>CM057339.1:575557913-580557913 GCA_030015575.1 Agapanthus africanus | reverse complement strand
TTTGCAAGTTCGCTAGCAAACGCTAAAAATTGACTAACCCGTATTTGTTGCAGCGCCGCGCTTAAACTAAAAAACGATTTTTTGATTCTTTATAGAATTTTTATTGAATTGCGCATTGCATCAATTAATACGGACTTAAGGGCAAGCGAACCCCACAAGATACGGTAAAGGATTTCATCACCTTTTCCGTGGCCCACAAATCACGAACTTGCGCATAACGTTTACCCGCACAAATTTAAAAGAAACTAGACTTTAAGCCTTAAGGACTTCGCGCTCACTAGGAGAAGTTAATTGTGTTTAGAACCTTGCTTAACGGTATATTATTTACGGGGTGTCTAGGAAAGTCTTAACGGCGAAGCCGCCAAAAGAGAAAGGGTTATTTAATTAAGGAACTTCGCGAAAGCGTTGGAAAACCTCCCCTTATCTCTGCACTTACCTGGCCTCGTGATCAGTGTATCTTGAGCCTGTTTCTCGACACAGTTTTACTTCGACAATCAAGTTCTGGAGCAGGTCTAGTTGACCTAGGTTAACCCTAGAACGATTAGGTGTGTGGTATTTTTGTGTCGTGATTATTTTTGTCCATATTCTTTTTGTGTATATTTCATTCTTTTGTCTATAAAAAAAAATATCACATTCTTTTTCCCCTCCTTTTCTCTACCTTTCTTTCTCTCTCTTCATATCATGGGTACTCCACCTCGCAAAACTCTTGCCGAACTTTGGTACCCACAACCAGACATAACTTCTTACGGTTCTTGTTTTGGTCGAACTTCGAACGATCCCTCCATGCCCAAAATTTCTTTGAAAGATCGGATAGACACGTCTAGGACGAACAACTGGACCCCGCAATCCACTTCGTATCAACCGTTTCAAACATTCACCCCTTCTTGCGTTGATACCCCTTTTGAAAGTCCAGTTGTAGCCACAAGACCAATGTCTATTGCTGAACGTATTGAACAATCTCGTAGCCGATCTTTCACTCCTTTCACCACTTCAAATTCTTGGGATCAACAATTCCATTCACCTTCTTATCCAAATGTTGATCCTGCTCCTGTCCAGCCATTCAATTCCTACCAGTCCTACCCAACTTTTGCACCTTCCCTAGACATTACTTCAGAACAGCCGTTTGGGAGTTTTCAGTATCCAAATAACTTTGAATCTTTTACTGAAACCCCATCACAATCTATGTCTAGTCTGGAACAGTCGTTGGAAGATTTTAGGGTAGCGTCAAGCCAACAGATGATGGATTTGAATGCGTCCATGGCCGCCCTCATGCAACCTAGTGACCCGGTAGCTAGTTTTCAACTAGCTCCAACTTTTTCAATGTATGATGAGGCGGCAGGACAGGCTGTGAATTTGAGTGGAGAGAGTGAGATGTACCCCCTTCCAAATCAAACCTACCCGTCTCAAATTGAATCCCACAACTCATGTGTTGAAAGTCTATCAAGTGTCCCAAATGAATTATCAGTTGAAGATAGAATGTTTAATGAGTTGTGCGACTTTGTAGTGTTTGATTTGCCCGATTGTGAAGGGACCTTGCCAAGTGAAACCACACCCAATCCTTTTGACCTCTACACCTCCATCTTAGAACCTGAATTGATTAATATCCATGCTTTGGTTGAGGTGTCAGAGAATTTTGATTTTCACTTGATTAAGGATATTGACGCTGGGAATATTTTGGATGATGAACCCGTAGATTTGGCTGAGTTTGTCTCTTCAGATCATCATCCCGAGTCATTAAATGTTTTTCCAGAACCCCATATGCGTCTGGATTTTAATGAAAATTGCATGGATAAGCTGAATTTTGAGGAGAATATTGAGGATAGTTTTGAGGATGAACCAGTTTTAATTGATGAGTCGGATTTTTCCATTCATCCTGTCCCTGTCATTGACTGTGTACACCCTCCTGAACCTTTAACCGATACCCCTCCTCGATCACTTCCCTCCACCCTTTCCATCGTTCCGACCTTGCAAGAACCCGTCTTGCTCTCATTTCATATGTCTGGTTTACCAGGTTCGGCGTACCCATGGTTTCTTACGAATCTTGAGGGATTCGACCCAATTTCTCGACGAGTAAATATATTAGCACAATCACTTTTCACACATCGGTCATCACAAATTGTGCTAATCTATTTACTCCATTTGCACCCTCAAGTTCGTATTCCTCTTCTTTTTCCCTTCCGCCATTCTTCTTCCTTTCATATACCGAGACCGTATCCCGCTTCTCTCTGCATACGGTCTCGCGTATTCTCCATTTCTTACCTCTTCACCTTCTTTCACCAACCAGCACATTATAAAGATAAAATTTTTGAATGGTTGGTGTTAACTTTTGGTCTGTGTAAAGCCTTGTATAGTTTGATACTGTTTTCTTTCCCCCCTAATACTGAATTTCAACGCTCAACAGTGGAAACACTGTTTTACTTAAGTTTGGGGGGGCATTCTTTTTGTATATATTTTTTGTTTTCCTTTTTGTATATACTTTGTTTTTAGGGAGAGCGCCGACAATTTTGACCCTCTTAGTGTAGCCTGACAGTGAGGACACTGTCCAGTTTAAGTTTGGGGGTGTGCTCGGTAAGCTCTCTTCCTTCGCATTCATTTGTATATTTTGCATTTGCATACCTTAATAAAAATCCACAAAAATCAAAAAATTTCCATAAAATATAAAAACTTTTTTGTCAAGTTAGCTTGTGGAAGAACTCTGATTCAACATTCGACGGTTTTTGTTTGAAAAAATAGGAATAACTAAATCTTATGTTTAGATTTTGAAAACCTGAAAGATAACTCTTCTTTGAAGTTAACTATAGCTGATATACGTCTTTACATCACACTACACGTGTCGTGAATTTTTGGAATTAGATGACAAGTCTTTCATGTTTAAACTTTTAAACAGATAAATGATTTTCTGAGGATCAAATAGGTTTGTTCTGAAATAAGTAATGTCAAGAATGGTTTATGAAGTAAAGCGAATATGAAGGAATGTTATTGATGTCGTAATTGGAGCTAAGTCTGAAAAATAACCCATCGGAAACTTGATTGGAATGATTACACACCAAACCCACTAAACACGTCTTTTATCCAAAAAATTAATTGAACTGCCGGTTATATCTCCGTTCGTATTAAATCATCTGATTTTCACGTCAAACTGTCTTTTGTTTTTGGACCTAGGTAACTTGAGTAATTAAGTCCGCTGGGGTGTTTCTACACCTAATGCCCTAAAACCAACTGGTTTGGGTGCATTGGCCCAAAGCTCGCTAAGAAGCCTAGAAAGTCCAGTTTAAAACAAAGTCAAGCAAGTGTTCTCTCCGAGTTAAAATTCCTAACGGTTCTTTGTGTTAGAATAATCTTGATAAAAGAAAGGCTTTTATAAAAAATATTAACGGAGATATGAAGGTTTTATTCTATGATAAAGATTATTGCACGTTCACAGAGGTGTGTATGAAATGAAAACAAGAAAAAGGTGGAGTGAAAAATACGACTTAGTTTCCTGTTAAGGAAGATAGAAATTCTGAAGTTGAAACCTTACTGGAAAACGAAACTTGAAAAATGCTTAACTCTTTATAAAACTTATGTGATCCTTTTAAAATTGTTATCTGGGCTTTATTGTGCGACATGATGACTTTAATCGATCCTTCTGGAACTTAACGACACTAATTGCACTGCGCGTAAAGACATATAAAATCTGTAGTTAAATAAGAAGCGAGGTGTGAAAAATAAAGGTTCGATAGTCTAGACTTAGGATTATAGAATTGTTATTTTCTGAAACAAAAACTTTAGGGTTTGAATCTTAGTTATTGTACAAAACCAACTTGACCGGATTTTGTGGGTAGTATCTGCTGAAAACCCTCAGGAGACAACACTTCTCCTACTAGGGACACCTAGAGGTTTAACGGCTTGTTGCACATGCTCAGTGCAATCGCGTTCCCTGCGAAAGTGCGGTTAGGATTTTCTTTTTTTGCGAATAATTGGTTTTGCTCGGGACGAGCAAAAGTTAAGTTTGGGGGTATTTGTTCACAACAGAATACTGCATTTTATACCGCCCATTCTTATGCCCGTGTGTTTATAGGTAGGTACTTTTAATCCGTGTTTGTTACATATTTACAGAGTACAGGTTTTCAGTCCAAATATTGCAAATCAAGACAAAATCTCCACAGTTACACCAAATACAGAACATCTGTCACAGCAGATAAAAGCCGGGTTCCGGTCATCCATATCCGTCCAGTGCCGAGTACCAGTTCCAGAGACAAGACATATGACAGTGGTCATTCGTGTCTCGGACAAGCACAGAGCACGAGGGGGGCAGCACAAGAATCAATGGGTGCGCGGAGCTCGAGGGAGAGAGAAGTCAAAAGTGAAAAAGATAATGCAATCTTGGACTTGGATATCTGCTGTTATTCCAGAAGACTTTTGTGCATTTTGAAGTTTGCAAACACAAGGAAACTTCCGACCAGGGACCCAGACCAAAACCCACGACCCAACTCACCAAGGGAGCCGCGTTTCCGCGGCCAATAGGGGGTATTGGCCGCGGAAACGCGGCCGTACTGTGGCCTCATTTTGTCGTCTTTTGGGGGTATTTTTGGTACTTCATTTCTGGGCTGATGGTTGCCCTAGATCTTCAACTCCCTGCCTATAAATACAGCAGAACTGAGCTCAACCAAGCGTCATTCTTTTGTTCCTCTTTTGTAATCTTTTGTATAGTTTTTTCTTCTTCTTCTTCATTCTTTTTCCATGAAAATTGTAGTGAGAGCTTTTTGAGTGGGAGATCAATAAAGATGAGGGTTTTGTATCATTCTCTTTTGCTTCTTCTTCCCCTTGAGATTCTTGCTTTCTCTTGATCATTCAACCTCTTCATTGAGCTTGAATGGTTAAGGGTTAGTTATTGATCTCAAGGGTCGTTTTCTTTCATGGAATTAGCACTTCATTTCACATGCGTTCTCTACCCTTCCCTTGATCTTGCAACCTCTTGATTGAGCTTGCAAGTTTAAGGGTTGGCTATTGATCACATGCTTGTCTTGAGTTCTAGTTTCTTGTTCTTTTATTACTCGTTTTTTATTACTTGCTTTTTATTACTTGCAATTTATTTCATGCACTTAAATTCATGCACTTAATTATTTGTAATCTTTTCTTTTCTTTTCTCTTTTCTTTTTGTTCTCTCTTTTTTGTTCATTTTGTGAATGTTGTAATTATTGTCGTTGTTAAGAATCAATACGGTATTGTAAGTTAATATTTTCCTTCTCATTTCCTTTTCCCGTTATTTTCCATTGAACTCCGCCCAAACCATACGCAAGCGCTCCGTTAGGCACCGTACCCTGACAAGGTAACGGTGATTCCTAACCGCGACCGGTTGCGTTCGGTTTGGCCGGAGGCGAAAACAAGAGACAAGAACGGAAGGACAAGGGTAAATAAGCCGGATTCCATGAATACCGTGCTTAAATCCCCTAATCCACGTTGTTGCCGATTGCTCTAGCTTCAATTGGTCAAGACTCGGCTCAAAGGTTTTGAGTACGGATTTCTTAGCTTACAATCTCGTATCTTTTCTTAACAACTTTATACTTGCAAATAATACACATAGGTTAGAATCAAACTCATACAAATTCTTTATTGACTCGTCTAAGACAAGAAGGTAAGATACCACCATCTCCCTGTGGACCGACCCGTGCTCAACCGGCTAGCTGCATAGCGACACCGTCCTGATTGCGGTTATACTTTAATTCTTTGAACATCCGACACGCCAAAAGCGTGCGATCAAGACTGTAGGAAGAAATGACGCAATCCTCATATTGTACGTAGATGACATACTTCTGATAGGAAATGACATTCCTATGCTACAGTCGGTCAAATCATTCTTATCACAAAGGTTCTCCATGAAGGACCTGGGAGATGCCACATACATATTGGGTATACGGATCTACAGGGATAGATCCAAACGGTTATTGGGATTGTCCCAAACCAAGTACATAAACACCATCCTAAAGAGATTTAGTATGGAAGACTCCAAGCGGGGTGCCTTACCCGCTTGCCACGGAGTCACTCGCTCAAAAGACGATTGCCCAAAGTCTGATATAGAGAGAGCTCGCATGAGCATTATTCCCTATGCTTCGGCAGTAGGATCGATAATGTATGCAATGTTATGTACACGTCCTGATATTGCTTATACACTTAGTGTAGTAAGCAGGTATCAATCTAACCCAGGGGAGAATCACTGGATTGCTGTAAAGAACATTCTTAAGTACTTGCGAAGGACTAAAGAATTGTTCTTGGTATATGGTAATGGGGATCTCCAAATGGAGGCCTTTACCGATTCGAGCTTCCAGAGTGACAAGGATGACAGCAAGTCTATCTCAGGGTTTGCATTTACCCTCAATGGAGGGACGGTGAGTTGGAAGAGTTCCAAACAGGATACCGTTGCAGACTCAACGATGGAAGCTGAATATATTGCTGCAAATGATGCTGCCAAGGAACCCGTCTGGATGAGAAAGTTCATCGCGGAGCTAGGAGTAGTTCCAAACATTATTGATCCAATACCTCTGTATTGTGACAATAATGGGGCTATGGCGTTGGCCAAAGAGCTCAGGTCCCATCAGAAGTCCAGACACATCCTGAGGCGATATCATGTGATCCGGGAGATAGTTGATCGCCGCGAGATCGAGATTAAGAGAGTAGACATAAAGAACAACGCTGCGGATCCATTCACCAAGGCCCTCCCTCAGCCGCAGCATGAGCGACTTTTTGAGATGTTGGGTATGAGATATGCCAATAACTGGCCTTAGTGCAAGTGGGAGATTGTTGGATATATGTATGCCCTAGAGGCCATTATGAGATAGTGTATGTACTGATGTGTGTATATATATATATATTCGGGAGACAGTCTTGCTCGATATGATAGTATGCTATCTGGTTTTACTTTATCATATGTTCACTTGATCATGTTTATATTCATTTGGTGCATGTTGATAAAGCCCTAAGGATATTGGCTTGACTACTGGCATTATGATGCGGATCATACTAGTGGGACATCTGTAGTTTATAAGCATATCCTTGAAATGTTCCTAGTCGTAGGTATATCGAGACAGGGTATCGATATTCCAGTTTAGACTAGTGTATACCATTCTTGTTCCATATGATGGGCGATGGATGATCCCATATCCGTCTGGTGTGTTGACACCGAAGATAGTATACGGGTGCTCAGTGAGACTGGGTACACTGAACGGACTCACTGAGAACTCCTATATGGTATTATATCATACGTCGGATAGCAGTTCTCAGGTGACACTGGTACTGGTTAGTCTGTAGACCCGAGATCGTCATAGAGTCTTGTGTGTCCTCCCACTGTACTTTGATCTCCACCTTACTGCGGCTCTACTGAGTCATACAAACAGGTGGATTTTGGGTATAGTCTCGAGTCATATGGAGGCAGTGAGCGATATGAGGGGTTTCGTCTCTCCCGGTATTGGGAGTTGATGTTGTGCTGTGCACGATTGGCTATAACGGGAAGTCCCTGGCCAGGGCTGCTGAGATATTACCGATAAGTGTTATCAGTAAGTTTCTCGATCTGTTATAGACCATATACCGGCATGACTTATTGAGTTATTGGGGTCGACGATTCCATCCCTAGACTCGATATGCAGCATATCTGACGAAGAGACCGGACTGTACGGTTAGTGTTGCCGGATGGATTGAAAGGAGTTTTGACAGGTTCGCTTGTTCTTATTCTGATCGCTCAATACCCGGGTGGCCGTTACGTTTAGCTGACCGCTTGCGGCTTGTAGGTGTTTGATACGATCATCATCTACTGCTGGCGTATTGACGAGTCTTAGAGTCCCACATAGAAGTTTCTCGGCTCTGGCGAAACGAAGTGGTGCACATATGAGAGATGTGAGGAGCCTCGATTAAATACTAGTATATGATACTGTATTTTAATCGGGCATTTAATATTAGTCGGGTCGTATAAGATATGACCAATTTATTAAATCAAGTGTAGATTTAATATAGGCTTTTATATTATTTATTTAAATCCTTTTCTTCTTATGGATACATGCATGTATATGTACATGATGATGTGCATACATACATACATACATGAAAAGTATCATGGTTGATGATATAAAGAGGATGGAAATATAAGAATCATATTGTAGATAAAATATAATATATGGATATTTTCAATAAAGATTAAAGGCAAAAGAAAAGATTAATGAGTCATTTCTTTCTACACTTTTCTACACATTTCCATGGTTGAATTTAACTCAACCATGGTTTCTTTTCCTTTTGCCTTTAACCTAAATTGAAATATCTAGATATTATATTTAACTATAGTTATGGTTATGATAAGATATATATCTCTCTCTCTCTCTCTCATTTTTCATTATTCATTATTATCATTTTCACTCCAAAAGAAAAGAGAGAGCCATCTTCTTCCTCAAAACCCTAGCTCTCTTTTAAATGTTAAAATAGAGTTAGAGAAAGAAAAGAAAAGGTATTAAATAAGAATAGCAACCACTTCATCATCCTACAAAACCTTAGTTATCTTGTGTGTAAGTCGATGTACTTCACCCCAGTACTTGTGGGGAGGCGGAATTTTCAAAAACTATCAAGTTTAAACAACGAACATCGACTAACCGCTTGAATCGAAGCTAAACTATAAATAACCGTATCTTATGAGTTTCTTTTCACAAGTGATTAGGGATTATACCTAATGAAACCGGTCCTTCTTCTTTACGTCCTCCTTTGTTCTCCTCGACCTTCTCTAGGTAGTAGACGATCCACCCGAGAGCAAAACACCAAGCTAAACCTCTAACTTGAGGTAACTAATCAACTTTGATTGCTAATCAAAGATAAAAGGATGATAAAGAGTGAAGGTTATGGATTGTTTAGTCTAACTAATCCTTTGATCTCAACACATGAGGATTAAGGATTAGGGTTTGAAGATGAGAGCTTGAGGAGAGAGAATATGAGATAAGATAATGAGAGAAGAGAGAGAGTGTATCATAATATTATGAAGCATTCTTATTTTAGAATAATCAATAAAGGAAATGAATAAGCATGCTTCATAAAATATCTTGTGATGATTCATTAGCATGAGTCATTAAGCAATAAATGTGCATTAATGAAGTGAATGAATCACCACCATGACTCACTCTCTTATCCAAAAGAAACCTCCTTAGTCACATCTTCTAGAAGCTTCTCGAGTAATTACGAGAACGCCCCTCCGATCCGTAAAAATACGGAAAAACTTTAGACTGTATAAATCCAATAACCGGATACCAGTAACTGGCTTAAACCAAAGCCGACTGGTAAAAACTGTCCGAAAGTCGTACGCGCGTAAACGCACGTATGCGTCCGAACCCTTTGTCGCAAAACCATGCAACCTCTATATCGTTTCGCCTGGAGTAGGAAACTCTCTGTGTGGGACTCTAGAGACTCGACTACTACGCTGGCAGTGGGTTTAACCACAGACCGCAAGCGGCACTAGCTGTACGTAACGGTCCCCAGGTAGTTGTCGATAAGAAGGCCGATGAGTAAACCCATCCGAACTCCTACTGAGTCTGATGTGACAATCTCCATGCAGTCCGGTCCGTTCGTCCAAGACTATCGCATATCGGGCCTAGGGGGGCGGCAAGCGTCAGTCCCCTAATAGCGGTATAAGTCGTGTCGGAGTAAAGCCCATTACACCCTGAGAAACTACTGGAACCTACCAGCAAATCTCGCTTGCCCTGGCCAGTGACTTTGCGTAATGGCTCTCTGACACAGCACGATATCTACTCCCAATACCGGGAGGGACGAATCCTGTCTAACCGCCACTGCCTCCAAGTGCTCGGGACTGCACCCAACTGCTACCTGTTTGCACGACTCCTTTGAGCCGTGGTAGGGTAGCAATCTAAGAACAGTGGGACACACTCGAGGCGAAGTAGCAGTGTCAAGTCTGCGGACTATGCTGTACTCATGTCACCTGGGAACTGTTCACTGACGACTGGTATCAAACCAACCAACAGTTCCCTGTGAGTCCTGTCCGGTGTACCCGTAACCTAACGAGCACCTGTATACTATCTCCAGTACGACGTACTGACGGCTGTGGGACAGACCATCTCCCCAACTGGGATGAGAAGCGTACACACCAGTCTACTCCGGAGTATCGATGCTCTGTCTCGATAATCCAACGACCGGGGACCTGAATAAGGATGTGCTTGTAGACTACCCAGCCCCCACTAGTGTGACTGCCATCACAACGCTGGTAGACAAGCAAGATCCTAAGAGCTCTATCAATACGTACACTCACATATTAAGATAGAAAAACCAAGTAGCATACTACCATGTTTAGCAAGACTGTTATATACATGTGAATATCCCAAGCTTCCATTAAGTAATATACAAGCTAGTATGATACAGTAATGGCCTTCTAGGGCATAAACACTAACAATCTCCCACTTGCACTAGGGCCATGTACTGGCATATCGCAGACCAATGATCTCGAGCAGCCTCTCGAACTGAATCTGAGGAAGGGCCTTCGTGAATGGATCAACAATGTTCTCTTCTGAAGCAACTCTCCGAACCTCGATCTCCTGACGATCAATGATCTCCCTGATCAGGTGATACCGCCTCAAGATGTGTCTGGACTTCTGATGGGACCTTGGTTCCTTCGCTAAAGCTATAGCTCCGTTGTTGTCACAATACAGAGGTATTGGATCAACTATGGTAGGAACCACCTGAAGTTCTGTTAGGAACTTCTTCATCCAGACTGCTTCTTTTGCGGCATCGCAAGCAGCTATATACTCCGCTTCCATCGTCGAGTCAGCAACGGTGTCCTGCTTGGAGCTCTTCCAGCACACCGCCCCTCCATTGAGGGTAAAGACATAACCCGACATGGACTTGGAATCGTCCTTATCACTCTGGAAGCCGGAATCAGCAAAGGCCTCCAACCTGAGGTCTTTAGCGCCGTAAACCAAGAACATCTCCTTAGTCCTCCTCAGGTACTTGAGAATGTTCTTTACTGCTATCCAGTGCTTCTCCCCTGGGTCTGACTGATACCGGCTTACCACGCTCAGTGCGTAAGCTACATCTGGTCTGGTACACAACATCGCATACATTATAGAGCCTACCGCAGAAGCGTAGGGTATAATAGACATGCGTTCCCTTTCCAAATCAGTCTTGGGAGACATCTCTTTGGAAAGGGTGATTCCGTGACAAGCCGGTAGATTACCGCGCTTAGAATCTTCCATACTGAATCTTTTCAGTACAGTGTCGATATACCTGGACTGCGAAAGTCCCAACATCCTCTTGGATCTATCACGATAGATCCGGATCCCCAGAATGTAAGAGGCATCACCCAGGTCTTTCATGGAGAACCTGTGTGACAAGAATCCTTTGACAGATTGTAGCATAGGAATGTCATTTCCTATCAATAGAATGTCATCCACGTACAAGACGAGGAATACGACACTTCTGGCCACAACTTTACTATATATACACGGTTCATCTGGATTTTTGATAAAGTCATATTCTTTGACTGTCTCATCAAAACAGATGTTCCAACTCCGCGATGCCTGCTTTAGTCCGTAAATGGACTTAAGCAGCTTGCATACTTTCCCGCTGCTCCCACTCTGATTGAAACCCTCTGGCTGATCCATATAGACGCTCTCTTCTAAATTTCCATTCAGAAAAGCTGTCTTTACGTCCATCTGCCAGATTTCATAATCATGGAAGGCAGCAATAGCAAGAAGGACCCGAATGGATTTGAGCATAGCCACTGGAGAAAAAGTTTCGTCATAGTCCAAACCAGGTCTTTGACGAAAACCCTTTGCAACAAGTCTAGCCTTATAGGTTTCCACCTGTCCATCTACACCAATCTTTTTCTTGAAGATCCATTTGCATCCTATGGGTTTTACCCCATCTGGAGCAAAGTCCAAAGTCCATACTTTGTTGGTGTACATGGACTCCATCTCGGTCCGCATTGCATCTAGCCATCGTACCGAGTCGCCGCTCTGGATGGCCTGCTGGAAGTCAGTAGGTTCATCATCATCTATGATGCAATCCTCTCTATCCCCGTCTATGAGAAAACCGTAGTATCTCTCAGGCGGACGAGACGGCCTACTACTCCTGCGGAGGGGTGCGGGAATGTTCTGTTCTTCTTGAACCTCTGGTTCTATCAAACTTTCAGTAACAGCTTGTGGTTCTGGAATTTCTTCCAGTTCTATTGCGCTCCCACTCTTCTGATTTTCTAAAAATTCAGTTTCTAAGAAGGTGGCATGACGAGAAACAAAGACCTTTTGTTCCTCTGCGTAATAGAAATAATATCCCTTGGAGTTCTTTGGATATCCCACAAGCTTACACAGTACTGATCGTGCCTCGAGCTTGTCCACATGCTGCTTTTTTACAAAAGCTGGACACCCCCATGTCCTAAAATGTTTTAGACAGGGTTTCTTCCCACTCCACATCTGATATGGTGTGGTAGGCACAGTCTTGGTTGGAACCTGGTTCAAAAGATATGCCGCTGATTCTAGCGCATAACCCCAGAAAGATCGCGGTAACTCAGCATTACTCATCATGGATCGTACCATATCCAATAGGGTTCGATTCCGTCTCTCCGATACACCGTTGTGCTGTGGAGTGTATGGAGGAGTAAGCTGAGAGAGAATTCCTTTCTCTTTTAGGTAACCTAGGAACTCGGCACTTAAGTATTCTCCACCTCGATCAGATCTTAGTGTCTTAATACTTTTGCCTGTTTGGTTTTCCGCTTCATTCTTGAATTCCAGGAATTTCTCAAAGGCCTCTGATTTATGCTTCATTAAGAAAACATATCCATACCTAGAGAAATCATCTGTAAAAGTAATGAAGTAGGAATAACCACCTCTCGCATGTGTAGACATTGGACCGCATACATCACTGTGTATGAGTCCTAAGAGCTCGCTCGCTCTTACTCCTTGTCCAGTGAATGGAGTCTTTGTCATCTTTCCTTTGAGACAAGATTGACAAGTGTCATAAGTTTGATATTCGAACGTGTCCAAATATCCTTCTCTATGCAACTTAGTCAACCTTCTCTCATTGATGTGACCCAGTCTACAATGCCATAAGAAAGCTTTATTTAAATCTGGAGACTTTCTTTTTAGTGTGTTCTGGACATTGAAAATTTGGAGTTGGTTTAACACATATATGCCTTTATTTAGAGTACCTGACCCAATCAAACCATGATTAAGGTGGATGTTGACAACATCTCTTACAAACGTGAAATCATAACCTTTATTCGATAACAAGGAAACTGATATGATATTACACGTTAAGCTGGGTACAAAATAACAGTTATGTAAAACCAAAATGTGTCCACTTGTCAATCCCAGGTGATAATCCCCGACGGACGCAGCTCCCACGCTAGCTCCGTTAGCAACCCTGAGGATCATATCACCTTCCTTCAGCACTCTACGGTTTCTCAGTGCCTGCAATGAATTGCAAATATGAGATCCTGATCCGGTATCCAATACCCAGGAAGTAGAGTTGATCGACAGACAATTCTCAATTACAAACACACCTGAAGTCGAAGCCACAGCTTGCTTCGGTTCCTGGTTCTTGGCGTTCCACGCCTTGCAATCCTTCTTCCAGTGCCCTTTCCTGTGATAATGGAAGCACTCATCCTGACCAACTATCGGTACTGCTTTCTTTTTCTTTCCCTTCCCTCCCACCTTACTAACACCTCCTCTAGGTCTGGGTGCGGCCTTCTTCTTCCTTCCTTTGGCCCTAGCCTTGGACCCGGAAGAAGATGAACCGCCAACAAACATAGCGGGTGTTTCCCTTGCCTTCTGCAAGGTGCCCTCTGCACTCCTTAACATGTTCAGGAGTTCCGCAAGTTCAACTTCTTTTCCTTGAAGATTGAAGTTGAGGATAAACTGGGCGTAGGTGGGAGGAAGGGACTGGAGAACAAGGTCTGTATAGAGCTCATTATCCAAAGTCGTCCCAAGGTCTGCGAGCTCTTCTATATAGCCAATCATCTGCAGGACATGTTCACCTACCGATGACCCGACAGCCAACCTCGCTCGAAACAATTTCTTTGAGGTCTCGTATCTTGCTATACGAGATTGCTCTCCATAAAGTTCCTTTGTATGGAGAAATATGCCATCTAAGGACATATCCTCGTGCCTCCTCTGATGTTCATTGTTCATCGAGGCAAGCACGATGCACTTGGCTCTCGCGCAATCTAAATCCCAGGTTTTGCGGATTTCCTTATCCGCATTACTGGATTTGGGACCAGGGACAGCAGGTGCCGTAGCGGTGAGGACGTACCCCAGTTTGTCATAGGTCAAAGCCATCTTGACATTCCGCAGCCAATCTTTATAGTTTGGCCCCGTCAGTATATTTTTCTCTAAAAGTAACTTAAGTCCAGTCATTTTCAGGGTCGCTGCAATTAGGAGAGAGAGAAGAAAACTCTTTAGCATGATGCTCTTGCAAGTTTAGAGTGGTTTTTAGTTTATCTAAACTGGATGGCTCCCACTGTTTCTCGAATCCTTCCTCAAACCATAAAAGAAGAATTAGCCAAGACTATTCTCACCGTACAATACTTGCTTAACCGTTCAGCCAGGCCGGTGTCGATACTTCGAGGGAGGTTTTCCAACGCTTTCGCGAAGTTCCTTAATTAAGTAACCTCTTTTCTCTGGGGGCGTAACCCCGCTGACACTTTTCTGGACACCTACTAGGTTTATAGCATTGATCGTTAAGTGACGAATATCCTGATAAGTAGCATATACTCACAGTAGGATCGGGATCCAAATATCATCGTATGATAATGTTGAAGGAATCCTACCAACATTCATCAAACTCCAAATGGTATGCATCTCTCTGTAAATTTCAGTTTCTTTAGAAATTCCCGATATGGATTTTTGCCCCATGCTCTTATGATCTTGACTAAGGGCCAACAAATCATAAGTCACATGTCAAGTTCTGCCCATCATTATCCTGTTGATTTGAACCCATCCGTATACTCTTGACTAAGGGCCAAACAAAGTAATACGACTGTCCCAAACCAACTCATCTATCTATGCAACAAATGAATACCCCAGCAGCTACCAAACACTATGTCTTGACTAAGGGCCAAACAAACATAGCTTGAATACTACTGACCATTCATAAGAAATGACGGAGGGCTACGACTGGTTTTGGCGAAACCGTGAACGTAGTGAACTTGATATAACCGAAGGAACCTGATAGCTTTTAAAAGGAGTGGTTAAATCTCCGCATTTAAAAATATCTGTTTTAAAATTAACCGAGTGGTTTCTTTTAAATTGTTCCAACGATTTAAACTTTGGTTTGTTTTACTTTGCATTATAGATAATGCGTCCCATCATTAACCTATCATTGCAGAAAACAACGAAAATACAACGTCCTCTTATGCCATCCGCATTCGCCACGGGGTCCCGTCATCACCCGTTAGGTTACTTAACTAACGACAGAGCGGGGGCTGGGCTAGCGCGGGTGTAAAACATAAGTGACGTCTAAATAGCTACAATAAATATAGATATTTTACATTCGTCTGACGCAATGATATTCATTCCAGAACACAGATAAACAATATTGGATTTGCAAGCAATCTGTATTTCTTTTGAGCCTGCAAGAAAAGACAGATTACACAGTTGTGATGAATAGCCGTTTACCCCACCCTCGACCCCTACGGGTACGGCAAACTACCCACCCGGTAGTCTGTGTACCCCACCTTAGGTCAGTCCTAGGAGCAAAAACAGTAAAATGAAATAATACAACGGTGGCTACAACCGCAACCTGGAAGAGCCTCGCTAAACAATAAATAACCTAGTTGCAAATTTGTACGAATTTCGAACGGAAAAACAAAGCCGGAAAACCCTAATAAAAATCAGTTTCTGTCGAATCCAAAATGATGTCCTAAAATTTTTCAGGGATGTTCAGAAAGCTTGACATGGGTCCAGGAGAACACCCAAGAAAATTGGGCCCATGACTCGGCTAAAGCGCCGCGGACGCGCGGCGGATCCCACCGATCCGCCGCGGTTCCGCCGCCGAGTTGCCGACCACTGTAAGTCGATGTACTTCACCCCAGTACTTGTGGGGAGGCGGAATTTTCAAAAACTATCAAGTTTAAACAACGAACATCAACTAACCGCTTGAATCGAAGCTAAACTATAAATAACCGTATCTTATGAGTTTCTTTTCACAAGTGATTAGGGATTATACCTAATGAAACCGGTCCTTCTTCTTTACGTCCTCCTTTGTTCTCCTCGACCTTCTCTAGGTAGTAGACGATCCACCCGAGAGCAAAACACCAAGCTAAACCTCTAACTTGAGGTAACTAATCAACTTTGATTGCTAATCAAAGATGAAAGGATGATAAAGAGTGAAGGTTATGGATTGTTTAGTCTAACTAATCCTTTGATCTCAACACATGAGGATTAAGGATTAGGGTTTGAAGATGAGAGCTTGAGGAGAGAGAATATGAGATAAGATAATGAGAGAAGAGAGAGAGTGTATCATAATATTATGAAGCATTCTTATTTTAGAATAATCAATAAAGGAAATGAATAAGCATGCTTCATAAAATATCTTGTGATGATTCATTAGCATGAGTCATTAAGCAATAAATGTGCATTAATGAAGTGAATGAATCACCACCATGACTCACTCTCTTATCCAAAAGAAACCTCCTTAGTCACATCTTCTAGAAGCTTCTCGAGTAATTACGAGAACGCCCCTCCGATCCGTAAAAATACGGAAAAACTTTAGACTGTATAAATCCAATAACCGGATACCAGTAACTGGCTTAAACCAAAGCCGACTGGTAAAAACTGTCCGAAAGTCGTACGCGCGTAAACGCACGTATGCGTCCGAACCCTTTGTCGCAAAACCATGCAACCTCTATATCGTTTCGCCTGGAGTAGGAAACTCTCTGTGTGGGACTCTAGAGACTCGACTACTACGCTGGCAGTGGGTTTAACCACAGACCGCAAGCGGCACTAGCTGTACGTAACGGTCCCCAGGTAGTTGTCGATAAGAAGGCCGATGAGTAAACCCATCCGAACTCCTACTGAGTCTGATGTGACAATCTCCATACAGTCCGGTCCGTTCGTCCAAGACTATCGCATATCGGGCCTAGGGGGGCGGCAAGCGTCAGTCCCCTAATAGCGGTATAAGTCGTGTCGGAGTAAAGCCCATTACACCCTGAGAAACTACTGGAACCTACCAGCAAATCTCGCTTGCCCTGGCCAGGGACTTTGCGTAATGGCTCTCTGACACAGCACGATATCTACTCCCAATACCGGGAGGGACGAATCCTGTCTAACCGCCACTGCCTCCAAGTGCTCGGGACTGCACCCAACTGCTACCTGTTTGCACGACTCCTTTGAGCCGTGGTAGGGTAGCAATCTAAGAACAGTGGGACACACTCGAGGCGAAGTAGCAGTGTCAAGTCTGCGGACTATGCTGTACTCATGTCACCTGGGAACTGTTCACTGACGAATGGTATCAAACCAACCAACAGTTCCCTGTGAGTCCTGTCCGGTGTACCCGTAACCTAACGAGCACCTGTATACTATCTCCAGTACGACGTACTGACGGCTGTGGGACAGACCATCTCCCCAACTGGGATGAGAAGCGTACACACCAGTCTACTCCGGAGTATCGATGCTCTGTCTCGATAATCCAACGACCGGGGACCTGAATAAGGATGTGCTTGTAGACTACCCAGCCCCCACTAGTGTGACTGCCATCACAACGCTGGTAGACAAGCAAGATCCTAAGAGCTCTATCAATACGTACACTCACATATTAAGATAGAAAAACCAAGTAGCATACTACCATGTTTAGCAAGACTGTTATATACATGTGAATATCCCAAGCTTCCATTAAGTAATATACAAGCTAGTATGATACAGTAATGGCCTTCTAGGGCATAAACACTAACATTGTGTAGGGTGTTGTGTTTCAAGTTTTTCAAAGATCGAAAGAAGCATCAAGCTTAGGGCAAAGTGCTTCGGGTGGATCGTCGTGGACGAGGAGTTGATCAAGCGAACCTTTTCAAAGCCAAGGAGTCTTCCAAAGAGGCCTACAAAGGTTGTAGTCTCATCACTTAGTATAACTTAACTCTTAATTGTTGATACTATTAATAGTTACTTCATATATTCTAGTTCGATTCTTTGTATAGTTTGCTTAGCACCTCAAAATTTTATTGTTATAGCATGTATGATGCTTCTAAACCCTAATAGAGGTGTTAAGAAAACCCTACAGTGGTATCAGAGCCAGGCTACAGCTTTGTAGTAAACTAGACGACGTTGAAAACATCGAACGGACGAAAAACGACACCCGGGGGGTGCTCTCTGGAAATTTTTTCAAAACATGGAATTTTTCAAATTAAAAATATGTAAAAAATTAAGCAGGGAAATATATGGGCCCACCCGAAAAACGATTCCCTAAATCGACCATACGACCGCGGAACCGCGGCCAATGTGGCCTTGTTGCGGCGGTTCCGCGGTGCTGTAGGTGATTCATGTGCCGTATTTTCTTGTGCTGGCCCGTATGTGTTTTCTGATGTTACTGGTATTTTTAGAATCTGCTCAGGTATTGAGCTTTCAGAGCAGTCTGTGGTTGTTTAAATCGTTTGATCGGATATTTCAACGTCGCTTAGTTTAATAGCATGTGATACAATAATTGAAATCTACAAATTTGTTTGTTGCGTGTAAATCTAGCAGTTCGGTCTCGGGATAAACGGAAATCTTGTTGAATTATCCGGTTTGTTTTGAAAAGGTATTTTCTTGAATGAGACCCAAATGCGAGCTTTACATTATTTAGGCATGAAATCTTGTATATGTGATATTCCGGATTTGTGTTGTCTAAAGGCAGTTAAAGATTCCAATTGTTGTATTTTTTCTATTTTATTTCTCTGTGACCGTAAGTGTAGTATGTATTACTGGTTTTCGTTGCTATACATCATTGACGATCAGTGTATGCATACTTACTTACGTTGATGATATTTGATATTATGTGTCGATGAGATCTGATATGCAAGATTGTCGCAATGAATAGCCGGGGGTTTTCTTTTTTATGTGAGATGAGAGTATTCTTTTAATTCATGTAAAATTAAATCGTATGTAATATTCTTTTATTTGGGGCACTTCCGGGATGAGGTTGTTGTCACCAGTGTTGTATATTATTTACTTTTCCGCATTAGGATAGACCCAAGGTGGAGGGCACAAGTGACCGGGTTCTTGGGTTCAGTGGGAGGCCATCACGAGGAGTCAAGACCGGGTCTCCTAAACTCCAGAATTGGTAGGATCGCTTGCCGCTCTCGTAGGGGTCTAGGGGTGTGGGCTTGGCTGTTCATCACGACCGTGGAATCCGTATTTTTTATTGCTGGCTAAATATAAAATACGAACCTCCTAGATATCCTTTATGTGCTTCTGCTGCTTTTATTATCTGATGTGATCTTTTAATGCATATCTGAGATGAATGAAATATTATATATATATGATATATATTAGATGTTACTTATGTTTTTCACCCGCACTAGCCCCGTCCCGGTATGCCGTTAGTTAAGTAACCTAACGGTGCATATCAGGACACTGTGACGAATGCGAGTGGCATAAGTGTACGTTATATTTTCGTTTCTTTCTGTAATGGCTAAGGATTTAAATGATGGGACTACATTAATGAGATTAATGTAAAAAAATAAATGAACCTAAAAAGATGTTGTAGAATCATATTTGAAACATACTCGGCCTTTTTTGTAAAAAAGCAAGTTTCAAAATGCGGAGCTTAAGCCACTCCTTTTAAACCCATTAGATTCTACAACGATATCAAGTTCAAAGCGTCAAAAGTTTTCTTAAAAACTATCCGCAACCCTCCTTCATTTTAGGAAGTAGAGTACTTAGTATTCGTGCTGCGTATTTTGACTTTAGTTAAGGCGCAGTGTACAGTAGCTGAGTGATGTCTTCCTACACTGCATATGATGCAGATTAGTTAGGACATTCATATGATTATGTTGACTTTAGTTAAGGGTCATATGAATGGGTCTAGTTAATCACGAAATGACGGGAAGAACTTGACTAGCACTTATGATATGTTGACTTTAGTTAAGGTCATAAGTACTAGGGGTAAAAATAATATCGGGAATTTCAAGAGTTGAAAATTACAATGAGATTGTATATCTTCTATATGATAGTAGGATCCCGATCCCACTGCGAGCAAATGTTGCTCCCGGGAGAATTTTGCACTTTACAATTAGCTGACTCGGTAGGTGTCTAGAAAGGTGCCAAACGGGGCTACGCCTCTGGGAAGACGAGGTTTACTTTAATTAGGTCCGTGCGAAAGCACGGGGAACCTCCCTCGAGTACCGGCACTGGCCTGGCTGAGAGGTTGGCGAAGTTGTAGAATGTAATTAATCCCGGCTAGTTTTCTTTTTAAAACGTTTTAAAGAAAATTTGATAAAAACAGTGGGAGACATCGACTAGACAAGATAATAACCAATCTGATCTTTGCAAGAGCTTTCGCTAAGTGTATTCTTTTCTCTCTCTTAATGGCAGATACCCATGACAGGACTTAAGCTTTTACTAGATAAAAACAAGCTGAATGGGACCAACTATAAAGACTGGCTGAGGAATTTAAACATAGCCTTGACTTATGATAAAGTATCATATGTCCTTTCAGCTCCAGCTTTGCCCCCCTTAGGTCCTAAATCTTCAGTTGCGGATAGGAAAATCCGCAAGACATGGGACGCTGACTGTGCCACGGCAAAATGCATCGCGCTTGCATAGATGGATAACACACATCAAAAGCAGCACGAGAATATGGACGTACAAGCCATATTCCTCCATACAAAAGAGTTGTATGGAGAGCAATCCCGCGTATTACGATACGAAGCGTCTAAGAAACTGTTTCAGATGCGCATGACCGCTGGCACAGCAGTAGGAGACCATGTTCTGAAAATGATAGCTCTCATAGAAGAGCTTGAGGACCTTGGGTGGACAATGGACAATGAACAGTATACAGATATTATTCTGCAGTCTCTCCCCTCCAGCTTTGCTCAGTTCATCGTTAACTTCAACATGCACAACATGGAGAAGAAACTGCCTGAACTCCTTAATATGTTAAGGAGTGCAGAGAGCACACTGAAGTCAGTGAAGACTCCCGTTATGAGTGTTGGGCAATCCTCCTCCTCTTACCCAAAGGCTAAGGCCAAGGGAAAGATGAAGAAGAAACCCACCAAACCTAAGGGTGGAGTCAAAAAGGTGAAGGGAAAAGGCAAGTCCAAGGTTGGGACATCAGAGAAAGGTGAATGTTTCCATTGCAAGAAGACTGGACACTGGAAGAGGAACTGTATTGAGTACCTAGCACTCACGAAGAAGCATGGTGATGCTTCAGCTTCAGGTGTGTTCGTAATTGAAAACTGTTTTTCTATTAACTCTGCTTCCTGGGTATTGGATACCGGTTCGGGTTCTCATATTTGCAATTCTGTGCAGGCGTTGAGAAATAGCAGAGTTCTGAAGACAGGTGATCATACTCTCCAAGTTGGAAATGGTTCCAATGTAAATGCAGTTTCAGTAGGAGAGTATCACCTAGGTTTGCCTTCGGGTTGTATATTGGTTTTGAACCCGTGTTATTTTGTACCAAGTATGCTTTGTAATATTATATCTGTTTCCTTGTTAGACAATGAAGGGTATCATTTTGCTGTGCAACACAATGTTATGAACATTAGACTGAATCAAGAGTTGATTGGTTGTGGTACATTAAATAACGGGATATACGTCCTTAATCAACACACAGTTTTCAACATACAACACAAAAATAAAAGAAATTTTTCAGAGATAAATGAAGCTTTTCTTTGGCATTGTAGACTTGGTCATGTTAATAAAACAAGACTAAACAAGCTTCATAAAGATGGATATTTAAATTCATTTGAGTATAAATCTTATGCAACTTGCCAGTCTTGTATCAAAGGTAAAATGACCAAAACCCCGTTTACAGGACACGGAGAAAGAGCTACTGAGCTCCTAAGCCTCATACATAATGATGTATGCGGACCTATGTCTACACATGCTAGAGGCGGTTTTTCATACTTCATAACTTTTACTGATGATTTCTCAAGATTTGGTCATGTATATTTGATAAAACATAAATATGAAGCTTTCGTGAAATTCAAGGAGTATAAACATGAAGTAGAAAACCAAACAGGAAAGAGTATCAAGATACTTCGATCAGATCGAGGTGGAGAGTACTTAACTACTGAGTTCTTAGACTTCCTAAAAGAGAATGGGATTCTCTCTCAGCTCACTCCACCTTACACACCACAGCACAACGGTGTGTCAGAACGAAGGAACCGTACCCTATTAGATATGGTACGATCCATGATAAGTGATGCTGAGTTACCTCTCTCGTTTGGGGGCATGCATTGGAAACAGCAGCTTTTCTGTTAAACAAAGTTCCAACCAAGACCGTGTCTACCACTCCATATGAGATATGGCATGGGAAGAAACCATCTCTTAAAAGAGTTAAGATTTGGGGTTGTCCGGCTTTTGTTAAAAAGCAGAATCCAGACAAACTCGAGACACGATCAGTCAAATGTATATTTGTAGGATATCCTAAACACTCGTTTGGGTATCTTTTCTACCACAAAGAGGAACAAAAAGTATTTGTTTCTCAGTATGCCACCTTTTTAGAAGATGAGATTTTTTCAAACAATACAAATGGCAATGTGGTAGATCTAGAAGAAGTTCTAGAAACACAAGTTACAAATGACAACTTGGCTGAACCTGAAGTTATAACAGAATCTAATGAACCTCAGCCACTCCGTAGATCTGGTAGGACTTCTCGCCTACCGGAGAGATACTACGGTTTTCTCGTTGATGGTGATAGAGAAGATTGCATCATGGATGATGATGATCCTGCCAGTTTTCATCAGGCTATCACGAGTGGTGGCTCTGTGAATTGGCTGGATGCCATGAGATCCGAAATGGAGTCCATGTACACCAACAAAGTATGGACTTTGGAAGATGTACCCTCCGGGATAAAACCTGTGGGATGCAAATGGATCTTTAAAAGAAAGATCGGTGTAGATGGACAGGTAGAGACCTATATGGCAAGGTTGGTAGAGAAAGGTTTTCGTCAAAGACCAGGTTTGTACTATGACGAGACATTCTCTCCGGTAGCCATGCTTAAATCCATTCGGATCCTACTTGCTGTTGCTGCTCACTACGACTTTGAAATCTGGCAGATGGACGTTAAAACTGCATTCCTGAATGGTGATTTAGAGGAATGCGTTTATATGGATCAGGCAGAAGGATTCATTGATAGTGGGAGCAGCGGTAAAGCATGTAAGCTACTTAAATCCATTTATGGATTAAAGCAGGCATCACGGAGTTGGAACAGCTGTTTTGATGATGTTATCAAAGAGTTTGATTTCATCAAAAATCCAGATGAACCTTGTGTTTAAAAGAAGACTGTAGGAAGAAATGTCGCAATCCTCGTATTGTAAGTAGATGACATACTTCTGATAGGAAATGACATTCCTATGCTACATTCGGTCAAATCATTCTTATCACAAAGGTTCACCATGAAGGACCTGGGAGATGCCACATACATATTGGGTATACGGATCTATAGGGATAGATCCAAACGGTTATTGGGATTGTCCCAAACCAAGTACATAAACACCATCCTAAAGAGATTTAGTATGGAAGACTCCAAGCGGGATGCCTTACCCGCTAGCCACGGAGTCACTCTCTCAAAAGACGATTGCCCAAAGTATGATATAGAGAGAGCTCGCATGAGCATTATTCCCTATGCTTCGGCAGTAGGATCGATAATGTATGCAATGTTATGTACACGCCCTGATATTGCTTATGCACTTAGTGTAGTAAGAAGGTATCAATCTAACCCAGGGGAGAATCACTGGATTGCTGTAAAGAACATTCTTAAGTACTTGCGAAAGACTAAAGAATTGTTCTTGGTATATGGTAATGGGGATCTCCAAATGGAGGCCTTTACCGATTCGAGCTTCCAGAGTGACAAGGATGACAACAAGTCTATCTCAGGGTTTGCATTTACCCTCAATGGAGGGACGGTGAGTTGGAAGAGTTCCAAACAGGATACCGTTGCAGACTCAACGATGGAAGCAGAATATATTGCTTCAAATGATGCTGCCAAGGAAGCCGTTTGGATGAGAAAGTTCATCGCGGAGCTAGGAGTAGTTCCAACCATTATTGATCCAATACCTCTGTATTGTGACAATAATGGGGCTATGGCGTTGGCCAAAGAGCCCAGGTCCCATCAGAAATCCAGACACATCCTGAGGCGATATCATGTGATCCGGGAGATAGTTGATCGCCGCGAGATCGAGATTAAGAGAGTAGACACAAAGAACAACGCTGCGGATCCATTCACCAAGGCCCTCCCTCAGCCGCAGCATGAGCGACTTTTTGAGATGTTGGGTATGAGATATGCCAATAACTGGGCTTAGTGCAAGTGGGAGATTGTTGGATATATGTATGCTCTAGAGGCCATTATGAGATAGTGTATGTACTAATGTGTATATATATATATATTCAGGGGACAGTCTTGCTCGATATGATAGTATGCTATCTGGTTTTACTTTATCATAGGTTCACTTCATCATGTTTATATTCATTTGGTGCATGTTGATAAAGCCCTAAGGATATTGGCTTGACTACTGGCATTATGATGCGGATCATACTAGTGGGACATCTGTAGTTTATAAGCATATGCTTGAAATGTTCCTAGTCGTAGGTATATCGTGACAGGGCATCGATATTCCAGTTTAGACTAGCGTATACCATTCTTGTTCCATATGATAGGCGATGGATGATCCCATATCCGTCTGGTGTGTTGACACCGAAGATAGTATACGGGTGCTCAGTGAGACTGGGTACACTGAACGGACTCACCGAGAACTCCTATATGGTATTATATCATACGTCGGATAGCAGTTCTCAGGTGACACCGGTACAGGTTAGTCTGTAGACCCGAGATCGTCATAGTGTCTTGTGTGTCCTCCCACTGTACTTTGATCTCCACCCTACTGCGGCTCTACTGAGTCGTACAAACAGGTGGATTTTGGGTATAGTCTCGAGGCATATGGAGGCAGTGAGCGATAGGAGGGGTTTCGTCTCTCCCGGTATTGGGGGTTGATGTTGTGCTGTGCACGATTGGCTATAACGGGAAGTCCCTGGCCAGGGCTGCTGAGATATTACTGATAAGTGTTATCAGTAAGTTTCTCGATCTGTTATAGACCATATACCGGCATGACTTATTGAGTTATTGGGGTCGACGATTCCATCCCAAGACTCGATATGCAGCATATCTGACGAAGAGACCGGACTGTACGGTTAGTGTTGCCGGATGGATTGACAGGAGTTTTGACAGATTCGCTTGTTCTTATTCTGATCGCTCAATACCCGGATGGCCGTTACGTTTAGCTAACCTCTTGCGGCTTGTAGGTGTTTGATATGACCATCATCTACTGCTGGCGTATTGACGAGTCTTAGAGTCCCACATAGAAGTTTCTCGGCTCTGGCGAAACGAAGTGGTGCACATATGAGATATGTGCGGAGCCTCGATTAAATACTAGTATATGATACTGTATTTTAATCGGGCATTTAATATTAGTCGGGTCGTATAAGATATGACCAATTTATTAAATCAAGTGTTGATTTAATATAGGCTTTTATATTATTTATTTAAATCCTTTTCTTCTTATGGATACATACATGTATATGTACATGATGATGTGCATATATACATACATACATGAAAAGTATCATGGTTGATGATACAAAGAGGATGGCAATATAAGAATCATATTGTAGATAAAATATAATATATGGATATTTTCAATAAAGATTAAAGGCAAAAGAAAAGATTAATGAGTCATTTCTTCTACACTTTTCTACACATTTCCATGGTTGAATTTAACTCAACCATGGTTTCTTTTCCTTTTGCCTTTAACCTAAATTGAAATATCTAGATATTATATTTAACTATAGTTATGGTTATGATAAGATATATCTCTCTCTCTCTCTCATTTTTCATTATTCATTATTATCATTTTCACTTCAAAAGAAAAGAGAGAGCCATCTTCTTCCTCAAAACCCTAGCTCTCTTTTAAATGTCAAAATAGAGTTAGAGAAAGAAAAGAAAAGGTATTAAATAAGAATAGCAACCACTTCATCATCCTACACAACCTTAGCTATCTTGTGTAGGGTGTTGTGCTTCAAGTTTTTCAAAGATCGAAGGAAGCATCAAGCTTAGGGCAAAGTGCTTCGGGTGGATCGTCGTGGACGAGGAGTTGATCAAGCGAACCTTTTCAAAGTCAAGGAGTCTTCCAAAGAGGTCTACAAAGGTTGTAGTCTCATCACTTAGTATAACTTAACTCTTAATTGTTGATACTATTAATAGTTACTTCATATATTCTAGTTCGATTCTTTGTATAGTTTGCTTAGCACCTCAAAATTTTATTGTTATAGCATGTATGATGCTTCTAAACCCTAATAGAGGTGTTAAGAAAACCCTACATCTCATACCCAACATCTCAAAAATTCGCTCATGTTGTGGCTGTGGAAGGGCCTTGGTGAGTGGATCCACGGTGTTATCCTTTGTATTTACTCTCCGAATCTCGATCTCATGGCGATCAACTATCTCCCGGATCAAATGATATCGCCTGAGGATGTGTCTGGACTTTTGATGGGATCTGGGTTCTTTGGCCAACGCCATAGCTCCATTATTATCACAATACAATGGTATTGGATTAATAATGGTTGGAACTACTCCTAGCTCCGTAACGAGCTTCCTCATCCAGACGGCTTCCTTGGCAGCATCATTTGCAGCAATATACTCAGCTTCCATCGTGGGGTCTGCAACGGTTTCCTGTTTGGAACTCTTCCAACATACCACCCCTCCATTGAGGGTAAATACAAACCCTGAGATAGATTTACTGTCATCCTTATCACTTTGGAAGCTGGAATCGGTAAAGGCCTCCATTTGGAGATCCCCATTACCATACACCAAGAACAATTCTTTAGTCCTTCGCAAGTACTTAAGAATGTTCTTCACGGCTATCCAGTGTTGCTCCCCTGGATTGGATTGATACCTGCTAACTACAGCTAGTGCATAAGTTACATCAGGGAGAGTACATATCATCGCATACATTATAGATCCTACGGCTGAAGCGTAGGGTATAATGCCCATGCGTGCTCTCTCTTCATCAGTCTTCGGACAGAAGTCCTTAGAGAGAGTGATTCCATGGCAAGCGGGCAAGGCACCACGCTTGGAATCTTCCATACTAAACCTTTTTAGGATGGTATCAATGTACTTTGATTGGGACAATCCCAATAATCTTTTGGATCTATCTCTATAGATCCTTATGCCCAAAATGCACGAGGCATCACCTAGGTCCTTCATGGAGAACCTTTGTGATAAGAATTATTTGACCGATTGTAGCATAGGAATATCATTTCCTATCAAGAGAATGTCATCTACGTACAATACGAGGAATGTGACAGTACTCCCTACAATCTTCTTATAAATGCATGGTTCATCTATATTTTTGATAAAATCAAACTCTTTGATTGTATCATCAAAACAGATGTTCCAGCTCCGAGATGCTTGCTTTAATCCATAAATGGATTTAAGCAACCTACACGCTTTTTCGCTGCTCCCACTGTCAATGAAGCCCTCTGGCTGATCCATAAAAACGCACTCTTCTAAATCACCATTTAGAAATGCAGGCTTAACGTCCATCTGCCAGATTTCATAGTCGTAGTGAGCAGAAATAGCAAGTAAGATCCTAATGGATTTAAGCATTGCTACTGGAGAGAAAGTTTCATCATAGTCCAGTCCTGGTTTTTGACAAAAACCTTTCGCTACAAGCCTTGCTTTATAGGTCTCTACCTGTCCATCTACACCAATCTTTCTCTTAAAGATCCATTTTCACCCAACGGGTTTTATCCCAGGAGGTGCAACGTCCGAAGTCCAAACTTTGTTGGTGTACATGGACTCCATTTCGGATCTCATGGCATCCAGCCACTTCACTGAGTCACCACCCGTGATATCTTGCTGAAAACTAGTAGGGTCATCATCATCTATGATGCAATCTTCTCCGGTGGGCGAGAAGTTCTACTAGATCTCCGGAGCGGCTGAGGTTCTTGAAGTTCTACTGAAACATCAGTTTCAACCAATTCGTCCTGAGTAATTTGTGTCTCTAGAACTTCTTCTAGTTCTACCACTTTTCCATCAGTACTGTCTGTAAAGATTTCATTTTCCAAAAATGTGGCATGTTGAGAAACAAACACCTTTTGTTCCTCCTTGTGGTAGAATAGATATCCATACGAGTGTTTTGGATATCCCACAAATTTACACATGACCAATCGTGTCTCGAGTTTATCCGGATTCTGCTTTTTGACATAAGCCGGACAACCCCAAATCCTAACTCTTTTAATAGATGGTCTCCTTCCACACCATATCTCATATGGAGTGGTAGACACGGTCTTTGATGGAACCCTGTTCAATAGATAAATTGTTGTCTCTAATGCATGTCCCCAAAAGGAAAGTGGTAACTCAGCATCACTCATCATGGACCGTACCATATCTAATAGGGTACGATTCCTCTGTTCTGACACACCGTTGTGTTGTGGTGTATACGGAGGAGTGAGCTGAGAGAGAATCCCATTCTCTTTTAAGAAGTCTGAAAACTCAATGCTTAAATACTCTCCATCTCGATCTGATCAAAGTTTCTTGATACTCGAGCCAGTTTGTTTTTCTACTTCAAGTTTGTACTCCTTGAATTTCTCGAAAGCTTCGGATTTATGCTTCAATAAAAACACGTGTCCGAATCTTGAGAAATCATCAATAAAAGTGATGAAGTATGAAAAACAGCCTCTAGCATGTGTAGACATTGGTCCGCATACATCACTATGTATGAGGCTTAAGAGTTCTGTAGCTCTCTCTCCGTGTCCAATAAACGGAGTTTTGGTCATTTTACCTTTGATACAAGACTGACAAGTCGCATAAGATTTATATTCAAAAGGTTTTAAATATCCATCTTTATGTAGCTTGTTTTGTCTTGTTTCATTAATATGACCAAGTCTACAATGCCAAAGAAAAGATTCATTTATATCTGAAATCTTTCTTTTGTTTGTATGTTGTATATTGAAAACTGTGTGTTGGTTTAGGACGAAAATTTCGTTACTTAGTGTACCATACCCAATCAACTGTTGATTCAAGTTAATGTTCATAACATTATTTTGCAACACAAAATGATATCCTTCATTGTCCAAGAAGGATACGGATATTATATTACATAGCATACCAGGTACAAAATAACAAGGGTTCAAAACCAAAATACATCCTGAAAGCAACCCCAGATGATACTCTCCTACGGATACAGCATGTACATTGGAACCATTTCCAACCCGTAGAGTGTGGTCCCCATTCTTCAAAACTCTACTGTTTCTCAATCCCTGCATACAATTACAGATGTGAGAACCAGAACCGGTATCTAATACCCAAGATGTAGAGTTTAATGAAAAACAGTTTTCAGTTACAAACACACCTGAAGTGGAAGCATCGACATGCTTCTTCTTCTTGAGATCTGCAAGGTACAAAGCACAATTGCGTTTCCAGTGTCCCGACTTGTGGCCTTAAAAACATTCTCCTTTTCCACTTCCCGCGGTCCCAGATTTGTCTTTCCCCTTCGCCTTTTCAATTCCTCCTCTCGGCTTGGTGGGATTTTTCTTCTTCTTTCCCTTGGCCTTGGCTTTCGGGACTGAAGAGGAAGATGGCCCATAAAGCAGAGCGGGAGTTTTCGCTATCTTAAGCATGCTCTCTGCATTTCTCAACATATTGAGAAGTTCAGGCAATAATTTCTCCAAATCGTTCATATTGAAATTCAATATGAACGGAGCAAAGGCGGGGGAGAGAGACTGCAAAACAATATCTGTATATTGCTCATTATCCATAGTCCATCCCAGTTCCTTAAGTTCTTCAATAAGACCAATCATTTTCAAAACATGGTCTCTTACTGATGCACCAGGGGCCAACCGCATCTGAAACAGCTTTCGAGATGCCTCGTATCGTAAAGTACGAGATTGCTCTTCATACAACTCTTTTGTATGAAGAAGGATGGATTGTACATCCATCTTCTCGTGTTGTTTCTGATGGATACTGTCCATAGAAGCAAGCGCGAGGAACGTGGCTGTGTTGCAATCAATATCCCATGTTTTTCGGATCTCCTTATCCGAAACAGATGATTCAGGTCCTGGGAAGGATGGGGCTTTGGTAATGAGGACATATGATACTTTATCATATGTGAGTGCAATGTTCAAGTTCCTCAACCATTCTTTATAATTTAGTCCAGTCAGTTTGTTTTTCTCTAAAAGAAGCTTAAGTCCCGTCATCGGTATCTGCCATTAGGAGAGAGAAAAGAATACACTCAGCGAAATGCTCTTGCAAAGATCAGATTGGTTATTATCTTATCTAATCGATGTCTCCTATTGCTTTTATCAAATTTTCTTTCAAACCAGAAAAGAAAACTAGCCAGGATTAATTGCATTCTACAGTTTCTCTAATCGGTCAGCCAGGCCAGTGTCGGTATTTTGAGGGAGGTTCCCCGTGCTTGCGCACGGACCTAATTAAAATAAACCTCGTTTTTCTCAGAGGCCAAACCCCGTTAACACCTTTCTAGTCACCTACTGGATTAGCTAATTGTAAAGTGCAAAATTCTCCCGGGAGTAACTCTTACTCACAGTGGGATCGGGATCCAAATATCATATAGATGGTATGCAATCTCATTGCAAATCGCAACTCTTGAAACTCCCGATATGGTTTTTACCCCTAGATGCTTATGACCTTGGCAATGGTCAACATATCATAAGCACTAGTCAAGTTCTACCCGTCATTTCGAGATTAACTAGACCCACCAATATGACCCATGACTATGATCAACATAATCACATGAATGTTCTAACTGATCGCATCATATGCTTTGTAGGAAGACATCACTTAGCTACCGTACACTACGCCTTGACTATAATCAACATACGTAGAACGAATACTAAGTACTCTGCTTCCTAAAATGACGGAGGGTTGCAGATGGTTTTTATGAAAACCTTTAACGCTTTGAACTTGATTTCATTGTAGAATCTAAATTGTTTTAAGAAAAGGAGTGGCTTAAGCTCCGCATCTTTTGAAACTTGCTTTTTCATAAAAAGGAGCCGAGTGGGTTTCAAATCCGATTCTACAACATCTTTAGGTTTCTTTTCTTTTACATTAATCTCATTAATGTATTCCCATCATTTAAGTTCCTAAGAAATTACAGAAAGAAACGAAAAGCAGTATTACATATCACATATATAACAATATCACATTCGTTTCAGATATTAAGTAATCACATCACAGAATAATTAGCAGCAGAAACACATATATGAAAATATAGGATATACTAGGAAGTTCGTATTTTCTACTTAGCCTAAGATAGAAAATACAGATTCCACGGTCGTGATGAATAGTCAAGCCCACACCCTTAGACCCCTACGAGAGCGGCAAGTGACCCTTCCAATTTTGGAGTTTAGGAGACCTGGTCTCGACTTCTCGAGATGGCCTCCCACTGAACTCCAGAACCCGGTCACTCGTGCTCCCCTCCTAGGGTCTATCCTAATATATACATAGGCAAGATCTGTACATATGAAAGATCTATGCAAATGCATAGTATATACATCAATGGAGACATCATCCTCAACCCGGATGTGCCCCAATAAAAGAATAATATATACAATGAATTTTACATGAATGAAAAGATAAACTCTCGTCTCACATAAAATACCCCGGCCATTCAATCACGATGATCCTATACATCATATCACATCAACAATTGAAAAGCATTGACGACGTTAAAATATATCAATCAACACATCAACATATCCACTGTAGTAATAGATCTCAACACTTGAACCTGCTTAAAAAATTCCCAAAGAGCATATATGGTACCTACGGATCAACGCAAGAGCGCACGGTCCAAGCCTCACCAACGGCGCCGCGGAACCGCCGCAAATACACCTATTTGGCCGCAGTTCCGCGGTCGTTGAGTCAAGTTAGGCGCTCGTTTTTCTTGGGGGTCCATAGAAAACCCTGCTCTATTTTCTGCAAATTTTTAATTACAAAAATTCCAACTTTTGAAAAAATTTCTAGTGAGCATGTAAAAATCGCATTTTTCATGTTCGATTGAGTTTTTAAACGTCGTCCGGCTTACCCTAAAGCTCTAGCTAGGCTCTGATACCATGTTAACTTGTAGTAGCGTCTCTAGTAAGGTTGCAACATCATAAAGTAGTGAACTTTTAAATTCTAGAAGGCAATTACAAACGAACTACGAATCGTAACTAGAGATTAGGGTAAAAACATCATTATGTGAAGTCTAAACTAAAGGAAAATGAAATACAACCTTTGTAGCCAACTCCTTCGGTCTTTAGGACTCCTACGGCTTTGCTCGAAGCTTGGAACGACTCCGCTCAAGATCCTTCGTCGTCTACGATGATCCACCCGGAGAATTCTAGATCAAGCTCTAAGCTTCACTAAATGAAGCAAACACTCTACAATAAAAGGCTAGGGTAGTGTACAATGGTTGTGTGGTTTATAAACTCACTTAAAAACCCTTTCTTTTTAAGTTCCTCACCCTAAACAAAACTCAAGAGAGCTTGAAGAAAGGGGAAGATGAAGATGGCAAAAGCTTTTGTGAATATATTGAAAAAGTTATTTCCAAAAAGAAAAAGAAAAGAATATATATGAGACACTCTCAAATATAACCATAGTAAACTAAATATCTAGATATTTTGTAGATGAGTTAAAGAACAACAGAAATCTAACCATGGTTAAAGTCAATACTCAAAGAAGAAGTGTGTAGAAAATGAGTCATTATGCTAATTTCCTTTTTCTTTAATTCATTAACAAAAATCTAGATATTTATCAACCATGTGAGTCTTGTATTTCCATCTTCTATGTATCATCCACCATGACACATATGTATGTATGTATGTATGTGTGCATGCACATCATCATGTGTATGTATAAACATATATGCATACATCCAAAAGAAAAGGTTTAATTAAAAATGAGCTAAAAGTTAATATTAAATCAACACTTGATTTAATAAATCGTTCACATCAAATGTGACCCGACCAATATTGAACGTCCGATTAAAATACGGTATCACATATTCGTATTTAATCGAGCTCCAGCGCATATCACATATGCACACCACAACATTTCGCCTGAGCTAGAAAAATCCTGTGTGGGACTCTAAGACTCGTCAATACGCCGGCAGTAGGTGATGATCATATCAAAATACCTACAAGCCGCAAGCAGTCAGCTAAACGTAACGGCCACCCGGGTATTGAGCGATCAGAAGAAAAACAAGTGAACCCGTCAAAACTCCCATCGAGCCATTGGCAACACTTACCATACAGTCCGGTCTCTTCGTCTGATATGTTGCGTATCAAGTCTAGGGATGGAATTGTCGAGCCCTAATAACTCAATAAGTCATGTCGATTTGATCTATGACCGGTCGAGAAACTACTGATAACACTTATCAGTAAATCTCATCAGCCCTGGCCAGGGACTTCAAGTCAGAGCCAATCGCACATTGCACAACATCAACTCCCAATACTGGGAGAGACTAAACCCCTCCTATCGCTCATTGTATCCATGTGTCTCGGGACTATACCCAAAAGCCACCTGTTTGCACGACTCAGTAGAGCCGTGGTAGGGTGGAAATCAAAGTACAGTTGGAGAACAGACAAGACTCTATGACGATCTCGTGTCTACAGACTAACCTTTACCAGTGTCACCAGAGAACTGCTATCCGACGATAGATATAATACCATATAGGAATTCTCGGTGAGTCCGTTCAGTGTACCCAGTCTCCACTGAGCACCCGTGTATAATCTTCGATGTCACAACACCAATGGATATGGGATCATCCATCGCCCATCATATGGGTCAAGAAACGTATACGCTAGTCTACACTGGAATATCGATGCCCTATCTCGATATACCTATGACTAGGAACATTTAAGGATATGCTTATAGACTACACATGCCCCACTAGTTTTATCTCCATCATATCCATGGAAGTCAAGAAAATATCCTTAGGGCTTTATCAACATGTATCAAATGAACAGTATCAAGTAAACATGTCAGATAAAGTAAAACCAGATAGCATACTATCATGTTGAGCAAGAAAATCATATATCAAAATATACATATATATATGTCCAAGCATCCACTATACATATAATGTCCTCTAGGGCATACATATATCCAACAATTCGGTCTTTAACCTCTGCCCCTAGCTTGTTGCGGCTGCGCCGACGAAGTACGCTTTCCGATCTCGCTCGATCTACGGTCTCCTCCTTGCCGAAGGTTGCGCCACGTCAACGAATCTTTATACAGGCTCCCGTCTCTGAACCGAGGCAACTCGGACACGAAGTTTGCTAGCCGACGTGTCCAAGGTTGATGTAGAGTGAGTGTAGAACACTTTGACTCATGTCACCCAAGCCTTTGGGTGAGGGTTAATTGAAGTTGCCAAACTTAGAGTGAAGATGAATTGAGCAAGAGGAATGAGCTTATGATTTTTGTGTTTGCAATGAAAATTGAATCTCAGTCTCACACTCACAAAAAATTGGGGACGGCCACAGAGAAGTGCTCGGCCAAGGGATGATGAGGGTGAGTGTAAGGGAATTAAGTGGTCAAGATAAGGAAAAAATATCACACACAAATATCCTTAGCTTTGCCAAAAACAATTAATGCTACAATAATGCACAGAAGAATCCATGCATATCCTAGAACCTTCAGGTTGCTGCTGGAGACCCTGCACAACAAAAAAACCCTCCATTTACAAAATGCCACCTTTGCAAAGAACCCCTTCACAAGCAAGAATTTCAGCCACGAAGGGAAGAAAGAAAAATGCCCAAAATGGAATGCAAACTGGCAACATCAAAAAGCGATCCCGTAATAAATTACAGGATAACCCCGCAACTGTATATACATACCCGCATTTGTATTCCGACCGAATACAAATGCAATGAGATAAAATATATCCCTACACAATATATTACTAGGATCCGGCTTAAACCAAAGCCCACTAGTATTATCCGTCCGAACCATGACACGTGCACAAGTGCACGTGTATGTTCAAACCCTAACATAAAACCATACGGCATCTACAACGTTTCGCCCGAACTGGGAAACTTTCTATGGGGGACTTTAAAGACTCGTCAATACTCTGGTAGTGGGTTTAACCACAAGCACGTCAGTGGTACTAGCTGTACATAACGGCTGCCCATGTATTGAGTGAAAAGGAAACCGACGAGCGAACTCATCCTGGAACCCTACTGAGCCTATGTGTGACAATATCCATATAGTCCGGTCCGTTCGTCTATGAGTATCGCATATCGGGCCTAGGGAGCTGGTAAACGTTAGACCCCCAAAAGCGGTATAAGTCGTGTCGGAGTGTAGCCCAGAACACCCTGAGATACTACTGGAATACCTACCAGTAAATCTCTCTTACCATGGCCATGGATTTTGTGTAATGGCTCTCCAGACACAGCACGATCTCACTCCCAACGTTGGGAGAGACGAATCCCCTGCCGATCCGCTCACTGCCTCCATATGGCTCGGGACTGTACCCAACTAAAACCTGTTTGCACGACTCCTTTGAGCCGTGGTAGGGTAATAATCAAAGCACAGTGGGAACTCACACGAGACAAATGACGATCTCAGGTCGAAAAAATAACATGTACACATGCCACCTAGGAATTGCTATCTGATGACTGGTTTTAATAACCAGCTAGCATGTTCCTGGCGACTCCTGTCCGGTGTACTCATAACCCAATGAGCACCTGTATACATCTTAGGTGAACCAACTAACACCAATGGCTTGTGAGACCGGCCACCGCCCCTCGTCGGGGTCTCGACTGTATACACTAGTCTACTCCGGAGTATCGATGCCCTATCTCGAAACTCCCACGACTAGGGACCACTTTTAACGATGTGCTTCCAACTCTCACGTATATGATCGCCATCATACTGCTGGTAGTCAAGCATGAATCCTATGGGCTCTATCAACGTGCAATAGTGATATATATAATGTCACCTAAAGCAGTACACGAAGATAAAGATAAACCAGATAGCATACTATCATCTCGAGTAAGACTGTCCTACCGGTATAGGTCCTCCCTAAATCATTGCAATCACGTGCCTGTGATCCAATAATTGACTTTGAGGGCACTATATCCAACAATCTCCGACTTGCACTTAAGGCTAATTATTGCGATGTCGCATACTCACAGCCCGTGTGATACCGAACACCTAACTCCTCTATTAATCAGTGTCACAAAGCTTGTTTGTGAAATTCTTGTGTTCGAGAATTAGCCTCAGTGAGTGGATCCGCTCTGATGTTTCTTTCTATGTCTCTCTTAATCTCATGTTTGTAGAGAAAGCCATCTCCTGAAATGAGCAATACCCGTCTTAAAATATGTATGGATATCTGAAGGGACCTAGTTCACGAATAAACTCCAAATCCAAACTTCTTAGACTGTATCATCAACTGAACCTAATCAGTATCCTGCGCCACACCTCCCTCGGTATCCGCTTGGACCACCTGTCCAAACTACTACCCCTCGTCAGCGGAAAAACTATAACTCTGACAGTCACTCTGTCATCCAGGTCACATTGGAAGCCTGGAATGATAACTGTCTCCCGAAGAAGGCTACCGTTATCAAATCCATAGAACATCCACTTATGTTCTAAAACTGCCTCCGAACGTTTCTCCAGGATTGGATTGATATCAACTTATTGCATCTAGTGCAAAAACAACATCCGATGTGGTACTTGACATCTCATGATTGACTCAATTGCCTAAGCAAGTGATCTGCCAATCATGCACATCCCTCTCCCCTTTAGTCTGTAAGACACCTTTAGAGAAGGTGACTCCATCACCTGCTGGTACACCACCATGCCAGGAGTCTCCCATTCTAAATACCTTTAGAATGCTGTCTAAGTACCCAGATTGGGAAACTACCCAAATCTAGATCTAGAATCATAGATCTAGTAACCAGAATGTCTGATACAATATCCATATCCTATGTGAAGAAACCACTGTGTGACAACCACAGTATAACCGATCGTAGTATATGAATTTTACTTCATACTCTGTGTATGTCATCCAAATACCAGGACATCACACCCTACTACTTTCTTAACATATCCATCCCCTATTCTGATGAAGTCAAAGCCCATGACTGTCACATCAAAAATAGATGATCTATATCCGCTATATTTGCTTTTGTCTATAAATAGAAACAAGCTACTTGTCCACTATGCTTCCGCTGCTCCCACTGACTACGACAACCCTCTAGCAGAATAATATACACGTGCACTTATAAAACTAGTTTAGAACGACGCTATATTTATCCTCCTGCCGGCTCTCATAGTCTAGAACAGCAGTAATGGAAAGTTTGGGTAAACAAGAACCTCCTTGTCACCGTCCTTGAGGCTACCTGAGTACCTCTCGGGTGTCTGAGGTTACCCACCATATCTGCGGAGTGGCTAATAGAATGTCAAACCTGATTGAATCTTTGGGTCCTATTAAATTTTCCGTAATCGTTTGCGGTTCTGGAATCTCTTCCAGTTCTACCATACTCCCACTACTGTTTTCTGAAGAAAAAAAACCATTTTACTAAAACTGTGGCGAGTCAAGAACAATATCACTATTGATCCTCCAGAAGGTAGAAAATCAACCCTCGTCAAAGCCAGGGTCAACCCACAAACTGCCATTACAGAAACATGCCTTGAGTTATCCACAGTCTGGTTTTAAGCATAAGACGGACGACTCCATATACCTTAACATCGTTAAGATATGATTCATTCTATATATAATATAGAAACAGAGGCACTGATTTAATTGGAACCAGATTCAAATCATGCAGCTGTCTCCAGTGCATGTCAAATAAATGGAGAGAGGCAGATCAACATTACTCAACTTAGGAGTTTATCCAATTATGAGTAACACGAAAGAGAATCAAGTTCTCCAAAACATTACTATCAACTGAATACCAACCACAAGTATCTACATCTTTGATCACCTTGAAGAATCCCGATACTTGCTACACATGGTTCTCTACTTTATTCTTGTACCTATTGTTAGTTATGTATTTGCCCTAGAGGCCATTGTTGTACATGTGATGTATATTATGATGGATGCTTAGATATATACAAAGAGAACTTTCTTGCTCGTCATGATAGTATGCTATTTGGTTTCACTTTATCTTAACATGTTGACTTGTATTGGTTTACTGTCTTTCTCTCACATGTTGATAAAGCCCTTAGGATCTGTACTCGACTACTGGGATTATGATGAGATCATACTAGTGGGGACACGGTAGTCGATGAGTACATCCTATAAATGTTCCTAGTCGAGGGTATATCGAGACAGGGCATCGATACACCAGAGTAGACTAGCGTATACGCATCTTGACCCATATGATGGGCGATGGATGATCCCATATCCATCGGTGTTTGACATCAAGGATGATGTACGGGTGCTCAGTGGAGAGTGGGTACACTGGACGGACTCGCCGAGAACTCCCAGTTGGTGATATACCACACGTCAGATGGCAGTTCTCTGGTGACACTGGTATAGGGTAGTCTGTAGACCCGATATCGTCATAGAGTCTTGTGAGATTCCCATTGTGCTTTGATTTCCACCTTACCACGTCCACAAGGGCGTGCAAAACGGTGGCTTTTGGGTACAGTCCCGAATCACATGGAGGCAATGAGCGATAGGAGGGGATTCGTCTCTCCCGGTATAGGGAGTTGATGTTGTGCTGTGTTCGATTGGCTATAACTGGAAGTCCCTGGCCATGGCTGATATAGAGATTTACTGGTAAGTGTTACTAGTAGTTTCTCGACCTGTTATGAGCCTCACATCGACACGACTTATCGGTTACTGGGGTCTGACGTTTACCACCCCTAGACTTGATATGCGACATATCAGACGAACAGACCGGACTGTACGGGAGTGTTACTGATTCGATTCACAGGAGAACGCACATGCTAGCTTGTTGATCTTCTGATCCCTCAATACCTGGGTGGCTGTTACGTTTAGCTGACCGCTTGCAGCTTGTGGATGTTTGATATGATCATCACCTGCTACCGGCGTATTGACGATTCTTTAGAGTCCTACACAGAGGTTTCTTGGCTCAGGAGAAACGGAGTAGAGGCACATATGTGATATGTGCAGGACGGAAGATAATGCGATATGAGATACCGTATTATATTCTCGAGATATTTAGATATGAATCGGGACATCGGATCAAGTGTTGATTCGATGAATCGGTACATAATATATTAGCCGGTTATATTAGATATAGCCGGATCGTTGGATCAAGTGTTGATTCGATGATTTAATGTATAATGATATATATGATATATTGTATTACATTATCTAATATTGGCTCGCTTTATTATTTTATTTTCTCACTGGATTAATACATTGATATATATGCGATATATGTTAAATGTATTATTTTCTTTTGTTGCAAATATATAATATATATGTGATATATATTATTGTGACATAATATGATTTATTATAAAACATGTTTAAGGATGATAAAAGGGGATTAGGGTTTGATTAGGGTTAGCTTCTTCTTGTTCATTCTAGAAGGATTCTATTTTGTCTTGATTAAGATATCATGGTTGATACTTATCCTTAACCTAACTAAACCCTAACTCTAGTTTATTCTCTACAACTTTTATCCTTTCATCCTTGACCATGGTTAGATAATCAATCATATACACTTGACTACTATTCATCACAAAAGGATTATTCTTTCATTCTTCATCTTCTTCTCTCTTGAGTTCAAAAAAGAAAAAGCTTACTAGTTAATTCTTTTGTGATGATTTCTTGTGAGAAAGTGAATTAAAAAGAAAGCATAAATACTACTCCATCATCCTCATCTAATCTAGCCCATTAGATTAGGGTGTTCATCTCTTTAGAGTGAGAAAGCTTGGGTTTTTGCAACTTCGACGTAGATCATCGGAGATTTGGAACACTTCAAGCTTGCATGGATCGTTCGAGTCATGGAGCCTCTCTTGAGTCTGGGAGATCGTGGATCGCGGCAAAGGGACTTCTACTCGGAGCTTGTGAAGCGAAGGAGCGGACTACAAAGGTTGTAATCCCTCACACTTAGACAAAAAGTTGTTATCTTGCATGTTAAACCCTAATTATCTAGCAAAGATCCCGTCTTTGGGTTGTTCGGCACGTCTAAAATTTTATCCGGGCATGTTTGATGCCTTATGAACCTTCACAAGAGTGCCTAGGAACCCTACACCTATAACTTCTCAAAACTTAGATCTTGTATTTCTACGAAACACGTGTCTAAAACTTGAGAAGTCATAAGTAAATAGAATATAGTACGAGGACCTACCCCTTTGTCCTAATGGACACTGGACAATATACAATACTTTGTATAAGTCCTCTGAGTTGAATAACTCAAACCCTGCGCGTCGTAGGTTGAAAACTGTACCCAGGCAATTTCCTCAAATATCACCAATTACAACGAATTCCGATATAATGAGGATGATCACCTAATTCCCAATAACTTACTCCCACTCATCATCTGTAAAACCATACAGATGTGAGAATCATACCTGGTAAATACATACCCTGGAGTAAGGACCAACTGGGAAATCAGTTTTCTATTAACAATACACAGTGAAACTGAAACCAGAATATGTTTCGAAAGGGTATCCGGGTATTCCTAGTAATGCCTCTTCCATTATCCAGATTCATGACTATAACCGTATATTTCCTTGCCATCTCACCAAATCCCTTTATTTGTCTTTAGTCGTTACCTTCTGTATACCATCGTTAGGCTTAATGGTTTTCTTCCTTCCATACCGTTCGGCTCCAGCCTATGGTTTGGAAGAAGACTATCCAATAAGCATAATAGGTGTACTCTCTTAATCCTAGGAGTACTCACAACCTGAGAGAAGGTGATGATAAAAGACAACTGAATAAACCTTATTCTATTTCTCCCGAACCAGAATCCATCCCAGAACCGGAACAAGTTCCATCGAGTTCGTATATAACCATACGATGGATTATCCAAATAACTGTGGATCTTCGTACTGATACGGGATGTTCTGGAGAAATACAAAGGTGAAGTAGGAGTGGCGATTAAATACTTGGTTTGGTCGTGAATAGCAGTCGCAATTTACTTTGCCCTCTTTCTAATCCCTTTATTTGTCTTTACTCATTACCTTTTGTACACCAACGTTAGGCTAATTAGTTTTCTTCATTCCCTACCTTTCGGCACCTGCCTATGGTTTGGAAGAAGACTATCCAATAAGCGTAATAGGTGTACTCTCCTAATCCTAGGAGCTCTCGCAACCTGAGAGAAGGTAAAAGGGAAAAGGCAACTGAATAGTCCTATTCAATCTCTCCAGAACCAGAATCCATCCTTGGATCTGGAATAAGTTCCTTCGAGTTCGTATATAACCATACGATGGATTTATCCAATGGAAGTGGATGTTCGTAGTGATACGGGGTGCTCTGGAGAAATGCAAAGGGTAAAAGAATGAGTGGCAATGATGTATGAAACTCAGACAATCCAAAAGCCAGTGTTTTAAGAAAGATCGGTCAACTTGGTTACTGAGTCATAGTCTAGGGTCGGGCCATGGTCGCTGCCAGAGAGAGAGAAAAGAAACACTCTGCGTGCACTCTAACCTAGATCAGAATGGTTATCACTTTATCTAATCAGGAAACCTCCCACTGTATCCTCAAATTCTCCTCCAAACCTGAAAGAAGAATAAGTCGGGATCACCCGAGGAGTAAACCAACTCATCAGTGGGAATCGGGATCCAACTATCATCGCATGACAACATGATGGAATCCATTCACGTTATCACACTCCAGAAGGTATGCGCATGCCTGGCAAGTTTCAGTTTCTTTAGAAACTCCCGATGTGTGTTTTTACCCCTAGGACCGAAGTGACCTTGACTGAGCCAACATATCAAAGGATCCTAGCCAAGTTCAACCTGTCATTATCTTGATTGCATTAGACCCATCCGCATGAGTCCTTGACTGAGCCAAAATGACCGCACGACTGTCCTAACCAATCACATATCCATGCAACAGAAAAGCACTACATAGCTACCGAACACTACGCCTCGGCTAAGCACGACATACGTAGCACGAATACTAAGCAATACTAATCTGAAATGACGGAGGGCTATGAATGGTTTTTGGCGAAAAACCTTTTACCGTAATGAACTTGATATCGTTGAAGGAACTGGTTAGCTTTTATAAATATATAGTGGCGAAAACCTTTGCTAAAGAGGTCACTCCCGGTGAAGGGATCTCGGCTCTTTCCCCGTAGAATGAGGTGCATGATATTCCAACTGAATACCACGATGCAAAGCAAAAGTGATCGGCTATAGTGAAGTTATTACCCTGACGCAAACCTCTGTCCAAGGGGTCACTCCCGGTGAAGGGATCTCGGCCCTTGCCTCGTCGAATGAGGTGCTGGATATTCTAAACTGAATACCACTGTGCAAAACAAAAGAGAACGTCCTTGCAATAACAGCTTTTTGAAAATTGTTCCAACAACATCTGTATAGGTCTATTTTCTTTGCATTGATCCGAATCAACGCAGTCCCATCAATTAATCACACCAGAAAAGAATGAAAATAAAATGTACGTATATACCATCCGCATTCGCCACTGGGTTCCGTCATCACTCGTTAGGTTACTTAACTAACGACAGAGCGGGGACTGGACTAGCGCGGGTGTAAAACATATACAACATCTAATAGTATATATATCAATATACAATAATCACTCCAGACGTGATAAAAGTGTAGGGTTCCTAGGCACTCTAATGGAGTCTCACAAGTGATCAAACATGCACAAATCAAAAATTCCTTGTGCCTACAAACCCTAATACGGATCGTTAACTAGAAATCAAGGCGATGCAAGCAAGTAAACGGAAATATAGCTAAAGGGAAGGGGCTACAACCTTTGTAGATCCGGTCCTCCACCTCCTAGGCTCCGTGATGAAGTCCTCTCCGCTGTCCAAATCGAACCATGGCTCTAGCGTCGGCTTCATCGGAGAAAAAGAGGGCTAGGTCATCGACGACGATGCCGAAGATGATCTACGTCGAGGCATCGCTAGATCAAGCTCCAACTTCACCAAGTCAAGAAAACTTGTGAAGGAAACACCCTATACTACTTGGCAAGAGGTAGAGGATGAAGAAATAGGAAGTAGGTAGACTTTAGATTTGGATTTCTCACACTTTTTCATCAATCACCATTGATGTAGCAAGCTTTCTTCTCATGAAAGAAGAAGATGAAGAAGAAGAAGAAGATATGATAAGTTATGTAAATTAGATAAATAAATCAATACTTATCATTTACTAACCCTTGGTTAAGTGTAGAGAATGTACTATGGTTAGTTCATATGGTTAGGGTTAAGCATGAGACAAGAATGGTGACTTAGTCAAAGTTTCATGAATGTTCAACTAAAAACAAATAAAGCCACCATTCATCTTTCTCTTTTCCAAAATGAATAAGATAAATAAATAGATAAATAAGTAAATGGAAAAACAAAACCCTAACCATTAGTTTAACCATGGTACATTCTTTACACTAACCCTAGCTTGCATGTATCATCAAACATGATACAATCTTTTGCACAAAAGTATATCTCATATACAACTTGTGCAAATCAAGTGAGTAAATCCATTTAAAGTGAACTAATACTAGTTAATGCATAGTAATATATCAAATATATAATTATACATTAAATCATTAAATCAACACTTGATTCAATGATCCGGTCATGTCGCATATAACCGGCTAGTATCCAATGTATCGGCTTATCGAATCAATCATTGATTCGATAACTAGGTTATATCGCATATAACTAATCGATACATTCATCGCGAGAATATAATACGGTATCACATACACGCATTATTCTCGGTCCCGCACATATCTCATATGCGCTCCTATTTCGTTTCGCTTGAGCCAGGAAACCTCTGTGTAGGACTCTAAAGACTCGTCAATACGCCGGCAGCGGATGATGATCATATCAAACACCCACAAGCCGCAAGCGGTCTGCTAAACGTAACGGCCACCCGGGTATTGAGCGATCAGAAGATCGACGAGCAAGCCCGCTCACACTCCTGTGAATCCAACCAGTAACACTTACCGTACAGTCCGGTTTGTTCGTCTGATATGTCGCATATCTCGCCTAGGGGTGGTAAACGTCAGACCCCAATAGCTCGATAAGTCATGCCGACGTAGGGTCCATAACTCTCGTGAAACTACTGATAACTCTTACCAGTATATCACAGCAACCCTGGCGAGGGATTTCCTGTTATGGCCAGTCGAGCATAGCGCAACATCAACCCCCAATACCGGGAGAAACGAATCCCCTCCTATCGCTCATTGCCTCCATGTGAATCGGGACTGTACCCAATAACCACCTGTTTGCACAACTCAGTAGAGCCGTGGTAGGGTGGAAATCAAAGCACAGTGGGAGACACACAAGTCTCTATGACGATCTCGGGTCAACAGACTAAGCTGTACCAGTGTCACCAGAGAACTGCCATCTGACGTGAGGTATAATATGTAAGTCTACGCTAGCGCCCCGGCAGTCTACAGACGCCAAATGCGGAACAAAAACTTTTAAACTTGGCGCTATCGTATACTTTAACCCGGATCTGCCATTATTGCTAAACTAACAAACTGTAAAGAGTGTAGGAATGTTATACCGAACGATCCGAGTCCTTCGTTCTTCAACCATCATCCCATGCTCCGTTGCGGCTGCTCCGATCTCGTCGATCTCCGATATCCTCGTCGAGGTGGCACCACATGATCGGTTCTTTAAACGGGCTCCCGCCTCTGACTCGAGGCAACTCGATCGTCAAGTTTGCCAAAAGAGACGACCAAGATTGTTGTAGAGAATGAGTAGATGACTTTGTCTCACTCCGTCCAAATCCGTGGACGATCGGTTAATGAAGTTGCCGTGGAAATCGGGTGATGGAATGAACTGTAAAATTCCATGCACCCGAAATACTATCATATCTTTTCTACAATGAAAACTCAAGTGAAGTGAGAGAGAGAGGGGGGCCGGCCTCTTTATATGATGGAGGGAGGTGACCGTAGGAGGAGGGAGGTGACCACAAGCAAAAGATATTATGAAAAAATATCTTAACCAATCCAAAACACATTAAAGCAAATGGTGATTCATATAAACATCTCATCTAGCCATTAATGAAACCATTAATGCACTAATGAGTCATATGCCTCATCATCACTTCTAGAAGCTTCTAGAATGATGACTCACTCATATCTGAAGAAAAGATAAATCCGTCTTTAACCGAATGTTAAAAGACGGCTGATAGAAAACTGGAAACTGGCAACTTCCAAAAGTGATCCTGAAACGAATTTCAGGACAACCCCGAAACTGTATAAATATACCCGCATTTGTATTACGACCGAATACAAATGCAACTGAGACAAAGATATTATACCTACTCAATATAATACTCGGATCCGGCTTAATCCAAAGCCGACCAATATCACTTGCCCGAAAAGTGACACGTGCGTAAACGCACGTGCATTTTCCGAACCCTGCCATAAAACCATACGGCCTCTACAACGTTTCGCCCGAACTTGGGAAACTGTCTGTGGGGGACTCTAATGACTCGTCAGTACCCTGGCAGTGGGTTTAACCACAAACCGTCAGTGGCACTAGCTATGCGTAACGGCTGCCCATGGACTGACCACAAGGGATGCCGATGAGCGCACTCATCCGGAAAACCCTACTGAGCCTAACAGTGACAATGTATATACAGTCCGGTCCGTTCGTCAATGAGTATCGCATATCTGCCTAGGGGCTAGTAACGTCAGACCCCCAATAGCAGTATAAGTCGTGTCGGAGTGAAGCCCAATTACACCCTGAGATACTACTGGAGTACCTACCAGTAAATCTCCTGCCATGGCCATGGACTTTGTGTAATGGCTCTCCTAGACACAGCACGACCTCGCCCCCAATACCGGGAGAGACGAATCCCCTGCCGATCCGCTCACGTGCCTCCATATGGCTCGGGACTGTACCCAAAAACTACCTGTTTGCACGACTCCTTTGAGCCGTGGTAGGGTAGAAATCAAAGCACAGTGGGAACTCACACGAGACAAATGACGACCTCAGGTCGATGAACTAACCTGTACACATGTCACCAGGGAACTACTATCTGACGGTAGATATAATACTAACTAGCAGATTCCCGGCGAGTCCTGTCCGGTGTACTCATAACCCAATGAGCACCTGTATACATCTTAGGTGATCCAACTGACACCAGTGGCTTGTGAGACCGGCCACCGCCCCTCGTCGGGGTCTCGACTGTACACACTAGTCTACTCCGGAGTATCGATGCCCTGTCTCGAAACTCCCACGACTAGGGACCACAATTAAGGATATGCGTATAAACTACCCAACTCTCACGTATATGATCGCCATCATACTGTTGGTAGTAAAGCAAGATCCTAAGGGCTCTATCAAAGTGTAACATGCAATCAGTCACCTGAACATGTACACGACTGATAAAGGCAAACCACATAGCATACTATCATCTCGAGTAAGACTGTGCTACCGGGATAGGTCCTCCGCAATCATTGCAATCACGTACCTGCGATCCAATAATTGACTATGAGGGCACTATCTCCAACAATCTCCCACTTGCACTCAAGGCTAATATTGCGATGTCGACTACTCACAGCCCGTGTGAAACCGAACATCCAACTCCTCTACTAATCAGTTTCACAAAGCACGTTTGTAAAACTATTGTGTTCGAGAAATAGCCTCGGTGAGTGGATCCGCCTAGAAGTTTCTTTCTGTATCTCTCTTAATCTCAAGTTCGCGGAGAAAGCCATTTCCCGAATTGAGTAGTACCTGTCTTAGAATATGTCTGGATATCTGATGGGACCTTAGTTCATAAATGAACTCCATATCCAAACTTCTTAGACTGTATGGATCACTGAACCTAATCAGTATCCGGCACCATGCCACCCACAGTATCCTCTGGAACCACCTGTCCATAATACTGTCCCTCGTCAGAGGGAAAACTAAAAACTCTGACAATCACTCTGTCATCCATGTCACCTTCGAAGCCTGGAATGATAACCGTCTCCCGAAAGAGGCTGCCGTTATCAAATCCGTAGAACATGTACCAATGTTCTAAAACTGCTTCCTTATGTTTCTCCAGGATTGGATTAATACAAACTTATTGCATCTAGTGCAAAAACAACATTTGGTGCGGTACTTGACATCTCATGATTGACTCAATTGCCTAAGCAAGTGATCTGCCAATCATGCACATCCCTCTCCACTTTAGTCTGTAAGACACCTTTAGAGAGGGTGACTCCATCACCTGCAGGTACACCACCATGCTAGGAGTCAACTATTCCAAAAACCATTAGAATATCTGTCAAAGTACCCACATTGGGAAACTACCCAAATCCAGATCTAAAACCATAGATCTAGAAACCAGAATGTCAAATATTATATCCATATCCTGTCTGGAGAAACAACTGTGTGACGACCACAGTACAACCGATCGTAGTATAGGAATTTTACTTCCTACTCTGTGTATGTCATCCAGATACCATGACATCACACCCTACTACCTTCTTAACTGATCCATCCCCTATTCTGATTGAAGTCAAACCCATGACTGTCACATCAAAATTAGATGATCTATCTCCGCTATAACTGCTCAAGTCTATAAATAGATATAAGCTACTTGCCCACTATGCTTCCGATGCTCCCACTGACTACGACAACCCTCCTACCGGGTCTCATATCCTGGAACAACAGTAGTGTCAAGTCTGGGTAGATAAGAACCTCCCTGTCACCGTCCTTGAGCCTACCGAAGTACCTCTCGGGTGTCTGAGGTTACCTACCATACCTGCGGAGTGGCTATTGGAATGTCAAACCAGATTGAATATATAGGTCCTATTAAATTTTCCGTAATCGTTCGCGGTTCTGGACTCACTTCCAGTTCTACCATACTCCCACTACTGTTTACTGAAAAAGATATATTTTTACTAAAACTGTGGCGAGTCAAGAACAATATCACTATTGATCTTCCAAATGGTAGAATATCAACCCTCGTCATAGCTTGGGTCAACCCACAAACAGCCATTACAGAACCGTGCCCTGAGTTATCCAGAGTCTGGTTTTAATCATAAGCTGGACAACTCCCCATACCTTAATTTCTTTTAAGGTACGATCCATTCTATATCCAATACAGAAACTTTGGCACTTATTTAATTGGAACCATATTCAAATCATGCAGCTGTCTCCAGTGCATATCAACTTAATGGAAAGAGGCTAATCAGCATTACTCAACTTAGGAATCCATCCATCTATGAGTAACCTGAAAGAGAAACACGTTTCTCAAAACCATCACTATCATCTGAATACCAATCACAAGAATCTACATCTTCGATCTCTTTGAAGAATCTCGATACTTGTGACTCTTGGTTCTCTACTTTATTCTTATACCCACAACTTCTCAAAACTTAGACCTTGTATTTCTACGAAACACTCGTCTAAATACTAGAGAAGTTATAAGTAAACAGAACATAGTACGAGGACCTACCCCTTTGTCCTGATGGACACTTGGACAACATACAATACTCTGTATAAGTCCGCTGAGTTAAACAACTCAAAACCTGTGCGTCGTAGGTAGAAAACTGTACCCTGGCGATTTCCTCAAATATCACCAATTCCAACGAATTCCGATATAATGAGGATGATCACCTAATTCCCAATATCTTACTCCCACTCATCATCTGTAAAACCATACAGATATGAGAATGAAACCTGGTAAATACATACCCTTGGAGTAAGTATCTAATCGGGAAAACAGTTTTCCTATAAGAATGCACTGAAACATGAAAATGTTTCGTAGGGGTATCCTGGTATTCACAGCAATGCCTCTTCCATAATCCAATTCATGACATCAACCGTATATTTTATTGCCGTCTCTCCATATCCCTTTATTTGTCTTTAGTCGTTACCTTCTGTACACCATCGTTAGGCTAAATGGTTTTCTTCCTTCCCTACCGTTCGGCACCAGCCTATGGTTTGGAAGAAGACTATCCAGTAAGCATAATAGGTGTACCCTCCTAAACCAAGGAGTACTCGCATCTCGAGAGAAGGTGATGATAAAAGACAACTGAATAATACCTTATTCTTTTAAAGGTGAAATAGGAGTGGCGATGAAGTACGCGGTTTTGGTCGTGAATGATATCAGTCGCAATTTACTTTGCCCTCTTTCTAATCCCTTTATTTTGTCTTTACATATTACCTTCTGCACACCCTACTTAGGCTAATTGGTTTTCTTCATTCCCTACCTTTCGGCACCAGCCTATGGTTTGGAATAAGACTATCCAATAAGCGTAATAGGTGTACTCTCCTAAACCAAGGAGCTCTCGCAACCTGAGAGAAGGTGATAATAAAAGACAACTGAATAAACCAATTCTATTTCTCCTGAACCTGGATCCATCCTCGAAGAAGTCCCTTCGAGTTCGTATATAACCATACGATGGATCTATCCAATGGAAGTGGATATCCGTAGTAATACGGGTGTTCTGAGAAAATGCAAAGGGTAAAAGAAGGAGTGGCAATGACTTATGCAACTCAGACAATCCAAAAGCCAGTATTTTAAGAAGGTTCGGTCAACCTGATCACTGAGTCATAGTCTAGGGTCGGTCAAAGGTCGCTGCCAAAGAGAGAGAGAAAAGAAACACTCTGCGTGCACTCTATCCTAGATCAGAATGGTCATCACTTTATCTAATCCGGAAACCTCCCACTGTCCTGTCAAATTCTCCTCCAAACCTAAAGAAGAATCAATCGGGATCACCCGAAGAGTAAACCAACTCATCAGTGGGAATCAGGATCCAACTCTCATCGCATGATAACGTGATGGAATGCATCCACGTTACTCATACTCCAGAAGGTATGCGCATACTTGGCAAGTTTCAGTTTCTTTAGAAACTCCCGATATTGTTTTTGCCCCATGCTCTTATAACCTTGGCGTTAGGTCAAAATGTCATAAGTCACATGCCAAGTTCTACCCATCACTATCTTGTTAATTTGAACCCACCCGCACATGCCCTTGGCGTTAGGTCAAAATGGCAGAACGGCTGTCCCAAACCAACTCATCTATCTATGCAACAATTGAATACCCAGCAGCTACCAAACACTATGCCTTGGCGTTAGGTCAAAATACATAGCTTGAATACTACTGAATAGCCAAAAGAAGTGACGGAGGGCTACGGCTGGTTTTTTGGCGAAAAACCTTTAGCGTAGTGAACTTGATATCGCTGAAGGAACCTGATAGCTTTTTATAAAATATAGTGACGAAAACCTTTTGCTAAAGAGGTCACTCCCGGTAAAGGGATCTCGGCTCTTTCCTCGTGGAATGAGGAGCAGGATATTCCACTGAATACCGCTATGCAAAGCAACTTGTAATCGACTATAGTAAAGTTATTACCCTGACGCAAACTTCTGTCCAAGGGGTCGGTCCCGGTAAAGGGATATCAACCCTTGCCCCGTCGAATGAGGTGCAAGATATTCCACTGAATACCGCTATGCATAACAGAAGGAAACGTCTTTGTAACAACACTTTTTAAATTTGTCCCAACAACTGAATACAAGTTTGTTTTTACTTTGCGTTGATCAGAATCAACGCAGTCCCATCATTAATCACACCAGAAAAGAACGAAAATAAAATGTACGTATATGCCATCCGCATTCGTCACTGGGTCCCGTCATCACCCGTTAGGTTACTTAACTAACGACAGAGCGGGGACTGGGCTAGCGCGGGTGTAAAACATATACAACATCTAATAGTATATAAACCAATATACATAATCGCTCCAGGCGTGATAGTATGCAACATTACAGAAAAGTAATAAGCATCACAGAACAATACAGATAATCTGGGATCCCCGAGTTTCACAGAGCCGCTGCTGAAACTCGACGTTCCCCTGTCGTGTGGATAGCCTGTGCAATGAAACCTAGACCCCTACGGGGGCGGCAAGTTACCCGCCAAAACCTGAAGCGAGGTAGTCCCCACAGCATAGTGGATGGAACACCCGGCACTTCACGGAATCCGGTAAATTGAGCACCCCTCCTTGGGTCAACCTGTACCCCCTACGAGTGCGGCGAATAGTCTGCCAATTCTGAAGTGGGGCCCCTCTGCCTCTCAAAGCCATGAGATGCGGACCCGTTGCTTTCCTGAACCCGGCTATCCGTGCACTCCGTCTCGGGGCAAAACCTAGTACAGTAATGAAAAATAGTACAATAGGTACATCGACCGCAACCTGGTCGTGCCCCAAAAGAATATTATACAACAGGCAGTGACGGCTGTCCACAAGTTGGACGCTCGCCCCGCATTATCAAATGTACAAATAAACTCAGCATGTACTACCATTGCACACTGCTATCCACCACGACAAATCCGCAACATCACAGCACAACACAGAACATCAACGCGAATGTCACGTTCGCAAACCCGTCTAAAAGAACTATAGCAATCAGACGCAGTTTACCGATCAAATGACATTCCCGGTCGGAGATATAATGTAAGCACTGTAAACTAACGTGTTTAAATTTCGATCGACCAAAGACCAAATATCAAAAAGTGGGCCCCACTGCTTACTGGTGAACAGTAACAAAACCTGGGCCAAAACGATATTTACCAAAAACCCCAAAATCCAACAGAGAACACACAGAAAAAATTTGGTGCACTGATCCCCTGGAACGGCCGCGGATGGGCGGCCAAACCATGGGTTTGGCCGCTAATCCGCGGCGCTCTGGTGAGATTGCGTGCCCAAATTTTGTCCGTACGCTTAAAAAACCCTGCACGGAATTTTAAGATATGCAGAATTAATTTCTGAGACCATTTGAAATTAACAGAAACTGTCATGTTAGAAAATGCAGTTTTTAGTTTTCCGGTTCGATCGATGTTTTAAACGCGTTAGCACAAGTTAGTATAGCAAAATGGTGAGGCTCTGATACCACTGTAAGTCTACGCTAGCGCCCCGGCAGTCTACAGACGCCAAATGCGGAACAAAAACTTTTAAACTTGGCGCTATCGTATACTTTAACCCGGATCTGCCATTATTGCTAAACTAACAAACTGTAAAGAGTGTAGGAATGTTATACTGAACGATCCGAGTCCTTCGTTCTTCAACCATCATCCCACGCTTCGTTGCGGCTGCTCCGATCTCGTCGATCTCCGATATCCTCGTCGAGGTGGCACCACATGATCGGTTCTTTAAACGGGCTCCCGCCTCTGACTCGAGGCAACTCGATCGTCAAGTTTGCCAAAAGAGACGACCAAGATTGTTGTAGAGAATGAGTAGATGACTTTGTCTCACTCCGTCCAAATCTGTGGACGATCGGTTAATGAAGTTGCCGTGGAAATCGGGTGATGGAATGAACTGTAAAATTCCATGCACCCCAAATACTATCATATCTTTTCTACAATGAAAACTCAAGTGAAGTGAGAGAGAGAGAGGGGCCGGCCTCTTTATATGATGGAGGGAGGTGACCGTAGGAGGAGGGAGGTGACCACAAGAAAAAGATATTATGAACAAATATCTTAACCAATCCAAAACACATTAAAGCAAATGGTGATTCATATAAACACCTCATCTAGCCATTAATGAAACCATTAATGCACTAATGAGTCATATGCCTCATCATCACTTCTAGAAGCTTCTAGAATGATGACTCACTCATATCTGAAGAAAAGATAAATCCGTCTTTAACCGAATGTTAAAAGACGGCTGATAGAAAACTGGAAACTGGCAACTTCCAAAAGTGATCCTGAAACGAATTTCAGGACAACCCCGAAACTGTATAAATATACCCGCATTTGTATTACGACCGAATACAAATGCAACTGAGACAAAGATATTATACCTACTCAATATAATACTCGGATCCGGCTTAAACCAAAGCCGACCAGTATCACTTGCCCGAAAAGTGACACGTGCGTAAACGCACGTGCATTTTCCGAACCCTGCCATAAAACCATACGGCCTCTACAACGTTTCGCCCGAACTTGGGAAACTGTCTGTGGGGGACTCTAATGACTCGTCAGTACCCTGGCAGTGGGTTTAACCACAAACCGTCAGTGGCACTAGCTATGCGTAACGGCTGCCCATGGACTGACCACAAGGGATGCCGATGAGCGCACTCATCCGGAAAACCCTACTGAGCCTAACAGTGACAATGTATATACAGTCCGGTCCGTTCGTCAATGAGTATCGCATATCTGCCTAGGGGGCTAGTAACGTCAGACCCCCAATAGCAGTATAAGTCGTGTCGGAGTGAAGCCCAATTACACCCTGAGATACTACTGGAGTACCTACCAGTAAATCTCCTGCCATGGCCATGGACTTTGTGTAATGGCTCTCCTAGACACAGCACGACCTCGCCCCCAATACCGGGAGAGACGAATCCCCTGCCGATCCGCTCACGTGCCTCCATATGGCTCGGGACTGTACCCAAAAACTACCTGTTTGCACGACTCCTTTGAGCCGTGGTAGGGTAGAAATCAAAGCACAGTGGGAACTCACACGAGACAAATGACGACCTCAGGTCGATGAACTAACCTGTACACATGTCACCAGGGAACTGCTATCTGACGGTAGATATAATACTAACTAGCAGATTCCCGGCGAGTCCTGTCCGGTGTACTCATAACCCAATGAGCACCTGTATACATCTTAGGTGATCCAACTGACACCAGTGGCTTGTGAGACCGGCCACCGCCCCTCGTCGGGGTCTCGACTGTACACACTAGTCTACTTCGGAGTATCGATGCCCTGTCTCGAAACTCCCACGACTAGGGACCACAATTAAGGATATGCGTATAAACTACCCAACTCTCACGTATATGATCGCCATCATACTGTTGGTAGTAAAGCAAGATCCTAAGGGCTCTATCAAAGTGTAACATGCAATCAGTCACCTGAACATGTACACGACTGATAAAGGCAAACCACATAGCATACTATCATCTCGAGTAAGACTGTGCTACCGGGATAGGTCCTCCGCAATCATTGCAATCACGTACCTGCGATCCAATAATTGACTATGAGGGCACTATCTCCAACATAATACCATCTGGGAGTTCTCGGCGAGTCCGTTCAGTGTACCCAGTCTCCACTGAGCACCCGCATACCATCTCTGATGTCAAACACCAATGGATATGGGATCATCCATCGCCCATCGCTTGGGTCGAGAAGATATGCGCTAGTCTACTCTGGAATATCGATGCCCCGTCTCGATATTCCCTCGACTAGGAACATTTCAAGGATGTACTCATGGACTACCCAGGCCCCACTAGTATGATCTACATCATAGTCCTGGAAGTCGAGTACACATCCTAAGGGCTTTATCAACATGTAATCAGAGAGACAGAAAGTATACATGTTAAGATAAAGTGCAACCAGATAGCGTACTATCATGTCGAGCAAGAAAGTCCTACCTATATATGTCCTAGCATCCACTACAATATACATCCAATGTACAGTAATGGCCTCTAGGGCATACATATAACTAACAATCTCCCACTTGCACTAGAGCCATCTGTAGCAGTGGTTGCAGTATCTAATACTTAACCATCCCATATGAGTCTCTCTCTGGGAAAAGGCCTTCGTGAGTGGATCCGCTGTGTTGTCCTCTGAGTCTACTCTCCTAACCTCAATCACCCCGGAGATCAACTATCTCTATGATCAGGTGATGCTTCCTCAGAATATGTCTGGGTCACTGATGGGACCAGGGTTCCAGGGCCGAAGCCACACTTCCATTGTCATACAATGGCAGGAACCTAGTTCATCTTATGAACCAATATACACCCAAACTTCCTCTTTGGTAGTATCTTCAATAGCGATGTTACCAACCTTTATCGTCTAGTTTGCCACGGTATCTAGCTTGGAACTCTTCCAACATACCGTCCCTTTACTGAGGGTAAAGACAATGCCTGTGACTGACATTCAGTCGTCTTTATCACCCTGGAACTCTTCCAGTGATTCTCCCCAGGCTCAACTGATACTATCTCACTATATCTAGTGAGAATCCTAGCATCCAATTACATCTATCTCATAGATGAAAACTCAGGATTTAGGAGGTATCATTTTGATCCTATTTGGAGAATCCTTGTGATAATAGGAGATTGACCGATCGTAGTATAGGAAACTCTTTTCCTATCAAGAGTATGTTGTCTACGTACAATACGAAGATGACCACCTTACTCTCTACTACCCTTTTGTATATACAAGGTTCGTCTACCATTTTGATGAAGTCAAACACTTTGACTATCACATCAAAACAGACGTTCCAACTCCGCGATGCCTGCTTTATTCTGTAAAGCAACTTGCACACGTTTCCGCTGCTCCCACTGTTTACGAAGACCTCTGGCTGTGTTCTTATAGATGTTCTCTTCTAAATCAGTATTTAGAAAAGCAGTCAGGGCACCCAACCACCAGATATCGTAGTCATGGTATGTAGCAATGTTAAATAGGATCCGGATGGACTTAAGCATAGTCACTTGGAAAAGGTTTCATCATTATCCATGCCTGGTTGATGACTAAAACCTTTAATAAGCCTAGCTTTGAAAGTCTCAACTTTTCCATCTACACCAAGTAATCTTCTCAAGATATACTTGCTCCTGATGGGGATTTAACCCTTCAGATATAGCAACCAAAGTCCATACTTTGCTGGTGTACATGGATTCCATCTCAGATCGCTAAGCATCCAGCCATTCTTACAGAGTCCCTACTCTTGATGGCCTGCTCGAAACTAGTTGGGCCATCATCTCATGATGCAATCCTCGCTCCCACTGTCATAGAGAAACAGAAGTATCTCTCAGGTGGGTGAACCCTACTAGATCGGCGGAGAGGCTGAGGTTCGTTGGAATCTACTGAATCCTTTGGTTCTATCAAATCATCAGCTGCGGTTTGTATAGATGGAACCTTTCCAGTTCTACAGAGCTGATCCTGCCTTGATCTTGTCCGGATTTTGCTTTAAACATAGGCCCGACAACCCCAAATCTTAACTCGCTTAAGAGATGGGTTCTTCCCATACCATATCTCATATGGAGTGGTAGGCTTTGATTTGATTCAAACCTAATTCAATAGGTATGCAGCTTCTCAAGTGCATAACCCCAAAAGGAAATAGGTAACTCAGTAATACTCATCATAGAGCACACCATATCTAATATTGTGCAATTGCTCCGCCCTGATACACCGCTGTGCTGTGGTGTATTCAGAGGAGTAACACTGAGAGAAAATCTCAATCTCCTTTAGAATAGTCCAGGAATTCTATGCACAAGTATTCTCCTCCCTGATCTTATCATAGGACATAATACTTATACCCGTATTTTGGTTCTCTACTTCTAACTTATATTCTGTGAATATCTCAAAAGGTTCGGACTTATGTTTCAACAGGAACATATGACTGAATCTTGAGAGATTATGAGAGAATATAATGAAGTATGAAGAACCAGTCCTGGCATGTGTAGACAGGAGACTTTACATACATCATCATGTATCAGTCCCAAGAGTTTACTAACTCTTTCTCTGTTTCTAATAAACAGAGCTATGGTCATCTAATCTTTGTGACATGACTGGCAAGTTTCACAAGATGTAAATTCAAACTGATTTAAATATGCATCTAAAATGTAACTTCAGCCAGTCGGGTCGCATTGATGTGACCTAGTCTACAATGCCTCAAGAAGGATTCGTTCATTTCTGAACTCTTCCTCTTGTGTGTGTTCTGTATAAAAGGAACTGCAGTTTGATTTAGAACGTCAATGCTTTTAGATAACGTGCCTGAACCGATCAACTTTTGATATAGGAAATGTTCAAAACATTATCCAACAATACAAAATTATATCCTTCTTTACTAATAAAGAGACTGATATGATTTTGTATATCAGGTTCGGTATCTAATAGCATTTGTTCAGAATCAATGTACTGGTAATACAGGGTGACAGTGACCAACAGACTTGGCTGCAACACTTGCCCCATTTTCTGCCTCATGAAACTTTTCACCCGTTCTCAGTTTTTCTACCTTTTTGTAGCCCTATGTAACAGATTACATATCTGAGATCCTGATCCGGTATCATATACCCAGGATGCAGAGGATACTGAGAAACAGTTCTTTGTAATGAACACACCCGAAGGAGATGCATCATATGCACTTTCTTCGTTTGGGCGGCATAGGAATTCTGGTATTCCCCAATTTCCTGCTCTGTCTTATAACAATTATAAGTTGGAGCGGGACCAACTTTCCCCAGCTCAGTATAACAAGCGGGTTCGGTCAATATTCCGTATTATTATCTTGATTAAGGCGTGATATGGTCGCTACCAGGAGAGAGAGAGAAGAAAACACTCTGCGTGCGCTCTTGCAAGATCAGATTGGTTATATATTTTATCTAATCAGGATGGCTCCCACTGTTTTTATCAAATCTTCCTTCAAACCCTAAAAGGAAAGACTTGCCGGGATTAATTACACTCTACAAGTTCGCCAATCTTTCAGCCAGGCCAGTGTCGGTACTTTGAGGGAGGTTCCCCGTGCTTTCGCACGGACCTAATTACTGTAAACCTCGTTTTCCCAGAGGCGTAACCCCGTTGACACCTTTCTAGACACCTACTTGATTGGCTAATTGCAAAGTACAAAACTCTCCCAGGAGTAACAATTACTCGCAGTGGGTATCGAGATCCAACTATCATATAGAAGGTATGCAATCTCATTGCAAATTTCAACACTTGAAACTCCCGATAAAGGTTTTTACCCCTAGCACCTATGACCTTAACTATGGTCAACAAATCATAAGTACTAGTCAAGTTCTACCCGTCATTTCGTGATTAATTAGACCCACCCACATGACCCTTAACTAAGGTCAACAAAGTCACGCGACTGTCCTAACTAATCGCATCATATGCGGTGTAGGAAGACATCACTTAGCTACCGTACACTGTACCTTGACTATGGTCAACAAACACAGCACGAATACTAAGTACTCTACTTCCTAAAATGACGGAGGGTTGCGAATGTTTTTTGTGAAAACCTTTAACGCTTTGAACTTGATCTCGTTGCGGAATCAAATGGTTTTTAAATGGAATGTTTTTGAAGCTTTTCTAGTTTTGCTAAAGGGGTCACTCCCGGTGAAGGGATCGTCGGCCCTTTCCTCGTCGAATGAGGTGCGGGATATATCATATATATCACTGTGCAAAGCAGAAACTATAGAAGCTATCAAAAGACAAACCGAGTGATGTAGCATCTGCCAGTTATTGCTAAAGGAGTCACTCCCGGTGAAGGGATCTCGGTCCTTTCCCTATCGAATAAGGTGCAGGATGTTCTACAAGGAACACCGCGATGCAAAGCAAGAACTGTAGCTACCTGTTTTATTTTGAAATTCGATTCCACAACATCAATTAGGTTTATTTTCTTTCATTAATCTCATTAATGAATATCCCATCATTTAAATTACCTAAACATCACAGATAAATATGACGTACGCTTATGCCATCCGCATTCGCCTCGATGTCCCGTCTGCACCGTTAGGTTAGGTAACTAACGCCAAAGCGAGGCAGGGCTAGCGCGGGTGTAAAACATAAGCAATGTCTATATAATATATCATATATACTATATATTATATCTATCACAGAACATCACATGATCACATCACAGATAATGCAGCAGAAAATATCATATGAAATATTGGATATACTAGGACGACCGTGTTTTCAATACGAGCCAGTATAAAACACGGATTCCACGGTCGTGATGAATAGCCAATCCCACACCCCTAGACCCCTACGAGAGCGGCAGGCAACCCTACCAATTCTAGGGTTAGGAGACCCGGACTCGACTCCTCGAGTTGGTCTCCCATTGGACCCCGGAACCCGGTTACTTGTGCTCCCCTCCTTGGGTCTATCCTAGTGCAGAAAAGTAAATAATATACATCAACGGTGACAACTTCCGCAACCTGGAAGTGCCCCAATAAAAGAATATTACATACAAGTTTTTACATGAATGAAAATGAAAAACACTCATCTCACATAAAACCCCCCGGCTATTCAAACACGACGATCCAATATAATATATCCAGCAACACATAACATCACATGTCATCAACGTAAGTAAATATGCGCATCCCAACTGTCGTTGACATATAGCAACGAAACCGGCGTATCACATATTACACTTACGGTCACAGAAAAGAAAGTGTAAAACTACAACAGTTGGAATCCGCAACTCCTTTAGACATCACATGCCGAATCAAATGAATTCTTTAGACATCGCATGCCTAACAATTATAAACCCCGCATTTTAGTCTCATTATCAAAAACTCTTTTCAATATCAAGTCGGGCAATTCAACAGGATTCCCGACATTCTGATCGAATGCTCGTCGCAAACTTCAGTAGACGGCCGCACCCCCGACGCCGTCGACAAAGTGCACCAAGGCGGAACACCGCTACCGCGAGCACCCGAACGGATGCTTTCGGCGACGGGGTTCTCCTACAGTCACTTGGTCGGGGCTATGGAGTGAGGCTGTCTATTAAGTTTACCCGGCGAGTATCCGCGTACTCTACGTGATTGCGAGGGACTTTTGATCACATCAAAATTCCGTCGCAACCGATCAAGTGAGACTAAACTGCTATGTTTATAACATTCATTCAGTTATCTCATAACTACTTGTGAATTCCAATTATTGTATCACATTCCGGATAAACAGAATATGTTAAACTTTCCGATCGAACATTCGAACACCCAAGTTTTCCCGATACAGCTCAACACATGAAATAATTCTAACAACATTCAGTTCGTGCCTCAGTACCAACGGTCCAGCCGTAGAAGGGTCAAGCCAACGCCTCACATGTGGCACGCCGTACTGCCCCAAACCCTAAGGTTCAAAGGGCAGTTCAAGACGGTTACATAATCGAGTTAAGGTTTGTTGTCTTCTAGAGGGTCCATCGCGTTACTTGCACTACTTAGAACGTCGTTAAACTACGGAAAAATCCAACAATTGGAAATTTCCCGGCAGGGGAAAAAGTGGATATTTATATCCGGTCGAACTTTTTAACATATTCTGAAAATACCCGGAAAAGCACACCGACAAAATTAGATAATCCGATCGATACACTGAGTTCCCAATACAACCCAGAAAATAAAACTCTGGAATAAATATTAAAATATTCCCAGGAAAACCGGCACTAAAAACTAGGAGTTACTGTGAAAATTTAAACAGATGATGGGACAACGTGGCCGCGGAACCGCCGCACAAGCCATGCTTGTGCCGCGGTTCCGCCGCCGTCTTGAGGAATCATGCTATCGAATTTCACAGTAATTCTTAGAAATACCTGCTGATTTTTCTGCATATTTTTAATTCACAAAAATCCACGAATTTCAAAAAAGTCCAGAAAGCATGTTAAAATCGGGGTTTCGGGTCGATCGGACTTCTAACTCCGTCTACGCATCGCCTAAGGCTCTAGCTAGGCTCTGATACCACTGTAGGTCAGGCAACCACCCCATCCAATGGGGTCTCCGTGGCGCCAACGGGTCCCTCAGGCGCTACTTTTTACGCATGCCCCCTCGCGAGGACTACAACCCGCCGGAACACCTTCCGGTCTCGGGACACCCTGGGGGTAAGAGCCTATGCTTCGCCACACTGTCACACAGTGAGAACCCCCCATAGGTCGACATCCAATGCCTAGTAGCTCTGATACCTCCATGTGAATCGGGACTGTACCCAATAACCACCTGTTTGCACAACTCAGTAGAGCCGTGGTAGGGTGGAAATCAAAGCACAGTGGGAGACACACAAGACTCTATGACGATCTCGGGTCAACAGACTAAGCTGTACCAGTGTCATCAGAGAACTGCCATCTGACGTGAGGTATAATACCATCTGGGAGTTCTCGGCGAGTCCGTTCAGTGTACCTAGTCTCCACTGAGCACCCGCATACCATCTCTAATGTCAAACACCAATGGATATGGGATCATCCATCGCCCATCGCATGGGTCGAGAAGATATGTGCTAGTCTACACTGGAATATCGATGCCCCGTCTCGATATTCCCTCGACTAGGAACATTTCAAGGATGTACTCATGGACTACCCAGGCCCCACTAGTATGATCTACATCATAGTCCTGGAAGTCGAGTACACATCCTAAGGGCTTTATCAACATGTAATCAGAGAGACAGAAAGTATACATGTTAAGATAAAGTGCAACCAGATAGCGTACTATCATGTCGAGCAAGAAAGTCCTACCTATATATGTCCTAGCATCCACTATAATATACATCCAATGTACAATAATGGCCTCTATGTCACGACCCGCAATTCGGCCCGTAACCGGCACTTAAACTACGTAACGTCTACAGGCGTACGCAACTTAAGTGAGCCGAAAACCCAGAAATCTAAACCACCCAAAACTGGATCAACGGAGAAAAACATAGTTTAAAACATTTAGAAATCACAATTTACAATCTCTAACTCTAGTTTTCTTTCTTAAAAATTTCGGCAGCACCTCCTTTGTAAAACTAGCCCCGAAAACGGGTACAACACAGATAATATATAAAACATCCCAAGTGGGAGAAAAATCACGCCCACCGGCGGAGACAAACACCACAACAAGTATACGACGCCAAAGTGAAGAAATATCAAAGAAACGACTATAAAGAAGTAACTATCCAACACAACCGGCTTCTACGAGCACAGCACCCAAAAACCAATATAATACAACACTGAAATCTCACAAGTCGTCTCTAAGTCATATACAACAGGGGTAGATGGAGAATACTAGATCCAACAAAAGATATACAATATACAAACGGATAACCGCAAACCCACCTAAGGTAAAGCAAAGGCGTCACTGCCTAGTAGCGGTATCTGCAAAAGTAGTGATGATAAGCTGCCCTGCTGCGACTACTCAGAGGGAAGGTCCTGCAAAACACTGTGGCACAACGGGGGTGAGTTGCCAACTCGTGAATAGTAATTAACATCATACAGTAATCGCAGGTATGCACGAACAGCGATCTATCTATTACGTGTAAACAGATAGCATAAGTATGATAAGTGAATATGCAATAATCATGTAAAGGTACATCATCAGGGTACTACAACTACATGAAGCAATGCATATCAATAATAATCCTGAGTGTGTGGGAATTATACAATAAAATCTCATGCAAAATCATCAGCATGGAAAAACACCAGTGTCCCTCACTGACGCATCAAATCCCAAATCCTCAGGCACCGCATCCACAGATCGGTCCTCACATCCTGTAAGTCTCATGGAACCTGAATTTCTATCATCGACAACCGAAACATCATGAAAACATATACCTATAAGTATATATATATAAGGATATCAACCACGTATGTCCACTGACGATACGTGAAAATCATGGAAAACCTGAGTGTCTAACACCGACACTCGAAATATCCATTAAAACCCGTGTCTAACATCGACACGTAAATCCTCATAACTCAGGCGCTGTCACCACGACTGGCCCTGACGATATGTCATACCTCACTCCGGTCGGTATCACCATGATATCCGCCGAGTCCAAATACAATCACCGGTAGGTAGTGGTCCCACCGTCAGGCTTATCGTCTACACCACGAAATCACCACTCGCCCCGGGGTACCATACCGGGTCCACCATGTACCCGCAGACGGTGCCTCCCGCTCCTCGAATCGGGTATCACAAGCCAAATCTCAGAACCGAGAAATCACATGGTGGACGCACTGAAATATCATATCAAGAGAAACCGGGTTTTCAAACAATACATAGTTTCTTGAAAATAACCCCACGGTTCTCAAATCCATAATCACATGAAATCCATATCTCAATGCGTAAAATCCATGTAAAACTGATATATGCAACATAAAACATCAATATGAGCAAATAAAGGGAAAACCGCTCTTTAAAATGAATCCAGCTTTTAGAATATATCTTGCGGTTCCCAAAAACTCAAATCCAGAATACATATATATACAGTGTCCCATACCACCGATATATATGCTATAAAAACTGATTATGTAACAATAGCATGGTTTAAGTATCTACATGTAAGCAAGTATGTATGATGCATGTCATAAACAACAAGATCAACAACTCAATATCATATATCAATGAAATACCACTTGAGATACATACAACTATCGCTAAAATATGCGGTGTACATGTCAATATGAGTGCCTGATGTACATGTCAATATGAGTGCCTGATGTACATGTCAATATGAGTGTCTGATATACGTGATATGGAATAAGGGTTACTACCTCAACTATTCCTGCTCAATGAAATGCCACGTATGTAAGTGTCAACAATAACTCATATGCACAAATGGGATAAGGCTACAACCACACTATCCCTATCTACTACTGTATCACGTAAGTAGGTGCTTGTGTGTGTCATGGCAATTACTGACGATGTGGGTGTAGCATACCATTAGTGCTCGTGCAACATGAACCGTCAGTAAAGTATTATATCTACAGCTACGAGTCAGGTACAGCAGATAATACTATGCAATGACATTCATATGAAATTAACTAATGTGCAACTACTATGCAGCTAACATATCATATTCGCCCCGACGCATAACGCCATACGGGAGATTCCCCGTAGATGTTAAATCTACTCACATGTGGCCTCCAGCTATGAGAATCCGACCACTTGCTTCCCCTTGTTCGCAGCGTCTGAAGTCCCCGCTTGCGACGCTATAATTTCACAAACACAAGAAATAATGCGAACATCTTAGAATCGATCAAATAACGCAAAACTACGTATTTAAAACGCACCAACACACTAAACCAACTCACGAGTACACGTCTAGTGGCAAACACGCGCAACGATACCTCAATACCAAACTGAGTACATGGCAGCACGACACACGACTCGTGTCGCAACACGTATCACGTGAAATCAAAACACTAGATTAAAGGAAATCGATCCCAGATTTTGCATATTGTATTTACTAAGTAAATAAACAGTACCAAACACCCCAAAACAACAGCAAACACAACCCACAGAAGACCCCACCCCAAGCCGCAACTTCCCAGCCGGCGTCACCGGCCCTCTCCTTATGGGTCGCCGGCCCCGACCGGTGGGGTGACCTCCGTCTCTCAGGTGGTGTCTCAGGTCCACTTACACATCTCTCTAAAATTGTTTGTTTAAACACTAAAATTCCCAGATCACAGCAGATATTAAAAGCTCTAAAAAGACTTAAAAACCCGATATCGCCTCTATCGATAAAAACTGCGTTCTACGCAACAACCAACGATCAAAACTACAAGAAAACTCTAAATTAACAGTAGAGGGAATATACCTAACAACTTTGCTCACAACTCCAAGCTTTCCCTAGCTCCAAGTGATCAAAGAAGCAAGAAATCCAAAGCTTATGGTATTTTGTGATAGGTTTTGGGATTTTGAGGATTTTTGTGATAGAATTGATATAAAATGATAAGGGAATTGAGCAAAGGCAGTAGGGGATGAAGGAATTTCGGCCAAGTGAGTGAGGTGGTGATTTGTGAGGGTTTCCTAGCAATTTCCTATCATTAATGCATTCATACACACATACACACACATGCATGCATCTACTCGTTCTCTTTTTTTTCTTTTCTTTTTCTTTTAAATCCTAGATTAATTCTAGTCCACACATAAATCCCTAGGTGAAGTGAGAAGGATTTGTTGGCTAACTCAATTAATTTTAAAGAAAAGATCGCTTATAGAAATTTTCCCAAAATTTGAATACCGCATTAAAATAATATTAAAATTGGGAAAAATTCAAATTGAACCAAAACGTCCCATATACTCCCAAAGCTTGCGCACTAACTTTATTTTAGCTAATCTAGGTGCTGGCAAGTCTATATGGTCGTTTGTTCACAGTCGGGTAAAAACGGAAAATACCGACAAACTTACCCTAAAACGAACAAATTCGCATAACGATTTCTAAAACGTTACAATCTCCCCCCTTATAGAAATTCGGTCCACGAATTAAAATTTCATACTAAGCGTACCTTCAAAAAGATGAGGGAATTTCTTCCGCATCTCGCTCTCGATCTCCCAAGTGATCTCCTCACCAGTAGGACTACGCCATAGAATCTTCACAGAAGGCAAGTCCCTAGACCGAAGTTTCTTCACCTGTCGATCCAAAATAACTATCGGCTGCTCGGTGAACGAAAGATCACGCTCAATCTGAATGGTCTCGTGCTGAATCATATGAGAAGGATCATGAAGGTATCTACAAAGCATCGACACATGAAAAACGGGGTGGACATCTGGAAAACTAGGCGGGAGTGCTAAACGATAAGCAACAGAACCCACTCACTCAAGGATCTCGAAAGGACCTACAAATCTGGGACTGAGCTTCCCTCTCTTCCCAAATCGCATAACGCCCTTCGTCGGAGAAATCTTCAGGAATACATGATCCCCCACTGCGAACTCAAGTCTGCGACGACGACGGTCGGCATAAGACTTCTGCCTGCACTGGGCTGCTCTCATCCTGTCCTGAATCAACTGGATCTTCTCCGTAGTCTCCTGAATAAGCTGGGGTCCCAAAACCAAACTCTCACTAAGCTCGGTCCAACAGACTGGCGATCGACACTTCCTACCATATAAAGCCTCAAAAGGTGCCATCTGAATAGTCTCCTGAAAGCTGTTGTTGTAGGAGAACTCAATCAACGGCAAGTGACGATCCCAACTGCCCCCAAAATCAAGCACACATGCACGGAGCATATCCTCCAGAGTCTGAATAGTCCGCTCCGTCTGACCATCGGTCTGCGGATGAAAAGCAGTGCTAAAACTCAATCTGATACCCAAAGCTTCCTGAAGCTTCTGCCATAGACGGCTAGTAAACTGGGTACCTCTGTCGGATACTATGCATGTGGGAACACCGTGCAAACGCACAATCTCATCTATATAAAGCTGAGCGTACTGAGCATAGCCGAAAGTGGTCTTCACTGGAAGGAAGTGAGCCGCCTTCGTCAACCGGTCTACAATAACCCAAATGGAATCATACCCTCTACTGGTCCTGGGTAGACCCACAATGAAGTCCATGGAAATCTGCTCTCATTTCCACTCCGGAATGGGTAAAGGCTGCAACTCTCCAGCCGGTCTCTGATGCTCAGCCTTGACTTGCTGACAAGTCAGGCACCTCGAAACGAAGTCCGAAATATCGCGTTTCATCCCTTCCCACCAGTAGAAGTCTCTCAAGTCTCGGTACATCTTGGTGGAACCTGGATGAACGCTAAAGGCCGACTGATGTGCCTGCTCTAGGATCTCGCGTCTCAACCCATCAACATCTGGTACACACAAGCCAGTCCCGCATCGTAGCACACCCTGGTCATCAATCATGAACTCCGAAACTGTACCCTGTCGAACAAGCTCAAGAATCTCAGACAAACGAGCATCACTGGGTTGCGCCTCACGGATACGATCAACAAGAAATGGACGGGCACGGACATGAGCAAACTGTCCCCCGGTGGAGGTGAACTCGAACTGCACTCTACTATCACACAAGAGTTGCCAATCTGCAGAAGACTGACACCGAACTGCGCTCAACTGGGACAAGCTACCCACGGGCCTACGACTCAAAGCATCAGCTACCACATTTGCCCTGCCCGGGTGATAAAGGATCTCACAATCATAATTTTTTACTAGCTCCATCCATCGGCGCTGTCTCAGGTTCAGATCTCGCTGCTGGAAGTTGTACTTCAAACTCTTGTGATCCGTGAAGATCTGACACGACTCTCCATACAAGTAGTGCCTCCAGATCTTCAACGCAAAGACTACCGCTGCCATCTCAAGATCGTGAGTGGGGTAATTCTGCTCGTGCTTCTTCAGCTGCCTAGAAGCATATGCAATCACCCTATCATGCTGCATCAAAACACAGCCAAGCCCCACTCGAGAAGCATCACAAAACACAACGTAGCCTCCCGATCCAGAAGGTAAAGAAAGAACTGGTGCTGTCGTCAACCGAGTCTTCAACTGCTGAAAACTCTGCTCGCACGCATCAGTCCAGAGAAAAGGAACCCCCTTCCGGGTCAGTCCAGACAGTGGTGCAGCGATACTCGAAAAATCCTGCACAAAACGGCGATAATAACCAGCTAAGCCCAAAAAGCTGCGGACCTCAGTCACCGATACAGGTCTGGGCCAAAGCTGTACAACCTCAATCTTCCTCGGGTCCACAAGAATACCATCACTAGTCACCACATGACCCAGGAAGTCAACTCTATCAAGCCAAAATGCGCACTTTGAGAATTTAGCATACAGCTGGTGCTCTCTCAATATCTGCAAAGTAATCCCCAAGTGCTGCTCATGCTCCTCTCGACTCCTAGAGTAAACCAGTATGTCATCAATAAACACGATAATGAACTGGTCGAGGAACGGCCTGAAAGTCCGGTTCATCAGATCCATGAACGCTGCTGGCGCATTGGTGAGTCCGAACGACATCACCAAAAACTCATAATGCCCATAGCGCGTACGAAAAGCAGTCTTCGGAATGTCATTATTCCGAACCCGCAACTGATGATAACCCGAACGCAAATCAATCTTCGAAAAATGTTTCGCACCCTGGAGCTGATCAAATAAATCGTCAATGCGGGGTAAAGGATACATGTTCCGCACCGTAACACGGTTCAACTAACGATAATCCACACATAGCCTCAAACTGCCGTCCTTCTTCTTGACGAACAGAACAGGAGCTCCCCACGGCGAAACACTCGGACGCACAAGTCCCAAATCAAGCAACTCTTGCAATTGATCTTTGAGCTCTCTAAGCTCTGCCGGAGCCATCCGATAAGGCGGTATAGAAATAGGCTCCGTGCCAGGGATCAGATCAATGCAAAACTCAATATCGCGCTCTGGCGGCAACCGAGGTAACTCATCGGGAAAGACATCGGGAAACTCTCGCACGGTAGAAACCTGGTCCAACAACTCCACTGTGGCTCCAGTATCATGAATGAACGCCAAGAATCCCCGACATCCCCTCCTCAAAAGCCGACTAGCGCACAAAACCGAAATCAAACTGTGAGGGGCGGCACTACGGTCCCCCTGCACAACAAACACTGACTCGCCGGGAAAACAAAATCTAACTGTCTTCTCGCGGCAGTCCACGGACGCATAGCAAGTAGCTAGCCAATCCATGCCCAACAGAACGTCGAAGTCCAACATCTCAAGAAGGATCAAGTCGACGGACAGATCTCTGTCACCAATATGGACAACACAAGATCTATACACATAACGCGCAACAAACGACTCTCCCACAGGAGTAGTCACAACCAGCGGCTGATCCAGCAAGCACGACTCTCGGCCTAACCTCGGCACGAAGTGCGTGGAAACATAAGAATGCGTGGATCCCGGATCAAAAAGAACATGCGCATCATAAGAACATACAGAAAGAGTACCTGAAACCACTGCATTGGACGCCTGAGCGTCCTGGTGAGTCAAGGCAAAAACCCTAGCCTGTCCTCTACCGGCTACTGGCTGTCCTCTGCCTCTGCCACCTCGACCTCTCGGTACAAAACCTCCGCGACCACGACCTCGCTGAACAGGAGTCTGACGCGGCGCAACTACAGGAATAAGAGGCAACGCTCTCTGAGGCGGAGAAGGTGGTAAGGTAACCTGCGGTACTGCTGGCCCACTCTGACGCACCACGGTACAATCCCGAACAAGATGGTGTAAACTGCCACAACCGAAGCATCCATAAGACGGTCGCTGGCCCTCCTGGGAATAAGAACTGAACAACTGGCCACGTCTCACATCTCTGCTACTCCCCGAGTCTGAAGGAACTTTGCCTCTGCGGCCAAACCTTGGTCTCCGTGCTGGTACATCCGTACGAGTCCTCTTCGGTTCTGGAACAACCGATGACTCAGCTAGGCGCTCCTCCACCAATAGAGCTGCATCAACAGCTGCCGCATATGTGTCACAATGCTGAATGCTGATGGCTAGGAACAACTGGGTAAGCAGGCCTCGAACAAACCTCTTCACCCTCATCTCCTCAGTCGCCACCAGGTATGGAGCATACACCGATAGCTCAGTAAACAATACATCATACTCCGACACCGTCATCCCCGGCGTCTGACGTAAAGACTCAAATCTGCGTGCTCGCGCATCCCTGACGCTCGGTGGAAGAAAACGAACAAGAAACGACATCACAAACTCAGCCCAGGTCATAGGAGCAAGACCAGCAGCTCTGCCCCTCTCCAACGACTCACACCACTTCTGGGCCATACCCTCCAGACGAAAACTGGCAAACTCTACCCATCTCTCGTCGGAACATCGGAGTGAGAGACAAATCCTGGCCATCCGGTCGATAAACGACTGCGGATCCTCAGTAACATCTGTGCCCGTAAACACCGGAGGTCTCAACCTCATGAAATCTGTCAACGACACAGCAATAACCTCCGGAGCTGCAACTGCGACTACCGGAACCGTAGGTACCATCGTGGCCTCCGCAGCGGGTGGAACAACTGCCTGCCCCTGCGCTCAGATGGTCTCTACGAAAGTCCCCACAATCTGGCGCAGATCCTGCATACCAGCTCCAATCATAGCGATGTGCTCCGGTACAACAGGCGTACTGCCCTGGTCATTCCTCGCCTCAGACGAGTCAACTCTGACCTCGGCCCTCGCGGCCGCTCTCTGAGCCCTCGTAGTCTTCGGCGGCATATGGGCTGGAAATTGAAACAAGATTCGATAAGGAAACAGAGATCGAATCACAAGATGTATATCAATCATGGAAGGAACATCAATCAATAAGTCCTAAGGTAACTTAGGCGGAGTACCGTATCGTAAGTATGCCGCGGAACATACACACGCTACGTCACTCTGCTTAAGCTACCTACTCCATCATACCAAGGTCATCCTAGACTCCGAAAGGTAAAACCTAACGCTCTGATACCAACTTTGTCACGACCCGCAATTCGGCCCGTAACCGGTACTTAAACTACGTAACGTCTACAGGCGTACGCAACTTAAGTAAGCCGAAAACCCAGAAATCTAAACCACCCAAAACTGGATCAACGGAGAAAAACATAGTTTAAAACATTTAGAAATCATAATTTACAATCTCTAACTCTAGTTTTCTTTCTTAAAAATTTCGGCAGCACCTCCTTTGTAAAACTAGCCCCGAAAACGGGTACAACACAGATAATATATAAAACATCCCAAGTGGGAGAAAAATCACGCCCACCGGCGGAGACAAACACCACAACAAGTATACGACGCCAAAGCGAAGAAATATCAAAGAAACGACTATAAAGAAGTAACTATCCAACACAACCGGCTTCTACGAGCACGGCACCCAAAAACCAATATAATACAATACTGAAATCTCACAAGTCGTCTTTAAGTCATATACAACAGGGGTAGATGGAGAATACTAGATCCAACAAAAGATATACAATATACAAACGGATAACCGCAAACCCACCTAAGGTAAAGCAAAGGCGTCACTGCCTAGTGGCGGTATCTGCAAAAGTAGTGATGATAAGCTGCCCTGCCGCGACTACTCAGAGGGAAGGTCCTGCAAAACACTGTGGCACAACGGGGGTGAGTTGCCAACTCGTGAATAGTAATTAACATCATACAGTAATCGCAGGTATGCACGAACAGCGATCTATCTATTACGTGTAAACAGATAGCATAAGTATGATAAGTGAATATGCAATAATCTTGTAAAGGTACATCATCAGGGTACTACAACTACATGAAGCAATGCATATCAATAATAATCCTGAGTGTGTGGGAATGATACAATAAAATATCATGCAAAATCATCAGCATGGAAAAACACCAGTGTCCCTCACTGACGCATCAAATCCCAAATCCTCAGGCACCGCATCCACAGATCGGTCCTCACATCCTGTAAGTCTCATGGAACCTGAATGTCTATCATCGACAACCGAAACATCATGAAAACATATACCTATAAGTATATATATAAGGATGTCAACCACGTATGTCCACTGACGATACGTGAAAATCATGGAAAACCTGAGTGTCTAACACCGACACTCGAAATATCCATTAAAACCCGTGTCTAACATCGACACGTAAATCCTCATAACTCAGGCGCTGTCACCACGACTGGCCCTGACGATATGTCATACCTCACTCCGGTCGGTATCCCCATGATATCGCCCGAGTCCAAATACAATCACCGGTAGGTAGTGGTCCTACCGTCAGGCTTATCGTCTACACCACGAAATCACCACTCGCCCCGGGGTACCATACCGGGTCCACCATGTACCCGCAGACGGTGCCTCCCGCTCCTCGAATCGGGTATCACAAGCCAAATCTCAGAACCGAGAAATCACATGGTGGACGCACTGAAATATCATATCAAGAGAAATCGGGTTTTCAAACAATACATAGTTTCTTGAAAATAACCCCACGGTTCTCAAATCCATAATCACATGAAATCCATATCTCAATGCGTAAAATCCATGTAAAACTGATATTTGCAACATAAAACATCAATATGAGCATATAAAGGGAAAACCGCTCTTTAAAATGAATCCAGCTTTTAGAATATATCTTGCGGTTCCCAAAAACTCAAATCCAGAATACATATATATACAGCGTCCCATACCACCGATATATATGCTATAAAAACTGATTATGTAACAATAGCAAGGTTTAAGTATCTACATGTAAGCAAGTATGTATGATGCATGTCATAAACAACAAGATTAACAACTCAATATCATATATCAATGAAATACCACTTGAGATACATACAACTATCGCTAAAATATGCGGTATACATGTCAATATGAGTGCCTGATGTACATGTCAATATGAGTGTCTGATGTACATGTCAATATGAGTGCCTGATGTACATGTCAATATGAGTGTCTGATGTACATGTCAATATGAGTGTCTGATGTACATGTCAATATGAGTGCCTGATGTACATGTCAATATGAGTGCCTGATGTACATGTCAATATGAGTGTCTGATATACGTGATATGGAATAAGGGTTACTACCTCAACTATTCCTGCTCAATGAAATGCCACGTATGTAAGTGTCAACAATAACTCATATGCACAAATGGGATAAGGCTACTACCACACTATCCCTATCTACTACTGTATCACGTAAGTAGGTGCTTGTGTGTGTCATGGCAATTACTGACGATGTGGGTGTAGCATACCATTAGTGCTCGTACAACATGAACCGTCAGTAAAGTATTATATCTACAGCTACGAGTCAGGTACAGCAGATAATACTATGCAATGACATTCATATGAAATTAACTAATGTGCAACTACTATGCAGCTAACATATCATATTCGCCCCGACGCATAACGCCATACGGGCGATTCCCCGTAGATGTTAAATCTACTCACATGTGGTCTCCAGCTATGAGAATCCGACCACCTGCTTCCCCTTGTTCGCAGCGTCTGAAGTCCCCGCTTGCGACGCTATAATTTCACAAACACAAGAAATAATGCGAACATCTTAGAATCGATCAAATAACGCAAAACTACGTATTTAAAAGGTACCAACACACTAAACCAGCTCACGAGTACACGTCTAGTGGCTAACACGCGCAACGATACCTCAATACCAAACTGAGTACATCGCAGCACGACACACGACTCGTGTCGCAACACGTATCACGTGAAATCAAAACACTAGATTAAAGGAAATCGATCCCAGATTTTGCATACTGTATTTACTAAGTAAATAAACAGTACCAAACACCCCAAAACAACAGCAAACGCAACCCACAGAAGACCCCACCCCAAGCCCCAACTTCCGAGCCGGCGTCGTCGGCCCTCTCCTTATGGGTCGCCGGCCCCGACCGGTGGGGTGACCTCCGTCTCTCAGGTGGTGTCTCAGGTCCACTTGCACATCTCTCTAAAATTGTTTGTTTAAACACTAAAATTCCCAGATCACAGCAGATATTAAAAGCTCTAAAAAGACTTAAAAACCCGATATCGCCTCTATCGATAAAAACTGCGTTCTACGCAACAACCAACGATCAAAACTATAAGAAAACTCTAAATTAACAGTAGAGGGAATATACCTAACAACTTTGCTCACAACTCCAAGCTTTCCCTAGCTCCAAGTGATCAAAGAAGCAAGAAATCCAAAGCTTATGGTATTTTGTGATAGGTTTTGGGATTTTGAGGATTTTTGTGATAGAATTGATATAAAATGATAAGGGAATTGACCAAAGGCAGTAGGGGATGAAGGAATTTCGGCCAAGTGAGTGAGGTGGTGATTTGTGAGGGTTTCCTAGCAATTTCCTATCATTAATGCATTCATACACACATACACACACATGCATGCATCTACTCATTCTCTTTTTTTTCTTTTCTTTTTCTTTTAAATCCTAGATTAATTCTAGTCCACACATAAATCCCTAGGTGAAGTGAGAAGGATTTGTTGGTTAACTCAATTAATTTTAAAGAAAAGATCGCTTATAGAAATTTTCCCAAAATTTGAATACCGCATTAAAATAATATTAAAATTAGGAAAAATTCAAATTGAACCAAAACGTCCCATATACTCCCAAAGCTTGCGCACTAACTTTATTTTAGCTAATCTAGGTGCTGGAAAGTCTATATGGTCGTTTGTTCACAGTCGGGTAAAAACGGAAAATACCGACAAACTTACCCTAAAACGGACAAATTCGCATAACGATTTCTAAAACGTTACACTCTAGGGCATACATATAACTAACAAAAAGCAATATTACAGAAAAGTAATAAGCATCACAGAACAATACAGATATACTGGGACCCCTGGGTTTCATAGAGCCACAAATGAAACCCGACGTTCCCCTAGTCGTGTGGATAGCCTGTGCAATGAAAACCTATACCCCCTACGAGTGCGGCGAATAGCCCGCCAATCCTAGAGTGAGGTCCCCTCCCTCTCAAAACCATGAGATGCGGACCTGTTGCCCTCCAGAACTCGGCTATCCGTGCACTCCACTGCGGGGTGAACCTAGTACAGAAAAGAAAATATATACAACGGTTACATCGACCTCAGCCCGGTCGTGCCCCAAAAAATAATATACAAATAGGCAGTGACGACAGTCCACATGTCGGACGCTCGCCCCGCGATATCAAATGTACAAATATATCTAAACTGCACTACCATTGCACATAAGCTGTCCACCACGACAAATCCGCAATATCACAGCACAACACAGAACATCAACGTGAATGTCACGTTCGCAAAGCCCGTCTAAAAAAAGCTATAGTAATTAGACAAGATTTACCGATCGAATGGCATTCACGGTCACAGATAGTAATGTAAAGCACTGCAAAACATAAACAATGTTAGAAAATATTGACTCCGAAATAACCCCTGAATAGCCCAAACAAACTGATAAAACCATATCCAAATTGGGCTACACAAACAACACCACAGAACCAAAATCCCAGAGACCAGAGCAACACCCAAAACACCAACACCCTGGGCCTTTAAAGGGCTGGCGACGCCGGAATCCCTAGAATTTTCCTCGGCCAAAAACCGGCGAGGGGGGTCGTCTTTGGGGTATGTTCTTGTGTCATCTAGAGTAGTCTTCTACACATGTTTAAATAATTTTTCTGGAACTTTTAAAAACAACAGAAACTATAAATCCAGTGGCATCGTTTGGGTTTTGTTCCGGTTTCGATACTTTAATATTGTCTAAACCAACTTGTAGACGATTAATAGTTTGGCTCTGATACCATGTAAGGCTACGCCAGCGCCCCGGCCGTCTTTCCGAGGCCAAATGCGGAACAAAAACTTTTTTACGAACTGACGCTAACGCAAACTTAAAACCCGGATCGTTCTATTAACCGTAAACTAGTATACTATAAAAGAGGGTTTAGAGATTATACCGATCGATCCTTGTCCTTCGGTCTTTAACCTCTGCCCCTAGCTTGTTGCGGCTGTGCCGACGAAGTACGCTCTCCGATCTCGCTCGATCTACGGTCTCCTCCTCACTGAAGGTTGCGCCACGTCAACGAATCTTTATACGGGCTCCCGCCTCTGAACCGAGGTAACTTGGACACGAAGTTTGCTAGCCGACGTGTCCAAGGTTGATATAGAGTGAGTGTAGAACACTTTGTCTCATGTCACCCAAGCCTTTGGGTGAGGGTTAATTGAAGTTTCCAAACTTGGAGTGAAGATGAAATGAGCAAGAGGAATGAGCTTAGGATTTTTGTGTTTGCAATGAAAAATTAATCTCAGTCTTACACTCACAAAAAATTGGGGACAGCCACAGAGAAGTGCTCGGCCAAGGGATGGTGGGGGTGAGTGTAAGGGAATTAAGTGGTCAAGATAAGGAAAAAAAAATCACACACAAAAATCCTTAGCTTTGCCAAAAACAATTAATGCTACAATAATGCACAAAAGAATCCATGCATATTCTAGAACCTTCAGGTTGCTGCTGGAGCCCCTGCACCTCAAAAAAAACCTCCATTTACAAGATGCCACATTTGCAAAGAACCCCTTCACAAGCAAGAATTTCAGCCAAGAAGGGAAGAAAGAAAAATACCCAAAATGGAATGCAAACTGGCAACATCAAAAAGCGATCCCGTAATAAATTACAGGATAACCCCGCAACTGTATATACATACCCGCATTTATATTCCGCCCGCGCATTTGTATTCCGACCGAATACAAATGCAATGAGACAAAATATATCCCTACACAATATAATACTAGGATCCGGCTTAAACCAAAGTCCACAAGTATTATCTGTCCGAACCATGAAACGTGCACACATGCACAAGTGCACGTGTATGTTCAAACCTTGCCATAAAACCATACGGCCTCTACAACGTTTCGCCCGAACTGGGAAACTTTCTGTGGGGGACTCTAAAGACTCGTCAATACTCTGGCAGTGAGTTTAACCAACAGCACGTCAGTGGTACTAGCTGTACATAACGGCTGCCCATGTATTGAGTGAAAGGAAAACCGATGAGCGAACTCATCTTGGAACCCTACTGAGCCTATGTGTGACAATATCCGTACAATCCGGTCCATTCGTCTATGAGTATCGCATATCGGGCCTAGGGAGCTAGTAAACGTCAGACCCCCAAAAGCGGTATAAGTCATGTCGGAGTGTAGCCCAGAACACCCTGAGATACAACTGGAATAGCTACCAGTAAATCTCGATTACCATGGCCATGGATTTTATGTAATGGCTCTCCAGACACAGCACGATCTCGCTCCCAACGTTGGGAGAGACGAATCCCCTGTCGATCCGCTCACTGCCTCTATGTGGCTCGGGACTGTACCCAACTAAAACATGTTTGCACGTCTCCTTTGAGCCGTGGTAAGGTTATAATCAAAGCACAGTGGGAACTCACACGAGACAAATGACGATCTCAGGTCGATAAAGTAACCTGTACACATGTCACCTGGGAATTGCTATCTGACGACAGGTTTTAATAACCAGCTAGCATGTTCCCGGCGACTCCTGTCCGGTGTACTCATAACCCAATGAGCACCTGTATACATCTTAGGTGAACCAACTAACACCAATGGCTTGTGAGACCGGCCACCGCCCTTCGTCGGGGTCTCGACTGTATACACTAGTCTATTCCGGAGTATCGATGCCTTATCTCGAAACTCCGGCGACTAGGGATCACTTTTAAGGATGTGCTTATAGACTACCCAACTCTCACGTATATGATCTCCATCATACTGCTGGTAGTCAAGCATGAATCCTATGGGCTCTAAAAATGTGCAATAGTGATATATATAATGTCACCTAAAGCAGTACACGATGATAAAGATAAACCAGATGGCATACTATCATCTCGAGTAATACTGTCCTACCGGTATAAATCCCCCCTCAATCATTGCAATCACGTGCCTGCGATCCAATAATTGACTTTGAGGGCACTATATCCAACAGTTTCTTCGGGATCCGCACCAGATGGTAGGATCATTGCTAGAGATCAGCCGGACTTGAGGCGTGATGTTTTCCCCTCTCCGAAGATCGTGGTGTTGCGTACTATTCAGATAGCGGTACCAATCATTCCTGAGGTTATCGAGATGTTGCTTCAAGAGTTCATGAAGTTAAAGGTTGACGATGTTTACAAGTGTAGATGGATCAGAAGGATTCATAGTTGTTCAGATGTGGGATGTGTTGGATATATGTATGCCCTAGAGGCCATTATGTGATGGTGGATGTATCTATACATGTATATATATATATATATTCAGTATGCATTCTTGCTCGACATGATCGTATGCTATCTGGTTCTTCTTTATCTGACATGTTGATTTGATCATGCTTTTATTCATTCATACATGCTGATAAAGCCCTGAGGATATCGGCTTGACTACTTTGATTATGATGGAGATCATACTAGTGGGACATCTGTAGTCTGTAAGCATATCCTAGAATGTCCCTAGTCGTAGGTATATCGAGACGGGGCATTGATATACCAGAGTAGACTAGCGTATATGATACTAGTCCCATACGATGGGCGATGAATGTTCCCACATTCATCGATGTTTGACATCAAGATCATATACGGGTGCTCAGTGGTGACTGGGTACACTGGACGGACTCACCGAGAACTCCTATATGGAATTATATCTATCGTCGAATAGCAGTTCTCAGGTGACACTGGTACAGGTTAGTCTGTAGACCCGAGATCGTCATAGAGTCTTGTGTGTTCTCCCACTGTATTTTGATTGCCACCCTACCACGGCTCTACCGAGTCGTGCAAACAGGTGGCCGTTGGGTACAGTCCCGAGACACACGAAGGCGATGAGCGATAGGAGGGGTTTCGTCTCTCCCGGTATTGGGAGTTGATGTTGTGCTGTGCCCGACTGGTTATATCAACAAGTCCCTGGCCAGGGCTGCTGAGAATTGCGGATAAGTGTTATCAGTAGTTTCTCGATCTGTTATAGACCATTCACCGGCACGACTTATTGAGTTATTGGGGTCGACATGACCATCCCTAGGCTCGATATGCAGCATATCTGACGAAGAGACCGGACTGTACGGTAGTGTTGCCGATTGGCTCGACGGGAGTTGTAGCAGGTTCGCTTGTTTTCTTCTGATCGTTCAATACCCGGGTGGCCGTTACGTTTAGCTGACCGCTTGCGGCTTGGGGGTGCTTGATGTGATCATCACCCACTGCCGGCGTATTGACGAGTCTTAGAGTCCCACACAGGAGTTACCTAGTCCAGGCGAAACGTTGTGGTGCGCGTATGCGATATGCGCTTGGACCCGATTAAAATGCGTGTATAGGATACCGTATATTAATTGGGTGGCTTGCTTATGGTCGGGTCGTATGTGATATGACCGGATTAGTAAATCAAGTGTTGATTTATCATTAGCTTCTCACTACAAATCATATCTTGTTTATTTTGGATGTATGCATGCATGTATGCATTCATTATTGTTCATGCACATATGGATGTGCATGCACACATGCATACATACATCATTTTATCATGGTTGCTTATACAATGAGAATGGTGGCAATATAAGAATCACACCATGGTTATTTTTATGGATTATTATTGCTTTTAAATTAAAACAAAAAGGAAATGAAAAATGGGTTAAATCATAAAAGGTTTCTACACTCTTCTTAATCTTACCATGCTCACCTACCTTTTGACCCATGGTTTATTTTCTTTTTGTGTTTTTAACTTTAATCCAATAATATCTTTAGAGTTAACCATGGTTGGATATGAGGAATGAAAAATATATATATGCTTATTTTTCATTTCTCTTTCAATGGTTCATTATTCTCTTCTTCACAAAAGGCCATCATCTTCATCAACCTTGATCCTTTGCTTTCTAGTTCTTTCAAGAGAGCAAAATACTCATAAAAATAGGATTTTGAAGTGAGATCCTTAGCCACAACATCATTCTACACAAGTTTAGCCAACTTGTTTAGAGTGTTCACTTTGTTTTTCAAAGTTGCGAGCTTGGACGGGAAACTCCGGGTGGATCGTCGTGGACGTGAGAAGACTACAAAAGAACCTTCTTCCAACACCCAAGAGACTAAGGAGTCAAGCAAAAAGGGAGCTACAAAGGTTGTAGTCTCGAAACCCTAATTTGATTAGCTTTATGTTTCGCAACCCTAATTTTTCTACGATCGATTCCTTTGCATGTTTGTTTAGCACCATCAAAATCCATACTTTGAGACATGTGATGCTTCAAAACTCATTATAGGGTGCTAGGCAAACCTTTCAGGATGGTTAGGACTTTTAATCCGTTGTGGCGCTCCGATACGAGATCGGTGAAATTTATTAGCTTCTTCCGATGGATCTTTCTCAGACCTGATGCAAGTCGCTCGAGAAAGAGATCGTGCGGTAAGTTTTCCTCCGACGAATTGGGACTAGTTTTCGAAGGTGAACTTAGCCAGATTCTTCTACAGAGTATCAGAGATGTCGGATTCGTGTTTTTGGAAGTCTTGTAAGGCTCCGGGCATGGTCATAATCGAGTATGACTTGCAACTCGCCGGATAATCGAGATACGCTCCTTAAGTGGTTGATATTGGAAATTTATGGAACATGAGATTGGTGCGAAGTATCAGTGGACAGTTGTTCTAAACCGTTGATATTGAAGATTTGATGCATAAACTGAGACACGTACGACTACACTTTCAGGAGGAAATAAGAAAGGAATGACAGTTGTTACTAAAGAGTAAGTGGATTTATTAATGAGTGCTAGTTCCGGGCAGGCTGGATAGCTGAGATCAGTAGGAGACCTGAAGGAGTTCTTTCTAGAAGTTGATAATAAGTAAGGTTGGACCCAGAATCGGTTATTGACATACAAGTAGAGGATAGAGATTTCTGTCATCAGCATGTTGTGTTGCGAGAGACTGGACTACTGGTCAAGGAGATGTAGTAAGAGGTATCAGCAGGAGGACTGATTATGTCGCTGCTCCTCACCGTACGATCGCATAAAGAAGCCATGGTATTATAGATCCGCAAGAAGAACAAGAATTCAGAGACAGAGAACGTTAGAACGTGGCAGACAGCAAGTAGTAATCCTTGCTATGCCAATTCCGGTTGTATAAACACCTTCCGACATTGAAAAGGATGGGTTTCGATGTCCTTTGAGATCGATTTGCGTTTTTATGATCTAAAATATTTCATTTTCAACATTGAAGAAAGGACAACTCAACGTCCGTTATTTTGATATATGTATTTTTGAGGATTTGAGGGTCAATTTATGTTTTGTGCCCAACAGGTTCACTTGATGAGATTTCCATGTACAGTAATTTCATTTTGATTTATGTTTTGTGCACACCAGGTGCACTTGTTGAGATTTTCGTGAAAGGTGACTGCACACGATTGAAGTGTTATGTACACCGGATGCACTACACTGATATTTCCGTGCACTTCAGATGCACATGGTTAAGAGATTTTATATATATATATATATATATACCCTAAGTACACTTGATTTTGTTTTGTGCACCCCAATGCACTTGAGATTTATTTATACACCCTGATGCACTTGGATATGATTTTGTGCACCCCGATGCCCTTGATACTAATTTGTACACTTTTGTTCCATGCACAGTGGATGCAGTGGATATCGTTTCGTGCACGCCTGTTGCACTTAGCGTTGTTTTGTTTTCATGCACAACGTGACGTGTGGTTTGAGATTTACATACAAACCCATTAGGCTTGATTTTGTTTTCGTGCTTTGCACTTGATAGGAAATGTTATAGATTTGATTTATACATTTTCGCTTGGTCGTGTGCACCGATATTGCACTACGATTGTGGCATTGATTGTATACTCAGGATACACAACGGTTTTCGTATTTGGCAAAGTGCATCATAACTGGAGTAATTCTCATAGCAACCGCTAGAGTTACAGTTATGTGAAAGTGTATCTTTTGAGTTTTCATGCACACAGTTACGATATGATGCGTCTTAGCTCGTGTGGGACTTCGGAGTTCCATTGTATCGAGCGGACGATGTGTTCAAAAATTTGGACCCCGGAAAATTGTTTTGAAATGAGTTGATTGGATTGAGAAAAATGTTTTATGAAGGGGGTTTAATTTAAATTCGGGGACCGAATTTCTATAAAGGGGAGAGACTGTAACATTTTGGAAAATTATAAATATTAATTTATAATTTTAAATATAAAAGTAATGAGTTATAAAAGTGATATCACATACAACTTTTGGTATCGGAATTTTATCCGTAAAAATGTAGTCATTTCAATAAATATAAATAAACATGTGTGATGTCATAAAAATGATGTTTTAATTATTTCAACCTGACATTGTAATTGTCATTAAGCTAATGAAAATTAAGTGATAGATTTATCATTTCATATCTTTTATGTCATATGGATTTGGATTTATAATATGAAGGTTTTCTTTATTGTTGTATTTCTTTTAATCATGGATGGCATAAGATATTCTATGTTAACCTTCAGACAAAACCTCATCTTCACCCTTACTCATAACCCTACACCTCCTCCTTCATAGCTTTACACCTCCTTCTTCAAGTTTAACACCTCCTCCTTGCATGAATGCATCATACTTCCTCTTGATGACACCTCCTCTTTCCTCCATGCCACCTCCACCTCTCAACCTCCACATCATGCTTTCTCTATGTAAGTCGATGTACAACACCCCACGACTTGCGGGGAGACGGAATAATGAAAAACGATCTTGTTTTAGGCGTAAACATCGACTAACCGAGAATCTTTGCATAAACAATAACTAACAACAAACATTGGAGTTAACAACTACTATGAAAAGTGATTATACCTGTAGAACCGAGTCCTTCGTCTGGTCGTTCTCCACGTCCTCTCCGGCCTTCTCTAAGTAGTAGAAGATCCACCCGAGAGCTTTACTACAAGCTTCACCTCAAACTAGAGGTAACTAGGTTTCTTAAATCGCTAATCTAAGCAACCTAGGTGATATAGAGAATGGTTAAGGATTAAGTAGTCTAATCTAATCCTTGTACTCAACACATGAGAGGGGAGGATTAGGGTTTGAAGAGAGAGAGCTTGAGGAGAGAGAAAGTGAGAAAGAGAATGAGATGAGAAAATGAGCTATCATAATATATATCAAGCATTATGATTTATCCAACAAAAGAAAATGAATGATTAATCATCATTCTTAATAAATATAAGAGGGTGATTCATCTCCATAAGTCATTAAGCATTTATGATGCATTAATGACTTGGACGAATCACTCAAATGACTCACTAATCTCATTTAATGCATATGCCACCTTAACCCCCAAGTTACCATCTTCTAGAAGCTTCTCACGCAATTACGAGAACGCCCCTCCTATTCGTGAAAACACGGAAAAACTTTAGACTGTATAAATCCAATAACCGGATACTAGAAACTGGCTTAAACCAAAACCGACTAGTAAAAACTGTCTGGATGTCGTACGTGCGTAAACACACGTATGCGTCCGAACCCTTGTCGTAAAACCATACGACCTCTATATCGTTTCGCCTGGAGTAGGGAAACTCTCTGTGTGGGACTCTAGAGACTCGACTACTACGCTGGCAGTGGGTTTAACCACAGACCGCAAACGGCACTAGCTATATGTAACGGTCCCCAGGTAGATGTCGATAAGAAGGCCGATGAGGAAACCCATCCGAACTCCTACTGAGTCTGATGTGACAATCTCCGTACAGTCCGGTCTGTTCGTTTAAGACTATCGCATATCGGGCCTAGGGGACGGCAAGCGTCAGTCCCCTAATAGCGGTATAAGTCATGTCGGAGTGAAGCCCATTACACCCTGAGAAACTACTGGAACCTACCAGCAAATATCGCTTGCCCTGGCCAGGGACTTTGCGTAATGGTTCTCTGACACGGCGCGATATCAACCCCCAATACCGGGAGAGACGAATCATGTCTAACCGCCACTGCCTCCAAGTGCTCGGGACTGCACCCAACTACTACCTGTTTGCACGACTCCTTTGAGCCGTGGTAGGGTAGCAATCTAAGAACAATGGGACACACTTGAGGCGAAGTAGCAGTGTCAATTCTGCGGACTATGCTATACTCATGTCACCAGGGAACTGTTCACTGACGACTGGTATAAAACCAACCAACAGTTCCCTGTGAGTCCTGTCCGGTGTACCCGTAACCTAACGAGCAACTACATACTATCTCCAGTATGACGTACTGACGGTTGTAGGACAGACCATCTCCCCAACTGGGATGAGAAGCGTACACACTAGTCTACTCCGGAGTATCGATGCCCTGTCTCGATAATCCTACAACTAGGGACCTGAATAAGGATGTGCTTGTAGACTACCCAGCCCCCACTAGTGTGACTGCCATCACAACGCTGGTAGTCAAGCAAGATCCTAAGAGCTCTATCAATACCTATACTCACATATTAAGATACAAAAACCAAGTAGCATACTACCATGTTTAGCAAGACTGTTATATACATGTGAATATCCCAAGCTTCCTTTAAGTAATATACAAACTAGTATGATACAATAATGGCCCCTAGGGCATATACACTAACACTCTACACCAAACAACACTTAGGAAATCCCTTAGTGATATCAACTGAACACAACACATTCTTCAGCTTCAAACTAAATTTTCTAAGTGTTCATCACTCCAAATGGAGAAGAAATGAATCCTTTCATCAAAGTTGTGCACATTATCAAGATAGAGCCTCTACAAGACCTAGATGCTCCCACACACAATTCATGAGCTGGTGTTCCAATATACACAATCTCCATAGGTATATCTTCCTCTCTCTTCACTTAATCATTTTTGTCAAATATCAGTTTTTGTGTGCAGTATTACAAAAACAGTTTGTTTTGCGATATTTAGCTACTGTAATTGAATCTGGAACTAATAGATATAAACACTAGAAAAACTATCAAGACCAAAACTATACTGAGACCACTAGAGAACTTTTCACAAAGCTCAAGCCCCTAACTCCCTACCAAGCCCTGCGACATTCACCATTTTAGACTCGTAGAGTTAGATTATATTCCGTTTTAGGATGTAATACTTGTATGAGCTATATTCTTTTAAAAACTACGATTCGTTTCTCTTTTAATGATAAAATACAAGGATGCGGTGCCAATTTCCAAAACGAATATCTATTTTAACCTAAAGCAGCTTCCTAATCTCAAAACCAACGTTTCGTTCCATTTTCAAAGATAATGGTATAGCTCATAGCAGGTAATTACATTTATTAGTTACGCTTAGATTTATTTTACATGTTCGCGTTATATTTGTCGATAGTATACGTTTCCGTAATACGAACACTCTGATAGAACACTGCACAAATACCAATGAGTACTATGCTGCACAAGCACATACATATATATTACACTACACCTCATTGGTACCGCCATGTCACTGTAGAACCGTTCTGTTATATAATGCGTATATATATATATATAGGTTAATGTGAATTGGTTATTACACTTGTAGAACACTTGCACAAATACTAATGATTGCCATGCTGCACAAGCACAAATGTGTATGTTACACCACACATCATTAGTATTGCCATGACACAGTAGGATTAATACGTTTATTTGCTTGTATGATTTATTTACGCACTTTACATTATTATCTGTTAAGCATTGTGAATACCAGTACTATGGATATTTATATTTGATTTTATGAGTTTTCTTGAGGTTTCTACTTTTGATGATATATATCAATGGTATGGGACGTTGTTATATATGTATATAGATAATATATCAACAGGATAATCTATGCAAGTATTCTCATTCTTTACTTGATATTTTTGGATATGATGAGTTGGCGTCCACCATGAGTTTGATGTTTTCTGATTGTTTTATTCCGACCGAGTGGGGTAGCTATACGGTTTCGGATTTATTACTTATCCGGACTGAGTGGGGTAGCTATACAGCCAGATACATGGTGGACCCAGTTCGAGACCGAGTGCCAGGAAAGCCGCATTATAGGCGGGAAGCCTAGTGAGGATACTCGATACCGGAGATAGAGCATCTACCCAACTGGGATGAGAAGCGTACACACTAGTCTACTCCGGAGTATCGATGCCCTGTCTCGATAATCCTACGACTAGGGACCTGAATAAGAATGTTCCTGTAGACTACCCAGCCCCCACTAGTGTGACTGCCATCACAACGCTGGTAGTCAAGCAAGATCCTAAGAGCTCTATCAATACGTATACTCACATATTAAGATAGAAAAACCAAGTAGCATACTACCATGTTTAGCAAGACTGTTATATACATGTGAATATCCCAAGCTTCCATTAAGTAATATACAAACTAGTATGATACAATAATGGCCCCTAGGGCATATACACTAACAATCTCCCACTTGCACTAGGGCCATGTACTGGCATATCGAAGACCGATGATCTCGAGTAGCCTCTCGAACTGAATCTGAGGTAGGGCCTTTGTGAATGGATCAGCAATGTTCTCTTCAGTAGCAACTCTCCGAACCTCGATCTCCCGACGATCAATGATCTCCCTGATCAGGTGATACCGCCTTAAGATGTGTCTGGACTTCTGATGGGACCTTGGTTCCTTCGCTAAAGCTATAGCTCCGTTGTTGTCGCAATATAGAGGTATTGGATCAACAATGGTAGGAACCACCTGAAGTTCTGTTAGGAACTTCTTCATCCAGACCGCTTCTTTTGCGGCATCGCAAGCAACTATATACTCCGCTTCCATCGTCGAGTCAGCAACGGTGTCCTGCTTGGATCTCTTCCAGCACACCGCCCCTCCATTGAGGGTAAAGACATAACCTGACATGGATTTGGAATCGTCCTTATCACTCTGGAAGCCGGAATCAGCATAGGCCTCCATCCTGAGGTCTTTTCCGCCGTAAACCAAGAACATTTCCTTAGTCCTCCTCAGGTACTTGAGAATGTTCTTTAATGCTATCCAGTGCTTCTCCCCTGGGTCTGACTGATACCGGCTTACCACGCTCAGTGCGTAAGCTACATCTGGTCTGGTGCACAACATCGCATACATTATAGAGCCTACCGCAGAAGCGTACGGTATAATAGACATGCGTTCCCTTTCCAAATCATTCTTGGGAGACATCTCTTTGGATAGGGAGATTCCATGACAAGACGGTAGATTACCGCGCTTAGAATCTTCCATACTGAATCTTTTCAGTACAGTGTCGATATACCTGGACTGCGAAAGTCCCAACATCCTCTTGGATCTATCACGATAGATCCGGATTCCCAGAATATAAGAGGCATCACCCGGGTCTTTCATGGAGAACCTGTGTGACAAAAATCCTTTGACAGATTGTAGCATAGGAATGTCATTTCCTATCAATAGAATGTCATCCACGTAGAAGACGAGAAATACGACAGTTCTTGCTACAACTTTACTACATATGCACGGTTCATCTGGATTTTTGATAAAGTCATATTCTTTGACCGTTTCATCAAAATAGATGTTCCAACTCCGCGATGCCTGCTTTAGTCCATAAATGGACTTAAGCAACTTGCATACTTTCCCGCTGCTCCCGCTCTGATTGAAACCCTCTGGCTGATCCATATAGACGCACTCTTCTAAATTACCATTCAGAAAAGTCGTCTTTACGTCCATCTGCCAGATTTCATAATCATGGAAGGCAGCAATAGCAAGAAGGACCCGAATGGATTTGAGCATAGCCACTGGAGAAAAAGTTTCGTCATAGTCCAAACCAGGTCTTTGACGAAAACCCTTTGCAACAAGTCTAGCCTTATAGGTTTCCACCTGTCCATCTACACCAATCTTTTTCTTGAAGATCCATTTACATCCTATGGGTTTTACCCCATCTGGAGCCAAGTCCAAAGTCCATACTTTGTTGGTGTACATGGACTCCATTTCGGTCCGCATTGCATCTAGCCATCGTACCGAGTAGCCGCTCTGGATGGCCTGCTGGAAGCTAGTAGGTTCATCATCATCTATGATGCAATCCTCTCTATCCCCATCTATGAGAAAACCGTAGTATCTCTCAGGCGGATGAGATGGCCTACTACTCCTGCGGAGGGGTGCGGGAATGTCCTGTTCTTCTTGAACTACTTGTTCTACCAAACTTTCAGTATTAGTTTGTGGTTCTGGAATTTCTTCCAGTTCTATTTCGCACCCATTTATTTCCTTTTCTAAAAACTGATATTCTAGAAAATGGGCATTACGAGAAACAAACACCTTTTGTTCCTCTGCGTAATAGAATAGATACCTCTTGGAGTTCTTTGGATATCCCACAAACTTACACTTTACTGATCGTGCCTCGAGCTTGTCCACATGCTGCTTTTTAACAAAAGCTAGACATCCCCATATTTTCAGATACTGAAGATAGGGTTTCTTCCCACTCCACATCTGTTATGGCATGGTAGGCACAGTCTTGGTAGGTACCATGTTCAAAAGATATGCCTCTGATTCTAGCGCATAACCCCAAAAAGATCGTGGTAACTCAGCATTACTCATCATGGATCGTATTATATCCAATAGGGTTCGATTCCGTCTCTCCGATACACCGTTATGCTGTGGAGTGTATGGAGGAGTAAGCTGAGAGAGAATTCCTTTCTCTTTTAGGTAACCTAGGAACTCGGCACTCAAGTATTCACCACCTCGATCAGATCTTAGTGTCTTGATACTTTTTCCGGTTTGGTTTTCTACTTCATTCTTAAACTCTTGGAATTTCTCAAAAGCCTCGGATTTATGTTTTATCAGATAAATTAATCCGTACCTTGAGTAATCATCCGTGAAAGTAATGAAATAGGAAAAACAACCTCTTGCATGTGTAGACATTGGACCACATAAATCGCTGTGCATGAGTCCTAAGAGCTCGCTCGCTCTTACTCCATGTCCAGTAAATGGAGTCTTTGTCATCTTTCCTTTGAGACAAGATTGACAAGTGTCATAAGTTTGATATTCGAACGAGTCCAAATATCCTTCTCTATGCAACTTAGTCAACCTTCTCTCATTGATGTGACCCAGTCTACAATGCCATAAGAAAGATTTATTTAAATCTGGAGACTTTCTTTTTAGTGTGTTCTGGACATTGAAAATTTGGAGTTGGTTTAACACATATATACAGTTTTCCAGTGTACCGGACCCAATCAAACTATGATTAAGGTGGATGTTAACAACACCACTTCCAAACGTGAAATCATAACCTTTATTTGATAACAAGGAAACAGATATGATATTACACGTTAAGCTGGGTACACAAACACAGTTATGTAAAACCAAAATGTGTCCACTCGTCAATCCCAGGTGATAATCCCATACGGACACAGCTCCCACGCTAGCTCCGTTAGCAACCATCAGGGTCATATCACCTTCCTTCAGCACTCTACGGTTTCTCAGTGCCTGCAATGAATTGCAAATATTAGATCCTGATCCGGCATCCAATACCCAGGAAGTAGAGTTGATTGACAGACAATTCTCAATTACAAACACACCTGAAGTCGAAGCCACAGCTTGCTTCGGTTCCTGGTTCTTGGCGTTCCACGCCTTGCAATCCTTTTTCCAGTGCCCTTTCCTGTGACAATGGAAGCATTCATCCTGGCCCACTACCGGTACCGCAAACTTTTTCTTTCCCTTCCCTCCCACCTTACTTACACCTCCTCTAGGTCTGGGTGCGGCCTTCTTTTTACTTCCTTTGGCCCTAGCCTTGGACCCGGAAGAAGAAGCACCGCTAACAAACATAGCGGGTGTTTCCCTTGCCTTCTGCAAGGTGCCCTCTGCACTCCTTAACATGTTCAGGAGTTCCGGAAGTTCAACTTCTTTTCTTTGAATGTTGAAGTTCAGGATAAACTGGGCGTAGGTGGAAGAAAGGGATTGGAGAATAAGGTCTGTATAGAGCTCATTATCCAAAGTCGTCCCAAGGTCTGCGAGCTCTTCTATATAGCCGATCATCTTTAGGACATGTTCTCCTACCAATGACCCGACAGCCAACCTCGCTCGAAACAAGTTCTTAGAGGTCTCGTATCTTGCTATACGAGATTACTCTCCATAAAGTTCCTTTGTATGGAGAAATATGGCATCTAGTTCCATATCCTCGTGCCTCCTCTGATGTTCATTGTTCATCGAGGCAAGCACGATGCACTTGGCTTTCGCGCAATCGAAATCCCAGGTTTTGCGGATTTCCTTATCCGCATTACTGGATTTGGGACCAAGGACTGCAGGTGCCTTAGCGGTAAGGACGTACCCCAATTTGTCATAGGTCAAAGCCATTTTGACATTCCGCAGCCAATCTTTATAGTTTGGCCTTGTCAGTATATTTTTCTCTAAAAGTAACTTAAGTCCAGTCATTTTCAGGGTCGCTGCAATTAGGAGAGAGAGAAGAAAACTCTTTAGCATGATGCTCTTGCAAGTTTAGAGTGGTTTTTAATTTATCTAAACTGGATGGCTCCCACTGTTTCTCGAATCCTTCCTCAAACCATAAAATAAGAATTAGCCAGGACTATTCTCACTGTACAATACTTGCTTAACCGTTCAGCCAGGCTGGTGTCAGTACTTCGAGGGAGGTTTTCCAACGCTTTCGCGAAGTTCCTTAATTAAATAACCTCTTTTCTCTGGGGGCGTAACCCGCTGACACTTTTCTTGACACCTACTTGGTTTATAGCATTGATCGTTAAGTGACGAATATCCTGATGAGTAGCATATACTCACAGTAGGATCGGGATCCAAATATCATCGTATGATAATGTTGAAGGAATCTTACAAACATTCATCAAACTCCAAATGGTATGCAACTCTTTGCAAATTTCAGTTTCTTTAGAAATTCCCGATATATATTTTTGCCCCATGCTCTTATGACCTTGGCGTTGGTCAAAATGTCATAAGTCACATGTCAAGTTCTACCCATCATTATCTTGTTAATTTGAACCCATCTGTACATATCCTTGACGTTGGCCAAAATGATAATACGACTGTCCCAAACCAACTTATCTATCTATGCAACAAATGAATACCCAGCAGCTACCAAACACTATGCCTTGGCGTTGGTCAAAATACATAGCTTGAATACTACTGAATACCCAAATGAAATGACGGAGGGCTACGAATGGTTTTGGCGAAACCGTGAACGTAGTGAACTTGATATGACCGAAGGAACCTGATAGCTTTTTAGAAGGAGTGGTTAAAGCTCCGCAATTAAAAATATCATCTGTTTTAAAATAACCGAGTGGTTTCTTTTAAATTGTTCCAACGATTCATCTTTTGGTTTATTTTCTTTGCATTATAAATAATGCGTCCCATCATTAACCTATCATTGCAGAAAACAACGAAAATACAATGTCCTTTTATGCCATCTGCATTCGCCACGGGGTCCCGTCATCACCCGTTAGGTTACTTAACTAACGGCAGAGCGGGGGCTGGGCTAGCGCGGGTGTAAAACATAAGTGACGTCTAAATAGCTATCATATATAGATATTGTACATTCGTCAGACGCAATAATAGGCATTCCAGATCTCATATGAACTTTATTGGATTTGCAAGCAATCCGCATTTGTTTAGAGCCTGCAACAAAAGACGGATTACACAGTTGTGATGAATAGCCATTACCCCACCCTAGACCCCTACGGGTACGGCAAACTACCCGTCAAATACCCGAAGTGAAGCGGTCTCCCTCAACAAAGTGAGCAGGCCACTAAACACTTCAAAGTACCCGGTAGTTTGTGCACCCCTTCTTGGGTCTATCCTAGGAGCAAAAACAGTAAAATGAAATAATACAACGGTGGCTAAAACCGCAACCTGGATGCTTCCCGAAAAATAATATTACAACATATTACAATTACATCGAATGAATGAATATAACAACCCATCTCAAACCCCGGCTAATCATCACAACAGTCCAATACAGTTCACAACCACAAACAGTAAAAACCATTACAGAAATGTGCAACCCCCTGCCAACCGACATACTAGCAGTTAGGGGAGGTTTACGAACACATTATACAAACACAGATATAATCATATTAGCAAACATCGTAAAATTTCGATCGAGCAAAACACTTTAGATTCTACTCCAAAACTTTTCTGTGCACCTGAGATCTTAGCAGAAAATAAAATATCCCAGAAACATCAATATTAACACATAGGAGTTACTGAGAAATTTGAGCTGACTCGGGCCTAGCTCGGCCGTGGATCCGCGGCGGATCGTATGGATCCGCCGCGGTTCCGTGGTGAGTTAGCCAAGTTACAAGTCCAAATTTCTTCAGTAGCCCTATAATTTCCTGCTTGTTATTCTGAAGGTCCCTGAAAAATTTTTAGGGTCAGTTTTAAATTCGACAGAAACTGTGATAATTCGATGATGTTTCCGGTTCCTTTTGCGTTCGAAATTCTTACGACTTTGCTAATGAGTTAATTATTGTTTAGCGAGGCTCTGATACCAATGCAAGTCGATGTACAACACCCCACGACTTGCGGGGAGCCGGAATAATGAAAAACGATCTTGTTTTAGGCGTAAACATCGACTAACCGAGAATCTTTGCATAAACAATAACTAACAACAAACATTGGAGTTAACAACTATTATGAAAAGTGATTATACCTGTAGAACCGAGTCCTTCGTCTGATCGTTCTCCACGTCCTCTCCGGCCTTCTCTAAGTAGTAGAAGATCCACCCGAGAGCTTTACTACAAGCTTCACCTCAAACTAGAGGTAAATAGGTTTCTTAAATCGCTAATCTAAGCAACCTAGGTGATATAGAGAATGGTTAAGGATTAAGTAGTCTAATCTAATCCTTGTACTCAACACATGAGAGGGGAGGATTAGGGTTTGAAGAGAGAGAGCTTGAGGAGAGAGAAAGTGAGCAAGAGAATGAGATGAGAAAATGAGCTATCATAATATATATCAAGCATTATGATTTATCCAACAAAAAAAATGAATGATTAATCATCATGCTTAATAAATATAAGAGGGTGATTCATCTCCATGAGTCATTAAGCATTTATGATGCATTAATGACTTGGATGAATCACTCAAATGACTCACTAATCTCATTTAATGCATATGCCACCTTAACCCCCAAGTCACCATCTTCTAGAAGCTTCTCGCACAATTACGAGAACGCCCCTCCTATCTATGAAAACACGGAAAAACTTTAGGTTGTATAAATCCAATAACCAGATACTAGAAACTGGCTTAAACCAAAGCCGACTAGTAAAATCTGTGCTGATGTTGTACGTGCATAAACACACGTATGCGTCCGAACCCTTGTCGTAAAACCATACGACCTCTATATCGTTTCGCCTGGAGTAGGGAAACTCTCTGTGTGGGACTCTAGAGACTCGACTACTACGCTGGCAGTGGGTTTAACCACAATCAGCAAGCGGCACTAGCTGTACGTAACGGTCCCCAGGTAGATGTCGATAAGAAGGCCGATGAGGAAACCCATCCGAACTCCTTCTGGGTCTAATGTGACAATCTTCGTACAGTCCGGTCTGTTCGTCTAAGACTATCGCATATGGGCCTAGGGGGCGGCAAGCGCCAGTCCCCTAATAGCGGTATAAGTCGTGTCGGAGTGAAGCCCATTACACCCTGAGAAACTACTGGAACCTACCAGCAAATCTCGCTTGCCCTGGCAAGGGACTTTACGTAATGGCTCTCTGACACAGCGCGATATCAACCCCCAATACCGGGAGAGACGAATCCGGTCTAACCGCCACTGCCTCCAAGTGCTCGGGACTGCACCCAACTGCTACCTTTTTGCACGACTCCTTTGAGCCGTGGTAGGGTAGCAATCTAAGAACAGTGGGACACACTCGAGGCGAAGTAGCAGTGTCAAGTCTGCGGACTATGCTGTACTCATGTCACCTGGGAAATGTTCGCTGACGACTGGTATAAAACCAACCAATAGTTCCCTGTGAGTCCTGTCCGGTGTACCCGTAACCTAACGAGCACCTGCATACTATCTCCAGTACGACATACTGACGGCTGTGGGACAGACCATCTCCCCAACTGGGATGAGAAGCGTACACACTAGTCTACTCCGGAGTATCGATGCCCTGTCTCGATAATCCTACGACTAGGGATCTGAATAAGAATGTGTTTGTAGACTACCCAGCCCCCACTAGTGTGACTGCCATCACAACGCTGGTAGTCAAGCAAGATCCTAAGAGCTCTATCAATACGTATACTCACATATTAAGATACAAAAACCAAGTAGCATACTACCATGTTTAGCAAGACTGTTATATACATGTGAAAATCCCAAGCTTCCTTTAAGTAATATACAAACTAGTATGATACAATAATGGCCCCTAGGGCATATACACTAACACTCTACACCAAACAACACTTAGGAAATCCCTTAGTGATATCAACTGAACACAACACATTCTTCAGCTTCAAACTAAATTTTCTAAGTGTTCATCACTCCAAATGGAGAAGAAATGAATCCCTTAATCAAAGTTGTGCACATTATCAAGCTAGAGCCTCTACAAGACCTAGATGCTCCCACACACAATTCATGAGCTGGTGTTCCAATATACACAATCTCCATAGGTATATCTTTCTTCCTCTCTCTTCACTTAATCATTTTTGTCCAATATTAGTTTTTGTGTGCAGTATTACAAAAACAGTTTGTTTTGCGATATTTAGCTACTGTAATTGAATCTGGAACTAATAAATATAAACACTAGAAAAACTATCAAGACCAAAACTATACTGAGACCACTAGAGAACTTTTCACAAAGCTCGAGCCCCTAACTCCCTACCAAGCCCAGCGACATTCATCATTTTAGACTCGTAGAGTTAGATTATATTCCGTTTTAGGATGTAATACTTGTATGAGCTATATTCTTTTAAAAACTACGATTCGTTTCTTTTTTAATGATAAAATACAAGGATGCGGTGCCAATTTCCAAAACGAATATCTATTTTAACCTAAAGCAGCTTCCTAATCTCAAAACCAGCGTTTCGTTCCATTTTCAAAGATAATGGTATAGCTCATAGCAGGTAATTACAGTTATTAGTTACGCTTAGATTTATTTTACATGTTCGCGTTATATTTATCGATAGTATACGTTACCGTAATACGAACACTCTGATAGAACACTACACAAATACCAATGAGTACTATGCTGCACAAGCACATACATATATATTACACTACACCTCATTGGTACCGCCATGTCACTGTAGAACCGTTCTGTTATATAATGCGTATATATATATATATATAGGTTATTGTGAATGGGTTATTACACTTGTAGAACACTTGCACAAATACTAATGATTGCCATGCTGCACGAGCACAAATGTATATGTTACACCACACATCATTAGTATTGCCATGACACAGTAGGATTGATACGTTTATTTGCTTGTATGATTTATTTACGCACTTTACCTTATTATCTGTTAAGCATTGTGAATACCAGTACTACGGATGTTTATATTTGATTTTATGAGTTTTCTTGAGGTTTTACTTTTGATGATATATATCAATGGTATGGGACGTTGTTATATATGTATATAGATAATATATCAACAGGATAATCTATGCAAGTATTCTCATTATTTACTTGATATTTTTGGATATGATGAGTTGGCGTCCACCATGAGTTTGATGTTTTCTGATTGTTTTATTCCGACCGAGTGGGGTAGCTATACGGTTTCGGATTTATTACTTATCCGGACTGAGTGGGGTAGCTATACAGCCGGATACATGGTGGACCTAGTTCGAGACCGAGTGCCAGGAAAGCCGCATTATAGGCCGGAAGCCTAGTGAGGATACTCGATACCGGAGATAGAGATGAGCACGGTAGATATCCAGGGGATACTGACCGAGGTTCGATTGAGCACGGCGGATATCCAGGGGATACCGACCGAGCCAGGGATATCGGGTGGCGATCATCTATTGAGATGGTGTCAACGGTATCTGCATTTACATATCGGTGATGGACATGAGAGATTTCTGATTTCGGGTGTCGATACTGGATATCCATACATATTTATTTATATGTTGTTATCCTGAGATATACAGTAGATTATGGTTATTTTAGCCGACCAGGACTAATCCGGGGGACAGTACCTGTATATATTCGTACGAGCATTCTTATACATAAAAAGGAATTCAAACACAAGCTATAGACTCATTAATTTGAAATGTCTGATATGACACTGAAATCTTTTAAATTGCAAACCACTTAACACTATTTATTAAAATAGCAGGACGTATATCTTAAATAAGATATCCATTATATCTCATACTATCACGTCTGCTTTATGTTGTGACATATCTACTCCGCGGTTATTTTAAAGAAGAGGTTTATATATATATATATATATATATATATATATATATATATATATATATATATATATATATATATATATATATATATATATATATATATATATATTCGTTTACATTAGGCTTATACCTATATACAGGTCATTTGCATTTGATATATTCTACTTGGGATTGCATGATAGTTTGTTTTGCATTATGATACTTACGCATTTCATATTATATTAGTACATATTATGATAGCACTATACTTATGACCTAGGTATCGTCGTGCATTTCGATTTCTACGTTTAGATGTACATTTATTCACTGAGTCGGCAACTCATCCCCGTTGTGCCACGGTTTCTTGCAGGTTTTACCGCTTGGATTATCAGCGGCTTGGCACACATTCTTTTCAATGATTGGTTGGTAAGTGGGTTACTATTATATCGTACTCACACTTGATTGTTCATATATTCTTGTATCTAATGAAAACTCTATCAACTTAGAAATGGTATATTGTGGACTTAGAGTTTGTGTGTTGTGGTGTCGCACTCATTGGAATCGACCATTTTAGATTGTTGATCTTGTTTCGCTTTTCTTTTCTTCGCCATTGTGCGTCGTATATTGTTTGCTGAGTTGCTCCACCGTTTGAGCGTGGAAGCTAGTTTTCATTGGGATACTATTTTATTATTATGTTGAATCGAGTTTTATACAAAATCCAAATGAGGTGTTGTAAACTTTCAAAACGTCATAGATATTGTTTCAAACATACTTAGTTAAACTTAAATGTTATTTTAAACTGATTTCATCGGATGACTATTTTAAACCTCACCTCCAATAATTTCAAAAAGGGTTTAGATTCCGGATTTCGGCTTGCTTGGACGCGTCGACGTCTTTAGATATCACGTGATTTAAGTGTCGGTCGCGTGCCACACTTAGGTCGTGACAAGAAGTGGGGAGATAGGAGGCGGAATCGATATGGTTTACGTCTCGGTTGGTAGAGACGAAACAGTGATGGTGGATGAAAACGAGAATGTGAAAGATTAGGGATGGACAAAATAGTCACAATATCGAATGGGATAAGAAGAAAAGGTGGCGGTTCAACTTCATCGAGTGGAGGTTGATTTATCACAACATCCGTGTCGTTTAGGAATGCGAGTTCGTCCCTGAAAATATCTTCGAAACTTTCATCGATGATCCGAGTGAACGTTTCAAAGTCAATCTGTTTCGCGCCCGAAGTCAACACACTTGATTTGTCAGAAATTATGGAGGTAAGAGACTCGAAAAGCTCATCTACCTTATTCTCAAAGGAGTCAAAATCAAGTGGTCTTTCAAGAATCATAGAACTCGAAATATCGGAGTGTGATTCATCAAAACTCGGTGGAGTTAAAAGAATATTAGAAGAAGAACCAAAGAAAGTGGGTGATGAAATGGGTAAACAAATTTGGCTGTCGAGCATTGTTGAACCAGATGTGGGAAATGAAGGCTGGATATCGTTTTGCTTTTCGGTCATGCATTTATCATCAATTTCCAGACGCATATGGGGTTCAGGAAAAACAGTTAATGGTTTGAGATGATGTCCACACGGAAGTGAAAGGATCTGATGAATTGGTGAGAAAAACTCTTCCAAAACTGTGGGTTCATCATCCAAAATATTCCCAGCATCAATATCCTCAATCAAGTGAATGTTAAAATTCTCAGACACTTCATCAAAAGCATGGTTTTCAATCAATTTTGGTTCTAGAGTGGAGGTATAGAGATCAAAAGGATTGGGTGTGGTTTCACTTGAAATGGACCCTTCACAATCGGGTAAATCAAACACTACAAAGTAGCATAACTCATCAAACATTCTATCTTCAATTGGTGAATCATTTGGTGTACTCGATAGATTTGTGAAACTGGAGTTGTGGATTTCAATTTGGGATGGAGAGGTTTGGTTTGGAAGGGTGTATTGCTCTCTCTCACTACTCAAATTCTCAATTCGTCCTATTGCCGTATCATACATTGGAAAATTTTGAGCTAGTTGGAAACTAGTTGCTCGTTCGTTGGGTTGTATGAGGGCAACCATGGATGCATTCAATTCCTCTATCTGGAGGCACGACGCTACCCGAAATTCTTCCAATGACCGTTTAATATTAGACATGGGTTGGGAAGGGGTTTCAGTAAAAGAACGAAATTCTTGTGGATAGGTGAAACTCCCAAATGACTGTTCAGAAGAAATGTCTAGAGAAGGTGTAAAAGTCGGGTAGGATTGATAGGAATCGAATGGTTGTGAAAAATAGACAGGAATAGGATCAATATTGTAATAAGAAGAATATTGAGATTGGTTGGTTGGTTGGCGACTGGCAACAGATATCGTATACGCCGCAAAACGAGTAACAATACTTTCATCAGGAAATGATGGTGTTTGTTGTCCTAACGGTTTGACCGGATTGAAACTTTAGGATTCAGTCTTCGCAATATACTCAGCAATGGACATGCGTTTAGATGGCTCCTCACTTGCTTTAAATGAATTATCAACATAAGACGATGTTGAATTTTGGTGAGGAGTCCAACTGTTTCTTTCCGCTCTCAAAGACATGGTAGAGTCGGATGGTATACCGAAACGATTATGAAAACAAGAAATATCTGGTTCTGGATAGCAAAGCTCGACAAGAGTTCGTCTGTTTGGGTTACCCATTATAAGAAGGTGAAAAGAAAAGAGGAGGGGGAAAGATTTAAGCTCTATTTGGATTGTTTTGCTTTGAAAGAAGGACTTGAGGGTTGATTCAACAAATCACAAAATGCACAAGCAAACCAAGAACTAAGCTCACCTAGGTCAAGCACTAGACCGCTCCTAGACTTCCAAAGGACAGGTCGCAGGATCAATCATCTACCACCTCTTTATCACTCTTGTAGTCAGGTAAGTGCCAGGTAAATGGGAGGTATCCGCTATACGAATCACCGAAAATAGCGGGCTTAATTAAGTAACCACTTTCCTTAGTCACACTTGCCTTTGACACCACAAAAGAAATGCGGATAAGCGATAGATTACCCATAACCCTCCTCTGTCCTACTTTGAGCGCAACAGTCTTTAGGGCTTGGTCTAGATATTTTTTATTAATGTAGGTTCATGCGCATGCACGTTTGCGATTTGTGGGGCCTAGGAAGGGTGATGAAATCCCTACCTAATCTGAATTTGGGTTATTGCCCCTTAAAGTCTGTTTTTAAAATATGCAAAAATAACCCGAAAATCAAAACACGCAAAAAGATTTTTGAGCGGCGATATTTTGCAAATAATCTTGCAGAAAAATATATTATTAGATTTCAGATGAGAGAGAAGAATATGAGGAAGATACCATAAGAGTTTAGGGGCCAAACTCTACCAAGCCGCCGCCCTTCCGCCGCCAAAACCACGCTTAAGCCACGGTTCCGCCGCGCAATAGAGGGGTCTTTTGACAATTTTTCTACAGTGAACTCCTTTTCTCCTCTCGTCCTCTTTGAAAGACTCTGATTCTCAAATTCCTCGTTAAAGTGACTCCAGGTTCCCTCGGAAAAAATTCGCACAATAATCGTTAAATATGCAAGATGTGGTTTTGATTTTTATTTTATGGATCGGATAAGAATTCAACCCGAATAGCTAGAAAAAAAATTACATACGTATCCCCGGCAACGGCGCCATTTGATTGGTTGTGAAAAAGTGTGTTTATAGTAACCGCAATCAACAACGGTGGCGTGTAGCTAGCTGAGATGAGTACGGGTTGTCCGCAGGGATGCGTGGAACTTTTAATCTTTCTTTAGACGAGTTGATTCTAGATCTATGTTGAACACGAATGTAGAATATATAAGAAGAGGGCTTGTAGGGTTAGTTAGAATTTAGTAGTATTGGATGATTAAATAAAGATGACTCATTTTATCTTTTAATAGATTTAAAACTAGATTGATAGTGATGAATGAAGATTAGAGTTTTTGGAGGGAATAGGGTTCCCACTCTTAACCCTTATCTTTTCATTGACCTATATTCATGCCTATCCTCTACCAAAACAATTGTTAATCTGATCTCAAATTGCGGTCGAGACAATCAATAAATTGATAGCGCGCCCAATTAGGATGTTAACGATTCTTTTGATAAAGTTTATAAACTTTATAAGATGTAAAAGAAGTTAAGGGATTTTTTCATCCATTGATCTATCCTAATCCTACGAACCCTATCAAGCGGAGAATTACTCACCCATGTTTGGAGAAGAAGAAGAAGGGATAGAGAAGGAAATCATAATGCACAAATTTAAATGCGGAAAGTAAATGCGAAATAATTAAGTAAATGATCAACCTTTATTAATCAACATTACAAGTACAAATCCTTCGAATTTAGATTACAAGAAGAAGTTGTTATCGATCTCTTCCTCGTAGGAAGTAGATGTTCCGTCGATATTCACATCGAATCGCGGACCTGTCGTAGATCTCTTGTTCTTTGACAGTGATTTACTTCGTGTAAAAGGTGATGATTTCTAACTTTAGCCCTCAGTCTTTTATATAGCCCTCAAATTAGAAACCCTAGAACTCATAGGTTAAGATATGTAATCACGATCCAACTCCCAAATTTTCAGATCCTACGGCCATCAAATGGCTGCGGATCCGCCGCGAATTGGGCATATTGGCCGCGGTTGGGCGGCTCTTTGGGGAAGTTAGTGAAAGTCAACCCTAGCACTGTAAGTCCACGTTGCCCACCCCGGTGCTTGCGGGGAGGCGGAAAACGGAATAAAAATCGGATTTTTTCTTCTCTAGGCAACATGGACTAGACAAAGGAGGATCTTTGCTAAACAAAAACTAGCTAAAACTAACTAGAAATTAGCTACAAGTAAGAATGGTTATACCTAGGGCTTTATGTCCTTCTCTCCTTGCTCCTTGGAGTAGTAGAAAGGGATCACCTTTGTCGTCTTCTCACGTCGAAGAAGGATCCACCTGAAAGCCTCAACCTTTGGCTTCAACTTCAAGCTAGAAGTAACTAGGGTGCTAGAAGTGCTAATCCTAGAACCCTAGAAGAGAATAGAGATTATCAAGAAGAGGTTTTTCTCAAGCTCAAGTGTTTCTCAACACATGAGAGGGGAGAGCTTGAGGAAGAGGAAGAGCAAGAGAGAGAAAGTATATGATAGAATGAGAGAATTATGAAGCATTCTCATATATATGTGTGAATTATTATAAATTGATAATTAGTGAGATAATTGTCATGGCTTAATCAAGACATGACCATTATCATTTCATTTTTAATGCAAATTGCAAGGATCAAAGAGTATCTTCCAAATGAAATAATGATGGTCAAAGTGTCAACCTAGGTCAACAAGTCAAGAATGTCAAATGGTCAACAACCCTAACCATGCACAATTATATTAAACTAATATCAATTAACCATAATACACACATAAGCATTAGGGTTAATAAAATGACAATGGTTATTAACCCTAATCAAAGTCCTCTGACTCAATCAACTGTGCATACGCACCCGCATTCGTGATCCGAGGAACACGAATACAAAGAGATAAAACCAATCCCAAATCATATACTAGGATCTGACTTAAACCAAAGCCCGCTAGTATAAGTTGTCCGGACAGCAAACGTGCACAAGTGCGCAGATGTGAACGAACCCTGTCGCAAAACCATGCGACCTTTACTCATTTTGCCTAAAGGCGAATAGCTCTCTGTGTGGGACTCTAAAGACTCGACACTACGCTGGCAGTGGGTTTAACCACAGACCACAAGCGGCACTAGCTGTACATAACGGTCCCCAGGTAGATGCCGATAAGAAGACTGACGAGGTGACCCCATCTGAACTCCTACTGAGCCTGTATGTGACAGTCTCCATACAGTCCGGTCTGTTCGTCTGATACATCGTATGGCGGGCCTAGGGGGCGGTGAACGTCAGTCCCCTAATAGCGGTACAAGTCGTGTCGGAGTGTAGCCCAGAACACCCTGAGATAACACTGGAAACCTACCAGTATATCTCGCTTGCCCTAGCCAGGGACTACTTGTGTAATGGCTGTCCTGGACACAGCGCGATGTCAACCCCCAATACCGGGAGAGACGAATCCTGTCTAACCATCACTGCCTCCAAGTGCTTCGGGACTGCACCCAAAAACTACCTATTTGCACGACTCCTTTGAGCCGTGGTAGGGTAGTAATCAAAGTGCAGTGGGAACACACTCGAGGCGAAGTGACAGTGTCAAGTCAGCGGACTAAGCTGTACTCATGTCACCTGGGAACTGATAACTGACGATAGGTATAATACCAACCAACAGTTCCCGACGAGTCATGTCCAGTATACTCGTAACCTAACGAGCACACGCATACTATCTCAAGTACGACATACTGACGGCTGTGGGACAGACCGTCTCCCACACTGGGATAAGAAGCGCATACGCTAGTCTACTCCGAAGTATCGATGCCCTGTCTCGATAGTCCAACGACCAGGGACCTGTATAAGGATGTGCTTATGGATTACCCAGCCCCCACGAGTGTGAGCGCCATCACAACGCTGGTAATCAAGCAAAGATCCTAAGGGCTCTACTAATATGTATATCAGTGATATGCTAAAAGAAACACATGCACATATTAAAGCAGAGACAAACCAAGTAGCATACTACCATTTCGAGCAAGATTGTATATACAACTGTGAATATCCCAAGCTTCCATCAAGTAATATTCAAACTAGTATGATACAGTAATGGCCTCTAGGGCATATACACTAACAATAGCACCACCATGAGGTTCTAGTAGCATCAACCAATCAAAATTTAAAAAATTTCGGGTGCTAAATTAGACTAACCAAGATCTTAACTAGAATTTTAGGATTTCCTATGATGATATCAAGAACTAAAGAAAAGGAAAAAGAATACAACCTTTGATGACCGTGTCTTTCTCTTCTAAAGCTCCGAGTTGTAGTTCACGCGACTGCACTAGGCTTCTCTTCGAGTTTGAACGAGCCTCCTCCATGATTTTCACGCCGAAGACGACCCACCCGAAGTGCCTCTAGCTCAAGCTACCTCTTCACTGATCTCCTATTAGTGAAGGAAATACGCCACACTAAAGTGCTAGTTTTGTGTGGGATGGTGAAGTAGGGGTTTGATTTAGCTCACTAGTTTGTTCAAAACTCCATGGTTCACATCGCATGTGAGGGGTTGGAGTTTTGATGCATGAAGAGGAAGAAGAAGAAGAGGTAGAGAGCTCAAGAGAGCAACACAAGAAAAATGGCTACGTCTAAGAATGAGAGAAGAATGGCTCATCTAAATACCTCACTCATTGAAGCAACCAATATTTTCACATAAAAATATAGTGCCATGCTTCAATAGTAAGTCAAGATAAATAAAATATGGGATAAATCCATGCTTCCCCATTCCTCTTCATTTTCCACCTCATTTTCTATTTCCAATAAATAGAAAGTGATGACATGCTTCATTATATATATATATATATATATATATATATATATATAAGAAAATATTACGTGAGCTAATAATATTAGTTAAGATATAATTATATCAAATATAATATATATCACATTATTAAATCAACACTTGATTTAATAATCTGGTTATATCACATATAACTGACTAATATCATTTATCTGTATATCACATTATCAAATCAACACTTGATTCGATAATCCGGTTATATCACATATAATCTGACTGACATCAGATAACTGCCAGATTACAATACGGTATCACATACTCGTATTTAATCAGGCCCCCCGCACATATCATTATATGTGCCCTACTTTGTTTCGCTTGAATCAGGAAACTTCTGTATGGGACTCTAAAGACTCGTCAATACACCAACAGTAAGTGATGATCACATCAGTCACCCACAAGCCGTCAGCGGTACTAGCTGGACGTAATGACTACCTAAGTATTGAGCGATATGAAGATCAACAAGCAAGCTTGTCCATACTCTCCATGAAACCTATCAGTAACACTTACCGTACAGTCCGGTCTCTTCGTCTGATATGTCGCATATCATGTCTAGGGATGGAATCGTCAGACCCCAGTAACATGATAAGTCATGCCGATGTCTGGCCTATAATGGTTCGAGATACTACTGATAACTCTTATCAGTAAATCTCAGTAGCAGCCCTGGCCATTGACATCCAGTTATAGCCAATCGAGCATAGCGCAACATCAACTCCCAATATTGGGAGAGTCGAAACCCATCCTATCGCTCATTTCCTCCATGTGACTCAGGATTGTACCCAAAATACACTTGTTTGCACGACTCCTTTGAGCCGTGGTAGGGAGAAAATCAAAGCACGGTGGGAGCCACACAAGACTCTATAACGATCTCGGGTCTACAGACTAACCTGTACTAGTGTCACCAGAGGACTGCTATCTGACGATAGGTATACTACTAACTAGGATTCCTCGGCGAGTCTTGTTCGGTGTACCCATTCTCTAATGAGCACATTGTAGGGTGTTTTTCGTCACCCCAATGAGATGGGAATACACGCGCGCTTGTCAGGCATATACTACAGATTCCCCCTGCCTAGGGTAGGCCAGGGTTTATTGATTATAGGGATCCGAATCTCCGACAGCCGCGGACTAAGCTTCCGTTAATTACCCCTCGCCTTTAGGGCGAGGGGACCTCCGATTAACGGGTTAAACTGGTCATGCGAACTCAATGTGCGGTGTGCGTGTGTTGTGCTTTAAAAGGGGGTTTTGGATATATCGGGAGCCACGCAGAGTTTTTACGGGGGTCCCGCTACCCGGATAGCGGGCTGGGGGTCAATGGGGCTAGCAGCCCCCTTGCGGGGTGCGGGGCAGCGCCCCATTAGAAATTTTTTTCTAACAGGGACAGTGTCGTGGAGCACGTGTGTGTGCAAATATGTATAAATATGTATATGTATATGTATGTACATAAAAAGAGGATGGGAAGGCATCCAAGGGATGCGTGGGGCCAGCGCCTTGAGCGTTGTGCGCTTAGGTGCTGTACGCTCAGGCGCAAGCGCGCCACGTGTCGACACGTAGGCGCTTTGCGCATGAGCGCTGGGCGCTCGAGCGCAAGCGCGCCACGTGTCGGCACGTGAGCGCATGTGGGCACTTTGAGCTCGGGCGCAGAGCGCCGGAGCGCAAGCGCGCCACGTGTCGGCACGCGGGCGCCTTGCGCTCGGGCGCAGAGCGTCGGAGCGCAAGCGCGCCACGTGTCGGCACGCGGGCGCCTTGCGCTCGGGGGTAATCCGCTGGAGCACAAGCACGCCACGTGTCGGCACGCGGGCGCCTTGCGCTCGGGCGCAGTGCGCTTGAGCGCAAGCGCGCCACGTGTCGGCACGTGGGCGCCTTGCGCTCGAGCGCAGTGGCGCTGGAGCGCAAATGTGCTACGTGTCGGCACGTGGACGCTTTGCGCTCGAGCGCTAGCGCGCCACGTGTCGGCACGTGGGCGCTCGGCGCTTGGGCGCCAGCGAGGAAAAGAAGGCTTTTGGCCCCAGAAACCAGAAGCTATGCTTCAGAAATGAAATATGTATTCTATATATATATGTATATATATGGAGTTAAACTCCTAGGATGTGTTGAAGCTGATTAAGGGGGTTCTTCTTCTTCCTCCTGTGGTTTGGCCAGATCTTGAAGATCAAGAGATGTGAGATCTAAAAATCTCTTCTTTTGAGATCTAATGACAGATCCAAGCTCCCCTAGGTGGGTTTTATGGAGAAAAACTATTTAGTTTTGGAAAAGGAAGAGTAAAACTCTTGATTTAATTCAAAAGAAAGAAAAAGGTTTGAAACCTTCAGAAAAGGGAAAGATGTACAAACCGTAGATTTTTTAGAGAATGGAAAAAGTATTGGTATATTCATCATCATGTTGCCTTTTATAGGCTTACACATTTACATATAGCCCCTTAGGCTTTGCAAAATGGCATTTTGCCCATCCCATGGCTCATGTGCCATTTCTTTTTTGCACATAAGCCATGGGCTTACAAAATATTGGCTTTATGCCCATTTTACATACATTCATGCATAAAAAATTACATAGAAATTATTTATTACATGATTTTGTTGTTGGCATGGAGAGGCTGGCCGCGGGCTTGGCTTAGGCATGGGCCCGCTTGACCTGGACATGGGCCTACCTGGCTTGGGGTTGACTTTGATTTTGACTTGGTCAACCGGGGTGTAAATTTTTACCCCAACAAATTGCCCCCCATCAATAAATGCACACAGCATATGTGGGTCGTGTGCATGAAATTGATGGATCTTCTTTTGCGTGGAGGCGACTTGCTTTGGTTCCCACTTTTTGGGATGCACTGCCCTTTTTACGACATGGACGGTCGGTTCTGCCCTTTTTGCCACTTGGACGGTCGGTGCTTGACGCGTCTCCGAGACGGAGTGTCCGTGGTAGACGTTTCTCTGACCCGGAGTGTCTGTGTTGGACGTATCCCCGATGCAGAGTATCGCTTGTTCTTGTGTCCCCGGCACGGAGTGTCTGCATGACGTTTCCCCGGCACGGAGTGTCGCCGGTCGACTTTTCCCCGGCACGGAGTGTCGGGTTGACTTTTCCCCGGGACGGAGTGTCGCTGATCGACTTTTTCCCGGCGCGGAGTGTCGCTGGTCGACTTTTTCCCGGCACGGAGTGTCGCTGGTCGAATTTTCCCCGGCGCGGAGTGTCGGGTTGACTTTTCCCCGGCACGGAGTGTCGCTGATCGACTTTTCCCCGGCGCGGAGTGTCGGGTTGACTTTTCCACGGCACGGAGTGTCGCTGATCGACTTTTCCCCGGCGCGGAGTGTCGGGTTGACTTTTCCCCGGCACGGAGTGTCGCTGATCGACTTTTCCCCGGCGCGGAGTGTCGGGTTGACTTTTCCCCGGCACGGAGTGTCGCTGATCGACTTTTCCCCGGCGCGGAGTGTCGCTTGTTGACGCGGAGGTCGATGTTGGAATTGGTTGGTTTGATTTGTTTGATTTGAGTCGACATCAGCATCGCTACACTGGAATATGGTACCAGGAGCGAATCATCATCCGTCTTTGAGAGGATTTGGGAATTGGGGTTTTTGTTTGGCATCTGCATTGCTGCACTAGAATAATGCCAGGAGCAACTCATCATTTGCCCCAAGAGGATTTGGGAATTGGTTTTTTTTGTTTGGCATCTGCATTGCTGCACTGGAATAATGCCAGGAGCAACTCATCATTTGCCCCGAGAGGATTTGGGAATTGGTTTTTTTTTTGTTTGGCATCTACATTGCTGCACTGGAATAATGCTAGGAGCAACTCATCATTTGCCTCGAGAGGATTTGGGAATTGGTTTTTTTTGTTTGGCATCTGCATTGCTGCACTGGAATAATGCCAGGAGCAACTCATCATTTTCCCCGAGAGGAATTGGGAATTGGTTTTTTTTGTTTGGCATCTGCATTGCTGCACTGGAATAATGCCAGGAGCAACTCATCATTTGCCCCGGAAGGATTTAGGAATTGGTGGATTAGGAGACAGATTTAGATCCCTATCACCTAAGGCCTTTCAATTTTATGGGCCGTAAGGGTCCCACAAAAGCATTTTCTCCCTACGAGTCGAAAGGATCTCGTAGGTGTATTTTCTCCTTAGGAGTCGTGGGGACTCCTAAGTGTGTTGCTCCTTTGTGAGTCGTAAGGATCTCACGCGGGAATTTTCTCCTCACAAAATCGAGAGGACTTTGCGAGTGCATTTCATCTCTTTTTTTTTACGAGTTTGCGCCCTTTCGGGTTTTCACAAACTCGCCGGCAGTCCTGCTGTTTTTACTCACGGAGCCCTTTCGGGTTTTCATCCGTGCCCATTTTGCTTGTGGACATACCTTTTTTTCAATTATTTTTGGTGGGACTTTGAATGTGGTCTCGCCGGTAGGACTTGGGAGAGACTGGGATTGTTTTACGCCCGTGGATTGTATACGGTTTTGCAGGATGTATGATCCAGACCGTAGGGCCAAAAACATTTTGGGTCTTTGTTGGCGTCTACATCGCTGCACTGGAATATGGTACCAGGAGCGACTCATCATTCGCCGTTGGGATTTGGAATTTGGCTGGCGTCTGCATCGCTGCACTGGGATATGGTACCAGGAGCGACTCATCATTCGCCACTTGGGAATTAGGGAGCGATAGCTTAGGAGACAGGTTCAGATCCCTATCGCCTAAGGCTTTTCAATTTTATGGGCCGTGAGGGTCCCATAAAAGCATTTCTCCCTACGAGTCGTAAGGATCCCGCAGGTGCATTTTCTCCTTAGGAGTCGTGAGGACCCCCAATTGTGTTTTTCCTTTGTGAGTCGTAAGGATCCCACGAAGGTTTGTTCTCCTCATGCATCGTGAGGACACATGAGTGGGTCTTCTCAATAGAGCATAATTCCAAAGGCGGAGACCAGCCGCGTAACTGGTGATTGCGGTGGGGCATAGGCATGATGGGAATTATTTGAGCCCGTGGATTGTATACAGTAGTCACTTTGGGGACTGGCCATAGGGCTGGAAGAATTTTGGGAAATTGGATTTTGGTTGGCGTCTGCATCGCTGCACTGGAATATGGTACCTGGAGCGACCCATCATTCGCCGTTAGGAATTTGAGTTTTGGACGGCGTCTGCATCGCTGCACTGGAATATGGTACCAGGAGCGACTCATCATTCGCCACTTAGGGGTATGGAATTTGGAATTTGGTTGGCGTCTGCATCGCTGCACTAGAATATAGTACCATGAGCGACTCATCATTCACCATTGGGGTATGGAATTTGGAAAGCGATGGCTTAGGAGGCAGGTTTAGATCCCTATCACCTAAGACTTTTCAATTTTATGGACCGTGAGGGTCCCATAAAAGCATTTTCTCCCTACGAGTCGTAAGGATCTCGCAGGTGTATTTTCTCTTTAGGAGTCGTGGGGACTCCTGAGTGTGTTTTTCCTTCGTGAGTCGTAAGGATCCCACAAAGGTTTGTTCTCCTCATGTATCGTGGGGACACATGAGTGGGTCCTCTCAATGGAGCATAATTCCAAAGGCGGAGACCAGCCGCGTAACTGGTAGTTGTGGTGGGGCATGGATATGACGAGAATTATTTGAGCCCGCGAGTAACTGGTGGTTGTGGTGGGGCATGGGTATGACGAGAATTATTTGAGCCCGTGGATTGTATACGGTAGTCAATTTGGGGACTAACCGTAGGGCTGGGAGAATCTTGAAAAATTGGATTTTGGTTGGCGTCTGCATCGCTGCACTGGAATATGGTACCAGGAGCGACTCATCATTCGCCATTAGGAATTTGAGTTTTGGACGGCGTCTGCATCGCTGCACTGGAATATGGTACCAGGAGCGACTCATCATTCGCCACTTAGGGGTATGGGATTTGGAATTTGGTTGGCGTCTGCATCGCTGCACTGGAATATGGTACCAAAAACGACTCATCATTCGCCATTAGGGTATGGGATTTGGAAAGCGATGGCTTAGGAGACAGGTTTAGATCCCTATCACCTAAGACTTTTCAATTTTATGGACCGTGAGGGTCCCATAAAAGCATTTTCTCCCTACGAGTCGTAAGGATCTCGCAGGTGTATTTTCTCTTTAGGAGTCGTGGGGACTCCTAAGTGTGTTTTTCCTTCGTGAGTCGTAAGGATCCCACAAAGGTTTTTTCTCCTCATGTATCGTGAGGACACATGAGTGGGTCCTGTCAATGGAGCATAATTCCAAAGGCGGAGACCAGCCGCATAACTGGTGGTTGTGGTGGGGCATGGGTATGACGAGAATTATTTGAGCCCGTGGATTGTATACGGTAGTCAATTTGGGGACTAACCGTAGGGCTGGGAGAATCTTGAAAATTTGGATTTTGGTTGGCATCTGCATCGCTGCACTGGAATATGGTACCAGGAGCGACTCATCATTCGCCGTTGTTTTTTTTTTTTACCGCGATTACTCTATCATTTCAGCTTTTCTTATCACGATTACCCTATCATTTCGGCTTTTATTCGCGGTTGCCCAATCATTTCGGCTTTATTTTCATCTTTATTTTGCTCGCTGATTTTTATTGCGAGTTGCCCTATCATTTCGGATTTTTTTTATTTCTCTTTTATTTACACATTTTTGTTTATTTACATATATACATAATTTTTTTTTACATTCCCAGTTTAACGACTTAGAGGTCGGTTGTTCCCAGTTTAACGACGTGGTGGTCGTTTATTCCCAGTTTAATGACGTGGTGGTCCTCGGGTGTTCCCAGTTTTTAACGATGTGGTGGTCCTTTTTGCTTATCCCAGCTCCTTGAACTTTGATCTTGGCGGAGCTGTGTTGATGACCTAGCTCTGTGGCTTTCCGATACATCCGAGGATTGTGAGGTTTTTCCAAGCTTATATTGGTCCTCTGCCCAATCTTTGAAAATATAGCAGTCTTCGATGGTATGACCCACCACTCTATGATATGGGCAATATATGGGACTGCCGGTCATGTTCATTTCACGTGGCCTCTTTGGAACAGGCAGTTGCAGACCGTTGTTCAAGGCGTCCATGAGTATTTTGCGGATTCATCCCTCCTGAAGGAATATACCTTCTTCTTTCTCTCCATTAGAGTAGGTGCCTTTACTGATGCTGGTCCTCGAGGCACATGTCTGGGAGGATTAGGTTCCCGAAAGGCTTCGGTCTCCATTTGCATGAAATCGGCGATCGTAGCTTGACAGTTTGCTAACATACTTTTAGACAGTTCTATCTCTCCCATCTTGTATTGCCTTTCGACCCAATCTTTGAAGAGGAAGCAGTCCTCAATGGTATGACCTATCACCCTGTGATAGGGGCAATATTTTGGGTCTTCGGTCATATTCTCTTCTTGCGGTCTCTTTGATTCTGGCAGTTGTAGACCGTTTCTTAGGGCGTCCCTGAATATCCTGTGGACCTTTTCCCTCTTGAAGGAATTGACCTTTTCCAGCTTCTCTTTCAGAGGCGATTCCCTCCCGGCGTATGTATCGGAGGGACTGGAGGCTGATTGCGGCCATTTTTCGCGAAGGCGCTCCGCTTTTAGGTTGAAAGGGATATCAGTTGGCTGCCCCCGGGTATCAATCCCTGGCTCATGAGCCAAAATTTGATTCTGCTGTAATTGCAATCGGGCGACTTGGGTCGCGAGATCTGCCACGACGTTTGCCAGCTCGTCGACTTTGGAATAGACCTCGGCTATCTTCTCATCCTTGTCCTGAAATTGCCTTTGAAGTCATTGGAATAATGCTTGTTCTGTAGTTCCGGCTATGACAACCGGGTAATCTTTATTGCCTGAGCTCAATTCCATAGGAACCACGGGCTCCTCTGGCTTATCGACCTGAGAGGGCTCTTCATCATTTAGATCGAGCCGATGCTGGGTAGCGTCAACTATATCATCACCATGGCTGTGAACAAGAGGAGGGTTCGTTTCTTCATGTCCGGCCATGTAGACAGTGTGGATAACACATTCAGCCATTCTTTCATCACTGGCAGCTGGTTTCGCGGAGCGGTCCGGGCTTTGGAAATTCATAAATTTTAACATGGCCAGAGCCCTAGCCCTTTTGTTGGCTCTATATCTGAGCCGCTTCTGCCTCAGCTTCTCTGCCTTAAGCGCTTGGCAGGCTTCTGCTCTTCGGGAAGCCGCCATAGGCCGAGTGATGGGGATGCTTGAGAAGACATCTGCCCGCGTGTCCATCGAAGGTATCGCCTGGTCTTTCCCATGACGTCTGGCAACTTCTTTTGTTCCGATGGCTTTGCCCCCAGTTGGGGCCATGGAAAGCCGTCCAGACACCGATTTGTGTTTGGCTTGGGATGCCTTCGAGACCACCACATTTGGCCTCTTGACTTTCGAGGCCGGTTTGTCGGTCACCGGAGCTTGAGGAGCTGGGATGGCGTTAGCTGACACGAACATAATAGAGCCAAATGGTAGTGGCTCCTCCCCCCATTGTCGCCCGAGACTGGCCGGAAGGACCGTTCTGGAGTCCATCTTCATCGTGTATGAGATGGGAGCTGAGTTCATCTTCGGAGACATTGTTGAAAGGTGATTTCTTGAAAATCCTGCAAGAAAAGGAATTATTTTAGTATAAATATAGATATGTATATTGATTGAGTTCGCATGAACGTTTAACCCGAAATATGGGAAAAGAGATTGGCCCCACCGGGCGTGCCAGAATCTGTAGGGTGTTTTTCGTCACCCCAATGAGATGCGAATACGCGCACGCTTGTCATGCGTATACTACAGATTCCCCCTGCCTAGGGTAGGCCGGGGTTTATTGATTGTGGGGATCCGAACTCCGGCAGCCGCGGACTAAGCTGCCGTTAATTACCCCTCGCCTTTAGGGCGATGGAACCTCCGATTAACGGGTTAAACTAGTCATGCGAACTCAATGTGCAGTGTGCGTGTGTTGTGTTTTAAAAGGGGGTTTTGGATATATCGGGAGCCACGCAGAGTTTTTACGGGGGTCCCGCTATCCGGATAGCGGGCTGGGGGTCAATGAGGCTAGCAGCCCCCTTGCGGGGTGCGGGGCAGCGTCCCGTTAGAAATTTTTTTCTAACAGGGACAGTGTCGTGGAGCACGTGTGTGTGCAAATATGTATACATATGTATATGTATATATATGTAAATAAAAAGAAGGGGGAAAGGCATCCAAGGGATGCGTGGGGCCAGCGCCTTGAGCATTGTGCGCTTAAGTGCTGTACGCTCAGGCGCAAGCGCGTCACGTGTCGACACGTGGGCGCTTTGCGCATGAGCACTGGGCGCTCGAGCGCAAGCGCGCCACGTGTCGGCACGTGGCGCTTTGCGCTTGAGCGCAAGGCGCTGGAGCGCAAACGCGCCACGTGTCGGCACGTGGGCATACGTGGGCGCTTTGCGCTCGGGCGCAGAGCGCCGGAGCGCAAGCTCGCCACGTGTCGGCACGCGGGCGCATTGCGCTCGGGCGCAGAGCGCCGGAGCGCAAGCGCGCCACGTGTCGGCACGCGGGCGCCTCTGGACCGCAAGCGCGCCAAGTGTCGGCATGCGGGCGCCTGCGCTCGGGCGTAGTGCGCTTGAGCGCAAGCGCGCCACGTGTCGGCACGTGGGCGCCTTGCGCTCGAGCGCAAGGGCGCTGGAGCGCAAGCGCGCCACGTGTCGGCACGTGGGCGCTCGGCGCTTGAGCGCTTGGGCGCCGGCGAGGAAAAGAAGGCTTTTAGTCCCATAAACCAGAAGCTATGCTTCAGAAAGGAAATATTTATTCTATATATATATATATTGTTAGTTGTATGTATGCCCTAGAGGCCAGTATTGTACAGATGATGTATATTATATTGGATGCTTGGACATATATAGAGATGACTTTCTTGCTCGATATGATAGTTTGCTATCTGGTTACTCTTTATCTTAACATGTACACTAGTCTCTTTATACTGTCTTATAGTTACATGTTGGTAAAGCCCTTAGGATGTGTACTTGACTACCTGGACTATGATGCAGATCATACTAGTGGGGACATGGTAGTCTATAAGTACATCCTTCAAGGTCCCTAGTCGTGGGTGTATCGAGACGGGGCATCGATATACCAGAGTAGACTAGCGTATACGCTTCTCGACCCATGTGATGGGCGATGGATGATCCCATATCCATTGGTGTTTGACATCAGAGATGGTATACGGGTGCTCAGTGGAGACTGGGTACACTGGACGGACTCGCCGAGAACTCCCAGATGGTATTATACCTCACGTCAGATGGCAGTTCTCAGGTGACACTTGTACAGGTTAGTCTGTAGACCCGAGATCGTCATAGAGTCTTGTGTGATTCCCACTGTGCTTTGATCTCCACCTTACCATGTCCATAAGGGCGTGCAAAACGGTGGTCTTTGGGTACAGTCCCGAGTCACATGGAGGCAATGAGCGATAGGAGGGGTTTCTTCTCTCCCGGTATTGGGGGTTGATGTTGCGCTGTGCTCGATTGGCCGTAACAGGGAAGTCCCTGGCCAGGGCTGATCAGAGATTTGCTGGTAAGTGTTACCAGTAGTTTCTCGACCCGTTATGAGCCTCACATCGGCACGACTTATCGGGTTATTGGGGTCTGACGTTTACCACCCCTAGACTTGATATGCGACATATCAGACGAAGAGACCGGACTGTACGGTAAGCGTTACTGGTCGGATTCGCAGGAGTGTGAGCGGGCTAGCTCGTCGATCTTCTGATCGCTCAATACCCGGGTGGCCGTTACATTTAGAAGACCGCTTGCGGCTTGTGGATGCTTGATATGATCATCATCTGCTACCGGCGTATTGACGAGTCTTTAGAGTCCTACACAGAGGTTTCCTGGTTCAAGCGAAACGAAATAGGAGCGCATATGAGATATGTGCGGGACCAAGAATAATGCGTGTATGTGATACCGTATTTAATTCTCGCGATTAATGTTTCGTATGGTTGTATGCGATATAACCTAGTTATCGAATCGAAGATTGATTCGATAAATCGATACATTGAATACTAGTCGGTTATGTGCGACATGACCGGATCATTGAATCAAATGTTGATTTAATGATTTAATGTATAATTATATATTTGATATATTACTTTGCATTAACTAGTATTGGTTCACTTTAAACGGATTTTTCTCACTTGGATTGCACATTGTATATGTGATATACTTTTGTGCAAATATATGTATCATGTTTGATGATGCATGTAGTTTTGGCTTTGTGTAAAGAATGCAACCATGGTTATGAGAGTGGTTAGGGTTTAAGATTTATTCTCTTATTATTATTAAATCCATTTATTATTTATTAAATAGATTTATGGAAACAAAAGGGTTTCATTTTATCATGAAGTGTGGTGAAGCTTCATGAAGCTTTTAGTAATGATGCCATTTTGTCTCCTTGCTTAAACCTAACCACTCCCACTAACCATGGTCAATTCTCTACACTTGACCATGGTCAGAAGATGATAAGAATTCCTTTATTATTCATTTTAGAAATAACTTATCATATGATTTCTATCATCATCTTCTTCTTCTTCTAAAAGTGAGAAACCTTGATGCCATTAATGGCAACTTGTGATCTAGAGTGAGAAATCCAAATCTAAAGTGAACCCATCTCCTATTTCTTCATCCTCTACCTCTTGCCAAGTGGTTTTGGGTGTTTTCTTCACAAGTTTCACAAGTTTGTGAAGTCGGAGCTTGAACTAGTGCAACCTCGACGTAGATCGTCTTTGATACAAAGCCGACGACCTATTCCGCACATTATTCCGATGAAGCCGACGAATGAGTCGAGAATTCATGATGGACAGCGAGGGCATGACCACGTGGAGCTAAGGAGGTGGAAATCCGGATCTACAAAGGTTGTAGCATCTAACCTATAGTTAAATAGTTAACTAGTTTTCCGTTTCGCCTAAACATCTAGTCTAAAGATCCGTAGTCTAGGGTTTCTCGGCACCAAAAATTTTAAATTGGCATGTCCAATGCCTTGTGAGACCTTACTAGAGTGCCTAGGAACCTTTCATATATATATATATATATATATATATATGTATGTATATATATGGATTTAAACTCCTAGGATGTGTTGAAGCTGATTAAGGGGGTTCTTCTTCTTCCTCCTATGGTTTGGCCAGATCTTGAAGATCAAGAGATGTGAGATCTAAAAATCTCTTCTTTTGAGATCTAATGACAGATCCAAGCTCCTCTTGGTGGGTTTTATAGTGAAAAACTATTTAGTTTTGGAAAAGGAAGAGTAAAACTCTTGATTTAATTCAAAAGAAAGAAAAATGTTTGAAACCTTCAGAAAAGGGAAAGATGTACAAACCCTAGATTTTTGAGAGAATGGAAAAAGTATTGGTATATTCATCATCATGTTGTCTTTTATAGGCTTACACATTTACATATAGCCCCTTGGGCTTTGCAAAATGGCATTTTGCCCATCCCATGGCTCATGTGCCATTTCTTTTTTGCACATAAGCCATGGGCTTACAAAATATTGGCTTTATGCCCATTTTACATACATTCATGCATAAAAAATTACATAGAAATTATTTATTACATGATTTTGCTGTTGACATGGGGAGGCTGGCTGCGGGCTTGGCTTGGGCATGGGCCCGCTTGACCTGGGCTTGGGCCCACCTGGCTTGGGGTTGACTTTGATTTTGACTTGGTCAACCGGGGTGTAAATTTTTACCCCAACACACATGTGTACAATTTTTGATGTCAAGCACTAATGGCTATAGGACCAACAATCGCCCCCATACAGGGTCGAGAAACGTACACACTAGTCTACTATGGTAATATCGATGCCCTGTCTCGATATACCCTCGACTAGAAACAATTGAAGGATGTGCTTGTAGATGACACAAGTCCCGGCAGTATGATCTCCATCATAGTCATGGTAGTCAAGCAAACACCCTAAGGGCTTTATCAACATGTAAGAGATAGACAGTACAAGAATACCAGTCTACATGTTAAGATAAAGAGTAACCAGATAGTATACTATCATGTCGAGTAAGAAATTCCACTATATATATGTCCAAGCATCCATTATATCATACAATAATGGCCTCTAGGGCATACATATTCCTAACAGTTAGGGTTCCAAACTTCTGGGGCCTTCTCATGTTGACACATGGAGATATTTTCCATGCCTGGATTCCTCAAATATTTACCGAGTCTCTGCCAGTATCGATTCTATGATTTTATTGGCAGATTTTGGATCCTGACATCTTAAATATCTTGATCTCTTGACCTGAGCTAAATCTGCACAATATCTCCATGAATAATGTTAGTAATATTTGTTATATTAGAGATATAATCTTAATCATTTTATATGGTAATAAATCTTTAAGAAATTTGATTAAGATTATTTGATATGATATGCATATTTTAATTACTAAAATTTTATAAATATAATATGCATATATTTTCCTTCATAATGTTAATTATAATATATAAACATATTATATAGATTATTTTGCAGATAAACCCTCATATGTTCCATAATTACAATAAAAATATTTAAATATTTAAGAAAAGTAAGGAAAATGTTATATCAAATGTGCAATATTTTCGACTGAACAGTTATGACTGGGCCTTATACTACATGTTACCATAGTCCATGGGGAAAGATGGACTCCTCTCGTATACATGAATAGCTTCTTTACCAAACTATAAACAACCACATTATAATAACTATCCTATACCTGTGAACCATCATATACAATTTACTATTCATTTCACTTTATATAGACTACCTTCTCTTTCTTCTTTTGGGACATACCGAGCGTTAGTTCACTAACGACATTCCTTTTTGTTTCTTTTTTTGGAATGTTCGTCAGGAGGACCGGATTTTGAGGAGACAGAGTCGAGTTAGGAGGACTTGGATTAGCTTACAGCCCAGCCGGACTACTAGTTATTCTTGCACTTATTTTCTGTATGCCATTGTTTAGGCATTTAATTTATATCATTGTATTTTTTCATTTCAAACAGTTGTATGTAAAGTTGAATGTAAATAAAATTGTTGTTCATTTTATTCTCTTGTCATTCTTGTACATTGTTATATATTACTTAATTACGCTTAACGTATTTATTTCATAGTAAATACGTTGCGGCCTGCTACGTCACCGTTTCCGTCTACTGGGAAGCAGGGCGTGACAATTCTTATAAAGATTTGAAGAAAAGCAGAGATACAAAGAGATTTGATAAGTATAAAATGGCTAAAAAGGAAGTTAAGAAATCTGTTCGGGAAGTTAAACCTAAAGTCTTCAAGGAGGTATACGAGAAGTTGGACACTAAGGAGGTTGAAAATGATATATACTGGATTGCTCGGATGCGAGAAAGGAATACCAGAGACTTATATGTGGTGAAGTGTGTCAAAAATGAAGATCGGAAGGATTTAGTTTGAGATGAGAATATCAAGTATAGGTGGAAAGATTATTTTGACAAATTGTTCAATAACAGTTTTACTAAGAATTTGGATGGACTTTTCATTCAATCTAAAGATATAAATCGTGATTTCATGCGTAAAATAAGAATAGCTGAAGTTAAAGAGGTTTTGTAGAGAATGAGATCACGAAAAGCGGTTGGTCCAAACGGGTTTCCTATCGAGATTTGGAGATGCTTAGGAGAAATTGGCGTTAAATGGCTGACAGATCTGGTTAATAAAATTTGGTAGACCAAAAAGATACCAAATAAATGGAGGAAAAGTACCCTTGTACTTATCTACAAGAATAAGGGTGACATTCAAATTTGTTCAAACTACCGTGGAATAAAACTTATGTGTCGCACTATGATGTTTTGGGAGAGAGTGATTGAACACAAGTTAAGAAAGAATGCTAAGATAACAGAGAACCAGTTTAGGTTCATGTCTATACGATCGACGACAGAGGCTATTCATTTGCTCCGTCAACTTGTCAAGTGTTTTCGAGAGAGGAGAAGAGATTTGCATATGATATTTATTGATTTAAAGAAAGCGTACGACAAGCTACTTAGAGAGATATTATGGAAGACAATGATGAAGAAGGGGGGCCCCATCAAGTATATTGACAAAATCAAGGACATGTATGATGGAGTAGTGGCAAATGTCAAAACTTGCGGCAGTCTAACGAGTGATTTTCCGATTACAATTGGTTTACATCAAGAATTTGCATTTAGTCCATTCCTATTTACCATAGAAGATGCACGTAGCAGAGATGCATAAACTTCGTTAGATGTATGGTAACACTAGAAAAGACAAGGTGCGAAATGAGAATATTCGTGCAAAAGTTGGTGTAGCACCTGTGGAGGAGAAGATGCGGGAAAATCGGTGAAGATGGTTTGGTCATGTGCGACGCAGACCTATGGAAACACCGGTTCGACAAATGGATACTCTCGATATAGGTAATGTCGAAAGGGCGGAAGGGAGACCGAAAAAAACATGGATGGAGGTGATACGAAAAGATATGGTTGCCAAAGGCCTTAATGAAAGTATATTGTTCGATAGGTGTGAGTGGAGGCGAATGATTCATGTGCTGGATCCGGTGTGATTCTCATGTTGGTTGTAACACCCGAGCCCAATAATACTACTTCTATTGCTAGTTGAGTGTTATACATTGCTCATTTCAATTATCCTGATTGTTTGGTGCTTTTTGCTAAATTTTAACCGGTTAAGTCATTTTGGCACATAACAAATTTTAACACCTAAAGTGAAATTAAAAATATCCATACTGGCCTACTCGTCGCCACTAGTCGCGTGGTAGCGTCCGCGCGTCGAGATCTCATCCCGTTCGGTGAAACGGGCGAGTTTGGACGGCTACGCGCGCGTGCGAGTGTCCGACTTGGGGGCATGCATTTTAATCATAAAACATCTCATTTTAAAATTTGGAACCCGCTTAAAATCCTATAATTTGAATTTGAAACATTTGGGCGCAAGCCGGGCGCGATTTGAAAATGTTTCATTTAGCGCCGAATTAACCATTTAAATTTAATATATTAAAACTATAAAATATAATTCTGTTACTATAATAACGTTTAAAATCTTTTTTAAAAATCTTTTAAAATTTTCCTTTTAAACTCCCAGCCAATCACGAGGGATTAAATCCCTCGTGGGGCCCCCAACCCACTCTCTCTCTCGTCCCGTCTCTCTCTATCTCTCTCTTCATCAAATCTCTCTCTTTATCTCTATAATCTTCTCTCTCTCTCTCATATATATATATAAATCCTCACTGTTCCTCGTCTTCACGAGAAAACGCTCGCGAGAACCCTAACCCCAGAACCCTTCTCGCCGCCGTCGCCGCCGCAGTTCCCGCGACCTCGCAGTCATCACCCTCGCCTCCACAGCCTAACCGCACCCCCTACCTCCTCCCTCCTTCCTCCGTTCTCTTTCCAGTGCTGCAGCCAACGCCACCGTCACCTGCACCGCCCACCGCCGGCGACCCCACTTCCTCGTCGGCCCCCGCTCGTCCTCCTCATCACCTGCGCATCAGCCCCGACCTTCCTCCTCCTTCCCTCGCCGGCGCTACATCAGAACCCGACGCCGAACCCTAGCAACTTCTCTGGTTCGCCGGAGATCACCGCCGTCGACTCTCGTCGTCGTCGCCAGCGCACCGCCGACCACCTCCTCTCCCTCCTGCAACCCAGACCAGACCATTACATCCCCTCGTCGCGGCACCATCAGAACCAGAAACTTTTCAGCCTTCGCTGCTCACCAACGCTGCCTCGCCGGCGTCCCATCGCCGTCGAGCCCGTCGTGGTTGCCCCCTGGTTCTTCCCTGTAAGCATCCCTTTACCTTTCCATTCGTGTTAACCCCCCCTCGCTGGTCTTTAGTGTACGTGTCGTATTTTGCTAACTTAGTCACCGTTTTGACTTTTCGCCGGATTCCGGCCGTGCCGACGACTGGACCCGACTCTCCAGCGAAGTACTCTGGTCCGTGTGGTCCCTCTGTTCGCTGTTTGGACTCGATCCGTGGCCCGTGCATCCGTCTCGTGTTTTCCACCGACGTTGCATTCGTGTTTTCCGGTTTGCGGAACCGTCGAGGCAAGATCTCTTGCTACATGCTACGTTAAACTAATTAAATATTTGACTCATAAAACTTGCTGTTTTAACTAAGTATTGTTACTTGTTCTCATTGGACGAAATGTGATATGCATCATAATACTGCCATCTAAATTGTACTTTGCCACCATAACTTTAATAACGACTACCTGCTAATCATTTTACTATTTAGAGGATGATAGTCGCACACTTATATCTTTATTACCTGCTGTTATTAATATTGCGCTACACTGTGATTATTGCACCCCAAGGGTGCTCGAACCTGCTAGTATAATACAACTGCATCATATTCATGTACCATTGTGATTAAGTGAACCGTTATTGTTAATTACTTTATTCTTGCTGCTGTTCATTTGATTGTATACCTGTTGTGAGCACATTCTCGATTGCACTACATATTGGCCTGACTCTGCTACACATGACATATATATATACATACCGACTCAACCTGTTGTACCACGACCTGACTGATTACCTGATCTCATGCCTAATGCCAACAAACCTGACATGGAGTCCTCATGGACCATTCCTGTTGTCTATACAGACAAACCTGCTTTTACCTGATCCTGTGTTGGCATTAGTCCTTGATTACTGAATACCTGACCTGACATACATAACTTGGGGGTATGGGGAAATCAAAGGTGAAACCGACTTGTAACTCAACAGTTCGATACCTGTTCTGATCAGTCTTACGGGCTTGGCCAGCCCCGGAGTGATGATGCTGACATCACTCGCCCATCCTGCTACCTATTACTGCCTAGCGGCACGTCTCGGATTCAGCCCCGAGGATCTTGACCGTGGTCCCGGGCACGCACGGGATACTATTGAGTTACATCGACGAGTCACCGATTGATTTCATAGACTTTAGAGTAGAAACCTGATAGGATAATTAGTTACCACTGCACATTATCCTGCACTGTTATTTCATAGTACCGCTTTATTCATGTTTACTTTTCCGGCATTGCTTATTACCATGTTTGTATTATATTATTGGTTGACATGACGCGCTGACGTCTGGGTTTTGCATGGCCCAGATTCCTTACCACTATCGACGACCGAGCAGGAGTACTTCAGCCAGCAGGCTGATCTGTGAGTTCCTTAGTGATTAGTTTATTTATTTCATTTCATTTCCAGATGTGAGCCCGCATTATGGGACGTACGGTTATTTATTGTATTGGATCATTTGCTTCCGCACTTATTGTTTATTGACTCTTGTTATTATGGATTTGGACATATTAGATTAGTTTATTTATCTTGTTCTTGATATCTCTACAGCCGTAATGTGACTGTGGATGGATACTTTCCACCCACAGGTAGCATGGTTGGCTATGTCACGTGCCCAATCTTGCGTACTCTGGGAAGCGGGGCGTGACATGGTTCTTTTGGTATCAGAGCCATAGGTTAGTTGGGTTGATTCTTTGTAGTTGGGTATTGTACCCGATGCACGAATCAGAATACCCGTAATTAGGAAACATGTCCTGCCACCCTGACAGTTTTACCATCCTTGAATCATTCTTCCGGATCATGTCGACATGCAAGCTTACTTTGCATTTGTCAACTCGAAAACCTAATTTCTTGTTATCTCTAGGACTTAGGCGACTTGGGTGGAGTTAAGTAATTGCGGCTATGATACCGCGGCATAGCTACAATGCAGTACTTTATTTAAGTATCTTGGAGTTCTAGCCTTGATTTATATATTGAATCTATCATCATGCTAATGTTGTTTGTTTTGATTTCAGGACCATGGCAGATAAGAATTTCAAGACGTATCAGAGGCGCGTGGATGAAGCCGCCATGTTAGGAGTGATACGTGGGATGTTGGAGAATCAGAAAAGACAAACTGAGCTGATCCAGCAGCAAGCAGATTCATTTCAGGAGGGTATGCAGGCCATTCGGCAGTCTGTAAACACCGCTGTAGCAAAGCCAGCTGACCGAGTAGGAACCGTGGCAGATTTCAGACGGTTGGGTCCTACTACTTTCACTGGTCTGGAGGAGCCGTTGCCAACCGAGCAGTGGCTAGTGGACACGGAGAATTTACTGATTGCGGCACAGATCCCTGAAGACAAGAGAGTTGATGTGGTGCGCATTCAGCTGGTGGATTACGCCCGAGAGTGGTGGCTTGTGGAGGAGACCCGCTTGCCCAAGCCAATCAGTTGGGCGGATTTCTCTAAAAGTTTCCTGGAGAAGTTCTTCCCGCGGACTGCACGGGAGGAAATGGAATTTATTGGGCTGAGGCAAAATGGAGCATCTGTGGACGTACATGCAGCGGAATGGACGAGGCTCAGCCGCTTCGCTGGACCCTTAGTCGCCAAGGAGGCAGACAGGGCGCGAAGGTTCTTGCGCAGTTTGGATGTGGACATCCAGAGGCAGATTGTCTCCCTGGGTTTGACCACTTTCTCGCAGGTTCTTACGGCAGCCAGAGAGCAGCAGAGTTTGTCGGGAATGAAAGGGAACCTACAGCAGACGGCAGTTGCGGCCAGAAAGCCCGCATTTGTACCTAACCGAGATCATGGGCGCAGAGGTATTCCGGTGGACCGTCGAGGCGTAGCACCCGTGAAGAAGCCTGTGATCGTTGACCGAAGGAAGAGTGTAATTTGTGACTACTGCCGTTTACCTGGGCACGTGCAGAAGGATTGTCGTAGGAGACTGGGACTTTGCCTGGTTTGTGGAGCGGCCGATCACGCAGTTGGTGCCTGTCCGTCGAAGCTTCGCACGAGAGATGATATACAGAAGCCTCCGCGGAGACCGTTCCAAGGGCAGAAACAGCTGACTCAAGGACCTAATCAGGCTCGAGCTTTCACGTTGACAGCTGAGGAAGCTAAGGCATGAGGAGAAGTGGTTTCAGGTACTTTACTTGTTCATGGTTTTCCCGCATTGGCATTATTTGATTCCGGAGCATCCCACTGTTTTATGTCATCCAAATTTATAACTACACACTCGATTACCTGCATGACCCTGTCTAGTTTTTGGGACATACACACTGGAAATGTGAAAATCATAGCTAGTAAGGAGTGTAGGGATTGTACAGTTGTTGTTTGCGGACGGGAGCTCTTTGCAGATTTCTTGGTGATTGATACGGGCAGCTATGAAGTTGTCTTGGGAATGGATTTTCTTGGCACTTTCCACGCCCACATCGACTGTAGGGCAAGGAAGGTAATTTTCCAGATTCCCGGACACCCTGAGTTTACCTTCACTGGGGGAAGCAGTTCTGTCGGGCCAGTCGAGTTCAGGGCTAGGCCGACACGCAGTGTTCTTGCAGCAATGGAAGTTGATAGTAAGGAAGAGCCGGCAGTTGTTCGCGACTTTATGGATGTATTTGCAGATATATCGGGCTTACCGCCAAAGCGAGATGTGGAGTTCGCGATTGACCTTATTCTTGGTGCAGCGCCAGTATCAAAATCTTATTATCCGATGGCACCAGTGGAATTGGAAGAAGTTAAGAAACAAGTTGGTGAATTACTTGAGAAGAGATGGATTCGAAGCAGCAACTCGCCTTGGGGAGCTCCAGTTCTTTTAGTAAAGAAGAAGGATGGCACGAGAAGGATGTGCATTGATTATCGAGAATTGAACCGGGTGACTATTAAAAACAAGTACCCGATCCCTCGCATTGGAGAACTTTTTGAGCAGCTTAGTGGCGCGAGAGTATTCTCGAAACTGGATTTACGATCCGGATATCATCAGGTCCGAGTAAAAGCAGAAGACATTTGCAAGACGGCGTTTCGAACTCGATATGGACATTTCGAGTATTTGGTGATGCCCTTCGGAGTGACTAATGCGCCGGCAATATTCATGGATTTGATGAACAGAATCTTTTCACCATTCTTGGACCAGTTTATTGTGGTATTCATTGACGATATTCTAGTGTACTCGAAGAGTCCGGAGGAACATGCTGAGCATTTAAAGATCGCACTGCAGACGCTGAGACAGGAGAAATTGTTTGCGAAGATGAGTAAGTGGGAATTCTGGCTGGAAGAAGTGAAGTTTCTGGGGCATGTCGTGTCGGGCGATGGAATCGCCGTCGATCCCGAAAAGATTGCAGCAGTTCGAGATTGGCCCATTCCAAAGAATGTTGCGGAGATAAGAAGTTTTCTTGGACTCGCCGGATACTACAGGAGATTTGTGGAGAACTTCGCTCGTTTGGCAGAGCCGTTAACCAAGCTCACGCGCAAGGAGGTACCGTTTGTTTGGACGGATGGATGTGCATTGGCCTTCGAGACGTTGAAGCAGAAGTTGATAACCGCCCCTATCCTGACCGTACCAGATAATTCCGGAGGACTGGTGATTCACAGCGACGCATCTGGGAAAGGATTGGGATGTGTTTTGATGCAGAATGGAAAGGTCGTAGCTTACGCATCGAGACAACTGAAGACTCATGAGAAGAATTATCCGACTCATGACTTGGAGCTTGCGGCCGTGATCTTCGCTTTGAAGATTTGGAGACACTACCTTTTGGGCGAGAGAGTCGAAGTCTTTACAGATCATAAGAGTTTGAAGTATGTGTTCACTCAGAAGGAGTTGAACATGAGGCAACGCATATGGTTGGAGCTGATGGCCGACTACGACCTTGATCTTAAGTACCATCCGGGAAAAGTTAACGTCGTGCCAGATGCGCTAAGTCGGTTACCAGCAATTCAGGTATTGACCGCATAAAGGGAGATCATTGCGGATTTTCGAAGATTTGATTTGGAGGTTGTGCTCCCACATGCTACGGGACAGTTGATGCAGTTGCAAGTACAGTCGTCCTTAGTTGAGAAGATTAAAGCGGCACAATCGCGGGATCCTAGGCTGCAAAAGTTTCGAGAGCAGGTTGAAGCCGGACTACGAACCGATTTACTGATCCATGAAGATGGTTCGTTGAGGTATGGTAGCCGTGTGTGTGTGCCAAAAGGAGATGTGCGTGAAGAGCTTATGAAGGAGGCACACAGTTCAGCTTACTCTGTACATCCAGGAGGAACAAAGATGTACCGAGATATTCGACAGCACTTCTGGTGGGAAGGTATGAAACGGGAAATTGCTCGCTTCGTGGCTAAGTGCTTGGTGTGTCAGCAAGTCAAGGCTGAACACCAAAGGGTTGCTGGTTTGTTGCAACCACTTCCGATTCCTCAGTGGAAGTGGGAACATATAACCATGGATTTCGTGACGGCTTTACCGCGGAGTCCAAAGGGCAACAATGCAGTATGGGTGATTGTCGATCGGTTGACCAAGGCAGCTCACTTTATTCCTTTTCGGGTTGGTCAATCGACGGAGACCTTGGCAGAGCGGTACATGCAGGAGATTGTAAGATTGCATGGAGTACCGGTGAGCATCGTGTCCGATCGGGACACTCGGTTCTTGTCGCACTTCTGGAGGAGTTTACAAGAAAGTTTGGGAACTCGATTGAAGTTTAGCACAGCTTATCATCCTCAGACTGATGGACAATCGGAGAGAACGATCCAGACCCTCGAAGATATGTTGAGAGCTTGCATGTTGGACTTCAAAGGTTCTTGGGAGGATCATCTACACCTGGTGGAGTTTTCGTACAACAATAGCTTCCAAGCGACTATTCAGATGGCTCCGTTTGAAGCGTTATATGGTCGTAAGTGCCGTTCACCTGTTTGTTGGGATGATGTTGGTGAACGAAGGTTACTAGGACCAGATTTGGTGGTACAGACAGTCGAGAAGGTGAATACAATCAGGAAGCATATGAAGGCAGCTCAAGACAGACAGAAAAGTTGGGCTGACACGTCAAGAAGACCTCTAGAGTTCGCCGTGGGTGATTTGGTATTCCTGAAGATATCACCGACTAGAGGGGTGATTCGCTTTGGGAGTCGGGGAAAGCTTAGTCCTCGATTCGTTGGACCCTTCGAGATATTGGAGCGTGTTGGAGAGGTAGCGTACCGTTTGGCGTTACCACAGTCATTGGCAGGAGTGCACGATGTGTTTCATGTGTCTCAACTACGGAGGTATGTTCGCGATGAAACTCACGTCTTGGATCATTCGGAGTTGACTGTACGGGAGGACCTGACTTTTGAGGAGCGACCAGTGGAAATCAAGGATCGAAGAGAAAAGGTTCTTAAGAACAAGGTTATCCCTCTTGTGCTAGTTTCTTGGGGTAATCGATTGCATGGAGAATCCACTTGGGAGCGAGAAGACGAGATCCGGCAGAAGTTTCCTCACCTTTTCCCGTAGTTAGCTATCTTGTATTCTTGGAATTTCGAGGACGAAATTCCTTTTGTAGTTGGGTATGATGTAATACTCGAGCCCAATAATACTATTTCTATTGCTAGTTGAGTGTTATACATTGCTCATTTCAATTATCCTGATTGTTTGGTGCTTTTTGCTAAATTTTAACCGGTTAAGTCATTTTGGCACATAACAAATTTTAACACCTAAAGTGAAATTAAAAATATCCATACTGGCCTACTCGTCGCCACTAGTCGCGTGGTAGCGTCCGCGCGTCGAGATCTCATCCCGTTCGGTGAAACGGGCGAGTTTGGACGGCTACGCGCGCGTGCGAGTGTCCGACTTGGGGGCATGCATTTTAATCATAAAACATCTCATTTTAAAATTTGGAACCCGCTTAAAATCCTATAATTTGAATTTGAAACATTTGGGCCTAACCCGGACGCGATTTGGAAATGTTTCATTTAGCGCCGAATTACCCATTTAAATTTAATATATTAAAACTATAAAATATAATTCTGTTACTATAATAACGTTTAAAATCTTTTTTAAAAATCTTTTAAAATTTTCCTTTTAAACTCCCAGCCAATCACGAGGGATTAAAATCCCTCGTGGGCCCCCCAACCCACTCTCTCTCTCGTCCCGTCTCTCTCTATCTCTCTCTTCATCAAATCTCTCTCTTTATCTCTATAATCTTCTCTCTCTCTCTCTCTCTCTCTCATATATATATATAAATCCTCACTGTTTCTCGTCTTCACGAGAAAATGCTCGCGGGAACCCTAACCCCAGAACCCTTCTCGCTGCCGTTGCCGCCGCAGTTCCCGCGACCTCGCCGTCATCACCCTCGCCTCCACAGCCTAACCACACCCCCTACCTCCTCCCTCCTTCCTCCGTTCTCTTTCCAGCGCTGCAGCCAACGCCACCGTCACCTGCACCGCCCACCGCCGGCGACCCCACTTCCTCGTCGGCCCCCGCTCGTCCTCCTCATCACCTGCGCATCAGCCCCGACCTTCCTCCTCCTTCCCTCGCCGGCGCTACATCAGAACCCGACGCCGAACCCTAGCAACTTCTCTGGTTCGCCGGAGATCACCGCCGTCGACTCTCGTCGTCGTCGCCAGCGCACCGCCGACCACCTCCTCTCCCTCCTGCAACCCAGACCAGACCATTACATCCCCTCGTCGCGGCACCATCAGAACCAGAAACTTTTCAGCCTTCGCTGCTCACCGTCGCTGCCTCGCCGGCGTCCCATCGCCGTCGAGCCCGTCGTGGTTGCCCCCTGGTTCTTCCCTGTAAGCATCCCTTTACCTTTCCATTCGTGTTAACCCCCCCTCGCTGGTCTTTAGTGTACGTGTCGTATTTTGCTAACTTAGTCGCCGTTTTGACTTTTCGCCGGATTCCGGCCGTGCCGACGACTGGACCCGACTCTCCAGCGAAGTACTCTGGTCCGTGTGGTCCCTCTGTTCGCTGTTTGGACTCGATCCGTGGCCCGTGCATCCGTCTCGTGTTTTCCGCCGACGTTGCATTCGTGTTTTCCGGTTTGCGGAACCGTCGAGGCAAGATCTCTTGCTACATGCTACGTTAAACTAATTAAATATTTGACTCATAAAACTTGCTGTTTTAACTAAGTATTGTTACTTGTTCTCATTGGACGAAATGTGATATGCATCATAATACTGCCATCTAAATTGTACTTTGCCACCATAACTTTAATAACGACTACCTGCTAATCATTTTACTATTTAGAGGATGATAGTCGCACACTTATATCTTTATTACCTGCGGTTATTAATATTGCGCTACACTGTGATTATTGCACCCCAAGGGTGCTCGAACCTGCTAGTATAATACAACTGCATCATATTCATGTACCATTGTGATTAAGTGAACCGTTATTGTTAATTACTTTATTCTTGCTGCTGTTCATTTGATTGTATACCTGTTGTGAGCACATACTCGATTGCACTACATATTGGCCTGACCCTGCTACACATGACATATATATATACATACCGACTCAACCTGTTGTACCACGACCTGACTGATTACCTGATCTCATGCCTAATGCCAACAAACCTGACATGGAGTCCTCATGGACCATTCCTGTTGTCTATACAGACAAACCTGCTTTTACCTGATCCTGTGTTGGCATTAGTCCTTGATTACTGAATATCTGACCTGACATACATAACTTGGGGGTATGGGGAAATCAAAGGTGAAACCGACTTGTAACTCAACAGTTCGATACCTGTTCTGATCAGTCTTACGGGCTTGGCCAGCCCCGGAGTGATGATGCTGACATCACTCGCCCATCCTGCTACCTATTACTGCCTAGCGGCGCGTCTCGGATTCAGCCCCGAGGATCTTGACCGTGGTCCCGGGCACGCACGGGATACTATTGAGTTACATCGACGAGTCACCGATTGATTTCATAGACTTTAGAGTAGAAACCTGATAGGATAATTAGTTACCACTGCACATTATCCTGCACTGTTATTTCATAGTACCGCTTTATTCATGTTTACTTTTCCGGCATTGCTTATTACCATGTTTGTATTATATTATTGGTTGACATGACGCGCTGACGTCTGGGTTTTGCATGGCCCAGATTCCTTACCACTATCGACGACCGAGCAGGAGTACTTCAGCCAGCAGGCTGATCTGTGAGTTCCTTAGAGATTAGTTTATTTATTTCATTTCATTTCCAGATGTGAGCCCGCATTATGGGACGTACGGTTATTTATTGTATTGGATCATTTGCTTCCGCACTTATTGTTTATTGACTCTTGTTATTATGGATTTGGACATGTTAGATTAGTTTATTTATCTTGTTCTTGATATCTCTACAGCCGTAATGTGACTGTGGATGGATACTTCCTACCCACAGGTAGCATGGTTGGCTATGTCACGTGCCCAATCTTACGTACTCTGGGAAGCGGGGCGTGACATTGGTTCATGTAGCCTATCCCATATGCTTGAGATAAAAGGCTCGGTTGTTGTTGTTTTGTTTGGACAACCCATTAACTTGAAGTTCATGTTCGAAATTTGGTAAAATAGTTTGCAGCACTTGAATGCAAAAGTATTTTCAATAAATAATTACCATAAATGATGTACATATTTCAAACATATTTGGATCACAAAAATTTCATATCGTCGGAGCTAAAGCAAAAGAAAATAGAGGTTCTAAAGAGGGTAAACAATATCTATATCTGTACATAACAAAAACCTAAGTAGGGTTTTTTTTAACACCTGGCTAAAACTTTTCATATTTTTAAAAAATACACCTAAAATTTTATAATTCTTAAAACCCACCATATTCTTAAAAGTTAACTAAAATACCCCCTAGTTAAACTCCATCCAACTTCCATCCAAACCTGGTCAACGGACTGCTGACTCTTGCTGTTGGTGGCCTTAAATGACCTAAATACCCTTCAATTATCAAGTTTAGGGTTTAAATGGGAAAAAGAGTCCCTGCTATTGGAAATCCAATAGCACGAGTGCTCTGGCTGATCCTGATCCATAGATCCTACATGTTTTGCACGTAGGACACACCAATACACAAAAACCCATGTTATACATAAATCTCGATCGTTGAATTCTATTTTCGATGAATCTGGACCGTTGGATGTAATATGATGAAGCTATTTTCCTTCAAACAGCGGGAACTCTGAATCCGTTCAAATGAGGATTGCATCTTCTTCTTTTTTATATCCATTGAGCACTTATGCTTACTTTTGCTACTTCTCTCTCTCAAACACACCCACACAAAACCAGTCTAAGTCCTAGTCGCTGACTATCTTTCTCTTTCAAATATATTTACCTGCTATATTTTTTCTTGCCTAATATGAGTTCTTTATAAGCTAATAAAAAACTACGATTTTGTGCTATTCCAACCAGCTTGAACACTTGCTAAAAAGATGGTGAATACAAGGAAACGGTCATCAACACCAAAAATTTCAATCGATATTCCTTCTATAATCTTCCCCTACGTCAACAGCCAAAATTCCCCCTTTTTTTTTATACCGAAAAACACTAGATTTGAAATTTAGAAATTAAGGGCCGAGGTTATCACTTTTTACACAAAAAAGTGAATGAAAAGATCGTTGCCTTCGATTTGGGCTACGTCATTAACTCAGAATTAAGAAATTGAGTGCGGCGTCGTTTTGGTTTAGGGCTAGGGTTCAGTTGAGAAGAGACGAGAGAAACTTTTTGGGTCTTCTTCCTTAGATCGTGGCTAGTGAGAGGAGATTGACATGGGTTTTTGGGTCCTGAATGAGGAGTTTAGGGATATATGAGAGAGCAGCTCCTTCAAGGAGGGTAATCATGTCTAAATACTTGCACATGGAATAGAAAATTCCCGGAAATCCTTGAATTTCCGGGAATGGGATGACCGGGTATCTAATTTCAAGGAATTCTACATTAACGTGCTTGGTATAATTTACTCATTCCCGGTAATATATGTATGTGCAACCGAAGACCAGTGAGGCTGGAAGATGGCTGATAGACAGCGGCGAGGCCGGTTACGATCGGTCAATCGGCGGCTGGCCGGTCGGCGACGAATTACGGCCGGCCGAGGGCAAAAATACGATCGGCGTCGAACATGCCGGTGAACAATCGGTAATAACTGGCGGCCAGCCGACAGGAACGGCCGATCAGCGATGGGCCGGCCGGTGGATGATTGACGATTGGCGACGGGGCCAGCCGACTGGCAAGTGGCAAGGAGGGCTGGCGGTACACGACCATGGCTTATTTCATCTTAGGAGGAATATTTCGTGGTAATCTAGAATAGACACATGTTTTGGGAAGAATAGGATCACCATGAAATACGGTCTTTTAGTTACCATGGTAATCCTATATTTCCGGAAATATCTTTTATATCTAAACAAGTATGGTAATATTTCATGATAATTTAGGATTACCACCTAAATTACCTCCCGCCAAGCGCACCCTGAGTTTAACTCCAGTTGGGATAACTAACCCTGCCAATTAACAACATGCAAACACAATGTTTGATTTTAGATAACGGCGATGTATGTTTTAGTTGTCCTTTTTAGAAATACAATGTTTTAGGTATCTTTTTAAAGAAATATGGAATTTTTAGGTGTCCTAAATAAAAATAAATAAATAAGTGCATCTTAATGTTTCAAGGCATCCTATCTTATATAAATTATAGCCTAAATTCTAATGTTGACATTGTTGGAAATGATTTACAATGATGCTAATATGACATTAAACTATGTATACATCCATAATTTATACGTTAATGTACAAAGAAACCTGAGCTCTTCATCAGATTAATTTATCAAAAAAGTGAAAACAACACGGATAAAGTACATAAACAAAGACACACTTAGCTTTGTTAGCTAACATCATCCCAACAATCTTAGCTATTCTATACTTTTTGTTAGCTAACATCATCCCAAAAATTTAACTATTCTGTACTTTTGTGGATTAGTCATCCTATTTATCTCGATTTGTATGGCTAATCAACATTCCTAACAAGGTTTTCATATGATTTCGATAATTAATAAAGATAGGTGTCGGTTAGATAACAACTTAACCATTATCCTATTCTAGACAAGAAATGTAAAACAAATCTAACTAAGGCCAAACTAGAGAGGAGGCATATGCCATGCATGCCGCCCCCCCTCCAACATTATAATTTAAACCAAGGATTATGAATTTGATATATTCACATTTTTCTATGAAAACCCGACAAGAAAAAGAAAATTTTCATTAAATAACTCTCACTACATAAGATGACCATCTTATACACTCAGCACCCCCTCCCGGCCCCCCTTTCTCTCTCTAATTAATCACATACAAAAAGTATATATAAAAAAAGGGCATGTGTACCAAACAAAAACTTCCGTTTTACTATACCCACCTTTAAAATTTCCGAGATTATCTTAACTAATTTGTTTTAATAACTTAAATTAAGAACTGCATGCGGGCTAAAATTAAAGTTTAATACATAACACACACAATTTATTTATTTATTTAAATTCATTAGGGTATGTCTAAGACATACCACACACAGGCTATTTATTTACAATTATTGATATACGCATATATATATGGCACTTGCAAAGCACTCGTTATATAAGGTTATAAGCCAAGAACTTCTGTAGATGGATTTAGTAATGGGCCTACATTCTTATATCCATGACTTTATCTCTATAACATAAGTAGGCCCATTGTTGAGACGTTGGGCCTTGGGCTACTAAAATTGTCATCTCTACCATAATGTAAACTAGGTGTTTATCTTCCATTTTAAATTAAGGTAAATTATCAAAACAATATAAATTATTGAGCCGACGCAATATTGTTGTTGTTTGTTTGTAAATAATCAAAAATCCCCCGACCTGCTCGGAAGTTGTGTAAAAACCCCTGTAATTTCGAAATTATTGAAAAGGGCCTATTGTTCAAAATCTTTGTGGAAAACCCCCTGGGGTTTATTTGATTTAGGCCTTGTATTACAGGCAACTGCTAATATATTACATGCAACTTTAACTGCTGAGATATTACAGGAAACTGTTGAGATATTACAGGAAACTAATATAAAGGGGAATTTATTGGGCCCAGGGTTTTATTTACAAGAGCAAAAAGCCCACAGGTTTTTTCACAGTTTGAAGCAAGCATGGGGCTTTTTGCCCTTTAAACTATTGTAGAGATTTAGATTCTTGGGCTGTACTTCATTTAGGTCTTGTATTCACTCAACTGCTTGGATATCATAGGCAACTGCTTAAATATTACATGCAATTGGCATAAGGGGTGTTTTGATTTGGCCCAGGGTTTTTCTTAAAAGAACAAAAAGACCGGGGGGGGGGGGGGGGGTTTCGCAAGTCCAAAACGGGCCAGGGGCTTTTTGACAATTTACCCTTTAAATTATTGTAGAGATTTGGATTCCTCACGATAATGGGATGGAAAAAGAAGAGAGACAGCTCATCACAGAAAAAAAGAGAAGCAAAAAGCATTAGACAAAATTCAAATGAATTCAAATTCAAAACAAGTTTCAAAACACACTGTTACTTAATAATTTTCTTTTAGATAAAAGTCCGTATCCAGTGCCTCTTGAAACCCACCAAAATCTCAAAGTTATTATACTTTGCACCCAAAAATTATTTTCAAACCATCACTTTATCATTCAATGAAATACAAACTTAATTACTATGGTATCTTTTTTTCCCCTTATTCTCTTTATCATGCTTCTCATTGAATGTCCCGCATGCAGGTTTGGCTATCTCGTGAACCCTTGCCTTCTTCTTCTTAATTTGTAACATGCATGAGGTGCCTAATATCAAAAGAATATCAATGAAAACATTGATAATTGTGACATTGTCAATGCTTGGTTGTTCTTCACTTATAGGAGGCCATCTGTTGGCTTATTTTCGTAACAACTACAATAACAAATAGACGATTAAAAACAAACAGTTTCTTTTGAAGATCGAGCCTTCTTTTAAGAAAGGGAAGAACAATCCTACGATGAATACGGACCCAAGAGTTGCATGATAAAAATGTTACACAAACCATGGTGAATGATAAAAATGTTACACAAACCATGGTGCATGATAAAAATGTTACACAAACCATGGTGTCGATTATCAGCCATCAATACTTCATTGATATTTCTCAAGAGTTAAATTGCATATTGGATACATCGATAAAACCTACAACTGACTCTTAGCCAAAACAAAACATAGAGACCGAGTACAAACACAGGGGCTGACCATCTTAGTCGCTCACAACACGAGCTCTAAGCCGAGTCAAGACTCGTCTATACCGCTGATCGGCATGCTCTTGTTACTCGTGTTGGATATGTATGCCCTAGAGGCCATTAGTGTGTGTGTGGTGGATGCTTGGACATATGTATGTACATGATAATCATACTTGAAATGATATCATGCTGTCTGGTTTGTTTTTATCTTAACATGTGTATATATTTTACTTGTTATTACGTATCGCTAATACATATGGATAAAGCCTGTAGCATTATTGCTTGACTACCAGTGTTATGATGGAGATCATACATGTGGGGACTGGGTAGTCTATAAGCACATCCTTAAATGTCCCTAGTCGTGCGAATATCGAGACTGGACATCGATATTCCGGAATAGACTGGTGCATACGTTTCTAGGCCCCAACGAAGGGTGATGGTAGATCTCACAGCCATTGGTGTTTGACACCTAAGATCGTATACAGGTGCTCACCGGGGATGAGTAAACTAGACGGATCCACCGAGAACTTCTAGATGGTACTATATCTATCGTCAGATAGCAGTTCTCAGGTGACATGGGTACAGATTATTGGATATGTATGTCCTAGAGGCCATTATTGTATATGTATATATAGTGGAAACTTGGCCATATGTATATACAAGACAATCTTGCTCGATATAACAGTATACTATTTGGTTTGTCTTTATCTTAACATTTGTATATGTTTTACTTATAATTACGTATCGTTAATACATGTTGATAAAGCCCGTAGAATTATTGCTTGACTACCAGCGTTGTGATGGCGATCATATATGTGGGGGCAGGGTAGTCTATAAGCCCATTCTTAAATGTCCCTAGTCGCGAGAGTATGGAGACCGGGGATCGATATTCCGAAGTAGAATGGTGTATACGTTTCTAAATCCCGACGAGGGGCGATGTTTGATCCCACAGCCATTGGTCTTTCGCACCTAAGGTCGTATGCAGGTGCTCACTGGGGGTGAGTACACTAAAAGGACTCGCCGAGAACTTCTAGATGGCACTATACCTATCGTCAGATAAACGTCTCTTCAGGTGACATGAGTGCAGGTTAGTCTTAAGACCTGAGATCGTCATTTGTCTCGTGTGAGTTTCTACTGTACTTAGATTACTACCCTACCACGGCTTTACCGAGTCATTCAAATAGGTTTTAGTTGGGAACAATCCCGAGCCACGTGGAGGTAATGAGCGATTGTTAGGGATTCGTCTCTTCCGGTATAGAGAGTCGATATCGCACTGTGTTCGGTTGACCAGCACCATAAGATCTTGGTCAAGATAGGTAGGATTTACTGATAGTTAGATCAGTAGTTTCATAGATTGGTATTGAGTCACATCGGCACGAATTATCGGGTTATTAGGGTTTGACGTTTACCACCCCTAGACCCGGTATGCGATACTCTTAGACGAAGAGAATGGACTGTATGGAGATTGTCACAGATAGGCTTAATAGGGGTTCAGATGAGTTTGCTGGTTGGCCTTTCTTTTCGACACTTACCCGGATAGCCGTTACGTACAAATAGTGTCGCTGACTTGCTTGTGGTTATGGATTTATCCAGTACCTCACTGCCGGCGTACTGTCGAGTCTTTAGAGTCCCACAGAGAGCGTTTCCCTGGTTCATGCGAAATGATGTAGTAGCCGTATTTTGATACGTGCATGGTTCCGATCGAATGATTTTACTAGCTACACGGACTTTCGATCGGACGGTTGATATACTAGCCGGCTTAGGATTAAGCCGGATTATTAAATCAGGTATTGATTTAATAATTTACATATATATATATATTTCGATATGTATATTCTAATATTATGTTCTTTATATTATTCTATCTCTTTGGGTATTCGTATTTTAATAAGAATACAGAAATGTATATACGATAGAGTGTATTCCGTATTTATACGTAAAACATTCTAGAAGATGGACACCTCATTTTAGTTTATCCAGTTATTAATTTAAATGGAAAATGAGATGTAAAGGTAGTGAGGTGAGAACGGTGAGAATGATGCTTGAATAGTCTTGACAAATGAATTATATATTCATTTGTGCAAACTATTCAAGTATGATTGCTATATTTTTATAGCAAAAACCATTTATACAAAACCATGCTTCATTTTTTCTTTCAAAATGAAAAAAAAAATCATTCTCGCCATTTGCTTCTCTCCCCTCACTAGCCTTTCTTGGGCTCCTCCTTCTTCTTCTTCATCTTCCTTCCTACTATCTCATGAGTTGAGAATCAAGGGTATAAGAGAGATAGAAATACACTAGAACAACTCACTACATCACTAGAAAATCTTGATTAGCAACCGAGAGCTTTTAGTTGCTCCACTAGATTTTTAGTTTGGAGCTAGAGCTATGAACTATATCTCTCGAGTGGATCATCTTCGATGGAGGAAGATGATTAGTCCAATTAAAATACTTGTTAACCGTAATCAGAAACGGCGTCGCTTGATAGGTAGCCGGAGAGTATGGGTCGATCCACAGAGATGGGTAATTTTCTTAATGTGTTTTTACGAGTTGATTCCAAATGTTGTTTGGATTGATTAAATATAAAATCTAGATCTATCAATAAACTAAATTAATCTAAATTAAAGTCTTGCTAGGGTTAGGCTTAGGGGAAGTTCGGAGATTAAAGGTTTCCTCACCGCTTTCAATGCCTTATTTTTTGATCTATTAGATGTTACGGTAATTATCAATAAAGTGGATTAGAATCTTTTGGGAAGATGTTTCTTCCTCTAGATTCTTATCCTTCCTTTATCGATAATTACCCTAACCTCCATGGAAAACACGCGCAACCGGTCCTTTATACTACGGTGTCACCATTACCTCGATGGATAAGGTGTCGTAGGGAGTGGTTGTGCGTGCATGCATGGAGTTCTAATTCTTAGGTGTGAATGGCATGAAAGGGGTGAGAGATCTCATCTCTCAAACTTTTCCCTAAGGCTAATCCTAATAAGCGAAGAGATTACTCGCTTATTAGGGGATTAAAAGACATTCTAATTAAAAGAGAATTAAAACAAGGAATTAAAATTACTTACTAAATTTTATTGATGGCTCCCTCCAAGCAATAATACAGAACATATCTGAATTTGTTTATTGAAAGGAGGCATAAGGTTTACAATCTTTAGAGTTCTATTTATAGGAAATAGAAACCCTAGGTTACATTTTGATCCGCATGTCTACAATTACAAAAATAGCCCTATAAAGACCAGTCAACGTCGCATCAAGTTTAGGTAAAATTCTCAGCTCCTGATTGCGCTTGATGGCCGCGGAACCGCGGCTTTCGTAGGGGTTGGGTCGCGGTTCCGCGGCCCAATAGTGGACTTGGCTTGTCAAATTTTTTGTGCTGCTTTTGGGCTTTATTTTCTTGCTGTTTCTACATGTCCTTTTCCATTTGGGCTTCTAGGTTGGTTCCAGATCTTCAGTGAACAATTTGCAATGGATTTTTAACCGTTCGCTTTGAGTCGATGTCTTGAATCTTGCTTTGTGAATTGTTCCTTATGTAGGCTGGATCAAGATTCTCTGTTTGTTGGTTAAAGTCCACATTTTCATCGTTTTTACATCGTTTGCACTGTTTTCTGTCCAAGAACCTGTAACCTGTAACAAGTAGCAGACATGCATCAAAAGCACCTGTTTATTTATAAAAAGAATAAGAATGGGGAATATAATAATGCAATATTCTAGTCTGAACAAATACCCCCAAACTTATCTTTTGCTCGTCCTCGAGCAAACTTATTTTTATTCACTAAAATCCTAACCTTACTTTCGCAGGAAAACGCGATTGCACTGAGCACGTGCAACAAGCCGTTAAACCTCTAGGTGTCCCTAGTAGGAGGAGTGTTGTCTCCTGAGGGTTTTCAGCGGATTACACCCACAAAATCCTATCAACTCGGCCCATTGACTTTTGTTCTTCATTTAGGTTTTCTAACAAGGAATTCTATTATCGTTGACCCGTAAATTATCCACCCATATTCTTCATACTTTCTCATCATCTAACTTAAGATTATATATGTTCTATAGACTTACTTAGCTTTCGGCATCTCCTAAGTTCTCCTTCTAGGGTTCCATCTCCACTTAGGAATTTCTATCAACCCTACTAAAGATATAAGTTTTATTCTTCATTCCTTTCTCTCATCTAAACTCTAATCACATATCCCCACGTATGTGTAAATATCACCCCTACACTTGGAAATTCAAATCAAGCAATCGTACTCTCGTCCATTGTCCAAAGCACTTATTAATTAGTGAATTTTTAAATGAAATTTTCTTACACATCCTTCATGCGACCGTTAATACTTCTTGAGGTACCAACAACCGATTACAAGATGCGTTAGCACTTTAAAGCGTACTACCTAGTTTTGCAACACCCAAGGCTTTAGCAGTGACTCCCAAACCAGTTGGTCTAAGGCACTGGGTGATGAAGCACCCTCGCTAAATATTTTTCTATTTTTTACAGCCTTAAGTAATCACAAATACCAGTGTCCATTTTTTCCCCGGCAACGGCGCCATTTGATTGAATGATTTAGCATGCTTGCGCTTTCTAAAAGATAGATCAAAAATATTTGTAACCGCAATCAAGAATGGCGTCGCTTTGCAGCTAGCCGGTGAGTACGGGTCGGTCCACAGGGATTTTGTGAATCTCCTAGTCGCGCTTACGAGTTAATTCCGAAAGGTGTTCAGATTAATTATTAAATCTAAAAACCTAATTAACCTAGGGCAATTATCTAGATCTACTCTTGCTAGGGCTAGGTTTAGGGATGGTTTGGAAATGTAATTAAATCTCACCGCTTTCAATACCCGAATGAAGATCTGTGAGGAGTTATGGTAATTATCAATAAAGGGGATTAGATCCGTTCGGGAAGGTGTTCCTTCTTCTAGGTTCTTGTCCCTGCTTTAGAGATCCTTACCCTAACCTCCATGGAAAACACGCGCAACCGGTCCTTTACACTAAGGTGTCATCGTTACCTCGAGGGGTAGGATGCCGTAGGGTGCGGTATGTGCGTGTATGTATGGAGTCCTATTGTAAATATTTGGTGGGTAAGATAGGGATGAGAGATCTCATCTCTCAAAATCCTTCCTCAAAGCTAAACCCTAAACAAGTTCCTAGGGCATGAAATTATATCTACCTAGGGCAAGGAATTGAAATCTACACTAGGGCAAGAAATTAAATTACTTACAGATGGCTCTCACCAAACATCAACGCAGGGTTGTCAGATCTGAATTCATGAAGTGAAAAGAGGCACCGATGCTCTCCAAAAGATTTCTAAATTTTTATTAAAATGAGGCATAAGGTTTACAATCTTTAGGGTTCTATTTATTGGAAATAGAAACCCTAGGTTACATTTTGATCCGCATGTCTACAATTACAAAAATAGCCCTATAAAGACCCGTCAACGTCGCATCAAGTTTAGGTAAAATTTTCAGCTCCTGATTGCGCTTGATGGCCGCGGAACCGCGGCTTTGGTAGGGGTTGGGCCGCGGTTCCGCGGCCCAATAGTGGACTTGGCTTGTCAAATTTTTTGTGCTGCTTTTGGGCTTTATTTTCTTGTTGTTTCTACATGTCCTTTTCTATTTGGGCTTCTAAGTTGGTTCCAGATCTTCAGTGAACAATTTGCAATGGATTTTTAACCGTTCGCTTTGAGTCGATGTCTTGAATCTTGCTTTGTGAATTGTTCCTTATGTAGGCTTGATCAAGATTCTCTGTTTGTTGGTTAAAGTCCACATTTTCATCGTTTTTACATCGTTTGCACTGTTTTCTGTCCAAGAACCTGTAACCTGTAACATGTAGCAGACATGCATCAAAAACACCTGTAACCTGTAACATGTAGCAGACATGCATCAAAAGCACCTGTTTATTTATAAAAAGAATAAGAATGAGGAATATAATAATGCAATATTCTAGTCTGAACAAATACCCCCAAACTTATATTTTGCTCGTCCTCGAGCAAACTTATTTTTATTCACTAAAATCCTAACCTCACTTTCGCAGGAAAACGCGATTGCACTGAGCACGTGCAACAAGCCGTTAAACCTCTAGGTGTCCCTAGTAGGAGGAGTGTTGTCTCCTGAGGGTTTTCAGCGGATTACACCCACAAAATCCTATCAACTCGGCCCATTGACTTTTGTTCTTCATTTAGGTTTTCTAACAAGGAATTCTATTATCGTTGACCCGTAAATTATCCACCCATATTCTTCATACTTCCTCATCATCTAACTTAAGATTATATATGTTCTATAGACTTACTTAGCTTTCGGCATCTCCTAAGTTCTCCTTCTAGGGTTCCATCTCCACTCAGGAATTTCTATCAACCCTACTAAAGATATAAGTTTTATTCTTCATTCCTTTCTCTCATCTAAACTCTAATCACATATCCCCACGTGTGTGTAAATATCATCCCTACACTTGGAAATTCAAATCAAGCAATCGTACTCTCGTCCATTGTCCAAAGCACTTATTAATTAGTGAATTTTTAAATGAAATTTTCTTACACATCCTTCATGCGACCGTTAATACTTCTTGAGGTACAAACAACCGATTACAAGATGCGTTAGCACCTTAAAGCGTACTTCCTAGTTTTGCAACACCCAAGGCTTTAGCAGTGACTCCCAAACCAGTTGGTCTAAGGCACTAGGTGATGAAGCACCCTCGCTAAATATTTTTCTATTTTTTACAGCCTTAAGTAATCACAAAAACCAGTGTCCATTTTTTCCCCGGCAACGGCGCTATTTGATTGAATGATTTAGCGTGCTTGCGCTTTCTAAAAGATAGATCAAAAATATTTGTAACCGCAATCAAGAATGGCGTCGCTTTGCAGCTAGCCGTGAGTACGGGTCGGTCCACAGGGATTTTGTGAATCTCCTAGTCGCGCTTACGAGTTAATTCCGAAGGGTGTTCGGATTAATTATTAAATCTAAAAACCTAATTAACCTAGGGCAATTATCTAGATCTACTCTTGCTAGGGCTAGGTTTAGGGATGGTTTGGAAATGTAATTAAATCTCACCGCTTTCAATACCCGAATGAAGATCTGTGAGGAGTTATGGTAATTATCAATAAAGGGGATTAGATCCATTCGGGAAGGTGTTCCTTCCTCTAGGTTCTTGTCCTTCCTTTAGAGATCTTTACCCTAACATCCATGGAAAACACGCGCAACCGGTCCTTTACACTACGGTGTCATCGTTACCTCGAGGGGTAGGATGCCGTAGGGTGCGGTATGTGCGTGTATGCATGGAGTCCTATTGTAAATATTTGGTGGGTAAGAAAGGGATGAGAGATCTCATCTCTCAAAATCCTTCCTCAAAGCTAAACCCTAAACAAGTTCCTAGGGTATGAAATTAAATCTACCTAGGGCAAGGAATTGAAATCTACACTAGGGCAAGAAATTAAATTACTTACAGATGGCTCTCTCCAAACATCAACGCAGGGTTGTCAGATTTGAATTCATGAAGTGAAAAGAGGCACCGATGCTCTCCAAAAGATTTCTAAATTTTTATTAAAAGGAGGCATAAGGTTTACAATCTTTAGAGTTCTATTTATAGGAAATAGAAACCCTAGGTTACATTTTGATCCGCATGTCTACAATTACAAAAATAGCCCTATAAAAACCTGTCAACGTCGCATCAAGTTTAGGTAAAATTTTCAGCTCCTGATTGCGCTTGATGGCCGCGGAACCGCGGCTTTGGTAGGGGTTGGGCTGCGGTTCCGCGGCCCAATAGTGGACTTGGCTTGTCAAATTTTTTGTGCTGCTTTTGGGCTTTATTTTCTTGCTGTTTCTACATGTCCTTTTCTATTTGGGCTTCTAGGTTGGTTCCAGATCTTCAGTGAACAATTTGCAATGGATTTTTAACCGTTCGCTTTGAGTCGATGTCTTGAATCTTGCTTTGTGAATTGTTCCTTATGTAGGCTTGATCAAGATTCTCTGTTTGTTGGTTAAAGTCCACATTTTCATCGTTTTTACATCGTTTGCACTGTTTTCTGTCCAAGAACCTGTAACCTGTAACATGTAGCAGACATGCATCAAAAGAACCTGTTTATTTATAAAAAGAATAAGAATGGGGAATATAATAATGCAATATTCTAGTCTGAACAGAAGACCAGCAAACAAGCTCGATCAAAAAGACCTCAAGGAGCTAAGGAAGCGGGTAGAAGACCGAAATGCATGGATCAAAATGAATAACCCTCTTCATAGTAGTTTAAAACTGTATGTAGTTTTCTTGATTAAATGTTTGGTTTCGATTTTAGGTTTTCTAGTGTTAGTTATGTATATGCCCTAGAGGCCATTGTTGTACATATGATGTATATTATAATGGATGCTTGGATATATATAGAGAGGACTTTCTTGCTCGTCAAGATAGTATGCTATTTAGTTTTCCTTTATCTTAACATATTAACTTATATTAGTTTACTGTCTTACTCTCACATGTTGATAAAGCCCTTAGGATCTGTTCTCGACTACTGGGACTATGATGAGATCATACTAGTAGGGCCACGGTAGTCGATGAGTACATCCTATAACTGTTCCTAGTCGAGGGTGTGTCGAGACAGGACATCGATACACCAGAGTAGACTAGCGTATACGCATCTTGACCCATATGATGGGCGATGGATGATCCCATATCCATCGGTGTTTTGACATCTGAGATGGTGTACGGGTGCTCAGTGGAGACTGGGTACACTGGACGGACTCGCCGAGAACTCCCAGATGGTGATATACCACACGTCAGATGGCAGTTCTCCGCTGACACTAGTACATGGTAGTCTGTAGACCCGAGATCGTCATAGAGTCTTGTGTCATTCCCACTGTGCTTTGATTTCCACCTTACCACGTCCAAGAGGGCGTGCAAAACGGTGGTTTTTGGGTGCAGTCCCGAATCACAGGAGGCAATGAGCGATAGGAGGGGATTCGTCTTTCTCGGTATAGGGAGTTGATGTTGTGCTGTGTTCGATTGGTCATAACCGGAAATCCCTGGCCAGGGCTGATATAGAGATTTACTGGTAAGTGTTACCAGTAGTTTCTCAACCTGTTATGAGCCTCGCATCGACACGACTTATCGGTTACTGGGGTCTGACGTATACCACCCCTAGACTAGATATGCAACATATCAGACGAAGAGACCGGACTGTACGAGAGTGTTACTGATTGGATTCACAAGAGAATGTACATGCTTGCTTGTTGATCTTCTGATTGCTCAATACCTAGTTGGCTGTTACGTTTAGCTAACCGCTTGCTGCTTGTGGGTGTTTGATATGATCATCACCTACTGCCGGCGTATTGACGATTCTTTAGAGTCCTACACAGAGGTTTCTTGACTCAGGCAAAACGGAGTAGGAGCACATATGTGATATGTGCAGGACCGAGGATAATGCGATATGAGATACCGTATTATATTCTCGCGATATTTTGATATGAACCGGGTCATCGGATCAAGTGTTGATTCGATGAATCGGTACATGACATATTAGTCGGTTATATTCGATATAGCCGGATTGTCGGATCAAGTGTTGATTCGATAATTTAATGTATAATAATATATATGATATATTGCATTACATTATCTAATATAGGCTTGCTTTATTATTTCATTTTCTCACCGGGTAATACATTGATATATATGCGATATATATTAATTGTATTATTTTCTTTTGTTACAAATAAATAATATATATGTGATATATATTATTGTAACATGATATGATTACTAATGCAACATGTTTAGTGGAGATTAAACAAGGTTAGGGTTTGAATTGTGTTAGTTCTTTCTTGATGCTTCTAGAAGGATTTCTTTTGTCATGAGTTAAGATATTATGGTTGATGTTTTCTAGTGACTTGATTAGTCGAAAATATTGTATTTTTAACACGGCAATTTCCCTATCATTTGCACTCATGTAGAAGTGTACGGCATTCATATTTCACATATTAGCAAAACTGTCGCAAAATATCAGATTGCATGTGTTAGACTCTAAAACCGGCACTATAAAGGAAATTGACTGCATTTCATGGCATCGCATCATCTCTATATTGCGCAACACTTGTTTTGAGATCTGTGCAGGAAAATCTAGAAGAAAGGCCAAAATTTACATGGTACCGATCAAACATGACGCCAACTCAATGATTTGGAATCTGGTATTGATGTAAAGGGAATTCAGGAATTCAACATATCAGAGAATACTAAAGAATACATCCCAAAGAAGCACCAGAAATATGTAGCCCTAAAGCCACCACTTGGCCGCGGAACCGCGGCCGGAGCCGGCTTGCGCCGTGGTTCCGCGGCGGCGCTGCCACGTCAGCCATCAAAATTCAGTGCACAATGTTTCTCTCAGGGCCCACACTTCAGCAAGACACAACAATTTCCAGAAGACTCCAAAGACTTCTGCCAGATCAGCAAACCCTTGTTCCTACACTAAACTAAGCCTTGTATTCTAGAAACTTCTCCCTAAACCCTAGCTTAAACCCTAAGCTAGCTCCTAACAAACTCTTTCTAGAAAATCCTCAACAAACTTTTGGAGGGAATTGTAATTTCAAACCTAGACCTAGGGTTTGGGAAGTCTATAAATAGAAGCCTAGACCTAGGGTTATGGAATCATCTAATCCCAATTTTAGTATCAATCTAGATCCATTCACTCTCTTTCTTCATCTTCTTCTTCCACAAGTCTAGTGACAAGGCTTGTGTGAAACCCTAACCCTAATTCCAATCAAAAGCCAAGATCCCGAGTACCCCATCAAGCAAGAAGCCTTGCAACCTTTTATGAGCCGAGCCGATCTTCAACAGAGCAAGTGGTCCAAGCCGATCCGCGACTCACGGAGCCGAGCAACGCCAAATCGACAATTTAGTTTTTCCTCTTGTAGTTCTTGAGCGACTGTAATCAAATTATTGATATAAATAAAAGGTGATATTCTTTTATCTTGTTTTCTTTAAATTCTTGCATCATGATTCGATCTAAATTTCTAGTTGTAATTCTTGTTGTGATGTTTGAGTAATACTCCGCTCGTCGAGGAGTCGAGAAGATCAATAGAATGATGATGTAATATATCTTAAATCGATTCTTGAGTCCTACGAGTTTTGTAAACCCTAGCAAGTTCAAGAATCGACGACCCAATTCGTTGCGATGCTTTCTTGATTGATATCGCTCGAGATTGGGGAGTTACGATCGTTTCTTGAAATTGTTCGAGGCTAGAATGTGAATGATATCGATGAAAGAACAAGGGTTAAACGATGAAACCTTAGTTTCACGAGAAAGCCCTAACTCTCGTCGATCATCATCGATCTAGTATCAATCCTTCGAAGGACAAGAACACGAAATCTTGAGATTACATCACGTTTATAGATCCGATCGATTCCTACGAGCCTCATTTAGATTTTTGACATTTGGTTGGAAATATCATCGAAACCCTGATTCTCGATTGTTTATCATTTTCTTGATTCTTGATTAGAATAGTGACACCTGAATCAATCGATAAAATCTTGAATCATGTTTTCTTTTCTATTAACTTTTCAATTCATACAAATTAAATATAAAAACGAATCGCACAATCCCTGTGGACGATCCGCACTCGCTTACGATCTACAACCGACACTGTAATTGATTGCGGTCAAATATAATTCTTTGATTGTGAATTTTATTCAATTTTCTAATTACCGACACATAGAAACTTATTCGCTTTATTCGATTTACACAAACAAGAAATTTTATTACAATCAAATGAAACCGTTATCAGGGATCATTTGAGTTGATTTACATACACAGTCTTGAATTTCTTTTCAATCAAATGGAGCCGTTGCCGGGGATCATTTGATTTGATACACACATCCAAGAAAAGCACTCAATCATGACTCATTCATTAACCCAACCCAAACCCCAGCCCTAGTTAATTCTCTACATGAATTAGCCTTGTCATAGTTGACCATGGTTACACTATTAATCATATATCATTTCATTATTCATCACAAAAGGATTTATCCATTATTTCTTCTTCTTCTTCAACCTTGATCTTTGAGAAAGCTTTCTAGGTTTTCATTTTGTGATGATTAAGATGAGAATTTTATAAGAAAAGAGAGCACAAATACTACTCTATCATCCTCATCTAATCTAGCCAATTAGATTAGGGTGTTCACCTCATTAGATAGAGAGAGAGATTGAGTTATAGAAACTTCGAGGTAGATCATCGGAGAAAAGGAAGACTACAAGCAAGTATGGATCGTTCGAGTTGTGGAGCCTCTTTTGAGTCCGGGAGATCGTGGATCGCGGCGAAGGGACTTCTACTCGGAGCTTATGAAGTGAAGGAGCGGACTACAAAGGTTGTAATCTCTCACACTTAGTTGTAAAGATGTTTACTTGCATGTTAAACCCTAATAATCTAGCAAAGATCCCGGCTTTGGGTTGTTCGGCACGTCTAAATTTTCATTCGGGCATGGTTGATGCCTTATAGACCTTTGTAAGAGTGCATAGGAACCCTACAGTGGTATCAGAGCCTAGCTAGAGCATTAGACGACGTGTATATGAAGTTAAAACTCCGATCGAACCCCGATACGACGAAATAGACCCCCTCTTTGGAAATTTTGTAAAAATGTGATTTTTTCTGTATTAAAAATACTCAAAAAAATCACCAGGGAATTCTAAGAATTATCGTGCAGAACGACACCACAATTCGACTAAAGCGCCGCGGAACCGCGGCCGTACCATGCCTTCTGCGGCGGTTCCGCGGCAGCACATTAGAATTAGGGTTAGCCTTTTGGCACAGTACATCCGTAGGTATTTGTAGCTGCTTCTGGGTATTTTTAATCTGACTCAAGTGTTGAGTGTTCTGGGCATTATTTTGAATTCGTTGATTCGATCAGAAAATTTAATTTCGTTCTGTTTTCCGGATATTTTAGAAACTGTTAAAATGTTCGAACGGATATCATTAACTCATTTTTCCCGGCACGAAAAACTTTCAAGTGTTGAATTTTTCTTGAGTTTAAATCTTTCGGAAAAACGTGCAAGTAACGCGGTGGACCCTCTAGAAGAACACAAACCTTAACTCGATTATGTGACCGAACCGCCTCTAAACCTTAGGGTTTGGGGTAGTACGGCGTTGCCACATGTGAGGCGTTGGCTTGACCCTTCTACGGCTGTACCATTGGTACTGTGACGTATTCTGGGACTTTTTGAACTCCGCTCAAGTGTTGAGATACTTAGGAAATCTTGGGTATTTGATTATTCGACCGGAAAGTTTAATATTGTCTATTCATCTGGAATGTGATACAATATGTGGAATTCATATAGTTAGGCATGAAATGTGAAGTATGTGATATTTCAGATTTACGATGTCTAAAGTGATTGTGGATTCCAAATGTTGTAGTTTTACAATTTCTTTTCTGTGACCGTAAGTGTAGTATGTAGTTGTATTGTCGGTTTTCGTTGCTATACATCAACGATGATCGGTGTATGCATACTTACTTACGTTGATGATATGAGATATTATGTGTCGCTATGATATGTTATATTAGATCGCCGTGTTCTGAATAGCCGGGGTTTTTGTGTGAGATGAGGGTTTTTATTTTCATTCATGTAAAATTCATTTGTATGTAATATTCTTTTTTTTTGGGCACTTCCGGGATGAGGTTGATGTCACCAGTGTATATTATTTACTTTTTCGCATTAGGTAGACCCAAGGAGGGGAGCACAAGTAACCGGGTTCTAGGGTCCAGTAGGAGGCCATCTCGAGGAGTCAAGACCGGGTCTCCTAATCCTAGAATTGGCAGTGTTACTTGCCGCTCTCGTAGGGGTCTAAGGATGTGGGTTTGGCTATTCATCGCGACCGTGGAATCCGTGTTTTATACAGGCTCGTATTAAAAACACGGACATCCTAGTATATCCAATATTTCATATATGTTCTTCTGCTGCAATGTTCTATGATGAGATCATATTACTGCCTGAGACGAATGCTTTTATTTTATATATATACTGATATATAAATATTACTGCTTTCGTTTCTTCTGTGATGCTTAGGAAGCATAAGCTGATGGGTTTTATTAATGAGATTAATAAAAGAAAAGAAACCTAAAAGATGTTATAAAATCAAAACTTTATAAAAAAGGTAGCTATAGTTTTGTTATGCATAGCGGTATATATGATATACCCTGCACCTTATTCGATGAGGAAAGAGCCGAGATCCCTTCACCGAAAGTGACCTCTTTAGCTAAACTGGCAGATACTACAAACTCGCGGTTTAGTTTTTGACAGCTTCTATAGTTCTTGCTTTGCACAGCGGTATATATGATATATCCTGCACCTTAATCGATGGGGAAAGAGCCGAGATCCCTTCACCGGGAGTGACCTCTTTAGAGAAACTAGAAAAGCCTAAAAACCACTCCTTTTCAAAATCACTTGTTTCTACAACGATATCAAGTTCATTACGCTCATGTTTTTCTGAAAAACCTGCGTAGCCCTCCGACATTTCAGATAGATATTACTTAGTATTTGTACTACGGTAGTTTGGCATTCGTCAAGGCGTAGTGTACGGTAGCTATTTACTACTTATCTGTAGCATATGATGCGATTGGATTAGGGTATTCGTACGACGTTGTTTGGCATTCGTCAAGGGTCGTGCGAGTGGGTTTAATTCAATCAAGAAATGTACGGGTTGAACTTGACTAGCAGACTATGGGTTGTTTGGCATTCGTCAAGGTCATAGCACGTTAGGGGAAAAAGCATTATCGGGAATTTCAAGTGTTGAAATTTGCAGTGAGATTGCATACCTCCTATGAGATAGTTGGATCCCGATACCCACTGCGAGTAAGAGTTACTCCTGGGAGAGTTTTACACAGGAAAATTAACCGATCAAGTAGGTGTCTAGAATGGTGTTAACGGGGTTATCCCTCAAGTACCGACACTGATCAGGCTGAAAGATTGACAAAATTGTAGGGTGTAATTAATCCCGGCTAATCTTACCTTTTAGGGTTTGAAGGAAGATTTGATGAAAACAGCGGGAGACATCCTGATTAGATAAGATAATAACCAATCTAATCTTGCAAGAGCATACGCTAAAGTGTTTTCTTCTCTCTCTCTCCAGGTAGCGACCATGTCAGGCCATAATCAAGATAATAATATGGATGTATTGACTGAACCCGCTTATTATACTGAGTAGGAGAACGTTGGTCCCGTTCTTTCTTATAAGAGTTATAAGACTGAACAGGAAACAGGAGAATATCTAGATTCTCATGCCGCCCAAACTAAGAACATGCATGCTGATGCATCTTCTTCGTGTGTGTTAGTTATTGAGAACTGTTTCTCAGTTCACCCTACGTCCTGGGTATTAGATACCGGATCAGGATCTCACATATGTAAATTATTACATGGGCTACGTAAAGGTAGAGAACTGGGAAAAGGTGATCATTCCGTACAAGTAGGGAATGGTGAAAGTATTACAGCCAAAACAGTTGGCGAATATCACCTTGTATTACCAAGTAGTAATACATTGATTCTAAATGAGTGCTATAATATACCGAACATGATGTGCAACATTATATCAGTTTCTTTATTAAGTAAAGAAGGATATAATTTTATAATACATGATAATGTTATGAACATATTCCTGAATAAAAAGTTAATTGGATCAGGCTCGTTACATAATGGCATATTCATTCTCAATCAAAATACAATCCTTAATATACAAAACACACACAAGAGGAAGAGTTCAGAAATGAACGAATCCTTCTTGTGGCATTGTAGACTTGGTCATATCAATGCGACACGACTATCTAAGTTACATAAGGATGGATATTTGAATCCGTTCGAATTATCATCTTATGATACTTTCCATTCATGTCTCAAAGGCAAAATGACCAAAGCTCCGTTTAGTGGACACGGAGAAAGAGTTACCGAACTCTTAGGGCTAGTACATAGTGATGTATGCGGTCCCATGTCTACACATACCAGGAACGGTTCTTCTTACTTCATTACATTCACTGACGATCTCTCAAGATACGGACATGTGTTCCTGATAAGACACAAGTCTGAAGCTTTTGAGAAATTCAGAGAATATAAGCACGAAGTAGAGAACCAAACGGGCAAAAGTATTAAAATCCTTCGATCTGATCGAGGAGGAGAATACTTAAGCAATGAGTTCCTAGATTATCTAAAAGAGAATGGGATTCTCTCTCAGCTTACTACTCCTTATACACCACAGCACAATGGTGTATCGGAATAGAGGAATCGCACGCTATTAGATATGGTGCGCTCTATGATGAGCACTGCTGAGTTGCCTATTTCCTTCTGGGGGTATGCGCTTGAAACGGCCATACACCTATTGAATATGGTTCCTACCAAATCAGTGCCTACCACTCCATATGAGATATGGAAAGGGAAGAGACCATCTCTTAAGTATGTTAAGATATGGGGTTGTCCGGCCTATGTTAAAAGACAAAATCCGGACAAACTCGAGGCAAGATCTGTCTTATGTAAGTTTGTAGGATATCCCAAAAATTCACAAGGGTATATCTTCTACCACCCCGAGGAACAAAAGGTGTTTGTTTCTCGACATGCCACTTTTTTAGAAAAAGGTTTTCTTATGAAACAGATTAGTGGCATTGAGGTAGAACTGGAAGAGGTTCCAGCGACACAAACTATAACAGAAGACTTGGTAGAACCAGAGGATTCAGTAGTACCCGACGAACCCCAGCCTCTCCGCCGATCAAGTAGGGTTTCTCATCCACCTGAGAGATACTACGGTTTTCTCATTGATGGTGGGAGTGAGGATTGCATCATGGAAGATGATGACCCGACTAGTTTCGAGCAGGCCATCACAAGTGGTGACTCTGTGAAATGGCTGGGTGTAATGTGATCTGAGATGGAATCCATGTACACCAACAAAGTATGAACTTTGGAAAATGCTCCTGAAGGGGTAAAACCCATTGGGAGCAAGTGGATCTTTAAAAAGAAAATTGGTGTAGATGGAAAAGTTGAGACTTTCAAAGCTAGACTTGTTGCAAAGGGTTTTCGTCAATGACCAGGTGTAGATTATGACGAAACCTTTTCTTCAGTGGCTATGCTTAAGTCCATCCGGATCTTACTTGCCATTGCTGCATACCATGACTACGAAATCTGGCAAAGGGATGTTAAGACCTCCTTTCTAAACGGTGATTTAGAAGAGTGCGTGTACATGACTCGGCCAGAGGGCTTCGTAGATAGTGGGAGCAGCGGAAAGGTGTGCAAGCTGCTTAAATCCATTTATGGGTTAAAGCAAGTATCGCGGAGTTGGAACATCTGTTTTGATGTTATAGTCAAAGAGTTTGACTTCATAAAAAATATAGATGAATCTTGTATTTATAAGAATGTTACAGAGAGTAAGGTTGTATTCCTTGTATTGTACGTAGATGACATACTCTTGATAGGAAATGATGTTCCTATGCTGCAATCAGTCAAGCTCTTCTTATCACAAAGATTCTCAATGAAAGATCTAGGTGATGCCTCCTGCATATTGGGAATTATGATCTATAGAGATAGATCTAAAAAGATACTGGGATTGTCCCAATCCAGGTACATTGACACCATACTAAAGAGGTTTAGTATGGAAGAATCCAAGCGTGGGAACCAACCCACGATCTCTGGACCCACTCTCTCCAAAGAATGTCTCCCAAGACTGATTTGGAGAGAGCTCGCATGCAAGGGAAACCCTATGCTTCGGCAGTAGGCTCTATCATGTATGCGATGCTATGTACCAGACCCGATGTAGCATACTCACTAAGTGTAGTGAGTCGGTATCAAGCAGATCCTGGAGAGAGTCACTGGATAGCTGTGATAAACATTCTCAAGTACTTGCGAAGGACTAAGGAGATGTTCTTTGTGTATGGTAATAGAGAACTCCAAGTGGAGTCCTTTACCGATTCCAGCTTCCAAAGTGATAAGGACGACTCTAAGTCGCACTCGGGATTTGTCTTTACCCTCAATGGAGGGGCGGTATGTTGGAAGAGTTCCAAACAGGATACCGTTGCAGACTCGAAGATGGAGGCTGAATACATCGCTGCCAACGATGCTGCCAAAGAGGCTGTCTGGATAAAGAAGTTCATTACTGAACTTGGTGTGGTTCCATCCATTGAACATCCAATACCTCTGTATTGCGATAACAATGGAGCTGTGGCTTTGGCCAAGGAACCCAGGTCCCATCAAAAGTCCATACATATTCTGAGGCAGTATCACCTGATCAGGGAAATAGTTGATCGCCGGGAGATCGAGGTCAGGAGAGTTGATACGAAGGACAACACTGCGGATCCACTCATGAAGGCCATTCCCCAGATACAGTTTGAGAGATTATTCAGGATGCTAGGTATAAGATACTACAGCAGCTGGCCTTAGTGCAAGTAGGAGATTGTTAGTTATGTATATGCCCTAGAGGCCATTGTTGTACATATGATGTATATTATAATGGATGCTTGGATATATATAGAGAGGACTTTCTTGCTCGTCATGATAGTATGCTATTTGGTTTTCCTTTATCTTAACATGTTGACATATATTAGTTTACTGTCTTACTCTCACATGTTGATAAAGCTCTTTGGATCTGTACTCGACCACTGGGACTATGATGAGATCATACTAGTGGGGCTACGGTAGTCGATGAGTACATCCTATAACTGTTCCTAGTCGAGGGTGTGTCGAGACAGGGCATCGATACACCAGAGTAGACTAGCGTATACGCATCTTGACCCATATGATGGGCAATGGATGATCCCGTATCCATCGGTGTTTTGACATCAGAGATGGTGTACGGGTGCTCAGTGGAGACTGTGTACACTGGACGGACTCGCCGAGAACTCCCAGATGGTGATATACCATACGTCAGATGGCAGTTCTCCGGTGACACTGGTACAGGGTAGTCTGTAGACCCGAGATCGTCATAGAGTCTTGTGTGATTCCCACTGTGCTTTGACTTCCACCTTACCACGTCCAAGAGGGCATGCAAAACGGTGGATTTTGGGTGCAGTCCCGAATCACATGGAAGCAATGAGCGATAGGAGGGGATTCGTCTCTCCCGGTATAGGGAGTTGATGTTGCGCTGTGTTCGATTGGCCATAACCGGAAGTACCTGGCCAGGGCTGATATAAAGATTTACTGGTACGTGTTACTAATAGTTTCTCGACCGGTTATGAGCCTCACATCGACACGACTTATCGGTTACTAGGGTCTGACGTATACCACCCCTAGACTAGATATGCAACAAATCAGACGAAGCGACCGGACTGTACGGGAGTGTTACTGATTTGATTCACAGGAGAATGTACAGGCTTGCTTGTTGATCTTCTGATTGCTCAATACCTGGGTGGCTGTTACGTTTAGCTGACCGCTTGCAGCTTGTGGGTGTTTGATACGGCGTATTGACGATTCTTTAGAGTCCTACACAGAGCTTTCTTGACTCAGGAAAAACGGAGTAGGAGCACATATGTGATATGTGCAGGACCGAGGATAATGCGATATAAGATACCGTATTATATTCTCGCGATATTTTGATATGAACCGGGTCATCAGATCAAGTGTTGATTCGATGAATCGGTACATGACATATTAGTCGGTTATATTCGATATAGCCGGATTGTCGGATCAAGTGTTGATTCGATAATTTAATGTATAATAATATATATGATATATTGCATTACATTATCTAATATAGGCTCGCTTTATTATTTCATTTTCTCACCGGGTAATACATTGATATATATGCGATATATATTAATTGTATTATTTTCTTTTGTTACAAATAAATAATATATATGTGATATATATTATTATAACATGATATGATTACTAATGCAATATGTTTAGTGGAGATTAAAGAAGGTTAGGGTTTGAATTGGGTTAGTTCTTTCTTGATGCTTCTAGAAGGATTTCTTTTGTCATGAGTTAAGATATTATGGTTGATATTTTCTAGTGACTCATTCATTAACCCAACCCAAACCCTAGCCCTAGTTAACTCTCTACATGAGTTAGTATTGTCATAGTTGACCATGGTTACATTATTAATCATATATCATTTCATTATTCATCACAAAAGGATTTATCCATTATTTCTTCTTCTTCTTCAACCTTGAGCTTTGAGAAAGCTTTCTGGGATTTCATTTTGTGATGATTAAGAGTGAGAATTTGATAAGAAAAGAGAGAACAAATACTACTCCATCATCCTCATCTAATCTAGCCAATTAGATTAGGGTGTTCACCTCATTAGAGAGAGAGCTTGAGTTATAGAAACTTCGAGGTAGATCATCGGAGAAAAGGAAGACTACAAGCAAGCATGGATCGTTCGAGTTGTGGAGCCTATCTTGAGTCTCGGAGATCGTGGATCGCGGTGAAGGGACTTCTACTCGGAGCTTATGAAGCGAAGGAGCGGACTACAAAGGTTGTAATCCCTCACACTTAGTTGTAAAGATGTTTACTTGCATGTTAAACCTTAATAATCTAGCAAAGATCCCGGCTTTGGGTTGTTCGGCACGTCTAAATTTTTATTCGGGCATGGTTGATGCCTTATAGACCTTTGTAAGAGTGCCTAAGAACCCTACATCTAGTTTCTAGCACCTTTAAAAATTTTGTTTTTCGTTCCGCATAGGCCGCGGTTGTGGCAACTAAGGCGCTAGGAAGACTAAAATGGTATCAGAGACACCCAAACACATTAACTAGCTTGTTACGACATTTAAAATCCGCTGTTTTCATTACGCAAAAACTGAAAACAGTCCTAAAAATTTGACTTTTAGCATGTTTGCACTCCCCGCGGGCTCACGGTTTGGACCGAGAAGCCGCGGGGAGTTGCGTGGGTACCCGGGGATCGCCCCGAGGGGACGAATGTCGGGACCACCCTCAAGACCACGACGAGGTGGCCTTAGGAGGTAGGGACCCGAGACCTACCCCATAGGGGTTGGCTCGGGTCTGCCTATCTCCCCAGACCACCTCGTGGCGGCCTCGGGGGGTGGGTGTTGGATATGTATGCCCTAGAGTCCTGCATTGTATAGTATGCTAGGGATATGTATATACAGGACAATGTTACTGTAAGTCCATGCTACCCTTCCCCGGTACTTACGGGGTTGCGGAAGTGGTGAAAAACGATTTTCAAGAGGGTGGTAACATGGACTACAAATACGGATCTTTGTTAAACAACTAACTAACAACCTAACTAGAGATTTGCCTACTCGGTTAGGGGGCTATACCTTTCTTGAACTCCTTCGTCTTCGACTCTTTCCGATGTACGGATCGGCCTCACCTCGTCGTCTCCTTGCGCCGAAGATGGATCCACCTGAAAGCTTCTACCTTTGGCTTCTTCTTCAAACTTGAAGAAAACTAGAACACTTGGTTTGCTAAACCTTGTGAACTAGGATGAGTAGAGAAGTGATTTGGGTTTTCTTTTATCTCAAAGGCAATGTTTCTCAACTCATGAGAGGGTGCCTTGAACTAGAGAGAGAACAAGAGGCAGAGCAAAAGGGAGAGCTCAAGCAAGAGAGAGAAATGAAATGAGAGAATGAGTAACTCTTTTGCCATGCTAGCTCTCATAATCCAAAACCATCATAACAAAAATAGCAATCAAGTATTGTGTGATGGTTTAAGTCAAAATGACTATATCATTTCATGCACTCATTTTGCAAAAACAAACAAGCAAGCAAAAGTCTTTGCCATGAAATGATAGCCATTGTCATGATGATGGTCAACTAGTCCAACCTAGTCAACCGGTCAACAAAGTCAACAAGTCAACAAAGTCAACCCCTCAACAACTATGTCACTATAATACTTAATTTATATTAATGTTAATTATATTTCTTATTCTCATTAGGGTTTAGTCAAAAGTCAATAGTCAACAGTCAACAGTCAACAACCCCAATGAGAATCCTCTGCCTCTGTCTCTTTGTCAACTGTGCATACACACCCGCATCCGCGTTCCGAGGAACACGAATACAAACGAGATAAAACCAATCCCAAAAAGTACACTAGGATCTGGCTTAAACCAAAGCCTGCTAGTGTTAACCGTCCGGACACTGTACGTGCACAAGTGCACGGATGTGACCGAACCCTGTCGCAAAACCATGCGATCTCTACTCTTTTGCCCAATGGCGAATAGCTTTCTGTGTGGGACTCTAAGACTCGACACTACGCTGGCAGTGGGTTTAACCACAGACCGCAAGCGGCACTAGCTGTGCGTAACGGTCCCCAGGTAGATGCCGACAAGAAGACGGACGAGGTGAAACCCATCTGAACTCCTATTTAGCCTGAATGTGACAATCTCTGTACAGTCCGGTCTGTTCGTCTGATACATCGCATGGCGGGCCTAGGGGGCGGTAAACGTCAGTCCCCTAATAGCGGTACAAGTCGTGTCAGAGTGAAGCCCAGAACACCCTGAGATAGCACTGGAAACCTACCAGTATATCTCGCTTGCCCTGGCTAGGGACTACTCGTGTAATGGCTCTCCTTGACACAGCGCGATGTCAACCCCCAATACCGGGAGAGACGAATCCTGTCTAACCGTCACTGCCTCAAGTGCTTCGGGACTGCACCCAACTACTACCTGTTTGCACGACTCCTTTGAGCCGTGGTAGGGTAGTAATCTAAGTACAGTAGGAACACACTCGAGGCGAAGTGACAGTGTCAAGTCAGCGGACTAAGCTGTACTCATGTCACTTGGGAACTGATAACTGACGATAGGTATAGTACCAACCAGCAGTTCCTGATGAGTCCTGTCCAGTGTACTCGTAACCCAACGAGCACCTGCATACTATCTCAAGTACGACATACTGACGGCTGTGGGACAGACCGTTTCCCACACTGGGATGAGAAGCGTATATGCAAGTCTACTCCGGAGTATTGATGCCCTGTCTCGATAGTCCTACGACTAGGGACCTGCATAAGGATGTGCTTATAGATTACCCAGCCCCCACTAGTATGCCTGTCATCACAATGCTGGTAATCATGCAAAGATCCTAAGGGCTCCACTAATGTGTATATGTGATATACAATAATAAACACATGTACATATTGAAGTAGAAACAGACCAAGTAGCATACTACTATATTGAGCAAGATTGTCTATAGAAGGTGAATATCCCAAGCTTCCATTAAGTAATATACAAACTAGTATGATACAGTAATGGCCTCTAGGGCATATACACTAACAATCTCCCACTTGCATTAAGGCCATGTACTGGCGTATCAAAGACCTATCATCTCGATCAGCCGCTCGAACTGAGTCTGGGTTAAGGCCTTTGTGAGTGGATCAACAGTGTTATCTTCCATAGAAACTCTCCGAACCTCGATCTCCCGGCGACCCACGATCTCCCTGATCAGGTGATACCGCCTCAAGATGTGTCTGGACTTCTGATGGGACCTGGGTTCCTTTGCTAAAGCTATAGCCCCGTTGTTGTCGCAATACAGAGGTATTGGATCAACAATGACGGAACCACCTGAAGTTTAGTTAAGAACTTCCTTATCCAGACAGCTTCTTTTGCGGCATCTGCAGCAACGATATATTCCGCTTCCATCGTCGAGTCAGCAACGGTTTCCTGTTTGGAACTCTTCCAACACACCGCCCCTCCATTGAGGGTAAAGACATAACCCAACATGGACTTGGAATCATCCTTGTCACTCAGGAAGCTGGAGTCAGCAAAGGCCTCGATCTGGAGGTCTTTTCCGCTATACACCAAGAACATCTCCTTAGTCCTTTTCAGGTACTTGAGAATGTTCTTTATTGCTATCCAGTGTTTCTCCCCAGGGTTTTACTGATACCGGCTTACCACACTCAGTGCATAAGCTACATCTGGTCTGGTACACAACATCGCATATATTATAGAGCCTACCGCAGAAGCGTAGGGTATAATAGACATGCGATCCCTTTCCAAATCAGTCTTGGGAGACATCTCTTTGGAAAGGGTGATCCCGTGACTAGCCGGTAGATTACCGCGCTTGGAATCTTCCATACTGAATCTTTTCAGTATGGTGTCGATGTACCTGGATTGTGAGAGTCCCAATATCCTCTTGAATCTGTCACGATAGATCCGGATCCTCAGAATGTATGAGGCATCACCCAGGTCTTTCATGGAGAACCTGTGTGACAAGAACCCTTTGACAGATTGTAGCATAGGAATATCATTTCCTATTAAGAGAATGTCATCCACGTATAAAACGAGGAATACTACAGTTCTCGCTACAAATCTACTATAGATGCATGGTTCATCTGGATTTTTGATAAAGCCAAATTCTTTGACCGTCTCATCAAAACAGATGTTCCAACTCCGCGATGCCTGCTTTAGTCCGTAGATGGACTTAAGCAACTTGCACACCTTTCCGCTGCTCCCACTCTGAATGAAACCCTCTGGCTGGTCCATATAAACACACTCCTCTAAATTTCAATTTAGAAAAGCGGTCTTAACGTCCATCTGCCAAATCTCATAATCGTGGAAGGCAGCAATGGCATGAAGGATCCGAATGGATTTCAGCATAGCTACTGGAGAAAAGGTCTCGTCATAGTCCAAACCAGGTCTTTGGCGAAAACCCTTTGCAACCAGTCTAGCTTTATAGGTCTCAACCTGTCCATCTACACCAATCTTCCTTTTGAAGATCCACTTGCATCCTACGGGTTTTACCTCATCTGGAGCAACGTCCAACGTCCATACTTTGTTGGTGTACATGGACTCCATTTCGGTCCGCATTGCATCCAGCCATTTTACCGAGTCAACGCTCTGAATGGTCTGCTGGAAGCTAGTCGGCTCATCATAATCAATGATGCAATCCTCTCTATCCCCATCTATGAGAAAACCGTAGTATCTCTCGGGCGGATGAGACTGCTTACTACTCCTGCGGAGCGGTGCAGGAATGTCATGATCTTTCGAACCCTCTGGTTCTACTAAGCTTTCAGTAATAGCTCGTGGTTATGGAATTTCTTCCAGTTCTATTGCGCTCCGACTTATCTGATTTTCCAAAAACTCAGTTTCCAAGAAGTGGGCATGACGAGAGACATAAATCTTTTATTCCTCTTCGCAATAGAAGAAATATCCCTTGGAGTTCTTTGGATATCCCACAAACTTGCACTGTACAGAGCGTGCCTCGAGTTTGTCCGCATGCTGCTTTTTGACAAAAGCTGGACATCGCCATGTCTTAATGTGATTAAGATAGGGTCTCTTCCCAAACCACATCTGATATGGTGTAGTAGGCACAGTCTTAGTTGGAACTCGGTTCAAAAGGTATGCTGCTGAGTCTAGTGCATATCCCCAGAATGATCGCGGTAACTCAGCGTTACTCATCATGGACCGTACCATATCCAATAGGGTTCGGTTCCCTCTCTCCGATACACCGTTATGTTGCAGAGTGTATGGAGGAGTAAGCTGAGAGAGAATTCCATTCTCTTTTAAGTAATCCAGGAACTCGGCACTCAAGTATTCACCACCTCGATCAGATCTTAGTGTCTTGATACTTTTGCCGGTTTGTTTTTCTACTTCATTCTTATATTCCTGGAATTTTCCAAAGGCTTCGGATTTATGTTTCATTAAGAAGACATAACCGTACATTGAAAAGTCATCCGTAAAAGTAATGAAGTAAGAATAACCGCTTCGCGCATGTGTAGACATTGGACCGCACACGTCGCTGTGTACAAGTCCCAAGAGCTCGCTCGCCCTTACTCCGTGTCCAGTGAACGGAGTCTTTGTCATATTTCTTTTGAGAAAGGATTGAAAAGTGGCATACGATTGATATTCGAATGGATTCAAATATCCTTCTGTATGTAACTTCGTCAACCTTCTCTCATTGATGTGACCCAGTCTACAATGCCATAAGAAAGCCTGATTTATTTCCGGAGACTTTCTTTTGTGTGTATTCTGGACATTGAAAATCCGTGGTTGGTTTAATACGTATATACCATTTCTTAATGTACCTGACCCAATCAGAACTTGATTAAGGTGAATGTTTACAACATTACTTACAAATGCAAATTCATAACCTTCTTTAGATAATAAAGATACAGAAATGATATTACAAGTTGCATTGGGTACAAAATAACAATTACGCAAAACCAAAACGTATCCATCTGACAACCCCAGGTGATAGTCCCCCACGGCCTTAGCATCCATGCTAGCTCCGTTTGCAACTTTGAGGGTCATGTCACCTGCCTTCAAAACCCTACGGTTTCTCAACGCCTGCAAAGAATTACAGAAATGAGATCCTGATCCGGTATCCAATACCCAGGAAGTAGAGTTTATTGATAGACAGTTTTCAATAACATACATACCTGAAGCTGAAGCCGCAACATGCTTCAGATCCTGTGTTCTGGCTTTCCAAGCCCTGCAATCTTTCTTCCAGTGTCCACTCTAGTGACAGTAAAAGCATTCTTCCTTATCCACAAGCTTTTCCGCTACCTTTGTTGCTTTTGTCTTTCCTTTCGTATCCACCTTACTAACACCGCCCCTTGGTTTGGCGGGGGCTTTCTTCTTCTTTGCCTTGGCTTTCGCCTTGGACCTAGAAGAGGAAGATCCTCTTAAAAACAAAGTGGATGTTTCCCTACCTTTCTGTAGGGTGCCCTCTGCACTCCTCAGCATGTTGAGGAGCTCTGAAAGTTCAACTTCTTTTTCTTGCAAGTTGAAATTCAGGATGAACTGGGCATAAGTGGAAGGAAGGGACTGGAAAATCAAGTCCGTATAGAGCTCGTTCTCTAACGTGGTCCCAAGGTCCGCGAGCTCCTCTATGAAGCCAATCATCTTAAGCACGTGTTCCGCTACCGATGATCCGATGGCCAACCTTGCCGAAAAAAACTTCTTCGACACTTCGTATCTTGCGATACGAGATTGCTCTCCATACAGTTCTTTTGTATGGAGAAATATGGATTCGAGGTCCATATTCTCGTGCCTCCTCTGATGTTCGTTGTCCATAGAGGCAAGCACGAGGCACTTGGCCTTCGCACAATCGATCGCCCAAGTCTTACGAATTTCCTTATCCGCGACGCTGGAGGTGGGACCTGGGACAGGGGGAGCTTTGGTGGTAAGGAGATACCCCAACTTGTCATAAGTGATTGCCATTTTGACATTCCTGAGCCAATCTTTGTAGTTTGGCCCTGTCAGTATGTTTTTATCTAGTAATAACTTAAGTCCGGTCATGATGTTTGGTCGCTGCAATTAGGAAGAGAGAAGAAACACTTTAGCATGATGCTCTTGCAAGTTTAGAGTGGTTTTTAATTTGTCTAAACAGGATGGCTCCCACTGTCTCTTGAATCCCTCCTCAAACCAAAAAGGAAGAATTAGTCCTGATCAATCTCACCGTACAATACTTGCTTAACCGATCGGCCTGGCTTGTGTCGGTACTTCGAGGGAAGTTTTCCAACGCTTTCGCGAAGTTCCTTAATTAAATAACCTCTTTTCTCTGGGGGCGTAGCCCCGCTAACACCTTTCTAGACACCTACTTGGTTTATAGCATTGGTCGTTAAGTGAGAAATTTCCCGAGGAGTAGCATATACTCACAGTAGGATCGGGATCCAAATATCATTGCGTGACAAAACTGAAGGAATCCTACCAGAATCATCACACTCTAAATGGTATGCAGCGCTAACAAGTTTCAGTTCTTTTGAAACTCCCGATGTGGATTTTTTGCCCCATGCTCTTATGACCTTAACTTTGGCCAACAAATCATAAGTCACATGTCAAGTTCTACCCGTCATTCTCCAGGTTAATTTGAGCCCACCCGCACATACCCTTGACTTTGGCCAACAAGGTAGAACGACTGCCCCAAACCAACACATCTATCTATGCTGCACATGAATACCCAATAGCTACCAATCACTATGCCTTGACTTTGGCCAACAAACATAGCTTGAATACTATTGACCATCCATGTGAAGCGACGGAGGGCTACAAATGGTTTTGGCGAAACTGTGAACGTAGTGAACTTGATATAATCGAAGGAACGAGATAGCTTTTAAAAGGAGTGGCTTAAGCTCTGCGTTTAAAAGTTATTTTGAAAAGAAACCGAGTGGTTTTTGAAAGTGTTCCAACGACTTTTACTTGGTTTATTTTTCTTGCATTAATTCCAATGCGTCCCATCATTTAATCTTACCATTGCAGAAAATAACCAAAATATGACGTACGCTTATGCCATCCGCATTGGCCACGGGGCCCGTCATTACCCGTTAGGTTACTTAACTAACGACATAGCGGGGGCTGGACTAGCGCGGATGCAAAACATAAGCAACGCCTAAATAATATCATACATAGATATATCGCAATGATAGCCATTTCAGATCACAGATGAATACATTGGATATACTAGGAATCCGCAATTTGTACGAGCCTGTAACGAAAAGCGGATTACACGGTCGCGATGAATAGCCAATACCCCACCCTAGACCCCTACGGGTGCGGCAAACTACCTGCCAAATATCCGAAGCGGAGAAACCTCCCTCAACAACGTGAGTAGGCCACTCGGCACTTCGAGATACCCGGTAGTTTGTGCACCCCACCTTGGGTCTATCCTAGGAGCAAAAATAGTAAAAAGAAATTATACAATGACGGCTACAACCCCGACCCGGTTGTGCGGCCAAAAATAATATTACATCAATTTACATATTACATGAATTGAAAGATAAAAGAAAACTCTCATCTCACAACCCCCCGGCTATTCATCCGCGACAATCCAATGAATTCATATACACATACCATCAACATTACAGACCACAGATATGTATAACCCCCTCTAATCGACGTATAGCGATTAGAGGACATTCAATACATATAACACATCACAGATATATACCCGTCGGCTTAAGTCTTTAGAAGTTCGATCAAAATACGGATTTTCAAGCCCCAAAAACTAATTTTTCTTTCTGGAAAATCTGGGCAGAAAACACATATTGTAAAAATCCCAAAACAACCCCAGAAATACATTGCAATAAAATTGTGCCACTGCCGACTCAACTCGGCCGCGGAACCGCGGCGGGAGCATGCTCCCGCCGCGTTTCCGCGGTGACTTGACCGATTCGTTGGACCAATTTTCTTGGGTGTTTTGTAAAAAGACCGAGTCGATTTTTGATGTATGATTTTTCAATTTTTGAACAGAATATAGAATCGACAGAAACTTGATTTTTCGGGTTCGTTTCGTGACTTTTTCTCCGATAGAATTTCTAGTTACTTTGCTAACATGTTAGATAGTGTTTAACTAGGCTCTGATACCACTGCAAGTCCATGCTACCCTTCCCCGGTATTTACGGGGTTGCGGAAGTAGTGAAAAACGATTTTCAAGAGGGTGGTAACATGGACTACAAATACGGATCTTTATTAAACAACTAACTAACAACCTAACTAGAGATTTGCCTACTTGGTTAGGGGGCTATACCTTTCTTTAACTCCTTCGTCTTCGACTCTTTTCGGTGTACGGATCGGCCTCACCTCGTCGTCTCCTTACGCCGAAGATGGATCCACCTGAAAGCTTCTACCTTTGGCTTCTTCTTCAAACTTGAAGAAAACTAGAACACTTGGTTTGCTAAACCTTCTGAACTAGGATGAGTAGAGAAGTGATTTGGGTTTTCTTTTATCTCAAAGGCAATGTTTCTCAACTCATGAGAGGGTGTTGCCTTGAACTAGAGAGAGAGCAAGAGGAAGAGCAAGAGGGAGAGCTCAAGCAAGAGAGAGAAATGAAATGAGAGAATGAGTAACTCTTTTGCCATGCTAGCTCTTATAATCCAAAACCATCATAACAAAAATAGCAATCAAGTATTGTGTGATGGTTTAAGTCAAAATGGCTATATCATTTCATGCACTCAGTTTGCAAAAACAAGCAAGCAAGCAAAAGTCTTTGCCATGAAATGATAGCTATTGTCATGATGATGGTCAACTAGTCCAACCTAGTCAACCGGTCAACAAAGTTAACAAGTCAACAAAGTCAACCCCTCAGCAACCATGTCACTATAATACTTAATTAATATTAATGTTAATTATATTTCTTATTCTCATTAGGGTTTAGTCAAAAGTCAATAGTCAACAGTCAACAGTCAACAACCCCAATGAGAATCCTCTGCCTCTGTCTCTCTGTCAACTGTGCATACACACCCGCATCCGCGTTCCGAGGAACACGAATACAAACGAGATAAAACCAATCCCAAAAAGTACACTAGGATCTGGCTTAAACCAAAACCTACTAGTGTTAACCGTCCGGACACTGTACGTGCACAAGTGCACGGATGTGACCGAACCCTGTCGCAAAACCATGTGACCTGTCGCAAAACCATGCGCCCTCTACTATTTTGCCTAAAGGCTAATAGCTTTCTGTGTGGGACTCTAAAGACTCGACACTACGCTGGCAGTGGGTTTAACCACAGACCGCAAGCGGCACTAGCTGTGCGTAACGGTCCCCAGGTAGATGCCGACAAGAAGACGGACGAGGTGGAACCCATCTGAACTCCTACTGAGCCTGAATGTGACAATCTATGTACAGCCCGGTCTGTTCGTCTGATACATCGCATGGCGGGCCTAGGGGGCGGTAAACGTCAGTCCCCTAATAGCGGTACAAGTCGTGTCGGTGTGAAGCCCAGAACACCCTGAGATAGCACTGGAAACCTACCAGTATATCTCGCTTGTCCTGGCCAGGGACTACTCGTGTAATGGCTCTCCTTGACACAGCGCGATGTCAACCCCCAATACCGGGAGAGACGAATCCTGTCTAACCGTCACTGCCTCAAGTGCTTCGGGACTGCACCCAACTACTACCTGTTTGCACGACTCCTTTGAGCCGTGGTAGGGTAGTAATCTAAGTACAGTGGGAACACACTCGAGGCGAAGTGACAGTGTCAAGTCAGCGGACTAAGCTGTACTCATGTCACCTGGGAACTGATAACTGACGATAGGTATAGTACCAATCAACAGTTCCCGATGAGTCCTGTCCAGTGTACTCGTAACCCAACGAGCACCCGCATACTATCTCAAGTACGACGTACTGACGGTTGTGGGACAGACCGTCTCCCACACTGGGATGAGAAGCGCATACGCTAGTCTACTCCGGAGTATCGATACCCTGTCTCGATAGTCCTGCGACTAGGGACCTGCATAAGGATGTGCTTATAGATTACCCAGCCCCCACTAGTGTGACTGTCATCACAACGCTGGTAATCAAGCAAAGATCCTAAGGGCTCCACTAATGTGTATAGGTGATATACTAAAATAAACACATGTACACATTGAAGTAGAAACAAACCAAGTAGCATACTACTATATTGAGCAAGATTGTCTATACAAGGTGAATATCCCAAGCTTCCATTAAGTAATATACAAACTAGTATGATACAGTAATGGCCTCTAGGGCATATACACTAACACTTACTCAGTTGTATATAGTATATTATCAGAGTTATCTTTGTCTTCATATGTGTATTTTTTCTCTTGCTGCTTTATATTATTCACACATATTGATAAAGACTCGATACAGTAGTATACTATTATGGTTTGATTTTATCTTAACATGTGCATATGTTATAATCGATATCACATATGGTGGATACATGTTGTTAAAGCCCGTAGGATTTTGCTTGACTACTAGTGTTATGATGACGATCATACAAGTCGGAGCTAGGTAGTCCATAAGCACATCCTTAAATGTCCCAAGTCGTAGGAATATCGAGACCGGGCATCGATATTCTAGAGTAGACTTGTGTATACGTTTCTAGACCCTTACGAGGGGGCGGTGGTTGGTCCTACAGTCATTGGTGTGATCGCCTAAGATTGTATATAGGTGCTCACTGGGGGTAAGTACTCTGGACGGACTCGCCGAGAACCTATAGTCAGATAGCGGTTCTCAAGTGGCATGCATATAGCTTAGTTTTAGGACCTGAGATTGTCATTTATCTCGTGTGAGTTCCCATTGTTCTTTGATCACTACCCTACCGCGGCTCTACTGAGTCGAGCAAACAGGTTTTGGTTGGGTACAGTCCCGAGCCATATGGAGGCAGTGAGTGATTGTCAGGGATTCATCTCTCCCCGTATTAGGAGTCGATATCGCATTGTGTCCAGTTGGCTAGAACTATAAGACCTTGGCCAAGCTAGTTGAGATTTACTAATGGTTAGATCAGTAGTTTCTCGGATTGGTTCTAAACCAAATCGACACGACTTATCGGGTCAGTAGGGGTCTGACGTTTACCATCCCCTAGACCCGGTATGCGATACTCTTAGACGAAAAGACCAGACTGTACGGAGATTATCACGGATAGGCTCAGTAGGGATCCGGATGAGCTTGCTCGTCGGCCTTCCTTTTCGACAGGTACCTGGGTAGTCGTTATGTACTGGTAGTGCCGCTGACGTGGTTATGCTTAAACACACTGCCAACATACTGTCGAGTCTTTAGAGTTCCACACAGAGGGTTTCTCTGGTTCAGGCGAAATGATGTGGTGGTCATATGTTTATACGTGCAGGGTTTCGATCGAATGATAATACTAGCCGACTTAGGATTAAGCCGGATTATTAAATCAAGTATTGATTTAATAATTTACATATACACATTTCGATATGTATATTCTATTGTCATCTAGGTTTTTGATCGAGCAGAGTTCCGATCGAATGACAATACTAGCCGGTTTAGGATTAAGCCGGATTATTAAATCAGGTATTGATTTAATAATTTACACATATATATTTCGATATATATATTCTAGTGTTATCCAGGTTTTCGATCGGACGGTTGATAATATTAGCGGGCTTAGGATTAAACCGGTCTGTTAAATCGGATATTGATTTAATACTAGTATTATTCTATCTCTTGGGCATTCATATTTTTGTACGAATAAGGGTATGTATATACGGTAGAATATATTCCGTATTTATACGGAAAACATTCTAGAAGGTGGACACCTCATTTATGATTTATTCATTTATTCTTTTAAATCGAAATGAGGTGTTAAGGTAGTAAGGAGAGATATGGTGAGAACCATGATTGAATAATCTTGAAAAATGAATTTATAATTCATTTGTGGAAACTATTCAAGTATGGTTGATATATTTATATTGCAAAATATGTTTATAAAACCATGATTGCATTATTGTTTCAAGTGATGGTTTTTTCATTCTCACCATGAGCTTCTTTCTCCTCTCTAACCTTTCTTGAGTTCCTCTACCTTTTTCTTCATCTTCTTCCCTACCATCTCATGAGTTGGGAATCAAGGGAGGAAGTGAGATAGAAATACATTAGAAAACTCACTATATCATCTTTGAAATCTAGATTAGCAAACTAGGTTGTTGAGTTGCTTCATTAGTGAAGCTAAGTTTGGATTACAAACTTTCGGGTGGATCATCTAGGACCAAGGAGGCCGGCCATCAAGGTTGATCTAGGAAATCCCTAGAAGCTTAAGAAGAGGAGTGAAGACCCGAAGGACATGGAACTTCTGGTATAACCTTCTCTCATAGTAGATAAAACTCCTAGTAGTTGCTAGTTTAGGGTTATGGTTTGATCACTTTGGTTGTGCTTGCATAAAAATTTAATTTTTGTGCATTCCGCCTCTCTACTTCGATGTAGAGTGAGCACAACTCACCAACATAGTATCAGAGTCACTCCATAAATCTTAACTAGATTATTTTTCACTATGAGTTTCGATCTGCATAATTTTCCGAATCGCATTTCCATATCTTTGCTTGTTGTCGAATTTTAAAGTTGTTCAAAAAATATTTCTGGTTGCATTAAAATTATATGCAGGCAAAATTAGAGCCAAGAAAAAAATTTGGGCACCTAAACCCAAAATTTGACCGCGGAACAGAAGCCAAATTCACCATTTGGCCGCTGAACAGTGGTCCAATTTTGGTTACAGTGCCCTAAATTTTTTCTGGGGCTCTAATACATGGAAATATGATTTTTAGAATATTTTGTTTTGGTCCAGATGTGTTTGTGTATTGGATTGTACTTGGGGCCAATGCGGAAAGTTTTAATCGATCGAAATTTTGAATTTGTGTCTTTCTGAGCATCTGTTTCTGCGATCGTGAATATCATAGCGCGGTATAATCCGACTGGTTGCTATACGTACAATCAGACGGGTTTACGAACATGATTTTCGCGTTGATGTTCTCTATTGCACTGACATTATAGATGGATTGTCGTGGTGGATAGCCTATAGTGTAATGGTAGTTGATTCATTTGTATATTCATTATTGCGAGGCGAGCGTCTGACATGTGGACTATTGTTTCTTCCAGTTTGTATATTTTTTTATTGGGGCACGGCCGGGTTGAGGTCAATGCCACTGTTTGTATATATATTTTTCTTTTCTATACTAGGATTACCCCACTAAGGAGTACTCGAATATCCGAGTTCCAGAGGACAAAGGGCCCGCATCTTATGGCGTTGAGACGGAGGGGGCCTTACTCTAGAATTGGCGGGCTATTCGCCGCACTCGTAGGTGGTATAGGATGACCCACAGAGGGGTGCTCAAATTACCGGATCCCGTGAAGTGCTGGGTGGCCCATTCACTTTGTTGATTGGGGTTGCTTCACTTCCGGGATTGGCGGGTTACTTGCCGCACTCGTAGGGGTCTAGGTTCTTTATTGCACAGGCTATCCGTGGAGGTCCTCGTCGGTAAAAACGATCGGCTCGGCTGCTTTGGCCTTTTTCCTCGGGTGGCTGACAGTCCCCTCGATCGGTGAGGGACGCTGAGTCCCGTCAGGCTTCGTCGTACCCCGAATATGGCTATGATTTGGCCTATTGTCAATTCGCCGGGAGGGGTACGTTGCTCTTGCTCACGGTCGGCTTGTCGCTTGTCTCGCAAGTATGCTGCCAGGTGCCCCGAGCGGATTGGATCCTCGATGTAGTCTCGGAGCCGTTTGCAGTTCTTAGTGGAGTGGCCCTGCTACTGGGATTCCTTAGCACCCTATAGGGTTTTCACAGCAGCTATCATGCTTCATTTAAATTTTCTAAGGTGCTAATCAATCCTAAGCTAGGATAAAGCATGTAATCAAACATTACAAATAGTGAATGAGGAATACAACCTTTGTAGACAGGTCCTTCACTTCTAAAGCTCCGTGTAGTAGTCCCTTCGCTGCGAGTATCAATCTTCCGAACTCTAGTATGGGTTCCCTAGGAGAAATGAACAAGCTTGCTCGAAGTCTTCGAGGCCGAAGATGATCTACGTCGAGGAGACTCAAAACCCAAGACACCTCTTCACTAGGTCAAGAACTTTGTGAAGAGAACACCCTATACTACCCAATCAAGTGTGTAGGATTATGAAGTAGGAAGTGGGATCACTTTAGATTTTATTTTTTCACTCATTTTCACCATTTATCAAAAACCTAGAAAGCTTTTGAGTTGAGATGAAGAGGAAGAATAATGAACTCAAGAATAAATCAAGTAGTGAATTAGGTAACCATGGGTGAGTTAACATCATATATTAAACCATTGTAGAGACTAAACCATGGCTAAAATCATAATGGTTAGGTTTAAAATATCTTAAGTAAAACAAAATGAGTGGACTTTGGTCAATGGTCTACAAGCTTCATGAAGCTTTCAAGCCATGACAAAATCCATGTCATTTTGATTTACTTAAAACAAATAAAACCCTAAATTATAATTAACATGGTGTAAGTTATACACACACCTAAGTTTGCATGTGTCATCAAGCATGACACAAACATGTACACAAGTATATATCACATATATACTCAATATACAATGAAGTGAGAAAAGCAATCTTAAGTGAGTCAATACTAGTCAATGTAAATTAATATATCAAATATATAATTATACATTAGATCATTAAATCAACACTTGATTTAACAATCCGGCTATATCACATATAACGGACTAACATCATGTGTATCAATTTATCGAATCAACACTTGATTCGATAACCCGCCTATATCGCATATAACAGACCGATGATACAAATCGCGAGAATAGAATACGGTATCACATACGCTTATTAATCTCGGTCCCGCACATATCTCATATGTGCTCCTACTCCGTTTCGCCTGAGCCAGGAAACCTCCGTGTAGGACTCTAAAGACTCGTTAATACGCCGGCAGTAGGTGATGATCATATCAAACACCCACAAGCCGCAAGAGGCGTGATAAACGTAACGGAAACCCGGGTATTGAGCGATCATAAGATTAAAAAGCAAGCCTTCTCATACTCTTGCGAATCCAATCAGTAACACTTACCGTACAGTCCGGTCTCTTCGTCTGATATGTCGCATATCTCGTCTAGGGGTAGTAAACGTCAGACCCCAGTAAGTCGATAACTCGTGCCGATGTGGGTCTCATAACTGGTCGAGAAACTACTGATAACACTTACCAGTAAATCTCAGAATTAGCTGTGGCCAGGGACTTCATGTTATAGCCAATCGAGCATAGCGCAACATCAACTCCCTATACCGGGAGAGACGAATCCCCTCCAATCGCTCATTGCTTCCATATGATTCACGGTTGTACCCAAAAACCACTGTTTTGCACGTTCTCTTGAACGTGGTAAGGTGGAAATCAAAGCACAGTGGGAATCACACAAGACTCTATGACGATCTCGGGTCGACAGACTAACCTGTACCAGTGTCACCAGAGAACTGCCATCTGACGTGAGGTATAATACCATCTGGGAGTTCTCGGTGAGTCCGTCCAGTGTACCTAGTCTCCACTGAGCACCCATATATCATCTCTGATATCAAACACCAATGGATATGGGATCATCCATCTCCCATCTACATGGGTCGAGAAGGTATACGCTAGCTTACTCTGGTATATCGATGCCCCGTCTCGATACACCCACGACTAGAGACATTAAAGGATGTACTTACCGACTACCTTTGTCCCACTAGTATGATCCGCATCATAATTTAGGTAGTCAAGTACACATCCTAAGGGCTTTATCAACACGTAACAGAAAGACAATCAGTGTACATGTTAAGATAAAGTGCAACCAGATAGTATACTATCACGTTGAGCAAGAAAGTCCTCCCTATATATGTCCAAGCATCCACTACAATATACATCTCATGTACAGTAATGGCCTCTAGGGTATACATATAACTAACAATCTCCCGCTTGCACTAGGGCCATGAGAAAGCAGTGGTTATAGTATCCCATACTCAACCATCCCATAAAGTCTCTCTCTGGGAAAAGGCCTTTGTGAGTGGATCCGCTGTGTTGTCCTCTGAGTCTACTCTCCTAACCTCGATCTCCCTGGAGATCAACCATCTCCATGATCAGGTGATACTGCCTTAGAATATGTCTGGGTCACTGATGGGACAGGGGTTCTTAGGCACAAGCCACAACTCTATTGTCACACAATGGTAGGAACGAAGTTCATCTCATGAACTAATAAATACCCAGACATCCTCTTTGGTAGCATCTTTGGTAGAGATGTATCGAGCCTTTATCATCTAGTTTGTCACAGTATCTAGGTTGGAACTCTTCCAACATACTGTCCCTCCATTGAGGGTAAGGACAATGCCTGTGACTGACATTCAGTCGAGCTTACCACCCAGGAAGCTATCCAGTGATTCTCCCCAGGATCGATTGATACCATCTCATTACATCCAGTGAGAATCCTAACATCCATTTAGATCTATCTCATAGATCCAAAACCCAGGATTTATGAGGTATCACTTTGATCCTATATGGAGAATCAATGTGCTAAGAGGAGATTCACCGAGTGTAGCATAGGAAACTCCTTCCCTATCAAGAGTATGCCATCCACGTACAATACGAGGAAGACCACCATACTCTCTACTACCTTTTTATATATACAAGGTTCATCTACCATTTTGATGAAGTCAAACACTTTGACTACCACTTCAAAACAGACGTTCCAACTCCACGATGCCTGCTTTAACCCATAAAGCAACTGGCACATGCTTCCGCTGCTCCCACTGTCTACGAAGCTCTCTGGCTGTGTACTTATAGACGCTCTCTTCTAAATCGCTATTTAGAAAAGAAGTCATAACACCCAACCACCAGATATCGTAGTCATGGTATGTAGCAATGGAAAGTAGGATCCGGATGGACTTAAGCATAGCTTATGGAGAAAAGGTTTTATCATAATCCACACCTGCTCAATGACAAAAACCTTTTACAACTATTCTAGCTTTGAAAGTCTCAACTTTTCCATGTACACCAAGTAATCTTCTCAAGATATACTTGCTCCTGATGGGGATTTAACCCTTCAGATATAACAATCAAAGTCCATACTTTGTTGGTGCATATGGATTCCATCTCAGATCGCTTAGCATCCAGCCATTCTTACAGAGTCCCCACTCTTGATGACCTGCTCGAAACTAGTTGGGTCATCATCTCATGATGCAATCCTCGCTCCCATTGTCATTGAGAAAACCGAAGTATCTCTCAGGCGGATGAGGAACTCTACCAGATCGGCAGAGACGCTGAGGTTCGTCGGGAGCTATTGAATCCTCCGGTTTTACAAAAACATCAGCTGTAGTTTAAGATATTCCCTTGCGAATGCTTGGGATATCCAACAAACTTCCACAGAACTGACCTTGCCTCAAGCTTGTCCGGATTTTCCTTTTAACATAGGCCGGACAACCCCAAATCTTAACTTACTTAAGACATGGGCTCTTCCCATACCATATCGTATATGGAGTGGTAGGCACCTGATTTAGTTGGAACGCTATTCAATAGGTATGCATCTTCACAAGTGCATAACCCCCAAAAGGAAATAGGAAACTCAGTAATACTCATCATAGAGCGCACCATATCTAATAGGGTGCTATTGCTCTGCCCCGATACACCATTGTGCTGTGGTGTATTCGGAGGAGTAATGCTGAGAGAGAATCTCATTCTTCTTTAGAATAGTCCAGGATCTCCGTGCTCAAGTATTCTCCTCCCTGATCTCATCATAGGACATAATACTTATACCCGTTTTGGTTCTCTACTTCAGACTCATATTCATTAAATTTCTCAAAAGCATCAGACTTGTGTTTCAACAGGAACATATGTCCGGATCTTAAGAGATAATCAATGAATGTAATGAAGTATAAAGAATCAGTCCTGGCATGTGTAGACAGGGGACAACATACATCAACATGTATCAGTCCCAAGAGTTTACTAACTCTTTCTCTGTTTCCAGTAAACAGAGCTATGGTCATTTTAACTTTGTGACACGACTGTCAAGTTTCACAAGATGTAAAGTCAAACAGATTTAAATATGCATCTTAATGTAACTTCGCTAGTCGGGTCGCATTGATATGACCTAGTCTACAATGCCTCAAGAAGGATTCGTTTAATTATAAACTTTTCCCCTTGTGTGTGTTGTGTACGTTAAGAACTGTAGTTTGATTTAGAACGTATATGCTTTTAGATAACGTGTCTGAACCGATCAACTCTTGATATAGGAAATGTTCAAAACATTATCCAACAATACAAAATTATATCCTTCTTTATTAAATAAAGAGACTGATATAATGTTGCATATCAGGTTCGGTATCTAATAATATACATTCAGAATCAATGTATTTTGTAATACAGGGTGATAATTGCCAACATCTTGGCTGCAACAATTGCACTGTTTCCAACTCTTGAAACTTTATCACCCATTCTCAGTTCTCTACCTGTCTGTAGCCTATGTAAACGATTACATTAACGAGATCCTGATCCGGTATCTTATACCCAGGACGTAGAGGATACTGAGAAACAGTTCTGTGTAATGAACACACCCGAAGAAGATGCATCATCATGCACTTTCTTCGTTTGGGCGGCACGGGAATCTTGGCAATCCTCTATTTCCTGCTCGGTTTTATAACAATTATAAGTTAGGGCGGGACCAACGTTCCCCAGCACAGTATAACAAGCGGGTTCGGTCAATACATCCATATTATTATCTTGATTAAGGCGTGACATGGTCGCTACCTGGAGAGAGAGAGAAGAAAACACTCAGCGTATGCTCTTGCAAGATTAGATTGGTTATTATTTTATCTAATCAGGATGGCTCCCACTGTTTTTATCAAATCTTCCTTCAAACCCTAAAAGGAAAGACTAGCTGGGATTAATTACACCCTACAAGTTCGCCAATCTTTCAGCCAGGCCAGTGTCGGTACTTTGAGGGAGGTTCCCCGTTCTTTCACACGGACCTAATTAAAATAAACCTCGTTTTCCCAGAGGCGTAACCCCATTGACACCTTTCTAGACACCTACTTGATCGGCTAATTATAAAGTGCAAAACTCTGCCAGGAGTAACAATTACTCGCAGTGGGTATCAAGATCGAACTATCTCATAGAAGGTATGCAATCTCATTGCAAATTTCAACACTTGAAATTCCCGATAATATTTTGCCCCTAGCTTTCCATGACCTTGACGGAGGTCAACAAATCATAGGCTACTAGTCAAGTTCAACCCGTCATTTCCTGATTGAATTAAACGCACACGCACGACCCTTGATGGAGGTCAACAAGGTCGCACGACTACCCTAACTCAATCGCATCATATGCTTTTGCAGACAAGCATAAATAGCTACCGCATACTACGCCTTGACAGAGGTCAACAAATGTAGCACGAATACTATGAAGTACTTATCTGAAATGACGGAGGGCTACGACAGGCTTTTAAGAAAACCTTTTGCGTAATGAACTTGATATCCTTGTAGAATCAAATGATTTAAAATTGGAGTGTTTTTGAGGCTTTTGCTAGTTTTGCTAAAGATGCTACTCCCAGTGAAGGGATCTCGGCTCTTTCCTCGTCGAATGAGGTGCAGGATATTCACAATAACACTATGCAAAGCAAGAACTAGAAAAGCAATCAAAAGACAAAACCAGGGGTTGTAGCATCTGCCAGTTATTGCTAAAGAGGTCACTCCCGATGAAGGGATCTCGGCTCTTTCCTTATCGAATAAGGTGCTGGATATTCTACAAGAAATACTGCTATGCAAAGCAAGAACAAGAGCTACCTGTTTTCGAAAATTCGATTCCACAACATCTTTAGGTTTATTTTCTTTCATTAATCTCATTAATGAAGTCCCATCAATTAAGTTACCTAAACATCATAGATAAATACAACGTACGCTTATGCCATCCGCATTCGCCTCGAAGTCCCGTCATGCACCGTTAGGTTAGGTAATTAACGGCAGAGCGGGGCAGGGCTAGCGCGGGTGAAAAACATAAGCAACGTCTATAATATATCATATATATTATAATGTATCCATCTCAGAATATAAAGTGATCACATCACAGAATATCAGCAGCAGAAGACAACATATGAAATATTGGATATACCATGATTTCCGTGTTTTAAGTTAAGCCAGTATAAAACACGGATTCCACGGTCGTGATGAATAGCCAATCCCACATCCCAAGACCCCTACGAGAGCGGCAAGCAACCCTACCAATTCTAGAGTTAAGAGACCCGGACTCGACTCCTCGAGATGGTCTCCCACTGGACTCTAGAACCCGGTTACTTGTGCTCCCCTCCTTGGGTCTATCCTAATGCGGAAAAGTAAATAATATACATCAACGGTGACATCTTCCTCAACCCGGAAGTGCCCCAATTAAAGAATATTACATACAATTTATTACATGAATGAAAATGAAAAACTCCTATCCCACATAAAAAAAACCCGGCTATTCAAACACGATGATCCAATATAACATATCACAGCAACACATAACATCACATGTCATCAACGTAAGTAAATATACGTATCCCAATTGTCGTTGATATATAGCAACGAAATCGGCTATACACCACATATTACACTTACGGTCACATAAAAGAAAGTGAAAACTACAACAGTTGGAATCTGCAATCACCTTAGACATCGTAAACCCGAAATATCTCATATTCCGGATTTCATGCCTAACAATATGAATTCCTTAGACATCGCATGCCTAACAATTATAAACCCTGCATTTTAGTCTTGATATTGAAAACACTTTCCAATAACAAGTCGGGTAATTCAACAAGATTCCCGACATCCCGGTCGAATGCTCGTCGGAAACTTTAGGAGATGGCCGCACCCCCCCGATACCGACGACGAAGTGCACTTAGGCGGAACACCGTGGCCGCGAGCACCCGGATGGATGCTTTTGGCAACGGAGTTCTCCTACAGTCACTTGGTCGGGGTTATGGGGCGTGGCTATCTAGTAATGTTACCCGGCGAGTATCCGCATACGCTACGTGATTGCGATGGAGTTTTGATCATATCAAAATCCCGTGGCAACCGATCAAATGAGACTAAATTTCTAGATTTATAAAATTCAAATATTGTGGATTCCAAGTATTGTATCCCATCACAAATATCCGGACGATATTAAACTTTTCGATCGATTAATCAAAGTTCCACAATTCCCCGAGAGCTCAACACTTGAGCACAGTTCAAAAAATACCCAGAATCATGCTACAACACCTATGGACCAGCCGTAGAAGGGCAAACCCAAGCCTCATTAATGGCACCGCGGAACTGCTCCAAACCCTAAGGTTCTAAAACGTTTCCATGGTCATTATGTCGAGTTAGGTTTTCATTCTTCTAGAGGGTCCACATAATCGCTTGCATGATTTTCCCGAATACCCTAAACTTGGAAAAATGGATTTTTGACATTCGATCAAACTTTTTAACTTCGCCTAGATAAGAAGTGAAAACCCAAAAACTTTGTTAAAGTACGAATACGAAACACTCCTAGTTGCCTACACAGTAAGCCTGCATCACATGCAATTTTAGAAAAAAACAAACAACACATGAAACACCAAACCCCAGAGCCTGGAACACAGAAAAAATTTGAGGCAAAAATACCCTATTAGGGCCGAGCACACCGGTTTTAGTGGGGAAGTGTCCGGCCACTTTGGAAGGAAATGGGCTCAAATTTCTTGTGTGTTCATGCCATATCTCATACAATATTTTGCACTTGTTTAAAAAACTTTTCGAGGTCGTTTAAAAATCGACAGAAACTGGGGTTCGATGTTGCATGTTTCTGAGTAGTTTCGGTTTCGTAATCTAACATACATCGTCTAATACTCTAGCCCGGCTCTGATACCACCGTTGGGATTCCTTAGCACGCTACAGGGTTTTCACAGCAACTATGATGCTTCATTTAAATTTTCTAAGGTGCTAATCAATCCTAAGCTAGGATCAAGCTAAAGAAAATAGACAATATAAAGCATGTAATCAAACATTACAAGTAGTGAATGAGGAATACAACCTTTGTAGACCGGTCCTTCACTTCTAAAGCTCTGTGTAGTAGTCCCTTCGCTGCGAGTATCGATCTCCCGAACTCTAGTATGGGTTCCCTTGGAGTAATGAACAAGCTTGCTCGAAGTCTTCGAGGCCGAAGATGATCTACGTCGAGGAGACTCAAAACCCAAGCGACCTCTTCACTAGGTCAAGAACTTTGTGAAGAGAACAACCTATTCTACCCAAGAAAGTGTTAGTGTTTATGCCCTAGAAGGCCATTACTGTATCATACTAGTTTGTATATTACTTAATGGAAGCTTGGGATATTCACATGTATATAACAGTCTTGCTAAACATGGTAGTATGCTACTTGGTTTTTCTATCTTAATATGTGAGTGTACGTATTGATAGAGCTCTTAGGATCTTGCTTGTCTACCAGCGTTGTGATGGCAGTCACACTAGTGGGGGCTGGGTAGTCTACAAGCACATCCTTATTCAGGTCCCTGGTCGTTGGATTATCGAGACAGAGCATCGATACTCCGGAGTAGACTAGTGTGTACGCTTCTCATCCCAGTTGGGGAGATGGTCTGTCCCACAGCCGTCAGTACGTCGTACTGGAGATAGTATACAGGTGCTCGTTAGGTTACGGGTACACCGGACAGGACTCACAGGGAACTGTTGGTTGGTTTTATACCAGTCGTCAGTGAACAGTTCCCAGGTGACATGAGTACAGCGTAGTCCGCAGACTTGACACTGCTACTTCGCCTCGAGTGTGTCCCACTGTTCTTAGATTGCTACCCTACCACGGCTCAAAGGAGTCGTGCAAACAGGTAGCAGTTGGGTGCAGTCCCGAGCACTTGGAGGCAGTGGCGGTTAGACAGGATTCGTCCCTCCCGGTATTGGGAGTAGATATCGTGCTGTGTCAGAGAGCCATTACGCAAAGTCCCTGGCCAGGGCAAGCGAGATTTGCTGGTAGGTTCCAGTAGTTTCTCAGGGTGTAATGGGCTTCCCTCCGACACGACTTATACCGCTATTAGGGGACTGACGCTTGCCGCCCCCTAGGCCCGATATGCGATAGTCTTGGACGAACGGACCGGACTGTATGGAGATTGTCACATCAGACTCAGTAGGAGTTCGGATGGGTTTCCTCATCGGCCTTCTTATCGACAACTACCTGGGGACCGTTACGTACAGCTAGTGCCGCTTGCGGTCTGTGGTTAAACCCACTGCCAGCGTAGTAGTCGAGTCTCTAGAGTCCCACACAGAGAGTTTCCTACTCCAGGCGAAACGATATAGAGGTCGTATGGTTTTACGATAAGGGTTCGGACGCGTATGTGTGTTTACATACTTACGTCGTTTGGACAGTTTTTACCAGTCGGCTTTGGTTTAAGCCAGTTACTGGTATCCGGTTATTGGATTTTTACAGTCTAAAGTTTTTCCGTATTTTTGCGGATTGGAGGGGCGTTCTCGTAATTGTACGAGAAGCTTCTAGAAGATGGTGACTAAGGAGGGTTATGTGTCATATACATTGAATGAGTTATAAGAGTCATGAGGGTGATTCATTCATCTCATTAATGCATATTTATTGCTTAATGACTCATGCTAATGAATCACCACTTGATATTTTATGAAGCATGATTATTCATCACTCTTTATTCTTTTCTTCTTATTAGAAAATGCTTCATATCTATTATGATACTCATAACTTTATTCTATTATCATTCTCACATTCTCTCTCCTCAAGCTCTCATCTTCAAAAGACTAATCCTTACACCTCATGAGTTGAGATCAAAGGATTAGAAAGACTAATCAATCCATAACCATCACTCTATTTCATTCTATCTTCTTTGATTAGCAATCCAAGAAGATTAGTTACCTCAAGTTAGAGGTTTAGTTTGGAGTTTTGCTCTCGGGTGGATCGTCTACTACCTAGAGAAGGCCGAGGAGAACAAGGAGATCGTAAAGACGAAGGACTGGTTTCATTAGGTATAATCCCTAAACACAATAGTTAAGAAACACTTTGTGTTTGGTTATTTATAGTTTAGCTTCGATTCAAGCGGTTAGTCGATGTTCGTTCACTAAACAAGTTCGTTTTTGAAAATTCCGCCTCCCCACAAGTATTGGGGTGTACTACATCGACTTACAGTGGTATCAGAGCCTCGCTAAACAATAAATAACTTAATTGCAAATTTGTACGAATTTCGAACGGAAAAACGAAGCCGGAAAACCCTAAAAAATATCAGTTTCTGTCGAATTTAAAATGATGTCCTAAAATTTTTCAGGCATGTGCAGAAAGCTGGAAAAGCATACAGGAGAACACCCAAGAAAATTGGGCCCATGACTCGGCTAAAGAGCCGCGGAAGCGCGGCGGATCCCAAGCGATCCGCCGCGGTTCCGCGGCCGAGTTGCCGAGTCATGAACTCAAATTTCTTGTGTGGGTCCCCTGTGATATTTAGTGTTCTCTGGAATATTTTAATTTTGCTCAGGTTTCAGTTTAACAGAGCAGTTTTTGGAGCAATATTAAAGATGTTTAATCGATCGAAATTGTACAGTATTTGCATATTGGATTATATCTGTGATTGTTTAATGTGTTCGTAAACCTCCCCTAACTGCTAGTATGTCAGTTGGCAGGGGGTTGCACATTTCTGAAATGGTTATATCTGTTTGTGCATATAAACTGTATTGGACTGTTGTGGTGTATAGCCGGGGTTTAGCAATGGGTTATTATTTAATTCATTTGTTGTAAATGTAATTTGTTGTAATATTATTTTGCGGGGCACATCCAGGTTGCGGTTGTAGCCACCGTTGTATTATTTCATTTTACTGTTTTTGCTCCTAGGACAGATCCAAGGTGGGGTACACAAACTGCCGGGCGGGTAGTTTGCCGTACCCGTAGGGATCTTGGGTGGGGTAACGGCTATTCATCACAACTGTGTAATCTGTCTTTTCCTGCAGGCTCAAAAGAAATACAGATTACTTGCAAATCCAATAAAGTTTATCTGTGTTCTGGAATGTATATCATTGCGTCAGACGAATGTAAAATATCTATATATATGATAGCTATTTAGACGTCACTTATGTTTTACACCCGCGCTAGCCCAGCCCCCGCTCTGTCATTAGTTAAGTAACCTAACGGGTGATGACGGGACCCCGTGGCGAATGCGGATGGCATAAGAGGACGTTGTATTTTCGTTGTTTTCTGCAATGATAGGTTAATGATGGGACGCATTATCTATAATGCAAAGAAAATAAACCAAAGTTTTAATCGTTGGAACAATTTAAAAGAAACCACTCGGTTATTTTTAAAACAGATATTTTTAAATGCGGAGCTTTAACCACTCCTTTTAAAAGCTATCAGGTTTCTTCGGTTATATCAAGTTCACTACGTTCACGGTTTCGCCAAAACCAGTCGTAGCCCTCCGTCATTTCATCTGGGTATTCAGTAGTATTCAAGCTATGTATTTTGACCTAACTCCAAGGCATAGTGTTTGGTAGCTGCTGGATATTCATTTGTTGCATAGATAGATGAGTTAGTTTGAGACAGTCGTATTATCATTTTGGCCGAACGTCAAGGATATATACGGATGGGTTCAAATTGACAAGATAATGATGGGTAGAACTTGACATGTGACTTATGACATTTTGACCTAACGCCAAGGTCATAAGAGCATGGGGCAAAAACTTATATCGGGAATTTCTAAAGAAACTGAAATTTGCAAAGAGATGCATACCATTTTGAGTTTGATGAATGTTGGTAGCATTCCTACAACATTATCAGACGATGATATTTGGATCCCGATCCTACTATGAGTATATGATACTTATCAGGATATTCGTCACTTAACGATCAATGCTATAAACCTAGTAGGTGTCCAGAAAAGTGTCAGCGGGGTTACGCCCCCAGAGAAAAGAGGTTATTTAATTAAGGAACTTCACGAAAGCGTTGGAAAACCTCCCTTGAAGTACCGACACCAGCCTGGCTGAACGGTTAAGCAAGTATTGTACGGTGAGAATAGTCCTGGCTAATTCTTCTTTTATGGTTTGAGGAAGGATTCGAGAAACAGTGGGAGCCATCCAGTTTAGATAAACTAAAAACCACTCTAAACTTGCAAGAGCATCATGCTAAAGAGTTTTCTTCTCTCTCTCCTAATTGCAGCGACCCTGAAAATGACTGGACTTAAGTTACTTTTAGAGAAAAATATACTGACGGGGCCAAACTATAAAGATTGGCTGCGGAATGTCAAAATGGCTTTGACCTATGACAAACTGGGGTACGTCCTCACCGCTACGGCACCTGCTGTCCCTGGTCCCAAATCCAGTAATGCGGATAAGGAAATCCGCAAAACCTGGGATTTAGATTGCGCGAGAGCCAAGTGCATCGTGCTTGCCTCGATGAACAATGAACATCAGAGGAGGCACGAGGATATGACCCTAGATGGCATATTTCTCCATACAAAGGATCTTTATGGGGAGCAATCTCGTATAGCAAGATACGAGACCTCTAAGAACTTGTTTCGAGCGAGGTTGGCTGTCGGGTCATCAGTAGGAGAACATGTCCTAAAGATGATCGGCTATATTGAAGAGCTCGCAGACCTTGGGACGACTTTGGATAATGAGCTCTATACAGACCTTATTCTCCAGTCCCTTCCTCCCACCTACGCCCAGTTTATCTTCAACTTCAATCTTCAAGGAAAAGAAGTTGAACTTGCGGAACTCCTGAACATGTTAAGGAGTGCAGAGGGCACCTTGCAGAAGGCAAGGGAAACACCCGCTATGTTTGTTGGCGGTACATCTTCTTCCGGGTCCAAGGCTAGGGCCAAAGGAAGGAAGAAGAAGGCCGCACCCAAACCTAGAGGAGGTGTTAGTAAGGTGAGAGGGAAGGGAAAGAAAAAGTTTGCAGCACCGGTAGTTGGTCAGGATGAGTGCTTCCATTGTCACAGGAAAGGGCACTGGAAGAAGGATTGCAAGGCGTGGAACGCCAAGAACCAGGAACCGAAGCAAGCTGTGGCTTCGACTTCAGGTGTGTTTGTAATTGAGAATTGTCTGTCGATCAACTCTACTTCCTGGGTATTGGATACCGGATCAGGATCTCATATTTGCAATTCATTGCAGGCACTGAGAAACCGTAGAGTGCTGAAGGAAGGTGATATGATCCTCAGGGTTGCTAACGGAGCTAGCGTGGGAGCTGCGTCCGTCGGGGATTATCACCTAGGATTGACGAGTGGACACATTTTGGTTTTACATAACTGTTATTTTGTACCAAGCTTAACGTGTAATATCATATCAGTTTCCTTGTTATCAAATAAAGGTTATGATTTCACGTTTGTAAGAGATGTTGTCAACATCCACCTTAATCATGGTTTGATTGGGTCCGGTACATTAAATAACGGAATATATGTTTTAAACCAACTCCATATTTTCAATGTCCAGAACACACTAAAAAGAAAGTCTCCAGATTTGAATAAAGCTTTCTTATGGCATTGTAGTCTGGGTCACATCAATGAGAGAAGGTTGACTAAGTTTCATAGAGAAGGATATTTGGACTCGTTCGAATATCAATCTTATGACACTTGTCAATCTTGCCTCAAAGGAAAGATGACAAAGACTCCATTCACTGGACAAGGAGTAAGAGCGAGCGAGCTCTTAGGACTCATACACAGCGATGTATGTGGTCCAATGTCTATACATGCGAGAGGTGGTTTTTCCTACTTCATTACTTTCACGGATGATTACTCAAGATACGGATTCATTTATCTGATGAAACATAAATCCGAGGCTTTTGAGAAATTCCAAGAGTATAAGAATGAAGTAGAAAACCAAACCAGCAAAAGTATAAAGACACTTAGATCTGATCGAGGTGGTGAATACTTGAGTGCCGAGTTCCTAGGTTACCTAAAAGAGAAAGGAATTCTCTCTCAGCTTACTCCTCCGTACACTCCACAGCATAACGGTGTATCGGAGAGACGGAATCGAACCCTATTGGATATGGTACGATCCATGATGATTAATGCTGAGTTACCGCGATCTTTCTGGGGTCATGCGCTAGAATCAGCGGCATATCTTTTGAACATGGTACCTACCAAGACTGTGCCTACCACTCCATATCAGATGTGGAGCGGGAAGAAACCCCATCTACAGTATATAAAGATTTGGGGATGTCCAGCTTTTGTTAAAAAGCAGCATGTGGACAAGCTCGAGGCACGATCAGTAAAGTGTTTGTTTGTGGGATATCCAAAGCACTCCAGGGGATATCTATTCTATTACGCAGAGGAACAAAATGTGTTTGTTTCTCGTAATGCCCATTTTTTAGAACATCAGTTTTTAGAAAAGGAATCAAGTGGGAGCGAAATAGAACTGGAAGAAATTCCAGAACCACAAACTGCTACTGAAAGTTTGGTAGAACCGGAGGTTCAAGAAGAACAAGACATTCCCGCACCCCTCCGCAGGAGTAGTAGGCCGTCTCATCCGCCTGAGAGATACTACGGTTTTCTCATAGACAGGGATAGAGAGGATTGCATCATAGATGATGATGAACCTACTGACTTCCAGCAGGCCATCCAGAGCGGCGACTCGGTACAATGGCTAGATGCAATGCGGACCGAAATGGAGTCCATGTACACCAACAAAGTATGGACTTTGGACTTTGCTCCAGGTGGGGTAAAACCCATAGGATGCAAATGGATCTTCAAGAAAAAGATTGGTGTAGATGGACAGGTAGAAACCTATAAGGCTAGACTTGTTGCAAAGGGTTTTCGTCAAAGACCTGGTTTGGACTATGACGAAACTTTTTCTCCAGTGGCTATGCTCAAATCCATTCGGGTCCTTCTTGCTATTGCTGTCTTCCATGATTATGAAATCTGGCAGATGGACGTAAAGACGGCTTTTCTGAATGGAAATTTAGAAGAGAGCGTCTATATGGATCAGCCAGAGGGTTTCAATCAGAGTGGGAGCAGCGGGAAAGTATGCAAGCTGCTTAAGTCCATTTATGGACTAAAGCAGGCATCGCGGAGTTGGAACATCTGTTTTGATGAGACAGTCAAAGAATATGACTTTATCAAAAATCCAGATGAACCGTGCATATATAGTAAAGTTGTAGCAAGAAGTGTCGTATTCCTCGTCTTGTACGTGGATGACATTCTATTGATAGGAAATGACATTCCTATGCTACAATCTGTCAAAGGATTCTTGTCACACAGGTTCTCCATGAAAGACCTGGGTGATGCCTCTTACATTCTGGGGATCCGGATCTATCGTGATAGATCCAAGAGGATGTTGGGACTTTCGCAGTCCAGGTATATCGACACTGTACTGAAAAGATTCAGTATGGAAGATTCTAAGTGCGGTAATCTACAGGCTTGTCACGGAATCACCCTCTCCAAAGAGATGTCTCCCAAGACTGATTTGGAAAGGGAACGCATGTCTATTATACCCTACGCTTCTGTAGTAGGCTCTATAATGTATGCGATGTTGTGTACCAGACCAGATGTAGCTTACGCACTGAGCGTGGTAAGCCGGTATCAGTCAGACCCAGGGGAGAAACACTGGATAGCAGTAAAAAACATTCTCAAGTACCTGAGGAGGACTAAGGAGATGTTCTTGGTTTACGGCGGAAAAGACCTCAGGTTGGAGGCCTTTGCTGATTCCGGCTTCCAGAGTGATAAGGACGATTCCAAGTCCATGTCGGGTTATGTCTTTACCCTAAATGGAGGGGCGGTGTGCTGGAGGAGCTCCAAGCAGGACACCGTTGCTGACTCGACGATGGAAGCGGAGTATATAGCTGCTTGCGATGCCGCAAAAGAAGCAGTCTGGATGAAGAAGTTCCTAACAGAACTTCAGGTGGTTCCTACCATAGTTGATCCAATACCTCTGTATTGCGACAACAACGGAGCTATAGCTTTAGCGAAGGAACCAAGGTCCCATTAGAAGTCCAGACACATCTTGAGGCGGTATCACCTGATCAGGGAGATCATTGATCGTCAGGAGATCGAGGTTCGGAGAGTTGCTTCAGAAGAGAACATTGCTGATCCATTCACGAAGGCCCTTCCTCAGATTCAGTTCGAGAGGCTACTCGAGATCATTGGTCTACGATATGCCAGTACATGGCCCAAGTGCAAGTGGGAGATTGTTAGTGTTTATGCCCTAGAAGGCCATTACTGTATCATACTAGTTTGTATATTACTTAATGGAAGCTTGGGATATTCACATGTATATAACAGTCTTGCTAAACATGGTAGTATGCTACTTGGTTTTTCTATCTTAATATGTGAGTGTACGTATTGATAGAGCTCTTAGGATCTTGCTTGTCTACCAGCGTTGTGATGGCAGCCACACTAGTGGGGGCTGGGTAGTCTACAAGCACATCCTTATTCAGGTCCCTGGTCGTTGGATTATCGAGACAGAGCATCAATACTCCGGAGTAGACTAGTGTGTACGCTTCTCATCCCAGTTGGGGAGATGGTCTGTCCCACAGCCGTCAGTACGTCGTACTGGAGATAGTATACAGGTGCTCGTTAGGTTACGGGTACACCGGACAGGACTCACAGGGAACTGTTGGTTGGTTTTATACCAGTCGTCAGTGAACAGTTCACAGGTGACATGAGTACAGCGTAGTCCGCAGAATTGACACTGCTACTTCGCCTCGAGTGTGTCCCACTGTTCTTAGATTGCTACCCTACCACGGCTCAAAGGAGTCGTGCAAACAGGTAGCAGTTGGGTGCAGTCCCGAGCACTTGGAGGCAGTGGCGGTTAGACAGGATTCGTCCCTCCCGGTATTGGGAGTAGATATCGTGCTGTGTCAGAGAGCCATTACGCAAAGTCCCTGGCCAGGGCAAGCGAGATTTGCTGGTAGGTTCCAGTAGTTTCTCAGGGTGTAATGGGCTTCCCTCCGACACGACTTATACCGCTATTAGGGGACTGACGCTTGCCGCCCCCCTAGGCCCGATATGCGATAGTCTTGGACGAACGGACCGGACTGTATGGAGATTGTCACATCAGACTCAGTAGGAGTTCGGATGGGTTTCCTCATCGGCCTTCTTATCGACAACTACCTGGGGACCATTACGTACAGCTAGTGCCGCTTGCGGTCTGTGGTTAAACCCACTGCCAGCGTAGTAGTCGAGTCTCTAGAGTCCCACACAGAGAGTTTCCTACTCCAGGCGAAACGATATAGAGGTCGTATGGTTTTACGACAAGGGTTCGGATGCATATGTGTGTTTACATACTTACGTCGTTTGGACAGTTTTTACCAGTCGGCTTTGGTTTAAGCTAGTTACTGGTATCCGGTTATTGGATTTTTACAGTCTAAAGTTTTTCCGTATTTTTGCGGATTGGAGGGGCGTTCTCGTAATTGTACGAGAAGCTTCTAAAAGATGGTGACTAAGGAGGGTTATGTGTCATATACATTGAATGAGTTATAAGAGTCATGAGGGTGATTCATTCATCTCATTAATGCATATTTATTGCTTAATGACTCATGCTAATGAATCACCACTTGATATTTTATGAAGCATGATTATTCATCACTCTTATTCTTTTCTTCTTATTAGAAAATGCTTCATATCTATTTTGATACTCATAACTTTATTCTATTATCATTCTCACATTCTCTCTCCTCAAGCTCTCATCTTCAAAAGACTAATCCTTACACCTCATGAGTTGAGATCAAAGGATTAGAAAGACTAATCAATCCATAACCATCACTCTATTTCATTCTATCTTCTTTGATTAGCAATCCAAGAAGATTAGTTACCTCAAGTTAGAGGTTTAGTTTGGAGTTTTGCTCTCGGGTGGATCGTCTACTACCTAGAGAAGGCCGAGGAGAACAAGGAGATCGTAAAGACGAAGGACTGGTTTCATTAGGTATAATCCCTAAACACAATAGTTAAGAAACACTTTGTGTTTGGTTATTTATAGTTTAGCTTCGATTCAAGCGGTTAGTCGATGTTCGTTCACTAAACAAGTTCGTTTTTGAAAATTCCGCCTCCCCACAAGTATTGGGGTGTACTACATCGACTTACAGAAAGTGTGTAGGATGATGAAGTAGGAAGTGTGCTCACATTAGATTTTATTTTCTCACTCATTTTCACTATTTATCAAAAACCTAGAAAGCTTTTGAGTTAAGATGAAGAAGAAGAAGAATGAACTCAAGAATAAATCAAGTGGTGAATTAGGCAACCATGGGTGAGTTAATATCATATATTAAACCATTGTAGAGACTAAACCATGGCTAAAATCATAATGGTTAGGTTTAAAATATCTTAAGCAAAACAAAATGAGTGGACTTTGGTCAATGGTCTACAAGCTTCATGAAGCTTTCAAGCCATGAAAAAATCCATGTCATTTTGATTTACTTAAAACAAATAAAACCCTAAATTATAATTAGCATGGTGTAAGTTATACACACACCCAAGTATGCATGTGTCATCAAGCATGACACAAACATGTACACAAGTATATATCACATATATACTCAATATACAATGAAGTGAGAAAAGCAATCTTAAGTGAGTCAATACTAGTCAATGTAAATTAATATATCAAATATATAATTATACATTAGATCATTAAATCAACACTTGATTTAACAATCCGGCTATATCACATATAACGGACTAACATCATGTGTATCAATTTATCGAATCAACACTTGATTCGATAACCCGCCTATATCGCATATAACAGACCGATGATACAAATCGCGAGAATAGAATACGGTATCACATACGCTTATTAATCTCGGTCCCGCACATATCTCATATGTGCTCCTACTCCGTTTCGCCTGAGCCAGGAAACCTTTGTGTAGGACTCTAAAGACTCGTCAATACGCCGGCAGTAGGTGATGATCATATCAAACACCCACAATCCGCAAGAGGCGTGCAAAACTTAACGGCCACCCAGGTATTGAGCGATCAGAAGATCAAAAAACAAGCTTGCTCATACTCCTGCGAATCCAATCAGTAATACTTACCGTACAGTCCGGTCTCTTCGTCTGATATGTCGCATATCTCGTCTAGGGATGGTAAACGTCAGACCCCGGTAACTCGATAAGTCTTACCGATGTGGGGCTTAGAACAGGTCGAGAAACTACTGATAACACTTACCAGTAAATCTCAGAATCAACCCTGGCCAGAGACTTCATGTTATAGCCAATCGAACACAGCGCAACATCAACTCCTATACCGGGAGAGACGAATCCCCTCCTATCGCTCATTTCCTCCATGTGACTCGGGACTGTACCCAAAAACCACTGTTTGCACGTTCTTTTGAACGTGGTAAGGTGGAAATCAAAGCACAGTGGGAATCACACAAGACTCTATGACGATCTCGGGTCGATAGACTAACTTGTACCAGTGTTACAAGAGAACTGCCATCTGACGTGAGGTTGTTCATATCAGAATTTTGCATTATTATATCGCCCATTCTTAATCACATTACATATAAATAGGTGCTTTTGATCCATGTCTGCTAAATAGTTGCAGGTTACAGGTTCTCAGATCGTTACAGTGAAATTCATGAAAAGTCGCTACAAATGTGAGACTACGACCAACAATAGATCAATCCGTATGATACCGCCTACCAGTTCAAGAAACAAATGAAAATCATTAGATAGTTCAATGCACAAAGCACAAGGGCAGCACAAGATTCAAGACTTCAACGCGAAGCTCAAGGCAAAAGTCCCCATCATTCTGCACTGTTGGAAATCTGGAAGAAAATAGAATAGATTCTGAGAAACCAAGTGAAGAAAATAGAAGGTAAAAGCAATATGGAGCAACCCTGAAGAATTGAGCCCAAGATCCCACCAAGTGGCCGCGGAACCGCGGCCAAACAGGCCTTTCTGCCGCGGAACCGCAGCCGTATGGTGCACGTGTCGGTGCACATGTCGGTGGAGGTGTCGGTGCTTTGACCCGGTTTTCTTAGGGTAGTTTTGTAAATTCATGTGTGGATCAGAATGTAACCTAGTGTTTTTCCTATCTATAAATAGGAGAGTTGAAAGCCAAATGAATGCATGCCTCTCTTTACTTTCTACTCTTTTTAATTCTTTGATCTAAATTTTAATTCCATTTGTAATGCATTGTTGAGAGGTCATCAATAAAGTAAGTTTTATTTTTTATCTCGCATTCTTTTTATCTGAATTTTAATTCCTGCAATTTTTTATCTGTTCTTTTATTATCTGCAATTTAGTTCATCTATTAAAATAAAAAAAAATGAATTTTATTGTTATCTTCCTAATGAGTGAGTAATTCCTCACTTGGTAGGGATAGGAAAGGGAAGGTTTGAGAGAAGGAATCTCTCTCACTCCTTTCTTTGCCCAAATAATTTTAATTAAGGACTCTCTTTAAATCAACTATAATCTGCTCACTATGGCACCCTATCCTATATGATAGCGGTGATTCCCTAATTAGACCGGTCGTGGTTGAATTAACCAGAGGTTAAGGCTAAGAGCCAAGAACGGACGGACAAGGACCAAAAGTAAGAAACTAAGTTTCTTCCCAGTCGTGCTAATCCCCGTTATTGACTATTACCCTAACACCTATATTCTTAACTAGGGCCTTGAAAGAAGTGAGAAGAATCCCTATTTCGAACTAACCTAATCCTAACCCTAGCAAGCCTTTATATCAATTTATTCTCATTCTTAGATCTTAAAACCAAACCTACCAAAGTTTGGACTTAACTCGTTAGAACTTAAAGAAAATGACACCATTTCCCTGTGGATCGACTCATACTCAACCGGCTAGCTACCAAGCGACACCGTCTTGATTGTGGTAAATTTAAACACAAAAAAACTTTGACAATCAAATGGCGCCGTTACCGGGGAAACGGTAGTTTATTTCTTTTTTAATTTCGGGTTAATTAAAAAAACTATAAAAATTAAAAAAAAAAATTAAAAAACATAAAAAAATCATCTTGTTATTTTTGATTGGTTTTTGTGCGAATTGTGCAGGAAAGGAAGATGGACTGATTCAGATCTGGAGTAAGCTCGGTGAACAAATCCAGAAACAGAGGATCTGAACAGACAGAGGAGAACCAAATCAGCACAGAGAATTTTTTTTGAAGATCTGAGCCTACTGGTCCACCGCGGAACCGTGGCAGAAGTAGTCATTTGACCGCGGAACCGCGGTCAAAAGGTGACGTTAGCAACTGAAAATCTCTGTAAGTATCTTTTTTTCTTCTCTTCCACCTCCTGAACTCCACTGAAAAGTTTTTCCTGCAGGTTTCTTTGCACATCAACCTCTTCTCCCTCTCCAATAAATCGTTTTGTGCAGGATTCTTTGCGCCGCAAATAAAAAAAAATTTGGCAAGTGTTTTAGATTTTTGTGTGTTACTGCTTTGCATATTTAAAACGGAATTTAAGGGGCTCTAACACCAATTAAGATTGGGTGGGGATTTCATTACCCTTCCTGAGACCCCAGAAATCACTAAAAGCATATGCATCACTCTTGAGTTAATTAAAAAATATCTAGACTCGGCCAATTAAGGATTGTCGCGCTCATTAGGACAGAGGAAGGTTGTGGGCATTCAGTCGTTTATCTAAACCTGACTTTGTGGTTCCTAGGCAAGACAAGTGAGAAAGGTAACTTTAAAAGTCCCGTCTCAAGGTGAGTCGTGAGCGTAACCCTCCTTTCTTCATTTGTGCTTACATGGCCACAATTGGCGGTGAAGAGGCGATTTGAGGGATATCTCACAATTTGTCGCTTTGGAACAGTTAGGAGCAGTCTAGTTGACTTAGGAGACCCTAACTCTAGGTTTGATTGTGCACGTTTAAACTGTGATTGTTTGAAATTGTGCCGTAGTTCCTTACAAATTTTTGCAAAACTCTTTATAATAAAATAAACAACAAAAACAATTTTTTTTATAAAATCTTGCCCCTCTGTCACTAGAATCCCATTTCACCCACCTTTAATCCACATTTCCCCATTGACGTTTTCTTATCCCCACATTCTACGTTTCGACTACACTAAAACTCGTTTAGTGTATGTCCGGTTGGACTCGGGACACTAGTGCTCGTTTAGTCCGTGTTTCGTTAGTCGCTACCGACTACGCGATCGACTCCGAAGTCGAAACTCCCTCCACACCTCTTTCATCTTTACCTTTTCCGGCCAACTCCAACGTTGACCGGAATTCTGTCCATTCACCTTCATCTTCACACTCATCATCTTCTAAAGAGATGTCAGGATTCAATCCTAACAACCCTTTACCTACTCCGGGACTGATTCCACCTCAACTTGGTGCGAATAACCCGCATCAACCTCCTTTTGAAGCGCCACAGCGAATCGCGCTCCAGGATCGTTTTTATCCTACCCGCTCCGCACTTCCTACCTGTCTTTCACTACCGTCGGCAAATGGGGATAATTTCGAAATTAAGCCCCACTTCATCAACATGTTGCCTAAATTTCACAGACTGGAATCCGAAGATGCTTATATCTTCATCAAAAAATTCCAGAACGTCTGTGCAATGATGAAGATAACCCAACTGTCCGATGATGCTATAAGGCTACGAGTCATTCCCTTCACTCTATGTGACGTAGCTGAAAAGTGGCTATATAGTACTGCATCGCATTCCATAAACAGTTGGGAAGAGTTTGTTAAAGCATTTCTTAAAAAGTTTTACCCAAATCACAAGACCGCGAGAATACGAAATGAAATTAACCAATTTTCCCAGCTTCCTTCCGAACCTTTTTAGAAGTGTTTTGAACGATACAAAGAGCTTCTTGTTGAGTGCCCTCATCACGGTATTGAGAGATGGAAACTTTGCCAGACCTTATATGAAGGACTGAACCCAACAACTAAGCAGTTGGTGGAGACCATTTGTCAATGCCACCTTCTATCCAAATCTGACGAGGAAGCTTGGCAATTTCTCGACGATCTTGCTGAACAAACGCTTCAGTGGGAAAGCACTAGACCGACCACTTCGTCCACTTCATCTACTTCCTCCGGTTCGTCTTGGGCAGGTGTTCATGAACTCGATATGTCAATTGCAATGAAAGCCGAAATGGCAGCGATTACACGAAAACTGGAAGCAATTGAGAGCAAATTCTCATCGCCTTCTCCTGCCCCTGCTTTACCCCCTCGCACTATATGCGCTTGTTGTTTGGATTCATCGCATTTGACCGAAGAGTGTCCTTACAACCCACCTGCTCAAGGACATGATCAAGTTAATGCTGCCTTTCAGCAGAGACAAAGAAATGATCCATACTCTTCAACTTACAATCCTGGTTGGAGGAACCACCCTAATTTCGCCTGGAATCAAAATCAACAACAATTCCAAGGCAACAACAATTTCCAGAGGCCTCCTCCTCAACAACAAGCTCATCAACAAACTCAATATCAGAAACCTTTCCAATCCCAGCCTTACCAAAACCAAACGAACAATTTTGCACCCAACAATTCCTTTCCTCAAAACAATTTTTGTTCCGCCAAATAACGATAAGGTTTTCTCGTTAGAACGAAGTCTGGAGGTGTTTTTAAAACAATCAACTCAATCATCTGCCAACATCCAGTTTTCCATTCAGTCTTTGGTGCAACACACTGCGTCACATGGGCAAAGCATCAAAACTATTGAAGCCCAGATTGCACAACTGAATACAGCTTTAAGCGAGCGAGAGAAAGGGAAGCTTCCATCTCAACCACTCCCAAATCCTGGTCACCCACAAAATGCACATGTTGCTCTTGAACAACAAAACCATAATGTGAGTGCCGTGACTACATTGAGATCTGGAAGGATGTTGCACAACAATGTTGGCACTGATGATGACACCCCGGCTGCCGCTTCTTCTTCTTCTTTTTCGTCTTCAGTGCCTGTTCTCCATTCTTCACAAGGCTCTACTTCTTCTGCTACTCCGAACGGACCCACTTCTCACTCCACGAAAACACCAGCACTGGGATCCGTTCCAACTCCGCAATCTCCTCCACAAGTATTGGACTCAACCAATTTTCAAAATGTTCCATTTCCAAACCGGTTGAGATCCAATAAACAAAATCCACAAATGGAGAAGATTGTGGAGTTGTTTAAACAGGTTAACATTAACATTCCCCTCTTGGATGCAATCCAATAAGTCTCTTCTTATGCAAAAATCTTGAAGGACTTATACACTAAGAAAAGGAAATCTCAGGTACCTAAGAAAGTTTTCTTAGCTAGTGCCATGAGTAATGCTCTTACCCAACCTTTACCTCAAAAACGAAAGGACCCTGGTAGTCCTACGATTTCAATAACTATTGGGGATAAGAACATAAAACGCGCACTTTTAGATCTTGGTGCCAGTGTTAACCTACTTCTTTATTCGGTATATGAGCAATTAGGTGTCGGAGAGCTGAAACCTACACATTGTACTCTCCAAATGGCCGACCGATCCATCACCCATCCTAGGGATGAGCTAGAGGATGTGTTAATAAAGGTAGGGGACTTCATATTCCCCGTTGATTTTATTGTTCTCGATACACAACCTGTAGTTAACCCACGGAGTCAAATTCCGGTGATACTCGGTCGACCATTCCTTGCAACCTCTAATGCTGTGATCAATTGTCGAAATGGTTCGATGAATTTATCTTTTGGAAACAAGACAATTGAACTCAACATTTTTAAGTTGATGAATCGGCCTTCTGAACCTAATGCTAACATACTAGACGTTTGCTCAATCCAAGAAATCACCCCGGAGGACTGTGAATTAGAACATTTTTTGTTCGATCAAAGCAATCTTGACGCCACTAGTGCGTTCCTCCTTGAACCTGATACTGTTTTCACGCCCGATAATGACTACGAGTGTTTCACTTTCTCAAACGATCTCGACCAATCACCACTCGAGTTTGAATCCTTTGAATTTTCGGATGAGTTAGCTGAACCATCCGACTCGGTTGCTTATACTCATTTTGAACCTCTGTTGGAATCCTTTGAGTTTGAGACAATTTCACCGATTTTACTTCAATTGTTTCACCTCCAATACTCGAACTCAAGCTATTGCCGTCTCATCTTAAATACGCTTACTTAGGTGAGAATGAGACCCTTCCTGTTATCATCTCGACTTCTCTAGCCCCAGAGCAAGAGAAAGCCCTTTTGACGGTCTTGTAAAGAAATCGGTAAGCTTTTAGCAGGACTATGGTGGACATCAAGGGGATTAGTCCCCTAATAGTTGAACATCATATTCATATGACGGATGATGCTAAGCCAGCAAGGGATCCACAGAGACGACTCAACCCAATCATGAAGGAGGCTGTTAAAAAGGAGATCGTAAAATGTCTTGATAGTGGTATCATTTACCCTATCTTTGATAGCCAGTGGGTTAGCCCCATTCATGTTGTCCTTAAGAAATCGATCTTAACGGTCATAACTAATGAGGCGAATGTGTTAATACCGACTCGCACCCAAACTGGGTGGCGAGTATGCATCGATTATAGAAAACTCAATGCCGCGACACGGAAAGACCACTTTCCATTATCTTTCATTGACCAAATGCTAGAACGATTGGCTGGGCATGAATACTATTGCTTTTTGGATGGCTACTCCGTCTATAATCAAATTTCCATCGCCGAAAAAGATCAGGACAAGACCACATTCACTTGTCCTTTCGGCACATTTGCATATCGTCACATGCCCTTTGGGTTATGCAAGGTGCCCGCTACTTTCCAGCGGTGTATGATGGGTATTTTTCAGACATGGTGAAAAAATTCTTGGAGATCTTCATGGATGATTTCTCCATTTTCGATAACTCCTTTGATGAGTGTTTGCTACATCTCGACGCAGACCTTACCCGGTGTAAGGATAAGAACCTTACTTTAAATTGGGAGTGTTGGATATTTGTATGCCCTAGAGGCCATTATATGATAGTGGATGTATTTATACATGTATATATATACAGAGGACATTCTTGCTTGACATGATAGTATGCTATCTGGTTCTTCTTTATCTGACATGTTGACTTGATCATGCTTTTATTCATTTACACATGTTGATAAAGCCCTGAGGATATTTGCTTGACTTGTGATTATGATGGAGATCATATTAGTGGGACGTCTGTAGTTTATAAGCATATCCTGAAATGTCCCAAGTTGTAGGTGTATCGAGACGGGGCATCGATATACCAGTAGACTAGCGTATATGATACTAGACCCATATGATGGGCGATGGATGTTTCCACATCTATTGATGTTTGACATCGAGATCATATGCGGGTGCTCAGTGGTGACTGGGTACACTGGACAGACTCGCCGAGAACTCGTATATGGTATTATATCTATCGTCGGATAGCAGTTCACAGGTGACACTGGTACAGGTTAGTTTGTAGACCGGAGATCGTCATAAAGTCTTGTGTGTTCTCCCACCGCACTTTGATTACCACCCTACCACGGCTCTACTGAGTCATGCAAACAGGTGGCTTTTGGGTACAGTCCCAAGACACACGAAGACGATGAGCGATAGGAGGGGTTTCGTCTCTCCTGGTATTGGGAGTTGATGTTGTGCTGTGCTCGATTGGCAATATCAGTAGGTCCCTAGCTAGGGCTGTTGAGATTTACTGATAAGTGTTATAAGTAGTTTCTCGATCTGTTATAGACCATTCTTCGGCACAACTTATTGAGTTATTGGGGTCGACGTTGTAAGTCCACGTTACCTCTCCCGGTTCTTTCGGGCTTGCGGAAATGGTGAAAAACGATTTTTCGGGTAATGGTAACATGGACTATAAAACACGGATCTTTGCTTAACTACACACTAGAAACTAACTAGAGCTTTACCTACTCGGTTAGGGGTTATACCTCAACTTGAACTCCTTCTCTTGGACTCTTTGTAGTGGTCGGATGGTTCTTTCCTCGTTGCCTTCTCTTGCCGAAGATGGATCCACCTGAGGGTCTCTACCTTGAGCTTCTTTCTCGAACTTGAGAAAACTAAAGTGTCCGGCTTGCTAGACCTTCAACCTTAGGATGAGTAGAGAGTGGCTTTGGTGTTTTATCTCCAAGGAAATGTTTCTCAACACATGAGATGAATTTTCCTTGAGCTAGAGGAAGAGGAAGAAGAAAGGATGAGAGAGAATCAATATGATAGAATGAGAATAGTTTTACAACCATATCAAATATATTGAATTAATCTAATTAATAATATTAATCAAAATGAAAAAGGTGATGGTTGGTTTGATAAGACCATTGTCATTTCACATTAAATGTTTTTGCAAAAATCAAAGAGCATCTTTGGAATGAAATGATGATGGTCAATGTTTCAACCTTGGTCAACAAGTCAACCTTGGTCAACAACTCAACAAACCCTAACCATAACCCAATTTCATTTAAATAACATTATCAATTGATATTTCACATATTCATTAGGGTTTAGTATACGACAACAGTCAACTGTGCATACACACCCGTACCAAAACCCTAATGAGAATCCTCTTCTTCTGCCTCAGTCAACTGTGCATACACACCCGCATTCGTGTTCCGAGGAGCACGAATACTATGAGATAAAACTAACCCCAAAGCATATACTAGGATCTGGCTCAAACCAGAGCCTGCTAGTAACAACTGTCCGGACACCAAACGTGCACAAATGCGCGGATGTGAACGAACCCTGTCGCAAAACCATGCGACCTCTACTCTGTTTTGCCCAAAGGCGAATAACCCTCTGTGTGGGACTCTAAAGACTCGAAACTACGCTGGCGGTGGGTTTAACCACAGGCCGCAAGCGGTACTAGCTGTACGTAACGGTCCCCAGGTAGATGCCGATAAGAAGACTGATGAGGTGAACCCATCCGAACTCCTACTGAGCCTGAATGTGACAATCTCCGTACAGTCCGGTCTGTTTGTATGAGAATATCGCATGGCGGGCCTAGGAGGCAGTAAACGTCAGTCCCCTAATAGCGGTACAAGTCGTGTCGGAGTGTAGCCCAAAACACCCTGAGATAACACTGGAGACCTACCGAGCAGTGTTATCTTCCGTAGCAACTCTCCGAACCTCGATCTCCTGGCGACCCACGATCTCCCTGATTAGGTGATACCGCCTCAAGATATGCCTGGACTTCTGATGGGACCTGGGTTCCTTCGCTAAAGCTATAGCCCCGTTGTTGTCACAATACAGAGGTATTGGATCAACAATGGACGGAACCACCTGATGTTCTGTCAAGAACTTCCTTATCCAGACGGCTTCTTTTGCGGCATCTGCAGCAGCGATATATTCCGCTTCCATCGTCGAGTCAGCAATGGTTTCTTGTTTGGAACTCTTCCAACACACCGCCCCTCCATTGAGGGTAAAGACAAAACCCGACATGGACTTGGAATCATCCTTGTCACTCTGGAAGCTGGAGTCAGCAAAAGCCTCGATCTGGAGGTCTTTTCCGCCATACACCAAGAACATCTCTTTAGTCCTTCTCAGGTACTTGAGAATGTTCTTTACCGTTATCTAGTGCTTCTCCCCAGGGTTTGACTGATACCTGCTTACTACACTCAGTGCATAAGCTACATCTGGTCTGGTACACAACATCGCATACATTATAGAGCCTACCGCAGAAGCGTAGGGTATAATAGATATGCGATCCCTTTCCAAATCAGTCTTGGGAGACATCTCTTTAGAGAGGGTGATCCCGTGACAAGCCGGTAGATTACCGCGCTTGGAATCTTCCATACTGAATCTTCTTAGTATGGTGTCGATGTACCTGGACTGTGAAAGTCCTAATATCCTCTTGGATCTATCACGATAGATCCGGATCCCCAGAATGTAAGAGGCATTACCCAGGTCTTTCTGGATAACCTGTGTGACAAGAACCCTTTGACAAATTGTAGCATAGGAATGTCATTTCCTATCAAGAGAATGTCATCCACGTATAAAACGAGGAATACGACAGTTCGTGCTACAAATCTACTATAAATGCATGGTTCATCTGAATTTTTGATAAAGTCAAAATCTTTGACCGACTCATCAAAATAGATGTTCCAACTCCGCGATGCCTGCTTTAGTCCATAGATGGACTTAAGCAACTTGCACACCTTTCCGCTGCTCCCACTCTGAATGAAACCCTCTGGCTGGTCCATATAGACACACTCCTCTAAATTTCCATTCAGAAAAGCGGTCTTTACGTCCATCTGCAAAATCTCATAATCGTGGAAGGCAGCAATGGCAAGAAGGATCCGAATGGATTTCAGCATAGCCACTGGAGAAAAGGTTCGTCATAGTCCAAACCAGGTCTTTGACGAAAACCCTTTGCAACAAGTCTAGCTTTATAGGTCTCAACCCGTCTATCTACACCAATCTTCCTTTTGAAGATCCACTTGCATCCAATGGGTTTTACCCCATCTGGAGAAACGTCCAACTTCCATACTTTGTTGGTGTACATGGACTCCATTTCGGTCCGCATTGCATCCAGCCATTTTACCAAGTCAACGCTCTGAATGGCCTGCTGGAAGCTAGTCGGCTCATCACTATCAATGATGCAATCCTCTCTATCCCCGTCTATGAGAAAACCGTAGTATCTCTCTGGCGGATGAGACTGTCTATTACTCTTGCGGAGCGGCGCAAGAATGTCCTGATCTTTCGAACCCTCTGGTTCTACTAAGCTTTCAGTAATAGCTCATGGTTCTGGAATTTCTTCCAGTTCTATTGCGCTCCCACTTATCTGATTTTCCAAAAACTCGGTTTCCAAGAAGTGGGCATGACGAGAAACAAAAACCTTTTGTTCCTCTTCGCAATAGAAGAAATATCCCTTGGAGTTCTTTGGATATCCCACAAACTTGCACTGTACTGAGCGTGCCTCGAGTTTGTCCGCATGCTGCTTTTTGACAAAAGCTGGACATCCCCATGTCTTAATGTGCTTAAGATAGGGTTTCTTCCCACGCCACATCTGATATGGTGTGGTATGCACAGTCTTAGTTAGAACTCGGTTCAAAAGGTATGCAGCTGATTCTAGTGCATATCCCCAGAATGATCGCGGTAACTCAGTGTTACTCATCATGGAACGTACCATATCCAATAGGGTCCAGTTCCGTCTCTCCGATACACCGTTATGTTGTGGAGTGTATGGAGGAGTAAGCTGAGAGAGAATTCCATTCTCTTTTAAGTAATCCAGGAACTCGACACTTATATATTCACCACCTCGATCAGATCTCAGTGTCTTGATACTTTTGCCTGTTTGTTTTTCTACTTCATTCTTATATTCCTGGAATTTTCCAAAGGCTTCGGATTTATGTTTCATTAAGAAGACATATTCGTACCTTGAAAAGTCATCCGTAAAAGTAATGAAGTAAGAATAACCGCTTCGCGCATGTGTAGACATTGGACCGCACACGTCGCTGTGTACAAGTCCCAAGAGCTCGCTCTCTCTTACTCCATGTCCAGTGAACGGAGTCTTTGTCATCTTTCCTTTGAGACATGATTGACAAGTTTCATATGATTGATATTCGAACGGATCCAAATATCCTTCTGTATGTAACTTCGTCAACCTTCTCTCATTGATGTAACCCAGTCTACAATACCATAAGAAAGCCTGATTTGTTTCCGGAGATTTTCTTTTGTGTGTATTCTGGACATTGAAAATCCGTGGTTGGTTTAATACGTATATACCATTGCTTAATGTACCTGAACCAATCAAAACTTGACTAAGGAGAATGTTCACAACATTACATACAAATGCAAATTCATAACCTTCTTTAGATAATAAAAATACAGATATGATATTACATGTTGTATTGGGTACAAAATAACAATCACGCAAAACCAAAACGTGTCCATCTGATAACCCCAGGTGATAGTCCCCCACGGACTCAGCATCCATGCCAGCTCCGTTTGCAACTCTGAGGGTCATATCACCTGCCTTCAAAACCCTACGCCTTCTCAGTGCCTATAAAGAATTACAGATATGAGATCCTGATCTAATATCCAATACCCAGGATGTAGAGTTTATTGATAGACAGTTTTCAATAACATACACACCTGAAGCTGAAGCCGCAACTTGCTTCAGATCCTGTGTTCTGGCCTTCCAAGCCCTGTAATCCTTTTTTCAGTGTCCACTCTTGTGACAGTAAAAGTATTCTTCCTTTCCCACAAGATTTCCCGCTACCATTGTTGCCTTTGCCTTTCCCTTCGTATCCACTTTACTAACACCGCCCCTTGGTTTGGTGGGGGTTTTCTTCTTCTTTCCCTTGGCTTTTTCCTTGGACCTAGAAGAGGAAGATCCTCCTACAAATAAAGTGGATGTTTCCCTACCTTTCTGTAGGGTGCCCTCTGCACTCCTCAGCATGTTGAGGAGTTCTGAAAGTTCAACTTCTTTTTCTTGCAAGTTGAAGTTCGGAATAAACTGGGCGTAAGTGGAAGGAAGGGACTGGAGAATCAAGTCCGTGTAGAGCTCGTTCTCTAACGTGGTCCCAAGGTCCGCGAGCTCCTCAATGAAGCCAATCATCTTAAGCACGTGTTCCGCTACCGATGATCCGACGGCCAATTTCGCCGAAAACAGTTTTTTCGAGACTTCGTATCTGGCGATAAGGGATTGCTCTCCATACAGTTCTTTTGTATGGAGAAATATGGATTCAAGGTCCATATTCTCGTGCCTCCTCTGGTGTTCATTGTCCATAGAGGCAAGTACGGGGCACTTGGCCTTCGCGCAGTCGATTTCCCAGGTCTTACGGATTTCCTTATCCACGATGCTGGTTTTGGGACCTGGGACAGGGGGAGCTTTGGTGGTGAGGAGATACCCCAACTTGTCATAAGTGATTGCCATTTTGACATTCCTGAGCCAATCTTTATAGTTTGGCCCTGTCAGTATATTTTTATCTAGTAGTAACTTAAGTCCAGTCATGATGATTGGTCACTGCAATTAGGAGAGAGTGAAGAAACACGTTAGCATGATGCTCTTGCAAGTTTAAAGTGGTTTTTAATTTGTCTAAACAGGATGGCTCCCACTGTCTCTCGAATCCCTCCTTAAACCAAAAAGGAAGAATTAGTCAGGATCAATCTCACTGTACAATACTTGCTTAACTGTTCAGCCAGGCTAGTGTCGGTACTTCGAGGGAGCTTTTCCAACGCTTTCGCGAAGTTCCTTAATTAAATAACCTCTTTTCTCTGGGGGCGTAGCCCCGCTAACACCTTTCTAGACACCTACTAGGTTTATAGCATTGATCGTTAAGTGAGAAATTTCCCGACGAGTAGCATATACTCACAGTAGGATCGGGATCCAAATATCATTGCATGACAAAACTGAAGGAATCCTACCAGAATCATCACACTCCAAATGGTATGCAGCGCTAGCAAGTTTCAGTTCTTTTGAAACTCCCGATGTGGATTTTTGCCCCGTGCTCTTATGACCTTGACTTTGGCCAACAAATCATAAGTCACATGTCAAGTTCTACCCATCATTCTCCAGGTTAATTTGAACCCACCCGTACCTACCCTTGACTTTGGCCAACAAGGCAGTACGACTGTCCCAAACCAACACATCTATCTATGTTGCACATGAATACCCAATAGCTACCAATCACTATGTCTTGACTTTGGCCAACAAACATAGCTTGAATACTATTGACCATCCATGTAAAATGATGGAGGGCTACGAATGGTTTTGGCAAAACCGTGAACGTAGTCAACTTGATATAATCGATGGAACGCGATAGCTTTCAAAAGGAGTGGTTTAAGCTCCGCGTTTAAAAGTTATTTTGAAAAGAAACCGAGTGGTTTTGAAAGGTTCCAACGACTTTTACTTTGGTTTATTTTTCTTGCATTAATTTTAATGCGTCCCATCATTTAATCCTACCATTGCAGAAAACAACGAAATATGACGTACGCTTATGCCATTCGCATTCGCCACGGGGTCCCGTCATCACCCGTTAGGTTACTTAACTAACGACAGAGCGGGGGCTAGACTAGTGCGGATGCAAAACATAAGCAACGCCTAAATAGATATCTACATATAGATATATACATTCGTCAGATGCAATGATAGCCATTCCAGATCACAGATGAATACATTGGATATACTAGGAATCCACATTCCGTTCGAGCCTGTAACGAAAAGCGGATTACACGGTCGCGATGAACAACCAATACCCTACCCTAGACCCCTACGGGTGCGGCAAATTACCCGCCAAGTACCCGAAGCGAAGCAACCTCCCTCAACGACGTGAGTAGGCCATTCGACACTTCGAGATACCCGGTAGTTTGTGCACCCCACCATGGGTCTATCCTAGGAGCAAAAACAGTAAAAAGAAATTATACAATGACGACTACAACCCCATCCCGGTTGTGCGGCCATATAAATAATATTACATCAATTTACATATTACAAGAATTGAAAGATAAAGAAAACTCTCATCTCACAACCCCCCGGCTATTCATCTGCGACAATCCAACGAATTCATATACACAAACCCTCAACATTACTGATCACGGATATGTATAACCCCCACTAATCGACGTATAGAGATTAGCAGACATTCAATACATATATAACATTATAGATACAACCCATTAGCCAAAGTCTACAGAAAATCGACTAAAATACGGATTTGTAACCACCCCAAAAACAAACTTGTTCTCTGGAAATTCTGGGCAGAAACAAACCATCTCAAAAATCACAAAACACCAACAGGAGAAAACTGCAGGAGAAACGATCCACGGCCGAGTCAACTCGGCCGCGGATCCGCGGTGAGTTGGTCGACTCACTGGATCGTTTATCTTACCTGTTCTTTAAAAAGCCTGAGCCGATTTTTAATACATGATTTATTATTTTTTGAGCAGAAATAAAAATCGGCCGAAACTTGATATTTTTAACGTGTTTTGCGGTTTTTCGTCCGATCGAAATTCTAGATACTTTGCTAACATGCTAGGGTGTGTTTAGCTAGGCTCTGATACCATTGTAAGTCTACGTTACCTCTCCCAGTTTTTTCGGGCTTGCGGAAATGGTGAAAAACGATTTTTCGGGTAATGGTAACATGGACTATAAAACACGGATCTTTCCTAAACTACACACTAGCAACTAACTAGAGCTTTACCTACTCGGTTAGGGGTTATACCTCAACTTGAACTCCTTCTCTTGGACTCTTTGTGGTGGTCGGATGGTTCTTTCCTCGTTGCCTTCTCTTGCCGAAGATGGATCCACCTGAGGGTCTCTACCTTGAGCTTCTTTCTCGAACTTGAGAAAACTAAAGTGTCCGGCTTGCTAGACCTTCAACCTTAGGATGAGTAGAGAGTGGCTTTGGTGTTTTATCTCTAAGGAAATGTTTCTCAACACATGAGATGAATTTTCCTTGAGCTAGAGGAAGAGGAAGAAGAAAGGATGAGAGAGAATCAATATGACAGAATGAGAATAGTTTTACAACCATATCAAATATATGTGAATTAATCTAATTAATAATATTAATCAAAATGAAAAAGGTGATGGTTGGTTTGATAAGACCATTATCATTTCACATTAAATGTTTTTGCAAAGATCAAAGAGCATCTTTGGAATGAAATGATGATAGTCAATGTTTCAACCTTGGTCAACAAGTCAACCTTGGTCAACAAGTCAACAAACCCTAACCATAACCCAATTTCATTTAAATAACATTATCAATTGATATTTCACATATTCATTAGGGTTTGGTAAACGACAACCGACAACTGTGCATACACACCCGTACCAAAACCCTAATAAGAATCCTCTTCTTCTGCCTCAGTCAACTGTGCATACACACCCGCATTCGTGTTCCGAGGAGCACGAATACTATGAGATAAAACTAACCCCAAAGCATATACTAGGATCTGGCTCAAAACAGAGCCTGCTAGTAACAACTGTCCGGACACCAAACGTGCACAAGTGCGCGGATGTGAAGGAAACCTGTCGTAAAACCATGCGACCTCTACTCTGTTTTTCCCAAAGGAGAATAACCCTCTGTATGGGACTCTAAAGACTCGACACTATGCTGGCAGTGGGTTTAACCACAGGCCGCAAGCGGTACTTGCTGTACGTAACGGTCCCCAGGTAGATGCCGATAAGAAGAATGATGAGGTGAACCCATCCGAACTCCTACTGAGCCTGAATGTGACAATCTCCGTACAGTCCAGTCTGTTCGTCTGAGAATATCGCATGGCGGGCCTAGGGGGCGGTAAACGTCAGTCCCCTAATAGCGGTACAAGTCGTGTCGGAGTGTAGCCCAGAACACCCTGAGATAACACTGGAAACCTACTGGTATATCTTGCTTGCCCTGGCCAGGGACTTTGTGTAATGGCTCTCCTAGACACAGCGCGATATCAACACCCAATACTGGGAGAGACGAATCCTGTCTAACCGTCACTGCCTCCAAGTGCTTCGTGACTGCACCCAACTACTACCTGTTTGCACGACTCATTTGAGCCGTGGTAGGGTAGTAATCAAAGTACAGTAGGAACACACTCGAGGCGAAGTGACAGTGTCAAGTCAGCGGACTAAGATGTACTCATGCCATCTGGGAACTGATAACTGACGATAGGTATAGTACCAACCAACAGTTCCTAACGAGTCCTGTCCAGTGTACTCGTAACCTAACGAGCACCCGCATACTATCTCAAGTACGACGTACTGACGGCTGTGGGACAGACCGTCTCCCAAGCTGGGATGAAAAGCGCATACGCTAGTCTACTCCGGAGTATCGATGCCCTGTCTCGATAGTCCTACGACTAGGGACCTGCATAAGGATGTGCTTGTGGATTACCCAGCCTCCACGAGTGTGACTGCCATCAAAACGCTGGTAATCAAGCAAAGATCCTAAGGGCTCCACTAATGTGTATAGGTGATATACTAAAATAAACACATGTATACATTAAAGTAGAAACAAACCAAGCAGCATACTACTATTTTGAGCAAGATTGTCTATACAACTGTGAATATCCCAAGCTTCCATTAAGTAATATACAAACTAGTATGATACAGTAATGGCCTCTAGGGCATATACACTAACAGACGTTACCATCCCTAGACTCGATATGCAGCATATCTGACGAAGATATCGGACTGTACGATAGTGTTTCCGGTTGGCTCAACGGGTGTTGTGACAGGTTTGCTTGTTTTCTTCTGATCGCTCAATACCCGGGTGGCCGTTACGTTTAGCTGACCTCTTGCGTCTTCGGGGTGCTTGATATGATCATCACCCACTGCCGGTGTATTGTCGAGTCTTAGAGTCACACAATGGAGTTACCTAGCCTAGGCAAAACGATGTGGCGTGCATATGTGACATGCGCGGGGACCCGATTAAATGCGCGTATGTGATACCGTATATTAATCGGGCGGTTTGCTATTTGTCGGGTCGTATGAGATATGACCAGTTTGCTAAATCAAGTGTTGATTTAACATTGACCATTAGCATTTTCACTTTAGACCCTTTTGTCTTTTATTGTATGCATGCATGTATGCACATGTTTACATTGATGAATTTATGGATGTGCATGCACACATACATGCATACACATTTCAATCATGGTTGTTGATACATTGGATGGTGGCAATATAAGACTCACACCTTAATAAATATGTTGATATTTATTTTTGGAGCGTGAAAATGGAAATAATTCATGGTTAATTATTTTATTCATCCACTAAACCTTTAGTTAACCATGGGTTATTTTTCCATGGCCATTCTTGCATCAAAAGAAATATCTAGATATTTATTAACTAGGGTTAAAGATGAGAAGAAGAAAATATATATATTTTCTATTCTCATTTTTATACTTATGCTTATCATTATCTTGAGCTCTTTCATTTTGCCATCTTCTTCTTCCTCACTCTCTTGCTCTCTAGGTTTTGATAGTGAACAAAAGAATGGTCAAGTTAGGGGTTTGAAGCGAGAAAACAAACTACATCATCATTTTATACTACTCTTGCCCACTAGTTTAGAGTGTTAGCTTCAACTTCATCATCTTGATCAAGTGGAGCTTTGAGCTTGGACAAAGAGGACTTCGGGTGGATCGTCGTGGACTTGGAGGATCTCAAGCAAGCTTCTTCCAACACTCAAGTAGCCAAGGAGTCTAGCTAAGGGAGCTACAAAGGTTGTATTCTCTAAACCTAGCACTTAACTACTTTTGGATTGTGTTAAAGCTTAGTGTTACCCTAGCTTTTCTAGTTTGATCCTTAGGATAGTTTCTTTAGCACCCTATAAATTTTTAATATGGCATGTGTGATGCTACCAAATCCTTAGTAGAGGTGGTAAGGAAATTCCTTCATGGTATCAGAGACTAACTAGAAACCTAGACGATGTTACGATAATCGGAATCCGAAAAACTCCTCAAAATATGATTTTAGAAAACCCATGGAAATGCTCTCTGTAAATTTTTTTAAAAACTGGTCTAAATTTATTTAAGCAACCGCAGAGTGACATTTAAGATGATATAAGAACACTGGTGAAATACGAACTGGAGGGGCTCGGGAAAATCCGGCGACCAATACTATTTTCCGGCGTTGCAGGCCAGTTGTGCTCCCCTCTGGCTCGTATTGCACCTGTGATCTTTTACTCATGATTGGGGTTTCTGGTATTGTTTTGAAGTCCAAATTTGCATGTGATGTTAGTTTGGAAATGGGCTCTTTGCGGAGTATTTCGTATTCGTATTTTTATAGCATTGTATTGGTAACTTTGGTGACGTTAAACAGGTCGAACGAATTATCAAACACTGGTATTTTCCAGGTTGAACGTACTCGATATATAATGAAGGTATTCCTATGGACCCTCTAGAAAAATGAAACCCTAACTCGAGATGTGACCACCAAACTGCGACTAAACCTTAGGGTTTACCGTAGTTAGTGGTGCCACAATTGAGGCTTGGGTTTGCCCTTGTACGGCTGGTCCATTAAATACTGTGGCATGGACTTTGGGTATTGTTTAACAGTGCTCAAGTATTGACCTTGCTGGGGAATATGGGTGTTCGTTAATTCGATCGAAGGGTTTAACATCGCCTAGTAGTATGTGATACTTATTTCTGCGACCGTAAGCGTAGTATGCGTATCGCCGGTTTCGTTGCTATATGTCAACGGCAATTGGGGTACGTACACTTGCTTACGTTGATGACATGTGATGCTATGTGTTGCTGTGCTATGATATATAGGATTGTCGTGATCGAATAGCCGGGGGGTTTTATATGAGATGAGAGTTTTACTTTTCATTCATGTAAAATTAATTTATAAGTAATATTCTTTTATTTAGGGCACTTCCGGGTTGAGGATGATGTCACCATTGATGTATATTATTTACTTTTCCGCATTAGGATAGACCCAAGGTGGAGAGCACAAGTGACCGGGTTCAAGAGTCCAGTGGGAGACCATCTCGAGGAGTCGGGACCGGGTCTCCTAACTCTAGAATTGATAGGGTCGCTTGCCGCTCTCGTAGGGGTCTAGGGTGTGGTATTGGCTATTCATCACTACCGTGGAATCCGTATTTTCTATTGTTGGCTAAATACTAAATACGGAAGTCCGAGTATATCCTATATTATCATATCTGTGTTTCTGCTGCCTATATTCTGTGATGTGATTGCTTAATATATCTGAGACGAATGCTATATTATATATGAGATATATAGTAGACGTTGCTTATGTTTTACACCCGCGCTAGTCCCGTCCTGGTATACCGTTAGTTAAGTAACCTAACGGTGCATAACAGAACATTGTGGCGAATGCGGATGGCATAAGCGTACATTGTATTTTTGTTTCTTTTCTGTGATTGGCTTAAGGACTTAAATGATGGGACAACATTAATATGATTAATATGAAGAAAAATAAACCTAAAAAGATGTTGTAGAATCGGATTTGAAAACCACTCGTCTTTTTACGAAAATACTACATTTCAAAACTGCGGAGCTTAAGCCACTCCTTTTGAAAAACCATTTGATTCTACGACGATATCAAGTTCAAAGCGTTAAGCATTTTCTTGAAAACCATCCGCAACCCTCCGTCATTTTAGGAAGCAGAGTACTTAGTATTCGTGCTACGTTTGTTGGCCTTAGCCAAGGCGTAGTACACGTTAGCTAAGTGATGTCTTCCTACAATGCATATGATGCAGATTAATTGGGACGGGCATGTGACTTTGTTGACCTTAGCCAAGGGTCATGTGAACGGGTCTAATTAATCAATAAATGACGGGTTGAACTTGATTAGTGCTTGTGATTTGTTGACCATAGCCAAGGTCATGAGTGCCAGGGGTAAAAACCACATCGGGAGTTTCAAGAGTTGAAATTTGCAATGAGATTGCATACCTTCCATATAATGGTTGGATCCAGATCCCACTGTGGGCAACAGTTGCTCCCAGGAGAGTTTTGCAGTTTACAATTAGCTAACCCATTAGGTGTCTAGAAAGGTGTTAACGGGGCTACGCCTCTGGGAAGACGAGGTTTATATTAATTAGGTCTGTGCGAAAGCACGGGGAACCTCCCTCAAGTACCGACACTGGCCTGGCTGAACGGTTAGCGAAGTTGTAGACTGTAATTAATCCTGGCTAGTTTTCTTTTTAAGGTTTGAAAGAAAAACTTGATTAAAGCAGTGGGAGACATCGATTAGATATGATAATAACCAATCTGATCTTTGCAAGAGCTTTCTCTAAGTGTATTCTTTTCTCTCTCTTAATGGTAGATACCAATGACAGGACTCAAGCTTCTACTAGATAAAAATAAACTGAATGGAACCAATCATATGTCCTCATGGCTCCAGCCCTTCCCGTCCCAGGTCCTAAATCTTCGGTTGCGGATAAGGAAGTCCGCAAGACATGAGACGCTGACTGTGCCATGGCCAAATGCCTCGCGCTTGCATCGATGGATAACACACATCAGAAGCAGCATGAGAATATGGACGTCCAAGCCATATTTCTCCATACAAAGGAGTTGTATGGAGAGCAATCTCGTGTCTTATGATACGAGACATCCAGAAAGCTGTTTCAGATGCGGATGGCCCCTGGCACACCAGTAGATGACCATGTTCTGAAGATGATAGCCCTTATAGAAGAGCTTGAGGACCTCAGATGGGAAATGGACAACGAACAATATACTGATATCATTCTGCAGTCTCTCTTCCCAACCTTTGCTCAGCTTGCAGTTAAATTCAACATGCACAACATGGAGAAGTCGCTACCAGAGCTCCTCAATATGTTGAGGAGCACAGAGAGCACGGTCAAGTCAGTGAAGACTCCCGTTTTGAGTGTTGGGCCATCTTCCTCCTCTCGCCCGAAGGCTAAGGCCAAGGGAAAGATGAAGAAAAAACCCACCAAACCTAAGGGTGGAGTCAAAAAGGCTAAGGGGAAAGACAAGTCCACGGCTGGGGAATCGGGGAAAGGGGAATGTTATCACGGCCACAAAGCGGGACACTGGAAGTGCAATTGCACTGAGTACTTGGAGCTCAAGAAGAAGAAGCATGGGGATGCTTCCGCTTCAGGTGTGTTTGTGACAGAAAACTGTTTTTCAATACTCTGCTTCTTGGGTATTAGATACCGGCTCAGGTTCTCACATTTGCAATTCTATGCAGGGGCTGAGAAATAGCAAGGTTTTGAAGACAGGTGACCATACTCTCCGCGTTGGAAATGGTTCCAATGTACATACAGTTGCAGTGGGAGAGTATCACTTGGGGTTACTGTCGGGACTCGGTTCTTGTTCACGGAGAAAAGTGCCACACGAAACAAAGTGCCACGCCAAGTGTCGTGTTAAGTGAGCGGGGCCACATCTTGAATCCGTGGGGGCCACCTCTTGAGTCCGTGGGACCCACTGCAGAACAATGGGGACTCTTCGGAATACATTCCGGAAGAGGGCAGATCTGTACTATAAATGGAATGATACCACTCTTCAATACAGAGGCGTCTTTTAAGTGAACCGGATTTACAGGAGCTTGAGAACTCCGTAGTTAAGCGTGCTCGGGTCAGGGAAGTCTTGGGATGGATGAGCTCCTGGGAAGTGACCCCTGGTCGGGTCCGATTCGCCCGAAGGACAAAACCGTGCGGCTTCGGCCAGAGCGGACAATACTCTCTGTATTAGGGGTGGGGCGTGACAGAATGGTATCAGAGCTAGGTTCTCTCAATAGTAGGTCTGTGGTTCGAGGACGAATTGTTCAAAGGTGAGGAGAATGTCGGGACTCGGTTCTTGTTCACGGAGCAAAGTGCCACACGGAACAAAGTGCCACGCCAAGTGTCGTGTTAAGTGGGCGGGGGCCACCTCTTGAATCCGTGGGGGCCACCTCTTGAGTCCGTAGGACACACTGTAGAACAATGGGGACTCTTCGGAATACATTCCGAAAGAGGGTAAATCTGTACTATAAATGGAATGATACCACTCTTCAATACAGAGGCGCCTTTTAAGTGAACCGGAACTACAGAAGCTTGAGAACTCCGTAGTTAAGCATGCTCGGGCCAGGGAAGTCTTGGGATGGGTGACCTCCTGGGAAGTGGCCCCTGGTCGGGTCCGATTCGCCCGAAGGACAAAACCGTGCGGTTTCGGCCAGAGCGGACAATACTCTCTGTATTGGGGGTGGGGCGCGACAGTTGCCGTCTTGATGTATATTGGTTTTGAACCCATGTTATTATGTACCTAGTATGATTTGTAATATAATATCCATTTTTCTTTGTTAGACAATGAAGGATATAATTTTGTATTGCAGAACAATGTTATGAACGTTCACCTGAATCAAATGTTGTTTGGGTATGGTACACTTAATAACGGGATATACGTCCTAAATCAACACACAGTTTTCAGTATACAATACACTAATAAAGGAAAACTTTCAGAAATAAATGAAGCTTTTCTTTGGTACTATAGACTTGGTCATATTAACGAAACAAGACTAAACAAGTTACACAAAGATGGATATTTAAACCCTTTTGAATATAAATCTTATGCGACTTGCCAGTCTTGTATCAATGGAAAAAGGACCAAAACTCCGTTTACAGGACACGGAGAAAGAGCAACTCAGCTTTTGGGCCTCATACATAGTGATGTATGTGGGCCAATGTCTACACATGCTAGAGGCGGTTTTTCTTACTTCATCACCTTCACTGATGATTTCTCAAGATTCTGTCATGTATTATTATAAAAGCACAAGTCCGAAGCTTTCGAGAAATTCACTGAATATAAACTCGAAGTAGAAAAACAAACCGGCTTGAGCATCAAAATGATTCGATCAGATCGAGGTGGGGAGTATCCCAGTACAGAGTTTGCGAACTTCCTAAAAGAGAATGAGATTCTCTCTCAGCTCACTCCTCCTTACACACCACAGCACAACGGTGTGTCAGAACGTCGGAATCGGACCCTATTAGATATGGTTCATTCCATGATGAGAGATACTGAGTTACCCATCTTATTTTAGGTGCATGCATTGGAGACTGCAACGTTTCTACTGAACAGGGTCCCAACCAAAACCGTGTCTACCATGCCATATGAGATATGGCATGGGAAGAGACCATCTCTTAAACGAATTAAGATTTGGGGTTGTCCGGCCTATGTTAAAAAGCAAAATCCGGACAAGCTCGAGACACGGTTAGTCATGTGTAATTTTGTGGGATATCCAAAGAATTCTTATGGATATTTATTCTACCACAAGGAGGAAACAAAAGGTGTTTGTTTCTCAGCATGCCACATTTTTAGAAAAAGAGTTTTTTTACAAATGATACAGATGGCAGTGTGGTAGACCTAGAAGAAGTTCTACAAACACAAATTACAAATGATGACTTGGTTGAACCGGCTGTTGCAACAGAAATTGATGAACCTCGGCCACTCCGTAGATCTGGTAGGACTTCTCGTCCACTGGAGAGGTACTACGGTTTCCTCATTGATGGTGACAGAGAAGACTGCATCATGGTGGATGATGACCCTACCAGCTTTCAGCAAGCTATCACGAGTGGAGACTCTGTGAAGTGGCTGGATGCCATAAGATCTAAAATGGGTCTATGTACACTAACAAAGTATGGACTTTGGACGTTGTACCCCCTAGGGTAAAACCTGTGGGGTGCAAATGGATCTTTAAAAGAAAGATTGGTGTAGATGGGCAGGTAGAGACCTATAAGGCAAGACTTGTGGCGAAGGGTTTTCGTCAAAGTCCAGGTCTGGACAATGACGAAATTTTTCTCCCGTAGCCATGCTTAAATCCATTTGGATCCTACTTGCTATTGATGCTCACTACGACTATGAAATCTGGCAGATGGACGTTAAACAGCATTTCTAAATGGAGATTTAGAAGAATGTGTTTATATGGATTAGCCAGAGGGCTTCATTGACAGTGGGAGCAGCGGGAAAGCATGTAGATTGCTTAAATCCATTTATGGATTAAAGCAGGCATCACGGTGTTGGAACATCTGTTTCGATGATGTTATCAAAGAGTTTGATTTCATCAAAAATCCAGATGAACCTTGTGTTTATAAGAAGACTGTAGGGAGAGTTGTCACATTCCTCGTATTGTACGTGAATGACATTTTTCTGATAGGAAATGATATTTCTATGCTACAGTCGGTCAAATCTTTCTTATCACTAAGGTTCTCCATGAAGGACCTGGGTGATGCCACATACATTCTGGGCATTCGGATCTATAGGGATAGATCCAAGAGGTTATTGGGATTGTCCCAAACCAGGTACATTAACACCATCCTAAAAATGTTTAGTATGGAAGACTCCAAGCGGGGTGCCTTACCCGCTGCCATGGGGTCACTCCTTCTAAGGACTTTTGCCCAAAGACCGATGAAGAAAGAGCTCGCATGAGCATTATACCCTATGCTTCTGCCGTAGGATCTATAATGTATACGATGTTATGTACACGCCCAGATGTAGCTTATGCACTTAGTGTAGTAAGCAGGTATCAATCCAACCCAGGGGAGAATCACTGGGTAGCTGTGAAGAACATTCTTAAGTACTTGCGAAGGACTAAAGAATTGTTCTTGGTGTATGGTAATGGAGATCTCCAAATGGAGGCCTTTATCGATTCGAGCTTCCAGAGTGATAAGGACGACAACAAATCTATCTCTGGGTTTGTATTTACCCTCAATGGAGGGGCGGTAAGTTGGAAGATGTAACATTTCAGAAAAAATAAAATATTGTTTTTGGGAATTTTTATAATTAAATAATAAATATTATGAATATTATTTAATGCAGTATAATTAAATACCGATAAATTGGGAAATATTTGAGAAATTATGGAAATTATAGAGATAAAGGTGTTTTATATGATTTAAGCAATTATAAGTTCTTTATGATTAATTATATTCCATTTTAATGCTAATCGCGATTAAATATCGCTAATCGCTCATTAAGCTTGATTTTTGCACATGACATGCACCATGTCATTTTTACACATTGTTACATTTTTCTACCTGTAACATTTCAGAAAAATAAAATATTATTTTATGGAATTTTTATAATTTAATATTAATTTTTATGAATATTTTAATATTTCGGTATAATTAAATACCGATAAATTGGGGAAATTTTTTAAAATGTTTAGAAATTACTAAAAGAGGGTGTTTTATGTGAATTATGCAAATTTTAAGTTTTTATGATTAATTATATGCCAATTTAGTGTTAATCGCGATTAAAAATCGCTAATCGGATTTTTAGTATATTTGTGCAAAACATGCACCATATCTTTTTTTTTTACTTGTTACGTATTCTTATGGCTTTCATGCATGTTTTATTTCATGGTTGATGATTTATTAGAGAGGGGAAAAGAATAGAAAAACAAAAGAAAAAGGAATATAATATTGGGTATGGATGAGAGAGAGAAAGGTGAGGGTGTGTTGACTTAGCCATTCCTCTTCATTCTTCACTCATTTCTCTCCTTCTCCCTCATATTGCTGCTGCTGCTGCTGCCGCCCCTCTCTCCCTCTTCACAAAATCCCCCAAAACACCATGGAAATCTACTTAAAACCCTATCCCCATTTCACAAAAATGATGTATAAGCTCAAGGGAAACACATTGGACCAAGAAAGGAAAGGTTTTAGACACTTGGGGCAACTCAAGAATATTCTTGAGTTGCCAAATGAGATATTTTCTGAACCACTAGCTTAGTTTTCCTATTGCTTTCACATCCATATGAACTTTACACCGATAAGTGATGTTTAGTGAGGGTATGGAAATTCTAGTTAGGGTTATTGGAAATTGAGAGTTGTGGTGGGCAATTAAGCTCAGTAAAGGCCACACAAACCCCCTAGTGCTAGAACCCAAGACTAAAACCAGAGACTTGAAACCCGGAATACGGATTTAGAAAGCCGATATCGGAAAAAATATGATTCTGTGAAGGTTAAATGGAATATGCTATCACCCCGAGACTCTGAAAATTATTTTGCATGGACAGTGATACATGCAGGCACCCAGGAAGCTACCACCAAAACCATAGCCCGTAACTCCCAACCATGGCCGCAGATTTATTCCTTCTGGCCACAATTTGCGGCCAGACCTGGAGCATTTTGGCTCGTTCTTGTTCTGTAGCTCCTACATCTATAAATTAGACCCCTGGCATATGCAAAATTGTCCAATTTGACCTAGGGTAGAATCTGGAGCCTTTTTCTTGAGTTGCTGTTTTAATTCGTTTTTTCGTTTTGCGTATTTTAAATTCTGGATTTGTATAATTGTGTTTTACCTCGATTACTTGGCGTTTATACGACGATATCGATGATAGTTTTATGGTTTTGAAAGCGTAGTCTATAGGTTCTAACCTATAGGCCTTAGCGCATCGTTTGGTTTTCTCGATGTGATTTTAAGGTTTAATTGCGATTGTGTTATCTTGTAGGTACCTTCTCGAGGGCTTCATACGATGAAGAAGATGAAGGCGACATCGACATCGACATGCAGGATACAAGTGAGTAGATTATATCTACGGGGGAAGTCGGGTGGATGGCGTATAACACTCCCGCAGTTCGATGTTTAGTATAGTATATATATACTATTTATGATAGCTTATTGTGTGTCGTGGATATTTGAGATGAGATTAAGTGTACTATGATTAGATTAGGGCGTAGAAGTAAACTAGTATAGTTCCTAGTTGCGAACCCTAGAATAGGCTTACACCCACACGCACACACATGCATATTCATTATACTTATACCTAGATGACGAGGATAGTGTAGGATATTGGAGATGAGTCGATGAGATTGGGCATAGTGCCATGAGATCGGTGATATGATGTTATTCGTATTTGGGATACGACATGTGATTCTAGCGGGCATTGGGACGTGTATTTTACACACGCATTTATATTTATATAGATGGTATCGATTTGTACTAGACTTAGATCAGTACCCCAGATCATGAGATATGATGATAAGGATATCAGATAATTGATGAGGTGAATGTGATATTGACCCATACCCAGCTTTTGGGATGCCGTACGATAATTTACCGTACGAGCTTTATATTGATGATAGATCCACACTCATGACTCGAGGATGTCATATGATATTGTATCTGTAACACCTTAGGATGTGTTTAGTGGCTAATTATATTTAAATAAAGGGTTTTTAATAAAAAGTTTACCAAATTGAGTTTCAAATATTTTTCCAAATTTAATAAATATTTTTCTAGAATTTTCCTAGGCTTGCACACACATGTGCATGTAAACTAGGCTTTAAAATGAGGTTATACCATGATTAGCAACCATGGTGGGTTTAATAATGGGGATTAAGTCTTTTGGATTTTAATTAAGTCTATTTAGTTAATTGATGGTTGTTTTAATTTGAATTTTTGTTTTGGGGTGTTGACTTGAGAGAATGAGAGAGAGAGAGAGAATGCATCATGGAAAAGTCCATGCTTGCATTTAATGATGAGAGAGAAAGGAGGGGTTGACATTGGGAGTTATCTTTTCCTCTCATTTTTGTGCTCATTTCTCTCAACCTCACTCTCATACTCATACACCCACACCTCTCCACAGCAGCAACAGGAAGCAAGCCCAGCAGCAGCAGCACAGCAGCAGCAGCAAGCAGTAAGCAGTAAGCAGCAGCAGCAGCTCCTTCCCTCTACTCCTTCTTCTTCCTCCAGCTCCCCAGGGTCGAGTGTGGGGTATACTTCTTGAACTTACCCCCTAGTTTGCTTAGTTCGTGAAGTTTAGCTTCGATTAGTGATTAATGGTGAGTTTTAGTGCGATATGAGGTAATTAGTGGGCACTTTGATCTAGTGAAGTGTGTATTGGTTTAAGTAAGTTGATGGAGTGTTGTTAGGGCCATGTTAACCAAGCTTAGCCCCCAATTGCACTAAAATACCACCAGATTGCTATTTGATGCAAATTCATCGTTTTAAAGCAAATTTTAGCTTTTTGTAAACTGCTATCGACCCAGTGAGTTCAGAATAAATCTGAGTTAACTGGAGTATAGTTGTTAGGTGCTGATCCCAAGTGTAGAACACGACCCCCATCTTCCTTGTTTAGGCCGTCGAAATATTGGTTCTGGCCACAAATTGCGGCCAGATGGGGAGGGAATGGGTTTGGGTATGGCTCTGTAGGTGTCTGCTGCTATCCTTAGACTCATGGCTTGTGCAATTTTATTTAATTGTTGCTGTAGAAAAATCTGGAGCTAAATACCTGTTTCTCGTATTTTTAAACCTTCGCGACACGCGTGATACGTGTGTGGGTTTGGGGTTTCTGTGTATCGCGACGCGTCGGGGTAGTTTCAGGCGCATAATCACACGTTTTAGCGTATCGCGCACACGCGCGCTTGGTTTGCGACGCGGGTTTATAGTTTGACCTTAATATCACGTTTTTGTGGATTTGAGCTTATGTGTGATATATTGTGTAATTCTAGGTTCGCAGGCGAGGGAGACGGACGCTGCGAAGAAGGGGAAGCAAGTCGTCGCTTACACTTAGCGCGAGACTTCGGTGAGTAGATTTAACATCTACGAGGATATCGCCCGCATGGCGTTATGCGTCAGGGCTGATAGGACCTTATAGCTATATGTTGCATTTACCTACATTGACTGTTATGGATACTGTTGTTGCATACTTCATTCCCTGCTATATGTATGTAAACTTAGAATTGATAGAACACCGCACTATTACTAACGGTTCATGTTGCACGAGCACTAATCTGCATGTTACACACACACCGTTAGTAATTGCCATGACACACTCACTGTAGAATTGCCATGATTATATTGCTGTAGTTCATTTCACATATGATTCGATATGATTTTCATAGAAATTGGGAGCCGCATGATGTCTTTAAAAACTGAAACTTTTTTAAAAAGCGGTTTCCCCTTGTACCTATATTATAGCTTGATGTACATAGCACATCGCATTTGATTTACTTATTGGTGTTGGATTTTCATGTGATTTCTGGTTTTGAGGACCGTGGGATTATTTAAGAAAATATGCACTATTTAAAAAACCCGGTTCCTTGTGATATGATATTTTGGTGCGTCCACCACGCGTTTTCTCGGTGCTGAGACGTGTGCTTGAAACCCGATTCGAGGTGTTGGATGATCCGTTTGCGGGTTCGTGGTGGACCCGGTATGGTTCCCCTCGGCAAGATGATCGATGGACTTTGCCGATTGAGCTTGGAGGTGGGCGAGTACCTACCGGTGATTGGTTGGACCTGGCGGTTATCCGGAGGATACTGACCAGAGTCGAGAGATGGATGCAGGATGATCCGTACTGCCGGGGCCGAGTGCCGATACCGCAGACGGAGCCCGTGGGCTGACCCGGTCTTATGGAGCCCGATATATGAGGATTTGCGTGTCGATGCTGGACACGAGTATTTTATGATATTTTGAGTGCCGATGTTGGGCACTCGTGATTCTCAGATATTTACAGGATTTGAGGGCCGAGAAGAGTGCCGGCGCTTGAGTTTATTTGGGATTTGGGGTACAGTTTTGGGCATCGATTATCTTTCCACGTTGATATTCCGTGTAGTTGCTATTTATCCCATGCTCAGCATTGATTATCATGTATCTCATCCTGTAGTTATTTACCTGACAGAGCATTTGCATGATTATTGCACCTACTGCTTGTCGCATATAGATCTTACTTGCTGGCATATGATAGAGTAGCGCAGTACGTGCATGCTCGCGATTACCTTTATATGTTATCTCTATTCACGAGTTGGCAACTCACCCCCGTTGTGCCACAGTATTTGCAGGTTGCCCCTCGGAGTAGTCGCGGAAGGCTGCCTTTTGCATCTTTTGGCTACAGATACCACTACTGTTGGTGTGAGAGCTATTTTGCTTTTAGGTGGGTTGTGGTATCTGATTACTTTTATTGTACCCCTTTTGTATCTAGTATTCTCCATCTACCATATATGTACTGGACTTAGAGATAGTGTGAGGACGATGATGTATATTTTTGTATTTTGGTGTCGAGCTCGTGGGAGCCGACTGTTTTTATATGCAGTTTATTATTCTGTGATGTTTACTTATTGCTCATTCTTCGCTACGGTGTCGTATATTACTCTTGTGGTGATGGTTTCCGCCGTTGGGCGTGATTTCTCCCGTTTGGGGATGCTTTATTTCATTAGATCTCATTTTCACTTATATCTTGTTTTATACCCGATTTCGGGGTTACTTTTACAAAGGAAATGCTGCCAAAATTATTTAAATGATGACGTAACTTTAAAAGAAATTATTGGACTATTTAAGGTTTTCTAATTGTTTTAACTAAATGTTTTCAACACTCGCTACTTTTAAACGGTTTTGATTTCTGGGTTCGGCTTACTTAGTCGCGTTACGCCTGTAGACGTTGCGTGGTTAAGTGCTTGTCACGAGTCGAAATATTCGGGTCGTGACAAAGTTGGTATCAGAGCGTAGGTTTTACCTTTCGGAGTGTAGGATGACTTTGGTATGATGGAGTAGGTAGCTGAAGCAAAGTGGCGTAGCATGTGTATGTTCCGCGATATACTCACGACACGGTACTCCGCCAAGGCAACCTTAGGACTTATTGATTTAAATTCCTTCTTGAGTATATATATTCTTGTGATTCGATTTCCGTATTCTTATCGAATCCTAATTTCCTTTCAGCCATTATGCCGCCAAAGACTACGAGGGCGCAGAGAGCGGCCGCGGGGGCCGAGATTCGAGTTGATTCGTCTGAGACGAGGACTGATCCAGGCAGTACACCGGTTGTACCCGAGCAGGTTGTTCCTCCCGTGATAGATCAGATCGCCACGCTAGGGGCTGGTATGCAGGAGATGCGCCAGACAGTGGGATCTAGCATGCAGGAGATGCGCCAGATGATAGGATCGCTAGTTGAGACGCTTCGAGCGCAGCGACCAGGTAGCTCCACCCGTTATAGAGACCGCGATGGTACCTACAGCACAGCCAGTTGCCCCTGCAGCCACGGAGGTGATTACAGTATCGCTATCAGAGTTTATGAGGCTGAAGCCTCCGGTCTTCACAGGCACCGATACAGCCGAGGACCCACAGTCTTTCATTGATAGGATGGCTCGGATATGCCGTTCCCTCAGATGCGCAGATGCGAGGTGGGTTGAGTTCGCGAGCTTTCGCCTGGAAGGTCTTGCGCAGAAGTGGTGTGAATCTGTCGAGAAGGGTAGAGCGGCAGGTCTTCCTCCTATGACCTGGACAGAGTTCGTGGCACTGTTCCTTGCCCGCTTTCTCCCACTGAGTGTCAGAGATGCTAGAGCACGCAGGTTCGAGTCCTTATGCCAGACTCCGGAGATGTCAGTGGCAGAGTATGACGTGCTGTTTACAGAGCTATCAGTTTATGCCCCGTATTTAGTGGCTACCGAGGAGTTGCGAGTCAAGAGATTTGTTCGAGGCTTGCTTACACCACTGTTCCTTGCGATCAGTGCGCAGCATTACGAGACATATGCAGCAGCGGTAGACGCAGCCCTATTAGTCGAGGAGCGTCTTGCTGAGACTTCGGTAGTTCCAGAGCCGAAGAGAGTTCGTACTGGTATATCAGCACGGAGACAGACATTCAGACGCCGCGGCAGGTATCGTTCAGGTACGAGGAGTGGCAGAGATTCGGGACGAGGCCAGATGTTTAGTTCGTATCCACGGGAGAGTCAGCAGTCGTCGCGGGGTTGCTATAGATGCGGCAGTCTACTTCACCTCGTCAGAGATTGTCCTGAGATACACCGGAGGGAGACAGCAGCACCGCATGTTACCTTACCACCTTCACCACCCTAGAGGGCGTTGCCGGTTGTACCTATTGTCGCTCCGCGTCAGACTCATACACAGAGAGGTCGTGAGCATGGTGGAGTTGCTGAGAGAGGACGGGATGACCGAGGCAGAGTGCACTGGTGGAGGACAGGCGCGGGTTTTTGCTTTGACGCATCAGGACGCACAGGGGTCCAATGCGGTGGTCTCAGGTATCCTTCCAGTATGTTCTGTTGATGCACACGTGTTGTTCGATCCCGCATCCATGCACTCGTACGTATCCACACACTTTGTGCCGAGTTTGGGTAGAGAGTCCGGTTTGGTTGATCAGCCGCTTGTTGTGACCACTCCTGTGGGAGAGTCGTTTGTTGCTAGGAACGTGTTCCGATCCTGTACCGTCTGTATTGGTGAGAGAGAGTTGCCTGTCGACTTGATCCTTCTTGAGATGTTAGACCTCGACGTTCTTTTGGGCATGGATTGGTTACCCACGTGCTATACTTCTGTGGACTGCCGTGAGAAGACAGTTAGATTCTGTTTTCCCGGCGAGTCGGTTTTTGTTGTGTTGGGGGACCGTGGTGCCACCCCTCACAGTGTGATTTCTTCTTTTCGCGCTGGACAACTTTTGAGGAAGGGATGTCAGGGATTTCTCGCCTATGTTTACGATGCTAGCGTTATAGGGGTTCCGTTGGATCAGGTTCCGGTTGTTAGCGAGTTTCCTGATGTATTCCCTGACGAGCTTCCTGGGCTACCGCTCGAGCGCGACATTTCTTTCTGTATTGATTTGGTTCCTGGCACGGGGCCTATTTCCATACCGCCTTATCGGATGGCCCTGGCGGAACTTCGAGAATTGAAGGGTCAGTTGAAAGATTTGCTGGATAAGGGACTTATTCGACCCAGTGTTTCTCCTTGGGGTGCTCCAGTTCTGTTCGTCAAGAAGAAAGACGGCAGTTTGCGTCTGTGTATCGACTATCGCCAGCTGAACAGGGTGACAGTGCGGAACAGATATCCCTTGCCACGTATCGACGATTTGTTCGACCAGCTTCAGGGGGCAGGATACTTTTTGAGGATCGATTTACGATCGGGCTATCATCAGCTGCGGGTTCGACAGGAGGACATTCCTAGGACAGCTTTCTGTACGCGTTACAGCCATTATAAGTTTTTGGTGATGTCGTTCGGACTCACCAATGCGCCAGCAGCATTCATGTACTTGATGAACCGTATTTTCCGGCCATATCTGGATTTGTTCATCATAGTATTCATTGACGATATCTTGGTGTATTCCCGGAGTAGTGAGGAGCACGAGCAGCACCTACGGATTACACTGCAGACTTTGAGGGAGCACCAACTTTACGCGAAATTCTCCAAGTGTGCTTTCTGGCTGGACAGCGTAGACTTCTTGGGGCATGTGATTTCACGTGACGGTATATGTGTAGACCCGAGGAAGATCGAGGCCGTTCAGCGTTGGCCCAGACCCACATCAGTTACGGAGATTCGCAGCTTTTTGGGGTTGGCCGGTTACTACAGGCGATTTGTGCAGGACTTCTTCAGTATTGCTACACCTTTGACCGGGTTGACCCGGAAGGGAGTTCCTTTCGATTGGACGGAGGAGTGCGAGCACAGTTTTCAGCAGCTACGGACTCGGCTGACTACGGCACCGGTGTTATCATTGCCTTCAGGATCAGGCGGATTTATGGTCTATTGTGATGCTTCTCGAGTGGGGCTAGGGTACGTATTGATGCATCATGACAGGGTGATCGCGTGTGCTTCGCGATAATTGAAGAAACATGAACAGAACTACCCCACTCACGATTTGGAGATGGCTGCAGTGGTCTTTGCACTTAAGATCTGACGACATTACCTATACGGCGAGTCGTGCCAGATATTCACTGATCACAAGAGTCTAAAGTATATATTTCAGCAGCGAGACCTGAACCTTAGACAGCGCCGATGGATGGAGTTAGTGAAGGATTACGACTACGAGATCTTGTATCACCCGGGCAAGGCGAATGTAGTGGCGGATGCTTTGAGCAGAAGGCCCGGGGGTAGTCTATCTTGTTTGAGCGCAGTACAGGGGCAGTCGTCGGTAGATTGGCAGATATTATGCGATAGCCGAATGCAGTTCGAGTTCATGCCGATCGGAGGACAGATTGCGCATGTTCGTGCACGCCTACAGTTGCTTGACCGTATACATGAGGAACAACATAGAGATGACCGATGTTTGGAGATCAGGACGCAGATTGGACATGGCAGATTTTCCGAGATCGTGATCGATGATCAGGGGATGCTGAGATTTGGGACTAGACTGTGCATACTAGATGCTGAGGGGCTACGGCGTGAGATTCTTGAGGCGGCACATCGATCGGTGTACAACATCCATCCCGGTTCCACCAAGATGTATCATGATATGAGAGATGTTTACTGGTGGGACGGAATGAAGAGGGACATCGCAGATTTCGTGTCAAGATGCCTGACAGCAAGTCAAGGCCGAGCACCAGAGGCCCACGGGAGAGCTACAACCGTTACCCATTCCGGAGTGGAAATAAGAGCAGATTTCGATGGATTTCATTATGGGTCTACCCAGGACTAGGCGAGGGTATGACTCCATTTGGGTGATCGTGGATCGTCTGACGAAAGCGGCTCACTTCCTGCCAGTGAAGACGACTTTCGGATTTGCTCAGTACGCCCAGATTTACATCGATGAGATAGTACGACTGCATGGAGTCCCGACGTGTATCGTGTCCGACAGAGGCACCCAGTTTACCAGCCGACTATGGCAGAGACTTCAGGAGGCTTTGGGAACACGCTTGAGTTTCAGCACAACATTTCATCCGCAGACCGACGACCAGTCAAAGCGGACGATTCAGACTCCCGAGGACATGCTCCGAGCATGCGTTTTAGACTTTGGTGGTAGCTGGGATCATCATTTAACCTTGGTGGAGTTCTCCTACAGCAATAGTTTCCAGGATACTATTCAGATGCCACCTTTCGAGGCTCTGTATGGGAGGAGATTTAGATCGCCCGTCTACTGGACAGAGCTCAGTGAGAGCAGTATTTTGGGGCCCCAGATCGTACAGGAGACGACCGAGAAGATACAGCTGATTCGAGACAGGATGAGGACAACTCAGAGCAGGCAGAGATCATATGCTGACAGGCGCCGCCGCAGATTAGTGTTCGCAGTTGGAGATCACTTTTTTCTGAGGGTCTCTCCGATGAAGGGAGTGATGAGGTTTGGACGGAAGGGGAAGCTTAGCCCCAGATTCATAGGTCCCTTCGAGATCCTCGAGCGTGTGGGCGCAGTAGCTTATCGTTTGGCTCTTCCACCAGACTTCCCAGATGTTCACCCCGTGTTCCACGTGTCGATGCTTCGCAGATACCTACATGACCCTTCGCACATGATTCAGGATCAGACCGTTCAGCTCGAGCACGACCTTTCGTTCACCGAGCAGCCAGTCGTGATATTGGACCGGCAGGTGAGGAAACTTAGATCGAGGGTCTTGCCATCAGTGAAGGTGCTTTGGCGCGGCCCGAGTGGCGAAGAGATCACTTGGGAAGCCGATGGCTAGATGCGGAACAAGTTCCCTCTTCTCTTTGAAGGTATGCCTAGCTATATATTTTCAAATTCGGGGACGAATTTCTTTTAGGGGGGGGGGGGAGATTGTAACATCTTAGGATGTGTTTAGTGACTAATTATATTTAAATAAAGGGTTTTTAATAAAAAGTTTACCAAATTGAGTTTCAAATATTTTTTCAAATTTAATAAATATTTTTCTAGAATTTTCCTAGGCCTGCACACACATGTGCATGCAAACTAGGGTTTAAAATGAGGTTATACCATGATTAGCAACCATGGTGGGTTTAATAATGGGGATTAAGTCTTTTGGGTTTTAATTAAGTCTAATTAGTTAATTGATGGTTGTTTTAATTTGAATTTTTGTTTTGGGGTGTTGACTTGAGAGAATGTGAGAGATAGAGAATGCATCATGGCAAAGCCCATGCTTGCATTTAATGATGAGAGAGAAAGGAGGGGTTGACATTGGGAGTTATCATTTCCTTTCATTTTTGTGCTCATTTCTCTCAACCTCACTCTCATACTCACACACCCACACCTCTCCACAGCAGCAGCAGCAGCATAGCAGCAGCAGTGATCAGCAGCAACAGCAACAGCAACAACTCCAGCTGCATCTCCTTCCCTCTACTCCTTCTTCTTCCTCCAGCTCCCTAGGGTCGAGTGTCGGGTATACTTCTTGAACTTACCCCCTAGTTTGCTTAGCTAGTGAAGTTTAGCTTCGATTAGTGATTAATGGGGTGTTTTAGTGCAATATGAGGTAATTAGGGGGAACTTTGATCAAGTGAAGTGTGTATTGGTTTAAGTACGTTGATGGAGTGTTGTTAGGGCCATGTTAACCTAGCTTAGCCCCCAATTGCACTAAAATACCACCAGATTGCTATTTGATGCAAATTCATCGTTTTTAAGCAAATTTTAGCTTTCTGTAAACTGCTATCGATCCAGTGAGTTCATAATAAATTTGAGTTAACTGGAGTATAGTTGTTAGGTGCTGATCCCATGTGTAGAACACGACCCTCATCTTCCTTGTTTAGGCCGCCGAAATATTGGTTCTGGCCGCAAATTGCGGCCAGAAGGGGAGGGAATGGGTTTGGGTTTGGCTCTGTAGGTGTCTGCTGCTATCCTTAGACTCATGGCTTATGCAATTTTATTTAATTGTTGCTGTAGAAAAATCTGGAGCTAAATACATGTTTCTCGTAATTTTTAAAAATTCGCGACACGCGTGATACGTGTGTGGGTTTGGGGTTTCTGCGTATCGCGACGCGTCGGGGTAGTTTCAGGCGCGTAATCACTCGTTTTAGCGTATCGCATACACGCGCGCTTGGTTTGCGACGTGGGTTTCTAGTTTGACCTTAATATTAAACATCAGTAATAATATCCAGGAAATCAATAAAATCTGTGTCTAGCAACGACACCTCAAAACCATCCAAATCTCATATATCCATGTCCAGTATCTCTGGCCTCAGCCATCCGGCTGATCCAAATCAAATCCATGTCTCAAACCAACGGCCACAGTCGGTATCCTCTGGATATCCGCCGTGCCAAATGAAATCACCGGTAGGTAATCCGTCCCCTGCCAGGCTCAACGCCATCATCTGCGATCTTCTTGCCCCGAGGTACCATACCGGGCCCACCATGTACCCGAGACGGTTCATCCACCTCCTCGAAACGGGTCTCAAAAACCACAGCAAACTCATGGTGGACGACACTTTACATCACTAGAAAACCGTAGCTTTTATTTTTAACAATATCAGTTGAAATCTTGCGGCTTTCCCCCGAAATCCAGAAATATCATAAATCTCACAAAATTATCATAAATGCATATGCCGATGATTATGAATGCTTATGGTATCAATTTAAATACTTATTTCAATGTCACATTTCTAGGCAGTTAACATGTTCCAGATTTAAAGTTATCTAGTGTCGTGACATGGCAATTACCAGGGTGTGTGTGTCCACATGAATAGTGCTCGTGCAACATATAAAACCTGGTAATGGTGCATGTGTCCTATAATGAATCTGCGTATATGGAACATCATATAGATACTGACTACAGCAATTATCATGCAAGTTTTATCATTTTTACTCCAACGTTACCAGTAATACCAAGTCTACTAAATCTATCGGGCGACTCGCGCCATCCAAACGATTGTCCCCCGTAGATGTTAAATCTACTCACCGTGGTCCTGTGCTAAGTGTGTCCGACCACCTGTTTTCCCTTTTCAGCCGCGCTTGAAGTTCCTGCCGGCGAACCTAGAATTCACATGAGTCACCATATAAGAAGAAATTCTGCAAAACGTGATATATCGACAAAAGGGATACGCGTGCGTGAAACCAAACGCGTGTGCACACGACGCGATACGACGCGACGCGCACAAACCTACCCGAATCAGAACTGACACGCTGTGTCGTGCAGCGCGCCACAGAACCACGCGTATCACGCGCGTGTCGCACAAGTCTTAAAACATCGAAAACACGTAACTAGTTCCAGATTTTTCCGCGGGGCCAAACTTAAGAAATAAGTAATGCCAATCTAAGTAAAATACCTACAGACCCCTACCCACACAAACACACACACTCATCTCACACAGGAGGCCGGCGTCGCCGGCCTGGGAAGAAGAGGCCGCCGGCCCAACCCCGGCCAAATGGGTCCGGGTCCCACTCAAAAATCCAGAAAACCCTGCATATTAATCTAGTATTGTTTGCTAATTTAGAACAAGTACCTATTAATAGCAGATCTAAAAGAGGTTAAAAGTCACTAAATCTGCTAAAATACGCCAAGTCGGGTAAATCGGGTTTCTACGAGAAATCTGGGGGATTTCTCTGGTTGGATGGCCTCACTAGGACCTAAGAAGGTTATTCTAGCTTACGCAATTCTCACTTTGCTCAAAACTTCATAAAATACCCAATATCACTTCTAAGCATGATACGGACACCGATTAAGCTAGATTATCGAAATTTTAGTAAACTAGGCTAACCATCCAATTTTAATGATACTACTAGGCTTTAACAGGTTAGTTAACACCAAAGAGAGTTCATAAAGCTACAAACACTCTAAAATGGCTAAATCTAGCATCACTGCACAATTCTAGCATGAAAATTCTATTTATCGTAACAACTAGCTAATCAAGCACCTAATCTACATAATACACGAAAAGTTCAAGAGTTATACCCTCTAAGAACCTTGCAACAAGGGAGAAGGAGAAGAAGAAGAGGGTAGGTGCATCAAAACGTGGCTGGAACGGAGTTGCTGTGCACTGCTGTTGCTAAGGCTGATGCTGATGCTGATGCTGAACTTGTTGTTGCTGATGTTGTTGTTGTTGTTGTTGTTGTTGTTGTGGTGGTGGTGTGGTATGGTGTTGATATGGTGTGGTATGGAGTGGTGTGGTGTATGGTATGAGGTGGTATGTGTGTGGTATGGTGTAGGGGCTGATGTTGGTGCTGCAGTTTTAAGTGTTGGCTGTTGCTGCAGAAGTTAAGTGCTGAAGCTGAAACTGGTGATGTTCTTTTGCTAGTGTTGCTGTTTTGAAGCAGTAGCAGCAGGTGGAGAAGATGTTGAAGTATTTGTGGTGGAGTGTGGTTTTGTGTGTTGAACTATGGGCTGAAGTAGCAGCTGGTGTGTTGTTTTGGAGCAGCCTAAGTAGACTTCTGATGCTAATGGCTGATTTTGTGCTGCTGAAGTTTGAAAATTGGGTGGCTGATTGGATGAAATTTGGCTGATGTGAAGTGTAACAGGTGATGGATAAGGTGTTGTGGTGCTGATGTGATAGTTTAGTAGCTGTATAGGGTGGGGGGGCTGATGCTATGAGATCTGATTGCTGAATTTAAGCAGGAGATTGTGCTGTGATCATGATGGGAGCTGCTGGTGCTGATCCTGGCTGGCTGAAATCAGCTGAAAATTGCTGGTGTATGTGTATATAAGATGAGTTTTGAGAGGCAAACGAGATTTTGAAAGGAAGGAAGTGTGAAACAATCAAGGCCCATCATAACCTCCCCTTAAGACAACCCCAATCTTAAACCAAATTAAAACTACAACCCCTCAATCAACACCAAACAAAACCAGGATGTTTAGACCACCATGGTTAACTTAGCACAACGACTCACAAGCTCAAGATATGGCATACCCTATTCTTACCCCTGGCTATCGTGCACAAGTGTGGGTGGTTGAGATAAATTTCCACAAAATAACCACAAAACCAGATAGTTTTTAAGAAACCCGTTTTTGGTAAACTTTTTGCCAAAAATCCCACATTAACACTTAATCACTACTAACCCTGACCTCAGGTGTTACAGTCTTCCCCCCTTAAGAAAATTCGTCCCCGAATTTTAAAATATGCAACTACGCATACCTTCAAAAAGATGAGGGAATTTCTTCCGCATCTCTCCCTCGGCCTCCCAAGTGATCTCCTCATTGCTCGGGCTGCGCCAAAGAACTTTCACAGACGGCAGGACCTTTGATCGAAGTTTCTTCACTTGCCGATCTAAAATTTCAACTGGCTGCACGGTGAACGAAAGGTCGGGCTCGAGCTGAACAGTCTGATGCTGAATCGCGTGGGAAGGGTCATGAAGATAATGGCGTAGCATCGATACGTGGAAAACGGGATGAACATCTGAATAACTAGGTGGAAGAGCTAAACGATACGCAACAGCGCCGACACGCTCGAGAATCTCGAAGGGACCTACGAATCTAGGGCTAAGCTTTCCCTTTCGCCCAAAACGCATCACGCCCTTCATCGGAGAGATTCTCAGAAAAACATGGTCGCCAACTGCGAACTCTAATTTGCGACGGCGCCTGTCTGCATACGATTTCTGCCTGCACTGGGCTGCCCTCATTCGGTCTCGGATCAGCTGTACTTTTTCGGTCGTCTCCTGCACGATCTGTGGTCCGAAGATACTGCTCTCGCTCAACTCGGTCCTACAAACAGGCGATCTACATCTTCTTCCATACAACGCCTCGAAAGGTGCCATCTGAATAGTATCCTGGAAGCTGTTGTTATATGAGAACTCCGCTAGAGGTAAATAACAATCCCAGCTACCTCGGAAGTCTAAAACACACGCTCGAAGCATATCCTCGAGAGTCTGAATGGTCCGCTCTGATTGTCCGTCGGTCTGCGGATGAAATGCTGTGCTAAAACTCAAACGAGTGCCCAAAGCCTCCTGAAGTTTCTGCCAAAGTCGGCTGGTGAACTGAGTTCCTCGATCTGACACGATGCAAGTCGGTACGCCATGCAATCGTACGATCTCGTCGATGTAAAGATGGGCATACTGAGCGAAGCTAAAAGTTGTCTTCACTGGCAGGAAGTGAGCCGCTTTCGTCAATCGATCCACGATAACCCAAATGGAGTCGTACCCTCGACTGGTCCTGGGTAGACCCACAACGAAATCCATCGAAATCTGCTCCCATTTCCACTCTGGAATGGGTAACGGCTGTAGTTCTCCTGCGGGCCTCTGGTGCTCGGCCTTGACTTGCTGACAAGTCAGGCATCTTGACACGAACTCTGCGATGTCCCGCTTCATTCCGTCCCACCAGTAGGTCTCTCTCAAATCATGGTACATCTTGGTGGAACCGGGGTGGACACTATACGCCGATCGGTGTGCTTCCTCAAGAATATCGCGCCGCAATCCCTCAGCATTTGGTACGCACAGTCTGGATCCAAATCGTAAAATTCCCTGTTCATCAACCACGAACTCGGAAAATCTGCCATGTCCCATCTGTGCTATGATCTCTGAACAACGGTCATCGCTGCGCTGTGCCTCATATATACGGTCAAGCAACTGTGGGCGCGCACGAACATGCGCGAGCTGTCCCCCTGCTGGAGGGAACTCGAACTCAACTCGGCTGTCGCATAAAACCTGCCAATCTGCTGATGACTGCCTCTGCACTGCGCACATATAAGATAGACTACCCCTGGGCCTCCTGCTCAAAGCATCTGCCACTACATTTGCCTTGTCTGGGTGGTACAAGATTTCGCAGTCATAGTCCTTCACCAACTCCATCCAACGACGCTGTCTGAGGTTGAGATCTCGCTGCTGAAATATGTATTTTAAGCTCTTGTGGTCTGTGAATATTTGGCACGACTCGCCATATAGGTAATGTCGCCAAATCTTCAGTGCAAAGACCACTGCAGCCATCTCCAAATCATGAGTAGGGTAGTTCTGTTCATGTTTCTTCAATTGCCGCGAAGCATACGCGATTACCCTGTCATGCTGCATCAATACACATCCTAGCCGTACTCGCGAAGCATCACAGTAGACCACAAATCCGCCTGATCCCGATGGCAAAGATAATACTGGCGCCGTAGTCAAACATGTCCGCAGCTGCTGAAAACTGCGCTCGCATTCCTCCGTCCAAACGAAAGGAACTCCCTTCCGGGTCAAACCTGTCAAAGGTGCAGCAATACGGGAGAAATCCTGTACAAATCTCCTGTAGTAGCCTGCAAGGCCTAGAAAACTACGGATTTCCGTAACCGATGTCGGTCTGGGCCACTGCTGGACGGCCTCGATCTTCTTCGGGTCAACACATATGCCGTCTCTCGTAATCACGTGACCCAAGAATCCGACACTGTCCAACCAGAATGCACACTTGGAAAATTTTGCGAAAAGCTGGTTCTCCCTCAAGGTCTGCAAAGTAATCCGCAAATGCTGCTCGTGCTCCTCTCGGCTCCGGGAATACACCAAAATATCGTCGATGAACACGATGATGAACAAGTCAAGATACGGCCTGAATGTACGGTTCATCAAATCCATGAATGCAGCTGGGGCGTTGGTGAGTCCGAACGACATCACCAAAAATTCATAGTGGCCATAGCGTGTACGGAAGGCTGTCTTCGGTACATCCTCCTGTCGGACTCGCAGCTGGTGATATCCTGATCGTAAGTCGATCCTTGAAAAATATCCCGCACCCTGAAGCTGGTCGAACAAATCATCAATGCGTGGCAACGGATATCTGTTCCGTACGGTAACCTTGTTCAGCTGGCGGTAGTCGATACATAAGCGCAAACTTCCGTCCTTCTTCTTGACAAACAGGACCGGAGCACCCCATGGTGAAACGCTAGGTCGAATAAGTCCCTTATCTAATAATTCTTGCAGCTGAACCTTCAATTCACTAAGTTCCGCCGGGGCCATTCGATAAGGCGGTATAGAAATAGGTCCCGAGCCAGGAATTAAATCAATACAGAACTCGATATCGCGCTCAGGCGGCAGTCCAGGAAGCTCATCAGGGAAAACATCAGGGAACTCACAAACAACCGGGACCTGGTCCAACGGAACATCTGTAGCTCTAGTATCACTGACATAAGCCAAGAATCCCTGACATCCCTTCCTTAATAGCTGGTCAGCGCGAAGAGAAGAAATCAACATGTGAGGGGTGGCACCACGGTCCCCCTTCACAACAAAAACTGACTCGCCGGGAAAACAAAATCTAACTGTCTTCTCACGGCAGTCCACAGACGCATAGCACGTGGCTAACCAATCCATGCCCAAAAGAATGTCGAAGTCCAACATCTCCAGAAGGATCAAATCGACAGGCAGCTCTCGTTCGCCAATACGAATGGTACAGGATCGGAAAACGTGCCTAGCAACAAAGGACTCTCCCATAGGAGTGGTCACAACAAGTGGCTGATCAAGCAAACCGGACTCTCTACCCAAACTCGGTACAAAGTGTGTGGAAACATAAGAGTGCGTGGATCCGGGATCAAATAACACGTGTGCATCAACAGAACAAACTGATAGAGTACCTGTAACGACGGCATTGGATGCCTGCGCATCCTGGGGAGTTAATGCAAAAACTCGGGCCTGACCTCCTCCGATAGCGGGCTGACCTCGGCCTCGGCCTCTGCCTCCTCGTCCTCTCTGGATCGGTGCGCAAGGTACGGAACGCGACCGGCACTTAAGTTACGAAACGTCTCAAGGCGTCCGTAAAATAAGTAAGCCGAAGCCCAGAATACAAAACCCAATTAAGAATTTGAGTGAAGGAAAACCAATTTATTTAAAACATTTTTTACCATTAATCCACATCAAGTCCCTTTTTAAAATATTCTTCCTCTTTCCAAAATTCCTGCAGAATTTCCTTTGTAAATCAGGCCTCAAACGGGCGCAAACCGAAATATAAATAAATAACATGAATATGGCATCCCCAAGCGGGAGCTAGCTCTTCGCCTCAAGGCGGTCACAAATCCCACGCAATGTAAAACAACAATATGCATAAATAAGTATGAAGCATGGGTAAAATAATATGTCGACTCAAGTGAGCTCGACCCCAAATAACATATCATAATATCCCCAAGTCTCACAACCTCGTCTCTATGTCAATATACAGTAATCCAAATAACTGATACGGCTGAAATAGTAGTAGCAGCAGTGGCAGTAGTAGTAGCAGTAGTAGCAACAGTAGATGGAGTACTCTAGATACAATGAGTATATATAAGATGGTACAAAATGATAACAACCCACCTAGGAGCAAAAGTCTTGAGTCCAAGCAAAAAGGGCAAAATGAGCAAAAGTGTCCGCCGCTACAGTGCTGACGGAACGGACCTGCAGAAAAGCTGGGCACAACGGGGGTGAGTTGCCAGCTCGTGAGTAATAAATAACATTTACTAAGGCTATCGTATGCATGCACACAAGTATCCTAGCATCTCTAAAACAGGTATGGCTATATGTACTAGCAGGTATGTATGCATCATCAGGGTTCTAACCAGTATGTCACATGGATGCAATAACAGGTATGTATGCCACATGAGTCAACTCAGGATCTCATCATGAAGGTATAAGAATTGTTCCTTTATTTGTTTTGAAAACTTCTTTTAAACATCAGCATAATATCCATGAAATCAATAAAATCCGTGTCCAGCAACGACACCTCAAATCTGTCTAAATCTCATATATCCATGTCAAATATCTCTAGCCTCAGCCATCCGGCTGATCCATGTCAAATATCCAAATCTCAATCTAGCGGCCACGGTCGGTATCCTCTGGATATCCGCCGTGCCAAATGAAATCACCGGTAGGTAATCCGTCCCTTGCCAGGCTCAACGCCATCATCTGCGATCTTCTTGCCCCGGGGTACCTTACCGGGCCCACCATGTACCCGTGACGGTTCCTCTACTCCTCGACACGGATCTCGAAAACCACAGCAAACTCATGGTGGACGACACTTTACATCACTAGAAAACCGCAACTTTTATATTAAAAGATCGTAAGTTTGGAAATCTTGCGGCTTTCCCCAAAATCCAGAAATATCATAAATCTCATGAAATCATCATGGGTGCATATGTCAATGATAATGAATGCATAAGGTATCAATATGCAATATATGATCTATACTACGCATGAGCAAGTGAATTAATGCATTTGCACGAGAATAGCAATTCTTATGATTTCTTTTAATATATTTATTGCAATAGCACAATTCTAAGCAATTAACATGTTTCAGATTTGCAGTTATCTAGTGTTGTGACATGGCAATTACCAGGGTGTGTGTCAACATGAATAGTGCTCGTGCTGCATATAAAAACCTGGTAATGGTGCATGTGTCCTATAAATGAGTTTGCGTATATGAGTATGACATATTGATCTAATTGCAGCAATTATCATGCAAGTGTTATTATTCTAATGTCACAAGTGATTATCCAGTTTACTATTTTCCAGTTTACTAAATCTATCGGGCGACTTGCGCCATCCAAACGATCGTCCCCCGTAGATGTTAAATCTACTCACCCGTGATCCTGTGTTAGGTATGTCCGACTACCTGCTTCCCTTTCTCCGCTGCGCTCGAAGTCCCTGCCGGTGAACCTAGAACTCACAAGAGTCACCATATAAGGAAAAGTCATGCAAAACGCGATATATCGATAAAGGAAACGCGTGCGTGAAACCAAACGCGTGTGCACACGATACGACGCGACGCGCACAATCCCACTAGAACCTACGCCAAGTCGGATAAATCGGGTGTTTACATGGAATCTGGGGAATTTCTCTGGTTGACTGGCCTCACTAGGACCTAAGAAGGTTATTCTAGCTAACGCAATTCTCACATTGCTCAAAATCTTCATAAAACACCCAATATCACTACTAAGCATGATATGGACACCAATTAAGCTAGATTATCGAAATTTTAGCAAATTAAGGCTAATCCTCTAATTTTAGAGTCTCAACTAGGCTTGAACAGATTGGTTAACACCACAAAAGTTTCATAAAGCTATAAGCACTCTAAAATGGCTAAATCTAGCATCACTACACTATTCTAGCCATAAAATTCTATTTATCACAAAGACTAGCTAGTCAAGCTTCTAATCTACACAATATAGGAAAAGTTTAGGAGTTATACCCTCTAAGAACCTTGCAACAAAGGAGAAGGAGAAGAAGAAGAGGGTAGGTGCATCAAAACGTGGCTGAAACGATCTGGACTTTACCAGAGCTGATGCTGATGTTTGTTTTGTCAGTCTACGCTAGCGCCGCGGCCGTCTACAGACGCCAAATGCGGAACAAAAACTTTTAACTTGGCGCTATCGTATGCTTTAACCCGGATCTGCCATTATTGCTAAACTAACATACTGTAAAGAGTGTAGGAAGATTGTACCGAACGATCCGAGTGCTTCGTTCTTCAACCATCATCCCACGCTCCGTTGCGGCTGCTCCGATCTCGTCGATCGCCGATCTCCTCGTCGAGGTGGCACCACATGATCGGTTCTTTAAACGGGCTCCCGCCTCTGACTCGAGGCAACTCGATCGTCAAGTTTGCTAAAAGAGACGACCAAGATTGATGTAGAGAATGAGTAGATGACTTTGTCTCACTTCGTCCAAATCCGTGGACGATCGGTTAATGAAGTTGCCGTGGAAATTGGGTGATGGAATGAAATGAACTGTGAATTCCATGCACCCCAAAACTATCATATCTTTTCTAACCGAAATGAAACCTCAAGTGAGAGTGAGAGTAAGGAGAGAGAGAGGGCAAGCCACTAATATAGAAGAGGGAGGTGACCGTAGGAGCAAGTGGTGACCATAAGGTATGAAGCTTCTCACTCAAAATATCTTAAGCAAAACAAGAAGCATTAAAGCAAAAGGATGAATCACTAATACACCTCATCACACCTTTAATGCAACCAATTAGAACATAACACCATTTAATCCTAGTCACCTCATCTAGAACCTTCTAGAAGAATCCACACTCATCTCAAGAGAAGACAAATCCGTCTTTAACCGAATGTTAAAAGACGGCTGATAGAAAACTGGAAACTGGCAACTTCCAAAAGTGATCCTGAAACGAATTTCAGGACAACCCCGAAACTGTATAAATATACCTGCATTTGTATTACGACCGAATACAAATGCAACTGAGACAAAGATATTATACCTACTCAATATAATACTCGGATCCGGCTTAAACCAAAGCCGACCAGTATCATCTGTCCGAAAATCGACACGTGCGTAAACGCACGTGCATTTTCCGAACCCTGCCATAAAACCATACGGCCTCTACAACGTTTCGCCCGAACTTGGGAAACTGACTGTGGGGGACTCTAATGACTCGTCAGCACCCTGGCAGTGGGTTTAACCACAAACCGTCAGCGGCACTAGCTATGCGTAACGGCTGCCCATGGACTGACCTCAAGGGTGGCCGAGGAGCGAACTCAAGGGAGACCGATGAGCGAACTCCTCCGAAAACCCTACTGAGCCTAACAGTGACAATGTATATACAGTCCGGTCCGTTCGTCAATGAGTATCGCATATCCGCCTAGGGGGCTAGTAACGTCAGACCCCCATTAGCAGTATAAGTCGTGTCGGAGTGTAGCCCAGAACGCCCTGAGATACTACTGGAATACCTACCAGTAAATCTCCTGCCTCGGCCGAGGGCTTTGCGTAATGGCTCTCCTAGACACAGCACGATCTCGCCCCCAATACCGGGAGAGACGAATCCCCTGCCGATCCGCTCACGTGCCTCCATATGGCTCGGGACTGTACCCAAAAGCTACCTGTTTGCACGACTCCTTTGAGCCGTGGTAGGGTAGAAATCAAAGCACAGTGGGAACTCACACGAGACAAATGACGACCTCAGGTCGATGAACTAACCTGTACACATGTCACCAGGGAACTGCTATCTGACGATAGATATAATACCAACTAGCAGATTCCCGGCGAGTCCTGTCCGGTGTACTCATAACCCAATGAGCACCTGTATACATCTTAGGTGATCCAACTGACACCAGTGGCTTGTGAGACCGGCCACCGCCCCTCGTCGGGGTCTCGACTGTACACACTAGTCTACTCCGGAGTATCGATGCCCTGTCTCGAAACTCCCACGACTAGGGACCACAATTAAGGATATGCATATAAACTACCCAACTCTCACGTATACGATCGCCATCATACTGTTGGTAGTAAAGCAAGATCCTAAGGGCTCTATCAAAGTGTAACATGCAATCAGTCACCTGAACATGAACACGACTGATAAAGGCAAACCAGATAGCATACTATCATTTCGAGTAAGACTGTCCTACCGGGAAAGGTCCTCCGCAATCATTGCAATCACGTACCTGCGATCCAATAATTGACTATGAGGGCACTATCACCAACAATCTCCCACTTGCACTCAAGGCTAATATTGCGATGTCGACTACTCACAGCCCGTGTGAAACCGAACATCCAACTCCTCTACTAATCAGTTTCACAAAGCCCGTTTGTAAAACTATTGTGTTCGAGAAATAGCCTCGGTGAGTGGATCCGCCTAGAAGTTTCTTTCTGTATCTCTCTTAATCTCAAGTTCGCGGAGAAAGCCATCTCCCGAATTGAGTAGTACCTGTCTTAGAATATGTCTGGATATCTGATGGGACCTTAGTTCATAAATGAACTCCATATCCAAACTTCTTAGACTGTATGGATCACTGAACCTAATCAGTATCCTGCACCATGCCACCCACAGTATCCTCTGGAACCACCTGTCCATAATACTGTCCCTCGTCAGAGGGAAAACTAAAACTCTGAAAAACACTCTGTCATCCATGTCACCTTTGAAGCCTGGAATGATAACCGTCTCCCGAAAGAGGCTGCCGTTATCAAATCCGCAGAACATGTACTAATGTTCTAAAACTGCTTCCTTATGTTTCTCCAGGATTGGATTAATACAAACTTATTGCATCTAGTGCAAAACCAACATTTGGTGTGGTACTTGACATCACATGATTGACTCAATTGCCTAAGCAAGTGATCTGCCAATCATGCACATCCCTCTCCCCTTTAGTCTATACGACACCTTTAGAGAGGGTGACTCCATCACCTGCAGGTACACTACCATGCTAGGAGTCAACTATTCTAAAAACCATTAGAATATCTGTCAAAGTACCCATATTGGGAAACTACCCAAATCCAGATCTAAAACCATAGATCTAGAAACCAGAATGTCAAATATTATATCCATATCCTGTCTGGAGAAACAACTGTGCGACGACCACAGTCCAACCGATCGTAGTATAGGAATTTTACTTCCTACTCTGTGTATGTCATTCAGATACCATGACATCACACCCTACTACCTTCTTAACTGATCCATCCCCTATTCTGATTGAAGTCAAACCCATGACTGTCACATCAAAATTAGATGATCTATCTCCGCTATAATTGCTCAAGTCTATAAATAGACATAAGCTACTTGCCCACCATGCTTCCATTGCTCCCACTGACTACGACAACCCTCCTACCGGGTCTCATATCCTGGAACAACAGTAGTGTCAAGTCTGGGTAGATAAGAACCTCCCTGTCACCGTCCTTGAGGCTACCGAAGCACCTCTCGGGTGTCTGAGGTTACCTACCATACCTGCGGAGTGGCTATTGGAATGTCAAACCTGATTGAATGTATAGGTCCTATTAAATTTTTCCGTAATCGTTCGCGGTTCTGGAATCACTTCCAGTTCTACCATACTCCCACTACTGTTTTCTGAAAAAGATCCATTTTTACTAAAACTGTGGCGAGTCAAGAACAATATCACTATTGATCTTCGAAATGGTAGAATATCAACCCTCGTCATAGCCAGGGTCAACCCACAAACAGCCATTACAGAAACGTGCCCTGAGTTATCCAGAGTCTGGTTTTAATCATAAGCTGGACAACTCCCCGTACCTTAATTTCTTTTAAGGTACGATCCATTCTATATCCAATACAGAAACTTTGGCATTTATTTAATTGGAACCAAGATTCAATCCATGCAGCTGTCTCCAGTGCATATCAATTTAATGGAAAGAGGCTAATCAGCATTACTCTACTTAGGAATCCATCCAATTATGAGTAACCTGAAAGAGAAACACGTTTCTCAAAACCATCACTATCATCTGAATACCAATCACAAGAATCTACATCTTCGATCTCTTTAAAGAATCCCGATACTTGTGACACCTGGTTCTCCACTTTATTCTTATACCCACAACTTCTCAAAACTTAGACCTTGTATTTCTACGAAACACTTGTCTAAATTCTAGAGAAGTTATAAGTAAACAGAACATAGTACGAGGACCTACCCCTTTGTCCTGATGGACACTTGGACAACATACAATACTCTGTATAAGTCCGCTGAGTTAAATAACTCAAAACCTGTGCGTCGTAGGTAGAAAACTGTACCCTGGCGATTTCCTCAAATATCACCAATTACAACGAATTCCGATATAATGAGGATGATCACCTAATTCCCAATATCTTACTCCCACTCATCATCTGTAAAACCATATAGATATGAGAATGAAACCTGGTAAATACATACCCTTGGAGTAAGTGTCTAATCGGGAAAACAGTTTTTCCTTTAACAATGCACTGAAACATGAAAATGTTTCGTAGGGGTATCCTGGTATTCATAGTAATGCCTCTTCCATAATCCAATTCATGACTTCAACCGTATATTTTATTGCCATCTCTCCAAATCCTTTTATTTGTCTTTAGTCGTTACCTTCTGTACACCATCGTTAGGCTAACTGGTTTTCTTCCTTCCCTACCGTTCGGCACCAGCCTATGGTTTGGAAGAAGACTATCCAGTAAGCATAATAGGTGTACCCTCCTAAACCAAGGAGTACTCGCAACTGAGAGAAGGTGACGATAAAAGACAAATAAATAATACCTTATTCTTTTTAAAGGTGAAATAGGAGCGGCGATGAAGTACGCGGTTTTGGTCGTGAATGATATCAGTCGCATTTTACTTTGCCCTCTTTCTAATCCCTTTATTTTGTCTTTACATATTACCTTCTGCACACCCTACTTAGGCTAATTGGTTTTCTTCATTCCCTACCTTTCGGCACCAGCCTATGGTTTGGAATAAGACTATCCAATAGGCGTAATAGGTGTACTCTCCTAAACCAAGGAGCTCTCGCAACCTGAGAGAAGGTGATAATAAAAGACAACTGAATAAACCAATTCTATTTCTCCTGAACCTTGATCCATCCTCGAAGAAGTCCCTTCGAGTTCGTATATAACCATACGATGGCTCTATCCAATGGAAGTGGATATCCGTAGTAATACGGGTGTTCTGAGAAATTCAAAGGGTAAAAGAAGGAGTGGCAATGACTTTATGCAACATAGGCAATCCAAAAGCCAGTATTTTAAGAAGGTTCGGTCAACCTGGTCACTGAGTCATAGTCTAAGGTCGGTCAAAGGTCGCTGCCAAAGAGAGAGAGAGAAAAGAAACACTCTGCGTGCACTCTAACCTAGATCAGAATGGTCATCACTTTATCTAATCCGGAAACCTCCCACTGTCCTGTCAAATTCTCCTCCAAACCTAAAGAAGAATCAATCGGGATCACCCGAAGAGTAAACCAACTCATCAGTGGGAATCAGGATCCAACTCTCATCGCATGATAACGTGATGGAATGCATCCACGTTACTCATACTCCAGAAGGTATGCGCATACTCGGCAAGTTTCAGTTTCTTCAGAAACTCCTGATATAGTTTTTGCCCCATGCTCTTATAACCTTGGCTTTGGTCAAAATGTCATAAGTCACATGCCAAGTTCTACCCATCACTATCTTGTCAATTTGAACCCACCCGTACATGCCCCTGACTTTGGCCAATCGGCAGAACGACTGTCCCAAACTAACTCATCTATCTATGCAACAATTGAATACCCAGCAGCTACCAAACACTATGCCTTAACTTTGGCTAAAATGCATAGCTTGAATACTACTAAATATCCAAAAGAAGTGACGGAGGGCTACGGCTGGTTTTTGGCGAAAAACCTTTAGCGTAGTGAACTTGATATCGCTGAAGGAACCTGATAGCTTTTTAAAATATAGTGGCGAAAACCTTTTGCTAAAGAGGTCACTCCCGGTAAAGGGATCTCGGCTCTTTCCTCGTGGAATGAGGTGCAGGATATTCCACTGAATACCGCTATGCAAAGCAACATGTAATCGACTATAGTGAAGTTATTACTCTGACGCAAACTTCTGTCCAAGGGGTCGGTCCCGGTGAAGGGATATCGGCCCTTGCCTCGTCGAATGAGGTGCTGGATATTCCACTGAATACTGCTATGCATAACAAAAGAAAATGTCTTTGTAATAACACTTTTTAAATTGTTCCAACAACTGTATGCAGGTTTGTTTTAACTTTGCATTGATCAGAATCAACGCAGTCCCATCATTTAATCACACCAGAAAAGAACGAAAATAAAATGTACGTATATGCCATCCGCATTCGTCACTGGGTCCCGTCATCACCCGTTAGGTTACTTAACTAACGACAGAGCGGGGACTGGACTAGCGCGGGTGTAAAACATATACAACATCTAATAGTATATAAACCAATATACATAATCGCTCCAGGCGTGATAATATGCAACATTACAGAAAAGTAATAAGCATCACAGAACAATACAGATATCTGGGATCCCCGAGTTTCACAGAGCCGCTGCTGAAACTCGACGTTCCCCTGTCGTGTGGATAGCCTGTGCAATGAAACCTAGACCCCTACGGGTGCGGCAAGTTACCCGCCAAGACCTGAAGCGAGGCAGTCCCCACAGCATAGTGAATGGAACACCCGGCACTTCACGGAATCCGGTAATCTTGGGCACCCCTCCTTGGGTCAACCTGTACCCCCTACGAGTGCGGCGAATAGTCTGCCAATTCTGAAGTGGGACCCCTCTGCCTCTCAAAGCCATGAGATGCGGACCCGTTGCCCCCAGAACCCGGCTATCCATGCACTCCGTCTCGGGGCAAAACCTAGTACAGTAATGAAAAATAGTACAATAGGTACATCGACCGCAACCTGGTCGTGCCCCAAAAAGAATATTATACAACAGGCAGTGACGGCAGTCCACAAGTTGGACGCTCACCCCGCAATATCAAATGTACAAATAATCACAAACTGTACTACCATTGCACACTGCTATCCACCACGACAAATCCGCAACATTACAGCACAACACAGAACATCAACGCGAATGTCACGTTCGCAAACCCGTCTAAAAGAACTATAGCAATCGGACGCGGTTTACCGATCAAATGACATTCCCGGTCGGAGATATAATGTAAGCACTGTAAACTAACGTGTTTAAATTTCGATCGACCAAAGACCAAATATTAAAAAGTGGGCCCCACAGCTTACTGGTGAACAGTAACAAAATCTGGGCCAAAACTTTATATACCAAAAACCCCAAAATCCCAAACAGAACCTACTGACAAAATTTGGGAGCACGTGCTCCCCACGTGGCCGCGGTTGCGCGGCCAAACCATGGGTTTGGCCGCCCTTCCGCGGCGACTTGGAGGGATCACGACCCCAAATTTTGTCGTGGGTCTTAGAATTCCCTGCACGGATTTTTAAGACATCCAGAAATAATTTTTGAGACCGTTTAAAAACAACAGAAACTGTCAATATAGGATTTTGTCGTTTTTGAGTTTCGGTTCGATCGATGTTTTGAACACGTTAGCACAAGTTAGTATAGCAAAATGGTGAGGCTCTGATACCACTGTCAGTCTACGCTAGCGCCGCGGCCGTCTACAGACGCCAAATGCGGAACAAAAACTTTTAACTTGGCGCTATCGTATGCTTTAACCCGGATCTGCCATTATTGCTAAACTAACATACTGTAAAGAGTGTAGGAAGATTGTACCGAACGATCCGAGTGCTTCGTTCTTCAACCATCATCCCACGCTCCGTTGCGGCTGCTCCGATCTCGTCGATCGCCGATCTCCTCGTCGAGGTGGCACCACATGATCGGTTCTTTAAACGGGCTCCCGCCTCTGACTCGAGGCAACTCGATCGTCAAGTTTGCTAAAAGAGACGACCAAGATTGATGTAGAGAATGAGTAGATGACTTTGTCTCACTTCGTCCAAATCCGTGGACGATCGGTTAATGAAGTTGCCGTGGAAATTGGGTGATGGAATGAAATGAACTGTGAATTCCATGCACCCCAAAACTATCATATCTTTTCTAACCGAAATGAAACCTCAAGTGAGAGTGAGAGTAAGGAGAGAGAGAGGGCAAGCCACTAATATAGAAGAGGGAGGTGACCGTAGGAGCAAGTGGTGACCATAAGGTATGAAGCTTCTCACTCAAAATATCTTAAGCAAAACAAGAAGCATTAAAGCAAAAGGATGAATCACTAATACACCTCATCACACCTTTAATGCAACCAATTAGAACATAACACCATTTAATCCTAGTCACCTCATCTAGAACCTTCTAGAAGAATCCACACTCATCTCAAGAGAAGACAAATCCGTCTTTAACCGAATGTTAAAAGACGGCTGATAGAAAACTGGAAACTGGCAACTTCCAAAAGTGATCCTGAAACGAATTTCAGGACAACCCCGAAACTGTATAAATATACCTGCATTTGTATTACGACCGAATACAAATGCAACTGAGACAAAGATATTATACCTACTCAATATAATACTCGGATCCGGCTTAAACCAAAGCCGACCAGTATCATCTGTCCGAAAATCGACACGTGCGTAAACGCACGTGCATTTTCCGAACCCTGCCATAAAACCATACGGCCTCTACAACGTTTCGCCCGAACTTGGGAAACTGACTGTGGGGGACTCTAATGACTCGTCAGCACCCTGGCAGTGGGTTTAACCACAAACCGTCAGCGGCACTAGCTATGCGTAACGGCTGCCCATGGACTGACCTCAAGGGTGGCCGAGGAGCGAACTCAAGGGAGACCGATGAGCGAACTCCTCCGAAAACCCTACTGAGCCTAACAGTGACAATGTATATACAGTCCGGTCCGTTCGTCAATGAGTATCGCATATCCGCCTAGGGGGCTAGTAACGTCAGACCCCCATTAGCAGTATAAGTCGTGTCGGAGTGTAGCCCAGAACGCCCTGAGATACTACTGGAATACCTACCAGTAAATCTCCTGCCTCGGCCGAGGGCTTTGCGTAATGGCTCTCCTAGACACAGCACGATCTCGCCCCCAATACCGGGAGAGACGAATCCCCTGCCGATCCGCTCACGTGCCTCCATATGGCTCGGGACTGTACCCAAAAGCTACCTGTTTGCACGACTCCTTTGAGCCGTGGTAGGGTAGAAATCAAAGCACAGTGGGAACTCACACGAGACAAATGACGACCTCAGGTCGATGAACTAACCTGTACACATGTCACCAGGGAACTGCTATCTGACGATAGATATAATACCAACTAGCAGATTCCCGGCGAGTCCTGTCCGGTGTACTCATAACCCAATGAGCACCTGTATACATCTTAGGTGATCCAACTGACACCAGTGGCTTGTGAGACCGGCCACCGCCCCTCGTCGGGGTCTCGACTGTACACACTAGTCTACTCCGGAGTATCGATGCCCTGTCTCGAAACTCCCACGACTAGGGACCACAATTAAGGATATGCATATAAACTACCCAACTCTCACGTATACGATCGCCATCATACTGTTGGTAGTAAAGCAAGATCCTAAGGGCTCTATCAAAGTGTAACATGCAATCAGTCACCTGAACATGAACACGACTGATAAAGGCAAACCAGATAGCATACTATCATTTCGAGTAAGACTGTCCTACCGGGAAAGGTCCTCCGCAATCATTGCAATCACGTACCTGCGATCCAATAATTGACTATGAGGGCACTATCACCAACATGTTTGTTGCTGTTGCTGTTGTTGGTATGGTGGTGTTGTATGGAGTTGTGTGGTGTGGTATAGAGTGGTGTGTGGTGTGGTGTGAGGTGGTGTGTGGTGTGGTGTGAGGTGGTGTGTGTGTGGTATGAGGTTGAGGGTTGAAGGAGCAGCTGTGGCTGCTGTTGTCTGCAGAATTTTAAAGGCTGAAGTGGTGAAATGAGGAAATGGCTGAAGTCATGGGGCTGGTGTGGAATTTATAGCAGGTTAAGTGGACTTTCTGGTGTTAGGGTGGCTGTAGCAGCTGCATAGGGTTGGGGGGGCTGATGCTATGCAGATTTGATTGCTGAAATTGAGCAGCTAATTGTGCTGGTGATAGTGATGTTGGTGCTGTTTTTTTTTTCAAGGGGTTAGGTGGCTGTTGCAGCCTAAATTGCTGACCTTATGCTGAAATTGACCTTTGGTGTTACAGTCTTCCCCCCTTAAGAAAATTCGTCCCCGAATTTTAAAATATGCAACTACGCGTACCTTCAAAAAAAGATAAGGGAATTTCTTCCGCATCTCTCCCTCGGCCTCCCAAGTGATCTCCTCACCATTCGGGCTGTGCCAAAGAACCCTTACCGACGGCAGGACTTTTGATCGAAGTTTCTTCACCTGCCGATCTAATATCTCAACTGGCTGCACGGTGAACGAAAGGTCGGGCTCAAGCTGAACGGTATGATGCTGAATTGTGTGGGAAGGGTCATGAAGATATCTGTGTAGCATTGACACGTGGAAGACGGGGTGAACATCCGAAAAGCTGGGTGGAAGCGCCAAACGATATGCAACCGCGCCGATGCGTTCGAGAATCTCGAAGGGACCTACGAATCTAGGGCTAAGCTTTCCTTTTCGCCTAAATCGCATCACGCCCTTCATTGGAGAGACCCTCAGAAAGACATGATCGCCAACCGCGAACTCTAATCTGCGACGGCGCCTATCTGCATATGATTTCTGCCTGCTCTGAGCTGCTCTCATCCGTTCTCGAATCAACTGCACTTTATCGGTCGTCTCCTGCACGCCCTGTGGCCCAAAAATACTGCTTTCGCTCAGCTCAGTCCAACAGACGGGCGATCTGCATCTCCTCTCATACAATGCCTCGAAAGGTGCCATCTGAATAGTATCCTGGAAGCTGTTGTTGTAGGAGAACTCCACTAAAGATAAATAATGATCCCAGCTACCTCCGAAGTCTAAAACACACGCTCGAAGCATGTCCTCGAGAGTCTGAATGGTCCGCTCTGATTGTCCGTCGGTCTGCGGATGAAATGCTGTGTTAAAACTCAAACGAGTGCCCAATGCCTCCTGAAGTCTCTGCCATAGTCGGCCGGTAAACTGGGTGCCTCGATCTGACACGATACAAGTCGGTACGCCATGCAATCGTACGATCTCGTCGATGTAAAGCTGGGCATACTGAGTGAAGCTGTAAGTGGTCTTCACTGGCAGTAAGTGAGCCGCTTTCGTCAATCGATCCACGATCACCCAAATGGAGTTGTACCCTCGACTGGTCCTGGGTAGACCCACAACAAAGTCCATCGAAATCTGCTCCCATTTCCACTCTGGAATGGGCAAAGGCTGCAACTCTCCTGCTGGCCTCTGGTGCTCGGCCTTGACTTGCTGACAAGTCAGGTATCTCGATACGAAGTTGGTGACATCCCTCTTCATCCCGTCCCACCAATAGACATCTCTCAAATCACGGTACATTTTGGTGGAACCTGGATGAATGCTGTATGTAGATCTATGCGCCTCGTCAAGAATCTCACGCCGCAGCCCCTCGGAATCTGGTACGCACAATCGAGTCCTAAATCGTAGTACTCCCTGATCGCCGATCATGAACTCGGAATCTCTACCCTGTCTAATCTGTTCCATGATCTCTGAGAGAACATGCGCAAGCTGTCCCCTGTCGGAGTGAACTCGAACTTAACTCGGCTGTCGCATAAAATCTGCCAATCTGCTGACGACTGCCTCTGCACTGCGCACATATAAGATAGATTACCCCCGAGCCTCCTGCTCAGAGCATCCGCTACTACATTTTCCTTGCCCGGGTGGTATAAGATCTCACAGTCGTAATCTTTTACCAGTTCCATCCAACGACGCTGTCTCAGATTCAGGTCTCGCTGCTGAAATATATATTTTAAGCTCTTGTGGTCAGTGAATATCTGGCACGACTCGCCGTATAGGTAATGTCGCCAAATCTTAAGTGCAAAGACTACTGCAGCCATCTCCAAATCGTGAGTGGGGTAGTTCTGTTCATGTTTCTTCAATTGCCGCGAAGTATACGCGATTACCCTGTCATGCTGCATCAATACACATCCTAGCCCCACCCGTGAAGCGTCACAATAAACCACGAATCTGCCTGATCCTGAAGGTAATGATAATACCGGTGCCATAGTCAAACAGGTCCGTAGTTGCTGAAAACTTTGCTCGCACTCCTCCGTCCAAATGAAAGGAACTCCCTTCCGGGTCAAACCGGTCAAAGGTGCAGCAATACGGGAGAAATCCTGTACAAATCTCTTGTAGTAGCCTGCAAGGCCTAGAAAACTACGGATCTCCGTAACCGATGTCGGTCTGGGCCACTGCTGGACGGCCTCGATCTTCTTCGGGTCCACACATATGCCGTCTCTCGTAATCACGTGACCCAAGAATCCGACGCTGTCCAACTAGAATGCACACTTGGAAAATTTTGCGAAAAGCTGGTGCTCCCTCAAGGTCTGCAAAGTAATCCGCAAATGCTGCTCGTGCTCCTCTCGGCTCCGGGAATACACCAAAATATCGTCGATGAACACGATGATGAACAAGTCAAGATACGGCCTGAATGTACGGTTCATCAAATCCATGAATGCAGCTGGGGCGTTGGTGAGTCCGAACGACATCACCAGAAATTCATAGTGGCCATAGCGTGTACGGAAGGCTGTCTTCGGTACATCCTCCTGTCGGACTCGCAGCTGATGGTACCCCGATCGCAAGTCGATCCTAGAAAAATATCCCGCACCCTGAAGCTGGTCGAACAAATCATCAATGCTTGGCAACGGATATCTGTTCCGTACGGTAACCTTGTTCAGCTGGCGGTGGTCGATACATAAGCGCAAACTTCAGTCCTTCTTCTTGACAAACTGGACCGGAGCACCCCATGGAGAAACGCTAGGTCGAATAAGGCCCTTATCTAACAAATCTTGCAGTTGAACCTTCAATTCACTAAGTTCCGCCGGGGCCATCCGATAAGGCGGTATAGAAATAGGCCCCGAGCCGGGAATCAAATCAATACAGAACTCGACATCGCGCTCAGGCGGCAATCCAGGAAGCTCATCAGGGAAAACATCAGGAAACTCACAAACAACCGGGACCTGGTCCAACGGTTGATCTGTAGCTCTAGTATCACTGACATAAGCCAAGAATCCCTGACATCCCTTTCTCAACAGCTGAACAGCGCGAAGAGAAGAAATCAACATGTGAGGGGTGGCACCACGGTCCCCTTTCACAACAAAAACCGATTCGCCGGGAAAACAAAATCTAACTGTCTTCTCGCGGCAGTCCACAGACGCATAGCACGTGGCTAACCAATCCATGCCCAAAAGGACGTCGAAGTCCAACATCTCAAGAAGGATCAAGTCGACAGGCAGCTCTCGCTCGCCAATACGGATGGTACAGGATCGGAACACGTACCAAGCGACAAATGACTCTCCCACAGGAGTGGTCACAACAAGCGACTGATCTAACGACGACGACTCACGACCCATCATCGGTGCAAAGTGTGAAGAGACATACGAATGTGTGGAACCTGGGTCGAATAATACCCGTGCATCGAAAGAACAAACTGGCAAGGTACCTGTCACAACGGCGTTGGATGCCTGCGCATCCTGCTGTGTCAAAGCGAACACTCGGGCCTGTCCTTCACTGATGGCGGGCTGTCCTTGGCCTCGACCTCTGCCTCCTCGTCCTCTCTGGATCGGTCCGCCGTGTCCACGGCCTCTGGTTGCACCTAGCTGGCGTGGAGCATTGCTTGTGGCAGGAAGTAAAGCTCTCTGAGGAGGGGGCGGTGATGGTGGTAGGGTCACATACGAAACTGTCGCCGCTCCCTGTCGTCTCACTGGACAATCCCTAATACGATGGTGCAGACTCCCGCACCTAAAGCATCCTGGCGACGACTGCTGTCCCTGTGTATACGATCCATACAGTTGACTGTGTCCAAACCCTCTGCCGGCCCTATCTCTCGGAAGGAATCTGGCATGCTGCCTCTGATCTGGCGTGCCGGTACGAATCCTCTTCGGCCCGGTAACAGCCGAAGTTGCTGAAATACGTGCCTCCATCCGCAATGCCGTATCCATAGCCGCTGAATAAGTGTCGAATTGCTGGGCGCCAATGGCAAGATATAGTTGGGCATCAAGTCCCTGTATAAATCTCTTCACCCTCTTCGCTTCGGTATCCACCAGATACGGAGCATATCGGGACAATTGTGTAAACTGGACATCATACTCAGACACCGTCATCCCTGATGTCTTGATCAAGGTCTCAAAACTACGAGCTCTGGCGTCACGAACGCTTTCCGGAAGGAAACGGGCTAGAAAAACTGCTGTGAACTCGGTCCAGGTAATGGATGATAAACCTGCAGCTCGACCTCTCAGAACGGACTCCCACCATATCTGTGCGAGGCCCTCTAATCGAAAACTCGCCAGCTCTACCCATCGGTCATCAGAACACCTCGGCGAGCGGCAGATTCTGGCCAAACTGTCAAGGAACGTCTGCGGATCCTCTGCTACCTCGGTACCCGTGAAGACTGGAGGTCTCAGCCTCATAAATCCTGTAGCGAAACCGGGATGGTCACGGTGGTAATAGTAGGAGCAGGTATCATAGTAGTCTGGGATGCAGTGGGTATGTCCTCCGGCCTCGGTACATGACTGGCCGCAACGAAGGATCCTACCATCTGACGTAGCTCCTGCATACTCCCCATCATCTGTCGCAACTCCTCCATACCAGTCTCGAGTCTATCCATACGGCCTGGGGAAGGTGGATCGGTCTGTCCCTGCGGCATAGGGATACTACCCTGCTCAGTCCTAGTCTCGGATGAGCCAGCTCGAATCTCGTCTCGGGCGGCAGCCCTCTGTGCTCTGGTAGTCTTTGGCGGCATAGTAGCTGGTACAGGAACATGACAATAAGATCGATGCAATAGGATTGTAGGATACACGGAATTGAAGAAGGAATTTCAAGCAAGTATATCCTAAAGTCACCTAGGCGGAGTACCGCATCGCAAGTATGCCGCGGACATACGTACGCTACGCTACCCTGCTTAAGTCACTTACTCCATCTACTAAGGGTCATCCTACACTCGGAAATGTGAAAACTATCGCTCTGATACCAACTTTGTCACGACCCGCAAGGTACGGAACGCGACCGGCACTTAAGTTACGAAACGTCTCAAGGCGTCCGTAAAATAAGTAAGCCGAAGCCCAGAATACAAAACCCAATTAAGAATTTGAGTGAAGGAAAACCAATTTATTTAAAACATTTTTTACCATTAATCCACATCAAGTCCCTTTTTAAAATATTCTTCCTCTTTCCAAAATTCCTGCAGAATTTCCTTTGTAAATCAGGCCTCAAACGGGCGCAAACCGAAATATAAATAAATAACATGAATATGGCATCCCCAAGCGGGAGCTAGCTCTTCGCCTCAAGGCGGTCACAAATCCCACGCAATGTAAAACAACAATATGCATAAATAAGTATGAAGCATGGGTAAAATAATATGTCGACTCAAGTGAGCTCGACCCCAAATAACATATCATAATATCCCCAAGTCTCACAACCTCGTCTCTAGGTCAATATACAGTAATCCAAATAACTGATACGGCTGAAATAGTAGTAGCAGCAGTGGCAGTAGTAGTAGCAGTAGTAGCAACAAAAGATGGAGTACTCTAGATACAATGAGTATATATAAGGTGGTACAAAATGATAACAACCCACCTAGAAGCAAAAGTCTTGAGTCCAAGCAAAAAGGGCAAAATGAGCAAAAGTGTCCGCCGCTACAGTGCTGACGGAACGGACCTGCAGAAAAGCTGGGCACAACGGGGGTGAGTTGCCAGCTCGTGAGTAATAAATAACATTTACTAAGGCTATCGTATGCATGCACACAAGTATCCTAGCATCTCTAAAACAGGTATGGCTATATGTACTAGCAGGTATGTATGCATCATCAGGGTTCTAACCAGTATGTCACATGGATGCAATAACAGGTATGTATGCCACATGAGTCAACTCAGGATCTCATCATGAAGGTATAAGAATTGTTCCTTCATTTGTTTTGAAAACTTCTTTTAAACATCAGCATAATATCCATGAAATCAATAAAATCCGTGTCCAGCAACGACACCTCAAATCTGTCTAAATCTCATATATCCATGTCAAATATCTCTAGCCTCAGCCATCCGGCTGATCCATGTCAAATATCCAAATCTCAATCTAGCGGCCACGGTCGGTATCCTCTGGATATCCGCCGTGCCAAATGAAATCACCGGTAGGTAATCCGTCCCTTGCCAGGCTCAACGCCATCATCTGCGATCTTCTTGCCCCGGGGTACCTTACCGGGCCCACCATGTACCCGTGACGGTTCCTCTACTCCTCGACACGGATCTCGAAAACCACAGCAAACTCATGGTGGACGACACTTTACATCACTAGAAAACCGCAACTTTTATATTAAAAGATCGTAAGTTTGGAAATCTTGCGGCTTTCCCCAAAATCCAGAAATATCATAAATCTCATGAAATCATCATGGGTGCATATGTCAATGATAATGAATGCATAAGGTATCAATATGCAATATATGATCTATACTACGCATGAGCAAGTGAATTAATGCATTTGCACGAGAATAGCAATTCTTATGATTTCTTTTAATATATTTATTGCAATAGCACAATTCTAAGCAATTAACATGTTTCAGATTTGCAGTTATCTAGTGTTGTGACATGGCAATTACCAGGGTGTGTGTCAACATGAATAGTGCTCGTGCTGCATATAAAAACCTGGTAATGGTGCATGTGTCCTATAAATGAGTTTGCGTATATGAGTATGACATATTGATCTAATTGCAGCAATTATCATGCAAGTGTTATTATTCTAATGTCACAAGTGATTATCCAGTTTACTATTTTCCAGTTTACTAAATCTATCGGGCGACTTGCGCCATCCAAACGATCGTCCCCCGTAGATGTTAAATCTACTCACCCGTGATCCTGTGTTAGGTATGTCCGACCACCTGCTTCCCTTTCTCCGCTGCGCTCGAAGTCCCTGCCGGTGAACCTAGAATTCACAAGAGTCACCATATAAGGAAAAGTCATGCAAAACGCGATATATCGATAAAGGAAACGCGTGCGTGAAACCAAACGCGTGTGCACACGATACGACGCGACGCGCACAATCCCACTAGAACCTACGCCAAGTCGGATAAATCGGGTGTTTACATGGAATCTGGGGAATTTCTCTGGTTGACTGGCCTCACTAGGACCTAAGAAGGTTATTCTAGCTAACGCAATTCTCACATTGCTCAAAATCTTCATAAAACACCCAATATCACTACTAAGCATGATATGGACACCAATTAAGCTAGATTATCGAAATTTTAGCAAATTAAGGCTAATCCTCTAATTTTAGAGTCTCAACTAGGCTTGAACAGATTGGTTAACACCACAAAAGTTTCATAAAGCTATAAGCACTCTAAAATGGCTAAATCTAGCATCACTACACTATTCTAGCCATAAAATTCTATTTATCACAAAGACTAGCTAGTCAAGCTTCTAATCTACACAATATAGGAAAAGTTAGGTGGCTGTTGCAGCCCAAACTGCTGACCTTAAGCTGAAATTGACCTTTGGTGTTACAATCACGTTTTTATGGATTTGAGCTTATGTGTGATATATTGTGTAATTCTAGGTTCGCAGGCGAGTGAGACGGACGCTGCGAAGAAGGTGAAGCAAGTCGTTGGCTATACTTAGCGCGAGACTTCGGTGAGTAGATTTAACATCTATGGGGATATCGCCCGCATGGCGTTATGCGTCAGGGCTGATAGGACCTTATAGCTATATGTTGCATTTACCTACATTGACTGTCATGGATACTATTGTTGCATACTGCATTCCCTGCTATATGTATGTAAACTTAGAATTGATAGAACACCGCACTATTACTAACGGTTCATGTTGCACGAGCACTAATCTGCATGTTACACACACACCATTAGTAATTGCCATGACACACTCACTGTAGAATTTCCATGATTATATTGCTGTAGTTCATTTCACATATGATTCGATATGATTTCATAGAAATTGGGAGCCGCATGATGTGTTTAAAAACTGAAACTATTTTAAAAAGCGGTTTCCCCTTGTACTTATATTATGGCTTGATGTACATAGCACATCGCATTTGATTTACTTATTGGTGTTGGATTTTCATGTGATTTCTGGTTTTGAGGACCGTAGGATTATTTAAGAAAATATGCACTATTTGAAAAACCCGGTTCCTCATGATATGATATTTTGGTGCGTCCACCAAGCGTTTTCTCGGTGCTGAGACGTGTGCTTGAAACCCGATTCGAGGTGTTGGATGATCCGTTTGCGGGTTCGTGGTGGACCCGGTATGGTTCCCCTCGGCAAGATGATCGATGGACTTTGCCGATTGAGCCTGGAGGTGGGCGAGTACCTATCGGTGATTGGTTAGACCTGGCGGTTATCCGGAGGATACTGGCCAGAGTCGAAAGATGGATGCGGGATGATCCGTACTGCCGGGGCCGAGGGCCGATACCGCAGACGGAGCCCGTGGGCTGACCCGAACTTACGGAGCCCGATATATAAGGATTTGCGTGTCTATGCTGGACACGAGTATTTTATGATATTTTGAGTGCCGATGTTGGGCACTCGTGATTCTCAGAGATTTACAGGATTTGAGGGCCGAGGAGAGTGCCGGCGCCTGAGTTTATTTGGGATTTGCGGTGCAGTTTTGGGCACCGATTATCTTTCCACCTTGATATTCCGTGTAGATGCTATTTATCCCATGCTCAGCATTGATTATCATGTATCTCATCCTGTAGTTATTTACCTGACAGAGCATTTGCATGATTATTGCACCTACTGCTTGTCGCATATAGATCTTACTTGCTGGCATATGATAGAGTAGCGCAGTACGTGCATGCTCGCGATTACCTTTATATGTTATCTCTATTCACGAGTTGGCAACTCACCCCCGTTGTACCACAGTATTTGCAGGTTGCCCCTCGGAGTAGTCGCGGCAGGCTGCCTTTTGCATCTTTTGGCTACAGATACCACTACAGTTAGTGTGAGAGCTGTTTTGCTTTTAGGTGGGTTGTGGTATCTGATTACTTTTATTGTACCCCTTTTGTATCTAGTATTCTCCATCTACCATATATGTACTGGACTTAGAGATAGTGTGAGGACGATGATGTATATTTTTGTATTCTGGTGTGAAGCTCGTGGGAGCCGACTGTTTTTATATGCAGTTTATTATTCTGTGATGTTTACTTATTGCTCATTCTTCGCTACGGCGTCGTATATTACACTTGTGGTGATGGTTTCCGCTGTTGGGCGTGATTGCTCCCGTTTGGGGATGCTTTATTTCATTATATCTCATTTTCACTTATATCATGTTTTTGTAAGTCCACGTTACCTCTCCCGGTACTTACGGGCTTGTGGAAATGATGAAAAACGATTTTTTCAAGAGGTGGTAACATGGACTCAAAATACGGATCTTTGTTAAACAACTACCTAACAACCTAACAACCTAACTAGAGTTTTACCTACTCGGTTAGGGGGCTATACCTTTCTTGAATTCCTTCGTCTTCAATTCTTTCTGGTGTACGGATCGGCCTCACCTCGTCGTATCCTTGCGCCGAAGATGGATCCGCCTGAAAGCTTCTACCTTTGGCTTCTTCTTCGAACATGAAGAAACTAGAACACTTGGTTTGCTAAACCTTGTGAACTAGGATGAGTAGAGAAGTGACATGGGTTTTCTTTTATCTCTAAGGCAATGTTTCTCAACACATGAGAGGGTGTTGCCTTGAGCTAGAGAGAGAGCAAGAGGAAGAGCAAGAGGGAGAGCTCAAGCAAGAGAGAGAAATGAAATGAGAGAATGAGTAACTCTTTTGCCATCAAAGCTCTCATAATCCAAAACCATGATTACTCATAATAGTAATTGAGTATTATGTGATGGTTCAAATCAAAATGGCCATATCATTTCATGCACTCATTTTGCAAAAACAAACAAGCAAGCAAAAGTCTTTGCCATGAAATGATAGCTATTGTAATGATGATGGTCAACTAGTCCAACCTAGTCAACCGGTCAACAAAGTCAACAAGTCAACAAAGTCAACCCCTCGTCTCAAACATGACACAATAATACTTAAATAAACAGGGTGAATATCCCAATCTTCCATTAAGTAATATACAAACTAGTATGATACAGTAATGGCCTCTAGGGCATATACACTAACAATCTCCCACTTGCACTAAGGCCATGTACTGGCTTATCGAAGACCTATCATCTCGATCAGCCGCTCGAACTGAGTCTGGGGTAAGGCCTTTGTGAGTGGACCAGCAGTGTTATCTTCCGTAGAAACTCTCCGAACCTCGATCTCCTGGCGACCTACGATCTCACTGATCAGGTGATACCGCCTCAAGATGTGTCTGGACTTCTGATGGGACCTGGGTTCCTTTGCTAAAGCTATAGCCCCGTTGTTGTCGCAATACAGAGGTATTGGATCAACAATGGATGGAACCACCTAAAGTTCAGTTAAGAACTTTCTTATCCAGAAGGCTTCTTTTGCGGCATCTACAGCAGCGATATATTCCGCTTCCATCGTCGAGTCAGCAACGGTTTCCTGTTTGGAACTCTTCCAACACACCGCCCCTCCATTGAGGGTAGAGACATAACCCGACATGGACTTGGAATCATCCTTGTCACTCTGGAAGCCGGAGTCAGCAAAGGCATCGATCTGGAGGTCTTTTCCGCCATACACCAAGAACATCTCCTTAGTCCTTCTCAGGTACTTGAGAATGTTCTTTACTGCTATCCAGTGTTTCTCCCCAGGGCTTGACTGATACCGGCTTACCACACTCAGTGCATAAGCTACATCTGGTCTGGTACACAACATCGCATACATTATAGAGCCTACCGCAGAAGCGTAGGGTATAATAGAGATGCGATCCCTTTCCAAATCAGTCTTGGGAGACATCTCTTTGGAAAGGGTGATCCCGTGTCAAGCCGGTAGATTACCGCGCTTGGAATCTTCCATACTGAATCTTTTCAGTATGGTGTCGATGTACCTGGACTGTGAGAGTCCCAGTATCCTCTTGGATCTGTCACGATAGATCCGGATCCCCAGAATGTATGAGGCATCACCCAGGTCTTTCATGGAGAACCTGTGTGACAAGAACCCTTTGACAGATTGTAGCATAGGAATGTCATTTCCTATTAAGAGAATGTCATCCACGTATAAAACGAGGAATACTACAGTTCTCGCTACAAACCTACTATAGATGCATGGTTCATCTGGATTTTTGATAAAGCCAAATTCTTTGACCGTCTCATCAAAACAGATGTTCCAACTCCGCGATGCCTGCTTTAGTCCGTAGATAGACTTAAGCAACTTGCACACCTTTCCGCTGCTCCCACTCTGAATGAAACCCTCTGGCTGGTCCATATAAACACACTCCTCTAAATTTCCATTTAGAAAAGCGGTCTTTACGTCCATCTGCCAAATCTCATAATCATGGAAGGCAGCAATGGCAAGAAGGATCCGAATGGATTTCAGCATAGCTACTGGAGAAAAGGTCTCGTCATAGTCCAAACCAGGTCTTTGACGAAAACCCTTTGCAACCAGTCTAGCTTTATAGGTCTCAAACTGTCCATATACACCAATCTTCCTTTTGAAGATCCACTTGCATCCTACGGGTTTTACCCCATCTGGAGCAACGTCCAACGTCCATACTTTGTTGGTGTACATGGACTCCATTTCGGTCTGCATTGCATCCAGCCATTTTACCGAGACAACGCTCTGAATGGCCTGCTGGAAGTTAGTCGGCTCATCACTATCAATGATGTAATCTTCTCTATCCCCGTCTATGAGAAAACCGTAGTATCTCTCGGGCGGATGAGACTGCCTACTACTCCTGTGGAGCGGCATAGGAATGTCATGGTCTTTCGAACCCTCTGGTTCTACTAAGCTTTCAGTAATAGCTCGTGGTTCTGGAATTTCTTCCAGTTCTATTGCGCTCTCACTTATCTGATTTTCCAAAAACTCAGTTTCCAAGCAGTAGGCATGACGAGAAACAAAAATCCTTTGTTCCTCTTCGCAATAGAAGAAATATCCCTTGGAGTTCTTTGGATATCCCACAAACTTGCATTGTACTGAGCGTGCCTCGAGTTTGTCCGCATGCTGCTTTTGACAAAAGCTGGACATCCCCATGTCTTAATGTGATTAAGATAGGGTCTCTTCTCACACCACATCTCATATGGTCTAGTAGGCACAGTCTTAGTTGGAACTCGGTTCAAAAGGTATGCAGCTGATTCTAGCGCATATCCCCAGAATGAACGCGGTAACTCAGCGTTACTCATCATGGACCGTACCATATCCAATAGGGTTCGGTTCCGTCTCTCCGATACACCGTTATGTTGCGGAGTGTATGGAGGAGTAAGCTGAGAGAGAATTCCATTCTCTTTTAAGTAATCCAGGAACTCGGCACTCAAGTATTCACCACCTCGATCCGATCTCAGTGTCTTGATACTTTTGCCAGTTTGTTTTTCTACTTCATTCTTATATTCCTGGAATTTTTCAAAGGCTTCGGATTTATGTTTTATTAAGAAGACATAACCGTACCTTGAAAAGTCATCCGTAAAAGTAATGAAGTAAGAATAACCACTTCGCGCATGTGTAGACATTGGACCACACACGTCGCTGTGTACGAGTCCCAAGAGCTCGCTCGCTCTTATTCCGTGTCCAGTGAACAGAGTCTTTGTCATCTTTCCTTTGAGACAGGATTGACAAATGGCATACGATTGATATTCGAACGGATCCAAATAGCCTTTTGTATGTAACTTCGTCAACCTTCTCTCAATGATGTGACCCAGTCTACAATGCCATAAGAAAGTCTGATTTATTTTCGGAGACTTTCTTTTGTGTGTATTCTGGACATTGAAAATCTGTGGTTGGTTTAGTACGTATATACCATTGCTTAATGTACCTGACCCAATCAGAACTTGATTAAGGTGAATGTTTACAACATTACTTACAAACACAAATTCATAACCTTCTTTAGAAATCAAAGATACAGAAATGATATTACAAGTTGCGTTGGGTACAAAAAAGCAATTACGTAAAACCAAAACATGTCCATCTGACATTCCCAGGTGATAGTCCCCCATGGCCTTAGCATCCTTGCTAGCTCCGTTTGCAACTTTGAGGGTCATGTCACCTGCCTTCAAAAACCTACGGTTTCTCAACGCCTGCAAAGAATTACAGATATGAGATCCTGATCCGGTATCCAATACCTAGGAAGTAGAGTTTATTGATAGACAGTTTTCAATAACATACACACCTGAAGCTGAAGCCGCAACTTGCTTTAGATCCTGTGTTTTGGCTTTCCAAGCCCTGCAATCTTTCTTCCAGTGCCCACTCTTATGACAGTAAAAGCACTCTTCCTTCCCCACAAGTTTCCCCGCTATCTTTGTTGCTTTTTCCTTTCCCTTCGTATCCACTTTACTAACACCGCCCCTTGGTTTGGCGGGGGTTTTCTTCTTCTTTCCCTTTGCTTTCGCCTTGGACCTAGAAGAGGAAGATCCTCCAAAAAACAAAGTGGATGTTTCCTTACATTTTTGTAGGGTGCCCTCTGCACTCCTCAGCATGTTGAGGAGTTCTGAAAGTTCAACTTCTTTTTCTTGCAAGTTGAAGTTCAGGATAAACTGGGCGTAAGTGGAAGGAAGGGACTGAAGAATCAAGTCCGTATAGAGCTCATTTTCCAACGTTGTCCCAAGGTCCGCGAGCTCCTCAATGAATCTGCTACCGATGATCCGACGGCCAACCTTGCCAAAACAGCTTTTTCGACACTTCGTATCTTGCGATACGAGATTGCTCTCCATACAGTTCTTTTGTATGGAGAAATATGGATTCGAGGTCCATATTCTCGTGCCTCATATGATGTTCGTTGTCCATAGAGGCAAGCACGAGGCACTTGGCCTTCGCGCAATCGATTTCCCAGGTCTTATGGATTTCCCTATCCGCGACGCTGGTTTTGGGACCTAGGACAGGGGGAGCTTTGGTGGTAAGGAGATACCCCAACTTATCATAAGTGATTGCCATTTTGACATTCCTGAGCCAATCTTTGTAGTTTGGCCCTGTCAGTATGTTTTTATCTAGTAGTAATTTAAGTACGGTCTTGATGTTTGGTCGCTGCAATTAGGAGAGAGAGAAGAAACACTTTAGCATGATGCTCTTGCAAGTTTAGAGTGGTTTTTAATTTGTCTAAACAGGATGGCTGCCACTGTCTCTCGAATCCTTCCTCAAACCAAAAAGGAAGAATTAGTCAGGATCAATCTCACCGTACAATACTTGCTTAACCGTTCGGCCAGGCTGGTGTCGGTACTTCGAGGGAGGTTTTCCAACGCTTTCGCGAAGTTACTTAATTAAATAACCTCTTTTCCTTATGGGCGTAGCCCCGCTAACACCTTTCTAGACACCTACTTGGTTTATAGCATTGATCGTTAAGTGAGAAATTTCCCGAGGAGTAGCATATACTCACAGTAGGATCGGGATCCAAATATCATTGCGTGACAAAACTGAAGGAATCCTACCAGAATCATCACAGTCCAAATGGTATGCAGCGCTAGCAAGTTTCAGTTCTTTTGAAACTCCCGATGTGGATTTTTGCCCCATGCTCTTATGACCTTGACTTTGGCCAACAAATCATAAGTCACATGTCAAGTTCTACCCGTCATTCTCCAGGTTAATTTGAGCCCATCCGTACATACCCTTGACTTTGGCCAACAAGGTAGAACGACTGCCCCAAACCAACACATCTATCTATGCTGCACATGAATACCCAATAGCTACCAATCACTATGCCTTGACTTTGGCTAACAAACATAGCTTGAATACTTATTGACCATTCATGTGAAACGACGGAGGGCTACGAATGGTTTTGGCGAAACCGTGAACGTAGTGAACTTGATATAATCGAAGGAAAGAGATAGCTTTTAAAAGGAGCGGCTTAAGCTCCGCGTTTAAAAGTTATTTTGAAAAGAAACCGAGTGGTTTTGAAAGTGTTCCAACGACTTTTACTTGGTTTATTTTTTTCTTGCATTAATTCCAATGCGTCCCATCATTTAATCCTACCATTGCAGAAAACAACAAAAACATGACGTACGCTTATGCCATCCGCATTCGCCACGGGGCCCCGTCATTACCCGTTAGGTTACTTAACTAACGACAGAGCGGGGGCTGGACTAGCGCGGATTCAAAACATAAGCAACGCATAAATAGATATCATATATAGATATACTCATTCGTCACATGCAATGATAGCCATTCCAGATCACAGATGAACACACTGGATATACTAGGAATCCGCAATTCGTACGAGCCTGTAACGAAAAGCGGATTACACGGTCACGATGAATAGCCAATACCCCACCCTAGACCCCTACGGGTGCGGCAAACTACCCGCCAAATATCCGAAGCAGAGCAACCTCCCTCAACGACGTGAGTAGGCCACTCGGCACTTCGAGATACCCGGTAGTTTATGCACCCCACCTTGGGTCTATCCTAGGAGCAAAAACAGTAAAAAGAAATTATACAATGACGGCTACAACCCCGACCCGGTTGTGCGGCCAAAAATAATATTACATCAATTTACATATTGCAATTGAAAGATAAAAGAAAACTCTCATCTCACAACCCCCCGGATATTCATCCGCGACAATCCAATGAATTCATATACACATACCATCAATATTACATATCACAGATATGTATAACCCCCACTAATCGACGTATAGCGATTAGCGGACGTTCAATACATATAACACATCACAGATATATACCCGTCAGCTTAAGTCTTTAGAAGTTCGATCAAAATACGGATTTTCAAGCCCCAAAAACTAATTTTGCTTTCTGGAATATCTGGGCAGAAAAAACATATTGTAAAAATCACAAAACACCCCTCTAAACAAACTGCATGAAAAATCGTCCATGGCCGAGTCAACTCGGCCGCGGATCCGCGGCGGTAGCATGCTCCTGCCGCGGTTCCGCGGCGCGTTGATCGGTTCACTGGACCATTTTTCTACAGTTTGTTATAAAAACCCTGAGCCGAATTTTAAGATAAGATTTATCATTTTTTGGACAGAAAAAAAATTCGGCAGAAAGTATACTTTTCGGGCGTGTTTCGCGACTTTTTCTCCAATCGAATTTCTAGTTACTTTGCTAATATGTTAGATAGTGTTTAACTAGGCTCTGATACCACTGTAAATCCATGTTACCTCTCCCGGTACTTACGGGCTTGCGAAAATGATGAAAAACGATTTTTTCAAGAGGTGGTAACATGGACTCAAAATACGGATCTTTGTTAAACAACAACCTAACAACCTAACTAGAGTTTTACCTACTCGGTTAGGGGGCTATACCTTTCTTGAACTCCTTCGTCTTCAACTCTTTCCGGTGTACGGATCGGCCTCACCTCGTCGTCTCCTTGCGCCGAAGATGGATCCACCTGAAAGCTTCTACCTTTGGCTTCTTCTTCGAACTTGAAGAAACTAGAATACTTGGTTTACTAAACCTTGTGAACTAGGATGAGTAGAGAAGTGATATTGGTTTTCTTTTATCTCTAAGGCAATGTTTCTCAACAGATGAGAGGGTGTTGCCTTGAGCTAGAGAGAGAGAGCAAGAGGAAGAGCAAGAGGGAGAGCTCAAGCAAGAGAGAGAAATGAAATGAGAGAATGAGTAACTCTTTTGCCATCCAAGCTCTTATAATCCAAAACCATGATTACTCATAATAGTAATTGAGTATTATGTGATGGTTCAAGTCAAAATGGCCATATCATTTCATGCACTCATTTTGCAAAAACAAGCAAGCAAGCAAAAGTCTTTGCTATGAAATGATAGCCATTGTAATGATGATGGTCAACTAGTCCAACCTATTCAACCGGTCAACAAAGTCAACAAGTCAACAAAGTCAACCCCTCATCTCAACCATGACACAATAATACTTAATTAATATTATCCCTAATCATATTTCTTATTCTCATTAGGGTTTAGCAAAAGTCAATGGTCAACAGTGAACAGTCAACAACCCCAATGAGAATCCTCTGCCTCTGTTTCTCTGTCAACTGTGCATACACACCCGCATCCGCGTTCCGAGGAACACGAATACAAACGAGATAAAACCAATCCCAAAATGTACACTAGGATCTGGCTTAAACCAAAGCCCGCTAGTGTTAACTGTCCGGACACTGAACGTGCACAAGTGCACGGATGTGACTGGACCCTGTCGCAAAACCATGCGACCTATCGCAAAACCATGCGACCTCTACTCTTTTGCCTAAAGGCGAATAGCTTTCTGTGTGGGACTCTAAGGACTCGACACTACGCTGGCAGTGGGTTTAACCACAGACCGCAAGCGGCACTAGCTGTGCGTAACGGTCCCCAGGTAGATGCCGACAAGAAGACTGACGAGGTGAAACCCATCTGAACTCCTACTGAGCCTGAATGTGACAATCTCCGTACAGTCCGGTCTGTTCGTCTGATACATCGCATGGCGGGCCTAGGGGGCGGTAAACGTCAGTCCCCTAATAGCGGTACAAGTCGTGTCGGAGTGTAGCCCAGAACATCCTGAGATAGCACTGGAAACCTACCAGTATATCTCGCTTGCCCTGGCCAGGGACTACCCGTGTAATGGCTCTCCTAGACACAGCGCGATGTCAACCCCCAATACCGAGAGAGACGAATCCTGTCTAACCGTCACTGCCTCCAAGTGCTTCGGGACTGCACCCAACTACTACCTGTTTGCACGACTCCTTTGAGCCGTGGTAGGGTAGTAATCTAAGTACAGTGGGAACACACTCGAGGCGAAGTGACAGTGTCAAGTCAGCGGACTAAGCTGTACTCATGTCACCTGGGAACTGATAACTGACGATAGGTATAGTACCAACCAACAGTTCCCGACGAGTCCTGTCCAGTGTACTCGTAACCTAACGAGCACCCGCATACTATCTCAAGTACGACATACTGATGGCTGTGGGACAGACCGTCTCCCACACTGGGATGAGAAGCGCATACGCTAGTCTACTCCGGAGTATCGATGCCCTGTCTCGATAGTCCTGCGACTAGGGACCTGCATAAGGATGTGCTTATAGATTACCCAGCCCCCACGAGTGTGACTACCATCACAATGCTGGTAATCAAGCGAAGATCCTAAGCGCTCCACTAATGTGTATAGGTTACATACTAAAATAAACACATGTACACAATAATGTAGAAACAAACCAAGTAGCATACTACTATATTGAGCAAGATTGTCTATACAGGATGAATATCCTAAGCTTCCATTAAGTAATATACAAACTAGTATGATACAGTAATGGCCTCTAGAGCATATACACTAACAGTTTTATACCCGATTTCGGGGTTACTTTTACAAAGGAAATGCTGCCAAAATTATTTAGATGATGACGTAACTTTAAAAGAACTTATTGGACTATTTAAGGTTTTCTAAATGTTTTAGCTAAATATTTTCAACACTCGCTACTTTTAAATGGTTTTGATTTCTGGGTTCGGCTTACTTAGTCGCGTTACGCCTGTAGACGTTGCGTGGTTAAGTGCCGGTCACGAGTCGAAATATTCGGGTCGTGACAGTATCGTACGCGGTACATTTGAGGCGGGATCACCGACTATTATATATATATATATATATATATATATATATATATATACATATCGACTAAGATTTAGATGGTTTCCATACCCCTCCCGATTGACATGTTAGTCAGAGCTGTAGTTTTTGGGAATTTTTATTATTTAATATTATTTTATTGAATATTTTATTATTTCGGTATAATTAAATACCGATAAATGGGAAAAATTTTGGAAAATTCTAAAATAGGGTATTTTATTTGAATTATGCCATTTTAAAGTTTTTATGATTAATTATATGCTAATTTAGTGCTAATCGCGATTAAAAATCGCTAATCAGTTTTTTAGCTTTTTTGTGCAAAACATGCACATATCATTTTTTCTTTACACCTATGCATTTCTACCATGTCACTTTGGGTTTACTATTGGTGTGAGAAGGGATTTAGTGAAGAAAAGAAAAGAAAAGAAAAGGAAAAGGGAATAAAGAAATAGGCATGGGCATGAGAGAGAGTATTTGGTCTTCTTTGACTTGGTTCCTCTTCCATTTCCTCCACCATTTCCTCTCTCCCTCTCCATTGTTGCTGCTGCTGCTGCTTCCTTCACCTCCCTCCCCACTTCACCTCCTAAAAACACCTCTAAAACAACTCCAAAACCCCACTCTCATTTCACTAAAAAGGTGCATAAGCTCAAGACCAACACATTGGACCAAGAAAGAAAGGATTTTGGCCACTAGGGGCAACTCAAGAAAATTCTTGAGTTGCCAAATGAGGTATTTTCTGGACCATTAGCTTAGTTTTTGCATTACCTTTACCCCCATGTTAAGATTGAATCGATATTGTGTGATTTTGTGGACATAGGAAAAACCTAATTAGGGTTATGGGAAATTTTGAGTTGTGATGTGAAATTGAGCTTATTAGAGGCTGCACAAACACCCTAGTGCATGAATTAAGACCCAAACCTGAGACTTGACACCCAGAATACTGATTTAGAAACCGATATCGGGAGATTTGTAAAATCTGTGAAGGTTATATGAGATCTGCTATCACCCCGAGACTCTGAAAATTATTTTGTGTTGACAGTGAGATGTGCAGGCACCCAAGAAGCCACCACAAGAACCCTAGCCCTTACCTCCCTAACCCGGCCGCAAATTTATCCTTTCTGGCCGCAAATTACAGCTAGACCAGTGAGGAATTGTCTCGTTTTGGTTCTGTAGCTCCGACATGTATAGATTAGACCTCTGGCATGTGCAAAATTGTCCAATTTGACCTAAGGTGAAATCTGGGACCGTTTTCTCTAGTTGCTGTTTTGGATTCGTGTTTCCGTATTCCGTATTTTAAGTTCTGGATTTATATATTAGTGTTTTACCTCGAATACTTGGCGTGTGTACGACGATATCGAGGATTGATTGATGGTTTTGAAAGCGTAGTCCTTAGGTTCTAACCTAAAAGCTTTTAAGCGTATCATTTTGGTTTTCGTGTGTCGTTTTAGGGTTGATTTAGTTTTAATACGCATTTACGATACGTTGATGTGTAGGTACCCCATGAAGACTTCAGAACAACAAGCAAGCGCGTGGCGACGTCGACAAATGAAGACGCAAGGTGAGTAAATTATATCTACGGGGGAAGTCGGGTGGATGGCGTATAGCACCCCCGCAGTCCGAAGTTGATATACTATATATGTATATATTATATATATGATAGTTATAGTGTGTCGTGGATATTGTGTTAGATGTACTATGGTTAGATTAGGGTTAGAAGTAAACCAGTGTAGTTCCTAGTCGCGAACCCTAGAATAGGTTTACACCCACACGCACACACATACTTATTCATTATACTTATACTGTGTTGATGATGATAGTGGATGACATTGGAGATGAGTCGATGATATTGGGCATAGTGCCGTGAGATCGGTCATATGATGTGATCCGTATTTGGGATACGACATGTGATTTCCTAGCGTGCCTTTGGACGTGTGTTTCAAAAACGCATTCATACTTATATAGATGGTATCGATTTGTACTAGACTTAGATCAGTACCCCAAACTATATGATATGATGATAAGGATACCAGATAATTGATGAGATAATGTGATATTGACCCGTACCCAGCTATTAGGATGCCGTACGACGATTTACAGTACAAGCTATAGATTGATGATTGATCTGCACTCATGACTCGAGGATGTCAGATGATATACGGTATCATACGCGATACTATTTATGCGGGATCACCGACTCTTATATTTATATTTATATATATCGACTCAGATTTAGGTGGTTTCCATACCCCTCGCGATTGACTTGATAGTTGGATCTGTAGTTAGTATAGTAGATGTTAGACTAGACCCGAGTCATACCTATTTCAAAACTAACGAATCGAGAGTATTTTAAAGACAGGTAAAAAGGGATTCTACGGATACTTTAAAAAGGCGCATCTTTTCTTAAAAACACCGTGGCCCTTATTTTACTAAAAATCCCGATTCGTCTTATTTCAAATGGAATAACTGCATGACATATACATATTGATGTAGATTCTTCACTGTTGCGTTGATTATTCGATTTCCGCATATTCATGCTATTCACATCGCTTTGCATGTGTAGATGTGTTTATTGCTATATTACCATCATGCTGTTAGGACACCAGCACCATTATCGATGATGGGTATGTTACACGTACACTTGCTTGCCGGCTCACACACTTCATCATCGATAATTGCCCTGTCACTACATAGTAATATTATTGTATCAGGATATGACCCTTGTATGTGCATACTATTATTCCATGTTGCATGATATACTGTTATACTTGCATTTCATTTATAGGTCACATACATCATGCTTTCTGATTATGCGCATTGAGATATGTTGTTTCCATGATATTTCTGGATTTGGGAACCGTGGGTATTTCAAAGAGATTATGTAAATGTTTAAAAAATAAACCAGTTACCCTTGATATGATATTTCAGCATCCACCATGAGTTTTATCGGTTCTGATATATATATATATACACCATGCGAGGAGGCGTCGAGGTCGTATGAGGGTACATGGTGGGGCCCGGAAGTACCCCGGGGCAAGAAAGGGATGTCGATGCACCACGCCGATGAGCCCGACAGGGGAACCATACCGTCCAGTGACATTACCTTTGACTCGGCGGTTATCGTGAGGATACCGACCGGAGTTATGTACGTAAGGATACGTCGAAATTCGAGGGTCGAAGCTGGGCACTCGGGTTTTCGAGATAGCGTATGAAACGTACCTATCAGGGCCAGTCTTGGTGACATCGCCTGATAGATGAGGATTTACGTGCCGATGCTTGGCACAGGTTTCATGATATTTTCGAGTGTCGATGCTAGGAACTCAGGTTCCATGATTTTGATTATATCCTTATATTTCCATGCATATGCTTTACGATATTTACATGCATGATACTTATTGTCATTGGGTGACATGTGGACGGGATCCACATACATACAGACCTTGATTACATTGATCATACCTCATATGTGTATATAACAGGGGATGAGGACGTTGTTATATATGCCCTTACACCAATATTAGTGGAATGGGACGCTAATATATGTGTATTGATATCAATTTAAATACTTAATAATATTTATTCATGCAGACATACCTCATATTTATGATATGTTATTACCTGAGGCACTGGCACGAGCACTTAGCACTACATACATGTTTAGTTGTTACATTACCACCTCATCATGCTTCACACTTATTCTTTGAGGTTTATATATATCTGATCGTATAACCTAGGATTATGTCATGCATTCGATTTCTGCTTGTAGATATTTTCTATTCACGAGTTGGCAACTCACCCCCGTTGTGCCACAGCTTCTTGCAGGTTTTGCCGTACAGGTTCCATGGCGGCATTTCTGGCACACTGCTTCCTTTGCGGGTGATTTGTTTTGGTAGGTGGGTTCTTTTGCATTAGAACCACCATTGTATATGTATTATTCATTGTATCTAGAAATTCCATCAACAAAAACTTGTATATTGTTTTAGACTTAGACACTAGTTATGTATTATTTCGACCTTAGAGTCGCGTGTAGAAGTATTACGGTTTTCATGTTATTTGAGTTTCTTTTTGAGTTTTGATCCTCGCCCTTCGGCGTTGTATATTATATTGCTTGCGTGGTTGTGACCGTCGATTGACGAAGAGTTAGCTCCCGCTTGGGGATGCCTTTTATCATTGCATATATATTATTCTTGTTGTACCCCGTTCGGGGCTAGTATTTACAAACGAAACTCTGCCGAAATTTTTAGAAAAGACTATACACTTTAAAAAATGCATATTCGGCTTAGTTATTTACAAACCTTGTATTCAAAACATGTTTTATTTACTTCTTAAAAAAACAGTTTTCTTTAGTTACTCCTTAAAATGGTTTTAGATTTCTGGGCTTTTGGCTTACTTGGATTAGATGGTGTCCTATAGACTTCATATGATTCAAGTGTCTGTCACGGGCTATTTTGGGTCATGACAAAGTTGGTATCAAAGCGCTAGGTTAACCTTGGTTCGAGTCTAATCTTGACTATATGGTGCCTAGGGCGTCTATATATATACGGAACTTAGGCTAGACCTTATGGAACTTAGACTTAGTCGAGGGGGTATTATACCCGAACTTTCGTCGCGTAGGATGACCCTTGGTTGATGGAGTAGGTATATTGAGTAGAGTGACGTACCGTACGTATATTCCACGGCATATTTACGATACGCTACTCCGTTTAAGAAACCTTAGGATGTACATTTCCTTGCACAGTATTATATTCATTCCTATGATCTACCCTCATCGATAGTGGTTGTGATTTTGTTGCCATGATCACACGGGCAGAGAGAGCTACGGCTAGAGTTGCGTCCGCATGAGCTCGTCGCAGACGAGGGCTGACCAGGGCGTGATTCCAGAGACGTACGATTGCATTTAGAGGTGTTGTCTTATTGTGTTCGTGCCATGAGCGTTTGGTGGATCGCTTTTACGAGATTTCTCGGATGTGTCGATCGATACCAGAGGATCAGGCTACTGATAGAGGCCATCCAGATGTGATGACTATTGATATATTGCTTATTCATGATGATTGAGGCGCTGTTCAGCGTACAGACGAATGTGCCAGTTGTTGCTGCAAATGGCGAGATATCGCCCAGATGATTGGAGCTACTGTAGCATGAGTATATACTTAGAGGTATGATGGAAGGTCGCTAGTCACCAGAGGATGAATGACTAGGACATGTGGATCGTTCGCTTACCCCGATGTGAGGTCATCATATTGATTGATTCCAGCTAGAGGCGACTTCACGCAGGTTCGTTGAGAGTCGATTGAGACGATCGAATGTCAGGGGCCCATTTTCCAAGTTTAAAGTATTCGGAAAGATATGCAATCAATTCTATGGACCCTCTAGAAGAATGAAACCCTAACTCGACATAATGACCGTGTGAAAGCCTTTGAACCTTAGGGTTTGCGGCAGTTCCGCGGCGCCATTAGTGAGGCTTGGGTTTGCCCTTCTACGGTTGGACCACCGACGCTGCGGTATGTACTCGATACTATTAAACTGTACTCAAGATGTTGATCTCTTAGGGGATTATGAGGTTCTGACGAGTCGACCGGATGGTTCGACATCTTTCGGATATCATGTGATGGGACATATTGCTTGGGAGACTCCAGATACGAGTAGAGCCGTTGGAGCGCCGTCCATGCAGCCACGATGAGGCGAGTCCGAAGCAGTCGACATCAGAGAAAAGTGGAGTAAGAGATCCGAGAAAGACCTCGACAGGACCTTTCTGGAATACTATACGGGAAGACCTGGACCTAGGAGTGGTCATATTGCGCACACCCAACAGGCCAGAGTTCGGCACCGTCGACGAGATGGTTGACTAGGTTCGGATAAAGGACCTCACCCAGATGCGTTGTGAGTTGATTGAGGACGGACGAGTATTCAGTATTCCTCCGATGGTTGGGACGAGTTCCCGAGGACCTGTTCGGCCAGATATCTTCTACAGAGTGATGAAGCTACAGAGTACGCGATTTCGAGTCCGTACGAGAGACTTCGAATTGACCGTAGCCGAGAACATTTGCAGTGCGCAGATAGAGATGTGACGTCAAAGTGGACGATGATACAGATAACCGGGGCAAGAGGTACGTGTGAGACACTGATGAGCTATTGTTACTCCCTGTTGAGTTTATGGTCGGATATGTCTACAGAGGCGTTGGGATGCGACTAGTTTTCGAGAAATTGCTGTGGTGAGGATACAGATGTCTATCGAGCGAGAATAGATTATGCAAGAGTACCAGCCTCCATACAGATCGGCATAGGCAAGATTGGAAAAGACCTTGAGCAGGATTCCTTCCAGGACACTGTTGCAATAAGATTTGCACCAGGAGCAGATGTGTGATGTGCATTCAGAGGACCAGAGGTCGGCGCCAGTGACGTGCTGCTTTACGAGTGGTCGTGAGGATTGACCGAGAAATGACCAGAGAAGTGCCAGAACAGAATCGTCCCCGTTAGCACACCTGACAGGACCGATGAGCCAAAGGATCGCGAGATAGGTAATCCACATAGAAGATAAAGGCCCAGAGACAGAGGACGCCAGACCGTGAGCAAGAGGCAAGTAGATATCTTGCGCTGCTAGCATTGGATGCACCGACACCTTCTCGACCTTGAAGGAAGGACTACCGACGACGATATTTATGATTTATGATTTTGTGATTCGATTATCACATATCCGTCACTATGGATTTCGGTATTTTGGACGATTTATTCGCATGATTTAGTTTTGATGGCTGAGTTTCATGATATTTGTTTTCTTGCACCATGGTTGCACCTACTGGATATTTATACTTTGCGCATAGTTATTACTCTTGAGGTATTGATTGTGATTTCATGCCTATTTTATGCCGGTGATTTGATTTACGCTTCCAGCATAGTTTTCATGCACTTTTAGTGTTTTTATTTGATTCGTGCACGCTGATGCACACGGTTGTGAGATTATCCACCGCGGTATATCTGATATGGATTGAGCCGTATTGTATACCGTCGACTTTGATTCTAATATTGATGTTGATTTCTTGCACTCCATACTTTTGATTTGGATTCTCGCGCGTGTTAAGCGCATGTTTTGAGATACGATTTTGGTGCACACCAGATGCACTAAATCGGGATTCTTCATGCATGTCAGATGCACCTGATTTTTACTGTCAGGCACACACGTTGCCTATGACAGATAATTCGTGCACACCCGTTGCACATAGATATTGTTTTTGTGCACCTGTATGGCACATATATGGATTTTGATTTCCGTGCGCACTAGACGCACAGGGTATTCTTATATACATTTTAGGGATTGATGATTTCGGAGCCCCGACAATTTGGATTTTACTAAAATGTTTTAGGATTTGGGGGTTTAAATTTAAATCCGAGGACCGAATTTCTTTAAGGGGGGAAGATTGTAACATTTCAAAAAAATAAAATATTATTTTTGGGATTTTTTATAATTTAATATTATTTTATTGAATATTTTAATATTTCGGTATAATTAAATACCGATAAATGGGAAAAATTATGGAAAAATTATGGAAAATTCTAAAATAGGGTATTTTATTGGAATTATTCCATTTTTAAGTTTTTATGATTAATTATATGCTAATTTAATGCTAATCGCGATTAAAAATCGCTAATCGGTTTTTAGCATTTTTGTGCAAAACATGCACATATCATTTTTTCTTTACACTTGTGCATTTCTACCATGTCACCTTGAGCTTACTATTGGTGTGAGAAGGGATTTTGTGAAGAAAAGAAAAGAAAAGAAAAGGAAAAGGGAATAAAGAAATAGGCATGGGCATGAGAGAGAGTATTTGGTCTTCTTTGACTTGGCTCCTCCTCCATTTCCTCCACCATTTCCTCTCTCCCTCTCCATTGTTGCTGCTGCTGCTGCTTCCTTCACCTCCCTCCCCACTTCACCTCCTCAAAACACCTCTAAAACAACTCCAAAACCCCACTTTCATTTCACTAAAAAAGTGCACAAGCTCAAGACCCAACACATTGGACCAAGAAAGCAAGGATTTTGGCCACTAGGGGCAACTCAAGAAAATTCTTGAGTTGCCAAATGAGGTATTTTCTGGACCATTAGCTTAGTTTTTGCATTACCATTACCCCCATGTTAAGATTGAATCGATATTGTGTGATTTTGTGGACATAGGAAAAACCTAGTTAGGGTTATGGGAAATTTTGAGTTGTGATGTGAAATTGAGCTCATTAGAGGCTGCACAAACACCCTAGTGCTTGAATTAAGACCCAAACCTGAGACTTGACACGCGGAATACGGATTTAGAAACCGATATTGGGAGATTAGTGGAATCTGTGAAGGTTATATGAGATCTGCTATCACCCTGAGATTCTGAAAATTATTTCGTATTGACAGTGAGATGTGCAAGCACCCAGGAAGCCACCACCAGAACCCTAGCCCCTACCTCCCTAACCCGGCCGCAAATTTATCCTTTCTGGCCGCAAATTGCGGCCAGACCAGTGAGGAATTGTCTCGTTTTGGTTCTGTGGCTCCTACATTTATAGATTAGACCCCTGACATGTGCAAAATTGTCCAATTTGACCTAGGATGAAATCTGGGACCCTTTTCTCTAGTTGCTGTTTTGGATTCGTGTTTCCGTATTTCGTATTTTAAGTTCTGGATTTATATATTAGTGTTTTACCTCGAATACTTGGCGTTTGTACGACGATATCGAGGATTGATTGATGGTTTTGAAAGCGTAGTCCTTAGGTTCTAACCTAAAAGCTTTTAAGCGTATCGTTTTGGTTTTCGTGTGTCGTTTTAGGGTTGATTTAGTTTTAATACGCATTTACGATACGTTGATGTGTAGGTACCCCATGAAGACTTCGGAACAACAAGCAAGCGCGTGGCGACGTCGACAAATGAAGACGCAAGGTGAGTAAATTATATCTACGGGGGAAGTCGGGTGGATGGCGTATAGCACCCCCGCAGTCCGAAGTTGATATACTATATATGTATATATTATATATATGATAGTTATAGTGTGTCGTGGATATTGTGTTAGATGTACTATGGTTAGATTAGGGTTAGAAGTAAACCAGTGTAGTTCCTAGTCGCGAACCCTAGAATAGGTTTACACCCACACGCACACACATACTTATTCATTATACTTATACTGTGTTGATGATGATAGTGGATGACATTGGAGATGAGTCAATGATATTGGGCATAGTGCCGTGAGATCGGTGATATGATGTGATCCGTATTTGGGATACGATATGCGATTTTCTAGCGGGCCTTTGGACGTGTGTTTCACACACGCATTCATACTTATATAGATTGTATCGATTTGTACTAGACTTAGATCAGTACCCCAGACTATGTGATATGATGATAAGGATACCAGATAATTGATGAGATAATGTGATATTGACCCGTACCCAGCTGTAACACCTTAGGTTGTGTTTAGGGGTTAAATTATATTTTAATAGATTGTTTTTGGTAAAAAGTTTACCAAATTAAGTTTCAAATATTTTATCCTAATTAATGAGTATTTTATTAGGATTTTTCTAGGCACACACACACTTGTGCAGGTGAACTAGGGTTTAGAGATGGGGTTAAACCATGATTAGAAAGCATGAAGTATTAACCCATCCTCTTTATGTTAATTGATTTTCATTAGGTGTTTTTGGGTTTTTATTATGTGTGTTGTTTTCTTGTTTTCTATATATGAGAAATGATGTGGATTTTTGTTGTTGACTTGGAGGGAGAGAGAGAGTATGGGCAATATGGCTTGAGCCATGCTCATTTAATGAGAGAGAGAGAGGGTTTGACTAGGGTGCCTCATTTATTTCCTCATTATTCTCAAAACTCTCACACACACACACTCAGCTGAGAGAGAGAGAGAGAGGCAGCAGCTGCAGAAGAAGCACCACCAGCAGCAACTAGCAGCAGCAACAGCATCATCATCAGCAGCATCAGCAGCAGCAAGCAGTGGCAACGGCAACATCAGCAGCAGCCCCCAGCAGCACTTCCCATCTTCTCCACCTCCTTTCTCCTTGCACCTAGGGTCTTGTAAGGTATAGAATCTGAGCCCAACTTCGTGCTTTCTTAATATATGTGTAGTTTAGCTTCGGTTTGTGTAAAAAGGGAGTTTTTGTGCTTGAAATGGTGATTTGTGTGAACTTATGGTTTAGTGTTGTTCATATTGGTTAACCTAGCCTAATTAGGTGTTATTAAGACCATGTGAACCTAGTTAGACCCCAGATTACACCAAAATACGATAGGGTTTCAAATTGTGCAAAATTTAGTGTTTTAAGTGAAATTTCACCTTTCAGTGATCTGCTATAGGCCCGAGTAGTTCAGGTTGAAATTGAGTTAACTGGAGCTTGTATACGAGGTATAGACCACACCACCGGAGCCCGAGACCCCCACCCCGTAGCGAGGCCGCCGGTTTATTCATTCTGGCCGCAATTTGCGGCCAGATAGGGGAATTTTTGGGTGAAGTTTGCATGGGTAGGAGTCTGCTATTAATTCTAGTCCAGTGGTATGTATAATTTTGTAAGTTGTTAGCCTGGGTAGAATCTGGGACGTTATATCGTATTTCTAGTACGTTTGGTTCGCGCGATACGCACGATACGCGAGAGGGTTCAATGATTCAGCGTGTCGGGGTTAGTTTTAGACGCGTGCACACGTTTAGCGTATCGTACACACGCGCGTTTAGTTCACGACGCGAGCGTATCGTTTGACTTCGATATCGCGTTTTGCGAGATAGTTGCTTATATGTGGATTCTTGTGTAATTCCAGGTTCGCAGGCAGGTATGTCGGACGAAGCTAAGATAGGAAGGCAGGTGGTCGGCTACGAGTAGCGCATGACCAGGTGAGTAGATTTAACATCTACGGGGAAATCGCCCGTATGGTGTTAAGCGTCGGGGCGTATTAGGATATTAGATTGTAGATGTTCATATGGACTGTAGTAGCATACCTTATGGTTGCATGTAGAAATGATAGCATAGGACACTGCACTGTCACTAACGGTTCAAGTCGCACGAGCACGATTTATATGCTACACTCACACCGTTAGTGATTTCCATGACACTCACATTATAGGATTGCTATAAATCATATATCATACTGATTCCACTTTATTGATGTTGTCATGATTTGCCGCATAACAGCATATGTTATATTTATACTTTGGCACATATATTGATATCTTCATACCTGCGCACATGCACACTGTATACTCATACCAGTGCATACATATATTGATATCTTCATACCTGCGAACATGCACACTGTATACTCATACCATTGCACACATATATTGATATCTTCATACCTGCGCACATGCACACTGTATACTCATACCAGTGCACACATATATTGATATCTTCATACCTACGCACATGCACACTGTATACTCATACTAGCGCATACATATATTGATATCTTCATACTTGCGCACATGCATACTGTATACTCATACCTGTGCACACATACATTGATATCTTCATACTTGTTTAGATTACGCATTGAGATATGTTGTTTCCATGTTAATTCTGGATTTGGGGAAACATGGATATTTCAAAAGAGAATAGTTAATTATTTAAAAACCCGGTTTCCCTTGATATGATATTTCGGTGCATCCACCATGTGTTTTCTCGGTACTAGAGTGATATATGTGAACCCGAATCGAGGAGTTGGATGAGGCTGATTACGGGTACATGGTGGACCCGGTATGGTACCCTGGGGCGAGAACGATTTCGCTGTGTAGTAGACGGTGAGCCTGGCAGAGGGACTACTACCGACCGGTGATTGGTTGCACCTGGAGGTTATCCGAATGATACTAACCAGAGTCGATTGATGGATACGGGACGACTCATACTGCCGGGGCCGAGGGCCGATACCGCAGACAGAGCCCATGGGCTGATCCGGACTGACGGATGCCCTATACAGGAGGATTTGCGTATCGATGCTTGGCACGAGTATTTCTTGATATTTTGGGTGCCGATGTTGGGCACTCACGATTATATGAGATTTACAGGATTTGAGGACCGAGGAGGATGACGACGCCTGAGTAGTATTGGGATTTGGGTGCATTGATGGGTACCGATTATACTTTCCACGATGACATTCCGTGTAGATGTTATATTTCCCATGCTCAGTATGTAGTAATTGATATCTCATCCTGTATCTATTGTACCTGATATAGTACACAAGCTTGCACGATCATTGCATACCCTGTTCATTCAATATAGGGTTGTTAGATTGCATTGCTATACCTGATCATCGCATATCTTGTTCATCACTTGGAGATGTTATTAGATCGCACTTGTTGCATGATTTGAGCATCAAGTTCATCATATAGATGTTATCTGTTGGCATAGGTTAGAGTATCGTTGCACGTGCATACTCCCGATTACCTTTATATGCTATCTTCTATTCACGAGTTGGTAACTCACCCCCGTTGTTCCACAGTGTTTGTAGGTTGCCCTTCGGAGCAGTCGCGGCAGGCTGCGTTCTTGCATCTATTGACACTGATACCCCTACAGTTGGTGTACTAGCTCTTTTGCCGATAGGTGGGTTTTATGCGGTATCTGGTTATCTTTCAGTTATCTACATTGTTGTATCTAGTACTCTCCATCTACCACTTATGTATTGACTTAGAGACCAGTTGTGAGGACGATATATATTATTTTGTATTCTGGTGTCGAGCTCGTTGTGAGCCGACTTTACTTATGCAGTTTATTCTATCTGTGATGTTTCCCACTTGTTGCTCATTTTCTTCGCTACGGCGTCGTATATTGTTATTTTGGTGATTGTCTTCTTAAGGTTTCTTGACATCTTACTAATTGGTTCTATTAAATTGTTAAAACACTATATACTTTTACTGGTTTGATTTCTGGGTTTTCGGCTTACTTAGTCGCGTTACGCCTGTAGACGTTATGTGGTTAAGTGCCGGTCACGGGCCAAACTTTGGGTCGTGACAAAGTTGGTATCAGAGCGTAGGTTTTACCTTCGGAGTGTAGGATGACCCTGGTATGATGGAGTAGGTAGCTGCAGCAGAGTGGCGTAGCGTGAGTATGTTCCGCGGCATACTCACGACACGGTACTCCGCCTAAGCGACCTTAGGACTTATTGATTGAATTTCCTTCATGATCATATACATCCTTGTGATTCGATTTTCGTATCATCGAATCCTACCTTCTTTTCATCCATTATGCCGCCAAGGACTACGAGGGTGCAGAGAGCGGTCGTGAGAGCCAAGGTTTTAGTTGATTCGTCTGAGACGTGGACTGATCCGAGTAGTACCCCTGTTGTACCAGGACAGATTGTTTCTCCTACGACAGATCAGATCGCTAGACTAGTGGAAGAGATGAAGGGCTTGCGCCAGACGATGAGCTCATTGGTGGAGGTTGTTCAAGTGCAGCGACAGATGGTTGTCACCCCTGTTACCCAGTTGTTCCTTGCGATCATCATGCAGTATTACGTCCCCTACATAGCACCGGTGGAGGCAGCCCCAGTTTATGAGACACGTTTTCCAGAGACCGTGAGAGTTCCGGAACAGTTATAGAATCGTACTGGTGTACCAGCCCAGAGCAGAGGCTTAGGACGAGGACAGTCGTTTGGCTCTCATCCCCAGGCAGGACAGCAGTCAGCGCGAAGGTGTTTACGATGCGGAAGCCTTCAACACCTCATCAGGCAGTGTTCCTTCATACCACGTCAGGGTCGTATTCTGAGACGTCATGGATGCGGAGGGTTTGCACAGAGGGGTCAAGGTAGTAGAGGAGGAGTTCGATCAGTCGCAGATGAAGGAAAGGCATAAGTTTTCGCTTCGACTCATCGGGACGCGAGGGCGTCCAATGCGGAGCCTACAGGTACTCTTTCAGTATGTCCTTTTGTTGCACTCGTATGTTTACACACTTCATGCCGAGTTTAGGACAAGAGTCGTGCTAGGTAGATCAGCCGTTTGCTGTGTTAACTTCTGTCAGCGATTCTTTTATTGCGCGACACGTCATTCGGTTGTGTGCTGTGTTAACTTCTGTCAGCGATTCTTTTATTGCGCGACACGTCATTCGGTTGTGTGCCAATTGGATAGGAGATAGAGATTCGTCTATTGTTTTGGTCCTCCTAGAGATGTGGGATTTGGCGTTCTCCTGGGCACGGAATGTCTAGCTACGTGCTAGGAGTTGTGGACTACCGTGAGGAAACAGTTAGGTGTTGTTTTTCCCGGCGAGTCAGTTCTTGTTGTGCAGGTGGATAGTGGTGCCGCCTTTTACAGCTTGAATTCAGCCTTGTTCGCTAGTCGGCTCTGAGGAGATGTCGTGGATTCTTGGCGTTTTTCGCGATACCGTAGCCACAGCTGGTGTGTTGGGCCGGTTTTCTTTAGTGTGAGAGTTTTCCGACGCTGTTCCAAATAAGTCGGCGAGGCTTATGGAGCTTAAGGATCTGCTGTAGAGTTGTTGTGGAAGGAGTTTGTGCTTCTGAGTGTTTCGCATTGGGGAGTTCCTAATTCTGTTCGTCAAGGAGAAAGACGACGGATTGAGGTTGTGTATTGATGGATCGTCAATTGAACCGGCTTACGGTGCGGATAGGTATCCTGTACCTCGCATTGACGATTTCTTCGATCAGCGTCGGAGTGCGAGACTTTGTCTAAGTTCGTTTAGGATCAGGTCATCATTGTTGCGGGTCCGGAGTGATGACATTCCGAAGACTGCCTTGTGCGTGCTACGGGCTTTGTGTGTTTTGGGTGTGTCACTGGACTCACCAATGCCCTAGCAACCTTCGTAGGTGTGATGAACTGGTTTTCTTCGGGCCATTCCTCGACCAGCTATTGTTGTGTTATTTACGACATCCTGGTCTATTTAATATGTCTTGAGGGATAGGAGTAGCACTCGAGGATCTGTTTTACGGATACCGGGAGAGCCCCAGCGGTTTGCTAGATTCTCGGAGTGTTCCTTCAAGCTTATTTGTGTTGACTCCTAGGTCTTGTAGTTACGGAGATGACTTTGTATGGTTCCGAGGAAGATCGTGGCCGTACAATTTAGGCCCAGACTTGTGAGCAGGACGGAGGTCCGCAGATTTTTGGGCTTAATAGGTTTTTACCGCCGTTTCTTGCAGGATTGCTAGTGTAATGCTGCACCGTTGACTAAATTGACTGGAATGGAGGTTTCTTTTCTTTAGACTGAGGCTTGTGTATGGAGTTTCGGCAGTCGAAGACTCGGTTAACAACTGCATCAGCTCTTTCCTTGCTTTTTGGTTCGGGCGACTTTATGGTTTAACTGTGATGTTTCGTGAGTAGGGCTCGAATGTGTGCTGAGGTGACACAATGGAGTTATCGCTTTTTGCTTCCCTACATTTGGAGGAAGTACGAGAAGGATATCCTACTTATGATATGGAGATGGCCGCGATGGTTTTGCGTTGGAGATTAGAGACACCACTTGTTTGAGAGTCGTGTCAGATTTTCACGGACCACCAGAGTTAAATGTACATCTTCCTGCAGCGGGTTTTGATTGTTGTGATAGTCCTCCGCAGATTTACAGTTCTTGTGCGATCGTTGAGTACAGCTTAAGTTCGTCTCTACTGAGGAGACAGCTGGCTCATGTCCGCGCCCGACCACTTTTCTTAAATCGCTTTCGCGAGACACTTCCCGTTGGTGCTCGTTCGTCAGAGATACTCGAGCCTACTCGGCTGGGTAATGTTATGGAATCCTTGGTTTGTGACAAGGGTGTGCTAGGTTAGGGAGACGCATGTGTACCTAATATTATGGGTTAGAGACGTGGAATCCTAGGGCAGGCATATCGGTCAACTCTCTCAACTCATTCAAGCCCCACCAACTGTTAACGTGACTTGTGAGGTAGTTACGGATGGGCAGGGACAGAAAGTGAAGTCTTAGGATTCGTTTCAAGTGTCTGTCTTGTTGTGTGTTTGAGTTGAGCAACTGAGACCGGCTGGAGAGTTGCAACCTTTAACCATTCCGAAGAGGGAACGAGAGCAGATGTCCCCGAAATTCGTTATGGTGTTGATTAGTCGAAAATATTGTATTTTTAACATGGCAATATCCCTATCATTTGCACTCATTTAGAAGTATACGGCAATCATATTTCACATATTAGCAAAACAGTTGCAAAATATCAGATTGCATGTGTTAGACCCTAAAACCGACACTATACAGGAAATTGACCACATTTCATGGCATCGCATCATCCCTATATTGTGCAACACTTGTTTTAAGATCTGTGCAGGAAAATCCAGAAGAAAGGCCAAAATTTACATGGTACCGATCAAACATGACGCCAACTCAATGATTTCAGTTCTGGTATCAATACAAAAGGAAAAATACAAATCAACACATCAGATTAAGCTCCAAATGTTGTCCCAAGACCACACCAGAAAGCCCAAGGCCCAAGCCCCACAAAGAGCCGCGGCAGGAGCCTGCTTGCACCGCGGATCCGCGGTGGGTCCAAGGAGTTAGCTTCCCATTTTTGGTGCACAACTCCTATCTCAATGCCTATAGCTCAGAATGACACAACAAATTCCAGAAGACTCCAGATACTTCTGCCAGATCAGCAAGCTTTGGGATCAACACTAAACTAGCCTTACATTCTAGAAACTTCTCCCTAAACCCTAGCTTAAACCCTAAGCTAAGCCTAACTAACTACATCTAGAAGTCTTTCAACAAACTTTTGGAGGGAACTTCTCAAGGCTTATGTCACGATCCGAAGGTACGGAACATGACTGGCACTTAGATTACGAGACGTCTAAAGGCGTACCGTAACCTAAGTCAGCCAAAGCCCAGAAAAAATCTAAACCAAAATCAAAAGAGAGTGAAGGAAAACCTTAATAAGAACGGTTTTTAAATCATTTAAGTTGCATAGAATCCCCTTCTTAAAACATCAAAAATTTCCGAAAATTTCGGCAGAGTCTCCCCTGTATTTTCTATCCCCCAAAATGGGTACAACAAGATAATACATATGAAATCATAAAAATGGCATCCCCAAGCGGGAGCTAGCTCTTCGCCCAAGGCGGATCACAACCACATGCAATATATCACGATGTCTTTGACACGGTGGTACTGACTCCCGCACCGAAAACATCCTGGAGACGACTGCTGGGTCTGTGGATATGAACCAAATAACTGACCTCGTCTCAATCCTCTGCCTCCATCATCTCCCGGAAACAATCTATCACGATGTCTGCCCATCTGCCGCAGAGCTGGCGTATCAGTACGGATCCTCTTCGGCCCAGAAACGACCGGAGTCTCAGAAATACGCTCCTCCAAAAGTAAAGCTGCATCCATCGCGGCTGCGTATGTATCAAAGTGCTGGGTGCCGATGGCAAGGAATAGCTGTGTATCAAGCCCTCGCATGAACCTCTTTATTCTCTTCTCTTCTGTGTCGACTAGGTACGGAGCATATCGAGACACCGTCATCCCAGGAGTCTTGCGCAAAGACTCAAAACTACGGGCACGAGCATCTCGGACACTCTCCGGAAGAAAATGGGCAAGAAATGCAGATGTAAACTCATCCCAGGTCATAGAAGGCAGACCTGCAGCTCGGCCTCTCTCTACTGAATCATACCATGTCTGGGCAAGACCCTCCAGACGAAAACTCGCAAACTCCACCAATCTATCATCAGAACACCTCAACGAACGGCAAATCCGAGCCATCCTATCCAGAAATGCCTGTGGATTCTCTGTCGCATCTGTACCGGTAAAAGCGGGAGGTCTCAATCTCATGAACTCCTGTAGTGAAACAGGGATAGTCTCCGTAGTAGCAGCAGGAGTGACCATCTGTGCAGTAGGTACGATCATGGTCTGTCTGGTGGAAGGAACGTCCTCGGATCTCTGTGCCCGGCTGGACTCCACTAAAGATCCCATCATCTGTCGCAACTCTTGCATGCCGGCCTCTAGTTTGGCAATACGGTCTGGATAAGGAGGATCAGTATGACCCTGAGGGATAGGCGTATCATCCCGCTCGATCCTCGCCTCAGACGGGCCCGCCCGAATCTCATCCCTAGCGGCAGCCCGCTGAGCTCTCGTAGTCTTGGGCGGCATCGAAGCTAGAATAAGAAAAAGGACTGATAAGATCATTGCAATTGAATCAAGGAATGCAAGGAATCAAGAAAGGAAATACAAGCAATTATGTCCTAAGGTCACTTAGGCGGAGTACCGTATCGTAAGTATGCCGCGGACCATACCCACGCTACGCAACTCTGCTTAAGTCACCTACTCCATCTACCAAGGTCTTCCTACACTCAGAAAGGTAAAACCTATGCTCTGATACCAACTTTGTCACGACCCGAAGGTACGGAACGTGACTGGCACTTAGATTACGAGACGTCTAAAGGCGTACCGTAACCTAAGTCAGCCAAAGCCCAAAAAAAATCTAAACCAAAATCAAAAGAGAGTGAAGGAAAACCTTAATAAGAACGGTTTTTAAATCATTTAAGTTGCATAGAATCCCCTTCTTAAAACATCAAAAATTTCCGAAAATTTCGGCAGAGTCTCCCCTGTATTTTCTATCCCCCAAAATGGGTACAACAAGATAATACATATGAAATCATAAAAATGTAATCCCCAAGCGGGAGCTAGCTCTTCGCCCAAGGCGGATCACAACCACATGGAATATATAAGCAATACCAAGAAAAGAGCATAGAAGAAACCCAAAATATCAGAAAACGCAACGCCGGCTCAAGTGAGCTCGACCCAAAAGAACCAACCAATATACAAATCTCTCAGTCTCATCACTATGTCGCATATACAATATATAAAGTGGTAGATGGAGAATACTAGATACAATGATAAAGCAAAAAGAAATAAAGTGTGCTCGCAACCCACCTACGGGCGATGTCGCGAGTCTGAGCAAAAGAAGCTGATGATAAGATAGCCCGCCGCTACAAGACTGACGGGTCTGACCTGCAACACACTGTGGCACAACGGGGGTGAGTTGCCAGCTCGTGAGTAAATATAACATCTAATAAGGCAAACGTAAGAATGCACGCAATGCACCACAACATGCATGTCCATATGTGATATAATATCTCTAGTATGCATGCACAGGTATGCAATGTCATTATTAAGTCTTTAAGTGTTTTAAATACTAAAGGTATTGAATTCTTAACTTTAGAAAATAAATATCTGTATAATAGCTAAGTATCATCAAGAAATCATTTGAAAACCCGTGTCAAGCATCGACGCCAAATAGAAATCATATCTGTCTCAATATCGGGCTCCGTCAGTCCGGATCGGCCCATATCATAAATCTCACGACAACAGTCGGTATCCTCCGGATATCCGCCGCGCCAGACATCACCGGTAGGTAGTCTTCCCCTGCCAGGCTCATCGTCTACAACTCGATCTTCTTGCCCCGGGGTACCATACCGGGCCCACCATGTACCCGAGACGGTTCATCCACTCCTCGAATCGGGTCTCGAAATCCAACAGAAAACATGAAAACTCATGGTGGACGACACATACATCACGAGAAAACCGCAACTTTGTTTTGAAAATGATAAATATAAGGTTTTGTTAAATTCTTGCGGTTTTCCCCAAAAATCCAGAAATCGCAGCAATACTGAAATCCTCAAGAAAATCATGATGTCCACATGTTATGTATGATAAATGTCTATGGTATCAATATGTATGATGTGAATTTTAGCTAGAGTTCTATGTAAATATGATGATGATGCGAGATATATGCATGCGATGCAGATTCATATATCAAGTATGAATGCAATGACGTTATTAAGTTAAACAGGTTCTATAGTGCACGTGGCATGACAATTACCAAAGGCGTGTGTGTCACATGATTAGTGCGCGTGCAACAGATGCCAATGGTAATGGTGTTCGTGCCCTACGAAGTGATATCGCATAAGTATAGATGAATGTCCATGCAATGTAATATACTGTTCGCTATAAGGGTATGCAGTGTACATGAATGGATAAGTTAGCTAATATATAAATCTTGCAAAAGTAGGGTAATCCTAACTGGGGGGGGGGGCGCCTCGCGCCATCCAGACGATTCCCCCATAGATGAATATATTTACTCTCCAGAAATCCCCGCTAATCTGATCCGGCCACCGCTTTGCCTTTACGCGCCGTGTCCGAAGTTTTCCCGACCGATCCTATATTTGCACAATATCAAGCATAAGATTACAAAACCTAACAAAATGCAAGTCACAACATACAATTATCCACGCTCTCGAAATAATCATATCATGCACTCGGTGCGCGGAAAAACGCACGAAAATCGCTAACCTTTAACTAAAATCGTCATTTCGGGGAAATCGACAAAACTACAACCCGACTAGACGAAACCCCGCGTTCGCACATTCTAATAATCCTATACGAAGCTAATAATATTGCTAACCTAACGCAAATTGAATGCATTCTATTTTTCGTAAAAATCTAGCAAGCAAATTCAACGCCGATTCAATGCAAACATCGATATTTTGTCGATTTAACGAGCATATAAATACACCATTAACCACTACAACCAATTAGAAACCCAAAGCCCTAATTTAATCCTAACAACTATGCTTCAAACCCTAGTTTTAAAATCAATCCTTCTCTTGATTTTTCCTAAACAACATTTACCACTAAACTAATATTTAGAATTTCAATTCTAGCATAATTAAACCACAAGTTAACAAAAAGATTAGAATTTTCACCTCTCAAGCTTGAACCCTAGCTTGATCAAGTCACCAAGAAGCCTCCTTTCATCTAGTTTTTGAACCAATTTGGGTAGAAGAGAGAGTGGTTTAGGGTTTGGGTTTGAATGGAGATGGAAAAATGTGAATTTTTATTGATTTTTAGCAAGAAAAAGAAGCAAGAATGAAGTGGGAAGTGGGGAAATTCTGCAGGTGAGGGGTCGGCCAGCAGGTGGGGAAGGGAAATGGGGGTTTTTTGGAGAGGTTTCTAGGTCTATAACCATCATAAGTTATCATTTAATGCTTTCATGTCAACCTTTTTGCAAAAAAACCCTATTTTTACTTCATTTTTCATTAAATTTCCCACCTTTAAACCAAAAGTTTGCAAGACATGATACAATTTTATTAACACCATATTTTAGCTTATAAAGACTCCTAATTAAGAAATTTACCTAATTAAATTTGTATTTATCCCTAATTAAATGTATTTTAAAAAGCTTAAAATAATAAAAAAATTAATTAATTACGATTTTTTTTTTATTTAACTAGAAAATTATAAGTGACATTTTAGTGACAAAATTATAGTAATATCTTATCTAAATTTTCTATAATTAGATCTACAATGAAAAATATCAATTTTGACTTTTTACGGAAAAAGCCGAAAAATTGGCCGATTACCGAAAAACTGCCTAAACGATTTTCGAAGGGTTACAGCTTAGGGTTTGGGTGATCTATAAATAAGACCTTAGGCTCACTTGTAAAAGGGACTTAATCCCTCCATTAGTTCATTTGAGTAGCCAATCTAGAGCCATTCTATCTCTTTCTTCATCATCTTCTTCCACAAGTCTAGTGAGAAGACTTGTGTGAAGCCCTAACCCTAATTCCAATCAAAAGCCAAGATCCCGAGTACCCCATCATGCAAGAAGCCTTGCAACCTTTTAGGAGCCGAGCCGTTCTTCAACAGAGCAAGTGGTCCAAGCCGACCCGCGACTCACGGAGCCGAGCGAAGCCAAGCCGACAATTTAGTTCTTCCTCTTGTAGTTCTTGAGCGACTGTAATCAAATTGTTGATATAAATAAAAGGTGATATTCTTTTATCTTGTTTTCTTTAAATTCTTGCATCATGATTCAATCTAAATTTCTAGTTGTAATTCTTGTTGTGATGTTTGAGTAATACTCCGCTCGTCGAGGAGTCGAGACGATCAATAGAATGATGATGTAATATATCTTAAATCGATTCTTGAGTCCTATGAGTTTTGTAAACCCTAGCAAGTTCAAGAATCGACAACCCAATTCGTTGCGATGCTTTCTTGATTGATATCGCTCGAGATTGGGGAGTTACGATCGTTTCTTGAAATTGCTAGAGGCTAGAATGTGAATGATATCAACGAAAGAACAAGGGTTAAATGATGAAACCCTAGTTTCATCAAGAAAACCCTAACTCTCGTTGATCATCATCAATCTAGTATCAATCCTTCGAAGGACAAGAACACGAAATCTTGAGATTACATCATGTCTATAGATCCGATCGATTCCTACGAGCCTCATTTAGATTCTTGACATTTTGGTTGGAAATATCATCGAAACCCGATTCTTGATTGTTTATCATTTCTTGATTCTTGATTAGATTAGTGACACCTGAATCAATCGATAAAATCTTGAATCGTGTTTTCTTTTGTTTTCGATTAACTTTTCAATTCAAACAAATTAAATATAAAAACGAATCGCACAATCCCTGTGGACGATCCGCACTCGCTTACGATCTACAATCGACACCGTAATTGATTGCGGTAAAATATAATTCTTTGATTGTGAATTTTATTCAATATTACCGACACATAGAAACTTATTCGCTTTATTCGATTTACACAAACGAGAAAATATTACAATAAAATGAAACCGTTATCAGGGATCATTTGAGTTGATTTACTTACACAGTCTCGAAAATTTTACGATCAATCAAATGGTTCCGTTGCCGGGACTCCTTTGATTTGAATTGATACTTTTACATCCAATCGGAAAATTATAATATCAATCTAATGGCGCCGTTGCCGGGGATCATTTGATTTGATTTACACAAACAAAAATTCTTTTCAATCAAATGGCGCCGTTGCCGGGGATTACGCGCTAATTCGTTTCATATTATAGTTTGAATTAAAAGATTTATTCCATTATTATTTTGAGATCAAAATTCGTGCAAACCCTAAACGATTTGTTGTGGTTCATTGCAAGGAAATCAGGAGCTGTTTGGAAATTGAAGAAATTTTTTGGAAAATTCCAGAGGACTAGGGAAGTGATCAGGAGTATTCTGCAAATTTTCTTTTCAAAAGATCACATTTTTCGACCGCGGAAGGGCGGCAATAGGACCCATATACGGCGGAACCGCGGTCTACTTGAGGGATCACTGTACCATTTTTTCTCTGTAAGCTTCTTACCTTCTCCTCTCTCCTCGTTTTAGCTCCAACTAATAGTTTATGCAGGATTCTTTGCAAATAATCGCAGCTCGCAAATTGCAAAATTCAATTTGTGCGTGATTTTGTTTCTTGGTTGTTTGCATTCTAAATACGGATATTAAGGGGCACGGCCAAATCCAAATTAGGTGGGGAGTTCATTACCCTTCCTAGGCCCCGAAAACCACAAAACTTGCATCCGCATTGACCCACATTAACTAAAAAATATCTAGAGATGACTCTAAGGACCGTCGCGCTCACTTAGGACAAGAGAAGGCCGTGGGTAATTCATTGCTTATCGCGTTTTCTTGTAGTGCCTAGGAAAGTTTGTCGAAGGCTAGTGGTTATTAATTAGGCCCACTACTTACGTAGTGGAGTACCTTCCCACTTATTTGGCACTTACCTGGCCACAGGGGGACAAAGAGGCAGTGGAGGATTCTATCCTGCGACTTGTCTTTTGGCAGTTAGGAGCGGTCTAGAGCCGGACCTAGGTGACCAATAGATTCTAGGGTTTGTGTGCTGCATTTGTTGTGTCGCATCATTTTTTTTCAAAAAAAAATCCGACCCTTTTTCAAAGCAAACACCGCATTCATTCATACCCCTAATTATAAGTCAACGCTGCCACTTGTACTAACCCTTTTTAGTACAAGATAGGCTGGACACGGGATTCTAGTGCCCGTTTAGTCCGCGTATCCTTTATTGACTCCGAAGTCGATATTTCTCCATTTACCTTTCCTTTACCCACTACCACACCCACACCGATGGATCCGACTCCATCAGAATTCTTTAACCCTAATCTGCCGCCGTCCATTGGTGCGCAGAATCCACCCCGCATCTCTCTCCACGAGAGGTGCTATCCACTGCGAGGTCCTCTTTCGACCTGCTTATCCACACCACCAGCCAATGGGGATAACTTTGAGATTAAACCCCAGTACATAAACCTTTTACCCAAATTCCACGGACTCGAGACTGAGGACGCTTACGTTTTCATTACCAAATTTGAAAATGTGTGCGCAATGATGGGTACGTCACAACTTTCAGTGGATGCTATGCGTCTACGACTTCTTCCATTTACTTTGTGCGATATAGCCGAGAAGTGGCTATATAACACTACTGCACACTCTATCACGAATTGGGAAGAATTCGTCGCTGCATTCCTTAAGAAATTTTACCCAATCCAAAAGACAGCTCGAATCCGTAGCGAACTGAATCAATTTGCCCAGCTCCCTACCGAACCATTCTCTAAATGCTTTGAACGATTCAAGGATCTATTGGTCCAGTGTCCTCATCACGGCATCCCGAGATGGGAGCTTTGCCAGATCATTTACGAGGGCATTAACCCAAACACTAAACAGAGCCTTGAAAACATGTGTCAAGGTACTTTTATGACCAAGGATGATGGGGAAGCATGGAAGTATTTAGAAGAGTTCACTGAAAAATCACTACAGTGGGAGAGTGGAACCCAACCATTGAATAGGGGTGGCGTACACCAAATAGATGTGTCCATAGGTGTTCGAGGTGAGATGGCAGCAATGCAAAAGAAGCTCGACGCTATGGAACACAAATTTTCTGCAGCCTCCCTAAACCCAATGTCGCTCCCCAAAACTGGTTGTGGGTGCTGTTCTGATCCGTCTCATTTAACGGAAGAATATCCATTAAACTCTGCGTTTCAAGGTCACGAGCATTCTAATGCCGCATTTCAAAGACCTAGAAACGATCCATATTCTTCCACGTACAATCAGGGTTGGAGGAATCACCCGAATTTCGCTTGGAACCAAAACCAATCTCAAAACACGGTTCCAAACACGAATCAATTTCAAAGGGCTCTTCCTCCACCACAACAGCAACCCCTTCAACTCACTCAGCACCCCTACCAGTCACAAAATTTCCAAAACCAGGTCAACACTCCTACACAGTCTAATCCTATGACCTGTTCTGACGAATTCTCTCAATTCACTCAAACCATGAAATCACTTTTATCAAATTTCATAGAGGTTTCGACTGAGGTTAGATCTTTCGTCAGTGAGATAAAGAAAAACTCAGCGTCTCAAGCTGAGAGTATCAGATCGATGGAAGCTGAAATCGCACGCCTTAAAGCCGAAATGAGTGCGAGAGAAAAAGGGAAACTTCCCTCTCAACCCCTACAGAATCCTGGGCATTACAATGCAAATGCCATCATAACTTTGAGATCGGGAAGAGTGCTGAACAATCTTGTCGGGGAAGGAATTGATGATACTGGAAATCATATCAACACCCCGGCTGAGACCTTTCCACACACACACACTTCTCTTTCTGATCCTTCTTCTTCTACCACACCACCTTCTTGCGAGCCTATTCTCTATTTCCCATTAGGCTCAACACCTCAACCCAACCCTTATAGTTCTCCACAGACGGTCCCCACACCTCTTTTAGGACCTCGTCTACCCCCTCTTCCTTCTCCTATGATGGACCCTACGCTTATTGCGAAAGCACCTTACCCGAATCGGTTAAGGGGTAATAGAACGAGTCCTCATATGGAGAAAATTATGGAAATGTTCAAATAGGTTAACATCAATGTCCCTCTCCTAAATGCAATTCAACAAGTCCCCGGTTATGCGAAAATTCTTAAGGACTTGTGCACTAGGAAGAGGAAGACTCAAGTGCCGAAGAAGGTCTTTATGGCTAATAATATCAGCACTGCTTTTATTCCCCAGCTACCAAAGAAACGAAAGGACCCAGAATGTCCTACAATTTCGATTTCTATTGGGGGTAAAAACATAAATCGTGCTCTTTTAGACCTTGGCACAAGTGTTAACCTCCTTCCATATTCTGTCTATGAGCAATTAGGGATTGGAGAGCTGAAACCTGCTCACTGTACTCTCCAGATGGCAGACCGATATATCACTAAACCAAGGGGTGAATTAGAGGATGTGTTAATAAAGGTCGGGGAATTTGTTTTTCCCGTAGACTTCATTGTGCTCGACACACATCCTGTAGCAAACCCCCGAGGCCAAATTCCGGTGATTCTGGGTCGTCCTTTCCTTGCCACTTCCAACGCTGTTATAAATTGTAGAAATGGTTCAATGAACTTATCATTTGGAAATATGACCATTGAACTAAATATCTACAAAGTTGGAAGTCAGCCATCAGAACCCTCTGCTCATATTTTAGATGTGTGCTCTGTCCATGAGATCGCTCCCGATAGTTGTGGAGCTGAGGAACTTTGCTTTACTGATCTCGATGACATTACCACATCTCTGTTTGATTTCACACAAGATCTTAGTGAGGACACTTTTTTCTACACTTGAGTCCTGCACTTCTGACTTTCTCCACCCGAGTCTGTATCTTTCACAGGCTCTGAGCTTCTTTGTAAATCCAAAAATCACTCAATGATCCCTCCTTCTATCATTTCTCCGCCCGAATTAGATCTCAAAATTTTACCGTCTCATCTTAAATATGCTTATTTAGGTGAGAAGGAGTCTTTACCGGTTATAATATCCGCTTCTCTAGCATTAGAGTAAGAGAATGCGCTTTTATCGGTATTGAGATCTAACAAAGAGGCGTTTGGTTGGAGTATGGCGGACATCAAAGGGATTAGTCCCTTGATAGTTGAACATCATATACATGCGATGGATGATGCCAGACCAACTCGAGAACCACAGAGACGGTTGAATCCTGTCATGAAGGAAGCTGTGATGAAAGAGATCGTCAAATGCTTAGATAATGGTGTTATATACCCCATCTCCGATAGCCAATGGGTGAGTCCTATACATGTCGTTCCTAAGAAATCCGGCATCACTGTTATAACCAATGAGGCAAATGAGTTGATTCAGACACGCGCCCAAACTGGGTGGCGTGTATGTATCGATTATAGAAAACTCAATGCTGCCACGAGGAAAGACCACTTTCCTCTACCATTCATTGATCAAATGCTGGAATGCTTAGCGGGACGAGAGTATTATTGTTTTATGGACGGATACTCAGGCTATAATCAGGTCCCCATCGCCAAAAAGGATCAAGATGAAACCACTTTTACTTGTCCTTTTGGTACCTTTGCTTACAGTCGCATGCCCTTGGGCTATGCAATGCTCCCGCTACCTTTCAGCGGTGTATGATGGGGATATTCTCTGATATGGTAGAGAATTTTCTGGAGATCTTTATGGACGATTTCTCGATTTTTGGAGACTCTTTTTCTGATTGCCTATCGAATCTTGACGCTGTTCTTACTCGTTGCAAAGAGAAGAACTTGACTTTGAACTAGGAAAAATGCCATTTTATGGTTCAAGAAAGAATTGTTCTTGGACATGTTATTTCACAGAAAGGCATCGAGGTTGACAGAGCTAAGATAGATGTCATTCAAAACCTCCCTCATCCCAAAAGTGTCAAAGATATTCGATCTTTCCTTGGCCATGCTGGCTTTTATAGGAGATTCATTAAGGACTTTAGCAAAATTGCTAGACCTTTAACTCTTCTCCTGGCCAAGGATACGACCTTCCATTTTGACTCGGACTGCGAGACAGCTTTCGACTCACTTAAACACTCACTCACTTCAGCCCCCGTTCTATCATCACCAAACCGGGACTACCCCTTTGAGCTGATGTGTGATGCATCCAACTTTGCAGTAGGTGCAGTCTTAGGACAGCACATCGAAAAGATGCCACACGTGATATACTATGCAAGTAAGACCCTGAATGATGCGCAAATCAATTTTACAACCACAGAAAAAGAACTTTTAGCGGTTGTATTTGCATTAGAAAAATTCAGGCCTTACTTAATTGGCTCACCTATAGTTGTGTATACTGACCATTCCGCTTTAAAACATCTTCTGGCGAATAAAGATGCAAAAGGTCGACTAATACGTTGGATCCTTCCGTTACAAGAATTTGATCTTGTTATCAAAGATAAGAAAGGGTGTGAAAACGTAGTAGCTGACCATCTTTCACGCATCATTTCTTCCCCTGTGACCCTGCCGATCAATGATTCGTTCCCTGATGAACAACTCTTGAGCATATCCGCTGAACCATGGTTCAGGGATATTGTGAACTATCATGCCACGGGACTGATACCCAGCGATTGGTCAAAACAGGACAAATACCGTTTTCTATCTCACGTAAAACACTTTTACTGGGACGAGCCCTATTTGTTTAAATATTGTCCTGATCAGATCATTCGCCGGTGTGTCCCGAATGAAGAGTTCAAGAGTGTTCTTTCTTTTTGTCATGATCAGGCCTGTGGGGGTCACTTTGGTCCTAAAAAGACGGTGGAAAGGTTTTGCAATGTGGATTTTATTGGCCGACCTTATTCAAGGATGCATTTGACCATTGCAAAACCTGTACACAATGTCAGTACACGGGTAGAATCTCCCAGAGAAATGAAATGCCTCAGCAACCCATTCTGGTTGTTGAAATATTCGATGTTTGGGGCATTGATTTTATGGGTCCTTTTCCCAACTCCTTTGGGAATTTGTACATACTGCTGGCGGTTGATTATGTCTCAAAGTGGGTAGAAGCCATTCTATGTCGCATTAATGACAAGAAAGTTGTCATTAAGTTCTTAAAAGAGAATATCTTCTCGCGATTTGGACACCCACGCGCTATTATTAGCGATAATGGGACACATTTCTGCAACAGGTCTTTCGAGACTCTGATGCGGAAATACTCAATCAACCACCGACTTTCTACACCCTATCACCCCCAAACAAGCGGGCAGGCTGAAATCTCAAACAGACAAATCAAACTTATCCTGGAGAAGACTGTTGTTAAGAATAGAAAAGACCGGTCGACCAAATTGACGGATGCTTTTTGGGCATTCCGAACTACATATAAGACTGACCTAGGGATGTCTCCATATAGGATAGTGTTTGGGAAAGCATGTCACTTACCTGTCGAGATAGAACATAAAGCATTGTGGGCTATTAAAGAAATAAATTTTGATTTAAACCTTGCTTGCAACTTAATGAGCTAAGCGAACTCCGCGATGACGCTTATGATAACGCTGTAATCACAAATAATAGGACTAAGGTTTTTCACGATAAAAACATTTTGAGGAAAACATTTTTACCTGGTTAACAAGTCCTTCTTTATGATTCACGATTACACCTTCACGCGGGTAAGCTCCGATCTCGATGGAAGGGACCTTTTGTTGTGCGGTCTGTATACCCGCACGGGGCAGTAGAGATTGAAAATGTTAAAAACGGCACCTTTTTCAAAGTGAATGGACATAGACTAAAACCGTATTTTTCCACTGACCCCACGGAGGAGCTCTTGTTCTTACAAGAGCTAGTTTATTTGGATTAAAATTCCTCCGTCTCACCTTCATATCCTGTATATTACTGCATCATTTTTTGAATGGAGGTGAGTGAAAAGAGTAAGTTTGGGGGAAGTTCTTCACTTATATATTTTGCCCCCACTAATAATTCCTCCCAGACTTACAGGTTTTGTAGATATAGCTGTTGGCAACAGTGAGGACACTGTTGAAAACAAGTTTGGGGGAGGTTTGTGCTTATTTTTGCATCATTTGCATATCATTTGCATAAGCACAAAACATTTCTTCAAAAAACTTATAAAATTTTAAAAATTTTCAAAACCCATAAAAATTTAAAAAATTTCAAGTATAAAAATAATTTTAATATTTACACCTTTCTGTATATAAATAAGATAATGAAAGTTTAGATAGTGAAAAATTACATCCATGAGATTGGAAAAATTTAAGAAAACCAAGAAAATTAGAAGTTTTCTTATACGAACTAGTAATAAGTAGTTATGAGCCGTTGTCCCAAGGGTTAGTAAGATGAAGGACCTCACTAATCCGAGGATAAAAATAAGTCTGAAAAATAGTTTCTATTCTGGAAGCCAAACATTTTGAATGTTGCTACCCTGCTATTCGTACTTACACACGTCTTGAAGCCTGGGATAGTAGAGGATACCTTGAAATGCTCTTGTCTTAAAGCCGATGTATGAAGGAAATAAAAAGAAAAAAAATGAATAAAAAAAAATATATATATATAAAGTGGTGAGAAAAATGGACACTGGTTTTGTTATCACCAAGGGCAATAAAAAAATGTATAGCGAGGGTGCTTCTTCACCTAGTGCCCTAAGGCCAACTGGTCTGGGAGTCACTGCTATACCTAAGGTGGTGCAAGACGAGGAAAATACATCAAGTAAGCAAGCACAGGAGTAATCGGTCGGTTAGTACCTCAAGAAGTATTAACGGTCGCATGAAAGTGTGTGAGCAGTCTCATCTAAATATTCATTAATTAAAAAGTACTGAGGCTGATGGGCAAGAGTATGACAGCTTGAATTGAATTCTTCGGGTGTAGGGATGTCTTTACACACACGCAAGGTTATATGATCGATGTTTGGAAGAAAGATAGGAATGAAAAATAAGACGATGTTTTATTGAGGGAGGACGTGATTTCTAACATCTTTTCATGACCATTAAGATAGGGCTCATGACTACCGAAAAGCTAGCTTAGTTGGAAACTCTAATTTTCAAGGCTTTTCTTTTACAATTCTTTTCTTTAAATGTAATATTCATGATCTTTCTTTTATTATTGGATTTTGTGGGTGCAATCCGCTGAAAACCCTCAGGAGACAACACTCCTCCTACTAGGGACACCCAGAGGTTTAAAGGCTTGTTGCACATGCTCAGTGCAATCGTGTTGCCTACGAAAGTGTGCTAGTTAGTTTTTCTCTTTCTTTATTTTCTCCTTCTCTTTTTAATAAAAAGTTCGCTCGAGACGATCGAAATTAAGTTTGGGGGAATATGATTAGTCGAAAATATTGTACTTTTAACACGACAATTTCCCTATCATTTGCACTCATTTAGAAGTATACGGCAATCATATTTCACATATTAGAAAAACAGTAGCAAAATATCAGATTGCATGTGTTAGACCCTAAAACCGGCACTATACAGGAAATTGACCACATTTCATGGCATCGCATCATCCATATATTGCGCAACACTTGTTTTAAGATCTGTGCAGGAAAATCCAGAAGAAAAGCCAAAATTTACATGGTACCGATCAAACATGACGCCAACTCAATGATATCAGTTCTGGTATCAATACAAAAGGGAAAATACAAATCAACACATCAGATTAAGCTCCAAATGTTTTCCCAAGACCACACCAGAAAGCCCAAGGCCCAAGCCCCACAAAGAGCCGCGGATCCGCGGCAGGAGCCTGCTTGCGCCGCGGATCCGCGGTGGGTCCAAGGAGTTAGCTTCCCATTTTTGGTGCACAACTCCTATCTCAATACCTACAGCTCAGAATGACATAACAAATTCCAGAAGACTCCAGATACTTCTGCCAGATCAGCAAGCTTTGGGATCAACACTAAACTAGCCTTACATTCTAGAAACTTCTCCCTAAACCCTAGCTTAAACCCTAAGCTAAGCCTAACTATCTACTTCTAGAAGTCTTTCAACAAACTTTTGGAGGGAACTTCTCAAGGCTTAGGGTTTGGGTGATCTATAAATAAGACCCTAGGCACACTTGTAAAAGGGACTTGATCCCTCCATTAGTTCATTTGAGTAGCCAATCTAGAGCCATTCTATCTCTTTCTTCATCATCTTCTTCCACAAGTCTAGTGAGAGGACTTGTGTGAAACCCTAACCCTAATTCCAATCAAAAGCCAAGATCCCGAGTACCCCATCAAGCAAGAAGCCTTGCAACCTTTTAGGAGCCGAGCCGTTCTTCAACAGAGCAAGTGGTCCAAGCCGACCCGCGACTCACGGAGCCGAGCGAAGCCAAGTCGACAATTTAGTTCTTCCTCTTGTAGTTCTTGAGCGACTGTAATCAAATTGTTGATATAAATAAAAAGTGATATAAATAAAAAGTGATATTCTTTTATCTTGTTTTCTTTAAATTCTTGCATCATGATTCAATCTAAATTTCTAGTTGTAATTCTTGTTGTGATGTTTGAGTAATACCCCGCTCGTCGAGGAGTCGAGACGATCAATAGAATGATGATGTAATATATCTTAAATCGATTCTTGAGTCCTACGAGTTTTGTAAACCCTAGCAAGTTCAAGAATCGACAACCCAATTCGTTGCGATGCTTTCTTGATTAATATCGCTCGAGATTGGGGAGTTACGATCGTTTCTTGAAATTGCTAGAGGCTAGAATGTGAATGATATCAATGAAAGAACAAGGGTTAAATGATGAAACCCTAGTTTCATCAAGAAAACCCTAACTCTCGTTGATCATCATCAATCTAGTATCAATCCTTCGAAGGACAAGAACAAGAAATCTTGAGATTACATCACGTCTATAGATCCGATCGATTCCTACGAGCCTCATTTAGATTCTTGACATTTTGGTTGGAAATATCATCAAAACCCGATTCTTGATTGTTTATCATTTCTTGATTCTTGATTAGACTATTGACACCTGAATCAATCGATAAAATCTTGAATCGTGTTTTCTTTTCTTTTCGATTAACTTTTCAATTCAAACAAATTAAATATAAAAACGAATCGCACAATCCCTGTGGACGATCCGCACTCGCTTACGATCTACAATCGACACCGTAATTGATTGCGGTCAAATATAATTCTTTAATTGTGAATTTTATTCAATATTACCGACACATAGAAACTTATTCGCTTTATTCGATTTACACAAACGAGAAAATATTACAATCAAATGAAACCATTATCAGGGATCATTTGAGTTGATTTACTTACACAGTCTCGAAAATTTTACGATCAAACAAATGGTTCCGTTGCCGGGACTCATTTGATTTGAATTGATACTTTTACATCCAATCTGAAAATTATAATATCAATCAAATGGCGCCATTGCCGGGGATCATTTGATTTGATTTACACAAACAAGAATTCTTTTCAATCAGGTGTCCACTCAGGGTTAGTTAAGATGTGACTCCATTCGAATGTTTGTCATCCGGTGATACTCAGTTTGCTCAGTTGTTATTGTTAAGTTGTGCGTATATAGAAATTATCGTCGGCAGTTGGGGATCGTCGTTTACCATCGATAGGGTTCTCCTTTGATAGCAGTTATCAGGAGACACTCCAATTGGTAACCTTTAGGTTTAGAGGTTAGGTCGTGTCGATCACCAGTTTGTTTTCCTAACTCCGTGTTATAGGATTATTGGACCTCAGCTAGTTTAGAAACTTCGGAAATGACCCAGTTGTTTTAGGTCAGGATGAGAATGGTCCATTGCGGATAGAGATCAGATGCTGACCAAGAGGGTCGCAGATTCGAGTTCGCAATGGCAGATCATGTATTCCCACGAAAATTTCCGATAAATGACATGTTGAGTTTTGGGGAAGCTTTTCAGGATAGTAAGTCTTTTTAGGATCCTTAAGGCGAGTTGGTTCGTTGCCTTAAGTTGGGCACTTCCACCCAGATTATTGAGTATTCACCCTGTATTCCCTATGTCGATACTTTGCAATTACCTTCATGACCTTTCTCATTGGATTCAGCGCCAGACCATTTAGTTCAAGCGTGATCCTTCGTTCACCTAATAGCCAGTAGTAATATTGGACCGGCAGGTGAAGAAACTTCGATCGAAGGTCTTGCCATCAGGGAAGATATTTTGGTGCATCCCAAACGGAGAGGAGATCACTTGGGAGGCCGAGGGCGAGATGCGGAAGAAGTTCCCTCATCTTTCTGAAGGTATGCGTAGCTTTGTATTTTAAAATTCGGGGACGAATTTTCTTTAAGGGGGAAGATTGTAACACCTCAGGTTGTGTTTAGGGGTTAAATTATATTTTAATAAATAGTTTTTGGTAAAAAGTTTACCAAATTAAGTTTCAAATATTTTATCCTAATTAATGAGTATTTTATTAGGATTTTTCTAGGCACACACACACTTGTGCATGTAAACTAGGGTTTAGAGAAGGGGTTAAACCATGATTAGCAAGCATGAAGGATTAACCCATCCTCTTTATGTTAATTGATTTTCATTAGGTGTTTTTGGGCTTTTATTATGTGTGTTGTTTTCTTGTTTTCTATATATGAGAAATGATGTGGATTTTTTTTGTTGACTTGGAGGGAGAGAGAGAGTATGGGCAATATGGCTTGAGCCATGCTCATTTAATGAGAGAGAGAGGGGGGTTGACTAGGGTGCCTCATTTATTTCCTCATTATTCTCACAACTCTCTCTCACACACACACTCAGTTGAGAGAGAGAGAGAGAGAGAGGCAACAGCTGCAGAAGAAGCACCACTAGCAGCAACTACCAGCAACAACAACATCATCATCAGCAGCAGCAAGCAGTGGCAACAGCAAGCAGTGGCAACAGCAACATCAGCAGCAGCCCCCAGCAGCTGCAGCAGCACTTCCCATCTTCTCCACCTCCTTTCTCCTTGCACCTAGGGTCTTGTAAGGTATAGAATCTGAGCCCAACTTCGTGTTTGCTTAATATATGTGTAGTTTAGCTTCGGTTTGTGTAAAAAGGGAGTTTTTGTGCTTGAAATGGTGATTTGTGTGAACTTATGGTTTAGTGCTGTTCATATTGGTTAACCTAGCCTAATTAGGTGTTATTAAGACCATGTGAATCTAGTTAGACCCCAGATTACACCAAAATACCATAGGGTTTCAAATTGTGCAAAATTTAGTGTTTTAAGTGAAATTTCACCTTTCAGTGATCTGCTATAGGCCCGAGTAGTTCAGGTTGAAATTGAGTTAACTGGAGCTTGTATACGAGGTATAGACCACACCACCAGTGCCCAAGACCACCACCCTATAGCAAGGCCGCCGGTTTATTCATTCTGGCCGCAATTTGCGGCCAGATAGGGGAATTTTTGGGTGAAGTTTGCATGGGTAGGAGTCTGCTATTAATTCTAGTCCAATGGTATGTATAATTTTGTAAGTTGTTAGCCTGGGTAGAATCTGGGACGTTATATCGTATTTCTAGTACGTTTGGTTCGTGCGATACGCGCGATACGCGAGGGGGTTCTATGATTCAGCGTGTCGGGGTTAGTTTTAGACGCGTGCACACGTTTAGCGTATCGTACACACACGCGTTTAGTTCGCGACGCGAGCGTATAGTTTGACTTCGATATCGCATTTTGCGAGATATTTGCTTATATGTGGATTCTTGTGTAATTCTAGGTTCGCAGGCAGGTACGTCGGACGAGGCTAAGATAGGAAGGCAGGTGGTCGGCTACGAGTAGCGCACGACCAGGTGAGTAGATTTAACATCTACGGGGAAATCGCCCGTATGGCGTTAAGCGTCGGGGCGTGTTAGGATATTAGATTGTAGATGTTCATATGGACTGTAGTAGCATACCTTATGGTTGCATGTAGAAATGATAGCATAGGATACTGCACTGTCACTAACGGTTCAAGTCGCACGAGCACGATTTATATGCTACACTCACACCGTTAGTGATTGCCATGACACTCACATTATAGGATTGCTATAAATCATATATCATACTGATTCCACTTTATTGATGTTGTCATGATTTGCCGCATAACAGCATATGTTATATTTATACTTGGGCACATATATTGATATCTTCATACCTGCGCACATGCACACTGTATACTCATACCAGCGCATACATATATTGATATCTTCATACCTGCGCACATGCACACTTTATACTCATACCAGCGCACACATATATTGATATCTTCATACCTGCGCACATGCACACTGTATACTCATACCAGTGCACACATATATTGATATCTTCATACCTGCGCACATGCACGCACACATATATTGATATCTTCATACCTGCGCACATGCACACTGTATACTCATACCAGTGCACACATATATTGATATCTTCATACCTGCGCACATGCACACTGTATACCCATACCAGTGCACACATATATTGATATCTTCATACTTGCGCACCTGCACACTGTATACTCATACCTGTGCACACATACATTGATATCTTCATACTTGTTTAGATTATGCATTGAGATATGTTGTTTCCATGTTAATTGTGGATTTGGGGAAACGTTGATATTTCAAAAGAGAATAGTTAATTATTTAAAAACCCGGTTTCCCTTGATATGATATTTCGGTGCGTCCACCATGTGTTTTCTCGGTAGTAGAGTGATATATGTGAACCCGAATCGAGGATTTGGATGAGGCCGATTACGGGTACATGGTGGACCCGGTATGGTACCCCTGGGCAAGAACGGTTTCGCTGTGTAGTAGACGGTGAGCCTGGCAGAGGGACTACTACTTACCGGTGATTGGTTGGACCTGGCGGTTATCCGGAGGATACTGACCAGAGTTGATTGATGGATACGGGACGACTCATACTGCCGGGGCCGAAGGCCGATACCTCAGACAGAGCCCGTGGGCTGATCCGGACTGACGGATGCCCTATACAGGAGGATTTGCGTGTCGATGCTTGGCACGAGTATTTCTTGATATTTTGGGTGCCGATGTTGGGCACTCACGATTATATGAGATTTACAGGATTTGAGGACCGAGGAGGATGACGACGCCTGAGTAGTATTGGGATTTGGGTGCTTTGATGGGTACCGATTATACTTTCCACGATGACATTCCGTGTAGATGTTATATTTCCCATGCTCAGTATGTAGTAATTGATATCTCATCCTGTATCTATTGTACCTGATATAGTACACATGCTTGCACGATCATTGCATACCCTGTTCATTCTATATAGGGTTGTTAGATTGCATTGCTATACCTGATCATCGCATATCTTGTTCATCACTTGGAGATGTTATTAGATCGCTCTTGTTGCATGATTTGAGCATCCAGTTCATCATATAGATTTATCTGTTGGCATAGGTTAAAGTATCGTTGCACGTGCATACTCGCGATTACCTTTATATGTTATCTTCTATTCACGAGTTGGCAACTCACCCCATTGTGCCACAGTGTTTGCAGGTTGCCCTTCGGAGTAGTCGCGGCAGGCTGCATTCTTGCATCTTTTGACACAGATACCTCTACAGTTGGTGTACTAGCTCTTTTGCTGATAGGTGGGTTTTGTGCGGTATCTGGTTATCTTTCAGTTATGTACATTGTTGTATCTTGTACTCTCCATCTACTACTTATGTATTGACTTAAAGACCAGTTGTGAGGACGATGTATATTATTTTGTATTCCGGTGTCGAGCTCGTTATGAGCCGACTTTACTTATGCGGTTTATTCTATCTGTGATGTTTCCCACTTGTTGCTCATTTTCTTCGCAATGCCGTCGTATATTTTTATCTTGGTGATTGTCTACTTATGGTTTCTTGACATCTTAGTAATTGGTTCTATTAAATGCTTAAAACACTCTATACTTTTACTGGTTTGATTTCTGGGTTTTCGGCTAACTTAGTCGCGTTACGCCTGTAGACGTTATGTGGTTAAGTGCCGGTCACGGGCCAAACTTTAGGTTGTGACACCAGCTATTGGGATGTCGTACGACGATTTACAGTACGAGCTATATATTGATGATTGATCCGCACTTATGACTCGAGGATGTCAGATGATATACGGTATCGTACGCGATACTATTGAGGCGGGATCACCGACTCTTATATTTATATTTATATATATCGACTCAGATATAGGTGGTTTCCATACCCCTCCCGATTGACTTGATAGTTAGATCTGTAGTTTGTATAGTAGATGTTAGACTAGACCTGAGTCATACCTATTTCAAAACTAACGAATCAGGAGTATTTTAAAGACAGGCAAAAAGGGATTCTACGGATACTTTAAAAAGGCGCATCTTTTCTTAAAAACACCGTAGCCCTTATTTTACTAAAAATCCCGATTCGTCTTATTTCAAATGGCATAACTGCATGACATATACATATTGATGTAGATTCTTCACTGTTGCATTGATTATTCGATTTCCGCATATTCATGCTATTCACATCGCTTTGCATGTGTAGATATGTTTATTGCTATATTACCACCATGCTGTTAGGACACCAGCACCATTATCGATGATGCGTATGTTCCACGTACACTTGCTTGTCGGCTCGCACACTTCATCATCGATAATTACCATATCACTACACAGTAGTATTATTGTATCAGGATATGACCCTTGTATGTGCATACTATTATTCCATGTTGCATGATATACTGTTATACTTGCATTTCATTTATATGTCACATACATCATGCTTTCTGATTATGCGCATTGAGATATGTTGTTTCCATGATATTTCTGGATTTGGGAACCGTGGGTATTTCAAATAGATTATGTAAATGTTTAAAAAAAATTCGGTTACCCCTGATATGATATTTCAGCATCAACCATGAGTTTTATCGGTTCTGATATATATATACCCTATGCGAGGAGGCGTCGAGGCCGTATGAGGGTACATGGTGGGGCCCGGAGGTACCCCGGGGCAAGAAAGGGATGTCGATGCACCACGCCGATGAGCCCGACAGGGGAACCATACCGTCCGGTGACATTACCTTTGACTCGGCGGTTATCATGGGGATACCGACCGGAGTTATGTACGTATGGATATGTCTAAATTCGTGGGTCAAAGATGGGCACTCGGGTTTTCGAGATAGCGTATGATACATACCTATCAGGGCCAGTCTTGGTGACATCGCCTGATAGATGAGGATTTACGTGCCGATGCTAAGCACAGGTTTCATGATGTTTTCGAGTGTCGATGATAGGCACTCAGGTTCCATGATTTTGATTATATCCTCATATTTCCATGCATATGCTTTACGATATTTACATGCATGATGCTTATTGTCTTTGGGTGACACGTGGACGGGATCCACATACATACAGACCTTGATTACATTGATCTTACCTCATATGTATATATAACAGGGGATGAGGACGCTGTTATATATGCCCTTACACCAATATTAGTGGAATGGGACGCTAATATATGTGTATTGATATCAATTTAAATACTTCATCATATTTATTCATGCAGATATACCTCATATTTATGATATGTTATTACCTGAGGCACTGGCACGCTCTTGGCACTACATACATGTTTAGATGTTACATTGCCACCTCATCATGCTTCACACTTATTCTTTGAGGTTTATATATATCTGATCGTATGACCTAGGATTATGTTATGCATTTGATTTCTGCTTGTAGATATTTTCTATTCACGAGTTGGCAACTCACCCCCGTTGTGCCACAGCTTCTTACAGGTTTTGTCGTACAGGTTCCATGGCGGCATTTCTGGCACACTGCTTCCTTTGCGGGTGATTTGTTTTGGTAGGTGGGTTCTTTTGCATCAGAACCACCATGGTATATGTATTATTCATTGTATCTAGAAATTCCATCAACCAAAACTTGTATATTGTTTCAGACTTAGACACTAGTTATGTATTATTTCGACCTTAGAGTCGCGTATAGTAGTATTACGGTTTTCATGTTATTTGAGTTTCTTTTTGAGTTTTGATCCTCGCCCTTCGGTGTTGTATATTATATTGCTTGCGTGGTTGTGACCGTCGATTGACGAAGAGCTAGCTCCCGCTTGGGGATGCCTTTTGTCATTGCATATATATTATTCTTGTTGTACCCCGTTCAGGGCTAGTATTTATAAAGGAAACTCTGCCGAAATTTTTAGAAAAGGCTATACACTTTAAAAAATGCATATTCGGCTTAGTTATCTATAAACCTTGTATTCAAAACATGTTTTCTTTGCTTCTTAAAAAAACAGTTTTCTTTAGTTACTCCTTAAAATGGTTTTAGATTTCTGGGCTTTTGGTTTACTTGGATTAGATGGGGTCCTATAGACTTCATATGATTCAAGTACCAGTCACGGGCTATTTCGGGGAGTGACATAGATGTTAGGCTAGGCCGATGTCATACCTATTTCAAAAACTAACGAATCGGGAGTAATTTAAAGACAGGAAAAGGGATTCTACGGATATTTTCAAAACACGCATTTTTTCTTAAAAACATCGTAGCCCTTATTTTCCTAAAAGCCCCGATTCGTCTTCTTTCAAATGGCAAAACAGTATGACATGGATACACTGATGTAGATTCTACACTGTTGTGTTTTTATTCATTTGCCGCATATTCTTACTGTTGCATTCAGGATATGATCCCCTGTATATTCATACCAGTGCACACATATATTGATATCTTCATACTTGCGTACATGCACACTGTATATTCATACCAGTGCACACATATATTGATATCTTCATACTTGCGCACATGCACACTATATATTCATACCAGTGCACACATATATTGATATCTTCATACTTGAGCACATGCACACTGTATATTCATACCAGTGCACACATATATTGATATCTTCATACTTGCGTATATGCACACTGTACATTCATATTCGTGTACTTACATATTATACACTCATACTTGTCCACATACCTACTGTACATTCATATTCGTGTACTTCATATTATACACCCATACTTGTACACATACTCATTTGCACATACATAGATGATTCTCGCTTGATTTGGAGATTTGGGAACCGCAAGATACTCTTTAAAACTGATTCATTTTAAAAGAGCGGTTTTCCCCAACATGTGCATATTACTATTCCATGTTGCATGATATACTGATATGCTTACATTTCTTTTATATGTCGCATACATCATGCTTTCTGATTATACACATTGAGATATGTTGTTTCCATGATATTTCTGGATTTGGGAACCGTGGGTATTTTAAAAGAGAGTATGTATTGTTTTAAAAACCCGGTTACCCTTGATATGATACTTCAGTGCGTCCACCATGTGTTTTCTCGGTTCTGAGAGTGACATGTGAAACCCGATTCGAGGAGAGAGGTAGGCACCGTCTGCGGGTACATGATGGACCCGGTGAGGTACCCCGGGGCAAGAAGACTCGTATATGTTAGACGGTGAGCCTGGCATGGGAGTACTTGTTGGATATGTATGCCCTAGAAGCCATTATTGTATAGTACTAGTTTGTATAATACATTTTGGAGGCTTGGGATATATACGGGTTTACGACAGTCTTGCTCGATATAGTAGTATGCTACTTGGTTTGTTTCTATCTTAATATGTGTATATGTTTCTTTTAACATATCGCTAATACATATTGATGGAGCCCTTAGGATCTTTGCTTGACTACCGGCGTTGTGATGGCGATCACACTAGTGGGGGCTGGGTAGTCTATAAGCACATCCTTATTTTGGTCCCTAGTTGTAGGATTATCGAGACAGGGCATCGATACTCCAGAGTAGACTGGTGCATACGCTTCTCGTCCCAGCATGGGAGATGGTCTGTCCTACAGCCATCAATACGTCGTACTGGAGATAGTATGCAGGTGCTCGTTAGTTTACGAGTACACTGGACAGGACTCGCCGGGAACTGTTGGTTGGTATTATACCTATCGTCAGTTAACAGTTCCCAGGTGACATGAGTACAGCTTAGTCCGTTGACTTGACACTGTCACTTCGCCTCAAGTGTGTTCCCACTGTTCTTAGATTACCACCCTACCACGGCTCTATTGAGTCGTGCAAACACTTAGTAGTTGGGTGCAGTCGCGAAGCACTTGGAGGAAGTGACGGTTAGACAGGATTCGTCCCTCCCGGTATTGGGAGTTGATATCGCGTTGTGTCTAGGAGAGCCAGTACACATAGTCGTCCCTGGCCAGGGCAAGCGAGATTTGCTGGTAGTGTTACCAGTAGTTTCTCAGGGTGTTCTGGGCTACACTCCGACACAACTTGTACCGCTATTAGGGGACTGACGTTTACCACCCCTAGGCCCGCCATGCGATACTCTCAGACAAACAGACCGGACTGTACGGAGATTGTCGCATTCAGGCTCAGTAGGAGTTCAGATGGGTTCACCTCATCAGTCTTGTTATTGGCATCTACCTGGGGACCGTTACGTATAGCTAGTACCGCTTGCGTCCTGTGGTTAAACCCACTGCCAGCGTAGTGTCGAGCCTTTAGAGTCCCACACAGAGAGTTATTCGGCTTTGGGCAAAACAGAGTAGAGGTCGCATGGTTTTGCGACGGGGTTCGTTCACATCCGCGCACTTGTGCACGTTTGGTGTTCGAGCAGTTATTACTAGCGGGCTTTGGTTTAAGCCAGATCTTAGTATTTTTTTTGATTGGTTTTGTCTTAGTGTATTCGTGTTCCTCGGAACACGGATGCGGGTGTGTATGCACAATTGACAGAGGCAGAGGCGGAGGATTCTCATTAGGGTTGTTGACCGTTGACTTTTACCAAACCCTAATGAGAATGATTTATATGTTTAATGGTATTAATTAAAGATAATTGTGTCATGGTTAGGGTTGTTGACCTTTTGACTTTGGTTGACTTGTTGACCCATGTTGACATATTGACCATCATCATTTCACATGAAAGATGCTCCTTGATTTTTGCAAAATTCATTTAATGTGAAATGATAATGGTCATTCCAAATGAACCATCACACTTTTTCTTTAATTATTATTGTTATTTTCATATTATCTCATATGTGATCATGGTTGTAAGATGAGAGCTCATTTTTCTATCATATTCTTTCTCTCTCTTGAAAAAGCTCTCCCTCTTCTTCTCTCAAAGCTTAAGTGTTCCATGTGTTGGAAATCATAAGCTTTTGAGACTAAACCATCAAAGCATCTCTCTACTCATTCTAGAGTTCTAGGTTTATCAAGCCAAGCACTTTAGTTACCTCTAGGTTGAGGTAGGAGCTCAAGGTAGAGGCCTTCGGGTGGATCTATCTTCGGCAAAGGGAAGACGAGGAGGAGGAGCCGTCTACGCCACAACAAGGAGCAAGCAAGAAGGAGAAACACAACAAGAAGAGAAGGGTTTCAAGATCTAGGTATAACCATTCTACATAGTAGCTAGAACTTGTAGTTAGTGTGTTAGTTTTTGTTTAGCAAAGATCCTTCATGGATGGTCCATGTTACCTTGTGAGAAAATTTTGATTTTTACCTATTCCGCCTCCCCGAAAGAACTGGGGTGGGTAATGTGAACCTAACAGTGGTATCAGAGCCTAGCTAAACAACAACTAAATGTTAGCAAAGTGTTTAGAACTTCGATCCGGAAAAAATCCCAAAAACATGTCGAAAAACCATACTTTCTGCCGATTTTTAAAACTGCTCTAAAAATTATTCCACATACCTTAAAAATCAGTGCAGGGTTTTCTAGAAATAACCAGGAAAAATGAGCCGTTGACTTGGTCAAAGTGCCGCTGAAGCGCGGCGAAACCAAACGTTTCGCCGTGGTTCCGCGGCCGAGTTGACTCGGCCGCAACTCGGGTTTTGCTGCAGTTTTCTCTGTTTTGTATTTTGGGATTTTTAAGATGTTTTGTTTCTGCCTAGATTTTCCAGAGAACAATGTTGTGTTTGGGGTAGTTACAAATTGGTGTTTTGATCGATGTTCTACAAACTTTTGCTAAATGGTTATATTTGTGATGTGATATATGCACTGAACGTCGACTAATCTCTATACGTCGATTAGTGGGGGTTGTGCATATCTGTGATCTGTAATGTTGTTGGATTGTGTATATGAACTTGTTGGATTGTCGCGGATGAATAGCCGGGGTTTTATGAGATGAGAGTTTCTTTATCTTTCATTTGACATAATATGTAAATTGATGTAATATTATTTCATGGCCGCACATCCGAAATGAGGTTGTAGCCGCCATTTTATATTATTTCTTTTACTGTTTTTGCTCCTAGGATAGACCCAAGGTGGGGTGCACAAACTACCGGGTATTTTGAAGTGCCGAGTGGCCTACTCACGTTGTTGAGGGAGGTTGCTTCACTTCGAGTACTTGGCGGGTAGTTTGCCGCACTCGTAGGGGTCTAGGATGGGGTTTGGCTATTCATCGCGACCGTGTAATCCGTCTTTCGTTGAAGGCTCGAACGAAACGCGGATTCCTAGCAAATCCAATGTGTTCATCTGTGTTCTTGAATGGCTATCATTGCATCTGACGAATGTATATATCTATATATGATATCTAGTAGGCGTTGCTTATGTTTTGCATCCGCGCTAGTCCAGCTCCCGCTCTGTCGTTAGTTAAATAACCTAACGGGTGATGACGAGGCCCCGTGGCGAATGCGGAAGGCATAAGCGTACGTCATATTTTCGTTGTTTTCTGCAATGGTAGGATTAACTGATGGGACGCATTATATTAATGCAAAGAAAAACAAACCTAAAAGATGTTGTTGGAACAATTTTCAAAAAGTTGTTATTGCAAGGACGTTCTCTTTTGTTTTGCACAGAGGTATTCGGTTATGAATGCCCAGCACCTCATTCGACGAGGAAAGGGACGAGATCCCTTCATCGGGAGTGACCCCTTGGACAAAAGTTTGCGTCAGGGTAATAACTTCACTATAGTCAATTATTCTTGCTTTGCATCGAGGTATTCAGTTTGGAATATCCTGCACCTCATTCGACGAGGAAAGAGCCGAGATCCCTTCACAGGGAGTGACCTCTTTAGCAGAAGTTTTCGTCACTATAATTTTAAAAAGGTTATCAGGTTCCTTCAACGATATCAAGTTCATTACGTTAACGGGTTTTTCGCGAGAAACCCAGCCGTAGCCCTCCGTCATTTCCTACAAGTACTACCTAGTATTCGAGCTACGTATTTTGGCATTGTCAAGGCGTAGTGATCGGTAGCTAAGTATTGCTTGTTTGCATCTTTATTTTTCAGATTATTTAGGACAGTCGAATAGCTATGTTGGCATTGTCAAGAGATATGTGGCTGGGTCTAAGTTAATCAAGATAATGACGGGCCGAACTTGACTAGCGGTTCATGTGTTAGCATTGTCAAGGTCATAAACCGTTCGGGGCAAAAATCCACATCGGGAGTTTCTAAAGAAACCGAAACCTGCAGATTTAGCATACCTTCTGGAGTGTAGTGACTAGAGTGGATTTCATCTAGGTCATTACACGATGATAGTTAGATCCCGATCCCACTGATGAGTTGGATTACTCTCGAGAAATTATTTCACTTAACAATAAATTCTATAAACCAAGTAGGTGTCTAGAACGGTGTTAGCGGAGCTACCCCTCCAGGGAAAAGAGGTTATTTAATTAAGGAACTTCGCGAAAGCGTTGGAAAACCTCCCTCGAAGTACCGACACTAACCTGGATGAAAGGTTAAGCAACTATTGTGGTGTGCAATTAATCCTGACTAGTTCTTCTTTTAAAGGTTTGAAGAAGAATTTGAGGAAACAGTGGGAGCCATCCTGATTAGATAAATTAATAAACCAATCTAATCTTGCAAGAGCGCACGCTGAGTGTTTCTTCTCTCTCTCTCCAGGTAGCAGCCATTTCACGCCCTAATTAAGATAATAAAATGTATCGCTTGACCGATCCGAATTCTTATTCGGGGATGGGGAACGTCGGTTCAGCTCTAATTTGTGACAACAGTCACAAGTATGAGCAAGGGAAAGAGGATTGTATGGATTTCAAGGATACCCAGTTGAAGAAGAAGCATAGTTTTGTATCTACTTCAGGTGTCCTTGTAATTGAGAACTGTTTTACGGTCAGCCCTACCACCTGGGTACTTGATACCGGATCATGATCTCACATCTGTAATTTATTGCAGGGACTGAGAAAAAGTAGGAAAGTTGCACCTGGTGATATGTCGCTCAGGGTAGCGAACGGAGCACAAGTTAATGCTGCAGCCGTCGGTGAATATTACCTAGTGTTGCCAAATGGCAATACTATGATTTTGAACGATTGCTACTATGTACCTTCCATGGTTTGCAACATCATATTAGTTTCTTTACTCGATAAAGATGGATATAATTTTATTCTTGATAGAAATATCATGAACATTTACCTTCATAAGGTACTGGTTGCAGAAGGTACACTGTGTAATGGTATCTACGTTCTAAATCAGAATACAGTTCTCAATGTACAAAACACACGCAAGAGGAAGAGTTCAGATACGAACGAATCCTACTTATGAAACTTGTCAGTCTTGTCACATCGGAGAGAAAAGTCTGCATTGTAGACTTGGTCACATCGGAGAGAAAAGACTAAGTAAGTTCCATAAAGATGGACTCTTGAATACGTTCGAGTTTTCATCTTATGAAACTTGTCAGTCTTGTATCAAAGGAAAGATGACCAAATCTCCGTTCACCGGACATGGAGAAAGGGCAGCAGAGCTCTTGGGACTCATACACAGTGATGTATGTGGTCCAATGTCTATACATGCAAGGAGTGGGTTCTCTTACTTCATCACATTCACTGACGATCTCTCTAGGTTCGGATATGTGTATCTAATGAAACACAAATCTGAAACTTTTGAGAAATTCAAGGAATTTAGAAACGAAGTAGAGAACCAGAGAGGCAAAAGTACCAAGATCCTCCGATCTGATAGAGTAGGGGAGTATTTAAGCACAGAATTCCTAGATTACTTAAAATAGAATGGTATTCTCTCTCAGCTTACTCCTCCTTATACACCACAGTACAACGGTGTTTCAGAGAGGAGGAATCGTACCCTATTGGATATGGTTTGCTCCATGATGAGTAATGCTGAGTTACCTCTTTCATTCTGGGGACTTGCGCTAGAAACAGCAGCATACTTACTGAATCAGGTTCCGTCTAAATCTGTGCCTAAGACTCTATATGAAATATGGAGTGGTAAAAGACCGTATCTTTAACGTATTAAGATATGGGGTTGTCCGGCCTATGTAAAGGTACAAAACCCGGACAAGCTTAAAGCACGATCAGTTTTGTGCAAGTTTGTGGGATATCCTAGAAATTCTCTGGGATATCTGTTCTACCACACTGAGGAACAGAAGGTGTTCGTTGCTCGTTGCGCCACCTTTTTAGAGTGGCAATTTCTTAAAAAAGAAATAAGTGGGAGCACGGTAGAACTGGATGAAATATCTGATCCACAAACTCAAACTGAGGATTTAACAGAACCAGAAAATTCAATAGTCCCAGATGAACCACAGCCACTCCGCAGATCTGGTAAGATTTCTCATCCGCCCAAGAGATACTATGGTTTTCTCATAGACGGGGATCGAGAGGATTGCATCTTGGAAGAAGATGACCCTACCAGTTTCAGGCTGGCCATTATCAGTAGGGACTCTGATAAGTGGCTGGAAGCTATGCAATCCGAAATGGAGTCCATGTACACCAATAAAGTGTGGACGTTGGATATTGCTCCACCTGGGCTAAAACCCGTTGGATGCAAATAGATCTACAAAAGGAAACTTGGTGTAGATGGGCAGGTGGAAACCTATAAGGCTGGACTCGTTGCAAAAGTTTTTCGTCAAAGACCTGATGTGGACTATGACGAAACTTTTTCTCCACTGGCTATGATCAAATCCATTCGGATCCTACTTGCCATTGCTGCCTTCCATGACTATGAAATCTGCCAGTTGGACGTAAAAACGACATTTCTAAACGGCTGTTTGGAAGAGTGCATTTACATGGATCAGCCAGAAGGTTTCGTAGACAGTGGGAGCAGTGGGAAGGTATGCAAGTTGCTTAAATCCATTTATGGATTAAAGCAGGCATCGCGGAGCTGGAACATCTGTTTTAATGAGGCGATCAAGGAATTTGATTTCATCAAGAACGAAGATGAACCTTGTATCTATAAGAAGATTGTAGGACGAAATGTCGTGTTCCTAGTCTTGTACGTGGACGACATTCTTTTGATAGGAAATGACATTCCTATGCTACAATCAGTCAAGCTATTCTTGTCACAACGGTTCTCCATGAAGGACCTGGGTGATGCCTCGTACATTCTGGGGATCAAGATCTACAGAGATAGATCCAAGAGATTACTGGGACCTTCGCAGTCCAGGTACATAAAGACCGTACTAAAAAGAATTAGTATGGTAGATTCCAAGCGCCGTAATATACCTGCATTGCACGGAATCGCCCTCTCCAAGAAGATGTCTCTTAAGACTGACGAGGAGAGGGTTCGCATGAGCACTATACCCTACGCTTCGGCGGTAGAATCTAATGTATGCGATGCTATGTACAAGACCAGATGTAGCTTACGCACTGAGCGTGGTAAGCCGGTATCAGTCAGGCCCAGGTGAGAACCACTGGACAGCAGTGAAAAACATTCTCAAGGACCTGAGAAGGACTAAGGAGATGTTCCTGGTTTATAGTAATAGAGACCTCAGGGTCGAGTCCTTTACCAATTCAAGCTTCCAGAGTGACAAAGATGACAGCAAGTCTATCTCGGGTTTTGTGTTTACCCTCAACGGAGGGGCGGTGTGTTGGAGGAGTTCCAAACAGAATACTGTCGCAGACTCGACGATGGAGGCTGAATATGTTGCTGCAAGCGATGCCGCAAAAGAGGCGGTCTGGATGAAGAAGTTCATTAGTGAACTTCAGGTGGTTCCTTCCATTGTTGACCCAATACCTTTGTATTGCGATAACAATGGGGCTATAGCTTTAGCGAAGGAACTAAGGTCCCATCAGAAATCCAGACACATCTTAAGGCGGTATCACCTGATCAGGGAGATCATTGATCGCCAGGAGATCGAGGTACAGAGAGTAGACACAAAAGACCACACGACGGATCCATTCACAAAGGCCCTCCCTCAAACATAGTTCGAGCGACGTTTTGAGCTATTGGGTATGCGGTACCCCAACAGCTGGCCTTAGTGCAAACGTTAGGTATGCGGTACACCAATTACTGGCCTTTAGTGCAAGTGGGAGATTGTTGGATATGTATGCCCTAGAGGCCATTATTGTATAGTACTAGTTTGTATAATACATTTTGGAGGCTTGGGATATATACGGGTTTACGACAGTCTTGCTCGATATAGTAGTATGCTACTTGGTTTGTTTCTATCTTAATATGTGTATATGTTTCTTTTAACATATCGCTAATACATATTGATGGAGCCCTTAGGATCTTTGCTTGACTATCGGCGTTGTGATGGTGATCACACTAGTGAGGGCTGGGTAGTCTATAAGCACATCCTTATTTTGGTCCCTAGTCATAGGATTATTGAGATAGGGCATCGATGCTCCAGCGTAGACTGGTGCATACGCTTCTTGTCCCAGCAGGGGAGATGGTCTGTCCCACAGCCATCAGTATGTCGTACTGGAGATAATATGTAGGTGCTCGTTATGTTACGAGTACACTGGACATGACTCGTCGGGAACTGTTGGTTGGTATTATACCTAACGTCAGTTAACAGTTCCCAGGTGACATGAGTACAGCTTAGTCCGTTGACTTGACACTGTCACTTCGCCTCAAGTGTGTTCCCACTGTTCTTAGATTACTACCCTACCACGGCTCTATTGAGTCGTGCAAACAGGTAGTAGTTGGGTGCAGTCCCGAAGCACTTAGAGGTAGTGACGGTTAGACAGGATTCGTCTCTCTCGGTATTGGGAGTTGATATCGCGCTGTGTCTAGGAGAGCCATTACACATTGTCGTCCCTGGCCAGGGCAAGCGAGATTTGCTGGTAGTGTTACCAGTAGTTTCTCAGGATGTTCTGGGCAACACTTCGACACGACTTGTACCGCTATTAGGGGACTGACGTTTACCGCCCCCTAGGCCCGCCATGCGATATCTCAGACGAACAGACCAGACTGTACGGAGATTGTCACATTCAGGCTCAGTAGGAGTTCGGATGGGTTCACCTCATCAGTCTTCTTATCGGCATCTACCTGTGGACCGTTACGTACAGCTAGTACCGTTTGGGGCCTATGGTTAAACCCACTACCAGCGTAGTGTCGAGCCTTTAGAGTCCCACATAAAGGGTTATTCGCCTTTGGGCAAAACAGAGTAGAGGTCGCATGGTTTTGCGACGGGGTTTGTTCACATCCGCGCACTAGTGCATGTTTGGTGTCCGAGCAGTTATTACTAGCGGATTTTGGTTTAAACCAGATCCTAGTATTTGTTTTGGGATTGGTTTTGTCTCAGTGTATTCGTGTTCCTCGGAACACGGATGCGGGTGTGTATGCACAGTTGGCAGAGGCAGAGGCAGAGGCACAGGATTCTCATTAGGGTTGTTGACCGTTGACTTTTTCCAAACCCCAATGAGAATGAGAAATATGATTAATGGTATTAATTAAAGATAATTGTGTCATGGTTAGGGTTGTTGACCTTTTGACTTTGGTTGACTTGTTGACCCATGTTGACATTTTGACCATCATCATTTCACATGAAAGATGCTCCTTGATTCTTGCAAAATTCATTTAATGTGAAATGATAATGGCCATTCCAAATGAACCATCACACTTTTTCTTTAATTATTATTGTTATTTTCATATTATCTCATATGTGAGCATGGTTATAAGATGAGAGCTCATTTTTCTATCATATTCTTTCTCTCTCTTGAAAAAGCTCTCCCTCTTCCTCTCTCAAAGCTTAAGTGTTCCATGTGTTGGAAATCATAAGCTTTTGAGACTAAACTATCAAAGCATCTCTCTACTCATTCTAGAGTTCTAGGTTTAGCAAGCCAAGCACTTTAGTTACCTCTAGGTTGAGGTAGGAGCTCAAGGTAGAGGCCTTCGGGTGGATCTATCTTCGGCAAAGGGAAGACGAGGAGGAGAAGCCGTCTACGCCACTACAAGGAGCAAGCAAGAAGGAGAACCCTAACAAGAAGAGAAGGAGTTCAAGATCTAGGTATAACCATTCTACATAGTAGCTAGAACTTGTAGTTAATGTGTTAGTTTTTGTTTAGCAAAGATCCTTCATGGATGGTCCATGTTACCTTGTGAGAAAATTTTGATTTTTACCTATTCCGCCTCCACGAAAGAACCGGGGTGGGTAACGTGGACCTAACAGTACTACCTACCGGTGATTGTGTTGAGCTCGGCAGATATCTAGGGGATACCGACCGGAGTTGAGAGATGAGACGGGCCGATCTGGATGACGGAGCCCTATGTATATGAGATTTACGTGCCGATGCTAGGCATAGGTTTCTTGATGTTTTCGAGTGTCGATGCTTGACACTCAGGTTCCATGATTTGATATGTCGCGAGCGACACCTGTTGATTTACATCCTCATATTTCCATGCATATGCTTTATGTTATTTACATGCATGATGCTTATTGTCATTGGGTGACACGTGGACGATTTCCACATACATATAGTTAACACTGATGGCATTGATCACATAGTTGGATGATATCTACATATTCATAGACTTCATGATATAGTCGACATTAATCATACCTCACATTTATGATATGTTATTACCTGAGGCACTGGCCCGAGCACTTGGCACTACACTCATGTATAGATGTTACATTGCCACCTTATCTTGATTCAGACTTATTCATTTGAGGTTTTTATATATATTGATCGTATTGACCTAGGATTGTGTCATACATATGATTTCTGCTCTGTGATGTTTTCTACTCACGAGTTGGCAACTCACCCCCATTGTGCCACAGTTCTTGCAGGTTTTGCCGTACAGGTTCCATTGCGGCTTTTCTGGCACACTGCTTCCCTCACAGGTGATTTGCATTGGTAGGTGGGTTCACTCGCATCGTGACCACCCTTTGTATTTATTTTGTAAGTTGTATCTAGTAATTCTATCAACCAAACTTGTATATTATTTCAGACTTAGAAAACCAGTTATGTATTATTTCGACCTTAGAGTCGCGCGTTGTAGTATTATGGTTTTCATGCTGATTTTGAGTTTTCCTTTGAGTTTTGATCCTCGCCCTTGGCGTTGTATATTATATTGCTTGCGTGGTCATGACCGTTGATTGACGAAGAGCTAGCTCCTGCTTGGGGACGCCTTTTATTGTGCATATATATATTATTCATATTGTACCCCGTTCGGGGCCAGTATTTACGAAGGAAACTCTGCTAAAATTTTCAGAAAAGACTACAGATTTTAAAAATGCATATTCGGCTTACTTATTTAAAAACCTTGTTTTTGAAACATGTTTTCTTCACTTCTTAAAACTATTTTCCTTCAGTTATTATTTAAAACGGTTTTAGATTTCTGGGCTTTTGGCTTACCTGAGTTAGATGGGGTCCTATAGACTTCATATGATTCAAGTACCAGTCATGGGCTATTTGGTATCAGAGCGCTAGGTTAACCTTAGTTCGAGTCTAAGTTTGACTATGTGGATCCTAGAGCGTCTATATGTATACGGAACCTAGGCTTGACCTTACGGAACTTAGACTTAGTCGAGGGGGTATTATACCCGAACTTTCGTCGCATAGGATGACCCTTGGTTGATAGAGTAGGTAGCTTGAGTAGAGTGACCTACCGTACGTATGTTCCGCGGCATACTTACGATACGCTACTCCGCTTAAGAAACCTTAGGATGTACATTTCCTTGCACAGTATTATATTCATTCCTATGATCTATCCTCATCGATACAGGTTATGATTTTGCTGCCACGATTGCACGGGCAGAGAGAGCTATGGCTAGAGTTGCGTCGGCTTGAGCTCGTCATGGACGAGGAATGACCAAGGCGTGATTCCAGAGACGTACGATTGTATAGAGGTGTCGCTTTATTGTGTTTCATGCCATGAGCGTTCGACAGATCGCTTTTACGAGATTTCCCGGATGTGCTGATCAGCACAAGAGGATCAGGCTATTGCTAGAGGCCTGCCAGGATGTGATGACCATTGATATATCGCTTATTCATAATGATTGAGGAACTATTCAGCGTACAGACGAATGAGCCAGTTGTTGCTGCAAATGACGATATGTCGCCCAGATGTTGGAGCTACTGCAGCATGAGTATATGCTTAGAGATATGATGGAAGGTCTCTAGTCACCCAAGGAGGAACGACTAGGACATATGGTTCGTTCGCTTACCCTGATGCGAGGTCATCAGATAGATTGATTCCAGCTAGAGGCGACTTCATGCAGGTTCGTTGGTAGTCGATAGAGACGATCGAATGTCAGGAACCCATTTCCAAGTTTAAAGTATTTGGAAGACAATGCAAGTAATGCTATGGACCCTCTAGAAGAATGAAACCCTAACTCGACGTAATGACCATGGAACGCCTCCGAACCTTAGGGTTTGTGTCAGTTTAGCGGTGCCATTTGTGAGGCTTGGGTTTGCCCTTCTACGGTTGGTCCACAGGTACTGTGGTATGTACCGAAATACTATTAAACTGTACTCAAGATGTTCATCTCTTGGGGGATTATGAGGTTCTGACGAGTCGATCGGATGGTTCGACATCATTCGGATAACATATGATGGGACACATTGCTTGGGAGACTCCAGATACGAGTATAGCCGTTAGAGCGCAGTCCATGCCGCCATGAGAAGATGAGTCCGAATCAGTCGACAGCAGATAAAAGTGGAGTAAAGAGTTCGCACGAGATTTCGACGAGATGACGTTCCACTCCACTGACATCAGAGATGCGATACGCATGCAGAGGCATTGTATATGGATATATCTTCCCGAAGGAATCGCGATGAGTATGCAGCCATTCCAGAACAAGAAACAGATATAGTGAAGGATGGTAACTTCCGGGAAATTCGGCAGGAACGAGATTTGAGAGAGACATCGACAGGGCCTTTCTGGAATACTATACGAGTCATATTGCGTACACCCAGTAGGCCAGAGTTCGGCATCGTCGACGAGATAGTTGACCAGGTTCGGATAGAGGACCTCACCCAGATGCGTAGTGAATTGATCAAGAAAGGACGAGTAAGGAGTATATCTCCGCAGATTGGGACGAGTTCCGGAGGACGTGTTCAGCTAGATATCTTCCACAGAGTGATGAAGATACCGAGTTCGTGAGTTCGAGTCCGCGAGAGAGACTTCGGATTGACCGTAACCGAGAACATTTGCAGTGCGCAGATAGAGACGTGACGTCGAAGTGGACGACGATACAGACAAATGGGACAAGAGGTTCGTACGAGATGCTGACGAGTCGTTGTTACTCCCCGTTAGGATTAAAGGTCAGATATGTCTACAGAGGCATTGGGACGCGACCAGCTTCCGAGGAAGTGTTGTGCTGAGGACTCAGATGCCCAGCGAGTGAGAAAAGATTATGCAAGAGTACCAGCTTCCGTACAGTTCGGCATAGGCAAGATCGGAAGAGACCTTGAGCAGGATTCCTTCCAGGACACTGCCGCGATAAGATTTGCACCAGGATCAGATGTGTAATGTGTATTCAGAGAACCAAAGGTCGGCGACAGTGACGTGCTTCTTTACGAGTGGCCGTGAGGATTGACCGATAGGTGACCAGAGAAGTCCCAGGACGGAATCGCCCCCGTTAGCACACCTGACAGGGCCGATGAGCCGATGGATCGCGAGATTGGTAATCCACAGAGAAGATAAGGGCCCAGAGAAAGAGGACGCCAGACCGTGAGCAGGAGGCAAGTAGGTATCTTGCGCTGCTAGAATTGGATGCACCGAGACCATCTCGACTTTGAAGGAGGACATATCGACGACGGTATTTATGATTTGTGATTTGGTGATTCGATTATCACGTATCCATCACCTTGGATTTCGGTATTTTGGGCGATTTATTTGCATGATTTAGTCTTGATGGCGGAGTTCCATGATATTTGTTTTCTTGCACCATGGTTGCACCTACTGGGTATTTATATCTTATGCATAGTTATTACACTTGAGATATGCTTTTTGCACCGTTGTGTTGATTTATGAATGTTAGGTTTACCTAGCACCTCAAGAAGGGTTTGGAAGCATCACATGTTTCAAAATTAAATTTTTTAGGTGCTAAGTGAACATACAAAGAATCATCTCTAGAATTTTAGGGTTTCAAAACATTGACAACAATACAAGTAGGAAAAACTAGGGTTTTGAGAGTACAACCTCTGTAGCTCCGTACGCTAGACTCCTTGGCTACTTGAGGGTTGGAAAAGGTCCGCTTGAGATCCTTCTAGGTCCACGATGATCCACCCGGAGTCGTCTTTGTCCAAGCTAGAAACTTCACAAGATCAAGAGAAGAAATGGAAGCTAACACTCTTCACTAATTGGCAAGACTAGTGTAGAATGGTGTTGTGGTTGGTTTTCTCACTTCAAAATCCTAACTTGGTTACTCTTTTGCTTACTTGAAAGAAATAGAGAGCAAGAGAGAAAGGAAGAGGAAGATGATGGCTTTCTAAGCTCAAGATAATGATAAGGTTTTTATGAATAATAGAAAAGATAAGTATATATATTTCTACTCTTCATCTCAACCCATGGTTACATAATAAAGATATTATTGTACTTGAGTTAAAAGACAAAAGGAAGATTAACTCATGGTTAAAAAGTGGGTGAACAAAGGTTAGTTTAAAGAAGAGTGTAGAAGATAACCATGGATTAATCTTTTTCTTTTCTTTTGTTTTAAAACAAATACAAATATATATCCATATATATAATCATAAGGTGTGAGTCTTATATTGCTACCATCTTCTATATATACAACCATGATAGAATGATGTATGCATGTATGTGTGCATGCACATCCATATGTGCATGAACAAGAATGAATGCATACATGCATGCATACACCCAAAAAAGGACAAGAAAAGGATTTCTAGTGAGAAAGTAATGGTTAAATGATAAATCAACACTTGATTTAGCAACCCGGTCATATCACATACGACCCGACCAAAAGCAAGCCGCCCGATTAATATACGGTATCTCATACGCGCATTTTAACCGGGTCCATGCGCATACCGCATATGCGCACCACAACGTTTCTCCTGGACTAGGTAACTCCTTTGTCGGACTCTAAGACTCGTCAATACGCCGGCAGTGGGTGATGATCATATCAAGCACCCCCAAGCCGCAAGCGGTCAGCTAAACGTAACGGCCATCCGGGTATTGAGCGATCAGAAGAAAACAAGCGAACCAGCTACAACTCCCATCGATCCAACCGGCAACACTACCGTACAGTCCGGTCTCTTCGTCAGATATGCTGCATATCGATTCTAGGGATTGTAACGTCGACCCCAATAACTCAATAAGTCGTGTCGATGAATGGTCTATAACAGATCGAGAAACTACTAATAACACTTATCAGTAAATCTCAACAGCCCTGGCCAGGGACTTACTAATATAGCCAGTCGGGCACAGAACAACATCAACTCCCAATACCGGGAGAGACGAAACCCCTCCTATCGCTCATCGCCTTCGTGTGTCTCGGGACTGTACCCAACGGCCACCTATTTGCATGACTCAGTAGAGCCGTGGTAAGGTGGTAATCAAAGTACAGTGGGAGAACATACAAGAATCTATGGCGATCTCGGATCTACAGACTAACCTGCACCAGTGTCACCTGAGAACTGCTATCCGACGATAGATATAATTCCATATAGGAGTTCTCGGTGAGTCCGTCCAGTGTACCCAGTCACCAATGAGCACCCGTATACGATCTCGATGTCAAACATCGATGAATGTTGGAACATCCATCGCCCATCATATGGGTCTAGTATCATATACGCTAGTCTACTCTGGTATATCGATGCCCCATCTCGATACACCCACGACTAGGGACATTCCAGGATATGCTTATAAACTACAGATGTCCCACTAGTATGATCTCCATCATAATCACAGTAGTCAAGCCTATATCCTCAGGGCTTTATCGGCATGTATGAATGAATAAAAGAATGATCAAATCAACATGTCAGATAAAGAAGAACCAGATAGCATACTATCATGTCGAGCAAGAATGTACACTGAATATATATATACATGTATAAATACATCCACTATCATATAATGGCCTCTAGGGCATACATATATCCAACAATCTCCCACTTGCACTAAGGCCAGTTATTGGCGTATCTCATACCCAACATCTCAAAAAGTCGCTCATGCTGCGGCTGAGGGAAGGCCTTGGTGAGTGGATCCGCGGCGTTAATCTTTGTGTCTACTCTCTTAATCTCGATCTCGCGGCGATCTACAATCTCCCGGATCAAATGAAAGCGCCTCAGGATGTGTCTGGATCGCTGATGGGACCTTGGCTAACGCCATAGCCCCATTATTATCACAATACAATGGTATTGGATCAATATTGGTTGGAACTACTCCTAGCTCCGAGACGAATCCTCATCTGGACGGCTTCCTTGGCGGCATCATTCACAGCAATGTACTCAGCTTCCATCGTAGAGTCTGCAACGGTATCCTGTTTGGAACTCTTTCAACTTACCGCCCCTCCATTGAGGGTAAATGCAAACCCAGAGATAGATTTGCTGTCGTCCTTATCGCTCTGGAAGCTCGAATCGGTAAAGGCCTCCATCTGGAGATCTCCATTACCATACACCAAGAACAATTCTTTAGTTCTTCGCAAGTACTTAATAATGTTCTTCACAGCTATCCAGTGATTCTCTCCTGGGTTGGATTGATACCTGCTTACAACACTTAGTGCATAAGCAACATCTGGGCGTGTACATAACATCGCATACATTATAGATCCTACTTCCGAAGCATAGGGTATAATGCTCATGCGAACTCTCTCTTCATCGGTCTTTGGGCAAGAGTCCTTGGAGAGAGTGACCCCATGGCAAGCGGGTAAGGCACCCCGCTTGGAGTCTTCCATACTAAACCTTTTTAGGATGGTGTTGATGTACCTGGTTTGGGACAATCCCAATAACCTCTTGGATCTATTGCTATAGATCCTAATACCCAGAATGTATGTGGCATCACCCAGGTCCTTCATGGAGAACCTTAGTGATAAGAAAGATTTGACCGACTGTAGCATATGAATATCATTTCCTATCAGAAGAATGTCATCCACGTACAATACGAGGAATGTGACAGCTCTCCCTACAGCCTTCTTATAAACACAAGGTTCATCTGGATTTTTGATGAAATCAAACTCTTTGATAACATCATCGAAACAGATGTTCCAACTCCGTGATGCCTGCTTTAACCCATATATGGATTTAAGCAATCTACATGCTTTCCCGCTGCTCCCATTGTCAATGAAGCCCTCCGGCTGATCCATATAAACGCATTCTTCTAAATCCCCATTTAGAAATGCCGTTTTAACGTCCATCTGACAGATTTCATAGTCATTGTGAGCATCAATAGCAAGTAGGATCCGAATGGATTTAAGCATGTCTACGGGCGAAAAAGTCTCGTCATAGTCCAAACCTGGTCTTTGATGAAAACCTTTCGCCACAAGTCTTGCCTTATAGGTCTCTACCTGCCCATATACACCAATCATTCATTTAAAGATCCATTTGCATCCCACAGGTTTTACCCCAGGGGGTACAACGTTCAAAGTCCATACTTTGTTGGTGTACATAGACTCCATTTCGGATCTCATGGCATCCAGCCACTTCACAGAGTCACCACTCGTGATAGCTTGCTGAAAACTGGTAGGATCATCATCTTCCATGATGCAGTCTTCTCTGTCACCATCAATGAGGAAACCGTAGTACCTCTCCGGTGGGCGAGAAGTCCTACCAGACCTACGGAGTGGCCGAGGTTCCTCAGTTTCTATTGCAACAGCCGGTTCAACCAAGTCGTCATTTGTAGTTTGTGTCTCTAGAACCTATTCTAGATCCACCACCTTGCCATCATCTTTATTTATGAAAAACTCTTTTTCTAAGAATGTGGCATACTGAGAAACAAACACCTTTTGTTCCTCATTGTGGTAGAATAGATATCCATAAGAGTTCCTTGGATATCCCACAAAGTTACACATGACCGACCGTGTCTCGAGTTTGTCCGGATTCTGCTTTTTAACATAGGTCGGGCAACCCTAAATCTTAATTTTCTTAAGAGATGGTCTCTTCCCATGCCATATCTCATATGGCGTGGTAGACACGGTTTTGGTTGGAACCCTGTTCAAAAGAAACGCTGCAGTCTCCAATGCATGCCCCCAAAATGAGACAGGTAACTCAGCATCACTCATCATGGAACGAACAATATCTAATAGGGTCCGATTCCGTCGTTCAGAGACACCGTTGTGCTGTGGTGTGTAAGGAGGAGTGAGCTGTGAGAGAATCCCATTCTCTTTTAGGAAGTTTGCAAATTCTATTCTGAGGTACTCCCCACCTCGATCTGATCGATGCATCTTTATACTCAAGCCGGTATGTTTTTCTACTTCTTGCTTATATTCAGTGAATTTCTCAAAAGCTTCGGATTTGTGCTTTAATAAAAATACATGACCGAATCTTGAGAAATCGTCAGTGAAAATAATGAAGTAAGAAAAACCGCCTCTAGCCTGTGTAGACATTGGCCCACATACATCACTATGTATGAGTCCTAGGAGCTCAGAAGCTCTTTCTCCGTGTTCGGTAAACGGAGTTTTGTTCATTTTACCCTTGATACAAGACTGGCAAGTCGCATAAGATTTATATTCAAAAGGGTTTAAATATCCATCTTTGTGTAACTTGTTTAGTCTTGTTTCGTTAATATGACCAAGTCTACAGTGCCAAAAAAAAGCTTCATTTATTTTTGAAAGTTTTCTTTTATTAGTGTGTTGTATGCTGAAAATTGTGTGTTGATTTAGGACGTATATCCCGTTATTAAGTGTACCATACCCAACCAACATTTGATTCAGGTGAATGTTCATAATATTGTTCTGCAATATAAAGTTATATTCTTCATTGTCTAACAAAGAAACAAATATTATATTGCATAGCATACTTGGTACAAAATAACATGGGTTCAAAACCAATATACACCCAGATGGCAACCCCAAGTGATACTCTCCCACTGCGACTGTATGTACATTGGAACCATTTCCAACGCGGAGAGTATGGTCACCTGTCTTCAAAACCTTGCTATTTCTCAGCCCCTGCATAGAATTGCAAATGTGAACCTGAACCGGTATCTAATACCCAGGAAGCAGAGTTTATTGAAAAACAGTTTTCTGTCACAAACACACCTGAAGCGGAAGCATCCCCATGCTTCTTCTTGAGATTCAAGTACTCCGTACAGTTGCTCTTCCAATGTCCTGTTTTGTGGCAATGAAAACATTCCCCTTTCCCCGATTCTCCAGCTTTGGACTTTTCCTTCCCCTTAGCCTTTTTAACTCCACCCTTAGGATTGGTGGGCTTCTTCTTTTTCTTTCCCTTGGCCTTAGCCTTTGGGCGAGAGGAGGAAGATTTTCCAACAGTCATAACGGAAGTTTTCACTGATTTCAGTGTGCTCTCTGCACTCCTTAACATATTAAGGAGTTCAGGCAGTTCCCTCTCCATGTTGTGCATGTTGAAGTTAACTATGAATTGAGCAAAGTGTAGGGTTCTTAGGCACTCTAAGGAGGTCTCACAAGGCATCAACCATGCCAATTTCAAATTTTACGGTGCCGAGAAACCCTAGACTAGATCGTTAACTAGAATTTTAAGCGAAACAAGCAACTAGTTAACTGCTTAACTAAAGGGTAAACGGAAATACAAACTTTGTAGATCCGGTTCTCCACCTCCATGGCTCCGCGATGAAGTCTCCTCACTACGATCATCGGATCCCGGGCTCTAGCGTCGGCTTCATCGGAGAAATGGGCGGGCTAGGTCGTCGACTTCAACGCCGAAGATGATCTACGTCGAGGCAACACAAGATCAAGCTCCAACTTCACCAAGTCATGAAACTTGTGAAGAAAACACCCTATACTACTTGGCAAGTGGTAGAGGATGAAGAAATAGGAAGTGGGTTCACTTTAAAATTGGATTTCTCACTCTTTTTCTCAAGATGCCATTGTTGGTTGCAAGCTTCTTCATCTTGAAGAAGAAGAAGAAGAAGAAAAGAATATGATAAATTCATGAGGAAAAAGAAAATAGATCATACTTATCATAATTGCAACCATGGTAGTGTGTAGAGAATGAACTATGGTTAAAGCAAATGGTTAGGGTTAAGGAAAGAAACAAAAATGGTCAAAGCTTTTCTAAGCTTCAAGATAAATCCAAAAAGCCACCATTTTCTTTTCTTTCCTAAATGAACAAATAAATAAATGAATAAGTAAATGAAGCATATGAAACCCTAACCATTGACCTACCATGGTTTAAACCAAACACACATACTTTCATGTATCATCAAACATGATACAATCAAATGTACAAAAGTATATCACATATACAATGTGCACATCAAGTGAGAAAATCCTTTTAAAGTGAACAAATATTAGTTAATGTAAAGTAATATATCAAATATATAATTATACATTAAATCATTAAATCAACACTTGATTTATCGATCCGGTCATATCGCATATAACCGACTAATATCAATAGTAACAACTTATCGAATCAACACTTGATTCGATAACCCGGCTATATCGCATATAACCGATCAATGTCACAAATCGCGAGAATCGAATACAGTATCATATACTGGTATAATTCTCGGTCCCGCACATATCTCATATGCGCTCCTATTTCGTTTCGCTTGAGCTAGGAAACCTCTGTGTAGGACTCTAAAGACTCGTCAATACGCCGGCAGCAGGTGATGATCATATCAAGCACCCACAAGCCGCAAGCGGTCTGCTAAACGTAACGGCCACCCGGGTATTGAGCGATCAGAAGATCGACGAGCAAGCCCGCTCACACTCCTGTGAATCCAACCAGTAACACTTACCGTACAGTCCGGTCTGTTCGTCTGATATGTCGCATATCTCTCCTAGGGGTGGTAAACGTCAGACCCCAATAGCTCGATAAGTCGTGTCGATGTGAGGTCTATAACAGTTCGAGAAACTACTGGTAACACTTACCAGTAAATCTCAGCAACCCTGGCCAGGGATTTCCAGTTATAGCCAATCGAACACAGCGCAACATCAACTCCCTATACCGGGAGAGACGAATCCCCTCCTATCGCTCATTGCCTCCATGTGATTCGGGACTGTACCCAAAAGCCACCGTTTTGCACGCCGTCTTGGATGTGGTAAGGTGGAAATCAAAGCACAGTGGGAATCATACAAGACTCTATGACGATCTCGGGTCTACAGACTAACCTGTACCAGTGTCACTAGAGAACCGCCATCTGACGTGAGATATAATACCATCTGGGAGTTCTCGGCGAGTCCGTCCAATGTACCCAGTCTCTACTGAGCACCCGTATATCATCTCTGATGTCAAACACCAATGGATATGGGATCATCCATCACCCGTCTGTATGGGTTGAGAAGGTATACGCCTGTCTACTCTGGTATATCGATGCCCCGTCTCGATACACCCACGACTAGGGACCTTGAAGGATGTACTTATGGACTACCATGTCCCCACTAGTATGATCCGCATCACAGTCCAGGTAGTCAAGTACACATCCTAAGGGCTTTACCAACATGTAACAGAGAGACAATCAGTATACACGTTAAGGTAAAGAGTAACCAGATAGCATACTATCATGTCGAGCAAGAAAGTCCTCCCTATATATGTCCCAGCATCCACTACAATTTACATCCTATGTACAGTAATGGCCTCTAGGGCATACATATAACTAACAATCTCCCACTTGCACTAGGGTCATCTATAGCAATGGTTGTAGTATCTCATACTCAACCATCCCATAAAAGTATCTCTCTGGGAATAGGCCTTCGTGAGTGGATCCGCCGTGTTATCCTCTGAGTCCTCTCTCCTAACCTTGATCACCCTGGAGATCAACTATCTCCATGATCAGGTGATACTGCTTTAGAATATGTCTGGATCACTAATGGGACGGACGTTCTTCGGCATAAGCCACAACTCCATTGTCACACAATGGAGGGGAACTTAGTTCATCTTATGAACAAATATACATCCAGACTGCCTCTTTGGTAGCATCTTAAGTAGCGATGTATCCAGCCTTTATCGTCTAGTGTGCCACGGTATCTAGCTTGGAACTCTTCCAGCATACCGTCCCTTTACTGAGGGTAAAAACAATGCCTGTGACTGACATTCAGTCTTCTTTATCACCCTGGAACCCTTCCAGTGATTCTCCCCAGGATCAATTGATACCATTTCACTACAGCTAGTGAGTATTCTAACACCCAAATAACATCTATCTCATAGATGAAAACTCAGGATTTAAGAGGTATCATTTTGATCCTATATGGAGAATCCATGTGATAAGCGGAGATCGACCGAGCGTAGCATAGGAAACTCCTTCCTTATCAAGAGTATGTCATCCACGTACTCTACGAGGATCACAACCATACTTCCTACTACCTTTTTGTATATACAAGGTTCATCTACCATTTTGATGATGTCAAACTGTTTGACTATTACATCAAAATAGACGTTCCAACTCCGCGATGCCTGCTTTATCATATAAAATATCTTGCATACGTTTCCGCTGCTCCCACTGTCTAAGAAGCCCTCTGGCTGTGTACTTATAGACGCTTTCTTCCAAAACATCATTTAGAAGAGCTGTCATGACACTCAACCACCAGATATCGTAGTCATGATATGTAGTCGTGGCAAGTAGGATCTGGATGGACTTAAGCATAGGAACTGGAAAAAGGTTTCATCATTATCCACGCCTGGTCGATGACGAAAACCTTTAACAAGTCTAGCTTTGAAAGTCTCAACCTTTCCATGTACACCAAGTAATCTTCTCAAGATATACTTGCTCCTGATGGGGATTTAACCCTTCAGATAAAGCAACCAAAGTCCATACTTTGTTGGTGTAAATGGATTCCATCTCAGATCGTTAAGCATCCAGCCATTCTTACAGAGTCCCACTCTTGATGGCCAGCTCGAAACTAGTTGGGTCATCATCTCATGATGCATTCCTCACTCCCACTGTCATAGAGAAACCGAAGTATCTCTCAGATGGGTGAGGAACCCTACTAGATCGGCGGAGAGGCTGAGGTTCGTTGGAATCTACTGAATCCTTTGGTTCTATCAAATCATCTGCAGTAGTTTGTATAGCTGGAACGTCTCCAGTTCTACAGAACTGACCTTGCCTCGATCTTGTCCGGATTTTGCTTTTAGACATAGGCCGGACAACCCCAAATCTTAACTAACTTAAGATATGGGCTCTTCCCTTTCCATATCACATATGAAATGGTAGGCAACTGATTTGATCGGGACCCTATTCAAAAAGTATGCAACTTCCTAAGTGCATAACTCCCAAAAGGAAATAGGTAACTCAGTAGTACTCATCATAGAGCACACCTTATCATATAGGGTGTGATTTCTCCGCCCCGATATACCATCGTGCTATGGTGTATACGGAGGAGTAATTCTGAGAGAGAATCCCATTCTCCTTTAGAATAGTCCAGGATTTCCGTGCTCAAGTATTCTCCTCCTCGATCACATCAAAGGACATAATACTTATACCCGTATTTTGGTTCTCTACTTCTAAATCATATTCTGTGAATATCTCAAAAGGTTCGGACTTGTGTTTCAACAGGAACATAGGTCTGAATCTCGAAAGATCATCAGAGAATTTAATGAAGTACAAAGAACCGGTCTTGGCATGTGTAGACAGGGGACCTACATACATCCATATGTATCATCCTAAGAGTTCACTAACTCTTTCTCTGTTTCCAGTAAACGGAGCTATGGTCATCTTATCTCTGTGACATGACCGGCAAGTTTTTACAAGATGTAAATTCAAACAAATTTAAATATGCATCTTTGTGCAACTTAGCTAGTCAGGTCGCATTGATATGACCTAGTCTACAATACCTCAAGAAGGATCCGTTCATTTCTGAACTCTTCCTCTTGTGTGTGTTCCGTATACTAAGAACTGTAGTTTGATTTAGAACATCAATGCTTTTAGATAACGTGCCTGAACCGATCAACTTTTGATATAGGAAATGTTCAAAACATTATCCAATAATACAAAATTTTATCATTTCTTTACTTATAAAGAGACTGATATGATTTTGTATATCAGGTTCGGTATCTCATAACATTCGTTCAGAATCAATGTATTTGTAATACAGGGTAACAGTGACCAACAGACTTGGTTGCAACACTTGCCCCATTTTCTGCCTCATTAAACTTATCACCCGTTCTCAGTTCTCTACCTATCTGTAGCCCTATGTAACAGATTACATATCTGGAATCCTGATCTGGTATCACATACCTAGGACGTAAAGAATATTGAAAAACAGTTCTGTGTAACGAACACACCCGAAGATGATGCATCATAAGCACTTTCCTCGTTTGGGCGGCACGGGAAATCTGGTATTCCCCAATTTCCTGCTCTGTCTTATAACATTTATAAGTTGGAGCGGGATCAACGTTCCCCAGCTCAGTATAGCAAGCGGGTACGGTCAATTATCCGTATTATTATCTTGATTAAGGCGTGACATGGTCGCTACCTTGAGAGAGAGAAGAAAACACTCTGCGTGCGCTCTTGCAAGATCAGATTGGTTATTATTTTATCTAATCAGGATGGCTCCCACTGTTTTTATCAAATCTTCCTTCAAACCCTTAAAGGAAAGACTAGCCGGGATTAATTACACGCTACAAGTTCGCCAATCTTTCAGCCAGGCCAGTGTCGGTACTTTGAGGGAGGTCCCCCGTGCTTTCGCACGAACCTAATTAATGTGAACCTCGTTTTCCCAGAGGCGTAACCTCGTTAACACCTTTCTAGACACCTACTTGATCGGCTAATTGTAATGTGTAAAACTCTCCCAGGAGTAACTCTTACTCGTAGTGGGTATCGGGATCCAACTATCTCATAGAAGGTATGCAATCTCATTGCAAATTTCAACACTTGAAATTCCCGATAATATTTTGCCCCTAGCGTGCTATGACCTTGACGCATGCCAAACAACCCATAGTCCGCTAGTCAAGTTCAACCCGTACATGTCTTGATTGAATTAAACCCACCCGCACGACCCTTGACGCATGCCAAACAACGCCGTACGAATACCCTAATCCAATCGCATCGTATGCTAGAAGATGAGCACTAGTTAGCTACCGTACACTACGCCTTGACGCATGCCAAACAACCGTAGCACGAATACTAACTAGTACTTATCTGAAATGACGGAGGGCTACGACAGGTTTTTCTGAAAACCTATTGCGTAATGAACTTGATATCGTTGTAGGATCGAATGAATTTTGAAATGGAGTGTTTTTTAGGCTTTTCTAGTTTTGCTAAAGGAGTCACTCCCGGTGAAGGGATCGTCGGTCCTTTCCTCGTCGAATGAGGTGCGGGATATATCATATATATCACTGTGCAAAGCAGAAACTATAGAAGCAATCAAAAGACAAACCGAGAGTCGTAGCATCTGCCAGTTATTGCTAAAGGAGTCACTCCCGGTGAAGGGATCTCGGTCCTTTCCTCATCGAATGAGGTGCGGGATATATCATATACATCACTGTGTAAAGCAAGAACTGTAGCTACCTGTTTTTATTTTGAAATTCGATTCTACAACATCTTTAGGTTTCTTTTACTTTCATTAATCATATTAATGAAGTCCTATCATTTAAGTCACCTAAACATCACAGATAAATACGACGTACACTTATGCCATCCGCATTCGCCTCGATGTCCCCTCGTGCACCGTTAGGTTAGGTAACTAATGGCAGAGCAGGGCAGGGCTAGCGCGGGTGTAAAACATAAGTAACGCTTATATAATATATCATATATACTATATACTGTATCTATCACAGAACATCACATGATCACATCACAGATATCGCAGCAGAAGAAACATATATGAAGTATTGGATATACTAGGACGTCCGTGTTTTCAATACGAGCCAGTATAAAACACAGATTCCACGGTCGCGATGAATAGCCAAACCCACACCCCTAGACCCCTACGAGAGCGGCAAGCAACCCTACCAATTCTAGAGTTAGGAGACCCGGACTCGACTCCTCGAGTTGGTTTCCCACTGGACCCCAGAACCCGGTTACTTGTGCCCTCCTCCTTGGGTCTATCTTAGTGCGGAAAAGTAAATAATATACAATGGGTGACATCTTCCGCAACCTGGAAGTGCCCCAATAAAAGAATATTACATACAAGTTTTTACATGAATGAAAATGAAAAACACTCATCTCACATAAAAACCCCGGCTATTCAAACGCGACGATCCAATATAACATATCCAGCAACACATAACATCACATGTCATCAACGTAAGTAAATATGCGCATCCCAATTGTCGTTGACATATAGCAACGAAACCGGCGATATCACATATTACACTTACGGTCACAGAAAAGAAAGTGTAAAACTACAACAGTTGGAATCCACAACCTCCATAGACATCGCATGCCTAATCAAATGAATTCCTTCGACATCGCATGCCTAACAATTATAAACCCCGCATTTTAGTCTCAAAATCGAAAACACTTTTCAATACATAATCGGGAAATTCAACAAGATTCCCGATATCCTGATCGAATGCTCGTCGCAAACTTCAGTAGACAGTCGCACCCCCGATACCGTCGACGAAGTGCACCAAGGCGGAACACCGCTGCCGCGAGCATCCGAACGGATGCTATCGGCGACGGGGTTCTCCTACAGTCACTTGGTCGGGGCTATGGGGTGTAGCTGTCTATTAAGTTTACCCGGCGAGTATCCGCGTACGCTACGTGATTGCGACGAACTTTTGATCACATCAAAGTTCCGTGGCAACCGATCAAATGAGACTAAAGTGCAATGTTTATAACATTCAAATCAGTTATCGCATAACTGCTTGTGGATTCCAAGTATTGTATCCCATTCCAGATAAATAGAAAATGTTAAACTTTCCGATCGAACATTCGAACACCCAAGTTTTCCCGATACAGCTCAACACATGAAATAGGTTCAAAAACATCCAGTTCATGCCTCAGTACCAACGGTCCAGCCGTAGAAGGGTCAAGCCAACGCCTCACATGTGGCACGCCGTACTGCCCCAAACCCTAAGATTAAAAGGGCAGTTCAAGACGGTCACATAATCGAGTTAAGGTTTGTTGTCTTCTAGAGGGTCCATCGCATTACTTGCACTGCTTAGAACGTTGTTAAACCATGGAAAGATCCAACACTTGGAAATTTCCCGACAGGGAAAAAATTGGGTATTTATATCCGGTCGAACTTTTTAACATATTCAACAAATTATCCGGAAAACAAATAGACAAAATTAGAAATTCCGATCGAATCATCGAAGCCCCAAAGCATCCCAGAAAACTCAACTCTTGAGTGCAAATTAAAAATTCCCATAAAACTCAGCACCTGAATAAACAAATTACTGTGCAAATATTATAGGCTAATCTCATAAAATTGCCGCGGAACCGCCGCAGAAGCCAGGCTTTTGCCGCGGTTCCACCGCGCTTTAGACACATCATTAGGTAATTTTTGCGCCGTAATTCTTAGAATTACCTGCTGAATTTTTTAAGCATTTTTAATCTGGAAAAAACCCAGTTTTTGAAAAAATTCCAGAGAGCAATGAAAAATTGGGGTTTCGGGTTCGATCGGGTTTCTAACATCGTCTACGCATCGCCTAAGGCTCTAGCTAGGCTCTGATACCACTGTAGGGTTCCTAGGCACTCTAAGGAGATATCACAAGGCATCAACCATGCCAATTTCAAATTTTACGGTGCCGAGAAACCCTAGACTAGATCGTTAACTAGAATTTTAGGCGAAACAAGCAACTAGTTAATTGCTTAACTAAAGGGTAAACGGAAATACAACCTTTATAGATCCGGTTCTCCACCTCCATGGCTCCGCGATGAAGTCTCCTCGCTGCGATCATCGGATCCTGGGCTCTAGCGTCGGCTTCATCGGACTAATAGGCGGGCTAGGTCGTCGACTTCGACGCCGAAGATGATCTACGTCGAGGCAACACAAGATCAAGCTCCAACTTCACCAAGTCATGAAACTTGTGAAGAAAACACCCTATACTACTTGGCAAGTGGTAGAGGATGAAGAAATAGGAAGTGGGTTCACTTTAGAATTGGATTTCTCACTCTTTTTCTTAAGATGCCATTGTTGGTTGCAAGCTTCTTCATCTTGAAGAAGAAGAAGAAGAAGAAAAGAATATGATAAGTTCATGACGAAAAAGAAAATAGATCATACTTATCATAATTGCAACCATGGTAGTGTGTGGATAATGAACTATGGTTAAAGCAAATGGTTAGGGTTAAGGAAAGAAACAAAAATGGTCAAAGCTTTTCTAAACTTCAAGAAGCTTCAAGATAAATCCAAAAAGCCACCATTTTCTTTTCTTTCCTAAATGAACAAATAAATAAATGAATAAGTAAATGAAGCATATGAAACCCTAACCATTGACCAACCATGGTTTAAACCAAACACACATACTTTCATGTATCATCAAACATGATACAATCAAATGTACAAAAGTATATCACATATACAATGTGCACATCAAGTGAGAAAAATCCTTTTAAAGTGAACAAATATTAGTTAATGTAAAGTAATATATCAAATATATAATTATACATTAAATCATTAAATCAACACTTGATTTATCGATCCGGTCATATCGCATATAACCTACTAATATCAATAGTAACAACTTATCGAATCAACACTTGATCCGATAACCAGGCTATATCGCATATAACCGATCAATGTCACAAATCGCGAGAATCAAATACAGTATCACATACTGGTATAATTCTCGGTCCCGCACATATCTCATATGCGCTCCTATTTCGTTTCGCTTGAGCCAGGAAACCTCTGTGTAGGACTCTAAAGACTCGTCAATACGCCGGCAGCAGGTGATGATCATATCAAGCACCCACAAGCCGCAAGCGGTCTGCTAAATGTAACGGCCACCCGGGTATTGAGCGATCAGAAGATCGACGAGCAAGCCCGCTCACACTCCTGTGAATCCAACCAGTAACACTTACCGTACAGTCCGGTCTGTTCGTCTGATATGTCGCATATCTCGCCTAGGGGTGGTAAACGTCAGACCCCAATAGCTCGATAAGTCGTGTCGATGTGAGGTCTATAACAGTTCGAGAAACTACTGGTAACACTTACCAGTAAATCTCAGCAACCCTGACCAGGGATTTCAGGTTATAGCCAATCGAACACAGCACAACATCAACTCCCTATACCGGGAGAGACGAATCCCCTCCTATCGCTCATTGCCTCCATGTGATTCGGGACTGTACCCAAAAGCCACCGTTTTGCACGCCCTCTTGGACGTCGTAAGGTGGAAATCAAAGCACAGTGGGAATCATACAAGACTCTATGACGATCTCGGGTCTACAGACTAACCTGTACCAGTGTCACCAGAGAACTGCCATCTGACGTGAGGTATAATACCATCTGGGAGTTCTCGGCGAGTCCGTCCAGTGTACCCAGTCTCTACTGAGCACCCGTATATCATCTCTGATGTCAAACACCAATGGATATGGGATCATCCATCGCCCATCTGTATGGGTCGAGAAGGTATACGCTTGTCTACTCTGGTATATCGATGCCCCGTCTCGATACACCCACGACTAGGGACCTTGAAGGATGTACTTATGGACTACCATGTCCCCACTAGTATGATCCGCATCATAGTCCAGGTAGTCAAGTACACATCCTAAGGGCTTTACCAACATGTAACAGAGAGACAATCAGTATATACGTTAAGGTAAAGAGTAACCAGATAGCATACTATCATGTCGAGCAAGAAAGTCCTCCCTATATATGTCCCAGCATCCACTACAATTTACATCCTATGTACAGTAATGGCCTCTAGGGCATACATATAACTAACACAAAGGTGGAGGGGAGGGACTGCAGAATAATATCCGTATATTGTTCATTGTCCATTGCCCATCCGAGGTCCTCAAGCTCTTCTATGAGAGCTATCATCTTCATAACATGGTCTCCTACTGATGTGCCAGGGGTCATTCGCATCTGAAACAATTTCTTTGATGCTTCGTATCGTAATACGCGGGATTGCTCTCCATACAACTCTTTTGTATGGAGAAATATGGCTTGAATGTCCATATTCTCATGCTGCTTTTCATGTGTGTTGTCCATCGATGCAAGCGCGAAGCATTTGGTCGTGGCACGGTCAGCTTCCTATGTCTTGCAGACTTCTTTGTCCGCAACTGAGGATTTTGGACCTGGGACGGGCGGGGCTGAAGCCGTGAGGACATATGATACTTTATCATAAGTCAATGCTATTTTCAGATTTCTCAGCCAGTCTTTATAATTCGTCCCATTCAGTTTATTTTTATCTAGTGGTAGCTTGAGTCCGGTCATTGGTATCTGCCATTAAGAGAGAGAAAAGAATACACTCAGCGAAAGCTCTTACAAAGATCAGATTGGTTTATTATCTTGTCTAATCGATGTCTCCCACTGCTTTAATCAAGTTTTTCTTTCAAACCTTAAAAAGAAAACTAGCCAGGATTAATTACAGTTTACAACTTTGCTAACCGTTCAGCCAGGCCAGTGTCGGTACTTGAGGGAGGTTCCCCGTGCTTTCGCACGGACCTAATTAAAGTAAACCTCGTTTTCCCAGAGGCGAAGCCCCGTTAACACCTTTCTAGACACCTAATGAGTTAGCTAATTGTAAAACTCTCCTGGGAGCAACTATTGCCCACAGTGGGATCGGGATCCAACCATCATATGGAAGGTATGCAATCTCATTGCAAATCTCAACACTTGAAATTCCCGATGCGGTTTTTACCCCTAGTACCTATGACCTTAACTATGGTCAACAAATCATAAGTACCAGTCAAGTTCTACCCGTCATTTCTTGATCAATTAGACCCACCCATATGACCCTTAACTATGGTCAACAAAGTCGCATGAATGTCCTAATTAATCTGCATCATATGTAGTGTAGGAAGACATCACTTAGCTACCGTACACTATGCCTTAACTAAAGTCAACAAACGTAGCATGAATACTAAGTACTCTACTTCCTAAAATGACGGAGGGTTGCAGATGATTTTTAAGAAAATTTTTAACGCTTTGAACTTGATATCGTCGTAGAATCAAATGGTTTTCAAAAGGAGTGCCTTGAGCTCTGCAGTTTTGAAATATAGCTTTTTCATAAAGATCCGAGTGGTTTTCAAATCCGATTCTACAACATCTTTTTAGGTTTATTTTCTTTACATTAATCATATTAATGTAGTCCTATCATTTAAGTCCTTAAGCCAATCACAGAAAAGAAACGAAAATACAACGTATGCTTATGCCATCCGCATTCGCCGCAATGTTCCGTTATGCACCGTTAGGTTACTTAACTAACGGCATACCGGGACGGGACTAGCGCGGGTGTAAAACATAAGCAACGTCTACTATATATCTCATATATAATATATCATTCGTCTCAGATATCACAGAACACAGGCAGCAGAAACATATATATAATGTGGGATATACTGGGACGTCCGTATTTAGTATTTAGCCAACAATAGAAAATACGGATTCCATAGTCGCGATGAATAGCCAAGCCCACACCCCTAGACCCCTACGAGAGCGGCAAGCGACCCTACCAATCCTGGAGTTTAGGAGACCCGGTCTCGACTCCTCGAGATGGCCTCCCACGGAACCCCAGAACCCGGTCACTTGTGTTCCCCTCCTTGGGTCTATCCTAATGCGGAAAAGTAAATAATATACAACACTGGTGACATCAACCTCAACCCGGAAGTGCCCCAAATAAAAGAATATTACATTACATTTGAATTTTACATGAATGAAAATAAAACTCTCATCTCACATAAAACCCCCCCGGCTATTCAATCGCGACAATCCTGCACATCATATCTCAGCAACACATAATATCATATATCATCAACGTAAGTAAGTATGCGTGCCCCGATTGTCTTTGATGTATAGCAACGAAACCGGCGATAAGCGACATACTACACTTACTGTCACAGAAAAGAAAGTGTAAAACTACAATATTTGGAATCCACATTCTCTTTAGACATCGTAAATCCGAAATATTACATACTTCGCATTTCATGCCTAACTATATGAATTCCACATATTGTATCATATTCCAGATAAATAGACAGTATTAAACATTTCGATCGAATAATCAAATACCTAAAATTTCCTAAAGCTCAACACTTGAGCGGAGTTCAAAAAACCCGGAATGTGACACAGTAGTAGCGGTCCAGCCGTAGAAGGGTCAAGCCAATGCCTCACATGTGGCACGCCGTACTGCCTCAAACCCTAAGGTTCAAAAGGCAGTTCAAGACGGCCACATAATCGAGTTAAGGTTTGTTGTCTTCTAGAGGGTCCACCACAAAACTTGCACGTATTTCCAAAAGATTTAAACTCGAGAAAAGATTCAACACTTGAAAATTTTTCGTGTCGGGAAAAAGTGAGTTAATGATATCCGTTCGAACATTTTAATACTTTCTAAATTATCTGAAAAAGGCAGGAGATTAAAATTCCGATCGAATCACCGAATCCAAAACCATCCCCAGAACATTCAACACTTGAATCAGATTAAAAATACCCAAAAATATATACAAGCAGGTAGGAAGATTACTGTATAAAAATGATGCCACAACTCTCCTGTACTACCGCGAATCTGCGGCCTAAGCAAGCTCTGGCCGCGGTTCCGCGGCGCAATGTACGAATTAGGGCTTCGTTTTTTACAGTGTTTCTTAAAATTCCCTACTGAATTTATTATGTATTTTTAATTCTGAAAATTACACAGTTTCAAAAATTGTCCAGAGAGGGTTCAAAAAACCGTATTTTTGATTTGATCGGGGTTTTAACTTCGTTAAAGTGTCGCCTAAAGTTCTAGGTCGGCTCTGATACCAATGTTAGGTTTACCTAGCACCTCATGAATGGTTTGGAAGCATCACATGTCTCAAAATTAAATTTTTTAAGTGCTAAGTGAACATACAAAGAATCATCTCTAGAATTTTAGGGTTTCAAAACATTGACAACAATACAAGCAGGAAAAACTAGGGTTTTGAGAGTACAACCTTTGTAGCTCCCTACGCTAGACTCCTTGGATACTTGAGGGTTGGAAAAGGTCCGCTTGAGATCCTTCTAGGTCCACGATGATCCACCCGGAGTCGTCTTTGTCCAAGCTAGAAACTTCACAAGATCAAGAGAAGAAATGGAAGCTAACCCTCTTCACTAATTGGCAAGACTAGTGTAGAATGGTTTTGTGGTTGGTTTTCTCACTTCAAAATCCTAACTTGGTTACTCTTTTTCTTACTTGAAAGAACTAGAGAGCAAGAGAAAAAGAAGAAGAAGATGATGGCTTTCTAAGCTCAAGATAATGATAAGGTTTTTATGAATAATAGAAAAGATAAGTATATATATTTTCTACTCTTCATCTCAAACCATGGTTACATAATAAAGATATTATTGTACTTGAGTTAAAAGACAAAAGGAAGATTAACTCATGGTTAAAAAGTGGGTGAACAAAGGTTAGTTTAAAGAAGAGTGTAGAAGATAACCATGGATTAATCTTTTTCTTTTCTTTTGTTTTAAAACAAATACAAATATATATCCATATATAATCATAAGGTGTGAGTCTTATATTGCCACCATCTTCTATATATACAACCATGATAGAATGATGTATGCATGTATGTGTGCATGCACATCCATATGTGCATGAACAAGAATGAATGCATATATGCATGCATACACCCAAAAAAGGACAAGAAAAGGATTTATAGTGATAAACTAATGGTTAAATGATAAATCAACATTTGATTTAGCAATCCGGTCATATCACATACGACCCGACCAAAAGAAAGCCGCCCGATTAATATACGGTATCTCGTACGCGCATTTTAACAGGGTCCATGCGCATATCGCATATGCGCACCACAACGTTTCGCCTGGACTAGGTTATTCCGTTGTGGGACTCTAAGACTCGTCAATACGCCGGCAGTAGGTGATGATCATATCAAGCACCCCCAAGCTGTAAGCGGTCAACTAAACGTAACGGCCACCCGGGTATTGAGCGATCAGAAGAAAACAAACGAACCTGCTACAACTCCCGTCGAGCCAACCGGCAACACTACCGTACAGTCCGGTCTCTTCGTCAGATATACTGCATATCGAGTCTAGGGATGGTAACGTCGACCCCAATAACTCAATAAGTCGTGCCGATGAATGGTCTATAACAGATCGAGAAACTACTGATAACACTTATCAGTAAATCTCAACAGTCCTGGCCAGGGACTTACTGATATAGCCAGTCGGGCATAGCACAGCATCAACTCCCAATACCGGGAGAGGCGAAACCCCTCCTATCGCTCATCGCCTTCGTGTGTCTCGGGACTGTACCCAACGGCCACCTGTTTGCACGACTCAGTAGAGCCGCGGTAGGGTGGTAATCAAAGTACAGTGGGAGAACACACAAGACTCTATGACGATCTCGGGTCTACAGACTAACCTGCACCAGTGTCACCTGAGAACTGCTATCCGACGATAGATATAATTCCATATAGGAGTTCTCGGTGAGTCCGTCCAGTGTACCCAGTCACCACTGAGCACCCGTATACGATCTCGATGTCAAACATCGATGAATGTGGGACATCCATCGCCCATCATATGGGTCTAGTATCATATACGCTAGTCTACTCTGGTATATCGATGCCCCATCTCGATACACCCACGACTAGGGACATTCCAGGATATGCTTATAAACTACAGATGTCCCACTAGTATGATCTCCATCATAATCACAGTAGTCAAGCCTATATCCTCAGGGCTTTATCAACATGTATGAATGAATAAAAGCATGATCAAATCAACAGTCAGATAAAGAAGAACCAGATAGCATACTATCATGTCGAGCAAGAATGTACAGTGAATATATATATATATATATATATATATATACATGTATAAATACATCCACTATCATATAATGGCCTCTAGGGCATACATATATCGAACAATGAATTGTGCACAGTTATTGCACCTGATATTGTTTTCATGCCTTGGCTGCACCTGCTTAGGACTTCATGGATTTCATACGGTTGAGTTGACTTTGTGCATATGTTACGCACACGATTTGATTTTTGCACTCGGTATAACTTATATGTGCTTGTAGTGCATTGATATGTGTTTTGTGCACGCGGTTGCACACGTTTATGATTTTTACACCTTGGTACACTCGGTGTTGCTATTTATGCATTTGAGTTATTGTTTGGGTTTTGTGCACAGGATGCACCGTATTTGTATTTCTTGCACAGGATGCACCAGTTTTATACTTCATGCGTTTATCGCACCAGTTTATGTTTCGTGTGTTTATCGCACCAGATTTATATTTTGTGCCCTTGTTGCACCAGATTTATATTTTGTGCACTATAGTTGCACCTGACTTCGATTTGATGTCATTTGATATGTTGATTTTGATGTCATGCCTATGTTATGCGTGCGATTTGACTTATGCCTTCGGCATCGTTTACATGCACTTTTAGTGTTTTGATTTGAATTGTGCATGCTGATGCACGTGGTTGTGAGCTTATATACCGCGGTATACCTGATTTTGATTGATCCGTATTGTATACCGCCGATTTTGATTCTGATATTGATGTTGATTTCCTTCACTCCGTGCATTTGATTGGACTTGCGCATGTTCGACGCTTGATATTGGATTTCGTGATTCGTGCATGTTGAGTGCGCAGTATTTAGATTTTATTCGTGCATATTGGATGCACCTGATTTGGATTTTCGCGCGTGTTGAGCGCATGTTTTGAGATACGATTTTGGTGCACACCAGATGCACTAAATCGGTGTTCCTTGTGCATGTCAAATGCACCTGATTTTGCTGTCAGGAACGCCCGTTGCCTTTGGCAGATATTTCGTGCACACCCGTTTCACCTAGATGATGTTTCTGTGCACATGTACGGCACATATATGGATTTGATTTCCGTGTGCACCAGACGCACAAGGTATTCTTATATACATTTTTGGGATTTATTCCTTATGGACCAATACTTTTTTATGATATTTGCTATGTGTTTTCGTACTGAGCAGGACTACTCAGAGGACAGTACCTGAATATATTTTGCATGCATTGATAGTTATCGAAGGGATTTCCAAAAAGGGAGCTATAGTCTCAGTATTTACCTACGTGTCTGATATGACACGACACGTTTAAAACAAAGGAAGCCTTCTAAATTGTTTTCAAAACGGCGGAACGTACATTTTAAACAAAAGATATATACATATATGGTTATTTTCTTACAATAGACGTCCGCCCCTGTGCAGTGTTATGCGCATCGCACAGCGACTTAAAAAGGTTTGGTATGCATTTCTTTCAGCTATTTACATGTATATATTTGATGTCTATATGTATAGTTCTGATTTATATCATATTGGTTTTATTTTGGATTCAACATTTGTGTCTTTACCATGACTCCGATGATTGCGGAATACTTGACGGAGTTTTGATTTTGAGTTATCTGCTCATTACTCATGCGCATGCATTGCGCTATGATGCGTTTTATGAATTGACGATTTCGGAGCCTCGACGACTTGGACTTTCTATTGAAATGTTTTAGTATTTGAGGGGTTTAAATTTAAATTCGGGGACCGAATTTCTTTAAGGAGGGAAGATTGTAACATTTCAGAAAAATAAAATATTATTTTTGGGGAATTTTTATAATTTAATATTAATTTTTATGAATATTTTAAAATTTCGGTATAATTAAATACCGATAAATTGGGGGAAATTTTTGAAAATTTTAGAAATTACTAAAAGAGGGTGTTTTATGTGAATTATGTAAATTTTAAATTTTTATGATTAATTATATGCTAATTTAGTGATAATCGCGATTAAAAATCGCTAATCGGATTTTTAGCATATTTGTGCAAAACATGTACCATATCTTTTTTTTCACTTGTTACATATTCTTATGGCTTTCATGCATGTTTTATTTCATGGTTGATGATTTATTAGAGAGGGGAAAAGAATAGAAAAAGAAAAGAAAAAGGAATATAATATTGGGTATGGGTGAGAGAGAGAAAGGTGAGGGTGTGTTGACTTAGCCATTCCTCTTCATTCTTCACTCATTTCTCTCCCTCCCCCTCATATTGCTGCTGCTGCTGCTGCTGTCCCTCTCTCCCTCTTCATGAAATCCCCCAAAACACCATGGAAATCAACTGAAAACCCTATCCCCATTTCACAAAAAATGATGTACAAGCTCAAGGGAAACACAATGGACCAAGAAAGGAAAGGTTTTGGACACTTGGGGCAACTCAAGAATATTCTTGAGTTGCCAAATGAGGTATTTTATGAACCACTAGCTTAGTTTTCCTATTGATTTCACATCCATGTTAACTTTAAACCGATATTGTGATGTTTAGTGAGGGTATGAAAATTCTAGTTAGGGTTATTGGAAATTGAGAGTTGTGGTGGGCAATTAAGCTCAGTAGAGGCCACACAAATCCCCTACTACTAGATCCCAGGCCTAAAACCAGAGACTTGAAACCCGGAATACGGATTTAGAAAGCCGATATCGGAAAAACTATGATTCAGTGAAGGTTAAATGGAATCTGCTATCACCCCGAGACTCTGAAAAATATTTTGCATGGACAGTGATACATGCAGGCACCTAGGAAGCTGCCACCAAAACCCTAGCCCCTAACTCCCAACCATGGCCGTAGATTTATTCCTTCTGGCCACAATTTGCGGCCAGACCTGGAGCATTTTGCCTCGTTCTTGTTCTGTAGTTCCTACATCTATAAATTAGACCCATGGCATATGCAAAATTTTCCAATTTGACCTAGGGTAGAATCTGGAGCCTTTTTCCTGAGTTGCTGTTTTAATTCGTGTTTTAGTTTTGCGTATTTTAAATTCTGGATTTGTATAATTTCTTTTTACTCCGATTACTTGGCGTTTACACGACGATATCGAGGATAGTTTGATGGTTTTGAAAGCGTAGTCCATAGGTTCTAACCTATAGGCCTTAGCGCGTCGTTTGGTTTTCTCGATGTGATTTTGAGGTTTAATTGCGATTGTGTTATCTTGTAGGTACCTTCTCGAGGGCATCATACGATGAGGAAGATGAAGGCGACATCAACACCGACACGCAGGATACAAGTGAGTAGATTATATCTACGGGGGAAGTCGGGTGGATGGTGTATAGCACCCCCGCAGTTCGATGTTTAGTATAGTATATATATACTATTTATGATAGCTTATTGTGTGTCGTGGATATTTGAGATGAGATTAGGTGTACAATGATTAGATTAGGGCGTAGAAGTAAACTAGTATAGTTCCTAGTTGCGAACCCTAGAATAGGCTTACACCCACACGCGCACACATGCATATTCGTTATACTTATACCTAAATGACAAGGATAGTGTAGGATATTGGAAATGAGTCGATGAGATTGGGCATAGTGCCATAAGATCGGTGATATGATGTGATTCGTATTTGGGATACGACATGTGATTCTAGCGGGCCTTGGGACGTGTGTTTTACACACGCATTTATATATATATATATATATATATATATATATATATATATATATATATATATATATATGGTATCGATTTGTACTAGACTTAGATCAGTACCCGAGATCATAAGATATGATGATAAGGATACCAGATAATTGATGATGTGAATGCGATATTGACCCGTACCCAGCTTTTGGGATGCCGTACGATAATTTACCGTACGAGCTTTATATTGATGATAGATCCGCACTCATGACTCGAGGATGTCATATGATATTGTATCGTACGCGGTACCTTTGAGGCAGGATCACCGACTATTATATATATATATATATATATTGACTCAGATTTAGGTGGTTTCCATACCCCTCCCGATTGACTTGTTAGTCAGAGCTGTAGTTTTGCTAGTAGATGTTAGGCTAGGCCGATGTCATGCCTATTTCAAAAGATAACGAATTGGGAGTATTTTAAAGACAGGTAAAGGGATTCTACGAATATTTTCAAAAGACGCATCTTTTCTTAAAAACACAGTAGCCCTTATTTTCCTAAAAGCCCCGATTCGTCGTCTTTCAAATGGCAAAACAGTATGACATTGTTACACTGATGTAGATTCTACACTGTTGTGTTTTTATTCATTTGCCGCATATTCTTACTGTTTCATTCAGTATATGATCCCCTGTATATTCATACCAGTGCACACATATATTGATATCTTCATTCTTGCGCACATGCACACTGTATATTCATACCAGTGCACATATATATTGATATCTTCATACCTGCGCATATGCACACTGTACATTCATATTCGTGTACTTACATATTGTACACTCATACTTGTGCACATACCTACTGTACATTCATATTCGTGTACTTCATATTGTAAACCCATACTTGTACATATACTCATTTGCACATACATAGATTATTCTCGCTTGATTTGGAGATTTGGTAACCGCAAGATACTCTTTAAAACTGATTCATTTTAAAAGAGCGGTTTCCCCCAATATGTGCATATTATTATTCCATGTTGCATGATATACTGATATGCTTACATTTCTTTTATATGTCGCATACATCATGCTTTCTGATTATACGCATTGAGATATGTTGTTTCGATGATATTTCTGGATTTGGGAACCATGGGTATTTTAAAAGAGAGTATGTATTGTTTTAAAAACCCGGTTACCCTTGATATGATATTTCAGTGCCTCCACCATGTGTTTTCTCGGTTCTGAGAGTGACATGTGAAACCCGATTCGAGAAGAGAGGTAGGCACCGTCTGTGGGTACAGGGTGGACCTGGTGAGGTATCCCGGGGCAAGAAGACTCGTATATGTTAGACGGTGAGCCTGGCAGGGGAGTACTACCTACCGGTGATTGTGTTGAGCTCGGCGGATATCTCGGGGATACCGACCGGAGTTGAGAGATGAGACTGGCCGATCCGGATGACGGAGCCCTATGTATATGAGGATTTACGTGCCGATGCTAGGCACAGGTTTCATGATGTTTTCGAGTGTCGATGCTTGACACTCAGGTTCCATGATTTGATATGTCGCGAGCGACACCTGTTGATTTACATCCTCATATTTCCATGCATATGCTTTATGATATTTACATGCATGTTGCTTATTGTCATTGAGTGACATGTGGATGATTTCCACATACATATAGTTGACATTGATGACATTGATCCCATAGTTGGATGATATCCACTTATTCATAGACTTCATGATATAGTCGACATTAATCATACCTCACATTTATGATATGTTATTACCTGAGGCACTGGCATGAGCATTTAGCACTACACTCATGTATAAATGTTACATTGCCACCTTATCTTGCTTCAGACTTATTCATTTGAGGTTTATATATATATTGATCGTATTGACCTAGGATTGTGTCATACATACGATTTCTGCTCTATGATGTTTTCTACTCACGAGTTGGCAACTCACCCCCATTGTGCCACAGTTCTTGCAGGTTTTGCTGTACAGGTTCCATTGCGGCTTTTCTGGCACACTGCTTCCCTCATGGGTGATTTGCATTGATAGGTTGGTTCACTCGCATCATGACCACCCTTGTATTTATTTTATCAGTTGTATCTAGTAATTCCATCAACCAAACTTGTATATTGTTTCATACTTAGAAAACCAGTTATGTATTATTTCGACCTTAGAGTCGCGCGTTGTGGTATTATGGTTTTCATGCTCATTTTGAGTTTTCCTTTGAGTTTTGATCCTCGCTCTTGGCGTTGTATATTATATTGCTTGCGTGGTCGTGACCGTCGATTGACAAAGAGCTAGCTCCCGTTTGGGGATGCCTTTTATTGTGCATATATATATTATTCATGTTGTACCCCGTTCGGGGCCAGTATTTACAAAGGAAACTGTGCCGAAATTTTCAGAAAAGACTATAGATTTTAAAAATGCATATTCGGATTACTTATTTAAAAACCTTGATTTGGAAACATGTTTTCTTCACTTCATAAAACTATTTTCCTTCAGTTATTATTTAAAATGGATTTAGATTTTTGGGCTTTTGGCTTACTTGAGTTAGATGGGGTCCTATAGACTTCATATGATTCAAGTGCCAGTCACAGGCTATTTCGGGTCATGACACTACCATGATTTCTTTTGTGCATGGTTTTGAGAAGAGAAAAGAACAGAAAGGAAAAGAAAAGAAAAAGAAATGGAATAAAGAATGAGGGATGGGCATGGGAGAGAAGAGAGGTGAGGGGTTCATTTGACCTTGACTCATTGTGTTGTCTCCACCATCTTCATCATTTCTTCTTCTCACTCCCTCACCATGGCTGCCCCTTTCTCTCCACTACCTCCTGCACCACACAACAACCTCAAAAATGCACCAAAACCTTACACCCTCTTCACATTAAACATGCACAAGCTCACTACATGCATGATGGAACAAGAAAAATCCGATTTTGAGCACTTTTGGCAACTCAAGAATTTTCTTGAGTTGCCAAATAAGGTAATTCCTTCACCATTTCTATAGTGTTCATTCAATTTAGCATCCTTACTTGTTTAAAAGTGTTTTAGTGAAGTTTAGCGAACTTAGAAAATTCTAAATTGAGGTTAGGGTTTGAGTTGAATCCTAAGATGAAATTGAGGCGTGATAATGACCTTAAACCTTTGTGGTGTTTCTTTAAAGTCCTAAACCAGAGAATAGAACCCCAATTAGCGAATTTAGAATCCCCGATATCGTATTTTTGTGGAAATTGTGTAGGGAAAATGAAATCTGCTAACACTCGGAGACCTGGAAAATTATTTAGCAAACACTGTGAGTCATGCAGGCACCCAGGAAGCTACCACAGAGACCCGAGACTCGAACACCACCCAATGGCCGCAGATTTAATCATTCTGGCGCAATTTTCGGCCAGAGTAGGGTGGATTTGTTCCATGTTGGTTCCAGGGCTTTATCTCAAGTAAATTGGACCCTCCATATGTGCAGAATTGACTAATTTGACCTAGGGTAAAATCTGGGACCATTTTCTTGAGTTGCTGCCTGTATTTCGCGATGTTTTTGAATTTAAGTTTTGGTATTTGTCATTGTATTCCATCGTGTGGCGTTTGAACGCCAACGACTAGGGTTATTGGTCGTGTTCTGCAGGCATAAGCTATAGGTTTTGACCTATGAGCGAGACGTGTGCCGTTTTGGTTTCCGACTTGATTTTAATACGCAATTGCGATGTGTTATGATATGTAGGTATCCCATGAGGATTTCGAGATGATGAAGAAGAGGATGGCGACATCGACATCGGCAAGCAAGAGCAAGGTGAGTGGATCTATATCCACGGGGGAAAGTCGGGTGGATGGCATATAGCACCCTCACAAAACTTTGTTGGAAACCGATTAATATATAGATTATGGTTAATGAAACCTTTATTAGAAAACTATAGATAGAGATAAAAGAATAGTTAGAGAACCCATATTAGAAACTAAAGGATAGTTAGAAGTTATGATACGGCTAATATGTGATGACGGGATTTGAGGATGATAATTGATGATACTGCCGTTTAGAGTACTATAAGACTAGATAGTTGACGTAATATGTCATCTGAACCATACCTATTTTCAAACCGAGGAATCGTATGCATATTTTAAACAGATATCTTGAAGAACGTTACGGATTCTCAAATGATATCTTTTCTTTAAAACACCGTAACCCTTACTTTCAAAACTACGATTCACACCTTTTAAAAACTGATTGTATGGTTCAGGTGTGTATGTTAGATTAGATCCTTATTCTTAGTAAAGCTAGAATGTTTAGGTAACTTGACTTTTTGTGAGATATAATTATGATGAAAAGAGAATACGATTTGACATGTGATATGATGATATGTTGGTATACGGATGCGAGTCGATTGAGATGATTGATACCCTGCCGGTCCCCTAATATGAGATTATTGCGGATGTGACCTGGGACATAGGTATATAGAGATATTTATATATGTTGTGATAGCCGTACGAGATGATAGGTCCGTACCTTCCTCGTCTTATAGGATGATAGGATCCCTGATAGCTTAATGCCTCCGTACGATGATTTTCCGTACGTGATGAGTTTGACTTGAGGTTTGATCCATACCCATGACTAGAGGATGCCGTACGATGGAGTATACCGTACGGGGTGTTGTGAGGCTGGATGCCGATTGATAGATTCACCGACTCGATCATGTTAGATATGTATACCTTATAGCTTTTAGCTGACGATTGACCTTATGCTGCCTTCATTCTATTCGCATTGCATTACTTATACCCGTGATAGTACATCTGCACCATTATCGATGATGCCTATGTTATACGTACACAGATTATAGGCTCACACACTTCATCATCGATAATTTCCATGTCACTACACAGCAGGATTGCTGCATCATGATATGACTCTTCGCATAACATACTTGTGCATATACATTTTGTATATCCATATTAGTGCACATATACTTTGATACATCCATATTTGCGCACATACACATTGTATATCCATATTGGTGCACATATACTTTGATACATCCATACTTGCGCACATACATATTGTATATCGATATTGGTGCACACGTACATTGGTACCTCTATACTTGCGTATATACACATTGTACCTACATGGATAACTGGTTTTATTGGGAAATTGGGAACCGCATGTTATATTTTAAAAACTGGAATCATTTAAAAGAGCGGTTTTCTCTTAATATGTCATATCACTATTCTATGTTGCATGATATACGGATATGCTTACATTTCTATTATATGCCGTATACATCATGCTCTATGATTTTACGCATTGAGATATGTTGTTTTCATGAGATTTCTGGATTTGAGAACCGTGGACATTTTAAAAGAGATTATGTGTTGTTTTAAAAACCCGGTTTCTCTTGATATGATATTTCAGTGCGTCCACCATGCGTTTTCTCGGTTCTGAGACGTATGACATGTGAAACCCGATTCGAGGAGCTGGATGAGGCCTATTGCGGGTACATGGTGGACCCGGTATGGTACCCCGGGGCAAGAAAGGGATGCTGTGTATATAGACGGTGAGCCTGGAAGAGGGACTACTACCTACCGGTGATAGTATTTGGGCTCGGCGGATATCCGGAGGATACCGACCGGAGTCGAGAGATGATATGGGCCGATCCGGACTGACGGAGCCCGTGGGCCGATCCGGACTGATGGAGCCCGATATATGAGGATTTAATTGTCGATACTGGATATGGGTTTCATGATGTTTTCGGATGTCGATGTTGGACACCCAGGTTCTATGATTTTGATGTGTCGCGAGGGACACCGTTGATTTATATCCTCATACTTTTATGCACACTCTTTTATGATATTTATGTGTATACAGACATTGATTATATTGTTGGATGAGATCCGCACGCATACATACATTGATTATATGGTGGGACGAGATCCACATGCATACATACATTGATTATATGGTTGGATGATATCAGCATACTTATAGACCTTGAGTATATTGTTGGCACATATGATGACCCGGACACCCTAGATATCATAGTATTACCTTTATGATATAGTTGACCTAGGAGTCGTTGTTTATTCAATTTTCTACTTGTAGATGTTTTTCTACTCACGAGTTGGCAACTCACCCCCGTTGTGCTACAGTTTTTGCAGGTTGACCGCATGGATCCATAGCGGCATCGCTGGCACATAACTTCATTTGGGTGTTTTGCATTGGTGGGTGGGGCATTTTTATCGTACCGACTCTTGTATTTATATTTCCTATTGTATCTAGTCAACTCCATCAATCAAAATTAGTAAATTGTATAAGTAATGAGACTTAGTGAGATTGTGGTTGTGAAACTTAGAGCGAGGGGTTTTCCGCTACTTGTAATTTGATGTCTTGCCTTTCTTTTATTTCTTTTGTGGTGATCTTCGCCGTTGGGCGTCGTATACTTATTTTTTACTGCTTTGCATGGTTGTGATCCGCCGGTTGGCGAAGAGCTAGCTCCCGCTTGGGATTCTTTTATTATCATCTTGTATTATGGTTTTGGATCAAAATATACAAAGGAGGTGCTGCCCAAATTTTTAAAAGACGAAACACGTTTTCAAACTTGTAAATTTCACGTGCATTTTTATGTTCCTTTTCTATGCATTAAGAAAACTTGATTTCATTATACCTTTATTTCAAAACTTCACATCCTTTATTTTCTTAAAAAGGTTTTTGATTTCTGGGTTTCAGCTTACTTGAATTACGTTACGCCTCTAGACGTTGCGTGATTTAAGTGCTGGTCACGAGCTAATATTTTGGGTCGTGACAAAAGAGTTCCAAACAGGATACCGTTGCAGACTCTACGATGGAAGTTGAGTACATTACTGCGAATGATGCCGCCAAGGAAGCCGTCTGGATGAGGAAGTTCGTCTCGGAGCTAGGAGTAGTTCCAACCATTATTGATCCAATATCATTGTATTGTGATAATAATGGGGCTATGGCGTTAGCCAAGGAGCCCAGGTCCCATCAGCGGTCCAGACACATCCTGAGGTGCTTTCATTTGATCCGGGAGATTGTAGATCGCCACGAGATCGAGATTAGGAGAGTAGACATAAAGAATAACACTGCGGATCCACTAACCAAGGCCCTCTCTCAGCCGCAGCATGAGCGACTTTTTGAGATGTTGGGTATGAGATACGCCAATAACTGGCCTTAGTGCAAGTGGGAGATTGTTGGATATATGTATACCCTAGAGGCCATTATATGATAGTGGATGTATTTATACATGTGTATATATATACAGAGGACATTCTTGCTCGACATGATAGTATGCTATCTAGTTCTTCTTTATCTGACATGTTGACTAGATCATGCTTTTATTCATTTACACATGTTGATAAAGCCCTGAGGATATTTTCTTGATTACTGTGATTATGATGGAGATCATACTAGAGGGACGTCTGTAGTTTATTTAGTTTATAAGCATATCCAGAAATATCCCTAGTCGTAGGTGTATCGTGACGGGGCATCGATATACCAGTGTAGACTAGCGTATATGATACTAGACCCGTATGATGGGCGATGGATGTTCCCACATCAATTGATGTTTGACATCGAGATCATATGCGGGTGCTCAGTGGAGACTGGGTACACTGGACGGACTCGCCGAGAGCTCCTATATGGTATTATATCTATCGTCGGATAGCAGTTCTCAGGTGACACTGGTACAGGTTAGTCTGTAGACCCAAGATCGTCATAGAGTCTTGTGTGTTCTCCCACTGCACTTTGATTACTGATTAGTCGAAAATAATGTATATTTTAGCCGGCAATTTCCTCATCATTTGCATTCATATAGAAGTGTTCGGTATTCATATTTTACATATTAGCAAAACTGTCGCAAAATATCAGATTGCATGTATTAGATCTTAAAACCGGCACTTCTAGGGAAATTGACTACATTTCATGGCATCGCATCATCTCTACATTTGCGCAACACTTGTTTTGAGATTTGTGCAGGAAAATCCAGAAGAAAGGCCAAAATATACATGGTACCAATCAAACATTACGCCAACTCAAAGATTTCAGTTCTGGTATCAATCCAAAAGGCAAAACAAAAATCAACATATCAAAGAAAGGCCCAAGTATCAACCAAAGACCACACCAGAAGTTTGAAGCCATCAAGCCACCACTTGGCCGCGGAACCGCGGCGCAAGCCGGCTTAGGCGGCGGTTCCGCGGCGGCTTGTCGACGTCACCACTCCATTTTTGGTGCACAACTCCTATGCAAGCTTAAAGACTTCAGAAAGATACAACAAATTCCAGAAGACTCCAGAGACTTCTGCCAGATCAGCAAACCCTTGTTCCTACACTAAACTAAGCCTTGTATTCTAGAAACTTCTACCTAAACCCTAGCTTAAACCCTAAGCTAAGCCTAACAAACTCTTTCTAGAAGTCTTTCAACAAACTTTTGGAAGGAACTCAAAGGCTTAGGGTTTGGGTGCTCTATAAATAAGACCTTAGGCTCACTTGTAAATCATCTTGATTCATCTTGGAATCTAATCATTTTTTAGCCAATTTAGAGCCATTCTCTCTCTCTTCATCTTCTTCTTCCACATATCTAGTGAGAGGATTTGTGTGAAACCCTAACCCTAATTCCATTCAAAAGCCAAGATCCCGAGTACCCATTCAAGCAAGAAGCCTTGCAACCTTTTAGGAGCCGAGCCGGTCTTCAACGGAGCAAGTGGTCCAAGCCGATTCACGACTTACGGAGCCGAGCGAAGCCAAGTCGACAATTTAATTCTTCCTCTTGTAGTTCTTGAGCGACTGTAATCAAATTGTTGATATAAATAAAAGGTGAAATTCTTTTATCATGTTTTCTTTAAATTCTTGCATCATGAGTCAATCTAAATTTCTTGTTATAATTCTTGTTGTGATGCTTGAGTAATACTCCGCTCGTCGAGGAGTCGAGACGGTCAATAGAATGATGATGTAATATATCTTAAATCGATTCTTGATTCCTACGAGTTTTGTAAACCCTAGCAAATTCAAGAACCGACGACCCGTTTCGTTGCGATGCTTTCTTGATTGATATCGCTCGAAATTGGGGAGTTACGATCGTTTCTTGAAATTTCTAGAGGCTAGAATGTGAATGAAATCAACGAAAGAACAAGGGTTAAACGATGAAACCCTGGGTTCATCAAGAAAGCCCTAACTCTCGTCGATCATCATCGATCTAGTATCAATCCTTCGAAGGATAAGAACACGAAATCTTGACGTTAGATCATGTCTATAGATCCGACCGATTCCTACGAGCCTCATTTAGATTCTTGACATTTTGTTTGGAAATATTATCGAAACCCAATTCTTGATTGTTTATCAGTTTCTTGATTCTTAATTAAACTTGTGACACTTGAATCAATTGATAAATTCTTGAATCATGTTTTCTTTTCTTTTCGATTAACTTTTCGATTCAAACAAAGAAATATAAAAATGAATCGCACAATCCCTGTGGACGATCCGCACTGACTTACAATCTACATCCGACACCGTAGTTGATTGCGGTCAAATATAATTCTTTGATTGTGATTCTATACATTTTCTAATTACCGACACAAAGAAACTCATTCGCTTTGTTCGATTTACACAAACAAGAAATTTTTAGATCAATCAAATGGCGCCGTTGCCGGGGACTATTTGATTCGATTACCACAATCCGAAATCTTTATACAATCAAATGGCGCCGTTGCCGGGGATTACACACTAATTCGTTTCATATTATAGTTTGAATTGAAAGATTTATTTCATTGTTAGTTTGAGATCAAAATTCGTGCAAACCCTAAACAATTTGTTGTGTTTCATTGCAAGGAAATCTGGAGCTTGCTGGAAATTGATAAAAAAATTTGGAAAATTCTAGAGAGCTGGAGTTATCAACAGGAAGCTCCTGAAGAAGTTTGGTTCAGTGATCCCACATTTCAACCGCGGAAGCGCGGCATAAGGAGGGATACGCGGCGGAACCGCGGCCCCTTGGAGGGTTCTCTGTACAATTTTGCTTCAGGTGAATTCTTGACTTCTCCTCTCTCCTCTTTTTAGCTCCAACTAATACTTTGCTACAGGATTCTTTGCAAAGAATAGCAGCTCGCAAATTGCAAAATAAAATTTGTGCGTGATTTTGTTTCTTGGTTGTTTTGCATTAGAAATACGGATATTAAGGGGCACGGCCAAATCCAAATTAGGTGGGGATTTCATTACCCTTCCTAGGCCCCGAAAACCGCCAAACTTGCATCCGCATTGACCCACATTAACTAAAAGAAATCTAGAGATGACTCTAAGGACTGTCGCGCTCAATTAGGATAGAAGAAGGCCGTGGGTAATTCATTGCTTATCCGCGTTTTCCTGTGGTGCCTAAGGCGGGTGTGTCTAAGGCTAGTGGTTATTAATTAGTCCCACTACTTACGTAGTGGAGTACCTTCCCACTTACCTGGCACTTATCCGGCCACAGGGGAACAAAGAGGCAGTGGAGGATTCTATCCCGCGACTTGTCTTTTGGCAGTTAGGAGCGGTCTAGAGCCGGACCTAGGTGACTACTAGATTCTAGGGTTTGTGTGCTGCATTTGTTGTGTCGCATCATATTTTTCAAAAATCCGTCCCTTTTTCAAAAGCAAACACCGCATTCATTTACCCCTGATTATAAGCCAACGCTGCCACTTGTACTAACCCTTTTTAGTACAAGATAGGCTGGGATTCTAGTGCCCGTTTAGTCCGCGTACCCTTTACCTTTCCTTTTCCCACTACTACACCCACACCGATGGATCCGAATCCATCAAACTTCTTTAACCCTAATCTGCCGCCGTCCGTTGGTGCGCAGAATCCACCCCGCATCTCTCTCCAGGAGAGATGCTATCCACTTAGAGGTCCTCTTTCGACCAGCTTATCCACACCACCAGCCAATGGGGATAACTTTGAGATTAAGCCCCAGTATATCAATCTTTTACCCAAATTCCACGGACTCGAGACTGAGGACGCTTACGTTTTCATTACCAAATTTGAAAACGTATGCGCAATGATGGGTACGTCACAACTTTCAGTGGATGCGATGCGTCTACGACTTCTTCCATTTACATTGTGCGATATAGCCGAGAAGTGGCTATATAACACTACCGCACATTCTATTACGAATTGGGAAGAATTCGTCGCTGCATTCCTTAAGAAATTTTACCCAATCCAAAAGACAGCTTGAATCCGTAGCGAACTGAATCAATTTGCCCAGCTCCCTACCGAACCATTTTCAAAATGCTTTGAACGTTTCAAGGATCTTTTGGTTCAGTGTCCTCATCACGGCATCCCGAGATGGGAGCTTTGCCGAATCATTTATGAGGGCATTAACTCAAACACTAAACAGAGCCTTGAAAACATGTGTCAAAGTACTTTTATGACTAAGAATGATGGGGAAGCTTGGAAGTACTTAGAAGAGTTCGCTGAAAAATCACTACAGTGGGAGAGTGGAACCCAACCATTGAATAGGGGTGGCGTACACCAAATAGATGTGTCCATAGGTGTTCTTGCTGAGATGGCAGCAATGCAAAAGAAGCTTGACGCTATGGAACACAAATTTTCTGCAGCCTCCCTAAACCCAATGTCGCTCCCCAAAACTGTTTATGGGTGCTATTCTGATCCGTCTCATTTAACGGAAGAATGTCCATTAAACTCTGCGTTTCAAGGTCACGAGCATTCTAATGCCGCATTTCAACGACCTCGAAACGATCCATATTCTTCTACGTACAATCAGGGTTGGAGGAATCACCCGAATTTCGCTTGGAACCAAAACCAATCTCAAAACACGGTTCCAAACACGAATCAATTTCAAAGGGCTCTTCCTCCACCACAATAGCAACCCCTTCAACTCACTCAGCACCCCTACCAGTCATAAAATTTCCGAAACCAGGGCAACACTCCTGCACAGTCTAATCCTATGCAGTTGTCATGTTCTGACGAATTCTCTCAATTCACTCAGACCATGAAATCACTCTTATCAAATTTCATAGAGGTTTCGACTGAGGTTAGATCTTCCGTCAGTGAGATAAAGAAAAACTCAGCGTCCCAAGCTGAGAGTATCAGATCGATGGAAGCTGAAATCGCACGCCTAAAAGCCGAAATGAGTGCGAGAGAAAAAGGGAAAATTCCCTCTCAACCCCTACAGAATCCTGGGCATTACAATGTAAATGCCATCACAACGTTGAGATCGGGGAAAGTGCTGAACAATCATGTCGGGGAAGGTATTGATGATACTGAAAATCATATCAACACACCGGCTGAGACCTTTCCACACACACACACTTCTCCTTCTGATCCTTCTTCTTCTACCACACCATCTTCTCACGAGCCTATTCTCCATTTCCCTTTAGGCTCGACACCTTCTCCCAACCCTTATAGTTCTCCACAGACGGTCCCCACACCTCTTTTGGGACCTCGTCTACCCCCTCTTCCTTCTCCTATGATGGACCCTGCGCTTATTGCAAAAGCTCCTTACCCGAATCGGTTAAGGGGTAATAGAACGAGTCCTCATATGGAGAAAATTATAGAAATGTTCAAACAGGTTAACATCAATATCCCTCTCCTAGATGCGATTCAACAAGTCCCCGCTTATGCGAAAATTCTTAAGGACTTGTGCACTAGGAAGAGGAAGACTCAAGTGCCGAAGAAGGTCTTTATGTCTAATAATATCAGCGCTGCTTTTATTCCCCAGCTACCAAGGAAACGAAAGGACCTAGGATGTCCTACAATATCGATTTCTATTGGGGGTAAACACATAAATAGTGCTCTTTTAGACCTTGGTGCAAGTGTTAACCTGCTCCCTTATTCTGTCTATGAGCAACTAGGGATTGGAGAGCTGAAACCTGCTCACTGCACTCTCCAGATGGCGGACCGATCTATCACCAAACCAAGGGGTGAATTAGAGGATGTGTTGATAAAGGTCGGGGAATTTGTTTTCCCTGTAGACTTCATTGTGCTCGACACACATCCTGTAGCAAACCCCGGGGGCCAAATTCCGGTGATTCTGGGTCGTCCTTTCCTTGCCACTTCCAATGCTGTTATAAACTGTAGAAAAGGTTCAATGAACTTATCATTTGGAAATATGACCATTGAACTAAATATCTACAAAGTTGGAAGTCAGCCATCAGAACCCTCTGCTCATATTTTAGATGTGTGCTCTGTCCATGAATCGCTCCCGATAGTTGTGGAGCTGAGGAACTTTGCTTTACTGATCTCGATGACATTACCACATCTCTGTTTGACTTTACACAAGATCTTAGTGAGGACACTTTACCTGCACTTGAGTCCTGCACTTCTGACTTTTCTCCACCCGAGTCTGTATCTTTCACAGGCTCCGAGCTTCTTTGTAAATCCAAAAATCACTCAATGATACCTCCTTCTATCATTTCTCCGCCTGAATTAGATCTCAAAATTTTACCCTCTCATCTGAAATATGCTTATTTAGGTGAGAAGGAGTCTTTACCGGCTATAATTTCCGCTTCTCTAACATTAGAGCAAGAGAATGCACTTTTATCGGTATTGAGATCTAACAAAGAGGCGTTTGGTTGGAGTATGGCGGACATCAAAGGGATTATTCCCTTGATAGTTAAACATCATATACATGTGATGGATGATGCCGGACCAACCCGAGAACCACAGAGACGGTTGAATCCCGTCATGAAGGAAGCGGTCATGAAAGAGATTGTCAAATGCTTAGATAATGGTATTATATACCCCATCTCCGATAGCCAATGGGTGAGTCCTATACATGTCGTTCCTAAGAAATCCGGCATCACTGTTATAACCAATGAGGCGAATGAGTTGATTCAGACACGCGCCCAAACTGGGTGGCGTGTATGTATCGATTATAGAAAACTCAACGCTACCACGAGGAAAGACCATTTTCCTCCACAATTCATTGATCAGATGCTGGAACGCTTAGCGGGACGAGAGTATTATTGTTTTATGGACGGATACTCAGGCTATAATCAGGTCCCCATCGCCAAAAAGGATCAAGATAAAACCACTTTTACTTGTCCTTTTGGTACCTTTTCTTACAGTCGCATGCCCTTCGGGTTATTCAATGCTCCCGCTACCTTTCAGCGGTGTATGATGGGGATATTCTCTGATATGGTAGAGAATTTTCTGGAGATCTTTATGGACGACTTCTCGATTTTTGGAGACTCTTTTTCCGATTGCCTAGCGAATCTTGACGCTGTTCTTACTCGTTGCAAAGAGAAGAACTTGACTTTGAACTGGGAAAAATGCCATTTTATGGTCCAAGAAGGAATTGTTCTTGGACATGTCATTTCACAGAAAGGCATTGAGGTTGACAGAGCCAAAATAAATGTCATTCAAAACCTCCCTCATCCCAAAAGCGTCAAAGATATTCGCTCTTTCCTTGGCCATGCGGGCTTTTATAGGAGATTCATTAAGGACTTTAGCAAAATTGCTAGACCTTTAACTCTTCTCCTGGCCAAGGATACGACCTTCCATTTTGACTCGGATTGCGAGACAGCTTTCGACTCACTTAAACACTCACTCACTTCAGCCCCCGTTTTATCATCACCAAACTGGGATTACCCTTTTGAGCTGATGTGTGACGCATCTGATTTTGCAGTAGGTGCAGTCTTAGGACAGCACATCGAAAAGATGCCACACGTGATTTACTATGCTAGTAAGACCATGAATGATGCGCAACTCAATTATACAACCACAGAAAAAGAACTCTTAGCGGTTGTATTTGCATTAGAAAAATTCAGGTCTTACTGAATTGGCTCACCTATAGTTGTGTATACTGACCATTCCGCTTTAAAAGATCTTCTGGCGAAGAATGATGCAAAAGGTCGACTAATACGTTGGATCCTACTGTTACAAGAATTTGATCTTGTTATCAAAGACAAGAAAGGATGTGAAAACATAGTAGCTGACCATCTTTCACGCATCATTTCTTCCCCTGTGACCCTGCCGATCAATGACTCATTTCCTGACGAGCAACTCTTGAGCGTATCCAATGAACCATGGTTCAGGGATATTGTGAACTATCATGCCACGGGACTGATACCCAGCGATTGGTCAAAACAGGACAAATACCGTTTTCTATCCCAAGTAAAACACTTTTACTGGGACGAGCCCTATTTGTTTAAATATTGTCCTGATCAGATCATTCGCCGGTGTGTCCCGAATGAAGAGTTCAAGAGTGTTCTTTCTTTTTTTCATGATCAGGCCTGTGGGGGTCACTTTGGTCCTAGAAAGACAGCGGAGAAGGTTTTGCAATGTGGATTTTATTGGCCAACCTTATTCAAGGACGCATTTGAGCATTGCAAAACCTGTACACAATGTCAGTATACGGGTAGAATATCCCAGAGGAATGAAATGCCTCAGCAACCCATCTTGGTTGTTGAAATATTCGATGTTTGGGGCATAGATTTTATGGGTCCTTTTCCCAACTCCTTTGGGAATCTGTACATACTGCTGGCGGTTGATTATGTTTCAAAGTGGGTAGAAGCCATTCCATGTCGCACTAATGACAAGAAAGTTGTCATTAAGTTCTTGAAAGAGAATATCTTCTCGCGATTTGGACACCCACGCGCTATTATTAGCGATAATGGGACTCACTTCTGCAACAGGTCTTTTGAGACTCTGATGCGGAAATACTCAATCAACCACCGACTTTCTACACCCTATCACCCCCAAACAAGCGGGCAGGCTGAAATATCAAACAGACAAATCAAACTTATCCTGGAGAAAACTGTTGCTAAAAATAGAAAAGACTGGTCGACCAAACTGACGGATGCTCTTTGGGCATTCCGAACTGCATATAAGACCGACCTAGGGATGTCTCCATATAGGATAGTGTTTGGAAAAGTATGTCATTTATCCGTCGAGATAGAACATAAAGCATTGTGGGCTATTAAAGAAATAAATTTTGATTTAAACCTTGCTTGCAACTTTCGGAAGCTGCAACTTAGTGAGCTAAGCGAACTCCGCGATGAAGCTTATGATAACGCTGTAATCACAAAGAATAGGACTAAGGTTTTTCATGATAAAAACATTTTGAGGAAAACATTTTCACTTGGTCAACAAGTCCTTCTTTATGATTCAAGATTACACCTTCACGCGGGTAAGCTCCGATCTCGATGGAAGGGACCTTTTGTTGTGCGGTATGTATATCCGCACGGGGCAGTAGAAGTAGAAAATGTTAAAAACGGCACCGTTTTTAAAGTAAATGGACATAGACTAAAGCCGTATTTTTCCACTGACCCCACGGAGGAGCTCTTGTTCTTACAAGAGCCAGTTTATTTGGATTAAAATTCCTCCTTCTCACCTTCATATCCAGTATATCATTGCATCATCTTTTGAATGTAGGTGAGTAAAAAAGAATAAGTTTGGGGGAAGTTCTTCACTTATACATTTTGCCCCCACTAATAATTCCTCCCAGATTTACAGGTTTTTCAGATATAGTTGTTGGCAACAGTGAGGATACTGTTGAAAACAAGTTTGGGGGAGGTTTCTGCTTATTTTTACATCATTTGCATATCATCTGCATAAGCACAAAACATTTCTTTTAAAAAAATCTATAAAAATTGAAAAATTTTCAAAACCCATAAAAATTTAAAAAATTTCAAGTATAAAAATAATTTTAATATTTACACTTTTTTGTATATAAATAAGATAATGAAAGTTTAGATAATGAACAATTACATCCATGAGATTAGAAAAATTTTAGAAAACTAAGAAAATTAGAAGTTTTCTTATACGAACTAGTAATAAGTAGTTATGAGCCGTTGTCCCAAGGGTTAGTAAGATGAAGGACGTCACTAATCTGAGGATAAAAATAAGTCTGAAAAATTGTTTCTATTCTGAAAGCCAAACATTTTGAACGTTGATACCCTGCTATTCGCACTTACACACGTCTTGAAGCCTGGGATAGTAGAGGATATCTTGAAATGCTCTTGTCTTAAAGCCAAAAGTATGAAGGAAATAAAAAAATGAAATAAAAAAAATATAGAGAGTGGTGAGAAAAATGGACACTGGTTTTGTTATCACCAAGGGCAATAAAAAAAAATATATTGCGAGGGTGCTTCTTCACCTATTGCCCTAAGGCCAACTGGTCTGGGAGTCACTGCTATACCTGAGGTGGTGCAAGACGAGGAAAATACACCAAATAAGCAAGCACATGAGTAATCGGTCGGTTAGTACCTCAAGAAGTATTAACAGTCGCATGAAAGTGTGTGAGCAATCTCATCTAAGTATTCATTAATCAAAAAGTACTGAGGCTGATGGGCAAGAGTATGATAGCTTGAATTGAATTCTCCGGGTGTAGGGATGTCTTTACACACACGCAGGGTGATACGATCGATGTTTTGGAAGAAAGATAGGAATGAAGAATAAGACGATGTTTTATTGAGGGAGGACGTGATTTCTGACATCTTTTCATGACCATTAAGATAGGGCTCATGACAACCGAAAAGCTAGCTTAGTTGGAAACCCTAATTTTCAAGGCTTTTCTTTTACGATTCTTTTCTTTAAATGTAATATTCATGATCTTCCTTTTATTATTGTATTTTGTGGGTGCAATCCGCTGAAAACCCTCAGGAGACAACACTCCTCCTACTAGGGACACCTAGAGGTTTAAAGGCTTGTTGCACATGCTCAGTGCAATCGTGTTGCCTACGAAAGTGTGCTAGTTAGTTTTTCTCTTTCTTTACTTTCTCCTTCTCTTTTTAATAAAACAGTTCGCTCGAGACGATCGAAATTAAGTTTGGTGGAATTTGATTAGTCGAAAATATTGTATATTTTAGCTGGCAATTTCCTCATCATTTGCATTCATATAGAAGTGTTCGGTATTCATATTTTACATATTAGCAAAACTGTCGCAAAATATCAGATTGCATGTATTAGATCTTAAAACCGGCACTTCTAGGGAAATTGACTACATTTCATGGCATCGCATCATCTCTACATTTGCGCAACACTTGTTTTGAGATCTGTGCAGGAAAATCCAGAAGAAAGGCCAAAATGTACATGGTACCGATCAAACATTACGCCAACTCAATGATTTCAGTTCTGGTATCAATCCAAAAGGAAAAACAAAAATCAACATATCAAAGAAAGGCCCAAGTATCAACCAAAGACCACACCAGAAGTTTGAACCCATCAAGCCACCACTTGGCCGCGGAACCGCGGCGCAAGCCGGCTTAGGCCGCAGTTCCGCGGCGGCTTGTCAACGTCACCACTCCATTTTTGGTGCACAACTCCTATGCAAGCTTAAAGACTTCAGAAAGATACAACAAATTCCAGAAGACTCCAGAGACTTCTGCCAGATCAGCAAACCCTTGTTCCTACACTAAACTAAGCCTTGTATTCTAGAAACTTCTACCTAAACCCTAGCTTAAACCCTAAGCTAAGCCTAACAAACTCTTTCTAGAAGTCTTTCAACAAACTTTTGGAGGGAACTCAAAGGCTTAGGGTTTGGGTGCTCTATAAATAAGACCCTAGGCTCACTTGTAAATCATCTTGATTCATCTTGGAATCTAATCATTTTTTAGCCAATTTAGAGCCATTCTCTCTCTCTTCATCTTCTTCTTCCACAAATCTAGTGAGAGGATTTGTGTGAAACCCTAACCCTAATTCCATTCAAAAGCCAAGATCCCGAGTACCCATTCAAGCAAGAAGCCTTGCAACCTTTTAGGAGCCGAGCCGGTCTTCAACGGAGCAAGTGGTCCAAGCCGATTCACGACTCACGGAGCCGAGCGAAGCCAAGTCGACAATTTAATTCCTCCTCTTGTAGTTCTTGAGCGACTGTAATCAAATTGTTGATATAAATAAAAGGTGAAATTCTTTTATCTTGTTTTCTTTAAATTCCTGCATCATGAGTCAATCTAAATTTCTTGTTATAATTCTTGTTGTGATGCTTGAGTAATACTCCGCTCGTCGAGGAGTCGAGACGGTCAATAGAATGATGATGTAATATATCTTAAATCGATTCTTGATTCCTACGAGTTTTGTAAACCCTAGCAAATTCAAGAACCGACGACCCATTTCGTTGCGATGCTTTCTTGATTGATATCGCTCGAAATTGGGGAGTTACGATCGTTTCTTGAAATTGCTAGAGGCTAGAATGTGAATGAAATCAACGAAAGAACAAGGGTTAAAACGATGAAACCCTAGTTTCATCAAGAAAGCCCTAACTCTCGTCGATCATTATCGATCTAGTATCAATCCTTCGAAGGACAAGAACACGAAATCTTGAGGTTACATCATGTCTATAGATCCGATCGATTCCTACGAGCCTCATTTAGATTCTTGACATTTTGTTTGGAAATATTTTCGAAACCCAATTCTTGATTGTTTATCAGTTTCTTGATTCTTGATTAAACTCGTGACACTTGAATCAATTGATAAATTCTTGAATCATGTTTTCTTTTCTTTTCGATTAACTTTTCGATTCAAACAAAGCAAATATAAAAACGAATCGCACAATCCCTGTGGACGATCCGCACTCACTTACAATCTACATCCGACACCGTAGTTGATTGCGGTCAAATATAATTCTTTGATTGTGATTCTAAACATTTTCTAATTACCGACACAAAGAAACTCATTCTCTTTGTTCGATTTACACAAACAAGAAATTTTTAGATCAATCAAATGGCGCCGTTGCCGGGGACTATTTGATTCGATTAACACAATCCGAAATCTTTATACAATCAATTACCACCCTACCACGACTCTACTGAGTCGTGCAAACATGTGGCTTTTGGGTACAGTCCCGAGACACACGAAGACGATGAGCGATAGGAGGGGTTTCGTCTCTCCCGGTATTGGGAGTTGATGTTGTGCTGTGCTCGATTGGCTATATCAGTAAGTCCCTGGCCAGGACTGTTGAGATTTACTGATAAGTGTTAGTTTCTCGATCTGTTATAGACCATTCTTCGGCACGACTTATTGAGTTATTGGGGTCGACGTTACCATCCCTAGACTCGATATGCAGTATATTTGACAAAGAGACCGGACTGTACGGTAGTGTTGCCGGTTGGCTCGACGGGAGTTGTGACAGGTTCGCTTGTTTTCTTCTGATCGCTCAATACCCGGGTGGCCATTACGTTTAGCTGACCTCTTGCGGCTTGGGGGTGCTTGATATGATCATCACCCACTGCCAGCGTATTGACGAGTCTTAGAGTCCCACAATGGAGTTCCCTAGCCTAGGCGAAACGATGTGGAGTGTATATGTGATATGCGCGGGGACCCGATTAAATGCGCGTATGTGATACCGTATATTAATCGGGCGGTTTGCTATTGGTCGGGTCGTATGAGATATGACAGGTTTGCTAAATCAAGTGTTAATTTAACATTGACCATTAGCATTTTCACTTTAGACCCTTTTGTCTTTTGTTGTATGCATGCATGTATGCACATGTTTACATTGATGCACATATGGATGTGAATGCACACATACATGCATAAACATTTCTATCATGGTTGTTGATACATTGGATGGTGGCAATATAAGACTCACACCTTAATAAATATGTTGATATTTATGTTAATTATTTTATTCATCCACTAAACCTTTAGTTAACCATGGGTTATTTTTCCATGGACATTCTTGCACCAAAAGAAATATCTAGATATTTGTTAACTAGGGTTAAAGATGAGAAGAAGAAAAAAATATATATTTTCTATTCTTATTTTTATCCTTAAGCTTATCATTATCTTGAGCTCTTTCATTTTTCCATCTTCTTCTTCCTCACTCTCTTGCTCTCTTGGTTTTGATAGTGAACAAAAGAGTGATCAAGTAAGGGTTTTGAAGTGAGAAAACAAACCACATCATCATTTTATACTACTCTTGCCCACTAGTTTAGAGTGTTAGCTTCAACTTCATCATCTTGATCAAGTGGAGCTTTGAGCTTGGACAAAGAGAACTCCGGGTGAATCGTCGTGTACTTGGAGGATCTCAAGCAAGCTTCTTCCAACACTCAAGTAGCCAAGGAGTCTAGCTAAAGGAGCTACAAAGATTGTATTTTCTAAACCTAGAACTTAACTACTTATGGATTGTGTTAAAGCTTAGTGTTACCCTAGCTTTTCTAGTTTGATCCTTAGGATATTTTCTTTAGCACCCTATAAATTTTTAATATGGCATATGTGATGCTACCAAATCCCTAGTAGAGGTTCTAAGGAAATCCCTTCAGGGAGAAGTGCCACTTCATGGTATGAGAAGGTATTGTCTTAGAACATATTATCTCGCAAAATGTCATTGAGGTAGATAAAGCGAAGATTGAAGTCATTTCTAATATCCCTCCTCTCAAATGCGTCCAAGACATTCGAGCCTTCTTTGGCCATGCCGATTTCTATAGACGGTTCATCAAGGATTTTAGCAAGATTGCTAGACCCTTGACTCTTTTGTTGGCCAAGGACACCACATTTGATTTCGACTCGAGCTGTATAAAGGCGTTCGAGTCATTGAAAAACTCACTTACTTCTGCTCCCATTCTTTCGTCTCCTGACTGGACGCATCCATTTGAAATTATATGCGATGCATCTGATTTTGCCATTGGTGTTGTCCTTGGACAGCACATCGATAAGATGCCGCATGTAATCTATTACGCTAGCCGAACCTTGAACGAGGCCTAATTAAATTACACAACAAACGAGAAGGAATTTTTAGCTATTGTGTTTGCATTAGAAAAGTTCAGGCCCTACTTATTCGGCTCTCCAGTCATCATATACACTGACCATTCAGCCCTTCGCCATCTTTATGCGAAGAAGGACGCTAAATCTCGACTGATACGTTGGATTCTCTTACTACAAGAGTTTGACCTTGTCATCGAAGATAAAAGAGGATGCGAAAACGTAGTCGCCGACCATCTTTCACGCCTCCCTTCTTCGCCGACGCTTCAATTTCCTATAAAAGACGTTTTTCCAGATGAGTAGCTCTTGACTGTATCATGCAAATCTTGGTTCGCAGATATTTGAATTATTTGGCCACTGGACTTATACCAAATGAATGGTCGAATCGGGACAGACTCCGATCCCTATCCCAGGTAAAACATTTTTACTGGGATGAGCCTTATCTATTCAAATACTGTCCCAACCAAATTATTTGTCGGTGTGTCCCCGACAATGAATTTAAGAGCGTGCTGTCAGTCTGCCACGATCAAGCGTGTGGCGGGCATTTTGGCCCTAAAAAGACAGCCAAAAAGATCTTGCAGTGTGGCTTCTACTGGCCACAACTTTTTAAAGACATATATGATTACTGCAAGATATGCTCCCGGTACCAACACTTGGGCCGGATATCTAGGAGAAATGAAATGCCGCTCCAATTAATATTGGTTATGGAAATTTTTGATATTTGGGGGATTGATTTTATAGGACCGTTTCCCAATTCTTTTGGGAACTTGTATATTCTTCTTGCTGTTGATTATGTATCTAAATGGGTAGAGGCTGTGCCCAGTCGGACTAACGATAAAAAGGTTATCGTTAGATTCCTCAAAGAAAACATTTTCTCCCGGTTTGGGCACCCCCGCGCAATCATCAGCGACAATGGAACTCATTTCTGTAACAGGACTTTCGAGTCCTTAATGCGGAAATATTCCATTAATCACAAGCTATCAACGCCCTATTATCCCCAAACATGTGGGCAGGCCGAGATTTCAAATCGGCAAATCAAAATTTTTTTGGAGAAAATGGTTTCCAAAAACCGTAAGGATTGGTCTGTAAAACTTACTGATGCCCTTTGGGCATTTCGAACTGCCTATAAGACCGGTCTTTGCATGTCTCCTTATCGGCTTGTTTACGGAAAGGCTTGCCACCTTCCAGTTGAGATAGAGCATCGTGCATTTTGGGCGATAAAAGAGCTGAATCTATTAATCGAAGATGCGGGCAGCCATAGAAACCTGCAGTTAAATGAATTGAACGAGCTTCGGGATGAAGCTTACGAGAATGCGGTTGTCTTCAAAAACCGAACGAAGGAGTTTCACGATAAACACCTTATGCGCAAAACATTCAAACCTGGTCAACAGGTTTTACTTTATGATACCCGATTACATTTCCATCCCGGCAAGCTTAGATCTCGATGGAAAGGGCCATTTTTTGTACGTACCGTATATCCGCACGGTGCGGTCGACTTAGAGAATCCGGAGAACGGTTCATTATTTAAAGTGAACGGACACAGGCTTAAACCGTTCCTCACCGCGGACCCTTCGGAGGAGCTCTTGCTATTGTAGGAGCCGATTTACATTGACTGATCTTCCTCCATCTACCCCCAAATTTCGGTTATCCAGCCATAAACAGTGGAAACACTGTTTCAAATAAGTTTGGGGGTATGTCACACTTGTAATTATATAAAAATAATAAAAAATAATAATAATAAATTCAAATTTTTGGGGGGTATTTTTGTGAATTTTCAGTTTCAATGAATAATAAATAAAAAAATAAAAATATTATTTACAAATAATTTCCTCTTTTTAAGAGACCCTTTTTGCAAATAACCAAAACACCCCTTATAAAACCACACTGACCCCTCCTCTAAATTTTCATAACCCTAATTTCTCATTTCCTCAAAACCTTAGCCGCCGCTTCAATTTCTGCAGGAAGATCGCCTCCCGCCGCCGCGTTTCCGCCGCCAATACCCTATTCTGCCATGCAACCGCCTCCTATTGGACTCCTCTCCCTCTGAAACCTTCAGAGGAGGTTTGCATTCTCTGATCCTCTCAGTAAAATTTAAAAAAATTTAATTACTCTCTGTGATGGCACCCACCTTGCAACATGAAAGAGATTTCTCACAAATCTTTGCACACACGGTCTATGGTAGTTATTTCGGTGATGAGATCTGAAAGCGTGGGTGGAACTTTTTACTTTTAACCATCCAAATTCCTTCGCGCTTCCAGATCTTGTCACCCAATTTTACGAATGCATGGAGGATGGTTGCCTCTCACAACACGGTTACATTAGGTTAATGTGAGGGGATAGGTAAATAATAATTGATAGGGATTTCATCCATGAAATCACATTAATACCTAAACTCCCTATTCATGATCAACCCCTCCGTTTCGAGGACTACCTACCCTTGATGGGTAACGATTGTTCAAGGGAGCCACGAAAAGGCATCCAGGCACGAACACTTTTTGCGAACATGTTAACTGTGTGCTGTTGGGCACAGAATAATGTTTTTGGTAGTTTGCACAACACTACATTTTTCACACCATCCCTTCATATAGTGCACATTTTGATAACACGAAACCCCAGCTATGATATGTGCACTGTATTGCTTCACCCAATTGGCGCGGACAAGAGGGCTGCCAACTATCCATGCCCTATGTTGGTGACACAACCCTGTCGCCGTTTCCTCCTTGTTAAGGAATTCAAATTTTATATGCATGGTGGAATTCCAATTCGACCCCTTCTTTAGGGTGTCTCCACGTCTTATACATGATTACATAATTTATGGTTGCGCACCGAGCCGGCCGAAGACGTGCCCGCAAAGACACCCAGCTCAAGCTCAACCATGAGCGATGAAGAGCTTACCCCCACTGCGCAAGCGTGCGTACTTAGAAGAACAAATAGATGGTAGAAAGATTGATAAGGATGATGACTAATCTTAATCAGCGAGTGACGAGTTTGGAGCAGGGCATGACCACCCTGCTGGCAAGAGAGGAACGTTCCCGATCACGATCGAGAGGACGGGGGGGTGAGACCAGTGAGCCTGCGTCTGATAGACGCCGCTGGGAGCAGTGAAGACACTGCTTTCGATAAGTTTGGGGGTGGAGGTGGATTGTAAATAGTTATCTCTGCATTGCATCTGCATATTTTTATTTTTTTTGTACATATTTTTTTTTCTTTCTTTGCATATTTAATTCCGTATTACATCTTTATAAAAAATATAAAAACTGAAAAAAAAATATATATAAAAATAAAATCAATAAAAATTGAAAAATTTTAAAAAATTATAAAAGTTGAAAAATTCAATTTTGGCCATATTGGACTTAAGTTCAACATGACGGTTGACTAGTTAGGAAAAACTAGATCCTAAACTTGGTAAATTAAAAACCCTAAAAATAACCTTTCTTAAAGTTTAATTATAGAAAATATATGTCCCTACAGTTTATTCAGAAATAGGCAAATTTTGAGTTCAGTTCTTGGGCTAAGTCAAAATAAGGGAAGAGTATTGAAATTTTTATTTGAAGTGTAAGTCTGAAAAATAATTCTGAATCTTAAGTCTAAATTCTGAAAATATATACCCTACAACTTGCACATACACGCACCTTGGAACTTGGGATAGTAGAGGATACCTTGAAATGCTCTTGTCTAAAAACCTTAGTATGAAGGATAATAAATAAAAGTATAAATGGTGAATAAAGAGACATAAAAAAAATGAACACTGGTTTTGTAATTATTTAAGGCAGCATAAATAGAAAAATATAGAGAGGGTGCTTTATCACCTAGTGCCTTAGACCAACCGGTTTGGGAGTCACTGCTAAGCCTTAGGTATTACAAGATGAGGAATTACGCCTAAATGCGCAAGCACATTTTGTAATCGGTCGTTTAGTACCTCAAGAAGTATTAACGGTTGCATGAAGAATGTGTAAGCAATTTCATCTAAAATTCACTAACTAAAAGTACTTTGGACATGGACAAGAGTATGATAGCTCGAGTTGAATTTCCAAGTGTAGGGGTAAAAAATTACACACACATAGGGGGTATATGATTGGGGTTTGGATGAGAGATAGGAATGAAAGATATGTCTTATATCTTCAGTAAAGATGATAAAAATTCTTGAGTTGAGATTGCACCTTAGAAGGAAAATTCAGAAGATGCTGAAAGCTTAATAAATCTGCAAAACATATACGATCTTAAGTTAAATGAAAAGTGAGTTTGAAAAATATGGGTTGATGATTTCTAAGTTGAAGATGATAGAATTTCTAGCTAGAATACTGAATTGAAGAATTATAGTCAATAGGCCAAATTGATCGAATTTTGTGGGTAGTATCCGCTGAAAACTCTCAGGAGACAACACTCCTCCTACTGGGGTGATGGAGGTCCTTTTTGGGTCTCTGTCAGATGTTGTCTTTCGTCGATCTCCCGGTGGATCTTGGAGGCGATCTCCTGTTGCGTGTGGGTCTCAATGGGTTTTGAGGAGATTGGTGATTTGAGGAGTTTAGCGCCGAGTACCTGCAAGGATGTTCCGGGGTGGTTTGGTACCACTGAGGACCCTCCGACGATCAAGTTACCAAGAGATCCGAGCAGTGTAACGGCTAAGTGGAGTCAAAATGGCTTACTTGACCCCTCTTTGATGGGGTTTTTTTTATAGTGGCGGCAGCAGGCATGAGAATCTCGCCGGCAGTTACGCTCCCGACGTCACGCCCGTGTTAAGAGCGGATCGCCCGTTAATGGGGATCGTGATGGCGTAGACGTGGGATGTAGCTGGCAGAGAATATGCGCATGGCGAGATTTGCGGAGCGGCGGTTACGCCTGTGAGTGGTGGAGTTGGTCGGTCGGGGGACCGAGGAAGATGGCCTCGGCTGGGGAGCTCGGGGAAGAGCGAGTGGGCCGAGGAGTCTTGGTCCTGTGGCAGCTCGGGGCGAGCTGAGAGGCCGAGGAGGCCAATTTTCATGGGGCTCTGAGGAGAGCCAGCTTGTGCTTGTAGGTCGGGTACAGAGGTGGCCTGGTCGGCCCCTGTGGGCCCTTTCTTCTGAGTTCTGGGACACGTCATCTGCCACGTGTCCTGATCTTGGATCGCCAATATTGAGCATCATCATTATCCCCCCACTCTTATCCTGACCAGCTAATGGGTCGGGTCAGGAGTGGTCTGCCGGGCCGCCCGGGGTGAGCTCCCTCCTAAGTTTTCATCGGGACGCGTCCCCGGGCTGTCAGCTATCTTTTCTGCCAGCGAATCAAGGCGAGATCTCTGCATTTAAGAAAGGTGCGCTGGTTCGTGCATCCTGCCACTAAAGCGACGGTCCACGTGTCAAGCGTCGGTTGGCCGACGCGACGTGTGCAGACCTGCAGCATCTGATGGGGTGCGGTCCAGTGTGGGAACGACAAGTGGAGCAATCGGAGCCGTTGTATGCGAGGAGGCGTTTTGGCGGGAGATGAAGGGTGCCCTTGGATGAGGGCGATTGCGAAAACAAATAGGGGTGGGGCCTACTCCAGGGTCCCTACTCCTTCATATTTCCTCGCTATAAGCCCTGGTTGCTCGGCGCTCGTCTTCTTTCTTCTGCTTTCGTTTCACGAGGATCCCTCTTCTTCAGGTTAGATGTCTTCTTTTATGGAATCTGTAGATGTCGTAGGAGTAGGTTCTAGGGACCCTTTAGTTGAGCCTGAGTCTTCCCGGGGAGCAGGGGTCGGATCCTCTTCCTGGGATCTTGCGACGGGGACAGCCCCCCAGGGAGGAGGCGGTAGACGCTGCCCCCGGCGCGTCGTGTTGGGTGAGGCATGAGGACGAGCTCGCTAATATTCGGGCTCGCTTCCACATCCCCTCACGTTATACGCTTCGTCTGCCCAAAGAGGGAGAGAGGGTAGACCAAGTACGGGGTAGGGAGATCGCCGTGTACTTGGAAGCTTTTTGTGGTGGAATGCGCCTGCCCTTCTCTCCCAAGGTCATCGAGGCACTGAACTTCTTCGGGTTAGTCCCTGGCCAGTTAGTGCCGAACTCAAGGAGGATTCTCCTCGGGTTCCTGATCTGCCTGAAGTTACAGGTAGTTCCCTTCAGCTTCTCCCTCCTTGATTCTTCCCTCGTTATCAAAAATCATCCTTGGAGTCGAGCGGGCGACCCGAGGTGGGTCTACCTCTCTTTTAGAAAGCAACAGAGGGGCGCCTCCAAGACATGTGTTGTGGCCCTGCCTTCTTCCATTCACGACTGGAAGAAGAAGTTCTTCTTCGTTTCCCCTCCCGAAGGCGAGGACTAGCCCGTGCCTACCAAGTGGTCGAGGGAAAAATGCTTGCCGGGGAACCAGTCTATTGACCCTGCCGCGGTGAGGGTGGCGTCGTGGGAGCCCGTTCCTCGATTCTACGTGCTGCTGTCTGAGAGGGTCCTGAGTTGGGCCGGGATTAGCCCCGTTGAGTTTGTCGGTATGTTAGGCTTGCTTTTTGGCTTTTATATTGCTTGTGTCGCTGACTTCTTTGCATTTGGTTTTGTGTAAGACCCATGGATATGGACGAGCTCCGAGCCTCCATGCGCCAGCCGAGGAAGGTCACGAAGGCCGGAGGCGTCAACTCTTCCCCCTCGAAGCCCGCCCCGACTCCTTCTCCTCCGATAGTCGCGTCCCGTGAGCGTTCGGGGGCGGATCCCGCCCCGGGGCCTAGCAGAGCGTCGGGCCGGAAGCGGGCTCGGATTCTGGAGGACCCGGTCTCGGAGGAGGAGATCGGCTCTCCATCGGAGCCGCTCAAGAGGGGTTCCTGAAGGTCTTCCCTAGGCCCGCCCTCGCCGATCAAGGTGGAGGAAGGGGGCCTCCAGTTCGCGGTGCCCTCGGGGCTATCCATCGCGGATAGCATGCTGCATGAAATAAAGAAATCGGCGGGGGGTAGGGTCCCCGGGGGGACCTTCAGGGCCCAGATGGCGTCCATCGCCCAGGAGTCTGTGCAGGTAAGTGTTTGGTTTTTTGTGAGATTCGGTGCCTCCTTCGTCTTTCTGATCTCTTTCCTATTTTTCAGGTTCTCCAGCACGTTGCCCTCGCCTTAAGAATGGAGGCCGAGGTGATAGCCCCGGCGATGAAGGCTGCGGGCCAGCTTGCCTCGCTGGAAGAGAGCTCCAAGCTGGAGCTGGAGGCAGTGATGGCGAGGGTTGCCGCCCTGGAGGGCGAGGTGGAGGCCGGGAAACGGGAGGTTGCCCGGTACCGCGAGGCCGCCGTGGCTACCGAGGCTGCCGAAGCCAAGCTTGAGGACGCTCAGGTGCTCGCGAGCAACCTGAAGAAGACGGTGAGGACCCTCCGGAAGGAGATGGGGGCGGCGGCCGAGAAGGCGAAGTCGGACGACCTGAGAGCGTCGAAGTTGGCCGACCTCTCGGCGGCGAAGGTGTTGTAGGGCTACAAGAAGTCGAAAGACTTCTATGATGACCTGGCCATGGCCATAACCCGCATCTGGCATGAGGCCCTCGACGGCGTTAAGGCCCGGATGCCGGAGTTCGCCGACGAAGAGCTCCAGGCCGAATACCCCCTCGCAGACGCCGATGAGCAGGGCGAAGAGATTCCTGACGCGGAGGTCGCCGAGGACCCTGCTCGTCTCGTGGTGGATGTCGAGGACTCCGAGGTCGCGCTCGGCCCCGAGGCTTAAAGCCCTTGTCTTCCTCCTCCTTTTATTTTGTTGCTTCTGGAATTTTTGTAAGCTTCCGGGCAGTTTGTAAGGCTGGGGAGCCTAAAATACATTTTGTAAAGACTTTGCCTTTAGTAGTAAAACTTTTTTCTTTGGTTTCATCGGTTTGCATTTTATCTTCTGTTTGTGAAGAATGGTCGTAAAATATCTCTGCTTGCACTGTTGGGCTTCCATGTCAGGCCGGCTATCTGTCTAGCGATCGTTCATCGAGTTAATTTCGATCACTTGCCAAGCGTGCCAAGCGCTGCTGAGAAGGAGGCATCTCCATGGCCTCGAAGTCGAGGGGGGATCGCTCAGACTTGGATAGACCTGATGCCCCTTGTTGGGGCCTCGGATCCTCTGCATGTGATGGGCTTAGAGGCCTCGCTATGAGGGCTACAAGCCCGCATTGTCTGTTGGGCATGAATGAGCCAGGAAGCTACTCGGTTACCCCTTGGTGAGGGCCTTTGATTTCTGGCGTTGCGAGCAACGACCACCATCTTGGGTGTGGCCGAGCGAGGGTCGGGCTCGACTGCTTCTAGGAGGACTTTGTTCCTTAGCGCGGGAGGGGCTGTAAGAAGCCTGCTAAGGATAACCGGGCAGTGAAGCTGCGATGTTGCCTTTCGATAAGGGCTTTGATCCCTGGCGTTGTGAGTAGGGAAGCTACCGGCCAGGGATAGTTGAGCAGGGAAGCCACTCGGCTGCCTCTACGGAGGACTTTGATCCTTAGCGTTGGAGGGGTTGTAAGAAGCCCGATAAGGATGACCGGGAAGTGAAGCTGCGCGGTTGCCTCTTGGTGAGGGCTTCGATCTCTGGCATCGTGGGTAGGCAACTATCAGCCTGGGATGGCCGAGCGGGGTAGCCGCTCGGATGCCTCTTGCGAGGGATTTGACACCTGGCGTCATGGGTAGGGCAGCTACCAGCCGGAGATGACCGAGCGGGGTAGCCGCTCGGTTGCCTCTTGCGAGGGCTTTGATCCTTCAGGACGAGGACCGAGCAGGGTTACTGCCCGGTGCCTATTGGCGAGGACTTTGATCCCTGTCGGTTATGGTAGGAAGCTACCAGCCGGGGATAGCCGAGCAAGGGCTCGACTGCCTTTGGGAGGACTTTGGTCCTTAGCACGGGAAGGGCTGTAAGAAGCCCACCAAGGACCTTTGGCCGGGCAGGGTTACTGCCCGGTGCCTTTTGGAGAGGGCTTTTGTCCTGAAGGATAGCCGAGCGAGGGTCGGGCTCGACTGCCTCTGGGAGGGCTTTTATTCCCTGTCGGTCATGGTAGGAAGCTACCAGCCGGGGATAGCCGAGCAGGGTAGCTGCTGAGCTGCCTTTAAGGAGGACTTGGATCCTTAGCGTTGGAGGGGCCGTATGAGGCCTGCTAAGGATATCCGGGCAGTGAAGATGCGCGGTTGCCTCTTGGCGAGGTCTTTGATCCCTGGCATTGCGAGTAAGGGAGCTACCGGCCAGGGATAGCCGAGTAGGGAAGCCGCTCGGCTGCCTCTATGGCGGACTTGGATCCTTAGCGTTGGAGGGGTCATATGAGGCCTGCTAAGGATATCCGGGCAGTGAAGCTGCGCGGTTGCCTCTTGGCGAGGGCTTTGATCCCTGGCGTTGGAAGTGGGGGAGCTATCGGCCAGGGATAGCCGAGCAGGGAAGCCGCTCGACTGCCTTTATGGAAGACTTTGATCCTTAGCGTTGGAAGGGCCTTAGGAGGCCTGCTAAAGATAACCGGGCAGTGAAGCTGCGCGGTGGCCTCTTGGCGAGGGCTTTGATCCCTGGCGTTACGAGTGGGTAAGCTACCGGCCAGGGATAACCGAGCAGGGTAGCTGCTCGGTTGATTCTTCATGAGGTTTCGCCCGACCATCCAGTTGCAGGTATGGGGGAACAGGAACAGTCGCGGCGAACGTGCGTGTAGCATGCGCATTGAATGTGGGGGGGATGCAAAGCGCCAGGATCGCGTCATTTCGATTCCAACAGAGAAGGCTCGACGATCGCCACGTGGCATCAACTTTTTGGGGGAAAGCGGGCGACTGTTGAGTCCCGTTGGGGCGCAGTGGGCTATATAAGGCTGAAGGAGCACTGTTCCTTTCTTTCTTCATAAACAGATCGTTGAGAATGCAAGACTTCCCCTTTACCATCCCCGATATCATCCACTTCGAAGACGTATACCTCTATGACCAGAACTGCACCGAGGACACAGTGCAGCTGATCTATGGGAGTATCGAAGAACACTTCGGCCGGCTGCTCCCCCGATGCTCCTCCCTACTGCAGCTACTGATGTACTCCATCTAAAGGGCGTCGCCGAGGCTTTACAACCCCTTGTCCGAGCAGCTCTATGACGAGGCCGTAAGCAAGTTGCGGTCTCTGAGGCGCTTTGGCATGATCTCTGCGAATCGGCTGGCTCGTTCAGTGGCGCTCATCCGTGAGTGCTACGAACTGAGGCTCGGGGTCAACGCGCACGGGGGAATCGAGGGCTGAGGTTGGATCTCGCGAGGCCTCGGCTGGCGGAAATCTTTACCGAGTACCTTGAGCAGTGCTCTCTGCACCCCCTTCCCCCACTGCTGTAATTTTCTTTTTCTTTTGTATGTATGGTTGAGGAGCTCATAATACCTTTTGAATAAATGCGACCCTTCCTTCTTTTTCGCAATGTTCCATTGATCTTTATTAAATTAACAACAGACCCTAGGAAGAGTTTACATTTCCCTAAAAGAAACGTACATGCAAATAGATGACCTTATTAGCATAGCCCGAGCTCCCCGGAGGCTTGTTGGTCTCTGTGCACGGTGCCGGGTATGGGGCTCCCTGAGCGCTGGAAGGTCATCTGCCGAAACGAGCATGATCTGGCCGATAGTCAGCTCGGCGGGAGGGGACGCTGCTCTTGCTCACGGTCGGCCTACTGTTTGTCCCTCAATTAGGCGGCGAGGTGCCCTAATCGGATGAGCTCCTCGATGTAGTCCCGGAGTTGCTTACAATCCTCCGTGGCGTGGCCCAGCGTCTGGTGGAAGGCGCAGTAAGGGCCCCGGGTTCGCTTCGAGGCCTTGATCGCACGCTTTTGGCGTGTCGGATGTTCAAAGTTCTAAAGTTATAACCGCGATCAGGACGGTGTCGCTTCGCAACTAGCCGTTTGAGCACGGGTCGATCCACAGGGAGATGGTTGTATGCCCGTTCGAGTTTTAGACGAGTCAATAAAGAATGTGTATATGTTTGTTCAATTCTATACTAAGTGTTCGTATTTATGTTCAAGTAAGCTTGTTAATGTTAAGGTCGGTTAGTAGAGTTAGGATTAGTCTTGTGCTTGTCTTTTGCTATCCTTAAGACGATGTTGGGATAATCGAAAGTAGCGGGGATTAGGAGGACATAGGAATGGGATTTGGGAGTTTAAGCAAGCTTTCCAACGCTAAATCCATTCCTAGTGCCCCTTGTCCTTCCGCTAAATACGCTTATTTCCAACCTTCGGCCAAACACCCGCAACCATGTATCCAATTAAGTCACAACTACATGTTATATTGTAGTGCGCTTAAAGGACTTCTCGACTTAGGTCGCAGCTATATGTCACGTATAGCGCGCCTAAGCGAGGGGGTTGCGGTTGTTTGGTCGGGGTTCGATTCAAGATGTTTGGCGAAGAGAAGCACAAGGGATTTCTCCGTCCCTCATACCACCTTCCTTAGCCTTAACAAGAGGGAAATTATTCACACATCATATAAGCAAAGAAAACAAAACAAGAAGGAAGAAAAGAGGAAAATACGGTTTTACAAATGAAGCAAGCTAACTCTTGGGTCCTCACCTTAGCAAGGAACTCCGTCAAGTATCATCGCTTGAAAATACGGATAAAAGAAGAGAAGAAAAGAGAACAAGAAAAGAAATAACAACAACTAGTTGACAACAAATAATTAAATTACAAGATAATAATAAAAAGAGACAAGATAAAAATAACCCTCATCTTCATTGATCTTCCACTCAAAAAGCTCTCACTACAATTTTCATGGAGGAAAGAATGAAGAAGAAGAAGAAACTAAGCTAAATCCTAACAAAGAGAGAATGGAAATCAAGACATGAAAAAAAAACCTCTTGGCTTGCACAAAACTGGGCTATTTATAGGCTGCGTGCTGAAACTCTAGGGCCACATTCTGGACCTATATGAAAAGACCCAACTACCCCTAAAATTTCAGATTCCACCTTGTCAACTCGGCCGCGGATCCGCGGCCGAGTCACCATGTTTGTCGCGGATCCACGGCCGTTCTGGGGAGTTGTGATGTCGTATTTTTGGGGTTTCCCTGTGTTGCTATCTTCTATTGTTCTACATGTACCAAATTGCAAATTGCTTCCACAATTTCTTCAGATCTGCAATGGTCCAAAATGGCATTAAAAATAATACTTTTGACCTTTTCTCCCTCGAGCTTCGTGTACCCATTGATTCTTGTGCTGCCCCCCTCGTGCTCTGTTGTTGTCCGAGACACGAATGACCACTGTCATATGTCTTGTCTCTGGAACTGGTACGCGGCACTGGACGGATACGGATGACGGAACCCGGCTTTTATCTGTTGTCAACAGATGTTCTGTATTGGCGTAACTGTGGATATTTTGTATCAATTGCGTTATTTTGGACTAGGAACCTGTAGCCTGTAAATATGTAGCAAACACGGATTAAAAGCACCTACCTATAAACAAACGAGCATAAGAGTGGACAGTAATAAATGAAATATTCTGGTATGAACAAATACCCCCAAACTTAACTTTTGCTCGTCCCAAGCAAAACCAATTATTCACAAAAAGTCCTAACCTTACTTTCGCAGGGAACGCGATTGCACTGAGCTCGTGCAACAAGCCGTTAAACCTCTAGGTGTCCCTAGTAGGAGGAGTGTTGTCTCTTGAGGGTTTTCAGTGGATTACACCCACAAAATCCCGTCAAGCTAGTGTCATAAGTTAACATTGATTCTACTCTTATAGTTTAGTATCTACGTTAGAAACTCTATCATCCTAAGTTAGAAATATCCAACCCTTATTTTTCACGTCTCCTATCTATTTAACTTTAGATCCTATACGTTCCAAAAAAGTTTAGAAAGATGTTGGTATCTCCTGAGTTTTCTTTCTAAAGTGCGGTCTCAAATCAAGGATTTTTATCAACTTTACAGAAAACATAAGTCTTATCTTTTATTTCTATCTTTTTTCCAAACATCGATTGTATACCCCTACGTGTGTGTGTATTTGCATCCCTAGACTCAAGAATTCAATTCAAACTATAATACCCTTGCCCTAATACCTAATACTACTTCTTTTCATTAAGGATGGACGGATTTGCTCACATACCTTTCATGCGACTACTAATGCTTCTTGAGGCACTAACGACCGATTACTGAATGTGTGAGCTTAAAGCGTAAATAGCAGTTTCCAGGTCTTGACTTTATTTTTTTTTCTTTTCTTTATTTTTCTTTTTCAAGACCGGATATATTTTTCAATGATGCTCTTTTGGTGTTTAGCTTTAATTACCGTTTTTTCTTTCATACTAGGTTTTCAGGCAAGAGTATTTCTAGGTATTCTCTACTATCCCAAGTTTCAAGGTGAGTGTAAGTACAGTTTGTAGGGTATATACTTTCTAAATTTGAACTCAAGAATAGAAACTATTTTTCAGACTTATCCTTCAGTAAAGCTTCAATACTTTCCCCTCATCTTGACTTAACTCAAGAACTGAACTCAAGATTACCTATTTCTCAAAAAAACTGTAAGGACGTATAATCACCAAATTTAAACAGAATGAGGGTTATTTTTAGGGTTTTCAATTCCGAAGCCTAGGATTTAGTTGTTTCTAACATATTAACTGAACTTTCAGAATAAAAATCTAAGTTACCCTATTAGCTAACTTGACGACAAAGTTTTTATATTTTTTAGAAAATTTTTTGATTTTTATGGGTTTTTAATAAGGTATGCAAATGCAAAATATACAAATGGATGCGAAGGAAGAAAGCTTACCGAGCACACCCCCAAACTTAAACTTGACAGTGCCCTCACTGTCAGGCTACACCAAGAGGGTCAAAATTGTCGGCGCTCCCTAAAAACAAATTATATTCAAAATAAAAAAGGAAAAAATATATATATACAAAAAGGTTCCCCCCAAACTTAAGTAAAACAGTGTTTCCATTGTTAAGCGTTGAAGTTCAGGATCAGGGGAGAAAGAAAAGTATCAAGCTATACAAGGCCTTACACAGGCCAAAAGTGAGCACCAACCATTCAAAGATTTTATCTCTATAATGTACAGGTTGGTGGAAGAAGGCGTAGAGAAAAGAAATGGAGAATATACGAGACCGTATGGAAATAGAAGTGGTATACGGTCTCGGTATATAAGAAGAAGAACGGCGGAAGGGAGAAAGAAGTGGAATACGAACTTGAGGGTGAAAATAGAGTGAATAGATTAGCACAATATGTGATGAATGATGTGTAAAAAGTGATTGTGCTAATCTTCCAATCCGTCGAGAAATGGGGTCAAATCCCTCAAGATTCGTGAGAAACCATAGGTAAGCCGAACTCGGTAAACCAGACACAGGAAGTGAGAATAATACGATTTCTTGCAATGTTGGAACGATGGAAAGGATGGGGAAGTGATTGCGGAAGGGTATCGGTTAAGGGTTCTGGAGGGTGTACACAGTCAATGACAAGGACAGGATGAATTGGAAAATCCGACTCATCAAGCAAAACTGGTTCATCTTCAAAAATATCCTCAAAATTTTCCTCAAAATTCAGCACATCCATGCATTTATCCTCAAAATCCAGACGCATATAGGGTTTGGGAAAAACATTTAATGACTCGGGATGATGAATTGGAGAGAAAAACACAGCCAAATCTATGTGTTCATCATCCAAAATATTTCCAGCGTCAATATCCTCAATCAAGTAAAAATCTATATTCTCAGACACCTCAACAAAAGCATGGATATCAATCAATTCAGGTTCTAGAGTGGAGGTGTAGAGGTCAAATGGATTGGGTGTGGTTTCACTCGAAAGGGTCACTTTATAATCAGGTAAATCAAACACTACAAAGTCCCACAACTCATTAATTCTTCTATCATCAACCGGTGAATCATTTGGAATACTAGATAGACATTCAAAACCGGAGTTGTGGAATTCAGTTTGCAATGGGTAGGTTTGATTTGGAAGGGTGTACAGCTTACTCTCTCCACTCAAATTCTCAGCCTGTCCTACCGCCTCTTCATACATTGGAAAATTTGGAGCTAGTTGAAAACTAGTTACCGGGTCACTAGGTTGTATGTGGGCGGCCATGGACGCATTCAAATCCATCATCTGTTGGTATGACGCTACCCTAAAGACTTCCAATGATTGTTCCAGACTAGACATGGGTTGTGAAGGGGTTTCAGTAAAAGATTCAAAGTTGTTTGGATACTGAAAACTCCCAAATGTCGGTTCAGAAGCAATGTCTAGGGAATGTGTAAAAGTCGGGTAGGACTGGTTGGAATTGAATGGCTGAACAGGAGTAGGATCAACATTTGGATACGAAGGTGAATGGAATTGTTGATCCCAAGAATTTGAAGTGGTGAAAGGAGTGAAAGATCGGTTACGAGATTGTTCAATATGTTCAGCGATGGACAAAGGACAACTTGCAAAAGGGGTATCAACATAAGCGGGTGCGGGAGGTTGAAAATGTAGGGTTCCTAGGCACTCTTATGAAGGTTCAAAAGGCATCAAACATGCCCGGATAAAAATTTAGACGTGCCGAACAACCCAAAGCCGGGATCTTTGCTAGATTATTAGGTTTAAACATGCAAGATGATAACTTTCATCTAAGTGTGAGGGATTACAACCTTTGTAGTCCGCTCCTTCGCTTCACAAGCTCCGAGTAGAAGTCCCTTTGTCGCGATACACGATCTCCCGGACTCATGAGAGGCTCCACGACTCGAACGATCCATGCTAGCTTGAAGTGTTCCAAATCTCCGATGATCTACGTCGAAATTGCAAAGACTCAAGCTTTCTCACTCTAAATAGATGAACACACTAATCTCAAGGGCTAGATGAGATGAGGATGAGAGAGTAGTAATTTTTCTTTCTTTTTAAATCATTTTCTCATATTTATTCATCACATAAAGAAAATCAAGAAAGCTTTCTTCAAGAGAGAAGAAGATGATTATGGAAAAGGTAATGAATTATTTTCTTTTGTGATGAATAGAAAGAAAGAGTATATGATTGATTATAAACCATGGTCAAGGATGAGTGGCTAGGATTTAGTAGAGAATAAACTAGAGTTAGGGTTTGGTTGGGTTAAAGAATGTGTCATCCATAAATATCTTTACAATGACAAAAGAAAAAGTTTCTAGAAGGTGCATGAAGCATCTAACCCAAATCAAACCCTAACCTCAATTAATCATCCTTAAACATGTTTAACAATTAATCATATCATGTCACAATAATATATATCACATATATATTATATATTTGCAACAAAAGAAAATAATACAATTAACATATATCGCATATATATCAATGTATCATCCAATTAGAAAATGAAATAATAAAGCGAGCCAATATTAGATAATGTAATAATATATCATATATATTATTATACATTAAATCATTGAATCAACACTTGATCCGACGATCCGGCTATATCGAATATTACCGACTAATATATCATTTACCGATTCATCGAATCAACACTTGATCCGATGACCCGGTTCATATCAAAATATCGCGAGAATATAATACGGTATCCCATATCGCATTATTCTCGGTCCTGCACATATCACATATGTGCCTCTACTCCGTTTCGCCTGAGCCAAGAAACCTCTGTGTAGGACTCTAAAGAATCGTCAATACGCCGGTAGCAGGCGATGATCATATCAAACACCCACAAGCTGCAAGCGGTCAGCTAAACGTAACAGCCACCCAGGTATTGAGCGATCAGAAGATCAACAAGCTAGCCTGTGCGTTCTCCTGTGAATCCAATCAGTAACACTCCCGTACAGTCTGGTCTGTTCGTCTGATATGTCGCATATCAAGTCTAGGGGTGGTATACGTCAGACCCCAGTAACCGATAAGTCGTGTCGATGTATGGCTCATAACGGGTCGAGAAACTACTGGTAACACTTACCAGTATATCTCTATATCAGCCCTGGCCAGGGACATCCAGTTATAGCCAATCGAACACAGCACAACATCAACTCCCTATACTGGGAGAGACGAATACCCTCCTATCGCTCATTGCCTCCATGTGATTCGGGACTGTACCCAAAAGCCACCGTTTTGCACGCCCTCTTGGACGTGGTAAGGTGGAAATCAAAGCACAGTGGGAATCACACAAGACTCTATGACGATCTCGGGTCTACAGACTACCCTGTACCAGTGTCACCGGAGAACTGCCATCTGACGTGTGGTATATCACCATCTGGGAGTTCTCGGCGAGTCCGTCCAGTGTACCCAGTCTCCACTGAGCACCCGTACACCATCTCTGATGTCAAACACCGATGGATATGGGATCATCCATCGCCCATCATATGGGTCAAGATGTGTATACGCTAGTCTACTCTGGTGTATCGATGCCCTGTCTCGATATACCCTCGACTAGGAACAGTTATAGGATGTACTCATCAACTACCGTGGCCCCACTGGTATGATCTCATCATAGTCCCAATAGTCGAGTACAGATCCTAAGGGCTTTATCAACATGTGAGAGTAAAACGGTAAACCAATACAAGTCAACATGTTAAGATAAAGTGAAACCAAATAGCATACTATCATGACGAGCAAGAAAGTCCTCTCTGTATATATCTAAGCATCCATCATAATATACATCATATGTACAACAATGGCCTCTAGGGCATATACATAACAAACAATCTCCCACTTGCACTAAGGCCTGCTGCTGTAGTATCTCATACCTAGCATCCCGAATAATCTCTCAAACTGTATCTGGGGAATAGCCTTCGTGAATGGATCCGCAGTGTTGTCCTTCGTATCTACTCTCCTGACCTCGATCTCCCGGCGATCAACTATCTCCCTGATCAGGTGATACCGCCTCAGAATATGTCTGGACTTTTGATGGGACCTGGGTTCCTTGGCTAACGCCACAGCTCCATTGTTATCGCAATACAGAGGTATTGGATGCTCAATGGATGGAACCACACCAAGTTCACTAATGAACTTCTTGATCCAGACAGCCTCTTTGGCAGCATCGTTGGCAGCGATGTATTCAGCCTCCATCGTCGAGTCTGCAATGGAATCCTGTTCGGAACTTTTCCAACATACCGCCCCTCCATTGAGGGTAAAGACAAATCCCGAGTGCGACTTAGAGTCGTCCTTATCACTTTGGAAGCTGGAATCGGTAAAGGACTCCACCTGGAGTTCTCCGTTACCATACACCAAGAACATCTTCTTAGTCCTTCGTAAGTACTTGAGAATGTTCATTACAGCTGTCCAGTGACTCTCTCCAGGATCTGCTTGATACCGACTCACTACACTTAGTGAGTATGCTACATCGGGTCTGGTACATAGCATCGCATACATGTTAGAGCCTACTGCCGAAGCATAGGGTATCCCTTGCATGCGAGCTCTTTCCAAATCAGTCTTGGGAGACATCTCTTTGGAGAGAGTGAGTCCAGAGATCGTGGGTTGGTTCCCACGCTTGGATTCTTCCATACTAAACCTTTTTAGTATGGTGTCAATGTACCTGGATTGGGACAATCCCAATATCCGTTTAGATCTATCTCTATAGATCATGATTCCCAATATGCAGGAGGCATCACCTAGATCTTTCATTAAGAATCTCTGTGATAAGAAGAGCTTGACTGATTGCAGCATAGGAATATCATTTCCTATCAAGAGTATGTCATCCACGTACAATACGAGGAAGACAACCTTACCCTCTGCTACCTTCTTATAGATACAAGGTTCATCTATATTTTTGATGAAGTCAAACTCTTTGACTACAACATCAAAACAGATGTTCCAACTCCGCGATGCTTGCTTTAACCCATAAATGGATTTAAGCAGCTTGCACACCTTTCCGCTGCTCCCACTATCTATGAAGCCCTCTGGCTGAGTCATGTACACGCAATCTTCTAAATCACCGTTTAGAAAGGCGGTCTTAACATCCATTTGCCAGATTTCGTAGTCATGGTATGCAGCAATGGCAAGTAAGATCCGGATGGACTTAAGCATAGCCACTGGAGAAAAGGTTTCGTCATAATCCACACCTGGACGTTGACGAAAACCCTTTGCTACAAGTCTAGCTTTGAAAGTCTCAACTTTTCCATCTACACCAAATTTCTTTTTAAAAATCCACTTGCTCCCAATGGGTTTTACCCCTTCAGGAGCATTTTCTAAAACCCATACTTTATTGGTGTACATGGATTCCATCTCAGATTGCATTGCATCCAGCCATTTCACAGAGTCACCACTCGTGATGGCCTGCTCGAAACTAGTCGGTTCATCATCATCCATGATGCAGTCCTCGCTTCCACCATCAATGAGAAAACCGTAGTATCTCTCAGGTGGACGAGAAACCCTACTAGATAGGCGGAGAGGCTGGGGTTCGTCGGGTACTACTGAATCCTCTGGTTCCACTAAATCTTCAGTTGCAGTTTGTGTTGCTGGAACTTCTTCCAGTTCTACCTCAGAGCCACTAATCTCTTTTGCAAGAAATTCCTTTTCTAAAAAGGTGGCATGTTGAGCAACAAACACTTTTTGCTCCTCACTGTGATAGAAAAAATATCCATAAGAATTCTTCGGATATCCTACAAATTTGCAAAGAACTGACCGTGCCTCGAGTTTGTCCGGATTTTGCCTTTTGACATAGGCCAGACAACCCCATATCTTAACTCGTTTAAGATACGGTCTCTTCCCACTCCATATCTCATATGGTGTGGTAGGTACAGATTTAGTTGGAACTTGATTTAATAGGTATGCTGCTGTCTCTCAAGCGCATACCCCCAGAAGGAAATAGGTAACTCAGCTGTACTCATCATAGAACGCACCATATCTAATAGGGTGCGATTCCTCCGCTCCGATACACCGTTGTGCTGTGGTGTATAAGGAGGAGTAAGCTGAGAGAGAATCCCATTCTCTTTTAGATAATCTAGGAACTCATTGCTTAAGTATTCACCTCCTCGATCAGATCGAAGAATCTTAATACTTTTGCCCGTTTGATTCTCTACTTCGTGCTTATATTCTCTGAATTTCTCAAAAGCTTCAGACTTGTGTTTCATCAGAAACACATGTCCGAATCTAGAGAGATCGTCAGTGAATGTAATGAAGTAGAAAGAACCGTTCCTAGCATGCGTAGACATGGGACCGCATACATCACTATGTATTAGTCCTAAGAGTTCAGTAACTCTTTCTCCGTGTCTACTAAACGGAGCTTTGGTCATTTTTCCTTTGAGACATGAATGGCAAATATCATAAGATGATAATTCGAACGGATTCAAATAACCATTCTTATGTAACTTAGCCAGCCGTGTCGCATTGATATGACCAAGTCTACAATGCCACAAGAAGGATTCGTTCATTTCTGAACTTTTCCTCTTGTGTGTGTTTTGTATATTCAGGACTGTATTCTGATTTAGAATGAATATGCCATTATGTAACGAGCCTGATGCAATCAACTTTTGATCTAGGAATATGTTCATAACATTATCCTTTACTACAAAATTATATCCTTCTTTACTTAATAAAGAAACTGATATAATGTTGCACATCATGTTCGGTATATAATAACACTCATTCAGAATCAGTGTATTACGTCTTGGTAATACAAGGTGATATTCGCCAACTGCTTTGGCTATAATACTTGCACCGTTCCCTACTTGAACGGAATGATCACATTTTCCCAGTTCTCTACCTTTACGTAGCCCATGTAACTATTTACATATGTGGGATCCTGATCCGGTATCTAATACCCAGGACGTAGGATGAACTGAAAAACAGTTTTCAATAACTAACACACCTGAAGAAGATGCATCAACATGTATGTTCTTTTGGGCGGCTTGAGAATCTAGATATTCTTCTATTCCCTGTTCAGTCTTATAACTCTTATAAGAAAGAACAGGTCCAACGTTCCCCTGCTCAGTATAATAAGCGGGTTCAGTCAATACATCCATATTATTATCTTGATTATGGCCTGACATGGTCGCTACCTGGAGAGAGAGAGAAGAAAACACTTTAGCGTATGCTCTTGCAAGATTAGATTGGTTATTATCTTATCTAATCAGGATATCTCCCACTGTTTTTATCAAATCTACCTTAAAACCCTAAAAGGTAAGATTAGTCGGGATTAATTACACCCTACAATTTCGTCAATCTTTCAGCCAGATCAGTGTCGGTACTTTGAGGGAGGTTCCCCGTGCTTTCGCACGGACCTAATTAAAGTAAACCTCGTTTTCCCAGAGGCGTAACCCCGTTAACACTTTTCTAGACACCTACTTGAATGACTAATTGTCCTGTGTAAAACTCTCCCAGGAGTAACACTTACTCGCAGTGGGTATCGAGATCCAACTATCTCATAGAAGGTATACAATCTCATTGCAAATTTCAACACTTGAAATTCCCGATAATGTTTTGCCCCTAGCGATCTATGACCTTGACAAGGTCAACAAACCATAAATCGCAAGTCAAGTTCAAACCGTCATTTCCTGATTGAATTAAATCCACCCGCATGACCCTTGACAAGGTCAACAAGGCCGTAAGAATACCCTAATCCAATCACATCTCATGTTTTAGCAGATAAACACTAATTAGCTACCGTACACTGTGCCTTGACAAGGTCAAAAAACACAGCACGAATACTAAGTAGGATTTATCTGAAATGACGGAGAGCTACGACAGGTTTTTCAGAAAACCTATTGCGTAATGAACTTGATATCGTCGTAGAATCATGTGTTTTTGAAAAAGGAGTGTTTTTGAGGCTTTTCTTAGTTTCGCTAAAGGGGTCACTCCCGGTGAAGGGATCGTCGGCCCTTTCCTCATCGAATAAGGTGCAGGATATATCATATATACCGCTGTGCAAAGAAAAACACTAAAAGCAATCAAAAGACAAACCGAGTTTCGTAGCATCTGCCAGTTTCGCTAAAGGAGTCACTCCCGGTGAAGGGATCTCGGCCCTTTCCTCATCGAATAAGGTGCAGGATATATCATATATATCGCTGTGCAAAGCAAAACTGTAGCTACCCTTTTTATAAAGTTTTGATTCTACAACATCTTTAGGTTTCTTTTCCTTTTATTAATCTTATTAATAAAAATCCCATCAGCTTATGCTTCCTAAGCATCACAGAAAAAACGAAAGCAGTAATATTTATATATCAGCATATATATATAGTATAAGCATTCGTCTCAGGCAGTAATATGATCTCATCACAGAACATTGCAGCAGAAGAACATATATGAAATATTGGATATACTAGGACGTCCGTGTTTTCAATACGAGCCTGTATAAAATACGGATTCCACGGTCGCGACGAATAGCCAAACCCACATCCCAAGACCCCTACGAGAGCGGCAAGTAACTCTGCCAATTCTAGGGTTAGGAGACCCGGTCTCGACTCCTCGAGATGGCCTCCCACTGAACCCTAGAACTCGGTTACTTGTGCTCCCCACCTTGGGTCTACCTAATGCGGAAAAGTAAATAATATACACTGGTGACATCAACCGCAACCTGGAAGTGCCCCAAATAAAAGAATATTACATTACAAATGAATTTTACATGAATGAAAATAAAAACCCTCATCTCACATAAAACCCCCGGCTCTTCAGAACGCGACGATCCAATATAATATATCACAGCAACACATAATATCTCATATCATCAACGTAAGTAAATATGCGCATCCCAATTGTCGTTGACATATAGCAACGAAACCGGCGAAATCACATATTACACTTACGGTCACAGAAAAGAAAGTGTAAAACTACAATATTTGGAATCCACAATCACTTTAGACATCGTAAATCCGAAATATCACATACTCCGCATTTCATGCCTAACTCTATGAATTCCACATATTGTATCACATTCCAGATAAATAGACAGTATTAAACTTTTCGAACAGATAATCAAACACCCAAAATTTCCCAAAGTGCTCAACTCTTGAGCGGAGTTCAAATGATCCCAGAACATGTCACAGTACCGGTGATCCAGCCGTAGAAGGGTCAAGCCAACGCCTCATATGTGGCATGCCGTACTGCCCCAAACCCGAAGGTTCAAAAGGCAGTTCAAGACGGTCACATAATCGAGTTAAGGTTTGTTGTCTTCTAGAGGGTCCACCGCTTAACTTGTACAATTTTCCGAAAGATTTAAACCCAGTAAAAATTCAACGCTTGAAAGTTTGCCGTGCTGGGATAAAGTGGGTTAATGATATCCGTTCAACTATTTTAACAGTTTCTAAATATCCGGAAAGAAATACGAATTTAAAATTTCCGATCGAATCTACTATTACAAAATAAACCCCAGATTTAAATAACACTAGAATCACCTTTAAAAATATCCAGAAGCATCAACAAGAACCTACGGTTATTACCATAAAATCCACGTGTCACCAATCCATCATTCCGCCGCGGAACCGCCGCGCAAGGCATGCTTGTGCCGCGGTTCCGCCGCCGTTTGGACGAATTGGGGGCCCGGGTTTTATGGTAATTCTTAGAATTCCCTGCTGATTTTTTTACATATTTTTAATTCAGAAAAATCCAAAAATTTAAAAAATTTCTAGAGAGGGGTCTAATTTTGTCGTTTCGGGTTCGATCGGAGTTTTAACTTCGTAAACACATCGCCTAATGCTCTAGCTAGGCTCTGATACCACTGTAGGGTTCCTAGGCACTCTTGTGAAGGTTCAAAAGGCATCAAACATGCCCGGATAAAAATTTAGACGTGCCGAACAACCCAAAGCCGGGATCTTTGCTAGATTATTAGGTTTAACCATGGAAGATGATAACTTTTATCTAAGTGTGAGGGATTACAACCTTTGTAGTCCGCCCCTTCGCTTCACAAGCTCCGAGTAGAAGTCCCTTTGCCGCGATCCACGATCTCCCGGGCTCATGAGAGGCTCCACGACTCGAACGATCCATGCTAGCTTGAAGTGTTCCAAATCTCCGATGATCTGCGTCGAAGTTGCAAAGACTCAACCTTTCTCACTCTAAAGAGATGAACACACTAATCTCAAGGGCTAGATGAGATGAGGATGAGAGAGTAGTGATTTTGCTTTCTTTTTAAATCATTTTCTCATATTTATTCATCACATAAAGAAAATCAAGAAAGCTTTCTTCAAGAGAGAAGAAGACGATTATGGAAAAGGTAATGAATTATTTTCTTTTGTGATGAATAGAAAGAAAGAGTATATGATTGATTATAAACCATGGTCAAGGATGAGTGGCTAGGATTTAGTAGAGAATAAACTAGAGATAGGGTTTGGTTGGGTTAAAGAATGTGTCATCCATAAATATCTTTACAATGACAAAAGAAAAAGCTTCTAGAAGGTGCATGAAGCATCTAACCCAAATCAAACCCTAACCTCAATTAATCATCCTTAAACATGTTTAACAATTAATCATATCATGTCACAATAATATATATCACATATATATTATATATTTGCAACAAAAGAAAATAATACAATTAACATATATCGCATATATATCAATGTATCATCCAATGAGAAAATGAAATAATAAAGCGAGCCAATATTAGATAATGTAATAATATATCATATATATTATTATACATTAAATCATCGAATCAACACTTGATCCGACGATCCGGCTATATCGAATATTACCGACTAATATATCATTTACCGATTCATCGAATCAACACTTGATCCGATGACCCGGTTCATATCAAAATATCGCGAGAATATAATACGGTATCCCATATCGCATTATTCTCGGTCCTGCACATATCACATATGTGCCTCTACTCCGTTTCGCCTGAGCCAAGAAACCTCTGTGTAGGACTCTAAAGAATCGTCAATACGCCGGTAGCAGGTGATGATCATATCAAACACCCACAAGCTGCAAGCGGTCAGCTAAACGTAACAGCCACCCAGGTATTGAGCGATCAGAAGATCAACAAGCTAGCCTGTGCGTTCTCCTGTGAATCCAATCAGTAACACTCCCGTACAGTCCGGTCTGTTCGTCTGATATGTCGCATATCAAGTCTAGGGGTGGTATACGTCAGACCCCAGTAACCGATAAGTCGTGTCGATGTATGGCTCATAACGGGTCGAGAAACTACTGGTAACACTTACCAGTATATCTCTATATCAGCCCTGGCCAGGGACTTCCAGTTATAGCCAATCGAACACAGCACAACATCAACTCCCTATACCGGGAGAGACGAATCCCCTCCTATCGCTCATTGCCTCCATGTGATTCGGGACTGTACCCAAAAGCCACCGTTTTGCACGCCCTCTTGGACGTGGTAAGGTGGAAATCAAAGCACAGTGGGAATCACACAAGACTCTATGACGATCTCGGGTCTACAGACTACCCTGTACCAGTGTCACCGGAGAACTGCCATCTGACGTGTGGTATATCACCATCTGGGAGTTCTCGGCGAGTCCGTCCAGTGTACCCAGTCTCCACTGAGCACCCGTACACCATCTCTGATGTCAAACACCGATGGATATGGGATCATCCATCGCCCATCATATGGGTCAAGATGCGTATACGCTAGTCTACTCTGGTGTATCGATGCCCTGTCTCGATATACCCTCGACTAGGAACAGTTATAGGATGTACTCATCGACTACCGTGGCCCCACTAGTATGATCTCATCATAGTCCCAGTAGTCGAGTACAGATCCTAAGGTCTTTATCAACATGTGAGAGTAAAACAGTAAACCAATACAAGTCAACATGTTAAGATAAAGTGAAACCAAATAATATACTATCATGACGAGCAAGAAAGTCCTCTCTGTATATATCTAAGCATCCATCATAATATACATCACATGTACAACAATGGCCTCTAGGGCATATACATAACTAACAGAAAAGGTTGATACAAAGTGGAATGCGGAGTGCAAGTGTTTGTCCTAGACGCTTCTATGCGATCTTTCAGTGAAATTTTGGGCATGGAGGGGTCGTTCGAAATTCGACCAAAGCAAGAACCGTAGGAAGTTATGTCTGGTTGTGGATACCAAAGTTCGGCAAGATTATTTCTAGGTCGGGTACCCATGATATGAAGAGAGAAAGAAAGAAAGGAAGAGAAAAGGAGGGGAAAAAGAGTATGGATTTTTTATATATTTTTGTTAAAAGAAAAAATAATGTTAGTTTTTGGAGTTTTGAAAATTGTTTGTTTGAAAGAATACGGAATTATTGGAATAAAATTTACAAGCACAATCACAATCAAAATATGCACAAACACACCTAGAGCTAGGGTCACCTAGGTCAGCTAGACAGCTCCTAACTGTTCCAAAGGGCTAGAAATAGGACCTCAAACCTCCTCTTCTCCGCCAATTGCGGCCAGGTAAGTGCCAGGTAAGTGGGAGGCTCCCCACCATGTAAGTAGTGGTCCTAATTAAGTAACCACTTGCCTTGGACACACTTTCTTAGACACCGCAAAGTCAGGATTGGATAAACGGCCGATGCCTACAAGTAGTCCTCTGTCCTATTGAGCGTGACGTCCTTAGGGCTGAGTCTAGTATTTTTTATTAGCTCAAGGTAATGTGTATGCAATTAGTGATTTGTAGGGTCATAGGAAGGGTGATGAAATCCCCACCCAATCTGAATTGGTGTTATAGCACCTTAATGTCCGTATTAATATATGCAAAGCGGTAAAGAAACAAAATCTAAAACAACAAAAAATTTATTTGGCGGCTGCGCAATCTGTGAAAAGAAACCTGCAGAAAATACAGTATAGTGGAATTCACAGAGAAGATAAAAAGAAAGAGAAAGGGCAGAAAAAAAAAATTGAGGCACAGAGGCCTCAATACGGCCGTGGAACAGCCGCCAAAGCCCTTCTTTGACCGCGGTTCTGCGGTCAAATTGATGTGTTGGGGCCTGAAATTTGGTTCCCTGCACTCCCCTTGATCTCTACTCCAAAATAAAATGCTCTGTTTTCTTTTTTGATTACTGTATTTGCTCCAGATTAGCTTGCCTACTTGCACACAAAAATTATCAAAAATAACAAAAAGATTTTATTTTTTTATTTATTTATAAATATATACAAAAATAATAATAACCCGAATAACAATAAAGAAAATACGTTACCGTCTCCCCGGCAACGGCGTCATTTGATCGCACGCTTTTGGCATGTCGGTTGTTCAAAGTTCTAAAGTTATAACCGCGATCAGGACGGTGTCGCTTCGCAGTTAGCCGGTTGAGCACGGGTCGATCCACAGGGAGATGGTTGTATGTCCGTTCGAGTTTTAGACGAGTCAATAAAGAATGTGTATATGTTTGTTCAATTCTATCCAAAGTGTTCGTGTTTATGTTCAAGTAAGCTTGTTAAGGTTAAGGTCGGTTAGTAGAGTTAGGATTAGTCTTGTGCTTGTCTTTTGCCATCCTTAAGACGATGTTGGGATAATCGAAAGTAGCGGGGATTAGGAGGACATAGGAATGGGATTTGAGAGTTTAAGCAAGCTTTCCAATGCTAAATCCATTCCTAGTGCCCCTTGTCCGTCCGCTAAATACGCTTATTTCCAACCCTCGGCCAAACACCAGCAACCATGTATCCAATTAAGTCACAACTACATGTCACGTTGTAGTGCACTTAAAGGACTTCTCGACTTAGGTCGTGGCTATATGTCACGTATAGCGCGCCTAAGCGAGGGGGTTGCTGTTGTTTGGTCGGGATTCGATTCAAGATGTTTGGCGAAGAGAAGCACAAGGGATTTCTCCGTCACTCATACCACTTTCCTTAGCCTTAACAAGAGGGAAATTATTCACACATCATAAAAGAAAAGAAAACAAAACAAGAAGGAAGAAAATAGGAAAATACGATTTTACAAGTGAAGCAAGCTAACTCTTGGGTCCTTACCTTAGAAAGGAACTCCGTCAAGTATCATCGCTTGAAAATACGGATAAAAGAAGGGAAGAAAAGGGAACAAGAAAAGAAATAACAACAATTAGTTAACAAAAAATAATAAAATTATAGTACAAGATAATAAAATTACAAGATAATAAATAAAAGAGACAATATAAAAATAACCCTCATCTTCATTGATCTTCCACTCAAAAAGCTCTCACTACAATTTTCATGGAGGAAAGAATGAAGAAGAAGAAGAAACTATGCTAAATCCTAACAAAGAGAGAATGGAAATCAAGAAATGAAAAAAAGACCTCTTGGCTTGCACAAAACTGGGCTATTTATAGGCTGCGTGCTGAAACCCTAGGGCTACATTCTGGTCCTACATGAAAAGACCCAACTACCCCTAAAATTTCAGATTCCACCGAGACAACTCGGCCGCGGATCCACGGCCGGGTCACCCTGTTTGCCCCGGATCCGCGGCCGTTCTGGGGAGTTGTGATGTCGTATTTTTGGGGTTTCCCTGTGTTGCTATCTTCTATTGTTCTACATGTACCAAATTGCAAATTGCTTCCACAATTTCTTCAGATCTGCAATGGTCCAAAATGGCATCAAAAATAATACTTTTGTCCTTTTCTCCCTCGAGCTCCGCGTACCCATCGATTCTTGTGCTTCCCCCTCGTGCTCTGTGCTTGTCCGAGACACGAATGACCACTGTCATATGTCTTGTCTCTAGAACTGGTACGCGGCACTGGACGGATACGGTTGACGGAACCCGGCTTTTATCTGTTGTCAACAGATGTTCTGTATTTGGCGTAACTGTGGAGGTTTTGTATCAATTGCGTTATTTTTTACTAGGAACCTGTAGCCTGTAAATATATAGCAAACACGGATTAAAATCACCTACCTATAAACAAACGAGCATAAAAGTGGGCGGTAATAAATGCAATATTCTGGTATGAACAGGCCTGACGCGGGATTGGAGGGAACTTGAAGAACCCCTCACCCTGGGCTTTCTCTAGTAACACTGCGAGGGAGATGTTGAGCGGGGTGTACTCCTGGAACTTCGGGTGATAGGGGTGTTGACGCTCCGGCCTCTCTTCCCGAGCCCTCTTCTTCTGGTCGGACCGTTCTGCTTGGGGGAGGTTCGCATTCACCTCGAACTCCAACTGAACCTCGCGCTCGGTCCACGACTTAACCTCGGCCATGGTCTTAGGCTGTACCAACGCAAAGGAGCGCAGCCGCTCCTTGTGCCTGAGACCATATTTGAGCACCGTGATGACGGTCTCGTCCCGGTGCTTGGGGACCTCAAGGAGGGCGTTGTAGAAGCGGGTGATGTAAGCCTTGGACGTCTCCTTGTCCCCACTCTTAATTGTGAAGAGGTAGTCGACCGTGAGCTTCTGCCGACGGTTCCCAACGAAGTGGCCGAGGAACTGAGTAGCCAGCTCGTCAAAGGTCGAGATTGAGCAGGGCTCAAGTCCTTGGAACCAGTCCCGACCACAACGGATGAGGGTGGCCGGGAAGGCCCTGCACTGGGCGGCGTCGGAATGGTCCTGGAAGCTCATCCCCGCGGTGAAAGCATCCAAATGGTCTTTCGGGTCGGTTTTCCCGTCGAACAGATAGACCTTCGGGGGCTTGTTGTGCGAGGAGACGTGGACAGTGAGCAGTCCCTTGGTAAACGGCTTAGTGAGTGAGTCGGCGGCGTACTTAGCCCCGTTGCCTGAGAGGTGACCTTCCCGGCGCATGCCCTCGATCTTCTTTTCGAGGGCGTCGAGTAGGCCGTGGTACCACGAGGATTCGGCTTCTTGTGATCCCTGGCCTCTGTTGTGGGAGACCTGCGTCTGGGCACGGCCCCTGTTCCTCTCGATGAGGTTCCTCAGATCCCCGGGCGAGGTGGCCCTCGAGCCGTTGTGGCAAGCCCCTTTTGTGCGACCCCGTCGAGGGAGGGGGTGTCGATCATGCCTGTGGATAGGCGAGGTGACCGACATCTCCTCAGGGGGGTAAAGGTCGCGAGGAGGCTCAAGGCGAGGCGCTCTAGCGGCGGTTCTTGGTGTGGAGCCTTGTGGCGCCCAGCAGGCCTCAGTGAGTATCGGCCCGTGAGATCTGTGGCCAGGGGTTGTAGCCTGCCGGTGGTCAGTCGTGCCGATTTAGGTCCCTGGCCCGGCCGCTTAGATGCGGATGAACGCCTCCACGAGGGACTGTAGCCGATCTATTCAGCTGGCAAGGGCGTTGATGATGGTCACCGGGGGAGGTTCATCCGCGCCTTCGGTGAGGGGGAGACAGCGGCTGGTACCTGGATCTTCAGGGTGGTAGCTTGCCATGTGGATGGAGATCGAAAGGACGACTTTGTTTTTTGTGGAGTTTAGTTTCCCACAGACGGCGCCAACTGATGGAGGTCCTTTTCGGGTCTCCATCAGATGTTGTCTTCCATCGATCTCCCGGTGGATCCTGAAGGTGATCTCCTGTTGCGTGTGGGTCTCAATGGGTTTTGAGGAGATTGGTGATTTGAGGAGTTTAGCGCCGAGTACCTGCAAGGAAGTCCCAGGGTGGTTTGGTACCACCGAGGACCCTCCGAAGATCAAGTTAGCATGAGATCCGAGCAGAGTAACGGCTAAGTGGAGTCAAAATGGCTTACTTGACCCCTCTTTGATGGGGTTTATATAGTGGCGGCAGCACGCAGCAGCAGGCATGAGAATCTTGCTGGCAGTTACGCTCCCGACGTCACGCCCGCGTAAAGAGCGGATCACCTGTTAATAGGGATCATGATGGCGTGGACGTGGGATGTAGCTGGCGGAGAATCTGCGCATGGCGAGATTTGCGGAGCGGCGGTTACGCCTGTGAGTGGTGGTGTTGGTCGGTCGGGGGATTGAAGAAGATGGCCTCGGCTGGGGAGCTCGGGGATGAGCGAGAGGGCCGAGGAGTCTTGGTCCTATGGCAGCTCGGGCGAGCTGAGAGGCCGAGGAGGCCAATTTTCAGGGGGCTCTGAGGAGAGCCAGCTTGTGCTTGCAGGTCGGGTACAGGGGTGGCCTGGTCGGCCTCTGTGGGCCCTTTCTTCTGAGTTCTGGGACACGTCATCTGCCACGTGTCCTTATCTTGGAGATCGCAAAATTTTGAGCATCATCATAGGGACACCTAGAGGTTTAACGGCTTGTTGCACGAGCTCAGTGCAATCGCGTTCCCTGCGAAAGTGAGGTTAGGATTTTTGAGAATAAAATTGGCTTTCCTCGGGTCAAGCAAAAGATAAGTTTGGGGGTATTTGTTCATATCAGAATTTTGCATTATTATCTTGCCCATTCTTAATCACATTACATATAAATAGGTGCTTTTGATCCATATCTTCTAAATAGTTGCAGGTTACAGGTTCTCAGATCGTTACAGTGAAATTCATGAAAAGTTGCTAAAAATGTGAGATTACGACCAACAATAGATGAATCCGTATGATGCCGCCTACCAGTTCAACGAACAAATGAAAATCATCAAACATTTCAATGCACAAAGCACAAGGGCAGCACAAGCTTCATGACTTCAACGCGAAGCTCAATGCAAAAGTCCACATCATTCTGCACTGTTTGAAATCTGGAAGAAAATAGAAGAGATTCTGATGAACCAAGTGAAGAAAACAGAAGGTAAAAGCAACATGGAGCAACCCTGAAGAATTGAGCCCAAGATCCCACCAAATGGCCGCGGAACCGCGGCCAAACAAGCCTTTCTACCGCAGAACCGCGGCCGTATGGTGCACGTATCGGTGCACGTGTAAGTGGAGGTGGAGGTGCTTTGACCCGGTTTTCTTAGGGTAGTTTTGTAAATTCATGTGTGGATCATAATGTAACCTAGGGTTTTTCCTATCTATAAATATGAGAGTTGAAAGCCAAATGAAGGCATGCCTCTTTAGTTTTTACTCTTTTTAATTCCTAGATCTAAATTTTAATTCCATTTGTAATGCATTGTTGAGAGGTCATCAATAAAGTAAGTTTTATTTTTTTATCTCGCATTCTTTTTATCTGAATTTTAATTCCTGCAATTTTTTATCTGTTCTTTTTTTATCAGCAATTTAGTTCATCTATAAAAATAAAAAAAAATGAATTTTATTGTTATCTTCTTAATGAGTGACTGATTCCTCACTTGTTAAGGATAGGAGAGGGAAGATTTGAGAGAAGGAATTTCTCTCACTCTTATCTTTGCCCAAATAATTTTAATTAAGGACCCTCTTTAAATCAACCATAATCCGCTCACTACGGCACCATATCCTACATGATAGCGGTGATTCTCTAGTTAGACCGGTTGTGGTTGAATTAACCAGAGATTAGGGCTAAGAGCCAAGAACGGACGGACAAGGACCAAAATGAAGAAACTAAGTTTCTTCCCAGTTGTGCTAGTCCCCGTTGTTGACTATTACCCTAACACCTATATTCTTAACTAGGGCATTGAAAGAAGTGAGAAGAATCCCAATTTCGAACTAACCTAATCTGAACCCTAGCAAGCCTTTATATCAATTTATTCTCATTCTTAGATCTTAAAACCAAACCTACCAAAGTTAGGACTTAACTCGTTAGAACTTAAAGAAAAGGACACCATTTCCCTGTGGATCGACTCGTACTCAAACAGCTAGCTACCAAGCGACACCGTCTTGATTGCGGTAAATTTAAACACAGAAAAACTCTGACAATCAAAGGTATAATACCATCTGAATGTTCTCGGTGAGTCCGTCCAGTGTACCCAGTCTCCACTGAGCACCCGTATATCATCTCTGATGTCAAACACCAATGGATATGGGATCATATAGGGTTCCTAGGCACACCAAGGAGGTCTCACAAGGCATCAAACATGCCATTTTCTAAAAATACGGTGCCGAGAAACCCTAGAACGGATCGTTGACTAGATATATAGGCGATAAAACAAACTAGTTAACACTTAACTACTAGAATACGGAAATACAACCTTTGTAGATACGGTTCTCCACCTCCATAGCTCCGCGATGATCTCCCTCCGCTGTCCAAATCGATCCCTTGACTCTAGCATTGGCATCATCGAAGAATAGGCGGGCTTGATCGTCGGTTCGATGCCGAAGATGATCTACGTCGAGGCATCGCTAGAACAAGCTCCAACTTCACCAAGCGTTGAAAACTTATGAAGGAAACACCCTATACAACTTGGCAAGAGGTAGAGGATGAAGAAATAGGAAGTGGGTAAACTTTAGAATTGGATTTCTCACTTGTTTTAGCTAGTTGCCATTGAAGAGGCAAGCTTTTTCTTCATGTTGAAGAAGATGAAGAAGAAGAAGATATGATGAAGATTAAATCAATAATAAAATCTAATTGATCTTATCATAATGCAAACTTGGGTTAGATTTAACTCTTGTAGAGAGCAAACTCTAGTTTAGCTAATGGTTAGGTTTAAACATAAAACAAAATGGTTACAAATTCAAAGCATCATGAAGTTTCCACAAAAGACAAAATTAGCAACCATTTCATTTTAGCCAAAAGAAATAAAGAATATAAATGAAATGAATAAGTGAATACTTTAAAACCATAACCAATAACCTAAACATGGTTCAAATCAAACATACACCCAAGTTTGCATGCATCATCAAACATGATACAAACTAGTGCACAAAACTATATCATATATACAATGTGCACTTCAAGTGAGAAAATCCATCTTAAGTGAACCAATACTAGTTAATGTAAAGTAATATATCAAATATATAATTATGCATTAAATCATTGAATCAACACTTGATTCTATGATCCGGTCATATCGCATATAACCGGCTAGTATCCAATGTATCGGCTTATCGAATCAATCCTTGATTCGATAACTAGGTTATATCGCATACAACCTGTCACGACCCGAAAGTACGGAACGTGGCTGGCACTTAGATTACAAAACGTCTAAAGGCGTACCGTAACCTAAGTCAGCCAAAGCCCAGAAAAATCTAAACCAAAATCAAAAGAGAGTGAAGGAAAACCTTTAATGGAAACGGTTTTTAAATCAATTAAGATGCATAGAATCCCTTTTTAAAATATCAAAAATTCCCGAAAATTTCGGCAGAGTCTCCCCTGTATTTTCTATCCCCCAAAATGGGTACAACAAGATATATATAACCTGTAATCATAAATGGCATCCCCAAGCGGGAGCTAGCTCTTCGCCCAAGACGGATCACAACCACACGTAATATATAAGTAATATCAAGAAAAGAGCATAAAAGAAATGCAAAATATCAGAAAACACAACGTCGGCTCAAGTGAGCTCGACCCAAAAGAAACCACATATACAAATCTCTCAGTCTCATCACTAGGTCGCATATACAAATAGAAAGTGGTAGATGGAGAATACTAGATACAATGATAGAGCAAAAAGAAATAAAGTGTGCTCGCAACCCACCTACGGGCGATGTCGCGAGTCTGAGTAAAAGGAACTGATGATAAGATAGCCGCCGCTACAAGACTGATGAGTCCGACCTGCAAGACACTGTGGCACAACGGGGGTGAGTTGCCAGCTCGTGAGTAGAATATAACATCTAGTAAGGCAATCGTAAGAATGCACGCAATGCGTCACAACATGTATGTCCATATGTGATATAATATCTCTAATATGCATGCATATGTATGCAATGTCATTACTAACTCTTTAAGTGTTTTAAATGCCAAGGGTACTGCATTCTTAACTTTAGACAATGAATATCTGTATAATAGCTAAGTACCATCAAGAAATCATCTGAAAACCCGTGTCAAGCATCGACACCAAATATGAAATCATATCTGTCTCAATATCTCACTGTAACAAAGTCTCAAATATCGGGCTCCGTCAGTCCGGATCGGCCCATATCATCAAATCTCACGACAACGGTCGGTATCCTCCGGATATCCGCCGCGCCAGACATCACCGGTAGGTAGTCCTCCCCTGCCAGGCTCATCGTCTACAGCTCGATCTTCTTGCCCCGGGGTACCATACCGGGCCCACAATGTACCCGAGACGGTTCATCCACTCCTCGAATCGGGTCTCGAAATCCAACAGAAAACATGAAAACTCATGGTGGACGACACATACATCCGAGAAAACCGCAACTTTGTTTTAAAAATGATAAATATAAGCTTTTGTTAAATTCTTGCGGTTTTCCCCAAAAATCCAGAAATCGCAGCAATACTGAAATCCTCAAGAAAATCATAATGTCCACATGTTATATATGATAAATGTCTATGATAACAAGGTATGGGACATGAATTGTGGCTAGAAAACTATGCAAGTATGATGATGATGCAAGGTATATATACATGCTATGCAATTTCATATATCATGCACGATGCAAGGCGATACTAAGCTAAACAGGTTCTATAGTGCACGTGGCATGGCAATTACCAAAGGCGTGTGTGTCACATGAATAGTGCGCGTGCAACAGATGCCAATGGTAATGGTGTTCGTGTCCTACGAAGTGTTATAGCATATGTGCATATGAATATCCATGCAATCTAGCATACTATTTACTATAAGGTATGCTGTGTAAATGAAGGGGTAAGCTAACTAACTATATAAATCTTGCCAGAAATAATGTAATCCTAACTAGGGGGTGCCTCGCGCCATCCAGACGATTCCCCCATAGATGAATACATCTACTCACCTGAAAGCCTCGCTAATCCGATCCGACCACCGCCTTGCCTTTACGCGCTGTGTCCGATGTTTCCCCGACCGATCCTATATTTGCACAACACCAAGCATAAGATTACATATCCTAAAACGATACAAGTCACAATATACAAATATCGACGCTCTCGAATTAAACATAACGTGCACTCGGTGCGCGGGAAAACACACGAAAATCGCTAAACCTTAACTAGAATCGTTATTTCGGAGAAATCGACAAAACTAAAACCCGGCTAGACAAAACCATGCATTCACGCACTCTAATAGTCTTATACGAAGCTAATTATATCACCTAAATAACACAATTAGATCACCTCCTAAAATTTTAGAAAAACTAGTAAGCAATTAGCATGTCGATTTCAAAGCAAACATCGCGAATTAACAATATCGCGATCGCAACATCGCACAAATATCCGACCTAATACACTAGATGGCCACAATACTAACCTAAACACACTTATTCAACTTCAAACCCTAACTATAACATCACCTCTTAAAAATATAGAAAAAACTAGTAAGCATTGACGTAGAAATATCGATGCAATTGTCGCGGTTTAACGGTGTAGCGATCGCTACATCGCACAAACAACCATTCTAACCAACTAGATAACCACTACCCTAACTTAAACCCACTTATCCTATAACAAACCCTAATTAGGGCATCAACACCTCTCTTGAATTTTCGAAAACCAACCATTACAATGAAATTAACACTTTAAAATACTAATTTAGCTTATTTAAACTACAAATTTAACAACTAGTTTAGGATTTATACCTTACAAGTGAACCCTAACATGCACTTGACCTTGAAAGATGCCTCCTTTCACCTTGTTTCAAAGCAAATTAGGGTTGGAGAGAGGTGGAATAGGATTATGGTTTGAATTTGTGAAGAAATGTGTTGATTTCGGTGGATTTTGATGATTTTTTCATGATTTTTGAAGCAAGAAAGAGAGAGGGAAATGGGGTTTGCTCAGGTTGAGCTCGACCTGGTGTTGGGGAGGGTGTGTGTGTGTGAATGGTGTAGAAAATTCTACACAAAAAGCCTTTCCCAAGCTCAATTAATGACTATCACATCAACTTTTCACAAAAAAACCCTTTTTAAGTCATTTTTGAATAAAATTTTAAACCATAGAACAAAAACTTTGAAAAGTCTTGAAAAAATTTTATTAACACTAAATTTTAGTTTATAAAGTTTCCTAAGTGTGTAATTTACCTAATTAAATTTGTATTTATCACTAATTAAATGTATTTTTAAAAGCTTAAAATAATTAAAAAAATAATTAATTACGAATAAAATTTTATTTAACTAGAAAATTATAAGTGACATTTTAGTGACAAAATTATAGTAATATCTTATCTAAATTTAGTATAATTTGGTCTACAAAGAAAAATACCTATTTTGACTTTTTACGGAAAAAGCTGAAAAATTAGCCGATTACCGAAAAACTGCCTAAATGATTTTCGAAGAGTTACAATCTTCCCCCCTTAAAAAAATTCGGTCCCCGAATTTAGAATTTAACTACGCGTACCTTCAAAAAGATGGGGATATCTCTTCCTCATCTCGACCTCGGTCTCCCAGGTGACCTCCTCGCTGTTCGGGCCACGCCAAAGGACCTTGACGGACGGTATAACCTTCGACCTCAATTTCTTCACCTGCCGATCCAGAATGACCACCGGCTGCTCGGTGAAAGAAAGACCACGCTCTAGCTGGATCGTCTGGTGCTGAATCGCATGGGAAGGATCATGAAGGTACTTGCGGAGCATCGAGACATGGAATGCGGGGTGAACATCGGGGAAGCTGGGCGGAAGAGCTAACCGATAAGCGACTGGACCAACACGCTCCAGGATCTCGAAAGGACCAACATATCTAGGACTCAGCTTCCCTTTCCGCCCAAATCTCATCACACCTTTCATCGGAGAGACCTTCAGGAAAACATGATCGCCAACAGCGGACTCGAGTCGGCGACGGCGCCTGTCAGCATATGATTTCTTCATGTTCTGTGCCGCTCTCATCCTGTCCCGAATCAGCTGTATCTTCTCGGTAGTCTCCTGTACAATCTGCGGCCCCAAAATACTGCTCTCCCTAAGCTATATCCAACATACAGGCGATCGACATCTCCTCCCATATAAAGCCTCAAAAGGTGCCATCTGAATCGTCTCCTGGAAGCTATTATTGTAAGAAAATTCGATCAAAGGCAAATGACGATCCCAGCTACCACCGAAATCTAAAACACAAGCTCTGAGCATATCCTCAAGAGTCTGAATAGTACGCTCCGACTGACCGTCAGTCTGCGGATGAAAGGCTGTGCTAAAACTCAATCGGGTGCCCAAAGCTTCCTGGAGTTTCTGCCACAATCGGCTGGTAAACTGGGTGCCCCGGTCGGACACGATGCAAGTCGGAACACCATGCAGTCGCACTATCTCATCAATATAAACCTGGGCGTACTGAGAAAATCCAAAAGTGGTCTTCACTGGCAGGAAGTGAGCCGCTTTCGTCAGTCGATCCACAATCACCCAAATAGAGTCATACCCTCGACTGGTCCTGGGTAGACCCATAATGAAGTCCATGGAGACCTGTTCTCACTTCCACTCAGGGATGGGCAAAGGCTGTAACTCGCCAGCTGGCCTTTGGTGTTCGGCCTTGACTTGCTGACAAGTCAGGTATCTCGACAAAAAGTCTGTAACATCCTTCTTCATCCCGTCCCACTAGTGAACATCTCTCAAATCACGGCACATCTTGGTGGAACCTGGATGAACACTGTATACTGATCTATGTGCCTCCTCAAGGATATCATGCCTCAGTCCCTCAGAATTTGGTACGCACAGTCGAGTCCCAAATTGAAGTATCCCCTGATCATCAATCACGAACTCAGAAACTCTGCCCAGCCGAATCTGCTCAATAATCTCTAAGATACGGGGCATCGCCGGACTGTGCCTCGCGGATACGGTCAAGTAACTGTGGGCGTGCTCTGAAATGGGCCAGCTGTCCCCCTGTAGGAGTAAACTCGAACTGCACTCTGCTATCACATAACACCTGCCAATCCGCCGTCGACTGCATCTGCACCACGCTCAAACAAAATAAGCTACCTCCGGGCCTCCTACTCAAAGCATCTGCAATGTGATACGGAACTGCTTCTCATGCTCCTCCCGGCTCCGAGAATAAACCAAGATGTCGTCAATGAACACAATGATGAACTGATCGAGATACGGCCTGAATACACGGTTCATCAAGTCCATAAATGCTGCCGGGCCATTGGTGAGCCCGAACGACATCACCAAGAACTCATAATGACCATATCGAGTACAGAAAGCGGTCTTCGGAATATCCTCCCTCCGAACCCGCAACTGGTGATAACCAGACCGTAAATCAACCTTCGAGAAAACCCTGCACCCTCGAGCTGATCGAATAAGTCATCAATGCGGGGTAGAGGATATCTGTTCCACACAGTAACCCGGTTCAGCTGACGATAATCAATGCATAAGCGCATACTCCCGTCCTTCTTCTTAACAAACAAGACAGGAGCACCCCAAGGTGACACACTCGGTCGGAAAAGCCCTTTGTCCAGCAAATCCTGTAACTGATCCTTCAGCTCTCTCAGCTCTGCCGGGGCCATCCGATAAGGCGGTATAGAGTTAGGCCCTGTGCCGGGGATCAAGTCAATACAGAACTCAATCTCGCGCTCTGGTGGCAGACCAGGCAGCTCGTCGGGAAATACATCAGGGAACTCTCTCACAACAGGAACATGGTCCAACGGAAGCTCTGTGGAACTAGTATCACAAACATAGGCTAAGAATCCCTGACACCCTTTTCCTTAAGAGCTGACCGGTGCGAAGATAAGAAATCAAGCTGGGAAGGGTAGCGCCGTGATCTCCCTAAATAACAAGAACCGGCTCACCAGGAAATCTGAATCCGACTGCTTTCTCACGGCAGTCCACGGATGCATAACAGGTGGCTAGCCAGTCCATACCAAGAAGGATGTCAAAGTCTAGCATATCTAGGAGAATCAAATCAACCGAAGAATCTCTCTCCCCGATACGAACGGAACATGATCGGTACACAAAACGAGCAACAAACGACTCACCTACCGGGGTAATAACGACAAGCGGCTGATCTAACGGAGAAGACTCTCGGCCCAACCTCGGTACAAAGTACGTGGATACATAGGAATGTGTAGAGCCTGGATCAAATAATACCCGTGCATCAAAAGAACATACCGGCAGAGTACCTTTCACGACGGCATTGGATGCCTGTGCATCCTGAGGAGTCAACGCGAACACTCGGGCCTGTCCACCACTAATAGCTGGCTGTCCTCTGCCTCTACCTTGGCCTCTGCCTCTGTTGCCTCGTCCTCTCTGAACCGGACCGCTACGCCCATGGCCTCTAGAAGCATCTGGCTGGCGTGGAGCATCATCAGGAGTAGGAAGTAGAGCTCTCTGAAGAGGTGGTGAGGGTGGTAAGGTCACATGCGGAACTGTCGCCGCGCCCTGACGTCCCATGGTACAGTCTCTGACACAGTGGTACTGACTCCTACACCGAAAACATCCTGGAGACGACTGCTGGGTCTGTGGATATGAACCAAATAACTGACCTCGTCTCAATCCTCTACCTCCACCATCTCCCGGAAATAATCTATCACGATGTCTGCCCATCTGCCGCTGAGCTGGCGTATCAGTACGGATCCTCTTCGGCCCAGAAATGACCGGAGTCTCAGAAATACGCTCCTCCAAAAGTAAGGCTGCATCCATCGCGGCTGCGTATGTATCAAAGTGCTAGGTGCCGATGGCAAGGAATAGCTGTGTATCAAGCCCTCGCACAAACCTCTTTATTCTCTTCTCTTCTGTGTCTACTAGGTACGGAGCATATCGAGACAACTGGGTAAACTGTATATCATACTCCGATACCGTCATCCCAGGAGTCTTGCGCAAAGACTCGAAACTACGGGCTCGAGCATCTCGGACACTCTCCGGAAGAAAACGGGCAAGAAATGCAGATGTAAACTCATCCCATGTCATAGAAGGTAGACCTGCAGCTCGGCCTCTCTCTACTGAATCGTACCATGTCTGGGCAAGACCCTCCAGACGAAAACTCGCAAACTCCACCAATCTATCATCAGACACTTCAACGAATGGCAAATCCGAGCCATCCTATCAAGAAATGCCTGTGGGTCCTCTATCGCATCTGTACCGGTAAAAGCTGGAGGTCTCAATCTCATGAACTCCTGTAGTGAAACAGGGATAGTCTCCGTAGTAGCAGCAGGAGTGACCATCTGTGCAGCAGGTACAATCGTGGTCTGTGCAGTGGAAGGAACGTCCTCGGATCTCTGTGCCCGGCTGGACTCAACTAAAGATCCCATCATCTGTCGCAACTCTTGCATGCCGACCTCTAATCTGGCAATACGGTCAGGATAAGGCAGATCAGTATGGCCCTGAGGGGTAGGCGTATCCTCCCGCTCGATCCTCGCCTCAGACGAGCCCGCTCAAATCTCATCCCTAGCGGCAGCCCGCTGAGCTCTCGTAGTCTTTGGCGGCATCGAAGCTAGAATAAGAAACGGGACTGATAAGAACATTGCAATTGAATCAAGGAATGCAAGGAATCAAGAAGGGAAATACAAGCAATTATGTCCTAAGGTCACTTAGGCGGAGTACCGTATCGTAAGTATGCCGCGGATCATACCCACGCTACACCACTCTGCTTAAGTCACCTACTCCATCTACCAAGGTCGTCCTACACTCAGGAAGGTAAAACCTACGCTCTGATACCAACTTTGTCACGACCCGAAAGTACGGAACGTGGCTGGCACTTAGATTACAAAACGTCTAAAGGCATACCGTAACCTAAGTCAGCCAAAGCCCAGAAAAATCTAAACCAAAATCAAAGAGAGTGAAGGAAAACCTTTAATGAATACGGTTTTTAAATCAATTAAGATGCATAGAATCCTTTTTTAAAATATCAAAAATTCCCGAAAATTTCGGCAGAGTCTCCCCTGTATTTTCTATCCCCCAAAATGGGTACAACAAGATATATATAACCTGTAATCATAAATGGCATCCCCAAGCGGGAGCTAGCTCTTCGCCCAAGGAGGATCACAACCACACGCAATATATAAGTAATATCAAGAAAAGAGCATAAAAGAAATGCAAAATATCAGAAAACACAACGTCGGCTCAAGTGAGCTCGACCCAAAAGAAACCACATATACAAATCTCTCAGTCTCATCACTAGGTCGCAAATACAAATAGAAAGTGGTAGATGGAGAATACTAGATACAATGATAGAGCAAAAAGAAATAAAGTGTGCTCGCAACCCACCTACGGGCGATGTCGCGAGTCTGAGCAAAAGGAACTGATGATAAGATAGCCGCTGCTACAAGACTGATGAGTCCGACCTGCAAGACACTGTGGCACAACGGGGGTGAGTTGCCAGCTCGTGAGTAGAATATAACATCTAGTAAGGCAATCGTAAGAATGCACGCAATGCATCACAACATGTATGTCCATATGTGATATAATATCTCTAGTATGCATGCACATGTATGCAATGTCATTACTGACTCTTTAAGTGTTTTAAATGCCAAGGGTACTGCATTCTTAACTTTAGACAATGAATATCTGTATAATAGCTAAGTACCATCAAGAAATCATCTGAAAACCCGTGTCAAGCATCGACACCAAATATGAAATCATATCTGTCTCAATATCTCACTGTAACAAAGTCTCAAATATCGGGCTCCGTCAGTCCGGATCGGCCCATATCATCAAATCTCACGACAACGGTCGGTATCCTCCGGATATCCGCCGCGCCAGACATCACCGGTAGGTAGTCCTCCCCTGCCAGGCTCATCGTCTACAGCTCGATATTCTTGCCCGGGGTACCATATCGGGCCCACCACGTACCCGAGACGGTTCATCCACTCCTCGAATCGGGTCTCGAAATCCAACAGAAAACATGAAAACTCATGGTGGACGACACATACATCACGAGAAAACCGCAACTTTGTTTTAAAAATGATAAATATAAGCTTTTGTTAAATTCTTGCGGTTTTCCCCAAAAATCCAGAAATCGCAGCAATACTGAAATCCTCAAGAAAATCATAATGTCCACATGTTATATATGATAAATGTCTATGATAACAAGGTATGGGACATGAATTGTGGCTAGAAAACTATGCAAGTATGATGATGATGCAAGGTATATATACATGCTATGCAATTTCATATATCATGCACGATGCAAGGCGATACTAAGCTAAACAGGTTCTATAGTGCACGTGGCATGGCAATTACCAAAGGCGTATGTGTCACATGATTAGTGCGCGTGCAACAGATGCCAATGGTAATGGTGTTCGTGTCCTACGAAGTGTTATAGCATATGTGCATATGAATATCCATGCAATCTAGCATACTATTTACTATAAGGTATGCTGTGTAAATGAAGGGGTAAGCTAACTAACTATATAAATCTTGCCAGAAATAGGGTAATCCTAACTAGGGGGTGCCTCGCGCCATCCAGACGATTCCCCCATAGATGAATACATCTACTCACCTGAAAGCCTCGCTAATCCGATCCGACCACCGCCTTGCCTTTACGCGCTGTGTCCGATGTTTCCCCGACCGATCCTATATTTGCACAACACCAAACATAAGATTACATATCCTAAAACGATACAAGTTACAATATACAAATATCGACGCTCTCGAATTAAACATAACGTGCACTCGGTGCGCGGGAAAACACACGAAAATCGCTAAATCTTAACTAGAATCGTTATTTCGGAGAAATCGACAAAACTAAAACCCGGCTAGACAAAACCATGCATTCACGCACTCTAATAGTCTTATACGAAGCTAATTATATCACCTAAATAACACAATTAGATCACCTCCTAAAATTTTAGAAAAACTAGTAAGCAATTAGCATGTCGATTTCAAAGCAAACATCGCGAATTAACGATATCGCGATCGCAACATCGCACAAATATCCGACCTAATACACTAGATGGCCACAATACTAACCTAAACACACTTATTCAACTTCAAACCCTAACTATAACATCACCTCTTAAAAATATAGAAAAAAACTAGTAAGCATTGACGTAGAAATATCGATGCAATTGTCGCGGTTTAACGGTGTAGCGATCGCTACATCGCACAAACAGCCATTCTAACCAACTAGATAACCACTACCCTAACTTAAACCCACTTATCCTATAACAAACCCTAATTAGGGCATCAACACCTCTCTTGAATTTTCGAAAACCAACCATTACAACGAAATTAACACTTTAAAATACTAATTTAGCTTATTTAAACTACAAATTTAACAACTAGTTTAGGATTTATACCTTACAAGTGAACCCTAACATGCACTTGAACTTGAAAGATGCCTCCTTTCACCTTGTTTTAAAGCAAATTAGGGTTGCAAAGAGGTGGAATAGGATTATGGTTTGAATTTGTGAAGAAATGTGTTGATTTCGGTGGATTTTGATGATTTTTTCATGATTTTTGAAGCAAGAAAGAGAGAGGGAAATGGGGTTTGCTCAGGTTGAGCTCGACCTGGTGTTGGGGAGGGTGTGTGTGTGAATGGTGTAGAAAATTCTACACAAAAAGCCTTTCCCAAGCTCAATTAATGACTATCACATCAACTTTTCACAAAAAAAAAACCTTTTTAAGTCATTTTTGAATAAAATTTTAAACCATAGAACAAAAACTTTGAAAAGTCTTGAAAAAATTTTATTAACACTAAATTTTAGTTTATAAAGTTTCCTAAGTGTGTAATTTACCTAATTAAATTTGTATTTATCACTAATTAAATGTATTTTTAAAAGCTTAAAATAATTAAAAAATTAATTAATTACGAATAAAATTTTATTTAACTAGAAAATTATAAGTGACATTTTAGTGACAAAATTATAGTAATATCTTATCCAAATTTTGTATAATTAGGTCTACAAAGAAAAATACCTATTTTGACTTTTTACGGAAAAAGCTGAAAAATTAGCCGATTACCGAAAAACTGCCTAAACGATTTTCGAAGGGTTACACAACCATTCGACACATTCATCGCGAGAATAAAATACGGTATCACATACACGCATTATTCTCGGTCCCGCACATATCTCATATGCGCTCCTATTTCGTTTCGCTTGAGCCAGGAAACCTCTGTGTAGGACTCTAAAGACTCGTCAATACGCCAGCAGCGGATGATGATCATATCAGACACCCACAAGCCGCAAGCGGTCTGCTAAACGTAACGGCCACCCGGGTATTGAGCGATCAGAAGATCGACGAGCAAGCCAGCTCGTACTCCTGTGAATCCAACCAGTAACACTTACCGTACAGTCCGGTCTGATCGTCTGATATGTCGCATATCTCACCTAGGGGTGGTAAACGTCAGACCCCAATAGCTCGATAAGTCGTGTCGATATGAGGTCTATAACAATTCGAGAAACTACTGGTAACACTTACCAGTAAATCTCAGCAACCCTGGCCAGGGATTTCCTGTTATAGCCAATCGAACACAGCGCAACATCAACTCCCTATACCGGGAGAGACGAATCCCCTCCTATCGCTCATTGCCTCCATGTGACTCGGGACTGTACCCAAAAACCACCGTTTTGCACGCCCTCTTGGACGTGGTAAGATGGAAATCAAAGCACTGTGGGAACCACACAAGACTCTATGACGATCTTGGGTCAACAGACTACTCTGTATCAGTGTCACCAGAGAACTGCCATCTGACGTAAGGTATAATACCATCTGGGAGTTCTCGGCGAGTTCGTCCAGTGTACCCAGTCTCTACTGAGCACCCGTATATCATCTCTGATGTCAAACACCGATGGATATGGGATCATCCATCGCCCATTTGTTTGGGTCGAGAAGGTACACGCTAGTCTACTCTGGTATATCGATGCCCCGTCATGATACACCCACGACTAGGGACTTTGAAGGATGTACTTATGGACTACCATGTCCCCACTAGTATGATCCGCATCATAGTCCAGGTAGTCAAGTACACATCCTAAGGGCTTTACCAACATGTAACAGAGAGACAATCAGTGTACACGTTAAGGTAAAGTACAACCAGATAGCATACTATCATGTCGAGCAAGAAAGGCCTCCCTATATATGTCCCAGCATCCACTACAATATACATCCTATGTATAGTAATGGCCTCTAGGGCATACATATAACTAACAATCTCTCACTTGCACTAGGGCCATCTGTAGCAGTGGTTGTAGTATCTCATACTCAACCATCCCATAAAAGTCTCTCTCTGGGAATAGGCCTTCATGAGTGGATCCGCCGTGTTGTCCTCTGAGTCTGCTCTCCTAACCTCGATCAGCCTGGAGATCAACCATCTCCATGATCAGGTGATACTGCCTTAGAATATGTCTGGATCACTGATGGGAACAACTCCATTGTCACACAATGATAGGAACTAAGTTCATCTCATGAACTAATATACATCCAAACAGCCTCTTTGGTAGCATCTTAAGCAGCGATGTATCCAGCCTTTATCGTCTAGTATGCCACGGTATCTAGCTTGGAACTCTTCCAACATACCATCCCTTTACTGAGGGTAAAGACAATGCCTGCGACTGACATTCAGTCGTCTTTATCACCGTGGAACACTTCCATTGATTCTCCCCAGGATCGATTGATACCATCTCACTACTACTAGTGAGATTCCTAACATCCAATTAGATCTATCTCATAGATCCAAAACTTAGGATTTAGGAGGTATCATTTTGATCCTATACGGAGAATCTTTGTGATAAACGGAGATTGATCGAGCGTAGCATAAGAAACTCCTTTCTTATCAAGAGTATGTCATCCACGTACTCTACGAGGATCACCACCATACTCCCTACTACCTTTTTGTTTATACAAGGTTCATCTACCATTTTGATGATGTCAAACTCTTTGACTAACACATCAAAACAGACATTCCAACTCCGCGATGCCTGCTTTATCAGATAAAGCATCTTGCTCACGTTTCCGCTGCTCCCACTGTCTACGAGGCCCTCTGGCTGTGTACTTATAGACACACTCTTCTAAAACATCATTTAGAAAAGGAGTCATGGCACCCAACCGCCAGATATCGTAGTCATGGTATGTAGCTGTGACAAGTAGGATCTGGATGGACTTAAGCATAGGTACTGGAAAAGGTTTCATCATTATCCACGCCTGGTTGATGATGAAAACCTTTAACAAGTCCAGCTTTGAAAGTCTCAACCTTTCCATGTACACCAAGTAATCTTCTCAAGATATACTTGCTCCTGATGGGGATTTAACCCTTCAGATATAGCAACTAAAGTCCATACTTTGTTGGTGTATAAGGATTCCATCTCAGATCGCTAAGCATCCAGCCATTCTTACAGAGTCTCACTCCTGATGGCCAGCTCGAAACTAGTTGGGTCATCATCTCATGATGCAATCATCGCTCCCACTGTCATAGAGAAACTGAAGTATCTCTCAGGTGGGTGAGGAGCCCTACTAGATCGGCGGAGAGGGTGAGGTTCATTGGTATCTACTGAAACCTTTGGTTCTACCAAATCATCTGCTGTAGTTTGTATAGCTGGAACCTTTCCAGTTCTACATTACAGACCTTGCCTCGAGCTTGTCCGGATTTTGCTTTTAGACATAGGCCGGACAGCCCCAAATCTTAACTAATTTAAGATATGGGCTCTTCCCTTACAATATCACATATGAAGGGGTAGGCAACTGATTTGATTTGAACCCTATTCAATAGGTATGCAACTTCACAAGTGCATAACTCCCTATAGGAAATAGGTAACTCAGTAGTACTCATCATAGAGCACACCATATCAAATAGGGTGTATCTGCTCCGCCCCGACATACCATCGTGCAATGGTGTATACGGAGGAGTAATGCTGAGAGAGAATCTCATTCTCCTTTAGAATAGTCCAGAAATTCTATGCACAAGTATTCTCCTCCTTGATCTAATCAAAGGACATAATACTTTTACCCGTATTTTGGTTCTCTACTTCTAAATCATATTCTGTGAATATCTCAAAAGGTTCGGACTTATGTTTCAACAGGAACATATGTCTGAATCTAAAGAGATCATCAGAGAACGTAATGAAGTACAAAGAACCGGTCTTGGTATGTGTAGACAGGGGACCTTACATACATCAACATGTATCAACCCAAGAGTTCACTAACTCTTTCTCTGTTTCCAATAAACAGAGCTATGGTCATTTTATCTTTGTGACATGACTGGCGAGTTTCACAAGATGTAAATTCAAACTGATTTAAATATGCATCTAAATGTAACTCCAGCTAGTCGGGTCGCATTGATATGACCTAGTCTACAATACCTCAAGAAGGAATGGTTCATTTCTGAACTCTTCCTCTTGTGTGTGTTCTGTATACTAGGAACTGTAGTTTGATTTAGAACATCAATGCTTTTAGATAACGTGCCTGAACCGATCAACTTTTGATATAGGAAATGTTCAAAACATTATCCATCTATACAAAATTTTATCATTTTTTTACTAATAAAGAGACTGATATGATTTTGTATATCAGGTTCGGTATCTAATAGCATTCGTTCAGAATCAATGTATTACAATACAGGGTAACAGTGACCAACAGACTTGGCTGCAACACTTGCCCCGTTTTCTGCCTCATGAAACTTATCACCCGTTCTCAGTTTTTCTACCCTTTTGTAGCCCTATGTAACAGATTATATATCTGGGATCCTGATCCGGTATCATATACCCAGGATGCGGAGGATACTGAGAAACAGTTCTTTGTAATGAACACACCCGAAGATGATGCATCAGCATGCACTCTCTTCGTTTGGGCGGCACGGGAAATCTGGTATTCCCCAATTTCCTGCTCGATCTTATAACAATTATAAGTTGGAGCGGGACCAACGTTCCCCAGCTCAGTATAATAAGCGGGTTCGGTCAATAATCCGTATTATTATCTTGATTAAGGCGTGATATGGTCGCTATCTGGAGAGAGAGAGAAGAAAACACTCAGCGTGCGCTTTTGCAAGAATAGATTGGTTATTATTTTATCTAATCAGGATGGCTCCCACTGCTTTTTATCAAATCTTCCTTCAAAACCCTAAAAGGAAAGACTAGCCGGGATTAATTACACACTACAAGTTCGCCAATCTTTTAGCCAGGCCAGTGTCGGTACTTTGAGGGAGGTCCCCCGTGCTTTCGCACGAACTCAATTAATGTAAACCTCGTTTTCCCAGAGGCGTAACCCCGTTGACACCTTTCTAGACACCTACTTGATCGGCTAATTTTAATGTATAAAACTCTCCCAGGAGTAACTCTTACCCGCAGCGGGTATCGGGATCCAACTATCTCATAGAAGGTATGCAATCTCATTGCAAATTTCAACACTTGAAATTCCCGATAATCTTTGTCCCCAAACGATCTATGACCTTGACAAGGTCAACAAACCATAGACCGCAAGTCAAGTTCAACCCGTCATTTCTTGATTGAATCAAACCCACCCGCACGACCCTTAACAAGGTCAACAAGGCCGCACGACTACCCTAACCCAATCTGCATCATAACCATAAGCAGATAAATACTGGTTAGCTACCGCACACTGCGCCTTGACATGGTCAACAAACACAGCACGAATACTAAACAGGACTTATCTGAAATGACGGAGGGCTACGACAGGTTTTTCTGAAAACCTATTGCGTAATGAACTTGATATCGTTGTAGAATCAAATGATTTTAAAAATGGAGTGCTTTTGAGGCTTTTCTAGCTTTGCTAAAGGAGTCACTCCCGGTGAAGGGATCGTCGGTCCTTTCCTCGTCGAATGAGGTGCGGGATATATCATATATATCACTGTGCAAAGCAAAAACACATAAAAGCAATCAAAAGACAAACCGAGTGTGTAGCATCTGCCAGTTATTGCTAAAGGAGTCACTCCCGGTGAAGGGATCTCGGTCCTTTCCTTATCGAATAAGGTGCAGGATATATCATATACACCGCTGTGCAAAGCAAGAACTGTAGCTACCTGTTTTATTTTGAAATTCGATTCTACAACATCTTAGGTTTCTTTTAATTCATTAATCTCATTAATGAAGTCCCATCATTTAAGTACCTAAACATCACAGATAAATACGACGTACACTTATGCCATCCGCATTCGCCTCGATGTCCCCTCGTGCACCGTTAGGTTAGGTAACTAACGGCAGAGCGGGGCAGGGCTAGCGCGGGTGTAAAACATAAGTAACGCCTATATAATATATCATATATACTATATACTGTATTTATCACAGAACAACACATGATCAAATCACAGATATCGCAGCAGAAGAATCATATGAAATATTGGATATACTAGGACGTCTGTGTTTTCAATACGAGCCAGTATAAAACACGGATTCCACGGTCGTGATGAATAGCCAAACCCACACCCCAAGACCCCTACGAGAGCGGCAAGCAACCCTACCAATTCTGGAGTTAGGAGACCCAGACTCGACTCCTCGAGTTGGTCTCCCATTGGACTCCAGAACCCGGTTACTTGTGCCCTCCTCCTTGGGTCTATCCTAGTGCGGAAAAGTAAATAATATACAAACGGTGACTACTTCCGCAACCTGGAAGCGCCCCAATAAAAAGAATATTACATACAAGTTTTTACATGAATGAAAATGAAAAAACACTCATCTCACATAAAAACCCCCCGGCCATTCAAACACGACGATCCAATATAACATATCCAGCAACACATAACATCACATGTCATCAACGTAAGTAAACATGTGCATCCCAATTGTCGTTGACATATAGCAACGAAACCGGCGATATCACATATTACACTTACGGTCACAGAAAAGAAAGTGTAAAACTACAACAGTTGGAATCCGCAATCTCTTTAGACATCGTGTGCCTAATCGAATGAATTCCTTAGACATCGCATGCCTAACAATTATAAACCCCGCATTTTAGTCTCAAAATCGAAAACACTTTTCAATATCAAGTCGGGGAATTCAACAAGATTCCCGACATCCTGATCGAATACTCGTCGTAAACTTCAGTAGACGGTGGCACCCCCGATACCGTCGACGAAGTGCACCAAGGCGGAACACCGCTACCGAGAGCACCCGAACGGATGCTTTCGGCGACGGGGTTCTCCTGTAGTCACTTGGTCGGGGCTAGGGGTGAGGCTGTCTATTAAGTTTACCCGGCGAGTATCCGCGTACGCTACGTTATTGCAACGGACTTTTGATCACATCAAAATTCCGTGGCAACCGATCAAGTGAGACTAAACTGCTATGTTTATAACATTCATTCAGTTATCACATAACTTCTTGTGAATTCCAATTATTGTATCCCATTCCGGATAAATAGAAAATGTTAAACTTTCCGATCGAACAGTCGAATACCCAAGTTTTCCCGATACTGCTCAACACATGAAATAAGTCTAACAACATTCAGTTCGTGCCTCAGTACCAACGGTCCAGCCGTAGAAGGGTCAAGCCAACGCCTCACATGTGGCACGCCGTACTGCCCCAAACCCGAAGGTTCAAAGGGCAGTTCAAGACGGTCACATAATCGAGTTAAGGTTTGTTGTCTTCTAGAGGGTCCATCGAGTTACTTGCACTACTTAGAACGTCGTTAAACTACGGAAAAATCCAACACTTGGAAATTTCCCGACAGGGGAAAAATTGGGTATTTATATCCGGTCGAACTTTTTAACATATTCTAAAATTTATCCGGAAAGCCACACTGACAAAATTTGATAATCCGATCGAATCTTTGATTCCCTATAAAACCCCAGAATACTCTTCTGTAGAGTCACAATAAAAATACCCCAGAAAATATAGCATTGAATTATATGAGTTACTGTGCAGAAATCATCATAAAAGGGAACAGTACGGCCGCGGAACCGCAGCACCATGCATAGCACGTGCCGCGGTTCCGCGGTGGAAAAGTCAATTCAGGCCCTCGTATTTCACAGTAATTCAAATAACACCCTGCTTATTTTTCTGCATATTTTTAATTGACAAAAATCCAAAATTTTAGAAAATTTCCAGAGAGCATTTTGGGAATGGGTTTCGATGTTCGTTCGGATTTCAAACGTCGTCTAGACTTCGCCTAAGGCTCTAGCTAGGCTCTGATACCACTGTAGGGTTCCTAGGCACACCAAGGAGGTCTCACAAGGCATCAAACATGCCATTTTCTAAAAATACGGTGCCGAGAAACCCTAGAACGGATCGTTGACTAGATATATAGGAGATAAAACAAACTAGTTAACACTTAACTACTAGAATACTGAAATACGACCTTTGTAGATCCGGTTCTCCACCTCCATAGCTCCACGATGATCTCCCTCCGCTGTCCAAATCGATCCCTTGACTCTAGCATTGGCATCATCGAAGAATAGGAGGGCTTGATCGTCGGTTCGATGCCGAAGATGATCTACGTCGAGGCATCGCTAGAACAAGCTCCAACTTCACCAAGCCTTGAAAACTTGTGAAGGAAACACCCTATACAACTTGGCAAGAGGTAGAGGATGAAGAAATAGGAAGTGGGTAAACTTTAGAATTGGATTTCTCACTTGTTTTAGCTAGTTGCCATTGAAGAGGCAAGCTTTTTCTTCATGTTGAAGAAGATGAAGAAGAAGAAGAAGATATGATGAAGATTAAATCAATAATAAAATCTAATTGATCTTATCATAATGCAAACTTGGGTTAGATTTAACTCTTGTAGAGAGCAAACTCTAGTTTAGCTAATGGTTAGGTTTAAACATAAAACAAAATGGTTACAAATTCAAAGCATCATGAAGTTTCCACAAAAGACAAAATTAGCAACCATTTCATTTTACCCAAAAGAAATAAAGAATATAAATGAAATGAATAAGTGAATACTTTAAAACCATAACCATTAACCTAAACATGGTTCAAATCAAACATACACCCAAGTTTGCATGCATCATCAAACATGATACAAACTAGTGCACAAAACTATATCATATATACAATGTGCACTTCAAGTGAGAAAATCCATCTTAAGTGAACCAATACTAGTTAATGTAAAGTAATATATCAAATATATAATTATCCATTAAATCATTGAATCAACACTTGATTCTATGATCCGGTCATATCGCATACAACCGGCTAGTATCCAATGTATCGGCTTTTCGAATCAATCCTTGATTCGATAACTAGGTTATATCGCATACAACCATTCGACACATTCATCGCGAGAATAAAATACGGTATCACATACACGCATTATTCTCGGTCCCGCACATATCTCATATGCGCTCCTATTTCGTTTCGCTTGAGCCAGGAAACCTCTGTGTAGGACTCTAAAGACTCGTCAATACGCCGGCAGCGGATGATGATCATATCAGACACCCACAAGCCGCAAGCGGTCTGCTAAACGTAACGGCCACCCGGGTGTTGAGCGATCAGAAGATCGACGAGCAAGCCCGCTCACACTCCTGTGAATCCAACCAGTAACACTTACCGTACAGTCCGGTCTGATCGTCTGATATGTCGCATATCTCACCTTGGGGTGGTAAACGTCAGACCCCAATAGCTCGATAAGTCGTGTCGATATGAGGTCTATAACAATTCAAGAAACTACTGGTAACACTTACCAGTAAATCTCAGCAACCCTGGCCAGGGATTTCCTGTTATAGCCAATCGAACACAGCGCAACATCAACTCCCTATACCGGGAGAGACGAATCCCCTCCTATCGCTCATTGCCTCCATGTGACTCGAGACTGTACCCAAAAACCACCGTTTTGCACGCCCTCTTGGACGTGGTAAGATGGAAATCAAAGCACAGTGGGAACCACATAAGACTCGATGACGATCTCGGGTCAACAGACTACTCTGTACCAGTGTCATCAGAGAACTACCATCTGACGTAAGGTATAATACCATCTGGGAGTTCTCGGCGAGTCCGTCCAGTGTACCCAGTCTCTACTGAGCACCCGTATATCATCTCTGATGTCAAACACCGATGGATATGGGATCATCCATCGCCCATCTGTATGGGTCGAGAAGGTACATGCTAGTCTACTCTGGTATATCGATGCCCCGTCTCGATACACCCACGACTAGGGACTTTGAAGGATGTACTTATGGACTACCATGTCCCCACTAGTATGATCCGCATCATAGTCCAGGTAGTCAAGTACACATCCTAAGGGCTTTACCAACATGTAACAGAGAGACAATCAGTGTACACGTTAAGGTAAAGTACAACCAGATAGCATACTATCATGTCGAGCAAGAAAGTCCTCCCTATATATGTCCCAGCATCCACTACAATATACATCCTATGTATAGTAATGGCCTCTAGGGCATACATATAACTAACAGATCATCCATCTCCCATCTACATGGGTCGAGAAGGTATACGCTAGCCTACTCTGGTATATCGATGTCCCATCTCGATACACCCACGACTAGGGACATTAAAGGATGTACTTACCGACTACCTTTGTCCCACTAGTATGATCCGCATCATAATTCAGGTAGTCAAGTACACTTCCTAAGGGCTTTATCAATACGTAACAGAGAGACAATCAGTGTACATGTTAAGATAAAGTGTAACCAGATAGCATACTATCATGTTGAGCAAGAAAGTCCTCCCTATATATGTCCAAGCATCCACTACAATATACATCTCATGTACAGTAATGGCCTCTAGGGCATACATATAACTAACACCTACGACCTGTGGAAACTGCAGTAGGGGCCCCGGGTGCGCTTTGCCGCCCTATTAGAGACTGGGTGGGTTTGAAGAACCTCTGGCCCTTAGCCTCCTCCAACAGTACCGTCTGGGAGACGTTGAGCGGGGTGTACTCCTGAAACTTCGGGGAGTAGGGCTTTGGCTGCTCAATCTTCTTTTTCTCTTCCCGGGCCCTTTTCTTCTGATCAGCTTGTTCTGTCCGGGGTAGGTTGGCGTTCACTTCGGACTCAAGCTGGATATCACGTTAGGTCTAGGCCTTTACCTCGGCCATAGTCTTAGGTTGCGCTAATGCAAAGGAGCGTAGCCACTCCTTATGTCTATGACCCGACCTAAGGGCCGTAATGACCGTTTCGTCCCGTTGTTCTGGGACCTCAAGGAGAGATGATCGACGGTCCGCTTCTGCCATCTGTTCCCGACGAAGTGGCCGAGGAATTGGGTGGCCAGCTCATTGAAGGTAGAGATTGAGCGTGGCGTGAGTCCTCGGAACCAGTCTCGTACGGAGCGGATGAGAGTGGTGGGGAAAGCGCGGCATTGAGAGGCGTCAGAACAGTCCTGAAAACTCATCCCGGCTGTGAACGCGTCCAAATGGTCCTTCGGGTCGGACTTCCCGTCGAAGAGTGAGACTTTCGGGGGCTTGTTCCGGGAGGAGACATGGACGACGAGTAGCTCTTTGGTGAAGGGCTTCGTGAGCGAGTCGACGGCATATTTAGCTCCGTCGCTTGAAGGACGATTTTCCCGATGCATGCTTTCGATCTTCTTTTCGAGGGCGTCGAGTCGGCCGTGGTATCCTGATGATTCGGCACATTCTGATTTTTGGCCTCTGCTGTTGGAGACCTGTGCCTGGCCACGTCCCCGGTTCTGTTCGATGAGTTTCCTTAGGTCCCCTGGCGAGGTCATCTTCGAGCTGCCATGGCTAGTCCCATCCGCACGACCCCATCGAGGGAGGGTGTGCCGGTCATGCCTGGGCGCAGGTGAGCTGACCGACACCTCCTCGGGAGGGACAGGGGCGCGATGGGGCTCGGGGCGAGGCACTCTGGCGAAAGACCTCGGTGTTGAGCTGTACGGCGCCCAGCGGGTCATTGAATATGTTAGCCCGGGGGATCTGCGGCCGCCGGAGACAGCGAGGTGGTGTCCGGTCGTGCCGACTCGGGTAGAGTCTTCTCTCCCTCTGTATGGGTCCCGGTCCCGAGGTGGGGGAGCGGCAACCTGGGGAGCTTGCCCGGCCGTTTGGACACGGACGAGTGTATCCATGACGGACGCGAGCCGATCTATCCGAGCGGATAGTGCGTGAATGACGTTCAGGGGAAGAGGGGATTCTCCTTCGTTCCCACTGCGGGGAGGACGACGGCTGGTGCTTGGATCATCGCGGTGACCGCTCGCCATGAAGTCAAGATCGGAAGATGGACTTTCTTTGAGTGGAACTAGCCTTCCCACAGACGGTGCTAACTGATGGATCTCTGGATCTCCTTCAGATGTTACCTTCCGTTGATCTGTAGCGAGCGGTGATGGATGGCTGAAATTGAGTTGGAGAGTTGCCTCCTGAAGCGTATGGATCTCAATGGGTTTTGTGTGGTTGAGGCCGAGCTATCTGCAAGGAAGTCTCAGGGTGGTTGTGCCACCGAGGACCCTCTGACGATCAAGTTAGACGGGGTATTTTTGCAGAGTAACGACCTATTGGGTGAAATTGGCTTACCTGAATCGTCTGGGAGAGGGGTTTATATAGTGGCAGCAATGAGCAGGCGGGCGCGAGATTCACGCCGGCCGTTACGCCCGCGTGATAGGCGGAATTCCCAATTAATGACGAGATGTGCTCGTTAATGGGGGATCGTGATGGCGTGGAACGCGGGATCATGGGCGGCGGATATCTCGCGTCTGGCGAGATTCGTGGAGCCGTGGCGGATGCGCCTGTGATCGGTGCTGTGGGTCGGTCGGTGAAACCGAGGAAGATAAGCTCGGCGAGAGGCTCGGGAACGAGCGGGAGGCCGAGACATCTTGGATATACGATTGCTCGGAGGCGAGCTGGAGGGCTGAGGGAACTCGGCGTGCGGGAGGGCTCCGAGGCGAGCCGATAGTCGTTTGTAAGGTGATCGGAGGGGTGGTCTGGAAACCCACCGAAGGTCGGGAACGTCCTCAGGTCGAAGGCCCGGGATATGCTTCCAACGTACCGATTTTGATCCTTTCTCGTAAACCCTGGGACACGTCATCAGCCACGTGTCATGATCTGGGGAAACACCGATATTTAGCCTAATCAAAGTGTGATTCCAGATCTCTTTTGATGTTTATAATTCAAGAGCATTTAGCTATCTAATTTTCGTGAATGGTTAGTGATGAAATTGGTTGGTTAAAATCTAAAAAGATGAGGTTGTTCTCTTTGTTTGGATACAATTTAGATTGTTTAAGTCAAAGTGTGATTGATTGGTTAAAATTTATAAAAGTTATACTAATGACATAATTAACACTAAAGTTTTGGAGTCTTCTTCCTCCCACATATTTTTTCTTTTTTTTTGGGGGGGGGGGTGGGGGGTGGGGGGTGTTGGGTGTCAGGTGGCTGTGGAATGGTGAGGCAATGTGCTTATCGTGCAACATCAATTTCAAAACCTATGCTGTTACAAGTAAGCTTGATGTTTTTCCAATTCTTTGAGATAATAACATAATCTATCTAATTGCCGCTATAGAATTGAGTTGCAACTTCCATTTGAGTAATATGAATAATTTGTTACACTCATTGTCTCAACCATAAGATAACATCTGTGATTTTCAGCATCTCTCTTTGATTGTTTTTTGGATTTTGTTTTGACAATGTGTGGTGGAGGACCTTTTCAGGTCTCCGTCAGATGTTGTCTTCCATTGATCTTCCGATGGATTTTGGTGGTGGTTTTCTGTCGCGTGTGGATCTCAGTGGGTTTTGATGAGAATGGTGATTTGAGAAGTTTGTAGCCGAGTACCTGTAAAGAAGTCTCGGGGTGGTTTGGTACCACCGAGGATCCTCCGACGATCAAGTTAGTGCTAAATCCGAGCAGAGTAACGGCTAAGTGGAATAAAAATTGCTTACTTGACCCTTCTGTGATGGGGGTTTATATAACGGTGATGGCACGCAGCAGCAGGCGCGAGAATCTCGCCAACAGTTACGCTTCCGACATCACGCCCGCGTAAAGAGCGGATCACCCATTAATGGGGATCGCGGAGGCGTGGAACGTGGGATGTTGCTGGCGGAGAATCCGCGCATGGCGAGATTCGCGGAGCCGCGGTTACGCCTGTGAGCGGTGGAGCTGGTCGGAGGGACCGAAGAAGATGGCCTCGGCTAGGGAGCTCGGAGATGAGCAAGGGGGGGAGTCGAGGAGGCCAACTTGCAGAGGGACTCGAGGAGGGCCGGCTTGTGCTTGTGGGCCGGGTATAGGGGTTGCCTGGTCGGCCCCTGTGTCCCTTCCTTCTGAGTTTTGGGGCACGTCATCTGCCACGTGTCCAGATCTTGGAGACCGCCAATATTGAGCATCATCATTAGCCCCCCACTCTTGTCCCGACTGGCTAGTGGGTCGGGTCAGGAGTGGACTGCTAGGCCTCCCGAGGCGAGCTCCTTCCCAGGGCTTTTGTCGAGACGAATCTTCGGGCCGTCAGTTGTCTTTTCTGTTAGCGAATCAGGGTGAGATCTTTGCATTTAAAGAAAGTGCGCCGGTCCGTGCACTTGGCCACTGAAGCGACGGTCCACGCGTCAAGCGTCAATTGGCTGACGCGACGAATGCAGGCCTGCGGCGTCTGATGGGATGCGGTCCAGCACAGGATCGACACGTGGAGCGATCGGAGCCGTTGGACGCGAGGAGTCGTTTCGGCGGGAGATGATGGGCGTCGTTGGATGAGGCCGCTCGCAGCAATAAACAGGGGTGGGGTCCGCCCTTGGGCCCCTACTCCTTCCTATTTCCCTCTGTTATGTCCTGGTTGCTCGGCGCTAGTCTTCTCTCTCCCGCTTTCGGCCCATGAAGATTCCCTTTTTCAAGGTTAGATGTCTTCCTTTGTAGAGTCAGTAGGAGTTGTAAGAGTAGGTTCTAGAGACCCCTCAGTTGTGTCTGAGTCCCCCTGGGGAGTAGAGGTCGGATCCCCTCCCCGGGATCGTGAGGCGGGGGCAGCCCCTAGGGAGGAGGCGGCAGATGCGGCCCCCGGCTCCTCGTGTTGGGTGAGGCATGAGGACGAGCTCGCTAATGCTCGGGCTCGCTTCCACATCCCCCCGCGCTACATGCTCCGACTGTCCAAGAAGGGAGAGGGGGCAGATCAAGTACGGGGCAGGGAAATCTCCCGGTATTTGGAAGCTTTTTGGGGCGGAATGCGCCTGCCCTTCTCTCCCGAGGTCGTTGCTGTGCTGAATTTTTTCGGTTTGGCCCCGGACCAGTTAGTGCCGAACTCATGGAGGATCCTTCTCTGGTTCTTGATCTGCCTGAAGTTACAGGCGGTTCCCTTCAGCCATTCCCTTCTCGATTCTTCTCTCGTCTTCAAAAGTCACCCTGGTAGTCGAGCGGGCGACCCGAGATGGGTCTATCTCTCTTTCAGAAAGCGGCCGGGGGCGCTGCCGGGATCGGGGTCGTGGCCTTGCCCTCTTCTATTCATGACTGGAAAAAGAAAATTTTCTTCATCTCCCCTCCCGAGGGCGAGGACTGGCCCGTGCCTACCAAGTGGTCAAGGGAGAAATGTTTGCCGGGGAACCAGTCCAATGACCCCACCGCGGTGAGAGTGGCGTCGTGGGAGCCCATCTCCCGACCTGACGTGCTGCTATCCGAGAGGGTTCTGAGCTGGGCCGGGCTCAGCCCCGTTGAGTTCGTCGGTAAGTTAGGTTAGCTTTTGGCTTTTGTTTTGCTCGTGTCACTGATTTGTTGGGTATTTGTTTTGTGCAGGATCCATGGACTTCGACTCGCTCAAAGCCTCCATGCGCCAGCCGAGGCAGGCTACGAGGGCTGGGGGCGCCAGTTCTTCTCGCGCGAAGCCTGCCCCAGCTCCTACTGCCCCGGTGGCGGTGTCCCGCGAGCACTCGGGGGCGGATCCCGTCCAGGGTCCCAGCAGAGTGTCGGGCCGGAAGCGGGCCCTGATTCTGGAGGACCCAGCCTCGGAAGAGGAGATCGGTTCTCCCTCGGAGCCGCTCAAGAGGAGCTCTCGGGGACCTTCCCGGGGCCGGTCCTCGCCGACCATGGTGGAGGAAGGGGTCCTCCGGCTCGCGGTGCCATTGGGGCTATCCATTGCGGATAGCCTTCTGCATGAGATAGAGACCTCGGCCGGGGGTAGAGTTCCCGGGGGGACCTTCAGGGCTCAGCTGGCATCCATCGCCCAGGAGTCCATGCAGGTAAGTGTTTGGTTCATTGTGAGATTCGGTGCCTCCTTCATCTTTCTGATATTTTTTGTGTCTTCCAGGTTCTCCAGCACGTGGCCCTCGCCCTGCGTATGGAAGCCGAGGTGGTAGCCTCGGCGCTGGAGGCTGTGTGCTGGCTCGCCTCGCTGGAAGTGAGCTCCAGGCGGGAGCTGGAGGCAATGACGGCGAGGGTTGCCTCCTTGGAAGGCGAGGTGGAGGCCGGGAAGCGGGAGGTATCCCGGCATCGCGAGGCTGCCGTAATTTCCTAGGTCAAGCTCGAAGACGCCCAGGTGCTCGCCGGCAACCTGAGGAGGATGTTGAAGACCCTCCGGAAGAAGCTTGGGACGGCGGCCAAGGCGGCCAAGTCGGCCGAACTGAAGGCTGTGGAGAGCTATAAGAATTCGAAGGACTTCTATGATGACCTGGCCATAGCTACGACCCGCATCTGGCACGACGCCCTCGACGCCGTTAAGGCCCGGATGCCGGAGTTTGTCGACGGAGATCTCCGGGCCGAGTTCCCCCTCGCGGATGTCGATGAGCAGGGGGAAGAGGTTCCTGGCGAAGAACCCGCCGAGGACCCCGCGCGCCACGTGGTGGATGTCGAGGACCTTGAGGTCGCACCTGGCCCCGAGGTATAGAGCCCCCGTCTTCCTACTTTTATTTCTTTGTTTTTGGAATTTTGTAAGGCTGGGGAGCCCCAAAAAATACTCTTTGTAACGCTTTTGTCTTTGGTAGTAATAAAATTTTTCTTTGGTTTCATCGAATCGCGCTCTACCATCTGTTTGTGAAGAATGTTTGTAAAATATTTCTGCTTGCACTGTTGGGTCAGCTATCTGTCTAGCGATCGTTCGTCGGGTTGATTTCGATCACTTGCCAAGCGCTGCCGAGGAGGCATCTTCATAGCCCGGAGCCGATGGGGGATCGCTTAAACTTCGATGGACTTGTTGCCCCTTGTTGGGGCCTCGGATCCTCAGCGTTGGTGGGGCTGTAAGAAGCCCGCCAAGGATAACCGGGCGGTGAAGCTGCGCGGTCTCCTCTTTGTGAGGGCTTCGATCTCTGGCGTCGCGGGTAAGGAGCTACCAGCCGGAGATGACCGAGCAGGGTAGCTGCTCGTTCGCCTCTGGTGAGGGCCTTGATCCTTAGTGTTGGAGGGGCTGTAGGAAGCCCACTAAGGATGACCGGGCAGTGAAGCTGCGCGGTTGCCTCTTGGCGAGGGCTTTGATCTCTGGTGTTATGGGTAGGCAACTACCAGCCTGGGATGACCGAGCGGGGCAGTCGCTCGGATGCCTCTTGCGAGGGCTTCGATCCCTGGCGTCATGAGTAGGGATCTACCAGTCGGAGATGACCGAGCAGGGTAGCTGCTTGGTTGCCTCTTGAGAGGGCTTTGATCTATGGCGTCATGGGTAGGCAACTACCAGCTTGGGATGACCGAGCGGGGCAGCCGCTCGGATGCCTCTTGCGAAGCTTCGATCCCTGGCGTCATGGGTAGGGAGCTACCAGCCGGAGATGACCGAGCAGGGTAGCTGCTCGGTTGCCTCTTGCGAGGGCTTTGATCCTTCAGGACGGGCCGAGCAGGGTTACTGCCCAGTGCCTCTTGGCGAGGACTTTGATCCCTGTCGGTTGTGGTAGGAACCTACCAGTCGGGTACAGCCGAGCAAGGACTCGACTGCCTCTGGGAGGACTTTGGTCCTTAGCGCGGGAGGGGCTGTAGAAGCCTACCAAAGACCCTTGGCCGGGCAAGGTTACTGCCCGGTGCCTCTTGGCGATGGCTTTTGTCCAGAAGGATATGTTGGGTTCCTAGGCACTCTTGTGAAGGTTCAAAAGGCATCAAACATGCCCGGATAAAAATTTAGACGTGCCGAACAACCCAAAGCCGGGATCTTTGCTAGATTATTAGGTTTAAACATGCAAGATGATAACTTTTATCTAAGTGTGAGGGATTACAACCTTTGTAGTCCGCTCCTTCACTTCACAAGCTCCGAGTAGAAGTCCCTTTGCCGCGATCCACGATCTCCCGGACTCATGAGAGGCTCCACGACTCGAACGATCCATTCTAGCTTGTCGTATTCCAAATCTCCGATAATCTACGTCGAGGTTTCAAAGAACTCAAGCTATCTCACTCTTAAAGAAGTGAACACACTAATCCCATGGGCTAGATGAGATGAGGATGAGAGAGTAGTATTTTTGCTTTCTTTTTATATCATTTTCTCATATTTTATCATCACTTTAGGATATCCAAGAGAGCTTATCAAGAAGGAAGAAGATGATAATGGAAAATATAATCCTTAGATTAAAACCTTTTGTGATGAATAGAAAGAAATATATGATTGATTTGTAAACCATGGTCAAGGATGATAGGATAAGAATGAGTAGAGAAACAACTAGGGTTAGGGTTTGGTTAGGTTAAAAAGAATGTGTCATTCTAAATATCTTAAGAATGACAAAAGAAGAAAGCTTCTAGAAGGAACTTGAAGCATCCAACCCTAATCAAACCTTAACCTCAATTAATCATCCTTAAACATGTTTAACAATTAATCATATCATGTCACAATAATATATATCACATATATATTATATATTTGCAACAAAAGAAAATAATACAATTAACATATATCGCATATATATCAATGTATCATCCACTGAGAAAATGAAATAATAAAGCGAGCCAATATTAGATAATGTAATACAATATATCATATATATTATTATACATTAAATCATCGAATCAACACTTGATTCGACGTTCCGGCTATATCGAATATTACCGACTAATATATCATGTACCGATTCATCGAATCAACACTTGATCCGATGACCCGGTTCATATCCATATATCGCGAGAATATAATATGGTATCCCATATCGCATTATTCTCGTTCCTGCGCATATCACATATGTGTCACTACTCCGTTTCGCCTGAGCCAAGAAAACTCTGTGTAGGACTCTAAAGAATCGTCAATACACCGGTAGCAGGTGATGATCATATCAAACACCCACAAGCTGCAAGCGGTCAGCTAAACGTAACAGCCACCCAGGTATTGAGCGATCAGAAGATCAACAAGCTAGCCTGTGCGTTCTCCTGTGAATCCAACCAGTAACACTCCCATACAGTCCGGTCTATTCGTCTGATATGTCGCATATCAAGTCTAGGGGTGGTATACGTCAGACCCCAGTAACCGATAAGTCGTGTCGATGTGTGGCTCATAACGGGTCGAGAAACTACTAGTAACACTTACCAGTAAATCTCCATATCAGCCCTGGCCAGGGACTTCCAGTTATAGCCAATCGAACACAGCACAACATCAACTCCCTATACCGGGAGAGACGAATCCCCTCCTATCGCTCATTGCCTCCATGTGATTCGGGACTGTACCCAAAAGCCACCGTTTTGCATGCCCTCTTGGACGTGGTAAGGTGGAAATCAAAGCACAGTGCGAATCAAACAAGACTCTATGACGATCTCGGGTCTACAGACTACCCTGTACCAGTGTCACCGGAGAACTGCCATCTGACGTGTGGTATATCACTATCTGGGAGTTCTCGGCGAGTCCGTCCAGTGTACCCAGTCTGCACTGAGCACCCGTACACCATCTCTGATGTCAAACACCGATGGATATGGGATCATTCATCGCCCATCATATGGGTCAAGATGTGTATACGCTAGTCTACTCTGGTGTATCGATGCCCTGTCTCGATATACCCTCGACTAGGAACAGTTATAGGATGTACTCATAGATTACCGCGGCCCCACTAGTATGATCTCATCACAGTCCCAGTAGTCGAGTACAGATCCTAAGGGCTTTATCAACAAGTGAGAGTAAAACAGTAAACCAATACAAGTCAACATGTTAAGATAAAGTGAAACCAAATAGCATACTATCATGACGAGCAAGAAAGTCCTCTCTGTATATATCTAAGCATCCATCATAATATACATCATATGTACAACAATGGCCTCTAGGGCATATACATAACTAACAATCTCCCACTTGCACTAAGGCCAGCTACTGTAGTATCGCATACCTAGCATCCCGAATAATCTCTCAAACTGTATCTGGGGAATAGCCTTCGTGAATGGATCCGCAGTGTTGTCCTTCGTATCTACTCTCCTGACCTCGATCTCCCGGCGATCAACTATCTCCCTGATCAGGTGATACCGCCTCAGAATATGTCTGGACTTCTGATGGGACCTGGGTTCCTTGGCTAACGCCACAGCTCCATTGTTATCGCAATACAAAGGTATTGGATGCTCAATGGATGGAACCACACCAAGTTCACTAATGAACTTCTTGATCCAGACAGCCTCTTTGGCAGCATCGTTGGCAGCGATGTATTCAGCCTCCATCGTCGAGTCTGCAACGGTATCCTGTTTGGAACTCTTCCAACATACCGCCCCTCCATTGAGGGTAAAGACAAAACCCGAATGCGACTTAGAGTCGTCCTTATCACTTTGGAAGCTGGAATCGGTAAAGGACTCCACCTGGAGTTCTCCATTACCATACACCAAGAACATCTCCTTAGTCCTTCGTAAGTACTTGAGAATGTTCTTCACAGCTGTCCAGTGACTCTCTCCAGGATCTGCTTGATACCGACTCACTACACTCAGTGAGTAAGCTACATCGGGTCTGGTATATAGCATCGCATACATGATAGAGCCTACTGCCGAAGCATAGGGTATCCCTTGCATGCGAGCTCTCTCCAAATCAGTCTTGGGAGACATCTCTTTGGAGAGAGTGAGTCCAGAGATCGTGGGTTGGTTCCCACGCTTGGATTCTTCCATACTAAACCTTTTTAGTATGGTGTCAATGTACCTGGATTGGGACAATCCCAGTATCCGTTTAGATCTATCTCTATAGATCATGATTCCCAATATGCAGGAGGCATCACCTAGATCTTTCATTGAGAATCTCTGTGATAAGAAGAGCTTGACTGATTGCAGCATAGGAATATCATTTCCTATCAAGAGTATGTCATCCACGTACAATACGAGGAAGACAACCTTACCCACTGCTACCTTCTTATAGATACAAGGTTCATCTATATTTTTGATGAAGTCAAACTCTTTGACTACAACATCAAAACAGATGTTCCAACTCCGCGATGCTTGCTTTAACCCATAAATGGATTTAAGCAGCTTGCACACCTTTCCGCTGCTCCCACTATCTACGAAGCCCTCTGGCTGAGTCATGTACACGCACTCTTCTAAATCACCGTTTAGAAAGGCGGTCTTAACATCCATTTGCCAGATTTCGTAATCATGGTATGCAGCAATGGCAAGTAAGATCCGGATGGACTTAAGCATAGCCACTGGAGAAAAGGTTTCGTCATAGTCCACACCTGGTCTTTGACGAAAACTCTTTGCTACAAGTCTAGCTTTGAAAGTCTCAACTTTTCCATCTACACCAAATTTCTTTTTAAAGATCCACTTGCTCCCAATGGGTTTTACCCCTTCAGGAGCATTTTCCAAAGTCCATACTTTGTTGGTGTACATGGATTCCATCTCAGAGCGCATTGCATCCAGCCATTTCACAGAGTCACTACTTGTGATGGCCTGCTCGAAACTAGTGGGTTCATCATCATCCATGATGCAATCCTCGCTTCCACCATCAATGAGAAAACCGTAGTATCTCTCAGGTGGACGAGAAACCCTACTAGATCGGCGGAGAGGCTGGGGTTCGTCGGGTACTACTGAATCCTCTGGTTCTACTAAATCTTCAGTTGCAGTTTGTGTTGCTGGAACTTCTTCCAGTTCTACTTCAGAGCCACTAATCTCTTTTGCAAGAAATTCCTTTTCTAAAAAGGTGGCATGTTGAGCAACAAACACTTTTTGCTCCTCACTGTGATAGAAAAAATATCCATAAGAATTCTTCGGATATCCTACAAACTTGCAAAGAACTGATCGTGCCTCGAGTTTGTCCGGATTTTGCCTTTTGACATAGGCCGGACAACCCCATATCTTAACTCGTTTAAGATACGGTCTCTTCCCACTCCATATCTCATATGGTGTGTTAGGTAAAGATTTAGTTGGAACTTGATTCAATAGGTATGCCGCTGTCTCAAGCGCATACCCCCAGAAGGAAATAGGTAACTCAGCTGTACTCATCATAGAGCGCACCATATCTAATAGGGTGCGATTCCTCCGCTCCGATACACCGTTGTGCTGTGGTGTATAAGGAGGAGTAAGCTGAGAGAGAATCCCATTCTCTTTTAGATAATCTAGGAACTCATTGCTTAAGTATTCACCTCCTCGATCAGATCGAAGAATCTTAATACTTTTGCCCGTTTGGTTCTCTACTTCGTGCTTATATTCCCTGAATTTCTCAAAAGCTTCAGACTTGTGTTTCATCAGGAACACATATCCGAATCTTGAGAGATCGTCAGTGAATGTAATGAAGTAGGAAGAACCGTTCCTGGCATGCGTAGACATGGGACCGCATACATCACTATGTACCAGTCCTAAGAGTTCAGTAACTCTTTCTCCGTGTCCACTAAACGGAGCTTTGGTCATTTTTCCTTTGAGACATGAATGGCAAGTATCATAAGATGATAATTCGAACGGATTCAAATAACCATCCTTATGTAACTTAGCGTCGCATTGATATGACCAAGTCTACAATGCCACAAGTAGGATTCGTTCATTTCTGAACTTTTCCTCTTGTGTGTGTTTTGTATATTCAGGACTGTATTCTGATTTAGAATGAATATGCCATTATGTAACGAGCCTGATGCAATCAACTTTTGATCTAGTAATATGTTCATAACATTATCCTGTACTACAAAATTATATCCTTCTTTGCTTAATAAAGAAACTGATATAATGTTGCACATCATGTTCGGTATATAATAGCATTCATTTAGAATCAGTGTATTACGACTTGGTAATACAAGGTGATATTCGCCAACTGCTTTGGCTACTATACTTGCACCGTTCCCTACTTGAACGGAATGATCACCTTTTCCCAGTTCTCTACCTTTACGTAGCCCATGTAACTGTTTACATATGTGGGATTCTGATCCGGTATCTAATACCCAGGACGTAGGGTGAAATGAGAAACAGTTCTCAATAACTAACACACCTGAAGAAGATGCATCAACATGCACGTTCTTTTGGGCGGTGTGAGAATCCAGATATTTTCCTGTTTCCTGTTCAGTCTTATAACTCTTATAAGAAAGAACGGGTCCAACATTCCCTTGCTCAGTACAAAAATCGGGTTCAGTCAATACATCAATATTATTATCTTGATTATGGCCTGAAATGGTCGCTACCTGGAGAGAGAGAGAGAAGAAAACACTTTAGCGTATGCTCTTGCAAGATTAGATTGGTTATTATCTTATCTAATCAGGATGTCTCCCACTGTTTTTATCAAATCTACCTTAAAACCCTAAAAGGTAAGATTAGCCGGGATTAATTACACCCTACAATTTCGTCAATCTTTCAGCCAGATCAGTGTCGGTACTTTGAGGGAGGTTCCCCGTGCTTTCGCACGGACCTAATTAAAGTAAACCTCGTTTTTCCAGAGGCGTAACCTCGTTAACACTTTTCTAGATACCTACTTGATCGGCTAGTTGTCTTGTGTAAAACTCTCCCAGGAGTAACTCTTACTCGCAGTGGGTATCAGGATCCAACTATCTCATAGGAGGTATGCAATCTCATTGCAAATTTCAACACTTGAAATTCCCGATAATATTTTGCCCCAAACGATCTATGACCTTGACAAGGTCAACAAACCATAGACCGCAAGTCAAGTTCAACCCGTCATTTCTTGATTGAATCAAACCCACCCGCACGACCCTTGACAAGGTCAACAAGGCCGCACGACTACCCTAACCCAATCTGCATCATATGCATAAGCAGATAAATACTGGTTAGCTACCGCACACTGCGCCTTGACAAGGTCAACAAACGCAGCACGAATACTAAACAGGACTTATCTGAAAAGACGGAGGGCTACGACATGTTTTTCTGAAAACCTATTGCGTAATGAACTTGATATCGTCATAGAATCATGTATTTTTGAAAAGGAGTGTTTTTGAGGCTTTACTTAATTTCGCTAAAGGGGTCACTCTCGGAGAAGGGATCGTCGGCCCTTTCCTCATCGAATAAGGTGCAGGATATATCACATATACCGCTGTGCAAAGCAAAACACTAAAAGCAATCAAAAGAAAAACCGCGTTTTGTAGCATCTGCCAGTTTCGTTAAAGGAGTCACTCCCGGTGAAGGGATCTCGGTCCTTTCCTCATCGAATAAGGTGCAGGATATATCATATATATCGCTGTGCAAAGCAAAACTGTAGCTACCCTTTTTATGAAGTTTTGATTCTACAACATCTTTAGGTTTCTTTTCTTTTATTAATCTCATTAATAAAAATCCCATCAGCTTATGCTTCCTAAGTATCACAGAAGAAACGAAAGCAGTAATATTTATATATCAGCATATATATATAGTATAAGCATTCGTCTCAGGCAGTAATATGATCTCATCATAGAACATTGCAGCAGAAGAACATATATGAAATATTGGATATACTAGGACGTCCGTGTTTTCAATACGAGCCTGTATAAAACACGGATTCCACGGTCGCGACGAATAGCCAAACCCACATCCCAAGACCCCTACGAGAGCGGCAAGTAACACTGCCAATTCTAGGGTTAGGAGACCCGGTCTCGACTCCTCGAGATGGCCTCCCACTGGACCCTAGAACCCGGTTACTTGTGCTCCCCTCCTTGGGTCTAACTAATGCGGAAAAGTAAATAATATACACTGGTGACAGCAACCGCAACCTGGAAGTGCCCCAAATAAAAGATTATTACATTACAAATGAATTTTACATGAATGAAAATAAAAATCCTCATCTCACATAAAACCCTCGGCTATTCTGATCGCGACAATCCAATATAACATATCACAGCAACACATAATATCTCATATCATCAACGTAAGTAAATATGCGCATCCCAATTGTCGTTGACATATAGCAATGAAACCGGCAATATCACATATTACACTTACGGTCACAGAAAAGAAAGTGTAAAACTATAATATTTGGAATCCACAATCACTTTAGACATCGTAAATCTGAAATATCACATATTCCGCATTTCATACTTAACTCTATGAATTCCACATATTGTATCACATTCCAGATAAATAGACAGTATTAAATTTTCTGAACAGATAATCAAATACCCAAAATTTCCCATAGTGCTCAACTCTTGAGCGGAGTTCAAATAATCCCAGAATATGTCACAGTACCGGTGATCCAGCCGTAGAAGGGCCAAGCCAACGCCTCACATGTGGCACGCCGTACTGCCCCAAACCCGAAGGTTCAAAAGGCAGTTCAAGACGGTCACATAATCGAGTCAAGGTTTGTTGTCTTCTAGAGGGTCCACCGCTTAACTTGTACAATTTTTCCGAAAGATTTAAACCCGATAAAAATTCAACGCTTGAAAGTGTTCCGTACCGGGAAACAGTAAGTTAATGATATCCGTTCAAATAGTTTAACAGTTTCTAAATATCCGGAAAGAAATACGAACTTAAATATTCCGATCGAATCTACTATTACCAAATAAACCCCAGATTTTTAAACACCTGAAACAGATTAAAAATACCCAGAAAAGTTAACAAGTTCCTACGGTTATTACCAGAAAAGCCACGTGTCACAATCCTATCAATCCGCCGCGGAACCGCCGCGCAAGGCATGCTTGCGCCGCGGTTCCGCCGCCGTTTGATCGAATTGGGGGCTCAGGTTTTATGGTAATTCTTAGAATTCCCTGCTGATTTTTTTACATATTTTTAATTCAGAAAAATCCCAAAATTTAAAAAATTTCCAGAGAGGGATCTTTTTGCGTCGTTTCGGATTCGATCGGAGTTTTAACTTCGTAAACACATCGCCTAATGCTCTAGCTAGGCTCTGATACCACTGTTGGGTTCCTAGGCACTCTTGTGAAGGTTCAAAAGGCATCAAACATGCCCGGATAAAAATTTAGACGTGCCGAACAACCCAAAGCCGGGATCTTTGCTAGATTATTAGGTTTAAACATGCAAGATGATAACTTTTATCTAAGTGTGAGGGATTACAACCTTTGTAGTCCGCTCCTTCACTTCACAAGCTCCGAGTAGAAGTCCCTGCCGCGATCCACGATCTCCCGGACTCATGAGAGGCTCCACGACTCGAACGATCCATTCTAGCTTGTCGTATTCCAAATCTCCGATGATCTACGTCGAGGTTTCAAAGAACTCAAGCTATCTCACTCTTAAAGAAGTGAACACACTAATCCCATGGGCTAGATGAGATGAGGATGAGAGAGTAGTATTTTTGCTTTCTTTTTATATCATTTTCTCATATTTTATCATCACTTTAGGATTTTCAAGAGAGCTTATCAAGAAGGAAGAAGATGATAATGGAAAATATAATCCTTAGATTAAAACCTTTTGTGATGAATAGAAAGAAATATATGATTGATTTGTAAACCATGGTCAAGGATGATAGGATAAGAATGAGTAGAGAAACAACTAGGGTTAGGGTTTGGTTAGGTTAAAAAGAATGTGTCATTCTAAATATCTTAAGAATGACAAAAGAAGAAAGCTTCTAGAAGGAACTTGAAGCATCCAACCCTAATCAAACCTTAACCTCAATTAATCATCCTTAAACATGTTTAACAATTAATCATATCATGTCACAATAATATATATCACATATATATTATATATTTGCAACAAAAGAAAATAATACAATTAACATATATCGCATATATATCAATATATCATCCACTGAGAAAATGAAATAATAAAGCGAGCCAATATTAGATAATGTAATACAATATATCATATATATTATTATACATTAAATCATTGAATCAACACTTGATTCGACGATCCGGCTATATCGAATATTACCGACTAATATATCATGTACCGATTCATCGAATCAACACTTGATCCGATGACCTGGTTCATATCCATATATCGCGAGAATATAATACGGTATCCCATATCGCATTATTCTCGTTCCTGCGCATATCACATATGTGCCACTACTCCGTTTCGCCTGAGCCAAGAAAACTCTGTGTAGGACTCTAAAGAATCGTCAATACGCCGGTAGCAGGTGATGATCATATCAAACACCCACAAGCTGCAAGCGGTCAGCTAAACGTAACAGCCACCCAGGTATTGAGCGATCAGAAGATCAACAAGCTAGCCTGTGCGTTCTCCTGTGAATCCAACCAGTAACACTCCCGTACAGTCCGGTCTGTTCGTCTGATATGTCGCATATCAAGTCTAGGGGTGGTATACGTCAGACCCCAGTAACCGATAAGTCGTGTCGATGTGTGGCTCATAACGGGTCGAGAAACTACTAGTAACACTTACCAGTAAATCTCCATATCATCCCTGGCCAGGGACTTCCAGTTATAGCCAATCGAACACAGCACAACATCAACTCCCAATACCGGGAGAGACGAATCCCCTCCTATCGCTCATTGCCTCCATGTGATTCGGGACTGTACCCAAAAGCCACCGTTTTGCACGCTCTCTTGGACGTGGTAAGGTGGAAATCAAAGCACAGTGGGAATCACACAAGACTCTATGACGATCTCGGGTCTACAGACTACTCTGTACCAGTGTCACCGGAGAACTGCCATCTGACGTGTGGTACATCACCATCTGGGAGTTCTCGGCGAGTCCGTCCAGTGTACCCAGTCTCCACTGAGCACCCGTACACCATCTCTGATGTCAAACACCGATGGATATGGGATCATCCATCGCCCATCATATGGGTCAAGATGTGTATACGCTAGTCTACTCTGGTGTATCGATGCCCTGTCTCGATATACCCTCGACTAGGAACAGTTATAGGATGTACTCATCGACTACCGCGGCCCCACTAGTATGATCTCATCATAGTCCCAGTAGTCGAGTACAGATCCTAAGGGCTTTATCAACATGTGAGAGTAAAACAGTAAACCAATACAAGTCAACATGTTAAGATAAAGTGAAACCAAATAGCATACTATCATGACGAGCAAGAAAGTCCTCTCTGTATATATCTAAGCATCCATCATAATATACATCATATGTACAACAATGGCCTCTAGGTCATATACATAACTAACAGGATAGCCGAGCGAGGGATCCTCAGACTCGACGGCCTCTGGGAGGGCTTTCTGGTCCCCGGCGTTGCGGTATGGTAGCTACCCGCCAGGGGTGACCGAGCAGGGTAGCTGCTGGGTTGAATCTGTAGGGTTCCTAGGCACGCTAATGAGGTCTCACAAGGCATCAACTATTCCAATTTCAAATTTTACAAGTGCCGAGAAACCCTAATACGGATCGTTGACTAGAATTTTAGGCGACAAATGAAACTAGTTAACAATATAACTAAGTGAACGGAAATACAACCTTTGTAGATCCGGTCCTCCACCTCCATAGCTCCGCAATGAAGTCTCCTCGCTGTCCAAATCGAATTCCGGGCTCTAGCGTTGGCTTCATCGGAAAAATGGGCGGGCTAGGTCATCGACTTCGATGCCGAAGATGATCTACGTCGAGGCATCGCAAGATCAAGCTCCCACTTCACCAAGTCATGAAACTTGTGAAGAAAACACCCTACACTACTTGGCAAGAGGTAGAGGATGAAGAAATAGGAGGTGGGTTCACATTAGAATTGGATTTCTCACTCATTTTCTCAAGTTGCCATTGATGGAGGCAAGCTTCTTCTTGAAGAAGAAGAAGATGAAATATATTATGATAAGTTAATTAAAATAGAAAAGAAAAACTAATACTTATCATAATATCAACCATGGTTATGTGTAGAGAATTGACTAGGGTTAAGTGGAATGGTTCGGGTTAAGCATGAAAACAAAAATGGTCACTAAGTCAAAGCTTCATGAAGCTTCAACTAGCAAACAAATCAAGCCACCATTTTCTTTTCTTTTGCTAAAAAGAAATAAATAAATAAATAAATAGATAGATAAAAGAATAAGTAAATGAAATGAAACCCTAACCATTCATATAACCATGGTTTAATTCTTTACACAAACCCAAGTGAGCATGTATCATCAAACATGATACAAACTTGTGCACAAAAATATACCACATATACAATGTGCACAAACAAGTGAGAAAAACCATTTAAAGTGAACCAATACTAGTTAATGCAAAGTAATATATCAAATATATTATTATGCATTAAATCATTAAATCAACACTGGATTTAACGATCGGTCATATCGCATGTGACCGACTAATATCTAATGTATCGGGTTATCGAATCAATCCTTGATTCGATAACTAGGTTATATCGCATACAACATTTCGATACAATCATCGCGAGAATGGAATACGGTATTACATACACGTATTATTCTCGTTCCCGCACATATCTCATATGCGCTCCTATTTCGTTTCGCTTGAGCCAGGAAACCTCTGTGTAGGACTCTAAAGACTCGTCAATACGCCGGCAGCAGATGATGATCATATCAAACACCCACAAGCCGCAAGCGGTCTGCTAAATGTAACGGCCACCTGGGTATTGAGCGATCAGAAGATCGACGAGCAAGCCCGCTCACACTCCTGTGAATCCAACCAGTAACACTTACCGTACAGTCCGGTCTCGTCGTCTGATATGTCGCATATCTCGCCTAGGGGTGGTAAACGTCAGACCCAAATAGCTCGATAAGTCGTGTCGATATGAGGTCTATAACAGTTCGAAAAACTACTGGTAACACTTACCAGTATATCTCAGCAACCCTGGCCAGGGATTTCCGGTTATCGCCAATCGAACACAGCGCAACATCAACTCCCAATACCGGGAGAGACGAATCCCTTCCTATCGCTCATTGCCTCCATGTGATTCGGGACTGTACCCAAAAGCCACCGTTTTGCACGCCCTCTTGGACGTGGTAAGGTGGAAATCAAAGCACAGTGGGAACCACACAACACTCTAAGACGATCTCGGGTCAACAGACTACTCTGTACCAGTGTCACCAGAGAACTGCCATCTGACGTAAGGTATAATGCCATCTGGGAGTTCTCGGCGAGTCCGTCCAGTGTACCCAGTCTCTACTGAGCACCCGTATATCATCTCTGATGTCAAACACCAATGGATATGGGATCATCCATCGCCCATCTGTATGGGTCGAGAAGGTATACGCTAGTCTACTCTGGAATATCGATGCCCCGTCTCGATATACGCACGACTAGGGACCTAGAAGAATGTACTTATGGACTACCATGTCCCTACTAGTATGATCCGCATCATAGTCCAGGTAGTCAAGTACACATCCTAAGGGCTTTACCAACATGTAACAGAGAAACAATCGGTGTATACGTTAAGGTAAAGATCAACCAGATAGCATACTATCATGTCGAGCAAGATAGTCCTCCCTATATATGTCCCAGCATCCACTACAATATACATCCTATGTACAGTAATGGCCTCTAAGGCATACAAATAACTAACAATCTCCCACTTGCACTAGGGCCATCTGTATAGCAGTGGTTGTAGTATCTCATACTCAACCATCCCATAAAAGTCTCTCTCTGGGAATAGGCCTTCGTGAGTGGATCCGCCGTGTTATCCTCTGAGTCTGCTCTCCTAACCTCGATCATCCTGGAGATCAACCATCTCCATGATCAGGCGATACTGCCTTAGAATAAGTCTGGATCACTGATGGGACCGGCGTTCCTTGGCATAAGCCACAACTCCATTGTCTCACAATGGTAGAAACGTAGTTCATCTCATGAACCAATATACACCCAAACTTCCTCTTTGGTAGCATCTTAAGTAGCGATGTATCTTGCCTTTAGTGTCTAGTATGCCACGGTATCTAGCTTGGAACTCTTCCAACATACCGTCCCTTTACTGAGGGTAAAGACAATACCTGTGACTGACATTCAGTCGTCTTTATCACCCTAGAACCCTTCCAGTGATTCTCCCCTGGATCAACTGATACCATCTCACTACAACTAGTGAGTATCCTAACATCCACTTAGATCTATCTCATAGATCCAAAATCCAGGATTTAGTAGGTATCACTTTGATCCTATGTGGAGAATCATTGTGATAAGTGGAGATTGATCGAGCGTAGCATAGGAAACTCTTTCCCTATCAAGAGTATGTCATCCACGTACTCTATGAGAATCGCCACCATACTCCCTACTACCTTTTTGTATATACAAGGTTCATCTACCATTTTGATGAAGTCAAACTTTTTGACTACGACATCAAAACAGACGTTCCAACTCTGCGATGCCTGCTTTATCCTATAAAGCATCTTGTACATGTTTCCGCTGCTCCCACTGTCTACGAAGCCCTCTGGCTGTGTACTTACAGACGCACTCTTCTAAAACACCATCTAGAAAAGCAGTCATGGCACCCAACCGCCAGATATCATAGTCATGGTATGTAGCCGTAGCAAGTAGGATCTGGATGGACTTAAGCATAGGCACTGGAAAAGGTTTCATCATTATCCTCGCCTGGTCGATGACGAAAAACTTTAACAAGTCTAGCTTTGAAAGTCTCAACTTTTCCATCTACACCAAGTAATCTTCTCAAGATATACTTGCTCCTGATGGGGATTTAACCCTTCAGATATAGCAACCAAAGTCCATACTTTGTTGGTGTACATGGATTCCATCTCAGATCACTAAGCATCCAGCCATTCTTACAGAGTCTTACTCCTGATGGCCAGCTCGAAACTAGTTGGGTCATCATCTCATGATGCAATCCTCGCTCCCACTGTCATAGAGAAACCGAAGTATCTCTCAGGTGGGTGAGGAACCCTACTAGATCGGCGGAGAGGCTGAGGTTCTTTGGTTTCTACTGAATCCTTTGGTTCTACCAAATCAGCTGCTTCAGTTTGCATAGCTGGAACCTTTCCAGTTGTACATAACAGACCTTGCCTCGAGCTTGTCTGGATTTTGCTTTTAGACATAGGCCGGACAACCCCAAATCTTAACTAACTTAAGATATGGGCTCTTCCCTTTCCATATCACATATGAAGCGGTAGGCAACTGATTTGATTCGAACCCTATTCAATAGGTATGCAGCTTCATAAGTGCATAACCCCCAAAAGGAAATAGGTAACTCAGTAATACTTATCATAGAGCACACCATATCATATAGGGTGTGATTGCTCCGCCCCGATATACCATCGTGCTATGGTGTATTCGGAGGAGTAATGCCGAGAGAGAATCTCATTCTCCTTTAGAAAAGTCCAAGAATTCCGTGCTCAAGTATTCTCCTCCCTGATCTCATCATAGGACATAATACTTATACCCGTATTGATTCCCTACTTCTAGCTTATATTCTGTGAATATCTCAAATGGTTCGGACTTGTGTTTCAACAGGAACATATGACTGAATCTTGAGAGATTATCAGAGAATATAGTGAAGTATAAAGAACTAGTCCTGGCATGTGTAGACAGGAGACCTTATATACATCATCATGTATTAGTCCCAAGAGTTCAGTAACTCTTTCTCTGTTTCCAATAAACAGAGCTGTGGTCATCTTATCTTTGTGACATGACTGGCGAGTTTCATAAGATGTAAATTCAAACTAATTTAAATATGCATCTTTATGTAACTCCAGCTAGTCGGGTCGCATTGATATGACCTAGTCTACAATACCTCAAGAAGGATCCGTTCATTTCTGAACTCTTCCTCTTGTGTGTGTTCTATATACTAAGAACTGTAGTTTGATTTAGAACATTAATGTTTTTAGATAACGTGCCTGAACCGATCAACTTTTGATATAGGAAATGTTCAAAACATAATCCATCAATAAAAAATTTTATCATATCTTTACTAATAAAGAGACTGATATGATTTTGTATATCAGGTTCGGTATCTAATAACATTCGTTCAGAATCAATGTATTGGTAATACAGGGTGACAGTGACCAACAGACTTGGCTGCAACACTTGCCCCATTTTCTGCCTCATGAAACTTATCACCCGTTCTCAGTTTTTCTACCCTTTTATAGCCCTATGTAACAGATTACATATCTGGGATCCTGATCCGGTATCATATACCCAGGATTCGGAGGATACTGAGAAACAGTTCTTTGTAATGAACACACCCGAAGAAGATGCATCATATGCACTTTCTTCGTTTGGGCGGCACGGGAAATCTGGTATTCCCCAATTTCCTGCTCTGTCTTATAACATTTATAAGTTGGAGCGGGACCAACGTTCCCCAGCTCAGTATAACAAGCATGTTCGGTCAATACATCCGTATTATTATCTTGATTAAGGCGTGATATGGTCGCTACCTGGAGAGAGAGAGAAGAAAACACTCAGCGTGCGCTCTTGCAAGAATAGATTGGTTATTATTTTATCTAATCAGGATGGCTCCCACTGTTTTTATCAAATCTTCCTTCAAACCCTAAAAGGAAAGACTAGCCGGGATTAATTACACACTACAGGTTCGCCAATCTTTCAGCCAGGCCAGTGTCGGTACTTTGAGGGAGGTCCCCCGTGCTTTCGCACGAACCTAATTAAAGTAAACCTCATTTTCCCAGAGGCGTAACCTCGTTAAAACCTTTCTAGACACCTACTTGATCGGCTAATTGTAATGTATAAAACTCTCCCAGGAGTAACTCTTACTCGCAGCGGGTATCGGGATCCAACTATCTCATAGAAGGTATGCAATCTCATTGCAAATTTCAACACTTGAAATTCCCGTTAATATTTTTCCCCTAACCTCCTATGACCTTGACAAAGACCAACTGTAACGTTTTGAAAATCGTTTCGGTGAAATTTCGAAAAAACGGTAAAATATGGGGGTTTTCTGTAAAAAGTCAAAATACAAATATCTTATTATAAAAATTAAATATACATATTCTAGCTATGTAATTGCTATTATTTGGTGTTTATTGAGCCGCTGGTGAAATTTCAAATTTTCTGAAAAAAATATTATTTTATTATTATTTTAAGCCGTCACTAATACATTTAATTAGGGAAAATTACAAATTGGAATGAGTTGAAACAAATTTTGTGCATCATAAAACATTAAATAAAATTTTATCATGTGGTTTTTGGAACGAAATCATTTGCCAAAACGGTTTAGAAATTATTGAAGAAAAAAGGCTTTTTTTTAGCGTAAATGGATGCTTGGGGTATTGTATTTATCATTTTTCATCACCCCACACCCGTACCCATACCCCCACACCCCCACTTACTCCTCCCCATGGCTGAATTCAACAGCCACCATATTTTTCCCCACTTGATTTTCAAAGGAAAAGATATGAAAGAAAAGAAAAGAAAATGGGTGAATTAGGTGGACTTTTGACCTTACCTTGACCTTGACTTTCCCCCACTTTCTCTACCTCCCTCTCTCTCCTCCCCCCCCCCCTCAATTTCTGGCCGACCCTTCCCTCTCCTACAGTAGCAACAGCCCCCCCTTTTCCCCTTCTCTTTTCTCTTCAAAACTTCTTCAAAAATTGCCCCTAAATCCATCAAAAAAATCCCAAAACCCAAATCCAACTCCTACCCATTTTTGCTTAGCCCTTATCGCATGGATTTTGGTGACAAGGGAGCATTTTGGAGGGCTATGTGTGCTTGTGGGATCTTCAATTTGTTTGGGTAAATTCTAACCCTTTTGCTTAAATCGTTGTTAATTGCTTGTAGTTAGCTTAATTAAGTGTTAATTTGGTTTTATGTGGGTTCAATTGTATTATTATGAAATTCTAGATTAGGGTTGTGAAATTAAGTTGGGGTTCTTATAATTGATCATGGGAAAATTGTGTAGTTTAGACATTGTAGTTATTACTTGTCACTTCATGCATACTGTTATTCCATTGTTCATGCCTAGTTATTAATCATACATTGCAACTTGGTTATTGATACCATATACATTCATTAGCATTGACATATGCACTTGTGATGACTTTTTGAGATTTATGATATTTCTGGATTTCGGGGGAAAGCCGCAAAAGTTCTAAACTTATTAACCTTTTAAAATATGTAAATTGCGGTTTTCTAGTGATGTAAGTGTCGTCCACCATGAGTTTGCTGTGGTTTTCGAGATCCGTGTCGAGGAGTGGAGGAACCGTCACGGGTACATGGTGGGCCCGGTATGGTACCCCGGGGCAAGATGAATGTGGTGTTGACGTTGAGCCTGGCCGGGGACAGATTACCTACCGGTGATATTACCCAACGCGTCGGATATCCGGAGGATACCGTCGTGGTCTTGAGATGGATGGTAGGGGCCGGTCTGGACTGACGGCGCCCTAGATATTGAGATTGAGACATTGATATTTCGAGACAGTGAGATTTATGTTTCGTGTCGATGCTAGACACTGTTGATACTGATTTCATTATGATACCTCAGTTTAAAAATACGAAGGAAATCTCACTAATTTATGAAAACAGTTTCTTCATTTACATGTATTCTGTTTTCATGCATTCATACCTCATTCATATGATATATTGCTACCTGAGGCACGGACACGGCCACATGAGATTACACTCGGGTTAGATATTTACCCTAGCCTTGTTATAGGCTGCATGTTATATACATTTTTGAGGATATATTATGATCATTGACCTAGGATTGCGTTATTTATGCGATTTCTGTGCGTAGATGTTTTTCTATTCACGAGTTGGCAACTCACCCCCGTTGTGCCCCAGTTTCTTGCAGGTTTGCCGTACAGGTTTCATTACGGCGTTGCGGGCTCAGTTTCATTCGGGTGACTTGCTAGTAGGTGGGTTTTTCTTGTATCGTACCCATCATATTATCTTGTATAATATTATTCCGTTGTATCTAGTAAATTCCATCAACCAAACATATATTTATTGAGATAGAGACCAGTGTTGTTTATTCTTTGGACCTTAGAGTCGCTCGTTATATTTCTGGTGGTTTTGAGTTTCCTTTTGAGTTTGGATCCTCGCCGTTGGCGTTGTATATTATATTGCTTGTGTGGTTGTGACCGTCGATTGACGAAGAGCTAGCTCCCGCTTGGAGATGCCTTTTTATTGATTTCGTATACTATTCATGTTGTATCCCGTTTGGGAGCCAGTTTTTACAAAGGAGACTCTGCCGAAATTTTCAGTAAATTTTGATGTTCTTAAAAACCGCATAATTCGGCTTATGCTATTAAAACTACTTGTTTTAAATTGGTTTTCCTGCACTCTACTACTTTTCTTGGTTTGGATTTCTGGGTTTTCGGTTTACTTAGATTACTTACGCCTCGAGACGTTCGTAGTTTAAGTGCTGGTCATGTTCCGTACTTTCCTGATTGAATTAAACCCGTCATTTCCTGATTGAATTAAACCCACCCGCACGACCCTTGACAAAGGCCAACAAGGTCGCACGACTACCCTAACCCAATCTACATTATATGCATTAGCAGATAAGCACCAGTTAGCTACCGCACACTGCGCCTTGACAAAGGCCAACAAACGCAGCACGAATACTAACTACTACTTATCTGAAATGACGGAGGGCTACGACAGGTTTTTCTGAAAACCTATTGCGTAATGAACTTGATATCGTTGTAGGATCGAATGAATTTTGAAATGGAGTGTTTTTTTAGGCTTTTCTAGTTTTGCTAAAGGAGTCACTCCCGGTGAAGGGATCGTCGGTCCTTTCCTCGTCGAATGAGGTGCGGGATATATCATATATATCATTGTGCAAAGCAGAACTCTAAAAAGCAATCAAAATACAAACCGAGTGTGTAGCATCTGCCAGTTATTGCTAAAGGAGTCACTCCCGGTGAAGGGATCTCGGTCCTTTCCTCATCGAATAAGGTGCAGGATATATCGTATATACCGCTGTGCAAAGCAAGAACTGTAGCTACCTGTTTTATTTTTTGAAATTCGATTCTACAACATCTTAGGTTTCTTTTATTTCATTAATCATATTAATGAAGTCTCATCATTTAAGTACCTAAACATCACAGATAAATACGACGTACACTTATGCCATCCGCATTCGTCTCGATGTCCCCTCATGCACCGTTAGGTTAGGTAACTAACGGTAGAGCGGGGCAGGGCTAGCGCGGGTGTAAAACATAAGTAACGCCTATATAATATATCATATATACTATATACTGTATCTATCACAGAACATCACATGATCACATCACAGATATCATAGCAGAAGAATCATATGAAATATTGGATATACTAGGACGTCCGTGTTTTCAATACGAGCCAGTATAAAACACGGATTCCACGGTCGTGATGAATAGCCAAACCCACACCCCTAGACCCCTACGAGAGCGGCAAGCAACCCTACCAATTCTAGAGTTAGGAGACCCGGACTCGACTCCTCGAGTTGGTCTCCCACTGGACTCCAGAACCCGGTTACTTGTGCCCTCCTCCTTGGGTCTATCCTAGTGCGGAAAAGTAAATAAAATACAAACGGTGACATCTTCCGCAACTTGGAAGTGCCCCAATAAAAGAATATTACATACAAGTTTTTACATGAATGAAAATGAAAAAACACTCATCTCACATATAAAAAAAACCCCGGCTATTCAAACACGACGATCCAATATAACATATCCAGCAACACATAACATCACATGTCATCAACGTAAGCAAACATGCGTATCCCAATTGTCGTTGACATATAGCAACGAAACCGGCAATATCACATATTACACTTACGGTCACAGAAAAGAAAGTGTAAAACTACAACAGTTGGAATCCGCAACAACTCTTTAGACATCTCATGCCTAATTCAATGAATTGCTTAGACATCGCATGCCTAACAAATATAAACCCCGCATTTTAGTCTCAAAATCGAAAACTCTTTTCAATATCAAGTCGGGCAATTCAACAAGATTCCCGACATCCTGATAGAATGCTCGTCGCAAACTTCAGTAGGCGGCCGCACCCCCGACGCCGTCGACGAAGTGCACCAAGGTGGAACACCGCTGCCGCGAGCACCCGAACGGATGCTTTCGGCGACGGGGTTCTCCTACAGTCACTTGGTCGGGGCTATGGAGTGAGACTGTCTATTAAGTTTACCCGGCGAGTATCCGCGTACGCTACGTGATTGCGACGGACTTTTGATCACATCAAAATTCCATGGCAACCGATCAAGTGAGACTAAAGTGCTATGTTTATAACATTCATTCAGTTATCTCATAACTAGCTGTGGATTCCAAGTATTGTATCACTATCCAGATAAACAGAAAATGTTAAACTTTCCGATCAAACAGTCAAACACCCAAGTTTTCCCGAAACAGATCAACACATGAAATAAGTTTAAAAACATTCAGTTCATGCCTCAGTACCAACGGTCCAGCCGTAGAAGGGTCAAGCCAACGCCTCACATGTGGCACGCCGTACTGCCCCAAACCCGAAGGTTCAAAGGGCAGTTCAAGACGGTCACATAATCGAGTTAAGGTTTGTTGTCTTCTAGAGGGACCATCGCGTTACTTGCACTACTTAGAACGTCTTTAAACCACGGAAAAATCCAACACTTGGAAATTTCCCGACAGGAGAAAAGGTGGGTATTTATATCCGGTCGAACTTTTTAACATATTCAAAAATTATCCGGAATCCACATAGACAAAATCTGATAATCCGATCGAATCATCGAATCCCCAAAACAACTCAAGAAAATTCAACTCTTGAATAAATATTAAAAATTCCCATAAAACTCAGCACTGTAAAAGAGGAATTACTGTGCAAAAACTACAGGCAACTCCCTTCATTTGGCCGCGGAACCGCCGCAGAAGCCATGCTTCTGCCGCGGTTCCGCCGCATAATAAACATATCATGGGTTAATTTTTGCATCGTAATTCTTAGAATTCCCTGCTGAATTTTTTAAGCATTTTTAATCTGGAAAAATCCCAGTTTTTGAAAAAAGTCCAGGGAGCAATTTGTTTTAGGGTTTCGATGTTCATTCGGGTTTCAAACGTCGTCTACACTTCGCCTAAGGCTCTAGCTAGGCTCTGATACCACTGTAGGGTTCCTAGGCATGCTAATGAGGTCTCACAAGGCATCAACCATGCCAATTTCAAATTTTACAAGTGCCGAGAAACCCTAATACGGATCGTTGACTAGAATTTTAGGCGACAAATGAAACTAGTTAACAATATAACTAAGTGAACGGAAATACAACCTTTGTAGATCCGGTCCTCCACCTCCATAGCTCCGCAATGAAGTCTCCTCGCTGTCCAAATCGAATCCCGGGCTCTAGCGTCGGCTTCATCGGAAAAATGGGCGGGCTAGGTCATCGACTTCGATGCCGAAGATGATCTACGTCGAGGCATCGCAAGATCAAGCTCCCACTTCACCAAGTCATGAAACTTGTGAAGAAAACACCCTATACTACTTGGCAAGAGGTAGAGGATGAAGAAATAGGAGGTGGGTTCACTTTAGAATTGGACATCTCACTTATTTTCTCAAGTTGCCATTGATGGAGGCAAGCTTATTCTTGAAGAAGAAGAAGAAGAAGATGAAATATATTATGATAAGTTAATTAAAATAGAAAAGAAAAACTAATACTTATCATAATATCAACCATGGTTATGTGTAGAGAATTGACTAGGGTTAAGTGGAATGGTTAGGGTTAAGCATGAAAACAAAAATGGTCACTAAGTCAAAGCTACATGAAGCTTCAACTAGCAAAAAAATCAAGCCACCATTTTCTTTTCTTTTGCTAAAAAGAAATAAATAAATAAATCAATAAATAGTTAAAAGAATAAGTAAATGAAATGAAACCCTAACCATTCATATAACCATGGTTTAATTCTTTACACAAACCCAAGTGAGCATATATCATCAAACATGATACAAACTTGTGCACAAAAATATACCACATATACAATGTGCACAAACAAGTGAGAAAAACCATTTAAAGTGAACCAATACTAGTTAATGCAAAGTAATATATCAAATATATTATTATGCATTAAATCATTAAATCAACACTTGATTTAACGATCCGGTCATATCTCATGTGACCGACTAATATCCAATGTATCGGCTTATCGAATCAATCCTTGATTCGATAACTAGGTTATATCGCATACAACCTTTCGATACAATCATCGCGAGAATGGAATACGGTATCACATACACGTATTATTCTCGGTCCCGCACATATCTCATATGCGCTCCTATTTCGTTTCGCTTGAGCCAGGAAACCTCTGTGTAGGACTCTAAAGACTCGTCAATATGCCGGCAGCAGATGATGATCATATCAAACACCCACAAGCCGCAAGCGGTCTGCTAAACGTAACGGCCACCCGGGTATTGAGCGATCAGAAGATCGACGAGCAAGCCCGCTCACACTCCTGTGAATCCAACCAGTAACACTTACCGTACAGTCCGGTCTCATCGTCTGATATATCGCATATCTCGCCTAGGGGTGGTAAACGTCAGACCCTAATAACTCGATAAGTCATGTCGATATGAGGTCTATAATAGTTCGAGAAACTACTGGTAACACTTACCAGTATATCTCAGCAACCCTGGCCAGGGATTTCCGGTTATAGCCAATCGAACAAAGCGCAACATCAACTTCCTATACCGGGAGAGACGAATCCCCTCCTATCGCTCATTGCCTCCATGTAATTCGGGATTGTACCCAAAAGCCACCGTTTTGCACGCCCTCTTGGACGTGGTAAGGTGGAAATCAAAGCACAGTGGGAACCACACAAGACTCTATGACGATCTCGGGTCAACAGACTACTCTGTACCAGTGTCACCAGAGAACTGCCATCTGACGTAAGGTATAATACCATCTGGGAGTTCTCGGCGAGTCCGTCCAGTGTACCCAGTCTCTACTGAGCACCCGTATATCATCTCTGATTTCAAACACCAATGGATATGGGATCATCCATCGCCCATCTGTATGGGTCGAGAAGGTATACGCTAGTCTACTCTGGTATATCGATGCCCCGTCTCGATACACGCACGACTAGGGACCTAGAAGGATGTACTTATGGACTACCATGTCCCCACTAGTATGATCCGCATCATAGTCCAGGTAGTCAAGTACACATCCTAAGGGCTTTACCAACGTGTAACAGAGAGACAATCAGTGTACACATTAAGGTAAAGATCAACCAGATAGCATAGTATCATGTCGAGCAAGATAGTCCTCCCTATATATGTCCCAGCATACACTACAATATACATCCTATGTACAGTAATGGCCTCTAGGGCATACATATAACTAACAGAATCTTGGTGAGGTCTTTGAATACTGGCGTTGCGAGTAGGGAGGCTACCGACCAGGTATAGCCGAGCAGGGTAGCTGCTTTAGCTAATTCTTCGCGAGGTGTATCCCGACCGTCCAGCTGTAGGCATGGGGAATAGGAACGGTCGTGGTAACAGTGCACGTAACATGTGCATTGAGTGCAGGGGGAGGCGAAGCTCTAGGGGCGCATTGCTTCAATTCCACTAGAGAAGGCTTGATGACCGCCGCGTGGCAGCGAATTTTTGGGTGAAAGCGGGCGACTGTTGAGCTGCGCAGTGGGCTATATAAGGCTGAGGGAGTACTGGTCCTTCCATCCTTCATAAACAGGTCGTCGAAAATGCAAGAATTCCTGTTTACCATCCCCGACATCATCCACTTCGAAGACGTGAACCTCTACGACCAGAACTGCACCGAGGACACGGTGCAGCTGGTTTATGGGAGCATTGAGGACCATTTCGGCCGGCTGCTCCCCCGACGCTCCTCCCTGCTGTAGCTGCTGATGTAGTTCATCTGGTGGGCGTCGCCCGGGCTTTACAACCCCCTGTCTGAGCAGCTCTATGACGAGGCCATGGGCAAGCTACGGTCTCTAAGGCGCTTCGGCCTGATCTCCGCGAACCAGCTCGCCCGCTCAGAGGCGCTCGTCCGCGAATGCTACGAGCTGAGGCTTGGGATCGATGCACGCGGGGGGAACTTGGGACAGAGGTTGGACCTCGCGAGGCCCTGGCTGGCGGAGATCTTTACCGAGTACCACGAGCAGTGCTCACTGCACCCCCTTCCCCCACTGTTGTAATTTCCTTTTCTTTTTGCGTGTATGGCTGAGGAGCCCATAATACCTTTTGAATAAACAAGGTTTTTCTTTCTTTTTCGCAATGTTCCATTGATCTTTATTAATTTAACAATAGATCCTAGGAAGAGTTTACATTGCCCTAAAGGAAAGGTACAGGCTAGTAGATGATTTTATTGGCTCGGCCCGAGCTCCCCGGAGGACTGTGGGCCTCCGTGCTTGGCGCAGGGTATAGGGCTCCCTGAGTTCCGTGCTGGCCGTCCGCCGAAACGAGCATGATCTGACCGATGGTCATGTCAGCGGGAGGACGATTCTTCTCCTGCTCGCGGTCGGCCTGCCGTTTGTCCCTCAAGTATGCGGCGAGGTGTCCCGAACGGATGAGCTCTTCGATGTAGTCCCTGAGTTGCTTGTAATCCTCCGTGGCGTGGCCCAGTGTCCGGTGGAAAGCGCAATAAGGGCCCCGGGTTCGCTTCGCAGCCTGACGCGGGATCGGAGGGAACTTGAAGAACTCCTCGTTATGGGCCTTCTCTAGCAATACTGCGAGGCAGACGTTGAGGGGGGTATACTCCTGGAACTTCGGGTGGTAGGGCTGCCGACGCTCCGGCCTCTCCTCCCAAGCCCTCTTCTTCTGGTCGGATCGTTCTGCTCAGGGGAAGTTAGCGTTCACCTCGGATTCCAGCTGAACCTCACGCTCGGTCCATGCCTTGACCTCGGCCATGGTCTTAGGTTGCGCCAACGCGAAGAAGCGTAACCACTCCCTGTGCCTCAGACCAGATCTAAGCGCCGTGATGACGGTCTCGTCCCGGTGCTCGGGCACCTCTAGAAGGGCATTGTAGAAATGGGTAATGTAGGCCTTGAACGTTTCCTTGTCCCCACTCTTAACCGTGAAGAGGTAGTCGACCGTGCATTTCTGTCGACGGTTCCTAACGAAATGGCCGAGGAACTGAGTAGCCAGCTCGTCGAAGGTCGAGATCGAGCGGGGCTCGAGCCCCCGGAACCAGTCCCGACCTGCATGAATAAGGGTGGCCGGAAAGGCCCTGCACTGGGCGGCGTCGGAGTGGTCCTGGAAGCTCATCCCCGCTGTGAAAGCGTCCAAATGGTCCTTCGGGTCGGTTTTCCCGTCGAACAGAGAGACCTTTGGGGGCTTGTTGCGCGAGGAGACGTGGACGGCGAGCAATTCCTCGGTGAACGGCTTTGTGAGCGAATCGGAGGCGTACTTAGCCCCGTCGTTCGAGAGGTGAGCCTCCTGGCGCATGCCCTCGATTTTCTTCTCGAGGGTGTTTAGCCGACCGTGGTATCCCGAGGAATCGGCGCCTTGGGATCCCTGGCCTCCACTGCGGGTGACCTGCGTCTGGGAGTAGCCCCGGTTCCTCTCGATGAGGTGCCTCAGATCCCTGGGCGAGGTGGCTCTCGAGTCGCCGACGTAAACCCCTTCAGTGCGGCCCCGCCGAGGGGGGGTGGTGTCGACCATGCCTGTGGACAGGTGAGGTGACTAACATCTCCTCAGGGGGATAAGGGTCGTGGGGAGGTTCGAGGCGAGGCGTTCTGGCGGCGGACCTTGGTGTGGAGCCGTGGAGCGCCCAGCGGGCTTCAGGGGGTACCGGCTCGAGAGATAGATGGCCAGGAGTCGTAGGCCGCTAGTGGTTAGCCGTCCAGACGGGGGCAGAGCCATCTGGAGGCGGTGGAGCGACGATCTGGGGCACAGGCCCGGCCGCTTGGACGCGGACGAGCGCCTCCACGAGGGACTGTAGCCGATCTATTCGGCTGGCGAGGGCGTTGATAATGGTCGGTGGAGGAGGCTCATCCACGCCTTCGGTAAGGGGAAGGCGGCGGCTGGTACCGGAATCTTCAGGATGGTTGCTCTCCATGCGGGCGGAGATCGAAAGGCCAACTTCGTTTTTGTGGAGTTTGCGTTTCCCACGGACGACGCCAACTGATGGAGGTCTTTTTCAGGTCTCCTTCAGATATTCTCTTCCATTGATCTTCTGGTGGATTTTGGTGGTGGTCTTCTGTTGCGTGTGGATCTCAGTGGGTTTTGATGAGAATGGTGATTTGAGGAGTTTGGTGCAGAGTACATGCAAAGAAGTCCCGGGATGGTTTGGTACCACCGAGGACCCTCCGACGATCAAGTTAGTGCGAGATCCGAGCAAAGTAACGGCTAAGCGGAATAAAAATGGCTTACTTGACCCTTCTGTGATGGGAGTTTATATAACGGTGATGGCACGCAGCAGCAGGCGCGAGAATCTCGCCAGCAGTTACGCTCCCGACGTCACGCCCGCGTAGAGAGCGGATCGCCCATTAATGGGGATCGCGGAGGTGTGGAACGTGGGATGTTGCTGGCGGAGAATCCGCGCATGGCGAGATTCGCGGAGCGGCGGTTACGCCTGTGAACGTTGGATCTGGTCGGAGGGACCGAGGAAGACGGCCTCGGCTAGGGAGCTCGGAGATGAGCAAGGGGGGATCGAGGAGGCCAACTTGCAGAGGGACCTGAGGAGGGCCGGCTTGTGCTTGCGGGCCGGGTACAGGGGTAGTCTGGTCGGCCCCTGTGGCCCTTCCTTCTGAGTTTTGGGACACGTCATCTGCCGCGTGTCCAGATCTTGGAGACCGTCAATATTGAGCATCATCAATGTGCAATGATAATATGCATGAACCTAAATATATAATTGGATTCTAAATCCAATTATGACAAATTCCATTGGTAAGAAAAAAAATTTAGTGACACTAGGCTAAAAGCTAAAATACAAAACTGAAATTGCAAAGTTGGATCCTAGGGTTCTCAATCATCATTGACTCACGGAATTTTGCAGCAGTCTATTCCTTTACTTGAAGAGTATCTTGCATCGCTTTATACGGCCACAACCCACCAAAACGTTCCTTATAATATGTCTTACTGTATTGGTTGTATACAAGCATTTTTGACCACCATAATGTATTTTTTGTTTGTATTTACTTTGTGCTTAATGTATTCATTGTAAATTAATATTTTTCTGCATGAATTCTACAATTATGTCTAAGAAAACAAATTGCTTCCTTCATTCTTCATTTTGTCTTGAAATGTGAGCCAAGTATTTTTACAAACCCTCTGATCTTCTGCATGGAACTTATTAATCTATATTCTTGAACTTAATGAACATGCTTTCCCACGCATAGCGCAGGAGCCCTTGCTAGTTCATATTACAACTCATCATTGGTTTGGAAAACTTAAATGGGCTGCAGAAAGGTTGAACCAACAAGACATTCATCATATATATATATATATATATATATATATATATATATATATATATATATGAATTGGTTGTAAATACATGAATCGCTAATTTAACTTCAGTCATATCTACTGGCAAACTAGAATAAATGGATAAAACGAACAATGGCTAATGAATTAGATATGTTTGCAATTTTCATGAGATGATAGAAATTCTATAATCTACCATAGCTTTGGTGAAATCAGACATTCTATGTTATTTTAAGCATTCCTTGGTATAGATAACACCATTGTTACATGTAATTATAGATAACCCTTTTGTTGACCATGGTGATTATGAATGGTCACGGTAATTATGGATTTATGCAAAGCAAGCAAACAAGAGCTGCTGTTTTTGGAAGAGATCCAGCAGCTTGTTCCTGCTTACCTGCTTGTTGACACTGTAATTACGGATTTAAACCAATTGGATATAGCTGATACCGTAAGAATTTCCTTCACAAAATAAATTATCTCCGGTTCGATTCCAAGAGGGTTCGCATATCCAAAATAAAATTACGGATTTCTTGGTTGGGTTCATGAAGGCTGACTATCAAAGTCAAAATGCAAAAAGTTGGAAAACATAACAAAAAGGAAGAAGTAAATATGTAAGGTATGAAAGATTTGCATCGTTGATATTTTTTTTTCCTGGGACAGTCATTATATCAAAGGATTTGTCTAAGCAAATCTTGCACATTCTTTAGAAATTTGTTTAGCACGGTCATGTGGTCATCTTTTTCCATGTTATGCAACCGTCTTTGATACCTAGTCTTTCAATTTATCATTTTGCGTATAATTTTCTGAGAAATAAAATAAAATATTTTAAAGAATTTTTATGTGATTCGAAAATAAACAATATGGTATTTATACTCTTTGGATATACTATGTCGTACTGCGTACCCTTAAGCTCGCCATTCCAACCCATTGCTCATATTAGACGTCATGTCTCCAATACCTTATTCCGCCATCGATTTGAATAGCCATTCAGATTTATTTAAGCAGCCATTTTCCCCCCTCCTCAGTTAAGCATTGCTAATAAAGAAAAGATTCACATTTTGCTAATCATAAATGCTGACCAGGTAAAAGTTGAAAACTTCTATGTTCTCCACCACCACCTTCTTCTATTAATATACCTTTGGAATTAATTCATTATGATGTTTGGGCCTACCCCTATCTTATCATTTTCAAATTTTAATTCTTTTTGCTCTGATTGTTTATGACTTTATTGTTATGCATGTTTACTTGCAATGGGCGGCTTAAATATGATTTCTTTAACATATTTGTTGAGTTCAAAACAAAGTTGAAACTCTTTTGGACACTGATATAACATAATCTAACGATGGATTTATCGGGTCCAAACCCGTATTATTCACTCGGCCTAGATGCCTCATAAATCCCAAACCGGCAACACTACTACATAGGGGGTCATTCGTAATGGTTAGAACCATTACCTAAACCCTTATTGGTAACGATTCCAACCGTTATACAACCGTTATGAATACCCCCATAACCAGAAGTATGGTAACGGTTCCAACCGTTACCGTTACTCAATTTGGTAATGGTTGGAACTATTACCATAGAGATGTACAAGATAATGATATCTGAAATATATTAGACACTTGTTCCCTATTGGTAAAGGTTGTAACCGTTACCAATATGTAGCCGTTATCAATATGAACCAAGTTTTTGATATATTTCAGATATCATTACCCGTTACCATCTCTATAGTAACGGATCCAACAGTTACCAAAGAGGTTAACGGTAACGGTTAGAACCGTTACCAATATATAAATATATTTATTTAAAACCTGAAACATTCCATGCGTGCGCTACTTTCATTTACATCCAGCAATACAAAATAATAATATCACAAAATCGCACGCAATTATAATAATCAACAAATAATATGAAATGGCACAGAAAAACACAGAGAAACAAAGATAATAATATACAGATCTCCTGTTAGTTGTATATATGTCCTAGAGGCCATTGTTATACATATGATGTATATTATAGTGGATACTTGGATATATATAGTAAGGACTTTCTTGCTCAATATGATAGTATGCTGGCTGGCTTCATTTTGTCTTTACATGTTGACTTGTATTGGTTTATTCTCTTGCACTCACATGTTGATAAAGCCTTTAAGATATGTACTTGATTATTGGGACTATGATGAGATCATACTAGTGGGACCAGGATAGTCAACGAGTACATCCTATAACTGTTCCTAGTCGACGGTGTATCGAGACAGGGCATCGATACACCAGAGTAGACTCGCGTATACGCATCTTGACCCATATGATGGGCGATGGATAATCCCATATCCATCGGTGTTTGACATCAAAGATGGTGTACGGGTGCTCAGTGGAGACTGGGTTCACTGAACGGACTCGCCGAGAACTCCTAGATGGTATTACACCTATCGTCAGATAGCAGTTCTCCGGTGACACTGGTACATGTTAGTCTGTAGACCCGAGATCGTCATAGAGTCTTGTGTGATTCCCACAGTGCTTTGATTTCCACCTTACCACGTTCAAGTGGGCGTGCAAAACGGTGGCTTTTGGGTACAGTCCCGAATCACATGGAGGCAATGAGCGATAGGAGGGGTTTCGTCTCTCCCGGTATAGAGAGTTGATGTTGTGCTATGTTCGATTGGCTATAACTGGAAGTCCCCGGCCAGGGCTGATATGGAGTGCTACTGGTAAGAGTTATCAGTAGTTTCTCGACCTGTTATGAGCCTCACATCGACACGACTTATCGGTTACTGGGGTCTGACGTTTACCACCCCTAGACTTGATATGCGACATATGAGACGAAGAGACCGGACTGTACGGTAGTGTTACTGATTGGATTCACAGGAGAATGTACATGCTTGCTTGTTGATCTTCTTATCGCTCAATACCTGGGTGGCTGTTACGTTTAGATGACCGCTTGCAGCTTGTGGGTGTTTGATATGATCATCACCTACTGCCGGCGTATTGACGATTCTTTAGAGTCCTACACAGAGGTTTCTTGGCTCAGGCAAAACGGAGTAGGAGCACATATGTGATATGTGCGGGACCGAGAATAATATGATATGAGATACCGTATTCTATTCTCACGATACGAGATATCGACCGGCTATATGCGATATAGCCGGGTCATCGGATCAAGTGTTGATTCGATGAATTGGTACATGTTATATTAGTCGGTTATATGCAATATAGCCGGATTGTCGGATCAAGTGTTGATTCGATAATTTAATGTATAATTATATATGTGTTATATTACATTACGTCAACTAATATAAGCTCGCTTTATTGATTCATTTTCTCACTGGATAATACATTAATGTATATGCGATATATGTTAATTGTATTATTTTCTTTTGTTACAAAATATATTATATATGTGATATATAATATTGTAACAAGTTAGGGTTACAAATGCAACAAAGTTTTTGAGTTTAAACCTAGTTAGGGTTTGGATTAGGGTTAAGTGTATGGATGAGGGTTAATGAAGCTTCATGAAGCTTTGACTTTGTCATCTTGCTTTGATATTTTGTGAAGATATTTGTTAACCCAACCCAAACCCTTAACCTATGGTTTATTCTCTACAAGGGTTAAGGCTTTCATTCTTAACCCAGGGTTGCAATTGTAACCACAACAATAATTCATTATTCATCACAAAATGTTTTCTTCTTTTTCTTCTTCCTGAAAATGCTTGACTAGGTTTTTGTGTGTGATGATTCTAAGTGAGAAATTGAAAACAAAAGAGTGTAAAATTCCAACTTCATCATCTTCATCTATTCTAGACACTTAGATTAGGGTTTTCACTTCACTAATACTTCATTAGAAAAGTGAGAGCTTGGGTTAGAGATTCTTCAAGGTAGATCATCTTAGATCAAGAAGACTTCAAGCAAGATGCCTCATTCACCTCATGGAGCCTCTCGAGAGTCGGAGTTCTTGATGATCGCAGCGAAGGGACCTCAACACGGAGCTTATGAAGTGAAGGAACGGACTACAAAGGTTGTAATCCTCAACTCTATGTGATAGATAGTTCTTTGTATGTGATATAAAACTTTGTTACCCTAGAATTTCTAGTAAATATTCATGGTTTGTTTGCTTTGCACCTCTCTAAATTTTAAAGTGGCATGAGTGATCCTACCAAACCCTAGACTAGGTATAAGGGAAGCCCAACAGTGGTATTAGAGAGAAACTAGAATTCTAGATACAGTGTTAAAACAATTACGAAAATGAAATCGACTCCGAAATACGGTATTATGAAAACCCCATTTTGCTCTCTATAAATTTTCAAAAAGGTCCTTTAAATTTTTTTTAAACAGGTGCAGAATGATCTATGGGCCATTATATGAACATGGGTGAATTTTGGGAGGGGGGGGGGGGTGCTCAGTTTTTGGCTGAGCACCAAGGGCAAATTTCCTGCCTGGCCGGCCCCTTCACCTCCTCTGGCCCCCGTATTCCTCCTGTACTCTGGTGTCTCCATTTTGGTTTTCCTAGTATTGTTTATTTAGCCCAATTTTCATGTGATGGTTAGTTTGACCTGGGGCTAATTCATTGTGCTTCGTAGTCGTATATTTTAATACTGTATTGGTAACCTTGACTTTTTTTAGCAGTTCGATCGAACTTCGCACACCACATTTTTGTACCCCACTGAAATTTCCAAGTGTTGTAATTTTCCGAAGTTGATTGTACTCGTAAAATCATGCAAGTACCCCTATGGATCCCTAAGACTATACTAACCTTAACTCGATTCTATGCCCACGGAACCGCGAACGAACCCTAGGGTTTGTCGTAGTTCCTTGGTGTCATAGGTGAGGCATTGGTTAACTCCTTCTACGGCTGGTCCATAGACACTGTAGCATGGTTTTTGAGTGTTTTGACTTTGCTCAAGTGTTGAGCTCACGGGGGCAATTTGTGAGTGTATGTTGATTCGATCGAAACGTTAAACATCGTCTTGATATTCTGTGATTGTGATACAATATATGGAATTCAAATTGTTAGGCATGAAATCCGTAATATGTGATGTTTCGGGTTTACGATGTCTAAGGTGTTTTTGGATTCCAAATGTTGTAGCTTTTCACTTTCTTTTCTACGACCGTAAGTGCAGTATGTAGGGTATTGCCGGCTTCGTTGCTATACATCAACGAAAATTAGGATATGCATACTTGCTTACGTTGATAATATGAGATATTATGTGTTACTGTGATATGTGATATTGGATCGTCGTGTTCTGAATAGCCGGGGGTTTTATGTGAGATAAGGGTTTTTATTTTCATTCATGTTAAATTCAATGTATGTAATATTATTTTATTGGGGCACTTTTAGGTTGAGGATGATGTCACCATTGTATATTATTTAATTTTCCGCATTAGGTAGACCCAAGGAGGGGAGCACAAGTAACCGGGTTCTAGGGTCCAGTGGGAGGCCATCTCGAGGAGTCGAGACCGGGTCTCCTAACCCTAGAATTGGCAGAGTTACTTGCCGCTCTCGTAGGGGTTTAGGGATGTGGGTTTAGTTATTCATCGCGATCGTGGAATCCGTGTTTTATACAGGCTCGAAATAAAACACAGACCTCCTAGTATATCCAATATTTCATATGTTTCTTCTTCTGCTGATATACTGTGATATGATCATATTATATGCAAGAGACGAATGCTTTATTTTTGTATATATGATATATAATAAACATTGCTTATGTTTTACTCCCGCGCTAGTCCCGTCCCGGTATACCGTTAGTTAAGTAACATAACGGTGCATAACAGAACATTGTGGCGAAAGCGGATGGCATAAGCGTACGTTGTATTTTCGTTTCTTCTGTGATGATTAGGAAGCATAAATGATGGGATTTATTAATGAGATTAATAAAAGAAAAGAAACCTAAAAGATGTTGTAGAATCAAATTTTCAAAAAGGGTAGCTACAGTTTTTGATTTGCATAGCGGTATATGTGATATACCCTGCATCTTATTCGATGGGGAAAGAGCCGAGATCCCTTCACCGGGAGTGACCTCTTTAGCAAAACTGGCAGATGCTACAAACTCACAGTTTAGTTTTTGATTGCTTCTATAGTTCTTGCTTTGCACCGCGGTATTTATGAAATATCCTGCACCTTATTCGATAAGGAAAGAGCCGAGATCCCTTCACCGGGAGTGACCTCTTTAGCGAAACTAGAAAAGCCTAAAAAACACTCCTTTTCAAAATCACTTGTTTCTACAATGATATCAAGTTCATTACGCAATAGGTTTTCTGAAAAACCTGTCGTAGCCCTCCGTCATTTCAGATAAATCCTACTTTGTATTCGTGCTGCGTTTTTTGACCTTGTCAAAGCGCAGTGTACGGTAGCTAATTAGTGTTTATCTGCTAAAATATGAGATGTGATTGGATTAGGGTATTCGTACAGCCTTGTTGACCTTGTCAAGGGTCATGCGGGTGGGTTTAATTCAATCGGGAAATGACGGGTTGAACTTGACTTGCGATTTATGGTTTGTTGACCTTGTCAAGGTCATAGATCGCCAGGGTCAGAATATTATCAGGAATTTCAAGTGTTGAAATTTGCAATGAGATTGCATACCTCCTATGAGATAGCTGGATCCTGATACCCACTGCGAGTAAGAGTTACTCCTGGGAGAATTTTACAGAGGACAATTAGCCGATCAAGTAGGTGTCTAGAAAGGTGTTAACGGGGTTATGCCTCTGGGAAAACGAGGTTTATTCTAATTAGGTCCGTGCGAAAGCACGGGGAACCTCCCTCAAAGTACCAACACTGGCCTGGCCGAAAGATTGGCGAACTTGTAAGGTGTAATTAATCCCGGCTAATCTTACCTTTTAGGGTTTTAAGGAAGATTTGATAAAAAGTAGTGGGAGCCATCCTGATTAGATAAGATACTAACCAATCTAATCTTACAAGAGCATACGCTAAATTGTTTACTTCTCTCTCTCTCCAGGTAGCGACCATGTCAGACCTTAATCAAGATAATAATATGGATGTATTGACTGAACCCGCTTGTTATACTGAGCAGGGGAACGTTGGTCCCGCTCCCACTTATAATTGTTATAAGTCCGAGCAGGGAATAGGAGAATATCCGGATTCTCACGCCGCCCAAACGAAGAATAAGCATGCTGATGCATATTCTTCAGGTGTGTTTGTTATCGAGAACTGTTTCTCAGTTCACTCTATGTCCTGAGTATTAGATACCGGATCAGGATCCCACATATGTAATATGTTACATGGGCTACGGAAAGGTAAAGAGCTGGGAGAGGGTGATCATTCCGTAAGAGTAGGGAATGGTGCAAATGTTGCAGCCAAAGCAGTTGGCGAATATCACCTTGTGTTACCAAATGGTAATACATTGCTTCTGAACGAATGTTATTACATTCCGACCCTGATATGCAATCTTATATCAGTTTCTTTATTGAGCAAAGAAGGATATAATTTTGTAGTACAGAATAATGTTATGAACATATTCCTGAATCAAAAGTTGATTGGATCAGGATCGTTAAATAATAGCATATACGTTCTCAACCAAACAATAGTACTTAATGTACAAAACACACACAAGAAGAAGAGTTCACAAATGAACGAATCCTTCTTGTGGCATTGTAGACTAAGTCATATCAATGCGACACGGCTAGCTAAGTTGCATAAGGATGGATATTTGAATCCTTTTGAATTTTCATCTTATGACACTTGCCAATCATGTCTCAAAGGCAAAATGACCAAAACTCCGTTTAGTGGATACGGAGAAAGAGTTACAGAACTCTTGAGACTGATACATAGTGATGTATATGGTCCTATGTCTACACATGCCAAGAACGGTTCTTCCTACTTCATTACATTCACTAACGATCTCTCAAGATAGAGACATGTGTTCCTATTGAAACACAAGTCTGAAGCTTTTGAGAAATTCAGAGAATATAAGAACGAAGTAGAGAACCAAACGGGCAAAAGTATTAAGATCCTTCGATCTGATCGAGGAGGAGAATACTTGAGCAATGCGTTCCTGGATTATCTAAAAGAGAATGGGATTGTCTCTTAGCTTACTCCTCCCTATACACTACAGCACAACGGTGTATCAGAGCGGAGGAATCACACCCTATTAGATATGGTGCGCTCTATGATGAGCACTGCTGAGTTACCTATTTCCTTCTGGGGTTATGCGCTTAAGACAGCAGCATACCTATTGAATCAAGTTCCATCTAAATCTGTACCTACCACACCATATAAGATATGGAGTGGGAAGAGACCTTATCTTAAACGAGTTAAGATATGGGGTTTTCCGGCCTATATCAAAAGGCAAAATCCGGACAAACTCAAGGCACGATCAGTTCTCTGCAAGTTTGTGGGATATCCAAAGAATTCTTATGGATACTTTTTCTACCACAGTGAGGAGCAGAAGGTGTTTGTTGCTCAACATGCCACATTTTTAGAAAAGGAATTTCTTGCAAAGGAAATTAGTGGCAATGAGGTAGAACTGGATGAAATTCCAGCACCACAAACTACAACTGAAGATTTATTCGAACCAGAGGATTCAGTAGTTCCCGACGAACCCCAGACTCTCCGCCGATATAGTAGGGTTCCTCATCCACCTGAGAGATACTACGTATTTCTTATAGACGGTGGGAGTGAGGATTGCATCATGGAAGAGGATGACCCAACTAGCTTCGAGCAGGCCATCACGAGTGGAGACTCTGTGAAGTGGCTGGATGCAATGCGATCTGAGATGGAATCCATATACACCAACAAAGTATGGACTTTGGAAGTTGCTCCTGAAGGGGTAAAACCCATTGGGAGCAAATGGATCTTTAAGAAGAAACTTAGTGTAGATGGAAAAGTGGAGACTTGTTGCAAAGGGTTTTCGTCAACGACCAGGTGTGGATTATGACGAAACTTTTTCTCCAGTGGCTATGCTTAAGTCCATCCGGATTTTACTTGCCATTGCTGCATACCATGACTACGAAATCTGGCAAATGGATGTTAAGACCGCCTTTCGAAATGGTGATTTAGAGGAGTGCGTGTACATGACACAGCTAGAGGGCTTCGTAGATAGTGGGAGCAGCGGAAAGGTGTGCAAGCTGCTTAAATCCATCTACGGGTTAAAGCAGGCATCGCGGAGTTGGAACATCTGTTTTGATGTTGTAGTCAAAGAGTTTGACTTTATCAAAAACGTAGATGAACCTTGTATATACAAGAAGGTTGCAGAGAGTAAGGTCGTCTTCCTCATATTGTACGTGGATGACATACTCTTGATAGGAAATGATATTCCTATGCTGCACTCGGTCAAGCTCTTCTTATCATATCGATTCTCAATGAAAGATCTAGGTGATGCCTCCTGCATTTTGGGAATCAATATCTATAGAGATAGATCTAAAAGGATACTGGGATTGTCCCAATCCAGGTACATTGACACCATACTAAAGAGGTTTAGTATGGATGAATCCAAGCGTGGGAACCAACCCACGATCTTTGGACTCACTCTCTCCAAAGAGATGTCTCCCAAGATTTATTTGGAGAGAGCTCATATGCAAGGGATACCCTATACTTCGGCAGTAGGCTCTATCATGTACGCGATGCTATGTACCAGACCCGATGCAGCATACTCACTAAGTGTAGTGAGTAGGTATCAAGCAGATCCAAGAGAGAGTCACTTGACAGCTGTGAAGAACATTCTCAAGTACTTGAGAAGGACTAAGGAGATGTTCTTGGTGTATGGTAACGGTGAACTCCAGGTGGATTCCTTTACCGATTCAAGCTTCCAAAGTGATAAGGATGACTCTAAGTCGCACTCGGGATTTGTCTTTACCCTAAATGGAGGGGCGGTTTGTTGGAAGAGTTCCAAGCAAGAAACCGTGGCAGACTCGACGATGGAGGCTGAATACATCGCTGCCAACGATGCTGCCAAAGAGGCTATCTGGATGAAGAAGTTCATCACCGAACTAGGTGTGGTTCCATCCATTGAGCATCCAATACCTTTGTATTGTGATAACAATGGATCTATGGCTTTGGCCAAGGAACCCAGGTCCCATCAGAAGTACAGACATATTCTGAGGCGATATCACCTGATCTGGGAGATAGTTGATCGCCGCGAGATCGAGGTTAGGATAGTTGACACGAAGGACAACACTGCGGATCCACACACGAAGGCCATACCCCAGATACAATTTGAGAGACTCTTCGGGATGTTGGGTATGAGATACTACAACAGCTGGCCTTAGTGCAAGTGGGAGATTGTTAGTTGTATATATGCCCTGGAGGCCATTGTTGTACATATGATGTATATTATAGTGGATGCTTGGATATATATAGTAAGGACTTTCTTGCTCGATGTCACGCCCCACTTCCTAGAGTGCGCTAAGATCGACACGTGACGGAGCCAACCATGCTACCTGTGGCTAGGAAACATCCTTCCACAGTCATATTACGACTGTCTATAAGATATCAAGAACAGTAGAAATAAAATAAACTATCTAGTACATGTCCATGAGCCAGAATAAACGAGTCAAGAAATAATATGTGGAAGCAATAAATCCAATAAACAATAATAATCTGGAATGAACGTCCCAAATACGGGCTCACATCAGGAATGAAAATGCTGGAAGAAAACTAAACTAAAATACTAACATGCCTTCACTGCTCGGCCTGTACACTGAAATACTCCTGATCGGTCAGCTGCAAAGGTAGAGGATCTGGCATGCAAAACCCAGACGACAGTGCGTCATAATATCAACAATAATATAATCAGGAGATAACAAGACATGCAGGCATGAGTAAGAACAGTAACAAGTCAACATGAATATATAACAGTGAAGTATATCAGTATAAGTGACGTGCAGTGATCAATCTAAACTGTGCTACTGGGTTATCTATTCTAAAGTCTTCGAAATCAATTAATGTAATCCTCATCGTAAACCATCGGTGATTATTCCATAACGCCCGGAAAAACGGCAAACAATAGGTATTCCATAACGCCCGAAAAAACGACAAACAATAGGTATTCCATAACGCCCGGAAAAACGACAAATAATAGGTATTCCGTAACGCCCGGAAAAACGGCAAACAATATGATAGCCTTTTAAGTTACGTTCGGTTACATTCTTGATTTCCCCATACCCCCAAGTTATGTGTTCAAGTCAGGTATTGTCAATTGATATCTAATGCCAACACAAGATCAAGCCGGTACAGGTTTTGTCTATGCAGACAACACGATATGTCCATCGGGACAACATGTCAGGATTGTCGGCATTAGAAACATGATCATATAACGTGTCAAGTAGTGATATATCAGGTCAAGTCAGGTAGTGTACATGTATCAAGTCATGTAAAGTAGTGGTGTTTCAGGTCATGTCAAGTAGTGCACAGGTATCAAGTAGGTGCTCATAATCAAACTGTAGCAAGTATTGAATCAGGGTGAAAGTACGGATGTACAATAAAAGCATGGATACACAAATATCGATCAGGGGTTACATCATGACTAAGTAGGGTGCACAATATCAAGCATGTGGTACTAATGTATTAATAATATGAGTTAATGTAACATGGGGTGCAGCTAGTTATGCAGAATTAATGGTATGGGTACACAAATAAACATGGATGCATAAATAACTATCAGGGGTTACAACTATAGCTTCATGACTATGTAGGATGCACATTATCTAGCATGGGGTGTTAATGTAGCAGTACTTCTGAAATAACGTGTTATGGTATTCAACTAGATACGAAATTAATGGTATGGATGCACACTTATCTATTGGGGTTACATTTACAGCTTCAAGACTAAGTGTGATGCACATTATTAAACATGGGGTGTCACTACAATAATAACCTGAATCAATATGATCTATAGATGCAATTATATATATTTTAAATGATATGGATGCAAACGGGTATCCGAAAACAGTAAAACTGTAAAATGTATGCATAAATAAACAAAATGTAATACTATTATTCAAATGGGTGCAGTATATTGTAGTATAGCATGTAGCAAGATTAACTTGCATGCGACTTGATATGTAAATAAATTGTATGGATGCAAATAGACGTCGTAACACGGTAAAATGGAAACAGGGGATGCACAATACACTAAACATGTAATATAATTATTAATATGGTTATAAAATATATCATAGCATGTAGCAAGATAAACTTGCCTGAACGGATCACAATACGGGATGCGTACGCAGCGTCCAATGTCGGTAAAAATATCGCTACGCATACGCGGCGCACACGGGACTGAACCAAGCAATGCAGGAATGGGCCATGCTGGATAGGGATATCCACTGGGTCGCCCGGATCATCGGTGACGGCGCGGCTCCGGCGGGTGACCGGAAAACGGAAATCAAGAAAAGCAAGAAGAAAGAAGAAGGCTAGGGTCTCTGGTATGGCTCTGGGTCAGAGGAGGTCGTGGTGACGGGGTGAGGCCGACGGGGTCAGAGCTCCGGCAAGGTGTGCAGGTGACAGTGGCAGTCGGTTTAGGGTTGCAGGAGGTTAGTGTGAGGTTGCAGGTTGGGAAAGAAGAGATAGGAGGAAGGACAGGAAGACGAGGAGGTACAAAGGTGGTTGAGGAGGAGGCAAAGGGGCGATGTGGAGGCGACGACGGAGGTGATGGGTTCGCAGGGTTTTGATGCAGGCGTCGGAGTTCTTGGGTCGGGGTGATGGTGGTGTCGGGTGGAGGGAGAGAGATGAGATTGAGGAGGAGATGATGATGAATGAGGAGATCAGTGTCGAGGGACGGCGACGGCGATGAGGCACGGAGGTGAGGCGATGGGTTCTGGCGATGAAGGCGGGAGAAGAACGGAGATGAAGAAGAAGAAGAAGAGAGAGAAAAGGAGACTGTGCTGGTGACGAGGGAGATGAGGTGGTGGCGGCGAGATGGAGTCGACGAAGTGAGGTCATCGGGGATGATGGGACGACGGCGAGGTGAGGCTAGGTTGGGTTGGGTTCTTGGGTTCTCATGCTCGTGGGTGTGCAGTGGTGGTTCGAGATGGGCGCAAGGGAGAAAGGAAGAGGAAAGAGAGAGGAGAGGATGGTGGTCTACGGGGTCGGAGCTCCGGCGAGGCTAGGGCGACGAGGTGCGCAGCGAGGATGGGGTGAAAAAAAGAACAGAAGAAGATGCTGATGAGAGAGAGAGAGAACATGCGTAATATATATATGAAAGGAGGGGAGAGAGAGATCACGAGATCGAGAGGAAAGAGACACAGAGAGAGAGATCGAGAGGAGAGAGAGAGTGCGAGAGGAGAGAGAAATTCGTCGTATAGTGTTAGGATTTTAATTTTAAAAAATCTTTTTAGTTATTTAAATTTGTTAAACAGTTAAAATTATTTTAAATATAATATTAATAAAATTTGATATTTTGGCAAATACAAAGTTACTCCAAAATACGCCTAGGTCGGGTCTAAAATTCAGTTTTAAAATACGAAAAATATACATGTCGACCAAAACTAAAATTGGATATCCAGATAACAAAAATGCATACCCCCAAGAACGGATGCGCGTACGTGCGCGTAGCCATCCAAACAAGTCTGTTTCACTGAACGGGACGAGAACAAGATGCGCGGATGCTACTAAAGAGTCAGGGGTATCATGCAGGCCATGCCAGATACTTTTAAAATATTTTATGTGACTTAAAATGTTATATTTAAAAATGCAGATGCTAGATAAATGCCAATATGCAGAATGTAAATATGGAAGTGCACGAGTCTATATAACAAGTCAGGATAAAACATAAACATGAATCAAGACTGGTTTCAAGCAAGCGGGTCGGGTCGGATGCAATACAAATGTCAAATCCACTATTCGCACCCAAAACACAGTAAATCAGGAAAATACCATAAATAAAGAAATACTTGAAATAGAACTGGTATAAATGAACTAGGGTGTTATACTCGATATGATAGTATGCTATCTGGTTTCACTTTGTCTTAACATGTTGACTTGTATTGGTTTACTGTCTTGCTCTCACATGTAGATAAAGCCCTTAGGATATGTACTTGACTACTGGGACTATGATGAGATCATACTAGTGGGGCCAGGATAGTCAACGAGTACATCCTATAACTGGTCCTAGTCGAGTGTGTATCGAGACAGGGCATCGATACACCAGAGTAGACTAGCGTATACGCATCTTGACCTATATGATGGGCGATGGATGATCCCATATCCATCGGTGTTTGACATCCAAGATGGTGTACGGGTGCTCAGTGGAGACTGGGTACACTAAACGGACTCGCCGAGAACTCCTAGATGGTATTATACCTATCGTCAGATAGCAGTTCTCCGGTGACACTGGTACAGGTTAGTCTGTAGACCCGAGATCGTCATAGAATCTTGTGTGATTCCCACTGTGTTTTGATTTCCACCTTACCATGTCCAAGAGGGCGTGCAAAACGGTGGCTTTTGGGTACAGTCACGAATCATATGGAGGCAATGAGCGATAGGAGGGGTTTCGTCTCTCCCGGTATAGGGAGTTGATGTCGTGTTGTGTTCGATTGGCTATAACTGGAAGTCCCTGGTCAGGGCTAATATGGAGTGCTACTGGTAAGAGTTATCAGTAGTTTCTTAACATGTTATGAGCCTCACATCGACACGACTTATCGGTTACTGGGGTCTAACGTTTACCACCCCTAGACTTGATATGCGACATATGAGACGAAGAGACCGGACTGTACGGTAGTGTTACTGATTGGATTCACAGGAGAATGTACAGGCTTGCTTGCTGATCTTCTGATCACTCCATACCTGGGTGGCTATTACGTTTAGCTGACCGCTTGCAGCTTGCGGGTGTTTTATATAATCATCACCTACTGCCGGCGTATTGACGAATCTTTAGAGTCCTACACAGAGGTTTACTGGCTCAGGAAAAATGGAGTAGGAGCACATATGTGATATGTGCGGGACCGAGAATAATACGATATGAGATACCGTATTCTATTCTCGCAGTATGAGATATCGGACGGGTATATGTGATATAGCCGGGTCATCAGATCAAGTGTTGATTCGATGAATTGGTACATGTTATATTAGTCGGTTATATGCAATATAGCCGGACTGTCGGATCAAGTGTTGATTCGATAATTTAATGTATAATTATATATGTGATATATTACATTACGTCAACTAATATAAGCTCACTTTATTGATTCATTTTCTCACTGGATAATACATTGATGTATATGCGATATATGTTAATTGTATTATTTTCTTTTGTTACAAAATATATTATATATGTGATATATAATATTGTAACAAGTTAGGGTTACAAATGCAACAAAGTTTTTGAGTTTAAACCTAGTTAGGGTTTGGATTAGGGTTAAGTGTATGGATGAGGGTTAAGGAAGCTTCATGAAGCTTTGACTTTGTCATCTTGCTTTAATATTTTGTGAAGATATCTGTTAACCCAACCCAAACCCTTAACCTATGTTTATTCTCTACAAGGGTTAAGACTTTAATTCTTAACCCATGATTGCAATTGTAACCACAACAATAATTCATTATTCATCACAAAAGGTTTTCTTCTTCTTTTTCTTCTTGAAAAAGCTTGACTAGTTTTTTGTGTGTGATGATTCTAAGTGAGAAAATGAAAACAAAAGAGTGTAAAATTCCTACTTCATCATCCTCATCTATTCTATCCACTTAGATTTGGGTGTTCACTTCACTAATACTTCATTAGAGAAGTGAGAGCTTGGGTTAGAGATTCTTCAAGGTAGATCATCTTAGATCAAGAAGACTTCAAGCAAGATGCATTATTCACCTCATGGAGCCTCTCGAGAGTCGGAGTTCTTGATGATCGCAGCGAAGGGACCTCAACACGGAGCTTATGAAGCGAAGCAACGGACTACAAAGGTTGTAATCCTCAACTCTATGTGATAGATAGTTCTTTGTATGTGATACAAAACTTTTTTACCGTAGAATTTTTAGTAAAGATTCATGGTTTGCTTGCTTCGCACCTCTCTAAATTTTAAAGTTGCATGAGTGATGCTACCAAACCCTAGACTAGGTGCAAAGGAAGCCCAACATCTCTGTAATATACATCCGAAAAAATATATGAAAAATATATAATACAAAACAAATGTACATGATCTAAGGTCGTTGGGACGATCCACCTCCATCGTTGTACCGTGACATGAAGATATTACCTATCTCGTCTCGTAACACCCGCCACATGGCCCCCTACTGCTGCATCATCTACTCGACCCGCTCCATAAGCGCCTGCAGCTGCTGTCGCGTCTACTGATGAATCTCCTGTTGTTGCGTCATCTGCTCACGGATCGATCAAATCTCTTCTGCCAACGCTGTCGCCGGATCAGCCCGTGTCTGGGTCATAGTGTACTCATGGACGGCCTCACACCCGGCAAAGAGTCGGTGGACCCGAGGACCAATCCAAAGCTCATACCCACCGTGATGCCCACCGGATAGCTTGTCGAGGATAGGGTAATAGCAGTAATCGGGTCATTAAGGCCAAGTCCTAAAGGGGCAGTCTTCTCTTGGAACTAGCTCTGCAAATTATTTATATAGATATATAAATATGTGTTAACTTAAAATAAAGAACTGACTTAATTATATGAAACTTACTATGTACTCACTGGTGTCCTTGTATAATGCGGCCCATCTAGCGGCAGTATTGTACCTAGCAGGATCTTTCTTTTTCTGCACTAAAATTAAGATTTATTTTAATAAGTAATTTACGACAAAGAAAATATATATTTTGAAGCGTTGAAGTACTCACAAGGAGGTACTGTGCGCTAGCATGCGCGCGCTTTCCTTGAATCGGGACAGAGCGAGATCTCACACTGTTGTTTCAGTTCTGCGTGTTGCGAACCGACTCCATCTTGCAAATATGAAAAAGATTATATTATATTTCAGAATATGATTTCATATTATATTGTTATAATCTTTAAAATTAAATTTATACCAGAACAACGGTGCGATAAAAGTAGTCGACCAGCCGCAGCCAATTAGGTCTCGGGACATCCGCCGCTATTCGATCCATCATCTGCCCTGGCTGCTTCTCAGTTGCTGCGACCCAGGAGTGATAGTAAAACTTCTTTACTTCATATCGGCGTCTTCTCTTGATATTTTACATCTCGTCTATGACCCAAGCAAGTGCGTGATGTGCATCGAACGACACATGCACACCATCCTCAGCGATGAACCTGTATGTCACCGGTTCTGAAATTAAAAAATTATATTTATATATATATATATATATAACAATGATTGAAATTTAAATGTTTAAAAGGATATGTGATACCGTGTCCGATTCAAAAAAAGTTCGGACATTATTGGTCTGGTACGGGTCCGACCTAAGATGGTACGGAGACCGATGGTATGTATGGACCTCGTGGCCCAAATAATTCCCTTACATGGTGGCGTTGTCGCCAACAGGCACATCCCATTTATTGAACATCAACGTCCAGGGTCTGGTTCTCTCGACTGGCCTGGAGCTGGCGGGCTGAGAACAACCCCTCCCCCTAACACTACTGGAGCCTGTAAAAAGATATACAGACACAATATTATAATATTCATAGTATATATATAGCATTTGAAAATTTTAAATTACAATCGTTATTTAAAAGCTATTAAGCAATAACGATTATACCTACTCCTGATGTCCCTGTCGTGCTGCTTGAACTGGCGCCAGACGCCATCACACTAGTAGAACGTGGATCTACGAACAATAAATTATTAGATGATTCAATAGAATTCAATAGATAACTAAAAATTCAACAGATAACTACATTGTAATGATGTATTAAGTTTTAAGTGAGTAAATTATATACCAGGTGCAGGAGTGACTAAGGTGCCTATATCTGCTGGGGCACAAGTAAGGGTAGGCGGATCCGTTGGAGCTGCTAAGGCGCTGGTAGGGGTAGGCAGATCAGCTTGGGTTGGTGGGGCACTCTCAACAGTGGCCGGATCTGCAGGGGCTGGCATGGAGCTCTGGCCAAGCTCGACTAGACGTCTTTTCTTCTGACGTCTAGATCTGCCTAGGCCTGCCATCAAACCCTACATATATATCCAAATATTATATCATTATTTATAAGCATTATACAATTTGGAACATTTATTTCAATTTCGTTACCTGACACGTTTTTTCGGTACATTAGCTGAAGATTCCTTAGGTAGATTCTCAAAATCTTGATCTGTAACAATCAATTGGCCGATATCACGTCTTATTGACGTATTATTCGACGGCGCAGAAGAGTGATTGTCGGTACGTTCAATAGAAGGACTGAATCGTGTTAGCGTCTCTTCCTCATCACTTTCATATCTTCAGAGACATTCAACGTCGGCACGTTATAATAATCTCTCGGTTTCCAATGACAAACAAGACTCCAGTCAACCTTCTTCAAGCCCCGAGAATAATATATTTGTGTTTCCATTGAGGGAAAAATAAACTTAACGTATTCGTAGGCTTTCCGCTGGGTGTTAACCAAAGTGAGACTGTATTCATCGATCTTCAAACCCCGTTCATACTTGGTATCGTAACATCTGCATTGGAATATATAAAATGGGACTGCCTTATGCATGTATGAGACCGCTATAATTTCCTTAAGAACACCGAAATATAGTTTTCCCTTGTCGTCGACGGTTGCGACGCCGTTGTTTTGTGTAGCACTAATACGTTTCATCTTTTCGATCTCAAATTTATAACCGGAAACCCCATACTCATTGTAAAACGCAGCTACAGTAATTGGACGGCTTAAAAATGCTGGGTTCCTGGCACTCGCGCAGCGGAAGCGAAAAATGAAGACGGAATACAAAACAAAAATTTTCGTGTGAGCACTAGAAACCACAAGCTAGAAATCTTTCCAAACACTAATACATGTTGATAAATACTAGATACAGTAGTATAATATTATGGCTTGTCTTTATCTTAACATGTGCATATGTTATACTCGATATCACATATGGCGAATACATGCTGATAAAGCCCGTATGATTTTGCTTGACTACCAGCGTTATGATGGCGATCATACTTATGGGAGCTGGGTAGTCCATAAGCACATCCTTAAAGGTCTCAAGTCGCAGGAATATCGAAACCGGGCATCAATATATTCCAAAGTAGACTTATGTATACGTTTCTAGACCCCAACGAGGGGCGGTGGTTGGTTCCACGGCCATTGGTGTGATCACCTAAGATTGTATACAGGTGCTCACTGGGGTGAGTACACTGGACGGACTCGCCGAGAACCTCTAGATGGTATTAAACCTATCGTCAGATATTGGTTCTTAGGTGACATGAGTGCGGCATAGCCTTTAGACCTGAGATCATCATTTGTCTCGTGTGAGTTCCCACTGTTCTTTGATCACTATCCTACCACGGCTCTACTGAGTCGTGCAAACAAGTTTTGGTTGGGTACAGTCCCGAGCCATATGGAGGCAGTGAGTAATTTTCAGGGATTCGTCTCTCTCGGTATCGGGAGTCGATATCGTACCGTGTCCGGTCGGCCATAACCATTAGACCCTGGCCAAGGCAGTTGAGATTTATTGATGGTTAGATCAGTAATTTCTCGATTAGTCCCGAGCCATATCGACACGACTTATTAGGTCGGTAGGGGATCTGACATTTACCACCCCCTAGACCCGGTATGCGATACTCTTAGACGAAGAGACCATACTGTACGGAGATTGTCACGGATAGGCTCAGTAGGGGTTCAGATGAGCTTTCTCGTCGGCCTTCTTTTCGATAGGTACCTAGGTAGCTGTTACATACAGCTAGTGCTACTGGCGTGCTTGTAGTTAAACCCACTGCTGGCATACTGTCGAGTCTTTAGAGTCCCATACATAGGGTTTCTTTGATTCAGGCGAAACGATGTGGTGGCTGTATGTTTATACGTGCAGGGTTTCGATTGAATGATAATACCAGCCGGCTTAGGATTAAACCGGAATATTAAATCAGGTATTGATTTAATAATTTACATATACATATTTCGATATGTATGTTCTAGTGTTATCCAGGTTTTCAATCGGATGGTTGATAATACAAGTGGGCTTAAGATTAAGCCGGTTTGTTAAATCAAATATTGATTTAATACTAGTATTATATTAGTAGTATTATTCTATCTCTTGGGTATTCGTATTTTGGTACGAATACGGGTATATATATACAGTTGAATGTATTCTGTATTTATATGGAAAATATTCTAGAAGGTGGACACCTTATTTTTTAATTTATCCATTTATTCTTTTAAATGGAAATGAGATGTAAAAGTAGTAAGGTGAGAATGGTGAGAACCATGCTTCAATAATATTGACAAATGAATTGAATATTCATTTGTACAAACTGTTCAAGCATGGTTGTGATTTTATACTGAAAAAATAAGATATACAATATCATGGTTCATTATTTTTCATAAAAGTTTCTTTGATCTCATTCTTACCATGAGCTTCTCTCTCCTCACTTGCCTTTCTTGAGTTCCTCCTCCTTCTTTATCTTCCTCCCTACCATCTCATGTGTTGAGAATCAAGGGAGGAAGAGAAATAGAAATACACTATAAAACTTACTACATCTTCTTAGTAACCTAGATTAGCAAACTAGGTTACTAAGTTGATTTATTGGTGAAGCTAAGCTTAGATCATAAACTCTCGGGTGGATTATCTAGGATCAAGAAGGCCATCAAGCAAGGTTGATCTGTGAGACCTCAAGGAGCTTAAGAATAGGAGTGAAGACGGCTGGTAAACTGGCTGCCTCAGTCGGATACAATGCATAGGAACGCCGTGCAAACGGACAATCTCATCAATGTACAGCTGAGCATACTGAGCAAAACCGAAAGTGGTCTTCACTGGAAGAAAGTGATCCGCTTTCGTCAATCGGTCAACAATCACCCAAATGGAGTCATACCCTCGACTGGACCTGGGTAGACCCACAATGAAATCCATGGAGATCTGATCCTATTTCCACTCCGGAACGGGTAAAGGCTGCAACTCTCCTGCCGGTCTCTGATGCTCAGCCTTGAACTGCCGACAAGTCAGGCACCTCGAAACGAAGTCCGAAACATCTCTCTTCATCCCTTACCACAAGTAGATATCTCTCAAGTCATGATACATCTTGGTGGATTCTGGATAAACACTGTATGCTAGCTAATGTTCCTGCTCTAGGATCTCGCGTTTCAGCTCCTCGGAATCTGGTACACATAAACGAATTCCAAAACGTAGCACACCCTGGTCATCAATCACAAACTCCAACTTTCTACCCTGCCGAACATGCTCTAAAATCTTAGACAAACGAGCATCGTCGGGTTGCGCCTCATGGATACGATCAAGTAATAGTGGATGGGAGCGGACATGAGCAAGCTGCCCTCCAGCGGAAGTGAACTCGAACTGTACTATACTATCACACAAGATCTACCAATCTGTAGAAGACTGTTTCTCAACTATGCTCAAATGGAACAAGCTACCTCCGGGCCTACGACTCAAAGCATCAGCTACCACATTCGCCTTGCTGGGGTGATAATGGATTTCAATCATAATCCTTCACAAGTTCCATCCAACGGCGCTGCCTCAAATTCAGATCCCGCTGCTGGAAGATGTTCTTCAAACTCTTATGGTCCGTGAAGATCTGACATGACTCTCCGTACAACCAGTGTCTCCAAATCTTAAGCGCAAAGACCACCGCGGCCATTTCAAGATCATGTGTGGGATAGTTCTTCTCGTGATTCTTCAACTGCCAAGAAGCATAAGCGATAACTCTATCATGCTGCATCAACGCACAACCGAGCACCACTCGAGAAGCATCACAATAAACGACATAGCCACCTGATCCTGAATACAAAGATAGAACTGGTGCAGTCGTCAACCGAGTCTTCAACTGCTGAAAACTCTGCTCATATGCCTCAGTCCACAGAAAAGGAACTCCCTTCCGGGTCAGTCCGGTCAGCGGTGCAGTTATACTCGAGAAATCCTGCATGAAACGGCGGTAATAACCGGCTAAGCCTAAGAAGCTGCGGATCTCTATCACTGATACAGGTCTGTGCCAAAGCTGTATGGATCTTCGATTCCAGTTGTATACCGTCTCCCGTAACCACATGACCCAAAAAGTCAACACTATCAAGCAAGAATGCACATTTTAAGAATTTAGCAAACAGCTTGTGCTCCCTCAATGTCTGCAAGGTAATCCTCAAGTGCTGCTCATGCTCCACTCGACTTCTGGAATAGACCAGAATGTCATCAATAAACACAATAATGAACTGATTGAGGAACGGCCTGAAAATCCGGTTCATCAAATCCATGAACACTGCTGGGGCATTGGTGAGTCCAAACGACATTACCAAAAACTCATAATGCCCGTAGCGCGTACGAAAAGCAGTCTTCGGAATGTCATCATTCCAAACCCGCAACTGATGATAACCCGACCTCAAATCAATATTGGAAAAATGTCCCGCACCCTGGAGCTGATCAAACAAATCGTCAATGCAAGGTAAAGGATACCTATTCCGCACCGTAACTCGGTTCAATTGACGATAATCAATGCACAACCACATACTGCCATCCTTCTTCTTGACGAACAGAACAGGAGCTCCCCAAAGCGAAACACTCGGACGTACAAGTCCCCTGTCAAGCAACTCTTGCAAATGATCCTTAAGCTCTTTAAGCTCCGCCGGGGCCATCCGATAAGGCGGTATAGAAATAGGCCCCGTGCCTAGAATCAAATCGATGCAAAACTCAATATCGCGCTCTGGCGGCAATGCAGGTAACTCATCGGGAAATACGTCAGGAAACTCTCTCATAATAGGAACCTGGTCCAACGAATCTGCTGTGACTCCAGTATCACGAATAAAGGCTAAGAATCCCTGACATCCTTTCCTCAAGAGCCGACTAGCGCAAAGGGAAGAAATCAAACTGTGAGGGGCAGCACTACAGTCCCTCTGCACAATAAGAACTGACTCGCCCGGAAAACAAAACCTGATTGCTTTCTCATAGCAGTCTACAGACGCATAGAAAATAGCTAACCAGTCCATGCCAAGGAGAACGTCAAAGTTCAACATATCAAGAAGGATCAAATCAACGGACTAATCTCTATCTCCAATACAAACAGCACATGACCGAAACACATGCCGCGCAACAAAAGACCCACCAACGGGAGTAATCACGACAAGCGGCTGATCTAGTAAGGACGACTCTTGGCCCAACCTCGGTATGAAATGTGTGGAAACATACGAGTGTGTAGATCCTGGGTCGAACAATATGCGCGCATCAAAACAACACACTCGAAGAGTACCTGTCACTACTGCATTCGACACCGGCGCATCTCGAGGAGTCAACGAAAAAACTCGGTCCTGTCCTCTACCGGCATCCGGCTGTCTTCCGCCTCTGCCACTACGTCCCCTCTAGAAAAAACCACCGCGACCACGACCTCTCTGAGAATAGGTCTGGCGTAAAGCAACAACAGGCATAAGAGGCAATGCTCTCTGAGGTGGAGAAGGTGGTAAGGTAACATGAGGAACTGCTGCCTCACCATGGTATACATCAGTACAATCTCTGACGCGATAATACTGACACCCACACTGGAAACATCCAGACGACGGCTGCTGACCCTTTGGGTAAGAGCTATATAACTGGCCTCGTCTCAAACCCCTACTACCCCCACAACCTGAAAGGAATCTGTCGCGGCGTCTACATATCTGTCTCCAGGCTGATACATCAGTACGAATCCACTTCGGTCTTGGAATGACCGAAGTCTCGGAAATACGCTCCTCTACCAGTAATGTTGCTTCCACTGCGACTGCATACGTATCAAAATGCTGGGCGCCAATAGAGAGGAACAACTGGGTAACCAGGTCTCGTATAAATCTCTTGACCCGCTTCTCTTCAGTATCCACCAAATAAGGAGCATAAACGGATAGCTGGGTGAAATGAATATCATACTCTGCCACTGTCATATCCGGAGTCTGGCGCAACGACTCAAATATGCGAGCTCGAGCATCTCTGACGCTTTGTGGAAGAAAATGAGCAAGAAACACCATCGCGAACTCATCCCAGGTCATAGGAGGAAGACCTGCAGCTCGATCTCTCTCCAAAGACTCACACCAAGTCTGGGCAAGACCCTCCAGATGAAAACTAGCGAACTCTACCGATCTCACATCGGAGCATCTCAACGAATGACAGATCCTGGCCATCCAGTCGAGGAACGACTGTGGATCCTCAGCTGCGTCAGTGCCGGTGAAAACTGCTGGAGATAGTGCCCTCAGAGTCAATTATTGGATCATAGGCACATGATTGTAATGATTGATGGAGGACCTATCCCGATAGGACAGTCTTACTCGAGATGATAGTATGCTATCTGGTTTATCTTTATCATCGTGTACTGCTTTAGGTGACCTTAAATGTCACTATTGCGCGTTGATAGAGCCCCTAGGATTCTTGCTTGACAGCCAGCAGTATGAGGGCGATCATATACGTGGGAGCTGGTAGTCTATAAGCACATCCTTAAAAGGTCCCTAGTCGAGGGAGTTTCGAGACAGGGCATCGATACTCCAGAGTAGACTAGTGTATACAGTCGAGACACCGACGAGGGGCGGTGGCCGGTCTCACAAGCCACTGGTGTCAGTTGGTTCACCTAAGATGTATACAGGTGTTCATTGGGTTATGAGTACACCGGACAGGACTCGCCGGGAACATGCTAGTTGGTCTTATACCTGACGTCAGATAGCAGTTCCCTGGTGACATATGTACAGGTTAGTTCATCGACCTGAGATCGTCATTTGTCTCGTGTGAGTTCCCACTGTACTTTGATTACTACCCTACCACGGTCAAAGGAGACATGCAAACAGTTTTTAGTTGGGTACTGTCCCGAGCCACATGGAGGCAGTGAGCGGATCTGCAGGGGTTCGTCTCTCCCGGTATTGGGGGTGAGGTCGCGCTGTGTCTAGGAGAGCCATTACACGAAGTCTTTGGCCAAGGCAGGAGATTTACTGGTAGGTATTCCAGTAGTATCTCAGGGTGTTCTGGGCTACACTCCGACACGACTTGTACCGCTTTTGGGGGTCTGACTTTTACCAACCCCCTAGGCCCGCCATGCGATACTCATAGACGAACGGACCGGACTATACGGATATTGTCACTGACAGGCTCAGTAGGGTGTCAGGATGAGTTCGCTCATCGACGTCCCTTTTGGTCAATACCTGGTAGCAGGTTACGTATGGCTAATACCTCTGACTTGCTAGTGGTTAAATCCACAGCCAAAGTGTTGACGAGTCTTTAGAGTCCCCCACAGACCGTTTTCTCAAGTTTCGGGCGAAACGCTGTAGAGGCCATATGGAGATATGGCAGGGTTCGATCAGATACGCGCGGTATTGCTCGGATCATGATCGGACGGTTAATACTAGTGGGCTTTGGTTTAAACCGGATCCTAGTATTGTACTATGCAGATTTTGTCTCATTGCATTTGTATTCGGACGGAATACAATTGCGGGTATGTATATACAGTAGCGGGGTTTCCTGTAATTTATTACGGGATCAGTTTTATGAAGTTGCCAGTTTGTTTTCCGTTTCGGCCATTTTCCTTTGTTTCTTTCCTTGGCTGAAAATTGGTGGAGGAGGGCTTATTTGCAATTGTGCAAATTAGCATTATGGAGGATGGTCTTTGCATATTGTTGCTTCATGATGGTTGCACCATCATTTGACTTCTTCATTCATCATGGTTTTGACCTGTGGTGATATGATTCGTTGATGGAGTGTTGGATTTGGTAGGTGATCATTTCTTTTCATCATGATAACCCTTTCTCTCTCTTGATTATTTGGCTCACTCATTTTCATTTGGCCTCTCACTCTCCTCTCATTCTCTCTTGTTATTTGGCCGGCCAAGGAAGAGGGGGGGCTGTCCCAAATTTTGGAAGTGGGATTTTTGATTTTTTGGCTTCACAAAAATCCCATAGCTTCATCTCCAAATGTATATATCTCATTCCTCCACCAAAAGGCAACTTCGAGTTACCCCAATGAGACATAGAGTTCCACACTATTCTACAGCAATTCTTGGGCACGTCGGCTCGCCAACTTAGTGCCCGAGTTGCCTTGGTCTAGAGGTGGGAGCCCGTAAAAGAACCCGGCGATGTGGTGCCCTTCCGACGAGGAGTTGAAGACCGGAGATTCCGCGGGGAGATCGGGACGACGACGAGAAGACCGAAGGACACGGATCGCTCGGTATATCTCTCTACCCTTTCTCTAGTTAGCTAGGATTAGATTAATGGCCTGATCCGGGATTTGTATGCGCGGTGGTGCCGGTTCAAAAGTTAAAGTAAATTATCGTTTCCGCATTTTGGCCTCGGATTGACGGCCGGGGCGCCGCCGTGCACTCACACTGGTATCAGAGCCACGCTATTAACCTAGTCTAGCTTGCTCTAACATGTTTACAAGTTCGATCGATCGGATTTTCCAAAAACCGTATTTTCATGCATCAGTTTCTGTCGAATTTTTGCAGTGGTCAAAAAATTATTTGGTACATTGTAAAAGTACGTGCAGGGTTTATTATGCATTCTGTGAAAATTTGGTAGGCTGAAGTTACTGTAGCGTGGCGGATCAGCGGCCAAAACCATGTTTTGGCCGTGGATCCGCCGCCGAATTTTGGCTTCACTGCATCAAATGTTTACAGTGGCTCTCTGAAATGGAAATAGGGTTTCTGGTATATTCTTTTTGGGCCCAGATGTTTTTGAGTGCTACAGTAGTGCTTGGGGCCCACTTCGGAAAATATAGTCGATCGAAAATTTTAAACATGTTAGTTCACAGTTTTTACATTATATCTGCGACCGTGAATGTTATTTGATCGGTAAATCCTGTCTAACTTCTATAGCCCTTTTAGACGGATATGCGAACGTGACATTCACGTTGATGTTCTGTGTTGTGCTGTGATGTTGCGGATTGGTCGTGGGGGATAGCCTGGATGCAATGTTAGTACAGTTTGGTTTTATATGTACATTTGATATTGCGGGGCGAGTGTCCGACATGTGGACTGCCGTCACTGCCTGTTTGTATATTATTCTTTTGGGGCACGACCGGGGTGAGGTCGATGTACCCGTTGTATGTATATTTTACTTTCTGTACTAGGATTACCCCAAGGTGGGGTGCACGGATAGCCGGGTTCTAGAGGGCAACAGGCCCGCATCTCATGGCGTTGAGACGGAGGGGGACTCACTGTAGAATTGGCAGGCTATTCGCCGCACTCGTAGGGGGTACAGGTTGACCCAGGAGGGGTGTCCAGGTTACCGGATTCCGTGAAGTGCTGGGTGGTCCATTCACGTTGCTGAAGGGGGCTGCCTCGCTTCAGGTTTTGGCGGGTAACTTGCCGCGCCCGTAGGGGTCTAGGACTTCATTGCACAGGCTATCCACACGACTAGGGGAACGTCGGGTTTCAGTAGCGGCTCTAAGAAACCCGGGGATCCCAGATATCTGTATTGTTCTGTGATGCTTATTACATATCTGTGATGTTGCATTTTATCACGCCTTGAGCGAATATTATATATTGATATATATACTAGTAGATGTTGTATATGTTTTGCATCCGCGCTAGTCCAGTCCCCGCTCTGTCGTTAGTTAAGTAACCTAACGGGTAATGACGGGACCCAGTGGCGAATGCGGATGGCATATACATACATCATTATTTTCGTTCTTTATTGGTGTGATCAATTGATGGGACTGCGTTGATTCGGATCAATGCAAGCTAAACAAACCTTTTCTGATGTTGTTGGAACACTTTTCAAAAAGCTGTTATTGCAAGGACGTTCACTTTTGTTTTGCACAGTGGTATTCAGTTGGAATATCCCGCACCTCAGTCGACGAGGCAAGGGCTGAGATCCCTTCACCGGGAGTGACCCCTTGGACAGAAGTTTGCGTCAGGGTAATAACTTCACTATAGCCGATTACTTTTGCTTTGCATTGTGGTATTCAGTTGGAATATCCAGCACCTCATTCTACGGGGAAAGAGCCGAGATCCCTTCACCGGGAGTGACCTCTTTAGCAAAGGTTTTCGCCGCTATATTTTTATAAAAGCTATCCGGTTCCTTCAACGATATCAAGTTCATTACGTTAAAGGTTTTCGCCAGAAACCATTCGTAGCCCTCCATCATTTCAGTTAAATATTCGGTAGTATTCAATCTATGTATTTTGACCTCACGCCAAGGCATAGTGATTGGTAGCTGCCGGATATTTATCTGTTGCATAGATAGAATGCGTTGGTTTGGGACAGTCGTACTGCCATTTTGGCCTACGTCAAGGGTAGGTATGGGTGGGTTCAAATTAACCTGGATAATGATGGGTAGAACTTGACATGTGACTTATGACATTTTGACCTCATGCCAAGGTCATAAGAGCATGTGGTAAAAATCACATCAGGAGTTTCTAAAGAAACTGAAACTTGCCAGATATGCGCATACCTTCTGGAGTGTGATAACATGAGCGGATTCCGTCACGTTATCATGCGATGATAGTTGGATCCCGATTCCCACTGATGAGTTGCTTTACTCCTCGGGTGATCCCGACTAATTCTTCTTTCAGGTTTGGAGGAGAATTTGACGGTACAGTGGGAGGTTTCCTGATCAGATAAATTGATAACCATTCTAATCTAGGTTAGAGTACATGCTGAATGTTTCTTTTCTCTCTCTCTTTGGCAGCGACCATGACCCGACCCTTGACTATGACTCAATGACCAAAATTAACCGAACCTTCTTAACACTGGCTTTTGGATTGTCCCAGTTGCAAACCTCATTGCCACTCCTACTTTTACCCTTTTCTCCAGGACACCCCGTATTACTACGAACGTCCACTTCCATTGGACAAAACCATCGTATGGTTATATACGAACTCGAAGGAATTTATTCGAGGATGGTTTCCGGTTCTGGAGAAAACGAATAGGACTATTCAGTTGTATTTTCCTTTTACATTCTCTCAGGTTGCGAGTACTCCTTAGTTTAGGAGATAGTACACCTATTACGCAAATTGGATAGTCTTCTTCCAAACCATAGGCAGGTGCCGACCGGTAGGGAATGAAGCAAACCAATTAGCCTAACGATGGTGTACAGAAGGTATTAAGTAAAGACATATCAAGGGATTAGTAAGAGGGCAAAGTAAATTGCGACTGCTATTCACGACCAAACCAAGTATTTCTTCGCTAATCCTAAATCATCTTTGTATTTCTCCAGGACACTCCGTATCACTACAAAGATCCACAGTTTATTGGATAATCCATCGTATGGTTATATACGAATTCGAAAGGAACTTGTTCCAGTTCGGGGATGGATTCTGGTTCAGGAGAAATAGGAATAAGGTTTATTCGGTTGTCTTTTATCTTCACCTTCTCTCGCATTGCGAGTGCTCCTAAGATTAGGACAGTACACCCATTATGCTTATTGGATAGTCTTCTTCCAAACCATAGGCTGATGCCGAATGGTAGGGAAAGAAGAAAACCATTTAGCCTAAGAGGGTGTGTAGAAGGTGATGACTAAAGACATATAAAGGGATTTGGAAAGATGGCAAAGAATTACACGATTACAGTTGAGAATCTGGATAATGGAAGAGGCATTACTAGGAATACCGGGATACCCCATCGAAACATTTCAATGTTTCAGTTTCGCTGTGTACTGTTAAAAGAAAACTGATTTCCCAATCAGATCTTGCTCCAGGGTATGTATTTACCAGGCTTGATTCTCACATCTGTATGGTTTTACAGATGATGAGTGGCTGTAAGTTATTGGGAATTAGGCGATCATCCTCATTATATCGGAATTCGTTGTAATTGGTGATATTTGAGGAAATCGCCTGGGTTGTTTGCCCGACGACAAATATTTGGTTTTGAATATCCGTTGTAATGCTCCAATTTCAAATTGATATATCTGTACGTCTATTTTTATAGAGTGAGATATAACTTTTTGAAATTATGTCCATGACATTTACCTTAATCAGTGGATGGTTAGGTAAGGGGCATTAAACAGCGGTGTAATTCTTCTTAACCATAAGTACAGTTTTCAACCTACGACATACAGGGTTTGAGTTATTAGACTCAGGGGATTTATATAGAGTATTGTATGTTGTCCAGTGTCTATTAGGACAGAGGGGTCGGTCCTCGTACTATATTCGGTTTACTTATGACTTCTCTAGTTCTTAGACAAGTGTTTCGTAGAAACACAAGGTCTGAGTTTTGAGAAGTTATAGGTATAAGAGTAAAGTAGAGAACCAGGTATTGCAAGTATCGGGATTCTTCAAGGTGATCGAAGATGTAGATACTTATGTATGGTATTCAGTTGCTAGTAATGGTTTTGAGAAACTTGTTTCTCTTTCAGGTTACTCATAATTGGAAGCACTCCTAAGTTGAGTAACGCTGATCGGGCTCTTTCCATTTAGTTAACATGCACTGGAGACAGCTGCATGATTTGAATCTGGTTCAATTAAATCAGTGCCTCTGGTTCTATATTGGATATAGAACAGTTCATATCTTAACGATGTTAAGGTACGGAGAGTTGTCCGGCTTATGCTTAAAACCAGACTCTGGATAACTCAAGGCACGTTTCGGTAATGGTTGTTTGTGGGTTGACCCAGGCTATGACGAGGGTTGACTTTCTACCATCTGGAAGATTAATAGTGATATTGTTCTAGACTCGCCACAGTTTTAATAAAAATGGATTTTTTCAGAAAACAGCAATGGGAGTATGGTAGAACTGGAAGTGATTCCAGAACCACAAACGTTACTGAAAATTTGATAAGAACCTAAAGATTCAATTTGGTTTGACATTCCATTGGCCACTCCGCAGATACGGTCTGTAAGCCCAGGCACCCGAGAGGTACTCTAGTAGCCTCAAGGACGGTGACAGGGAGGTTCTTGTTTACCCAGACTTGCCATTGCTGTTGTTCCAGGCTGCGAGACCCGGCAGGAGGATGAGTATAGCGTAGTTCTAAACTAGCTTTAGAAGTGTACGTGTATATGATTCTGCCAGAGGGATGTCGTAGTCAGTGGGAGCAGCGGAAGCATTGGTGGACAAGTGGCTTATGTCTATTTATAGACTAAAGCAGATATAGCGGAGATAGATCATCTATTTCTGACGTGACAGTCATAGTTTTGACTTTATCAGAATAGGGGATGGATCTGTTAAGAAGGTAGTAGGGTGTGATGTCCTAGTATTTGGATGACATACACAAAGTAGGAAGTGAAGTTCCTATACTACGATCAGTTATACTTTGGTTGTCACACAGTGGTTTCTCCAAAAACGACTTGGATATTATATCAGACATTCTGTTTACTGGATCTATGGTTTTAGATCTAGATTTGGGTAGTTTCCCAATATGGGTACTTAGACAACATTCTAAAGGTATTTAGAATGGACGACTCCTGGCATTGTGGTGTACCTGCAGGTGATGGAGTCACCCTCTCTAAAGGTGTCTTATAGACTAAAAGGGAGAGGGATGTACATGATTGGCAGATCACTTGCTTAGGAAATTGAGTCGATCATGAGTACCACACCAGATGTTGTTTTTGCAACAGATGCAATAAGTTGATATTGATCCAATTCTGGAGAAACGGTCGGAAGCAGTTTTAGAATATAAGTGGATGGTCTAGGGATATGATAACGACAGCCTCATTCGGGAGACAGTTATCATTCCAGGCTTCCAAGGTGACCTGGATGACAGATTGATTGTCAGAGTTATAGTTTTCCTTCTGACGAGGGGCAGTATTTTGGACAGGTGGTCCAAGAGGATACTGAGGGGGCATGACGCAGGATACTGATTAAGTTTAGTTGACGATACAGTCTAAGAAGTTTGGATTTGTAGTTCATTTATGAGCTAGGTCCCATCAGACATCCAGGCACATTCTAAGACAAGTATTGCTCATTTCGGGAGATGGCATTCTCCGCGAACTTGAGATATAGAGAGACATAGGAAGAAACATCAAGGCGGATCCACTCACTGAGGCTATTCCTCGAACGCAATAGTTTCGCAAACGGGTTTTGTGAGACTGATTAGTAGAGGAGTTGGGTGTTCGGTATCACACGGGCTGTGAGTATGCGACATTGCAATAATTAGCCGTGAGTGCAAGTGGGAGATTATTGGAGACAGTGCCCTCAGAGTCAATTATTGGATCACAGGCACGCGATTGCAATGATTGATGGAGGACCTATCCCGATACGGCAGTTTTACTCGAGATGATAGTATGCTATCTGGTTTATCTTTATCATCGTGTACTGCTTTAGATGACCTTAAAGGTCACTATTGCGTGTTGATAGAGCCCCTAGGATTCTTGCTTGACAGCCAGTAATATGAGGGCGATCATATACGTGGGAGCTGGTAGTCTATAAGCACATCCTTAAAAGGTCCCTAGTCGAGGGAGTTTCGAGACAGGGCATCGATACTCCAGAGTAGACTAATGTATACAGTCGAAACCCCGGCGATGGGCGGTGGCCGGTCTCACAAGCCACCGGTGTCAGTTGGTTCACCTAAGATGTATACAGGTGCTCATTGGGTTATGAATACATCGGACAGGACTCGCCGGGAACATGCTAGTTGGTCTTATACCTGACGTCAGATAGCAGTTCCCTGGTGACATGTGTTCAGGTTATTTCATCGACCTGAGATCGTCATTTGTCTCGTGTGAGTTCCCACTGTACTTTGATTACTACCCTACCACGCTCAAAGGAAACGTGCAAACAGGTTTTAGTTGGGTACAGTCCCGAGCCATATGGAGGTAGTGAGCGGATCTGCAGGGGTTCGTCTCTCCCGGTATTGGGGGTGAGGTCGCACTGTGTCTAGGAGAGCCATTACATGAAGTCCTTGGCCAAGGCAGGAGATTTACTGGTAGGTATTCCAGTAGTACCTCAGGGTGTTCTGGGCTACACTCCGACACGACTTGTACCGCTTTTGGGGGTCTGACTTTTACCAACCCCCTAGGCCCGCCATGCGATACTCATAGACGAACGGACCGGACTATACGGATATTGTCACTGACAGGCTCAGTAGGGTGTCAGGATGAGTTCGCTCATCGACGTCCCTTTTGGTCAATACCTGGTAGCAGGTTACGTATGGCTAATACCTCTGACTTGCTAGTGGTTAAATCCACAGCCAAAGTGTTGACGAGTCGTTAGAGTCCCCCACAGACCGTTTTCTCAACTTTCGGGCGAAACGCTGTAGAGGCCGTATGGAGATATGGCAGGGTTCGATCAGATACGTGCGGTATTGCACGGATCATGATATGACGGTTAACACTAGTGGGCTTTGGTTTAAACCGGATCCTAGTATTGTACTATGTAGATTTTGTCTCATTGCATTTGTATTCGGTCGGAATACAAATGTGGGTATGTATAAACAGTAGCAGGGTTTCCTATAATTTATTACGGGATCAGTTTTATGAAGTTGCCAGTTTGTTTTCTGTTTCGGCCATTTTCCTTTGTTTCTTTCCTTGGCTGAAAATTGGTGGAGGAGGGCTTATTTCCAATTGTGCAAATTATCATTGTGGAGGGTGGTCTTTGCATATTGTTGCTTCATGATGGTTGCACCATCATTTGACTTCTTCATTCATCATGGTTTTGACTTGTGGTGATATGATTGGTTGATGGAGTGTTGGATTTGGTAGGTGATCATTTCTTTTCATCATGATAACCCTTTCTCTCTCTTGATTATTTGGCTCACTCATTTTCATTTGGCCTCTCACTCGCCTCTCATTCTCTCTTGTTATTTGGCCGGCCAAGGAAGAGGGGGGGCTGTCCCAAATTTTGGAAGTGGGATTTTTGATCTTTTGGCTTGACAAAAATCCCATAGCTTCATCTCCAAATGTATATATCTCATTCCTCCACCAAAAGGCAACTTCAAGTTACCCCAATGAGACATAGAGTTCCACACTATTCTACAGCAATTCTTGGGCACGTCGGCTCGCCAACTTCGTGCCCGAGTTGCTTCGGTCCAGAGGTGGGAGCCCGTAAAAGAACCCGGCGATGTGGTGCCCTTCCGACGAGGAGTTGAAGACCGGAGATTCCGCGGGGAGATCGGGACGACGACGAGAAGACCGAAGGACACAGATCGCTCGGTATATCTCTCTACCCCTTCTCTAGTTAGCTAGGATTAGATTAATCGCCCGATCCGGGATTTGTGTGCGCGGTGGTGCCGGTTCAAATGGTAAAGTAAATTATCGTTTCCGCATTTTGGCCTCGGATTGACGGCCGGGGCGCCGCCGTACACTTTCAAAAACCGGAGGCTTCAGCCTCATGAACTCTGATAAAGATATGGCGATAATCTCCGTAGTGGTAGGTACGACTGTCTGAGCAGTAGGTAACATCACGGTCCCCGTAATAGGTGGAACAACCTCTGATCTCTGTACTCGACTGGTCTCAACCAACGATCCCACCATCCGACGCAAATCCTGAATACTGGCCTCTAGCCTAGTAATATGTTTTGGAAAAGGTGGATCAATCTGCTCCTGAAGAATAGTCATACCGCCATGCTCATCCTCGTCTCAGACGAGCCTGCCCTGACATCGGTTCTAGAGGCAACTCTCTGTTCCCTCGTAGTCTTTGGCGGCATAGTGGCTGGAATAAGGAAACAGGATTCAATAAGAACATAGAAATCGAATCATAAGGATATATATAATCAAGGAAGGAATTAGTAGCAAATATGTTCTAAGATAACTTAGGTGGAGTACCGTGTCGTAAGTATGCCGCGGAACATACACACGCTACGTCACTCTTCTTAAGTTACATACCCCATCATACCAAGGTTCATCCTACACTCTGAAAGGTAAAACCTAGCGTTCTGATACCAACTTTGTCACGACCCAAATCAGGAACACGACCGGCACTTAAATTATGCGACGTCAAAAGGCGTAACGCAATTCAAGTAAGCCGAAAACCCCAGAAATCTAAACCAAGAAAAGTAGTAAGTTATAAAAGCATTAGTAACAAAAAAACATTTAAAATCTCAAGTTAAAATCTTAAAACATAAATTTTATTTTCTTAAAAATTTCGGTAGTATCTCCTTTGTAAAAACTAGCTCCAAATGGGTACAAATATAGAATATATATAAAGCATCCCCAAACGGGAGAAACACACGCCTAAAGGCGGAACACAACCATAACAGGTATATACGGCGCCGTAGCGAAGGAATAAGCAAATAAGAAGTGAAAACAACATAATAAAAGGTAAAACAACATCGCAACATAAATAAAAGACGGCTCACACGAGCTCGACACCCAGAGTCACAAATAATACAATATCGATCCTCAGAAATCTCGTCTCTAAGTCAAATACGTGTAAGCGGTAGATGGAGAGTACTAGATACAAAATGAGATATACAATGGAATCATACAGATACCCGCAAAACCACCCACCTACTCAAAAGGTCTCACACCCAACAGTAGCGGTATCCTCCAAAAATGATGCAATAAGGAGCCCTGTCGCGACTACACTGAGGGTCAAGCCTGCAAAACAATGTGGCACAATGGGGGTGAGTTGCCAACTCATGAATAGTAAATAACATCGTACAGATAATCGCAAGTATGCACGAAAAGCGATAATATGAAATATGCAATCTAATGGCATAAGTATAACAGTGCGGATATGCAACAAAATCATGATCGAGGTACACCACCAGGGTACAACAACTACATGAAACAGTGCATGTCAAATAAATCCTGAGTATGGGATAAAACATAAAACCTCATCAATCAATCATCATCATGGAAAAACGGTGTCCATCAATGACACCCCAAATCCCAATATCTCAGGCGCCGCATACTCAGATCGGCCCTCATATCTATCTCATCTCATAACTCTAAAGTGGTATCCTCCGGATATCCGTCGAGTTTCCATACAATCACCGGTAGGTAGTACTCCCTATGCCAGGCTCATCGTCTACTGCACAACAATCCTTTCTTGCCTCGGGGTACCATACCGTGTCCGCCATATACCTGCAGACGGATCGTCCAACTTCTCGAATCGGGTCTCGAAAACAAGCTCAGAACCGAGAAAACTTTTGGTGGATGCCTCGAAATCACTTCACGAGAAACCGCGTTTTTAAAACAGTTTATAATTTCCTTTGAAAAATATATCCGCGGTTCTCAAATCCAGAAATCTCATGGAAATAGTTTTTCAATGCATATATCCATGAAGTATGATGTATGAAACATAGAACAGTAATGTGAGCATATCAAGGGAAAACCGCTCTTTTTAAATATATCAAGTTTCAAAAGTATCTTGCGGTTTCCCAAATCCACGAAATCGAAATACAACATCATATGAGAGTAAATATGTGACTATATCAATGTATGTACGTATGCATGTATGTATGTACGTATGATGCAATTCATATGCGCAATAGAATAAGAACCAATATCTAACTGTTAACAATAATGGAAGCGGTACAATATATTATCCATGGTAATTTCTGTAGTGCGCGTGTCATGGTAATTACTAACGGTGTGTGTGTGGCATACAATTCGGTGCTCGTACAACATGAACCATTAGTAATAGTTCAATGTCCAATTAATACTATGTCAACGTACAACAAGTAATGGGATGTGCAAAATGGTGCTCATGCACAATCAATATATATACGTATAAGCATAGGGTTATATCTGTTAGTGTATATGCCCTAGAGGCCATTACTGTATCATACTAGTTTGTATATTACTTGATGGAAGCTTAGGATATTCACAGTTGTATAGACAATCTTTCTCAAAATGGTAGTATGCTACTTGGTTTGTTTCTACTTTAATGTGTACATGTGTTTCTTTTAGCATATCGCCTATACACATTAGTGGAGCCCTTAGGATCTTTGCTTGATTACCAGCGTTGTGATGGCAGTCACACTTGTGGGGGCTGGGTATCTATAAGCACATCCTTATACAGGTCCCTAGTCGTAGGACTATCGAGACAGGGCATAGATACTCCGGAGTAGACAAGCGTATACGCTTCTCATCCCAGCAGGGGAGATGGTCTGTCCCACAGCCGTCAGTACGTCGTACTTGAGATAGTATGCGGGTGCTCGTTAGGTTACGAGTACACTGGACAAGACTCATCGGGAACTGTTGGTTGGTACTATACCTATCGTCAGTTATCAGTTCCCAGGTGACATGAGTACAGCTTAGTCCGCTGACTTGACACTGTCACTTCGCCTCGAGTGTGTTCCCACTGTACTTCGATTACTACCCTACCACGGCTCAAAGGAGTCGTGCAAACAGGTAGTAGTTGGGTGTAGTCCCGAAGTACTTGGAGGCAGTGACGGTTAGATAGGATTCGTCTCTCCCGGTATTGGGGGTTGATATCGCGCTGTGTCTAGGAGAGCCATTACACAAAGTCCCTGGCCAAGGCAAGCGAGATATACTGGTAGGTTATCCAGTGTTGTCTCAGGGTGTTCTGGGCTACACTCCGACACGAATTGTACCGCTATTAGGGGACTGACGTTTACCGCCCCCCTAGGCCCGCCATGTGATATTCTCAGACGAACAGACCGGACTGTACGGAGATTGTCACATACAGGCTCAGTAGGAGTTCGGATGGGTTCACCTCATCAGTCTTCTTATCGGCATCTACCTGGGGACCGTTACGTACAGCTAGTGCCACTTGCGGTCTATGGTTAAACCCACTGCCAGCGTAGTATCGAGTCTTTAGAGCCCCACACAGAGGGTTATTCGTCTCTGGGCAAAACATAGTAGAGGTCGCATGGTTTTGCGACGGGGTTCGTTCACATCCGCGCACTTGTGCATGTTTGGTGTCCGGACAGTTATTACTAGCGGGCTTTGGTTTAAGCCAGATCCTAGTATATGTTTTGGGGTTAGTTTTATCTCATTGTATTCATGTTCCTCGGAACACGGATGCGGGTGTGTATGCACAGTTGACTGAGGCAGAGGCAGAGGATTCTCATTAGGGTTATGGTACGGGTGTGTATGCACAGTTGACTGTTATCTTTTTCCAAACCCTAATGTGAATAGGAAATATGATTAATAATATTAGTTAACAATTATTGTGCCATGGTTGAGTTGAATCCTTGACTTTTGTTGACTTGTTGACCTAGTTGACCGGTTGACCAAAGTGGACTTGTTGACCATCATCATTTGTTTTCAAAGATGCTTCTTATTTTTTGCACAAGCATTTAATGAATGAAATGATAATGGTCATTCATCAACTCACCATCACAAATTGTTAATTATTATTATTGTTATCATTTTCTAAAATATGAGAGCATGGTTGTAAAACTCATTCATTCTCACTTGCATCTTCTCTCTCATCCTTTGCTCTCCCTCTTCCTTTAGCTCAAGGCAAAAATCTCTCATGAGTTGAGAACCATTTTCCTTAGAGATAAAACACCAAAACTCATCTCTACTCATCCTAAGGTTAAAGGTTTAGCAAACCTAATACTTTAGTTACCTCAAGATCGAGGAAGGAGCTCAAGGTAGAGGCCCTCGGGTGGATCTTTCTTCGGCAAGAGAAGGCGACGAGGAGAACCATTCAACCCACTCTAAGGAGAAGAAGAGAAGGAGTTCAAGACTAGGTATAACCCCTTAACCGAGTAGGTAAAGCTCGTAGTTGTTGCTTGTGTGTTGTTTAGCAAAGATCCGGGTTTTCTAGTCCATGTTACCATAAACCCTAAAAATCGTTTTTCACCATTTCCGCAAACCCGAAAGAACCGGGAGAGGTAACGTGGAATTACAGTGGTATCAGAGCCTGGCTAAACACACTCCAGCATGTTAGCAAAGTATCTGGAATTTCGATCGGAGAAAAAACCCGCAAAACACGTCAAAAATATCAACTTTCTGCCGATTTTTATTTCTGCTCCAAAAATAATAAATCATGTACTAAAAATCGGCTCAGGGTTTTAAAGAATACTCAAGAAAAACGATCCAGCGAGTCGACCAACTCACCGCGGAACCGCGGCAAGAGCATGCTCTTGCCGCGGATCCACGGCCGAGTTGACTCGGCCGTGGGTCATTTCTCCTGCAGTGTTCTTATATTGGTGTTTTGGGATTTTTAGGATGGTTTGTTTCTGCCCAGATTTTCCAGAGAACAAATTTGTTTTTGGGGTGGTTACAAATCCGTATTTTGATCGATCTTCTAATGGGTTATATCTGTGATGTGATATATGTATTGAACGTCTGCTAATCGCTATACGTCGATCAGTGGGGGTTATACATATCTGTGATCTGTAATGTTGATGGTTTGTGTATATGAATTCGTTGGATTGTCGCGGATGAATAGCCGGGGGTTGTGAGATGAGAGTTTTCTTTATCTTTCATTTGATGTAATATGTAAATTGATGTAATATTATTTGTTTGGCCGCACATCCGGGATGAGGTTGTAGCCGCCATTGTATAATTTCTTTTTACAGTTTTTGCTCCTAGGATAGACCCAAGGTGGGGTGCACAAACTACCCGGTACCTCGAAGTACCGAGTGGCCTACTCACCTTGTTGAGGGAGGTTGCTTCGTTTCGGGTACTTGGCGGGTAGTTTGCCGCACCCGTAGGGGCCTAGGGTGGGGTATTGGCTATTCATCGCGACCGTGTAATCCGCTTTTCGTTGCAGGCTCGAACGAAACGCGGGTTCCTAGTATATCCAATATGTTCATCTGTGATCTAGAATGGCTATCATTGCATTTGACGAATGTATATATCTATATATGATATCTATTTAGGCGTTGCTTATGTTTTGCATCCGTGCTAGTCCAGCCCCCGCTCTGTCGTTAGTTAAGTAACCTAACGGGTGATGACGGGACCCCATGGCGAATGCGGATGGCATAAGCGTACGTCATATTTTCATTGTTTTCTGCAATGGTAGGATTAATTGATGGGACGCATTAAATTAATGCAAGAAAATAAACCAAAGTTAAAGTCGTTGGAACAATTTCGAAACCACTCGGTTTTCTTTTCAAAACAACTTTTAAACGCGGAGCTTAAACCACTCCTTTTTAAATGCTATCTCGTTCCTTCAATTATATCAAGTTCACTATGTTCACGGTTTCGCCAAAACCATTCGTAGCCCTCACTCATTTCATATGGATAGTCAATAGTATTCAAGCTGTATTTGTTGGCCAAAGTCAAGGCACAGTGATTGGTAGCTATTGGGTGTTCATATGCAGCATAGATAGATGCGTTGGTTTGGGACAGTTATACTGCCTTGTTGGCCAAAGTCAAGGGTAGGTACGGGTGGGTTCAAATTAACCTGGAGAATGATGGGTAGAACTTGACATGTGAGTTATGATTTGTTGGCCAAAGTCAAGGTCCTAAGAGCATGGGGCAAAAATCCACATCGGGAGTTTCTAAAGAAACTGAAACTTGCTAGCGCTGCATACCATTTGGAGTGTGATGATTCTGGTAGGATTCCTTCAGTTTTGTCACACGATGATATTTGGATCCCGATCCTACTGTGAGTATATGCTACTCCTCCGGAACTTTCTCACTTAACGATCAATGCTATAAACCAAGTAGGTGTCTAGAAACGTGTTAGCGGGGCTACGCCCACAGGGAAAAGAGCTTATTTAATTAAGGAACTTCGCGAAAGCGTTGGAAAACCTCCCTCGAAGTACCAACACTGGCCTGGCTGAACGGTTAAGCAAGTATTGTACGGTGAGATTGATCCCGACTAATTCTTCCTTTTTGGTTTGAGGAGGGATTCGAGAGACAGTGGGAGCCATCCTGTTTAGACAAACTAAAAACCACTCTAAACTTGCAAGAGAATCATGCTAAAAGTGTTTCTTCTCTCTCTCCTAATTGCAGCGACCAAGTATCATGACCGGACTTAAGTTATTACTAGATAAAAACATACTGACAGGGCCAAACTATAAGGATTGGCTCAGGAATGTCAAAATGGCAATCACTTATGACAAGTTGGGGTATCTCCTTACCACCAAAGCTCCCCCTGTCCCAGGTCCCAAAACCAGCGTCGCAGATAAGGAAATCCGTAAGACCTGGGAGATCGACTGCGCGAAGGCCAAGTGCCTCGTACTTGCCTCTATGGACAATGAACATCAGAGGATGCACGAGAATATGGACCCGGAATCCATATTTCTTCATACAAAAGAACTGTATGGAGAGCAATCCCGTATCGTCAGATACGAAGTCTCGAAAAAGTTGTTTTTGGCGAGATTGGTCGTCGGATCATCGGTAGCGGAACACGTGCTTAAGATGATTGGCTTCATTGAGGAGCTCGCGGACCTTGGGACCACGTTAGAGAACGAGCTCTACACGGACTTGATTCTCCAGTCCTTTCCTTCTACTTACGCCCAGTTTTTCCTGAACTTCAACTTGCAAGAAAAGGAAGTTGAACTTTCAGAACTCCTCAACATGTTGAGGAGTGCAGAGTGTTAGTTATATGTATGCCCTAGAGGCCATTACTGTACATAGGATGTATATTGTAGTGGATGCTGGGACATATATAGGGAGGACTTTCTTGCTCGACATGATAGTATGCTATCTGGTTACTCTTTACCTTAACGTGTACACTGATTGTCTCTATGTTACATGTTGGTAAAGCCCTTAGGATGTGTACTTGACTACCTGGACTATGATGCGGATCATACTAGTGGGGACATGGTAGTCCATAAGTACATCCTTCAAGGTCCCTAGTCGTGGGTGTATCGAGACGGGGCATCGATATACCAGAGTAGACTAGCGTGTACCTTCTCGACCCATACAGATGGGCGATGGATGATCCCATATCCATTGGTGTTTGACATCAGAGATGATATACGGGTGGTCAGTGGAGACTGGGTACACTGGACGGACTCGCCGAGAACTCCCAGATGGTATTATACCTTACGTCAGATGGCAGTTATCTGGTGACACTGGTACAGAGTAGTCTGTTGACCCGAGATCGTCATAGAGTCTTGTGTGATTTGTTAGGTCCACGTTACCTCTCCCGGTACTTTCGGGGTTGCGGAAACGGTAAAACAAAAATTTTTCTGGACTTGGCAACATGGACCGTAAAAGCCGGATCTTTGCTAAACAATACACTAGCATCCTAACTAGAGATTTATCTACTCGGTTAGGGGTTATACCTCAACTTGAAATCCTTCTCTTCTTCTTGTTCTTCTTCTTGCTTGCTCCAAGAGTTGATCCGGACTTTGGTCACTCAACTTGAACTCCTTCTCTTCTTGTTGTTCTTCTCCTTGCTTGCTCCGAGGGTTGATCCGGACCTTGGTCACCTCCGCGGCCTCCTTGAGTCGAAGACGATCCACCCGAGAGATGTGCACCAAGCTCCACCTCGAGCCGAGATAACTAGGGCAAAGAGATTGCTAATCTAGAAGCCCTAGGTTGCGTAGAAGTGATGAAGGGATGGTTTTGTCTTTGTGGGATCTTTATCTCTCAACACATGAGATCAAAAGATTAATCAAGAGGAGGAAGAAGGAGGAGCTAGCTAACAACCATGGAGCTTCTCATTTCAAGAGAGAGAATGAGAATGAGCAAATGAAAAACTTAACCAAGAGAAAACCCAACCATGGTTGCAATAATGCAAAAACATTATCATTACTAATCCCATCAAGATAAAGGTGATGGCTACAAATGATATGACCATTATCATAACAAAAAAGAAAAAGAAAACCAAAGAATACTTTAGATCTTTCAAGAAGATCTTAGTCAACTTTGGTCAAATGGTCAACAAAGTCAAGATGGTCAAATGGTCAATGTAATTAGCCATAACAAAATTATCAATGAAAGGATTAGTAAATAATGTCCCCGGCTCATAATGGTTTTGACCAAACGAACTGTCAAAACCCTAATGAGTCCGCCTCAAAATGGTTTTGACCGAATCAACTGTCAAAATCCTAATGAGCCTGCCACATAACGGTTTTGGCCGAACCAACTGCCAAAACCCTAATGAGGCACCTCCTCCTTCACTGCTCCGGAAAACTGTGCATACACACCTGCATCCGTATTCCGTAGAATGCGGATGCACAGAAGACAAAACAAATCCATCCATGCAATACTAGGATCTGGCTTAAACCAAAGCCCACTAGTATTTCCTGCCCGAACACCACACGCACACAAGTGTACGTAAGTGATCGCAGCCCTGCCGTAAAACCATACGGCCTCTACACGTTTCGCTCAGTGCAGGGAAACTCTCTGTGTGGGACTCTAAAGACTCGACACTACGCTGGCAGTAGGTTTAACCACAGACCGCAAGCGGCACTAGCTGTACGTAACGGTCCCCAGGTAGATGTCGATAAGAAGGCCGATGAGGTAAACCCATCCGAACTCCTACTGAGTCTGTATGTGACAATCTCCGTACAGTCCGGTCTGTTCGTCTGATACATAGCATGGCGGGCCTAGGGGGCGGTAAACGTCAGTCCCCTAATAGCGGTACAAGTCGTGTCGGAGTGAAGCCCAATACACCCTGAGATAACACTGGAAACCTACCAGTATATCTCGCTTGCCCTGGCCAGGGACTACTCGTGTAATGGCTCTCCTAGACACAGCACGATGTCAACCCCCAATACCGGGAGAGACGAATCCTGTCTAACCGTCACTGCCTCCAAGTGCTTCGGGACTGCTCCCAACTACTACCTGTTTGCACGACTCAGTAGAGCCGTGGTAGGGTAGTAATCAAAGAACAGTGGGAACACACTCGAGGCGAAGTGACAGTGTCAAGTCAGCGGACTAAGCTGTACTCATGTCACCTGGGAACTGATAACTGACGATAGGTATAATACCAACCATCAGTTCCCGACGAGTCCTGTCCAGTGTACTCGTAACCCAACGAGCACCCGCACACTATCTCAAGTACGATGTACTGACGGCTGTGGGACAGACCGACTCCCGTGCTGGGATGAGAAGCGCATACGCTAGTCTACTCTGGAGTATCGATGCCCTATCTCGATACTCCCACGACTAGGGACGTGTATAAGGATGTGCTTGTAGATTACCCAGCCCCCAGGAGTGTGATCGCCATCACAACGACGGTAATCAAGCAAAGATCCTAAGGGCTAATGCGTATAGGTGATATAATAAATAAACACACATGTACACATTAAAGCAGAGACAAACCAAGTAGCATACTACTATATTGAGCAAGATTGTCTGTACAACTGTGAATATCCCAAGCTTCCATCAAGTAATATACATACTAATATGATACAGTAATGGCCTCTAGGGCATATACACTAACATGATTCCCACTGTGCTTTGATTTCCACCTTACCACGTCCAAGAGGGCGTGCAAAACGGTGGCTTTTGGGTACAGTCCCGAATCACATGGAGGCAATGAGCGATAGGAGGGGATTCGTCTCTCCCGGTATAGGGAGTTGATGTTGCGCTGTGTTCGATTGGTTATAACCGGAAATCCCTGGCCAGGGTTGTTGAGATTTACTGGTAAGTGTTATCAGTAGTTTCTCGAACTGTTATAGTCCTCATATCGACACGACTTATTGAGCTATTGGGGTCTGACGTTTACCACCCCTAGGCGAGATATGCGACATATCAGACGAACATACCGGACTGTACGGTAAGTGTTACTGGTTGGATTCACAGGAGTGTGAGCGGGCTTGCTCGTCGATCTTCTGATCGCTCAATACCCGGGTGGCTGTTACGTTTAGCAGACCGCTTGCGGCTTGTGGGTGCTTGATATGATCATCACCTGCTTCCGGCGTATTGACGAGTCTTTAGAGTCCTACACAGAGGTTTCCTGGCTCAAGCGAAACGAAATAGGAGCGCATATGAGATATGTGCGGGACCGAGAATAATGCGTGTATGTGATACCGTATTCCATTCTTGTGATGAATGTATCGATTGGTTGTATGCGATATAACCTAGTTATCGATTCAAGGATTGATTCGATAAGCCGATACATTGGATACTAGTCGGTTATATGCGATATGACCGGATCATTAAATCAAGTATTGATTTAATGATTTAATGCATAATTATATATTTGATATATTACTTTGCATTAACTAGTATTGGTTCACTTTAAATGGATTTTCTCACTTGAAGTTCACAAGTTGTATATGTGATATACTTTTGTGCACTTGTTTGTATCATGTTTGATGATACATGCTCAGTTGGGTTTGTGTAAAGAATTAAACCATGGTTAAGTTAATGATTAGGGTTTACATTTTTCTTATTCATTTATTTATTTTTTCATTTTGGAAAGATAAATAAGAAATGGTGGCTTTCTTTGTTTGCTTGTTGAAGCTTCATGAAGCTTTGAACAAGTCCACCATTTTTGTCTCATGCTTAACCCTAACCATTCAAACTAACCATAGTCTATTCTCTACACCTAACCATGGTTGCCATATGATAAGTATTCATTTTATTTTCTATTTTGGATAATACTTATCATTATTCTATCTATCTTCTTCTTCTTCTTCAAGAAGAAAAGCTTGCCTCCATCAATGGCAACTTGTGAAAATGAGTGAGAAATCCAATTCTAAAGTGAACCCACTTCCTATTTCTTCATCCTCTACCACTTGCCAAGTAGTATAGGGTGTTTTCTTCACAAGTTTCATGGCTTGGTGAAGTTGGAGCTTGATCTTGTGTTGCCTCGATGTAGATCATCTTTGGCATCGAAGTCGACGACCTAGCCCGCCCATTTCTTCGATGAAGCCGACTCTAGAGCCCGGGATCCGATGATCGCAGCGAGGCGACTTCATCGCGGAGCTATGGAGGTGGAGGACCGGATCTACAAAGGTTGTATTTCCGTTCACTTAGTTAAGTTGTTAACTAGTTGCATGTTTCGCCTATAAATTCTAGTTAACGATCCGTATTAGGGTTTCTCGGCTCTTGTAAAATTTGAAATTGGCATGGTTGATGCCTTGTGAGACCTCATTAGCGTGCCTAGGAACCCTACAGTGGTATCAGAGCCTAGCTAGAGCCTTAGGCGATGCGCAGACGAAGTTAGAAGTCCGATTGAACCGAAACCCTAACTCCAAAATGCTCTCTGGACATTTTTTAAAAACTGGGTTTTTTCCAGATTAAAAATTCTTAAAAAAATCAGCAGGGAGATCTAAGAATTATGGTGCAAAACGAGCTCATGATTCCTCTAAAGTGCGGCGGAACCGCGGCACGAGCATGGCTTGTGCGGCGGTTCCGCGGCCAAGTTGTCACATCACCTCTTGAAAATTGCACAGTAATTCCTATATTTTAGTGCTGAATTTTCTGGGAATTTTTAACTTCTACTCAAGAGTTAAGTTTTCTGGGGTTGTATTGGGACTTCGTAAATTCGATCGGATTGTCGAATTTTGTCTATGTTTTTTCCGGATAATTTTTGAATATGTTAAAAAGTTCGACCGGATAAAAATACCCAATTTTTCCCCTGCCGGGAAATTTCCAAGTGTTGGATTTTTCCGTGGTTTGAAGACGTTCTAAGTAGTGCAAGTAACTCGATGGACCCTCTAGAAGACAACAAACCTTAACTCGATTATGTGACCGTCTTGAACTGCCCTTTGAACCTTCGGGTTTGGGGCAGTATGGCGTGCCACATGTGAGGCGTTGGCTTGACCCTTCTACGGCTGGACCGTTGGTACTGAGGCACGAAGTGAATGTTTTAAACTTATTTCATGTGATGAGATGTTTCGGGAAAACTTGGGTGTTCGATTGTTCGATCGGAAAGTTTAACATTTTCTATTTTATCCGGAATGTGATACAATAATTGGAATTCACAAGTAGTTATGAGATAACTGAATGAATGTTATAAACATAGCAGTTTAGTCTCACTTGATCGGTTGCCACGGAATTTTGATGTGATCAAAAGTTCGTCGCAATCACGTGGCGTACGCGGATATTCGCCGATAAACTTAATAGACAGCTACACCCCATAGCCCCGACCAAGTGATTGTAGGAGAACCCCGTCGCCGAAAGCATCCGTTCGGGTGCTCGCGGCAGCGGTGTTCCTCCTTGGTGCACTTCGTCGACGGTATCGGGGGTGCGACCGTCTACTAAAGTTTGCGACGAGCATTCGATCAGGATATCGGGAATCTTGTTGAATTGCCCGACTTTATATTGAAAAGTGTTTTTGATAATTAGACTAAAATGCGGGGTTTATAAATGTTAGGCATGCGATGTCTAAGGAATTCATTTGGTTAGGCATGCGATGTCTAAGGAGGTTGCGGATTCCAACTGTTGTAGTTTTACATTTTCTTTTCTGTGACCGTAAGTGTAATATGTGATATTGCCGGTTTCGTTGCTATATGTCAAGGACAATTGGGATACGCATGTTTACTTACGTTGATGACATGTGATGTTATGTGTTGCTGGATATGTTATATTGGATCGTCGTGTTTGAATAGCCGGGGGTTTTTATGTGAGATGAGTGTTTTTCATTTTCATTCATGTAAAAACTTGTATGTAATATTCTTTTATTGGGGCACTTCCAGGTTGCGAAAGTTGTCACCGTTGATGTATATTATTTACTTTTCCGCACTAGGATAGACCCAAGGAGGAGGGCACAAGTAACCGGGTTCTGGAGTCCAGTGGGAGACCAACTCGAGGAGTCGAGTTCGGGTCTCCTAACTCTAGAATTGGTAGGGTTGCTTGCCGCTCTCGTAGGGGTCTAAGGGTGTGGGTTTGGCTATTCATCGCGACCGTGGAATCCGTGTTTTATACTGGCTCGTATTGAAAACACGGACGTCCTAATATATCCAATGTTTCATATGATTCTTCTGCTGCGATATCTATGATGTGATCATTTGATATGTTCTGTGATAAATACTGTATATAGTATATATGATATATTATATAGACGTTACTTATGTTTTACACCCGCGCTAGCCCTGCCCCGCTCTGTCGTTAGTTACCTAACCTAACGGTGCATGAGGGGACATCGAGGCGAATGCGGATGGCATAAGTGTACGTCGTATTTATCTGTGATGTTTAGGTGCTTAAATGATGGGACTTCATGAATGTGATTAATGAAAGAAAAAGAAACCTAAAGATGTTGTGGAATCGAATTTTCAAAAACAGGTAGCTACAGTTCTTGCTTTGCATCGCGGTGTTCCTTATAGAACATCCTGCACCTTATTGGATAAGGAAAGGACCGAGATCTCTTCACCGGGAGTGACTCCTTTAGCGATAACTGGCAGATGCTACACACTCGGTTTGTTTTGAATGCTTCTATAGTTTCTGCTTTGCACAGTGATATATATGATATATCCCGCACCTCATTTGACGAGGAAAGGACCGACGATCCCTTCACCGGGAGTGACTCCTTTAGCAAAACTAAAAAAGCCTCAAAAACACTCCATTTCAAAATTCATTCAATCCTACAACGATATCAAGTTCATTACGCAATAGGTTTTCAGAAAAACCTGTCGTAGCCCTCCGTCATTTCAGATAAGTACTAGTTAGTATTCGTGCTGCGGTTGTTTGGCATGCGTCAAGGCGTAGTGTACGGTAGCTAACTAGTGCTTATCTGCTAGCATACGATGCGATTGGATTAGGGTATTCGTACGGCGTTGTTTGGCATGCGTCAAGGGTCGTGCGGGTGGGTTTAATTCAATCAAGAAATGTACGGGTTGAACTTGACTAGCGGACTATGGGTTGTTTGGCATGCGTCAAGGTCATAGCACGCTAGGGGCAAAATATTATCGGGAATTTCAAGTGTTGAAATTTGCAATGAGATTGCATACCTTCTATGAGATAGTTGGATCCCGATACCCGCTGCGAGTAATTGTTACTCCCGGGAGAGTTTTACACATTACAATTAGCCGATCAAGTAGGTGTCTAGAAAGGTGTCAACGGGGTTACACCTCTGGGAAAACGAGGTTTACATTAATTAGGTCCGTGCGAAAGCACGGGGCACCTCCCTCAAAGTACCGACACTGGCCTGGCTGAAAGATTGGCGAACTTGTAGCGTGTAATTAATCCCGGCTAGTCTTTCCTTTTAGGGTTTGAAGGAAGATTTGATAAAAAGCAGTGGGAGCCATCCTGATTAGATAAAATAATAACCAATATGATCTTGCAAGAGCATACGCTGAGTGTTTTCTTCTCTCTCTCTCCTGCTAGCGACCATGTCACGCCTTAATCAAGATAATAATACGGATAAATTGACCGAACCCGCTTGTTATACTGAGCTGGGGAACGTTGGTCCCACTCCAACTTATAAATGTTATAAGATAGAGCAGGAAATTGGGGAATACCAGAATTCCCATGCCGCCCAAACGAAGATAGTGCATATGATGCATCTTCTTCGGGTGTGTTCGTTACACAGAACTGTTTCTCAATATTCTTTACGTCCTAGGTATGTGATACCAGATCAGGATCCCAGATATGTAATCTGTTACATAGGGCTTCAGACAGGTAAAGAACTGAGAACGGGTGATAAGTTTCATGAGGCAGAAAACGGGGCAAGTGTTGCAGCCAAGTCGGTTGGTCACTGTCACCCTGTATTACCAATACATTGATTCTGAACGAATGTTATTAGATACCGAACCTGATATACAAAATCATATCAGTCTCTTTATTAGTAAAGAAATGATAAAATTTTGTATTGTTGGATAATGTTTTGAACATTTCCTATATCAAAAGTTGATCGGTTCAGGCACGTTATCTAAAAGCATTGATGTTCTAAATCAAACTACAGTTCTTAGTATACGGAACACACACAAGAGGAAGAGTTCACATATGAACGAATCCTTCTTGAGGTATTGTAGACTAGGTCATATCAATGCGACCCGACTAGGTAAAGTTACATTTAGATGTATATTTAAATCAGTTTGAATTTACATCTTGTGAAACTTGCCAGTCATATCACAAAGATTAGATGACCGTAGCTCTGTTTACTGGAAACAGAGAAAGAGTTAGTGAACTCTTGGGATGATACATGTGGATGTATGTAGGTCCCCTGTCTACATGCTCCTAGATCGGTTCTTTGTACTTCATTACATTCTCTGATGATCTCTTTAGATTCAGACATATGTTCCTGTTGAAACACAAGTCCGAACCTTTTGAGATATTCACAGAATATAAGATAGAAGTAGAGAACCAAAATACGGGTATAAGTATTATGTACTTTGATGTGATCGAGGAGGAGAATACTTGTGCATGGAATTCCTGGACTATTCTAATGGAGAATGAGATTCTCTCTCAGCATTACTCCTCCGTATACACCATAGCACGATGGTATATCGGGGCGGAGCAATCACACCCTATGTGATAAGGTGTGCTCTATGATGAGTACTACTGAGTTACCTATTTCCTTTTGGGAGTTATGCACTTATGAAGTTGCATACCTATTGAATAGGGTCCCGATCAAATCAGTTGCCTACCGCTTCATATGTGATATGGAAAGGGAAGAGCCCATATCTTAAGTTAGTTAAGATTGGGGGTTGTCCGGCCTATGTCTAAAAGCAAAATCCGGACAAGATCGAGGCAAGGTCAGTTCTGTAGAACTGGAAACGTTCCAGCTATACAAACTACTGCAGATGATTTGATAGAACCAAAGGATTCAGTAGATTCCAACGAACCTCAGCCTCTCCGCCGATCTAGTAGGGTTCCTCACCCACCTGAGAGATACTTCGGTTTCTCTATGACAGTGGGAGCGAGGAATGCATCATGAGATGATGACCCAACTAGTTTCGAGCTGGCCATCAAGTGTGGGACTCTGTAAGAATGGCTGGATGCTTAGCGATCTGAGATGGAATCCTTATACACCAACAAAGTATGGACTTTGGTTTCTATATCTGAAGGGTTAAATCCCTATCAGGAGCAAGTATATCTTGAGAAGATTACTTGGTGTACATGGAAAGGTTGAAACTTTCAAAGCTAGACTTGTTAAAGGTTTGCATCATTGACCAGGTATGGATTATGTTGAAACCTTTTCTAAGGATCTATGCTTAAGTCCATCCAGATCCTACTTGCCACGGCTACATACCATGACTACGATATCTGGTGGTTGGGTGCCATGACTGCTTTTCTAAATGATGTTTTAGAAGAGTGTGTCTATAAGTACACAGCCAAAGGGCCTCGTAGACAGTGGGAGCGGCGGAAACGTGTGCAAGATGTTTTATGTGATGAAGCAGGCATCGCGGAGTTGGAACATCTGTTTTGATGAGTTAGTCAAAGAGTTTGACATCATCAAAATGGTAGATGAACCTTGTATATACAAAAAGGTAGTAGGGAGTATGGTGATGATCCTCGTAAAGTACGTGGATGACATACTCTTGATAAGAAAGGAGTTTCCTATACTACGCTCGGTCAATCTCCGCTTATCACATGGATTCTCCATGTAGGATCAAAGTGATACCTCCTAAATCCTGAGTCTTCATCTATGAGATAGATGTTATTTGGGTGTTAGAATACTCACTAGCTGTAGTGAGATGGTATCAATTGATCCAGGGGAGAATCATTGGAAAGGTTCCAGGGTGATAAAGACGACTGAATGTCAGTCGCAGGCATTGTCTTTACCCTCAGTAAAGGGACGGTATGTTGGAAGAGTTCCAAGCTAGATACCGTGGCATACTAGACGATAAAGGCTGGATACATCGCTACTTAAGATACTACCAAAGAGACAGTCTGGATGTATATTTGTTCATGAGATGAACTTAGTTCCTCCCATTGTGTGACAATGGAGTTGTGGCTTATGCCAAGGAACGTCCGTCCCATCAGTGATCCAGACGTATTCTAAGGCAGTATCACCTGATCATGGAGATAGTTGATCTCCAGGATGATCAAGGTTAGGAGAGTAGACTCAGAGGACAACGCGGCGGATCCACTCACAAAGGCCTTTTCCCAGAGAGAGACTTTTATGGGATGGTTGAGTATGAGATACTACAACCACTGCTACAGATGGCCCTAGTGCAAGTGGGAGATTGCTAGTTATATGTATGCCCTAGAGGCCATTACTGTACATAGGATGTATATTGTAGTGGATGCTGGGACATATATAGGGAGGACGTTCTTGCTCGACATGATAGTATGCTATCTGGTTACTCTTTACCTTAACGTGTATACTGATTGTCTCTCTGTTACATGTTGGTAAAGCCCTTAGGATGTGTACTTGACTACCTGGACTATGATGCGTATCATACTAGTGGGGACATGGTAGTCCATAAGTACATCCTTCAAGGTCCTTAGTCGTGGGTGTATCGAGACGGGGCATCGATATACCAGAGTAGACTAGCGTGTACCTTTTCGACCCATACAGATGGGCGATGGATGATCCCATATCCATTGGTGTTTGACATCAGAGATGATATACGGGTGCTCAGTGGAGACTGGGTACACTGGACGGACTCGCCGAGAACTCCCAGATGGTATTATACCTTACGTCAGATGGCAGTTCTCTGGTGACACTGGTACAGAGTAGTCTGTTGACCCGAGATCGTCATAGAGTCTTGTGTGATTCCCACTGTGCTTTGATTTCCACCTTACCACGTCCAAGAGGGCGTGCAAAACGGTGGCTTTTGGGTACAGTCCCGAATCACATGGAGGCAATGAGCGATAGGAGGGGATTCGTCTCTCCCGGTATAGGGAGTTGATGTTGCACTGTGTTCGATTGGCTATAACCGGAAATCCCTGGCCAGGGTTGTTGAGATTTACTGGTAAGTGTTACCAGTAGTTTCTCGAACTGTTATAGTCCTCATATCGACACGACTTATCGAGCTATTGGGGTCTGACGTTTACCCCCCCTAGGCGAGATATGCGACATCAGACGAACAGACCGGACTGTACGGTAAGTGTTACTGGTTGGATTCACAAAAGTGTGAGCGGGCTTGCTCGTCGATCTTCTGATCGCTCAATACCCGGGTGGCCGTTACGTTTTGCACACCGCTTGCGGCTTGTGGGTGTTTGATATGATCATCACCTGCTGCCGACGTATTGACGAGTCTTTAGAGTCCTACACAGAGGTTTCCTGGCTCAAGCGAAACGAAATAGGAGCGCATATGAGATATGTGCGGGACCGAGAATAATGCGTGTATGTGATACCGTATTCCATTCTCGCGATGAATGTATCGATTGGCTGTATGCGATATAACCTAGTTATCGATTCAAGGATTGATTCGATAAGCCGATACATTGGATACTAGTCGGTTATATGCGATATGACCGGATCATTAAATCAAGTATTGATTTAATGATTTAATGCATAATTATATATTTGATATATTACTTTGCATTAACTAGTATCGGTTCACTTTAAATGGATTTTCTCACTTGAAGTTCACAAGTTGTATATGTGATATACTTTTGTGCACTTGTTTGTATCATGTTTGATGATACATGCTCACTTGGGTTTGTGTAAAGAATTAAACCATGGTTAAGTTAATGATTAGGGTTTACATTTTTCTTATTCATTTATTTATTTTTTCATTTTGGAAAGATAAATAAGAAATGGTGGCTTTCTTTGTTTGCTTGTTGAAGCTTCATGAAGCTTTGAACAAGTCCACCATTTTTGTCTTATGCTTAACCCTAACCATTCAAACTAACCATAGTCTATTCTCTACACCTAACCATGGTTTCCATATGATAAGTATTCATTTTATTTTCTATTTTGGATAATACTTATCATTATTCTATCTTCTTCTTCTTCTTCAAGAAGAAAAGCTTGCCTCCATCAATGGCAACTTGTGAAAATGAGTGAGAAATCCAATTCTAAAGTGAACCCACTTTCTATTTCTTCATCCTCTACCACTTGCCAAGTAGTATAGGGTGTTTTCTTCACAAGTTTTATGGCTTGGTGAAGTTGGAGGTTGATCTTGTGTTGCCTCGACGTGGATCATCTTCGGCATCGAAGTCGACGACCTAGCCCGTCCATTTCTCCGATGAAGCCGACGCTAGAGCCCGGGATCCGATGATCGCAGCGAGGGGACTTCATCGCGGAGCTATGGAGGTGGAGGACCGGATCTACAAAGGTTGTATTTCCGTTCACTTAGTTAAGTTGTTAACTAGTTGCATGTTTCGCCTATAAATTCTAGTTAACGATCCGTATTAGGGTTTCTCGGCACTTGTAAAATTTGAAATTGGCATGGTTGATGCCTTGTGAGACCTCATTAGCGTGCCTAGGAACCCTACACAGAGGGCCCCCTACAGAAAGGTAGGGAAACATCCACTTTGTTTGTAGGAGGATCTTTCTCTTCTAGGTCCAAGGCGAAAGCCAAGGGAAAGAAGAAGAAAAACCCCACCAAACCAAGGGGCGGTGTTAGTAAAGTGGATACGAAGGGAAAGGCAAAGGCAACAAAGGTAGCGGGAAAGCTTGTGGGAAAAGAAAATTGCTTTTACTGTCACAAGAGTGGACAATGGAAAAAGGATTGCAGGGCTTGGAAGGACAGAAACCAGGACCCGAAGCAAGTTGCGGCTTCGGCTTCAGGTGTGTATGTTATTGAAAATTGTCTATCAATAAACTCTACTTCCTGGGTATTGGATACCGGATCAGGATCTCATATCTGTAATTCTTTGCAGGCACTGAGAAACCGTAGGGTTTTGAAGGCAGGTGATATGACCCTCAAAGTTGCAAACGGAGCTGGCATGGATGCTGAGTCCGTGGGGGACTATCACCTGGGATTGTCAGATGGACACGTTTTGGTTTTGCGTAATTGTTATTTTGTACCCAATGCAACTTGTAATATCATTTCTGTAACTTTAATATCTAAAGAAAGTTATGAATTTGCATTTGTAAGCAATGTTGTAAACATTCACCTTAATCATGTTCTGATTGGGTCAGGTACATTAAGCAATGGTATATACGTATTAAACCAACCACAGATTTTCAATGTCCAGAATACACACAAAAGAAAGTCTCCAGAAATCAATCATGTTTTCTTATGGCATTGTAGACTGGGTCACATCAATGAGAGAAGGTTGACGAAGTTACATACAGAAGGATATTTGGATCCGTTCGAATATCAATCATATGCAACTTGTCAATCCTGTCTCAAAGGAAAGATGAAAAAGACTCCGTTCACTGGACACGGAGTAAGAGCGAGCGAGCTCTTGGGGCTCATACACAGCGATGTGTGCGGTCCTGTCACGTCCCGAAAGTACGGAACATGACCGGGACTTAAACTACGAAACGCCTCGAGGCGTACGTAATCTAAGTTAGCCAAAAACCCAGAAATCCAAACCAAGAAAAGTAGTAGAGTGAAGGAAAACCAATTTAAAATCAAGTAGTTTTAATAGCATAAGCCGAATTATGCGGTTTTAAAAACATCAAATATTTTCTGAAAATTTCGGCAGAGTCTTCTTTGTAAATACTGCCCCCTAAACGGGATACAACATGAATAGTATACGAAATCAATAAAAGGCATCCCCAAGCGGAAGCTAGCTCTTCGTCAATTGACGGTCACAACCACACAAGCAATATAATATACAACGCCAAGGGAGAGGATCAAAACTCAAATAGAAACTCAAAACAACAAGAAATCCACAGAAATACAACGTGCGGCTCTAAGGTCGAAAGAATAACATCACTGGTCTCTATCTCAAAAATAAAACATGTTTGGTTGATGGAACTTCTAGATACAACAGAGTAATAATATACAAGTTATATAATAGGGGGTACGATACAAGTAAACCCACCTACTAGCAAATCACCCAAAGGAAACTATGCCCGCAAGCCGTAATGAAACCTGTACGGCAAACCTGCAAGAAACTGGGGCACAACGGGGGTGAGTTGCCAACTCGTGAATAGAAAACATCTACAGAAATAAATTGCATAAATAACGCAACCTAGGTCAATAATCATAATATATCCTCAATTATATATATATATATATAACATGCAACCTATAACAAGGCTAGGGTAAATATCTAACCCGAGTGTAATCTCATGTGCCCGTGTCAGTGCCTCAGGTAGCAATATATCATATGAATGAGGTATGAATGCATGAAAACAGAATACATGTAAATGAAGAATCTGTTTTCATAAATTAGTGAGATTTCCTTTGTATTTTTAAAATGAGGTATCATAAATGAAATCAGCATCAACAGTGTCTAGCATCGACACAAAACATAAATCTCAATGTCTCAAAACCTCAGGCTCCGGCTATCCAGACTGGCATGTATCATCAAATCTCAGTACCTCAATATCTCGAAATCTCAATGTCTAAATCACAATGTCTAAATCACAATATCTAGGACGCCGTCAGTCCAGACCGGCCCCTACCATCCATCTCAAGACCACGACGGTATCCTCCGGATATCCGACGCGTCGGGTAAAATCACTGGTAGGTAGTGCTCCCCTGCCAGGCTTACATCGTCATCACACGCTTCTTGCCCCGGGGTACCTTACCGGGTCCACCATGTACCCGAAACGATTCATCCAACTCCTCGAATCGGGTCTCGAAATCCATCAGCAAACTCATGGTGGACGACTCATACAACATGGGAAAAACCGCGCTTTTCATTTAAAAAGAGAAAGAAGAAGTTTGTATATGTTTTGCGGTTTTCCCCAAATCCAGAAAATCTCATGGAAATCCGAATCCAAAACCTCAATAGCACGTAAAAAGTGAATATATGCATGAGAATCCATGAATGCGGCATAACAAGGAATAACGATATGCATGAAGCGACGGTAATAACTACAATATCTAAGCTGGCATATAAGGTAAGTAGACTAATATCATGTCAAACTACTATCTATCAAGCGAAGATAAGCAATAATATTTTCTAGGGTGTGCGTGACATGGCAATTACCGATGAAGATGTGTGTGAGCCGCCAAGTAAATGTACGTGGTACATACGCATCATCGGTAATGGTGCTGATGTCCTAACAATATAATATCAACAATGCAATATGAAATAACAATGTAAGTATACGATGCGAAGCGAGCAACCAAAATGAGCGGGAGCTAAATATTAAACAATGGTGCCATTTGAAATAACACGAATCGCGGGGTTTTGAAAATAGGGGCTACGGTGGTTTTTTAAGAAAGGGTACGTCTTTTGAAATATCCGTAGATCCCTTGACCTATCTTTTAAAATAACCACGATCCGCTAGTTTTGAAATAGGTAGGAGTCTAATCTAATCTAACAACTACACTAAACTATACGACTGAACTAACAAGCTGAACTAAAGGTAAGGAAACCGCCTATCATCTGAGTCGATACATATACATACCTGTATATGTATAGTCGGTGATCCTGTGTCAATAATATCACATCCGATACCACATCTATAATCAGGCATCCCAAGTCAAGAGTGCGGATCAATCATCAAGATATAGCTCGTACGTAAATCCGTCGTACGGCATCCCCAAATCTGGGTACGGGTCAATATCATATTCCTCACACCATTCCTCTGGTATCCTCTTTATTCAAGATCATAGTCTAGGGTACTGACTTATGTCTAGTACAATACTAATATCCTCAATATACTCATGATCTGACTACTGATCGACAATCTCATACAAACCGATATCATTAGCACATATCATCATCAAGGGGTATACATCGCCCAATACGGCCTAATAGCAATATTCTAGCATATCATATCTTATATCACGATCACATGTCGACCATTTTATTAATAACACTATTCACCCGTATCGTCGTCCGAAGATCCGCTATAACACCAAGACGTACCTCAAGTACGAATCCTGTCATATCATCGATATCACAACCACAAACAAATCTCATCGACTCAGCTCAATCCCAAGTATCATCCTCAAATCCGTATGTGAACACATAGTGCCATACCCATGTGAACACATAACTATAAAGAATCCCATGAGCACATATAAATAGGAATGTATGCAAGTATGTATGTGTGTATGTGTAGTGCAACACTACCCTAGGGTTCGCAACACTAAAATAATCCAACACACCAATATCCATCCTAAACATCGTTATTAATCCCAAATAACATATAATAATTGTTGGTGTGTATACGCATCCGTATACACCACCACGGACTGCGGGGGTGCTATACGCCATCCACCCGACTTCTCCCCGTAGATATAAATCTACTCACCTAGTCCTTTCTCGCCGGTGCCGACGTCGCCACGCGCTTGCTTGTCGTCTCGAAGTCCACATGGGTACCTACATATCATAATGCACTGTATCGTATTAAAATCCGACTCAAGACCAAAACGACAGACGAATCCCACATAGGTCAAAACCTATGGCTGCTTTCACAAATCAACCCAAAAACTCTCGACGTCGGCGTACAAATGCCAAACCATCGAGAAAAACCCAAAAACACTCATTTGCACGATCACAAGCACTAATTATACTATAAAATAAGTTAAAATTCACAAAAACCCCAAACTCACTTTAAAACCATTTTTCCGAAAATCTAGCGAGCAAATATTACCCGTTTTAGTACAAAACTCGACGTTTAAACAAATCCAGCGGCTATGGTACTTATTAAACATCTTAAATAAGTCGAAAAAACAATTTCCACAATTTAATCTCATTAAATTTCATTAACCCCAAAATTCTAGTTTACAATATACCCAATTTTAACAATTTTATAGCAAAAATGCACAAACAACAATTTAGCTTGAATTTCCATGAACTAAGGTATTAAACTACATTTTATAATGTCAATGAAGTCATGAAAAACCTAATTACATTTTAATCGCAATTATTTAATTAATTTCTAAAATCCTAGTTTGCTTAAAAAAATCTTAATTTGGACAACTTAAATGCAACAATTTACGTATTAGCAACTAGATTAGGTTTTCTATAGCTTAGCATGATAACTACACCATTAAACCATGATCAATTGACATAAACCCTAATCTAGTTCAAATCCTTCTCTTGAATTTTCAAATTAGCACTTACAACCACAATTAAGCACCGAAATTAGTTAAATTGAAGTGATTAAACATCAAGCAAACATTGGGTTAAGATTATACCTAAAAACCATTTGGAATGAGATCTACACTTGCAAAAAAAAATTTAACCTCCAAAATGCTAACTTTGCCCAAAGATCCATGCTTGAATGTCCGAGGAATAATGGGTAAGGAATGGATTTGGGATTTGTGAGGTTTTGTGTTGATTTGTGAGGCAATTTTGATAAGTTTTTTGGAGAGAAATGTGATGAGAAAAAAGGGGGAGGGCTGTTGTTGTGCAGGAATGGGAGGTTCGGCCACTTGTTAGGTGATTGGAGAGAGAGTGAGGTGAGAAAAGTCATGCCAAGTCAAGAAAGTCAAAGGTCAACACAACACAAATCTCTTTTCTTATACTTTTCTTTATGTTCTCTTTTCTTTTATCAAAAGAAATGGAGGAAAGATTTGAAGAGGGGCTGCTGAAAATGGGGAGGAAAATGGGGGTGTGAGAGTGTGGGTGTGGGTGTGGGGTGATGGAAAATGATAAATACTATACCCCAAACATCCATTTACACTAAATTCACTAAAAAAGCCTTTTTCTTCGATATTTTCTAAACCGTTTTGGCAAACGATTTCGTTTCAAAAACCACATGATAAAATTTTATTTAAAGTTTTATGATGCACAAAATTTGTTTCAATTCATTCCAATTTGTAATTTTCCCTAATTAAATGTATTAGTGACGGCTTAAAATAATAATAAAATAATTTTTTTTCCAGAAAATTTGAAATTTCACCAGTGGCTCAATAAACACCAAATACTAGCAATTACATAGCTAGAATATGTATATTTAATTTTTATAATAAGATATTTGCATTTTGACTTTTTACAGAAAACCCCCTTATTTTACCGATTTTCCGAAATTTCACCGAAACGATTTTCAAAACGCTACAATCTTCCCTCCTTAAAAAAATTCGGTCCCCGAATTTAAATTAAAACTTCCCCCAAATACTAAAATATTTCAGCCAAAACCATCAAATCGCCGGGGCTCCGAAATCATAAATACATAAAACAAATCGTAGCACAACGCATGCGCATGAAAAATGAGCATATAACTCAAATCAGAACTCCGTCAAGCATCCCGAAATCATCGGAGTCATGGGGAAGACATCAATACCAAATCCAAAGCAAAACCAATATGATATAACTCGAAACTATACATGTAAAATATATTCAGGTACTGTCCTCTGACTAGTCCTGCTCAGTACGAAAACATATAGCAATATCATAAAAACGTACTGCTCTATAAGAAAAATCAATCCCAAAATACGCGTATGAATACTACGTGCGTCTTTTGCGCACGGAAATCAAAATCCAAATATGTGCCATACATATGCACAGAAACAACATCTAAGTGCATCGGGTGTGCACGAAACATCTGTCGTAGGCAACATGTGTGCCTGACAGCAAAATCAGGTGCATCTGACATGCACGAACAATCTCGATTTAGTGCATCTGGTGTGCACCAAAATCACACTTCAAAACATGCGCCCAACATGCGCGAAAATCCAAATCAGGTGCATCCATCGTGCACGAAATCATGAAATCCAATATCAAGTGCCGAACATGCGCAAAATCAAATCAGGTGCACAAGGTGCACAAAACAAATATCGAACATCACCATCGAAATCAAAGTCCAGGGCATCTAAATGCACAACATACGTAACACTGCACTGCAAGCATATATGAACTATACCGCGTGCAAAAACCAAATCGTGTGCGTATATACGCACAAAATCAACTCAAATGTCTAAAACCGTAAAATCACAAACATGTGAAACCAAGCACGAAAACGACATCAAGTGCAACACTGTGCAAAGATCGTAAATACTCAATCATCAAAATCAAATCATGCGAATAAATCACCCAAAACATCGAAATCAATAATGGCGAAATAGTCTCCGCTCAAGCACTTCCTCTAAGAACCTCTGGCCAATTGTCGTGATCACTCATAGCATGTCTCGTCGACGATCCTGAACTCTGGCCTACCGGTGTACGTAACATGACCAATCCTGGGTCCAAGTCTTCTCGTAATTCATTCCAGAAAGGTCCTGTCGAAATCTCTCCCAAATCTCGTCTCTGCCGAACTGTCCGGAAGTCAGCGTCCCTTACCTATATCTGCATCTTGCTCTGGAACGACTGCATACTCATCGCGACTCCTTCTGGAAGGTAAATCCAAGTACTATGCCTCGGCATGCGCATCGCATCTCTGATGTCGGCGGAGTGGAACGTCATCTCATCTAGATCTGGTACGAACCTCTTACTTCACTTTTCTCTAATTTCGTCTGCTTTGGACTCGTCTCGTCGCGGCTGCATGGACTGAGCTCCAACGGCTATCCTCGTATCTGGAGTCTCCCAAGAAATGCATCTCACCACATAGCATCCGAATTAAGTCGAGCCATCCGATCGATTCGTTAAAACCTCATAATCCCCCAAGAGCTCAACATCTTGGGCACCATTTAATAGTATCGAACACATACCACAGCATCGGTAGTCCAGCCGTAGAAGGGCAAATCCAAGCCTCACTAATGGCGCCGCAGAACTGCCGCAAACCCGAAGGTTCCAAGGCTTTCACACGGTCATTAAGTCGAGTTAGGGTTTCATTCTTCTAGAGGGACCATAGAATTGCCTGCATGTCTTTCTGACTACTTTAAACTTGGAATAATAGGTTTCTGACATTCGATCGTCTCTGTCGACTCTCAACGTCTCCGCGTGAAGTCGTCTCTAGCTGGAATCAATCTATCTGATGACCTCGCATCGGGGTAGGCGAACGAACCACATGTCCTAGTCATTCATCATCGGGTGACTAGCGACCTTCTAGCATCTATTAGTACAACTCGTCCCGCAATAGCTCCAACATATAGGGCGATATCTCGTCACTCGCAGGAACAACTGGCTCACTCGTCTGCACGCTGAACAGTGCCTCAATCATCATGAGTAAGCAATACACCAACGGTCATCAAAATCTGGTTGGCCTCTATCATTAGCTCTATCCTATGGTACTGATCAGCACGTCCGAGAAATCTCGTAAAGGCGATCCGCCAAACGCTCGTGGCGCGAAAACACAGTAAAAAGACACATCTCTGCAATCGTGTGTCGCCGAAATTTCGCCCTGGTCAGTCCTTGTTCGTGACGAGCTCGAGCTGACCGCAACTCTAGCCGTAGCTCTCCCTGCCCGTAATCGTGGCAGCAAAACCATAACTGGTACCGATGAGGCTAGATCAGGAATGAATATGATACTGAGCAAAGAAATGTACATCCTGAGGCTCCTTAAGTGGTGTAGCGTATTGTAAGTATGCCACGGAACATAACCACGGTACGTCACTCTACTTTAGTCACCTATTCCATCAACCAAGGGTCATCATACGCTCCGAAGGTAAAACCTAACGCTCTGATATCAACTTTGTCACGTCCCGAAAGTACGGAACATGACCGACACTTAAACTACGAAACGCCTCGAGGCGTACGTAATCTAAGTTAGCCGAAAACCCAGAAATCCAAACCAAGAAAACTAGTAGAGTGAAGGAAAAACAATTTAAAATCAAGTAGTTTTAATAGCATAAGCCGAATTATGCGGTTTTAAAAACATCAAATATTTCCTGAAAATTTCGGCAGAGTCTCCTTTGTAAATACTGCCCCCCAAACGGGATACAACATGAATAGTATACGAAATCAATAAAAGACATCCCCAAGCGGGAGCTAGCTCTTCGTCAATTGACGGTCACAAAAACACAAGCAATATAATATACAACGCCAAGGGCGAGGATCAAAACTCAAATAGAAACTCAAAACAACAAGAAATCCACAGAAATACAACGTGCGACTCTAAGGTCGAAAGAATAACATCACTGGTCTCTATCTCAAAAATAAAACATGTTTGGTTGATGGAACTTCTAGATACAACAGAGTAATAATATACAAGTTATATAATAGGGGGTACGATACAAGTAAACCCACCTACTAGCAAATCACCCGAAGGAAACTATGCCCGCAAGCCGTAATGAAACCTGTACGGCAAACCTACAAGAAACTGGGGTACAACGGGGGTGAGTTGCCAACTCGTGAATAGAAAACATCTACGGAAAGAAATCGCAAAAATAACGCAACCTAGGTCAATAATCATAATATATCCTCAATTATATATATATAACATGCAACCTATAACAAGGCTAGGGTAAATATCTATCCCGAGTGTAATCTCATGTGCCCGTGTCAGTGCCTCAGGTAGCAATATATCATATGAATGAGGTATGAATGCATGAAATCAGAATACATGTAAATGAAGAATCTGTTTTCATAAATTAGTGAGATTTCCTTTGTATTTTTAAAATGAGGTATCATAAATGAAATCAGCATCAACAGTGTCTAGCATCGACACAAAACATAAATCTCAATGTCTCAAAACCTCAGGCTCCGGCTATCCAGACTGGCCTGTATCATCAAATCTCAGTACCTCAATATCTCGAAATCTCAATGCCTCAATCATAATATCTAGGGCGCCGTCAGTCCAGACTGGCCCCTACCATCCATCTCAAGACCACGACGGTATCCTCCGGATATCCGACGCGTCGGGTAAAATCACCGGTAGGTAGTGCTCCCCTGCCAGGCTCACATCGTCATCACGCGCTTCTTGCCCCGGGGTACCTTACCGGGTCCACCATGTACCCGAAACGGTTCATCCAACTCCTCGAATCGGGTCTCGAAATCCATCAGCAAACTCATGGTGGACGACTCATACATCATGGGAAAAACCGCGTTTTTCATTTAAAAAGAGAAAGAAGAAGTTTGTATATGTTTTGCGGTTTTCCCCAAATCCAGAAAATCTCATGGAAATCCGAATCCAAAACCTCAATAGCACGTAAAAAGTGAATATATGCATGAGAATCCATGAATGCGGCATAACAAGGAATAACGATATGCATGAAGCGACAGTAATAACTACAATATCTAAGCTGGCATATAAGGTAAGTACACTAATATCATGTCAAACTACTAGCTATCAAGCGAAGATAAGCAATAATATTTTCTAGGGTGTGCGTGACATGGCAATTACCGATGAAGATGTGTGTGAGCCGGCAAGTAAGTGTACGTGGTATATACGCATCATCGGTAATGGTGCTGGTGTCCTAACAATATAATATCAACAATGCAATATGAAATAACAATGTAAGTATACGATGCGAAGCGAGCAACCAAAATGAGCGGGAGCTAAATATTAAACAATGGTGCCATTTGAAATAACACGAATCGCGGGGTTTTGAAAATAGGGGCTACGGTGGTTTTTTAAGAAAGGGTACGTCTTTTGAAATATCCGTAGGTCCCTTGACCTATCTTTTAAAATAATCACGATCCGCTAGTTTTGAAATAGGTAGGAGTATAATCTAATCTAACAACTACACTAAACTATATGGCTGAACTAACAAGCTGAACTACAGGTAAGGAAACCGCCTATCATCTGAGTCGATACATATACATACCTGTATATGTATAGTCGGTGATCCTGCGTCAATAATATCACATCCGATACCATATCTATAATCAGGCATCCCAAGTCAAGAGTGCGGATCAATCATAAAGATATAGCTCGTACGTAAATCCGTCGTACGGCATCCCCAAATCTGGGTACGGGTCAATATCATATTTCTCACACCATTCCTCTGGTATCCTCTTTATTCAAGATCATAGTTTAGGGTACTGACCTATGTCTAGTACAATACTAATATTCTCAATATACTCATGATCTGACTACTGATCGACAATCTCGTACAAACCGATATCATTAGCACATATCATCATCAAGCGGTATACATCGCCCAATACGGCCTAGTAGCAATATCCTAGCATATCATATCTTATATCACGATCACATGTCGACCATTTTATTAATAACACTATTCACCCGTATCGTCGTCCGAAGATCCGCTATAACACCAAGACGTACCTCAAGTACGAATCCTGTCATATCACCGATATCACAACCACATACAAATCTCATCGACTCAGCTCAATCCCAAGTATCATCCTCAAATCCGTATGTGAACACATAGTCCCATACCCATGTGAACACATAACTATAAAGAATCCCATGAGCACATATAAATAGGAATGTATGCAAGTATGTATGTGTGTATGTGTAGTGCAACACCACCTTAGGGTTCGCAACACTAAATTAATCCAACACACCAATATCCATCCTAAATATCGTTATTAATCCCAAATAACATATAATAATTGTTGGTGTGTATACGCATCCGTATACACCACCACGGACTGCGGGGGTGCTATACGCCATCCACCCGACTTCTCCCCGTAGATATAAATCTACTCACCTGGTCCTTTCTCGCCGGTGCCGACGTCGCCACGCGCTTGCTTGTCGTCTCGAAGTCCACATGGGTACCTGTTGGAGATAGTGCCCTCAGAGTCAATTATTGGATCACAGGTACGTGATTGCAATGATTGATGGAGGACCTATCCCAGTAGGACAGTCTTACTCGAGATGATAGTATGCTATCTGGTTTACCTTTATCATCGTGTACTGTTTTAGGTGACCTGACACGTCGCTATTACACGTTGATAGAGCCCCTAGGATTCTATGCTTGACCACCAGCAGTATGAGGGCGATCATATAAGTGGGAGCTGGTTGTCTATAAGCATATCCTTAAATGGTCCCTAGTCGTGTGAGTTTCGAGACAGGGCATCGATACTCCATAGTAGACTAGTGTATACAGTCGAGACCCCGACGAGGGGCGGTGGCCGGTCTCACAAGCCACTGGTGTCAGTTGGATCACCTAAGATGTATACAGGTGCTCATTGGGTTATGAGTACACCGGACAGGACTCGCCGGGAACATGCCAGTTGGTCATATACCAGACGTCAGATGGCAGTTCCCTGGTGACATGTGTGCAGGTTAGTTCATCGACCTGGGGATCGTCATTTGTCTCGTGTGAGTTCCCACTGTACTTTGATTACTACCCTACCATGGCTCAAAGGAGTCGTGCAAACAGGTTTTAGTTGGGTACAGTCCCGAGACACATGGAGGCAGTGAGCGCATCTTCAGGGGTTCGTCTCTCCCGGTATTGGGGGTGAGGTCGTGCTGTGTCTAGGAGAGCCATTACACGAAGCCCTCGGCCGAGGCAAGGAGATTTACTGGTAGGTATTCCAGTAGTATCTCAGGGTGTTCTGGGCTACACTCCGACACGACTTGTACCGCTTTTGGGGGTCTGACTTTTACCAACCCCCTAGGCCCGCCATGCGATGCTCATAGACGAACGGACCGGACTGTACGGATATTGTCACTGACAGGCTCAGTAGGGTTGTCAGGCTGAGTTTACTCACAGACATCCCTTTTAGTCAATACATGGTAGCCCGTTACGTATTGGCTTATACCTCTGACGTGCTAGTGGTTAAATCCAGTACCAAGGTGTTGACGAGTCTTTAGAGTCCCCCACATTCAGTTACTCAGCTTTCGGGCGAAAGGTTGTAGAGGCCGTATGGAGATATGGCAAGGTCCGATCAGATACGTGCGGTATTGCACGGATCAGGATCGGACAGTATGTACTATAGGCCGTATGGTTATATGGCAGGGTTCGATCAGATACGTGCGGTATTGCACGGATCAGGATCGAACAGATATTACTAGCCGGTTTTGGTATAAGCCGGATCCTAGTATAGTACAGCGTAGACTTTGTCTCAATGCATTTGTATTTCGGTCGAAATACAGATGCGGGTGTGTATGCACAGTATCGGGGTTTTCCTGTAATTTATTACGGGACCAGTTTTCTGGAGTTGCCAGTTTGCTTTTCGTTTCGGCCGATTTCCATTGTTCCGTTCATTGGCCGAAGATTGGTGGAGGAGGGTTTATTTGCATTGTTGCAAATAAGCATTTGTGGAGGGGGTCTTTACATATTATCATGTCATGATACTTGTCCCATCATTTGACTTGATCTCTTCATGATGGCTTGACTTTGTATATCATCATGGTTGTTGATGATGAGGTTGGTGGTAGGTGGTTGAGTGTGGGTTTTGATTTGGTAATCATTTCTTTTTGCATGATAGCCTTCTCTCTCTCTCCATTGGTATTATTGGATGGTTTTTTCATTCTATCACTCTTCCCTCTCATTCTCACTCTCCTCTCTCTTATGGTGGCCGGCCAAGCATGGAAGGGGGGGTTTGCCCATTTTTGTAGTGGGGATTTTTGCTCTCTAGTTGTTAGAAAAATCCCCTAGTTCCTCCACATTGTTCTTGTATCATCCCTCCACTAAAATGGCATCTCCATAAACCCCAAATGAGACATAGTAATCCACACTATATTCTACAGCAAATCTTGGGCACGTCGAGTAGCCGGCTTCGTGCCCGAGTTGCCTCGGCATTGAGGTGGGAGCCTGTAAAAGAAGTAGGCGATGTGGTGCACTTCCGGCGACGAGGAGGAGACGGAACATTCCGCAAGAGATCGAGACGACGACGAGAAGACCGGAGGACTCGGATCTGTCGGTATACTTCTCTTCCCTATCTTGTTTGTAGCTTAGACTTGTTAATGGTTACGATCCGGATGTTTAGTGCGCGGGGGTGCCGGTTTGCTAAGTCCGCAAAATTAAAGTTTTTCACCGCTTCCGCATTCCGGCGTTGGTTTGACGGCCGGGGTGCCGCCGTGCACTTACAGTGGTATCAGAGCCATGCCATTAACTTCGTCTAGCTTTCGTTTGATGTGTTTTTGCTTTTCCGATCGACCAAAACTCCAAAATCTAAATTTTTGTTAGCATCAGTTTCTGTTGAAATATTTTGGTCTCGAAAAAATTTTCAGGTTGTAAAATATTGATGTACTGGAAAATCTAAGAGCTCTGTAAAAATTCGATGAGGTGACTCCACAGTGGGAGCGCAGAACCGCCGCGAAAACCCCCTTCCCGCCGCCCTTCCGCCGCACACTGTGGGGATCACTGCACCAATTTTTTACAAAGGCTTTCTGGGTTTAAAATATGGGTTTTGGAATGTTAAAATTGGGCCCAGGTTTTCTGTGAGTGCTACAGTTTTGATTGGGGGCCCACTTGTTAATTTTTGGTCAATCGGAAAATTTTAAACACATTTTTCACAGTATTTACATTATATCTGCGACCGTGAATGTCACTTGATCGGTAAATCCGGTCTAACTGCTATAGCCCGGTTAGACGGATTTGCGAACGTGACTTTCACGTTGATGTTCTATGTTTATGCTGTGATGTTGCGGATCGGTCGTGGGGGATAGCCTGGATGCAATGCTAGTACAGTTGTGGTTGTATTATGTACATTTGATATTGCGGGGCGAGCGTCCGACATGTGGACTGCCGTCACTGCCTGTTTGTATTATTATTTTGGGGCACGGCCAGGTTGCGGTCGATGTACCCGTTGTATGTATATTTTACTTTCTGTACTAGGATTACCCCGCGGAGGGGTGCACGGATAGCCGGGTTCTGGAGGGCAACAAGCCCGCATCTCATGGCATTGAGACGGAAGGGGCTTCACTCTAGGATTGGCGGGCTATTCGCCGCACTCGTAGGGGGTACAGGTTGACCCAGGAGGGGTGCCCAAGTTGCCGGATTCCGTGAAGTGCAGGGTGGTCCATTCACGGTACTGAAGGGGGCTGCCTCGCTTCAGGTTTTGGCGGGTGACTTGCCGCGCCCGTAGGGGTCTAGGATTTCATTGCACATGCTATCCACACGACCAGGGGAACGTCGGGTTTCAGCGGCTCTGTGAAACCCGGGGATCCCAGATATCTGTATTGTTTCTGTGATGCTGTTCATTCTCTGTGATGTTGCATTTCTTTTCACGCCTTGAGCGAAATATAATATATTGGTATATATATTAGTAGATGTTGTATATGTTTTACATCCGCCCTAGTCCAGTCCCCGCTCTGTCGTTAGTTAGCTAACCTAACGGGTAATGACGGGACCCAGTGGCGAATGCGGATGGCATATACGTACATCAGTATATTTTCGTTCTTTTTGGTGTGATCAATTGATGGGACTGCATTGATTCGGATCAATGCAAGTTAAAAACAAACCTAATCTGATGTTGTTGGAACACTTTTCAAAAAGCTGTTATTGTAAGGACGTTCACTTTTGTTTTGCATCATGATATTCAGTTGGAATATCCTGCTCCTCAGTCGACGAGGCAAGGGCCGAGATCCCTTCACCGGGAGTGACCCCTTGGACAAAAGTTTGCGTCGGGGCATTAACTTCACTATAGCCGATTACTTTTGCTTTGCATCGCGGTATTCAGTTGGAATATCCTGCACCCCATTCTATGGGGAAAGAGCCGAGATCCCTTCACCGGGAGTGACCTCTTTAGCAACGGTTTTCGTCACTATATTTTAAAAAAAAAAAAAAAAGCTATCCGTTCCTTCGACGATATCAAGTTCTTTACGTCAAAGGTTTTCGCCAGAAACCATTCGTAGCCCTCCGTCGTTTCATATGGGTGGTCAATAGTATTCAAGCTGTGTATGTTGGCCAAAGTCAAGGCACAGTGATTGGTAGCTATTGGGGTATTCATATGCAGCATAGATAGATGCATTGGTTTGGGACAGTCGTACTGCCATTTTGGCCAAAGTCAAGGGTATGTACGGGTGGATTCAAATTAACCTAGAGAATGACGGGTAGAACTTGACATGTGACTTATGATATGTTGGCCAAAGTCAAGGTCATAAGAGAATGGGGCAGAAATCACATCGGGAGTTTCAAAAGAACTGAAACTTGCCAGATATGCGCATACCTTCTGGAGTGTGATACCGTGAGCGGATTCCGTCACGTTATCATGCGATGATAGTTGGATCTCGATTCCCACTGATGAGTTAGTTTACTCCTCGGGTAACCCCGACTAATTCTTCTTTCAGGTTTGGAGGAGAATTTGAGGTACAGTGGGAGGTTTCCAGATTAGATAAATTGGTAACCATTCTGATCTAGGTTAGAGTGCACGCTGAGTGTTTCTTTTCTCTCTCTCTTTGGCAGCGACCATTGATCCGACCCTAAGACTATGACTCAGAGACCAAGTTGACCGAACCTTCTTAAACACTGGCTTTTGGATTGTCAGAGTTGCAAACCTCATTGCCACTCCTACTTTTACCCTTTTCTCCAGGACACCCCGTATTGCTACGAACGTCCACTTCCATTGGACAAAACCATCGTATGGTTAGATACGAACTCGAAGGGATTTATTCGAGGATGGTTTCCGGTTCTGGAGAAAACGGATTAGATTATTCAGTTGTCTTTTCCTTTTACCCTCTCTCAGGTTACGAGTACTCCTTGGTTTAGGGGTAGTACACCTATTACGCAAATTGGATTGTCTTCTTCCAAACCTTAGGCTGGTGCCGACCGGTAGGGAATGAAGAAAACCAATTAGCATAACGATGGTGTGCAGAAGGTATTAAGTTAAGACAAAGCAAGGGATTAGTAAGAGGGCAAAGTAAATTGCAACAGATATTCACGACCAAACCAAGTTTTTCTTCGCCAATCCTAAAATCACCTTTGTATTTCTCCAGGACACTCCGTATCACTACGAAGATCCACAGTTTATTGGATACTCCATCGTATGGTAATATACGAACTCGAAAGGAACTTGTTCCAGTTCGGGGATGGATTCTGGTTCAGGAGAAATAAGAATAAGAGTTATTCAGGTGTCTTTTATCTTCACCTTCTCTCACATTGCGAGTGTTCCTAGGATTGGGACAGTACTCCCATTATGCTTATTGGATAGTCTTCTTCCAAACCATAGGCTGGTGCCGAACGGTAGGGAAGGAAGAAAACCATTTGGCCTAAAGGGGTGTGCAGAAGGTAAAGACTAAAGACAAATGAAGGGATTTGGAGAGGTGGCAAAGAATTACACGGTTACAGTTGTGAATCTGGATACTGGAAGAGGCATTACTAGGAATAACAGGATACCCTATCGAAACATTTCGATGTTTCAGTTTCACTGTATAATGTTAAAAGAAAACTGATTTCCCGATTAGATACTTACTCCAGGGTATGTATTTACCAAGTATGATTCTCACATCTGTATGGTTTTACAGATGATGAGTGGGAGTAAGTTATTGGGAATTGGGTGATCATCCTCATTATATCGGGATTCGTTGTAATCGGTGATATTTGAGGAAATCACCTGGGCTGTTTGCCGGTCGGCAAATATTTGGTTTTGAATATCCGCTTTTATGCACCAATTTCAAATTGATATATCTGTACGTCTATTTTCATAGAGTGAGATATACTTTTTGAAATTATGTCGATGACATTTACCAATACCAGTAGATGGTTAGGTAAGGAGCATTAAACAGCGGTGTAATTCTTCTTAACCATAAGTACAGTTTTCAACCTACGACACACAGTGAATGAGTTATCAGACTCAAGGGACTTATACAGAGTATTGTATGTTGTCCAGCGTCCATCAGGACAGAGGGGTTGGTCCTCGTACTATATTCGGTTTACTTATGACTTCTCTAGTTTTTAGACAAGTGTTTCGTGGAAACACAGGGTCCGAATTTTGAGAAGTTATAGGTATTTGAATAGAGTAGAGAACCAGGTGTAGCAAGTATCGGGATTCTTCGAAGAGATCGAAGATGTAGATACTTGTGTATGGTATTCAGTTGATAGTAATGATAAAGAGATCTAGCTTCTCTTTCAGGTTACTCATGATTGGAAGCATTCTTAAGTTGAGTAGCGCTGATCGGCCTCCTTCCATTTAGTTGACATGCACTGGAGACAGCTGCATGATTTGAATCTGGTTCAATTAAATCAGTGCCTCTGGTCCTATATGGGATATAGAACAGTTCGTATCTTGACGTTGTTAAGGTACGGGGAGTTGTCCAGCTTATGATTAAAACCAGACTCTGGATAACTCAAGGCACGTTTCTGTAATGGCTGCTTGTGGGTTGACCCAGGCTATGACGAGGGTTGACTTTCTACCATCTGGATGAACAATAGCAATATTGTTCTAGACTCGCCACAGTTTTAATTAAAAATGGATTTTTTTCAGAAAACAGTAGTGGGAGTATGGTAGAACTGGAAGTGATTCCAGAACTACAAACGATTACTGAAGATTTGATAAGGAACCTAAAGATTCAATCTGGATTGACATTCCATTGGCCACTCCGCAGATACGGTGGGTAACTTCAGGCACCCGAGAGGTACTACGGTAGCCTCAAGGACGGTGACAGGGAAGTTCTTGTTTACCCACAATTACCATTGCTGTTGTTCCAGGCTGCGAGACCCGGCAGGAGGATGAGTATAGCGTCGTTCTAAACTAGCTTTAGAAGTGTACGTGTATATGACTCTGCCAGAGGGTTGTCGTAGTCAGTGGGAGCAGCGGAAGCATTGGTGGACAGGTAGCTTATGTCTATTTATAGACTAAAGCAGATGTAGCGGAGATAGATCATCTATTTCTGACGTGACAGTCATAGGTTTGACTTCATCAGAATAGGGGATGGATCTGTTGAGAAGGTAGTAGGGTGTGATATCCTGGTATCTGGATGACATACACAGAGTAGGAAAAGAGACTCCTATACTACAATCGGTTATACTTTGGTCGTCACACAGTGGTTTCTCCACACAGGACTTGGATATTATATCAGACATACTGGTTACTAGATCTATGGTTTTAGATCTAGATTTGGGTGGTTTCCCAATTAAGGGTACTTAGACAGCATTCTAAGAGTATTTAGAATGGACGACTCCTGGCATGGTAGTATACCTGCAGGTGATGGAGTCACCCTCTCTAAAGGTGTGTTACAGACTAAAGAGGAGAGGGATGTGCATGATTGGCAGATCACTTGCTCAGGCAATTGAGTCAATCATGAGATGTCAAGTACCACACCAGATGTTGTTCTTGCACTAGATGCAATAAGTTGACATTGATCCAATCCTGGAGAAACAGTCGGAAGCAGTTTTAGAACATAAGTGGATGTTCTAAGGATATGATAACGACAGCTTTATTCATGAGACAGTTATCATTCCAGGCTTCCAAGGTGACCTAGACGACAAGGAGGTTGTCAGAGTTATAGTTTTTCCTTCTGATGAGGGGCAGTATTTTGGACAGGTGGTCCAAGGCAATACTGAGGGAGGCATGGCGCAGGATACTGATTAAGTTCAGTTGACGATACAGTCTAAGAAGTTTGGATTTGGAGTTCATTTATGAGCTATGTCCCATCAGACATCCAGACACATTCTAAGACAGGTATTGCTCATTTCGGGAGATGGGTTCTCCGCGAACTTGAGATATAGAGAGACATAGAAAGAGACATCAAAGTGGATCCACTCACTGAGGCTATTCCTCGAACGCAATAGTTTCGCAAACGAGCTTTGTGAGACTGACTAGTAGAGGAGTTGGGTGTTCGGTATCACACGGGCTGTGAGTATGCGACATCGCAATAATTAGCCTTGAGTGCAAGTGGGAGATTGTTGGAGATAGTGCCCTCAGAGTCAATTATTGGATCACAGGTACGTGATTGCAATGATTGATGGAGGACCTATCCCAGTAGGACAGTCTTACTCGAGATGATAGTATGCTATCTGGTTTACCTTTATCATCGTGTACTGTTTTAGGTGACCTGACACGTTGCTATTACACGTTGATAGAGCCCCTAGGATTCTATGCTTGACCACCAGCAGTATGAGGGCGATCATATAAGTGGGAGCTGGTAGTCTATAAGCATATCCTTAAATGGTCCCTAGTCGTGTGAGTTTCGAGACAGGGCATCGATACTCCATAGTAGACTAGTGTATACAGTCAAGACCCCGACGAGGGGCGGTGGCCGGTCTCACAAGCCACTGGTGTCAGTTGGATCACCTAAGATATATACAGGTGCTCATTGGGTTATGAGTACACCGGACAGGACTCGCCGGGAACATGCTAGTTGGTCATATACCAGACGTCAGATGGCAGTTCCCTGGTGACATGTGTGCAAGTTAGTTCATCGACCTGGGGATCGTCATTTGTCTCGTGTGAGTTCCCACTGTACTTTGATTACTACCCTACCACGGCACAAAGGAGTCGTGCAAACAGGTTTTAGTTGGGTACAGTCCCGAGACACATGGAGGCAGTGAGCGTATCTTCAGGGGTTCGTCTCTCCCGGTATTGGGGGTGAGGTCGTGCTGTGTCTAGGAGAGCCATTACACGAAGCCCTCGGCCGAGGCAAGGAGATTTACTGGTAGGTATTCCAGTAGTATCTCAGGGTGTTCTGGGCTACACTCCGACACGACTTGTACCGCTTTTGGGGGTCTGACTTTTACCAACCCCCTAGGCCCGCCATGCGATGCTCATAGACGAACGGACCGGACTGTACGGATATTGTCACTGACAGGCTCAGTAGGGTTGTCAGGCTGAGTTTACTCACAGACATCTTTTTTAGTCAATACATGGTAGCCCGTTACGTATTGGCTTATACCTCTGACGTGCTAGTGGTTAAATCCACTACCAAGGTGTTGACGAGTCTTTAGAGTCCCCCACATTCAGTTACTCAGCTTTCGGGCGAAAGGTTGTAGAGGCCGTATGGAGATATGGCAAGGTCCGATCAGATACGTGCGGTATTGCACGGATCAGGATCGGACAGTATGTACTATAGGCCGTATGGTTATATGGCAGGGTTCGATCAGATACGTGCGGTATTGCACGGATCAGGATCGAACAGATATTACTAGCCGGTTTTGGTATAAGCCGGATCCTAGTATAGTACAGCGTAGACTTTGTCTCATTGCATTTGTATTTCGGTCGAAATACAGATGCGGGTGTGTATGCACAGTATCGGGGTTTTCCTGTAATTTATTACGGGACCAGTTTTCTGGAGTTGCCAGTTTGCTTTTCGTTTCGGCCGATTTCCATTGTTCCGTTCATTGGCCGAAGATTGGTGGAGGAGGGTTTATTTGCATTGTTGCAAATAAGCATTTGTGGAGGGGGTCTTTGCATATTATCATGTCATGATACTTGTCCCATCATTTGACTTGATCTCTTCATGATGGCTTGACTTTGTATATCATCATGGTTGTTGATGATGAGGTTGGTGGTAGGTGGTTGAGTGTGGGTTTTGATTTGGTAATCATTTCTTTTTGCATGATAGCCTTCTCTCTCTCTCCATTGGTTTTATTGGATGGTTTTCTCATTCTATCACTCTTCCCTCTCATTCTCACTCTCCTCTCTCTTATGGTGGCCGGCCAAGCATGGAAGGGGGGGGGGGGTTTGCCCATTTTTGTAGTGGGGATTTTTGCTCTCTAGTTGTTAGAAAAATCCCCTAGTTCCTCCACATTGTTCTTGTATTATCCCTCCACTAAAATGGCATCTCCATAAACCCCAAATGAGACATAGTAATCCACACTATATTCTACAGCAAATCTTGGGCACGTCGAGTAGCCGGCTTCGTGCCCGAGTTGCCTCGGCATTGAGGTGGGAGCCCGTAAAAGAAGTAGGCGATGTGGTGCACTTCCGGCGACGAGGAGGAGACGGAACATTCCGCAAGAGATCGGGACGACGACGAGAAGACCGGAGGACTCGGATCTGTCGGTATACTTCTCTTCCCTATCTTGTTTGTAGCTTAGACTTGTTAATGGTTACGATCCGGATGTTTAGTGCGCGGGGGTGCCGGTTTGCTAAGTCCGCAAAATTAAAGTTTTTCACCGCTTCCGCATTCCGGCGTCGGTTTGACGGCCGGGGCGCCGCCGTGCACTTACAGTACCTACATATCATAATGCACTTTATCGTATTAAAATCCGACTCAAGACCAAAACGACAGACGAATCCCACATAGGTCAAAACCTATGACTGGTTTCACAAATCAACCCAAAAACTCTCGACGTCGGCGTACAAATGCCAAACCATCGAGAAAAACCCAAACACACTCATTTGCATGATCACAAGCACTAATTATACTATAAAATAGGTTAAAATTCACAAAAACCCCAAACTCACTTTAAAACCATTTTTCCGAAAATCTAGCGAGCAAATATTACCCGTTTTAGTACAAAACTCGGCGTTTAAACAAATCTAGCGGCCATGGTACTTATTAAACATCTTAAATAAGTCGAAAAAACAATTTCCACAATTTAATCTCATTAAATTTCATTAACCCCAAAATTCTAGTTTACAATATACCCAATTTTAACAATTTTATAGCAAAAATGCACAAACAACAATTTAGCTTGAATTTCCATGAACTAAGGTATTAAACTACATTTTATAATGTCAATGAAGTCATGAAAAACCTAATTACATTTTAATCGCAATTATTTAATTAATTTCTAAAAACATAGTTAGCTTAAAAAAATCTTAATTTGGACAACTTAAATGCAACAATTTACGTATTAGCAACTAGATTAGGTTTTCTATAGCTTAGCATGATAACTACACCATTAAACCATGATCAATTGACATAAACCCTAATCTAGTTCAAATCCTTCTCTTGAATTTTCAAATTAGCACTTACAACCACAATTAAGCACCGAAATTAGTTAAATTGAAGTGATTAAATATCAAGCAAACATTGGGTTAAGATTATACCTAAAAACCATTTGGAATGAGATCTACACTTGCAAAAAAAACTTAGCCTCCAAAATGCTAACTTTGCCCAAAGATCCATGCTTGAATGTCCGAGGAATAATGGGTAAGGAATGGATTTGGGATTTGTGAGGTTTTGTGTTGATTTGTGAGGCAATTTTGATAAGTTTTTTGGAGAGAAATGTGATGAGAAAAGAGGGGGAGGGCTGTTGTTGTGAAGGAATGGGAGGTTCGGCCACTTGTTAGGTGATTGGAGAGAGAGTGAGGTGAGGAAAGTCATGCCAAGTCAAGAAAGTCAAAGGTCAACACAACACAAACCTCTTTTCTTATACTTTTCTTTATGTTCTCTTTTCTTTTATCAAAAGAAATGGAGGAAAAATTTGAAGAGGGGCTGATGAAAATGGGGAGGAAAATGGGGGTGTGAGAGTGTGGGTGTGGGTGTGGGGTGATGGAAAATGATAAATACTATACCCCAAACATCCATTTACACTAAATTCACTAAAAAAGCCTTTTTCTTCGATATTTTCTAAACCGTTTTGGCAAACGATTTCGTTTCAAAAACCACATGATAAAATTTTATTTAAAGTTTTATGATGCACAAAATTTGTTTCAATTCATTCCAATTTGTAATTTTCCCTAATTAAATGTATTAGTGACGGCTTAAAATAATAATAAAATAATTTTTTTTCCAGAAAATTTGAAATTTCACCTGTGGCTCAATAACCACCAAATACTAGCAATTACATAGCTAGAATATGTATATTTAATTTTTATAATAAGATATTTGCATTTTGACTTTTTACAGAAAACCCCCTTATTTTACCGATTTTCCGAAATTTCACCGAAACGATTTTCAAAACGCTACAGGTCCAATGTCTACACATGCGCGAAGCGGTTATTCTTACTTTATTACTTTTACGGATGACTTTTCAAGGTACGGATATGTCTTCTTAATGAAACATAAATCCGAAGCCTTTGGAAAATTCCAGGAATATAAGAATGAAGTAGAAAAACAAACAGGCAAAAGTATCAAGACACTGAGATCTGATCGAGGTGGTGCATACTTGAGTGCCGAGTTTCTGGATTACTTAAAAGAGAATGGAATTCTCTCTCAGCTTACTCCTCCATACACTCCACAACATAACGGTGTATCGGAGAAACGGAACCGAACCCTATTGGATATGGTACGTTCCATGATGATTAACGCTGAGTTACTGCGATCATTCTGGGGATAGGCGCTAGAATCAGCTGCATACCTTTTGAAACGAGTTCCAACTAAGACTGTGCCTACTACACCATATCAGATGTGGTGTGGGAAGAAACCCTATCTTAAGCACATTAAGACATGGGGATGTCCAGCTTTTGTCAAAAAGCAGCATGCAGACAAACTCGAGGCACGCTCAGTACTGTGCAAGCTTGTGGGATATCCAAAGAACTCCAAGGGATATTTCTTCTATTGCGAAGAGGAACAAAAGGTTTTTGTTTCTCGTCATTCCCACTTCTTGGAAACTGAGTTTTTGAAAAATCAGATAAGTGGGAGAGCAATAGAACTGGAAGAAATTCCAGAACCACGAACTATTACTGAAAGCTTAGTAGAACCAGAGGGTTCGAAAGATCAGGACTTTCCTACGCCGCTCCGCAGGAGTAGTAGGCAGTCTCATCCGCCCGAGAGATACTACGGTTTTCTCATAGACGGGGATAGAGAGGATTGCATCATTGATAGTGATGAGCCGACTAGCTTCCAGCAGTCCATTCAGAGCGTTGACTCGTTAAAATGGCTAGATGCAATGCGGACCGAAATGGAGTCCATGTACACCAACAAAGTATGGACGTTGGACGTTGCTCCAGATAGGGTAAAACCCGTAGGATGCAAGAGGATCTTCAAAAGGATGATTGGTGTAGATGGACATGTTGAGACCTATAAGGCTAGACTTGTTGCAAAGGGATTTCGTCAAAGACCTGGTTTGGACTATGACGAAACCTTTTCTCCAGTGGCTATGTTTAAATCCATTCGGATCCTTCTTGCTATTGCTGCCTTCCACGATTATGAGATTTGGAAGATGGACGTAAAGACCGCTTTTCTAAATGGAAATTTAGAGGAGTGTGTCTATATGGACCAGCCAGAGGTTTTCATTCAGAGTGGGAGCAGCGGAAAGGTGTGCAAGTTGCTTAAGTCCATTTATGGACTAAAGCAGGCATCGCGGAGTTGGAACATCTGTTTTGACGAGACGGTCAAAGATTTTGGCTTTATCAAAAATCCAGATGAACCATACATGTATAGTAGATTTGTAGTAAGAACTGTCGTATTCCTCGTTTTATACATGGATAACATTCTCTTGATAGGAAATGACATTCCTATGCTACAATCTATCAAAGGGTTCTTGTAACACAGGTTCTCCATGAAAGACCTGGGTGATGCCTCTTACATTCTGGGGATCCGGATCCATCGTGATAGATCCAAGAGGATATTAGGACTTTCGCAGTCCAGGTACATCGACACCATACTGAAAAGATTCAGTATGGAAGATTCCAAGCATGGTAATCTACCGGCTTGTCACGGGATCACCCTCTCCAAAGAGATGTCTCCAAAGACTGATTTGGAAAGGGATCGCATGTTTATTATACCTTACGCTTCTGCGGTAGGCTCTATAATGTATGCGATGTTGTGTACCAGACCAGATGTAGCTTATGCACTGAGTGTGGTAAGCCGGTATCCGTCAAACCCTGGGGAGAAGCACTGGATAGCGGTAAAGAACATTCTCAAGTACCTGAGAAGGACTAAGGAGATATTCTTGGTGTATGGCGGAATAGACCTCCAGATCGAGGCCTTTGCTGACTCCAGCTTCCAAAGTGACAAGGATGATTCCAAGTCCATGTTGGGTTATGTCTTTACCCTCAATAGAAAGGCGGTGTGTTGGAAGAGTTCCAAACAGGAAACCGTTGTTGACTCGACGATGGAAGCGGAATATATCGCTGCATCTGATGCCGCAAAAGAAGCCGCCTGGATGAGGAAGTTCTTGATAGAACTTCAGGTGGTTCCGTCCATTGTTGATCCAATACCTCTGTATTGCGACAACAACGGGGCTATAGCTTTAGCGAAGGAACCCAGGTCCCATCAGAAGTCCAGGCACATCTTGAGGCGGTATCACCTGATCAGGGAGATCGTGGGTCGCCAGGAGATCGAGGTTCGGAGAGTTGCTACGGAAGATAACACTGCTGATCCACTCACGAAGGCCTTACCCCAGACTCAGTTCGAGCGGCTGATCGAGATGATAGGTCTTCGATACGCCAGTACATGGCCTTAGTGCAAGTGGGAGATTGTTAGTGTATATGCCCTAGAGGCCATTACTGTATCATACTAGTTTGTATATTACTTGATGGAAGCTTGGGATATTCACAGTTGTATAAACAATCTTGCTCAAAATGGTAGTATACTACTTGGTTTGTTTCTACATTAATGTGTACATGTGTTTCTTTTAGCATATCGCCTATACACATTAGTGGAGCCCTTAGGATCTTTGCTTGATTACCAGCGTTGTGATGGCAGTCACACTTGTGCGGGCTGGGTAATCTATAAGCACATTCTTATACAGGTCCCTAGTTGTAGGACTATCGAGACAAGGCGTCGATACTCCGGAGTAGACTAGCGTATACGCTTCTCATCCAAGCAGGGGAGATGGTCTATCCCACAGCCGTCAGTACGTCGTACTTGAGATAGATGCGGGTGATCGTTAGGTTACGAGTACACTGGACATGACTCGTCCGGAACTGTTGGTTGGTACTATACCTACGTTAGTTATCAGTTCCCAGGTGACATGAGTACATCTTAGTCCACTGACTTGACACTGTCACTTCGCCTCGAGTGTGTTCCCACTGTACTTTGATTACTACCCTACCACGGCTCAAAGGAGTCGTGCAAACAGGTAGTAGTTGGGTGCAGTCCCGAAGCACTTAGAGGCAGTGACGGTTATATAGGATTCGTCTCTCCCGGTATTGGGGGTTGATATCGTGCTGTGTCTAGGAGAGCCATTACACAAAGTCCCTGGCCAGGGCAAGCGAGATATACTGGTAGGTTATCCAGTGTTGTCTCAGGGTGTTCTGGGCTACACTCCGACACGACTTGTACCGCTATTAGGGGACTGACGTTTACCGCCCCCTAGGCCCGCCATGCGATATTCTCAGACGAACAAACCGGACTGTACGGAGATTGTCACATACAGGCTCAATAGGAGTTCGGCTGGGTTCACCTCATCAGTCTTCTTATCGGCATCTACCTGGGGACCGTTACGCACAGCTAGTGCCTCTTGCGGTCTATGGTTAAACCCACTGCCAGCGTAGTGTCGAGTCTTTAGAGTCCCACACAGAAGGTTATTCGCCTTTGGGCAAAACAGAGTAGAGGTCGCATGGTTTTGCGACGGGGTTCGTTCACATCCGCGCACTTATGCACGTTTGTTGTCCGGATAGTTATTACTAGCGGGCTTTGGTTTAAGCCAGATCCTAGTATAAGTTTTGGGGTTAGTTTTATCTCATTGTATTCATGTTCCTAGGAACACGGATGCGGGTTTGTATGCACAGTTGACTGAGGCAGAGGCATAGGATTCTCATTAGGGTTATGGTACGGGTGTGTATGCACAGTTGACTGTTGTCTTTTCCAAACCCTAATGAGAATAGAAAATATGATTAATAATATTAGTTAATAATTATTGTTCCATGGTTGAGTTGAATCCTTAACTTTTGTTGACTTGTTGACCTAGTTGACCGATTGACCAAAGTGGACTTGTTGACCATCATCATTTGTTTTCAAAGATGCTTCTTATTTTTTGCACAAGTATTTAATGAATGAAATGATAATGGTCATTCATCAACTCACCATCACAAATTGTTAATTATTATTATTGTTATCATTTTCTAAAATATGAGAGCATGGTTGTAAAACTCATTCATTCTCACTTGCATCTTCTCTCTCATCCTTTGCTCTCCCTCTTCCTCTAGCTCAAGGCAAAATCTCTCATGAGTTGAGAACCATTTGCCATGGAGATAAAACACCAAAACTCATCTCTACTCATCCTAAGGTTGAAGGTTTAGCAAACCTAATACTTTAGTTACCTCAAGATCGAGGAAGGAGCTCAAGGTAGAGGCCCTCGGGTGGATCTTTCTTCGGCAAGAGAAGGCGACGAGGAGAACCATTTAACCCACTCCAAGGAGAAGAAGAGAAGGAGTTCAAGACTAGGTATAACCTCCTAACCGAGTAGGTAAAGCTCGTAGTTGTTGTTTGTGTGTTGTTTAGCAAAGATCCGGGTTTTCTAGTCCACGTTACCATAAACCCTAAAAATCATTTTTCACCGTTTCCGCAAACCCGAAAGAACCGGGAAAGGAAACGTGGACTTACAATATCACTGAATCTAGCCCTCGACACTTAGCGCCATACAGGAGATTCCCCCGTAGATATTAAATCTACTCACCGACGATCTCGAGCTAGGTGAATCCGATCACCTCTTTCCCTTTTCTAGCAGCGTCCGAAGTCCCCGCAAATGATCCTAATATCACATAAAACCATAAAAAGTGAAATTAGAAACCTTCCGATAACACACGGAAACAACGCCAAACCAACGCATCAACTCCCACTAGCTACCAAGTGTTAGCTTAGCGGGCTAACGTGTGCAGCGACACCCTAAACCAAACCCATGGTTGCAAGCTACACGAAACACGTAACGGAAGTCGGAAAAGTCCGTATCGCATGATATCGAAACACTAGAATATACAAAACAGTCCCAGATTTTACCTATAGACAAAATAGGAAAATAAAAGTATACCAAATAGCATAAATAACTCAAGACAGCTACCCACAAAAATTCAACATCCCAGGCCTCTGAAAAACCGGTGGCGTCGGCCAGAAGGGAAATGTCGCCAAGCCTAAGGTGGATTGGTGGGTCCGGGTTTCTAGGGTATCTTCACGGCTCACTCACTAAACTACTGCATTGTTAGATTTATTTATGGATCTACATAACAATAGCAGATTCAACAGAGACACTAACTAGCTAAAAATACGATATTTAGCACAAAACTAGAACTTTAAGGTTTTAAACTGAAACTAATTAGCACATAAACTTCCTTAGAGCCTAATTAATAGTTTGAGATCATTACCTCACCACAACTTAGGAAAAACCCTACCTTTCCAAGATCCAAGTCACTACAAGAGGTTTACACATGATTTATGAAGGGTTCACTGAGATTGATAGAAGTTTTAGGCTTAAGGTTTGTGGAGGAAAAGGTTTTCAAGTGAGGAGTTTTCTTTTGTAAAGAAGAAGAAGAAGAAGAACAAGAGAATGAGAGAGAGAGAGTGAGTGTTGAGAAGTGAGAGAGTGAGGTGAAGAAATGAGAGAGTGAGGTGAGAATGAGCCATGCTCTCTCTCTCTCTCTCCTCATTAAATGTCTCCTATGCCAAGTCCCATGCCTCATCATTCCCTCAAAAAATTCAACCCTTCTCATCATTTTCTTTCAAAACAAATAAAAATATTTTACTTAAAATAGATAAATGCAACCATGACATGAAAATGGTTAAGTGTGCCATGGTTAGTAAGCATGGTCAACACATCATTAACCTTAAATTAACATGCACATATGTGTGCAAGTAATAAAATATTAATTAATTAAATAAAATATGTGAAAATAATTATTGGTTAAATTTCATTAAAAACCCACGTTATATCGCTTAATTAACTCTAATCGCATTCTAAGGTATTACAATAACTAATATTCAAGAACCTAGAATACAGCCAAAACCCCAAGACCAAACCCCACAGTTCAACCGGTAGCGTCGGGTTTTATCCTGATCTCGCCGGCCAAGACATGGAATTTTTGGCTCGTTTTTGAGGTGTGTTCTAGTTGTCACAAGAGTAATCTTCTGCAAATGTTTAAATAATTTTTGAAGACTAAATTAAAATTGAAACAAACTTGAATAATACGGGTATTGTTTCGGAGTTGTTTCGGTTTCGATACTTTAACATCGTCTAAAACAGCTAGATAAGGGTTTATGGGTTGGCTCTGATACCATGTTGGGTTATGCCAGTGCCCTGGCCATCAAACCATGGCCGATTGTGGAACAAAAATTTTACAAACCGGCGCTAGGTCAACCCGATGCTAGGGATCTACCATTAACCCTAATCTAGCAAGCTAAAAAGAGTTTAGGAATGTTATACCGAATGATCTGTGTCCTTCGGTCTTTAACCACCTTCCCAAGCTCGTAAAGGCCCCCATGATCAAGCTTGGTCGCCGGTCTCCCTCCATCGAAGATGATCCAGCTGAGGATTTGTATTCCGAGCTCCTACCTCATAGCCGAGGTAACTAGGGTACCTAGTTCGCTAAACTAGATAGCCTAGAATATGTAGAGCCCAGTGATGGATTGATTTGTCTCTAAACACCCTAGGTTTCTCACATGAGACTATTAGGGTAGAGGTAGAAGAAGAAGCCATGAGAGGATGAGAGTGTGAAGCTTTTAGCAACTCAAGAAAAAGGCTAAGTGTTGTGTGCAAAAAAGGAATGAAGCATTTCTCACAAAATATCTCACAACACAAACAAATACCAAGCATGCTAGAATAATGAACCATGAGTCACACCCATGAGCCACCACAAAGCCATGCTTCAATAAATGCACAACCCACCTCATCCTCCACCTCAATTAACCATTTAACCAAATGGTTAATAAACATAATGAGGTGGAAACTTCTAGAAGCAACTTGTAATAAATTACAAGAATACCCATTATCCGTATATACATACCCGCATCCGTATTCCGAAAAATACGAATACAAAGAGACGAAAATAATCCAACAATATAATACTAGAATCCAGCTTAAACCAAAGCCACTAGTATAATCCGTCCGAATCATGATACGTGCACAAGTGCACTTATATGATCGAACCCTGCCGTAAAACCATACGGCCTCTACATCGTTTCGCCCGAAATAGAGAAACCCTCTGTGTGGGACTCTAAAGACTCGTCATTACGCTGGCAGTGGGTTTAAGCACAAGCATGTCAGCGACACTAGCTGTACGTAACGGCTACCCAGGTATTGAACGAAAGGAAGGCCGGCGAGCAAACTCATCTGAACCCCTACTGAGCCTGTCCGTGACAATCTCCGTACAATATGGTCTGTTCGTCTAAGAGATCGAATATTGAGTCTAGGGGGTGGATAAAGTCAGATCCCTAATAACACGACATTTCGTGTCGGTATGAAGCCCATCATAACCTGAGAAACTACTGATCCAAATCAGTAATTCTCGACTACCTTGATCAAGTTTCAGGTGATGGCCACTCGTGCACTACGCGACATCAACCCTAATACCGGGAGAGACGAATCCCCGACGATCCGCTCACTGCCTCCATGTGGCTCGGGACTGTACCCAACTAAAACATGTTTGCACGAATCCTTTGAGCCGTGATACGGTAGTAATCAAAGCACAGTGGGAACTCACATGAGACAAATGACGATCTCAGGTGAACAGACTAATCTGTACACATGTCACCTGGGAACTGCTATCTGACAATAGGTATAATACCAAGTAGCATGTTCCCGGCGAGTCCGTCCAGTGTACTCATAACCTAATGTGCACCTGTATACTATCTTAGGTGAGCAAACTAACACCAATTGCTTGTGAGACTTGGCCACCGCCCCTCGTCGGGGTCTCGATAAGTACACACTAGTCTACTCTGGAGTATCGATGCCCAGTCTCGATACTCCCACGACTATGGACATTTAAGGATGTGCTTATAGACCACCCAGCTCTCACGTATATGATTGCCATCATAATGCTGGTAGTCAAGAAAGAATCCTATGGGCTCTATCAACATGTAATAGTGATCTGTAATACCACATAAAGCATGTCCGTGATGATAAAGTCAAACCGGATAACATACTTTCATTTTGAGTAAGACTGTTCTATCCGTATAGGTCCTCCCTTAATCATTGCAATCGCATGCCTGCGATTCAATAATTGACTTGAGGGCACTATAGCCAACATTTTCTAGCGCCAATGTTTTAAAAGTCAAAAATTTTCGTTCCGCAACGGCCACGGTCAGCGGCCAGGGCACTAGGAATCCCAACACTATGTTGCGAAGATACAACCTTTATAGCGAGTCTACCCAATCGTGGAAGACTCCTCCATCCTCCGTAGGCCGTCAGGAACGAGCTTGAAAATCGATCGCCCTTACCGAAGATGATCCATCCGAGAGAAACTGATCCAAGCTTCAGTTTTGCTCCAAAGAGAACTTTGAAACAATAACTCACCATCTAAACTTGCTTGGGAAAGAGTGTGAGGGATGTAGGGATTTATCAATATCTAAATCTATCTTTTCTAAACTTAAGAGAGGATGAGACTCAAGAGAGAAGGAGAAGAGAGAGAGAGAGTTGAAATATGATCATCAAAAATAACATAAGGAGAAAGAATGAACCATACTTGAATAGTATATCCAAATGATTTCATAATAAAATATGAAACCCATCCCTCTCTCCCAAGCTTCCACTTTGCAGCTCACCCTTCACCTCATTTCATCATTTTCCTAAAATCAAAAATAACAAATGAGGTGTCCTCCTTTTAGATGTATTCCGTATAAATACGAAATACAACCCCAGTATATGTATCATCTACATATACGCGTATTCGTATAAAAATAAGAAAAGCCAAGAAAGAGAAAATGAATAGTGCACATTATACTAGAATATGTATGTATGTATGTATGTATGTATGTATGTATATCAATATATGTATGTATGTATGTATGTATGTATATATGTATGTATGTGTGTGTGTGTGTGTCTATATATATATATGTATATTATTAAATCAATACTTGATTTAATAATTCGGCTTAATCTAAAGCCGACTAGTATTATCAAATGTTCAATTAAAGTGTTAGTTATATGTATACCCTTGAGGACTGTAACGTTTTGAAAATTGTTTCGGTGAAATTTCGAAAAAAAACGGTAAAATAAAGGGGTTTTCTGTAAAAAGTCAAAATACAAATATCTTATTATAAAAATTAAATATACATATTCTATCTATATAATTGCTATTATTTGGTGTTTATTGAGCCGCTGGTGAAATTTCAAATTTTCTGAAAAAAAATATATTATTTTATTATTATTTTAAGCCGTCACTAATACATTTAATTAGGGAAAATTACAAATTTGAATGAGTTGAAACAAATTTTGTGCATCATAAAACATTAAATAAAATTTTATCATGTGGTTTTTGGAACGAAAACATTTGCCAAAACGGTTTAGAAATTATTGAAGAAAAAAAAGCTTTTTTTAGCGTAAATGGATTTTTGGGGTATTGTATTTATCATTTTTCATCACCCCACACCCGTACCCACACCCACACACACCCACTTACTCCTCCCCATGGCTAAATTCAGCAGCCACCCTATTTTTTCCCCACTTGATTTTCAAATGAAAGGAAATGAAAGAAAAGAATAGAAAATGGATAAAGTAGTTAGACTTTTGACTTGCTTTGACCTTGACTTTGTCCCCTCCCCCATTTTCTCTACCTCCCTCTCTCTCCTCACTCCCATTTCTGGCCAAATCCTTCTCCCCACAGCAGCAGCCCTCCCCCTCCCCCCAAAATCCACACTATTTTGCTTCAAAAATCCACAAAAAAGCTTCAAAATCCATACAATTTCAAAGCTTTTTCCAAATCGAACCCTTACCCATTATTTCTTGCCCAAGCAAGCATGGATCTAGGAGCTTGGAGGCCATTTTGGGAGGCTAGATTTCAAGCTTGGTCTCTTGATTTTGTGAGGTATAAATCCCAAGCCAAATTTAAATTGTTGGATAGTTTCTTTCATCAAGGCCTATTAAGTTTAAATGCGATTCTAATTGGGATTTAGTTTGTAATGGAAAGAGTTTGAGATCAAGTTAGGTTGTGATCATGTGTTCATAGTTGTGTGATTTTTTTTTTTTGCATCTTAAGCTATGCAACTTAAATTTGTTACTTATTGCCAATTGTAACATGTAAAATGTCCAAATTAAGCTTTTGTGTAAACTAGGGTTTTATAAAATGCATTATATGTGAGGTTAAAAATGTGTTTAGGTTTATCATGACTTCATTAACTTTATTAAGTGTGGTTTAATGCTTTAGATCATGCAAATCTAAGCTAGATTGTAGTTTGTGCATTTTTGCTTTGAAATTGTTAAAAAGGGTATTTTTGTAAACTAGAATATTAGGGTTTTTGGAATTTAATGAGATTAAATTCCGGAAATTGTTTATATGACTTATTTAAGATATTTAATAAGTATATTGGCCGCTACATTCATTTAAATATCATGTTTTGTACAAAAACGGCGAAATGTGCTTACTAGATTTTCGGAAAAATGACCTTTTAAGTGAAATTGGGGTTTTTGTGAGTTTTAACCTAGTTTATATTAAAATTAGTGTTCGTGAATGTGCAAATGAGTGTGATTGAATTTTTCTCGATGGTTTGACGTTTGTACATCGACATCGAGGGTTGGTTTTACTATTCTTGCATGCGTAGGCGATAAGTTTGGACCTATGCGTGATACGCGTGCCGATTTGATTTTCGTATGCCGTTTCGATTTCAAATTTAGTTTTAATGCGATATGGTGCGTTATGATATGTAGGTACCCCCATGTGGACTTCGAGGAGACAAGCAAGCGCGTGGCGACGTCGGCACCGGCTAGCGAGGACCAGGTGAGTAGATTTATATCTACGGGGAGAAGTCGGGTGGATGGCGTATAGCACCCCCGCAGTCCATGGTGGTGTATACAGATACGTATACACACCAACAATTATTATATGTTATTTAGGATTAATAACGATGCTTAGGATGGATATTGGTGTGTTGGACTATTTTTAGTGTTGCGAACCCTAGGGTAGTGTTGCACTACACCTGCACACATACATATTTGCATACATTCCTATTGATATGTGCTCATGGGATTCTTTATAGTTATGTATTCACATGGGTATGAGACTATGTGTTCACATACGGATTGAGGATGATACTTGGGGTTGAGCTGAGTCGATGAGATTGGATTAAGGCCGTGAGATCGGTGATATAGTAGGGTTCGTATCTTAGATACGACATGACGTTGTAGCGGGTCCTTGACGTAGTGTTTCGCACACGTCCATGCTTACGTAGGCGGTATCAGTATGGTACTAGACGTAGATCAGTACCCCGATCATAATATTTGATAAAGAGGATACCAGGTGAATAGTATGATGAATGTGATATTGACCCGTACCCAGATTGGGATGCCGTACGACGGATTTACGTACGAGCTATCTTGATGATTGATCCGCACTCTTGACTTGGGATGTCTGATTATAGATATGGTATCGGATATGATATTATTGAGGCGGGATCACCGACTAATGTATATACAGGTATGTATATGTATCGACTCAGATGTTAGGCGGTTTCCTTACCTGTAGTCTAGCTTGTAGCGTAGCCCTTTAGTCTAGTTAGTTGTTAGATTAGATTCGGTTCCTACCTATTTCAAAGCTTACGAATCGTGCGTATTTTTAAAGACAGCCTAAGGGATCCTACGGATATTTCAAAAAACGTATCTTTTCTTAAAAACACCGTAGCCCCTTATTTTCAAAACCCCACGATTCGTGTTATTTCAAAAGGCACCATTGTAGGACTTATATTACGTTAAAACAGATTAGTTATCGTTGCGTCTAGTATTCAGTTCCCGCTCATTATTATTGTTTGCTCCGCATCACATGCTTATATTATGCTTCATATTCTACTGTTGATATCTTGTGGTTAGGACACCAGCACCATTACCGATGATGCGTATGTACCACGTACACTTACTTGCCGGCTCACACACATCTTCATCGGTAATTGCCATGTCACGTACACCTTAGAAAATATTATTGCTTGACATAGCCTGTTAGCTAATAGTTTAGACATGATGTTAGTATACTTGCCTTATATGTTAGTTTAGACATTGTAGTTATTACCTGCTACCTCATGCATATTGTTATTCATTGTTATGTCGCATTCATGGATTCTCATGCATATATTCACTTTTTACGTGCTATTGAGGTTTTGGATTTGGATTTCCATGAGATTTTCTGGATTTGGGGAAAACCGCAAAACATATACAAACTTCTTCTTTCTCTTTTTAAATAAAAAGCGTGGTTTTTCCCATGATGTATGAGTCGTCCACCATGAGTTTGCTGATGGATTTGGAGACCCGATTCGAGGAGTTGGATGAACCGTTTCGGGTACATGGTGGACCCGGTAAGGTACCCCGGGGCAAGAAGCTCGTGGTGATGACTATGAGCCTGGCAGGGGGAGACTACCTACCGGTGATTTTACCCGACGCGTCGGATATCCGGAGGATACCGTCGTGGTCTTGAGATGGATGGTAGGGGCCGGTCTGGACTGACGGCGCCCTAGATATTGAGATTGAGACATTGAGATTTCGAGATATTGAGGTACTGAGATTTGATGATACAGGCCAGTCCGGATGGCCGGAGCCTGAGGTTTTGAGACATTGAGATTTATGTTTTGTGTCGACGCTAGATACTGTTGATGCTGATTTCATTTATGATACCTCATTTTAAAAATACAAAGGAAATCTCACTAAATTATGAAAACAGTTTCTTCATTTACATGTATTCTGTTTTCATGCATTCATACCTCATTCATATGATATATTGCTACCTGAGGCACTGATACGGGCACATGAGATCACACTCGGGTTAGATATTACCCTAGCCATTGTTATAGGCTGCATGTTATTCATATATTGAGGATATATTATGATCATTGACCTAGGTTGCATTATTCATGCGATTTTCTGTTCGTAGATCTTTTTCTACTCACGAGTTGGCAACTCACCCCCGTTGTGCCCCAGTTTCTTGCAGGTGTTGCCGTACAGATTTCATTACGGCTTTGCGGGCACGGTTTTTTTTCGGGTGACTTGCTAGTAGGTGGGTTTATTGTATCTTACCCATCATTATACCTTGTATATTATATTTCAGTTGTATCTAGAAGTTCCATCAACCAAACTTGTATTTTTTTGAGATAGAGACCAGTAATGTTATTCTTTCGACCATAGAGTAGCATGTTATATTTCTTGAGTTTCTTGCTGGTTGAGTTCCTTTTCTGTTGTGATCCTCGCCTTTAGGCGTTGTATATTATGTTGCATACAGGTTGATTTGATATGGTTCTTCCTATTCTCTACTACTTCTCTTGGTTTGGATTTCTGGGTTTCGGCTTACTTAGCATACGTACGCCTTGAGACGTTCGTAGTCTAAATGCCGGTCATGTTCCGTACTTTCGGGTCGTGAAAAAGTTGGTATCAGAGCGTTAGGTTTTAACTTTCGGAGCGTAGGATGACCCTTGGTTGATGGAATAGGTGACTAAAGTAGAGTGACGTACCGTTGGTATGTTCCGCGGCATATTTACGACACGCCACTCCACTTATGAAGCCTTAGGATGTGCATTTCCTTGTTCAGTATTATATTCATTCCGATCTAGCCTCATCGGTATCAGTTTGGTTTTGCTGCTACGGTTACGGCAGGGAGAGCTACGGCTAGAGTTACGGTCAGCACAAGCTCGTCACGAACGAGGACTGACCAGGGCGAAATTCCGGCGACACACGATTGCAGAGATGTGTCTTTTTACTGTGTTTCCGCGCCACGAGCGTTTGGCGGATCGCCTTTATGAGGTTACTCGGATGTGCTGATCGACACTAGAGGATTGAGCCACTGACAGAGGCCAGCCAGATTTTGATGACCGTTGGTGTGTTGCTTACTCCTGATGATTGAGGCACTGTTCAGCGTGCAGACGAGCGAGCCAGTTGTTGCTGCGAGCGACGAGATATCGCCCCATATGTTGGAACTATGGCGGGGCGAGTTGTACGAATAGATGATAGAAGGTCGCTAGTCACCCGATGGTGAATGACTAGGAAAGGTGGTTCGTTCGCTTATCCCGATGCGAGGTCATCAGATAGATTGATTCCAGCTAGAGACGACTTCACGCGGAGACGTTGGGAGTCGACAGAGACGATCGAATCTCAGAAACCTAATTATCCAAGTTTAAAGTAGTCGGAAAGACATGCAGGCAATTCTATGGTCCCTCTAGAAGAATAAAACCCTAACTCGACTTAATGACCGTGTGAAAGCCTTTGAACCTTCGGGTTTGCGGCAGTTCTACGGCGCCATTAGTGAGGCTTGGGTTTGCCCTTCTACGGCTGGACTACCGATGCTGTGGTATGTACTCGATACTATTAAACTGTACCCAAGATGTTGAGCCCTTGGGGGGATTATGAGGTTTTGACAATCGATTGGATGGTTCGACTTAATTCGGATGCTAGGTGGTGAGATGCATTCTTGGGAGACTCCAGATACGAGGATAGTCGTTGGAGCTCAGTCCATGCAGCCGCGACGAGACGAGTCCAAAGCAGACGACGTTAGAAAAAAGTAGAGTAAGAGGTTCGCACCAGATCTAGATGAGATGACGTTCCACTCCGCCGACAACAGAGACGCGATGCGCATGCCGAGGCATGGTACTTGGACTTACCTTCCAGAAGGAGTCGCGATGAGTATGCAGTCGTTCCAGAGCAAGATGCAGATATAGTAAAGGACAACGACTTCCGGACAGTTGGCAGAGACGAGACATGGAAGAGACCGTGAGCAGGATTCCTTCCAGGACACTGCTGCAATGATAGTTGCACCCAGGATCAGATGTGTCACGTACATTCAGAGAGCCAGAGGCCGACGCCAGTAATATGCTGTCTTACGAGTGGTCGCGATGATTGACCAAGAGATGACCAGAGAAGTGCCAGAACGGAATCGTCCCCTTTAGCACACCCGACAGGGCCGATGAGCCGATGGACCGAAAGATTGGTAATTCATAGTAAAGACCTTGACCCAGGAGTGGTTATGGTTACGCACACCAGCAGGACAGAGTTCATGATCATCGACGAGACGTCCCACTAGTGACCGCGACAGTTGGCCGAGATTTTTAGAGAATGCACTTGAGCGGTACTGTTCCGCCATTATTGATTACGATGTTTTGGGTGATTTATTCGTATGATTTGATTTTGATGATTGAGGATTTACGATCTTTGCACAGTGTTGCACTTGATATTGTTTTCGTGCTTTAGTTTCACATGTTTGTGATTTTACGGTTTTAAACAGTTGAGTTGGTTTTGTGCGTATGCATGCACACGATTTGGTTCCTGCACTCTGTATAGTTATTATATGCTTGCAGTGCAGTGATATGCCTTTTGTGCACTTAGATGCACTGGACTTCGATTTCGATTGTGATACTCGATATTTGTTTTGTGCACTTTATGCACCTGATTGGATTTTGCGCATGTTCGACGCTTGATATTGGATTTCATGATTTCGTGCAAGATGGATGCACCTGATTTGGATTTTCGCGCATGTTGGGCGCATGTTTTGATGGGTGATTTTGGTGTGTACCAGATGCACTAAATCAAGATTTTTTTTTCGTGCATGTCAGATGCACCTGATTTTGCTGTCAGGCACACATGTTGCCTACGACAGATGTTTCGTGCACACCCGATGCATTTAGATGTTGTTTCTGTGCGCATGTATGGCACATTCATGGATTTTGATTTCCGTGCGCACCAGACGCACGTAGTATTCATGTGCATATTTTGGGATTGATTTCTTATAGAGCAGTACGTTTTTATGATATTGCTATGTGTTTTCATACTGAGCAGGACTAGTCAGAGGACAGTACCTGAATATATTTCGCATGCATTGATAGTTATTGAAGGGATTCCAAAAAGCGAGCTATAGCCTCAGTATTTACCTACGTGTCTGATATGACACGAAATGTTTAAAACAAGGAGACCCTTTTAAATTGTTTCCAAAACGGCGGAACGTATGTTTCAAACAAAGGTATATATGTATATATTTATTTTCTTATGATAGACGTCCGCCACTGTGCAGTGTTATACGCGTTGCACAGCGACTTAAAGAGATTTGGCATGCGTTTCCTTCAGATACATACAGATATAGATTCGATATTTACATGTATAGTTTCGAGTTATATCATATTGGTTTGATTTGGATTTGGCATTGATGTCTTCTCCATGACTCCGATGATTGCAGGATGCTTGACGGAGTTTTGATTTGAGTTATATGCTCATTTTTCATGCGCATGCGCTGTATTTACAATTTCGGAGCCCCGACGACTTGATGGTTTTGGTTTAGATGTTTTAGTATTTGGGGAGAGTTTTAATTTAAATTCGGGGACCGAATTTCTTTAAGGGGGGAAGATTGTAACGTTTTGAAAATCGTTTCGGTGAAATTTCGAAAAAAAACGGTAAAATAAGGGGGTTTTCTGTAAAAAGTCAAAATACAAATATCTTATTATAAAAATTAAATATACATATTCTAGCTATATAATTGCTATTATTTGGTGTTTATTGAGCCGCAGGTGAAATTTCAAATTTTCTGAAAAAAAATATATTATTTTATTATTATTTTAAGCCGTCACTAATACATTTAATTAGGGAAAATTACAAATTGGAATGAGTTGAAACAAATTTTGTGCATCATAAAACATTAAATAAAATTTTATCATGTGGTTTTTGGAACGAAAACATTTGCCAAAACGGTTTAGAAATTATTGAAGAAAAAAAAGCTTTTTTTAGCGTAAATGGATGTTTGGAGTATTGTATTTATCATTTTTCATCATCCCACACCCGTACCCACACCCACACACACCCAATTACTCCTCCCCATGGCTAAATTCAGCAACCACCCTATTTTTTCCCCACTTGATTTTCAAATGAAAGGAAATGAAAGAAAAGAATAGAAAATGGATAAAGTAGTTAGACTTTTGACTTGCTTTGACCTTGACTTTGTCCCCCCCCCATTTTCTCTACCTCCCTCTCTCTCCTCACTCCCATTTCTGGACGAATCCTTCTCCCCACAGCAGCAGCCCTCCCCCTCCCCCCAAAATCCACACTATTTTGCTTCAAAAATCCACAAAAAAGCTTCAAAATCCATACAATTTCAAAGCTTTTTCCAAATCGAACCCTTACCCATTATTTCTTTCCCAAGCAAGCATGGATCTAGGAGCTTGGAGGCCATTTTGGGAGGCTAGATTTCAAGCTTGGTCTCTTGATTTTTTGAGGTATAAATCCCAAGCCAAATTTAAATTGTTGGATAGTTTCTTTCATCAAGGCCTATTAAGTTTAAATGCGATTCTAATTGGGATTTAGTTTCTAATGGAAAGAGTTTGAGATCAAGTTAGGTTGTGATCATGTGTTCATGGTTGTGTGATGTTTTTTTTTTGCATCTTAAGCTATGCAACTTAAATTTGTTACTTATTGCCAATTGTAACATGTAAAATGTCCAAATTAAGCTTTTGTGTAAACTAGGGTTTTATAAAATGCATTATATGTGAGGTTAAAAATGTGTTTAGGTTTTTCATGACTTCATTAAATTTATTAAGTGTGGTTTAATGCTTTAGATCATGCAAATCTAAGCTAGATTGTAGTTTGTGCATTTTTGCTTTGAAATTGTTAAAAAGGGTATTTTTGTAAACTAGAATATTAGGGTTTTTGGAATTTAATGAGATTAAATTCCGGAAATTGTTTATATGACTTATTTAAGATATTTAATAAGTATATTGGCCGCTACATTCATTTAAATATCATGTTTTGTACAAAAACGGCGAAATGTGCTTACTAGATTTTCGGAAAAATGACCTTTTAAGTGAAATTGGGGTTTTTGTGAGTTTTAACCTAGTTTATATTAAAATTAGTGTTCGTGAATGTGCAAATGAGTGTGATTGAATTTTTCTCGATGGTTTGACGTTTGTACATCGACATCGAGGGTTGGTTTTACTATTCTTGCATGCGTAGGCGATAAGTTTGGACCTATGCGTGATACGCGTGCCGATTTGATTTTCGTATGCCGTTTCGATTTCGAATTTAGTTTTAATGCGATATGGTGCGTTATGATATGTAGGTACCCCCATGTGGACTTCGAGGCGACAAGCAAGCGCGTGGCGACGTCGGCACCGGCTAGCGAGGACCAGGTGAGTAGATTTATATCTACGGGGAGAAGTCGGGTGGATGGCGTATAGCACCCCCGCAGTCCGTGGTGGTGTATACAGATGCGTATACACACCAACAATTATTATATGTTATTTAGGATTAATAACGATGCTTAGGATGGATATTGGTGTTTTGGACTATTTTTAGTGTTGCGAACCCTAGGGTAGTGTTGCACTACACCTGCACACATACATACTTGCATACATTCCTATTGATATGTGCTCATGGGATTCTTTATAGTTATGTATTCACATGGGTATGAGACTATGTGTTCACATACGGATTGAGGATGATACTTGGGGTTGAGCTGAGTCGATGAGATTGGATCGAGGCCGTGAGATCGGTGATATAGTAGGGTTCGTATCTTAGATACGACATGACGTTGTAGCGGGTCCTTGACGTAGTGTTTCGCACACGTCCATGCTTACGTAGGCGGTATCAGTATGGTACTAGACGTAGATCAGTACCCCGATCATAATATTTGATAAAGAGGATACCAGGTGAATAGTATGATGAATGTGATATTGACCCGTACCCAGATTGGGATGCCGTACGACGGATTTACGTACGAGCTATCTTGATGATTGATCCGCACTCTTGACTTGGGATGTCTGATTATAGATATGGTATCGGATATGATATTATTGAGGCGGGATCACCGACTAATGTATATACAGGTATGTATATGTATCGACTCAGATGTTAGGCGGTTTCCTTACCTGTAGTCTAGCTTGTAGCGTAGCCCTTTAGTCTAGTTAGTTGTTAGATTAGATTCGGTTCCTACCTATTTCAAAGCTTACGAATCGTGCGTATTTTTAAAGACAGCCTAAGGGATCCTACGGATATTTCAAAAAACGTATCTTTTCTTAAAAACACCGTAGCCCCTATTTTCAAAACCCCACGATTCGTGTTATTTCAAAAGGCACCATTGTAGGACTTATATTAGGTTAAAACAGATTAGTTATCGTTGCGTCTAGTATTCAGTTCGCGCTCATTATTGTTGTTTGCTCCGCATCACATGCTTATATTATGCTTCATATTCTATTGTTGATATCTTGTGGTTAGGACACCAGCACCATTACCGATGATGCGTATGTACCACGTACACTTACTTGCCGGCTCACACACATCTTCATCGGTAATTGCCATGTCACGTACACCTTAGAAAATATTATTGCTTGACATAGCCTGTTAGCTAATAGTTTAGACATGATGTTAGTATACTTGCCTTATATGTTAGTTTAGACATTGTAGTTATTACCTGCTACCTCATGCATACTGTTATTCATTGTTATGTCGCATTCATGGATTCTCATGCATATATTCACTTTTTACGTGCTATTGAGGTTTTGGATTTGGATTTCCATGAGATTTTCTGGATTTGGGGAAAACCGCAAAACATATACAAACTTCTTCTTTCTCTTTTTAAATAAAAAGCGCGGTTTTTCCCATGATGTATGAGTCGTCCACCATGAGTTTGCTGATGGATTTGGAGACCCGATTCGAGGAGTTGGATGAACCGTTTCGGGTACATGGTGGACCCGGTAAGGTATCCCGGGGCAAGAAGCTCGTGGTGATGACGATGAGCCTGGCAGGGGGAGACTACCTACCGGTGATTTTACCCGACGCGTCGGATATCCGGAGGATACCGTCGTGGTCTTGAGATGGATGGTAGGGGCCGGTCTGGACTGACGGCGCCCTAGATATTGAGATTGAGACATTGAGATTTCGAGATATTGAGGTACTGAGATTTGATGATTCAGGCCAGTCCGGATGGCCGGAGCCTGAGGTTTTGAGACATTGAGATTTATGTTTTGTGTCGACGCTAGATACTGTTGATGCTGATTTCATTTATGATACCTCATTTTAAAAATACAAAGGAAATCTCACTAAATTATGAAAACAGTTTCTTCATTTACATGTATTCTGTTTTCATGCATTCATACCTCATTCATATGATATATTGCTACCTGAGGCACTGATACGGGCACATGAGATCACACTCGGGTTAGATATTACCCTAGCCATTGTTATAGGCTGCATGTTATTCATATATTGAGGATATATTATGATCATTGACCTAGGTTGCATTATTCATGTGATTTTCTGTTCGTAGATCTTTTTCTACTCACGAGTTGGCAACTCACCCCCGTTGTGCCCCAGTTTCTTGCAGGTGTTGCCGTACGGATTTCATTACGGCTTTGCGGGCACGGTTTCTTTTCGGGTGACTTGCTAGTAGGTGGGTTTATTGTATCTTACCCATCATTATACCTTGTATATTATATTTCAGTTGTATCTAGAAGTTCCATCAACCAAACTTGTATTTTTTTGAGATAGAGACCAGTAATGTTATTCTTTCGACCATAGAGTAGCATGTTATATTTCTTGAGTTTCTTGCTGGTTGAGTTCCTTTTCTGTTGTGATCCTCGCCTTTAGGCATTGTATATTATGTTGCATACAGGTTGATTTGATATGGTTCTTCCTATTCTCTACTATTTCTCTTGGTTTGGATTTCTGGGTTTCGGCTTACTTAGCATACGTACGCCTTGAGACGTTCGTAGTCTAAATGCCGGTCATGTTCCGTACTTTCGGGTCGTGACAAGGACATTATTATACATGTGATGTATATTATAGTGGATGCTTGGACATATATAGGGAGGAATTTCTTGCTCGACATGTAGTATGCTATCTGGTTGCTCTTTATCTTAACATATACACTTATTATGTCTCTATTACATACTTGATAATGCCCTTAGGATGAGTACTTGACTACCAGGATTATGATGCAGATCATACTAGTGGGGCAGAGGTAGTCGGTAAGTACATCCTTCAAAGGTTCTTAGTCGTGGGAGTATCGAGACGGGGCATCGATATTCCAGAGTAGACTAGCGTATACGCTTCTCGACCCATATGATGGGCGATGGTTGATCCATATCCATTGGTGGTTGACATCAGAGATGGTATACGGGTGCTCAGTGGAGACTGGGTACACTGAATGGAATCGCCGAGAACTCCTAGATGATATTATACCTATCGTCAGCCAGCAGTTCTTTGGGGACACTGGTACAGGTTAGTCTGTCGACCCAAGATCATCATAGAGTCGTCTTGTGTGATTCCCACTGTGCTTTGATTTCCACCATACCATATTCAAGAGATCGTGCAAAACAGTGGTTTTTAGGTACAGTTGTAACATTTCAGAAAATATAAAATATTATTTTTGGAATTTAATATTAAAATAATATATTTCCCGAAAACTGCCCGATTTGCCAAATTGGGGATTTCAAAAAAGGGTATAAATATATACCAATATTTGTGAAATAAATGGAAATTAAAATGATTTATTCATTTAATAATATAATTAAAGGATTTGGCATTTTTAAAATTTATTATATGCAATTTTGATAAAAACCCAATTAGTGCACTGTTAATCGCGATTAAGCCAGATCCGTATTTCTACAGCTTTTCATGGCTAGTGCACCATGTCATATTGCTTTTGGTTACATGTTTTCTTGTGTTGGATTGGGTATTTAGTGTTTTGGTTTTAAAGTTTATAGGAAAAAAGAAAAGAAAAGAAAAGGGGAATGGCAAAAGGGTAATTAGTGAGAGTGGGTGAGAATAAAAGAGAGAAGAGAGAGAGGGGCAGCCACAAATCCCTTCCCCATTTTTTCATTCATCTCCTCCTTCCTCAAGCCTCTCTCCACCTTCACCCCTAGAGATCATCTAAAAAGCTTCATCAAAACCCTAAACCCCTTTTACAAAAATTGATCACCTCCTTCTCCTCTACGCTTTGGACCAAGAAAATTGAGATTTTGACAACCTTAAGGAGCTAGGGTTTTTTTTGGGTTGCCCAAGTGAGGTAATTTCATCACTCTTAGCATAGTATTTCTTTCACTTTACCTTTCATGCAAGATTAGAGGTGAAATTGTGATGTTTAGTGAACCTTGGGAAACCCTAGTAAAGGGTTTGAGTGTTTGTTTGAAATTGGTGATGTGTAGTGGCTGCCTACAGACCTTAGTGGTGTTTTTACTGACCTAAAATAGAGAATGGAACCCAAACACGAACTTGGAACTTTTCGACATCGGTTAATTGACAGTTTGAGGTAGTATTATGGAATCTGGGATGACCCGAGACCACTAAAAATAATTTTGCAAACACAGTGACACATGCAGGCACCCATGAAGCTACCACAGAGACCCGAGCCTAAACCCACTCTTCCAGGCCGCAGATTTATTACATTAGGCCGCAAATTGCGGCCAAGTAGGGGTGTTTTTGTGTGATTTTTGGACCATAGCCTCCTTATCAGATATCTAGAACAACCCCATTTGCAAAATTGGCTAGTTTGACCTGAATCAAAATCTGGGAGCATTTTGGTGTGATTTCGGATATGATTTCCGTATTTTGAAATGTAAATTCTTGATAATTGGATTTTTTTTGGTTGTCGCATGTTTGTACATCAACAACAAGGGTTGTTTTGTTGATTTTGTACGCGTATGCTATATGTTCTAACCTACGAGCATGGCGCGTGCCGTTTTGGATTTTAGAACTGATTTTATTAAGCGTTGCGATATGTGTTGTTGTTGTAGGTACCTTTGCGTGGATTCCGAGACGATGGAGCGTGGCGTCATCGATTTAGGAAAGCGAAGACCAGGTGAGTAGATCTATATCTACCGGGGAAGTCGGGTGAATGGCGTATAACACCCCCGCAAAGTTTTGATGGAAAACTGATTTATAGAATATGGTTAAGAAAACCTAGATTAGGAAACTAGGGATAGAATGAAGATAGCTATGAAACCATATTAGAAACTAGAGGATAGTTAGAAGTGATATGTTACGACTATTTTAGGATGACGGAATTCGAGGACGACGTTTGTCGATATTGCCGTTTAGGGTACTGTAGGACTAGATAGTTAATGTAGAGGCATCATCCGAACCATACATTTTTCTAAACCGAAGAATCATATGTATCTTTTAAATATATACCTTGAGGGATGTTACGGATTTGCAAATGATATCTTTTTCTTAAAAACACTGTAACCCCTATTTTCAAAACTACGATTCACTTCTTTAAAAATCTGATTGTATGGTTCGGGTGTGTATGTTAGATTAGATACTTATGCTTAGTAGAGATAGAATGATTATGTAAATTCGATTTGATGTGTGATATAAATTTGATGGAAGAATATAAGACGAATATGATGATATGATAATATGATAATATGTTGGTATACGGATGCGAGTCGATCGAGATGATTTATACCCTGCCGGTCCCCTGATATGAGATTATTGCGGATGTGACCTGGGACATAGGTGTATATATATATATAGAATGTTGTGAATCATGGATGATAGGCCGTATGTGACATTAGGCCGTACCCTCATTTGTCATATAGGATGTTAGGATCCCTATTAGCTTAATGCCGCCGTACGATGATTTTCCGTGCATGATGAGTTTGATTTGATGATTGATCCATACCCTTGACTAGAGGTTTTCGTACGATGGATTATACCGTACGCAATGTTGTTAGGCTGGATGCAGATTGATAGATTCACCGACTCGATCATGTTAGATATGTATACCTTATAGCTGCTAGCTGACGATTTACCTTATGATGCATTCATGTTATTCACATTGTACTACTTATACCTGTGATAGTACACCTGCACCATTATCGATGATGCGTATGTTACACGTACACAGATTGTAGGCTCACACACTTCATCATCGATAATTGCCATGTCACTACACAGTAGGATTGCTGCATCATGATATGACTCTTTGCATAACATGCTTACATATACATCGATATATCTATCTTTGTGCACATACACATTGTATATTCATATTGGTGCACATATACATTGATACATCCTTATTTGCGCATATACACATTGTATATTCATATTGGTGCACATATACATTGATACATCCTTATTTGCGCAGATACACATTGTATATTCATATTGGTGCACTTATATATTGATACATCCTTATTTGCGCACATACACATTGTATATTCATATTGGTGCACATATACATTGATACATCCTTATTTGCGCATATACACATTGTATATTCATATTGGTGCTCATATACATTGATACATCCTTATTTGCACATATACGCATTGTATATTCATATTGGTGCACATCTATATTGATACATCCTTATTTGCGCACATACACATTGTATATTCATATTGGTGAACATATACATTGATACATCCATACTTGCGCATATGTACATTGCATACCCATCTTGGCGCATATACGCATTGGTACCTCTATACTTGCGCATATACATATTGTGCCTACATTGATAACGGGTTTTATTGGAAAATTGGGAACCGCATGTTATATTTTAAAAACTGGAATCATTTTAAAAGAGCGGTTTTCTCTTAATATGTCATATCACTGTTCCATGTTGCATGATACACGGATATGCTTACATTTCTATTATATGTTGAATGCATCATGCTCTATGATTTTACGCATTGAGATATGCTGTTTTCATGAGATTTCTGGATTTGAGAACCGTGGACATTTTAAAAAAGATTATATGTTGTTTTAATAACCCGGTTTCTCCTGATATGATATTTCAGTGCATCCACCATATGTTTTCTCGGTTTTGAGAGCAACATGTGAAACCCGATTCGAGGAGGCGGATGAGGCCGATTGCGGGTACATGCTAGACCCGATATGGTACCCCGGGGCGAGAGAGAGAGATTTCGTGTGGATGACGATGAGCCTGGCAGAGGGACTACTACCTACCGGTGATTGGTTGGACCTGGCGATTATCCAGAGGATACTGACCAGAGATGAGAGATGGATACTGGCCGACCCGTACTGCTGGGGCCAGAGGGCCGATTACGCAGACGGAGTCTGTGGGCCGATCCGGACTGACGGAGTCCGATAGATGAGGATTTACGTGCCAATGCTGGGCACGGTTTTCATGATGTTTTCGAGTGTCGATGCTAGGCACTCAGGTTCCATGATTTTGATGTGTCGTGAGGGACACCGTTGATATACATCCTCATACTTTCATGCACAGTCCTTTATGATATTTACGGGCATACAGACATTGATTATATAGGTGGACGAGATCCACATGCATACTTACATTGATTATATGGGTGGACGGGATCCATAGGCATACATACATTGATTATATAGGTGGACTAGATCCACATGCATACATACATTGATTATATAGGTGGACTAGATCCACATGCATACATACTTTGATTATATGGGTGGACGGGATCCACATGCATACATACATTGATTTCATGGGTGGACGAGATCCACACGCATACATGCATTGATTATTACTGTTGGATGTTATCCGCATGCATATCGGTTTTGACTACCTTGTTGGCACATATACAGACCCGGTCACCCTAGATATCATAGTATTACCTTTATGATATAGTTGACCTAGGAGTCGTTGTTTATTCGATTTCTATCTGTTGATATTTTTCTACTCACGAGTTGGCAACTCACCTCCGTTGTGCCACAGTTCTTGCAGGTTGACCGCTTGGATCAGTAGCGGCTACGCTGGCACACAGTTGCATTCGGGTGTTTTGCATTGGTAGGTGGGACATTTGTATCATTCCCACTCTTGTATCTACATTTCATATTGTATCTACTTAACTCCATCAATCAAAATTAGTAATGTGTATAAGTAATGAGACTTAGTGAGATCGTGGTTGCGAGACTTAGAGCGAGGGTTTTTTTCGCGACTTGTGGTTTGATGTCTTGCTTATTTATTTATCTTTTGTGGTGAACTTCGCCGTTGGGCGTCGTATACTTATTTATATTGTTTTGCGTGGTTGTGATCCGCCGTTTGGCGAAGAGCTAGCTCCCTCTTGGGGATGCCATTATTCTTATTATGTAATTGTGGTTTTGGATCAAAATATACAAAGGAGGTGCTGCCAAAATTTTTAAAAGACGAAACGTGTCATCAAACTAGTAAATTTTACTTGCATCATTCATGTTCTTTTTCTATGCATTAAGAAAACTTGATTTCATTATACCTTAATTTCAAAACCTCACCTTATTTATTTTTCTCAAAAGGGTTAGATTTCTGGGTTTCAGCTTACATGAATTCCGTTACGCCTTTGGACGTTGCGTGATTCAAGTGCTGGTCAGAGCTAATATTTCGGGTCGTGACAAAGTTGGTATCGGAGCTCTAGGTTTAACCTTTGTTCGAGTCTACGTTTGACTATTCGGAGTTTAGGGCGGGTATGTATTTCGAAACCTAGACTTGACCTTACGGAACTTTAGACTTGAACGGGGGGGGGGGTATTAGACCCGAACTTTCATTTCATAAGCTGACCCTGATTGATAGAGTATGTAGCTTGAGTATAGTGACGTACCGTACGTATGTTCTGCGGCATATTTACGATACGATACTCCACTTAAGAAATCTTAGGATGTACATATTTTGAGACCAGTGATTCTCTTCGTATCCATGATTATACATCCATTTGAGATCCTTGATTCTATTTGTTTCCATGATCATACTCCTATTGATGTTGTTCCTTCTTATGATCATGTATCCATTCTGGATCTGTCGTTTCCTCTCATGCCGTTGACCTGCTTTCTTCGATACTCGATTGAGGTTCCTGTCACCATAGTTGAGCACAGTTTGAGCTGCTGCTAGCGTTGCGGTCAGGGTGAGCTCGTCTGATACGAGGACTGACCATTGTGTTTTCTGGTGACATGGGAACGTCTCGATGTAGTGTTATGTTGTGGCCTCTTGTGGAGGCGAGTGCTTGGTTTTACACCGGATGATCGGGCCATTGTTAGAGCTGCCAGTTGCGAGAGGACTGTTGATGTACAGCATACCTCAGAGATTTTGATGTCGCCCACCGTGCAGACAGGTGACCCAGCTGTTGCTGAGATGACGGGATGTCGCTTCCAGAACTTACGAGCTAAGATCGCCGGAGCTTCCTAGCAGAAACACGACAGATGATAGCTAGTCTACCCCGATTTGAGAGACGAAGGTGATTCGTCAGATTGATGCGCCGGCGCAGGCCCAGTTGAGTTGAAGATTTCTAGTGTGGAGTGTCTTACTCAGATCTAGAGCAGACTGATCCAGAGATGACCGCCGGTGTATCGCCTTTCCTGGAGGATTGAGGCATTGTTTAGCGTGCGGACGAAGGGTATTCGCATGTCGCCTAGGCGAAGTTAAAAATTCGAGCGAGTGTCAGAAACCCATTTTCCCCAAGTTTAAAGTGTTCGGAGGAACATGCAGGTAATTCTGTGGACCCTCTAGAAGAATGAAACCCTAACTCGATATGATGACCATGGAACCACTTTGAACCTTAGGGTTTGTGGCTGTTTAGCGGTGCCATCAGTGAGGCTTGGGTTTGCCCTTCTACGACTAGTCCAGAGATGCTGTGGTATGTACCCGATATTTTTAGACTGTGCTCAGGTGTTGAGCCTTCGGGAAATTTTGGGACCTTGATGACTCGATCGAAAAATTTGATGTCGTCCGGATACCATGTGATAAGAGACCAGTAAGCTGACCAGCTTCGCATAGAGGGCCTCACCTTGATGCGTTGTCAGTTGATCGAGGACGGACGAGTATTGAGTATTCCTCCGATGGTTGGGGAGAGTTCCCGAGGACGTGTTCGGCCAGATATCTTCTATAGAGTGATGGAGATACAGAGTACGCAATTTTGAGTCCATGTGAGAGACTTCGGAATGACAGAGGCCGAGAACAGTTGCAGTGCGCAGATAGCATGGCGTGACGTCATAGTGGACGAGGATAAAGACGAGTGGAACCAGAAGTTCGTGCGAGACGCTGACGAGCTGTTATTACTCCCCGTCAAGATTAGAGACCTGATATGCTTACAAAGGCGTTGGGATACAGCCAGTTTCCGAGGAAATGTGTGCGGAACACGCAGTTATCTAGAAAACGAGAAAAGATTATGTAAGAGTACCAGCCTCCATACAGTTCGACATAGACAAGATCAGAAGAGACCCGGAGCAGGATTCCTTCCAGGACACTGCTGCAATGAGATTTGCACCCAGGATCAGATGTGTCACGTGTATTCAGAGGACCATAGGCCGACGCTAGTAACGTGCTGCTTTACGAGTGGTCGCGATGATTGACCGAGAGATGACCAGAGAAGTGCTAGAGCGAAATCGTTTCCGTTAGCACACCTGACAGGGCTGATGAGCCGATGGATTGCGGGATTGGTAGTCCATAAAGAAAAGAAGACCTAGAGACAGAAGCCGCCAGACCGTGAGCATGAGGCAAACGGATGTTCTTGCCCTGCTAGTTTTAGGCGCCCCGATATTTTTCGACATTGTAGGAGGTGTACCTTGATGTCATTTGTTGCGATTTGCGTTTGGGATCTGAGTATCACGCTTGGATTTGAGTTTTGATGACGAGTTTCCTGATATTGATTTCGTGCACCATGGCTGCACCTACTGGGTATTTGCATGTTTGCGCATAGTTTCGCACCTGATATATATGTTTTATACACCGTTGTGTTGATTTGTGATTTTTGCATATCTATTGCATTTGATGTCGATTTTGTACCTTCATATCATGTGTTTATGATTTCGTGGATTTCATACGGATGATTTGATTTTTGCACTCAGTATAGCTTATATGTGCTTGTAGTTCACCACAGTTGCACCTGACGTCATTTTGATGTCATTTGAGATATTTATTATGATTTCATGCCTAGGGCATGCATATGATTTGATTTATGCTTTCGGCATAGTTTTTATGCACTTTTTCTATTTGATTTGCTTTTGTGCACGTTGATGCACATGGTTGTGAGACTATACACCACGGTATACCTGATTTGGGTTTGGATTGAAATGTGTTGTATACCGTCGATTCGATTTTGATACTCGATAGTTGTTTTGTGTACCTTGTGCACCTGATTGGATTCTTGTGCATATCAGATGCACCCGACATTGTTGTCGTGGATACCCGTTGCAGTGGACAGATGCTTTCGTGCACACCCGTTGCACGTAGTTTTGGGCTTTTGTGCATCTTGTAGCACATGTATTTGGATTTGATTTCCATGCATACCAGACGTATGTGTTTGTTGGATACGTCTTTTTTAGCTGATCTTGCTTTTGAGCATCTTGTTTTCATGTTGGGCACTATATTGTGTAGTAGCCAAACATGACTGATCTGAGGACAGTACCTGAGTACATTGCATGCATTAAAAGTTTACCAAGGGGTTTTTGAAAGAAAAAAAGGGAGCTATAGTCTCGCTATTTCCTACGTGTCCGTGAGCGACACGAACGTTTATAAAGGAAAAACCTTTTGGGATATTTTAGAAACGACGGAACGTATATTTAGCAAAACATATATGGACATATATTATTACTTTACAAATGGACGTCCGTCACTTATGCCGTGAGTTACGCATTCACGCGGCGATTTAGAAAAGATTTTTGCATGAGTTTATTCAGATTTTGAAAGATTTTATGGAATCTGGGATGACCCGAGACCACTAAAAATAATTTTGCAAACACAGTGACACATGCAGGCACCCAGGAAGCTACCACAGAGACCCGAGCCCAAACCCACTCTTCCAGGCCGCAGATATATTACATTTGGCCGCAAATTGCGGCCACGTAGGGGTGTTTTTGTGTGATTTTTGGACCATAGCCTCCTTATTAGATATCTAGAATAACCCCATATGCAAAATTGGCTAGTTTGACCTGAGTCAAAATCTGGGAGCATTTTGGTGTGATTTCGGATATGATTTCCGTATTTTGAAATGTAAATTCTTGATAATTGGATTCGTTTTTTGTTGTCGCATGTTTGTACATCGACAACAAGGGTTGTTTTGTTGATTTTGTACGCGTATGCTATAGGTTCTAACCTACGAGCAAGGCGCGTGCCGTTTTGGATTTTAGAACTGATTTTATTAAGCGTTGCGATATGTGTTGTTGTTGTTGGTACCTTCGCGTGGATTCCGAGACGACGGAGCATGGCGTCATCGATTTCGGCAAGCGAAGACCAGGTGAGTAGATCTATATCTACCGGGGAAGTCGGGTGGATGGCGTATAGCACCCCCGCAAAGTTTTGATGGAAAACTGATTTATAGAATATGGTTAAGAAAACCTAGATTAGGAAACTAGGGATAGAATGAAGATAGCTATGAAGCCATATTAGAAACTAAAGGATAGTTAGAAGTGATATGTTACGACTATTATAGGATGATGGAATTCGAGGACGACGTTTATCGATATTGCCGTTTAGGGTACTATAGGACTAGATAGTCAATGTAGAGGCGCCATCCAAACCATACCTTTTTATAAACCGAAGAATCATATGTATCTTTTAAATATATACCTTGAGGGATATTACGGATTTTCAAATGATATCCTTTCCTTAAAAACACCGTAACCCCTATTTTCAAAACTATAATTCACTTCTTTAAAAATCTGATTGTATGGTTTGGGTGTGTATGCTAGATTAGATACTTATTCTTAGTAGAGATAGAATGTTTATGTAAATTCGATTTGATGTGTGATATAAATGCGATGGTAGAATATAAGACGGATATGATGATATGATGATATGTTGGTATACGGATGCGAGTCGATCGAGATGATTTATACCCTGCCGGTCCCCTGATATGAGATTATTGCGGATGTGACCTGGGACATAGGTATATATATATATATATATATATATATATAATGTTGTGAATCATGGATGATAGGCCGTATATGATATTAGGCCATACCCTCATTTGTCATATAGGATGTTAGGATCCCTATTAGCTTAATGCCGCCGTACGATGATTTTCCGTGCATGATGAGTTTAACTTGATGATTGATCCATACCCTTGACTAGAGGTTGTGGAACGGTGGATTATACTGTACGCAAAGTTGTTAGGCTGGATGCCGATTAATAGATTCACCGACTCGATCATGTTATATATGTATACCTTATAGCTGCTAGCTGACGATTTACCTTATGATGCATTCATGTTATTCACATTGTACTACTTATACCTGTGATAGTACACCTGCACCATTATCGATGATGCGTATGTTACACGTACACAGATTGTAGGCTCACACACTTCATCATCGATAATTCTCATGTCACTACACAGTAGGATTGCTGCATCATGATATGACTCTTTGCATAATATGCTTACATATACATCGATATATCTATCTTTACGCACATACACATTGTATATTCATATTGGTGCACATATACATTGATACATCCTTATTTGCGCATATACACATTGTATATTCATATTGGTGCACATATACATTGATACATCCTTATTTGCGCATATACACATTATTTGCGCATATACACATTGTATATTCATATTGGTGCACATATATATTGATACATCCTTATTTGCGCATATACACATTGCATATACATATTGGTGCACATATATATTGATACATCCTTATTTGCGCACATGCACATTGTATATTTATATTGGTGCACATATACATTGATACATCCTTATTTGCGCATATACACATTGTATATTCATATTGGTGCACATATACATTGATACATCCTTATTTGCGCATATACACATTGTATATTCATATTGGAGCACATATATATTGATACATCCTTATTTTCCCACATACACATTGTATATTCATATTGGTGCACATATACATTGATACATCCATACTTGCGCATATGCACATTGCATACCCATCTTGGCGCAGATACGCATTGGTACCTCTATACTTGCGCATATACATATCGTGCCTACATAGATAACTGGTTTTCTTGGAAAATTGGGAACCACATGTTATATTTTAAAAACTGATATCATTTTAAAAGAGCGGTTTTCCCTTAATATGTCATATCACTGTTCCATGTTACATGATACATGGATATGCTTACATTTCTATTATATGTCTCATGCATCATGCTCTATGATTTTACGCATTGAGATATGCTGTTTTCTTGAGATTTCTGGATTTGAGAACCGTGGACATTTTAAAAGAGATTATGTGTTGTTTTAAAAACCCGGTTTCTTCTAATAGGATATTTCAGTGCGTCCACCATGTGTTTTCTCGGTTCTGAGAGCGACATGTGAAACCCGATTCGAGGAGGCGGATGAGGCCGATTGCGGGTACATGGTGGACCCGGTATGGTACCCGGGGCGAGAGAGAGATTTCGTGTGGATGACGATGAGCCTAGCAGAGGGACTACTACCTACCGGTGATTGGTTGGACATGGCTGTTCTCCGGAGGATACTGACCAGAGATGAGAGATGGATACGGGCCGACCCGTACTGCCGGGGCCAAGGGACGATTCCGCAGACGGAGCCCGTGGGCCGAACCGGACTGACGGAGCCCGATATATGAGGATTTACATGCCGATGCTGGGCATGGTTTTCATGATGTTTTCGAGTGTCGATGCTAGGCACTCAGGTTCCATGATTTTGATGTGTCGTGAGGATACCGTTGATATACATCCTCATACTTTCATGCACACTCCGTTATGATATTTACGGGCATACAGACATTGATTATATAGGCGGACGAGATCCACATGCATACATACATTGATTAGATGGGTGGACGAGATCCACAGGCATACATACATTGATTATATAGGTGGACTAGATTCACATGCATACATACATTGATTATATTGGTGGACGGGATCCACATGCATACATACATTGATTTCATGGGTGGACGAGATCCACACGCATACATGCATTGATTATTACTGTTGGATGTTATTCGCATGCATATAGGTTTTGACTACCTTGTTGGCACATATACAGACCCGATCACCCTAGATATCATACTATTATTTTTATGATATAGTTGACCTTGGAGTCATTGTTTATTCAATTTCTATCTGTTGATATTTTTCTACTCACGAGTTGGCAACTCACCCCCATTGCGCCACAGTTCTTAAGTTGACCGCTTGGATCAGTAGCGGTGGCACACAGTTGCATTCGGGTGTTTTACATTGGTAGGTAGGATATTTGTATCATTCCCACTCTTGTATCTACATTTCATATTGTATCTAGTTAACTCCATCAATCAAAATTAGTAATGTGTATAAGTAATGAGACTTAGTGAGATTGTGGTTGCGAGACTTAGAGCGAGGGTTTTTTTCGCTACTTGTAGTTTGATGTCTTGCTTATTTATTTAACTTTTGTGGTGAACTTCGCCGTTGGACGTCGTATACTTATTTATATTGTCTTGCGTGGTTGTGATCCGCCGTTTGGCGAAGAGCTAGCTCCCGCTTGGGGATGCCATTATTCTTATTATGTAATTGTGGTTTTGGATCAAAATATTCAAAGGAGGTGCTGCCAAAATTTTTAAAAGACGAAACATGTCTTCAAACTAGTAAATTTAACTTGCATCATTCATGTTCCTTTTCTATGCATTAAGAAAACTTGATTTCATTATACCTTTATTTCAATACCTCGCCTCCTTTATTTTTCTCAAATGGTTTAGATTTCTGGGTTTCAGCTTACTTGAATTCCGTTACGCCTTTGGACTTTGCGTGATTCAAGTGCTGGTCACGAGCTAATATTTCGGGTCGTGACAACAGTCCCGAGTCACATGGAGGCAATGAGCGATAGGAGAGGATTTCGTCTCTTCCGGTATTGAAGGTTGATGTTGCACTATGCTCGATTGGCCATAACAGGAAATCCCTGGCGAGGGTTGCTGGGATCTACTGGTAAGTGTTATCAGTAGTTTCTCGAACCGTTATGAGCCTCACATCGGCATGACTTATCAGGCTATTGGGGTCTGACGTTATAACACCCCCAGGCTGTGATATGCAACATATCAGACGAAGAGACCGGACTGTATGGTAGTTTTACTGATTGGATTCGCAGGAGTATGAGCGGGCTTGCTTATTGATCTTCTGATCGCTCAATACCCGGGTGGCCGTTACGTTTAGAAGACCGCTTGTGGCTTGTGGGTGACTGATATGATCACCACCTACTTCCGGCATATTGACGAGTCTTTAGAGTCCTACACACAGGTTTCCTGACTCAGGAGAAACAAAGTTGGAGAACATATGTGATATGTGCGGGACCGAGATTAATACGAGTATGTGATACCGTATTCTATTCTCACGATATGTGACATCGGACGGTTATATGTGATATAGCCGGGTTATCGAATTAAGTGTTGATTCGATAAGATGATACAAATGATATTATTCGGTTATATGTGATATAGCCGGATTATTAAATCAAGTGTTGATTTAATAATTTAATGTATAATTATATATTTGATATATTGAATTACATTAACTAATATTAGATAACTTAAACATTTCTTTTTCTCACTTTTGTGTACACTTTAATATATATGTGATATATGTTATTGTGTCATGATTGTTGATATATGCAACATGGGTGTATAAGACTCACACCATGCTCTTGATAATTAAAAGTTTTTATTTATTTTAGTAATTCACAAATTGGTGGAATTAGTCATGGTTGAAGTTTGTAGAAGCTTGTAGTGTCCATTGACTTAGTCCACTAATTTGTTTTACTTAAGATATTTAGTAACCTAACCATTATCCTTAGCAATAGTTTAGTCTCTACATGAGTTAGTATATGATACAAACTCATCCATGGTTGTTATTCTCACCTCATGAGTTTCATTCACTTATCCATTTTCATCTTCTTCTTCATCAAGAAAAAGCTTTCTTGCATTTCTCAAGGTGAAGAAATATTGTGAGAAAAATAAATCTAAAGTGAGCAAAATTCCTACTTCATCATCCTCTATTATACTAGCCATTTAGTTTAGGGTGTTTTCTTCACTAATTCCATATTAGTGAAGAGGTAGTTTGAGTTGGTGTCTCCTCGATTTAGATCATCTTCGGCCTCGAAGACTTCAAGCAAGTTTGTTCCTTTCATCTTGTGGAGCTTTTCTAGAGTCCGGGAGTTCACTACTTGGAGCGAAGGGAAAACTACATGGTGCTATTGAAGTGAAGGACCGGTCTACAAAGGTTGTATTCATTGTTCTTAGATGTAAAGATGTTTACATTATTGTTTCGTCTAATTCTCTATTTAAAATTCTAGGTTAGGGTTCTTTAGCGCTCCAAATTTTTATAAAATGGCATGGCCGATGGCTTCCGAAACCCAGCAGCGACCCAGGGAACCCTGCAGTGGTATCAGAGACATGCTAGAGAATTAGACGATGTTTGTAGAATTACGAAACCGAAACAACTCCGAAACACACGAAATAGAAACCTAGTTTCTGTCGAAATTTTCATAGTGTCTAAATTTTTTTTAAGCAGTTGCAGAATGTTATATGAGATGTAACATGAACACAGTAGAAATTTGAACCCTCCTCGCCGGAATTTGGCTGGCTACATGTATGGAAAATCCGAGCTCGCCGGATTTTTAGTGGAATTTTGGCATCAAATTTTTATGGTGTTCCAGCCTCTGGGTTTTGGTATTTCAGGTGTTGCTTGTTTTTATTGATATTGCATGTGATGTTATATTTCTGTAAAGGCAATTCGGAGTGTTTCGTAGTCGTAATTCAAACATCGTTTTGGGTTTTTTAGACGACGTTAAAAAGTTCGAACGGATATCAATAACCTATTTTCTCTCTCGCTGGAAATTTTTCAAGAGTTGGATTTTACCATGTTTAAGATTTTCAGAAAATCATGCAGATGTTTTCTATGGACCCTCTAGAAGAACGAAACCCTAACTCGATTCTGTGACCGTCGGAACCGCCACCAAACCTTAGGGTTTGTGGTAGTTCCGCGGCGCCACAGGTGAGGCAAGGGTTGACCCTTCTACGGTTGGTTTATAGGTGTTGTGGCATGTTCTGGGTACTTTTTAAACTCTGCTCAAGTGTTGAGCTTTTTGGGAAATTTTGGGTGTTTGTTGATTTAATCGAAAAGTTTAACATCGTTTAACTATCTGTGATTCTGATACAATACTTGGAATCCATAATTTTTAGTTTTGTGAAAACTAATTTGAATTTTATAAATCTAGCAATTCAATCTCATTTGATCGGTTGCCACGGGATTTTGATGTGGATCAAAAATCCGTCGCAATCACGTAGCGTACGCGGATACTCGCCGAGTAACCTTACTAGATAGCCACGCCCCATAGCCCCGACCAATTGACTGTAGGAGAACCCTGTCGCCAAAAGCATCCATTAGGGTGCTCGCGGCCGCGGTGTTCCGCCTAAGTACATATCGTCGATGGCATCGGGGGTGCGGCCGTTTACTAAAGTTTCTGACGAGCGTTCGATCAGATTATCGGGAATCTTGTTGAATTATCCGACTGGTTATTGAAAAGTGTTTTCAATATCGAGACTAAAATGTGGGGTTTATAATTGTTAGGCATGTGATGTCTAAGGAATTCATTTGGTTAGGCATGAAATCCAATGTATGAGATACATTGGGTTTATGATGTCTAAGGTGGTTGCGGTTTCCAATTGTTGTAGTTTTCACTTTCTTTTCTGCGACCGTAAGTGTAATATGTGGTGTATCGCCGGTTTCGTTGCTATATGTCAACGACAATTGGGATACGCATATTTACTTACGTTGATGACATGTGATGTTATGTGTTGTTGTGATATGTTATATTGGATCGTCGTGTTTGAATAGCCGGGGGTTTTTATGCGAGATGAGAGTTTTTCATTTTCATTCATTTAAAAACTTGTATGTAATATTCTTTTATTGGGGAACTTCCGGGTTGAGGATAATGTTACCATTGATGTATATTATTTACTTTTCCGCATTAGGATAGACCCAAGGAGGGGAGCACAAGTAATCGGGTTCTAGGGTCTAGTGGGAGACCATCTCGAGGGGTCGAGACCGGGTTTCCTAACTCTACAATTGGTAGGTGATTAGTCGAAAATATTGCATATTTTAGCCGGCAATTTCCTCATCATTTGCATTCATATAGAAGTGTTCGGCATTCATATTTTACATATTAGAAAAACTGTCACAAAATATCAGATTGCATGTATTAGACTCTAAAACCGACACTATAAAGGAAATTGACCACATTTCATGGCATCGCATCATCCCTACATTTGCGAAACACTTGTTTTGAGATCTGTGTAGGAAAATCCAGAAGAAAGGCCAAAAATTTATACGGCACCGATCAAACATTACGCCAACTCAATGAATTCAGTTCTGGTATCAATCCAAAGGGACAAACAAAAATCAACATATCAAAGAAAGGCCCAGGTATCAACCCAAGAGCACACCAGAAAGATGCAAGCTCAAGGAGCCAACATGGCCGCGGAACCGCGGCCGGAGCCTGCTTGCGCCGCGGTTCCGCGGCCATCTTGCCACGTCACCACTCCAATTTCAGTGCACAATGTCTACCTCAGCTCTTACACTTTATAAAGACACTCCAAGTTCCAGAAGACTCGAGAGACTTCTGCCAGATCAGCAAGCTTTGGGATCAACACTAAACTAGCCTATCATTCTAGAAACTTCTTCCTAAACCCTAGCTTAAACCCTAAGCTAAGCCTAACAAACTCCTTGTAGAAGTCTTTCAACAAACTTTTGGAGGGAACTCAAAGGCTTAGGGTTTGGGTGTTCTATAAATAAGACCCTAGGCTCACTTGTAAAACATTATTGAATATCTTGGAAAAATCCCTCCATTAGTTCATTTGAGAGCCATTCTATCTCCTTCTTCATCTTCTTCTTGCACAAGTCTAGTGAGAGGACTTGTGTGAAACCCTAACCCTAATTCCAATCAAAAGCCAAGATCCAGAGTACCCATCAAGCAAGAAGCCTTGCAACCTTTTAGGAGCCGAGCCATTCTTCAACAGAGCAAGTGGTCCAAGCCGATCCGCGACTCACGGAGCCGAGCGAAGCCAAGTCGACAATTTAATTCTTCCTCTTGTAGTTCTTGAGCGACTGTAATCAAATTGTTGATATAAATAAAAGGTGATACTCTTTTATCTTGTTTTCTTTAAATTCTTGCATCATGATTCAATCTAAATTTCTAGTTGTAATTCTTGTTGTGATGCTTGAGTAATACTCCGCTCGTCGAGGAGTCGAGACGATCAATAGAATGATGATGTAATATATCCTAAATCGATTCTTGAATCCTATGAGTTTTGTAAACCCTAGCAAGATCAAGAATCGACGACCCAATTCGTTGCGATGCTTTCTTGATTGATATTGCTCGAGATTGGGGAGTTACGATCGTTTCTTGAAATTGCTAGAGGCTAGAGTGTGAATGATATCAACGAAAGAACAAGGGTTAAACGATGAAACCCTAGTTTCATCAAGAAAGCCCTAACTCTCGTCGATCATCATCGATCTAGTATCAATCCTTCGAAAGACAAGAACACGAAATCTTGAAATTACATCACGTCTATAGATCCGATCGATTCCTACGAGCCTCTTTTAGATTCTTGACATTTTGGTTGGAAATATCATCGAAATCCTGATTCTCGATTGTTTATCAGTTTCTTGATTCTTGATTAAACTCGTGACACCTGAATCAATCGATAAATTCTTGAATCATGTTTTCTTTTCTTTTCGATTAACTTTTCAATTCAAACAAATCAAATATAAAAACGAATCGCACAATCCCTGTGGACGATCCGCACTCGCTTACGATCTACAACTGACACCGTAGTTGATTGCGGTCAAATATAATTTTTTGATTGTGAACTTTATTCAATTTTCTAATTACCGACACAAAGAGACTCTTATCGATTTGATTTACTTACCCAGTCTCGCATTTTACGATCAATCAAATGGCACCGAAATAGGGGACTATTTGAGTTGATACTTTCACATCCAATCAAGAAAATAATTCAATCAAAATGGCGCCGTTTCCGGGGATCACGCGCTAATTCGTTTTATATCAAAGTTTGAATTGAAAGATTTATTTCTTTGTGATTTTTGAGATCAAAATTCGTCCAAACCCTAAACAATTTGTTGTGGTTCATTGCAAGGAAATCTGGAGCTTGCTGGAAATTGGTAAAATTTTTTGGAAAATACCAGAGAGCTGAGGGAGTCTACAGAAGCTCCCTGAAAAATTTTGGTGCAGTGTTCCCACACTTCAACCGCGGAAGGGCGGCATTAGAGGGCATTTGCGGCAGAACCGCGGCCCTTCTAGGGGATCTCTGTAAACTTTTTGCTTCAGGTGACTTCTTACCTTCTTCTCTCTCCTCTTTTTAGCTCCAACTGACAATTTTCTGCAGGATTCTTTGCAAAGAATAGAAGATCGAAAATTGCAAAATTAAATTTTTGCGTGATTTTGTTTCTTGGTTGTTTGCATTCTAAATACGGATATTAAGGGGCACGGCCAAATCCAAATTAGGTGGGGATTTCATTACCCTTCCTAGGCCCCGAAAACCACAAACTTGCATCCGCATTGACCCACATTAACTAAAAGAAATCTAGAGATGACTCTAAAGACTGTCGCGCTCAATTAGGACAGAAGAAGGCCGTGGGTAATTCATTGCTTATCCGCGTTTTCTTGTGGTGTCTAGGCAAGTGTGTCGAAGGCTAGTGGTTATTAATTAGGCCCACTACTTACGTAGTGGAGTACCTTCCCACTTACCTGGCACTTACCTGGCCACCAGGGGACAAAGAGGCAGTGGAGGATTCTATCCTGCGACTTGTCTTTTGGCAGTTAGGAGCGGTCTAGAGCCGAACCTAGGTGACCACTAGATTCTAGGGTTTGTGTGCTGCATCATTTTTTTTCAAAATTCCGTCCCATTTTCAAAGCAAACACCGCATTCATTTACCCGTAATTATAAGTCAACGCTGCCACTTGTACTAACCCTTTTAAGTACAAGATAGGCTGGACACGGGATTCTAGTGCCCGTTTAGTCCGCGTACCCTTTATCGACTCCGAAGTCGATATTTCTCCATTTACTTCTTCCTTATCCACACCCACACTGATGGATCCAACTCCATCAAACTTCTTTAACCCTAATCTGCCGCCGTCCGTTGGTGCACAGAATCCACCCCGCATCTCTCTCCAGGAGAGATGCTATCCACTTCGAGGTCCTCTTTCGACCTGCTTATCCACACCACCAGCCAATGGGGATAACTTTGAGATTAAACCCCAGTATATCAACCTTTTACCCAAATTCCACGGACTCGAGACTGAGGACGCTTACGTTTTCATTACCAAATTTGAAAACGTATGCGCAATGATGGGTACGTCACAACTCTCAGTGGATGCTATGCGTCTACGACTTCTTCCATTTACCTTGTACGATATAGCCGAAAAGTGGCTATATAACATTACCGCACACTCTATTACGAATTGGGAAGAATTCGTCGCTGCATTCCTTAAGAAATTTTACCCAATACAAAAGACAGCTCGAATCCGTAGCGAACTGAATCAATTTGCCCAGCTCCCTACTGAACCATTCTCTAAATGCTTTGAACGTTTCAATGATCTATTGGTTCAGTGTCCTCATCACTGCATCCCTAGATGGGAGCTTTGCCGAATCATTTATGAGGGCATTAACCCAAACACTAAACAGAGCCTTGAAAACATGTGTCAAGGTACTTTTATGACCAAGGATGATGGGGAAGCATGGAAGTATTTAGAAGAGTTCGCTGAAAAATCACTACAGTGGGAGAGTGGAACCCAACCATTGAATAGGGATGGCATACACCAAATAGATGTGTCCATAGGTATTCGAGCTGAGATGGCAGCAATGCAAAAGAAGCTCGACACTATGGAACACAAATTTTCTGCAACCTCCCTAAACCCAATGTCACTCCCCAAAACTGTTTGTGGGTGCTGTTCTGATCCGTCTCATTTAACTGAAGAATGTCCATTAAACTCTGCGTTTCAAGGTCACGAGCATTCTAATGCCGCATTTCAACGACCTAGAAACGATCCATATTCTTCCACGTACAATCAGGGTTGGAGGAATCACCCGAATTTCGCTTGGAACCAAAACCAATCTCAAAACACGGTTCCAAACACGAATAATTTTCAAAGGGCTCTTCCTCCATCACAACAGAAACCACTTCAACTCACTCAGCACCCCTACCAGTCACAAAATTTCCAAAACCAGGTCAACACTCCTGCACAATCTAATCCTATGCAGTTGTCCTGTTCTGACGAATTCTCTCAATTCACTCAAACCATGAAATCACTTTTATCAAATTTCATAGAGGTTTCGACTGAGGTTAGATCTTCCGTCAGTGAGATAAAGAAAAACTCAGCATCCCAAGCTGAGAGTATCAGATCGATGGAAGCTGAAATCGCACGCCTTAAAGCCGAAATGAGTGCGAGAGAAAAAGGGAAACTTCCCTCTCAACCCCTACAGAATCCTGGGCATTACAATGTAAATGCCATCACAACGTTGAGATCGGGAAGAGTGCTGAACAATCATGTCGGGGAAGGTATTGATGATCATGTCAACACCCCAGCTGAGACCTTTCCACACACACACACTTCTCCTTTTGATCCTTCTTCTCCTACCATACCATCTTCTCGAGAGCCTATTCTCCATTTCCCACTAGGCTCGACACTTGAACCCAACCCTTATAGTTCTCCACAGACGGTCCCCACACCTTTTTTGGGACCTCGTCTACCCCATCTTCCTTCTCCTATAATAGACCCAGCGCTTATTGCGAAAGCTCCTTACCCGAATCGGTTAAGGGGTAATAGAACGAGTCCTCATATGGAGAAAATTATAGAAATGTTCAAACAGGTTAACATCAATATCCCTCTCCTAAATGCAATTCAACAAGTCCCCGCTTATGCGAAAATCCTTAAGGACTTGTGCACTAGGAAGAGGAAGACCCAAGTGCCGAAGAAGGTCTTTATGGCTAATAATATCAGCACTGCTTTTATTCCCCAGCTACCAAAGAAACGAAAGGACCCAGGATGTCCTACAATATCGATTTCTATTGGGGGTAAAAACATAAATCGTGCCCTTTTAGACCTTGGCTCAAGTGTTAACCTACTCCCTTATTCTTTCTATGAGCAATTAGGGATTGGAGAGCTGAAACCTGCTCACTGCACTCTCCAGATGGCAGACCGATCTATCACCAAACCAAGGGGTGAATTAGAGGATGTGTTGATAAAGGTCGGGGAATTTGTTTTCCCTGTAGACTTCATTGTGCTCGACACACATCCTGTAGCAAACCCCCGGGGCCAAATTCCGGTGATTTTGGGTCGTCCTTTCCTTGCCACTTCCAACGCTGTTATAAATTGTAGAAATGGTTCAATGAACTTATCATTTGGAAATATGACCATTGAACTAAATATCTACAAAGTTGGAAGTCAGCCATCAGAACCCTCTGCTCATATTTTAGATGTGTGCTCTGTCCATGAGATCGCTCCCGATAGTCGTGGAGCTGAGGAACTTTGCTTTACTGATCTCGATGACATTACCACATCTTTGTTTGACTTTACACAAGATCTTAATGAGGACACTTTACCTACACTTGAGTCCTGCACTTCTGACTTTCCTCCACCCGAGTCTGTATCTTTCACAGGCTCTGAGCTTCTTTGTAAATCCAAAAATCACTCAATGATCCCTCCTTCTATCATTTCTCCGCCTGAATTAGATCTCAAAATTTTACCCTCTCATCTTAAATATGCTTATTTAAGTGAGAAGGAGACTTTACCGGTTATAATATCCGCTTCTCTAGCATTAGAGCAAGAGAATGCACTTTTATCGGTATTGAGATCTAACAAAGAGGCGTTTGGTAGGAGTATGGCGGACTGTTAGTTATATGTATGCCCTAGAGGCCATTACTGTACATTGGATGTATATTGTAGTGGATGCTGGGACATATATATGGAGGACTTTCTTGCTCGACATGATAGTATGCTATCTGGTTGATCTTTACCTTAACGTGTATACTGATTGTCTCTCTGTTACATGTTGGTAAAGCCCTTAGGATGTGTACTTGACTACCTGGACTATGATGCGGATCATACTAGTGGGGACATGGTAGTCCATAAGTACATCCTTCAAACTCCCTAGTCGTGGGTGTATCGAAACGGGGCATCGATATACCAGAGTAGACTAGCGTGTACCTTCTCGACCCATACAGATGGGCGATGGATGATCCCATATCCATTGGTGTTTGACATCAGAGATGATATACGGGTGCTCAGTAGAGACTGGGTACACTGGACGGACTCGTCGAGAACTCCCAGATGGTATTATACCTCACGTCAGATGGCAGTTCTCTGGTGACACAGGTACAGAGTAGTCTGTTGACCTGAGATCGTCATAAAGAGTCTTGTGTGGTTCCCACTGTGCTTTGATTTCCATCTTACCACGTCCAAGAGGGCGTGCAAAACGGTAGTTTTTGGGTACAGTCCCGAGTCACATGGAGGCAATGAGCGATAAGAGGGGATTCGTCTCTCCCGGTATAGGGGGTTGATGTTGCGCTGTGTTCGATTGGCTATAACAGGAAATCCCTGGCCAGGGTTGCTGAGATTTACTGGTAAGTGTTACCAGTAGTTTCTCGAATTGTTATAGACCTCATATCGACACGACTTATCGAGCTATTGGGGTCTGACGTTTACCACCCCTAGGCGAGATATGCGACATATCAGACGATCAGACCGGACTGTACGGTAGTGTTACTGGATGGATTCACTGGAGTGTGAGCGGGCTTGCTCGTCGATCTTCTGATCGCTCAATACCCGGGTGGCCGTTACGTTTAGCAGACCTCTTGCGGCTTGTGGGTGCTTGATATGATCATCATCTGCTGCCGGCGTATTGACGAGTCTTTAGAGTCCTACACAGAGGTTTCCTGGCTCAAGCGAAACGAAATAGGAGCATATGAGATATGTGCGGGACCGAGAATAATGCGTGTATGTGATACTGTATTCCATTCTCGCGATGAATGTATCGAATGGTTATATGCGATATAACCTAGTTATCGAATCGAGGGTTGATTCGATAAGCCGATACATTGGATATTAGTCGGTTATATGCGATATGACCGGATCGTTAAATCAAGTGTTGATTTAATGATTTAATGTATAATTATATATTTGATATATTACTTTGCATTAACTAATATTGGTTTACTTTAAATGGATTTTCTCACTCGCTTGTGCACATTGTATATTCGATATAGTTTTGTGCACTTGATTGTATCATGTTTGATGATACATGCAAAATTGGTTAAGTGTAAAGATTAAACCATGGTTGTGTAATGGTTAGGGTTTTGTTTTTACTTATTCATTTATTTATTTCATTTATCCTTTTTGGAAAATAAAATGCATAAAGAGAAAATGGTGGCTTTCATTTGTTTCTTTCATGAAGATTCATGAAGGTTTGACTAAGTCACCATTTTGCCTCATGCTTAACCCTAACCACTCCATTTAACCATAGTCCACTCTCTACACCTAACTATGGTTTTGTTTATGATAAGTTTTGATTTTCTATTCTAATTTAATGAACTTATCATATTCATTATCTTCTTTTTCTTCTTCTTTCTTCTTCAAGAAGAAAACCAAGCATCCATCAATGGTGATTGATGAAAAAGAGTGAGAAATCCAATTCTAAAGTCTACCCACTTCCTATTTCTTCATCCTCTACCTCTTGCCAAGTAGTAGAGTGTGTTTCCTTCACAAGTTTTCAAGGCTTGGTGAAGGTGGAGCTTGATCTAGTGATGCCTCGACGTAGATCATCTTCGGCACGTTGTCGACGACCTAGCCCGGTCTTTTCTCCGATGAAACCACCGTGAGAGTCATGGTTCGATTTGGACAGCGGAGAGGACTTCATTGCGGAGCTGTGGAGGTGGAGTACCGGATCTACAAAGGTTGTATTTCCGTATTCTTGTAGTTAAGTGTTAACTAGTTTCATTTATCGCCTAAAAATCTAGCCGACGATCCGTTCTAGGGTTTCTCGGCACCGTTAAAATTTGAAATTGGCATGATCGATGCCTTGTGAGACCTCATTAGGGTGCCTAGGAACCTTTCACTGGTATCAGAGCCTAACTAGAGCCTTAGGCGAAATTTAGACGGAGTTTGAAGTCCGATCGAACCGAAACCCAACCCCAAAAATTGCTCTCTGTACTTTTTCTAAAATCGTGGATTTTTCCACATTAAAAATATGCAGAAAAATCAGCAGGATAATCTAAGAGTTACTGTGAATTTCGATGGACTAATTCCATCAATGAGCCGTGGATCCGCGGCACGAGCATGGCTCGTGCGGCGGTTCCGCGGCCGTTTTGTCGTTTTGTGTATTTATATTTTCACAGTAATTCTCAGTTTTCTGTGCTGGTTTTCCTGGGAATTTTTAATATTTTTTCAAGAGTTGAATTTTCTGGGTTGTTTTGGGGATTCGAATGTTCGACCGGATTATCAAATTTTTGTCTGTGTGGCTTTCCGGATAAATTTTAGAATATGTTAAAAAGTTCGACCGGATAAAAATACCCAATTTTTCCCCTGTCGGGAAATTTCCAAGTGTTGGATCTTTTCGTGGTTTAAAGACGTTCTAAGTAGTTCTAAGTAGTGCAAGTAACTCGATGGACCCTCTAGAAGACAACAAACCTTAACTCGATTATGTGACCGTCTTGAACTGCCCTTTGAACCTTCGGATTTGGGGCAGTACGGCGTGCCACATGTGAGGCGTTGGCTTGACCCTTCTACGGCTGGACCATTGGTACTGAGGCACGAACTGAATGTTTTTAGACTTGTTTCATGTGTTGATCTGTATCGGGAAAACTTGGGTGTTCGATTGTTCGATCGGAAAGTTTAACATTTTCTGTTTATCCGGAATGTGATACAACAATTGGAATTCATAAAAGTTATGTGATAACTGAATGAATGTTATAAACATAGCAGTTTAGTCTCAGTTGATCGGTTGCCACGGAATTTTGATGTGATCAAAAGTCCGTCGCAATCACGTAGCTTACGCGGATACTCGCCGGGTAAACTTAATAGGTAGCTTCACTCCATAGCCTCGACCAAGTGACTGTAGGAGAACCCCGTCGCCGAAAGCATCCGTTCGGGTGCTCCCGGTAGCGGTGTTCCGCCTTGGTGCACTTCGTCGACGGTATCAGGGGTGCGACCGTCTACTGAAGTTTGCGACGAGCATTCGATCAAAATGTCGGGAATCCTGTTGAATTGCCCGACTTGGTATTGAAAAGAGTTTTCGATAATGAGACTAAAATGCGGGGTTTATAATTGTTAGGCATGCGATGTCTAAGTAATTCATTTGTTCAGGCATGCGATGTCAGAGGTGGTTGCGGATTCCAACTGTTGTAGTTTTACACTTTATTTTTTGTGACCGTAAGTGTAATATGTGATATCGCCGGTTTCGTTGCTATATGTCAACGACAATTGGGATGCGCATATTTACTTACGTTGATGACATGTGATGTTATGTGTTGCTGGATATGTTATATTGGATCGTCGTGTTTGAATAGCCGGGGGGTTTTTATGTGAGATGAGTGTTTTTCATTTTCATTCATGTAAAAACTTGTATGTAATATTCTTTTATTGGGGCACTTCCAGGTAGCGGAAGTTGTCACCTTTTGTATATTATTTACTTTTCCGCACTAGGATAGACCCAAGGAGGAGGGCACAAGTAACCGGGTTCTGGAGTCCAGTGGGAGACCAACTCGAGGAGTCGAGTCCGGGTCTCCTAACTCCAGAATTGGTAGGGTTGCTTGCCGCTCTCGTAGGGGTCTTGGGGTGTGGGTTTGGCTATTCATCACGACCGTGGAATCCGTGTTTTATACTGGCTCGTATTAAAAACACGGGCGTCCTAGTATATCCAATATTTCATATGTTTCTTCTGCTGCGATATCTGTGATGTGATCATGTGATGTTCTGTGATAGATACAGTATATAGTATATATGATATATTATATAGGCGTTACTTATGTTTTACACCGGCGCTAGCCCTGCCCTGCTCTGCCGTTAGTTACCTAACCTAACGGTGCACGAGGGGACATCGAGGCGAATGCGGATGGCATAAGTATACGTCGTATTTATTTGTGATGTTTAGGTACTTAAATGATGGGACTTCATTAATGTGATTAATGAAATAAATGAAACCTAAGATGTTGTGGAATCGAATTTCAAAATAAAACAGGTAACTACAGTTCTTGCTTTGCACAGCGGTATATATGATATATCCTGCACCTTATTCGATAAGGAAAGGACCGAGATCCCTTTACCGGGAGTGACTCCTTTAGCAATAACTGGCAGATGCTACACACTCGGTTTGTCTTTTGATTGCTTTTAAGAGTTCTGCTTTGCACAGTGATATATATGATATATCCCGCACCTCATTCGACGAGGAAAGGACCGACGATCCCTTCACCGGGAGTGACTCCTTTAGCAAAACTAGAAAAGCCTCAAAAGCACTCCATTTCAAATTCATTCGATCCTACAACGATATCAAGTTCATTACGCAATAGGTTTTCAGAAAAACCTGTCGTAGCCTTCCGTCATTTCAGATAAGTACTAGTTAGTATTCGTGCTGTGGTAGTTTGGCATTCGTCAAGGCGTAGTATGCGGTAGCTAACTAGTATTTATCTGCTTATGCATATGATGCAGATTGGATTAGGGTATTCGTACGGCGTTGTTTGGCATTCGTCAAGGGTCGTGCTGGTGGGTTTAATTCGATCAAGAAATGTACGGGCTGAACTTGACTAGTGGACTATGGGTTGTTTGGCATTCGTCAAGGTCATAGGACACTAGAGGTAAAATATTATCGGGAATTTCAAGTGTTGAAATTTGCAATGAGATTGCATACCTTCTATGAGATAGTTGGATCCCGATACCCGCTGCGAGTAAGTGTTACTCCTGGGAGAGTTTTATACATTACAATTAGCTGATCAAGTAGGTGTCTAGAAAGGTGTCAACGGGGTTACGCCTCTGGGAAAACGAGGTTTGCATTAATTATGTTCGTGCGAAAGCACGGGGGACCTCCCTCAAAGTACCGACACTGGCCTGGCTGAAAGATTGGCGAACTTGTAGTGTGTAATTAATCCCGGCTAGTCTTTCCTTTTAGGGTTTGAAGGAAGATTTGATAAAAAGCAGTGGGAGCCATCCTGATTAGATAAAATAATAACCAATCTATTCTTGCAAGAGCGCACGCTGAGTGTTTTCTTCTCTCTCTCTCCTGGTAGCGACCATGTCACGCCTTAATCAAGATAATAATATGGATTATTGACCGAACCCGCTTGTTATACTGAGCTGGGGAACATTGGTCCCGCTCCAACTTATAATTGTTATAAGACAGAGCAGGAAATTGGGGAATACCAGATTTCCCGTGCCGCCCAAACGAAGAGAGTGCATGCTATTGCATCATCTTCGGGTGTGTTCATTACAAAGAACCGTTTCTCAGTATCCTCTGCATCCGGAGTATATGATACCAGATCAGGATCCCAGATATGTAATCTGTTACATAGGGCTACAAAAGGGTAGAAAAACTGAGAACGGGTGATAAGTTTCATGAGACAGAAAACGGGGCAAGTGTTGCAGCCAAGTCTGTTGGTCACTGTCACCCTGTATTACCAATACATTGATTCTGAACGAATGTTATTAGATACCGAACCTGATATATAAAATCATATCAGTCTCTTTATTAGTAAAGAAAGGATATAATTTTGTATTGTTGGATAATATTTTGAACATTTCCTATATCAAAAGTTGATCAGTTCAGGCACGTTATCTAAAAGTATTGATGTTCTAAATCAAACTACAGTTCTTAGTATATAGAACACACACAAGAGGAAAAGTTCAGAAATGAACGAATTCTTCTTGAGGTATTGTAGACTAGGTCAGATCAATGTGACCCGACTAGCTAGAGTTACATATAGATGCATATTTAAATAAGTTTGAATTTACATCTTGTGAAACTCGCCAGTCATGTCACAAAGATAAGATGACCATAGCCCTGTTTATTGGAAACAGAGAAAGAGTTTGTGAACTCTTGGGATTGATACATGTTGATGTATGTAGGTCCCCAGTCTACACATGCCAGGACTGGTTCTTTATACTTCATTACGTTCTCTGATGATCTCTTTAGATTCAGACATATGTTCCTGTTGAAACACAAGTCCGAACCTTTTGAGATATTCACAGAATATAAATTAGAACTAGAGAACCAAAATAAGGGTATAAGTATTATGTCCTATGATGAGATCAAGGAGGAGAATACTTGAGCACGGAAATCCTGGACTATTCTAAAGGAGAATGAGATTCTCTCTCAGCATTACTCCTCCGTATACACCATAGCACGATGGTATATCGGGGCGGAGCGGATACACCCTATTTGATATGGTGTGTTCTATGATGAGTACTACTGAGTTACCTATTTCCATTTGGAAGTTATGCACTTATGAAGCTGCATACCTATTGAATTAGGGTTCGAATCAAATCAAAGCCTACCATTTCATATGTGATATGGAAAGGGAAGAGCCCATGTCTTAAGTTAGTTAAGATTTGGGGTTGTCCGGCCTATGTCTGAAAAGCAAAATCCGGACAAGCTCGAGGCAATGTCAGTTATGTACAACTGGAAATGTTCCAGCTATACAAACTGCAACTGATGATTTGACAGAACCAAAGGATTCAGTAGATTCCAACGAACCTCAGCCTCTCCGCCGATCTAGTAGGGTTCCTCACCCACCTGAGAGATACTTCGGTTGCTCTATGACAGTGGGAGCGAGGATTGCATCATGAGATGATGACCCAACTAGTTTCGAGCTGGCCATCAAGAGTAGGGACTCTGTAAGAATGGCTGGATGTTTAGCGATCTGAGATGGAATCCTTATACACCAACAAAGTATGGACTTTAGTTGTTATATCTGAAAGGTTAAATCCCCATCAGGAGCAAGTATATCTTGAGAAGATTACTTGGTGTACATGGAAAAGTTGAGACTTTCAAAGATAGACTTGTTAAAAGTTTGCATCATTTACCAAGCGTGGATTATGATGAAACCTTTTTCCAAGTAGCTATGCTTAAGTCCATCCAGATCCTACTTGCCACGGCTACATACCATGACTACGATATCTGGTGGTTGGGTGTCATGACAGCTCTTCTAAAATGATGTTTTGGAAGAGGGCGTCTATAAGTACACAGCCAGAGGGCTTCGAAAACAGTGGGAGCAGCGGAAACGTGAACAAGATGCTTTATAGGATAAAGCAGGCATCGCGGAGTTGGAACGTCTGTTTTGATGTCTTAGTCAAAGAGTTTAACATCATCAAAATGGTAGATGAACCTTGTATAAACAAAAAGGTAGTAGGGAGTATGGTGACGATCCTCGTAGAGTACGCGGATGACATACTCTTGATAGGGAAGGAGTTTTCTATGCTACGCTCGATCAATCTTCGCTTATCACAATGATTCTCCACATAGGATCAAAGTGATACCTACTAAATCCTGGATTTTGGATCTATGAGATAGATCTAATTGGATGTTAGGAATCTCACTAGGTGTATTGAGATGGTATCAGTTGATCCTGGGAAGAATCACTGGAAGTGTTCCAGGGTGATAAAGACGACTGAATGTCAGTCGCAGGCATTGTCTTTACCCTTAGTAAATGGACGGTATGTTGCAAGAGTACCAAGATAGATACCGTGGCATACTAGACGATAAAGGCAGGATACATCGCTACTTAAGATGCTACCAAAGAGGCTGTTTGGGTGTATATTGGTTCATGAGATGAACTATGTTCCTCCCATTGTGTGACAATGGAGTTGTGGCTTATGCCAAGGAACGCTGGTCCCATCAGTGATCCATACATATTCTAAGGCAGTATCACTTGATCATGGAGATGGTTGATCTCTAAGAGATCGAGGTTAGGAGAGTAGACTCAGAGGACAACACGGCGGATCCACTCACGAAGGCCTATTCCCAGAGAGAGACGTTTATGGGATGGTTGAGTATGAGATACTACAACCACTGCTACAGATGGCCCTAGTGCAAATGGGAGATTGTTAGTTATATGTATGCCCTAGAGGCCATTACTATACATTGGATGTATATTGTAGTGGATGCTGGGACATATATAGGAAGGACTTTCTTGCTCGACATGATAGTATGCTATCTGGTTGATCTTTACCTTAACGTGTATACTGATTGTCTCTCTGTTACATGTTGGTAAAGCCCTTAGGATGTGTACTTGAATACCTGGACTATGATGCGGATCATACTAGTGGGGACATGGTAGTCCATAAGTACATCCTTCAAAGTCCCTAGTCGTGGGTGTATCGAGACGGGGCATCGATATACCAGAGTAGACTAGCGTGTACGTTCTCGACCCATACAGATGGGCGATGGATGATCCCATATCCATTGGTGTTTGACATCAGAGATGATATACGGGTGCTCAGTAGAGACTGGGTACACTGGACGGACTCGCCGAGAACTCCCAGATGGTATTATACCTCACGTCAGATGGCAGTTCTCTGGTGACACTGGTACAGAGTAGTCTGTTGACCCGAGATCGTCATAAAGAGTCTTGTGTGGTTCCCACTGTGCTTTGATTTCCATCTTACCACGTCCAAGAGGGCGTGCAAAACGGTGGTTTTTGGGTACAGTCCCGAGTCACATGGAGGCAATGAGCGATAGGAGGGGATTCGTCTCTCCCGGTATAGGGGGTTGATGTTGCGCTGTGTTCGATTGGCTATAACAGGAAATCCCTGGCCAGGGTTGCTGAGATTTACTGGTAAGTGTTACCAGTAGTTTCTCGAATTGTTATAGACCTCATATCGACACGACTTATCGAGCTATTGGGGTCTGACGTTTACCACCCCTAGGCGAGATATGCGACATATCAGACGATCAGACCGGACTGTACGGTAGTGTTACTGGATGGATTCACTGGAGTGTGAGTGGGCTTGCTCGTCGATCTTCTGATCGCTCAATACCCGGGTGGCCGTTACGTTTAGCAGACCGCTTGCGGCTTGTGGCTGCTTGATATGATCATCATCTGCTGTCGGCGTATTGACGAGTCTTTAGAGTCCTACACAGAGGTTTCCTGGCTCAAGCGAAACGAAATAGGAGCGCATATGAGATTTGTGCGGGACCGAGAATAATGCATGTATGTGATACCGTATTCCATTCTCGCGATGAATGTATCGAATGGTTATATGCGATATAACCTAGTTATCGAATCGATGGTTGATTCGATAAGCCGATACATTGGATATTAGTCGGTTATATGCGATATGACCGGATCGTTAAATCAAGTGTTGATTTAATGATTTAATGTATAATTATATATTTGATATATTACTTTGCATTAACTAATATTGGTTCTCTTTAAATGGATTTTCTCACTCGCTTGTGCACATTGTATATTCGATATAGTTTTGTGCACTTGATTGTATCATGTTTGATGATACATGCAAAATTGGTTAAGTGTAAAGATTAAACCATGGTTGTGTAATGGTTAGGGTTTTGTTTTTACTTATTCATTTATTTATTTCATTTATCCTTTTTGGAAAATAAAATGCATAAAGAGAAAATGGTGGCTTTCATTTGTTTCTTTCATGAAGATTCATGAAGGTTTAACTAAGTCACCATGTTGTCTCATGCTTAACCCTAACCACTCCATTTAACCATAGTCCACTCTCTACACCTAACTATGGTTTTGTTTATGATAAGTTTTGATTTTCTATTCTAATTTAATGAACTTATCATATTCATTATCTTCTTCTTCTTCTTCTTCTTCAAGAAGAAAACCAAGCATCCATCAATGGTGATTGATGAAAAAGAGTGAGAAATCCAATTCTAAAGTCTACCCACTTCCTATTTCTTCATCCTCTACCTCTTGCCAAGTAGTAGAGTGTGTTTCCTTCACAAGTTTTCAAGGCTTGGTGAAGGTGGAGCTTGATCTAGTGATGCCTCGACGTAGATCATCTTCGGCACGTTGTCGACGACCTAGCCCGGTCTTTTCTCCGATGAAACCACCGTGAGAGTCATGGTTCGATTTGGACAGCGGAGAGGACTTCATTGCGGAGCCGTGGAGGTGGAGCACCGGATCTAAAAAGGTTGTATTTCCGTATTCTTGTAGTTAAGTGTTAACTAGTTTCATTTATCGCCTAAAAATCTAGCCGACGATCCGTTCTAGGGTTTCTCGGCACCGTTAAAATTTGAAATTGGCATGATCGATGCCTTGTGAGACCTCATTAGGGTGCCTAGGAACCTTTCACGGACATCAAAGGGATTAGTCCCTTGATAGTTGAACATCATATACATGTGATGGATGATGCCAGACCAACCTGAGAACTACAGAGACGGTTGAATCCCGTCTGGAAGGAAGTTGTCATGAAAGAGATCGTCAAATGCTTAGATAATGGTATTATATACCCCATCTCCGATAGCCAATGGGTTAGTCCTATACATGTCGTTCCTAAGAAATCCGGCATCACTGTTATAACCAATGAGGCGAATGAGTTGATTCAGACACGCGCCCAAACTGGGTGGCGTGTATGTATCGATTATAGAAAACTCAACGCTGCTATGAGGAAAGACCATTTTCCTCTACCATTCACTGATCAAATGCTGGAACGCTTAGCAGGACGAGAGTATTATTGTTTCATGGACGGATACTCAGGCTATAATCAGGTCCCCATCGCCAAAAAGGATCAAGATAAAACCATTTTTACATGTCCTTTTGGTACCTTTGCTTACAGTCGCATGCCTTTTGGGTTATGCAATGCTCCCGCTACCTTTCAGCGGTGTATGATGGGGATATTCTCTGATATGGTAGACAATTTTCTGGAGATCTTTATGGACGACTTCTCGATTTTTCGAGACTCTTTTTTTTTTCCGATTGCCTAGCGAATCTTGACGCTGTTCTTACTCGTTGCAAAGAGAAGAACTTGACTTTAAACTGGGAAAAATGCCATTTTATGGTCCAAGAAGGAATTGTCCTTGGACATGTTATTTCACAGAAAGGCATTGAGGTTGACAGAGCTAAGATAGATGTCATTCAAAACCTCCCTCATCCCAAAAGCGTCAAAGATATTCGCTCTTTCCTTGGCCATGCGGGCTTTTATAGGAGATTCATTAAGGACTTTAGCAAAATTGCTAGACCTTTAACTCTTCTCGTGGCCAAGGATACGACCTTCCATTTTGACTCGGATTGCGAGACAGCTTTCGACTCACTTAAACACTCACTCACTTCAGCCCCCGTGCTATCATCACCAAACTGGGACTACCCTTTTGAGCTGATGTGTGACACATCTGATTTTGCAGTAGGTGCAGTCTTAGGACAACACATTGAAAAGATGCCACACGTGATATACTATGCAAGTAAGACCCTGAATGATGCGCAAATCAATTATACAACCACATAAAAAGAACTTTTAGCGGTTGTATTTGCATTAGAAAAATTCAGGCCTTACTTAATTGGCTCACCTATAGTTGTGTATACTGACCATTCCGCTTTAAAACATCTTCTGGCGAAGAAAGATGCAAAAGGTCGACTAATACGTTGGATCCTTCTGTTACAAGAATTCGATCTTGTTATCAAAGATAAGAAAGGATGTGAAAACGTAGTAGCTAACCATCTTTCACACATCATTTCTTCCCCTGTGACCCTGCCGATCAATGACTCGTTTCCTGACGAGCAACTCTTGAGCGTATCCACTGAACCATGGTTCAGGGATATTGTGAACTATCATGCCACGGGACTGATACCCAGCGATTGGTCAAAACAGGACAAATACCGCTTTCTATCCTAAGTAAAACACTTTTACTGGGATGAGCCATATTTGTTTAAATATTGTCCTGATTAGATCATTCGCCGGTGTGTCCCGAATGAAGAGTTCAAGAGTGTTCTTTCTTTTTGTCATGATCAGGCCTGTGGGGGTCACTTCGGTCCTAGAAAAACGGCGGAGAAGGTTTTGCAATGTGGATTTTATTGGCCGACCTTATTTAAGGACGCATTTGACCATTGCAAAACCTGTACACAATGTCAGTATACGGGTAGAATCTCCCAGAGGAATGAAATGCCTCAGCAACCCATCTTGGTTGTTGAAATATTCGATGTTTGGGACATTGATTTTATGGGTCCCTTTCCCAACTCCTTTGGGAATTTGTACATACTGCTGGCGGTTGATTATGTCTCAAAGTGGGTAGAAGCCATTCCATGTCGCACTAATGACAAGAAAGTTGTCATTAAGTTCTTTAAAGAGAATATCTTCTCGCGATTTGGACACCCACGCGCTATTATTAGCGATAATGGGACACATTTCTGCAGCAGATCTTTCGAGACTCTGATGCGGAAATACTCAATCAACCACCGACTTTCTACACCCTATCACTCCCAAACAAGCGGGCAGGCTGAAATCTCAAACAGACAAATCAAACTTATCCTGGAGAAAACTGTTGCTAAAAATAGAAAAGACTGGTCGACCAAACTGACGGATGCTCTTTGGGCATTCCGAACTGCATATAAAACCGACCTAGGGATGTCTCCATATAGGATAGTTTTTGGAAAAGCATGTCATTTACCTGTCGAGATAGAGCATAAAGCATTGTGGGCTATTAAGGAAATAAATTTTGATTTAAACCTTGCTTGCAACTTTCGGAAGCTGCAACTTAATGAGCTAAGCGAACTCCGCGATGAAGCTTATGATAACGCTGTAATCACAAAGAATAGGACTAAGGTTTTTCACGATAAAAACATTTTGAGGAAAACATTTTCACCTAGTCAACAAGTCCTTCTTTATGATTCACGATTACATCTTCACGCGGGTAAGCTCCGATCTCGATGGAAGGGACCTTTTGTTGTGCGGTCTGTATACCCGCACGGGGCAGTAGAAGTAGAAAATGTTAAAAACGGCACCTTTGTCAAAGTGAATGGACATAGACTAAAGCCGTATTTTTCCACTGACCCCACGGAGGAGCTCTTGTTCTTACAAGAGCCAGTTTATTTGGATTAAAATTCCTCCATCTCACCTTCATATCCAGTATATCATTGCATCATCTTTTGAATGAAGGTGAGTGAAAAGAATAAGTTTGGGGGAAGTTCTTCACTTATATATTTTGCCCCCACTAATAATTCCTTCCAGACTTACAGGTTTTATAGGTATAGCATTTGGCAACAGTGAGGACACTGTTGAAAACAAGTTTGGGGAAGGTTTGTGCTTATTCACATCACTTGCATATCATTTGCATAAGCACAAAACATTTCTTTTAAAAATCTATAAAAATTAAAAAAATATTCAAAACCCATAAAAATTTTAAATTTTTTTTTCAAGTATAAAAATAATTTTAATATTTACACCTTTTTGTACATAAATAAAATAATAAAAGTTTAGATAGTGAACAATTACATCCATGAGATTAGAAAAATTTAAGAAAACTAAGAAAATTAGAAGTTTTCTTATACAAACTAGTAATAAGTAGTTATGAGCCGTTGTCCCAAGGGTTAGTAAGATGAAGGACGTCACTAATCTGAGGATAAAAATAAGTCTGAAAAATAGCTTCTATTCTGGAAGCCAAACATTCTGAACGTTGATATCCTGCTATTCGCACTTACATACGTCTTGAAGCCTGGGATAGTAGAGGATACCTTGAAATGCTCTTGTCTTAAAGCCAAAAGTATGAAGGAAATAAAAAAAAAGTGAATAAAGAAAATTTAAAGTGGTGAGAAAAATGGACACTGGTTTTGTTATCACCAAGGGAAATAAAAATATATAGCGAGGGTGCTTCTTCACCTAGTGCCCTAAGGACAACTGGTCTGGGAGTCACTGCTATCCCTGAAGTGGTGCAAGACGAGGAAAATACACCAAGTAAGCAAGCACAGGAGTAATCGGTCGGTTAGTACCTCAAGAAGTATTAACGGTCGCATGAAAGTGTGTGAGCAATCTCATCTAAATATTCATTAATTAAAAAGTACTGAGGCTGATGGGCAAGAGTATGATAGCTTGAATTGAATTCTCCGGGTGTAGGGATGTCCTTTACACACACGCAGGGTTATATGATCGATGTTTGGAAAACAGATAGGAATGAAGAATAAGACGATGTTTTATTGAGGGGGTACGTGATTTCTGACATCTTTTCATGACCATTAAGATTGGGCTCATGACAACCGAAAAGCTAGCTTAGTTGGAAACCCTAATTTTCGAAGGCTTTTCTTTTACAATTCTTTTCTTTAAATGTAATATTCATGATCTTTCTTTTATTATTGGATTTTGTGGGTGCAATCCGCTGAAAACCCTCAGGAGACAACACTCCTCCTACTAGGGACACCTAGAGGTTTAAAGGCTTGTTGCACGTGCTCAGTGCAATCGTGTTGCCTACGAAAGTGTGCTAGTTCGTTTTTTCTCTTTCTTTATTTTTTCCTTCTCTTTTTAATAAAACAGTTCGCTCGAGACGATCGAAATTAAGTTTGGAGGAATTTGATTAGTCGAAAATATTGCATATTTTAGCCGGCAATTTCCTCATCATTTACATTCATATAGAAGTGTTCGGCATTCATATTTTACATATTAGCAAAACTGTCGCAAAATATCAGATTGCATGTATTAGACTCTAAAACTGACACTATAAAGGAAATTGACCGTATTTCATGGCATCGCATCATCCCTACATTTGCGCAACACTTGTTTTGAGATCTGTGCAGGAAAATCCAGAAGAAAGGCCAAAAATTTATACGGCACCGATCAAACATTACGCCAACTCAATGAATTCAGTTCTGGTATCAATCCAAAGGGACAAACAAAAATCAACATATCAAAGAAAGGCCCAGGTATCAACCCAAGAGCACACCAGAAAGATGCAAGCTCAAGGAGCCAACATGGCCGCGGAACCGCGGCCGGAGCCTGCTTGCGCCGCGGTTCCGCGGCCATCTTGCCATGTCACCACTCCAATTTCAATGCACAATGTCTACCTCAGCTCTTACACTTCATAAAGACACTCCAAGTTCCAGAAGACTCCAGATACTTCTGCCAGATCAGCAAGCTTTGGGATCAACACTAAACTAGCCTATCATTCTAGAAACTTCTTCCTAAACCCTAGCTTAAACCCTAAGCTAAGCCTAACAAACTCCTTGTAGAAGTCTTTCAACAAACTTTTGGAGGGAACTCAAAGGCTTAGGGTTTGGGTGTTCTATAAATAAGACCCTAGGCTCACTTGTAAAACATTATTGAATATCTTGGAAAAATCCCTCTATTAGTTCATTTGAGAGCCATTCTATCTCCTTCTTCATCTTCTTCTTCCACAAGTCTAGTGAGAGGACTTGTGTGAAACCCTAACCCTAATTCCAATCAAAAGCCAAGATCCAGAGTACCCATCAAGCAAGAAGCCTTGCAACCTTTTAGGAGCCGAGCCGTTCTTCAACAGAGCAAGTGGTCCAAGCCAATCCGCGACTCACGGAGCCGAGTGAAGCCAAGTCGACAATTTAATTCTTCCTCTTGTAGTTCTTGAGCGACTGTAATCAAATTGTTGATATAAATAAAAGGTGATACTCTTTTATCTTGTTTTCTTTAAATTCTTGCATCATGATTCAATCTAAATTTCTAGTTGTAATTCTTGTTGTGATGCTTGAGTAATACTCCGCTCGTCGAGGAGTCGAGACGATCAATAGAATGATGATGTAATATATCCTAAATCGATTCTTGAATCCTACGAGTTTTGTAAACCCTAGCAAGATCAAGAATCGACGACCCAATTCGTTGCGATGCTTTCTTGATTGATATTGCTCGAGATTGGGGAGTTACGATCGTTTCTTGAAATTGCTAGAGGCTAGAGTGTGAATGATATCAACGAAAGAACAAGGGTTAAACGATGAAACCCTAGTTTCATCAAGAAAGCCCTAACTCTCGTCGATCATCATCGATCTAGTATCAATCCTTCGAAGGACAAGAACACGAAATCTTGAAATTACATCACGTCTATAGATCCGATCGATTCCTATGAGCCTCTTTTAGATTCTTGACATTTTGGTTGGAAATATCATCGAAACCCTGATTCTCGATTGTTTATCAGTTTCTTGATTCTTGATTAAACTCGTGACACCTGAATCAATCGATAAATTCTTGAATCATGTTTTCTTTTCTTTTCGATTAACTTTACAATTCAAACAAATCAAATATAAAAACGAATCGCACAATCCCTGTGGACGATCCGCACTCACTTACGATCTACAACTGACACCATAGTTGATTGCGGTCAAATATAATTTTTTGATTGTGAACTTTATTCAATTTTCTAATTACCGACACAAAGAGACTTTTATCGATTTGATTTACTTACTCAGTCTCGCATTTTACGATCATTTAAATGGCACCGAAATAGGGGACTATTTGAGTTGATACTTTCACATCCAATCAAGAAAATAATTCAATCAGTAGGGTTTCTTGCCGCTCTCGTAGGGGTCTAGGGATGTGGGTTTGGCTATTCATCGCGACCGTGGAATCCGTGTTTTATACTGGCTTAATTTAAAACACGGAATTCCTAGTATATCCAATATTTCATATGTTATCTTCTGCCGTTGATATTCTGTGATGTGATCACTTTATATGATGAGATGAATACTTATATTATATATATGATATATAATAAATATTGTTGCTTTCGTTTCTTCTATGATGCTTAAAAAGCATAATTGGTGGGACTTCATTAATGAGATTAATGAAATAAAAGAAACCTAAAGATGTTGAAGAATCTTGTTTTAAGAACTGGTAGCTCTAGTTCTTGCTTTGCATTGTGGTATACCTTGTAAAATATCCAGCACCTTATTCGATAAGGAAAGAGCCGAGATCCCTTCACCGGGAGTGACCTTTGTAGCGAAACTGGCAGATGCTACAACCCACTCGGTTTTGTATTTTGATTGCTTTTTTAGTTATTGTTTTGCATAATGGTATTTTTGAAATATCCTGCACCTCATTCGATGATGAAAGAGCCGAGATCCCTTCACCGGGAGTGACCTCTTTAGCAAAACTAGTAAAAGCCTAAAAAACACTCTTTCTCAAAATCACTCGATTCTACAACGATATCAAGTTCATTACGCAAAAAGTTTTCTTAAAACCTGTTGTAGCCCTCCGTCATTTCAGATAAGTACTACTTAGTATTCGTGCTACGTTTGTTGACTATGTTAAGGCCTAGTGTGCGGTAGCTGATTAGTTCTTATCTGCTTAAGCATATGATAAGATTGGATTAGGGTAGTCCTACGACTTTGTTGACTATATTAAGGGTTGTACGGGTGGGTTTAATTCAATCATGAAATGTACGGGTTGAACTTGGCTTGCGCTTATGATTTGTTGACCTTGTTAAGTTCATAAGTTGCTAGGGGAAAAATAATATCGGGAATTTCAAGTGTTGAAATTTACAATGAGATTGCATACCTTCTATGAGATAGTTGGATCCTGATACCCACTGCAAGTAAGAGTTACTTCTGGGAGAGTTTTGCATATTACAATTAGTCGATACAGTAGGTGTCTAGAAAAGTGTTAACGGGGTTACGTCCCTGAGAAAATGAGGTTTATTTTAATTAGGTCCGTGCGAAAGCACGGGGAATATCCCTCAAAGTACCGACACTGGCCTGGCCGAAAAATTTGCGAACTTGTAGAGTGTAATTAATCTCGGCTAGTCTTACCTTTTAGGATTTGAAGAAAGATTTGATAAAAACAGTGAGAGCCATCCTGATTAGATAAAATAATAGCCAATATGATCTTGTAAGAGCATACGCAGAGTGTTTTCTTCTCTCTCTCCTGGTAGCGACCATGTCACGCCTTAATCAAGATAATAATATGGATACATTGACCGAACCTGCTTATTATACTGAGCTGGGGAACGTTGGTTCCGCTCTATCTTATAATTGTTATAAGTCCGAGCAGGAAATAGAGGAATATCCAGATTCCTACGCGACCCAATCGGGGAAAAAGCATGTTTATGCATATTCTTCAGGTGTGTTAGTTACCGAGAACTGTTTCTCAGTACACTCTACGTCCTGGGTATTAGATATCGGATCAGGATCCCACATATGTAATATATTACATGGGCTACAGAAAGGTAGAGAACTGGGATTGAGTGATATGTCTCTAAGTGTAGAGAATGGTGCAATTGTTGCAGCCAAATCAGTTGGCAAATATCACCTTATATTACCAAATGGTAAATACATTGATTCTGAACGAATGTTATTACACACTGAACCTGATATACAACATTACATCAGTTTCTTTATTATGTTAAAGAATGATATAATTTTGTATTATAGGATAATGTTGTGAACATTTTCCTTAATCAAGAGTTGATTGGATCAGGCACGTTCTGAAATAGCATATACATTCTAAATAAAACCACAGTTCAAAGTATCTAAAACACACAAAAGAGGAGTAGTTCAGAAATGAACGAATCCTTCTTGTGGAATATGTAGACTAGGTCATATCAATGCGACACGACTAGCTAAGTTACATAAGAATGAATATTAGAATCTGTTCTGTCACGACCCAAAGTTTGAATGTGACCGGCACTTAGATTGTATGATATCTACAGATATCGACAGAATCTGAATAAGCCAAAAACAAAGATCAAAAACCATTTTTGCGGAATTTAAATTTTTTTAGTTTTTAAGTAAAAGAATGAAGTAGCATGCCGAATGGTTTTTAATAATTGAAGTTTAAACAACTGATTTTAAAATTTCGAGAGTACTCCCTTTTAATTTTTAATAAAAGCAGTTATTGGGTGTGTGAATAGGTTGCATCCCTAGTTGGGAGCAAAACGATGCCAAACAGCGGAAATCAATACACAATAATAATACGACACTCAAAATGAAGAATCTCATGCATAAGTAAATGAAGTATAATTTAACACAACTAAACGGTCTCATCATTCGAAATAAGATACATACAACCACATCTCGTTCTAAGTCAATTATACAGGGTCCGATGGAGTAATACTAGATCCAATATACATAAACCAAAATAGGAGTGTACTGCGTAGGTAACCCACCTAGCAAAAAGAGCGATAAAAGCTGATAAGTGGATCCGCACTGCTGCTACGCGTCCACTCGACTCCTGCAAGGAATTATGGCACAACGGGGGTGAGTTTCCAACTCAGTGAATAAAAGTAACATATATCGACTAATAATGTAGGTATGACGAACTAGAGCTAATATCAACAAGGATGAATATAATGCATGATAATATATGGACATATGAACATGTACTACTAAATATATAAGTCAAAACTGATATCTCATCAATTATTTCCAAATAAGGTTCATTTTTCCGTGTCCAATATCGACACAAATCTTCTATTTCCATCATGCATCATTCCACGAATGATCCTGTCATCCAATAACACCGGTCGGTATCACCTAGATATCCGCCGTGTTTCACAACTGTCTCCGGTATCGAGTATCCTCGCTAGGCTCGCCGCCTCAAATGCGGCTTTCCCGCCCCTCAGTCTCGACCGGGTCCACCATGAATCCGACTGTATAGCTCTCCCACTCAGTCCGGATAACGTAAAAATTCGCGACCGTATAGCTCCCCCACTCGGTACGGAATAAAACCAAATCATAAAAACAACATCTCATGGTGGACATCTCATATCAATATGAAGAATCACTGAATCTACTCAATAGTGTATAAAACCCAAAACCATAAATCCGTAATAATCCAATGCATCTTATATCAACACTACAATTACTTGAATATGAAACATGATAACATTTATGCAAAATAACTACCATTATTGATGTTTAAGGTATGATATGAATCATATTTAGCATAATAAGTGTTACATTTTAATATCGACGAGGTGTAGTGTAACATGTAGATATGTGCACGTGCAGAATGTCTCGTCGATAATTCCTGCAGTGTTCTAATTATTAACATGACGATGTATATATATATGAATGCATACTATGAACCTTATATACAAAGGAACAATTTTAATTTAAACATAAAACTACGGGCGTATCACGCCATCCATACAAAATCCCCCGGTAGATGTTTAGTCTACTCACCGGAATAAGTCGAATCTATTCGGACATCATCAATTCCTTTTCTTTCCTTACGGCCTCCGAAGTTTCCGTATTCGAATCTAAAATTGAAATTAACTTTGTATAAGAAACGGCTAACTCCGATACGGCGAAAAACACGAAAATACAAGTTTTACGTACTAACTATATTATGTACGACTATTGTAAACTATCTAACACTTATGCTAACTAGATTTTATCCATTCGCTGTTCGTAAAAGAAAACAGAAACGTGTCACGAAACATCCGTGTCGTATTTTAGAATTTGAACCCCTTTACAGATATTAGCTTCCAGATTTCATATACTGATAAAATAACTTAAACTAGCAATACCAAACATCCTAATACATATACAGAGAGCTACCCCAAAAAACCTAACACCCAACTCCCACAAAAACCCGGTGAGCTCGGATTTTTGGCAATTATCGCGGGCCAAAATCCGAAGGAATGGGTCCGTCTTCCTAGGTGTTATTCTAAGTCTAATTTATAAGATGAAGGCACTGTTTGGTTATGTTAATTATCATCTAAACAACAGCAGATCTTACACAGAGACTATATTTACCAAAATATGATATTTCCGATATCCGATTTCTACATTTAAACTTTTCAGAACTAGAATTCTATAGAGTTTAGAGATTATACCTATAGAAAATTACTGAAAAGGCTTCCTCCAAAATGCACAAACTCAAAGATCCCAGCTTGATGGTAGTGGTGAAAGTCCTTAGCACTTCTCTCGTCTTTTTTCTTTTCTTTTGTATGTTCTAAAAATATTTCTTTTTCTAAACCAGTTTATTTGCCCTAACTTAATATATATTAACTGAATCAATTGGTACAATTAAAGGATTAGAAGTGATAAGGTAGTAGGTGGTGTCACCATGCAAGATGTTGGTGGTTTCATGCCACGAGGTGTGTGTGTGTGGTTACACCTATGGTGTGGTGTCTAAGAGGTATATTCTAACCTTAACCATTATCTAACCCTCTTTGCATAAAAACCCTCATACAACTCTAATTAGCATAAGGAACTAACCTTCTCACATAAACCCCTCACTACACATGTTATTATATAAACACTATTTTCTTTACTAATTTATTTCCACTTCAATTTAAAAAGCCCTCTTTAGTATAATAAAAATTAAACAACATTATATAAAATAAATAATCTAATTAGTTATCTAAAATATTTCAAAATGTTATAATATCCCCCCTTAAGAAAATTCGGTCCCCGAATTTAAAACTTAGCTATAGGTACCTTCAAAAAGATGTGGAAATTTCTTCCGCATCACACCCTCGGCCTCCCAAGTGCTCTCCTCGCGATTCGTTCCTCGCCAAAGAACCTTTACAGGTGGAAGTGTAGGGTTACTAGGCACTCTCACAAGGGTCTATAAGGTATCAACCATGCCCGATTCAAAATTTAGACATGCCGAACAACCCTAACCAAGATCTTTAAACTAGAGATTAGGAGAAACAAAGCATGTTAAACACTTTAACATCTAAGAGTTTGGGATTACAACCTTTGTAGTCCGGTCCTTCACTTCATAAGCTCCGTGTTGAGGTCCCTTCGCTGCGATCATCATGTTCCCGGACTCTAAAGAGGCTCCACGAAGAGAATGATGCAAACTTGCTTCCGATCTTTGATAACTAAGATGATCTACCTTGAAGTTTCATTAACACAAGCTCCCACTCACAAATGAAGTGAACACCTTAATCTAAATGGCTAGGATAGATTAGGATGATGAAGTAGGATTTTAGCTCTCATTTATTTTCATTAACTCGCTCATTTTCATCACTTCATAAAAAGCTAGAAAGCTTTTCATGAAAGAAGGAAGAAGAAGAAGAAGCTCCATTTCATTTGTGATGAACAATGAATAACTCAAGTGAGGTTGGAAATGCAACCATGAGTTAAGTATAAAGACTTAACCCATATAGAGAAACAACTATGGTTAAAGGGTTGGGTTGGGTTGAAGAAATATCACAAAATATCCAAGTCAAAGTCAAAGCTTCAAGAAGCTTCTTGAAAGCTTCATGCAAGCTTAACCCTAATCCAAACCTTAACCACATTTAAACTCCACAAAACATGTTGCATTTACAACCACAATATGTTACAATATTATATATCACATATACAATATTTATTGTAACAAAATAAAATAATACAATTAACATATATCGCATATATATCAATGTATTACCCAAGTGAGAAAAAGATTCTTTTAGTGAGCTTATATCAGTTAATGCAATTTAATATATCAAATATATAATTATACATTAAATTATCGAATCAACACTTGATCCGATATTCCGGCTATTTCACAAATAACCGACTAATATAATCTGTATCAGTTCATCGAATCAACACTTGATCCAATGACCCGTCTATATCTCATAGCCCCGGCCGATATCTCATATAGTGAGAATCTAATACGGTATCTCATACACGTATTGTTCTCGGTCCTGCACATATTATATATGTGCTCCTACTCCGTTTTTCCTGAGCCAAGAAACCTCTGTGTAGGACTCTAAAGAATCGTCAATACGCCGGCAGTAAGTGATGATCATATCAAACACCCACAAGCTGCAAGCGGTCAGCTAAACGTAACAGCCACCCAGGTATTGAGCAATCAGAAGATCAACAAGCAAGCCTGTACTTTCTCCCGCGAATCCAATCAGTAACACTCCCGTACAGTCCGGTCTCTTCGTCTGATATGTCGCATATCTCGCTTAGGGGTCGTAAACGTCAGACCCCAGTAGCTTGATAAGTCGTGTCGATATAAGGTCTATAACAGTTCGAGAAACTACTGATAACACTTACCAGTAAATCTCAGCAACCCTGGCCAGGGATTTCCAGTTATAGCCAATCGAACACAGCGCAACATCAACTCCCCATACCGGGAGAGACGAATCACCTCCTATCGCTCATTGCCTCCATGTGATTCGGGACTGTACCCAAAAGCCACCTTTTTTCACTCCCTCTTGGATGTGGTATGATGGAAATCAAAGCACAGTGAGAATCACACAAGACTCTATGACGATCTCGGGTCTACAGACTAACCTGTACCAGTGTCACTAGAGAACTGCCATCTGACGTGAGGTATAATACCATCTGGGAGTTCTCGGCGAGTCCGTCCAGCGTTCCCAGTCTCCACTGAGCACCCGTATACCTTCTCTGATGTCAAACACCAATGGATATGGGATCATCCATCGCCCATCATATGGGTCAAGAAGCGCATACGCTAGTCTACTCTGGAGTATCGATGCCCTGTCTCGGTACTCCTACGACTAGGAACATTTGAAGGATGTACTTAGCGACTACACTGTCCTCACTAGTATGATCTGCATCATAGTCCTGGTAGTCAAGTACTCATCCTAAGGGCTTTATCAACATGCAACATAGAGACAATCAGAGTACATGTTAAGATAAAGAGTAACCAGATAGCTTACTATCATGTCGAGCAAGAAAGTCTTCCCTATATATGTCCAAGCATCCACTATAATATACATCGTATGTACAGTAATGGCCTCTAGGGCATACATATAACTAACAGGAAGTACCCTTGATCTCAGTTTCTTTTCCTGTCGGTCTAGAATAGCTACTGGCTGCACTGTGTATGATAAATCCTGCTCAAGCTATAAGGTTTGATGCTGGATCGCGTGAGAGGGATCGTGAAGTTACTTGTGAAGCATAGACACATGAAATACTAGATGCACATCGGGAAAACTCGGTGGAAGGGCTATACGATAAGCTACAACACCCACTCACTCTCCAGAATCTCATAGGGTCCGACATATCTGGGGTTAAGCTTCCCCTTTTCCCGAAACGCATCGCACCCTTCATCGGAGATACCCGATGGAACACAAGATCTCCCACATCAAACTCGAGTCTACGACGATGTTGATCGGCATATGATTTCTGTCTGCACTGGGCCGCTCTCATCCTGTCCCGTATCAACTGGATCTTTTCCATAGTCTCCTGTATTATCTACGGTCCCAAAATGCTACTCTCGCTGAGTTCTGTCCAGCAAACGGGTGATCGACACTTTCTCCCATACAAAGATTCGAAGGGTTCCATCTGGATCGTCTCCTGAAAACTATTGTTGTAAGAGAATTCTATCAAAGGCAGGTGGCGATCCCAACTGCCACCGAAATCAAGACTGCAGGCTCGAAACATATCCTCTAGAGTCTGTATGGTCCGCTCTGACTGGCCATCTGTCTGCGAGTGAAAAGCTATACTAAAACTTAATCGGGTACCTAGAGCCTCTTAAAGTTTTTGCCATAGTCGGCAGGTAAACTGTGTAACCCTATCAGACACTATGCACGTCAGAACTCCATGCAATCGCGCAATCGCACAATCTCATCAATATAGATCTGAGCATACTGCGCATAACCAAACATTGTCTTCACCGGAAGAAAGTGAGCTGTCTTTGTCAATCTATCTACAATCACCCAGATGAAATCATACCCTCTGCTAGTCCTGGGTAGACCCACAATGAAATCCATGGAGATCTGCTCCCATTTCCACTCCAGAATAGGTAAGGGCTGCAACTCTCCTGCTGGCCTCTGGTGCTCAGCCTTGACTTGCTGACAAGTCAAGCATCTCGAAACAAACTCCGCGACATCTCTCTTCATTCCTTCCCACCAATAGACGTCCTTCAAGTCATGATACATCTTGGTGGAACCAAGATGAATACTTTATGCTGACCGATGGGCCTCCTCTAAGATCTCACGTCTCAGTCCCTCCAAATCCGGCACACAAAGACGAGTCCCAAATCGTAATACTCCACAGTCATCTATCACGAACTCAGACTCTCTACTCTGTCTAACCTGATCCATGATCTCCGACATGCGAGCATCTGCGGGCTATGTCTCTCGAATATGATCCAATAACTAAGGACGGGTGCGAACATGAGCTAACTGTCCTCCTGCCGATGTGAACTCAAACTGTACACAGCTATCACACATAATCTTCCAGTCTGCAGAAGACTTGATCAGTCGAAAATATTGCATTTTTAACACAACAATTTCCCTACTATTTGCAATCATCTAAAGGTGTTTGGTATAAATATAGCACATATTAGCAATTTGTCTGCAAAAATACCAAATAACATGTGTTATACATTATAGCCAGTATTATGAGGGAAATTGTGTGTTTATTATTGCATACGTGATCTTTTGTATATCAAACACTTGTCTTGAGATTGTGTGCAGGAAATTCTCCAGGTAAAAGAGCTGAAACTGCTAAAAGTGCTGATAAAATACGTCAAGTCCAAGACTTGAAATCTGGCAGTGAACAAGAAAGTATAAAAATATTCCAGACATCAGAAAAGTGCCATACAGCCAACACAAATCAACACTGGAAATTCCTTGCAGAGATCGCACTAAACGGCCGCGGATCCGCGACCGAGTCAGGCCGATCCGCCGTGGATCCACGACCGAGTTGACTCATTGGTGGCAGACACTTTTTCCGAAGCTTCTCCTTAAATAGCAAACTTCTTCAAGACGCTTCAAAGTCCCTATAAATCTCCAGAAGTTTCCCCTAACAGCCAAGCTTCTCATGCAAGCTAGCTAACTACCTTAATCTAGAAACTTCTCTACAACTACCTAGCTTCCTATGCAAGCTTCATAACAACCAACCTTCCAAGGAAAGCTAGACCAAGCTTCTAAGGGGAGCTAGACTAAGCTTATAGGAGAAGCTAAAGGGGAAAGCTATAAAAAGGGACTTAGGGCTTCATTACAAGGGTTGTTCATTAATTGAGGGGTTGTTGAATATTGAGCCAAAAATTCCGCGAGTTGAGTGACACAACTTGCAACTCAAAACCCTAGCCCAAACACAATTTGATCCAAATCAAGATTCATCGAGTACCAAATTGAGTAGGAATCCAATGAGCCTTTCGAAGCAACGCCGATCTTCATCCGAGCAAGAGATCCACGACGATCCGCGACTTAAGAAGACGATGCGAAGCTAGTTCGATGATTTAGTTCCTCCTCAAATCTTGTAGTCTTTGAGTGTATTGTAACGAAACTTCGATTAAATAAAAGGTGAAAATTCTTGATCTTGCTTTTCTTTACATTTGAGCATTATGAAGAGTTATCAATTCTTGATTGTTTCCTTTTTCATGATGTTTGAGTGAAAACTCCGCTTGTGGAGGAATCGAGAAAATAGATAGATGATGATGATTAAATTCTTGAATGATTCTTAAGTCTTATGAGTTTTGTAAACTTTAGGAAATTGAATCAATGATGACCTAGTTTTGAGCGAGATGCTTTCTTGAATGTTTTCGCTCCAAATTAGAGATTAACGATCGATGATTGAATTTCCTAGAGGCTAGAATTTGAATGATATTCAACGAAAGGACAAGGGATGATGATGGAGAAACCCTAGTTTCTTCAATAGATCCCTAATTCTCGTTGATCGTCATCGATTTAGCAACAAATCTTCAATAGATAAGAATTTTTAATCATTATTCTTCATCATCACTATCGATTGGATCGATTCCTATAGGCCTCCTTACAAATCTTGATAATTCAAACAATTTGGGAACATTTCTCGATTCTTGTTTTAGATCTTTACTTTCTTTAAGCTTCATGAAAATAAAAACTCACAAATCTTGAATCAATTTTATTGCAATTTCTTTTATCTTTTAATTTTCGACTCAACTAAAACAAATACGAGCAAATCACACTTTCTCAGTGGACGATCCGCATTCACCGACGAAACTACAATAGACACCGTCAATTGATTGCGGTATAAATTTCTTTGGTTGTGAAACATTTCCAAATACACACGAAGATATGATCAATCAAATGGCGCCGTTGCCGGGGATCATGTGCTAATTTGTTTGTTTTTGTAATTTGAGTTGAAAAATTTATTATTCCATCAGAATTTTTAGATCAAAATTCGCACAAGCGCTTAACGATTTGTTGTGATTTGTTGCAAGAAGATCTGGATTCTGTGGAGCAAGAGGAAAAATTTTCAGAGCATCTCAAGGAGTTCAGTAAGTGAACATGAGCATCTGCACGAATATTTGTGCAGAGATCTCAACATCCAACCGCTCATCCGTGGCCAATTGTTGCATCTCGCGACGGTTCCGCGGCGAGCTGAGGGATTCAGTGCACCAAACTTCTCTGGTATATTCTGTACTTTCTTATCTCCTCCCTGCTCTTCTCCATTAACCAATTTCTGCAGGTTTCTTTGCAAAATTCGCAGCGCCGCAAAAAGAAAAATTGTTGCGTGTTTGATCTTGGCTGTTTGCATTTTTTAACACGGAAATTAAGGGGCAAAGACCAAATTCAGATTAGGTGGGGAGTTCATTACCCTTCCTAAGCCCCAAAAATCACAAACTGGCATCCGCATCACTCTCATTAACTAAAAAAATATCTAGACATGACTCTAAGGACCGTCGTGCTCACTTAGGACAGAAGGAGGTCATGGATAATCTATTGCTTATTCGCGTTTCTTTTGTGGTGTTTAAGACAAGTGTGTCTAAGGAAAGTGGTTACTTAATTAGGCCCACTACTTATGTAGTGGAGAACCTCCCACTTACCTGGCACTTACCTGGCCACAGGAGGGGAAAAGAGGCAGCAGAGGATCTATCTTGCGACTTGTCTTCTGGAAGTCTAGGAGCGGTCTAGAGACTTGACCTAGGTGACCATTAGAATTAGGGTTGCTTATGCATTGTTTGTGTGAATTTTTCAAAAATCCGTACTTTTTCAAAAACAAACACCAACTCATCTTTTCCTTAATTATCACAACGCTGCCACTTGCGCTAAACCATTTAGTGCATGCTCGGCTGGACACGGGATTCTAGTGCCCGTCTTGTCCGCGTTCCTCCTATCGACTCCGAAGTCGGTAATTCTATGCCTACTTTTTCTTTACCCACTACCACACCCACTTCGATGGACGGTTCTCCATCGAACTTCTTTAACACTACTCTGCCACCGTCCGCAGATGCGCAGAATCCGCCCCGCATCTCTCTCCAAGAGATGTTACCCTATGAGAGGTCCTCTTTCGACCTGTCTTACCATTCCACCAGCCAATGGGGACAATTTTGAAATCAAACCCCATTACATCAATCTTCTACCCAAGTATCACGGTCTCGAGTCTGAAGACGCATACGTCTTTATTACCAAATTTGAAAATGTATGCGCTATGATGGGTACTTCACAGTTTTCTGTGGATGCTATGCGTCTACGTCTTCTCCTATTCACTTTGTCCGATATAGCCGAGAAGTGGCTTTATAACACAGCCGCACATTCTATCTCAAACTGGGGAGAATTCATAATAACATTCCTTAAGAAATTCTACCCTAATCATAAAACAGCTCGAGTCCGTTGCGAAATAAATCAATTTACCCAGCTTCCAAATGAACCATTCTCGAAGTGTTTTGAACGCTTCAAGGATCTGTTAGTTCAATGTCCACATCACGGAATCCCTAGATGGTATTTGTGCAGAATCATATATGAGGGCATTAATCCTACAACAAAACAGAACCTTGAATCCATGTGTTAAGGCACCTTCATGAATAAAGATGATGGTGAAGCCTGGAGATTTTTAGAAGATTTCGCTGAAAAATATTTACAGTGGGAGAGTGTATACCAGTCATCGTCTAGGGGTGGTATTCACCAAATTGATGTTTCTATAGGAGTTAGAGCTGAAATGGCAGCAATGCAAAAGAAACTCGAAGCTATGGAAAATAAATTTTTAGCAGCCTCCTTAAATCAGATGTCACTCTCCAAAACTGTCTGTGGATGCTGTTCTGATCCATCACATCTTACAGAAGAATGTCCATGGAATTCTCCGTTTCAAGGTCAAGAGCATACCAATGCTGCTTTCCAACAAAGACCTAGAAACGATCCGTATTCTTCCACTTATAATCAAGGTTGGAGGAATCACCCTAACTTTGCTTGGAACCAACAGCAAACTCAAAACACGGTTCCAAATCAAAATACTTTCCAAAGGGGTCCTCCACCACAACAGCAACCACTACAACTGAGTCAGCACCCCTATCAATCATAAAATTTTCAAAATCCGGTCAATACTTCTGCACCGCACAACAATTCTTTGCAATTGACCGGTACTGATAACTCCTCTTCACTCGAACAAGCCATGAATTTGCTTCTGACAAATTTCATGCAAGTTACGGCAAATTTTCAGTCTTCCGTTGATAAAATCCAGAAAAAATCTGACTCCCAAGGTGAGATTATTAAATCGATGGAAGCACAAATTGCCCGTGTAAATTCTGAATTGAGTGCTAGAGAGAAAGGGAAACTTCCAGCTCAACCCTTACTAAATCCTGGCTATTCACATCATGTGAATGCTATCACCACGTTGAGATCTGGAAGAGTGCTTGAAAACCATGTCGGTGAAGAGATTGATAATAATGATAAATCACTCGATGATACCCCGGCTGAGACTTTTCCTTCCACTTCTACTTCTACTTCTGACCCCAGTTCGTCTACACCACAATTTTCTTCCGAGCCTATTCTCCATTTTCCCCAAGGCTCGAACCCTCAGCACACCTCTTCTAGTCTACCAAAGACGATCTCCACTCCTATTCTTGGATCTTTTCTACCCACACGATCTTCTCCAATGTTGGACCCAGATCTTATTGCTAAAGCTCCTTATCCGAATCAGTTAAGGGGAAACAGACCAAGTCCACAAATGGAGAAGATCACTGAAATCTTTAAACAGGTTAACATCAATATCCCTATCCTAGATGCTATACAGCAAGTCCAGGCTTATGCGAAAATTTTTAAGGACTTGTGCACTAGGAAGAGGAAGACTCAAGTGCCAAAAAAGGTGTTCATGTCGAGTACTATAGACACAGCTTTTCCCCAATAATTACGTAGAAAACGTAAGGATACTGGCTGTCCTACAATTTCTATTTCTAATGGGGGTAAATACATTAACCGTGCTCTACTTGACCTTGGCGCAAGTGTTAACCTGCTTCCTTTCTCAGTTTATGAGCAGTTAGGGATCGGAGAGTTGAAACCAGCTCACTGCACTCTCCAGATGGCCGACCGATCAATCACCAAACCTAGTGGTGAGCTGGAGGATTTGTTAATAAAAATCGGGGAATTTGTATTCCCTGTGGACTTTATTGTTCTTGATACACAGCCTGTAGTGAACCCACGGAATCAAATTCCGGTGATTCTTGGTCGCCCCTTTTTGGCCACTTCCAATGCTATAATCAACTGTCATAATGGCTCTATGACCCTATCCTTTGGGAAGATGTCAATTGAGCTAAACATTTACAAGTTGGGAAGTGTACCCTCCGAAACTTTTGCTCGGGTTTGTTTTGTCGAATTCATGGATGTCGACATCAGCGAATTTGATCAGCCTCATGATACTGATCTAGACTCTTTTCATATGTTGTTATATGACCCAACTATGTATCATACATATACGGACTCTTCCACTGAGTTGTCCGGGTCAACAACTAACACTGATTATGAACCGTTTTTGGATCCTGAAGATCACCCCACACTTTTTTATGACATTATTCTTCGGGGTATCGATGAGAGTTTTGAGGAAATCTTCGCTGATGAACTCGCATTTTTAAAAAACACGGGAGTTGAGATGAATCATCTCCCAAACAAAGAAATTGAACCTCCACCCCTTCTTCTGGACTATAAAGAGAATGCGAGTAATCCATCACAATCACTGTGTCGTCTTTTCAAAACGAGACGCAAACACATTCTATTCCACCATTTACCTTTTCCCCACTTCTTCCTGGCTCCTTATAACATGTTCTTCCACCAACCGATGCACTAAACTGATAAAATATTCGAATGGTTGGTGTTGACTTTCGGTCTTTGCAAAGCTTGGCATTGACCAGTAATTTTTAACCCCCTCTTATGATTTTCAATTCACATTGTTTAACTCAAGTTGGCGGGGGGTATAATCTGGCTCTTGAAAATAAAATTTTTACTTAAAATTGTGAACCAAAAATAAGTTTGGGGGAGGATTTTCACGATCATATTTATTGCCCCCGTTAATAAATTTCCTCCCAAGCTTACATGTTTTTGTGATCCAGCGGATGACAACAGTGAGGACACTGTTGAAAACAAGTTTGGGGGAGGTTTGTGCTTATTTGCACATCATTTGCATCATACTTTGCATAAGCACAAAACATATATATATATATATATATATATAATAATAATAATAATAATAATAATAATAAAAATAAAAAATTTATCTTTTTTTGTACATAAATAAGATAATAAAAGATTAGATAGTGAAAAATTACATCCAAAAGATTGGAAAAATTTAAGAAAACCTAGAAAATTAGAAGTTTTCATAAACGAACTAGTAATAAGTAGTTATGAGCCGTTGTCCCAAGGGTTAGTAAGATGAAGAAAGTCACTAATCTGAGGATAAAAAAAAGTCTGAAAAATAGTTTCTATTCTGGAAGCCAAATATTTGAACGTTGATACCCTACTATACGCACTTACACACGTCTTGAAACTCGGGATAGTAGAGGATACCTTGAAATGCTCTTGTCTAAAAGCCAAAGTATGAAGGAAATAATAAATGAAGAAAGTATAAAATGGTGAAGAAAAATGAACACTGGTTTTGTTATCACCAAGGCAGCAATAAAAAAAATATATAGCGAGGGTGCTTCATCACCTAGTGCTTTAGACCAACTGGTTTGGGAGTCACTGCTAAGCCTCAGGTGGTGCAAGACGAGGAAAATGCTACTTACGCCTAATAAGCAAGCACATGAGTAATCGGTTGGTTAGTATCTCAAGAAGTATTAACGGTCGCATGAAAAATGTGTGAGCAAATCCATCTAAATGTTCATCAAATTAAAAAGTTCTGAGGCAGATGGACAAGAGTATGATAGCTTGAATTGAATTCTCCGAGTGTAGGGATGTCTTTTACACACACGTATGGGTATATGATCGATATTTGGAAGAAAGGTGGGGATGAAGAATAAGAACGATGTTTTATTGAGGGATGATGTGATTTCTAACATCTTTTCATGACTATTAAGATAGGGCTCATGACAACCGAAAAGCTAGTATTAGTTGGAAACTCTAAATTTTCAAAGACTTTCTTTTATAATTCTGATCTTTATATGTAACTTTCATGGTCTTCCTTTTATTATGGGATTTTGTGTGTGCAATCAGCTAAAAACCCTCAGGAGACAACACTCCTCCTACTAGGGACACCTAGAGGTTTAAAGGTTTGTTGCACATGCTCAGTGCAATCGTGTTGCCTACGAAAGTGTGCTAGTTAGGTTTTCTTTTTCTTAATAAAATTTTCTCCTTCACCTGAATAAAACAAGTTTGCTCGAGACGACCAAAATTAAGTTTGGGGGAATTTGATCAGTCGAAAATATTGCATTTTTAACACATCAATTTCCCTACTCTTTGCAATCATCTAAAGGTGTTTGGTATAAATATAGCACATATTAGAAATTTGTCTGCAAAAATACCAAATAACATGTGTTATACATTATAGCCAGCTTTATGAGGGAAATTGTGTATTTTTTTATTGCATACGTGATCTTTTGTATATCAAACACTTGTCTAGAGATTGTGTGCAGGAAATTCTCCAGGTAAAAGAGCCGGAACTGCTAAAAGTGCTGATAAAATACGTCAAGTCCAAGACTTGAAATTTGGCAGTGAACAAGAAAGTATAAAAATATTCCAGACATCAGAAAAGTGTCATAAAGCCAACACAAATCAACACTGGAAATTCCTTGCAGAGATCGTACTAAACGGCCGCGGATCCGCGGCCGAGTCAGGCCGATTCGTCGTGGATCCGCGGCCGAGTTGACTCATTGGTGGCAGACACTTTTTCCGAGGCTTCTCCTTAAATGGCAAACTTCTTCAAGACGCTTCAAAGTCCTATAAATCTCCAGAAGTTTCCCCTAACAGCCAAGCTTCTCATGCAAGCTAGCTAACTACCTTAATCTAGAAGCTTCTCTACAACTACCTAGCTTCCTATGCAAGCTTCATAACAACCAAGCTTCCAAGGAAAGCTAGACCAAGCTTTCAAGGGAAGCTAGACTAAGCTTCTAGGAGAAGCTAAAGGAGAAATCTATAAAAAGGGACTTAGGGCTTCATTAAAAGGGCTGTTCATTAATTGAAGGGTTGTTGAATATTGAGCCAAAAATTCCGCGAGTTGAGTGACACAACTTGCTACTCAAAACCCTATCCCCAAACACAATTTGATCCAACTCAAGATTCATCGAGTACCAAATTGAGCAAGAATCCAATGATCTATTTGAAGCAACGCCGATCTTCATCCGAGCAAGAGATCCACGACGATCCGCGACTCAAGAAGACGATGCGAAGCTAGTTCGATGATTTAGTTCCTCCTCAAATTTTGTAGTCTTTGAGTGTATTGTAACGAAACATCGATTAAATAAAAGATGAAAATTCTTGATCTTTCTTTTCTTTACATTTGAGCATTTTGAAGAGTTATCAATTCTTGATTGTTTTCTTTTTCATGATGTTTGAGTGAAAACTCCACTTGTGGAGGAATCGAGAAAATAGATAGATGATGATGATTAAATTCTTGAACGATTCTTAAGTCTTATGAGTTTTGTAAACTTTAGGAAATTGAATCAACGATGACCTAGTTTTGAGCGAGATGCTTTCTTGATTGTTTTCGCTCCAAATTAGAGATCAACGATCGATGATTGAATTTCCTAGAGGCTAGAATTTGAATGATAATCAACGAAAGGATAAGGGATGATGATGGAGAAACCCTAGTTTCGTCAATAGATCCATAATTCTCGTTGATCGTCATCGATCTAGCAACAAATCTTCAATTGCTATGAATTTGTAATCATTATTCTTCATCATCACTATCGATTGGATCGATTCCTACAAGCCTCTTTACAAATCTTGATAATTCAAACAATTTGGGAACATTTGTTTATTCTTGATTTTAGATCTTTACATTCTTTAAGTTTCTTGAAAATAAAAACTCACAAATCTTGAATCAATTTTATTACAATTTCTTTTATCTTTTAATTTTCGACTCAACTAAAACAAATACGAGCAAATCAAACTTTCTCAGTGAATGATCCGCATTCACCGACGAAACTACAATAGTCACCGTCAATTGATTGCGGTATAAATTTCTTTGGTTGTGAAACATTTCCAAATACACACGAAGATATGGTCAATCAAGACTATCTCTGCATAGTGCACAAATGAGATAAGCTACCTCCAGGCCTCCGACTCAAAGCATCTGCTACAACATTTGCCTTGCCCAGATGGTAAAAAGTTTCGCAATCGTAATCCTTCACGAGTTCCATCCATCGGCGCTGCCTCAGATTCAGATCCCGCTGCTGAAAAATATATTTCAAACTCTTGTGATCTGTGAATTTCTGGCACGACACACCGTATAAGTAATGCCTCCAAATCTTCAGTGCGAATACCACAACAACCATCTCTAAGTCAAGAGTGGGGTAGTTCTGCTCATGCCTCTTCAGTTGCCGCGAAGCATAAGCGACAACCCTGCCGTGCTGCATCAACATACAGCCTAAACCCACTCGAGAGGCGTCACAATAAACAATAAAACCACCTGACCCAGAAGGTAAAGATAAGATTGGTGCAGTCGTGAAGAGAGTCTTCAACTGCTGGAAACTTTGCTCACACGCCTCTGTCCAAAGAAATGGAACCTCCTTCCCGGTCAACCCGGTCAGCGGTGCAGCGATCCGAGAAAAATCCTGCACAAAACGTCGGTAGTAACCAGCCAGACCCAAGAAGCTGCGAACCTCAGTAACTGATACAGGTCTGGGCCAGTGCTGTACTGCTTCGATCTTCTTTGGGTCTATACGTATACCATCTCTCGTAACTACGTGACCCAAGAAATCCACACTATCCAGCCAGAAATCACACTTGGAGAATTTAGAGAACAGCTGATGCTTTTTCAAGGTCTGCAATATGATACGCAAATGCTGCTCATGCTCCTCCCGGCTCCGGGAATAAACAAGAATATCATCAATGAATACAATAATAAACTGATCAAGGAATGGCCTGAAAATGCGGTTTATCATATCCATGAAAGCTGCTGGGGCGTTGGTGAGCCCGAACGACATCACCAGAAACTCATAATGCCCATATCATGTGTGAAAAGCAGTCTTCGGAATGTCATCCTTCCGAACTCTTAACTGGTGATACCCTGACCGCAAATCAATTTTCGAGAAATAGCCAGCTCCCTACAGCTGATCGAATAAGTCATCGATATGAGGTAGTGGATACCTATTTCGCACAGTAACTCGATTCAGCTGCCTGTATTCGATGCACAGTCTTATTCTACCATCCTTCTTTTTAACGAACAAGACAGGTTCTCCCCACGGCGATACACTCGGACAAACAAGTCCTCTATCCAACAACTCTTGCAACTGACTTTCGAGTTCCTTCAACTCCGTCGGGGCCATCCGATAAGGTGGTATAGAAATAGGCCCCGCACCCGGAATCAAGTCAATGCAAAATTCGATATTGCGATTAGGTGGTAATCCTTGTAATTCAGCAGGAAACACATCCGGAAATTCTCACACGATCGGAACCTGGTCCAACGGGACTCCAGCGGCTCCTACGTCCTGAACAAACGCTAAGAACCCATGATAACCCTTTTTCAAGAGCCGTCCCGCACAAAGAAGAAATCATGTTGGCAAGAGTTATACTACAGTCTCCCTGCACAACAAAAATCGGTTTGCCTGGAAAACAGAATCTAACCGCTTTCCCCCGACAATCTACATAAGCATGACAAGCGGCCAGCCAATCCATACAAGGAAGTATATCAAAATCTAGTATATCCAGGAGAATCAAATCAAATAATGAATCCCTATCACCAATACGTACCGACAAGACCTGAATACGTGTCAGCTACAAAAGAATCTCCCACAGGAGTAATCACAGCTAGTGGTAACTCTAACAACGACGACTCTCTTCCCAGAGAAAGTACAAAGTGTGCAGATACGTACGAATGAGTAGAACCGGGATCAAATAAAATATGTGCATCTAAGGAACATACTGCAAGAGTACTTGTTACAACTACATTGGATTCCTGGGCATCCTGTGGAGTCAGAGCAAAAACTCGTGCCTGGACCCTACCCGCATCCTGTCGTCCTCTCCCTCGGTCTCCTCGTCCTCTCTGAAAGCATCCTGCAAAGCCCCAACCTCGCGGTGCAACAGCCTGGCGCATAGTGCCAACTGGGGGAAGAAGTAAGGCCATCGCAGTATAAGGTGGAGGGGGTAAAGCAGCCTGTGGAAAAACAGTCCCTCCCTGGGGTCGAAAATCCCTCGCGTAATGCCCTGGAAGTCCGCAACTAAAACATGTAGATGGGGGCTTTTGATCATCGGGGTACGAACTAAACATCTGGCCCTGGGTCCAATCTCGCCAAAAACTGCGGCCTGGAATGTGTATGCCTCTACCTTTGCCAAACTGCTTGGTAACTGACCCAATAGGTCTGGTCCTCTTTGGCTCCGGAACAATCTCTGCCTCGTTCAGACGCTCTTCCATTCGCATAGCCGCGTCCATGGCCTACGCATAAGTATCAAAATGCTGGGAGCATATAGCAAGCAATAGCTGGGTATCCAGGCTCCTCACAAATCTCTTCACCCGGTGTTTCTCTGTGGGAACTAAGTACGGAGCATAACGTGACAACTGGGTGAACTGTAAATCATACTCCGCCACCGACACACTCGCAGTTTTCCGTAACGCTTCAAAACTGCTGCCTCTAGCATCCCTCACGCTCTATAGAAAAAATATGGCAAGGAAGATATCAGAAAACTCTGTCCAAGACATCGGAAGAAGACCTGCAGCTCGCCCTCTCTCCATCGACTCACACCATGTCTGTGCAAGTCCCTCTAATCGGAAACTGGTGAGCTCCACCGACCTCGCATCAGAATAACGCAATGACCTGCCAATCCTAGCCATCCTATCAAGAAAGTACTGAGGATCCTCTGTTTCATCGGTGCCTGTAAACACCGAAGGCCTCAACCTTATGAACTCTGGAAGAGATACCTCCATCACTCTCGGTTCTACCAGGGCGACAGTCTGCATAGGCGGTTCATCAGGTTCTACCATCTTCGGTGCCTGATCATGCCTCTGAACACGGGTGGCCTCAGTCAATTGTCCCACCATTTGCTGTAGGCCCAACATGCCCTCCTTTATCCTAGTCAGTCTGTCTGGAGGAGGAGGATCAACATGCTCATGTACCGCCGGAATGTCCGGTGTGTCAGTCGCCGTCACCGGCGGATTCTCCCTAGCTGCATCCCTGGATGCGGCTCGCTTAGCTAGCGTAGCCATAGCAACTGGAACAAGAAACGAGAGTTGATAAGGTGTACGAATAGGAGCAACAATAATTGGAAGTCAAAGGAAGGATTAAGCAAGATATACATCCTAAGGTTACTTAGGCTGAGTATCGTAGCGTAAATATGCCACGGAACATATGTACGGTACTCTACTCATCCTAAATCACCTACTCCATCAAACCAAAGTTCATCCTACGTAACGAACTTAAGTCTACTTACTCCAAATTACTACTCGGTTCCGTAAGGTTAATCCTAAACCCTGATACCAACTTTGTCACAACCCAAAGTTTAGATGTGACCGGCACTTAGATTGTATGATATCTAAGGATATCGACACAATCTGAGTAAGCCAAAAACCAAGATCAAAAACCCTTTTTGCGGAATTTAGACAATTTTAGTTTTTAAGTAAAATAATGAAGTAGCATGCCGAATGGTTTTTAATAATTGAAGTTTAAACAACTGATTTTAAAATTTCGACAGTACTCCCTATTAATTTTTAATAAAAGCAGTTATTGGGTGTGTGAATAGGTTGCATCCCTAGTTGGGAGCAAAACGATGCCAAACAGCGGAAATCAATACACAATAATAATACGACACTCAAAATGAAGAATCACATGCATAAGTAAAAGAAGTATAATTTAACACAACTAAACAGTCTCATCAGTCGAAATAAGATACATACAACCACATCTCGTTCTAAGTCAATTATACAGAGTCTGATGGAGTAATAATAGATCTAATATACATAAACCAAAATAGGAGGGTACTGCGTAGGTAACCCACCTAGCAAAAGAGCGTTAAAAGCTGATAAGTGGATCCGCACTGCTGCTACGCGTCCACTCGACTCCTGCAAGGAACTATGGCACAACGGGGGTGAGTTGCCAACTCAGTGAATAAAACTAACATATATCGACAGATAATGTAAGTATGACGAACTAGAGCTAATATCAACAAGGATGACTATAATGCATGATAATATGTGGAAGCATGAACATGTACTACTAAATATATAAGTAAAAACTGAAATCTCATCAATTATTTCCAAATAAGGTTCATTTTTCCGTGTCCAACATCGACACAAATCTTCTATTTCCATCAGACATCTTTCCCCGAACGATCCTGTCATCCAATAACACCGGTTGGTATCACCAAGATATCCGCCGTGTTTCACAACTGTCTCCGGTATCGAGTATCCTCGCTAGGCTCCCCGCCTCAAATGCGGCTTTCCTGCCCCTCGGTCTCGACCGGGTCCACCATGAATCCGACTGTATAGCTGCCCCACTCAGTCCAGATAACGTATAAATCCACGACTGTATAGCTCCTCCACTCGGTCCAGAATAAAACCAAATCATAAAAATAATATCTCATGGTGGACATCTCACATCAATATGAAGAATCACTGAATCTACTCAATAGTGTATAAAACAAAAAACCATAAATCCGTAATAATCCAATGCATCTTATATCAACATTACAATTACTTGAATATGAAACATGATAACATTTATGCAAAATAACTACCATTATTGATGTTTAAGGTATGATATGAATCATATTTAGCATAATAAGTAATAAGTGTGTATGTGACATTTTAATATCGACGAGGTGTAGTGTAACATATAGTATGAGCACGTGCAGAATGTCTCGTCGATAATTCGTGCAGTGTTCTAATTATTAACTTGACGATGTATGTATGTATGTATGTATGTATATATATATATATATATATATATATATATATATATATATATATATATACTTTCAACCTTATATACAAAGTAACAATTTTAATTTAAACATAAAACTACTGGCGTATCACGCCATCCATACAAAATCCCCCGGTAGATGTTTAGTCTACTCACCGGAATACGTCGAATCTATTCAGACATCATCAATCCCTTTCCGTTACTTGTGGCCTCCGAAGTTTCCGTATTCGAATCTAATATTGAAATTAACTTCGTATAAGAAACGACTAACTCCGATACGGCGAAACACATGAAAATACAAGTTTTACGTACTAACTATATTACGTACGACTATTGTAAACTATCTAACACTTATAATAACTGCATTTTATCCATTCGCCGTTCGTAACAGAAAACCGAAACGTGCACGAAACATCTGTGCCGTATTTTAGAATTTTAACCCCTTTACAGATATTAGCTTCCAGATTTCATATACTGATAAAATAACTTAAAATAGCAATACCAAACATCCTAATACATATACAGAGAGTTACCCAAAAAAAACCCCAACTCCCAAAAAAACTCGGCGAGCTCGGATTTTTGGCTATTGTCGCCAGCCAAAATCCGAGGGAATGGGTCCGTCTTCCTAGGTGTTATTCTAAGTTCAATTTATAAGATGAAGGCACTGTTTGGTTATGTTAATTATTATCTAAACTACAACAGATCTTACACAGAGCCTATATTTACCAAAATACGATATTTCCGATATCCGATTTCTACATTTAAACTTTTCAGAACTAGAATTCTATAGAGTTTAGAGATTATACCTACAGAAGATTTCTGAAAAGGCTTCCTCCAAGATGCACAAACTCAAAGATCCTAGCTTGATGGTAGTGGTGAAAGTCCTTAGCACTTAGTTCTTCTTCTCTTCTCTCTTTTCTTTTCTTTTGTGTGTTCTAAAAATATTTCTTTTTCTAAACCAGTTTATTTGCCCCAACTTAATATATATCAACTGAATTAATTGGTACAATTAAAGGATAAGAAGTGATAAGGTAGTAGGTGGTGTCACCATGTAAGATGGTGGTGGTTTCATGCAAGGAGGAGGTGTGTGTGTGGTTACACCCAAGGTGTGATGTCTAGGGGGTATATTCTAACCTTAACCATTATCTAACCCTCTTTGCATAAAAACCCTCATACAACTCTAATTAGCATAAGGAACTAACATTCTCACATAAACCCCTCATTACACATGTCATTATATAAACACTATTTTCTTTACTAATTTATTTCCACTTCAATTTAAAAAGCCCTATTACTACAATAAAAATTAAATACCATTATCTAAAATAAATAATCTAATTAATTATCTAAAATATTTCAAAATGTTACATGTTCAAATTTTCATCTTATGATACTTGCCAGTCTTGTCTCAAAGGTAAAATGACCAATACTCCATTTACTGGAAATAGAGAAAGAGTTACTGAACTCTTACGACGGATACATGATGATGTATACGGTCCTATGTCTACAAATGCCAAGGTTGGTTCTTCGTACTTCATTATATTCACTGATCATCTATCAGGATTCGGACATATGTTCCTGCTGAAACACAAGTCTGAAACATTTGAGAAATTCAAGGAATATAAACTTGAAGTTGAGAACCAGATGGGTAGAAGTATTAAAGTCCTACGATGTGATCGAGGAGTCGAATACTTGGGCATGGAGTTCCTGGATTTTCTAAAAAGAGAATAGGATTCTTTCTGAGCTTACTCCTTCGTATACACCACAGCACAACGGTGTATCGGGGCGAAGGTATCGCACCCTATGAGATATGGCGCACTCTATGATGAGTACTGCTGAGTTACCTAATTTCTTTTGGAGTTATGCACATGAGAAGATGCATACCTATTGAATGGGGTTCCATCCAAATCAGATCCTACCACTCCATATGAGATATGGAATGGGAAGACACCATGTCTTAAACGAGTTAAGATATGGGGTTATCTGACCAATGTTGAAAAACAAAATACGGACAAGCTCGAGGCAAGGTCAGTTCTATATAGCTTTGTTGGATATCCCGAACATTTGCGAGGGCATATCTTCTACCACACTGAGGAGCAAAAGGTGTTTTGTTTCTCAACATACCACCTTTTTAGAAAAGGAATTTCTTAAGAAGAAATTGTAGGGTTCCTAGGCACTCTCAAGAGGTCTCACAAGGCATCAACCATGCCAATATCAAAAATTACGGTGCCGAGAAACCCTAATACGGATCGTTGGCTAGAAGTTTAGGCGACAAAATGAAACTAGTAAACAACATAACTAGGTAAACGGAAATACAACCTTTGTAGATCCGGTTCTCTACCTCCATAGCTCCGTGATGAAGTCCTCTCCGCTGTCCAAATCGAACCATGGCTCTCACGGTGGCTTCATCGGAGAAAAGACCGGGCTAGGTCGTCGACTACGATGCCGAAGATGATCTACGTCGAAGCATCACTAGATCAAGCTCCCACTTCACCAAGTCATGAAACTTGTGAAGAAAACACACTCTACTACTTGGCAAGAGGTAGAGGATGAAGAAATAGGAAGTGGGTTCACATTAGAATTGGATTTCTCAATCTTTTCATCAAGTTGCCATTGATGAGGCAAGCTTTTTCTTCAAGTAGAAGATGATGAAGAAGAAGAAGATAATATGATGAGTATTATGTAAAATGAAAATAATAATAATACTTATCATCTACCAACCATGGTCAAGTGTAGAGACTAAACTCGGGTTAGTGGGAATGGTTAGGGTTAAGCACGAGACAAAAGGGTGACTTTGGTCAAAGCTTCAAGAAGCTTTAACTAGAAAACAAATTAAGCCACCATTTTCTCTTAATGCTTATCATTTTCCAAAAAGAATAAATAAATAAATAAATGAATAAGAAAATGAAAGGAAAACCCTAACCATTACACAACCATGGTTTAATCTTTACACAAACCCAAGTTAGCATGCATCATCAAACATGATACAAACTTGTGTACAAAAGTATATCACATATACAATGTGCACAATCCAAGTGAGAAAATCCATTTAAATTGAACCAATACTAGTTAATGCAAAGTAATATATCAAATATATCATTATACATTAAATCATTAAATCAACACTTGATTTAACGATCCGGTCATATCGAATATAAACTACTAGTATCTCATGTATCGGCTTATCGAATTGATCTTCGATTCGATAACTAGGTTATATCGCATATAACCAATCGAAACATCCATCGCGAGAATACAATACGGTATCACATACACGCATTATTCTCGGTCCCGCACATATCTCATATGCGCTCCTATTTCGTTTCGCTTGAGCCAAGAAACCTCTGTGTAGGACTCTAAAGACTCGTCAATACGCCGGCAATAGGTGATGATCATATCAAACACCCACAAGCCGCAAGCGGTCTGCTAAACGTAACGGCCACCCGGGTATTGAGCGATCAGAAGATCGACGAGCAAGCCCGCTCACATCTCAGTGAATCCAACCAGTAACACTACCGTACAGTCCGGTCTGATCGTCTGATATGTCGCATATCTTGCCTAGGGGTGGTAAACGTCAGACCCCAATAGCTCGATAAGTCGTGTCGATATGAGGTCTATAACAATTCGAGAAACTACTGGTAACACTTACCAGTAAATCTCAGCAACCCTGGCCAGGGATTTCCTGTTATAGCCAATCGAACACAGCGCAACATCTACTCCCTATACCGGGAGAGACGAATCCCCTCCTATCGCTCATTGCCTCCATGTGACTCGGGACTGTACCCAAAAACCACCGTTTTGCACGCCCTCTTGGACGTGGTAAGGTGGAAATCAAAGCACAGTGGGAACCACACAAGACTCTATGACGATCTCGGGTCAACAGACTACTCTGTACCAGTGTCACCAGAGAACTGCCATCTGACGTAAGGTATAATACCATCTGGGAGTTCTCGGCGAGTCCGTCCAGTGTACCCAGTCTCCACTGAGCACCCGTATATCATCTCTGATGTCAAACACCAATGGATATGGGATCATCCATCGCCCATCTGTATGGGTCGAGAAGGTATACGCTAGTCTACTATGGTATATCGATGCCCCGTCTCGATACACCCACGACTAGGGACGTTGAAGGATGTACTTATTGACAACCATGTCCCCACTAGTATGATCTGCATCATAGTCCAGGTAGTCAATTACACATCCTAAGGGCTTTACCAACACGTAACAGAGAGACAAACAATGTACACGTTAAGGTAAAGAGTAACCAGATAGCATACTATCATGTCGAGCAAGAAAGTCCTCCCTATATATGTCCCAGCATCCACTACAATATACATCCAATGTACAGTAATGGCCTCTAGGGCATACATATAACTAACAATTTCCCACTTGCACTAGGGCCATCTGTAGCAGTGGTTGTAGTATCTCATACTCAACCATCCCATAAAAGTCTCTCTCTGGGAATAGGCCTTCGTGAGTGGATCCGCCGTGTTATCCTCTGAGTCTACTCTCCTAACCTTGATCACCCTGGAGATCAACCATCTCCATGATCAGGTGACACTGCCTTAGAATATGTCTGGATCACTGATGGGACGGACGTTCCTTGGCATAAGCCACAACTCCATTGTCACATAATGGAAGGAACTAAGTTCATCACATGAACTAATATACACCCAGACTTCCTCTTTGGTAGTATCTTAAGTAGCGATGTATCCAGCCTTTATCGTCTAGTATGCCACGGTATCTAGCTTGGAACTCTTCCAACATACCGTCCCTCCACTGAGGGTAAAGACAATGCCTGTGACTGACACTCAGTCGTTTTTATCACCCTGGAACCATTCCAGTGATTCTCCCCAGGATCAATTGATACCATCTCACTACAACTAGTGAGTATGCTAACATCCAATTAGATCTATCTCATAGATCCAAACACCAGGATTTAGGAGGTTTCACTTTGATCCTATGTGGAGAATCATTGTGATAAGCGGAGATTGATCGAGCGTAGCATAGGAAACTCCTTCCCTATCTTGACTATATCATCCACGTACTCTACGAGGATCATCACCATACTCCCTACTACCTTTTTGTATATACAAGGTTCATCTACCATTTTGATGATGTCAACTTCTTTGACTAACTCATCAAACCAGATGTTCCAACTCCGCGATGCCTGCTTTATCCTATAAAGCATCTTGCACACGTTTCCGCTGCTCCCACTGTCTGCGAAGCCCTCTGGCTGTGTACTTATAGACACACTCTTCTAAATCATTATTTAGAAAAGCGGTGATGACACCCAACCGCCAGATATCGTAGTCATGGTATGTAGCCGTGGTAAGTAGGATCTGGATGGACTTAAGCATAGGTACTGGAAAAGGTTTCATCATTATCCACGCCTGGTCAATGACGAAATCTTTAACAAGTCTAGCTTTGAAAGTCTCAACTTTTCCATCTACACCAAGTAATCTTCTTAAGATATACTTGCTCCTGATGGGGATTTAACCCTTCAGATATAGCAACCAAAGTCCATACTTTGTTGGTGTATAAGGATTCCATCTCAGATCGCTAAACATCCAGCCATTCTTACAGAGTCTCACTCCTGATGGCCAGCTCGAAACTAGTTGGGTTATCATCTCATGACGCAATCCTCGGTCCCACTGTCATAGAGAAACCGAAGTATCTCTCAGGTGGGTGAGGAACCCTGCTAGATCGGCGGAGAGGCTGAGGTTCGTTGGTTACTACTGAATCCTTTGGTTCTACCAAATCATCTGCTGTAATTTGTATAGCTGGAACATTTCCAGTTCTACATAACAGATCTTGCCTCGAGCTTGTCCGGATTTTGCCTTTAGACATAGGCCAGACAACCCCAAATCTTAACTGACTTAACAGATGGGCTCTTCCATTACCATATCTCATATGGAGTGGTAGGCAACTGATTTGATTGGAACCCTATTCAATAGGTATGCAACTTCTCAAGTGCAAAACTCCCAAAAAGGAAATCGGAAACTCAGTAGTACTCATCATAGAGCACACCAAATCACATAGGGTGCTATTGCTCCGCCCCAATATACCATCGTACTATGGTGTATACGGAGGAGTAATGCTGAGAGAGAATCTCATTCTCCTTAAGAAAAGTCCAAGAATTCCGTGCTCAAGTATTCTCCTCCTTGATCTCATCAAAGGACATAATACTTATACCCGTATTTTGGTTCTCTACTTCTAAATCATATTCTGTGAATATCTCAAAAGGTTCGGACTTGTGTTTCAACAGGAACATATGTCTGAATCTCGAGAGATTATCAGAGAATGTAATGAAGTACAAAGGACCGGTCTTGGTATGTGTAGACAGGGGACCTGCATACATCAACATTTATCATCCCAATAGTTCACCAACTCTTTCTCTGTTTCCAATAAACAGAGCTGTGGTCATCTTATCTTTGTGACATGACCGGCAAGTTTCACAAGATGTAAATTTAAACTAATTTAAATATGCATCTGTATGTAACTTCAGCTAGTCGGGTCGCATTGATATGACCTAGTCTACAATACCTCAAGAAGGATCCGTTCATATATGAACTATTCCTCTTGTGTGTGTTCTGTATACCAAGAACTGTAGTTTGATTTAGAACATCAACGCTTTTAGATAACGTGCCCGATCCGATCAACTTTTGATATAGGAAATGTTCAAAACATTATCCAACAATACAAAATTTTACCGTTTCTTTATTAATAAAGAGACAGATATGATTTTGTACATCAGGTTCGGTATCTAATAACATTTGTTCAGAATCAATGTATCGGTATTACAGGGTGACAGTGACCAACAGACTTGGCTGCAACTCTTACCCCGTTTTCTGCCTCATGAAACTTATCACCCGTTCTCAGTTTTTCTACCTTTTTGTAGCCCTATGTAACAGATTACATATCTGGGATCCTGATCCGGTATCATATACCCAGGATGCGGAGGATACTGAGAAACAGTTCTTTATAATGAACACACCCGAAGATGATGCATCAGCATGCACTCTCTTCGTTTGGGCGACACGGGAATTCTGGTAATCCCCAATTTCCTGCTCTATCTTATAACAATTATAAGTTGGAGCGGGACCAACGTTCCCCAGCTCAGTATAACAAGCGGGTTCGGTCAATTATCCGTATTATTATCTTGATTAAGGCGTGATATGGTCGCTACCTGGAGAGAGAGAGAAGAAAACACTCAGCGTGCGCTCTTGCTAGAATAGATTGGTTTTTATTTTATCTAATCAGGATGGCTCCCACTGCTTTTTATCAAATCTTCCTTCAAACCCTAAAAGGAAAGACTAGCCGGGATTAATTACACGCTACAAGTTCGCCAATCTTTCAGCCAGGCCAGTGTCGGTACTTTGAGGGAGGTCCCCCGTGCTTTCGCACGAACCTAATTAATGTAAACCTCGTTTTCCCAGAGGTGTAACCCCGTTGACACCTTTCTAGTCACCTACTTGATCGGCTAATTGTAATGTGTAAAACTCTCCCAGGAGTAACTCTTACTCGCAGTGGGTATCGGGATCCAACTATCTCATAGAAAGTATGCAATCTCATTGCAAATTTCAACACTTGAAATTCCCGATAATATTTTGCCCATAACCTCCTATGACCTTGACAAAGGCCAACAAACCATAGGATGCTAGTCAAGTTCAACCCGTCATTTCCTGATTGAATTAAACCCACCCGCACGGCCCTTGACAAAGGCTAACAAGGTCGCACGACTACCCTAATCCAATCTGCATCATATGCATAAGCAGATAAGCACCGGCCAGCTACCGCACACTGCGCCTTGACAAAGGCCAACAAACGCAGCACGAATACTAACTACTACTTATCTGAAATGACGGAGGGCTACGACAAGTTTTTCTGAAAACCTATTGCGTAATGAAGTTGATATCGTTGTAGGATCGAATGAATTTTGAAATGGAGTGTTTTTTAGGCTTTTCTAGTTTTGCTAAAGGAGTCACTCCCGGTGAAGGGATCGTCGGTCCTTTCCTCGTCGAATGAGGTACGGGATATATCATATATATCACTGTGCAAAGCAAAAACTCTTAAAAGCAATCAAAAGACAAACCGAGTGTGTAGCATCTGCCAGTTATTGCTAAAGGAGTCACTCCCGGTGAAGGGATCTCGGTCCTTTCCTTATCGAATAAGGTGTAGGATATATCACATATACCGCTGTGCAATGCAAGAACTGTAGCTACCTGTTTTATTTTGAAATTCGATTCCACAACATCTTTAGGTTTCTTTTATTTCATTAATCACATTAATGAAGTCCCATCATTTAAGTACCTAAACATCACAGATAAATACGACGTACACTTATGTCATCCGCATTCGCCTCGATGTCCCCTCGTGCACCGTTAGGTTAGGTAACTAACGGCAGAGCGGGGCAGGGCTAGCGCGGGTGTAAAACATAAGTAACGCCTATATAATATATCATATATACTATATACTGTATCTATCACAGAACATTACATGATCACATCACAGATATCGCAGCAGAAGAATCATATGAAATATTGGATATACTAGGACGTCCGTGTTTTCAATACGAGCCAGTATAAAACACGGATTCCACGGTCGTGATGAATAGCCAAACCCACACCCTTAGACCCCTACGAGAGCGGCAAGCAACCCTACCAATTCTAGAGTTAGGAGACCCAGACTCGACTCCTCGAGTTGGTCTCCCACTGGACTCCAGAACCCGGTTACTTGTGCCCTCCTCCTTGGGTCTATCCTAGTGCGGAAAAGTAAATAATATACAAAGGGTGACTACTTCCGCAACCTGGAAGTGCCCCAATAAAAGAATATTACATACAAGTTTTTACATGAAAGAAAATGAAAAACACTCATCTCACATAAAACCCCCGGCTATTCGAACACGACGATCCAATATAACATATCCAGCAACACATAACATCACATGTCATCAACGTAAGTAAACATGCGTATCCCAATTGTCGTTGACATATAGCAATGAAACCGGCGATATCACATATTACACTTACGGTCACAGAAAAGAAAGTGTAAAACTACAACAGTTGGAATCCGCAACCTCCTCAGACATCGCATGCCTGACCAAATGAATTCTTTAGACATCGCATGCCTAACAATTATAAACCCCGCATTTTAGTCTCGTTATCGAAAACACTTTTCAATATCAAGTCGGGTAATTCAACAAGATTCTCGACATCCTGATCGAATGCTCGTCGCAAACTTCAGTAGGCGGCGGCACCCCCGATACCGTCGACAAAGTGCACCAAGGCAGAACACCGCTGCCGCGAGCACCCGAACGGATGCTTTCGGCGACGGGGTTCTCCTACAGTCACTTGGTCGGGGCTATGGGGTGTAGCTGTCTATTAAGTTTACCCGGCGAGTATCCGCATACGCTACGTGATTGCGACGGACTTTTGATCGCATCAAAATTCCGTGGCAACCGATCAAGTGAGACTAAACCGCTAGATTTATAATATTCATTCTTTTATCTCATAACTGCTTGTGAATTCCAATTATTGTATCACATTCCATATAATTAGAAAATGTTAAACTTTCCGATCGAACATTCAAACACCCAAGTTTTCCCGATACAGATCAACACATGAAACAAGTCTAAAAACATTCAGTTCGTGCCTCAGTACCAACGGTCCAGCCATAGAAGGGTCAAGCCAACGCCTCACATGTGGCACGTCGTACTGCCCCAAACCCGAAGGTTCAAAGGCCAGTTCAAGACGGTCACATAATCGAGTTAAGGTTTGTTGTCTTCTAGAGGGACCATCGCGTTACTTGCACTACTTAGAATGTCTTTAAACCACGGAAAAATCCAACACTTGGAAATTTCCCGACAGGGGAAAAATTTGGTATTTATATCCGGTCGAACCTTTTAACATATTCAATGAATATCCGGAAAAGCACACCGACAAAATTAGACAGTCCGATCGAATACACCGAGTCCCCAATACAACCCAGAAAATACAACTCTGGAATAAATATTAAAATATTCCCAGGAAAACCAGCACCAGAAAGCATGAATTACTGTGCAAAGTTTGAAGGCCAATCAAGTCACGTGACCGCGGAACCGCCGCAGAAGCCAGGCTTCTGCCGCGGTTCCGCCGCGCAATAGAGGTATCATGGAAATTTTTTTGCATCGTAATTCTTAGAATTCCCTGCTGGGTTTTCTGCATATTTTTAATTCTCAAAAATCCACAAATTCAGAAAAAGTCCAGAGAGCAATATTAGGGTTTGGGTTTTGATTCGATCGGAGTTCTAATTCCGTCTAGACTTCGCCTAAGGCTCTAGCTAGGCTCTGATACCACTGTAGGGTTCCTAGGCACTCTCAAGAGGTCTCACAAGGCATCAACCATGCCAATATCAAAAATTACGGTGCCGAGAAACCCTAATACGGATCGTTGGCTAGAAGTTTAGGCGACAAAATGAAACTAGTAAACAACATAACTAGGTAAACGGAAATACAACCTTTGTAGATCTGGTTCTCTACCTCCATAGCTCCGTGATGAAGTCCTCTTCGCTGTCCAAATCGAACCATGGCTCTCACGGTGGCTTCATCGGAGAGAAGACCGGGCTAGGTCGTCGACTACGATGCCGAAGATGATCTACGTCGAGGCATCACTAGATCAAGCTCACACTTCACAAGTCATGAAACTTGTGAAGAAAACACACTCTACAACTTGGCAAGAGGTAGAGGATGAAGAAATAGGAAGTGGGTTCACATTAGAATTGGATTTCTCACTCTTTTCATCAAGTTGCCAATGATGAGGCAAGCTTTTTCTTCAAGTAGAAGATGATGAAGAAGAAGAAGATAATATGATGAGTATTATGTAAAATGAAAATAATAATAATACTTATCATCTACCAACCATGGTCAAGTGTAGAGACTAAACTAGGGTTAGTGGGAATGGTTAGGGTTAAGCATTAGACAAAAGGGTGACTTTGGTCAAAGCTTCAAGAAGCTTTAACTAGAAAACAAATTAAGCCACCATTTTCTCTTAATGCTTATCATTTTCCAAAAAGAATAAATAAATAAATAAATAAGAAAATGAAAGGAAAACCCTAACCATTACACAACCATGGTTTAATCTTTACACAAACCCAAGTTAGCATACATCATCAAACATGATACAAACTTGTGTACAAAAGTATATCACATATACAATGTGCACAATCTAAGTGAGAAAATCCATTTAAAGTGAACCAATACTAGTTAATGCAAAATAATATATCAAATATATCATTATACATTAAATCATTAAATCAACACTTGATTTAACGATCCGGTCATATCGCATATAACCGACTAGTATCTCATGTATCGGCTTATCGAATCGATCTTCGATTCGATAACTAAGTTATATCGCATATAACCAATCGAAACATCCATCGCGAGAATACAATACGGTATCACATACACGCATTATTCTCGGTCCCGCACATATCTCATATGCGCTCCTATTTCGTTTCGCTTGAGCCAAGAAACCTCTGTGTAGGACTTTAAAGACTCGTCAATACGCCGGCAGTAGGTGATGATCATATCAAACACCCACAAGCCGCAAGCGGTCTGCTAAACGTAACGGCCACCCGGGTATTGAGCGATCAGAAGATCGACGAGCAAGCCCGCTCACATCTCAGTGAATCCAACCAGTAACACTACCGTACAGTCCGGTCTGATCGTCTGATATGTCGCATATCTTGTCTAGGGGTGGTAAACGTCAGACCCCAATAGCTCGATAAGTCGTGTCGATATGAGGTCTATAACAATTCGAGAAACTACTGGTAACACTTACCAGTAAATCTCAGCAACCCTGGCCAGGGATTTCCTGTTATAGCCAATCGAACACAGCGCAACATCTACTCCCTATACCGGGAGAGACGAATCCCCTCCTATCGCTCATTGCCTCCATGTGACTCGGGACTGTACCCAAAAACCACCATTTTGCACGCCCTCTTGGATGTGGTAAGGTGGAAATCAAAGCGCAGTGGGAACCACACAAGACTCTATGACGATCTCGGGTCAACAGACTACTCTGTACCAGTGTCACCAGAGAACTGCCATCTGACGTAAGGTATAATACCATCTGGGAGTTCTCGGCGAGTCCGTCCAGTGTACCCAGTCTCCACTGAGCACCCGTATATCATCTCTGATGTCAAACACCAATGGATATGGGATCATCCATCGCCCATCTGTATGGGTCGAGAAGGTATACGCTAGTCTACTCTGGTATATCGATGCCCCGTCTCGATACACCCACGACTAGGGACTTTGAAGGATGTACTTATAGACTACCATGTCCCTACTAGTATGATCTGCATCATAGTCCAGGTAGTCAATTACACATCCTAAGGGCTTTACCAACACGTAACAGAGAGACAAACAATGTACACGTTAAAGTAAAGAGTAACCAGATAGCATACTATCATGTCGAGCAAGAAAGTCCTCCCTATATATGTCCCAGCATCCACTACAATATGCATCCAATGTACAGTAATGGCCTCTAGGGCATACATATAACTAACAGAAATTAGTGGTCATGAGGTAGAACTGGAAGGAGTTCTAGCTGGACAAACAAACAGCTGATGATTTTGTGAAACCAAAGGATTCAATAGTTTCTAACGAGCCTCAGCGTCTCCGCGAATCTGGTAGGTTCCTCAACCACCTAAGAGATACTATGGTTTCCTCGGTGATGGTGGGAGCGAGGATTGCATCATGGTAGATGATGACCCAACCCGGTTTAGGCAGGCTATCAGGAGTGAGGACTCTGTGAAAAGGCTGGATGCTATGCAATCAGAGATGGAATCCATGTACACCAACAAAGTATGACTTTGAATGTTGCACCTGAAGGGGGTAAAACCCATTGGGAGCAAATGGATCTTGAGAAGATTCTTGGTGTAGATGGAAAAGTTGAGACTTTCAAAGCTAGACTTGTAGTAAAAGGCTTTCGTCAATAACCAGGTGTGGTTTACGATGAAACCTTTTATCCAGTGGCTATGCTTAAGTCCATCAGGATTAGAGCACGCATCGCGGAGTTGGAACATCTGTTTTGATGTGGCAGTCAAAGAGTTTGACTTCATCAAAAAGGTAGATGAACCTTGTATATACAAGAAGGTTGTAGAGAGTAAGGTTGTCTTCCACGTGTTGTACGTAGATGGCATACTCTTGATAGGAAACGGTTTCTTATGCTACACTCGGTCAAGCTCCTCTTATCACGAGGATTCTCAATAGAAGATCTAGATGATACCTACTACATCTTGTGGATTATGATCTATGGTGATAGATCTAAGTGGATGTTGGGAGTGTCCCAAATCTAGGTACATTAACACCGTACTAAAGGGGTTTAGTATGGAGGATTCTAAGCGTGGTGGTTCACACTTACTCAGAAATCACTCTCTCCAAAAAAATATCTTCTAAGACTGATTTGGAGAGAGCTCGCGTGCAAGGGATACCCTATGCTTCGGCACTAGGCTCTATCATGTATGCGATGTTATGTACCAGACCAGATGTATCTAGCTCACTAGGTGTAGTGATCAGGAATCAATCGGATCTTGGGAGAATCACTAGAAAGCAGTGTAGGACATTCTTAAGTACTTGAGAAGCACTGAAGAAATGTTCTTGGGGTTTGGTAATGGTGAACTCTGATTGTTAGGATACGTGCGTGTTCAAGTTCTAGTTTAAATACCGCAATCAAGACGGTTTCGCTTGTAGCTAGCCGGTTGAGTACGGGTCGTCCGCAGGGAGATGGGAGTCTTTTTCAAAGTGTTTTAACGAGTTAAGTCCTGTTTTCAGATGTTGTTGGATTATCTAAGTGTTGAGTTGATATTTAAAGAGAGCTTGTTAGGGTTAGGATTAGGTTAGTTTGAGTTAGGAGTCTCCACATCTTTCGTTGCCCCACTTAATATCGGTGTTACGGTAATCGGCAACAACGGGGATTAGCACGACTAGGAAGGAACTTGCGAGTATAAGCTAGGCTTTCCAACGCATAGTCCTTCCTTTTGGTGCTTGTCCGTCCGTTCTTGGCTCTTATCCATAACCTCCGGTTAATTCAACCACAACCGGTCTCACTACGGAATCACCGCTATCATGTAGGATAGGGTGCCGTAAGGAGCGGATTGTGGTTCAATTAACGGGAGTCGATTTAAGTTGTTGGGAAAGGAAAGAGTGAGAGAGATTTCCTTCTCTCAAACTTCCCTTATCCTACCCTAACAAGTATAAAGCTACTCACACTTCATGATAAGGAAAAACAAAACAAAACAAAGAGGAAGATAGAAAGAAGGAGATGAGAAGAATACGACTAACTATTTGCGACCTCACCTTGGCGAGGATCGAGCGTAAGTATCATTGTCGTATGAATGATAAAGAAAAAGAGAGAAGAAAGAAATAGCAAGAAAATAACAACAACTACTTAACAATTAAAATTACAACAAGTAAAGAAAGATAAGGAGACAAGCATGATAATAAAAATGGTCTTCTTTATTCATCACTCTTCACTCAAAAGCTCACTACAAGTTTAATGGAGAAGAGGTGAGAAGAGGAAGAAGATAAACACTAAAACTAGGCAAAATGAAAATACAAGAATGGACCTCACCCTTCTCAAAGTTCTGGGCTATTTATAGGCCAAAAAATGAAACCCTAGGGCAACCACCAGAACCCAAACAGAATGACAAAAATACCCCCAAAAACTTTCTGTCTGCCGCCACTGTATGGCCGCGGATCCGCGGCCTGGACCCCACTTTAGCCGCGGATCCACGGCCTTCTTGATGAATTGGCACTTGGTATTTTTGGTGGCACCCTGATTTGATGTACTCTTCTCTCTGGTACATGTGTTTTATCAATTTGGCTCCACGATTTCTCCAGAATTTCTGTTGGGGGAAAGGTGAACTTTTTGTCAAGATTTTGTCATGATTGCCTCGAGCTCCGCGTAGATCTCTTGGATTTTGTGCTACCATTGAGCCTTGTGCATGAGAATGACATTGATTTGATATTTTGTCTTCCTAAACTGGTATCTGGCAACATACGGATGAAGAGCGGAGACCGTGTTTTTATCTGTGGTTGGCAGGAACCCGGATTTTTTCGTCTTTTCCATGAATTTCACCGTTTTAGAACCGAGAACCTGTATCCTGCAATTGACTGGCAAACACGGCTCAAGAGTATCTACGGATATGCAATGTGACAAAAATTGGGTGGTATGAAAATGCAAAAATCTGATATGAACAAATACCCCCAAACTTATCATTTGCTCGTCCCGAGCAAAGCCCATTTATTCACAAAAAATTTCCTAACCTCACTTTTGCAGGGAACGCGATTGCACTGAGCATGTGCAACAAGCCGTTAAACCTCTAGGTGTCCCTAGTAGGAGGAGTGTTGTCTCCTGAGGGTTTTCAGCGGATACTACCCACAAAATCCGGTCAAGTTGGTTTTGTAAAATAACTAAGATTCAAACCCTAAAGTTTTGTTTTAGAAAATAACAATTCTATAATCCTAAGTCTAGACCATCGAACCTTTATTTTTCACACCTCGCATCTTATTTAACTACAGATTTTATATGTCTTTACGTGCAGTGCAAATAGTGTCGTTAAGTTCCAGAAGGATCGATTAAAGTCATCATGTCGCACAATAAAGCCCAGATAACAATTTTAAAAGGATCACATAAGTTTTATAATGAGTTAAGCATTTTTCAAGTTTCGTTTTCCAGTAAGGTTTCAACTTCAGAATTTCTATCTTCCTTAACAGGAAACTAAATCGTATTTTTCACTCCACCCTTTTCTTGTTTTCATTTCATACACACCTCTGTGAACGTGCAATAGTCTTTATCAAAGAGTAAAACCTTCATATCTCCGTTAAATTTTTTTTTTTTTAAAAGCCTGTCTTTTATCAAGATTATTCTCACTCAAAGAACCGTTAGGAATTTTAACTCGGAGAGAACACTTGCTTGACTTTGTTTTAAACTGGACTTTCTAGGCTTCTTAGCGAGCTTTGGACCAATGCACCCAAACCAGTTGATTTTAGGGCATTAGGTGTAGAAACACCCCAGCGGACTTAATTACTCAAGTTACCTAGGTCCAAAAACAAAAGACAGTTTGGCGTGAAAATCAGATGATTTAATACGAACGGAGATATAACTGGCAGTTCAAATATTTTTTTTTTGGATAAAAGACGTGTTTGGTGTGTAATCATTCCAATCAAGTTTTAGATGGGTTATTTTTCAGACTTAGCTCCAATTACGGCATCAATAACATTCCTTCATATTCGCTTTACTTCATAAACTATTCTTGACATTACTTATTTCAGAACAAACCTATTTGATCCTCAGAAAATCATTTATCTGTTTAAAAGTTTAAACATGAAAGACTTGTCATCTAATTCCCAAAATCTTACGACACGTGTAGTGTGATGTAAAGACGTATATCAGCTATAGTTAACTTCAAAGGAGAGTTATCTTTCAGGTTTTCAAAATCCAAACATAAGATTTAGTTATTCCTATTTTTTTTCAAACAAAAACCGTCGAAATGTTGAATCAAAGTTCTTCCACAAGCTAACTTGACAACAAAGTTTTTATATTTTTTAGAAAATTTTCAGATTTTTATGGATTTATGGATTTTAATATGCAGATGCAAAATATACATATGAATGCGAAGGTAAGAAATGCGAACCGAGCGTACCCCCAAACTTAAACTGGACAGTGTCCTCACTGTCGTAGCATGAAGAGAGCAGTTGGAAGGTTCAAAATTGTCGGTTAGTGATACACAATTTTTATTTGTTTTTGTTTTTAAAGAAAAGAAAAAGAATATACACAAATATACACAAAATGGTTTGTACATACCCCCAAACTTATTTGGAACAGTGTCCACTGTTCTTGGCTGGATAACCGAAGTTTGGAGGTAGGCAGAGGAAGATCATGCAGTGTAAACCGGCTCCTGTAAGAACAGGAGCTCCTCTGTTGGTTCGGCGCTAAGGTACGGTTTGCATCGGTGTCCATTTACCTTGAAAAGTGAACCGTCCTTTGGATTTTCCAAATCCACAGCGCCCTGCGGATACACATTCCGCACAAAATACGGCCCTTTCCAGCGAGATCGGAGCTTTCCAGGATGGAAGTGAAGTCGGGTGTCGTAAAGCAGTACCTGCTGACCAGGTACGAAGGTTTTGCGCAAAAGGTGTTTATCGTGAAACACCTTCATTCGATTCTTAATGACAACCGCGTTATCGTAAGCCTCATCCCTAAGCTCGTTCAGTTCGTTCAACTGCAGCTTCCGATGGCTGCCCGCGTCCTCAAGAGACAGATTCAGCTCTTTAATCGCCCAAAATGCGCGATGCTCTATTTCGACAGGAAGGTGGCAGGCTTTTCCGTACACAAGCCGATAGGGAGACATGCCAAGGTCGGTCTTATAAGCTGTTCTAAATGCCCAAAGGGCATCAGTGAGTTTCAGAGACCAATCCTTACGGTTCTTGGAAACCGTCTTCTCCAGTATCTGCTTGATTTGTCGATTTGAAACTTCGGCCTGCCCGCAGGTTTGGGGGTGGTAGGGCGTAGAAAGCTTATGATTAATGGAGTATTTCCGCATCAAGGCTTCGAAAGTTTTATTACAGAAATGACTTCCATTGTCGCTAATGATCGCTCGGGGGTGCCCAAACCGTGAGAAAATGTTTTCTTTAAGGAACCTAACGACAACCTTGTTGTCGTTAGTTCGGCTGGGCACAGCCTCGACCCATTTAGAGACGTAATCAACAGCTAGAAGGATGTATAAGTTCCCAAAAGAGCTGGGAAACGGCCCCATGAAGTCTATCCCCCAAACATCGAAAATCTCCACAACCAAGATCGGTTGGAGCGGCATCTCGTTCCTCCGGGATATCCGGCCCATGTGTTGGCACCGGGAGCAAGTCTTGTAATAGTCGTGAGCGTCTTTGAAAAGTTGTGGCCAGTAGAAACCACATTTCAAGATCTTCTCAGCTGTCTTTCTGGGCCCAAAATGCCCGCCACACGCTTGATCATGGCAAAATGACAGCACACTCTTGAATTCCTCATCAGGGACACACCGACGAATAATCTGGTCGGGACAGTACTTGAACAAGTAGGGTTCGTCCCAGTAAAAGTGTTTTACTTGGGATAAGAAGCGAAGTCTGTCCTGACTCGACCATTCGGTCGGTAGTAATCCCGTGGCCAAATAGTTCACAATATCTGGGAACCAGGGTTCGCAAGATACTGTCAAGAGTTGTTCATCCGGGAAAACGTCGTTAATTGGAATTGGAAGCGAAGGCGAAGAAGGAAGTCGTGAGAGATGGTCGGCAACCACGTTTTCACATCCTCTTTTGTCCTTAATGACAAGGTCAAACTCTTGAAGCAAGAGGATCCAACGTATTAACCGAGATTTGGCATCTTTCTTCGCAAAAAGATGGCGCAGAGCTGAATGGTCTGTGTAGACAATGACTGGAGAGCCGATGAGGTAGGGCCTGAACTTTTTAAAGCAAATACAACAGCTAAGAATTCCTTCTCAGTTGTTGTATAGTTAAGTTGGGCGTCGTTCATGGTTCGGCTAGCGTAATAAATTACGTGCGGCATCTTGTTGATGTGTTGTCCAAGGACAGCACCAATGGCAAAGTCGGATGCATCGCACATAATCTCGAAGGGGTGCGTCCAGTCAGGTGAGGAAAGAACGGGAGCAGAAGTGAGAGAGCGTTTCAGTGACTCGAAGGCAGTCACACAGCTCGAGTTGAAGTCGAAAGGTGTATCCTTGGCCAGTAAGAGAGTCAAGGGCCTAGCAATCTTGCTAAAGTCCTTGATGAACCGTCTATAGAAACCGGCATGGCCAAGGAAGGCTCGGATATCTCTGACGCATCGGGGAGGAGGCAGATTGGAAATGACCTCAATCTTTGCTTTGTCAACCTCTATGCCATTTTGCGAGATGATATGTCCTAAGACAATACCTTCGCGCACCATGAAGTGGCATTTCTCCCAGTTCAAAGTGAGATTCTTGTCCTTACATCGGGTAAGGACAGCGTCAAGATGCAGCAAACACTCGTCAAAGGAGTCGCCGAAGATGGAGAAGTCATCCATGAAAATCTCCAGAAATTTTTCCACCATGTCAGAGAAAATTCCCATCATACACCGCTGGAAGGTAGCGGGCGCATTGCATAACCCAAAGGGCATGCGTCGATATGCAAACGTGCCGAAAGGACAAGTGAAAGTGGTCTTGTCCTGGTCTTTTTCGGCGATGGGAATTTGATTGTAGCCAGAGTAGCCATCTAGAAAGCAATAGTACTCATGTCCGGCCAATCGTTCAAGCATCTGGTCAATGAAAGGTAGCGGAAAGTGGTCTTTCCGCGTTGCGGCGTTGAGTTTTCTGTAATCAATGCAAACTCGCCACCCAGTTTGGGTGCGAGTCGGGATTAACTCATTCGCCTCGTTGGTTATGACCGTGATGCCCGACTTCTTGGGGACAACATGAATGGGGCTAACCCACTGGCTATCAGAGATAGGGTAAATGATACCACTATCTAGACATTTGACGATCTCCTTCTTCACAGCCTCCTTCATGACTGGATTAAGACGTCTTTGTGGATCCCGGGCTGGTTTGGCATCATCCATCAGATGAATGTGATGCTCAACGATCAGGGGACTAATCCCCTTGATGTCCGCCATGGACCAGCCAAAAGCTTGCCTGTTGCTGTGCAAGACCGCGAGAAGGGCTTTCTCTTGCTCGGGAGCTAGAGAAGCCGAAATGATGACAGGGAGGGTCTCGTTCTCACCTAAGTAAGCATACTTAAGGTGAGACGGCAACGGCTTGAGTTCGAGCGTTGGAGGTGAAATGATGGAAGGCAAGACTGGTGCAATGGTCTCGAACTCAAAGGACTCCAGCAAAGGTTCAAAACGAGTGTAGGCAACCGAGTCGGATGGTTCAGGTAACTCATCCGGAAAGTCGAAAGATTCGAACTCGGGTTGTGCGCGGATAAGATTGTTCGAGAACGTGAAACACTCGTATTCGTTATCGGGCGCAGAAACACCAGCAGGTTCGAAGAGAAACGCACTAGTGGCGTCAAGATTATCGTGATCAAACAAAAACTCCTCGAATTCACACTCTTCGGGGGTGATCTCCTGGATCGAGCAGACGTCCAGTATATGAGCATTAGGTTCGGCGGGCTGATTCCCCAACCTAAAAATGTTGAGTTCAATCGTCATATTTCCAAAAGAGAGGTTCATTGAACCGTTGCGACAATTGATCACAGCATTTGAGGTTGCGAGAAATGGGCGACCGAGTATCGCCGGAATTTGATTCCGGGGGTTAGCTACAGGCTGTGTATCTAAGACAATGAAGTCAACGGGGAATATGAAGTCCCCGACTTTTATTAACACATCCTCTAGCTCACCCCTAGGATGGGTGATCGATCGGTCGGCCATTTGGAGAGTGCAGTGTGTGGGTTTCAACTCTCCGACGTCTAATTGCTCGTATACTGAATACGGAAGCAGGTTAACACTGGCACCAAGATCTAATAGTGTGCGGTTGATGTTCTTATCCCCAATGGTAATTGAAATCGTAGGACAGCCAGGGTCCTTCCGTTTTTGAGGTAAAAATTGGGTAAGGGCATCACTCACAGCACTAGCCAAGAAAACTTTCTTGGGTACCTGAGACTTCCTCTTTTTCGTGCACAAGTCCTTTAAGATTTTCGCGTAGGACGGGACTTGTTGGACAGCATCTAAAAGAGGAATGTTAATGTTAACCTGCTTGAATAACTCCAGAATCTTCTCCATTTGTGGATTTTGTTTGTTAGACCTCAACCGGTTTGGAAATGGAACATTTTGAAAATTGGTTGAGTCTAATGCTGGAGGAGGAGATTTTGGAGTTGGAACGGATCCCAGAATAGGTGTTATCATGGAGTGAGAAGTGGGTCCGTTCAGAGCAGAAGAAGAGGAAGGAGAGCCTGTTGAAGAACGGAGAATAGGCTCGGAAGACGAAGAAGAAGAAGAAGCAGAAGAAGAAGCAGTGGCCGGGGTGTCATCGTTGATTCGCTTGCCAATGCTGTTTTGCAGCATCCTTCCCGATCTCAGTGTGGTCACGGAACTCACATTATGGTTTTGTTGTTCAAGAGCAACATGTGCATTATGTGGGTGACCGGGATTTGGAAGTGGCTGGGACGGGAGCTTCCCCTTCTCTCGCTCGCTCAAGGCGGCGTTCAGCTGTGCAATCTGGGCCTCGATGGTCTTGATGCTCTGCCCGTGTGCGGCGGTGTGTTGCACTAAAGATTGGATCGAAGACTGGATGTTGGCGGTGGATTGAGTCGATTGTTTAACAAACGCCTCCAGACTTCGCTCGAGCGAGGAAACCTTATCAGTGTTTGACGGAACAAAGTTGTTTGGTGGAAAAGAGTTGTTGGGTGCAAAGTTGTTCGTCTGGTTTTGGAAAGGTTGGGGTTGGAAGGGCTGCTGATATTGATGTTGAGTTTGTTGTGGCGCTTGTTGTTGCGGTGGAGGGCCCCTTTAGAAATTGTTGCCTTGGAATTGATTCTGATTCTGATTCTAGGAGAAATTGGGGTGGTTCCTCCAACCGGGATTGTAGGTGGAAGAGTATGGATCATTCCTCGGTCTTTGCTGGAAGGCAGCATTAACCTGATCCTGTCCTTGCGAGGGTGGATTATAAGGACACTCTTCGGTCAAGTGGGAAGGATCAGAACAACAGGCGCAGATGGTACGAAGGGGGAGAACAGGGGCAGGAGCAGGAGCAGAAAATTTGCTCTCTATCGCTTCAAGCTTTCGTGTTATTGCAGCCATTTCAGCTTTCATCGCAATAGAGACGTCAAGTTGGTAGATTCCTACCCTAGACTGACCGGTAGAAGTGGAGGTAGAAGAAGAAGAAGTCGGTCTGGTGCTCTCCCACTGTAGCGTTTGCTCCGCAAGATCGTCAAAGAACTGCCACGCTTCCTCGTCAGATTTCGATAGGAAGTGGCCCTGACAGATGGTTTCCAGCAACTGCTTCGTTGCTGGGTTCAGTCCCTCGTATAAGGTTTGGCAGAGTTGCCATTTCTCTATACCGTGGTGAGGACACTGAACAAGAAGGTCTTTGTACCGGTCAAAGCATTTCCAGAAAGGTTCAGAATGAAGCTGGGAGAATTGGTTGATTTCATTTCGAATTCTTGCGGTCTTATGATTTGGATAAATTTTTTTCAGAAACGTTTTAACAAACTCGTCCCAGCTGGTGATTGAGTGGGAAGCGGTGCTATACAGCCATTTTTCAGCGAGATCGCATAAAGTGAACGGAATGACCCGTAGACGTATAGCATCGTCCGACAGCTGGGTGGTTTTCATCATGGCACAGACATTTTGAAATTTATTGATGAAGATATAGGCATCTTCAGATTCGAGCCCATGAAAACGTGGAAGCATGTTGATGAAATGGGGCTTAATTTCAAAGTTGTCCCCATTGGCCGGAGGAAGAGAAAGGCAGGTGGGAAGTGCAGAACGGGTGGGGTATAAACGATCCTGGAGCGCAATTCGCTGCGGCGCTACAACAGGCGGAGGTGGTGGGATATTGGTCTCCGTAGGAGGTGGAGCCAATCCAGCGGTGGTCAAAGAGATGTTCGGATTAAATCCTGACATCGCGGAAGAAGAGGTTGGTGAAGGTGAAGGTGAAGATGTATGAACAGAATTTCGGTCAACGTCGGAGTTGGCCGGCAAAGGAAGGGGTGAAAGAGGAGTGGACGGAGTATTGACTTCGGAGTCGATCGCGTAGTCGGTCGCGACTAACGTAACGCGGACTAGACGGGCGCTAGTGTCCCGAGTCCAAGCGGACATACACTAAACGAGTTTAGTATAGTCAAAGCGGAGAAGGTGAGGGTAAGAAAACGTCAATGGAGAAAGGCGATGGGTGGTGGGTAAAAAATGGATTTGGCGACAAAAGGGCAAGTTTTTATAAAAGTTTTTGATTTTTTTTTTCTTTTTGTTTTTTTTTTAGAAAGAGATTTACAGAAATATGTACGGAAATACGGCTTAAGCAATCACAAACAAGATATGCACAATCACACCTAGATCTAGGGTAACCTAGGTCTACTAGACCTGCTCCTGAACTTGATTTTCGAAGTTAAACAGTGTCGAGAAACAGGCTTAAAAATACACCGATCACGGGGCCAGGTAAGTGCAGAGATAAGGGGAGGTTGTCCAACGCTTTCGCGAAGTTCCTTAATTAAATAACCCTTTCTCTTTCGGCGGTTGCGCCTTTAACACTTTCCTAGACACCCAGTAATCAATATACGGTTAAGCGAGGTTCTAAACACGGTTTATCTTCTCCTAATGAGCGCGAAGTCCTTAGGGCTGAAGTCTAGTATTTTTTAAATTTACAATGGACAATGCATATGCTTTAGTGATTTTTGGGGTCCTGGGAAGGGTGATGAAATCCCCACCCAATCTGGATTGGTTTCAAGCCCCTTAAGTCCGTATTAAAGAATGCAAAACAGTAACAAATCAACAGCAAACAATTTTTATTTTGCGGCGCAAAGAATCCTGCACAAGAACAGTTTATTGGAAGGGGGAGAAGAGTTTGCGCAAAGAAGGCTGCAAAAAACACAGTTCAGTGGAGTTAAGAGGAGTGGAGAGAGGCAGAGGGACTTACAGAGAAATTTTGGGGCTCTGAAGCCACCAAGTGGCCGCGGATCCGCCGCCTATTCCCCTCTATTGCCGTGGATCCGCGGCAGGAAGTGGGTATTGGGGCTTCAGTTTTCTGGTGTGGGCTCTGTTTGGTGTCCTCTGTTTGTCTGGATGTGTGAAATGCTGAGTTGCTCACTGTATCTACTCCAGATTTTTACAGTAGACCGGATGCTTCGTTTTTGTCCGTCGCGGTGTAGCCGCGAAAATGTGGGTCTATCTTCCCACGTCTTTGGCACTGTACTTGAACTCCGTATTTCCAACGTCTTTGGCGTCGATCTTGAGCTTCGTATTTCCTGCACACTTGCACAAAAACTAATCAAGAATAACAAGATGGTTTCTTTTACAAAGTATATTTTTTTCGTTTTTTTTTATACTTACAAATTAACCCGAAATTACACAAGGAAATAAACTATCGTCTCCCCGGCAACAGCGCCATTTGATTGTTAGGATACGTGCGTGTTCAAGTTCTAGTTTAAATACCGCAATCAAGACGGTTTCGCTTGTAGCTAGCCGGTTGAGTATGGGTCGTCCGCAGAGAGATGGGAGTCTTTTTCAAAGTGTTTTAACGAGTTAAGTCCTGTTTTCAGATGTTGTTGGATTATCTAAGTGTTGAGTTGATATTTAAAGAGAGCTTGTTAGGGTTAGGATTAGGTTAGTTTGAGTTAGGAGTCTCCACATCTTTCGTTGCCCCACTTAATATCGGTGTTACGGTAATCGGCAACAACGGGGATTAGCACGACTAGGAAGGAACTTGCGAGTATAAGCTAGGCTTTCCAACGCATAGTCCTTCCTTTTGGTGCTTGTCCGTCCGTTCTTGGCTCTTATCCATAACCTCCGGTTAATTCAACCACAACCGGTCTCACTACGGAATCACCGCTATCATGTAGGATAGGGTGCCGTAAGGAGCGGATTGTGGTTCAATTAACGGGAGTCGATTTAAGTTGTTGGGCAAGGAAAGAGTGAGAGAGATTTCCTTCTCTCAAACTTCCCTTATCCTACCCTAACAAGTATAAAGCTACTCACACTTCATGATAAGGAAAAACAAAACAAAACAAAGAGGAAGATAGAAAGAAGGAGATGAGAAGAATACGACTAACTATTTGCAACCTCACCTTGGCGAGGATCGAGCGTAAGTATCATTGTCATATGAATGATAAAGAAAAAGAGAGAAGAAAGAAATAGCAAGAAAATAACAACAACTACTTAACAATTAAAATTACAACAAGTAAAGAAAGATAAGGATACAAGCATGATAATAAAAATGGTCTTCTTTATTCATCACTCTTCACTCAAAAGCTCACTACAAGTTTAATGGAGAAGATGTGAGAAGAGGAAGAAGATAAACACTAAAACTAGGCAAAATGAAAATACAAGAATGGACCTCACCCTTCTCAAAGTTCTGGGCTATTTATAGGCCAAAAAATGAAACCCTAGGGCAACCACCAGAACCCAAACAGAATGACAAAAATACCCCCAAAAACTTTCTGTCTGCCGCCACTATATGGCCGCGGATCCGCGGCCTGGACACCACTTTAGCCGCGGATCCGCGGCCTTCTTGATGAATAGGCACTTGGTATTTTTGGTGGCACCCTGATTTGATGTACTCTTCTCTCTGGTACTTGTGTTTTATCAATTTGGCTCCACGATTTCTCCAGAATTTCTGTTGAGGGAAAGGTGGACTTTTTGTCAAGATTTTGTCATGATTGCCTCGAGCTCCGCGTAGATCTCTTGGATTTTGTGCTACCATTGAGCCTTGTGCATGAGAATGACATTGATTTGATATTTTGTCTTCCTAAACTGGTATCTGGCAACATACGGATGAAGAGCGGAGACCGTGTTTTTATCTGTGGTTGGCAGGAACCCGGATTTTTTCGTGTTTTCCATGAATTTCACCGTTTTAGAACCGAGAACCTGTATCCTGCAATTGACTAGCAAACACGGCTCAAGAGTATCTACGGATATGCAATGTGACAAAAATTGGGCGGTATGAAAATGCAAAAATCTGATATGAACAAACTCCAGTGGGAGTCCTTTACCAATTCAAGCTCCTAGAGTGATAAGGTTGACTGAAAGTCAGTCACGGGCTTTGTCTTTACCCTCAGTGGAGGGACGGTATGTTGGAAGAGTTCCAAGCTAGATACCGTGGCAAACAAGATGATAAAGGCTGAATATATCGCTACCAACGATGCTACCAAAGTAGATGTCTGGATAATTCTTGTTCATGAGATGAACATGATTCCAACCATTGAGCGTCTAATAACTGTTATTGTGACAACAATGGAGTTATGGCTTTGGCCTAGGAACGCCGGTCCCATCAGCCATCCAGACATATTTCGAGGACAGTATCACCTGATCAGGGAGATGGTTGTGTTGGGGTTCCTCAGCACCCTACTGGGTTTTCACAGCATCAAGCATGCCAATTTTAAAAAATCTAGAGTGCTAAAGAACCCTTAAGTAGGATCTAACTAGAGTAATTAGATAATACAAACATGTAATCAAACATTACAACTAAGTGAATGAGAAATACAACCTTTGTAGACCGGTCTGTCACTTCTAAAGCTCCGTGTAGCAGTCCCTTCGCTCCAAGTAGTGAACACCCAAACTTTAGTAAGGGTTCATATGAAGAAATGAACAAGCCTACTCGAAGTCTTCGAGGCCGAAGATGATCTACGTCGAGGAGACTCAAGCTCATGCTACCTCTTCACTAATGGTAGATTAGTGAAGCAAACACCCTAAACTAAATGGCTAATATAGTAGAGGACGATGAAGTAGGAAATGGGCTCACTTTAGATTTTATTTTCTCACAATATTTCATCACTTGATCAAAAGCTAGAAATCTTTCAAGAGGAAGAGGAAGATGAAGTGATGAACAAAAGAGATGAGGTTAGAAATGCAACCATGGTGAGTATATGACATGCACTAACTCTTGTAGACACTAAACCATAGGTTAATGTAATGGTTGGGTTAATAAATATCTTAGGTATGACAAAATTAGTGGACTTGGTCAATGGTTCCATAAGCTTCTCCAAGCTTGAACCATTAATCCATTTTCCATATAATTTTGTTTTACTTTAAATAAATAAAACCTAACATAACATCTAGCATAGTGTGAGTCGCATACACCCTTGTTGCATGTGTAACCTAACATGATACATTAATATATATCACATATATATTATGTATGCACAAGTGAGAAAAAGAAATGGTTAAGTGAGCTAATATTAGTTAATATAAATTTACATATCAAATATTTAATTATACATTAAATTATTAAATCAACACTTGATTTAATAATCCGGCTATATCACAAATAACCGACCAATATCAATAATATCAACTTACCGAATCAACACTTGATTCGATAACCCTGCTATATCACATATACCCGACCGATATCACATATCGCGAGAATAGAATGCGGTATCACATACGCGCATTAATATCGGTCCCGCACATATCACATATGTGCTCCTACTTCATTTTGCATGAACCAGGAAACATCTGTGTAGGACTCTAAAGACTCGTCAATATGCCAGCAATAGGTGATGATCATATTAAACGCCCATAAGCCGCAAGAGCCTGCTAAACGTAGCGGCACCCGGGTATTAAGAGATCAGAAGATCAACAATTAATATCGGTCCCGCACATATCACATATGTGCTCCTACTTCATTTTGCATGAACCAGGAAACCTCTGTGTAGGACTCTAAAGACTAGTCAATATGCCGGCAGTAGGTGATGATCATATTAAACACCCATAAGCCGCAAGAGGCCTGCTAAACATAGAGGCCACCCGGGTATTGAGAGATCAGAAGATCAACAAGCAAGCCTGCTCATACTCCTGCGAATCCAATCAGTAACACTACCGTACAGTTCGGTCTCTTCGCCTGATATGTCGCATATCTCGCCCATGGGTGGTAAACGTCAGACCCCAATAGCTTGATAAGTCATGCCGATGTAAGGTCCATAACGGGTCAAGAGACTACTAATAACACTTACCAGTAAATCTCATCTACCCTGGTCAGGGATTTTCAGTTATGGCCAGTCGGGCATAGCGCAACATTAACCCCCAATACCGGGAGAGACGAATACCCCCTATCTCTCATTGCCTCCATGTGACTCGGGACTGTACCCAAAAACCATCTGTTTGCACGACTCGGTAGAGCCGTAGTAGGGTGGAAATCAAAGCACAGTGGGAGACACACAAGACTCTATGACGATCTCGGGTCGACAGACTAACATGCACAAGTGTCACCTGAGAACTGCTATTTGACGTGAGGTATAATACTATCTAGGAGTTCTCGGCGAGTCCGTTCAGTGTACCCAGTCTCAACTAAGCACCGTATACCATATCTGATTTCAAACACCAATGGATATGGGATCATCCATTGCCCATCATATTGGTCGAGAAGCTATACGCTAGTCTACTCTGGAATATCGATGCCATGTCTCGATATTCCCTCGACTAGGAACAATTGAAGGATGAACTCATGGACTGCCCAGGCCCTACTAGTATGATCTGCATCATAATCTTAGTAGTCAAGTACACATCCTAAGGGCTTTATCAACATGTAATAGAGAGCCAGTAAGTGTACATGTTAAGATAAAGAGCAACTTGATAGCGTACTATCATGTCGAGCAAGAAAGTCCTCCCTATATATGTCCTAGCATCCACTATAATATACATCTCATGTACAATAATGGCCTCTAGGGCATACATACAACTAACAATCTCCCACTTGCACTAAGGCCAGTTGTTGTAGTATGTCATACCCAACATCCTATAAAAGTCACTCGTAGGAAAGGCTTTTATGAGTGGATCCACCGTGTTATCCTACGTGTCAACTCTCATGACCTCGATCCCTTGGAGATCAACCATCTCCATGATCAGGTGATATTGCCTTAGAATATGTCTTGGTCACTGATGGGACCGGGGTTCCTAGGCCAAAGCCACATTTCCATTGTCACACAATGGTAAGAACCTAGTTCATCTCATGAACAAATATACACCCAGACTGCCTCTTTGGTAGTATCTTTGATAGCGATCTATCCAGCCTTTATCGTCTAGTTTGCCCTGGTATCTAGCTTAGAACTCTTCCAACATTCCGTCCCTCCGCTTAGGGTAAAGACAGTGCCTGTGACTGACTTTCAGTCAATCTTACAACCGTGGAAGCTCGAGTCGGCAAAGGACTCCCACTGGAGTTCACCGTTACCAAACTCCGAGAATAGTTCTTTAGTGCTTCTCAAGTACTTAAGAAGGTTCTCCAATGCTGTCCAGTGATTCACCACAGGATCATTTGATACCATCTCACTACACCTAGTGAGAATCCTAACATCCACTTAGATCTATCTCATAGATCAAGAAACCAGGATTTAGAAGGTATCTCCTAGATCCTATATGGAGAATCAATGTGATAAGAGGAGATTGACTGAGTGTAGCATATGAAACTCCTTTCCTATCAAGAGTATAGCATCCTCGTACAATACGAGGATGACCACCTTACTTTCTACTACATTTTTGTATATACAAGGTTCATCTACCATTTTGATGAAGTCAAACTCTTTGACTACCACATCAAAACAGATGTTCCAACTCTGCGATGACTACTTTAACCCATAAAGAAACTTGCACACGTTTCTGCTGCTCCTACTGTCTACGAAGCCCTCTGGCTGTGTAATTATAGACGCTCTCTTCTAAATCAGTATTCAGAAAAGCAGTCACGACACCGTACCGCCAGATATCGTAGTCATGGTATATAGCAATGGCAAGTAGGATCTGGTTGGACTTAAGCATAGGTACCGGAGAAAAGGTTTCATCATGGTCGATGACGAGAACCTTTTGCAACAAGTCTAGCTTTGAAAGTCTCAACTTTTCCATCTACACAAAGTAATCTTCTCAAGATATACTTTCTTCTGATGGGGATTTAACCCTTCAGATATAGAAACCATAGTCCATACTTTGTTGGTGTATATAGATTCCATCTCAGATCGCTTAGCATCCAGCCATTCTTACAGAGTCCCTACTCATGATGGCCTACTCGAAACTAGTTGGGTCATCATCTCTCATGTTGCAATCCTCGCTCCCACTGTCATCGAGAAACCGAAGTATCTCTCATGCGGATGAGGAACCCTACCAGATCGGCGAAGAGGCTGAGGTTCGTTCGGAACTATTGAATCATCCGGTTCTACCAAATCATCAGCTGTAGTTTGTATAGCTGGAACTTATTCTACTTCTACCTCATGACCACAAATTTCTTTCAAAATAAATTCCTTTTCCTAAAAAGGTGGTCATGCCAAGAAATAAAACACCTTTTGTTTCTCGGTACGGTAGAAGATATTCCCTTGCGAATGCTTGGGATATCCAACAAACTTCCACATAACTGACCTTGCCTCGAGCTTGTCCGGATTTTGCTTTTAGACATAGGCCGGAAAAACCAAATCTTAACATGCTTAAGAGATGGGCTCTTCCCATACCATATCTCATATGGAGTGGTAGGCACTGATTTGATTGTAACCCTATCCAATAGGTATGCTGCTTCTTCAAGCGCATAACCCCAAAAGGAAACAGGTAACTCAGCAGTACTTATCATAGAGTGCACCATATCTAATAGGGTGCGATTGGCCTTCCCCGATACATCATTGTGCTGTAGTGTATACGGAGGAGTAATGCTGAAAGAGAATCTCGTTCTCCTTTAGAATAGTCCAAGAATTCCATGCACAAGTATTCTCCTCCCTAATCCCATCAAAGGACATAATACTTATACATGTTTTGGTTCTCTACTTCGGATTTATATTCATTGAATTTCTCAAAAGTTTCAGGCATTTGTTTCAACAGGAACACATGTCCGAATCCTGAGAGATCATCAGTGAATATAATGAAGTACAAAGAACCAGTCCTGACATGTGTAGACAGGGGACCACATACATCATCATGTATCAGTCCCAAGAGTTCATTAACCCTTTCTCTGTTTCTAGTAAACGGAGCTATGGTCATCTTATCTTTGTGACATGACTGGCAAGTTTCACAAGATGTAAATTCAAACTGATTTAAATATGCATCTTAGTGTAACTTAGCTAGTCGGGTCGCATTGATATGACCTATTCTACAATGCCTCAAGAAGGATTCGTTCATTTTTGAACTCTTCCTCTTGTGTGTGTTCTGTACGTTAAGAATTGTAGTTTGATTTTGAACGTATATGCCATTAGATAACGCGCATGAACCGATCAACTCTTTGATATAGGAAATGTTCAAAACATTAATCCAACAATACAAAATTATATCCTTCTTTAGTAAATAAAGAGACAGATATAATGTTGCATATTAGGTTCGGTATCTAATAACATTCATTCAGAATCAATGTATTTGGTAATACAAGGTGATATTTGCCAACTAATTTGGCTGCAACAATTGCACTAATCTCTATACTTAGAGACATCGCCCAATCTCAGTTTTCTACCATTCTGTAGCCCATGTAACATTATTACATATACGGGATCCTGATCCGGTATCAAATACCTAGGACGTAGAGGATACTGAGAAACATTTCTCTGTAACGAACATACCCGAAGAAGATGCATCAACATGCACTTTCTTCGTTTGGGCGGCATGGGAATCCTGGTAGTCTCCTATTTCCTGCTCGGTCTTATAACAATTATAAGGTGGAGCGGGACCAACGTTCCCCAGCTCAGAATAACAAACGGTTTTAGTCAATACATCCATATTATTATCTTGATTAAGGCATGACATGGTCGGTACCTGGAGAGAGAGAGAGAAGAAAATACTCTGCGTGTGCTCTTGCAAGATTAGATTGGTTATATATTTTATCTAATCAGGATGGTTCCCACTATTTTTATCAAATCTTCCTTCAAACCGTAAAAGAAAAGACTAGCCGGGATTAATTACACTTTACAAGTTTGCCAATCTTTTAGCCAGGACAGTGCTGGTACTTTGAGGGAGGTTCCCCGTGGTTTCGCACGGACCTAATTAAAATAAACCTCGTTTTCCCAGAGACATAACCCCGTTGACACCTTTCTAGACACCTACTTGATCGGCTAATTGTAAAGTGCAAAACCTTCCCAGGAGTAACAATTACTTGCAGTGGGTATCAGGATCCAACTATCTCATAGAAGGTATGCAATCTCATTGCAAATTTCAACACTTGAAACTCCCGATAATGGTTTTTACCCCTAGTACTTATGACCTTAACTATGGTCAACATATCATAAGCACTAGTCAAGTTCTACCCGTCATTTGATGATTAATTAGACCCACTCATATGACCCTCAATTATGGTCGACATAATCACATGACTGTCCTAACTAACCGCTTCATATGCTGTGTAGGAAGACATCACTTAACTACCGCACACTGTGCCTTAACTATAGTCAACATACGCAGCACGAATACTAAGTACTCTACTTCCTAAAATGACGGAGGGCTACGGATAGTTTTTGTAAAAACCTTTAACTGTTTGAACTTGATATCGTTGCATAATCAAATGGTTTTTAAAAGGAGTGGCTTAAGCTCCTCTTTTTGAAACTTTGCTTTTTCGAAAAAAAGCCGAGTGGGTTTCAAATTTTATTCTGCAAAATCTTTAGGTTTATTTTCTTTCATTAATCTCATTAATGAATGTCCCATCATTTAAGTTACCTAAGCATCATAGATAAATACAACGTACGCTTATGCTATCCGCATTCGCCACGAAGTCCCGTCATGCACCGTTAGGTTAGGTAACTAACGGCAGAGCGGGGCAGGGCTAGCGCGGGTGAAAAACATAAGCAACATCTATAATATATCATATATATTATATAATGTATCCATCTCAAAATATAAAGTGACCGCATCACAGAATATCAGCAGCATAAGACAACATATGAAATATTAGATATACTAGGATTTCCGGGTTTTAATTTAAGCCAGTATAAAACACGGTTTCCACGTTCGTGATGAATAGCCAATCCCAATTCCCAAGACCCTTACGAGAGCGGAAATCAACCCTACCAATTCTAGAGTTAGGAGACCCGAACCCGACTCCTCGAGATGGTCTCCCACTAGACTCTAGAACCCGGTTACTTGTGCTCTCCTCTTTGGGTCTATCCTAATGCGGAAAAGTAAATAATATACATCAACGGTGACATCTTCCACCACCCGGAAGTGCCCCAATAAAAGAATATTACATACAAGTTTTTTTACATGAATGAAGACAAAAAACTCTCATCTCACATAAAAAAAAATTCCGGCTATTCAAACACGACGATCCAATATAACATATCACGGCAACATATAACATCACATGTCATCAACGTAAGTAAATATGTGTATCCCAATTGTTGTTGACGTATAGCAACGAAACCGGCGATACACCACATATTACACTTATGGTCGCAGAAAAGAAAATGAAAACTACAACAGTTGGAATCCGCAACCACCGTAGACATCATAAACCCGAAATATCTCATATTCTGGATTTCATGCCTAACAATATGAATTCCTTAGACATCACATTCCTAACAATTATAAACTCCGCATTTTAGTCTCGATATTGAAAACACTTTCCAATAACAAGTCGGGCAATTCAAAAAGATTCTCGACATCCTGATCGAATGCTCATCGGAAACTTTATTAGACGGCCGTACCCCCGATACAGTCGACGAAGTGCATTTAGGAGGAACACCGCGGCCGCGAGCACCCGGACGGATGCTTTTGGCAACGAAGTTCTTCTACAGTCACTTGGTCGGGGCTTTAGGGCGTGGCTATCTAGTAAGGTTACCCGGCGAGTATCCGCGTACGTTACGTGATTGCAACGGACTTTTGATCACATCAAAATCCCGTGGCAACCGATCATATAAGACTAAATTGCTAGATTTATAAAATTCAAATATTGTGGATTCCAAGTATTGTATCCTATCACAAATATCCGAACGACATTAAACTTTTCGATCGATTAATCAAAATCCCATAATTCCCCGAGAGCTCAACACTCGAGCACAGTTTATAAATACCCAGAATCATACCACAGCACCTATGGACCAACCGTAGATGGGCAAATCCAAGCCTCATTAATGGCACCGCGGAACTGCTGCAAACCCTAAGGTTCAAAAGCGGTTCCATGGTCATTATATCGAGTTAGAGTTTCATTCTTCTAGAGGGTCCACAGAATGACTTGCATGTTTTTCCGAATACCTTAAAATGGAAAAATGGGTTTTTGAAATTCATTCGAACATTTTGACTTCGCCTAGATAACATGTGAAAACCCAAAACCATGTTAAACTACGAATACGAAACACTCCGAATAGCCTATACAGTATGACCACATCACATGCAATCACAGAAAAAACAAGCAACACCTGAAGAACCAAAACCCAGAGACTGGAACAATACCAAAATTTGAAGCCCAAATTCCACAACTCCACCGGTGTGCTCGGAATTTTGGGGGTTGTGGCCGGCCACAATTGGTCAAAATGGGACCAAATTTTGGTAGTGTTCATGGTGTATCACATACATCATTCTGCGGTTGTTTAAAAAAATTTTAGAAGCCATTTTAAAATCGACAGAAACTAGGGTTTGATATCGGGTGTTTCAGAGTAGTTTCGGTTTTGTAATCTAACAATTATCGTCTAATACTCTAGCCTGTCTCTGATACCACTGTTGGGGTTCCTCAGCACCCTACTTGGTTTTCACAGCATCAAGCATGCCAATTTTAAAAAATCTAGAGTGCTAAACAACCCTTAACTAGGATCTAACTAGAGTAATTAGACAATACAAACATGTAATCAAACATTACAACTAAGTGAATGAGGAATACAACCTTTGTAGACCGGTCCTTCACTTCTAAAGCTCCGTGCAGTAGTCCTTTCGCTCCAAGTAGTGAACACCCGAACTCTAGTAAGGGTTCACATGAAGAAATGAACAAGCTTGCTCGAAGTCTTCGAGGCCGAAGATGATCTACGTCGAGGAGACTCAAGCTCATGCTACCTCTTCACTAATGGTAGATTAGTGAAGCAAACACCCAAAACTAAATGGCTAATATAGTAGAGGATGATGAAGTAGGAAATGGGCTCACTTTAGATTTTATTTTCTCACAATATTTCATCACTTGATCAAAAGCTAAAAAGCTTTCAAGAGGAAGAAGAAGATGAAGTGATGAACAAAAGAGATGAGATTAGAAATGCAATTGTTCAGTTGATAAAACTGCACATTTAATATGACATTTTTCCTACTATTTCTATATAATAAAAGGTGTTTATTATAATATATGATACATATGAGGATTTATCTGTAAAAATACTATTTTCATGTGTTTCTATATTATAATTAATATTTGGTTGGAAAAAGTAAGCATATAATATCCATGTAACATTTGGCCCATTTAAATATGCTTACCTTATTAAAAGCCTTTGATCAATTCTTAATGGTTAAGTTAATATCTCCATAAAACAAACTAATATTATTTGTTGAGTTATTGTGCAGAATTTTCAGGACTGAAATCAAGGAAATCAAAGTTAGCGAAACAAACCTGCCTAATTAAGAAAGTAAACTAAAGAAATCAAGTCTGGCAGTGATGTAGAAAAGATTTTTAGTTTCCAGATATTCAAAAGATCACCACGTGTCATCAAGATGAAGCCCAAGAAAAACAAACCAAAGATCCCACCATAAGGCCGGGGAACCGCGGCCAAACCCACCTATTGGCCGCGGTTCCGCTGCTTATCAGAAGAGTTAGGAGTTGGGATTTCGCTGTTAGGATCTTAACCACTGGTTTCCAAATTAGGAAGCTAGGGTTCTGGCTCTGGGACTATAAATAAGGACCGAGAGCGTCTTGGAAAAATCATCAAGCTGAAGAGATCACGAAGTCCACGACAGGCTCACGCATCCAGGCTGATCATCAACGGTTCATCTACCTCCTTAGAAGAGATCTAGAAGCAAACTAGCATTTTGTAATCATTTTCTAAGGAAACAAAGTGTAAATGAATTTTGTTGATTAATAAAGGTAGTTTTTTTCTTATTCTATCTCTTTGTAGTTTTTAATATGATTTCTCTCTCCATCTCTTATTCTCCCAACATGCGCGAGTAATTCTTCGCTTGTTAGGGTTCATGGGATTATGGTAGGTCAATGGATGATGAAGATCCTTAAACTCTTTTTACGTTCTATAAAGTTTATAAACTTTATCAAAAGAATAGTTAACATGCTAATTGGGCGCGCTACCAATTCATTACTAGTCTCGACCACGATTAGAGATTAGATAAACTATTGTTTTGGTAAAGGCTAGATATGAACGGAGTTCCATGTCGAGATAGGGGTTAAGAGTGGGAACCCGTTTTCCCTCCAGAAACCCTAATCTACATGCATCACTGTCATTCTACTTTTAAATCTATTAAAGGATAAAAAGAGTAATCTTTAATTAATCATCCATAACTACTAAATCCCAATGAACCCTACAAGCCCCATTTAATATAAATCCTACATCCGTAGTTAATCTAGATCTATATTCTGCATCCGTGTTTGACATAGATTTAGAACTTACAACCATTCTTCACCATTCTTTATTCTTCCTCCTTCCTTTTTCAACACGTCTAAAGTAAGATTAAAAGATTCAACGTTTCCCAGTGGACGACCCGTACTCATCTCGGTCTAGCTACACGCGACACCGTTATTAATTGCGGTTAACTACTACACATAAAAAATAGATCAATCAAATGGCGCCGTTGCCGGGGATACGTGCGTAATTTTTTATTCTGACTATTTGTGTTGAATTCTTATTTGATCAATATCATAAATAAAATAAAACTGCAAATTGTATATTTAACGATTATTGTATGAATTTTGCGAGGGAATCTGAGTCACAGACTTGAGGATACAGAGAGACAGAGACATTCATCAAGATCCAGAGGAGCACAGGAGGCCACGTAGCAAAACTCATCACGAGATACTTATTTCTCGCGGCGGATCCGTGGCAATAATGACAAATAGCGGCGGAATTGGAGATCTAGGGTTCCAAACTTCTCTGGTACATTTCTCAACTCTTTCTCTCTCCTCTGAAATCCAATAAAATATCTTTTCCGCAGGATTCTTTGCAAAAAATTTCCGCTCAGAAATCTTTTTGCAAAGTTTTGTAATTGGTTTGTTAATTCATATTTTAATACGGATGTTTAAGGGGCAAGACCAAAATTCAGACTAGGTAGGGATTTCATCACCCTTCCTAGGCCCCGCAAATCACAAAACGAGCATCTGCATCAACGTACAATAATTTAAAAAATATCTGGACAAGACTCTAAGGACTGTCGCGCTCAATAAGGACAGAGGAAGGTCGTGGGTAATTTATCGCTTATCCGCATTACTTTTGTAGTGCCTAGGCAAGTGTGTCTAAGGCAAGTGGTTACTTAATTAGGCCCGCTATTTTCGGTGATTCGTGTAGCGGATCCTTCTCACTTACTTGGCACTTACCTGGCCACAAGAGTAGTAAAGAGGTGGTAGAGGATTGATCCTACGGCTTGTTCTTTGGAAGTCTAGGAGCGGTCTAGAGACTGGACCTAGGTAACCTTAGTTCTAGGGTTGTTTGTGCATTTTTGTGTGATTTGTCTAAAGTCCGACACACTTTTCAAAACAAACCATTTTTTAAAAAGTACACACTCTGCCACTTGCGCTAAAACCGTTTAGTGCATGCTCGGCTGGACACCAGATTCTAGTGCCCGTCTTGTCCGCGTTCCTGCTATCGACTCCGAGGTCGGTACTTCTTCATCTTCTTTTCCCCCACCACCCACCACATCGACCGAGATGGACGGTACTCCATCAAATTATAATACCACCCTGCCACCGCCTGTAGGTGAGCAGAATCAACCACGCGCTTCTCTCCATGAGAGATTCTATCCTATTCGTGGTCCACTTCCTATTTGTCTATCCATTCCACCAGCAAACGGGGATAATTTTGAAATTAAACTCCACTACATCAATCTGTTGCCCAGATTTCATGGGCTCGAGTCTGAAGACGCGTATGTTTTCATCACTAAATTGGAAAACGTATGCGCAATGATGGGTACTTCACAACTGACTGTGTATGCTATGCGCTTGCGTCTTCTCCCATTCACATTGTGCGACTTGGCAGAAAAATGGCTTTATAATACTGCCGCACACTCTATCACTAATTGGGATGAATTCGTAATAGCATTTCTTAAGAAGTTTTACCCAAACCATAAGACCGCCCGTGTTAGGAGCGACATCAACCAGTTTACCCAGCTTCCCAATGAACCATTTTGGAAGTGCTTTGAACGTTTCAAGGATCTACTTGTCCAATGTCCTCATCATGGAATAAATAGATGGGATTTGTGCCGAATTATATATGAGGGCATTAATCCAGCGACAAAGCAGATGCTTGAAACAAATTGTCAATGCAATTTCATGTCTAAAGATGATGGTGAAGCTTGGAAATATCTGGAAGACCTCGCTGAAAACACTTTGCAGTGGGAAAGCGTTAGACCACCTTCATCTAGGGGAGGTATTCATCAGCTCGATGTTTCCATCGCAGTAAAATCCGAAATGGCAGCGATGCAAAAGAAACTCGATGCTATTGAGAACAAATTCTCATCAGTCTCCCTAAATCAGGTAACGCTTCCCAAGACCGTGTGTGGTTGCTGTTCAGATCCTTCACACTTGACGGAAGAATGTCCTATGAATGCACCGTTTCAAGGTCACGAGCAAACTAATGCTGCTTTTCAGCAGCGACCTAGAAACGATCCTTATTCTTCCACGTATAATCAAGGATGGAGGAATCATCCTAATTTTTCTTGGAACCAAAATTTTCAAAGACCTCCTCCACAGCAACCACAACCACAAAGTCAGCACCCCTTTCAGTCACAAAATTTTCAAAATACGGCCAACACTTCTGCACCGCAATTGGCCGGTACTGATAACTCTTCACTCACACAAACTTTGGATTTGTTTATGAAACATACCATTCAAATGTCGGCTGATATGAAGTCTTCTATTGATACCATAAAGAAAGACTCCGCCTCCCACAGTGAGAGTATTAAATCAATAGAAAACCAAATTGCACAGTTGAACGCCGTAATGAGTGCGAGAGAGAAAGGGAAACTCCCATCTCAACCACTACCGAATCCTGGACACTCACAAAATCATAACGTGAGTGCCGTTACTATGTTGAGATCGGGAAAAGTGCTGAATAACTGAGCGGGTGAGCAATTTGATGATGTTAGTGATACCAATGATACCCTGGCTTCTACTTCTTCCCCTAATTCGTCTAGTCTCCCACCTTCATCCGAGCGTATTCTCCGTTTTCCCAAAGGCTCGAACAGTTCGCCCAATCTATCTAAGACGATTACCACTCCAATTTCGGGATCGAATCCGTCCCCACAATCTTCTCCACAAATGTTGGACCCAAAACTTATTAATCAAGCTCTATTTCCAAACAGATTAAGGGCCAACTGACCTAACCCACAAATGGAGAAGATTGTGGAAATGTTTAAGCAAGTTAACATAAATATTCCTCTCCTAGATGCTATTCAACAAGTCCTATCTTATGCAAGAATCCTTAAAGACTTGTGCACTAGGATGAGAAAAACTCAAGTGCCTAAAAAAGTTTTCATGATGAGTAATATTAGCACAGTTTTTACCCAGCAAATACCCCAGAAACGTAAGGACCCTGGCTATCCTACTATCTTTATTTCTATTGGGGGTAAAAGTATTAATCGTTGTTTACTCGACCTTGTCTCTAGCGTTAACTTGCTTTCTTATTCAGTATACGAGCAGTTAGGGATTGAAGAGTTAAAACCCGCCCATTGTACTCTCCAGATGGCAGACCGATCAATCACCAAATCTCGGGGTGAACTAGAGGATGTTAATTAAAGTCGGGGAATTCATTCCCTGTGTACTTTATTGTTTTAGATACACAGCATGTGGCAAACCCACACAATCAAATTCTGGTGATACTCGGTCGACCCTACCTAGCAACTTCCAACGCTGTAATTAATTGTCGTAACGGTTCTATGAACTTATCCTTCGGGAAGATGACAATTGAGCTTAATATTTACAAGCTAGGAAGTCAACCATCTGAACCTTCTGCTCATTTTCTTGATGTTTGTTCCATCCACGAGATAGCAGCCGAAAGCTGCATGGATGAGAAACTTTGCTTTGATGATCTCGACAACACTAGTGAGACATCGTTTGATCTTGCACAATTTCATAGTGAGGATATGTTCGATGAGTCCACCCCTGAGTTTGAATCCGTTGACTCATTGCAAAAGTCAGTAGCACTTTCTGAGTCAATATCTTATGCAAGTTTTGAACCTCTTAGGAAGTCCGAATATCATTCCCTTACCCCACCTTCTATTGTCTCTCCGCCAATACTTGATCTCAAACAGCTACCTTCTCATCTTAAATATGCATATTTAGGTGAGAATAAGACTTTGCCAGTGATCATATCCGCTTCTCTAGCCTTAGAGCAAGAGAACACACTTTTGGCAGTATTGAGATCAAATCGGCAAGCATTTGGTTGGACAATGGCTGACATCAAAGGGATTAGTCCCTTAATTGTTGAACATTATATACATCTGATGGATGAAGCCAAACCAACCCGAGACCCACAAAGACGGTTAAATCCCGTTATGAAGGAGGCGGTAAAGAAAGAAATCGTCAAATTCCTTGATAGTAATATAATTTACCCTATATCTGATAGCCAATGGGTAAGTCCAATTCACGTAGTCCCTAAAAAGACTGGCATCACAGTCATAACTAATGAGGCTAATGAGTTAATCCAAACACGCACCCAAACTGGGTGGCGCGTATGTATTGATTACAGAAAACTCAATGTCGCGACGAGGAAAGATCACTTCCCTCTACCTTTCAATGACCAGATGTTAGAACGATTAGCTGGACACGAATACTATTGTTTCTTGGACGGATACTCTGGCTATAACCAGGTCCCCATCGCCGAAAAGGATCAAGATAAAACCACATTTACTTGTCCTTTCGGTACTTTTTCTTATAGACGCATGCCCTTTGGGTTATGCAACGCTCCCGCTACATTTCAGCGGTGTATGATGGGGATATTCTCAGACATGGTTGGGAATTTTCTGGAAATTTTTATGGACGATTTCTTCATTTTGGGGACTCCTTTGAGGACTGCCTTCGTAATCTTGACGCGGTTCTTACCCGCTTTAAGGATAAGAACTTAACTTTGAATTGGGAAAAATGCCATTTTATGGTCCAAGAAGGTATTGTCCTTTGACATATAATTTCACGAAAAGGCATTGAGGTTGACAGAGCTAAAATAGATGTCATTCATAACCTCCCTCGTCCCAAATGCGTTAAAGATATACTATCCTTCTTTGGTCATGCAGGATTTTATAGGAGATTCATTAAGGACTTTAGCAAAATTGCTAGACCCTTAACTCTTCTATTGGCCAAGGATACTATATTTCACTTCGATTCGGATTGTGAGGCTACTTTTGAATCACTTAAAAGATCGCTCACTACAGCCCCCGTTCTATCTTCTCCGGATTGGAACCACCCGTTCGAGCTTATATGTTATGCATCAGATTTTGCTATTGGTGCGGTCTTAGGAAAGCACATTGATAAGATGCCACATGTAATTTACTATGCAATTAGGACCTTGAATGATGCACAAATAAATTACATAACTACCGAGAAAGAACTCTTGGCAGTTGTATTTGCATTAGAAAAATTCAGGCCCTACTTGATTGGCTCACCAATAGTGGTTTACACTGATCACTCCGCCCTACGACACCTTTTATCGAAGAAGGATGCTAAGGCCAGGCTAATACGTTGGATCATTATCTAGAGACGAGACTTATTCCTAGCAATTGGTCGAAACAAGACAAACTTCGATTTCTATCCCAAGTAAAATACTTTGTAACACCTTAGAATGTGTTTAGTAGCTAATTATATTTTTAATGTGTGGTTTTTAATAAAAAGTTTACCAAATTGGGTTTTAAATATTTTATCCTATTTATTGTGTATTTTATTAGAATTTTGTTAGGCACACACACACTTGTGCATGTAAACTAGGGTTGTTTTTGGGGCTAAACCATGATTAGCAACCATGGTTAACTAACCATTTCTCCCTAATCTAGTTTTAATATTTGTTTAAGTGTCATGGTTGTAATTAGTCATGATAGTTTTAAAAGTGAAAATGAATTTAAAATGGAATGTTTATTGGTTGACTTTAGGAGAGAGAGAGAGGGCATGGGGCATCATGGCCTTTGCCATGCCTCATTTAATGAGGTGAGAGAGAGTGAGAAGGGGGGGTTTGAATTATTTTCCCTCATTACTCTCATTTCCTTCATTGCTCTCATTCCCTCACTCTCAAACCCCCCACACACACACACTCATGTTCAGCAGCAGCATCAACACCATCAGCAACAACTACAATAGCTGAAGCAGTACAAAGAGCATCAAGAAGACAGCAATAGCAGCAGCTTCATCAACACACACACACACTCACCTGAAGCTTTCAGCAGCAGCAGCAGGCTTCAGCAGCAGCAGCAAGCAGCACCATCAGCAGCAGCAAGCAGCACCATCAGCAGCAGCATCAACACCATCAGCAACAGCAGGCAGCACCTGTAGCAGCAGCAGCCCCAGCACTTACAGCAGCTCCACACACTTCTTCACCTACTTCCTAGGGTTGCATAGGGTATATTTTCCGAACCCTATTGCTTGTTGTGTAGCTTGTGTGTTAATTAGCTCGATTAGTGTTAAATTGGCTAATTTAGTGCTAGATTATGGTGTTTTATGTGGAAATTTGGTTAAGTCTCGATTGTGTTGGTTAACCTAGCTCAGTGTAGTGTTAATAGGGCCACTTCAACTGAGAAATCCCCAGATTACACTAAAATACCATAGGTTTTCCTTTTTGTGCAAAATTGGTGTTTTAAAGCGATAATTGTGACATCTGAGAGCTGCTTTGGACCCGGACCTTACAGAGTGAAATTGAGAAGACTGGTACATGATACCTAGGTCTAGACACCACCACCAGAGCACGACCCCCTAATTCCTAACCCAGGCCGCCAAATTCTTCATTTTGGCCTCCAATTGAGGCCCAGAAGGGGACTGGGGTGTTGGGGTTTTGTGTAGGGTTCCCTGCTGTGTTGTCCAGGTCTTTGGCATGTATAGTTTTGTGATATCTTACCTGTAGGAAAATCTGGGGTCATATATCGTTTTTGGTGTCCGTTGTGTTTGCGCGATACGCGCGATACGTGAGTGGGTTCTGTGATCCAGCGTATCGCGGCGTGTCGCGATGGTTTTAGACGCGTACACATACGATTCAGCGTATCGTGCACACGCGCGTTTAGTTCGCGACGCGAGTTTCTCATTTTGGTTCGATATCGCGTTTCGCGGAATATTTTGGCTTATATATGATTTTCATGTCGTATTTGCAGGTTTGCAGGCAGGAACTACGGACACGGCTACAGGGGGAGCAGATGGTAGGATTCACCTAGCGTGGAGTGTAGGTGAGTAGATTTAACATCTACAGGGGAATCGCCCGCATGGCGTTATGCGTCTGGGCTAGGATTCAAATACCTGTCGCATATTCTACGTCATTGTAGAATTGCGCCTTTACTTTCTTTCCTTGTTATAGTTATACTGTGAGTAGCAGCCGTAGGACACTGCACATATTATTGACGGTTCATGTTGCACGAGCACAGATTGTATGCTACACACACACCGTCAATAATTGCCATGTCACACACTACCCCTTATAGCTACTATTGCTTACCACACATGACATCTAGCTACCGGTATACCTATAGTGTATCATACCTTTAGTGATATGTACATTTACACCTTGCGATACAGCTACAGGTATACCTTTTACATATTTTACTTATACCGGGGGATATCTTACTCATATTCTTCTTATACCCAGGGGGGTATACGACATCAGTTCTTATAGGTAGATACCTATACATTGTTACACCTGTATGTTATACACACATTCAGTTGCTGTCGCATATTTACCTTTACTGGTGTTACTTAGCTGTACCTTATGGGTTTCGCATACATCTGGTTTCAGCTACATATTCTCATTTATATGCTTGCACTTCAGTTATATAGCATATATTTATTCCTGGATTTGCGCATTATTATTGGGATTTTAGATGATGTTTTCTGGATTTGGGAACCGCGGGAGTTCATGAAATTATGCATACATTGAAAAACCCGGTTTCCTTGATATGATATTTGCGCATCCACCATGAGCTTTATCGGTGCTGATATGTATATACCCCTACGAGGAGGCGTCGAGGCCGTAGAGGGTACATGGTGGGGCCCGGTATGGTTCCCCTCGGCAAGAAGATCGATGGATTTTGCCGATTGAGCCTGGAGGCGGGCGAGTACCTACCGGTGACAGTACCCATGACTCGGCGGGGGATCACGGAGACACCGCTTGGAGTCATGTACGTATGCATACGTCGAAAGGCGAGGGTCAGAGCTAGGCACTCGTGCTTTCGGGATAGCGTATGATACGTGGTCAGGATTTCTGTGTCGATGCTTGGCACACTGTTTTCATGATATTTCTTTAACACCTTTGTATATATAACAGGGGATTTAGCCGTTGTTATATATACCCTTACACCAATATTAGTGGAATGGGACGCTAATATATGTGTATTGCCCCCATCATACTTATTTCTGTGTATTTACCTTTATGATGTTAGACACTTACTTGAGATTCGACTTGAGATATAGGTGATTCATTGACATTGGATATTGGACATACCTATGTGATTGCTGATTTGTACATTCGGGATATAGGAGATTACTCGATACTGTATATTGAGGAGATGTTAGACTTATATGATGTGAGAGCCCAGTTTAGGGGCCGATTTGACGATTTGGGATGTGAGTGTCTTGATGGATTGTGATCCTACCACGATGTCAGGTTTCCGTGGAAATGACATATTCCACCCTATACCTCACCCTTACCTATTTTTATACACAGATTCATATAGTGATAGTACCAGTTAGTGTACCCTTATGATAGTTGCATATCTATATTCTCATATCCCTACTGCATGGTTATTGCATATTATTGTCATGTTACTATTGCTTCACATATTGATTGTACCTGCTAGTGTACTTCCCTTTATTCAGCATTTGCATGACATGTTATTACTGTAATCGCATATCTTAGATTCATGATGTACGTGCATTCCTGTGATTACCTGCATATGTTTTATACTATTCACGAGTTGGCAACTCACCCCCGTTGTGCCACAGGTGTTTCAGGTTGTTCCCCCGAGTAGTCGAGGCAGGCTATTCAGCTACTATCTTTTGCCACAGATACCGCATCAGCTCACAGTATACCGTTTTGCTTAGGTGGGTTAGATGATTATCTGTATTTCCTATTGTACCTTTGTTGTATTTGTACTCTCCATCTACTATTGTATTGTGGACTTAGAGACTTGGTGAGGACGTATTTGTATATTATTGTGGATTTGTTGTCTTTTTATACAACTTCTCTCTATTGTCCTTATTTCTTCGCTACGGCGTCGTACATTTGTATTGTATTCATCTTGGCTGGTTTTTACAAAAAGGGGTGTTGCTAAAATTTTAAAGAACGAAAGTAAGACTTTTAAAGAATTTGGGTTGCGATTTCAAATATTTCAAAACTTATATTATCTTTTCCGTATTTTTATGGTTTAGACTTCTGGGTTTTGGCTTTTTTTTACTACGTTACGTCTTAGGGCGTTGCGTAGTATTAGGGCTGTCACGGGCCAATTTTGGGTCGTGACATACTTTTACTGGGATGAACCTTATCTGTTTAAGTATTGTTCCGATCAAATCATTCGCAGGTGTGTCCCTAACGATGAATTCAAGAGTGTGTTATCATTTTGTCATGATCAGGCATGTGACGGTCATTTTGGTCCTAGAAAAACGTCGGAGAAAGTTTTGCAATGTGGCTTTTATTCGCCAACATTATTTAAAGATACATATGAACATTGCAAAACTTGTCCGCGATGTCAGCACTTAGGTCAGATTTCACGAAGAAACGAGATGCCTCTCCAACCTATATTGGTTGTGGAAATATTCATTATTTGAGGTATTGATTTTATGGGCCCTTTTCCCAATTCTTTTGGGAATTTATATATCTTGTTAGCGGTTGATTACGTCTCGAAATGGGTGGAAGCAATACTGTGTCGCACTAATGACAACATGGTTGTCATTAAGTTCCTTAAAGAAAATATCTTTTCGCGATTCGGACACCCTCGTGCTATAATTAGCGATAACGGGACACATTTTTGTAATCGGTCTTTCGAAGCTTTGATGCGGAAATATTCAATCACTCACAAACTTTCTACGCCCTATCATCCCCAAACAAGCGGGCAAGCTGGGATCTCAAATAGGCAGATCAAACAAATTTTGGAGAACACGGTTTCTAAAAACCGTAAAGATTGGTCAACAAAATTGACGAATGCTCTTTGGGCATTTCGCACCGCTTATAAGACTGATATTGGTATGTCTCCATACCGCCTTGTGTTTGGGAAGACATGCCACCTTCCTGTCGAGATCGAACATAAAGCAATGTGGGCTATTAAAGAGCTTAACTTCGATTTTGATCAAGCGAGCAGCTATCGGAAGTTGCAATTGAATGAGCTAAGCAAACTCCGCGATGAAGCTTATGATAATGTGGTGATAGTAAAGAACCGGACTAAAGTGTTCCACGATAAAAACCTTTTTAGAAAAACTTTCACATCGGGGCAACAAGTCCTTCTTTACGATTCCCGTCTCCATCTTCATCCGGGTAAGCTTAAATCTCGTTGGAAAGGACCTTTTGTGGTGCGGTATGTACACCCGCACAGGGCAATAGAAGTTGAAAATTTGAAAAACGGTTCAATTTTTTAAGTAAATGGGCATAAATTAAAACCGTATTTCTCTGCAGACCCAACGGAGGAGCTCCTGTTTTTACAGGAGCCGCTTTATCAGAACTGAATTTCCTCCGCCTCACCTCCATGTTTTGGTTAGATTTTCTCATTTAAAGAATGGAGGTGAGTGAAAATGGACTTAACTGAATATCTGTGCGTGCCAAAGAACAAGTTTGGGAGTAGTTTTCATTTAACTATTATTTTACCCCTTTTGTCTGTCCCCAAATATACAGGTCCATGCTCTCAAAAGACAATATCAGTGAGGACACTGCTGAAAACAGGTTTGGGACGGAGGTTTGTATTCACTGAATTATCTTTGACACTGGGCATTCAAATTATTATTTTTGGTTATAATAAAAGAGTAGAAAGTGAAAAATTATATTTAAAAGATAGGAATAGTTTAAGAAATATAAGAAAGTTAGATGTTTTCTTAAATGAAACTAGTAATAAGTAGTTATGAGCTGTTGTCCCAAGGGTAAGTAAGATGAAGGAAATTACTAATCTGAGGATAAAAATAAGACTGAAAAATAGTTCCTATTCTGGAAGCCAAACATTTGAACGTTGATACCCTACTATATGCACTCACACACATCTTGAAACTCGGGATGGTAGAGAATACCTTGAAATGCTCTTGTCTAAAAGCCAAAGTATGAAGAAAATAAAAGTGGAAAATAAAAGATAAAATGGTGAAAAGAAAAAAAATGAACACAGGTTTTGTTATCGCCAAGGCAGCAATAAAAAAATATAGCGAGGGTACTTTATCGCCTAGTGCCTTAGACCAACTGGTTTGGGAGCCACTGCTAAGCCTTAGGTGTTGCAAGACGGGGAAATACACCTAAATAAGCAAGCACATGAGTAATCGGTTGGTTAGTACCTCAAGAAGTATTAACGGTCGCATGAAAAATGTGTGAGCAAATTCCATCTAAATATCTATTAAAAAAGTACTAAGGTAGATGGACAAGAGTATGATTGCTTGAATTGAATTCTCTGAGTGTAAGGATGTCAAGATCACACACGTAGGGGTATATGATCAATGTTTGGAAGAAAGGTAGGAATGAAAACTAAAGGAGATATTTTATTGAGGGATAATGTGATTTCTAATATTTCTTCACGACCATTAAGATATGGCTCATAGCAACTGAAAAACTGGTGTAGTTGAAAACTCTTATTTTCAAGTTCTTTCTTTTATAGTTCTTATCTTTATATGCAACTTTCACCATCTCTCTTTTATTATAGGATTTTGTGGGTGTAATCCGCTGAAAACCCTCAGGAGACAACACTCCTCCCACTAGGGACACCTAGAGGTTTAACGGCTTGTTGCACGTGCTCAGTACAATCGTGTTGCCTACGAAAGTGTGCTTAACTTTTTCCTTTCTTTTTCTCCTTCTCTTGAATAAACTAGTTTGCTCGGGACGATCAAAGATAAGTTTGGGGGTATTTGTTCAGTTGATAAAACTGCACATTTAATATAACATTTTTCCTACTATTTCTATATAATAAAAGGTGTTTATTATAATATATGATACATATTAGGATTTAACTGTAAAAATACTATTTTCATGTGTTTATATATTATAATTAACATTTGGTAGGAAAAAGTAAGCGTATAATATCCATGTAACATTTGGCCCATTTAAATATGCTTACCTTATTAAAAGCCTTTGACCAATTCTTAATGGTTAAGTTAATATCTCCATAAAACAAACTAATATTATTTGTTTAGTTATTGTGCAGAATTTTCAGGACTGAAATCAAGGAAATCAAAGCTGGCGAAACAAACCTGCCTAATTAAGAAAGTAAACTAAAGAAATCAAGTCTGGCAGTGATGTAGAAAAGATTTCAGTTTTCAGATATTCAAAAGATCACCACGTGTCATCAAGATGAAGCCTCAGAAAAACAAACCAAAGATCCCACCATAAGGCCGCGGAACCATGGCCAACCCACCTATTGGTCGCGGTTCCGCTGCGTATCAGAAGAGTTGGGAGTTGGGATTTTGCTGTTAGGATCTTAACCATTGGTTTCCAAATTAGGAAGCTAGGGTTCTGGCTCTGGGACTATAAATAAGGACCGAGAGCCTCTTGGAAAAATCATCAAGCTGAATAGATCATGAAGTCCACGACAGGCTCACGCATCCAGGCTGATCATCAACGGTTCATCTACCTCCTTAGAAGAGATCGAGAAGCAAACTAGCATTTTGTATTCATTTTCTAAGGAAACAAAGTATAAATGAATTTTGTTGATTAATAAAGGTAGTTGTTTTCTTATTCTATCTCTTTGTAGTTTTTAATATGATTTCTCTCTCCATCTCTTCCTCTCCTAACATGCGCGAGTAATTCTTCGCTTGTTAGGGTTCATGGGATTAGGGTAGGTCAATGGATGATGAAGATCCTTAAACTCTTTTTACGTCCTATAAAGTTTATAAACTTTATCAAAAGAATATTTAACATCGTAATTGGGCGCGCTACCAATTCATTGCTAGTCTCGACCATGATTAGAGATTAGATAAACTATTGTTTTGGTAAAGGCTAGATATAAACGGAGTTCCATGTCGAGATAGGGGTTAAGAGTGGGAACCCTTTTTCCCTCCAGAAACCCTAATCTACATGCATCACTGTCGTTCTAGTTTTAAATCTATTAAAGTATAAAAAGAGTAATCTTTAATTAATCATCCATAACTACTAAATCCCAATGACCCCTACAAGCCCCTTTTAATATAAATCCTACATCCGTAGTTAATCTAGATCTATATTCTGCATCCGTGTTTGACATAGATCTAGAACTTACAACCATTCTTCACCATTCTTTATTCTTCCTCCTTCCTTTTTCAACACGTCTAAAGTAAGATTAAAAGATTCAACGTTTCCCAGAGGACGACCCATACTCATCTCGGTCTAGCTACACGCGACACCGTTATTGATTGCGGTTAACTACTACACATAAAAAATAGATCAATCAGCAACCATGGTGAGTATATGACATGCACTAACTCTTGTAGAGACTAAACCATAGGTTAATGTAATGGTTGGGTTAATAAATATCTTAAGTATGACAAAATTAGTAGACTTGGTCAATGGTTCCACAAGCTTCTCCAAGGTTGAAGCATTAATCCATTTTCCATATAATTTTGTTTTACTTTAAATAAATAAAACCTAACATAACATCTAGCATGGTGTGAGTCTGATACACCCTTGTTGCATGTGTAACCTAACATGATACATTAATATATATCACATATATATTATATATGCACAAGTGAGAAAAAGAAATGGTTAAGTGAGCTAATATTAGTTAATGTAAATTTACATATCAAATATATAATTATACATTAAAATATTAAATCAACACTTAATTTAATAATCCGGCTATATCACATATAACCGACCAATACCAATAATATCAACTTACCGAATCAATACTTGATTCAATAACCCGGTTATATCACATATACCCGGCCGATATCACATATCGTGAGAATAAAATGCGGTATCACATACGTTCATTAATCTCGGTCCCGCACATATCACATATGTGCTTCTACTTCGTTTCGCATGAACCAGGAAACCTCTGTGTAGGACTCTAAAGACTCGTTAATACGCCGGCATTAGGTGATGATCATTTCAAACACCCATAAGCCGCAAGAGGCCTGCTAAACGTAACGGCCACCAGGGTATTGAGTGATCAGAAAATCAACAAGCAAGCCTGCTCATACTTCTGTGAATCCAATGAGTAACACTACCGTACAGTCCGGTCTCTTCGTCCAATATGTCGCATATCTCGCCTAGGGGTGGTAAACGTCAGACCCCAATAGCTTGATAAGTCATGCCGATATAAGGTACATAACGAGTCAAGAAACTACTGATAACACTTGCCAGTAAATCTCATCTACCCTGGCCAGGGATTTCCATTTATGGCCAGTCGGGCATAGCGCAACATCAAACCCCAATACCGGGAGAGACGAATCACCTCCTATCGCTCATTGGCTCCATGTGACTCGGGACTGTACCCAAAAACCACCTGTTTGCACGACTCAGTAGAGCCGTGGTAGGGTGTAAATCAAAGCACATTGTGAGACACACAAGACTCTATGACGATCTCGGGTCGACAGACTAACCTGTACAAGTGTCACCTGAGAACTGCTATCTGACGTGAGGTATAATACCATCTAGGAGTTCTCGGCGAGTTCGTTCAGTGTACCCGGTCTCCACTGAGCAACCGTATACCATCTCTAATGTCAAACACCAATAGATATGGGATCATCCATCGTCCATCATATAGGTCGAGAAGCTATACGCTAATCTACTATGGAATATTGATGCCCTGTCTCGATATTCCCTCGACTAGGAACAATTGAAGGATGAACTCATGGACTGCCCATGACCCACTAGTATTATCTGCATCATAATCGTGGTATTCAAGTACACATCCTAAGGGCTTTATCAACATGTAACAGAGAGACCGTAATTGTACATGTTAAGATAAAGAGCAACCAAATAGCGTACTATCATGTCGAGCACGAAAGTTCTCCCTATATATGTCCCAGCATCCACTATAATATACATCTGATGTATAATAATGGCCTCTAGGTCATACATACAACACACATGTTGATCTCCAAGGGATAGAGGTATGGAGAGTTGACGCGAAGGATAACACGGCGGATCCACTCACAGAGGCCTTTCCCTAGAGAGACTTTTATGAGGCATTGAGTATGAGATACTACAAATAATGGCCTTAGTGCAAGTGGGAGATTGTTAGTTATATGTATGCCCTAGGCCATTATTATACATGTGATGTGTATTATAGTGGATGCTTGGATATATATAGGGAGGACTTTCTTGCTCGACATGATAGTATGCTATCTGGTTGCTCTTTATCTTAACATATACACTTATTGTCTCTCTATTACATGCTTGATAAAGCTCTTAGGATGAGTACTTGACTACAGGGATTATGATGCAGATCATACTAGTAGGGCAGATGTAGTCGGTAAGTACATCCTTCAATTGTTCCTAGTAGTGGGAGTATTGAGACGGGGCATCGATATTCCAGAGTGGACAAGCGTATACGCTTCTCGACTCATATGTGTCACGACCCAAAAAAACGGAACATGACCGGCACCTAAACTACGAAACGTCTCGAGGCGTACGTAATCTAAGTAAGCCGAAAACCCAGAAATCCAAACCAAGAAAAGTAGTAGAGTGAAAGAAAACCAATTTAAAACAAGTAGTTTTAATAGCATAAGCCGAATTATGCGTTTTTAAAACATCAAGTATTTTCTGAAAATTTCGGCAGAGTCTCCTTTGTAAATACTGGCCCCTAAACGGGATACAACATGAATAGTATACGAAATCAATAAAAATGCATCCCAAGCGGGAGCTAGCTCTTCGTCAATCGACGGTCACAACCACACAAGCAATATAATATACAACGCCAACGGCGAGGTTCAAAATTCAAAAGGAAACTCAAAACCATAAGAAAACCACAGAAATACAACGCGCGACTCTAAGGTCGAAAGAATAAACATCACTGGTCTCTATCTGAGATAAATACAAGTTTGGTTGATGGAACTTCTAGATACAACTGAATAATAATATACAAGTTATATAATGGGGGGTACGATACAAGTAAACCCACCTACTAGCAAATCACCCGAAGGAAACTATGCCCGCAAGCCGTAATGAAACCTGTACGGCAAACATGAAAGAAACTGGGGCACAACGGGGGTGAGTTGCCAACTCGTGAATAGAAAAACATTTACGCACAGAAATCGCATAAATAACGCAATCCTAGGTCAATGATCATAATATATCCTCCATTATATATAACATGCAGCCTATAACAAGGCTAGGGTAAATATCTAACCCGAGTATAATCTCATGTACCCGTGTCAGTGCCTCAGGTAGCAATATATCATATGAATGAGGTATGAATGCATGAAAATAGAATACATGTAAATGAAGAACTGTTTTCATAGTTTAGTGAGATTTCCTTCTTTTTAAATAGGAGGTACCATAAATGAAATCAGCATAAACAGTGCCCAGCATCGACACAAAACAAGTATCCAAATATCTCGATATCTCTGTGTCGTAATCTCTGTACCTCAAAATCTCAAAAATCTCAATGTCTCAATCACAATATCTAGGGCGCCGTCAGTCCAGACCGGCCCCTACCATCTATCTCAAGACCACGACGGTATCCTCCGGATATCCGACGCGTCAGGTAAAATCACCGGTCGGTAGTGCTCCCCTGCCAGGCTCAACGTAATCACCACATTCATCTTGCCCCGGGGTACCGCACCGGGCCCACCATGTACCCGTGACGGTTCCTCCACTCCTCGACACGGATCTCCAAAACCACAGCAAACTCATGGTGGACGACACTTTACATCACTAGAAAACCGCAACATTTTATATTTTAAAAGATCATAAGTTGTAAATTTTGCGGCTTTCCCCGAAATCCAGAAATATCATAAATCTCAAGAAATCATCACAAGTGCATATGTCAATGATAATGAACTAGGCATGAACAACTGAATAACAGTATGCATGCAGTGGTAGGTAATAACTACAATGTCTAATATGGCATATAAGGGAAGTACACAAATATCATGTCAAAACTACCGGCTAACAATCTAAGTCAAGCAATTATATTCTCTAAAGTGTACGTGACATGGCAATTACCGATGAAGATGTGTGTGAGCCGGCAAGTAGGTGTACGTGGTACATACGCATCATCGGTAATGGTGCTGGTGTCCTAACAGCATGATATCAATAATGGAATATGCAGCAAAATAAATATGCGAGGCAGAGCGAACAGCAATAATGTGCGGGAGCTGAATACTAGACACAACGATAACTAATCTGCAATAATCTAATATAAGTCCTACGAATGGTGCCTTTTGAAATAACACGAATCATGGGGTTTTGAAAATAGGGGCTACGGTGTTTTTATGAAAAGATACGTCGTTTTTGAAATATCCGTAGATTCCCTTGAGCTGTCTTTAAAAATGCCCACGATTCGTTAGTTTTATAAATAGGTAAGAAGTCTAATCTAATCTAACAACTACACTAAACTATACGGCTGAACTAACAAGCTGAACTACAGGTAAGGAAACCGCCTATCATCTGAGTCGATACATATACATACCTGTATATGTATAGTCGGTGATCCCGCCTCAATAATATCATATCCGATACCATATCTATAATCAGGCATCCCAAGTCAAGAGTGCGGATCAATCATCAATATAGCTCGTACGTAAATCCGTCGTACGGCATCCCAATCTGGGTACGGGTCAATATCACATTCATCATACTATTCACCTGGTATCCTCTTTATCAAATATCATGATCGGGGTACTGATCTACGTCTAGTACCATACTGATACCGCCTACGTATGCATGGACGTGTGTGAAACACTACGTCAAGGACGCGCTACAACATCATGTCGTATCTAAGATACGAACCCTGCTATATCACCGATCTCATGGCCTCAAATCAAATCTCATCGACTCAGCTCAATCCCAAGTATCATCCTCAATCCGTATGTGAACACATAGTCCCATACCCATGTGAACACATAACTATAAAGAATTCCATGAGCACATATCAATAGGAATGTATGCAAGTATGTATGTGTGTATGTGTGTGCAACACTACCCTAGGGTTCGCAACACTAAAGTAATCCAACACACCAATATCCATCCTAAGCATCGTTATTAATCCCAAATAACATATAATAATTGTTGGTGTGTATACGCATCCGTATACACCACCACGGACTATGGGGGTGCTATACGCCATCCACCCGACTTCTCCCCGTAGATATAAATCTACTCACCTGGTCCTCGCTAGCCGGTGCCGACGTCGCCACGCGCTTTCTTGTCGTCTCGAAGTCCACATGGGGGTACCTACATATCATAACGTACCATATCGCATTAGAACTAAATTCGAAATCGAAACGGCATACGAAAATCAAATCGGCACGCGTATCACGCATAGGTCCAAACCTATCGCCCACGCATGCAGGAATAGTCAAACCAACGCTCGATGTCGATGTACGAACGTCAAACCATCGAGAAAATCCAATCACACTCATTTGCACATTCACAAACACTAATTTTAATATAAACTAGGTTAAAACTCACAAAAACGCCAATTTCACTTAAAAAGTCATTTTTCCGAAAATCTAGCAAGCACAATTCGCCGTTTTTGTACAAAACACGATGTTTAAATGAATGTAGCGGCCAATATATTTATTAAATATCTTAAATAAGTCGTATAAACAATTTCCGGAATTTAATCTCATTAAATTCCAAAAATCCTAATATTCTAGTTTACAAAAATACCCTTTTTAACAATTTCAAAGCAAAATGCACAAACTACAATCTAGCTTAGAATTGCATGATCCAAAGCATTAAACCACACTTAATAAAGTTAATGAAGCCAAGAAAAACCTAATCACATTTTTAATCCCAAGAATTTAACAAATTTCAAAAACCTAGTAAGCAAATTAGCAAAATAACAAAAATTTTAAGCTAGCCATTAGCACTAGCTACTAAACTTGTATTAACATGACAATAAAGCCTAATTATTACACACAACCATACACCAATTTTATAAACCCTAAGTTGTATTTAATTTCACAACTTGAATTCCAAAACTTGCAATTAAACTCACATATCCAAATAACACTTAATTAAATTAGCTTAAGAAATTAGTAACAATTTAAGCAACAAAAAATTTTAGAATTATACCCAAAAATATATGAAGGTCCACAAGACTCCATGGCCTCCCAAAATGCTCCCTTTTCACAAGGATCCATGCTAAACGGGCTAAGCTGAAATGGGTAGGACTTTGATTTTGATTTTGTGGGATTTTTGGTGGATTTTTGATGCAATTTTTCATGAAGTTTTGAAGGGAAAAGAGAGGGGAAAATGGAGGGGGGGCTGCTGTGGGGAGAAGGAATTTTCGGCCAGAAAAGTGGGTGGGGGAGAGAGAGGGAGGTGAAGAAAATGGGGGGCGGGGACAAGGTCAAGGTCAAACAAAGTCAAAAGTCTAACTACTTCACTCATTTTCTTTTCTTTTCTTTCATTTATTTTTCCTTGAAAATCAAGTGGGGAAAAATATGGTGGGTGCTGAATTCAGCCATGGGGAGGAGTAAGTGGGTGTGTGTGGGTGTGGGCACGGGTGTGGGGTGATGAAAAATGATAAATACAATACCCCAAACATCCATTTACGCTAAAAAATGCCTTTTTTCTTCAATAATTTCTAAACCGTTTTGGCAAATGATTTCGTTCCAAAAACCACATGATAAATTTTTATTTAATGTTTTATGATGCACAAAATTTGTTTCAACTCATTCCAATTTGTAATTTTCCCTAATTAAATGTATTAGTGACGGCTTAAAATAATAATAAAATAATATTTTTTTTTCAGAAAATTTGAAATTTCACCAGCGGCTCAATAAACACCAAATAATAGCAATTACAAAGCTAGAATATGTATATTTAATTTTTATAATAAGATATTTGTATTTTGACTTTTTACAGAAAACACTCTCATTTTACCGATTTTCCGAAATTTCACCGAAACGATTTTCAAAACGCTACAATCTTCCCCCCTTAAAGAAATTCGGTCCCCGAATTTAAATTCAAACTCCCCCAATTACTAAAACATCTAAGAAAAACCATCAAGTCGTCGTGGCTCCGAAATTGTAAATACATAAAACAAATCGTAGCGCAGCGCATGCGCTTGAAAAATGAGTATATAACTCAAATCAAAACTCCGTCAAGCATCCCGCAATCATCGGAGTCGTGGAGAAGACATCAATTCCAAATCCAAATCAAAACCAATATGATATAACTCGAAACTATAAATGTAAATATCGAATCTATATCTGTAAGTATCTGAAGGAAATGCATGCCAAATCTCTTTAAGTCGCTGTGCAACGCGTATAACACTGCACAGTGGCGGACGTCTATCATAAGAAAATAACTATATACATATATACCTTTGTTTGAAATGTACGTTCCGCCGTTTTGGAAACAATTTAGAAGGGTCTCCTTGTTTTAAACATTTCGTGTCATATCAGACACGTAGGTAAATACTGAGGCTATAGCTCGCTTTTTCGAAATCCCTTCAATAACTATCAATGCATGCAAAAATATATTCAGGTACTGTCCTCTGACTAGTCCTGCTCAGTACGAAAACACATAGCAATATCATAAAAACGTACTGCTCTAAAAGAAAAAAAAATCAATCGCAAAATACGCGTATGAATACTACGTGCGTCTGGTGCGCACGGAAATCAAAATCCATATATGTGCCATACAAGTGCACAGAAACAAGATCTAAGTGCATTGGGTATGCACAAAGCATCCGTCGTAGGCAACGTGTGTGCCTGACAGCAAAATCAGGTGCATCTGACATGCACAAAAAAAATCTCGATTTAGTGCATCTAGTGTGCACCAAAATCACACTTCAAAACATGCGCCCAACATACGCGAAAATCCAAATCAGGTGCATCCATCGTGCACGAAATCATGAAATCCAATATCAAGTGCCGAATATGCGCAAAATCAAATCAGGTGCACAAGGTGCACAAAACAAATATCGCACATCACCATCGAAATCAAAGTCCAATGCATCTAAGTGCACAAAAGGCGTATCACTGCACTGCAAGCATATATAAACTATACAGAGTACAGGAACCAATCGTGTGCGTGCATACGTACAAAATCAACTCAAATGTCTAAAACCGTAAAATCACAAACATGTGAAACCCAAGCACGAAAACGATATCAAGTGCAACACTGTGCAAGGATCGTAAATCCTCAATCATCAAAATCAAATCATGCGAATAAATCGCCCAAAACATCGAAATCAATAATGGCGGAATAGTACCGCTCAAGTGCATCCTCTAAGAATCTCGGGCTAACTGTCGCGGTCACTAGTGGGACGTCTCGTCGATGATCATGAACTCTGGCCTGCTGGTGTGCGTAACAATGACCACTACTGGGTCAAGGTCTTCACTGTGAATTACCAATCCCTCGGTCCATCGGCTCATCGGCCCTGTCAGGTGTGCTAACGGGGATGATCCCATTCTGGCACTTCTCTGGTCATCTCTCGGTCAATCATCGCGACCACTCGTAAGACAGCATATCGCTGGCGTCGGCCTCTGCCTCTCTGAATGTACGTGACGCATCTGATCCTGGGTGCAAGTATCATTGCAGCAGTGTCCTTGAAGGAATCCTGCTCACGGTCTCTTCCATGTCTCGTCTCTGCCAACTGTCCGGAAGTCATCGTCCTTTCCTATATCTGCATCTTGTTCAGGAACGGCTGCATACCCATCGCGACTCCTTCTGGAAGGTATATCCAGTACTCTGCCTCGGCATGCGTATCGCATCTCTGATGTCAGCGGAGTGGAACGTCGTCTTATCCAGATCTTGTACGGACCTCTTTACTCCACTTTCTCTAATGTCGACTGCTTCGGACTCGTCTCATCGTGGCTACATGGACTGAGCTCCAACGGCTATCCTCGTATCTGGAGTCTCCCAAGAATGCATCTCACCACCTAGCATCCGAATGAAGTCGAACCATTCGATCGATTCGTCAAAACATCATAATCCCCCAAGAGCTCAACATCTTGGGCACAGTTTAATAGTATCGAACACATACCACAGCATCGGTGGTCCAGCCGTAGAAGGGCAAACCCAAGCCTCACTAATGGCACCGTAGAACTGCCGCAAACCCGAAGGTTCAAAGGCTTTCACAGGGTCATTAAGTCGAGTTAGGGTTTCATTCTTCTAGAGGGACCATAGAATTACCTGCATGTCTTTCCGACTACTTTAAACTTGGAATAATAGGTTTCTGACATTCGATCGTCTCTGTCGACTCCCAACGCCTCCGCGTGAAGTCGTCTCTAGCTGGAATCAATCTATCTGATGACCTCGCATTGGGGTAAGCGAACGAACCACCTGTCCTAGTCATTCATCATCGGGTGACTAGCGACCTTCTATCATCTATTCGTACAACTCGCCCCGCCATAGTTCCAACATATGGGGCGATATCTCGTCGCTCGCAGCAACAACTGGCTCGCTCGTCTGCACGCTGAACAGTGCCTCAATCATCAGGAGTAAGCAACACACCAACGGTCATCAAAATCTGGCTGGCCTCTGTCAGTGGCTCAATCCTCTAGTGTCGATCAGCACATCCGAGTAACCTCATAAAGGCAATCCGCCAAACGCTCGTGGCGCGGAAACACAGTAAGAAGACACATCTCTGCAATCGTGTGTCGCCGGAATTTCGCCCAGGTCAGTCCTCGTTCGTGACGAGCGTGTGCTGACCGCAACTCTAGCCGTAGCTCTCCCTGCCCGTAACCGTAGCAGCAAAACCAAACTGGTACCGATGAGGCTAGATCAGGAAGGAATATAATACTGAACAAGGAAATGTACATCCTAAGGCTTCTTAAGTGGAGTGGTGTGTCGTAAATATGCCGCGGAACATACCAACGGTACGTCACTCTACTTTAGTCACCTATTCCATCAACCAAGGGTCATCCTACGCTCCGAAGGTAAAACCTAACGCTCTGATACCAACTTTGTCACGACCCAAAAAAACGGAACATGACCGGCACCTAAACTACGAAACGTCTCGAGGCGTACGTAATCTAAGTAAGCCGAAAACCCAGAAATCCAAACCAAGAAAAGTAGTAGAGTGAAGGAAAACCAATTTAAAACAAGTAGTTTTAATAGCATAAGCCGAATTATGCGTTTTTAAAACATCAAGTATTTTCTGAAAATTTTGGCAGAGTCTCCTTTGTAAATACTAGCCCCTAAACGGGATACAACATGAATAGTATACGAAATCAATAAAAATGCATCCCCAAGCGGGAGCTAGCTCTTCGTCAATCGACGGTCACAACCACACAAGCAATATAATATACAACGCCAACGGCGAGGTTCAAAATTCAAAAGGAAACTCAAAACCATAAGAAAACCACAGAAATACAACGCGCGACTCTAAGGTCGAAAGAATAAACATCACTGGTCTCTATCTGAGATAAATACAAGTTTGGTTGATGGAACTTCTAGATACAACTGAATAATAATATACAAGTTATATAATGGGGGGTACGATACAAGTAAACCCACCTACTAGCAAATCACCCGAAGGAAACTATGCCCGCAAGCCGTAATGAAACCAGTACGGCAAACCTGCAAGAAACTGGGGCACAACGGGGGTGAGTTGCCAACTCGTGAATAGAAAAACATCTACGCACAGAAATCGCATAAATAACGCAATCCTAGGTCAATGATCATAATATATCCTCCATTATATATAACATGCAGCCTATAACAAGGCTAGGGTAAATATCTAACCCGGGTGTAATCTCATGTACCCGTGTCAGTGCCTCAGGTAGCAATATATCATATGAATGAGGTATGAATGCATGAAAATAGAATACATGTAAATGAAGAACTGTTTTCATAGTTTAGTGAGATTTCCTTATTTTTAAATAGGAGGTACCATAAATGAAATCAGCATAAACAGTGCCCAGCATCGACACAAAACAAGTATCCAAATATCTCGATATCTCTGTGTCGTAATCTCTGTACCTCAAAATCTCAAAAATCTCAATGTCTCAATCACAATATCTAGGGCGCCTTCAGTCCAGACCGGCCCCTACCATCTATCTCAAGACGACGACGGTATCCTCCGGATATCCGACGCGTCAGGTAAAATCACTGGTCGGTAGTGCTCCCCTGCCAGGCTCAACGTCATCACCACATTCATCTAGCCCCGGGGTACCGCACCGGGCCCACCATGTACCCGTGACGGTTCCTCCACTCCTCGACACGGATCTCCAAAACCACAGCAAACTCATGGTGGACGACACTTTACATCACTAGAAAACCGCAACATTTTATATTTTAAAAGATCATAAGTTGTAAATTTTGCGGCTTTCCCCGAAATCCAGAAATATCATAAATCTCAAGAAATCATCACAAGTGCATATATCAATGATAATGAACTAGGCATGAACAACTGAATAACAGTATGCATGCAGTGGTAGGTAATAACTACAATGTCTAATATGGCATATAAGGGAAGTACACTAATATCATGTCAAAACTACCAGCTAACAATCTAAGTCAAGCAATTATATTCTCTAAAGTGTACGTGACATGGCAATTACCGATGAAGATGTGTGTGAGCCGGCAAGTAGGTGTACGTGGTACATACGCATCATCGGTAATGGTGCTGGTGTCCTAACAGCATGATATCAATAATGGAATATGCAGCAAAATAAATATGCGAGGCAGAGCGAACAACAATAATGTGCGGGAGCTGAATACTACACACAACGATAACTAATCTGCAATAATCTAATATAAGTCTTACGAATGGTGCCTTTTGAAATAACACGAATAATGGGGTTTTGAAAATAGGGGCTACGGTGTTTTTATGAAAAAATACGTCGTTTTTGAAATATCCGTAGATTCCCTTGAGCTGTCTTTAAAAATGCCCACGATTCGTTAGTTTTATTAATAGGTAAGAAGTCTAATCTAATCTAACAACTACACTAAACTATACGGCTGAACTAACAAGCTGAACTACAGGTAAGGAAACCGCCTATCATCTGAGTCGATACATATACATACCTGTATATGTATAGTCGGTGATCCCGCCTCAACAATATCATATCTGATACCATATCTATAATCAGGCATCCCAAGTCAAGAGTGCGGATCAATCATCAATATAGCTCGTACGTAAATCCGTCGTACGGCATCCCAATCTGGGTACGGGTCAATATCACATTCATCATACTATTCACCTGGTATCCTCTTTATCAAATATCATGATCGGGGTACTGATCTACGTCTAGTACCATACTGATACCGCCTACGTATGCATGGACGTGTGTGAAACACTACGTCAAGGACCCGCTACAACGTCATGTCGTATCTAAGATACGAACCCTGCTATATCACCGATCTCACGGCCTCAAATCAAATTTCATCGACTCAGCTCAATCCCAAGTATCATCCTCAATCCGTATGTGAACACATAGTCCCATACCTATGTGAACACATAACTATAAAGAATCCCATGAGCACATATCAATAGGAATGTATGCAAGTATGTACGTGTGTATGTGTGTGCAACACTACCCTAGGGTCCGCAACACTAAAGTAATCCAACACACCAATATCCATCCTAAGCATCGTTATTAATCCCAAATAACATATAATAATTGTTGGTGTGTATACGCATCCGTATACACCACCACGGACTACGGGGGTGCTATACGCCATCCACCCGACTTCTTCCCGTAGATATAAAACTACTCACCTGGTCCTCGCTAGCCGGTGCCGACGTCGCCACGCGCTTGCTTGTCGTCTCGAAGTCCACATGGGGGTACCTACATATCATAACGTACCATATCGCATTAGAACTAAATTCGAAATCGAAACGGTATACGAAAATCAAATCGGCACGCGTATCACGCATAGGTCCAAACCTATCGCCCACGCATGCAGGAATAGTCAAACCAACGCTCGATGTCGATGTACGAACGTCAAACCATCGAGAAAATCCAATCACACTCATTTGCACATTCACAAACACTAATTTTAATATAAACTAGGTTAAAACTCACAAAAACGCCAATTTCACTTAAAAAGTCATTTTTCCGAAAATCTAGCAAGCACAATTCGCCGTTTTTGTACAAAACACGATGTTTAAATGAATGTAGCGGCCAATATATTTATTAAATATCTTAAATAAGTCGTATAAACAATTTCCGGAATTTAATCTCATTAAATTCCAAAAATCCTAATATTCTAGTTTACAAAAATACCCTTTTTAACAATTTCAAAGCAAAATGCACAAACTACAATCTAGCTTAGAATTGCATGATCCAAAGCATTAAACCACACTTAATAAAGTTAATGAAGCCAAGAAAAACCTAATCACATTTTTAATCCCAAGAATTTAACAAATTTCAAAATCCTAGTAAGCAAATTAGCAAAATAACAAAATTTTTAAGCTAGCCATTAGCACTAGCTACTAAACTTGTATTAACATGACAACAAAGCCTAATTATAACACACAACCATACACCAATTTTATAAACCCTAAGTTGCATTCAATTTCACAACTTGAATTCCAAAACTTGCAATTAAACTCACATATCCAAATAACAATTAATTAAATTAGCTTAAGAAATTAGTAACAATTTAAGCAACAAAAAGTTTTAGAATTATACCCAAAAATATATGAAGGTCCACAAGACTCCATGGCCTCCCAAAATGCTCTCTTTTCACAAGGATCCATGCTAAACGGGCTAAGCTAAAATGGGTAGGACTTTGATTTTGATTTTGTGGGATTTTTGGTGGATTTTTGATGCAACTTTTCATGAAGTTTTGAAGGGAAAAGAGAGTGGAAAATGGAGGGGGGGCTGCTGTGGGGAGAAGGAATTTTCGGCCAGAAAAGTGGGTGGGGGAGAGAGAGGGAGGTGAGGAAAATGGGGGGGGGGAAAGGTCAAGGTCAAACAAAGTCAAAAGTCTAACTACTTCACTCATTTTCTTTTCTTTTCTTTCATTTATTTTTCCTTGAAAATCAAGTGGGGAAAAATATGGTGGGTGCTGAATTCAGCCATGGGGAGGAGTAAGTGGGGGTGTGTGGGTGTGGGCACGGGTGTGGGGTGATGAAAAATGATAAATACAATACCCCAAACATCCATTTACGCTAAAAAAAGCATTTTTTCTTCAATAATTTCTAAACCGTTTTGGCAAATGATTTCGTTCCAAAAACAACATGATAAATTTTTATTTAATGTTTTATGATGCACAAAATTTGTTTCAACTCATTCCAATTTGTAATTTTCCCTAATTAAATGTATTAGTGACGGCTTAAAATAATAATAAAATAATATTTTTTTTTTCAGAAAATTTGAAATTTCACCAGCGGCTCAATAAACACCAAATAATAGCAATTACATAGCTAGAATATGTATATTTAATTTTTATAATAAGATATTTGTATTTTGACTTTTTACAGAAACCACCCTCATTTTACCGATTTTCCGAAATTTCACCAAAACGATTTTCAAAACGCTACAATCTTCCCCCCTTAAAGAAATTCGGTCCCCGAATTTAAATTCAAACTCCCCCAATTACTAAAACATCTAAGAAAAACCATCAAGTCGTCGGGGCTCCGAAATTGTAAATACATAAAACAAATCGTAGCGCAGCGCATGCGCTTGAAAAATGAGTATATAACTCAAATCAAAACTCCGTCAAGCATCCCGCAATCATCGGAGTCGTGGAGAAGACATCAATGCCAAATCCAAATCAAAACCAATATGATATAACTCGAAACTATAAATGTAAATATCGAATCTATATCTGTAAGTATCTGAAGGAAATGCATGCCAAATCTCTTTAAGTCGCTGTGCAACGCGTATAACACTGCACAGTGGCGGACGTCTATCATAAGAAAATAACTATATACATATATACCTTTGTTTGAAATGTACGTTCCGCCGTTTTGGAAACAATTTAGAAGGGTCTCCTTGTTTTAAACATTTCGTGTCATATCAGACACGTAGGTAAATACTGAGGCTATAGCTCGTTTTTTGGAAATCCCTTCAATAACTATCAATGCATGCAAAAATATATTCAGGTACTGTCCTCTGACTAGTCCTGCTCGGTACGAAAACACATAGCAATATCATAAAAATGTACTGCTCTAAAAGAAAAAAAATCAATCGCAAAATACGCGTATGAATACTACGTGCGTCTGGTGCGCACGGAAATCAAAATCCATATACGTGCCATACAAGTGCACAGAAACAAGATCTAAGTGCATCGGGTGTGCACAAAGCATCCGTCGTAGGCAACGTGTGTGCCTGACAGCAAAATCAGGTGCATCTGACATGCACAAAAAAAAATCTCGATTTAGTGCATCTGGTTTGCACCAAAATCACACTTCAAAACATGCGCCCAACATACGCGAAAATCCAAATCAGGTGCATCCATCGTGCACGAAATCATGAAATCCAATATCAAGTGCCGAATATGCGCAAAATCAAATCAGGTGCACAAGGTGCACAAAACAAATATCGCACATCACCATCGAAATCAAAGTCCAATGCATCTAAGTGCGCAAAAGGCGTATCACTGCACTGCAAGCATATATAAACTATACAGAGTACAGGAACCAATCGTGTGCGTGCATACGTACAAAATCAACTCAAATGTCTAAAACCGTAAAATCACAAACATGTGAAACCCAAGCACGAAAACGATATCAAGTGCAACTGCAAGGATCGTAAATCCTCAATCATCAAAATCAAATCATGGGAATAAATCGCCCAAAACATCGAAATCAATAATGGCGGAATAGTACCGCTCAAGTGCATCCTCTAAGAATCTCGGGCTAACTGTCGCGGTCACTAGTGGGACTTCTCGTCGAAGATCATGAACTCTGGCCTGCTGGTGTGCGTAAAAATGACCACTACTGGGTCAAGGTCTTCACTATGAATTACCAATCCCTCGGTCCATCGGCTCATCGGCCCTGTCAGGTGTGCTAACGGGGATGATCCCATTCTGGCACTTCTCTGGTCATCTCTCGGTCAATCATCGCGACCACTCTTAAGACAGCATATCACTGGCGTTGGCCTCTGCCTCTCTGAATGTACGTGAGCATCTGATCCTGGGTGCAAGTATCATTGCAGCAGTGTCCTGGAAGGAATCCTGCTCACGGTCTCTTCCATGTCTCGTCTCTGCCAACTGTCCGGAAGTCATCGTCCTTTCCTATATCTGCATCTTGTTCAGGAACGGCTGCATACCCATCGCGACTCCTTCTGGAAGGTATATCCAGTACTCTGCCTCGGCATGCATATCGCATCTCTGATGTCAGCGAAGGGGAACGTCGTCTTATCCAGATCTTGTACGGACCTCTTTACTCCACTTTCTCTAATGTCGACTGCTTCGGACTCGTCTCATCGTGGCTACATGGACTGAGCTCCAACGGCTATCCTCGTATCTGGAGTCTCCCAAGAATGCATCTCACCACCTAGCATCCGAATGAAGTCGAACCATTCGATCGATTCGTCAAAACATCATAATCCCCCAAGAGCTCAACATCTTGGGCACAGTTTAATAGTATCGAACACATACCACAGCATCGGTGGTCCAGCCGTAGAAGGGCAAACCCAAGCCTCACTAATGGCACCGTAGAACTGCCGCAAACCCGAAGGTTCAAAGGCTTTCACACGGTCATTAAGTCGAGTTAGGGTTTCATTCTTCTAGAGGGACCATAGAATTACCTGCATGTCTTTCCGACTACTTTAAACTTGGAATAATAGGTTTCTGACATTCGATCGTCTCTGTCGACTCCCAACGCCTCCGCGTGAAGTCGTCTCTAGCTGGAATCAATCTATCTGATGACCTCGCATCGGGGTAAGCGAACGAACCACCTGTCCTAGTCATTCATCATCGGGTGACTAGCGACCTTCTATCATCTATTCGTACAACTCGCCCCGCCATAGTTCCAACATATGGGGCGATATCTCGTCGCTCGCAGCAACAACTGGCTCGCTCGTCTGCACGCTGAACAGTGCCTCAATCATCAGGAGTAAGCAACACACCAACGGTCATCAAAATCTGGCTGGCCTCTGTCAGTGGCTCAATCCTCTAGTGTCGATCAGCACATCCGAGTAACCTCATAAAGGCGATCCGCCAAACGCTTGTGGCGCGGAAACACAGTAAGAAGACACATCTCTGCAATCGTGTGTCGCCGGAATTTCGCCCAGGTCAGTCCTCGTTCGTGACGAGCGTGTGCTGACCGCAACTTTAGTCGTAGCTCTCCCTGCCCGTAACCGTAGCAGCAAAACCAAACTGGTACCGATGAGGCTAGATCAGGAAGGAATATAATACTGAACAAGGAAATGTACATCCTAAGGCTTCTTAAGTGGAGTGGTGTGTCGTAAATATGCCGCGGAACATACCAACGGTACGTCACTCTACTTTAGTCACCTATTCCATCAACCAAGGGTCATCCTACGCTCCGAAGGTAAAACCTAACGCTCTGATACCAACTTTGTCACGACCCAAAAAAACGGAACATGACCGGCACCTAAACTACGAAACGTCTCGAGGCGTACGTAATCTAAGTAAGCCGAAAACCCAGAAATCCAAACCAAGAAAAGTAGTAGAGTGAAGGAAAACCAATTTAAAACAAATAGTTTTAATAGCATAAGCCGAATTATGCGTTTTTAAAACATCAAGTATTTTCTGAAAATTTCGGCAGAGTCTCCTTTGTAAATACTGGCCCCTAAACGGGATACAACATGAATAGTATACGAAATCAATAAAAATGCATCCCCAAGCGGGAGCTAGCTCTTCGTCAATCGACGGTCACAACCACACAAGCAATATAATATACAACGCCAACGGCGAGGTTCAAAATTCAAAAGGAAACTCAAAACCATAAGAAAACCACAGAAATACAACGCGCGACTCTAAGGTCGAAAGAATAAACATCACTGGTCTCTATCTGAGATAAATACAAGTTTGGTTGATGGAACTTCTAGATACAACTGAATAATAATATACAAGTTATATAATGGGGGGTACGATACAAGTAAACCCACCTACTAGCAAATCACCCGAAGGAAACTATGCCCGCAAGCCGTAATGAAACCAGTACGGCAAACCTGCAAGAAACTGGGGCACAACGGGGGTGAGTTGCCAACTCGTGAATAGAAAAACATCTACGCACAGAAATCGCATAAATAACGCAATCCTAGGTCAATGATCATAATATATCCTCCATTATATATAACATGCAGCCTATAACAAGGCTAGGGTAAATATCTAACCCGGGTGTAATCTCATGTACCCGTGTCAGTGCCTCAGGTAGCAATATATCATATGAATGAGGTATGAATGCATGAAAATAGAATACATGTAAATGAAGAACTGTTTTCATAGTTTAGTGAGATTTCCTTATTTTTAAATAGGAGGTACCATAAATGAAATCAGCATAAACAGTGCCCAGCATCGACACAAAACAAGTATCCAAATATCTCGATATCTCTATGTCGTAATCTCTGTACCTCAAAATCTCAAAAATCTCAATGTCTCAATCACAATATCTAGGGCGCCTTCAGTCCAGACCGGCCCCTACCATCTATCTCAAGACCACGACGGTATCCTCCGGATATCCGACGCGTCAGGTAAAATCACCGGTCGGTAGTGCTCCCCTGCCAGGCTCAACGTCATCACCACATTCATCTTGCCCCGGGGTACCGCACCGGGCCCACCATGTACCCGTGACGGTTCCTCCACTCCTCGACACGGATCTCCAAAACCACAGCAAACTCATGGTGGACGACACTTTACATCACTAGAAAACCGCAACATTTTATATTTTAAAAGATCATAAGTTGTAAATTTTGCGGCTTTCCCCGAAATCCAGAAATATCATAAATCTCAAGAAATCATCACAAGTGCATATGTCAATGATAATGAACTAGGCATGAACAACTGAATAACAGTATGCATGCAGTGGTAGGTAATAACTACAATGTCTAATATGGCATATAAGGGAAGTACACTAATATCATGTCAAAACTACCAGCTAACAATCTAAGTCAAGCAATTATATTCTCTAAAGTGTACGTGACATGGCAATTACCGATGAAGATGTGTGTGAGCCGGCAAGTAGGTGTACGTGGTACATACGCATCATCGGTAATGGTGCTGGTGTCCTAACAGCATGATATCAATAATGGAATATGCAGCAAAATAAATATGCGAGGCAGAGCGAACAGCAATAATGTGCGGGAGCTGAATACTAGACACAACGATAACTAATCTGCAATAATCTAATATAAGTCCTACGAATGGTGCCTTTTGAAATAACACGAATCATGGGGTTTTGAAAATAGGGGCTACGGTGTTTTTATGAAAAGATACGTCGTTTTTGAAATATCCGTAGATTCCCTTGAGCTGTCTTTAAAAATGCCCACGATTCATTAGTTTTATAAATAGGTAAGAAGTCTAATCTAATCTAACAACTACACTAAACTATACGGCTGAACTAACAAGCTGAACTACAGGTAAGGAAACCGCCTATCATCTGAGTCGATACATATACATACCTGTATATGTATAGTCGGTGATCCCGCCTCAATAATATCATATCCGATACCATATCTATAATCAGGCATCCCAAGTCAAGAGTGCGGATCAATCATCAATATAGCTCGTACGTAAATCCGTCGTACGGTATCCCAATCTGGGTACGGGTCAATATCACATTCATCATACTATTCACCCGGTATCCTCTTTATCAAATATCATGATCGGGGTACTGATCTACGTCTAGTACCATACTGATACCGCCTACGTATGCATGGACGTGTGTGAAACACTACGTCAAGGACCCGCTACAACGTCATGTCGTATCTAAGATACGAACCCCGCTATATCACCGATCTCACAGCCTCAAATCAAATCTCATCGACTCAGCTCAATCCCAAGTATCATCCTCAATCCGTATGTGAACACATAGTCCCATACCCATGTGAACACATAATTATAAAGAATCCCATGAGCACATATCAATAGGAATGTATGCAAGTATGTATGTGTGTATGTGTGTGCAACACTACCCTAGGGTTCGCAACACTAAAGTAATCCAACACACCAATATCCATCCTAAGCATCGTTATTAATCCCAAATAACATATAATAATTGTTGGTGTGTATACGCATCCGTATACACCACCACGGACTACGGGGGTGCTATACGCCATCCACCCGACTTCTCCCCGTAGATATAAATCTACTCACCTGGTCCTCGCTAGCCGGTGCCGACGTCGCCACGCGCTTGCTTGTCGTCTCGAAGTCCACATGGGGGTACCTACATATCATAACGTACCATATCGCATTAGAACTAAATTCGAAATCGAAACGGCATACAAAAATCAAATCGGCACGCGTATCACGCATAGGTCCAAACCTATCGCCCACGCATGCAAGAATAGTCAAACCAACGCTCGATGTCGATGTACGAACGTCAAACCATCGAGAAAATCCAATCACACTCATTTGCACATTCACAAACACTAATTTTAATATAAACTAGGTTAAAACTCACAAAAACGCCAATTTCACTTAAAAAGTCATTTTTCCGAAAATCTAGCAAGCACAATTCGCCGTTTTTGTACAAAACACGATGTTTAAATGAATGTAGCGGCCAATATATTTATTACATATCTTAAATAATTCGTATAAACAATTTCCGGAATTTAATCTCATTAAATTCCAAAAATCCTAATATTCTAGTTTACAAAAATACCCTTTTTAACAATTTCAAAGCAAAATGCACAAACTACAATCTAGCTTAGAATTGCATGATCCAAAGCATTAAACCACACTTAATAAAGTTAATGAAGCCAAGAAAAACCAAATCACATTTTTAATCCCAAGAATTTAACAAATTTCAAAATCTAGTAAGCAAATTAGCAAAATAACAAAATTTTTAAGCTAGCCATTAGCACTAGCTACTAAACTTGTATTAACATGACAACAAAGCCTAATTATAACACACAATCATACACCAATTTTATAAACCCTAAGTTGCATTCAATTTCACAACTTGAATTCCAAAACTTGCAATTAAACTCACATATCCAAATAACACTTAATTAAATTAGCTTAAGAAATTAGTAACAATTTAAGCAACAAAAACTTTTAGAATTATACCCAAAAATATATGAAGGTGCACAAGACTCCATGGCCTCCCAAAATGCTCTTTTTTCACAAGGATCCATGCTAAACGGGCTAAGCTAAAATGGGTAGGACTTTGATTTTGATTTTGTGGGATTTTTGGTGGATTTTTGATGCAATTTTTCATGAAGTTTTGAAGGGAAAAGAGAGGGGAAAATGGAGGGGGGGTTGCTGTGGGGAGAAGGAATTTTCGGCCAGAAAAGTGGGTGGGGGAGAGAGAGGGAGGTGAGGAAAATGGGGGGGGGGGACAAGGTCAAGGTCAAACAAAGTCAAAAGTCTAACTACTTCTCTCATTTTCTTTTCTTTTCTTTCATTTATTTTTCCTTGAAAATCAAGTGGGGAAAAATATGGTGGGTGCTGAATTCAGCCATGGGGAGGAGTAAGTGGGGGTGTGTGGGTGTGGGCACGGGTGTGGGGTGATGAAAAATGATAAATACAATACCCCAAACATCCATTTACGCTAAAAAAAGCCTTTTTTCTTCAATAATTTCTAAACCGTTTTGGCAAATGATTTCGTTCCAAAAACCACATGATAAATTTTTATTTAATGTTTTGTGATGCACAAAATTTGTTTCAACTCATTCCAATTTGTAATTTTCCCTAATTAAATGTATTAGTGACGGTTTAAAATAATAATAAAATAATATTTTTTTTCAGAAAATTTGAAATTTCACCAGCGGCTCAATAAACACCAAATAATAGCAATTACATAGCTAGAATATGTATATTTAATTTTTATAATAAGATATTTGTATTTTGACTTTTTACAGAAAACACCCTCATTTTACCGATTTTCCGAAATTTCACCGAAACGATTTTCAAAACGCTACAATCTTCCCCCCTTAAAGAAATTCGGTCCCCGAATTTAAATTCAAACTCCCCCAATTACTAAAACATCTAAGAAAAACCATCAAGTCGTCGGGGCTCCGAAATTGTAAATACATAAAACAAATCGTAGCGCAGCGCATGCGCTTGAAAAATGAGTATATAACTCAAATCAAAACTCCGTCAGGCATCCCGCAATCATCGGAGTCGTGGAGAAGACATCAATGCCAAATCCAAATCAAAACCAATATGATATAACTCGAAACTATAAATGTAAATATCGAATCTATATCTGTAAGTATCTGAAGGAAATGCATGCCAAATCTCTTTAAGTCGCTGTGCAACGCGTATAACACTGCACAGTGGCGGACGTCTATCATAAGAAAATAACTATATACATATATACCTTTGTTTGAAATGTACGTTCCGCCGTTTTGGAAACAATTTAGAAGGGTCTCCTTGTTTTAAACATTTCGTGTCATATCAGACACGTAGGTAAATACTGAGGCTATAGCTCGTTTTTTGGAAATCCCTTCAATAACTATCAATGCATGCAAAAATATATTCAGGTACTGTCCTCTGACTAGTCCTGCTCGGTACGAAAACACATAGCAATATCATAAAAACGTACTGCTCTAAAAGAAAAAAAATCAATCGCAAAATACGCGTATGAATACTACGTGCGTCTGGTGCGCACGGAAATCAAAATCCATATACGTGCCATACAAGTGCACAGAAACAAGATCTAAGTGCATCGGGTGTGCACAAAGCATCCGTCGTAGGCAACGTGTGTGCCTGACAGCAAAATCAGGTGCATCTGACATGCACAAAAAGAAATCTCGATTTAGTGCATCTGGTGTGCACCAAAATCACACTTCAAAACATGCGCCCAACATTCGCGAAAATCCAAATCAGGTGCATCCATCGTGCACGAAATCATGAAATCCAATATCAAGTGCCGAATAAGCGCAAAATCAAATCAGGTGCACAAGGTGCACAAAACAAATATCGCACATCACCATCGAAATCAAAGTCCAATGCATCTAAGTGCACAAAAGGCGTATCACTGCACTGCAAGCATATATAAACTATACAGAGTACAGGAACCAATCGTGTGCGTGCATACGTACAAAATCAACTCAAATGTCTAAAACCGTAAAATCACAAACATGTGAAACCCAAGCACGAAAACGATATCAAGTGCAACACTGTGCAAGGATCGTAAATCCTCAATCATCAAAATCAAATCATGCGAATAAATCGCCCAAAACATCGAAATCAATAATGGCGGAATAGTACCGCTCAAGTGCATCCTCTAAGAATCTCGGGCTAACTGTCGCGGTCACTAGTGGGACGTCTCGTCGATGATCATGAACTCTGGCCTGCTGGTGTGCGTAACAATGACCACTACTGGGTCAAGGTCTTCACTGTGAATTACCAATCCCTCGGTCCATCGGCTCATCGGCCCTGTCAGGTGTGCTAACGGGGATGATCCCATTCTGGCACTTCTCTGGTCATCTCTCGGTCAATCATCGCGACCACTCGTAAGACAGCATATCACTGGCGTCGGCCTCTGCCTCTCTGAATGTACGTGACGCATCTGATCCTGGGTGCAAGTATAATTGCAGCAGTGTCCTGGAAGGAATCCTGCTCACGGTCTCTTCCATGTCTCGTCTCTGCCAACTGTCCGGAAGTCATCGTCCTTTCCTATATCTGCATCTTGTTCAGGAACGGCTGCATACCCATCGCGACTCCTTCTGGAAGGTATATCCAGTACTCTGCCTCGGCATGCATATCGCATCTCTGATGTCAGCGGAGGGGAACGTCGTCTTATCCAGATCTTGTACGGACCTCTTTACTCCACTTTCTCTAATGTCGACTGCTTCGGACTCGTCTCATCGTGGCTACATGGACTGAGCTCCAACGGCTATCCTCGTATCTGGAGTCTCCCAAGAATGCATCTCACCACCTAGCATCCGAATGAAGTCGAACCATTCGATCGATTCGTCAAAACATCATAATCCCCCAAGAGCTCAACATCTTGGGCACAGTTTAATAGTATCGAACACATACCACAGCATCGGTGGTCCAGCCGTAGAAGGGCAAACCCAAGCCTCACTAATGGCACCGTAGAACTGCCGCAAACCCGAAGGTTCAAAGGATTTCACACGGTCATTAAGTCGAGTTAGGGTTTCATTCTTATAGAGGGACCATAGAATTACCTGCATGTCTTTTCGACTACTTTAAACTTGGAATAATAGGTTTCTGACATTCGATCGTCTCTGTCGACTCCCAACGCCTCCGCGTGAAGTCGTCTCTAGCTGGAATCAATCTATCTGATGACCTCGCATCGGGGTAAGCGAACGGACCACCTGTCCTAGTCATTCATCATCGGGTGACTAGCGACCTTCTATCATCTATTCGTACAACTCGCCCCGCCATAGTTCCAACATATGGGGCGATATCTCGTCGCTCGCAGCAACAACTGGCTCGCTCGTCTGCACGCTGAACAGTGCCTCAATCATCAGGAGTAAGCAACACACCAACGGTCATCAAAATCTGGCTGGCCTCTGTCAGTGGCTCAATCCTCTAGTGTCGATCAGCACATCCGAGTAACTTCATAAAGGCGATCCGCCAAACGCTCGTGGCGCGGAAACACAGTAAGAAGACACATCTCTGCAATCGTGTGTCGCCGGAATTTCGCCCAGGTCAGTCCTCGTTCGTGACGAGCGTGTGCTGACCGCAACTCTAGTCGTAGCTCTCCCTGCCCGTAACCGTAGCAGCAAAACCAAACTGGTACCGATGAGGCTAGATCAGGAAGGAATATAATACTGAACAAGGAAATGTACATCCTAAGGCTTCTTAAGTGGAGTGGTGTGTCGTAAATATGCCGCGGAACATACCAACGGTACGTCACTCTACTTTAGTCACCTATTCCATCAACCAAGGGCCATCCTACGCTCCGAAGGTAAAACCTAACGCTCTGATACCAACTTTGTCACGACCCAAAAAAACGGAACATGACCGGCACCTAAACTACGAAACGTCTCGAGGCGTACGTAATCTAAGTAAGCCGAAAACCCAGAAATCCAAACCAAGAAAAGTAGTAGAGTGAAGGAAAACCAATTTAAAACAAGTAGTTTTAATAGCATAAGCCGAATTATGCATTTTTAATACATCAAGTATTTTCTGAAAATTTCGGCAGAGTCTCCATTGTAAATACTGGCCCCTAAACGAGATACAACATGAATAGTATACGAAATCAATAAAAATGCATCCCCAAGCGGGAGCTAGCTCTTCGTCAATCGACGGTCACAACCATACAAGCAATATAATATACAACGCCAACGGCGAGGTTCAAAATTCAAAAGGAAACTCAAAACCATAAGAAAACCACAGAAATACAACGCGCGACTCTAAGGTCGAAAGAATAAACATCACTGGTCTCTATCTGAGATAAATACAAGTTTGGTTGATGGAACTTCTAGATACAACTGAATAATAATATACAAGTTATATAATGGGGGGTACGATACAAGTAAACCCACCTACTAGCAAATCACCCGAAGGAAACTATGCCCGCAAGCCGTAATGAAACCAGTACGGCAAACCTGCAAGAAACTGGGGCACAACGGGGGTGAGTTACCAACTCGTGAATAGAAAAACATCTACGCACAGAAATCGCATAAATAACGCAATCCTAGGTCAATGATCATAATATATCCTCCATTATATATAACATGCAGCCTATAACAAGGCTAGGGTAAATATCTAACCCGGGTGTAATCTCATGTACTCGTGTCAGTGCCTCAGGTAGCAATATATCATATGAATGAGGTATGAATGCATGAAAATAGAATACATGTAAATGAAGAACTGTTTTCATAGTTTAGTGAGATTTCCTTATTTTTAAATAGGAGGTACCATAAATGAAATCAGCATAAACAGTGCCCAGCATCGACACAAAACAAGTATCCAAATATCTCGATATCTCTGTGTCGTAATCTCTGTACCTCAAAATCTCAAAAATCTCAATGTCTCAATCACAATATCTAGGGCGCCGTCAGTCCAGACCGGCCCCTACCATCTATCTCAAGACTACGACGGTATCCTCCGGATATCCGACGCGTCAGGTAAAATCACCGGTCGGTAGTGCTCCCCTGCCAGGCTCAACGTCATCACCACATTCATCTTGCCCCGGGGTACCGCACCGGGCCCACCATGTACCCGTGACGGTTCCTCCACTCCTCGACACGGATCTCCAAAACCACAGCAAACTCATGGTGGACGACACTTTACATCACTAGAAAACCGCAACATTTTATATTTTAAAAGATCATAAGTTGTAAATTTTGCGGCTTTCCCCGAAATCCAGAAATATCATAAATCTCAAGCAATCATCACAAGTGAAAAAGTCAATGATAATGAACTAGGCATGAACAACTGAATAACAGTATGCATGCAGTGGTAGGTAATAACTACAATGTCTAATTTGGCATATAAGGGAAGTACACTAATATCATGTCAAAACTACCAGCTAACAATCTAAGTCAAGCAATTATATTCTCTAAAGTGTACGTGACATGGCAATTACCGATGAAGATGTGTGTGAGCCGGCAAGTAGGTGTACGTGGTACATACGCATCATCGGTAATGGTGCTGGTGTCCTAACAGCATGATATCAATAATGGAATATGCAGCAAAATAAATATGCGAGGCAGAGCGAACAGCAATAATGTGCGGGAGCTGAATACTAGACACAACGATAACTAATCTGCAATAATCTAATATAAGTCCTACGAATGGTGCCTTTTGAAATAACACGAATCATGGGGTTTTGAAAATAGGGGCTACGGTGTTTTTATGAAAAGATACGTCGTTTTTGAAATATCCGTAGATTCCCTTGAGCTGTCTTTAAAAATGCCCACGATTCGTTAGTTTTATAAATAGGTAAGAAGTCTAATCTAATCTAACAACTACACTAAACTATACGGCTGAACTAACAAGCTGAACTACAGGTAAGGAAACCGCCTATCATCTGAGTCGATACATATACATACCTGTATATGTATAGTCGGTGATCCCGCCTCAATAATATCATATCCGATACCATATCTATAATCAGGCATCCCAAGTCAAGAGTGCGGATCAATCATCAATATAGCTCGTACGTAAATCCGTCGTACGACATCCCAATCTGGGTACGGATCAATATCACATTCATCATATTATTCACCTGGTATCCTCTTTATCAAATATCATGATCGGGGTACTGATCTACGTCTAGTACCATACTGATACCGCCTACGTATGCATGAACGTGTGTGAAACACTACGTCAAGGACCCGCTACAACGTCATGTCGTATCTAAGATACGAACCCTGCTATATCACCGATCTCACGGCCTCAAATCAAATCTCATCGACTCAGCTCAATCCCAAGTATCATCCTCAATCCGTATGTGAACACATAGTCCCATACCCATGTGAACACATAACTATAAAGAATCCCATGAGCACATATCAATAGGAATGTATGCAAGTATGTATGTGTGTATGTGTGTGCAACACTACCCTAGGGTTCGCAACACTAAAGTAATCCAACACACCAATATCCATCCTAAGCATCGTTATTAATCCCAAATAACATATAATAATTGTTGGTGTGTATACGCATCCGTATACACCACCACGGACTATGGGGGTGCTATACGCCATCCACCCGGCTTCTCTCCGTAGATATAAATCTACTCACCCGGTCCTCGCTAGCCGGAGCCGACGTCGCCACGCGCTTGCTTGTCGTCTCGAAGTCCACATGGGGGTACCTACATATCATAACGTACCATATCGCATTAGAACTAAATTCGAAATCGAAACGGCATACGAAAATCAAATCGGCACGCGTATCACGCATAGGTCCAAACCTATCGCCCACGCATGCAGGAATAGTCAAACCAACGCTCGATGTCGATGTACGAACGTCAAACCATCGAGAAAATCCAATCACACTCATTTGCACATTCACAAACACTAATTTTAATATAAACTAGGTTAAAACTCACAAAAACGCCAATTTCACTTAAAAAGTCATTTTTCCGAAAATCTAGCAAGCACAATTCGCTGTTTTTGTACAAAACACGATGTTTAAATGAATGTAGCGGCCAATATATTTATTAAATATCTTAAATAAGTCGTATAAACAATTTCCGGAATTTAATCTCATTAAATTCGAAAAATCCAAATATTCTAGTTTACAAAAATACCCTTTTTAACAATTTCAAAGCAAAATACACAAACTACAATCTAGCTTAGAATTGCATGATCCAAAGCATTAAACCACACTTAATAAAGTTAATTAAGCCAAGAAAAACCTAATCACATTTTTAATCCCAAGAATTTAACAAATTTCAAAAACCTAGTAAGCAAATTAGCAAACTAACAAAATTTTTAAGCTAGCCATTAGCACTAGCTACTAAACTTGTATTAACATGACAACAAAGCCTAATTATAACACACAACCATACACCAATTTTATAAACCCTAAGTTGCATTCAATTTCACAACTTGAATTCCAAAACTTGCAATTAAACTCACATATCCAAATAACACTTAATTAAATTAGCTTAAGAAATTAGTAACAATTTAAGCAACAAAAAGTTTTAGAATTATACCCAAAAATATATGAAGGTCCACAAGACTCCATGGCCTCCTAAAATGCTCTCTTTTCACAAGGATCCATGCTAAACGGGCTAAGCTAAAATGGGTAGGACTTTGATTTTGATTTTGTGGGATTTTTGGTGGATTTTTGATGCAATTTTTCATGAAGTTTTGAAGGGAAAAGAGAGGGGGAAATGGAGGGGGGCTGCTGTGGGGAGAAGGAATTTTCGGCCAGAAAAGTGGGTGGGGGAGAGAGAGGGAGATGAGGAAAATGGGGGGGGGGGGACAAGGTCAAGGTCAAACAAAGTCAAAAGTCTAACTACTTCACTCATTTTCTTTTCTTTTCTTTCATTTCTTTTTCCTTGAAAATCAAGTGGGGAAAAATATGGTGGGTGTTGAATTCGGCCATGGGGAGGAGTAAGTGGGGGTGTGTGGGTGTGGGCACGGGTGTGGGGTGATGAAAAATGATAAATACAATAACCCAAACATCCATTTACGCTAAAAAAAGCCTTTTTTCTTCAATAATTTCTAAACCGTTTTGGCAAATGATTTCGTTCCAAAAATCACATGATAAATTTTTATTTAATGTTTTATGATGCACAAAATTTGTTTCAACTCATTTCAATTTGTAATTTTCCCTAATTAAATGTATTAGTGACGGCTTAAAATAATAATAAAATAATATTTTTTTTTCAGAAAATTTGAAATTTCACCAGCGGCTCAATAAACACCAAATAATAGCAATTACATAGCTAGAATATGTATATTTAATTTTTATAATAAGATATTTGTATTTTGACTTTTTACAGAAAACCCCCTCATTTTACCGATTTTCCGAAATTTCACCGAAACGATTTTCAAAACGCTACAATATGATGGGCGATGGATGATCCCATATCCACTGGTGTTTGACATCAGAGATGGTATACGGGTGCTCAGTGGAGACTGGGTACACTGGAACGGAATCGCCGAGAACTCCTAGATGGTATTATCCCTATCGTCAGATAGCAATTCTCTGGTGATACTGGTACAGGTTAGTCTGTCGACCCGAGATCGTCATAGAGTCTTGTGTGATTCCCACTATGCGTTGATTTCCACCTTAACACGTTCAAGAGATCGTGCAAAACGGTGATTTTTGGGTACAACCCAAGTCACATAGAGGCAATGAGCGATAGGAGGGGATTTCGTCTCTCCCGGTATTGGGGGTTGATGTTGCGCTATGCTCGATTGGCCAAAATAGGAAATCCCTGGCCTGGGTTGCTGGGATCTACTGGTAAGTGTTATCAGTAGTTTCTCGAACCATTATGAGCCTCACATTGGCATGACTTATCAGGCTATTGGGGTATGACGTTATACCACCTTAAGGCTGTGATATGCGACATATCAGACGAAGAGACCGGACTGTACGGTAGTGTTACTGATTGGATTCACAGGAGTATGAGCAGGATTGCTTGTTGATCTTCTGATCGCTCAATACCTGGGTGGACATTACGTTTAGCAGACCGCTTGCGGCTTGTGGGTGACTGATATGATCACCACCTACTGCCGGCGTATTGACGAGTCTTTAGAGTCCTACACAGAGGTTTCCTGACTCAGGAGAAGCGAAGTAGGAGCACATATGTGATATGTGCGGGACCGATATTAATACGAGTATGTGATACAGTATTTTATTCTCGCGATATGTGATATAGGACGGTTATATGTGATATAGCCGGGTTATCGAATCAAGTGTTGATTCGATAAGATGATAGAAATGATATTAATCGGTTATATGTGATATAGCCGGATTATTAAATCAAGTGTTGATTTAATAATTTAATGTATAATTATATATTTTATATATTGAATTACATTAACTAATATTAGCACACTTAAACATTTATTTTTCTCACTTTTGTGTACACTTTATATATGTGATATATGTTATTGTGTCATGGTTGTTGATATATACAACATGGGTGTATAAGACTCACACCATGCTCTTGATAATTAAAGGTTTTTATTTATTTTAGTAATTCACAAATTGGTGGAATTAGTCATGGTTGATGCTTGTAGAAGCTTGTAGTGTCCATTGACTTAGTCCACTAATTCGTTTTACTTAAGATATTTATTAACCTAACCATTATCCATAGCCATAGTTTAGTCTCTACATGAGTTAGTATATGATACAAACTCACCCATGGTTGCTATTCTCACCTCATGAGTTTCATTCTCTTCTCTATTTTTATCTTCTTCTTCATCAAGAAAAAGCTTTCTTGCTTTTCTCAAGGTGAAGAAATATTGTGAGAAAAATAAATCTAAAGTGAGCAAAATTCTTACTTCATCATCCTCTACTATACTAGACATTTAGTTTAGGGTGTTTGCTTCACTAATTCCATATTAGTGAAGAGGTAGTTTGAGTTGGTATCTCCTCGACGTAGATCATCTTCAGCCTCGAAGACTTCAAGTAAGCTTGTTCCTTTCATCTTGTGGAGCCTTTCTAGAGTCCGGGAGTTCACTACTTGGAGCGAAGGGACAACTATACGGAGTTATTGAAGTGAAGGACCGGTCTACAAAGGTTGTATTCCTTGTTCACTTAGATGTAATGATGTTTACATTATTGTTTCATCTAATTCTCTAGTTAAGGTTCTAGGTTAGGGTTCTTTAGCATGCCAAATTTTTATAAAATGGCATGGTCGATGCCTCCCGAAACCCAACGACGACCTAGGGAACCCTGCATAAAGTCCATATAGCTAATACACGTATTTAATCGAACCCCTGCACGTATTAACATACGGTCTCTACATCATATCGTCTGAACCGGGAAAACTCTCTATGTGGGACTCTTAAGACTCTACAATATGTTGGCAGTGAGTTACTGGATAAATGCATAACCATAAGCACGTCAGCGGCACTAACTGTACGTAGCAGCTATCCAGGTATATGTCGAAATGGAGGTCGACAATCAAGTCCTTCAGTACCTTTCTGAGCCTGTAAGTGACAATCTCCATACAGTCCGGTATCTTCGTCTGAGAGAGTCGCATATTGGGTCTAGGGCAGTAGATAACATCAGGCCCCTAATATCTTGATAAGTCGTGCCAGTGTCAGGATCATGACCAACCTAGAAACTACTGATCTCCTATCAGTAAATCTCATCCGCCCTAGCCAGGGAATTATGATGATGGCCAACCGAACACAATGCGACATCGACTCCCTATACTGAGAGAGATGAATCCCTTCCGATCACTCACTACCTCCATGTGGCTCGGGACTGTACCCAATTAAAACCTGTTTGCATGGCTCCTTTAAGCCATGATAGGGTAGTAAATAAAGTACAATAGGAACTCACATGAGAAAACTGACAATCTTTGGTCAAAAGACCACCCCGTACACATGTCACCAGAGAATTGCTATCAGACGATATGTATAATAGCATCTAGAAGTTCTCGGCGAGTCTGTTCGGTGTACTCACCTTCAGTGAGTACATGTATACAATCTTAGGTGCCATAACACTAATGGATTGTAAGAACGGACACCACCCTTCATTAGGGTCTAGAAAGTATACACTATTCTACTATGGAATATCGATGCCCAGTCTCGATAATCCCACAACTTGGAACATTTAAGGATGTACTTATGGACTACCCAACTCTCACAATATGATCACCATCATAATGCTCGTATAGCATGCGAGTCACATACACCTCGTGTCACTTACATGCATGGCGACTAGTACGAACCTCTAGTCGTGTACTCGTCCAACACTCAGTAAAGACATCAAGTCACGTACGTGCACATAACGTTATGTAAGTATGTCATTGTTCATATCAGAATTTTGCATTATTATATCACCCATTCTTAATCACATTACATATAAATAGGTGCTTTTGATCCATGTCTGCTAAATAGTTGCAGGTTACAGTTTCTCAGATCGTTACAGTGAAATTCAATAAAAAGTCGCTACAAATGTAAGACTACGACCAACAATAGATGAATCCGTATGATGCCGCCTACCAGTTAAAGGAACAAATGAAAATCATTAGACAGTTCAATGCACAGAGTACAAGGGCAGTACAAGATTCATGACATCAACGCGAAGCTCAAGGCAAAAGTCTACAACATTCTGCACTGTGGAAATATGGAAGAAAATAGAAGAGATTCTGTGGAACCAAGTGAAGAAAAAAGAAGGAAAAAGCAACATGAAACAACCCTGAAAGATGGAGATCAATATCCCACAATACGGCCGCGGAACTGCGGCCAAACATGCCTTTCTGCCGCGGAACCGCGGCCGTATGGTGCACGTGTCGGTGCATGTGTCGGTGGGTGTCGGTCCATTGACCAGGCTTTCTTAGGGTAGTCTTGTAAATTCAAGTGTGGATCAGAATGTAACCTAGGGTTTTTTCCTATCTATAAATAGGAAAGTTGAAAGCCAAATGAAGGCATGTCTCTTTTTAATTTCTAGATCTAAAATTTTAATTTCCCTTGTAATCGTTGAGAGGTCATCAATAAAGTGAGTTTTTATTTTTATTCTGCATTCTTTTTATCTGAATTTAATTCCTGCAATTTTTTATCTGTTCTTTTATTATCTGCAATTTAGATAGTCTGTTGAAATAAAAAAAATGAATTTTATCGTCACTTTCCTAATGAGTGAGTAATTCCTCACTTGTGAGGATTTGGATAGGGAAGGTTTGAGAGAAGGAAATCTCCCTCACTCCTTTCTTTTCCCAAATAATTTTAATTTGGACTCTATTTAATTCAACCACACACTGCTCACTATGGCACCCTATCCTACGTGATAGCGGTGATTCCCTAATTAGACCGGTTGTGGTTGAATTAACCGGAGGTTAGGGCTAAGAGCCAAGAACGGACGGACAAGGACCAAAAGGAAGAAACTAAGTTTCTTCCTAGTCGTGCTAATCCCCGTTGTTGACTATTACCCTAACATCTATATTCTTAACTAGGGCATCGAAAGAAGTGGGAAGAATCCCTAATTCGAACTAACCAAATCCTAACCCTATCAAGCCTTCAAATCAATTTATTCTCATTCTTAGATCATAAAATAAAACCTACCGAAGATAGGACTTAACTCGTTAGAACTTAAAAAAAGAACACCAATTCCCTGGGGATCGACTCGTACTCAACCGGTTAGCTACCAAGCAACACCGTCTTGATTGCGGTATTCTTAAATTTTTAAACTCATACAAAAAATCTCAAACAATCAAATGGCGCCGTTGCCGGGGAAACGGTAGTATCTTTCTTTGTGTAATTTCGGGTTAATTATAAAAAAAATTGAAAAATTTAAAAAAAAAAATAAAAATCATCTTGTTATTTTTGAAAAGTTTTTGTGCAAGTATGCAGGCTTGGAGAAAACTCTGTTTCAGATCTGGAGCAAATTCAGTGAACAAATCAATATTCAGGAGATCTAAACAGAAAGAGGAGAACCAACTCAGCACGGGGAAAAATTCAGAAGATCTAAATCAACCGTTCGGCCGTGGAACCGCGGCAGAATCAAGGCTTTGACCGCGGAACCGCGGTCAAAAGGTGACGTCAGCAGTTGAATTTCTCTTTAAGTATCTCTTTTCTCCTCTCATCTCCTCTACACTCCACTGAAAAAAATTTCCTGCAGGTTTCTTTGCACAGATTCTCTTTCTCCTATCCAATAAATTGTTTTTGTGCAGGATTCTTTGCGCTGCTAAATAAAATTTTTTTTTGCAAGTGTTTTAGATTTTTGCTGTGTTAACTACTTTGCATAATTAATACGGAATCTAAGGGTCTATAACACCAATCAAGATGTTGGGTTAGCTTAGCACCTTGTGAAGGTTTTGGCAAGTATCAATCATGCTACTTTAAAATTTTTGGGGTGCTAAACAAACCCTAACCAAGATCTTAACTAGAGACTTAGGGTTAAACAAGATATGTAAACACTTTACATCTAAGTGAACAAGGAATAAAACCTTTGTAGATCGGTCCTTCACTTCAATAGCTCCGTGTAGAAGTCCTTTCGCTGCGATCACGATCTCCCGGACTCTAGAGAAGCTCCCACGAAGAAACGAACAAGCTTGCTTCGAAGTCTTCGAGGCCGAAGATGATCTACGTCGAGGAGACACTAGCCCATGCTATCTCTTCACTAATTATGTAGATTAGTGAAGCAAACACCCTAAACTAAATGGCTAATAGTATAGGATGATGATGTAGGAATTTTGCTCACTTTATTGTTTATTTTCTCACTATTTTCTTCTCTTTTCTCAAAAGCTAGAGAGCAAAAATCAAAAACGAGGAAGAAGATGAATAATGAAAGAGATCTGGTTAGAAATGCAACCCTTGGTTAGTGTATGTCATCCACTAACTCTTGTAGAGAGTTAACCATGGCTATGTGTCATGGTTGAGTTTAGAAATATCTTAAGCAAAACAAAAAGAGAAGACTTTGTCAAAGTTTATCATGAAGCTTCATGAAGCTTCACAATGACTCATTTCTTCCTTCTTGAATTACTTAAGAATTTAAACTCAAACATAATATATAGTATGTTATAATTCTCATACATCCATATTGCATGTATAACCTAGCATGTCACAATATTATATATCACATATATAATATTTATGCAACAAAAGAAAAACAATACAATAAACATATATCATATATATGTTAAATATATTACAAGTGAGAATTAATAAATATTTAAGTGAGCATAATATATATATATATATATATATATATATTATTTCATTGAATCAATAGTTGATCCGATAACCCGGCTATATCACATATAACCGACCGATATCACATATCGCGAGAATAGAATACGGTATCACAATATCGTATTAATCTCGGTCCCGCACATATCACATATGTGCTCCTACTCCGTTTCGCATGAACTAGGAAACCTTTATGTAGGACTCTAAAGAATCGTCAATACACCGGCAGTAGGTGATGATCATATCAAACACCCACAAGCCGCAACCGGTCTGCTAAACGTAACGGCCACCCGGGTATTGAGCGATTAGAAGATCAACAAGCAAGCCTGCTATAACTCCTGCGAATCCAATCAGTAACACTACCGTACAGTTCGGTCTCTTCGTCTGATATGTCGCATATCACAACCTGGGGGTGTTTAACGTCAGACCCCAATAGCCTGATAAGTTTTGCCGATGCAAGGTTCATAACTATTCAAGAAACTACTGGTAACACTTACCAATAAATCTCAGCAACCCTGGCCAGGTATTTCCTGTTATGGCCAATCGAGCACAGGGCAACATCGACCACCAATACCGGGAGAGACGAAACCCCTCCTATCGCTCATTGCCTCCATGTGATTCGGGACTGTACCCAAAAGCCACCGTTTTGCACGATCTCTTGACCGTGGTATGGTGGAAATCAAAGCACAGTGGGAATCATACAAAACTCTATGACGATCTCGGGTCTACAGACTAACCTGTACCAGTGTCACCAGAGAACTGCTATCCGACGATAGGTATAATACCATCTAGGAGTTCTCGGCAAGTCCGTCCAGTGTACCCAGTCTCTACTGAGCACCCGTATGCCTTCTCTGATGTCAAACGCCAATGGATATGGGATCATCCATCGCCCATCATATGGGTCAAGAAGCGCATACGCTAGTCTACTCTGGAGTACAGATGCCCTGTCTCGATACTCCCACGACGAGGAACATTTGAAGGATGTACTTATCGACTACCCTGTCCCCACTAGTATGATCTGCATCCTAATCCTGGTAGTCAAGTAATCATCCTAGGGGCTTTATCAACATGTGATCACAAAACAGTATTTGTTTACATGTTAAGATAAAGTGCAACCAGATAGCATAATATCATGTCGAGCAAGAAATTCCTTCCTATATATGTCCAAGCATCCACTACAATATACATCGCATGTACAATAATGGCATCTAGGGCATACATATAACTAACAAGCTCCCACTTGTACTAATGCCATTTGTTGTAGTATCCAATACCTAACAATATAGCAGAGGTTGTAGTATCCCATACTCGACCTTTGTAGAGAAGTCTCTCTACGGGTAAGGCCTTTGTAAGTGGATCTGCTGTGTCAACCTTCTGGTCTACTCTCCTAACCTCGATCCCTTGGAGATCAACCATCTCCTTGATCAGGTGATACTTGCCTCAAAATATGTCTGGAACGCTGATGGGACCTGCGTTCCTAGGCATAAGCCACAACTCCATTGTTGTCATAATAACAGTTATTGGACGCTGAATGGTAGGAACCTTGTTCATCTTATGAACAAGAAATGTCCAGACAGCCACTTTGGTTGTATCGTTGGTAGCAATGTATTCAGCCTTTATCGTCTAGTCTGTCACGGTATCTAGCTTGGAACTCTTCCAACATACCGTCCCTCCACTGAGGGTAAAGACAATGCCTGTGACCGACTCTCAACCAACTTATCACTCTGGAAGCTGGAACCAAGAACTTTCTTTTAGTGCTTCTCAAGTACTTAAGAATGTCCTCCACAGCTGTCCAGTGATTCTCTCCAAGATCCGATTGATTCCTGATCACTACACCTAATGAGTCATCTACATTTAGTCTGGTACATAACATCGCACGCTCTGATAGAGCCTACTACCGAAGCATAGGATATCCTTTGCACGCGAGCTCTTTCCAAATCAGTATTGGAGAGAGTGATCCATGAGTAAGTGGGCAAACCACCACGCTTAGAATCATCCATACTAAACACCTTTAGTATGGTGTTTATGTACCTGGATTTGGGACACTCCCAACATCCTCATAGATCTATCACCATAGATCATAATCCATAAGATGTAACATGCATCATCCAGATCTTCTATTGAGAATTCCCGTGATAAGAGGAGCTTGACCGAGTGTAGCATAAGAAACCATTTCCTATCAAGAGTATGTCTTCTACGTATAATACGTGGAATACAATCTTACTCTCTACAACCTTCTTGTATATACAAGGTTCATCTACCATTTTGATGAAGTCAAACTCTTTGACTATCACATCAAGACAGACGTTCCATCTTCCTGAACCCGGTTGGGCCATCATCTCATGATGCAATCCTCGCTCCCACTGTCACCAAGAAGATCGTAGTATCTCTCGAGTGGATGAGGAAACCTAACAGATTCTCGGAGAGGCCGAGGTTCGTCGGAAACTATTGAATCCTTTGGTTTTACCAAATCATCAGCTGTTAGTTTGTCTAGCTGGAACTTCTTCCAGTTCTACCTCATGACCACTTAATTTCTTCACAAGAAATTCCTTTTCTAAAAAGGTGGCATGCTGAGAAACTGTCACGCCCCGCTTCCCAGAGTACGCTAAGATGGGCACGTGACATAGCCAACCATGCTACCTGTGGATAGGAAACATCCTTTCACAGTCACATTACGGCTGTAGAGATATCAAGAACAGGAAAGTAAACTAACTATCTAGTACATGTCCATAAGCCAGAGTAAAGGAGTCAAGAAATAACAATATGCGGAAGCCAAGAGATACAATAAATGAAACACCTGGAAGTGAAACTACATACCGACAGGAACTTCACCGCTCGACTAACAGCGGCAACACTCCTGCTCAGTCTGCAACAAGGTAGAAGAAACCGGGCCATGAAAAACCCAGACGTCAGCGCGTCACGTTAACAACAATATAGTATGAACAGGGTAACAGGCAATGCAATTATAAACATGAATGAAAAGCAGGTGTAACAGAAATAAAAATCGGGGCAGTGCAGGGTAGTGTGCATTGAGTAAACTAAACTGTTCTATCAGGTTTTCTATTCTAGAGTCTTTGAAACCAAATTGATGAATCATCGATGTAACTCAATAATATCCCGTACATACCCGGGACTACGGCCTTAGATTCTCGGGCTGAAACCGAGACATGCCGCTAGGCACCAAACAGAAATGTGTACAGATGAATGATGTCAGCATCATCATTCCAAGGCTGGCCTAGCCTCAAAAACTGATCAGAACAAGTAGCGAACTGTTGAGTTACAAGTCAGATTTCACCTTGATTTTCCCATACCCCCAAGTTTTATGTTTAAGTCAAGTTAGGTATCCCGTAATCAAGAACTAATGCCAACACAGGATCAGGTAAACAGGTTTGTCTGGATAGACAACAGGAACGGTCCGTGAGGACTACATGTCAGGTTTGTTGGTATTAAACACAAGATCAGGTAACGTGTCAAGCCATGGTACAATAGGTCATTCCAGGTAATGTATCAAGGAGTCATGTCATGTCAGGGGTGTACGGTACCATGTTATATCAAGTAATAGCTGTAGCAAGTCATGTCAGGATGTACAAGATATCATGTGGGTGCTCAAAATAAAACTAGCATAATCATGGCATACAGGACGAGCATGTGTACTACTAGAATTAACAAGCTGGAATTTATAACGTGAAATGCAATCAGTTACAGATTAAAGTATGTAGATGCACAGATATTAGTTTGTATTTAATAGATGGTTTCAACACTACATGAATACTGTAAATACATATGAATATTAAAATCATGCTAATACGAACTAAATACTCTAGAGATGCAATGATACATAAAATACGCTCAATGGATGCCACTAGGTATTCAGGGTAGAAGATATTTAAAGGTGCTAGGAGTTATGCAGTTAATTAGTAAGCAAATTAAACACGGATGTGGGTATATAATGTGGTGTTCTAATATGCAACGGATTATGATTTAAGATCTGAGTCTACCATGATATGTTCTGACATCGAAATGCAATAATGAAGATTAATAGCCTTAGATTCCATTTACAATATTAAACATGAAATAATTATATATAGATGTTATAGTACCATTTAGCAAGATTAACTTGCCTGGACGGATCCGGAACGGGAATGCGGAACTTCTCACGTCGGCGGAAACGTCGCGACGCGCGTACGGTACACGGAACGGATCCAAACCACGCACAGTGTGATCCCACGGGTCAGGCACGCCTGCTGGGTCGTCGTGATCATCGATGGCACAGCCGGATTCCGGCAAACAAACATCAGTGAACCAATAGAAAGAAAACGCATGGAACAAGAAAAGATAAGCATGGAAGGAGGATAGAGAAGATTGAGAAGAGGAAGCTTACCCACTGGATTTCAGAGGGGCGATGGCGTCGACGGGGATGATCGGCGAAGCTCCGGCGATGAGGTTAGGTTTGTTCTAGAGGAGGTAGGGTTAGGGTTCTGTTCGCTGTGGCTTGGGTGCAGGGTCAGAAGGGATCCCGGTGAGGTGAGGGTGTAGAGGAAAGGGAGAGGAGAGGAAGGAGATGGTGAAGGTGGTGGTGTGAGGCTAGGGTCGTCGGCGATGAAGGAACGGCGACGAGGTGGCGTGGGTTTTGGTTACACGGTGGGTGCACGGATCTAGGGTTGAAGGTGAGGCGGTAGACGAGAGGAGGAAGGACAGGAAGCCGAGGTGGTTGAGGAGGAGGCGCAGGGGCGATGTGGAGTCAACGACGAAGGTGATGGGTTCGCGGGGTTTTGATGCAGGCGTCGGAGTTCATTGGTCGGGGCGATGGTGGTGTCGGGTGGAGGGAGAGAGATGAGATTGAGGAAGAGATGATGATGAAAGAGGAGATCGGTGTCGAGGGGACGGCGACGGCGGTGAGGCGCGGAGGTGAGGCTAGGTTGGGTTGGGTTCTCGTGCTCGTGGGTGTGCAGTGGTGGTTCGAGATTGGCGCAAGGGAGAAAGGAAGAAGAAAGAGAGAGAGAGAGGAGAGGATGGTGGCTAGGGTGGAGATGAAGGGTTGCCGGCGTGAAAGCGACGGCGAGGCAGGGGCTGGGATCTTGGAGGCGGAGGCAGGAAAAGGAAAAAGAAAAAAGATGAAGGGAGAGGAGAGAGAGAGATAGGAGAATGCATGGGGTTGTGTGATATGAATCTGTTAAGGAAAAATATAAGGGAAAGAAATAATATTATAGTAGAAGAGAGAGAGAGGAGAGATACAGAGATTGCATGGGGTTGTTAGGATTGATTGTTAAGAAAAATTTAGGAATATATATATATATATATATATATATATATATATATATATATATATTGGTTAAATAAGGTATATAAACAGTTATATAGATTAGAATATAATATTATATTATTTGTCCGTTTTGAGATTTTGGCCAATACAAATTTACTCCAAAACACGTCCGGGTCGGGTTTAAAATTTCATGTTTAAAATATGAAAATTATATGCAGCTTCCAAATTATAAAATGAATGCTCAGTTAAAGAAAAAGCATAACCCCAAGAACGGATGCACGCACGTGCGCGTAGCCATCCAAACACGTCCGTTTCACTGAACGGGACGAGAACAAGGTGCGCGGATGCTACCACTGGGTTAGGGGTATCATGCAGGCTATGAAATGTAATTTTAAATTATTTTACATGACCTAAAATGTTATATGGTAAAAATGCAATGCCAGCTAAAATGCCAGTATGCAGTATACATGAGATGCACGTGTCTATGTAACAAGTCAGGGTAATCTATAAATATGAATAAAACATGTTCAAGCAAGCGGGTCGGGTCGAATGCAATGTAAAATGTAACCTACATTCGCACCCCCAAACACGATAAATCAGGAAAAATACCACAAATAAGGAAATACGAGGACTATAATTGGTATAAATGAACTCGGGTGTTACAGAAACAAAACACCTTTTGCTCCATAGTTAGGTAGAAGATATTCCTTTACTAATGTTTGGGATATCCCTACAGACTCTCACAACTGACCTTGCCTCGAGCTTATCCGGATTTTGCTTTTCAACATAGGCCGGACAACCCCATATCTTAACTCGTTTAAGACATGGTCTCTTCCCATACCATATCTCATATGTAGTGGTAGGCCCTGATTTGAATGAAACCCTATTCAATAGGTATGCAGCTTCTCAAGTGCATAACACCTAAAAGAAAACAGGTAACTCAGCAGTACTCATCATAGAGCGCACCATATCTCATAGGGTGTGATACCTCTGCCCCGATACACCGTTGTGTTGTGGTGTATACGAAGGAGTAAGCTGAGAGAGAATCACATTCTCCTTTTACAAACTCCAGGAACTTCATGCGCAAGTATTCGCCTCCTCGATCACATCGTAGGACTTTAATACTTTTACCCGTTTGGTTCTTAAAAGAACCAACCTTGGCATTTGTAGACATGGGACCCTATACATCATTATGTATCTGTCCCAAGAGTTCAATAACTCTTTCTCTGTTTCCAGTAATCGGAGTATTTGTCATTTTATCTTTGAGACAAGACCAGCAAGTAGCATAAGATGAAAATTCGAATAAATTCTCATATTCATCCTTATGTAACTTAGCTGCGTGTCGCATTGATATGACCTAGTCTATAATGCCTCAAGAAGGATTCGTTCATTCCTGAACTGCTCCTATTGTCTGTGTTCTATACACTTTGAACCGTGGTTTGATTTAGAACATATATGCTATTATATAACGTTCCTGATCGAATCAACACTTGATTCAGAAAAATGTTCACAACATTATCCTCCAATACAGAATTATATCCTTCTTTAACTCAGTAAAGAACATGATGTAATGTTGTATATCAGGTTCGGTATGTAATAACATTTGTCAGAATTAATGTATTAATACAAGGTGTTATCTGCCAACTGATTTGGCTGCAACAATTGAACCATTTTCTAACACTTAGAGACATATCACCCATTCTCAGTTCTCTACCTTTCTGTAGCCCATGTAACAAATTATATATGCGGGAACCTGATCCGGTATCATATACCCAGGATGCAGAGGATACTGAAAAAACAGTTCTCGGTAATAAGGACACCCGAAGAATATGCATCAATATGCACTTTCTTTGAATTGGGTGGCATGGGAATCCAGATATTCCCTTATTTCCTATTCAGTCTTGTAATAATTATTAGAAAGAACGGAACCAACGTTCCCTAGCCCGGTATAATAAGTAGGTTCGGTCAATGCATCCATATTATTATCTTGATTAAGGTGTGCCATTTTTGCAACCTGGAGAGAGAGAGAAGAAAACACTCTGCGTGTGCTTTTTGCAAGATTAGATTTGGTTATCATTTTATCTAATCAGGATGGCTCCCACTGTTTTAGTCAAATCTTCCTTCAAACCCTAAAAGGTAAGACTAGCCGGGATTAATTACACCATGCAAGTTCGCCAATCTTTCGGCCAGGCCAGTGTCGGTACTTTGAGGGAGGTTCCCCATGCTTTCGCACGGACCTAATTAAAATAAACCTCGTTTTCCCAGGGGCGTAACCCGGTTAACACCTTTCTAGACACCTAATTTGATCGGCTAATTGTTAATGTGTAAAACTCTCCCAGGAGTAACTCTTACTCGCAGTGGGTATCGGGATCCAACTATCTTATAGAAGATATGCAATCTCATTGCAAATTTCAACACTTGAAATTCTCGATAATACTTTTTACCCCTAGTACCTATGACCTTGGCTATGGTCAACATATCATTAGCACTAGTCAAATTCTATCCGTCACTTCGTGGTTAATTAGACCCACCCACATTACCCTCGGCTATGGTCGACATAATCATGTGACTGCCCTAACTAATCGCATCACATGCTGTATAGGAAAAACATCACTTAGCTACCGTACACTACGCGTCGGCTATGGTCCACATACGCAGCATGAATACTATGTACTCTATTTCCTAAAATGACGGAGGGCTACGTAGGTTTTTAAGAAAACCATGAGCGTAATGAACTTGATATCGTTGTAGAATCGAGTGATTTTGAAAAAGAGTGTTTTTGAGGCTTTCACTAGTTTTGCTAAAGAGGTCACTCCCGGTGAAGGGATCTCGGCTCTTTCCTTATCGAATAAGGTGCAGAATATTTCACAAATACCACTATGCAACGCAAAAACTATAGAAGCAATCAAAAGACAAACCGTGTTTGTAGCATCTGCTAGTTTCGCTAAAGAGGTCACTACCGGTGAAGGGATCTCGGCTCATTCCTTATCGAATAAGGTGCTGGATATTCTACAAGGAATACCGCTATACAAAGTAAGAACTAGAGCTACCAGTTTTTAAACAAGTTTCTGCAACATCTTTAGGTTTCTTTTTCTTTCATTAATCTCATTAATGAAGTCCCATTTATTTATGCTTCCTAAGCATCACAGAAGAAACGAAAGCAACAATATTAATTATATCTCATATATATAATATATATATGTAGTCGTCTCAGGCAGTAATATGATCTCATCACAGAACATTGCAGCAGAAGAATCACATATGAAATATTGGATATACTAGGAATTCCGTGTTTTAAGTTAAGCCAATATAAAATACGGATTCCACGGTCGCGATGAATAGCCAAACCCACATCCCTAGACCCCTACGAGAGCGGCAAAGCAACCCTACCAATTCTAGAGTTAGGAGACCAGGTCTCGACTCCTCGAGATGGTCTCCCACTGTACCCTAGAACCCGGTTAGTTTTGCTCCCCGCCTTGGATCTATCCTAATGCGGAAAAGTAAATAATATACAATGGTGACATCATCCTCAACCCGGAAGTGCTCCAATAAAAGAATATTACATACAAAGAATTTACATGAATGAAAATGAAAAACTCTCATCTCACATAGAAAAAACCCAGCTATTCAAAACACGACGATCCAATATAACATATCACAGCAACACATAACAACACATGTCATCAACGTAAGTAAATATGTGTATCCTAGTTGTCGTTGACATATAGCACCGAAACCGGCGATACACCACATATTACACTTACCGTCGCAGAAAAGAAAGCGAAAAACTACAACATTTGGAATCCACAATCACTTTAGACATCTTAAATTCGAAATATCACATACTTCGCATTTCATGCCTAACTATATGAATTCCACATATTGTATCATATTCCAGATAAATAGACAATGTTAAACTTTCCGATCGAAGAAACAAACACCCAAGATTTCCCAAATAGCTCAACACTTGAGCGGAGTTCAAAAAGTTCCAGAACATGTCACAGCCGCTATGAACCAGCCGTAGAAGGGTCAAACCAACGCCTCACATGTGGCAACGCTAAACTACCACAAACTATATGGTTCAGTGGCGGTTTTGACGGTCACATAATCGAGTTAAGGTTACGTTCTTCTAGAGGGTCCACATATTCGCTTGCATGATTTTCTTAAAGTTTTAAACTCAGGAAAAATCCAACACTTAAAAATTTTCCGACAGGGGAAGAAGTGAGTTATTGATATCCGTTCGAACCTTTTAACACGTTCTAAATTACCCGGAAAAACTTAAACGATGTTAAACATTCCGATCGAATCAACGAGTTTCCAATATTTCCCAGAAAGCTCAACACTTGAGTAGAATTAAAAATTCCCAGAAAGCTCAAAAAGTACACAAGAATAGATCCCTGAAGTATTAGCCCCTAACACCTAAAGTTGGCCGCGGAACTGCCGCCAAACGCATGGTTTGGCCGCGGTTCCGCGGTCACTTGAGTGAGTTATGGCTCCGTACTTCACAGTAATCCTTAGAATTCCCTGCATGATTTTCTGAGTATTTTTAATATGAAAAATTTCAACTTTTGAAATTTTTTCCAGAAAGTGGGTTTTATCGGGGTTTCGGAGTTCGATCGGACTTCAAACTTCGTCTAGACAATGCCTAATGCTCTAGATTGCCTCTGATACCACTGTTGGGTTAGCTTAGCACCTTGTGAAGGTTTTGGCAAGCATCAATCATGCGACTTTAAAATTTTTGGGGTGCTAAACAAACCCTAACCAAGATCTTAACTAGAGACCTAGGGTTAAACAAGACATGTAAACACTTTACATCTATGCGAACAAGGAATACAACCTTTGTAGACCGGTCCTTCACTTCAATAGCTCCGTGTAGAAGTCCCTTCGCTGCGATTACAATCTCCCAGACTCTAGAGAGGTTCCCACGATGAAACGAACAAGCTTGCTTCGAAGTCTTCGAGGCCGAAGATGATCTACGTCGAGGAGACACTAGCTCATGCTATCTCTTCACTAATTGTGTAGATTAGTGAAGCAAACACCCTAAACTAAATGGCTAATAGTATAGGATGATGAAGTAGGAATTTTGCTCAATTTATTGTTTATTTTCTCACTATTTTCTTCTCTTTTCTCAAAAGCTAGAGAGCAAAAATCAAAAATGAGGAAGAAGATGAATAATGAAAGAGATGAGGTTAGAAATGCAACCCTTGGTTAGTGTATGTCATCCACTAACTCTTTTAGAGAGTTAACCATGGCTATGTGTCATGGTTGAGTTTAGAAATATCTTAAGCAAAACAAAAGGAGAAGACTTTATCAAAGTTTATCATGAAGCTTCACAATGACTCATTTCTTCCTTTTTGAATTACTTAAGAATTTAAACTCAAACATAATATATAGCATGGTATAATTCTCATACATCCATGTTGCATGTATAACCTAGCATGTCACAATATTATATATCACATATATAATATTTATGCAACAAAAGAAAAACAATACAATAAACATATATCATATATATGTTAAATGTATTACAAGTGAGAATTAATAAATATTTAAGTGAGCATATAATATATATATATATATTATATTATTTCATCGAATCAACACTTGATCCGATAACCCGGCTATATCACATATAACTGACCGATATCACATATCGCGAGAATAGAATACGGTATCACATACTCGTATTAATCTCGGTCCCGAACATATCACATATGTGCTCCTACTCCGTTTCGCATGAACCAGGAAACCTCTATGTAGGACTCTAAAGACTCATCAATACGCCGGCAGTAGGTGATGATCATATCATACACCCACAAGACGCAAACGGTCTGCTAAACGTAACAGCCACCCGGGTATTGAGCGATCAGAAGATCAACAAGCAAGCCTACTATAACTCCTACAAATCCAATCAGTAACACTACAGTACAGTCCGGTCTCTTCATTTGATATGTCGCATATCACAGCCTGGGGGTGGTTTAACGTCAGACACCAATAGCCCGATAAGTCATGCCGATGCAAGGTCCATAACGATTCGAGAAACTACTGGTAACACTTACCAATAAATCTCAGAAACCCTGGCCTGTGATTTCCTGTTATGGCCAATCGAGCACAGCGCAACATCAACCCCCAATACCGGGAGAGAAGAAACCCCTCCTATCGCTCATTGCCTCCATGTGATTCGGGACTGTACCCAAAAGCCACCGTTTTGCATGATCTCTTGACCGTGGTATGGTGGAAATCAAAGCACAGTGGGAATCACACAAGACTCTATAACGATCTCGGGTTACAGACTAACCTGTACCAGTGTCACCAGAGAACTGCTATCCGACGATAGGTATAATACCATCTAGGAGTTCTCGGCGAGTCCGTCCAGTGTACCCAGTCTCTACTAAGAACCCGTATGCCTTCTCTGATGTCAAACACCAATAGATATGGGATCATCCATCGCCCATCATATGGTTCAAGAAGCGCTTACACTAGTCTACTCTGGAGTACCGATGCCCTGTCTCGATACTCCCACGATTAGGAACATTTGAAGGATGTACTTATCGACTACCCTATCCCCACTAGTATGATCTGCATTATAATCCTGCTAGTCAAGTAATCATCCTAGGGGCTTTATCAACATGCGATCACAAAACAATATTTGTTTACATGTTAAGATAAAGTGCAACCAGATAGCATACTATTATGTCGAGCAAGAAAGTTCTTCCTATATATGTCCAAGCATCCACTACAATATACATCGCATGTACAATAATGGACTCTAGGGCATACATATAACTAACACAAGATTGGGTGGGGATTTATGACCCTTCTTAAGACCCCAAAAATCACTAAAAGCATATGCATCACCCTTGAGTTAATTAAAAAAATATCTAGACTCAGCCAATTAAGGACTCTCTCGCTCATTAGGACAGAGGAAGGTTGTGGGCATTCAGTCATTTATCTAAACCTGATTTTATGGTGCCTAGGCTAGACAAGTGAGAAAGGTAACTTTAAAAGGCCCGTCTCACGGTGATTCATGAGCGGAACCCTCCTTTCTTCATTTGTGCTTACCTGGCCACAATTGGCGGTGAAGAGGCGATTTGAGGGATATCCCACAACTTGTCACTTTGGAACAGTTAGGAGCAGTCTAGTTGACTTAGGAGACCCTAGCTCTAGGTTTGATTGTGCATGTTTTAACTGTGATTGTTTGAAGTAAGTTTGTATACATTCTTGCAAAAACTCTTTCTGAAAAAAAAAACACTTTCAAAAATTTTAAAACTCCAAAAACAAACATTTATTTAAAAAAAATACACCACTTCCCTCCCTTCCTACATTTTCACTCTTCCAACATGGGTACCCCACCCCGCAAAACTCTTGCCGAACTTTGGTACCCACAACCCGACATTACTTCCTACGGTTCTTGTTTTGGTCGAATTTCGAACGACCCCTCTATGCCCAAAATTTCTTTGAAAGATCGAATAAACGCATCTAGGACAACCAATTGGACTCCTCAATTGAACTTGTATCAACCATTTCAACCTTCACCACCTTCTTACGTTGATACTCCTTTTTCAAGTCCTGTTGTATCTCCGAAACCCATGTCTATTACTGAACATATTGAACAATCTCGTAACTGATCTTTCACTCTTTTCAGCACTGCGCCTTCTTTGGATCAACAATTCCATTCACCTTCTTATCCAAATGTTGATCATACTACTGTCTAACCATTCAATTCCTACCTGTCCTACCCGACTTTCGTACCTTCCCTAGACATTGCTTCTACACAGCCATTTGTGAGTTTCCAGTATCCAAACAACCTTGAATCTTTTACTGAAACTCCTTCACAACCCATGTTTAGTCTGGAACAAGCGTTGGAAGATTTTAGGTTAGCGTCATGCTAACAGATGATGGATTTTAATGCGTGCATGGCCGCCCTCATACAACCTAGTGACCCGGTAGCTGCTTTCCAACTAGCTCCAAATTTTCCAATGTATGATGAGGCGGTTGGACAGATTGAGAATTTGAGTAGTGAGAGTGAGCTGTACACCCTTCCAAATCAAACCTACCCATCCCCAATTGAATCCAACAACTCCAATTTTGAATGTCTATCGAGTGTCCCACGTGATTCATTAATTGAAGATAGAATGAGTAATGAGTTGTGAGACTTTATAGTGTTTGATTTACCTGATTGTGAAGGGTCCCTTTCGAGTGAAACCATCACCAATCCTTTTGACCTCTACACCTCCACTCTAGAACCTGATTTGATTAATATCCATGCTTTTGATGAAGTGTCTAAGAAAATTGATCTTCACATGATTGAGGATATCGATGCTGGGAATATTTTGGATGATGAACCCGCAGATTTGACTGAATTTTTCTCTCCAATTCATCATGCCGAGTCATTAAATGTTTCTCCCGAACTTCATATGCGTCATGATTTTGATGAGAATTGCATGGATAAGCTAAATTTTGAGGAGAGTATTGAGGAAATTATTGAGGATGAAGCAGTTTTACGTGAGGAGTCAGATTTTTCAATTCATTCTATCCCTTTCATTGACTGCGCACACCCTCCTAAATCTTTAACCGATACCCTTCCTCAATCTCTTCCATCCATCCTCGCTCCGACCTTGCAAAAAACCGTTACACATTCATTTTCAATGTCCGGTTTACCAAGTTCGACGTACACATGTTTTCTCACGAATCTTGAGGGATTTGACCTCATTTCTCAGTAGGTTGATAGATTAGCACAATCGCTTTTTACATATCGGTCATTACAAATTGTGCTAATTTATACACTCCATCTCCACCCTCAAGTTCGTATTCCACTTCTTTCTCCCACTTTCTCTAGTTCTTCTTCTAATCTTCCTTTAATGATAGCGAGTGTTAATGAATCACAATCCGATATTTTGAGTTCGATAATTCTAGAAAAACAATTTGATTTAGACTCTTTTGAGAATAAGGTAGATGAGCCTTACGAGTCTCCTACCTCCGTAATTTTTAAAAAATCAAGTGTGTTGAATTCTGGCGCGACACTTATTGACATTGAAACGTTCAATCAGACCATCGATAAAAGTTTCGAAGATGTTTTAGCCGACGAACTCGCATTCCTAAACGAAACGGATTTTGTGATTAATCAACCTCCACCTGAAGAAGTCGAACCACCACCATTTCTTTTTATCCCATACGAGAATGTGACCATTCTTCCCATTCCTAATCATCCAGATTCTCGTTTACATTCACCATTATTGTTTCATCTCTACAAATCGAGACGTAAACCTTTTCTTTTACACCACTTATCTCTTCCCCACTTCTTCCTGGCTCCATACAATATGTTCTTCCACCAACCGGTGCGTTTCACTGATAAATTCATCGAATGGTTGGTGTTGATTTTTGGACTTTGCAAAGCGGGGCATTGACCGGTAATTTTGAACCCCCTCTTTAAAAGCTTAGCATTATTTAACTTAAGTTTGGGGGGGGTATAATTTGGATCTTGAAAATAGGTTTGGGGGAGATTTTCACGATCATATTTCATGTCCCCGTTAATAAATTTTTCCTCCAAGTTTACAGGTTTATGAGATTTAAAAAAAAATGGCAACAGTGGAAACACTGTTCCACTTAAGTTTGGGGGTGGGGGGGGGGACCTTTTTGTGTATATATATTTTGTTTTCTTTTTCTGTTAATAAAAAAACAGAGGAGTGCCGACAATTTTGACCATTTTGGTGTAGCCTGACAGTGAGGGCACTATCAAGTTTAAGTTTGGGGGTGTGCTCGGTAAGCTTTCTTCCTTCTCATTCATGTGTGTATTTTTTGCATTTGCATACTTATTTTCAAATCCATAAAAATCAAAAATTATAAAAATTATAAAAATTGAAAAGTTCAATTTTGGCCATATTTGACTTAAGTTCAACATGACGGTTGACTAGTTAGGAAAAACTAGATCCTAAACTTAGTAAATTAAAAACACTAAAAAACATTCTTAAAGTTTAACTGTAGAAAATATACATCCTTGTAATTTATTTAGAAATAGGCAGATTTTGAGTTCAGTTCTTGGGCTAAATCGAAATAAGGGAAGAGTATTGAAAGCTCTATTTGAAGTATAAGTCTGAAAAATAATTCTGAATCTTAAGTCCAAATTTTGAAAATATATACCCTATTATACGCACTTACACGCATCTTGAAACTTGGGATAGTAGAGGATGCCTTGAAATGTTCTTGTCTAAAATCCTTAGTATGAAGGAAAATAAAATAAAAGTATAAGTGGTGAATAAAGTGATAAAAAAAATGAACACTGGTTTTGTAATTACTTAAGGCAGCTTAAATAAAAAATATAGCGCGAGTGCTTTATCACCTAGTGCCTTAGTCCAACTGGTTTGGGAGTCACTGCTAAGCCTTAGGTATTACAAAACGAGGAATTACGCCTAAATACGCAAACACATTTTGTAATCGGTCGTTTAGTACCTCAAGAAGTATTAATGGTCGCATGAAGAATGTGTGAGCAATTTTTTCACAACCTAAAAGTACTTTGGACATGGACAAGAGTATGATAGCTTGAATTGAATTTCCAAGTGTAGGGGTAAAAATTACACACACGTAGGGCTATATGATTGGGGTTTGGATGAGAGATAGGAATGAAGGATAGGCCTTATATCTTCAGTAAAGATGATAAAAATTCCTGAGTTGAGATTGCACCTTAGAAGGAAAATTCAAAAGATGCTGAAAGCTTAATAAATTTGCAAAACATATACGATCTTAAGTTAAATGAAAAGTGAGTATGAAAAATACGGGTTGATGATTTCTAAGTTGAAGATAATAGAATTTCATGCTAGAATACTAAATTGAAGAATTAGATCAATGGACAAATTGATCGGATTTTGTGGGTAGTATCCGCTGAAAACCCTCAGAAGACAGCACTCCTCCTACTAGGGACACCTAGAGGTTTAACGGCTTGTTGCACGAGCTCAGTGCAATCGCGTTCCCTGCGAAAGTGAGGTTAGGATTTTTCGAGAATAAAATTAGCTTTGCTCTGGATGAGAAAATGAGTCATGCATTTGACTAGAGAAAAAACATGATGCGGAATGGTAAAATCAAAATTTTCTAGCAAGCATGACATGTTTCCCTAGTGATCATCCTAAAACTATAACTTGCAAGAAAAAAACTATGAGCTAAGAGAAAAAAAACATACAACCCATGATGCTTCTTCTTTCAATCTCCAAGGTGGGTAGTGAGGTGGCTCCTTTGATTTGAACTCATAGCTTGGTCTCCTAGAGTTCACCGGTTTAAGTCTTGTTGTCGGCCTTTTCCGTCGAAGACGATCCACGACGATGAATGGAGACTCGAGCTACCCCTTCTTCTTTACTAGTTGCTAAGTAGTTAAGAGAAGTATGAGGTAGATGTTAATGGTGAAGGGTTTCACTCTTTTCTCTCTATTCTTTTTCTTCTCTATCTTCTTCTTTTTCTCAAGAATTTTGCAAGCATGAAGAAGAGAGAGAGAGAGAGTTAGGTTATGGCTTAACTCAATATGCTCTCATAACCTAACCATGCCCCTCTCTTCTTTCATGCTAAAACATGTCCTAAGGTGTGTGAAATGTTTACACATCACCCTTAGGCATGCATAAATGAGAAAGAAAAAAAGATATAAGAAAAAGAGAAATAAATATATCATTGTTAATAAATATTAGCCATGATAAACAAATATGTTCACATCATATTGAACAAAAAGTAAAGAGAGAGGAAAAACGATATTAGGTTAATTACATGTATTATCACATAATATCATATAATTAAACTTGTCATTAAATTAACAATTAATTCAATGACTCGGTTTATCTCAATAAACCAGCTAGTATCATAACCCATCCGGCTAAAGATGAATGTCTAACCGGACCCTGCACGCATCCTATGCGTGCATTATATTATTTCACTCGAGTGGACAAAACATCTGTGTGGGACTTTAAAGACCCGTCAACACGCTGGCAATGAGTTTTTGGATCACACCCTCAACTTACAAGCACGTCAACGGTACTAGCTGTACGTAACGACCACCAAGGTATTAAACGAATGAAAGGTTGACAAGAAAACTTGCTCATACCCTATAGAGTCTATCGATGGCACTTACCTTACTGTCCGGTCTCTTCGTCTGAGAATGTCTCATATCGGGTCTGGGAGGTGGTATCCTTCAGACTCCTACTAACCCGATGAATCGTGCAAGCATAAAGCTCATAACCATATGGGAAGTTACTGATAACGCTTATCAGTAAAACTCTCTTTCCCTGGCCATGGACTTATGGTTACAGCTAATCTTACACCGCGCAACATCAACTCCCCATACCGGGAGAGACGAATCCATTCTGATCGCTCATTTCCTCCACATGATTCGGGACTTTACCCAACCATTACCTATTTGCACAGCCCTTTAAGGCTGTGGTAGGGTAAATATCTAAGTACAGTGGGGACCACATGAGTTACTATGACGATCTCAGGTGTACAAACTAACCTGTACATGTATCACTTGAGAACTGCTATCTGACGATAGGTATTGTACCATCTAGGAGTTCTCGGTGAGTTCATTCGGTGCACTCAGTCTCTAAAGAGCACCTGCATACAATCTTTGGTGTCAAACACCAATTATTATGGGATCAACCATCGCCCTGTACTGGGTCGAGAAACGTATACACTAGTCTACTCTGGAATATCGATACCCCTAAGACTAGGAACTTTTAAGGATGTGCTTATCGATTACTCAGGGCCCACTAGTATGATCGACATCGTAGTCATGGCAGTTAAGCAAAGATCCTAAGGGCTTTATCAACATTTATAAATGAGAGCAAGAAATAAAAGTATACATATTAAGATAAAGTCAAAACCAGATAGTACACTATCATTTTGAGCAAGATTATTCAATGCATACATATGTCCTTAATGTCCAATATAATGTACAATAATGTCCTCTAGGGCAAACATATCCAGCAATCTCCCACTTGTACTAGGGCTAGTTATTGGCGTATCTCAAACCCAACAACCCAAAAAGTCGCTCAAACTGTACTTGGGGAATGGCCTTCGTGAATGGATCTGCTGGGTTCTCTTTTGTATCTACCCTCCGTATCTTGATCTCTTTGCGATCAACGATCTCCTTGATCAGATGATACCGCCTTATGATGTGTCTGGACTTCTGATGGGACCGCGGTTCCTTTGCTAGTGCTACTGCTCCATTGTTATCACAATACAAAGGTATTGGATCAGCAATGGTTGGAACCACCTCAAGCTCGGTAATGAACTTAAGCATCCAGACTGCTTCTTTGGCAGCATCATTGGAAGCATTGTACTCAGCCTCCATCGTTGATTCTGCAATGGTATCCTGTTTGGAACTCTTCAACATACCGCCCCTCCACTGAGGGTAAATACATAACCTGAGTTGGATTTGTTGTCATCTTTGTCACTTTGGAAGATGGAGTCGGTAAATGCCTCCATTTGGAGGTTATCGTTACCATACAGCAAGAACATACCTTTAGTTCTTCTCAAGTACCTAAGTATGTTTTTCACAGCTGTCCAATACTTCTTCCCTGGGTTTGATTGATACAGGCTTACTACACTAAGTGCAAAAGCTACATTTGTTCTGACACATAATATCGCATACATTACAGACCAGACTGCAGAAGCATAGGGTATAATGTTCATGCGATCCCTCTCTTCATCAGTCTCAGGGGACATCTCTTTGGAGAGGGTGATTCCATGACAAGCGGGCATATTTCTGCGATTGGAATCTTCCATACTAAACCTTTTTAGTATGGTTTCAATGTGCCTTGATTGGGACAATCCCAAAAGTCGTTTAGATCAATCCTTATAGATCTTAATCCCTAGTATGTAGGAGGCATCACCCAGGTCTTTCATGAAGAATTTTTGTTACAGAAAAAGTTTGACTGATTTTAGCATGGGAATGTCATTTCCTATCAGGAGAATGTTATCTACGTACAATACGCGGAAAACAACGGCTCTCCCTACAATTTTCTTGTAAATACAAGGTTCGTCCACATTCTTCATAAAATCAAATTCTTTGATTGCATTATCAAAGCAGATGTTCCAACTCCGTGATGCCTGCTTCAATCCATAAATGGATTTAAGTAATTTGCATGTCTTTCCGCTTCTCCCACTGTCAATGAAACCTTTATAGTGTTTGCGTAGCACAATGCTTAGGGTTTTTCTTGCATCAAACATGCCACAATAAAAATTTTAGGGGTGCTAAGCAAAACCATCCATGAATCGAACTACAAATTTAGGGTAACAAGACAAGTATCACATACTAATGTTGGATATGTACGCCCTAGAGGCCTGTATTGTATAGGATACTAGACATGTATATGTACAGAAACAATCTTTGCTCGAAATGATAGTATGATATCTGGTTTATCTTTATCATAACATGTGATGTGTTGATGAAGCCCTTAGGACTATGCTTGACTACCAGGATTATGATGAGATCATACTGGTGGGACCTGGGCAGTCTACAAGCATATCCTTCAATAGTTCCTAGTCGAGGGTATATCGAGACAGGGCATCGGTATTACCAGATTAGACTAGTGTGTACGTTTCTTGGCCCTGGGGGCAATGGTTGATTCCACAACCATTGATGTTTGACATCAAAGATTGTACACAGGTGCTCATTGGAGAATGGGTACACAGAACAGGACTCGCTGAGAACTCCTAGATGGTATATATACCTAATGTCAGATAGCAGTTCTCTAGTGATACTTGTACAGGTTAGTCTGTAGACCCGAGATCGTCATAGAGTCTTGTGTGATTCCCACTGTACTTTAATTTCCTCCCTACCACGGCTCTATTGAGTCGTGCAAACAGGTGGATTTTGGGTACAGTCCCGAATCATATAGAGACAGTGAGCGATAGGAGGGGTTTCGTCTCTCCCGGTATAGGGAGTTGATGTCGCGCTATGTTTGATCGGCTATAACACCTAAATCCCTGGCCAGGGTTCTCGAGGTTTACTGATAAGTGTTATCAGTAGTTTCTCGAACTGTTATGAGCCATAAATCAGCATGACTTATAAAGTTACTGGGGTCTGACATTTACCACCCCTAGACTTCATATGCGACGTATCAGACGAAGAGACCGGACTGTACGGTAAGTGTTGCTTGCAGGCTCGTAAGGGTTGTGATGGGTTCGCTCGTCGGCCACCTTTTCGTCAAGTACCTGGGTAGCCGTTACGCACAGCTAGTGCCGCTGACGTGCTTGTGGTTAAACCCACTGCCAGCGTACTGTCGAGTCTTTAGAGTCCCACACAGAGAGTTCCCTCGTTCAGGCGAAATATGTAGAGGCTGTAAGTTGTTATGGCAGCCGTAAGCTGTTACGGCAGGGTTTCGATTTTATTCATGTAATTATTACAGGAATAATAATCGGAAGGATAATACTGGTGGGCTTTGGTTTAAGCCGGATACCGGTATTATATTATTGGATTAATGGTATTCGTATTTTTCGGAATTCGGATGCGGGTATACAGTATACGGTATACGGAGGAGGGGTATTTTTGTAACTGTTACAAGAATACCTTCTAGAAGGTGCCACCTCATAATGACATAATAATGACATCATTTTTATGAAAATAAAATGAGGTGGAAATTAAAAGGTACAAGCATGATGAGGTTGTTGTTATGGAGTTACTATTGAAGCATGATACTAATTTATATAATGCATGCTTCAATTAATTCTCTTAGTGCTATATCTTTATTCATCATGCTTGAACACTTTCATTATGATAAACACTTACTCCTTCTCATCTCCTCCTTCTCCTTCTTGTTATAAATAGCTTCACATGAAATGTGAATGTTAAGTGAATCAAGAGAAGGTTAAGAAGAAGAAATGCTATAGATTTCAAGTTAATCCAATACATTCATCTCTACATAATCCTAGTGACCTATTCTAGCAAAATTGGTCTCTAGGTTAAACTCTTGTGAAGAGTTTCTAGCTCGCACGACAACTCTCGGGTGGATCATCTAGGTCTTGGGTGGCCGGAGATCGAAGACATCGGCAACGTCAAAAGGAGCTAAGGAGTTCATCAAATAGAAGACCCGAAGGACCGTATCATTGAGGTATAATCCCTAACATAGTAGATAAGATCTCTAGTTAGGTTTTTCTAGTTGTGGTTTAGACAAGATCTTCGGTTAAGTGCGTGTTGTATGCCAAGAAAATTTTTGTTCACCGCTTCCGCCGTCCCACAAGAGTTGTGGGAGCATGCAACATATACTAACATGGTATCAGAGCCTAACTAAACCACAATTAGATGTTAGCCAAAAGTTAGAAGCTCGATCGACAGTTTTTTCTCCCGAAAACTCGTTTTCTGCCCTTGCTGCTGTCAGTTTTTGAAAGTGCTCCAAAATTGATTTGACATATCTTAAAAATGCAAGCAGGCTTTTATAAGAATACTGTAGAAATTTGCACTCATGACTCCACAAAAGAGGCGCGGATCCGCGGCCAAACCATGGTTTGGCCGCGGATCCGCTGCCATATTGGGGCCTTGTTGACTCATTTTTGTACAGTGTTCATATATTGCAGAATTAGGGTTTCTGGGATATAAAGAATTTTAAAAAGGTGTTTATACAGGAACATGTCAAGTATTGGCATGTTTTAAAATTATCGATCGAAATTCTAATAGTGTTTGGCTAATCGGGTTTTTCGTTTTTGTGATATGTGTTTGAAACATCCGCTAATTGCTATATGACGATTAGTGGGGGTTGCACATATGGATATCATGAGATGGTATGTGTATATGAATGTGTTGGATCGTCGTGATGAATGGCCGGGGGGTGTGAGAAGAGCGTTTTTTCTTTTCTTTCATTCCATGTAATTTGTAAAAATCCATGTAATATTGTTTTACGGATACATCCGGGATGAGGTTGTAGCCACCGTTTGTATAATTTCTTTTTACTGTTTTTGCTCCTAGGATAGACCCAAGGTGGGGTGCACAAACTATCGGGTTTTCAAAGTGTCGAGTGGCCTATTCAATTGTTGAGGGAGGTTACTACACTTCGGGAATTTGGCGGGTAGTTTGCCGCACCCGTAGGGGTCTAGAGGGGGGGGTTTGGCTATTCATCACGATCGTGGAATCCGTCTTTCATTAAGGGCTTGAATGAAATACGGAATTTCTAGTATATCCAATGCATTCATCTGTGATCTGAAATGGTTATATTTATATATATGAGATATATAATAAATTTTGCTTATGTTTTGCACCCGCACTAGTCCAGTCCCCGCTCTGCCGTTAGTTAAGTAACCTAACAGTGCATGACGGGACCCAGTGACGAATGTGGATGGAATAAGCGTATGTTCTATTTTTCGTTTCTTTTCTGTGATGTTTAGGAAACATAATTGATGGGACTACATTAATGTGATTAATGATAAGAGAAAGAAACCTAAAGATGTAGAATCAAATTTTTTAAGAAAAAGGGTAACTCTAGCTTTTGTTTTGCATAGCGGTATTCTTGAATATCCTGCACCTCATTCGATGAGGAAAGGGCCGAGATCCCTTCACCGGGAGTGACCCCTTTAGCAAAACTGGAAAATGTTACAAAGAACTCGATTTGATTTTATAGTTGATCTAACTTTGCTTTGCATCGTGGTATTTTCATATCCAGCACCTTATTCGATAAGGAAAGAGCCGAGATCCCTTCACCGGGAGTGACCTCTTTAGCAAAATTAGAAAGATACTACAAAACCATTCGATTTTTAAAAACTGGAGCTTAAACCACTCCTTCCCACTCGATTCTACAACGATATCAAGTTCAAAACGTTAAAGGTTTTCATAAAAACCATCCGTTGCCCTCCGCCATTTTAGGAAGCAGAGTACTTAGTATTCGTGCCACGTTTGTTGACCATAGTTAAGGCGTGGTGTACGGTAGCTAAGTGGTGAATTCCTACAAAGCATTTGATGCGATCGATTAGGGCATTCTCATGACTTTGTTGACCATAGTTAAGGGTCATGTGGGTGGGTCTAAATCAATCACGAAATGGCGGGTTGAACTTGACTAGTACTTATGATTTGTTGACCATAGTTAAGGTCATAAGTCACTAGGGGTAAAAATCATATCGGGAATTTCAAGAATTGAGATTTGCAATGAGATTGCATACCTTCTATATGATAGTTGGATCCCGATCCCACTGTGAGTAAAAGTTACTCCCAGGAGAATTTTGCACTTTTCGGTTAGCGAACTTGTAGATTGCAATTTATCCTGGCTAGTTTTCTTTTTAGGTTTGAAGGAAAATTTGATAAAAAGCAGTGGGAGACAACAATTAGATAAGATTAATAACTAATCTAATTATGCAAGAGCAATCGCTGAATGACTTCTTTTCTATCTCCTAATAGCAGATACCAATGTCGGGACTTAAACTTTTATTAGACAAAAACAAACTCACTGGACCGAATTACAAAGATTGGCTAAGGAACGTGAATATTGCCCTGACATATGATAAGGTCGCATACGTCCTGACTACTCCAGTCCCTCCTAGCCCAGGACCTGATTCTTCAGTTGCGGATAAAGAAATCCGCAAGAAATGGGAACAGACTGCGCAACAGCCAAGTGCCTCGCGCTAGCTTCTATGAACAATGAACATCAGAAGCAGCACGAGAAGATGGATGTCCAATCCATCTTTCTCCATACAGAGGAGTTGTATGGAGAGCAATCTCGTACTCTCCGATACGAGGCATCTCGAAAGTTGTTTCAGATGCGGATGGCTGCTGGCACGTCTGTAGGTGACCATGTATTGAAGATGATTGGACTTATCGAAGAACTTGAGGACCTGGGTTGGACCATGGAGAACGATCAATATGTTGATATTGTTCTGCAGTCCCTTTCCCCTGCCTTTGCTCAATTCATTGTAAACTTCAACATGCACAAAATGGAGAAGTCTTTACCAGAACTCCTCAATATGTTGAGGAGTGCAGAGAGCACGCTAAAGGTAGAGAAAACTCCCGCTCTTATTGCTGGGCCATCTTCTTCCTCCATCCTGAAAGCCAAGGCCAAGGGAAAGAAGAAGAAGAAGAATCCCATCAAGCAGAGAGGCGGAGTGAAAAAGGCATCGGGAAGGGACAAGAAAGGGGCTGCTGCGACAGGTCGTGGGGAATGTTTCCACTGCCACCAGACTGGGCACTGGAAGAGAAACTGTGCTAAATACTTGGCCGACCTCCAGAAGAAGAAGCATGGTGATGCTTCCACTTCAGGTGTGTTTGTAACAGAAAACTGTTTTTCAATTAACTCTGCTTCCTGGGTATTAGATACTGGATCAGGATCTCATATCTGCAATTGTATGCAGGGGTTGAGAAATAGCAGGTTGTTGAAGAAAGGTGATCACACTCTCTGGGTTGGGAATGGTTCCTCAGTACATGCTACTGCAGTGGGAGAGTATCATCTTGGTTTGCTGTCGGGTTCTATATTGGTTTTGAACCCATGTTATTTTGTACCTTCGATGTTATGTAATATTATATCTGTATCGTTGTTGGACAATGCTGGATATAATTTCGTATTGCAATCAAATGTTATGAACATTAATGTAGCGTCTTGAAAAGTCGTTTTGGTGTTTTCCTGAAATTCGGTGAAAATTCGGTATTTTTCCGAAAACCGTCTTTCTCGGTATTTTGCAGTTTAGGGCTAATTATACCTAAAATGGATAGGTAATTGCTTGTTTTTAGTAGCTAATGAGTTATTTATGAAATTTTGGTCATTTAAAAATTTTTCCCTATTTTTCAATTTTTTAATATTATTTTAAGCCGGTAAGGAAATACATTAAATAAGCGATAAATACAAATTTTTCCGGGCTAATTTTAATCTATAAAATTATGATAATTATAATCTAGTGATAACATGAATTTTTAGTAATTTATTTTGATTTTTAACCATTTTTTATGAATTGAAACGAATTTATTGAATTTTGGGCTAAAACTTGCAATTTTTTAGTTGTAGGGGGCCTTTTTGCATAAAATTTCTTTTGTAAAACCCCTCTATCTTTTCCCTCAGCCCAAGAACAGCCCAAACCTTGGCCAAGACCAGAAATTTCTGGCCTCTCTTTTCTTGGTTGCTTCTTGAGTTGTTTTGTTAGTTTATGGATTTAATTTTAAATATAATGAATAAAGTTTGATACATTGACTTTGGAACTTGACCCTTGACCTTCCCACTCACCCCACACCCTCCCCCATACCTCCAACCTGGCCGAAACCTGCACCCCTCTTCCTCATCTCTTTTCTTTGCATTTTTCTTCAATTTCCTTCAAGAAAATACATCAAAATCCATGAATTAATTCCAAAAATCCAAACAAAATCCTTATGCTATCCTTTCCTTAACCATTCTTGCTTGGATCTTGGTGCTTGAGGCCATCAATTGGAGCAATTCTCTTGCTTGATCCATTGATCAAGAGGTATAATTCTCATCAAGTTGCTTTCTTTTGATAAAAATTCCTTTAATTGTATGGTTAGTGTTAAAAGTTAGCTTATTTCTAATCTAGTTTAAAAGAAGTAGTTTGTCTAAACTAGGGTTTTGAACCATGATAATTAATTAAGTGTTTATTAGTTAATCTAGTTGTTAGTGAACTAATCTATATGGTTACCTTGTTATGTAGTCTTTAATTGTGCTAATTTAGGTAATTTTAGAAGTTGATTTTAGTTGTAAATTGTTGTTTTAAGGTTTTTCAAGAGAGGGTTATGTATGGAAAATGATATTTGAAGCTTGATTAGTGAGTGGATTAAGTTTTAGAAAGCATTATTTTGTTAGTTGAACCTAAATTGTTATCTAGTGTTTTGCTAACCTAACCTAAGAGGTTAATTTCCTTAAGTGGGCTTTTGTAGTGTTAAATTAAGTTTTTCAAGTGTGGTTTTTGATTTGCATTTGCTATTTATAAAAATCAAGAAAGGGTTTGGTTGTGGAATATAGGTTTTGGAGCATGGTTAATGTGTTGTAATTAGTGGGTGTGGATTGCTTGTAGTGTGCTTGGGTGAGTATGCTTTATTGTAGTCGTTTTGTCGCAAATCGGCGATTTTTGCACCGATTTTGGGACGCTATGCTTACTAGATTTTTATATAAATTATGTGTTGGACTATTTTTGATATCTTGATGATTGTAATGGCTTGTCCTACGACTTTTAGGATGCGTGAGTGCGGTTTTTGGGTAGTCGGGTTTTAGTTTTGCCGGGTGACCCAAATCGGCGTTTTTCGGCAGTTTTTGCGATTTTCGCGTGTGTCCGCGCACTTTGTGCACGTTGTACCTAGCTAGCGAACTTTAGTAGTTTCGTTGGGGTTTTGCGTCGTTCTTGATATGTAACCTTATATTTGATACTGATGTAAATTCCAGGTTCGGTCGCGGAAACGTCAGACGCGGCGCGAAAGGGAAAGGCGGTGATTGGACACAGCTAGCCAGGGATCCCGGTGAGTAGATTTAACATCTACGGGGGACGATCGTTTGGATGGCGCAAGTCGCCCGATAGATTTAGTAAAATGGAAAATAGTAAATTGGATAATTACTTGTGACATTAGAATAATACTGGCATGATAATTGCTGCAATTAGATCAATATGTTATATCCATATACGCAAACTCAATTGTAGGACACATGCACCATTACCAGGTTTTTATATGCAGCACGAGCACTATTCATGTTTACACACACACCCTGGTAATTGCCATGCCACCACACTAGATAACCTTTAATTTAAACCTTTTACTAATTGATACTTAAATTGTGCTATTTCCTTAAAATGAAACCCTAGGATTGCTATTCATGTGCATGTACTTCATCATATTCATTGTTCATGCTTAATACATTAATCACACATCGCAATTTGATTATTGATATCATACGCACTCATTATCATTGATATATGCACTTATGAGGATTTCTTGGGATTTTATGATATTGCTGGATTTCGGGGGAAAACCGCAAAATTTCTAAACTTATTATATTTTTAAAATATGTAAATTGCGGTTTTCTAGTGATGTAAGTGTCGTCCACCATGAGTTTGCTGTGGTTTTTGGAGACCCGTTTCGAGGAGTTGGATGAACCGTTTCGGGTACATGGTGGGCCCGGTAGGGTACCCCGGGGCAAGAAGCTCGTGGTGATGACGATGAGCCTGGCAGGGGACGGATTACCTACCGGTGACTTCATTGGGCACGGCGGATATCCAGAGGATACCGACCGGGGCCGCGAGAGGATGATATATTGATACTGAGATGGGTCAGCCGGATGGCTGAGGCCAGAGACACTATGACATGGATTTATGGGATTTGAGACAGCTTTTGGGTGTCGTTGCTGGACACCGATTTTCGTCGATTCATTGACATTATGTTGGCATTCTAAAAGAGTTTCAAAAACAAAAGAAGATAAAATATTCCTTATATATACCTATTGAGACCCTAGATTTCCATGTTGCATACATATTAGCACACTGATGTTGTATACACACCTGCTAGTGCATCCAGTCATACCTGTATTTTAGATGCTAGGATGCTTGTGTGCATGCATACGATAGCCTTTGTAGATGTTATTTATTACTCACGAGTTGGCAACTCACCCCCGTTGTGCCACAGTCTTTTGCAGGTCCGCTCCGTCAGTTCAGTAGCGGCGGGCGCACTTGTCTTTTGCCTCTTTTGCCTGAGCTCGAGATTTGCTCATAGGTGGGTTATGTTATCATTTTTTGTACCACTTGTATATTCTTTGTATCTAGTGTACTCCATCTACTGTTTCCACCAGATTATTGTATATTGACCTAGAGATGAGACAGTGAGGTTTGTGGATCTTATGTTGTATTTTGGGGTCGAGCTCACTTGATCCGACATGCTACTTTTTTCATGCTTCCTTAGGATTATTATGCTTGTTGTCATTTACATTGCGTGGGATTTGTGACCGCCTTATGGCGAAGAGCTAGCTCCCGCTTGGGGATGCCCTATTTTGTGGATTCATGTATATATTTTGTTGTACCCATTTTTGGCGGCCAGTATTTACAAAGGAGACTCTGCCAAAATTTTCGGGACAAATTGGTATTGTTTTTAAAAAAAGGGTTTTACATGACTTATTTGATAACTCGCTTTCAATTGATTGGGTTTTCTTCACTCTTTTGCTTCATTGGTTTTGTTTTCTGGGCTTTGGCTTACTTATTTTACGGACGCCTTTAGACGTTTCGTAAACTTAAGTGCCAGTCACGTTCCGTACCCTGCGGGTCGTGACAAAGTTGGTATCAGAGCGATAGGTTTTACCTTTGTGAGTGTAGGATGACCCTTGGTAGATGGAGTAAGTGACTTAAGCAGGGTAACGTAGCGTGCGTTTGTCCGCGGCATACTTACGATACGATACTCCGCCTAAGTGACTTTAGGATACTTGCTTGGAAATTTCCTTCTTCAATTCCGTGTATCCTATGATCCTATTGCACTGTCCTTACTATCCGTTTTCCTGTAACAGCCACTATGCCGCCGAAGGCTACGAGGGCACAGAGGGCTGCCGCCAGAGACGAGATTCGAGCTGGCTCGTCCGAGACTAGGACTGAGCAGGGTGGTATGCCTACGCCGCAGGGACAGACCGATCCACCTTCCCCAGGCCGTATGGATAGGCTCGAGACCGGTATGGAGGAGTTGCGACAGATGATGGGAGGCATGCAGGAGCTGCGTCAGATGGTAGGATCCCTAGTTGCAGCCAGTCGTACACCGAGGCCAGATGACGTACCTACTACATCACAGACGACCATGATACCTGCTCCTACTACTACCACCGTGGCCATTCCGGTTTCACTACAGGATTTCATGAGGCTGAGACCTCCAGTATTCACCGGCACCGAGGCAGCGGAGGACCCACAGACGTTCCTTGACAGTTTAGCCAGGATCTGCCGTTCGCTGAGATGTTCGGATGATCGATGGGTAGAGCTTGCGAGTTTCCGACTAGAGGGTCTCGCGCAGACATGGTGGGAGTCAGTCTTGAGAGGTCGAGCTGCAGGTCTACCGCCTATGACTTGGGCCGAGTTTACAGCGGTCTTTCTAGCCCGTTTCCTTCCAGAGAGCGTTCGTGACGCCAGAGCTCGCAGCTTCGAGGCCTTAGTCAAGACACCTGGGATGACGGTGTCTGAGTATGATATCCAGTTTACACAGTTATCCCGATATGCTCAGTATTTGGTGGATACCGAGGAGAAGATGGTGAAGAGGTTCGTACAGGGACTTGATGCCCAGCTATACCTTGCCATTGGCGCCCAGCACTACGACACTTATTCAGCGGCTAGGGATACGGCATTGCGGATGGAGGCACGCATATCACAGACTCCGGCCGTTTCTGGGCCGAAGAGGATGCGCACCGATGTACCGCCTCAGAGGCAGCGCGCCAGATTCTTTCCGAGAGATAGGCCTGGCAGAGGATTTGGGCGGGGACAGTTATATGGTTCTTATTCCCAGGGGCAGCAGCCGTCGCCAGGATGTTTTGGGTGCGGGAGTTTGCACCATCTTGTTAGAGACTGCCCGGTGAGACGACAGGGAGCAGCGACAGTTCCACACGTGACCCTACCACCCTCACCACCCCCTCCTCAGAGAGCCCTACTTCCTACCCCAGGCGATGCTCCACGCCAGTTAGGTGCACCGAGAGGCCGTGGACGCGGCGGTCCTGTTCAGAGAGGACGAGGAGGCAGAGGCCGAGGTCGAGGTCAGCCCGCTATCGGCGGAGGACAGGCCCGAGTATTTGCTTTGACACCGCAGGCTGCGCAGGCATCCAATGCCGTTGTGACAGGTACTTTGCCAGTTTGTTCTTTCGACGCACGGGTATTATTCGACCCAGGTTCCACACATTCGTACGTCTCTACACACTTTGCACCGATGTTGGGCCGTGAGTCGTCGTCGTTAGATCAGCCGCTTGTTGTTGTTACTCCGGTAGGCGAGTCGTTTGTCGCTCGGTTTGTTTTTCGTTTGTGTTCCGTTCGTATCGGGGAGAGGGATTCATCAGTTGATTTGATACTCCTCGATATGTTGGACTTTGATATGCTTCTGGGCATGGATTGGCTAGCCACTTGTTATGCTTCGGTGGACTGCCGTGAGAAGGCAGTCAGATTTAGCTTTCCGGGAGAGCCAGTCCTTGTTATTCAGGGAGACCGCAGTGTCACCCTTCCCAGCTTAATTTCGTCTCTTCGCGCTGGTCAGCTCTTGCGGAAGGGATGTCAGGGATTCTTAGCGTTTGTTTGTGATACTCGAGCTGCAGAGGTTCCGTTGGACCGGGTCCCGGTAGTTTGTGAGTTCCCTGATGTTTTCCCTGATGAGCTACCTGGGCTACCGCCTGAGCGCGATGTTGAGTTCTGCATTGATTTGATTCCCGGTTCGGGGCCTATTTCTATACCGCCTTATCGGATGGCCCCGGCAGAGCTTCGAGAGCTGAAGGATCAGTTGCAGGATTTGTTGGATAAGGGGCTTATTCGACCGAGTGTTTCTCCATGGGGTGCTCCGGTCCTGTTTGTCAAGAAGAAGGATGGAAGTTTGCGCTTATGTATCGACTACCGCCAGCTGAACAAAGTTACCGTTCGGAACAGATATCCGTTGCCGCGCATTGATGATTTGTTCGACCAGCTTCAGGGTGCGGGGTATTTTTCGAGGATCGACTTGCGATCAGGATACCATCAGCTGCGAGTTCGACAGGAGGATATACCGAGGACAGCTTTCCGTACACGCTATGGCCACTACGAGTTTTTGGTGATGTCGTTCGGACTCACCAACGCCCCAGGAGCATTTATGGATTTGATGAACCGTACATTCAGGCCGTATCTTGACTTGTTCATCATCGTATTTATCGACGATATCTTGGTGTACTCCCGGAGCAGAGAGGAGCATGAGCAGCACTTGCGGATTACGTTACAGACTCTGAGGGAGCACCAGCTGTTCGCGAAGTTCTCCAAGTGTGCATTCTGGCTGGACAGCGTCGGATTCTTGGGTCACGTGGTTACGAGGGACGGCATTTGTGTGGACCCGAAGAAGATTGAGGCTGTTCAGCAGTGGCCCCGACCTACATCGGTTACTGAGATCCGTAGTTTTCTAGGATTGGCGGGCTACTACAGGCGTTTTGTTCAGGACTTCTCCCGTATAGCTGCACCGTTGACCAGTTTGACCCGGAAGGGAGTTCCTTTCGTTTGGACAGAGGAGTGCGAGCGCAGTTTTCAGCAGCTACGGACTTGTTTGACTACGGCGCCGGTATTATCTTTACCTTCGGGATCAGGCGGATTTGTTGTCTACTGTGATGCTTCGCGAGTGGGATTAGGATGCGTTTTGATGCAGCATGGCCGGGTGATCTCTTATGCTTCTCGGCAGTTGAAGAAGCATGAACAGAACTACCCCACTCATGATTTGGAGATGGCTGCAGTGGTCTTTGCACTGAAGATTTGGCGACATTACCTTTACGGCGAGTCTTGTCAGATATTCACCGATCACAAGAGCTTAAAGTATATATTTCAGCAGCGAGACCTAAACCTCAGACAGCGTCGTTGGATGGAGTTGGTGAAAGACTACGACTGCGAGATCTTATATCACCCCGGCAAGGCGAATGTGGTGGCAGATGCGTTGAGTAGGAGGCCCGGGGGTAGTCTATCCTTTTTGCGCGCAGTGCAGAGGCAGTCGTCAGCAGATTGGCAGATATTATGCGACAGCCGAGTTGAGTTCGAGTTCACTCAGACAGGGGGACAGCTCGCGTATGTTCGTGCACGCCCACAGTTGCTTGACCGTATATATGAGGCACAGCGTAGTGACGACCGTTGCTCAGAGATCGTGGCACAGATGGGACATGGCAGATTTTCCGAGTTCGTGGTTGACGATCAGGGGATTTTACGATATGGATCTAGACTGTGCGTACCAGATGCTGATGGATTGCGGCGCGACATTCTTGAGGAGGCACACCGATCAGTGTATAGTGTCCACCCCGGTTCCACCAAGATGTACCATGATATGAGAGAGACCTACTGGTGGGACGGGATGAAGAGGGACATTGCGGAGTTCGTTTCGAGATGCCTGACTTGTCAGCAAGTCAAGGCCGAGCACCAGAGGCCCGCAGGAGAGCTACAGCCGTTACCCATTCCAGAGTGGAAATGGGAGCAGATTTCGATGGATTTCGTTGTGGGTCTACCCAGGACCAGTCGAGGGTACGACTCCATCTGGGTGATCGTGGATAGATTGACGAAAGCGGCTCACTTCCTGCCAGTGAAGACGACTTTCAGCTTCGCTCAGTATGCTCAGCTCTATATTGACGAGATCGTGCGATTACATGGCGTACCGACTTGTATCGTGTCAGATCGAGGCACTCAGTTCACCAGCCGACTTTGGCAGAGACTTCAGGAGGCTTTGGGCACTCGTTTGAGCTTCAGCACAGCGTTTCATCCGCAGACGGACGGACAGTCAGAGCGGACCATTCAAACCCTCGAGGACATGCTCAGAGCGTGCGTTTTAGACTTTGGTGGTAGCTGGGATCGTCATTTACCTCTAGTGGAGTTCTCCTACAACAACAGCTTCCAGGATACTATTCAGATGGCACCTTTCGAGGCATTGTATGGGAGGAGATGCAGATCGCCCGTTTGTTGGGCAGAGCTCAGCGAGAGCAGTATTTTGGGGCCGCAGCTTGTTGAGGAGACGACAGCGAAGATACAGTTGATCCGAGACCGGATGGGAGCGGCTCAGAGCAGGCAGAAATCCTATGCAGACAGGCGCCGTCGCAGATTAGAGTTCACAGTTGGCGACCATGTTTTTCTGAAAGTCTCTCCGATGAAAGGCGTGATGCGTTTTGGGCGAAAGAGGAAGCTTAGCCCTAGATTCGTAGGTCCCTTCGAGATCCTCGAGCGTGTCGGCGCTGTTGCATATCGTTTGGCTCTTCCACCCAGCTTTCCCGATGTTCACCCCGTTTTTCATGTTTCGATGCTCCGCAAGTACCTTCACGACCCTTCGCATGCGATTCAGCACCCGACAGTCCAGCTAGAGCGCGACCTTTCTCTTGCAGAGCAGCCGGTGGCCATCTTGGATCGGCAGGTGAAGAAGTTGAGGTCGAAGGTTATACCAACCGTCAAGGTCCTTTGGCGTAGCCCGAGCAGCGAGGAGGTTACCTGGGAGACCGAGGGCGAGATGAGGAAGAAGTATCCCCATCTCTTTGAAGGTACGCGTAGCTATATTTTTAAATTCGGGGACCGAATTTCTTTAAGGGGGGAAGATTGTAGCGTCTTGAAAAGTCGTTTTGGTGTTTTCCTGAAATTCGGTGAAAATTCGGTATTTTTCCGAAAACCGTCTTTCTCGGTATTTTGCAGTTTAGGGCTAATTATACCTAAAATGGATAGGTAATTGCTTGTTTTTAGTAGCTAATGAGTTATTTATGAAATTTTGGTCATTTAAAATTTTTTCCCTATTTTTCAATTTTTTAATATTATTTTAAGCCGGTAAGGAAATACATTAAATAAGCGATAAATACAAATTTTTCCGGGCTAATTTTAATCTATAAAATTATGATAATTATAATCTAGTGATAACATGAATTTTTAGTAATTTATTTTGATTTTTAACCATTTTTTATGAATTGAAACGAATTTATTGAATTTTGGGCTAAAACTTGCAATTTTTTAGTTGTAGGGGGCCTTTTTGCATAAAATTTCTTTTGTAAAACCCCTCTATCTTTTCCCTCAGCCCAAGAACAGCCCAAACCTTGGCCAAGACCAGAAATTTCTGGCCTCTCTTTTCTTGGTTGCTTCTTGAGTTGTTTTGTTAGTTTATGGATTTAATTTTAAATATAATGAATAAAGTTTGATACATTGACTTTGGAACTTGACCCTTGACCTTCCCACTCACCCCACACCCTCCCCCATACCTCCAACCTGGCCGAAACCTGCACCCCTCTTCCTCATCTCTTTTCTTTGCATTTTTCTTCAATTTCCTTCAAGAAAATACATCAAAATCCATGAATTAATTCCAAAAATCCAAACAAAATCCTTATGCTATCCTTTCCTTAACCATTCTTGCTTGGATCTTGGTGCTTGAGGCCATCAATTGGAGCAATTCTCTTGCTTGATCCATTGATCAAGAGGTATAATTCTCATCAAGTTGCTTTCTTTTGCTAAAAATTCCTTTAATTGTATGGTTAGTATTAAAAGTTAGCTTATTTCTAATCTAGTTTAAAAGAAGTAGTTTGTCTAAACTAGGGTTTTGAACCATGATAATTAATTAAGTGTTTATTAGTTAATCTAGTTGTTAGTGAACTAATCTATATGGTTACCTTGTTATGTAGTCTTTAATTGTGCTAATTTAGGTAATTTTAGAAGTTGATTTTAGTTGTAAATTGTTGTTTTAAGGTTTTTCAAGAGAGGGTTATGTATGGAAAATGATATTTGAAGCTTGATTAGTGAGTGGATTAAGTTTTAGAAAGCATTATTTTGTTAGTTGAACCTAAATTGTTATCTAGTGTTTTGCTAACCTAACCTAAGAGGTTAATTTCCTTAAGTGGGCTTTTGTAGTGTTAAATTAAGTTTTTCAAGTGTGGTTTTTGATTTGCATTTGCTATTTATAAAAATCAAGAAAGGGTTTGGTTGTGGAATATAGGTTTTGGAGCATGGTTAATGTGTTGTAATTAGTGGGTGTGGATTGCTTGTAGTGTGCTTGGGTGAGTATGCTTTATTGTAGTCGTTTTGTCGCAAATCGGCGATTTTTGCACCGATTTTGGGACGCTATGCTTACTAGATTTTTATATAAATTATGTGTTGGACTATTTTTGATATCTTGATGATTGTAATGGCTTGTCCTACGACTTTTAGGATGCGTGAGTGCGGTTTTTGGGTAGTCGGGTTTTAGTTTTGCCGGGTGACCCAAATCGGCGTTTTTCGGCAGTTTGCGATTTTCGCGTGTGTCCGCACACTTTGTGCACGTTGTACCTAGCTAGCGAACTTTAGTAGTTTCGTTGGGGTTTTGCGTCGTTCTTGATATGTAACCTTATATTTGATACTGATGTAAATTCCAGGTTCGGTCGCGGAAACGTCAGACGCGGCGCGAAAGGGAAAGGCGGTGATTGGACACAGCTAGCCAGGGATCCCGGTGAGTAGATTTAACATCTACGGGGGACGATCGTTTGGATGGCGCAAGTCGCCCGATAGATTTAGTAAAATGGAAAATAGTAAATTGGATAATTACTTGTGACATTAGAATAATACTGGCATGATAATTGCTGCAATTAGATCAATATGTTATATCCATATACGCAAACTCAATTGTAGGACACATGCACCATTACCAGGTTCTTATATGCAGCACGAGCACTATTCATGTTTACACACACACCCTGGTAATTGCCATGCCACCATACTAGATAACCTTTAATTTAAACCTTTTACTAATTGATACTTAAATTGTGCTATTTCCTTAAAATGAAACCCTAGGATTGCTATTCATGTGCATGTACTTCATCATATTCATTGTTCATGCTTAATACATTAATCACACATCGCAATTTGATTATTGATATCATACGCACTCATTATCATTGATATATGCACTTATGAGGATTTCTTGGGATTTTATGATATTGCTGGATTTCGGGGGAAAACCGCAAAATTTCTAAACTTATTATATTTTTAAAATATGTAAATTGCGGTTTTCTAGTGATGTAAGTGTCGTCCACCATGAGTTTGCTGTGGTTTTTGGAGACCCGTTTCGAGGAGTTGGATGAACCGTTTCGGGTACATGGTGGGCCCGGTAGGGTACCCCGGGGCAAGAAGCTCGTGGTGATGACGATGAGCCTGGCAGGGGACGGATTACCTACCGGTGACTTCATTGGGCACGGCGGATATCCAGAGGATACCGACCGGGGCCGCGAGAGGATGATATATTGATACTGAGATGGGTCAGCCGGATGGCTGAGGCCAGAGACACTATGACATGGATTTATGGGATTTGAGACAGCTTTTGGGTGTCGTTGCTGGACACCGATTTTCGTCGATTCATTGACATTATGCTGGCATTCTAAAAGAGTTTCAAAAACAAAAGAAGATAAAATATTCCTTATATATACCTATTGAGACCCCAGATTTCCATGTTGCATACATATTAGCACACTGATGTTGTATACACACCTGCTAGTGCATCCAGTCATACCTGTATTTTAGATGCTAGGATGCTTGTGTGCATGCATACGATAGCCTTTGTAGATATTATTTATTACTCACGAGTTGGAAACTCACCCCCGTTGTGCCACAGTCTTTTGCAGGTCCGCTCCGTCAGTTCAGTAGCGGCGGGCGCACTTGTCTTTTGCCTCTTTTGCCTGAGCTCGAGATTTGCTCATAGGTGGGTTATGTTATCATTTTTTGTACCACTTGTATATTCTTTGTATCTAGTGTACTCCATCTACTGTTTCCACCAGATTATTGTATATTGACCTAGAGATGAGACAGTGAGGTTTGTGGATCTTATGTTGTATTTTGGGGTCGAGCTCACTTGAGCCGACATGCTACTTTTTTCATGCTTCCTTATGATTATTATGCTTGTTGTCATTTACATTGCGTGGGATTTGTGACCGCCTTATGGCGAAGAGCTAGCTCCCGCTTGGGGATGCCCTATTTTGTGGATTCATGTATATATTTTGTTGTACCCATTTTTGGGGGCCAGTATTTACAAAGGAGACTCTGCCGAAATTTTCGGGAAAAATTGGTATTGTTTTTAAAAAAAGGGTTTTACATGACTTATTTGATAACTCGCTTTCAATTGATTGGGTTTTCTTCACTCTTTTGCTTCATTGGTTTTGTTTTCTGGGCTTTGGCTTACTTATTTTACGGACGCCTTTAGACGTTTCGTAAACTTAAGTGCCAGTCACGTTCCGTACCCTGCGGGTCGTGACAATTAATCTTAATCAAGAGTTGATTGGGTATGGAACATTAAATAACGGGATATACATCCTAAATCAGCATACAGTTTTTCATATACAACATGGAAACAAAAGAAAGGTTTCAGACATAAATGAAGCTTTCATTTGGCATTGTAGACTAGGTCATATTAATGAAACAAGACTGACCAAGCTACATAAAGATGGATATTTAAACTCGTTTGAATATAAATCTTATGCGACTTGCCAGTCTTGCATCAAAGGTAAAATGACCAAAACTCCGTTTACTGGACACGGAGAGAGAGCTACTGAACTCTTAGGCCTCATACATAGTGATGTATGTGGACCAATGTCTACACATGCTGCAGGTGGTTTTTCATACTTCATAACCTTCACTGATGATTTATCGAGATTCGGGCACGTGTTCTTGTTGAAACATAAGTCCGAAGCCTTTGAAAAGTTCAAGGAGTATAAATCTGAAGTAGAAAAACAAACAGGCTTAAGTATCAAGAAACTTCGATCGGATCGTGGAGGTGAGTATCTAAGCTCAGAGTTTCTAGATTTCCTAAAAGAGAATGGGATTCTCTCTCAGCTCACTCCTCCGTATACACCACAGCACAACGGTGTATCGGAAAGGAGGAATCGCATATTATTAGATATGGTACGATCCATGATGAGTGATGCTGAGTTACCAATATCATTTTGGGGGCATGCATTGGAGACTGCGATTTATCTATTGAATAGGGTTCCAACCAAAACCGTGTCTACCACTCCATATGAGATATGGTGCGGGAAGAGACCATCTCTTAACAGAGTTAAGGTATGGGGTTGTCCGGCTTATGTGAAAAAGCAGAATCCAGACAAACTTGAGACGCGATCGGTTTTGTGTAAATTTGTGGGATATCCAAAACACTCATATGGATATCTATTCTACCACAAGGAGGAACAAAGGGTGTTTGTTTCTCAGTATGCCACATTTTTAGAAAATGAATTTTTTACAAATGATACTGTTGGCAATGCGGTAGAACTGGAAGAAGTTCCAGATGCACAAACCATTACTGATGATTTGATTGAACCTGAGGTTTCAATAGAACCTGACATACCTCAGCCACTCCGTAAATCTAGTAGGACTTCTCGCCCACCTAATAGATACTACGGTTTTCTAATTGACGGTGATAAAGAAGATTGCATCATGAATGATGATGACCCTACTAGTTTTCAGCAAGCTTTCACGAGTGGTGACTCAGTGAAATGGTTGGATGCCATGAGATCCGAAATGGAATCCATGCACACCAACAAAGTATGGACTTTGGAGGCTGCACCTTCTGGAGTAAAACCCATAGGGTGCAAATGGATCTTTAAAAGAAAGATTGGTGTGGATGGTCAGGTGGAGACCTATAAAGCTAGGCTGGTAGCAAAAGGATTTCGTCAAAGACCGGGCTTGGACTATGATGAAACTTTTTCACCAGTCGCGATGCTCAAATCCATTCGGATCTTGCTTGCTATAGCTGCTTACTATGATTATGAGATCTGGCAGATGGATGTTAAAACGACATTTCTAAATGGTGATTTAGAAGAATGCGTTTTTATGGATCAGCCAGAGGGCTTCATTGATAGTGGGAGCAGCGGAAAAGCATGCAGGCTGCTTAAATCCATCTATGGATTAAAGCAGGCATCACGGAGTTGGAACATCTGCTTTGATGATACAATCAAAGAGTTTGGTTTTATCAAAAATGTGGATGAACCATGTATTTATAAAATGATTGTAGGGAGTACTGTTACATTCTTCGTATTGTACGTGGACGACATTCTCTTGATAGGAAATGATATTCCTATGCTACAATCGGTCAAACTATTCTTATCGCAGAGGTTCTCCATGAAAGACCTGGGCGATGCCTCGTACATCCTGGGGATAAAGATCTATAGAGATAGATCTAAGAAATTATTGGGATTGTTCCAATCGAGATACATTGACACCATACTAAAGAGGTTTAGTATGGAATATTCCAAGAGGGGTAATTTACCCGCTTGTCATGGGATCACCCTCTCCAAAGAGATGTCTCCAAAGACTGATGAGGAGAGGGCTCGCATGAGCATTATACCCTATGCTTCGGCAGTAGGATCTATAATGTATGCGATGTTATGTACTCGCCCAGATGTAGCTTATGCACTAAGTGCAGTAAGCATGTATCAATCCAACCCAGGGGAGAAACACTGGACTGCTGTGAAGAACATTCTAAAGTACTTGAGAAGAACTAAAGAAATGTTCTTGGTGTATGGTAACGGAAATCTCCAAATGGAGGGTTTTACCGACTCCAGCTTCCAGAGCGACAAGGATGATAGTAAGTCCATCTCAGGGTTTGTATTTACTCTAAACGGAGGGGCGGTATGTTGGAAGAGTTCTAAACAAGATACCGTCGCTGACTCCACGATGGAAGCTGAGTATATTGCTGCTAATGATGCCGCAAAAGAAGCGGTCTGGATGAGGAAGTTCATTTCAGAACTTCAAGTGGTTCCATCCATTGCTAATCCAATACCTCTGTATTGCGATAACAATGGAGCCATAGCTTTGGCAAAGGAACCGAGGTCCCATCAGAAATCCAGACATATCTTGAGGCGGTATCACCTCATCAGGGAGATAGTGGATCGCCAGGAAATCGAGGTACGGAGAGTAGACACGAAAGACAACACAACAGATCCATTCACTAAGGCTATCCCTCAAGTACAGTTTGAGAAACTGATTGAGCTGTTGGGCATGCGGTACGCCGGAAACTGGTTCTCGCTGGTACTTATTGCATTAATTACAGGCCTTAGTGCAAGTGGGAGATTGTTGGATATGTATGCCCTAGAGGCCTGTATTGTATAGGATACTAGACATGTATATGTACAGAAACAATCTTTGCTCGAAATGATAGTATGCTATCTGGTTTATCTTTATCATAACATGTGATGTGTTGATGAAGCCCTTAGGACTATGCTTGGCTACCAGGATTATGATGAGATCATACTGGTGGGACCTGGGCAGTCTACAAGCATATCCTTCAATAGTTCCTAGTCGAGGGTATATCGAGACAGGGCATCGGTATTACCAGATTAGACTAGTGTGTACGTTTCTTGGCTCTGGGGGCAATGGTTGATTCCACAACCATTGATGTTTGACATCAAAGATTGTACACAGGTGCTCATTGGAGAATGGGTACACCGAACAGGACTCGCCGAGAACTCCTAGATGGTATATATACCTAATGTCAGATAGCAGTTCTCTAGTGATACTTGTACAGGTTAGTCTGTAGACCCGAGATCGTCATAGAGTCTTGTGTGATTCCCACTGTACTTTAATTTCCTCCCTACCACGGCTCTATTGAGTCGTGCAAACAGGTGGATTTTGGGTACAGTCCCGAATCATATGGAGACAGTGAGCGATAGGAGGGGTTTCGTCTCTCCCGGTATAGGGAGTTGATGTCGCGCTATGTTTGATCGGCTATAACACCTAAATCCCTGGCCAGGGTTCTCGAGGTTTACTGATAAGTGTTATCAGTAGTTTCTCGAACTGTTATGAGCCATAAATCAGCATGACTTATAAAGTTACTGGGGTCTGACATTTACCACCCCTAGACTTCATATGCGACGTATCAGACGAAGAGACCGGACTGTACGGTAAGTGTTGCTTGCAGGCTCGTAAGGGTTGTGATGGGTTCGCTCGTCGGCCACCTTTTCGTCAAGTACATGGGTAGCCGTTACGCACAGCTAGTGCTGCTGACGTGCTTGTGGTTAAACCCACTGCCAGCGTACTGTCGAGTCTTTAGAGTCCCACACAGAGAGTTCCCTCGTTCAGGCGAAATATGTAGAGGCTGTAAGTTGTTATGGCAGCCGTAAGCTGTTACGGCAGGGTTTCGATTTTATTCATGTAATTATTACAGGAATAATAATCGGAAGGATAATACTGGTGGGATTTGGTTTAAGCCGGATACTGGTATTATATTATTGGATTAATGGTATTCGTATTTTTCGGAATTCGGATGCGGGTATACAGTATACGGTATACGGTATACGGAGGAGGGGTATTTTTGTAATTGTTACAAGAATACCTTCTAGAAGGTGCCACCTCATAATGACATAATAATGACATCATTTTTATGAAAATAAAATGAGGTGGAAATTAAAAGGTACAAGTATGATGAGGTTGTTGTTATGGAGTTACTATTGAAGCATGATACTAATTTATAAAATGCATGCTTCAATTAATTCTCTTAGTGCTATATCTTTATTCATCATGCTTGAACACTTTCATTATGATAAACACTTACTCCTTCTCATCTCCTCCTTCTCCTTCTTGTTATAAATAGCTTCACATGAAATGTGAATGTTAAGTGAATCAAGAGAAGGTTAAGAAGAAGAAATGCTATAGATTTCAAGTTAATCCAATACATTCATCTATACATAATCCTAGTGACCTATTCTAGCAAAATTGGTCTCTAGGTTAAACTCTTGTGAAGAGTTTCTAGCTCGCACGACAACTCTCGGGTGGATCATCTAGGTCTTGGGTGGCCGGAGATCGAAGACATCGGCAACGTCAAAAGGAGCTAAGGAGTTCATCAAATAGAAGACCCGAAGGACCGTATCATTGAGGTATAATCCCTAACATAGTAGATAAGATCTCTAGTTAGGTTTTTCTAGTTGTGGTTTAGACAAGATCTTCGGTTAAGTGCGTGTTGTATGCCAAGAAAATTTTTGTTCACCGCTTCCGCCGTCCCACAAGAGTTGTGGGAGCATGCAACATACACTAACAACTAATAGTAGTCTAACACTAAGAGGTGAGTAATACAACCTTTGTAAACCTTCTCTTTGTGACTCCTTGGATCAACTTGGTGTTTGAATGTGTTCACTTGAAACCTTCGAAGTCCATGACGATCCACCATGGAGTCCCTTGGCTTAAGCTCCTAGCTTCACTTGATCTAAATGGAAGTGGAGCAAACAACCTACACTAGTGGGCTAGACTAATATAGATTGGTGATGTGTGTTGTGATCTCACTAAATAACCTTTCCTTTTTATGTACTTCACTCACTTGAAAAAGCTAGAGAGCTTGAATGAGGAAGAAGAAGGAGAATGGCTAAGCTTGAGCTCTTTTAATAATTCTCACAATAATAATGAGAATAGAAAATAAATATGGGAGAGTCACACACACCCAAAACCATGGTTATAAAATATCTAGATATTTTTATATTGAGTTAAAGAACAAATAGAAAATAGATCTTGGTTAAGCCTAGGTCAAGTAAAGAAGAGTGTAGAAGAATTGTAACCATGATTTAATATTAATTTTCTTTTTCTCAAAATAAAAAATATACAAATATTTATACCATGTGAGTCTTGCATAGCCATCTCCAATGTATCATCAATCATGACACATGTATGCATGCATGTGTGCATTCATATCAATATATGTACATAAATACATTCATGCATACAACAAAATAGAAAAGGTTTTAAATAATTGAGCTAAAAGTCAATAATATTAAATCAACACTTGATTTAATAATACGATCATATCATATACGACCCGACAAATAGAAAACGCCTGATTAAAATACGGTATCAAATACACGCATTTAATCAAGCTCTCGCGCATATCCCATATGCACCCCACATCTTTTCGCCTGAGCTAGGAAACCCCTTTGTGGGACTCTAAGACTCTTCAATACGCTAGCAGTAGGCAGTGATCATATCACATACCCACAAACCGTCAGCGGCACTAGCTGTACGTAACAGCTCCCAGGTATTGAGCGATCAGAAGAAAAACAAGCGAACCTGTCAAAACTCCCGTCGAGCCAACTGGCAACACTTACCGTACAGTCCGGTCTCTTCATCAGATATGCTGCATATCGAGTCTAGGGATGGTATCGTCGACCCTAATAACTCAATAATTCATGCCGGTATATGGCCTATAACAGGTCGAGAAACTACCGATAACTCTTATTAGTAAATCTCATCAGCACTGGCCGACTTCCTGTTATAGCCAATCTAGCATAGCGTAACATCAACCCCCAATACCGGGAGAGACGAAACCCCTCCTATCGCTCATTGCCTCCATGTGCCTCGGGACTGTACCAAAAATCCACCTGTTTGCACGACTCAGTAGAGCCGTAGTAGGGTGGAAATCAAAGTACAGTGGGAGGACACACAAGACTGTCACGATCCGAAATGGCACGTGACTGGCACTTGAATCATATGAAGTCTATAGGACCCATCTAATTCAAGTAAGCCAAAAATCCCAGAAATCTAAACCATTTTAAATAGAAGTGGAGAAAACTTATTGTTAAAGCAAGTGATTTTAATAGCATAAGCCGAAGTATGCATTTTTAAAACATCAAGTCTTTTCTGAAAATTTCGGCAGAGTTTTCTTTGTAAATACTGGCCCCAAACGGGTACAACATGTATAATATGAATAAAGGAATCCCCAAACGGGAGCTAGCTCTTCGCCAATTGGCGGTCACAACCACGCAAGCAATATAATATACAACGCCGAAGGGCGAGGATCAAAACCCAAAAGGAAACTCAAAATCATCAAGAAAACCATAATACTACAACGCGCGACTCTAAGGTCGAAAGAATAAACAACTGGTCTTCTAAGGTTATAAAATATAAAAGTATGGTTCATGGAGTTTACTAGATACAACTAAAATAATAAGTACAATGGTGGTCACGGTGCAAGTGAACCCACCTACTAAGCAATCATCAGGAAAGAGCAGTGTGCCAGCAAAGCCGCCAAGGAAACCTGTACGGCAAAACCTTCAAGAAACTGTGGCACAACGGGGGTGAGTTTCCAACTCGTGAATAGAAAACATCACCGAGCAGAAATCGTATGTATGACTTAATCCTAGGTCATACAATAATAATATATGTAAGTCCACGTTGCCCACCCCGGTGCTTGCGGGGAGGCGGAAACGTTATGAAAAATCGGATTTTTACAACACTAGGCAACATGGACTAACCAAAAGGAGGGATCTTTACTAAACAAAGACCAACTACCAAGCTAAAACAGTTAGCTACTCGGTTAAGGGGTTATACCTAAGTCTTGAAGTCCTTCTCTTCTTGCTCCTTAGAGTGTGATGATCGGATTCTCCTCGTCGCCTTCTCTTGCCGAAGAAAGATCCACCCGAGGGCCTCTACCTTCGGCTTCAACCTCAAACTAGAAGTAACTAAGGTGCTTGGTGTGCTAAACCTAGAACCTTAGAAAGAGTAGAGAGTATTTTTAAAGTATCTATCTCAAGCTCAATGGTTCTCAACTCATGAGAGGGGAGAGCTTTGAGAGAGAGGAAGAGGAGGAGAGAGAATGAGAATGATAGAATGAGAAGAATAAACCAACCTTCTCACATATATGTGAATTATGATAAATAAATAATTAGCTAAAGATAATTATGATGGTTAATAATGAAATGACCATTATCATTTCACATTAAATACTTTTGCAAGAATCAAAGAGCATCTTTCATATGAAAAGATGATGGTCAACTTGTCAACCTAGGACAACAAGTCAAACATAGTCAAATGGTCAACAACCATAACCATAACACAATTATAATTAACTAATATTAATAAATCATATTTCATACATAAACATTTGGGTTAAGAAAATGACAATGGTCATCAACCCTAATGAAAATCCTCTGCCTCTGCCTCAGTCAACTGTGCATACACACCCGTATCCGTGTTCCGTGGAACACGAATACATTGAGATAAAACCAATCCCAAAACATATACTAGGATCTGGCTTAAACCAAAGCCCGCTAGTATAAGCTGTCCGGACACCAAACGTGCACAAGTGCGCGGATGTGAACGAACCCCGTCGCAAAACCATGCGACCTCTACTCATTTTACCTAAAGGAGAATAACCCTCTGTGTGGGACTCTAAAGACTCGACACTACGCTGGCAGTGGGTTTAACCACAGACCGCAAGCGGCACTAGCTGTACGTAACGGTCCCCAGGTAGATGCCGATAAGAAGACTGACGAGGTAAACCCTTCTGAACTCCTACTGAGCCTGAATGTGACAGTCTCCGTACAGTCCGGTCTGTTCGTCTAGGAACATCGCATGGAGGGCCTAGGGGACGGTAAACATCAGTCCCCTACTAGCGGTACAAGTCATGTCGGAGTGTAGCCCAGAACACCCTGAGATAACACTGGAAACCTACAAGTCTATCTCGCTTGCCCTGGCCAGGGACTTTGTGTAATGGCTCTCCTAGACACAGCACGATATCAACCCCCAATACCGGAAGAGACAAATCCTGTCTAACCGTCACTGCCTCCAAGTGCTTCGGGACTGCACCCAAAAACCACCTGTTTGCACGACTCCTTTGAGCCGTGGTAGGGTAGTAATCAAAGTACAGCGGGAACACACTCGAGGCGAAGTGACAGTGTCAAGTTAACGGACTAAGCTGTACTCATGTCACCTGGGAACTGATAACTGACGATAGGTATAATACCAACCAACAGTTCTCGATGAGTCCTGTCCAGTGTACTCGTAACCTAACGAGCATCCGCATACTATCCCAAGTACGACGTACTGGCGGCTGTGGGACAGATCGTCTCCCAAGCTGGGATGAGAAGCGCATACCCTAGTCTACTACGGAGTATTGATGCCCTGTCTCGATAGTCCTATGACTAGGGACCTACATAAGGATGTGCTTGTGGATTACCCAGCCCCCACGAGTGTGACTACCATCACAACGCTGGTAATCAAGCAAAGATCCTAAGGGCTCTACTAATGTGTAAAGGCGATATGCTAAAAGAAACACATGCACACATTAAAGTAGAAACAAACCAAGTAGCATACTACTATATTGAGCAAGATTGTCAATACAAGGTGAATATCCCAAGCTTTCATCAAGTAATATACAAACTAGTATGATACAGTAATGTCCTCTAGGGCATATACACTAACAATCTCCCACTTGCACTAAGGCCATGTAGTGGCGTATCGAAGACCTATCATCTCGATCAGCCGCTCGAACTTGGTCTGGGGTAAGGCCTTCGTAAATGGATCAGCAGTGTTATCTTCCGTAGCAACTCTCTGAAACTCGATCTCCTGGCGACCCACGATCTCCCAGATCAGATGATATAGCCTCAAGATGTGCCTGGACTTCTGATGGGACCCGGGTTCCTTCGCTAAGGCTATAGCCCCGTTGTTGTCTCAATACAGAGGTATTGGATCAACAATGGACGGAACCACCTGAAGTTCTGTCAAGAACTTCTTTATCCAGACGGCTTCTTTTGCGGCATCTGCAGCAGCGATATATTCCGCTTCCACCGTCGAGTCAGCAACGGTTTCCTATTTAGAACTCTTCCAACACACCGCCCCTCCATAGAGGGTAAAGACATAATCCGACATGGACTTGGAATCATCCTTATCACTCTGGAAGCTGGAGTCAGCAAAGGCCTCGATCTGGAGGTCTTTTCTGCCATACACCAAGAACATCTCCTTAGTCCTTCTCAGGTACTTGAGAATGTTCTTTACCGCTATCCAGTGTTTCTCCCCAGGGTTTGACTGATACCGGCTTACCACACTTAGTGCATAAGCTACATCTGGTCTGGTATACAACATCGCATACATTATAGAGCCTACCGCAGAAGCGTAGGGTATAATAGACATGCGATCCCTTTCCAAATCAGTCTTGGGAGACATCTCTTTGGAGAGGGTGATCCCGTGACAAGCCGGTAGATTACCGCGCTTGGAATCTTCCATACTGAATCTTTTTAGTATGGTGTCGAGGTACCTGGACTGTGAAAGTCCTAATATCCTCTTGGATCTGTCACGATAGATCCGGATCCCCAGAATGTAAGAGGCATCACCCAGGTCTTTCATGGAGAACCTGTGCGACAAGAACCCTTTGACAGATTGTAGCATAGGAATATCATTTCCTATCAAGAGAATGTCATCCACGTATAAAACGAGGAATACAACAATTCTTGCTACAAATCTACTATATATGCATGGTTCATCTGGATTTTTGATAAAGCCAAATTCTTTGACCGTCTCATCAAAACAGATGTTCCAACTCCGCGATGCATGCTTTAGTCCATAGATGGACTTAAGCAACTTGCACACCTTTCCGCTGCTCCCACTCTGAATGAAACCCTCTGGCTGGTCCATATAGACACACTCCTCTAAATTTCCATTTAGAAAAGCGGTCTTTACGTCCATCTGCCAGATCTCATAATAGTAGAAGGCAGCAATGGCAAGAAGGATCCGAATGGATTTCAGCATAGCCACTGGAGAAAAGGTTTCGTCATAGTCCAAACCAGGTCTTTGACGAAAACCCTTTGCAACAAGTCTAGCTTTATAGGTCTCAACCTGTCCATCTACACCAATCTTCCTTTTGAAGATCCACTTGCATCCTACGGGTTTTACCCCATCTGGAGCAACCTCCAACGTCCATACTTTGTTGGTGTACAGGGACTCCATTTCGGTCCGCATTGCATCTAACCATTTTACCGAGTCAACGCTCTTAATAGCCTGTTGGAAGCTAGTCGGCTCATCACTATCAATGATGCAATCCTCTCTATCCCCGTCTATGAGAAAACCGTAGTATCTCTCGGGCGGATGAGACTGCCTACCACTTCAGCGGAGCGGCGCAGGAATGTCCTTATCTTTCGAACCCTCTGGTTCTACTAAGCTTTCAGTAATAGCTCGTGGTTCTGGAATTTCTTCCAGTTTTATTGCGCTCCCACTTATCTGTTTTTCCAAAAACTGAGTTTCCAAGAAGTGGGCATAACGAGAAACAAAAACCTTTTATTCCTCTTTGCAATAGAAGAAATATCCCTTGGAGTTCTTTCGATATCCCACAAACTTGCACTGTACTGATCGTGCCTCGAGTTTGTCCGCATGCTGCTTTTTGACAAAAGCTGGACATCCCCATATCTTAATATGATTAAGATAGGGTCTCCTCCCACACCACATCTGATATGGTGTAGTAGGCACGGTCTTAATTGGAACTCGGTTCAAAAGGTATGCAGCAGATTCTAGTGCATATCCCCAGAATGATCGCGGTAACTCAGCGTTACTCATCATGGACCGTACCATATCCAATAGGGTTCGGTTACGTCTCTCCGATACACCGTTATGTTGCGGAGTGTATGGAGGAGTAAGCTGAGAGAGAATTCCATTCTCTTTTAAGTAATCCAGGAACTCGGCACTCAAGTATTCACCACCTCGATCAGATCTCACTGTCTTGATACTTTTGCCTGTTTGTTTTTCTACTTCATTCTTATATTCCTGGAATTTTCCAAAGGCTTCGGATTTATGTTTCATTAAGAAGACCTATCCGTACCTTGAAAATTCATCCGTAAAAGTTATGAAGTAAGAATAACCGCTTCATGCATGCGTAGACATTGGACCGCACGCGTCGCTGTGTACGAGTCCCAAGAGCTCGCTCGCTCTTACTCCGTGTCCAGTGAACGGAGACTTTGTCATCTCTCCTTTGAGACAGGATTGACAAGTTGCATATGATTGATATTCGAACGGATCCAAATATCCTTCCGTATGTAACTTCGCCAACCTTCTCTCATTGATGTGACCCAGTCTACAATGCCATAAGAAAGCCTGATTTGTTTCCGGAGACTTTCTTTTGTGTGTATTCTGGACATTGAAACTCTGTGGTTGGTTTAATACGTATATACCATTGCTTAATGTACCTGACCCAATCAGAACTTGATTAAGGTGAATGCTTACAACATTACTTACAAACGCAAATTCATAACCTTCTTTAGAAATTAAAAATACAGAAATGATATTACAAGTTGCATTGGGTACAAAAAAGCAATTATGTAAAACCAAAACATGTCCATCTGACATTCCCAGGTGATAGTCCCCCACGGCCTCAGCATCCATGCTAGCTCCGTTTGCAACTTTGAGAGTCATATCACCCGCCTTCAAAAACTTACGCTTTCTCAATGCCTGCAAAGAATTACAGATATGAGATCCTGACCCGGTATCCAATACCCAGGAAGTAGAGTTTATTGATAGACAGTTTTCAATAACATACACACCTGAAGCTGAAACCGCAACTTGCTTCAGATCCTGTGTTTTGGCCTTCCAAGCCCTGCAATCTTTCTTCCAGTGTCCACTCTTGTGACAGTAAAAGCATTCTTCCTTCCCCACAAGCTTTCCCGCTACCTTTGTTGCTTTTTCCTTTCCCTTCGTATCCACCTTACTAACACCGCCCCTTGGTTTGGCGGGGGTTTTCTTCTTCTTTCCCTTGGCTTTCGCCTTGGACCTAGAAGAGAAAGATCCTCCTACAAACAAAGTGGATGGTTCCCTACATTTCTGTAGGGTGCCCTCTGCACTCCTCAGCATGTTGAGGAGTTCTGAAAGTTCAACTTCCTTTTCTTGCAAGTTGATGTTCAGGATAAACTGGGCGTAAGTGGAAGGAAGGGACTGGAGAATCAAGTCCGTATAGAGCTCATTCTCAAACGTGGTCCCAAGGTCCGCGAGCTCCTCTATGTAGCCAATCATCTTAAGCACGTGTTCCGCTACAGATGATCTGATGGCCAATCTCGCCGAAAACAGCTTTTTCGACACTTCGTATCTAGCGATACGGGATTGCTCTCCATACAGTTCTTTTGTATGGAGAAATATGGATTCGAGGTCCATATTCTCGTGCCTCCTCTGATGTTCATTGTCCATAGAGGCAAGCACGAGGCACTTGGCCTTCGCGCAGTCGATTTCCCAGGTCTTACGGATTTCCCTATCCGCGACGCTGGTTTTGGGACCTGGGACATGGGGAGCTTTGGTGGTAAGGGGATACCCCAACTTGTCATAAGTGATTGCCATTTTGACATTCCTGAACCAATCTTTGTAGTTTGGCCTTGTCAGTATGTTTTTATCTAGAAGTAACTTTAGTCCAGTCATGATATTTGGTCGTTGCAATTAGGAGAGAGAGAAGAAACACTTTAGCATGATGCTCTTGCAAGTTTAGAATGGTTTTTAATTTGTCTAAACAGGATGGCTCCCACTGTCTCTCGAATCCCTCCTCAAACCATAAAGGAAGAATTAGTCGGGATCAATCTCACCGTACAATTCTTTCTTAACCGTTCAGCCAGGCCAGTGTTGGTACTTCGAGGGAGGTTTTCCAACGCTTTCGCGAAGTTCCTTAATTAAATAACCTCTTTTCCCTGTGGGCGTAGCCCCGCTAACACCTTTCTAGACACCTACTTGGTTTATAGCATTGATCGTTAAGTGAGAAAGTTCCGGAGGAGTAGCATATACTCAAAGTAGGATCGGGATCCAAATATCATCGCGTGACAAAACTGAAGGAATCCTATCAGAATCATCACACTCCAAATGGTATGCAGCGCTAGCAAGTTTCAGTTTCTTTTGAAACTCCCGATGTGGATTTTTGCCCCATGCTCTTATGACCTTGACTTTGGCCAAAATATCATAAGTCACATGTCAAGTTCTACCCGACATTCTCCAGGTTAATTTGAACCCACCCGTACCTACCATTGACTTTGGCCAACTTGGCAGTACGACTGTCCCAAACCAACACATCTATCGATGCTGCACATGAATACCCAATAGCTACCAATCACTATGCCTTGACTTTGGCCAACATACATAGCTTGAATACTTATTGACCATTCATGTGAAATGACGGAGGGTTACGAATGGTTTTGGCGAAACCGTGAACGTAGTGAACTTGATATAATCGAAGGAACGAGATAGCTTTCAAAAGGAGTGGTTCAAGCTCCGCATTTAAAAGTTGGTTTTGAAAAGAACCGAGTGGTTTTGAAAGTGTTCCAACGAATTTTACTTGGTTTATTTTTCTTGCATTAATTTTAATGTGTCCCATCAATTAATCCTACCATTGTGGAAAACAACGAAAATATGATGTACGCTTATACCATCTGCTTTCGCCACGGGGTCCCGTCATCACCCGTTAGGTTACTTAACTAACGACAAAGCGGGGGCTGGACTAGCGTGGATGCAAAACATAAGCAACGCCTAAATAGATATCGTATAGATATATATAAACATTCGTCACATGCAATGATAGCCATTCCAGATCACAGATGAAAACATTGGATATACTAGGAATCCGCACTCCGTACGAGCCTGTAACGAAGAACGGATTACACGGTCGCGATGAATAACCAAACCCCACCCTAGACCCCTACGGGTGCGGCAAACTACCCGCCAAGTACCCGAAGCGAAGCAACCTCCCTCAACACCGTGAGTAGGCCACTCGGCACTTCGAGATACCCGGTAGTTTGTGCACCCCACCTTGGGTCTATCGTAGGAGCAAAATAGTAAAAGAAATTATACAATGATGGCTACAACCCCAACCCGGTTGTGCGGCCATACAAATAATATTACATCAATTTACATATTACAAGAATTGAATGAATAAGAAAACTCTCATCTCACAACCCCCCTCGGCTATTCATCCGCGACAATCCAACGAATTCATATACACAAACCATAAACATTACAGATCACAGATATGTATAACCTTCACTAATCGACGTATAGCGATTAGCAGACGTTCAATACATATATCACATCACAGATATAACCCATTAGCCAAAGTGTAAAGAAGTCCGATCAAAATACGGATTTATGACCACCCCAAAAACTAACTTGTTCTCTGGAAATTCTGGGCAGAAACAAACCATCTCAAAAATCACAAAACACCTTCAGAAGAAAACTGCAGGAGAAACGATCCACAACCGAGTCAACTCGGCCGCGGATCCGCGGCAGGAGCAAGCTCGTGCCGCGGAACTGCGGTGAGTTGGTCGACTCACTGGATCGTTTTTCTTGCCTGTTCTAACAAAAGCCTGAGCCGATTTTTAGTACATAATTTATTATTTTTAGAGCAGAAATAAAAATCGGCAGAAACTAGGGTTTTAGAAAACGTGTTTTGCGATTTTTTCCGATCGAAGTTCTAGATACTTTGCTAACTAGTTAGTTTGTATTTAGCTAGGCTCTGATACCACTGTAAGTCCACGTTGCCCACCCCGGTGCTTGCGGGGAGGCGGAAACGTTATGAAAAATCGGACTTTTACAACACTAGGAAACATGGACTAACCAAAAGGAGGGATCTTTGCTAAACAAAGACTAACTACCAAGCTAAAAGAGTTAGCTACTCGGTTAAGGGGTTATACCTAAGTCTTGAAGTCCTTCTCTTCTTGCTCCTTGGAGTGTGATGATCGGATTCTCCTCGTCGCCTTCTCTTGCCGAAGAAAGATCCACCCGAGGGCCTCTACCTTCGGCTTCAACCTCAAACTAGAAGTAACTGAGCTGCTTGGTGTGCTAAACCTAGAACCTTAGAAAGAGTAGAGAGTATTTTTAAGGGATTTATCTCAAGCTCAATGGTTCTCAACTCATGAGAGGGAAGAGCTTTGAGAGAGAGGAAGAGGGGGAGAGAGAATGAGAATGATAGAATGAGAAGAATAGACCAACCTTCTCATATATGTGAATTATGATAAATAAATAATTAGCTAAAGATAATTGTGATGGTTAATCAAGAAATGACAATTATCATTTCACATTAAATACTTTTGCAAGAATCAAAGAGCATCTTTCATATGAAATGATGATGGTCAACTTGTCAATCTAGGTCAACAAGTCAAGCATAGTCAAATGGTCAACAACCATAACCATAACACAATTATAATTAACTAATATTAATAAATCATATTTCACACATAAACATTAGGGTTAAGAAAATGACAATGGTCATCAACCCTAATGAAAGTCCTCTGCCTCTGCCTCAGTCAACTGTGCATACACACCCGTATCCGTGTTCGGAGGAACACGAATACAATGAGATAAAACCTATCCCAAAACATATACTAGGATCTGGCTTAAACCAAAGCCCGCTAGTATAAGCTGTCCGGACACCAAACGTGCACAAGTGCGCGGGTGTGAACGAACCCCGTCGCAAAACCATGCGACCTCTACTCATTTTACCTAAAGGCGAATAACCCTCTATGTGGGACTCTAAAGACTAGACACTACGCTGGCAGTGTGTTTAACCACAGACCGCAAGCGGAACTAGCAGTACGTAACGATCCCCAGGTAGATGCCGATAAGAAGACTGACGAGGTAAACCCATCTGAACTCCTACTGAGCCTAATTGTGACAATCTCCGTACAGTCCGGTCTGTTCGTCTAAGAACATCGCATGGCTGGCCTAGCGGGGCGGTAAACGTCAGTCCCCTACTAGCGGTACAAGTCGTGTCGGAGTGTAGCCCAGAACACCCTGAGATAACACCGGAAACCTACCAGTCTATCTCTCTTTCCTTGGCCAGGGACTTTATGTAATGGCTCTCCTAGACACAGCGCGATATCAACCCCCAATATCGGGAGATATGAATCCTGTCTAACCGTCACTGCCTACAAGTGCTTCGGGACTGCACCCAAAAACTACCTGTTTGCACGACTCCTTTAAGCCGTGGTAGGGTAGTAATCAAAGTACGGTGGGAACACACTCGAGGCGAAGTGACAGTGTCAAGTCAACGGACTAAGCTGTACTCATGTCACCTTGGAACTGATAACTGACGATAGGTATAATACCAACCAACAGTTCCCGACGAGTCCTGTCCAGTGTACTCGTAACCTAACGAGCACCTGCATACTATCTCAAGTACGACGTACTGGCGGCTGTGGGACAGACCGTCTCCCAAGCTGGGATGAGAAGCGCATACGCTAGTCTACTCCGGAGTATCGATGCCCTGTCTCGATAGTCCTACGACTAGGGACCTTCATAAGGATGTGCTTGTGGATTACCCAGCCCCCACGAGTGTGACTGCCATCACAACGCTGGTAATCAAGCAAAGATCCTAAGGGCTCTACTAATGTGTAAAGACGATATGCTAAAAGAAACACATGCACACATTAAAGTAGAAACAAACCAAGTAGCATACTACTATATTGAGCAAGATTGTCAATACAAGGTGAATATCCCAAGCTTCCATTAAGTAATATACAAACTAGTATGATACAGTAATGGCCTCTAGGGCATATACACTAAAAATATCCTCAAAATGATAAAGCCTGAAGCATGATAAGGTGGCAAGGGTTCCTCCTCCTCCTTGCAACCACAGACGGTTCTTCCTCCTCCTCGAATCGGGTATATAATATCGCTCAAGAGCCGAGAAAACTCATGGTGGACATATCTCAAATCATATAATGAGAAAACCGCAACTTTCATTTTAAAATGATAATCAGTTTTTAAAATCCTTGCGGTTTCTCCAAATCCAGAAATCACATGAAACTCCGAAATCCCAAATCTCAAGAGTAAATAAACAATGAATTCTATAATATTGGGCTCCGGCAATCCGGACTGGCCTATAATGTCATGGCAAATGAATATATAAATATACATGAAAATCACGGTAATAAATGCAATGTCTAAGCTATCATATAAAAGCAAGCGCACTAGTACCATGTCGAAACTATCAGCTAACAATTTATACTAATGAATAGTATTTTCTAATGTGTACGTGACATGGAAATTACCGATGATGATGTGTGAGCCGGCAAGCAGGTGTACGTGAAGCATACGCAACATTGGTAATGGTGCTGGTATCCTGACAGCATGTGTTTCATAATAATTACGAAAACACAAATAAGCATGCAATGCGAATAATAAGAATATGCGGAAAATGAATGGTAAACGCAGCAATAAAGAATATACATTTATATAATCGAGCCATACTGTTTTGGCATTTGAAAAAAAAACGAATCATGGTGTTTAGAAAAGAGGGCTACAGTGTTTTTAAGAAAAGGTACGTCATTTGAAATACCCGTAGTATCCCTTGGCCTGTCTTTAAAATACTCACGATTAGTTAGTTTTGGAAATAGGTATGACTTGAGCCCAGTCTAACATCTACTAAGTACACTACAGGTCTAAACTAACAGACTAGTCGAAGAGGGTAAGGAAAACCACCTAAGTCTTAGTCGATATATATATATATATATATATATATATATATATATAGAGAGAGAGAGAGAGAGAATAATGGATAAAAGAGTCCATAGGAGGAAATTTCCTCCTATGGCGTGGAAAAAATACAACCCCGACCAATTTTTTCGACGATCGGCCCCCATCATCTTCATCGTTATCATCTAAGATGTGGGTACACCAAATTTCATGTGATTCTACAACTTTTTCACCGTTGATTTAGCAATGTAAAATGTTCTATTGTCGGTAAACCGTTAATTTTGAACCCACTAAATCAACGGTCAAAAAGTTGTGGAATCACATGAAATTTGGTGTACGCATATCTTAGATGATAACGATGATGATGATGGGTGCCGATCGTCGGAAAAAATGGCGGAGGTTGTATTTTTTCCACGCCATAGGAGGAAATCCCCTCCTATGGCCTCTTTCCTCCATTAATCTCATATATATATATATATAATAGTCGGTGATCCTGCCTCAATAATATCACGTACGATACAATATTTAATATGACATACTCGAGTCAAGAGTCCGGATCTATCATCATAATTATATTTCGTACGGTAAATCCATCGTACAACATCCCAAATCTGGGTACGGGTCGAATATCACATTTATCTCATCATTTATCTGGTATCCTTATCATCATATCATGAACTGGGGTACTGACATAAATTCTAGTACATTCTGATACCGTCAACATATATATATATATATATATATATATATATATATATATATATATATATATATATATATATATATAAACTTAACGCCGAAGGATGCGCTATAATATCATGTCGTATCTCATAATACGAACCAACTCACATCACCGATCTCATGGCATCATGCCCAATCTCATCGACTCATCTCCAAGTACCATATACTATCCTCATTATCCATGTATATGTATACCTATATATATATATACATACTCTCATACATATATGTATAAGTATATATATATATATATACATATCCCCATATACGCATAAGCAAGCAAATATATGCGTGTGTGTGCGCGTGTCTGTGTAACAACTATTCTAGGGTTTCACGACTAACACTAAACTATAGCATTAACTTCTAAATATGCTCACACTAACCCAAAGTCACCTAAAGAATTTCTAGCTATGTATACACATCTATAATAACACATAAGTATATAGCTATAACACATTGTACACTGTACTACGAAACTGCGGGGGTGCTATACGCCATCCACCCGACTTCCCCCGTAAATATACACTGTATCAACTCACCTTTATCCTCGCTTGCCGAAGTCGATGACGCCACGCTCTTCTTTGTCGTTCAATTACACTCGAGGGTTCCTACATATATACACACAAGATATCGTAAACCGAAATCACGTATGAAAACCAAATCGGCATGAGTATCACACATAGGTTAAAACCTATAGTTTACCCATGCAAGAATAATCAAACAACCCTCGTCGCTGACGTGCAAACGTCAAACGACGGGACACAATATCAAATACGAAATCCCAATTCATTAAAAACCGCAAAACGAAATCAGGAACTTTGAAAACTTGCTCCAGATTTTACCCTAGGTGAAATTAGCCAATTTTGCATACATGGAGGGTCTATTTTTCTGGAGATGAACCCATGAACCAAACACTGACACATTTCACCCCACTCTGGCTGCAATTTGCGTCCAGGAACATTAAATCTGCGGCCAACAGGTGAGGTTGGGGTCTCGGGTCTTGGGATTATCATCTGGGTTGACTGCTTGTATCACAGAATTTGCAAAATAATTTTCATATTACCCGGGTTATAGCAGATCACCAAAACACATCACAATTTCTATAAAATATGATATCGGGGATTTCTAAGTTTGCGAAATGGGGTTTTAGTCTATGGTTTAGTCCAAAATACCATCACTATAGGGGTCGTATAGCCTCTACTAACATCAATTAAACAATCACAACTCAAAAATCCCTCAAACCCAAACTTGAAATTTTCTAACCTCACTAAACATCACAATATAACTTCTAAACATGCATGGACACTAATGTGAATGAAAAACTACACTAATGGTGAAGAAAGTATCTCATTTGGCAACTCAAGAATTTTCTTGAGTTGCCCCAAGTGCTCAAAATCCGATTTTTCTTGGTCCAAAGTGCTTGTGATGAGCTTGTGCATGTTTTTAATGAATGGGAGATGAAGTTTTGATGTGGTTTTGGGGTTGTTCGTGTGGATGAAGAGGAGGTGGAGGGAGTGGACTGCCATGGTGAGGAGAGGAGAGGAGAAAAGATGAAGAAGATGAAAGAAACAAGAAGCCAAGACCAAGGTTGACCCCTCACCTCTCTCTCTCTCTCTCATACCCATTATTCTAACCTTTTTCTTTTCTTTTCTTATCTTTTCTTTTGTTTCCATTTCCTTTTCTATTAACCAAAATTCAAAAACCAAACATGAAGAAAAGGAAAAGGCCATGGTAGGAAAATGTAGCAAATGTGAAAAATGAGTTGGTGCATACCGCATGCACAAAACAAGCTTAATGCACGATTAGTGATATTTAATCGCGATTAGCGTTAAAATTGTATATAATTAATTATAAAAATTCATAATTTGCCTAAATCACATAAACACCCTCATTTCAGAAATTCCTATAATTTTCCAAATATTTCCCAATTTATTGAAAATTAATTATACCGCATTATCAAATATTCATAATATTTATTATTTAATTTTATAAATTCCCAAAAATAATATTTTATTTTTGTGAAATGTTACATTCTTCCCCCTTAAAGAAATTCGGTCCCCGAATTTAAATTTAACCCCTCAAATACTAAAACATTTCAGTAAAATGATCAAGTCGTCGGGGCTCCGAAATCATCACTACATAAAACACATCGTAGCGCAATACATGCGCATGAAAAACGAGTATGTAAACCAAAATCAAAACTCCGTCAAACATCCCACAATCATCGGAGTTATGGTGAAGACACCAATGTCAAAGCCCAATACGAAAACCAACATGATATACATCAAACTATACAGGTACGCATCGTTAAAACGTCTGAAAGAAATGGATGCCAAACTGTTTTCTAATCAATGTGCAATGCACGTAACACGGCACAGTGGCGGACGTCTATTGGAAGAAAAAACTATATATATATATATCTATATATATATATATATATATATATATATATATATATATATCCTTCGTTTAACATACACGCCCCGCCGTTTTGAAAACAATTTAGAAGGGTTCCCCTTGTAAAAATTTTCGTGTCATCCCGGACACGTAGGTAAATACTGAGACTATAGCTCCTTTTTGGAAATCCTTTCGATAACTATCAATGCATGCAAGAATATAGTCAGGTACTGTCCTCGGACTAGTCCTGCTCAGCTACTATACTAAATAGTAAATATCATAAAACATACTGCTCCAAAAGAAACCAATCCCAAAATGCGTATGAGGATGCCACGTGCGTCTGGTGCATACGGAAATCAAAATCAATGAATGTGACATACATGTGCACAGAAAAAAAATCTAAGTGCAACGGGTGTGCACGAAACACCTGTCAAAGGCAACAGGTGTGCCTGAAAGCAATATCAGGTGCATCTGATATGCACGAAGAATCCCGATTTAGTGCATCTGGTGTGCACCAAAATTGCATTAAGCGCATCAACTATGCGCAAGAATCCAAGTCAAGTGCACATGGTGCACGAAAGCAAATATCGAGTATCACAATCAAAATCAACGGTATACAGCACATCTCAATCCAAATCAGGTATACCGTGGTATATAATCTCACAATTATGTGCATCAGCGTGCACAAAATCGAATCAAAATACTAAAAGTGCATGAAAAATATGCCGAAAACACAAGTCAAATCACATGTATACCATAGGTATGAAATCAAAATCAGCATCTCGAATGACATCAAATCGAGTCAAGTGCAACAGTGGTGCACAAAATCTCAATCATGCAAGTAAATCGCCCAAAATACCGAAATCAAAGATGGCGGAAACCATCCCGCTCTGGCACATCCTCTAAAGATCTCTGGCCAACTGTCATGGTCACTCATAACATATCTCGTTGATGATGCTGAACTCTTGCCTACTGGGTGTGTGTAATATGACCGATCCTGGGTCCAAGTCTTCTCGTATCATATTCCATAAAGGTTCTGTCGAGGTCTCTTCTAAATCTCGTTTTTGCCGAACTGCCCGGAAGTCATCATCCTTTACTAAATCTGTTTCTTGTTCCGAAACGGTTGCATACTCATTGCGATTCCTTTTGGAAAATATATCCATATACAACGCCTCTGCATGCGTTTCACATCTCTGATGTCAGCGGAATGGAACGTCATCTCATCAAGATCTCGTACGAACCTCTTGCTCCACTTTTCTCTAATGTCGACTAATTCAGACTCGTCTCTTCGTGGCTGCATGGACTGTGCTTCAACAGCTATACTCATATTTGGAGTCTCCCAAGCAATGTATCCTATCACATGACATCCGAATGACGTCGAACCCTTCGATCGATTCGTCAAAGTTCCATAATCCCCCAAGAGCTCAACTCTCGAGTACAGTTTAATAATATTCAGTATATGCCACAGTACTTGTGGACCAGCCGTAAAAGGGCAAACCTAAGCCTCATTAATGGCACCGCGGAACTGCCGCAAACCCTAAGGTTTCAAAGCGTTCTCGTGGTCATTATATCGAGTTAGGATTTCATTCTTCCAGAGGGTCCATAGAATTACTTGCATGTTTTTCCGAATACTTTAAACTTAGAAAAAATGGGTTTCTGACATTCGATCGTTTTCTTTCGACTCCCAACGTACCTGCACGAGGTTTTCTCTAGCTAGAATCAATCAATCTGATGACCTCGCATCGGGGTAGGCAACGAATTACATGTCCTAGTCATTCTTCCTTGGGTGACTAGCGATCTTCTATCATATCTCTCAGTACAACTCGTGCGGTATTGGCTTCAAACAGCTGGGCGACATCTCGTCAATCGCAGCAGCAACTAAATCATTCATCTGCACGCTGAACAATGCCTCAATCATCAAGAATAATCGGTGCATTGACGGTCATCACATTCTGCCTGGCCTCTATTAGTGGCCCAATCCTCTGGTGCTGATCTGCATGTTCGAGAAATTTTATAAAAGCCATCCATCAAATTCTCATGGCGCGGAAACACAATAAAACGACGCCTCTATGCAATTGTATGTCCCTGGAATCACGCCCTGGTCAGTCCTCGTCCGTGACGAGCTTGTGCTGACCGCAACTCTAGCCGTAGCTCTCTCTGCCCGTGTAATCGTGGCAGCAAAAACCATAAACCTATATCGATGAGAAACGATCATAGGAATGCATATAATACTGTGCAAGGAAATGTACATCCTAAGGCTTCTTATGCGGTGTAGCGTATCTTAAGTATGCCGCGGAACATACACAAGGTACGCTACTCTCCTTAAGTCACCTACTCCATCATCCAAGGTCAACCTACGAGACAAAAGTTTATGTCTAATACCCCCTCGACTAAGTCTATGTTCCATAAGGTCAAGCCTAGGTTCCAAATATATACAAACGCATTAAGCTCCGCATAGTCAAACATAGACTCGAACCAAGGTTAACCTAGCGCTCTGATACCAACTTTGTCACGACCCGAAATGGCACGTGACCGGCACTTGTATCATATGAAGTCTATAAGACCCATCTAATTCAAGTAAGCCAAAAATCCCAGAAATCTAAACCATTTTAAATAGAAGTAGAGAAAACTTATTTTTAAAGCAAGTGGTTTTAATAGCATAAGCCGAAGTATGCATTTTTAAAACATCAAGTCTTTTCTGAAAATTTCGGCAGAGTTTCCTTTGTAAATACTGGCCCCAAACGGGTACAACATGCATAATATGAATAAAGGCATCCCCAAGCGGGAGCTAGCTCTTCGCCAATTGGCGGTCACAACTACGCAAGCAATATAATATACAACGCCGAAGGGCGAGGATGAAAACCCAAAAGGAAACTCAAAATCATCATGATAACCATAATACTACAACGCACGACTCTAAGGTCGAAAGAATAAACAACTGGTCTTCCAAGGTTATAAAATATACAAGTCTGGTTGATGGAGTTTACTAGATACAACTTAAATAATAAGTACAATGGTGGTCACGGTGCAAGTGAACCCACCTACTAAGCAATCACTCGGAAAGAGCAGTGTGCCAGCAAAGCCACCAAGGAAATCTGTACGGCAAAACCTGCAAGAAACTGTGGCACAACGGGGGTGAGTTGCCAACTCGTGAGTAGAAAACATCACCGAGCAGAAATTGTATGTATGACTCAATCCTAGGTCATACGATCATAATATCCTCAAAATGATAAAGCCTGAAGCATAATAAGGTGGCAAGGGTAAACATCTATACATAAGTGTAATACCAAGTGCTCATGTCAGTGCCTCTGGTAGCAACATATCATATATGTGATGTATGTATGCATGAAAACAGAATACATCTAATAAGGAAACTGTTTTTCTTATCTCAGTGAAATAACAGTAATAAAATCGAAGTATCATCAATGAAATCAACATGGAATCAGTGTCTAGCATCGACACAAAATATATAAATCCCAATATCTCAATATCTCAGGCTCCGGCAATCCGGACTGGTCTGTATCATCAAATCTCAGTATCTAGGGCTCCGGCTATCCGGACTGGCCCATACTCCAATCGGTATCCTTCGGATATCCGTCTAGTCACAATAAAATCACCGGTCGGTAGTGCTCCCATGCCAGGCTCAATGCCTTCATCTGCGACCATCTTGCCCTGGGATACCGCACCGGGTCCACCATGCACACACAGACGGTTCCTCCTCCTCCTCGAATCGGGTGTATGATATCGCTCAAGAGCCGAGAAAACTCATGGTGGACATATCTCAAATCATATCATGAGAAAACCGCAACTTTCATTTTAAAATGATAATCAGTTTATAAAATCCATGCGGTTTCTCCAAATCCAGAAATCTCATGGAAATCCGAAATCCCAAATCTAAAAGGGTAAATAAAAAATGATTTCCATAATATTGGGCTCCGGCAATCCGGACTGTCCCATAATGTCATGGCAAATGAATATATAAATATACATGAAAATCAGAGTAATAAATGCATTGTCTAAGCTATCATATAAAAGCAAGCGCACTAGTACCATGTCGAAACTATCAGCTAAAAATTTATACTAATGAATAGTGTTTTCTAATGTGTATGTGACATGGAAATTACCGATGATGATGTGTGAGCCGGTAAGCAGGTGTACGCGAAGCATACGCATCATCGGTAATGGTGCTGGTGTCTTGACAGCATGGGTTTCATAATAATTACGAAAACACAAATAATCATGCAATGTGATGCGAATAATAAGAATATGTGGAAAATGAATTGTAAACGCAGCAATAAAGAATATACATTTTTATAATCGCGTCATACTGTTTTGGCATTTGAAATAACACGAATCGTGGTGTTTAGAAAATAGGGCTACAGTGTTTTTAAGAAAAGGTACGTCCTTTGAAATACCCGTAGTATCCCTTGGCCTGTCTTTAAAATACTCATGATTCGTTACTTTTGGAAATAGGTATGACTCGAGCCCATTCTAACATCTACTAAGTACTCTACAGGTCTAAACTAACAGACTAGTCGAAACGGGTAAAGAAAACCATCTAAGTCTGAGTCGCTATATATATATATATATATATATATATATATAGTTGGTGATCTCGCCTCAATAGTATCACGCACGATACAATATAAAATATGACATCCTTGAGTCAAGAGTGTGGATGTATCATCATAATTATATCTCGTACAACATCCTAAATCTGGGTACGGGTAGAATATCACTCTTATCTCTTCATTTATCTGGTATCCTTATCATCATATCATGAACTGGGGTACTGACCTAAAGTCTAGTACATTCTGATACCGTCAACAGATATATATATATATATATATATATATATATATATATATATATATGCATGTGTATGAAAACACAATGCCTAAGGACCCGCTATAACATCATGTCGTATCTCATAATACGAACCAAATCATATCACCGATCTCATGGCATCATGCCCAATCTCATCGACTCATCTCCAAGTACAATATACTATCCTCATTATCCATTTATATGTATACCTATGTATATATATATATACATTCTCTCATACATATATGTATATATATATACATATCCCCATATACGCGTAAGCAAATGTATGCGTGTGTGTGTGCGTGTGCGTGTAACAACTATTCTATGGTTTCACGACTAACACTAAACTATAGAATTAACTTCTAAATACGCTAACACTAAGCCAAAGTCACCTAAAGCATTTCTAGCTACGTATACACATATATAATAACACATAAGTATATAGCTATAACACATTGTACACTGCACTACGAAACCGCGGGGGTGCTATACGCCATCCACCCGACTTCCCCCGTAGATATATATCTACTTACCTTTATCCTCACTTTCCGAAGTCGATGACGCCACGCTCTTCCTTGTCGTTAAAGTCCACTCGAGGGTACCTACATATATACATACAAGATATCGTAAACCGAAATCACGCACAAAAACCAAATTGGCACGAGTATCACACATAGGTTAAAACCTATAGTTTACGCATGAAAGAATAATCAAACAACCCTCGTCGCTGATGTACAAACGTCAGACGATGGGACACAATATCAAATAACAAATCCCAATTCATTAAAAACCGCAAAACGAAATCAGAAACTTTGAAAACTTGCTCCAGATTTTACCCTAGGTGAAATTAGCCAATTTTGCAAACATCGAGGGTCTATTTTACTGGAGATGAAGCCATGAACCAAAAAATGACACATTTAACCCCCACCCTGGCCGCAATTTGCAGCCAAGAACATTAAATCTTCGGCTAATAGGTGAGGTTGGGGTCTCGGGTCTTGGGATTATCATCTAGGTTGCCTTCTTGTATCACAGAATTTGCAAAATAATTTTCAGGTCACCCGGGATATAGCAGATCACCAAAACACAACACAATTTCCATAAAATACGATATTAGGGATTTCCAAGTTTGCAAAATGGGGTTTTAGTCTATGGTTTAGTCCAAAATACCATCATTACAGGGGTTGTATTGCCTCTACTAATCTCAATTACACAATCACAACTCAAGAATCCCTCGAACCCTAACTTGAAATTTTCTAACCTCACAAACCATCACTATATCACTTCTAAACATGTATGGACACTAATGTGAATGAAAAACAATACTAATGGTGAAGAAATTATCTTATTTGGCAACTCAAGAATTTTCTTGAGTTGCCCCAAGTGCTCAAAATCCGATTTTTCTTGGTCCAAAGTACTTGTGATGAGCTTGTGCATATTTTTAATGAAAGGGAGATGAAGTTTTGATGTGGATTTGGGGTTGTTTGTGAGGATGAAGAGGAGGTGGAAGGAGTGGGCTGCCATGGTGAGGAGAGGAGAGGAGAAAAGATGAAGATGATGAATGAAATAAGAAGCCAAGACCAAGGTTGACCCCTCACCTCTCTCTCTCTTGCCCATACCCATTATTCTAACATTTTCTTTTCTTTTCTTTTATTTTCTTTTGTTTCCTTTTCCTTTTCTATTAACCAAAATTCAAAAACCAAGCATGACGAAAAGGAAAAAGCCATGGTAAGAAAAGATAGCAAATGTGAAAAATGAGTTGGTGCATGCCGCATGCACAAAACAAGCTTAATGCACGATTAGTAATATTTAATCGCGATTAGCGTTAAAATTGTATATAATTAATTATAAAAATTCATAATTTGCCTAAATCACATTAAACACCCTCAATTCAGACATTCCTATAATTTTCCAAATATTTCCCAATTTATTGGAAATTAATTATACCGCATTATCAAATATTCATAATATTTATTATTTAATTTTATAAATTCCCAAAAATAATATTTTATTTTTCTGAAATGTTACAAAGACTCTATGATGATCTCGGGTCTACAGACTAATCTTTACCTGCGTCACCTAAGAACTGCTATCTTATGATAGATATAATACCACATAGGAGTTCTCGGTGTGTCCGTTCAGTGTACCCAGTCTCCACTGAGCACCCGTATACAATCTTTGGTGTCACCACACTAATGGATATGGGATCATCTATCGCCCATCATATGGGTCAAGAAACGTATACGCTAGTCTACTCTGGAATATTGATGCCCCGTCTCGATACACCCACTACTAGGAACATTTCAAGGATATGCTTATAAACTACATATGTCCCACTAGTATGATTTGCATCATAATCCTAGTAGTCAAGCAAATATCCTAAGGGCTTTATCAACATGTATCATATGAGTAATATGCATGATCAAGTGAACATGTCAAGATAAAGTACAACCAGATAACATACTATCATGTCGAGCAAGAATGTCCTCTGAATATATATACACACATACCGATACATCCACTATCAAATAATGGCCTCTAGGGCATACATATATCCAACAATCTCAGAATTACACTAAGGCCAATTATTGGCGTATATCATACCCAACATCTCAAAAAGTCGTTCATGCTGCAGCTGAGGGAGGGCCTTGGTGAGTGGATCCGCGGTGTTATTCTTTGTATCTACTCCCTAAATCTCGATCTCACGGCGATCAACTATTTTCTGGATCAAATGATATCGCCTTAGGATGTGTCTGGATCGCTGATGGTTTTAGGGTGCTAGAGAAACTAACCTAAGGATCATACTAGAAAAGCTATGGTAACAAAACTTTAGCACTTAACACAAGAAGTAAAACCTAGGGTTTTGAGAATACAACCTTTGTAGATCCCCATGCTAGACTCCTTGGCCACTTGAGAGTTGAAAAGAAGCTCACTTGAGATCCTCTAAGTCCACGACGATCCACCCGGAGTCTTCTTTGTCCAAGATAGATGCTTCACTAGATCAAGAGAAGAAGTTGAAGCCAACACTCTAAACTAGTTGGCTAGAGTAGTATGGAATGTTGATGTGGTTTGTTTTCTCACTTAAAGACCCTAACTTGATCACTCTTTCACTCACTAATGGAAGCTAGAGAGCAAGAGAGAGGAGAAGAAGTTGAAGGCAATATGAGAGCTCAAGTTAATGATAAGCTTAGGATTTAAAATGAGAAAAAGAATATATATATATTTTCTCCTTCTCATTCTTAACCCTAGTTATAAAATATCTAGATATTTATTTTGGATCCAAAATGGCCATAGAAAATAAATCATGGTTAAAGCAAAGGGTTAGTGTATGAATAAAATATTAAATCATGATAGAATTTCCATTTCCATTTTCTTTTATCCAAAAATAAATATCAACATATTTATATAAAGTGTAAGTCTTATATTGCTACCATCTCATGTATCAACAACCATGATAGAATATTGTATGCATGTATGTGTGCATCCACATCCATATATGCATTAAAAAGAATAAGTGCATACATGCATGCAAACAACAAAAGACAAGAAATGGTTTAAAGTGAAAAGCTAATGGTCAATGATAAATCAACACTTGATTTAGCAAACCGGTCATATCACATACGACCCGACCAATAGCAAACCACCCGACTAATATACGATATCACATACGCGCATTTGATCGGGTCCCCACGCATATCTCATATGCACACCACATCGTTTCACCTGGACTAGATAACTCTATTATGGGACTCTAAGACTCGTCAATACGCCGGCAGTGGGCGATGATCATATCAAGCACCCCCAAGCCGCAAGAGGTCAGCTGAACGTAACGGCCACCCGGGTATTGAGCGATCAGAAGAAAACAAGCGAACTTGTCACAACTCTCGTCGAGCCAACCAGCAACACTACCGTACAGTCCGGTCTCTTCGTCAGATATGCTGCATATCGAGTCTTGGGATGGTAACGTCGACCCTAATAACTCAATAAGTCGTGCCGATGAATGGTCTATAACAGATCGAGAAACTATTGATAACACATATCAGTAAATCTCAACAGCCCTGGCTAGGGACTTACTGATATAGCCAATCGAGCACAGCACAACATCAAATCCCAATACTGGGAGAGACGAAACCCCTCTTATCGCTCATCGCCTTCGTGTGTCTCGGGACTGTACCCAACAGCCACCTTTTTGCACGCCTCAGTAGAGCCGTGGTAGGGCGGTAATCAAAGTACAGTGGGAGAACACACAAGACTCTATGACGATCTCGGGTCTACATACTAACCTGTACCAGTGTCTCCTGAGAACTGCTATCCGACGATAGATATAATACCATATAGGAGTTCTCGGCGAGTCCGTTCAGGTACCCAGTCACCACTGAGCACCCGTATACGATCTCGATGTCAAACATCAATGAATGTGGGAACATCCATCGCCCATCATATGGGTCCGGTATCATATATGCTAGTCTACTCTGGTATATCGATGCCCCATCTCGATACACCAACAACTTGGGACATTTCAGGATATGCTTATAAATTACAGATGTCCCACTAGTATGATCTCCATCATAATCACAGCAGTCAAGCCAATATCCTCAGGGCTTTATCAACATGTGTGAATGAATAAAAGCATGATCAAGTCAACATGTCTAATAAAGAAGAACCAGATAGCATACTATCATGTCGAGCAAGAATGTACACTGAATATATATATATATATATATATATATATATATACATGTATAAATACATCCACTATCACATAATAGCCTCTAGGGCATACATCTCTAAGTTGATGTACAACACCCCACGACTTGCGGGGAGGCGCAATAATGAAAAACGATCTTGTTTTAGGCGTAAATATCGACTAACCGAGAATCTTTGCATAAACAATAACTAACAAGAAACCATAGAAGAGTTAACTACTATGATAAGTTATTATACCTAAAGAACCGAGTCCTTCGTCTTGTCGTTCTCCACGTCCTCACCGACCTTCTCTATGTAGTAGAAGATCCACCCGAGAGCTTTACTACAAGCTTCACCTCTAACTTGAGGTAACTAGGTTTCTTAAATCGCTAATCTAAGTAACCTAGGTGATATAGAGAGTGGTTAAGGATTAAGTAGTCTATTCTAATCCTTGATTTCAACACATGAGAGGGGAGGATTAGGGTTTGAAGAGGGAGAGCTTGGAGAGAGAGAAAGTGAGCAAGAGAATGGAATGAGATAATGATCTCTCATAATATATATGAAGCATAAACAATATCAAGATAAATCAAATAAATGATTTAACAACCATGCTCCATAAATATCTAATGGGTGGTTCATCTCCATGAGTCATTAAGCATTTATGATGCATTAATGATATGGATGAATCACTCAAATGAGTCATTAATCTCATTTAATGCATATGCCACCTTAACCCCCAAGTCACCATCTTCTAGAAGCTTCTCGCGCAATTACGTGAACGCCCCTCCTATCCGTGAAAACACGGAAAAACTTTAGACTGTATAAATCCAATAACCGGATACTAGAAACTGGCTTAAACCAAAGCCGACTAGTAAAAAACTGTCCGGATGTCGTACGTGCGTAAACACACGTATGCATCCGAACCCTTGTCGTAAAACCTTACGACCTCTATATCGTTTCGCCTGGAGTAGGGAAACTCTCTGTGTATGACTCTAGAGACTCGACTACTACGCTGGCAGTGGGTTTAACCACAGACCGCAAGCGGCACTAGCTGTACGTAACGGTCCCCAGGTAGATGTCGATAAGAAGGCCGATGAGGAAACCCATCCGAACTCCAACTGAGTCTGATATGACAATCTCCGTACAGTCCGGTCTGTTCGTCTAAGACTATCGCATATCGGGCCTAGGGGGCGGCATGCGTCAGTCCCCTAATAGCGGTATAAGTCGTGTCGGAGCGAAGCCTATTACACCCTGAGAAACTACTGGAACCTACCAGAAAATCTCGCTTGCCCTGGCCAGGGATTTTTCGTAATGGCTCACTGACACTGCGCGATATCAACCCCCAATACCGGGAGAGACGAATCCTGTCTAATCGCTACTGCCTCCAAGTGCTCGGGACTGCACCCAACTGCTACCTGTTTGCACGACTCCTTTAAGCCGTGGTAGGGTAGCAATCTAAGAACAGTGGGACACACTCGAGGCGAAGTAGCAGTGTCAAGTCTGCGGACTATGTTGTACTCATGTCACCTGGGAACTGTTCACTGATGACTGGTATAAAACCAACCAATAGTTCCCTGTGAGTCCTGTCCGGTGTACCCGTAACCTAACGAGCACCTGCATACTATCTCCAGTACGACGTACTGACGGCTGTACGACAGACCATCTCCCCAACTGGGATGAGAAGCGTACACACTAGTCTACTCCGGAGTATTGATGCCCTGTCTCGATAATCCTACGACTAGGGACCTAAATAAGGATGTGCTTGTGGACTACCCAGCCCCCACTAGTGTGACTGCCATCACAACGCTGGTAGTCAAGCAAGATCCTAAGAGCTCTATCAATACGTATACTCACATATTAAGATAGAAAAACCAAGTAGTATACTACCATGTTTAGCAAGACTGTTATATACATGTGAATATCCTAAGCTTCCATTAAGTAATATACAAACTAGTATGCTACAATAATGGCCCCTAGGGCATATACACTAACAATCTCCCACTTGCACTAGGGCCATGTACTGGCATATCGAAGACCGATGATCTCGAGTAGCCTCTCGAACTGAATCTGAGGTAGGGCCTTTGTGAATGGATCATCAATGTTCTCTTCAGTAGCAACTCTCCGAACCTCGATCTCTCGACGATCAATGATCTCCCTGATCAGGTGATACCGCCTTAAGATGTTTCTGGACTTCTGATGGGTCTTTGGTTCCTTCGCTAAAGCTATAGCTCCGTTGTTGTCGCAATACAGAGGTATTGGATCAAGAATGGTAGGAACCACCTGAAGTTCTGTTAGGAACTTCTTCATCCAGACCGCTTCTTTTGCGGCATCGCAAGCAGCAATATACTCCGCTTCTATCGTCGAGTCAGCAACGGTGTCCTGCTTGGAACTCTTCCAGCACACCGCCCCTCCATTGAGGGTAAAGACATAACCTGACATGGACTTGGAATCGTCCTTATCACTCTGGAAGCCGGAATCAGCATAGGCCTCCATCCTGAGGTCTTTTCCGCCGTAAACCAAGAACATCTCCTTAGTCCTCCTCAGGTACTTGAGAATGTTCTTTACTGCTATCCAGTGCTTCTCCCCTGGGTCTGACTGATACCGGCTTACCACGCTCAGTGCGTAAGCTACATCTGGTCTGGTGCACAACATCGTATACATTATAGAGCCTACCGCAGAAGCGTAGGGTATAATAGACATGCGTTCCCTTTCTAAATCAGTCTTGGGAGACATCTTTTTGGATAGGGTGATTCCGTGACAAGCCGGTAGATTACAGCGCTTAGAATCTTCCATACTGAATCTTTTCAGTACAGTGTCGATATACCTGGACTGCGAAAGTCCCAACATCCTCTTGGATCTATCACGATAGATCCGGATCCCCAGAATGTAAGAGGCATCACCCAGGTCTTTCATGGAGAACCTGTGTGACAAGAATCCTTTGACAGATTGTAGCATAGGGATGTCATTTCCTATCAATAGAATGTCATCCATGTACAAGACGAGGAATACGACAGTTATTGCTACAACTTTACTATATATGCACGGTTCATCTGGATTTTTGATAAAGTCATATTCTTTGACTGTTTCATCAAAACAGATGTTCCAACTCCACGATGCCTGCTGATTGATGTGAAAAATTGTGTTTAGTTAACCGCAATCAATAACGGTGTCGCGCGTAGCTAGACCGAGATGAGTACGGGTCGTCCTCTGGGAAACGTGGAATCTTTTACTTTTACTTTAGATGTGTTGAGAAAGAGAGGAGAAATAAAGAATTTTGTGAAAAGTTTCTAGATCTACTTTCAACAAGAATGTTAACTATAGATCTAGATTATTTTTAGAGATTTAATATAATAAAGGGCTTGTAGGGTTCGTTAGGATTTAGTAGTTATGGAAGATTAATTAAAAGTTACCCTTTTTATCCATTAATAGATTTAGAACTAGAACGACGGTGATGCGTGTAGATTAGGGTTTCTGGAGGGAAAAGGAATCCCACTCGTAACCCTTATCTCGACACGGAACTCCGTTCATATCTAGCCTTTACCAAAACAATCATTAATCTAATCTCTAATCGCGGTCGGAACTAGCAAGGAATTGCTAGCGCGCCCGATTAGGATGTTAATGATTATTTTGATAAAGTTCCTAAACTTTATAGGACTTAAAAAGGGTTTAATTATTTTCATCCCCCATTAACCTACCCTAATCCTACGAACCCTAACAAGCGGAGAATTACTCGCGCATGTTGGGAGAAGAAGATGAAAAGAAAGAGATGGAAAACATAATGCAAAGAAAAACAATTAAATAAAACTAAATACCTTTATTAATCAACTCCTTCAAACTACACTTTTTATTCCATAGAAAATGATTACAAAACTTGATTTGCTTCTCGATCTTTCCTAGGGAGGTAGTCGAACAGTCGATGATCAGCCTGGATGCGTGAGCGTCCGGAGCTTCTTGATCTCTTCGGCTTGATAGTTTTTCCAAGATGCCCTCGGTGCCTTTATATAATGAAAACCCAGAATCTTTTTGTTCAGAAGTTGGTAAAATTCAGCAGTTGGAAATATCCCAAAATCTTGCATTATGAACTCTTTGAACTGCGGCGGATCCGCGGCCCCAGGGTGGGTTTGGCCGCGGATCCGCGCTCATTGGTATGGATCTCTCTGTCGTTTCTCTTGGGCTCTCTGATGGTGACATTTGGCATTCCTAAGCATCTTCAGAATCTGAAAATATTTCCTCGGTTGCTTCCAGACTTAGTCTCCAAGTTTGCTCTTTAATTTGGAAAGTATTCTTCAACAAATTGATTTGTTTGTTAAATCCTTCATAACAACTTGGAAATAATCTGCACAACAACTCATATAAGATTTTAGTAGACTTTGTTCTACTAGGATTAGACCAAAAATATTATTTGCATACATTTTCCTACCAAATGATAATTAAATATATTAACATATGGAAAATAATGTTTTTACACATAAACCCTCATATGTTTAATATATTATAATAAAGTCCTTTTTTAATATAAAAATGGTAGGAAAAATGTACTACAAATGTGCAGTTTTATCGACTGAACAAATACCCCCAAACTTATCTTTGATCGTCCCGAGCAAATTAGTTTATTTAAGAGGAGAAAAAGAAAGGAGAAAACTAAGCACACTTTCGTAGGCAGACACGATTGCACTGAGCACGTGCAAAAGCCGTTAAACCTCTAGGTGTCCCTAGTAGGAGGAGTGTTGTCTCCTGAGGGTTTTCAGCGGATTACACCCACAAAATCCAATAACAAAAAGAAAGATGGTGAAATTTATATATAAAGATAAGAACCATAAAAGAAATACTTTGAAAAGAAGAGTTTCCAACTATACTAGTTTTTCAGTTGTCATGAGCCCTATCTTAATAGTCATGAAAAAATGTTAGAAATCACATCATCCCTCAATAAAACATCGTCTTTATTCTTCATTCCTACCTTTTATCCAAACATTGATCATATAACCCCACGTGTGTGTAAAGAACATCCCTACACTCAGAGAATTCAATTCAAGCTATCATACTCTTGTCCATCTACCTTAGTACTTTTTACTTTGATGAATACTTAGAATTGCTTACACATTTTCATGCGACCGTTAATACTTCTTGAGGTACTAACCGACCGATTACTCATGTGCTTGCAGATTTGGTGATAATATTTTCCTTGTCTTGCACCACCTAAGGCTAAGCAGTGACTCCCAGACCAGTTGGCCTTAGGGCACTAGGTGAAGAGGCACCCTCGCTATATTTTTTTATTGCTATCTTGGCGATACAAAACCAGTGTTCATTTTTTTTTCTTTTCACCATTTTATATTTTCTTCATCATTTCCTTCATACTATGGCTTTTAGACAAGAGCATTTCAAGGTATCCTCTACTATCCCGAGTTTCAAGACGTGTGTAGGTGCATATTGTAGGGTATCAACATTCAAATGTTTGGCTTCCAGAATAGAAACTATTTTTCAGACTTATTTTTATCCTCAGATTAGTGACTTCCTTCATCTTACTAACCCTTGGGACAACAGCTCATAACTACTTATTACTAGTTCGTATAAGAAAACTTCTAATTTTCTTGGTTTTCTTAAACTATTCCTATCTTTTGGATGTAATGTTTCACTTTCTATTCTTTTGTTATAAATTTTTTTTTTATTTTAAATGCCCGGTGTCAAAGATAATTCAGTGAATACAAACCTCCCCCCCAACCTGTTTTCAGCAGTGTCCTCACTGATGTAGCCTTTTGAGAACATGGACCTGTATACTAAGGGAGAGATACAAGGGGTAAAATAATAGTTAAATGATAAATTCCCCCAAACTTATTCTTTGACACGCACAAATATTCAATCAAATCCATTTTTACTCACCTCCATTCTTAAAATGAGAAAATGTTTTAAAAAAATATGGAGGTGAGGCGGAGGAAATTTAGTTTTGATAAAGCGGCTCCTGTAAAAACAGGAGCTCCTCCGCGGGGTCAGTAGAAAAATACGGTTTTAATCTATGCCCATTTACTTTAAAAATCGAACCGTTTTTCAAATTTTCGACTTCAACCGCCCCGTGCGGGTGTACATACCGCACCACAAAAGGTCCTTTCCAACGAGATTTAAGCTTACCCGGATGAAGATGGAGACGTGAATCATAAAGAAGGACTTGTTGCCCCGATGTGAAGGTTTTTCTAGAAAGATTTTTATCGTGAAACACTTTAGTCCTGTTCTTTACTATCACCGCATTATCGTAAGCTTCATCGCGGAGTTCGCTTAGCTCATTCAATTGCAGCTTCCGATAGCTGCCTGCATGATCAAGATCAAAATTAAGCTCTTTAATAGCCCACATTGCCTTATGTTCAATCTCGACAGGGAGGTGGCATGCCTTCCCAAACACAAGGCGGTATGGAGACATACCAAGATCGGTCTTATACGCGGTGCGGAATGCCCAAAGAGCATCCGTCAATTTGGTTGACCAATCTTTACGGTTCTTAGAAACCGTCTTCTCCAAAATCTGCTTGATCTGCCTATTTGAGATCTCAGCCTGCCCGCTTGTTTGGGGATGATAGGGCGTAGAAAGCTTGTGAGTGATTGAATATTTCCGCATCAAGGCCTCGAAAGACCTATTGCAGAAATGTGTCCCGTTGTCGCTAATGATAGCGCGAGGGTGTCCGAATCGCGAGAAGATATTTTCTTTAAGGAACTTAATGACAACTTTGTTGTCATTAGTGCGACACGGTATAGCTTCCACCCACTTCGAGACATAATCAACCGCTAACAAGATATATAGATTCCCAAAGGAGTTGGGAAAAGGGCCCATAAAATCAATACCCCAAACATCAAATATTTCCACAACCAATATAGGTTGGAGCGGCATCTCGTTTCTTCGTGAAATCCGACCCAAATGCTGACATCGCGGACAAGTTTTGCAATGTTCAAATGCATCTTTAAATAATGTTGGCCAATAAAAGCCACATTGCAAAACTTTCTCCGCCGTTTTTCGAGGTCCAAAGTGACCGCCGCATGCCTGATCATGACAAAATGATAACACGCTCTTGAATTCATCGTTAGGGACACACCTGCGAATGATCTGATCGGAACAATACTTGAATAGATATGGTTCATCCCAGTAAAAATATTTTACTTGGGATAAAAACCGAAGTTTGTCTTGTTTCGACCAATCGCTAGGTATAAGTCCCGTCGCAAGATAGTTCACGATATCTACGAACCAAGGTTCGTAGGATACATTCAAGAGCTGTTCGTCGGGAAATGAGTCATTTATCGGCACGGTCACAGTTGGCGAAGAAGTGATGCGTGAAAGATGGTCGGCTACTACGTTTTCACATCCACTCTTGTCTTTGATAACAAGATCAAATTCTTGTAACAATAGGATCCAACGTATTAGCCTGGCCTTTGCATCCTTCTTCGTTAAAAGATGTCGTAGGGCGGAGTGATCTGTGTAAACCACAATAGGCGAGCCAATCAAGTAGGGCCTGAATTTCTCTAATGCAAATACAACTGCTAAGAGTTCTTTCTCGGTAGTTGTGTAATTTATTTGTGCATCATTCAAGGTCCTACTTGCATAGTAAATTACATGTGGCATCTTATCAATATGCTGTCCCAAGACAGCACCAATAGCAAAATCTGATGCGTCACACATAAGCTCGAACGGGTGGTTCTAATCCGGAGATGATAGAACGGGGGCTGTAGTGAGTGATTCTTTAAGTGATTCAAAAGCAGCCTCACAATCTGAATTGAAGTGAAAAGTAGTGTCCTTGGCCAATAGAAGGGTTAAGGGTCTAGCAATTTTGCTAAAGTCCTTAATAAATCTCCTATAAAATCCTGCATGACCAAGGAAGGATCGTATATCTTTGACGCAATTGGGACGATGGAGGTTTTGAATGACATCTATTTTAGCTCTGTCGACCTCAGTGCCTTTATGTGAAATTATATGTCCAAGTACAATACCTTCTTGAACCATAAAATGGCATTTTTCCCAATTCAAAGTCAAGTTCTTATCCTTACAGCGGGTAAGAACAGCGTCAAGATTACGAAGGCAGTCCTCAAAGGAGTCCCCAAAAATGGAGAAATCGTCCATAAAAATTTCTAGAAAATTTTCCACCATATCTGAAAATATCCCCATCGTGCACCGCTGAAATGTAGCGGGAGCGTTGCATAACCCAAAGGGCATGCGTCTATAAGCAAAAGTTCCGAAAGGACAAGTAAAAGTGGTTTTATCTTGATCCTTTTCGGCGATGGGGACCTGGTTGTAACCAGAGTATCCGTCCAAGAAACAGTAGTATTCGTGTCCCGCTAATCGTTCCAACATCTGGTCAATGAAAGGTAGAGGGAAGTGATCTTTCCTCGTCGCGGCATTGAGTTTCCTGTAATCGATACATACGCGCCACCCAGTTTGGGTGCGTGTTTGGATTAACTCATTAGCCTCGTTAGTGATGACCGTGATGCCAGACTTTTTAGGGACCACATGAATTGGACTTACCCATTGACTATCAGATATGGGGTAAATTATTCCACTATCAAGGCACTTGACGATTTCTTTCTTTACCGCCTCCTTCATAACGGGATTTAACCGTCTTTGTGGGTCTCGGGTTGGTTTGGCTTCATCCATCAGATGTATGTGATGTTCAACAATTAAGGGACTAATCCCTTTGATGTCGGCCATTGTCCAACCAAATGCTTCCCGATTCGATCTCAACACTGCCAAAAGTTCATTCTCTTGCTCTAAGGCTAGAGAAGCGGAAATAATCACTGGCAAAGTCTCATTCTCTCCTAAATATGCATATTTAAGATGAGAAGGTAGCGGTTTGAGATCAAGAATTGGCGGAGAGACAATAGAAGGAGGGGTAACGGAATGATATTCGGACTCCTTAAGAGGTTCAAAACTTGCATAAGATATTGACTCGGAAAGTGCTGCTGACTTTTGCAACGAGTCAACGGGTTCAATCTCAAGGTCGGACTCATTGAACATATCCTCACTGTGAAGTGGTGCAAGATCAAACGATGTCTCATTAGTGTTGTCGAGAACATCAAAGCAAAGTTCTTCATCCATGCAGCTTTCGGGAGCTATCTCGTGGATGGAACAAACATCCAGCAAATGAGCAGAAGGTTCTGATGGCTGACTTCCTAGCTTGTAAATATTAAGCTCAATTGTCATTTTCCCGAAGGATAGGTTCATAGAACCGTTACGACAATTAATCACAGCGTTAGAAGTTGCTAGGAAGGGTCGACCAAGTATCACCGGGATTTGATTGCGTGGGTTTGCCACAGGTTGTGTATCTAAAACAATAAAGTCCACGGGAAATATGAATTCCCCGACTTTAATTAACACATCCTCTAGTTCGCCCCGAGGTTTGGTGATAGATCGGTCTGCCATTTGGAGAGTACAATGGGCGGGTTTTAACTCTCCAATTCCTAACTGCTCGTATACTGAATAAGGAAGCAAGTTGACGCTAGCGCCTAGATCGAGTAAAGCACGATTTATATTTTTACCCCCAATAGAGATAGAGATTGTAGGACAGCCGGGGTCCTTACGTTTCTTTGGTATTTGTTGGGTAAAAGCTGTGCTAACATTACTCGTCATGAAAACCTTTTTAGGCACTTGAGTTTTTCTCTTCCTAGTGCACAAGTCTTTAAGGATTCTTGCATAAGATGGGACTTGTTGAATAGCATCTAGGAGAGGAATATTCACGCTAACTTGCTTAAACATTTCCACAATCTTCTCCATTTGCGGGTTAGGTCGGTTGGCCCATAATCGGTTTGGAAATGGAGCACGATCAATAAGTTTTGGGTCCAACATTTGTGGAGAAGACTGTGGCGACGGATTCGATCCCAAAATTGGAGTGGGAATCGACTTAGATAGATTTGGTGAAATGTTTGAGCCTTGGGGAAAACGGAGAATAGGCTCGGATGAAGGTGGGAGACTAGACGAGTTAGGGGAAGAAGAAGAAGAAGGGGTATCAAATGTTTCACTATCATCAACTTGCTCACCCACTTGGTTGTTCAGCACTCTCCCCGATCTCAACGTAGTGACGGCATTCACATTATGACTTTGTGAATGGCCAGGATTAGGTAGGGGTTGAGATGGGAGTTTCCCTTTCTCTCTCGCACTCATTGCGGCGTTTAACTGTGCGATTTGGTTTTCTATTGATTTAATACTCTCACCATGGGAGGAGGAGTTTTTCGTTAGGGCATCAATAGAAGACCTCATATCAGCCGAATTTTGCATGGATTGTTTCATGAACATATCCAAAGTTTGTGCAAGTGAGTTGTCAATACCGGCCACTTGTGGTGTAGAAATGTTGGCCGGATTTTGGAAATTCTGTGACTGAAAGGGGGGCTGATTCTGTGGTTGTGGTTGCTGTGGAGGAGGTCTTTGATAGTTGCTTTGTTGGTTTTGATTCCAAGCAAAGTTAGAATGATTCCTCCATCCTTGATTGTACGTAGAAGAATAAGGGTCGTTTCTAGGTCGCTGCTGAAAAGCAGCATTAGCTTGAAACGAAGCATTCATAGGACATTCTTCCGTTAAGTGTAAAGGATCCGAACAGCAACCACAAACGGTCTTAGGAAGCGTAACCTGATTTAGGGAGAATGATGAAAATTTGTTCTCCATAGCATCGAGTTTCTTCTGCATCGCTGCCATTTCGGCTTTTACTGCGATGGAAACATCGAGTTGGTGAATACCTCCCTTAGTTGAAGGTGGTCTTACGCTTTCCCACTGCAACGTGTGTTCAGCGAGATCTTCCAGATATTTCCATGCTTCACCGTCATCTTTAGACATGAAATTGCATTGACACATTGTTTCAAGCATCTGCTTTGTCGCTGGATTAATGCCCTCATATATAATCCGACATAAATCCCATCTTTGTATCCCGTGATGGGGGCATTGGACAAGCAGATCTTTGAAACGTTCAAAGCACTTCCAAAATGGTTCATTGGGAAGCTGGGTGAACTGGTTAATCTCACTCCTAACATGTGCAGTCTTATGATTTGGGTAAAACTTCTTAAGAAATGCTACGACGAATTCATCCCAATTAGCGATAGAGTGTGCGACAGTATTATAAAGCCATTTTTCTGCCAAGTCGCACAGTGTGAATGGGAGAAGACGTAAGCGCATAGCATCTAAAGTCAATTGTGAAGTACCCATCATTGCGCATACGTTTTCGAATTTGGTGATGAAAACGTACGCATCTTCCGACTCAAGCCCGTGAAATTTGGGCAGCAGATTGATGTAGTGGGGTTTAATTTCAAAATTATCCCCGTTAGGTGGTGGAAGAGATAGACAAGTAGGAAGAGGACCACGAATAGGATAGCATCTCTCTTGGAGAGAGATGCGCGGTGGATTCTGCGCACCTGCGGGCGGTGGCGGCGTGGTGTTATACTCTGATGGAGTGCCGTCCATCTCGGTTGATGTGGTGTGTGGTGGGGGAAAAGAAGATAAAGAAGTACCGACTTCGGCGTCGATAACAGGAACGCGAACAAGACGGGCACTAGGATCCCGTGTCCAGCCGAGCATGCACTAAGCGGGTTTAGTGCAAGTGGCAGCGTGTGTGTGATTTTAAAAATTGGCTTGTTTTGAAAAGGTGGGACTCAAGACAAATCTCCGTTAAGATGCACAAGCAACCCTAGGACTAAGGTCACCTAGGTCAGTCTCTAGACAGCTCCTAACTAAGGCTAGAAATAGACCTCAAACCGCCTCTTCACGGACAAGTACGGCCAGGTAAGTGGGAAGGAACCACCACTACAGTGGGCCTAATTAAAAACCACTAGCCTAGACACCGCAATGTCAGTTAGGATAAACGGCCGATGCCTATACTAGTCTTTTTCCTATTGAGCTCGACAGTCCTTAGAGTCTGGTCTAGATATTTTTTAAATTAATGAAGGGTTGTGCTATATGCTCGGTTTGTGATTTGTGGGGCTTAGGAAGGGTGATGAAATCCCCACCTAATCTTGATTTGGTCTTTGCCCCTTAAAATCCGTATTAAATATGCAAAACAAAACCAATCACAAAACTTTTGCAAAAAGATTTTTGAGCGGCGCAATTTTGCAAAGAATCTTGCAGAAAATAGATTTTATTGGATTTGAGGAGAGAGAGAAGGAGTTAAGAAAGCTACCAGAGAAGACAGAAGCCCTAATTCCTCCACCCTGCCGCGCTTCCGCCGCCAAAGAGGCCCTTCTGCCGCGCTTCCGCCGCGAGGTGGTTGGATCACATGATGAAAATTTTTCTGTGTCCCTCTGTGCTCCTCTGGATCTCTAAAAAAGTCTCTGTTTCCTGTTTCCCTCAATTCTGTGACTCCAGATCTCCTTGCAAAAATCCACGCACAAATCGTTAAATATACAATTTGCAGTTTTGTGTTAATAATGATATGACTCGTCTAAGAAATCAACACAAATAGTAAAAATAAAAAATTACGCACGTATCCCCGGCAACGGCGCCATTTGATTGATGTGAAAAATTGTGTTTAGTTAACCGCAATCAATAACGGTGTCGCGCGTAGCTAGACCGAGATGAGTACGGGTCGTCCTCTGGGAAACATGGAATCTTTTACTTTTACTTTAGATGTGTTGAGAAAGAGAGGAGAAATAAAGAATTTTGTGAAAAGTTTCTAGATCTACTTTCAACAAGAATGTTAACTATAGATCTAGATTATTTTTAGAGATTTAATATAATAAAGGGCTTGTAGGGTTCGTTAGGATTTAGTAGTTATGGAAGATTAATTAAAAGTTACCCTTTTTTATCCATTAATAGATTTAGAACTAGAACGACGGTGATGCGTGTAGATTAGGGTTTCTGGAGGGAAAAGGAATCCCACTCGTAACCCTTATCTCGACACGGAACTCCGTTCATATCTAGCCTTTACCAAAACAATCATTAATCTAATCTCTAATCGCGGTCGGAACTAGCAAGGAATTGCTAGCGCGCCCGATTAGGATGTTAATGATTATTTTGATAAAGTTCCTAAACTTTATAGGACTTAAAAAGGGTTTAATTATTTTCATCCCCCATTAACCTACCCTAATCCTACGAACCCTAACAAGCGGAGAATTACTCGCACATGTTGGGAGAAGAAGATGAAAAGAAAGAGATGGAAAACATAATGCAAAGAAAAACAATTAAATAAAACTAAATACCTTTATTAATCAACTCCTTCAAACTACACTTTTTATTCCATAGAAAATGATTACAAAACTTGATTTGCTTCTCGATCTTTCCTAGGGAGGTAGTCGAACAGTCGATGATCAGCCTGGATGCGTGAGCGTCCGGAGCTTCTTGATCTCTTCGGCTTGATAGTTTTTCCAAGATGCCCTCGGTGCCTTTATATAGTGAAAACCCAGAATCTTTTTGTTCAGAAGTTGGTAAAATTCAGCAGTTGGAAATATCCCAAAATCTTGCATTATGAACTCTTTGAACTGCGGCGGATCCGCGGCCCCAGGGTGGGTTTGGCCGCGGATCCGCGCTCATTGGTATGGATCTCTCTGTCGTTTCTCTTGGGCTCTCTGATGGTGACATTTGGCATTCCTAAGCATCTTCAGAATCTGAAAATATTTCCTCGGTTGCTTCCAGACTTAGTCTCCAAGTTTGCTCTTTAATTTGGAAAGTATTCTTCAACAAATTGATTTGTTTGTTAAATCCTTCATAACAACTTGGAAATAATCTGCACAACAACTCATATAAGATTTTAGTAGACTTTGTTCTACTAGGATTAGACCAAAAATATTATTTGCATACATTTTCCTACCAAATGATAATTAAATATATTAACATATGGAAAATAATGTTTTTACACATAAACCCTCATATGTTTAATATATTATAATAAAGTCCTTTTTTAATATAAAAATGGTAGGAAAAATGTACTACAAATGTGCAGTTTTATCGACTGAACACCTGCTTTAGTCCATAAATGGACTTAAGCAACTTGCATACTTTCCCGCTGCTTTCACTCTGATTGAAACCCTCTGGCTGATCTATATAGACACACTCTTCTAAATTTCCATTCAGAAAAGCCGTCTTTACGTCCATCTGCCAGATTTCATAATCATGGAAGGTAGCAATAGCAAGAAGGACCCGAATGGATTTGAGCATAGCCACTGGAGAAAAAGTTTCGTCATAGTCCAAACCAGGACTTTGACGAAAACCCTTTGCAACAAATCTATCCTTATAGGTTTCCACCTGTCCATCTACACCAATCTTTTTCTTGAAGATCCATTTGCATCCTATGGGTTTTACACCATCTGGAGCAAAGTCCAAAGTCCATACTTTGTTGGTGTACATAGACTCCATTTCGGTCCGCATTGCATCTAGCCATCGTACCGAGTCGCCGCTCTGGATGGCCTGCTGGAAGCCAGTAGGTTCATCATCATCTATGATGCAATCCTCTTTATCCCCATCTATGAGAAAACCGTAGTATCTCTCAGGCGGATGAGACAGCCTACTACTCCTGCGGAGGGGTGCGGGAATGTCCTGTTCTTCTTGAACTACTTGTTCTACCAAACTTTCAGTATTAGTTTGTGGTTCTGGAATTTCTTCCAGTTCTATTTCGCTCCCACTTATTTCCTTTTCTAAAAACTGCTGTTCCAGAAAATGGGCATTGCGAGAAACAAAACCTTTTGTTCCTCTGCGTAATAGAAATAATATCCCTTAGAGTTCTTTGGATATCCCACAAACTTACATTTTACTGATCGTGCCTCGAGCTTGTCCACATGCTGCTTTTCAACAAAAGCTGGACATCCCCAAATCTTTATATGCTGAAGATGGGGTTTCTTCCCACTCCACATCTGATATGGGGTTGTAGGCACAGTCTTGATAGGAGCCCTGTTCAGAAGATATGCCGCTGAATCTAGTGCATAACCCCAAAAAGATCGCGGTAACTCAGCATTACTCATCATGGAATGTACCATATCCAATAGGGTTCGATTCCGTCTCTCCGATACACCGTTATGCTGTGGAGTGTATGGAGGAGTAAGCTGAGAGAGAATTCCTTTCTCTTTTAGGTAACCTAGGATCTCGGCACTCAAGTATTCACCACCTCGATCAGATCTTAGTGTCTTGATACTTTTGCCGGTTTGGTTTTCTACTTCATTCTTAAACTCTTGGAATTTCTCAAAAGCCTCGGATTTATGTTTCATCAGATAAATGAATCCGTACCTTGAGTAATCATCCGTGAAAGTAATGAAATAGGAAAAAACCACCTCTTGCATGTGTAGACATTGGACCACATACATCGCTGTGTATGAGTCCTAAGAGCTCGCTCGCTCTTACTCCATGTCCAGTAAATGGAGTCTTTGTCATCTTTCCTTTGAGACAAGATTGACAAGTGGCATAAGTTTGATATTCGACGAGTCCAAATATCCTTCTCTATGTAACTTAGTCAACCTTCTCTCATTGATGTGACCCAGTCTACAATGCCATAAGAAAGCTTTATTTAAATCTGGAGACTTTCTTTTTAGTGTGTTCTGGACATTGAAAATTTGGAGTTGGTTTAACACATATATACCGTTTTCTAGAGTACCGGACCCAATCAAACTATGATTAAGGTGGATGTTAACAACACCACTTCCAAACGTGTAATCATAACCTTTATTTGATAACAAGGAAACAGATATGATATTACACGTTAAGCTGGGTACACAAAAACAGTTATGTAAAACCAAAATGTGTCCACTCGTCAATCCCAGGTGATAATCCCCTACGGATACAGCTCCCACGCTAGCTCCGTTAGCAACCATCAGGGTCATATCACCTTCCTTCAGCACTCTACGGTTTCTCATTGCCTGCAATGAATTGCAAATATGAGATCCTGATCCGGTATCCAATACCCAGGAAGTAGAGTTGATTGACAGACAATTCTCAATTACAAACACACCTGAAGTCGAAGCCACAGCTTGCTTCGGTTCCTGGTTCTTGGCGTTCCACGCCTTGCAATCCTTTTTCCAGTGCCCTTTCTTGTGACAATAGAAGCACTCATCCTGGGCCACTACCGGTACCGTAAACTTTTTCTTTCCCTTCCCTCCCACCTTACTAACACCTCCTCTAGGTCTGTTGGCGGCCTTATTCTTCCTTCCTTTGGTTTTAGCCTTGGACCCGGAAGAAGAAGTACCGCGAACAAATATAGCGGGTGTTTCCCTTGCCTTCTGCAAGGTGCCCTCTGCACTCCTCAACATGTTAAGGAGTTCTGAAAGTTCAACTTCTTTTCTTTGAATGTTGAAGTTCAGAATAAACTAGGCGTACGTGGGAGGGAGGGACTGGAGAATAAGGTCTGTATAGAGCTCATTATCCAAAGTCGTCCTAAGGTCTGCGAGCTCTTCTATATAGCCAATCATCTTTAGGACATGTTCTCCTACCGATGATCCGACGGCCAACCTCGCTTGAAACAACTTTTTTGAGGTCTCGTATCTTGCTATACGAGATTGCTCCCCATACAGATCTTTTGTATGGAGAAATATGGATTCAAGATCTATATCCTCGTGCCTCCTCTGATGTTCATTATTCATCGAGGCAAGCACGATGCACTTAGCCTTCGCGCAATCTAAATCCCAGGTTTTGCGGATTTCCTTATCCGCATTACTGGATTTGGGACCTGGGACTTCAGGTGCCTTAGTGGTGAGGACATACCCCAATTTGTCATATGTCAAGGCCATTTTGACATTCCGCAGCCAATCTTTATAGTTTGGCCCTGTCAGTATATTTTTCTCTAAAAGTAACTTAAGTCCAGTCATTTTCAGGTTCACTGCAATTAGGAGAGAGAGAAGAAAACTCTTTAGCATGATGCTCTTGCAAGTTTAGAATGGTTTTTAATTTATCTAAACTGGATGGCTCCCACTGTTTCTCGAATCCTTTCTCAAACCATAAAAGAAGAATTAGCCAGGACTATTCTCACTGTACAATACTTGCTTAACCGTTCGGCCAGGCTGGTTTCGGTTCTTCGAGGGAGGTTTTCCAATGCTTTCGCGAAGTTCCTTAATTAAATAACCTCTTTTCTCTGGGGGTGTAACCCCGCTGACACCTTTCTTGACACCTACTTGGTTTATAGCATTGATCGTTAAGTGACGAATATCCTGATGAGTAGCATATACTCACAGTAGGATCGGGATCCAAATATCATCGTATGATAATGTTGAAGGAATCCTACCAACATTCATCAAACTCCAAATGGTATGCAACTCTTTGCAAATTTCAGTTTCTTTAGAAATTCCCGATATATATTTTTGCCCCATGCTCTTATGACCTTGGCGTTAGGTCAAAATGTCATAAGTCACACGTCAAGTTCTACCCATCATTATCTTGTTAATTTGAACCCATCCGTATATATCCTTGACGTTCGGCCAAAATGATAATATGACTGTCCCAAACTAACTCATCTATCTATGCGACAAATGAATACCCAGCAGCTACCAATCACTATGCCTTGGCGTTAGGTCAAAATACACAGCTTGAATACTACTGAATACCCAAATGAAATGACGGAGGGCTACCAATGGTTTTGGCGAAACCGTGAACGTAGTGAACTTGATATGACCGAAGGAACCTGATAGCTTTTAAAAGGAGTGGTTAAAGCTCAACAATTTTAAAAAATATCATCTGTTTTAAAATAACCTAGTGGTTTCTTTTAAATTGTTCCAACGATTCATCTTTTGGTTTATTTTCTTTCCATTATAAATAATGCGTCCCATCATTAACCTATCATTGCAGAAAACAACGAAAATACAATGTCCTCTTATGCCATCCGCATTCGCCACTGGGTCCCGTCATCACCCGTTAGGTTACTTAACTAACGACAGAGCGGGGGCTGGGCCAGCGCGGGTGTAAAACATAAGTGACGTCTAAATAGCTATCATATATAGATATTGTACATTCGTCAGACGCAATAATAGGCATTCCAAATCTCATATGAACTTTATTGGATTTGCAAGCAATCCGTGTTTGTTTAGAGCCTGCAACAAAAGGCAGATTACACAGTTGTGATGAATAGCCATTACCCCACCCTAGACCCCTACGGGTACGGCAAACTACCCGCTAAATACCCGAAGTGAAGCGGTCTCCCACAACAAAGTGAGTAGGCCACTAAACACTTCGAAGTAACCGGTAGTTTGTGCACCCCAAAATTGGGTCTATCCTAGGAGCAAAAATAGTAAAATGAAATAATACAACGGTGGCTACAACCGCAACCTGGATGTGCCCCGCAAAATAATATTACAACATATTACAGTTACATCGAATGAATGAATATAATAACCCATCTCAAACCCCGGCTAATCATCACAACAGTCCAATACAGTTCACAACCACAAACAGTAAAAACCATTACAGAAATGTGCAACCCCCTTCCAACCGACATACTAGCAGTTAGGGGAGGTTTACGAACACATTATACAAACACAGATATAATTATATTAGCAAACATCGTAAAATTTTGATCGAGCAAAACACTTTAGATTCTACTCCAAATCTTCTCTGTGCACCTGAGATCTTAGCAGAAAATAAAATATCCCAGAAACATCATTATTAACACCTAGGAGTTACTGAAGAAATTGGGGCTGACTCGGCCCCTACTCGGCCGCGGATCCGCGGCGGATCGCATGGATCCGCCGCGGTTCCGCGGTGAGTTAGCCGAGTCACAGGTCCAAATTTCTGCAGTATCCCTAGTTTTTCCTGCTGGTTATTCTGAAGCTCACTGAAAAATTTTTAGAGCCAGTTTTAAATTCGACGGAAACTGTGTTAATTCGATGATGTTTCCGGTTCTTTTTGCGTTCGAAATTCTTACGACTTTGCTAATGAGTTAATTATTGTTTAGCGAGGCTCTGATACCACTGTAAGTTGATGTACAACACCCCACGACTTGCGGGGAGGCGGAATAATGAAAAACGATCTTGTTTTAGGCGTAAACATCGACTAACCGAGAATCTTTGCATAAACGATAAATAACAAGAAACCATAGAACAGTTAACTACTATGATAAGTGATTATACCTAAAGAACCGAGTCCTTCGTCTTGTCGTTCTCCACGTCCTCTCCGGCCTTCTCTATGTAGTAGAAGATCCACTCAAGAGCTTTACTACAAGCTTCACCTCTAACTTGAGGTAACTAGGTTTCTTAAATCGCTAATCTAAGTAACCTAGGTGATATAGAGAGTGGTTAAGGATTTAGTAGTCTATTCTAATCCTTCGTCTCAACACATGAGAGGGGAGGATTAGGGTTTGAAGAGGGAGAGCTTGGGGAGAGAGAAAGTGAGCAAGAGAATGGAATGAGATAATGATCTCTCATAATATATATGAAGCATAAACAATATCACGATAAATCAAATAAATGATTTAACAACCATGATCCATAAATATCTAATGGGTGATTCATCTCCATGAGTCATTAAGCATTTATGATGCATTAATGACATGGATGAATCACTCAAATGAGTCACTAATCTCATTTAATGCATATGCCACCTTAACCCCCAAGTCACCATCTTCTAGAAGCTTCTCGCGCAATTACGGGAACACCCCTCCTATCCGTGAAAACACGGAAAAACTTTAGACTGTATAAATCCAATAACAAGATACTAGAAACTGGCTTAAACCAAAGCCGACTAGTAAAAAAATGTCCGGATGTCGTACGTGTGTAAACACACGTATGCGTCCGAACCCTTATCGTAAAACCATACGACCTCTATATCGTTTCTCCTGGAGTAGGGAAACTCTCTGTTTGGGACTCTAGAGACTCGACTACTACGCTGGCAGTGGGTTTAACCACAGACCGCAAGCGGCACTAGCTGTACGTAACGGTCCCTAGGTAGATGTCTATAAGAAGGCCGATGAGGAAACCCATACGAACTCCTACTGAGTCTGATGTGACAATCTCCATACAGTCCGATCTGTTCGTCTAAGACTATAGCATATCGGGCCTAGGGGGGCGACAAGCGTCAGTCCCCTAATAGCGGTATAAGTCGTGTCGGAGTGAAGCCCATTACACCCTGAGAAACTACTGGAACCTACCAGCAAATCTCGCTTGCCTTGGCCAGGGACTTTGCGTAATGGCTCTCTGACACAGCACGATATCAACCCCCAATACCGGGAGAGACGAATCCTCTCTAACCGCTACTGCCTCCAAGTGCTCGGGACTGCACCCAACTGCTACCTGTTTGGACGACTCCTTTGAATCGTGGTAGGGCAGCAATCTAAGAACAGTGGGACACACTCAAGGCGAAGTAGCAGTGTCAAGTCTGCGGACTATGCTGTACTCATGTCACCTGGGAACTGTTCACTGACGACTGGTATTAAACCAACCAACAGTTCCCTGTGAGTCCTGTCCGGTGTACCCGTAACCTAACGAGCACCTGCATACTATCTCCAGTACGACGTACTGACGGCTGTAGGACAGACCATCTCTCCAACTGGGATGAGAAGCGTACACACTAGTCTACTCCGGAGTATCGATGCCCTGTCTCGATAATCCTACGACTAGGGACCTGAATAAGGATGTGCTTGTAGACTACTCAGCCCCCACTAGTGTGACTGCCATCACAACGCTGGTAGTCAAGCAAGATCCTAAAAGCTCTATCAATACGTATACTCACATATTAAGATAGAAAAACCAAGTAGCATACTACCATGTTTAGCAAGACTGTTATATACATGTGAATATCCCAAGCTTCCATTAAGTAATATACAAACTAGTATGATACAATAATGGCCCCTAAAGCATATACACTAACAATATCCAACAATCTTCCACTTGCACTAAGGCCAGTTATTGGCGTATCTCATACCTAACATCTCAAAAAGTCGCTCATGCTGCGGCTGAGGAAGGGCCTTAGTGAGTGGATCCGCGGTGTTATTCTTTGTGTCTACTCTCCTAATCTCGATCTCGCGGCGATCTACAATCTCCCGGATCAAATGAAAACGTCTCAGGATGTGTCTGGACCACTGATGGGACCTGGGCTCCTTGGCTAACGCCATAGCCCCATTATTATCACAATACAATGGTATTGGATCAACAATGGTTAGAACTACTCCTAGTTCCGAGACGAACTTCCTCATCCAGACGGCTTCCTTGGCGGCATCATTCGCAGCAGTGTACTCAGCCTCCATCGTAGAGTCTGCAACGGTATCATGTTTGGAACTCTTCCAACTTACCGCCCCTCCATTGAGGGTAAATACAAACCTAGAGATAGATTTGCCGTCGTCCTTATCACTATGGAAGCTCGAATCGGTAAAGGCCTCCATTTGGAGATCTCCATTACCATACAACAAGAACAATTCTTTATTCCTTCGCAAGTACTTAAGAATGTTCTTCACAGCTATCCGGTGATTCTCCCCTAGTTTGGATTGATACCTGCTTACTACACTAAGTGCATAAGCTACATCTGGGCGTGTACATAACATCGCATACATTATATATCCTACTGCCTAGGCATAGAGTATAATGCTCATGCGAGCTCTCTCTTCATCGGTCTTTGGGCAAGTGTCCTTAGAGAGAGTGACCCCATGGCAAGCGGGTAAGGAACCCCGCTTGGAGTCTTCCTTACTAAACCTTTTTATGATGGTGTTAATGTACCTGGTTTGGGACAATCCTAATAACCTTTTGGATCTATCCCAATAGATCCTAATGCCTAGAATGTATGTGGCATCACCCAGGTCCTTCATGGAGAACCTAAGTGATAAGAAAGATTTGACCGACTGTAGCATAGGAACATCATTTACTATCAGAAGAATGTCATCCACGTACAATACGAGGAATGTGACAGCTCTCCCTACAACCTTCTTATAAACATAAGGTTCATCTGGATTTTTGATGAAATCAAACTCTTTTATAACATCATCGAAACAGATGTTCCAACTCCGTGATGCCTGCTTTAATCCATAAATTGATTTAAGCAATCTACATGCTTTCCCGCTGCTCCCACTGTCAATGAAGCCTTCTGGCTGATCCATATAAACGCATTCTTCTAAATCTCCATTTAGAAATACTGTTTTAACGTTCATCTGCCAGATTTCATAGTCGTAGTGAGCAGAAATAGCAAGTAGGATCCGAATGGATTTAAGCATGGCTATGGGAGAAAAAGTTTCGTCATAGTCCAAACCTGGTCTTTGACGAAAACCCTTTGCCAAAAGTCTTTCCTTATAGGTCTCTACCTGCCCATATACACCAATCTTTCTTTTAAAGATTCATTTGCACCCCACAGGTTTTACCCCAGGGGGTACAACATCCAAAGTCCATACTTTGTTGGTGTACATAGACTCCATTTCGGATCTCATGGCATCCAGCCACTTCATAGAGTCTCCACTCGTGATAGCTTGCTGAAAGCTGGTAGGATCATCATCCTCCATGATGCAGTCTTCTTTGTCACCATCAATGCGGAAACCGTAGTACCTCTCCGGTGGGCGAGAAGTCCTACCAGACCTACAAAGTGGCCGAGGTTCCTCAGTTTCTGTTGTAATAGCCGGTTCAACCAAGTCATCATTTGTAATTTGTGTTTCTAGAACTTCTTCTAGGTCTACCACACTGCCATCTGTATCACTTGTAAAAAAATTCTTTTTCTAAAAATGTGGCATACTAAGAAACAAACACCTTTTGTTCCTCCTTGTGGTAGAATAGATAACCATATGATTTCTTTGGATATCCCACAAAATTACACATGATTGACCGTGTCTCGAGTTTGTCCGGATTCTGCTTTTTAAAATTGGCCGGACAACCCCAAATCTTAAGTCGTTTAAGAGATGGCCTCTTCCCATGTCATATCTCATATGGCGTGGTAGACACGGTTTTGGTTGGGACCCTGTTCAACAGAAACGCTGCAGTCTCCAATGCATGCCCCTAAAATGAGATAGGTAACTCACCATCACTCATCATAGAATAGACCATATCTAATAGGGTTCGATTCCGACGTTCTGACACACCGTTGTGCTGTGGTGTGTAAGGAGGAGTGAGTTGAGAGAGAATCCTATTCTCTTTTAGGATGTCTGCAAACTCTGTACTGAGGTAATCCCCACCTTGATCTGATCGAAGCATTTTGATGCTCAAGCCGGTTTGTTTTTCTACTTCGAGTTTATATTCAGTGAATCTCTCGAAAGCTTCGGATTTGTGTTTTAATAAAAATACATGACCGAATCTTGAGAAATCGTCAGTGAATGTAATGATGTATGAAAAACCGCCTCGAGCCTGTGTAGACATAGGCCCGCATACATCACTATGTATGAGGCCTAAGAGCTCAGTAGCTCTTTCTCCGTGTCCGGTAAATGGAGTTTTGGTCATTTTACCCTTGATACAAGACCGACAAGTCGCATAAGATTTATATTCAAAAGGGTTTAAATATCCATCTTTGTATAACTTGTTTATTCTTGTTTCGTTAATATGACCAAGTCTACAGTGCCAAAGAAAAGCTTCATTTATTTCTGAAAGTTTTCTTTTATTAGTATGTTGTATGATGAAAACTGTGTGTTGATTTAGGACGTATATCCCGTTATTAAGCGTACCATACCCAACCAACATTTGATTCAGGTGAATGTTCATAACATTGTTCTGCAATATAAAATTATATCCTTCATTGTCTAACAAAGAAACGGATATTATATTACAAAGCATACTAGGTACATAATAACATGGGTTCAAAACCAATATACACCCAGATGGCAACCCCAAGTGATACTCTCCTACTGCAACTGTATGTACATTGGAACCATTTCCAACGCGGAGAGTATGGTCGCCTGTCTTCAAAACCTTGCTATTTCTCAGCCCCTGAATAGAATTGCAAATGTGAGAACCTGAACCGGTATCTAATACCCAGGAAGCAGAGTTTATTGAAAAACAGTTTTCTGTCACAAACACACCTGAAGTGGAAGCATCCCCATGCTTCTTCTTGAGATCCAAGTACTCCGTGCAGTTGTGCTTCCAGTGTCCTGTTTTGTGGCAGTGATAACATTCCCCTTTCCTCGATTCCCCAGCTTTGGACTTATCTTTCCCCTTAAACTTTTTGACTCCACCCTTAGATTTTGTGGGTTTCTTCTTCATCTTTCCCTTGGTCTTAGCCTTTGGGCGAGAAGAGGAAGATTGCCCAACACTCAAAATGAGAGTTTTCACTGATTTCAGTGTGCTCTCTGCACTCCTTAACATATTAAGGAGTTCAGGTAATTCCTTCTCCATGTTGTGCATGTTGAAGTTAACTATAAATTGAGCAAAGGTGGAGGGGAGAGACTGCAGAATAATATTCGTATATTGTTCATTGTCCACCCAAGGTCCTCAAGCACCTCTATATGAGCTATCATCTTCAAAACATGGTCTCCTACTGGTGTGCCAGGGGCCATTCGCATCTGAAACAATTTTCTGGATGCTTCGTATCGTAATATGCGAGATTGCTCTCCGTACAACTCCTTTGTATGGAGGAATATGGCGTGGGTGTCCATATTCTCGTGATGCTTTTGATGTGTGTTATCCATCGATGCAAGCGCGAGGCATTTGGCCGTGGCACAATCAACGTCCCATGTCTTGCGGACTTCAATATCAGCAACTGAGGATTTAGGGCTTGGGACGGGCGGGGTAGGAGCTGTGAGGACATATGATACTTTATCATAAGTTAAGGCAATGTTAAGATTCCTCGGCCAGTCTTTATAATTGGTCCCATTCAGTTTATTTTTATCGAGTAGAAGCTTGAATCCTGTCATTGGTATCTGCCATTAAAAGAGAGAAAAGAATACACTCAGCGAAAGCTCTTGCAAAGATCAGATTGGTTATTATCTTATCTAATTGATGTCTCCCACTGCTTTAATCAAGTTTTTCTTTCAAACCTTAAAAAGAAAACTAGCCAGGATTAATTACAGTCTACAACTTCGCCAACCGTTCAGCCAGGCCAGTGTCGGTACTTGAGGGAGGTTCCCCGTGCTTTCGCACGGACCTAATTAATATAAACCTCGTCTTCCCAGAGGCGTAGCCCCGTTAACACCTTTCTAGACACCTAATGAGTTAGCTACTTGTAAACTGCAAAACTCTCATGGGAGCAACTATTGCCCACAATGGGATCGGGATCCAACCATCATACGGAAGGTATGCAATCTCATTGCAAATTTCAACTCTTGAAACTACCGATGTGGTTTTTACCCCTAGCACTCATGACCTTGGCTATGGTCAACAAATCACAAGCACTAGTCAAGTCCAACCCGTCATTTCTTGATTAATTAGACCTGTTCACATGACCCTTGGCTAAGGTCAACAAAGTCACATGCCCGTCCCAATTAATCTGTATCATATGCATTGTAGGAAGACATCACTTAGCTACCGTACACTACGTCTTGGCTAAGGTCAACAAACGTAGCACGAATGCTAAGTATTCTACTTTCTAAATAATGGAGTGGCTTAAGCTCCGCAAGTTTGAAATGTAGCTTTTTCATAAAAAGCCGAGTGGTTTTCAAATCCGAATCTACAACATCTTTTTAGGTTTATTTTCTTTACATTAATCATATTAATGTAGTCCCATCATTTAAGTACTTAAGCCAATCACAGAAAAGAAACGAAATACAACATACGCTTATGCCATCCGCATTCGCCGCAATGTTCCGTTATGCACCGTTAGGTTACTTAACTAACGACATACCGAGACGGGACTAGCGCGGGTGTAAAACATAAGAAACGTCTATTATATATCTCATATATAATATAGCATTCGTCTCAGATATATTAAGCGATCACATCACAGAATATAGGCAGCAGAAACACAGATACGATGATATATGATATGCTAGGACGTCCGTATTTAGTATTTAGCCAACAATAGAAAATACGGATTCCACAGTCGTGATGAATAGCCAATCACACACCCTAGATCCCTACGAAAGCGGCAAGCGACCCTACCAATTCTAGAGTTAGGAGACCCGGTCTCGACTCCTCGAGATGGTCTCCCACTGGACTCTAGAACCCGATCACTTGTGCTCTCCTCCTTGGGTCTATCCTGATGCGGAAAAGTAAATAATATACATCAATGGTGACATCATCCTCAACCCGGAAGTTCCCCAAATAAAAGAATATTACATTACAAATGAATTTTACAAGAATGAAAAGTAAAACTCTTATCTCACATAAAACCCCCGGCTATTCGATCACGACAATCCTATACATCACAACACAGCAACACATAACATCATATGTCATCAACGTAAGCAACTATGCGTACCCCAATTACCGTTGACATATAGCAACGAAACCGGCGATACGCATACTACGCTTACGGTCGCAGAAACAAGTATCACATACTACTAGGCGATGTTAAACCCTTCGATCGAATCAACGAACACCCGCATTCCCCAGCAAGCTCAACACTTGAGCGCCGTTAAACAATACCCAAAATCTATGCCACAGTATTTCATGGACCAACCGTAGAAGGGCAAACTCAAGCCTCATTTGTGACGTCACTAACTACGGCAAACCCTAAGGTTCAGTCGTAGTTTGGTGGTCACATCTCGAGTTAGGGTTACTTTCTTCTAGAGGGTCCATAGGAATACCTGCATTAGTTATCGAGTACGTTCAACCTGGAAACCACGAGTGTTTGATAATTCGATCGACCTGTTTAACTTCGCCAACGTTACCAATACAATGCTATAAAAATACGAATACGAACTATTCCGCAAAGAGCCCAATACCAAACTTACATCTCAAGCAATTCTGGACTATATAAACAAAACCAGAAACCCCAGAACATAATGTACAGAACACTGGAGCAAAACGAGCCAGAGTGGAGCACCAACGGCCGGCGTCGCCGGAAATTCCCTAAGGGTCGCAGGATTTTTATGAGCCCTTCCATCTCGTTTTGCCCCAGTTTTCTTATATCATCTTAAATGTCTCTCTGCAGTTGTTTAAATAATTTTCAGGTCACATTTAAAAAAAATTACAGAGAGCATTTTTCAATGGTCTATAATTTCGTATTTTGCGGAAGTTTTCATTTTCGTATTGTCGTAACATCATCTAGGCTTCTAGTTAGGCTCTGATACCATGAAGGAGTTTCTACAACACCACTACAAGGGTTTGGTAGCATCACATATGCCATATTTAAATTTTTAGGGTGCTAGAGAAACTAACCTAAGGATCATACTAGAAAATTTAGGGTAACAAAACTTTAGCACTTAATACAAGAAGTAAAAGCTAGGGTTTTGAGAATACAACCTTTGTAGCTCCCTACGCTAGACTCCTTGGCCACTTGAGAGTTGAAAAGAAGCTCACTTGATATCCTCTAGGTCCATGACGATCCACCCGGAGTCCTCTTTGTCCAAGCTAGATGCTTCACTAGATCAAGAAAAGAAGTTGAAGCCAACACTCTAAACTAGTTGGCTAGAGTAGTATAGAATGTTGATGTGGTTTGTTTTCTCACTTAAAGACCCTAACTTGATCACTCTTTCACTCACTGATGGAAGCTAGAGAGCAAGAGGGAGGATGAAGAAGATGAAGGCAATATGAGAGCTCAAGATAATGATAAGCTTAGGATTTAAAATGAGAAAAAGAATATATATATATATATATACATATATATATATATACATATATATATATATATATATATATATATATTCTCCTTCTCATTCTTAGCCCTAGTTATAAAATATCTAGATATTTATTTTGGATCCAAAATGGCCATAGAAAATAAATCATGGTTAAAGCAAAGGGTTAGTGTATGAAGAAAATATTAAACCAGGATAGAATTTCGATTTCCATTTTCTTTTATCCAAAAATAAATATCAACATATTTATATAAAGTGTGAGTCTTATATTGCAACCATCTCATGTATCAACAACCATGATAGAATATTATATGCATGTATGTGTGCATACACATCCATATGTGCATCAAAAAGAATAAGTGCATACATGCATGCATACAACAAAAGACAAGAAAGGGTTTAAACTGAAAAGATAATGGTCAATGATAAATCAACACTTGATTTAGCAAACCGTTCATATCACATACGAGCCGACCAATAGCAAACCACCCGACTAATATACGGTATCACATACGCGCATTTAATCGGGTCCCCGTGCATATCTCATATGCACACCACATCGTTTTGCCAGGACTAGATAACTCTATTGTGGGACTCTAAGACTCGTCAATACGCCGGCAATGGGCGATGATCATATCAAGCACCCCCAAGCCGCAAGAGGTCACCTAAACGTAACGGCCACCTGGGTATTGAGCGATCAGAAGAAAACAAGCGATCTTGTCACAACTCTCGTCGAGCCAACCAGCAACACTATCGTACAGTCCGGTCTCTTCGTCAGATATGCTGCATATCGAGTCTAGGGATGGTAACGTCGACCCCAATAACTCAAAAAGTCGTGCCGATGAATGGTCTATAACAGATCGAGAAACTACTGATAACATTTATCAGTAAATCTCAACAGCCCTGGCCAAGGACTTACTGATATAGCCAATCGTGCACAGCACAGCATCAACTCCCAATACCGGGAGAGACGAAACCCCTCCTATCACTCATCGCCTTCGTGTGTCTCGGGACTGTACCCAACAGCCACCTATTTGCACGACTCAGTATAGTCGTGGAAGGGTGGTAATCAAAGTACAGTAGGAGAACACACAAGACTCTATGACGATCTCGGGTCTATAGACTAACCTTTACCAGTGTCACCTGAGAACCGCTATCCGACGATAGATATAATACCATATAGGAGTTCTCGGCGAGTCCGTCTAGTGTACCCAGTCACCACTGAGCACCCGTATACGATCTCGATGTCAAACATCAATGAATGTGGGAACATCCATCGCCCATCATATGGGTCCAGTATCATATACGCTAGTCTACTTTGGTATATCGATGCCCCATCTCGATACACCTACGACTAGGGACATTTCAGGATATGCTTATAAACTACAGATGTCCCACCAGTAAGATCTCCATCATAATCACAACAGTCAAGCCAATATCCTCAGGGCTTTATCAACATGTGTGAATGAATAAAAGCATGATCAAGTCAACATGTCTAATAAAGAAGAACCAGATAGCATACTATCATGTCGAGCAAGAATGTACACTGAATATATATATATATATATACACATGTATAAATACATCCACTATCACATAATGGCCTCTAGGGCATACATATATCCAACAGATGGGACCTGGGCTCTTTGGGCAACGCCATAGCCCCATTATTATCACAATACTATGGTATTGGATCAATAATGGTTGGAACTACTCCTAACTCCGAGATGAACTTCCTCATCCCGACGGCTTCCTTGGCAGCATCATTTGTAGCAATATACTCAGCTTCCATCATATAGTCTGCAACGGTATCCTGTTTGGAACTCTTCCAACGTACCGCCCCTCTATTGAGGGTAAATACAAACCCTGAGATAGATTTGTTGTCATCCTTATCACTCTGGAAGCTTGAATCGGTAAAGGCCTCCATTTGGAGATCACCGTTACCGTACACCAAGAACATTTCTTTAGTCCTTCACAAGTACTTAAGAATGTTCTTCACGGCTGTCCAGTGATTCTCCCCTGGGTTGGATTGATACCTGCTTACTACACCTAGTGCATAAGCTATATAAGGGCGAGTACATAACATCACATACATTATAGATCCCACGGCTGAAGCGTAGGGTATAATTCTCATGCGAGCTCTCTCTTCATCAATCTTTGGGCTAAAGTCCTTGGAGAGAGTGACTCCATGATAAGCGGGTAAGGCACCCCGCTTGGAGTCTTCCATACTAAACCTATTTAGGATGGTGTTAATGTACCTGGTTTGGGACAATCCCAACAACCTTTTAGATCTATCCCTATAGATCTTCATGCCCAATATGTACGAGGCATCACCCAGGTCCTTCATGGAGAACCTTTGTGATAAGTGTTGGATATATATGCCCTAGAGGCCTTCATTGTATAGGATGCTAGGGATATGTATGTACATGACAGTCTTGCTTAATATAATAGTACGCTATTTGGTTTGTCTTTATCTTAACATATGATATATTTTGCATAGTATTCATACATATATACATGTTGATAAAGCCCATAGGGTGTTCGCCTGACTACCGGCGTTGTGATGGCAGTCATACTAGTGGGAGCTGGATAGTCAATAGGCACAACCTTAGATGTCCCAGGTCGCAGGAGTATCGAGACTGGGCATCGATACTCCGGAGTAGACAGGTGTATACATATCTAGACCTTGAGGAGGGGCGATGGATTGGTCCCGCAGCCATTGGTGCAGTGCACCTAAGATTGTATACAGATGCTCACTCGGTATGAGTACACCGGACAGGACTCGCCGAGAACTGACTGGATGGTATTTATACCTAACGTCAGATAGCAGTTCTCAGGTTACATGTGTGCAGATAGTCCGTTGACTTAAAGTCGTCATTTGTCTCGTGTGAGTTCCCATTGTGCTTTGATTACTACCCTACCACGGTTCAAAGGAGTCGTGCAAACAGGTTTTAGTTGGGCACAGTCCCGAGCCACGTTGAGGCAGTGAGTGACTGTTAGGGATTCGTCTCTCCCGGTATAGGGAGTTGATATCGCACAGTGATCGGTTGGTCATTACCATAAGTCCCTGGCCAGGGCTGATTGAGAATTACTGATAGATTGATCAGTAGATTCTCGGATGGTGATAGAGCCATACCGACACGACTTGTACGGTTATTAGGGGTCTGACGTTTACCACCTCCCTAGACCATACATGCGATACTCTTAGACGAACAGACCGGACTGCATGGATATTGGCACGCACAGGCTCAGTAGGAGTTCGGATGGGTATCCTCATTGGCCTTCTTATCGACATCTACCTGGGGACCGTTACGTACAGCTAGTGCCGCTTGCGGTCTGTGGTTAAACCCACTGCCAGCGTAGTAGTCGAGTCTTTAGAGTCCCACATAGAGTTTTCCCAACTCCAGGCGAAATGAAATAGAGGTCGTACGGTTTTACGACAAAGGGTTCGGACGCATACGTGTTTAAACGCACGTACGACATTCGGACAGTTTTTACTAGCCGGCTTTGGTTTAAGCCAGATTCTAGTATCCGGTTATTGGATTTATACAGTCTAAAGTTTTTCCGTGTTTTCACGGATGCAAGGGGCGTTCTCGTAATTTCCGGGAAGCTTCTAAAAGGATGGTGACTAAGGTGTTAAGGGGCATTTTCATTTATTGCTAATTGTGACTCATTTGTGTGATTCACTATATCATTAATGCATCTTTTATTGCTTAATGACTCACATAGTGAATCACTCATATTGGATTAATGAAGCATGGTGAATAATCATTTATATTCATTTATTTGATAATTCATTTTGTTTCATATATTCAAGTGAGAAGCTTTTTCATTCTTATTATCATCTCCACCTTCTCTCTCCTCAAGTTCACTCCTTCTTCAAACCCTAATCCTACCACTCATGAGTTTAGACTAAGGATTATGATAGACTAAACACTTCATAGCCTAACTCTACATCATCTTAGTTACTTTGGTTAGCAAATAGAGAAATTTAGTTACCTCAAGTCTTGAGGTGTAGCTTGGATTAGGGTACTCGGGTGGATCATCTATTACGGAAAGGAGGACGTAGAGATCAAAAAGACGAAGGACTAGAATCATTAGGTATAATCTCTTTACATAGTAGCTTAGAACTCTATGGTTGTTGTTAATTATCGTTTAGAAAAGATCTTCGGTTAGTCGATGTTTACATACAAAACAAGATCGTTTTTCATATTTCCGCCTCCCCGCAACTCGTGGGGTGTTGCACATCGACTTACAGTGGTATCAGAGCCTCACTAAACAATAATTAAATCACTTGGAAAGTCGTATGAATTTCGAACGCATTACAAACCGGAAAATACACCGTTATTGCATAGTTTCTGTCGATTTTAAAATGAGGTCCTAAAATTTTTCAGGTTCCTCCAGAAGACCCTACATGAAAATATAAGAACACAGAAGAAAAATGGGCTCATGAATTGGCCACTGAGCCGCAGAACCACGGCCGATCCCACCGATCCGCCGCGGATCCGCGGCTGAGTTGGGGCCGATTCAGCCCAGTTTTCCTCTGTGCATCTTTTGTGATATTTTGTATTTTCTGGTATTGTTTATTTTCTGCTCAGGTTTCAAATTTACAGAGAAGATTTGGGGTAGAATTTAATGTGCTTAATCGATCGAAATTATATGATGTTTGCTTGTTTGATTATATCTGTGAACTGTATTATGTGTTCGTAAACCTCCCCTAACTGCTAGTATGTCGGTTGGCAGGGGGTTGCACATATCTGTAATGTTTTAACTGTTTGTGATTATGAACTCTATTGGACTGTTGTGATGATTAGCCGGGGTTCTGTGATGGGTTATTGTATTAATTCATTCGATGTAATTGTAATAAGTTGTAATATTATTTTGCGGGGCACATCCAGGTTGCGGTTGTAGCCACCGTTGTATTATTTCTTTTTATTGTTTTTGCTCCTAGGATAGACCCAAGGTGGGGTGCACAAACTACCGGGTATTTCGAAATGTTTAGTGGCCTACTCACGTCGTTGAGGGAGACCGCTTCACTTCGGGTACTTGGCGGGTAGTTTGTCGTACCCGTAGGGGTCTTGGGTGGGGTAATGGCTATTCATCACAACTGTGTAATCCGTCTTTTCTTACAGGCTCAAAAGAAACGCGGATTGCTTGCATATCCAATAAAGTTTATCTGTGATCTGAAATGCCTATTATTGCGTCTGACGAATGTACAATATCTATATATGATAGCTATTTAGACGTCACTTATGTTTTACACCCGCGCTAGCCCAGCCCCCGCTCTGCCGTTAGTTAAGTAACCTAACGGGTGATGACGGGACCCCGTGGCGAATGCGGATGGCATAAGAGGACGTTGTATTTTCTTTGTTATCTATAATGATAGGTTAAAGATGGGACGCATTATTTTTTAATGCAAAGAAAAATAAAACCTAAACTGAATTGTTGGAACAATTTCTAAAGCCACTCGGTTTTCTTGAAAAAGCAAAATTTAAATGCGGAGCTTAAACCACTCCTTTTTATAAAAGCTATCTTAGTTCCTTCGATCAAATCAAGTTCACTACGTTAATGGTTTTTTTTCCAAAAACCAGCAGTAACCCTCCGTCGTTTCAAATAGATAGCACATCGTATTCATGCTATGCTTGTTGGCCCACGTCAAGGCATAGTGAATAGTAGCAGTGTGGCTTGCTTATTTGTTGCATAGATAGATGCATTAGTATAGGACAGACGTACAGCCTTGTTAGCCTACGTCAAGGGCATGTACGATGTACCTAAATTAATCAGGACAACGATGGGTAGAATTTGACTTGCGTCTTATGACTTGTTGGCCTACGTCAAGGTCTATAAGAGCTTGGGGTATAAAAATCACATCGGGAGTTTCAAACATAAAGAAAACTTACAGATTTAGCATACCTTCTAGAGTGTGGTGACTGGAGTGGCTTCCATCTAGTGCATCATGCAATAATAGTTGGATCCCGATCCCACTGATGAGTAGGATTACTCTCGGGAAACATTCTCACTTAACAATCAATGCTATAAACCAAGTAGGTGTCCAGAAAGGTGTTAGAGGGGCTACGCCTCCAGGGAAAAGAGGTTATTTAATTAAGGAATTTCGCGAAAGCGTTGGAAAACCTCCCTCGAAGTACCAACACCAGCCTGGCTGAAAGGTTAAGCAAGTATTGTGACGTGTGATTAAATCCTGACTAGTTCTTCTTTTAGGTTTTGAAGAAGGATTTGAGGGAACAGTGGGAGCCATCCTGTTTAGATAAATTAATAACCAATCTAAACTTGCAAGAAACATATGCTGAGTGTTTTCTTTTCTCTCTCTCTAGCAGCTACCATGACAGGACTAAAACTATTACTTTAAAAAAATATACTGACCGGGCCGAACTATAAAGATTGGCTAAGAAACGTCAACATTGCACTGACTTATGACAAAGTAGCATATGTTACCACCGCTGTTCGTCCCCTTATCCCTGGACCAGATTCCTCAGTTGTGGACAAGGAAGTTCGCAAAACCTGGGATCTAGATTGTGAGCGAGCTAAGTGTATCGTGCTGGCGTCCATGAACAATGAACTCCAGAAACAGCACGAGAGTATGGATATTGTATCCATCTTTCTCCATGTTAAGGAATTATATGGAGAGCACTCCCGTATCGCAAGGTACGAGACCTCAAGGAAACTATTCCAGATGAGGTTAGCTCCAGGATCGCCTGTAGGAGAGCACGTCCTCAAAATGATCAGCGTCATTGAGGAACTTGCAAACCTGGGATGCGTTCTAGAGAATGATTTATATATCGACTTGATTTTGCAGTCCCTTCCCCACACCTTCTCTCAGTTCGTGCTTAGCTTCAACATGCACGAAATGGAAGATGATCTTCCGAAGCTCCTCAACATGTTGAGGGTAGCAGAGACCTCCTTGAAAAAGGAGAAGACCCCCGTTCTGTATGTTGGCCAATCATCCTCTTCTAAATATAAAGCAAAAGCTAAAGGGAAGAAGAAGATGAAAGCCACCAAACCAAAGGGTGGGGTCAAGAAGGTGCTGGGAAAGAACAAGGCAGGAAGGGTGAAAGCGGATATAAACGAATGCCATTATTGTCACAAGCAAGGGCACTGGAAGAAGGACTGTATGGCCTTCAAGGCAAAGGACGCGAAGCAAGCGATTGCTTCTGCTTCAGGTGTGTTCATAATCGAAAATTGTCTTTCAGTAAACTCTACATCATGGGTACTTGATACCGGTTCTGGTTCTCACATCTGTAATTCATTGCAGGATCTGAGAAAAAGTAGAGTACTGGGGGCAGGTGATATGACTCTCCGGATGGGCAATGGAATGTATGTAGATGCTGTTGCAATAGGGGAGTATCACATAGGGTTGACTAGTGGGCACGTTTTGTTGTTGTACAGCTGTTTTTGTATTCCCAGTATGCTGTGTAATATTATATCAGTATCTTTGTTGTCTAATAAAGGATATAATTTTGCTCTTTAATGTAATGTCATGAACATTCTCCTAAATCAAGAACTGATTGGGTATGGCACACTGGAAAACGGCATATACATACTTAATCAACCTCGAATTTTCAATATTCAAAACACACTTAAAAGAAAGGCTCTAGATTCAAATCAAGCTTTCCTATGGCATTGTAGACTTGGTCATATAAACGAAATAAGGTTGACTAAGTTATATAAAGATGGATATCTAGATCCGTTTGAATATTCATCATATGCAACTTGTCAATCATGTATCAAAGGAAAAATGACCAAATCTCCATTCTCCGGACCCGGAGCAAGAGCAACTGAACTCTTGGGACTTATACACAGTGATGTCTGTGGTCCAATGTCTACACATGCGCGAAGCGGTCACTCCTAATTCATCACTTTTACTGATGACTTCTCTAGGTATGGACATGTGTTCTTAATGAAACATAAATTAGAGGCCTTTGAGAAGTTTAAGGAGTATAAAAATGAAGTAGAGAAACAAACTGGTAAAAGCATCAAGACACTTCGATCTGATCGAGGTGGAGAATACTTAAGTATCAGTTTCCTTGAATACTTAAAAGAGAATGGAATTCTCTCTCAGCTTACACCGCCTTATACACCTCAGCATAATGGTGTATCAGAAAGGAGGAATCGCACGCTACTAGATATGGTGTGTTCAATGATGAGTAGTGCTGAGTTGCCACTTTCCTTCTGGGGATTTGCTCTAGATTCAGCAGCATACTTATTGAATATAGTTCCAACTAAGTCTGTGCCTACCACTCCATATGAAATGTGGAGCAAGAAGAGACCATATCTTAAGTACATCAAGATATGGGGGTGTCCGGCATATGTTAAAAAGCATAGACCGGACAAGCTCGAGTCACGATCGATTTTGTGCAAGTTTGTAGGATACCCCAAACATTCAAGGGGGTACATGGTCTACCATACTGAAGAACAAAAAGTGTATGTCGCTCGCCACATTGTCTTCTTAGAAAGCGAGTTTCTTGCAAAAGAAATTAGTGGCAACGCGGTAGAACTGGAAGAAATTCCAGAACCTCAAACTGCTACCGAGGACTTAGAAGAACCTCAGCTTTCAATAGAACATGACGAACCAACACCACTCTGCAGATCTAGTAGGCTTTCTCATCCTCCAGAGAGATACTATGGTTTTCTTCTAGATGGGGATCGAGAGGATTGCATCATCGATGATGATGAGCCTGCTAGTTTTCAGCAGGCTATCACGAGTATTGACTCGATGAAGTGGCTGGATGCTATGAGATCCGAAATGGAATCCATGTACACCAATAAAGTATGGACTTTAGAAGTTGCTCCTCCTGGGGTGAAACCAGTTGGATGCAAATGGATCTTCAAAAAGAAGATTGGTGCACTTAGACAAGTGGAAACCTACAAAGCTAGACTCGTTGCAAAAGGTTTTCGTCAAATACCAGCTGGACTATGATGAAACCTTTTCACCTGTAGCTATGCTTAAATCCATTCGGATCCTGCTTGCCATTGCTACCTTCCATAACTATGAAATCTGGCAAATGGACGTAAAAACAGCTTTTCTAAATGGACATTTAGAAGAGAGTGTTTACATGGATCAACCAGAAGGTTTCTTAGACAGTGGGAGCAGCGGAAGAGTGTGCAGGTTGCTTAAATCCATCTATGGATTAAAGCAAGCATCGCGAAGTTGGAACATCTGCTTTGATGAGACAGTCAAAGAGTTTGACTTTATCAAAAATGTATATGAACCATGTATTTATAGGAAGATTGTAGAAGGAGCAGTAGTCTTCCTCGTTTTGTACGTCGACGACATACTACTGATAGGGAATGATGTCCATATGCTCCAATCAGTAAAGCTCTTCTTGTCACAGAAATTCTCCATGAAAGACTTGGGTGATGCAACCTACATTTTGGGCATTAAGATCTATCGTGATAGATCTAATAGAATGTTGGGACTTTCACAGTCCAGGTATATTGACACTATACTAAAGAGATTTAGTATGGAAGATTCCAAGCGCGGTAATATGCCCGCTTGTCACGGGATCACCCTCTCCAAATAGATGTCTCCAAAGACTGATGAAGAGAGGGATCGCATGGGCATTATACCCTACGCTTCGGCGGTAGGATCTATAATGTATGCGATGTTATGTACAAGACCGGATGTATCTTACGCACTTGGTGTGTAAGCAGGTATCAGTCTGACCCAGGTAAGAAGCATTGGATAGCGGTAAAGAACATTCTCAAGTACCTGAGAAGGACTAAGGAGATGTTCTTGATTTACGGTAATGGGGACCTCCAGGTAGAAGCTTTTACCGACTCCGGCTTCCAAAGTGACAAAGATGATTCTAAATCCATTTCGGGTTTTGTGTTTACCCTCAATGGAGGGGCGGTATGTTGGAAGAGTTCCAAACAGGATACCGTCGCAGACTCAACTATGGAGGCTGAGTATATAGCTGCTAGTGAAGCCGCAAAAGAGGCTATCGGGATGAGGAAGTTCATCTCTGAACTTCAGGAGGTTCCGTCCATTGCCAATCCAATACCTTTGTATTGTGATAACAATGGGGCCGTAGCATTGGCGAAGGAACCCAGGTCCCATCAGAAATCCAGGCATATCTTAAGACGTTTTCACCTGATCAGGGAGATCGTTGATCGTCGGGAGATCGAGTTACGGAGAGTGGATACAAAAGACAACACGACAGATCCATTCACAAAGGCCATTCCTCAAGTTCAGTTCGAGAGGCTGTTTGAAATGTTGGGCATGCGGTACTCCAGCAACTGGATATAGTGAAGACAGTGGGTACTCATTGCGCCAATTATAGGCCCTAACGCAAGTGGGAGATTGTTGGATATATATGCCCTAGAGGCCTTCATTGTATAGGATTCTAGGGATATGTATGTACATGACAGTCTTGCTTAATATAATAGTACGCTATTTGGTTTGTCTTTATCTTAACATATGATATATTTTGCGTAGTATTCATACATATATACATGTTGATAAAGCCCATAGGGTGTTTGCCTGACTACCGGCGTTGTGATGGCAGTCATACTAGTGGGAGATGGATAGTCAATAGGCACATCCTTAGATGTCCCTGGTCGCAAGAGTATCGAGACTAGGCATCGATACTCCGGAGTAGACTGGTGTATACAAATCTAGTCCCTGAGGAGGGGCGATGGATTGGTCCCGCAGCCATTGGTGGAGTGCACCTAAGATTGTATACATATGCTCACTGGGTGTGAGTACACCGGACAGGACTCGCCGAGAACTGACTGGATGGTATTTATACCTAACGTCAGATAGCAGTTCTCAGGTGACATGTGTGCAGATAGTCCGTTGACTTAAAGTCGTCATTTGTCTCGTGTGAGTTCCCACTATGCTTTGATTACTACCCTACCACGGTTCAAAAGAGTCGTGCAAACAGGTTTTAGTTGGGCACAGTCCCGAGCCACGTGGAGGCAGTGAGTGACTGTTAGGGATTCGTCTCTCCCAGTATAGGGAGTTGATATCGCACAGTGATCGGTTGGTTATTACCATAAGTCCCTGGCCAGGGCTGATTGAGAATTACTGATAGATTGATCAGTAGATTCTCGGATGGTGATAGAGCCATACCGACACAACTTGTACGGTTATTAGGGGTCTGACGTTTACCACCTCCCTAGACCATACATGCGATACTCTTATACGAACAGACCGGACTGCACGGATATTGTCACGCACAGGCTCAGTAGGAGTTCGGATGGGTATCCTAACCGGGCTTCTTATCGACATCTACCTGGGGACCGTTACGTACAGCTAGTGCCGCTTGCGGTCTGTGGTTAAACCCACTGCCAGCATAGTAGTCGAGTCTTTAGAGTCCCACACAGAGTTTTCCCAACTCCAGGCGAAATGATATAGAGGTCGTACGGTTTTACGACAAAGGGTTCGGACGCATACGTGTTTAAACGCACGTACGACATTCGGACAGTTTTTACTAGCCGGCTTTGGTTTAAGCCAGATTCTAGTATCGGATTATTGGATTTATATAGTCTAAAGTTTTTCCGTGTTTTCACGGATGCGAGGGACGTTCTCGTAATTTTCCGGGAAGCTTCTAGAAGGATGGTGACTAAGGGGTTAAGATGGCATTTTCATTTATTGCTAATTGTGACTCATTTGTGTGATTCACTATGTCATTAATGCATCTTTTATTGCTTAATGACTCACATAGTGAATCACTCATATTGAATTAATGAAGCATGGTGAATAATCATTTATATTCATTTATTTGATAATTCATTATGTTTCATATATTCAAGTGAGAAGCTTTTTCATTCTCATTATCATCTCCACCTTCTCTCTCCTCAAGTTCACTTCTTCTTCAAACCCTAATCCTACCACTCATGAGTTGAGACCAAGGATTAGGATAGACTAAACACTCCATAACCTAACTCTACATCATCTTAGTTACTTTGGTTAGCAACTAGAGAAACTTAGTTACCTCAAGTCTTGAGGTGTAGCTTGGATTAGGGTACTCGGGTGGATCATCTATTATGGAAAGGAGGCCGAGGAGGACGTAGAGATCACAAAGACGAAGGACTAGAATCATTAGGTATAATCTCTTTACATAGTAGCTAAGAACTCTACGGTTGTTGTTAATTATCGTTTAGAAAAGATCTTCGGTTAGTCGATGTTTACATACAAAACAAGATCGTTTTTCATATTTCCGCCTCCCCGCAACTCGTGGGGTGTTGCACATCGACTTACAATAAGAACAATTTGACCGATTGTAGTAAAGGAACATCGTTTCCTATCAAAAGAATGTCATCCACGTACAATACGAAGATTGTGACAGTACTCTCTACAATCTTCTTATAAACACAAGGTTCATCTGGATTTTTGATGAAATCAAACTCTTTGATGACATCATCAAAACAAATGTTCAAACTCCGTGATGCCTGCTTTAATCCATAAATGGATTTAAGCAACTTACATGCTTTCCCGCTGCTCCCACTATCAATGAAGCCCTCTGGCTGATCCATATAAATACATTCTTCTAAATCACCATTTAGAAAAGAAGTTTTAACGTCCATCTGCCAGATTTCATAGTCGTAGTGAGCAGCAATAGCAAGTAGGATCCGAATGGATTTAAGAATGGCTACAGGAGAACAGGTTTCGTCATAGTCCAGTCCTGGTCTTTGATGAAATCCTTTCGTCAAAAACCTTGCCTTATAGGTCTCCACCTGCCCATCTACACCGATCTTTCTGTTAAAGATCTTATTTAAACCCTACGGGTTTTACCCCGTAGGTTACAACTTCCAAAATCCATACTTTGTTAGTGTACATAGACTCCATTTCGGATCTCATGGCATCCAGCCACTTCACAGAGTCACCACTCATGATAGCTTGCTAAAAACTGGTAGGGTCATCATCATCCATGATGCAATCTTCTCCATCACCATCAATGAGAAAACCGTAGTATCTCACTGGTGTGCGAGAAGTCTTACCAGATCTACGGAGTGGCTGAGGTTCATAAGATTATGTTGCAACATCAGGTTCAACCAAGTCCTCATTTGTAACTTGTGTCTTTAGAACCTCTTCTAGATCTACCACATTGCCATCAGTATCATTTGGAAAAATCTCATTTTCTAAAAATGTGGCATGTTGAGAAATAAACACCTTTTGTTCCTCCTTGTGGTAGAAAAGATATCCAAACGAATGTTTTGGATAACCTACAAATATACACTTGACCGATAGTATCTTTAGTTTTTTTGGATTCTGCTTTTTGACAAAAGCCGGTCAACCCCAAATCTTAACTCGTTTAAGAGATGGTCTCTTCCCATACCATATCTCATATGGAGTGGTAGATACGGTCTTGGTTGAAACTTTGTTCAATAGAAATGCCGCAGTCTCCAATTCATGCCCCCAAAAGGAACTTAGCGTCACTCATCATGGATCGTACCATATCTAATAGGGTATGATTCTGCCGCTCTGACAAACCGTTGTGATATGGTGTGTAAGGGGGAGTGAGCTGAGAGAGAATCCCATTCTCTTTTAGGAAGTTCGAAAACTCTGTACTAAGATACTTTTCACCTCGATCTGATCGAAGTATCTTAATGCTCATTCATGTTTGTTTTTCTAGTTCAAGTTTGTACTCCTTGAATTTCTCGAAAGCTTCAGACTTATTCTTTAATAAAAACACATGAACGAATCTCGAGAAATTATCAGTAAAAGTTATGAAGTAAGAAAAACCGCCTCTCGCATGTGTAGACATTGGCCCACATACATCACTATGTATGAGGCCCAAGAGCTCTGTAGCTCTTTCTCCGTGTCCAGTAAATGGAGTTTTGGTCATTTTACCTTTGATACAAGACTGACAAGTCGCATAAGATTTATATTCAAAGGGATTTAAATATCCATCTTTATGAAGCTTGTTTACTCTTGTTTCGTTAATATGACCAAGTCTACAATGCCAAAGAAAAGCATCATTTATATCTGAAAATTTTCTTTTATTTGTGTGTAGTATGTTAAAAACTGTGTGTTGATTTAGGATGTATATCCCATTATTAAGTGTACCATAACCAATCAACTCTTGATTCGGTTTAATGTTCATAACATTATGCAACAATACAAAATGATATCCTTCATTGTCTAACAAAGAAACGGATATTATATTACAAAGCATGCTAGGTACATAATAACATGGGTTCAAAACCGATATACAACCCGACGGCAACCCCAGGTGATACTCTCCCACTGAAACTGCATGTACATTGGAACCATTTCCCACTCGGAGAGTGTGATCACTGGTGTTCAAAACTCTGCTATTTCTCAAGCCCTGCACAGAATTGCAGATATAAGAACACGAACCTGTATCCAATACCCAGGAAGCAGAGTTTATAAGAAAAACAGTTTTCAGTCACGAACACACCTGAAGCAGAAGCATAACCATTCTTCATTTTCTTGAGATCAAGGTATTCAGTACAATTCCGCTTCTAATGCCCCGTCTTCTTGCAGTGGAAACATTCTCCTTTTCCCGAATTCTCAGCCTTGGATTTGTCTCTCCCTTGTGCCCTTTTAATTCCACCTCTCTGTTTGGTGGGTTTTTTCTTATTCCTTCTTTTGTCCTTGGCTTTTGGGATGTAAGAGGAAGATTGTCACGACCCTAAATTTCGCACGTGATGGCACTTAAACCACGTAACGTCTACAGGCGTAACGCAATTCAAGTAAGCCGAAAACCCAGAAATCTAAACCTTCAAAAATAGTAAGTGATAAGAATCTTGTTAAAAAGATTTTGGGAATCTCAAGTAAAAATCTGTAAAGTCCAAATTTACTTTCTTAAAAATTTGGCTGTACCCCCTTTGTAAAAACTAGCTCCGAAAAGGGTACAAACAAAAGATATAAGTATAGCATCCCCAACGGGAGCAACTCTTGCCCAAAGGCGGAAACAACCACCACAATCATATATACGATACCGTAGCGAAGAAATGGACGATATAAAGTGAAAACAGCATAAAAGATAAAGCTGCATAAAAAGCGGGCTCACACGAGCACGACACCCAGAGTCAAAAAATAATATACAATATCGTCCTCACATCTCGTCTCTAAGTCAATACATGAAAGTAGTAGATAGAGAGTACAATATACAATAAGATATAAAATGAGCATCATCGGATAACCGCAAAACCCACCTATAGCAAAACTGCTCATAGTCATACGATATGAAGAAGGAACCCTGCCGCAACTACTCTGAGGGTCAACCTGCAAAAACAATGTGGCAAAATGGGGGTGAGTTTTCAACTCGTGAATAGTAAATAACATCATGCAGGTAATCGCAGGTATGCACGTACTGCGATAATCTATCACATGCAAACTGATAGTATAACATGGCAATATGTATATGCACCAGTCATGAAAGGTACTCTATCAGGTACTACTATAACATGAAGCAATGCATATCAAATGAATGCTGAGTATAGGATAAAACAAATCATCATCACGGAATCCTCATCGTGGAAGAACCAGTGTCCCTCAATGACACTCCAAATCCCAATACCTCAGGCACCACATCCTCAGATCGGCCCTCAAATCCTGTAAGTCTCATGGAACCTGAGTGTCCAACATCGACACTCAAAAACAACATGAAAACCAGTGTCCAGCATCGACACATAAATCCTCATATAATAGGCTCCGTCTGCGTGATCGGCCCGCTGTCTCCGGCAGAACGGGTCGGCTTATATCTATCTCATGACTCCGGTCGGTATCCTCCAGATATCCACCGAGTCCATATACTATCACCAGTAGGCAGTGCACCTCCCGTGCCAGGCTCATCGGCTAATCCATCGACATCTCTTTCTTGCCCCAGGGTACCATAGCGGGTCCACCATGTACCCGCAAACGGCCGCATCCACTCCTCGCATCGGGTTTCTAACACAAGTCTCAGAACCGAGAAAACTCATGGTGGACGCACTGAAATATCATGTCAAGAGAAACTGGGTTTTTCAAACAATGCATAATTTCTTGAAATACCACGGTCCTCAAATCCAGAAAATATCATATGAAATTCATATCTCAATGCGTAAATCCATGAAATATAATATATGCAACATAAAATAGTAATATGAGCATAACAAGGGAAAACCGCTATTTAAATGCATCGAGTTATTAAATATATCATGCGGTTTCCAATTTCTCCGAAATCCAATGCAGCATCATATAAAGGTAAACATGTAGCTATAGCAAGGTATATGTGTAAGCATGTAGGTATAGCAAGGTATATGTGTAAGCATGTAGGTATGCAAGCCATATGTGTAAGTATGTAGGTATGCAAGGCATATGTGTATGCTGTATTTCATATGCACAATGGAATACGAATCAATGTCTCAATTGTCCCTAACCAATACAATATCACATATGTATATGTGTTGTGCGTGTTATGGCAATTACCGACGGTGTGTGTGTAGCATACCATTTGTGCTTGTGCAACATGAACCATCAATAATAGTGCTGTGTCCAATGGGTACAAGTTCAGGCACAACAAGTAATAATATGCAATGAAATTCATGCACAATCTCTGTGTACATATACTTATAATTAATAATAATATCATTGAATCTAGCTCAGATGCCTAACGCCATACGGGCGATTCCCCAGTAGATGTTAAATCTACTCACAGATAATATTGGGCTAAGTAAAGCTAACTACTTGCTTTCTCCTCTTCTCAGCGTCCGAAGTCCCCGCCTGCGACCCTAAAATCATATAATAACATAACAAGTGCATATTAGAAGTCAACTAATAACACATACAAACTACGTTTGATCGACGCACCAATTCCAAACAAACTCTCAAGTGTTCGTCTAGTGGCTAACGTGCGTAGCGACACTACGAAACCAACACAAGAGCAACAGCTACACAAAGTACACGAACCGAGTCGGATAACGTAATACGCGTAGTCGTAACACTAGAAACAAACAAAGTGATCCCATATTTTGTATACTGTCACAACATAAAAATCAGGTAGTACCAAACACTCTAAAATAACTGCAGACAGCTATCCTACAAAACCCAAGCCCCAACTCCCCAAAAGAACCGAGGTCGCCGAATTTTCCCTACTTGTCGCCGGCCAAAACCGATCAGGTCGGGTTTGTGCTTCAGGTAAATGCTTAAGGTCTCTGGTACAACACTACTACATTGCTAGATTTTCCAGCATACACTCGGGGTCACAGCAGATCACAGATATCCTATAATGACACTAAAAATATGATATGTGCACAAACTATACTTTAAGTGTTCTAAACTGAAACTAATAAGTTACACAAAATTATAACATCTATTTAACAGTTTAGAGGTTATACCTATCCACACTTGCTCAAAAGATCCTAGCTTTCCAAGCTCCAAGGGATCCTAGTGGCTAAAACAAAACTTGGGAAGTGATTTGGTGGTGTTTGATTATGGTTTTGCATGGTTTAGTGAAGGAAAGGTGAGGGTTTCAGTTTGAGAGAAGAGGAGAATGAAAATGATTGAGAAAGAGATAAGAATGGGAGAGAATGGGAGAGGGAGATGAGATAAAGATGAGAGGGTGAGTGTAGGGTGAGTGCACCCTTACACTTACTCCTTCCCTCTCCATCATTAATGCAAGCATGACTCCTCCATGAGTAACCTTGCCACCTCCCCCCATTCCAAAACAAGAATATGACATTTCACAACAAATATCTAAGTGTAAGTTGTTGGAGATAGTGCCCTCAAAGTCAATTATTGGATCGCAGGTACGTGATTGCAATGATTGAGGCAGGACCTATACCGATATGACAGTCTTGCTCGAGATGATAGTATGCTATCTGGTTTGTCTTTATCATCGTATACATGCTTTAGTTCGCTATTGCATGTTGATAGAGCCCATAGGATTCTTGCTTGACTACCAGCAGTATGATGGCGATCATATACGTGGGAGCTGGGGTCTGTAAGCACATCCTTAAAAGTGTCCCTAGTCATGAGAGTTTCGAGACAGGACATCGATACTCCAGAGTAGACTAGTGTATACAGTCGAGACCCTGACGAGGGGCGATGGCCGGTCTTACAAGCCATTGGTGTCAGTAGGATCACCTAAAATGTATACAGGTGCTCATTAGGTTATGAGTACACCGGACAGGACTCTCCGGGAACCTGCTAATTGGTATTATACATATCGTCAGATAGCAGTTCCTTGGTGACATGTGTACAGATTAGTTCATCAACCTGAGATCGTCATTTGTCTCATGTGAGTTCCCACTGTGCTTTGATTACTACCCTACCACGCTCAAAAGATTTGTGCAAACAGGTTTTAGTTGGGTACAGTCCCGAGCCACATTGGAGGCAAGTGAGCGGATCGGCCGGGGATTCGTCTCTCCCAGTATTGGGGGTGAGATCGCGCTGTGTCTAGGAGAGACATTACATAAAGCCGTCGGCCGAGGCAGGAGATTTACTGGTAGGTACTCCAGTAGTATCTCAGGGTGTTCTGGGCCACTCTCTGACACGACTTATACTGCTATTGGGGGTCTGACGTTACCAGCCCCTAGGCCGATATGCGATACTCATAGACGAACGGACCGGAATGTATGTATATTGTCACTGTTAGGCTCAGTAAGGTTTATGGATGAGTTCGCTCGTCAGCTTCCCTTCCAATCAATACATAGGCAAACCGTTACGTACAGCTTATCTCTGACGTGCTGGTGGTTATACCCAGTGTCAGTGTGTTGATGAGTCATTAGAGTCCCCCACAGACACTTTCCCAAGTTCGGGCGAAACGTTGTAGAGGCCATATGGTTTTATGGCAAGGTTCGGAAAATGCACGTGCGTTTTCGCACGCGTCATTTTTCGGGCAGATAATACTGGTCGGCTTTCGTTTAAGCCGGATCCGAGTATTATACAGTGTAGATATAATATCTTTGTCTCATATGCATTTGTATTCGGTCGTAATACAAATGCGGGTATGTTTATACCATTACGGGGTTATCCTGAAATTCGTTTCAGGATCACTTTTGGAAGTTTCCAGTTTCCAGTTTTCTATCGGCCGTATTTAACATTTGGTTAAATACGGATTTGTCTTTTCTTGAGATGAGTGTAGAAGTTTCTAGAAGGTTCTAGAATGGTGACTAGGATAGTGAGGTTGGTTAGTGCATTAATGGTCATTTAATGCTTTATATGACAAGGGTTATTAATCATCACTCTCATTAATGTGTTCATACTGGTTGTTATGATAAGTATTGTGCTTATGGTCACCTCCCCCTCTTCTACACTCACCCCTACCTCCTTATATAGTGGTCGGCCCCCTTGGTGTGGGATGATGATTGATTTGGGAAAAAAGAAAGGGTTGTTAAAATGAGAAGAGAGAGATCTAGTTCATATATATTTTCATATCTCATTTCAATCCGATCCAAAAGGCAACTTCATTAACCGTTTGTCCATAGCCTTGGACGTAACGAGACAAAGTGTTCTACTCATTCTCTACTTCATCTTGGTCGTCTCTTTTAGCAAACTTGATGACCGAGTTGCCTCGGTTCAGAGGCGGGAGCCCGTTTAATGATCCGTCGACGTGGTGCCACCTGGACGACAAGACTGAAGATCGAAGAGATCGGAGCAGCCTCAACAAGCATGGGATGATGGTTGAAGACCGAAGGACTCGGATCGTTCGGTATAACTCTTCTATCCACTTTGTAGTTTGTTAGTTTAGTATTAATGGCAGATCCGGGTTATAGTACGCGATAGCGCCAGTTGTAAAAAGTTTTTGTTCCGCATTTGGCGTCTGTTAGATGGCCGGGGCGCTACCGTGGACTTACAGTGGTATCAGAACCTCACCATTAAGCTATACTAACTTGTGCTAACGTGTTTAAAAGATCGATCGAACGGAATTTCCGAAATCACAATTTTCAGCACACTAGTTTTTGTCGATTTTTTAAAGGGCCTAAAAATAATTTTGCATATCACAGAAAAGCGTGCAGGGTTTTTTAAGCATACTGGAAAAATTTAGACACGTGATCCCACAAGACCACTACGGATCCGCGGTCAAACCTAGGGTTTGACCGCGGAACCGCGGTGCTTTAGTGGGAACAGTGCACCAACTTTTTCCAGAGAGCTTCTTTGTAGAAATTGTGGGTTTTGGAATATTTCTTTTGGGCCCAGATTTTGTAAATGTACAGCAGATGTACGTGGGGCCCACTTCGGGAAATTTAGTCGATCGATATTTTAAACTTGTTAGTATGCAGTACTTACTTTATATCTCCGACCGGGAATGTCATTCGATCGGTAAACCGCGTCTAATTGCTATAGTTCTTTTAGACGGGTTTGCGAAAGTGACATTCGCGTTGATGTTCTGTGTTGTGCTGTGATGTTGCGGATATGTCGTGGTGGATAGCAGGGTGTAATGATAGTGCTGTTTGGATTTATTTGTACATTTGATATTGCGGGGCGAGCGTAGAAACATGTGGACTGTCGTCACTGCCTGTTGTATAATATTCTTTTGGGGAACGACCGGGTTGAGGTCGATGTACCCGTTGTACATATTTTATTTTCTGTACTAGGTTTACCCGACGACGGAGTGCACGGGGTTCTGGAGGGCAACGGGTCCGTATCTCATGGCTATGAGAGGCAGAGGGACCTCACTCTAGAATTGGCAGACTATTCGCCGCACTCGTAGGCGGTACAGGTTGACCAAAGGAGGGGTTCTCAATTTACCGGATTCCATGAAGTGCCGGGTGTTCTATTCACAATGCTGTGGGGGACTACCTCATTTCAGGTTTTGGCAGGTAACTTGCCGCACCTGTAGGGGTCTAGGTTTCATTGCACAGGCTATCCACACGACCAGGGGAACGTCGGGTTTCAGCAGCGGATCTGTGAAACCAGGGGATCCCAGATTATCTGTATTGTTCTGTGATTCTTATTACTTTTCTGTAATGTTGCATATTATCATGCCTGGAGCGATTATTGTATATTGGAATATATACTATTAGATGTTGTATATGTTTTACACCCGTGCTAGTCCAGCCCCCGCTCTGTCGTTAGTTAAGTAACCTAACGGGTGATGACGGGACCCAGTGGCGAAAGCGGATGGCATATACGTACATTTTATTTTCGTTCTTTTCTGGTGTGATTGATTGATGGGACTGCGTTGATTCTTATCAATGCAAGGATAAAACAAACATATATTTGATGTTGTTGGAACAAATTTTTAAAAAGGTGTTATTACAAAGATGTTTCCTTTTGTTTTGCATAGTGATATTCAGTTAGAATATCCCGCACCTCATTCGACGAGGCAAGGGCCTAGATCCCTTCACCGGGAGTGACCCCTTGGGAAGAAGTTTACATCAGGGTAATAACTTCAATATAGTCGATTACAAGTTGCTTTGCATCGCGGTATTCAGTTGAAATATCCTGCACCTCATTCCACGAGGAAAGAGCAAAGATCCCTTCACCGGGAGTGACCTCTTTAGCAAAACGTTTTCGCCACTATATTTTTATAAAAAGCTATCAGGTTCTTTCAACGAGATCAAGTTCATTACGTTAAAGGTTTTTCGCCAAAAACCAGTCGTAGCCCTCCGTCGTATCTTATGGACGGTCAGTAGTATTCAAGCTATGTTTGTTGGCCTTTGTCAAGGCATAGTGTTTGGTAGTTGCTGGGTATTCATTTGTTGCATAGATAGATGTGTTGGTTTGGGACAGTCGTATAGCCTTGTTGGCCTTCGTCAAGGGCTTGTACGGGTGGGTTCAAATTGACCTGGACTATGACGGGAAGAACTTGACATGTGACTTATGATTTGTTGGCCTTCGTCAAGGTCATAAGAGCACGAGGCAAAAAATTTCATATCGGGAGTTTCAAATATACAGGAAACTTACCAGGCATGCGCATACCTTCTGGAGTGTGATAACTTGAGTGGCTTCCATCGAGTTATCATGCGATGAGAATTGGATCCCGATTCTTACTAATGAGTTGGTTTACTCTTCGGGTGATCTCGACTAATTCTTCTTTAGGTTTGGAGGAGAATTTGAGATAAAAGTGGGAGGTTTCCTGATTAGATAAATTAATAACCATTCTGATCTAGGTTAGAGTGCACGCAGAGTGTTTCTTTTCTCTCTCTCTCTCTCTTTGGCAGCAACCTTTGACCGACCCTAGACTATGACCCAGTGACCAAGTTGACCGAACCTTCTTAAAATACTGGCTTTTGGATTGTCCGAGTTGCATATGTCATTGTCGCTCCTTCTTTTACCCTTTGTATTTCTCAGAACACCCCGTATTATTACGGACATCCACTTCCATTGGATAGATCCATCGTATGGTTATATACGAACTCGAAGGGACTTCTTCGAGGATGGATCCAGGTTCAGGAGAAATAGAATCGGTTTATTCAGTTCTCTTTTATTATCACCTTCTCTCAGGTTGCGAGGGCTCCTTAGTTAAGGAGAGTACACCTATTACGCTTATTGGATAGTCTTATTCCAAACCATAGGCATGTGCCGAAAGGTAGGGAATGAAGAAAACCAATTAGCCTAAGTAGGGTGTGCAGAAGGTAATATGTAAAGACAAGATAAAGGAATTAGAAAGAGAACAAAGTAAATTGCGACTGTTATCATTCACGACCAAAACCGCGTACTTCATCGCCACTCCTATTTCACCTTTAATAGAATAAGGTATTATTCAGTTGTCTTTTATCATCACCTTCTCTCAAGTTGCGAGTACTCCTAGGATTAGGAGGGTACACCTGTTATGCTTACTGGATAGTCTTCTTCCAAACCATAGGCTAGTGCCGAACGGTAGGGAAGAAAGAAAACCACTTAGCCTAAGGGGTGTACAGAAGGTAATGAATAAAGACAAATAAAGGGATTTGGAAGATGGCAAAGAGATATACGGTTAAAGTCATGAATTGGATTATGGAAGAGGCATTACTAAGAATACCAGGATACCCCTATGAAACATTTTTATGTTTCGGTGCATTGTTAAAGGAAAACTGATTTTCCGATTAGATACTTAATCCAGGGTATTTATTTACCAGGTTTCATTCTCATATCTGTATGAGTTTTACAGATGATGAGTGGGGGTAAGTTATTGGGAATTAGGTGATCATCCTCATTATATCGGAATTCGTTGTAATTGGTGATATTTGAGGAAATCGCCTAGGTACAGTTTTTAACCTACGATGCATAGGTTTTGAGTTATTCGACTCAGCGGACTTATACAGAGTATTGTATGTTGTCCAGTGTCCATCAGGACAAAGGGGTAGGTCCTCGTACTTTGTTCTGTTTACTTGTGACTTCTATAGTTTTTAGACAAGTGTTTCGTAGAAATACAATGTCTAAGTTATGAGAAGTTGTGGGTATAAAAGAATAAAGTAGAGAACCAGGTATCGCAAGTATCGGGATTCTTCAAAGAGATCGAAGATGTAGATATTTGTGATTGGTATTCAGTTGATAGTAATGGTTTTGAGAAACTCGTTTCTCTTTCAGGTTACTCATAATTGGATAGATTCCTAAGTTGAGTAATGTTGATTAGCCTCTCTCTCCATTAAGTTGATATGCACTGGAGACAGCTGCATGATTTGAATCTGGTTCCAATTAAATTAGTGCGTCTACTTCTATATTGTATATAGAATGGTTCATATCTTAACGATGTTAAGATACGGGGAGTTGTCCAGATTATGCTTAAAACCAGACACTGGATAACTCAAGGCACGTTTCTGTAATGGCAGTTTGTGGGTTGACCCTGGCTTTGACGAGGGTTGACATTTCTACCATCTAGAAGATCAATAGTGATATTGTTCTTGACTCACCACAGTTTTAGTAAAATGGATTTTTTCAGAAAACAGTAGTGGGAGTATGGTAGAACTGGAAGTAATTCCAGAACCGCAAACGATTACGGAAAATTTAATAGGACCTATATATTCAATCAGGTTTGACATTCCAATAGCCACTCCACAGATATGGTGGGTAACCTCAGACACCCGAAAGGTACTCCGGTAGCCTCAAGGACGGTGACAGGGAGGTTCATGTTCACCTAGACTTGACACTACTGTTGTTCTAGGCTATGAGACCTGGCATGAGGATAAGTATAACGTCGTTCTAAACTAGTTTTAGAAGTGTACGTAGATATTATTCTGCCAAAGGGTTTTCATAGTCAGTGGGAGCAACGGAAGCATAGTGAGCAAGTAGCTTATGTCTATTTATAGACTTAAGCAGTTATAGTGGAGAAAGATCATCTAATTTTCATGAGAAAGTCATGGGTTTGACTTCATTAGAATAAGGGATGGATCTGTTAAGAAGGTAGTAAGGTGTGATGTCCTGGTATTTGGATGACATACACAGAGTAGGAAGTAAAATTCGTATACTACGATCGGTTGTACTGTGGTTGTCACACAGTTGTTTCTTCACACATGATATGGATATAATATCAGACATTATAGCTTCTACATCTAGATTTGGGTAGTTTCCCAATATGGGTACTTTGACAATATTCTAATAGTATATTAGAATAGATGACTCCTGGAATGATGGTTTACGTGCAGGTGATGGAGTCACCCTCTCTAAAGGTGTCTTACAGACTAAATGGGAGAGGGAAGTGCATGATTGGCAGATCACTTGCTTAGGCAATTTATTCAATCGTGAGATGTCAAGTACCACACCAGATGTTGTTTTTGCACTAGATGCGATAAGTTTATATTAATCCAATCCTGAAAAAACATAAGAAAGCAGTTTTAGAACATAAGTGCTTGTTCTACGGATTTGATGACGGCAGCCTCCTTCGGGAGACGGTTATCATTCGAGGATTCCAGGGTGACATGGATGACAGAGTGAATGTCATAGTTATAGTTTTCCCTTTGACGAGGGGCAGTATTATGGACAGGTGGTCCAAGAGGATACTGTGGAAGGCATGGTGCTAGATACTGATTAGGTTCAGTTATCAATACAGTTTAAGAAGTTTGGATTTGAAGTTCATTTATGAACTAGGTCCCATCAGATATTCAGACATATTCTAAGTCAGGTATTGCTCAATTCGGGAGATGGCTTTCTCCGCGAACTTGAGATTAAGAGAGACATAGAAAGAAACATCAGGGCGGATCCACTCACTGAGGCTATTTCTCGAACACAAGAGTTTTACAAACTAGCTTTGTGAAACTGATTAGTAGAGAAGTTGGGTGTTCGGTATCACACGGGCTGTGAGTATGCAACATCGCAATAATTAGCCTTGAGTGCAAGCGGGAGATTGTTGGAAATAGTGCCCTCAAAGTCAATTATTGGATCGCAGGTACGTGATTGCAATGATTGAGGTAGGACCTATACCGATATGACAGTCTTGCTCGAGATGATAGTATGCTCTCTGGTTTGTCCTTATCATCATATACATGCTTTAGTTCGCTATTGCATGTTGATAGAGCCCATAGGATTCTTGCTTCACTACAAGCAGTATGATGGTGATCATATACGTGGGAGCTGGGGTCTGTAAGCACATCCTTAAAAGTGTCCCTAGTCATGGGAGTTTCGAGACAGGGGATCGATACTCCAGAGTAGACTAGTGTATACAGTCGAGACCCTGACGAGGGGCGATGGCCGGTCTCACAAGCCATTGGTGTCATTAGGATCACCTAAGATGTATACAGGTGCTCATTAGTTTATGAGTACACCGGACAGGACTCGCCGGGAAACTGCTAATTGGTATTATACATATCGTCAGATAGCAGTTCCCTGGTGACATGTGTATAGGTTAGTTCATCAACCTGAGATCGTCATTTGTCTCATGTGAGTTCCCACTGTGCTTAGATTACTACCCTACCACGCTCAAAGGAGTTGTGCAAACAGGTTTTAGTAGGGTACAGTCCCGAGCCACATTGGAGGCAAGTGAGCGGATCGGCAGGGGATTCGTCTCTCCCGGTATTGGGTGTGAGATGGCGCTGTGTCTAGGAGAGGCATTACACAAAGCCCTCGGCCGCGGCAGGAGATTTACTGGTAGATACTCCAGTAGTATCTCAGGGTGTTCTGGGCCACTCTCTAACACGACTTATACTGCTATTGGGGGTCTGACGTTACCAGCCCCTAGGCCGATATGTGATACTAATAGACGAACGGACCGGACTGTATGTATATTGTCACTGTTAGGCTCAGTAGGGTTTATGGATGAGTTCGCTCGTCAGCTTCCCTTCCAATCAATACATAGGCAAACCGTTATGTACAGCTTGTACCTCTGACGTGCTAGTGGTTATACCCAGTGCCAGTGTGTTGATGAGTCATTAGAGTCCCGCACAGACAATTTCCTAAGTTCGGGCGAAACATTGTAGAGGCCGTATGGTTTTATGGCAAGGTTCGGAAAATGCACGTGCGTTTTCGCACGTGCCATTTTTCGGGCAGATAATACTGGTCGGCTTTCGTTTAAGCCGGATCCGAGTATTATACAGTGTAGATATAATATCTTTGTCTCAGATGCATTTGTATTCGGTCGTAATATAAATGCGGGTATGTTTATACCATTACGGGGTTATCCTGAAATTCGTTTCAGGATCACTTTTGGAAGTTGCTAGTTTCCAGTTTTCTATCGGCCGTATTTAACATTTGGTTAAATACGGATTTGTCTTTTCTTGAGATGAGTGTAGAAGTTTCTAGAAGGTTCTAGAATGGTGACTAGGATGGTGAGGTGGATTAGTGCATTAATGGTCATTTAATGCTTTAGATGACAAGGGTTATGAATCATCACTCTCATTAATGTGTTCATACTGGTTGTTATGATAAGTATTGTGCTTATGGTCACTTCCCCCTCTCCTACACTCACCCCTACCTCCTTATATAGTGGCCGGCCCCCTTGGTGTGGGATGATGATTGATTTGGGAAAAAAAAGGGTTGTTAAAATGAGAAGAGAGAGATCTAGTTCATATATATTTTCATATCTCATTTCAATCCGATCCAAAAGGCAACTTCATTAACCGTTCGTCCATAGCCTTGGACGTAACGAGACAAAGTATTCTACTCATTCTCTACTTCATCTTGGTCGTCTCTTTTAGCAAACTTGACGACCGAGTTGCCTCGGTTCAGAGGCGGGAGCCCGTTTAAAGATCCGTCGACGTGGTGCCACCTGGACGACAAGACTGAAGATCGAAGAGATCGGAGCAGCCGCAACAAGCGTGGGATGATGGTTGAAGACCGAAGGACTCGGATCATTCGGTATAACTCTTCTACCCACTTTGTAGTTTGTTAGTTTAGCTTTAATGGCAGATCCGGGTTATAGTACGAGATACCGCCAGTTGTAAAAAAAATTTGTTTCGCATTTGGCGTCTGTTAGACTGCCGGGGCACTACCGTGGACTTACATAAGTTAATCATGGCATGGATTAGTTTAAGGTGTCATGTCCACTAAACAAGGTTAACACTAAACAAACCCAATGTTAACATGCACAATTGTTTGCAAGTCAAAACAAATAATAATAAAATACTGATTAATCTATACAAAATGTGAGAAAACTATTTTGTTAAACTTTTTACTAAAAAACCGCATTATCGCTTAATTAACACCAATCGCATTCTAAGGTGTTACAATCTCTCCCCCTTAAAGAAATTCGTTCCCGAATTTAAAATTCTTACTATGCGTACCTTCAAAGAGATGAGGGAATTTCTTCCGCATCTCGCTCGCAACCTCTCAAGTGATCTCCTCACTAGACCGCTACGCCAAAGAACCTTCACAGATGGCAAGACCTTTGACCGAAGTTTCTCAACCTGCCGATCCACTATAACTATCGGCTGCTTGATGAACGAAAGATCGCGTCCTAGTTGAATGGTCTGGTGCTGAATCATGTGAGAAGGGTCATGAAGGTATTTGCGAAGTATCGACACATGGAATACGGGTTGAACATCCGGAAATCTGGGTGGAAGTGCAAAACGATAAGCAACGATACTAACTCGCTCAAGGTTCTCAAAAGGACCTACAATTCTGGGACTAAGTTTCCTTTTTCTCAAATCTCAACACGCTATTAATCGGAAAAATCCGTAGGAATACATGATCTCCCACTGCGAACTCAAGTCTGCGACGACGACGGTCAGCATAAGACTTCTGTCTGCACTGGGCTGCTCTCATCCTGTCCTGAACCAACTGGATCATCTCCGAAATCTCTTGACTAGCTGGGGTCCAAAAATCCTGCTCTCGCAGAGTCGGTCTAACAGACTGGCGATCGACATAATCTACCATACAAGACTAAAATGTTGCCATCTAAAACGTCTCCTTATAACAGTTATTGTAGGAGAATTCTATCAATGGCAAGTGACGATCCCAACCGCGAACAAACTTAATAACGCACACACGAAGCATACCCTCCATAGTCTGTATCCAATCTGACTGACCTTCGGTCTATGGATGGAGAGCGGTGCTAAAGCTCAAACAGGTTCCCAAGGCTTCCTGAAGCTTCTGCCAAAGAGGGCTAGTGAACTGGATGCCTCTATTGGATACAACGCATGAAGGAACTATGTGCAAACGCATAAATTCATCTATGTACAACTGAGCATACTGAGCATAACCGAAAGTGATCTTCACTGGAAGAAGGTGAGCCGCTTTCGTTAACCGGACAACAATCACCCAAATGGAGTCATACCCTTGACTAGACCTGGGTAGACCAACAACGAAATTCATGAAGATCTGCTCCCATTCCCACTCCGGAACGGTTAAAGGTTACAACTCTCCTGCCGGTCTTAAATGCTCAGCCTTAGCTCGCTGACAAGTCAGGCACCTCAAAATGAAATCTGAAACATCACTCTTCATCCCTGTCCACCCGTAACTATCTCTGAAGCCACATTACATCTTGGTGGAACTTAGGTGAACACCAAAAGCTGACTGATGTGCCTTCTTTAGGTTCTCGCGTCTCTACCCATCAGTATCAGGTACACACAAACGAGTTCCTAAACGTAGCACACCCTGGTCATAAATCAAGAACTCCGAATCTCTACCATGCTGAACATGCTCAAGAATTTCAGACAAATGGGCATCGGCGGGTTGTGCCTCACGAAAACGTTTAAGTAGAAGTTGACGGGCGCGGACATGAGCAGGCTGTTCCCCAGTGGAGGTGAACTTAAGCTGTACTCAGCTGCTGCACAAGAACTGTAAATCTGCAGAAAACTGTCTCTGAACTGCGCTCAACTGGAACAAGCTACCCCCGGGCCTACGACTCAAAGCATCAGCTGCCATAATTGTCTTTCCCCGGGTATAAAAGGATCTCACAATCATAATCCTTCACAAGCTCCATCCATTGACGTTGTCTCAAAATCAGATCCCGCTTCAGGAAGATGTACATTATGCTCTGGTGGTCCGTGAAAATCTGACATGACTCTTCGTACAAGTAGTGTCTCCAAATCTTAAGCGCAAGACCACCGCGGCCATCTTGAGATCATGAGTGAGATAATTCTGCTCGTGCTTCTTCAAATATTGGGAAGCATAAGCAATAACTCTATCATGCTGCATCAAAACACAACCGAGCCCCACTCACGAAACATCATACTAAACGTCAAAGTCGCCTGATCCAGAAAGCAAAGATAGAACTGGTGCGGTCGTCAACCGAGTCTTCAACTGCTAAAAACTCAGCTCGCATGCCTCAGTCTAATGAAAAGGATCTCCCTTTCGGGTCAGTCCGGTCAGCGGTGCAGCGATACTCTAGAAATCCTGCATGAAACGGCGGTAAAAACCGGCTAAGCCCAAAAGCTGCGGACCTCTGTCACTGATATAGGTCTGGGCCAAAGCTATACAGACTCGATCTTCCTCGGGTCCATATGAATACCATCTCCCGTAACCACATGACCTAGGAAGTCAATACTATTAAGCCAGAAGGAACACTTCGAGACTTTAGCAAACAGCTGGTGCTCTCTCAATTTCTGCAAAGAAATCCTCAAGTGTTGTTCATGTTCCTCTCGACTCTTGGAATAGACCAGAATGTCATAAATAAGACAATAATAAACTGGTCGAGGAACGGCCTGAAAAAAATCTTGTTCATTACATCCATGAATGCTGCTGGGACATTGGTGAGTCCAAACGACATCACCAAAAATTCATAATACTCGTAGCACGTACTAAAAGCAGTCTTTGGAATGTCATCATTTCGAACTGCAACTGATGATGACCTGATAAAAAAAACTTGGAAAAATGTCCCGCACCCTGGAGCTGATCGAATAATTCGTCAATGCGAGGTAAAGGATACTTATTCCGCACCGTAACTCGGTTCAATTGACAAAAATCAATACACAACCTCAAACTGCCGTCCTTCTTCTTGACGAACAGAACAGGAGCTCCCCAAGGCGAAACACTTGGACGTACAAGTCCCTTAACAAGTAACTCTTGCAGCCGATCCTTAAGCTCCCTAAGCTCTGCCGGCTCATCTGGAACAACGTCGGAAACTCTCCCACAATAGGAACCCGGTCCAACGAATCTACTAAGGAACCGGTATCACGAATGAAAGCCAAGAATCCTCGACATCCTCTCCTCAAAAGATGACTAGCGAAAAAGCTGAAATCAAACTGTGAGGGGCGGCACCACGGTTCCCCTGAACAACAAGAACTGACTCGCCGGGAAAACAAAACCTGACTGTCTTCTCGCGGCAGTCCACAAACGCAAAGCACATAGCTAACTAGTCCTTGCCCAGGAGAACGTCAAAGTCCAACATATCTAGAAGGATCAAATCGATGGATGAATCTCTATCTCCTATCCGATTGGCACATGACCGAAACACGTGTCGCGCAATAAAAGAATCATTAACAGGAGTAATCACAACAAACGACTAATCTAGCAAACACGACTCTCGGCCTAACCACGACACGAAGTGTGTAGAAACAAACGAGTGCATAGATCCCGAATTAAACAAACATGCGCATCGAAGGAACATACAAAGAATAATACCTGAAAACTCTGTATTGAACGCCCGCGCGTCCTGATGAGTCGAAGCAAATGCTCATGCCTGTCCCCTACCTGCAACTAGCTGTCCTCCTCCTTGGCCATCATGTTCTCTCTGAACAAACCCTCCGCGACTATGAACTCTCTGAACATATGTCTGACGCAGATCAACAACAAGCGCAAAACGCGACTCTCCCTGAGGTGAAGGTGGTAAGGTAACATATGGTACGATTGCCCTTCTCTGGCTTACCATAGTACAATTCCTAACGAGGTGATGGAAACTCCCGCACCGGAAACATCCATACAATAACTGTTGATCCTCCTGGGGATAAGACCTAAACAACTGACCACGTCCCAAGCCTCTGTTACTCCCGTGACCTGAACAAAATCTGTCGCGGCGTCTAAACATCTGTCTCTGGGCTGATACACCTGTACGAGCCCTCCTTGGTCCTGGAACATCCAAACTCTCGGGAAGACGCTCCTCATCTAGTAGGGCTGCGTCCGCTACTGCTGTATACGTAACACACTGCTTTACACTGATAGTGAGGAATAACTGGGTAACAGGGGTGGCAACCTCCTATCGCTGCACTCGACTGGCCTCAACCAACGATCTCATCATCTGGCGCAAATCCTGCATATCAGCTTCTAGCCTAGCGATACGATCTATCGAAGGTGGATCAATCTGCTCCTGTACAGCGAGCGTACCGTCCTGGTCAGTCCTCGTCTCAGACGAGCCAACTCTGACTCGTCTCTCGCTTCCACTCTCTGAGCCCTCGTAATCTTCGGCAACATAATGGATAGAAATGAAAACAGGATTCGACAAGGACATAGAAATCGAATCACAAGGATGTATATAATCATGGAAGGAATTTCAAACAATAAGTCCTAAGGTCACTTAGGCGGAGTATCGTGTTGTAAGTATGCCGCAGACATACACATGCTACGTCACTCTGCTTAAGCTACCTACTCCATCATACCAAGGTCATCCTACACTCCGAAAGGTAAAACCTGTCGCTCTGATACCAACTTTGTCACGACCCGAAATTTAGCACGTGACGACACTTAAACCACGTAACTTCTACAAGCGTAATGCAATTCAAGTAAGCCGAAAACCCAGAAATCTAAACCATCAAAAGTAGTAAGTGATAAGAACATTATTAAAACGCTTTTGGGAATCTCATGTAAAAATCTTTAAAGTCCAAATTTACTTTCTTAAAAAATTGGTAGCACCTCATTTGTAAAAACTAGCCCCGAAAAGGGTACAAAATAAAGATATAAGTATAGCATCCCCAAACGGGAGCAACTCTCGCCCAAAGGCGGAAACAACCACCACCAACATATATACGATGCCGTAGCGAAGAAATGGACGAAAGAAAGTGAAAACAGCATAAAAGATAAAGCTGCATAAAAAGCTGGCTCACACGAGCACGACAAATAGTGTCATAAAATAATATACAATATCGTCATCACATCTCGTCTCTAAGTCAATACATGAAAGTAGTATATGGAGAGTACTAGATACAATAAGATATACAATGAGCATCATCGGATAACCGCAAAACCAACCTATAGCAAAACTGCTCACAGTCAGCCATAGCGGTATCCGCTGCAAAAGATGATATGATAAGAAGAAGGAGCCCTGCCGCAACTACTCTGAGGGGCAACCTGCAAAAACACTGTGGCACAACGGGGGTGAGTTTCCAACTCGTGAATAGTAAATAACATCATGCAGGTAATCGCAGGTATGCACGTACTGCGATAATCTATCACATGCAAACTGATAGTAAAACATGGCAATATGTATATGCAACAGTCATGAAAGGTGCTCTATCAGGTACTACTAAAACATGAAGCAATGCATATCAAATGAATGCTGAGTATGGGATAAAACATATCATCATCACGGAATCCTCATCGTGGAAGAACCAGTGTCCCTCAATGATACTCCAAATCCAAATACCTTAGACACCGCATCCTCAGATCGGCCCTCAAATCCTGTATGTCTCATGGAACCTGAGTGTCCAACATCAACACTCAAAAACATCATGAAAACTAGTGTCCAGCATCGACACGTAAATCCTCATATAATAGGCTCTGTCTGCGGGATCGGCCCGCGGGCTCCGGCAGAACGGGTCGGCCTATATCCATCTCATGACTCCGGTCAGTATCCTCTAGATATCCGCCGAGTCCATATACTATCACCAGTAGGAAGCACACCTCCCCTGCCAGGCTCATTAGGTAATCTATCGACATCCCTTTCTTGCCACGGGGTACCGTACCGGGTCCACCATGTACCCGCAAACGACCGCATCTACTCCTCGCATCGGGTTTGTAACACAAGTCTCAGAACCGAGAAAACTCATGGTGGACGCACTGAAATATCATGTCAAGAGAAACAGGGTTTTACAAACAATGCATAATTTCTTGAAATACCACGGTCCTCAAATCCAGAAAACATCATATGAAATCCATATCTCAATGTGTAAATCCATGAAATATAATATATGCAACATAAAACAGTAATATGAGCATAACAAGGTAAAACCGCTATTTAAATGCATCAAGTTATTAAATATATCACGCAGTTTCCAATTTCTTCGAAATCCATTGCAGCATCATATAAAGGTGAACATGTAGCTATAGCAAGGTATATGTGTAAGCATATAGGTATAGCAAGGTATATGTGTAAGCATGTAGGTATGCAAGGCATATGTGTATACATGTAGGTATGCAAGCCATATGTGTATGCTGTATTCCAAATGTACAATGGAATAAGAATCAATTTCTCAATTGTCCCTAACCAATACAATATCACATATGTATATGTGTTGTGCGTGTCATGGAAATTACCGACGTTGTGTGTGTAGCATACCATTTGTGCTCGTGCAACATGAACCGTCAATAATAGTGCAGTGTCCAATGGGTACAAGTTCAGGCACACCAAGTAATAATATGCAATGAAATTCATGCACCATCTCTATGTACATATACTTGTAATTAATAATCATATCATTGAATCTAACCCAGATGCATAATGCCATACGGGCAATTTCCCTGTAGATGTTAAATCTACTCACAGATAATCTTGGGCTAAGTAAAGCCAACTAATTGCTTTCCCCTCTTCGCAGCGTCCGAAGTCCCCTCCCGCGACCCTAAAATCATATAACAACATAACAAGTGCATATTAGAAGTCAACCAATAACACGTACAAACTTCGTTTGACCGACGCACCAACTCCAAACAAACTCTCAAGTGTTCTTCTAGTGGCTAACGTGCGTAGCGACACCATGAAACCAACCCAAGAGCAACAGCTGCATAAAGTACACGAACCGTGTCGGATAACATAACACGCGTAGTCGTAACACTAGAAACAAGCAAAGTGATCCCAAATTTGTATACCGTCACAACATAAAAATCAAGCAGTACCAAACACTCTAAAATAACTGCAGACAGCTATCCTACAAAACCCAAGCCCCAACTCCCCAAAAGAACCGAGGTCACCGTACTTTCCCTACTTGTCGCCGGCCAAAACCGATCAGGTGGGGTTCGTGCTTCAGGTGAATGCTTAGGGTCTCTGGTACAACACTACTACATTGCTAGATTTTCTAGTATACATTCGGGGTCACAGCAGATCACAGATATCCTATAATGACACTAAAAATACGATATGTGCACAAACTATACTTTAAGTGTTCTAAACTGAAACTAATAAGCTACAAAACATTATAACATCTATTTAACAGTTTAAAGGTTATACCTATCCACACTTGCTCAAAAGATCCTAGTTTTCCAAGCTCCAAGGGATCCTAGTGGCTAAAACATAACTTGGGAAGTGATTTGGTGGTGTTTGATGATGGTTTTGCAAGGTTTAGTGAAGGAAAGGTGAAGGTTTCAGTTTGAGAGAAGAGGAGAATGGAAATGATTGAGAAAGAGATAAGAATGGGAGAGAATGAGAGTGGGAGATGAGATAAAGATGAGAGGGTGAGTGTAGTGTGAGTGCACCGTTACACTTACTCTCGCCCTCTCCATCATTAATGCAAGCATGACTCCTCCATGAATCACCTTGCCACCCCCCATTCCAAAACAAGAAGATGACACTTCACAACAAATATCTAAGTGTAAGTTAATCATGGCATGGATTAGCTTAAGGTGTCATGTCCACTAAACAAGGTTAACACTTAACAACCCTTATGTTAACATGCACAAGTGTGTGAAAGCCAAAACAAATAATAATAAAATACTTGTTAATCTATACAAAATGCGAGAAAACTATTTTGGAAAACTTTTTACTAAAAACCCGCATTATCGCTTAATTAACACTAATCGCATTCTAAGGTGTTAAAAAGATTGCCCAACAATTAGAGATGGAGACTTTATCTTGAGGGTGCTCTCCGCACTTCTTAACATATTGAGAAGTTCGGGTAGTGACTTATCTATGTTATGCATGTTGAAGTTCACTATGAATGGAGCAAAGGCAGGGGGAAGAGACTGTAGAACAATATCAACATATTGTTCGTTTTCCAATGTCCATCCGAGGCCCTCAAGCTCTTCAATAAGTGTTAGTTATATGTATTCCCTAGAGGCCATTACTGTACATACGATGTATATTGTAGTGGATGCTTGGACATATATAAGGAGGACTTTCTTGCTCGACATGATAGTATGCTATCTGGTTACACTTTACCTTAACGTGTATACTGATTGTCTCTTTGTTACATTTTGGTAAAGCCCTTCGGATGTGTACTTGACTACCTGGAATATGATGCGGATTATACTAGTGGGGACATGGTAGTCCATAAGTACATCCTTCAAGGTCCCTATTCGTGGGTGTATCGAGACAGGGCATCGATGCACCAGAGTAGACTAGCGTATACGCATCTTGACCCATATGATGGGCGATGGATGATCCCATATCTATCGGTGTTTGACATCAAGGATGGTGTACGGGTGCTCAGTGGAGACTGGGTACACTGGACGGACTCGCCGAGAACTCCCAGATGGTATTATACCTCACGTCAGATGGCAGTTCTCCGGTGAAACTGGTACAGAGTAGTCTGTTGACCCGAGATCGTCATAGAGTCTTGTGTGATTCCCACTGTGCTTTGATTTCCACCTTACCACGTCCAAGAGGGCGTGCAAAATGGTGGTTTTTGGGTACAGTCCCGAATCACATGGAGGCAATGAGCGATAGGAGGGGATTCGTCTCTCCCGGTATAGGGAGTTGATGTTGTGCTGTGTTCGATTGACTATAACCGGAAATCCCTGGCCAGGGTTGCTGAGATTTACTGATAAGTGTTACCAGTAGTTTCTCAAACAGTTATGGACCTCATATCGACATGACTTATCGAGCTACTGGGGTCTGACGTTTACCACCCCTAGGCGAGATATGTAACATATCAGATGACGAGACCGGACTGTACGGTAGTGTTACTGATTGGATTCGCAGGAGAACTAACGGGCTTGCTTGTTGATCTTCTGATCGCTCAATAGCAGGGTGGCCGTTACTTTTAGCAGACCGCTTGCGGCTTGTTGGTGTTTGATATGATCATCACCTACTACCGGCGTATTGACGAGTCTTTAGAGTCCTATACAGGGGTTTCCTGGCTCAAGCGAAATGGAGTAGGAGCACATATGTGATATGTGCGGGACCGTGATTAATACGATATGAAATACCGTATTCTATTCTCGCGATTCATGACATTGATCGGTTGTATGCGATATAGCCGGGTTATCGGATCAAGTGTTGATTCGATAAGTTGTTACTTTTGATATTAGTCGGTTATAGCCGGATTATTAAATCAAGAGTTGATTTAATAATTTAATGCATAATTATATATTTAATATATTACATTGCATTAACTAGTATTAGCTCACTTATGATTTATTTTCTCACTAGTATGTGCACATTGTTTATATATGATATATGCAAGTGTACATGTTTGTATCATGCTTGATGATACACACAAGATGGGTGTATGAGACTCATACCAAGATTAGGGTTATTATTTTGTCTTAAGATTTAACAAAAGGGTTTAACTTAGTCAAAGTAATCAAGCTTGAAGAAGCTTGGAGAAGCTTTGACAAAGTCCACTCTTTTGTCATTTCTTTTGATATTATTTAACCTAACCTTTAACCTAAAGTCTTGGTTAATTCTCTACATGAGTTAAGCATGAGGGCTTAACTCAAGCATGGTGCCATTTACTGATTGGATAAGTTTTCATTTGGATGGATAATTCTTTCTTCTTCTTCTTCATCATCAAGCTCCATCCAAAAGCTTACTAGCTCCAATGGTGCCATGAGCAAAAGAGTGAGAAAATCAATTCTAAAGTGAGCCCACTTCCTACTTCTTCATCCTCTACCACTTGCCATGTAGTAGAGTGTGTTATCTTCACAAATTTTATGACCTAGTGAAGAAATAGCTTGAGTTTGTGTCTCCCTGACGTAGATCATCTTCGGCCTCGATGTCAACGTAGGAAGCACGCTCGTTCTTCTCGTGAAGCTTCAATAGAGTCCGGAGTTCACGATCGAAGCGATGGGGACGTCTACATGGAGCTAATGAAGTGGAGGACCAGATCTACAAAGGTTGTAATCCCTTTCACTTAGTGTTAAAGTTGTTAACATGCAAGTTTTCGCCTAAACCCTAGTTTAAAGATCCGTATTAGAGTTGTTTGGCACGGCTAAAATTTTAATCGGGCATGGTTGATACCTCGTAGACCCTTGTCCGCGTTCCCAGTAACCCTACAGTGGTATCAGAGCCAAGCTAGAGCTTTAGGCGAAGTGTAAGCGAAGGTTAAAGTTCGATCGAAACACGAAACCCTAATCCGAACCTTTCTCTGGACAATTTCTGAAAATGTGATTTTTTCCAAATTAAAAATCCTTCAAAAAATCAGCAGGGAATTCTATGGACACGTGTGCAAAACGACACTCTGAATCGCTCAAAGCGCCGCGGAACCGCGTCTAAACTAGGGTATTGGCGGCGGTTCCGCAGCCGTACCTGGGGATTAATTGTTAGTTTTTGCACAGTAATAACCGTTGGTACTTGCTGATTCTTCTGGGAATTTTTATTATTCACTCAAGTGTTGAGTTTTCTGGGTTGTATTGGGGATTTAATGATTCGATCAGATATTTTAACTTTGTTTAGTTTGTTCCGGATATTTTTAGAAACTGTTAAAAAGTTCGGACGGATATCAATAACTCACTTTTTCCCCAGTCGGAAATTTTTTCAAAAGTTGGATTTTTTTCTCGAGTTTAAGAACGTTCTAAGTCGTGCAAGTAACGCGATGGACCCTCTAGAAGACAACAAACCTTAACTCGATTTTGTGACCGTCTTGATGTAGGGTCCTAGGCACTCCCAAGAGGTCTCACAAGGCATCAACCATGCCAATTTCAAAAAATACGGTGCCGAGAAACCCTAGACTAGATCGTTGGCTAGATGTTTAGGCGAAAAAAAGGAAACTAGTTTACAGCTAAACTAAAAGAACGGATATAAAACCTTTGTAGATCCGGTCCTCCACCTCCATAGCTCTGCAATGAAGTCTCCTCGCTGTCCAAGTCGAACCCCGGGCTCTAGCGTCGGCTTCATCGGAGAATGGACGGGCTAGGTCGTCGACGTCGATGCCGAAGATGATCTACGTCGAGGCATCAGTAGATCAAGCTCCAACTTCACCAAGTCAAGAAACTTGTGAAGAAAACACACTCTACTACTTGGCAAGAGGTAGAGGATGAAGAAATAGGAAGTGGGTAGACTTTAGAATTGGATTTCTCACTCATTTCATCAATCCACCATTGATGAAGTCAAGCTTCTTCATCTTGTGAAGAAGAAGAAGAAGATGAAGAAGATGATAAGTCTTGTTAGAATAATTGAAAAAGAAAATCATTCTTATCATATTCTTAACCTTAGTTAAGTGTAGAGAATAGACCATGGTTAGTAATGATGGTTAGGGTTAAGCTAGAGATAAGAATGGTGGACTAGGTCAAAGCTTCATGAAGCTTCACAAAACAACAAATAAAGCCACCATTCTTTTCTCTTTATGCCATTTATTTTCCAAAATGTATAAGCAAATAAATAAATTAATAAATAAGTAATGGAAAAATAAAACCCTAATTATAAGTTTAACCATGGTTTAATTCTTTACACTTAACCAAGTTAACATGTATCATTAAACATGATACAATCATTTGCACAAAAAGTATATCACATATACAACTTGTGCATCCAAGTGAGAAAATCCATTTAAAGTGAACCAATACTAGTTAATGCAAAGTAATATATCAAATATACAATTATGCATTAAATCATTAAATCAACACTTGATTTAACGATCCGGTCATATCACATACAACCGACTAATATCCAATGTATCGGTTTATCGAATCAATCCTTGATTCGATAACTAGGTTATATCGCATACAACCATTCGACACATTCATCACGAGAATGGAATACGGTATCACATACACGCATTATTCTCGGTCCCGCACATATCTCATATGCGCTCCTATTTCGTTTCGCTTGAGCCAGGAAACCTCTGTGTAGGACTCTAAAGACTCGTCAATACGCCGGCAGCAGGTGATGATCATATCAAACACCCACAAGCCGCAAGCGGTCTGCTAAACGTAACGGCCATCCGGGTATTGAGCGACCAGAAGATCGACGAGCAAGCCCGCTCACACTCCAGTGAATCCAACCAGTAACACTACCGTACAGTCCGGTCTGATCGTCTGATATGTCGCATATCTTGCCTAGGGGTGGTAAACGTCAGACCCTAATAGCTCGATAAGTCGTGTCGATATGAGGCTCATAACGGGTCGAGAAACTACTGGTAACACTTACCAGCAATTCTCTGATCAGCCCTGGCCAGGGACTTCCTGTTATAGCCAATCGAACACAGTGCAACATCAACTCCCTATACCGGGAGAGACGAATCCCCTCCTATCGCTCATTGCCTCCATGTGATTCGGGACTGTACCCAAAAACCACCGTTTTGCACGCCCTCTTGGACGTGGTAAGATGGAAATCAAAGCACAGTGGGAACTACCCAAGACTCTATGACGATCTCGGGTCAACAGACTACTCTGTACTAGTGTCACCAGAGAACTGCCATCTGACGTAAGGTATAATACCATCTGGGAGTTCTCGGCGAGTCCGTCCAGTGTACCCAGTCTCTACTGAGCACCCGTATATCATCTCTGATGTCAAAAACCGATGGATATGGGATCATCCATCGCCCATCTGTATGGGTCGAGAAGGTACACGCTAGTCTAATCTGGTATATCGATGCCCCGTCTCGATACACCCACGATTAGGGACTTTGAAGGATGTACTTATGGACTACCATGTCTCCACTAGTATGATCCGCATCATAGTCCAGGTAGTCAAGTACACATCCTAAGGGCTTTACCAACATGTAATAGAGAGACAATCTGAGTACACGTTAAGGTAAAGAGTAACCAGATAGCATACTATCATGTCGAGCAAGAAAGTCCTCCCTATATATGTCCCAGCATCCACTACAATATACATCCTATGTACAGTAATAGCCTCTAGGGCATACATATAACTAACAATCTCCCACTTGCACTAGGGCCATCTGTAGCAGTGGTTGAAGTATCTCATACTCAACCATCCCATAATAGATTCTCTCTGGGAATAGGCCTTCGTGAGTGGATCCGCAGTGTTGTCCTCTGAGTCTGCTCTCCTAACCTCGATCACCCTGGAGATCAGCCATCTCCATGATCAGGTGACACTGCCTTAGAATATGTCTGGATCACTAATGGGACCTGTGTTCCTTGGCATAAGCCACAACTCCATTGTCACACAATGGGAGGAACATAGTTCATCTCATGAACCAATATACACCCAAACAGCCTCTTTGGTAGCATCTTAAGTAGCGATGTATTCTGCCTTTATCGTCTAGTATGCCACGGTATCTAGCTTGGAACTCTTCCAACATACCGTCCCTTTACTGAGGGTAAAGACAATGCCTGCGACTGACACTCAGTCGTCTTTATCACCCTGGAACCTTTCCATTGATTCTCCCCAGGATCGATTGATACCATCTCACTACAACTAGTGAGTGTCCTAATATCCATTTAGATCTATCTCATAGATCCAAAACCCAGGATTTAGTAGGTATCACTTTGATCCTATGTGGAGAATCATTGTGATAAGCGGAGATTGACCGATCATAGCATAGGAAACTCCTTCCCTATCAAGAGTATGTCATCCACGTACTCTACGAGGATCGTCACCATACTCCCTACTACCCTTTTTTTATACAAGGTTCATCTACTATTTTGATGATGTCAACTTCTTTGACTAATCCATCAAAACAGATGTTCCAACTCCGCGATGCCTGCTTTATCCTATAAAGCATCTTGCACACGTTTCCGCTGCTCTCACTGTCTACGAAGCCCTCTGGCTGTGTACTTATAGACTCCCTCTTCTAAAACATTATTTAGAAAAGCTGTCATGACACCGAACCACCAGATATCGTAGTCATGGTATGTAGCCGTGGCAAGTAGGATCTGGATGGACTTAAGCATAGCTACTTGAAGAGGTTTTACCACTATCCACGCCTGGTTGATGATGAAAACCTTTAACAAGTCTAGCTTTGAAAGTCTCAACTTTTCCATCTACACCAAGTAATCTTCTCAAGATATACTTGCTCCTGATGGGGATTTAACCCTTCAGATATAGCAACTAAAGTCCATACTTTGTTGGTGTATAAGGATTCCATCTCAGATCACTAAGCATCCAGCCATTCTTACAGAGTCTTACTCCTGATGGCCAGCTCGAAGCTAGTTGGGTCATCATCTCATGATGCAATCCTCGCTCCCACTGTCATAGAGAAACAGAATTATCTCTCAGGTGGGTGAGGAACCCTACTAGATCGACGGAGAGGCTGAGGTTCGTTGGAATCTACTGAATCCTTTGGTTCTATCAAATCATCAGCTGTAGTTTGCATAGCTGGAACCTTTCCAGTTCTACATTACAGACCTTGCCTCGAGCTTGTCCGGATTTTGCTTTTAGACATAGGCCGGACAACCCCAAATCTTAACTAACTTAAGAGATGGGCTCTTCCCTTATCATATAAAATATGAAGTGGTAGGCAACTGATTTGATTCGAACCTTATTCAATAGGTATGCAGCTTCTCAAGTGCATAACCCCCAAAGGAAAAAGGTAACTCAGTAGTACTCATCATAGAGCACACCGTATCAAATAGGGTGTATCTGCTCCGCCCCGATATACCATCGTGCTATGGTGTATACGGAGGAGTAATGCTGAGAGAGAATCTCATTCTCCTTTAGAATAGTCCAGGAATTCCATGCACAAGTATTCTCCTCCCTGATCTCATCATAGGACATAATACTTATACCCGTATTTTGGTTCTCTACTTTTAACTTATATTCTGTGAATATCTCAAAAGGTTCGGACTCATGTTTCAACAGGAACATAGGTCTGAATCTCGAAAGATCATCAGAGAATGTAATGAAGTAAAAAAGAACCAGTCCTGGCATGTGTAGACTGGGGACCTACATACATCAACATGTATCATCCCAAGAGTTCACTAACTCTTTCTCTATTTCCAATAAACAGGGCTGTGGTCATCTTATCTTTGTGACATGACTGGCGAGTTTCACAAGATGTAAATTCAAACTAATTTAAATATGCATCTATATCTAACTCTAGCTAGTCGGGTCGCATTGATATGACCTAGTCTACAATACCTCAAGAAGGATCCGTTCATTTCTGAACTCTTCCTCTTGTGTGTGTTCCATATACTAAGAACTGTAATTTGATTTAGAACATCAACGCTTTTAGATAACGTGCCTGAACCGATCAACTTTTGATATAGGAAATGTTCAAAACATTATCCAACAATACAAAATTTTATCATTTCTTTACTAATAAAGAGACTGATATGATTTTGTATATCAAGTTCGGTATCTAATAACATTCGTTCAGAATCAACGTATTGGTAATACAGGGTGACAGTGACCGACAGACTTGGCTGCAACTCTTGCCCCGTTTTCTGCCTCATGAAACTTATCACCCGTTCTCAGTTTTTCTACCCTTTTGTAGCCCTATGTAACAGATTACATATCTGGGATCCTGATCCGGTATCATATACCAAGGATGCGGAGGATACTGAGAAACAGTTCTTTGTAATGAACACACCCGAAGATGATGCATCAGCATGCACTCTCTTCGTTTGGGCGGCACGGGAAATCTGGTATTCCCCAAATTCCTGCTCTGTCTTATAACAATTATAAGTTGGAGCGGGACCAACGTTCCCCAGCTCAGTATAACAAGCGGGTTCGGTCAATAATCCGTATTATTATCTTGATTAAGGCATGATATGGTCGCTACCAGGAGAGAGAGAGAAGAAAACACTCAGCGTGCGCTCTTGCAAGAATAGATTGGTTATTATTTTATCTAATCAGGATGGCTCCCACTGCTTTTTATCAAATCTTCCTTCAAACCCTAAAAGGAAAGACTAGCCGGGATTAATTACACACTACAAGTTCGCCAATCTTTCAGCCATGCCAGTGTCGGTACTTTGAGGGAGGTCCCCCGTGCTTTCGCACGAACCTAATTAATGTAAACCTCATTTTTCCAGAGGCGTAACCTCGTTAACACCTTTCTAGACATCTACTTGATCGGCTAATTGTAATGTGTAAAACTCTCCCAGGAGTAACTCTTACTCGCAGCGGGTATCGGGATCCAACTATCTCATAGAAGGTATGCAATCTCATTGCAAATTTCAACACTTGAAATTCCCGATAATATTTAGCCCCTAGCACCCTATGACCTTGACGGAGGTCAACAAACCATAGGCTACTAGTCAAGTTCAACCCGTCATTTCTTGATCGAATTAAACCCACCCGCACGACCCTTGACGGAGGTCAACAAGGCCGCACGACTACCCTAATCCAATCTGCATCATATGCATAAGCAGATAAATACTAGTTAGCTACCGCACACTACGCCTTGACGGAGGTCAACAAACGTAGCACGAATACTAAATAGGACTTATCTGAAATAATGGAGGGCTACGACAGGTTTTTCTGAAAACCTATTGCGTAATGAACTTGATATCGTTGTAGGATCGAATGAATTTTGAAATGGAGTGTTTTTGAGGCATTTCTAGTTTTGCTAAAGGAGTCACTCCCGGTGAAGGGATCGTCGGTCCTTTCCTCGTCGAATGAGGTGCATGATATATCATATATATCACTGTGCAAAGCAAAAACACTTAAAAGCAATCAAAAGACAAACCGAGTGTGTAGCATCTGCCAGTTATTGCTAAAGGAGTCACTCCCGCTGAAGGGATCTCGGTCCTTTCCTTATCGAATAAGGTGCAGGATATATCATATATACCGCTGTGCAAAGCAAGAACTGTAGCTACCTGTTTTATTTTGAAATTCGATTTTACAACATCTTAGGTTTCTTTTATTTCATTAATCTCATTAATGAAGTCCCATCATTTAAGTACCTAAACATCACAGATAAATACGACGTACACTTATGCCATCCGCATTCGCCTCGATGTCCCCTCGTGCACCGTTAGGTTAGGTAACTAACGGCAGAGCGGGGCAGGGCTAGCGCGGGTGTAAAACATAAGTAACCCCTATATAATATATCATATATACTATATACTGTATCTATCACAGAACATCACATGATCACATCACAGATATCGCAGCAGAAGAATCATATGAAATATTGGATATACTAGGACGTCCGTGTTTTCAATACGAGCCAGTATAAAACACGGATTCCACGGTCGCGATGAATAGCCAAACCCACACCCCTAGACCCCTACGAGAGCGGCAAGCAACCCTACCAATTCTAGAGTTAGCAGACCCGGACTCGACTCCTCGAGTTGGTCTCCCACTGGACTCCAGAACCCGGTTACTTGTGCTCCCCTCCTTGGGTCTATGCTACTGCGGAAAAGTAAATAATATACAACGGGTGACAACTTCCGCTACCTGGAACTGCCCCAATAAAAGAATATTACATACAAGTTTTTACATGAATGAAAATGAAAAACACTCATCTCACATAAAAACCCCAGGCTATTCAAACACGACGATCCAATATAACATATCCAGCAACACATAACATCACATGTCATCAACGTAAGTAAATATGCGCATCCCAATTGTCGTTGACATATAGCAAAGAAACAGGCGATATCACATATTACACTTACGGTCACAGAAAAGAAAGTGTAAAACTACAACAGTTGGAATCCACAACCACCTCAGACATCGCATGCCTGACCAAATGAATTACTTAGACATCGCATGCCTAACAATTATAAACACTGCATTTTAGTCTCATTATCGAAAACTCTTTTCAATACCAAGTCGGGCAATTCAACAGGATTCCCGACATTTTGATCGAATGCTCGTCGCAAATTTCAGTAGACGGTCGCACCCCTGATACCGTCGACGAAGTGCACCAAGGCGGAACACCGCTACCGGGAGCACCCGAACGGATGCTTTCGGCGACGGGGTTCTCCTGCAGTCACTTGGTCGGGGCTAGGGGGTGTAGCTGTCTATTAAGTTTACCCGGCGAGTATCCGCGTACGCTACGTGATTGCGACGGACTTTTGATCACATCAAAATTCCGTGGCAACCGATCAAGTGAGACTAAACTGCTATGTTTATAACATTCATTCAGTTATCTCATAACTTCTTGTGAATTCCAATTATTGTATCCAATTCCGGATAAATAGAAAATGCTAAACTTTTCGATCGAACAATCGATCACCCAAGTTTTCCCGATATAGCTCAACACATGAAATAAGTCTAACAACATTCAGTTCGTGCCTCAGTACCAACGGTCCAGCCGTAGAAGGGTCAAGCCAACGCCTCACATGTGGCACGCCGTACTGCCCCAAACCCGAAGGTTCAAAGGGCTGTTCAAGACGGTCACATAATCGAGTTAAGGTTTGTTGTCTTCTAGAGGGTCCATCGCGTTACTTGCACTACTTAGAACGTCGTTAAACTACGGAAAAATCCAACACTTGGAAATTTCCCGACAGGGGAAAAATTGGGTATTTATATCCGGTCGAACTTTTTAACATATTCTAAAATTTATCCGGAAAGCCACATAAACAAAATCTGATACTCCGATCGAAACACCGAATCCCCAAAACAACCCCAGAAAATACAACTCTTGAATAAATATTAAAAATTCCCAGAAAATCCAGCACCTGACAATAAGAATTACTGTGCATAAAACTAACAGTGATCTCATTCATTAGCCGCGGAACCGCCGCAGAAGCCAAGCTTCTGCCACGGTTCCGCCGCACTGTAGCAGGTTCAATAGAAAAATTTTGCATCGTAATTCTTATTTTTCCCTGCTGAATTTTTTAGCAATTTTTAATTTGGAAAAATCCACGTTTTCAGAAAAAGTCCAGAGAGCGTGGAAAAATGGGGTTTCGGGTTCGATCGGACTTCAAACTCCGTCTAGACTTCGCCTAAGGCTCTAGCTAGGCTCTAATACCACTGTAGGGTTCCTAGGCACTTCCAAGAGGTCTCACAAGGCATCAACCATGCCAATTTCAAAAAATACGGTGCCGAAAAACCCTAGACTAGATCGTTGGCTAGATGTTTAGGCGAAAAAAGGAAACTAGTTTACAGCTAAACTAAAAGAACGGATATACAACCGTTGTAGATCCGGTCATCCACCTCCATAGCTCCGCAATGAAGTCTCCTCGCAGTCCAAGTCGAACCCCGGGCTCTAGCGTCGGCTTCATCGGAGAATGGACGGGCTAGGTCGTCGACGTCGATGCCGAAGATGATCTACGTCGAGGCATCACTAGATCAAGCTCCAACTTCACCAAGTCAAGAAACTTGTGAAGAAAACACACTCTACTACTTGGCAATAGGTAGAGGATGAAGAAATAAGAAGTGGGTAGACTTTAGAATTGGATTTCTCACTCATTTCATCAATCCACCATTAATGAAGTCAAGCTTCTTCATCTTGTGAAGAAGAAGAAGATGAAGAAGATGATAAGTCTTGTGAGAATAATTGAAAAAGAAAATCATTCTTATCATATTCTTAACCTTAGTTAAGTGTAGAGAATAGACCATGGTTAGTAATGATGGTTAGGGTTAAGCAAGAGATAAGAATGGTGGACTAGGTCAAAGCTTCATGAAACTTCACAAAACAACAAATAAAGCCACCATTCTTTTCTCTTTATGCCATTTATTTTCCAAAATGTATAAGCAAATAAATAAATGAATAAATAAGTAATGGAAAAATAAAACCCTAATTATATGTTTAACCATGGTTTAATTCTTTACACTTAACCAAGTTAACATGTATCATCAAACATGATACAATCATTTGCACAAAAAGTATATCACATATACAACTTGTGCATCCAAGTGAGAAAATTCATTTAAAGTGAACAAATACTAGTTAATGCAAAGTAATATATCAAATATACAATTATGCATTAAATCATTAAATCAACACTTGATTTAACGATCCGGTCATATCACATACAACCGACTAATATCCAATGTACCGGTTTATCGAATCAATCCTTGATTCGATAACTAGGTTATATCGCATACAACAATTCGACACATTCATCGCGAGAATGGAATACGGTATCACATACACGCATTATTCTCGGTCCCGCACATATCTCATATGCGCTCCTATTTCGTTTCGCTTGAGCCAGGAAACCTCTGTGTAGGACTCTAAAGACTCGTCAATACGCCGGCAGCAGGTGATGATCATATCAAACACCCACAAGCCGCAAGCTGTCTGCTAAACGTAACGGCCACCCAGGTATTGAGCGATCAGAAGATCGACAAGCAAGCCCGCTCACACTCCAGTGAATCCAACCAGTAACACTACCGTACAGTCCGGTCTGATCGTCTGATATGTCGCATATCTTGCCTAGGGGTGGTAAACGTCAGACCCCAATAGCTCGATAAGTCGTGTCGATATGAGGCTCATAACGGGTCGAGAAACTACTGGTAACACTTACCAGCAATTCTCTGATCAGCCCTGGCCAGGGACTTCCTGTTATAGCCAATCGAACACAGTGCAACATCAACTCCCTATACCGGGAGAGACGAATCCCCTTCTATCGCTCATTGCTTCCATATGATTCGGGACTGTACCCAAAAACCACCGTTTTGCACGCCCTCTTGGACGTGGTAAGATGGAAATCAAAGCACAGTGGGAACCACACAAGACTCTATGACGATCTCGGGTCAACAGACTACTCTGTACTAGTGTCACCAGAGAACTGCCATCTGACGTAAGGTATAATACCATCTAGGAGTTCTCGGCGAGTCCGTCCAGTGTACCCAGTCTCTACTGAGCACCCGTATATCATCTCTGATGTCAAACACCGATGGACATAGGATCATCCATCGCCCATCTGTATGGGTCGAGAAGGTACACGCTAGTCTACTCTGGTATATCGATGCCCCGTCTCGATACACCCACGAGTAGGGACATTGAAGGATGTACTTATGGACTACCATGTCCCCACTAGTATGATCCGCATCATAGTCCAGGTAGTCAAGTACACATCCTAAGGGCTTTACCAACATGTAATAGAGAGACAATCTGAGTACACGTTAAGGTAAAGAGTAACCAGATAGCATACTATCATGTCGAGCAAGAAAGTCCTCCCTATATATGTCCCAGCATCCACTACAATATACATCCTATGTACAGTAATGGCCTCTAGGGCATACATATAACTAACACTTGAACTGCCTTTTGAACCTTTGGGTTTGGGGCAGTACGGCGTGCTACATGTGAGGCGTTGGCTTGACCCTTCTACGGCTGGACTATTGGTACTGTGGCATGTGATGGATGTTTTTTAAACTGATTTCACGTGTTGAGATATATTGGGGAAATCTTGGGTGTTTGATTATTCGATCGGAAAGTTTAACATTGTCTATTTATCTGTATTGTGATACAATATTTGGAATCCACAAGAAGTTATGAGATAACTAATTTGAATGTTATAAACATAGCAGTTTAGTCTTAATTGATCGGTTGCCACGGGATTTTGATGTGATCAAAAGTCCGTCGCAATCACGTAGCGTACGCGGATACTCGCCGGGTAAACTTAATAGACAACCATGCCCCATAGCCCCGACTAAGTGACTGTAGGAGAACCCCGTAGCCAAAAGCATCCTTTCGGATGCTCGCAGCAGCGGTGTTCCGCCTTAGTGCACTTCGTCGACGGCATCCGGGGGTGCGGCCGTCTACTAAAGTTTGCGACGAGCATTCGATCAGGATGTCGGGAATCCTGTTGAATTGCCGACTTGATATTGAAAAGAGTTTTCGATAATGAGACTAAAATGCGAAGTTTATAATTGTTAGACATACGATGTCTAAGGAATTCAGATGGTTAGGCATGCGATGTCTAAGGAGGTTGCGGATTCCAACTGTTGTAGTTTTACATTTTCTTTTCTGTGACTGTAAGCGTAGTATGTGGTGTATAGCCGGCTTCGTTGCTATACATCAACGACAATCGGGATACGCATACTTGCTTACGTTGATGATATGAGATATTATGTGTTGCTGTGATATGTTATATTGGATCGTCGCGTTTTTAATAGCCGGGGGTTTTATGTGAGATGAGAGTTTTTCTTTTTCATTCATGTAAAATTCATTTGTATGTAATATTCTTTTATTGGGGCACTTCCGGGCTGAGGATAATGTCACCGTTGTATATTATTTACTTTTCCGCATTAGGTAGACCTAAGGCGGGGAGCACAAGTAACCGGGTTCTGGGGTCCAGTGGGAGACCATCTCGTGGAGTCGAGACCGGGTCACCTAACCCTAGAATTGGCAGTGTTGCTTGCCGCTCTCGTAGGGGTCTAAGGATGTGGGTTTGGCTATTCATCGCGACCGTGGAATCCGTATTTTATACAGGCTCGTATTGAAAACACGGACATCCTAGTATATCCAATATTTCATATATGTTCTTCTGCTGCAATGTTCTGTGATGAGATCATATTACTGCCTGAGACGAATGTTTATATTATATATATGAGATATATATTATATATTGTTGATTTCGTTTCATATCTGATGCTTGTGAAGCATATTAAAATGGGACTTCATTAATGAGATTAATGAAATAAAAGAAACCTAAAGATGTTGTAGAAACTTGTTTAAAAACTGGTAGCTCTAGTTCTTGCTTTGCATAGCAGTGTTCCTTGTAGAACATCCAGCACCTTATTCGATAACGAAAGAGCCGAGATCCCTTCACCGGGAGTGACCTCTTTAGTGAAACTAGCATATGCTAAAAACTCGGTTTGTCTTTTGATTGCTTCTATAGTTTTTGCTTTGCATAGTGATATTTGTGAAATATCCTGCACCTTATTCGATGAGGAAAGGGCCGACGATCCCTTCACCGGGAGTGACCCCTTTAGCAAAACTAGAAAAGCATAAAAAACACTCCATTTAAAAATCACTCGATTCTACAACGATATAAAGTTCATTACGCAAAGGGTTTTCTTAAAAACCTGTCATAGCCCTCCGTCATTTCAGATAAGTAATAGTTAGTATTCGTGCTGCGTTTGTTGACTCAGTCAAGGCGTAGTGTGCGGTAGCTGATTAGTGCTTATCTGCAAAGCATATGATGCGATTGGATTAGGGTAGTCGTGCGTCCTTGTTGGCTCAGTCAAGGGTCGTGCGGGTGGGTTTAATTCAATCGGGAAATGACGGGTTGAACTTTACTTGCGGTCTATGGTTTGTTGACTCAGTCAAGGTCATAGATCGCTTGGGGTAAAATATTATTAGGAATTTCAAGTGTTGAAATTTGCAATGAGATTTCATACCTTCTATGAGATAGTTGGATCCCGATACCCGCTGCGAGTAAGAGTTACTCCTGGGAGAGTTTTTCACATTACAATTAGCCGATCAAGTAGGTGTCTAGAAAGGTGTTAACGGGGTTACGCCTCTGGGAAAACGAGGTTTATTTTAATTAGGTTCGTGCGAAAGCACGGGGGACCTCCCTCAAAGTACCGACACTGGCCTGGATGAAAGATTGGCGAACTTGTAGCGTGTAATTAATCCCGGCCAGTCTTTCCTTTTAGGGTTTGAAGGAAGATTTGATAAAAACAGTGGGAGCCATCCTGATTAGATAAAATAATAACCAATCTGATCTTGCAAGAGCATATGCTGAGTGTTTTCTTCTCTCTCTCTCCAGGTAGCGACCATATCACGCCTTAATCAAGATAATCAAACAGATATATTGACCGAACCCGCTTGTTATACTGAGCTGGGGAACGTTGGTCCCGCTCCAACTTATAATTGTTATAAGACAGAGCAGGAAATTGGGAATACCAGATTTCCCGTGCCGCCCAAACGAAAAAAGTGCATGCTGATGCATCTTCTTCGGGTGTGTTCATTACAGAGAACTGTTTCTCAGTATCCTTTATGTCATGGGTATGAGATACCGGATCAGGATCCCGCATATGTAATCTGTTACATGGGCTACAGAAAGGTAGAGAACTGAGAACGGGTGATAAGTTTCATGAGACAGAAAACGGTGCAAGTGTTGCAGCCAAGTCTGTTGGTCACTATCATCCTGTATTACCATAATACATTGATTCTGAACAAATGTTATTAGATACCGAACCTGATATGAAAAATCATATCACTTTCTTTATTGGTAAAGAAAGGATATAATTTTGTATTGATGGATAATGTTTAAACATTTCCTATATCAAGAGTTAATCGGTTCAGGCACGTTATCTAAAAGCATTAACGTTCTAAATCAAACTACAGTTCTTTGTATACAGAACACGCACAAGAGGAAGAGTTCAGACATGAACGGATCCTTCTTGAGGTATTGTAGACTAGGTCATATCAATGCGACCCGACTAGCTAAGTTACACATAGATGCATATTTAAATCTGTTTGAATTTACATCTTGTGAAACTTGCTGGTCATGTCACAAAGATAAGATGACCATAGCTCTGTTTATTGGAAACAGAGAAAGAGTTAGTGAACTTTTGGGATTGATACATACTGATGTATGAAGGTCCCCTGTCTATATATGCCAAGACCGGTTCTTTTTACTTCATTACATTCTCTGATAATCTCTCAAGATTCAGACATATGTTCCTGTTGAAACACAAGTCCGAACCATTTGAGATATTCACAGAATATTAAGTTAGAAGTAGAGAACCAAAATACGGGTTTAAGTATTATGTCCTTTGATGTGATCAAGGAGGAGAATACTTGAGCACGGAATTCCTGGACTATTCTAAAGGAGAATGAGATTCTCTCTCAGCTTTACTTCTCCGTATACACCATAGCACTATGGTATATCGGGGCGGAGCAATAGCACCCTATGTGATATGGTGTGCTCTATGATAAGTACTACTGAGTTTCTTTTTTCCTTTTGGGTGTTATGCGCTTGAGAAGCTGCATACCTATTGAATAGGGTTCAAATCAAATCAGTTGCCTTCTACTTCATATGTGATATGGAAAGGGAAGAGCCCATATCTTAAGTTTGTTAAGATTTGGGGTTGTCTGGCCTATGTCTAAAAGCAAAATCCGGACAAGCTCGAGGCAAGGTCTGTTATGTAGAATTGGAAATGTTCCAGCTATACAAACTACAGTTGATGATTTGGTAGAACCGAAGGATTCAATAGTAACCAACGAACCTCTGCCTCTCCGCCGATCTAGTAGGGTTCCTCACCCACCTGAGAGATACTTCGGTTTGTCTATGATAGTGGGAGTGAGGATTGCATCATGAGATGATGACCTAACTAGTTTCGAGCTGGCCATCAGGAGTGGGACTTTGTAAGAATGGCTGGATGCTTAGCGATCTGAGATGGAATCCTTATACACCAACAAAGTATGGACTTTGGTTGCTTTATCTGAAGGGTTAAATCCCCATCAGGAGCAAGTATATCTTAAGAAGATTACTTGGTGTATATGGAAAGGTTAAGACTTTCAAAGCTAGACTTGTTAAAGGTTTACATCATAGACCGATTGTGCCTAATGATGAAACTTTTTTTTCTGGGACCTATGCTTAAGTCCATCCAGATCCTACTTGCCACGGCTACATACCATGACTACGATATCTGGTGGTTGGGTGTCATGACTGCTTTTCTAAATGATGTTTTAGAAGAGAGCGTCTATAAGTACACAGCCAGAGTGCTTCGTAGACAGTGGGAGCAGCGGAAACGTGAGCAAGATGTTTTATGTGATAAAGCAGACATCGCGGAGTTGGAACATCTGTTTTGATGTGGTAGTCAAAGAGTTTGACTTCATCAACATAGTAGATAAACCTTGTATATACAAAAAGGTAGTAGGGAGTATGGTGATGATCCTCGTAGAGTACGTGGATGACATACTCTTTATAGGGAAGGTGTTTCCTATGCTACGTTCGGTCAATCTCCGCTTATCACAAGGATTCTCCATACAGGATCAAAGTGATTCCTCCTAAATCCTAAGTTATGGATCTATGAGATAGATCTAATTGGATGTTAAGATACTCACAAGTTGTAGTGAGATGGTATCAATCGATCCTGGGGAGAATCACTGGAAAGGCTCCAGGGTGGTAAGGACGACTGAAAGTCAGTCGCAGGCATTGTCTTTACCCTCAGTGGAGGGACGGTATGTTGGAAGAGTTCCAAGCTAGATACCGTGACATACTAGACGATTAAAGGCAATATACATCGTTACCAAGGGTGCTACCAAAGAGGAAGTCTGGATATATATAAGTTCATGAGATGAACTTCGTTCCTACCATTGTGTGACAATGGAGTTGTGGATTTTGCCAAGGAACCCCCCCGTCCCATCAGAAATCCAGATATAATTCTTAGGCAGTATCACCTGATCATGGAGATGGTTGATCTCCAGGGAAATCGAGGTTAGGAGAGTAGACACAGAGGACAACAGCGCGGATCCACTCACGAAGGCCTTTGTCCCAGTAGAGACTTTTATGGGATGGTTGAGTATGAGATACTTCAACCGCAGCTAAATGTTGGGTATGTGATACCACAACAGATGGCCTTAGTCCAAGTGGGAGATTGTTAGTTATATGTATGCCCTAGAGGCTATTACTGTACATACGATGTATATTGTAGTGGATGCTTGGACATATATAAGGAGGACTTTATTGCTCGACATGATAGCTATCTGGTTACACTTTACCTTAACGTGTATACTGATTGTCTCTCTGTTACATGTTGGTAAAGCCCTTAGTATGTGTACTTGACTACCTGGACTATGATGCGGGTCATACTAGTGGGGACATGGTAGTCCATAAGTACATCCTTCAAGGTCCCTAGTCGTGGGTGCATCGAGACAGGGCATCGATGCACCAGAGTAGACTAGCGTATACGCATCTTGACCCATATGATGGGCGATGGATGATCCCATATCCATCGGTGTTTGACATCAAGGATAGTGTACGGGTGCTCAGTGGAGACTGGGTACACTGGACGGACTCGCCGAGTACTCCCAGATGGTATTATACCTCAGGTCAGATGGCAGTTCTCCGGTGACACTGGTACAGAGTAGTCTGTTGACCTGAGATCGTCATGGAGTCTTGTGTGATTCCCACTGTGCTTTGATTTCCACCTTACCACGTCCAAGAGGGCGCGCAAAACGGTGGTTTTTGGGTACAATCCCGAATCACATGGAGGCAATGAGCGATAGGAGGGGATTCGTCTCTCCCGGTATAGGGAGTTGATGTTGTGCTGTGTTCGATTGGCTATAACCGGAAATCCCTGGCCAGGGTTGCTGAGATTTACTAGTAAGTGTTACCAGTAGTTTCTCGAACTATTATAGACCTCATATCGACACGACTTATCGAGCTACTGGGGTCTAACGTTTACCACCCCTAGGCGAGATATGTGACATATCAGACGACGAGACCGGACAGTATGGTAGTGTTACTGATTGGATTCGCAGGAGAACAAGCGGGCTTGCTTGTTGATCTTCTGATCGCTCAATACCCGGGTGGCCGTTACGTTTAGCAGACCGCTTGTGGCTTGCGGGTGTTTGATATGATCATTACCTACTACCGGCGTATTGACGAGTCTTTAGAGTCCTACATAGGGGTTTCCTAGCTCAAGCGAAATGGAATAGGAGCACATATGTGATTTATGAGGGACTGAGATTAATACGATATGAGATACCGTATTCTATTCTCGCGATTCGTGACATTGATCGGTTGTATGCGATATAGCCGGGTTATCGGATCAAGTGTTGATTCGATAAGTTGTTACTTTTGATATTAGTCGGTTATAGCCGGATTATTAAATCAAGAGTTGATTTAATAATTTAATGCATAATTATATATTTAATATATTACATTTCATTAACTAGAATTAGCTCACTTATGATTTATTTTCTCACTAGTATGTGCACATTGTTTATATATGATATATGCAAGTGTACATGTTTGTATCATGCTTGATGATACACACAAGATGGGTGTATGAGACTCATACCAAAATTAGGTTAAACATTAGGGTTATTGGTTTATCTTAAGATTTAACAAAAGGGTTTAACTTAGTCAAAGTAATCAAGCTTGAAGAAGCTTGGAGAAGCTTTGACAAAGTCCACTCTTTTGTCATTTCTTTTGATATTCTTTAACCTAACCTTTAACCTAAAGTCTTGGCTAATTCTCTACATGAGTTAAGCATGAGGGCTTAACTCAACCATGGTTCCATTTACTTATTGGATATGTTTTCATTTGGATGGATAATTCTTTCTTCTTCTTCTTCATCATCAAGCTCCATCCAAAAGCTTACTAGCTCCAATGGTGCCATGAGCAAAAGAGTGAGAAAATCAATTCTAAAGTGAGCCCACTTCCTACTTCTTCATCCTCTACCACTTGCCATGTAGTAAAGTGTGTTATCTTCACAAAGTTTATGACCTAGTGAAGGAATAGCTTGAGTTTGTGTCTCCCCGACGTAGATCATCTTCGGCCTCAAAGTCAACGTAGCAAGCACGTTCGTTCTTCTCGTGAAGCTTCAATAGAGTCCAGAGTTCACGATCGCAGCGATGGGGACGTCTACACGGAGCTAATGAAGCGGAGGACCGGATCTACAAAGGTTGTAATCCTTTTCACTTAGTGTTAAAGTTGTTAACATGCAAGTTTTCGCCTAAACCCTAGTTTAAAGATCCGTATTAGAGTTGTTCGGCACGGCTAAAATTTTAATCGGGCATGGTTGATGCCTCGTAGACCCTTGTGCGCGTGCCCAGCAACCCTACAATAAGAGCTATCATCTTCAAAACATGATTGCCTACTTGTGTGCCAGCCATCCGCATCTGAAACAACTTTCGAGATGCCTCGTATCGTAGGGTCCGAGATTGCTCCCCAAACAACTCCTTTGTATGGAGAAAGATGTATTGAACATCCATCTCCTCATGCTGCTTTTGATGTGTATTGTCCATGGATGCAAGCGCGAGGCATTTGGCAGTAGCACAGTCAATATCCTACGTTTTGCGGATCTCCTTATCCACAACAGAAGATTCAGGGCCTGGGTTGGGAGGGGCTGAGGCAGTGAGGACATATGATACTTTATCATATGTGAGAGTAATATTAATGTTACTCAGCCAGGCTTTATAATTCGGCCCGGTTAGCTTATTTTTCTCTCACAAAAGCTTAAGTCCAGTCATGGTTATCTGCCATTAGGAGAGAGAAAAGAATATAATCAGCGAAATCTCTTGCAAAGATCAGATTGGTTATTATTTTATCTAATCGATGTCTCCCACTGCTTTTATCAAATTTTCCTTCAAACCTTAAAAAGAAAATTAGTCAGGATTAATTACATACTACAACTTCGCTAACCGTTCATCCAGTCCGGTGTCGGTGCTTTGAGGAAGGATCGTCGTGCTTTCGCACGGACCTAATTAAAATAAACCTCGTTTTCCCAAAGGCGTAGCTCCGTTGACACCTTTCTAGACACCTAACGGTTAGCTAATTGTAAAGTGCAAAACTCTCTTGGGAGCAACTCTTGCTCACAGTGGGATTGGGATCCTACTATCACATAAAAGGTGTGCAATCTCATTGCAAATTTCAACTCTTGAAACTCCCGATATGGTTTTTACCCCTAGCACTCATGACATTAGCTATGGTCAACATATCATAAGCACTAGTCAAGTTATACCCATCATTTCATGATTAATTAGACCCACCCACATGACCCTTGGCTATGGTCAACATAATCATGTGACTGTCCTAATTAATCATATCATATGATGTGTAGGAAGACATCACTTAGCTACCGTACACTACGCATTGGCTATAGTCAACATACGTAGCGCGAATACTAAGTACTCTACTTCCTAAAATGATGGAGGGCTGTGAATGGTTTTTAAGAAAACCTTTAACGCTTTGAACTTGATATCATTGTAGAATCTAATGGTTTAAAAATGAGTGACTTAAGCTTCGCACTTTGAAAACTTGCTTTTTCATAAAAAGCCGAGTAGGTTTCAAATCCGATTCTACAACATCTTTTAGGTTTCTTTATCTTTACATTAATCTCATTAATGTAGTCCCATCATTTAAGTCCTTAAGCCATCACAGAAAAGAAACGAAAATAGAACGTACGCTTATGCCATCCGCATTCGCCACAGTGTCCCGTTATGTACCGTTAGGTTACTTAACTAACGGCATAGCGGGGCGGGACTAGCGCAGATGCAAAACATAAACAACATTTATTATATATCATATATATAATACACCATTCGTCTCAGCATATAAAGTGATCACATCACAGAATATCAACAACAGAAGAACATATATGAAAATATTGGATATATTAGGAGGTCCGTATTTTGTATTTAGCCAACAATAGAAAATACGGATTCCACGGTCGCGATGAATAGCCAAGCCCACACCCCTATACCCCTACAAGAGTGGCAAGTGACCCTACCAATTCTAGAGTTAGGAGACCTAGTCTCGACTCCCCGAGATGGCCTCCCACTGGACCCTAGAACCCGGTCATTTGTGCTCCCCACCTTGGTTCTATCCTAATGCTGAAAAGTAAATAATATACAACAATGGTGACATCATCCTCAACCCGGAAGTGCCCCAATAAAAGAATATTACATACAATGAATTTTATATGAATGTAAAGAAAAACTCTCATCTCACATAAAACCCCCGGCCATTCAATCACGACGATCCTATACATCATATCTCAGCAACACATAACATCACATGTCATCAATGTAAGTAAGTATGCGTACCCCAATTATCGTTGATGTATAGCAACGAAACCGGTGATACACCACATACTACTCTTACGGTCGCAGAAAAGAAAGTGAAAAACTACAATAATTGGAATCATCACTGCCTTTAAACATCATAAACCCGGATTATCACATATTCTGTATTTCATGCCTAACGATGCAAATCTTACATTTGGGTCTCAACTATGAAAACACCTTTTCAAAAGAAGTCGAGTAATTCAACAAGATTCCCGATTCCACCCGAGACCAAAATGTTAGATTTACACGCAACTTATTACTTTTCACAAAACTAATTAGTGTAGATTCCAATTATTGTATCACATTCACAAAAATCTAGACGATGTTAAACGTTTCGATCGAATCAACAAACACCCACATTTCCCCGAGAGCTCAACACTTGAGAAAAGTTAAAATACCCAAAACATTCAACAGTACCCATGGACCAACCGTAGAAGGGTCAACCCTTGCCTCACCTATGGTGCCACAGAACTACGGCAAACCCTAGTGTTTGTCCGCGGTTCCGTGGTCATAGAATCGAGTTAGGGTTACGTTCTTCTAAAGGGTCCATAGAATTACTTGCATGATTTTTCGAATATTTTTAACTTGGAAAATTCCAACTTTTGGAAAATTATCAGAAGGGGTCATGAGACGGTGTTTGATGTTCGTTCGAACTGTAAAACGCCGTCTAGGTAACCTAAAACAATGTTAAAATTACGACTACGAAATACCCCGAATAGTCTTTACTGAAAGATAACATCACATGCAATCTTAGTAAAAACAAGCAATACCTAAAACACCAAACCCCAGAGACCAGAGCACCAAACAAAAACGAGGCGAATTGGGCATGGAAAAACCGGCCAGGCCGGAAATTGTGAGCATTTCGCCGGGTTAAATCCGGTGGAATGACCTTGTTTTCGTGTGGTGTTCTTATTAAATCATAAGTAACATTATGTAACTGCTTAAAAAAAATTTAGACGCTCTGAAAAATTCGACAGAGAGAAGGTTTAGGGTTTCGGTTTTTTCGAAGTTATTTCGGTTTCGTAATTTATCTAACATCGTCTAAGTTTCTAGATTGGCTCTGATACAACTGTAGGGTTTGTGTAGCACCATGCCTAGGGTTTGTCGAAATTAATTATTTTAATATTATTTTAAGCCGTCACTAATACATTTAATTAGGGAAAAATACAAATTGGAATGGGTTGATAACAATTTTATAATTCATGACACACTAAACTGATATGTAAAATATGGTTTCTGAAACGAATTGGTTTGCCAAAACGGTTTAGAAAATATTGAAGAAAAATATCTTAATTAGTTAATGTTGTGTTAATGGGAATTGGGGTAATATATTTATCTTTTTCCCTAACCTACACACCCACACCTCACCCTCTCTCCCCCTCCTCATGTGGCCGGCCCCACTTTGACAGCCCCCCCTCTCTCTCCCTCCAATCACCTCTCATTTCAAAAGAAAAGTAAAGAAAATGAAAGAAAGTCAAAAGGGGGTGTGGGCTTTGCCTTTTTCTCCCCACTTTCTCCACCTCACTCTCTCTCCTCCCCTACTCCCCTATCCTGGCTGAAAATCCCTGCTGCAACAGCCCCTTCTTTTTCCCCCATTTTCCCATCTCTTTTGCTTCAAAAATTCATCAAATACCCATCAAACAAATCCCAAAATCTAAATCATGCTCTTACCCATTTTAGTGTAGCCTTAGATGCATGGATTGGGGTGAGAGGAGAGCAATTTGAGAGGCTAGATTGCAAGTTTGATCCATAGTTCATGCGGTATAAATCTTGGCCTTTTGTTTAAATTGTTGCTAAATACTTTAGTCTAGCTTAATTATAAGTTTAATTGTGGTTTAATTGTGTGTTTGAAAGTTCAAGAGAGTGGATTGTGATCAAGTTAGGGTTTGTATTGTTTGATCATGGTTGTAATGGGAAGCTTACCATCTTAGGATTTGTAGAATATAAACTAGTACTTAGTTTGCAAATTGTAGCATGGAAAATGTCCTAATTAAGTTATTTTGCTAACTAGGGTTTTTGGAAAATTATTAAATGTTTTAGATTAAAATATAATTATGGGTTCATGTCATTATTAATATTATAATGAGTGGTTTAATGCCTTTGGACCATGCAAAACCTAGCGTAGTTGTTGTTTTGTGCATTTTTAGTTGAAATTGTTAAAATTAGATAAATTGCAAAACTAGAATTTTCAGTTTTATAAGAATTGATGAGATTAAATTTTTAAAATGGGCTGTATGACTTATTTAAGATGTTTAATAAGTATTATGCCCGCTAGATTTGTTTAAACGTCGAGTTTTGTACTAAAACGGGTAATTTTTGCATGCTAGATTTTCGGAAAAATGTCTTTTAAAGTGAGTTTGGGGTTTTTGTGAATTTTAACCTATTTTATATTATAATTAGTGTCATGAATGCACAAATGAGTGTGTTTGGCTTTTTCTCTATGGTTTGACGTTTGTACATCGACATCGAGGGTTGGTTTGGCTATTCTTGCATGCGTAGGCGATAGGTTTTGACCTATGCGTGATACGCGTGCCGATTTGATTTTCGTATGCCATTTCGATTTCGAATTTGGTTTTAATGCGATACGGTACGTTATGACATGTAGGTACCCCATGTGGACTTCGAGACGACAAGCAAGCGCGTGGCGACGTCGGCACCGGCGAGCGAGGACCAGGTGAGTAGATTTATATCTACGGGGAGAAGTCGGGTGGATGGCGTATAGCACCCCCGCAGTTCGTGGTGATGTATACGAATACGTATACACACACATATATATTGATTATATTATTGAGTTTATTGATGATAAAGATGGATTTTAGGTGTGATTGGATAGGTTTAGTGTTGCGAGACCCTAGAGTGGGGGTTGCACCACAATTACACACACACCCATACTTGCATACATTCTTCTTTCATATGTGCTTATATGGGGTTATATTGTTATGTGTTCACATGGGTATGGGACTATGTGTTCACATACTGGATTTGAGGATAGTATTTGGGATTTGAGATGAGTCGATAAGATTTGATTGAGACCGCGAGAACGGTGATATGGCAGGATTCGTACTTGAGATACGTCCTGATATTATAGCGGATCTTGGGACGACGTTACATGTGAATAGTGTTATACATTGAATGGTTGACATGTGATCGTGATATGAGATAAGATATATTAAGATATTTATAATAGGTCGCATTAGGCGATGTATACCCCTTTATGACGATATATGATGATGATATCGGTTTGTATGAGGCTGTAGATCAGCAGTCAGATCATGATTTGATTGATGATATTAGTATTGTACTTGACGTAGATCAGTACCCCGGATTATGATCTTTGATAAAGAGGATACCAAATGATTAATTTGATGAATGTGATACTGACCTGTACCCAGATTTGGGGATGCCGTAAGACGGATTTACGTATGAGCTATATATTGATGTTTGATCTGCACTCTTGACTTGGGAATAACTGATTATAGATATGGTATCGGATGCGATATTATCGAGGCGGGACCACCGACTAATATATATATATGTACATATATATATATATATATATATATATATATATATATCGACTCAGATGTTAGGCGGTTTCCTTACCTTTAGTTTAGCTTGACAGCTTAGCCCTATAGTTTAGTGTAGTCGTTAGCCCATATTAATTGTCGGTGTGTCTAGTATTCAGCTCCCGCTCATTATTGTTGTTCGCTCCGCATCGCCTGCTTACATTATGATTCATATTCTATTGTTGATATCATGCTGTTAGGACACCAGCACTATTACCGATGACGCGTATGTACCACGTAGACTTACTTGCCGGCTCACACACATCTTCAACGTTAATTGTCATGTCACGAACACTTTAGAAAACACTATTTCATTTGACATAGGTTGTTAGCTAATAGTTTAGACATGATATTAGTGTACTTGCCTTATATGCTAGTTTAGACATTGTAGTTACTACTTGCTACTTCATGCATGTCATTATTCATTGATATGCCACATTGATGGATTTTTATGTCTATATTCACTGTTTACATGCTATTGAGGATTTGGATTCGGATTTTCATGAGATTTCCTAGATTTAAGGGGAAACCGCAAAAACACTTATAAACTTCTTTCTCTTTTTTTTTAAAGAAAAGTGTGGTTTTCCCATGATGTATGAGTCGTCCACCATGAGTTTGCTGATGGATTTCGAGACCCGAGTTCGAGGAGTGGAGGAACCGTTTCGGGTACATGGTGGACCCGGTACGGTACCCCGGGGCAAGAGGATCGCAGATGATGGCGTTGAGCCTGGAAGGGGAGCACTACCGACCGGTGATATTACCCGACGCGTCGGATATCCGGAGGATACCGTTGTGTCTTGAGATAGATGGTAGGGGCCGGTCTGGACTGACGGCGCCCTAGATATTGAGATTGAGAGATTGAGATTTCGAGATATTGAGGTACTGAGATTTGATGATACAGGCCAGTACGGATAGCCGGAGCCTGAGATTTTGAGACATTGAAATTTATGTTTTGTCTCGATGCTAGACACTGTTTATGCTGATTTCATTATGATACCTCATTTTAAAAATACAAAGGAAATCTCACTAAATTATGAAAGCAGTTTCTTTAGTATAAGTTTTCTGTTTTCATGCATTCATACATCATCCATATGATATATTGCTACCTGAGTCACTGACACGGGCACATGGGAGTACACTTGGGTTAGATATTTACCCTAGCCATTGTTATAGACTGCTGGTTATATATTTGAGGATATATTATGATCGTTGACCTAGGATTGCGTTGTTCATGCGATTTCTGCTCATAGATGTTTTTCTACTCACGAGTTGGCAACTCACCCCCGTTGTGCTACAGTTTCTTGCAGGTTTTGCCGTACAGGTTTCTTTACGGCTTTGCTGGCACTGCTTCTTTCGGGTGACTTGCTAGTAGGTGGGTTTATTTGTATTGTACCCATCATTATACATTGTATATTATTATTCAGTTGTTTCTAGAAGTTCCATCAACCAAACATGTATTTATTTTTGAGATGGAGACCAGTGATGTTATTCTTTCGACCTTAGAGTCGCGCGTTATATTTCTGTGGATTTTTTGTTGTTTTGAGTTTCCTTTTGAGTTTTGATCCTCGCCCTTGGCGTTGTATATTATATTGCTTGTGTGGTTGTGATCGTCGATTGACGAAGAGCTAGCTCCCTCTTGGGGATGCCTTTTATTGATTTCGTATACTATTCATGTTGTATCCCGTTTGGGGGCTAGTATTTACAAAGGAGACTCTGCCGAAATTTTCAGGAAATATTTGATGTTTTTAAAAAAACGCATAATTCGGCTTATTCTATTAAAACTACTTGATTTAAATTGGTTTTCCTTCACTCTACTACTTTTCTTTGTTTGGATTTCTTGGTTTTCGGCTTACTTAGATTACGTACGCCTCGAGACGTTCGTAGTTTAAGTGTCGGTCATGTTCCGTACTTTCGGGACGTGATAGCACGGATTGGTTAGCTACGTGCTGGGCGTCTGTGGACTACAGCGAGAAAACAGTCAGGTTTGTTTTCCCGGCAAGTCAGTTCTCGTTGTGTAGGGGGACAGTGATGTCGCCTCTCACAGCTTGAATTCAGCCTTTTTCGCTAATCGGCTTTTGAGGAGAGGATGTCGTGGATTCTTGGAATTCATTCGAGATACCGTAGCCGCAGTGGATTTCTTGGACCGGTTTTCTTTCGTGCGAGAGTTGTCCGACGTTGTTCCAGATGAGCCGGCGAAGCTTAGGGAGCTTAAGGATCAGCTGCAGAGTTGTTGGTTGGGGGGCTAGTGCGTCTGAGTATTTCGCATTGGAGAGCTCCTATTTCTGTTCTTCAAGGAGAGAGGCGACAGTGAGGTTGTGAATTGATTGATCGTCAGCTGAACCGGCTTATGTGGCGGTTAGGTATCATTTACCTCGCATTGACGATTTCTTCGATCAGCTCCAGAGTGCGAGACATTTTCTAAGTTTGTTGGGGATCAGATCATCATTGTTGCGGGCCCGGAGTGATGACATTCCGAAGACTGCCTTGTGCGTGCTACGGGCAGTTTGTGTTGTGGTGGTGTCGTTGGACTCGCCAATGCCCTAGCAGCATTCCTGGATATGATGAACCGGATTTCTTCAGGCCGTTCCTCGACCAATTCTTGTTGTGTCATGATAACATTGTTGTCTTTTCCTTGTGTCGTGAGGAAAAGAAGCACCACTTGAGGATTTGTTTTGTAGACGTTGGGAGAGTGCCAGCTGTTTGCTAGATTCTCGGAGTGTTCCTTCAGGCTTGTTTGTGTTGACTCCTAGGTCTTGTAGTTATGGGAGACGGTTTCGTATGGTTCCGAGGGAGATCGAGACCGTACAGCTTTGGCCCAGACTGGTGTACAGACGGAGGTCCGTTGATATTTAGGCTTAGCAGGTTTTTACCGCCGTTTCAGGCAGGATTGCTAGTGTAGTGCTGCACCGTTGACTGGACTGACCTGAAAAGAGGTTCTTTTCTTTGGACTGACGCATGCGTGCGGAGTTTTCCAGCAGTTGGAGATTCGGTTGACAACTGCACCAGTTCTTTCTTTGTGTGTTGGTTGAGCATCTGAGACCGGCTGGGATGTTGCAAACTTTAACCGTTCCGAAATAGGAATGAGAGCAGATCTCCACGAATTTCGTTGTGGTGTCTACCCAGGTTTAGTATGGGTGTGACTCCATTCGGGTGTTTGTTGTCCGGTTATTCTCAGTTTGCTTAGTTGTTCTTTGTTATGTTGTGCGTTGCACAGAGTTCCTTCATGAGTCGTATCCAATGAAGGCACCCTGTTTGCTTGCCGTCTTGGACAGGAACTTCAGGAAGCCTTGGGTACTGGTTGAGCTTTAGCTCTATCTTTCCATCCGCAGGATTATGGTTTTGTGAGAGCGGCTATACGACTCTAGAGGTTATGCTTATGCGTACGTACTATTTGTTGTGGGCAGTTGGGAATCGTCACTCGCCATTGTTAGGGTTCTTCTTCGATAGCTGTTATCAGGAGATACTCCTATTGGCAACCTTTTGGTTTTGTTTGTTAGGTTGTGTCGTTATCCAGTCTGTTTTTCTGACTCTGTGTAGTAGGATTTTTGGACCCCAGCTAGTCTAGAGACTTCGGAGTTGATCCAGTTGGTTTAGGTTAGGATAATGACAGCCAGTGCAGACAGAGGTCTTATGCCGACCATGGTGGTCGCATAATTGGGTTCACAGTGGGAGATCATGTATTCCTACGGACTTTCCGATGAATGACGTGTTGATTTTTGGGATGATTATCCCAGGATTGTAGGTCCTTTTGAGATCCTCAAGCGAGTTAGTTTCGTTGCCTTTAACTTGGCACTTCCGCACAGATTTTTGACTATTCACCCCGTTTTCTTTGTGTTGATACTTTGCAATTACCTTCATGACTTTCTCACATGATTCAGCACCAGACCATTTAGCTTTGACGATATCTTTTCGTTCACCGGCAGCCATTGGTGTAAATAGCTCGGCAGGTGGAAAAACTTCGGTCAAGGGTCTTGCCATCTGTAGAGAGTTTTCTTGGACGTAGCCGTTTAGTGAGGTGGTCATTTGGGAGGCTGCGAGCGAGATTTGGGAGTTTTGTACTCTTCTCTTTGAAGGTACGCTTAGTGAGAATTTTAAATTCGGGGACGAATTTTTATAAGGGGGGAGATTGTAACGTTTTAGAAATCGTTATGTGAATTTTTCCGTTTTTGGGTAAAATTGTCGGTATTCTCCGTTTTAAACCGACTGTGATCAAACGACCATATAGACTTGTCAGCACCTAGTTTAGCTAAAATAAAGCTAGTCCGCAATCTTTGGGGTTATATGGGACATTTTGGTTCAATTTGAATTTTTCCCAATTTTTATATTATTTTAATGCGGTATTGACATTTTAGGAATTTTCTCTTAAGTCTTCTTTTCAACAATTAAGTTTGAGTTAATAAAATCCTTCACATAGCATCTAGATATTTGTATGGGTTTTTTATTTTAATCTAAAAGAAAAGAAAAGGAATTGAGGAGGTGCATGCATGTGAGTGTGAATGCATTTATGTGCATTTATCACTTGAAAGTGCTAGGAAATTCCCTCACCTTCCTCCATTATTGGCCGAGCCCTCCCTCTCTTCTGCCCTTGACAATTTCTCTCTCTCTTTTGCAACTGAATACTCTCTTTCACTCACCAAATTCATCACAAATTTTCACAAAATCTCATTTTTCTTCACTTGTACCTCTTGGATGCCTAGGTGCATGCAAAGCTTGGATCTTTGAGTTCTTTTAGCTAGGTAATGATCTCTATCTCTTCTTTAATTAGTTTTTATGCTTTGTAGCTAGTTATTTTCAGTTTAGATTGGTTAAAGTTAAGTTTTGTGCATTATATCGAATTTTAGTGTCGATTTGCGATATCTGTGACCTGCTATGACCTGGATTTCGTACAGAAATTTAAACAAAATTGTAGTGATGTACTAGTGACCCTGGAGCACCATCTGAGACACGAGACCCACCCCACCGGCCAGGGCCGGCAACGAGAAGACCAATTCCGGCGACGTCGGATTTTCTAGAGAGTTGGGGTGTGGGTTTTTGAGGGTAGGTCTATGCTGGGGTTTGGGTGTATTTGGTTCTGTTTGTTTGTTTAGTTTTCTCTGTATGCAAAATCTGGGATCACTAAGGTAGGTTGTAGTGTTTTGTGTTCGCGCGATACGTTATATGACATGGATCGTGCACTTTGTGTGGTTTTGCTCTTAAGTTGTTTTCGTCGTGTCGATGCGTACGTTAGCCACAATACGAACACTTAAGAGGATGCTTTGTGTTGTTGTGTCGGTTAAATGTAGTGTGTGCGTGTTTTGAGTCTATTATTAATATATGCTTGTTTTATTGTCTTAATATTGTAGGTTCGCAGGAGGGGACTACGGACACAGCTACAAAGGGAAAACAGGTGGTTGGCTACACTTAGCCAGGAGTGTTGGTGAGTAGATTTAACATTTACAGGGAAATCGCCCACATGGCGTTATGCGTCTGGGCTAGAGATATTAACTTTGTCGCATATTCTATGTCATGTTTAGAATTGCGCGTTTACCCTACTGCTTAGTAAATTGTTGTGCTTGGACTAGTATCCTTAGGACACTGCACTATTATTGACGGCTCGTGTTGCACGAGCACTGATTGTATGCCACACACACCGTGAATAATTTCCATGTCACGCATAATCTACATATAAAAATGATATTGTCCAGTTAGGGACATTGTGACATTGATTCATATTTCTTATCGCATATGACATATAGCATACCTGTATACCTACATGCTTACACATATGCTTTGACATGCTAGTTACCTGTATACCTATAGGGTATCATACCATTAGCGATAGGTACATACACACTTAAGGACATAGCTATAGGTGTGCTTTGCATTTCATACTTCACTTATACCTGGAGGGTATATCACATCATTACTAATAGGTAGATACCTATATTTTCTGCTATACCTTCATGTGTTCACATATATCTGGCTATAGCTTCGTATTTACCCTTATTGATATATTATTATGAATTGGAGATATTAGGAACCGCATGATACTTATATTAACTAGTTGCGGTTAATTAGCGGCTTTTCCTTTATACGCATACATTGCAGTTTTATGTTGCGTATACTTTATTCATGAATTTTCGCATTGAGATATGGATTTTTCATGATGTTTTCTGGATTTGGGGACCGTGGGATTCATGAAATTATGCATTATTTGAAAAACCCGGTTTCCCTTAATATGACATTTCAGCATCCACCATGAGATTTATCGGTTCTGATATATATACCCCATGTGAGGAGGCGTCGTGGGCCGTATGAGGGTACATTGTGGGGCCTGGAGGTACCCCAGGGCAAGAAGATCGAAGGTCCATGCCGTTGAACCCGGCAGGGGACCATACCATCCGGTGACATTACCAATGACTCGGCGGTTATCAGGGAGATACCGTTAGGAGTCATGTACGTATGGATACGTGGAAAGACGGGGGTCAGAGCTAGGCACTCGTGCTTTTCGGATAGCGTGTGATACGTATCTATCAGGGTGCCAGTCTTGGTGACAGCACCTAATAGATCAAAATTTCTGTGTCGATCCTTGACACATTGGTTTCATGATATTTCTTTTTACTCCTTTGTATATATAACAGGGGATTAGGCCGCTGTTATATATGCCCTTACACCAATATTAGTGGAATGGGACGCTAATATATGTGTATTGACATTAATTTATATACATCATCATATTTATTCATGCAAATATACCTAGAATGTAAAGGACTCATTGACATTGGATTTAGGACATTTGAGAATTCATTTGATATTGATTACGAGATATGTGAGATATATTTGATATTGTACATACGGGATATGTGAGATCTACTTGATGTTGTACATTCGAGATATGTAAGATATACTTGATAGTGTACATTCAGGATTTGTGAGACTTATATGATATGAGAGCCAATTTATGGGCTGACTTGAGGAATTGGGATTTAGATTGTCTTGATGGATTTTGATCCTAACACGATGTCAGGATTCCGTGGAAATGACTTGTTTCATTCCATACTCTACATTTACTGTTTATGCACTCCTTCATGCATTAGTGTACATGTTAGAGTACCTTCCATGACTGTTGCATTTACATACCTTTATTCATATCATTTCTTCATGTACTTGTAGTACCTGATAGAGTACCTTACATGACTGTTACCTTCATATCGTCATATTATTGCTTCATGTATTAATTGTACGTGCTAGTGTACTTTTCATGATTATTGCATTACATATGACTATTCATTGATATTAAATGCTTATGTTAGATTCGCGTTGTACGTGCATACTCGCGATTACCTGCATATGTTATTTACTATTCACGAGTTGGCAACTCACCCCCGTTGTGCCACAGTGTTTGCAGTTGTTCCTCAGGATAGTCAGAGGTAAGGCTATTTCCATCCTTCGTATCATCTTTTGGATGCGGATACCACTTCGCCTGACAATGTGCAGTTTTGCCCTGGTGGGTTTTGTGGTTATCCGATGTTGTATTGTATGTTCGTTGTATCCATGTACTCTCCATCTACCAGTATTATGTATGACTTAGTGACTTGGTGTGAGGACGATATTGTATATGGTGATTGTTTTCCTCCGTTGGGCGTGGATTTTGCTCCCGTTTGGGATGCTTTTACTTATATATTATGCTGTACCCATTTTGGGGCTGGTTTTTACAAAGGAGGTGCTGCCAAAATTTTAAGGAATAAAAGTGAGACTTTAAAGAATTTGGGTTGTGATTTCAAAGGTTTTGAAAATAGTATTACCACTTTCTTATTATTTTTGATGGTTTAGATTGCTGGGTTTTTGGCTTTCTTTTACTACGTTACGCCTGTAGACGTTGCGTAGTATTAGGGCCGTCACGTGCCAATTTCGGGTCGTGACATGGACACACCCATTTGATGTTGCATTCGTACATACAATATATGACATATAGTTACCTTGTGACACGGACACGAGTTCTAACATTTCACATATGCTCATAGTACTACCTTTACTGCTACTCGATGTTATCGTATCATTATTATTCTAATATTATAGTACTGTATGACCCAGGAGATCGTCATACATGCGATTTCTACTCGGTGATGTCTTCTACTCATGAGTTGGAAACTCACCCCCGTTGTGCCACAGTTTCTTGCAGGTTTAACCGTACAGGTTCCGTAGCGGCTTGCTGGCACTTTATTTTCTTCCAGGTGATTGCATTGGTAAGTGGTTTCACTTGCATCGTGACCACCGTTGTATATGTACTTTACATTTCAGTTGTATTTGTTATTTATTCAGTTATATCTAGTTAAAGCTCCATCAACCAGACTTGTATATTTGGTAGACTTGGATAACCACGATTTGTATATTCTTTCGGCCTTAGAGTCACGCTCATGTATATGTTATTGTTTTCTGGTTTTCTTGGTGATGCATGTTTTTCCTTACATTCATTCTGAGTTTTGATCCTCACTTTCGGCGTTGTATATTTGCATTACTTGCGTGGTTGTTTCTGCCAATTGGCGAAGAGCTAGCTCCCTCTCGGGGATGCCTTATATTATATTGGTTGTACCCTTTTCATGTTAAGTTATACAAAGGAGGTGCTGCCCAAATTTTCAATGACGAAAATGTTTTCAAATTAAATATAAACATTGTGTTTTTCTATACTATTATCTATGTTTTGTAGAAGTAACTTGATTTCAGTAAAACCTCATTTCAAAACTGCACCTCCACTATTTTCCCTAAAATGGTTTTGATTTCTGGGCTTTTGTCTTACTTGAATTAGGTGGGGTCCTATAGACTTCACATGATTCAAGTGCCAGTCACGTTCCTTTTCCGGGTCATGACACCTCTTAAGCAAAAGTTTATAATACTATAGATTACTCGGTTTTCTTCAAAACCATTATTTTTTAAAAGCGGAGCCTAAACCACGCCTTTTTAAAGCTATTTGGTTCCTTCAACAATATCAAGTTCAATACGTTTACGGTTTTTTTGCCAAAAACCATCCGTAGCCCTCCGTCATTTCGGATAAATAGCACATAGTATTCATGCAGTGTTTGTTGGCCAAAGTCAAGGCATCGTGAATGGTAGGTATATGTTACTTTTCCGTAGCATAGATAGATGTATTCGTTTAGGACGGTCGTACCTCCTTGTTAACCAAAGTCAAGGGTGAGTACGGGTGGGTATAAATCAATCTGGACAATGACGGGTAGCACTTGACTTGCGTGTTATGATTTGTTGGCTAAGGTCAAGGTCATAAGCGCTTGGGGAAAAAACTACATCGGGAGTTTTAAATATACAGGAAACTTGCTTGCGTTGCATACCATCTGGAGTGTGGTGACTAGAGTGTCTTCCATCTAGTGTATCATGCACTGATAATGGGATCCCGCTCCCACTGATGAGTAGGATTACTCTTGGGAGATATTTTTTACTTCACAATTAGCTGACCTATTAGGTGTTAATGGGGTTACGCCTCTACGGGAACAAGGTTTATTTTAATTTGGTCCGCGCGAGAGCACGGGGAACCTTCCTCGGAGTACCAACACCGACCTGGTTGAACGGTTAGCGAACTTGTAAGGTGTTAATGATCCCAGCTAGTTCTCCTTTTAGGGTTTGAAGGAGAATTCAAGGAAACGGTGGGAGCCATCCTGATTAAATAAAGTGATTAACCAATCTAATCTAGGTTAGAGTGCACGCTGAGTGTATCTTTTCTCTCTCTCTCTCTCTCTTTAGCAGCGACCATGACCTGACCTTAAACTAAAACTCATAAACCAAGTTAACCGAACCTTCTTAAACATATTTGCTTTTGGATTGTTATGATTCACGATAAAGTCGCATGTATCCCTGCCGCTCCTACTTTTCCTTTTTATTTCTCCAGAACACTCCGTATCACTACGAAAATCCATATTGCTTGGGTATGCCATCGTATAGTTAGATACGAACTCGAAGAAACTTGTTTCAGTTCAAGGATGGTTTCTGGTTCTGGAGAAATTGAATATGATTATTCGGTTGTCTTTTCTCTTTACCTTCTCTCAGGTTGCGAAGGCTCCTGGTATTAGGAGAGTACACCTATAACGATTATTGGATTGTCTTCTTCCAAACCATAGGCAGGTGCTGAAAGGTAGGGAAGGAAGAAAACCAATTAGCCTAAGTATGGTGTACAGAAGGTAAGAAGTAAAGACATATAAAGGGGGTTAGAGTGAGGGAAAAGGAAATTGCGACTACTATCATTCACGACCAAGCCGCATATATTCTTGCCACTCCTACTTTTCCTTTGCATTTCTACAGAACACTCTGTATCACTATGAAAATCCATATTGCTTGGGTATGCCATCGTATAATTACATACGAACTCGAAGAAACTTGTTTCAGTTCAAGAATGCTTTCCGGTTTTGGAGAAATTGAATAAATTATTCGGTTGTATTTTCTCTTTAGCTTCTCTCAGGTTGAAAGGACTCCTAGTATTAGAAGAGTACACCTATTACACTTATTGAATATTCTTCTTCCAAATCTTAGGCAGGTGTCAAAAGACAGGGAAGGAAGAAAACCAATTAACCTAAGTATGGTGTATAAAAGGTAAGAAGTAAAGACATATAAAGGTATTGGAGTGAGGGTAAGGAAAATTGCGACTACTGTCATCAATTTGGATGGTGGAAGAGGCATTACTAGGAATACTCTGCCACACCCTATGAAACATTTTCATGTTTCAGTATTACTGTGCGGTGTTAATTGAAAACTGCTTTCCCAATTAGATTCTGACTACAGGGTATGTATTTACCAGACTTTATTCTCTGTAACATTTTGAAAATTTAGAAATAAATAAAATTAACTAATTAAATAATAAAATGCCAATTTAAAAATTTATTAAAACAAAATAGGACATTTTCATAAGTAGTATGTGAAACAAATTAAATAGAAATTTTAGTATGTAACATTAATCAATTACATGGGTTTTAGTGAAAAATTTAGCTTCATTTTAATGAAATGGTGTTTATATAATAACATAAGTAGTGAAGGGTCTTTGTGAAAAATTTAGGAAAAATTTGCAAATTAGAATTGTTAAGGGTGTAAGTGAAAGAGGGGTTAAATAAGGTTTTAGTTCAGAATTTTATCACAAGATAAATAAATTTGGAATGATAATACATTGACACATCCTACTTGCATGCACACTACATACACAACACCTCCTTCTTGCATGAGGATGGCACACCTTGTTTGTTGGCACCTCCTCCTACACCTCACTCTCCCCTTTTAACATATATATTGTGTTCTGACCATTTTAACAAATTAAAATTCAGAAAAATTCAAATTGAAAGTAAACTAAGAACAAACAAAGAAGAATAATGGAAAGGAGAAGTGAAGAAGAAAAACTAGGCTAAGGATTTCCACCACCAAGCTAGGAGCTAAGGATTTGGGTGTCTTGGAGGAAGCCTTTCAACCATCCTCAGTAGGTAAAATGCTTAACTCAGTAGATTTTAGCTCTGTAGTTGAAAAAAATTTAGGAATCGAATAATGAAATATTGTATTTTAGGAAAGACTTAACTCTATGTTAATCTGCTATAGTTTAGGTGAAAATAAACTTAACCAAACAGTGTATAAATCTTATAAACTGGACCTAGAACAAACCCTAGGAGTACGAACCAAAGGGATCGGATTTTGGCCGGCGAGGTTAAAGGCAGATCCGGCGTCGCCGGATTTTTGGTGGACTTTAAGGTTTTAGCTTTTTGGGTAGATCTCTGTATAGGTGTTGGGGTATTTTGGTATTGTTTAAAATAATAATTTAACTGTATAAAAAAATCTGGGAACTAATATCGGAAAAGGGATCAAAATTCTAAAATACGACACGGTAAATTCGTAGCGCGTTTAAGTTTTCTGTTGCAAACAGCGAGGGGTTAAAATCTAATTATAATAAAGGTTTGATAGTTTAAAATAGTCGTATGTAATATAATTAGTACGTAAGAACTTGTATTTTCATATTCGCCGTATCGGAGTTGGCCGTTTCCTTATACAAGTTAATTTTGATTTTAGATTCAAATACTGGAACTTCGGAGGCCGCAAGGAAAGGAAAAGGATTGGCGATTTCTGAGTAGTTTACGACGTATTCCGATGAGTAGACTAAACATCTACCGGGGGATCTTATAAAGATGGCGTGATACGCCCGTAGTTAGGTTTAAATACAAGTTTTTCTTTTGTATGTTAAATTTATCTTATGCATTCTTAAATCTATATATATACCTCCATGATTAATACTTGTTAGAACACTGCACCATTATTGACGAGTTATGCCGCACATGCACAAATCTACATGTTACACTACACCTCGTCGATATTAACATGTCACTTCACACTTAGAAATTATTCTGTTAAAAATGATTCTTATCATACCTTAAGTATCAATATTCGTAGTAATTCGTATATATGACATCATATTTCGTATTCAAGTATTAGTGGTTGATATAAGAGGCATTTGTATTATTGAGGATTTATGGTTTTAAGTTTTCATATACTATTACGAAAAATAAGTGATTTTCATGATTATGTGTCACGTCTACCATAAGATGTCGTTTTTATGATTTGGTTTTATTCTGGACCGAGTTGGGGGTCATACGGTTACGGATTTACAATTTTATCCAGACTGAGTCGGTGGGCATACAGTTGGATACATGGTGGACTCGGTCGAGACCTAGGGGCAGGGAAGCCGCACTTTAGGCGGGGAGCCTAACGAGGATACTCGATTCCGGAGACAGTTATGAACACGACGGATATCAAGATGATACCGACCGGTGTTATTGATTACAGGATCATTCGAGGAATGATGCCTGAAAGAAACACCGAAGATTTGTGTCGATGTTAGGCACGGAAAATATGAACATGATTTGGAAAATAATTGATGAGATTTCGGTTTTGATTCATACATGGAGTATTTCATATTCATTTCTCCACCTGTTATCATGCATCGCATTCACTATTGTTGAAATTAATTCTAGTTCTTCATGTTTACATTATCAGCTGTTATATGTTAGTTATATTCACTTAGTTGGCAACTCTCCCCCGTTGTGCCACAGTTCCTTGTAGGGGTAGAGTGGACGGTTAGCCGTAGTACAAATCCACTTATGAGCTTTTATCGCCTCTTTTGCAAGGTGGGTTACCTATGTAGTAACCTTCTCTTTTGGTATTTTATATTGAATCTAGAGTATCTCCATCAGACCCTGTATTATGACTTAGAACGAGAGGTGGTTGTATGTTTATTATTTGACAGATGAGATCATGTAGTATATTTAATGGTATTTCTTTTACTTATGTCTGAGATTCTTATTGATGTCGTATAAAGTTGTATAATTATTTCCGCTGTTGACATTGTTGATCCCAACTAGGGATGCAACCAAACTAAACACTTTATACTTTCTTTTATTATTATTTCAATAGGAAGTTACGGTTAAAATCTTAATTACTTAAAACTGCGATTTTTACTTAAAAACTAAACTTTTCCTAAAGTTCCGCCAAAAGGGTTTTGATCTTGGTTTTTTTTGGCTTACTCGGGTTGTGTAGATATCTTTAGATATTATACAATCTAAGTGTCGGTCACATCCAAACTTTGGGTCGTGACAAAGTTGGTATCAGAGCTTAGGATTAACCTTACGGAATCGAGTGGTGAGTTAAGGTAAGTCGACTTGAGTTCGTTACGTAAAATGACCTTTGGTTTGATGGAGTAGGTGAATTAGGATGAGTGCAGTACCGTACATATGTTCCGCGGCATATTTACGTTACAATACTCAGCTTAACTAACCTTAGGATGTATATCTTTATTTATTCTTCCCTTGACTCTCTGATATTGATTATCCCTATTCGTAAGCCTTATCAACTCTCGTTTCTTGTTCTAGTTGCCATGGTTACACTAGCTAGGCGAGCCGCAGCCAGAGATGCAGCTAGAGCGAATCCACCTGTGGAGGCGACGGTTACACCGGATAATCCGGCAGTGCATGAGCATGTCGATCCTCCTCCAGATCGACTGACTAGGATAGAGGAGGGTATGTTAGGATTGCAGCATGTGGTAGGACAGCTGGCTGAGGCCACTTGAGTACAGAGACAAGATCCGACACCGACCATGGCAGAGTCCGATGCACAACCTATGCAGACGGTCGCGCTTGTAGACATGAGGGTGATAGATGTATCGCTTCCAGAGTTTATGAGGTTGAGACCTCCGGTATTTACAGGGACCGATGTAGCGGAGGATCCTCAGTCCTTTCTTGATAGGATGGCGAGGATTGGCAGATCATTGCGATGTTCTGATGCGGGGTTAGTTGAGCTGAGTAGCTTTCGTTTGGAGGGGCTTGCACAGGAGTGGTGTGAGTTGATGGAGACAGGGCGAGCTGCTGGTCTTCCTCCGATGTCGTGGAACGAGTTCTCTGAGGTTTTTCTTGCTAGGTTTCTTTTACAGAGTGTGTGGGACGCCAGAGCTAGCAGTTTTGAAGCGTTGCGGAAATCTGTGAGTATGTCGGGGGCAGATTATGATTTACGATTCACCCAGTTGTCGCGCTATGCTCCATACTTAGTTCCTACGGGGGAGCTTAGGATGAAGAGGTTCATAAGGAGTCTGGACACGCAGTTATTTATTGCTATAGGCTCCCAGCATTTCGATACTTATGTGCAGGCCATGGATGCAGCTATGCGGGTAGAGGAGCGTTTGAGCGAGGCAGTGATTGTTCAGGAGCCGAAGAGAACTAGACCTATTGGGTCGATGACTAGGCAGTTTGGCAGAAGTAGAGGCAGGTACACTCCAGGCCACAGTTTCGGACGAAGTTGGACCCAAGGACAGATGTTCAGTTCATACCCCGATGATCAGAGGACGCCATTTACATGTTATAGTTGCAGACTTCCACGATATATGACTAGAGAGTGTACACGTCATGGCGGGACTGTTACTCCGCAGGCTGCTTTACCCCCTCCACCTTCTACTTCGATGGCCTTATTTACTCCCTCAGTTGGCACTATGCGCCAGACGGTTGCACCACGAGGTCGAGGCTTTGCAGGACGCTTGTTCAGTTGATAAAACCGCACATTTGTTATTACATTTTTCCTACCCTTTCCATATTAAAAAAAGTCTTTATTATAATATATCATACATATGAGGGTTTATCTGTAAAAATAATTTTTTCCATCTGTTGATATATTATAATTAGCATTTGGTAAGAAAATGTATATAATATTATTGACCTAATCCGAGTATAACAAAGCCTACTAAATATTATTTAAGTTGTGCAGAATTTTTCCAAGTTGTTGTGCAGAATTTTTTTAAGACTAAAATCAAGGAAAGCAAGTTGTTGAAGAAAACTTGCCTAATTAAGAAAGCAAAATTTGGAAACCAAGTCTGGCAGCAACCACAAGAAGATTTTCATGTTACAAAGGTTCCAAGGATCGCCAAATGTCACAACGAGCCAGCCCCTTGTAGTCGCGGATCCGCCGCGTGGAAGAGGAATCATGAGCAGAGATTTTTTGGGATGAATCTTTACAGTTATTTTCCTAATTTGGAAGCAAAGGTTTCTGGCTTTGGACTATAAATAAGGACCGAGAGCCTCTTGGAAAAATCATCAAGCCGACGAGATCACGAAGTCCAAGACAGCTCACGCATCCATGCTGCTCATCAACGGTTCATCTACCTCCTTAGAAGAGATCGAGAAGCAAACTAGTATTTGTAATCATTTTCTATGGAATCAAAGTGTAATGAATATTGTTGATTAATAAAGGTAGCTCTTTTTTCTATTCTATTTCTTTGTAGTTTAATTATGCATTTTCTCTCCATCTCTTCTTCTCCCAACATGCGCGAGTAATTCTCCGCCTGTTAGGGTTCGTAGGATTAGGGTAGATTAATGGATGATTAAAACACCTGAACTCTTTTTACGTCCTATAAAGTTTATAAACTTTATCAAAAGAATTATTAGCATCCAAATCGGGCACGCTACAAATTCTTTGTTAGTATCGACCGCGATTAGAGATTAGATTAATAATTTTTTTGGTAAAGGCTAGATATGAACGGAGTTCCGTGTCGAGATTGGGGTTAAGAGTGAGATTCCTTTTTCCCTCCAAAAACCCTAATCTACACGCATCACTGTCGTTCTAGTTTTAAATCTATTAAAGGATAGAAAGAGTAATTTTTAATTAATCATCCATAACTACTAAATCCTAATTAACCCTACATGCCCTCCTCTTATATAAACTTACATCCGTAGTTAATCTAGATCTATATTTTGCATTAGTGTTTAAACGTAGATCTAGATCCTACAACCTTTCTTCAATATTCTTTATTCCTCCTCTCTTTTTCGACACATCTAAAGTAAGAGTAAAACATTCAACGTTTCCCTGAGGACGACCCATACTCACCTCGGTCTAGCTACAAGTGACACCGTTCTGATTGCGGTTATTCTACAAACACTCTTTCGAAACAATCAAATGGCGCCGTTGCCGGGGATACGTGCGTAATTTTTATTCTTACTATTTGTGTTGAATTCTTAGACGATTCATATTATTATTAAAACAAAACTGCAAATTGCATATTTAACGATTTGTGCGTGAATTTTTACAAGGAGATCTAGAGTCACAGAATTAAGGAAAACAGGAAACAGAGACATTTTTAGAGATCCAGAGGAGCACAGAAGGCTATACAAAAAATTTTCATCGAGTGATCCCTCTGCCACGCGGCGGATCCGTGGCAAAAACACCCTTGTGGCGGCGGAAACGCGGCACAACAGAGGAGTTAGGGCTTCAGTCTTCTCTGGTATCTTTCTCAACTCTTTCTCTCTCCTCTCAAATCCAATAAAATCTATTTTCTGCAGGATTCTTTGCAAAATAGCGCCGCTCAAAAAAATCTTTTTGCAAAAGTTTTGTGATTGGTTTTGTTTTGCATATTTTAATACGGACTTTAAGGGGCAAAGACCAAATCAAGATTAGGTGGGGATTTCATCACCCTTCCTAAGCCCCACAAATCATAAACCGAGCATCTGCATCAACCCTACAATAATTTAAAAAATACCTAGACCAGACTCTGAGGACTGTCGCGCTCATTAAGGACAGAGGAAGGTCGTGGGTAATCTATCGCTTATCCGTATTACTTTTGTGGTGCCTAGGCAAGTGTGACTAAGGCAAGTGGTTTACTTAATTAGACCCGCTATTTTCGGTGATTCGTATAGCGGATACCTCCCACTTACCTGGCACTTACCTGGCCACAAGAGTAGTAAAGAGGTGGTAGAGGATTGATCCTACGGCTTGTCCTTTAGAAGTCTAGGAGCGGTCTAGAGACTGGACCTAGGTGAGCTTAGTTCTACGGTTGCTTGTGCATTTTAGAGTGATTTGTCTTGAGTCCCACTTTTTCAAAACAAACCAATTTTAAAATCACACACATGCTGCCACTTGCACTAAACCCGCTTAGTGCATGCTCGGCTGGACACGGGATCCTAGTGCCCATCTTGTCCGCGTTCCTTCTATCGACGCCGAAGTCGGTACTTCTTCATCTTCTTTTCCCCCACCACACACCACGACCGAGATGGGCGGTACTCCATCAGATTATAACACCACGCTGCCACCGCCTGTAGGTGCGCAGAATCCACCGCCGTGGTCCCCTTCCTACTTGTCTATCTCTTCCACCAGCAAACAGGGATAATTTCGAAATTAAGCCCCACTACATCAATCTGCTGCCCAAATTTCACGGGCTTGAGTCGGAAGACGCGTACGTTTTCATCACCAAATTCGAAAACGTATGCGCAATGATGGATACTTCACAGTTGACTGTCGATGCTATGCGCTTGCGTCTTCTCCCATTCACACTGTGCGACCTGGCAGAAAAATGGCTCTACAATACTGCCGCACACTCTATCACTAATTAGGATGAATTCGTCATAGCATTTCTTAAGAAGTTTTACCCAAACCATAAGACCGCCCGTGTTAGGAGCGAGATCAACCAGTTCACCCAGCTTCCTAATGAACCATTTTGGAAGTGCTTTGAACGTTTCAAAGATCTGCTTGTCCAATGTCCTCATCATGGAATTAATAGATGAGATTTATGCTGAATTATATATGAGGGCATTAATCCAGCGACAAAGCAGATGCTTGAAACAATGTGTCAATGCAATTTCATGTCTAAAGATGACGGTGAAGCATGGAAATATCTGGAAGATCTCGCTGAAAACACTTTGCAGTGGGAAAGCGTAAGACCACCATCATCTAGGGGAGGTGTTCACCAGCTCGATGTTTCCATCGCAGTGAAAGCCGAAATGGCAGTGATGCAGAAAAAACTCGACGCTATTGAGAACAAGTTCTCATCATTCTCCCTAAATCAGGTCACACTTCCTAAGACCGTCTGTGGTTGTTGTTCAGATCCTTCACACTTAACGGAAGAATGTCCTATGAATGTATCGTTTCAAGCTAATGCTGCTTTTCAGCAGCGACCTAGAAACGATCCTTATTCTTCCACGTACAATCAAGGATGGAGGAATCATCCTAACTTTGCTTGGAACCAAAACCAACAAAGCAATTATCAAAGACCTCCTCCACAACAACCACTACCACAAAATCAGCCCCCCTTTCAGTCACACAACTTTCAAAATCCGGCCAACACCTCTACACCACAAGTGGCCGGTACTGACAACTCTTCACTTGCACAAACTTTGGATATGTTCATGAAACATTCCATGCAATTGTCGGCTGAGATGAAGTCTTCTATTGATACGATACAGAAAGACTCCGCCTCCCACGGCGATAGTATTAAATCAATAGAAAACCAACTCGCACAGTTAAACGCCGCAATGAGTGCGAGAAAGAAAGGGAAACTCCTATCTCAACCCATACCTAATCCTGGCCACTCACAAAGTTATAATGTGAGTGTCGTTACTACGTTGAGATCGGGAAAGGTGCTGAATAACCGAGTGGGTGAGCAATGTGATGATAGTGACACCAATGATACCCCAGCTTCTTCTTCTTCTTCCCCTAATTCGTCTAGTCTCCCACCTTCACCCGAGTCTATTCTCCGTTTTCCCCAAGGCTCGAACCCTTCGCCCATTTCCTCAAATCCACCTAAAACGATCCCCACTCCAATTCTGGGATCCACTCCATCCCCACAATCCTCTCCAATGTTGGACCAAACCCTTATTGATAAAGCACCTTATCCAAACAGGTTAAGGGGCAACAGACCAAGTACACAAATGGAGAAGATTGTGGAAATTTTTAAGCAAGTTAATATAAACATTCCTGTCCTAGATGCTATTCAACAAGTTTCGTCATATGCGAAAATCCTAAAGGACTTGTGCACTAGGAAGAGAAAAGTTTAAGTACCTAAAAAAGTTTTCCTTGCGAGTAATGTGAGCACTGCTTTTACACAACAACTACCCAAGAAACGAAAGGACCCCGGAAGTCCTACAATTTCTATTTCTATTGGGGGTAAAAATATCAATCGCGTTCTACTCGATTTAGGTGCTGGTGTTAACTTGCTTCCGTATTCTGTTTATGAGAAATTAGGGATCGGAAAGTTAAAACCGGCGCATTGTACTCTTCAGATGTCCATCGATCTATCACCCAACCTAGGGGTGAGCTAGAGGATGTGTTAATCAAAGTCGGGGAATTTATATTTCCTGTGGAATTTATCGTTATTGATACACAACCTGTGGCAAACCCACACAATCAAATCCCGGTGATACTCGGTCGACCCTTTTTGGCCACTTCCAACGCAGTAATCAATTGTAGAAACGGCTCTTTGACCCTATCCTTTGGAAATAAGTAAATTGAGCTTAACATTTGCAAGTTGGGAAGTGAACCCTCCGAACCCTATGCTCATGTGTGTTCTGTCGAATTAATGGATGTCGACAGCAGTGAACTTGATCAACTTCATGATACTGACTCTTTTCATATGTTGTTGCTTGACACGGACTCTTCCACCGAGTTGTCCAGGTCAATATCTAACGCTGATGAGGAACTTTTTATAGAGTCTGACGATCACCCTGTTTTTCCTGATGACATTATTTTTCGGGGTATCGATGAAAGCTTTGAGGAAATTTTCGCTGATGAACTCGCATATTTAAAAGACACGGGTGTTGAGATGAATCAACTCCAAGATAATGAAATTGAACCTCTACCCCTTCTTCTTGACAATCACGATAATGCGAGTAATCCATCATCACTATCATTGTGTCGTCTCTCCAAATTGAGACGCAATCCTTTTCCATTACACCTCTTATCACCTCCCCACTTCTTCACGTCGAAAGGTGACATGTTCTTCCACCAACCTTGGTGCTTCATCGATAAAATTTTTGAATCGTTGGTGTTGACTTTTGGTCTTTGTAAGGCTTTACTTTGACCAATAACTTTACCCCCCCAATGATTTTAATTGCTTAACATTATTTAACTCAAGTTTGGGGGGATATTTTGGCTCTTGAAAGAAAATGATTTTTACAAAATTGTGAGCCAAGAAATAAGTTTGGGGGAGGATTTCACTTGCATTATTTCTTGTCCCCTTTTTCCTCCCAAGTCTACAGGTTTTAAGCTTAATGGATGACATCAGTGAGGACACTGCTGTAAACAGGTTTGGGGGAGGTTTGTGCTTATTTACACATCAATTTGCATCATATTTAGCATAAGCACACCATTTTAAAAAAATTTAAAAAAAATTATAACAAAAGAGTAGAAAGTGAAAAATTACATCCAAAAGATAGGAATAGTTTAAGAAAACCAAGAAAATTAGAAGTTTTCTTAAACGAACTGGTAATAAGTAGTTATGAGCTGTTGTCCCAAGGGTTAGTAAGATGAAGGAAGTCACTAATCTGAGGATAAAAATAAGTCTGAAAAATAATTTCTATTCTGAAAGCCAAACATTTGAATGTTGATACCCTACTATACGCACTTACACACGTCTTGAAACTCGGGATAGTAGAGGATACCTTGAAATGCTCTTGTCTAAAAGCCAAAGTATGAAGGAAATAATAAATGAAGAAAATATAGAAATGGTGAAAAGAAAAATGAACACTGGTTTTGTTATCGCCAAGGCAGCAATAAAAAAAATATAGTGAGGGTGCCTCTTCACCTAGTGCCCTAAGGCCAACTGGTCTGGGAGTCACTGCTAAGCCTTAGGTGGTGCAAGACGAGGAAAATACTATCACCTAATCAGCAAGCACATGAGTAATCGGTCGGTTAGTACCTCAAGAAGTATTAACGGTCGCATGAAAATGAGTGAGCAAATCTAAATATTCATCAAGTTAAAAAGTACTGACGTAGATAGACAAGAGTATGATAACTTGAATTGAATTCTCCGAGTGTAGGGATGTTCTATTCACACACGTAGGGGTATATGATCGGTGTTTGGATGAAAGGTAGGAACGAAAAATAAAGACGATGTTTTATTGAGGGATGATGTGATTTTTAACATTTTTTCATGACTATTAAGATAGGGCTCATGACAACTGAAAAGCTAGTACAGTTGGAAACTCTAAATTTTCAAAGTATTTCTTTTATGGTTCTTATCTTTATATGGAAATTTCACCATCTCTCTTTTATTATAGGATTTTGTGGATGTAATCCGCTGAAAACCCTCAGGAGACAACACTCCTCCTACTAGGGACACCTAGAGGTTTAACGGCTTGTTGCACGTGCTCAGTGCAATCATGTTTGCCTACGAAAGTGTGCTTAGTTTTCTTCTTTCTTTTTTTCTTCTCTTGAATAAACTAGTTTGCTCGGGACGATCAAAGATAAGTTTGGGGGTATTTGTTCAGTTGATAAAACTGCACATTTGTTATTACATTTTTCCTACCCTTTCCATATTAAAAAAGATCTTTATTATAATATATCATACATATGAGGGTTTATCTGTAAAAATAATATTTTCCATGTGTTGATATATTATAATTAGCATTTGGTAAGAAAATTTTATATAATATTATTGACCTAATCCTAGTAGAACAAAGCCTACTAAATATTATTTAAGTTGCTGTGCAGAATTTTTCCAAGTTGTTGTGCAGAATTTTTCCAAGACTAAAATCAAGGAAATCAAGTTGTTGAAAAAACTTGCCTAATTAAGAAAGCAAAACTTGGAAACCAAGTCTGGCAGCAACCACGAGAAGATTTTCATGTTACAAAGGTTCCAAGGATCGCCAAATGTCACAACGAGCCAGCCCCTTGTAGCCGCGGATCTGCCGCGTGGAAGAGGAATCATGAGCAGAGATTTTTTGGGATGAATCTTTACAGTTATTTTCCTAATTTGGAAGCAAAGGTTTCTGGCTTTGGACTATAAATAAGGACCGAGACCTTTTGGAAAAATCATCAAGCCGACGAGATCACGAAGTCCAAGACGGCTCACGCATCCAGGCTGATCATCAACGGTTCATCTACCTCCTTAGAAGATATCGAGAAGCAAACTAGTATTTGTAATCATTTTCTAAGGAATCAAAGTGTAATGAATATTGTTGATTAATAAAGGTAGCTCTTTTTCCTATTCTATTTCTTTGTAGTTTAATTATGTATTTTCTCTCCATCTCTTCTTCTCCCAACATGCGCGAGTAATTCTCCGCTTGTTAGGGTTCGTAGGATTAGGGTAGGTTAATGGATGATTAAAGTACCTAAACTCTTTTTACGTCCTATAAAGTTTATAAACTTTATCAAAAGAAATATTAGCATCCAAATCGGGCACGCTACCAATTCTTTGTTAGCCTCGACCGCGATTAGAGATTAGATTAATGATTGTTTTGGTAAAGGCAAGATATGAACGGAGTTCCGTGTCGAGATAGGGGTTAAGAGTGGGATTCCTTTTCCCTCCAGAAACCCTAATCTACACGCATCACTGTCGTTCTAGTTTTAAATCTATTAAAGGATAGAAAGAGTAATTTTTAATTAATCATCCATAACTACTAAATCCTAATGAACCCTACATGCCCTCCTCTTATATAAACTTACATCTGTAGTTAATCTAGATCTATATTTTGCATTAGTGTTTAAACGTAGATCTAGATCCTACAACCTTTCTTCAATATTCTTTATTCCTCCTCTCTTTTTCAACACAGCTAAAGTAAGAGTAAAAGATTCAACGTTTCCCTTAGGACGACCCGTACTCACCTCGGTCTAGCTACACGCGACACCGTTCTGATTGCGGTTATTCTACAAACACTCTTTCAAAACAATCAGTTGTCGCGATTATGATTTATGATTCACCCAGTTGTCGCGCTATGCTCCATACTTAGTTCCTACGGAGGAGCTTAGGGTGAAGAGGTTCATAAGGAGTCTGGACACGCAGTTATTTCTTGCTATAGGCTCCCAGCATTTCGATACTTATGTGCTGGCCATGGATGCAGCTATGCGGGTAGAGGAGCGTTTGAGCGAGGCAGTGATTGTTCAGGAGCCGAAAAGAACTAGACCTATTAGGTCGATGACTAGGCAGTTTCGCAGAAGTAGAGGCAGGTACGCTCCAGGACGCAGTTTCGGACGAAGTTGGACCCAAGGACATATGTTCAGTTCATACCCCGATGATCGGAGGACGCCATTTACATGTTATAGTTGCGGACTTCCACGGCATATGACTAGAGAGTGTACATGTCATGGCAGGACTTTTACTCCGCAGGCTGCTTTACCCCCTCCACCTTCTAATTCGATAGCCTTACTTATTCCCCCAGTTGGCACTATGCGCCAGACGGTTGCACCACGAGGTCGAGACTTTGCAGGACGCTCTCAGAGAGGTCAAGGAGACAGAGGTAGAGGACGACAAGATGCGGGCAGGGGCCAGGCACGAGTTTTTGCGCTGACTCCACAGGATGCCCAAGCATCAAATGCAGTTATGACAGGTTCTCTTGCAGTATGTTCCTTCGATGCACATATTTTATTTGTTCCCGGTTCTACACATTCTTACATATCTTCACGCTTTGCACTTTCTCTGGGAAGAGATTCGTCGCTGTTAGAGTAACCACTAGTTGTGATTACTCCGGTGGGGGATTCTTTTATAGCTCGACATGTATTCAGGTCATGTTCAGTACGTATTGGTGATAGGGATTCTTTAGTTGATCTGATTCTCCTGGATATGTTATATTTTGATATACTTCTTGGTATGGATTGGTTGGCCGCTTGTCATGATTATGTAGATTGTCGGGGGAAAGCGGTTAGATTTTGTTTTCCAGGTGAACCGATCTTTGTTGTGCAGGGAGACTGTAATGTAACTCCTGCCAACATGATTTCTACTCATTGTGCGGGACGACTCTTGAAGAAGGGTTATCATGGGTTCTTAGCATTTGTTCAGGACTTAGGAGCCGCTGAAGTCCCGTTGGACTAGGTTCCGATCGCATGGGAATTTCCGGATGTGTTTCCTGCTGAATTACTAGGATTACCGCCCGATCGCGATATCGAATTTTGTATTGACTTGATTCCGGGTGCGGAACCTATTTCTATACCGCCTTACCAGATGGCCCCGACGGAGTTGAAGGAACCCAAAAGACAGTTGCAAGATTTGTTAGATAGAGGACTTGTCCGTCCAAGTGTATCGCCGTGGGGAGCTCCTGTCTTGTTTGTTAAGAAGAAGGATGGTAGCATGAGACTGTGCATAGACTATAGACAACTGAATCGAGTTACTGTGCGAAATAGGTATCCACTACCTCGTATCGATGACTTGTTCGATCAGGTGCAGGGAGTTGGCTACTTCTCAAAGATTGATTTGCGGTCAGGGTATCACTACTTGAGGGTTCGGAAGGATGACATTCCGAAGACTGCTTTTCGGACACGATATGGGCATAACGAGTTTCTGGTGACGTCGTTCGGACTCACCAATGCCCCAGCAGCTTTCATGGATATGATGAACCGTATCTTCAGGCCCTTCCTTGATCAGTTTATTATAGTATTCATTGATGATATTCTTGTTTATTCCCGGAGTCGGGAGGAGCACGAGCAGCATTTGCGCATCACGTTGCAGACCTTGAAGGAGCATCAGTTGTTCGCTAAATTCTCCAAATGTGCATTCTGGCTGGATAGTGTTGATTTTTTGGGTCACGTAGTTACGAGAGATGGGATTCGGGTGGACCCAAAGAAGGTCGAAGCGGTACAGCACTGGCCCAGACCTGTGTCAGTTACTGAAGTTCGTAGTTTCTTGGGTCTGGCAGGTTATTACTGACGCTTTGTACAGGATTTTTCTCGGATCGCTGCACCGTTGACCGGATTGACTAGGAAGGAAGTTCCATTTCTTTGGACAGATGCATGTGAGCAGAGTTTTCAGCAGTTGAAGACTTGCTTGACGACTGCACCAGTCTTATCTTTACCTTTTGGGTCAGGTGTTTTTTGTGTGTATTGTGATGCCTCTAGAGTGGGTTTAGGCTGTGTGTTGATGCAGCACGACAGGGTTGTAGCTTATGCTTCTCGACAGCTAACGAGGCACGAGTAGGACTACCCCACTCAAGACTTAGAGATGGCTGCGGTGGTTTTCGCACAGAAGATTTGGAGACATTACTTGTATGGAGAGTCATGCCAGATTTTTATATATCATAAGAGCTTAAAGTATATTTTTCAGCAGAGGGATCTGAATCTAAGGCATCGGCGATGGATGGAACTCATGAAGGATTACGATTGTGAGATCTTGTATCATCTAGGCAAAGCGAACGTTGTAGCAGATGCCTTGAGTCGGAGGCCTGGAAGTAGCTTATCTCATTTGCACACCTTACAGAGAGTCTTTTACAGACTGGAAGATTCTATGTGATAGCCGTGTACAGTTTGAGTTCACATCGACAGGAGGACAGTTAGCACATGTTTGCACTCGTCCTCAATTATTGGATCGTATTCGAGAGACACAGCCCGCAGATGCTCGTATATCGGAGTTTATGGATCAGGTTAGGCAGGGCAGAAAGTCGGAGTTCGTGGTAGATGAACATGGAGTATTACGTTTTGGGACTCGTCTTTGTGTGCCAGATTCGGATGGACTGAGACGTGAGATCTTAGAGGAGGCCCATCGATCAGCATAAATTATTCATCCTGGTTCCACCAAGATGTATCATGACTTGAAGGATGTTTATTAGTAGGAAGGAATGAAGAGGGATGTTGCAGAGTTTGTTTCGAGATGCTTGACTTGTCAGCAAGTCAAGGCCGAGCACCAGAGGCCGACAAAAGAGTTACAGCCCTTGCCCATTCCGGAGTGGAAATGGGAACCGATTTCCATGGATTTCATTATGGGTCTACCCAGGACTAGCAGAGGGTATGATTCCATCTGGGTGATAGTAGATAGATTGACAAAGGCAGCTCATTTTCTTCCAGTGAAGACGATGTATGGGTTTGCGCAGTATGCTCAGATTTATATCGACGAAATTGTACGATTGCATGGAGTTCCGACGTGCATAGTATCCGATAGGGGTACCCAGTTTACCAGCAGGCTATGGCAGAAACTTCAAGAAGCTCTTGGTAAACGATTGAGTTTTAGTACAGCTTTTCACCCACAGACAGATGGTCAGTCAGAGCGGACCATTCAGACTCTAGAGGATATGCTTAGAGCTTGCAGTCTTGATTTCGGTGGTAGTTATGATCATCACTTACCTTTGATAGAATTCTCGTACAACAACAGTTTTCAGGAGACGATCCAGATGGTGCCCTTTGAAGCTTTGTATGGGAGGAAATGTCGATCACCCGTTTGCTGGACGGAACTGAGCGAGAGTAGCATTTTGGGACCGCAGATAGTACAGGAAACTACGGAAATGATTCAGTTGATACGGGACAGAATGAGAGCGGCCCAGTGCAGACAGAAGTCATATGCAGATCGACGACGTCGTAGACTCGAGTTTGAGGTGTGAGATCACGTGTTCCTTCGTGTATCTCCGATGAAAGGTGTGATGCGTTTCGGGAAAAAGAGGAAGCTCAGCCCCAGATATGTCGGACCTTACGAAATTCTGGAGAGAGTAGGTGCTGTAGCCTATCGTTTAGCACTTCCACCAAGTTTTCCCGATGTGCATCCGGTGTTTCACGTGTCTATTCTTCGCAAGTATCTTCACGATCCTTCTCACACGATCTAGCATCAGACCTTACAACTTGAGCCAGATTTATCCTACACAGTGCAGCCAGTAGCTATTATTGACCGGCAGGCAAAGAAACTGAGATCGAAGGTACTTCCATCTGTATAGGTTCTTTGGCGAGGAATGAATCGCGAGGAGATTACTTGGGAGACCGAGGATGCGATGCGAAGGAAATTTCCACATCTTTTTGAAGGTACGTCTAATTAAGTTTTAAATTCGGGAACCGAATTTTCTTATGGGAGGAATATTGTAACATTTTGAAAATTTAGAAATAAATAAAATTAATGAATTAAATAATAAAATGCTAATTTAAAAAGTTATTAAAACAAAATAGGACATTTTCATAAGTAGTATGTGAAACAGATTAAATTGAAATTTTAGTATGTAACATTAATCAATTACAAGGGTTTTAGTGATAAATTTAGCTTCATTTTAATGAAGTGGTGTTTATATAAAAACATAAGTAGTGAAGGGTCTTAATGAAAAATTTAGGAAAAATATGCAAATTAGAATTGTTAAGGGTGTAAGTGAAAGAGGGGTTAAATAAGGTTTTAGTTCAGAATTTTATCACAAGATAAATAAATTTGGAATGATAATACATTGACACATCCTACTTGCATGCACACTACATACACAACACCTCCTCCTTGCATGAGGATGGCACACCTTGTTTGTTGACACCTCCTCGTACACCTCACTCTCCCCTTTTACCATATATATTGTGTTATGACCATTTTAACAAATTAAAATTCAGAAAAATTCAAATTGAAAGGAAACTAAAAACAAAAAAAGAAGAATAAAGGAAATGAGAAGTGAAGAAGAAGAACTAGGCTAAGGATTTCCACCACTAAGCTAGGAGCTAAGGATTTGGGTGTCTTGGAGGAAGCCTTTCAACCATCCTCAGTAGGTAAAATGCTTAACTCAGTAGATTTTAGCTCTGTAGTTGAAAAAAAATTAGGAATCGAAATATCGTATTTTAGGAAAAACTTAACTCAGTTTTAATCTGCTATAGTTTAGGTGAAAATCAACTTAACCAAACAGTGTATAAATCTTATAAACTGGACCTAGAACAAACCCTAGGAGTACGAACCAAGGGCTCGGATTTTGGCCGGCGAGGTTAAAGGCAGATCCGGCGTCGCCGGATTTTTGGTGGACTTTGGGTTTTTAGCTTTTAGGGTAGGTGTTGGGGTATTTTTGTATTGTTTAAAATAGTAATTTAAATGTATAAAAAAATCTAGGAACTAATATAGGAGAAGGGATCAAAATTCCAAAATACGACACAGTAAATTCGTACCGCGTTTAAGTTTTCTGTTGCAAACAGCGAGTGGTTAAAATCTAGTTATAATAAGGGTTTGATAGTTTAAAATAGTCGTATGTAATATAATTAGTACGTAAGAACTTGTATTTTCATATTCGCCGTATCGGAGTTAGCCGTTTCCTTATACAAGTTAATTTCGATGTTAGATTCAAATACGGGAACTTCGGAGGCCGCAAGGAAAGGAAAAGGATTGGCGATTTCTTAGTAGTTTACAACGTATTCCGGTGAGTAGACTAAACATCTACCGGGGGATCTTGTAAAGATGGCGTGATACGCCCGTAGTTAGGTTTAAATACAAGTTTTGCTTTTGTATGTTAAATTTATCATATGCATTCTTAAATCTATATATATACCTCCATGATTAATACTTGTTAGAACACTGCACCATTATCGACGAGTTATGCCGCACATGCATATATCTACATGTTACACTACACCTCGTCGATATTAACATGCTACTTCATAATTAGAAATAATTCTGTTAAAAATGATTCTTATCATACCTTAAGTATCAATAGTCATAGTAATTAGCATATAAGACATCATATTTCGTATTCAAGTATTAGTGGTTGATATAAGAGCCATTTGTATTATTGAGGATTTATGGTTTTATGTTTTCATATACAATTACGAAAAATAAGTGATTTTCTTGATTATGTGTCACGTCGACCATGAGATGTCGTTTTTATGATTTGGTTTTTTTCTGGACCGAGTTGGGGGTCATACGGTTATGGATTTACAATTTTATCCAGACTGAGTCGGTGGGCATACAGTTGGATACATGGTGGACCCGGTCGGGACCTAAGGGCAGGAAAGACGCACTTTAGGCAGGAGCCTAACGAGAATACTCGATTCCGGAGACAGTTTTGAACACGGCGGATATCTAGATGATACCGACCGGTGTTATTGATTATAGGATCATTCGAGGAATGATGCCTGAGAGAAACACCGAAGATTTATGGCGATGTTAGGCACGAGAAATATGAACTTGATTTGGAAAATAATTGATGAGATTTCGGTTTTGATTCATACATGGAGTATTTCATATTCATTTCTCCACCTGTTATCATGCATCGCATTCACTATTGTTGAAATTAGTTCTTGTTCGTCATATTTACATTATCAGCCGTTATATGTTAGTTATATTCACTGAGTTGGCAACTCACCCCCGTTGTGCCACAGTTCCTTGCACGGGTAGAGTGGACGATTAGCCGCAGTACAGATCCACTTATCAGCTTTTATCTTCTCTTTTGCTAGGTGGGTTACTTATGTATAAACCTTCTCTTTTGGTATTGTATATTGAATCTAGAGTATCTCCATCAGACCCTGTATTATGACTTAGAATGAGAGGTGGTTGTTTGTTTATTATTTGATAGATGAGATCGTGTAGTATATTAAATGGTATTTCTTTTACATATGTCTAAGATTCTTATTGATGTCGTATAAACTTGTATAATTATTTCCGCTGTTGACATTGTTGATCCCAACCAGGGATGCAACCAAACTAAACACTTTATACTTGCTTTTATTATTATTTCAATAGGAAGTTACGGTTAAAATCTTAATTACTTAAAACTGCAATTTTTACTTAAAAACTAAACTTTTCCTAAAGTTCTGCAAAAAGGGTTTTGATCTTGGTTTTTTTTTGGCTTACTCGGGTTGTGTAGATATCTTTAGATATTATACAATCTAAGTGCCGGTCACATCCAAACTTTGGGTCCTGACATTCTCACATCTGTATGGCATTGTAAATGCTGAGTGGGAGCAGAACATTAGGAATTGGGTGATTAGATCCTCAATATCAGAATTCTTTGTAATTGGTGATATTTGAGGAAATCGTCTGGGTTTTGCCTAACGACAAATATTTGGTTTTGAATATCCGTTATTGTGCACCAATTCCAAATTAATATATATGTACTTTTATTTAATAAAGTGAGATATAACTTTTCGTAATTATTTTTATGACGTTTACCTATATCAATTGATAGTTAGGTAAGGTGCATTCAACAACGGTGTAATTCTTCTTAACCATAACACAGTTTTCAACCTACGATGCACAGGGTTTGAGTTATTAAACTCAGTAGACTTATACAAAGTTTTGTATGTTGTCCGATGTCCATTAGGAAAAAAGGGTTGGTACTCGTACTATATCCCGTTTACTTATGACTTCTCTGGTTTTAGACAAGCATTTCGTTGAAATACAAGGTCAAAATTTTGAGAAGTTATAGGTATAAGAATAAAGTAGAGAACCATATGTTGCAAGTATCAGGACTCTTCAAGGTGATCGAAAGTGTAGATACTTATGCTAGGTATTCCTTCATAAATAATATATTTGAGAACTTGCTTCTCTCTCAGGTTACTCATCTGTGAGTACGCTCCTTGATGAGTAATGCTGCTTGGCCTTCTTCCATTCAGTCAATATGCACTGGAAACAGCTGCATGTTTTTTGAATCTGGTTCCAATTAAATTAGTTCCTTTGTTTCTATATTGGATATAGAATGTATTCATATCTTAACAAAGTTAAGGTATATGGAGTAGTCCGTCTTATGCTTAAAACCAAAATTTGGACAAACTCAAGGCACATTACAGTAATGGCGGTTTGTAGGTTATCCCGGGTTTTGACGAGGGTTAACATTCTATCATTTGGAGGATCAATAGTTATATTGTTCTTGACTCGCCACCTCTTTAGTAAAATGAATTCTTTTCAGAAAACACAAGTGGGAGTATGGTAGAACTGGAAGTGATTCCAGAACCACAAACGATTACTAAAATTTAATAGAACCTAAAGATTTAATTGGATTCGACAATCCATTAGCCACTCCGCAGATATAGTGGGTAACCTCAGGCACCCGAGAGGTACTTCGGTCTCTTCCAAGACGGTGACAGGGAGGTTTTTGATGGCCCATGCTTGCCACTACTGATGTCCTAGACTATGAAATCTGGCGGATGGATGAATATAACGTCGTTCTAAATTAGCTTTAGATGTGCATGTGTATATGACTCTGCCAGAGGGTTGTTGTAGTCAGTGGGAGCAGCGGAAGCGTGGTAGGCCAGTAGCTTATGTCTATTTATAGACTAAAACAAGTATAGCGGAGATAGATCGTCTATTTTTGATATGACAGTCATAAAGTTTGACTTCATCAGAACAATAGATGAACCTGGTAAGATAGTAGTAGTTAGTCATGTACTGGTATTTAGATGACGTACTCCTTATAGGAATTGAAATTCCTATACGACGATCGGTTATACTGTGGCTGTCAAAAGGTATTTCTCCACATAGGATCTGGAAAAAATATCATAGATTCTGGTCACTAGATCTATGGTTTTAGACCTAGATTTGGGAAGTGTCTCAATTTAGGTACTTTGACACTATTCTAAAATGTTTTAGAATGGATGACTCCTGGCGTGGTGGTGTACCGCAGGTGATGGAGTCACCCTCTCTAAAGAGATGTCTTTCAGACTGATGAGAATAGGGATTTGAATGATTAACATATCACTTGCTTAGACAATTGAGTCAATCATTAGATGTCAAGTACCACACCAGATATTGCTTTTGCACTGGATGCAATAAGTATATATATTAATCCAATCCTGGAGAAACATTGGGACGCAGTTATGAACATAAGTGGATATTCTTGGTATTTGGTAATGGCGGCCTCCTTTAAGAGGCGGTTATAATTTCAGGCTTTCAAGGTGATCTGGATGACAGAGTGGCTGTCAAAGTTAATAGTTTTTCCTCTTTTGAGGAGCAGTATGTGGGACAGGTGGTCCAAGCGGATACTAAGGAAGGCATGGCATAGGTTACTGATTACTTTCAGTGGAAGATACGGTCTAAGAAGTTTATTGGATTTGGAGTTCATTTGTGAACTGTGTCCCATCAGATATCCAGACAAATTCTAAGATATGTATCGCTCATTTCGGAAGATAGTATTTCTCTGTGAAGTTGAGATATAGAGAGATAAATATAGAAACATTGGAACGGATCCACTCACTAAGGCTATTTCTCGAAAGAAATAGTTTCACAAACGTGCTTTGCGAGACTGATTAGTAGAGAAGTTAGGTGTTTGGTATCACACGGGCTATGAGTATGCGACACCGCAATAATTAGCCTTAAGTGCAAGTGGGAGATTGTTGGAAATAGTTCCCTCAAGTCAAATATTATAATCGCAGGCACGCGATTGTGATGATTGAGAGAGGACCTATACGGGTAGAACGGTCTTACTTAAAATGATAATATGCTATCTGGTTTGTTTGTATCATCATATACATGCATTATATGGTATTACAGATAACTATTATATATTGATAGAGCCCTGATTGATCTGTTTTAAAGAAGTGTTTGTAAAATAACCGCAATCAATAATGGTGCCGCGTGTAGCTAGACCGAGATGAGTATGGGTCGTACTCAGGAAAACGTTGAATCTTTCAATCTTACCTCAGACGTGTTGAAAAAGAGGAAGAATAGTGAAGAATAGTTATAGATTCTAGATCTACGTCAAACACGGATGTAGAATCTAGATCTAGTTTAACTTCGGATATAGATTTTATATCAGAAGAGGGCTTGCAGGGTTCGTTAAGATTTAGTAGTCATGGATGATTAATTAAAGATTATACCTTTTATCCTTTAGTAGATTTAAAACTAGATAGACAGAGATGCATGTAGATTAGGGTTTTTGGAGGGAATAGGGTTCCCACTCTTAACCCTTACCTTTATACGGATCTCCTTTCATGTCTAGCCTTTACCAAAACAATTGTTAATCTATTATCAAACCGTGGTCGTGACTATCAATGAGTTGATAGCGCTCCCGATTAGGATGTTAAATATTCTTTTGATAAATTTTATAAACTTTATAGGACTTAAAAGGAGTTAAATTATTTTTTCATCCATTGATCTACCCTAATCCTACGAACACTATAAAGCGGAGAATTACTTGCGCATGATGGAGATAAAAGAACGGATAGAGATCATGATGTAAATAAAGAAAATAAAATGTAATAAGAATAAAACAACTACCTTTATTAGTCAACTTGATCAATTACACTTTGTTCCTTTAGAAAGTGATTACAAAACCCCTATTTTGCTTCTCGATCTCTTCTTGAGCAGGTAGATAAACAGATAATGATCAACCTGGATTCTTGAGTCGTCTTGGACTTTATGGTCTCGTCGGTTTGATGATTTCTAGGTTTAGCCCTCGGTCATTTATATATCCCCAAAGCCAAAAACTAAAGATCCCCAGAATAAGGGTTAGTTGTAGCAAATCCAACCTGAAAATCCTAACTCCTGACTCGGTGAATCAGGCGCGGATCCGCTGCATATTTCATGGTTTGGCCGCGGATCTGCGGATGTTTGGTGGGATCTTGGCTGCAAATTTCTGGGACTTTATTCTTGTGACACACGGAGATTTAGCTGATGTCTGGAACTTCAAAATATTTCCTGAGTCTCTGCCAGTATTGATTCTTCGATTTTCTTTAATATTTCGGCAGATTTTTGATTTCCGACATTTCAACATCTCGATCTCCTAACCTGAGCCAAAACTTGCAGCATATCTCAAGGAATAATGTTAGTAATATTTGGTATTTTTGAGATATTATCCTAACCATTTGATATGATATTATATTTTAAGAATATTGATTAGGGATATTTGATATGATATGCATATTTAAATTATCAAAATATTATATAAATATTATATGCATACATTTTTTTCATAATGTTAATTATAATATATAAACATATGAAAATAGATATTTTGAAGATAAACCCTCATATGTTTCATATTTATAATAAACACCTTTAAATATCTAAGAAAATTGAGGAAAATATTATATCAAATATGCAGTATTTTCGACTTAACAAATACCCCAAAACTTAACTTTGTTCGTCCCGAGCAAACTAGTTATTCAAGATAAGGAGAAAAAGAAAGAAAAACCTAATAGCACACTTTCATAGGCAACCCGATTGCACTGAGCATGTGCAACAAGCCGTTAAAATTCTAGGTGTCCCTAGTAAGAAGAATGTTGTCTCCTGAGGGTTTTCAGCGGATTACAACCACAAAATCCTATAATAAAAGAAAGAAGATGAAAGTTACGTACAAAGATAAGAACTATAAAAGATAGAACTTGAAAATAAGAGTTTCCAACTACACCAGCTTTTCGATTGCCATGAGCCATATCTTAATGGTCGTGAAAATATATTAGAAATCACATCATCCATCAATAAAACATCGCCTTTAGTTTTCCTCCCTATCTATCTTCCAAACATCGATCATATACCCCTACGTGTGTGTAAAAGACATCCCTACACTTAGAGAATTCAATTAAAGCTATCATACTCTTGTCCATCTTCCTTAGTACTTTTTAGTTGGTGAATATTTTAGATGGAGTTGCTCACACATTCTTCATGCGGCCGTCAATACTTCTTGAGTTACTAACCGACCGATTACAAAATGTGCTCGCGTTATTAAGGCGTAATTCCTTGTCTTGCAACACCTAAGGCTTAGCAGTGGCTCCCAAACCAGTTGGTCTAAGGCACTAGGTGATAAAGCACCCTTGCTATATTTTTTTATGCTGCCTTGGTAATTACAAAACCAGTGTTCATTTTTTTTCCAACACTTATATATATATATATATATATATATATATTCTCTTCATACTAGGTCTTTTAGACAAGAGGATTTCAAGGTATCCTTTACTATCGCAAGTTTCAAGATGCGTACAAGTGCGTATAGTAGGGTATCAACATTCAGATGTTTAGCCTAAAAAAAGGACTATTTTTCAGACTTATTTTTATTCTCATATTAGTAATTTTCTTCATCTTACTAACTCTTGGGACAATGGCTCATAACTATTTATTACTAGTTTTGTTTAAGAAAACATCTAACTTTCTTGCTTTTCTCAAATTATTCCTATCTTTCATATGTATTTTTTCACTTTCTAATCATTTATTATCAAAATAAACTTTTGTATGGTGTCTAGTGCCAAAAGATAATTCAGTGAATACAAATCTCCCCCCAAACTTGTTTTCAGCAGTGTCCTTACTGATGTTGTTCTTTGAATGCATAGACCTGTAGACTTGGGGAGAGAAATTAATAGGGGTAAAATAATAGTCAAATGAAAACTACCCCCAAACTTGTACTTTGGCACACACATATATTCAGTTAAGTCCTTGTTCACTCACCTCCATTCTTAAAATGAGAAAATGTTACCGAAACATGGAGGTGAGGCGGAGGAAATTTAGTTATGATAAAGCGGTTCCTGTAAAAACAGGAGCTCCTCCGCTAGGTCAGCAGAAAAATACGGTTTCAATCTATGCCCATTTAATTTAAAAATTGAACCGTTTTTAATATTTTCAACTTCTACTGCCCCGTGTGGGTATACATACCGCACCACAAAAGGTCCTTTCCAACGAGATTTTAGCTTATCCGGATGAAGATGGAGACGGGAATCGTAAAGAAGGACTTGTTGTCCCGGTGTGAAGGTTTTTCTAAGAAGGTTTTATCGTGGAACACTTTAGTCCGATTCTTTATTATAACCGCATTATAGAAAGCTTCATTGCGGAGTTCGCTTAACTCATTTAATTGCAACTTCCGATAGCTGCAGGCTTGATTAAAATCAAAGTTAAGCTCTTTAATAGCCCACATTTCTTAATGTTCGATCTCGACATGAAAGTGGAAAGCTTTTCTAAACACTAGGCAGTATGGAGACATACCAAGATCGGTTTTATTAGCGGTACGAAATGCCCAAAGAGTATCCGTCAATTTGGTTGACCAATCTTTACGGTTTTTAGAAACTGTCTTCTCCAAAATTTGTTTGATCTGCCTATTAGAAATCTCAGCTTGCCCGCTCGTTTAGGGATAATAGGGTGTAGAAAGTTTGTGGTTGATTGAATATTTCCGCATCAAAGTCTCGAAAGACCGATAACAGAAATGTGTCCCGTTGTCGCTAATTATAGCACGAGGGTGCCCAAATCGCGAAAAGATATTTTCTTTAAGGAACTTAATAACAACCTTGTTGTCATTAGTGCGACACGGTATTGCTTCCACCAATTTTGAGATATAATCAACCGCTAACAAGATATATAAATTCCCAAAAGAGTTGGGAAAACTGCCCATAAAATTAATACCCCAAACATCGAATATCTCCACAACCAAGATATGTTGGAGCGGCATCTCATTTCTTTGTGAAATCCGACACATGTGTTGACACCGATGACAAGTTTTGTAATGATCATAAGCATATTTAAATAATGTTGGCCAATAAAAAACCACATTGTAAAACTTTCTCCACCGTTTTACGTGGACCAAAAGGACCGCCACTTGCCTGATCATGACAAAAAGACAATACGCTCTTGAATTCATCGTTATGGACACATCTGCGAATGATTTGATCGGAATAATACTTAAACAAATAAAGTTCATCCTAGTTAAAGTGTTTTACTTAGGATAGAAATCGAAGATTGTCTTGTTTCGACCAATCGCTAGGAATAAGTCCCGTAGCTAGATAATTCACAATATCCACGAACCAAGGTTCGCAGGATACGCTCAAGAGTTGTTCGTCTGGAAAGGAGTCAATTATTGGCACTGTCAACGTTGGTGAAGAATTGATGCGTGAAAGATGGTCGGCTACAACGTTTTCACATCCACTCTTGTCTCGTATGACAAGATCAAATTCTTATAACAACAGGATCCAATGTATTAGCCTGACCTTAGCATCCTTCTTCGATAAAAGGTGTCATAGGGTGGAGTGATCCGTGTAAACCACTATTGGCGAGCCAATCAAGTAGGGACTGAATTTTTCTAATGCAAATGCAACTGCCAAGAGTTCTTTCTCGGTAGTTGTGTAATTAATTTGTGCATCGTTCAAGATTCTACTTGCATAGTAAATTACATGTGGCATCTTATCAATATGATGTCCTAAGACTGCACCAATAGCAAAATCTGATGCATCACATATAAGCTCGAACGGGTGGTTCCAATTCGGAGATGATAGAACAGGGGCTGTAGTGAGAGATCATTTAAGCGATTCAAAAGCAGTCTCACAGTACGAATCGAAGTGAAACGTTGTATCCTTGGCCAAGAGAAGAGTTAAGTGTCCAGCAATTTTGCTAAAGTCCTTAATGAATCTCCTATAAAATCCTGCATGACCAAGGAATGGTCATATATCTTTGACACATTTGGGAGGAGGAAGGTTCTGGATGATATCAATTTTAGCTCTGTCAACCTCAATGCATTTTCGTGAAATGATATGTCCAAGGACAATACCTTCTTGGACCATGAAATCGCATTTTCCCCAATTCAAAGTTAAGTTCTTATCCTTACAGCGGGTAAGAACCACGTCAAGATGACGTAGGCATTCTTCAAAGGAGTCCCCAAATATGGAGAAATCGTCCATAAATGTCTCCAGAAAATTCTCAACCATGTCTGAGAATATCCCCATCATACACCGCTGAAATGTAGCGGGAGAATTGCATAACCCAAAGGTCATGCGTCTATAAGCAAAAGTACCGAAAGGACAAGTAAATGTTGTTTTATCTTGATCCTTTTCGGCGATGGGGATCTGGTTATAGACAGAGTATCCATCCAAAAAACAATAGTATTCATGTCCAGCTAATCGTTCTAACATCTGGTCAATGAAAGGTAGAGGGAAGTGATCTTTCCTCGTTGCGGCATTGAGTTTTCTGTAATCAATACATACGCGCCACCAAGTTTGGGTGCGTGTTTGGATCAACTCATTAGCCTCATTAGTTATGACCGTGATGCCAGACTTTTTAGAGACCGCATGAATAGGACTTACCCATTGGCTATCAGATATTGGGTAAATTATACCACTATCTAGGCACTTGACGATTTCTTTCTTTACTGCCTCCTTCATGACGGGATTCAACCGTATTTGTAGGTCTCGGGTTGGTTTGGCTTCATCCATCAGATGTATATAATGTTCAACAATTAAGGGACTAATCCCTTTGATGTCAGCCATTGTCCAACCAAATGCTTGCCGATTTGATCTCAATACCGCCAAAAGTGCGTTCTCTTGCTTCAAAGCTAGAGAAGCGGATATGATCATGGGCAAAGACTCATTCTCACCTAAATATGCATATTTAAGATGAGAAAGTAGCGGCTTGAGATCTAGTATCGGCGGAGAGAAGATAGAAGGTGGGGTAAGGGAATGATACCCGGACTCCCTAAGTGGTTCATAACTTGCGTAGGATATTGACTCGGAAAGCGCTACTGACATTTGCGAAGAGTCAAAGGATTCAAACTCGGGGATGGACTCATCGAATATATCCTCACTATAATAATTTTCCAGATCAAACAATGTCGTACTAGTGTTGTCGAGATCATCATAGCAAAGTACTTCAGCATCGCAACTGTCGGAAGCTATCTCGTTGATAGAACGGACATCGATTAAATGAGCAGAAGGTTCAGATGGTTGACTGCCTACCTTGTAAATATTAAGCTCAATTGTCATCTTCCCGAAGGATAAGTTCATAGAACCGTTAAGACAATTAGTGACAGCGTTAGAAGTTGCTAGGAAAGGTTGACCGAGTATCACCGGGATTTGGTTGCCTGGGATCGCCACAGGATGTGTATCTAAAATAATAAAGTCCACAGGGAATATGAATTCCCTGACTTTGATTAACACATCCTCTAATTCACCCCTAGGTTGGGCGATAGATCGGTCTGCCATCTGGAGAGTGCAGTTGGCAGGTTTCAACTCTCCTATACCTAGCTGCTCAAAGACGGAATATGGAAGCAAGTTAACACTAGCGCCGAGGTCAAGTAGAGCACGATTGATGCTTTTACGCCCAATAGTTATAGATATTGTAAGACAACCGGGGTCCTTACGTTTGTTAGGTAGTTGTTGGGTAAAAGCCGTGCTCACGTTACTTGTCATAAATACCTTTATCGGCACTTGAGTTTTTCTCTTCCTAGTGCACAAGTCCTTAAGTATTTTTGCATAAGACAGAACTTGTTGAATAGAATCTAGGAAAGGGATATTTATGTTAACTTGCTTAAAAATTTCCACAATCTTCTCCATTTGTGCGTTAGGTTTGTTGGCACTCAACCGGTTTGGAAACGGAGCTTAATCAATAAGTTTTGGGTCCAACATTTGTGGAGAAGTTTGTCGGGATGGAATCGATCCCAGAATTGGAGTAGGGATCGTTTTAAGTCGACTCGAGAAAATGGGCGAATGGTTCGAACCTTGGGGAAAAGGGAGAATAGGCTCGGAAGAAGGTGGGAGACTAGACGAAATAGGGCAAGAAGTGGAAGCTGGGGTTTCAATTGATTCCTCATCATCAATCTGTTCACCCATTTGATTGTTCAACACTCTTCCCGATCTCAACGTGGTAATGACACTCATATTATGACTTTGTGAGTGGCCAGGATTCGGTAGGGTTTGAGATGGAAGTTTCCCTTTTTCTCTCGCACTCATCGCGGCATTTATTTGTGCAAGTCGTGCTTCTATCGATTTTATACTTTCACCGTGGGAGGTGGCGGTCTGTGTTAATGCTCGGATAGAAGACTTTATATCATCCGTTGATTGCATGGAATGTTTAATAAACATATCGACGCTTCCTTCGAGTATAGATGAGTTTTCGGTACCGACCGTTTGGAAAGAATTATTATAAGGTGTAAAATTGTTGGCCGGATTTTGTAAAGGTTGTGATTGAAAGGGGTGCTGACTCTGTGGGTGTGGTTGCTGCTGCTGTTGAAGAGGACTTTGATAATTGCTTTGGAACTGGTTTTGATTTTGGGTTTGGTTTTGGTTCCAAGAAAAATTAGGATGATTCCTCCATCCTTGATTGTGCGTGGAAAAATAAGGATCGTTTTTAGGTCGCTGCTGAAAAGTAGCATTAGTGATTTCTTGACCTTGAAATAGTGCATTCATAGGACATTCTTCCGTAAAATGTGATGGATCGAAACAGCAACCACACACGGTCTTGGGAAGCGTAACCTGGTTTAGGGAGATTGATGAGAATTTGTTCTCCATAGCGTCGAGTTTCTTTTGCATTGCTGCCATTTCGGCTTTTACTGCGATTGAAACACGAGCTGATGGATACCTCCCTTAAATGATGGTCTAACGCTTTCCCACTGCAAAGTGTGTTCTGTGATATCTTCAAGAAATTTTCAAGCTTCACCATCGTCTTTGGACATGAAGTTGCATTGACACATGCTTTCAAGCATCTGCTTTGTCGCTGGAGTAATGCCCTCATATATAATTCGGCACAAATCCCATCTATGTATTCTATGATGAGGACATTGTACAAGCAGATCCTTAAACCGTTCAAAGCATTTCCAAAATGGTTCATTGGGAAGCTGGGTAAACTGGTTGATTTCGCTCCGAACATGGGCGGTCTTATGATTAGGGTAAAATTTCTTAAGGAATGCTATCACGAATTCATCCTAATTGTTAATAGAGAGTGCGGCAGTATTATAAAGCCATTTTTCTGCTAAATCATACAAAGTGAAAGGAAGAAGACGCAATCTCATAGCATCCACAGACAGTTGTGACGTACTCATCATTACACACACATTTTCGAATTTGGTGATAAAAACGTATGCGTCTTCAGACCCAAGCCCGTGAAATTTGAGCAACAGGTTGATGAAGTGGGGTTTAATTTCAAAATTATCCCTATTAGCTGGTGGAATAGATAAACAGGTAGGAAGCGTGTATAGGGTAGCATCTTTCTTGGAGAGAAATGCGCGGTGGATTTTGCGCACCGACGGGTGGTGGAAGGGTGGTGTTATAATCTGATGGAGAACCGTCCATCTCGGTCGATGTGGTGGGTGGAGGGGAAAAAGAAGATGAAGAAGTACCGACTTCGGAGTCGATAGCAAGAACGCGGACAAGACGGGCACTAGAATCCCGTGTCCAGCCAAGCATCACTAAGCGGGTTTAGCGCACGTGGCAGCGTGTGTTTGATTTAAAATTGGTTTGTTTTGAAAAATGTCGGACGTGAGATAAATCACACAAAAATGCACAATCAACCCTAGAACTAAGGTTACCTAGGTCAAGTCTCTAAACCGCTCCTAGAATTCCAAAGGACAAGCCACGGGATCAATCCTCTACCACCTGTTTATCGCTCTTGTGGCCAGGTAAGTGCCAGGTAAGTGGGAGGTATCCGCTATACGAATCACCGAAAATAGCGGGCCTAATTAAGTAACCACTTGCCTTAGACACCACAAAAGTAATGCGGATAAGCGATAGATTATCCACGACCTTCCTCTGTCCTATTTGAGCGCAACAGTCCTTAGAGTCTTGGTCTAGATATTTCTTAATTAATGTAGGGTGATGCGGATGCTCGCTTTGTGTTTTTTGGGGCATAGGAAGGGTGATGAAATCCCCACCTAATCTGAATTTGGCCTTTGCCCCTTAATGTCCGTATTAAAATATGCACAAACCAATTACAAAACACGCAAAAAGATTTTTTTTTAGCGACGATATTTTGCAAAGAATCCTGCAGAAAATATATTATTGGATTTTTTCAGAGGAAAGAGAAAGTACAGAGGAAGTTACCAGAAAAAAAATGAAGCCCTAGATCCCTAACTTGGCCGTGGTTCTGCCGCCAAAGCACACTTCTTGCCACAATTCCGCCGCGGATTTGAGGGATCGCTTGAAATTTTTTTGTACCGTGGCCTCCTTTTCTCATATTTTCCTCTCTGAAGGTCTCTGAATCTCTGTTTCCTCATTCTATTGTCTTCATATTCCCTCGCAAAAATCGCACACAAATCGTTAAATACACAATTTGCTGTTTTTTTATGATATTGATCGAATAAGAATTCTACACGATTAGTAAGAAAAAAAATTACGCACGTATCCCCGGCAACGACGCCATTTGATTGATCTGTTTTAAAGAAGTGTTTGTAGAATAACCGCAATCAATAACGGTGTCGCGTGTAGCTAGACCGAGATGAGTACGGGTCGTCCTCAGGAAAACGTTGAATGTTTCAATCTTACCTTAGACGTGTTGAAAAAGAGAAAGAATAGAAGAATAGTGAAGAATAGTTATAGATTCTAGATATACATCAAACACGGATGTAGAATCTAGATCTAGTTTAACTACGGATGTAGATTTTATATCAGATGAGGGCTTGTAGGGTTCGTTAAGATTTAGTAGTCGTGGATGATTAATTAAAGATTACTCCTTTTATCTTGTAATAGATTTAAAACTAGATCGACAGAGATGCATGTAGATTAGGGTTTTTGGAGGGAATAGGGTTCCCACTCTTAACCCTTATCTTTACATGGATCTCCGTTCATGTCTAGCCTTTACCAAAACAATTGTTAATCTATTATCAAATCATGGTCGTGACTATCAATGAATTAATAGTGCGCCCAATTTGGATGTTAACTATTCTTTTGATAAAGTTTATATGCTTTATAGGACGTAAAAGGAGTTAAAGGATTTTTTCATCCATTGATCTACCATAATCCTACGAACCCTATCAAGCGGAGAATTACTCGCGCAAGATGGAGATAAAAGAACGGATAGAGATCATGATGTAAATAAAGAAAATAAAATGTAATAAGAATAAAACAACTACCTTTATTAATCAACTTGATCAATTACACTTTGTTCCTTTAGAAAGTGATTACAAAACCCTAGTTTGCTTCTCGATCTCTTCTTAAGGAGGTAGATGAACAGCTGATGATCAACCTGGATTCTTGAGTCGTCTTGGACTTCATGATCTTGTCGGTTTGATGATTTCTAGGTTTAGCCCTCGGTCCTTTATATAGCCCCAAAGCCAGAAACTAAAGATCCCCAGAATAAGGGTTAGTTGTAGCAAATCCAACCTGAAAATCCTAACTCCTGACTACGTGAATCGGCCGCGGATCCGCCGCATATTTCATGGTTTGGCCGCAGATCCGCGGATATTTGGTGGGATCTTGGCTGCAAAATTCTTAGGCTTTATTCTTGTGGCACATGGAGATTTAGCTGATGTCTGAAACTTGAAAATATTTCCTGAGACTCTGCCAGTATTGATTCTTCGATTTTCATTAATATTTCGGCAGATTTTTGATTTCCGACATCTTAACATCTCGATCTCCTGACCTGAGCCAAAACTTACACCATATCTCAAAGAATAATGTTAGTAATATTTGGTATTTTTGAGATATTATCCTAACCATTTGATATGATATTATATTTTAAGAATATTGGTTAAGGATATTTGATATGATATGCATATTTAAATTATCAAAATATTATATAAATATTATATGCATACATTTTTCTTCATAATGTTAATTATAATATATAAACATATGAAAATAGATATTTTGCAGATAAACTCTCATATGTTTCATATTTATAATAAACACATTTAAATATCTAAGAAAATTAAGGAAAATTTTATATCAAATATGTAGTATTTTCGACTGAACAAGCCTATAAGAATCTTTCTTGACTACCAGCGTTATGACGGCGATCATACATGTGGGGGCTGGGTAGTCTATAAGCACATCCTTAAATGTACCTAGTCGTGGGAGTATCGAGACTGGGCATCGATATTCCGGAGTAGACTGGAGTATACATTTCTAGACCCTGATATGGGGCGATGGTTTACTGGTAAGTGTTACCAATAGTTTCTCGACCCATTATAAGCCTCACATCGGCACGACTTATCGGTTATTGGGGTCTGACGTTTACCACCTCTAGACTTGATATGCGACATATCAGACGAGGAGACCGGACTGTACGGGAAGTGTTGCCGGCAGGCTTTCACAGGAGTTGGAGCGGGCTTGCTTGCTGATCTTCTGATCGCTCAATACCCGGGTAGCCGTTACGTCCAGCTAGTACCGCTGACGGCTTGTGGGTGCGTGATGTGATCATCACCTACTGCCGGTGTATTGACGAGTCTTTAGAGTCCTACACAGAGGTTTTACTGGATCAGGCGAAACGAAATAGGAGCGCATATGTGATATGTGCGAGACGGAGAATAAATGCGTGTATGTGATACCGTATTCTATTCTCGAGACTTTATGTATCGGACGGTCATATATGATATGACCGAGTTATCGAATCAAGTGTTGATTCGATAAGTCGATACGATGGATGTTAGCCGGTTATATGAGATATGACCGGATTATTAAGTCAAGTGTTGATTTAATAATTAAGTGTATAATTGTATATTAGATATACTAATTTACATTTGCTAACACTTATTCACTTTAGGGTTTTTCTCACATGTGAACACTTGTATATATATATATATATATGTGTGTGATATATATATTAAAGTGTTTTCTTTTGTATCATGGTTGATGATACACTAGACTTGGATGTATGAGACTTACACCATTCTACATATTATGTTGGGTTTTTATATTTTAAGTAATTACAAAATCAAGTGGAGCATTAGATCAATGCATGAAGCTTGTGGAAGCTTGTGGATGCATTGACTAAGTCCACTTGAGTTTGTTTTTACCATAGATATTTCTTAACCCAACCATAAGTGTTAGCTATGGTTATGGCTCTACAAGAGTTAGTATATGATACTCACTCACAATGGTTAAAGAACTCACTTAATCATTATCCTCATTTCTTTTCTTTTGTTCATCATCTTCTTCTTCATTGAGCAAGAGAAAAGCAAGCTAGGGTTTGATCCAAAGTGAGAATCCTTGTGAGAAACAAAACTCTAAAGAGAACCCACTTCCTATTTCTCCATCCTCTACTAGACTAGCACTTTAGTTTAGGGTGTTTACTTCACTAATTCTCTAGTTAGTGAAGTAGGAGCTTGAGTCGGAATTCCCTCGACGTAGATCATCTTCGGCCTCGCAGACTTCAAGCAAGGTCGCATCCTTCGCGTCGTGAAGCCATGCAAGAGCCCAGGAGAACCTTGATCGCAGCGAAAGGACTTCAATAAGGAGCAAATGAAGTGGAGGACCGATCTACAAAGGTTGTATATCGCGTTCCCTTTAGTGTAAAGTTGTTTACATGCTATTAGATTCGCCTAAACTCTAGTTAACGATCTTTCTTAGGGTTGCGCGGCACATAAAATTTTAATTTTGGCATGGTCGATGCCTAGTAGAGCCTTGCTAGTGTGCCTAGTAACCCAACAGTGGTATCAGAGCCTAGCTAGAGCCTTAGGCGATGTGTTAACGAAGTTAAAACTCCGAACGAACCCGATACGTCCAAGTTTACCCCCTCTCTGGACAATTTTTGAAATATGGTATTTTTCCGGATTAAAAATGCCGAAAAAATTCAGCAGGGTTTTATAAGGATAACCATGAAAAATGAGCCCCTAAGTCCTCCACGTGGCCGCGGAACCGCGGAAATAACCCACCTTTGGCGGCGGTTCCGCGGCATAGTAATGGTATCAGTGACTGGTTTTTGCACAGTAATTCTTTATTCTGTTGTTACTATTTTATGGGTATTTTTAATCTGACTCAAGTGTTGAGTAATTTTGGGGTTTATTTTGAAATCGTCGATTCGATCGGAGAATTTAATTTTGTTCTGTTATTCCGGATAATTTAGAAAGTATTAAAATGTTCGAACGGATTTCATTAACTTAATTTTTCCCGGCACGAAAAACATTCAAGTGTTGAATTTTTCTCGGGTTTAAATATTTCGGAAAAACGTGCAAGTGATGCGATGGACCCTCTAGAAGACAACAAACCTTAACTCGATTATGTGACCGTCTTGAACTGCCCTTTGAACCTTAGGGTTTGGGGCAGTACGGCGTGCCACATGTGAGGCGTTGGCTTGACCCTTCTACGGCTGGACCGTTGCTACTGTGACGTATTCTGGAATTTTTGAACTCCGCTCAATCGTTGAGCTATTTAGGAAATCTCGGGTATTTGATTATTCGATCAGAAAGTTTAATACTGTCTATTTATCTGGAATGTGATATAATATGTGGAATTCATACAGTTAGGCATGAAATGCGAAATATGTGATATTTCGGATTTACGATGTCTAAAGAGATTGTGGATTCCAAATGTTGTAGTTTTACACTTTCTTTTCTGTGACCGTAAGTGTAATATGTGATATCGCCGGTTTCGTTGCTATATGTCAACGACAATTGGGATGCGCATATTTACTTACGTTGATGACATGTGATGTTATGTGTTGCTGGATATGTTATATTGGATCGTCGCGTTCTGAATAGCCGGGGGGTTTTATGTGAGATGAGAGTTTTTTATTTTCATTCATGTAAATTTAAATGTTTATAATATTCTTTTATTGGGGCACTTCCGGGATGAGGTTGATGTCACATTTTGTATATTATTTACTTTTCCGCACTTGGATAGATCCAAGGAGGAGAGCACAAGTAACCGGGTTCTGGAGTCCAGTGGGAGACCAACTCGAGGAGTCGAGTCCGGGTCTCCTAACTCTAGAATTGGTAGGGTTGCTTGCCGCTCTCGTAGGGGTCTAGGGGTGTGGGTTTGGCTATTCATCGCGACCGTGGAATCCGTGTTTTATAGAGGCTCAAAATAAAACACGGACGTCCTAGTATATCCAATGTTTCATATATTTCTTCTGCTGCGATATCTGTGATGCGATCATTTGATGTTCTGTGATAAATACTGTATATAGTATATATGATAAATTATATAGGCGTTACTTATGTTTTACACCCGCGCTATCCCTGCCCTGCTCTGCCGTTAGTTACCTAACCTAACGGTGCACGAGGGGACATCAAGGCGAATGCGGATGGCATAAGTGTACGTCGTATTTATCTGTGATGTTTAGGTGACTTAAATGATGGGACTTCATTAATGTGATTAATGAAAGAAAAGAAACCTAAAAGATGTTGTAGAATCAAATTTTCAAATAAAAAGGGTAGCTACAGTTTTGCTTTGCATAGCGGTATATATGATATACCCTGCACCTTATTCGATGGGGAAAGAGCCGAGATCCCTTCACCGGGAATGACCTCTTTAACAAAACTGGCAGATGCTACAACACTCGGTTTGACTTTTAACTGTTTTTGGAGTTTTGCTTTGCATAGTGATGTATATGATATATCCTGCACCTTATTCCATAAGGAAAGAGCCGAGATCCCTTCACCGGGAGTGACCTCTTTAGCAAAACTAATGAAAGCCTCAAAATCACTCCATTTCAAAATTCACGAGATTCTACAACGATATGAGTTCATTACGCAATAGGTTTTCAGAAAAACCTGTCGTAGCCCTCCGTCATTTCAGATAAGTTGTATATAGTATTCGTGCTGCATTTGTTGGCTTTCGTCAAGGTGTAGTGTGCGGTAGCTATATACTGCTTATCTGCTGCATATGATGCGATTGGATTAGGGTAGTCGTACGGCTTTGTTGGCTTTCGTCAAGGGTCGTGCGGGTGGGTTTAATTCAATCAAGAAATGTACGGGTTGAACTTGACTAGCGGGCTATGGTTTGTTGGCTTTCGTCAAGGTCATAGCACGTTAGGGGCAAAATTTTATCGGGAATTTCAAGTGTTGAGATTTGCAATGAGATTGCATACCTTCTATGAGATAGTTGGATCCCGATACCCACTGCGAGTAATTTTTACTCCCGGGAGAGTTTTACAAAGGACAATTAGCCGATCAAGTAGGTGTCTAGAAAGGTGTCAACGGGGTTACGCCTCTGGGAAACCGAGGTTTAATTTAATTAGGTCCGTGCGAAAGCACGGGGAACCTCCCTCAAAGTACCGACACTGGCCTGGCTGAAAGATTGGCGAAGTTGTAGGGTGTAATTAATCCCGGCTAGTCTTTCCTTTTAGGGTTTGAAGGAAGATTTGATAAAAAAAACAGTGGGAGCCATCCTGATTAGATAAGATAATAACCAATCTGATCTTGCAAAAGCATACGCTAAAGTGTTTTCTTCTCTCTCTCTCTCCAGGTAGCGACCATATCATGCCTTAATAAAGATAATAATATGGATGTATTGACCGAACCCGCATGTTATACTGTGCTAGGGAACGTTGGTTCCGTTCTTTCTTATAAGAGTTACAAGACTGAACAGGATATAGGCGAATACCAGGATTCTCATGCCACCCGAATGAAGAAAGTACATGTTGATGCATTTTCATCGGGTATGTTCATTACAGAGAACTGTTTCTCTATTTCCTCTACGTCCTGGGTATTAGATACCAGGTCAGGATCCCATATATGTAATCAGTTACATGGGCTTAGGAAAGGTAGAGAACTTGGAGAAGGTGATAAAGACATAAGGGTTGGAAATGGTGCAATTGTTGCAGCTAAAACCGTCGGGGAATATCACCTTGTATTGCAAACTGGTAATACATTGATTCTGAACGAATGCTATTACATGCCGAACCTGATATGCATCATTATATCGGTTTCTTTGTTGAGTAAAGAGGGATATAATTTTGTATAACAGGATAATGTTATGAAAATTTTCCTAAACCAAAAGTTGGTTGGATCAGGCACGTTGTGCAATGGCATTTATGTTCTAAATCAATCAACAGTTCTGAGCATAACAAACACACACAAGAGGAAGAGTTCAGAACTGAACGAATCCTTCTTGTGGCATTGTAGACTGGGTCACATCAATGCGACACGACTAGCTAAGTTGCATAAAGATAGATATTTGAAACCGTTCGATTTTTCATCTTATGACACTTGCCAGTCATGTCTCAAAGGCAAGATGACCAAAACTCCGTTTACGGGACACGGAGAAAGAGTTACCGAACTCTTGGGACTGATACATAGTGATGTATGCGGTCTCATGTCTACACATGCCAGGGATGGTTCTTCGTACTTCATTACATTCACTGACGATCTCTCAAGATACGGACATGTGTTCTTGATAAGACACAAGTCTGAAGCTTTTGAGAAATTTAGAGAATATAAACAAGAAGTCGAGAACCAAACCGGAAAAAGTATTAAAATCCTACGATCTGATCGAGGAGGTGAATACTTGAGCAATGAATTCCTGGACTTCCTAAAAGAGAATGGGATTCTCTCTCAGCTGACTCCTCCATATACACCACAGCACAACGTTGTATCTGAACGGAGGAACCGCACCCTATTAGATATGGTGCGCTCTATGATGAGCACAGCTGAGTTACCTATTTCCTTCTGTGGGTATGCGCTAGAGACAGCCATACATCTACTGAATATGGCCCCCACCAAATCTGTGCCTACCACTACATATGAGATATGGAAAGGGAAGAGACCATGTCTTAACTATGCAAAGATATGGGGTTGTCCAGCCTATGTCAAACGACAAAATCTGGACAAACTCGAGGCACGGTCTGTTCTATGCAAATTTGTAGGATATCCCAAGAATTCTCAAGGGTATATCTTCTACCACACTGAGGAACAAAGGGTGTTTGTTTCTCGGCATGCCACCTTTTTAGAAAAGGAATTTCTTGCAAAAGAGATTAGTGGTTATGAGGTAGAACTGGAAGAGGTTCCAGCTACAGAAGATGCAACAGAAGATCTGGTGGAACCAGAGGATTCGGTAGTTCCCGATGAACCCCAGCCACTCCGCCGATCTAGTAGGGTTCCTCACCCACCTGAGAGATACTACGTTTTTCTCATGGATGGTGGGAGCGAGGATTGCATCATGGTTGATGATGACCCAACTAGCTTCGAGCAAGCCATCACGAGTGGAGACTCGGTGCAATGGCTCGATGCAATACGGTCCGAGATGGAATCCATGTACACCAACAAAGTATGGAATTTGGAAGTTGCTCCTGAAGGGGTAAAACCCATTAGGAGCAAGTGGATCTTCAAGAAAAAACTTGGTGTAGATGGGAAAGTGAAGACTTTCAAAGCTAGACTTGTTGCAAAAGGTTTTCGTCAAAGACCAGGTGTGGACTATGACGAAACCTTTTCTGCAGTGGCTATGCTTAAATCCATCCTGATCATGCTTGCCATCGCTGCATATCATGACTACGAAATCTGGCAAATGGATGTTAAGACCGCCTTTCTAAACGGTGATTTAGAAGAGTGCGTGTACATGACTCAGCCAAAGGGCTTCGTAGATAGTGGGAGCAGCGGGAAGGTGTGCAAGCTGCTTAAATCCATTTATGGATTAAAGCAAGCATCGCGGAGTTGGAATATCTGCTTTGACATCGTTATCAAAGAGTTTGATTTCGTCAAAAATGTAGATGAACCTTGTATCTACAAGAAGGTGGCAGAGAGTAAGGTTGTCTTCCTCGTATTGTACGTGGACGACATACTCTTGATAGGAAATGATATTCCTATGCTGCAATCGATGAAGCTCTTCTTATCACAAAGATTCTCAATGAAAGATCTTGGTGATGCCTCCTACATATTGGGAATTATGATCTATAGAGATAGATCTAAACGAATATTGGGATTGTCCCAATCCAGGTACATTGACACCATACTAAAGAGGTTTAGTATGGAAGAGTCCAAACGTGGGTTTTTACCCACAATCTCAGGGCTCACTCTCTCCAAAGAGATGTCTCCCAAGACTGATTTGGAGTGAGCTCGCATGCAAGGGATACCCTATTCTTCGGCAGTAGGCTCTATCATGTACGCGATGCTATGTACCAGACCCGATGTAGCATACTCACTAAGTGTAGTGAGTAGGTATCAAGCTGATCCTGGAGAGAGTCACTGGACAGCTGTGAAGAGCATTCTCAAGTACTTACGAAGGACTAAAGAGATGCTCTTGGTGTATGGTAACGGAGAACTCTAAGTGGAGTCCTTTACCGATTAGAGCTTCCAGAGTGATAAGGACGACTCTAAGTCGCAGTCAGGTTTTGTCTTTACCCTTTATGGAGGGGCGGTTAGCTGGAAGAGTTCCAAGCAGGAAACCATGGCAGACTCGACGATGGAGGCTGAATACATCGCTGCCAACGATGCTGCCAAAGAGGCTGTCTGGATCATGAAGTTCATCACTGAACTTGGAGTGGTTCCATCCATTGAGCATCCAATACCTTTGTATTGTGATAACAATGGAGCAGTGGCATTGGCAAAGGAACCTAGGTCCCATCAGCGATCCAGGCATATTCTGAGGCGGTATCACCTGATCCGGGAGATAGTTGATCTCCGGGAGATCGAGGTCAGGAGGGTTGACACGAAGAACAACACTGCGGATCCACTCATGAAGGCCATTCCCCAGATACAGTTTGAGAGACTCTTCGGGATGCTTGGTATGCGATATTACAGCAGCTGGCCCTAGTGCAAGTGGGAGATTGTTAGTTGTATGTATGCCCTAGAGGCCAGTATTGTACAGATGATGTATATTATATTGGATGCTTGGACATATATAGAGAGGACTTTCTTGCTCGATATGATAGTATGCTATCTGGTTGCTCTTTACTTTAACATGTATACATGTCTCTTTATACTGTCTTATAGTTACATGATGGTAAAGCCCTTAGGATATGTACTTGACTACCTGGACTATGATGCGGATCATACTAGTTGGGACATGGTAGTCCATAAGTACATCCTTCAAGGTCCCTAGTCATGGGTATATCGAGACGGGGCATCGATATACCAGTGTAGACTAGCGTATACGCTTCTCGACCCATGAGATGGGCGATGGATGATCCCATATCCATTGGTGTTTGACATCAGAGATGGTATACGGGTGCTCAGTGAAGACTGGGTACACTGGACGGACTCACCGAGAACTCCCAGATGGTATTATACCTCACGTCAGATAGCAGTACTCTGGTGACACTTGTGCAGGTTAGTCTGTAGACCCGAGATCGTCATAGAGTCTCGTGTGATTCCCACTGTGCTTTGATTTCCACCTTACCACGTCCATGAGGGCGTGCAAAACGGTGGTTTTTGGGTACAGTCCCGAGTCACATAGAGGCAATGAGCGATAGGAGGGGTTTCGTCTCTCCCGGTATTGGGGGTTGATGTTGCGCTGTGCTCGATTGGCCGTAACAAGGAAGTCCCCGCCCAGGGCTGATTAGAGATTTATTGGTAAGTGTTACCAGTAGTTTCTCGACCCGTTATGAGCCTCACATCGGCACGACTTATCGGTTATTGGGGTCTGACGTTTACCACCCCTAGACTTGATATGCGACATATCAGACGAGGAGACCGGACTGTACGGGAAGTGTTGCCCGCAGGCTTTCACAGGAGTTGGAGCGGGCTTGCTTGCTGATCTTCTAATCGCTCAATACTCGGATAGCCGTTACATCCATCTAGTACCGCTGACGGCTTGTGGGTGCGTGATTTGATCATCACCTACTGCCGGTGTATTGACGAGTCTTTAGAGTCCTACACAGAGGTTTTACTGGCTCAGGCGAAACGAAATAGGAGCGCATATGTGATATGTATGAGACCGAGAATAAATGCGTGTATGTGATACCGTATTCTATTCTCGCGACTTTTTGTATCGGCCGGTCATATATGATATGACCGGGTTATCGAATCAAGTGTTGATTCGATAAGTCGATACGATGGATATTAGCCGGTTATATGAGATATGCCCGGATTATTAAGTCAAGTGTTGATTTAATAATTAAGTGTATAATTGTATATTAGATATACTAATTTACATTTGCTAACAGTTATTCACTTTAGGGTTTTTCACACATATGAACACTTGTATATATATGTGTGTGTGATATATATATTAAAGTGTTTTCTTTTGTATCATGGTTGATGATACACTAGACTTGGATGTATGAGACTTACACCATGCTACATATTATGTTGGGTTTTTATATTTTAAGTAATTACAAAATCAAGTGGAGGATTAGATCAATGCATGAAGCTTGTGGAAGCTTGTGGATGCATTGACTAAGTCCACTTGAGTTTGTTTTTACCATAGATATTTCTTAACCCAACCATAAGTGTTAGCTATGGTTATGGCTCTACAAGAGTTAGTATATGATACTCACTCACAATGGTTAAAGAACTCACTTAATCATTATCCTCATTTCTTTTCTTTTGTTCATCATCTTCTTCTTCATTGAGCAAGAGAAAAGCAAGCTAGGGTTTGATCCAAAGTGAGAAACAAAATTCTAAAGAGAACCCACTTCCTATTTCTCCATCCTCTACTAGACTAGCACTTTAGTTTAGGGTGTTTACTTCATTAATTCTCTAGTTAGTGAAGTAGGAGCTTGAGTCGGAATTCCCTCGACGTAGATCATCTTCGGCCTCGGAGACTTTAAGCAAGGTCGCATCCTTCGCGTCGTGAAGCCATGCAAGAGCCCGGGAGAACCTTGATCGCAGTGAAGGGACTTCAACAAGGAGCAAATGAAGTGGAGGACCGATCTACAAAGGTTGTATATCGCGTTCCCTTTAGTGTAAAGTTGTTTACATGCTATTAGATTCGTCTAAACTCCAGTTAACGATCTTGCTTAGGGTTGCGCGGCACATAAAATTTTAATTTTGGCATGGTCGATGCCTAGTAGAGCCTTGCTAGTGTGCCTAGTAACCCAACAGTGCCGTTCCCCGGTTTGTTGGGACGATGTCGGTGAACGAAGATTGTTGGGACCCGATTTGGTTGTGCAGACAGTTGAGAAAGTTAACGCTATCCGGAACCATGTGAATGCTGCACAAGACCGACAGAGGAGTGTTCATATCAGATTTTTGCATTTTCATACCGCCCAATTTTTATCACATTGCATATCGGTAGATACTCTTGAGCCGTGTTTGCTAGTCAATTGCAGGATACAGGTTCCCGGTTCTCAAACGGAGAAATTCATGGAAAACACGACAAAATCTGGTTCCTGCCAACCACAGATAAAACACGGTCTCCGCTCTTCATCCGTATGTTGCCAGATACCAGTTTAGGAAGACAAAATGTAATTCTCATGCACAAGGCACAATGGTAGCACAAAATCCAAGAGATCTACGCGGAGCTCAAGGCAATCATCCACAAAAAAGTCCACCTTTCCTCAATAGAAATTCTGGAAGAAATGGGAAAGAATTTTCAGAAAATACACACTCCAGACAAGAGGGGACAGAAGACCAGGGAGGTACACAGAAGCCCACACCATAACACCACTATAGGGGCGCGGATCCGCGGCCATAGGGGGGCATAGGCGGCGGATCCATGGCCATACAGGGGAGTCAGGGCACGAGCTTCCAGGGGTATTTTGGTCTTTTCAGATGTGTTCTGGTGGTTGCCCTAGGTTTTCATTTTTTGGCCTATAAATAGCCCAGAACTTTGTGAAGGAAAGGGTCAATTCTTGTATTTTCATTTTGCCTAGTTTTAGTGTTGTTCTTCTTCCTCTTCTCAACTCTTCTCCATTAAACTTGTAGTGAGCTTTTGAGTGAAGAGTGATGAATAAAGAAGACCATTTTTATTATCATGCTTGTCTCTTTCTTTACTTGTTGTAGTTTGTTATAATTTTAATTGTTAAGTAGTTGTTGTTATTTGCTTGATTGTTTCTTTCTTCTCTCTTTTTCTTTATCATTCATACGACAATGATACTTACGCTTGATCCTCGCCAAGGTGAGGTCGCAAATAGTTAGTCGTATTCTTCTAGTCTACTTCTTTCTATCTTCCTCTTTGTTTTGTTTTGTTTTTCCTTATCATGAAGTGTGAGTAGTTTTATACTTGTTAGGGTAGGATAAGGGAAGTTTGAGAGAAGGAAATCTCTCTCACTCTTTCCTTGCCCAACAACTTAAATCGACTCCCGTTAATTGAACCACAATCCGCTCCTTACGGCACCCTATCCTACATGATAGCGGTGATTCCGTAGTGAGACCGGTTGTGGTTGAATTAACCGGAGGTTATGGATAAGAGCCAAGAACGGACGGAAAAGCTCCAAAAGGAAGGACTATGCGTTGGAAAGCCTAGCTTATACTCGCAAGTTCCTTCCTAGTCGTGCTAATCCCCGTTGTTGCCGATTACCGTAACACCGATATTAAGTGGGGCAACGAAAGATGTGGAGACTCCTAACTCAAACTAACCTAATCCTAACCCTAACAAGCTCTCTTTAAATATCAACTCAACACTTAGATAATCCAACAAAATCTGAAAACAGGACTTAACTCGTTAAAACACTTTGAAAAAGACTCTCATCCCCCTGCGGACGACCCGTACTCAACCGGCTAGCTACAAGCGAAACCGTCTTGATTGCGGTATTTTAAACTAGAACTTGAACACGCACGTATCCTATCAATCAAATGGCACCGTTGCCGGGGAGACGGTAGTTTATTTCCTTGTGTAATTTCGGGTTAATTTGTAAGTATAAAAAAAAACGAAAAAAATATATTCTTTGTAAAAGAAACCATCTTGTTATTCTTGATTAGTTTTTGTGCAAGTGTGCAGGAAAATACGAAGTTCAAGATCGACGCCAAGGACGTTGAAAATACAGAGTTCAAGTACAGTGCCAAAGACGTGGGAAGATAGACCCACATTTCGCGGCTACACTACGACGGACAAAACGAAGTTAACGGTCTACTGAACAAATCTGGAGCTGTTCCAGTGAGCAAACCAAGATTCAAAACATCCAGACAAGCAGAAGACTCCAAGACCAGCACACAGAAAAAAAATGGGAAGCCCAAACTCTCTGTTCCGCCGCGGAACCGCGGCCTAAGCAGGTGTTTGGCCGCGGATCCGCGGCCTGTTGGTGCCTTCAGGGCCCCAAATTTCTCTGTAAGTTCTCTGCTTCTCCCCACTCCTCTGAACTCCAATAAATTGTGTTTTCTGCAGGCTTCTTTGCGCAAATTCTTCTCCCCCTTCCAATAAACTGTTCTTGTGCAGGATTCTTTGCGCTGAAAAATAAAAATTGTTTGCAGTTGATTTGTTACTGTTTTGCATTCTTTAATACGGACTTAAGGGGCTTGAAACCAATCCAGATTGGGTGGGGATTTCATCACCCTTCCCAGGACCCCAAAAATCACTAAAGCATATGCATTGTCCATTGTAAATTAAAAAATACTAGACTTCAGCCCTAAGGATTTCGCGCTCATTAGGAGAAGATAAACCGTGTTTAGAACCTCTCTTAACCGTATATTGTTTACGGGGTGTCTAGGTAAGTGTTAAAGGCGCAACCGCCGAAAGAGAAAGGGTTATTTAATTAAGGAACTTCGCGAAAGCGTTGGTCAACCTCCCCTTATCTCTGCACTTACCTGGCCTCGTGATCAGTGTATTTTTAAGCCTGTTTCTCGATACTGTTTAACTTCGAAAATCAAGTTCAGGAGCAGGTCTAGTAGACCTAGGTTACCCTAGATCTAGGTGTGATTGTGCATATCTTGTTTGTGATTGCTTAAGCCGTATTTCCGTACATATTTCTGTAAATCTCTTTCTAAAAACAAAAAAAAAAAAATCAAAAACTTTTATAAAAACTTGCCCTTTTGTCGCCAAATCCATTTTCACCCACCACCCATCGCCTTTCTCCATTGACGTTTTCTTACCCTCACCTTCTCCGCTTTGACTATACTAAACTCGTTTTGTGTATGTCCGCTTGGACTCGGGACACTAGCGCCCGCCTAGTCCGTGTTACGTTAGTCGCGACCGACTACGCGATCGACTCCGAAGTCGATACTCCGTCCACTCCTCTTTCACCCCTTCCTTTGCCGGCCAACTCCGACGTTGACCGGAATTATGTTCATACATCTTCACCTTCACCTTCACCTTCACCAATCTCTTCTTCCGCGATGTCGGGATTTAATCCGAACATCTCTTTGACCACCGCTGGATTGGCTCCACCTCCTACGGAGACCAATCTTCCACCACCTCCGCCTGTTGTAGCGCCACAGCGAATCGCGCTCCAGGATCGTTTCTACCCCACCCGTTCTGCACTTCCCACCTGCCTTTCTCTTCCTCCGGCCAATGGGGACAACTTTGAAATTAAGCCCCATTTCATCAACATGCTTTCACGTTTTCATGGGCTTGAATCTGAAGATGCCTATATCTTCATCAACAAATTTCAAAACGTCTGTGCCATGATGAAAACCACCCAGCTGTCGGACGATGCTATACGCCTACGGGTCATTCCGTTTACTTTATGCGATCTCGCTGAAAAATGGCTGTATAGCACCGCTTCCCACTCAATCACCAGCTGGGACGAGTTTGTTAAAGCGTTTCTGAAAAAATTCTATCCAAATCATAAGACCGCAAGAATTCGAAATGAAATCAACCAATTCTCCCAGCTTCCTTCTGAACCCTTCTGGAAGTGCTTTGACCGGTACAAAGACCTTCTTGTTCAGTGTCCTCACCACGGTATAGAGAAATGGCAACTCTGCCAAACCTTATACGAGGGACTGAACCCAGCAACGAAGCAGTTGCTGGAAACCATCTGTCAGGGCCACTTCCTATCGAAATCTGACGAGGAAGCGTGGCAGTTCTTTGACGATCTTGCGGAGCAAACGCTACAGTGGGAGAGCACCAGACCGACTTCTTCTTCTTCTACCTCCACTTCTACCGGTCAGTCTAGGGTAGGAATCCACCAACTTGACGTCTCTATTGCGATGAAAGCTGAAATGGCTCCTATAACAAGAAAGCTTGAAGCGATAGAAAGCAAATTCTCTGTTCCTGCTCCTGCCCCTGTTCTCCCCCTCCGTACCATCTGCGCTTGTTGTTCCGATCCTTCTCACTTGACCGAAGAGTGTCCTTACAATCCACCATCGCAAGGACATGATCAGGTTAATGCATTCCAGCAAAGACCGAGGAATGATCCATACTCTTCCACCTACAATCCCGGTTGGAGGAACCACCCCAATTTCGCCTGGAATCAGAATCAGAATCAATTCCAAGGCAACAATTTCCAAAGGGCCCCTCCGCCGCAACAACAAGCGCAACAACAAACTCAGTATCAGCAGCCCTTTCAACCCCAACCTTTCCAAAACCAGACGAACAACTTTGCACCCAACAACTCTTTTCCACCAAACAACTTTGTTCCGTCGAACAACGATAAGGTTTCCTCGCTCGAGCGAAGTCTGGTGGCGTTTGTTAAACAATCGACTCAATCCACCGCCAACATCCAGTCTTCCATTCAATCTTTAGTGCAACACACTGCCGCACACGGGCAAAGCATCAAGACCATTGAGGCCCAGATTGCACAGCTGAACGCGGCCTTGAGCGAGCGAGAGAAGGGGAAGCTCCCGTCCCAGCCACTTCCAAATCCCGGTCACCCACATAATGCACATGTTGCTCTTGAACAACAAAACCATAATGTGAGTGCCGTGACTACACTGAGATCGGGAAGGATGCTGCAAAACTACATTGGCAAGCGAATCAACGATGACACCCCGGCCGCCGCTTCTTCTTCTTCTTCTTCTCCTTCTTCTTCTTCGTCTTCTGAGCCTATTCTCCGTTCTTCAACAGGCTTTCCTTCCTCTTCTTCTGCTCTGAACGGACCCACTTCTCACTCCACGAAAACACCTATTCTGGGATCCGTTCCAACTTAAAAATCTCCTCCTCCAGCATTAGACTCAACCAATTTTCAAAATGTTCCATTTCCCAACCGGTTGAGGTCTAACAAACAAAATCCTCAAATGGAGAAGATTCTGGAGTTATTCAAGCAGGTTAACATTAACATTCCTCTTTTAGATGCTGTCCAACAAGTCCCGTCCTACGCGAAAATCTTAAAGGACTTGTGCACGAAAAAGAGGAAGTGTCAGGTACCCAAGAAAGTTTTCTTGGCTAGTGCTGTGAGTGATGCCCTTACCCAATCTTTACCACAAAAACGGAAGGACCCTGGCTGTCCTACGATTTCAATTACCATTGGGGATAAGAACATCAACCGTGCACTATTAGATCTTGGTGCCAGTGTTAACTTGCTTCCATATTCAGTATACGAGCAATTAGGCGCCGGAGAGTTGAAACCCACACACTGCACTCTCCAAATGGCCGACCGATCGATCACCCATCCTAGGGGTGAGCTAGAGGATGTGTTGATAAGAATCGGGGACTTCATATTCCCCGTTGACTTCATTGTATTAGATACACAGCCTATAGCTAACCCCCGGAATCAAATTCCGGTGATACTCGGTCGCCCATTTCTCGCAACCTCAAATGCTGTGATCAATTGTCGCAATGGTTCAATGAACCTCTCTTTTGGAAATATGACGATTGAACTCAACATTTTTAGGTTAGGGAATCAGCCCGCCGAACCTAATGCTCATATACTGGACGTCTGCTCGATCCAGGAGATCACCCCAGAAGAGTGTGAATTCGAGGAGTTTCTGTTTGATCACGATAATCTTGACGTCACTAGTGCGTTTCTCTTCGAACCTGCTGCTGTTTCTGCACCTGATAACGAATACGAGTGTTTCAGATTCTCGAACGATCTTAGCCGCGCACAACCCGAGTTTGAATCTTTCGACTTTCCGGATGAGTTACCTGAACCATCCGACTCGGTTGCCTACACTCGTTTTGAACCTTTGCTGGAGTCCTATGAGTTCGAGACCTTTGCACCAGTCTTGCCTTCCATCATTTCACCTCCAACGCTCGAACTCAAGCCGTTGCCGTCTCACCTTAAGTATGCTTACTTAGGTGAGAACGAGACCCTCCCTGTCATCATTTCGGCTTCTCTAGCTCCCGAGCAAGAGAAAGCCCTTCTCGCGGTCTTGCACGACAACAGGCAAGCTTTTGGCTGGTCCATGGCGGACATCAAGGGGATTAGTTCCCTGATCGTTGAGCATCACATTCATCTGATGGATGATGCCAAACCAGCCCGGGATCCACAAAGACGTCTTAATCCAGTCATGAAGGAGGCTGTGAAGAAGGAGATCGTCAAATGTCTAGATAGTGGTATCATTTACCCTATCTCTGATAGCCAGTGGGTTAGCCCCATTCATGTTGTCCCCAAGAAGTCGGGCATCACGGTCATCACTAACGAGGCGAATGAGTTAATCCCTACTCGCACCCAAACCGGGTGGCGAGTTTGCATTGATTACAGAAAACTCAACGCCGCAACGCGGAAAGACCACTTTCCGCTACCTTTCATTGATCAGATGCTGGAACGATTGGCCGGACATGAGTACTATTGTTTTCTTGATGGCTACTCCGGCTATAATCAAATTCCCATCGCCGAAAAAGACCAGGACAAGACCACTTTCACTTGTCCTTTTGGCACGTTTGCATATCGATGCATGCCCTTTGGGTTATGCAATGCGCCCGCTACCTTCCAGCGGTGTATGATGGGAATTTTCTCTGACATGGTGGAAAATTTTTTGGAGATTTTCATGGATGACTTCTCCATCTTCGGCGACTCCTTTGACGAGTGTCTGCTGCATCTCGACGCTGTCCTTACCCGATGTAAGGACAAGAATCTCACTTTGAACTGGGAGAAATGCCACTTCATGGTGCGCGAAGGTATTGTCTTAGGACATATCATCTCGCAAAATGGCATAGAGGTTGACAAAGCAAAGATTGAGGTCATTTCCAATCTGCCTCCTCCCCGATGCGTCAGAGATATCCGAGCCTTCCTTGGCCATGCCGGTTTCTATAGACGGTTTATCAAGGACTTTAGCAAGATTGCTAGGCCCTTGACGCTTTTGCTGGCCAAGGACACGCCTTTCGACTTCAACTCGAGCTGTGTGACTGCATTCGAGTCACTGAAACGCTCTCTCACTTCTGCTCCCGTTCTTTCTTCCCCTGACTGGATGCACCCATTCGAGATTAGGTGCGACGCATCCGACTTTGCCATCGGTGCTGTCCTTGGACAGCACATCAACAAGATGCCGCACGTAATCTATTACGCGAGCCGGACCCTGAACGACGCCCAACTCAATTATACAACAACTGAGAAGGAATTCTTAGCTGTTGTATTTGCTCTAGAAAAGTTCAGGCCCTACCTCATCGGCTCTCCAGTCATTGTCTACACGGACCATTCAGCTCTGCGCCATCTTTTTGCGAAGAAAGATGTAAAATCTCGGTTAATACGTTGGATCCTCTTGCTTCAAGAGTTTGACCTTATCATTAAGGACAAACGAGGATGTGAAAACGTAGTTGCCGACCATCTCTCACGGCTTCCTTCTTCTCCTTCGCTTCCAATTCCGATTAACGACGTTTTCCCGGATGAACAGCTCTTGACAGTATCGTGCGAACCCTGGTTCGCAGATATTGTGAACTATTTGGCCACGGGATTACTACCGGCCGAATGGTCAAGTCAGGACAGACTTCGCTTTTTATCCCAAGTAAAACACTTTTACTGGGACGAACCCTACTTGTTCAAGTACTGTCCCGACCAGATTATTCGTCGGTGTGTCCCCGATGAGGAATTCAAGAGTGTGCTGTCATTTTGCCACGATCAAGCGTGTGACGGGCATTTTGGGCCCAGAAAGACAGCTGAGAAGATCTTACAATGTGGTTTCTACTGGCCACAACTTTTTAAAGACGCTCACGACTATTGCAAGACTTACTCCCGGTGCCAACACATGGGCCGGATATCCCGGAGGAACGAGATGCCGCTCTAACCGATCTTGGTTGTGGAGATTTTCGATGTTTGGGGGATAGACTTCATGGGGCCGTTTCCCAGCTCTTTTGGGAACTTGTACATTCTTCTAGCTGTTGATTACGTCTCTAAATGGGTCGAGGCTGTGCCCAGCCGGACTAACGACAACAAGGTTGTCGTTAGGTTCCTTAAAGAAAACATTTTCTCACGGTTTGGGCACCCCCGAGCGATCATTAGCGACAATGGAAGTCATTTCTGCAATAAAACTTTTGAAGCCTTGATGCGGAAATACTCCATTAATCATAAGCTTTCTACGCCCTACCACCCCCAAACCTGCGGGCAGGACGAAGTTTCAAATCGGCAGATCAAGCAGATACTGGAGAAGACGGTTTCCAAGAACCGTAAGGATTGGTCTCTGAAACTCACTGATGCCCTTTGGGCATTTAGAACCGCTTATAAGACCGACCTTGGCATGTCTCCCTATCGGCTTGTGTACGGAAAAGCCTGCCACCTTCCTGTTGAAATCGAGCATCGCGCATTTTGGGCGATAAAGGAGCTGAATCTGTCTCTTGAGAACGCGGGCAGCCATCGGAAGCTGCAGTTGAACGAACTGAACGAGCTTAGGGATGAGGCTTACGATAACGCGGTTGTGGTTAAGAATCGAACGAAGGTGTTTCATGATAAACACCTTTTGCGCAAAACCTTCGTACCTGGTCAGCAGGTACTGCTTTACGACACCCAACTTCATTTCCATCCAGGAAAGCTCCGATCTCGCTGGAAAGGGCCGTATTTTGTGCGGAATGTATATCCGCAGGGCGCTGTGGATTTGGAGAATCCAAAGGACGGTTCACTTTTCAAAGTAAACGGACACCGATGCAAACCGTACCTTAGCGCCGAACCAACAGAGGAGCTCCTGTTCTTACAGGAGCCGGTTTACCCTGAATGATCTTCCTCTGCCTACCTCCAAACTTCGGTTATGCAGCCAAGAACAGTGGACACTGTTCCAAATAAGTTTGGGGGTATGTACAAACCATTTTGTATATATTTGTGTATATTCTTTTTCTTTTCTTTAAAAAAAAAACAAATAAAAATTTGTGTATCACTAACCGACAATTTTGAACCTTCCAACTACTCTCTTCATTCAACGACAGTGAGGACACTGTACAGTTTAAGTTTGGGGGTACGCTCGGTACGCATTTCTTACCTTCGCATTCATATGTATATTTTGCATCTGCATATTAATATCCATAAAATCCATAAAAATTTGAAAATTTTCTAAAAAATATAAAAACTTTTTTTGTCAAGTTAGCTTGTGGAAGAACTCTGATTCAACATTCGACGGTTTTTGTTTGAAAAAATAGGAATAACTAGATCTTCTGTTTGGATTTTGAAAACCTGAAAGATAACTCTCCTTTGAAGTTAACTATAGCTGATATACGTCTTTACATCACACTACACGTGTCGTAAGATTTTGGGAATTAGATGACAAGTCTTTCATGTTTAAACTTTTAAACAGATAAATGATTTTCTGAGGATCAAATAGGTTTGTTCTGAAATAAGTAATGTCAAGAATAGTTTATGAAGTAAAGCGAATATGAAGGGATGTTATTGATGCCGTAATTGGAGCTAAGTCGGAAAAATAACCCATCTAAAACTTGATTGGAATGATTACACACCAAACCCACTAAACACGTCTTTTATCCAAAAAAGTATTTGAACTGCCGGTTATATCTCCGTTCGTATTAAATCATCTGATTTTCACGACAAACTGTCTTTTGTTTTTGGACCTAGGTAACTTGAGTAATTAAGTCCGCTGGGGTGTTTCTACACCTAATGCCCTAAAACCAACTGGTTTGGGTGCATTGGCCCAAAGCTCGCTAAGAAGCCTAGAAAGTCCAGTTTAAAACAAAGTCAAGCAAGTGTTCTCTCCAAGTTAAAATTCCTAACGGTTCTTTGTGTGAGAATAACTTGATAAAAGACAGGCTTTTAAAAAAAAAATTTTAATGGAGATATGAAGGTTTTACTCTTTGATAAAGACTATTGCACGTTCACAGAGGTGTGTATGAAATGAAAACAAGAAAAAGGTGGAGTGAAAAATACGACTTAGTTTCCTGTTAAGGAAGATAGAAATTCTGAAGTTGAAACCTTACTGGAAAACGAAACTTGAAAAATGCTTAACTCGTTATAAAACTTATGTGATCCTTTTAAAATTGTTATCTGGGCTTTATTGTGCGACATGATGACTTTAATCGATCCTTCTGGAACTTAACGACACTATACGCACTGCACGTAAAGACATATAAAATCTGTAGTTAAATAAGAAGCGAGGTGTGAAAAATAAAGGTTCGATGGTCTAGACTTAGGATTATAGAATTGTTATTTTCTAAAACAAAACTTTAGGGTTTGAAGCTTAGTTATTTTACAAAACCAACTTGACCGGATTTTGTGGTTAGTATCCGCTGAAAACCCTCAGGAGACAACACTCCTCCTACTAGAGACACCTAGAGGTTTAACGGCTTGTTGCACATGCTCAGTGCAATCGCATTCCCTGCGAAAGTGAGGTTAGGAAATTTTTTGTGAATAAATGGGCTTTGCTCGGGACGAGCAAATGATAAGTTTGGGGGTATTTGTTCATATCAGATTTTTGCATTTTCATACCGCCCAATTTTTATCACATTGCATATCGGTAGATACTCTTGAGCCGTGTTTGCTAGTCAATTGCAGGATACAGGTTCCCGGTTCTCAAACGGAGAAATTCATGGAAAACACGACAAAATCCGGTTCCTGCCAACCACAGATAAAACACGGTCTCCGCTCTTCATCCGTATGTTGCTAGATACCAGTTTAGGAAGACAAAATGTCATTCTCATGCACAAGGCTCAATGGTAGCACAAAATCCAAGAGATCTACGCGGAGCTCAAGGCAGTCATCCACAAAAAAGTCCACCTTTCCTCAATAAAAATTCTGGAAGAAATGGGAAAGAAAATGTCATTCTCATGCACAAGGCTCAATGGTAGCACAAAATCCAAGAGATCTACGCGGAGCTCAAGGCAGTCATCCACAAAAAAGTCCACCTTTCCTCAATAGAAATTCTGGAAGAAATGGGAAAGAATTTTCAGAAAATACACACTCCAGACAAGAGGGGACAGAAGACCAGGGAGGTACACAGAAGCCCACACCATAACACCACTATAGGGGCGCGGATCCGCGGCCATAGGGGGGCATAGGCGGCGGATCCGCGGCCATACAGGGGAGTCAGGGCACGAGCTTCCAGGGGTATTTTGGTCTTTTCAGATGTGTTCTGGTGGTTGCCCTAGGTTTTCATTTTTTGGCCTATAAATAGCCCAGAACTTTGTGAACGAAAGGGTCAATTCTTGTATTTTCATTTTGCCTAGTTTTAGTGTTGTTCTTCTTCCTCTTCTCCAATAAACTTGTAGTGAGCTTTTGAGTGAAGAGTGATGAATAAAGAAGACCATTTTTATTATCATGCTTGTCTCTTTCTTTACTTGTTGTAGTTTGTTGTAATTTTAATTGTTAAGTAGTTGTTGTTATTTGCTTGATTGTTTCTTTCTTCTCTCTTTTTCTTTATCATTCATACGACAATGATACTTACGCTTGATCCTCGCCAAGGTGAGGTCGCAAATAGTTAGTCGTATTCTTCTAGTCTCCTTCTTTCTATCTTCCTCTTTGTTTTGTTTTGTTTTTCCTTATCATGAAGTGTGAGTAGTTTTATACTTGTTAGGGTAGGATAAGGGAAGTTTGAGAGAAGGAAATCTCTCTCACTCTTTCCTTGCCCAACAACTTAAATCGACTCCCGTTAATTGAACCACAATCCGCTCCTTACGGCACCCTATCCTACATGATAGCGGTGATTCCGTAGTGAGACCGGTTGTGGTTGAATTAACCGGAGGTTATGGATAAGAGCCAAGAACGGACGGACAAGCAACAAAAGGAAGGACTATGCGTTGGAAAGCCTAGCTTATACTCGCAAGTTCCTTCCTAGTCGTGCTAATCCCCGTTGTTGCCGATTACCGTAACACCGATATTAAGTGGGGCAACGAAAGATGTGGAGACTCCTAACTCAAACTAACCTAATCCTAACCCTAACAAGCTCTCTTTAAATATCAACTCAACACTTAGATAATCCAACAAAATCTGAAAACAGGACTTAACTCGTTAAAACACTTTGAAAAAGACTCCCATCCCCCTGCGGACGACCCGTACTCAACCGGCTAGCTACAAGCGAAACCGTCTTGATTGCGGTATTTTAAACTAGAACTTGAACACGCACGTATCCTATCAATCGAGGAGTTAGGCAGATACGTCGAGAAGACCTCTAGAGTTCGCCGTGGGTGATTTGGTATTCTTGAAGATATCACCGACTAGAGGGGTGATACGTTTCGGAAGTCGAGGAAAGCTCAGTCCTCGATTCGTCGGACCCTTTGAGATTTTGGAGCGTGTCGGTAAGGCAGCATATCGATTGGCGTTACCTCAATTCTTGGCGGATGTTCATGACGTATTTCACGTATCACAACTCCGTAAGTATGTTCGAGATGAAACACATGTGTTGGATCATTCGGAGCTGATTGTACAAGAAGACCTAACTTTTGAGGAGCGACCGATTGCAATTGTGGATCGAAGGGAAAAGGTTCTTAAGAACAAGGATATCCCTCTTGTACTTGTTTCTTGGGGTAGTCGCTCACATGGAGAGTCAACTTGGGAACGAGAAGATGAGATCCGGCAGAAGTTTCCCCATCTTTTCTTATAGTTGATTGATCGTTTATCCTTTTGTGTTCTTCGAATTTCGAGGACGAAATTCTTTTGTAGTTGGGTATAATGTAACTACCGAGTCCAGTTATACCAATTTCATTTACCGTATGTGTTGTTTGTGGTATTGATTTCATTATCATGTTTGGTTGCAAATGGTAGTTACTTTATATTCGACCCGTTTACTTGAGCTCGTTGTTTCCTAGTTATAGATTACACTAACATTTCATATTTCTGCATATAACAATTTAAGTTATTTAAAATAATTTAAAAATACATGATATGGCCTGCTTGTTACCCCTAACCCTATGGTAGCGTCCTTACATCGTGTTCTCGTCCCATTCAGTGAAACGGACGTGTTTGGACGACCACGCGCACGTACGTGCGTCCGTTCTTGGGGGTATGCTTTTCCATTACATAATCCTTCATTTCAATTTTTGGAACTTGCTAATAGTTTTCATATTTCAAATTCAAAATTTTGGACCTGACCCGGGCGCTTTTCCGAAATATTTTGCATCCCGCCAAATCCTATTTATTCTAAATCTTTTTAAATCAGCCAAAAATATTCTTTTTACAGCCTATCAAAATTTCCTAAGCCAGCGAAATTACTTTTGCTGAACCAGAAAATCTTTTCTAATTTTTCCTAAACAAATTCCTAGTTCTTTCCCCAGCCAATCATAACTCCCCATTCCTCGTCGCCGGCCCCCACCAATTCTTTCTCTCTCTCTCTCTTTTCTCCTTCTCTCTCTTATTCTTTCTCTCTCACCCCCACTATTAGACGAGTTTACCTCTCTTCCTCTTTCTCTTTCCTCTCATTTCTCTCTTCTCGCGCCCGCTTCTCTCTCCTCTCATGGCGCGCGAGAATCCCGTAACCTCCCCCGCGTTTACCCTCACCTCCCTTATACATCTTCTTCTTCTTCTTCTTCTTCTTCTGTTTTCTCTTCTTAAAAACCCATGCAACCACGTCGAGCCACCAGTGAAACCCTAGCCCTAGCTGCCTCCTCTGCCTCGTCACCATCTCCATTTCATCTTCTTCTCATCCTCCTCCCCGTCTTCATCTTCTTTTTCTTTTCCTGATTCCCGAGTCTCTCTCTCTTGCACACACGCCCGAGGGAAAACCCAACGCCGCCGTCGATCTCGCCGCCACTGCTAGCACACCCCTGCACACAACCCAGTAAGCTATCCAACATTCTTTTTCTTTTTCTTCTTTTCCTTTTCTCTTCTTTTCTCTTTATTTGTCTCTTTTCTAGAATTTACATTCACTGTTGTTTTAGATCTCCGGAATCCGGTCGTGTCGTCGACGATTCCGACGACCCGGCAAGGATCTCTGACCCGTGTGATCCCACCGTTCGTCGTTTGGACTCATTCCGTGTACCGTGCACGCGTCGCGACTTTTTCCGCCGACGCGAGACGTTCCGTTTTCCGTATCGCGATCCGTCGAGGCAAGTGAAACTTTCTACATGCTATTCATACTATTCCTATATTAATTTATCTATTTTCTTATTAAATCTGTAGATGGAATCTAAATCCATGAGTTCCAAGTTAACAATATGATGTTACGTTTACATATTTCAGATCTAGAACTTAGAGCCTAACTGTTACATTTAGTTGACTATACCTAGTAACCATGGTTACATTCTAATCACATAATAACTATTGTACATAGTCTATGACACCCTTTTCTCTAGTTTTACTCTATCGGACACCTGTATGCATCTTTAACCGGTTTTAGTTATAATTGCATCCATTGAACATATTATACCTGTCATTGCATCCCTAGATCATTTAATACTTATTAACATGATTTTAACATCCATAGTTGTCATACTGTATTCATGTAATGTTGAAACTATCTCTTAAACACAAACTGATAACCATACAACTAAGTAGTTTAATCTGCACATATTGCTTAACCTATTACATGTGCCAATTTATTGTTCTGATGATACCATGCTTGTTATTTATAACCACGATTATACTAGTTGATTATGAGCACCCACATGATATCTTATACACTCTTGACATGACATGCCACCTAAATACACTACTTGACTTGACCTGATGTACCATGGCTTTACCCGCTACCTGATCTTGTGTCTCATGCCAACAAACATAACCTGTAGTCCTTACGGACCGTTCCTGTTGTCTATCCAGACAAACCTGTACTTGCTTGATCCTGTGCTGGCATTAGCTCCAGATTACTTGAATACCTGACTTGAACACATATAACTTGGGGGTATGGGGAAATCAATGATGAAACCTGACTTGTAACTCGACAGTTGCTTGATTTTACTGATCAGTTTTTGAGGGTAGGCCCGCCTCGGGATGATGCTGCTGACATCGTTCGTCTTTACCCTTTCCTTTTAGTGCCTAGCGGCACGTCTCGGTTTCAGCCCGAGAGTCTTAGACCGTGGTCTCGGGCATGCACGGGATACTATTGAGTTACATCGATGATTCATCAAATTGATTTCAAGGACTTGAGACTATTCAACCCAATAACCAGTTTAGATTACTCACTGCACACTACCTTTCACCGCCCTGATTTATATTGTTGTTACCCTTCTTTACTATTTATGATTATACTTGCATGTCATGCTACCCTGTTTACATATTATTGTTGATGTTATAATGCGTTGACGTCTGGGTTTTGCATGGCCTAGATTCCTTACCCTTGCTGCAGTCAGAGCAGGAGTACTTCAGTCAGCTGGTTGAGCAGTGAGGACTCCTTAGTAGTTAGTTCCATTACTTTCAGTATTATTTTTATTCCTGATGTGAGCCCGCATTATGGGACATACATTCCAGTTATTCTTGTATTGGATCTCTTGCTTCCGCATTATTATTCTTGACTCATTGTATTTTGGCTTATGGACATATGCTAGATAGTTATTTTATTTTATTCTTGATATCTCTACAGCCGTAATGTGACTGTGGAAGGATAATTCCTATCCACGGGTAGCATGGTTGGCTATGTCACGTGCCTACCTTAGCGTACTCTGGGTAGCGGGGCATGACATATCCACTTGACCCTTAACTATGGTCGATATAATCACATGACTGTCCTAATTAATCGCATTATATGCAGTGTAGGAAGACATCACTTAGCTACCGTACACTATGCCTCAACTATAGTCGACATACGCAGCACGAATACTAAGTACTCTACTTCCTAAAATGACGGAGGGCTACGACAGGTTTTTAAGAAAACCTTTTGCGTAATAAACTTGATATCGTTGTAGAATCGAGTGATTTTAAATGGAGTGTTTTTTTAGGCCTTTTCTAGTTTCGCTAAAGAGGTCACTCCCGGTGAAGGGATCGTCGGCTCTTTCCTTATCGAATAAGGTGCATGATATTTCACAAATACCACCATGCAAAGCAAAAACTATAAAAAACAATCAAAAGACAAACCGAGTTTGTAGCATCTGCTAGTTTCGCTAAAGTGGTCACTCCCGGTGAAGGGATCTCGGCTCTTTCCTTATCGAATAAGGTGCTGAATATTCTACAAAGAATACAGCTATGCAAAGCAAGAACTAGAGCTACCAGTTTTTAAACAAGTTTCTACAACATCTTTAGGTTTCTTTTAGTTTCATTAATCTCATTAATGAAGTCCCATTTTATTATGCTTCACAAGCATCACATTTGAGACGAAATCAACAATATAACATATATCTCATATATATAATATTAAACATTCGTCTCAGGCAGTAATATGATCTCATCACAGAACATTGCAGCAGAAGAACACATATGAAATATTGGATATACTAGGACGTCCGTGTTTTAATACGAGCCTGTATAAAACACGGATTCCACAGTCACGATGAATAGCCAAACCCACATTCCTAGACCCCTACGAGAGAGGCAAGTAACCCTGCCAGTTCTAGAGTTAGGAGACCCGGTCTCGACTCCTCGAGATGGTCTCCCACTGGACCCTAGAACCCGGTTACTTGTGCTCCCTGCCTTGGGTCTATCCTAATGCGGAAAAGTAAATAATATACAATGGTGACATCATCCTCAGCCCGGAAGTGCCCTAATAAAAGAATATTACAAACAATGAATTTTACATGAATGAAAATAAAAAACTCTCATCTCACATAAAAAAAATCGGCTATTCAAAACACGACGATCCAAATAACATATCACAGCAACACATAATATCACATATCATCAACGTAAGTAAATATGCGTATCCCAATTGTCGTTGATGTATAGCAATGAAACCGGCGATACACCACATATTACACTTACGGTCGCAGAAAAGATAGTGTAAAACTACAACAGTTGGAATCCGCAATCTTCTTGGACATCTCATGCCTAACCAAATGAATTCCATAGACATCGTATGCCTAACAATTATAAACTCCGCATTTTAGTCTCGATCTCGAAAACACTTTTCAATATCTAGTCGGGCAATTCAACAAGATTCCCGACATCCTGATCGAATGCTCGTCGCAAATTTTAGTAGACGGCCGCACCCCCGGATGCCGTCAACGAAGTGCACTAAGGCGGAACACCGCTGCCGCGAGCACCCAAACGGATGCTTTTGGCGACGGGGTTCTCCTACAGTCACTTGGTCAGGGCTATGGGGCGTGGCCATCTATTAAGTTTACCCGGCGAGTATCCGCGTACGCTACGTGTTTGCGACGGACTTTTGATCACATCAAAATCCCGTGGCAACCGATCAAATGAGACTAAACTGCTAGATTTATAACATTCAAATTAGTTATCTCATAACTACTTATGGATTCCAAATATTGTATCACATTCCAGATAAATAGACAATGTTAAACTTTCCGATCGAATAAACAAACACCCAAGATTTCCCAAATAGCTCAACACTTAAGCGGAGTTCAAAAAGTATCCTTCACACAGTACCAATGGTCCAGCCGTAGAAGGATCAAACCAACGCCTCATATGTGGCAACGCCGTACTGCCCCAAACCCTAAGGTTTAGAGGCGGTTCATACGTTCACATAATCGAGTTAAGGTTTGTTTTCTTCTAGAGGGTCCACCGCGTTACTTGTACGACTATGAATGTTCTTTAACTAAGCAAAAATCCAACACTTAGAAATTTTCCGACAGGGGAAAAAGTGGGTTATTGATATCCGGTCGAACTTTTTAACACGTTCTAAATTATCCGGAAAAGACTTAAACGAAGTTAAACTCTCCGATCGAATCAACGAATACAAAAGGTCTCCAGAAAACTCAACACTTGAGTAGAATTAAAAATCCCCAGAAGCAGGCAAAAGTACCTACAGATGTTACTGTAGCAAAATCGAACCCTAATTCCCCTGTTTGGCCGCGGAACCGCCGCGCAAGGCAAGGTATTGCCGCGGTTCCGCGGCGCTTTAAAGGGATTATGGGCTCGTTTTTCACAGTAATTCCTAGAATACTCTGCTTAATTTTCTGAGTTTTTTTAATACAGAAAAAATCAACATTTTAAAAAATTTCCAGAAAGGGGGTATTGTGCGACGTTTCGGGGTTCGATCGGACTTTAAACTTCGTCTAGACTTCGCCAAAAGCTCTAGCTTGGCTCTGATACTACTGTAGGGTTACTAGGTATGAGTACAAGGTTCTACAAGGCATCAACCATGCTAATTTCAAATTTTACATGTGCCTAACAACCCTAACCAAGATCTTAAACTAGAGATTAGGAGAAACAATAAGCAAGTAAACAACTTTACTTCTAAGGGTTATGGATTAGAACCTTTGTAGTCCGGTCCTTCACTTCAAAAGCTCCGTGTTGAGGTCCCTTCGCTGCAATCATCAAGTACCCAGACTCTAGAGAGGCTCCATGAAGAGAAAGATGCAAGCTTGCTTCCGATCTTCGATAACAAAGATGATCCACCTTGAAGAAACTCAAGCCCAAACTTTTGCCTCACTAATCATGTATTAGCAAAGAAAACACCTTAATCTAAGTGGCTAGAATAGATGAGGATGATGAAGTAGTAATTTAGCTCTCATTTGTTTTCTTTATCTCACTCATTTTCATCACTTTTTAAAAAGCAAGAAAGCTTTTCATCAAAGAGGAGGAGGAAGAAGAAGCAAAACCATTTGTGATGAATAATGAATCAAGTGAGGTTAGAAATGCAACCATGGGTTATGTATGAAGACTTAACCCATGTAGAGAATTAACTATGGTTAAAGGGTTGGATTGGGTTAAAGAAATATCTTTGCAAAATATCATAAAATATCAAGGTCAAAGTCGAAACTTCAAGAAGCTTCTTGAATGCTTTATGAAAGTTTAACCCTAATCCAAACCATAACCATATTTAAACTCCACAAATCATTTTGCATTTATAACCATAACATGTTACAATATTATATATCATATATACAATATTTATTGTAACAAAATAAAATAATACAATTAACATATATCACATATATATCAATGTATTACCCGAGTAAGAAAAAGAATTTTTAAGTGAGCTAATATTAGTTAATGTAATATAATATATCAAATATATATAATTATACATTAAATTATCGAATCAACACATGATCCGATAATTCGGCTATTTCACAAATAACCGACTAATCTAATCTGTATCAGTTCATCGAATCAACACTTGATCCGATGACCCGGCTATATCACATATTCCCGGCCGATATCACATATCGCGAGAATCTAATACGGTATCGCAAACAGGTATTATTCTCGGTCCCGCACATATCACATATGTGCTCCTACTCCGTTTTGCCTGAGCCAAGAAACCTCTGTGTTGGACTCTAAAGAATCATCAATACCCCGGCAGTAGATAATGATCATATCAAACACCCACAAGCTGCAAGCGGTCATCTAAACGTAACAGCCACCCAGGTATTGAGCAATCAGAAGATCAACATGCAATCCTGTATTTTCTCCCGCGAATCCAATCAGTAACACTCCCGTACAGTCCGGTCTCTTCGTCTGATATGTCGCATATCTCGCCTAGGGGTGGTAAACGTCAGACCCCAGTAGCTTGATAAGTCATGTCGATATGAGGTCCATAAAAGTTCGAGAAACTACTGATAACACTTACCAGTAAATCTCAGCAACCCTGGCATGGGATTTCCAGTTATAGCCAATCGAACACTGCGCAACATCAACTCTCTATACCGGGAGAGAAGAAACCCCTCTTATCGCTCATTGCCTCTATGTGATTCGGGACTGTACCCAAAAGCCACCGTTTTGCACGCCCTAATGGATGTGGTACGGTGGATATCAAATCACAGTGGGAATCACACAAGACTCTATGACGATATCGGGTCTACCGACTAACCTGTACCAGTGTCACCAGAGAACTACCATCTGACGTGAGGTATAATACCATCTGGAAGTTCTCGGCGAGTCCGTCCAGTGTACCCAGTATTCACTGAGCACCCGTATACCTTCTCTGATGTCAAACACCAATGGATATGGGATCATCCATTGCCCATCATTTGGGTCAAGAAGCGCATACGCTAGTCTACTCTGGAGTATCGATGCTCTGTCTTGGTATTTCTATGACTAGGAACATCTGAAGGATGTACTTGGGGACTACACTGTCCCCACTAGTATGATCTGCATCATAGTCCTGGTAGTCAAGTACTCATCCTAAGGGCTTTATCAACATGTAACATAGAGACCATCAAAGTACATGTTAAGATAAAGAGCAACCAGATAGCATACTATCATGTCGAGCAAGAAAGTCCTCCCTATATATGTCCAAGCATCCACTACAATATACAACGTATGTACAGTAATGTCCTCTAGGGCATACATATAACTAACACTAGGTACTAGAGTTGCCTCGGATTTGAGGTTGGAGCTCGGACTAAATACTCTCGGGTGGATCGTCTTCGATGGGGGGAGGCCGGAGATCAAACATTATCAAGGAAACCGCAAGGATCTTGGGATAGAGGTTGAAGACCGAAGGACATGGATCATTCGGTATAATCACTCAAACCCTATGCATGTTTTGTTATCTAAGGCTTATGGGTCGATCCGTAAACTAGGGTTCCGTTTGCGCCGATTTTTATTAAATTTTTGTTCCGCATTTGGCCATGGATTGATGGCCGGGGCGCTGGCTTAACTCAAACATGGTATTATAGCCATTCCATAAGCCTTATTTAACTCATTGCGACATTAGAAATCCGCCGTTTTTGTCGTGCAAAAACTGCCGACAAAAACAGTTCCGAAAACTGAAAGTTTGAGAAGTTTGCACACCCTGCGGGCTCACGGTTTGAAGTGAGAAGCCGTAGGGTGGTGCAGAGCACCCCGGGGAATCCACTGGGGGGACCAAACGTCTGGGCCCAATCCCCAAGACCACCACAAGGTGGTCTTGGCTGTGTGGACCCGAAACTGCCCCACCTTGGGAAGTTTCGGGTTTGCCTCATCCCCTGGCCACCTCGTGGTGGCCTCGTGGGTGAGGTACTCCCCCTAGGCCACCCGAATCGAAGTTATTTTCGTTCTCTAACTCCCTGCGCAGGTTCGGGCGCGTTTCGTTTTGATTCGGACTTCGGTATTGGCCTTAAACGGTCGGGTTTTGGACGTTTAGCTCACTGTTTTTTTTATGGTTTTGGAAATTGGTTTAGTTTGCTAATAGCGTGCAGAATTCTAATGTCATAGTTTACAGTAAATACATTACTATCTGCGACCGTGAATGTCATTAGAGCGGTACAACTTGTCTAATTGCTATATGTCTTTTAGACGGGTTTGCGAACGTGACATTCACGTTGATGTTCTGTGTTGTGCTGTGGTTGTGGCGGAATCGTCGTGGTAGATAGCTTGAGTGCAATGATAGTACAATTTAGTTTCATTTGTATATTTGATATCACTGGGCAAGCGTCCGACATTTGGACTACCGTCACTGCCTTCTTGTATATTATTTATTTGGGGCACGACCTGGTTGAGGTCAATGTCTCCGTTGTACATATTTTTCTTTTCTGTACTAGGATTACCCCGCGGTTGAGTGCACAGATAGCAGAGTTCTAGATGGCAAAGAGCCTGCATCTCATGGCATTGAGACGGAGTGGGCCTCACTCTAGAATTGGCGGGCTATTCGCCGCACTCGTAGGGGGTACAGGTTGACCCAAGGAGGGGTGCTCAAGTTACCGGATTCCGTGAAGTGCCAAGTGGCCCATTCACTTTGATGAAGGGGGTTGCCTCACTTCTGGTTTTGGCGGGTAACTTGCCGCACTCGTAGGGATCTATGTTTTCATTGCACAGGCTCTCCACACGACCAGGGGAATGTCGGGTTTCACTTGCGGCTCAAAGGAAACCCGGAGCTCCCAGATTATTAGTATTGTTCTGTGATGCTTATCGCTATTCTGTGATGTTGCATATATCATGCATGGAACGATTATTATATATTTATATATATACTAGTAGATGTTGTATATGTTTTGCATCCGCGCTAGTCCATCCCCCGCTCTGTCGTTAGTTAAGTAACCTAACGGGTGATGACGGGGCCCAGTGGCGAATGCGGATGGCATATACGTACATCATATTTTCGTTCTTTTCTAGTGTGATTAATTGATGGGACTGCGTTGATTCTGATCAATGCAAGGAAAATAGACATATTCGATGTTATTGGAACAATTTTCAAAAGTTGTTATTACAAGGACGTTTTCTTTTGTTTTGCAAAGAGGTATTCGATTATGAATATCCAGCACCTCATTCCACGTGGTAAGGGCCAAGATCCCTTCACCGGGAGAGTCCCCTTGGGCAGAAGTTTGTATCAGGATAATAACTTCACTATAGTCGATTACTTTTTTGCTTTTCATCGTGATATTCAGTGGGGAATATTCTGCACCTCATTCCACGAGGAAAGAGTCGAGACCCCTTCACCGGGAGTGACCTCTTTAGCAAAGCTTTTCGCCACTATATATTTGTAAAGCTATCCGGTTCCTTCAACGATATCAATTTCAATACGTTAAAGGTTTTTCGCCAAAAACCATTCGTAGCCCTCCTTCATTTCAGACGGGTAGCACTTAGTATTCATGCTATGTTTGTTGGCCTTCGTCAAAGCATAGTGTATGGTAGCTATTTGTTACTTTTCTTTTACATAGATAGATGCGTTGGTTTAGGACAGTCGTACATCCTTGTTGGCTTTCGTCAAGGGCGAGTACGGGTGGGTTCAAATTAACCTAGACAATAACGGGTATAACTTGACATGTGACTTATGATTTGTTGGCCTTCGTCAAGGTCATAAGAGCATGGGGTAAAAATCACATCGGGAGTTTCAAACATACAGGAAACTTGCCAGGCATGCGCATACCTTCTGGAGTGTGATAACTTGAGTGGATTCCATCAAGTTATAATGCGCTGATAGTTGGATACCGATCCCCACTGATGAGTTGGTTTACTCCTCGGGTGATTTTAGATGATCCTGACTAATTCTTCTTTCGGGTTTGGAGGAGAATTTGAGGATACAGTGGGAGACATCCTGATTAGATAAAGTCATTAACCATTTTGATGTAGGTTAGAGTGCACGCTAAGTGTTTCTTTTCTCTCTTTGGCAGTGACCATGGCCCGACCCTAGAATAAAACTCATGGACCAAATTAACCGAACCTTTTTAAAACACACTGGCTTTTGGATTGTAAGAGTTGCATATTTCATTGTCACTCCTACTTTTACCCTTTGCTTTTCTCCGGAACATTCTGTATCACTACGAAGATCCACATGTATTGGATATGACCATCGTATAGTTACATGCGAACTCGAAGAGACTTGTTTCAGATTCGAGAATGGTTTCCGGTTCTGGAGAAATTGAATAGGACTATTCCTTTGTCTTTTCCCTTTACCTTCTCTCAGGTTGCGAGGGCTCCAAGGATTAGGAGAGTACACCTATTGCGCTTATTGGATGGTCTTCTTCTAAACCATAGGCTGGTGCTGAACGGTAGGGAAGGAAGAAAATGAATTATCCTAAATGTGGTGTACAGAAGGTAATAAGTAAAGACAAATAAAGGGATTAGAAAATGGACAAAGTAAATTGCGACTGCCATCATTCATGACGAAACTGCGTATATCATTGCCACTCCTACTTCACCTTTGTATTTCTCCAGAACACCCCGTATCACCACGAAGATCCACATTTATTGGATAATCCCTCGTATAGTTACATACGAACTCGAAGGAACTTGTTCCAGTTCGAGAATGGATTCTAGTTCAGGAGAAATAGAATAAGGATTATTCAGTTGTCTTTTCCCTTTACCTTCTCTCAAGTTGCGAGGGCTCCTAGGATTAGGAGAGTATACTTATTGCGCTTATTGGAAAGTCTTCTTCCAAACCATAGGCTGGTGCCAAACGGTAGGGAAGGAAGAAAACTATTTAGCCTAAGGGTGGTGTACAGAAGGTAATGAGTAAAGAAAAATAAAGGGATTTGGAGAGATGGCAAAGAAATATACGGTCACAGTCATGAATCTGGATAGTGGAAGAGGCATTACTAGGAATACCCGGATACCCCTTCAAAACATTTTCATGTTTCAGTTTCCCTATCCAATGTTAATTGAAAACTGATTTCCCAATTAGATCCTTACTCCAGGATATGTATTTACCAGATTTGATTCTCACATCTTATAGTATTATAGATGATGAGTGGGAATTAGGTGATTATATCCTCATTATATCAGAATTCGTTATGATTGGAGATATTTGAGGAAATCGCCTGGGTTTTTGCCTGACGGCAAATATTTGGTTTTGAATATCCGTAGTTATGCACCAATTTCAAACCGATATATCTGTACGTGTATTTTATAAAGTGAGATATAACTTTTTGAAATTATGTCTATGACATTTACCTATATCAGTTGGTGATTGGGTAAGGAGCATTCAACAGCGGTGTAATTCTTCTTAACCATAGTACAGTTTTCAACCAACGATGCACAAGGTATGAGTTATTAAACTCAGGGGACTTATACAAAGTATTGTATTTTATCCAGTGTCCATTAGGACAAAGGGGTTGATGCTCGTACTATATTCTGTTTAATTATGACTTCTCCAATTTTAGACAAGTATTTCGTTGAATAGTAATGGTTTTGAGAACTTGCTTCTCTTTCAGGTTACTCATATTTGGATGCACTCCTAGTTGAGTAATGCCGATCGGCCTCCTTCAATTTAGTTGACGTGCACTGGAGAAAGCTGCATAATTTGAATCGGGTTCCAATTAAATCAGTGCCTCTGTTTCTATATTGTATATAGAATGGTTCATATCTTAACGATGTTAAGGTATATGGAGTTGTCCGGCTTATGCTTAAAACCAGACTCTGGATAACTCAAGGCACGTATCTATAATGGTAGTTTGTAGGTTATCCCGGGCTATGACGAGGGTTAACTTTCTACCATCTGGAAGATCAATAGTGATATTGTTAATGACTCGCCACAGTTTTAGCAAAATGGACTTTTTCAGAAAACAGTAGTGGGAGTATGGTAGAACTGGAAGTGATTCCAAAACCACAAACGATTACTGAAAGTTTAATAGAACCTAAAGATTCAACTGGTTTTGAAATTCCATTAGCCACTCCACAGATATGGTGGGTAACCTCAGGCACCCGAGAGGTACTTCGGTATCCTCAAAGACGTTGACAGGGAGGTTCTTATTTACCCAGACTTTCCATTACTGTTGTTCTAGACTATGAGACCCCGCAGGAGGATGAGTATAGCGTCGTTCTAAACTAGCTTTAGAAGTGCACGTGTATATGACTCCGCCAGAGGGTTGTTATAGTCAGTGGGAGCAGCAGAAGAATAGTGGACAAGTAGCTTGTGTCTATTTATAGACTAAAGCAGATATAGCGGAGATATATCATCTATTTTTGATATGACAGTCATAGGCTTTGACTTCATCAGAATAGGAGATGGATCTGTTAAGAAGGTAGTAGGGTGTGATGTCCTGGTATTTGGATGACATACACTTTGTAGGAAGTGAAATTCCTATACTACGATCGGTTATACAGTGGTTGGCACACAGTGGTTTCTCCACATAGGATATGGATATTATATCAAGCATTCTGGTTACTAAATCTATGGTTTTAGATCTTTATTTGGGTAGTTTCCCAATCTGGGTACTTTGACATTATTCTAAAGGTGTTTTAGAATGGACGACTCCTGACATGGTGGTGTACCTGCAAGTGATGGAGTCACCCTCTCTAAAGGTGTTTTACAGACTAAAGGGGAGAGGGATGTACATGATTGGCATATCACTTCCTTAGGAAATTGAGTCAATCATGAGATGTCAAGTACCACACCAGATGTTGCTTTTGTACTAGTTGAAATAATTTTATATTAATCGAATCCTGGACAAACGTTCGGAAGCAGTTTATGAACATAAGTGAATGTTCTAGGGATATGGTAACGACAGCCTCTTTCGGGAGACGGTTATCATTCCAGGCTTTCAAGGTGACCTGGATGACAGAGTGACTGTCTGAGTTATAGTTTTCCCTCTTTTGAGGGGCAGTTGTTTGGATAGGTGGTCCAAGCGGATACTGAGAGAGGCATGGCACATGATACTGATTAAATTCAGTGGACGATACAGTCAAAGAAGTTTTGCTGGATTTGGAGTTCATTTATGAACTGGGTCCCATCTGTAACGTTTTAGAAATAGTTTTGCGAATTTTCCGTTTTTAGGGTATTTAGTCGGTGTTTTCCGTTTTAACTCGATTGTGATCAAACTTCTGTATACAGTTGTCGGCACCTAGTTTAGCTAGAATGAAGCTAGCGCGCTGGCTTCGTGGGTCAATGGGAAGTTTTGGTTCACATAATTTTTTTCCCAAATTAAATATTATTTTAATGCTTTATTTATGCACTTAATTAGTGGAAATTATATCTTTGTGTGGGTTAATTAGTGCTAATTAGGATCATTGCTAATCTAATCACTAGAATTAGTTTAGAACCTTCTCTTCTAATATCTAGATAATTTTTTATGACTAATGGTTTATTTTTTTAAAGAAAATAAAGAAGGAAAAGGTGGCATTTGCATTTAATGTAGCAATTAATGTTTTGTGCTAGAAAATTCCTTGCATTTTACACAAAACACCCCCTCATTCCTTTGGCCGAGCCCCCCTCCCAAATCTGCCCCATTTTCTTTCCTAGCTCATTTCTTCTTTCTATTGTTTTCAAAACTCATCAAAAATCCCAAAAATAAATCCACAAATTCCTAAATAAAATTAAACCATCATTTCCCTTCACTAATCTTGCTTGGATCTTCAACAAAACATGGTTTTTGGAGGCTAAAGTTGTTGAATATTGTTGATTTAGGGTGTTCTTGTTGTGGTATAATTTCAAACCCTAATCCTTTTTTTTTGTTATGTTTAAATCATAAGCTAGCTAGTTAATTGTTTAATTATAGCTTTAAATTCATGTTTAATTCATTCATGATAATTTTAAAGAAGTTCAAATTAGTGTTTAATCTTGATGAAAGAGTTAAAGGTTAATTGTTAAATTTAGGCAAAATAAAACTAAACCTAGCTGTTAGTTTGTTAAATGATATTTTCCTAATTTAATAATTCAGCTAATTAGCAAACTAAACTTTTGCTAATCCTAATTAGTGAGATTTAAAATTATAGTAATGGTTTGGTTGGTTTAATCTTGCTAATTAGTGATATTTGTAAATTCTAGTTTGATAAAAAGTTGTAGTTTGGTGCTAAAATGATATATATTTCTTACTAGGTTTCGGTAAATTTTAGGCGTAGGTTTCTTTTGACGTTGCGACATTAATTATATTGATTCCACGCTATATCTTGTGTTGTGAATGCGCGATCGGTACGATCAGGGTCTAGGCCTGGTACTTGTGTCACTTTGCGTTCCTAGCTAGGGTCGTGCCGATTTCGTTCGTGTCTTTGTGTAGCTTTTGCTCTTGAGTTGGTTTCGTAGTGTCGCTACGCGCGTTAGCCACTTGACAAACACTTGAGAGTATGTTTGGAGTTGGTGCGTCGGTCAAACGTAGTTGGTACGTGTTATTGGTCGATCGCTAATATATACTTGTTATATTGTTATTTGCTTTCAGGATCGCAGGCGGGGACTTTGGACGCTGCGAACAGGGGAAAGCGAGTAGTTGGCTTTACTTATCCAGGAACGTTGGTGAATAGATTTAACATCTATAGGGGAATCGCCTGCATGGCGTTATACGTCTGTGCTAGAGATGTCATGATATTGTCGCATATTCAATTTCATATATATAGTTGTGCATACACCTTATTGCTTAGTTATGGGTTGTGCTAGGACTTGTACCCTTAGGATACTGCACTATAATTGACGGCTCATGTTGCACGAGCACTGATTTTATGAGACGCACACCATCAATAATTTCCATGACACGCACAACACACATACCTATATGATATTGTTGGTTAGGGACATTGAGACATTGATTCATATTTCCTTATGCATATGACATCTAGCATAACTGTATACCTACATGCTTACACATATTCCTTGACATGCCTAGTTACCTGTATACCTATAGGATATTGTACCATTAGCGATACATACACACATAATGACATAGCTACGTGTAGGTATTGTACCATTAGCAATAGATACATACACACATAATGACATAGCTACGTGTATACCTTGCATATATACTTCACTTATACCTGGAGGGAATATTACATCATTACTGATAGGTAGATACATTTACCTTGCTATACCTTTATGTTTACGTATATATCTGGTTATAGCTACATGTTCACCTTTATCTGATGTTATATAGACTTGGAGAAATTAGGAACCGCATGATTTATATTTTAACTTGTTGCAGTTAAATAGCGGCTTTTCCTTTATATGCTCGCATTTCAATTTTATGTTGCGTATATTATATTCATGGATTTTCGCATTGAGATATGGATTTTTCATGATGTTTTCTGGATTTGAGGACCGTGGGAGTTCATCAAATTATGCATTATTTGAAAAACCCGGTTCCTCTTGATATGATATTTCTGCATCCACCATGAGTTTTATTGGTTCTAATATATATATACCCTATGCGAGGAGGAGTCGAGGCCGCGTAAGGGACATGGTGGGGCCCGGAGGTACCCCGGGGCAAGACCGTCGACGGTACATGCCGATGTGCCTGACAGGGGAACTATAACTACCGGTGATAGTAATTGGACTCGACGTATATCTGGGGGATATAGTCGAGGTTATGTACGCACATGCCTTGCAGATTGCGGGTGGTGCTTACCCAGGTTCATAGGATGTACGTACAAGACACAGGAGGGCTATACCCAGGCGATGGCACCTCAGATTTGAGTATTTTGTGTCGATGCTAGACACTTGTTTTCATGAGGTTTTCGGGTGTAGATGTAGGACACTCAGGTTTCATGAGACATCCTCGATATTGGATACTGGTTATATGAGATTTACTTGATATTGGCCACTCAGGATATATGATACTTACCGGATATGAGGGCCAATTTGGGGGCTGATTTGTGGAAATTTGGGATTTTGTTTGTCTTGTTGGACTTTGGTCCGCCACGAGGTCAGGATTCCGTGAGGATGACATGTTTTATCCCATACGCCACATTTTTTTATGCACTGCTTCATGTATTAGTAGTATCTGATAGGGTACTTTACATGATTGTTGCATACATATTGTCATATTATTGCTTCATGTATTAGTTGTACCTGCTAGTGTACCCTTCATGACTGTTGCATTCCTATGACCTTTTATTGCTATTAGTTGCATATGTTAGATTCGCGCTGTACGTACATATTTGTGATTATCTGCATATGTTATCTACCATTCACGAGTTGGCAACTCACCCCCGTTGTTCTACAGTGTTTTGCAGGATGTTCCCCAGAGTAGTCGAGGCAGGCTATTCATCTATCATATCATCTTTTGTGGCGGATACCGTTACGGCTCACAGTGTGCAGTTTTGCTTTAGGTGGGTTTTGTGGTTATCCTTTCTTGTTTATTGTATATTCGTTGAATCATGTACTCTCCAACTACCATTTTTATGTATGACTTAGAGACTTGATGTGGGGACGATGTTATATGTTATTTTGCGACTTGGAGGTCTTTTATGCAGTTGTTATTTATATCGTCTTTTATTTATTCGCTACGGTGTCGTATATCTGTTGTGGTGGTTGTTTCCGCCTTTGGGCATGGATTTTGCTCCAGTTTGGGATTCTTTACTTATATTTATGTTGTACCCATTTTTGGGGACTTGTTTTACAACGGAGGTGCTGCCAAAATTTTAAAGGAATTAATTGGGCTTTAAAGAATTTGTACTTGAGGTTTTCAAAAGCTTAAACAATTTTCTTATCTTTTACTACTTTTGATGGTTTAGATTGCTGGGTTTTCGGTCTACTTAAATTACGTTACGCCTGTAGACGTTGCGTAGTTTAAGGGCCATCACGTGCCAATTTCGGGTCGTGACAAAGTTGGTATCAGAGCGCTAGGTTTTAACTTTCGGAGTGAAGGATGACCTTGGTATGATGGAGTAGGTAGCTTAAGCAGAGTAACGTAGTGTGTATGTCCGCGGCATACTCACGATGCGGTACTCCGCCTAAAGTGACCTAAGTACTAATTGCTTGAAATTCCTTCCTTGATGATACATATCCTTCTGATTCGATTTCCGTGTTCTTATCGAATCCTTTTCCGTTTATAGCCTTTGCCGCTGATGACTATGGGGACTCAGAGTGATGCAGCGAGAGCCGAGGTCAAGGTTGACTCGTTTGGGATGAAGACTGACCAGGACGGTACGCCCGTTGCACAGCAGCAGATGGATCCGCCTTCGACAGATCATCTCGCTAGGCTTGTGGCAGATATGCAGGACTTGCGCCAAACGATGAGTTCATTTGTTGAGGCCATTCGAGCGCAGCGACAGGAGGTTGTCACCCCTATTACCTAGTTATTCCTTGCGATCAGCACTCAGCATAGTGTTACTTACACAGCACAAGCAGATGCAGCCATAGTTGACGAGACATGTCTTTCCGAGACTTTGGGAGTTCCGGAACCGTGGAGGACTCGTACCGATGTACCAGCCAAGAGACAGAGGCCTAGTCGTCGAGACAGATTTCATGACCGTCGTGGGAGTAGCAGAGGCTTAGGACGAGGACAGTCGTTCAGCTCTCATCCCCAGGAGGGTCAGCAGTTCTTATCTGGGTGCTATCGGTGCGGGAGTTTGGATCATCGGGTTCGAGTTTGTATGGAGCCACGTGAGCGGGGGGCAGCTGTACCGCAGAGAGGAGGAGTTCAGCCAGTTGCGGGTAGGGGGCAGACACGAGAGTTTGCTTCTACTCATCGGGACGTGCGGGCGTCCAATGCAGAGTTTTCAGGTATTATTAATTCGTATGTTCTTTTGTTGCACTTGTTTGTTTTACACCCTTTGTGCCGTGGTTGGGCTGAGAGTCGTGTTAGCTAGATCAGCCATTTGTTGTATTAATTTCTACCAGCGATTCTTTTGTTGCGCGGCACGTGTTTCGGTCGTGTGCCAATCGGATAGGAGATAGAGATTCGTCCGCCGTTTTGATCCTTCTAGAGATGTTGGATTTAACGTTCTCCTGGCAACGGACTGGTTACCTACGTGCTATGCGTATGTGGACTTCCGCGAGAAAACAGTCAGGTTCTGTTTTCCCGGCGAGTCAGTTTCTTGTTGTGCAGGGGGACAGTGGTGCCGCCTCTCACAGCTTGAATTCATCCTTTTTCGCTAGTCGGCTTTTGAGGAGAGGATGTCGAGGATTCTTGGCTTTCATTCGGGATGCAGTAGCCACAGTGGGTTTGTTGGACCGGCTTTCCATCGTGCGGGAGTTTCTGACTTTGTTCCAGATGAGCCGGCGGAGCTTAAGGATCAGCTGCAGAGTTGTTTGTTGGGGGACTTGTACGTCCAAGGGTTTCGCTTAGGGAGCTCCTATTCTGTTCGTCAGGGAGAAAGACAGCAGTTGAGGCTATGTATTGATGGATCATCAATTGAACCAGGTTACGGTATGGATAGGTATCTTTAACTCGCATTGACGATTTCTTTGATCAGCTCCAGAGTGCGAGACATTTTCTAAGTTTGTTTGGGATCAGGTCATCATTGGTTGCGGGTTCGGAGTGATGACATTCCGAAGACTGCTTTTGTGCGCGCTATGGGTAGTATGAGTTTTCGGTGGTGTCGTTGGACTCACCAATGCCCTAGCAGCATTCGTTGATGTGATGAACCAAATTTTTTCAGGCCGTTCCTCGACCAGTTTATTGTTGTGTCATTGATGACATCCTGGTCTATTCCAAAAGTCGTGAGGAATGTGAGCAACACTTGAGGATTTGTTTTGGAGATACTGGGAGAGCCCCAGCGGTTTGCTAAATTCTCGGAGTGTTCCTTCACGCTTGATTGTGTTTACTCCTAGGTCTTGTAGTTACGCGAGACGGTTTTCGTATGGTCCCGAGGAATATCGAGGCCGTACAGCTTTGGCCCAGACTTGTGTATGGGACGGAGGTCCGCAGATCTTTGGGCTTAGCAGGGTTTTTTTTACCGCCGTTTCATGCAGGATTGCTAGTGTATCGTTGCACCATTGACTGGAATGAACAGAAAAGAGGTTCTTTTTCTTTGGACTGAGGCATATGTGCGGAGTTTTCAGCGGTTGGAGATTCGGTTGACAACTACACCGGTTCTTTCTTTGCTTTCTGGTTTGGGCGACTTTGTTGTTTAACTGTGATGTTTCGCGAGCGGGGATCGATTTTGTGTTGTTGTGGCACTATTGAGTTATCGCTTATGCTTCCCGACGGTTGGAGGAAGTACGAGCAGGATATCCCACTCATGATCTGGAGATGTTCGCGGTGGTCGTGCGTTGAAGATCTGAGGACGCTACTTATTCGGAGAGTCGTATCAGATTTTCACGGACCACCAGAGCTTAATGTACATCTTCCTGCAGCGGGTTTTGAGTGTTGAGATAGTCTTCTGCAGATTTACAGTTCTTGTGCGATAGTTGAGTACAGCTTAATGTTCGCCTCTACTGAGGGGACAGCTTGCTCATGTCCGCGCCCGACCACTTTTCCTTAATCGCTTTCGTGAGGCACAGCCCGCCGATGCTCGTTCGTCAGAGATTCTTGAGCATACTTAGGGGGGGTAAATATTCGGAGTCCTTGATTTGTAACCAGATGTAGTACGTTTAGGGACGCGTTTGTGTGTACCTGTTGCTGATGGGCAGAGACGCGAAATCTTAGAGCAGGCACATCAGTCAGCTTTCAGTGTTCATTCAAGTTCCACCAATTTGTAGCGTGACTTGTGAGATAGTTACGGATGGACAGGGATGAAGAGTGAAGTTTCGGATTTCGTTTCAAGGTGTCTGTCTTGTTGTGAGCTAAGGTTGAGCATTTGAGACCGGCTGGACAGTTGCAACCTTTAACCGTTCTGGAGTGGAATGGGAGCAGATCTCCATGAATTTCTTTGTGGTGTCTAACCCGGTTTAGTCAGGGTGTGACTCCATTTGGGTGTTTGTGTCCGGTTTTTCTCAGTTTGCACAGTTGTTCTTCGTTAAGTTGTGCGTTTTCACAGAGTTCCGTCATGCGTTGCATCCAATAGAGGCACCCTGTTCGATTGCCGTCTTGGGCAGAAGCTTCAAGAAGCTTTAGGTACTGGTTGAGCTTTAGCTCTGCTTTCCATCCGTTGGCAGATGGTTAGATAGAACGGACTATACAGACTCTGGAGGATATGCTTGTGCATGCGTACTAATTGTTGTTGGCAGTTGGGATCGTCACTTGCCATTGTTAGGGTTCTCCTTCGATGGCTGATATCAGGAGACATTCCAATTGGCAACCTTTAGGTTTTGTTTGGTAAGATGTGTCGATTGCCAGTCTATTTTTCTGACTCTGCGAGAGTAGGATTTTTGGACCCCAGCTAGTCTAGAGACTTCAGAGATAATCCAGTTGGTTCAGGTCAGGATGAGAGCAGCCCAGTGCAGACAGAAGTCTTATGCCGACCGTGGTAGTCGCAGACTTGAGTTCGTAGTGGGAGATCATGTATTCCTACGGATTTTTCCGATGGAATGGTGTGTTGAGTTTTTGGAAGCATAGTCCCAGAATTGTAGGTCCTCATGGGATCCTTGAAGCGAGTTAGTTCTGTTGCCTATAATATGGCACTTCCGCCCAGATTTTTGAGTATTCACCCCGTAGTCCTTTTGTCGATACTTCGCAATACCTTCATGACCTTTCTCACAAGATTCAGCACCAGACCATTCTTTTGGACGCGATCTCTCGTTCACCAGCAGCCGATAGTTTTAGTGGATCGGTAGGTGGAGAGACTTCGGTCAAGAGTCTTGCTATATGTGAAGGTTCTTGGCGTAGCCGTATAGTGAGGTGATCACTTGGGAGGCTGCGAGCGAGATTTGGGAGTTTTGTACTCATCTCTTAGAAGGTACGCTTAGTCAGAATTTTAAATTCGGTGACCAAAATTCATTAAGAGGGGAGGATTGTAACGTTTTAGAAATCGTTTTGCGAATTTTCCGTTTTTAGGGTATTTAGTCGGTGTTTTCCGTTTTAAGCCGATTGTGATCAAACTTCTGTATATACTTGTCGGCACCTAGTTTAGTTAGAATGAAGCTAGCGCGCGGACTTTGGGGGTCAATGGGATGTTTTGGATCACACATATTTTTTCCCAAATTAAATATTATTTTAATGCTTTATTTATACACTTAATTAGTGGAAATTATATCTTTGTGTGGGTTAATTAGTGCTAATTGGGATCATTGCTAATCTAATCACTAGAATTAGTTTAGAACCTTCTCTTCTAATATCTAGATAATTTTTTTATGACTAATGGTTTATTTTTTTAAAGATAATAAAGTAGGAAAAATGTGGCATTTGCATTTAATTTAGCAATTAATGTTTTGTGCTAGAAAATTCCTTGCATTTTACACAAAACACCCCCCATTCCCTTGGCCGAGCCCCCCTCCCAAATCTGCCCCATTTTCTTTCCTAGCTCATTTATTCATTCTATTGTTTTCAAAACTCATCAAAAATCTCAAAAATAAATCGACAAATTCCTAAATAAAATTAAACCATCATTTCCCTTCACTAATCTTGCTTGGATCTTCAACAAAACATGGTTTTTGGAGGCTAAAGTTGTTGAATCTTGTTGCTTTGGGGGTGTTATTGTTGTGGTATAATTTCAAACCCTAATCCTTTTTTTTGTTATGTTTAAATCATAAGCTAACTAGTTAATTGTTTAATTATAGCTTTAAATTCATGTTTAATTCATTCATGATAATTTTAAAGAAGTTCAAATTAGTGTTTAATCTTAATGAAAGGGTTAAAGGTTAATTGTTAAATTTAGGCAAAGGAAAATTAAACCTAGTTGTTAGTTTGTTAAATGATATTTTCCTAATTTAATAATTAAGCTAATTAGCAAACTAAACTTTTACTAATCCTAATTAGTGAGCTTTAAAATTATAGTAATGGTTTGGTTGGTTTAATCTTCCTAATTAGTGATGTTTGTAAATTCTAGTTTGGTAAAAAGTTGTAGTTTGGTGCTAAAATAATATATATTGCTTACTAGGTTTCGGTAAATTTTAGGCGTGGGTTTCTTTTGACGTTCCGACTTTAATTATATTGATTCCACGCTATACCTTGTGTTGTGAATGGACGATCGGTACGATCAGAGTCTAGGCTTGGTAGTTGTGTCGCTTTCCGTTCCTAACTAGGGTCGTACCGATGTCGTTCGGGTCTTTGTGTAACTTTTGCTCTTGAGTTGTTTTCGTAGTGTCTCTACGCGCGTTAGCCACTTGATGAACACTTGAAAGTATGTTTGGAGTTGGTGCGTCGGTCAAACGTAGTTGGTACGTATTATTGGTCGATCGCTGATATATACTTGTTATATTGTTATTTGCTTTCAGGATCGCAGGCGGGGACTTCGGGCTCTGCGAACAGGGGAAAGCGAGTCGTTGGCTTTACTTAGCCAGGAACGTTGGTGAGTAGATTTAACATCTATAGGGGAATCGGCCGCATGGCGTTATGCGTCTGGGCTAGAGATGACATGATATTGTCGCATATTCTATTTCATATATAGAGTTACGCATACACCTTATTGCTTAGTTATGTGTTGTGCTTGGACTTGTACCCTTAGGACACTGCACTATTATTGACGGCTCATGTTGCAGAACACTGATTTTATGCCACACACACCGTCAATAATTGCCATGTCACGCACAACACACATACCTATATGATATTGTTGGTTAGGGACATTGAGACATTGATTCATATTTCCTTATGCATATGACATCTAGCAAAACTGTATACCTACATGCTTACACATATGCCTTGACATGCTTAAATGCTAGTTACCTGTATACCTATAGGGTATTGTACCATTAGCGATATGTACATACACACATAATGACATAGCTACGTGTATACCTTGCATACATACTTCACTTATACCTGGAGGGTATATTACATCATTACTGATAGGTAGATACATATACCTTACTATACCTTTATGTTTACATATATATCTGGTTATAGCTACATGTTCACCTTTATTTGATGTTATATAGACTTGGAGAAATTAGGAACCGCATGATTTATATTTTAACTTGTTGCAGTTAAATAGCGGCTTTTCCTTTATATGCTCGCATTTCAGTTTTATGTTGCGTATATTATATTCATGAATTTTCGTATTGAGATATTGAATTTTCATGATGATTTCTGGATTTGAGGACTGTGGGAGTTCATGAAATTATGCATTATTTGAAAAACCCGGTTCCTCTTGATATGATATTCCTGCATCCACCATGAGTTTTATCGGTTCTGATATATATATATACCCCATGCGAGGAGGAGTCGAGGCCGCATGCGGGACATGGTGGGGCCCGGAGGTAGCCCGGGGCAAGACTGTCGACGGTACATGCCGATGCGCCTGACAGGGGAACTATACCTACCGGTGATAGTAATTGGACTCGACGTATATCTGGGGATATAGTCGAGGTTATGTACGCACATGCCTTGCAGATTGCGGGTGGTGCTTACCCAGGTTCATAGGAAGTACGTACATGACACAGGAGGGCCAGACCCAGGTGATGGCGCCTCAGATTTGAGTATTTTGTGTCAATGCTAGACACATGTTTTCATGAGGTTTTCGGGTGTAGATGTAGGACACTCGGGTTTCATGAGACATAATCGATATTGGATACTGGTTATTTGAGATTTACTTGATATTGGGCACTCAGGATATATGATACTTACCGGATATGAGGGCCAATTTGGGGGCTAATTTATGGAAATTTGGGATTTTGTTTGTCTTGTTGGACTTTGTTCCGCCACGAGGTCAGGATTCCATGAGGATGACATGTTTTATCCCATACTCCGCATTTATTTTATATGCACTGCTTCATGTATTAGTAGTACCTGATAGAGTACCTTACATGATTATTGCATACATATTGTCATATTATTGATTCATGTATTAGTTTACCTGGTAGTGTGCCCTTCATGACTCTTGCATTCTTATGACCGTTGCATTCTTATGACCTTTTATTGCTATTAGTTGCATATGTTAGATTCGCGTTGTGCGTGCATACTTGCGATTACCTGCATATGTTATCTACTATTCACGAGTTGGCAACTCACCCCCGTTGTGCCATAGAGTTTTGCAGGTTGTTCTCCAGAGTAGTCGAGGCAGGCTATTCATCTATCTTATCATCTTTTGCTGCGGATACCGTTACGGCTCACAGTGTGCAGTTTTGCTTTAGGTGGGTTTTGTGGTTATCCTTTCATGTTTATTGTATATTCGTTGTATCCTGTACTCTCCAACTACCATTTTCTTGTATGACTTAGAAACTTGATGTGAGGAAGATGTTATATGTTATTTTGCGACTTGGAGGTCTTTTATGCAGTTGTTATTTATATCGTCTTTTATTTCTTCGCTACGGCGTCGTATATCTGTTGTGGTGGTTGTTTCCGCCTTTGGGCGTGGATTTTGCTCCCGTTTGGGATTCTTTACTTATATTTATGTTGTACCCATTTTTCGGGACTTGTTTTACAAAGGAGGTGCTGCCAAAATTTTAAAGGAATTAATTGGACTTTAAAGAATTTGTACTTTAGGTTTTCAATAGCTTAAACAATTTTCTTATCCTTTACTACTTTTGATGGTTTAGATTGTTGGGTTTTCGGCCTACTTAAATTGCATTACTCCTGTAGACGTTGCGTAGTTTAAGGGCCATCCCGTACCAATTTCGGGTCGTGACAAAGTTGGTATCAGAGCGCTAGGTTTTACCTTTCGAAGTGTAGGATGACCTTGGCATGATGGAGTAGGTAGCTTAATCAGAGTAACTTAGTGTATATGTCCGCGGCATACTCACGACGCGGTACTCCGCCTAAAGTGACCTAAGTACTAATTGCTTGAAATTCCTTCTTTGATGATACATATCCTTGTGATTCTATTTCTATGTTCTTATCGAATCCTTTTCCATTTATAGCCTTTGCCGCCGATGACTATGGGGACTCAGAGTGATGCAGCGATAGCCGAGGTCAGGGTTGACTCGTTTGGGACGAGGACTGACCAGGACGGTACGCCCGTTGCACAGCAGCAGATGGATCCGCCTTCGACAGATCATCTCGCTAGGCTTGTGGCAGATATGCAGGACTTGCGCCAAATGATGAGTTCATTGGTTGAGGCCATTCGAGCGCAGCGACAGGAGTTTGTCACCCTTGTTACCCAGTTGTTCCTTGCGATCAGCACTCAGCATAGTGTTACTTACACAGCATAAGTGGATGCAGCCATAGTTGACGAGACACATATTTCCGAGACTTTAGGAGTTCCGGAACCGTGGAGGACTCGTACCGATGTACCAGCCTAGAGATAGAGGCGTAGTCGTCGAGACAGATTTCATGACCGTCGTGGGAGTAGAAGAGGCTTAAGATGAGGACAGTCGTTTAGCTCTTATCCCCAGGTTGGTCAGCAGTTCTTATCTAGGTGCTATCGGTGCGGGAGTTTGGATCATCGGGTTCGAGTTTGTACGGAGCCACGTGAGCGGGGGGGCATCTTTACCGTAGAAAGGAAGAGTTCAGCCAGTTGCGGGTAGGGGGCAGACACGAGAGTTTTCTTCTACTCATCGGGACGCGCGGGCGACCAATGCAAAGTTTTCAGGTACTATTAATTCGTATGTTCTTTTGTTGCACTTGTTTGTTTTACACACTTTGTGCCGTGGTTGGGCTGAGAGTCGTGTTAGCTAGATCAACCATTTGTTGTATTAATTTCTGTCAGTGATTCTTTTGTTGCGCGACACGTGTTTCGGTCGTGTGCCAATCGGATAGGAGATAGAGATTCGTCCGTCGTTTTGATCCTTCTAGAGATGTTGGATTTGACGTTCTCCTGGGCACGGACTGGTTAGCTACGTGCTATGTGTATATGGACTGTCGCGAGAAAACAGTCAGGTTCTGTTTTCCCGGCGAGTCAGTTTCTTGTTGTGCAGGGGGACAGTGGTACCGCCTCTCACAGCTTGAATTCAGCCTTTTTCGCTGGTCGGCTTTTGAGAAGATGATGTTGAGGATTCTTGGCTTTCATTCGGGATGCTGGAGCCACAGTGGGTTTGTTGGACTGGCTTTCCATCGTGCGGGAGTTTTCGACTTTGTTCCAGATGAGCCGGCGGAGCTTAAAGATCAGCTGCAGAGTTGTTTGTTGGGGGACTTGTACGTCCAAGTGTTTCACTTGGGGAGCTCCTATTCTGTTCGTCAGGGAGAAAGACGGCGGTTGAGGCTGTGTATTGATGGATCGTCAGTTGAACCAGGTTACGGTATGGATATGTATCTTTACCTCGCATTGACGATTTCTTTGATCAGCTCCAGAGTGCGAGACATTTTCTATGTTTGTTTGGGATCATGTCATCATTGGTTGCGGGTTCGGAGTGATGACATTCCGAAGACTGCTTTTGTGCGTGCTATGGGCAGTATGAGTTTTTGGTGGTGTCGTTGGACTCACCAATGCCCTAGCAGCATTCGTGGATGTGATGAACCAGATTTCTTCAGGCCGTTCCTCGACCAGTTTATTGTTGTGTCATTGATGACATCCTGGTCTATTCCAAGAGTCGTGAGGAATGTGAGCAGCACTTGAGGATTTGTTTTGTAGATACTGGGAGAGCCCCAGCGGTTTGCTAAATTCTCGGAGTGTTCCTTCACGCTTGATTGTGTTGACTCCTAGGTCTTGTAGTTACGGGAGACGGTTTTCGTATGGTCCCGAGGAAGATCGAGGCCGTACAGCTTTGGCCCAGACTTATGTATGGGACGGAGGTCCGCAGATCTTTGGGCTTAGCAGGGTTTTTTTTTACCGCCGTTTCGTGCAGGATTGCTAGTGTATCGCTGCACCGTTGACTGGACTGAACGGAAAAGAGGTTCTTTTTCTTTGGACTGAGGCATATGTGTGGAGTTTTCAGCAGTTGGAGATTCGGTTGACAACTGCACAGGTTCTTTCTTTGCTTTCTGGTTCGGGCGACTTTGTTGTTTAACTGTGTTGTTTCGTGAGTGGGGCTCGATTTTGTGTTGATGTGGCACTATTGAGTTATCGCTTATGCTTCCCGATAGTTGGAGGAAGTACGAGCAGGATATCTCACTCATGATCTGGAGATGGCCGCGGTGGTCGTGCGTTGAAGATCTGAGGACACTACTTGTTCGGAGAGTCGTATCAGATTTTCACGGACCACCAGAGCTTAATGTACATCTTCCTGCAACGGGTTTTGAGTGTTGAGACAGTCTTCTGCAGATTTACAGTTCTTGTGCGATCATAGAGTACAGCTTAATGTTCACCTCTACTGAAGGGACAGCTTGCTCATGTCCACGCCCGACCACTTTTCCTTAATCGCTTTCGCGAGGCACAGCCCGCCGATGCTCGTTCATCAGAGATTCTTGAGCATACTTGGAGGGTAAAGATTCGGAGTCCTTCATTTTTGACCAGATGTGCTACGTTTAGGGACGCGTTTGTGTGTACCTGTTGCTGATGGGCAGAGATGCGAAATCCTAGAGCAGGCACATCAGTCAGCTTTCAGCTTTCATTCATGTTCCACCAATTTGTAGCGTGACTTGTGAGATAGTTACGGGTGGACAGGGATGAAGAGTGATGTTTCGAATTTCGTTTCAAGGTGTCTGTCTTGTTATGAGCTAAGGTTGAGCATTTGAGACCGGCTGGAGAGTTGCAACTTTTAACCGTTCTGGAGTGGAATGGGAGCAGATCTCCATGAATTTCTTTGTGGTGTCTAACCCGGTTTAGTCAGGGTGTGACTCCATTTGGGTGTTTGGGTCCGGTTTTTCTCAGTTTTCTCAGTTGTTCTTCGTTAAGTTGTGTGTTTGCACGGAGTTCCTTCATGCATTGCATCCAAAAGAGGCACCCTGTTCGCTTGTCGTCTTGGGCAGAATCTTCAGGAAGTTTTAGGTACTGGTTGAGCTTTAGCTCCGCTTTCCATCCGTTGGCTGATTGTTAGATAGAACGGACTATACAGACTCTGGAGGATATGCTTATGCGTGCGTACTAATTGTTGTTGGCAGTTGGGATCGTCACTTGCCATTGCTAGGGTTCTCCTTCGATGGCTGATATCAGGAGACATTCCAATTGGAAACCTTTAGGTTTTGTTTGGTAGGATGTGTCGATTGCCAGTCTATTTTTCTGACTCTGCGAGAGTAGGATTTTTGGACCCCAGCTAGTCTAGAGATTTCAGAGATGATCCAGTTGGTTCAGGTCAGGATGAGAGCAGCCCAGTGCAGACAGAAGTCTTATGCCCACCGTGGTAGTCGCAGACTTGAGTTCGCAGTGGGAGATCATATATTCCTACGGATTTTTCCGATGGAATGGCGTGTTGAGTTTTTGGAAGCATAGTCCCAGAATTGTAGCTCCTCTTGGGATCCTTGAAGCGAGTTAGTTATGTTTCCAATAATATGACACTTCCGCCCAGATTTTTGAGTATTCACCCCGTAGTCCTTGTGTCGATACTTCGCAATACCTTCATGACCTTTCTCACAAGATTCAGCACCAGACCATTCTTTTGGACGCGATCTCTCGTTCACCAGCAGCCGATAGTTTTAGTGGATCGGTAGGTGGAGAGACTTCGGCCTAGGGTCTTGCTATATGTGAAGGTTCTTGGCGTAGCCGTATAGTGAGGTGATCACTTGGGAGGCTGCGAGGGAGATTTGGGAGTTTTGTACTCATCTCTTGGAAGGTACGCTTAGTGAGAATTTTAAATTCGGTGACCGAATTTTTTTAATGGGGGAAGATTGTAACGTTTTAGAAATTGTTTTGCGAATTTTCCGTTTTTAGGGTATTTAGTCGGTGTTTTCCGTTTTAACCCGATTGTGATCAAACTTCTGTATATACTTATCGGCACCTAGTTTAGCTAGAATGAAGCTAGCGCGCGGGCTTTGGGGGTCAATGGGAAGTTTTGGATCACATAGATTTTTTCCCAAATTAAATATTATTTTAATACTTTATTTATGCACTTAATTAGTGGAAATTATATTTTTGTGTGGGTTAATTAGTGCTAATTGGGATCATTGCTAATCTAATCACTAGAATTAGTTTAGAACCTTCTCTTCTAATATCTAGATAATTTTTGATGACTAATGGTTTATTTTTTTAAAGATAATAAAGAAGGAAAAAGGTTGCATTTGCATTTAATTTAGCAATTAATGTTTTGTGGTGGTTAATTCCTTGCATTTTACACAAAACACCCCCCCCCCCCATTCCCTTGGCCGAGCCCCCCTCCCAAATCTGCCCCATTTTCTTTCCTAGCTCATTTCTTCATTATATTGTTTTCAAAACTCATCAAAAATCCCAAAAATAAATCTACAAATTCCTAAATAAAATTAAACCATCATTTCCCTTCACTAATCTTGCTTGGATCTTCAACAAAACATGGTTTTTGGAGGCTAAACTTGTTGAATCTTGTTGCTTTGGGGTGTTCTTGTTGTGGTATAATTTGAAACCCTAATCCTTTTTTTTATGTTTAAATCATAAGCTAACTAGTTAATTGTTTAATTATAGATTTAAATTCATGTTTAATTCATTCATGATAATTTTAAAGAAGTTCAAATTAGTGTTTAATCTTGATGAAAGGGTTAAAGGTTAATTGTTAAATTTAGGAAAAAGAAAACTAAACCTAGTTGTTAGTTTGTTAAATGATATTTTCCTAATTTAATAATTAAGCTAATTAGCAAACTAAACTTTTACTAATCGTAATTAGTGAGATTTAAAATTATAGTAATGGTTTGGTTGGTTTAATCTTGCTAATTAGCGATGTTTGTAAATTCTAGTTTGGTAAAAAGTTGTAGTTTGGTGCTATAATGTTATATATTGCTTACTAGGTTACGGTAAATTTTAGGCGTGGGTTTCTTTTGACGTTGCGACGTTAATTGTATTGATTCCACGCTATATCTTGTGTTGTGAATGCGCGACCGGTACGATCAGGGTCTAAGCTTGGTAGTTGTGTCGCTTTGTGTTCCTAGCTAGGGTCGTACCGATGTCGTTCGTTTCTTTGTGTTACATTTGCTCTTGAGTGGGTTTCGTAGTGTCTCTACGCCCGTTAGCCACTTGACGAACACTTGAGAGTATGTTTGTAGTTGGTGTGTCGGTCAAACGTAGTTGATACATGTTATTGGTCGATCACTGATATATACTTGTTATATTGTTATTTTCTTTCAGGATCGCAGGCGGGGACTTCGGGCGCTGCGAACAGGGGAAAGCGAGTCGTTGGCTTTGCATAGCCAGGAACGTTGGTGAGTAGATTTAATATCTACTGGGGAATCGCCCGCATGGCGTTATGCGTCTAGGCTAGAGATGTCATGATATTGTCGCATATTCTATTTCATATATAGAGTTGCGCATACACCTTATTGCTTACTTATGTGTTGTTCTTGGACTTGTACCCTTAGGATACTGCACTATTATTGACGACTCATGTTGCAGAGCACTGATTTTATGCCACGCACACCGTCAATAATTGCCATGACACGCACAACACATATACCTATATGATATTGTTAGTTAGGGACATTGAGACATTGATTCATATTTCCTTATGCATATGACATCTAGCATAACTGTATACCTACATGCTTACACATATGCCTTGACATGCTTACATGCTAGTTACCTGTATACCTATAGGGTATTTTACCATTAGCGATATGTACATACACACATAATGACATAGCTACGTGTATACCTTGCATACATACTTCACTTATACCTGGAGGGTATATTTCATCATTACTGATAGGTAGATACATATACCTTTATGTTTACGTATATATCTGGTTATAGCTACATGTTCACCTTTATTTGATGTTATATAGACTTGGAGAAATTAGGAACCGCATGATTTATATTTTAAATTGTTGCAGTTAAATAGCGGCTTTTCCTTTATATGCTCGCATTTCAGTTTTATGTTGCGTATATTATATTCATGGATTTTCGTATTGAGATAAGGATTTTTCATGATGTTTTCTGGATTTGAAGACCGTGAGAGTTCATGAAATTATGCATTATTTGAAAAACCCGGTTCCTCTTGATATGATATTCCTGCATCCACCATGAGTTTTATCGGTTCTGATATATATATACCCTATGCGAGGAGGAGTCGAGGCCGCATGCGGGATATGGTGGGGCCCGGAGCTACCCCGGGGCAAGACTGTCGACGGTACATGCCGATGCGCCTGACAGGGGAACTATACCTACCGGTGATAGTAATTAGACTCGACCTATATCTGGGTGATATCGATCGAGGTTATGTACGCACATGCCTTGCAGATTGCGGGTGGTGCTTACCCAGGTTCATAGGATGTACGTACATGACACAGGAGGGCCAGACCCAGGTGATGGCGCCTCAGATTTGAGTATTTTGTGTCGATGCTAGACACTTGTTTTCATGAGGTTTTCGGGTGTAGATGTAGGACACTCAGGTTTCATGAGACATACTCGATATTGGATACTGGTTATATGAGATTTACTTGATATTGGACACTCATCATATATGATACTTACCGGATATGAGGGCCAATTTGGGGGCTGATTTGTGGAAATTTGGGATTTTGTTTGTCTTGTTGGACTTTGGTCCGCCGCGAGGTCAGGTTTCCGTGAGGATGACATGTTTTATCCCATACTCCGCATTTATTTTATATGCACTGCTTCATGTATTAGTAGTACCTAATAGAGTACCTTACATGATTATTGTATACATATTGTCATATTATTGATTCATGTATTAGTTTACCTGGTATTGTACCCTCCATGATTGTTGCATTCTTATGACCTTTTATTGCTATTAGTTGCATATGTTAGATTCGCGTTGTACGTGCATACTTGCGATTACCTGCATATGTTATCTACTATTCACGAGTTGGCAACTCACTCCCGTTGTGCCACAGTGTTTGCAGGTTGTTCTCCAGAGTAGTCGAGGCAGGCTATTCGTCTATCTTATCATCTTTTGCTGCGGATACCGTTACGGCTCACAGTGTGCAGTTTTGTTTTAGGTGGGTTTTGTGGTTATCCGTTCATGTTTATTGTATATTCGTTGTATCCTGTACTATCCATCTGCCATTTTCATGTATGACTTAGAGACTTGATGTGAAGACGATGCTATATGTTATTTTGCGACTGGGAGGTCTTTTATGCAGTTGTTATTCATATCGTCTTTTATTCCTTCGCTACGGCATCGTATATCTGTTGTGGTGGTTGTTTCCGCCTTTGGGCGTTGCTCCCGTTTGGGATGCTTTACTTATATGTATGCTGTACCCATTTTTGGGTGCTTGTTTTACAAAGGAGGTGCTGCCAAAATTTTAAAGGAATCAATTGGACTTTAAAGAATTTGTACTTGAGGTTTTCAAAAGCTTAAACAATGTTCTTATCTTTTATTACTTTTGATGGTTTAGATTGCTGGGTTTTCGGCTTACTTAAATTGCATTACGCCTGTAGACGTTGCATAGTTTAAGGGCCATCACTTGCCAATTTCGGGTCGTGACACCATCATATATCCAGACATATTCTAAGACAGGTATTGCTCATTTCGGGAGATGGCTTTCTCCGCGAACTTGAGATAAATAGAGATATAGAAAGAATCATTGGAGCGAATCCACGCACTGAGGCTATTTCTCGAACGCAATAGTTTCACAGAAGATATTTATGAAACTGATTAGTAGAGAAGTTGGGTGTTCGGTATCACACGGGCTGTGAGTATGCGACACCGCAATAATTAGCCTTAAGTGCAAGTAGGAGATTGTTGGCTATAGTACCCTCAAGTCGATTATTGAATCGTAGGAACGCGATTGCGATGATTGAAGGGGGTCCTATACCTGTAGAACAGTCTTACACGAGATGATAGTATGCTATCTGGTTTGTCTTTATCATCATGTACTTTTTTAGGTGGCTTTACAGATCACTATTACATGTTGATAGAGCCCATAGGATTCTTGCTTGACTACCAGCAGTATGATGGCGATCATATACGTGGGAGCTGGGGTCTATAAGCACATCCTTAAATTACCCTAGTCGTAGGAGTTTCGAGACTGGGCATCGATACTGTAGAGTAGACTAGTGTATATTGATCGAGACCACGACGAGGGGCGGTGGTCGGTCTCACAAGCCATTGGTGTTAGTTTGTTCACCTAAGATGTATACAGGTGCTCATTGGGTTATGAGTACACCAGGCGGACTCACCGGGAACATGTTAGTTGGTATTATACCTATTGTCAGATAGCAGTTCTCAGGTGACAAGTGTACAGGTTAGTCTATCGACCTGAGATCGTCATTTGTATCATGTGAGTTCACATTATGCTTTGATTACTACCCTACCACAGCTCAAAGGAGTTGTGCAAACAGGTTTTAGTTGGGTACAGTCCCGAGCCACATGGAGGTAGTGAGCAGATCGTCAGGGGATTCGTCTCTCCCGGTATTGAGGGTTGATGTCGCGTTGTGTACGGGTGGCCATCACCAGAAATCCTTGGCCAAGGTACTCGGGAATTACTGATCTAGGATCGGTAATTTCTGAGGCGGTGATGGTTTTCATACCGACACGAAATGTCATATTAATAGGGGTCTGACTTTATCCACCCCCTAGGCTCGATATGCGATACTTATAGAAGAACGGACCGGACAGTACGGATATTGTCACTGTCAGGCTCAGTAGGGGTTTCAGGATGAGTTTGCTCGTCGGCCTCCCTTTCGTTCAATATTTGAGTAGCCGTTACGTACAGCTAGTGTCGCTGACGTGCTTGTGGTTAAACCCACTGCCAGCGTCTTGACGAGTATTTAGAGTCCCACACAGAGGGTTTCCCCGCTTCGGGCGAAACGTTGTAGAGACCGTATGGTTTTATGGAAGGGTTCGATTATATACGTGCACTTGTGCACGGATCATGACTCGGATGGATAATACTAGTGAGCTTTGGTTTAAGCCGCATCCTAGTATTATATCGTTGGATTATTTTCGTCTCATTGTATTCATATTCTTTCGGAATACGGATACGGGTATATATATACGGATGAGGGGTATTCTTGTATTCATATTCTTTCGGAATATGGAAAGTGTGACTCATGGTTTTTTTATTCATTCTAGCATGTGCACTTGGTAACTCATTGAGATGAGTCATGGAGTGATTCATAGTGACATGCATGGGTTTTGTATGGTGTGAGATTTTTGTATGAGATATTTTTTGTGTGAGCAAGAGCAGATGATTTTTCTTGTGATGGTTTTCTTTAGTTTCTAACGACTCATAACACAAAATAACACGCACAAAACCAACAAAAGAAAACGGCAGCAGCCCAAATTTTCTTCAGTTGCCAAAAAAATGCTTCACACCCTTCTCTCCAATGGCATCTTCTTCTACCTCCACCTTACATGTCTCATGTGTTGAGAAACCTAGGGTGTATTGAGACAAAGTAATCCTACACACTCTCTACTTCATCTTGGGTATCTAGTGTAGCGAACTAGGTACTAGAGTTGCCTCGGATTTGAGGTTTGAGCTTGGACTACATACTCTCGGGTGGATCGTCTTCGATGGGGGGAGACCGGAGATCAAACTTGATCAAGGAAGACGCGATGAACTTGGGATAGTGGTTGAATACCGAAGGACATGGATCATTCGATACAATCACTCTAACCCTATGCATATTTTGTTATCTAGAGATTATGGGTCGATCCGTAGACTAGGGTTCCGTTAGCGCCGGTTTTTATTAAATTTTTGTTCTGCATTTGGCCACGGATTGATGGCTGGGGCACTGGCGTATCCCAACAGGTGCTAGGAACCCCAACACTTAGAATATCCCATAAATTTACACAACACTGAACGTGCCTCATGTTTGTCCGGAATGTGCTTTTTAACATAAACCGGACACCCCCAAATTTTAATGAATTTAAGACATGGTTTCTTACCACTCCATACTTCATATGGAATAGTAGGCACAGATTTGTACGAAACTTGATTTAATAGATATGCAGCTGTCTCTAGTGCATGTCCCCAGAATGAAAGAGGCAACTTAGCATTGCTCATCATGGAGCGACCCATATCCAATAGGGTATGATTCCTCCGCTCCGATACACCGTTGTGTTGTGGTGTATACGGAGGAGTAAGCTGAGTGAGAATACCATTATCTTTTAGAAAATCAAGGAATTCCATGCTAAAGTACTCCCCACCTCGATCAGATCAGAAGTTCTTGATACTTTTTCCAGTATGGTTTTCTACTTCACTTTTATATTCTTTGAATTTCTCAAAAGATTCAGATTTGTGTTTTATCAGAAATATATACTCGAATCTAGAGAGATCATCAGTGAATGTAATGAAGTACGAGAACCCACCCCTTACATGTATAAATATTGGATGTCCCAAGAGCTCTGTTGCTCTTTCTCCGTGTCCCGTGAACGGAGATTTGGTCATCTTCCCTTTGAGATAAGGCTAACAAGTTTCATAAAATGAAAATTCAAACGGATTCAGATATCCATCATTATGTAACACACTTAGTCTTTTACCACCGATATGACCAAGTCTACAATGCCACAAGTAGGATTCGTTCACTTCTGAACCCTTCCTCTTACGTGTGTTTTGTATATTGAAAATTGTGTTTCGATTTAGAACTTAGATACCTTTACACAGTGTACCTTCTGCAACCAATACCTGATTAAGGTAAATGTTCATGATATTTCTATCTAAAACAAAGTTATATCAATCTTTATCAAGTAAAGAAACGGATATGATGTTGCAAAGCATGGAAGGTACATAGTAGCAGTTGTTCAAAATCATATTGCCAGTTGGCAATACTAGGTGATATTCACCGACGGCGGCAGCATTAACTTATGCTTCGTTCCATACTCTGAGGGACATATCACCCGGTCCAACCATCCTAGTTTTTCTCAATCCCTGTAATAAATTACAGATATGAGATCAAGATCCGATATCTACTACCCATGAGGTAGGACTATCCGAAAAAACAGTTCTCAATAACAAGAACACCTGAAGGAGATGCAATGGTATGCTTCTTCTTCACTGGGGTTATCAAGGAATTCATGCAATTCTCTTTCCCTTGCCCATACTCGTGACAGTTGTCACAAGTTAGAGCCAAACCGATGTTCCCCAGCCCAGTCTAATAAGCTGGTTTGGTCAAGTCAATCATTTTATTATCTTGATTAGGACATGACATGGTTGCTATCTGGAGAGAGAGAAAAGAAACACTCAGCGTGCTCTCTTGAAAGATTAGATTGGTTATAAGTTTATCTAATCAGGATGGCTCCCACTGTTTCCTCGAATTCTCTTCCAAACCTTAAATGGAGAACTAGTTGGGATCATTTACACCTTACAAGTTCGCTAACCGTTCAGCCAGGTGGGAGTTGGTACTCCGAGGGAGGTTCCCCGTGCTCTCACACGGACCTAATTAGAATAAACCTCATTTCCGCAGAGGCGTAGCCCCTTAACACCTTTCTAGACACCTAATAGGTTTGCTAATTATGAAGTGAAAAATATCTTCCAAGAGTAATCCTACGCATCCGTGGGATCAGGATCTAACTATCATCGCGTGATAACATAGATGGAAGCCACTCTAGTCACCACATTCCAGAAGGTATGCAACACTAGCAAGTTTCCTGTATATTTGAAACTCTCGATGTGGTTTTTGCCCCTAGGACCCAAGTGACCTTGAATAAAGTTCAAAATGTCAAAAGGTCCTAATCAAGTTCTACCGGTCATTTTCTTGATTGCATTAGACCCAACCATATGAGCCTTGACTAAAGATCAAAATGATCGCACGACCATCTTAACCAATCGCATTAACATGCAATAGAAAAGAATTAAATAGCTACCGAACACTACGCCTCAACTAAAGATCGAAATACGCAACACGAATACTAAGCACTACCAATCTGAAATGATGGAAGGCTACGGCTGGTTTTTGGCGAAAAAACCTTTAACGTAATAAACTTGATATCGCTGAAGGAACCAAGAATTTTTGAAAAGGAGTGGTTTAGGCTCTACTTTTGAAAACTTGCGGTTTTAAAGAAAACCGAGTAATCAATAGTTGTTGGGTTACGATAGCGCCCTGGCCATCTACCATGGCCGATGCAGAACAAAAATGACGTTTTAAAAAATTTGGCACTAACGAATCCGTGATCGAATCATAAACCTATACTAGCTAACAACAAGTTGTTCTAGCTTCTGAGATAGAAGGTTATACCGAACGAACCATGTCCTTCGGTCTTCTACCATCTTCATGAGCACCTTGAGGCGTCCTCGACTGAACTTGGCCGCCGGTCTTCCTCTGTCGAAGATGATCCACCCGAGGGATGTAGCTCATGGCTCTAGCTCCATACCAAAGATCAAGTGAAGCAATTAGGGACTCTAGGTTGCTAATCCAGAGTGCCTAGGATATAGTGAAATGTTCAAAGTGTTTGTCTATCTCACTTCCTCTCTTGATTCTTAACTCATGAGATTGTAGAGAGGAGGTTGAGGATGAAGGTGGTGGAACACAAGAAAATCAAGAGAAGAGTGTAGCATGATGGTGAGCAAAGAAAGCTCAAGTGAGAATCAACCATGTCTCATGTGAGAGAAAAAATCTAGCAAGGTTTTGTAAAACATTTTCTTTCATTTTAAAATACAACCTATGCTTGAATAGTTTGCACAAATGAATTAACAATTCATTTGTGCAACACTATGCAAGCATGGTTCACACTATACTCCCCTCTCTCCTTTATCCACCTCATTTCCCATTTATAATAAATTGGTAAAATATAAATGAGGTGTCCACCTTCTAGAATGTTATCCGTATAAATACGGATTACGTTCTACAGTATATACATACATGTATTCGTACCGAAATAAGAATACGCAAAGAGATAGAATAACACAAAGAACATAATACTAGCATATACATATCGAAATACATATACGTAAATTATTAAATCAATACCTGATTTAATAATCCGGATCAATCCTGAGCCGGCTAGTATTATCAACTGTCTGATCGAAAGTCCGGTTACATAGTACAATCAATCGATCGGGACCCTGCACGTATCCAATACGGCTACTACATCATTTCGCTTGAACCAAAGAAAACCCTCTGTGTGGGACTCTAAAGACTCGTTAATACACTGGCAGTGGGTTTAACCACAAGCACGTCAACAGCACTAGCTGTACGTAACGGCTACCCAGGTATTGACCGAAAGGAAGGCTGACAAGCAAACTAATCTGAACCCCTACTGAGCCTGTCCATGACAATCTCCGTACAATCCGGTCTATTCGTCTAAGAGTATCGCATATCGAGTCTAGGGTGTGGATAAAGTCAGACCCCTAATAACGCGATATTTCGTGTCGGTATGAATCCCATCACCCACTGAGAAACTACTGATCCAAATCAGTAATTCTCGTCTACGTTGGCTAAGGATTTCTGGTGATGGCTACCCGTGCACCTCGCGACATCAACCCCCAATACCGGGAGAGACGAATCCTCGACGATCCGCTCACTGCCTAAATGTGGCTCGGGACTGTACCCAACTAAAACTTGTTTGTACGACTCCTTTGAGCCGTGGTGGGGTTGTAATCAAAACACAGTGGAAACTCACACAAGACAAATGATGATCTCAGGTCATCAGACTAACCTGTACACATGTCACCTGGGAATTGCAATCTGACAATAGGTATAATACCAACTAGTATGTTCCCGGCGAGTCCGTCCAGTGTACTCATAACCCAATGAGCACCTTTATACTATCTTAGGTGACTGACTGACACCAATGACTTGTGAGACCGGCCACCGCCCCTCGTCGGGGTCTCGATAATTATACACTAGTCTACTCCGGAGTATCGATGCCCAGTCTCGATACTACCTCGACTAGGGACATTTAAGGATGTGCTTATAAATCACCCAGCTGCCACGTATATGAACGCCATCATAATGCTGGTAGTCAAGCAAGAATCCTATGGGCTTTATCAACATGTAATAGTGATCTGTAATACCACATAATGCATGTACATGATGATAAAGGCAAACCAGATAGCATACTATCATTTTGAGTAAGGCTGTTCTACCCATATAGGTCCCCCCTCAATCATCATAATCGTGTGCCTATGATTAAAATAATTGACATGAGGGCACTATAGCCAACAATCTCCCACTTGCACTTTAGGCTAATTATTGCGATGTCGCATACTTACAGCCCGTATGATACCGAACACCCAACTTCTTTACTAATCAGTCTCGCAAAGCCCGTTTGCAAAACTATTATGTTCGAGAAATAGCCTCAGTGAGTGGATCCGCTCCAATGTTTCTATCTTTATCTCATTATATCTCAACTTCGCGGTGAAAGACTATCTCCCGAAATGAGCTATATCTGTCTTAGAATTTGTCTGGATATCTAATGGGACCCAGTTCACAAATGAACTCCAAATCCAACAATCTTCTTAGACCGTATCTTCCACTGAATTTAATCAGTATCCTGCACCATGCCTTGCTCAGTATCCACTTGGACCACCTGTCCAACATACTGCCCCTTAAAATGAGGGAAAACTATAACTCTGACAGCCACTCTGTCATCCAGGTCACTTTGGTAGCCTTAAATGATAACCGCCTCATGATGAAGGCTGGCGTTACCATATATCAAGAACATCCACTTATGTTCATAACTTCTTCCCAACGTTTCTCCAGGATTGGATTAATATATATGCTTATTGCAGCTAGTGCAAAAGCAATATCTGGTGTGGTACTTGACATCTCATGATTGACTCAATTGCCTGAGCAAGAGATATGCCAATCATGCAAATCCCTCCCCTCATCAGTCTAAAAGACATCTCTTTAGAGAGGGTGAATCCATCACCTGCGGGTACACCACCATGCCAGGAGTCGTCCATTCTAAAACACTTTAGAATAGTGTCAAGTACCCAAATTGGGACACTTCCCGAATCTAGATCTAAAATCATAGATCTAGTGACCAGAATCCCTGATATTTTATCCAGATCTTATATGGAGAAAACACCTTATGACAACCACAGTATAACCGATCGTAGTATAGGAAGATCACTTCCTATCAAGAGTATGTCATCCAAATACTAGGACATCACTCCCTCCTACCTTCTTACCAGGTCCATCTGTTGTTCTGATGAAGTCAAACTCTATGACTGTCACATCAAAACTAGACGATCTATCTCCGCTATACTTGCTTTAGTCTATAAATAGACATAAGCTACTTGCTCACTTTACTTTCGCTGCTCCCACTGACTACAACATCCCTCTGGCAGAGTCATATACACGTGCACTTCTAAAGCAAATTTAGAACGACGTTATACTCATCCTCCTGCCAGATCTCATAGTCTAGAACAGTAGTAGTAGCAAGTGTGGGTAATCAAAAATCTCCATATCACCGTCTTTGAGGAGACCGAAGTACTTCTCGGGAGCCTGAGGTTACCCACCAAATCTGCGGAGTGGCTAATGGATTGTCGAATCCAATTGAATCTTTAGGTTCTACTAAATTTTCAGTAATCGTTTGTGGTTCTGGAATCACTTCCAGTTCTACCATACTCCACTAATGTTTTCTGAAAAGAATTCATTTTACTAAAACTATGGCGAGTCAAGAACAATATAACTATTGATCTTCCAAATGGTAGAATGTTAGCCCTCGTCAAAGCCCAGGATAACCCACAAACTGCCATTACTGAAACGTGCTTAGAATTTATCCGAATTCTGGTTTTAAGCATAAGCCGGACAACACCATATACCTTAATATAGTTAAGATATGAATCCATTCTATATCCAATATAGAAACAAAGGTACTAATTTAATTGGAACCAGATTCAAAATACATGCAGCATTCCTAGTGCATATCAACTAAATGGAAGGAGGCCAAGCAGCATTACTCATCAAGGAATGCACCCACGTATGAGTAACCTGAAAGAGAAGGCTCAAAACTATTATTTACAACGGAATACCAAACACAAGTATCTACATCTTCAATCACCTTGAAGAATCCTGATACTTGCATCATATGGTTCTCTACTTTATTCATATACATATATCTTCTCAAAATCTGGACCTTGTATTTCAACGAAATACTTGTTTAAAACTAGAGAAGTCATGAGTAAATCGAATATAGTAGGAGTACCAACCACTTTGTCCTAACATACATTGGACAACATACAATACTTTGTATAAGTCCACTGAGTTTAATAACTCAAACCCTGTGCGTCGTAGGTTGAAAACTGTGCTATGGTTAAAAAGAATTACACCGTTGTTGAATGCACCTTACTTAACCATCAATTAATACAGGTAAATGTCATAAATATAATTTCAAAAAGTTATATCTCACATTATAAAATAAACATACAGATATAACAGTTAGAAATTGGTGCATAATCACGGATATTCAAAACCAAATATTTTCCATCAGGCAAAACTCAGGTGATTTCCTCAAATATCACCAATTACAAAGAATTTTAATATATAGAGGATCTAATCACCCAATTCCCAATATCTTACTCCCAATCAACATCTGTAATGCCATACAGATATGAGAATCAAATCTGGTAAATAAATACCCTGGAGTTAGAATCTAATTGGGAAAATAGTTTTCAATTAACAGCACACAATAAAACTGAAATATGAAAATATTTCAAAGGGGTAGCCGGGTATTCCTAGTAATGCCTCTTCCACTATCCAGATTCATGACAGTAACCGTATATTTCCTTGCCCTCACTCCAATCCCTTTATATGTCTTTACTTATTACCTTCTGTACTAGGTTAATTGGTATTCTTCCTTCCCTACCTTTCGGCACCTGCCTATGGTTTGGAAGAAGACTATACAATAAGCGCAATAGGTGTACTCTCCTAATACCAGGAGCCCTCGCAACATGAGTGTAACATTTCAGAAAATATAAAATATTATTTTTGGAATTTAATATTAAAATAATATATTTCGCGAAAACTACCCGATTTGCGAAATTTGGGTTTTCGTAAAAAGGTATAAATATATACCAATAATTGTGAATTAATTGGAGATTAAAATGATTTATTCATTTAAAATTATATTTATCGGATTTGGTATTTTTATAATTAATTATATGCAGTTTAAATAAAAACTCGATTAGTGCACCACTAATCGCGATTAAGCCAAATCCGTGTTTCTACAGTTTTCCATGGCTAGTACACCATGACATGTTACATGTTGTTTCATTTGCATTTGTTGATATTTGGGTTTTGAAAAGAAAAGAAAAGGGAAGCTAAAAGACAAAAGAACGGGTATTATTGAGAGGGTGAGAATAAGAGAGAGTGAGGGTAAGTAAAGGAGTTAGAATAAGAGAGAGGGAGAGAGAGGGCGGCCACCATTATTCACCCCCTTTATTTTCCTTCATCTTCCTCAATTCATCTCCATACACCTCCATCCCCAAATATCACCTCCAAATCTTCATCAAAACCCTAAACCCCTTTCATTAAAAATGATCCTCACCTCACCCTCATCACTTTGGACCCATCAAAGTTGGATTTTGAATACTTTGGGAAGCTAGGGTTTTTCTTGAGTTGCCCAAATGAGGTATAATTCCTTTCATTTAGCTTAGTTTTTAGTTTCTTGCATCTTAGTTTAGTTTATATTGTGATTTGGTTAGGGTATGTGATGTTTGGAAAATTCAAGAGAAGGGTTGGGCAATTATATGGACTTATGACCTGTAATGGATGTCTACAAGATCTTAGTGATGCTTTTGCTGGCCTAGACCGGATACTAGAACCCAAAAACCAGAACTTAGAATTTCCCCGACGTAGATATTTGACAGTTGGTGAGTGTATCTGGGAATCTGGGATGACCCGAGACCATTATAAAATAAGTTCCCATGACCATGAGACGAGCAGGCAACCTAGAAGCATCACCTGAAACCTGAGCCCCTATGCTTCTAATCTGGCCGCAGATTTATTCATTGTGGCGACAAATTGCGGCCACATCAGAGTGGAATTGGATGATTTTTGGTCAGTAGTCTTGTTATCTTATATCTAGAGCAACCCAATATGCAAAATGTTCTATTTTGACCTGGGGTTAAATCTGGGAGTGATTTCCTTCGTTGCTGAATTTGGTTTTCCGATTTCTGAACTTGGGTTTTGGTATTTGATATTGTATTGGTTCGTTTGATGCTTGTACGTCAACGAAGAGGGTTGTTTGGTTTTTTTTGCATGCGTATGCTATAGGTTCTAACCTATGAGCGCACCGTGTGCCGTTTTGGTTCTCCAGAATTGATGTTAATGGTATTGCAATATGTGTTGATATTGTAGGTACCTTCACATAGATTCCGAGACGACGGAGCATGGCATCATCGATTTTGGCAAGTAAGGATAAGGTGAGTAGATCTATATCTACGGGGGAAGTCGGGTAGATGGCGTATAGCAGCCCCGCAAATTATAAATGGAAACCGATCTATAAGATACAGTCGTAGAAACCTAGATTAGAAAACTAGGGACATGGTTAAAAAGGATAGTTAGAGATGATAGGAGTGTTTGAATATATGTATTGAGATACGAGATGAAAGCTTAGGGATACGAAAAGTGAATGTGAATCACGACTTATGGATATGTAGTTGCACTAGAATAGTTATGAGTTTTGGAGTAGCATGACATTTGATGTATAAGGTAGAATGTATATGTAAAATTGACTTGATGAATGATGACTTAATATGATGAAGAGGATATACGATGTGATATGATGACTTGATTGATATGTTGGTATACAGATGCGAGCCGATTGAGATGATTGATATCTTTGTCAGTCCCCTGATATGAGATTGTTATGGATGTGACTTGGGATATTGGTATATGGATAAACACAATACTATGAATCTTGAATGATAGGTCGTACGTAACGTTAAGTCCGTACCCTCATTGACATATAGGTTGACAGGATCCCTAATTGTTTAATGTCGCCGTACGACGGATACCATACGTGATGAGTTGTACTTGATGATTGATCCATACCCTTGACTAGAGGATGTTGTACGATGATTTACCGTATGTGATGTTGTGAGGCTGGATGCCGATTAATAGATTCACCGACTCGGTCATGTTAGATATGTATACCTTATAGCATTTAGCTGACGATTTACTTTATGCTACGTTCTTGTCATTCTCATTGCATTAAATATACCTGTGCTAGTACACCTACACCATTATCGATGATGCGTATGTTACACTTACACAGATTGGTCGGCTCACACACTTCATCATCGATAATTGCTATGTCACCACACAGTAGAACTGTAGCATCATGATATGACTCCCTGCATAATTTACTTGCTATAGTTACATATACACCTTTATACGATGTTGCATTTGACTTTGGAGAAATTGGGAACCACAGGATATATTTTAAAACTGGATTCATTTAAAAGAGCGGTTTTCCCTTGATATGTGCATATTACTGTTTCATGTTGCATGATATACGGATATGCTTACATTTCTGTCATATGTCGTATACATCATGCTTTATGATTATACGCATTGAGATATGCTGTTTTCATGAGATTTCTGGATTTGAGAACCGTGGTATTATTTCAAGAAAGTTTGCATTGTTTTGAAAACCCGGTTTCTCTTGATATGATATTTCAGTGCGTCCACCATGAGTTTTCTCGGTTCTGAGAACTTGTGTTAGTATACCCGATTCGAGGAGCCGTAGGCACGATCTGCGGGTACATGGTGGACCCGGTATGTACCCCGGGGCAAGAAGACTCGTATAGATAGATGGTGAGCCCAGTGGAGGGACTACTACCTACCGATGATAGTATTTGGACTCAGCGGTTATCTAGAGGATACCGACCGGAGTAGTGAGATGGATATGAGGGCCGACCAGATTATGCGGCGCCTGAGGGCCGATCTGAGGATGCGGCGCCTGAGATATATGAGGATTTACGTGTCGATGCTGGACACGGGTTTCATGATGTTTCGAGTGTCGATGTTGGACACTCAGGTTCCATGATTTTGGTGTCTCATTGACGGACACACGTTGATTTATATCCTCATACTTTCATGCATATGCTTTTATGATATTTACATGCATGATGTTATTGTGTCATTGGTTGACACGTGGACGAGAGATCCACATGCGTAGGCATTGATTATATAGTTGGATGATACCCACATACATATAGGCATTGAGTATATTATTGGCACATATACAGATACGGTCACCCTATATATCATAGTATTACCTTTATGATATAGTTGACCTTCGAAATCGTTATTTTATTCGATTTCTACCTGATGATGTTTTCTACTCACGAGTTGGCAACTCACCCCCGTTGTGCCACAGTTCTTGCAGGTTGGACGCATGGATCAGTAGCGGCATCGCGGCACACAGATACATTTGGGTGATTTTCTTTAGTAGGTGGGACATTTGTATCGTGCCCACTCTCGTATTTTATTATTCATGTTGCATCTAGTCAACTCCATCAAATCAGAAACTAGTATTTGTATATGTAGTTGGACTTAGTAAGACTTGTGGTTGCGAGACTTAGAGCGAGGGTTATTCCGTTACTACTGGTTTTGATGTCTTGCTTATTTCATTATCTTTGTGTTGATCTTCACCGTTGGGCGTCGTATACTTATATTTATGATTTGCATGGTTTTGGATCCGCCGATTGGCGAATAGCTAGCTCCCACTTGGGGATGCCTTTATTGTTATTGTGTGTACGTGGTTTTGGATCAAAATATACAAGGGAGGTGCTGCCCAAATTTTCAAAAAGACGAAACATGTTTTCCAACTAATAAAAACCCACTTGCATTTTCATATTCCATTATCTATGTATTTAAGAAAACATTGATTTCATTGTACCTTTTATTTCAAAACTGCACCTCTTTTATTTTCTTTTATTTTCTTTAAAAGGGTTTAGATTTCTGGGCTTCGGGTTACTTAAGTTACGTTACGCCTCTAGACATTGCGTGATTTAAGTGCCGGTCATGAGCTAAATTTCGGGTCGTGACAATGAGAGAAGGTAAATAGAAAAGAAAACTGAATAATCCTTATTCTATTTCTCCAGAACCAGAATCCATCCTCGAACTTGAACAAGTTCCTTCGAGTTCGTATGTAACTATACGATGGCATATCCAATCAATATGGATCTTTGTAGTGATACGGAGTGTTCTGGAGAAATGCAAAGGGTAAGTAGGAGTGGCAGGGGTATACGCGGCTTCGTCATTAATGATAGTAGTCGTAATTTCCTTTGCCCATACCCTAATCTCTTTCTATGTCTTTACTTATTACCTTATGTACACCACACTCAGGCTAATTGGTTTTCTTCCTTCCCTACCCTTCGGCTCCTACCTAAGGTTCGGAAAAAGACTATCCAATAAGCACAATAGGTGTACTCTCCTAATATTAGGAGCCCTCACAATCTGAGAGAACGTAAAGAGAAAAGGCAATCGAATAATCCTATTCAATTTCTCCAGAACCGGAATCTATTCTCGAACTGAAACAAGTTTCTTTGAGTTCGTATTTAACTATAGGATGGAATATCCAAGAAATGCGGATCTTCATAGTGATACAGAGTGTTCTGGAGAAATGAAAAGGGGATATAGGAGTGGCAATGGTATATGCGACTTAATGACAATCCAAAAGCCAAAGTGTTTTAAGAAGGTTCGGTTAACTTGGTTCATGAGTTTTTGTTTGAGGTCGGGTCATGGTCGCTACCAAAGAGAGAGAGAGAAAAAAAACACTCAGCGTGCACTCTAACATAGATTAGATTAGTTAATCACTTTATCTAATCAGGATGGCTCCCACTGTTTCCTCGAATTCTCCTTAAAACCCTAAAAGGATAATTAGTCGGGATCATCTAAAAATCACCCGAGGAGTAACACCTACTCATCAGTGGGAATCGAGATCCAACTATCATCGCATGATATCTTAATGGAAGCCACTCAAGTCACCACACTCCAGAAGGTATGCACATGCCTGGCAAGTTTCCTTTATGTTGAAACTCCCGATGTGGTTTTTGCCCCAAGCGCTTATGACCTTGACTTTGGCCAACAAATCATAACACGCAAGTCAAGTTCTACCTGTGATTATCCAGATTGATTTAGACCCACCAGCACACACCCTTGACTTTTGCTAACAAAGTTGTACGACTATCCAAAACCAATGCATTTATCTATGCTACGGATAAGCAACACACAACAACCATTCACGATGCCTTAACTTTGGCTAACAAACACCGCATGAATATCATGTGCTACTTATTCGAAATGACGGAGGTCTTCGGCTGGTTTTTGGCGAAAAACCTTTAACGTAATGAACTTGAGATCGTTGAAGGAACTCGAGTGGTTTTTAGAAATATATAGTCGCGCAAACTTTTGCTAAAGAGGTCATTCCCTGTGAAGGGATCTCGTCTCTTTCCTCATCGAATGAGGTGTAGGATATTCCTAACTGAATACCACGATGCAAAACAAAAGAATCGACTATAGTGAAGTTATTACACTGACGCAAACTTTTGCCCAAGAGGTCACTCCCTATGAAAGGATCTCGGCACTTGCTTCGTAGAATGAGGTGCTGGATATTTAGAACCGAATACCGCTGTGCAAAGCAAAACGAAACGTCTGTAATAACAATTTTTCAAAATTGGTTCCAACAACTTCATTTAGGTTTGTTTTTCCTTACATTAATCAAAGTTAACGCAGTGCCATCAATTAATCCATATCACACCAGAAAAGAACGAAAATACAATGTACGTATATGCCATCCGCATTTGCCATGGGGCCCAGTCATGCACCGTTAGGTTACTTAACTAACAGCAGAGCGAGGGATGGAATAGCGCGGATGCAAAACATATACAACATATACTAGTATATATAAATATATATATAACATTCATCCCAGGCATGATATAAGCAACAACACAGAAAAGCGATAAGCAACATAGAATAGCGGATAATCTAGGAGCCCCGGGTTTTCTTTGAGCCGCAAATGAAACCCGACATTCCCCAGTTATGTGGATATCCTGTGCAATGTATAAACAAGACCCATACGAGTGCGGCAAGTTACCCGCCAATCCCAGAAGTGAGGCAACCCCAATCAACAAAGTGAATGGGCCACCCAACACTTCACGGAATCCGGTAACTTGAGCACTCCACCGTGGGCCATCCTATACCCCCTACGAGTGCGGCGAATAGCCCGCCAATTCTAGAGTAAGGCCCCGTCCGTCTCTACGCCATGAGAAGCGGGCCCGTTGCCTTCTAGAATCTGGCTACTCGAGCACTCCACCATGAGGTAATCCTAGTACAGAAAAGAAAAAATATATATACACTGGCGACATCGACCTCAACCAGGTCAAGCCCCAATAAAAGAATATACAAACTGGCAGAGACGGCATTCCACATGTTGGACGCTCGCCCTGCAATAACGAATATATAAATGAATCTGAACTGTACTAATACCATTGCACCATAGGCTATCTACCATGACAATCCAACCACAATATCAGCACAACTCAAAACATCAACGTGAATATCACGTTCACAAACCCGTCTAGTTGAATATATAGCAACTAGTCGGGATGTACCGCTCAATGATATTCACGGTCGCGGATATTATCACATGCATTGATGAACACGAACTTAGAATTTCGATCGACTAAACTATTCCTTACTGGCCCCAAATTCAATCCAGCACTCAAACAAATCTGGGCCGAAACCAAATATCCCAAAAATCATATTTCCATTTATAAGAAAGCCAGAAGAAATTTGGCGCACTTTTTCCACAAGACGACCGTGGAACCGCCGCCATTAAGCATATATTGCAGTGGTTCCATGACCATTTTAAAGGTTCAAGTGACCAAATTTCTTGTGGTGCTCTACAAATGCCTGCACGTATTTTTAAGATGCTCTGGATGATTTTTTGAACAAGTTTTAAAATCGACAACAAGCACATGAAAATGGAATTACGATTCGGAAAATTCGGTTGATCGACATTTTAACCTTGTGCAAACTAGCTAGTAATGGTTTATGGGGTGGCTCTAATACCATGTTGGGTTACGGTAGCACCCTGGCCATCTACTGTGGTCGATGCAGAATAAAAATGACGTTTTAAAAAATTTGACGCTAACGAATCCGTCTAGATCGAACCATAAACCTATACTATCTAACAACATGATGTTCTAGCTACTAAGATAGAAGGTTATACCGAACAAACCATGTCCTTCGGTCTTCTACCATCTTCATGAGCTCCTTAAGGCGTCCTCGATTGAACTTTGCCGCCGGTCTTCCTCCGTCAAAGATGATCCACCCGAGGGATGTAGCTCATGGCTCTAGCTTCACACCAAAGATCAAGTGAAGCTACTAGGGACTCTAGGTTGCTAATCTAGAGTGCCTAGGATGTAGTGAAGTGTTCAAAGTGTTTTTCTATCTCACATTCTCTCTTGATTCTCAACTCATGAGATTGTAGAGAGGAGGTTAAGGATGAAGATGGAGGAACACAAGAAACTCAAGAGGAGAGTGTAGCATGATGGTGAGCAAAGAAAGCTCAAGTGAGAATGAACCATGTCTCATGTGAGAGAAATAATCTAGCAAGGTTTTGTAAAACATTTTCTTTCATTTTAAATACAACCCATGCTTGAATAGTTTGCACAAATGAATTAACAATTCATTTGTACAACACTATGCAAGCGTGGTTCTAACCATACTCCCCTCTCTCCTTTATCCACCTCATTTCCCATTTATAATAAATGGGTAAAATATAAATGAGGTGTCCGCCTTCTAGGATGTTATCCGTATAAATACGGATTACGTTCTATAGTATATACATAGCTATATTCGTACCGAAATACGAATACCCAAAGAGATAGAATAACATAAAGAACAAAATACTAGAATATACATATCGAAATACATATACGTAAATTATTAAATCAACACATGATTTAATAATCCGGCTCAATCCTGAGCCGGCTAGTATTATCAACTGTCCGATCGAAAGCATGGGTACATAGTACAATCAATCGATCGGAACCCTGCATGTATCCAATACGGCTACTATATCATTTCTCTAGAACCAGGGAAACCCTCTTTGTGGGACTAAAAAGACTCATCAATATGCTGGTTGTGGGTTTAACCACAAGCACGTCAACGGCACTAGCTGTACATAACGGCTACCCAGGTATTGGGCGAAAGGAAGGCCGACGAGCAAACTCATCCAAACCCCTACTAAGTCTGTTCGTGATAATCTCCGTACAGTCCGGTCTGTTCGTCTAAGAGTATCGCATATCGAGTGTAGGGGTGGATAAAGTCAGACCCCTAATAACGCGATATTTCGGGTCGCTATGAAGCCCATCACCCACTGAGAAACTACTGATCCAAATCAGTAATTCTCGTCTACCATGGCTCAGGATTTCTGGTGATGGACACCCGTGCACCTCGCGACATTAACCCCCAATAACGGGAGAGACGAATCCCCGACGATCCGCTCACTTCTTCCATGTGGCTCGGGACTGTACCAAACTAAAACCAGTTTGCATGACCCTTGACTTTTGCTAACAAAGTTGTACGACTATCCAAAACAAATGCATTTATCTATGCTACGGATAAGCAACAAACAGCAACCATTCACGATGCCTTAACTTTGACACAAGGAGGCCGAAATTCAAGCACGATCAATACATCCATCGAGGAGCTTAAGGAGAGGATCGAAGACCCGAAGGACTTATTTTCTTTAGGTATACTTTCTATCATAGTAGATAGAACCCTAACTTGCTAACTAGGTTTATGGTAAAGATCCGGTTTTGGTTTATTTCAGCGCCAAGTTTTGTATCGTTATAATATTTTTGTTCCGCATTTGAGGGTTCCTCATCCACCTGTACCAGAGGATTCAGAAATTCCCGACGAACCTTAGCCGCTCCTACGATCTAGTAGGGTTACTCATCCACCTGAGAGATACTACGGTTTTCTCATTGATGGTGGGAGCGAGGATTGCATCATGGAAGATGATGATCAAACTAGCTTCAAGCAGGCCATCACGAGTGGGGACTCTGTGAAATGGCTGGATGCAATGCGATTTGAGATGGAATCCATGTACACCAACAAAGTATGGACTTTGGAAGTTACTCCCGAAGGAGTAAAACCCATTGGGAGCAAATAGATCTTTAAGAAGAAATTTGGTGTAGATGGAAAAGTTGAGACTTTCAAAGCTAGACTTGTTGAAAAAGGTTTTCGTCAACAACCAGGTGTGGATTATGATGAAACCTTTTCTCCAGTGGCTATGCTTAAGTCCATCCGGATCCTACTTGCCATTGCTGCATACCATGACTATGAAATCTGGCAAATGGATGTTAAGACCGCCTTTCTAAATGGTGATTTAGAAGAGTGCGTGTACATGACTCAGCCAGAGGGCTTCGTAGACACTGGGAGCAGCGGGAAGGTGTGCAAGATGCTTAAATCCATCTATGGGTTAAAGAAGGCATCGCGGAGTTGGAACATCTGTTTTGATGTGGTAGTCAAAGAGTTTGACTTCATCAAGAACGTAGATGAACCTTGTAAATACAAGAAGGTGGCAGAGAATAAGATTGTCTTCCTCGTATTGTACGTGGATGACATACTCTTGATAGGAAATGATGTTTCTATGCTGCACTCGGTCAAGCTCTTCTTATCACAAAGAATCTCAATGAAAGATCTAGGAGATGCCTCCTGCATCTTGGGGATTAAGATCTATATAGATAGATCTAAACGGGTACTAGGATTGTCCCAATCAAGATACATTGACACCATACTAAAGATGTTTAGTATGGAAGAATCCAAGCATGGGAATTTACCCACGATCTCTGGACTCACTCTTTCCAAAGAGATGTCTCCCAAGACTGATTTGGAGAGAGCTCGCATGCAAAGGATACCCTATGCTTCGGCAGTAGGCTCTATCATGTACGCGATGCTATGTACCAGACCCGATGTAGCATACTCTCTGAGTGTAGTGAGTAGGTATCAAATAGATCCAGGAAAGATTCACTGGACAGTTGTGAAGAACATTCTCAAGTACTTGAGAATGACTAAAGAGATGTTCTTGGTGTTTGGTAACGGAGAACTCCAGGTGGAGTCCTTTACCGATTCGAGCTTCCAGAGTGATAAAGACGACTCTAAGTCGCACCCGGGATTTGTATTTACCCTCAATGGAAGGGCGGTTTGTTGGAAGAGTTCCAAACAGGAAACCGTGGCAGACTCGACGATGGAGGCTGAATACATCGCTGCCAACGATGCTGCCAAAGAGGCTGTCTGGATGAAGAAGTTCATAAACGAACTTGGAGTGGTTCCGTCCATTGGGCATCTAATACCTTTGTATTGTGATAACAATGGATCTATGGCTTTGGCCAAGGAACCCATGTCCCATCAGAGATCTAGGCATATTCTGAGGCGGTATCACATGATCCGGGAGATAGTTGATCGCCGGGAGATCGAGGTTAGGAGAGTTGACACGAAGGACAACACAGCGGATCCACTCATGAAGACCATACCCCAGATACAATTTGAGAGACTATTCGGGATGTTGGGTATGAGATACTACAACAGCTGGCTTTAGTGCATGTGGGAGATTGTTAGTTATATGTATGCCCTAGAGGCCATTATTGTACATATGATGTATATTATAGTGGATGCTTGGATATATAGAGAGAGGACTTTCTTGCTCAATATGATAGTATGCTATCGGGTTGCTCTTTGTTTTAACATGTTGATTTGTATTGTGTAACTGTCTTGCTCTCACATGTTGATAAAGCCCTTAGGATGTGTACTTGACTAGTAGGACTATGATGGAGATCATACTAGTGGGGCCAGGGTAGTCCATAAGTACATCCTATAATTGTTCCTAGTTGAGGGTGTATCGAAACAGGACATCGATACTCCAGAGTAGACTAGCATATACGCTTCTTGACCCATATGATGGGTGATGGATGACCCCGCGTCCATTGGTGTTTGACATCAAAGATGGTATACGGGTGCTCAGTGGAGACTGGGTACACTGAACGGACTCGCCGAGAACTCCTAGATGGTATTATACCTATCGTCAGATAGCAATTCTCGGGTGACTCTGGTACAGGTTAGTCTATAGACCCGAGATCGTCATAGAGTCTTGTGTGATTCCCACTGTGCTTTGATTTCCACCTTACCACGTTCAATAGAACGTGCAAAACGGTGGATTTTGGGTACAGTCCCGAATCACATGGAGGCAATGAGCGATAGGAGGGGTTTCGTCTCTCCTGGTAATGGGGTTGATGTTGCGCTGTGTTCGATTGGCTATAACTGGAAGTCCCTGGCCAGGGCTGATATGGAGATCCACTGGTAAGTGTTATCAGTAGTTTCTCAACCCGTTATGAGCCTCACACCGACACGAATTATCGGTTACTAGGGTCTGACGTTTACCACCCCTAGACTGGATATGCGACATATCAGACGAAGAGATTGGACTGTACGGTTGTTGGATATGTATGCCGTAGAGGCCATTATTGTATAGTACTAGTTTGTATATTACTTTTTGGAAGCTTGGATATATACACGGATTGACGACAGTCTTGCTCGATATAGTAGTATGCTACTTGGTTTTTATCTATCTTAATATGTGTATATGTTTCTTTTAACATATCGCTAATCCATATTGATGGAGCCCTCAGGATATTTGCTTGACTACCATCGTTGTGATGGCGATCACACTAGTGGGGGCTGGGTAGTCTATAAGCATATCCTTATACTGGTCCCTAGTCGTAGGATTATCAAGACATGGCATCAATACTCCAGAGTAGACTAGTGTATACGCTTCTCATCCCAGCAGGGGAGATGGTCTGTCCCACAGCCATCAGTACGTCGTACTGGAGATAGTATGCAGGTGCTCATTGGGTTATGAGTTTCACTAGACGGACTCATTGGGAACTGTTGGTTGGTATTATACCTATCGTCAGTTAGCAGTTCCCAGGTGACATAAGTATAGTTTAGTCCATTGACTTGACACTGCTACTTCGCCTCAAGTGAGTTCCCACTGTTCTTTGATTGCTACCCTACCACGGCTCTATTGAGTCGTGCAAACAGGTAGTAGTTGGGTGCAGTCCCGAAGCACTTGGAGACAGTGGCGGTTAGATAGGATCGTCTCTCCCGGTATTGGGGGTTGATATCGCGCTTTGTTTGGAGAGCCATTACACAAAGTCCCTGGCCAGGGCAAGTGAGATTTACTGGTAGGTGTTCCAGTAGTTTCTCAGGGTGTTCTGGGCTACACTCCGACACGACTTATACCACTATTAAGGGTCTGACGTTTACCACCCCCTAGGCCCGATATGCGATACTCTTAGACGAACAGACTGGACTGTACAGAGATTGTCACAGATAGGCTCAGTAGGAGTTTGGATGAGCTTGCTCGTCGACCTTCTAATCGACAGATACCTAGGTGCCGTTACATACAGCTAGTGCCGCTGACGTGCTTGTAGTTAAACCTTTTTTCTAGAGTACTGTCGAGTCTTTAGAGTCCCACACAGAGGGTTTCCCAACTTCGGGCGAAACGATGTAGAGGTCGTATGGTTTTACGACAGGGTTCGTTCACATACGTGTACTTGTGCACGTATGGTGTTCGGGTGGTTGATCCTAGTGGGCTTTGGTTTAAGCCGGATCCTAGTATTAGATTTTCGGTTGGTTTACTCTCATTGTATTCGTGTTTCTTGGAACACGGATGCGGGTATGTATATACGGTTTAGAGGGGCGTAGGAGGAGACACCTCATTAGGGTTTTAACCATTGACTTGATTAAAACCATTATGAGGTGGAGGAAATTGCTTACTAATTTTTAAAAGGATAATTATGTCATGGCTAATTGGTTTGACCATTTGATTTTGTTGACTTTTGTTGACTTAGATATTTTCTTTGGACACTAGATATTTTTTCTTAGCATTAATTGTGACATGCTTATGGTCAAATCGAAGTAGCCATCACAATTATCATAATAAAAACTAAGTCTTCTCTTTCCTCAAAAGTGAACTCTCTTCATTTTTCATTCCCATTCTCTTTCATAGTTCTCTCCTTCTTCCTCTCAAAACCCAAAGTGTATCATGTGTTGATAATCAAGGGTTAGTGAGACTAGGGCACTCTAAATCATACTCTACTCACTCTAGTCTACTTAGATTAGCAAGCTAAGTATTCTAGTTACCTCAAGTCGGCGGTTTAGCTCAAGGTTGGAGCTCTCGGGTGGATCATCTTTGACACAAGGAGGCCGAAATTCAAGCACGATCTATACTTCCATCGAGGAGCTTAAGGAGAGGATCGAAGACTCGAAGGACTTGTTTTCTTTAGGTATACTTTCTATCATAGTAGATAGAACCCTAACTTGCTAACTAGGTTTATGGTAAAGATCCGGTTTTGGTTTATTCTAGCGCCAAGTTTTGTATCGTTATAATATTTTTGTTCCGCATTTGGCCACGGAAGTTGGCCGGGACGCTAGCGTAACCCTTCAACAGTAGTGTTACTGATTGGATTCGCAGGAGTATGTACAGGCTTGTCTGTTGATCTTCTGATCGCTCAATACCCAGGTGGTCGTTAGGTTTAGCTGACCGCTTGCGGCTTGTGGGTGTTTGATATGATCATCACCTGCTGCCGGCGTATTGACGAGTCTTTAGAGTCCTACACAGAGGTTTCCTGGCTCAGGCGAAACGGAGTAGGAGCACATATGTGATATGTGCGGAATCGAGATTGATACACGTATATGATACCGTATTCTATTCTCGCGATACGTGATATCGGCTGGTTATATGTGATATAGCCGGGTCATCGGATCAAGTGTTGATTCGATGAAATGATACATATTATATTAGTCGGTTATATGTGATATAGCCGGATTATTAAATCAAGTTTTGATTTAATAATTTAATGTATAATTATATTTTTGATATATTAAATTTCATTAACTAATATATGCTCACTTAAGTCTTTATTTTTCTCACTTATACATTTAACATATATGTCATATATGTTTTCTTTTGTTCACAAATTATATATGTGATATATAACATTGTGACATGCTAGGTTATACATGCAACTTGGGTGTATGAGAATCATACCATGCTATATGATAATGGTTAGGCTTTTATTTATATTAAGTAATTCAAATAAACTTGGAATTAGTCATAGTTGAGCTTAGATGAAGCTTGTAGAACCATTGACTAAGTCCAAGTGTTTTGTTTTTCCTAAGATATTTATTAACCTAACCCTAATCAATTTGACATGGTTTATTCTCTACATGGGTTAGCAATGACATATACTCACCATGGTTACATTTCTAACCTAAGCTCATTATTCATTCATCTTCTTCTTTCATCATCTCCTTCAAGCTCTCTCTCTTGAGTTTTGAGGAGATAAAGAAATTAGTGAGAAAATAAATTCTAAAGTGAGCAAAATTCCTACTTCATCATCCTCCTCTATACTAGCCATATAGTTTAGGGTGTTAGCTTCACTAATCCATAATTAGTGAAGAGATAGCTTGAGTTCGTGTTTCCTCGAAGTAGATCATCATAGACTTTGAAGACTTCTAGCTAGCATGCATCATACATCTTGTGGAGCCTCTCAAAATTCCGGGAGTTCGATGATCGCAGCGAAGGGACTACTACATGGAGCTATAGAAGTGAAGGAACGGACTACAAAGGTTGTAATCCCTAATCACTTAGATGTAAAGTTGTTTACATTTCGTTTTCGTATGATTATCTAGTTAAACATCCTAGGTTAGGGTTCTTTTAGCATAGAAAAATTTTAATTTAACATAGACGATGCCACCCGAAACCTTGCTGTCGTGCTTAAGAACCCTACACTCACTTCCTCCTAGCTCTCTCTTCTTCTACCTCAAACCCTAATAGTCTCATGTGTTGAGAAACCTAGGGTTCTTTAGACAAATCAATCCATCATCACTCTCTACATCGTCTAGGCCACTTAGTTTGGCAAACTAAGCAACCTAGTTATTTCGGTTTAGAGGTAGAAGCTCCAAGTAGACACTCTCGGGTGGATCATCTTTGACGCAAGGAGCCGTTGATCAAGCTCGATCATGGAGGCCAATAGGAACACACTAAAGGAGAGGAGTGATGACCCGAAGGACTTGAGCCTCTTGGTATAACTCCTTTCATGGTAGATAACTTCTCATGTAGCTAGTTAGGTTTATGGTAGATCCGGTTTAGAGTTATTCTAGCGCCAAGTTTTAATTCGTAGGAAAAAATTTTGTTCCGCAATTGGCCACGGTAGTTGGCCGGGGCGCTAGCGTAACCTTTCATGGTATCAGAGCCAGCCCATAAATCCTACACTAGCAGGTTTAAACGATGTTAATGTAACGAAACCGAAATAACTCGAAAACATGAAACCAAAATCTAAGTTTCAATCAAAATTTTCAGAGGCTCTAAAATTTTTTTAAACAATTGCAGAGTACTCTTTTGGCTAAGAGATGAACACAAAACAAAAACGATTCAATTCCACCTAAAATTGACCGGCCAAACTCTCTAAAAACCGGCCTCACCGGTTTTAGTAATGTGGAATTGAGTCGTTTTTGTTTGGTTCTCTCTAACTCTTGGATTTCGGGTTTCAGGATATGTTTGATTGCCCATATTGTGAAACTTCAGTTGTCTTGAGTTTTGGGGAAATTCAGGGTATTTCGAAGTCGTTATTTTTTTAACATTGTTTAATGTTTTCAGTACATTCACTTCTATCTGCGACCGTGAATGTCATTTGATCGGTATAACTCATCTAATTGCTATATGTTCCTTTAGACGGGTTTGCGAACATGACATTCACGTTGATGTTCAGTGTTTGTGCTATGGTTGTGGTTGAATTTTCGTGGTGGATAGCTTGGGATGCAATGTTAGTGGTACAATTGAGATTCATTTGTACATTTGTTATTACGGGGCGAGCGTCCGATATGTGGACTGCCGTCACTGCCATGTTGTATATTATTTGTTTGAGGCACAACCGGGTTGAGGTCGATGTCACCATTGTACATATTATTTTCATTTTCTGTACTAGGATTACCCTGCAGTGGAGTGCACGAATAGCCGGGTTCTAGAAGGCAACAAGCCCGCATCTTATGGCGTTGAGACGGAAGGGGCTTCACTCTAGAATTGGCGGGCTATTCGCCGCACTCGTAGGGGGTATAGGATGACCCATGGAGGGGCGCTCAAGTTACCGGATCCCGTAGAGTGCTTGGTGGCCCATTCACTTTGTTGATTAGGGTTGCCTCACTGCTGGGATTGACGGGTAACTTGCCGCGCTCGTACGGGTCCAGGTTTCATTGCACAGGCTATCCACATGACCGGGAACGTCGGGTTTTATTTGCGGCTCAAATGAAACCCGAGGTTCCAAGATTATCCACCGTTCTGTATTGCTTGCTGAGATTCTGTGATGTTGATTTTATCATGCCTGGGAAGAATGTTTTATATATCTATATATATACTAGTAGATGTTTGTATATGTTTTGCACCCGCGCTAGTCCATCCCCCGCTCTGTCGTTAGTTAAGTTACCTAACGAGTGATGACGGGACCCAGTGGCGAATGCGGATGGCATATACGTACATTCTATTTTCGTTCTTTTCTGGTGTGATAGGTTAATTGATTGGACCGCATTAATTTTGATTAATGCAAGAAAAGAAACCTAAAAGGATGTTGTTGGAACAAATTTTGAAAAACTATAGATATATTCTTTAGCTTTGCATAGTGGTATTCGGTTGTGAATATCCAGCACCTCATTCCAGGAGGCAAGAGCCGAGATCCCTTCGTAGGGAGTGACCTCTTGAGCGAAAGTTTATACTTTAGATTACTCGGTTTTCTTCAAAACCAGAAGTTTTCAAAAGCGAAGCTTAAACCACTCCTTTTCAAAACTGCTCAGGTTCCTTCAACGATATCAAGTTCATTACGTTAAAGGGTTTTTCTCCAAAAACCCAGCCATAGCCCTCCGTCATTTCAGAATAGTAATATTTAGTATCCGTGCTTCATTTGTTGACCTAGTCAAGACGTAGTGTACGGTAGTTAAGTAGTACTTTTCCGTGCATTGTAAATGCGATTGGTTAGGACAGTCATACGGCCTTGTTGACCTAGTCAAGAGCACGTACGGTTGGGTTTAATGCAATCAAGAAAATGACGAATTGAACTTGACTAGCGGTTTATGGTTTGTTGACCTAGTCAAGTTCATAAACCGTTAGGGGCAAAAACCACATCGGGAGTTTCAAATATACAGGAAACTTGCAGTTTTAGCATACCTTCTGGAGTGTGGTGACTAGAGTGGATTCCATCTAGATCATCACACAATGATAGTTGGATCCCGATCCCACTGATGAGTAGGATTACTCTTGGGAGATTATTTCACTTAACAATCAATGCTATAAACTAAGTAGGTGTCTAGAACAGTGTTAGCGGGGCTACGCCTCCTCGGAAAAGAGGTTATATAATTAAGGAATTTCGCGAAAGCGTTAGAAAACCTCCCTCGAAGTACCGACACTAGCATGGTCGAAAGGTTAAGAAGGTATTGTGACGTGCGATTAATCCTGACTAGTTCTTCTTTTAGGGTTTGAAGAAGAATTTGAGGAAACAGTGGGAGCCATCCTGATTAAATAAATTAATAACCGGTCTAATATTGCAAAAGCGCACGCTAAGTGTTTCTTTTCACTCCCTCCAGGTAGCAACCATTTCACGCCCTAATCAAGATAATAAAATGTATCGCTTAACCGATCCGAATTCTTATTCGGAGCTGGGGAACGTCAGTTTGGCTCAAACTTATGATGGCGGTCATGAGTATGAGCAAGGGAAAGAGGATTGCATGAATTTCTTAATGACCCCAACGAAGAAGAAGCATACTGTTGCATCTCCTTCAGGTGTTCTTGTTATTAAAAACTGCTTTTCGGTCAGTCCTACCTCCTGGGTACTAGATACCGGATCAGGATCTCATATCTGTAATTTATTGCAGGGACTGAGAAAAAGTAGGATAGTTGGACCTGGTGATATGTTCCTCAGAGTAGGGAACGGAGCACAAGTTGATGCTGTAGCCGTCGGTGAATATCACCTTGTGTTTCCAAGAGGCAATACTGTGATTTTGAACAATTGCTACTATGTACCTTCCATAGTTTGGAACATCATATCAGTTTCTTTACTTGATAAAGATGGATATAAGTTTGTTCTTGATAGAAATATCATGAACATTTATCTTAATCAGGTATTGGTTGCAGAAGGTACACTGTGTAATGATATCTATGTTTTAAATCAAAACACAGTTCTCAATGTACAAAACACACGCAAGAGGAAAAGTTCATAAACGAACGAATCCTACTTGTGGCATTGTAGACTTGGTCATATCGGAGAGAAAAGACTAAGTAAGTTTCATAAAGATGGACTTTTGAATACGTTCAAATTTTCATCTTATGAAACTTGTCAGTCTTGTCTCAAGGGAAAGATGACCAAATCTCCGTTCACCGGACACGGAAAAAGAGCAGTAGAGCTCTTGGGACTCATACACAGTGATGTATGTGGTCCGATTCTATACATGCAACGGGTGGGTTCTCGTACTTCATCATATTCACTGACGATCTCTATACGTTCAGGTATGTGTATCTTATGAAATACAAATCTGAAGCTTTTGAGAAATTCAAAGAATTCAGAAACGAAGTAGAGAACCAGACTGGCAAACGTATCAAGATCCTCCGATCTGATAGAGTTGGGGAATACTTAAGAACGAAATTCATAGAATATCTAAAAGAGAATGGAATTCTCTCTCAGCTTACTCCTCCTTACACACCATAGCACAACGGTGTATCGGAGAGGAGGAACCATACCCTGTTGGATATGGTTCGCTCCATGATGAGAAATGCTGAGTTACCTCTTTCATTTTGGGGACATGAGCTTCTGACAACGGCATACCTATTGAATGATGTTCCGTCCAAATCAGTGCCTAAGACACCATTCGAGATATGGAATGGTAAAAGGCTATATCTTAAAAGATTTAAGATATGGGGTTGTCCGGCTTACGTTAAAAAGCATAAACCGGATAAACTCGAGGCACGGTCAGTTTTATGTAAGTTTGTGGGATATCCAAAGAGTAGTTATGGATATCTGTTCTACCACACCGAGGGACAGAAGGTGTTTGTTGCTCAGCACGCCGTTTTCTTAAAAATGGAGTTTCTTGCAAAAGAAATTAATAGGAGCACGATAGAACTGGAAGAAATTCAGCAACCACAAACTGAAACTGAAGATTTCATAGAAACTCAAGATTCAATAACCCTAGAAGAACTTCAGCCACTCCGCAGATCTGGTAGAATTTCTCATCCGCCCGAAAGATACTACGGTTTTCTCATAGACGGGGATCGAGAGGATTGCATCTTGGAAGAAGATGATCCTACTAGTTTCATGCAGGCCATTATCAGTAGGGACTCTGATAAATGGCCGGATGTTATGCAATCCGACATGGAGTCCATGTACAACAATAAAGTGTGGACCTTAGAAGTTGCTCCACCTGGGGTAAAACCCGTTGGATGCAAATGGATCTACAAAAGGAAGATTAGTGTAAATGGGCAGGTGGAAACCAATAAGGCTAGACTTGTTGCAAAAGGTTTTCGTCAAAGACCAGGATTGGAATATGACAAAACTTTTTCTCCAGTGGCTATGCTCAAATCCATTCGGATCCTACTTACCATTGTTGCCTTCCATGACTATGAAATCTGGCAGATTGACGTAAAAACAGTTTTTCTAAATGGAAGTTTGGAAGAGTGCGTTTATATGGATCAGCCAGAAGGCTTTATAGACAGTGGGAGCAGCGGGAAGGTGTGCAAGTTGCTTAAATCTATTTATGGATTAAAGCAAGCATCGCGGAGCTGGAACATCTGTTTTGATGAAACCGTCAAGGAATTTGACTTCATCAAGAACGAGGATGAGCCATGTATTTATAAGAAGATTGTCGGACGAACTGTTGCATTCCTAGTCTTGTACGTGGACGCCATTCTTTTGATAGGAAATGATATTCCTATGCTACAATCGATCAAGTTGTTCATATCACAAAGGTTCTCCATGAAGGACCTGGGTGATGTCTCGTACATTCTGGGAATCAGGATCTACAAAGATAGATCCAAGAGATTACTAGGACTTTCGAAGTCCGGGTATATAGAGATCGTATGTCACGACCCGCAAATGGCACCTGACTGTTATTTGAATCATGTGAAGTCTATAGGACCCCACCTAATTCAAGTAAGCCAAAGGCCCGGAAATCTAAACCTTTTTAGGGGAAAAATAGTGGAGGTCTAGTTTTGAAATAAGGTACACTGAAATCAAGTTCATTCTAATATAAACATAAATAGTAATATATGGAAACACTATATTTGTATCTAGCTTTAAAACCCTTTTTGTCGTTTGAAATTCGGGCAGCGCCTCCCTTGTAATTTGTAACCCAAAAACGAATATAAGCAATAATATATAAGACATCCCCAAGCGGGAGCTAGCTCTTTACCAATTGGCGGAACAACCACGCAAGATAAAATGAATATACAATGCTGTAGGGTGAGGATCAAAACTCAGAAAGAAAGCAAGAAAATTATGCCTCGGAAAAACCAGAAAACAATAATACTACAAGAGAGCGACTCTAAGGCCGAAAGAATATACAACTGGTTTTCTAAATCTATCAAAAATACAAGTCTGGTTGATGGAGCTTACTAGATACAACTGAAATAAATAAAAGTACAACGGTGGTCGCGATGCAAGTGAAACCACCTAACAAAGCAATCACCCGGAAGGAAGTGGTGTGCCAGCAAAGCTGCCATGGAACTTGTACGGCTAAACTTGCAAGAAACTGTGGCACAACGGGGGTGAGTTGCCAACTCGTGAGTAGAAGACATCACCGAGTAGAAATCGCATGTATGACGATCTCCTAGGTCATACAATAAAGTACTCAAATATAACACTGGACATCAAGTAGAGGCAGGGTAATAATCTATGCATGGTGTAATACTCAGTACTCGTGTCAGTGTCACTAAGCAGCAACAAGTCATATCTAATGTATGGATGCATCATGAATGAAACAATCAACCACAAAATCTGGATATTTCTGGTATAAGAAAATCTGTGTTTTTATCTTAGTAAAACTTATATAATAAAACTGGAACATCATCAGTGAAATCGACAGAAAATCTATGTCAAGCATCGACATAATATATGTATATCTCAATATCTCGATATCTCGATATCTCAATATCTCGGGCTCCGTCAGTCCGAATCGGTCCATATCATCAAATCTCACGACTACGGTCAATATTCTCCGGATATCCGCCGCGCCAGACATCACCAGTAGGTAATCTTCCCCTGCCGGGCTCATCATCTACAACTCAAACTTCTTGCCCCGGGATACCTTACCGGGCCCACCATGTGCTCGAGACGGTTCATCCAACTCCTCGAATCGGGTCTCGAAAACCAACAGAAATCATGAAAACTCATGGTAGACGACACATACATCATATCACAAGAAAACCACAGCTTGCATTTTAAAATGATAATGAGTTTATAAAAGTCTTGCGGTTTTTCCCCAAATCAAGAAATCTCATAGAAAATCTAAAATCCCAAAATCAATAGTCAATAAGCAGAGAATATCGGCATAAAGCCCACAATATTGAATAAGAGAATGAATATATAAATGCATGGGGTATCTAAGCAAGGAATGCAATATCTAAACTAGCACATGATAGCAAGAATAATAATTAATATGTTGAAACTACCAGCTAGCAGGTTTGTAACATTTAAGAAAATATAAAATATTATTTTTGGAATTTAATATTAAAATAATATATTTCGCGAAAACTGCCCGATTTGCGAAATTGGGGTTTTCGTAAAGTGGTATAAATATATTCCAATAATTGTGAAATAATTGGGGATTAAAATGATTTATTCATTTAGAAATATATTTATTGGGTTTGGCATTTTTAAAATTTATTATATGCAGTTTAAATAAAAACCCGATTAGTGCACTGCTAATCACGATTAGGTCAAATCCGTGTTTCTACAGTTTTCCATGGCTAGCGCACCATGTCATGTTGCATTTTGGTTACATGTTGTTTTCTTGTGTTGTTTTAGGGTATTATATGGTTTAGTTTTAAAAAAGAAAAGAAAAGGAGAAAAGGCAAAAAGAGAGAATGATTGGAGAGAGAGAGAAAGAGGGTGAGAATAAAAGAGAGTGAGGGTAGGAGAGAGAAAGGGGCTGCCATTCTTTCATTTTTCCTGCATGATTTCCTCATCTCCTTCATGCTACTCCCTCCACCTCTACCCCATAAAACCATCTCAAAATCTTCCACAAAACCCCACACCCTCTTCATTAAAATTGATCGCCTCCTCATCCTCATCACTTTGGACCCATCAAAGTTGGATTTTGAAGACTTTGGGAAGCTAGGTTTTTTCTTGAGTTGCCCAAATGAGGTATCTCCTACACCATTAGCTTAGTAATTTAGTTGTTTTAGTTTCTATTTTAGTTTAGAATTGGTTTAGTGAAGATTTGTGATGTTGGAAATTTCAAGAGAGGGATTAGGGCTTGAGTTGTGTTGTGGTGATGTGTGGTGGCTGTCCACAGACCTTAGTGTTGATTGTATGCCCAAAAATAGAGAATACGGATTTAGGAAATTCACCCATGTCGATTTTGTGAGGTTTTGGAGTGACTACAGGGAATCTGGGATGACCTGGCGTGTTTACGAGAAAAACAAACAACTCTAGAGACCTAATTGGACTAATAGGAGACCACCGTGAAGAGACAAGACCCCAACTCCCCCACTTGGCCGAGGTGGCCGGATTTTCTGCCATTGTAGCCGGCCACTTGGTGGTGTCTGGTGCTGGAATTGGTCCAGTAGCTCACACACTCCATATACTACCCCATAGTTGTAGGGTTACCAAGCACTCTTACAAGGGTCTATAAGGCATCAACCATGCCCGATTTAAAATTTAGACATGCCGAACAACCCAAAGCGAGGATCATTGCTAGATAATTAGGGTTACACATTCAAGTAAACATCTTTACAACTAAGAGTAAGGGATTACAACCTTTGTAGTCCGCTCCTTCGCTTCATAAGCTCCGAGTAGTAGTCCCTTCGCCGCGATCCATGATCTCCCGGATTCAAGAGAAGCTCCACAACCCGAATGATCCATGCTAGCTTGTAGTCTTCCTTTTCAAAGATGATCTACCTTGAAGTTTCTTTAACTCATGCTCTCACTCACTAATGAGGTGAACACCCTAATCTAATTGGCTAGATTAGGTGAGGATGATGAAGTAGGATTTATGCTCTCTTTTATTATCAAATTCTCAAACTAATCCATCACAAAATAAAAACATAGAAAGCTTTTTTGAGCTCAAGGAAGAAGAAGAAGAATGAATATTCTTTTGTGATGAATAATGAAAATGTTATTATGATTACAAATGCAACCATGGTCAAAGATGACAAGGCTAACCATTGTAGAGAGTTTACTAGGGTTAAGGGTGTGGTTTGGGTTAGGAAATATCTCACAAAATATCAACACATAATATATTTGCAAGAAACAAAAGAAAGGCTTCTAGAAGCTTCATGAAATAACTAACCCAAATCAAACCCTAACCATATTTAATCTCCACTAATCATGTTGCATTAGTAATTATAACATGTTACAATATTATATATCACATATATAATATATTTATGTAACAAAAGAAAATAATACAATTAACATATATCGCATATGTGTTATCCGGTGAGAAAATGAAATAATAAAGCGAGCTAATATTAGATAATGTAATGTAATATATCATATATATAATTATACATTATATTATCGAATCAACACTTGATCCGACAATCCGGCTATATCGAATATAACCGACTAATATATTAAGTACCGATTCATCGAATCAACACTTGATCCAATGACCCGGCTGATATCAAATATCGTGAGAATAGAATACGGTATCTCATATCGCATTATCCTTGGTCATGCACATATCATATATGTGCTCCTACTCCGTTTTGCCTGAGTCAAGAAACCTCTGTGTAGGACTCTAAAGAATCGTCAATACGCCGGCAGTAGGTGATGATCATATCAAACACCCACAAGTTGCAAGCGGTCAGCTAAACGTAACAGCCACCCAGGTTTTGAGCGATCAGATGATCAACAAGCAAGCCTGTACATTCTCTTGTGAATCCAATCAGTAACACTCTCGTACAGTCCGGTCTCTTCGTCTGATATGTCGCATATCTAGTCTAGGGGTGGTATACGTCAAACCACATTAACCGATAAGTCGTGTCGATGTGAGACTCATAACAAGTCGAGAACCTACTGATAACACTTACTAGTAGTACTCAATATCCGCCCTGGCCAGGGACTTTCAGTTATAGCCAATCGAACACAGCACAACATCAACTCCCTATACCGGGAGAGACAAATCCTCTCCTATCGCTCATTGCCTCCATGTGATTCGGGACTGTACCCAAAAGCCACCATTTTGCACGCCCACTTGGACGTGGTAAGGTGGAAATCAAAGCACAGTGGGAATCACACAAGACTCTATGACGATCTCGGGTCTACAGACTAACATGTACCAGTGTCACCGGAGAAATGCCATCTGACGTGAGGTATAATACCATCTGGAAGTTCTCGGCGAATCTGTCCAGTGTACCCAGTCTTCACTGAGCACCCGTACAACATCCTTGATGTCAAACACCGATGGATATGGGATCATCCATCGCCCATCATATGAGTCAAGATGCGTATACGCTAATCTACTCTGGTGTATCGATGCCTTGTCTCGACACACCCTCGACTAGGAACAGTTATAGGATATACTCATCGACTATCGTGGCCCTACTAGTTTGATCTCATCATAGTCCCAGTAGTCGAGTACATATCCTAAGGGCTTTATCAACATGTGAGAGTAAGACAGTAAATTAATATAAGTCAACATGTTAAGATAAAGTGAAACCAAATAGCATACTATCATGACGAGCAAGAAAGTCCTCTCTATATATATCCAAGCATCCATTATAATATACATCATATGTACAACAATGGCCTCTAGGGCATATACATAACTAACAATCTCCCACTTGCACTAAGGCCAGCTACTGTAGTATCTCATACCTAGCATCCCGAATAATCTCTCAAACTGTATCTCGGGAAAGGCCATTGTGAGTGGATCCGCAGTGTTGTCCTTCGTATCAACTCTCCTGACCTCGATCTCTCGGCGATCAACTATCTCCCTGATCAGGTGATACCGCCTCAGAATATGTCTGGACTTCTGATGGGACCTGGGTTCCTTGGCCAAAGCCACAGCTCCATTATTATCGCAATAGAAAGGTATTGGATGCTCAATGGACGGAACCACACCAAGTTCAGTAATGAACTTGTTTATCCAGACAGCCTCTTTGGCAGCATCGTTGGCAGTGATGTATTCAGCCTCCATCATTGAGTCTGCAACGGTAACCTGTTTGGAACTCTTCCAACACACCGCCCGTCCATTGAGGGTAAAGACAAATCCCGAGCGCGACTTAGAGTCGTCCTTATCACTTTGGAGGTTCGAATCGGTAAAGGTCTCCACCTGGAGTTCTCCGTTACCATACACCAAGAACATCTCTTTAGTCCTTCTCAAGTACTTGAGAATGGTCTTCACAGCTATCCAGTGACTCTCTCCAGGATCTGCTTGATACCTACTCACTACACTTAGTGATTATGCTACATCGGGTTTGTTACATAGCATCACATACATGATAGAGTCTACTGCCGAAGCATAGGGTATCCCTTGCATGCGAGCTCTCTCCAAATCAGTCTTAGGAGACATTTCTTTGGAGCGAGTGAGTCCAAAGATCATGGGTAGGTTCCCACGCTTGGATTCTTCTATACTAAACTTCTTTAGTATGGTGTCAATGTACCTGGATTGGGATAATCCCAATATCCGTTTAGATCTATCTCTATAGATCATAATTCCCAGTATACAGGAGGCATCACTTAGATCTTTCATTGAGAATCTTTGTGATAAGAAGAGCTTGACTGATTGTGGCATAGGAACATCATTTCCTATCAAGAGTATGTCATCGACGTACAATACGAGGAAGACAACCTTACTCTCTGCAGGCCATCAACAAAGTATGGAGAATATGATTGCAGGCCATCAACAATAGCGTATACCACCACTTGGAAAGAGATGTTCCAACTCCGCAATGCTTGCTTTAACCCATAGATGGATTTAAGCAGCTTGCACACCTTTCCGCTGCTCCCACTATCTATGAAGTCCTCTGGCTGAGTCATGTACACGCACTCTTCTAAATCACCGTTTAGAAAGGCGGTCTTAACATCCATTTGCCAGATTTCGTAGTCATGGTATGCAGCAATGGAAAGTAAGATCCGGATGGACTTAAGCATAGCCACTAGAGAAAAGGTTTCGCCATAATCCACACCTGGTCATTGACGAAAACCCTTTGCAACAAGTCTAGCTTTGAAAGTCTCAACTTTTCCATCTACACCAATTTTCTTCTTAAAGATCCATTTGCTCCCAATGGGTTTTACCCCTTCAGGAGCAACTTCCAAAGTCCATACTTTGTTGGTGTACATGGATTCCATCTCAGATCGCATTGCATCTAGCCACTTCACAGAGTCACCACTTGTGATGGCCTGCTCGAAACCAGTCAGGTCATCATCTTTCATGATGCAATCCTCGCTCCCACCATCAATGAGAAAATCGTAGTATCTCTCAGGTGGATGAGAAACCCTACTAGATCAACGGAGAGGCTGGGGTTCGTCAGCAACTACTGAATCCTCTGGTTCCACTAAATCTTCAGTTGCAGTTTGTGTCGATGGAACCTCTTCCAGCTCTACCTGTTCGCCACTAATTTCTTTTGCAAGAAATTCCTTTTCTAAAAAGGTGGCATGTCGAGAAACAAACACCTTTTGTTCCTCGCTGTGGTAGAATAGATATCCATGTGAATGTTTAGAATATCCTACAAACTTACAAAGAACTGACCGTGCCTCGAGTTTGTCCGGATTTTGCTTTCTAACATAGGCTGGACAACCCCATATCTTAACTCGTTTAAGACATGGTCTCTTCCCACTCCATATCTCATATGGTGTGGTAGGTACAGATTTAGATGGGACTTGATTCAATAGGTATGCAGCTGTCTCTAGGGCATGTCCCCAGAAGGAAATAGGTAACTCAACTGTACTCATCATAGAGCGCACCATATCTAATAGGGTGCGATTCCTCCGCTCCGATACACCGTTGTGCTGTGGTGTATAGGGAGGTGTAAGCTGAGAGAGAATCATATTCTCTTTTAGATAATCTAGGAACTCATTGCTTAAGTATTCACCTCTTCGATCAGATCGAATGATCTTAATACTTTTTCCCGTTTGGTTCTCTACTTCGTGCTTATATTCTCTGAATTTCTCAAAAGTTTCAGACTTGTGTTTCATCAGGAACACATGTCCGTATCTTGAGAGATCGTCAGTTAATGTAAGGAAGTAGGAAGAACCGTTCCTGGCATGTGTAGACATGGGACCGCATACATCACTATGTACCAGTCCTAAGAGTTCTGTAACTCTTTCTCTATGTCCACTAAACGGAGTTTTGGTCATTTTACCTTTGAGACATGAATGGAAAGTATCATAAGATGAAAATTTGAATGGATTCAAATATCCATCCTTATGTAACTTAGCTAGCCGTGTCGCATTGATATGATCAAGTCTACAATGCCACAACAAGGATTCGTTCATTTCTGAATTCTTCCTCTTATGTGTGTTTTGTATATTAAGGACTGTATTTTGATTGAGAACGTATATGCCATTATGTAACGAGCATGATCCAATCAACTTTTGATTCAGGAATATGTTCATAACATTATCATGTACTACAAAATTATATCCTTCTTTACTTAATAATGAAACTGATATAATGTTGCACATCATGTTCGGTATATAATAGCAGTCGTTCAGAATCATTGTATTACTACCTGGTAATACAAGGTGATATTCGCCAACTGCTTTAGCTGCAATACTTGCACCATTCCCTACTTGTAGGGAATGATCACCTTTTTCCAGTTCTCTACATTTACGTAGCCCACGTAACAATTTACATATGTAGGATCCCGATTCGGTATCTAATACCCAGGACGTAGGGTGAACTAAGAAACAGTTCTCAATAACTAACACACCCGAAGAAGATGCATCATCATGCTTGTTCTTCGTTTGGGCGGCATGAGAATCGAGATATTCTCCGGTTTCCTGCTCAGTCTTATAACTCTTATAAGAAAGAACGGGACCAACGATCCCCTGCTCAGTATAATAAGCGGGTTCAGTCAATACATCCATATTATTATCTTGATTAAGTCATGACATGGTCGCTACCTGGAGAGAGAGAGAAGGAAACACTTTAGCGTATGCTCTTGCAAAATTAGATTGGTTATTATCTTATCTAATCAGGATGTCTCCGACTGTTTTTATCAAATCTTCCTTCAAACCCTAAAAGGTAAGATTAGCCGGGATTAATTACACCCTACAATTTTGTCAATCTTTCAGCCAAATCAGTGTTGGTACTTTGAAGGAGGTTCCCCGTGCTTTCGCACGGACCTAATTAAAATAAACCTCATTTTCCAGAGGCTTAACCCCGTTAACACCTTTCTAGAAACCTACTTGATCGACTAATTGTCCTGTGTAAAATTCTCCCAGGAGTAACTTTTACTCGTAGTGGGTATCGGGATCCATCTATCTCATAGAAGGTATGCAACCTCATTGCAATTTTCAATACTTGAAATTCCCGACAATGCTTTTACCCCTAACCCCTATGACCTTGACAAAGGCCAACAAACCATAGAAAGCTAGTCAAGTTCAACCTGTCATTTCTTGATTGAAATAAACCCACCCGCACGACCCTTGACAAAGGACAACAAGGTCGTACGACTACCCTAATCCAATCGCATTGCATGCTTAAACAGATAAGTACTAGTCAGCTACCGCACACTACGCCTTGACAAAGGCCAACAAACGCAGCACGAATACTAAATAGTCTTTATCTGAAATGACGGAGGGCTACGCAGGTTTTTCAGAAAACCATGAGCGTAATGAACTTGATATCGTTGTAGAAACAAGTGATTTTGAAAAGGAGTGTTTTTTAGGCTTTTGCAGTTTCTCTAAAGAGGTCACTCCCGGTGAAGGGATCTCGGCTCTTTCCCCATCGAATAAGGTGCAGGGTATATCATATATACCGCGGTGCAAAGCAAGAACTATTTAAGCTTTCAAAAACTAAACCGTGAGTTTGTAGCATCTGCCAGTTTTGCTAAAGAGGTCACTCCCGGTGAAGGGATCTCGGCTCTTTCCTCATCGAATAAGGTGCAGGGTATATCATATATACCGCTATGCAAAGCAAAACTGTAGCTACCCTTTTTTTTATAAAGTTTTGATTCTACAACATATTTTAGGTTTCTTTTCTTTTATTAATCTCATTAATAAAATCCCATCAATTAATGCTTCCTAAGCATCACAGAAGAAACGAAAGCAGTAATATTTATATATCAGCATATATATATAGTATAAGCATTCGTTTCAGGCAGTAATATGATCTCATCACAGAACATTGCAGCCGAAGATAACATATGAAATATTGGATATACTAGGACGTCCGTGTTTTATATCGAGCCTGTATAAAACACGGATTCCACGGTCGCGATGAACAGCCAAACCCACATCTCTAGACGCCTACGAGAGCGGCAAGCAACACTGCCAATTCTAGGGTTAGGAGACCCGGTCTCGACTCCTCGAGATGGCCTCCCACTGGACCCCAGAACCTGGTTACTTGTACTCCTCTCCTTGGGTCTACCTAATGCGGAAAAGTAAACAATATACAAAGGTGACATCATCCTCATCCCGGAAGAGCCCCAATAAAAGAATATTACATACAAATGAATTTTACATGAATGAAAATAAAAAACCCTCATCTAACATAAAACCCCCGGCTATTCAGAACACGACGATCCAATATTACATATCACAGCAACACATAATATCTCATATCATCAACGTAAGCAAGTATGCATATCCCGATTGTCGTTGATGTATAGCAACGAAGCCGGCGATACACCACATACTACGCTTACGGTCACAGAAAAGAAAGTGTAAAACTACAACATTTGGAATCCACAATCACTTTATACATCGTAAATCCGAAATATCACATACTCCGCATTTCATGCCTGACTATATGAATTCCACATATTGTATCACATTCCAGATAAAAAGACAATATTAAACTTTCCGATCGAATAATTAAATACCCAATATTTCCCAATATAGCTCAACACTTGAGCGGAGTTCAAAAAATCCCAGAACATGTCACAGCCCCAATGGTCCAGCCGTAGAAGGGTCAAACCAACGCCTCACATGTGGCAATGCCGTACTTCCCCAAACCCTAAGGTTTAGAGGCAGTTCTGACGGTTACATAATCGAGTTAAGGTTTGTGTTCTTCTAGAGGGTCCACAGATATACTTGCATGTTTTTCTGTAAGTTTTAAACCCGGAAAAATTCCAACACTTGAAAGTTTTTCGTGTCGGGTAAAGTGAATTATTGATATCCGTTCGAACATTTTAATACTTTCTAAATTATCCGGAAAACAGAACGATGTTAAACTTTTCGATCGAATCAACGAGTACCAAAAGATCTCCAGAAAACTCAACACTTGAGTAAGATTATAAATACCCAGAAGCATGTACAAATACCTACGGATATACCCTTCAAATACGTGTCCCCAATTCCCACTTATGGCCGCGGAACCGCCGCGACAAGCATGTTCTTGCCGCGGTTCCGCGGCTCATTGAGAGACTTAGGGGCTCCTATTTCGTGGTTATCCTTAGAATTCCCTGTTGATTTTTTTTGAGTATTTTTAATGCAGAAAAAACCAACTTTTTAGAAAATTTCCTGAGAGGGGGTCTGGTTCGATGTTTTGGGGTTCGATAGGAGTTTTAACTTCGTATGCACGTCGCCTAATGCTCTAGCTATGCTCTGATACTACTGTAGGGTTACTAGACACTCTTACAAAGGTCTATAAGGCATCAACCATGCCCGATTGAAAATTTAGACGTGCCGAACAACCCAAAGCGATGATCATTGCTAGATAATTAGGGTTACACATGCAAGTAAACATCTTTACAACTAAGAGTGAGGGATTACAACCTTTGTAGTCTGCTACTTCACTTCATAAGCTCCAAGTAGTAGTCCCTTCGCCGCGATCCATGATATCTCGGACTCAAGAGAAGCTCCACAACCCGAATGATCCATGCTATCTTGTAATCTTCCTTTTCAAAGATGATCTACCTTGAAGTTTCTTTAACTCAAGCTCTCACTCACTAATGAGGTGACACACTAATCTAACTGGCTAGATTAGATGAGGATGATGAAGTAGGATTTATGCTCTCTTTTATTATCAAATTCTAACACTAATCCATCACAAAATAAAAACCTAGAAAGCTTTTGTGAGCTCAAGGAAGAAGAAGAAGAATGAATATTCTTTTGTGATGAATAATGAAAATGTTATTATGATTACAAATGCAACCATGGTCAAACATGACAAGGCTAACCATTGTAGAGAGTTTACTAGGGTTAAGGGTGTTGTTTGGGTTAGGAAATATCCCACAAAATATCAACACATAATATTTTTGCAAGAAACAAAAGAAAAGCTTCTAGAAGCTTCATGAAAGAACTAACCCAAATCAAACCCTAACCATGTTTAATCTCCACTAATCATGTTGCATTAGTAATTATAACATGTTACAATATTATATATCACATATATAATATATTTATGTAACAAAAGAAAATAATACAATTAACATATATCTCATATATATCAATGTACTATACGGTGAGAAAATGAAATAATAAAGCGAGCCAATATTATATAATGTAATGTAATATACCATATATATAATTATACATTAAATTATCGAATCAACACTTGATCCGACAATCCGGCTATATCGAATATAACCGACTAATATATCAAGTACCGATTCATCGAATCAACACTTGATCCAATGACCCGACTGATATCAAATATCGCGAGAATAGAATACGGTATCTCATATCGCATTATCCTCGGTTATGCACATATCACATATGTGCTCCTACTCCGTTTTGCCTGAGTCAATAAACCTCTGTGTAGGACTCTAAAGAATCGTCAATACGCTGGCAGTAGGTGATGATCATATCAAACACCCACAAGCTGCAAGCGGTCAGCTAAACGTAACAGCCACTAGGTATTGAGCGATCAGATGATCAACAAGCAAGCCTGTACATTCTCCTGTGAATCCAATCAGTAACACTCCCGTACAGTCCGGTCTCTTCGTCTGATATGTCGCATATCTAGTCTAGGGGTGGTATACGTCAAACCCCATTAACCGATAAGTCGTGTCGATGTGAGACTCATAACAGGTCGAGAACCTACTGATAACACTTAACAGTAGTACTCAATATCCACCCTGGTCAGGGACTTCCAGTTATAGCCAATCGAATACAGCACAACATCAACTCCCTATACCGGGAGAGTCGAATCCTCTCCTATCGCTCATTGCCTCCATATGATTAGGGACTGTACCCAAAAGCCACCGTTTTGCACGCCCTCTTGGACGTGGTAAGGTGGAAATCAAAGCACAGTAGGAATCACACAAGTCTCTATGATGATCTCGGTTCTACAGACTAACCTGTACCAGTGTCACCGGAGAACTGCCATCTGACGTGAGGTATAATACCATCTGGGAGTTCTCGGCGAGTCCGTCTAGTTTACCCAGTCTTCACTGAGCACCCGTACACCATCGTTGATGTCAAACACCGATGGATATGGGATCATCCATCGCCCATCATATGGGTCAAGATGCGTATACGCTAGTCTACTCTGGTGTATCGATGCCCTGTCTCGACACACCATCGACTAGGAACAGTTATAGGATGTACTCATCGACTACCGTGGCCCCACTAGTATGATCTCATCATAGTTCCAGTAGTCGAGTACATATCCTAATGTCTTTATCAACATGTGATAGTAAGATAGTAAACTAGTATAAGTCAACATGTTAAGATAAAGTGAAACCAAATAGCATACTATCATGACGAGCAAGAAAGTCCTCTATATATATATCCAAGCATCCATTATAATATATATCATATGTACAACAATGGCCTCTAGGGAATATACATAACTAACAATAGCACTGTTTGTTTATCCCTATTTTACCTGACTAGAAATCTGGGAGTGAATTCTTGAGTTGCTGCTTTGTGTCGGGTTATGAATTCCGTATTTTGGAATTCTTGGTTTTAGTGTTTGATATTCTCTTGAGTCATTGGATGTTAGTACGCCAACGACGAGGATTGTTTGGTCATTTTGCATGCGTAGGCTATAGGTTTTAACCTATGAGTGCACCGTGTGCCGTATCGGTTTTCCGGATTCAATTTTAATAGCGATTGCGATTGCGTATTATAGTAGGTACCTTCATGTGGATTCCGAGATGACGGAGCATGGCGTCATCAACTTTGGCAAGCAAGGATCAAGGTGGGTAGATCTATATCTACGGGGGAAGTCGGGTGGATGGCATATAGCACCCCCGCAAGTTTTTGATGGAAACCGATCTATAGGATACAGTCGTAGAAACCTAGATTAGAAAACTAGGAAAATGGTTAAAAGAGATGGTTAGAGATGATATGAGTGATTGAATATATATATTGAGATATGAGATGAAAGATTAGGGATATGAAAAGTGAATGTGAATCACGACTTATAGATATGTAGTTGCACTAGAAAAGGTATGAGTTTTAGAGTAGCATGACATTTGATGTATAAGGTAGAATGTATATATAAAATTGACGGAATGTACGATGACTTGATTGATATGTCGGTATACGGATGCGAGTCGATAAGAGATGATTGGTACCTTTGCCGATCCCCTGATATGAGATTGTTATGGATGCGACCTGGGATATAGGTATATAGATATTTAATGTTTTGAATCATGAGTGCTATGCCGTACGAGACGTTAGTTCCGTACCCTCACAGTCATATAGGTTGATAGGATCCCTGATGTTTTAATGCCGCCATACGATAATTTACCGTACGTGATGAGTTTTATGATGATTGATCTGTACCCTTGACTAGAGAATGCCGTACGATAGATTATACCGTACGTAATGTTGTGAGGCTGGATGCCGATTGATAGATCCACCGACTCGGTCATGTTAGATATGTATACCTTATAGCTTTTGGCTGACGATTAACTTATGCTACGTTTATGTCATTCGCATTGCATTCCATATACCCGTGCTAGTACATTTACACCATTATCGATGATGCATATGTTACATTTACACAGATTGGCCGGCTCACACACTTCATCATCGATAATTGCTATGTCACTCACACGGTAGAATTGCTACATCATGCTATTATATTGTTATGCTCACATTATGATGATATGCCCATGCTCACATCAATGTTCCATGTTGCATGATATACGAATATGCTTACATTCTGTTATATGTCGCATACATCATGCATTATGATTATACGCATTGAGATATGATGTTTTCATGAGATTTCTGGATTTGAGAACCGTGGTCATTTCAAAGGAAAGTATGTATTGTTTTAAAAACCCGGTTTCTCTTGATATGATATTTCAGTGCGTCCACCATGTGTTTTCTCGGTTCTGAGATTGGCATATGGAACCCGATTCGAGGAGTGGGAGGCACCATCTGCGGGTACATGGTGGACCCGGTATGGTTTCCCGGGGCGAGAGGTGATTTTCGTGGTGTAGACGATGAGCCTGGCAGAGGGAGTAGTACCTACCGGTGATAGTATTTGAACTCGGCAGTTATCCGGAGGATACCGACCGGAGTTATGAGATGGATATGGGCCGACCCGTTCTGCCGGAGCCGCGGGCTGATCCCGCAGACGGAGTCGAGATATGAGGATTTACGTGTCGATGTTGCACACGGGTTTCATGATGTTTTGAGTGTCGATGTTGGACACTCAGGTTCCATGACTTTGATGTGTCGCGAGGGACACACGTTGATTTATATCCTCATATTTACATGCATATGCTTTCATGATTTTTACATGTATGATGTTCTGTCATTGGTTGACACATGGATGATATCCACATTCATATAGGCATTGATTATATTGTTGGCACACATGCAGTTACGGTCATCCTAAATATCATGGTATTACCTTTATGATATAGGTGACCTAGGAAATCGTTATTTTATTCGATTTCTACCGGATGATGTTTTCTACTCACGAGTTGGAAACTCACCCCCGTTGTGCCACAGTTCTTGCAAGTTGACCGCATGGATCAGTAGCGGCATCACTGGAATACAATTGCATTCTGGTGATTGCTTTGGTAGGTGGTACATGTTGGATCGTATCCCTTTTGTGTTTATTATTCCTGTTGTATTTAGTTAACTCCATCAAATCGGAAACTAGTATTTGTATATGTAGTAAGACTTAGAAATACTTGTAGTTGCGAGACTTGAGCGATGAGTTATATGTTCGCTTTTTGGGTTAATGTCTTGCTCTACTCTATCTTTTGTGGTGATCTTCACCATTGGGTGTCGTATACTTCTATTTATGTTTTGCGTGGTTGTGGATCCGCCGATTAGTGAAGAGCTAGCTCCTGCTTGGGGAGTCCTTTTATATTATCTTATATTGTGGTTTGGATAAAAAAAAATACAAAGGAGGTGCTGCCTAAATTTTTAAAAAGACGAAACATGTTTTTCAACTAATAAATTTCACTTGCATTTTTCTTATTCCACTATTTATGCATTAAAAAAAGATTGGATTCCATTATACCTATATTTCAAAACTTCAACTCTCTATTTTCTTTAAAAAGATTTAGATTTCTGGGTTTCGGCTTACTTGAATTGCGTTACGTATTTAGACGTTGAGTGATTTAATTACCGGTCATGGGCTAGATTTCGGGTCGTGACAAAGTTGGTATCAGAGCGCTAGGTTTAACCTTGGTTCGAGTTTAGGTTTGACTATGTGGAGTCTGGGGTGTAATTTATTTTGGAACCTAGGCTTAACCTTACGGAACTTAGACTTGAACAGGGGGGTATTAGACCCGAACTTTCGTTATATAGGCTGACCCTGATTGATGGAGTATGTAGCTTGAGTAGAGTAACGTACCGTACGTATGTTCCGCGGCATATTTACGATACGATACTCCACTTAAGAAATGTTAGGATGTACATATTTTGAGGCTTGTGATTCTATTTGTTTCCATGATCATACTCTCACTGATTCCGTTCCTCCTTATGATCATGTATCCATTCTGGATCTATTGATTCCTCACATTCCTTTGATCTGTTTTCATCGATACATGCTTTAGGTCCCTGACACCATGGTTTGAGCGCAGATGGAGCTGCTACTAGTGATGCGGTCAGGGCGAGCTCGTCATGGACGAGGACTGACCATTGTGTTTTATGGTGACATGGGAACGTCTCGATGTAGTGGTTGTGTTGTGTCCTCTCGTTTGAGGCGAGTGTTCGGTTTTGCACCGTATGATCGGTCCATTGATAGAGGCTACCAGTTGTGAGGGGACTGTTGATGTACAACATACCTCAGAGATTGTGATGTCGTCTATCATGTAGACAGATGACCAGCTGTTGCTGAGATTGATAGGATGTCGCCTCCAGACTTTACGAGCTGAGATCGCTGGAGCTTTCAGGCAGAGCTGCGATAGATGATAGCTAGTCTATCTTGATTTGAGAGGCGAAGGGTATTCATATGTTGTCTAGGAGAAGTTAAAAAGTTCGAACGGATGTCGGAAACCCATTTTTCTTAGTTTAAGGTATTCGGAGGAACATGTAAGTAATTCTATGGAACCTCTAGAAGAACGAAACCTTAACTCGACATAATGCCCATGGAACCGCTTTTTAACCTTAGGGTTTGCGGCAATTCCGCGGTGCCATCAGTGAGGCTTGGGTTTGACCTTCTACGGATGGTCTATAGGTACTGTGGCATGTACTGGATATTATTAAACTATGCTCAAGTGATGAGCTCTCGGGGAATTATAGGACTTTGATGAATTGATCGAAAGGTTTAGCGTCGTCCGGATATCATGTGATAGGAGACCAGCTTCGGATAGAGGACCTCACCCAGATGCGTTGTGAGTTGATCGAGAACGTACGAGTATGAGTATTCCTCCGATGGTTGGGACGAGTTCCCGAGGACGTGTTCGGCTAGATATCTTCTACAGAGTGATGAAGATACCGAGTTCATGATTTCGAGTTCATGTGAGAGATTCCGGATTGACTGTAGCCGATGACAATTGCAGTGCACAGATAGCATGACGTGACGTCAAAGCGGACGATAATAAGGACGAGTGGAACAAGAGGTTCGTGCGAGATGCTGACGAGCTGTTGTTACTCCCCGTCGAGATTAAAGGTCTGATATGGATACATAGGCGTTGGGATACGGCCAGTTCTCGAGGAAATGTTGTGTTGAAAACGCAGATGTCCAAAAAACGAGAAAAGATTATGTAAGAATACCAGCCTCCGTATAGTTCGGCATAGGCGAGATCGGAAGAGACCGTGAGCAGGTTCCTTCCATGACACTGCTGCGATGAGATTTGCACCGAGGATCATTTGTGTCACGTGTATTCAGAGGGTCAGAGGCCGATGCCAGTGACGTGCTTCTTTATGAGTGGTCGTGATAATTGGCCGAGAGATGACCGGAGGAGTGCCAGAGCGGAATTGTTCCAGTTAGCACACCTGATCGGGCCGATGAGCCGATGGACTGCGAAATTGGTAATCCACAGAGGAAATGAGGACCCAGAGATAGAGGACGCCAGACCGTGAGCAGGAGGCAAGCAGATGTTCTTGTTCTGCCAATTTTGGGCGCACCGACATTATTCGACATTGTAGGAGGTGTACCTCAATGTCATTTGTTGCGATTTGCGTTTGTCATCCGAGTATTACGCTTATATCGTTTGGATTTAATTTTTAATGATTGAGTTTCATGAGATTGTTTTCGTGCACCATGGCTGCACCTACTGGGTATTTACATTTTGTGCATAGTTATTACACTTGAGATATGATTTATACACCGTTGTGTTGGTTTATGATTTGTGCATATTTATTGCACTTGAGAACGGTTTTGTGCCTTGGCTGCACGTGTTAATGATTTCGTGGATTTCATACGGTTAATTTGATTTTGTGCATGTGGTACGCACTCGATGTGATTTTTGCACTCGGTATAGCTCACCTGTGCTTGCAGTGCATTGATACGTGTTTTGGTGCACGCAGTTGCACACGTTTACGATTTTTTTATACACCTTGGTACAGTCGGTGTGGTTTTTATACGCATTTAAGTTATTGATTAGTTTCCGTGCAGTTGTTGCACTAGATTGGTATTTCGTGCACTGAATGCACTGGATTTATATTTCGTGCACTGGATGCACCGGATTTGTATTTCGTGCACTGGATGCACCCGATTTGTATTTTATGCATTTGTTCCACCAGATTCGTATTTCGTGCATTTGTTGCACTAGATTGTTATTTCGTGCATTGTTGCACCAGCTTGGTATTTCGTGCATTGGTTGCACCGGATTTATATTCCGTACTTTGGATGCACCCGATTTATGTCTTTGAGCATTTATGTTATCCGATTTGTGTTTTCATGCGCGTTGGAACTTGCCGTTCGTTTTCGTGCAACCTACTGCACTATATGCTTTTTACGGACCTGACGCTCTTGGGTTGGATTTTTTTTGCGCATATTAGGCGCTTGGTATTGGATTTCGTGCGCATCGGATGCACTTGAGTTAGATTTTATTCGTGCATGTTGGATGCACTTGATTTAGATTTCATACGTGCATGACAGATGCACTTAATTTGGATTTTCGCGCATGTTGGACGCATGATATGAGATGTGATTTTTTGTGCACACCAGATGCACTCGATTGGTATTTTCATTCGTGCATGTTAGTTTCACAGGATTGAGATTTTCGTGCACTATTGATGCACCAGATGTTGTTGTCGGGCACACCCGTTGCACTGGACAGATGCTTTCGTGCACACCCTTTGCACTTAGTTTTGCTTTTGTGCATATCGTAGCACTGGTATTTGGAATTGATTTCCGTGCACACCAGACGCACATGATTGTTGGATACGCCTTTTGAGGCTGATTTTGCTCTTGAGCACCTTGTTTTCATGATGGGCACTATATTACGTAGTACCCGAACAGGACTGATCTGAGGACAGTACCTGAGTATTTTGCATGCATTAAAAGTTTAACAAGAGGTTTTCAAAAAGGAGCTATAGTCTCGCTATTTTCCTATGTGTCCGTGAGCGACACGAACGCTAAAAATGGAAACCTTTTGGGATATTTTTTGAAACGACGGAGCGTGTATTTAGCGAAACATATATGAATGTATATTTTTTTTTCTTTACAAATGAGCGTCCATCACATGTGCCTTGAGTTACGCATCACACGGCGATTCAGAAAAGATTTTGCATGAGTTATATTCAGTTTTAAGAGATTTTTCCCAGGAAGCGTATTATACACATATTACAGCATTTGACTAGTGCATATTGGATTTCAGTATTGGATTTCGAGATCTGTATCTCCATTGTAACTCCGATGATATGCGTGCAAATCCGAAGATTTGTGTGATGCTTGACGGAGTTCGATTTTGAGGTTCGTACTCGTTTTCAGGCACACGCGATGCGCTGTAGTATTTCTATATCTTCCGTGATTTCAGAGCCCCGTTGATTTAAGCTGTTTATTGAAATGTTTTAGAATTTGAGGGTTAAAATTTAAACTAGGGGACCGAATTTATATAAGGGGGAAGACTGTAACATTTCAGAAAATATAAAATATTATTTTTGGAATTTAATATTAAAATAATATATTTCGCGAATACTGGCCGATTTGCGAAATTGGGGGTTTCGTAAAGTGGTATAAATATATACCAATAATTGTGAAATAATTGGGGATTAAAATGATTTATTCATTTAAAAATATATTTATTGGATTTGGCATTTTTAAAATTTATTATATACAGTTTAAATAAAAACTCGATTAGTGCACTCCTAATCGCGATTAGGCCAAATCCGTGTTTCTACAGTTTTCCATGGCTAGTGCACCATGTCATGTTGCATTTTGGTTACATGTTGTTTTCTTGTGTTTTTTTGGGGTATTATGTGGTTTTGTTTTAAAAAGAAAAGAAAAAGAGAAAAGCGTAAAAGAGAGAATGATTGGAGAGAGAGAAAGACGGTAAGAATAAGAGAGAGTGAGGGTAGGAAAGAGAAAGGGGCTGCCATTCTTTCATTTTTCCTCCATAATTTCCTCATCTCCTTCATGCTACTCCCTCCACCTCTACCCCATGAAACCATCTCAAAATCTTCCTCAAAACCCCACACCCTCTTCATTAAAGTTGATCCCCTCCTCATCCTCATCACTTTGGACCCATCAAAGTTGGATTTTGAAGACTTTGGGAAGCTTGGGTTTTTCTTGAGTTGCCCAAATGAGGTATCTCCTACACCATTAGCTTAGTAATTTAGTTGTTTTAGTTTCTATTTTAGTTTAGAATTGGTTTAGTGATGATTAGTGATGTTGGAAATTTCAAGAGAGGGATTAGGGCTTGAGTTGTGTTGTGGTGATGTGTGGTGGCTGTCCACAAAACTTTGTGTTGATTGTATGCCAAAAAACAGAGAATACGGATTTAGGAAATTCACCCATGTCGGTTTTGTGAGGTTTTGGAGTGACTACAGGGAATCTGGGATGACCTGGAGTGTTTACGAGAAAAACAAACAACTTTAGAGACCTAATTGGACCAATAGGAGACCACCGTGAAGAGATAAGACCCCAACTCCCCCACTTGGCCGAGGTGGCCGGATTTTCTGCCATTGTGGCCGGCCAATTGGTGGTGTCTGGTGCTGGAATTGGTCCAGTAGCTCACACACTCCATATACTACCCCATAGTACTGTTTGTTTATCCCCATTTTACCTGACTAGAAATCTGGGAGTGAATTCTTGAATTGCTGCTTTGTGTCGAGTTATGATTTCCGTATTTTGGAATTCTTGGTTTTAGTGTTTGATATTCTGTTGAGTCGTTGGATGTTTGTACATCAACGACGAGGGTTGTTTGGTAGTTTTGCATGCGTAGGCTATAGGTTTTAACCTATGAGCGCACCGCGTACCGTATCGGTTTTCCAGATTTGATTTTAATAGCTATTGCGATTGTGTATTATTGTAGGTACCTTCTTGTGGATTTCGAGTTGAAGGAGCATGGCGTCATCAACTTCGGCAAGCAAGGATCAAGGTGAGTAGATCTATATCTACGGGGGAAGTCGGGTGGATGATGTATAGCACCCCCGCAAGTTTTTGATGGAAACCGATCTATAGGATACAGTCGTAGAAACCTAGATTAGAAAACTAGGAATATGGTTAAAAGAGATAGTTAGAGATGATATAAGTGATTGAATATATATATTGAGATTTGAGATGAAAGCTTATGGATATGAAAAGTGAATGTGAATCACGACTTATAGATATGTAGTTGCACTAGAATAGGTATGAGTTGTAGAGTAGCATGACATTTGATGTATAAGGTAGAATGTATATATAAAATTGACTGAATGTATGATGACTTGATTGATATGTCGGTATACGGATGCGAGTCGATAAGAGATGATTGGTACCTTTGCTGGTCCCCTGATATGAGATTGTTATGGATGCGACCTGGGATATAGGTATATAGATATTTAATGTTGTGAATCGTGGGTGCTATGCCGTACGAGACGTTAGGTCCGTACCCTCAGAGTTATATAGGTTGATAGGATCCCTGATGGTTTAATGCCGTCGTACGATGATTTACCGTACGTGATGAGTTTTATGATGATTGATCTATACATTTGACTAGAGGATGGCATACGATGGATTATACCGTACGTGATGTTGTGAGGCTGGATGCCGATTGATAGATTCACCGACTCGGTCATTTTAGATACGTATACCTTATAGCTTTCGGCTGACGATTAACTTATGCTACGTTCATGTCATTCGCATTGCATTCCATATACCTGTGGTAGTACACCTACACCATTATCGATGATGCGTATGTTACAATTACACAAATTGGCCGGCTCACACACTTCATCATCGATAATTGCTATGTCACTCACACAGTAGAATTTCTACATCATGCTATTATATTGCTAAGCTCACATTATGATGATATGCCCATGTTCACATCACTGTTCCATGTTGAATGATATACGGATATGCCTACATTCTGTTATATGTCGCATATATCATGCTTTGTGATTATACGCATTGAGATATGATGTTTTCATGAGATTTCTGGATTTGAGAACAGTGGTCATTTCAAAGGAAAGTATGTAATGTTTCAAAAACCCGGTTTCTCTTGATATACACAAAGTTTCCCTAAGTAACTAATTTCAATGATATTTCAGTGCGTCCACCATGTGTTTTCTCGGTTCTGAGATTGGCATATGGAACCCGATTCCAGGAGTGGGTGACACCGTCTGCGGGTACATGGTTGACCCGGTATGGTTCCCCGGGACGAGAGGTGATTTTCATGCTGTAGACGATGAGCCTGGCAGAGGGAGTAGTACCTACCGGTGATAGTATTTGAACTCGGCGGTTATCCGGAGGATACCGACCGGAGTTATGAGATGGATATGGGCCTACCCGTTCTGCCGGAGCCGCGGGCCGATCCCGCAGACAGAGTCGAGATATGAGAATTTATGTGTCGGTGTTGGACACGGGTTTCATGATGTTTCGAGTGTCGATGCTGGACACTCAGGTTCCATGATTTTGATGTGTCGCGAGGGACACACGATGATTTATATCCTCATATTTACATGCATATGCTTTCATGATTTTTAAATGCATTATGTTGTGTCATTGGTTGACACGTGGATGATATCCACATGCACATAGGCATTGATTATATTGTTGGCACACATGCAGTTACGGTCACCCTAAATATCATAGTATTACCTTTATGATTTAGTTGACCTAGGAAATCGTTATTTTATTCGATTTTTACGTGATAATGTTTTCTACTCACGAGTTGGAAACTTACCCCCGTTGTGCCACAGTTCTTGCAGGTTGACCGCATGGATCAGTAGCGGCATCGCTGGCACACAATTGCATTCGGGTGATTGCTTTGGTAGGTGGTACATGTTAGATCGTACCCCTTTTTTATTTACTATTCCTGTTGTATTTAGTTAACTCCATCAAATCAGAAACTAGTATTTGTATATGTAGTAAGACTTAGAAAGACTTGTGGTTGCGAGACTTGAGCGATGGGTTATATGTTCACTTTTTGGGTTAATGTCTTGCTTTATTCTATCTTTTGTGGTGATCTTCGCCGTTGGGCCTCGTATACTTATATTTATGTTTTACGTGATTGTGGATCCGCCGATTGGCGAAGAGCTAGCTCCCGTTTGGGGATGCCTTTTATATTATCATGTATTGTGGTTTGGATCAAAAAAAAAAAAAAGTAGTTGCTGCCCAAATTTTTAAAAAGTCGAAACATGTTTTTCAACTAATAAATTCCACTTGCATTTTCATGTTCCGCTATTTATGCATTAAGAAAACATTGGATTTCATTATACCTATATTTCAAGCGGAACATACACACGGTACGTCACTCTACTTAAGTCGCTTACTCCATCAACCAAGGTCAACCAACGCGACGAAAGTTCGGGTCTAATACCCCCCGACTAAGTCTAAGTTCCGTAAGGTCAAGCCTAGGTTCCGAAATCATATACGCCCTAGACTCTACATAGTCAAACATAGACTCGAACCAAGGTTAACCTTGCGCTCTGAGACCAACTTTGTCACGACCCAAAATGGAACGTGACTGGCACTTGAATCATATAAAGTCTATAGGACCCCATCTAATTCAAGTAAGCCAAAAATCCCAGAAATCTAAACCATTTTAAAAAAGAAGTGAAGAAAACTTATCTTTAAAGCAAGTGGTTTTAATAACATAAGCCGAAGTATGGCATTTTAAAATCTCAAGTCTTTTCTTAAAATTTCGGCAGAATTTCCTTTGTAAATACTGGCCCCAAAAGGGTACAACAAGCATAATATATAAAGGCATCCCCAAGCGGGAGCTAGCTCTTTGCCAATTGGCGGTCACAACCACGCAAACAATATAATATACAACGCCAAAGGGCGAAGATCAAAACTCAAAAGGAAACTCAAAATCATTAAGAAAACCCATAATAATTCAATGCGCGACTCTAAGGTCGAAAGAATAACAACTGGTTTTCTAAGTCAGAAATAATATACAAGTCTGATTGATGGAGTTTACTAGATACAACTGAAATATAATAAAAGTACAATGGTGATCACGATGCAAGTGAACCCACCTACCAAAGCAATCACCCGGAAAGAAGCAGTGTGCCAGCAAAGCCGCCAAGGAGACCTGTACGGCAAAATCTACAAGAAACTGTGGCACAACGGGGGTGAGTTGCCAACTCGTGAGTAGAAAACATCACAGAGCAGAAATCGAATAAACAACGACTTCCTAGGTCAACTATATCATAAAGGTAATACTATGATATCTAGGGTGACCGTATCTGCATATGTGCCAATAATGTACTCAACACCTATATGTATATGGATATCATCCAACCATAAACAAAGTCTGTATGCATATGGATCTCGTCAACTCGAAACATCATAAAAGCATATGCATGAAAGTATGAGGATATAAATCGACGTGTGTAATACCCCAGGTATTATCCGGTATACCCATTTATACCAGATAAGCATAGAGACCCACTATAAAACAATAGGGAATCTTCGGAATACATTCCGAAAGAGGACAAATTTGTACTATAAATGGAATGATACCACACTTTAATACAGAGGCGCCATTTAAGTGAACTGGCACTACAGGAGTTTGAGAACTCCATAGTTAAGCGTGCTCCGGCCAGGGAAGTCCTGGGATAGGTGACCTCCTGTGAAGTGCCCCCTGGTCGGGTCCAGTTTACCCCGAAGGAAAAAACCGTGCGGCTTCGGCCAGAGCGGACAATACTCTCTGTATTGGGGGTGGGTCGTGACAGAATGGTATCAGAGTCGTTTCCTCAATAGTAGATTTGTGGTTTGAGGACGAACCATTGTTCTAAGTGGGGGAGAATGTAACACCCCAGGTATTATCCGATATACCCATTTATACCAGATAAGCATGAGGACCCACTATAAAACAATGGGGAATCTTCGGAATACATTCCGAAAGAGGACAGATCTGTACTATAAATGGAATGATACCACACTTCAATACAGAGGCACCTTTTAAGTGAACTGGCACTACAGGAGTTTGAGAACTCCGTAGTTAAGCGTGCTCGGGCCAGGGAAGTCCTGGGATGGGTGACCTCTTGGGAAGTGGCCCCTGGTCGGGTCCAGTTCACCCCGAAGGACAAAACCGTGCGGCTTCGGCCAGAGCGGACAATACTCTCTGTATTGTGGGTGGGTCATGACAGAATACTTTGACACGACCCAAAATATTAGCTCGCGACCAGCACTTAAATCACGCGACGTCTACAGGAGTAACGTAATTCAAGTAAGCTGAAACCCAGAAATCTAAACCTTTTTAAGAAATGAAGATACAATAAATCATGTTTTGTCTTTTGAAAAAAAATTGGGCAGCACCTCCTTTGTAAAAAGTAACCCAGAAAACGGGTACATCAAAGAATAAAAAGAAAGCATCCCAACCGGGAGAAAAACACGCCCAACGACGGAAACAACCACCACAAGTATAAATAACAAGTATACGACGCCCAACGGCGAAGATCCACATAAGGAAATAAAGTAAAGCAAGACATCAACCTCAAAAGCGAACATAAAACCCATCACTCAAGTCTCGCAACTACAAGTCCTCTAAGTCTGCAACATATACAATTGCTAGTTTCTGAATTGATGGAGTGACTAGATACAATATGAATAATGAATACAAGAGGGGCACGATCCAACATGTACCACCTACCACAAGCAAGTCACCCGAAAACAACTGTGTGCCAGCGATGCCGCAACTGATCCATGCGGTCAACCTGCAAAAACTATGGCACAACGCGGGTGAGTTTCCAACTCGTGAATAGTAAATAACATATGCAGGGAATCGCAAGTATGCACGTACAGCGCGAATCTAATACATGCAAGCTGATAGCAATAAATGGCCATATGTATGCAGCAGTCATGAAAGGTACTCTATCGGGTACAACTAATACATGAAGCAATAAATGGCAATATGTATATTCAACGGTCATGAAAGGTACTCTATTAGGTACAACCAATACATGAAGCAATGCATATAAAATAAATGAATATGGAATAAAACATGTCATTCTCACGAAAATCCTGACCTCGTGATAGGACCAATGTCCATCAAGACAATCTAAATCCCAAATTTCCTCAAATTAGCCCTCAAATTGGCCCTCATATCCTGTAAGTCTCATATATCCTCAATGTACAATATTAAGTAAATCTCATATATCCTGAATGTACAATATCAAGTAAACCTCATATATCCTGAATGTACAATATCAAGTAAACCTCATATATCCTGAATATACAGTATCAAGTAAATCTCATATAAAGTGAGTGTCCAACATCGACACCCAAAAAAATCATGAAACAAGTGTCTAGCATCGACACATAAATACTCATATCCATACGTTCCACGAATCGTAAGTGTCCGGTATCGACACCCGTGATCCACGTATCGGTCATTCTCAGATTCATACATTCCTCGAATCGTAAGTGTCCGGTATCGACACCTGTGATCCACGTATCGGTTTTATGATATCTATACGTTCCTCGAAACCCAAGTGTCTCACCTCGACACTTGTGTTCCACGTATCGGTATATACGTCCTCTGAATCTTAAGTGCCCCAACATCGACACTCTCGATCCCGTATCGTTTTAAAACAAATCTCTGAGTGGATGCATACAAATATCAAGTAAAGAATAAGAATACTTGCATAATTTCATGAAACCACCACGGTCCTCAAATCCAGAAAACATCAAGTAATGAATAAGTATAAATGCATGAATCAATACACATATATTAGCGTCTCATTCCACTAATATATGTATATAGGCATATATAACAGCATCCCATTCCAATGTTATATATACTTAGGAGTAAAAATATCAGAGAACATCATATGAAGCCCATGAATGTAATATATGTAACATGAAACAATAATATGAGCATGTAAAGGAAAAACCGCTATTTAACCGCAACAAGTTAATATATATATCATGCGGGTTCCTAATTTCTCCAAGTCCATACAACATCACATAAAGGTGAACATGTAGCTATAGCCAGGTATACGTAACCATGTCGGCATAGCAAGATATGTGTATCTACCTATCCATAATGATGTAATACCCTCCAGGTATAAGTGTGTTAGTTATATGTATGCCCTAGAGGCCATTACTGTACATTGGATGTATATTGTATGGATGCTGGGACATATATAGGTAGGACTTTCTTGCTCGACATGATAGTACGCTATCTGGTTGCTCTTTATCTTAACGTGTATACTTTCCGTCTCTCTGTTACATGTTGATAAAGCCCTTAGGATGTGTACTCGACTTCCAGGACTGTGATGCAGATCATACTAGTGGGGGCCTGGATAGTCCATGAGTACATCCTTGAAATGTTCCTAGTCGAGGGAATATCGAGACGGGGCATCGATATTCCAGAGTAGACTAGCGTATATCTTTTCGACCCATGCGATGGGCGATGGATGATCCCATATCCATTGGTGTTTGACATCAGAGATGGTATGCGGGTGCTCAGTGGAGACTGCGTACACTGAACGGACTCGCCGAGAACTCCCAGATGGTATTATACCTCACGTCAGATGGCAGTTCTCTGGTGACACTCGTACAGCTTAGTTTGTTGACCCGAGATAGTCATAGAGTCTTGTGTGTCTCCTACTGTGCTTTGATTTCCACCCTACCACGGCTCTACTGAGTTGTGCAAACAGGTGGTTATTGGGTAAAGTCCCGATTCACATGGAGGCAATGAGCGATAGGAGGGGATTCGTCTCTCCCGGTATTGAGGGTTGATGTTGTGCTATGCTCGACTGGCCATAACAGGAAATCCCTGGCCAGGGTTGCAGTGATATACTGGTAAGAGTTATCAGTAGTTTCACGAATGTTATGGACCTTACGTCGGCATGACTTATCGAGCTATTGGGGTCTGACGTTTACCACCGCTAGGCGAGATATGCGACATATCAGATGAATAGACCGGACTATACGGTAAGTGTTACTGGTTGGATTCACAGGAGTGTGAGCGGGCTTGCTCATCGATCTTCTGATCGCTCAATACCCGGGTGGCCGTTACGTTTAGCAGACCGCTTGCGGCTTGTGGATGTTTGATATGATCATCATCTGCTGCCGGCGTATTGACGAGTCTTTAGAGTCCTACACAGAGGTTTCCTGGCTCAAGCGAAACGAAATAGGAGCGCATATGAGATATGTGCGGGACCGAGAATAATGTGTGTATATGATACAGTATTTCATTCTCGCGATGTATGTGTCGAATGGTTGTATGCGATATAACCTAGTTATCGAATCAAGGGTTGATTCGATAAGCGGATACATAGGATACTAGTCGGTTATATGCGATATGACCGGATCGTTAAATCAAGTGTTGATTTAATGATTTAATGTATAATTTTATATTTGATATATCACTTTGCATTAACTAGTATTGGTTCACTTTAAATGGATTTTCTCACTTGAAATGCACAAGTTGTATATGTGATATACTTTTGTGCACAAGATTGTATCATGTTTGATGATACATGCAAGCTAGGGTTAGTGTAAAGAATTAAACCATGGTTAAGTTTATGATTAGGGTTTTCTTTTTTCTTACTTATTTTTTTATTTATTTATTTTTGGAAAAGATGAGAAAAGAATGGTTGCTATTTTTGTTTTTAGTTGAACATTCTTGAAACTTTGACTAAGTCACCATTATTGTCTCATGCTTAACCCTAACCATATGAACTAACCATAGTACATTCTCTACACTTAACCAAGGGTTAGTAAATGATAAGTATTGATTTATTTATCTAATTTACATAACTTATCACTTTCTTCTTCTTCTTCTTCATCTTCTTCTTTCATGAGAAGAAAGCTTGCTACATCAATGGTGATTGATGAAAATGTGTGAGAAATCCAAATCTAAAGTCTACCCACTTCCTATTTCTTCATCATCTACCTCTTGCCAAGTAGTATAGGGTGTTTCCTTCACAAGTTTTCTTGACTTGGTGAAGTTGGAGCTTAATCTAGCGATGCCTCGACGTAGATCATCTTCGGCATCATCGTCGATGACCTAGCCCGCTTTTTCTCCGATGAAGCCGACGCTAGAGCCATGGTTCGATTTGGACAGCGGAGAGGACTTCATCACGGAGCCAAGGAAGTGGTGGACCGAATCTACAAAGGTTGTAGCCACTTTCCTTTTTGATAAAGTTGTTTAATTGCATCGTTTCGCCTATATATCTAGTTAACGATCCGTATTAGGTTTTCTCGACACATGTAAAATTTCAATTGGGCATGTTTGATGCCTTGCTAGACTTTATTAGTGTGCCTAGGAACCCTACAGTGGTATCAGAGCCTAGCTAGAGCCTTAGGCGAAACCTAGACGACGTTTGAAATCCGAACGAACCCGAAACCCTAATACAATATGCTCTCTGTACATTTTTTAATTTCGGGGATTTTTCCACATTAAAAATATGCAGAAAAATCAGCAGGTTAATCTAAGAGTTACTGTGAATTTCGATGGACTAATTCCATCAAAGAGCCGTTGATCCGCGGCACGAGCATGGCTCGTGCGGCGGTTCCGCGGCCGTTTTGTCGTTTTGTGTATTCAGGTTTTCACAGTAATTCTCAGTTTTCTGTGCTGGTTTTCCTGGGAATTTTTAATAATTATTCAAGAGTTGAATTTTCTGGGGTTGTTTTGGGGATTCGGTGTTTCGATCGGAGTATCAGATTTTGTCTATGTGGCTTTCCGGATAAATTTTAGAATATGTTAAAAAGTTCGACCGGATATAAATACCTAATTTTTCCCCTGTCGGGAAATTTCCAAGTGTTGGATTTTTCCGTAGTTTAACGACGTTCTAAGTAGTGCAAGTAACGCGATGGACCCTCTAGAAGACAACAAACCTTAACTCGATTATGTGACCGTCTTGAACTGCCCTTTGAACCTTCGGGTTTGGGGCAGTACGGCGTGCCACATGTGAGGCGTTGGCTTGACCCTTCTACGGCTGGACCGTTGGTACTGAGGCACGAACTGAATGTTGTTAGACTTATTTCAAGTATTGAGCTGTATCGAGAAAACTTGGGTGTTCGAATGTTCGATCGGAAAGTTTAACATTTTCTGTTTATCCGGAATGTGATACAATAATTGGAATTCACAAGAAGTTATGAGATAACAGAATGAATGTTATAAACATAGCAGTTTAGTCTCACTTGATCGGTTGCCACGGAATTTTGATGTGATCAAAAGTTCGTCGCAATCACGTAGCGTGCGCGGATACTCGCCGGGTAAACTTAATAGACAGCCTCACTCCATAGCCCCGACCAAGTGACTGTAGGAGAACCCCGTCGCCGAAAGCATCCGTTCGGGTGCTCGCGGTAGCGGTGTTCCGCCTTGGTGCACTTTGTCGACGGCGTCGGGGGTGCGGCCGTCTACTGAAGTTTGCGACGAGCATTCGATCAGAATGTCGGGAATCCTGTTGAATTGCCCGACTTGATATTGAAAAGAGTTTTCGATAATGAGACTAAAATGCGGGGTTTATAATTGTTAGGCATGCGATGTCTAAAGAATTCATTTGATTAGGCATGTGATGTCTAAAGAGTTGCGGATTCCAACTGTTGTAGTTTTACACTTTCTTTTCTGTGACCGTAAGTGTAATATGTGATATCTCCGGTTTCGTTGCTATATGTCAACGACAATTGGGATGCGCATATTTACTTACGTTGATGACATGTGATGTTATGTGTTGCTGGATATGTCATATTGGATCGTCGTGTTTGAATAGCCGGGGGGTTTTTATGTGAGATGAGTGTTTTTTCATTTTCATTCGTGTAAAAACTTGTATGTAATATTCTTTTATTGTGGCACTTCCAGGTTGCGGATGTTGTAACCATTTGTATATTATTTACTTTTCCGCATTAGGATAGACCCAAGGAGGGGAGCACAAGTAACCGGGTTCTGGGGTCCAGAGGGAGACCATCTCGAGGAGTCGAGTCCGGGTCTCCTAACCATAGAATTGGTAGGGTTGCTTTCCGCTCTCCTAGGGGTCTAGGGGTGTGGGATTGGCTATTCATCACGACCGTGGAATCCGTGTTTTATACTGGCTCGTATTGAAAACACGGACGTCCTAGTATATCCAATATTTCATATGTTTCTTCTGCTGTGATTTATCTGTGATGACATCATGTGATGTTCTGTGATAGATATAGTATATAGTATATTTGATATATTATATAGACGTTGCTTATGTTTTACACCCGCGCTAGCCCTGCCCTGCTCTGCCGTTAGTTACCTAACCTAACGGTGCACGAGGGGACATCGAGGCGAATGCGGATGGCATAAGTGTACGTCATATTTATCTGTGATGTTTAGGTAATTTAAATGATGGGATATTCATTAATGAGATTAATGAAAGAAAATAAACCTATTGGATATTGTGGAATCAAATTTCAAAATAAAAACAGGTAGCTACAGTTCTTGCTTTGCATCGCGGTGTTCCTTGTAGAACATCCTGCACCTTATTCGATAAGGAAAGGACCGAGATCCCTTCACCGGGAGTGACTCCTTTAGCAATAACTGGCAGATGCTACACACTCGGTTTGTCTTTTGACCGCTTCTATAGTTTCCACTTTGCACAGTGATATATATGATATATCCCGCACCTCATTCGACGAGGAAAGGGCCGACGATCCCTTCACCGGGAGTGGCCCCTTTAGCAAAACTAGAAAAGCTTCAAAAACATTCCATTTAAAAACCATTTGATTCCGCAACGAGATCAAGTTCAAAGCGTTAAAGGTTTTCATAAAAACCATTCGCAACCCTCCGTCATTTTAGGAAGTAGAGTACTTAGTATTCGTGCTGTGTTTGTTGACCATGGTCAAGGCACAGTGTACGGTAGCTAAGTGATGTCTTCCTACACCGCATATGATGCGATTAGTTAGGACAGTCGCGTGACTTTGTTGACCTTAGTTAAGGGTCATGTGGGTGGGTCTGATTAATCACGAAATGACGGGTAGAACTTGACTAGTACTTATGATTTGTTGACCATAGTTAAGGTCATAGCTGCTAGGGGTAAAAACCTTTATCGGGAGTTTCAAGTGTTGAAATTTGCAATGAGATTGCATACCTTCTATATGATAGTTGGATCCCGCTACCCACTGCGAGTAATTATTACTCCTGGGAGAGTTTTGCACTTTACAATTAGCCGATCAAGTAGGTGTCTAGAAAGGTGTCAACGGGGTTACGTCTCTGGGAAAGCGAGGTTTACAGTAATTAGGTCCGTGCGAAAGCACGGGGAACCTCCCTCAAAGTACCGACACTGGCCTGGCTGAAAGATTGGCGAACTTGTAGAGTGTAATTAATCCCGGCTAGTCTTTCCTTTTAAGGTTTGAAGGAAGATTTGATAAAAACAGTGGGAGCCATCCTGATTAGATAAGATATATAAGCAGTCCGATCTTGCAAGAGCGCACGCTGAGTGTTTTCTTCTCTCTCTCTCCAGGTAGCGACCATATCACGCCTTAATCAAGATAATAAAATGGGTGTATTGACCGAACCCGCTTGTTATACTGAGCTGGGGAACGTTGGTCCCGCTCCAACTTATAATTGTTATAAGACAGAGCAGGAAATAAGGGGAATACCAGATTTCCCGTGCCGCCCAAACGAAGAAAGTGCATGTGATGCATCATCTTCGGGTGTGTTCGTTACAAAGAACTGTTTCTCAGTATCCTCCGCATCCTGGGTATATGATACCGGATCAGGATCCCAGATATGTAATCTGTTACATAGGGCTATAAAATGGTAGAAAAACTGAGAACGGGTGATAAGTTTCATGAGACAGAAACCGGGGCAAGTGTTGCAGCCAAGTCTGTTGGTCACTGTCACCCTGTATTACCAATACATTGATTCTGAACAAATGCTATTAGATACCGAACCTGATATACAAAATCATATCAATCTTTTTATTTATTAAAGTAATGATAAAATTTTGTATTGCTGGATAATGTTTTGAACATTTCCTATATCAAAAGTTGATCGGTTCAGGCACGTTATCTAAAAGCATTGACGTTCTAAATCAAACTACAGTTCCTCGTATACAGAACACACACAAGAGGAAGAGTTCAGAAATGAACGAATCATTCTTAAGGCATTGTAGACTAAGTCATATCAATGCAACCCGACTGGCTGAAGTTGCATTTTAGATGCATATTTAAATCAGTTTGAATTTACATCTTGTGAAACTTGCCAGTCATGTCACAAAGATTAAATGAACATAGCTCCGTCTACTGAAAACAGAGAAAGAGTTAGTAAACTCTTGGGACTGATACATGATGATGTGTGTAAGGTCTCCTGTCTACACATGCCAGGACTGGTTCTTTATACTTCATTATATTCTCTGATAATCTCTCAAGATTCAGTCATATGTTTCTGTTGAAACATAAGTCCGAACCTTTTGAGATATTCACAGAATATAAGTCAGAAGTAGAGAACCAATAACCGGGTAGAAGTATTATGTCCTATGATGAGATCAGGGAGGAGAATACTTACGCATGGCATTCCTGGACCATTCTAAAGTAGAATGAGATTCTCTCTCCGTATTACTCCTCTGAATACACCACAGCACAACGGTGTATCGGGGTGGAGCAATTGCACAATATTAGATATGGTGTGCTCTATGATGAGTATTACTGAGTTACCTATTTCCTTTTAGGGTTATGCACTTGAGAAGCTTCATACCTATTGAATTAGGTTTGAATCAAATCAGTGCCTACGACTTCATATGAGATATGGTATGGGAAGAAACCATCTCTTAAGCGAGTTAAGATTTGGGGTTGTCCGGCCTATGTTTAAAGCAAAATCCGGACAAGATAGAGGCAGGATCAGTTCTGTAGAACTGGAAAGGTTCCAGCTATACAAAACTGCAGCTGATGATTTGACAAAACCAAAGGATTCTATAGTTCCCGACGAACCTCAGCCTCTCCGCCGATCTAGTAGGGTTCCTCACCTGCCTGAGAGATACCTCGGTTTCTCGATGACAGTGGGAGCGAGGATTACATCATGAGATGATGACCTAACTAGTTTCGAGCAGGCCATCGAGAGTAGGGACTCTGTAAGAATGGCTGGATGCTTAGCTATCTGAGATGGAATCCATATACACCAACAAAATATGGACTTTAGTTGCGATATCTGAAGGGTTAAACCCCCATCAGGAGCAAGTATATCTTGAGAAGATTACTTGGTGTAGATTGAAAAGTTGAGACTTTCAAAGCTAGGCTTATTAAAGGTTTTAGTCATCAACCAGGCATGGATAATGATGAAACCTTTTCAAAGTGACTATGCTTAAGTCCATCCGGATCCTACTTCACATTGCTACATACCATGACTACGATATCTGGTGGTTGGGTGCCCTGACTGCTTTTCTAAATACTGATTTAGAAGAGAACGTCAATAAGAACACAGCCAGAGTTCTTCGTAAACAGTGGGAGCAGCGGAAACGTGTGCAAGTTGCTTTACATAATGAAGTAGGCATCGCGGAGTTGGAACGTCTGTTTTGATGTGATAGTCAAAGTGTTTGACTTCATCAAAATGGTAGACGAACCTTGCATATACAAAAGGGTAGTAGAGAGTAAGGTGGTCATCTTCGTATTGTACGTAGACAACATACTCTTGATAGGAAAAGAGTTTCCTATACTACGATCGGTCAATCTCCTATTATCACTAGGATTCTCCAAATAGGATCAAAGTGATACCTCCTAAATCCTGAGTTTTCATCTATGAGATAGATGTAATTGGATTCTAGGATTCTCACTAGATGTAGTGAGATGGTATCAATCGATCCTGGGGAGAATCACTGGAAGAGTTCCAGGGTGATAAAGATGACTGAATGTCAGTCACGGGCATTGTCATTACCCTCAGTAGAGGGACGGTATGTTGGAAGAGTTCCAAGCTAGTTACCGTGGCAAACTAGACGATAAAGGCTGGTAACATCGCTATTGAAGATACTACCAAAGAGGCAGTTTGGGTGTATATTGGTTCATAAGATGAACTAGGTTCCTGCCATTGTATGACAATGGAAGTGTGGCAAAGGCCCTGGAACCCTGGTCCCATTAGTGACCCAGACATATTCTGAGGAAGCATCACGTGATCATGGAGATAGTTGATCTCCAGGTTGATCGAGGTTAGGAGAGTAGACACAGAGGACAACACGGCGGATCCACTCACGAAGGCCTTTTCCCAAAGAGAGACTTTTAGGGGATGGTTGAGTATGTGATACTGCAACCACTGCTAAAGATGGCCCTAGTGCAAGTGGGAGATTGTTAGTTATATGTATGCCCTAGAGGCCATTACTATACATTGGATATATATTGTAGTGGATGTTGGGACATATATAGGTAGCACTTTCTTGCTCGACATGATAGTACGCTATCTGGTTCCTCTTTATCTTAACGTGTATACTTTCCGTCTCTCTGTTACATGTTGATAAAGCCCTTAGGATGTATACTCGACTTCCAGAACTGTGATGCAGATCATACTAGTGGAGGCCTGGATAGTCCATGAGTACATCCTTGAAATGTTCCTAGTCGAGGGAATATCGAGACGGGGCATCGATATTCCAGAGTAGACTAGCGTATATCTTCTCGACCCATGCGATGGGCGATGGATGATCCCATATCCATTGGTGTTTGACATCAGAGATGGTATGCGGGTGCTCAGTGGAGACTGGGTATACTGAACGGACTCGCCGAGAACTCCCAGATGGTATTATACCTCACGTCAGATGGCAGTTCTCTGGTGACACTGGTACAGCTTAATCTGTTGACCCGAGATCGTCATAGAGTCTTGTGTGTCTCCCACTGTGCTTTGATTTCCACCCTACCACGGCTCTACTGAGTTGTGCAAACAGGTGGTTATTGGCTACAGTCCCGATTCACATGGAGGCAATGAGCGATAGGAGGGGATTCGTCTCTCCCGGTATTGGGGGTTGATGTTGTGCTATGCTCGACTGGCCATAACAGGAAATCCCTGGCCAGGGTTGCAGTGATATACTGGTAAGAGTTATCAGTAGTTTCACGAATGTTATGGACCTTACGTCGGCATGACTTATCGAGCTATTGGGGTCTGACGTTTACCACCCCTAGGCGAGATATGCGACATATCAGACGAATAGACCGGACTATACGGTAAGTGTTACTGGTTGGATTCACAGGAGTGTGAGCGGGCTTGCTCGTCGATCTTCTGATCGCTCAATACCCGGGTGGCCGTTACGTTTAGCAGACCGCTTGCAGCTTGTGGATGTTTGATATGATCATCATCTGCTGCCGGCGTATTGACGAGTCTTTAGAGTCCTACACAGAGGTTTCCTGGCTCAAGCGAAACGAAATAGGAGCGCATATGAGATATGTGCGGGACCGAGAATAATGTGTGTATGTGATACCGTATTTCATTCTCGCGATATATGTGTCGAATGGTTGTATGCGATATAACCTAGTTATCGAATCAAGGATTGATTCGATAAGCCGATACATAGGATACTAGTCGGTTATATGCGATATGACCGGATCGTTAAATCAAGTGTTGATTTAATGATTTAATGTATAATTTTATATTTGATATATCACTTTGCATTAACTAGTATTGGTTCACTTTAAATGGATTTTCACACTTGAAATGCACAAGTTGTATATGTGATATACTTTTGTGCACAAGATTGTATCATGTTTGATGATACATGCAAGCTAGGGTTAGTGTAAAGAATTAAACCATGGTTAAGTTTATGATTAGGGTTTTCTTTTTTCTTACTTATTTATTTATTTATTTATTTTTGGAAAAGATGAGAAAAGAATGGTTGCTATTTTTGTTTTTAGTTGAACATTCTTGAAACTTTGACTAAGTCACCATTCTTGTCTCATGCTTAACCCTAACCATATGAACTAACCATAGTACATTCTCTACACTTAACCAAGGGTTAGTAAATGATAAGTATTGATTTATTTATCTAATTTACATAACTTATCACTTTCTTCTTCTTCTTCTTCATCTTCTTCTTTCATGAGAAGAAAGCTTGCTACATCAATGGTGATTGATGAAAAAGTGTGAGAAATCCAAATCTAAAGTCTACCCACTTCCTATTTCTTCATCCTCTACCTCTTGCCAAGTAGTATAGGGTGTTTCCTTCACATGTTTTCTTGACATGGTGAAGTTGGAGCTTGATCTAGCGATGCCTCCACGTAGATCATCTTCGGCATCGTCGTCGATGACCTAGCCCGCTTTTTCTCCGATGAAGCCGACGCTAGAGCCATGGTTCGATTTGGACAGCGGAGAGGACTTCATCACGGAGCCAAGGAAGTGGTGGACCGAATCTACAAAGGTTGTAGCCACTTTCCTTTTTGATAAAGTTGTTTAATTGCATCGTTTCGCCTATATATCTAGTTAACGATCCGTATTAGGTTTTCTCGGCACATGTAAAATTTCAATTGGGCATGTTTGATGTCTTGCTAGACTTTATTAGTGTGCCTAGGAACCCTACAAAGTGTAAGTATGTATGCGAGATGTACATGTTGCTATGTCTCATATATGTATATACCTATCACTAATGATGTAATACCCTCCAGGTATATAGGTAACTAGCATGTAGGCATGTTCAAGCATATGTGTAAGCATGTAGGTATACAGGTATGCTATATGTCATATGCAGAATAAAAATAAGGATTTGTCTCAAGTCCCTAGCCAATACAGTATCACGTATGCATAGGTGTTGTGTTTGTCATGGCAATTATTGACGGTGTGAGTGGCATACAATCAGTGCTCGTGCAACATGAACCGTCAATAATAGTGCAGTGTCCAAGGGTACAAGTCTAAGCATAACAAGTAATAATATGCAATGAAGTTTTATGCACAATCTCTATATGTGCAATATAACATGCGGCTAATATCATATCATATCTAACCCTGACGCATAACGCCATGCGGGCGATTCCCCTGTAGATGTTAAATCTACTCACAGCAATTCTCCTCGCTTAGCCGAAGTCGATGTGCTTCGTCATCTCGGAATCCATGCGAAGGTACCTACAATCAATACGAATTCGCAACGCTATTAACATCAAATTCCGAAATCCAAAATACGGCACGCGATGCGCTCATAGATTAGAACCTATAGCCTACACATGCAAAACAATCAACTACCCTTGTCGTTGACGTACAAACATCCAACGACCAAATACAACATCCAACGACCAAATACAACATCCAAAACTCAAAACCAAGAATCCAAATATCGGAAAACATAGCCGAAACCCTAAATAGGGTCGCTATACATGAAAACTGCCACATTAAAACCCTATAATACCAATACGCATTTACAAACACAATAAATATCGTAGTTATTAATATTTAAGTCATCTCCATTTTCATTTAAAACCCACGCCAAATTTTACCGAAAAGCTAGTAAGCAGCTTATATCATTTAATTTCAATTTCGCACAAGTCTAGAAATTTAACAATTCTAGCGATTTCAAACATCATACAATAGCTTAACTAAGCTATCCAAACCACTTTCATATTTTTATTCTTTCCCAAAAATGAGTTAGAAAAACCTAGTTTGCGATTAAGCTTAATAGGCGATTAGGAAAAATAACAATTATCATTCTCACAAAATACTTAACTTTTCCAAATCTACACATCTTGCTTAACAACATAAGCACATCAAAATTCTAACTTGATTTCATAATTTATTATCATGAATTAATTACACATGAACTTTAAAGCTATAATTAGCATATAATTAAGCAAGTTTAAGGAATTAAGCAACAAATTAGGATTAGGTTTAGGATTTATACCTCATAAACAAGATCTCAATTTTTGCAACATCACCAAAATTAACCCTCCAAAATGATGCTTTTTCATGAAGATCCATGCTAGATTTGGCTTAAGGATTAATGGGTATGAATTTATTTATGAATTTTTGGAATTATTTTGGGATTTTTGATGAATTTTTTAGAGCAAAAGAAGAAGAAATGAGCAAGAAAAATAGGAGGGCAGAAATGGGGGAGAGGCTCGGCCATGGAGGTGGGGGGGGGTTGTGAATAAAATGTAGAATTTTCTAGCTAAAAACTATCATTAAATGCTAATAAATGCTAAAATGCCAACATTTCTTCTTTTCTTTTCTTTTTAAAATTAAACCCTTTCTTCACAAATATCTAGATTTTTCAAAAGAAGGTTCTAAACTAATTCTAGTGATTAGATTAGCAATGATCCCAATTAGAACTAATTAACCCACACAAAAAAGTAATTTCCACTAATTAAGTGTATAAATAATACATTAAAATAATATTTAATTAGGGAAAAATTCTACGTGAACCAAAACTTCCCATTGACCCCCAAAGCTCGCGCACAAGTTTTATTTTAGCTAAACTAGGTGCCGGTAAGTTTATACGGAAGTTTAATCAAAATCGGTTAAAACGGAAAATACCGACTATTTTACCCTAAAACGGAAAATTTCGCATAACGATTTCAGAAACGTTACAACGTGTGTCCCTCACGACACGTAAAAATCATGGAACCTGAGTGTCCAGCATCGACACTCGAAACATCATGAAACCCGTGTCCAGCATCGACACGTAAATCCTCATATATCTCAGGCGCCGCATCCTTAGATCGGCCCTCATATCCATCTCACTACTCCGGTCGGTATCTTCCGGATAACCGCCGAGTCTAAATACTATCACCGGTAAGTAGTGCTCCCCTGCCAGGCTCACCGTCTAACATATATGAGTCTTCTTGCCCCGGAGTACCTCACCGAGTCCACCATGTACCTGCAGACGGTGCCAACCGCTCCTCGAATATGGTTTCACATATCATACGTCTCAGAACCGAGAAAACACATGGTGGACGCACTGAAATATCATATCAGGAGAAACCGGGTTTTTAAAACAATACATACTTTCTTTTGAAATAGCCACGGTTCTCAAATCCAGAAATCTCATGAAAACAACATATCTCATTGCGTATAATCATAAAGCATGATTTATGCAACATATAACAGAAATGTAAGCATATCCGTATACTATGCAACATGGTACAGTAATATGCATATAATAAGGGTAAACCGCTCTATTAAATGAATCCAGTTTTAAAATGTCTCCTGCGGTTCCCAATTTTTCTAAAGTCAAATGCAGCATCGCATAAAGGTGCATATGTAACTATAGCAAGTAAATTGTGCAAAGAGTCATATCATGATGAAGCAATCCTACTGTGTAGTGATATGACAATTATCGATGATGATGTGTGTGAGCCGGCAAACAGGTGTACGTGGAGCATACGCATCATCGGTAATGGTGCTAGTGTCCTGACAGCATGGGTTTCCATATAACAATAAAACACATTTAAGCATGCAATGCGATGCGAATAGCAAGAATATGCGGAAAATGAATAATAAACGCAACAATGAAGAATCTACATTAATATATATGAGTCATACAATTTTGCCATTTGAAATAACACGAATCGTGGTGTTTAGAAAAGAAAAAAGGGAATACGTTGTTTTTAAGAAAAGGTACGTCCTTTGAAATATCCGTAGAATCCCTTGGCCTGTCTTTAAAATACTCACGATTCGTTAGTTTTGAAATAGGTATGACTCGAGTCTATTCTAACATTTATAAGTAAACTACAGGACTAAACTAACAGGCGAATCGAAAAGGTAAGGAAACCACCTAAATCTGAGTCGATATATATATATATATATATAATAGTCGGTGATCCCGCCTCAATAGTATCACATATGATACAATATATAACATGACATCCTCGAGTCAAGAGTGCAGATTTATCGTCAATATTCATCTCGTACGGTAAATCCATCGTACGGCATCCCAAATCTGGGTAAGGGTCAAATATCACATTTATCTCATTATTCATCTGGTATCGTTATCATCGCATATCGTGAACTGGGGGTACCGATCTAAATTCTAGTACATACCGATACCATCTACATATATATATGCGTGTGTATGAAAACACATCGCCTATGGACCCGCTATAATATCATGTCGTATCTCATAATACGAACCAAATCATATCACCGATCTCGTAGCACCATGCCCAATCCTCATCGACTCATCTCCAAATATCGTATACTATCCTCATCATCCATGTATATGTATATATATATATATATATATATACACACACACATAGTCACATACCTGTGTGTGTGTGTGTGTATAAACCCATATACGCATAAGTAGTAAAATGTATGCAAGTGTGTGTGTGCGCGCGCGCGTGTATGTAAACCTCATTATGGGGCTCTCGACTAAGGAAATAACTAAGTTACCTCTAATACACTAAAACTAACACATGAACATCTAAAGTCTTACTTACTAATCATTCAAGTTTCGTAACACATAATCATATCTATAACATATATATCATATACTACACTACGAACTGCGGGGTGCTATACGCCATCCACCCGACTTCCCCCTTAGATATATATCTACTCACCTCGATCCTCGCTCGCTGGAGTCGATGACGCCACGCTCATCCTCTTCGTCTCGAAGTCCACGTGGGGGTACCTACAATTTCAAATGAGTTATTTAGTATCATGAATCGTACATGAAAACTAAAACGGCATGCGAATCGCTTATAGGTTAGAACATATACCCTACGCCTGCAAAACCACCAAACAACCCCCGTCGCTGACGTACAAACATCAGACGACGGAACACAATATCAAATACCACATCCCAAATTAAAACGAAGTCGCAAAATAATGCAACAACTCAAGAAAATGGTCCCAGATTTTACCCTAGGCCAAATTAGCCAATTTTGCAAACATGGAGGGTCTATTTTACTAGAGATAAAGCCCTGGACTAAACACGAAGCCCTAAGTCCCTGCTCTGGCCGCAAATTGCGGCCAGAATGGATAAATCTGCGGCCAAGGGTGGGAATTGGGGTCCTGGGTTTTGTGTATAGGTTCTAGCTTGCTTGCTTGTGTCCCTGTACTTGCTAAATATTTTTCAGGTGTCCCGGATGATAGCAAATACCAATATATCCTCACATAATCCACAAAATCCGATATCGGGGATTTCTAAGTTTTCAAAATGGGGTTTTAGTCTATGGTTTATCCCAAAACACAATCATTATAGGGGTTTAAGGTCATTATAGAGCCTCAATTGCACCTTTGGATTCAAATCAAACCCTAATCCTCAACTTGGAATTTTCAAAGTTCCCTAAACATTATTAAAACACTTCTAATCAAGCATGGACACTAGTGTAAACTAAATACTACACTAATGGTTAAAGGATTACCTCATTTGGCAAATCAAGAATTTTCTTGAGTTGCCCCAAGTGCTCAAAATCTGATTTTTCTTGGTCCAAAGTGCTTTTAGGGAGCTTGTGCATGTTTTTTGTGAAGAGGAGATGGAGTTTTGATGAATTTTTGGTGGTGTTTTGTGGGGATGAAGTGGATGTGGGAGCTGAGGCAGCCATGGTGAGAGGGAGAGGAAAAAAAATGGTGAAGAGAAAATGAGAGAGGAATGAGACCAAGTCAAGACAACCCCTCACCTCACTCTCTCTCATGCCCATCCCTCTTTCTTTATTCTTTCCTTTATCTTTTCTATTCTTTTCTTTTCTTTTCTACTCTCATTTCATCTTAAAACAAAGCAAAAGAAAAAGAAAGCCATGGTAGAAAAATGTAGCAAATGTGAAAAATGACTTGGTGCATGTCACATGCCCAAAACAAGCTTAATGCACGATTAGTGATATTTAATCGCGATTAGCATTAAAATGTAATATAATTAATCATACAATTTTATAATTTGCTAAAATCATATAAAACACCCTCATTTCAGTAATTCTTATAATTTTCCAAATATTTTCCACTTTATCGGTATTTAATTATACTGCATTATTAAAATATTCATAATATTTATTATTTAATTATAAAAATTCCCAAAAATAATATTTTATTTTTCTGAAATATTAGAATCTTCCCCCCTTAAAGAAATTCGGTCCCCGAATTTAAATTTGAACCCCTCTATACTAACACATTTCAGTAAAAAGATCAAGTCGTCGGGGCTCCGAAATCATAAATACATAAAACACATCGTAGCGCAATGCATGCGCATGAAAAACGAGTATATAAACCAAAATCCAAACTCCGTAAAGCATCCCGCAATCATCAGAGTTATGGCGAAGACACCAATGTCAAAACCCAAAACGAAAACTAACATGATATACATCAAAACTATAACACATACATGGTACGCGTCGGTGTGAACTCAAAAAAACATCTGAAAGAAATGTATGCCAAACCTTTTCAAGTCTCTGTGCGATGTGCGGATCACTGCACAGTGGCGGACATCTGTTGTAAGAAAATAACTATATGTATATATATCTTTTCTTTATCATACACGTCCCGCCATTTTGAAAATAATTTAGAAGAGTTTCCTTTGTAAAATGTCTCGTGTCATCTCGGACACGTAGATAAATACTGAGACTATAGCTCCTTTTTGGAAATCCCTTTAATAACTATCAATGCATGCAAAAATATACTCAGGTACTGTCCTCTGACTAGTCCTGCTCAGCTACTATACTAAATAGTAAAGATCATAAAACATACTGCTCAAGGAAATCAATCCCAAAATGTGCATAAGAATGCCACGTGTGTCTGGTGCGCACGGAAATCGAAATCCATGAATATTCCATACATGTGCACAGAAATAAAATCTAAGCGCAACGGGTGTGCACGAAACACCTGTCAGAAGAAACGGGTGTGCCTGACAGCAATATCAGGTGCATCTGATATGCACGAAGAATCTCGATTTAGTGCATCTGGCATGCACCAAAATCGCATCAAGTGCCCAAGCATGCGCAAGAATCCAAATCAAGTGCACAAGGTGCACGAAAACAAACATCGAATATCACAATCTAAATCGAAGGTATACAACACATCTCAATCCCAAATCCAAATCAGGTATACCATGGTATATAATCTCACAACCGTGTGCATCAGTGTGCACAAAATCATTTCAAAATACTAAAGTGCATGAAAACTATTCCGAAAGCATAAGTCAAATCACATGTATACCGTAGGCATGAAATCAAAATCAACCTCTCGAATGACATCAAATCGAAGTCAAGTGCAACTGTGGTGCACAAAATCTCAATCATGCAAATAAATCGCCCAAACTATCAAAATCAAAGATGACGGAAATAGTCCCGCTCTAGCACATCCTCTAAAGATCTCTGGCCAACTGTCATGGTCACTCGTAACGTATCTCGTCGACGATGCCGAACTCTGGCCTACTGGGTATGCGTAATATGACCGATCCTGGGTCCAAGTCTTCTCGTATTGTATTCCAGAAAGGTTCTGTCAAAGTCTCCCCCAAATCTCGTTCCTGCCGAACTGCCCGGAAGTAATCATCCTTTACTAAATCTATTTCTTGTTTCGGAACGGCTGCATACTCATCACGACTCCTCCTAGAAGATATATCCATATACAACGCCTCTGCATGCGTATCACATCTCTGATGTCAGCGGAGTGGAACGCCATCTCATCAAGATCTCGTACGAACCTATTACTCCACTTTTTTTTTCTAATGTCGACTGCTTCGAACTCGTCTCTTCGTGGCTGCATGGACTGCGCTCCAACGGCTATACTCGTATTTGGAGTCTCCCAAGCAATGTATCCCATCACATGATATCCGAATGACGTCGAACTTTTCGATCGATTCGTCAAGGTTCCATAATCCCCCAAGAGCTCAACATCTTGAGTACAGTTTAATAGTATTCAAATACATGCCACAGTACTTATGGACCAGCCGTAGAAGGGCAAACCCAAGCCTCATTAATGGCACCGCTGAACTGCTGCAAACCCTAAGGTTTCAAAGCGTTCTCATGGTCATTATATCGAGTTAGGGTTTCATTCTTCTAGAAGGTCCACGGAATTAGTTGCATGTTTCTCCGAATACTTTAAACTTAGAAAAATGGGTTTCTGACATTCGATCGTCTTTTACCCACTCTCAACGTACCTGCGTGAAGTTGTCTCTAGCTGGAATCAACCAATCTGATGACCTCGCATCGGGGTAGGCAACGAATGACATGTCCTAGTCATTCCTCCATGGGTGACTAGCGATCTTCTAACATATCTCTAAGTACAACTCGTGCGGCAATAGTTCCAAACATCTGGGGCGATAACTCGTCATTCGCAGCAACAACTGGCTCATTTTTCCGCACGCTGAACAGTACCTCAATCATCATGTAATCGGTGAATTGACGGTCATCACATTCTTGTTGGCCTCTAGCAGTGGCCCAATCCTCTGGTGCTGATCTGCACGTCCGAGAAATTTGTAAGAGCAATCCATCAAACGCTCATGGCACGAAAAACACAATAAAACGACACATCTATGCAATCGTGTGTCACTAGAATCATGCCCTGGTCAGTCCTCGTCCATGACAAGCTCATGCTGACGCAACTGTAGCCGTAGCTCTCTCTGCCCGTGTAATCGTGGCAGCAAAAACCATAAACCGATATCGATAAGGATAAATCATATGAATGAATATAATGATGTGCAAGAAAATGTACATCCTAAGGCTTCTTAAGCGGAGTAGCGTATCGTAAGTATGCCGCGGAACATACACACGGTACGTCACTCTACTTAAGTCATCTACTCCATAAGCCAAGGTCAACCTACGCGACGAAAGTTCGGGTCTAATACCCCCTCCCCCCCGACTAAGTCTATGTTCCGTAAGGTGAAGCCTAGGTTTCGAAATCATATACGCCCTAGACTCCCTATAGTCAAACATATACTCAAACTAAGGTTAACCTAGCGTTCTGATACCAACTTTTTCACGACCCAAAATGGCACGTGACTGGCATTTGAATTATATGAAGTCTATATGACCCCATCTAATTCAAGTAAGCCAAAAATCCCAGAAATCTAAACCATTTTAAAGAATAAGTGAAGAAAAATAATCTTTAAAGCAAGTGGTTTTAATAACATAAGCCGAAGTATTGCATTTTAAAATCTCAAGTCTTTTCTTAAAATTTCGGCAGAGTTTCCTTTGTAAATACTGGCCCCAAAAGGGTACAACAAGCATAATATATATAAAGGCATCCCCAAGCGGGAGCTAGCTCTTCGCCAATTGGCGGTCATAACCACTCAAGCAATATAATATACAACGCCGAAGGGCGAAGATCAAAACTCAAAAGGAAACTCAAAATCATCTAGAAAACCCATAATAATACAACGCGCGACTCTAAGGTCGAAAGAATAACAACTAGTTTTCTTAGTCAGAAATTATATACAAGTCTGATTGATGGAGTTTACTAGATACAACTGAAATATAATAAAAGTACAATGGTGGTCACCATGCAAGTGAACCCACCTACCAAAGCAATCACCCGGAAAGAAGCAGTGTGCCTGCAAAGCCGCTAAGGATACTTGTACGGCAAAACCTGCAAGAAACTGTGGCACAACGGGGGTGAGTTGCCAACTCGTGAGTAGAAAACATCACAGAGCAGAAATCGAATAAACAACGACTTCCTAGGTCAACTATATCAGAAAGGTAATACTATGATATCTAGGGTGATCGTATCTGCATATGTGCCAATAATGTACGCAACATCTATATGTATATGGATATCATCCAACCATAAACAAAGTCTGTATGCATATGGATCTCGTACACTCAAAACATCATAAAAGCATATGCATGAAAGTATGAGGATATAAATCAACGTGTGTCCCTCGCGATACGTAAAAATCATGGAACCTGAGTGTCTAGCATCGACACTCGAAACATCGTGAAACCCGTGTCCAGCATCGACACGTAAATCCTCATATATCTCAAGGGCTGCATCCTCAGATCGGCTCTCATATCCATCTCACTAATCCGGTCGGTATCCTCCGGATAACCGCCGAGTCTAAATACTATCACCGGTAGGTAGTGCTCCCCTTCCAGGCTCACCATCTAACATACACGAGTCTCCTTGCCCCGGAGTACCTCACCGGGTCCACCATGTACCCGCAGACGGTGCCTACCGCTCCTCGAATCGGGTTTCACATATCGCACGTCTCCGAACCGAGAAAACACATGGTGGGCGCACTGAAATATCATATCAGGAGAAAACGGGTTTTTAAAACAATACATACATTCTTTTGAAATAGCCACGGTTCTCAAATCGAGAAATCTCATGAAAACAACATATCTCAATGCGTATAATCATAAAGCATGATGTATGCAACATATAACAGAAATGTAAGCATATCCGTATACTATGCAACATGGAACAATAATATGCCCATAATAAGGGTAAACCGCTCTATTAAATGAATCCATTTTTAAAATGTCTCCTGCGGTTCCCAATTTCTCTAAAGTCAAATGCAGCATCGTATAAAGGTGCATATGTAACTATAGCAAGTAAATTGTGCAAAGAGTTATATCAAGATGCAGCAATCCTACTGTGTAGTGATATGGCAATTATCGATTATAATGTGTGTGAGCCGGCAAGCAGGTGTACGTGGAGCATACGCATCATCGGTAATGATACTGGTGTCCTGACAACATGGGTTTCCATATAACAATAAAACACATTTAAGCATGCGATGCGATGCGAATAGCAAGAATATGCGGAAAATGAATAATAAACGTAACAGTGAAGAATCTACATAAATATATATGAGTCATACAATTTTTCCATTTGAAATAACACGAATCGTGGTGTTTAGAAAAGAAAAAAAGGGGCTACGGTGTTTTTAAGAAAAGGTACGTCCTTTGAAATATCCGTAGAATCCCTTGGCATGTCTTTAAAATACTCATGATTCGTTAGTTTTGAAATAGGTATGACTCGAGTCTAGTCTAATGTTCATATCATATTTTTGCATTTTTATACCGCCCATTCCTAATTCCATTGCATATAAGTAGGTACTTTTGATCCATGTCTGCTAAATAGTTGCAGGTTGCAGGTTCTCAGCTCTTTGCAGTGAAATTCATGAAAAGTCGCAACAAATGTGGGACTACGACCAACAAACAAAGAAATACGGGTTTCCGCACACTATCCGTATAATGCCGCCTACCATTTCAAGGAACAAATGGAAAATCATTGGGCATTTCAATGCACAAAACACAAAGGCAGCACAAGATCCAAGACTTCAACGCGGAGATCAAGGCAAGAGTCCATATCATTCTGCACTGTGGGAAATCTGGAAGGAGATTGAAGAGATTCTGAGAAACCAAGTGAATAAAACAGAAGAAACCCTGAAGTGATGGCCCCATGATTCCACTAAACAGCCGCGGAACCGCGGCCAAACAGGCACTTCTGCCGCGGAACCGCGGCTGTGTTATGCACGTGTCGGTGGCAGTGTCGGTGCTTTGACTCGGCTCTCTTGGGGTAGTTTTGTAAATTAGTGATTGGATCAGAATGTAAACCTAGGGTTTCTTATATATAAATAAGAGAGCTCAAAGCCAAATAGTTATGCCTCTTTTTATTTTTATTTCTAGATCTAGAATTTAATTCTCCATTGTAATGAGCTTTTAAGAGGTATCAATAAAAGTAAGTTCTTTTTATTTTTCTCTCAATCTTCTTATCGTATTTTATTATCTGCAATTATTATTTGTTAATCTAGTTGTAGAATTTAATCTGTATTTTTCTTATCTCAAATTTTATTTTTATCTTTTTAATGGATGAGTAATTCCTCACTTGTTAGGACAGGAGAAGGAAAGTTTGAGAGAAGGAAATCTCTCTCACTCATTTCTTTGCCCAACACCTTAAAATTCGGACTCAGATTAATTGAACCATAATCCTCTCACTACGGCACCCTATCCTATATGATAGCGGTGATTCCCTAGTTAGACAGGTTGTGGTTGAATTAATTGGAGGTTAGGGCTAAGAGACAAGAACGGACGGACAAGGACCAAAAGGGAGAAACTAAGCATGGAAAGCCTAGCTTATACTTGCAAGTTTCTTCTTAGTCGTGCGAATCCTCGTTGTTTCCGATTACCTTAACACATATAATCAGAAGGGCATTGAAAGAAGTAGAATTTCCTAAACTCGAACTAACCTAATCATAACCCTAGCAAGCATTTTATCATCTTTTATCTCATTCGTAGAACTTAAAACAAATCATCGTTTTTTTGGATTTAACTCCTTAAAACATAAAGAAAAAGATTCCATCTCCCTGTGGATCGACCAGTACTCAACCGGCTAGCTACCAAGCGACACCGTCGTGATTGCGGTAAATTTAAAAACAGAAAATCTCTACCAATCAAATGGCGCCGTTGCCGGGGAGACGGTAGTTTCTTTCTTTGTGTAATTTCGGGTTAATTAAAAATATAAAAAAATTGAAAAATTAAAAATATATAAAAAAATCATCTTCTTATTTTTGATTGGATTTTGTGCTGATTGTGCAGGAAAGGAAGACGGACTGGTTTAGATCTGGAGCAACTCAGTGAACAAATCCAGAAATAGGAGATCTGAATAAGAAGAGGAGAACCAACTCAGCACAGAGAACCAAATTTGAAGATCCAAACTCACTGATCCGCCGCGGAACTGCGGCAAAAGCAAGGGTTTGACCGCGGAACCGTGGTTAACTGGTGATGTCAGCACCCAATTTTCTCTGTAAGTATCTCTTTTCTACTCTCCTCTCCTCTGCACTCCACTGAAAAAATTTCCTGCAGGTTTCTTTGCACAGATTCTATTTCTCCTATCCAATAAATTATTTTTGTGCAGGATTCTTTGCGCTTCCAAATAAAAAAAAATTTTGCAAGTGTTTTAGATTTTTGGTGTGTTAACTGCTTTGCATAATTAATATGGAATCTAAGAGGCTATAACACCAATTAAGATTGGGTGGGGATTTCATTACCCTTCCTAAGACCCCAAAAATCACTAAAAGTATATGCATCACCCTTGAGTTAATTAAAAAATATCTAGACAACTAAAGACTGTCGTGCTCATTAGGACAGAGGAAGGTTGTGGGCATTCAATCGTTTATCTAAACTTGAATTTGTGGTGCCTAGGCTAGACAAGTGAGAAAGGTAACTTTAAAAGGCCCGTCTCACGGTGATTCGTGAGCGGAACCCTCCTTTCTTCATTTATGCTTACGTGGCCACAATTGGCAGTGAAGAGATGATTTGAGGGTTATCTCACAACTTGTCACTTTGGAACAATTGGGAGCAGTCTAGTGGACTTAGAAGACCATAGCTCTAGGTTTGATTGTGCATGTTTTAACTCTGATTGTTTGAAGTAAGTCCGTACACATTCTTGCAAAACAATTTCTAAAAAACACTTTCAAAAATTTCAAAACTCCAAAAACAAAAAAAAAATTATAAAAATATAATTTAAAAAAATAAATAATTTTTTTTTTACATCTCTTCAGGGTTTCTCCATGTTGCTTTCATCTTCTGTTTTCTTATTCTTTCTCTCATCACATCATAGGTACCCCACCTCGCAAAACTCTTGCCGAACTTTGGTACCCACAACCAGATATTACTTCCTACGGTTCTTGTTTTGGTCGAATTTCGAATGACCCCTCCATGCCCAAAATTTCTTTGAAAGATCGAATAGACGCGTCTAGGACAATCAATTGGACTCCGCAATCCACCTTGTATCAACCATTTCAACCTTCACCACCTTCTTACGTTGATACTCCTTTTTCGAGTCCTGTTGTAACTCTGAAACTCATGTCTATTGCTGAACATATTTAACAATCTCGTAACCGATCTTTCACTCCTTTCACCACTTCGAATTCTTTGGCTCAACAATTCCATTCACCTTCTTATCCAAATGTTGATCCTACTCCTGTCCAATCATTCAATTCCTACCAGTCCTATCCGACTTTTGCACATTCCCTAGACATTGCTTCTACACAGCCATTTGAGAGTTTCACGTATCCATACAACTTTGAATCTTTTACTGAAACCCAGTCACAACCCATGTCTGATCTGGAACAGTCGTTAGAAGACTTCCGGGTAGCGTCGTACCAACATATGATGGATTTGAATGCATCTATGGCCGCCCTCATACAACCTAACGAACCGGCAGCTAGTTTCCAACTATCTCCACATTTCCCAATTTATGATGAGGCGGTAGGACAGGTTGAGAATTTGAGTGGAGAAAGTGAGCTGTACACCCTTCCAAATCATACCTACCAGTCCCCAATTGAATCCCACAACTCCGGTTTTGAATGTCTATCGAGTGTCCCTCGTGATTCATCAATTGAAGATAGAATGATTAATGAGTTGTGCGACTTTTTAGTGTTTGATTTGCTTGATTGTGAATGGTCCCTTTCGAGTGAACCCACACCCAATCCTTTTGATCTCTACATCTCCACTCTAGAACATGAATTAATTGATACCCATGCTTTTGATGAGGTGTTTGAGAAACAAGATTTTCACTTGATCAAGGATATTGACGCAGGGAATATTTTGGATGATGAACCAGCAGTTTTGGATGAGTTTTTCTTTCCAATTCATCATCCCGAGACATTAAATGTTTCTCCCGAGCTTCATATGCGTCTTGATTTTGATGAGAATTGCATGGATAAGCTAAATTTTGAGGAGAGTATTGAGAAAATTATTGAGGATGAAGCAGTTTTACTTGAGGAGTCGGATTTTCCAATTCATTCTATCCCTTTCATTGACTGCGCACACCCTCCTGTATCTTTAACCGATACCTCCTCAATCACTTCCCTCCATCCTCGTTCCGACCTTGCAAGAAACCGTTACACTTTCATTTTCAATGTCTGGTTTACCAAGTTCGACGTACCCATGTTTTCTCACGAATCTTGAGGGATTTGACCTCATTTCTCAGTGGGTTGATAGATTAGCACAATCACTTTTTACACATCGGTCATTACAAATTGTGCTAATTTATACACTCCATTTCCACCCTCAAGTTCGTATTCCACTTCTTTCTCCCACTTTCTCTGGTTCTTCTTCTAATCTTCCTTTAATGATAGCGAGTGTTAATGAATAACAATCCGATATTTTGAGTTCGATAATTCTAGAAAAACAACTTGATTTAGACTCTTTTAAAAATGAGGTAGATGAGCCTTACGAGTCTCCTACCTCCATAATTTTTGAAAAATCATGTGTGTTGAATTCTGGCACGACACTTATTGACATTGAAATGTTCAATCGGACCATCGATGAAAGTTTCGAAGATATTTTCGCCGACGAACTCGCATTCCTAAACGACACGGATTTTGTGATTAATCAACCTCCACCTGAAGAAGTCGAACCACCGCCATTTCTTCTTATCACATACGAGAATGTGACCATTCTTCCCATTCCTAATCATCAACATTCTCGTTTCCGTTCATCATTATTGTTTCGTCTCTACAAATCGAGACATAAACCATTTCTTTTACACCACTTATCTCTTACCCACTTCTTCCTGGCTCCATACAACATGTTCTTCCACCAACCGGTGCGTTTCACTGATAAATTCTTCGAATGGTTGGTGTTGACTTTTGGTCTTTGAAAAGCTTGGCATTGACCGGTAACTTTGACCCCCCCTCTTTAAAAACTTAACATTGTTTAACTTAAGTTTGGGGGGTATAATTTGGCTCTTGAAAATAAAAAATTTTTAACTCAAAGTGGTGAGCCAAAAATAAGTTTGGGGGAGATTTTCACAATCATATTTCATGTCCCCGTTAATAAATTTTTCCTCCCAAGTTTACAGGTTTATGAGATTAAAAAAAATGGCAATAGTGGAAACATTGTTTCAAAGAAGTTTGGGGGTATATCACACTTGTAATTATATAAAAAAAATTATAAAAATAATATTAAAAATAAATTTAAAAAATTTCAAATTTTCGTGGGTATTTTTGTAAATATTCAGTTCTATTAAATGAATAAATAAATAATACAATTTTTTCTTTACAAAATAAATTCCTCTTTTTAAGGGGTCCTTTTTGCAAATAACCAATACCCCTTTTAAAAACAACCCCACCCCTCTCTGCATTTCCCGAACCCTAAAATTATCCTAAACAAAAACCCTAGCCGTCGCTTCTGAAATCGCAACACGATCGTACAAGGCCGCCGCGCTTCCGCCGCTGACGCCAGCATTCAGCCGCGCTTCCTCCACTCCTCTGCTGCCTCTCCCTCTGAAATTTTCATAAGAGGTTCGATCTTCTCTGCTCTTCTCTGTTAAATCTTTAGCTTTCTGCAATTTTATTTCAATGGCACACACATTTCAGTTTGAAAGGGATTTCTCCCAATTGTTTGCACATAATATTTATGGTAGTTATTTCGTTGATGAGATCCGAAGGCGCGGATGGAACTTTTTGTTATTTAACCATCCGAATGCATTCGCGCTTCCGGATCTAGTTGCCCGTTTCTACGAATGTATGGAGGAGGGTTATCTTGAATAACATGGGTACATTAGATTAATATGGGGGACAAGGAAATTATAATTGATAGGGACTTCATTCATGAGGTCACCTTAATTCCACAACTCCCCATTCATGACCAACCCCTCCGATTCGAGGACTACCTACTGTTGGGGTAAAAATTTACACCCCCGTTGACCGAGTCAAAGTCAAGGTCAACCCCAAGCCAGGTGGGCCCAAGCCCAGGTCAAGCGGGCCCATGCCCAAGTCGAGCCCGCGGCCAGCCTCCTCCATGCTAAAATATAGATCATGTAATAAATAATTTTTATGTAATTTTTTATACATGAATGCATGCAAAATGGGCATAAAGCCAATATTTTGTAAGCCCATGGCTTATGTGCAAAAATGAAATGGCACATGAGCCATGGGATGACTAAAATGACATTTTTGTGAAGCCCAAGGGGCTATATGCAAATATGTAAGCCTATAAAAGGCAACATGATGGATAAAAAAAAAAGAACTTTTTTCTCTCTAAAAAAAAAAAACAAGTCTTAGAGCTGAGCTCTTTTCTTCCATCTTCAAGGTTCTAAACCTTTTCATTTTCTTTTGAATTTAAATCAAGAGTTTTACTCTTTCTTTTCCAAAACTAAGTAGTTTTCCACCACAAAACCCACAAAGGGGAACTCAGATCTTCCATTAGATCTCAAAAAGGAGTGATTTTTAAAATCCCCTCTTCTTGATCTTCAAGATCCGGCCAAGCGATAGGAGGAAGAAGAAGAACATCTTTCACTAAATCCCCCCCCAAAAAAGAAGAAGAAGAAGAAGAAGAACACTTAGGAGTCCAACTCCTCTTTGATTTCTCATCAGAGAAATCTTTTTTTTTTAGGCTAAAAGCCTCCTTTTCCTGCCGGCGCTCCAGCGCAGAGCGCCCACGTGCCGACACGTGGCGCGCTTGCGCTCCAGCGCCAGCGCTCGAGCGCAAGTCGCCCTCGTGCCGACACGTGGCGCTCTTGCGCTCCAGCGCAAGCGCCCGAGCGCAAGTCACCCTGGTGTCGACACGTGGCGCGCTTGCGCTCCAGCGCAAGCGCTCGAGCGCAAGTCGCCCTCGTGCCGACACGTGGCGCTCTTGCGCTCAAGCGCAAGCGCTCGAGCGCAAGCGCTCGAGCGCAAGTCGCCCTCGTGCCGACACGTGGCGCGCTTGCGCTCAAGCGCAAGCGCTCGAGCGCAAGTCGCCGACGTGCCGACACGTGGCGCGTTGCGCTCCAGCACTCTGCGCTCGAGCGCAAAGCGCCCACGTACCGACACGTGGCGCGCTCGCGCTCAAGCGCCTAGGCGCTGGCTCCACGCATCCTTTGGATGTCTTTTTCCTCTCTACTTATATATACATGTATATATATACATATGTATACAAATGTACACATACACATACTCCGCCACACTCTCCCCCTCAAAAAAAATTTCGAGCCGGGGCGCTGCCCCGAACCCCGCAAGGGGGCTGCTAGCCCCCTTGACCCCCAGCCCGCTATCCGGGTAGCGGGACCCCCGTAAAAACTCTGCGTGGCTCCCGATATATCCAAAACCCCCTTTCAAAACAAAACACACGCACACTGCACATTGAGTTCGCATGACCAATTTAACCCGTTAATCGGAGGTTCCCTCGCCCCAAAGGCGAGGGGTAATTAACGGCAGCTTAGTCCGCGGCTGCCGGAGATTCGGATCCCCACAATCATTAAACCCCGGCCTACCCTAGGCAGGGGGAATCTGTAGTACGCCTGACAAGCGCGCGCGTATTCCCATCTCACTGGGGTGACGAAAAACACCTTACAGATTCTGGCACGCCCGGTGGGACCAATCTCTCCTCCTATATTTCGGGTTAAGCATTCATGCGAACTCAGTCAATATACATACCTATATTTATACTGAAATAATGTTTTTTTTCATGCAGGGTTTCAAGCAATCACCCTTCAACAATGTCTCCAAAGATGAACTCAGCTCTCAGCACGGCTCCCGTCTCCTACACGATGAAGATAGACTCCAGGATGGTCCTCCCGGCCAGTCTCGGGCGACAATGGGAGGAGCCGCTGCTACCATTTGGCTCTATTACGTTCATGCCAGTTGGCGCCATCCCATCTCCTCAAGCCCCGGTGACAGACAAACCGGTCTCGAAAGGCAGGAGACCAAATGTGGTGATCTCAAGGGCGCCCCAACCCAAACGCAAGTCGGTATCTGAACGACTTTCCTTGGCCCCAGCTGGGGGCAAGGCCATCGACACCAACAAAGCTACAATGCGTCCCGAGCATGCTCCAGCGGTGCCCTTGACCACCGCTCGATCGGGTGTCTTCTCTAAGCTCCCCGCTGATCAACTCACAATGGCTTCCCGGGTAGCAGATGCCCAAAAAGCCTTCAAAATTGAGAAGCTGAGGGAGAAAAGGCTCAGATATAGAGCCAACAAAAGGGCTAGGGCTACTGCCAGGCTAAACCTCATGAGGTTCGAAGAACAGGGTTACCCCGCCAAATATGAGGGGATGGCTGAATGTGTTATCCACACTGTCTACGTGGTAGGCACGCGTAGCAAGAGCAAGGACGGGGCTACCACATCTCAAATCCAATCTGGCTTGAATGTGGTTGCCACTTCCCAAGAACAGCCGCCTCCGCTGGATGATGAAAACCCTCTCGATGAGACTGATAGGCAGAGAGAGCCCTCAATTCATGAGGAGTCAGGCTCGGAAAGCGAAGATGAGCCAACTTTCCGTCCTAAGACCGCAGAGCAACAACTTCTCCAAGAGATCCGAAAACAGCTCAGAAGCAAAGATAAAGAGATGGCCAAGCTCTACTCAAAGATCGACGACTTGACAAATGTCGTCTTACGGCTTACGGCCCAACTTGCCTCTCAGCCGCCCAATCAAGCACAGGGTTCAGCTCATGAACCAGGAAACGGTGTCCCGAGACAGCCGACGCCCGTTCCCTCAAATCCAAAAGTGGGCGGACCGCATGAAAATCAGTCACATCCTATCTCAGCAAATGTCTTGGCTACCGATGACAGTAGCCCGCTAACTCAAGATCAAATCATGGATTTGGTTGCCAACAAAGTCAAAACATTGGTGGCCGAAGCCGAAGCGCAAAAAGATATCAGCAGTAGTGGGAGACCATATCCTGCTCAGTATGATCTGGTGGAATTTCCTAGCGGCTATGTCATCCCTAAATTCGGAAGATTCGATGGGACGGGAAATGCGAATCAACACATCGCCCACTTCAAAGCCTCTTGCGGGAATACTGGGGGTAATGATGCGCTTCTCCTCCGCCAGTTCGTTAATAGCCTGACCGATGTTGCTTTCGACTGGTACGCGAGCATACCAGATGGCTCCGTTACTACTTTCGTCCAAATGGAATCTTTGTTTCGACAAAGGTTCATGAGCGTCAGCGATAAGATCACCATTGCCGAGCTCGTAAGGACCAAGCCTAAGAACAACGAAAGCAACACGGATTTTATAACCCGATGGCGAAATCTCTCCGTCAAATGTGAACCACCGATAGAGCAGGACCAATCTGTCAGTCTCCTCGTCGGAAATCTCAACAATTGGATGGCCCCGTTTCTATGCACCGTGGGTCTCAAAACATTCCAAGAGCTGACCAGGAAAGTTCAGATGCTGGAGCGCTCAAAGCAGGAGTCCTCCTCGGATTCCCAAAATAACAATAGGTCATGGAGAAACCGAAAGGACGATAATCGCAAAGGCGGAGATCCCGACGATTCTGAATCTTTCAATGCTTCGGCTAACCGAAATAAGCAAGGGTTGAGCGGGCCTAATGCCAACCAGCTTCGGAAGCCAATGTTCGGAGAGGGAGGAGAATCTCCACTGAAAGAGAAGCTGGATAAGGTCTATTCCTTCAGAAGGGACAAAATCCGTAAAATATTCAAAGACGCCCTGAAGAACGGTCTACAACTGCCAGAGTCAAAAAGACCGCAGGAAGTGAATAGGACCGACGACCCCAAATACTGCCCCTATCACAGAGTGATAGGCCATGCCATTGAGGACTGCTTCGTCTTCAAAGATTGGGTCGAAAAGCAATACAAGGCAGGAGAGATAGAACTGTCCAAAGGCGTGTTAACAAACAGTCAAGCTGCAACCGCCAATTTCATACAAACGGAGACCGAAGTTCTTCGTGAAACCGATTCTCTCAGGCATCTGCCTTTTTCTGAAAACCATCGACCACCACGTCATTAAACTGTGAACAGTCGACCTCTAAGTCGTTAAACTGGGAATGTAAAAAAAAATGTAAATAAACAAAAAAAATGTGTAAATAAAAGGAAAATGAAGAAAAGCCGAAATGATGGGGCAACTCGCAATAAAAATCAGCGAGTAAAATAAAGATGAAGATAAAAGCCGAAATGATGGGGCAACCGCGAATAAAAGCCGAAATGATGGGGCAATCACGACCTTCGCGATAAGAAAAGCTGAAATGATGGAGCAATCGCGGTAAAACAAAAAATAAAAAAAAAAAAAAAAAACAGCGGCGAATGATGAGTCGCTCCTGGTACCATATTCCAGTGCAGCGATGCAGACGCCAAACAAAAATTCAAATTTCCAAAATTCTCCCAGCCCTACGACCAGTCCCCAAATTGACTGCCGTATACAATCCACGGGCTCAAATAATTCTCATCGTACTCATGCCCCACCGTAATCACCAGTTACTCGGCTGGTCTCCGCCTCTGGAATTATGCTCCATTAAGAAGACCCACTCATGTGTCCTCACGATACATGAGGAGAACAAACCTTTGTGGGATCCTTACGACTCATAAAGGAAAAACACACTTAGGAGTCCCCACGACTCCTAAGGAGAAAATACACCTGCGAGATCCTTACGACTTGCAGGGAGAAAATGCTTTTATGGGACCCTCACGGCCCATAAAATTGAAAAGTCTTAGGTGGTAGGGATCTAAACCTGTCTCCTAAGCCATCGCTCCCCAATACCCACGTGGCGAATGATGAGTCGCTCTTGGTACCATATTCCAGTGCAGCGATGCAGACGCCAACCAAATTCCAAATCCCATACCCCAACGGCGAATGATGAGTCGCTCCTGGTACCATATTCCAGTGCAGCGATGCAGACGCCAACCAAATTCCAAATCCCATACCCCAACGGCGAATGATGAGTCGCTCCTGGTACCATATTCCAGTGCAGCGATGCAGACGCCAACCAAATTCCAATCCCATGCCCCAATGGCGAATGATGAGTCGCTCCTGGTACCATATTCCAGCGCAGCGATGCAGACGCCAACCAAATTCCAATCCCATGCCCCAATGACGAATGATGAGTCACTCCTGGTACCATATTCCAGTGCAGCGATGCAGACGCCAACAAAGTCCCGAATTTTTTTATGGCCCTACGGTCTGGATCATACATCCTGCAAAACCGTATACAATCCACGGGCGTAAAACAATTCTAATTCCTCCCAAGTCCTACCGGTGAGGCCACATTCAAAGTCCCACCGGCGGTGAAGATTTAAAAAAAAAAGGGGTATGTCCACAAGCAAAATGGGCACGGATGAAAACCCGAAAGGGCTCCGTGAGTAAAAACAGCAGGACTGCCGGTGAGTTTGTGAAAACCTGAAAGGGCGCAAACTTGTGAAAAAAAAAAGATGAAATGCACTTGCAAAGTCCTCTCGACTTTGTGAGGAGAAAATTCCCGCGTGAGATCCTTACGACTCACAAAGGTGCAACACACTTGGGAGTCCCCACGACACCCAAGGAGAAAATACACTTACGGGATCCTTACGACCCGTAGGGAGAAAATGCTTTGTGAGACCCTCACGGCTCACAAAAATTGAAAGGTCTTAGGCGATAGGGACCTAAAACCTGTCTTCTAAGCCATCGTTTCCTAATAAGCAAACGCAAATGATGATTCGCTCCTGGTACCATATTCCAGTGTAGCGATGCTGATGCCAAACAAAAAAAAAAACAACTCCCAAATCCTCTCCCATGACAAATGATGATTCGCTCCTGGTACCATATCCCAGTGTAGCGATGCTAATGTCAACCCAAATCAAATCAAACCAACAACCTCTACGGCGGAATCATGCTCCGTCCCAGAATTTACCTAGTGTCGAAATCATGCTTCGCCTCGGGATATCTACCTTCCCTGCCGGAATTATGCTCCGCCTCGGAATCAAGTCAACCAGCAAGCTCTGCGTCGGAATTATGCTTCGTCTCAGAATGCACCCCGTGTCGAAATGATGCTTCGCCTCGGTGTACCTGCCTTCCCTGTCGAAATTATGTTTCGCCTCGGGATCAAGTCGACAAACAAGCTCTGCGCCGGAATCATGCTCCGTCTCAGAATGTACCCCGTGTCGAAATCATGCTTCGCCTCGGAGTATATGCCTTCCCCGTCGGAATATGCTTCGCCTGGGAATCAACCTCTGCATCGAAATTATGCTTCGGTCAGAATATCTGCCGCCCTTCGGAATGATGCTCCGAACCCTGGAATTATGCTCCGCTCTTCGGAAAGATGCTCCGAACTCTGGAATTATGCTCCGTACTTCGGAACGATGCTCCGAATCCTGGAATCAAGCTCCGCGCTTCGGAATGATGCTCCGAACTCTGGAATCATGCTCCGCTCTTCGGAAAGATGCTTCGAACTCTGGAATCATGCTCCGCCCTTCGGAATGATGCTCCGAATCCTGGAATTATGCTCCGCCCTTCGGAATGATGCTCCGAACCCTGGAATTATGCTCCGCTCTTCGGAAAGATGCTCCGAACTCTGGAATTATGCTCCGCAAATCGGAATGATGCTCCGCCCCTGGACTTATGCTCCGCGCTTCGGAATGATGCTCTGACATTGGAATTATGCTCCGCGAATCGGAATGATGCTCCGATCCTCGGGAATCATGCTCCCCGGGATGATGCTTCGCCTCCGGAATGATGTTCCACCTCGAAGTTCAGCTTCAAGATCCATCAATTTCATGCACACAACTCAAATGTGCGGTGTGCATTTATTGATGGGGGGCACTTTGTTGGGGTAAAAATTTACACCCCCGTTGACCGAGTCAAAGTCAAGGTCAACCCCAAGCCAGGTGGGCCCAAGCCCAGGTCAAGCGGGCCCATGCCCAAGTCGAGCCCGCGACCAGCCTCCTCCATGCTAAAATATAGATCATGTAATAAATAATTTTTATGTAATTTTTTATACATGAATGCATGCAAAATGGGCATAAAGCCAATATTTTGTAAGCCCATGGCTTATGTGCAAAAATGAAATGGCACATGAGCCATGGGATGACTAAAATGACATTTTTGTGAAGCCCAAGGGGCTATATGCAAATATGTAAGCCTATAAAAGGCAACATGATGGATAAAAAAAAAGAACTTTTTTCTCTCTAAAAAAAAAAAACAAGTCTTAGAGCTGAGCTCTTTTCTTCCATCTTCAAGGTTCTAAACCTTTTCATTTTCTTTTGAATTTAAATCAAGAGTTTTACTCTTTCTTTTCCAAAACTAAGTAGTTTTCCACCACAAAACCCACAAAGGGGAACTCAGATCTTCCATTAGATCTCAAAAAGGAGTGATTTTTAAAATCCCCTCTTCTTGATCTTCAAGATCCGGCCAAGCGATAGGAGGAAGAAGAAGAACATCTTTCACTAAATCCCCCCCCAAAAAAGAAGAAGAAGAAGAAGAAGAACACTTAGGAGTCCAACTCCTCTTTGATTTCTCATCAGAGAAATCTTTTTTTTTTAGGCTAAAAGCCTCCTTTTCCTGCCGGCGCTCAAGCGCAGAGCGCCCACGTGCCGACACGTGGCGCGCTTGCGCTCCAGCGCCAGCGCTCGAGCGCAAGTCGCCCTCGTGCCGACACGTGGCGCTCTTGCGCTCCAGCGCAAGCGCCCGAGCGCAAGTCACCCTGGTGTCGACACGTGGCGCGCTTGCGCTCCAGCGCAAGCGCTCGAGCGCAAGTCGCCCTCGTGCCGGCACGTGGCGCTCTTGCGCTCAAGCGCAAGCGCTCGAGCGCAAGTCGCCCTCGTGCCGACACGTGGCGCGCTTGCGCTCAAGCGCAAGCGCTCGAGCGCAAGTCGCCTACGTGCCGACACGTGGCGCGTTGCGCTCCAGCACTCTGCGCTCGAGCGCAAAGCGCCCACGTACCGACACGTGGCGCGCTCGCGCTCAAGCGCCTAGGCGCTGGCTCCACGCATCCTTTGGATGTCTTTTTCCTCTCTACTTATATATACATGTATATATATACATATGTATACAAATGTACACATACACATACTCCGCCACACTCTCCCCCTCAAAAAAATTTTCGAGCCGGGGCGTTGCCCCGAACCCCGCAAGGGGGCTGCTAGCCCCCTTGACCCCCAGCCCGCTATCCGGGTAGCGGGACCCCCGTAAAAACTCTGCGTGGCTCCCGATATATCCAAAACCCCCTTTCAAAACAAAACACACGCACACTGCACATTGAGTTCGCATGACCAATTTAACCCGTTAATCGGAGGTTCCCTCGCCCCAAAGGCGAGGGGTAATTAACGGCAGCTTAGTCCGCGGCTGCCGGAGATTCGGATCCCCACAATCATTAAACCCCGGCCTACCCTAGGCAGGGGGAATCTGTAGTACGCCTGACAAGCGCGCGCGTATTCCCATCTCACTGGGGTGACGAAAAACACCTTACACCTACCCTTGATGGGAAACGACTGTTCTAGGGAGCCACGAAAAGGCATTCAGGCTCGCATGCTGTTTGCGAATGTTTTAGTTGTGTGTCGTTGGGCACAAAATAATATTTTTGGTAGTTCGCACAACACAATATTTTTCACACCATCCCTCCATATAGTGCACTCATTGATGACACGAAACCCAAGCTATGACATGTGTACTGTGTTGCTTCACTCGATTGGCACCAGAAAAATGGTGGCCAATTATCCTTGCCCTATATTGGTGACACAACTGTGTCACCATTTCCTCCCTGTTGAGGAATTTGAATTTTATATGCATGGTGGGATTCCCATTAGACCCCTTCTTGAGGGCGTCTCCACGTCTTACACACGATTACATGATCTATGGTCGCGCACCGAGCCGGCCGAGGACGTGCCCGCAAAGACACCCAGCTCGAGCTCAACCGCGAGCGATGAAGAGCTTACCCCAGCTGTGCAAGTGCGCTTGATGCGACGAACCAATAGGGGGGTAGAACGATTGATAGGGATGATGACCAGCTTGGATCAACGAGTAACGGGTCCGGAACAGGGAATGACCATCCTATTGGCCAGAGAGGAACGATCCCGCTCACGATCGAGGGGACGGAAAGGCTATGACCAGTGAGGCCGCGTCAAGTATACGCCGCAGGGAGCAGTGAGGGCACTGCTATTAATAAGTTTGGGGGTGAGGGTATTGTAAATAGTTATCTTTGCATTGCATCTGCATATTTTTATTTTTGTACATATTTGTTCTTCTCTTTGCATATTTAATTCCGCATTGCATCTTTATAAAAAATATAAAAATTAAAAAAAATTAAAATTAAAAGAAATAATATATATATATATATATATATATATATATATATATATAAAATCAATAAAAATTTAAAAAAAAATTATAAAAATTGAAAAGTTCAATTTTGGCCATATTTGACTTAAGTTTAACATGACGGTTGACTAGTTAGGAAAAACTAGATCTTAAACTTAGCAAATTAAAAACCCTAAAAATAACATTTCTTAAAGTTTAACTGTAGAAAATATACTTCCTTATAGTTTATTTAGAAATAGGAAAATTTTGAGTTCAGTTCTTAGGCTAAATCGAAATAAGGGAAGAGTATTGAAAGCTCTATTTGAAGTATAAGTCTGAAAGATAATTCTGAACCTTAAGTCCAAATTCTGAAAATATATACCCTATTTTATGCACTCACACACATCTTGAAACTTGGGATAGTAGAGAATACCTTGAAATGCTCGTCTAAAATCCTTAGTAAGAAGGAAAATAAAAGTATAAGAGGTGAATAAAGAGATAAAAAATGAACACTGGTTTTGTAATTACTTAAGGCATCATAAATAAAAAATATAGCGAGGGTGCTTTATCACGTAGTGCCTTAGACCAACTGGTTTGGGAGTCACTGCTAAGCCTTTGGTATTGCAAGACGAGGAATTATGTCTAAATGCGCAAGCACATTTTGTAATCGGTCGTTTAGTACCTCAAGAAGTATTACCGGTCGCATGAAGGATGTGTGAGCAATTTCATCAAAAATTCACCAACTAAAAGTATTTTGGAAGATGGATAAGAGTATGATAGCTTAAATTGAATTTCCAAGTGTAGGGGTGATAATTACACACACGTAGGGGTATATAATTGGAGTTTGGAGGAGAGATAGGAATAAAAGATAGGGCTTATATCTTCAGTAGAGATGATAAAAATTCCTAAGTTAAGATTGCACCTTAGAAAGAAAACTTAGTAGATGCTGAAAGCTTTATAAACATGAAAAACGTATATGATCTTAAGTTAAATAAAAAGGAAGCGTGAAAAATACGGGTTGATGGTTTCTAAGTTGAAGATAATAGAATTTCTTGCTAGAATACTGAATTGAAGAATTAGAGTCAACGGCCAAATTGATCGGATTTTGTGGGTAGTATCCGCTGAAAACCCTCAGGAGACAACATTCCTCCTACTAGGGACACCTAGAGGTTTAACGGCTTGTTGCACGAGCTCAGTGCAATCGCGTTCCCTGCGAAAGTGAGGCTAGGACTTTTTGAGAATAAAATTGTCTTTGCTCGGGACGAGCAAAAGATAAGTTTGGGAATATTTGTTCATATCAGATTTTTGCATTTTTATACCGCCCATTCTTAATCACATTGCATATAAGTAGGTACTTTTGATCCATGTCTACTAAATAGTTGCAAGTTACAGGTTCTCAGCTCTTACAGTGAAATTCATGAAAAGTCGCAACAAATGTGGGGCTACGACCAACAAACAAAGAAATACGGGTTTCTGCACACTATCCGTATAATGCCGCCTACCAGTTCAAGGAACAAATGGAAAATCATTGGGCATTTCAATGCACCAAACACAAAGGCAGCACAAGATCCAAGACTTCAACGCGGAGCTCAAGGCAAGAGTCTACATCATTCTGCACTGTGGGAAATCTGGAAGGAGATTGAAGAGATTCTGAGAAACCAAGTGAATAAAACAGAAGAAACCCAGAAGAGATAGCCCCATGATTCCACCAAACGGCCGCGGAACCAAGGCCAAACAGGCACTTCTGCCACGGAACCGCGGCCGTGTTATGCACGTGTCGGTGGCAGTGTCGGTGCTTTGACTCGGCTCTCTTGGGGTAGTTTTGTAAATTAGTGATTGGATCAGAATGTAAACCTAGGGTTTCTTATATATAAATAAGAGAGCTCAAAGCCAAATTGTTATGCCTCTTTTTATTTTTATTTCTAGATCTAGAATTTAATTCTCCATTGTAATGAGCTTTTAAGAGGTATCAATAAAAGTAAGTTCTTTTTATTTTTCTCGCAATCTTCTTATCGTATTTCATTATCTGCAATTATTATTTGTTAATCTAGTTGTAGAATTTAATATGCATTTTTCTTATCTCGGATTTTATTTTTATCTTTTTAATGGGTGAGTAATTCCTCATTTGTTTGGGCAGGAGAAGGAAGGTTTGAGAGAAGGAAATCTCTCTCACTCCTTTCTTTGCCCAACACCTTAAAATTCGAACTCCAATTAATTGAACCATAAGCCGCTCACTACGGCACCCTATCCTACATGATAGCGATGATTACCTAGTTAGACCGGTTGTGGTTGAATTAATTGAAGGTTAGGGCTAAGAGACAAGAACGGATGGACAAGGACCAAAAGGGAGAAACTAAGCATGGAAAGCCTAGCTTATACTTGCAAGTTTCTTCTCATTCATGCTAATCCCCGTTGTTGCCGATTACCTTAACACCTATAATCAAAAGGGCATTGAAAGAAGTAGAATTTCCTAAACTCGAACTAACCTAATCCTAACCCTGGAAAGTCTTTTATCATCTTTTATCTCATTTGTAGAACATAAAACAAATCACCAATTTTTTGGATTTAACTCGTTAAAACATAAAGAAAAAGATTTCATCTCCTTGTGAATCGACCCGTACTGAACCGGCTAGCTACCAAGCGACACCGTCTTGATTGCAGTAAATTTAAACACATAAAATCTCTACCAATCATCTAACATCTATAAGTAAACTACAGGACTAAACTAACAGGCTAATCGGAAAGGTAAGAAAACCACCTAAATCTGAGTCGATATATATATATATATAAATATATATATATATATATATATATATATATATATAACATATAATAGTCGGTGATCCCGCCTCAATAGTATCACATATGATACAATATATAACATGACATTCTCGAGTCAAGAGTGGGGATCTATCGTCAATATTCATCTCGTACGGTAAATCCATCATACGGCATCCTAAATCTGGGTACGGGTCAAATATCACATTTATCTCATTATTCATCCGGTATCCTTATCATCACATATCGTGAACTGGTGGTACCGATCTAAAGTCTAGTACATACTGATACCATCTACATATATATATACGTGTGTATGAAAACACATCGCCTATGGACCCGCTATAATATCATGTCGTATCTCATAATACGAACCAAATCATATCACCGATCTCGTGGCACCATGCCCAATCCTCATCGACTCATCTCCAAATATCGTATACTATCCTCATCATCCATGTATATGTAAACGTGTATATATATATATATATATATATATATATATATATATATATATTTACATAGTCCCATACCTGTGTGTGTGTGTGTGTATACATAACCTCATATACGCACAAGTAGTAAAATGTATGCAAGTGTGTGTGTGTGCGCGTGTTTGTAAACCTCATTCTAGGGCTCTTGACTAAGGAAATAACTATGTTGCCTCTAATACACTAAAAATAACTCATGAACGTCTAAAGTCTTACTTACTAATCATCCAAGTTTCGTAACACATAATCATATCTATAACATATATATCATATACTACACTACGAACTGCGGGGGTGCTATATGCCGTCCACCCTACATCCCCCGTAGATATATATCTACTCACCTCAATCCTCGCTCGCTGGAGTCGATGACGCCACGCTCATCCTTTTCATCTCGAAGTCCACGTGGGGGTACCTACAATTTCAAATGAGTCATATAGTATCAAGAATCGTACATGAAAACCAAAACGGCATGCGAATCGCTTATAGGTTAGAACATATAGCCTACACCTGCAAAACCACCAAACAACCCCCGTCGCTGACGTACAAACATCAGACGACGGAACACAATATCAAATACCAAATCCCAAATTAAAACGAAGTCGCAAAAAAATGCATCAACTCAAGAAAATGGTCCCAGATTTTACCCTAGGCCAAATTAGCGAATTTTGCATACTTGGAGGGTCTATTTTACTGGAGATAAAGCCCTGGACCAAACACGAAGCCCTAAGTCCCTGCTCTGGCCGCAAATTACGGCTAGAATGGATAAATCTGCGGCCATGGGTGGGAATTGGGGTCTTGGGTTTTGTGTATAGGTTCTAGGTTGCCTGCTTGTGTCCCTGTACTTGCTAAATATTTTTCAGGTGTCCCGGGTGATTGCAGATACCAATATATCCTCACAGAATCCACAAAATCCGATATCGGGGATTTCTAAGTTTTCAAAATGGGGTTTTAGTCTATGGTTTAGCCCAAAACACAATCATTATAGGGGTTTAAGGTCATTATAAATCCTCAATTGCACCTTTGGATTCAAATCAAACCCTAATACTCAACTTGGAATTTTCAAAGTTCCCTAAACATTATTAAAACACTTCTAATCAAGCATGGACACTAGTGTAAACTAAACACTACACTAATGGTTAAAGTATTATCTCATTTGGCAACTCAAGAATTTTCTTGAGTTGCCCTAAGCGCTCAAAATCTGATTTTTCTTGGTCCAAAGTGCTTGTAGGGAGCTTGTGCATGTTTTTTGTGAAGAGGAGATAGAGTTTTGATGAATTTTTGGTGGTGTTTTGTGGGGATGAAGTGGAGGTGGGAGATGAGGCAGCCATGGTGAGAGGGAGAGGGAAAAAATGGTGAAGAGATAATGAGAGAGGAATGAGACCAAGTCAAGACAACCCCTCACCTCACTCTCTCTCATGCCCATCCCTCTTTCTTTATTCTTTCCATTATCTTTTCTATTCTTTTCTTTTTTTTCCTACTCTCATTTCACCTTAAAACAAAGCAAAAGAAAAAGAAAGCCATGGTAGAAAAATGTAGCAAATATGAAAAATGACTTGGTGCATGTCACATGAACAAAACAAGCTTAATGCACGATTAGTGATATTTAATCACGATTAGCATTAAAGTGGAATATATTTAATCATACAATTTTATAATTTGCTTAAATCATATAAAACAACCTCATTTCTATAATTCTTATAATTTTCCAAATATTTTCCACTTTATCGGTATTTAATTATACCGCATTATTAAAATATTCATAATATTTATTATTTAATTATAAAAATTCCTAAAAATAATATTTTATTTTTCTGAAATGTTACAAGTTGGGTGCAGTTCTGAAGCACTTAGAGGAAGTGGCGGTTAGATAGGATTCGCCTCTCCCGGTATTGGGGGTTGATATCGTGTTGTGTTTGGAGAGACATTACACAAAGTCCCTGGCCCGGGCAAGCGAGATTTACTAGTAGGTATTCCAGTAGTTTCTCAGGGTGTTCTGGGCTACACTCCGACACGACTTATACCGCTATTAGGGATCTGACGTTTACCATCCCCCTAGGCCCGATATGCGATACTCTTAGACGAACAGACCGAACTGTACAGAGATTGTCACATTCAGGCTCAGTAGGAGTTCAGATTGGTTTTCCTCATCGGCCTTCTTATCGACATCTACCTGGAAATCGTTACGTGCAACTAGTACCGCTTGCGGCATGTGGTTAAACCTACTGCCAGCGTAGTGTCGAGTCTTTAGAGTCCCACACAGAGAGTTTCCCTGCACTGGGCAAAAGGTGTAGAGGCCGTATGGTTTTATGACAGGGCTTCGATCACTCACGTACACTTGTGCGCGTATGATGTTCGGGCGGATAATACTAGTGGGCTTTGGTTTAAGCCGGATCCTAGTATTATATTGATGGATCAGTTTCGTCTCTTTGTATTCGTGTTTCTCGGAACACGAATGCGGGTATGTATATACGGATGTGAGGAGCACAGAAGGAGACACCGCATTAGGGTTTTGACCATTTACTTGATTAAAACAATTATGAGGTGGAGAAAAGTATTTGGTATTTTTGTAAATGATAATTGTGGCATGGCTACTTGTATTGACCATTTGACTTGTATTGACCATTTGACTTGGTTTGACTTTTTGACTTTAGATATTTTGGCGAGATATTTTTGTGAGCTAGATATTTTTGAGGAGATATTTTTTCATCACATGGTTGTGGTCATTTCAAGCTAGCCATCACAATTTCTATTATGCATTATCATTTATCAAAAAAAATTCTCTTTCCTCAAGTGAGCTCTCATGCTTGCTCTCTTCTTCTTCCTCAATACTAAACCCTAAAAGCTCTCATGTGTTGAGAATTCTAGGGTTTCAAGAGACAAATAAATCCATCTTCATACTCTACATCACCTAGGACATCAATATTAGAAAGCTTGTTGCCCTAGTTACCTCGGTTTTGAGGTGGAGCTTGGACTATAGACTCTCGGGTGGATCATCTTTGACTCGAGGAGGACTTTGAAGAAACTACGATCCGGATCGATCGTTGGAGCCTACGTAGACGAGGAGGACAGTGATGAAGATCCAAAGGACAGGTATCGTAAGGTATAACTTCATATCCGAGTAGTTAAACCTCAAGTAGTTTGTTAGCTAGGGTTTATGAACGATCCTTGGATCTATTCGGTGTTGCGAAGCTCGTAAAAATCATTTTTTTGCAAATTCCGCCTCCCCGCGAACATGTGGGGTGCGCAACATTGACTTATAGTGGTATCAGAGCCTCTCATAAACCTTAGATAGCTTGTAACGATGTTAGAATTCCGCCGTTTTTGTCGCCAGAAAACTGTCGACAAAAACAGTTTTCAAAAGTGATACTTTGAGTTGTTTGCGCAACCCGCGGGCTCACGGTTTGAACCAAGACGCCGTGAGGTGAAGCGTGTGCACCCCGGGGACACCCTGGGGGGGACCAATGGCCAGGAACACCCCCCAAGACCACCAATTGGTGGCTTTGGGGGCAGCTGACCCGAGAGCACCAGAAACAGGTGCTCTCGGGTCTGTCCTCCTTTGGGGGCCACCTCATAGTGGCCCCCAGTGGTGGACACTGTTGGAGATAGTGCCCTCAAAGTCAATTATTGGATCACAGGCACATTATTGCAATGATTGATGGAGGACCTATCCCGATAGGACAGTCTTACTCAAGATGATAGTATGCTATCTGGTTTATCTTTATCATCGTGTACTACTTTAGGTGACCTTACAGGTCGCTATTACACGTTGATAGAGCCCCTAGGATTCTTGCTTGACTGCCAGCAGTATGAGGGCGATCATATACGTGGGAGCTGGGGTCTGTAAGCACATCCTTAAAAGGTCCCTAGTCGTGGGAGTTTCGAGACAGGGCATCGATACTCCAAAGTAGACTAGTGTATACAGTCGAAACCCCGACGAGGGGCGGTGGCCGGTCTCACAAGCCACTGGTGTCAATTGGTTCACCTAAGATGTATACAGGTGCTCAATGGGTTATGAGTACACCGGACAGGACTCGTCGGGAACATGCTAGTTGTTCTTATACCTGACGTAAGATAGCGGTTCCCTGGTGACATGTGTACAGGTTAGTTTATCGACCTGAGATCGTCATTTGTCTCGTGTGAGTTCCCACTGTGCTTTGATTACTACCCTACCATGCTTAAAGGAGACGTGCAAACAGATTTTATTTGGGTACAGTCCCGAGCCACATAGGAGGCAGTGAGCGGATCTGCAGGGGTTCGTCTCTCCCGGTATTAGGAATGAGGTCGCGCTGTGTCTAGGAGAGCCATTACACGAAGTCCTTGGCCAAGGCAGGAGATTTACTGGTAGGTATTCCAGTAGTATCTCAGGGTGTTCTGGGTTACTCTCCGACACGACTTGTACCGCTTTTGGGGGTCTGACTTTTACCAACCCCCTAGGCCCGCCATGCGATGCTCATAGACGAACGGACCGGACTTTACGGATATTGTCACTGACAGGCTCAATAGGGTGTCAGGATGAGTTCGCTCATCGACGTCCCTTTTGGTCAATACCTGGTAACCCGTTACGTATGGCTAATACCTCTGACGTGCTAGTGGTTAAATCCACAACCAAAGTATTGACGAGTCTTTAGAGTCCCCCACAGACCAGTTTCTCAAGTTTCGGGCGAAACGCTGTAGAGGCCGTATGGAGATATGACAGGGTTCGATCAGATACGTGCGGTATTGCACGGATTGTGATCGGACGGATTTTACTAGCGGGCTTTGGTTTAAGCCGGATCCTAGTATTGTACAGTGTAGGTTTTGTCTTTTTGCATTTGTATTCAGTGGGAATACAAATGCGGGCATGTATATGCAGTCGCGGGGTTTTCCTGTAATTTATTACGGGATCAGTTTTCTGAAGTTGCCAGTTTGCATTCCATTCCAGCCAGTTTTCCTTTGTTCCTTCTCGGCTGGACTTTTGTGATGGAGGGGATAATTTGCAAGTTCACAAATTAGCATTTGTGGAGGGTTTATTTGGATATGGAAAGATTATGAAAGCATCTTTTGATTCCATTCTTTTCTTTCATCATTTCTTTAGCATTAATGAGATTAGAATGGATGAGAGTTGATGTGAGGCTTGCTTTTGGATGTGGTCACCTCTTTTGATTCCTACACTCACCTCCCTTCATGTTTTCATTCCCTCCACCATTTTATCATAGAGGGGCCGACCACTTTGGAGGGGAGAGGGTTTTTCATTTTTTGGTGTGAGGAAATTATTCATTTCGTATAGCTCATTCCAAATTTCCTCACCTCTCTCCATAGTTCATTCTCTACTCCACATCATTTCATGGCAACATCATAACCCTAAGAGACAAAGCTTCTACACTAGCCTACAACATTCCTTGGACGCGTCGGCTAGCCAACTTCGCGCCCGAGTTGCCTCGGTCCAGAGGTGGGAGCCCATAAAAGAACCCGGCGATGTGGTGCCCGTTTCGACGAGGAGGCGACGACCGGAGATTCCGCGAGGAGATCGGAGTGGAGGCGAAGACCGAAGGACACGGATCGCTTGGTATAGCTTCTCTACTCTTATTCTAGTTTGCTAGAGTTAGGTTAATGGCCTGATCCGGGTCTTATAGTGCGCGGTGGTGCCGGTTTCTAAGTTCTAGAAAAGTTTTCGTTTCCGCATTCCGGCGTCGGATTGACGGCCGGGGCGCCGTCGTACACTTACAATGGTATCAGAGCCAAGCCATTAACCTAGTCTAGCTTGCTCTAACATGTTTACAAGTTCGATCGATAGGAATTTCCAAAACCCGCGTTTTCATTGCATCAGTTTTCTGTCGAAATTTTTTTAGCTCAGAAAATTTTTCAGGTGGTTGCAGAAACGCATGCAGGGAATTCTAAGCACTCTGTAAAAATTTGGTCGCTTGAACTCACTATTACACCGCGGAACCGCGGCCAAACCCATGCTTGGGCCGCGGTTCCGCCGCGCTTTTAACTGTTCATTGTACCAAATTTTCACAGAGAGCTCCTGAGTTGAAATTAGGGTTTTTGGAATATTCTTTTTGGGCCCAGATTTTCTCTGAGTGCTACAGTTCTGCTTGGGGCCCACTTAAGTAAATTTGATCGATCGAAAAGTTTAAACATGTTGGTTCAAAGTATTTACATTATATCTGTGACCGTGAATGTTATTTGATCGGTAAATCCAGTCTAACTGCTATAGCCCTTTTAGACGGATTTGCGAACGTGACATTCATGTTGATGTTCTGTGTTGTGCTGTGATGTTGCGGATTGGTCGTGGGGGATAGCCTGGATACAATGGTAGTACAGTTTGGTTTATTATGAACATTTGATATTGCGGGGCGAGCGTCCGACATGTGGACTGCCTCACAGCCTGTTTGTATATTATTCTTTTGGGGCAGGACCGGGATGAGGTCGATGTACCCGTTGTATGTATATTTTACTTTCTGTACTAGGATTACCCCGCGGAGGGGTGCATGGATAGCCGGGTTCTAGAGGGCAACGAGCCCGCATCTCATGGCTTTGAGACGGAGGGGGCTTCACTATAGAATTGGCGGGCTATTCGCCGCACTCGTAGGGGTACAGGTTGACCCAGGAGGGGTGCCCAAGTTACCGGATTCCGTGAAGTGCTGGGTGGTCCATTCACGTTGCTGAAGGGGGCTGCCTCGCTTCAGGTTTTGGCGGGTAACTTACCGCGCCCATAGGGGTCTAGTATTTTGTTGCACAGGTTATCCACACGACCAGGGGAACGTCGGGTTTCAGTAGCGGCTCTATGAAACCCGGGGATCCTAGATATCTGTATTGTTCTGTGATGCTGTACATTTCTGTGATGTTGCATTTTATCACGCTTTGAGCGAAATATTATATATTGATATATATACTAGAAGATGTTGTATATGTTTTGCATCCGCGCTAGTCCAGTCCCCGCTCTGTCGTTAGTTAAGTAACCTAACAGGTGATGATGGGACCCAGTGGCGAATGCAGATGGCATATACGTACATCATTATTTTCGTTCTTTTGTGGTGTGATCAATTGATGGGACTGTGTTGATTCGGATCAATGCAAGCTAAAAAAACCTATTCTGATGTTGTTGGAACATTTTTCAAAAAGCTGTTATTACAAGGACGTTCTCTTTTATTTTGCATCGTGGTATTCAGTTGGAATATCCTGCTCCTCAGTCGACGAGGCAAGGGCCGAGATCCCTTCACCGGGAGTGATCCCTTGGACAGAAGTTTGCGTCAGGGCAATAACTTCACTATAGTCATTTACTTTTGCTTTGCATCGTGATATTCAGTTGGAATATCCTGCACCTCATTCTACGGGGAAAGAGCCGAGATCCCTTCACCGGGAGTGACCTCTTTAGCAAAGGTTTTCGCCACTATATTTTTAAAAGCTATCCGGTTCCTTCAACGATATCAAGTTCATTACATTAAAGGTTTTCGCCAAAAACCATTCGTAGCCCTCCGTCGTTTCATATGGATAGTCAATAGTATTCAAGCTGTGTTTGTTGGACAAAGTCAAGACATAGTGATTGGTAGCTGTTGGGTATTCATATGCAGCATAGATAGATGCGTTAGTTTGGGACAGTCGTACTGCCTTGTTGGCCAAAGTCTAGGGTAGGTACGGGTGGGTTCAAATTAACCTGGACAATGACGGGTAGAACTTGACATGTGACTTATGATTTGTTGGCCAAAGTCAAGGTCATAAGAGCATGGGGTAAAAAAAAATCACATCGGGAGTTTCTAAAGAAAATGAAACTTGCCAGATATGCGCATACCTTCTGGAGTGTGATAACGTGAGCGGATTCTGTCACATTATCATGCGATGATAGTTGGATCCCGATTCCCACTGATGAGTTGGTTGACTCCTCAGGTGATCCCGACTAATTCTTCTTTCAGGTTTGGAGGAGAATTTGACGGTACTGTGGGAGGTTTCCAGATTAGATAAATTGGTAACCATTCTGATCTAGGTTAGAGTGCACGCTGAGTGTTTCTTTTCTCTCTCTCTTTGGCAGCGACCATGACCCGACCCTTGACTATGACTCAGTGACCAAAATTAACCGAACCTTCTTAAACACTGGCTTTTGGATTGTCAGAGTTGCGAACCTCATTGCCACCCATACTTTTACCCTTTTCTCCAGGACACCCCGTATTACTACGAACGTCCGCTTCCATTGGAAAAAACCATCGTATGGTTATATACGAACTCGAAGGAATTTATTCGAGGTTGGTTTCCGGTTCTGGGGAAAACGAATAGGACTATTCAGTTGTCTTTTCCTTTTACCTTCTCTCAGGTTGCGAGTACGCCTTGGTTTAAGAGATAGTACACCTATTACACAAATTGGATAGTCTTCTTCCAAACCTTAGGCTGGTGCCGAATGGTGGGGAATGAAGAAAACCAATTAGCCTAATGGTGGTGTACAGAAGGTATTAAGTAAAGACAAAGAAAGGGATTAGTAAGAAGGCAAAGTAAATTGCGACTGCTATTCACGACCAAACCAAGTATTTCTTCACCAATCCTAAATCACCTTTGTATGTCTCCAGGACACTCCGTATCACTACGAAGATCCACAGTTTATTGGATACTCCATCGTATGCTTATATACGAACTCGAAAGGAACTTGTTCCAGTTCGGGGATGGATTCTGGTTCAGAAGAAATAGGAATAAGGTTTATTCGGTTGTTTTTTATCTTCACCTTCTCTCGCATTGCGAGTGCTCCTAGGATTAGGAAAGTACACCCATTATGCTTATTGGATAGTCTTCTTCCAAACCATAGGCTGGTGCCGAACGGTAGGGAAGGAAGAAAACCATTTAGCCTAAAAGGGTGTACAGAAGGTAATGACTAAAGACATATAAAGGGATTTGGAAAGATGGCAAAGAATTATACGGTTACAGTTGTGAATCTGGATAATGGAAGAGGCATTACTAGGAATACCCGAATACCCCATCGAAACATTTCAATGTTTCAGCTTCACTGTATACTGTTAAAAGAAAACTGATTTCCTAATTTGACACTTGCTCCAGGGTATGTATTTACCAGGTATGATTCTCACATCTGTATTGTTTTACAGATGATGAGTGGGAGTAAGTTATTGGAAATTAGGTGATCATCCTCATTATATCGGGATTCGTTGTAATCGGTGATATTTGAGGAAGTCACCTGGGTTGTTTGCCGGACGGCATATATTTGGTTTTGAATATCCGCTGTTATGCACCAATTTCAAATTGATAAATCTGTATGTCTATTTTTATAGAGTGAGATATACCTTTTTGAAATTATGTCTATGACATTTACCTATATTAGTGGATGGTTAGGTAAGGAGCATTAAACAGCGGTGCAATCTTTCATAACCATAGTATAGTTTTCAACCTACGACACACAGTGAATGAGTCACTAGACTCAGGTGACTTATACAAAGTATTGTTTGTTGTCCAGTATCCATTAGGACAGAGGGGTTGGTCCTTGTACTATATTCGGTTTACTTTTTACTTCTCTCGGTTTTAGACAAGTGTTTCGTAGAAACGCAAGGTCCGAATTTTAAGAAGTTATAGGTATAAGAATAGAGTAGAGAACCAGGTATTGCAAGTATCAGGATTCTTCAAGGTGATCGAAGATGTAGATACTTGTGTGTGGTATTCAGTTGATAGTAATGTTTAAGAGAACTTCCTTCTCTTTCGGGTTACTCATATCTGGATGCATTCCTAAGTTGAGTAACGCTGATCGGCCTCTTTCCATTTAGTTAACATGCACTGGAGACAGTCGCATGATTTGAATCTGGTTCAATTAAATTAGTGACTCTGTTTCTGTATTGGATATAGAACAGTTCATATCTTGACATTGTTAAGGTACGGGGAGTTGTCCGGCTTATGCTTAAAACCAGACTCTGGATAACTCAAGGCACGTTTCTGTAATGGCTGTTTGTGGGTTGACCCAGGCTATGACGAGGGTTGACTTTCTACCATCTGGAAGATCAATAGTGAATTGTTCTTGACTCGCCACAGTTTTAACAAAAATGGATTTTTTTTCAGGAAAACAGTAGTGGGAGTATGGTAGAACTGGAAGTGATTCCAGAACCGCAGACGATTACTGAAAATTTGATAAGAACCTAAAGATTCAATTTGGTTTGACATTCCATTAGCCACTCCGCAGATATGGTGGGTAACCTCAGGCGCTCGAGAGGTACTTCGGTATGCTCAAGGACGGTGGCAGGGAGGTTCTTGTTTACCCAGACTTACCATTGATGTTGTTCTAGACTATGAGACCCAGCAGGAGGATGAGTTTAGCGTCGTTCTGAACTGGCTTCAGAAGTGTACGTGTATATGACTCTGCCAGAGGGTTGTCGTAGTCAGTGGGAGCAGTGGAAGCATGGTGGACAAGTGGCTTATGTCTATTTATAGACTAAAGAAGATATAGTAGAGATAGATCATCTATTTCCGATGTGACAGTCATAGGTTTGACTTCATCAGAATAGAGGATGGATCTGTTAAGAAGGTAGTACGATGTAGTGTCCTGGTATTTGGATGACATACACAGAGTTGGAAGTGAAATTCCTATACTACGGTCGGTTATACTTTGGTTGTCACACAGAGGTTTCTCCACATAGGAATTGGATATTATAGCAGACATTCTGGTTACTGGATCTATGGTTTTAGATCTAGATTTGGGAAGTGTCCCAATCAGGGTACTTGACAGCATTCTAAGAGTATTTAGAATGGACGACTCCTGGCATGGTGGTGTACCTGCAGATGATGGAGGTACCCTCTCTAATGGTGTCTTACAGACTAAAGTGGAGAGGGATGTACATGATTGGCAGATCACTTGCTTAGGCAATTGAGTCAATCATGAGATGTCAAGTACCACACCAGATGTTGTTTTTGCAGTAGGTGCAATAAGTTGATATTGATCCAATCCTGGAGAAACATTCGGAAGCGGTTTTAGAACATAAGTGGATGTTCTAGGGATATGATAACAGCATCCTCCTTCGGGAGACAGTTATCATTCCAGGCTTCCAAGGTGACCTGGACGGCAGAGTGGCTGTCAGAGGTGTAGTTTTCCCTCTGACTAGGGGCAGTATTTTGGACAGGTGGTCCAGGTGGATACTGAGGGAAGGATGGCGCAGGATACTGATTAAGTTCAGTTGACGATACAGTCTAAGAAGTTTGGATTTGGAGTTCATTTATGAACTAGGTCCCATCAGACATCCAGCCACATTCTAAGACAGGTATTGCTCATTTCGGGAGATGGCTTTCTCCGTGAACTTGAGATATAGAGAGACATAGAAAGAAACATCAGAGCGGATCCACTCACTGAGGCTATTCCTCGAACGCAATAGTTTCGCAAACGAGCTTTGTGAGACTGACTAGTAGACGAGTTGGGTGTTCGGTATCACACGGGCTGTGAGTATGCGACATCACAATAATTAGCCTTGAGTGCAAGTAGGAGATTGTTGGAGATAGTGCCCTCAGAGTCAATTATTGGATCACAGGCACGTGATTGCAATGATTGATGGAGGACCTATCCCGATAGGACAGTCTTACTCAAGATGATAGTATGCTATCTGGTTTATCTTTAGCATCGTGTACTGCTTTAGGTGACCTTACAGGTCGCTATTACATGTTGATAGAGCCCCTAGGATTCTTGCTTGACTGCCAGCGGTATGAGGGCAATCATATACGTGGGAGCTGGGGTCTGTAAGCACATCATTAAAAGGTCCCTAGTCGTGGGAGTTTCGAGACAGGGCATTGATACTCCAGAGTAGACTAGTGTATACAGTCGAGACCCCGACGAGGGGCGGTGGCCGGTCTCACTAGCCACTGGTTTCAGTTGGTTCACATAAGATGTATACAGGTGCTCATTGGGTTATGAGTACACCGGACAGGACTTGCCGGGAACATGCTAGTTGGTCGTATACCTGACGTCAGATAGCGGTTCCCTGGTGACATGTGTACAGGTTAGTTCATCGACCTGAGATCGTCATTTGTCTCGTATGAGTTCCCATTGTGCTTTGGTTACTACCCTACCACGCTCAAAGGAGACGTGCAAACTGGTTTTAGTTGGGTACAGTCCCGAGCCACATAGGAGGCAGTGAGCGGATCTGCAGGGGTTCGTCTCTCTCGGTATTGGGGGTGAGGCCGCGCTGTGTCTAGGAGAGCCATTACACGAAGTCCTTGGCCAAGGCAGGAGATTTACTGGTAGGTATTCCAGTAGTATCTCAGGGTGTTCTGGGTTACTCTCCGACACGACTTGTACCGCTTTTAGGGGTCTGACTTTTACCAACCCCCTAGGCCCGCCATGCGATGCTCATAGACGAACGGACCGGACTGTACGGATATTGTCACTGACAGGCTCAATAGGGTGTCAGGATGAGTTCGCTCATCGACGTCCCTTTTGGTCAATACTTGGTAACCCGTTACGTATGGCTAATACCTCTGATGTGCTAGTGGTTAAATCCACAACCAAAGTATTGACGAGTCTTTAGAGTCCCCCACAGACCAGTTTCTCAAGTTTCGGGCGAAACGCTGTAGAGGCCGTATGGAGATATGGCAGGGTTCGATCAGATACGTGCGGTATTGCACGGATCGTGATCGGACGGATTTTACTAGCGGGCTTTGGTTTAAGCCGGATCCTAGTATTGTAAAGTGTAGGTTTTGTCTTTTTGCATTTGTATTCAGTGGGAATACAAATGCGAGCATGTATATGCAGTCGCGGGGTTTTCCTGTAATTTATTACGGGATCAGTTTTCTGAAGTTGCCAGTTTGCATTTCGTTCCGGCCAGTTTTCCTTTGTTCCTTCTCGGCCGGACTTTTGTGATGGAGGGGATAATTTGCAAGTTCACAAATTAGCATTGGTGGAGGGTTTATTTGGATATGGAAAGATTATGAAAGCATCTTTTGATTCCATTCTTTTCTTTCATCATTTCTTTAGCATTAATGAGATTAGAATGGATGAGAGTTGATGTGAGGCTTGCTTTTGGATGTGGTCACCTCTTTTGATTCCTACACTCACCTCCCTTCATGTTTTCATTCCCTCCACCATTTTATCATAGAGGGGCCGACCACTTTGGAGGGGAGAGGGTTTTTCATTTTTTGGTGTGAGGAAATTATTCATTTCATATAGCTCATTCCAAATTTCCTCACCTCTCTCCATAGTTCATTCTCTACTCCACATCATTTCATGGCAACTTCATAACCCCAAGAGACAAAGCTTCTACACTAGCCTAAAACATTCCTTGGACGCGTCGGCTAGCCAACTTCGCGCCCGAGTTGCCTCGGTCCAGAGGTGGGAGCCCGTAAAAGAACCCGGCGATGTGGTGCCCGTTTCGACGAGGAGGCGACGACCGGAGATTCCGCGAGGAGATCGGAGTGGAGGTGAAGACCGAAGGACACGGATCGCTTGGTATAGCTTCTCTACTCTTATTCTAGTTTGCTAGAGTTAGGTTAATGGCCTGATCCGGGTCTTATAGTGCGCGGTGGTGCCGGTTTCTAAGTTCTAGAAAAGTTTTCGTTTCCGCATTCCGGCGTCGGATTGACGGCCGGGGCGCCGCCGTGCACTTACAGACACCCCCGCCCCCACGAGGCCTCCCATTCAACGCATTATCATGTGTCTTCACCACCACGAAGATTCAGACGGGTTTCGAGTTCGTTTCGACTCCCGGATTGGCTCAAAACTATCGATTTTGAAACATTAGCTCACTGGATTTTCAAGACTTGGAAATTTGTTTAAGTTTGCTAATTGTGTGCGGAATTCTATTGTCGTAGTTACTTTACAAACTCTGCGTTGTATATATGTGTTTGGAAACGTCGACTAATTGATATACGTCGATTAGTCGGGGTTGCACATATCTGTGATGATGTTGTGATGGTTTGTGTATATGAACTTGTTGGATCGTCGTGGATGAATAGCCGGGGATGTGAGATGTGAGTTTTCATTCGATGTAAAATTTGTAAATTGATGTAATATTATTTTTACGGGGCACATCCGGGTTGAGCTTGTAGCCACCGTTGTATTATTTCTTTTACTGTTTTTGCTCCTAGGATAGACCGAAAGTGGGATGCACAAACTACTGGGTACTTTGAAGTGTCGAGTGTCCTACTCACTTTGTTGAGGGAGGTTTCTTCACATCGGCTATTTGGCGGGTAGTTTGCCGCACCTGTAGGGGTCTAGGGTGGGGTTTGGCTATTCATCACGGCCGTGGAATCCATTTTCGTTATAGGCTCAAATGAAACGCGGAATTCCTGGTATATCCAATGTGTTCATCTGTGATCTGGAATGCTTATCATTGCGTCTGACGAATGGATATTATTATATATGTATTATATAATAGACGCTGCTTATGTTTTGCATCCGCGCTAGTCCATCCCCCGCTCTGTCGTTAGTTAAGTAACCTAACGGGTGATGACGGGGCCCCGTGGCAAATGCGGATTGCAGTACGTTGTATTTTCGTTGTTTTCTGCAATGGTAGGTTAATTGATGGGACTGCATTACATTAATGCAAAGAAAACAAACCAAAGCTGAATCGTTGGAACAAATTTTAAAACCACTCGGTTATTTTAAAATCAACAGACTTTTAAATGCGGAGCTTAAACCACTCCTTTTAAAAGCTATCAGGTTCCTTCGATTATATCAAGTTCACTACATTCACGGTTTCGCCAAAACCATCCGTATCCCTCCATCATTTCATATGAATATTCAATAGTATTCAAGCTATGTTTGTTGACCTTTGTCAAGGCATAGTGATTGGTAGCTGCTGGGTGTTCATATATAGCATAGATAGATGCGTTGGTTTGGGACAGTCGTATTACCTTGTTGACCTTCGTCAAGGGTATATATGGATGGGTTCAAATTAACCTGGACAATGATGGGTAGAACTTGACATGTGACTTATGATTTGTTGACCTTCGTCAAGGTCATAAGAGCATGGGGCAAAAATCCACATCGGGAGTTTCTAAAGAAACTGAAACTTGCTAGTGCTGCATACCATTTGGAGTTTGATAATGTTGGTAGGATTCCTTCAGCATTATCACACAATGATATTTGGATCCCGATCCTACTGTGAGTATCCGCTACTCCTCGGGACATTCTTCACTTAACGATCAATGTTATAAACCAAGTAGGTGTCTAGAACAATGTTAGCGGGGCTACGCCTCCAGTGAAAAGAGGTTATTTAATTAAGGAACTTCGCAAAAGCGTCTTAAAACCTCCCCGAAGTACCGACACTAGCCTGGCTGAATGGTTAAGCAAGTATTTTACGGTGAGATTATTCCTGACTAATTCTTCTTTTATGGTTTGAGGAAGGATTCGAGAAACAGTGGGAGTCATCCTGTTTAGATAAATTAAAAACCAATTTAAACATGCAAGAGCATCATGCTAAGTGTTTTCTTCTCTCTCTCTTGCAGCGACCCCATGACCAGACATAGGTTACATCTAGGTAATAAAATGACTGAATCTGACTATAATGACTGGCAAAGGTCTGTCCAGATGTCCATTACCTATGACAAGCTGGACCGCCTCATTACTACTCAAGCCCCTGCCGTCCCAGGTCCAGTTTTCACCGTCGCGGATAAGGATATCCGTAAGACAAGAGGAAAGGACAGTGTGAATGCTATGTGCCTCGTGTTAGCCTCAGTTGATGGTGTATACCAGAGGCAGCACGAGAAGATGGACATAGTTTCCATCTTCCTCCATAATAATGTTTTATATGGAGAGCAATCTCGTATCGCAAGATATGAGATCTCGAAGGAATTGTTTCAAGCGAGGTTGGCTGTCGGGTCATCTGTAGGGGGCAACGTCCTTACGATGACTAGATATATTGATGAGCTCACGGACCTGGAGACCACATTGGGAAACAGGTCGTATGCTGACTTGTTTCTACAGTCCCTACCATCTACTTTTGCCCAGGGGAAGAAAGTTATACTTCCATTTGAGGGCACCCTGAAGGAAACCAGGATGACACCCACTCAGCTTATTGAGGAATCTTCCTCTTGTGCATCCAAGGTGAAAGCAAAGGGTGAGAAGAAGAAGACCTCCACAAAGCCGATATGTGTTGTCAGTAAGGTAGAAGGACAGGAAAGGGCAAAAGTTTCTGGGCTAACAGTTGGGAAGGAGGGATGTTCCTATTGTTATGGAAAAGGGCATTGGCAGAGGGATTAAAGGGATTTGAAAGCCAAAATCCAGGATCCGAAGCATGTTGTGGCTTCGACTTCGGGTGTGTTTGTAATAGAAAACTGTATGTCAATTAACTCTTGTCACGACCCAAAATTGGCCAATGACGGCCCTAATACTACGCAACGCCCTAAGACGTAACGTAGCAAAAGAAAGCCAAAACCCAGAAGTCTAAACCATAAAAATACGGAAAAGGTAATATAAGTTTTGAAACATTTGAAATCGCAATCCAAATTCTTTAAAAGTCTTACTTTCTTTCTTTAAAATTTTAGCAACACACCTTTTTTGTAAAAACTAGCCAAGATGAATACAATACACATATACGACGCCGTAGCGAAGAAATAAGGACAATAGAGAGAAAGCTGTATATAAAAGACAACAAATCCACAATAATACACAGTAATGTCCTCACCAAGTCTCTAAGTCAACTATACAATAGTAGATGGAGAGTACAAATACAACGAATGTACAATAAGAAATACAGATGACCACCAAAACCCACCTAAGCAAAATAGTACTGTGAGCTGATGAGGTATCTGTAGCAAAAGATCAATAGCTGAATAGCGGCATAGCCTGCCTCGACTACTCTGGGGAACAACCTGAAACACCTGTGGCACAACGGGGGTGAGTTGCCAACTCGTGAATAGTATAAAACATATGCAGGTAATCGCAGGAATGCACGTACAGCATGAATCTAAGATAAGCGATTACGGTAATAATATGTCATGCAAATGCTGAATAAAGGAGAGTACACTAGCAGGTACAATCAAAATGTGAAGCAATAGTAACATGACAATAATATGCAATAACCATGGAGTAGGGATATGAGAATGTAACTATGCAACTATCATAAGGGTACACTAACAGGTACTACCAATATATGAAACTGTGCAAAAATAGCTAAGGGTGAGGTATAGGGTGGAATATGTCATTTCCACGGAAACCTGACATCGTGGCAGGATCACAATCCATCAAGACACTCGAATCCCAAATCCTCAAATCAGCCCCCACATTGGGCTCTCACAACATATAAGTCTCACATCACCTCAATGTACAATATCGAATAGCTCTCCTATATCTCGAATGTACAAATCAACAATCTCATTCATATCCAATATCCAATGTCAATGAATCACCTATATCCCAAGTCGAATCTCAAGTAAGAATCTAACATCCTAAAGGTAAATACACAGAAATAAGTATGATGGGGGCAATACACGTATATTAGCGTCCCATTCTACTAATATTGGTGTAAGGGTATATATAACAACGGCTAAATTCCCTGTTATATATACAAAGGTGTTAAAGAAATATCATGAAAACAGTGTGCCAAGCATCGACACAGAAATCCTGACCACGTATCATACGCTATCCCGAAAGCACGAGTGCCTAGCTCTGGCCCTCGCCTTTCGACGTATGCATACGTACATGACTCCAAGCGGTGTCTCCGTAATCCCCCGCCGGGTCATGGGTACTGTCACCGGTAGGTACTCGCCCGCCTCCAGGCTCAATCGGCAAAATCCATCGATCTTCTTGCCGAGGGGAACCATACCGGGCCCCACCATGTACTCTCATACGACAACCACACCTCGTATGGAGTATATAATCAGCACCGATAAAACTCATGGTGGACGCGCAAATATCATCTCAAGGAAACCGGGTTCTTCAATGTATGCATAATTTCATGAACTCCCGCGGTTCCCAAATCCAGAAATCATCATGTGAAATCCAAATAACAATGCGCAAATCCAGGAATACATATATGCGATATATCAGAAATACGAGCATATAAATAAGAATATGTAGCCGAAACCAGATGTATGCGAAACCAATAAGGTACAGCTAAGTAACATCAGTAACTGTAAATATGCGACATCAATTGAATATGTGTATAACATACAGGTGTAGCAATGTATAGGTATCTACCTATAAGAACTGATGTCGTATACCCCCCTGGGTATAAGAAGAATATGAGTAAGATATCCCCCCGGTATAAGTAAAATATGTAGAAGGTATACCTGTAGCTGTATCGCAAGGTGTAAATATACCTATCACTAAAGGTATGATACACTATAGGTATACCGATAGTTAGATGTCATGTGTGACAAGAAATAGTAGCTATAAGGGGTAGTGTGTGACATGGTTATTATTGACGGTGTGTGTGTAGCAAACAATCCGTGCTCGTGCAACATAAACCGTCAATAATATGTGCAGTGTCCTACGGCTGCTAGTTACAGTATATAACTATATCAAGGAAATACAGTAAAGGCGCAATTCTACAATGACGTAGAATGTGCGACAGGTATTTGAATCCTAGCCCAGACGCATAACGCCATGCGGGAGATTCCCCTATAGATGTTAAATCTACTCACCTACACTCCACGCTAGGTGAATCCTACCATCTGCTCCCCCCTGTAGCCGTGTCCGTAGTTCCTGCCTGCAAACCTGCAAATACGACATGAAATCATATATAAGCCAAAATATTCCGCGAAACGCGATATCGAACCAAAACGAGAAACTCGCGTCGCGAACTAAACGCGCGTGTGCACGATACGCTGAATCGTGTGTGTACGCGTCTAAAACCATCGCGACACGCCGCGATACGCTGGATCACAGAACCCACTCACGTATCGCGCGTATCGCGCAAACACAACGGACACCAAAAACGATATATGACCCCAGATTTTCCTACAGGTAAGATATCACAAAACTATACATGCCAAAGACCTAGACAACACAGCAGGGAACCCTACACAAAACCCCAACACCCCAGTCCCCTTCTGGGCCGCAATTGGCGGCCAAAATGAAGAATTTGGCGGCCTGGGTTGGGAATTAGGGGGTCGTGCTCTGGTGGTGGTATCTAGACCTAGGTATCATGTCCCAGTCTTCTCAATTTCACTCTGTAAGGTCCGGGTCCATAGCAGATTTCAGATTGCCATTATATCGCTTTAGAAACACCAAATTGCACAAAACACAAACCTTAAGGTATTTTAGTGAAACCTGGGTTGAATCTCAATTGAGGTGGCCTAACAACACTAAAATGAGCTAGGTTAACCAATTCCAACACATTCCAACCAAAATTCCAGACAAAAACCTTAAATGGCACTAAACTAGCAATAATTTCACATTAAATGCAAACCGAAGCTAAACTAACATACAACTAAGCAATCTAGGAATTGGGTTAAAGAAATATACCAAAAAGGATCTCTAGAAGCAGGAGAAGAAGTGAGAGGAGCCGCTCCAAGTTGCTGGAGCTCTAGCTGCTGCTGTTGCTGCCTGCTGCTGCTTCTTCTGGGGCTGCTGCAGCTGTTGTTGTTGTTGTTGTTGTTGTTGTTCCTGCTGCTTGCTGCTGCTGCCTCTGGTGTTGAGTGTGTGTGTGTGTGTGAGAGAGAATGGGAGTGAGTGAATGAGAGTGAGGGAATGAGAGAACACCCAAAGGTCAACCCCCTCCTCTCTCTCTCTCATTAATGAAGGCATGGGCAAAGCCATGATGCCCATGCTCACTCTCTCTCTCTCCCAAAGTCAACCAATTTAAAATTCCATTTTAAATTCATTTTCATTTTAAATCTATCATGACTAATTACAACCATGACACTTAAACAATTATTCAAACTAGATTAGGGAGAAATGGTTAGTTAACCATGGTTGCTAATCATGGTTTAACCCCAAAAATAACCCTAGTTATCATGCACAAGTGTGTGTGTGCCTACCAAAATTCTAATAAAATACACATTAAATAGGATAAAATATTTAAAACTTAATTTGGTAAACTTTTTGTTAAAAACTATATATTAAAATATAATTAGCTACAAAACACATTCTAAGGTGTTACAATCTCCCCCGCTAAAAAGAAATTCGTCCCCGAATTTTTAAAAACATTCCGATACGCGTACCTTCAAAGAGAAGATTAAAATCCTCAAATCTCGCTCGCAGCCTCCCAAGTGACTAACTCACTATACGGCTACGTCCAAGGAAACCCTTCACAGATGGCAAGACCCTTGACCGATGTCCCTCCACCTGCCGAGCGATTAACACACATGGCTGCCGGTGAACGAAAGATCGCGTCAAGCTAATTGGTCTGGTGCCAAATCATGTGAGAAAGGTCAAGAAGGTGGTTGTAGAGTATCATCACCAGGAATACGGGGTGAAAATCCAATAATCAGGGCGGAAGTGCCAATTTAAAGGCAACAAAACTAACTCGCCTATAGGATCTTAAAAGGACCTAAATCCTGGGACAAACTTCCCAAAATCCAACAACGTCATTCTTCGGAAAGTCCATAGGAATACATGATCTGTCCTACGAACTCGAGTCTATGACCAACACAGTCGTCATAAGACCTCAGTTCGAAATGGACAATCCCCATCCTGACCTAACACAACTGGACCGTCTCCGAAGTCTCTAGACTAGCTGGGGTCCAAAGTCCTACTTACGCGGAGTCAGAAGAACAACAGACTGGTGATCGACACGACCTAACCCCTAAGCCTAAGGGTGGCCAATTGGAGTGTCTCCTGATAATAGCTATCGAAGGAGAACCCTAACGATGGCGAGTGACGATCCCCAACTGTTGACGACAAACAAAACAAACACACAACTTAACAAAAACAACTGAGCACATTGAGTATAACCGGACGACAAGAATCCGAATGGAGTCACACCCTGACCAAACTTGGGTAGAAACCATAACGAAATTCGTGGAGATCTGCTCCCATTCCTACTTCGGAACGGTAAAAGGTTGCAACTCTCCAGCCGGCCTCAGATGCTCGACTCAAGCACACAACAAGACTGACACCTTGAAACGAAACCTGAAACTTCTTTTCACATCCCTGTCCACTCGTAACTATCTCACAAGTCACGCCAAAGCTGGTGGAACTGGAATGCATACAGAGAGTTGACTGATGCGCTTACTCTAGGATTGCACGTCTCTACCTGATAATGTCAGGTACACAAACGCGTCCCTAACTTAGCACACCATTGTCATAATTCAAGGTCTCCGAATCATTACCCAGCCGAATATGCTCAAGTATCTCTAATGTACGAGCATCGACGTGCAGTGTCTCGCGAAAACGATTTAAGGGAAGTGGTCAGGCGCGGACATGAGCAAGCTGTCCCCTCCGTAGAGACGAACTTAAGCTGTACTCAACGATCACACAAGGACTGTAAATCTGCAGAAGACTATCACAACAATCAACTCCGCTGCAGGAAGATGTACATTAAGTTCTAGTGGCCCGTGGAAAATCTGATACGACTCTCAAACAAGTAGTGTCTCCAAATTTCTAACGCAAAACCACCACGGCCATCTCCATATCATGAGTGGAATATTCTTCTCGTACTTCCTCCAAATGTAGGGAAGCAAAAGCGATGACTCTGTGGTGTCACCTCAGTACACCCTCGATCCCACTCAAGAAACATTACAGTTAAACAACAAGGTCGCCCGAACCAAAAGCAAAGAAAGACTGATGCAGTTGTTAACAGAATCTTCAACTGCCGAAAACTCCATACACATGCCTCAGTCCACAGAAAAGAAACCTCCTTTCCGGTCAATTCAGTCGACGGTGCAGCACTACTCTAGCAATCCTGCATGAAACGGCGGTAAAACCTGCTAAGCCCAACAATCTGCGGATCTCCGTCCTGCACACAAGTCTGGGCCTAAGCTGTACGGCCACGATCTCCCTCGGAACCGTACGAAACCATCTCCCGTGACTACAAGACCTAGGAGTCAACACAAAACAAGCCTGAAGAAACACTCCGAGAATTTAGCAACTGCTGGTACTCTCCCAGTATCTGCATAACAATTCCTCAAGTGCTACTGCTGTACCTCAAGACACATTAGAAAGACTAGAATGTCGTATATAATACAACAAAACTGGTCGAGGAACGGCCTGCAGAAATCTGGTTCATCATATCTACGAATGCTGCTAGGGCAACAGTGAATCCAACGACTCACAAAAACACACAAAGCCCGTAGCACGCACAAGGCAGTCTTCGGAATGCCGTCACTCCGAATCCGCAATAATGATGACCTGATCCCAAACAAACTTAGAAAATGTCTCGCACTCTGGAGCTGATCGAAGAAATCTTCACGGCGAGATGAAGGATACCTATCCGCACCATAAGCCGGTTCAATTGACGATCCGTCGATACGCAACCCTACACTGCCGCCCTTCACCTGACGAACAGAAATAGGAGCTTCCATAAGAGAAACACTCAGACGCACAAAACTTCCCAAACCAAAACTCTGCAGCTGATCCTTTAGCTCCCAAGCTTCGCCGGCTCACCCGGAACAACGTCGGAAAAACTCTCGCACGAAAGGAACCCGGTCCAACAATCCCACTGTGGCTCCGGTATCACGAATGAACGCCAAGAATCCACGACATCTCCTCAGTAGCCGACTAGCGAAAAAGACTGAATTCAAGCTGTAATAGGCGGCACAACTATCCACCTGTACAACAAGAACTGACTTGCCGGGGAAAACAAAACCTAACTTGCTTCCCCACGGTAGTCCACAGACGCCTAGCACGCAATTAACCAATCCGTGCCCAGGAGAACGTCAAATCCAACATCTATAGAAGGATCAAAACGACGGACGAATCTCTATCTCCCATCCGGTTGGCACAAAACTGAAATACGTGTCGCGCAACAAAAGAATCGCTGACAGAAGTTAACACCACTATAACTAATCTACCCAACCACGGTACAAGCAAGAAAACAAACGAATACATGGAAAGAACATATAAATCAAGGGTACCTGAAAACTCCACATTGGACGTCTGCGCGTCCCGATGAGTAGAAGCAAACTCCTGTGTCTGCCCTCTACTCGCAGCTGGATGAACTCCTCTGGTAGGCTGAGCCCTCTGAGCAAATCTTCCACGTCCACGGCCTCTCTGAAAACGATCCTGACGAGGTGCCAAGGAACAATCCCTGACGAAGTGCTGAAGGCTCCCGCATCGAAAACATCCACGTGCTGACTGCTGACCATCATGGGGCTGAGAGCTGAACGACTATCCTCGTCCTAAGCCTCTGCTACTCCCGCAACGGCCACAAAATCTGTCCCGACGACCAAACCTCTGTCTCTGGGCTGGTATACTGGTACGAGTCCTCCACTGTCCTGGAACTCTCTGAGCCTCTGGAATATGTGCCTCATCAACTGGAGCTGCAACCACTGGTGCCATGTAGGTGACGGACTGCTGCATGCTGACCGTAAGCGACAACTGAGTAACAGGGGTAACAACCTCCTGTCGTAGCTCCCGAACGACATCAACCAAAGAACTCATCGTCTGGCGGAAATCCTGCATCTCTGCCAAAAGTCTATCAATCGTATAGGTCGTAGGCTGGTCCGTCTGCACCTGTCCAACTAGAGTGCCATCCTGGTCAGTACTCGTCTCACCCGAGCCAACTCTGACCTCGGCCCTCGCTGCATCACTCTGAGTCCCCATAGTCATCGGCGGCAAGGCTATAAATAGATATAAGATGAGATTCGATAAGAACAAGGAAATCGAATCTCAAGGATATGAATCATCAAGGAAGGAATGTCAAGCAAATTGTACTTAGGTCACTTTAGGCGAAGTATCGCATCGTGGGTATGCTGCAGACATACACACACTACGTTACTTTGCTTAAGCTACCTACTCCATCATACTAAGGTCATCCTACACTCCGAAAGGTAAAACCTAACGCTCTGATACCAACTTTGTCACGACCCAAAATTGGCCCGTGACGGCCCTAATACTACGCAACGCCCTAAGACGTAACGTAGCAAAAGAAAGCCAAAACCTAGAAGTCTAAACCATAAAAATACGGAAAAGATAATATAAGTTTTGAAACATTTGAAATCGCAACCCAAATTCTTTAAAAGTCTTACTTTCTTTCTTTAAAATTTTAGCAACACCCCTTTTTTGTAAAAACTAGCCAAGATGAATACAATACACATATACGACGCCGTAGCGAAGAAATAAGGACAATAGAGAGAAAGCTGTATATAAAAGACAACAAATCCACAATAATACACAGTAACGTCCTCACCAAGTCTCTAAGTCAACTATACAATAGTAGATGGAGAGTACAAATATAACGAATGTACAATAAGAAATACAGATGACCACCAAAACCCACCTAAGCAAAATAGTATTGTGAGCTGATGCGGTATCTGTAGCAAAAGATCAATAGCTGAATAGCGGAATAGCCTGCCTCGACTACTCTGGGGAACAACCTGAAACACCTGTGGCACAACGGGGGTGAGTTGCCAACTCGTGAATAGTATAAAACATATGCAGGTAATCGCAGGAATGCACGTACAGCATGAATCTAAGATAAGCGATTACGGTAATAACATGTCATGCAAATGCTGAATAAAGGAGAGTACACTAGCAGGTACAATCAAAATGTGAAGCAATAGTAATATGACAATAATATGCAATAACCATGGAGTAGGGATATGAGAATGTAACTATGCAACTATCATAAGGGTACACTAACAGGTACTACCAATATATGAAACTGTGCAAAAATAGCTAAGGGTGAGGTATAGGGTGGAATATGTCATTTCCACGGAAACCTGACATCGTGGCAGGATCACAATCCATCAAGACACTCGAATCCCAAATCCTCAAATCAGCCCCCACATTGGGCTCTCACAACATATAAGTCTCACATCACCTCAATGTACAATATCGAATAGCTCTCCTATATCTCGAATGTACAAATCAACAATCTCATTCATATCCAATATCCAATGTCAATGAATCACTTATATCCCTAGTCGAATCTCAAGTAAGAATCTAACATCCTAAAGGTAAATACACAGAAATAAGTATGATGGGGGCAATACACATATATTAGCGTCCCATTCCACTAATATTGGTGTAAGGGTATATATAACAACGGCTAAATCCTCTGTTATATATACAAAGGTGTTAAAGAAATATCATGAAAAAAGTGTGCCAAGCATCGACACAGAAATCCTTACCACGTATCATACGCTATCCCGAAAGCACGAGTGCCTAGCTATGACCCTCGCCTTTCGGCGTATGCATACGTACATGAATCCAAGCGGTGTCTCCGTGATCTCCCGCCGAGTCATGGGTACTGTCACCGGTAGGTACTCGCCCGCCTCCAGGCTCAATCGGCAAAATCCATCGATCTTCTTGCCGAGGGGAACCATACCGGGCCCCACCATGTACTCTCATACGGCAACCACACCTCGTATGGAGTATATAATCAGCACCGATAAAACTCATGGTGGACGCACAAATATCATCTCAAGGAAACCGGGTTCTTCAATGTATGCATAATTTCATGAAGTCCCGCGGTTCCCAAATCCAGAAATCATCATATGAAATCCAAATAACAATGCGCAAATCCAGGAATACATATATGCGATATATCAGAAATACGAGCATATAAATAAGAATATGTAGCTGAAACCAGATGTATGCGAAACCAATAAGGTACAGCTAAGTAACATCAGTAACTGTAAATATGTGACATCAATTGAATATGTGTATAACATACAGGTGTAGCAATGTATAGGTATCTACCTATAAGAACTGATGTCGTATACCCCCCTGGGTATAAGAAGAATATGAGTATGATATCCCCCGGTATAACTAAAATATGTAGAAGGTGTACCTGTAGCTGTATCGCAAGGTGTAAATATACCTATCACTAAAGGTATGATACACTATAGGTATACTGATAGCTAGATGTCATGTGTGACAAGCAATAGTAGCTATAAGGGGTAGTGTGTGACATGGCAATTATTGACGGTGTGTGTGTAGCAAACAATCCGTGCTCGTGCAACATAAACCGTCAATAATGTGTGCAGTGTCCTACGGCTGCTAGTCACAGTATATAACTATATCAAGGAAATACAGTAAAGGCGCAATTCTACAATGACGTAGAATGTGCGACAGGTATTTGAATCCTAGCCCAGACGCATAACGTCGTGCGGGCGATTCCCCTGTAGATGTTAAATCTACTCACCTACACTCCATGCTAGGTGAATCCTACCATCTGCTCCCTCCTGTAGCCGTGTCCGTAGTTCCTGCCTGCAAACCTGCAAATACGACATGAAATCATATATAAGCCAAAATATTCAGCGAAACGCGATATCGAACCAAAACGAGAAACTCGCGTCGCGAACTAAACGCACGTGTGCACGATACGCTGAATCGTGTGTGTACGCGTCTAAAACCATCGCGACACGCCGCGATACGCTGGATCACAGAACCCACTCACGTATCGTGGGTATCGCGCAAACACAGCGGACACCAAAAACGATATATGACCCCAGATTTTCCTACAGGTAAGATATCACAAAACTATACATGCCAAAGACCTAGACAACACAGCAGGGAACCCTACACAAAACCCCAACACCCCAGTCCCCTTCTGGGCCGCAGTTGGCGGCCAAAAATGAAGAATTTGGCGGCCTGGGTTGGGAATTAGGGGGTCGTGCTCTGGTGGTGGTATCTAGACCTAGGTATCATGTCCCAGTCTTCTCAATTTCACTCTGTAATGTCCGGGTCCATAGCAGATTCCAAATTGCCATTATATCGCTTTAGAAACACCAAATTGCACAAAACACAAACCTTAAGGTATTTTAGTGAAACCTGGGTTGAATCTCAGTTGAGGTGGCCTAACAACACTAAAATGAGCTAGGTTAACCAATTCCAACACATTCCAACCAAACTTCCAGACAAAAACCTTAAATGGCACTAAACCAGCAATAATTTCACATTAAATGCAAACCGAAGCTAAACTAACATACAACTAAGCAATCTAGGAATTGGGTTAAAGAAATATACCCAAAAAGATCTCTAGAAGTAGGAGAAGAAGTGAGAGGAGCCGCTCCAAGTTGCTGGAGCTCTAGCTGCTGCTGTTGCTGCCTGCTGCTGCTTCTTCTGGGGCTGCTGCAGCTGTTGTTGTTGTTGTTGTTGTTGTTGTTGTTCCTGCTGCTTACTGCTGCTGCCTCTGGTGTTGAGTGTGTGTGTGTGTGTGTGAGAATGGGAGTGAGTGAATGAGAGTGAGGGAATGAGAGAACACCCAAAGGTCAACCCCCTCCTCTCTCTCTCTCATTAATGAAGGCATGGGCAAAGCTATGATGCCCATGCTCACTCACTCTCTCTCTCTCCCAAAGTCAACCAATTTAAAATTCCATTTTAAATCTATCATGACTAATTACAACCATGACACTTAAACAATTATTAAAACTAGATTAGGGAGAAATGGTTAGTTAACCATGGTTGCTAATCATGGTTTAACCCCAAAAATAACCCTAGTTATCATGCACAAGTGTGTGTGTGCCTAACAAAATTCTAATAAAATACACATTAAATAGGATAAAATATTTAAAACTTAATTTGGTAAACTTTTTGTTAAAAACTATATATTAAAATATAATTAGCTACAAAACACATTCTAAGGTGTTACAACTCTACTTCCTGGGTACTAGACACCGGATCAAGATCTTATATCTGTAATTCATTACAGGCTTTGAGAAACTGTAGAGTTATCAGGTTAGGTGAACGGAATGAGCGTGGACGCTGAATCCGTAGGGGAATATCATCTAGGATTGACAAGTGGGCAGATATTGATTCTACGTAACTGTTTGTATGTACCTAGTCTAGCTTGTAACATCATATCTGTATCCATACTTTCTAAGGAAGGATATGATTTTACATTTGTAAGCGATGTGGCCCACATCCACCTAATGATTGGGTCAGGTACATTAGATAACAGGATATACATATTAAATCAAGCTCGGGTTTTCAGTGTCCAGAACACACTTAAAAGAAAGTCTCCGGAACTAAATTAGGCTTTCTTATGGCATTGTAGACTGGGTCACATCAATGAAACACTGTTGACGAAGCTACAAAGAGAGGGATATTTGGATCCGTTCGAATATCAGTCTTATGCAACTTGTCAATCTTGTCTCATGGGAAATATGACAAAGACTTCGTTCACTAGACACGGAGTAAGAGCAGGCGAGCTTTTGGGACTCATACACAGTGATGTGTATGGTCCAATGTATACACATACGCGAAGTGGTTATTCATACTTCATTACTTTTACGTATGATTTCTCTAGGTATGTACATGTCTTCTTGATGAAGCATAAATCCGAGGCCTTTAAGAAATTCATGGAATACAAGAATGAAGTGGAAAAACAAACAGGGTACATATGATGTATATTGTAATGGATGCTTGGACATATATAGGGAGGACTTTCTTGCTCGACATGATAGTATGCTATCTGGTTGTACTTTATCTTAACATGTACTTTAACTGTCTCTATGTTACATATTGATAAAGCCCTTAGGATATGTACTCGACTACTGGGACTATGATGAGATCATACTAGTGGGGCCACGGTAGTCGACGAGTACATCATATAACTGTTCCTAGTCGAGGGTGTATCGAGACAGAGCATCGATGCACCAGAGTAGACTAGCGTATACGCATCTTGACCCATATGATGGGCGATGGATGATCCCATATCCATCGATGTTTGACATCAAGGATGGTGTACGGGTGCTCAGTAGAGACTGGGTACACTAGACGGACTCGCCGAGAACTCCCAGATGGTATTATACCTCACGTCAGATGGCAGTTCTCCGGTGACACTGGTACAGAGTAGTCTGTTGACCCGAGATCGTCATAGAGTCTTGTGTGATACCCACTGTGCTTTGATTTCCATCATACCACGTCCAAGAGGGCATGCAAAAAGGTGGCTTTTGGGTACAGTCCCGAATCACATAGAGGCAATGAGCGATAGGAGGGGATTCATTTCTCCCGGTATAGGGAGTTGATGTTGTGCTGTGTTCGATTGGCTATAACTGGAAATCCCTGGTCAGGGTTGCTGAGATTTACTGGTAAGTGTTATCAGTAGTTTCTCGAACTGTTATAGACCTCATATCGACACGACTTATCGAGCTACTGGGTCTGACGTTTACCACCCCTAGGCGAGATATGCGACATATCAGACGACGAGACCGGACTGTACGGGAGTGTTACTGATTGGATTCACAGGAGAATGTACAGGCTTGCTTGTTGATCTTCTGAGCGCTCAATACCTGGGTGGTTGTTACGTTTAGCTGACCGCTTGCAGCTTGTGGGTGTTTGATATGATCATCACCTACTGCCGGCGTATTGACGATTCTTTAGAGTCCTACACAGAGTTTCTTGACTCAGGAAAAACGGAGTAGGAGCACATATGTGATATGTGCGGGACTGAGGATAATGCGGTATGTGATACCGTATTGGATTCTCGCGATATGAGATATCGGCCGGGTATATATGATATACCCGGGTCATCGTATTAGTCGGTTATTTGTGAAATAGCCGGATTATCGGATCAAGTGTTGATTCGATAATTTAATGTATAATAATATATATGAAATATTAAATTACATTAACTAATATTAGCTCGCTAAAAGATTCATTTTCTCACGGAATAATACATTGATATATATGTGATATATGTTAATTGTATTATTTTCTATTGTTACAAAGTATATTGTATATATGATATATAATATTGTAACATGTAAGGGTTACAAATTTAACAATGGTTTAGGGTTTAAACTTGGTTAGGGTTTGGATTAGGGTTAGCTTTTGCATGAAGGTTCCATGAAGCTTCATGAAGCTTTGACTTTGTGTTTTTCTTGATATTTTGTGAAGATATTATGTTAACCCAATCCAAACCATTAACTTTAGTTAATTCTCTACAAGGCTAACTCCTTCATGCTTAACCCTTGGTTAGATTTGTAACCACTACAATAATTCATTGTTCATCACAAAAGGATTCTATCATCTTCTTCCTTGAGTTCCTTCTTGGAAAAAGCTTTGTAGCTTTTTGCTAAGTGATGAAAGTAAGTGAGAATATGAAAACAAATGAGAGAAAAAATCCTATTTCATCATCCTCATCTACCCTTGCCATCTAGATGAGGGTGTTCACTTCATTTTGTGAGTGAGAGCTTGTGTTAATGAAACTTCAAGGTAGATCATCTTTGTTATCGAATATCGGAAGCAAGCTTGCACCTTTCTCTTCGTGAAGCCTCTCGAGAGTCCGTAACGCGATGATCGCAGCGAAGGGACCTCAACACGGAGCTTAAGAAGTGAAGGACCGGATCTACGAAAGTTGTAATCCCTCTCACTTAGTGTTAAACTGTTTAACATACTTGTTTTCGCCTAAACTCTAGTTTAAAGATCCGGCTTTGGGTTGTTCGGCACGGCTAAATTTGAAATCGGGCATGGTTGATGCCTCGTAGACCCTTGTGCGAGTGCCTAGCAAACCTACAGTGGTATCGGAGCCAAGCTAGAGCTTTAGGCGAAGTCTAGGAGAAGTTTAAAGTCCGATCGAACTCCGAATACCCGATTTATACCCTTCTCTGTACATTTTCTAAAAATGTGATTTTTTCAGCATTAAAAATACTCAGAAAAACAAGCAGGAAAAACTAAGAACTACTGTGAAGTACGGCCCCCTAATTCGCTCACATGACCGCGGAACCGCGGCCAAAAGAAGGGTTTGGCGGCGGTTCCTCGGCCAAAATTATGAATTAGTCCCTGGAATTTCATATATTTATTCTTAGGTCCTTTCTTGGCAATTTTTTCTGGGAATGTTTTAATTCCACTCAAGTGTGTTGAGTTTTCTAGGATTGTATTGGGGACTCGTTGATTCGATCAGATAATTTAACTTTGTTTAGTTTGTCCGGTTAATTTTTAGAACGTATTAAAAAGTTCGAACGGATATCAATAACTCACTTTTTCCCCTGCCGGAAAATTTCCAAACGTTGGATTTTTCCGCAGTTTAAGAACGTTCTAAGTCGTGCAAGTAACGTGGTGGACCCTCTAGAAGACAACAAACCTTAACTCGATTATGTGACCGTCTTGAACTGTCTCTAAACTTTAGGGTTTGTGACAGTACGACGTGCCACATGTGAGGCGTTGGCTTGACCCTTCTACGGCTGGACCATTGGTACTGTGGCATGTGATGGATGTTTTTAAACTAATCTCAAGAGTTGAGAACTATTTGGGAAAACTTGGGTGTTTGATTATTCGATCGGAAAGTTTAACATTGTCTATTTATCTGGAATGCGATACAATATTTGGAATCCACAAGTAGTTATAAGATAACTAATTTGAATGTTATAAATCTAGCAGTTCAGTCTCAGTTGATCGGTTGCCACGGAATTTTGATGTGATCAAAAGTCCGTCGCAATCACGTAGCGTACGCGGATACTCGCTGGGTAAACTTAATAGATAGCCACGCCCCATAGCCCCGACCAAGTGACTGTAGGAGAACCCCGTCGCCGAAAGCATCCGTTCGGGTGCTCGCGGCAGCGGTGTTCCGCCTTAGTGCACTTCGTCGACGGCATCTGGGGTGCGGCCGTCTACTAAAGTTTACGACGAGCATTCGATCAGGATGTCGGGAATCTTGTTGAATTGCCCGACTTGATATTGAAAAGAGTTTTCGATAATGAGACTAAAATGCGGGGTTTATAACTGGTAGGCATGCGATGTTTAAGGAATTCATTTGGTTAGGCATGTGATGTCTAAAGAGGTTGCGGATTCCAACTGTTGTAGTTTTTCACTTTATTTTCTATGACCGTAAGCGTAGTATGTGGTGTATCGCCGGCATCGTTGCTATACATCAACGACAATCGGGATACGCATACTTGCTTACGTTGATGATATGAGATATTATGTGTTGCTGTGATATGTTATATTGGATCATCGCGTTCTGAATAGCCGGGGGTTTTATGTGAGATGAGAGTTTTTTCTTTTTCATTCATGTAAAATTCATTTGTATGTAATATTCTTTTATTGGGGCACGTCCGGGCTGAGGATGATGTCACCATTGTATATTATTTACTTTTCCGCATTAGGTAGACCCAAGGCGGGGAGCACAAGTAACCGGATTCTGGGGTCCAGTAGGAGACCATCTCGAGGAGTCGAGACCGGGTCTCCTAACCATAGAATTGGCAGTGTTGCTTGCCGCTCTCGTAGGGGTCTAGGGATGTGGGTTTGGCTATTCATCGCGACCATGGAATCCGTGTTTTATACAGGCTCGTATTAAAACACGGACGTCCTAGTATATCCAATATTTCATATATGTTTCTTCTGCTGCAATGTTCTGTGATGAGATCATATTACTGCCTAAGACGAATGTTTATATTATATATATGAGATATATGTTATATTGCAGATTTCGTTTCAAATGAGATGCTTGTGAAGCATAATAAAATGGGACTTCATTAATGAGATTAATGAAACTAAAAGAAACCTAAAGATGTTGTAGAAACTTGTTTAAAAACTGGTAGCTCTAGTTCTTTCTTTGCATAGCGGTGTTCCTTGTAGAACATCCAGCACCTTATTCGATAAGGAAAGAGCCGAGATCCCTTCACCGGGAGTGACCTCTTTAGTGAAACTAGCATATGCTACAAACTCGGTTTGTCTTTTGATTTCTTCTATAGTTCTTGCTTTGCATAGTGATATTTGTGAAATATCCTGCACCTTATTCAATGAGGAAAGAGCCGACGATCCCTTCACCAGGAGTGACCTCTTTAGTAAAACTAGAAAAGCCTTAAAAACACTCCATTTAAAATCACTCGATTCTACAACGATATCAAGTTCATTACGCAAAGGGTTTTCTTAAAAACCTGTCGTAGCCCTCCGTCATTTCAGATAAGTCCTACTTAGTATTCGTGCTACGTTTGTTGGCCTGCGTCAAGGCGTAGTGTGCGGTAGCTAACTAGTATTTATCTGTTTAGGCATATGATGCAGATTGGATTAGGGTAGTCGTGCGATTTTGTTGGCCTGCGTCAAGGGTCGTGCGGGTGGGTTTAATTCAATCAAGAAAGACGGGTTGAACTTGACTAGCGCACTGTGGTTTTTTGGCCTGCGTCAAGGTCATGGGACGCTAGGGGTAAAATATTATTGGGAATTTCAAGTGTTGAAATTTGCAATGAGATTGCATACCTTCTATGAGATAGTTGGATCCCGATACCCACTGCAAGTAAGAGTTACTACTGGGACAGTTTTACACATTACAATTAGCCGATCAAGTAGGTGTCTAGAAAGGTGTTAATGGGGTTATGCCTCTTGGAAAACGTTTAATTAGGTCCGTGCGATAGCACGGGAAACCTCCCTCAAAGTACCGACACTGGTCTGGCTGAAAGATTGGCGAACTTGTATAGTGTAATTAATCCCGGCTAGTCTTTCCTTTTAGAGTTTGAAGGAAGATTTGACTAAAACAGTGGGAGACATCCTGATCAGATATATTAGATAACCAATCTAATCTTGCAATAGCATACGCTGAGTGTTTTCTTCTCTCTCTCCAGGTAGCGGCCATATCACGTCTTAATCAAGATAATAAAACGGATGAATTGACCGAACCCGCTTGTTATACTGAGATGGGGAACGTTGGTCCCGCTCCAACTTATAATTGTTATAAGACAGAGCAGGAAATTGGGGAATACCGGATTTCCCGTGCCGCCCAAACGAAGAAAGTGCATGCTGATGCATTTTCTTCGGGTGCGTTCATTACAGAGAACTGTTTCTCAGTATCCTTTACGTCCTGGGTATGAGATACCGGATCAGGATCCCGCATATGTAATCTGTTACATGGGCTACAGAAAGGTAGAGAACTGAGAACGGGTGATAAGTTTCATGAGACAGAAAACGGGGCAAGTGTTGCAGCCAAGTCTGTTGGTCACTATCACCCTGTATTACCAGAATACATTGATTCTGAACGAATGTTATTAGATACCGAACCTGATATACAACATCATATCAGTCTCTTTATTAGTAAAGAAAGGATATAATTTTGTATTGTTGGATAATGTTTTGAACATTTCCTATATCAAGAGTTGATCGGTTCAGGCACGTTATCTAAAAGCATTGACGTTCTAAATCAAACTACAGTTCTTAGTATACAAAACACACACGAGAGGAAGAGTTCAGAAATGAACGAATCCTTCTTGAGGCATTGTAGACTAGGTCATATCAATGCGACCCGACTAGCTAAGTTACATTTAGATGCATATTTAAATCTGTTTGAATTTACATCTTGTGAAACTTGCCGGTCATGTCACAAAGATAAGATGACCATAGCTCTGTTTATTGGAAACAGAGAAAGCGTTAGTGAACTCTTGGGATTGATACATGCTGATGTATGAAAGTCTCCTGTCTACACATGCCAAGACCGGTTCTTTGTACTTCATTACAGTCTCTGATGATCTCTCAAGATTCAGACATATGTTCCTGTTGAAACACAAGTCCGAACCTTTTGAGATATTCACAGAATGTAAGTTAGAAGTAGAGAACCAAAATACGGGTATAAGTATTATGTCCTTTGATGAGATCAAGGAGGAGAATACTTGAGCACGGAATTCCTGGACTATGCTAAAGGAGAATGAGATTCTCTCTCAGCATTACTCCTCCGTATACACCACAGCACGTCGGTGTATCGGGGCGGAGAAAACTCACCCTATTAGATATGGTGTGCACTATGATGAGTACTACTAAGTTTCCTATTTCCTTTTGGGAGTTATGCACTTGAGAAGCTGCATACCTATTGAACAGGGTTCAAATCAAATCAGTTGCCTACCACTTCATATGTGATATGGAAAGGGAAGAGCTCATATCTTAAGTTTGTTAAGATTTGGGGTTGTCCGGCCTATGTCTAAAAAGCAAAATCCGGACAAGCTCGAGGCAAAATCAGATCTGTAGAAGATTGTTGGATATCCCAAGCATACACAAGGGAATATCTTCTACCTAACCGAGGAACAAAAGATATTTTGTTTCTCAGCATGCCACCTTTGTGAAAGGGAATTTCTTGTGAAGAAATTAGTGGTAATGATGTAGAACTGGAAGGAGTTCCAGCTATACAAACTATAGCAGATGATTTGGTATAACCAAAGGATTCAATAGTTTCCAACGAACCTCAGCCTCTCCGCCGATCTAGTAGGGTTCCTCGCCCATCTGAGAGATACTTCGGTTTTCTCTATGACAGTAGGAGCGAGGATTGCATCTTGAGATGATGACCCAACTAGTTTCGAACTGGCCATCAGGAGTGGGACTCTGTAAGAATGGCTGGATACTTATCGATATGAGATGGAATCCTTATACACCAACAAAGTATGGACTTTGGTTGCTTTATCTGAAGGGTTAAATCCCCATCGGGAGCAAGTATATCTTGAGAAGATTACTTGGTGTACATGGAAAAGTTGAGACTTTCAAAGCTATGCTTAAGTCCATCCAGATCCTACTTGCCACTGCTACATACCATGACTATGATATCTGGTGGTTGGGTGTCATGACTGCTTTTCTAAATGATGTTAGAAGAGAGCGTCTATAAGTACACAGCCAGAGGGCTTCGTAGATAGTGGGAGCAGCGGAAACGTGTGCAAGATGTTTTATATGATAAAGCAGACATCGCGGAGTTGGAACGTCTGTTTTGATGTGGTAGTCAAAGAGTTTGACTTCATCAAAATGGTAGATGAACCTTGTATATACAAAAAGGTAGTAGGGAGTATGGTGGTGATCCTCGTAGAGTACGTGGATGACACACTCTTGATAGGGAAGGAGTTTCCTATGCTACGCTCGGTCAATCTCCGCTTATCACAATGATTCTCCATATAGGATCAAAATGATACCTCCTAAATCCTGGGTTTTGGATCTATGAGATAGATATAATTGGATGTTAGGATACTCACTAGTTGTAGTGAGATGGTATCAATCGATCCTGGGGAGAATAAATGGAAACGATTCCAGGGTGATAAGGACGACTAAATGTCAGTCGCAGGCATTATCTTTACCCTCAGTGGAGGGACGGTATGTTGGAAGAGTTCCAAGCTAGATACTATGACATACTAGACGATTAAAGGCAAGATACATCGTTACCAAGGATGCTACCAAAGAGGCAGTCTGGATATATATAAGTTCATGAGATGAACTTCGTTCCTACCATTGTGTGACAATGGAGTTGTGGCATTTGCCAAGGAACCCCCCGTCCCATCTGAAATCCAGATATAATTCTTAGGCAGTATCACCTGATCATGGAGATGGTTGATCTCCAGGGAGATCGAGGTTAGGAGAGTAGACACAGGAGACAACAGCGCGGATCCACTCACGAAGGACATTTTCCCAGTAGAGACATTTATGGGATGGTTGAGTATGAAATACTTCAACCGCGGCTAATTGTTGGGTATGTGATACCAAAACAGATGGCCCTAGTGCAAGTGGGAGATTATTAGTTATATGTATGCCCTAGAGGTCATTACTGTACATACGATGTATATTGTAATGGATGCTTGGACATATATAGGGAGGACTTTCTTGCTCGACATGATAGTATGCTATCTGGTTGTACTTTTTCTTAACATGTACTCTGACTGTCTCTATGTTACATGTTGATAAAGCCCTTAGGATATGTACTCGACTACTGGGACTATGATGAGATCATACTGGTGGGGCCATGGTAGTCGACGAGTACATCCTATAACTGTTCCTAGTCGAGGGTGTATCGAGACAGGGCATCGATGCACCAGAGTAGACTAGCGTATACGCATCTTGACCCATATGATGGGCGATGGATGATCCTATATCCATCGGTGTTTGACATCAAGGATGGTGTACGGGTGCTCAGTAGAGACTGGGTACACTGGACGGACTCGCCGAGAACTCCCAGATGGTATTACACCTCACGTCAGATGGCAGTTCTCCGGTGACTCTGGTACAGAGTAGTATGTTGACCCGAGATCGTCATAGAGTCTTGTGTGATTCCCACTGTGCTTTGATTTCCATCATACCACGTCTAAGAGGGCGTGCAAAAAGGTGACTTTTGGGTACAGTCCCGAATCACATGGAGTCAATGAGCGATAAGAGGGGATTCGTCTCTCCCGGTATAGGGAGTTGATGTTGTGCTGTGTTCGATTGGCTATAACTGGAAATCCCTGGTCGGGGTTGCTGAGATTTACTGGTAAGTGTTATCAGTAGTTTCTCGAACTGTTATAGACCTCATATCGACACGACTTATCGAGCTACTGGGGTCTGACGTTTACCACCCCTAGGCGAGATATGCGACATATCAGACGACGAGACCGGACTGTACGGGAGTGTTACTGATTGGATTCATAGGAGAATGTTTATGCTTGCTTGTTGATCTTCTGAGTTCTCAATACCTGGGTGGCTGTTACGTTTAGCTGACCGCTTGTAGCTTGTGGGTGTTTGATATGATCATCACCTACTGTCGGCGTATTGACGATTCTTTAGAGTCCTACACAGAGGTTTCTTGACTCGGGCAAAACGGAGTAGGAGCACATATGTGATATGTGCGGGACCGAGGATAATGCGGTATGTGATACCGTATTGGATTCTCGCGATATGAGATATCGGCCGGGTATATGTGATATACCCGGGTCATCGTATTAGTCGGTTATTTGTGAAATAGCTGGATTATCGGATCAAGTGTTGATTCGATAATTTAATGTATAATAATATATATGATATATTAAATTACATTAACTAATATTAGCTCACTAAAAGATTCATTTTCTCACGGAATAATACATTGATATATATGCGATATATATTAATTGTATTATTTTCTATTGTTACAAAATATATTGTATACGTGATATATAAATTGTAACATGTAAGGGTTACAAATTTAACAATGGTTTAGGGTTTAAACTTGGTTAGGGTTTGGATTAGGGTTAGCTTTTGCAAGAAGCTTCCATGAAGCTTCATGAAGCTTTGACGTTGTGTTTTGCTTGATATTTTGTGAAGATATTATGTTAACCCAATCCAAACCATTAACTCTAGTTAATTCGCTACAAGGGTTAACTCCTTCATGCTTAACCCTTGGTTAGATTTATAACCACTACAATAATTCATTGTTCATCACAAAAGGATTCTATCATCTTCTTCCTTGAGTTCCTTCTTGGAAAAAGCTTTATAGCTTTTTGCTAAGTGATGAAAGTGAGTGAGAATATGAAAACAAATGAGAGCAAAAATCCTATTGCATCATCCTCATCTACCCTTGCCATCTAGATGAGGGTGTTCACTTCATTTTGTGAGTGAGAGCTTGTGTTAATGAAACTTCAAGGTAGATCATCTTTGTTATCGAAGATCGGAAGCAAGCTTGCACCTTTCTCTTCGTGAAGCCTCTCGAGAGTCCGGAACACGATGATCGCAGCGAAGGGACCTCAACACGGAGCTTAAGAAGTGAAGGACCGGATCTACAAAGGTTGTAATCCCTCTCATTTAGTGTTAAACTGTTTAACATACTTGTTTTCGCCTAAACTCTAGTTTAAAGATCCGGCTTTGGGTTGTTCGGCACGGCTAAATTTTAAATCGGGCATGGTTGATGTCTCGTAGACCCTTGTGCGAGTGCCTAGCAACCCTACAATGAGCAAGGCTGAGTTACCACGATCTTTCTTGGGTTATGCACTAGAGTCAGCTGCATATCTTCTGAATAAGGTTCCTACCAAGACTGTGCCTACCACACCATATTAGATGTGGAGTGGGAAGAAACCCTTCCTTAAGTACCTTAAGACATAGGGATGTCCAGATTTTGTAAAAAAGCAACATGCGGACAAGCTCGAGGAATGCTCAGTACTGTGTAAGTTTGCGGGATACCCTAAGAACTCCAGGCGGTATCTTTTCTATTACGCAGAGGAACAAAAGGTTTTTGTTTCTCAACATTCCCACTTCATGGAAACTGAATTTTTAGAAAATTAGATAAGTGGGAGCGCAATAGAACTTGAAGAAATTCCATAACCACAAGCTATTACTGAAAGCTTGGTAGAACCAGAGATTTCAAAAGAACCAGACATCCCCGCGCCACTCCGCAGAAGTAGTAGGCAGTCTTATCTGCCCGAGAGATACTACGGTTTTCTCATAGACGGGGATCGAGAGGATTGCATAATTGACAATGATGAGCCTACTAGCTTCCAGCAAGCCATTTAGAAAGGAGACTCGGTAAAATGGATGGATGCAATGCGGACCGAGATGGAGTCCATGTACACCAACAAAGTATGGACTTTGGACTTTGCTCCAGAAGGGGTAAAACCCGTAGGCTGCAAATGGATCTTCAGAAAGAATATTGGTGTAAATGGACAGGTAGACCTATAAGGCTAGACTTATTGCAAAGGGTTTTTGTCAAAGTCCTGGTTTGGACTATGATGTAACCTTTTCTCCAGTGGCTATGCTCAAATCCATTCGGATCCTTCTTGCCATTGCTGCCTTCCACGATTATGAGATCTGGCAGATGGACGGAAAGACGACTTTTCTAAATGGAAATTTAGAAGAGTGCGTCTATATGGATCAGCCAAAGGGTTTCATTCAAAGTGGGAGCAGCGGAAAAGTGTGCAAGTTGCTTAAGTCCATTTATGGACTAAAGCAGGCATCACAGAGTTGGAACATCTGTTTTGATGATACAGTCAAAGAATTCGATTTTATCAAAAATCCAGATGAACCATGCATATATAGTAAGATTGTAGGGACAAATGTGGTATTCCTCGTCTTGTACGTGGATGACATTCTCTTGATAGAAAATGATATGCCTATGCTTCAATCAGTCAAAGGATTCTTGTCACAGAGGTTCTCCATGAAAGACCTGGGTGATGCCAACTACATTCTGGGGATCCAGATCTATCGTGATAGATCTAAGAGGATGTTGGGACTTTCGCAGTCCAGGTACATCGACACCATACTGAAAAGATTCAGTATGGAAGATTCAAAGCGGTAATCTACCGGCTTGTTACGAAATCACCCTCTTCAAAGAGATATCTCCAAAGACTGATTTGGAAAGGGCTCGCATGTCAACTATACCCTACGCATCTGCGGTAGGCTCTATAATGTATGTGATGTTGTGTACCAAACCAGATGTAGCATACGCATTGAGCGTTGTAAGCCGGTATTAGTCAAACCTGGGGGAGAAGCACTGGATAGCAGTAAAGAACATTCTCGAGTACCTGAGAAGGACTAAGGAGATGTTTTTGGTGTATGCAGAAAAGACCTCTAGATTGAGGCCTTTGCTGACTCCAGCTTCCAGAGTGACAAGGATGACTCCAAGTCCATGTCGGGTTATGTCTTTACCGTCAATGGAGGGGCGGTCTGTTGGAAGAGCTCCAAGTAGGAAACCGTTGCTGACTCGACGATGGAATCGGAGTACATAGCTGCTTGCGATGCCGCAAAAGAAGTTGTCTGGATGAAGAAGTTCCTCACATAACTTCAGGTGGACCATTGTTGATCCAATACCTCTGTATTGTGACAAAAACGGCGCTATAGCTTTAGCGAAGGAACCCAGGTCCCATCATAAGTCCAGACACATTTTGAGGCGGTACCACCTGATCAGGGAGATCGTAGATCGCTGGGAGATCGAGGTGAGGAGAGTAGATACGGAGAATAACACTGCAGATCCATTCACGAAGGCCATCCCTCAGACACAGTTCGAGCGGCTAATCGAGATGATAGGTCTACGATACGCCAGTACATGGCCCTAGTGCAAGTAGGAGATTGTTAGTGTATATGCCCTAGAGGCCATTATTGTATCATACCGGTTTGTATATTACTTAATGGAAGCTTGGGATATTCACAGTTGTATTGACAGTCTTGCTCAAAATAGTAGTATGCTACTTGGTTTGTTTCTACTTCAATTTGTGCATGTGTTTCTTTTAGCATATCGCTTATACATATTAGTGGAGCCCTTAGAATCTTTGCTTGATTACCAACGTTGTGATGGCAGTCATACTAGTGGAGGCTGGGTAATCTACAAGCTCATCCTTATACAGGTCCCTGGTCGTAGGATTATCGAGATGGGGCATCGATACTCCGGAGTAGACTAGTGTATACGCTTCTCATCCCAGCATGGAAGATGGTCTGTCCCACAGCCATTAGTACGTCGTACTGGAGATAGTATGCAGGTGCTCGTTAGGTTACAAGTACACTGTACAAGACTCATCGGGAACTATTGGTTAGTATTATACCTATCGTCGGGTAGCAGTTCCCAGGTGACATGAGTACAGCTTAATCCGTCGACTTGACACTGGTGCTTCGCCTCGAGTGTGTTCCTACTGTACTTTGATTACTACCCTACCACGGCTCAAAAAAGTCATGCAAACAGGTAGTAGTTGGGTGCAATCCCGAAGCACTTGGAGGCAGTGGCGGTTAGATAGGATTCGTCTCTCCCGGTATTGGGGGTTGATATCGTGCTGTGTTCGGAGAGCTATTACACAAAGTCCCTGGCCAGGGAAGCGAGATTTACTGGTAGGTATTCCAGTAGTTTCTCAGGGTGTTCTGGGCTACACTCCGACATGACTTATACCACTATTAGGGGTCCAACATTTACCATCCCCCTAGGCCCTATATGCGATACTCTTAGACGAACAGACCGGACTGTACAAAAATTGTCACATTCAGGCTCAGTAGGAGTTCGGATGGGTTTTCCTCGTCGGCCTTCTAATCGACATCTACCTGAGGACCGTTACGTGCAGCTAGTACCACTTGTAGCTTGTGGTTAAACCCACTGCCAGCGTAGTGTCGAGTCTTTAGAGCCCCACACAGAGAGTTTAGAGCCCCACACAGAGAGTTTTCCTGCACTGGGCAAAAGGTGTAGAGGCCGTATGGTTTTACGGCAGGGCTTCGATCACTTACGTACACTTGTGCGTGTATGATGTTCGGGCGGATAATACTAGTAGGCTTCGGTTTAAGCCGGATCCTAGTATTATATTGATGGATCAGTTTCGTCTCTTTGTATTCGTGTTTCTCGGAACACGAATGCGGGTATGTATATACGGATGTGAGGAGCACAGAAGTACAAACCTCATTAGGGTTTTGACCATTTACTTGATTAAAACAATTATGAGGTGGAGGAAAGTATTTGTTATTTTTGTAAATGATAATTGTGGCATGGCTACTTGTATCGACCATTTGACTTGTATTGACCATTTGACTTGGTTTAACTTTTTGACTTTAGATATTTTTGTGAGATATTTTTGTGAGCTAGATATTTTTGAGGAGATATTTTTTCATCACATGGTTGTGGTCATATCAAGCTAGCCATCACAATTTCCATTATGCATTATCATTTATCAAAAAACTTTCTCTTTCCTCAAGTGAGCTCTCATGCTTGCTCTTTTCTTCTTCCTCACTACTAAACCCTAAAAGCTCTCATGTGTTGAGAATTCTAGAGTTTCAAGAGACAAATAAATCCATCTTCATACTCTACATCACCTAGGACATCAAGATTAGCAAGCTTGTTGCCCTAGTTACCTCGGTTTTGAGGTGGAGCTTGGACTATAGACTTTCGGGTGGTTCGTCTTTGACTCAAGGAGGCCTTTGAAGAAGCTACGATCCGGATCGATCCTTGGAGCCTACGTAGATGAGGAGAACAGCGATGAAGACCCGAAGGACAAGTATCGTGAGGTATAACTTCATATCCAAGTAGTTAAACCTCAAGTAGTTTGCTAGCTAGGGTTTATGAACGATCATTGGTTCTAGTCGATGTTGCGAAGCTCATAAAAATCATTTTTTTGCAAATTCCACCTCCCCGCAAACACGTGGGGTGCGCAACATTGACTTACAATAGTATCATTTTGAGATACGTGGGTTGTGACGCATTGGCGTGCATGCTTACGATAGCCTTATTAGATATTACTTACAACTCACGAATTGGCAACTCACCCCCGTTGTGCCACAGTATCTTGCAGGTCCGACCCGTCAGCACGGTAGCGGCGGGTGCACTTCCTCATTTTGTTCCTTTTGCTTGGACTTGTGGCATTGCTCATAGGTGGGTTGCGAGGATATTTTATTCCATCATGTACATTATATTGTATCTAGTATACTCCATCTACCCTTGTGGTGTTTGGTGTCAATGCTCACTTGAGCCGACGTGGTATTTGCTTATTTCTTTCTTTCAGATGCTTATTGTGCACTTTTGATATACATATTGCATGTGGTTGTGATTCTGCCTTTGGCGAAAAGCTAGCTCCCGCTTGGGGATGCCTTTATTCATTATATATATGTATTTTCATGTGTTGTACCCGTTTGGGGGCCATTATTTACAACGGAGACTCGTCTGAAATTTTCAGGAAATTTTGATGTAGCTTTTTAAATGATTAATGCGACTTATTTGGTTAAAATCTCTTTCTTTAAATAAGTTTTCCTTCACTCTATTTCTTTACAAGGATTTGATTTCTGGGCTTTGGCTTACTTAGGTTACGTACGCCTTGAGACGTTTTATAATTTAAGTGTCAGTCACGTTCCATACCTTCAGGTCGTGACACGTCTGGTGCTCACGGAAATCAAAACCAAATATACGTGCCATGAATATGCACAGAAAAAAACTGAGTGCAACGGGTGTGCACGACAACAATATTAGGTTTCCTGACGAGTTGCTTGGTTTGTCGCCAGAGCGCGATATTGAGTTCTGCTTTGACTTGATTCCCAGCACAGAGCCTTTTTCTATACCGCCATATCGGATGGACCCGGCGAAGCTTAATGAACTGAAGGATCAGTTGCAAAATTTATTAGATAAGGGCTTGTTCGTCCGAGTGCATCACTTGGGGAGCTCTTTTTCTGTTCGTCAAGAAGAAAGACGACAGTTGTGTTTAGCATCGATTTTTGTAAGTTGAATCGGGTTACTGTGCGGAACAGATATCCCTTACCTCATACTTAAGATTTGTTCGATTAGCTCCAGGGTGCGGGACATTTCTCAATGATTGACTTGTGATCAGGTTACCATTAGTTGCGGGTTCGAGAAGATGATATTCCGAAGACTGCTTTTCACACTTTACGGGCGTTAAGAGTTTTGGTGAAGTCGTTCAATCTCACCAATGCCCCAGCAGCGTTTATGGACTTGATGAACCGCATATTCTGGCCATTTCTTGATCAGTTATTATCATGTTCGTTGATGACATTTTAATACACTTTTGGAGCCGAGTGGGACGTGGGCAGTAATTGAGGATTTCGTTGCAGACTTTGAGGGAGCACCGGCTATTCGCTAAATTATCCAAGTGTGTTTTCTGGTTGGATGATGTGACATCTTAGGTCACGTAGTTGCGAGAGATGGTATACGTATTGAGCCGAAAAGGATCGAGGCCGTTCAGCATTGGCTCAGACCTGTATCAGTGACGGAGGTTCGCAGCATTTTGGGTTTGGACGGATATTATTGATATTTCGTACAAAATTTCTCGCATATAGCTGCAACATTGACTGGATTGACCCGGAAGGTAGTTCCTTTTCTTTGGACCGAAGCATGCGAGCAGAGCTTTCAGCAGTTGAAGCCTCATTTGATTACGGTGCCAGTATTATCTTTGCCTTTAGGATCAGGCGGTTTTGTTAGATATTGCGATGCTTCTCGGCAGTTGAAGAAGCACGAGCATAATTATTCCACGCATGACTTAGAAATGGCTGCGGTAGTTTTTATGCTTATGATTTGGAGAAACTACTTATACGAAGAGTCGTGCTAGATATTTACGGACCAAAAGAAGCTTAAAGTATATCTTTCAGCAGCGAGATCTAAATTTGAGACAGCACAGATGGATAGAGCTAGTGAAAGACTATGACTGCGAGATTCTTTATCGTCCGGGTAAGGCGATAGTTGTGGCAGATGTAGGGTTACTTAGCGCGGCAGCAAGGTTTCGGGAGGCATCGTCCATGCCGTTTTCAAAAATTTGTCGTTCTAAAGAACCCTAACCCTAGAATCTTAACTAGAGATTTAAACAAAACAACATGCAAACAACTTTGCATACAAAGTGAATGAGGAATACAACCTTTGTAGACCGGTCCTTCTGTTCTAAAGCTCCGTGTAGTAGTTCCTTCGCTCCAAGTAGTGAACTCCCGAACTCTAGTAAGGGTTCACATGAAGAAATGAACAACCTTTCTCAATGTCTTCGAGGCCGAAGATGATCTACGTCGAGGAGACTCAAGCTCATGCTACCTCTTCACTAATATGTGAATTAGTGAAGCAAACATCCTAAACTAAATGGTTAATAGTAGAGGATGATGAAGTAGGAATTTTGCTCACTTTAGATTTATTTTTCTCACAATATTTCATCACTTTCTCAAAAGCAAGAGAGCTTCAAGGAGATGAAGAAGAAGATGATGAATAATGAGATGAGGTTAGAAATGCAACCATGGGTGAGTTTATGTCATACATGAACTCATGTAGAGAATAAACCATGGTGTAAGGTTAATGGTTAGGTTAATAAATATCTTAAGCAAGACAAAAACAAGTAGACTAAGTCAATGTTCTACAAGCTTCTTCCAAGCTCAACCATGACTAATTCCAAATGATTTTGAATTACTTAATAATAAATATTAATCCCACATTAAATCAAGCATTGTGTGAGTCTCATACATCCATGTTGCATGTGTAACTTAACATGACACAACAATATATATCATATATACATTTTGTGTAAAAATAAAAAAAATACAATTAACATATATCACATACATGTTAAGTGTATCATAAGTGAGAAAAAGAAATGCTTAAGTGAGCTAATATTAGTTAATGTAATTTAATATATCAAATATATAAGTATACATTAAATTATTAAATCAACACTTGATTTAATAATCCGGCTATATCACATATAACCGACTAATATCAAATGTAACAACTTATCGAATCAACACTTGATCCGATAACCCGGCTATATCACATATAACCGTCCGATATCACATATCGCGAGAATAGAATGCGGTATCATATACGCGCATTAATCTCGGTCCCGCACATATCACATATGTGCTCCTACTCCGTTTCGCATGAACCAGGAAACCTCTGTGTAGGACTCTAAAGACTCGTCAGTACGCAGGCAGTAGGTGATGATCATATCAAACACCCACAAGCCGCAAGAGTTCTGATAAACGTAACGGCCACCCGGGTATTGAGCGATTAGAAGATCAACAATCAAGCCTGCTCATACTCCTGTGAATCCAATCAGTAACACTACCGTACAGTCCGGTCTCTTCGTCTGATATGTCGCATATCACAGCCTGGGGGTGGAATAACCTCAGACCCCAATAGCCTGATAAGTCATGCCAATGCAGAAGGGTTACCTAAGACGGCATCGAAGTTTCGGGAGGCATCGTTCATGCCAAATTCAAAAATTTGCCGTTTTAGCTAACCCTAACTAAGAATGATTAACGAGAAATCGACGGAAAATCAAATGCAAACACTTTGCAATAAGAAGTGTGCAAGAAATACAACCTTTGTAGACCGGTCCTTCATTTCAATAGCTCCGTGTAGAAGTCCCTTCGCTGCGATCATGAACTCTGGACACTAGAGAGGCTTCCATGAAGAAACGAACAAGCTTGCTTCGATGTCTTCGAGGCCGAAGATGATCTACGTCGAGGAGACACTAACCCAAGCTATTTCTTCACCAGGTCAAGAACTTTGTGAAGAGAACACCCTATACTAAATGGCAAGTAGCAGAGTATGATGAAGTAGGAAGTGGGCTCACTTTAGTTTTCATTTTCTCACATTTTTTCTCATATCTCCATTGAAGCTAGAAAGCTTTGAGGAAGAAGAAGAGGAAGCAAGAACTAACTCATCCAAATGAATTATTGTTAAGGTTAATAATGCAACCAAGGGTTAAGCATGTCATGCTTAACCCTTGTAGAAAGTTAACCATGTGCTATGGTTAAAGGTTAGGTCAAAAATATCTTAGGCAAGATAAAGAAAATGGACAAAGTCAAAGATGCTTACAAGCTTCTACAAGCTTTCAGCAAATATCAACCATGACTATTATCCATAATATTTGAATTACCTGGTGATAAATTTAAACCCTAATCTTAACCCTAGCATGGTTTAACCCTCATTCACCCTAGTTGCATTTATAACCTTCCATGATACATTTAACATATATCACATATATATCAATGTCTCCAAAGTGAGTAAAGAAATCATAAGTGAGCTAATATTAGTTAATGTAATGTAATATATAAGATATATAATTATACATTAAATTATTAAATCAACACTTGATTTAATAATCCGGCTATATCACATATAACCGACTAATATCATAATGTAACATCTTATCGAATCAACACTTGATCCGATAACCCGGTTATATCACATATAACCTTTCATGTCACACATAGCGTGAATAGAATGCGGTATCACATATCGCTTTAATCTCGGTCCCGCAAATATCATATATGTGCTCCTACTCCGTTTCGCTTGAGCTAGGAAACCCCTGTGTAGGACTCTAAAGACTCGTTAATACGCTGGCAGTAGGTGATGATCATATCAAACACCCACAAGTCGCAAGCGGTCTGCTAAACGTAACGGCCACCCGGGTATTGAGCGATCATAAGATCAACAAGCAAGCCTGCTCACACTCCTGCGAATCCAATCAGTAACACTACCGTACAGTCCGGTCTCTCCGTCTGATATGTCGCATATCTCGTCTAGGGGTGGTAAACGTCAGACCCCAGTAACTCGATAAGTCGTGCCGATGTGAGGCTCATAACGGGTCGAGAAACTACTGATACCTCTTACCAGTATAACTCTGAAGCAGCCCTGGCCAGGGACTTCCTGTTATAGCCAATCGAGCACAGCGCAACATCAATCCCCAATACCGGGAGAGATGAAACCCCTCCTATAGCTCATTGCCTCCATGTGACTCGGGAATGAACCCAAAAGCCACCGTTTTGCATGTTCTCTTGAACGTGGTAAGGTGGAAATCAAAGCATAGTGGGAATCACACAAGACTCTATGACGATCTCGGGTCTACAGACTAACCTGTACCAGTGTCACCAGAGAACTGCCATCTGACGTAAGGTATAATATCATCTGGGAGTTCTCGGCGAGTCCATCCAGTGTACCCAGTCTCCACTGAGCACCCGTATACTATCTCTGATGTCAAACACCAATGGATATGGGATAATCCATCGCCCATCTACATGGGTCGAGAAGCTATACGCTAGTCTACTCTGGTATATCGATGCCCTGTCTCGATACACCTACGACTAGGAACATTTGAAGGATGTACTTAGAGACTACACTGTCCCCGCTAGTATGATCTGCATCATAATCCTGGTAGTCAAGTACTCATCCTAAGGGCTTTATCAACATGTAACATAGAGACAATCAGTGTACATGTTAAGATAAAGAGCAACCAGATAGCATACTATCATGTCGAGCAAGAAAGTCCGCCATATATATGTCCAAGCATCCACTACAATATACATCGTATGTACTGTAATGGCCTTTAGGGAATACATATCACTAACAATCTCCCACTTGCACTAGGGTCATCTATTGTAGTATCTCATACCCAACAATCAGCAGTGGTTGAAGTATCTCATACCCAACAATCAGCAGTGGTTGAAGTATCTCATACTCAACCATCCCATAAAAGTCTCTACCGGGAAATAGGCCTTTGTGAGTGGATCCGCGCTGTTGTCCTCTGTGTCTACTCTCCTAACCTCGATCTCCCTGGAGATCATCCATCTCCATGATCAGGTGATACTGCCTAAGAATATGTTTGGATCTCTGATGGGACAGGGGTTCCCAGGCCTAAACCATAACTCCATTGTCACAAAATGGTAGGAACGAAGTTCATCTCATGAACTAATATATATCCAGACTGCCTCTTTGGTAGTATCCTTGGTAGCAATGTATCCAGCCTTTATCGTCTAGTTTGCCACGGTATCTAGCTTGGAACTCTTCCAACATACCGTCCCTCCACTGAGGGTAAAGACAATGCCTGTGACTGACATTCAGTCGTCCTTACCACCCTGGAAGCTATCCAATGATTCTCCCCAAGATCGATTGATACCAACTCACTACACCTAGTGAGAATCCTAACATCCAATTAGATCTATCTCATAGATCCAAAACCCAGGATTTAGGAGGTATCACGTTGATCCTCTATGGAGAATCTATGTGATAAGAGGAGATTGACCAAGTGTAGCATAGGAAACTCCTTTCCTATCAAGAGTATGCCATCCACATACAATACGAGGATCACCACCATACTCCCTACTACCCTTTTTGTATATACAAGGTTCATCTACCATTTTGATGAAGTCAAACTCTTTGACTACTATATCAAAACAGATGTTCCAACTCCACGATGCCTGTTTTATCCCATAAAGCAACATGCACACATTTCCGATGCTCCCACTGTCTACGAAGCCCTCTGGCTGGGTACTTATAGACGCTCTTTTCTAAATCAGTATTTAGAAAAGCAGTCCTGACACCCAACCGCCAGATATCGTAGTCATGGTATGTAGCAGTGGCAGGTAGGATTTGGATGGACTTAAGCATAGCTTTGAAAGTCTCAAATTTTCCATGTACACCAAGTAATCTTCTAAAGATATACTTGCTCCTGATGGGGATTTAACCCTTCAGATAAAGAAACCAAAGTCCATACTTTGTTGGTGTATATGGATTCCATCTCAGATCGCTTAGCATCCAGCCATTCTGACATTGTCCCCACTCTTAATGGCCTTCTCGAAACTAGTTGGGTCATCATCTCATGATGCAATTCTTGCACCTATTGTCATAGAGAAACCGAAGTATCTCTCAAGTGGATGAGAAACCCTACCAGATCGGCGGAGAGGCTGAGGTTCGTTGGAAACTATTGAATCCTCTGGTTTTACCAAATCATCAGTTGCAGTTTGTATAGCTGGAACTCCTTCCAGTTCTACCTGATGACCACTAATTTATTCACAAGAAATTCCCTTTCCAAAAGGTGGCATGTTGAGAAACAAAACACATTTTTCTCCTCAGTGTGGTAGAAGATATTCCTTTGTGAATGCTTGGGATATCCAACAAACTTCCACAGAACTGACTTTGCCTCGAGCTTGTCCGGATTTTGCTTTTAGACATAGGCCGGACAACCCCAAATCTTAACATTCTTAATAGATGGGCTCTTCCCATACTATATCACATATGGAATGGTAGGCACCTGATTTGGTTGGAACCCTATTCAATAGGTATGCAGCTTCTCAAGTGCATAACCCCCAAAAGGAAATAGGCTTCTCAGTAGTACTCATCATAAAGCACACCTTATCACATAGTGTGTGATTGCTCCTCCCCAATATACCATCGTTCTGTGGTGTATACGGAGGAGTAATGTTGAGAGAGAATCTCACTCTTCTTTAGAATAGTCCAGGAATTCCGTGCTCAAGTATTCTCCTCCTTAATCACATCAAAGGACATAATGCTTATACCCATTGTGGTTCTCTACTTCTAACTTATATTTTTTGAATTTCTCAAAAGGTTCAGACTTGTGTTTCAACAGGAACATATGTCCGAATCTTGAGAGATCATCAGTGAATGTAATGAAGTACAAAGAACCAGTCTTGGCATGTGTAGACAGGGGACCTACATACATCATCATTTATCAATCCCAAGAGTTCACTAACTCTTTCTTTGTTTCCAATAAACGGATCTATGGTCATCTTATCTTTGTAACATGACTGGCAAGTTTCACAAGATGTAAATTCAAACTGATTTAAATATGCATCTAAATGTAACTTGGCTAGTCGGGTCGCATTGATATGACCTAGTCTACAATACCTCAAGAAGGATTCGTTCATTTCTGAACTCTTCCTCTTGTGTGTGTTTTGTACGTTAAGAACTGTGGTTTGATTTAGAACGTATATGCTTTTAGATAACGTGCCTGAAACGATCAACTCTTGATATAGGAAATGTTCAAAACATTATCCAACAATAAAAAATTATATCCTTCTTTACTATATAAAGAGACTGATATGATGTTGTATATCAGGTTCGGTATCTAATAACATTCGTTCAGAATCAATGTATTTGGTAATACAAGGTGATAGCTGCCAACATACTTGGCTGCAACTCTTGCACCATTTCCAACTCTTAAAACTTATCACCCATTCTCAGTTCTCTACCTATTTGTAGCCCATGTAACATATTACATATGTGGGATCCTGATCCGGTATCTCATACTCAGGACGTCAAGGATACTGAGAAACAGTTCTCTGTAATGAACACACCCGAAAAAGATGCATCATCATGTACTTTCTTCGTTTGGGCGGCATGGGAATCCTGGTAATCCCCTATTTCCTGCTCGGTCTTATAACAATTATAAGTTAGAGCGGGACCAACGTTCCTTAGCTCAGTATAATAAGTGGGTTCGGTCAATACATCCGTATTATTATCTTGATCAAGGCGTAACATGGTCGCTACTTGGAGAGAGAGAGAAGAAAACACTCAGCGTATGCTCTTGCAAAATTAGATTGGTTATTAATTTATCTAATCAGGATGGCTCCCACTGTTTTAGTCAAATCTTCCTTCAAACCCTAAAAGGAAAGATTAGCCGGGATTAATTACACCCTACAATTTCGCCAATCTTTCAGCCAGGCCAGTGCCGGTACTTTGAGGGAGGTTCCCCATGCTTTCGCACGGACCTAATTAAAATAAACCTCGTTTTCCCAGGGGCGTAACCCCGTTGACACCTTTCTAGACACCTACTTGATCGGCTAATTATGATGTGTAAAACTCTCCCAGTAGTAACTCTTACTCGTAGTGGGTATCGGGATCCAACTATCTCATAGATGGTATGCAATCTCATTGCAAATTTCAACACTTGAAATTCCCAATAATATTTTGCCCCTAACCTCCTATGACCTTGACAAAGGCCAACAAACCATAGGATGCAAGTCAAGTTCAACCCGTCATTTCCCGATTGAATTAAACCCACATGCACGACCCTTGACAAAGGCCAACAAGGTCGCGCGACTACCCTAACTCAATCGCATCATATGCTTATGCAGATAAGCAGTAATCAGCTACCGCACACTACGCCTTGACAAAGGCCAACAAACGCAGCACGAATACTAACTATTACTTATCTGAAATGATGGAGGGCTACGATAGGTTTTTAAGAAAACCCTTTGTGTAATGAACTTGATATCGTTGTAGAATTAATTGATTTAAAATGGAGTGTTTTTTAGGCTTTTACTAGTTTTGCTAAAGAGGTCACTCCCGGTGAAGGGATCGTCGGCTCTTTCCTCATCGAATGAGGTGCAGGATATTTCACAAATACCAATATGCAAAGAAAAAACTATAAAAGCAATCAAAAGACAAACCGAGTTTGTAGCATCTGCTAGTTTCGCTAAAGAGGTCACTCCCGGTGAAGGGATCTCGGCTCTTTCCTTATCGAATAAGGTGCTGGATATTCTACAAGGAACACCGCTATGCAAAGCAACAACTAGAGCTGCCTGTTTTTGAAAATTCGATTCCACAACATGTTTAGGTTTCTTTTATTTCATTAATCTCATTAATGAAGTCCCATCATTTGAAGTTACCTAAACATTACAGATAAATACAACGTACGCTTATGCCATCCGCATTCGCCTCGATATCCCCTTGTGCACCGTTAGGTTAGGTAACTAACGGCAGAGCGGGACAGTGCTAGCGCAGGTGTAAAACATAATCAACATCTATATAATATATCACATATACTATATCCTGTATTCATCTCAACAATATATCAAATGATCACATCACAGATATCGCAGCAGAAAACAAAATATGTAATATTGGATATACTAGGATTTCCGTGTTTTATTTTATGCCTGTATAAAACACGGATTCCACGGTAGTGATGAATAGCCAATCTCACACCCCTAGACCCCTACGAGAGAGGCAAGCAACCCTACCAATTCTAGAGTTAGGAGACCCGGTCTCGACTCCTCGAGATGGTCTCCCACTGGACCCTAGAACCCGGTTACTTGTGCTTCCCGCCTTGGGTCTATCCTAATGCGGAAAAGTAAATAATATATATCAATGGTGAAATCATCCTCAACCCGGAAGTGCCACAATAAAAGAATATTACATACAAGCTTTTACATGAATGAAAATGAAAAACTCCCATCTCACATAAAAAAAACACGACGATCCAATATAACATATCAAAGCAACACATAACATCACATGTCATCAACGTAAGCAAATATGCGTATCCCAATTGTCATTGACATATAGCACCGAAACCGGCGATACACCACATATTATACTTACGGTCGCAGGAAAGAAAGTGAAAAACTACAACAGTTGGAATCCGCAACCACCTTATACATCATAAACCCGAAATATCTCATACTTTGGATATCATGCCTAACCAAATGAATTCCATAGACATTGCATGCCTAACAATTATAAACCCCGCATTTTAGTCTCGATATTCAAAACACCTTTTAATATCTAGTCGGGCAATTCAACAAGATTCCCGACATGCTGATCGAATGCTCGTCGGAAACTTTCGTAGACGGCCGCACCCCCCGATGTCGTCCACAAAGTGCACTAAGGCGGAACACCGCTGCCGCGAGCACCCGAACGGATGCTTTTGGGGACCGGGTTCTCCTACAGTCACTTGGTCAGGGCTATGGGGCGTGGCTATCTATTAAGTTTACTCGGCGAGTATCCGCGTACGCTACGTGATTGCGACGGACTTTTGATCACATCAAAATCCCGTGGCAACCGATCAAATTAGACTAAATTGCTAGATTTATAACATTCAAATTAGTTATCTCATAACTACTTGTGGATTCCAAATATTGTATCCCATCACATGATGTCCGGACGAACGTTAAACTTTTCGATCGATTCATCAAAGTCCTACAATTTCCCGACAGCTCAACACTTGAGCACAGTTTTAGTAATACCCAGAATATGCCACAGTACCTATGCACCAGCCGTAGAAGGGCAAACCCAAGCCTCACTCATGTTGCCACGGAACTACGGCAAACCCTAGGGTTTGACCGCAGTTCCGCGATCCAAAAAGTCGAGTTAGAGTTTCATTCTTCTAGAGGGTTCATAGGATCACTTGCATGTCTTTCCGAATACGTTAAACTTGGAAAAATGGGTTTTTGACATTCGATCAAACTTTTTAACTTCGCCTAGACAATATGTGAATAACCTGAAACAATGTTAAAACTATGAATACGAAACACTCCGAATTTCTTATAGTGTAATATTACATCACATGCAAAATTAGCAAAAACAAACAACACCTGAAACACCAAATCCCAGAGCACAGAACATGAAAAAATTTGAGACCAAAATTCCTTACAGGGGCCAGCCACCTCGGATTTTCCCCCCATGTGCTCGGCCAAAATCCGAGCACAGGGTCCCAATTTTCTTCCATGTTCATATATTCACTCAAATATGATTCTGCACTTCTTTAAAAAAATATTCAGGGTCATTTAAAAATCGATAGAAACCCGTATTTGGTGTTTCAAGTTTCAGAGTTCGTTTTGGTTTCGTAATCTAACAAAATCCGTATTAATTTCTAGCATGGCTCTGATATCATTGAAGGGTTACCTAACACGGCAGCAAAGTTTCGGGAGGCATCGTCCATGACAAATTTAAAAAATTTCCGTTTTAGCTAACCCTAACTAAGAATCGTTAACTAGAAATCGACGGAAAATCAAATGCAAACACTTTGCAATAAGAAGTGAGCAAGGAATACAACCTTTGTAGACCGGTCCTTCACTTCAATAGCTCCGTGTAGTAGTCCCTTCACTGCGATCGTGAACTCCGGACTCTAGAGAGGCTCCCATGAAGAAACGAACAAGCTTACTTCGATAACTTCGAGGCCGAAGATGATCTAGGTCGAGGAGACACTAACCCAAGCTATTTCTTCACTAGGTCAAGAACTTTATGAAGAGAACACCCTATACTAAATGGCAAGTAGTAGAGGATGATAAAGTAGGAAGTGGGCTCACTTTAGTTTTCATTTTCTCACACTTTTTCTCATATCTCCATTGAAGCTAGAAAGCTTTGAGGAAGAAGAAGAAGAAGCAAGAACTAACTCATCCAAATGAATTATTGTTATGGTTAATAATGCAACCAAGGGTTAAGCATGTCATGCTTAACCTTTGTAGAGAGTTAACCATGTGCTATGGTTAAAGGTTAGGTCAAAAATATCTTAAGCAAGACAAAGAAAATGGACAAAGTCAAAGATGCTTACAAGCTTTCAACAAATATCAACCATGACTATTATCCATAATATTTGAATTACTTATTGATAAATTTAAACCCTAATCTTAACCCTAGCAAGGTTTAACCCTCATTCACCCAAATTGCATTTGTAACCTTGCATGATACATTTAACATATATCACATATATATCAATGTATCCAAAGTGAGTAAAGAAATCATAAGTGAGCTAATATTAGTTAATGTAATGTAATATATCAGATATATAATTATACATTAAATTATTAAATCAACACTTGATTTAATAATCCGGCTATATCACATATAACCGATTAATAACATGATGTAACATCTTATCGAATCAACACTTGATCCGATAACCCGGCTATATCATATATAACCTTTCATGTCACACATCGTGAGAATAGAATGCGGTATCACAAATCACATTAATCTCGATCCCGCACATATCACATATGTGCTCCTACTCCGTTTTGCTTGAGCCAGGAAACCCCGGTGTAGGACTCTAAAGACTCGTCAATACGCCGGCAATAGGTGATGATCATATCAAACACTCACAAAACGCAAGCGGTCTGCTAAACGTAATGGCCACCCGAGTATTGAGCGATCAGAAGATCAACAAGCAAGCCAGCTCACACTCCTACGAATCCAATCAGTAACACTACCGTACAGTCCGGTCTCTTCGTCTGATATGTCGCATATCTTGTCTAGGGGTGGTAAACATCAGACCCCAGTAACTCGATAAGTTATGCCGATGTGAGGCTCATAACAGGTAGAGAAACTACTGATAACTCTTACCAGTATATCTCTGAAGCATCCCTGGCCAGGGACTTCCTGTTACAGCCAATCGAGCACAGCGCAACATCAACCCCCAATACCGGAAGAGACGAAACCCCTCCTATAGCTCATTGCCTCCATGTGACACAGGAATGTACCCAAAAGTCACCGTTTTGCACGTTCTCTTGAACGTGGTAAGGTGGAAATCAAAGCATAGTGGGAATCACACAAGACTCTATGACGATCTCGGGTCTACAGACTAACATGTACCAGTGTCACCAGAGAATTGACATCTGACGTGAGGTATAATACCATCTGGGAGTTCTCGGCGAGTCCGTCCAGTGTACCCAGTCTCCACTGAGCACCCATATATTGTCTCTGATGTCAAACACCAATGGATATGGGATCATCCATCACCCATCTAGATGGGTCGAGAAGCTATACGCTAGTCTACTCTGGTATATCGATTCCTTGTCTCGATACACCTACGACTAGGAACATTTGAAGGATTTACTTAGCGACTACACTGTCCCCGCTAGTATGATCTGCATCATAATCCTGGTAGTCAAGTACTCATCCTAAGGGCTTTATCAACATGTAACATAGAGACAATCAGTGTACATGTTAAGATAAAAAGCAACCAGATAGCATACTATCATGTCGAGAAAGAAAGTCCTCCATATATATGTCCAAGCATCCACTACAATATACATCGTATGTACAGTAAAGGCCTCTAGGGCATACATATCACTAACAGATGCAAGGTCCATAATGGTTCAAGAAACTACTGATAACACTTACCAGTAGATCTCAGCAACCCTGGCTAGGGATTTCCAGTTATGACCAATCGAGCATAGCGCAACATCAACCCCTAATACCGGGAGAGATGAATCCTCTCCTATCGCTCATTGCCTCCATGTGACTCGAGAATGTACCTAAAAACCACCGTTTTGCACGATCTCTTGAATGTGGTAAGGTGGAAATCAAAGGACAGTGGGAGTCACACAAGACTCTATGACGATCTCGGGTCAACAGACTAACCTGTACCAGTGTCACCAGAGAACTGCTATCTGACGATAGGTATAATACCATCTAGGAGTTCTCGGCGAGTCCGTTCAGTGTACCCAGTCTCCACTGAGCACCCGTATACCTTCTGTGATGTCAAACACCAATGGATATGGGATCATCCATCGCCTATCATATGGGTCGAGAAGCGTATACGCTAGTCTACTCTGGAATATCGATGCCCCGTCTCGATACTCCCACGACTAGGAACATTTGAAGGATGTACTTGCCGACTACCTCTGCCCCACTAGTATGATCTGCATCATAATCCTGGTAGTCAAGTACTCATCCTAAGGGCTTTATCAACATGTAATAGAGAGACAATAAGTGTACATGTTAAGATAAAGTGCAACCAAATAGCATACTATCATGTCGAGCAAGAAATTCGTCCCTATATATGTCCAAGTATCCACTACAATATACATCGCATGTACAGTAATGGACTCTAGGGTATACATATAACTAACAATCTCACACTTGCACTAAGGCCATTTGTTGCAGTATCTCATACTCAACGTCCTATAGAAATCTCTCTAGGGGAAGGCCTTTGTGAGTGGATCCGCTGTGTTATCGTTCGTGTCAACTCTCCTTACCTCAATCCCTTGGAGATCAACCATCTCCATGATCAGGTGATACTGTCCTCAGAATATGTCTAGAACACTGATGGGAACTGCGTTCCTGGGCCAAAGCCACAACTCCATTGTTGTCACAATAACAGTTATTGGATGCTCAATGGTAGGAACCTTGTTCATCTCATGAACAAGAAATGTCCAGACAACCATTTTGGTAGTATCGTTGGCAGCAATGTATTCATCCTTTATCGTCTAGTATGTCACGGTATCTAGCTTGGAACTCTTCCAACATACCATCCCTCCACTGAGGGTAAAGACAATGCATGTGACTGACTTTCAGTCGACCTTATCACTCTGGAAGCTCGAACCAAGAACATTCATTTAGTGCTTCTCAAGTACTTAAGAATGTCCTCCACAGCTGTCCAGTGATTCTCCCAAGATCCAATTGATTCCTGCTCACTACACCTAGTGAGTTAGCTACATCTGGTCTGGTACATAATATCGCATACATGATAGAGCCTAGTGCCGAAGCACAAGATATCCTTTGCACACGAGCTCTCTCCAAATCAGTCTTGGAAGACTTCTTTTTGGAGAGAGTGATTCCTGAGTAAGTGGACGAACCACCACGCTTAGAATCTTCCATACTAAACCCCTTTAGTACGGTGTTTATGTACCTGGATTTGGGACACCCCCAACATCCACTTAGATATATCACCATAGATCATAATCCACATGATGTAGTAGGTATCATCCAGATCTTCTATTGAGAATCATCGTGATAAGAGGAGCTTAACCGAGTGCAGCATAGGAAACCATTTCCTATCAAGAGGATGTTATCTACGTACAATACGTGGAATACAACCTTACTCTCTACAACCTTCTTGTATATACAAGGTTCATCTCCCTTTTTGATGAAGTCAAACTCTTTGATTGTCACATCAAAATAGATGTTCCAACTCCGCGATGCTTGCATTGATCCTGATGGACTTAAGCATAGCTTTGAAAGTCTCAACTTTTCCATCTACACCATGAATTTTCTCAAGATCCATTTTCTCCCAATGGGTTTTACCCATTCAGGTGCAATATGCAAAGTCATACTTTGTTGGTGTACATGGATTCCATCTTTGATCGCATAGCATCCAGCCTTTTCACAGAGTCCCCACTCGTGATGGCCTGCATGAACCTAGTTGGGCCATCATATACCATGATGCAATCCTCGCTCCCACTGTCACCGAGAAGACCGTAGTATCTCTCAAGTGGATGAGGAACCCTACCAAATTCGCAGAGAGGCTGAGATTTGTTGGAGACTGTTGAATCCTTTGGTTTTACCAAATCATCAGCTGTTAGTTTATCTGGCTGGAACTCCTTCCAGTTCTACCTCATGACCACTAATTTCTTCACTAGAAATTCCCTTTCTAAAAAGGTGGCATGTTGAGAAACAAAACACCTTTTGCTCCTCAGTGTGGTAGAAGATATTCCCTCGCGAATGTTCGGGATATCCTGACATACTTATACAGAACTGACCTTGCCTCGAGCTTGTCCGGATTTTTCTTTTCAACATAGGCCGGACAACCCCATATCTTAACATGTTTAAGACATGGTCTCTTCCCATTCCATATCTCATATGGAGTGGTAGGCACTGATTTGGATGGAACCCCATTTAATAGGTATGCAGCTTCTCAAGTGCATAACACCAAAAGGAAACAGGTACCTCAGCAGTACTCATCATAGAGCGCGCCATATCTCATAGGGTGCCATACCTTCACCTCGATACACCGTTGTGTTGTGGTGTATACGAAGGAGTAAGATGAGAGAGAATCTCATTCTCCTCTTAGAAACTCCAGGAACTCCATGCGCAAGTATTCTCCTCCTCGATCACATCGAAGGATTTTAATACGTCTACCCTTCTGGTTCTCAACTTTAAGCATATATTCCTTGAATTTCTCAAAAGTTTCAGACTTGTGTTTCAACAGGAACCTATGTCCAAATCCTAAGAGAAGATTAGTGAATATAATGAAGTACGAAGAACCAACCTTGGCATTTGTAGACATAGGACCATATACATCATCATTTATCCGTCACAAGAGTTCAGTAACTCTTTCTCTGTTTCCAGTAAACGGAGTATTGGTCATTTTACCTTTGAGACAAGACTGGCAAGTATCATAAGATAAAAATTCGAAAAGATTCTTATATTCATCCTTATGTAACTTTAGTTGGTCGTGTCGCATTGATATGACCTAGTCTACAATGCCACAAGAAGGATTCGTTCATTTCTGAACTGCTCCTCTTGTGTGTGTTCTAGATACTTTAAACTGTGGTTTGATTTAGAACGTATATGCTATTATATAACGTGCATGATCCAATCAACTCTTGATTCAGGAAAATGTTCACAATATTATCCTCCAATACAGAATTATATCTTTCTTTAACTCATTGTAGAAACCAATGTAATGTTGTATATCAGGTTCGGTATGTAATAACATTCGTTCAGAATCAATGTATTAATATAAGGTGATATTTTCTAACTGGTTTGGCTGCAACACTTGCACCATTCTCTACACTTAGAGACATATCACCCAATCTCAGTTCTGTACATGTCTGTAGCCCATGTAACTCTTACATATATAGGATCCTAATCCGGTATCTCATACCTAGGACGTAGAGGATACTGAGAAACAGTTCTTGGTAACGAACACACCCGAAGAATATGCATCAATATGCTTAATCCTCGATTGGGTGGCATAGGAATATGGATATTCCCCTATTTCCTACTCGGACTTATAACAATTATAAGATAGAGCGGAACCAACGTTCCCTAGCACATTATAATAAGCAGGTTCGGTCAATGCATCCATATTATTATCTTGATTAAGGCGTGGCATGGTCACTACCAGGAGAGAGAGAGAAGAAAACACTCTGCGTGCGCTCTTGCAAGATTAGATTGGTTATTATTTTTTTCTAATCAGGATGGCTCCCACTGTTTTTATCAAATCTTCCTTCAAACCCTAAAAGGTAAGACTAGCCGGGAATAAATACACCCTACAAGTTCGGCAATCTTTCGGCCAGGCCAGTGTCGGTACTTTGAGGGAGGTTCCCCGTGCTTTCGCACGGACCTAATTAAAATAAACCTCGTTTTCCCAGGGGCGTAACCCCGTTAACACCTTTCTAGACACCTACTTGATCGGCTAATTATAATATGTAAAACTCTCCCAGGAGTAACTCTTACTCGCGGTGGGTATCGGGATCCAACTATCTCATAGAAGGTATGCAATCTCAATGCAAATTTCAACACTTGAAATTCCAGATAATGGTTTTTACCCCTAGCGTCCTATGACCTTGACGGAGGCCAAACTACCTATAGGGCGCTAGTCAAGTTCAACCCGTTCATTTCTTGATTGAATTAGACCCACCCGCACGACCCTTGACGGAGGCCAAACTACGCCGTACGAATACCCTAATCCAATCGCATCTCATGCTGCAGATAAGCACTGGTTAGTGTAACGTTTTGAAAATCGTTTCGGTGAAATTTCGGAAAAAATGGTAAAATAAGGGTTTTTTTGTAAAAAGTCAAAATAGAAATAACTTTATTATAAAATTAAATATACATATTCTAGCTATGTAATTGCTAGTATTTAGTGTTTATTGAGCCACTGGTGAAATTTCAAATTTTCTGAAAAAAAATTATTTTAATATTATTTTTAATCCGTCACTAATAAATTTAATTAGGGAAAATTACAAATTGGAATGAGTTGAAACAAATTTTGTGCATCATAACACATTAAACAAAATTTTAACATATTGTTTTTGAAATGAAATGGTTTGCCAAAACGGTTTAGAAATTATTGAAGAAAAAAGGCTTTTTTGGTGAAATTAGCGAAAACTTGCAATTTGGAAACTTGAGGGGGGTCTTTTTGCATAGAATTTTTTTGTTCACTCTCTCACAACCTCACCCCTCACTTTTGGCCGGCCCCACCTCTGCTGGACAGTCACTTCCCCCCCCCCTCTTTTGGCTTTAATTCATGTGAGGAAATTGTTTTATAAAGAGGTATGGATATTGGATTGACTTTAACAATTCCACATGCACCCACACCCACTCTCTCTCTCTCCCTTTCCTCATTTCTGCTGTCCAAATTCAGCAGCCCTCCCCTTTGTTTCTCCCCTCATTCTCTTCAAAAAAAATCCTCACAAATTCATCAAAAAACAAAGTATAACCTCACAAAATCATAATCCAATCTCTACCCATTTCTTTTTGGCCTATTCTAGCATGGATTGTGGTGAAAAGAGAGAAAATTGGAGGCCAAGATTTTCATGCTAGATCTCTAATTAAGTAAGGTATAATCTTAGCATTTTACTTAAGTTATTGTTTAATTACTTGAATCTAGCTATTATGTGTTTAATTAGAGTTCTAAATTTGAAGTTTGAAATTTAAAGAAAAGAGAATTGAGAGTAAGTTCGTGTTTTTATCATGTGTAAAGGTTTGCAAGGTGTAGTTTAACATTTTTAGGAATGCTAAAGCTAAGCTACTTGCTATATTGCTAGATTGCTACATTTCAATTGTCCAAATTGCTTAAATTGCAAACTAGATTTTTGTAAACCATGAATTTGTTTAAGAGAAAAATGTAATTAGGTTTTTCATGACTTCATTAACATTATAAAATGTAGTTTAATGCTTTAGATCATGCAAATCCAAGCTAGATTGTTGTATGTGCATTTTTGCTATAAAATTGTTGAAATTAGTTAATTTGTAAACTAGAATTTTGGGGCTAATAAAATTTAATGAGATTAAATTATGGAAATGGTTTTTATGACTTATTTAAGATGTTTAATAAGTATTATGTCCATAAGAATTGTTTAAACATCGAGTTTTGTACTAAAATGGGTAATTTTTGCTTGCTAGATTTTCGGAAAAATGACTTTTAAGGTGAATTTGGGGTTTTTGTGAATTTTAACCTATTTTATATTATAATTAGTGTTCGTGAATGCGCAAATGAGAGTGTTTGGGTTTTTCTCGATGGTTTGACGTTTGTACATCGACATCGAGGGTTGGTTTGGCTATTCTTGCATGCGTAGGCGATAGGTTTAGACCTATGGGTGATGCGTATGCCGATTTGATTTTCGTATACCGTTTCGATTTCGAATTTGGTTTTAATGCGATACGGTGCGTTATGATATGTAGGTACCCCATGTGGACTTCGAGACGACAAGCAAGCGCGTGGCGACGTTGGTACCGGCAAGCGAGGACCAGGTGAGTAGATTTATATCTACGGGGAGAAGTCGGGTGGATGGCGTATAGCACCCCCGCAGTTCATGGTGGTGTATACGAATACGTATACACACATATATTGATTTTATATATTGTTTGATGTTATTGATGATAAAGATGGATATTTGGTGTAATAGGATTGGTTTAGTGTTGTGAAACCCTAGAGTAGCGGTTGCACCACACATACACACACACACCCATACTTGCATGCATTCTTCTTTCATATGTGCGTATATGGGGATATGTGTTATGTGTTCACCTGGGTATGGGACTAGTTGTTCACATACTGGATTTGCGGATGATACTTGGGATTGAGATAAGTCGATGAGATTTGAGTTGAGGCCGTGAGATCGGTGATATGGCAGAATTCGTACTTGAGATACGTCCTGATGTTATAGCGGATCTTTGGATGACGATGCCATGTGAATAGTGATATTAGTAGTGTACTAGACGTAGGTCAGCACCCCAGATGATGATCTTGATAAAGAGGATACCAGATGAACAGTGTGATGAGTATGATATTGTCCCGTACCCAGATTTGGGGATGCCGTACGATGGATTTACGTACGAGCTATATATTGATGATTGATCCGCACTCTTTACTTGGGATGTCTGATTTTAGATATGGTATCGGATATGATATTATTGAGGCGGGATCACCGACTAATATATATACAGGTATGTATATGTATCGACTCAGATGTTAGGCGGTTTCCTTACATGTAGTTCAGCTTGTTAGTTCAGCCGTATATTTTAGTGTAGTTATTAGACTAGATTAGACTCCTACCTATTTCAAAACTAACGAATCGTGGGTATTTTAAAAGACAGGTCAAGGGATTCTACGGATATTTCAAAAGACGTATCTTTTCTTAAAAACACCGTATCCCTTATTTTCAAAACACCGCGATTCGTGTTATTTCAAAAGGCACTATTGTAGCACTTATATTAGGGTAATGCAGTTTAGTTATCGTTGTGTCTAGTGTTCAGCTCCCGCATATTATTACTGTTGCTCCGCATCTCATACTTATTGTAATTCATATTTCATTATTGATATCATGCTGTTAGGACACCATCACCATTACCGATGATGCGTATGTACCACGTACACTTACTTGCCGGCTCACACACATCTTCATCGGTAATTACCATGTCACGTATACTTAGAAAATACTATTTCATTGACATAGGTTGTTAGTTAATATTTTAGACATGATATTAGTGTACTTGCCTTATATGCCAGTTTAGACATTGTAGTTATTACTTGTCACTTCATGCATACTGTTATTCATTGTTATGCCACATTCATGGATTCTCATGCATATATTCACTATTTTACGTGCTGTTGAGGTTTTGGATTCTGATTTCAATGAGATTTTCTGGATTTGGGGGAAAATCGCAAAACTTATACAAACTTCTTCTCTCTTTTTAAATAAAAAGCGCGGTTTTCCCATGATGTATGAGTCGTCCACCATGAGTTTGCTGATGGATTTTGAGACCCGATTCGAGGAGATAGATGAACCGTTTCGGGTACATGGTGGACCCGGTAAGGTACCCCGGGGCAAGAAGGTCGTGTTGCTGATGTTGAGCCTGGCAGGGGAGCACTACCGACCGGTGTTATTACCCGACGCGTCGGGTATCCGAAGGATACCTTCGTAGTCTTGAGAAGGATGGTAGGGGCCGGTCTGGACTGACGGCGCCCTAGATATTGAGATTTGAGACATTGAGATTTCGAGATATTGAGGTACTGAGATTTGATGATCCAGGTCAGTCCGGTAGCCGGAGCCTGAGATATTGAGATATGTGGATTTATGTTTTTGTGTCGATGCTAGACACGGATTATACTGATTTCCTTATGATACCTCATTTTAAAAAAAACTACAGAAATCTCACTGAGTTATGAAAGCAGTTTCTTCAGTACATGTACTCTGTTTTCACGCATTCATACATCATCCATATGATATATTGCAATCTGAGGCACTGACACGAGCACTTGGTTTTACCGTTGTTTTGAGGTATACCCTAGCCATTGTTATAGGCTGTTGGTTATATATTTCAGGATATATTATGATTGTATGACTTAGGATTGCGTTGTTCATGCGATTTATGTTCGTAGATGTTTCTATTCATGAGTTGGCAACTCACCCCCGTTGTGCCACAGTTTCTTGCAGTTTTTGCCGTACTGGTTTCATTACGGCTTTACTGGCACTACTTCCTTTTCCGGGTGATTTGCTAGTAGGTGGGTTTATTTGTATCATACCCCCCCATTATATACCTTGTATATTATTACTCTGTTGTATCTAGAAGTTCCATCAACCAAACATGTATTTATTTTGAGATAGAGACCGGTGATGTTATTCTTTCGACCTTAGAGTCGCGCGTTATATTTCTATGGATTTCTTATGGTTTTGAGTTTCCTTTTGAGTTTTTGATCCTCGCCCTTGGCGTTGTATATTATATTGCTTGTGTGGTTATGACCGTCGATTGACGAAGAGCTAGCTCCCGCTTGGGGATGCCTTTTTATTGATTTCGTATACTATTCATGTTGTATCCCGTTTTGGGGCCAGTATTTACAAAGGAGACTCTGCCGAAATTTTCAGGAAATATTTGATGTTTTAAAAAAAACGCATAATTCGTCTTATCCTATTAAAACTACTTGATTTAAATTGGTTTTCCTTCACTCTACTACTTTTCTTGGTTTGGATTTCTGGGTTTTCGGCTTACTTAGATTACGTACGCCTCGAGACGTTTCGTAGTTTAAGTGCCGGTCATGTTCCATACTTTCGGGACGTGACAAAGTTGGTATCAGAGCGTTAGGTTTTACCTTCGGAGCTTAGGATGACCCTTGGTTGATGGAATAGGTGACTAAAGTAGAGTGACGTACCGTGAGTATGTTCTGCGGCATACTTACGATACGTTACTCTACTTAAGAATCTTTAGGATGTACATTTCGTTGTTCAGTATCATATTCATTCCTGATCTAGCCTCATCGGTACCAGTTATGGTTTTGCTGCCACGATTACGGGCAGGGAGAGCTACGGCTAGAGTTGCGGTCAGCATGAGCTCGTCACGAACGAGGACTGGCCAGGGCGTAATTCCGGCGACACACGATTGCGGAGATGTGTATTTCTTGTTAGTTATATGTATGCCCTAGAGGCCATTACTGTACATAGGATGTATATTGTAGTGGATGCTTGGACATATATAGGGAGGACTTTCTTGCTCGACATGATAGTATGCTATCTGGTTGATCTTTACCTTAACGTGTGCACTGATTGTCTCTCTGTTACATGTTGGTAAAGCCCTTAGGATGTGTACTTGACTACCTGGACTATGATGCGGATCATACTAGTGGGGACATGGTAGTCCATAAGTACATCCTTCAAGGTCCCTAGTCGTGGGTGTATCGAGACGGGGCATCGATATACCAGAGTAGACTAGCGTATACCTTCTCGACCCATACAGATGGACGATGGATGATCCCATATCCATTGGTGTTTGACATCAGAGATGATATACGGGTGCTCAGTAGAGACTGGGTACACTGGACGGACTCGCCGAGAACTCCAAGATGGTATATACCTCACGTCAGATGGCAGTTCTCTGGTGACACTGGTACAGGTTAGTCTGTAGACCCGAGATCGTCATAGAGTCTTGTGTGGTTCCCACTGTGCTTTTATTTCCACCTTACCACGTCCAAGAGGGCGTGCAAAACGGTGGCTTTTGGGTACAGTCCCGAATCACATGGAAGCAATGAGCGATAGGAGGGGATTCGTCTCTCCCGGTATAGGGAGTTGATGTTGCGCTGTGTTCGATTGGCTATAACAGGAAATCCCTGGCCAGGGTTGCTGAGATATACTGGTAAGTGTTACCAGTAGTTTCTCGAATTGTTATAGACCTCATATCGACACGACTTATCGAGCTATTGGGGTCTGACGTTTACCACCCCTAGGCAAGATATGCGACATATCAGACGACGAGACCGGACTGTACGGTAGTGTTACTGGTTGGATTCACTGGAGTGTGAGCGGGCTTGCTCGTCGATCTTCTGATCGCTCAATACCCGGGTGGCCGTTACGTTTAGCAGACCGCTTGCGGCTTGTGGGTGTTTGATATGATCATCACCTGCTGCCGGCGTATTGACGAGTCTTTAGAGTCCTACACAGAGGTTTCCTGGCTCAAGCGAAACGAAATAGGAGCACATATGAGATATGTGCGGGACCGAGAATAATGCGTGTATGTGATACCGTATTCTATTCTCGCGATGAATGTATCGAATGGTTGTATGCGATATAACCAAGTTATCGAATCAAGGATTGATTCGATAAGCCGATACATTGGATACTAGTCGGTTATATGCGATATGACCGGATCGTTAAATCAAGTGTTGATTTAATGATTTAATGCATAATTATATATTTGATATATTACTTTGCATTAACTAGTATCGGTTTACTTAAGATGGATTTTCTCACTCGCCTGTGCACATTGTATATGTGATATATTTTGTGCACTTGATTGTATCATGTTTGATGATATATGATAGCTAGGGTTTGTGTAAAGAGTTAAACCTTAGTTAAGTAAATGGTTATGGTTTTGATATATTTTTTAATTCTTTTATCTTTTAATTTGTATTAAAAAGATAAGAGATAAAGAAAACAAAAGGTTGCTTTTCCTCATGAAGCTTGTTGAAGCTTCATGAAGCTTGTTGAAGCTTCATGAAGCTTTGAACAAAGAAACCTTTTGTCTTCATCTCATTAACCCTAACCATTCATTGAACTATAGTTAGCTCTCTACACTTTACCATGGTTACAATTATGATAAGAATTCATTTTCTTCTCTATTATTATTCTTATCATAATACTTATCATATATTCTTCTTCTTCTTCATCTTCTTTGATGAAGAAAGCTTCACTTCATCAATGGTTATTGATGAAATCAAGTGAGAAATCCAATTCTAAAGTCTACCCACTTCCTATTTCTTCATCCTCTACATCTTGCCAAGTAGTAGAGTGTGTTTTCTTCACAATTTTCTTGACTTGGTGAAGTTGGAGCTTGATCTAGTGATGCTTCGACGTAGATCATCTTCGGCACGAAGCCGACGACCTTGCCCGCCCATTTCTCCGATGAAGCCGACGCAAGAGCCCGGATTTCGATTTGGACAGCGAGGAGACTTCATTGCGGAGCTATGGAGGTGGAGAAACGGATCTACAAAGGTTGTATGTTCGTTTACTTTTAGTTAAGATGTTAACTAGCTCGTTTTTGTCGCCTAAAAATCTAGCCAACGATCTTGTTAGGGTTTCTCGGCACCGTTAATTTTTGAAATTGGCATGGTTGATGCCTTGTGAGACCTCTTGAGAGTGCCTAGGAACCCTACAGTGGTATCAGAGCCTAGCTAGAGCCTTAGGCGAAGTCTAGACGACGTTTGTAGTCCGATCGAACCAAAACCCTAACCCGAAAACGGCTCTCTGTACATTTTTTTAAAACTGGGCTTTTTCCAAATTAAAAATATGCAGAAAACTCAGCAGGGAATTCTAAGAATTATGGCGCAAAATTTATTTCATGCACAGTGCAATCGGAGGCGGAACCGCGGCATAAGCCTAGCTTATGCGGCGGTTCCGCGGCAGAAGTGTGACGTCAGCCCTAAACGTTTGCACAGTAATTCATTGTTTCAGGTGCTGAGTTCTCTGGGTATTTTTAAAATTTATTCAAGAGTTGAATTTTCTGGAGTTGTTTTGGGGATTCGTTGTTTCGATCGGATTATCAAGTTTTGTCTATGTGGCTTTCCGGATAATTTTTGAATATGTTAAAAAGTTCGACCGGATATAAATACCCAATTTTTCCCCTGTCGGGAAATTTCCTAGTGTTGGATTTTTTCCGTGGTTTAAAGACGTTCTAAGTAGTGCAAGTAACGCGATGGACCCTCTAGAAGACAACAAACCTTAACTCGATTATGTGACCGTCTTGAACTGCCCTTTGAACCTTCGGGTTTGGGGCAGTACGGCGTGCCACATGTGAGGCGTTGGCTTGACCCTTCTACGGCTGGACCGTTGGTACTGAGGCACGAAGTGAATGTTTTAAAACTTATTTCAAGAGTTGATATGTATCGGGAAAACTTGGGTGTTCGATTGTTCGATCTGAAAGTTTGACATTTTCTATTTATCCGGAATGGGATACAATAATTGGAATTCACAAGAAATTATGAGATAACTGAATGAATGTTATAAACATAGCAGTTTAGTCTCACTTGATCGGTTGCCACGGAATTTTGATATGATCAAAAGTCCGTCGCAATCACGTAGCGTACACGGATACTCGCCGGGTAAACTTAATAGACAGCTAGACCCCATAGCCCCGACCAAATGACTGTAGGAGAACCCCGTCGCCGAAAGCATCCGTTTGGGTGCTCTCGGCAGCGGTGTTCCGCTTTGGTGCACTTCGTCGACGGTATCAGGGGTGCGGCCGTCTACTGAAGTTTGCGACGAGCATTCGATCGGGGTGTCGGGAATCTTGTTGAATTGCCCGACTTGATATTGAAAAGAGTTTTCGATAATGAGACTAAAATGCGGGGTTTATAATTATTAGGCATGCGATGTCTAAGGAATTCATTTGATTAGGCATGCGATGTCTATGGAGGTTGCGGATTCCAACTGTTGTAGTTTTACACTTTCTTTTCTGTGACCGTAAGTGTAATATGTGATATCGCCGGTTTCGTTGCTATATGTCAACGACAATTGGGATACGCATGTTTACTTACGTTGATGACATGTGATGTTATGTGTTGCTGGATATGTTATATTGGATCGTCGTGTTTGAATAGCCGGGGGTTTTTATGTGAGATGAGTGTTTTTCATTTTCATTCATGTAAAAACTTGTATGTAATATTCTTTTATTGGGGCACTTCCAGGTTGCGGAAGTTGTCACCTTTTGTATATTATTTACTTTTCCGCACTAGGATAGACCCAAGGAGGAGGGCACAAGTAACCGGGTTCTGGAGTCTAGTGGGAGACCAACTCGAGGAGTCGAGTCCGGGTCTCCTAACTCCAGAATTGGTAGGGTTGCTTGCCGCTCTTGTAGGGGTCTAGGGGTGTGGGTTTGGCTATTCATCGCGACCGTGGAATCCGTGTTTTATACTGGCTCGTATTGAAAACACGGACGTCCTAGTATATCCAATATTTCATATGTTTCTTCTGCTGCGATATCTGTGATGTGATCATGTGATGTTCTGTGATAGATACAGTATATAGTATATATGATATATTATATAGGCGTTACTTATGTTTTACACCCGCGCTAGCCCTGCCCCGCTCTGCCGTTAGTTACCTAACCTAACGGTGCATGAGGGGACATCGAGGAGAATGCGGATGGCATAAGCGTACGTCGTATTTATCTGTGATGTTTAGGTACTTAAATGATGGGACTTCATTAATATGATTAATGAAATAAAAGAAACCTAAGATGTTGTAGAATCGAATTTCAAAATAAACTGGTAGCTACAGTTCTTGCTTTGCACAGCGGTATATATGATATATCCTGCACCTTATTCGATGAGGAAAGGACCGAGATCCCTTCACCGGGAGTGACTCCTTTAGCAATAACTGGCAGATGCTACACACTCGGTTTGTCTTTTGATTGCTTTTAAGAGTTTTTGCTTTGCACAGTGATATATATGATATATCCCGCACCTCATTCGATGAGGAAAGGACCGACGATCCCTTCACCGGGAGTGACTCCTTTAGCAAAACTAGAAAAGCCTCAAAAACACTCGATTTCAAAATTCATTCGATCCTACAATGATATCAAGTTCATTACGCACTAGGTTTTCAGAAAAACCTGTCGTAGCCCTCCGTCATTTCAGATAAGTAGTAGTTAGTATTCGTGCTGCGTTTGTTGGCCTTTGTCAAGGCGCAGTGTGCGGTAGCTAACTGGTGCTTATCTGCTTATGCATATGATGCAGATTGGGTTAGGGTAGTCGTGCGACCTTGTTGGCCTTTGTCAAGGGCCGTGCGGGTGGGTTTAATTCAATCAGGAAATGACGGGTAGAACTTGACTAGCATCCTATGGTTTGTTGGCCTTTGTCAAGGTCATAGGAGGTTAGGGGCAAAATATTATCGGGAATTTCAAGTGTTGAAATTTGCAATGAGATTGCATACCTTCGATGAGATAGTTGGATCATGATACCCACTGCGAGTAAGAGTTACTCCTGGGAGAGTTTTACACATTACAATTAGCCGATCAAGTAGGTGTCTAGAAAGGTGTTAACGAGGTTACGCCTCTGGGAAAATGAGGTTTACATTAATTAGGTTCGTGCGAAAGCACGGGGGACCTCCCTCAAAGTACCGACACTGGCCTGGCTGAAAGATCGACGAAGTTGTAGGGTGTAATTAATCCCGGCTAGTCTTTCCTTTTAGGGTTTGAAGGAAGATTTGATAAATAGCAGTGGGAGCCATCCTGATTAGATAAAATAATAACCAATCTATTCTTGAAAGAGCGCACGCTGAGTGTTTTCTTCTCTCTCTCTCCTGGTAGCGACCATATCACGCCTTAATCAAGATAATAAAACGGATAAATTGACCGAACCCGCTTGTTATACTGAGCTGGAGAAAGTTGGTCCCGCTCCAACTTATAATTGTTATAGACAGAGCAGGAAATTGGGGAATACCAGATTTCCCGTGCCGCCCAAACGAAGAGAGTGCATGTTGATGCATCATCTTCGGGTGTGTTCATTACAAAGAACAGTTTCTCAGTATCCTCCGTATCCTGGGTATATGATACTGGATCAGGATCCCAGATATGTAATCTGTTACATAGGGCTACAAATGGGTAGAAAAACTGAGAACGGGTGATAAGTTTCATGAGGCAGAAAACGGGGCAAGTGTTGCAGCCAAGTCTGTTGGTTACTGTCACCCTGTATTACCAATACATTGATTCTGAACGAATGTTATTAGATACCGAACCTGATATACAAAATTATATCTGTCTCTTTATTAGTAAAGAAACGATAAAATTTTATATTGTTGGATAATGTTTTGGACATTTCCTATATCAAAAGTTGATCGGTTCAGGCACGTTATCTAAAAGCATTGATGTTCTAAATCAAACTACAGTTCTTAGTATATGGAACACACACAAGAGGAATAGTTCAGAAATGAACAAATTCTTCTTGAGACATTGTAGACTAGGTCATGTCAATGCGACCCGACTAGCTGAAGTTACATTTAGATGCATATTTAAATTAGTTTGAATTTACATCTTATGAAACTTGCGAGTCATGTCACAAAGATTAAATGACCATAACACTGTTTATTAGAAACAGAGAAAGAGTTAATGAACTTTTGGGATGATACATGTTGATGTATGTAGGTCCCCTGTCTACACATGCCAAGACCGGTTCTTTTTACTTCATTACATTCTCTGATGATCTCTCAAGATTCAGACATATGTTCCTGTTGAAACACAAGTCTGAACCTTTTGAGATATTCACAGAATATAAGCTAGAAGTAGAGAACCAAAATATGGGTATAAGTATTATGTCCATTGATGTGATCGAGGAGGAGAATACTTGAGCACGGAAATCCTGGACTATTCTAAAGGAGAATGTGATTCTCTCTCAACATTACTCCTCCGTATACACCATAGCACGATGGTATATCGGGGCGGAGCAATCACACCCTATATGATAAGGTGTGCTCTATGATGAGTACTACTGAGTTACCTATTTCCTTTTAGGAGTTATGCACTTATGAAGTTGCATACTTATTGAATAGGGTTTCGATCAAATCAGTTGCCTACCACTTCATATGTGATATGGAAAGGTAAGAGCCCATATCTTATGTTAGTTAAGATTTGGGGTTGTCTGGCCTATGTCTAAAAGCAAAATCAGGACAAGCTCGAGGCAAGGTCTGTTATGTAGAACTGGAAATGTTCCAGCTATACAAACTGCAGCAGATGATTTGATAGAACCAAAGGATTCAGTAGATTCCAACGAACCTCGGCCTCTCCGCCGATCTAGTAGGGTTCCTCACTCACCTGAGAGATACTTCGGTTTCTCTATGACAGTGGGAGCGAGGATTGCATCATGAGATGATGACCCAACTAGTTTCGAGCTGGCCATCAGGAGTAGGACTCTATAAGAATGGCTGGATGCTTAGTGATCTGAGATGGAATCCTTGTACACCAACAAAGTATGGACTTTGGTTGCTATATCTAAAGGGTTAAATCCCCATCAGGAGCAAGTATATCTTGAGAAGATTACTTGGTGTACATGGAAAAGTTGAGACTTTCAAAGCTAGACTTGGTAAAGGTTTTCGTCATCGACCAGGCGTGGAAAATGATGAAACCTTTTCCAGTGCCTATGCTTAAGTCCATCTGTAGGGTGTTTTTCGTCACCCCAGTGAGATGGGAATACGCGCGCGTTTGTCAGGCGTACTACAGATTCCCCCTGCCTAGGGTAGGCCGGGGTTTAATGATTGTGGGGATCCGAATCTCCGGCAGCCGCGGACTAAGCTGCCGTTAATTACCCATCGCCTTTGGGGCGAGGGAACCTCCGATTGACGGGTTAAACTGGTCATGCGAAATCCATGTGCAGTGTGCGTGTGTTTTGAAAGGGGGTTTTGGATATATCGGGAGCCACGCAGAGTTATTTACGGGAGAATGTGGCGGAGTATGTATATATGTGAATTTGTATACATATGTATGTGTATATGTATATACATAAAAAGAGAGGGAAAAGGCATCCAAGGGATGCGTGGGGGCCACGTGTCGGCACGCGGGCGCCTTGCGCACTTGCGCAGGTGCGCAAGCGCGCGCGCCACGTGTCGGCGCGCGGGGGCCTTGCACACTTGCGCAGGTGCGCAAGCGCGCACGCCACGTGTCGGCACGCGGGCGCCTTGCGCACTTGCGCAAACGCGCAGGTGCGCAAGCACGCATGCCACGTGTCGGCACGCGGGCGCCTTGCGCACTTGCGCAAGCGCGCAGGTGCGCAAGCGCGCGCGCCACGTGTCGGCACGCTGGCGCCTTGCGCACTTGCGCTGCGCGCCGGAGAGGCACAAGAGGCTTTTAGCCTGAAAAAATTTCTCAGAAGAGAAATCAGAGAGGAGTTGGACTCCTGAATGTGTTTTTCTTCTTTTTTTGAGGGTTTAGTGAAAGATGTTCTTCTTCTTCCTCCTCTGTTAGCTGGATCTTGAAGATCAAGAGATGTGGGATTTCAAAATCTTTTCTTTTTGAGATCTGATGGAAGATCTGAGTTCCCCTTGATGGGTTTTGTGGTGAAAAACTATTTAGTTTTGAAAAAGGAAGAGTAAAACTCTTGATTTAATTCAAAAGAAAGAAGAAGATTTTGGAACCTTGAAAATGGAAGAAAGAGCTCAGCTCTGAGACTTTTTTTTGGAGAGAGAAAAAGGTTGTTGAGATATTTCATTATCTTTGCCTTTATAGGCTATACACTTTACACATAGCCCCTTGGGCTTCACAAAATGGCATTTTGCCTATCCCATGGCTCATGTGCCATTTCTTTTTGCACATAAGCCATGGGCTTTACAAAAATTTGGCTTTATGCCCATTTTCTTACATTTATCCATAAAATAAAATAAAAGAAAATGCAACAAAATTATTTATTACAAAATTTTTATCTTGGCGTGGAGGAGGCCGGCCGCTTCATGTTCGGGCTCGACTCGGGCATGGGCCCACTGGGTCTGGGCTTGGGCCCACTTGGCTTGGGGTTGACTTGGATTTTGACTTGGTCAACCGGGGTGTAAATTTTTACCCCAACAAATTGCCCCCCATCAATAAATGCACACCACATATGTGGGTCGTGTGCATGAAATTGATGGATCTTCTTTTACTTGGAGGCGACCTGATTTGGTTCCCGCTTTTGGGAAGCTGGCACTACCCTTTTTACGACATGGACGGTCGTTGCTTGACATGACTCCGAGGTGGAGTGTCTGTGATAGACGTTTCCCTCGGCCCGGATTGATCTGGTTCCCGCTTTGTAGGAATCCTGCGCTGCCCTTTTTGCGACGTGGACGGTCGGTGCTGCCCTTTTTTGCGACGTGGACGGTCGGTGCTGCCATTTTTGCGACTTGGACGGTCGGTGCTGCCCTTTTTTGCGACGTGGACGGTCGGTGCTACCATTTTTGCGACTTGGACGGTCGGTTTTGCCCTTTTTGCGACATGGACGGTCGGTGCTGCCCTTTTTGCGACTTGGACGGTCGGTGCTGCCCTTTTAGCGACTTGGACGGTCGGTGCTGCCCTTTTAGCGACTTGGAAGGTCGGTGCTGCCCTTTTAACGACGTGGACGGTCGGTGCTGCCCTTTTAGCGAAGTGGACGGTCGGTGCTGCCCTTTTTGCGACTTGGACGGTCGGTGCTGCCCTTTTAGCGACTTGGACGGTCGGTGCTGTCCTTTTAGCGACGTGGACGGTCGGTGCTGCCCTTTTAGCGACGTGGACGGTCGGTGCTGCCATTTTAGCGACGTGGACGGTCGATGCTGCCCTTTTAGCGACGTGGACGGTCGGTGCTTCCCTTTTAGCGACGTGGACAGTCGGTGCCTGATTTGACTTGCTCTGCTTCTTGCAATGTCAGGGGTAGACTTGACTTGCTCCGCTTCTTGCGGTGTCGGAGTGGAAGTTGACTTGTTGATATTGATTTGGGTTGACATCAGCATCGCTATACTGGAATATGGTACCAGGAGCGAATCATCATCTGTCATGGAGAGGATTTTGGGATTTTGGTTTTTGTTTGGCATCTGCATTGCTGCACTGGAACAATGCCAGGAGCAACTCATCATTTGCCCCGAGAGGATTTGGGAGAAATTGGGATTGTTTTACGCCCGTGGATTGTATACGGTTTTGCAGGATGTATGATCCAGACCATAGGGCCGAAAAAAAATTTTGGGACTTTGTCGGCGTCTGCATCGCTTCACTGGAATATGGTACCAGGAGCGACTCATCATTCGCCGTTGGGGTATGGGATTTTAGAATTTATTTGGCGTCTGCATCGCTGCACTGGAATATGGTACCAGGAGCGACTCATCATTCGCCATTTGGGGGTTGGGGAGCGATGGCTTAGGAGACAGGTTTAGATCCCTATCGCCTAAGGCTTTTCAATTTTATGGGCCGTGAGGGTCCCATAAAAGCATTTTCTCCCTACGAGTCGTAAGGATCCCGCAGGTGTATTTTCTCCTTAGGAGTCGTGAGGACTCCTAAGTGTGTTTTTCCTTTATGAGTCGTAAGGATCCCACAAAGGTTTGTTCTCCTCATATATCGTGAGGACACATGAGTGGGTCTTATCAATGGAGCATCATTCCCAAAGTGGAGACCGGCTGCGTAACTGGTGATTACGGTGGGGCATGGGTATGATGAGAATTATTTGAGCCCGTGGATTGTATACGATGGTCAATTTGGGGACCCACCGTAGGGCCGGGAGAATTTTGAGAAATTGGATTTTGGTTGGCGTCTGCATCGCTGCACTGGAATATGGTACCAGGAGCGACTCATCATTCGCCGTTTGGGGACTTGGAATTTGGATCTTGTTTGGCATCAGCATTGCTGCACTGGAATAATGCCAGGAGCAACTCATCATTTGCCTTAGAAGGACTTGGGATTTGGGTTTTTGGTCGGCATCAGCACCGCTAACACTGAAGCGAGATGCCAGGAGCGAATCATCATTTGCCGTTGCCCGTTGGGGAACGATGGCTTAGGAGTTAGGTTTGGGTCCCTACCACCTAAAGCTTTTCAATTTTATGGGCCGTGAGGGTCCCATAAAAGCATTTTCTCCCTACGAGTCGAAAGGATCTCGTAGGTGTATTTTCTCCTTAGGAATCGTGAGGATTCCTAAATGTGTTGCTCCTTTGTGAGTCGTAAGGATCTCACGCAGGGGTTTTCTCCTCACAAGGTCGAGAGGACTTTGTGAGTGTATTTCACCTCCTTCCCTTTTTACGAGTTTGCGCCCTTTCGGGTTTTCACAGACTCGCCGGTAGTCCTGCTGTTTTTACTCACGGAGCCCTTTCGGGTTTTCATCCGTGCCCGTTTTGCTTGTGGACATACCCCTTTTTTTTTCTTTTTTTTCTTTTTTTTTTGCCGCTGGTGGGACTTTAAAGTAGTCTCACCGGCCGGATTTGGGAGAAATAGGGGTCATTTACGCCCGTGGATTGTATACGGTTTTGCAGGATGTCTGATCCAGACCGTAGGGCTGATGTGCTCAATTCGCCTGCGAGTTGGAGCATTCACGTGTAGTATTTCTTGAGATATCGGCCATTGATGGGTGGCATGGGCCTTTCTCCCTCGGCACTTATTAGTTGGTAGGATCCTCCGTCAAACACTTTCTCGATGACGTATGGTCCTTCCCAGTTTGGCTCGAATTTTCCCTTGGCATGTCGATTGGGGATAATCGGTCTTTTGAGGACCAACACCAATTCACCTTTCTTGAAGGCGCGGAGACGGGTTATCTTGTCATAAGCCCGTGACATTTGGGCTCGGTATAGCTCCAGATTTTGTTGCACCGCGAGCCTCTTTTCTTCGAGGGCATCGAGTTCTTCAAGTCGAAGGAGCACGTTTTCTTCCTCCGTCAACTCATGTTGGACGGCCATTCTTAAGCTCGGAACTTCAACTTCGAGGGGGAGGACCGCCTCCACTCCGAAGAGCAATGCGTATGGAGTGGACTGAGTTGGAGTACGGTGCGTGGTACGATATGCCCACAATGCCTCGTGAAGCTTGAGATTCCAGTCTCTCTTGTTGGCTGAAGCATTTTTCCTCAGAAGCTTGCATAGAGTCTTATTGAAGGCTTCGGCTAGCCCATTGGCTCTTGGATTATAGATGGAGGAATACCTCCAGTCTATCTTGTGCTGAGTAGCGAATCTTGAGACATTGAAGCTCTTGAAAGAAGGCCCGTTGTCAGAAATGATTCTTCTTGGTGTACCGAAGCGGTATAGAATATTATGCTGGAAGAATGTCAGAATATCCTTTGTCTTGACTTCTTTTAGCGGGACAGCTTCAGCCCACCTGGAGAAGTAGTCTGTCGCGGCCAGTATGAACCGGTGGCCTTTAGATGACGGAGGATCAATTGGGCCAACAATGTCGGTGCCCCAAACTTCGAAGGGCCACGACGCCACTGTAGGATGCAATGGGTTGGGATGCTTGTGAATAAAATCACCGTGAATTTGGCAGATATAACATTTCTTTGCATGCTCTCCGCAATCCCGTATCATGGTGGGCCAGTAATACCCAAGCCGTTTGATTTGAAGTCGCATCTTGGGGCCAGATTGGTGAGCACCGCAAACGCCCGAGTGGACATCTTTCATGACCTTTTGGGCTTCGGCCAATGACAGACACCTGAGCCAGAGTTGGTCATATGACCTGCGGTATAATGTGTCATTTACAAACATGTATCGGAGAGCTCTTTTCTTCAGCTGAATCCTCTCAGATTTTTCTTCGGGCAGCTTGTCGTATCGGAGGTACTCTATGAAGGGTTCTCTCCAATCGGGCTCGTCTTGGATGATCGAAGCTTCTTCCGCCGGACTGCTCTTCTGTTCCGTGCTTTCCTCTTCTCGTAGAGAGACTGGGGGTAGAATTTGCCGGCTCCTGACTGTGATCAGAATTTCGTCCATGTCAGGATCAGCCAGCTCCTTGGCCAAGCGAGCGAGTACATCATCCTTTCCGTTCAACGCTCTAGGGACTCTCGTTAGTTCAATATGAGTGAACCGTTTCATGAGTTCCACCACTCGACCTCTGTACCGAGCTAACTCGGGTTTGTATATCTTATAGTCGCCGCTTACTTGGTTGACGACGAGCTGGGAGTCACCGTAAACTCGTAGCCGACGGATTTCCATTTCTATGGCGAGCTCCAAACCAGCTATCAGAGCTTCATACTCAGCTTCATTGTTTGTCCGAGGCTCGGTGAGAGCAAAAGAACGCCGTAGGGTTCCCATTGATGGTGTGATGAACACCAATCCTATCCCTGCTTTTATCTCCGGGACGCTTGATTTACTGGAGGTTCTTATCGATGAGGCCCCATCGAAGTAGAGCTCCCAACATGGCTCGTCATTCTCGAGATGCAGCACTTGTTCGTCGGGTAACTCACAATTTAGTGGCGACCCTTCTGGTATGGGATGAGCAGCGAGAAAGTCTGCAAGAGCTTGCCCTTTTACTGCTTTCTGAGGAGTGTAAACTATGTCAAACTCAAGTAGCATGACAGCCCATCTTGCCATTCTGCCAGCTAGGCTTGCTTTGGTCATCAAGTGTTTGAGCGGGTCGACCTTGGAGATCAGCATAACCCGATGAGCGAGCAGATAGTGCCTCAGCTTCTTCACAGCAAATATCAGAGCCAGGCATTGCTTTTTGATTGGGGAGTAGTTGTGTTCCGCCCCGACTAGAGTTCGACTGAGGTAGTAGAGGGCATTTTCTTTTCCTTCCTCATTATTCTGGGCAAGGAGCGCACCGAGTGACTCGTCCAGCGCGGCAGTGTAGAGAATCAGCGGTTTATTTGGAATGGGAGCGGCCAGCGCTGGAGGGTGCAACAAGTATTGTTTAATGCTTTCGAACGCTACTTGACATTCGGCATCCCAGATAAAAGGAGCTCCTTTCTTCATGAGCTTTGAGAAGGGCCTACATCTCCCTGATAAATTTGAGATAAATTTCCGTATATAAGCAAGCTTGCCTTGAAAAGATCTTAGCTGCGTCAGACTCTTCGGAGGGGGCATCTCCATGATGGCCTTTATCTTTGATGGGTCAACTTCGATCCCTCGATGTCGGACTATGAAGCCCAGGAATTTTCCCGATGACACGCCAAAAGCGCACTTCAGAGGATTCATCTTCAGATCGTATTCCCTCAGTCTGGTGAGAACGGTCCTGAGATCTTGGATATGATCGGCCTTGGCTTTAGTCTTGACGACCAGATCATCAACATAGCATTCGACGACTTTATGGATTAGGTCATCAAAGATATTAGTCATCGCCCTTTGATATGTAGCACCTGCGTTCTTCACTCCGAATGGAATTACCTTGTAGCAATATATTCCGATCGGGGTTCGAAATGCTGTGTGCTTCTCATCCTCAGGCGACATCTTGATCTGATTATATCCAGACGAGCCATCCATAAAGGTGAACAGTTCGTAATTTGAGGTGTCATCGACCATCATTTCCATGACCGGTAGCGGAAAGTAGTCTTTAGGACATGCCTTATTGAGGTCCCTGAAATCGACACAAACTCGGATCTGCCCATTTTTCTTCTTCACTGGGACTATGCATGCGATCCAGTCTGCATATTTCTCTTCCCTGATGAAGCCGGCATCGATGAGCTTCTTGGTTTCCTCGATGACCTTTTCTTCCAACTCCCTTCTCATTCTTCGAGGAGCTTGTTTGACTGGCTTAGCATTAGGAGATATAGCCAGCTTATGCACGGCTACCTCAGGGGAAAGGCCAGGCATTTCTTTGTACGTCCACGCGAAGCAGTCGACGAACTCACGCAGCAGGGCAATTATCTGCTCTTTCATTTCCTCCGACAAGAGTGAGCTGATGTAGGTCGGCCTTGGATTATCGGGCGTTCCTAAGTCAATGTCGGTTAGCTCATCAAAGGTTGCTTGTCCGCCATCTTCGAGCTCTTGAGGAGCTTCTTCTGGCTCGGCTATCTCGTCATCATCATTTGATCTTTCGCTGGTCTCACCAACATGGATCATGTAGCACGCTTTGGAATCAGGTTGAATGTAGCCTATGCCCCGTCTATCTGGTATCCGTCCATCGATGAGTGCTCGGACCTGGTGCGGATACCATAGCCCTTCGTAAAACTTTGCTTCGGACTCCGTTTGATATAACCGGCATCCGCACTTCTTAAAGTATTCCCGCATCTCGGGCGCATAGTATCTGGGATTGAGGACGGCTCTTATGCCTCTCTCATAGGGAAGGCACGCGACAGAAAGGTCGTCCGGGTGCACAACGGGGTTTGACCCATAAAACAAGATGCCCTTCTGTCCACTTTTCCTCTCGGGAACGTAGAAATTTTTCAGCTGGTCCACGGTGGAGATTGATAATGCATCGAGCTCTTTGCACATTTGCTCTGGTACCCTTGTAACGGCTAGGGACCTTTCTGCAACTTCGAAGGTCTCTCGTAGTTTCGCTTGTTGCGTGGGGGTCCAATCTGCACCGCTGTTGCACGACAGGTCCTCCTCCTCTGACTCTTCAGTGTCACTGCCAAGATGAGGGTGGACTTTGCTGCTAGATGGGCCTTCAGTAACAGATTCGTCCGTATCGCTGCCGAAATGAGGGCGAGTTTTGCGGAAGGACGGGCTTCCAGCGTCGGACTCATCAGAGTCGCTGCCGAAATGCGGGCGCACTTGGGTATTTTTTCTTTTGAATGTGATAGCCGGCGCAGATTTGCTTTTGAGTTTTGGGGCCGTTCTATCCTCAGTTAGTTGTGGCTTAGCATTTTGGTGGTTCGTAAAGTACCGAGAATCTTCATATCGGACTTCATGCACACCGAACGGCTGGATGTCTCCGTCAATGCGTCTTTCTTCGCCATTTTTAGTGTACTTCATGCATTGATGGAGAGTTGACGGAATGATGCCGTAATCGTGGAGCCACGGCCGCCCCAAGAGAATCTTATAAGACGTGTCGGCGTCGATCACGTATATCTTAGCTTCAGTTTGCAGATCCCCAAATTTGATTGGCAGAGCTATAGGCCCCAGAACTTGCTGGCAATTTTGGTTGAAGCCTTGAATGACAATCCTTTCCCTTGACAGGTGTCGGACGTCCATTGACAAACTCTTCAGAGTTCGCAAGTTCATGATGTTCACTGAGGACCCCGGATCAATCAATATGCGATTAATTCGATCTCCGTCGCTGTACCCGGTCACGTAAAGCGGCCGATTATGCTCAGCCGTTCCCAGTAGCAAGTCTTCATCCTTAAATGTGACTTCGGCGGCATACAAAGCATGCTGGGCTTCTTTCATGTTAATTTCCGCAAAGTGAGCCTGATACCGCTCGGGGTTTTGCAGAGCGTGGATGAGAACATCTCTAAGCTCCTTAGATAGGACCAAGGCGTCGTAGATGCTCAGGAGAGACGGAATCTTCCGGAGATGCGCCAAGACATTATAGTCCACCGAGGAAGGACTTATGTTTTCATCAGCCGGTTCTCTGCCATCTTCTTCATTAGCGACTTGTTTTTCCTTCCCTTTTGGGGCGTTGCCCTGATTTTGCGGTAGAGCCCTGCCGCTTCTGAGCTGGATTTGATTGGCCTTTGTGGTGAGCTCCTCGTCCTCTTCCGGAAAACAGAGATCATCCTCAGAGTCGCTGCCAAGATGGATGGCATAGCAGGTCACTACTGGAATTTCTTCATTGGAGTCTTCTTCTAACTCCTCCAGAATTTCAGCCGCTTGTACAGGGAAGAACTCCTTCAATTGAATCAATGTTCTTTCCTTTTGCTCATATTCTTCGAGGGAATCGATATACTTTTGAATGGTCGATCTCCCTGCAGACTCTTTTTTGCGCCGAGCTGCACTTTTCTTCTTCTTGAGCTTCTTGGATTTTGAGCCTGATGGAGCCGCATTGGCAGCTGGACTGGTAGGCTTCTTCTGTCCTTCCCATTCCATCCTGGGTTCTTTCCGAATTAGCTTTATCATCTTCTTTGTCTTATTAGATATGTGCGTACTCCACGGAGGCCGCGATGAGTCAGTTTCGTTCGTCAGGGCAGCGGGTTCGGCTGTCTGCTCCCAGAAGGCTTCAGCTTCCGTCTGTATAAAGTTGGCAGTTGCAACTTGATTGTTCACCAACACGCTTTTGGACAGCTCGATCTCTCCAGCCTTGTACTGCTTCTCGACCCAATCCTTGAAGATATAGCAATCCTCGATCGCATGGCTCACTACTCGGTGGTACGGGCAATACAGGGGATTGTCGGTCATTTTTGCTTCTTGGGGTCTTTTCGACTCCGGCAGTTGTAGGCCATTGTTCAAGGCATCTTTAAATATCTTGCGGACCTTGTCCCTTCTGAAAGAGTAAACCTTGTTCTTTTTCTCCTCTAGGGAAGGCCCATCTCCTCGCAGCAATGGCTTTCGAGACCGGTTAGTTTTGGATTCACCCGCCCTTCGCTTTTCTTCATTGTCGGAGGCATTGAAGACATTGGTACTGCTGGAACTCCCGCTTCTACGGTTGTCGTCCCGCTTGCTTTTCCATGTTTTGTCTCTCTGAGAGTCTGGCGGGGACTCTTGCTTCGAGCGTTCCAGCATTTGTACTTTCTTGGTTAGCTCCTGGAATGTCTTGAGGCCCGCTGTACACAAGAATGGGACCATCCAATTGCTGAGGTTCCCAATAAGAAGGCTGACGGACTGGTCCTGCTCCAGCGGCGGTTCGCACTTGACCGTGAGATTACGCCATCGGGCGATAAAGTCAGTGTTGCTTTCATTCTTCCCCGGCTTGGTCCTCACAAGGTCGGCAATGGAGATTTTATCACTGACGCTCATGAATCTTTGCCGGAACAGAGACTCCATTTGGGCAAAGGTAATGACGGACCCGTCTGGTATGCTCGCGAACCAGTCAAAAGCGACACCGGTCAGGCTGTTGACAAATTGACGAAGAAGGAGCGCGTCATTGCCCCCTGTATTTCCGTACGATGCTTTGAAGTGGGCAACGTGCTGATTTGCATTCCCCGTTCCATCAAATCTTTCGAACTTAGGAATGACGTAGCCGCTTGGGAACTCAATCAGATCGTACTGCGCGGGATATGGCCGCCCACTACTGCCGATTTCTTTCTGAGCTTCAGCTTCGGCCACCAAGGTTTTAACCTTGCTGGTGACCAAATCCATTATCCGATCCTGTGTTAACGGGATAGCGCTATCTGGGGCCAAGGCGTCCCCAGAAGCGGAGTGTGGCCGGCTTTCATGTGGCTCGACCAGTCTTGGACCCGAAGGAATAGGCATTGGCTGCCTCGGATTGTCATCACCCGGCTGATTAGTAGCGGCTTGTGCTTGATTAGGAGGCGCTCGAGCAATTTGAGCCGTAAGCTGCATCACCACGTTCGTTAAGTCGTCAATCTTCGAATAGAGCTTAGCCATCTCTTTATCTTTGCTCCTGAGCTGTTTTCGAAGCTCTTGAAGCAGCTCCTGCTCCGCAGTCCTGGGGCGGAAAGTCGGCTCTTCCTCGCTGTCCGAGCTTGACTCTACATGGACCGAGGGGTCTATCTGCCTATCATCCTCATCGAGAGGGTTTTCTTCATCCAGCAGGGGCGGCTGTTCTTGGGCGGCGGCAACCACATTCAGGCTAGATTGGGCTTGGGATGTGGTGGCCCCGTCCTTGCTTTTGCTGCGAAGGTTGTCACTGGGGCGCCCGCCCGCCATATAGACCGTATGAACGATATATCCGGCCGTCTTTCTATTATTGGCGGCTAATTTCACGGATCGCTGTCTTGACCCCTTTGCTTCGGTAGCTGGTAGTCGATTGAAGGCGGCTGGCCTAACCAGGTTCTTGAATGGTGCTGGCGCTTCTTTTCTGGGTTTGCCCCGCTGCTTTCGTGCGACACAGAGTGCTTGATAGACTCTTGAAGAGATAGTGTCGTACTTTTTCTGTTGGGGCCGGGACACGTCTCTTTGTGGCACTGTTCGGACCGCTGTCTTCTTGATTCTGGCGGTCATGGCATTTTTCTGAACCCACTTTAGAGGCTCGAAGGAATTGCTGATTCTTACGTCCGACTCAGCCGTCGTCGCGGGGCAACCCTGCACTTGGAACTTCACACGATTCCATTCGGCCGAAGCCTTGGCCCTCTTGTTGGCTCGATACCTGAGCCGCTTCTGCCTTAACTTTTCTGTTCTAAGCACCTTGCAGACTTCGGCTTTTTGGGAAGACGCCGCATACCGGTTGATGGAGGGCCTTGGAGATACGCCCGATTGTGCATTTGTTGGAGTCATCGCCTGAGCTCGTCCGCAACTTTTAATGTTGCCCTTCACATCGGAAGTCTTGCCCCCAGCTAGAGCGCCAGGGACTCGTTCAGACACCATCTTAAGTTTCGGTTGTGGCGCCTTGGCGATCACGACATTCGGCCTCTTACCCCTCGAGACCGGCTTGGCCACCTGTTCCGCTGGGATCTCTGCCAAATGAGCGCTTCCGGCAGGGTAGATGATGACAGAGCCAAACTGGCGGGGCGGTTCCTCCCATTGTCGACTGAGGCTTGCAGGGAGAACCACACGAGCGTTGATCTTGACCACGTACGGAATCGGGGTCGCTTTGGAAGTTGAATTCGTCTTGGGAGACATTGTCGTTGAAAGTTGATTGCTGCATGAAAAGAAAACATCATTTCAGTATAGGCAATCGATATGTATATTGACTGAGTTCGCATTAACGTTTAACCCGAAATATGGGAGGAGAGATAGGGTCCCACCGGGCGTGCCAGAATCTGTAGGGTGTTTTTCGTCACCCCAGTGAGATGGGAATACGCGCGCGCTTGTCAGGCGTACTACAGATTCCCCCTACCTAGGGTAGGCCGGGGTTTAATGATTGTGGGGATCCGAATCTCCGGCAGCCGCGGACTAAGCTGCCGTTAATTACCCATCGCCTTTAGGGCGAGGGAACCTCCGATTGACGGGTTAAACTGGTCATGAGAAATCAATGTGCTGTGTGCGTGTGTTTTGAAAGGGGGTTTTGGATATATCGGGAGCCACGCAGAGTTTTTTACGGGGGTCCCGCTACCCGGATAGCGGGCTGGGGGTCAAGGGGGCTAGCAGCCCCTTGCGGGGTTCGGGGCAGCGCCCCAGCCCGAAAATTTTTTGGAGGGGGAGAATGTGGCGGAGTATGTATATGTGTGAATTTGTATACATATGTATGTGTATATGTATGTACATAAAAAGAGAGGGAAAAGGCATCCAAGGGATGCGTGGGGGCCACGTGTCGGCACGCGGGCGCCTTGCGCACTTGCGCAGGTGCGCAAGCGCGCGTGCCACGTGTCGGCGCGCGGGCGCCTTGCGCACTTGCGCAGGTGCGCAAGCGTGCATGCCACGTGTCGGCGCGCGGGCGCCTTGCGCACTTGCGCAAACGCGCAGGTGCGCAAGCGCGCACGCCACGTGTCGGCACGCGGGCGCCTTGCGCACTTGCGCAAGCGCGCAGGTGCGCAAGCGCGCGCGCCACGTGTCAGCACGCTGGCGCCTTGCGCACTTGCGCTGTGCGCCGGAGAGGCACAAGAGGCTTTTAGCCTGAAAAAATTTCTCAGAAGAGAAATCAGAGAGGAGTTGGACTCCTGAATGTGTTTTTCTTCTTTTTTTGAGGGTTTAGTGAAAGATGTTCTTCTTCTTCCTCCTCTGTTAGCTGGATCTTGAAGATCAAGAGATGTGAGATTTCAAAATCTTTTCTTTTTGAGATCTGATGAAAGATCTGAGTTCCCCTTGATGGGTTTTGTGGTGAAAAACTATTTAGTTTTGAAAAAGGAAGAGTAAAACTCTTGATTTAATTCAAAAGAAAGAAGAAGGTTTTGGAACCTTGAAGATGGAAGAAAGAGCTCAGCTCTGATACTTTTTTTTGGAGAGAGAAAATGGTTGTTGAGATATTTCATTATCTTTGCCTTTATAGGCTATACACTTTACACATAGCCCCTTGGGCTTCACAAAATGGCATTTTGCCTATCCCATGGCTCATGTGCCATTTCTTTTTGCACATAAGCCATGGTGTCACGACCCGAGAAATTCGACTCGTGACCGACACTTAACCACGCAACGTCTACAGGCGCAACGCGGCTATGTAAGCCGAACCCAGAAATCAAAACCAATAAATAGAGTGATTTAAAACGTTTTGTAAAAAGCAATAGTAAATGTCTGAAAAACTTCCATTTATTTAGTAGAAATCCCTTTTTAGTTCACAAGTTATGAGTTTTATAATTTTGGTAACATTTCCTTTTTAAAAACATTAGCCCCGCAAGTCGGGTAAAAGTAAGGTGTAGCGGAAATAACAAGTGACATGAATAAAGCATCACAATATGATATACGACGCCGTAGCGAAGAATACACAGTAAAACAAGGACAATATCATAAAAGATGAGACTGCATAAAGTAAAGTTGGCTCACATGCGAGCTCGACACCAGAAAATAAAACCATACATATCGTCCTCACAACTGTCTCTAAGTCAAAACCGAAGGTAGATGGAGAGTACTAGATACATCAATATACAACTGAAAGATAACAGATACCGTACAAAACCCACCTAAACAGCAAAAGGGCTATCTCTGCTCAAAAGGGGTATCTGTGCCAAAAGATGAGATAACAGCCAGCCGTGACTACTCCCAAGGGCAACCTGCAAACACTGTGGCACAACGGGGGTGAGTTGCCAACTCGTGAATAGAGATAACATATAAAGGTGATCGCAAGCATGCACATATAGCGTGGCTCTACTAATGCCAGCAGATGATATCAATGCATGTCAACAGTGGATACAGTAGTAATGCATGTACTCTAACAGGTAAATGCCACAGGATGAGATGTATAGTAATCAATACTGAGTATGGGATAAATAATGTCTACATGGACTATGTCAACATGGAAAGCAATAATCGGTGCCTCAAACTGCACCCAAATCCCACATATACTCAGGCGCCGGCACACCCATCGGCCCTCAAATCCTCTATATCTCGGAGGAATCACGAGTGCCCAACATCGGCACCCAAAACATCATAAAATACCCGTGTCCAGCATCGACACGTAAATCCTCGAACATCGGGCGCCGTCAGTCCGGACCGGCCCCGCGGGGTCTGTCTGCGGTATCGGCCCTCGGCCCCGGCAGCACGGATCATCCCGCATCCATCACTCGACTCTGGTCAGTATCCTCCGGACAACTGCCAGGTCCAACCAATCACCGGTAGGTACTCGCCCGCCTCCAGGCTCAATCGGCAAATCCCATCGATCGTCTCGCCGAGGGGAACCATACCGGGCCCACCACGAACCCGCAAACGGAACATCCACTCCTCGAATCGGGTTTCAAGTACACGTCTCAGCACCGAGAAAACGCGTGGTGGACACACCAAAATATCATACCACGAGGTACCGGGTTTTTCAAAATAGCATATATTTCCTTAAAAATTCCACGGTCCTCAAAACAGAAATCACATGAGAATCCAATACCAATAGTAAAATCCAATGCGAGGTACAATATACATCAATCCATGGTATAGGTATAAGGGGAAAACCGCTTTTTAAAGTAGTTTCATTTCCGGTTTTAAAAGATATCATGCGGCTCCCAATATACATGTAGGTCATATCAAATCACATATGAGGCGAACTATAGCAATATAAACATGGCAGCTCTATAGTGAGTGTGACATGACAATTACTAACGGTGTGTGTGTAGCATGTAAATAGTGCCCGTGCAACATAAACCGTTAGTAATAGTGCGGTGTTCTATCAGTTCTAAGCAATATATATATCAACACAGCAGAGAATGCAATATGCGATGACAGTCTATGAGGTGCATGCAACATATAGTAAATAAGTCCTATCAGCCCTGACGCATAACGCCATGCGGGTGATATCCCCGTAGATGTGAAATCTACTCACCGTGTCTCGCGCTAAGTGTATCCAACCACTTGCTTTCCCTTCTTTGCGGCGTCCGTCTCACTGGCCTGCGAACCTAGAATCATAAACACATATCACACATATAAGCTCAAATTCGTCAAAAACGCGATATCACGGTCAAACTAGAAACTCGTGTCGCAAACTAATCGCGCGTGTGCGCGATACGCTAAAACGTGTACTCACGCGCCACAAAACTACCCCGACGCGCCGCGATACGCAGAACCCAAACCTACTCACGTATCACGCGTGTCGCGAAGGTTTAGAAAAACGGCAAAACAGGTAACTGGTCCCAGATTTTTCTACAGAACTAATCTTAAAAATATAAATATACCAAAATACCCTACACACAAAAACACACCTACAGAACCCAAAAACCACCAAAACACCCCCTGTCTGGCCGCAAATTGCGGCCAGAATGGCGGTTTTGGCGGCCAAAGGGGGGAGTTAGGGGGTCGGGTTTCACCTGGTGCATCATCTCCACTCCACTACACTACAGTCTTCCCAAAATCATTCTACACTCACCGGGTCAATAGCAGTTCCAGAAAACTCAGATTTTCCCCAAATACGACATTTGCATTCAATATGAAATCTGGTGGTATTTTAGTGTAATAGGGGTTGGACTAGGTTTACATGGTCACAACAAACCTCAAGCATCCTACTGGAACTAATCTACACCTCATTAGCACAAAGTTCACACTAAACACCCCATATCGCACTAAAACACACAAAAATCCATAAACCGATGCAAAACTACACAATCTAAGCTAACTAGGGAATCAAGTTAGGAAATATACCTCACTCTCGACCCTAGGGAGCTGCAGGAAGAAGAAGAAGTGAAGGGAAGAGGCTGTGGTTGCTGCTGCTGTGCTTGCTGTTCCCTATTGCTGCTGCTACTGTTCCCTGCTGCTGATGCTGCCTCTTGCTGCTGCTGTTTCCATGCTGCTGCTGCTGCTGGGATTTTCTTCAGTTGCTTGTTTCTGCTGCTGGTGCTGGAATGAGGTAAGTGTGTGTGTGAGTGTTTGTGAGGAAATGGCAAAGGAATGGGGGCAACACTCAAGTCCAAGGTCAACCCTCCTCTCTCTCTCCACAACATGGCCAAGCATGGCTGAGCCATGCCTCTCTCTCTCTCTCATGCCAACTCAACACAATTAAAATTAAAACAAAAGACTTAATTCTAATATTAACCTACCATGGTAAAATTATGGTATTATCACATTTCAAAAACCCTAGCTTACATGCACAAGTGTGTGCAAGCCTAGGAGAATTTTGGAAAAATGTTTATTAAATTAGGAAAAATATTTAAAACACAATTTGGTAAACTTTTTATTAAAAATCATTATTTAATTATAATTATTCACTAACACTTATCCTAAGGTGTTACAATCTCTCCCCCTTAAAGAAATTCGTCCCCGAATTTCAAAAATCTAACTAAGGTTACCTTCAAAAAGATGGGGATACGTCTTCATCATCTCGCTTTCGGTCTCCCAAGTGACCTCTTCACGGTTCTGACCACGCCAAAGTACTTTAACTGATGGAATCTCCTTCGATCTTAATTTCTTCACTTGTCGATCCAAGATCATCACCGGCTGCTCTGCATAGGAAAGATCACGCTCAAGCTGGATCGTCGGATGCTGAATCGCGTGCGAAGGATCATGTAGATATCTGCGGAGCATCGAAACATGGAATACGGGGTGCACGTCTGGAAAGCTGGGCGGAAGGGCTAATCGGTAAGCCACTGCACCGACACGCTCAAGGATCTCGAAGGGGCCCACATACCTGGGGCTAAGCTTCCCCTTCTTCCCAAACCTCATCACACCTTTCATTGGGGAGACCCTCAAAAAAACATGATCACCAACAGAAAACTCAAGTCTGCGTCGTCGACGGTCTGCATAAGCCCTCTGCCTACTCTGCGCTGCTCTCATCCTATCGCGAATCAACTGGATCTTCGCGGTCGTCTCCTCAACGATCTGGGGCCCTAAGATACTGCTCTCACTGAGCTCTGTCCAACAAGTAGGTGACCTGCATCTCCTCCCATAAAGAGCCTCAAAAGGTGCCATCTGAATAGTCTCCTGGTAGCTGTTATTGTAGGAGAACTCTACTAAGGGCAAGTGATGATCCCAGCTACCTCCGAAATCTAGTACACAAGCTCTGAGCATGTCCTCGAGAGTCTGGATGGTCCGCTCTGACTGTCCGTCGGTCTGCGGATGAAAAGCCGTGCTGAAACTCAAGCGAGTGCCCAAAGCCTCCTGAAGCCTCTGCCATAGTCTACTAGTAAACTGGGTGCCTCTGTCGGACACAATGCACGTCGGGACTCCGTGTAGTCGCACTATCTCGTCAATATAGATCTGGGCATACTGAGTAAATCCGAAAGTCGTCTTCACCGGTAGGAAGTGAGCCGCTTTCGTCAAACGATCCATGATCACCCAGATGGAGTCATACCCCCGACTAGTCCTGGGTAGACCCACCACGAAATCCATCGAAATCTGTTCCCATTTCCACTCCGGAATGGGTAACGGCTGTAGCTCTCCCGCGGGCCTCTGGTGCTCAGCCTTGACTTGCTGACAAGTCAGGCATCTCGATACAAAATCTGCAATGTCCCTCTTCATTCCGTCCCACCAGTAAACATCTCTCATATCATGATACATCTTGGTGGAACCGGGATGTACGCTATATACCGATCGATGTGCCTCCTCAAGAATCTCACGCCTCAGTCCCTCAGCATCAGGTACGCACAGTCTGACTCCAAACCGTAGTATCCCCTGATCATCGATCACGAACTCGGAAAATCGGTCCTGTCCCATCTGTGCCATGATCTCTGAACATCGGTCATCACTGAGCTGTGCCTCACGTATACGATCAATCAACTGTGGGCGTGCACGGACATGCGCTATCTGTCCTCCAATCGGCGTGAACTCGAACTGTACTCGACTGTCGCATAATATCTGCCAATCTGCGGATGACTGCTCCTGTACTGCGCTCAAACAAGATAAACTACTCCCGGGCCTCCTGCTCAAAGCATCCGCCACCACATTTGCCTTGCCCGGGTGATATAAGATCTCGCAGTCGTAATCCTTCACTAACTCCATCCATCGACGTTGTCGAAGGTTCAGGTCCCGCTGCTGGAATATGTATTTCAAGCTCTTGTGATCCGTAAATATCTAGCACGACTCACCGTATAAGTAATGTCGCCAGATCTTAAGTGCGAAGACCACTGCTGCCATCTCCAAATCATGAGTGGGGTAGTTCTGCTCGTGCTTCTTCAATTGTCGCGAGGCATACGCGATCACCCTATCATGCTGCATCAGAACGCATCCCAATCCCACTCGAGAAGCATCACAAAAGACCACAAATCCGCCCGATCCGGAAGGTAAGGATAACACCGGTGCCGTCGTCAGCCGTGTCCGTAACTGCTGAAAGCTGTGCTCGCACTCCTCCGTCCAAACGAAAGGAACTCCCTTCCGGGTCAACCCGGTCAACGGTGTAGCAATACGTGAGAAGTCCTGAACAAAACGCCTGTAATATCCGGCCAATCCCAAAAAGCTGCGAATCTCCGTCACCGATGTGGGTCTGGGCCAACGCTGAACGGCCTCGATCTTCCTCGGGTCAACACATATACCGTCTCGTGAAATCACGTGACCCAAGAAATTTACGCTGTCTAGCCAAAAAGCACACTTGGAGAATTTCGCATAAAGCTGGTGCTCCCTCAATGTCTGCAATGTAACCCGCAGGTGCTGCTCGTGCTCCTCACTACTCCGGGAATACACCAAGATATCGTCAATGAAGACTATGATGAACAGATCCAAATAAGGCCGGAAAATGCGGTTCATCAAGTCCATGAAGGCTGCTGGCGCATTGGTGAGTCCGAACGAAATCACCAAAAACTCGTAATGGCCGTAGCGCGTACGGAAGGCTGTCCGGGGAATGTCCTCCTGTCGAACCCGCAGCTGATGATAGCCCGATCGTAAATCGATCCTCGAAAAGTACCCTGCCCCCTGAAGCTGGTCGAACAAATCGTCAATACGCGGCAAAGGATACCTGTTCCGCACTGTCACCCTGTTCAGCTGGCGGTAGTCGATACAAAGACGTAAGCTGCCGTCCTTCTTCCTGACGAACAGGACTGGAGCACCCCAAGGAGAAACACTGGGTCGAATAAGTCCCTTGTCCAGCAAATCCTGTAACTGACCCTTCAGCTCACTAAGTTCCGCCGGGGCCATCCGATAGGGCGGTATAGAAATAGGCCCCGAACCAGGAACCAAATCAATACAGAAAGAAATGTCGCGCTCGGGCGGCAACCCAGGAAGCTCGTCAGGGAACACATCAGGAAACTCGCTAACAACCGGAACCTGATCCAATGGAACCTCTGTAGCGCGAGCATCGCGAACATAAGCGAGAAATCCCTGACATCCCTTCCTCAAAAGCTGTCCAGCGCGAAAAGAAGAAATCACACTGTGAGGGGCGGCACCACGGTCCCCCAACACAACGAAAATCAACTCACCGGGGAAACAGAATCTAACTGTCTTCTCGCGGCAGTCCACAGAAGCATAGCACGTGGCTAACCAATCCATGCCCAAAAGAACGTCGAAGTCCAACATCTCCAGAAGGATCAAGTCGACAGGCAACTCTCTCTCGCCAATACAGACGATACAGGATCGGAACACGTGCCTAGCCACAAACGACTCTCCCACAGGAGTAGTCACCACAAGCGGCTGATCAAGTAAGCCGGACTCTCTACCCAAACTCGGCACAAAGTGCGTGGATACGTACGAGTGTGTGGATCCGGGATCGAACATTACATGTGCATCAACCGAACATACAGGGAGGATACCTGAAACCACTGCATTGGACGCCTGTGCGTCCTGGTGTGTCAAAGCAAAGACCCTCGCCTGTCCACCACCTGTAACTGACTGACCTCTGCCTCGGTCATCTCGTCCTCTCTGAGCAACTCCTCCACGCCCGCGACCTCTCGGTGCATAAGTCTGGCGCGGAGCAACGGTAGGCACAACGGGCAACGCCCTCTGGGGTGGTGAAGGTGGTAAGGTAACATGCGGTGCTGTCGCCTCCCTCCGGTGTGTCTCTGGACAATCTCGAACGAGGTGAAGTAGGCTGCCACATCTGTAGCAACCCCGCGGCGACTGCTAACCATCCTGGGGATACGAACTAAACATCCGACCCCGTCCCGAATCTCTGCTACCCCTCGTACCGGAACGATACCTGTCGCGGCGTCTGAATGACTGCCTCCGTGCGGAAATACTGGTACGAACTCTCTTCGGCTCTGGAAGTACCGAAGTCTCGACAAGGTGCTCCTCGACCACTAGGGCTGCGTCTACAGCTGCTGCATAGGTCTCGTAGTGCTGCGCGCTGATCGCGAGGAACACGGGTGAAATCAAGCCTCGAACAAATCTCCGGACTCGCAACTCCTCGGTGGCCACTAGATGTGGGGCGTAGACTGCTAGCTCTGTAAACAGTACGTCATACTCTGCCACTGTCATCCGTGGCGTCTGGCGCAAAGACTCAAACCTGCGTGCGCGGGCATCTCTAACACTCCGGGGAAGGAAACGGGCTAGAAATATGGTCACGAACTCCGTCCAGGTCATAGGAGGAAGACCTGCTGCTCTGCCCTTCTCCACTGAATCACACCATTTCTGCGCAAGACCTTCCAGGCGAAAGCTCGCGAACTCAACCCATCTCGCATCTGCACATCTGAGGGAACGGCATATCCTGGCCATCCTGTCTATGAAAGACTGTGGGTCCTCGGCTGTATCGATGCCTGTGAAAACTGGAGGCTTCAGCCTCATGAACTCTGATAGCGATACTGTAATCACCTCCGTGGCTGCAGGGGCAACTGGCTGTGCGGTAGGCACCATCGCGGTCTCTGGAACTGGTGGAGCTACCTCTGGTCGCTGCGCTCGAAGCGTCTCAACTAGCGATCCTATCATCTGGCGCATCTCCGGCATACCAGCCCCTAACAAGGCGATCTGCTCTGTCACGGCAGGAACAGCCTGCTCGGGTACCACCGGCGTACTGCCCGGATCAGTCCTCGTCTCGGACGAGTCAACACGAATCTCGGCCCTCGCGGCCGCTCTCTGTGCCCTCGTAGTCTTAGGCGGCATAATGGCTGAAAGAAAATTTGGATTCGATAAGAACACGGAAATCGAATCACAAGAATATACGGAGGAATCAAATCAACAAGTCCTAAGGTCGCGTAAGCGGAGTACCGTGTCGTGAGTATGCCGCGGAACATACGCACGCTACGCTACCCTGCCGCAGCTACCTACTCCATCATACCAGGGTCATCCTACACTCCGAAGGTAAAACCTATGCTCTGATACCAACTTTGTCACGACCCGAGAAATTCGACTCGTGACCGGCACTTAACCACGCAACGTCTACAGGCGCAACGCGGCTAAGTAAGCCGAACCCAGAAATCAAAACCAATAAATAGAGTGATTTAAAACGTTTTGTAAAAAGCAATAGTAAATGTCTGAAAAACTTCCATTTATTTAGTAGAAATCCCTTTTTAGTTCACAAGTTATGAGTTTTATAATTTTGGTAACATTTCCTTTTTAAAAACATTAGCCCCGCAAGTCGGGTAAAAGTAAGGTGTAGCGGAAATAACAAGTGACATGAATAAAGCATCACAATATGATATACGACGCCGTAGCGAAGAATACACAGTAAAACAAGGACAATATCATAAAAGATGAGACTGCATAAAGTAAAGTCGGCTCACATGCGAGCTCGACACCAGAAAATAAAACCATACATATCGTCCTCACAACTGTCTCTAAGTCAAAACCGAAGGTAGATGGAGAGTACTAGATACATCAATATACAACTGAAAGATAACAGATACCGTACAAAACCCACCTAAACAGCAAAAGGGCTATCTCTGCTCAAAAGGGGTATCTGTGCCAAAAGATGAGATAACAGCCAGCCGTGACTACTCCCAAGGGCAACCTGCAAACACTGTGGCACAACGGGGGTGAGTTGCCAACTCGTGAATAGAGATAACATATAAAGGTGATCGCAAGCATGCACATATAGCGTGGCTCTACTAATGCCAGCAGATGATATCAATGCATGTCAACAGTGGATACAGTAGTAATGCATGTACTCTAACTGGTAAATGCCACAGGATGAGATGTATAGTAATCAATACTGAGTATGGGATAAATAATGTCTACATGGACTATGTCAACATGGAAAGCAATAATCGGTGCCTCAAACTGCACCCAAATCCCACATATACTCAGGCGCCGGCACACCCATCGGCCCTCAAATCCTGTATATCTCGGAGGAATCACGAGTGCCCAACATCGGCACCCAAAACATCATAAAATACCCGTGTCCAGCATCGACACGTAAATCCTCGAACATCGGGCGCCGTCAGTCCGGACCGGCCCCGCGGGGTCTGTCTGCGGTATCGGCCCTCGGCCCCGGCAGCACGGATCATCCCGCATCCATCACTCGACTCTGGTCAGTATCCTCCGGACAACTGCCAGGTCCAACCAATCACCGGTAGGTACTCGCCCGCCTCCAGGCTCAATCGGCAAATCCCATCGATCGTCTCGCCGAGGGGAACCATACCGGGCCCACCACGAACCCGCAAACGGAACATCCACTCCTCGAATCGGGTTTCAAGTACACGTCTCAGCACCGAGAAAACGCGTGGTGGACACACCAAAATATCATACCACGAGGTACCGGGTTTTTCAAAATAGCATATCTTTCCTTAAAAATTCCACGGTCCTCAAAACAGAAATCACATGAGAATCCAATACCAATAGTAAAATCCAATGCGAGGTACAATATACATCAATCCATGGTATAGGTATAAGGGGAAAACCGCTTTTTAAAGTAGTTTCATTTTCGGTTTTAAAAGATATCATGCGGCTCCCAATATACATGTAGGTCATATCAAATCACATATGAGGCGAACTATAGCAATATAAACATGGCAGCTCTATAGTGAGTGTGACATGACAATTACTAACGGTGTGTGTGTAGCATGTAAATAGTGCCCGTGCAACATAAACCGTTAGTAATAGTGCGGTGTTCTATCAGTTCTAAGCAATATATATATCAACACAGCAGAGAATGCAATATGCGATGACAGTCTATGAGGTGCATGCAACATATAGTAAATAATTCCTATCAGCCCTGACGCATAACGCCATGCGGGCGATATCCCCGTAGATGTGAAATCTACTCACCGTGTCTCGCGCTAAGTGTATCCAACCACTTGCTTTCCCTTCTTTGCGGCGTCCGTCTCACTGGCCTGCGAACCTAGAATCATAAACACATATCATACATATAAGCTCAAATTCGTCAAAAACGCGATATCACGGTCAAACTAGAAACTCGTGTCGCAAACTAATCGCGCGTGTGCGCGATACGCTAAAACGTGTACTCACGCGCCACAAAACTACCCCGACGCGCCGCGATACGCAGAACCCAAACCTACTCACGTATCACGCGTGTCGCGAAGGTTTAGAAAAACGGCAAAACAGGTAACTGGTCCCAGATTTTTCTACAGAACTAATCTTAAAAATATAAATATACCAAAATACCCTACACACAAAAACACACCTACAGAACCCAAAAACCACCAAAACACCCCCTGTCTGGCCGCAAATTGCGGACAGAATGGCGGTTTTGGCGGCCAAAGGGGGGAGTTAGGGGGTCGGGTTTCACCTGGTGCATCATCTCCACTCCACTACACTACAGTCTTCCCAAAATCATTCTGCACTCACCGGGTCAATAGCAGTTCCAGAAAACTCAGATTTTCCCCAAATACGACATTTGCATTCAATATGAAATCTGGTGGTATTTTAGTGTAATAGGGGTTGGACTAGGTTTACATGGTCACAACAAACCTCAAGCATCCTACTGGAACTAATCTACACCTCATTAGCACAAAGTTCACACTAAACACCCCATATCGCACTAAAACACACAAAAATCCATAAACCGATGCAAAACTACACAATCTAAGCTAACTAGGGAATCAAGTTAGGAAATATACCTCACTCTCGACCTTAGGGAGCTGCAGGAAGAAGAAGAAGTGAAGGGAAGAGGCTGTGGTTGCTGCTGCTGTGCTTGATGTTCCCTATTGCTGCTGCTACTGTTCCCTGCTGCTGATGCTGCCTCTTGCTGCTGCTGTTTCCATGCTGCTGCTGCTGCTGGGATTTTCTTCAGTTGCTTGTTTCTGCTGCTGGTGCTGGAATGAGGTAAGTGTGTGTGTGAGTGTTTGTGAGGAAATGGCAAAGGAATGGGGGCAACACTCAAGTCCAAGGTCAACCCTCCTCTCTCTCTCCACAACATGGCCAAGCATGGCTGAGCCATGCCTCTCTCTCTCTCTCTCTCATGCCAACTCAACACAATTAAAATTAAAACAAAAGACTTAATTCTAATATCAACCTACCATGGTAAAATTATGGTATTATCACATTTCAAAAACCCTAGCTTACATGCACAAGTGTGTGCAAGCCTAGGAGAATTTTGGAAAAATGTTTATTAAATTGGGAAAAATATTTAAAACACAATTTGGTAAACTTTTTATTAAAAATCATTATTTAATTATAATTATTCACTAACACTTATCCTAAGGTGTTACACATGGGCTTTACAAAAATTTGGCTTTATGCCCATTTTCTTACATTTATCCATAAAATAAAATAAAAGAAAATGCAACAAAATTATTTATTACAAAAATTTTATCTTGGCGTGGAGGAGGCCGGCCGCTTCATGTTCGGGCTCGACTCGGGCATGGGCCCACTTGGTCTGGGCTTGGGCCCACTTGGCTTGGGGTTGACTTGGATTTTGACTTGGTCAACCGGGGTGTAAATTTTTACCCCAACACCATCCAGATCCTACTTGCCACGGCTACATACCATGACTACGATATCTGGTGGTTGGGTGTCTTGACTGCTTTTCTAAATGATGATTTGGAAGAAAGCGTCTATAAGTACATAGCCAGAGGGCTTCGTAGACAGCGGGAGCAGCGGAAACGTGTGCAAGATGTTTTATAGGATAAAGCAGACATCGCGGAATTGGAACGTCTGTTTTGATGAAGTAGTCAAAGAGTTTGACATCATCAAAATGGTAGATGAACCTTGTATAAACAAAAAGGTAGTAGGGAGTATGGTGGTGATCCTCGTAGAGTACGTGGATGACATACTCTTGATAAGGAAGGAGTTTCCTATGCTACGCTCGGTCAATCTCCGTTTATCACAATGATTCTCCATAAAGGATCAATGTGATACCTCCTATATCCTGGTTTTTGGATCTATGAGATAGATCTAATTGGATGTTAGGATACTCACTAGTAGTAGTGAGATGGTATCAATCGATCCTGGGGAGAATCACTGGAAGTGTTCCAGAGTGATAAAGACGACTGAATGTCAGTCGCAGGCATTGTCTTTACCCTTAGTAAAGGGACGGTATGTTGGAAGAGTTCCAAGCTAGATACCGTGACATACTAGACGATAAAGGATGGATACATCGCTACTTAAGATGCTACCAAAGAGGATGTTTGGGTGTATATTAGTTCATGAGATGAACTACGTTCCTACCATTGTGAGACAATGGAGTTGTGGCTTATGCCAAGGAACGCCGGTCCCATCAGTGATCCAGACTTATTCTAAAGGCAGTATCACCTGATCATGAAGATGGTTGATCTCCAGGGTGATCGAGGCAAGGAGAGCAGACTTAGAGGATAACGCAGCGGATCCACTAACGAAGGCCTATTCCCAGAGAGAGACTTTTATGGGATGGTTGAGTATGAGATACTGCAACCACTGCTACAGATGGCCCTAGTGTAAGTGGGAGATTGTTAGTTATATGTATGCCCTAGAGGCCATTACTGTACATAGGATGTATATTGTAGTGGATGCTTGGACATATATAGGGAGGACTTTCTTGCTCGACATGATAGTATGCTATCTAGTTGATCTTTACCTTAACGTATACACTGATTGTCTCTCTGTTACATGTTGGTAAAGCCCTTAGGATGTGTACTTGACTACCTGGACTATGATGCGGATCATACTAGTGGGGACATGGTAGTCCATAAGTACATCCTTCAAGGTCCCTAGTCGTGGGTGTATCGAGACGGGGCATCGATATACCAGAGTAGACTAGCGTATACCTTCTCGACCCATACAGATGGACGATGGATGATCCCATATCAATTGGTGTTTGACATCAGAGATGATATACGGGTGCTCAGTAGAGACTGGGTACACTGGATGGACTCACCGAGAAATCCCAGATGGTATTATACTTCACGTCAGATGGCAGTTCTCTGGTGACACTGGTACAGGTTAGTCTGTAGACCCGAGATCGTCATAGAGTCTTGTGTGGTTCCCACTGTGCTTTGATTTCCACCTTACCACGTCCAAGAGGGCGTGCAAAACGGTGGCATTTGGGTACAGTCCCGAATCACATGGAGGCAATGAGCGATAGGAGGGGATTCGTCTCTCCCGGTATAGGGAGTTGATGTTGCGCTGTGTTCGATTGGCTATAACAGGAAATCCCTGGCCAGGGTTGCTGAGATATACTGGTAAGTGTTACCAGTAGTTTCTCGAATTGTTATAGACCTCATATCGACACGACTTATCGAGCTATTGGGGTCTGACGTTTACCACCCCTAGGCAAGATATGCGACATATCAGACGACGAGACCGGACTGTACGGTAGTGTTACTGGTTGGATTCACTGGAGTGTGAGCGGGCTTGCTCGTCGATCTTCTGATCGCTCAATACCCGGGTGGCCGTTACGTTTAGCAGACCGCTTGCGGCTTGTAGGTGTTTGATATGATCATCGCCTGCTGCCGGCGTATTGACGAGTCTTTAGAGTCCTACACAGAGGTTTCCTGGCTCAAGCGAAACGAAATAGGAGCGCATATGAGATATGTGCGGGACCGAGAATAATGCGTGTATGTGATACCGTATTCCATTCTCGCGATGAATGTATCGAATGGTTGTATGCTATATAACCTAGTTATCGATTCAAGCGTTGATTCGATAAGTCGATACATTGAATACTAGTCGGTTATGTGCGACATGACCGGATCATTGAATCAAGTGTTGATTTAATGATTTAATGCATAATTATATATTTGATATATTACTTTGCATTAACTAGTATCGGTTTACTTAAGATGGATTTTCTCACTCGCCTGTGCACATTGTATATGTGATATATTTTGTGCACTTGATTGTATCATGTTTGATGATATATGATAGCTAGGGTTTGTGTAAAGAGTTAAGCCTTAGTTAAGTAAATGGTTAGGGTTTTGATATATTTTTTAATTCTTTTATCTTTTAATTTGTATTAAAAAGATAAGAGATAAAGAAAACAAAAGGTTGCTTTTCTTCATGAAGCTTGTTGAAGCTTCATGAAGCTTTGACCAAAGAAACCTTTTGTCTTCATCTCATTAACCCTAACCATTCATTGAACTATAGTTAGCTCTCTACACTTTACCATGGTTACAATTATGATAAGAATTCATTTTCTTTTCTATTATTATTCTTATCATAATACTTATCATATATTCTTCTTCTTCTTCATCTTCTTTGATGAAGAAAGCTTCACTTCATCAATGGTGATTGATGAAATCAAGTGAGAAATCCAATTCTAAAGTCTACCCACTTCCTATTTCTTCATCCTCTACATCTTGCCAAGTAGTAGAGTGTGTTTTCTTCATAAGTTTCTTGACTTGGTGAAGTTGGAGCTTGATCTAGTGATGCTTCGACGTAGATCATCTTCGGCACGGAGCCGACGACCTTGCCCGCCCATTTCTCCGATGAAGCCGACGCAAGAGCCCAGATTTCGATTTGGACAGCGAGGAGACTTCATTGCGGAGCTATGGAGGTGGAGAAACGGATCTACAAAGGTTGTATGTTCGTTTACTTTTAGTTAAGATGTTAACTAGCTCGTTTTTGTCGCCTAAAAATCTAGCCAACGATCTTGTTAGGGTTTCTCGGCACCGTTAATTTTTGAAATTGACATGGTTGATGCCTTGTGAGACCTCTTGAGAGTGCCTAGGAACCCTATATTTCTATTGTGTTTTCGCGCCACGAGCGTTGGGTGGATTGCTGTATGAGATTACTCAGACGTGCAGATCAGCCCCAGAGGATTGAGCCAATGATAGAGGCCAACCAGATTTTGATGACCGTTGGTGTATTGCTTATTCTTGATGATTGAGACACTGTTCAGCGTGCAGAAGAGTGAGCCAGTCATTGCTGCGAACGACGAGATATCGCCCCAGATGTTGGAGCTATTGCAGGACGAGTTGTACTAAGAGATAATAGAAGGTCGCTAGTCACCGAGGATGAATGACTAGGACCTGTGGTTCGTTCGCTACCCCGATGCGAGGTCATCAGATAGATTGATTCCAGCTAGAGACGACTTCACGCGTAGACGTTGAGAGTCGACAGAGACGATCGAATGTCAGCAACCTATTATTCTAAGTTTAAAGTATTCGGAATGACATGCAGGCAATTCTATGGACCCTCTAGAAGAATGAAACCCTAACTCGACTTAATGACCGTGTGAAAGCCTTTGAACCTTAGGGTTTGCGGCAGTTCCGCGGCGCCATTAGTGAGGCTTGGGTTTGCCCTTTTACGGCTGGACCATCGATGCTGTGGTATGTACTCGATACTGTTAAACTGTACCCAAGATGTTGAGCTCTTGGGGGATTATGAGGTTTTGACAGATCGATCGGATGGTTCGACTTCATTCGGATGCTAGGTGGTGAGATGCATTCTTGGGAGACTCAAGATACAAGGATAGCCGTTGGAGATCAGTCCATGCAGCTACGACGAGACGTGTCCGAAGCAGTCGACATCAGAGAAAAGTGGAGTAAGAGATTCGTACGAGATCTTGATGAGACGACATTCCACTCCGCCATCAGAGATGTGATACACATGCCGAGGCATTGTACTTAGATATACCTTCCAGAAGGAGTCGCGATGAGTATGCAGCCGTTCCGGAACGAGAACAGATCTAGTAAGGGACGATGACTTCCGGACAGTTCGGCAGAGACGAGATTTGGGAGAGATTTTGACATGACCTTTCTGGAATGAATTACGAGAAGACTTGGACCCAGGAGTGGTCATGTTACGCACACCGGTATGCCAGAGTTCAGGATCGTCTACGAGACATGCTATGAGTGACCACGACAGTTGGCCAGAGATTCTTGGAGGATGTGCGTGAGCGGGACTATTCCGCCATAATTGATTTTTGGTATTTTGGGGGATCTATTCGCATGATTGATTTTGATGATGGAGTTTCATGATATTTGTTTTCATGGACCATGGTTACACATGCTGAGTATTTGTGATTTTTGCACAGTTGTTGCACTTGATATCATTTTCGTGCCTTGGTTTCTCACGTTTATGATTTTATGGGTTTCATACAGTGGAGTTGATTTTGCGCGCATATACGCACATGATTTGGTTTTTGCACTCGGTATGATTCACCTATGCTTGCAGAGCAGTGATACGCATTTTGTGCACTTAGATGCACTAGACTTCGATTTCGATTGTGATACTCGATGTTTGTTTTGTGCACCTTGTGCACCTGATTTGGATTTTCACGCATTTTGAGCGCATGTTTTGAGATACGATTTTGGTGCACACCAGATGCACTAAATCGAGAATCTTCGTGCATGTCAGATGCACCTGTTTTGCTGTCAGGCACACCTGTTGCCCTTGACAGATGTTGTGTGCACACCCGATGCACTTAGATGTTGTTTCTGTACGCATGTATGACACATATATGGATTTTGATTTCCGTGCGCACCATACGCACGTAGTATTCATATGCATATTTTGGGATTGATTTCTTATAGAGCAGTACGTTTTTATGATATTTGCTATGCGTTTTAGTACTGAGCAGGACTAGTCACAGGACAGTACCTGAGTATATTTTTGCATGCATTGATAGTTATCGAAGGGATTTCCAAAGAAGAGCTATAGTCTCAGTATTTACTAACGTGTTTGACATGACACAAAACGTTTAAAACAAGGAGCCCTTCTAAATTGCTTTCAAAACGGCGGAACGTGCATATTAAACAAAGGATATATATATATATATATATATGTAGTTATTTTCTTACAATAGACGTCCGCCACTGTGCAGTGTTGCGAACATCACACGACGATTTGAAAAAGGTTTGTCATGCATTACTTCTAGATGCTTTAATGATGTATATCATGTTGGTTTTCGTATTGGATCTTGACATTGATGTCTTCCCCATGACTCCGATGATTGCGGGATGCTTGACGGAGTTTTGATTTTGAGTTGTATGCTCATTTTTCATGCGCATACGCTGCGCTACGATTTGTTTTATGTATTTATGATTTCGGAGCCCCGACGACTTGATCGTTTTGCTTAGATGTTTTAGTATTTGGGGGAGTTTTTAATTTAAATTCGGGGACCGAATTTCTTTAAGGGAGGAAGATTGTAACGTTTTGAAAATCATTACAATCTTTTTTTCGGAAAAAACGGTAAAATAAGGGTTTTTTTTGTAAAAAGTCAAAATAAAAATATTTTTATTATAAAATTAAATATACATATTCTAGCTATGTAATTGCTAGTATTTAGTGTTTATTGAGCAACTGGTGAAATTTCAAATTTTCTGAAAAAATTTATTTTAATATTATTTTTAAGCCGTCACTAATACATTTAATTAGGGAAAATTACAAATTGGAATGAGTTGAAACAAATTTTGTGCATCATAACACATTAAACAAAATTTTAACATGTTATTTTTGAAATGAAATGGTTTGCCAAAACGATTTAGAAATTATTGAAGAAAAAAGGCTTTTTTGGTGAAATTCGCGAAAGCTTGCAATTTGGTAACTTGAGGGGGGTCTTTTTGCATAGAATTTTTTTGTTCACTCTCTCACAACCTCACCCCTCACTTTTGGCCGGCCCCACCTCTGCTGGACAGCCACTTTCCACCCCCCCCCCCTCTTTTGGCTTTAATTCATGTGAGGAAATTGTTTTATAAAGAGGTATGGATATTGGGTTGACTTTGATAATTCCACATGCACCCACACCCACTCTCTCTCTCTCCCTTTCCCCATTTCTGATGTCCAAATTCAGCAGCCCTCCCATTTGTTTCTCTCCTCATTCTCTTCAAAACAAATCCTCACAAATTCATCAAAAATCAAAGTATAACCTCACAAAAACATAATCCAATCTCTACCCATTTCTTTTTGGCCTATTCTAGCATGGATTGTGGTGAAAAGAGAGCAAATTGGAGGCCAATATTTTCATGCTAGATCTCTAATTAAGTAAGGTATAATCTTAGCATTTTACTTAAGTTATTGTTTAATTACTTGAATCTAGCTATTATGTGTTTAATTAGAGTTCTAAATTTGAAGTTTGAAATTTAAAGAAAAGGGAATTGAGAGTAAGTTAGGGTTTTTATCATGTGTAAAGGTTTGCAAGGTGTAGTTTAACATTTTTAGGAATTCTAAAGCTAAGCTTCTTGCTATATTTCTAGATTGCTACATTTCAATTGTCCAAATTGCTTAAATTGCAAACTAGATTTTTGTAAACCATGAATTTGTTTAAGAGAAAAATATAATTAGGTTTTTCATGAATTCATTAACATTATAAAATGTAGTTTAATTCTTTATATCATGCAAATCCAAGCTAGATTGTTGTATGTGCATTTTTGCTATAAAATTATTAAAATTGGTTAATTTGTAAATTAGAATTTTGGGGCTAATGAAATTTAATGAGATTAAATTATGGAAATGGTTTTTATGACTTATTTAAGATGTTTAATAAGTATTATAGCCATTAGAATTGTTTAAACATTGAGTTTTGTACTAAAACGGGTAATTTTTGCTTGCTAGATTTTCGGAAAAATGGCTTTTAAGGTGAATTTGGGGTTTTTGTGAATTTTAACCTATTTTATATTATAATTAGTGTCCGTGAATGCGCAAATGAGAGTGTTTGGGTTTTTCTCGATGGTTTGACGTTTGTACATCGACATCGAGGGTTGGTTTGGCTATTCTTGCATGCGTAGGCGATAGGTTTTGACCTATGCGTGATGCGTGTGCCAATTTGATTTTCGTATACCGTTTCGATTTCGAATTTGGTTTTAATGCGATACGATGCGTTATGATATGTAGGTACCCCATGTGGACTTCAAAACGACAAGCAAGCGAGTGGCGACGTCGGTACCGGCGAGCGAGGACCAGGTGAGTAGATTTATATCTACGGGGAGAAGTCGGGTGGATGGCGTATAGCACCCCCACAGTTCATGGTGGTGTATACGAATACGTATACACACATATATTGATTTTATATATTGTTTGATGTTATTGATGATAAAGATGGATATTTGGTGTAATAGGATTGGTTTAGTGTTGTGAAACCCTAGAGTAGCGGTTGCACCACACATACACACACACCCATACTTGCATGCATTCTTCTTTCATATGTGCGTATATGGGGATATGTGTTATGTGTTCACCTGGGTATGGGACTAGGTGTTCACATACTGGATTTGCGGATGATACTTGGGATTGAGATAAGTCGATGAGATTTGAGTTGAGGCCGTGAGATCGGTGATATGGCAGAATTCGTACTTGAGATACGTCCTGATGTTATAGCGGATCTTTGGATGACGATGTCATGTGAATAGTGATATTAGTAGTGTACTAGACGTAGGTCAGCACCCCAGATGATGATCTTGATAAAGAGGATACCAGATGAAAAGTGTGATGAGTATGATATTGACCCGTACCCAGATTTGGGGATGTCGTACGATGGATTTACGTACGAGCTATATATTGATGATTGATCCGCACTCTTTACTTGGGATGTCTGATTTTAGATATGGTATAGGATATGATATTATTGAGGCGGGATCACCGACTAATATATATACAGGTATGTATATGTATCGACTCAGATGTTAGGCGGTTTCCTTACATGTAGTTCAGCTTGTTAGTTCAGCCGTATATTTTAGTGCAGCTGTTAGACTAGATTAGACTCCTACCTATTTCAAAACTAACGAATCGTGGGTATTTTAAAAGACAGGTCAAGGGATTCTACGGATATTTCAAAAGACGTATCTTTTCTTAAAAACACCGTAGCCCTTATTTTCAAAACACCGCGATTCGTGTTATTTCAAAAGGCACTATTGTAGCACTTATATTAGGGTAATGCAGTTTAGTTATCGTTGTGTCTAGTGTTCAGCTCCCGCATATTATTATTGTTGCTCCGCATCTCATACTTATTGTAATTCATATTTCATTATTGATATCATGTTGTTAGGACACCATCACCATTACCGATGATGCGTATGTACCACGTACACTTACTTTCCAGCTCACACACATCTTCATCGGTAATTGCCATGTCACGTACACTTAGAAAATACTATTTCATTGACATAGGTTGTTAGCTAATAGTTTAGACATGATATTAGTGTACTTGCATTATATGCCAGTTTAGACATTGTAGTTTTTACTTGTCACTTCATGCATACTGTTATTCATTGTTATGCCGCATTCATGGATTCTCATGCATATATTCACTATTTTTCGTGCTATTGAGGTTTTGGATTCGTATTTTCATGAGATTTTCTGGATTTGGGGGAAAACCGCAAAACTTAAACAAACTTCTTCTCTCTTTTTAAATAAAAAGCGCGGTTTTCCCATGATGTATGAGTCGTCCACCATGAGTTTGCTGATGGATTTCGAGACCCGATTCGAGGAGACGGATGAACCGTTTCGGGTACATGGTGGACCCGGTAAGGTACCCCGGGGCAAGAAGGTCGTGTTGCTGACGTTGAGCCTGGCAGGGGAGCACTACCGACCGGTGATATTACCCGACGCGTCGGATATCCGGTGGATACCTTCGTAGTCTTGAGATGGATGGTAGGGCCGGTCTGGACTGACGGCGCCCTAGATATTGAGATTTGAGACATTGAGATTTCGAGATATTGAGGTACTGAGATTTGATGATCCAGGTCAGTCCGGGTAGCCGGAGCCTGAGATATTGAGATATGTGGATTTATATTTTTGTGTCGATGCTAGACACGGTTTATACTGATTTCCTTATGATACCTCATTTTTAAAAAAACTACAGAAATCTCACTGAGTTATGAAAGCAATTTCTTCAGTACATGTACTCTGTTTTCACGCATTCATACATCATCCATATGATATATTGCAATCTGAGGCACTGACACAAGCACTTGGTATTACCGTTGTTTAGAGGTATACCCTAGCCATTGTTATAGGCTGCTGGTTATATATTTGAGGATATATTATGATTGTATGACTTAGGATTGCAATGTTCATGCGATTTATGTTCGTAGATGTTTCTATTTACGAGTTGGCAACTCACCTCCGTTGTGCCACAGTTTCTTGCAGGTTTTGCCGTACTGGTTTCATTACGGCTTTGCTAGCACTACTTCATTTTCCGGGTGATTTGCTAGTAGGTGGGTTTATTTGTATCGTACCCCCCCATTATATACCTTGTATATTATTACTCTGTTGTATCTCGAAGTTCCATCAACCAAACATGTATTTATTTTGAGATAGAGACCGGTGATGTTATTCTTTCGACCTTAGAGTCGCACGTTATATTTCTGTGGATTTCTTGTGGTTTTGAGTTTCATTTTGAATTTTTGATCCTCGCCCTTGGCGTTGTATATTATATTGCTTGTGTGGTTGTGACCATCGATTGACGAAGAGCTAGCTCCCGCTTGGGGATGCCGTTTTATTGATTTCGTATACTATTCATGTTGTATCCCGTTTTGGGGCCAGTATTTACAAAGGAGAATCTGCCGAAATTTTCAGGAAATATTTGATGTTTTTAAAAAAAATGCATAATTCGTCTTATGCTATTAAAACTACTTGATTTAAATTGGTTTTCCTTCACTCTTCTACTTTTCTTGGTTTGGATTTCTGGGTTTTCGGCTTACTTAGATTACGTACGCCTCGAGACGTTTCGTAGTTTAAGTGCCGGTCATGTTCCGTACTTTCGGGACGTGACAGTTAGCTACCGAACACTACGCCTTGACGGAGGCCAAACTACCGTAGCACGAATACTAAGTAGTACTTATCTGAAATGACGGAAGGCTACGACAGGTTTTTAAGAAAACCTTTTGCGTAATGAACTTGATATCGTTGTAGAATCGAGTGATTTTGAAAAGGAGTGTTTTTTAGGCTTTTAGTAGTTTCGCTAAAGAGGTCACTCCCGGTGAAGGGATCTCGGCTGTTTCCTTATCGAATAAGGTGCATGATATTTCACAAATACCACTATGCAAAGCAAAAACTATAGAAGCAATCAAAAGACAAACCAAGTGGCTTTTAGCATCTGCTAGTTTCGCTAAAGTGGTCACTCCAGGTGAAAAGATCTCGGCTCTTTCCTTATCGAATAAGGTGCTGGATATTCTACAAGGAATACCGCTATGCAAAGCAAGAACTAGAGCTACCAGTTTTTAAACAAGTTTCTACACAATCTTTAGGTTTCTTTTATTTCATTAATCTCATTAATGAAGTCCCATCAATTTTGCTTCCTAAGCATCACAGAAGAAACGAAAGCATCAATATTTACTATATATCAACATATATATAATATAAGCATTCGTCTCAGAATATCAAGTGATCACATCACAGAATATCAGCAGCAGAAGAACACATATGAAATATTGGATATACTAGGAATTTCGTGTTTTAGATTAAGCCAGTAAAAAACACGGATTCCACGGTCGCGATGAATAGACAAACCCACATGCCTAGACCTCTACGAGAGCGGCAAGCAACCCTACCAATTCTAGAGTTAGGAGACCCGGTCTCGACTCCTCGAGATGGTCTCCCACTGGACTCTAGAACCCGGATACTTGTGCTCTCCTCTTTGGGTCTATCCAAATGCGGAAAAGTAAATAATATACATCAATGGTGACATCATCCTCAACCCGGAAGTGCCCCAATAAAAGAATATTACATACAAGCTTTTACATGAATGAAAATGAAAAACTCTCATCTCACATAAAAAAAACCCGGCTATTCAAAACACGACAATCTAATATAACATATTACAGCAACACATAACATCACATGTCATCAATGTAAGTAAATATGTGTATCCTAATTGTCGTTGACATATAGCACCGAAACCGGCGATACACCACATATTACACTTACGGTCGCAGGAAAGAAAGTGAAAAACTACAACAGTTGGAATCCGCAACCACCTTAGACATCATAAACCCAATGTATCACATACTTTGGATTTCATGCCCAATCAAATGAATTCCTTAGACATCACATGCTTAACAATTATAAACCCCGCATTTTAGTCTCGATATTAAAAACACTTTTCAATAACCAGTCGGGTAATTCAACAAGATTCCCGATAACCTGATCGAATGCTCTTCGGAAAATTTAATAGACGGCCGCACCCCCGATGCCGTCGACGAAGTGCACTAAGGCGGATCACCGTGGTCGCGAGCACCCGAACGGATGCTTTGGGCGACGCGGTTCTCCTACAGTCACTTGGTCGGGGTTATGGGGGCATGGCTATCTATTAAGGTTACCTGGCGATTATCCGCGTACACTACGTAATTGCGACGGACTTTTGATCAACATCAAAATCCCGTGGCAACCGATCAAATGAGACTAAACTGCTAGATTTATAAAATTCAAACTAGTTATCTCATAACTAATTTTGTGGATTCCAAGTATTGTATCACAATCACAGATAGCTAGACGAAGTTAAACATTTCGATCGAATAAGCAAGCACCCAAAATTTCCCAACAAGCTCAACACTTGAGCGGAGTTCAAAAAGTACCCAGAACACGCCACAGCTCCTATGAACCATCTGTAGAAGGGCCGACCCATGCCTCACTCATGTCGCCACGGAACTTCCGCAAACCCTAGGGTATGAACACGGTTCCGCGATCCAAAAAGTCGAGTTTTGGTATCGTTCTTCTAGAGGGTCCACAGAATCGCTTGCATGATTTTATGAAGATTTTAAACTTGAAAAAAATCCAACTCTTGGAAAATTTCCAGCGAGGGAAAATATGGGTTATTGATATCCGTTCAAACTTTTTAACGTCATCTAATTAATCCGAATACATGTTAGAATTACAACTACGAAACACTCCGAATTGCTTTTTCAGAAAGTTAACATCACATGCAAATTTAGCAAAAACAAGCAACACCTGAAACACCAAAACCCAGAGACTGGAACACCCTAAAAATTTGAAGCCAAAAAGCACAGAATGACCCGGTGAGCTCGGTTTTTGTAGTGATGTGGCCGGCCAAAAACATGCTAAATTGCTTCAAATTTTGATAGTGTTCATGTTATATCACATATAATATTCTGCAGTTGCTAAAAAAATTTTTGGAGGCCATTTAAAATTCGACAGAAACTGGATTTCGTTATTTTGAGTTTCGGAGTTGTTTTGGTTTCATAATCTAATAAACATCGTTTAAATTTCTAGCTTGTCTCTGATACCACTGTAGGGTTACTTAGCGCGGCAGCAAGGTTTCGGGAGGCGTCGTACATGCCGTTTTCAAAAATTTATCGTTCTAAAGAACCCTAACCCTAGAATCTTAACTAGAGATTTAAACAAAACAACATGCAAACAACTTTGCATACAAAGTGAATGAGGAATACAACCTTTGTAGACCGGTCCTTCACTTCTAAAACTTCGTGTAGTAGTCCCTTCGCTCCAAGTAGTGAATTCCCGAACTCTAGTAAAGGTTCACATGAAGAAATGAACAACCTTGCTCAATGTCTTAGAGGCTGAAGATGATCTACGTCGAGGAGACTCAAGCTCATGCTACCTCTTCACTAATATGTGAATTAGTGAAGCAAACATCCTAAACTAAATGGCTAATAGTAGAGGATGATGAAGTAGGAATTTTGCTCACTTTAGATTTATTGTTCTCACAATATTTCATCAATTTCTCAAAAGCAAGAGAGCTTCAAGGAGATGAAGAAGGAGATGATGAATAATGAGATGAGGTTAGAAATGCAACCATGCGTGAGTTTATGTCATACACAAACTCATGTAGAGAATAAACCATGGCGTAAGGCTAATGGTTAGGTTAATAAATATCTTAAGTAAGACAAAAACAAGTGGATTAAGTCAATCTTCTACAAGCTTCTTCCAAGCTCAGCCATGAATAATTCCAAATGATTTTGAATTACTTAATAATAAATATTAATCCCACATAAAATCAAGCATGATGTGAGTCTCATACATCCATGTTGCATGTGTAACCTAACATGACACAACAATATATATCACATATATATTTTGTGTAAAAAGAAAAAAAATACAATTAACATATATCACATATATGTTAAGTGTATCATAAGTGGGAAAAAGAAATGCTTAAGTGAGCTAATATTAGTTAATGTAATTTAATATATCAAATATATAATTATACATTAAATTATTAAATCAACACTTGATTTAATAATCCGGATATATCACATATAACCGACTAATATCAAATGTAACAACTTATCGAATTAACACTTGATCCGATAACCCGGCTATATCACATATAACCGTCCGATATCACATATCGCGAGAATAGAATGCGGTATCACATATGCGCATTAATCTCTGTCCCGCACATATCACATATGTGCTTCTACTCCGTTTCGCATGAACCGGGAAACCTCTGTGTAGGACTCTAAAGACTCGTCAATACACCGGCAGTAGGTGATGATCATATCAAACACCCACAAGCCACAAGCGGTCTGCTAAATGTAACGGCCACCCGGGTATTGAGCGATTAGAAGATCAACAAGCAAGCCTACTCATACTCCTGTGAATCCAATCAGTAACACTACCATACAGTCCGGTCTCTTCGTCTGATATGTCGCATATCACAGCCTGGGGGTGGTATAACGTCAGACCCCAATAGCCTGATAAGTCATGTCGATGCAAGGTCCATAACGGTTCGAGAAACTACTGATAACACTTACCAGTAGATCTCAGCAACCCTGGCCAGGGATTTCCTGTTATGGCCAATCGACCATAGCGCAACATCAACCCCCAATACCGGGAGAGACAAATTCCCTCCTATCGCTCATTGCCTCCATGTGACTTGGGTCTGTACCCAAAAACCACCGTTTTGCACGATCTCTTGAACGTGGTAAGGTGGAAATCAAAGCACAGTGGGAGTCACACAAGACTCTATGACGATCTCGGGTCAACAGACTAACCTGTACCAGTGTCACCAGAGAACTGCTATCTGACGATAGGTATAATACCATCTAGGAGTTCTCGGCGAGTCCGTTCAGTATACCCAGTCTCCACTGAGCACCCGTATACCTTCTCTGATGTCAAACACCAATGGATATGGGATCATCCATCACCCATCATATGGGTCGAGAAGCGTATACGCTAGTCTACTCTGGAACATCGATGCCCCGTCTCGATACTGCCACGACTAGAAACATTTGAAGGATGTACTTGCTGAGTACCTCAGCCCCACTAGTATGATCCGCATCATAATCCTGGTAGTCAAGTACTCATCCTAAGGGCTTTATCAACATGTAATAGAGAGACAATAAGTGTACATGTTAAGATAGACTGCAACCAGATAGCATAGTATCATGTCGAGCAAGAAAGTCCTCCCTATATATGTCCAAGCATCCACTACAATATACATCGAATGTACAGTAATGGCCTCTAGGGCATACATATAACTAACAACAGATGCTTCGAGTCGGAGGCCCGGAGGTATCTTTTCTTATTTGAGCAGTTCAGAGATAGTCGACGGCAGGTTAGCAGATTCTTTGTGACAGCCGAGTACAGTTCGAGTTTACGCCGACCGGGGGACAACTTGTCTGTGTCCGTGTACATCCACAGTTATTTGATCATATCCATGAGGCATAGTCCGATGACGTTTGTTTGTCAGAGATCTTAGAGCAGGTTCGACATGGTAGAGATTCAGAGTTCGTGATTGATGATCAGGGGGTACTACGATTTGGGACTCGACTGTGTGTGCCAGATTCTGAGGGATTGAGACGTGATATTTTAGTGGAGGCGCATCAGTCAGCCTTCGTGTTCATCCGGTTTCCACCAAGATGTATTATGATTTAAGAGACGTCTGCTAATGTGAAGGGATGAAGAGAGATGTTATAGATTTTGTTTCGGGATGCTGACTTGCCAGCAAGTCAAGGCTGAGCATCAGTGGCCAGCAGGAGAATTACAACCTTTGCCCCTTTTCGGAGTAGAAATAGGAGCAGATTTCTATGGAATTTATTGTGGGTCTACCTAGGACCAGTCGAGAATATGACTCTATTCTGGTGACCGTAGACCGATTGACGAAGGCAGCTTACTTTCTGCCAGTAAGGACCATTTTCGGATTCTTTCAGTAGGCTCAGATTTATGTTGATGAGATTGTGTGACTATATGGAGTTTTGACTTGTATTGTGTCTGACAAAGGCACCCAGTTCACCAGCCGACTATTGTAGAAATATTAAGAGACTTTGGACACCCGATTGAGTTTCAGTATAGCTTTCTACCCGTAGACCGATGGACAGTCATAGCGGACCATTCAGACTCTTGAGGATATGCTCCGAGCTTACGTTCTAGATTTTTAGGGTAATTGGGATCGCCACTTGCCTTTGATAGAGTTTTCCTATAATCACAGCTTCTAGGAGAAGATTCAGATGGCACCCTTCGAGGCATTATATGATAGGAAATGTCGATCACCAGTTTGTTGGACAGAGCTCTGTGAGAGCAGTATTTTGGGACCATAGATTGTGCAAGAGACGACCGAAAAGATTCACTTGATTTGGGATAGGATGAGAGCGGCCCAGAGCAGGCAGAAATCTTATGCAGACCGACGTCGGTGCAGACTTGAGTTCATCGTTGTATATCATGTTTTCTTGAAGGTTTCTCCGATGAAGAGCGTTTCGAGATTCGGAAAGAAAAGGAAGGCTTAGTTCCAGATATGTGGGTTCTTTGAGATTCTCGAGCGTGTCGGCGCAGTTGCTTATCGTTTGGCTCTTCCACCCAGCTTTCCAGATATTCACCCCGTGTTTCAAGTATCAATGCTCCGCAAGTACCTTCATGACCCCTCTCACATGATACAGCATCAGACGATCCGGCTGGAGCGCGATCTTTCTTTCACCGAGCAGTCAATAGTCATTCTAGATCGGCAGGTGAAGGAACTGAGGTCCGAGGTCATACCGTTCGTAAAGGTTCTTTGGCGTGGCCCAAACGGCGAAAGGGTCACGTAGGAAACCGAGGACGAGATGCGGAAGAAATATTCCCATCTCTTCTAGGGTACGCGTAGTTAAATTTTAAATTCGGGGACCAAATATCTTTAACGGGGGAAGATTGTAACGTTCTGAAAAATTGTTTAGGTGAAATTTCTGATAATCGGTAAAATAACTAGTGTTTTCCGTAAAAAAACCAAGATATAATTATTTTTCAACATAGACTTAAATATACCTATTCTGGCTATGTAATTGCTAGTATTTGGTATTTAATCGGTCACTTATAAATTGCGAGTTTAATTAAATATTTTTCCAAATTAATTATTTTAAATATTATTTTAATCTTACACTAATACATTTAATTAGTGATTTTTACAAATTAGAATGGGTTGATACAAGTTTTGTGCATCATGACACATTAAACCAAAATGTAACATGTAGTTTTTGAAATGAAAAGAAGTTGTCAAGATGATTTTAGAAAATATAAAAGAAAAAGGCTTAAATTGTAAAAATAAATTAAATAAAAATAAGGTATGGGCTTGTGACTTGAGGAATGGGGATTTTCTTGACTTGGGAAATTCTACACACACCAACACCCACCATTCTTCCCCTGCTGGCCGAAACCACGGCAGCCCCCTCCCCAATTCCCCACTCATTTTCCCACTTCAATTAAGAGAGAAGAAAAAGGAAAAAAGGAAAAAATAGTAAACAAAGAAGTATGGTTTTAATACTTGAGGTATGGGTTTTTGACTTCACCCACACATTCAACACCTCACCCCTCTCTCTCCTCCCTTGGATGGCCGAGTCTAAGGCAGCCCCAATCCCCTTTTTCTCCACCTCCTTTTCTCATCAAAACTCTTCAAAAATTCATCAAAAATCAATACAAAGTCTCACAAATTCTTCATTTAACCATTAACCAATTTTCCTTGGCCTAATCTAGCATGGATCTTTGAGCAAGGAAGCAAACTGGGAGGATAAGTTTGCATGTTTGATCTCATGATCTTGAGGTATAAAAATTTCATCCAAATTGTTAGTTGTTAGTTGTATGCTTAAATCTAATTTTAATTAGATGTTAATATAACTTTAATTGCAAAATAAAAGTTTAAAGAGTAGGGTTTGAGATTTAATTAAGGTTTACATCACTTGATTTAGTTAGCAATATGTAGTTTAACATGTTAATACATGAAAAATCAAATCTAGTTGTTAAGTTGCTAATTGTTATTTTTAAATTGTCTTAATTATATATTTTGCAAACTAATTTTTTAATTAGTGTGTAATTAAGTGAAATTAAAATCTAGTAAAGGTTTGTGTGGCTCAATTAAGTTATTAAGTGATTATTGTGGCCACTAGTTTTGTTAAAATATCTAGTTTTGAACTAAAATGGTAAATTAATGCTTACTAGGTTTCTGGAATAAATTGATTTTAATTAAGTTTGAGGTTTTGATGATATACAATCTATTTCATATAAAATTTAGTGTGTTGTGAATGCGCGATTGGTGCGATTGGGTTTTTGGTTTGGTAGTTGCCACGTATAGCGATCCTAGTTGTGGTTTGTGGCGTTGATGCGAGCGCGTTTTGTGCACCAAGTGCGTGCGCGTTTAGTTAGTGCGCGTGATTGACTTGTATTGTTTGTGTCCGCGACTATTTATATATTTATTCTCTTATTTACTTGTGTACGTTTCTAGGATCGGGTGGAGAGGCGTCGGATGTGGCGTGGAAATGGCAGAGCTGAAATCGAATCAGATTAGCCGAGGCGTCCCGGTGAGTAGATGTACACATCTACAGGGGAATCGTCTGGATGACACGAGGCGCCCGATAGTCAGGATTTCTAGTAGTGCTTGTATTTATATGCGTAGTCTCCTAGTCATTCATCTTATTTCATTGCATCATCATAAATATATATGATATTATCTCATAGGACACTTGCACCATTACCATTGGTTCATGCCACGTGCACTATTCATGCGAACACACACGCCTTTGGTAATTGCTATATCACGAACACTATAGAACTTGCTTAGAATCGATATCTATGCATTGCATCATATATGATCTGTAAACCTGTACCTGTATAGTCATTTCATCAGGATGGATACGTAAGATTGTTAGTCATATATACATACCTCATTGCATCATGATTCATGCATAGCTCCTAGTCGTACTTCGCATGATATATACTATCATATCATATACATCCATCATCACCGACATGTTTACATATTGTGATTCTTCTCGAGTATTTCAGTATTTATGAGATTTATGGATTTTGGAGAAACCGCAAGGATTTTAAGAACGTATTACCATTTTAAAAATGTAAGTTGTGGTTTTCTCGTGATATGATGTGTGTGGTGTCCACCATGGGTTTTCTTAGTTCTTGAGCGGGATCATACACCCGATTCGAGAAGGAGGAGGAACCGTCTGCTGGTGCATGGTGGACCCGGTACGGTACCCTGGGGCAAGAGGGTCGGAGATGATAGCGTTGAGCCCGGCAGCGGAGCACTAACGACCGGTTATTTTTGACACGGCGGATATCCGGGGGATACCGACGTAGTCATGAGATTTGATGATATGGGCCGATCCGGACTGACGGAGCCCGAGATATTGAGATATTAAGACATTGAGATATTGAGACATTGAGATATTGGGATATATATTTTGTGTCGATACTTGAAACGGATTTTCTGTTGATTTCATGGATGATACTTCAGTTTATTGCACAGAGGTTTTTCTAAGATAAGAATAAAGATTTTCTCATACCAGACTTGTGTAGGTTTCGTGTTTAATTATGCATTCATGTTGCATTCATGCTAGTACATAGTATCATTTTGAGATACGTGGGTTGTGACGCATTGGCGTGCATGCTTACGATAGCCTTATTAGATGTTACTTACTACTCACGAGTTGGCAACTGACCCCCGTTGTGCCACAGTATCTTGCAGGTCCGACCCGTCAGCACAGTAGCGGCGGGTGCACATCCTCATTTTGTTACTTTTGCTTGGACCTGCGGCATTGCTCGTAGGTGGGTTGCAAGGATATTTTATTCTATCATGTACATTATATTGTATCTAGTATACTCCATATATCCCTGTATATTGGACTAGACGGTGAGACTCATGAGACTTGTATTTGTGGTGTTTGGTGTCGATGCTCACTTGAGCCGACGTGGCATTTGCTTGTTTCTTGCTTTCAGATGCTTATTGTGCACTTTTGATATACATATTGCATGTGGTTGTGATTCCGCCTTTGGTGAAGAGCTAGCTCCCGCTTGGGGATGCCTTTATTCATTATATATATGTATTTTCATGTGTTGTACCCGTTTAGGTGCCAGTATTTACAAATGAGACTCTGCCGAAATTTTCGGGAAATTACGATGTTGCTTTTAAAATGATTAATGCGACTTATTAGGTTAAAATTGCTTTCTTTAAATAAGTTTTCCTTCACTCTATTTCTTTACATGGTTTTTATTTCTGGGCTTTGGCTTACTTAGATTACGTACGTCTTGAGACGTTTGGTAATTTATGTGCCAGTCACGTTCCGTACCTTCAGATCATGACACGTCTGGTAAGCACGGAAATCAAAACCAAATATAGGTGCCACGAATATGCACAGAAACAAAACTGAGTGCAACGGGTGTGCACGACAACAATATTAGGTGCATCAGATTTGCACGAAGAATCTCGATTTTTTAGTGCATCTGGTGTGCACAAAATCGCATCTAGTACGCCAGGTGTGCATAAGAATCTAAATCAAGTACACATGGTGCACGAAAACAATTATAGAATATCTCAATCGAAATCGACGGTATACGACATACACCCACTCGAAATCAAGTGTACCCAGTGTATAAACTCATAACCATGTGCATCAGCGTGCACGAAACCAAATCGAGGTGCTAAAAGTTCATGAAAACCATGCCGAAAGCACAAGTCAAATCATATGTACACCAATACGTATGATATCCAAATCAAATGTCTCGGACGGCATATAATCGAAATCGAGTGCAATGAATGTGCACAAAACAAAAATCGACATTACCGATACATGGAAATACGAATCATGTGCAACTGTGGTGCACCTAGGAAATATCAATCATAAAAACGAAATCCTCACAATACCAGAATCCAAAACAATGGAAACGTCAAATCCGAATCACCAAATCACAACTCATAATTGACCGTCGTCGATGTGTCCTTCCTTCAAGGTCGAAAAAAGTGTCGATGCATCCAAAGCTAGCAGAGCAAGATATCTACTTGCCTCCTGTTCATGGTTTGTTGCCTTCTGCCCTTAGGTTCTCATCTCTCTCCGTGGATTACCAGTTATATGCCACTTCGGCTCTACAGCCCGATTCTTGGCGCTTTTCAGAAGATTTCTTAATCAATTAGCATAGTCACTCATAACATGCCTCGTCAATAATGGAAACTCTGGGCCACTGAATATGCGTGATACAATCGATCCTGGTTCCAAGTCTTCTCATGTAGTATCCGAGAAAGCTTCTGTCGGGGTCTCTCCCAAATCTCGTCTCTGCCGCACTGCCCGGATGTTATCACCCTTTACTTAACCCATTCCTTATTTCCGGGATAGCTGCATCCTCTTCATGACTTCCTTCTGGAAGATATATCTGTATCCAACGCCTCTGCGTACGTATCACGTCCCTGGTGTCAACGGGGTGGAACGTCATTTCGTCAAGATCCCGTACGAACGTCTTACTCCACTTTTCTTTAATGTGGACCAATTTGGAATCGTCTCTTCGTAGCTGTATAGACTGCACTACAAACGGTTGCACTCGTTGTTGGATATAGTGCCCTCAGAGTCAATTATTGGATCACAGGCACGTGGTTGCAATGATTGAGGGAGGACCTATGCCGGTAGGACAGTCTTACTCAAGATGATAGTATGCTTTCTGGTTTATTTTTATCATCGTGTACTGCTTTAAGTGACCTTACAGGTCACCATTGCACGTTGATAGAGCCCTTAGGATTGTTGCTTGACGGCCAGCAGTATGATGGCGATCATATACGTGGGAGCTAGGGTCTATAAGCACATCCTTAAAAGGTCCCTAGTCGTGGGAGTTTTCGAGACAGGGCATCGATACTCCCGAGTAGACTAGTGTATACAGTCGAGACCCCGACGAGGGGCGGTGGCCGGTCTCACAAGCCACTGGTGTCAGTTAGTTCACCTAAGATGTATACAGGTGCTCATTGGGTTATGAGTACACCGGACAGGACTCGCCGGGAACATGCTAGTTGGTCTTATACCTGACGTCAGATAGCAGTTCCCTGGTGACATGTGTACAGGTTAGTTCATCGACCTGAGATCGTCATTTGTCTCATGTGAGTTCCCACTGTACTTTGATTACTACCCTACCACGGCTTAAAGGAGTCGTGCAAACAGGTTTTAGTTAGGTACAGTCCCGAGCCATATGGAGGCAGTGAGCGGATCTGCAGGGGTTCGTCTCTCCCGGTATTGAGGGTGAGGTCGCGTTGTGTCTTGGAGAGCCATTACATGAAGTCCTTGGCCAAGGAAGGAGATTTACTGGTAGGTATTCCAGTAGTATCTCAGGGTGTTCTGGGCTACACTCCGACACGACTTGTACCGCTTTTGGGGGTCTAACTTTTACCAACCCCCTAGGCCCGCCATGCGATGCTCATAGATGAACGGACCGGACTGTACGGATATTGTCACTGACAGGCTCAGTAGGGTGTCAGGATGAGTTCGCTCATCGGCGTCCCTTTTAGTCAGTACATGGTAGCCCGTTACGTATGGCTAATACCTCTGACGTGCTAGTGGTTAAATCCACGGCTAATGTAATGACGAGTCTTTAGAGTCCCCCACAGACCGTTTCTCAAGTTTCGGGCGAAACGCTGTAGAGGCCGTATGGAGATATGGCAGAGTTCGATCAGATATGTGCGGTATTGCACGGATCAAGATCGGACGGATAATACTAGCGGCTTTGGTTTAAGCCGGATCCTAGTATTGTACAGTGTAGATTTTGTCTCATTGCATTTGTATTCAGTGGGAATACAAATGCGGGTATGTATATACAGTCGCGGGGTTTTCCTGTAATTTATTACTGGATCAGTTTTTTGAAGTTACTAGTTTGCATTCTGTTTCAGCCAGTTTTCCTTTCTTCCTTTCGTTGGCTGATAATTCATGGAGGGGTTAATTTGCATATTTGCAAATTAGCATTGTGGAGGGGGTTTCTTGCAATTGGAGGGATTATGATGGTTTAAGCATCTTTGCTTTTTCTAGTGATCATATCTTGCATTAAATGAGATGAGAGTTGATTGGATTTAAACAAGACTTTGGTGTGACATATTCTTATGGTTATCATGCAATTTCTCCTCTTGCTTTATTACTTAATTTTTCCCTCCTCATTTTTCATAAAGGGCCGGCCACTTCTAGAGGTGGAAGGGGATTGATTTTGGTGGGGAATTTTTCTTCATCTCATTTTCTTGGCTTGCAACAAAACACATTATTCATCTCCAAAGTTTATTCTCCACCTCTGCATCTTTATTGCAACTTCTCAACCCCAATGAGATAAAGCTTTCTACACTTCATCTACAGTAGTCTTGGACACGTCGACTCGCCAACTTCGTGCCCGAGTTGCCTCGGTCCAGAGGTGGGAGCCCGTAAAAGAACCCGGCGATGTGGTGCCCGTTCCGACGAGAAGATGAAGACCGGAGATTCCGCGAGGAGATCGGAGTGGAGTCCGAAGACCGAAGGACACGGATCGCTGGGTATAGCACTCTACCCCATTCTCTAGTTAGCTAGCATTAGGTTAATGGCCCGATCCGGGTTTTATAGTGCGCGGTAGTGCCGGTTTACAAGTTTTGTAAAAGTTTCGTTTCCGCATTTTGGCCTCGGATTGACGGCCGGGGCGCTGCCGTGCACTTACATTGGTATCAGAGCCAGGCCATTAACCTAGTTTAGCTTGCTCTAACGTGTTTACAAGTTCGATCGAACGGATTTTCCAAAAACCGCTTTTCCATGTCATGTTTCTGTCGAATTTTTACAGTGCTCTAAAAATTATTTGGTACATTGTAAAAATACGTGCAGGGTTTTTTGAGAATTATGTGAAAATTTGGTCGGCTGATATTATTGTAGCGCGGCGGATCAGCGGCCAAAACCATGTTTTGGCCGCGGATCCGCCGCTGTTTTGTGGCCAAACTGCTCCAAATTTCTACAGTGGCTCTCTTACATGGAAATAGGGTTCTGGTATATTCTTTTTGGGCCCAGATGTTTTTGAGTGCTACAGTTGTGCTTGGGGCGTACTTCGGGAAATTTAGTCGATCGAAAATTTTAAACATGTTAGTTCACAGTATTTACATTATATCTGCGACCGTGAATGTCATTTGATCGGTAAATTCTGTCTAACTGCTATAGCCCTTTTAGACGGATTTATGAACGTGACATTCATGTTGATGTTCTGTATTGTGCTGTGATGTTTCGGATTTGTCATGGGGATAGCCTAGATGCAATGGTAGTACAGTTTGGTTGTTTTATGTACATTTGATATTGCGGGGCGAGCGTCCGACATGTGGACTGCCGTCACTGCCTGTTTGTATATTATTCTTTTGGGGCACGACCGGGCTGAGGTCGATGTACTCGTTGTATGTATATTTTACTTTCTGTACTAGGATTACCCCGCGGAGGGGTGCACGGATAGCCGGGTTCTAGAGGGCAACGGGCCCGCATCTCATGGCGTTGATACGGAGGGGGCATCACTTTAGAATTGGCGGGCTATTCGCCGCACTCGTAGGGGGTATAGGTTGACCCAAGAGGGGTGCCCAAGTTACCGGATTCCGTGAAGTGCTGGGTGGTCCATTCACGTTGCTGAAGGGGGCTGCCTCGCTTCAGGTTTTGGCGGGTAACTTGCCGCGCCCGTAGGGGTCTACGATTTCATTGCACAGGCTATCGACACGACCAGGGGAACGTCGGGTTTCAGTAGCGGCTCTATGAAACCCGGGGATCCCAGATATCTATATTGTTCTGTGATGATTATTACATTTATGTGATGTTGCATTTTATCACGCCTTGAGCGAATATTATATATTGATATATATACTAGTAGATGTTGTATATGTTTTGCATCCGCGCTAGTCTAGTCCCCGCTCTGTCGTTAGTTAAGTAACCTAACGGGTAATGACGGGACCCAGTAGCGAATGCGGATGGCATATACGTATGTCATTATTTCCGTTCTTTATTGGTGTGATCAATTGATGGGACTGCGTTGATTCGGATCAATGCAAGCTAAACAAACCTATTTGATGTTGTTGGAACATTTTTCAAAAAGCTGTTATTGCAAGGGCAATCTCTTTTGTTTTGCACAGTGGTATTCAGTTATGAATATCCAGCACCTCAGTCGACGAGGCAAGGGCCGAGATCCCTTCACCGGGAGTGACCTCTTGAACAGAAGTTTGCGTCAGGGCAATAACTTCACTATAATCGTTTACTTTTGCTTTGCATCGTGGTATTCAGTTGGAATATCCTGCACCTCATTCCACGGGGAAAGAGCCGAGATCTCTTCACCGGGAGTGACCTCTTTAGCAAAGGTTTTCGCCACTATATTTTTTAAAAGCTATCTGGTTCTTTCAACGATATCAAGTTCATTACGTTAAAGGTTTTTCGCCAAAAACCATTCGTAGCCCTCCGTCATTTCAGTTAAATGTTCGGTAGTATTCAAGCTATGTATTTTGACCTACGCCAAGGCATGGTGATTGGTAGCTACCGGATATTTATCTGTTGCATAGATAGATGCGTTAGTTTGGGACGGTCGTACTACTATTTTGGCCTATGTCAAGGGTATGTACGGGTGGGTTCAAATTAACCTGGACAATGACGGGTAGAACTTGACATGTGACTTATGACATTTTGACCTCACGCCAAGGTCATAAGAGCATTGGGCAAAAATCACATCGGGAGTTTCTAAAGAAACTGAAACTTGCTAGATATGCGCATACCTTTTGGAGTGTGATAACGTGAGCAGATTCCGTCACGTTATCATGCAATGATAGTTGGATCCCTATTCCTACTGATGAGTTGGTTTACTCCTCGGGTGTTCCCGACTAATTCTTCTTTCAGGTTTGGAGGAGAATTTGACGTTACAGTGGGAGGTTTCCTGATTGGATAAAGCGACAACCATTCTGATCTAGGTTAGAGTGCACGCTGAGTGTTTCTTTTCTCTCTCTCTTTGGCAGCGACCATGACCCGACCTTTGACTATGACTCAGTGACCAAAATTAACCGAACCTTCTTAAACACTGGCTTTTGGATTGTCAGAGTTGCAAACCTCATTGCCACTCCTACTTTTACCCTTTTCTCCAGGACACCCCGTATTACTACGAACGTCCACTTCCATTGGATAAAACCATCGTCTGGTTATATACGAACTCGAAGGAATTTATTCGAGGATGGTTTCCGGTTCTGGAGAAAATGAATAGGACTATTCAGTTGTCTTTTCCTTTTACCTTCTCTCAGGTTGCGAGTACTTCTTGGTTTAGGAGATAGTACACCCGCTACGCCTATTGGATAGTCTTCATCCATACCTTAGGCTGGTGCCGAACGGTAGGGAATGAAGAAAGCCGATTAGCCTAAGTGTGGTGTACAGAAGATATTAAGTTAAGACAAATAAAGGGATTAGAAGGAGGGCAAAGTAAATTGCGACTGCTGTTCACGACCAAAACCAAGTATTTCATTACCACTCCCACTTCACCTTTGTATTTCTCCAGAACACTCTGTATCACTACGAAGATCCACAGTTTATTGGATACTCCATCGTATGGTTATATACGAACTCGAAAGGAACTTGTTCCAGTTCGGGGATGGATTCTGGTTCAGGAGAAATAGGAATAAGGTTTATTCGGTTGTCTTTTATCTTCACCTTCTCTCGCATTGCGAGTGCTCCTAGGATTAGGACAGTACACCCATTATGCTTATTGGATAGTCTTATTCCAAACCATAGGCTGGTGCCGAAAGGTAGGGAAGGAAGAAAACCATTTAGCCTAAGAGGGTGTACAGAAGGTAATGACTAAAGACATATAAAGGGATTTGAAGAGATGGCAAAGAAATATACGGTTACAGTTTTGAATCTGGATAGTGGAAGAGGCATTACTAGGAATACCAGGATACCCCTACGAAACATTTCAATGTTTCAGTTTCACTGTGTACTGTTAATAGGAAACTGATTTCCCAATTAGACACTTGCTCCAGGGTATGTATTTACCAGATTTGATTCTTACAGCTGTATAGTTTTACAGATGATGAGTGGGAGTAAGTTATTGGGAATTAGGTGATTGTCCTCATTATATCGGAATTCGTTGTAATTGGTGATATTTGAGGAAATCGCCTGGGCTGTTTGCCGGACGGCAAATATTTGGTTTTGAATATCCGTTGTTATGCACCAATTTCAAATTGATATATCTGTACGTCTATTTTTATAGAGTGAGATATACCTTTTTGAAATTATGTCTATGACATTTACCTATATCAGTGGATTGTTAGGTAAGGAGCATTAAACAGCGGTGTAATTCTTCATAACCATGGTACAGTTTTCAACCTACGATACACAGGGAATGAGAAATTGGACGCAGGGGACTTATACAGAGTATTGTATGTTGTCCAGTGTCCATTAGGACAGAGGGGTTGGTCCTCGTACTATATTCTGTTTACTTGTGACTTCACTAGTTCTTAGACATGTGTTTCGTAGAAATACAAGATCCAAGTTTTGAGAAGTTATAGGTATGAGAGTAAAGTAGAGAACCAGATGTTGCAAGTATCAGGATTCTTCAAGGTGATCGAAGATGTAGATACTTGTGCATGGTATTTAGTTGATAGTAATGATTAAGAGAACTTGCTTCTCTTTCAGGTTACTCATAATTGGAAGCATTCCTAAGTTGAGTAACGTTGATCGGCCTCTTTCCATTTAGTTAACATGCACTGGAGACAGTTGCATGATTTGAATCTGGTTCAATTAAATTAGTGCATCTGTTTCTGTATTGGATATAGATCAGTTCATATCTTGACAATGTTAAGGTACGGGGAGTTGTCCGGCTTATGCTTAAAACCAGACTCTAGATAACTCAAGGCACGTTTCTGTAATGGATGTTTGTGGGTTAACCCAGGCTATGACGAGGGTTGACTTTCTACCATCTTGAAGATCAATAGTGATATTGTTCTAAACTCGCCACAGTTTTAACAAAAATGGATTTTTTCAGAAAACAGTAGTGGGAGTATGGTAGAACTGGAAGTGATTCCAGAACCGCAAACGATTACTGCAAATTTGATAAGAACCTAAACATTCAATCTGATTTAACATTCCATTGGCCACTCCGCAGATATGGTGGGTAACCTCAGGCACTCGAGAGATACTTCGGTAGCCTTAAGGACGGTAACAGGGAGGTTTTTGTTTACCCAGACTTGCCATTGCTGTTGTTCCAGACTGTGAGACCCGGCAGGAGGATACGTATAGCGTCGTTCTAAACTAGCTTTAGAAGTGTACGTCTATATGATTCTGCCAGAGGGTTGTCATTGTCAGTGGGAGCAGCGGAAGCATTGGTGGACAAGTAGCTTATGTCTATTTATAGACTAAAGCAGATATAGCGGAGATAGATTATCTATTTCTGATATGACAGTCATAGGTTTGACTTCATCAGAATAGGGGATGGATCTTTTAAGAAGGTAGTAGGGTGTGATGTCCCGGTATTTGGATGACACACACAGAGTAGGAAGTGAAATTCCTATACAACGATCGATTATACTTTGGTTGTCATGCAGTGGTTTCTCCATAAAGGACTTGGATATTATATCAGACATTCTGGTCACTAGATCTATGGTTTTAGATCTAGATTTGGGTGGTTTTCCAATCTAGGTACTTAGACAGCATTCTAAAAGTATTTAGAATGGACGACTCCAGGCATGGTAGTGTACCTGCAGGTGATGGAGTCACCCTCTCTAAAGGTGTCTTACAGACTAAAGGGGAGAGGGATGCACATGATTGGCAGATCACTTGCTTAGGCAATTGAGTCAATCATGAGATGGCAAGTACCACACCAGATGTTGTTTTTGCAGTAGGTGCAATAAGTTGATATTGATCCAATCCTGGAGAAACGATCGGAAGCAGTTTTAGAACATAAGTGGATGTTCTAGGGATTTGATAACGGCAGCCTCCTTTAGGAGACGGTTATCATTCCAGGCTTCCAAGGTGACCTAGATGACAGAGTGGCTGTCAGAGTTATAGTTTTCCCTCTGACGAGGGGCAGTAGTTTGGACAGGAGGTCCAAGCGGATACTGAGGGAGGCATGGCGCAAGATACTGATTAAGTTCAGTTGACGATACAGTCTAAGAAGTGTGGATTTGGAGTTCATTTATGAACTAGGTCCCATCAGATATCCAGACATATTCTAAGACAGGTATTGCTCATTTCGGGAGATGGCTTTCTCCGCGAACTTGAGATAAAGAGAGACATAGAAAGAAACATCTGAGCGGATCCACTCACTGAGGCTATTCTTCGAACGCAATAGTTTCGCAAACGGGTTTTGTGAGACTGATTAGTAGAGGAGTTGGGTGTTCGGTATCACACGGGCTGTGAGTATGCGACATCGCAATAATTAGCCTTGAGTGCAAGTAGGAGATTGTTGGATATAGTGCCCTCAGAGTCAATTATTGGATCACAGGCACGTGGTTGCAATGATTGAGGGAGGACCTATGCCGGTAGGACAGTCTCACTCAAGATGATAGTATGCTATCTGGTTTATCTCTATCATCATGTACTGCTTTAGGTGACCTTACAGGTCACTATTGCACGTTGATAGAGCCCTTAGGATTGTTGCTTAACGGCCAGCAGTATGATGGCGATCATATACGTGGGAGATGGGGTCTATAAGCACACCCTTAAAAGGTCCCTAGTCGTGGGAGTTTTCGAGACAGGGCATCGATACTCCAGAGTAGACTAGTGTATACAGTCGAGACCCCGACGAGGGGCGGTGGCCGGTCTCACAAGCCACTGGTGTCAGTTAGTTCATCTAAAATGTATACAGGTGCTCATTGGGTTATGAGTACACCGGACAGGACTCGCCGGGAACATGCTAGTTGGTCTTATACCTGACGTCAGATAGCAGTTCCCTGGTGACATGTGTACAGGTTAGTTCATCGACCTGAGATCGTCATTTGTCTCGTGTGAGTTCCCACTGTGCTTTGATTACTACCCTACCACAGCTCAAAGGAGTCGTGCAAACAGGTTTTAGTTGGGTACAGTCCCGAGCCACATGGAGGCAGTGAGCGGATCTGCAGGGGTTCGTCTCTCCCGGTATTGGGGGTGAGGTCACGCTGTGTCTTGGAGAGCCATTACATGAAGTCCTTGGCCAAGGCAGGAGATTTACTGGTAGGTATTCCAGTAGTATCTCAGGGTGTTCTGGGCTACACTCCGACACGACTTGTACCGCTTTTGGGGGTCTGACTTTTACCAACCCCCTAGGCCCGTCATGCGATGCTCATAGACGAATGGACCGGACTGTACGGATATTGTCACTGACAGGCTCAGTAGGGTGTCAGGATGAGTTCGCTCATCGACGTCCCTTTTAGTCAGTATCTGGTAGCCCGTTACGTATGGCTAATACCTCTGACGTGCTAGTGGTTAAATCCATGCCCAATGTATTGACGAGTCTTTAGAGTCCCCCACAGACCGTTTCTCAAGTTTCGGGCGAAACGCTGTAGAGGCCGTATGGAGATATGGCAGGGTTCGAACAGATACGTGCGGTATTACACGGATCATGATCGGACGGATAATACTAGCGGGCTTTTGTTTAAGCCGGATCCTAGTATTGTACAGTGTAGATTTTGTCTCATTGCATTTGTATTCAGTGGGAATACAAATGCGGGTATGTATATACAGTCGCGGGATTTTCCTGTAATTTATTACGGGATCAGTTCATTGAAGTTGCCAGTTTGCATTCCGTTTCAGCCAGTTTTCCTTTCTTCCTTTCGTTGGCTGATAATTGATGGAGGGGCTAATTTGCATATTTGCAAATTAGCATTGTGGAGGGGGTTTCTTGCAATTGGAGGGATTATGATGGTTTAAGCATCTTTGCTTTTTCTAGTGATCATAGCTTGCATTAAATGAGATGAGAGTTGATTGGATTTAAAAAAAACTTTGGTGTGACATATTCTTATGGTTATCATGCAATTTCTCTTCTTGCTTTATTCCTTAATTTTTCCCTCCTCGTTTTTCATAAGGGGACGGCCACTTCTAGAGGTGGAAGGGGATTGATTTTGGTGGGGAATTTTTCTTCATCTCATTTTCTTGGCTTGCAACAAAACACATTATTCATCTCCAAAGTTTATTCTTCACCTTCGCATCTTTATAGCAACTTCTCAACCCCAATGAGACAAAGCTTTCTACACTTCATCTACAGTAGTCTTGGACACGTCGACTCGCCAACTTCATGCCCGAGTTGCCTCGGTCCAGAGGTGGGAGCCCGTAAAAGAACCCGGCGATGTGGTGCCCGTTCCGACGAGAAGATGAAGACTGGAGATTCCGCGAGGAGATCGGAGTGGAGGCCGAAGACCGAAGGACACGGATCGCTCGGTATAGCACTCTACCCCATTCTCTAGTTAGCTAGCATTAGGTTAATGGCCCGATCCAGGTTTTATAGTGCGCGGTAGTGCCGGTTTACAAGTTTTGTAAAAGTTTCGTTTCCGCATTTTGGCCTCGGATTGACGGCCGAGGCGCTGCCGTGCATGGGGTAGAGTGCTATACCGAGCGATCCGTGTCCTTCGGTCTTCGGCCTCCACTCCGATCTCCTCGCGGAATCTCCAGTCTTCATCTTCTCGTCGGAACGGGCACCACATCGCCGGGTTCTTTTACGGGCTCCCACCTCTGGACCGAGGCAACTCGGGCATGAAGTTGGCGAGTCGACGTGTCCAAGACTACTGTAGATGAAGTGTAGAAAGCTTTGTCTCATTGGGGTTGAGAAGTTGCTATAAAGATGCGAAGGTGAAGAATAAACTTTGGAGATGAATTTTGTAAAAGTTTCGTTTCCGCATTTTGGCCTCGGATTGACGGCCGAGGCGCTGCCGTGCACTTACATTGGTATCAGAGCCAGGTCATTAACCTAGTCTAGCTTGCTCTAACGTGTTTACAAGTTCGATCGAACGGATTTTCCAAAAACCGCGTTTCCATGTCATGTTTCTGTCGAATTTTTACAGTGCTCTAAAAATTATTTGGTACATTGTAAAAATACGTGCAGGGTTTTTTGAGAATTCTGTGAAAATTTGGTCGGCTGATATTATTGTAGCGCGGCGGATCAGCGGCCAAAACCATGTTTTGGCCGCGGATCCGCCGCTGTTTTGTCGCCAAACTGCGCCAAATTTCTACAGTGGCTCTCTAACATGGAAATAGGGTTTCTGGTATATTCTTTTTGGGCCCAGATGTTTTTGAGTGCTACAGTTATGCTTGGGGCGCACTTCGGGAAATTTAGTCGATCGAAAATTTTAAACATGTTAGTTCACAGTATTTACATTATATCTGCGACCGTGAATGTCATTTGATCGGTAAATTTTGTCTAACTGCTATAGCCCTTTTAGACAGATTTGTGAACGTGACATTCACGTTGATGTTCTGTATTGTGCTGTGATGTTGCGGATTTGTCGTGGGGATAGCCTAGATGCAATGGTAGTACAGTTTGGTTGTTTTATGTACATTTGATATTGCGGGGCGAGCATCCGACATGTGGACTGCCGTCACTTCCTGTTTGTATATTATTCTTTTGGGGCACGACCGGGCTGAGGTCGATGTACACCGATCGCTCGGTATAGCACTCTACCCCATTCTCTAGTTAGCTAGCATTAGGTTAATGGCCCGATCCGGATTTTATAGTGCGCGGTAGTGCCGGTTTACAAGTTTTGTAAAAGTTTCGTTTCCGCATTTTGGCCTCGGATTGACGGCCGAGGCGCTGCCGTGCACTTACACTCATATCTAGAGTCTCCCTTCCAAAACTATGAACTCGACAGCTCAATATCTTGTAGTAGGTATCTGGCCAATTACGTCCTCGGGAACTCTTCTAAATCGTCGGTGGAATACTCTTCATTCGTCCTCTTTCGATTGACTCTCAATGCATCTGGGTAAGATCCTTCTATCCGGAGTTGTCATCTAACTGATCCTATATCGGAGCATCCAACGAATAACGTCTTTTCTTGGTCAACTCACAGCACGTCTGTGTGAGGGTCTCTTCTAACTGAAGGTAGTCAATCTGATGATCTCGCTTCAAAGCATCCAACGAATAAAAGGTCATAGTCTTATCCAATGGTGACTAGCGATCTTCTATCACATTCTTGAGTGTTACCGCATGCTGCAATAGCTTTCAACATCTGGGGGCGATATCTTATTAAATTCAGCAACAATTAGCTCCTCTGGCAATAGCCCACTCATCTGGGGCAGATCTCGAACGCTCGTGTCAACGAAAAAATCCAAATAACCATATATCGACGTGTTCCGTATACTACCGGAAAACAACCTGGTCAGTCCTCGTCCCTGATGAGCTCATGCTGACCCTACCTCTAGCCGCAGCTCTCTCTGATCGTGTAACCGTGGTAACAGAAACCACAATCCGACATCGATGAGGATAGATCATAGGAACGAATACAAATACAGTGCCTAAGAAACGTACATCCTAAGGCTTCTTAAGAGGAGTAGCGTATCGTAATTATGCCGCGGAACATACACACGATACGTCACTCTACTTAAGTTACATACTCCATCAACCAAGGTCAACCTAAGCGACGAAAGTTCGGGTCTAATACCCCCTCGGCTAAGTCTAAGTTCCATAAGGTCAAGCCTAGGTTCCGAATATATATATACGCCCTAAACTCCGCATAGTCAAACCTAGGCTCGAACCAAGGTTAAACCTAGCGCTCTGATACCAACTTTGTCACGACCCGCAAATTGCACGTGACTGGCATTTGAATCATGTGAAGTCCATAGGACCCCACCTAATTCAAGTAAGCCAAAAGCCCAGAAATCTAAACCTTTTTAGGGGAAAAATAGTGGAGGTGCGGTTTTGAAATAAGGTACACTGAAATCAAGTTCATTCTTATATAAACATAAATAGTAATATATGAAAACACTATATTTGTATCTAGCTTGAAAACCCTTTTTGTCGTTTGAAATTCGGACAGCACCTCCCTTGTAATTTGTAACCCAAAAACGAATATAAGCAATAATATATAAGGCACCCCGAAGCGGGAGCTAGCTCTTCGCCAATTGGCGGAACAACCACGCAAGATAAAATGAATATACAACGCCGAAGGGCGAGGATCAAAACTCAGAAAGAAAGCAAGAAAATTAAGCCTCAGAAAAACCAGAAAACAATAATACTACAAGAGCGCGACTCTAAGGCCGAAAGAATATACAACTGGTTTTCTAAATCTATCAAAAATACAAGTCTGGTTGATGAAGCTCACTAGATACAACTGAAATAAATAAAAGTACAACGGTGGTCACGATGCAAGTGAACCCACCTACCAAAGCAATCACCCGGAAGGAAGTGGTGTTCCAGCAAAGCCGCCATAGAACCTGTACGGCTAAACCTGCAAGAAACTGTGGCACAACGGGGGTGAGTTGCCAACTCATGAGCAGAAGACATCACCTAGTAGAAATTGCATGTATGACGATCTCTTAGGTCATACAATAAAGTACTCAAATATAACACTGGACATCTAGTAGAGGCAGGGTAATAATCTATGCATAGTGTAATACTTAGTACTCGTGTCAGTGTCACTAAGCAGCAACAAGTCATATCTAATGTATGAATGCATCATGAATGAAACAATCAACCACAAAATCTGGATATATCTGTTATAAGAAAATCTGTGTTTTTATCTTAGTAAAACTTGTATAATAAAACTGGAACATCATCAGTGAAATCGACAGAAAATCCATGTCAAGCATCGACACAATATATGTATATCTCAATGTCTCAATATCTCAATATCTCGGGCTCCGTCAATCCGAATCGGCCCATAACATCAAATCTCACGACTACGGTCAATATCCTCCGGATATCTGCCGCGCCAGACATCACCGTTAGGTAGTCTGCCCCTGCCGAGCTCATCGTCTACAACTCGAGCTTCTTGTCCCGGGGTACCTTACCGGGCCCACCATGTACCCGAGACGGTTGATCCAACTCCTCAAATCGGGTCTCGAAAACCAACAGAAATCAGGAAAATTCATGGTGGACGACACATGCATCATATCACGAGAAAACCGCAACTTGCATTTTAAAAAGATAATGAGTTTATAAAAGTCTTGTGGTTTTTTCCCAAATCCAGAAATCTCATAGAAAATCCGAAATCCCAAAATCAAGAATCAATAAGCAGAGAATATCGGCATAAAGCCCACAATATTGCATAACAGATTGAATATATAAATGCATGGGGTATCTAAGCAAGGAATGCAATATCTAAACTAGCACATGATAGCAAGCATAATATTAATATGTTGAAACTACCAGCTAGCAGGTTATACCAATGAAGTAACGTTTTCTAATGTGTATGTGAAATGCCAATTACCGATGATGATGTGTGTGAGTCGGCAAGCAAGTGTACGTGGAGCATACGCATCATCGGTAATGGTGCTGGTGTCCTAAGAGACGGAGTTCATAATAACTAAAGAAAACACATGTATAAACATGAAATGCGATGAGAACAATCATGAATATAACGGAGACTAAGTAGTAAACGCAACATTGTAGAATATACATATCTATATACGAGTCATACCATTTTGGTGTTTGAAATAGCACGAATCGTGGTTTTTAGAAAAATAGGAGCTACGGTGTTTTTAAGAAAAGATATGTCCTTTGAAAATCCGCAGCATCTCTCGGATTGTCTTTTGAAAATGCTCACGATTCGTTAGTTTTTGAAAATAGGTATGACACGAGCCTAGTCTAACATCTACCTAATCAACTAAAAGACTAAACTAAGAGACTAGCCGAATGGGTAAGAATACACCTAAATTCCGAGTCGATATACCTAGTAGTCGGTGATCCAGCCTCATAGCGTCACGTACTGTATAATATATAGTACGACATCCTCGAGTCAAGAGTGCGGATCGATCATCATATCTATACCTCGTACGGTAAAATCCATCGTACGACATCCCCAAAAATCAAGGGTACGGGTCAACTATCATATATACATCATCACTCATATGGTATCATAATCGAACAATATCATGATCAGGGATACTGTTCTAAAGTCTCGTACATTCCAATATCATCATGTCATGACCCAAATTGGGCACATGACCGGCACTTAGACTACGTAACGTCAACAGGCGTAACGCAATTCAAGTAACCCGAAAACGCAGCAACCTAAACCATTACTAGAAGGAAAAGATAGAACACATTTAAAAGCTCGATGCAAAACTTTAAACTTAAGTTTGTTTTTCATAAAAATTTCGGTAGCACCTCCTTTGTAAAAACAAGCCCCAAAACGGGTACAAACATAAGATAAAAGTAAAGCATCCCCAAACGGGATCAAATCTCGCCCAATGGCGGAAACATCCACCACAACAAATATACGACGCCGTAGCAAAGAAAAGATAACCCATATAAAAAAAGGCCGGCTCACATGAGCACGACAACCAGAGTCATAAGAACATAAAACATCGATCCTCAGAACTCGTCTCTAAGTCAATACATGAAGGTAGTAGATGGAGAGTACTAGATATAAGAAATATACAATGTATATCATCGGATAACCACAACCCACCTAAAGCAAACGGCCTCACAGCCAACCGTAGTGGTATCCGCAAAAGTAGAGATAATAAGGCGTCCTGCCGCGACCACTCTGATGATCAGACCTGAAAAACCCTGCGGCACAACGGGGGGTGAGTTGCCAACTCGTGAATAGTAAATAACACCATATTGTAATCGCAAGTATGCACTAACAGCAATAATCAATCATATGTAAGCTGGTAGCATAAGTATGGCAATATGAATATGCAACTAGCATGGTCAAGGTACACCACCAGGGTAATATATCTACATGAATCAAATGCATATCAACTAAATACTGAGTGCGGGATAATTAATAATCTCATGCACAAATCATAAGCATGGAGAAAACCCGGTGTGAATCAACAACACCCCAAATCCCAAAATCCTCAGATCGGCCCTGTAAATCTCATGGAATCTGAGTGTCAAACATCGACACCCGAAAATATCATGAAAACTAGTGCCCAGGATCGACACATAAATACTCGTATCCATATGTTCCTCGAATCCTAAGTGCCCAATGTCGACACTTGTGATCCACGTATCGGTTCTCTGATATCCATACGTTCCTCGAAACCCAAGTGTCCAACCTCGACACTTGTGTTCCACGTATCGGTTTCCAATATCCATATATCTCTCGGAATATAAGTGCCCAACATCGACACTTGAAATTCCCAAATCGCATGAAAACATATCTCAAATGCGTAAATCCATGTAATATAACATATGTAACATAGAACAACAATATGAACATATCACGGGAAAAATCCGCTATTTAAATGCATCAATGTCATTAAATATATCACGCGGTTCCCAAGTATCCCAATCCAATATACATATATAACAGCGCCCCATACCACCGATATATATATATATATATATATATATATATATCATATAAATTTGAACATATAACTATAGCAAGTTATATGTGTGAGCTTGTAGGTATAGCAAGGCATATATGTAAGCATGTCGGGGTACAGGTATGGTATATGTCATATGCGCCATCGCGCAAGAATAAATGCCTCTATGTCGCTAACCAATAGCAAGATATATCATATGAATATTTGTATTGTGTTTATCAGGGCAATTACCGACAGAGTGTGTGTAGCATACAATTGGTGCTCGTGCAACATGGTCTGTAAATAATAGTGCGGTGTACAATAAATACAAGTTCAGGCACAACAAGTAACTATATGAAAATGAAGTTCATGCACCATCTCTATGTGTGTATATAAACATGTGGCTAATATCATATCATATCTAGCCCTGACGTTTAATGCCATACTGGAGATTTTCCCGTAGACGTTAAATCTACTCACCGATGATCTCAAGCTAGGTCGATCCAATCACCTGCTTCCCTTTCGTCGCAACGCTCAAAGTCCCCGCCTGCGATCCTATTAACACAAAACATAACGAGTGCAAATCTCAGAAATCGATCAATATCACGTACACACTACGTTTGACCAACGCACCAACTCCAATCCAACATAAGTGTTCGTCTAACGGCTAACGTGTGTGGCGACACACCAAAACTAACCGAAGTGTAGCAGCTACACAAGATCACGAACCGTGTTAGATCACGTAACACACGTACTCAGAACACTAGAATATAGAAAAAGGATCCCAGATTTTGATACACCAAAAATTAGAGAAAGTTGCAAGTTCCACGAGACTACATACAAGCCCAGAGACCCCACGACAAAAATTCAACACCCCAGCCCCCACTCTGGCTGCAATTTGCGGGTAGAACCAATAAATCTGCGGCCTGTTTATGGAGAGATGGTCTCAAGTTTTTATGGTGGGTTCTAGCTCACTACACTAGGTCACTGTGATGGGAACTTTTTCAACAATTACCTGGTTCTACAGCAGATCACAGAAGTGACAAGTTGACACTAAAAATACGATATTTGCACAAAACTAAACCTTTAGTGTTCTAAACCATAACTTTGAGGCAATACAACAAAATAAAGACCTAATTATCAGTTAGAGGTCATTACCTAACCACTCTTGCCCAAAAATCAAATCTTTCCAAGCTCCAAGGCATCATAGTGGCTAAATCAAGGATTTGAAGTGTTTAAAATTGGATTTTTGTGAAGTTTAGCAAGGTTTTAGTGTTGGGGTAGTGAGGGTTCAGTTTGGGGTTGATAGAAAAGCAAATAATTGAGAGTGAAAGAGAATGAGAGAGTGAGAGAGATAAAAAGGATGAGGGGTGAGTGTAGGGTGAACTCAAGCCTTACACTCACTCTCCCATCCTCACCTCATTAATGCTCAACATCAATGCACCATGACTCACATGTCACCTCTCTCTCAATCCAAACTAGATATTTCTCACACAATTATCATGGAAAAGGTTAAGGCAAGGTTAATTTGGACAAGGATTACTTAAGGTGTCATGGTTGCTAAACAAGGTTAACACTAATATACCCTCACATTCACAAGCACATATGTGTGAAAGCCATAACAAATAATATAAAAATATTAATTAATTGCTATAAAATGTGAGGAACCCGTTTTGGTAAACTTTTCCTTAAAACCCAGCATTATCGCTTAATTAACACTAATCGCGTTGTAAGGTGTTACAATCTCCACTCTTAAGGAAAATTCGTCCCCGAATTAAAATTTCATACAAGCGTACCATCAAAGAGATGAGGGAATTTCTTCCGCAACTCGCTCTCGGCCTCCCAAGTGATCTCCTCACTAGTTGGGCTACGCCAAAGAACCTTCACAGATGACAAGACCATTGACCGAAGTTTCTTCACCTGCCGATCCAATATAACTACCAGCTGCTCGGTGAACGAAAGATCACGCTCAAGCTAAACGGTCTCGTGCTGAATCATGTGAGAAGGGTCATGAAGGTATCTACGAAGTATCGACACATGGAACACGGGGTGAACATCCGAAAAACTGGGCGGGAGCGCCAAACGATAAGCAACGGTACCAACTCACTCAAGGATCTCGAAGGGACCTAAAAATCGGGGACTAAGCTTCCCCTTTCTCCCAAATCTCATAACGCCCTTGTTCATATCAGAATTTTGCATTATTATATCGCCCAATCTTAATCATATTACAAATAAATAGATACTTTTGATCCATGTCTGCTAAATAGTTGCAAGTTACAGGTTCTCAGATCATTACAGTGAAATTCATGAAAAGACGCTACAATTGTGAGACTACGACCAACAATAGATGAATCCGTATGATACCGCTTAACAGTTCAAGGAACAAATGAAGATCAGTAAACAGTTCAAATGCATAAAGTAAAAAGGCGGCACAAGATTCAAGACTTCAACGCGAAGCTTACGATAAAAGTCCACATAATTCTGCACTGTTGGAAATCTGGAAGAAAATAAAAGAGATTCTGAGGAACCAAGTGAAGAAAACAGAAGATAAAATCAACTTGAAGAAACCCTAAAGAATTGGGCCCATAATCCCACCAAATGGCCGCGGATCCGCGGCCAAACAGTCTATTCTGCCGCGGTTCCGCGGCCAAACAGTCTATTCTGCCGCGGTTCCGCGGCCGTGCAACGCACGTGTCGGTGGGGTGTCGGTGCTTTGACTCGGTCTTTAGGGTTGTTTTGTAATTTCATGTATGGATCAGAATGTAAACGTAGGGTTTTTCCTATCTATAAATAGGAGGGCTCAAAACCAAATAAAGCGTGCCTCTTTTGGGTGCCTCTTTAGAGATGCCTCTTTTTATTTTCTAGTTTTAAAATTTTAATTCCTTTGTAATCGTTCAAGAGTGCATCAATAAAGAAAGGTATTTTTATTTTTATCTCGCATTCCTTTTCTGAATTTAATTCTTGCATTTTTTTATCTGTTCTTTTAATATTTACAATTTAGTTTTCTAATATAAAAATTTATAAAAAAATGAATTCCATTGTTAATACCCTAATGTGTGAGTAATTCCTCACTTGTTAGGGTTAGGAGAGGGAAGGTTTGAGAGAAGGAAATCTCTCTCCCTTCTTTTCTTGCCCCCATAATTTTTAATTAGGACTCTATTTGAATCAAACACACACCGCTCACTACGGCACCCTATCCCACGAGATAGCGGTGATTCCCTAGTTAAGACCGGTTGTGGTCGATTTACATAGAGGTTAGGGATAAGAGTTAAGAAAGGACGGATAAGGACTAAAAGGAAGAATCTAAGTTTCTTCCTAGTCGTGCTAATCCCCTTTGTTGATTATTACCCTAACACCTAAAATCCTAACTAGGGCATTAAAAGCAGCGAGAAGAATCCATATTTTGAACTGGCCAAACCCTAGCCCTAGCAAGCCTTTTTATCAACTTATTCTCATTCTTAGATCTAAAACAAAACCCGATTTGATCGTATTAACTCGTTAGAACATAAAGAAAAGGAATCCATCTTCCTGTGGACCGACCCGTACTCAACCGGCTAGCTACCAAGCGATACTGTCTTGATTGCAGTAATTCTTATTTTTTGATTCAAAACGCATACGCAAAATCTCAAACAATCAAATGGCGCCGTTGCCGGGGAGACGGTAGTCTCTTTCTTTGTGTAATTTCGGGTTAATAAAAAAAAATTAAAAATGATAAAAATTTAAAATTTAAAAAAAAATCATCTTGTTATTTTTGAATGGTTTTTGTACGAATGTGCAGGCATGGAGCAAAATTCTGATTCAGATCTGGAGCAAACCCAGTGAACAAATCAAGAAACAGAGGATCTGAACATACAGAGGAGAACCACAACAGCAAACAGAAAATTTTTGACGGCTTGATCCAACTGAACCACCGCGGAACCGCGGCTAAAAGTAGGGTTTGACCGCGGAACCACGATCAAACTGGTGACGTCGGCTGTTTTAAAAATCTCTGTGAGTATATTCTTTCTTCTTCTCTCCTCTGTACTCCACTAAAAAAATTTCCTGCAGGTTTCTTTGCACAGATTCTCTTTCTCCTATCCAATAAATTGTTTTTGTGCAGGATACTTTACGCTGCCAAATAAAAAAAAATTTGCATGTGTTTTAGATTTTTGGTTTGTTAACTGCTTTGCATAATTAATACGGACTTTTAAGAGGCTATAACACCAATTCAAATTGGGTGGAGATTTCATTACCTTTCCTAAGACCCCAGAAATCACAAAAAGCATATGCATCACCTTTGAGCTAATTAAAAAATATCTAGACTCGGCCAATTAAGGACTGTCGCGCTCATTAGGACAAAGGAAGGTTGTGGGCATTCAGTCGTTTATCTAAACCTGATTTTGTGGTGCCTGGGCTAGACAAGTGAGAAAGGTGATTTTAAAAGGCCCGTCTCACGGTGATTCGTGAGCGGAACCCTCCTTTCTTCACTTGTACTTGTTGGGTCACGGCAGCGCCCCGGCCGTCGAAACGCGGCCAAAATGCGGAACAAAAATTTATTAAACCGGCGCTACCGCTACCCGATTCCCGGATCGACTTTAAACCCTAAACTAGCAAACTAACTAAGAGTTAGAATCGTTATACCGAGTTGATCTGTGTCCTTCGGTCTTCATTCCAAGCTCCTAGCGGCTCCTTGATGTGGTTTGGTTGCCGATCTTCCTTCATCTCCGATGATCCACCCGAGGGAGACGGCGCAAGCTCCAGCCTCAACAAACGAGGCAACCGACGCTCCAAAGTCGCTAGCGATGGAGAGTGGGGGTGTATGAATATGTCACTACAATTTTTCTCTCATCCATATGCTCCATGGAGCAACTCAAGAAGAAGATGAAAGAGGTGATGAAGCTTTTTGGCATGAGCAAAGAAAAATGGCTAACTCTTTTTGTATGAATGAGAGTGAGAGAGAGAGAGAGCCGATGTCTAATGAGCATGGAAAAATGAAAAACTCCCACCACCATAGTGGTCGGCCCCTCCTCTCTCCTCCACACAAAAATGGCATATCCAATTTCAATAAACAAATCAAAGCCATGCTTTGTAACATGCTATGACCCATGCTTATGCCACATCATCCCTTCCACCTCATTTATAAAACAAATGAATTTCCATAAATGGAAAATCATATAAATGAGGTGGCATCTTCTAGAAGCTATTCCGTACAAAATACGGAATATTTCCCGGTATATGTATCGAAATACATATACGCGTATTCGTATCAAAAATACGAATAGGCAAGATAGAAAACGAATAGTGAACAATAATATTTGAATACGTATATACAAATACATATATAAATTATTAAATCAAAACCCGATTTAATAATCCGGCTTAATCCTAAGCCGCTAGTATTATCAACCGTCCGATTAAAGTCTGCGCATCAAGTGCACATATTTAATCGGACACCTATATATACCCGCATACGACATGTACACCATATCGCCTGAACCGTGAAAACCCTCTGTGTGGGACTCTAAAGACTCGTCAATATGCTAGTAGTGGGTTTAACCACAAGCACGTCAGCGGCACTAGCTGTACGTAACGGCTACCCAGGTATTGAGCGAAAGGGAGGCCGACGAGCAAACTCATTCAGAACCCCTACTGAGCCTGACAGTGACAATATCCGTACAGTCTGGTTTGTTCGTCTAAGAGTATCGCATATCAAGTCCAGGGGGTGGATAAAGTCAGACCCCCAACAACGCGATATTTAATGTCGGCATGAAACCCATCACCACCTGAGAAACTATCGATCCTGGATCGGTAGTTCTCGTCCACCGTGGCCACGGATTTATGGTGATGGCCATCCGTACACAATGCGACATCAACACCCAATACCGGGATAGACGAATCCCCGACGATCTGATCACTGCCTCCATGTGGCTCGGGACTGTACCCAACTAAAACCTGTTTGCACGACTCATTTGAGCCGTGGTAGGGTAGTAATCAAAGCACGGTGGGAACTCACACGAGATAAATGACGATCTCAGGTTTACATACTAACCTGTACACATGTCACCGTTCCCCTCCGAATCACGCGCAAGACTGAGACATCTTGCTTGAAATTCGGGGCAGATGCTATTTGGTGCTATCCGTCCACCTCTCCGAAGTTGCCAAGTTGATTTATGGCACCATGTATCGAAGGTTTAGACGGATGCCTCCGATGTAGCAGACTTCGTCAGATTCCCCCTCGTTCGAGGGGTTTTTGATTGTGGGGATGCTCTTCCCTGCAGGCGCAAGCCCCTGCAGTTAATTACGCTACCGCATCGCGGTAACAACTTTCTCCCTCTCCAGATGGTCACTTCGTGTCGTGGGTGTTTGTTTTGTGTTCGGTTGCCCGTGGATTGTATACGGAGACTAATGTATGTTGTCGCCCGTAGGGCGTGGATTACTCCAAATCCGTATTTTCTTAGATTTGGGTTTAGGATTTTGGTTTAAGGATATGTTAGCCTTGTTTGAGGCTAAGATCGACTCAAACGTTTGTTAAGGACACGTTAGTCTAATTTGAGACTAAGATCGACTTAACGGGATCATTTAGATCCAATAAGAGAGCATTTGGACTCTATTGTTTAGTTTAGAGACATTGCGGTCGATTGCCAGTTTAGGGACATGGTGGTCCAACATTCCCATTTTGAGGACGAATATTAGTTTAAGGACATTTCGGTCAAACATTCCCATTTTGGGGACGAATATTAGTTTAAGGACATTTCGGTCCATGAGTTTAAGGACCCCACAGTCCGTAGCAATGTATGGTTGTCGGGACCCGTCACCTCTCTGACGACGTTGAAGGATTACAACGACAAATATCAGAGGAGTTCATAGATGTACCCTTGAACCGGGTGTAAATTGATTTGGGAGAGCAGTTGTGCTCAGTTCAATTTAAATTGAGGACTTATGGCCAGAACTGGGCTAAGTACATTTGAAAATGTTTAACATTTTATTTATATTTGGCCTGTTAGGCCTTTGTTTGGGCTCTGCCCTTCTTAAACAATGCATAGCATTGGGCTTTTTAATTAAAGGCACAGCATTTATATTTGGCATGTTAGGCCTTTTAATTGGGTTATGCCCTTTCTTAATAATGCACAGCATTTAAATTGGTCTGTTAGACCTTTTAATTGGGCTCTGCCCTTTTTAATAATGCACAGCATTTGTTTTTCTGACAGTGCGCCACGTGGTCTGTCAGGCGCTCTACGCAAATTAAAGAGCGCAAGGCGCCAGCGCTTGTGGAGGTGACACGTGTCAAGCTCTGCTGAGCGCAAGTCTATTAGCGCAGTCCGCTGCGCCAGTGCGCTGCGCTAGTGAGCTGCTGACACGTGGCGTGCTCTGGTGCAGTGCGCCAATTCAAGAGCACAGCGCTCTGTTTTTAGGAGCGCAAGGCGCAGATTGACACGTGGCGCTCTCTGGTGACTTGCGCCAGTCCAAGGAGCGCAACAGCGCAAATTAAGAGTGCAGGGCACTGTTCAATAGCGCAGAGCGCATCTTGATCTAATTAAGATCAAAGAAACAAGTTTTTCTTGTTCTAAAGAGGTTCTACCTCAAGATTCAAGAACCAATGGTTCATCAAAAGGCTGTGCCTTTATATAGATCAAAAGATCTAGAAATGAAGTAAATTACTTCTTTAATCTTTTATGATTGGATCTTTTTTTGTTCTTTTTTTTTATTGAAGATCTTGATCTTGTTCTTAGATCCTTGATCTTTTTAGAAGAAATTCTTCTTTTTGTGAGATGTTTTCATCTCTGTTCTTCCAAGAATTTAATTCTTTACCTTGAAGAAGATGATCTTCTTTCTTCAAAGGCTTGCCTTTCAAATTTTTTTTAGAGTTTTCCCCTTTTTCTATTTCTGTATATGTGTGAGACTTGGAGTCTAGGGGCATTTATATAGGGCCAATTGGTTTGTTGAGTTAGTTACAGAGATCTTTCTCTCATTGATCTGGGGATATTTCTCCACCGTTGGATCTTTGATCCTAAGGCCTCTGTTTTACAGAAGATAATCTTTTTATTTTAATAAGATTAAAAAGATCTTTCTAGAATTTTAATTCTGATTAATTAAATAATTCATTATTTAAGTTTTAGTGCTGGCACGGTTGGCGCAAGTGCACCTGCGCTTGACACGTGTCGCCAGCGCAACTGCGCTGACACGTGTCGCGTAGAGCGCAGCGCTACTGCGCTAGCGCACCTGCGCAGACACGTGTCGTGCAACGCAGAGCACAGCGCAACTGCGCTGACACGTATCGCGCAGTGCAGAGCGCAAGTTATCTGAAGCGTTGCTTCCTTTATTTTTAAAGTTTAAATTTTAAAACAGAGCCTTGCTCTGATTGGGGTGCGCTGCCTTGGGTGCAGCGCCCCTTGCGCTGGTGTGTCTGCTTTTGACACGTGGCGCTCTGCGCAAGGGATCTGAAGCGTTGCTTCACCTTTTAAATTTGAAATTCAAACAGAGATTTGTTCTGATTGGGGGAAACAAATGCCCCCCACCATTGCGCTCACGTGGCGCACAGGTGAGTGCAGCGGTGGCAAGATCCAGACCGTTGGATCAACTCAGGAGTTGAAGGGGCGCTTAAGCGCCTATAAATAGGACCCTTGGTCCTCAGTAGATGATTATCATTTTCAAGAATTTTATTTTCTTCAGAACTTTGCTCTCATTTTTAAGAACTTCAGAGCCTTGCTCTCATTTTCAGAGTTAGAACTTTAGAAAAAATTTAGGTAAAAATTAACTTAAATTAAATTAATCTTAATTAATAGAGCTTTGCTCTTATAGATCTTTTGATCTAAAGAAATCTCTTTGGGGTTTCACAAACAGAGCTTTGCTCTTAAGAATTTATTTCAGGGTTTCTTAACCCATGAACAGAGCTTTGCTCACTGACAGAATATAGATCTTTTGATCTTCTAATGATAAACTCTTAAGAGTTCTTCATGGATCTTTAAGATCCCAAACTTTAATTTTTAGAAATTAACTTTCCCTTTGATGGATTTTTCCATCATTATTACAGAGCTAGGCTCTTTTAAGGAATTTTATTCCCTTGTGACTAGAGTTTGACAAGTGTCACTCTATGACAGAGCTTTGCTCTGAAAAGGGTGATTTTCTCCTTGTCTCAAGGGATTTCTCATTTAATGAGAATATTCTTTTGAGGATCTCCTCATTAATTGACAGTCTCATCCAATGATGAGGCTGTCTTATTAACTGATGCATTGTCATCTGGATTTTATGGTCCCCCTTTGGTCCCCTTTCCACTGCATTGCAGTGTGGTATAAATTTTAAAGTACCAAGCGTGGGAATTTTTAAAATTAACTTATGATGCTGATAACTGAATTTCTCTTTTTCTTGCAGGCACCATGTCTGCTGACCTTTCATTCTCATTCTTCCACTCAGAGGGAGGATTCCTTGAGGCGCCGGTGGACCGGGAGGTTCTCGCTCTCATTAAGGATCACGACCCGGAGTATAAGAACCTTCATCTGTGGGGTAGGTGGTACAATGAAATCATCAAGGATCGCCGAAGCTTTTCTTGTGCGACGCCATCAGAGCCGATCTCATCGATCCCATATGCAGATGCACCCCCGATGAACTATGTCATGGAGGTCGTAAATTGGAATTCGGAGGATCTTCTTCAGCCTTCGATTTCTGCCATTCCCGTGCAGCCGCCGCCAGCTGTGGATATTCTGGGGCGGCGCATATGCCAGGGTGAATCGCGCCCTTGGGGACAAACTTACAACATTGGATTGACCCATCGACAATCGGCCGGGTATTTGCTGTGGGCCAGATACATCTTGTCAGCGAAGAAGACGCATTTGATGAAGATTGGTCTATACCCCGCAGTCTACGCCTCATTGTTCGAGTACCCCGTTCCTCCGACGTGGTGGGTTAAGGCATTCGTGGAACAATGGAACATCCCCACCTATACCTTTCTTCTGACGGAAAGGGAAGAATCCATCCCCCTGGAAGAGTTTGCTGAGATTTCCGGCTTGCCGGTGGGGAGAGCATTATGAAGAGCTACTTCTTCCTGATGAATATGTCTTCGCCACCAAGCCGCTGGTGATGGGCCTAACGCCGGAGAATGCTATTCAGCACCAGTTTCCGAGCCTGGTAAGGGTGCTGAATATGTATGAAAGTCTCTATTTGGAATCGGGTGGCCGGTGAGTTAGTTTTGCAGACTTCATCGACCGCTTTCTTTGTCCGGAGATTTTATCACAACGGGGCGAAAAATTCGCCAAGCTCGACTACCCCTTCGGCTTGGGCTTAGATCGTCGACCAGCACTGGAAGCCGATCAAAATGGTTTTTACCTTCCCGATGCTGCCGCCATCCCCTTATCGGAAATCGCCGCTCCGGGCATCGACGAGGAGACCTTCTTTCTGGGGTTTCTGAGGCTATGGCTGTGCTGGTTCGCTCTCCCTATGCACCCGCGCTACATGAGGCCGTCCGTCTTCTACCCAGCGCACCGGATGGTGGCTGGTATACAATTATCGATTGGAATTGCCGGGTTGGCCCACCTGTACCATGGACTCAGTGTGGCGGCGGACGCAAATGAACCAGGGGTGCAACCCGCCAATTTCCCGATGCACTATTTTACTTCATGGATGGAAATGCATGTGCTCGGGGTATTTGGTGTTCATAAAAGACCCTCGCTTTACGATAAGTACAGATTCCCGAGAGTTATGTGGCTGATCGGCGCCTCTATTGTGAATCCGTCTCCGTGGGAGGCTAGGGGGTTGCTTCTTCGTCCGCGCACGGTCGGAGCGAGCATTTCTTTCACGGACAAGGTCATGACCATCGGCCCGGAGACTTCCAAGGCGGTGTTGGCGTTGCGTGATGGTTTCAAGGACGGGGCCTCCATATTGAAATCCCGGGAGATCCTACATTTATACTCCATCCGGACGGGCTTCCTTGTGTTCAGGCAGAATGATTTGGCGCTTTTTATGAGGTACAACTTCCATCACTTCGCCCAGCAGTTAAGTTATAACCAAGGGGTCCCACTGGAGGCGTTTTTTGAAGAGCCTGCGGCCATCGGAGAGGGGATACGGAATGCATTACATCACTTCATGCGGCTAAACACGGGCTCCCATTTCTTCATTAGCGAGCCGACTTGCGTTCCAAGGGCCCTCAATGTGTACGGGGCTTAGTATCAGCACGCGATGGGTGCTGTTATCCGAGAAGAGAAGCGGCTGCTGATTGACCGCAAGGGTGCGGGCCCTCCCGGCAGCGACCGCAAAGTCCCCCTAAGGCAAAGGACCCCAGTCGTTCCTCCACTAAGAGGAGATGCCGGAGCTGAGCCCCCACGCGTGCTTAGCCCTCCGCGTGGATCACCCCGTGATTTTGTGGACGTGCCCTCAGCGCCCCGTGCCCCGGTGGAGACAGTGAACGTGGTTTCTCCTAAGTCCGGCGTGGGCTCGGACATCGGGACCCGCCGTCCCAAGGTGCCCACGAAACGTAAGTTGATTTTGGGTGCATCCGGGGTTCGCACGCGGAAGAAGAAGAAGAAGTCGGTTCTTTCTCTTATTGTCGTACTCGGCTTAGAGCCTCAGGGCCCTCTTACTGAAGGCCTAAGTGAGTGTGGAACCAACGAGGGTTTCGTCGTGGCACCAGAAGACACCGACTTGGCGGCCACCATCGCAGCTTCTGAGCGATTGGCAAGGCGCGATGCGTGGTTAGCTAAACTCACGCAATCAGGTAATCACTAGTCGTAGTCTTCGTCATTTCATCGTACTTTTATCATTGTTTTTTACTAACGCTTTTCCATTTTAAACAGGCATTTCTACCGAAGAAGCCATCGCTGCTTCTCTCAAAACTTTCCAGGAGGAGGAGAGGAAACGTGCTCTATCGAGCGTTGGTACGTCTCGGCTCACTGGGTCTTCATTCTCCTTTTTACGGCCAATCTAACATTTTCTTTATCTCATTGCAGGGACCGCGAGACCTACTTCGCAAGCCGATGCGGGGATTCTCCCCGGGCCAGCTACCGAAGTCCCGGCCTCTTCGGGGCTGCCGCGAGAAACCCAACTCAAAAAGCCGATGATGGATACCTTGAAGGCTCTGGAGGCAACTCTGAACGCGGACAACGACGCCTTGCTGAGGGAGGCTTCAAAAAGGTCCGTCGTGACGGCCCGGGAGGAGAGGAAGCGCTTAAGGCGCGTAGCGAAGGAGCGTAGCGCTGCTTTGGCCGTGGGAGCGGGCTCAAGCGCCATTACTCCCGCTGCTACTCCTTCAGAGGAGCCCCCGGTCGTCTTGTCTACTGCTCATAGATGAGCGGCGCGTGCAGCTCGGGAAGCCAACGGTCAATCCACCTCAGGTAATGTGCTTTTCAAGGCTTTTTTGTAAGAGTTGTAAAACTATCGGTTCTTATACATCTTGTCCTGCAGGGCCGAGTCCTACTGAAGGAGCGGCGTCGACCGTCGAGCCTGAGGGGATGGTGGAGAAGGTAGCAGTTGATCCCGAGGCGACGGTAGGCGGTGCAGCCGTAGTTGCCGGGCCTGAGCTAGTGGCTGACGAGACAGTCATAACCGCTATGCCCGAGAAGGTTGCCGATGTCGAGCCCGAGGGGGCGGCGGGTGAGACGGCTGTTACTACTAAGCCTGAGGCTGCAGCGGATAGGGCGGCTGTGACCGATGAACCTATGGCAGCGGTGGACGAGACGGCTGCGGCCGCTGAGCCCAAGGCGGTAGCGGGTGAGACGGTTGCTACTACTGAGCCTGAGGCAGCAGCGGATAAGATGGATGTTATAGACGAACCTATGGCAGCGGTGGACGAGACGGCCGCGACCACTGAACCCGAGGTGGTAGCGGGTGAGACGGCTGCTATGGTCGCTGAGCAAGAGATGGCCGCTCTTTCTCAAGAGTCGGGCAACGCTCCGATCATCGCTCTTCCTGCTTACGGTTCCTTGTCGTCTCCCGGCGCCGCGAGCTTGACGTCGGCTCCTGTAGAGTCGGACGATGAGGCAACGGGAGGTGAGACCGTCCCAATGGAGGAGGAAGGCGCCACCGTTACATCAAGTAACGCCCTCGTTAGGGCCCTGGACGGCGACTTTTCAGGTAAATCTTGGGTTACCACCCTTCTTCTATTCTGCAATCCTTCCTGACAGGGCTTATCTCTTTTCTAACGCAGGTGCGGCTAGTGCTGATGCCACTTTACCCGAGGGAGCGCCGTCAGTTACCTCCCTGACGGTGGCCACCTCTCTACCCTCCTTCGTACCGTCGCAGATGCTGAAAGGTATGGATTTGTGACTTATCAGTTTCATTTTTAGGCTACATAATTTATGTACTGACGTTGTACTATTGCGTCCTTGCAGGAGTGCTTTTTGATCACCTGTACCAGGTGCTGCACCCACACTTCTCCTTCCCGTCGAAGCTTGCTTCCTCCAGTGGCGCTGGTGAGTATAGTTTTCAATTAAAGCTCTTTCTTTTTCCAATAATGAACTTGTTTCCGATTCTTCCTTGTCCCGATAGCAGTGCTACAGATTAAAGGAGGAGATGAGAGATCAGTTGCGCCAACGGTCTTCCCGGCTTTGCCACCTGCTGCAGCCGGTAGAGTAGACTCTATTTTTCATGAGTCTCCTGTATTTTTAGGTCTGTCATCTGATTGTGATTCGTTTTGCAGCTATCGCTCCGGTTCTAGTTCCTTTCGAGTCCCGCATCATGATGCCGGCAGGCCCGTTCTCCAGGCGTCCATCCTCAAAGGGTGCTACGATGAGTTTGAGCATGCTGAGCGGATGCGTCGAGGAGCCTGACGCAGAAGCTCCTGTATCTGCCGCAAATTTCGCTACTGAGGTTAATCCGATGCTGCCAACGCTTGTAAATTTTCATAATGAAGGCGTCGTCGAGTCTTGGGTTAATCACTGTAGGGAGATCGAGGCATGCCTGCATGAGCTCGAGGTTGGACGTCCTGCTCCAGAGGTCTTGGCTATGAACGCTCAGCGGGCTGCGTGGGTTGAGCAGAGCATTCCCTACTTCCATCATCTTGAAAAAGAGGCGGCTTTAAAACGTAAGGAGTGCGGAGAGACTTCGAGCAAATCTGCCCGACTGCATGCTCTGGTTGATGCAAATGCTGCACGATTGAAGGTTATCATTGAAGGCCTTATGCGATGCATCTTTGACGGGTTAACACTTAGGCAGCAGCTTGACGTTGTCGAGCGGGATGCATAGAATTGCGGGGTAGCTCAGCAGGTAGTCGAGGAGCAACTTTCATCTTATTTGCAGCAACGAGATCAGGTTGAAGCAGAGTTAGCTGCGGCAGCTGACCATGACGAGAGGCTGAGGGGAGTGCGTGAGCAATTGATTGGCCTACTTAAGACGCTTCCCTCCCAATGGTTGCTTTTGTGTCATTTATACACTTGTAATCTTTGAATAATATGTATCCATTCTTTATTCTTTTATACGATTTTCCTTGTACTTAATTGAATTCATGAATAAAGATACACATTTTTTTGCAATGTCTTGTGTCATCTCTCTGCTTTCTTCTCTTTTATTTTCTGCTTTATTAATGGCATATTCCTTAAGTAAGCATAGCCTGTAGGTGATATAGCACATTCTGTCTTGAATACTTTGGGGAGTAGTGATGGCTTAGGAAGCAGGTTCAGATCTGCTACCTAAGGCTTTTCAACTTTATGAGCCGTGAGGGTCTCATAAAGACTTTTCTCTCTACGAGTCAAGAGGATCTCGTAGGTGTATTTTCTCCTTAGGGGTCGTGAGGACTCCTAAGTGTGTTTTCTCTTGAGAGTCGTAAGGATCTAACTAGAGAATTTTCCCTCTTACAAGTCGAGTGGACTCGTAAGCGGTTGTCTCCCTCCTTGTTGAGATTCGACTTTGGAGAGTGTGGTCCGTGAATAGTATGCAAGAGTCCGTTTTGGACCGACTTGTAGGGCCCCAGTGCTTAGGAAACAGGTTTTTTAATCCCCGCTGCCTAAGGCTTTTCCTCATGAGTCGAGACGAATCGAGCATTTCTCGCAAGAATATCCTAACGTCATAGTTAACATCTGCTCTTTACGACAAAGGTCCGTTAGGGTCTGTGGTACTAGGGTTTTGTCCATCATACCGTCGCGTCAGCTGATGTATTTCTCGATAGGAAACCTTGTTGTTCGAGTAGCCTTGTGACTGTCGTGTCTCTGATCCCTTCGGTGGCTGGACAAGACTTCTTCAAGCAATCCTCCTAAGCAGTTTGACCGTCGGAAGAGCAAGCGTTAGGAATTTTGCCATGCCGCTTTTTACTTGAGGTTAGGCCCATTTTGGAGAGCCCCGATGAGTCATAATCACTCCGTGTTGGTGTGGGATGATCTCCGATAGTCTTTCAGGTTTTATATGAGTTACCGTCAAGACCCTGAAGCTAGGAATTTGGCCTTCGTTTCGTTTGCTGGCATTGCGTCTGCTGTATCGAGACGAATGTCGTGGTTGTCTCTAGGTTGTTGGTGAACCGTCGAGGTTTGGAACTAGGGATTTTGCCGTGGCTCCGTTGTTTGATTGTCGCGTCTGAATCCTGCTAGAGGAAGAATGCTGGGGTGACATCTCGTCTGCTGTATCGATACGAACGTCGAGGTGGTGATTACTCTATGCTGGTATGAGATGATCTCCGATGGTCTTTCCGGTTTTATATGAGTTACCGTCAAGACCATGAAGCTAGGAATTTGGCATTCGCTTTGTTTGCTTTGTCACGTCTGAATCCTGTTGGAGGAAGAACGCTGTCGTGACATCTCGTCTGCTGTATCGAGACGAACGTCGAGGTGGTGACCACTCCGCGCTGGTGCGAGATGATCTCCAATTGTCTTTCATGCTTTATATGAGTTGCCGTCAAGACTTGGCTCCGTTGTTTGATGGAGCATGGGGAGGGAAGATGTGTTTCCTTCTTTATTTGTGCCCCTGGATTGTATACAGGGATTGCTGTGATATCTCCTGTAGGGCATAAATTTTATTATATATATATATATATATATATATATATATATATATATATATATATTATTTCTTTCCGCGATGCTCTATCATTTCAGCTTTTATACCGCGAAGGTCGCGATTGCCCAATCATTTCGGCTGTTTTTTCGCGGCGCCCCATCATTTCGGCTATTTATTTTATTTTCACTCGCTGCTTTTTATTGCGAGTTGCCCAATCATTTTGGCTATTTTGCATGCATACATTTTTACTTGCTGATTTTGTTGCAAGTTGCCCCATCATTTCGTCTATTTCGTATGCATGTGTGGCTTGCTGGCTTTTCGCCGCAAGCTTGGGATTAGACACCGATTTCGGCATCAGCACCGCTACAACTGGGATATTTCCAGGAGCGAATTATCATTTGCCTCTGTCGATGTTGAACAAAGGTGGCTTAGTAAACAGGGTTAGGATCCTGTCGACTAAGGCTTTTGACTTCATGAGCCGTAAGGGTCTCACAAAGGTATTTCTCCCTACAAGTTGTGAGGATCTCTTAGGTATGTTTTCTCCTTAGGAATCGTGAGGATTCCTAAGTGCATGTTTCCCTGTAAGTCATAAGGATCTTACAAAAGGGTTTTCTCCTTATAAGTCGAGAGGACTTACAAGGGTTGTTCACCATACGAACATATCCATAGTCACGGATGAGACTTGGTTGTTTATTCACGCCTGTGGATTGTATACAAGGGTCAGTATTGAGCCACTTGTAGGTAAATATCGAAGGTTGTGAGGGTTGCTTAAGAACAGGTTCAGGTCTCTGTAACTTAAGACTTTCAAATTAATCTTATGAGCCGTGAGGGTCCCATAAGAGAGTTCTCCTTACGAGTCGTGAAGATCCCGTAAGTGTAATTTCTCCTTAGGAATCGTGAGGATCCCTAAGTGTATTATTCCCTTGTGAGTCGTAAGGATCTCACGCGGGTGGTTTCTCCTTACAATGTCGAAGGGACCCTGCAAGTGTCTTTTAACGAGGTTGCGTCCTTTCGGGTTTTCACAAACACTCGCCGGCAGCCCTGCTGTTTTTACTCACGGAGCCCTTTCGGGTTTTCATCCGTGCCCATTTTGCTTATGGACATACCGTTTTTTTTTATTCTATTTTTTTTTCTTTTTATATAACGAGATCGCGCCCTTTTGGGTTTTCACAAGCACTCGCCGGTAGCCCTGCTGTTTTTACTCACGAAGCCCTTCCGGGTTTTCATCCGTGCCCTTTTTGCTTATGGACATACCGTTTTCTCTTTTTTTTTCTTTTTTTTTATTTTAGTATCAGCTTTGGGATGCTGCAATCCACCATAGTTTATCGACATCTCGGTCAACAGCTAGTTTTAGGACGTAGTGGTCCGTCATTAGTTTAAGGACGTTTCGGTCCGTTGTTGAAGAAGGTCGGCTACTACTTATAGAGTTTGGGCTTGGGAAGATAGCGAGCGGACATAGTCGTCGTCATCTATCATTGACCTAGGCTATGACTCATTAAGCGTAGTATTTCTTTAGGAAGCGACCGTTTATTGGCCTGAAAGGCCTTTCACCGTGCATATTCATGAGTAGATTGGCTCCGCCCTGGTAGACCTTGTCTATGATGTACGGGCCTTCATAGTTCGGCTCGAATTTTCCCCTATTGGTGTGATTAGGGATCATAGGTCTTTTGACCACTAGCACGAGTTCGCCTTGGCAGAATGTCCTCGACCTGGTCAATCTTTCATATGAGCGCGTCATCTTTGCTTTATAAGCCTCCAAATTTTGTTGCGCTATGAGCCGGGTTTTATCAAGGGCATCAAGCTCCTCAAGCCGAAGATGAGCATTTTCTTCGTCCGTCAGTTCGTAGTGGACTGCCACTCGTAGAGAGGGTAATTCTATTTCGAGGGGGAGTACTGCTTCTGCACAGAATACCAACGTGTACGGCGTTGTGTTCGTGGCCGTCTTGAACGTAGTTCGATACACCCAGAGAGCTTCTTGCAGTCTCCCGTGCCAATCCTTCTTATTTCGGGACACTGTCTTCTTCACGATCTTCGTCAAGGTCTTGTTGAAAGCCTCAGCTAGACCGTTAGCTCGGGGATTATAAACTGAGGAATATCTCCAGTCTATGTTGAGTTGTTGCGTGAAGCGGCTGATCTTGTGGCTTCTGTAGGCTGGCCCGTTATCGGAGATGATCCGTCGCGGAGTTCCAAACCGATAAATAACGTGCGTCTTGAAGAAATGGAGGATATTCTCCGTCTTCACTTCCTTCAGCGGTACTGCTTCTGCCCATTTGGAGAAGTAGTCAGTCGTCGCCAAAATGAATCGATGTCCTCTGGACAATGCTGGTTCGATGGGGCCGATTACGTCAGTCTCCCACATTTCGAACGGCCAGCTAGCCACTGTTGGATGTAGAGGATTTGGGTGCTGATGGATAATGTCCCCATGAATCTGGCATGAGTGGCATTGCTTCGCATATTCGAGGCAGTCCTGAATCATCGTGGGCCAATAGTAGCCCATCCGTTTAATATTTAACTTCATCTTCGGGCCTGCTTGGTGAGAACCGCAGAGTCCGTCATGAACTTCCTGAATGACTCTTTTCGCCTCTTCAGGTCCCAGACATCTCAACCACAGAGAATCAAACGACCTCTTGTATAGAGTATCATTGACGAAGGCGAAAGACAGAGCTCGTTTCATAAGCTGATGTCTTGAGGACGCATCTTCATGTGTTCGACGGGATTTGAAGTAGTCTATAAAGGCTTCTCTCCAATCCTCAGCCTTTTCCTGGTCTTTTATTTGCATAGCCATTTGCTCAGTCGCTCCCTTTTCTTCGGATGATTCTGGAGATATTTCTGCTAGGACAAGCACCCGACGGCTTTGTACCACGATTCTTACGTCATCGAGGTTCTCGTCGGCCAGTTCTTTAGCGAGCTTAGCTAGTGCATCTGCTTTGCTATTTTCCGCGCGCGGTATGCTTTCCAGCATGTAGGAGGGGATTTGAGTCAGCAATTGCTATACTCTCTCACCATACTTTACCAGTTCGGGTTTGCACGTTTGGTAGTCGCCATTTACTTGACTGACGACCAGTTGAGAATCTCCATATATGAGGAGGTTTTCAATTCCAATGTCGATGGCGATCTCAACGCCTGCTATCAAAGCTTCGTATTCGGCTTCATTGTTCGTCCTCGGCTCTGTTAAGGAGAAAGCAAAGCGCATTATCCCTCCTTGTGGAGTTACGAAGATGAGGCATACCCCCAATTTGATTATAGGGGTGCTTTGTTTGCGCTTCTTCATGGAAGACGCTCCATCAAAATAGAGTTCCCATCGGGTATTACTACCGTCGATCGCATCAAACGCATGTTCGTCTGGCAGCTCGCAATTCAGAGGGAAATCGACCGGTATCGGATGCTCAGCGAGGAAGTCGGCGATGACCTGGCCTTTCACTGCCTTAAGAGGCTGATAGGTTATCGAAAACTCCATTAAGAGCAAGGCCCATTTAGCGAGTCTCCCTGTCAATATGGCCTTCGACATTAAATATTTAAGGGGGTCCACCTTCGAAATGAGACGGACTTCATGCGCCAACGCATAGTGCCTAAGCTTTGTTATCGCGAAGATCAATGCCAGGCAGTGTTTTTCAATGGGGGAGTAGTTGCTTTCTGCCCCCAGTAGAACTCGGCTCAAATAATAAAGGGCTCGTTCTTTCCCTTGGTCGTTCTCCTGTGCCCATAATGCGCCTAAAGAACCTTCGAGGGCTGTTGTATACAGAATGAGAGGCTTTCCCTTGACCGGAGAGGCCAGTACTGGCGGATTCTGTAGGTATTGCTTGATTTCGTCTAGTGCGCTTTGGCATTTGCGATCCCAGACGAAAAGGGTTCCCTTCTTCATTAGGTGGCTGTAAAGACGGCATTTGCCTGAGAGATTGGCTATAAATCGCCGAATATACGCGAGCTTCCCTTGGAGAGACCGCAATTGCTTGAGAGTCCTTAGTGGTGGAATCTCCATGATCGCCTTGATCTTTGACGGATCTATCTCTATACCTCGGTGTCGGACGATGAATCCTAGGAATTTTCCTGAGGACACCCAGAACACGCATTTGAGAGGGTTCATCTTCAAGTTGTATTGCCGAAGGCGTTGAAATACGATCTTCAGATGCTCAAGATGTTCCCCGTATGATTTGCTTATCACCATGAGGTCTTCGATATAGCATTCGACGATTTCATGTATGAGGTCATCGAAGATCTTCGTCATGGCCCTCTGATAGGTGGCACCGACGTTCTTTAGACCGAAGGGCATCACTTTATATCAGAATATACCCAAAGGGGTCCGGAAAGTGGTATGCTTCTGGTCCTCGGGATGCATCTTTATCTGATTGTATCCTGATGATCCGTCCATGAAGGAGAAGACTTCGTGAGTGGACGTATTGTCTATCATCAGCTCGGTAACCGGTACTGGGAAGTCGTCCTTCGGGAAAGCTTTATTGAGATCCTGAAAGTCCACGCATATGTGCACTGTCCCATTTTTCTTCATTACCGGGACGATATTGGCGATCCAGTCAGGATATTGAACTTCCTGGATGAAGCCAGAATCGATCAGCTTCTTGACCTCGGCGTTGATGCTCATCTCAAGCTCGAGCCGCATTCTTCTCGGTGCTTGTTTGATCGGCTTGATGTTCGGGGATATCATCAGTTTGTGGACAGCAATCTCTGGATCCAGCCCTGGCATTTCGGAATAATTCCATGCGAAGCAATCTCTATACTGCATAAGCACGTCTTTTAGTGCAGCCACCTTTTCTTCAGGCAGCAGCTCGCTGACGAATGTCGGTCGTGGGTCTCTTGTCGTCCCCAGCTCAATTTTCTTGAGCTCATCTGCAGTGGTGTGTATTCCATCTTCCAGCTCTTTTGGCGCCGGTGGAAATTCTGAGATCACCTCGTCATCATTGTTTTCGAAGCACCAGGGGAGGTCATCCATATTCTCGGGTTCTTCTTTTGATATCGTTATCATATGACAAGTACAAGCTCGCTTCCAAGACCGATATGGATCTGGGTCTATTCTCGTAGCTTTGGGTTCATGCTTCTGCGGCGGAGTTATCCTCCAACTGTCAGATAGAGCGAACTAGCCGAGCTGATACCGATCTTCGACCCAGTTCTTGAAGGTGAAGCAATCTTCGAGAGGATGTCCTATTGCTCGGTGATAAGAGCAATAATCTGGGTGAGAGACCTCGCCTGCTTGCGCGGGGTGTTTAGACTCCGGTAGTGTAATCATTTGATGCCTTATGGAGAGATCATGTATCTTCTTTGTCTTATCTTGAGGAAAAGAGTAAGCTCGACTCATCTTCTTCATAAGGGACAAATCCGGACCGCTCGATTCCCGCTCGTGTGACTTCTTGGTCCCGCTTTGTCGTTGCTGAATGCCTTTTCCGCTTTTTGACTTGTTTCTGCCTCTGCGTCGGGCCTTTTTTACAACAGGTTGACAGGGAGGGGCATTTTCATTTTTCGCAGCCTGTTGGAGAAGGCGTTGCGTCTTGGCTTTCTCGTAGATGGCCATTTCGCAGTTATGGTCGTCTCGAACTTTTTGACCAGCTTCCCTTATAAGCTTGTCCATTTGTTCTTCGAACGACGGACTGGGGATTTTTACGTCGGGGACTTTTTCTGGTTCAGGATTAGCACTCTCCCATTGTGCATCTCCTTCTTCATCAAAGTCATGTACGACATAGCAATCGCGGAGTAGTTCCCGTTTCTTGGATCGAACGTATCCAAGCCCGATTGCTTCCATTCTCCCATTGGGCAACTTGCGCTGAGTTCCGAGAACGTTCCAGATCCTGTCATAGAACTTAGCTTTTCGAGTGGTCTGTTTGAAGGGTATCCCTTGGCGCTTCAATAGCCTTTTCAAGCCTTCTGTGTAATATCTAGGCAGGCGGATGGGCTAGAGCCTGTCAAGTGTAGGATCTACGTCGTGCCAGATTTCTTTCTCCACTTTAGTTTCCCCGGAGCGGTAGAATAGGATCGCCTTTTCACCTTCTCTCCTGGGAGGGACATAGAACATCTGCAGCTCTTCCACACTATAGGTATCAAGCGCGTCCAGTTCTTTATGATGTTTGGGCGGAACCATAGCAACTTGCAAACTTTGCTCTTCATCAGCGAATGTTCATATTCAAGGCCGAGCAGAGAATATAGCATGGACCTCATCTTCCGAGTCGCTGCCAAAGATCAACATAGGAGCGGACGGTCCCGGCTTGTTGTGCCGAAGTGGACCTGAATAAACTATCGCTTCCTCTTCATCAGTATCACTCCCGAAGACTGGAATGGTGGCGATAGCTTTGTTCTCCGGTTTGTGACATATCTCCGTGTCTTTGAAATCCGGCAGGAAATATTTTGCATCTTCGTACTTACGGACTTCGTTCACGGAGAATGGGTTCAGCTCTCCCGTTACGGTATACTCGAGACCATCCTTAAAATATTTCATACACTAATGTTGTGTAGAAGGGATGATGTTGTACTCGTGTAACCAAGGCCGGCCGAGCAGAGCGTTATAGCTTGTCTTGGCGTCAATGACATGAAATTTAATATCCATGACAAGTAACCCGAATCGTAGTGTCAATATCACCGACCCGAGAGTCTGCGATGACTGGGAATCAAAACCAAAGATGGCGATCTTATCACGAGCGAGATGCTGGACGCTCATGCAGATTTCCTTCAACACTCGTACGTTGAGGAGATTGACGGAAGACCCATTGTCGACCAGGATTTTGCCAATCTTTATATCATGGCAGTATCCTGAGATATATAGGGGACGGTTGTGCTCGCACGTCCCAAGGAGGAGGTCTTCGTCGCCGAAGGTAATATCGGCTGTGTGTACTTCCTCAAGCTCGTCCTTCATCTTTTCTTCGGCCAGGAAGGCTTGGAATTGCTCTGGTTCTTGTAGCTCCTTGATCAATGAATCTCTAGCTTCTTTGGATAGTAGAAGGGCGTCGAGAATACTGAGCTGCAAGGGTAACTTCCTCAAGTGCGCCAGAACGTTATAGTCCACCTTACTCTTCTTTGGCGGGTCCTTGGCGGTCAGTTCTTTCATGACTTGGTCATCCAGGGCGATATCCTCGGAGACCTTTTCTTTTCCCTTATCTTTTTTATCTGAGGGTCCGAGATTCTTTTCGGGTAGCGTACGATTACGCAGCCGGATATTTTCGCAGGACTTCGGCTCTTCCTCTTTTCCCGAGGTGGACTCTTTAAAGAGAGGGCTAAGAGCCATTTCCTCGTCGGAGTCGCTCCCGAATGTGAGAATTTGCGCTTCCCCGGCGTTAACCATGCGACAATTGCCGGTAGTTCCACTAAGCTCCTCGGTCGTACTTTTCCGCTCCCGACGAGTTTTGCGCTTCTCCCGCTTAAAATGTTGCCGGTGAACAACATAACCCTGCCACCATCTATTGAAAGCTTTGCACTCTTCAGTGGGGTGCGAAATCTTTCGATGATATAAGCAATAGGAAAGGTGCATTTCTTCTTTGCCAGCAATGTTTCCTTCAGAGGGTGGTAGCTTCATCCCCATTGATATGGCTTTAGCAAACATTTTCCTCGTCTTGAACTTGCTTTTATTTACGGTGGATGTACTTTGATTCGGCGGGAGTGTCTCAACTCTTTTGTCTAGTCGCCGACGTTCGGCTTTTTCAAATATGGCCATCTCACGCTCCCGATTGGCTTTACTTTCCAGACGAATCTCATTCAGGAAGGCGTCGATCATTTCATCTGACGGCCATAGCAGTTCCGGTTCGGGACCTGCCCCCTGTCTCTCTATGCAAGGAGCCTCTTCATTGTCTAGCGATGAATGATAGATCACATGGCAGCTTGCTACGTGATCCTCTGATCTATCCGACGAGCTTTCTTCATCATCTTCATCCTCAAGGACGTGGCTGAGAAACTCTTGGAGCGTGATTGGGGTTCGCGCTTTCTGGTTGTACTCTTCCAGCGCGTCAATCTGTTTCAGTAGGTTCATGCGCTTGTCTCCAGGCTTCACGGGCTTTTTGGATTTCTTCTTCTTTTTCGAAGATTTTGACGGCTGGATGTGAACACTTTGGCTATCCCCACCAATCTTTGGAGTTGGGCGCGGTTTCAGCATCCCTTCGATGATCTGGGGTTCCAGCGGGTTTTTCCACCTGATCGCCGGGCATGTTTGAAGATCATTTAGCATCCTTTTGGTTTTGGCTGAAAGAACGACCTCCCATGGGGCTTCTTTAACAAGGGAGCACGTTGCCCCCGGCATATTCACCTTTTTAGGGGTATGAGGTTGTGGCGGGTTCACCTTCCATCTTTCGGATAACGCGAACTTGCCTTGTTGGTATTGGTCTTCAATCCAGTTTTTGAAGACGTAGCAATCTTCGATCGGATGACCCAATACTCGGTGTTAGGGAAGTAATTGGGATCATTGACGTCATTTGGCTGCAACGGACGTTTTGAATCTGGCAGATTGATGAGTTTGTTTGCGCACTGCCAGCTTGAACAGTCTTCTCGTTTTATCTTGAGGAAACGAGTAAGGACGTCCTAGCCTCTCCTCGAGGGATAGGCGTGGACGCATATTGTTTTGACGGACAACCGGCTTCAAGTTGCTCGGCTGTTGTTGAGCATTGGCGACGACGATCGCTTTTTCTTTCCCCTTCTCATTTCGAGAGTCCGGCTTTGGAGGAGACGGTCTATGGCCCATCTGGTCCATTTAGGCCAATTTGTCAATCAAGACCTGGAACGTGGTTGGTTTAAAGAACATCATGAACTGTGAAATAGTTGCATGAGGATCTAGGGTGCCCATGAACATGCCCACCGCTGGCGCTTCTTCGATGCGTTGTTCGCATTTTGACCACAAGTTCCGCCATCGGATTGCATATTGAACCCAAGTTTCGCCCGGCTTTACTCTTGCATTGATCAAAGTTGTTATTGGAGTACGCTCGCTGGTGCTTGCGAAACGCTGGGTAAACAACAACTCCAATTCAGTGAAAGTTTTGACGGAGTCGTTCGGAAGCTCGGAGTACCATTCAAATGCCGTCTCCGATAAGCTGCCGGCGAATTGGAGAAGCAGGAGCTTATCATCGCCGCCGGTGTTGCCACAAAGAGCCGTGAACTGGGCAACATGTTGATGGGGATTGCCTGTCCCCTTGTAGACATGGAATTTTAGGATCGTGTAGCCCGGTGGGTATTTGATCTGATCATACCAGCTCGGATATGGTCGCCCCATTTTGACAACTTGATCGGCTGCCACAGTTGTCTGGTGAACTCGTATTTATTGAGAAATATAGTCATCCAGGGCAGCTTTGGAAATTGTCTCCTCCTTGGCTGTTGAAAGAGCCGGCGGTGGATTTGACGTTTCTCCTCTGTCATCTTCAAGGATAATCGGAGGATCTTCGGCTGAGGGATCTGGCTGGATCATCATCCCGACCATGTCTTGAAATAGGAGAACCATCTGCTTTATATTGGCCGCTTGCTCTGCAGCCTCCTTGTCCTTCTTTTCAAGCATTCTACGAAGGAATTCAGTATCGGTTTCGTGTTCGCGGCGTTGCTCCGATGACGCCTCCGGGCTTTCTTTTGGTCTGGTGAGTGCGGCCATTGCAGTCAGCATCTCCTGGAGCTTCTGCTGCTGCTCCTCCTGGGCTCTTGTGATGGATCGGGTAAGTGGTCGGTGGCCCATTGAAGCGCGGCTATCCTCCTTCCTAAACGGTATGGACGACCATGCCCCCAGACTTAGGGCGTTTGGGTTCAGTGTTTTTGGCTTTTGTCACCGGCACGGGGATCTTCTCCGGCCTTCTTTTCTCAGGAGCGGTCGAAGTTGAGGGAGCCGTCGAGGTGGGCACCCAGACAGCTTTTCGCGGCTTAGCAGGATGGCTGACTTCCTGTTGGACCTTCAGCTTCTTGTGCTGGCGGGAGAAATTTGGATTGATCACCAAGTCTCGGGCCTGCCGCCAGACTTTATAGATTTTGGAGGACAGTCATTGAGGGGATTGGGGCTGTTCTGGCTTTGCTTCTACAGCCTTTTCCAGCAGAGGGGGAGACCTCTTCAGTATAGCGGTAGGAGATTTCCTACGCACTTTATTTAGCAGTTCAAAGTTGTTCCCAGTCAGAATAGCAGCATTGACTTCCGTCGTCGGGGCTGGTGGAGTTAACCCAGAAGGGGAACTACCTCCGGACTTCCTCACTCGGCGCCAGTGGCGACGTCTAGCATGTCGAGTTGTGGGAATTGGCTCGGGGATGGGGACGACCTTGTCTTGCCCCCTGTTCAGGTGAGGGGCTGTAGCCGGTGTCAGCCTATTAAAGACTGATGCCTTTTGACCGGAGCGGGAGTAGGAGTTGGTACGGTCAGTCTTGTGAAGACCGACCTCTTAGCGGGAGAAGCCGCCTTGACGACTTCAAGAGCAGGCTTGGCTACTCTCTTTTGAATAACCTTCTTTGGGACCGCAAGCTTCATCGTGGGCCCGCAGGAGTTTTGGCCTAGTCTGGAGAAGACCGAGGCATTGGTGGTGGGCGACCCGTTGAGAGGGGCTGCAGCAGCTGCAAGTCGATCGAAGACCGACTTCTTAGGACCTTCCGGTACGGGCACTGGGGCCGTGAAGCTCTTTGGCGGGAGCATGGTCCCGAAAAATAGTCCATTAGTAGCGTGGGTGATTTGTTCCACCAGCATCGTGAACAGTGATGCCGCCTGAGGTCCATAGGCTACACCTCCAGGGGAGGCGGAGCGTCGGTTGCAGTTGTAGTTGGAGCAGTTCGAGCAGTTGAACACCATTGCAGTTTGCCTTCTGCGCCAAGCAAGAGACCAAATCTTAGTAACTTGAAACCCAAGGGAAACCATTAACAAACCACGATTCTTTCGCGAATACGACACACGAAGTGTGGAGTGGAAAGAGGAAAAGGTCCTACCGGACGTGCCAGAATCTGTTCCCCTCCGAATCACGCGCAAGACTGAGACGTCTTGCTTGAAATTCGGAGCAGATTCTATTTGGTGCTATCCGTCCACCTCTCCGAAGATACCAAGTTGATTTATGGCACCATGTATCGAAGGTTTAGACGGATGCGTCCGATGTAGCTGACTTCGTCAGATTCCCCCTCGTTCGAGGGGTTTTTGATTGTGGGGACGCTCTTCCCTGCAGGCGCAACCCCAGCAGTTAATTACACTACCGCATCGGGGTAACAACTTTCTCTTTCTCCTGATGGTCACTTCGTGTCGTGGGTGTTTTTTTTTTGTTCGGTTGCCCGTGGATTGTATACGGAGACTAATGTATGTTGTCGCCCGTAGGGTGTGGATTACTCCAAATCCGTATTTTCTTAGATTTGGGTTTGGGGTTTGGTTTAAGGATACGTTAGCCTTGTTTGAGGCAAAGATCGACTCAAACGTTTCTTAAAGACACGTTAGTCTAATTTGAGACTAAGATCGACTTAACGGGATCGTTTAGATCCAACAAGAGAGCATTTGGACTCTATTGTTTAGTTTAGAGACATTGCGGTCGATTTCCAGTTTAGGTACATGGTGGTCCAACATTCCTATTTTGAGGACGAATATTAGTTTAAGAAAATTTTGGTCCAACATTCCCATTTTGGGGATGAATATTAGTTTAAGGACATTTCGGTCCCTGAGTTTAAGGACCCCACAGTCCGTAGCAATGTATGGTTGTCGGGACCCGTCACCTCTCTGACGACGTTGAAGGATTACAACGACAAATATCAGAGGAGTTCAGAGATGTACCCTTGAACCTGGTGTAAATTGATTTGGGAGAGCAGTTGTGCTCAGTTCAATTTAAATTGAGGACTTATGGCCAGAATTGGGCTAAGTCCATTTGAAAATGTTCAACATTTTATTTATATTTGGCCTGTTAGACCTTTGTTTGTGCTCTGCCCTTCTTAAACAATGCATAGCATTGGGCTTTTTAATTAAATGCACAACATTTATATTTGGCCTGTTAGGCCTTTTAATTGGGCTCTGCCCTTTCTTAATAATGCACAGCATGTAAATTGGTCTGTTAGACCTTTTAATTAGGCTCTGCCCTTTTTAATAATGCACAGCATTTGTTTTTTTTTTATAGTGCGCCACGTGGCCTGTCAGGCACTCTGCGCCAATTAAAGAGCGCAAGACGCCAGCGCATGTGGAGGTGACACGTGTCAAGCTCTGCTGAGCGCAAGTCTGTTAGCGCAGTGCGCTGCGCCAGTGCGCTGTGCTAGTGCGCTGCTGACAAGTGGCGTGCTCTAGTGCAGCGCGCCAATTCAAGAGCGCAGCGCTCTGTTTTTAGGAGCGCAAGGCGCAGATTGACACGTGGTGCTCTCTGGTGACTTGCGCCAGTCCAAGGAGCGCAACAGCGCAAATTAAGAGTGCATGGCACTGTTCAATAGCGCAGAGTGCATCTTGATCTAATTAAGATCAAAGAAACTAGTTTTTCTTGTTCTAAAGAGGTTCTACCTCAAGATTCAACCAATGGTTCATCAAAAGGCTGTGCCTTTATATAGATCAAAAGATCTTGAAATGAAGTAAATTACTTCTTTAATCTTTTATGATTGGATCTTTTTTTATCTTTTTTTTATTGAAGATCTTGATCTTGTTCTTAGATCTTGGATCTTTTTAGAAGAAATTCTTCTTTTTGTGAGGTGTTTTCATCTCTGTTATTCCAAGAATTTAATTCTTTACCTTGAAGAAGATGATCTTCTTTCTTCAAAGGCTTGCCTTTCAAATTTTTTTTAGAGTTTTCCACTTTTTCTATTTCTGTATATGTGTGAGACTTGGAGTCTAGGGGCCTTTATATAGGGCCAATTAGTTTGTTGAGTTAGTTACAGAGATCTTTCTCTGATTTATCTGGGGATATTTCTCCACCGTTGGATCTTTTTGATCCTAAGGCCTCTGTTTTACAGAAGATAATCTTCTTATTTTAATAAGATTAAAAAGATCTTTCTAGAATTTTAATTCTGATTAATTAAATAATTCATTATTTAAGTTTTAGTGCTGGCACAGTTGGCGCAAGTGCACCTGCGCTTGACACGTGTCGCGCAGCACAGAGCGCAGCGCAACTGCGCTGACACGTGTCGCGCAGCGCAGAGCGCAGAGCGCAGCGCAACTGCGCTAGCGCACCTGCGCTGACACGTGTCGCGCAGCGCAGAGCGCAGCGCAACTGCGCTAGCGCACCTGCGCTGACACGTGTCGCGCAGCGCAGAGCGCAGCGCAACTGCGCTAGCGCAACTGCGCTGACACATGTCGCGCAGCGTAGAGCGCAAGTTATCTGAAGCGTTACTTCCTTTATTTTTAAAGTTTAAATTTAAAACAGAGCCTTGCTCTGATTTAGGTGCGCTGCCTTGGGCGCAGCGCCCCTTACGCTGGCGTGTCTGCTTTTGACACGTGGCGCTCTGCGCGCAGCGCAAGAGATCTGAAGCGTTGGTTCACCTTTTGAATTTGAAATTCAAACAGAGCTTTGCTCTGATTGGGGGAAACAGTCATCTGGGAACTGCTATCTGATTCCCGGTAAGTCAGTCCAGTGTACTCATAACCCAATGAGCACCTGTATACTATCTTAGGTGAATAAACTAACACCAATGGCTTGTGAGACCTGGCCACCGCCCCTCGTCGGGGTCTCGATCAGTATACACTCGTCTATACTGGCGTATCGATGCCTGGTCTCGATACTCCTACGACTAGGGACATTTAAGGATGTGCTTATAGACCCCAGCTCCCACATATATGATCGCCATCATAATGCTGGCAGTCAAGCAAGAATCCTAAGGGCTCTATCAACATGTACATGATGATAAAGAAAAACTAGATAGCATATTATCATATTGAGTAAGACTGTTTTACCGGTATAGGTCCTGCCTCAATCATCATAATCACAAGTCCGCGACTATGATAATTGCCTTGAGGGCACTATAGCCAACAATCTCCCACTTGCACTTAAGGCCAATTATTACGATGTCGCATACTCACAGCCCATGTGATACCGAAAACCCAACTTCTCTACTAATCAGTTTCACAACGCCCGTTTGCAAAAATTGATTGCGTTCAAGAAATAGCCTCAGTAAGTGGATCCGCTCCAATGTTTCTTTCTGTATCTCTTTGTATCTCAACTTCACGGAGAAAACTATCTCCCGAAATGAGCAATACCTGTCTTAGAATTTGTCTGGATATTTGATGGTACCCAGTTCACAAATGTACTCCAAATCCAGCAAACTACTTAGACTGTATTGTCCACTGAATTTAATCAGTATCCTGCGCCATGCCTTTCCTCAGTATCCGCTTGGACCACCTGTCCAACATACTGTCCCTCAAAAGAGGGAAAACTATAACTCTGACAGGCACTCTGTCATCCATGTCACCTTGGAAGCCTGAAATGATAACCGTCTTCCGAAGGAGGCTGCCGTAATCATTTCCCAATAACATCCATTTATGTTCAATAACTGCTTCTCAATGTTTTTCCAGGATTGGATTAAAATATGTTTATTGCAGCTAGTGCAAAAACAATATCTGGTGTGGTACTTGACATTTCATGATTAACTCAATTGCTTAAGCAAGTGATATGCTAATCATGCAGACCTCTCTCCCCTTTAGTCTATAAGATACCTTCATAGAGAGTGACTCCATCATCTGCAGGTACACCACCATGCCGGGAGTCGTCCATCTTAAAATCTCTTTAGAATAATGTCAAAGTATCCAGATTGGGATACTTCCCAAATCTAGATCTAAAACCATAGATCTAGTAACCAGAAAAGCTGATATTATATCCATATCCTATGCAGAGAAACAACTTTGTGACAACCACAGTTTAACCGATCGTAGTATAGGAATATTTTTTCCTATCAAGTGCATGTCATCCAAATACCTGGACATCACTCTCTAGTACCTTCTTAGCAGATCCATCTTCTATTCTGATGAAGTCAAAGCCTATGAATGTCACATCAAAAATAGATGATCTATTTCCGTTATACCTGCTTTAGTCCATAAATAAACATAAGCTACTTGCCCATTATGCTTCCGCTGCTCCCACTGACTACAACAACCCTCTGGAAGAGTCATATACACGTTCACTTCTAAAGCTAGTTTAGAATGACGCTATACTCATCCTCCTGCCGGGTCTTATAGTCTAGAACAACAACAATGGCAAGTCTGGGTAAACAAGAACCTTCCTGTCACTATCACTGAGAAGACTGAAGTACCTCTCGGGTGCCTGAGGTTACCCACCAAATCTTGCGGAGTGGCTAGTAGAACATCAAAAACAATTGAATCCTTGGGTTCTATTAAATCTTCAATGATCGTTTGTGGTTCTGGAATCACTTCCAGTTCTACCACACTCCCACTTCTGTTTTCTGAAAAAAAATCCATTTTACTAAAACTGTGGAGAGTCAAGAACAATATAAATATTGATCTTCCTGATGGTAGAAAGTTAACCCTCGTCAAAACCCGGGATAACCCACAAACTTCCATTACTGAAACGTGCCTTGAGTTTATCCGAATTCTGGTTTTAGGCATCAGCCGGACAACTCCCTATACCTTAACATCGTCAAGATATAAATTGATTCTATATATATATCTGATATAGAAACAAAGTCACTAATTTAATTGGAACCAGATTCAAAATTTGCAGTTGTCTCCAGTGAATATCAATCAAATGGAAAAATGCCATTCAGCATTACTCATCTAGGAGTGCATCCATATATGAGTAACCCAATAGAGAAGCAAGTTCTCAAAACCATTACTATCAATGGAATACCAAACACAAGTATCTACATCTTCGACTTCATCGAAGAATCCTGATACTTCCAACAAATGGTTCTCTACTTTATTATTATACCTATAACTTCTCAATATCCGGACCTTGCATTTCTACGAAATACTTGTCCAGAACTGGAGAAGTCACAAGTAAAAAGAATATAGTACGAGTACCAACCCTATTGTCCTAATGGACACTGGACAACATACAATACTCTGTACAAAAAGAATTGTACTGTGGTTAAGAAGAATAACACCGCTGTTGAATGCACCTTACCTAATTACCAACTGATATAGGTAAATGTCACAGACATAATATCAAAAAGATATATCTCACTTTATAAAATAAACGTATAGATATATCAGTTTAAAATTGGTGCATAACAACGGATATTCAAATCCATATATTTGTCATCCGGCAAAACCCAGATGATTTCCTCAAATATCACCAATTACAACGAATTCTGATATGATGAGGATCTAATCACCAAATTCCAAATATCTTACTCCCACTCACCATCTGTAATAACATACAGATGTGAGAAACTGATCTGGTAAATACATACCCTGGAGTTAGATTCCAATTGGAAAACAGTTTTCAATTAACATCGCACAGTCAAACTGAAACATGAAAATGTTTCGAAGGGGTTTACTGGTATTCCTAGTAACGCCTCTTCCACTATCCTGATTCACGACAGTAACCATATACTATACCTGCCCTCACTGCAATCCCTTTATTATTTCTTTACTTATTACCTTCTTTAGGCTAACTGGTTTTCTTCTTTCCCTACCCTTCAGCACCAGCCTAAGGTTTGGAAGAAGACTATCCAATAAGCGTAATAGGTGTACTCTCCTAATCTTAGGATCCCTCGCAACCTGAGAGAAGGTAATGGGAAAAGACATTTGAATAATCCTATCCAACCTCTCCAGAACCAGAATCCATCCTCGAAAAAGCTCCTTCGAGTTCGTATATAACCATACGATGGATTTATCCAATGGAAGTGGATGTTCGAAGTGATACGAGGTGTTCTGGAGAAAAGCAAAAGGTGATGTAGAAGTGGCAATGATATATGCGACACCGTGATATTCCAAAAGCCAAAGTGTTTAAAAAGGTTCGGTCAACTTGGTTTCATGAGTTTTAGTCAAAGGTTGGGTCATAGTCGCAGCCAGAGAGAGAGAGAGAGAAGAAACACTCAGCGTGCACTCTAATCTAGATCAGAATGGTTAATCATTTTGTCTAATCTGGATGGCTCCCACTGTATCCTCGAATTCTCCTCCAAACCCAAAAGGAGAATTAGTCGGAATCACCCGAGGAGTAATCCTACTCATCAGTAGGAATCGGGATCCAACTATAATCGCATGATAACTTGATGGAATCCACTCAAGTTACCACACTCCAGAAGGTATGCGCATGCCTGGCAAGTTTCCTGTTTGTTTGAAACTCCCGATATGTGTTTTTACCCCTAGGACCCAAGTGACCTTGACTGAGCCAACATATCAAGGGATCCTAGTCAAGTTCAACCCGTCACTATCTTGTTTGCATTAGACCCACCCGCACGAGTCCTTGACTGATCCAAAATGACCGTACGACTGTCCTAACCAATCGCATATCCATGCAACAGAAAAGCACTACATAGCTACCGAACACTACGCCTCGGCTAAGCACGACATACGTAACACGAATACTAAGCAATACTAATCTGAAATGACGGAGGGCTACGACTGGTTTTTGGCAAAAAACCTTTAACGTAATGAACTTGATCGCGTTGAAGGAATCCAATTGGTTTTATAAATATATAGTGGCGAAAACTCTTGCTAAAGAGGTCACTCCCGGTGAAGGGATCTCGGCTCCTTCCCCGTAGAATGAGGTGCAGGATATTCCAAACTGAATACCACGATGCAAAGCAAAAGAATCGAATATAGTGAAGTTATTACGTTGACATAAACTTTTACTCAAGGGGCCACTCCCTGTGAAAGGATCTCGGCCCTTGCCTCGTCGAATGAGGTGCTGGATATTCCAAACTGAATACCACTGTGCAAAGCAAAAGAGAACGTATGTAATGTTTGTTTTTAAAAACTTGGTTCCAACAACATCATATATAGGTTTGTTTTATCCTTGCATTGATAAAAATCAATGCAGTCCCATCAATTAATCACACCAGAAAAAGAACGAAAATATATGATGTACGTATATGCCATCCGCATTCGCCACTGGGTCTCGTCATCACCCGTTAGGTTACTTAACTAACGACAGAGCGGGGACTGGGCTAGCGCGGGTGCAAAACATATACAACATCTACTAGTATATATATATATATATAAATATATAACAATCGTCCCAGGCATGAACATATACAACATCTACTAGTTATATATATATATAAATATATAACAATCGTCCCAGGCATGATATAAAGCAACATCACAGAAATATCACAGAAACAACACAGAATGGTGGATAATCTGGAGCCCCGGGTTTCATTTGAGCCGCAAATGAGACCCGACGTTCCCTGTCGTGTAGATAGCCTGTGCAATGAAAATCTAGACCCCTACGAGCGCGGCAAGTTACCCGCCAAAACCAGAAGTGAGGCAGCCCCCTTCAGCAGCGTGAATGGGCCACCCAGCACTTCACGGAATCCGGTAACTTGAGCACCCCTCCTGGGTCAACCTATACCCCCTGCGAGTGCGGCGAATAGCCCGCCAATTCTAGAGTAAGGTCCCCTCCGTCCCAACGCCATGTGATGCGGACCAATTGCCCTCTAGAACCCGGCTATTGATGCACTCCACCGCGGGGTAAGCCTAGTACAGAAAAGAAAATAATATACAAGGGTGACATCGACCTCAACCCAGTCGTGCCCCAAAAGAATAATATACAAACTGGCAGTGATGGCATGTCACGACCCGAAAGTACGGAACATGACCGGCACTTAGGCTACGAACGTCTCAAGGCGTACGTGCTCTAAGTAAGCCAAGCCCAGAAATCCAAACCAAGAAAAGTAGTAGAGTGTAGGAAAAACCATATGTAAATCAACCAGTTTGCAACATAATATACCATGCCTAAAGGCGAGGATCACAATAGAAAAGGGAACTCAACAGCATGAAACCCGAAGAAATATAACGCGCGACTCTAAGGTCGAAAGAATAAACACCACTGGTCTCTATCTCAAATAAGTACATGTTTGGTTGATGGAACTTCTAGATACAACTGAAATATAATATACAATGTATAATGATGGGTATGATACAAATAACCTACCTACTAGCAAGTCACCTGACGAAGCTGTGCCCGCAAAGCCGTAACAAAACCCGTACGGCAACACCTGCAAGAACTGGGGCACAACGGGGGTGAGTTGCCAACTCGTGAATAGAAAAACATCTACGAACAGAAAATCGTATGTATGACGCAATCCTAGGTCATACGATCATAATATATAAACCTCAATTATATAACCAGCATTCTATAACCATGACTAGGGTAACTATCTAACCCAAATGTAATCCCATGTACCCGTGTCAATGTCAGTGCCTCAGGTAGCAATGTATCAAATGAATGATGCATGAATGCATGAAAAGTATGATCAATGCAATCAAAGTCTGTATGTGATCAATGTCTGTATATAGGTGGATCCCGTCCACGTGTCACCCAATGACAATAAGCATCATGCATGTACATATGAGGATATAGTCAACATCATGGAAAACATCATGAAACCTGTGCCCAGCATCGGCACAAAACATAGCCTCAATCTCAATATCTCAATATCTCTGATAAGTCTCACTATCTAGGGCGCCGTCAATCCAGACCGGCCCCTACCATCAATCTCAAGACCACGACGGTATCCTCCGGATATCCGACGTGTCGGGTAAAATCACCGGTCGGTAGTGCTCCCCTGCCAGTCTTAACGCCATCTCATGCGATCTTCTTGCCCCGGGGTACCGCACCGGGCCCACCATGTACCCGCAATCGGCCTCATCCGCCTCCTCGAATCGGGTTTTACATGTCGCTCTCAGCACCGAGAAAACACATGGTGGACGCACTGAAATATTATATCAGGGGTAACCGGGTTTTTACAACAATTAAAAAATCTCTTTGAAATACCCACGGTTCCCAAATCCAGAATATCATAGAAACAACATATCTGAATGCGCATAATCAGAAAACATGATGTATGTGACATATCAATGAAGTGCAAGTATAACAGTATATCATGCAACATGGAATAATAGTATGCACATACAAGGGTCATATCCTGCAGCAATAATACTACTGTGTAGTGACATGGCAATTACCGATGAAGATGTGTGTGAACTGGCAAGTAAGTGTACGTGGTACATACGGATCATCGGTAATGGTGCTGGTGTCCTAACAGCATGATGTCAACAATAGAATATGAATCACAATAAGTATGCGATGAAGAACAACAATAATAATATGCGGGAGCTGAATACCAAATACAATGATAGCTAAACTGCATCTAATGTCATAAGAGTCATATAGCTACACCACTATAAGGCTGAGCTGAAGCTAACAGTAGGTAAGGGAAACCGCCTAACCTCTGAGTCGATACATATATATATATAGTCGGTGATCCCGCCTTGATCATATCACATCCGATACCATATCTCTATAATCGGTTATTCCCAAGTCAAGAGGGCGGATCAAACATCAAAATATAGCTCGTACGTGAATCCGTCGTACGGCATCCCCAAATCTGGGTACGGGTCAAATCATATTCATTATATTACTCATCCGGTATCCTCTTATCAAGATCATCATCTGGGGTACTGACCTACGTCTAGTACAATGCTAATATCATCACTATAGTCATGACCAGACTACTGACCGACGGTCTCGTATAAATCGATATCATCAGCACATATCATCACAAGGAGTAAACAACGCCTAAGGCGGCCTATCATAAATATCTTGTCATCTCATATCACATCATACCCTATCTCGTATCATAATCGCATGTCGATCGTTTTATATACATATCATTATTCCTATAGCATTATCATCCCAAAATTCTGCTAAAGCATCAAGACGTATATCAAATATGAATTTTACTATATCACCGATATCATAATCTCATATCAACTCTCATTGACTCATCTCAATCCCAAATATCATCCTCAAATCCGTATGTGAACACATAGTCCCATACCCACGTGAACACATATCTATGAGAATCCCATAACCACATATGTAATAAGGATGTATGCAAGTATGTATGTGTGAATATGTATGTGTAGTGCACCCACCACCCTAGGGTTCGTAACCTTTCACCAATCCAACACACCAATATCCATTTTAACATTATTATTGATCCCAAATAACATATATTAAATGTAAGTGTGTATACTCATCCGTATACATCACGACGAATTGCAGGGGTGCTATACGCCATCCACCCGACTTCTCCCCGTAGATATAAATCTACTCAACTTTCTTTATGCGTGCCGGTACCGATGTCGCCATTTGCATCTCCAACGCTTCGACGCCACGTGGGGTACCTACAAGGATATCACACGCTAAAACACATGAAAACCATGTCGGAAACCAAAATGGTGCACGCTACGTCTATAAGTAAAAACCTATAGCCTTGCGTGCAAACACGGCCAATATCCCTCTTCCGTTGGCGTTCATACGCCACCCGACAGAAACGAATCATCGAATACCAAAATCCATACGAAAACAAGTCGCAAATCATGCGCCAACTCAAGAAAATCAACCCAGATTCTACCCTGGTTGGAATCAGACAAAACTAGATATACCAGGGGTCAAGTTTACAGGTAAAAGAGCCGTGCACGCAAAACGAGGGGGTTTCCTATAGCTCTGGCCGCAAATTGCGGCCAGATGGAATATATCTGCGGCCGGGATAGAGAGGTGGGGGCTAGGGTTTTGTGGGATGGTTCCAGGGTGCCTGCACAGCTTACTGCCAAGTCAATTTTATTTTAGGAGGTCCGGGTTGATAGCAGATTCCAGAAAAGCCACAAAGTCGACAATATCGATAAAATACGCAAGTTGAAACTTTCAGGTTACCAACTGGGAAACTAGGGTAATCTTGGTTAAACTGGTCTCAAACACACCTAATAAGGTTATACTAACCATCAAAACCAACACTTGGTCAAGTCTCACTCAAATTTGCCTAAACTAGCACTAATCACGATATAAACACTAAATTTCAGCTATAAAACCAGAACTTGGCAAGATAGGAGTTGGGTTGCAAGATTATACCTCAAGAGATCTTAGATGAAGGAGAAGGGAAGAAGGAGGAAGTGGGGTGGTGCTGCTGAAGTGCCCCGGGACTGAAGTTGCTGTTGCAACTGAGGCTGATGCTGGTTCTGTGGCTGCTGCTGAAAACAGATTCCTTTTGTTTTTCTTTGCTGTTGCAGCAGCTGCTGGTGTGGCTGATGTTTGTTGTGGTTGTTTTGGTGATAGTGTGTGGTGTGATGAGGGTGTGGGGTTGTTTTAATGATGTTGTAGCTGTGGCTGTTGGTAGCAGCAGATGTAGGGGTGGCTGATGGGTGTTATCAGCTGATGTGATAACAATTGGGACTGAAGTGTTGATATGGGGCTGTTATTGCAGCTGTTGCTGAAGTAGTTGCTGTTCTGATGGCTGAAAAGGTGCTGATGTGAGTGTGTAGGTATTGGGCTAAGGTGTTAGGGGCTGCTGATACAGCTGCTGCTGAGTTGCTGATGTTACTGTTGCATATAGCAGCAGCTGATGTGATAAAAATTGGGCTGAGGTTGTTGTTGATGATATTTGATATGGGCTGATGGTGTTGCAGCTGATGTTGGTGAGTGTATGTGAGTGAGAGGGATATATGTGAGAGAGATAAGCAAAAAGGCTTGAAGTGAAGTGAGGTTAACTCCTATCATCTTCACTCAACATTAAATGCAAGTCATGGCACAACCATCATGCCTCCTCTCTCTCTCTCTCTAGCCACAAATCAACCCCAACCTAATTAAACCAAACTACACCCTTAGTTAAAACTAATTAAGCTAACCAAATGGGTTAGACCACCATGGTCATCTAAGCATGGTTCATCCCTAAGCCATCATGAGTCCATAACATGAGACAAGTGTGGAAAATGTTATGTGCACAATTTTGCACAAAAAGCCAAAAATCCAAATAGCGATTTTTGATCGCGATTAACACTAAAGTCGCATATAATTCATCAAAAAAACTGTAAATGGCATATTTCCACAAAATAACCTATTTTAGAATTTCCAAAATTTTCCTCCGGAATTTTCCCCATTTATCGGTATTTAATTATACCGACTATTAAAATATTCATTAAAAATTAATATTAAATTATGAAAATTCCCAAAAATAATACTTTATTTTTTTGAAATGTTACAGTCTTCCCCCCTTAAAGAAATTCGGTCCCCGAATTTAAATTTAAACCTTCTATTCTAAAACATTTCAATAAAATGTCCAAGTCAACGGGGCTCCGAAATCATCAATCCAAAAAACGCATCGTAGCGCAATACATGCGCATGCGTAACGAGCAGATAACTCGAAAACAAGCTCCGTCAAGCATATCGCAATCATCGGAGTTAAGGTGAAAACACGAATGCCAAATCCACGGCAAAACAGATATGCTAGAAATCGGAACTATACATGTAAATACCAAATCCGTACATGTAAATATTTTGAAGGGAATGCATGCCAAAAATTTTTAAAGTCAATGTGTAATGTACATAACACTGCACAGTGGCGGACGTCTTTATAAGAAAATAGTCATATACGTATATACCTTTTGTTTAACATTCACGACCCGCCGTTTTAAAAACAATTTAGAAGGGTTCCCTCGTTCCAAACGTCTCGCGTCGCATCGGACACGTATGTAAATAATGAGACTATTGCTCACTTTTGAAAATCCCTTTGAAATCTATCAATGCATGCAAAATATATCCAGGCACTATCCTCTGACTAGTCCTGCTCAGTGCCAAAACAAATCGCAATATCATAAAACGTACTGCTCCATAAGAAATCAATCCCAAAATGTGCATAAGAATACTACGTACGTCCGGTGCGCACGGAAATCAAAATCCATAAATGTGCTATACATGAGCATAAAAACAACATCTATGTGCATCGGGTGTGCACGAAGCATCTGTCATGGTCCACGTGTGTGCCTGACAGCAAAAACAGGTGCATCTGATATGCACGAAGAATCTCGATTTAGTGCATCTGGTGTGCACCAAATCGCATCTTATAACATGCGCCCAACATGCGCTAAAAAGTCCAATTCCGGTGCATCCATCATGCCCGAAATCATGAAATCCAATATCAAGCGCCGAACACGCGTAAATCCCATCAGGTGCATAAGATGCACAAAAACAAATATGGAGCATCACCCTCGAAATCGAAGTCCAGTGCATCCAAGTGCACAAAATATATGTCACTGCACTGCAAGCATATGTAAACTATACAGAGTGCAAAAACCAAGTCGTGTGCGTGCATACGCACAAAATCAACTCAAATGTCTAAACCCATAAAATCACAACCATGTGAAACCAAGGCACGAAAACGATATCAAGTGCAACAACTGTGCAAAAATCGTAAATCCTCAATCGTCAAAATCAACTCATGCGAATAAATCACCCAAAATACCGAAATCAAGTATGGCGGACTAGTTCCGCTCAAGCACAACCTCTAAGAATCTATGGCCAACTGTCGTGATCACTCATAGCACGTCTTGTCATCGATCCTGAACTCTGGCCTGCTGGTGTGCGTAACATGACCACTCCTGGGTCCAAGCCTTCTCTCTGTATATTACCAATCTCATGATCCATCGGCTCATTGGCCCTGTCAGGTGTGCTAACAGGGACGATTCCGTTTTAGCACATCTCTGGTCATCTCTCGGTCAATCATCGCGACCACTCAAGAAGCAACATGTCACTGGCGTCGGCCTCTAGCTCTCTGAATGTACGTGACACATCTGATCCTGGGTATAAGTATCATTGCAGCAGTGTCCAGGAAGGAATCCTGCTCAAGGTCTCTTCCAAGTCTCATCTCTGCCAATTGTCCGGGAGTCCTCATCCTTTACTATATCTGCTTCTTGTTCCGGAGAGGCTGCATACTCATCGCGACTCCTTCTGGAAGGTATATCCAGTACTATGCCTCGGCATGCGCATCGCATCTCTGATGTCGGCGGAGTGGAACGTCATCATATCCGGACCTTGCACGAACCTCTTACTTCATATTCTCTAATGTCGACTGCTCCGGACTCGTCTCGTCGTGGCTGCATGGACTGAGCTCCAACGGCTATCCTCGTATCTGGAGTCTCCCAAGAAGTGCATCTCACCATCTAGCATCCAAATTAAGTCGAGCCATCCGATCGATTCGTCAAGGCCTCATAATCTCCCAAGAGCTCAACATCTTGGGTACAGTATAATAGTATCGAGTACATACCACAGCATCGGTGGTCCAGCCGTAGAAGGGCAAACCTAAGCCTCACTAATGGCGCTGCAGAACTGCCGAAAACCCTAAGGTTCAAAGGCTTTCACACGGTCATTAAGTCGAGTTAGGGTTTCATTCTTCTAGAGGGACCATAGAATTGCCTGCTTGTCTTTACGAATACTTTAGACTTGGAATAATAGGTTTCTGACATTCGATCATCTCTGTCGACTCTCAACGTCTCCGCATGAAGTCGTCTCGGCTGGAAGCAATCTATCTGATGACCTCGCATCGGGGTAGCGAACAAACCACACGTCCTAGTCATTCATCCTCGGGGACTAGCGACCTTCTATCATCTCTTAGTACACTCATACCGCAATAGCTCCAACATCTGGGGCGATATCTCGTCGTTCGCAGCAATAACCAGCTCACTCGTCTGCACGCTGAACAGTGCCTCTGTCATCATGAATAAGCCATACATCAATGGTCATCAAAATCTGGATGGCCTCTCTCAGTGGCTCAATCCTCTGGTGCTGATCGGCACGTCCGAGCAATCTCATACAGCGATCCATCCACGCTCGTGGCGCGAAAACACAGTAAAAAGACACATCTCTACAATCGTGTGTCGCCAGAAACACGACCTGGTCAGTCCTCGTTCATGACGAGCTCATGCTGACCGCAACTCTAGCCGTAGCTCTCCCTGCCCGTAATCGTGGCAGCAAAACCATAACTGGTACCGATGAGGCTAGATCAGGAAGGGATATAATACTGGACAAGAAATGTACATCCTAAGGCTTCTTAAGTGGAGTGGTGATCAGTCGAAAATACTGCATCTTTTAACCGGCAATTTCCCTATCATTTGCACTCATTTAGAAGTGTACGGTATTCATATTTCACATATTAGCAAATCAGTCGTTAAATATCAGATTGCATGCGTTAGACTCTAAAACCGGAACTATAAAGGAAATTGACTGCATTTCATGGCATCGCATCATCCCTATATTGCGCAACACTTGTTTTGAGATCTGTGCAGGAAAATCCAGAAAAAAAGGCCAAAAATTTACATGGTGCTGATCAAACATTACGCCAACTCAATGATTTCAGATCTGGTAGCAATTCAAAGGGACAAATACAAATCAACACATCAGATAAAGCCCTGTATGTCATTCCAAGCATGTGACAGAAATACAAAGCCCCAAGGAGCCAACATGGCCGCGGAACCGCGGCCGGAGCCGGCTTGAGCCGCGGTTCCACGGCCGTCTTGCCACGTCACCTCCTCAATTTCAGTGCACAATGCTTCTCTCAGGGCCCACACTTCAGCAAGACATGTCAAATTCCAGAAGATTCCAGAGGCTTCTGCCAGATCAGCAAACTAGGGTTTCTAAGCTTAAATAATCCTAGCTTAAAGCCTAAGCTAAACTCCTAACAAACTATTTCTAGAAGCTCCTCAACAAACTTTTGGAGGGAATTGTAATTTCAAACCTAGACCTAGGGTTTGGGAAGTCTATAAATAGAAGTCTAGACCTAGGGTAATCATCCATCATCTAATCCCCAATCTAGTATCAAACTAGAGCCATTCAATCTTTTTACCTCTTTCTTCATCTTCTTCCACAAGTCTAGTAACAAGACTTGTGTGAAACCCTAACCCTAATTCCAATCAAAAGCTAAGATCCCGAGTACCAAATCAAGCAAGAAGCCCTTCAACCTTTTATGAGCGGAGCCGATCTTCAACAGAGCAAGTGGTCCAAGCCAATCCACGACTCACGGAGAAAAGCGAAGACAAATCGACAATCTAGTTCTTCCTCTTGTAGTTCTTGAGCGACTGTAATGAAATTGTTGATATAAATAAAAGGTGAAATTCTTTTATCTTGTTTTCTTTAAATTCTTGCACCATGATTCGATCTCAATTTGTAGTTGTAGTTCTTGTTGTGATGTTTGAGTAATACTCCGCTCGTCGAGGAGTCGAGACGATCAATAGAATGATGATGTAACATATCTTAAAACGATTCTTGATTCCTACGAGTTTTGTAAACCCTAGCAAGTTCAAGAACCGACAACCCAGTTTCATTGCGATGCTTTCTTGATTGATATCGCTCGAAATTAGGGAGTTACGATCGTTTCTTGAAATTGCTAGAGGCTAGAATGTGAATGATATCGACGAAAGAAAAAGGGTTAAATGATGAAACCCTAGTTTCACGAGAAAGCCCTAACTCTCGTCGATCATCATCGATCTAGTATCAATTCTTCGAAGGACAAGTATACGATATCTTGAGATTACATCACGTTTATAGATCCGATCGATTCCTGCGAGCCTCATTTAGATTCTTGACATTTGGTTGGAAATATCATCGAAACCCAATTCTCGATTGTTTATCATTTTCTTGATTCTTGATTAGACTAGTGACACCTGAATCAATCGATAAAATCTTGAATCATGTTTTCTTTTCTTTTCAATTAACTTTTCAATTCAAACAAATCAAACATAGAAACAAATCGCACAATTCCTGTAGACGATCCGCACTCACTTACAATCTACATCCGACACCGTAGTTGATTGCGGTCAAATATAATTCTTTGATTGTGAATTTTATTCATTTTCTAAATACCGACACAAAGAAATTTGTTCGTTTTATTCGATTTACACAGTCTTGAATTTAATAATCAAATCAAATGACACAGCCTTGAATTTTATAATCAATCAAATGGCGCCGTTGCCGGGGATTTGATTGATTATAAAATTCAAGACTGTGTCGTGTGTAACTCGAATGAATTTCTTTGTGTCGGTATTTAGAAAATGAATAAAATTCACAATCAAAGAATTATATTTGACCGCAATCAACTACGGTGTCAGTTGTAGATTGTATGTGAGTGCGGATCGTCCACAGGGATTATGCGATTCGTTTGTACGTTTGATTTATTTGAATTGAAAAGTTAATCGAAAAGAAAAGAAAACATGATTCGAGATTTTATCGATTGATTCAAGTGTCACTAGTCTAATCAAGAATCAAGAAAATGATAAAAAATCGAGAATTGGGTTTCGATGATATTTCCAACCAAATGTCAAGAATCTAAATGAGGCTCGCAGGAATCGATCGGATCTATAAACGTGATGTAATCTCAAGATATCGTATTCTTGTCCTTCGAAGAATTGATACTAGATCGATGATGATCGACGAAAGTTAGGGCTTTCTCGTGAAACTAGGGTTTCATCATTTAACCCTTGTTCTTTCATCGATATCATTCACATTCTAGCCTCTAGCAATTTCAAGAAACGATCGTAACTCCCCAATTTCGAGCGATATCAATCAAGAAAACATCGCAATGAAACTGGGTTGTCGGTTCTTGAACTTGCTAGAGGCTAGAATGTGAATGATATCGACGAAAGAACAAGGGTTAAATGATGAAACCCTAGTTTCACGAGAAAGCCCTAACTCTCGTCGATCATCATCGATCTAGTATCAATTCTTCGAAGGACAAGAATACGATATCTTGAGATTACATCGCGTTTATAGATCCGATCGATTCCTGCGAGCCTCATTTAGATTCTTAACATTTGGTTGGAAATATCATCGAAACCCAATTCTCGATTGTTTATCATTTTCTTGATTCTTGATTAGACTAGTTACACTTGAATCAATCGATAAAATCTCGAATCATGTTTTCTTTTCTTTTCGATTAACTTTTCAATTCAAATAAATCAAACGTACAAACGAATCGCACAATCCCTATGGACGATCCGCACTCACTTACAATCTACAACTGACACCGTAGTTGATTGCGGTCAAATATAATTCTTTGGTTGTGAATTTTATTCATTTTCTAAATACCGACACAAAGAAATTCATTCGAGTTACATACGACACAGTCTTGAATTTTATAACTAATCAAATGGCGCCGTTGCCGTGGATTACGCGCTAATTCTTTTTATATTGAAGTTTGAATTGAAAGATTTATTCCATTGTAATTTTTGAGATCAAAATTCGAGCAAACCCTAAAACGATTTGTTGTGGTTCATTACAAGGAAATCTGGAGCTGTTGTGCAATTGAAGAAAATTTTTGGAATATACCAGAGAGCTAAGGGAGTGTACAGAAGCTCCCTCCTACAATTTGGTGCAGTGTTCTCATCACCAGACCGCGGAAGCACGGTGGGAGCCTCCAACTGCGGCGGAACCGCGGCTTTGTGAAGCCCTCTCTGCATCAAACTTCCTCAGGTACTTTCTTACCTTCTTTTCTTCTCCTCTCTCTGCTCCAACTAACAAATTTCTGCAGGCTTCTTTGCAAATAATCGCAGCGCGCAAATTGCAAAATTTAATTGTGCGTGTTTTTTGTTTCTTAGTTGTTTGCATTCTAAATACGGAAATTAAGGGGCACGGCCAAATCCAAATTAGGTGGGGAGTTCATTACCCTTCCTAGGCCCCGAAAATCATAAAACTTGCATCCGCATTTACCCCAATTAACTAAAAAAAAGATCTAGAGATGACTCTAAGGACCGTCGCGCTCACTTAGGACAGAAGAAGACCGTGGGTAATTCATTGCTTATCCGCGTTTCTCTTGTGGTGACTAGGCAAGTGTGTCGAAGGCTAGTGGTTACTTAATTAGGCCCACTACTTACGTATTGGAGAACCTCCCACTTACCTGGCACTTACCTGGCCACAAGAGAGAAAAAGAGGCAGTGGAGGATTTTATCCTGCGTCTTGTCTTCTGGCAGTTAGGAGCGGTCTAGAGATCTGACCTAGGCGACCCCTAGAATTAGGGTTTTGTGTGTTGCATTTGTTATGTCACATCATTTTTTCAAAAATCCGTCCCTTTTTCAAAGCAAACACCGCATTCATTCATTTACCCCTAATTATAAATTCACGCTGCCACTTGTACTATCCCTTTTTAGTACAAGATAGGCTGGACACGGGATTCTAGTGCCCGTTTAGTCCGCGTACCCTTTATCGACTCCGAAGTCGATATTTCTCCATTTACTTCTTCTTTACCCACTACCACACCCACATCGATGGATCCACCTCCATCGAACTTCTTTAACCCTAATCTGCCGCCGTCCGTTGGTGTGCAGAATCCACCCCGCATCTCTCTCCAATAGAGGTGCTATCCACTGCGAGGTCCTCTTTCGACCTGCTTATCCATTCCACCAGCCAATGGGGATAACTTTGAGATTAAACCCCAATACATCAACCTTTTACCCAAATTCCACGGACTCGAGACTGAGGAAGCTTACGTTTTCATTACCAATTTGAAAACGTATGCGCAATGATGGGTACGTCACAACTTTCAGTGGATGCTATGCGTCTACGACTTCTTCCATTTACTTTGTGCGATATAGCCGAGAAGTGGCTATATAACACCACCACACACTCAATCACGAATTGGGATGAATTCGTCACAGCATTCCTTAAGAAATTTTACCCAATGCAAAAGACAGCTCGAATCCGTAGCGTACTGAACCAATTTACCCAACTCCCTACTGAACCATTCTCTAAATGCTTTGAACGTTTCAAGGATCTATTGGTTCAATGTCCTCATCACGGCATCCCGAGATGGGATCTTTGCCGAATCATATATGAGGGCATTAACTCAAACACTAAACAGAACCTTGAGAACATGTGTCAAGGTACTTTTATGACTAAGGATGATGGGGAGGCTTGGAAGTTTTTAGAAGAGTTCGCTGAAAAATCACTACAGTGGGAGAGTGGAACCCAACCATTGGATAGGGGTGGCGTACACCAAATATATGTGTCCATAGGTATTCGAGCTAAGATGGAAGCAATGCAAAAGAAGCTCGACGCTATGGAACACAAATTTTCTGCAGCCTCCCTAAACCCAATGTCGCTCCCCAAAACTGTATGTGGCTGCTGTTCTGATCCGTCTCACTTGACGGAAGAATGTCCGTTTCAAGGTCACGAGCATACTAATGCCGCATTTTAAAGACCTAGAAACGATCCATATTCTTCCACGTACAATCAGGGTTGGAGGAATCACCCGAATTTTTCTTGGAACCAACAACAATCTCAAAACACGGTTCCAAGCTAAAATAATTTTCAAAGGGCTCTTCCACCACAACAGTAACCACTTCAAATTACTCAGCACCCGTACCAGTCACAAAATTTCCACAACCAGGTCAACACTCCTGCACAGTCTAATCCTATGCAGTTGACCGGTTCTGACGAACTTTCTCAATTCACTCAAACCATGAAATCACTCTTGCCAAATTTCATAGAGGTTTCGGCTGAGGTTAGAACTTCCGTCAGTAAGATAAAGAAAAACTCAGCATCTCAAGCTGAGTGTATCAGATCGATGGAAGCTGAAATAGCACGACTTAAAGCCGAGATGAGTGCGAGAGAAAAAGGGAAACTTCCCTCTCAACCCCTACAGAATCCTGGGCATTACAATGTTAATGCCGTCACAACGTTGAGATCGGAAAGAGTGCTGAACAATCATGTCGGGGAAGGAATTGATGATATTGAAAATCCTATCATTAACACCCCGGCTGAGACCTTTCCTCACACACACACTTCTACTTCTGATCCTTGTTCTTCTACCCCATCACCTTTTCGCGAGCCTATTCTCCATTTCTCAATAGGCTCGACACCTCAACCCAACCCTTATAGTTCTCCACAGACGGTCCCCACACCTCTTTTGGGATCTCGTCTACCCCCTCTTCCTTCTCCTATGATGGACCCGGCGCTTATTACGAAAGCTCCTTACCCGAATCGGTTAAGGGGTAATAGAACGAGTCCTCATATGGAGAAAATTATGGAAATGTTTAAACAGGTTAACATCAACATCCCTCTCCTAGATGTGATTCAACAAGTCCCCGCTTATGCGAAAATTCTTAAGGACTTGTGCACTAGGAAGAGGAAGACTCAAGTGCCAAAGAAAGTATTTATGTCTAATAATATTAGCACTGCTTTTATTCCCCAGCTACCAAAGAAACGAAAGGACCCAGGATGTCCTACAATATCGATTTCTATTGGGGGTAAAAACATAAATCGTGCTCTTTTAGACCTTAGCGCAAGTGTTAACCTACTTCCATATTATGTATATGAGCAATTAGGGATTGGAGAGCTGAAACCTGCTCACTGCACTCTCCAGATGGCAGACCGTTCAATCACCAAACCAAGGGGTGAACTAGAGGATGTGTTGATAAAGGTCGGGGAATTTGTTTTCCCTGTAGACTTCATTGTTCTCGACACACAGCCTGTAGCAAACCCCCGGGGCCAAATTCCGGTGATTCTGGGTCGTTCTTTCCTTGCCACTTCCAATGCTGTTATAAACTGTAGAAACGGTTCAATGAACTTATCATTTGGAAATATGACCATTGAACTAAATATCTACAAAGTTGGAAGTCAGCCATCAGAACCCTCTGCTCATATTCTAGATGTGTGCTCTGTCCACGAGATCGCTCCCGATAGTTGTGGAGCTGAGGAACTTTGCTTTACTGATCTCGATGACATTACTACATCTCTGTTTGACTTTACACAAGATCATAGTGAGGACACTTTTTCTACACTTGAGTCCTGCACTCCTGACTTTTCTCCACCCGAGTCTGTATCTTTCACAGGCTCTGAGCTTCTTTGTAAATCCAAAAATCACTCAATGATCCCTCCTTCTATCATTTCTCCGCCTGAATCAGATCTAAAAATGTTACCTTCTCATATGAAATATGCTTATTTAGGTGAGAAGGAGTCTTTACCGGTTATAATATCCGCTTCTCTAGCCTTAGAGCAAGAGAATGCACTTTTATCGGTATTGAGATCTAACAAAGAGGCGTTTGGTTGGAGTATGGCGGACATCAAAGGGATTAGTCCCTTGATAGTAGAACATCATATACATGTGATGGATGATGCCAGACCAACCCGAGAACCACAGAGACGATTAAATCCCGTCATGAAGGAAGCTGTAATGAAAGAGATCGTCAAATGCCTAGATAATGGTATCATATACCCCATCTCCGATAGCCAATGGGTGAGTCCTATACATGTCGTTCCTAAGAAATCCGGCATCACTGTTATAACCAATGAGGCAAATGAGCTGATTCAAACACGCGCCCAAACTGGATGGCGTGTATGTATCGATTATAGAAAACTCAATGCTGCCACAAGGAAAGACCACTTTCCTCTACCATTCATTGATCAAATGCTGGAACGCTTAGCGGGACGAGAGTATTATTGTTTTATGGACGGATACTCAGGGTATAATCAGGTCCCCATCGCCAAAAAGGATTAAGATAAAACCACTTTTACTTGTCCTTTTGGTACTTTTGCTTACAGTCGCATGCCCTTCGGGTTATGCAATGCTCCCGCTACCTTTCAGCGGTGTATGATGGGGATATTCTCTGATATGGTAGAGAATTTCCTGGAGATCTTTATGGATGACTTCTCGATTTTTGGAGACTCTTTTTCTGATTGCCTATCGAATCTTGACGCTGTTCTCACTCGTTGCAAAGAGAAGAACTTGACTTTGAACTGGGAAAAATGCCATTTCATGGTCCAAGAAGAAATTGTTCTTGGACATATTATTTCATAGAAAGGCATTGAGGTTGACAGAGCTAAGATAGATGTCATTCAAAACCTCCCTCATCCCAAAAGCGTCAAAGATATTCGATCTTTCCTTGGCCATGCGGGCTTTTATAGGAGATTCATTAAGGACTTTAGCAAAATTGCTAGACCTTTAACTCTTCTCCTGGCCAAGGATACAACCTTCCACTTTGACTCGGACTGTGAGACAGCTTTCGACTCACTTAAACACTCACTCACTTCAGCCCCCGTGCTATCATCACCAAACTGGGACTACCCCTTTGAGCTAATGTGTGACGCATCCGACTTTGCAGTAGGTGCAATCTTAGGACAGCACATCGAAAAGATGCCACACGTGATTTACTATGCAAGTAAGACCCTGAATGATGCACAAATTAATTATACAACCACCGAAAAGGTACTTTTAGCGGTTGTATTTGCATTAGAAAAATTCAAGCCTTACTTAATTGGCTCACCTATAGTTGTGTATACTGACCATTCCTCCTTAAAACATCTTCTGGCGAAGAAAGATGCAAAAGGTCGACTAATACGTTGGATACTTCTGTTACAAGAATTTGATCTTGTTATCAAAGATAAAAAAGGATGTGAAAACGTAGTAGCTGACCATCTTTCACGCATCTCTTCTTCCCTTGTGACCCCTGCCGATCAATGATTCGTTTCCTGACGAACAACTCTTGAGCGTATCCAATGAACCATGGTTCAGGGATATTGTGAACTATCTTGTCACGGGACTTATACCCAGCGATTGGTCAAAACAGGACAAATACCGTTTTCTTTCCCAAGTAAAACACTTTTACTGGGACGATTTGTTTAAGTATTGTCCTGATCAGATCATTCGCCGGTGTGTCCCGAAAGAAGAGTTCAAGAGTGTTCTTTCTTTTTGTCATGATCAGGCCTGTGGGGGTCACTTCGGTCCTAAAAAGACGGCGGAGAAGGTTTTGCAATGTGGATTTTATTGGCCGACCTTATTCAAGGACGCATTTGACTATTGCAAAACCTGTACACAATGTCAGTACACGGGTAGAATCTCCCAGAGAAATGAAATGCCTCAGCAACCCATTCTGGTTGTTGAAATATTCGATGTTTGCGGCATTGATTTTATGGGTCCCTCTCCCAACTCCTTTGGGAATTTGTACATACTGCTGGCGGTTGATTATGTCTCAAAGTGGGTTGAAGCCATTCCATGTCGCACTAATGACAGGAAAGTTGTCATTAAGTTCTTGAAAGAGAATATCTTTTCGCGATTTGGACACCCACGCGCTATTATTAGCGATAATGGGACACATTTCTGCAACAGGTCTTTCGAGACACTAATGCGGAAATACTCAATCAACCACCGACTTTCTACACACTATCATCCCCAAACAAGCGGACAGGCTGAAATCTCAAACAAACAAATCAAACTTATCCTGGAGAAGACTGTTGCTAAAAATAGAAAAGACTGGTCGACCAAACTGACAGATGCTCTTTGGGCATTCAGAACTGCATTTAAAACCGACCTAGGGATGTCTCCATATAGGATAGTGTTTGGGAAAGCATGTCATTTACCCGTCGAGATTGAGCATAAAGCATTGTGGGCTATTAAGAAAATAAATTTTGATCTAAACCTAGCTTGCAACTTTCGGAAGCTGCAACTTAATGAGCTAAGCGAACTCCGCAATGAAGCTTATGATAACGCTGAAATCATAAAGAATAGGACTAAGGTTTTTCATGATAAAAACATTTTGAGGAAAACATTTTCACCTGGTCAACAAGTCCTTCTTTATGATTCACGATTACACATTCACGCGGGTAATCTCCGATCTCGGTGGAAGGGACCTTTTGTTGTGCGGCCTGTATACCCGCACGGGGCAGTAAAAGTAGAAAATGATAAAAACAGCACATTTTTCAAAGTGAATGGACACAGACTAAAGCCGTATTTTTCCACTGACCCCACGGAGGAGCTCCTGTTCTTACAGGAGCCAGTTTATTTGGATTAAAATTCCTCCGTCTTACCTTCATGTCCTGCATATCATTGCATCATCTTTTGAATGAAGGTGAGTGAAAAGAGTAAGTTTGGGGGAAGTTCTTCACTTATATATTTTGCCCCCACTAATAATTCCTCCCAGACTTTCTGGTTTTGTAGATATAGCTGTTGGCAACAGTGAGGACACTGTTGAAAACAAGTTTGGGGGAGGTTTGTGCTTATTTTTGCATCATTTGCATATCATTTGCATAAGCACAAAACATTTCTTTAAAAACTTATAAAAATTTAAAAATTTCCAAAATCCATAAAAATTTAAAATTTTCAAAACATAAAAATATTTTAACATTTAAACATGTTTTGTACATAAATAAGATAATGAAAGTTTAGATGGTGAAAAATTACATCCATGAGATTAGAAAAATTTAAGAAAACCAAGAAAATTAGAAGTTTTCTTATACGAACTAGTAATAAGTAGTTATGAGCCGTTGTCCCAAGGGGTAGTAAGATGAAAGATGTCACTAATCTGAGGATAAAAATAAGTCTGAAAAATAGTTTCTATTCTGGAAGCCAAACATTTTGAACGTTGATACCCTGCTATTCGCACTTACACATGTCTTAAAGCCTGGGATAGTAGAGGATACCTTGAAATGCTCTTGTCTTAAAGCTAAAAGTATGAAGGAAATAAAAAAAATGATGAAGAAAATATAAAGTGGTGAGAAAAATGAACACTGGTTTTGTTATCACCAAGGGCAAATAAAAAATATATAGCAAGGGTGCTTCTTCACCTAGTGCCCTAAGGCCAACTGGTCTGGGAGTCACTGCTATGCCTGAGGTGGTGCAAGACGAGGAAAATACACCAAGTAAGCAAGCACAGGAGTAATCGGTCGGTTATTGTTAGTTATATGTATGCCCTAGAGGCCATTACTGTACATACGATGTATATTGTAGTGGATGCTAGGACATATATAGGGAGGACTTTCTTGCTCGACATGATAATATACTATCTGGTTGTACTTTATCTTAACATGTACTATGATTGTCTCTATATTACATGTTGATAAAGCCCTTAGGATATGTACTCGACTACTGGGACTATGATGAGATCATACTAGTGGGGTCACGGTAGTCGACGAGTACATCCTATAACTGTTCCTAGTCGTGGGCGTATCGAGACAGGGCATCGATGCACCAGAGTAGACTAGCGTATACGCATCTTGACCCAGATGATGGGCGATGGATAATCCTATATCCATCGGTGTTTGACATCAAGGATGGTGTACGGGTGCTCAGTGGAGACTGGGTACACTGGACGGACTCGCAGAGAACTCCCAGATGGTATTATACCATACGTCAGATGGCAGTTCTCCGGTGACACTGGTACAGAGTAGTCTGTTGACCCGAGATCGTCATAGAGTCTTGTGTGGTTCCCACTGTGCTTTGATTTCCATCATACCACGTCCAAGAGGGCGTGCAAAAAGGTGGCTTTTGGGTACAGTCCCGAATCACATGGAGGCAATGAGCGATAGGAGGGGATTCGTCTCTCCCGGTATAGGGAGTTGATGTTGTGCTGTGTTCGATTAGCTATAACCGGAAATCCCTGGCCAGGGTTGCTGAGATTTACTGGTAAGTGTTATCAGTAGTTTCTCGAACTATTATAGACCTCATATCGACACGACTTATCGAGCTACAGGGGTCTGACGTTTACCACCCCTAGGCGAGATATGCAGCATATCAGACGACGAGACCGGACTGTACGGGAGTGTTACTGTTTGGATTCACAGGAGAATGTACAGGCTTGCTTGTTGATCTTCTGAGCGCTCAATACCTGGGTAGCTGTTACGTTTAGCTGACCGCTTGCAGCTTGTGGGTGTTTGATATGATCATCACCTACTGCCGGCGTATTGACGATTCTTTAGAGTCCTACACAGAGGTTTCTTGGCTCAGGAAAAACGGAGTAGGAGCACATGTGTGATATATGCGGGACCGAGGATAATGCGATATGTGATACCGTATTATATTCTCGCGATATTTGATATCAGCCGGGTCATCGGATCAAGTGTTGATTCGATGAATCGGTACGGATAAATATTAGTCGGTTATATGCGATATAGCCGGATTGTCGGATCAAGTGTTGATTCGATAATTTAATGTATAATAATATATATGATATATTAAATTACATTATCTAATATTAGCTCACTAAAAGATTCTTTTTCTCACTCGGGTAATACATTGATATATATGCGATATATGTTAATTGTATTATTTTATTTTGTTACGATAAATATTATATATGTGATATATAATATTGTAACATGATATGATAACTAATGCAACTTGTTTAGTGGAGTTTAAACATGATTAGGGTTTGGATTAGGGTTAAGCTTTCTAGATGATTCTAGAAGGTTTTGGTTTTGTTTTGTGAAAGATATTTGTAAGTGACTCATGCTTTAACCCAACCCAAACCCTAACCCTAGTTAATTCTCTACATGGGTTTAGTCAACCATGGTTGCATTATTCATCATATTATCCTTTTTTCTATTCATCACAAAAGAAATACAATCATTATTGTTCATCTTCTTCCTTCATTCTCTTCATGAAAAATCTTACTAGTTTTTCTATTGTGATGGATAAATATGAGAAAAAGATAAATAAAGAGAGCAAAAAATCCTACTTCATCATCCTCATCTTCCCTTGCCATTTAGATGAGGGTGTTCACATCATTTCATGAGTGTTAGCTTGTGTTAAAGAAACTTCAACGTAGATCATCTTAGTATCGAAGATCGGAAGCAAAGGTTGCGTCTTTCTCTTCGTGGAACCTCTCGAGAGTCCGGATCCCGATGATCGCAGCGAAGGGACCACAACACGGAGAATATGAAGTGAAGGACCAGATCTACAAAGGTTGTAATCCCTCTCACTTAGTGTTAAAGTGTTTAGCATGCTTGTTTTCGCCTAATCTCTAGTTTAAAGTTCCCTATTCGGGTTATTCGGCACGGCTAAATTTTTAATCGGGCATGGTTGATGCCTCGTAGACCCTTGTGCGCGTCCCTAGCAACCCAACATTGGTATCAGAGCCAAGCTAGAGCTTTAGGCGAAGTCTAGACGAAGTTTAAAGTCCGATCGAACGCCGAAACCCCGACACGGAACCGTCTCTGTACATTTTTCAAAAAGTTGATATTTTCTGAATTAAAAATGCTCAGAAAAACAAGCAGGAAAAACTAAGAATTACTGTGAAGTACGGACTTCTAATTCCAAAATTGGAGCGCGGAACCGCGGCCAAACCATGGGTTTTGCGGCGGTTCCGCGGTCAAAATTTGGACTTAGTCCCTGAAATTTCATGTAATTATTTTTAGGCCCTTTCTTGTTAAGGTTTTCTGGGAATATTTTAATTCCACTCAAGTGTTGAGTTTTCAAGGGTTGTATTGGGAAATCGTTGATTCGATCGGATGTTTTAACTTTGTTTAGTTGTTCCGGATAATTTTTAGAAACTGTTAAAAAGTTCGAACGGATATCAATAACTCACTTTTTCCCCAGTCGGAAATTTTTTCAAAAGTTGGATTTTTTCTCGAGTTTAAGAATGTTCTAAGTCGTGCAAGTAACGCGGTGGACCCTCTAGAAGACAACAAACCTTAACTCGATTATGTGACCGTCTTGAACTGCCTTTTGAACCTTAGGGTTTGGGGCAGTACGGCGTGCCACATGTGAGGCGTTGGCTTGACCCTTCTACGGCTGGACCATTGGTACTGTGGCATGTGATGGATGTTTTTAAACTGATTTCAAGTGTTGAGATATATTGGGGAAATCTTGGGTGTTTGATAATTCGATCGGAAAGTTTAACTTTGTCTATTTATTTGGAATGCGATACAATATTTGGAATCCACAGGTAGTTATGAGATAACTAATTTGAATATTATAGACATAGCAGTTTAGTCTCAGATGATCGGTTGCCACGGAATTTTGATGTGATCAAAAGTCCGTCGCAATCACGTAGCGTACGCGGATACTCGCCGGGTAAACTTAATAGACAGCTACGCCCCATAACCCCCGACCAAGTGACTGTAGGAGAACCCCGTCGCCGAAAGCATCCGTTCGGGTGCTCGCGGCAGCGGTGTTCCGCCATAGTGCACTTCGTCGACGGCATCTGGGGGTGCGGCCGTCTACTAAAGTTTGCGACGAGCATTCGATCAGGACGTCGGGAATCTTGTTGAATTGCCCGACTTGATATTGAAAAGAGTTTTTGATAATGAGACTAAAATGCGGGGTTTATAATTGTTAGGCATGCGATGTCTAAGGAATTCATTTGGTTAGGCATACGATGTCTAAAGAGGTTGCAGATTCCAACTGTTGTAGTTTTACACTTTCTTTTCTGTGACCGTAAGCGTAGTATGTGGTGTATCGCCGGCTTCGTTGCTATACATCAACGACAATCGGGATACGCATACTTGCTTACGTTGATGATATGAGATATTATGTGTTGCTGTGATATGTTGTATTGGATCGTCGCGTTTGAATAGCCGGGGGTTTTATGTGAGATGAGAGTTTTTTCTTTTTCATTCATGTAAAATTCATTTCTATGTAATATTCTTTTGTTGGGGCACTTCCAGGTAGCGGAAGATGTCACCGTTGTATATTATTTACTTTTCCGCATTAGGTAGACCCAAGGCGGGGAGCACAAGTAACCAGGTTCTAGGGTCCAGTGGGAGACCATCTCGAGGAGTCGAGACCGGGTCTCCTAACCCTAGAATTGGCAGTGTTATTTTCCGCTCTCGTAGGGGTCTAGGGATGTGGGTTTAGCTATTCATCGCGACCGTGGAATCCGTGTTTTATACAGACTCGTATTGAAAACACGGACGTCCTAGTATATCCAATATTTCATATATGTTCTTCTGCTGCATTGTTCTGTGATGAGATCATATTACTGCCTATGACGAATGTTTATATTATATATATGAGATATATGTTATATTGCAGATTTCGTTTCAAAAAGAGATGCTTATGAAGCATAATAAAATGGGACTTCATTAATGAGATTAATGAAATAAAAGAAACATAAGATGTTGTAGAAACTTGTTTCAAAAACAGGTAGCTATGGTTCTTGCTTTGCATAGCGGTGTTCCTTGTAGAACATCCAGCACCTTATTCGATAAGGAAAGGACCGAGATCCCTTCACCGGGAGTGACTCCTTTAGCAATAACTGGCAGATGCTACAAACTCGGTTTGTCTTTTGATTGCTTCTATAGTTCTTGCTTTGCATAGTGGTATTTGTGAAATATCCTGCACCTTATTCGATGAGGAAAGGGCCGACGATCCCTTCACCGGGAGTGACCCCTTTAGCAAAACTAGAAAAGCCTAAAAAACACTCCATTTAAAATCACTCGATTCTACAACGATATCAAGTTCATTACGCAAAGGGTTTTCTTAAAAACCTGTCGTAGCCCTCCGTCATTTCAGATAAGTACTAGTTAGTATTCGTGCTGCGGTAGTTTGGCCTCCGTCAAGGCGTAGTGTACGGTAGCTAACTAATGCTTATTTGCTAGCATACGATGCGATTAGATTGGGGTATTTGTACGGCGTAGTTTGGCCTTCGTCAAGGGTCGTGCGGGTGGGTTTAATTCAATCAAGAAATGTACGGGTTGAACTTGACTAGCGGACTATGGGTAGTTTGGCCTTCGTCAAGGTCATAGGACGCTAGGGGTAAAATATTATTGGGAATTTCAAGTGTTGAAATTTGCAATGAGATTGCATACCTTCTATGAGATAGTTGGATCCCGATACCCGCTGCGAGTAAGAGTTACTCCTGGGAGAGTTTTATACATTACAATTAGCCGATCAAGTAGGTGTCTAGAAAGGTGTCAACGGGGTTACGCCTCTGGGAAAACGAGGTTTACATTAATTAGGTTCGTGCGAAAGCACGGGGGACCTCCCTCAAAGTACCGACACTGGCCTGGCTGAAAGATTGGCGAACTTGTAGCGTGTAATTAATCCCGGCTAGTCTTTCCTTTTAGGGTTTGAAGGAAGATTTGACTAAAACAGTGGGAGACATCCTGATTAGATATATTAGATAACCAATCTAATCTTGCAAGAGCATACGCTGAGTGTTTTCTTCTCTCTCTCTCCAGATAGCGACTATATCACGCATTAATCAAGATAATAAAACGGATATATTGACCGAACCCGCTTGTTATACTGAGCTGGGGAACGTTGGTCCCGCTCCAACTTATAATTGTTATAAGACAGAGCAGGAAATTGGGGAATACCAGATTTCCCGTGCCGCCCAAACGAAGAAAGTGCATGTTGATGCATCATCTTCGGGTGTGTTCATTACAGAGAACTGTTTCTCAGTATCCTTTACGTCCTGGGTATGTGATACCGGATCAGGATCCCGCATATGTAATCTGTTACATGGGCTACAGATAGGTAGAGAACTGAGAACGGGTGAAAAGTTTCATGAGACAGAAAATGGTGCAAGTGTTGCAGCCAAGTCTGTTGGTCACTATCACCCTGTATTACCTGAATACATTGATTCTGAACAAATGTTATTAGATACCGAACCTGATATACAAAATCATATCAGTCTCTTTATTAGTAAAGAAAGGATATAATTTTGTATAGTTGGATAATGTTTTGAACATTTCCTATATCAAGAGTTGATCGATTCAGGCACGTTATCTAAAAGCATTGATGTTCTAAATCAAACTACAGTTCTTAGTATACGGAACACACACAAGTGGAAGAGTTCAGAAATGAACGAATCCTTCTTGAGGTATTGTAGACTAGGTCATATCAATGCGACCCGACTAGCTAAGTTACATATAGATGCATATTTAAACTAGTTTGAATTTACATCTTGTGAAACTTTCCAGTCATGTCACAGAGATAAGATGACCATAGCTCTGTTTATTGGAAACAGAGAAAGAGTTACTGAACTCTTGGGATTGATACATGTTGATGTATGAAAGTCCCCTGTCTACATATGCCAGGACCGGTTCTTTGTACTTCATTCCATTCTCTGATAATCTTTCAAGATTCAGACATATGTTCCTATTGAAACACAAGTCCGAACCATTTGAGATATTCACAGAATATGAGTTAGAAGTAGAGAACCGAAAAATACGGGTAAAAGTATTATGTCCTTTGATGCGATCAAGGAGGAGAATACTTGAGCACGGAATTCCTGGACTATTCTAAAGGAGAATGAGATTCTCTCTCGGCATTACTCCTCCGTATACACCACAGCACCTCGGTGTATCGGGGCGGAGCAATAGCACCGTATTTGATATGGTGTGCTCTATGATGAGTACTACTGAGTTTCCTATTTCCTTTTGGGAGTTATGCACTTGAGAAGCTGCATACCTATTGAATAAAGGTTCCAATCAAATCAGTTGCCTACCACTTCATATGTGATATGGAAAGGGAAGAGCCCACATCTTAAGTTAGTTAAGATTTGGGGTTGTCCGGCCTATGTCTAAAAGCAAAATCCGGACAAGCTCGAGGCAAGGTCTGTTATATAGAACTGGAAATGTTCCAGCTATACAAAATGCAGCTGATGATTTGATAGAACCAAAGGATTCAATAGTTTCCAACGTACCTCAGCCTCTCCGCCGATCTGGTAGGGTTCCTCACCCACCTGAGAGATACTTTGGTTTCTCTATGACAGTGGGAGCGAGGATTGCATCATGAGATGATGACCCAACTAGTTTCGAGCTGGCCATCAGGAGTGAGACTCTGTAAGAATGGCTGGATGCTTATCGATCTGAGATGGAATCCTTATACGCCAACAAAGTATGGACTTTGGTTGCTTTATCTGAAGGGTCAAATCCCCATCAGGAGCGAGTAAATCTTGAGAAGATTACTTGGTGTACATGGAAAAGTTGAGACTTTCAAAGCTATGCTTAAGTCCATCCAGATCCTACTTGCCATGGCTACATACCATGACTACGATATCCGGCGGTTGGGTGTCATGATTGCTTTTCTAAATGATGTTTTAGAAAAGAGCATCTATAAGTACACAGCCAGAGGGCTTCGTAGACAGTGGGGGCAGCGGAAACGTGTGCAAGATGTTTTATATGATAAAACAGGCATCGCGGAGTTGGAACATCAGTTTTGATGTGGTAGTCAAAGAGTTTGACTTCATCAAAATGGTAGATGAACCTTGTATATACAAAAAGGTAGTAGGGAGTACGGTGGTGATCCTCGTAGAGTACGTGTATGACATACTCTTGATAGGGAAGGTGTTTCCTATGCTACGCTCGGTCAATCTCCGCTTATCACAAGGATTCTCCATATAGGATCAAGATGATACCTCCTAAATCCTGGGTTTTTGATCTATGAGATAGATCTAATTGGATGTTTGGATTCTCACTAGTTGTAGTAAGATGGTATCAATCGATCCTGGGGAGAATCACTGGAAAGGTTCCACGGTGATAAGGACGACTGAATGTCAGTCGCAGGCATTGTCTTTACCCTCAGTGGAGGGACGGTATGTTGGAAGAGTTCCAAGCTAGATACCGTGACATACTAGATGATTAGAGGCAAGATACATCGTTACCTAGGATACTACCAAAGAGGCAGTCTGGATATATATAAGTTCATAAGATGAACTTCGTTCCTACCATTGTGTGACAATGGAGTTGTGGCTTTAGCCAAGGAACTACCGTCCCATCAGAAATCCAGATATAATTCTTATGCAGTATCACCTGATCATGGAGATGGTTGATCTCTAGGGAGATCGAGGTTAGGAGAGCAGACACAGAGGACGACAGCGCGGATCCACTCACAAAGGCCTTTTTCCCAGTAGAGACTCTTATGGGATGGTTGAGTATGAGATACTTCAACCGCAGCTAATTGTTGGGTATGTGATACCACGACAGATGGACCTAGTGCAAGTGGGAGATTGTTAGTTATATGTATGCCCTAGAGGCCATTACTGTACATACGATGTATATTGTAGTGGATGCTAGGACATATATAGGGAGGACTTTCTTGCTCGACATGATAGTATACTATCTGGTTGTACTTTATCTTAACATGTACTCTGATTGTCTCTATATTACATGTTGATAAAGCCCTTAGGATATGTACTCGACTACTGGGACTATGATGAGATCATACTAGTGGGGTCACGGTAGTCGACGAGTACATCCTATAACTGTTCCTAGTCGTGGGCGTATCGAGACAGGGCATCGATGCACCAGAGTAGACTAGCGTATACGCATCTTGACCAAGATGATGGGCGATGGATGATCCCATATCCATCGGTGTTTGACATCAAGGATGGTGTACGGGTGCTCAGTGGAGACTGGGTACACTGGACGGACTCGCAGAGAACTCCCAGATGGTATTATACCATACGTCAGATGGCAGTTCTCCGGTGACACTGGTACAGAGTAGTCTGTTGACCCGAGATCGTCATAGAGTCTTGTGTGGTTCCCACTGTGCTTTGATTTCCATCATACCACGTCCAAGAGGGCGTGCAAAAAGGTGGCTTTTGGGTACACTCCCGAATCACATGGAGGCAATGTGCGATAGGAGGGGATTCGTCTCTCCCGGTATAGGGAGTTGATGTTGTGCTGTGTTCGATTGGCTATAACCGGAAATCCCTGGCCAGGGTTGCTGAGATTTACTGGTAAGTGTTATCAGTAGTTTCTCGAACTGTTATAAACCTCATATCGACACGACTTATCGAGCTACAGGGGTCTGACGTTTACCACCCCTAGACGAGATATGCAGCATATCAGACGACGAGACCGGACTGTACGAGAGTGTTACTGTTTGGATTCACAGGAGAATGTACAGGCTTGCTTGTTGATCTTCTGAGCGCTCAATACCTGGGTAGCTGTTACGTTTAGCTGACCGCTTGCAGCTTGTGGGTGTTTGATATGATCATCACCTACTGCCGGCGTATTGACGATTCTTTAGAGTCCTACACAGAGGTTTCTTGGCTCAAGCAAAACGGAGTAGGAGCACATATGTGATATATGCGGGACCGAGGATAATGCGATATGTGATACCGTATTATATTCTCGCGATATTTGATATCAGTCGGGTCATCGGATCAAGTGTTGATTCGATGAATCGGTACGGATAAATATTAGTCGGTTATATGCGATATAGCCGGATTGTCGGATCAAGTGTTGATTCGATAATTTAATGTATAATAATATATATGATATATTAAATTACATTATCTAATATTAGCTCACTAAAAGATTCTTTTTCTCACTCGGGTAATACATTGATATATATGCGATATATGTTAATTGTATTATTTTATTTTGTTACGATAAATATTATATATGTGATATATAATATTGTAACATGATATGATAACTAATGCAACTTGTTTAGTGGAGTTTAAACATGATTAGGGTTTGGATTAGGGTTAAGCTTTCTAGATGATTCTAGAAGGTTTTGGTTTTGTTTTGTGAAAGATATTTGTAAGTGACTCATGCTTTAACCCAACCCAAACCCTAACCCTAGTTAATTCTCTACATGGGTTTAGTCAACCATGGTTGCATTATTCATCATATTATCCTTTTTTCTATTCATCACAAAAGAAATACAATCATTATTGTTCATCTTCTTCCTTCATTCTCTTCATGAAAAAGCTTACTAGTTTTTCTATTATGATGGATAAATATGAGAAAAAGATAAATAAAGAGAGCAAAAAATCCTACTTCATCATCCTCATCTTCCCTTGCCATTTAGATGAGGGTGTTCACATCATTTCATGAGTGTTAGCTTGTGTTAAAGAAACTTCAAGGTAGATCATCTTAGTATCGAAGATCGGAAGCAAAGGTTGTGTCTTTCTCTTCGTGGAACCTCTCGAGAGTCCGGATCCCGATGATCGCAGCGAAGGGACCACAACACGGAGAATATGAAGTGAAGGACCGGATCTACAAAGGTTGTAATCCCTCTCACTTAGTGTTAAAGTGTTTAGCATGCTTGTTTTCGCCTAATCTCTAGTTTAAAGTTCCCTATTCGGGTTGTTCGGCACGACTAAATTTTTAATCGGGCATGGTTGATGCCTCGTAGACCCTTGTGCGCGTGCCTAGCAACCCTACAGTTAGTACCTTAAGAAGTATTAACGGTCGCATGAAAGTGTGTGAGCAATCTCATCTAAATATTCATTAATTAAAAAGTACTGAGGCTGATGGGCAAGAGTATGATAGCTTGAATTGAATTCTCCGGGTGTAGGGATGTCTTTACACACACGCAGGGTTATATGATCGATGTTTGGAATAAAGATAGGAATGAAAAATAAGACGATGTTTTATTGAGGGAGGACGTGATTTCCGACATCTTTTCATGACCATTAAGATAAGGCTCATAACAACCGAAAAGCTAGCTTAGTTGGAAACCCTAATTTTCAAAGCTTTTCTTTTACAATTCTTTTCTTTAAATGTAATATTCACGATCTTTCTTTTATTATTGGATTTTGTGGGTGCAATCCGCTGAAAACCCTCAGGAGACAACACTCCTCCTACTAGGGACACCTAGAGGTTTAAAGGCTTGTTGCACGTGCTCAGTGCAATCGTGTTGCCTACGAAAGTGTGCTAGTTAGTTTTTCTCGTTCTTTATTTTCACCTTCTCTTTTTAATAAAACAGTTCGCTCGAGACGATCGAAAATAAGTTTGGGGGAATTTGATCAGTCGAAAATACTGCATCTTTTAACCGGCAATTTCCCTATCATTTGCACTCATTTAGAAGTGTACGGTATTCATATTTCACATATTGGCAAATCAGTCGTTAAATATCAGATTGCATGTGTTAGACTCTAAAACCGGCACTATAAAGGAAATTGACTGCATTTCATGGTATCGCATCATCCCTATATTGCGCAACACTTGTTTTGAGATCGGTGCAGGAAAATCCAGAAAACAAAGGCCAAAAATTTACATGGTGCTGATCAAACATTACGCCAACTCAATGATTTCAGATCTGGTAGCAATTCAAAGGGACAAATACAAATCAACACATCATATAAAGCCCTATATGTCATTCCAAGCATGTGACAGAAATACAAAGCCCCATGGAGCCAACATGGCCGCGGAACCGTGGCCGGAGCCGGCTTGAGCCGCGGTTCCGCGGCCGTCTTGCCACGTCACCTCCTCAATTTCAGTGCACAATACTTCTCTCAGGGCCCACACTTCAGCAAGACATGTCAAATTCCAGAAGATTCCAGAGGCTTCTGCCAGATCAGAAAACTAGGGTTTCTAAGCTTAAATAATCTTAGCTTAAAGCCTAAGCTAAACTCCTAACAAACTATTTCTAGAAGCTCCTCAACAAACTTTTGGAGGGAATTTTAATTTCAAACCTAGACCAAGGGTTTGGGAAGTCTATAAATAGAAGCCTAGACCTAGGGTAATCATCCATCATCTAATCCCCAATCTAGTATAAAACTAGAGCCATTCAATCTTTTTACCTCTTTCTTCATCTTCTTCCACAAGTCTAATAACAAGACTTGTATGAAACCCTAACCCTAATTCCAATCAAAAGCCAAGATCCCGAGTACCAAATCAAGCAAGAAGCCCTTCAACCTTTTATGAGCGGAGCCGATCTTCAACAGAGCAAGTGGTCCAAGCCGATCCACGACTCACGGAGAAAAAAGAAGCCAAATCGACAATCTAGTTCTTCCTCTTGTAGTTCTTGAGCGACTGTAATGAAATTGTTGATATAAATAAAAGGTGAAATTCTTTTATCTTGTTTTCTTTAAATTCTTTCATCATGATTCGATCTCAATTTGTAGTTGTAGTTCGTGTTGTGATGTTTGAGTAATACTCCGCTCGTCGAGGAGTCGAGACGATCAATAGAATGATGATGTAACATATCTTAAAACGATTCTTGATTCCTACGAGTTTTGTAAACCCTAGCAAGTTCAAGAACCGACAACCCAGTTTCATTGCGATGCTTTCTTGATTGATATCGCTCGAAATTGGGGAGTTACGATCGTTTCTTGAAATTGCTAGAGGCTAGAATGTGAATGATATCGACGAAAGAACAAGGGTTAAATGATGAAACCCTAGTTTCACGAGAAAGCCCTAACTCCCGTCGATCATCATCGATCTAGTATCAATTCTTCGAAGGACAAGAATACGATATCTTGAGATTACATCACGTTTATAGATCCGATCGATTCCTGCGAGCCTCATTTAGATTCTTGACATTTGGTTGGAAATATAATCGAAACCCAATTCTCGATTGTTTATCATTTTCTTGATTCTTGATTAGACTAGTGACACCTGAATCAATCGATAAAATCTTGAATCATGTTTTCTTTTCTTTTCGATTAACTTTTCAATTCAAAAAAATCAAACATAGAAACGAATCGCACAATCCCTGTGGACGATCCGCACTCACTTACAATCTACATCCGACACCGTAGTTGATTGCGGTCAAATATAATTCTTTGATTATGAATTTTATTCATTTTCTAAATACCGACACAAAGAAATTTATTTGTTTTATTCGATTTACACAGTCTTGAATTTAATAATCAAATCAAATGACACAGTCTTGAATTTTATAATCAATCAAGTGGAGTGTCGTAAATATGCCGCGGAACATACCCACGGTACGTCACTCTACTTTAGTCACCTATTCCATCAACCAAGGGTCATCCTATGCTCCGAAGGTAAAACCTAATGCTCTGATACCAACTTTGTCACGACCCGAAAGTACGGAACATGACCGGCACTTAGGCTACGAACGTCTCAAGGCGTACGTGCTCTAAGTAAGCCAAGCCCAGAAATCCAAACCAAGAAAAGTAGTAGAGTGTAGGAAAAACCTTATGTAAATCAACCAGTTTGCAACATAATATACAACGCCTAAAGGCGAGGATCACAACAGAAAAGGGAACTCAACAGCATGAAACCCTAAGAAATATAACGCGCGACTCTAAGGTCGAAAGAATAAACACCACTGGTCTCTATCTCAAATAAGTACATGTTTGGTTGATGGAACTTCTAGATACAACTGAAATATAATATACAATGTATAATGATGGGTATGATACAAATAACCCACCTACTAGCAAGTCACCTGAAGAAGCTGTGCCCGCAAAACCGTAACAAAACCCGTACGGCAACACCTGCAAGAACTGGGGCACAACGGGGGTGAGTTGCCAACTCGTGAATAGAAAAACATCTACGAACAGAAAATTGTATGTATGACGCAATCCTAGGTCATACGATCATAATATATAAACCTCAATTATATAACCAGCATTCTATAACCAAGACTTGGGTAACTATCTAACCCAAATGTAATCCCATGTACCCGTGTCAATGTCAGTGCCTCAGGTAGCAATGCATCATATGAATGATGCATGAATGAATGAAAAGTATGATCAATGCAAACAAAGTCTGTATGTGATCAATGTCTGTATATAGGTGGATCCCATCCATGTGTCACCCAATGACAATAAGCATCATGCATGTACATATGAGGATATAGTCAACATCATGGAAAACATCATGAAACCTGTGCCCAGCATCGGCACAAAACATAGCCTCAATCTTAATATCTCAATATCTCAATATCTCTGATAAGTCTCACTATCTAGGGCGCCGTCAATCCAGACCGGCCCCTACCATCAATCTCAAGACCACGACGGTATCCTCCGGATATCCGACGTGTCGGGTAAAATCACCGGTCGGTAGACTCACTCAGTCCTTCCGAAAAAGGAGAAGGTGCTCCCCTGCCAGGCTCAACGCCATCACCTGCGATCTTCTTGCCCCGGGATACCGCACCGGGCCCACCATGTACCCGCAATCGGCCTCATCCGCCTCCTCGAATCGGGCTTTACATGTCGCTCTCAGCACCGAGAAAACACATGGTGGACGCACTGAAATATCAAATCAGGGATAACCGGGTTTTTACAACAATTACATAATCTCTTTGAAATACCCACGGTTCCCAAATCCAGAATATCATAGAAACAACATATCTCAATGCGCATAATCAGAAAACATGATGTATGTGACATATCAATGAAGTGCAAGTATAACAGTATATCATGCAACATGGAATAATAGTATGCACATACAAGGGTCATATCCTGCAGCAATAATACTACTGTGTAGTGACATGGCAATTACCGATGAAGATGTTTGTGAACTGGCAAGTAAGTGTACGTGGTACATACGCATCATCGGTAATGGTGCTGGTGTCCTAACAACATGATGTCAACAATAGAATATGAATCATAATAAGTATGCGATGCAGAACAACAATAATAATATGCGGGAGCTGAATACCAAATACAATGATAGCTAAACTGCATCTAATGTCATAATAGTCATATAGCTACACCACTATAAGGCTGAGCTGAAGCTAACAGTAGGTAAGGGAAACCGCCTAACCTCTGAGTCGATACATATATATATAGTCGGTGATCCCGCCTTGATCATATCACATCCGATACCATATCTCTATAATCGGTTATTCCCAAGTCAAGAGGGCGGATCAAACATCAAAATATAGCTCGTACGTGAATCCGTCGTACGGCATCCCCAAATCTGGGTACGGGTCAAATCATATTCATTATATTACTCATCTGGTATCCTCTTATCAAGATCATCATCTGGGATACTGACCTACGTCTAGTACAATGCTAATATCATCACTATAGTCATGACCAGACTACTGACCGACAGTCTCGTATAAATCGATATCATCAGCACATATCATCGCAAGGAGTAAACAACGCCCAAGGCGGCCTATCATAAATATCTTGTCATCTCATATCACATCATACCCTATCTCGTATCATAATCACATGTCGATCGTTTTATATACATATCATTATTCCTATGGCATTATCATCCCAAAATTCTGCTAAAGCATCAAGACGTATATCAAATATGAATTTTACTATATCACCGATATCATAACCTCATATCAACTCTCATTGACTCATCTCAATCCCAAATATCATCCTCAAATCCGTATGTGAACACATAGTCCCATACCCACGTGAACACATATCTATAAGAATCCCATAACCGCATATGTAATAAGGATGTATGCAAGTATGTATGTGTGAATATGTATGTGTAGTGCACCCACTACCCTAGGGTTCGTAACCTTTCACCAATCCATCACACAAATATACATTTTAACATTATTATCGATTCCAAATAACATATATTAAATGTAAGTGTGTATACTCATCCGTATACATCACGACGAATTGCGGGGGTGCTATACGCCATCCACCCGACTTCTCCCCGTAGATATAAATCTACTCACCTTTCTTTATGCGTGCCGGTACCGATGTCGCCATTTGCATCTCCAACGCTTCGGCACCACGTGGGGTACCTACAAGGATATCACACGCTAAAACACATGAAAACCATGTCGGAAACCAAAATGGTGCACGCTATGTCTATAAGTAAAAACCTATAGCCTTGCGTGCAAACACGGCCAATATCCCTCTGCCGTTGGCGTTCAAACGCTACCCGACCGAAACGATTCATCGAATACCAAAGTCCATACGAAAACAAGTCGCAAATCTTGCGCCAACTCAAGAAAATCAACCCAGATTCTACCCTGATTGGAATCAGACAAAACTAGATATACCAGGGGTCAAGTTTACAGGTAAAAAACCTGTGCACGCAAAACGACGGGGTTTCCTACAGCTCTGGCCGCAAATTGCGGCCAGATGGAATATATCTGCGGCCGGGATAAAGAGGTGTGGGCTAGGGTTTTGTGGGATGGTTCTAGGGTACCTGCACAGCTTACTGCCAAGTCAATTTTATTTTAGGAGGTCCGGGTTGATAGCAGTTTCCCGAAAAGCCACAAAGTCGACAATATCGATAAAATACGCCAAGTTGAAACATTCAGGTTACCAACTGGGAAACTGGGGTAATCTTGGTTAAACTGGTCTCAAACACACCTAATAAGGTTATACTAACCATTAAAACAAACACTTGTTCAAGTCTCACTAAAATTGGCCTAAACTAGCACTGATCATGATATAAACACTAAATTTCAGCTATAAAACCAGAACTTGGCAAGATAGGAGTTGGGTTGCAAGATTATACCTCAAGAGATCTTAGATGAAGGAGAAGGGAAGAAGGAGGAAGTGGGGTGGTGCTGCTGAAGTGCCCCGGGACTGAAGTTGCTGTTGCAACTGAGGCTGATGCTGGTTCTGTGGCTGCTGCTGAAAACAGATTCCTTTTGTTTTTCTTTGCTGTTGCAGCAGCTGCTGGTGTGGCTGATGTTTGTTGTGGTTGTTTTGGTGATAGCGTGTGGTGTGATGAGGGTGTGGGGTTGTTTTAATGATGTTGTAGCTGTGCCTGTTGGTAGCAGCAGATGTAGGGGTGGCTGATGGGTGTTATCAGCTGATGTGATAACAATTGGGACTGAAGTGTTGATATGGGGCTGTTATTGCAGCTGTTGCTGAAGTAGTTGCTGTTCTGATGGCTGAAAAGGTACTGATGTGAGTGTGTAGGTATTGGGCTAAGGTGTTAGGGGCTGCTGATACAGCTGCTGCTGAGTTGCTGATGTTACTGTGTAGGGTTGTTAGGCACGCGCTCAAGGGTCTACGAGGCATCAACCATGCCCGATTAAAAAATTAGCCGTGCCGAACAACCCGAATACGGAACTTTAAATTAGAGATTAGGCAAAAACAAGCATGCTAAACAATTTAACACTAAGTGAGAGGGATTACAACCTTTGTAGATCCAGTCCTTCACTTCATATGCTCCGTGTTGTGGTCCCTTCGCTGCGATCATCGGGATCCGGACTCTCGAGAGGTTCCACGAAGAGAAAGACGCAACCTTTGCTTCCGATCTTCGATACTAAGATGATCTACCTTGAAGTTTCTTTAACACAAGCTAACACTCATGAAATGATGTGAACACCCTCATCTAAATGGCAAGGGAAGATGAGGATGATGAAGTAGGATTTTTGCTCTCTTTATTTATATTTTTCTCACAATTATTCATCACCTTTGAAAAATCAAGCAAGCTTTTTCTTGAAAAGAGAATGAAGAAGAAGATGAACAATAATAGAATTGTAATGAATAATAAAAGTTATCATAATTATTTATGCAACCATGGTTGTAGTAACCATTGTAGAGAGTTTACTAGGTTTAGGGTTTGGGTTAGGTCAAAGGGTGAGTCACTTACAAATATCTATCATAATATCTTAACAAAGACAAAGTAAAGCTTCTAGAATCAACTAGAAGGTTTAACCCTAATCCAAACCCTAATCATGTTTAAACTCCTCTAAACATGTTGCATTAATAATTATAATATGTTACAATATTATATATCACATATACAATATTTATTGTAACAAAATAAAATAATACATTTAACATATATCGCATATATATCAATGTATTACCCGAGTGAGAAAAAGAATCTTTTAGTGAGCAAATATTAGTTAATGCAATTTAATATATCAAATATATTATTATACATTAAATTATCGAATCAACACTTGATCCGACAATCCGGCTATATCGCATATAACCGACTAATATTTATCCGTTCCGATTCATCGAATCAACACTTGATCCGATGACCCGGCTGATATCAAATATCGCGAGAATATAATACGGTATCACATATCGCATTATCCTCGGTCCCGCACATATCACATATGTGCTCCTACTCCGTTTTGCCTGAGTCAAGAAACCTCTGTGTAGGACTCTAAAGAATCGTCAATACGCCGGCAGTAGGTGATGATCATATCAAATACCCATAAGCTGCAAGCGGTCAGCTAAACGTAACAGCCACCCAGGTATTGAGCGCTCAGAAGATCAACAAGCAAGCCTGTAACTTCTCCTATGAATCCAAACAGTAACACTCCCGTACAGTCCGGTCTCGTCGTCTGATATGTTGCATATCTCGCCTAGGGGTGGTAAACGTCAGACCCCAGTAGCTCGATAAGTCGTGTCGATATGAGGTCTATAACAGTTTGAGAAACTACTGATAACACTTACCAGTAAATCTCAGCAACCCTGGCCAGGGATTTCCGGTTATAGCCAATCGAACACAGCACAACATCAACTCCCTATACCGGGAGAGACGAATCCCCTCCTATCGCTCATTGCCTCCATGCGATTCGGGACTGTACCCAAAAGCCACCTTTTTGCACGCCCTCTTGGACGTGGTATGATGGAAATCAAAGCACAGAGGGAACCACACAAGACTCTATGACGATCTCGGGTCAACAGACTACTCTGTACCAGTGTCACCGGAGAACTGCCATCTGACGTATGGTATAATACCATCTGGGAGTTCTCGGCGAGTCCGTCCAGTGTACCCAGTCTCCACTGAGCACCCGTACACCATCCTTGATGTCAAACACCGATGGATATGGGATCATCCATCGCCCATCATATGGGTCAAGATGCGTATACGCTAGTCTACTCTGGTGTATCGATGCCCTGTCTCGATACACCCTCGACTAGGAACAGTTATAGGATGTACTCGTCGACTGCCGTGTCCCCACTAGTATGATCTCATCGTAGTCCCAGTAGTCGAGTACATATCCTAAGGGCTTTATCAATATGTAATATAGAGACAATCAGAGTACATGTTAAGATAAAGTACAACCAGATAGCATACTATCATGTCGAGCAAGAAAGTCCTCCCTATATATGTCCTAGCATCCACTACAATATACATCGTATGTACAGTAATGGCCTCTTGGGCATACATATAACTAACAATCTCCCACTTGCACTAGGGCCATCTGTTATGGTATCGCATACCCAACAATTAGCTGCGGTTGAAGTATCTCATACTCAACCATCCCATAAAAGTCTCTACTGGGAAAAAGGCCTTTGTGAGTGGATCCGCGCTGCTGTCCTCTGTGTCTACTCTCCTAACCTTGATCTCCCTGGAGATCAACCATCTCCATGATTAGGTGATACTGCCTAAGAATTATATCTGGATTTCTGATGGGACGGTAGTTCCTTGGCTGAAGCCACAACTCCATTGTCACACAATGGTAGGAAGGAAGTTCATCTTATGAACTTATATATATCCAGACTGCCTCTTTGGTAGTATCCTTGGTAACGATGTATCTTGCCTTTAATCGTCTAGTATGTCACGGTATCTAGCTTGGAACTCTTCCAACATACCGTCCCTCCACTGAGGGTATAGACAAGCCTGCGACTGACATTCAGTCGTCCTTATCAGCCTGGAACCTTTCCAGTGATTCTCCCCCAGGATCGATTGATACCTTCTCACTACAACTAGTGAGTATCCTAACATCCAATTAGAACTATCTTATAGATCCAAAACCCAGGATTTAGGAGGTATCACTTTGATCCTATATGGAGAATCCTTGTGATATGCGGAGATTGACCGAGCGTAGCATAGGAAACTCCTTCCCTATCAAGAGTATGTCATCCACGTACTCTACGAGGATCACCACCATACTCCCTACTACCTTTTTGTATATACAAGGTTCATCTACCATTTTGATGAAGTCAAACTCTTTGACTACCACATCAAAACAGATGTTCCATCTCCGCGATGCCTGTTTTATCATATAAAACATCTTGCACACGTTTCCGCTGCTCCCACTGTCTACGAAGCCCTCTGGCTGTGTACTTATAGACGCTCTCTTCTAAAACATCATTTAGAAAAGAAGTCATGACACCCAACCACCAGATATCGTAGTCATGGTATGTAGCCGTGGCAAGTAGGATCTGGATGGACTTAAGCATAGCTCCTTAGAAAAGGTTTCATCATAATCCATACCTGGTCTATGATGCAAACCTTTAACAAGTCTAGCTTTGAAAGTCTCAACTTTTCCATGTACACCAAGTAATCTTCTCAAGATATACTTGCTCCTGATGGGGATTTAACCCTTCAGATAAAGCAACCAAAGTCCATACTTTGTTGGTGTATAAGGATTCCATCTCAGATCGATAAGCATCCAGCCATTCTTACAGAGTCCCACTCTTGATGGCCAGCTCGAAACTATTTGGGTCATCATCTCATGATGCAATCCTCGCTCCCACTGTCATTGAGAAACCGAAGTATCTCTCAGGTGGGTGAGGAACCCTACTAGATCGGCGGAGAGGCTGAGGTTCGTTGGAGACTATTGAATCCTTTGGTTCTACCAAATCATCAGCTGTAGTTTGTATAGCTGGAACATTTCCAGTTCTACATTACAGACCTTGCCTCGAGCTTGTCCGGATTTTGCTTTTAGACATAGGCCGGACAACCCCAAATCTTAACAAACTTAAGATATGGGCTCTTCCCTTTCCATATCACATATGAAGTGGTAGGCAATTGATTTGATTTGAACCCTATTTAATAGGTATGCAGCTTCTCAAGTGCATAACTCCCAAAAGGAAATAGGAAACTCAGTAGTACTCATCATAGAGCACACCATATCACATAGGGTGCTATTGCACCACCCCGATACACCGACGTGCTGTGTGTATACGGAGGAGTAATGCTGAGAGAGAATCTCATTCTCCTTTAGAATAGCCCAGGAATTCCGTGCACAAGTATTCTCCTCCTTGATCTCATCAAAGGACATAATACTTATACCCGTTGTTGGTTCTCTACTTCTAACTTATATTCCGTGAATATCTCAAAATGTTCGGACTTGTGTTTCAGCAGGAACATATGTCTGAATCTTGAGAGATCATCAGAGAATGTAATGAAGTACAAAGAACCAGTCTTGGCATGTGTAGACAGGAGACTTCCATACATCAGCATGTATCAATCCCAAGAGTTCACTAACTCTTTCTCTGTTTCCAACAAACAGAGCTGTGGTCATCTTATCTTTGTGACAGACAGGCAAGTTTTACAAGATGTAAATTCAAACTAATTTAAATATGCATCTAAATGTAACTTTAGCCAGTCGGGTCGCATTGATATGACCTAGTCTACAATGCCTCAAGAAGGATTCGTTCATTTCTGAACTCTTCCTCTTGTGTGTGTTCTGTACGTTAAGAACTGTGGTTTGATTTAGAACGTCAATGTTTTTAGATAACGTGCCTGAACCGATCAACTCTTGATATAGGAAATGTTCAAAACATTATCCAACAATACAAAATTATATCCTTTCTTTACTAATAAAGAGACTGATATGATTTTGTATATCAGGTTCGGTATCTAATAACATTTGTTCAGAATCAATGTATTCCGGTAATACAGGGTGACAGTGACCAACAGACTTGGCTGCAATACTTGCACCGTTTTCTGTCTCATGAAACTTATTACCCGTTCTCAGTTCTTTACCTATCTGTAGCCCATGTAACAAATTACATATATGAGATCCTGATCCGGTATCACATACCCAGGACGTAAAGGATACTGAGAAACAATTCTGTGTAATGAACACACCCGAAGATGTTGCATCAACATGCACTTTCTTCGTTTGGGCGGCACGGGAATTCTGGTAATCCCCAATTTCCTGCTCTGTCCTATAACAATTATAAGTTGGAGCGGGACCAACGTTCCCCAGCTCAGTATAACAAGCGGGTTCGGTCAATATATCCATTTTATTATCTTGATTAAGGCGTGATATGGTCGCTATCTGGAGAGAGAGAAGAAAACACTCAGCGTATGCTCTTGCAAGATTAGATTGGTTATCTAATATATCTAATCAGGATGTCTCCCACTGTTTTAATCAAATCTTCCTTCAAACCTTAAAAGGAAAAACTAGCCGGGATTAATTACATGCTACAAGTTCGCCAATCTTTCAGCCAGGCCAGTGTCGGTACTTTGAGGGAGGTCCCCCGTGCTTTCGCACGAACCTAATTAAAGTAAACCTCATTTTCCCAGAGGCGTAACCCCGTTAACACCTTTCTAGACACCTACTTGATCGGCTAATTGTAATGTGTAAAACTCTCCCAGGAGTAACTCTTACTCGCAGCGGGTATCGGGATCCAACTATCTAATAGAAGGTATGCAATCTCATTGCAAATTTCAACACTTGAAATTCCCAATAATATTTTACCCCAAGCCTCCTATGACCTTGACAAAGGCCAACAAACCATAGGCTGCTAGTCAAGTTCAACCCGTCATTTCTTGATTGAAGTAAACCCACCCGCACGGCCCTTGACAAAGGCCAACAAGGTCGCACGACTACCCTAATCCAATCAGCATCATATGCATAAGCAGATAAGTACTATTCAGCTACCGCACACTACGCCTTGACAAAGGCCAACAAACGCAGCACGAATACTAAACAGTCCTTATCTGAAATGACGGAGGGCTACGACAGGTTTTTAAGAAAACCCTTTGCGTAATGAACTTGATATCGTTGTAGAATCGAGTGATTTTAAATGGAGTGTTTTTGAGGCTTTTCTAGTTTTGCTAAAGGGGTCACTCCCGGTGAAGGGATCGTCGGCCCTTTCCTCATCGAATAAGGTGCAGGATATATCATATATACCGCTGTGCAAAGCAGAAACTATAGAAGTAATCAAAAAACAAACCGAGTTTGTAGCATCTGCCAGTTATTGCTATAGGAGTCACTCCCGGTGAAGGGATCTCGGTCCCTTCCTTATCGAATAAGGTGCTGGATGTTCTACAAGGAACACCGCTATGCAAAGTAAGAACTAGAGCTACCAGTTTTTATAAACAAGTTTCTATAACATCTTAGGTTTCTTTTAGTTTCATTAATCTCATTAATGAAGTCCCATTTTATTATGCTTCGCAAGCATCACATTTGAAACGAAATCTGCAATATAACATATATCTCATATATATATAATATAAACATTCGTCTCAGACAGTAATATGATCTCATCACAGAACATTGCAGCAGAAGAACATATATGAAATATTGGATATACTAGGACATCCGTGTTTTCAATACGAGCCTGTATAAAACACGGATTCCACGGTCGCGATGAATAGCCAAACCCACATCCCTAGACCCCTACGAGAGCGTCAAGTAACACTGCCAATTCTAGGGTTAGGAGACCCGGTCCCGACTCCTCGAGATGGTCTCCCACTGGACCCTAGAACCCGGTTACTTGTGCTCCCCTCCTTGGGTCTACCTAATGCGGAAAAGTAAATAATATACAACGGTGACAGCTTCCGCTACCTGGAAGTGCCCCAATAAAAGAATATTACATACAAAAGAATTTTACATGAATGAAAAAGAAAAACTCTCATCTCACATAAAACCCCCGGCTATTCAAACACGACGATCCAATACAACATATCACAGCAAAACATAATATCTCATATCATCAACGTAAGCAAGTATGCATATCCCGATTGTCGTTGATGTATAGCAACGAAGCCGGCGATACACCACATACTACGCTTACGGTCACAGAAAAGAAAGTGTAAAACTACAACAGTTGGAATCCGCAACCTCTTTAGACATCGCATGCCTAACCAAATGAATTCCTTAGACATCGCATGCCTAACAATTATAAACTCCGCATTTTAGTCTCATTATCGAAATCTCTTTTCAATATCAAGTCGGGCAATTCAACAAGATTCCCGACGTCCTGATCGAATGCTCGTCGCAAACTTTAGTAGACGGCCGCACCCCCGATACCGTCGACGAAATGCACCAAGGCGGAACACCGCTACCGGGAGCACCCGAACGGATGCTTTCGGCGACGGGGTTCTCCTACAGTCACTTGGTCGGGGCTATGGGGCGTAGCTGTCTATTAAGTCTACCCGGCGAGTATCCGCGTACGCTACGTGATTGCGACGGACTTTTGATCACATCAAAATTCCGTGGCAACCGATCATCTGAGAATAAACTGCTATGTTTATAATATTCAAATTAGTTATCTCATAACTACCTGTGGATTCCAAATATTGTATCACATTCCAGATAAATAGAAAAAGTTAAACTTTCCGATCGAATCATCAAGCACCCAAGATTTCCCCAATATATCTCAACACTTGAAATCAGTTTAAAAATGTCCATCACATACCACAGTACCAATGGTCCAGCCGTAGAAGGGTCAAGCCAACGCCTCACATGTGGCACGCCGTACTGCCCCAAACCCTAAGATTCAAAGGGTAGTTCAAGACGGTCACATAATCGAGTTAAGGTTTGTTGTCTTCTAGAGGGTCCACCGAGTTACTTGCACGACTTAGAACATTCTTAAACACGAGAAAAAATCCAACTTTTGAAAAATTTTCCGATAGGGGAAAAATTGAGTTATTGATATCCGTTCGAACTTTTTAACAGTTTCTAAAAATTATCCGGACAAAACTAAACAAAGTTAAAATATTCGATCGAATCTTTAAGTCCCCAATACAACCCAGATTATTCAACAGTTGAATAAATGTTAAACATTCCCAGAAAATACAACATTAAAAAATAGGAGTTACTGTGAAACGCACGTGCCAAGAATCGACCATGTGGCCGCGGAACCGCCGCACAAGCTGGGGTGGGGCCGCGGTTCCGCGACTCTTTGGTCGAATTGCGCTCACGTGCTTCACAGTAATTCTTGTAATTACCTGCTGTAATTTTTGGATATTTTTAATATGGAAAAATCACAGTTTTGAAAAAATTTCCAGAAAGTGGGTTTTATCGGGTTTTCCGGGTTCGATCGCACTTTAAACTTCGTCTAGACTTTGCCTAAAGCTCTAGCTTGGCTCTGATACCACTGTAGGGTTGCTAGGCATGCGCTCAAGGGTCTACGAGGCATCAACCATGCCCGATTAAAAAATTAGCCGTGCCGAACAACTCGAATACGGAACTTTAAACTAGAGATTAGGCGAAGACAAGCATGCTAAACAATTTAACACTAAGTGAGAGGGATTACAACCTTTGTAGATCCGGTCCTTCACTTCATATGCTCCGTGTTGTGGTCCCTTCGCTGCGATCATCGGGATCCGGACTCTCGAGAGGTTCCACGAAGAGAAAGACGCAACCTTTGCTTCCGATCTTCGATACTAAGATGATCTACCTTGAAGTTTCTTTAACACAAGCTAACACTCATGAAATGATGTGAACACCCTCATCTAAATGGCAAGGGAAGATGAGGATGATGAAGTAGGATTTTTGCTCTCTTTATTTATATTTTTCTCAAAATTATTCATCGCCTTTGAAAAATCAAGCAAGCTTTTTCTTGAAAAGAGAATGAAGAAAAAGATGAACAATAATAGAATTGTAATGAATAATAAAAGTTATCATAATTATTTATGCAACCATGGTTGTAGTAACCATTGTAGAGAGTTTACTAGGGTTAGGGTTTGGGTTAGGTCAAAGGGTGAGTCACTTACAAATATCTATCATAATATCTTAACAAAGACAAAGTAAAGCTTCTAGAATCAACTAGAAGGTTTAACCCTAATCCAAACCCTAATCATGTTTAAACTCCTCTAAACATGTTGCATTAATAATTATAATATGTTACAATATTATATATCACATATACAATATTTATTGTAACAAAATAAAATAATACATTTAACATATATCGCATATATATCAATGTATTACCCGAGTGAGAAAAAGAATCTTTTAGTGAGCAAATATTAGTTAATGCAATTTAATATATCAAATATATTATTATACATTAAATTATCGAATCAACACTTGATCCGACAATCCGGCTATATCACATATAACCGACTAATATTTATCCGTTCCGATTCATCGAATCAACACTTGATCCGATGACCCGGCTGATATCAAATATCGCGAGAATATAATACGGTATCACATATCGCATTATCCTCGGTCCCGCACATATCATATATGTGCTCCTACTCCGTTTTGCCTGAGTCAAGAAACCTCTGTGTAGGACTCTAAAGAATCGTCAATACGCCGGCAGTAGGTGATGATCATATCAAACACCCACAAGCTGCAAGCGGTCAGCTAAACGTAACAGCCACCCAGGTATTGAGCGCTCAGAAGATCAACAAGCAAGCCTGTAACTTCTCCTGTGAATCCAAACAGTAACACTCCCGTACAGTCCGGTCTCGTCGTCTGATATGTTGCATATCTCGCCTAGGGGTGGTAAACGTCAGACCCCAGTAGCTCGATAAGTCGTGTCGATATGAGGTCTATAACAGTTCGAGAAACTACTGATAACACTTACCAGTAAATCTCAGCAACCCTGGCCAGGGATTTCCGGTTATAGCCAATCGAACACAGCACAACATCAACTCCCTATACCGGGAGAGACGAATCCCCTCCTATCGCTCATTGCCTCCATGCGATTCGGGACTGTACCCAAAAGCCACCTTTTTGCACGCCCTCTTGGACGTGGTATGATGGAAATCAAAGCACAGTGGGAACCACACAAGACTCTATGACAATCTCGGGTCAACAGACTACTCTATACCAGTGTCACCGGAGAACTGCCATCTGACGTATGGTATAATACCATCTGGGAGTTCTCGGCGAGTCCGTCCAGTGTACCCAGTCTCCACTGAGCACCCGTACACCATCCTTGATGTCAAACACCGATGGATATGGGATCATCCATCGCCCATCATATGGGTCAAGATGCGTATACGCTAGTCTACTCTGGTGTATCGATGCCCTGTCTCGATACACCCTCGACTAGGAACAGTTATAAGATGTACTCGTCGACTGCCGTGGCCCCACTAGTATGATCTCATCATAGTCCCAGTAGTCGAGTACATATCTTAAGGGCTTTATCAACATGTAATATAGAGACAATCAGAGTACATGTTAAGATAAAGTACAACCAGATAGCATACTATCATGTCGAGCAAGAAAGTCCTCCCTATATATGTCCTAGCATCCACTACAATATACATCGTATGTACAGTAATGGCCTCTAGGGCATACATATAACTAACATACTGTTGCATATAGCAGCAGCTGATGTGATAAAAATTGGGCTGAGGTTGTTGCTGATGATATTTGATATGGGCTGATGGTGTTGCAGCTGATGTTAGTGAGTGTATGTGAGTGAGAGGGATATATGTGAGAGAGATAAGAAAAAAGGCTTGAAGTGAAGTAAGGTTAACTCCTATCATCTTCACTCAACATTAAATGCAAGTCATGGCACAACCATCATGCCTCCTCTCTCTCTCTCTCTTGCCACAAGTCAACCCCAATCTAATTAAACCAAACTACACCCTTAGTTAAAACTAATTAACTTAACCAAATGGGTTAGACCACCATGGTCATCTAAGCATGGTTCATCCCTAAGCCATCATGAGTCCATAACATGAGACAAGTGTGGAAAATTTTATGTGCACAATTTTGCACAAAAAGCCAAAAATCCAAATAGCGATTTTTGATCGCGATTAACACTAAAGTCGCATATAATTCATCATAAAAACTGTAAATGGCATATTTCCACAAAATAACCTATTTTAGAATTTCCAAAATTTTTCTCCGGAATTTTCCCCATTTATCGGTATTTAATTATACCGACTATTAAAATATTCATTAAAAATTAATATTAAATTATGAAAATTCCCAAAAATAATACTTTATTTTTTTGAAATGTTACACGGCAGTCCACATGTCGGACGCTCGTCCCGCAATAACAAATGTACAAATGAAATAAAACTGTACTAACATTGCACCCAAGCTATCTACCACGACGATCCAACCAACATCACAGCACAACACAGAACATCATCGTGAATGTCACGTTCGCAAACCCGTCTAAAAGAACATATAGCAGTTAGACAGGTTTACCGATCAAATGACATTCACGGTCGCTGATAGAAATGTATGTACTGTTAAACTCCCACTTAAAATATCGATCGACTAAATTTCCAAATTGGCCCCAATAGCAAAACCAGCACTGAAACAGAAATCTGGGCCGAAACAGAATATGTCAAAAATCACAGTTCCAAGTCATAGGGCTACAGGAAAAATTTGGAAGTCCGTCGCCGCTAAACGACCGCGGAACCGTCGCCAATAGGGGGTAAGTGCGGCGGTTCCGCAGCGGTTTGGAGGCTTCAGGAGCTCAAATTTTTTCTGTACCCTTAAAAACGCCCGCACGGATTTTTAAGCCTCTGGAATAATTTTTTGACCACTTTTGAAAATCGGCAGAAACATCAAAAATGGAATCGTAATTTTGTAAAATTCCGTCGATTGATCTTTTAAGAGCGTTTAAACAAGCTAGTAAGGGGTTTAAAGGGTGGCTCTGATACCATGTTGGGTCACGGCAGCGCCCCGGCCGTCGAAACGCGGCCAAAATGCGGAACAAAAATTTATTAAACCGGCGCTACCACTACCCGATTCCTGGATCGACTTTAAACCCTAAACTAGCAGATTAACTAAGAGTTAGAATCGTTATACCGAGTTGATCCGTGTCCTTCGGTCTTCATTCCAAGCTCCTAGCGGATCCTTGATGTGGTTTGGTTGTCGGTCTTCCTTCGTCTCCGATGATCCACCCGAGGGAAACGGCGCAAGCTCTACCCTCGACAAACGAGGCAACCGACGCTCCAAAGTCGCTAGCGATGGAGAGTGAGGGTGTATGTGAAAGGTTCCTAGGCACCCTATAGAGGTCTCATAAGGCATCGGACATGCCATTTCAAAAATTTTGGTGCCGAGAAACCCTAGACTACGGATCGTTGCTAGAATTTTAGGCGAAAAGAAAAGCTAGTTAACACTTAACTATAAGGATATGGAAATTACAACCTTTGTAGATCCGGATATCCACCTCCACGGCTCCGCAACGAAGTCTCCTCGCTGTCCATGTCGAACCCCGGGCTCAAGCGTCGGCTTCGTCGGAGAAACGGGTGAGCTAGGTCGCCGGCTTCGTGTCAAAGACGATCTACGTCGAGGCATCGCAAGTTCAAGCTCCGACTTCACAAACTTGTGAAACTTGTGAAGTAAACACCCAAAACAACTTGGCAAGAGGTAGAGGGTGAAGAAATAGGAGGTGGGTTCTCTTTGGAATTGGATTTTACTCACTTTTGCTCAAGTTGCCATTAAAGTAGCAAGCTTGAAGAAGAAGAAGAAGATGAGCTAGTATTATGATAAGTCTTTTTAAAATAAAAGAAAAAGCAAATCTTATCATAATTCTAACAAGGGTTAAGTGTAGAGAGCAAACCATGGTAAGTGGGAATAGTTAGGGTTTAGTATAAAGACAAAATGGTCTTTGAGTCAAACCTTCATGAAGCTTCATTAAGCTTCATGACAAAAGAAAACCATTTTGTTTTTATAGAACAATTTAAATAAAAAGGAATGGATAAATAAATGTGTGATAAAATCAAAACCCTAATTATCCTCTTAACCATGGGTTTATTCTTTACACTTAACCAAATAAACATGCATCATCTAATATGATACAAAAAAGTGTACAAAAGTATATCACATATACATCATGCACATCAAGTGAGAAAATCCATTTAAAGTGAACCCATATTAGTTAATGTAACGTAATATATCAAATATATAATTATACATTAAATCATTAAATCAACACTTGATTTAACGACCCGGTCATATCGCATATAACCGACTAATATCAATAGTAACAACTTATCGAATCAACACTTGATCCGATAACCCGGCTATATCGCATATAACCGATCAATGTTACAAATCGCGAGAATCGAATACAGTATCACATACTGGTATTATTCTCGGTCCCGCACATATCTCATATGCGCTCTTATTTCGTTTCGCTTGAGCCAGGAAACCTCTGTGTAGGACTCTAAAGACTCGTCAATACGCCGGTAGCAGATGATGATCATATCAAGCATCCACAAGCCGCAAGCGGTCTACTAAACGTAACGGCCACCCGGGTATTGAGCGATCAGAAGATCGACGAGCTAGCCCGCTCACACTCCTACGAATCCGACCAGTAACACTTACCGTACAGTCCGGTCTCTTCGTCTGATATGTCGCATATCAAGTCTAGGGGTGGTAAACGTCAGACCCCAATAACCCGATAAGTCGTGCCGATATGAGGCTCATAACGGGTCGAGAAACTACTGGTAACACTTACCAGCAAATCTCTGATCAGCCCTGGCCAGGGACTTCCCTTCTACGGCCAATCGAGCACTACGCATCATCAACCCCCAATACCGGGAGAGACGAAACCCCTCCTATCGCTCATTGCCTCCATGTGACTCGGGACTGTACCCAAAGACCACCGTTTTGCACGCCCTCATGGACGTGGTAAGGTGGAGATCAAAGCACAGTGGGAATCACACAAGACTCTATGACGATCTCGGGTCTACAGACTAACCTGTACAAGTGTCACCTGAGAACTGCCATCTGACGTGAGGTATAATACCAACTGGGAGTTCTCGGCGAGTCCGTCCAGTGTACCCAGTCTCCACTGAGCACCCGTATACCATCTCTGATGTCAAACATCAATGGATATGGGATCATCCATCGCCCATCACATGGGTCGAGAAGCGTATACGCTAGTCTACTCTGGTATATCGATGCCCCGTCTCGATACACCCACGACTAGGGACCTTGAAGGATGTACTTATAGACTACCATGTCCCCACTAGTATGATCTGCATCATAGTCCAGGTAGTCAAGTACACATCCTAAGGGCTTTACCAACATGTAACTATAAGACAGTATAAAGAGACTAGTGTACACGTTAAGATAAAGAGCAACCAGATAGCATACTATCATGTTGAGCAAGAAAGTCATCTCTATATATGTCCAAGCATCCAATATAATATACATCATCTGTACAATACTGGCCTCTAGGGCATACATACAACTAACAATCTCCCACTTGCACTAGGGCCAGCTGCTGTAGTATCGCATACCGAGCATCTCGAAGAGTCTCTCAAACTGTATCTGGGGAATGGCCTTCGTGAGTGGATCTGCCGTGTTATTCTTCGTGTCAACCCTCCTGACCTCGATCTCCCGGCGATCAACTATCTCCCGGATCAGGTGATACCGCCTCAGAATATGCCTGGATCGCTGATGGGACCTGGGTTCCTTGGCCAAAGCCACCGCTCCATTATTATCGCAATACAAAGGTATTGGATGCTCAATGGATGGAACCACTCCAAGTTCAGTAATGAACTTCTTGATCCAGACAGCCTCTTTGGCAGCATCGTTGGCAGCGATGTATTCAGCCTCCATCGTCGAGTCTGCCACGGTTTCCTGCTTGGAACTCTTCCAGCTAACCGCCCCTCCGTAAAGGGTAAAGACAAAGCCCGACTACGACTTAGAGTCGTCCTTATCACTCTGGAAGCTCGAATTGGTAAAGGACTCCACTTGGAGTTCTCCGTTACCATACACCAAGAACATATCTCTAGTCCTTCGCAAGTACTTAAGAATGCTCTTCACAGCTGTCCAGTGACTCTCTCCAGGATCAGCTTGATACATGCTCACTATACTTAGTGAGTATGCTACATCGGGTCTGGTACATAGCATCGCATATATGAGAGAGCCTACTGCCGAAGCATAGGGTATACCTTGCATGCGAGCTCTCTCCAAATCAGTCTTGGGAGACATCTCTTTGGAGAGAGTGACTCCAGAGATCGTAGGCAAGTTCCCACGCTTGGACTCTTCCATACTAAACCTCTTTAGTATGGTGTCAATGTACCTGGATTGGGACAATCCCAAAATCCTTTTGGATCTATCTCTATAGATCCTAATTCCCAATATGCAGGAGGCATCACCAAGATCTTTCATTGAGAATCTTTGTGATAAGAAGAGCTTGACCGATTGCAGCATAGGAATATCATTTCCTATCAAGAGTATGTCGTCCACGTACAATACGAGGAAGACAACTTTACTCTCTGCCACCTTCTTGTAGATACAAGGTTCATCTGGATTTTTGACGAAATCAAACTCTTTGATAACGACGTCAAAGCAGATGTTCCAACTCCGCGAGCTTTAATCCATAAATGGATTTAAGCAGCTTGCACACCTTTCCGCTGCTCCCACTGTCTACGAAGCCCTCTGGCTGAGTCATGTACACGCACTCTTCTAAATCACCATTTAGAAAGGCGGTCTTAACATCCATTTGCCAGATTTCGTAATCATGATAAGCAGCGATGGCAAGCATGATCCGGATGGATTTAAGCATAGCCACTGGAGAAAAGGTTTCGTCATAGTCCACACCAGGTCTTTGACGAAAACCCTTTGCTACAAGTCAAGCTTTGAAAGTCTCCACTTTCCCATCTACACCAAGTTTCTTCTTGAAGATCCACTTGCTCCCAATGGGTTTTACCCCTTCAGGAGCAACGTCCAAAGTCCATACTTTGTTGGTGTACATGGATTCCATCTCGGACCACATGGCATCCAGCCATTTCACTGAGTCCCCACTCGTGATAGCCTGCTCGAAGCTAGTTGGGTCATCATCCTCCATGATGCAATCCTCGCTTCCACCATCCATGAGAAAACCGTAGTATCTCTCAGGTTGGCGAGGAACCCTACTAGATCGGAGGAGAGGCTGAGGTTCATTGGGAGCTACTGAATCTTCTGGTTCCACTAAATCTTCAGTTACGGTTTGTGTATGTGGAACCTCTTCCAGCTCTACCACTTTGCCACTAATTTCTTTTTCAAGGAATTCCTTTTCTAAAAAGGTGGCATGCTGAGCAACAAACACTTTTTGTTCCTCACTGTGGTAGAAAAAATACCCATATGAATTCTTTGGATATCCCACAAACTTGCAGAGAACTGACCGTGCCTCGAGCTTGTCCGGATTTTGCCTTTCGACATAGGCCGGACAACCCCATATCTTAACTCGTTTAAAATATGGTCTCTTCCCACTCCATATCTCATATGGTGTGGTAGGTACAGATTTAGATGGAACTTGATTCAATAGGTATGTTGCTGTTTCCAGTGCATAACCCCAGAAGGAAATAGGTAACTCAGCTGTGCTCATCATAGAGCGCACCATATCTAATAGGGTGCGGTTCCTCCGTTCTGATACACCGTTGTGCTGTGGTGTATATGGAGGAGTCAGCTGAGAGAGAATCCCATTCTCTTTTAGGAAGTCCAGGAATTCATTGCTCAAGTATTCCCCTCCTCGATCAGATCGAAGGATTTTAATACTTTTTCCGGTTTGGTTCTCAACTTCTTGTTTATATTCCCTAAATTTCTCAAAAGCTTCTGATTTGTGTTTCATCAGGAACACATACCCGAACCTAGAGAGATCGTCAGTGAATGTAATGAAGTATGAAGAACCATCCCTGGCATGTGTAGACATGGGACCACATACATCACTATGTATAAGTCCCAAGAGTTCGGTAACTCTTTCTCCGTGTCCCGTAAACGGAGTTTTGGTCATCTTTCCTTTGAGACATGACTGGCAAGTGTCATAAGATGAAAATTCGAAAGGTTTTAAATATCCATCCTTATGCAACTTAGCCAGTCGTGTCACATTGATGTGACCCAGTCTACAATGCCACAAGAAGGATTCGTTGAGTTCAGAACTCTTCCTCTTGTGTGTGTTTGTTATGTTCAGAACTGTTGATTGATTTAGAACATAAATGCCATTGCATAACGTGCCTGATCCAACCAACTTTTGGTTACGGAAAATGTTCATAACATTATCCTGTAATACAAAATTATATCCTTCTTTACTTAATAAAGAAACCGATATAATGTTGCATATCAGGTTCGGCATGTAATAGCATTCATTCAGAACCAATGTATTACCAGTTGGTAATACAGGGTGATATTCCCCGACAGTCTTAGCTGCAACAATTGCACCATTTCCAACTCTAATGTCTTTATCACCTTCTCCAAGTTCTCTACCTTTCCTTAGCCCATGTAACTGATTACATATATGGGATCCTGACCCGGTATCCAATACCCAGGACGTAGAGCAAATAGAGAAACAGTTCTCAGTAACGAACACACCCGAAGAAAATGCATCAACATGTACTTTCTTCATTCGGGTGGCATGGGAATCCTGGCATTCCGCTATATCCTGTTCATTCCTATAACTCTTATAGGAAAGAACGGAACCAACGTTCCCCAGCACAGTATAACATGCGGGTTCGGTCAATACATCCATATTATTATCTTTATTAGGGCATGAAATGGTTGCTACCTGGAGAGAGAGAGAGAAGAAAACACTTTAGCGTATGCTCGTACAAGATCAGATTGGTTATTATCTTATCTAATCAGGATGGCTCCCACTGCTTTTTATCAAATCTTCCTTCAAACCCTAAAAGGAAAGACTAGCCGGGATTAATTACACACTACAAGTTCGCCAATCTTTCAGCCAGGCCAGTGTCGGTACTTTGAGGGAGGTCCCCCGTGCTTTCGCACGAACCTAATTAATGTAAACCTCGTTTTCCCAGAGGCGTAACCTCGTTAACACCTTTCTAGACACCTACTTGATCGGCTAATTGTAATGTGTAAAACTCTCCCAGGAGTAACTCTTACTCACAGTGGGTATCGGGATCCAACTATATCATAGAAGGTATGCAATCTCATTGCAAATTTCAACACTTGAAATTCCCGATAATATTTTGCCCCGAACAATCTATGACCTTGACAAGGTCAACAAATCATAGTACGCAAGTCAAGTCCAACCCGTCATTTCTTGATTGAATCAAACCCACCCGCACGACCCTTGACAAGGTCAACAAGGCCGTACGACTACCCTAACCCAATCTGCATCATATGCATAAACAGACAAATACTGGTTAGCTACCGCACACTGCGCCTTGACAAGGTCAACAAACGCAGCACGAATACTAAACAGGACTTATCTGAAATGACGGAGGGCTACGCTAGGTTTTTCTGAAAACCTATTGCGTAATGAACTTGATATCGTTGTAGAATCAAATGAAGTTTTGAAATGGAGTGATTTTGAGGCTTTTCTAGTTTTGCTAAAGGAGTCACTCCCGGCGAAGGGATCTCGGTCCTTTCCTCGTCGAATGAGGTGCGGGATATATCATATATATCGCTGTGCAAAGCAAAAACCCAAAAAGCAGTCAAAAGCAAACCGAGTCTGTAGCATCAGCCAGTTATTGCTAAAGGAGTCACTCCCGGTGAAGGGATCTCGGTCCTTTCCTCATCGAATAAGGTGCGGGGTATATCATATATACCGCTGTGCAAAGCAAGAACTGTAGCTACCCCCTTTTTATTTTAAAATCTGATTCTACAACATCTTAGGTTTCTTATCTTTCATTAATCACATTAATGAAGTCCCATCATTTAAGCACCTAAACATCACAGATAGATATGACGTACACTTATGCCATCCGCATTCGCCTCGATGTCCCCTCGTGCACCGTTAGGTTAGGTAACTAACGACAGAGCAGGGCAGGGCTAGCGCGGGTGTAAAACATAAGTAACGTCTATATAATATATCGTATATACTATATACTATATCCATCACAGAGTCACAACACAGATATCGCAGCAGAATAAACATATGAAATATTGGATATTCTAGGACGTCCGTGTTTTCAATACGAGCCAGTATAAAACACGGATTCCACGGTCGTGATGAATAGCCAATCCCACACCCTTAGACCCCTATGAGAGCGACAAGCAACCCTGCCAATTCTAGGGTTAGGAGATCCGGACTCGACCCCTCGAGTTGGTCTCCCTCTGGACCCCAGAACCCGGTTACTTGTGCTCCCCTCCTTGGGTCTATCCTAATGCGGAAAAGTAAATAATATAAAAAAGGTGACATCTTCCGCTACCTGGAAGTGCCCCAAATAAAAGAATATTACATACAAGTTTTTACATGAATGAAAATGAAAAACACTCATCTCACATAAAAACCCCCGGCTATTCAAATACGACGATCCAATATAACATATCCAGCAACACATAACATCACATGTCATCAACGTAAGTAAGTATGCATACTCCAATTGTCGTTGACGTATAGCAACGAAACCGGCGATATGAACATACTACACTTACGGTCACAGAAAAGAAAGTGTAAAATTACAACAATTGGAATCCGCAACTTCTTTAGACATCACATGCCTAATCAAATGAAATACTTAGACATCACATGCCTATCAGTTATAAATCCCGCATTTTAGTCTCATTATCGAAAACTCTTTTCAATATCATATGGGACTAAACTGCTAAATTTATAACATTCATTCAGTTATCACATAACTGTTTGTGAATTCCAATTATTGTATCACATTCCAGATAAACAGAAAATGTTAAACTTTCCGATCGAACAGTCGAATACCCAAGTTTTCCCGATACAGTCCAACACATGAAATAAGTCTAACAACATTCAGTTCGTGCCTCAGTACCGACGGTCCAGCCGTAGAAGGGTCAAGCCAACGCCTCACATGTGGCACGCCGTACTGCCCCAAACCCGAAGGTTCAAAGGGCAGTTCAAGACGGTCACATAATCGAGTTAAGGTTTGTTGTCTTCTAGAGGGTCCATCGCGTTACTTGCACTACTTAGAACGTCGTTAAACTACGGAAAAATCCAACACTTGGAAATTTCCCGACAGGGGAAAAATTGGGTATTTATATCCGGTCGAACTTTTTAACATATTGTAAAATATCCGGATAGCCACATAGACGAAACTTGATAATTCGATCGAACCGACGACCTCCCAATACATCCCAGAAAATTCAACTCTTGAATAAATTTTAAAAATTCCCAGAAAACTCAGAAGAATTTATCAGGAATTACTGTGCAAAAAAATAGGGCTGACGTCACCAGAGCGCCGCGGAACCGCCGCATAAGCTAGGCTTATGCCGCGGTTCCGCCGCACTAATCACTGTTCACCAGAAACTTTTTGCACAGTAATTCTTATTTTTCTATGCTGAATTTTTTAGCAATTTTTAATTCAGAAAAATCCAGATATTTCAAAAACGTCCAGAGAGCATTCTCGGGTGTGGGTTTCGGGTTCGTTCGAGTTTCAAATCGCGTCTAGACTTCGCCTAAGGCTCTAGCTAGGCTCTGATGCCAGTGAAAGGTTCCTAGGCACCCTATAGAGGTCTCATGAGGCATCGGACATGCCATTTCAAAATTTTTGGTGCCGAGAAACCCTAGACTACGAATCGTTGCTAGAATTTTAGGCGAAAAGAAAAGCTAGTTAACACTTAACTATAAGGATATGGAAATTACAACCTTTGTAGATCCGGATATCCACCTCCACGGCTCCGCAACGAAGTCTCCTCGCTGTCCATGTCGAACCCCGGGCTCAAGCGTCGGCTTCGTCGGAGAAACGGGTGAGCTAGGTCGCCGGCTTCGTGTCAAAGACGATCTACATCGAGGCATCGCAAGTTCAAGCTCCGACTTCACAAACTTGTGAAACTTGTGAAGTAAACACCCAAAACAAGTTGGCAAGAGGTAGAGGGTGAAGAAATAGGAGGTGGGTTCTCTTTGGAATTGGATTTTACTCACTTTTGCTCAAGTTGCCATTAAAGTAGCAAGCTTGAAGAAGAAGAAGAAGATGAGCTAGTATTATGATAAGTCTTTTTAAAATAAAAGAAAAAGTAAATCTTATCATAATTCTAACAAGGGTTAAGTGTAGAGAGCAAACCATGGTAAGTGGGAATAGTTAGGGTTTAGTATAAAGACAAAATGGTCTTTGAGTCAAACCTTCATGAAGCTTCATTAAGCTTCATGACAAAAGAAAACCATTTTGTTTTTATAAAACAATTTAAATAAAAAGGAATGGATAAATAAATGTGTGATAAAATCAAAACCCTAATTATCCACTTAACCATGGGTTTATTCTTTACACTTAACCAAATAAACATGCATCATCTAATATGATACAAAAAAGTGTACAAAAGTATATCACATATACATCATGCACATCAAGTGAGAAAATCCATTTAAAGTGAACCCATATTAGTTAATGTAACGTAATATATCAAATATATAATTATACATTAAATCATTAAATCAACACTTGATTTAACGACCCGGTCATATCGCATATAACCGACTAATATCAATAGTAACAACTTATCGAATCAACACTTGATCCGATAACCCGGCTATATCGCATATAACCGATCAATGTTACAAATCGCGAGAATCGAATACAGTATCACATACTGGTATTATTCTCGGTCCCGCACATATCTCATATGCGCTCCTATTTCGTTTCGCTTGAGCCAGGAAACCTCTGTGTAGGACTCTAAAGACTCGTCAATACGCCGGTAGCAGATGATGATCATATCAAGCATCCACAAGCCGCAAGCGGTCTGCTAAACGTAACGGCCACCCGGGTATTGAGCGATCAGAAGATCGACGAGCTAGACCGCTCACACTCCTGCGAATCCGACCAGTAACACTTACCGTACAGTCCGGTCTCTTCGTCTGATATGTCGCATATCAAGTCTAGGGGTGGTAAACGTCAGACCCCAATAACCCGATAAGTCGTGCCGATATGAGGCTCATAACGGGTCGAGAAACTACTGGTAACACTTACCAGCAAATCTCTGATCAGCCCTGGCCAGGGACTTCCCTGCTACGGCCAATCGAGCACTGCGCATCATCAACCCCCAATACCGGGAGAGACGAAACCACTCCTATCGCTCATTGCCTCCATGTGACTCGGGACTGTGCCCAAAGACCTCCGTTTTGCACGCCCTCATGGACGTGGTAAGGTGGAGATCAAAGCACAGTGGGAATCACACAAGACTCTATGACAATCTCGGGTCTACAGACTAACCTGTACAAGTGTCACCTGAGAACTGCCATCTGACGTAAGGTATAATACCAACTGGGAGTTCTCGGCGAGTCCGTCCAGTATACCCAGTCTCCACTGAGCACCCGTATACCATCTCTGATGTCAAACATCAATGGATATGGGATCATCCATCGCCCATCACATGGGTCGATAAGCGTATACGCTAGTCTACTCTGGTATATCGATGCCCCGTCTCGATACACCCACGACTAGGGACCTTGAAGGATGTACTTATAGACTACCATGTCCCCACTAGTATGATCTGCATCATATTCCAGGTAGTCAAGTACACATCCTAAGGGCTTTACCAATATGTAACTATAAGAAAGTATAAAGAGACTAGTGTACACGTTAAGATAAAGAGCAACCAGATAGCATACTATCATGTTGAGCAAGAAAGTCATCTCTATATATGTCCAAGCATCCAATATAATATACATCATCTGTACAATACTGGCCTCCAGGGCATACATACAACTAACAGTATGAATATGTCACTACAATTTTTCTCTCATCCATGTGCTCCATGGAGCAACTCAAGAAGAAGATGAAAGAGGTGATGAAGCTTTTTGGCATGAGCAAAGAAAAATGGCTAACTCTTTTTGTGTGAATGATAGAGTGAGAGAGCGAGCCAATGTCTAATGAGCATGGAAAAATGAAAAAACCCCACCACCATAGTGGCCGGCCCCTCCTCTCTCCTCCACACAAAAATGTCATATCCAATTTGAATAAACAAATCAAAGCCATGCTTTGTAACATGCTTTGACCCATGCTTATGCCACATCATCCCTTCCACCTCATTTATAAAACAAATGAATTTTCATAAATGGAAAATCATATAAATGAGGTGGCATCTTCTAGAAGCTATTCCATACAAAATACGGAATACTTCCCGGTACATGTATCGAAATACATATACGCGTATTCGTACCAAAAATACGAATAGCCAAGAGAGAAAACGAATAGTGAACAATAATACTAGAATACGTATATACAAATACATATATAAATTATTAAATCAAAACCCGATTTAATAATCCGGCTTAATCCTAAGCCGCTAGTATTATCAACCGTCCGATTAAAGTCTGCGCAGCAAGTGCACATATTTAATCGGACACCCGTATGTACCTACATACGACATGTACACCATATCCCCTGAACCGTGAAAACCCTCTGTGTGGGACTCTAAAGACTTGTCAATACGCTGGCAGTGGGTTTAACCACAAGCACGTCAGCGGCACTAGTTGTACGTAACGGCTACCCAGGTATTGAGCGAAAGGGAGGCCGACGAGCAAACTCATGCAGAACCCCTACTGAGCCTGACAGTGAAAATATCCGTACGGTCCGGTCTGTTCATCTAAGAGAATCGCATATCAAGTCTAGGGGGGTAGATAAAGTCAGACCCCCAACAACGCGATATTTAGTGTCGGCATGAAACCCATCACCACCTAAGAAACTATCGATCCTGGATCGGTAGTTCTCGTCCACCGTGGCCACGGATTTATGGTGATGGCCATTCATACACAATGCGACATCAACCCCCAATACCGGGAGAGACGAATCCCCGACAATCCGATCATTGCCTCCATGTGGCTCGGGACTGTACCCAACTAAAATCTGTTTGCACGACTCCTTTGAGCCGTGGTAGGTAGTAATCAAAGCACGGTGGGAACTCACACGAGACAAATGACGATCTCAGGTCGACAGATTAACCTGTACACATGTCACCTAGGAACTGCTATCTGACAATAGGTATAATACCAACTAGCAGGTTCCCGGCGAGTCCGTCCAGTGTACTCATAACCCAATGAGCACCTGTATACTATCTTAGGTGAACAAACTAGCACCAATGGCTTGTGAGACCTGGCCGCCGCCCTTCGTCAGGGTCTCGATCAGTATACACTAGTCTATACTAGAGTATCGATGCCCGGTCTCGATACTCCTACGACTAGGGACATTTAAGGATGTGCTTATAGACCCCAGCTCCCACATATATGATCGCCATCATAATGCTGGCAGTCAAGCAAGAATCCTAAGGGCTCTATCAACATGTACATGATGATAAAGACAAACCAGATAGCATACTATCATATTGTGTAAGACTTTTTATCGGTATAGGTCCTACCTCAATCATCATAATCACAAGTCCGCGACTATGATAATTGCCTTGAGGGCACTATAGCCAACGGTACTTACTTGGCCACAATTGGCGGTGAAGAGACGATTTGAGGGATATCTCACAACTTGTCACTTTGGAACAATTAGGAGCAGTCTAGTTGACTTAGGAGACCCTAGCTCTAGGTTTGATTGTGCATGTTTAAACTGTGGTTGTTTGAAATTGTGTCGTAGTTCCGTACAAATTTTTGCAAAAACTCTTTCAACACTTTCAAAAAAAAAATTCAAAACTCCAATAACAAACAATTTTTTTAGAAAAAAATAAAAATATATATATATATAAAAGAAAAAAAATAAATAAAATAAAATAAAAAATTCTCATTCTTTTCCTTTCTTTCCTCACATCATGGGTACCCAACCTCGCAAAACTCTTGCCGAACTTTGGTACCCTCAACCAGACATTACTTTCTACGCTCATTGTTTTGGTCGAATTTCGGACGACCCCTCCATGCCCAAAATTTCTTTGAAAGATCGAATAGACGCGTTTAGAAAAAACAGTTGGACTCCGCAATCCACTTTATATCAACCGTTTCAACCTTCACCACCTACTTACGTTGATACTACTTTTTCGAGTCATGTTGTAATCCCGAAACCCATGTCTATTGCTGAACATATTGCACAATCTCGTAACCGGTCTTTCACTCCTTTCACCACTGCGAATTCTTTGGATCAACATTTCTATTCACCTTCTTATCCAAATGTTGATCCTACTCCTGTCCAACCATTCAATTCCCACCAGTCCAACCCGATTTTCGCACCTTCCCTAGACATTGCTTCTACACAGCCATTTGGGAGTTTCGAGTATCCAAACAACTTTGAATCTTTTACTGAAACCCCTTCACAACCAATGTCTAGTCTGGAACAGTCGTTGGAAGATTTTATGGTAACGTCAAGACAAAATATGATGGATTTGAATGCGTCCATGGCCGTCCTTATACAACCTATTGACCCAGTAGTTAGTTTCCAACTAGCTCCAAAATTTTCAATGTATGATTAGGCGGTTAGACAGATTGAGAATTTGAGTGGTGAGAGTGTGCTGTACACACTTCCAAATCAAACCTACCCATCCCTAATTGAATCCCATAACTCCGGTTTTGAATGTCTATCAAGTGTTCCAAATGATTCACCAGTTGAAGATAAAACGTCTAATGAGTTGTGTGACTTTGTAGTGTTTGATTTACCTGATTGTGAAGGGTCCCTTTCGAGTGAAATCACCACCAATCCTTTTGACCTCTACACTACCACTCTAGAACCTGAATTGATTGATATCTATGCTTTTGATGAGGTGTCTGAGAAATCTAATTTTCACTTGATCGAGGATATTGACGCAGGGAATATTTTGGATGATGAACCCGCAGATTTGGCCGAGTTTTTCTCTCCAATGCATCATCCCGAGTCATTAAATGTTTCTTCCGAACATCATATGCGTCTTGATTTTTATGAGAATTGCATGGATAAGCTAAAATTTGAGGAGAGTATTGAGGAAATTATTGAGGATGAAGCAGTTTTACTTTAGAAGTCGGATTTTCCAATTCATTCTATCCCTTTCATTGACTGCGCACACCTTCCTGAATCTTTAACCGATACCCTTCCTCAATCACTTCCCTCCGTCCTTGTTCCGACTTTGCAAGAAACCGTTACACTTTCATTTTCAATGTCTGGTTTACCAAGTTCAACGTACCCATGTTTTCTCACGAATCTTGAGAGATTTGACCTCATTTCTCAGTGGGTTGATAGATTAGCACAATCGCTTTTTACACATCGGTCATTACAAATTGTGCTGATTTATACACTCCATTTCCACCCTCAAGTTTGTATTCCACTTCTTTTTCCCACTTTCTCTGGTTCTTCATCTAATCTTCCTTTAATGATACTGAGTGTTAATGAATCACAATCCAATATTTTGAGTTCGATAATTCTAGAAAAACAACTTGATTTAGACTCTTTTGAAAATAAGGTAAATGAGCCTTACGACTATCCTACCTTCATAATTTTTTAAAAATCGAGTGTGTTGAATTCTGGCGCGACGCTTATTGACATTGAAACGTTCAATCGGGCTATCGATGGAAGTTTCGAAGATATTTTCGCCGACGAACTCGCATTCCTAAACGACACGGATTTTGTGATTAATCAACCTCCACCTGAAGAAGTCGAACCACCACCAATTCTTTTTCCCTTCCGCCATTCTTCTCCTCCACCGAGACCGTATACTGCTTCTATCTCCACACGGTCTCGTGTGTTTCTCATTTCTTTTCTCTACACTCCATTCTTTCACCAACCACACCATTATAAGGATAAAAATTTTGAATGGTCGGGGCTAACTTTTGGCCTGTGTAAGGCCTTGTATAGCTTGATACTATGTTTTTCTCCCCCCTAATTCTAAACTTTAACGCTTAAATAGTGGAAACATTGTTTCACATAAGTTTGGGGGGACCTTTTTGTATATATATTTTGTTTTCTTTTTTCTGTTAATAGTTAAAAAATTAAAAAAAAAAGAGGGGAGTGCCGGCAATTTTGACCCTCTTAGTGTAGCCTGACAGTGAGGGCACTGTCAAGTTTAAGTTTGGGGGTGTGCTCGGTAAGCTTTCTTCCTTCGCATTCATGTGTATATTTTTGCATTTGCATACTTATTTTAAAATCCATAAAAATTAAAAAAAATTAAAATTATAAAAATTGAAAATTTCAATTTTGGCTACATTTGACTTAAGTTCGACAAGACGGTTGACTAGCTAGGAAAACCTAGATCCTAAACTTAGTGAATTAAAAACTCTAAAAATAACCTTTCTTAAAGTTTAACTATAGAAAATATATGTCCTTGTAGATTGTTTAGAAATAGGCAAATTTTGAGTTCAGTTCTTGGGCTAAGTCAAAATAAGGGAAGAGTATTGAATTTTTATTTGAAGTGTAAGTTTGAAAAATAATTCTGAACCTTAAGTCTAAATTCTGAAAATATATACCCTACAACTTGTACAAACACGCACCTTGAAACTTGGAATAGTAGAAGATACCTTGAAATGCTCTAGTCATAAATCCTTAGTATGAAGGAAAATAATATGAAGTATAAATGATGAATAAAGAGACATAAAAAATGAACACTGGTTTTGTAACTACTTTAGGCAGCATAAATAAAAGAATATAGCGAGGGTGCTTTATCACCTAGTGCCTTAGACCAACTGGTTTGGGAGTCACTGCTAAGCCTTTGGTATTACAAGACAAGGAAATACGCCTAAATGCGCAAGCACGTTTTGTAATCGGTCATTAGTACCTCAAGAAGTATTAACGGTCGCATGAAGGGTGTGTGAGAAAATTTCATCTAAAATTCACCAACTAAAAGTATTTTGGAAGATGGACAAGAGTATGATAGCTTGAATTGAATTTCCATGTGCAGGGGTGATACATACACACACGTAGGGTTATATGATTGGGGTTTTGATGAGAGAAATGAATGAAAGATAGGGCATATATCTTCAATAAAGATGATAAAAATTCCTAAGTTGAGATGGAACCTTAGAAGGAAAATTCAAAAGATACTGAAAGCTTAATAAATTTTCAAAACATATACGATGTTAAGTTAAATGATAAGTGAGTGTGAAAAATACGGGTTGATGATTTCTAAGTTGATGATAATAGAATTTCTTGCTAGAATACCGAATTGAAGAATGAAAGTCAACAGGACAAATTGATCGGATTTTATGGGTAGTATCCGCTAAAAACCCTCAGGAGACAACACTCCTCCTACTAGGGACACCTAGAGATTTAACGGCTTGTTGCACGAGCTCAGTGCAATCGCGATTCCCTGCGAAAGTGAGGTTAGGTTTTTTCGAGAATAAAATTGGCTTTGCTCGGGACGAGCAAAAGATAAGTTTGGGGGTATTTGTTCATATCAGAATTTAGCATTATTATATCGCCCATTCTTAATCATATTACAAATAAATAGGTGCTTTTGATCCATGTCTGCTAAATAGTTGCAGATTACAGGTTCTCAGATCATTACAGTGAAATTCATGAAAAGACGCTACAAATGTGAGACTACGACCAACAATAGATGAATCCATATGATGTCGCCTAACAGTTCAAGGAACAAATGAAGATCAGTAAACAGTTCAAATGCACAAAGTACAAAGGCAGCACAAGATTCAAGACTTCAACGCGAAGCTTACGGTAAAAGTCCACATAATTCTGCACTGTTGGAAATATGGAAAAAAAATAGAAGAGATTGTGAGGAACCAAGTGAAGAAAACAGAAGATAAAAGAAACTTGAAGAAAACCTAAAGAATTGGGCCCATAAGCCCACCAAATGGCCGCGGATCCGCGGCCAAACAGTCTATTCTGCAGCGGTTCCGCGGTCGTGCAACGCACGTGTCGGTGGGGTGTCGGTGTTTTGACTCGGTCTTTGGGGTTGTTTTGTAATTTCATGTATGGATCAGAATGTAAACCTAAGGTTTTTCCTATCTATAAATAGGAGGTCTCAAAGCCAAATAAAGCGTGCCTCTTTTGGGTGCCTCTTTAGAGATGCCTCTTTTTATTTTCTAGTTTTAAAATTTTAATTCCTTTGTAATCGTTCAAGAGTGTATCAATAAAGAAAGGTATTTTTATTTTTATCTCGCATTCCTTTTCTGAATTTAATTCTTGCATTTTTTTATCTGTTCTTTTAATATTTGCAATTTAGTTTTCTAATATAAAAATTTATAAAAAATGAATTCCATTGTTAATACCCTAATGAGTGAGTAATTCCTCACTTGTTAGGGTTAGGAGAGGGAAGGTTTAAGAGAATGAAATCTCTCTCCCTCCTTTTCTTGCCCCCATAATTTTTAATTAGGACTCTATTTGAATCAAACACATACCGCTCACTACGGCACCCTATCCCACGAGATAGCGGTGATTCCCTGGTTAAGACCGGTTGTGGTTGATTTACATAGAGGTTAGGGCTAAGAGTTAAGAAAGGAAGGACAAGGACCAAAAGGAAGAAACTAAGTTTCTTCCTAGTCGTGCTAATCTCCTTTGTTGACTATTACCCTAACACCTAAAATCCTAACTAGGGCATTAAAAGCAGTGAGAAGAATCCATATTTTGAACTGGCCTAACCCTAGCCCTAGCAAGCCTTTTTATCAACTTATTCTCATTCTTAGATCTAAAACAAAACCCGATTTGATCGGATTAACTCGTTAGAACATAAAGAAAAGGAATCCATCTCCCTGTGGACCGACCCGTACTCAACCGGATAACTACCAAGCGACACCGTCTTGATTGCGGTAATTCTTAATTTTTGATTCACAACGCATATGCAAAATCTCAAACAATCAGACATTCATCAGAGAAATCCGCAGGAATACATGATCCCCCACTGCAAACTCAAGTCTGCGACGAAGACGGTTGGCATATGACTTTTGTCTGCTCTGGGCTACTCTCATCCTGTCCTGAATCAGCTGGATCATTTCCGTAGTCTCCTGAACTAGCTAGGGTCCCAAAACCCTACTCTCACTGAGTTCGGTCCAACAGACTGGCGATCGACACTTCCTACCATACAAAGCCTCGAAATGTGCCATCTGAATAGTCTCCTGAAAGTTGTTGTTGTAGGAGAACTCAATCAACGGCAAGTGACGATCCCAACTGCCACCAAAATCAAGCACACACGCACGAAGCATATCCTCCAGAGTCTGTATAGTCCGCTCTGACTGACCATCGGTTTGCGGATGGAAAGCGGTGCTAAAACTCAACCGAGTACCCAAAGCTTCCTGGAGCTTCTGCCAAAGACGGCTAGTAAACTGGGTGCCTCTATCGGATACGATGCATGTGGGAACTCCGTGCAAACGCACAATCTCATCTATATAAAACTGAGCATACTGAGCATACCCGAAAATAGTCTTCACTGGAAGGAAGTGAGCCGCTTTCGTCAACCGGTCAACAATCACCCAAATAGAGTCATACCCCCGACTGATCCCGGGTAGACCCACAACAAATTCTATGGAAATCTGCTCCCATTTCCACTCAGGAACGGGTAAAGACTACAACTCTCCAGCCGGTCTCTGATGCTCAGCCTTGACTTGCTGACAAGTCAGGCACCTCGAAACGAAGTCCGAAACATCACGCTTCATCCCTTCCCACCAGTAAAAGTCTCTCAAGTCACGGTACATCTTGGTGGAACCTGGATGAACGCTAAAGGCTGACTGATGTGCCTGCTCTAGGATCTCGCGTCTCAACCCATCACTATCCGGTACATACACGCGAATCACGTAATATAGCACACCCTGGTCATCAATCAAGAACTCTGAATCTGTACCCTGCCTAACAAGCTCAAGAATCTCAACAAAACGGGCATCACTGGGCTGCGCCTCATGCATACGATCAAGTAGAAGTGGATGAGCACGGACATGAGCAAGCTGTCCCTCAGTGGAAGTGAACTCAAACTGTACTCTACCATCGCACAAGGTCTGCCAATCTACAGAAGACTGCCTTTGAACTGCGCTCAATTGGGACAGGCTACCCTCGGGCCTACGACTCAAAGCGTCAGCTACCACATTCGCCTTGCCCGGGTGATAAAGGATCTCACAATCATAATCCTTCACAAGCTCCATCCACCGGCACTGTCTCAGATTCAGATCCCGCTGCTGGAAGATGTACTTCAAGCTCTTGTGGTCCGTGAAAATCTGACACGACTCCCCATGCAAGTAGTGTCTCCAAATCTTCAACACAAAGACCACCGCAGCCATCTCAAGATCGTGAGTGGGGTAATTCTGCTCGTGCTTCTTCAGCTGCCTAGAAGCATAAGCAATCACTTTATCATGCTACATCAGCACACAACCGATCCCCACTCGAGACGCATCACAGTAAACTACAAAGCCACCAGATCAAGAAGGCAAAGATAGAATGGGTGCAGTCGTCAACCGAGTCTTCAACTGCTGAAAACTCTTCTCGCACGCATCAGTCCAAAGAAAAGGAACCCCCTTCCGGGTCAGTCTGATCAGCGGTGCAGCGATACTCAAAAAATCCTGCACAAAACGGCGGTAATAACCAGCTAAGCCCAAAAAGCTGCGGACCTCTGTCACGGATACAGGTCTGGGCCAAAGCTGTACACCCTCGATCTTCCTCGGGTCTACAAGAATACCATCTCCCGTCACCACATGACCCAGGAAGTCAACTCTATCAAGCCAAAATGTGCACTTTGAGAATTTAGCATACAGCTGGTGCTCTCTAAATGTCTGCAAAGCAATCCTCAAGTGCTTCTCGTGCTCCTCTCGACTCCTAGATTAGACCAGAATGTCATCAATAAACACAATAATAAACTGGTCGAGGAACCTGAAAATCCGGTTCATCAGATCCACGAATGCTGCTGGGGCATTGGTGAGTCCGAACGACATCACCAAAAACTCATAATGCCCGTAGCGCGTACGAAAAGTAGTTTTCGAAATGTCATCATTCCGAACACGCAACTGATGATAACCCGAATGCAAATCAATTTTAGAAAAATCTTTCGCACCCTAGAGCTGATCAAACAAATCGTCAATGCGAGGTAAAGGATACCTATTCCGCACCGTAGCTCAGTTCAATTGACGATAATCAATGCACAACCTCAAACTGCCGTCCTTCTTCTTGACGAACAGAACAGGAGCTCCCTACGGCGAAACACTCGGACGCACAAGTCCCTTATCAAGCAACTCTTGCAATTGATCTTTAAGCTTTCTATGCTCCGCCGGAGCCATCCGGTAAGGTGGTATAGAAATAGGCCCCGTGCCAGGAATCAGATCAATGCAAAACTCAATATCGCGCTCTGGTGGCAAACCAGGTAACTCATCGGGAAAAACGTCGGGAAACTTTCGCACGATAGGAACCCGGTCCAATGACTCTACTGCGGCTCCAGTATCATAAATGAAAGCCAAGAATCCCCGACATCCCCTCCTCAAAAGCCGACTAGCGTAAAGGGCAGAAATCAAACTGTGAGGGGCAGCACCTCGGTCCCCCTGCACAACCCGAACAGACTCGCCCGGAAAACTGAAACTGACAGTCTTCATACGGCAGTCCACCGACGCATAACAAGCTACCAACCAGTCCATGCCAAAGAGAACGTCGAAGTCCAACATATCTAGAAGGATCAAATCGATGGACGACTCTCTATCTCCAATCTGAACGGCACACGACCGAAACACATAACGCGCGACGAAAGAATCGCCAACAGGTGTAATCACGACAAGCGGCTGATCTAGCAAACACAACTCTCGGCCCAAACTCGTCACAAAGTGCGTAGAAACATACGAATGCGTAGATCCTGGATCAAACAAGACGTGTGCATCAAAAGAACATACAGAAAGGGTACCTGTAACCACTGCATTGGACGCCTGCGCGTCCTGATGAGTCAAGGCAAACACCCGAGCCTGCCCTCTACCGGGGACTGGCTGACCTCCGCCTCTACCACCCCGCCCTATCGGTACAAAACCACCGTGACCCCGACCTCTCTGCACATGAGTCTGACGCGGAGCCACAACAGGCATAAGAGGCAATGCCCTCTGAGGTGGAGAAGGTAGTAAGGTAACCTATGGTATAGCTGCCTCGCTCTCACGTGGCTCAGCACAATCTCGAACCCGATGACCCAAACTCCCACACCGGTAACATCCAGATGCAAATTGCTGCGTCTCCTGAGGATAAAAGCTAAAAAGCTGACCTCGCCCTGAACCTCCACTACCCCCAGTATCTGAACGGGAAATGTCACGACGTCTAAACGCCCACCTCCCTACTAAATCACCCGTACAAACCCTCTTCGGTTCCGGAGCAACCGACGCCTCAGAAAGACGCTCCTCAACCAATAGGGCTGCGTCCACCGCTGCTGCATAGGTGTCGCAATGATGAATGCTGATAGCGAGGAACAAATGGGTAAGCAGGCCTCACACAAACCTCTTAACCCGCATCTCCTCCGTAGCTACCAAATACGGAGCATACACAGACAGTTTGGTAAACAGCACATCATACTCGGCCACCGTCATACCCTGAGTCTGGCGTAACGACTCGAATCTGCACGCTCGAGCATCCCTGACGCTCAGCGGAAGAAAACGCGCAAGAAATACCGTCACGAACTCATCCCAGGTCATAGGGGGAAGACCTGCGGCTCTGCCCTTCTCTAAGGACTCACACCACTTCTGGGCCAGACCCTCCAGACGAAATCTCGCAAACTCCACCCATCTCACATCGGAGCATCTAAGCGAATGACATATCCTGGCCATCCGGTCGATAAACGACTGTGGAGCCTCGGCTGCATCGGTACCAGTGAAAACCGGAGGCCTCAGCCTCATGAACTCCGATAGCGATACGGTGATCACCTCCGTAGCTGCAGGTACAACCGCCTGAACAGTAGGCACCAACACGGTCCCCGTAACGGGTGGAACAACCGCCTGCCCCTGCGCTCGAATGGCCTCAACTAACGACCCCATCATCGGCCGTAAATCCTGCATACCAGCCACTAGCATAGCCATATGGTCTGTCGAAGGTGGAACAATCTGCTCCTGCACAACGGGCGTACCGCCTTGGTCAGTCCTCATCTTAGACGAGTCAACTCTGACCTCGGCCCTCGCGACCGCTCTCTGCGCCTTCGTAGTCTTCGGCGGCATAAAGGCTAGAAATGGAAACAGGATTCGATAAGAACACAGAAATCGGATCAAAAGGATATGTAAACACGGAAGGAATTTCAAGTAATAAGTCTTAAGGTCACATAGGCGGAGTACCGTGTCGTAAATATGTCGCGGAACATACACACGCTACGTTACTCTGCTTAAGTTAGCTAATCCATCATACCAAGGTCATGCTACACTCTGAAAGGTAAAACCTAGCGCTTTGATACCAACTTTGTCACGACCCAAATTGGGCACATGACCGGCACTTAGACTAAGTAACGTCAACAGGCGTAACGCAATTCAAGTAAGCCGAAAACCCAGCAACCTAAACCATTACTAGAAGGAAAAGATAGAACACATTTAAAAGCTTGATGCAAACTTTAAACTTAAGTTTGTTTTTCATAAAAATTTTGGCAGCACCTCCTTTGTAAGAACAAGCCCCAAAACGGGTACAAACATAAGATAAAAGTAAAGCATCCCCAAACGGAAGAAAATATCGCCCAACGGCGGAAACAACCACCACAACAGATATACGACGTCGTAGCGAAGAAAAGATAACCCATATAAAAAAGGGCCGTCTCACATGAGCACGACAACCAAAGTCATAAGAATATACAATATCGATCCTCACAAATCGTCTCTAAATCAATACATGAAGGTGGTAGATGGAGAGTACTAGATATAAGAAATATACAATGTATATCATCGGATAACCGCAACCCACCTAAAGCAAACGGCCTCACAGCCAACCGTAGCGGTATCCGCAAAAGTAGAGATAATAAGGCGTCCTGCCGTGACCACTCTGATGATCAGACCTGAAAAACCCTGCGGCACAACGGGGGGTGAGTTGCCAACTCGTGAATAGTAGATAACATCATACTGTAATCGCAATTATGCACTAACAGCAATAATCAATCACATGTAAGCTGGTAGCATAAGTTTGACAATATGAATATGCAACTATCATGATCAAGGTACACCACCAGAGTACTATATCTACATGAATCAAATGCATATCAACTAAATACTGAGTGCGGGATAATTAATAATCTCATGCACAAATCATAAGCATGGAGAAAACCCGGTGTAAATCAACAACACCCCAAATCCCAAAATCCTCATATCGGCCCTGTAAATCTCATGGAACCTGAGTGTCAAATATCGACACCCGAAAATATCATGAAAACTAGTGCCCAGCATCGACACATAAATACTCGTATCCATACGTTCCTCGAATCCTAAGTGCCCAATGTCGACACTTGTGATCAACGTATCGGTTCTCTGATATCCATACGTTCCTCGAAACCCAAGTGTCCAACCTCGACACTTGTGTTCCACGTATCGGTTTCCAATATCCATATATCTCTCGGAATATAAGTGCCCAACATCGACACTTGAAATTCCCAAATCGCATGAAAACATATCTCAAATGCGTAAATCCATGTAATATAACATATGCAACATAGAACAACAATATGAGCATATCACGGGAAAAATCCGCTATTTAAATGCATCAATGTCATTAAATATATCACGCGGTTCCAAAGTATCCGAATCCAATATACATATATAACAGCGTCCTATACCACCGATATATATATATATATATACATATATATATATATATAAAGCTGAACATATAACTATAGCAAGGTATATGTGTGAGCATGTAGGTATAGCAAGGCATATATGTAAGCATGTAGGGGTACAGGTATGCTATATGTCATATGCGCCATCGCACAAGAATAAATTCCTTTATGTCGCTAACCAATAGCAAGGTATATCATATGAATATTTGTGTTGTGCGTATCAGGGCAATTACCGACAGAGTGTGTGTAGCATACAATTGGTGCTCGTGCAACATGGTCTGTCAATAATAGTGCGGTGTACAATAGATATAGGTTCAGGCACAACAAGTAACTATATGCAAATGAACTTCATGCACCATCTCTATGTGTGCATATAAACATGCGGCTAATATCATATCATATCTAGCCCTGACGCTTAACGCCATACGGGCGATTTCCCCGTAGATGTTAAATCTACTCACCGACGATCTCAAGCTAGGTCGATCCAATCACCTGCTTCCCTTTCGTCGCAGCACTCGAAGTCCCCGCCTGCGATCCTATTAACACAAAACATAACGAGTGCAAATCTCAGAAATCGATCAATATCACATACACACTACGTTTGACCAACGCACCAACTCCAATCCAACTCATAAGTGTTCGTTGTTCATATCATAATATTGCATTATTATATCGCCCATTCTTAATCATATTACAAATAAATATGTGCTTTTGATCCATATCTGCTAAATAGTTGCAGGCAATACAGTGAAATTCATGAAAAGACGCTACAAATGTGAGACTACGACCAACAAATAGATGAATCTGTATGATGCCACCTACCAGTTTAAGAAACAAACAAAGATCAATGAACAGTTCAACTGCACAAAGCACAAGGGCAGCACGAGATTCAAGACTTCAACGCGAAGCTTACGGTAAAAGTCCACAAATTCTGCACTGTTGGAAATCTAGAAGAAAGTAGAAAAGATTCTGAAGAACCAAGTGAAGAAAACAGAATGAAAAATCAACTTTAAGCATCCCTAAAGAATTGGGCCCATGAGCCCACCAAATGGCCGCGGATCCGCGGCCAAACAGGCTATTCTGCCGCGGTTCCGCGGCCGTGCAATGCACGTGTCGGTGGATAAGTCGGTGCTTTGACTCGGTCTTTGGGATTGTTTTGTAATTTCATGTATGGATCGGATGTAAAACCTAGGGTTCCTCATATCTATAAATAGGAAAGTTGATAGCCTAATTAGGTGTGCCTCTTTTGGGTGCCTCTCTTTAGAGATGCCTCTTTTTATTTTCTAGTTTAAAATTTCAATTCCTTTGTAATCGTCAAGAGTGCATCAATAAAGTAAGACTTTTTATCTGAATTTAATTCTTGCATTTTTATCTGTTCTTTTAATATCTGCTATTTTATTTTGTCTTCTGCGATTTAGTTTTATAATATATAAAACAAAAAAATGAATTCCATTGTTAATACCCTAATGAGTGAGTAATTCCTCACTTGTTAGGGTTAGGAGAGGGAAGGTTTGAGAGAAGGAAATCTCTCTCCCTCCTTTTCTTGCCCACATAATTTTTAATTAGGACTCTATTTAAATTAACCGCACACCGCTCACTACGACACCCTATCCCATGAGATAGCAGTGATTCCCTAGTTAAGACCGGTTATGGTTGATTTACATAGAGGTTGGGGCTAAGAGTTAAGAAAGGACGGACAAGGACCAAAAGGAAGAAACTAAGTTTCTTCCTAGTCGTGCTAATCACCTTTGTTGACTATTACCCTAACACCTAAAATCATAACTAGGGCATTAAAAGCAGTGAGAAGAATCCATATTTTGAACTGACCTAACCCTAACCCTAGCAAGCCTTTTTATCAACTTATTCTCATTCTTAGATCTAAAACAAAACCCGACTTGATCGGATTAACTCGTTAGAACATAAAGAATAGGAATCCATCTCCCTGTGGACCGACCCGTACTCAACCGGCTAGCTACCAAGCGACACCGTTATTGATTGCGGTATATTCTTTATTTTGATTTTAAAAACGCACGCACGCGAAAGCTCTCTCAATCAAATGGCGTCGTTGCCGGGGAGACGGTAGTCTCTTTCTTTGTGTAATTTCGGGTTAATAAAAAAAATTAAAAATTATAAAAATGGAAAAATTTTAAAACAAAAATAAATAAATAAATAAATAAAATAAAAATCATCTTGTTCTTTTTGAGGGGTTTTGTGTGAATTGTGCAAGGAAAAGAAGACGGGCAGATTCAGATCTGGAAAATCCCAGTGAACAAATCAAGAAACAGAAGATCTGAACAGACAGAGGAGAACCACAACAGAAAAATGAAAAATTTTGGAGATCTGAACCAATTGTTCCACCGCGGAACTGCGGCACAAGTGCAGGTTTGACCGTGAAACCGCGGCCAACTGCTGACGTCGGCAATCTATTTTGCTCTGTAAGCATTCCATTTCTCCTCTATAACCCCCTGATCTCCACTGAAAAATTTTCCTGCAGGGTTCTTTGTGCAAAATTCTTTCTCCTATCCAATAAATTGTTTTTGTGCAGGATTCTTTACGCTACCAAATAAAAAAAAATTGCAAGTGTTTTAGATTTTGTGTGTTTATTGCTTTGCATATTTAAAACGGACTTTTAAGGGGCTATAACACCAATCAAGATTGGGTGGGGATTTCATTACCCTTCCTAAGACCCCGAAAATCACAAAAAGCATATGCATCAACCATTGAGCTAATTAAAAAATATCTAGACTCGGCCAATTAAGGACTGTCGCGCTCATTAGGACAAAGGAAGGTTGTGGGCATTCAGTCGTTTATCTAAACCTGACTTTGTGGTGCCTAGGCAAGACAAGTGAGAAAGGTAATTTTAAAAGGCCCGTCTCACGGTGATTCGTGAGCGGAACCCTCCTTTCTTCACTTGTACTTACCTGGTCACAATTGGCGGTGAAGAGGCGATTTGAGTGATATCTCACAACTTGTCACTTTGGAACAATTAGGAGCAGTCTAGTTTGACTTAGAAGACCCTAGCTCTAGGTTTGATTGTGCATATTTAAACTGTGGTCGTGTGAAATTGTGTCGTAGTTCCGTACAAAATGTTTTGCAAAAACTCTTTCAACACTTTCAAAAATTTCAAAACTCCAAAAACAAAAAAAAAATTAAAATAAAAAAAAATAATAATAAAAAAAAATCACATTCTTTTCTTTTCTTTCCTCACATCATGGGTACCCCACCTCGCAAAACTCTTGCCGAACTTTGGTACCCTCAACCAGACATTACTTCCTACGCTCATTGTTTTGGTCGAATTTCGGACGACCCCTCCTTGCCCAAAATTTCTTTGAAAGATCGAATAGACGCGTCTAGGAAAAACAGTTGGACTCCGCAATCCACCTTATATCAACCATTTCAACCTTAACTACCTTCTTACGTTGATACCCCTTTTTCGAGTCCTGTTGTAACCCCGAAACCCATGTCTATTGCTGAACATATTGAACAATCTCGTAACCGATCTTTCACTCCTTTCACCACTGCGAATTCTTTGGATCAACAATTTCATTCACCTTCTTATCCAAATGTTGATCCTACTCCTGTCCAACCATTCAATTCCTACCTGTCCTACCCGACTTTCGCACCTTCCCTAGACATTGCTTCTACACAGCCATTTGGGAGTTTCCAGTATCCAAACAACTTTGAATCTTTTACTGAAACCCCTTCATAACCCATGTCTAGTCTGGAACATTCGTTGGAAGATTTTATGGTAGCGTCAAGACAACAGATAATGAAGTTGAATGCGTCCATGGCCGCACTTATACAACCTAGTAACCCGGTGGCTAGTTTCCAACCAGCTCCAAATTTTCCAATGTATGATGAGGTGGTTGAACAGATTGATAATTTGAGTGGTGCGAGTGAGCTGTACACACTTCCAAATCAAACATACCCATCCCCAATTGAATCCCACAACTCCGGTTTTGAATGTCTATCAAGTGTCCCAAATGATTCACCAGTTGAAAATAGAACGTCTAATGAGTTGTGCGACTTTGTAGTATTTGATTTACCTGATTGTGAAGGGTCCCTTTTGAGTGAAACCATCACCAATCCTTTTGACCTCTATACCTCCACTCTAGAACCTGAATTGATAAATATCCATGATTTTGATGAGGTATCGAAAAAAATTGATTTTCACTTGATCGAGGATATCGACGCTGGGAATATTTTGGATGATGAACCCGCAGATTTGATTGAATTTTTCTCTCCAATTCATCATCCCGAGTCATTAAATGTTTTTCCCGAACTTCATGTGCGTCTTGATTTTGATGAGAATGGCATGGATAAGATAAATTTTCAGGAGAGTATTGAGGAAATTATTGAGGATGAAGCAGTTTTACTTGATGAGTCGGATTTTCCAATTCATCCTGTTCCTTCCACTGAATGCGTACACCCTCCTAAACCTTTAACTGTGACCCTTCCTAAATCACTCCCCTTCGTCATTTCCATCGTTCCGACCGTGCAAGAATCCGTTACGCTTTCATTTCCAATGTCTGGTTTACCAAGTTCGACGTACCCATGTTTGCTCACGAATCTTGAGGGATTTGACCTCATTTCTCAGTGGGTTGATAGATTAGCATAATCTCTTTTTACACATCGGTCATTATAAATTGTGCTAATTTATACACTCCATTGCCACCCTCATGTTCGTATTCCACTTCTTTCTCCCACTTTCTCTAGTTCTTCTTCTATTCTTCCTATAATTTCAGTGAGTGTTGATGAATCACAATCCGATAATTCAAGTTTGATCATTCCAGAAAGCCAACTTGATTTGGATACTTTTGAAAATGAGGTAGATGAGTTTTTCGAGTCTCCTACCTCCATAATTTTTGACAAATCAAGTCTGATAAATATTGGCACAAAACTTACTGACAGCAAAATGTTCAATTACATCGATGAGAGTTTTGAAGAACTTTTTGCTGACGAACTTGCATTCCTAAATGACACGGATTTTGTGATTAATCAAACTCCACCTGAAGAAGTCGAACCACCGCCATTTCTTTTTCCCTTCCGCCATTCTTCTCCTCTATCGAGACCGTATACTGCTTCTATCTCCACACGGTCTCGTATGTTTCTCATTTATTTTCTCTACACTCCATTCTTTCACCAACCATACCATTATAACGATAATTTTTTGAATGGTTGGTGCTAACCTTTGGCCTGTGTAAGGACTTGTATAGCTTGATACTGTGTTTTTCTCCCCCCTAACTTTGAACTTTAACGCTTAAACAGTGGAAACACTGTTTCACTTAAGTTTGGGGGGAACCTTTGTGTGAGTATATTTTTTTTTTCTTTTTCTGTTAATAATAAAACAAAAAAAATAAATAAACAAACAGGGGAGTGCCAACAATTTTGACCCTCTTGGTGTAGCCTGACAGTGAGGGCACTGTCAAGTTTAAGTTTGGGGGTGTGCTCGGTAAGCTTTCTTTCTTCGCATTCATATGTATATTTTTGCATTTGCATACTTATTTTAAAACCCATAAAAATTGAAAAAAGAAATTATAAAAATTGAAAAGTTCAATTTTGCCCATATTTGACTTAAGTTCAACATGACGGTTGAATAGTAGGGAAAAACTAGATGCTAAACTTAGTAATTTAAAAACCCTAAGAATAACCTCTCTTAAAGTTTAACTGTAGAAAATATATGTCCTTGTAGTTTATTTAGAAATAGGCAAATTTTGAGTTCAGTTCTTGGGCTAAGTCAAATAAGGGAAGAGTATTGAATTTTTATTTGAAGTGTAAGTCTGAAAAATAATTCTGAACCTTAAGTCTAAATTCTGAAAATATATACCCTACAGCTTGCACAAACACGCACCTTGAAACTTGGAATAGTAGAGGATACCTTGAAATGCTCTTGCCTAAAATCCTTAATATGAAGAAAAAATAAAATAAAAATACAAGTGTGAATAAAGAGATAAAAAAAATGAACACTGGTTTTGTAATTACTTAAGGCTGCATAAATAGAAAAATATATAGCGAGGGTGCCTTATCACCTAGTGCCTTAGACCAACTGGTTTGGTAGTCACTGCTAAAGCCTTAGCTATTACAAGACGAGGAATTACGCCTTAATGCGCGAACACATTTTGTAATCGGTCGTTAGTACCTCAAGAAGTATTAACGGCCGCATGAAGGATGTGTGAGCAATTTCTTCTTAAATTCACCAACTAAAAGTACTTTGGACGATGGACAAGAGTATGATAGTTTGAATTGAATTTCCAAGTGTAGGGGTGATACATACACACACGTAGGGGTATATGATTGTGGTTTGGATGAGAGATGGGAATGAAAGATAGGGTTTATACCTTCAGTAGAGATGATATAAATTCCAAAGTTGAGATGGAACCTTAGAAGGAAAATTCAAAAGATGCTGAAAACTTAATAAATTTGTAGAATATATATGATCTTAAGTTAAATGATAAGTGAGTGTGAAAAATATGGGTTGATAATTTCTAAGTTAAAGATAATAGAATTTCTTGCTAGAATACCGAATTGAAGAATGAAAGTCAACAGGCCAAATTGATCGGATTTTGTGGGTAGTATCCGCTGAAAACCCTCAGGAGACAACACTCCTCCTACTAGGGACACCTAGAGGTATAACGGCTTGTTGCACGAGTTCAGTGCAATCGCGATTCCCAGCGAAAGTGAGGTTAGGATTTTTTCGAGAATAAAATTGTCACGCCCCGCTTCCCAGAGTACGCTAAAATGGGCGCGTGACATAGCCAACCATGCTACCTGTGGGTAGGAGGTATCCATCCACAGTCACATTACGGCTGTAGAGATATCAAGAACAAAAATAAAACTATCTAAACATGTCCATAATCCAATATAACATGAGTCAAGAATAATAAAATGCGGAAGCGAAAGATCTAATACAAAATAACTGGAATGTATGTCCCATAATGCGGGCTCACATCAAGAAATAAATGTAGGAAAGGAAACTAACTACTGCTGACACTCACAGCTCAGCCTATCGGCTGAAGAACTCCTGCTCGGACTGCGACAGCGGTACAGAATCTGGGCCATGCAAAACCCAGACGTCAGCGCATCAAGTCATCAAGTAATAACATAATAGACAGGCAATGCGAATATAAACATGAAATTAGCAAGAGTAACAATAATATGAATCAGAGCAGTGCAGGGTAGTGTGCAGTGGATAAACTAAACTGTGCTATCAGGTTCTCTGTTCTAAAGTCTTTGAAACCAATTGATGAATCATCGATGTAACTCAATAGTATCCCGTGCATGCCTGGGACCACGGTCTAAGACTCTCGGGCTGAAACCGAGACGTGCCGCTAGGCACTAACAGGAAAAGAATAAAGACCAACGATGTCAGCAGCATCGTCAGGAGGCGGGCCTGGCCTCTAAAACTGATCAGTACAGGTAGTGAACTGTTGAGTTACAAGTCAGGTTTCACCTTTGATTTCCCCATACCCCCAAGTTATATGTGCAAGTCAAGTCAAGTATCCCGAAATCAAGAAACTAATGCCAACACAGGATCAAGTAAACAGGTTTGTCTGGATAGACAACAGGAACGGTCCATGAGGACTACATGTCAAGTTTGTTGGCATCAGACACAAGATCAGGTAACGGATCAGGTCATGGTACATCAGGTCAAGTCAAGCAGAATACGGTACCATCTCGGGTAGAACAATATATATGTAACAAATCAGGTCAAGATGTAAACAATGTCATAGGTGTGCTCACAATCAGTTATACAAGCAAGCATGGTTATCATCAACATGATGTAAGCAATAAATTAAGCAATAGGCAGATTTACTCAATTTGCAGTACAGTAATAAGTCGTGTTACAGAGATGATTTCAATGTTATGCGAATACAGTATGACTATTATGGCCTTTTAATCATGTTAACGAGTTTAAGCACTTTAGAGGTGCAATGATTTATATAAAGGTTCAAAACAGCTATTACAGGTTAAAAAGCATACGAGTGTCCGAATGGAACAAAATTATAGAGATAAATTCCGTTTAATATGTTAATATTAAAAATGTGTTTTAAACAGGTAAATGTGGTTATTAGGTTCAATTGCAAGCTGTAGGTTCCAATTTTAAAGATAAAATGATATATGACAATATTGTACATGAAATTGAGAAATGATCGTACCAAAGTTAAATTTACAGGTTTAGGGTGTCATAATATATCTGTAAATATTGTATAGCATGTAGCAAGGAGTACTTGCCTCGACGGGTCGCGAACCGGGAATACGGAACGATAAACGTCGGCGGGGAAACTCGCGACGGGAGCACGGTTCACAGAACAAACCCAAACGACGAACAGTGGAACCACACGGGTCGGGGTATCTCGCTGGAACATCGGGTCACGTCATCGGCATCGTCGGATTCCGGCCGAGGAACCAACAGTGGACAAAACATCAAGGTATGCCACAAAGAAGAAAAGAAACACAAGGAAATATAAAGAAGGAGGGAAGGAGGATCTGAGCAGGGGTGCTTACGATGATCAGTAAAAGGGTCGAGGTCGTTGGTCGCGACGACGGTGCTCCGGCGGTGAACAGTAGCACCTTCAAGAACCCAAAGCAATAAATATCCAAGAAGCTAGTATAGATGAAAAAGGAAGAATGAGATAGAGCAAGCGCTCACCGAGGGTTGCACGAAGCATGGGAGAACGGAGACGGGGTCACCGGCGGCGAGAAGCAGAAGCAGGTGCAGGTGGTCGCGGCGGGGTGTGCAGGTGGCTGGAAACGCGGGGACTAGAAGAAGGAGGTGGACGTGGCTGCGACGAGGGCGAGGAGACGGCAAGCCCGGCGGTGCTGGCGCCGGCGATGGGGTTACAGCGGCGAAGGGGGCGAGGCGGCTGATTGCACGCGATGGGTTAGGGTTCGGTGTTAAAAAAAAAAGAGAAGGGAGAATATATAAGGGGGAGAGAGAGAGAGATTTAGGGGAGAGAGAAAGTGAGAGAGAGATAGAGAGAGATATGGGATGGAGAGAGAAAAAGAGAGAGAGACGGTGAGAGAGAGAGAGAGAGAGAGAATGGGAGTGGGGCCCACGAAAAGATTTGAGAGCTTCTGATAGGTTGAGAAGGGATTAATTTGTTAGGAAAACTATTAAAAAGGATTTTTAAAGATTTGGTGAACAGTAAAACCAAAGCTAAGAAATTATATTCGACGGTTAAAGTATAATAAAATTTGGAATTTTGGCGCAAAATAAAACATTTCCAAATCGCGCCCGGGTCGGGTCCAAAAATTTGAAATTGAAATAATAGGATTTTAAGCGGGATCCAAAATTTAAAATGAAGTGTTTTATGATCAAAAAGTATACCGCCAAAACGGACACACGTATGTGCACGTAGCCGTCTGAACTCGCCCGTTTCACTGAACGGGACGAGAACACGACGCACGGACGCTACAACAGGGTTAGGGGTGTCAAGCAGGCCAAGATGAATATTTTTAATTTTATTTTAGATGCAAAAAAAATTGTTATATGCAGAAATGAATTTGCCGGGTAAAATCTACAATAAGTAACAATCAAGCAAGATAAAAGAAATAAGTGCCACACTACATTCAAACGGTAACAGGAATTAGTAGCATTGGGCTCGGGTGTTATATTATACCCAACTACAAAAAGAATTTCGTCCTCGAAATTCCAAGAATACAAAGATAGATAACTACAAGAAAAGGTGAGGAAACTTCTGCCGGATTTCATCTTCTCGTTCCTAAGTGGACTCTCCATGCGAGCGATTACCCCAAGAAACAAGCACAAGAAGGATCACCTTGTTCTTAAGAACCTTTTCCTTTCGATCCACGATTTCAATCGGTCGCTCTTCAAAAGCCAAATCTTCTCGTACTGTTAGCTCCGAATGATCCAATACGTGTGTTTCATCTCGAACATACCTTCATAGTTGAGATACGTGAAACACATCGTGCACATTAGCCAAGGACTGCGGTAACGCCAAACGATACGCTACCTCACCAACACGCTCCAAGATCTCAAAGGGTCCAACGAATCGAGGACTAAGCTTTCCTCGACTTCCAAAACGAATCACCCCTCTAGACGGTGATATCTTCAAGAATACCAAATCACCCACGGCGAACTCTAGAGGTCTTCTTGACGTGTCTGCCCAACTCTTCTGTCGGTCTTGTGCTGCCTTCATATGATTTCTGATAGTGTTAACCTTCTCAACTGTCTGCACAACCAAATCTGGTCCCAATAATCTTCGTTCACCAACATCATCCCAACAAATAGATGAACGGCACTTACGACCATACAAAGCTTCAAATGGAGCCATCTGGATAGTTGCCTGAAAACTGTTGTTGTAAGAAAACTCCACCAAATGTAGATGACCCTCCCAAGAACCATTGAAGTCCAACATGCATGCTCTCAACATATCCTCAAGAGTTTGGATCGTTCTCTCCGACTGACCATCAGTTTGAGGATGATAAGCTGTGCTAAACTTCAATCGAGTCCCCAAACTTTACTATAAACTCCGCCAAAAGTGGGATAAGAACCGAGTGTCCCGATCGGACACAATGCTCACCGGTACTCCATGCAATCTTACAATCTCTTGCATGTACCGATCTGCCAAAGTCTCTGTTGATTGACCAACCCGGAAAGGAATGAAGTGAGCTGCCTTGGTCAATCGGTCAACAATTACCCATACTGCATTGTTGCCTTTTGGACTCCGCGGTAAAGCTGTCACGAAATCCATGGTTATATGTTCCCACTTCCACTGAGGAATCGGAAGTGGTTGCAATAAACCAGCAACCCTTTGATGTTCAGCCTTAACTTGCTGACACACCAAGCACTTCGACGCAAAGCGAGCAATCTCCCGTTTCATGCCTTCCCACCAGAAATGCTATCGAATATCTCAGTACATCTTTGTGCCTCCTGGATATACAGAATAAGCTAAACTGTGTGCCTCTTTCATAAGCTCTTCATGAATATCTCCCTTTGGCACACACAAACGGCTACCATACCTCAACGAACCATCTTCGTGGATCAATAAATCTGTTCGTAGTCCGGCTTCAACCTGTCCTCGAAACTTTTGCAGTCTAGGGTCCTGCGATTGTGCTGCTTTAATATTCTCGATCAACGATGACTGTACTTGTAGCTGCATCAACTGTCCCGAAGAATGCGGTAGCACAACCTCCAAGTCAAATCTTCGAAAATCTGCAACGATCTCCTTCTGCGTAGTTAACACCCGAATTGCTGATAACCGACTAAGTGCATCCGGCACGACATTAACCTTCCCCGGATGGTACTTAAGATCAAGATCGTAGTCAGCCATCAGCTCCAACCATCTACGCTGCCTCATATTAAGCTCCTTCTGTGTGAACACATACTTCAAGCTCTTATGATCAGTAAAAACTTCGACCCTTTCGCCCAAAAGGTAGTGTCTCCAAATTTTCAAAGCGAAAATCACAGCCGCAAGTTCCAAGTCATGAGTTGGGTAATTCTTCTCATGGCTCCTCAATTGTCTCGATGCGTACGCTACAACCTTCCCATGCTGCATCAAAACACATCCCAATCCTTTCCCAGATGCGTCGCTGTGAATCACCAATCCTCCGGAATTGTCTGGCACGTTCAGAATAGGAGCGGTTATCAACTTCTGCTTCAACTTCTCAAAAGCTATCGCACATTTGTCCGTCCATACAAAAGGTACCTCCTTGCGCGTAAGCTTGGTTAACGGCTCTGCCAGACGAACAAAGTTCTCCACAAATCTCCTGTAGTACCCGGCGAGTCCAAGAAAGCTTCTTATCTCCGCAACATTCTTTGGAATCGGCCAATCTCGAACTGCTGCAATCTTTTCTGGATCGACGGCAATTCCATCGCCAGACACAACATGCCCCAAAAACTTCACTTCCTCCAGCCAAAACTCGCACTTACTCACTTTGCATACAACTTTTCTTGTCTCAACGTTTGCAGTGCAATCTTCAAATGTTCAGTATGCTCTTCAAAACTCTTCGAGTAAACCAGAATGTCGTCAATGAAAACCACGATGAACTGGTCCAAAGATTCGGTTCATCAAGTCCATGAATACTGCCGGCGCATTCGTTACTCCGAAGGGCATCACTAAGTACTCGTAATGTCCATACCGAGTTCGGAACGCCGTCTTGCAAATATCTTCTGCTTTCACTCGAACCTGATGATATCCGGATCGCAAATCCAGCTTCGAGAATACCCTCGCGCCACTTAGCTGCTCAAAAAGTTCTCCAATGCGAGGGATAGGGTACTTGTTCTTAATAGTCACCCGGTTTAATTCTCGATAGTCGATGCACATCCTTCTTATGCCATCCTTCTTCTTTACTAGAAGAACTGGGACTCCCCAAGGCGAGTTACTGCTTCGAATCCAACCTTTCTCACGCAATTCAGCAACCTGTTTCTTGACTTCTTCCAACTCTACTGGTGCCATTGGATAATACGCTTTGGATACCGGCGCTGCACCAGGAATAAGATCAATTGCGAACTCCACGTCTCGCTTCGGCGGTAATCCCTATATATCTTCAAATACGTCCATAAAATCACGAACAACATCCGGTTCTTTACTTTCATCAACTTCCATTGCTGTAAGAATATCCTTTGTCGGCCTAGCCCTAAACTCGACTGGCCCGACAGAACTGCTTCCTACAGTGAAGGTAAACTCGGGATGTCCGGGAATCTGGAAAATCACTTTCTTTTCCCCACAATCAATGTGAGCGTGGAAAGTGCCAAGGAAATACATTCCCAAGACGACTTCATAGCTGCCCGTATCAATCACCAAGAAATCTGCAAAAAGCTCTCGTCCGCACACAACAACTGTACAATCTTTACATTCCCTACTAGATATGATTTTCCCATTCCCAGTGTGTATGTCCCAGAAACTAGACAGGGTCGTGCAGTCAATCGAGTGTGTAGTTATAAACTTGGATGACATAAAACAATGGGATGCACCAGAATCAAATAACGCCAATGCGGGAAAACCATGAACGAGTAAAGTACCTGAAACAACTTCTCCTGACGCCTTAGCTTCTTCTGTTGTCAAGGTAAAAGCTCTAGCCTGGTTATGTCCTTGAGTCAGCTGTTTCTGTCCTTGAAACGGTTTCTGTGGAGGCTTCTGAATATCATCCATTGTACGAAGCTTCGACGGACATGAGTTAATCGTGTGATCTGTCGCTCCACAAACTAAACAGAGTCCTTGCATCCTGTGACACACCCTTTGCAAATGTCCAGGTAAGTGGCAATAGCTACAGACCACGCGCTTCCTCAAATCAACGACAGTAGGCTTCTTCATCGGTGCTACGCCTCGACGGTCCACTGGAATACCTCTGCGACCATGAGCTCGGTTTGGTACAAATGCTGGCTTCCTTACCGCAACTGCTGTCTGCTGTGAACTCCCAGTTTTTCCCGATAGGCTCTGCTGTTCTCGAGCTGCCGTAAGAACCTGTAAGAAGGTGGTCAAACCCAGGGAAACAATCTGCTTCTGGATGTCCACGTCCAAGCTGCGCATGAACCTTCGTGCCCTGTCTGCATCGTTGGCAACTAAAGGTCCAGCGAATCTGCTGAGTCTTGTCCATTCTGCTGCATGCACATCCACTGGTGATCCATTCTGCTTTAGCCCGATGAACTTCTCTTCCATTTCCTCCCATGCAGTCCGCGGGAAGAACTTCTCCAGGAAACTCTTTGAAAAATCCGCCCACTTGATTGGCTTGGGCAAACGGTTCTCCTCAACAAGCCACCATTCTCCGGCGTAATCCACTAACTGAATGCATACCACATCCACTCTTTTCTCATCTAGAATCTGTGCCGCAATAAGCAAGTTCTCCGTGTCAACTAGCCACTGCTCCGCTGGCAACGGCTCCTCTAAACCAGTAAATGTAGACGGACCCAAACGTCTGAAATCTGCTACGGTCCCTACTCGGTCAACTGGTTTAGCTCCAACATTGTTCACAAACTGCTGAACGGTCTGCAAACCTTCCTGAAATGAGTCCGCTTGCTGCTGGATCAGCTCGGTCTTTTTCTTTTGATTCTCCAGCATTCCTCTTATAACTCCAAGCATGGCGGCTTCGTCCACACGCCTTTGGTACGTCTTCAAATTCTTACCAGCCATATTCCTGAAATCAAAACACCCAACATTAGCATGATGATATATTCAATATATAGATCAAGGCTAGAACTCTAAGATACTTAAATAGAGTGCCGCATTGTAACTATGCCGCGATATCATAGCCACAATTACATAACTCCACCCAAGTCGCCGAAGTCCTAGAGATAACAAGGAATCAGGTTTTTGAGTCGATATGCAAAGGAAGTTTGCACATCGTAAAAGATATGATCAGGAAGAATGTGATTCAAGAATGGTAAAACGGCAAGGTGGCGGACATGTTTCCTAAACACGGGTATTCTGATTCGTGTATTGGGTACAATACCCAACTACAAAAGAATCAACCAGACTAACCTATGGCTCTGATACCAAAAGAACCATGTCACGCCCCGCTTCCCAGAGTACGCTAAAATGGGTGCGTGGCATAGCCAACCATGCTACCTGTGGGTAGGAGGTATCCATCCACAGTCACATTACGGCTGTAGAGATATCAAGAAAAAAAATAAAACTATCTAAACATGTCCATAATCCAATATAACATGAGTCAAGAATAATAAAATGCGGAAGCGAAAGATCCAATACAAAATAACTGGAATGTATGTCCCATAATGCGGGCTCACATCAAGAAATAAATGCAGGAAAGGAAACTAACTACTGCTGACACTCACAGCTCAGCCTGTCGGCTGAAGAACTCCTGCTCGGACTGCGACAGCGGTACAGAATCTAGGCCATGCAAAACCCAGACGTCAGCGCGTCAAGTCATCAAGTAATAACATAATAGACAGGCAGTGCGAATATAAACATGAAATAAGCAAGAGTAACAATAATATGAATCAGAACAGTGCAAGGTAGTGTGTAGTCGGTAAACTAAACTGTGCTATCAGGTTCTCTGTTCTAAAGTCTTTGAAACCAATTGATGAATCATCGATGTAACTCAATAGTATCCCGTGCATACCCGGGACCACGGTCTAAGACTCTCGGGCTGAAACCGAGACGTGCCGCTAGGCACTAACAGGAAAAGAATAAAGACCAACGATGTCAGCAGCATCGTCAGGAGGCGGGTCTGGCCTCTAAAACTGATCAGTACAGGTAGTGAACTGTTGAGTTACAAGTCAGGTTTCACCTTTGATTTCCCCATACCCCCAAGTTATATGTGCAAGTCAAGTCAGGTATCCCGAAATCAAGAAACTAATGCCAACACAGGATCAGGTAAATAGGTTTGTCTGGATAGACAACAGGAACGGTCCATGAGGACTACATGTCAAGTTTGTTGAGATGGGAATACGCGAGCGCTTGTCAGGCGTACTACAGATTCCCCCTGCCTAGGGTAGGCCGGGGTTTAATGATCGTGGGGATCCGAATCTCCGGCAGCCGCGGACTAAGCTGCCGTTAATTACCCATCGCCTTTGGGGCGAGGGAACCTCCGATTAACGGGTTAAACTGGTCATGCGAACTCAATGTGCATTGTGCGTGTGTTTTGAAAGGGGGTTTTGGATATATCGGGAGTCACGCAGAGTTTTTACGGGGGTCCCGCTACCCGGATAGCGGGCTGGGGGTCAAGGGGGCCAGCAGCCCCCTTGCGGGGTTCGGGGCAGCGCCCCGGCCCGAAATTTTTTTGGAGGGGGAGAATGTTGGCGGAGTATGTATATGTGTGAATTTGTATACATATGTATGTGTATATGTATGTACATAAAAAGAGAGGGAAAAGGGCATCCAAGGGATGCGTGGGGGCCACGTGTCGGCACGCGAGCGCCTTGCGCACTTGCGCAGTTGCGCAAGCGCGCGCGCCACGTGTCGGCGCGCGGGCGCCTTGCGCACTTGCGCAGGTGCGCAAGCGCGCGCCACGTGTCGGCACGCGGGCGCCTTGCGCACTTGCGCAAGCGCGCAGGTGCGCAAGCGCGCACGCCACGTGTCGGCACGCGGGCGCCTTGCGCACTTGCGCAAGCGCGCAGGTGCGCAAGCGCGCGCGCGCCACGTGTCGGCACGCTGGCGCCTTGCGCACTTGCGCTGCGCGCCGGAGAGGCACAGGAGGCTTTTAGCCTAAAACAATTTCTCAGAAGAGAAATCAGAGAGGAGTTGGACTCCTGAATGTGTTTTTCTTCTTTTTTGAGGGTTTAGTGAAAGATGTTCTTCTTCTTCCTCCTCTGTTAGCTGGATCTTGAAGATCAAGAGATGTGGGATTTCAAAATCTTTTCTTTTTGAGATCTGATGGAAGATCTGAGTTCCCCTTGATGGGTTTTGTGGTGAAAAACTAATTTGTTTTGAAAAAGGAAGAGTAAAACTCTTGATTTAATTCAAAAGAAAGAAGAAGGTTTTGGAACCTTGGAGAAGGAAGAAAGAGCTCAGCTCTGAAACTTTTTTGGAGAGAGAAAAAGTTGTTGGGATATTTCATTATCCTTGCCTTTATAGGCTATACACTTTACACATAGCCCCTTGGGCTTCACAAAATGGCATTTTGCCTATTTCATGGCCCATGTGCCATTTCTTTTTGCACATAAGCCATGGGCTTTACAAAAATTTGGCTTTATGCCTATTTTTCTTACATTTATCCATAAAATAAAATAAAAGAAATGCAACAAAATTGCTTATTACAAATTTTTTTATCTTGGTGTGGGGGAGGCCGGCCGCTTCATGGTCGGGCTCGACCCGGGCATGGGCCCACTGGATCTGGGCTTGGGCCCACTTGGCTTGGGGTTGACTTTGATTTTGACTTGGTCAACCGGGGTGTAAATTTTTACCCCAACAAATTGCCCCCCATCAATAAATGCACACCACATATGTGGGTCGTGTGCGTGAAGTTGATGGATCTTCTTTCACGTGGAGGGGACTTGATTTGGTTCCCACCTTTTGGGAAGCTGGCACTGCCCTTTTCACGACATGGACGGTCGATGCTTGACACGTCTCCAAGACGGAGTGTCCGTGATAGACGTTTCCCTGGCCCGGAGCGATCTGGTTCCCGCTTTGTAGGAATCCTGTGCTGCCCTTTTTACGACGTGGACGGTCGGTTCTGCCCTTTTTACGACGTGGACGGTCGGTCTGCCCTTTTTGCGACATGGACGGTCGATGCTGCCCTTTTAGCGACGTGGACGGTCGATGCTGCCCTTTTTGCGACTTGGACGGTCGGTTCTGCCCTTTTTACGACGTGGACGGTCGGTGCTGCCATTTTTGCGACGTGGACGGTCGATGCTGCCCTTTTAGCGACTTGGACGGTCGATGCTGCCCTTTTAGCGACTTGGACGGTCGATGCTGCCCTTTTAGCGACGTGGACGGTCGATGCTTGGTTTGACTTGCTCTGCTTCTTGCAGTGTCAGGGGTAGACTTGACTTGCTCCGCTTCTTGCGGTGTCGGAGTGGAAGTTGACTTGTTGATTTTGATTTGGGTTGACATCAGCATCGCTATACTGGAATATGGTACCAGGAGCGAATCATCATCTGTCATGGAGATGATTTTGGGATTTTGGTTTTTGTTTGGCATCTGCATTGCTGCACTGGAATAATGCCAGGAGCAACTCATCATTTGCCCCGAGAGGATTTGGGAGAAATTGGGATTGTTTTACGCTCGTGGATTGTATACGGTTTTGCAGGATGTATGATCCAGACCGTAGGGCCGGAAAAATTTCGGGACTTTGTCGGCGTCTGCATCGCTGCACTGGAATATGGTACCAGGAGCGACTCATCATTCGTCGTTGGGGATTGAGATTTGGAATTTGGTTGGCGTCTGCATCGCTACACTGGAATATGGTACCAGGAGCGACTCATCATTCGCCACTTGGGGATTGGGGAGCGATGGCTTAGGAGACAGGTTTAGATCCTTATCGCCTAAGGCTTTTCAATTTTATGGGCCGTGAGGGTCCCATAAAAGCATTTTCTCCCTACGAGTCGTAAGGATCCCGCAGGTGTATTTTCTCCTTAAGAGTCGTGAGGACTCCTAAGTGTGTTTTCCCTTTATGAGTCGTAAGGATCCCACAAAGGTTTGTTCCCCTCATGTATCGTGAGGACACATGAGTGGGTCTTCTCAATGGAGCATAATTCCAAAGGCGGAGACCGGCCGCGTGACTGGTGATTACGGTGGGGCCTGAGGGTGATGAGAATTATTTGAGCCCGTGGATTGTATACGGTAGTCAATTTGGAGACTAACCGTAGGGCCGGGAGAATTTTGAGAAATTGGATTTTGGTTGGCGTCTGCATCGCTGCACTGGAATATGGTACCAGGAGCGACTCATCATTCGCCGTTGCCCGTTGGGGAACGATGGCTTAGGAGATAGGTTTGGGTCCCTACCACCCAAGGCTTTTCAATTTTATGGGCCGTGAGGGTCCCATAAAAGCATTTTCTCCCTACGAGTCGTAAGGATCCCGCAGGTGTATTTTCTCCTTAGGAATCGTGAGGATTCCTAAGTGTGTTGCTCCTTTGTGGGTCGTAAGGATCTCACGCAGGGGTTTTCTCCTCACAAGGTCGAGAGGACTTTGTGAGTGTATTTCATCTCTTTTCACGAGTTTGCGCCCTTTCGGGTTTTCACAGACTCGCCGGTACTCCTGCTGTTTTTACTCACGGAGCCCTTTCGGGTTTTCATCCGTGCCCATTTTGCTTGTGGACATACCGTTTTTTTTTTTTTTTTTGCTTCGCTGGTGGGACTTTAAAAGTAGTCTCACCGGCAGGATTTGGGAGAAATAGGGGTCATTTACGCCCGTGGATTGTATATGGTTTTGCAGGATGTCTGATCCAGACCGTAGGGCTGATGTGCTCAATTCGCCTGCGACTTGGAGCATTCACGTGTAGTATTTCTTGAGATATCGGCCATTGATGGGTAGCATGGGCCTTTCTCCCTCGGCACTTATTAGTTGGTAGGATCCTCCGTCAAACACTTTCTCGATGACGTATGGTCCTTCCCAGTTTGGCTCGAATTTTCCCTTGGCATGTCGATTGGGGATAATCGGTCTTTTGAGGACCAACACCAATTCACCTTTCTTGAAGGCGCGGAGACGGGTTATCTTGTCATAAGCCCGTGACATTTGGGCTCGGTATAGCTCCAGATTTTGTTGCACCGCGAGCCTCTTTTCTTCGAGGGCATCGAGTTCTTCAAGTCGAAGGAGCACGTTTTCTTCCTCCGTCAACTCATGTTGGACGGCCATTCTTAAGCTCGGAACTTCAACTTCGAGGGGGAGGACCGCCTCCACTCCGAAGAGCAATGAGTATGGGGTGGACTGAGTTGGAGTACGGTGCGTGGTACGATATGCCCACAATGCCTCGTGAAGCTTGAGATTCCAGTCTCTCTTGTTGGCTGAAGCATTTTTCCTCAGAAGCTTGCACAGAGTCTTATTGAAGGCTTCGGCTAGCCCATTGGCTCTTGGATTATAGATGGAGGAATACCTCCAGTCTATCTTGTGCTGAGTAGCGAATCTTGAGACATTGAAGCTCTTGAAAGAAGGCCCGTTGTCAGAAATGATTCTTCTTGGTGTACCGAAGCGGTATAGAATATTATGCTGGAAGAATGTCAGAATATCCTTTGTCTTGACTTCTTTTAGCGGGACAGCTTCGGCCCACCTGGAGAAGTAGTCTGTCGCGGCCAGTATGAACCGGTGGCCTTTAGATGACGGAGGATCAATTGGGCCAACAATGTCGGTGCCCCAAACTTCGAAGGGCCACGACGCCACTGTAGGATGCAATGGGTTGGGATGCTTGTGAATAAAATCACCGTGAATTTGGCAGATATAACATTTCTTTGCATGCGCTCCACAATCCCGTATCATGGTGGGCCAGTAATACCCAAGCCGTTTGATTTGAAGTCGCATCTTGGGGCCAGATTGGTGAGCACCGCAAACGCCCGAGTGGACATCTTTCATGACCTTTTGGGCTTCGGCCAATGACAGACACCTGAGCCAGAGTTGGTCATATAACCTGCGGTATAACGTGTCATTTACAAACACGTATCGGAGAGCTCTTTTCTTCAGCTGAATCCTCGCAGATTTTTCTTCGGGCAGCTTGTCATATCGGAGGTACTCTATGAAGGGTTCTCTCCAATCGGGCTTGTCTTGGACGATCGAAGCTTCTTCGGCGGGATTGCTCTTCTGTTTCGCGCTTTCCTCTTCTCGTAGAGAGACAGGGGGTAGGATTTGCCGGCTCCTGACTGTGATCAGAATTTCGTCCATGTCAGGATCAGCCAGCTCCTTGGCCAAGCGAGCGAGTACATCAGCCTTTCCGTTCAACGCTCTAGGGACTCTCGTTAGTTCAATATGAGTGAACCGTTTCATGAGTTCCACCACTCGACCTCTGTACCGAGCTAACTCGGGTTTATATATCTTATAGTCGCCGCTTACTTGGTTGACGACGAGCTGGGAGTCACCGTAAACTCGTAGCCGACGGATTTCCATTTCTATGGCGAGCTCCAAACCAGCTATCAGAGCTTCATACTCAGCTTCATTGTTTGTCCGAGGCTCGGTGAGAGCAAAAGAACGCCGTAGGGTTCCCATTGATGGTGTGATGAACACCAATCCTATCCCTGCTTTTATCTCCGGGACGCTTGATTTACTGGAGGTCCTTATCGATGAGGCCCCATCGAAGTAGAGCTCCCAACATAGCTCGTCATTCTCGAGATGCAGCACTTGTTCGTCGGGTAACTCACAATTTAGTGGCGACCCTTCTGGTATGGGATGAGCAGCGAGAAAGTCTGCAAGAGCTTGCCCTTTTACTGCTTTCTGAGGAGTGTAAACTATGTCAAACTCAAGTAGCATGACAGCCCATCTTGCCATTCTGCCGGCTAGGCTTGCTTTGGTCATCAAGTGTTTGAGCGGGTCGACCTTGGAGATCAGCATAACCCGATGAGCGAGCAGATAATGCTTCAGCTTCTTCACAGCAAATATCAGAGCCAGGCATTGCTTTTCGATTGGGGAGTAGTTGTGTTCCGCCCCGACTAGAGTTCGACTGAGGTAGTAGAGGGCATTTTGTTTTCCTTCCTCGTTATTCTGGGCAAGGAGCGCACCGAGCGACTCGTCCAGCGCGGCAGTATAGAGAATCAGCGGTTTATTTGGAATGGGAGCGGCCAGCACTGGAGGGTGCAACAAGTATTGTTTAATGCTTTCGAACACTGCTTGACATTCGGCATCCCAGATAAAAGGAGCTCCTTTCTTCATGAGCTTTGAGAAGGGCCTACATCTCCCTGATAAATTTGAGATAAACCTCCGTATATAAGCAAGCTTGCCTTGAAAAGATCTTAGCTGCGTCAGACTCTTCGGAGGGGGCATCTCCATGATGGCCTTTATCTTTGATGGGTCAACTTCGATCCCTCGATGTCGGACTATGAAGCCCAGGAATTTTCCCGATGACACGCCAAAAGCGCACTTCAGAGGATTCATCTTCAGATCGTATTCCCTCAGTCTGGTGAGAACGGTCCTGAGATCTTGGATATGATCGGCCTTGGCTTTAGTCTTGACGACCAGATCATCAACATAGCATTCGACGACTTTATGGATTAGGTCATCAAAGATATTAGTCATCGCCCTTTGATATGTAGCACCTGCGTTCTTCAGTCCGAATGGCATTACCTTGTAGCAATATATTCCGATCGGGGTTCGAAATGCTGTGTGCTTCTCATCCTCAGGCGACATCTTGATCTGATTGTATCCAGACGAGCCGTCCATAAAGGTGAACAGTTCGTAATTTGAGGTGTCATCGACCATCATTTCCATGACCGGTAGCGGAAAGTCGTCTTTAGGACATGCCTTGTTGAGGTCCCTGAAATCGACACAAACTCGGATCTGCCCATTTTTCTTCTTCACTGGGACTATGCATGCGATCCAGTCTGCATATTTCTCTTCCCTGATGAAGCCGACATCGATGAGCTTCTTGGTTTCCTCGATGACCTTTTCTTCCAACTCCCTTCTCATTCTTCGAGGAGCTTGTTTGACTGGCTTAGCATCAGGAGATATAGCCAGCTTATGCACGGCTACCTCAGGGGAAAGGCCAGGCATTTCTTTGTACGTCCACGCGAAGCAGTCGACGAACTCACGCAGCAGGGCAATTATCTGCTCTTTCATTTCCTCCGACAAGAGTGAGCTGATGTAGGTCGGCCTTGGATTATCGGGCGTTCCTAATTCAATCTCGGTTAGCTCATCAAAGGTTGCTTGTCCGCCATCTTCGAGCTCTTGAGGAGCTTCTTCTGGCTCGGCTATCTCGTCATCATCATTTGATCTTTCGCTGGTCTCACCAACATGGATCATGTAGCACGCTTTGGAATCAGGTTGAATGTAGCCTATGCCCCGTCTATCTGGAATCCGTCCATCGATGAGTGCTCGGACCTGGGGCGGATACCATAGCCCTTCATAAAACTTTGCTTCAGACTCCGTTTGATATAACCGGCATCCGCACTTCTTAAAGTATTCCCGCATCTCGGGCGCATAGTATCTGGGATTGAGGACGGCTCTTATTCCTCTCTCATAGGGAAGGCACGCGACAGAAAGGTCGTCCGGGTGCGCAACGGGGTTTGACCCATAAAACAAGATGCCCTTCTGTCCACTTTTCCTCCCGGGAACGTAGAAAGTTTTCAGCTGGTCTACGGTGGAGATTGATAATGCATCGAGCTCTTTGTACATTTGCTCTGGTACCCTTGTAACGGCTAGGGACCCTTCTGCAACTTCGAAGGTCTCTCGTAGTTTCGCTTGTTGCGTGGGGGTCCAATCTGCACCGCTGTTGCACGACAGGTCCTCCTCCTCTGACTCTTCAGTGTCACTGCCAAGATGAGGGCGGACTTTGCTGCTAGATGGGCCTTCAGTAACAGATTCGTCCGTATCGCTGCCGAAATGAGGGCGAGTTTTGCGGAAGGACGGGCTTCCAGCGTCGGACTCATCAGAGTCGCTGCCGAGATGCGGGCGCACTTGGGTATTTTTTCTTTTGAAAGTGATAGCCGGCGCAGATTTGCTTTTGAGTCTTGGGGCCGTTCTATCCTCAGTCAGTTGTGGCTTAGCATTTTGGTGGTTCGTAAAGTACTGAGAATCTTCATATCGGACTTCATGCACACCGAACGGCTGGATGTCTCCGTCAATACGTCTTTCTTCGCCATTTTTAGTATACTTCATGCATTGATGGAGAGTTGACGGAATGATGCCGTAATCATGGAGCCACGGCCGCCCCAAGAGAATCTTATAAGACGTGTCGGCGTCGATCACGTATATCTTAGCTTCAGTTTGCAGATCCCCAAATTTGATTGGCAGAGCTATAGACCCCAGAACTTGCTGGCAATTTTGGTTGAAGCCTTGAATGACAATCCTTTCCCTTTACAGGTGTCGGACGTCCATTGACAAACTCTTCAGAGTTCGCAAGTTCATGATGTTCACTGAGGACCCCGGATCAATCAATATGCGATTAATTCGATCTCCGTCGCTGTACCCGGTCACGTAAAGCGGCCGATTATGCTCAGCCGTTCCCAGTAGCAAGTCTTCATCCTTAAATGTGACTGCGGCGGCATACAAAGCATGCTGGGCTTCTTTCATGTTAATTTCCGCAAAGTGAGCCTGATACCGCTCGGGGTTTTGCAGAGCGTGGATGAGAACATCTCTAAGCTCCTTAGATAGGACCAAGGCGTCGTAGATGCTCAGGAGAGACGGAAGCTTCCGGAGATGCGCCAAGACATTATAGTCCACCGAGGAAGGACTTATGTTTTCATCAGCCGGTTCTCTGCCATCTTCTTCATTAGCGACCTGTCTTTCCTTCCCTTTTGGGGCGTTGCCCTGATTTTGCGGTAAAGCCCTGCCTCTTCTGAGCTGGATTTGATTGGCCTTTGTGGTGAGCTCCTCGTCCTCTTCCGGAAAACAGAGATCATCCTCGGAGTCGCTGCCAAGATGGATGGCGTAGCAGGTCACTACTGGGATCTCTTCATTGGAGTCTTCTTCTAACTCCTCCAGAATTTCAGCCGCTTGTACAGGGAAGAACTCCTTCAATTGAATCAATGTTTTTTCCTTTTGTTCATATTCTTCGAGGGAATCGATATATTTTTGAATGGTCGATCTCCCTGCAGATTCTTTTTCGCGCCGAGCTGCACTTTTCTTCTTCTTGAGCTTCTTGGATTTTGAGCCTGATGGAGCCGCATTGGCAGCTGGACTGGTAGGCTTCTTCTGTCCTTCCTATTCCATCCTGGGTTCTTTCCGAAGTAGCTTTATCATCTTCTTCGTCTTATTAGATATGTGCGTACTCCACGGAGGCCGCGATGAGTCAGTTTCGTTTGTCAGGGCAGCGGGTTCGGCTGTCTGCTCCCAGAAAGCTTCAGCTTCCGTCTGTATAAAGTTGGCGGTTGCAACTTGATTGTTCACCAACACGCTTTTGGACAGCTCGATCTCTCCAGCCTTGTACTGCTTCTCGACCCAATCCTTGAAGATATAGCAATCCTCGATCGCATGGCTCACTACTCGGTGGTACGGGCAATACAGGGGATTGTCGGTCATTTTTGCTTCTTGGGGTCTTTTCGACTCCGGCAGCTGTAGGCCATTGTTCAAGGCATCTTTAAATATCTTGCGGACCTTGTCCCTTCTGAAAGAGTAAACCTTGTTCTTTTTCTCCTCTAGGGAAGGCCCATCTCCTCCCAGCAATGGCTTTCGAGACCGGTTGGTTTTGGATTCGCCCGCCCTTCGCTTTTCTTCATTGTCGGAGGCATTGAAGACATTGGTACTGCTGGAACTCCCGCTTCTACGGTTGTCGTCCCGCTTGCTTTTCCAAGTTTTGTCTCTCTGAGAATTCGGCGGGGACTCTTGCTTCGAGCGTTCCAGCATTTGGACTTTCTTGGTTAGCTCCTGAAATGTCTTGAGGCCCGCCGTACACAAGAATGGGACCATCCAATTGCTGAGGTTCCCAATGAGAAGGCTAACGGACTGGTCCTGCTCTAGCGGCGGTTCACACTTGACTGTGAGATTGCGCCATCGGGCGATAAAGTCGGTGTTGCTTTCATTCTTCCCCGGCTTGGTCCTCACAAGGTCGGCAATGGAGATTTTATCACTGACGCTCATGAACCTTTGCCGGAACAGAGACTCCATTTGGGCGAAGGTAATGACGGACCCGTCTGGTATGCTCGCGTACCAGTCGAAAGCGACACCGGTCAGGCTGTTGACAAACTGACGAAGAAGGAGCGCGTCATTGCCCCCTGTATTTCCGCACGATGCTTTGAAGTGGGCGACGTGCTGATTTGCATTCCCCGTTCCATCAAATCTTCCGAACTTAGGAATGACGTAGCCGCTTGGGAACTCAATCAGATCGTACTGCGCGGGATATGGCCGTCCACTACTGCCGATTTCTTTCTGAGCTTCAGCTTCGGCCACCAATGTTTTAACCTTGCTGGTGACCAAATCCATTATCCGATCCTGTGTTAGCGGGATAGTGCTATCTGGGGCCAAGGCGTCCCCAGAAGCGGAATGTAGCCGGCTTTCATTCGGCTCGACCAGTCTTGGTCCCAAAGGAACAGGCATTGGCTGCCTCGGATTGTCATCACCCGGCTGATTAGTAGCGGCTTGTGCTTGATTAGGAGGCGCTCGAGCAATTTGAGCCGTAAGCTGCATCACCACGTTCGTTAAGTCATCAATCTTCGAATAGAGCTTGGCCATCTCTTTATCTTTGCTCCTGAGCTGTTTTCGAAGCTCTTGAAGCAGCTCTTGCTCCGCAGTCCTAGGGCGGAAAGTCGGCTCTTCCTCGCTGTCCGAGCTTGACTCTACATGGACCGAGGGGTCTATCTGCCTATCATCCTCATCGAGAGGGTCTTCTTCATCCAGCAGGGGCGGCTGTTCTTGGGCGGCGGCAACCACATTCAGGCTAGATTGGGCTTGGGATGTGGTGTCCCCGTCCTTGCTTTTGCTGCGAAGGTTGTCTCTAGGGCGCCCGCCCGCCATATAGACCGTATGGACGATATATCCGGCCGTCTTTCTATCATTGACAGCTGATTTCACGGATCGCTGTCTTGACCCGCTTGCTTCGGTAGCCGGTAGTCGATTGAAGGCGGACGGCCTAACCAGGTTCTTGAATGGTGCTGGCGCTTCTTTTCTGGGTTTGCCCCGCTGCTTTCGCGCGGCACAGAGTGCTTGATAGACTCTTGAAGAGACAGTGTCATACTTTTTCTGTTGGGGCCGGGACACGTCTCTTTGTGGCACTGTTCGGACCGCTGTCTTCTTGATTCTGGCGGTCATGGCATTTTTCTGAACCCACTTCAGGGGCTCGAAGGAATTGCTAATTCTTACGTCCGACTCGGCCGTCGTCGCCGGGCAACCCTGCACTTGGAACTTCGCACGATTCCATTTGGCCGAAGCCTTGGCCCTCTTGTTGGCTCGATACCTGAGCCGCTTCTGCCTTAACTTTTCTGTTCTAAGCACCTGGCAGACTTCGGCTTTTTGGGAAGATGCCGCGGACCGGTTGATGGAGGGCCTTGGAGATACGCCCGATTGTGCATTTGTTAGAGTCATCGCCTGAGCTCGTCCGCGACATTTGATGTTGCCCTTCGCATCGGAAGTCTTGCCCCCAGCTAGAGCGCCAGGGAGTCGTTCAGATAGCGTCTTGAGTTTCGGTTGTGGTGCCTTGGCGATCACGACATTCGGCCTCTTTCCCCTTGAGACCGGCTTGGCCACCTGTTCCGCCGGGATCTCCGCCAGATGAGCGCTTCCGGTAGGGTAGATGATGACGGAGCCGAACTGGCGGGGCGGTTCCTCCCATTGTCGACTGAGGCTTGCGGGGAGAACAACACGAGCGTTGATCTTGACCACGTACGGAATCGGGGTCGCTTTGGAAGTTGAATTCGTCTGGGAAGACATTGTCGTCGAAGGTTGATTGCTGCACGGAAAAAAAACATCATTTCAGTATAAGCAATCGATATGTATATTGATTGAGTTCGTATGAACGTTTAACCCGAAATATGGGAGGAGAGATTGGTCCCACCGGACGTGCCAGAATCTGTAGGGTGTTTTTCGTCACCCCAGTGAGATAGGAATACGCGAGCGCTTGTCAGGCGTACTACAGATTCCCCCTGCCTAGGGTAGGCCGGGGTTTAATGATCGTGGGGATCCGAATCTCCGGCAGCCGCGGACTAAGCTGCCGTTAATTACCCATCGCCTTTGGGGCGAAGGAACCTCCGATTAACGGGTTAAACTGGTCATGCGAACTCAATGTGCAGTGTGCGTGTGTTTTGAAAGGGGGTTTTGGATATATCGGGAGCCACGCAGAGTTTTTACGGCGGCCCGAAAATTTTTTGGAGGGGGAGAATGTGGCGGAGTATGTATATGTGTGAATTTGTATACATATGTATGTGTATATGTATGTACATAAAAAGAGAGGGAAAAGGGCATCCAAGGGATGCGTGGGGGCCACGTGTTGGCACGCGAGCGCCTTGCGCACTTGCGCAATTGCGCAAGCGCGAGCGCCTTGCGCACTTGCGCAGTTGCGCAAGCGCGCGCGCCACGTGTCGACTAGCGGGCGCCTTGCGCAGGTGCGCAAGCGCGCGCCACGTGTCGGCGCGCGGGCGCCTTGCGCACTTGCGCAGGTGCGCAAGCGCGCCACGTGTCGGCACGCGGGCGCCTTGCGCACTTGCGCAAGCGCGCAGGTGCGCAAGCGCGCACGCCACGTGTCGGCACGCGGGCGCCTTGCGCACCTGCGCAAGCGCGCAGGTGCGCAAGCGCGCGAGCGCCACGTGTCGGCACGCTGGCGCCTTGCGCACTTGCGCTGCGCGCCGGAGAGGCACAGGAGGCTTTTAGCCTAAAACAATTTCTCAGAAGAGAAATCAGAGAGGAGTTGGACTCCTGAATGTGTTTTTCTTCTTTTTTTGAGGGTTTAGTGAAAGATGTTCTTCTTCTTCCTCCTCTGTTAGCTGGATCTTGAAGATCAAGAGATGTGGGATTTCAAAATCTTTTCTTTTTGAGATCTGATGGAAGATCTGAGTTCCCCTTGATGGGTTTTGTGGTGAAAAACTAATTTGTTTTGAAAAAGGAAGAGTAAAACTCTTGATTTAATTCAAAAGAAAGAAGAAGGTTTTGGAACCTTGGAGAAGGAAGAAAGAGCTCAGCTCTGAAACTTTTTTGGAGAGAGAGAAAGTTGTTGGGATATTTCATTATCCTTGCCTTTATAGGCTATACACTTTACACATAGCCCCTTGGGCTTCACAAAATGGCATTTTGCCTATTTCATGGCCCATGTGCCATTTCTTTTTGCACATAAGCCATGAGCTTTACAAAAATTTGGCTTTATGCCTATTTTTCTTACATTTATCCATAAAATAAAATAAAAGAAATGCAACAAAATTGCTTATTACAAATTTTTTTATCTTGGTGTGGGGGAGGCCGGCCGCTTCATGGTCGGGCTCGACCCGGGCATGGGCCCACTGGATCTGGGCTTGGGCCCACTTGGCTTGGGGTTGACTTTGATTTTGACTTGGTCAACCGGGGTGTAAATTTTTACCCCAACAACGGTCCATGAGGACTACATGTCAAGTTTGTTGGCATCAGACACAAGATCAGGTAACGGATCAGGTCATGGTACATCAGGTCAAGTCAAGCAGAATACGGTACCATGTCGGGTAGAACAATATATATGTAACAAGTCAGGTCAAGATGTAAACAATGTCATAGGTGTGCTCACAATCAGTTATACAAGCAAGCATGGTTATCATCAACATGATGTAAGCAATAAATTAAGCAATAGGCAGATTTACTCAATTTGCAGTACAGTAATCAGTCGTGTCAAAGAGATGATTTCAATGTTATGCGAATACAATATGACTATTATGGCCTTTTAATCATGTTAACGAGTTTAAGCACTTTAGAGGTGCAATGATTTATATAAAGGTTCAAAATAGCTATTACAGGTTAAAAAGCATACGAGTGTCCGAATGGAACAAAATTATAGAGATAAATTCCGTTTAATATGTTAATATTAAAAATGTGTTTTAAACAGGTAAATGTGGTTATTAGGTTCAATTGCAAGCTGTAGGTTCCAATTTTAACGATAAAATGATATATGACAATATTGTACATGAAATTGAGAAATGATCGTACCAAAGTTAAATTTACAGGTTTAGGGTGTCATAATATATCTGTAAATATTGAATAGCATGTAGAAAGGGGTACTTGCCTCGACGGGTCGCGAACCGGGAATACGGAACGATAAACGTCGGCGGGGAAACTAGCGACGGGCGCACGGTTCACGGAACAAACCCAAACGACGAACAGTGGAACCACACGGGTCGGGGTATCTCGCTGAAACGTCGGTTCACGTCGTCGGCATCGTCGGATTCCGGCCGAGGAACCAACAGTGGACAAAACATCAAGGTATGCCACAAGGAAGAAAAGAAACACAAGGAAATATAAAGAAGGAGGGAAGGAGGATCTGAGCAGGGGTGCTTACGATGATCACTAAAAGGGTCGAGGTCGTTGGTCGCGACGACGGTGCTCCGGCGGTGAACAGTAGCACCTTCAAGAACCCAAAGCAGTAAATATCCAAGAAGCTAGTTGATTGAATGTTTCTTTGTTTGTCGGTTTAAGAAAATGTATAGAATCAAAGAATTATATTTGACCGCAATCAATTACGGTGTCAGTTGTAGATCGTAAGCGAGTGCGGATCTTCCACAGGGATTTTGCGATTCGTTTTTATATTTGATTTGTATGAATTGAAAAGTTAATCGAAAAGAAAAGAAAACATGATTCAAGATTTTATCGATTGATTCAGGTGTCACTAATCTAATCAAGAATCAAGAAACTGATAAACAAATCAAGAATCGGGTTTCGATGATATTTCCAACCAAATGTCATGAATCTAAATGAGGCTCGTAGGAATCGATCGGATCTATAGACGTGATGCAATCTCAAGATATCGTGTTCTTGTCCTTCGAAGGATTGATACTAGATCGATGATGATCGACGAGAGTTAGGGCTTTCTCGTGAAACTAGGGTTTCATCGTTTAACCCTTGTTCTTTCGTCGATATCATTCACATTCTAGCCTTTAGCAATTTCAAGAAACGATCGTAACTCCCCAATTTCGAGCGATATCAATCAAGAAAGCATCGCAACGAATTGGGTCGTCGATTCTTGAACTTGCTAGGGTTTACAAAACTCGTAGGACTCAAGAATCGATTTAAGATATATTACATCATCATTCTATTGATCGTCTCGACTCCTCGACGAGCGGAGTATTACTCAAACATCACAACAAGAATTACAACTAGAAATTTAGATTGAATCAGGATGCAAGAATTTTAAAGAAAACAAGATAAAAGAATATCACATTTTATTTATATCAACAATTTGATTACAAACGCTCAAGAACTACAAGAGGAAGAACTAAATTGTCGATTTGGCGTCGCTCGGCTCCGTGAGTCGCGGATCGGCTTGGACCACTTGCTCTGTTGAAGATCGGATCGGCTCATAAAAGGTTGCAAGGCTTCTTGCTTGATGGGGTACTCGGGATCTTGGCTTTTGATTGGAATTAGGGTTAGGGTTTCACACAAGCCTTCTCACTAGACTTGTGGATGAAGAAGATGAAGAAAGAGAGTGAATGGGTCTATTGATTTCAATGAATGAATCTAATGAATTCAATAATTGGATTCTTCTCTTTTACAAGTGAGCCTAGGGTCTTATTTATAGATCTCCCAAACCCTAAGCCTTGAATTTGAAATAGAAGTTCCCTCCAAAAGTTTGTTGAAAGACTTCTAGAAGTAGTTAGTTAGGCTTAGCTTAGGGTTTAAGCTAGGGTTTAGGGAGAAGTTTCTAGAATACAAGGCTAGTTTAGTGTAGATTCAAGGGTTTGCTGATCTGGCAGAAGCTTCTGGGGCTTTCTGGAAATTGTTGTGTCATTCTGAGCTGTATACACTGAGGTAGGAGTTGTGCACCAAAAATGGGGATCCGAAGTGGTAGAAGCACCGCGGAACCTCGGCAATAGGTGGCTTAGGCCGCGGTTCCGCGGCCATTTGGGCTCCTTGGGGCTTCAACTTTCTTGTGTTGGCTTCTTATGTCTTCAGGTGTCTTTTGTGATATAGTGAATTCCTGAATGCCCTTTACATTAATACCAGATTCCAATTCCTTGAGTTGGCGTATTCTTGTAGCAGTGTAGATTTGAGCAAGCTTCTGGTTTTCCTGCACAAACTTCGAAACACGGGTTGCGATATATAGAAATGATGCCATGCTATGAAATGCAGTCAATTTCTCTAGAAATGCCGGTTTTAAGGTCTAACACATGTAATCTGATATTTTGTGACAGATTTGCTAATATGTGCTATATGAATGCCGAACACTTCTATATGAATGCAAATGATAGGGAAATTGTCGGCTAAAAGATGCAATATTTTCGACTAATCAAATTCCCCCAAACTTAATTTCGATCGTCTCGAGCGAACTTTTTATTAAAAAGAGAAGGAGAAAATAAAGAAAGAGAAAAACTAACTAGCACACTTTCGTAGGCAACATGATTGCACTGAGCTCGTGCAACAAGCCTTTAAACCTCTAGGTGTCCCTAGTAGGAGGAGTGTTGTCTCCTGAGGGTTTTCAGCGGATTGCACCCACAAAATCCAGTAATAAAAGGAAGATCATGAATATTACATTTAAAGAAAAGAATTGTAGAAGAAAGACTTTGAAAATTAGAGTTTCCAACTAAGCTAGCTTTTCGGTTGTCATAAGCCCTATCTTAATGGTCATGAAAAAATGTCAGAAATCACGTCCTCCCTCAATAAAACATCGTCTTATTCTTCATACCTATCTGTTTTCCAAACATTGATCATATAACCCTGCGTGTGTGTAAAGACATCCCTACACCCGGAGAATTCAATTCAAGCTATCATACTCTTGCCCATCAGCCTCAGTACTTTTTAATTAATGAATATTTAGATGAGATTGCTCACACACTTTCATGCGACCGTTAATACTTCTTGAGGTACTAACCGACCGATTACTCCTGTGCTTGCTTACTTGGTGTATTTTCCTTGTCTTGCACCACCTCAGGCATAGCAGTGACTCCCAGACCAGTTGGCCTTAGGGCACTAGGTGAAGAGGCACCCTCGCTATACATTTTTTTATTGCCCTTGGTGATAACAAAACCAGTGTCCATTTTTCTCACCACTATATATCTTCTTTATTCATTTTTTTTTATTTCCTTCATACTTTTGGCTTTAAGACAAGAGCATTTCAAGGTATCCTCTACTATCCCAGGCTTTAAGACGTGTGTAAGTGCGAATAGCAGGGTATCAACGTTCAAAATGTTTGGCTCCCAGAATAGAAACTATTTTTCAGACTTATTTTTATCCTCAGATTAGTGACGTCCTTCATCTTACTAACCCTTGGGACAACGGCTCATAACTACTTATTACTAGTTCGTATAAGAAAACTTATAATTTTCTTAGTTTTCTTAAATTTTTCTAATCTCATGGATGTAATTTTTCACTATCTAATCTTTTATTATCTTATTTATGTACAACAAAGTGTAAATATTAAAATTATTTTTATACTTGAAATTTTTTTAATTTTTTTGGGTTTTGAAAATTTTTAAAATTTTTGTAGATTTTTAAAAGAAATGTTTTGTGCTTATGCAAATGATATGCAAATGATGCAAAAATAAGCACAAACCTCCCCCAAACTTGTTTTCAACAGTGTCCTCACTGTTGCCAACTGCTAGATCTACAAAACCTGTAAGCCTGGGGGGAATTATTAGTGGGGGCAAAATATATAAGTGAAGAACTTCCCCCAAACTTACTCTTTTCACTCACCTCCATTCAAAAGATTATGCAATGATATACATGATATGAAGGTGATACGGAGGAATTTTAATCCAAATAAACTGGCTCTTGTAAGAACAGGAGCTCCTCCGTGGGGTCAATGGAAAAATACGGCTTTAGTCTATGTCCATTTACTTTGAAAAAGGTGTCGTTTTTAACATTTTCTACTTCTACTGTCCCGTGTGGGTATACAGACCGCACAATAAAAGGTCCCTTCCATCGAGATCGGAGCTTACCCGCGTGAAGGTGTAATCTTGAATCATAAAGAAGGACTTGTTGACCAGGTGAAAATGTTTTCCTCAAAAAAATTTTATCGTGAAAAACCTTAGTCCTATCCTTTGTGATTACAGCGTTATCATAAGCTTTATCGCGGAGTTCGCTTAGCTCATTAAGTTGCAGCTTCCGAAAGTTGCAAGCAAGGTTTAAATCAAAATTTATTTCCTTAATAGCCCACAATGCTTTATGCTCTATCTCGACAGGTAAATGACATGCTTTTCCAAAAACTATCCTATATGGAGACATCCCTAGGTCGGTCTTATATGCAGTTCGGAATGCCCAAAGAGCATCCGTCAGTTTGGTCGACCAGTCTTTTCTATTTTTAGCAACAGTCTTCTCCAGGATAAGTTTGATTTGTCTGTTTGAGATTTCAGCCTGCCCGCTTGTTTGGGGATGATAGGGTGTAGAAAGTCGGTGGTTGATTGAGTACTTCCGCATCAAAGTCTCGAAAGATCTGTTGCAGAAATGTGTCCCATTATCGCTAATGATAGAGCGTGGGTGTCCAAATCGCGAGAAGATATTCTCTTTTAAGAACTTAATGACAACTTTCTTGTCATTAGTGCGATATGGAATGGCTTCTACCCACTTTGAGACATAATCAACCGCCAGCAGTATGTACAAATTCCCAAAGGAGTTGGGAAAAGGACCCATAAAATCAATGCCCCAAACATCGAATATTTCAACAACCAGAATGGGTTGCTGAGGCATTTCATTCCTCTGGGAGATTCTACCCGTGTACTGACATTGTGTGCAGGTTTTGCAATAGTCAAATGCGTCCTTGAATAAGGTCGGCCAATAAAATCCACATTGCAAAACCTTCTCCGCCGTCTTTTTAGGACCGAAGTGACCCCCACAGGCCTGATCATGACAAAAAGAAAGAACACTCTTGAACTCTTCATTCGGGACACACCGGCGAATGATCTGATCAGGACAATATTTAAACAAATAGGGCTCGTCCCAGTAAAAGTGTTTTACTTGGGATAGAAAACGATATTTGTCCTGTTTTGACCAATCGCTGGGTATCAGTCCCGTGACATGATAGTTCACAATATCCCTGAACCATGGTTCATTGGATACGCTCAAGAGTTGCTCGTCAGGAAACGAATCATTGATCGGCAGGGTCACAGGTGAAGAAGAGATGCGTGAAAGATGGTCGGCTACTACGTTTTCACATCCTTTCTTATCTTTGATAACAAGATCAAATTCTTGTAACAGAAGGATCCAACGTATTAGTCGACCTTTTGCATCTTTCTTCGCCAGAAGATATTTTAAGGCGGAATGGTCAGTATACACAACTATAGGTGAGCCAATTAAGTAAGGCCTGAATTTTTCTAATGCAAATACAACCACTAAAAGTTCTTTTTCTGTGGTTGTATAATTGATTAGCGCATCATTCAGGGTCTTACTTGCATAGTATATCACGTGTGGCATCTTTTCGATGTGCTGTCCTAAGACTGCACCTACTGCAAAATCAGATGCGTCACACATCAGCTCAAAGGGGTAGTCCCGGTTTGGTGATGATAAAACGGGGGCTGAAGTGAGTGAGTGTTTAAGTGAGTCGAAAGCTGTCTTGCAGTCCGAGTCAAAATGGAAGGTCGTATCCTTGGCCAGGAGAAGAGTTAAAGGTCTAGCAATTTTGCTAAAGTCCTTAATGAATCTCCTATAAAAGCCCGCATGGCCAAGGAAAGAGCGAATATCTTTGACGCTTTTGGGATGAGGGAGGTTTTGAATGACATCTATTTTAGCTCTGTCAACATCAATGCCTTTCTGTGAAATAACATGTCCAAGAACAATTCCTTCTTGGACCATAAAATGGCATTTTTCCCTGTTCAAAGTCAAGTTCTTCTCTTTGCAACGAGTAAGAACAGCGTCAAGATTCGCTAGGCAATAAGAAAAAGAGTCTCCAAAAATCGAGAAGTCGTCCATAAAGATCTCCAGAAAATTCTCTACCATATCAGAGAATATCCCCATCATACACCGCTGAAAGGTAGCGGGAGCATTGCATAACCCGAAGGGCATGCGACTGTAAGCAAAGGTACCAAAAGGACAAGTAAAAGTGGTTTTATCTTGATCCTTTTTGGCGATGGGGACCTGATTATAGCCTGAGTATTCGTCCATAAAACAATAATACTCTCGTCCCGCTAAGCGTTCCAGCATCTGATCAATGAATGGTAGAGGAAAGTGGTCTTTCCTCGTGGCAGCATTGAGTTTTCTATAATCGATACATACACGCCATCCAGTTTGGGTGCGTGTCTGAATCAACTCATTTGCCTCATTGGTTATAACAGTGATGCCGTATTTCTTAGGAACTACATGTATAGGACTTACCCATTGGCTATCGGAGATGGGGTATATAATACCATTATCTAAGCATTTGACGATCTCTTTCATGACCGCTTCCTTCATGATGGGATTCAACCGTCTCTGTGGTTCTCGGGTTGGTCTGGCATCATCCATCACATGTATATGATGTTCAACTATCAAGGGACTAATCCCTTTGATGTCCGCCATACTCCAACCAAACGCCTCTTTGTTAGATCTCAATACCGATAAAAGTGCATTCTCTTGCTCTAATGCTAGAGAAGCGGATATTATAACCGGTAAAGACTCCTTCTCACCTAAATAAGCATATTTCAGATAAGACGGTAAAATTTTGAGATCTAATTCGGGCGGAGAAATGATAGAAGGAGGGATCATAGAGTGATTTTTGGATTTACAAATAAGCTCAGAGCCTGTGAAAGATACAGACTCGGGTGGAGAAAAGTCAGAAGTGCAGGACTCAAGTGTAGGAAAAGTGTCCTCACTAAGATCTTGTGTGAAATCAAACAGAGATGTGGTAATGTCATCGAGATCAGTAAAGAAAAGTTCATCAGCTCCGCAACTATCGGGAGCGATCTCGTGGACAGAGCACACATCTAAAATATGAGCAGAGGGTTCTGATGGCTGACTTCCAACTTTGTAGATATTTAGTTCAATGGTCATATTTCCAAATGATAAGTTCATTGAACCGTTTCTACAGTTTATAACAGCGTTGGAAGTGGCAAGGAAAGAACGACCCAGAATCACCGGAATTTGGCCCCGGGGGTTTGCTACAGGCTGTGTGTCGAGCACAATGAAGTCTACAGGGAAAAAAAATTCCCCGACCTTTATCAACACATCCTCCAATTCGCCCCTTGGTTTGGTGATTGAACGGTCTGCCATTTGGAGAGTGCAGTGAGCAGGTTTCAGCTCTCCAATCCCTAATTGCTCATATACAGATTATGGAAGGAGGTTAACACTTGCGCCAAGGTCTAAAAGAGCACGATTTATGTTTTTACCCCCGATAGAAATCGATATTGTAGGACATCCTGGGTCCTTTCGTTTCTTTGGTAGCTGGGGAATAAAAGCAGTGCTGATATTATTAGCCATGAAGACCTTCTTCGGCACTTGGGTCTTCCTCTTCCTAGTGCACAAGCCCTTAAGAATTTTCGCATAAGCGGGGACTTGTTGAATTGCATTTAGGAGAGGGATATTGATGTTAACCTGTTTGAACATTTCCATAATTTTCTCCATATGAGGACTCGTTCTATTACCCCTTAACCGATTCGGGTAAGGAGCTTTCGCAATAAGCGTCGGGTCCATCATAGGAGAAGGAAGAGGGGGTAGACGAGGTCCCAAAAGAGGTGTGGGGACCGTCTGTGGAGAACTATAAGGGTTGGGTTGAGGTGTTGAGCCTAGTGGGAAATGGAGAATAGGCTATCATCGTCTATAGGGGTTGAGAGGAAAGTTTCCCTTTTTCTCTCGCACTCATTTCGGCTTTAAGGCGTGGATTTCAGCTTCCATCGATCTGATACTCTCAGCTTGAGACGCTGAGTTTTTCTTTATCTCACTGACGGAAGATCTAACCTCAGTCGAAACCTCTATGAAATTTGATAAAAGTGATTTCATGGTTTGAGTGAATTGAGAGAATTCGTCAGAACAGGACAACTGCGTAGGATTAGACTGTGCAGGAGTGTTGCCCTGGTTTTGGAAATTTTGTGACTGGTAGGGGTGCTGAGTGAGTTGAAGGGGTTGTTGTTGTGGTGGAGGAAGAGCCCTTTAAAAATTATTCGTGTTTGGAACCGTGTTTTGAGATTGGTTTTGGTTCCAAGCGAAATTCGGGTGATTCCTCCAACCCTGATTGTACGTGAAAGAATATGGATCGTTTCGAGGTCTTTGAAATGCGGCATTAGAATGCTCGTGACCTTGAAACGCAGAGTTTAATGGACATTCTTCCGTTAAATGAGACGGATCAGAACAGCACCCACAAACAGTTTTGGGGAGCGACATTGGGTTTAGGGAGGCTGCGGAAAATTTGTGTTCCATAGCGTCAAGCTTCTTTTGCATTGCTGCCATCTCCACTCGAACACCTATGGAAACATCTATTTGGTGTACGCCACCCCTATTCAATGGTTGGGTTCCACTTTCCCACTGTAGTGATTTTTCAGCGAACTCTTCTAAATACTTCCAAGCTTCCCCATCATCCTTAGTCATAAAAGTACCTTGACACATGTTGATCAGTCGAAAATATTGTATATTTTAGCCGGCAATTTCCCCATCTTTTACATACATTTAAAAGTGTTCGGCATTCATATTCTACATATTAGCAAATCTGTCACAAAATATGAGATTGCATGTGTTAGAATTTTAAACCGACACTTTAAAGGAAATTAACCGCATTTCATGGCATCGCATCATTTCTGTATTTGCGCAACACTTGTCTTGAGTATGTGCAGGAAATACGGAAGAAAAAGCAAGAGAGCTGATCAAAAATACGCCAACTAAATCAATTCAGATCTGGTAGAAATGCAGAAGGAATTAGATAATTCAATACATCAGAGAAAAGCCCAAATGTCAATACAAGTCCACACCAGAAGCTACAGGGCCCAAGCCTCCACGTCAGCCGCGGAACCGCGGCAGGAGCTGGCTTGCGCCGCGGTTCCGCGCCCCTTTGGACACGTCAGCATGAAAGTTTCAGTGCAGAATCTCTTTCTCTGGGCCCACAGTCAATTTTGATATGTCAAAGTCCATAATTATCCAGAAGCTACTGCCAGATCAGCAAAGAAAATTAAGGAAGGCTAATCCCAATTAAGCCCCTAATTAATCCTCTTCTAGAAGCTCCTCCTAACTAATCCTCATCTAGAACCTTCTCCCCTAACTAACTTTTGGAGGGAAATTTGAATTCTCTCAACAAACTTTTGGAGGGAAAGTTAGAATTTGAAATCCTAGATCTAGGGTTAGTTATCTATAAATAGAGCCTAAATCTAATGGTTGAGGTTGTTCACCATTAGTTGACCATTAGTTCATCATTAGTTCTTCATTAGTTAAATAATCTTTCCCACTTTCATCATCTTCTTCCACAAGTCTCGTGACAAGGCTTGTGCGAAACCCTAACCCTAATTCCACTCCAAATCCAAGATCTTGAGTACCAAATCAAGCGAGAAGCCTTCAACCTTTTAGGAGCCGAGCCGATCTTCAATCGGGCAAGTGATCCAAGCCGATCCGCGATCCACGGAGACGAGCGAAGCCAAGTCGACGATCAAGTTCCTCCTCTTGTAGTTCTTGAGCAATTGTAACGAAATTGTTGATATAAATAAAAGGTGAAATTCTTGAATCTTGCTTTTGTAAGTCGATGTAGTACACCCCAGTACTTGTGGGGAGGCGGAATTTTCAAAAACGATCAAGTTTAAAGAACGAACATCGACTAACCGCTTGAATCGAAGCTAAACTATAAATAACCGTACACAAAGAGTTTCTTTTCACTTGTGTTTAGGGATTGTACCTAATGAAACCGGTCCTTCGTCTTTGTGTCCTCCTTTGTTCTCCTCGACCTTCTCTAGGTAGTAGACGATCCACCCGAGAGCAAAACACCAAGCTACACCTCTAACTTGAGGTAACTAATCTACTTTGATTGCTAATCAAAGAAGAAAGGATGATATAGAGTGAAGGTAATGGATGCTTAAGTCTAACTAAACCTTTGATCTCAACACATGAGGATTAAGGATTAGTCTCTTGAAGATGAGAGCTTGAGGAGAGAGAATGTGAGATAAGATAATGAGATGAGAGAGAGTGTATCATAATATATTATGAAGCATTCTCATTTATCAACAAAAGAAAATGAGTGATGAATAAGCATGCTTCACAAATATCTAATGGTGATTCATTAAGCATGTGTCATTATCATTTATGGTGCAATAATGATAATGATGAATCACTCTCATGACTCACAATCTCATCCAAAGTAACCTCCTTAGTCACATCTTCTAGAAGCTTCTCGTACAATTACGAGAACGCCCCTCCAATCCGCAAAAATACGGAAAAACTTTAGACTGTAAAAATCCAATAACCGGATACCAGTAACTGGCTTAAACCAAAGCCGACTGGTAAAAACTGTCCGAAAGTCGTACGTGCGTAAACGCACGTATGCGTTCGAACCCTTTGTCGCAAAACCATGCAACCTCTATATCGTTTCGCCTGGAGTAGGAAACTCTCTGTGTGGGACTCTAGAGACTCGACTACTACGCTGGCAGTGGGTTTAACCACAGACCGCAAGCGGCACTAGCTGTACGTAACGGTCCCCAGGTAGTTGTCGATAAGAAGGCCGATGAGAAAACCCATCCGAACTCCTACTGAGTCTGATGTGACAATCTCCATACAGTCCGGTCCGTTCGTCCAAGACTATCGCATATCGGGCCTAGGGGGCGGCAAGCGTCAGTCCCCTAATAGCGGTATAAGTCGTGTCGGAGGGAAGCCCATTACACCCTAAGAAACTACTGGAACCTACCAGCAAATCTCGCTTGCCCTGGCCAGGGACTTTGCGTAATGGCTCTCTGACACAGCACGATATCTACTCCCAATACCGGGAGGGACGAATCCTGTCTAACCGCCACTGCCTCCAAGTGCTCGGGACTGCACCCAACTGCTACCTGTTTGCACGACTCCTTTGAGCCGTGGTAGGGTAGCAATCTAAGAACAGTGGGACACACTCGAGGCGAAGTAGCAGTGTCAAGTCTGCGGACTACGCTGTACGTCACCTGGGAACTGTTCACTGACGACTGGTATCAAACCAACCAACAGTTCCCTGTGAGTCCTGTCCGGTGTACCCGTAACCTAACGAGAACCTGTATACTATCTCCAGTACGACGTACTGACGGCTGTGGGACAGACCATCTCCCCAACTGGGATGAGAAGCGTACACACTAGTCTACTCCGGAGTTTCGATGCTCTGTCTCGATAATCCAACGACCAGGGACCTGAATAAGGATGTGCTTGTAGACTACCCAGCCCCCACTAGTGTGACTGCCATCACAACGCTGGTAGACAAGCAAGATCCTAAGAGCTCTATCAATACGTACACTCACATATTAAGATAGAAAAACCAAGTAGCATACTACCATGTTTAGCAAGACTGTTATATACATGTGAATATCCCAAGCTTCCATTAAGTAATATACAAGCTAGTATGATACAGTAATGGCCTTCTAGGGCATAAACACTAACAATCTCCCACTTGCACTAGGGCCATGTACTGGCATATCGTAGACCAATGATCTCGAGCAGCCTCTCGAACTGAATCTGAGGAAGGGCCTTCGTGAATGGATCAGCAATGTTCTCTTCTGAAGCAACTCTCCGAACCTCGATCTCCTGACGATCAATGATCTTCCTGATCAGGTGATACCGCCTCAAGATGTGTCTGGACTTCTGATGGGACCTTGGTTCCTTCGCTAAAGCTATAGCTCCGTTGTTGTCGCAATACAGAGGTATTGGATCAACTATGGTAGGAACAACCTGAAGTTCTGTTAGGAACTTCTTCATCCAGACTGCTTCTTTTGCGGCATCGCAAGCAGCTATATACTCCGCTTCCATCGTCGAGTCAGCAACGGTGTCCTGCTTGGAGCTCCTCCAGCACACCGCCCCTCCATTGAGGGTAAAGACATAACCCGACATGGACTTAGAATCGTCCTTATCACTCTGGAAGCCGGAATCAGCAAAGGCCTCCAACCTGAGGTCTTTTCCGCCGTAAACCAAGAACATCTCCTTAGTCCTCCTCAGGTACTTGAGAATGTTCTTTACTGCTATCCAGTGTTTCTCCCCTGGGTCTGACTGATACCGGCTTACCACGCTTAGTGCGTAAGCTACATCTGGTCTGGTACACAACATCGCATACATTATAGAGCCTACCGCAGAAGCGTAGGGTATAATAGACATGCGTTCCCTTTCCAAATCAGTCTTGGGAGACATCTCTTTGGAGAGGGTGATTCCGTGACAAGCCGGTAGATTACCGCGCTTAGAATCTTCCATACTGAATCTTTTCAGTACAGTGTCGATATACCTGGACTGCGAAAGTCCCAACATCCTCTTGGATCTATCACGATAGATCCGGATCCCCAGAATGTAAGAGGCATCACCCAGGTCTTTCATGGAGAACCTGTGTGACAAGAATCCTTTGACAGATTGTAGCATAGGAATGTCATTTCCTATCAATAGAATGTCATCCACGTACAAGACGAGGAATACGACACTTCTGGCCACAACTTTACTATATATGCACGGTTCATCTGGATTTTTGATAAAGTCATATTCTTTGACTGTCTCATCAAAACAGATGTTCCAACTCCGCGATGCCTGCTTTAGTCCGTAAATGGACTTAAGCAGCTTGCATACTTTCCCGCTGCTCCCACTCTGATTGAAACCCTCTGGCTGATCCATATAGACGCTCTCTTCTAAATTTCCATTCAGAAAAGCCGTCTTTACGTCCATCTGCCAGATTTCATAATCATGGAAGGCAACAATAGCAAGAAGGACCCGAATGGATTTGAGCATAGCCACTGGAGAAAAGGTTTCGTCATAGTCCAAACCAGGTCTTTGACGAAAACCCTTTGCAACAAGTCTAGCCTTATAGGTTTCCACCTGTCCATCTACACCAATCTTTTTCTTGAAGATCCACTTGCATCCTATGGGTTTTACCCCATCTGGAGCAAAGTCCAAAGTCCATACTTTGTTGGTGTACATGGACTCCATCTCGGTCCGCATTGCATCTAGCCATCGTACCGAGTCGCCGCTCTGGATGGCCTGCTGGAAGTCAGTAGGTTCATCATCATCTATGATGTAATCCTCTCTATCCCCGTCTATGAGAAAACCGTAGTATCTCTCAGGCGGATGAGACGGCCTACTACTCCTGCGGAGGGGTGCGGGAATGTTCTGTTCTTCTTGAACCTCTGGTTCTACCAAACTTTTAGTAGCAGCTTGTGGTTCTGGAATTTCTTCCAGTTCTATTTCGCTCCCATTTGTATCCTTTTCTAAAACTTGTTGTTCTAGAAAATGGGCATTACGAGAAACAAAAACCTTTTGTTCCTCTGCGTAATAGAAGCAATATCCCTTGGAGTTCTTTGGATATCCTACAAGCATACATTTTACTGATCGTGCCTCGAGCTTGTCCACAAACTGCTTTTTGACAAAAGCTGGACATCCCCAAATCCTTATATACTGAAGATAGGGTTTCTTCCCACTCCACATCTGATATGGTGTGGTAGGCACAGTTTTGGTTGGAACTCTGTTCAAAATATATGCCGCTGATTCTAGCGCATATCCCCAGAAAGATCGCGGTAACTCAGCATTACTCATCATGGATCGTACCATATCCAATAGGGTTCGATTCCGTCTCTCCGATACACCGTTGTGCTGTGGAGTGTATGGAGGAGTAAGCTGAGAGAGAATTCCTTTCTCTTTTAGGTAACCTAGGAACTCGGCACTTAAGTATTCTCCACCTCGATCAGATCTCAGTGTCTTAATACTTTTGCCTGTTTGGTTTTCCGCTTCACTCTTGTATTCCAGGAATTTCTCAAAGGCCTCTGATTTATGTTTCATTAAGAAAACATATCCATACCTAGAGAAATCATCTGTAAAAGTAATGAAGTAGGAATAACCACCTCTCGCATGTGTAGACATTGGACCACATACATCACTGTGTATGAGTCCTAAGAGCTCGCTCGCTCTTACTCCTTGTCCAGTAAATGGAGTCTTTGTCATCTTTCCTTTGAGACAAGATTGACAAGTGTCATAAGTTTGATATTCGAACGTGTCCAAATATCCTTCTCTATGCAAATTAGTCAACCTTCTCTCATTGATGTGACCCAGTCTACAATGCCATAAGAAAGCTTTATTCAAATCTGGAGACTTTCTTTTTAGTGTGTTCTGGACATTGAAAATTTGGAGTTGGTTTAAAACATATATGCCGTTATTTAGAGTACCGGACCCAATCAAACCATGATTAAGGTGGATGTTGACAACATCTCTTACAAACGTGAAATCATAACCTTTATTTGATAACAAGGAAACTGATATGATATTACACGTTAAGCTGGGTACAAAATAACAGTTATGTAAAACCAAAATGTGTCCACTCGTCAATCCTAGGTGATAATCCCCGACGGACGCAGCTCCCACGCTAGCTCCGTTAGCAACCCTGAGGATCATATCACCTTCCTTCAGCACTCTACGGTTTCTCAGTGCCTGCAATGAATTGCAAATATGAGATCCTGATCCGGTATCCAATACCCAGGAAGTAGAGTTGATCGACAGACAATTCTCAATTACAAACACACCTGAAGTCGAAGCCACAGCTTGCTTCGGTTCCTGGTTCTTGGCGTTCCACGCCTTGCAATCCTTCTTCCAGTGCCCTTTCCTGTGACAATGGAAGCACTCATCCTGACCAACTATCGGTACTGCTTTCTTTTTCTTTCCCTTCCCTCCCACCTTACTAACACCTCCTCTAGGTCTGGGTGCGGCCTTCTTCTTCCTTCCTTTGGCCCTAGCCTTGGACCCGGAAGAAGATGAACCGCCAACAAACATAGCGGGTGTTTCCCTTGATTTCTTCAAGGTGCCCTCTGCACTCCTTAACATGTTCAGGAGTTCCGGAAGTTCAACTTCTTTTCTTTGAAGGTTGAAGTTCAGGATAAACTGGGCGTAGGTGTGAGGAAGGGACTGGAGAATAAGGTCTGTATAGAGCTCATTATCCAAAGTCGTCCCAAGGTCTGCGAGCTCTTCTATATAGCCGATCATCTGTAGGACATGTTCACCTACTGATGACCCGACAGCCAACCTCGCTCGAAACAAGTTCTTAGAGGTCTCGTATCTTGCTATACGAGATTGCTCTCCATAAAGTTCCTTTGTATGGAGAAATATGCCATCTAGGGACATATCCTCGTGCCTCCTCTGATGTTCATTGTCCATCGAGGCAAGCACGATGCACTTGGCTCTCGCGCAATCTAAATCCCAGGTTTTGCGGATTTCCTTATCCGCATTGCTGGATTTGGGACCAGGGACAGCAGGTGCCATAGCGGTGAGGACGTACCCCAGTTTGTCATAGGTCAAAGCCATTTTGACATTCCGCAGCCAATCTTTATAGTTTGGCCCCGTCAGTATATTTTTCTCTAAAAGTAACTTAAGTCCAGTCATTTTCAGGGTCGCTGCAATTAGGAGAGAGAGAAGAAAACTCTTTAGCATGATGCTCTTGCAAGTTTAGAGTGGTTTTTAGTTTATCTAAACTGGATGGCTCCCACTGTTTCTCGAATCCTTCCTCAAACCATAAAAGAAGAATTAGCCAAGACTATTCTCACCGTACAATACTTGCTTAACCGTTCAGCCAGGCCGGTGTCGATACTTCGAGGGAGGTTTTCCAACGCTTTCGCGAAGTTCCTTAATTAAATAACCTCTTTTCTCTGGGGGCGTAACCCCGCTGACACTTTTCTGGACACCTACTAGGTTTATAGCATTGATCGTTAAGTGACGAATATCCTGATAAGTAGCATATACTCACAGTAGGATCGGGATCCAAATATCATCGTCGGATAATGTTGTAGGAATGCTACCAACATTCATCAAACTCAAAATGGTATGCATCTCTTTGCAAATTTCAGTTTCTTTAGAAATTCCCGATATGGATTTTTGCCCCATGCTCTTATGACCTTGGCGTTGGTCAAAATGTCATAAGTCACATGTCAAGTTCTACCCATCATTATCTTGTTAATTTGAACCCATCCGTATATATCCCTGACGTTGGCCAAATGATAATACGACTGTCCCAAATCAACTCATCTATCTATGCAACAAATGAATATCCAGCAGCTACCAAACACTATGCCATGACGTTGGCCAAAACTGCATAGCTTGAATACTACTGAATACCCAAATGAAATGACGGAGGGCTACGACTGGTTTTGGCGAAACCGTGAACGTAGTGAACTTGATATAACCGAAGGAACCTGATAGCTTTTAAAAGGAGTGGTTAAATCTCCGCATTTAAAAATATCTGTTTTTAAAAATAACCGAGTGGTTTCTTTTAAATTGTTCCAACGATTGAAACTTTGGTTTGTTTTACTTTGCATTATAGATAATGCGTCCCATCATTAACCTATCATTGCAGAAAACAACGAAAATACAACGTCCTCTTATGCCATCCGCATTCGCCACGGGGTCCCGTCATCACCCGTTAGGTTACATAACTAACGACAGAGCGGGGGCTGGGCTAGCGCGGGTGTAAAACATAAGTGACGTCTAAATAGCTACAATAAATATAGATATTTTACATTCGTCTGACGCAATGATATACATTCCAGAACACAGATAAACAATATTGGATTTGCAAGCAATCTGTATTTCTTTTGAGCCTGCAAGAAAAGACAGATTACACAGTTGTGATGAATAGCCGTTACCCCACCCTCGACCCCTACGGGTACGGCAAACTACCCACCCGGCAGTCTGTGTACCCCACCTTAGGACAGTCCTAGGAGCAAAAACAGTAAAATGAAATAATACAACGGTGGCTACGACCGCAACCTGGAAGTGCCCCGCAAAAATAATATTACAACAAATTACATTTACAACAAATGAATTAAACAATAACCCATTGCAAACCCCGGCTATACACCACAACAGTCCAATACAGTTTATATGCACAAACAGATATTACCATTTCAGAAATGTGCAACCCCCTGCCAACCGACATGCTAGCAGTTGGGGGAGGTTTACGAACACATTTATCAATCACAGATATAATCCAACATGCAAATACTGTACAATTTCGATCGATTAAACAACATCAATATTGCTCCAAAATCTGCTCTGTTAAACAGTAACCTGAGCAAATATTAAATATTCCAGAAAACCCCAAATTTCACAGAGAAGCAACAGAAGAAAAATCGGCTCCTGACTCGCCAACTCGGCGGCGGAAGCGCGGCGACTCAGTAGGCTGAGGCCGCGGTTCCGCGGCGAGTTGGGCGATTCAGACGACTGTTTTTCTTGTGTGTTCTACTGGTGTCATGTCAAGCACTCTGAGCTCACCTGAAAAATTTTTGGACATCGTTTTAAATTCGACAGAAACTTGCATTTTTTAGGGTTTTCCGGCTTCGTTTTTCCGTTCGAAATTCGTACAAATTTGCGATTAAGTTATTTAGTGTTTAGCGAGGCTCTGATACCACTGTAAGTCGATGTAGTACACCCCAGTACTTGTGGGGAGGCGGAATTTTCAAAAACGATCAAGTTTAAAGAACGAACATCGACTAACCGCTTGAATCGAAGCTAAACTATAAATAACCGTACACAAAGAGTTTCTTTTCACTTGTGTTTAGGGATTGTACCTAATGAAACCGGTCCTTCGTCTTTGTGTCCTCCTTTGTTCTCCACGACCTTCTCTAGGTAGTAGACGATCCACCCGAGAGCAAAACACCAAGCTACACCTCTAACTTGAGGTAACTAATCTACTTTGATTGCTAATCAAAGAAGAAAGGATGATATAGAGTGAAGGTAATGGATGCTTAAGTCTAACTAAACCTTTGATCTCAACACATAAGGATTAAGGATTAGTCTCTTGAAGATGAGAGCTTGAGGAGAGAGAATGTGAGATAAGATAATGAGATGAGAGAGAGTGTATCATAATATATTATGAAGCATTCTCATTTATCAACAAAAGAAAATGAGTGATGAATAAGCATGCTTCACAAATATCTAATGGTGATTCATTAAGCATGTGTCATTATCATTTATGGTGCAATAATGATAATGATGAATCACTCTCATGACTCACAATCTCATCCAAAGTAACCTCCTTAGTCACATCTTCTAGAAGCTTCTCGTACAATTACGAGAACGCCCCTCCAATCCGCAAAAATACGGAAAAACTTTAGACTGTAAAAATCCAATAACCGGATACCAGTAACTGGCTTAAACCAAAGCCGACTGGTAAAAACTGTCCGAAAGTCCTACGTGCGTAAACGCACGTATGCGTTCGAACCCTTTATCGCAAAACCATGCAACCTCTATATCGTTTCGCCTGGAGTAGGAAACTCTCTGTGTGGGACTCTAGAGACTCGACTACTACGCTGGCAGTGGGTTTAACCACAGACCGCAAGCGGCACTAGCTGTACGTAACGGTCCCCAGGTAGTTGTCGATAAGAAGGCCGATGAGAAAACCCATCCAAACTCCTACTGAGTCTGATGTGACAATCTCCATACAGTCCGGTCCGTTCGTCCAAGACTATCGCATATCGAGCCTAGGGGGCGGCAAGCGTCAGTCCCCTAATAGCGGTATAAGTCGTGTCGGAGGGAAGCCCATTACACCCTGAGAAACTACTGGAACCTACCAGCAAATCTCGCTTGCCCTGGCCAGGGACATTGCGTAATGGCTCTCTGACACAGCACGATATCTACTCCCAATACCGGGAGGGACGAATCCTGTCTAACCGCCACTGCCTCCAAGTGCTCGGGACTGCACCCAACTGCTACCTGTTTGCACGACTCCTTTGAGCCGTGGTAGGGTAGCAATCTAAGAACAGTGGGACACACTCGAGGCGAAGTAGCAGTGTCAAGTCTGCGGACTACGCTGTACTCATGTCACCTGGGAACTGTTCACTGACGACTGGTATCAAACCAACCAACAGTTCCCTGTAAGTCCTGTCCGGTGTACCCGTAACCTAACGAGCACCTGTATACTATCTCCAGTACGACGTACTGACGGCTGTGGGACAGACCATCTCCCCTATAGAAGTTAAAGCTGACATTTCAGCTATACAAAAGAAACTCGAGAATATGGAAAAATTCTTAGCTGCCCTAAGTCAAATGCCACTCTCCAAAACTGTATGTGGTTGTTGTTCTGATCCGTCTCACTTGACGGAAGAATGTCCGTTTCAAGGTCATGAGCATACCAATGCATCATTTCAAAGACCTAGAAACGATCCATCTTCCTCCACATATGATCAGGGTTGGAGGAATAACCCTAACTTTGCTTGGAACCAATCACAATTTCAAAACACGGTTCCAACCCAACACAATTTCCAAGGGGTCCCTTCACCACAACAGCAGCCACCGCTTCAATTGAGTCAGCACCCCTTCCAAGCACAAAATTTCCAAAATCCGGTCAACACACCCACACCATCTAGTCCTTTGCAATTGACCGGTACAGATAATATCTCTGCACTAGCACAAACCTTGGATACTTTCATGAAACAATCCATCCAAGGGACGGCAAGTTTGCAATCTTCCGTCGAAAATGTGATGAAGATCATTATCTCTCAAAATGAGAACATCAAATCGATGGAAGAACAAATTGCACAACTAAAAGCCGAAATGAGTGCACGAGAGAAAGGGAAACTTCCAGCTCAACCTTTACCTAATCTTAGCTATTCACATGATGTGGATGCACTCACGTTGAGATCTGGAAGAGTGCTTGACCATCACGTTGGGGAAGAGTTTGATAATACTGATAAATCAATCAATAGAACCCCGGCTGAGACCTTTCCACACACTTCTTACCCCAGTTCTTCTACCCTACCTTCTTCTTCCGAGCCTATTCTTCATTTCCCAAAAGGCTCGCCACTACAGCCCACCTCTTTTACTCCTCCACGGACGATCCCCACTTCTATTCCGGGATCTGTTCCACACACACTTCCTTCTCCTATGATGGACCCAGCGCTTATTGCTAAAGCACCTTATCCTAATCGGTTAAGGGCTAATACACCGAGTCCACATATGAAGAAGATTATGAACATTTTTAAGCAAGTAAACACCAACATCCCTCTCCTAGATGCCATCCAACAAGTTCCTTCCTATGCGAAAACTCTTAAGAACTTGTGCACTAGGAAGAGGAAGAATCCAGTGCCTAAGAAGATTTTCATGGAAAAAACAATAGACACGGCTTTCCCCCAACAATTACCGAGGAAACGTAAGGATCCTGGATATCCTACTATTTCCGTTTCTATTGGGGAAAAACACATTAACCGTGCTCTATTAGACCTTGGCGCTAGTGTTAACTTGCTTCCTTTCTCAGTTTATGAGCAATTAGGGATCGGAGAGTTGAAGCCAACCAATTGCACTCTCCAGATGGCTGACCGATCAATCACCAAACCTAGGGGTGAACTGGAGGATGTGTTAATAAAAATCGGAGAATTTATATTCCCGGTAGATTTTATTGTAATTGATACACAACCTGTAGCGAACCCACGGAATCAAATTCCGGTGATTTTAGGTCGCCCCTTTTTGGCCACTTCCAATGCAATTATCAACTGTCGTAACGGTTCTATGACCCTATCCTTCGGGAATAGGTCAATAGAGCTGAACATTTACAAGTTGGGAAGTGTACCCTCCGAACTTATTGCTCAGGCATGTTCTGTCGACTTAATGGATGTCGACAGCAGCGAATTTGATGATCCTCCTGATATCGATCTAGACTCTTTTCATATGTTATTGTTTGACCCAATTATGTATCATACACATACGGACACTTCTACTGAGATGTCCGGGTCAACAATTAACACTGATTATGAATTGTTCTTAGAGTCTGTAGATCACCCCATACTTTGTGATGATATTATTCATCGGGGTATCGATGGAACTTTTGAGGAAATCTTCGCTGATGAACTCGCATTTTTAAATGACACGGGTGTTGAGATGAATCATCTCCCAATCTTTGAAATTGAACCTCCACCCCTTCTTCTGAAATGTAAAAAGAATGCGAGTTATCCATCACAATCACTGCATTGTCTCTCCAAAATGAGACGCACACACATTCTATTCCACCACTTAACCTTTCCCCACTTCTTCTTCCACCAACCCGAGCACTGCATTGATAAAATTTTCGAATGGTTGGTGTTAACTTTCGGTCTTTGCAAAGCTTGGCATCGACCAATGATTTTTGACCCCCACTTGTGATTTTCAAAAATTAACATTGCATAATTCAAGTTTGGGGGGGTATAATTTTTCTGGCTCTTGAAAAGAAAATTTTTACAAAAAATTTTTGAGCCAAAAATAAGTTTGAGGGAGGTTCTTCACTTAAATATTTTGCCCCCACTAATAAACTCCTCCCAAGCTTACAGGTTTTTCGAGATTTAGCAGAAGGCAACAGTGAGGACACTGTTGAAAACAAGTTTGGGGGAGGTTTGTGCTTATTTTCGCATCATTTGCATATCATCTGCATAAGCATAAAACATTTTTTTGAAAAAAACCTATAAAAATTTAAAAAATTTCAAAACTATAAAAATATTTTTTGTACATAAATAAGATAATGAAAGTTTAGATAGTGAAAAATTACATCCATGAGATTAGAAAAATTTAAGAAAACTAAGAAAATTAGAAGTTTTCTTATACGAACTAGTAATAAGTAGTTATGAGCCGTTGTCCCAAGGGTTAGTAAGATGAAAGACGTCACTAATCTGAGGATAAAAATAAGTCTGAAAAATAGTTTCTATTCTGGAAGCCAAACATTTTGAACGTTGCTACCCTGCTATTCGCACTGACACACATCTTAAAGCCTGGGATAGTAGAGGATACCTTGAAATGCTCTTGTCTTAAAGCCAAAAGTATGGAAAAAAAAATTTTGAAAGTGGTGAAAAAAATGGATACTGGTTTTGTTATCACCAAGGGCAATAAAAAATATATAGCAAGGGTGCTTTTTCACCTAGTGCCCTAAGGCCAACTGGTCTGGGAGTCACTGCTATGCCTGAAGTGGTGCAAGACTAGGAAAATACACCAAGCATGCAAGCACATTAGTAATCGGTCGGTTAGTACCTCAAGAAGTATTAACGGTCGCATGAAAGTGTGTGAGCAATCTCGTTTGTCAAAAAGTACTGAGGCTGATGGGGCAAGAGTATGATAGCTTGAATTGAATTCTCCGGGTGTAGGGATGTCTTTACACACACGCAGGGTGATATGATCGATGTTTGGAATAAAGATAGGAATGAAGAATAAGACGATGTTTTATTGAGGGAGGACGTGATTTCTGACATCTTTTCATGACCATTAAGATAGGGCTCATGACAACCGAAAAGCTAGCTTAGTTGGAAACCCTAATTTTCAAAGCTTTTCTTTTACAATTCTTGTCTTTAAATGTAATATTCATGATCTTTCTTTTATTATTGGATTTTGTGGGTGCAATCCGCTGAAAACCCTCAGGAGACAACACTCCTCCTACTAGGGACACCTAGAGGTTTAAAGGCTTGTTGCACGTGCTCAGTGCAATCGTGTTGCCTACGAAAGTGTGCTAGTTAGTTTTTCTCTTTCTTTATTTTCTCCTTCTCTTTTTAATAAAACATTCGCTCGAGACGATCGAAATTAAGTTTGGGGGTATTTGATCAGTCGAAAATATTGTATATTTTAGCCGGCAATTTCCCCATCTTTTACATACATTTAGAAGTGTTCGGCATTCATATTCTACATATTAGCAAATCTGTCACAAAATATGAGATTGCATGTGTTAGACTTTTAAACCGACACTTTAAAGGTAATTAACCGTATTTCATGGCATCGCATCATTTCTGTATTTGCGCAACACTTGTCTTGAGTATGTGCAGGAAATACGGAAGAAAAAGCAAGAGAGCTGATCAAAAATACGCCAACTAAATCAATTCAGATCTGGTAGAAATGCAGAAGGAATTAGATAATTCAATACATCAGAGAAAAGCCCAAATGTCAATACAAGTCCACACCAGAAGCTACAGGGCCCAAGCCTCCACGTCAGCCGCGGAACCGCGGCAGGAGCTGGCTTGCGCCGCGGTTCCGCGCCCCTTTGGACACGTCAGCATGAAAGTTTCAGTGCAGAATCTCTTTCTCTGGGCCCACAGTCAATTTTGATATGTCAAAGTCCATAATTATCCAGAAGCTACTGCCAGATCAGCAAAGAAAATTAAGGAAGGCTAATCCCAATTAAGCCCCTAATTAATCCTCTTCTAGAAGCTCCTCCTAACTAATCCTCATCTAGAACCTTCTCCCCTAACTAACTTTTGGAGGGAAATTTGAATTCTCTCAACAAACTTTTGGAGGGAAAGTTAGAATTTGAAATCCTAGATCTAGGGTTAGTTATCTATAAATAGAGCCTAAATCTAAGGGTTGAGGTTGTTCACCATTAGTTGACCATTAGTTCATCATTAGTTCTTCATTAGTTAAATAATCTTTCCCTCTTTCATCATCTTCTTCCACAAGTCTCGTGACAAGGCTTGTGCGAAACCCTAACCCTAATTCCACTCCAAATCCAAGATCTTGAGTACCAAATCAAGCGAGAAGCCTTCAACCTTTTAGGAGCCGAGCCGATCTTCAATCGGGCAAGTGATCCAAGCCGATCCGCGATCCACGGAGACGAGCGAAGCCAAGTCGACGATCAAGTTCCTCCTCTTGTAGTTCTTGAGCAATTGTAACGAAATTGTTGATATAAATAAAAGGTGAAATTCTTGAATCTTGCTTTCTTTTAATTCTTGCATCATGATTAGATCTCAATTTGTAATTGTTGTTCTTGTTGTGATGTTTGAGTAAAACTCCGCTCGTTAAGGAGTCGAGACGATTGTAGAATGATGATGTAACAAATATTAATACTATTTTTAAGTCCTACGAGTTTGTAAACCCTAGCAAGTTCAAGAATCGATGACCTAGTTTCGTAGCGATGCTTTCTTGATTGCGATCGCTCGAAATTAGGGATCTACGATCGTTTCTTGAATTTACTAGAGGCTAGAATATGAATGATATCGACGAATGAACAAGGGATAAGATGAAACCCTAGTTTCACAAGAAATCCCTAATTCTCGTCGATCATCATCGATCTAGTATCAATTCATCGAAGGATAATAATACGTAATTGTAAGATTACATCACATCTATAGATCCGATCGATTCCTACGAGCCTCATTTCGATTCTTGAGATTTGATTTGGAAAAATCATCAAACGATCAATTCTTGATTCTATCTTTTCTTGTTATTAGATCTAGTTTTTTTTCTAATTCTTGAAATTCAAAATACAAATCATGAATTGTTTGGTTTTCTTTCTTTAAAGTTTCGACTCATCTAATTCAAAAGACGAACGATTACACTTTCCCTGTGGACGATCCGCACTCACATACTAACTACAATCCGACACCGTAGTTGATTGCGGTCAAATAATTTTTGGTTGTGATTTCTTTACTATTTGATTCGATACACACACAGAAATTCTTTACAATCACATGTTTTCAAGGCTCTGTTTAGTGTTTGGGTTAATGCCCTCATAAATGATTCGCAAAGCTCCCATCTCGGGATGCCGTGATGAGGACACTGAACCAAAAGATCCTTGAAACGTTCAAAGCATTTAGAGAATGGTTCAGTAGGGAGCTGGGCAAATTGATTCAGTTCGCTACGGATTCGAGCTGTCTTTTGGATTGGGTAAAATTTCTTAAGGAATGCAGCGACGAATTCTTCCCAATTCGTAATAGAGTGTGCGGTAGTGTTATATAGCCACTTCTCGGCTATATCGCACAATGTAAATGGAAGAAGTCGTAGACGCATCGCATCCACTGAAAGTTGTGACGTACCCATCATTGCGCATACGTTTTCAAATTTGGTGATGAAAACGTAAGCGTCCTCAGTCTCGAGTCCGTGGAATTTGGGTAAAAGATTGATGTATTGGGGTTTAATCTCAAAGTTATCCCCATTGGCTGGTGGTGTGGATAAGCAAGTCGAAAGAGGACCTCGCAGTGGATAGCACCTCTCCTGGAGAGAGATGCGGGGTGGATTCTGCGCACCAACGGACGGCGGCAGATTAGGGTTAAAGAAGTTCGATGGGGGTGGATCCATCGATGTGGGTGTGGTAGTGGGTAAAGAAGAAGTAAATGGAGAAATATCGACTTCGGAGTCGATAAAAGGTACGCGGACTAAACGGGCACTAGAATCCCGTGTCCAGCCTATCTTGTACTAAAAAGGGTTAGTACAAGTGGCAGCGTTGACTTATAATTAGGGGTATGAATGAATGCGGTGTTTGCTTTGAAAAAGAGACGGATTTTTTTGAAAAATATGATGTGACACAACAAATGCAGCACACAAACCCTAGAATCTAGTGGTCACCTAGGTCCGGCTCTAGACCGCTCCTAACTGCCAAAAGACAAGTCGCAGGATAGAATCCTCCACTGCCTCTTTGTTTCCCTGTGGCCAGGTAAGTGCCAGGTAAGTGGGAAGGTACTCCACTACGTAAGTAGTGGGCCTAATTAATAACCACTAGCCTTCGACACACTTGCCTAGACACCATAAGAAAACGCGGATAAGTAATGAATTACCCACGGCCTTCTCTTGTCCTAAGTGAGCGCGACGGTTCTTAGAGTCATCTCTAGATATTTTTTAGTTAATGTGGGTCAATGCGGATGCAAGTTTTGTGGTTTTCGGGGCCTAGGAAGGGTAATGAAATCCCCACCTAATTTGGATTTGGCCGTGCCCCTTAATATCCGTATTTAGAATGCAAACAACCAAGAAACAAAAACACGCACAAATTTAATTTTGCAATTTGCGAGCTGCGATTATTTGCAAAGAATTTTGCAGAAAATTATTAGCTGGAGCTAAAAATAGGAGAGAGGAGATGGTAAGAAGTCACCTGAAGAAATTTGGCACAGAGATCCCTCAAAAGGGCCGCGGTTCCGCCGCAATAGCCTCCTAATGCCGCCCTTCCGCGGTCAAAGTATGGGAACACTGCACAAAAATTTTACAGCAGCTTTCTGTTGATATCTCCAGCTCTCTGGAATTTTCCAAAAAAATTTCCAATTTCCCAGCAAGCTCCAGATTTCCTTGCAATGAACCACAACAAATCGTTTAGGGTTTGCACGAATTTTGATTACAAAAATTATAATGGAATAAATCCTTCAATTCAAACTTTAATATGAAACGAATTAGCGCGTAATCCCCGGCAACGGCGCCATTTGATTGAATGTTTCTTTGTTTGTCGGTTTAAGAAAATGTATAGAATCAAAGAATTATATTTGACCGCAATCAATTACGGTGTCAGTTGTAGATCGTAAGCGAGTGCGGATCGTCCACAGGGATTTTGCGATTCGATTTTATATTTGATTTGTATGAATTGAAAAGTTAATCGAAAAGAAAAGAAAACATGATTCAAGATTTTATCGATTGATTCAGGTGTCACTAATCTAATCAAGAATCAAGAAACTGATAAACAAATCAAGAATCAGGTTTCAATGATATTTCCAACCAAATGTCAAGAATCTAAATGAGGCTCGTAGTAATCGATCGGATCTATAGACGTGATGCAATCTCAAGATATCGTGTTCTTGTCCTTCGAAGGATTGATACTAGATCGATGATGATCGACGAGAGTTAGGGCTTTCTCGTGAAACTAGGGTTTCATCGTTTAACCCTTGTTCTTTCGTCGATATCATTCACATTCTAGCCTCTAGCAATTTCAAAAAACGATCGTAACTCCCCAATTTTGAGCGATATCAATCAAGAAAGCATCGCAACGAATTGGGTCGTCGATTCTTGAACTTGCTAGGGTTTACAAAACTCGTAGGACTCAAGAATCGATTTAAGATATATTACATCATCATTCTATTGATCGTCTCGACTCCTCGACGAGCGAAGTATTACTCAAACATCACAACAAGAATTACAACTAGAAATTTAGATTGAATCATGATGCAAGAATTTTAAAGAAAACAAGATAAAAGAATATCACATTTTATTTATATCAACAATTTGATTACAGACGCTCAAGAACTACAAGAGGAAGAACTAAATTGTCGATTTGGCGTCGCTCGGCTCCGTGAGTCGCGGATCGGCTTGGACCACTTGCTCTGTTGAAGATCGGATCGGCTCATAAAAGGTTGCAAGGCTTCTTGCTTGATGGGGTACTCGGGATCTTGGCTTTTGATTGGAATTAGGGTTAGGGTTTCACACAAGCCTTCTCACTAGACTTGTGGATGAAGAAGATGAAGAAAGAGAGTGAATGGGTCTATTGATTTCAATGAATGAATCTAATGAATTCAATAATTGGATTCTTCTCTTTTACAAGTGAGCCTAGGGTCTTATTTATAGATCTCCCAAACCCTAAGCCTTGAATTTGAAATAGAAGTTCCCTCTAAAAGTTTGTTGAAAGACTTCTAGAAGTAGTTAGTTAGGCTTAGCTTAGGGTTTAAGCTAGGGTTTAGGGAGAAGTTTCTAGAATACAAGGCTAGTTTAGTGTAGATTCAAGGGTTTGCTGATCTGGCAGAAGCTTCTGGGGCTTTCTGGAAATTGTTGTGTCATTCTGAGCTGTATACACTGAGGTAGGAGTTGTGCACCAAAAATGGGGATCCGAAGTGGTAGAAGCACCGCGGAACCTCGGCAATAGGTGGCTTAGGCCGCGGTTCCGCGGCCATTTGGGCTCCTTGGGGCTTCAACTTTCTTGTGTTGGCTTCTTATGTCTTCAGGTGTCTTTTGTGATATAGTGAATTCCTGAATGCCCTTTACATTAATACCAGATTCCAATTCCTTGAGTTGGCGTATTCTTGTAGCAGTGTAGATTTGAGCAAGCTTCTGGTTTTCCTGCACAAACTTCGAAACACGGGTTGCGATATATAGAAATGATGTCATGCTATGAAATGCAGTCAATTTCTCTAGAAATGCCGGTTTTAAGGTCTAACACATGTAATCTGATATTTTGTGACAGATTTGCTAATATGTGCTATATGAATGCCGAACACTTCTATATGAATGCAAATGATAGGGAAATTGCCGGCTAAAAGATGCAATATTTTTGACTAATCACTAGTATAGATGAAAAAGGAAGAATGAGATAGAGCAAGCGCTCACCGAGGGTTGCACGAGGCAGGGGAGAACGGAGACGGGGTCACCGGCGGCGAGAAGCAGAAGCGGGTGCAGGTGGTCGCGGCGGGGTGTGCAGGTGGCTGGAAACGCGGGGACTGGAAGAAGGAGGTGGACGTGGCTGCGACGAGGGTGAGGAGACGGCAATCCCGGCGGTGCTGGCGCCGGCGATGGGGTTGCAGCGGCGAAGGGGGCGAGGCGGCTGATTGCACGCGATGGGTTAGGGTTCGGTGTTAAAAAAAAGATAGAAGGGAGAATATATAAGGGAGAGAGAGAGAGAGATTTAGGGGAAAGAGAAAGTGAGAGAGAGATAGAGAGAGATATGGGATGGAGAGAGAAAGAGAGAGAGACGGTGAGAGAGAGAGAGAATGGGAGTGGGGCCCACGAAAAGATTTGAGAGCTTCTGATAGGTTGAGAAGGGATTAATTTGTTAGGAAAACTATTAAAAAGGATTTTTAAAGATTTGGTGAACAGTAAAACCAAAGCTAAGAAATTATATTCGACGGTTAAAGTATAATAAAATTTGGGATTTTGGCGCAAAATAAAACATTTCCAAATCGCGCCCGGGTCGGGTCCAAAAATTTGAAATTGAAATAATAGGATTTTAAGCGGGATCCAAAATTTAAAATGAAGTGTTTTATGATCAAAAAGCATACCCCCAAAACGGACACACGTACGTGCACGTAGCCGTCCGAACTCGCCCGTTTCACTGAACGGGACGAGAACACGACGTACGGACGCTACAACAGGGTTAGGGGTGTCAAGCAGGCCAAGATGAATATTTTTAATTTTATTTTAGATGCAAAAAAAATTGTTATATGCAGAAATGAATTTGCCGGGTAAAATCTACAATAAGTAACAATCAAGCAAGATAAAAGAAATAAGTGTCACACTACGTTCAAACGGTAACAGGATTAGTAGCATTGGGCTCGGGTGTTACAAAAATAGTTTTGCACGGGACGAGCAAAAGATAAGTTTGGAGGTATTTGTTCATATCAGAATATTGCATTATTATATCGCACATTCTTAATCATATTACAAATAAATAGGTGCTTTTGATCCATATCTGCTAAATAGTTGCAGGTTACAGGTTCTCAGAACAATACAGTGAAATTCATGAAAAGACGCTACAAATGTGAGACTACGACCAACAAATAGATGAATCTGTATGATGCCGCCTACCAGTTTAAGAAACAAACAAAGATCAATGAACAGTTCAATTGCACAAAGCACAAGGGCAGCACAAGATTCAAGACTTCAACGTGAAGCTTACGGTAAAAGTCCACAAATTCTGCACTATTGGAAATCTGGAAGATAGTAGAAAAGATTCTGAAGAACCAAGTGAAGAAAATAGAATGAAAAATCTACTTTAAGCATCCCTAAATAATTGGGCCCATGAGCCCACCAAATGGCCGCGGATCCGCGGCCAAACAGGCTATTCTGCCACGGTTCCGCGGCCGTGCAATGCACGTGTCGGTGGATAAGTCGGTGCTTTGACTCGGTTTTTGGGGTTGTTTTGTAATTTCATGTATGGATCAGATGTAAAACCTAAGGTTCCTCCTATCTATAAATAGGAAAGTTGAGAGCCTAATTAGGTGTGCCTCTTTTGGGTGCCTCTCTTTAGAGACGCCTCTTTTTATTTTCTAGTTTAAAATTTCAATTCCTTTGTAATCGTCAAGAGTGCATCAATAAAGTAAAACTTTTTATCTGAATTTAATTCTTGCATTTTTATCTGTTCTTTTAATATCTGCTATTTTATTTTGTCTTCTGCAATTTAGTTTTATAATATATAAAACAAAAAAATGAATTCCATTGTTAATACCCTAATGAGTGAGTAATTCCTTACTTGTTATGGTTAGGAGAGGGAAGGTTTGAGAGAAGGAAATCTCTCTCCCTCCTTTTCTTGCCCCTATAATTTTTAATTAGGACTCTATTTAAATTAACCGCACACCGCTCACTACGGCACCCTATCCCACGAGATAGCGGTGATTCCCTAGTTAAGACCGGTTGTGGTTGATTTACATAGAGATTAGGGCTAGGAGTTAAGAAAGGACGGACAAGGACCAAAAGGAAGAAACTAAGTTTCTTCCTAGTCGTGCTAATCTCCTTTGTTGACTATTACCCTAACACCTAAAATCATAACTAGGGCATTAAAAGCAGTGAGAAGAATCCATATTTTGAACTGACCTAACCCTAACCCTAGCAAGCCTTTTTATCAACTTATTCTCATTCTTAGATCTAAAACAAAACCCGACTTGATCGGATTAACTCGTAAGAACATAAAGAATAGGAATCCATCTCCCTGTGGACCGACCCATACCTAACCGGCTAGCTACCAAGCGACACCGTTATTGATTGCGGTATATTCTTAATTTTGATTTTAAAAACGCACGCACGCGAAAGCTCTCTCAATCATTCGTCTAACGGCTAACGTGTGTGGCGACACACCAAAACTAACCCAAGTGTAGCGGCTACACAAGATCACGAACCGTGTCGGATCACGTAACACGCGTACTCAAAACACTAGAATATAGAAAAGGGATCCCAGATTTTGATACACCAAAAATTAGAGAAAGTTGCAAGTTCCACAAGACTGCATACAAGCCCAGAGACCCCACGACAAAAATTCAACACCCCATCCCCCACTCTGGCCGTAATTTGAGGCCAGAACCAATAAATCTGCGTCCCGTTTATGGAGGGATGGTCTCAGTTTTTTATAGTGGGTTCTAGCTCACTGCACTAGGTCACTATGATGGGAACTTTTCCAACAATTACCTGGTTCTACAGCAGATCACAGAAGTCACAAGTTGACACTAAAAATACGATATTTGCACAAAACTAAACCTTTAGTATTCTAAACCATAACTTTGAGGCAATACAACAAAATAAAGACCTAATTATCAGTTAGAGGTCATTACCTATCCACTCTTGCTCAAAAATCAAATCTTTCCAAGCTCCAAGGCATCATAGTGGCTAAATCAAGGATTTGAAGTGTTTAAAATGGGATTTTTGTGAAGTTTAGCAAGGTTTTAGTGTTGGGGTAGTGAGGGTTCAGTTGGGGGTTGAGAGAAAAGCAAATAATTGAGAATGAGAGAGAATGAGAGAGTGAGAGAGATAAAAATGATGAGGGGTGAGTGTAGGGTGAACTCAAGCCTTACACTCACTCTCCCATCCTCACCTCATTAATGCTCACCATCAATGCACCATGACTCACATGCCACCTCTCTCTCAATCCAAACTAGATATTTCTCACACAATTATCATGGAAAAGGTTAAGGCAAGGTTAATTTGGACAAGGATTACTTAAGGTGTCATGGTTGCTAAACAAGGTTAACACTAATATACCCTCACATTCACATGTACATGTGTGTGCAAGCCATAACAAATAATATAAAAATATTAATTAATTGCTATAAAATGTGAGGAACCCATTTTGGTAAACTTTCCTTAAAACCCCGCATTATCTCTTAATTAACACTAATCGCATTCTAAGGTGTTACACATCAGCACATATTATTGTATGTATGAATACACATCGCCCAACGATCCACTATAATATCAAGTCATATATTATTTCATGACTCAATCACATATCCGATCTCATGGCATCATGCCCGATCATATCGACTCATCTCCAAGTATCATATACTATCCTCATCACCCGTGTATACGTATATGTATATATATATACACGCATCCACACGCACATATATATATATATATACATATATATATATACATACATACATATAAACATATACACCCATAATCATATCACGTGTGCACGCGCGTGTGTGTCAGCCTTTACTCTAGGGTTTCGCGACTAAGAAACTAAACTAAAAGCATTATCTTCCAATTACGCTAAATCTAACATATGGTCTCCTAAAGCCTTTCTTGCTAAGTATTCACGTCTCACAATAACACATATGTATATATATCATATTCGCATCCTACCCTACGAAATTGTGGGGGTGCTATACGCCATCCACCCGACTTCCCCCGTAGATATACATTTACACACCTTGATCCTCACTTGCCGAAGTCAAAGACGTCACGCTCTTCCTTATTGTTCGAAGTCCACGTGAGGGTGCCTACATATATAAACACATGGTATCGTAAACAGAAATCGCGTACGAAAACCAAAACGGCACACGAAACACACATAGGTTAAAACCTATGGTCTACTCTTACAAGAATAATCAAATAACTCTCGATATCGACGTACAAACGTCAAGTGACCGAGATAAAAACACAATACCAAAACTAAAGTCATTAAAAAGTCACAAAATCAAAACAGCAACTCAGAAAAACATCTCCAGATTTTGCCTCAGGTCAAATTAGCAAATTTTTCATATGGGGTAGGTCTAATTTACTAAAAATGGAGCCATGGACCAAGCATGAATCAATTTGGTCATACCCAGGCCGCAAATTTTGGCCAATTGGCTTAAATCTGGGGCCAAGATGTAAGAGTTGGGGTCGGGTCTCTAGGGTAGCTTCTAGGTCACCTGCACGACTCACAGTAATCGCTATAAAATTTTAAGGGTCTCAGGGTAGCAGCAGATCTCTAAATACCATCACTAATTCCACAAAAACCCGATATCGGCAAATCTAAAGTTCACATCTTGGTATCTAGTCTGTGGTTTTGTCCAGAATTCTAACACTAGAAGGGTTTTATGGCCTCTACTAACCTCAATTACACTTCACAACTCATAAAATCCCCTAACCCTCATCTTGGAATTTTCCAAGATCACTAAATCTCAATTACTAAGCTCTAAACTACTATAGAGGTTAAAGAAACTCAAATTATAACCTATGGGTGTAGAGATTACCTCATTTGGCAACTTAAGAATTTTCTTGAGTTGCCACAAGTGCTCAAAATCTTAACTTGTTTGATCAACCATGCTTGTAGCGAGCTTGTGCACAATTTTAATGAAGGGGATATAAGATTTTGGTGTGGATTTGGGATGGTTGTGAGGGTGGTAGAGGGTTGAGGAAGAGGAAGAGAATGAGATGAAAAAGATGATGAATAACAAATGGAAGAAAAGAAGGAGCCATAGGAATTTTCTAGGGCTTTCTCACTCTCTCTCACACATCAACCATGATAAATGTCGCCTCACACTCTCTCTCTCTCATTTATTTCTTTTCTTTTAAACTTAAAACCAATTATTTTATTAAAAAAAAGCCATGGTACATATAATAAAAATGTAGCAAGTATTTGTAACATGCTTAATGCACAATTTAATACATATTAATCAAATTTAGTATTTTCATAGAATACAATAATTATTTAAAAGTCTACAAATGCTTAATTCACATAATTTCTTTACAAAATCAATAATTCAAATTAATTTTCTAAATATTTTCCAAACTATCGGTATATAATTATACAACTTCATTTAAGCCAGTTTCCTTACTTTAAGATATTCATAATATTTATTATTTAAATTATTTAAATTCCTAAAAATAATATTTTATTTTCTGAAATGTTACACCGTACTAAAGAGATTTAGTATGGAAGATTCCAAGCGTGGTAAAATACCCGCATTGCATGGAATCACCCTCTCCAAGGAGATGTCTCCAAAGACTGATGAAGAGAGGGTTCGCATGAGAACTATACCCTACGCTTCGGTGATAGGATCTATAATGTATGCGATGCTATGTACAAGACCGGATGTAGCTTACGCGCTAAGCGTGGTGAGCCGGTATCAGTCGAACCCAGGTGAGAACCACTGGACAGCAGTGAAGAACATTCTCAAGTAGCTGAGAAGGGTTAAGGAGATGTTCTTGGTTTTCGGTAATGGAGACCTGAAGGTCAAGTCCTTTACCGATTCTAAATTCCAGAGTGATAAGGATGACAGCAAGACTGTCTTGGGTTTTGTGTTTACCCTCAACGGAGGGGCAGTGTGTTGGAGGAGTTCCAAACAGGATACCGTCGTATACTCGACGATGGAGGCTGAATACATTGCTGCGAGCGATGCCGCAAAAGAAGCGGTCTGGATGAAGAAGTTCATTACCGAACTTCAGGTAATTCCGTCTATTGTTGATCAAATACCTCTGTATTACGATAACAATGGGGCCATAGGTTTAGCGAAGAAACCATGGTCCCATCAGAAATCCAAACACATCTTAAGGCGGTATCACCTGATCAGGGAGATCATAGATCGCCAGGAGATCATGGTCCGGAGAGTGGATACAAAAGAGAATACGGAGGATCCATTTACAAAGGCCCCCCCTCAAGCACAATTCGAGCGACTTTTTGAAATGTTGGGTATGCGGTACGCTAGCAGCTGGCCTTAGAGCAGACGTTGGGTATTCGGTATGCCAATAACTGGCCTTTAGTGAAAGTGGGAGATTGTTGGATATGTATTCCCTATATGCCAGTATTCTATATGTATACATATGGATGCTGGGGATATGTATGTACATGACAATCTTGCTCAGTTATATAGTATATTATTTAAGATGTCTTTGTCAGGATATGTGTATTTATTTCTATTGATGTTTTATCCAGCTTGCACATATTGATAAAGACTCGATACAGTAGTATACTATTATCGTTTTTCTTTATTTTAACATGGCATATGTTATACACGTTATTACATAATGCGGTTACATGTTGATAAAGCCCGTAGGATCTTGCTTGACTACCTGTGTTGTGATGGCGATCATACTTGTGGGAGCTGGGTAGTTTATAAGCACATCCTTAAATGTCCTAAGTCGCAGGAGTATCGAGATCGGGCATCGATACTCTATAGTAGACTTGCGTGTACGTTTTTAGACCCCGACAAGAGGCGGTGGTTGGTCTCACACCATTGGTGTGATCACCTAAGATTGTATACGGGTGCTCACTGGGGGTGAGTACACTGGACAGACTCGCTGAGAACCTCTAGATGGTATTATACCTATCGTCAGATAGTGGTTCTCTTGTGACATATGTATAAGTTAGTCTTTGGACCTGCGGTCATCATTTGTCTCATGTGAGTTCCCACCATGCTTTGGTCACTACCCTACCACGGCTCTACTGAGTCATGCAAACAGGTTTTGGTTAGGTACAGTCCCGAGCCACATGGAGGCAGTGAGTGATTGTCAGGGATTCATCTCTCCAGGTATTGGGAGTTGATGTCGCACTGTGTTCGATTGGTCAGGACCATAAGTCCATGGCCAAGGCAGTTGGGATTTACTGATAGGTTGATCAATAGTTTCCTGAATTGGTCCTAAGCTGCATCAGCACGAATTATCGGGTTATTAGGGTCTGACGCTTACCACCCCCTAGATCCGGTATGCGATACTCTCAGATGAAGAGACCAGACTGTACGGGGATTGTCACGGATAGGCTCAGCTGGGATCCGGATGAGTTTGCTCACCGACTTTCTTTTTTGATAGGTATCTGGGTAGCCGTTACGTACAGCTAGTTCCGCTGACGTGCTTGTGGTTATGGATTTATCCAGTAACGCACTACCGGCGTACTGTCGAGTCTTTAGAGTCCTACACAGAGGGTTTCTCTTCTTCGGAGGAAATGATGTAGAGACCGTATGGTTTTATGGTAGGGTTCGATCACATACATGTACTTGTGCACGTATGATGTTTGGGCGGATAATACTAGCGGGCTTTGGTTTAAGCCGGATCCTAGTATTATATTATTGCATTATTTTCGTCTTATTGTATTAGTATTTTCTCGCAATACGGATACGGGTATGTATATACGGTGAGGGGTATTCTTGTAATTACTTACAAGGATGCTTCTAGAAGAAGACACCTCATTATTAGTATTAATCATTTTAGGTTAAATGGTTTAATGAGGTGGAGGGTGAGGTGTTTACATTCATTGAATGAAGCATGGCTAAGTGGTGACTCATATAGTGACTCATGGTTTAGTATTCATCCATGGTTGATATTTTGTGGAAATATTTAGATATTTTGTGGTGGAGATAATTTATTATTAATTTTGGGGATGCTTGCTTTATTAGTCACAAGACTTAGCCATTCTACATTCTATTCTTAGTTTTGCTCTTTACAACACTCTCACTTCCTCCTAGCTCTCTCTTCATCTACCTCAAACCCTAATAGTCTCATGTGTTGAGAAACCTACGGTTCTTGAGACAAATCAATCCATCATCACTCTCTACATCATCTAGGCCACTTAGTTTGGCAAACTAAGTAACCTAATTACTTCGGTTTAGAGGTAGAATCTCTAAGTAGACACTCTCGGGTGGATCATCTTTAACGCAAGGAGTCGTTGATCAAGCTCGATCATGGAGGCCACTAGGAGCACACTAAAGGAGTGGAGTGAAGACCCGAAGGACTTTAGCCTCTTGGTATAACTCCTTTCATAGTAGATATCTTCTCATGTAGCTAGTTAGGTTAATGGTAGATCCGGTTTAGAGTTATTCTAGCGCCAAGTTTTAATTCGTAGGAAAAAAATTTGTTCCGCACTTGGTCACGGTAGTTGGCCGAGATGCTAGCGTAACCTTTCAAAAGGGAAGTTTTATCAAAACGCTATTCGGCCTACCTTATTATATGGTACAGAATGCTGGGCTCCTAAGAAGTTGTTAGTGTATATGCCCTAGAGGCCATTACTGTATCATACTAGTTTGTATATTACTTAATGGAAGCTTGGGATATTCACCTTGTATAAACAATCTTGCTCAATATAGTAGTATGCTACTTGGTTTGTTTCTACTTCAATGTGTACATGTGTTTATTTTAGTATATCACCTATACACATTAGTGGAGCCCTTAGGATCTTTGCTTGATTACCAGCGTTGTGATGGCAGTCACACTAGTGGGGGCTGGGTAATCTATAAGCACATCCTTATACAGGTCCCTAGTCGTAGGACTATCGAGACAGGGCATCGATACTCCGGAGTAGACTAGTGTATGCGCTTCTCATCCCAGTGTGGGAGATGGTCTGTCCCACAGCCATCAGTACGTTGTACTGGAGATAGTATACGGGTGCTCGTTAGGTTACGAGTACACTGGACAGGACTCGTCGGGAACTGACCGGTTGGTATTATACCTATCGTCGGTTATCAGTTCCCAGGTGACATGAGTACAGCTTAGTCCGCTGACTTGACACTGTCACTTCGCCTCGAGTGTGTTCCCACTGTACTTTGATTACTACCCTACCACGGCTCAAAGGAGTCATGCAAACAGGTAGTGGTTGGGTACAGTCCCGAAGCACTTGGAGGCAGTGACGGTTAGACAGGATTCGTCTCTCCCGGTATTGGGGGTTGACATCGCGCTGTGTCTAGGAGAGCCATTACACGAGTAGTCCCTGGCCAGGGCAATCGAGATATACTGGTAGGCTTCCAGTGTTATCTCAGGGTGTTTTGGGCTTCACTCCGACACGACTTGTACCGCTATTAGGGGACTGACGTTTACCGCCCCCCTAGGCCCGCCATGCGATGTATCAGACGAACAGACCGGACTGTACGGAGATTGTCACATTCAGGCTCAGTAGGAGTTCAGATGGGTTTCGCCTCGTCAGTCTTCTTGTCAGCATCTACCTGGGGACCGTTACGCACAGCTAGTGCCGCTTGCGGTCTGTGGCTAAACCCACTGCCAGCGTAGTGTCGAGTCTTTAGAGTCCCATACAGAAAGCTATTCGCCTTTAAGCAAAAGAGTAGAGGTCGCATGGTTTTGCGGCAGGTCGCATGGTTTTGCGACAGGGTTCGGTCACATCCGTGCACTTGTGCACGTACAGTGTCCGGACAGTAAACACTAGCGGGCTTTGGTTTAAGCCAGATCCTAGTGTATGTATTGGGATTGGATTTATCCAGTTTGTATTCGTGTTCCTCGGAACGCGGATGCGGGTGTGTATGCACAGTTGATGGAGAGACAGAGGCGGAGGATTCTCATTAGGGTTATTGACCGTTGATAGTTGACTATTGACTTTTTGCTCAACCCTAATGAGAATATGATATGTGATTAACAATTATATTAATTAGGTATTATGGTGATATAGTTGTTGAGTTGTTGACTTTGTTGACTTGTTGACTTTTGTTGACTTGTTGACTTTGTTGACCGGTTGACTAGGCTTGACTAGTTGACCATCATGATAACCATAGCTATCATTTCATGGCAAAGACTTTTGCTTGCTTGCTCTTTTGTGCAAAATGAGTGCATGAAATGATATGGCTATGGTTGCTTAAACCATCACATAATACTTGATTGATATGATGTGTTATGATGGTTTTGGATTATGAGAGCCAAATGAGAAAAGTCTTCTCTCATTCTTTCATGCTCATTCTCTCTCTTGTTCTTGAGCTCTCATCCTCCTCCTCTTGCTCTCCCTCTCTTGACTCTATGGTTCACTTGTCTCATGAGTTGAGAACCAAGAACCATAGATAAAATCCCATACAAACTCTTCTCTACTCACTCTAGTTCACAAGGTTTAGCAAACCAAGTGAACTGGTTTCTTCAAAGACCGAAGAAGAAGCCAAAGGTAGAAGCTTTCGAGGTGGATCTATCTTCGGCGCATGGAGACGACAGAGTGAAGGCGATCCGGACATCCATCGAGGCTTGAAGACGAAGGAGTTCGAGAAAAAGAAAGGTATAAGCCCTAACCGAGTAGTTAGCAACTCGTAGTTAGGTTGTTAGTTAGATGTTTAACAAAGATCCGGGTTTTAAGTCCATGTTACCACCTCTAAGAAAATCGTTTTTTATCAAATTCCGCATGCCCGAAAGTACCGGGAGATGTAGCATGGACTTACAGAAGTATCATACACAGAAGATGCACGTAGCCGAGATGCGCATGCTTCGTTGGATATGTGGTAACACTAGAAAAGATAATGTGCGAAATGAGAATATTCGTGCAAAAGTTGGTGTAGCACCTATGGAAGAGAAGATGCGGGAAATCTGTTAGTGTATATGCCCTAGAGGCCATTACTGTATCATACTAGTTTGTATATTACTTAATGGAAGCTTGGGATATTCACAGTTATATAGACAATCTTGCTCAAAATGGTAGTATGCTACTTGGTTTGTTTCTACTTCAATATGTATATATGTTTCTTTTAGCATATAGCTTATACATATTAGTGGAGCCCTTAGGATCTTTGCTTGATTACCAGCGTTGTGATGGCAGTCATACTAGTGGGGGATGGGTAATCTACAAGCACATCCTTATACAGGTCCCTAGTCGTAGGATTATCGAGACGGGGCATCGATACTCCGGAGTAGACTAGCGTGTACGCTTCTCGTCCCAGCAGGGGAGATGGTCTGTCCCACAGCCATTAGTACGTCGTACTGGAGATAGTATGCGGGTGCTTGTTAGGTTACGAGTACACTGGACAGGACTCGTCGGGAACTGTTGGTTGGTACTATACCTATCGTCAGATAACAGTTCCAGGTGACAAGAGTACAGCTTAGTCCGTCGACTTGACACTGCTACTTCGCCTCGAGTGTGTTCCCACTGTACTTTGATTACTACCCTACCACGGCTCAAAGGAGTCGTGCAAACAGGTAGTAGTTGGGTGCAGTCCCAAAGCACTTGGAGGTAGTAGCGGTTAGATAGGATTCGTCTCTCCCGATATTGGGGGTCGATATCGCGCTGTGTCTTGGAGAGCCATTACACAAAGTCCCTGTCCAGGGCAAGCGAGAATTACTGGTAACCTTTCCAGTAGTTTCTCAGGGTGTTCTGGGCTACACTCCGGCACGACTTGTACCGCTGTTAGGGGTCTGACATTTACCGCCCCCGTAGGCGTGACATGCGATACTCTCAGACGAACAGACCGGACTGTACGGAGATTGTCACATTCAGGCTCAGTAGGAGTTCGGATGGGTTCACCTCATCGGTCTTCTTATCGGCATCTACCTGGGGACCGTTACGTATAGCTAGTACCGCTTGCGGCCTGTGGTTAAACCCACTGCCAGCGTAGTGTCGAGTCTTTAGAGTCCCCCACAGAGGGTTGTTCTCCTTTGGGCAAAACAGAGTAGAGGTCGCATGGTTTTGCGACGGGGTTCGTTCACATCCGCACACTTGTGCACGTTAGGTGTCCGGGCAGTTATTACTAGCGGGCTTTGGTTTGAGCCAGATCCTAGTATTTGTTTTGGGATTGGTTTTGTCTCATTGTATTGGTGTTTCTCAGAATACGGATGCGGATGTGTATGCACAGTTCACAGAAGCAGAGGAATCTCATTAGGGTTTTTGACCGTTGACTTTTTCTAAACCCTAATGAGAATGAGAAATATGATTAATAATATTAATTAAGGATAATTGTGCCATAGTTGAGATTGGGTTGACCATTTGACTTTTGTTGACCATTTGACCATGATCATTTCTTTTGCAAGATACTTCTTGAAGCTTGCAATTAGCATTAAATGTGAAATGATAATGGTCATATCAACTAACCATCACAATTTTCTTAATTATTATTATTATTCTCATATTCTCTCATATGAGAGCATGGTTGTTATTATCTTCTCATTCTCTCATGCTCATTCTCTCTCTTGCATTGCTCTCCTTCTTCCTCTCTCTCAAAAGCTTAAGTGTTTCATGTGTTGAAAATCCAAGCTTTGTGAGATAAAACCATCAAAACACATCTCTACTCATTCTAGAGTTCTTAGCCTAGCAAGCCAAGCACTCTAGTTACTTCTTGGTTGAGGTAGGAGCTCAAGGTAGAGGCCTTCAGGTGGATCTTTCTTCGACAAAGAGAAGACGAAGAGGAAGAGCCGTCTACACCACTCCAAGGAGCTAGCAACAAGGTCAACCACTACAAGAAGAGAAGGAGTTCAAGAACTAGGTATAACCATCTAACCTAGTATCTAGAACTTGTAATTAGTTTGTTAGTTTTTTGTTTAGCAAAGATCCTTCATGGTTTGTCTATATTACCTTGAGATAAAAATTTGTTTTTACCTATTCCGCCTCCCCGTAAGTACCGTGGTGGGTAACGTAGACTTACAGTTGTATCAGAGCCTAGCTAAACAACAACTAACATGTTAGCAAAGTGTTTAGAACTTCGATCCGGAAAAGAATCGCAAAATACATCAAAATCTTGTGTTTTCTGCCGATTTTAAAAACAGGTCTAAAAATATTTCCACACACCTGAAAAATACGTGCAGGGTTTTTTAGGAGCACCCAAGAAAAACAAGCTCATGACTCGGTCAGACTGCGGCGGAAGCGTGGCGAAACCAAGGGTTTCGCCGCGGATCCGCGGCCGAGTCGACTCGGTCGCGACTCGTTTTTCCTACAGTGTGTTCAGCTTGATGTTTTGTGATTTTTATGACACTTTGTTTCTGCCCAGATTCTTCAGAGAACAGTGTTGTGTTTGGGGTAGTTTCAAATTGGAATATTGATCGAAATTCTATAAACTTTAGCTAATTGATTATATCTGTAATGTGATATATGTACTGAACGTCGACTAATCGCTATACGTTGATTAGTGGGGGTTGTATATATCTGTGATCTGTGATGTTGGATTGTGTATATGAACTTGTTGGATTGTCGTGGATGAATAGCCGGAGTTGTGAGATGAGAGTTTCTTTATCTTTCATTTGATGTAAATTGTAAATTGATGTAATATTAATTTTATGGCTGCACATCCGGGTTGAGGTTGTAGCCGCCATTGTATATTATTTATTTTACTGTTTTTGCTCCTAGGATAGACCCAAGGAAGGGTGCACAAACTACAGGGTACTTTGAAGTGCCGAGTGGCCTACTCACGTTGTTGAGGGAGGTTGCTTCACTTCGGGTACTTGGCGGGTAGTTTGCCGCACCCATAGGGGTCTAGGGTGGGGTTTGGCTATTCATCACGACTGTGTAATCCGTCTTTCGTTGCAGGCTCGAGCGAAACGCGGATTCCTAGCATATCCAATGTGTTCATCTCTGATCTGGAATGGCTATCATTGCATCTGACGAATGTATATATCTATAAATGATATCTAGTAGGCGTTGCTTATGTTTTGCATCCGCGCTAGTCCAGCCCCCGCTCTGTCGTTAATTAAGTAACCTAACGGGTGATGACGGGGCCCCGTGGCGAATGCGGATGGCATAAGCGTACGTCATATTTTCGTTGTTTTCTGCAATGGTAGGATTAATTGATGGGATGCATTATATTAATTCAAAGAAAATAAACCAAAGTTAAATCGTTGGAACAATTTCAAAACCACTCGGTTCCTTTTCAAAACAGAAAACTTTTAAAAACGCGGAGCTTAAACTACTCCTTTTAAAAGCTATCAGGTTCCTTCGATTATATCAAGTTCACTATGTTCATGGTTTCACCAAAACCATTCGTAGCCCTCCGTCATTTCATATGGATAGCCAATAGTATTCAAGCTGTGTTTGTTGGCCAAAGTCAAGGCATAGTGATTGGTAGCTATTGGATATTCATATGTAGCATAGATAGATGCGTTGGTTTGGGACAGTCGTACTGCCTTGTTGGCCAAAGTCAAGGGTAGGTACGTGTGGGTTCAAATTAACCTGGTAAATGACGGGTAAAACTTGACATGTGACTTATGATTTGTTGGCCAAAGTCAAGGTCATAAGAGCATGAGGCAAAAATCCACATCGGGAGTTTCTAAAGAAACTGAAACTTGCTAGTGTTGCATACCATTTGGAGTGTGATGATTTTGGTAGGATTACTTCAGCTTGATCGCACGATGATATTTGGATCCCGATCCTACTGTGAGTATATGCTACTCCTCGGGAAACTTTCTCACTTAACGATCAATACTATAAACCAAGTAGGTGTCTAGAAAGGTGTTAGCGGAGCTACACCTACAAGGAAAAGAGGTTACTTAATTAAGGGACTTCGCGAAAGCGTCGTAAAACCTCCCTCGAAGTACCAACACTGGCCTGGCTGAACGGTTAAGCAAGTATTGTACGGTGAGATTGATCCCGACTAATTCTTCTTTTATGGTTTGAGGAAGGATTCGAGAAACGGTGGGAGCCATCCTGTTTAGACAAACTAAAAACCACTCTAAACTTGCAAGAGCATCATGCTAAAGTGTTTCTTCTCTCTCTCCTAATTGCCGCGACCAAATATCATGACCGGCCTTAAGTTACTACTAGATAAAAATATACTGACAGGGCCAAACTACAATGATTGGCTTAGGAATGTCAAAATGGCAATCACTTATGACAAGTTGGGGTATCTCCTTACCACCAAAGCCCCTGCTGTCCCAGGTCTTCAATCCAGCATCGCGGATAAGGAAATCCGTAAGATCTGGGAGATTGACTGCGCGAAGGCCAAGTGCCTCGTGCTTGCCTCTATGGAAAATGAACATCAGAGGAGGCACGAGAATATGGACCTTGAATCCATATTTCTCTATACTAAGGAACTATATGGAGAGCAGTCCCGTATCGCCAGATACGAAATCTCGAAAAAGTTGTTTTCAGCGAGGCTGGCCGTCGGATCATCTGTAGCGGAACACGTGCTTAAGATGATTGGCTACATTAAAGAGCTCGCGGATCTCGGGACCACGTTAGAGAACGAGCTCTACACTGACTTGATTCTCCAGTCCCTTCCTTCCACTTACGCCCAGTTTATCCTGAACTTCAACATGCGAGAAAAAGAAGTTGAACTTCCGGAACTCCTCAACATGTTGAGGAGTGCAGAGGGCACCCTACAGAAAGTCAGGGAAACACCCGCTTTGTCTGTTGGAGGACCTTCTTCTTCTAGGTCCAAAGCGAAAGCCAAAGGAAAGAAGAATAAGGCCCCCACCAAACCAAGGGGCGGTGTTAGTAAAGTGGAAGCCAAGAGAAAGGCAAAGGTAGCGGGATAGCTTGTGGGAAAGGAAGAGTGCTTTTATTGTCACAAGAAAGGACACTGGAAGAAAGATTGCAGGGCTTGGAAGGCCAAGAACCAGGACCCGAAGCAAGCTGTGGCTTCGGCTTCAGGTGTGTATATTATTGAAAATTGTCTATCAATCAACTCTACTTCCTGGGTATTGGATACCAGATCGGGATCTCATATCTGTAATTCTTTGTAGGCACTGAGAAGGCGTAGGGTTTTGAAGGCAGGTGATATGACCCTCAAAGTTGCTAACGGAGCAGGCATGGATGCTGAGTCCGTGGGGGACTATCGCTTGGGATTGACAGATGGACATGTTTTGGTTTTGCACGACTGTTATTTTATACCCAGTGCGACTTGTAATATCATATCTGTATCTTTAATGTCTAAAGAAGGTTATGATTTTGCATTTGTAAGCAATAATGTAAACATTCACCTTAATCATGTTTTGATTGGGTCGGGTACATTAAGCAACGGTATATACGTATTGAACCAACCACAGATTTTCAATATCCAGAATACACACAAAAGAAAGTCTCCAGAAATAAATCATGCTTTCTTATGGTATTGTAGACTGGATCACATCAATGAGATAAGGTTAACTAAGTTGCATAATGAAGGATATTTGGATCCGTTCGAATATCAATCATGTGCAACTTGTCAATCATGTCTCAAAGGAAAGATGACAAAGACTCCGTTCACTGGACTCGGAGTAAGAGCGAGCGAGCTCTTGGGACTCGTACACAAAGATGTATGTGGTCCAATGTCTACACATGCGCGAAGCGGTTATTCTTACTTCATTACTTTTACGGATGATTTTTCAAGGTATGGACATGTCTTCTTAATGAAGCATAACTCTGAAGCTTTTGAAAAATTCCAGGAATACAAGAATGAAGTAGAAAAACAAACAGGCAAAAGTATCAAGACACTGAGATCTGATCGAGGTGGTGAATACTTGAGTGCCGAGTTCCTGGGTTACCTAAAAGAGAATGGAATTCTCTCTCAACTTACTCCTCCATACACACCACAACACAATGGTGTATCGGAGAGAAGGAACCGAACCCTATTGGATATGGTACGTTCCATGATGGGTAACGCTGAGTTGCCGTGATCTTTCTGGGGATATGCACTAGAATCAGCTGCATATCTTTTGAACCGAGTTCCAACTAAGACAGTGCCTACCACACCATATCAGATGTAGAGTGGGAAGAAACCATATCTTAAACACATTAAGACATGGGAATATCCAGCTTTTGTCAAAAAGCAGCATGCGGACAAACTTGAGGCACGCTCAGTACAGTGCAAGTTTGTGGGATATCCAAAGAACTCCAAGGGGTATTTCTTCTATTACGCAGAGGAACAAAAGGTATTTGTTTCTCGTCATGCCTGCTTCTTGGAAACTAAATTCTTAGAAAATCAGATAAGTGGGAGCGCAATAGAACTGGAAGAAATTCCAGAACCACAAGCTATTACTGAAAGCTTAGTAGAACCAGAAGGTTCGAAAGAACGGGACATTCCTGCGCCACTCCGCAGGAGTAGTAGGCAGTCTCATCCGCCTGAGAGATACTACGGTTTTCTCATAGACGGGGATATAGAGGATTGCATCATTGATAATGATAAGCCCACTAGCTTCCAGCAGGCCATTCAGAACACTGACTCGGTAAAATGGCTGGATGCAATGCGAACCGAGATGGATTCTATGTACACCAACAAAGTATGGACTTTGGACGTTGCTCCAGAAGAGGTAAAACCCGTAGGCTGCAAATGGATCTTCAAAAGGAAGATTGGTGTAGATGGACAGGTTGAAACCTATAAGGCTAGACTTGTTGCAAAGGGTTTTCGTTAAAGACCTGGCTTGGACTATGACAAAACCTTTTCTCCAATGGCTATGCTCAAATCCATTCGGATCCTCCTTGCCATTGCTGCCTTCCACGATTATGAGATTTGGCAGATGGATGTAAAAACCGCTTTTCTAAATGGAAATTTAAAGGAGTGTGTCTATATGGACCAGCCAGAGGGTTTCATTCAGAGTGGGAGCAACGGGAAGGTGTGCAAGTTGCTTAAGTCCATTTATGGACTAAAGCAGGCATCGCGGAGTTGGAACATCTGTTTTGATGAGACAGTCAAAGAATTCGGCATTATCAAAAATCCAGATGAACCATGTATTTATAGTAAGATTGTAGCACGAACTGTCGTGTTTCTCGTTTTATACGTGGATGACATTCTCTTGATAGGAAATGACATTCCTATGCTACAATCCGTCAAAGGGTTCTTGTCACACAGGTTCTCCATGAAAGACCTGGGTGATGCCTCTTACATTCTGGGGATCCGGATCCATCGTGATAGGTCCAAAAGGATATTAGGACTTTCACAGTCCAGGTACATCGACACCATACTGAAAAGATTCAGAATGGAAGATTCCAAGTGCGGTAATTTACCGGCTTGTCACGGGATCACCATCTCCAAAGAGATGTCTCCCAAGACTGATTTGGAAAGGGATCGCATGTCTATTATACCCTGCGCCTCTGCGATAGGCTCTATAATGTATGCAATGTTGTGTACCAGACCAGATATAGCTTATGCACTAAGTGTGGTAAGCCGGTATCAGTCAAACCCTGGGGAGAAGCACTGGATAGCGATGAAAAACATTCTGAAGTACCTGAGAAGGACTAAGGATATGTTTTTGGTTTACGGTGGAAAAGACCTCCAGATGGAGGCCTTTGCTGACTCCAGCTTTCAGAGTGACAAGGATGACTCCAAATCCATGTCGAGTTATGTCTTTACCCTCAATGGAGGGGCGGTGTGTTGGAAGAGTTCCAAACAGAAAACCGTTGCCGACTCGACAATGGAAGCGGAGTATATCGCAGCATCTGATGCCGCAAAAGAAGCCGTCTGGATGAGGAAGTTCTTGACAGAACTTCAGGTGTTTCCGTCCATTGTTGATCTAATACCTCTGTATTGTGACAACAATGGGGCTATAGCTTCAGCAAAGGAACCCAGGTCCCATCAGAAGTCCAGACACATCTTGAGGCGGTATCACCTGATCAGGGAGATCGTGGATCGCCGAGAGATCGAGGTTCGGAGGGTTGCTACAGAAGATAACACTGCAGATCCATTCACAAAGGCCATTCCTCAGACGCAGTTCGAGAGGCTATTCGAGATAATAGGTCTTCGATACGCCAGTACATGGCCCTAGTGCAAGTGGGAGATTGTTAGTGTATATGCCCTAGAGGCCATTACTGTATCATACTAGTTTGTATATTACTTAATGGAAGCTTGGGATATTCACAGTTGTATAGACAATCTTGCTCAAAATGATAGTATGCTACTTGGTTTATTTCTACTTCAATATGTACATATGCTTCTTTTAGCATATAGCTTATACATATTAGTGGAGCCCTTAGGATCTTTGCTTGATTACCAGCGTTGTGTTGGCAGTCACACTAGTGGGGGCTGGGTAATCTACAAGCACATCCTTATACAGGTCCCTAGTCGTAGGATTATCGAGACGGGGCATCGATACTCTGGAGTAGACTAGCGTGTACGCTTCTCATCCCAGCAGGGGAGATGGTCTGTCCCACAACCATTAGTACGTCGTACTGGAGATAGTATGCGGGTGCTCGTTAGGTTACGAGTACACTGGACAGGACTCGTCGGGAACTGTTGGTTGGTACTATACCTATCGTCAGATAACAGTTCCCAGGTGACAAGAGTACAGCTTAGTTCGTCGACTTGACACTGATACTTCGCCTCGAGTGTGTTCCCACTGTACTTTGATTACTACCCTACCACGGCTCAAAGGAGTCGTGCAAACAGGTAGTAGTTAGGTGCAGTCCCGAAGCACTTGGAGGCAGTAGCGGTTAGATAGGATTCGTCTCTCCCGGTATTGGGGGTTGATATCGCGCTGTGTCTTGGAGAGCCATTACACAAAGTCCCTGGTCAGGGCAAGCGAGAATTACTGGTAACCTTTCCAGTAGTTTCTCAGGGTGTTATGGGCTACACTCCGGCACGACTTGTACCGCTGTTAGGGGTCTGACGTTTACCGCCCTCTAGGCGTGACATGCGATACTCTCACACGAACATACCGGACTGTACGGAGATTGTCACATTCAGGCTCAGTAGGAGTTCGGATGGGTTCACCTCATCGGTCTTCTTATCGGCATCTACCTGGGGACCGTTACGTATAGCTAGTACCACTTGCGGCCTGTGTTTAAACCAACTGTCAGCGTAGTGTCGAGTCTTTAGAGTCCCACACAGAGGGTTGTTCGCCTTTGGGCAAAACATAGTAGAGGTCACATGGTTTTGTGACGGGGTTCGTTCATATCCGCACACTTGTGCACGTTAGGTGTCCGGGCAGTTATTACCAGCGGGCTTTGGTTTAAGCCAGATCCTAGTATTTGTTTTGGGATTGGTTTTGTCTCATTGTATTCGTGTTCCTCGGAACACGGATGCGGGTGTGTATGCACAGTTGACAGAGGCAGAGGAATCTCATTAGGGTTTTTGACAGTTGATTTTTTCTAAACCCTAATGAGAATGAGAAATATGATTAATAATATTAATTAAGGATAATTGTGTCATGGTTGAGATTGGGTTGACCATTTGACCATGGTCATTTCTTTTGCAAGATGCTTCTTGAAGCTTGCAATTAGCATTAAATGTGAAATGATAATGGTCATATCAACTAACCATCACAATTTTCTTAATTATTATTATTATTCTCATATTCTCTCATATGAGAGCATGGTTGTTATTATCTTCTCATTCTCTCATGCTCATTCTCTCTCTTGCATTGCTCTCCCTCTTCCCCTCTCTCAAAAGCTTAAGTGTTTCATGTGTTGAAAATCCAAGCTTTGTGAGATAAAACCATCAAAACACCTCTCTACTCATTCTAGGATTCTTAGCCTAGCAAGCCAAGCACTCTAGTTACTTCTTGGTTGAGGTAGGAGCTCAAGGTAGAGGCCTTCGGGTGGATCTTTCTTCGGCAAAGAGAAGACAAAGAGGAGGAGCCGTCTACACCACTCCAAGGAGCTAGTAACAAGGTCAACCACTACAAGAAGAGAAGGAGTTCAAGAACTATGTATAACCATCTAACCTAGTAGCTAGAACTTGTAATTAGTTTGTTAGTTTTTTGTTTAGCAAAGATCCTTCATGGTTAGTCTATGTTACCTTGAGATAAAATTTGTTTTTACCTATTTCGCCTCCTCGTAAGTACCGGGGTGGGTAACTTAGACTTACAAAACCGGCTAAGATGGTTTGGTCATGTGGGATGCAAACCTATGAAAGCACCGGTTCGATGAATAGATACTCTCGATATAGGTAATGTCAAAAGGGCGAAAGGGAGACCGAAGAAAACATGGATGTAGGTGATATGAAAAGATATAGTTGACAAAGGCCTCAATGAAAGTATATTGTTCGATAGGAGTGAGCGGAGGCGGAGGATTCATGTGCTGGACCCGGCGTGATTCTCATGTTGGTTCATGTAGCCTACCCCATATGAATTTGGATAAAAGGCTCAGTTGTTGTTGTTGTTGGTTTTTCATTTCCTCATTCTCATTCTCTCTCCTCTCAATCTCTCATCTTTCTCCTCAACCCAACCCTTTCATGTGTTGAGAATCATGGGTTGTGAGATAGATTAAAACCACAAAACAATCTCTACATCACCTAAATAATCTAAATTAGCAAACTAGTTTATTTAGTTGCTTTATTTGTGAAGTTGAAGCTTGAACCATATTCCTTTTGGTGGATTATCTAGAATTAAGAAGGCCTCCAAGCAAGCTTGATCAAGAATCTCTAGTAGCACAAGAGAGAAGAGTTTTGAAGACCGAAGGACACATATCTCTTTGGTATAACTTTCTTTCATAGTAGATAAACTCCATCTTGTTTCTAATTTAGGGTTATGGTTTGATCACTTGGTTTTTGTTGATTATGCTTGTCTAAAATTTGATTTTTGTGCATTCCACCTCTCTACTTTTTATGTAGAGTGAGCACAATTAACTAACACGTTCATATCCCATGCCAATCAACTTCTTCGTCGAAAGGTTATGAAAATCACAATAGTCGGGATAAAATATGGCATAACAATTGAGAGCTTGAATGAGTTTGCGAACAGATAGTAAATTAAATTTGAATGAAGATACACATGAAACATTATCAAAAATGATTTCAAAAGAAAGTTTAATTGAACCAACACATGATATGCGGGCTATACTTCCGTCTGGTAAAGCGATTGTCGAAGAAGATGAAAGTGGGGGTTTGGATGATGATAACATGTTAGTGTTAGTTATATGTATGCCCTAGAGGCCGTTACTGTACATAGGATGTATATTGTAGTGGATGCTTGGACATATATAGGGAGGACTTTCTTGCTCGACATGATAGTATGCTATCTGGTTGATCTTTACCTTAACGTGTACACTGATTGTCTCTCTGTTACATGTTGGTAAAGCCCTTAGAATGTGTACTTCACTACCTGGACTATGATGCGGATCATACTAGTGGGGACATGGTAGTCCATAAGTACATCCTTCAAGGTCCCTAGTCGTGGGTGTATCGAGACGGGGCATCGATATACCAGAGTAGACTAGCGTATACCTTCTCGACCCATACAGATGGGCGATGGATGATCCCATATCCATTGGTGTTTGACATCGGAGATGATATATGGGTGCTCAGTAGAGACTGGGTACACTGGACGGACTCGCCGAGAACTCCCAGATGGTATTATACCTCACGTCAGATGGCAGTTCTCTGGTGACACTGGTACAGAGTAGTCTGTTGACCCGAGATCGTCATAGAGTCTTGTGTGGTTCCCACTGTGCTTTGATTTCCACCTTACCACGTCCAAGAGGGCGTGCAAAACGGTGGCTTTTGGGTACAGTCCCGAATCACATGGAGGCAATGAGCGATAGGAGGGGATTCGTCTCTCCCGGTATAGGGAGTTGATGTTGCGCTGTGTTCGATTGGCTATAACCGGAAATCCCTGGCCAGTTATGCTGAGATTTACTGGTAAGTGTTACCAGTAGTTTCTCGAACTGTTATAGACCTCATATCGACACGACTTATCGAGCTATTGGGGTCTGACGTTTACCACCCCTAGGCAAGATATGCGACATATCAGACGATCAGACCGGACTGTATGGTAAGTGTTACTGGTTGGATTCACTGGAGTGTGAGCGGGCTTGCTCGTCGATCTTCTGATCGCTCAATACCCTGGTGGTCGTTACATTTAGCAGACCGCTTGCGGCTTGTGGGTGCTTGATATGATCATCATCTGCTACCGGCGTATTGACGAGTCTTTAGAGTCCTACACAGAGGTTTCCTGGCTCAAGCGAAACGAAATAGGAGCGCATATGAGATATGTGCGGAACCGAGAATAATACGAGTATGTGATACCGTATTCTATTCTCGGGATGAATGTATCGATTGGTTGTATGCGATATAACCTAGTTATCGATTCAAGCGTTGATTCGATAAGCCGATACATTGATATTAGTCGGTTATATGCGATATGACCGGATCGTTAAATCAAGTGTTGATTTAATGATTTAATGTATAATTATATATATGATATATTACTTTACATTAACTAGTATTGGTTCACTTTAAAAGGATTTTCTCACTTGGTGTGCACATTATATATGTGATATATTTTTGTGTGCATTTGTTTGTATCATGTTTGATGATACAAGCTAACTTGAGCAAGTGTAAAGATTAAACCATGGTTATGTAATGGTTAGGGTTTTGATTTCATTTGCTTATTCATTTATTTATTTATTTATTTCATTTTGGCAAAAGAAAATAAATGGTGGCTTGCTTTGTTTTACATTGAAGCTTCTTGAAGCTTTGAAAAAGTCCACCATTTTTGTTTCATGCCTAACCTAACCATTCACCTAACCCTAGTTTAATCTCTACACTTGACCATGGTTGTATTATGATAAGTATTCATATTATTTCCCTTTATCAATTAACTTATCATAATATTCTTTCTTCTTCTTCTTCATCTTCTTCAATGAAGAAAGCTTCACTTCATCAATGGTGATTGATGAAAAAGAGTGAGAAATCCAATTCTAAAGTGAACCCACTTCCTATTTCTTCATCCTCTACCTCTTGCCAAGTAGTAGAGTGTGTTTTCTTCACAAGTTTCATGACTTGGTGAAGTGAGAGCTTGATCAAGTGATGCCTCGGCGTAGATCATCTTCGGCATCGTCGTCGATGACCTAGCCCGTCCATTCTCCGATGAAGCCGACGCTAGAGCCCGGGGTTCGACTTGGACAGCGGAGATGACTTCATCACGGAGCCGTGGAGGTGGAGGACCGGATCTACAAAGGTTGTATTTCCGTTCTTTTAGTTTAGTTGTAAACTAGTTTCATTTGTCGCCTAAACTTCTAGCCAACGATCTTGTTAGGGTTTCTCGGCACCGTTAAAATTTGAAATTGGCATGGTTGATGCCTTGTGACACCTCATGAGAGTGCCTAGGAACCCTACAGTGGTATCAGAGCCTAGCTAGAGCCTTAGGCGAAGTCTAGACGGAGTTTGAAGTCCGATCGAACCAAAACCATAACCCGAAACATGCTCTCTGGACTTTTTCTAAAAACTGGGATTTTTCAACATTAAAAATGCTTAAAAAATTCAGCAGGGAATTATAAGAATTACGGTGCAAAATTTGACTCATGAACAGTACAAAGAGCGGCGGAACCGCGGCAGAAGCATGCCTTCTGCGGCGGTTCCGTGGCTAAAAGATGACATCATCATCCCCTGTTTGCACAGTAACTCCTATTTTATTATGCTGGATTTTCTGGGAATTTTTAATATGTATTCAAGAGTTGAATTTTCTGGGGTTGTTTTGGGGATTCGGTGTTTCGATCGGAATATCAGATTTTGTCTATGTGGCTTTCTGGATGAATTTTAGAATATGTTAAAAAGTTCGACCGGATATAAATACCCAATTTTTCCCCTGTTGGGAAATTTCCAAGTGTTGGATTTTTCCGTAGTTTAACGACGTTCTAAGTAGTGCAAGTAACTCGATGGACCCTCTAGAAGACAACAAACCTTAACTCGATTATGTGACCGTCTTGAACTGCCCTTTGAACCTTCGGGTTTGGGGCAGTACGGCGTGCCACATGTGAGGCGTTGGCTTGACCCTTCTACGGCTGGACCGTTGGTACTGAGGCACGAAGTGGATGTTTTTAAACTTGTTTCATGTGTTGATCTGTTTTGGGAAAACTTGGGTGTTTGAATGTTCGATCGGAAAGTTTAACATTTTCTATTTATCCGGAATGTGATACAATAATTGGAATTCACAATGAGTTATGTGATAACTGAATGAATGTTATAAACATAGCAGTTTAGTCTCACTTGATCGGTTGCCACGGAATTTTGATGTGATCAAAAGTCCGTCGCAATCACGTAGCGTACGCGGATACTCGTCGGGTAAACTTAATAGACAGCTACACCCCATATCCCCGACCAAGTGACTGTAGGAGAACCCCGTCGCCGAAAGCATCCGTTCGGGTGCTCGCGGTGGCGGTGTTCTGCCTTGGTGCACTTCGTCGACGGCGTCAGGGGTGCGGCCACCTACTAAACTTTGCGACGAGCATTCGATCAAAAAGTCGGGAATCTTGTTGAATTGCCCGACTTGATATTGAAAAGTGTTTTCGATAAAGAGACTAAAATGCGGGGTTTATAATTGTTAGGCATGTGATGTCTAAGGAATTCATTTGGTCAGGCATGCGATGTCTATGGAGGTTGCGGATTCCAACTGTTGTAGTTTTACACTTTCTTTTCTGTGACCGTAAGTGTAATATGTGATATCGCCGGTTTCGTTGCTATATGTCAACGACAATTGGGATACACATGTTTACTTACGTTGATGACATGTGATGTTATGTGTTGCTGGATATGTTATATTGGATCGTCGTGTTTGAATAGCCGGGGGTTTTTATGTGAGATGAGTGTTTTTCATTTTCATTCATGTAAAAACTGTATGTAATATTCTTTTATTGGGGAACTTCCAGGTTGCGGAAGTTGTCACCGTTGATGTATATTATTTACTTTTCTGCACTAGGATAGTCCCAAGGAGGAGGGCACAAGTAACCGGGTTCTGGAGTCCAGAGGGAGACCAACTCGAGGAGTCGAGTCCGGGTCTCCTAACTCCAGAATTGGTAGGGTTGCTTGCCGCTCTCGTAGGGGTCTAGGGGTGTGGGTTTGGCTATTCATCACGACCGTGGAATCCGTGTTTTATACTGGCTCGTATTGAAAACACGGACGTCCTAGTATATCCAATATTTCATATGTTTCTTCTGCTGCGATATCTGTGATGTGATAATGTGATGTTCTGTGATAGATACAGTATATATGATATATTATATAGGCGTTACTTATGTTTTACACCCGCGCTAGCCCTGCCCCGCTCTGTCGTTAGTTACCTAACCTAACGGTGCACGAGGGGACATCGAGGCGAATGCGGATGGCATAAGTGTACGTCGTATTTATCTGTGATGTTTAGGTACTTTAATGATGGGACTACATTAATGAGATTAATGAAATAAAAGAAACCTAAAGATGTTGTAGAATCGAATTTCAAAATAAAACAGGTAGCTACAGTTCTTGCTTTGCACAGCAGTATATATGATATATCCTGCACCTTATTCGATAAGGAAAGGACCGAGATCCCTTCACCGGGAGTGACTCCTTTAGCAATAACTGGCAGATGCTACACACTCGGTTTGTCTTTTGATTGCTTTTAAGAAGTTCTGCTTTGCACAGTGATATATGTGATATATCCCGCACCTCATTCGACGAGGAAAGGACCGACGATCCCTTCACCGGGAGTGACTCCTTTAGCAAAACTGGAAAAGCCTCAAAAACACTCCATTTTAAAATTCATTCGATCCTACAACGATATCAAGTTCATTACGCAATAGGTTTTCAGAAAAACCTGTCGTAGCCCTCCGTCATTTCAGATAAGTTGTATATAGTATTCGTGCTGCATTTGTTGGCTTTCGTCAAGGTGCAGTGTGCGGTAGCTATATGCAGCTTATCTGCTTCCATACGATGCGATTGGATTAGGGTAGTCGTGCGGCTTTGTTGGCTTTCGTCAAGGGTCGTGCGGGTGGGTTTAATTCAATCGAGAAATGTACGGGTTGAACTTGACTAGCGGGCTATGGTTTGCTGGCTTTCGTCAAGGTCATAGCACGTTAGGGGCAAAATATTATCGGGAATTTCAAGTGTTGAAATTTGCAATGAGATTGCATACCTTCTATGAGATAGTTGGATCCCGATACCCGCTGCGACTAATTGTTACTCCTGGGAGAGTTTTACACATTACAATTAGCCGATCAAGTAGGTGTCTAGAAAGGTGTCAACGGGGTTACGCCTCTGGGAAAACGAGGTTTACATTAATTAGGTCCGTACGAAAGCACGGGACACCTCCCTCTAAGTACCGACACTGGCCTGGCTAAAAGATTGGCGAACTTGTAGCGTGTAATTAATCCCGGCTAGTCTTTCCTTTTAGGGTTTGAAGGAAGATTTGATAAAAAGCAGTGGGAGCCATCCTGATTAGATAAAATAATAACCAATCTAATCTTGCAAGAGCGCACGCCGAGTGTTTTCTTCTCTCTCTCTCCTGGTAGCGACCATATCACGCCTTAATCAAGATAATAATACGGATATTTGACCGAACCCGCTTGTTATACTGAGCTGGGGAACGTTGGTCCCGCTCCAACTTATAATTGTTATAAGACAGAGCAGGAAATTGGGGAATACCAGATTTCCTGTGCCGCCCAAACGAAGAGAGTGCATGCTGATGCATCATCTTCGGGTGTGTTCATTATAAAGAACTATTTCTCAGTATCCTCTGCATCCAGAGTATATGATACCGGATCAGGATCCCAGATATGTAATCTGTTACATAGGGCTACAAAAAGGTAGAAAAACTGAGGACGGGTGATAAGTTTCATGAGGCAGAAAACGGGGCAAGTGTTGCAGCCAAGTCTGTCGGTCACTGTCACCCTGTATTACCAATACATTGATTTTGAACGAATGTTATTAGATACCGAACCTGATATACAAAAACATATCAGTCTCTTTATCAGTAAAGAAATGGTAAAATTTTGTATTGTTGGATAATGTTTTGAACATTTCCTATATCAAAAGTTGATCAGTTCAGGCACGTTATCTAAAAGCATTGATGTTCTAAATCAAACTACAGTTCTTAGTATATGGAACACACAAAAGAGGAAGAGTTCAGAAATGAACGGATCCTTCTTGAGGTATTGTAGACTAGGTCAGATCAATGTGACCCGATTAGCTAGAGTTACATAAAGATGCATATTTAAATTAGTTTGAATTTACATCTTGTGAAACTCGCCAGTCATGTCACAAAGATAAGATGACCATAGCTCCGTTTACTGGAAACAGAGAAAGAGTTAATGAACTCTTGGGACTGATACATGATGATGTATGTAAGGTCTCCTGTCTACACATACCAAGACCGGTTCTTTATACTTCATTACATTCTCTGATGATCTCTCAAGATTCAGACATATGTTCCTGTTGAAACACAACTCCGAACCTTTTGAGATATTCACAGAATATGATTTAGAAGTAGAGAACCAAAATACGGGTGTAAGTATTATGTCCTTTGATGTGATCGAGGAGGAGAATACTTGAGCACGGAAATCCTGGACTATTCTAAAGGAGAATGAGATTCTCTCTCAGCATTACTCCTCCGTATACACCATAGCACGATGGTATATCGGGGCGGAGCAATCACACCCTATATGATAAGGTGTGCTCTATGATGAGTACTACTGAGTTACCTATTTCCTTTTGGGAGTTATGCACTTGAGAAGATGCATACCTATTGAATAGGGTTCAAATCAAATCAGTTGCCTACCACTCCATATGAGATATGGTATGGGAAGAGCCCATGTCTTAAGCTAGTTAAGATTTGGGGTTGTCCGGCCTATGTCAAAAAGCAAAATCCGGACAAGCTCGTGGCAAGGTCTGTTATGTACAACTGGAAATGTTCCAGCTATACAAACTGCAGCTGATGATTTGGTACAACCAAAGGATTCAGTAGATTCCAACGAACCTCAGCCTCTCCGCCAATCTAGTAGGGTTCCTCACCCACCTGAGAGTTACTTCGGTTTCTCTATGACAGTGGGAGCGAGGATTGCATCATGAGATGATGACCCAACTAGTTTCGAGCTGGCCATCAGGAGTGAGACTCTGTAAGAATAGCTGGATGCTTAGTGATCTGAGATGGAATCCATGTACACCAACAAAGTATGGACTTTAGTTGCTATATCTGAAGGGTTAAATCCCCATCAGGAGCAAGTATATCTTGAGAAGATTACTTGGTGTAGATGGAAAAGTTGAGACTTTCAAAGCTAGACATGTTAAAGGTTTTCGTCATCGACCAGGCGTGGATAATGATGAAACCTTTTCCAGTACCTATGCTTAAGTCCATCCAGATACTACTTTCCACGGCTACATACCATGACTACGATATCTGGCGGTTGGGTGTCATGACTGCTTTTCTAAATGATGTTTTAGAAGAGTGCGTCTATAAGTACACAGCCAGAGGGCCTCGTAGACAGTGGGAGCAGCGGAAACGCGTGCAAGATGTTTTATGTGATAAAGCAGGCATCGCGGAGATGGAACGTCTGTTTTGATGTAGTAGTCAAAGAGTTTGACATCGTCAAAATGGTAGATGAACCTTGTATAAACAAAAAGGTAGTAGGGAGTATGGTGGTGATCCTCGTAGAGTACGTGGATGACATACTCTTGATAAGAAAGGAGTTTCCTATGCTACGCTCGGTCAATCTCCGCTTATCACAATGATTCTCCATATAGGATCAAAGTGATACCTCCTATATCCTGGTTTTTGGATCTATGAGATAGATCTAATTGGATGTTAGGATACTCACTAGTAGTAGTGAGATGGTATCAATCGATCCTGGGGAGAATCACTGGAAGTGTTCCAGAGTGATAAAGACGACTGAATGTCAGTCGCAGGCATTGTCTTTACCCTCAGTAAAGGGACGGTATGTTGGAAGAGTTCCAAGCTAGATACCGTGACATACTAGACGATAAAGGCTGGATACATCGCTACTTAAGATGCTACCAAAGAGGATGTTTGGGTGTATATTAGTTCATGAGATGAACTACGTTCCTACCATTGTGAGACAATGGAGTTGTGGCTTATGCCAAGGAACGCCGGTCCCATCGGTGATCCAGACTTATTCTAAGGCAGTATCACCTGATCATGGAGATGGTTGATCTCCAGGGTGATCGAGGCAAGGAGAGCAGACTTAGAGGATAACGCAGCGGATCCACTCATGAAGGCCTATTCCCAGAGAGAGACTTTTATGGGATGGTTGAGTATGAGATACTGCAACCACAGCTACAGATGGCCCTAGTGCAAGTGGGAGATTGTTAGTTATATGTATGCCCTAGAGGTCATTACTGTACATAGGATGTATATTGTAGTGGATGCTTGGACATATATAGGGAGGACTTTCTTGCTCGACATGATAGTATGCTATCTGGTTGATCTTTACCTTAACGTGTACACTGATTGTCTCTCTGTTACATGTTGGTAAAGCCCTTAGGATGTGTACTTGACTACCTGGACTATGATGCGGATCATACTAGTGGGGACATGGTAGTCCATAAGTACATCCTTCAAGGTCCCTAGTCATGGGTGTATCGAGACGGGGCATCGATATACCAGAGTAGACTAGCGTATACCTTCTCGACCCATACAGATGGGCGATGGATGATCCCATATCCATTGGTGTTTGACATCGGAGATGATATATGGGTGCTCAGTAGAGACTGGGTACACTGGACGGACTCGCCGAGAACTCCCAGATGGTATTATACCTCACGTCAGATGGCAGTTCTCTGGTGATACTGGTACAGAGTAGTCTGTTGACCCGAGATCGTCATAGAGTCTTGTGTGGTTCCCACTGTGCTTTGATTTCCACCTTACCACGTCCAAGAGGGCGTGCAAAATGGTGGCTTTTGGGTACAGTCCCGAATCACATGGAGGCAATGAGCGATAGGAGGGGATTCTTCTCTCCCGGTATAGGGAGTTGATGTTGCGCTGTGTTCGATTGGCTATAACCGGAAATCCCTGGCCATGGTTGCTGAGATTTACTGGTAAGTGTTACCAGTAGTTTCTCGAACTGTTATAGACCTTATATCGACACGACTTATCGAGCTATTGGGGTCTGACGTTTACCACCCCTAGGCAAGATATGCGACATATCAGACGATCAGACCGGACTGTATGGTAAGTTTTACTGGTTGGATTCACTGGAGTGTGAGCGGGCTTGCTCGTCGATCTTCTGATCGCTCAATACCCGGGTGGCCGTTACGTTTAGCAGACCGCTTGCGGCTTGTGGGTGCTTGATATGATCATCATCTGCTACCGGCGTATTGACGAGTCTTTAGAGTCCTACACAGAGGTTTCCTGGCTCAAGCCAAACGAAATAGGAGCGCATATGAGATATGTGCGGGACCGAGAATAATACGAGTATGTGATACCGTATTCTATTCTCGGGATGAATGTATCGATTGGTTGTATGCGATATAACCTAGTTATCTGTTACGACCCGAAAGAGCACGTGACTGGCCCTTGAACCATATGAAGTCTATAGGACTCCATCTGGTCCAAGTAAGCCAAAAGCCCAGAAACCTAAAACCATTTTAAGGATAAATAAACAAAAAGCAATACACTATACAACGCCGAATGGCGAGGATCAAAATTTAAAAGAAACCCAGATAAGCATGAAAACTGCAACACTACTAAGCGCGACTCTAAGGTCGAAATAATACATCACTAGTGTCTGAGTCTGAAACAATATACAAGTCTTTGGTTGATGGAATTTCTAGATACAAAGAATAATACAAGTACAACAAGGGTGGTCCTGATACAAAAGACCCACCTACCCAAGCAAGTCCCCCATATAGAAGCAGTGTGCCAGAAATGCCGCTACGGAACCTGTACGGCAAACCCTGCAAGAACTGTGGCACAACGGGGGTGAGTTGCCAACTCGTGAATAGAAAATATCTACAAGCAGAAATCGAATGCAAGACATAATCCTAGGTCAATACGATCAGTATATAATATAAAACTCAAATGAATAAGTTCGAAGCATAGTAAAGTGGCAATGTAACATCTGAACATAAGTGTAGTGCCAAGTACTCGTACCAGTGCCGCACGTAACAATATATCACAAATATGATGTAAGTATGCGGTAAAATGAAAACAGGAGATATCGTGAATGAAATTATCAGGAAATCAATGTCGAGCATTGACACAAACTATATATCTCAATATCAATGAAACACATATATCATGTATCCGACATGTATGCAACATTCATGAAGGTATTCTGTCAGGTACTACTAATATGTGATGCAATGCATGTACAATAAGTGTGGGGTAGGGGAGATATAATATACCATTGACCATAAAGGCCCCGAGCACATAGGCTCCTCTCCAATCGAGCTCATGGGCTCCGAGCTCATAGGCTCCTCTCCATCGAGCTCATAGGCTCCGAGCTCATAGGCTCCTCTCACATCGAGCTCATAGGCTCCGAGCTCATAGGCTCCTCTCACATCGAGCTCATAGGCTCCGAGCTCATAGGCTCCTCTCACATCGAGCTCATAGGCTCCGAGCTCATAGGCTCCTCTCACAATGCATATGTAAATTTGCATAGATCATCGTGATGATATATTTAAGTGTGCGTATATATATATATCAGCGTCCCATACCACTAATATATATATACTTTAGGGGTATACATATATATTTCAGCGTCCCATACCACTGATATATATACGCAGGAGTAAAACAATCTAGAATCATCATATGCAACCATATCACAGTGCGAAATCCATGAATTATAATACATGCAACAAGAACACTAATATAAGCATGCAGCTATGTAAAGGCATGTGCACAAGGAATATGAATCATTAACATATGAGCATGCAATGCAATGCGAGCCGTAGAATAATTGGTAAATGAATAATTGTCGATATATGTGTACAAGTATGGGTATGTGTCATCTAAATGAAGTGCAAGTATAACACTATATCATGCAACATGGAAATAATAGTATGCGCATACAAGGTCATATCCTGATGCAATAATGCTACTGCGTAGTGACATGGCAATTATCGATGAAGAAGTGTGTGAGCCGGCAAGCAAGTGTACGTGGAACATACGCATCATCGATAATGGTGCTAGTGTCCTATCAACATAATAGTAATATAGCAGTAAACATATGCAAGCAATGTGAATAGCGGAAATATGCGGACATTGAATAATCGACGTAACAGTAAAGAATCTACACCCATATGTACATGTCATGCGGTTATACCATTTGAAAAAGAATGACTCGGGTCTAGTCTAACATCTACTGTGCAACTCGGGTCTAGTCTAACATCTACTGTGCAACTCGGGTCTAGTCTTGCAACTCGGGTCTAGTCTAACATCTACTGTGCAACTCGGGTCTAGTCTTGCAACTCGGGTCTAGTCTAACATCTACTGTGCAACTCGGGTCTAGTCTAACATCTACTGTGCAACTACAGATCTACGTATCAAGTAAATCAGGAGGGGTAAGGACACTACCTAAGTCTGAGTCGATATATATATAATAGTCGGTGATCCCGCCTCAATAGTATCGCGTACGATGCAGTATATCATATGCCAATCCTCATGTCATGAGTACGGATCAATCATCAATATAGGCTCGTACGGTAAGTCGTCGTACGACATCCCATTAACTAGGTACGGTCAATATTCTTATTCCTCTCAACAATTATCAGGTATCACCATCATTATCTCACATACTCTGGGGTACTGATCTAAGTCTAGTACAACTGATACCATCTACTAAGTATGAATGCCTGGATACGGTCAATATTCTTATTCCTCTCAACAATTATCAGGTATCACCATCATTATCTCACATACTCTGGGGTACTGATCTAAGTCTAGTACAACTGATACCATCTACTAAGTATGAATGCCTGGATACGGTCAATATTCTTATTCCTCTCAACAATTATCAGGTATCACCATCATTATCTCACATACTCTGGGGTACTGATCTAAGTCTAGTACAACTGATACCATCTACTAAGTATGAATGCCTGGATACGGTCAATATTCTTATTCCTCTCAACAATTATCAGGTATCACCATCATTATCTCACATACTCTGGGGTACTGATCTAAGTCTAGTACAACTGATACCATCTACTAAGTATGAATGCCTGGGTAAACACACATCCCAAGGCCGCAAGAATCACATGTCGTATCCCAAATACGAATCATATCACATCTCCGATCTCGCGGCACAAAGCCCAATATCATCGACTCATCTCCAAATGTCATCCAATATCATCATCAACACCGTGTAAGTATAGTGAATATGCAAGGATGTGCGTGTGGGTGTAAACCTATTCTAGGGTTCGCGACTATGAGCTATACTAGTTTACTTCTAACCCTAAGCTATCCATACTACACCTAACACAACATCCCTGACACGCTGTACTATCAAGCATAACATATAGTATACCAACTACGGACTGCGGGGGTGCTATACGCCATCCACCCGACTTCCCCCAGTAGATATAATCTACTCACCTTGCGTCTTTATATGTGGATGTCGCCACGCGCTTGCTTGTCGTCCCGAAGTCTTCATGGGATACCTACACATCAAGGTATCGTATCTGCGTATTAAAACCAAATCAAAGCTAACACGGCACACGAAACCCAAAACGATACGATAAGAGGCCTATAGGTTAGAACCTATGGCACGCCTTCAAAACCATCAATAAATCCTCTATATCGTCGTATAAACGCCAAATAGTCGAGGTAAAACACAAGATACCAATTCAGACTTAAAAATACGGAATACGGAAACACGAATCCAAAACAGCAACTTAGGAAATATGTCCCAGATTTCACCCTAGGTCCAATTAGACAATTCTATATATACCAGGCGCCTAATCTACAGATAAGGAAACACCAAAACCAAAACGAGCCAAAATGGTGGGGTCCAAGCCGCAAATTGCGGCCAAATGGGTAAAATTTGAGGCCGGGAAAAGGAGTTATGGGCTGGGGTCTTGGTGGTAGCTTCCTGGGTGCCTGCACATACCACTGTCTAATCAATTTTATTTTAGGATACCTCGTATGATAGCAGATTCCATAAACACTACACAGATTTCATGATTTCCCCGATATCGGTTTCAAAAATCCGTATTCTGGTTTAAGCTTCAGGTTTTGGGTTCCAATTCATACACTAGGGTGATGGTATAACCTCTACTGACCTCAATTTCATATTACAACCCATAGTTCATCACAACCCTAACTAGGTTATCCACAAGTCCACAATATCGCACAATATCGATTCGATCTTAATATGAGGGTAAAGGAAAAGCATAAACTAAGTTTAAGGTCCAGAAAATACCTCATTTGGCAACTCAAGAATTTTCTTGAGTTGCCCTTAGTGGCCAAAATCCATGCTTTCTTGGTCCATCGGGTAGGTCTTGAGCTTGTGCATCTTTTTAGTGAAATGGGGGTAGGGTTTTAGTGTTGTTTTGAATGTGTTTAGAGGTGTGGAAGAGGGGAGGGAAGTGAGGAGCAGCAGCAGCAGCAAGGTTGAAGAGGGAGAGAGAGATGAGTGAAGGAAATGAAGGAGATGGTTAAGTCTTGGTCAAAGGTTACCTTCTCTCTCTCACCGATACCTCATTATCTTATTCCTTTCTCTTTTCCTTTTTCTTTTCTTTTTCCTTAAAACAAACCCTTCTCACCTAAATAGTAACCCCAAAGCAAACCATGGTGAAAATGCACAAGTGTAGAGAAAAAGATATGTGCATGTTTTGCACAAAAAGCTAAAAAAAACCGTTTAGCGATTTTTAATCGCGATTAGCACTAATTTAGCATATAACTAATCAATTAAACTTAGAAATGGCATAATTCTCTAATTTACCCTATTTTAGAATTTTCCATAATTTTCCATAATTTTTCCCCATTTATTTGTATTTAATAATTCCAAAATATTAAAATATTCAATAAAATAATATTAAATTATAAAAATTCCCAAAATTAATATTTTATCTTTTTGAAATGTTACATTATCGATTCAAGCGTTGATTCGATAAGCCGATACATTGATATTAGTCGGTTATATGCGATATTACCGGATCGTTAAATCAAGTGTTGATTTAATGATTTAATGTATAATTATATATATGATATATTACTTTACATTAACAAGTATTGGTTCACTTTAAAAGGATTTTCTCACTTGGTGTGCATATTATATATGTGATATATTTTTGTGTGCATTTGTTTGTATCATGTTTGATGATACAAGCTAACTTGAGCAAGTGTAAAGATTAAACCATGGTTATGTAATGGTTAGGGTTTTGATTTCATTTGCTTATTCATTTATTTATTTATTTGTTTCATTTTGGCAAAAGAAAATAAATGGTGGCTTGCTTTGTTTTACATTGAAGTTTCTTGAAGCTTTGAAAAAGTCCACCATTTTTGTTTCATGCCTAACCTAACCATTCACCTAACCCTAGTTTAATCTCTACACTTGACCATGGTTGTATTATGATAAGTATTCATATTATTTCCCTTTATCAATTAACTTATCATAATATTCTTTCTTCTTCTTCTTCATCTTCTTCAATGAAGAAAGCTTCACTTCATCAATGGTGATTGATGAAAAAGAGTGAGAAATCCAATTCTAAAGTGAACCCACTTCCTATTTCTTCATCCTCTACCTCTTGCCAAGTAGTAGAGTGTGTTTTCTTCATAAGTTTCATGACTTGGTGAAGTGAGAGCTTGATCAAGTGATGCCTCGACGTAGATCATCTTCGGCATCGTCATCGATGACCTAGCCCGTCCATTCTCCGATGAAGCCGACGCTAGAGCCCGGGGTTCGACTTGGACAGCGGAGATGACTTCATCACGGAGCCGTGGAGGTGGAGGACCGGATCTACAAAGGTTGTATTTCCGTTCTTTTAGTTTAGTTGTAAACTAGTTTCATTTGTCGCCTAAACTTCTAGCCAACGATCTTGTTAGGGTTTCTCGGCACCGTTAAAATTTGAAATTGGCATGGTTGATGCCTTGTGACACCTCATGAGAGTGCCTAGGAACCCTACAGTGGTATCAGAGCCTAGCTAGAGCCTTAGGCGAAGTCTAGACGGAGTTTGAAGTCCGATCGAACCAAAACCATAACCCGAAACATGCTCTCTGGACTTTTTCTAAAAACTGGGATTTTTCAACATTAAAAATGCTTAAAAAATTCAGCAGGGAATTATAAGAATTACGGTGCAAAATTTGACTCATGAACAGTACAAAGAGCGGCGGAACCGCGGCAGAAGTATGCCTTCTGCGGCGGTTCCGCGGCTAAAAGATGACATCATCATCCCCTGTTTGCACAGTAACTCCTATTTTATTATGCTGGATTTTCTGGGAATTTTTAATATTTATTCAAGAGTTGAATTTTCTGGGGTTGTTTTGGGGATTCGGTGTTTCGATCGGAATATCAAATTTTGTCTATGTGGCTTTCCGGATGAATTTTAGAATATGTTAAAAAGTTCGACCGGATATAAATACCCAATTTTTCCCCTGTTGGGAAATTTCCAAGTGTTGGATTTTTCCGTAGTTTAACGACGTTCTAAGTAGTGCAAGTAACTCGATAGACCCTCTAGAAGACAACAAACCTTAACTCGATTATGTGACCGTCTTGAACTGCCCTTTGAACCTTCGGGTTTGGGGCAGTACGGCGTGCCACATGTGAGGCGTTGGCTTGACCCTTCTACGACTGGACCGTTGGTACTGAGGGACGAAGTGGATGTTTTTAAAGTTGTTTCATGTGTTGATCTGTTTTGGGAAAACTTGGGTGTTTGAATGTTCGATCGGAAAGTTTAACATTTTCTATTTATCCGGAATGTGATACAATAATTGGAATTCAAAATGAGTTATGTGATAACTGAATGAATGTTATAAACATAGCAGTTTAGTCTCACTTGATCGGTTGCCACGGAATTTTGATGTGATCAAAAGTCCGTCGCAATCACGTAGCGTATGCGGATACTCGCCGGGTAAACTTAATAGACAGCTACACCCCATAGCCCCGACCAAGTGACTGTAGGAGAACCCCGTCGCCGAAAGCATCCGTTCGGGTGCTCGCGGTGGCGGTGTTCTGCCTTGGTGCACTTCGTCGACGGCGTCAGGGGTGCGGCCGCCTACTAAAGTTTGCGATGAGCATTCGATCAAAAAGTCGGGAATCTTGTTGAATTGCCCGACTTGATATTGAAAAGTGTTTTCGATAACGAGACTAAAATGCGGGGTTTATAATTGTTAGGCATGTGATGTCTAAGGAATTCATTTGGTCAGGCATGCGATGTCTATGGAGGTTGCGGATTCCAACTGTTGTAGTTTTACACTTTCTTTTCTGTGACCGTAAGTGTAATATGTGATATCGCCGGTTTCGTTGCTATATGTCAACGACAATTGGGATACACATGTTTACTTACGTTGATGACATGTGATGTTATGTGTTGCTGGATATGTTATATTGGATCGTCGTGTTTGAATAGCCGGGGGTTTTTATGTGAGATGAGTGTTTTTCATTTTCATTCATGTAAAAACTTTATGTAATATTCTTTTATTGGGGCACTTCCAGGTTGCGGAAGTTGTCACCGTTGATGTATATTATTTACTTTTCTGCACTAGGATAGACCCAAGGAGGAGGGCACAAGTAACCGGGTTCTGGAGTCCAGAGGGAGACCAACTCGAGGAGTCGAGTCCGGGTCTACTAACTCCAGAATTGGTAGGGTTGCTTGCCGCTCTCTTAGAGGTCTAGGGGTGTGGGTTTGGCTATTCATCACGACCGTGGAATCCGTGTTTTATACTGGCTCGTATTGAAAACACGGACGTCCTAGTATATCCAATATTTCATATGTTTCTTCTGCTGCGATATCTGTGATGTGATCATGTGATGTTCTGTGATAGATACAGTATATAGTATATATGATATATTATATAGGCGTTACTTATGTTTTACACCCGCGCTAGCCCTGCCCCGCTCTGTTGTTAGTTACCTAACCTAACGGTGCATGAGGGGACATCGAGGCGAATGCGGATGGCATAAGTGTACGTCGTATTTATCTGTGATGTTTAGGTACTTTAATGATGGGACTTAATTAATGAGATTAATGAAATAAAAGAAACCTAAAGATGTTGTTGAATCGAATTTCAAAATAAAACAGGTACCTACAGTTCTTGCTTTGCACAGCGGTATATATGATATTGTTTGTTATATGTATGCCCTAGAGGCCATTACTGTACATTGGATGTATATTGTAGTGGATGCTGGGACATATATAGGGAGGACTTTCTTGCTCGACATGATAGTATGCTATCTGGTTACTCTTTACCTTAACGTGTATACTGATTGTCTCTCTGTTACATGTTGGTAAAGCCCTTAGGATGAGTACTTGACTACCTGGACTATGATGCGGATCATACTAGTGGGGACATGGTAGTCCATAAGTACATCCTTGAAAGTCCCTAGTCGTGGGTGTATCGAGATGGGGCATCGATATACCAGAGTAGACTAGCGTATACCTTCTCGACCCATACAGATGGGCGATGGATGATCCCATATCCATTGGTGTTTGACATCAGAGATGATATACGGGTGCTCAGTAGAGACTGGGTACACTGGACGGACTCGCCGAGAACTCCCAGATGGTATTATACCTCACGTCTGATGGCAGTTCTCTGGTGACACTGGTACAGAGTAGTCTGTTGACCCGAGATCGTCATAGAGTCTTGTGTGGTTCCCACTGTGCTTTGATTTCCACCTTACCACGTCCAAGAGGGCGTGCAAAACGGTGGTTTTTGGGTACAGTCCCGAGTCACATGGAGGCAATGAGCGATAGGAGGGGATTCGTCTCTCCCGGTATAGGGGGTTGATGTTGCGCTGTGTTCGATTGGCTATAACAGGAAATCCCTGGCCAGGGTTGCTGAGATATACTGGTAAGTGTTACCAGTAGTTTCTCGAATTGTTATAGACCTCATATCGACACGACTTATCGAGCTATTAGGGTCCGACGTTTACCACCCCTAGGCGAGATATGCGACATATCAGACGACGAGACCGGACTGTACGGTAGTGTTACTGGTTGGATTCACTGGAGTGTGAGCGGGCTTGCTCGTCGATCTTCTGATCTCTCAATACCCGGGTGGCCGTTACGTTTAGCAGACCGCTTGCGGCTTGTGGGTGTTTGATATGATCATCACCTGCTGCCGGCGTATTGACGAGTCTTTAGAGTCCTACACAGAGGTTTCCTGGCTCAAGCGAAACGAAATAGGAGCGCATATGAGATATGTGCGGGACCGAGAATAATGCGTGTATGTGATACCGTATTTCATTCTCGCGATGAATGTATCGATTGGTTGTATGCGATATAACCTAGTTATCGAATCAAGGGTTGATTCGATAAGCCGATACATTGGATATTAGTCGGTTATATGCGATATGACCGGGTCGTTAAATCAAGTGTTGATTTAATGATTTAATGTATAATTATATATTTGATATATCACTTTACATTAACTAATATAGGTTCACATAAAAAGGATTTTCTCACTTGATGTGCACATTGTATATATGATATACTTTTGTGCATTTGTATGTATCATGTTTGATGATACATGATAGTTTGGTGTATGGTTTAAACCATGGTTGGTCAATGGTTAGGGTTTCTTATTCTTCATTTACTTATTCTTTTATTTATTCATTGATTTATGAAAGAAATAGAATGGTGGCCAATTTTGGATTATCCTTGAAGCTTCATGAAGCTTTGAAATGGTTGACCATTTTGTTTCTTTCTCTAACCCTAACCATACAACCTAACCTAAGTTAATTCTCTACACCTAACTAGGGTTGGATTATGATAAGTATTGATTGATTTTCTATTTTACAAAATAACTTATCATATTCTTTCTTCTTCTTCTTCCTCTTCTTCTTCCATGAAGAAGCTTGACTTCATCAATGGTGGATTGATGAAACAAGTGAGAAATCCAATTCTAAAGTCTACCCACTTCCTATTTCTTCATCCTCTACCTCTTTCCAAGTAGTAGAGTGTGTTTCCTTCACAATTTTTCATAGCTTGGTGAAGGTGGAGCTTGACCTAGTGATGCCTCGACGTAGATCATCTTCGGCACGTCGTCGATGACCTAGCCCGTCCATTCTCCGATGAAGCCGACGCAAGAGCCCGGGGTTCGACTTGGACAGTGAGGAGACTTCATTGCGGAGCTATGGAGGTGGAGGACCGGATCTACAAAGGTTGTATTTCCGTTTACTTATAGTTTAGTTGTAAACTAGCTCGCTTTATCGCCTAAACTTCTAGCCAACGATCTTGTTAGGGTTTCTCGGCACCGTTAAAATTGTAAATTGGCATGGTTGATGCCTTGTGAGACCTCTTGGGAGTGCCTAGGAACCCTACAGTGGTATCAGAGCCTAGCTAGAGCCTTAGGCGAAGTCTAGACGGAGTTTGAAATCCGAACGAACCCGAAACCCATTTTCCAAAATGCTCTCTGTCCAATTTTTAAATATCTGGATTTTTCCATATTAAAAATATGCAGAAAATCAAGCAGGGTTTTTTATGAGTTACTGTGCAAAACGGAGCCCTAACTCCGTCAACCCACCGCGGAACCGCGGCCTTACCCCACATGGCGCGGCGGTTCCGCGGCAGTTATGTTGAATCTTTGACTTTTGTTTGCACAGTAATTGTTATATTTGACTCCTTTGTTTTCTGGATAATTTTAATATTTTATTAAACAGTTGAGTATTTTGGGGTTGTATCGGAATCGGTGATTCGATCGGATTATCAAGTTTTGTCTATGTGTTTTTCCGGATAAATTTTAGAATATGTTAAAAAGTTCTACCGGATATAAATACCCAATTTTTCCCCTGTCGGGAAATTTCCAAGTGTTGGATTTTTCCGTAGTTTAACGACGTTCTAAGTAGTGCAAGTAACGCGATAGACCCTTTAGAAGACAACAAACCTTAACTCGATTATGTGACCGTCTTGAACTGCCCTTTGAACCTTCGGGTTTGGGGCAGTACGGCGTGCCACATGTAAGGTGTTGGCTTGACCCTTCTACGGCTGGACCGTTGGTACTGAGGCACGAACTGAATGTTTTTAGACTTGTTTCATGTGTTGATCTGTATCGGGAAAACTTGGGTGTTCGATTGTTCGATCGGAAAGTTTGACATTTTCTATTTATCCGGAATGGGATACAATAATTGGAATTCACAATAAGTTATGAGATAACTGAATGAATGTTATAAACGTAGCACTTTAGTCTCACTTGATCGGTTGCCACGGAATTTTGATGTGATCAAAAGTCCGTCGCAATCACGTAGCGTACGCGGATACTCGCCGGATAAACTTAATAGACAGCCTCACTCCATAGCCCCGACCAAGTGACTGTAGGAGAACCCCGTCGCCGAAAGCATCCGTTCGGGTGCTCGCGGCAGCGGTGTTCCGCCTTGGTGCACTTCGTCGACGGTATCGGGGGTGCGGCCGCCTACTAAAGTTTGCGACGAGCATTCGATCAGGATGCCGGGAATCTTGTTGAATTGCCCGACATTGAATTGAAAAGAGTTTTCGATAATGAGACTAAAATGCGGGGTTTATAATTGTTGGGCATGCGATGTCTAAGTAATTCATTTGATTAGGCATGCGATGTCTAAAGAGGTTGCGGATTCCAACTGTTGTAGTTTTACACTTTCTTTTCTGTGACCGTAAGTGTAATATGTGATATCGCCGGTTTCGTTGCTATATGCCAACGACAATTGGGATGGACATATTTACTTACGTTGATGACATGTGATGTTATGTGTTGCTGGATATGTTATATTGGATCGTCGTGTTTGAATAGCCGGGGGTTTTTATGTGAGATGAGTGTTTTTCATTTTCATTCATGTAAAAACTTGTATGTAATATTCTTTTATTGGGGCACTTCCAGGTAGCGGAAGATGTCACCGTTTGTATATTATTTACTTTTCCGCACTAGGATAGACCCAAGGAGGAGGGCATAAGTAACCGGGTTCTGGAGTCCAGTGGGAAACCAACTCGAGGAGTCGAGTCCGGGTCTCCTAACTCTAGAATTGGTAGGGTTGCTTGCCGCTCTCGTAGGGGTCTAGGGGTGTGGGTTTGGCTATTCATCGCGACCGTGGAATCCATGTTTTATACTGGCTCGTATTGAAAACACGGACGTCCTAGTATATCCAATATTTCATATGTTTCTTCTGCTGCGATATCTGTAATGTGATCATGTGATGTTCTGTGATAGATACAGTATATAGTATATATGATATATTATATAGACGTTACTTATGTTTTACACCCGCGCTAGCCCTGTCCCGCTCTGCCGTTAGTTACCTAACCTAACGGTGCACGAGGGGACATCGAGGCGAATGCGGATGGCATAAGTGTACGTCATATTTATCTGTGATGATTAGGTACTTAAATGATGGGACTTCATTAATGTGATTAATGAAATAAAAGAAACCTAAGATGTTGTAGAATCGAATTTCAAAATAAAACAGGTAGCTACAGTTCTTGCTTTGCACAGCGGTATATATGATATATCCTGCACCTTATTCGATAAGGAAAGGACCGAGATCCCTTCACCGGGAGTGACTCCTTTAGCAATAACTGGCAGATGCTACACACTCGGTTTGTCTTTTGATAGCTTTTAAGTGTTTTTGCTTTGCACAGTGATATATATGATATATCCCGCACCTCATTCGACGAGGAAAGGACCGACGATCCCTTCACCGGGAGTGACTCCTTTAGCAAAACTAGAAAAGCCTCAAAAACACTCCATTTCAAAATTCATTCGTGTCACGACCCGAAAGTACGGAACATGACCGGCACTTAGACTACGAACGTCTCAAGGAGTACGTATGCTAAGTAAGCCGAAACCCAGAAATCCAAACCAAGAGAAGTAGTAGAGAATAGGAAGAACCATATCAAATCAACCTGTATGCAACATAATATACAACGCCTAAAGGCGAGGATCACAACAGAAATGGAACTCAACCAGCAAGAAACTCAAGAAATATAGCATGCTACTCTATGGTCGAAAGAATAACATTACTGGTCTCTATCTCAAAAAATACAAGTTTGGTTGATGGAACTTCTAGATACAACTGAAATATAATATACAAGGTATAATGATGGGTAAGATACAATAAACCCACCTACTAGCAAGTCACCCGAAAAGAAACCGTACCCGCAAAGCCGTAATGAAATCCGTACGGCAACACCTGCAAGAAACTGGGGCACAACGGGGGTGAGTTGCCAACTCGTGAGTAGAAAAAGATCTACGAACAGAAAATCGCATGAATAACGCAACCTAGGTCAATGATCATAATATATCCTCAAATATATGAATAACATGCAGCCTATAACAATGGCTAGGGTAATATCTAACCCGAGTGTGATCTCATGTGCCCATGTCAGTGCCTCAGGTAGCAATATATCATATGAATGAGGTATGAATGCATGAAAACAGAATACATGTAAATGAAGAAACTGTTTTCATAAATTAGTGAGATTTCCTTTGTATTTTTAAAATGAGGTATCATAAATGAAATCAGCATCAACAGTGTCTAGCATCGACACAAAACATAAATCTCAATGTCTCAAAACCTCAGGCTCCGGCCATCCGGACTGGCCTGTATCATCAAATCTCAGTACCTCAATATCTCGAAATCTCAATGTCTCAATCTCAATATCTAGGGCGCCGTCAGTCCAGACCGGCCCCTACCATCCATCTCAAGACCACGACAGTATCCTCCGGATATCCGACGCGTCGGGTAAAATCACCGGTAGGTAGTCTCCCCCTGCCAGGCTCATCGTCATCACCACGAGCTTCTTGCCCCGGGGTACCTTACCGGGTCCACCATGTACCCGAAACGGTTCATCCAACTCCTCGAATCGGGTCTCCAAATCTATCAGCAAACTCATGGTGGACGACTCATACATCATGGGAAAAACCGCGCTTTTTATTTAAAAAGAGAAAGAAGAAGTTTGTATATGTTTTGCGGTTTTCCCCAAATCCAGAAAATCTCATGGAAATCAAAATCCAAAACCTCAATAGCACGTAAAAAGTGAATATATGCATGAGAATCCATGAATGCGGCATAACAATGAATAACAGTATGCATGAGGTAGCAGGTAATAACTATAATGTCTAAACTAACATATAAGGCAAGTACACTAATATCATGTCTAAACTATTAGCTAACAGGCTATGTCAAGCAATAATATTTTCTAAGGTGTACGTGACATGGCAATTACCGATGAAGATGTGTGTGAGCCGGCAAGTAAGTGTACGTGGTACATACGCATCATCGGTAATGGTGCTGGTGTCCTAACCACAAGATATCAACAGTAGAATGTGAAGCATAATATAAGCATGTGATGCGGAGCAAACAACAATAATGAGCGGGAGCTGAATACTAGACGCAACGATAATTAATCTGTTTTAACCTAATATAAGTCCTACAATGGTGCCTTTTGAAATAACACGAATCGTGGGGTTTTGAAAATAGGGGCTACGGTGTTTTTAAGAAAAGATACGTTTTTTGAAATATCCGTAGGATCCCTTAGGCTGTCTTTAAAAATACGCACGATTCGTAAGCTTTGAAATAGGTAGGAACCGAATCTAATCTAACAACTAACTAAACTAAAGGGCTACGCAATAAGCTAGACTACAGGTAAGGAAACCACCTAACATCTGAGTCGATACATATACATATCTGTATATATATTAGTCGGTGATCCCGCCTCAATAATATCATATCCGATACCATATCTATAATCAGACATCCCAAGTCAAGAGTGCGGATCAATCATCAAGATATAGCTCGTACGTAAATCCGTCGTACGGCATCCCCAAATCTGGGTACGGGTCAATATCATATTCCTCACACTATTCCTCTGGTATCCTCTTTATCCAAGATCATAGTCTAGGGTACTGACCTATGTCTAGTACAATACTAATATCCTCAATATACTCATGATCTGACTGCTGATCGACAATCTCGTACAAACCGATATCGTCAGCACATATCATCATCAAGGGGTATACATCGCCCGATACGGCCTAATATCAATATCCTAGCATATTATGCCTCATATCACGATCACATGTCGACCATTTATTTATAACACTATTCACCCGTATCGCCGCCGCAAGATCCGCTATAACACCAGGACGTACCTTAAGTACGAATCCTGCCATATCACCGAAATCACAACCACAAACGAATCTCATCGACTCAGCTCAATCCCAAGTATCCTCCTCAAATCCGTATGTGAACACATAGTCCCATACCCATGTGAACATATAAATATATTCCCATACACGCACATATGAAATAAGGAATGTATGCAAGTATGTATATGTGTGTATGTGTAAGTGTAGTGCACCCACTACCTAAGGTTTCGTAACCATGCACAAATCCAACACCAATATCCATCTAAAATCATCAATAATAAATCCTAACAACATATCATAAATTGTTGGTGTGTATACGCATCCGTATACATCACCACGGACTGCGGGGGTGCTATACGCCATCCACCCGACTTCTCCCCGTAGATATAAATCTACTCACCTGGTCCTCGCTAGCCGGTACCGACGTCGCCACGCGCTTGCTTGTCGTCTCGAAGTCCACATGGGGGTACCTACATATCATAACGCACCATATCGCATTAAAACTAAATTCGAAATCGAAACGGCATACGAAAATCAAATCGGCACGCGTATCACGCATAGGTCCAAACCTATCGCCTACGCATGCAAGAATAGTCAAACCAACCCTCGATGTCGATGTACAAACGTCAAACCATCGAGAAAAATCCAATCACACTCATTTGCACATTCACGAACACTAATTTTAATATAAACTAGGTTAAAACTCACAAAAACCTCAATTTTGCTTAAAAAGTCATTTTTCTGAAAATCTAGCAAGCACAATTCGCCGTTTTTGTACAAAACAGGATGTTTAAATGAATGTAGCGGCCAATATATTTATTAAATATATTAAATAAGTCGTATAAACAATTTCCGGAATTTAATCTCATTAAATTCCAAAAATCCTAATATTCTAGTTTACCAAAAATACCCTTTTTAACAATTTCAAAGCAAAATGCACAAACTACAATCTAGCTTAGAATTGCATGATCCAAAGCATTAAACCACACTTAATAAAGTTAATGAAGCCAAAAAAAACCTAATCACATTTTTAATCCCAAGCATTTAACAAATTTCAAAAACCTAGTAAGCAAATTAGCAAAATAACAAAATTTTTAAAGCTAGCCATTAGCACTAGCTACTAAATTTGTATTAACATGACAACAAAGCCTAATTATAACACAGAACCATACACCAATTTTACAAACCCTAACTTGCATTCAATTTCACAACTTGAATTCCAAAACTTGCAATTAAACTCACATATCCAAATAACACTTAATTAAATTAGCTTAAGAAATTAGTAACAATTTAAGCAACAAAAAGTTTTAGAATTATACCCAAAATATATGAAGGTCCACAAGACTCCATGGCCTCCCGAAATGCTCTCTTTTCACAAGGATCCATGCTAAACGGGCTTAGCTAAAATGGGAAGGACTTTGATTTTGATTTTGTGGGATTTTTGGTGGATTTTTGATGCAATTTTTCATGAAGTTTTGAAGGGAAAAGAGAGGGGAAAATGGAGGGGGGGCTGCTGTGGGGAGAAGGAATTTTCGGCCAGAAAAGTGAGTGGGGGAGAGAGAGGGAGGTGAGGAAAATGGGGGGGGGGGGACAAGGTCAAGGTCAAACAAAGTCAAAAGTCTAACTACTTCACTCATTTTCTTTTCTTTTCTTTCATTTCTTTTTCCTTGAAAATCAAGTGGGGAAAAATATGGTGGGTGCTGAATTCAGCCATGGGGAGGAGTAAGTGGGGGTGTGTGGGTGTGGGCACGGGTGTGGGGTGATGAAAAATGATAAATACAATACCCCAAACATCCATTTACGCTAAAAAAAGCCTTTTTTCTTCAATAATTTCTAAACCATTTTGGCAAATGATTTCGTTCCAAAAACCACATGATAAATTTTTATTTAATGTTTTATGATGCACAAAATTTGTTTCAACTCATTCCAATTTGTAATTTTCCCCAATTAAATGTATTAGTGACGGCTTAAAATAATAATAAAATAATATTTTTTCAGAAAATTTGAAATTTCACCAGCGGCTCAATAAACACCAAATAATAGCAATTACATAGCTAGAATATGTATATTTAATTTTTATAATAAGATATTTGTATTTTGACTTTTTACAGAAAACCCCCTCATTTTACCGATTTTCCGAAATTTCACCGAAACGATTTTCAAAACGCTACAATCTTCCCCCCTTAAAGAAATTCGGTCCCCGAATTTAAATTCAAACTCCCCCAATTACTAAAACATCTAAGAAAATCCATTAAGTCGTCGGGGCTCCGAAATTGTAAATACATAAAACAAATCGTAGCGCAGCGCATGCGCTTGAAAAATGAGTATATAACTCAAATCAAAACTCCGTCAAGCATCCCGCGATCATCGGAGTCGTGGAGAAGACATCAATGCCAAATCCAAATCAAAACCAATATGATATAACTCGAAACTATAAATGTAAATATCGAATCTATATCTGTAAGTATCTGAAGGAAATGCATGCCAAATCTCTTTAAGTCGCTGTGCAACGTGTATAACACTGCACAGTGGCGGACGTCTACCATAAGAAAATAACTATATAAATATATACCTTTGTTTGAAATGTACGTTCCGCCGTTTTGGAAACAATTTAGAAGGGTCTCCTTATTTTAAACATTTCGTGTCATATCAGACACGTAGGTAAATACTGAGGCTATAGCTCGCTTTTTGGAAATCCCTTCAATAACTATCAATGCATGCAAAATGTATTCAGGTACTGTCCTCTGACTAGTCCTTCTCAGTACGGAAACACATAGCAATATCATAAAAACGTACTGCTCTATAAGAAATCAATCCCAAAATATGCACATGAATACTACGTGCGTCTGGTGCGCACGGAAATCAAAATCCATGAATGTGCCATACATGCGCACAGAAACAACATCTAAGTGCATCAGGTGTGCACGAAACATCTGTCGTAGGCAACATGTGTGCCTGACAGCAAAATCAGGTGCATCTGACATGCACGAAAAATCTAGAATTAGTGCATCTGGTGTGCACCAAATCGCATCTCGTAACAGGCGCCCAACAGGCGCTAAAAATCCAATCCGGTGCAACAAATGCACAAAACAAATGTCGAGCATCACCCTCGAAATCGAAATCCAGTGTATCCAAGTGCACAAAATACATGTCACTGCACTGCCAGCATATATAAACTATACAGAGTGCAGGAACCAAATCGCGTGCGTGCATACGCACAAAATCAACTCAACTGTTTAAAACCGTAAAATCACAAACATGTGAAACTAAAGCACGAAAACGATATCAAGTGCAACACTGTGCAAAGATCGTAAATCCTCAATCATCAAAATCAAATCATACGAATAAATCACCCAAAACATCGAAATCAATAATGGCGGAACAGTACCGCTCAAGTGCATCCTCTAAGAATCTCGGGCCAACTGTCGCGGTCACTAGTGGGACGTCTCGTCGATGATCATGAACTCTGGCCTGCTGGTGTGCGTAACATGACCACTCCTGGGTTCAAGTCTTCTCCGTGGATTACCAATCTCACAATCCATCGGCTCATCGGCCCTGTCAAGGCAGCATATCACTGGCGTCGGCCTCTGGCTCTCTGAATGCACGTGACACATCTGATCCTGGGTGCAAGTATCATCGCAGCAGTATCCTGAAAGGAATCCTGCTCACGGTCTCTTCCATGTCTCGTCTCTGCCAACTGTCCGGAAATCATTGTCCTTTCCTATATCTGCATCTTGCTCTGGAACGACTGCATACTCATCGCGACTCCTTCTGGAAGGTAAGTCCAAGTACCATGCCTCGGCATGCGCATCGCCTCTCTGATGTCGGCGGAGTGGAACGTCATCTCATCTAGATCTGGTGCGAACCTCTTATTCCACTTTTCTCTAATGTCGTCTGCTTTGGACTCGTCTCGTCGCGGCTGCATGGATTGAGCTCCAACGGCTATCCTCGTATCTGGAGTCTCCCAAGAATGCATCTCACCACCTAGCATCCGAATTAAGTCGAGCCATCCGATCGAGTCGTCAAAACCTCACAATCCCCCAAGAGCTCAACCTCTTGGGCACAGTTTAATAGTATCGAGTACATACCACAGCATCGGTGGTCCAGCCGTAGAAGGGCAAACCCAAGCCTCACTAATGGCGTCGTAGAACTGCCGCAAACCCGAAGGTTCAAAGGCTTTCACACGGTCATTAAGTCGAGTTAGGGTTTCATTCTTCTAGAGGGACCATAGAATTGCCTGCATGTCTTTCCGACTACTTTAAACTTGGAATAATAGGTTTCTGACATTCGATCGTCTCTGTCGACTCCCAACGTCTCCACGTGAAGTCGTCTCTAGCTGGAATCCATCTATCTGATGACCTCGCATCGGGTTAGGCGAACGATCCACATGTCCTAGTCATTCATCCACGATGACTAGCGACCATCTATCATCTCTTAGTACAACTCGTTCTGCACTAACTCCAGCATCTGGGGCAATACCTCGTCGTTCGCAGCAATAACTGGCTCGCTCGTCTGCACGCCGAACAGTGCCTCGATCATCATGAATAAGCAACACACCAACGGTCATCAAGATCTGGCTGGCCTCTATCATTAGCTCAATCCTCTAATGTCGATCAGCACATCCGAGTAACCTCATAAAGGCGATCCGCCAAACGCTCGTGGCGCGGAAACACAGTCAAAAGACACCTCTCTATAATCGGGTGTCGCCGGAATCATGCCCTGGTCAGTCCTCGCTCGTGCCGAGCTCGTGCTGACCGCAACTCTAGCCGTAGCTCTCCCTGCCCGTAATCGTGGCAGCAAAACCAAACTGGTACCGATGAGGCTAGATCAGGAAGGAATATAATACTGAACAAGGAAATGTACATCCTAAGGCTTCTTAAGTGGAGTGGCGTGTCGTAAATATGCCGCGGAACATACCAACGGTACGTCACTCTACTTTAGTCACCTATTCCATCAACCAAGGGTCATCCTACGCTCCGAAGGTAAAACCTAACGTTCTGATACCAACTTTGTCACGACCCGAAAGTACGGAACATGACCGGCACTTAGACTACGAACGTCTCAAGGAGTACGTATGCTAAGTAAGCCGAAACCCGGAAATCCAAACCAAGAGAAGTAGTAGAGAATAGGAAGAACCATATCAAATCAACCTGTATGCAACATAATATACAATGCCTAAAGGCGAGGATCACAACAGAAATGGAACTCAACCAGCAAGAAACTCAAGAAATATAGCATGCTACTCTATGGTCGAAAGAATAACATTATTGGTCTCTATCTCAAAAAATACAAGTTTGGTTGATAGAACTTCTAGATACAACTGAAATATAATATACAAGGTATAATGATGGGTAAGATACAATAAACCCACCTACTAGCAAGTCACCCGAAAAGAAACCGTACCCGCAAAGCCGTAATGAAATCTGTACGGCAACACCTGCAAGAAACTGGGGCACAACGGGGGTGAGTTGCCAACTCGTGAGTAGAAAAAGATCTACGAACAGAAAATCGCATGAATAACGCAACCTAGGTCAATGATCATAATATATCCTCAAATATATGAATAACATGCAGCCTATAACAATGGCTAGGGTAATATCTAACCCGAGTGTGATCTCATGTGCCCGTGTCAGTGCCTCAGGTAGCAATATATCATATGAATGAGGTATGGATGCATGAAAACAGAATACATGTAAATGAAGAAACTGTTTTCATAAATTAGTGAGATTTCCTTTGTATTTTTAAAATGAGGTATCATAAATGAAATCAGCATCAACAGTGTCTAGCATCGACACAAAACATAAATCTCAATGTCTCAAAACCTCAGGCTCCGGCCATCCGGACTGGCTTGTATCATCAAATCTCAGTACCTCAATATCTCGAAATCTCAATGTCTCAATCTCAATATCTAGGGCGCCGTCAGTCCAGACCGGCCCCTACCATCCATCTCAAGACCACGACGGTATCCTCCGGATATCCGACGCGTCGGGTAAAATCACCGGTAGGTAGTCTCCTCCTGCCAGGCTCATCGTCATCACCACAAGCTTCTTTCCCCGGGGTACTGATCGCACGCTTTTGGCGTGTCGGATGTTCAAAGAATTAAAGTGTAACCGCGATCAGGACGGTGTCGCTTTGCAGCTAGCCGGTTGAGCACGGGTCGGTCCACAGGGAGATGGTGGTATCTTACCTTCTTGTCTTAGACGAGTTAATAAAGAATCTGTATGTTTGTTTGATCTAACCTATGTGTTTATCTGCAAGTATAAAGTTGTTAAGAAAAGATACGAGATTGTAAGCTAAGAAATCCGTACTCAAAACCTTTGAGCCGAGTCTTGACCAATTGAAGCTGGACAATCGGCAACAACGTGGATTAGGGGATTTAAGCACGGTATTCGTGGAATACGGCTTATTTACCCTTGTCCTTCCGTTCTTGTCTCTTGCTTTCGCCTCCGGCCAAATCGAACGCAACCGGTCGCAGTTAGGAATCACCGTTACCTTGTCAGGGTACGGTGCCTAACGGAGCGCTTGCGTATCGTTTGGGCGGAGTTCAAATGGAAAATAACGGGAAAAGGAAATGAGGAAAGAAGTGTTAACTTACAATACCGTATTGATTCTTAACAACGACGATAATTACAACATTCACAAAATGAACAAAAGAGAGCAAAAGAAAAGAACAAAGAAAAGAAAAGATTACAAGTAATTAAAGTGCATGGAATTAAATTGCAAGTAAGTAAAGCAAGAATGAAAAATGCAAGTAATAAATAAACAATAAAAAGAACAAGAAAGTAGAACTCAAGACAAGCATGGGATCAATAGCCAACCCTTAAACTTGTAAGCTCAATCAAGAGGTTGCAAGATCAAGAGAAGGGTAGAGAACGCATGTGAATTGAAGCGCTAATTCCGTGAGAAAATACGACCCTTGAGATTAATAACTAACCCTTAACCATTCAAGCTCAATGAAGAGGTTGAATGATCAAGAGAAAGCAAGAATCTCAAGGGGAAGAAGAAACACAAGAGAATGATACAAAACCCTCATCTTCATTAATCTCCCACTCAAAAAGCTCTCACTACAATTTTCATGGAAAAAGAATGAAGAAGAAGAAGAAAAAGAACTAAAACTACAAAAGAATGGACACCAAAGAATGACCCTTGGCTTTGGCAAGTTCTGCTGTATTTATAGGCAGGGAGTTGAAGATCTAGGGCAACCATCAGATATAAAATGAAACACCCAAAATACCCCCAAAAGTTCTCTGCCTGCGGCGCCTGTACGGCCGCGGATCCGTCGCCAATACCCCCTATTGGCCGCGGATCCGCGCCCCTACAGTAGGGTTAGGGTGTGGTGTTTCTTGTACGGCCCTGATCTGCTGTCCCCTGTTGTCTGGTACATGTATTTTCTGATAATATTTCCATAATATCTTCAGAATTCTTAGTCCAAGATTGCAATCTTTTCTTCACTTTTGACCTCTATCTCTCTCGAGCTCCGCGCACCCATTGATTCTTGTGCTGCCCCCCTCGTGCTCTGTGCTTGTCCGAGACACGAATGACCACTGTCATATGTCTTGTCTCTGGAACTGGTACTCGGCACTGGACGGATATGGATGACCGGAACCCGGCTTTTATCTGCTGTGACAGATGTTCTGTATTTGGTGTAACTGTGGAGATTTTGTCTTGATTTGCAATATTTGGCCTAAAAACCTGTACTCTGTAAATATGTAACAAACACGGATTAAAAGCACCTACATATAAACACACGAGCGTAAGAATGGGCGATATAAAATGCAGTATTCTGTTGTGAACAAATACCCCCAAACTTAACTCTTGCTCGTCCCGAGCAAAACCAATTATTCACTAAAATAAAAAACCTAACCGCACTTTCGCAGGGAACGCGATTGCACTGAGCGCGTGCAACAAGCCGTTAAACCTCTAGGTGTCCCTAGTAGGAGGAGTGTTGTCTCCTGAGGGTTTTCAGCGGATACTACCCACAAAATCCCGTCAAGCTAGTGTCATAAGTTAACATAGATTCTACTCCTACAGTTCAGTATTTACGTTAGAAATTCTATCATCCTAAGTTAGAAATATCCAACCCTTATTTTTCACACCTCTAATCTATTTAACCTTAGATCATATACGTTCCAAAAAAGTTTAGAAAGATATTGGTTCTCCTGAGTTTTCCTTCTAAAGTGCGGCCTCAAATTAGGGATTTTTATCAACTTTACAGAAAACACAAGTCTTTATTCTTTATTTCTATCTTTTATTCAAACATCGATTGTATACTCCTACGTGTGTGTATATTTGCACCCCTACACTCAAGAATTCAATTCAAGCTATAATACCCTTGCCCTAATACCTAATACTACTTCTTTTTATTAAGGATGGACGGATTTGCTCACACACCTTTCATGCGACTATTAATACTTCTTGAGGCACTAACGACCGATTACTGAATGTGTGAACTTAAAGCGTAAATAGCAGTCTCCAGGTCTTGATTTTATTCTATTTTTTTCTTTTTCTCTTCTTTTTTTTCAAGACCGGATATATTTTTTCAATATGCTCTTTTGGTGTTTAGCTTTAAATACCGTTTTTTCTTTCATACTAGGCTTTTAGGCAAGAGTATTTCTAGGTATCCTCTACTATCCCAAGTTTCAAGGTGCGTGTATGTGCAGTTTGTAGGGTATATACTTTCTAAATTTGAACTCAAGAAAAGAAACTATTTTTCAGACTTATCCTCCAGTAAAGCTTCAATACTTTCCCTTCATCTTGACTTAACTCAAGAACTGAACTCAAGATTACCTATTTCTCAAAAAAACTGTAAGGACGTATACTTACCAAGTTTAAACAGAATAAGGGTTATTTTTAGGGTTTTCAATTCCTAAGCCTAGAATTTAGTTATTTCTATCATATCAACTAAACTTTCGGAATAAAAATCTAAGTTACCCTATTAGCTAACTTGACGACAAAGTTTTTATATTTTTTGGAAATTTTCAGATTTTTATGGATTTTATGGTTTTAAAATGCAGATGCAAAATATACATATGAATGCGAAGGAAGAAAGCTTACCGAGCACACCCCGAAACTTAAACTTGACAGTGCCCTCACTGTCAGGCTATACCAAGAGGGTCAAAATTGTCGGCGCTCCCCCAAAAACAAATTATATACAAAACAAAAAAGGAAAACAAAAAAAATATATACAAAAAAAGGTGTCCCCCCCAAACTTAAGTAAAACAGTGTTTCCACTGTTAAGCGTTGAAATTCAGGATTAGGGGGGAAAGAGAACAGTATCAAGCTATACAAGGCCTTACACAGGCCAAAAGTTAGTACCAACCATTCAAAGATCTTATCGTGATAAAGCAGTGGCTGGTGAAAAGAAGGTGAAGAGGAAGGAAATGGAGAATACGCGAGACCGTATGCAGAGAGAAGCGGGATACGGTCTCGGTATATGAGAGGAAGAAGATGTAGGGTTCCTAGGCACTCTTGTAAAGGTTCATAAGGCATCAAACATGCCCGGATTAAATTTTAGACGTGCCGAACAACCCAAAGCCGGGATCTTTGCTAGATTATTAGGGTTTAACATGCAATAAGATAACTTTTATCTAAGTGTGAGGGATTACAACCTTTGTAGTCCGCTCCTTCACTTCACAAGCTCCGAGTAGAAGTCCCTTAGCCGCGATCCACGATCTCCCGGACTCATGAGAGGCTCCACGACTCGAACGATCCATGCTAGCTCGAAGTATTCCAAATCTCCGATGATCTACCTTGAAGTTGCTACGGCTCAAGCTTTCTCACTCTTAAAGAAGAGAACACACTAATCCCATGGGCTAGATGAGATGAGGATGAGAGAGTAGTTATTTTGCTTTCTTTTTATATCATTTTCTCATAATCTTTCATCACTTAAGAAAATCTAGCAAGCTTTTTCAAGAAGCAAGAAGATGAGAATGGAAAAAGAATAATGATAATTCTTTTCTTTTGTGATGAATAGAAATCTATATGATTGAATTGTGAACCATGGTCAAGGATGATAGGATGAGAATGAGTAGAGAAACAACTAGGGTTAGGGTTTGGTTTGGTTTAGAATGTGTCATCACAAAAGATCTTAGTAATGACAAAAGAAGAAACCTTCTAGAAGGTGCATGAAGCAACTAACCCAAATTAAACCCTAACCTCAATTAATCATCCTTAAACACGTTTAACAATTAATCATATCATGTCACAATAATATATATCACATATATATTATATATTTGCAACAAAAGAAAATAATACAATTAACATATATCGCATATATATCAATGTATCATCTACTGAGAAAATGAAATAATAAAGCAAGCCAATATTAGTTAATATAATAATATATCATATATATTATTATATATTAAATCATCGAATCAACACTTGATCCGACGATCCGGCTATATCGAATATTACCGACTAATATATCATGTACCGATTCATCGAATCAACACTTGATCCGATGACCCGGTTCACATCTAAATATCCTGAGAATATAATACGGTATCCCATATCGCATTATTCTCGTTCCTGCGCATATCACATATGTGCCACTACTCTGTTTCGCCTGAGCCAAGAAACCTCTGTGTAGGACTCTAAAGAATCGTCAATACGCCGGTAGCAGGTGATGATCATATCAAAACACCCACAAGCTGCAAGCGGTCAGCTAAACGTAACAGCCACCCAGGTATTGAGCGATCAGAAGATCAACAAGCTAGCCTGTGCGTTTTCCTGTGAATCCGATCAGTAACACTCCCGTACAGTCCGGTCTGTTCGTCTGATATGTCGCATATCAAGTCTAGGGGTGGTATACGTCAGACCCCAGTAACCGATAAGTCGTGTCGATGTATGGCTCATAACGGGTCGAGAAACTACTGGTAACACTTACCAGTATATCTCTATATCAGCCCTGGCCAGGGACTTCCAGTTATAGCCAATCGAACACAGCACAACATCAACTCCCTATACCGGGAGAGACGAATCCCCTCCTATCGCTCATTGCCTCCATGTGATTCGGGACTGTACCCAAAAGCCACCGTTTTGCACGCCCTCTTGGACGTGGTAAGGTGGAAATCAAAGCACAGTGGGAATCACACAAGACTCTATGACGATCTCGGGTCTACAGACTACCCTGTACCTGTGTCACCGGAGAACTGCCATCTGACGTGTGGTATATCACCATCTGGGAGTTCTCGGCGAGTCCGTCCAGTGTACCCAGTCTCCACTGAGCACCCGTACACCATCTCTGATGTCAAACACCGATGGATATGGGATCATCCATCGCCCATCATATGGGTCAAGATGCGTATACGCTAGTCTACTCTGGTGTATCGATGCCCTGTCTCGATATACCCTCGACTAGGAACAGTTATAGGATGTACTCATCGACTACCGCGGCCCCACTAGTATGATCTCATCATAGTCCCAGTAGTCGAGTACAGATCCTAAGGGCTTTATCAACATGTGAGAGTAAAACAGTAAACCAATACAAGTCAACATGTTAAGATAAAGTGAAACCAAATAGCATACTATCATGACGAGCAAGAAAGTCTTCTCTATATATAATCAAGCATCCATTATAATATACATCAAATGTACAACAATGGCCTCTAGGGCATATACATAACTAACAGAAGAATGGCGGAAGGGAAAAAGAAGTGGAATACGAACTTGAGGGTGCAAATGGAGTGAATAGATTAGCACAATTTGTGATGAGCGATGTGTAAACAGCGATTGTGCTAATCTATTAACCCGTCGAGAAATGGGGTCAAATCCCTCAAGGTTCGTGAGAAACCATGGGTACGCCGAACTTGGTAAACCAAACACAGGAAGTGAAAATGGTACGGGTTCTTGCAAGGTCGGAACGATGGAAAGGATGGAGGGAAGTGGTTGAGGAAGGGAATCGGTTAAGGGTTCTGGAGGGTGTACACAGTCAGTGAAAGGAACAGGATGCATTGGAAAATCCGACTCATCATCTAGAACTGTTTCATCCTCAAAAATATCCTCAAAATTCTCCTCAAAGTTAAGCTTATCCATGCATATTTCATCAAAGTCCAGACGCATATGTTGTTCGGGAAAAACAGTTAATGACTCGGGATGATGAATTGGAGAGAAAAACTCAGTCAAATCTACGGGTTCATCATCCAAAATATCCCCAGCGTTAATATCCTCAATCAAGTAAAAATCAAAATTCTCTGACACCTTAACAAAAGCATGGATATCAATCGATTTAGGTTCTAAAGTGGAGGTGTAGAGGTCAAAAGGTTTAGGATCGGTTTCACTTGGATGAGTCCCTTCACAATCGGGCAAATCAAACACTACGAAGTCGCACAACTCATTCATCATTCTATCTTCAATTGATAAATCATGTGGGATACTCGATAGACTTTCAAAACAGGAGGTGTCGGATTCAATTTGGAATGGGTAGGTTTGATTTGGAAGGGGGTACATCTCACTCTCTCCACTCAAATTCACAGCCTGTCCTGCCGCCTCATCATACATTGAAAAAGTTGGAGCTAGTTGAAAACTAGCTACCGGGTCACTAGGTTGCATGAGGGCGGCCATGGACGCATTCAAATCCATCATCTGTTGGCTTGACGCTACCCTAAAATCTTCCAACGACTGTTCCAGACTAGACATAGGTTGTGAAGGGGTCAGTAAAAGATTCAAAGTTGTTTGGATACTGAAAACTCCCAAAAGGCTGTGTAGAAGCAATGTCTAGGGAAGGTGTAAAAGTTGGGTAGGACTGGTAGGAATTGAATGGCTGGACAGGAGTGGGATCAACATTGGGATAAGAAGGTGAATGGAATTGTTGATCCCAAGAATTTGTAGTGGTGAAAGGAGTGAAAGATCGGCTACGAGATTGTTCAATACGTTCAGCAATAGATATAGGTCTCGGGGTTACAACTGGATTTTCAAAAGGGGTATCAACGCAAGAAGGTGTGAATGTTTGAAACGGTTGATACGAAGTGGATTGCGGGGTCCAGTTGTTCGTCCTAGACGCGTCTATCCGATCTTTCAAAGAAATTTTGGGCATGGATGGATCGTTCGAAGTTCGACCAAAACAAGAACCGTAGGAAGTAATGTCTGGTTGTGGGTACCAAAGTTCGGCAAGAGTTTTGCGAGGTGGAGTACCCATGATATGAAGAGAGAGAAAAAGGTAGAGAAAAGGAGGGGAAAAAGAATGTGATATTTTTTTTTAATTTTTTTTATATTAACAAAAGAATGAAGTATACACAAAAAGAATATGGACAAAAATAATCACGACACAAAAAAATACCACACATCTAATCGTTTTAGGGTTAACCTAGGTCAACTAGACCTGCTCCAGAACTTGATTGTCGAAGTAAAACTGTGTCGAGAAACAGGCTCAAGATACACTGATCACGAGGCCAGGTAAGTGCAGAGATAAGGGGAGGTTTTCCAACGCTTTCGCGAAGTTCCTTAATTAAATAACCCTTTCTCTTTTGGCGGTTTCGCCGTTAACACTTTCCTAGACACCCCGTAAACAATATACCTTTAAGCAAGGTTCTAAACACAGTTAACTTCTCCTAGTGAGCGCGAAGTCCTTAAGGCTTAAAGTCTAGTTTCTTTTAAAATTTGTGTGGGTAAACGTTATGCTCAAGTTCGTGATTTGTGGGCCACGGAAAAGGTGATGAAATCCTTTACCGTATGTTGTGGGGTTCGCTTGCCCTTAAGTCCGTATTAATTGATGCAATGCGCAATTCAAAAAATTCTTATAAAGAATCAAACAATCGTTTTTTAGTTTAAGCGCGGCGCTGCAACAAATACGGGTTAGTCAATTTTTAGCGTTTGCTAGCGAACTTGCAAAGAATCCTGCAAAGAACAGTATATTGGATGCGTCGGATTTGAGAAGAAGGTGTTAGTAAAGTACGTACCGTTAAGTTTTGGGTTAGGAAACCCCCGTTGAATCAAATCCGGTAAGCTTGAAAGGTTCGCTTGCTCGGGTCAAACTACCCGGATCTTTGGCACTGTACTTCGTAAGCACCTTAACTTTGAATGTGCACTTTGCTCCCCACAATTGCAGTTTGCAAATACGCAAAAATCTGCACACTTGCCCACAAAAATTATCAAAAAAAACAAAAAGATTTTTTTTTTATTTTTATAAATATATACAAAAAGAATATTAACCCGAATAACAAGAAAGAAAATACGCTACCGTCTCCCCGGCAACGGCGCCATTTGATCGCACGCTTTTGGCGTGTCGGATGTTCAAAGAATTAAAGTGTAACCGCGATCAGGACGGTGTCGCTTTGCAGCTAGCCGGTTGAGCACGGGTCGGTCCACAGGGAGATGGTGGTATCTTACCTTCTTGTCTTAGACGAGTTAATAAAGAATCTGTATGTTTGTTTGATCTAACCTATGTGTTTATCTGCAAGTATAAAGTTGTTAAGAAAAGATACGAGATTGTAAGCTAAGAAATCCGTACTCAAAACCTTTGAGCCGAGTCTTGACCAATTGAAGCTAGACAATCGGCAACAACGTGGATTAGGGGATTTAAGCGCGGTATTCGTGGAATACGGCTTATTTACCCTTGTCCTTCCGTTCTTGTCTCTTGCTTTCGCCTCCGGCCAAATCGAACGCAACCGGTCGCAGTTAGGAATCACCGTTACCTTGTCAGGGTACGGTGCCTAACGGAGCGCTTGCGTATCGTTTGGACGGAGTTCAAATGGAAAATAACGGGAAAAGGAAATGAGGAAAGAAGTGTTAACTTACAATACCGTATTGATTCTTAACAACGACGATAATTACAACATTCACAAAATGAACAAAAGAGAGCAAAAGAAAAGAACAAAGAAAAGAAAAGATTACAAGTAATTAAAGTGCATGGAATTAAATTGCAAGTAAGTAAAGCAAGAATGAAAAATGCAAGTAATAAATAAACAATAAAAAGAACAAGAAAGTAGAACTCAAGACAAGCATGGGATCAATAGCCAACCCTTAAACTTGGAAGCTCAATCAAGAGGTTGCAAGATCAAGAGAAGGGTAGAGAACGCATGTGAATTGAAGCGCTAATTCCGTGAGAAAATACGACCCTTGAGATTAATAACTAACCCTTAACCATTCAAGCTCAATGAAGAGGTTGAATGATCAAGAGAAAGCAAGAATCTCAAGGGGAAGAAGAAACACAAGAGAATGATACAAAACCCTCATCTTCATTAATCTCCCACTCAAAAAGCTCTCACTACAATTTTCATGGAAAAAGAATGAAGAAGAAGAAGAAAAAGAACTAAAACTACAAAAGAATGGACACCAAAGAATGACCCTTGGCTTTGGCAAGTTCTGCTGTATTTATAGGCAGGGAGTTGAAGATCTAGGGCAACCATCAGATATAAAATGAAACACCCAAAATACCCCCAAAAGTTCTCTGCCTGCGGCGCCTGTACGGCCGCGGATCAGCCGCCAATATCCCCTATTGGCTGCGGATCCGCGCCCCTACAGTAGGGTTAGGATGTGGTGTTTCTTGTACGGCCCTGATCTGCTGTCCCCTGTTGTCTGGTACATGTATTTTCTGATAATATTTCCATAATATCTTCAGAATTCTTAGTCCAAGATTGCAATCTTTTCTTCACTTTTGACCTCTATCTCTCTCGAGCTCCGCGCACTCATTGATTCTTGTGCTGCCCCCCTCGTGCTCTGTGCTTGTCCGAGACACGAATGACCACTATCATATGTCTTGTCTCTGGAACTGGTACTCGGCACTGGACGGATATGGATGACCGGAACCCGGCTTTTATCTGCTGTGACAGATGTTCTGTATTTGGTGTAACTGTGGAGATTTTGTCTTGATTTGCAATATTTGGCCTAAAAACCTGTACTCTGTAAATATGTAACAAACACGGATTAAAAGCACCTACCTATAAACACACGAGCGTAAGAATGGGCGGTATAAAATGCAGTATTCTGTTGTGAACAGGTACCTTACCGGGTCCACCATGTACCCGAAACGGTTCATCCAACTCCTCGAATCGGGTCTCCAAATCTATCAGCAAACTCATGGTGGACGACTCATACATCATGGGAAAACCCGCGCTTTTTATTTAAAAAGAGAAAGAAGAAGTTTGTATATGTTTTGCGGTTTTCCCCAAATCCAGAAAATCTCATGGAAATCAAAATCCAAAACCTCAATAGCACGTAAAAAGTGAATATATGCATGAGAATCCATGAATGTGGCATAACAATGAATAACAGTATGCATGAGGTAGCAGGTAATAACTATAATGTCTAAACTAACATATAAGGCAAGTACACTAATATCATGTCTAAACTATTAGCTAACAGGCTATGTCAAGCAATAATATTTTCTAAGGTGTACGTGACATGGCAATTACCGATGAAGATGTGTGTGAGCCGGCAAGTAAGTGTACGTGGTACATACGCATCATCGGTAATGGTGCTGGTGTCCTAACCACAAGATATCAACAGTAGAATGTGAAGCATAATATAAGCATGTGATGCGGAGCAAACAACAATAATGAGCGGGAGCTGAATACTAGACGCAACGATAATTAATCTGTTTTAACCTAATATAAGTCCTACAATGGTGCCTTTTGAAATAACACGAATCGTGGGGTTTTGAAAATAGGGGCTACGGTGTTTTTAAGAAAAGATACGTTTTTTGAAATATCCGTAGGATCCCTTAGGCTGTCTTTAAAAATACGCACGATTCGTAAGCTTTGAAATAGGTAGGAACCGAATCTAATCTAACAACTAACTAAACTAAAGGGCTACGCTATAAGCTAGACTACAGGTAAGGAAACCGCCTAACATCTTAGTCGATACATATACATACCTGTATATATATTAGTCGGTGATCCCGCCTCAATAATATCATATCCGATACCATATCTATAATCAGACATCCCAAGTCAAGAGTGCGGATCAATCATCAAGATATAGCTCGTACGTAAATCCGTCGTACGGCATCCCCAAATCTGGGTACGGGTCAATATCATATTCCTCACACTATTCCTCTGGTATCCTCTTTATCCAAGATCATAGTCTAGGGTACTGACCTATGTCTAGTACAATACTAATATCCTCAATATACTCATGATCTGACTGCTGATCGACAATCTCGTACAAACCGATATCGTCAGCACATATCATCATCAAGGGGTATACATCGCCCGATACGGCCTAATATCAATATCCTAGCATATTATGCCTCATATCACGATCACATGTCGACCATTTATTTATAACACTATTCACCCGTATCGCCGCCGCAAGATCCGCTATAACACCAGGACGTACCTTAAGTACGAATCCTGCCATATCACCGAGATCACAACCACAAACGAATCTCATCGACTCAGCTCAATCCCAAGTATCCTCCTCAAATCCGTATGTGAACACATAGTCCCATACCCATGTGAACATATAAATATATTCCCATACACGCACATATGAAATAAGGAATGTATGCAAGTATGTATATGTGTGTATGTGTAAGTGTAGTGCACCCACTACCTAAGGTTTCGTAACCATGCACAAATCCAACACCAATATCCATCTAAAATCATCAATAATAAATCCTAACAACATATCATAAATTGTTGGTGTGTATACGCATCCGTATACATCACCACGGACTGCGGGGGTGCTATACGCCATCCACCCGACTTCTCCCCGTAGATATAAATCTACTCACCTGGTCCTCGCTAGCCGGTACCGACGTCGCCACGCGCTTGCTTGTCGTCTCGAAGTTCACATGGGGGTACCTACATATCATAACGCACCATATCGCATTAAAACTAAATTCGAAATCGAAACGGCATACGAAAATCAAATCGGCACGCGTATCACGCATAGGTCCAAACCTATCGCCTACGCATGCAAGAATAGTCAAACCAACCCTCGATGTCGATGTACAAACGTCAAACCATCGAGAAAAATCCAATCACACTCATTTGCACATTCACGAACACTAATTTTAATATAAACTAGGTTAAAACTCACAAAAACCTCAATTTTGCTTAAAAAGTCATTTTTCTGAAAATCTAGCAAGCACAATTCGCCGTTTATGTACAAAACAGGATGTTTAAATGAATGTAGCGGCCAATATATTTATTAAATATCTTAAATAAGTCGTATAAACAATTTCCGGAATTTAATCTCATTAAATTCCAAAAATCCTAATATTCTAGTATACCAAAAATACTCTTTTTAACAATTTCAAAGCAAAATGCACAAACTACAATCTAGCTTAGAATTGCATGATCCAAAGCATTAAACCACACTTAATAAAGTTAATGAAGCCAAGAAAAACCTAATCACATTTTTAATCCCAAGCATTTAACAAATTTCAAAAACCTAGTAAGCAAATTAGCAAAATAACAAAATTTTTAAAGCTAGCCATTAGCACTAGCTACCAAACTTGTATTAACATGACAACAAAGCCTAATTATAACACACAACCATACACCAATTTTATAAACCCTAACTTGCATTCAATTTTACAACTTGAATTCCAAAACTTGCAATTAAACTCACATATCCAAATAACACTTAATTAAATTAGCTTAAGAAATTAGTAACAATTTAAGCAACAAAAAGTTTTAGAATTATACCCAAAAATATATGAAGGTCCACAAGACTCCATGGCCTCCCGAAATGCTCTCTTTTCACAAGGATCCATGCTAAACGGGCTAAGCTAAAATGGGAAGGACTTTGATTTTGATTTTGTGGGATTTTTGGTAGATTTTTGATGCAATTTTTCATGAAGTTTTGAAGGGAAAAGAGAGGGGAAAATGGAGGGGGGGCTGCTGTGGGGAGAAGGAATTTTCGGCCAGAAAAGTGGGTGGGGGAGAGAGAGGGAGGTGAGGAAAATGGGGGGGGGGGACAAGGTCAAGGTCAAACAAAGTCAAAAGTCTAACTACTTCACTCATTTTCTTTTCTTTTCTTTCATTTCTTTTTCCTTGAAAATCAAGTGGGGAAAAATATGGTGGGTGCTGAATTCAGCCATGGGGAGGAGTAAGTGGGGGTGTGTGGGTGTGGGCACGGGTGTGGGGTGATGAAAAATGATAAATACAATACCCCAAACATCCATTTACGCTAAAAAAAGCCTTTTTTCTTCAATAATTTCTAAACCATTTTGGCAAATGATTTCGTTCCAAAAACCACATGATAAATTTTTATTTAATGTTTTATGTTGCACAAAATTTGTTTCAACTCATTCCAATTTGTAATTTTCCCCAATTAAATGTATTAGTGACGGCTTAAAATAATAATAAAATAATATTTTTTCAGAAAATTTGAAATTTCACCAGCGGCTCAATAAATACCAAATAATAGCAATTACATAGCTAGAATATGTATATTTAATTTTTATAATAAGATATTTGTATTTTGACTTTTTACAGAAAACCCCCTCATTTTACCGATTTTCCGAAATTTCACCGAAACGATTTTCAAAACGCTACAATTCGATCCTACAACGATATCAAGTTCATTACGCAATAGGTTTTCAGAAAAACCTGTCGTAGCCCTCCGTCATTTCAGATAAGTAGTAATTAGTATTCGTGCTGCGTTTGTTGGCCTTTGTCAAGGCGCAGTGTGCGGTAGTTAACTGGTGCTTATCTGCTTATGCATATGATGCAGATTGGGTTAGGGTAGTCGTGCGACCTTGTTGGCCTTTGTCAAGGGCCGTGCGGGTGGGTTTAATTCAATCAGGAAATGACGGGTTGAACTTGACTAGCATCCTATGGTTTGTTGGCCTTTGTCAAGGTCATAGGAGGTTAGGGGCAAAATATTATCGGGAATTTCAAGTGTTGAAATTTGCAATGAGATTGCATACCTTCTATGAGATAGTTGGATCCCGATACCCGCTGCGAGTAATTGTTACTTCTGGGAGAGTTTTACACATTACAATTAGCCGATCAAGTAGGTGTCTAGAAAGGTGTCAACGGGGTTACGCCTCTGGGAAAACGAGGTTTACATTAATTAGGTTCGTGCGAAAGCACGGGGGACCTCCCTCAAAGTACCGACACTGGCCTGGCTGAAAGATTGGCGAACTTGTAGTGTGTAATTAATCCCGGCTAGTCTATCCTTTTAGGGTTTGAAGGAAGATTTGATAAAAAGCAGTGGGAGCCATCCTGATTAGATAAAATAATAACCAATCTATTCTTGCAAGAGCGCACGCTGAGTGTTTTCTTCTCTCTCTCTCCTGGTAGTGACCATGTCACGCCTTAATCAAGATAATAAAACGGATTATTGACCGAACCCGCTTGTTATACTGAGCTGGGGAAGGTTGGTCCCGCTCCAACTTATAATTGTTATAAGACAGAGCAGGTAATTGGGGAATACCAGATTTCCCGTGCCGCCCAAACGAAGAAAGTGCATATGATGCATCATCTTCGGGTGTGTTCATTACAAAGAATTGTTTCTCAGTATCCTCCGCATCCTGGGTATATGATACCGGATCAGGATCCCAGATATGTAATTTGTTACATAGGGCTACAAAAGGGTAGAAAAACTGAGAATGGGTGATAAGTTTCATGAGGCAGAAAACGGGGCAAGTGTTGCAGCCAAGTCTGTCGGTCACTGTCACCCTGTATTACCAATACATTGATTCTGAACGAATGTTATTAGATACCGAACCTGATATACAAAATTATATCGGTCTCTTTATTAGTAAAGAAAGGATATAATTTTGTATTGTTGGATAATGTTTTGAACATTTCCTATATCAAAAGTTGATCGGTTCAGGCACGTTATCTAAAAGTATTGATGTTCTAAATCGAACTACAGTTCTTAGTATATAGAACACACACAAGAGGAAGAGTTCAGAATTGAACCATTCCTTCTTGAGGTATTGTAGACTAGGTCATATCAATGCGACCCGACTAGCTGGAGTTACATTTAGATGCATATTTAAATCAGTTTGAATTTACATCTTGTGAAACTCGCCAGTCATGTCACAAAGATAAAATGACCATAGCTCTGTTTATTGGAAACAGAGAAAGAGTTAGTGAACTCTTGGGTTGATACATGTTGATGTATGTAAGGTCCCCTGTCTACACATGCCAAGACCGGTTCTTTGTACTTCATTACGTTCTCTGATGATCTCTTTAGATTCAGACATATGTTCCTGTTGAAATATAAGTCCGAACCTTTTGAGATATTCATAGAATATAAGTTTAGAAGTAGAGAACCAATACGGGTATAAGTATTATGTCCTTTGATGTGATCGAGGAGGAGAATACTTGAGCACGGAAATTCTGGACTATTCATAAGGAGAATGAGATTCTCTCTCAGCATTACTCCTCCGTATACACCATAGCACGATGGTATATCGGGGCGGAGCAATTGCACCCTATTCGATATGGTGTGCTCTATGATGAGTACTACTGAGTTACCTATTTCCTTTTGGGAGTTATGCACTTATGAAGCTGCATACCTATTGAATTAGGGTTCGAATCAAATCAAAGCCTACCATTTCATATGTGATATGGAAAGGGAAGAGCCCATATCTTAAGTTAGTTAAGATTTGGGGTTGTCCGGCCTATGTCTAAAAGCAAAATCCGGACAAGCTCGAGGCAACGTCTGTTATATAGAACTGGAAACGTTCCATCTATACAAACTGGAGCTGATGATTTGGTAGAACCGAAGGATTCAGTAGATTCCAATGAACCTCAGCCTCTCCGCCGATCTAGTAGGGTTCCTCACCCACCTGAGAGATACTTTGGTTTCTCTATGACAGTGGGAGCGAGGATTGCATCATGAGATGATGACCCAACTAGTTTCGAACTGGCCATCAGGAGTGGGACTCTGTAAGAATGGCTGGATGCTTAGCGATTTGAGATGGAATCCTTATACACCAACAAAGTATGGACTTTAGTTGCTGTATCTGAAGGGTTAAATCCCCATCAGGAGCAAGTATATCTTGAGAAGATTACTTGGTGTACATGGAAAAGTTGAGACTTTCAAAGCTAGACTTGTTAAGGGTTTGCATCATTGACCAGCTATGGATTATGTTGAAACCTTTTCTAAGGATCTATGCTTAAGTCCATCCAGATCCTACTTGCCACGGCTACATACCATGACTACGATATCTGGTGGTAGGGTGTCATGACTGCTTTTCTAAATGATGTTTTAGAAGAGTGCGTATATAAGTACACAGCCAGAGGGCTTCGTAGACAGTGGGAGCAGCGGAAACGTGTGCAAGATGTTTTATATGATAAAGCAGGCATCGCGGAGTTGGAACGTCTATTTTGATGTAGTAGTCAAACAGTTTGACATCATCAAAATGGTAGATGAACCTTGTATAAACAAAAAGGTAGTAGGGAGTATGGTGGAGATCCTCGCAGAGTACGTGGATGACATACTCTTGATAGGGAAGGAGTTTCCTATGCTATGATCGGTCAATCTCCGCTTATCATAAGGATTCTCCAGATAGGATCAAAGTGATACCTCCTCCATCCTGAGCTTTCATCTATGAGATAGATGTTATTTGGGTGTTAGCATACTCACTAGCTGTAGTGAAATGGTATCAATTGGTCCTGGGGAGAATCACTGGAAGGGTTCCAGGGTGATAAAGACGACTGAGTGTCAGTCGCAGGCATTGTCTTTACCCTCAGTAAAGGGACGGTATGTTGGAAGAGTTCCAAGCTAGATACTGTGACATACTAGACGATAAAGGCAGGATACATCGCTACTTAAGATGCTACCAAAGAGATTGTTTGGGTGTATATTGGTTCATGAGATGAACCTAGTATCTCCCATTGTGTGACAATGGAGTTGTGGCTTATGCCAAGGAACACCCGTCCCATCAGTGATCCAGACATATTCTAAGGCAGTATGACCTGATCATGGAGATGGTTGATCTCCAAGGAGATCGAGGTTAGGAGAGTAGACTCAGAGGACAACACGGCGGATCCACTCACGAAGGCCTATTCCCAGAGAGAGGCTTTTATGGGATGGTTGAGTATGAGATACTTCAACCACTGCTATAAGATGGCCCTAGTGCAAGTAGGAGATTGTTAGTTATATGTATGCCCTAGAGGCCATTACTGTACATTGGATGTATATTGTAGTGGATGCTTGGACATATATAGGGAGGACTTTCTTGCTCGACATGATAGTATACTATCTGGTTACTCTTTACCTTAACGTGTATACTAATTGTCTCTCTGTTACATGTTGGTAAAGCCCTTAGGATGAATACTTGACTACCTGGACTATGATGCGGATCATACTAGTGGGGACATGGTAGTCCATAAGTACATCCTTGAAAGTCCCTAGTCGTGGGTGTATCGAGATGGGGCATCGATATACCAGAGTAGACTAGCGTATACCTTCTCGACCAATACAGATGGGCGATGGATGATCCCATATCCATTGGTGTTTGACATCAGAGATGATATATGGGTGCTCAGTAGAGACTAGGTACACTGGACGGACTCGCCGAGAACTCCCAGATGGTATTATACCTCACGTCAGATGGCAGTTCTCTGGTGACACTGGTACAGAGTAGTCTGTTGACCCGAGATCGTCATAGAGTCTTGTGTGGTTCCCACTGTGCTTTGATTTCCACCTTACCACGTCCAAGAGGGCGTGCAAAACGGTGGTTTTTGGGTACAGTCCCGAGTCACATGGAGGCAATGAGCGATAGGAGGGGATTCGTCTCTCCCGGTATAGGGGGTTGATGTTGCGCTGTGTTCGATTGGCTATAACAGGAAATCCCTGGCCAGGGTTGCTGAGATATACTGGTAAGTGTTACCAGTAGTTTCTCGAATAGTTATAGACCTCATATCGACACGACTTATCGAGCTATTGGGGTCTGACGTTTACCACCCCTAGGCGAGATATGCGACATATCATACGACGAGACCGGACTGTACGGTAGTGTTACTGGTTGGATTCACTGGAGTGTGAGCGGGCTTGCTCGTCGATCTTCTGATCGCTCAATACCCGGGTGGCCGTTACGTTTAGCAGACCGCTTGCGGCTTGTGGGTGTTTGATATGATCATCACCTGCTGCCGGCGTATTGACGAGTCTTTAGAGTCCTACACAGAGGTTTCCTAGCTCAAGCGAAACGAAATAGGAGCGCATATGAGATATGTGCGGGACCGAGAATAATGCGTGTATGTGATACCGTATTTCATTCTCGCGATGAATGTATCGATTGGTTGTATGCGATATAACCTAGTTATCGAATCAAGGGTTGATTCGATAAGCCGATACATTGGATATTAGTCGGTTATATGCGATATGACCGGGTCGTTAAATCAAGTGTTGATTTAATGATTTAATGTATAATTATATATTTGATATATCACTTTACATTAACTAATATAGGTTCACTTAAAAAGGATTTTCTCACTTGATGTGCACATTGTATATATGATATACTTTTGTGCATTTGTATGTATCATGTTTGATGATACATGATAGTTTGGTGTATGGTTTAAACCATGGTTGGTCAATGGTTAGGGTTTCTTATTCTTCATTTACTTATTCTTTTATTTATTCATTGATTTATGAAAGAAATAGAATGGTGGCCAATTTTGGATTATCCTTGAAGCTTCATGAAACTTTGAAATGGTTGACCATTTTGTTTCTTTCTCTAACCCTAACCATACAACCTTACCTAAGTTAATTCTCTACACCTAATTAGGGCTGGATTATGATAAGTATTGATTGATTTTCTATTTTACAAAATAACTTATCATATTCTTTCTTCTTCTTCTTCATCTTCTTCTTCCATGAAGAAGCTTGACTTCATCAATGGTGGATTGATGAAACAAGTGAGAAATCCAAATCCAAAGTGAACCCACTTCCTATTTCTTCATCCTCTACCTCTTGCCAAGTAGTAGAGTGTGTTTCCTTCACAAGTTTTCATAGCTTGGTGAAGGTGGAGCTTGACCTAGTGATGCCTCGACGTAGATCATCTTCGGCACGTCGTCGATGACCTAGCCCGTCCATTCTCCGATGAAGCCGACGCAAGAGCCCGGGGTTCGACTTGGACAGCGAGGAGACTTCATTGCGGAGCTATGGAGGTGGAGGACCGGATCTACAAAGGTTGTATTTCCGTTTACTTATAGTTTAGTTGTAAACTAGCTCGCTTTATCGCCTAAACTTCTAGCCAACGATCTTGTTAGGGTTTCTCGGTACCGTTAAAATTGTAAATTGGCATGGTTGATGCCTTGTGAGACCTCTTGGGAGTGCCTAGGAACCCTACAGATATATCCTGCACCTTATTCGATAAGGAAAGGATCGAGATCCCTTCACCGGGAGTGACTCCTTTAGCAATAACTGGCAGATGCTACACACTCGGTTTGTCTTTTGATTGCTTTTAAGAAGTTCTGCTTTGCACAGTGATATATATGATATATCCCGCACCTCATTCGGCGAGGAAAGGACCGACGATCCCTTCACCGGGAGTGACTCCTTTAGCAAAACTGGAAAAGCCTAAAAAACACTCCATTTTAAAATTCATTCGATCCTACAACGATATCAAGTTCATTACGCAATGGGTTTTCGGAAATACCTGTCGTAGCCCTCCGTCATTTCAGATAAGTTGTATATAGTATTCGTGCTGCATTTGTTGGCTTTAGTCAAGGTGCAGTGTGCGGTAGCTATATGCAGCTTATCTGCTTGCATACGATGCGATTGGATTAGGGTAGTCGTGCGGCTTTGTTGGCTTTCGTCAAGGGTCGTGCGGGTGGGTTTAATTCAATCGAGAAATGTACGGGTTGAACTTGACTAGCGGGCTATGGTTTGTTGGCTTTCGTCAAGGTCATAGCACGTTAGGGGCAAAATATTATCGGGAATTTCAAGTGTTGAAATTTGCAATGAGATTGCATACCTTCTATGAGATAGTTGGATCCCGATAACCGCTGCGAGTAATTGTTACTCCTGGGAGAGTTTTACACATTACAATTAGCCGATCAAGTAGGTGTCTAGAAAGGTGTCAACGGGGTTACGCCTCTGGGAAAACGAGGTTTACATTAATTAAGTCCGTGCGAAAGCACGGGGCACCTCCCTCTAAGTACCGACACTGGCCTGGCTGAAAGATTGGCGAACTTGTAGCGTGTAATTAATCCCGGCTAGTCTTTCCTTTTAGGGTTTGAAGGAAGATTTGATAAAAAGCAGTTGGAGCCATCCTGATTAGATAAAATAATAACCAATCTGATCTTGCAAGAGCGCACGCTGAGTGTTTTCTTCTCTCTCTCTCCTGGTAGCGACCATATCACGCCTTAATCAAGATAATAATACGGATATTTGACCGAACCCGCTTGTTATACTGAGCTGGGGAACGTTGGTCCCGCTCCAACTTATAATTGTTATAAGACAGAGCAGGAAATTGGGGAATACCAGATTTCCCGTGCCGCCCAAACGAAGAGAGTGCATGCTGATGCATCATCTTCGGGTGTGTTCATTATAAAGAACTGTTTCTCAGTATCCTCTGCATCCAGAGTATATGATACCGGATCAGGATCCCAGATATGTAATCTGTTACATAGGGCTACAAAAAGGTAGAAAAACTGAGGACGGGTGATAAGTTTCATGAGGCAGAAAACGGGGCAAGTGTTGCAGCTAAGTCTGTCGGTCACTGTCACCCTGTATTACCAATACATTGATTTTGAACTAATGTTATTAGATACCGAACCTGATATACAAAAACATATCAGTCTCTTTATCAGTAAAGAAATGGTAAAATTTTGTATTGTTGGATAATGTTTTGAACATTTCCTATATCAAAAGTTGATCGGTTCAGGCACGTTATCTAAAAGCATTGATGTTCTAAATCAAACTACAGTTCTTAGTATATGGAACACACAAAAGAGGAAGAGTTCAGAAATGAACGGATCCTTCTTGAGGTATTGTAGACTAGGTCAGATCAATGTGACCCGATTAGCTAGAGTTACATAAAGATGCATATTTAAATTAGTTTGAATTTACATCTTGTGAAACTCGCCAGTCATGTCACAAAGATAAGATGACCATAGCTCCGTTTACTGGAAACAGAGAAAGAGTTAATGAACTCTTGGGACTGATACATGATGATGTATGTAAGGTCTCATGTCTACACATACCAAGACCAGTTCTTTATACTTCATTACATTCTCTGATGATCTCTCAAGATTCAGACATATGTTCCTGTTGAAACACAAGTCCGAACCTTTTGAGATATTCACAGAATATGATTTAGAAGTAAAGAACCAAAATACGGGTGTAAGTATTATGTCCTTTGATGTGATCGAGGAGGAGAATACTTGAGCACGGAAATCCTGGACTATTCTAATAGAGAATGAGATTCTCTCTCAGCATTACTCCTCCGTATACACCATAGCACGATGGTATATCGGGGCGGAGCAATCACACCCTATATGATAAGGTGTGCTCTATGATGAGTACTACTGAGTTACCTATTTCCTTTTGGGAGTTATGCACTTGAGAAGATGCATACCTATTGAATAGGGTTCAAATCAAATCAGTTGCTTCCCACTCCATATGAGATATGGTATGGGAAGAGCCCATGTCTTAAGCTAGTTAAGATTTGGGGTTGTCCGGCCTATGTCAAAAAGCGAAATCCGGACAAGCTCGTGGCAAGGTCTGTTATGTACAACTGGAAATGTTCCAGCTATACAAACTGCAGCTGATGATTTGGTACAACCAAAGGATTCAGTAGATTCCAACGAACCTCAGCCTCTCCGCCGATCTAGTAGGGTTCTTCACCCACCTGAGAGTTACTTCGGTTTCTCTATGACAGTGGGAGCGAGGATTGCATTATGAGATGATGACCCAACTAGTTTCGAGCTGGCCATCAGGAGTGAGACTCTGTAAGAATGGCTGGATGCTTAGTGATCTGAGATGGAATCCATGTACACCAACAAAGTATGGACTTTAGTTGCTATATCTGAAGGGTTAAATCCCCATCAGGAGCAAGTATATCTTGAGAAGATTACTTGGTGTAGATGGAAAAGTTGAGACTTTCAAAGCTAGACTTGTTAAAGGTTTTCGTCATCGACCAGGCGTGGATAATGATAAAACCTTTTCCAGTACCTATGCTTAAGTCCATCCAGATACTACTTGCCACGGCTACATACCATGACTACGATATCTGGCGGTTGGGTGTCATGACTGCTTTTCTAAATGATGTTTTAGAAGAGTGCGTCTATAAGTACACAGCCAGAGGGCCTCGTAGACAGTGGGAGCAGCGGAAACGCGTGCAAGATGTTTTATGTGATAAAGCAGGCATCGCGGAGATGGAACGTCTGTTTTGATGTAGTAGTCAAAGAGTTTGACATCGTCAAAATGGTAGATGAACCTTGTATAAACAAAAAGGTAGTAGGGAGTATGGTGGTGATCCTCGTAGAGTACGTGGATGACATACTCTTGATAAGAAAGGAGTTTCCTATGCTACGCTCGGTCAATCTCCGCTTATCACAATGATTCTCCATATAGGATCAAAGTGATACCTCCTATATCCTGGTTTTTGGATCTATGAGATAGATCTAATTGGATGTTAGGATACTCACTAGTAGTAGTGAGATGGTATCAATCGATCCTGGGGAGAATCACTGGAAGTGTTCCAGAGTGATAAAGACGACTGAATGTCAGTCGCAGGCATTGTCTTTACCCTCAGTAAAGGGACGGTATGTTGGAAGAGTTCCAAGCTAGATACCGTGACATACTAGACGATAAAGGCTGGATACATCGCTACTTAAGATGCTACCAAAGAGGATGTTTGGGTGTATATTAGTTCATGAGATGAACTACGTTCCTACCATTGTGAGACAATGGAGTTGTGGCTTATGCCAAGGAACGCCGGTGCCATCAGTGATCCAGACTTATTCTAAGGCAGTATCACCTGATCATGGAGATGGTTGATCTCCAGGGTGATCGAGGTAAGGAGAGCAGACTTAGAGGATAACGTAGCGGATCCACTCACGAAGGCCTATTCCCAGAGAGAGACTTTTATAGGATGGTTGAGTATGAGATACTGCAACCACTGCTACAGATGGCCCTAGTGCAAGTGGGAGATTGTTAGTTATATGTATGCCCTAGAGGCCATTACTGTACATAGGATGTATATTGTAGTGGATGCTTGGACATATATAGGGAGGACTTTCTTGCTCGACATGATAGTATGCTATCTGGTTGATCTTTACCTTAACGTGTACACTGATTGTCTCTCTGTTACATGTTGGTAAAGCCCTTAGGATGTGTACTTGACTACCTGGACTATGATGCGGATCATACTAGTGGGGATATGGTAGTCCATAAGTACATCCTTCAAGGTCCCTAGTCGTGGGTGTATCGAGACGGGGCATCGATATACCAGAGTAGACTAGCGTATACCTTCTCGACTCATACAGATGGGCGATGGATGATCCCATATCCATTGGTGTTTGACATCGGAGATGATATATGGGTGCTCAGTAGAGACTGGGTACACTGGACGGACTCGCCGAGAACTCCCAGATGGTATTATACCTCACGTCAGATGGCAGTTCTCTGGTGACACTGGTACAGAGTAGTCTGTTGACCCGAGATCGTCATAGAGTCTTGTGTGGTTCCCACTGTGCTTTGATTTCCACCTTACCACGTCCAAGAGGGCGTGCAAAACGGTGGCTTTTGGGTACAATCCCGAATCACATGGAGGCAATGAGCGATAGGAGGGATTCGTCTCTCCCGGTATAGGGAGTTGATGTTGCGCTGTGTTCGATTGGCTATAACCGGAAATCCCTGGCCAGGGTTGCTGAGATTTACTGGTAAGTGTTACCAGTAGTTTCTCGAACTGTTATAGACCTCATATCGACACGACTTATCGAGCTATTGGGGTCTGACGTTTACCACCCCTAGGCAAGATATGCGACATATCAGACGATCAGACCGGACTGTATGGTAAGTGTTACTGGTTGGATTCACTGGAGTGTGAGCGGGCTTGCTCGTCGATCTTCTGATCGCTCAATACCCGGGTGGCCGTTACGTTTAGCAGACCGCTTGCGGCTTGTGGGTGCTTGATATGATCATCATCTGCTACCGGCGTATTGACGAGTCTTTAGAGTCCTACACAGAGGTTTTCTGGCTCAAGCGAAACGAAATAGGAGCGCATATGAGATATGTGCGGGACCGAGAATAATACGAGTATGTGATACCGTATTCTATTCTCGGGATGAATGTATCGATTGGTTGTATGCGATATAACCTAGTTATCGATTCAAGCGTTGATTCGATAAGCCGATACATTGATATTAGTCGGTTATATGCGATATGACCGGATCGTTAAATCAAGTGTTGATTTAATGATTTAATGTATAATTATATATATGATATATTACTTTACTTTAACTAGTATTGGTTCACTTTAAAAGGATTTTCTCACTTGGTGTGCATATTATATATGTGATATATTTTTGTGTGCATTTGTTTGTATCATGTTTGATGATACAAGCTAACTTGAGCAAGTGTAAAGATTAAACCATGGTTATATAATGGTTAGGGTTTTGATTTCATTTGCTTATTCATTCATTTATTTATTTGTTTCATTTTGGCAAAAGAAAATAAATGGTTGCTTGCTTTGTTTTACATTGAAGCTTCTTGAAGCTTTGAAAAAGTCCACCATTTTTGTTTCATGCCTAACCTAACCATTCACCTAACCCTAGTTTAATCTCTACACTTGACCATGGTTGTATTATGATAAGTATTCATATTATTTCCCTTTATCAATTAACTTATCATAATATTCTTTCTTCTTCTTCTTCATCTTCTTCAATGAAGAAAGTTTCACTTCATCAATGGTGATTGATGAAAAAGAGTGAGAAATCCAATTCTAAAGTGAACCCACTTCCTATTTCTTCATCCTCTACCTCTTGCCAAGTAGTAGAGTGTGTTTTCTTCACAAGTTTCATGACTTGGTGAAGTGAGAGCTTGATCAAGTGATGCCTCGACGTAGATCATCTTCGGCATCGTCGTCGATGACCTAGCCCGTCCATTCTCCGATGAAGCCGATGCTAGAGCCCGGGGTTCGACTTGGACAGCGGAGATGACTTCATCACGGAGCCGTGGAGGTGGAGGACCGGATCCACAAAGGTTGTATTTCCGTTCTTTTAGTTTAGTTGTAAACTAGTTTCATTTGTCGCCTAAACTTCTAGCCAACGATCTTGTTAGGGTTTCTCGGCACCGTTAAAATTTGAAATTGGCATGGTTGATGCCTTGTGACACCTCATGAGAGTGCCTAGAAACCCTACAGTTAGAATCAGCAACCATATGATCAGTTGCTCCAGTATCAACTATCCATGTGAGGGAATGAATGGCAGAAGAAAATAAGCAAATTGAGTTACCTGTTAAATGAGCTACGTGTAACAAAATCTCTTTTACCTCATTACTTGTTGTAGAAATATCATGATGTTCCTTCCAAATAGATGCTTTTGAGAGAAGATCTTGGATAAAAACAACAGCTCGACTATCAGAGTGATGAATGTGAATCGAGTTGACTTTATCATTACTGATAATGGTGGAGGTGGAAGAGAATGAGGAAGCATATGTCAAATTGAATATGGAAGATAATAATTTTGCTTTTTGATACTAAATTAAATTTGAAAATATTGGTATTATTTTATTCAATTTGAATGGTACTTACATATATACTTGATTTACAACTAATTTGGATATGAATCTAAACAAATACAATAAACCCATAACCAAGAATATCAAGTTATAACAATAGATGACCACATATCTTTGAATAACAAAATAAATCACATCTTCAAGTGAGCCATCTCTCAACAAATCAATCATATGTTTAACCGATCAATCATATCTTCAATTATCTCTAACAGATACAAATATTGCTTTAAGGAAAAAAAAATCATAATTTCTCAATTCAAGCTGTGACTTCAAACATTAGCCACAAGTAACTATTACAATAAACCTTTACAAAGTTTCTAACATAATACATATTTAAACTTAGCTGTTTAAGGGAGCATAAAAAACAAACTTTAACATAATTAATCAATAAACGTTCATACTAAAGGATAGTTTAGCGTGATCAAGCCCTATCTTAATTCATTTTCTTTCCATAGCCAGTTTGAAGAGACAACTTATTTTTAAAACCACAAAGTTTAAAAATTATGAAAAAACCCAAAAACATATTTTGACATTATTTTAAACCCAAATCCTGTTTGTATATGTATTTATGTATGCATTGCTAATAATAACCTTGTAATATTTTTTAAGATATTAATACAGTTTTTTTTGGATTTCACAAGATATTTGAACAAGAGATTTTTTATTATGTAATTATAGTTTTTCATGACTTCTTTATTATTCCCTTTGTCATTGCTTGTCCTAATTTCTTTTCTAAACCCATCTTTTTTATTATTACTTGCTTGCTTTATTATTGCTTGACCTAGTTTTCGACTTCTTTAATGTTTCTCCATTTTATTATTGATTGCCCTAATTTCAGCAATCATGGAAGTGAAGATGTCGAAAATAGGAGATGAGATTGGTGGATTGAGAGCGAAGATAGGGAATTTGGAGGAAATGGATCGGAGACTAGGGATTTGAAAGTTGAGATGCAGAAAATTGGAAAAAAGAAGATGACGGAATCAAAGGAATTGGATGGAGATTAGAGAATTGAAAACGGAGAAGCAAATTTTGGAAGAGGAGATTGGGAAGAAAAAAATGAGAAATTGTGAGAGAAACACCGAGGAAGAAGTAGCAAACCATAAAATAATTTTTTGGAGAGAATAACCATGTGTATTTGATTAATAAGAATTGGGTAAACTAGATTTTTTGCAAAAATATTTTTAGTATAATACACAAAATAGCTTGATTATGATTCTGAAACTAAGCTGCTTTAAAAATAAGACATTTCTGCATATTTCTATCAAAATACAATAGGTTCCTTAAAATCTTCGTTTAACCCTGATGCTAACCTTTCATTCTTGAGGGCAAATTTTATTTTGAAGCCTGACATCAAAACAAAAATTTCGTTTACCCCTTGAAGTCTGACACAGTGGACCCAACAAAACAAGAAACCGAAACTCAAGGCTTTTTCAGAGGGGCTCTTTGTCCTGAAACTATTAATTCATTAATTAATTTATAGTCGTAAATTTCAGTGAAATCCCAACCATTCATTGCCTCTCTCTTCGTACTCCCCTAATTTTCTTAACATTAATTACTAACCAATTAAAGTCTAGTCTCAAAACACAACCAAAGCCCCCACCTCATTCTTCGAGCTCTAAAAGCTCAGCACAAAAGTGTGGAATCAATCAATATAAAATCTTAAGAGAGAGATTGAGAAACCCTGGCTCTCTGTTGAGGTATAATTCTCCCCCAAATCTCTCTCTTTGTTGCTTAATTTATTGAGCTCTTTTAAGAGAGATTGATCAACCCATTGATATTTTTTAGCTTCTTTTCTTTTTATCTATATTTTTACTGCAGAGTTTTTGAAATCACTTCAAACCCTTTTCAAAATTTCTTTACCTTTTTTTATTACCTATTTGTTTAGAAACTGGATTTGGGTAAGATTCAGCTGCTGCTCCTTCTAATTTGTTGCTAGTCTTGCTTCTTTGGTTCTAGGGTTTCACTTGCATGATTAAAATTCTTAGTTTTGAGCTGTTTCTTCTTTTGGTGCTTGAATAATTGTCACGACCCGAAAGAGCACGTGACTGGCCCTTGAACCATATGAAGTCTATAGGACCCCATCTGATCCAAGTAAGCCAAAAGCCCAGCAATCTAAAACCATTTAAAGAGTAAATAAGGAAAACTGTTTTTGAAAAGTAAGGAAATCATGTTTGGAAATCAAAGTTTTTAAATAACTAAACCGAATATGCATTTTTTAAAAATGTGTAACCTTTCCTGAAAATTTCGGCAGAGTTTCCTTCGTAAAAACTGGCCCCGAACGGGGTACAACAAGAATAATATATATGAAATGATAAAAGACATCCCCAAGCGGGAGCTAGCTCTTCGTCCATCGACGGTCACAACCACGCAAGCAATAATAATATACAACGCCAAAGGGCGAGGATCAAAACCCAAAAAAAAGGAAACTCAAAACAGCCAGAAAACCGTAATACTACTAGCGCGACTCTAAGGTCGAAATAAAACAACACTGTTTTCTAAATCTGAAACAATAAACAAGTTTTGGTTGATGGAAATTCTAGATACAATAAATGATACATGAACAATGGCGGTTCTGATACAAAAGAACCCACCTATCCAAGCAAGTCACCCATAAGGAAGCAGTGTGCCAGAAATGCCGCTATGGAATCTGTACGGCAAAAACCTGCAAGGACTGGGGCACAACGGGGGTGAGTTGCCAACTCGTGAATAGAAAATATCTACCGGCAGAGATCGAATGCATGACCCATCCTAGGTCAATACGATCAGATATAAATAAACCTCAATATGAATAAAGCTGAAGCATGCTAAACTGGCAATGTAATCTCTACATGAGTGTAATGCCAAGTGCTCGTGCTAGTGCCTCAGGTAATAGCATGTCATGAATATGAGGTATGATCAATGTAATCAAATCTGCACACACGTGGATCCCGTCCACTCGTCACCCAATGACAATAACCATCATGCAAGTAAATATCATGAAACCTGTGCATGGAAATATGAGGATATAACCCACCCGTGTCCCTCACGACACGTCAAAATCATGGAACCGGAGTGCCCAGCATCGGCACTCGAAAACATCATGAAAACTGTGCCCAGCATCGGCACATAAATCCTCATATATCGGGCTCCGTCAATCCGGATCGGCCCGCGGGCTCTGTCTGCGGTATCGGCCCTCGGCCCCGGCAGGACGCCCAAATCTATCCATCGACTCTGGTCAGTATCCTCCGGATAACCGCCAGGTCCAACCAATCACCGGTAGGTACTCGCCCGCCTCCAGGCTCAATCGGCAAAGCTCATCGATCATCTTGCCGAGGGGAACCATACCGGGTCCACCATGTACCCGCAATCGGCTCATCCACTCCTCGATTCGGGTTTCACATGTCGCTCTCAGCACCGAGAAAACACATGGTGGACGCACTGAAATATCATATCAAGGGTAACCGGGTTTTTAAAGCAATGACATATTCTCTTTTGAAACACTCTCGGTTCCTAAATCCAGAAATATCATAGAAACAACATATCTCAATGCGTATAATCAAAAGCATGAAGTATGCGACATGTAAAGGAAGGTATGTATATCATCATGTCATGCAAGGATCATATACTGAATGCAATAGTACTACAGTGTAGTGACGTGGCAATTATCGATGATGAGTGTGTGAGCCGGCAACAAGTGTATGTGGAACATATGCATCATCGATAATGGTGCTGGTGTCCTAGCAGCATGACTGAAATATAACCACAGTACAAGCGATGCAATGCAAATAGCATGAATATGCGGAATCGAATAATCAACGCAGAAGTAAAGAATCTACACCAATCTGTACAAGTCATGCAGGGGTGCCATTTGAAATAAGACGAATCAGGGCTTTTGGAAAAACAAGGGCTGCGGTGTTTTAAGAAAAGATACATCATTTGAAAATATCCGTATGACCCTTCTGCCTATCTTTAAAATATCCCCGATTCGTTAGTTTGAAATAGGTATGACTCGGTCCAGTCTAATGTCTACTAAGTAATCTAGACAGGAGGGGTAAGAAACCACCTAATCTGAGTCAATATATATAGATATGATAGTCGGTGATCCCGCCTCAATAACATATCGTAAGATATCCTCGAGTCATGAGTGCGGATCTATCATCAATATCGGCTCGTACGGTAGATCGTCGTACGGCATCCCAATAGCTGGGTAGGGGTCAATATCACAGTACCTCATCACATATCAGGTATCACTATCATCAGATCGCATAATCTGGGATACTACTCTAAGTCTAGTACAAATCGATACCATCTATAAAAATATGAATGCGGGTAAAGCACATGTCCAAAGGCCCGCTAAAACTATCATATCGCACCTCGAAGACAAGCTATGTCACATCGCCGATCTCACGGCCTCACATCAAGTATCATCTCAAACCACGTATCATCCTCAAATCCCGTATATAAACACATAGTCCCATACCCATGTGTAGATATACGCACCATCATATGCACTCTAATAAATGAAAGAATGAATGCAAGTATGTGTGTAAATGTATGTGTGAGTGCAACCACTACTCTAGGGTTCGCACTATACTAAACCAATATATTCTTATCATCAAAATATCATTATTACCATCAATAACCCTAAACAACACATAATAAATATTCGTGTGTATACGTATTCGTATACATCACCACAGACTGCGGGGGTGCTATACGCCATCCACCCGACTTCTCCCCGTAGATATAAATCTACTCACATTGCTTCTCGTGTGCCAAAGCCGATGTCGCTATCTTCACCTCCTTTGCTTCAACATCACGCGGGGTACCTACAAGTATATCACAATGCTAAAGCACATGAAAATCACATCGGAAACCAAAATAGCACACGCTACCCGCATAGGTAAAAACCTATCGACTCGCATGTAAACACAATCAAAATCCACTTGTCGTTGACGTCCAAACGCCACCCGACAGGAATGAATCACCAAATACCAAAATCCATGCCAAAACAAGTCCCAAATTATACACCAACATAGGAAAATCAACCCAGATTTCACCCTAGATGGAATCAGTCAAAACTAGACATACTCAGGGTCAAAACTAGAGGAAATGGGGGCATGCACAGAAAACGAGGCAATTCCTTAAAATACCTTATTTTAGAATTTTCCATAATTTTTCCTCATTTATCTGTATTTAATTATACCAGAATATTAAAATATTCATTAAAATAATATTAAATTATAAAATTTCCCAAAAATCATATTTTATTATTTTGAAGACGTTACAATAATATAAGCAAGAAAGTGGAGAAAATATTGTTTTTATTGTTTAAATTTGAGTACTTCTTGTGTTTGCAGTTGCTAGTCTTTCCTCATGGAGAGGGAACAATTGAACCATGCCCAATATTCAACTAATGAAAATGGAGCCTTAGATGTTAAACCATTTAAAACTTTGTCCCCGATGTTCCCGTCGACTCATGGCCTCAATACATTCTCTCAATCCAGTAATGGTACATTCATTTATGTCACCCACTCTGACTCATCGTCGCCTTATGGATCCGCTCCGCCATTTTCATCCAACCCAACCCGAACCATGAACGGACCTCAACAAAATTTCTTCTCCAATGGCTCGATGGGTCCCACGTCAGCATCCCCTTTATTTCAGACTCCACGTAGGGCGTTTATTCCTGTTAATGATGACGATGACGATGAAGAAGTCTTGCATAGTAGCCAAACCTCAACTAGAGGCCGTAAAATTAAGCAGCCGTCTCGTCTGGGTGGTTACCAACTGGGGGATACTGTCAAGGATGGTAGCAATAGTAATAGTACTCCTCAGACGAAGTACCAACTGAAGAAAAAGGCTAAAAAAGTATATAGAGCCGACACAACCTTGATACCGTCCCTTCTTGATCCTAGGGATTCGGTAGAGGTTGTTCTTATGACTTTCGATGCGCTTAGACGAAGGCTCTCACAATTAGAAGACGGGAAAGAAGCGAAAAACTCTCGCCCGGACCTGAAAGCGGGGACCACTTTGATGACCAATGACCTTAGGGCTAATATAGGGAAAAGGATAGGTTCAGTTCCTGGGGTTGAGGTTGGAGACATCTTCTATTTTAGGATGGAGTTATGTTTGGTTGGTTTACATGCCCCGAGCATGGGTGGGATCGACTATATGACATCTACATTTAATGATGGTGATGACACTGTGGCCGTCAGTGTTGTTTCAGCCGGGGGCTATGAGAATGAAGAGACCGATGTTGATCATTTGATTTACACTGGGCAAGGGGGTAACGCTAACATTGATCAGAAGCTCGAGAGGGGTAATCTTGCACTTGAGAGAAGCTTACATAGAGGCATTTCTATTCGAGTCATACGAAGTACAAAAGATTATAGTATCCTTAATGGCAAGATTTATTATTATGACGGTCTCTATAAGGTTGATAGCTCTTGGGTTGAGAAAGGAAAATCGGGTTTCAATGTTTTTAAGTACAAGTTAGTGAGACAACCGTTTCAGCCTCATGGGCTTGCGATATGGAACATGACACAGCAATGGAAACAGAATCCAGCTTCAAGAGGTAGAGTTATATTGTCCGATATATCTTCTGGCATTGAAAACATACCCGTTTGCTTAGTTAATGAGATTGATGATGAGAAAGGACCGCTCCATTTCAAGTACAGCACAAAAGTTGAGTACTTGTGGTCTCTTAACTCGATGAAGCCTTTGGAGATTTGCAGCTGTGCTACTGTTTGTCTCCCCGGTGATATCAATTGCATTTGTGCAAAGCAAAATGGAGGAATTCTTCCTTATAGTTCTTCTGGCACGCTTGTGAGCCGAAAGCCTTTAATTTATGAATGCAACGCTTCTTGCTGCTGCTCTTCTAATTGCCGAAATCGAGTTACCCAAAAAGGGGTTAGACTCCAATTTGAGGTTTTTAAAACAAAAGATAGAGGTTGGGGCCTTCGTTGTTGGGACCCGATTCGAGCAGGCACTTTTATATGTGAGTACACTGGAGAAGTCATTAATAAGATCAATCTAGACGCTGAAAATAATGAAGACGATGAGTATATTTTTGAAGCAATCGGAGCTGATGACAAAGCGTTCAAATGGAATTATGGGCCTGAGTTGCTAGGAGAAGCAAGTGCTGATTTTTCAAATGAGGCTCTGGGGCCGTTGCCTATAATTTTAAGTGCAAAGAATATGGGTAACATATCTCGATTTATGAATCATAGCTGCTCTCCGAATGTATTTTGGCAGCCTGTTCTACATGATCATGGTGATGAAGGATATCCACACATTATGTTCTTTGCGATGAAGCATATTCCTCCGCTGACGGAGCTGACATATGATTATGGTGTGAGTTCTGGTGCTGGGTCCCGCAGGATGAAGAAGTGTTTGTGTGGGTCGCCAAAGTGTCGAGGGCTTTTTGGCTAACCTAAAGCAAGTAGGGAGTGGTGTTTGGTGCTGTTTCAGTATGTTTAGGTATGAAGTTGTCTTTTTTTCTAGTTCTATTTCTGAAACGGCTTCAATTTTCTCTCTTTAGATATCCATTGATGTTAGCACTGATTTATAATACTAATTACGAATACCTATCTGTAGACTTATTATTTTCCTGCATATATCAAATATTATTCAACTAAAGATAATATCCTAGGTTTGTGTGACATTCTTAGATAGAAAAAAAAAGAGACTTGTCAAATTATTAGAAGACACATAGAATGACTTTCTTTTCTTATATGTCAAAAGTCTGAATTTGCCATGCTAACTTTGTTTTTAAATCCATTTTTTCAAATTTTGTATCCTTCAATGCTATTGCTTCTTAATAATGATAATCATGTTTGTGTCTTTCACTTGATCCCATTAGGCAATATTTTGTGTGTTTTCTGGGGACGTATACATCTGAGAATTTTTTTAGTTATTCGGTCTGAGATAATTACTCAGGCTAAAAAGAGGAATGCTTTAGCTAAATCTCTACAAAATGGCAATCGGTAATAACAACAAAAATCAGTTCTGATCTCATAGAAGTTCCATACTTGCTGGGTGATCCATGAAAAAGTTTTACAAAAACCGCGAGGTTTCTTTAATGTGCTATGTACTGCAGTAATGAAATTCCAAGTTCTTATTCCCCTATGTTCAGAAATTTATCGGTCTTTCCTTCTGTTAATAACCATTCTAAAACCTCGTATTTTCCATGAACATCGATGCATCTCCCTATGAGTAAGTTTCAGCCTTCATTATCATTTATTGCCCTAGGTTGGCAATGATGAATTCATCTTGCAAGTAACTGAAATTGATTAAAGTTAGTTGCTGTGATTGGAGTGACTTCTTTATAGAACCACTTGTAGCCATCTGTTGTACTTCTAGAATATCATGTTCTATCTCATCGTACAATTTCTCTGCTGATATTTGGAACAAATTACCCTTTTATCCTACCTCTATATGGAAAAAGATATATGAACTATTATTTTATTGATAAATGAGCATCACTGATCAAAGAAGGGAACGAGCCAGAATTTTAGTTTAGGAATTCACCGCATGCATGTCAATACCATTTGATTTTATTGGTACGTGTATTTACCAATGTTGAAAATAACGATAGCGTAAGCGTAACGTTCTGTCTCTAGAAAACAAAAAGCGCAAATAGCGTTCTGCAGAACGTAAGCAACATGAATTATTATTAATTAATATTAATAATTATATTTATTCATATTAAATCAAAAATTTAAATAAATTAGTTTTAAATCTAAAATATATATTAAATCACAAATAATGAGTTTTGGTGTCCAATATATGGAAGGCACCAATAATACGCACTTTTGCAACTTCCAGTGCTCTGGACTATGGATTCCAGGTTTACACCGAAGAAAGTAATAACTAGAGCAATTGACATCCTTGAGATGGAATAACATCGTCTAACATACTTTATATCCAAACATGCGCGTCCAAACGTGCACATGCACACACACACACACGTTATCTAGCATTTTGGCGAACACATTAACTAGTGCTTGATCTGCATTAACAATGACACATGAAGAACTGCTCAAGTTCTAGTGTTGCCAAAAGGTATGACCAGGCACATGCTTCAGCTGCCGAGCACTGCGGGACGCAAGATAGTGCCCCAGATCATTGCGAAGCGCATCACATTCACCTTACCTCAATGTACCTTGCTCGTGCCTTGCGTATGCTTTTGCGTCGCCTCATGCGCTTGTTGGGTTACGATAGCGCCCTGGCCATCAACCGTGGCCGGTGCGGAACAAAAACTGGCGTTTTAAAAAAATTGACGATAATGTATCCGTCTAGATCGAACCATAAACCAATACTAGCAAAAGAGCTAAACTACAAGGTTAGAAATGTTATATCGAACGAACTAAGTCTTTCAGTCTTCAACCACCTTCCCAAGCTCCTTAAGGCGTCCCCGAATGAACTTGGCCTCCGGTCTTCCTCCGTCGAAAATGATTCACCCGGGGGATGTAGCTCTTGGCTCTAGCTCCACACCATAAGCAAGTGAAGCAACTAAGGACTCAAGATGGCTAGTCTAGAGTGTCTAGAATGCAGTGAATGGATCCATGTGTTTATGTATCTCACCTCCTCGCTTGATTCTCAACTTATGAGATTGTAGAGAGGAGGTTGAGGTTGAAGATGAAGGAGCTCAAGAAAACATAAGAGAGGGAGTGGAGCTAATGGTGAGAGAGAGCTCAAGTGAAAAATGAACCATCTCAAAAATAATGAAGTCTCTAAGAGAGAATCTCATGGCATGGTTTTGTTAAACATTTCTTTCCAATATAAAATCAAGCCCATGCTTGAATAGCTTGCACAAATGAATTAATAATTCATTTGTGCACACTATGCAATCATGGTTCTCATCATACTCCCCTCAACCTTTACACCTCATTTCCATTTAATAATAAATGGATAAAAACTAAATGAGGTGTCCACTTTCTAGAATGTTTATCTGTAAAAAATACGGATTACATTCTACTGTATATACATACATGTATTCGTACCGAAATACGAATACCCGAAGAGATAGAATAACACAAAGAACATAATACTAGAATATACATATCGAAATATATATACGTAAATTATTAAATCAATACCTGATTTAATAATTCGGCTCAAACCCGAGCTGGCTAGTATTATTAACCGTCCGATCGAAAGTCCGGGTAACTAGTACACTCATTCAATCGGAACCCTGCATGTATCCAATACGGCTACTACATCATTTCGCCAGAACCAGGAAAACCCTCTGTATGAGACTCTAAAGACTCGTCAATACGCTGGCAGTGGGTTTAACCATAAGCACGTCAGCGGTACTAGCTGTACGTAACGGCTACCCATGTATTGAGCAAAAGGAAGGCCGACGAGCAAACTCATCTGAATCCCTACTGAGCCTGTCAGCGACAATATCCGTACGGTCCGGTCTGTTCGTCTAAGAGTATCGCATATCGGGTCTAAAGGGTGGATAAAGTCAGACCCCTAATAACGCGATATTTCGTGTCGGTATGAAGCCCATCACTAACTGAGAAACTACTGATCCAAATCAGTAATTCTCGACTATCTTGACTAAGGATTTCTGGTGATGGCCATCCGTGCACTGCGCGAGATCAACCCCCAATACCGTGAGAGTCGAATTCCCGACGATCCGCTTACTGTCTCCATGTGGCTCAGGACTGTACCCAACTAAAATCTGTTTGCACGACTCCTTTGAGCCGTGGTAGGGTAGTAATCAAAGCACAGTGGAAACTCATACGAGATAAATGACGATTTTAGGTCGACAGACTAACCTGTACACATATCACCTGAGAACTGTTATATGACAATAGGTATAATACCAACTAGCATGTTCCCGGCGAGTCCGTCAAGTGTACTCATAACCCAATAAGCACCTGGAAACTATCTTAGGTGACTAACTGACACCAATGGCTTGTGAGACCGGCCACCGTCCCTTATCGGGATCTCGATAAGTATACACTAGTCTACTCCGGAGTATCGATGCCCAGTCTCGATACTTTCTCGACTAGGGATATTTAAGGATGTGCTTATAGACCCCCCAGCTCCCACGTATATGATCACCATCATAATGCTGGTAGTCAAGCAAGAATCCTATGGGCTCTATCTACATATAATAGTGTTCTGTAATACCACATAATGCATGTACATGATAAAGACAAAACAGATAGCATATTATCATTTTGAGTAAGACTGTTCTATCCGTATAGGTACTCCCCCACTCATCACAATCACGTGCCTATGATTACAATAATTGACTTGAGGGCACTATAGCCAACAATCTCCCACTTGCACTTAAGGCTAATTATTGCGGTGTCTTATACTCACAGCGCTTGATACCGAACACCCAAATTCTCTACTAATCAGTCTCATAAAGCTCGTTTGTGAAACTATTGCGTTCGAGAAATAGCCTCAGTCAGTGGATCCGCTCCAATGTTTCTATCTTTATCTCTCTATATCTCAAATTCACGGAGAAAGACTATCTCCTGAAATGAGCAATACCTGTCTTAGAATATATCTGGATATCTGATGGGACCCAGTTCACAAATGAACTCCAAATACAACAAACTTCTTAGACTGTATCGTGCACTGAATTTAATCAGTATCCCGTGCCATGCCTTCCAAAGTAACCGTTTGGACCACCTGTCCAACATAATGCCCCTCAAAAGAGGGAAAACTATAACTCTGACAGTCATTCTGTCATCCAGGTCATTTTGGAAGGTTGAAATGATAACCGCCTCTTAAAGGAGGTTGCCATTACCATATACCAAGAACATCCACTTATGTTTATAACTGCTTCCCAATATTTCTCCAGAATTGGATTAATATATACGTTTATTGCATCCAGTGCAAAAGCAATATCTGGTGTGGTACTTAACATCTCATGATTGACTCAATTGCCTAAGCAAATGATATGCCAATCATGCAAATCCCTCTCCTTATTAGTCTGAAAGACATCTCTTTTGATAGGGAGACTTCACCTACGGGTACACCACCACGCCAGGAGTCATCCATTCTAAAACACTTTAGAATAGTGTCAAAGTATCCGAGTTGGGACACTTTCCAAATCTAGATCTAAAAACCATAGATCCAGTCACCAGAATCCCTGATATTTTATCCAGATCCTACGTGGAAAAACTCCTTGTGACAACCACAGTATAACCGATCGTAGTATAGGAATATCATTTCATATCAAGAGCATGTCATCCAAATACCAGGACATCTCACCCACTACCTTTTTACCAGGTTCATCTGTTGTTCTGATGAAGTCAAACTCTATGACTGTCACATCAAAACTAGATGATTTATCTCTGATGTACTTGCTTTAGTCTATAAATAGACATAAACTACTTGCCCACTATGCTTCCACTGCTCCCACTGACTACAACAACTCTTTGGCAGAGTCATATACACGTGCACTTCTAAAGCTAATTTAGAACGATGTTATACTCATCCTCTTGCCAGAGCTCATAGTCTAGAACAGCAGCAGTGACAAGTTTGGGTAATCAAGAACCTCCCTATCACCGTCTTTGAGGAAACCGAATTACCTCTCGGGTGCCTGAGATTACCCATCAAATCTGGAGAGTGGCTAATGGATTGTCGAAACCAATTGACTTCTTAGGTTCTACTAAATTTTCAGTAATCGTTTGTGCTTCTGAAATCTCTTCCAGTTCTACCATACTCCTACTAATGTTTTCTTAAAAGAATTCATTTTACTAAAAATGTGGCGAGTTAAGAACAATATAACTATTGATCTTTCAGATGGTAGAATATTAACCCTCGTCAAAGTCCGGGATAACCCACAAACTTCCATTACTGAAACGTGCCTAGAGTTTATTCGGATTCTGATTTTAAGCATAAGCCGGACAACTCCATATACCTTAATATCGTTAAGATATGAATCCATCCTAAATCCAATATGGAAACAAATGTACTAATTTAATTGGAACCAGATTCAAAATACATGCAGCCGTTCCCAGTGCATATCAATTAAATGGAAGGAGGCCAAGCATCATTACTCATCAAGGAATGCACCTACGTATGAGTAACCTGAAAGAGAAGCAATTTCTCAAAACTATTACTTATAACGGAATACCTAACACAAGTAACTACATCTTCGATCACCTTGAAGAATCATGATACTTGCAACATATGGTTCTCTACTTTATTCTTATACATATATCTTCTTAAAATCTGGACCTTGTATTTCAACGAAATACTTGTTTAAAACTAAAGAAGTCATGAGTAAACAGAATATAGTATGAGTATCGACCCTTTTGTTATAACGGACACCAGACAACATACAATACTCTGTATAAGTCCACCGAGTTTAATAATTCAAACCCTGTGCGTCGTAGGTTGAAAACTATGCTATGGTTAAGAAGAATTACATTGCTGTTGAATGCATCTTACCTAACCATCAACTGATACTGGTAAATGTCACAGACATAATTTCAAAAAGTTATATCTCACTTTATAAAATAAATGTACAGATATATCAGTTTGAAATTGGTGCATAACAACGGATGTTCAAAACCAAATATTTGCCGTCAGGCAAAACCCAGGTGATTTCCTCAAATATCACAAATTACAAAGAATTCCGATATATAGAGGATCTAATCATCCAATTCCCAATATTTTACTCCCACTCAGCCTCTGTAACGCCATACAGAGGTGAGAATCAAATCTGGTAAATACATACCCTGGAGTCAGAATCTAATTGAGAAAATAGTTTTCAATTAACATTGCACAGACAAACTGAAACATGAAAATGTTTCGAATGGGTAGCCGGGTATTCCTAGTAATGCCTCTTCCACTATCCAAATGCATGACAGTAAACGTATACTTCTTTGCTCTCACTCCAATCCTTTTATATGTCTTTACTTATTACCTTCCGTACACCATACTTAGGCTAGTTGGTTTTCTTCATTCCCTTCCTTTCGGCATCAGCCTAAGGTTTGGAAGAAGACTATTTAATAAGCACAATAGGTGTACTCTCCTAATACCAGGAGCCCTCGCAACCTGAGAGAAGGTAAAAAGAAAAGACAACCGAATAATTCCATTCAATTTCTTCAGAACCAGAGTCTTATTATCGAACTGGAACAAGTTCCTTCGAGTTCGTATGTAACTATACGATGGCATATCCAATAAATATGGATATTCGTAGTGATACGGGATGTTCTGGAGAAATGCAAAGGTGATGTAGGAGCGGCAGGGGTATATGCGGTTTTGTCGTGAATGATAGCAGTCGCAACTTTCTTTGTCCTCACTTTAATCCCTTTATATATCTTTACTTATTACCTTCTGTACACAACACTCAGGCTAATCGGTTTACTTCCTTTCCTACCCTTCGGCATCGGCATAAGGTTTGGAAGAAGATTATCCAATAAGCGTAATAAGTGCTTTCCTTATACCAGGAGCCTTCGCAACCTGAAAGAAGGTAAATGAAAAAGACAACCGAATAATTCTATTCAATTTCTCCAGAACAAGAATCCATCCTCGAACTGGAACGAGTTCCTTCGAGTTCGTATGTAACTATACGATGAAATATCCAAAAAATGTGGATCTTCGTAGTGATACAGGGTGTTCTGGAGAAATGCAAAGGGGATATGGGAGCGGCAATGATATATGCGACTAAATGACAATCCAAAAGCCAAAGTGTTTTAAGAAGGTTCGGTTAACTTGGTTCATGAGTTTTAGTTTAGGATCAGGTCATGGTCGCTGCCAAAGATAGAGAGAAAAGAAACACTCAGCGTGCACTCTAACCTAGATTGGATTGGTTAATCAATTTATCTAATCAGGATTGCTCGTACTGTTTCCTCGAATTCTCCTTCAAACCCTAAACGGAGAATTAGTCGGGATCATCTAAAATCACCCGAGGAGTAACACCTACTCATCAGTAGGAATTGGGATCCAACTATCATCGCATGATAACTTGATGGAAGCCACTCAAGTCACCACACTCCAGAAGGTATGCGCATGCCTGGAAAGTTTCCTGTATGTTTGAAACTTCCGATGTGATTTTTGCCTCAAGCGCTTATGACCTTGACTTTGGCCAACAAATCATAACACGCAAGTCAAGTTTTATCCTTCATTATCCTGATTGATTTAGACCCATCCACACACACCCTTGACTTTGACCAACAAAGTGGTACGACTGTCCTAAACCAATGCATTTACCAATGCTACGGATAAACAACACACAGCTACCATTCACGATGCCTTGAGTTTGGCCGACAAACACCGCATGAATACTATGTGCTACTTATTCAAAACGACGGGGGGCTACGGCTGGTTTTTGGCGAAAAACCTTTAACGTGATGAACTTGATATCGTTGAAGAAACCGAGTGGTTTTACAAATATATAGCGGCACAAACTTTTGCTAAAGTGGTCACTCTCAGTGAAAGGATCTCGGCTCTTTCCTTATCGAATGAGGTGCATGATATTCTTAACTGAATACCATGATGCAAAGCAAAAGAATCGACTATAATGAAGTAATTACAATGATGCAAACTTTTGCCTAAGAGGTCACTCACTGTGAAGGGATCTCGGCTCTTGCCTCATCGAATGAGATGCTGGCTATTCATAACCGAATACCGTTGTGCAAAGCAAAAGGAAACGTTTGTAATAACAGTTTTTCAAAATTTGGTTCCAACATCATATAGGTTTGTTTTCCTTGCATTAATCAGAATTAATGCAGTCCCATCAATTAATCCATATCATACCAGAAAAAGGAACGAAAATATAATGTACGTATATACCAACTGCATTCGCCACGGGGCCCCGTTATGCACCTTAGGTTAACTGACGGCAGAGCAGGGGCTGGACTAGCGCGGATGCAAAAATATACATCTACTAATGTGTGTATATGTATATATAACATTCGTCCTAGGCATGATATAAGCAACATCACAGAACATCAACAAGCAATATAGAATGGTGGATAATCTTGGAGCCTCGGGTTTCCTTTGAGCCACAACTGAAAACCCGACGTTCCCGGTCGTGTAGATAGCCCGTGCAATGAAAACCTGAACCCCTACGAGCGCGGCAAGTTACCCGCCAATCCCAGAAGTGAGGCAACCCCAATTAACAAAATGAATGGACCACCCAGCACTTCACGGAATCCGGTAACTTGAGCACCCCTCCTTGGGTCATCCTATACCCCCTACGAGTACGGCGAATAGCCCGCCAATTCTAAAGTGAAGCCACATCCATCTCAACGTCATGAGATGCGGGCATGTTGCCCTCTAGAACTCAGCTATTCGTGCACTCCACCGTGGGGTAATCCTAGTACAGAAAAGAAAAATATATATACAAATGTGACATCGACCTCAACCCGGTCGTGTCCCAATAAAAGAATATACAATCTGGCAGAGACGACAGTCCACATGTCGGACGCTCGTCCCGCAATAAAAAATATACAAATGAATCTTAACTGTACTACTACCATTGCACCACTGGCTATCCACCACGACAATCCAACCACAATATCAGCACAATACAGAACATCAACGCGAATATCATGATCGCAAACCTGTTTAGTCGAACATATAGCAACTAGTCGGGTTGTACCGCTCAATGATATTCACGGTCGCAGATATATTCACATGCACTAATAAACACGAACTTAAAATTTCGATCGAATAAACATTTTCAAATTGGCCCCAAATGCAATCCAACACTCAAACAAATATGGGCCAAAACTATACATCCCAAATCATATTTCCATGAATTAAAGTGCCAGAAGAAATTTGGAGACAATTGGCCACAAAAGCGCCGCGGAACCGCCGCCAATTGGCATGTTTTGCGGCGGTTCCGCGGCCAAAATATTGGTTCACGTATCCAAATTTCTTGTGGTGCTCTACAAATGCCTGCACGTATTTTTAATACACTCTGAAAGATTTTATGAACAAGCTTTAAAATCGACAGCGGGCATGGTAAAAAGGAAAAATGATTCGGAAAAATTGGTCGCTTGAGATTTTAACTTTGTGCAAACTAGTTAGTAATGGTTTATGGGGTGGCTCTGATATCATGTTGGGTTACGAAAGCTCCCTGACTATCAACCGTGGTCGGTACGGAACAAAAACTGGCGTTTAAAAAAATTGGCGCTAACGTATCCGTCTAGATCGAACCATAAACCAATACTAGCAACTACAAAAGAGCTAAACTACAAGGTTAGAAATGTTATACCGAATGAACCAAGTCTTTTGGTCCTCAACCACCTTCCTAAGATACTTAAGGCGTCCCCGACTGAACTTGGCTGCCGGTCTTTCTCCGTCGAAGATGATCCATCCGAAGGATGTAGCTCTTGGCTCTAGCTCCACACCATAAGCAAGTGAAGCAACTAGGGACTCAAGATGGCTAGTCTAGAGTGTCTAGAATGTAGTGAATGGATCCATGTGTTTATCTATCTCATATTCTCTTTTGATTCTCAACTCATGAGATTGTAGAGAGGAGGTTGAGGTTGAAGGTGGAGAAGCTCAAGAAAACATAAGAGAGGGAGTGAACCTAATGGTGAGAGAGAGCTCAAGTGAAAAATGAACCATCTCAAAAATAATGAAGTCTCTAAGAGAGAAAATCTCATGGCATGGTTTTGTAAAACATTTCTTTCCAATATAAAATCAAGCCTATGCTTGAATAGTTTGCAAGTATGGTTCTCACCATACTCCCCTCTCTCAACCTTTACGCCTCATTTCCATTTAATAATAAATGGATAAAAACTAAATGAGATGTCCGCCTTCTAGAATTTTATCTGTAAAAAATACGGATTATATTCTACTCTATATACATACCTGTATTCGTACCGAAATACGAATACTCGAAGAGATAGAATAACACAAAGAACATAATACTAGAATATACATATCGAAATATATATACATAAATTATTAAATCAATACCTGATTTAATAATCCGACTCAAACTCGAGCAGGCTAGTATTATCAACCGTCCGATCGAAAGTCCGGGTAACTAGTACACTCATTCGATCGGAACCCTGCACGTATCCAATACGGCTACTACATCATTTAGCCAGAACCAGAGACACCCTCTGTATGGGACTCTAAAGACCCGTCAATACGCTGGCAGTGGGTTTCACCACAAGCGCGTCAGCGACACTAGCTGTACGTAACGGCTACCCACGTATTGAGTGAAAGAAAGGCCGACGAGCAAACTCATCCGAACCCTACTCAGCCTGTCAGTGACAATATCCATACAGTCCGGTCTGTTTGTCTAAGTGTATTGTATATCGGGTCTAGGGGGTGGATAAAGTCAGACCCCTAATAACGCGATATTTCGTGTAGGTATGAAGCCTATCATCAACTGAGAAACTACTGATCCAAATCAGTAATTTTCGACAACCTTGGCCAAGGATTTCTGGTGACGGCCACCCGTGCACTGCGCGACATCAACCCCCAATATCGGGGAGACGAATTCCTGACGATCCGTTCACTGCCTCAATGTGGCTCGGGACTGTACCCAACTAAAACCTGTTTGCACGACTCTTTTGAGCCGTGGTAGGGTAGTAATCAAAGCACAGTGAGAACTCACATGAGATAAATGACGATCTTCGATCGACAAACTAACATGTACACATGTCACCTGGAAACTGCTATCTGACAATAGGTATAATACTAACTAGCATGTTCTCGGCGAGTCCGTCCAGTGTAATCATAACCCAATGAGCACATGTATACTATCTTAGGTGATTAACTGACACCAATGGCTTGTGAGACCGGCCACCATCCCTCGTCGGGGTCTCGATAAGTATACACTAGTCTATTCCGGAGTATCGATACCCAGTCTCGATACTCTCTTGACTAGGGAAATTTAAGGATGTGCTTATAGACCACCCAGCTCCCACGTATATGATCGCCATCATAATGGTAGTCAAGCAAGAATCTTATGAGCTCTATCAACATGTAATTGTGATATGTAATACCACATAATACATGTACATGATGATAAAGACAAACCAGATAGCATACTATCAGTTTGAGTAGACTGTTCTACCCGTATAGGTCCTCTCTCAATCATCACAATCGCGTGTCTGCGATTACAATAATTGACTTGAGGGCACTATAGCCAACAGCGTTTTCCTTGACCCCACACCTTTCTTTAGGCGTATAACATTGTTATTTCCCCCCCAAAATATCCTTTATCACGGTGGTGGCTTCTCTATCGCATCTTCGTTTCTTCTTCCTGGAGACATGTTACTAGTTTCGCTTCATATTTGGTAGTTGATACACGATAGTTAATTGGGTTTATATCAGGTCTAGCAATTCGCTTGTGCTTTTGCTATTGTGTATTAATTACTGCTGCTAATATAATTTGTTGCTATTTATATGTTAATACTAACTACTCACTTACTAATTGTAGTGTTTAGTGTGTGTTAATTATGTTTTTTAAGTGCCTTCTGATGATATATATATTCTATTGTTTCTTCATTCTTTGTAAATAAGTACTTGTATCATTTGTGTAGTCATTCACCACATACAACAAATTACATTATAATATGCAAATAAGTTGGTTCTAAATATTTTTAAAAAATCGTGCCTCTTACTCGGGCATGTGCCTTGCTTTTCACGTTGTGCCTTGGTACACTGTGCACTTTGTGCCTGATACTGCATCTTGCACATTGACCACACCTGCTGAACATAAAATTACTTATACATCAGTTACATATTTTAAGAGCTATGCTATGGAGAAGCAAATAAATCCACAATTTAGCATACGTGCTCATTAAGGTTCCCTTAAAGCTGGTAGAGATAAGAACCTAGGTAAATTTGAGGTAAGTTGCAGGACCAAGGTGCAACCCCAATGTTTTTCCCAAAAAGGAAAAACAATTCAAAAGGGTCAAAGAAGGGCAAAGTTGATGCATTCACAACGATGCAATAGAACTCCATTTTTTTTAAAATTTTAACCGAATATGGCTAGTGATAGTAATAACAGATTCATACATGTACTGTCTGCTCCAGCAATTATACAATTCAGTACTGAAAATTGTTAGTACTTAGACCTTGTTACTTGATTACAGGTTTTGTTTTCTTGTACCTGCTGTATAAGATGAGAGATGGTAAATGCTGACATAAGCGCCATACCAGGGATGCTCATGCAACTGAGTTTATGCCATGCAAGTACCGTCATTGTATTTTGCTAGCTATATCAAACAATGAACGTGAAACTTGACCATTTTGTAGTTCACCATTTTGTAACATTTTGTATGGTAGCAAATATTAGGTTGAAACAGCTATGTTCTTTATGTTGCTCATCTTCTTTCTGATGCTTGAAATCAAGATTACTTCTTGCGAATTATGAAATCTATAACAGGCCTGAAATGAAGGTTGTGGATTGTCTCTCATAATAGGGATGGGGGTGGGGGTGGGGGTTATCTAGGGTCTTTGCATGGTCATGGGAGATTTTTTAGTGTTGCAACTACAAATGGGTCGAAGGGAACCTAACAATAACCCTTTCAAACCAAGTTTGAAGGATGGACTGCATTAGTTATTATGTCGAAATAACCCTGTTTGTAGTTAGAAAACTGGGCTTAATTGGGTTAAGTCTTAATCTCTAATTTTAGTAACATTAGGAATCCCAATAACTCACAGTTTACCATATACATAAAGGGTTTGGATATAAAATACTTGAGCTGAGCACCTTCCGAGCCGCAAAAACATGGCATAGAACAAAATCTCTTAGGCATCTAGCAAAGCAGATTAATGACTTCGATTCTTTCACTTGTACTGAGGTGAATCTTTCATTAATTAGGTGCTTTTCCTTGTAGCAAGATGGATCTACATGAGTTACTTTTGCTTGTACCAAGGGTGACTGATGATGATCCAGGACATGGATATGGGTTTACTGATTAAGAAGCTGCAGACTTTGGCGGATTTAAGTCGAATTGACAAGCATTAAACTAGATTGGGATTTTCTTAAGAAAATACGGACCAAATTAAAGAATAGTAGAATTTAACAAGTAAAACAGAAAGACTATGCAAGTGACTGGGGTAAGGAGCCTTCTTATAGAGCAACCAAACTAAAGCAGTTGTTGCTTATCTTATTGCTGATGGGACTGAGCGGGGACTGTGGAGGACTTGTAGGGCTATAAAAGTTGTTAATATGGTTGATTCTTCGGTGGATCCTAGAATAAATTAAACTAGGTCAACTCATATGACCGAGGAGGCCTATATGTAGTGAACACCGCACCAAAACTCCGAAGTTGTAATGAGCGTTGAGAGAATATATTTTATATTCTATCACATTGTGCAGATCGAAGGCCCTTTTGGGCCGAAACATGAGTTTTTGCGTTGCTGTATTTTTAATTTAAATAAATCCTCATTTAATACGTGTCAAGTGGGAATCAAACTTGGATTGCTCTGATTTCACGTGTAATGTCCCTTCTTCTGCATCAAAACTCCGAAGTTATGATGAGAGTTGGGAGAGTACGTTTTATATTCTCACATGGGTGTCTGAGCCTCCCCACTTCACTAGCTTGCTTAGCGGGATGCTCGCTGGACTTTTGCGTGGACTAGGGCCTTTCGTCTGGAGAGTTCTTCCCCAACTTTGTCTTAGCCAGACCCTTGGACCGTTCGGTCCTATCTGCACCCATCATGCCCTGGTCCCCCTGATCGTGGTGGTGGACAAGATGTGGGGAAGAATATTAAGTAGCGCTTTGCTTGCTTATTCTATCACCATGATCCTTGTTGGTGTACCATTTCTTTGAAGAGTTGTCTGTTACTCACCAATATTCTTGTCGGTGTACCAATTCTTTGAAGACCTTGCTATTAATCACCATGATTTTTGTCGATGTACACTTGTTTTTAAGAGCTCTCTGTTGATAGTTTTTAACGGAGTTAATTGCATACAACGCCCTCGAGTTTACCTTTTATGGCACTTTTCACGCCTCATCAGGTTTATTAGCAACGGCACACTCGAATTGGTTAAATATCATAACAAAATACTTATTGTAAGTCGATTGAAAAAGATCACCTTAATTAGTTTATTAGCACATAACATCAATGAGCTGACCCAATAGACAGGTCGAATTTTCTCTTGTATGTCGTCAGATCAAGGTAAGTGCTAAGAAATCGGTTTAAAGGTGACGAGTTATGTAAAAGAGGTGAACTCGAGAGGGGTTACTTTTTACAGAACAATATTACCTAGGACCACCCCTTGGACTCGCTACTATTCATTTTTCATGGCAGCAAGGGAGAAGGTTGAAATGTTGATGTTATTTCGGCAATTAAGGAGCATGGTTTAGTTACACTTCGCTAAGAACTCTTCCAAACTATTTTGGGTAACGATATTATATGTTTTGCGATGTTGAAATCAAAGTGTTCGTTATGCCTCGTTCCCCTGCTTGGTGGCTATCTTGATCTGAACAAATGTCAAATTAGGCTTTTAGGTGCCTCCGGTTTGTATGTGGTCGCTTGCATTTGTGATGATGTTACTATATTATTTATGGCTCTCGTCATCAAGCATCATCAAGCATGTATTTAGTCACAAATTGGGTGAGCGTAAGGTAAATTTGCTACCTATAAACTGTTCTTTCAGGATAATAAGTATTAGCTGATACTGATGATTTAATCAAAGTTTGTTGAAAATCTTGTTATACAACAGGAATGCAATATCGGTAACTTGTGATTTGTTTCGTAGGGCCTTGAACCGTTTGTGCTAATTATTTATTTGTGTTGAACGAGTATTTTGATGATTTAAATTGACCGTTCAATTTACGTGTTCGCTGCAATGTATTTTCTTTCCAGGTGATGGTAAATCTTTTCGCTTCAGTGTATTTTCTTTAAGAGTGATGAAAAATCTTTTTGGATTGCAGTGAATACTATTAGAAATTAGAGAAGATAGTTTTTAGGGTTTGTAATTTAATTGATTTTGTATCGAGATTTGGATTATATTTATACAATTACATGATGGAAAATAAAATCAAAGCAGAATCTTTCTATAACTACAATTTGGTAAAATCTAATTTATTAAATTTAGAACCGCAACAGCTGTGTTCACCTTAGGCAGACGTCTGACCAGTAGCCTTCAGACGTCTGCGTGTTCTCTGTTATTTGTTGAAGAATCATGCCCAGACGTCTGGCTCCTATTCTTCAGACGTCTGTCTGTTTTGAAGACGTCTGGCTTTTCCTCTTCAGATGTCTGTCTTTGTTGTGTTGTTTTGGCAGTTCTCTGGAAAACGTCTGGAGCTTCTCTTTCAGACGTTTTCCGCTGTTGTTTTTGGTCAGCGTTGCTAATACACCTCCTCAAGATGGAGGCTCTGTTGGAGATTCCAATCTTGGGTCGAAATTTGAGAAATTTTGTGCGTCCAAGATTACAATCTTGGATCGAAATTTGGGAAATTGTGTACATCCAACTGCTTTGGTGAGGACATCGGCAAGTTGATCGTGAGTACTGATATAGTGTACATGAATGGTTCCATCTTCAACGCACTCCCGAACGAAATTATAGTCAAGTGCAATGTGCTTCATCCGAGAGTGGAAAATTGGATTCGCATTAAGATAGGTAACCCTAGTATTATCACAGTGTAGAGGGCGGTTTTCGCAGAATTACCTTGAGTTCATATAGAAGGATTTTCACCCAAAGTACCTCGGCCGTGGCATTCGTAAGGGTTTTATATATAGCTTCGAAGGAGGAGCAAGAAACAGTCATTTGTCGGGTCGATTTCCATGATATGGGATTCGAGCCTAAGTAGAGAGTGTAGGCAGTCGTGGAATGACCGTCATCGTGACTTCTACCCCAGTCAGAGTCACTGAAGGCCTGAAGAGTTGAAGGAGATCTTCGACGAAGGTAAAGACCATGATGTATCGTACCTTTGAGGTAACGAAGAACACGTTTGAGTATCGTCCAGTGAAGTTTTGTGGGAGAGTGCATGAATTGGGAAAGGCGGTTGACCGCAAATGGAACATTGGGCCGAGTAAGAGATATTGAAGAGCATCAACTAGCTGACAATGTGGTTTGGGATCGACAGAAGAAGACCCGTCATGATGAAGTGGAGACATTGAAGTGCTAACTTCTTTAGCTTTTTCCTGTTAGTGTATATGCCCTAGGGGCCATTATTGTATCATACTAGCTTGTATATTACTTAATGGAAGCTTGGGATATTCACAGTTATATAACAGTCTTGCTAAACATGATAGTATGCTACTTGGTTTTATCTATCTTAATATGTGAGTATACGTATTGATAGAGCCCTTAGGATCTTGCTTGACTACCAGCGTTGTGATGGCAGTCACACTAGTGGGGGCTGGGTAGTCTACAAGCACATCCTTTTCCAGGTCCCTAGTCGTAGGATTATCGAGACAGGGCATCGATACTCCGGAGTAGACTAGTGTGTACGCTTCTCATCCCAGTTGGGGAGATGGTCTGTCCCACAGCCGTCAGTACGTCGTACTGGAGATAGTATACAGATGCTCGTTAGGTTACAGGTACACCGGACAGGACTCGCGGGGAACTGTTGGTTGGTATTATACCCGTCGTCAGTTAACAGTTTCCAGGTGACATGGGTACAGCATAGTCCGCAGACTTGACACTGCTACTTCGTCTCGAGTGTGTCCCATTGTTCTTAAATTGCTACCCTACCACGGCTCAAAAGAGTCGTGAAAACAGGTAGCAGTTGGGTGCAGTCCCGAGCACTTGCAGGCAGTGGCGGTTAGACAGGATTCGTCTCTCCCGGTATTGGGAATTGATATCGCGCCGTGTCAGAGAGCCATTACACAAAGTCCCTGGACAGGGCAAGCGAGATTTACTGGTAGGTTCCAGTAGTTTCTCAAGGTGTAATGGGCTTCACTCCGATACGACTTATACCGCTATTAGGGGACTGACGCTTGCCGTCCCCCTAGGCCCGATATGCGACAGACCGGACTGTACGGTGATTGTCACATCAGGCTCGGTAGGAGTTCGGATGGGTTTCCTCATCGGCCTTCTTATCGACATCTACCTGGGGACCGTTACGTACAGCTAGTGCCGCTTGCGGTCTGTGGTTAAACCCACTGCCAGCGTAGTAGTCGAGTCTTTAGAGTCTCACACAGAGAGTTTCCCTGCTCCATGCGAAACGATATAGAGATCGTATGGTTTTACGACAAGGGTTCGGACGCATACGTATGTTTACGCACGTACGACGTTCGGACATTTTTTACTAGCCGGCTTTGGTTTAAGCCGGATTCTAGTATCGGATTATTGGATTTATACAGTCTAACGTTTTTCCGTGTTTTCACGGATAGGAGGGACGTTCTCGTAATTTGGCGGGAAGCTTATAGAAGGATGATGACTTGGGGGTTTAGGTGGCATAAGCATTAAATGATTTAATGACTCTTTTGTGTGATTCATCCATGTCATTAATGCATTATTAATGGTTAATGACTCATGTAGATGAATCACTCATATGAATAAATGAAGCATGATGATTAATCATTTTATTTATCTTATTTTGATAAATCATTATGCTTCCTATATTCAAGAGAGATCATTATCTCATTGTCATTCTCTTGCTCACCTTCTCTCTCCTCAAGCTCTCTCTCTTCAAACTCTAATCCTCTCCTCTAATGTTTTGAGATCAAGGATTAGATAGACTAATTAATCCATAACTTCACTCTATATCACCTAGGTGCCTTTGATTAGCAACTAAAGAAACCTAGTTACCTCAAGATTAGAGGTGAAGTTTGGAATAGAAGCTCTCGGGTGGATCGTCTATTAGGTAGAGGAGGCTGAGGAGGAGGTTGATAACGAAAAGACGAATGACTTGTTTCACTAGGTATAATCACTTCTCATAGTAGTTAACAACTCCTATGTATATGTTAGTTATAGTTTAGCAAAGATTCTTCGGTTAGTCGATGTTAACTCAAAGAACAAGATTGTTTTTCATATTTCCGCCTCCCTGCAACTCGTGGGGTGTTGTACATCGACTTACAGTGGTATCAGAGCCTCACTAAACAATAATTAACTTATTAGCAAAGTCGTATGAATTTCGAAAGCAAAACGAACCGGAAAAAACATCGAAATCACATAGTTCTGTCGAATTTAAATTGAGGTCTAAAATTTTTTCAGGGGCCTCTAAAAATACAAGCACGGAAATACAAGAATTCTGTAAAAAATTGAGTGCATGAATCGGCCAAACATCCGTGGAACCGCGGCCGATCCCACCGATCCGCCGCGGATCCGCGGTCGAGTTAAATCCAATTCACCCCAAATTTTCCCAGAACTCTTCTGTGATGTTTTTTGTCTTTTCTGGAATGTTTATTTTCTGCTCAAGTCTCAGGTGCACAGAGAAGTTTTGGAGTAGAATCTAAAGTGTTTGCTCGATCGAAATTATACGATGTTTGCTAATTAGATTATATGTAAATCCCCGTTTACTTCAATAAAGCTTTCCCTATTTTTCCCAAGTTCCCGAATATCATTTCTTTTTCCGTACCATTATTTTGTGTGAGGATTAATGCGTAAGTTGTAGTATTTATCTTCTAAAACCAATTGGATAACCAAAACCCAAACCAAATAAATAATTTCACTCATATTAAACCCCCAGCCCATAACATATTTTTCCCCTAAGCCCAACAGAACAAATTAATTTCTTTTAAATCCCCAAAGCCCGGCCTTTCCCCATCTCCTCAGCCCACGAAAAATTTAAGAGGAATTCATTAAATTAAAACCCTGGCCCAAGCCCAACCCCTTTCAGCCGCATCTCAAACCCGACCCGGCCCACACCCTACTCTTCTTCTTCCTAATGGCTCTTTTCTTTTCCCGCTCGCCCGATCCACTTTCTTCGCCTTACCTCGCGCCCGCGCCTACGCCTGCGCTCGTGCGTCGTTACCCCACGTCGCGGACCCCTCGCGATTCACTCAACATCCTCCTCCCCTGTTTCTCCTCCACCCACAGAACACCTCACTATCTTACTCCACCAACCGAGAACCCCTACACACCCAACCCCTGTACACTCGAGCTCACCTGCATCCACCCGACCACCCCTCCCACTCGACGCCGGCGAGCCTCCAACTGACCAGAAACACCTCATCGACTTTCTCCATCCTCAGCATCGTCATCATCACTCCAAAAGACCCACACCCGAGCTCTCTCTCTCTCTCTCTCTCTCTCTCCAAAATCCACATCGCAACACCCACTGTACGCATCGCCGGAGCGACGCCGCCGACCGTCGTCGACCCCAGCACACTCCCTGAGATCCACAGAGCACCCCTCCGCTTCCAGCAAGCACAAGACGTCTCCGTGCCACTCTGACGTCAAACCCGTATCGCGAGCCAATGTCGTGCTAACCAATTCACGCCGTTCGTCGCGCGTTCGTGACGTTGCCGCCGCCGTGCATCTACGAAACGTTTCCAGGCAAGTATTTTTACTTGCTACATACTAATCTATTCATGTTACAAACTCAAATCGTATAAATTGCAATTTTACAATTCATGATAACTTATATGATATACCCGTTCGATGCATGATCCCAATGAAAATATTCATCTAATTTGACGGAATTGGATTGTCTATGCTGGACCATGTAGTGATGAATACTGTGTGTAAATTTCACTGGAAAATACGACTGTTAATGGCTAAAACGAATACCCCCAAATATACCCGTAAAACTAGAAATTTCACGTATCTGAAAGTCGTTAAAATCACCATAAATTATGACCATTCTGGAATGATGCGTTCAAGGGCTTAAATCGAAGCCGACTCGACGAACTATAACCCTATGCAAGTTTCTAATGGTTTCTGTACTGAAACTGTGACGATATTTGGATCGGAGTGCGGCTCTGGACTGCAGTCCAGAGCGACTCTGGTTACTGTTTACCGTTCCGTAATGTGTACCACCTTATTTCCTGAACTCGTATGTTGCGGAACTCTGCATTTTATTAAAGTTGAATCTGTTAGCTAAATAACACAAGTGGTTTCATTCCGTTTCATCGTCGTTTGCTATTTAATTTGTAAATAAATAGGGAAGGACGTATAACAGTCCAGAACAGATTCAGAAGTGATATACTAGTGTTAAACAGTGTATAACTTTCGACGTACAGACGCGATTGAGAATCCGTCTGTTGCGTTGAATACCCAATTGAAAACCCTAGATTTTATTCAACTGTAGCATCGCTAAATTTTGAACCCAACTGGGTGAAATTTGTGTCGCGAAACGGACGTTCAGTTCAGAAACTTAATTTCCAGCCGCGAGCACTTAAAATGAAACGGCTGTAACTTGAATACCGGAAACCCGATAGAACTGAAACTAATTTTGATGAACTGCTGACAGAGTGTGCTATTTATCGTATTTGTATCATTTCATTTAATTCCGAACATATGAATTTATGCAAATTTTGTAATTTGATGTCGTGCATATTGGTTCATAACATACTTGGCTTGTTAATGGCATACATATACATATCTTACCCCATTTGCCATATACATAGTGTTAGTGCGTGTTAGTGTTCAGTGGACATTGCATTATCGTGCGTGAATAATATTGGTTTAGGAGTGTCGAGTACACCAATGGAAAGTGAATGATTCGTGACAGTGATTGATTCAGTGAACAGTGATAAAACAGTGCCATTGGTATACTTGTACACGACTAAATCAAAATTCATAAATAGTGTAAACCTGGGGAAAAAAGGGAAATCGAAGTGGAAAGAGAATCGTATTTAGCGGGACCGTGTTTTAGAGGATGATCATTCGAGCAGTGATATATATATTAGGTAGAATCTAGCGATCCGGCTGACAGGGTTATGTCCCGGGCATGTGGGCCGTTGTCTCGGGTATGTACGAGACTCCTGTTAAACATGATCCTCCTTTCCACTATACGATTTCAAACATGACCTAGAGACTGATAGGGACATAGATCATACTTTGCATCATATAGTGACATAGCGATTACACGCATTGTACTTTCACTGTTATTACCTCATCTACCTGTTTCACTTCATTATAATAATATTGCTATTGTGTCGCTCTGACGACCTGAGTATGCATGCTCAGATCCCGTGGAAGAATCAGCGCAGGAGACAGATTTACCTTTCGAGCTGATGGAGATCTAGTCTGGAGTACTTCTCTTTCTTTTCTGCTTTCCATAAAAGTGATCGTGTAATTGAACTTGGTTAGTAACTCTTCATGTTTATTTGTAATTTATGAACAATGGATTTTAATATAATAATTTAGTGATGTAATTCCTTTACTACTGTGCTTTATTTACTGATTACCATGTAATGCTAGAAGCCGAAGTGTGACTACGGCGGGATTATTCCTTGACCTTAGGAGCATGGCTGGTCTAGTCATCCCTCGTTTTCCGTATTTTGGGAAGCGGGGTGTGACATGGTTTAGTTGGTATCAGAGCCGTGTTTAGTAGCAAGGGATAACATTAACTATACGGTATTACATTATTTTCGTTTCACTATTCCTGATTTTCATCCTTGAATCTGATCTTATCTTTTTGAATCTTCCAGCAATATGACGTCCCCGAACGACCCCTCCTCGGACTCGAGGTCTCAGGACCGCACGGAAAGAATACTTAGTGCACTGACCTCTCTCGCGGAAGCTCAGGAGAGGAAGACAGACTTACTCGCTGAGGGACTCAGGGCGATTACCGCTGCAGGAGGACCCTCCGCACTCATTACTGCCCCCGAGGCCGCTACCCTACCAGCCTATCATGCTAGGGCTGGTACCGTATCAGACTTCCGACGGTTGCATCCAGCTGCATTTACAGGGCTAGTTGAACCCCTCGAGGCCGAGCAATGGTTAGTGAACATAGAGAACTTACTGACAGCCTCCAGAGTCCCAGATGAAGGTAGGGTGGACGTGATAAGGATCCAATTGGAAGATGAAGCCCGTACATGGTGGTCAGTGGAAGAAAGCAGGCTGGACAGGCCGATTGAGTGGGGCAAATTCAAAGAGTGCTTCCTGTTGGAGATAGTGCCCTCAGAGTCAATTATTGGATCGCAGGTACGTGATTGCAATGATTGCGGAGGACCTATACCGGTAGGACAGTCTTACTCGAGATGATAGTATGCTATCTGGTTTGCCTTTATCAGTCGTGTACATGTTCAGGTGACTGATTACATGTTGCACTTTGATAGAGCCCTTAGGATCTTGCTTTACTACCAACAGTATGATGGCGATCATATACATGAGAGTTGGGTAGTTTATATGCATATCCTTAATTGTGGTCCCTAGTCGTGGGAGTTTCGAGACAGGGCATCGATACTCCGGAGTAGACTAGTGTGTACAGTCGAGACCCCGACGAGGGGCGGTGGCCGGTCTCACAAGCCTCTGGTGTCAGTTGGATCACCTAAGATGTATACAGGTGCTCATTGGGTTATGAGTACACCGGACAGGACTCGCCGGGAATCTGCTAGTTAGTATTATATCTATCGTCAGATAGCAGTTCCCTGGTGACATGTGTACAGGTTAGTTCATCGACCTGAGGTCGTCATTTGTCTCGTGTGAGTTCCCACTGTGCTTTGATTTCTACCCTACCACGGCTCAAAGGAGTCGTGCAAACAGGTAGTTTTTGGGTATAGTCCCGAGCCACATGGAGGCACGTGAGCGGATCGGCAGGGGATTCGTCTCTCCCGATATTGGGGGCGAGGTCGTGCTGTGTCTAGGAGAGCCATTACACAAAGTCCATGGCCATGGCAAGAGATTTACTGGTAGGTACTCCAGTAGTATCTCAGGGTGTTATTGGGTTACACTCCGACATGACTTATACTGCTATTGGGGGTCTGACGTTACTAGCCCCCTAGGCAGATATGCGATACTCATAGACGAACGGACCGGACTGTATATACATTGTCACTGTTAGGCTCAGTAGGGTTTCTGGATGAGTTCGCTCATCAGCCTCCCTTGAGGTCAGTCCATGGGCAGCCGTTACGCATTGCTAGTGCCGCTGACGGTTTGTGGTTAAACCCACTGCCAGGGTACTGACGAGTCATTAGAGTCCCCCACAGACAGTTTCCCAAGTTCGGGCGAAACATTGTAGAGGCCGTATGGTTTTATGGCAGGGTTCGGAAAATGCATGTGCGTTTACGCACGTGTTATTTTTCGGGCAGATGATACTGGTCGGCTTTGGTTTAAGCCGGATCCGAGTATTATATTGAGTGGATATAATATCTTTGTCTCAGTTGCATTTGTATTCGGTCGTAATACAAATGCGGGTATATTTATACAGTTTCGGGGTTATCCTGAAAGTCGTTTCAGGATCACTTTTGGAAGTTGCCAGTTTCCAGTTTTCTATCAGCCGTCTTTTAACATTCGGTTAAAGAAGGATTTATCTTTTCTTCAGATGAGGTGAGTCAGTGTTCTAGAAGCATCTAGATGAGGTGACTAGGATTAATTGGTGTTGTGTTTTCATTGGTTTCATTAATGGTTAGATGATGTGTATTAGTGACTCATGCATTATCATTAAAGCTTCTTGTTTTTCTTAAGGATATTTAGTGAGAAGCTTTCTTTTATGGTCACCCCCTTGATTGCTCCTACCATCACCTCCCTCTTTGATAAATAGTGGCCGGCCATTCTTTGTGAGAGAGAGTGAGAATGATTTCATTTTAGAGAGAAAAGACTATGGTTTTGGGTGTATGGAAATTTCATATCTCGTTTCGTTCCATCACCCGATTAAAATGGCAACTTCATTAACCGATCGTCCACGGATTTGGACGAAGTGAGATAAAGTCATCTACTCATTCTCTACATCATTCTTGGTCGTCTCTTTTAGCAAACTTGACGATCGAGTTGCCTCGAGTCAGAGGCGGGAGCCCGTTTAAAGAATCGTCGACGTGGTGCCACCTCGACGAGGAGATCGGAGATCGACGAGATTGGAGCAGCCGCAACGGAGCGTGGGATGATGGTTAAAGAACGAAGGACTCGGATCGTTCGGTATAACCTTTCTACACTCTTTACAGTTTGTTAGTTTAGCAATAATGGCAGATCCGGGTTAAAGTATACGATAGCGCCAGTTAAAAAGTTTTTGTTCCGCATTTGGTGTCTGTAGACTGCCGGGGCGCTAGCGTAGACTTACAGTGGTATCAGAGCCTCACCATTTTGCTATACTAACTTGTGCTAACGCGTTTAAAATATCGATCGAACCGGAAATCAAAAATCGCAATTTTTCAATTTGACAGTTTCTGTTAATTTTTAAACTGGTCCAAATGTCATTTTGACCATACCAGAAAATCAAGCAGGGTTTTTTAGGAATACTGCAGAAATTCGACAAAGTGATTCGACTGATCCGCCGCGGATCCGCGGCCCAAGCATGGGTTTGGCCGCGGATCCGCCGCAGGAAAGTGACATCACTCTGCCAATTTTCTACAGTGCATTCTATGTTGTAAATTGGGGTTTTTGGTATATATCGTTTGGGCCCAGGTTTTGTTACTGTTCAACAGATTTGCGTGGGGCCCACTTTGTGATATTTTGTCGATCGAAATTTAAACACGTTAGTTTACAGTGCTTATATTATATCTCCGACCGGGAATGTCATTTGATCGGTAAACCGCGTCTGATTGCTATAGTTCTTTTAGACGGGTTTGCGAACGTGACATTCGCGTTGATGTTCTGTGTTGTGCTGTGATGTTGCGGATTTGTCGTGGTGGATAGCAGTGTGCAATGGTAGTACAGTTTGAGTTTATTTGTACATTTGATATTGCGGGGCGAGCGTCCAACTTGTGGACTGCCGTCACTGCCTGTTGTATAATATTCTTTTGGGGCACGACCAGGTTGCAGTCGATGTACCTATTGTACTATTTTTCATTACTGTACTAGGTTTTGCCCCGCGACGGAGTGCACGGATAGCCGGGTTCTGAGGGGCAACAGGTCCGCTTCTCATGGCTTTGAGAGGCAGAGGGGTCCCACTCTAGAATTGGCAGACTATTCGCCGCACTCGTAGGGGGTACAGGTTGACCCAAGGAGGGGTGCCCAAGATTACCGGATTCCGTGGAGTGCTGGGTGGTCCATTCACTATGCTGTAGGGGGCTGCCTCGCTTCAGGTTTTGGCGGGTAGCTTGCCGCACCCGTAGGGGTCTAGGTTTCATTGCACAGGCTATCCACACGACAGGGGAACGTCGGGTTTCAGCAGCGGCTCTGTGAAACCCGGGGATCCCAGATTATCTGTATTGTTCTGTGATGCTTATTACTTTTCTGTAATGTTTCATATTATCACGCCTGGAGCGATTATTGTATATTGGTTTATATACTATTAGATGTTGTATATTTTTTACACCCGCGCTAGTCCAGTCCCCGCTCTGTCGTTAGTTAAGTAACCTAACGAGTGATGACGGGACCCAGTGACGAATGCGGATGGCATATACGTACATTTTATTTTCGTTCTTTTCTGGTATGATCGATTGATGGGACTGCGTTGATTCTGATCAATGCAAAGTAAAGCAAACCTGTTTGCAGTTGTTGGAACAAATTTAAAAAGTGTTATTGCAAAGACGTTTCCTTTTGTTATGCATAGAGGTATTCAGTGGAATATCCTGCACCTCATTCGACGGGGCAAGAGCCGATATCCCTTCACCGGTACCGACCCCTTGGACAGAAGTTTGCGTCAGGGTAATAACTTCACTATAGTCGATTACAAGTTGCTTTGCATAGCGGTATTCAGTGGAATATCTTGCACCTCATTCCACGAGGAAAGAGCCGAGATCCCTTTACCGGGAGTGACCTCTTTAGCAAAAGGTTTTCGCCACTATATTTTAAAAGGCTATCAGGTTCCTTCAGCGATATCAAGTTCACTACGTTAAAGGTTTTTTCGCCAAAAACCAGTCGTAGCCCTCCGTCGTTTATTATGGATGGTCAGTAGTATTCAAGCTATGTTTGTTGGCTTTCGTCAAGGCATAGTGTTTGGTAGCTGCTGGGTATTCATTTGTTGCATAGATAGATGAGTTGGTTTGGGACAGTCGTATTACCTTGTTGGCTTTCATCAAGGGTATGTACGGGTGGGTTCAAATTAACAAGATAATGACGGGCAGAACTTGACATGTGACTTATGATTTGTTGACTTTCGCCAAGGTCATAAGAGCATGGGGCAAAAATCATATCGGGAGTTTCTAAAGAAACTGAAACTTGCCAAGTATGCGCATACCATCTGGAGTATGAGTAACGTGGATGCATTCCATCACGTTATCATGCGATGAGAGTTGGATCCCGATTCCCACTGATGAGTTGGTTTACTCTTCGGGTGATCCCGATTGATTCTTCTTTTGGTTTGGAGGAGAATTTGACAGGATAGTGGGAGGTTTCCGGATTAGATAAAGTGATAACCATTCTGATCTAGGTTAGAGTGCACGCAGAGTGTTTCTTTTCTCTCTCTCTTTGGCAGCGACCTTTGACCGACCCTAGACTATGACTCAGTGACCAGGTTGACCGAACCTTCTTAAAATACTGGCTTTTGGATTGTCTGAGTTGCATAAGTCATTGCCACTCCTTCTTTTACCCTTTGAATTTCTCAGAACACCCGTATTACTACGGATATCCACTTCCATTGGATAGATCCATCGTATGGTTATATACGAACTCGAAGGGACTTCTTCGAGGATGGATCCAGGTTCAGGAGAAATAGAATTGGTTTATTCAGTTGTCTTTTATTATCACCTTCTCTCAGGTTGCGAGGGCTCCTTGGTTTAGGAGAGTACACCTATTACGCTTATTGGATAGTCTTATTCCAAACCATAGGCTGGTGCCGAAAGGTAGGGAATGAAGAAAACCAATTAGCCTAAGTAGGGTGTGCAGAAGGTAATATGTAAAGACAAAATAAAGGGATTAGAAAGAGGGCAAAGTAAATTGCGACTGTTATCATTCACGACCAAAACCGCGTACTTCATCGCCACTCCTATTTCACCTTTAAAAGAATAAGGTATTATTCAGTTGTCTTTTATCATCACCTTCTCTCAGTTGCGAGTACTCCTTGGTTTAGGAGGGTACACCTATTATGCTTACTGGATAGTCTTCTTCCAAACCATAGGCTGGTGCCGAACGGTAGGGAAGGAAGAAAACCATTTAGCCTAACGATGGTGTGCAGAAGGTAACGACTAAAGACAAATAAAGGGATTTGGAGAGATGGCAAAGAAAAATACGGTTATAGTCATGAATTGGATTTTGGAAGAGGCATTGCTATGAATACCAGGATACCCCTACGAAACATTTTCATGTTTCAGTGCATTGTTGTCACGACCCGAAAGAGCACGTGACTGGCCCTTGAACCATATGAAGTCTATAGGACTCCATCTGATCCAAGTAAGCCAAAAGCCCAGAAATCTAAAACCATTTTTAAGAATAAGTAAAGAAACTGGTTTAAAGAAGTGAAGAAATACACGTTTGAAATCAAGGTTTTTAAATAACTAAGCCGAAGGTACGTTTTGAAAACAATAAAGTCTTTTCTAAAAATTTCGGCAGAGTTTCTTTTGTAAAACTGGCCCCGAATGGGGTACAACAAGGATAACAATATATATGCAATGATAAAGGCATCCCCAAGCGGGAGCTAGCTCTTCGTCAATCGACGGTCACAACCACCCATGCAACAATAATATACAACGCCAAGTGGCGAGGATCAAATCCAAAAGAAAGCTCAAAAGCAACAAGAAAACCGCAATACTACTAAGCGCGACTCTAAGGTCGGATAATACATCACTAAGTCTAGGTCTGAAACAATATACAAGTTTTTGGTTGATGGAAATTCTAGATACAATGAATAAAATAAATACAATGGTGGTTCTTGATGCGAAAGAATCCACCTACCAAAAGCAAATCACCCGCAAGAAAGTAGTGTGCCAGAAATGCCGCAATGAAACCTGTACGGCAGAACCTGCAAGGACTGTGGCACAACGGGGGTGAGTTGCCAACTCGTGAATAGAAATATCTACAAGCAGAAACCGAATGCAAGACATAAACCTAAGTCAACGATCAGTAATATAACCACAAGAGTACATCTGAAGTATGATAAGGTGGCAAGGTAACATCTAAATATGTATGTAGTGCCAGGTACTCAGGTAAATACATGTCATCAGTATAAGGTATGTCTGTATGAAGTAAATATGATGAAATATCAATGATATCAATACACATATATTAGCGTCCCATACCACTAATATTGGTGTAAGGGTATATATAACAGCGCCCTCATACCCTGTTATATATACAAATGAAGTATGATCAGTATAAATCCAGTCTGTATGTGATCCATGTCTGTATATATATGTGGAACCCGTCCACCCGTTACCCAATGACAATAAGCATCATGTATGCAATGTGAGGATATAAACAAAATCATGGAAAAACATCATGAAACCCGTGCCTAGCATCGACACGTAAATCCTCCTGTATCGGGCATCCGTCATTCCGGGTCAGCCCTCTCTCAAAGTATATATCGGGAATCCGTCAATCCGGGTCATCCCTCTCTCAATACATCGGGCATCCGTCAGTCCGGGTCAGCCCTATATCAAGTATATATCGGGAATCCGTCAGTCCGGGTCATCCCTCTCTCAATACATCGGGCATCCGTCATTCCGGGTCAGCCCTATATCAATCCATCGGGCATCCGTCATTCCGGGTCAGCCCTCTCTCAGTACATGCCTCTAGCACCGAGAAAACACGGGGCGACGCCCCAAAATATCATATCAAGGGAACCGGGTTTTTAAATGATTACTTATTTAAAAAGGGCACGGTTCCCAAATCCAGAAATCACATGAAAATCCAACATCAAGAAGTAAATCCAATGCGATGTGCTATGCAATCAATCCATGATGTATGCGACATGTAAAGAAAAGTAATCATATCGGAAATCATGCAACAATACTACCGTGTAGTGGCATGGCAATTATCGATGATGAAGTGTGTGAGCCGGCAAATAGTGTACGTGGAACATAAGCATCATCGATAATGGTGCTGGTGTCCTAACAGCAAGATAATAATATAGCAATGAACATATGCCAGCAATGCGAATAGCATGGAAATGCAGAAATCTAGTAGTCAACACCACAGTGAAGTATCTACTATGCAAACTACATCTAAGTATCAGGTCGATCAGGAGGGGTAGGTGTGGAAACCACCTAAATCTGAGTCGGTAAATATAGATATATAGTCGGTGATCCCGCCTCAAGAACATATCGTAGGACATCCTCGAGTTATGAGTGCGGATCTATCATCAATATCGGCTCGTACGGTAAATCATCGTACGGCATCTCCAAAAGCTGGGTAGGGGTCAACATCTCACTATCTCGTCACATAACAGGTATCACTATCATCAGATCAAATAGTCTGGGGTACTACTCTATGTCTAGCACCAATCGATACCATCAATGAAGTATGCATGCGGGGGTAAACACATATCCCAAGCCCGCAAGAAACACAAGTCATATCCCACATATGAATCATATCAAATCACCAATCTCGCGGCACCAAGCCCACATCATCGACTCATCTCCAAAGTCATCCCATATCATCAAAACACAGTGCAAGTATAAGGAATATGCAAGGGTGTGCGTGTAGGTGTAATTCTATTCTAGGGTTCGCGACTATGAACTACACTAGTCACTTCTAATCCTACACTATCCATAATACACCTAACTATCACAGTTAAACTACATAGTAATCTATCTACGGACTGCGGGGGTGCTATACGCCATCCACCCGACTTCCCCCTGTAGATATAATCTACTCACCTTGCATCATCATTTGAGGACGTCACCACGCATTTGCTTGTCGTCCCGAAGTCTTCATGGGTACCTACACATCAAGTATCGTATATGCGCATTAAAACCAAATCCAAGCTAAAACGGCGCATGAAATCCAAAACGATACGATAAGGGGCCTATAGGTGAGAACCTATGGCACACCTTCAAAACCATCAATAAATCCTCTATATCGTCGTATAAACGCCAAATAGTCGAGGCAAAACACAATCTACAATTTCAGAATCAAAAATACGGAATACGGAAACACGAATCCAAAATAGCAACTTAGGATATATGTCCCAGATTTTACCCTAGATAGAATCTGTCAAAACTAGAAGTACCCAGGGCCAAGAATTGAGGAAATGGGGGCATGCACGCAAAACGAGGGAATTCCCCACTGGTCTGGCCGCAAATTGCGGCCAGAATGGGAATTCCGGCGGCCTCAAGAAGGAATCAGGGGCTGGGGTCTGGGGTGATGGTTCTCTGGTGCCTGCACATGTCACTGTCCACTCAATATTATTTTAGAGTTCTCGGGATGATAGCAGATTCAAGTTAGCCTGCACAGATTTCACAATTTCCCCGATATCGGGTTCTAAAATCCGTATTCTGTTTCTAGCTTCAGGTTTTAGGTTCCAATTCATACACTAGGGTGTTGGTATAACCTTAACTGAGCTTAATTTCCCAATACAACACAAGCTTCCTCAAACCCTAACTTGATTATTCTCAATTCCATAATATCACACCATATCGATTAAATCTTAACATGGGGTTAAAGGAAAATCTATAACTAAGCTAATGGTTCAGTAATTACCTCCATTAGCAACTCAAGAAAATTCTTGAGTTGCCCCTAGTGGCCAAAATCCTTGCTTCTTTAGCTCCATGTGTAGATCTAGGGATTTTGCACAATTTTAATGAAAGGAGATTGGGGTTTTGGAGTGATTTTTGAGATGAAGTGAGGAGTTGAAGAGGGGAGGAAGATGAGGGAGAGGCAGCAGCAGCAAGAGCCAAAGGAGAGGGAGAGAAAACGAGGAGGAGAAAATGGCTAAGTCTCAAGGTCAATGGTCCACCTCTCTCTCTCACCTACCCTCTTTCTTTATTCCTTTTCTCTTTTCTTTTCCTTTTTCCCTTTCTCTTTAATCCAAAACCCTTCTCACAAGAATAGTAAACCCAAAGTAACATGGTAGAAAATGCACAAGTGTAGGAAAAGTGATATGTGCAAGTTTTGCACAAAAAGCCAGAAAAATCCGATTAGCGATTTTTAATCGCGATTAGCACTAAATTAGTGTCAAACTAATTACAAAAACTTAAAAATGTCATAATTCTCTAATTTACCCTATTTTAGAATTTTCCATAATTTTTCTAACATTTTTCCTATTTATTTGCATTTAATTATAAATTTAATATTAAAATAATCAATAAAATAATATTAAATTATAAAAATTCCCAAAAATAATATTTTATCTTTTTGAAGTGTTACAATTGTTAAAAGAAAACTGTTTTCCCGATTAGATACTTACTCCAAAGGTATGTATTTACCAGGTTTCATTCTCATATCTGTATGGTTTTACAGATGATGAGTGGGAGTAAGATATTGGGAATTAGGTGATCATCCTCATTATATCAGAATTCGTTGTAATTGGTGATATTTGAGAAAATCGCCAGGGTACAGTTTTTAACCTACGACGCACAGGTTTTGAGTTGCTTAAACTCAGCGGACTTATACAGAGTTTTGTATGTTGTCCAGTGTCCATCAGGACAAAGGGGTAGGTCCTCGTACTATGTTCTGTTTACTTATGACTTCTCTAGTATTTAGACAAGTGTTTCATAGAAATACAAGGTCTAAGTTTTGAGAAGTTGTGGGTATAAGAATAAAGTAGAGAACCAGGTATCACAAGTATCGGGATTCTTCAAAGAGATCGAAGATGTAGATTCTTGTGATTGGTATTCAGATGATAGTAATAGTTTTGAGAAACGTGTTTCTCTTTCAGGTTGCTCATAATTGGATGGATTCCTAAGTTGAGTAATGTTGATTAGCCTCTCTCCATTAAGTTGATATGCACTGGAGACAGCTGCATGATTTGAATATGGTTCCAATTAAATAAGTGCCAAAGTTTCTATATTGGATATAGAATAGTTCATACCTTAAAAGATGTTGAGGTACGGGGAGTTGTCCAGCTTATGCTTAAAACCAGACTCTGGATAACTCAGGGCATGTTTCTGTAATGGCTGTTTGTGGGTTGACCCTGGCTATGACGAGGGTTGATATTCTACCATTTGGAAGATCAATAGTGATATTGTTCTTGACTCGCCACAGTTTTAGTAAAATGGATCTTTTTCAGAAAACAGTAGTGGGAGTATGGTAGAACTGGAAGTAATTCCAGAACCGCAAACGATTACGGAAAATTTAATAGGACCTATATATTCAATCAGGTTTGACATTCCAATAGCCACTCCGCAGATATGGTGGGTAACCTCAGACACCCGAGAGGTACTCCGGTAGCCTCAAGGACGGTGACAGGGAGGTTCTTATCTACCCAGACTTGACACTACTGTTGTTCCAGGATATGAGACCCGGTAGAAGGGTTGTCGTAGTCAGTGGGAGCAGCAGAAGCATAGTGGGCAAGTAGCTTATGTCTATTTATAGACTTGAACAGTTATAGCGGAGATAGATCATCTAATTTTGATGTAAAAATCATGGGTTTGACTTCAATCAGAATAAGGGATGGATCTGTTAAGAAGGTAGTAGGGTGTGATGTCATGGTTTTTGGATGACATACACAGGGTAGGAAGTAAAATTCCTATACTACGATCGGTTGTACTGTGGTCGTCACACAGTTGTTTCTCCAGACAGGATATGGATATAATATTTGACATTCTGGTTTCTAGATCTATGGTTTTAGATCTGGATTTGGGTAGTTTCCCAATGTGGGTACTTTGACAGTATTCTAATGGTTTTTAGAATAGATGACTCCTAGCATGGTAGTGTACCTGCAGGTGATGGAGTCACCCTCTCTAAAGGTGTCTTACAGACTAAAGGGGAGAGGGATGTGCATGATTGGCAGATCACTTGCTTAGGCAATTGAGTCAATCATGAGGTGTCAAGTACCACACCAGATGTTGTTTTTGCACTAGATGCAATAAGTTTGTATTAATCCAATCCTGGAGAAACATCAGGAAGCAGTTTTAGAACATAAGTGCATGTTCTACGGATTTGATAACGGCAGCCTCCTTCGGGAGACGATTATCATTCCAGGCTTCAAAGGTGACATGGATGACAGAGTGATTGTCAGAGATTCAGTTTTCCCTCTGACGAGGGACAGTATTATGGACAGGTGGTCCAAGAGGATACTGTGGGTGGCATGGTGCCGGATACTGATTAGGTTCAGTGATCGATACAGTCTAAGAAGTTTGGATTTGGAGTTCATTTATGAACTAGGTCCCATCAGATATCCAGACATATTCTAAGATGGGTATTACTCAATTCGGGAGATGGCTTTCTCCGCGAACTTGAGATTAAGAGAGATATAGAAAGAAACATCTAGGCGGATCCACTCACTGAGGCTATTTCTCGAACACAATATTTTTACAAACGGGCTTTGTGAAACTGATTAGTAGAGGAGTTGGATGTTCGGTTTCACACGGGCTGTGAGTAGTCGACATCGCAATAATTAGCCTTGAGTGCAAGTGGGAGATTGTTGGAGATAGTGCCCTCAGAGTCAATTATTGGATCGCAGGTACATGATTGCAATGATTGCGGAGGACCTATACCGGTAGGACAGTCTTATTCGAGATGATAATATGCTATCTGGTTTGCCTTTATCAGTCGTGTACATGTTCAGGTGACTGATTACATGTTGCACTTTGATAGAGCCCTTAGGATCTTGCTTTACTACCAACAGTATGATGGCGATCATATACGTGAGAGTTGGGTAGTTTATATGCATATCCTTAATTGTGGTCCCTACTCGTGGGAGTTTCGAGACAGGGCATCGATACTCCGGAGTAGACTAGTGTGTACAGTCGAGACCCCGACGAGGGGCGGTGGCCGGTCTCACAAGCCACTGGTGTCAGTTGGATCACCTAAGATGTATACATGTGCTCATTGGGTTATGAGTACACCGGACAGGACTCGCCGGGAATCTGCTAGTTAGTATTATATCTATCGTCAGATAGCAGTTCCCAGGTGACATGTGTACAGGTTAGTTCATCGACCTGAGGTCGTCATTTGTCTCGTGTGAGTTCCCACTGTGCTTTGATTTCTACCCTACCACGGCTCAAAGGAGTCGTGCAAACAGGTAGTTTTTGGGTACAGTCCCGAGCCACATGGAGGCACGTGAGCGGATCGGCAGGGGATTCGTCTCTCCCGATATTGGGGGCGAGGTCGTGCTGTGTCTAGGAGAGCCATTACACAAAGTCCATGGCCATGGCAAGAGATTTACTGGTAGGTACTCCAGTAGTATCTCAGGGTGTTATTGGGCTACACTCCGACACGACCTTTACTGCTATTGGGGGTCTGACGTTACTAGCCCCCTAGGCAGATATGCGATACTCATAGACGAACGGACCGGACTGTATATACATTGTCACTGTTAGGCTCAGTAGGGTTTCTGGATGAGTTCGTTCATCAGCCTCCCTTGAGGTCAGTCCATGGGCAGCCGTTACGCATTGCTAGTGCCGCTGACGGTTTGTGGTTAAACCCACTGCCAGGGTACTGACGAGTCATTAGAGTCCCCCACAGACAGTTTCCCAAGTTCGGGCGAAACGTTGTAGAGGACGTATGATTTTATGGCAGGGTTCGGAAAATGCACGTGCGTTTACGCACGTGTTATTTTTCGGGCAGATGATACTGGTCGGCTTTGGTTTAAGCTGGATCCGAGTATTATATTGAGTGGATATAATATCTTTGTCTCAGTTGCATTTGTATTCGGTCGTAATACAAATGCGGGTATATTTATACAGTTTCGGGGTTATCCTGAAAGTCGTTTCAGGATCACTTTTGGAAGTTGCCAGTTTCCAGTTTTCTATCAGCCGTCTTTTAACATTCGGTTAAAGACGGATTTATCTTTTCTTCAGATGAGGTGAGTCAGTGTTCTAGAAGCATCTAGATGAGGTGACTAGGATTAATTGGTGTTGTGTTTTCATTGGTTGCATTAATGGTTAGATGATGTGTATTAGTGACTCATGCATTATCATTAAAGCTTCTTGTTTTTCTTAAGGATATTTAGTGAGAAGCTTTCTTTTATGGTCACCCCCTTGATTGCTCCTACCATCACCTCCCTTTTTGATAAATAGTGGCCGGCCATTCTTTGTGAGAGAGAGTGAGAATGATTTCATTTTAGAGAGAAAAGACTATGGTTTTGGGTGTATGGAAATTTCATATCTCGTTTCGTTCCATCACCCGATTAAAATGGCAACTTCATTAACCGATCGTCCACGGATTTGGACGAAGTGAGACAAAGTCATCTACTCATTCTCTACATCATTCTTGGTCATCTCTTTTAGCAAACTTGACGATCGAGTTGCCTCGAGTCAGAGGCGGGAGCCCGTTTAAAGAATCGTCGACGTGGTGCCACCTCGACGAGGAGATCGGAGATCGACGAGATCGGAGCAGCCGCAATGGAGCGTGGGATGATGGTTAAAGAACGAAGGACTCGGATCGTTCGGTATAACCTTTCTACACTCTTTACAGTTTGTTAGTTTAGCAATAATGGCAGATCCGGGTTAAAGTATACGATAGCGCCAGTTAAAAAGTTTTTGTTCCACATTTGGCGTCTGTAGACTACCGGGGCGCTAGCGTAGACTTACACTTCCTAGACCATTATTTCCCTTCCACCGCCAAGGCAGAGATGGAGGAAAGATTTATTCTATTGAAGCAGAATGGAAGTCCAGTGGACGTATATGCGGCAGAGTTCAACCGTTTGATCCATTTTGCCCCATACATGGTCGGCTCAGAGGCCACCAGGGCCAGACGCTTCTTGCAGGGGCTTGATTTCGAGTTGCAGCAGTTGATTGCATCACTGGAGTTGTAGACTTTCGCATAGGTACTCAACGCGGCAAGAATTCAGGAGCAATTGATCTACAAGTTCAGGAAACCCCCAGTCGTTCTAGCACGTACCCCTGCACCTTCTCGAGGAGCCATACCGGTCCACAGGCCTGGAACGACACAAATGAAGCGTCCGTTCGTGCCACAGCATCGCCCCCAGAGACGGAACGTAGTTTGCGGCTACTGCGGTAGAGACGGGCATACCCAGAAGGACTGTCGTCGCGCCAAGGGACAATGCTTGATTTGCTGATCCAGTCAGCACAGGATTAGCGGTTGTCCTGAGCGAGCACAGATACCGGGAGGTTCTGGACCACCGCAGCAGAGGCCACAGGAGCAGAAGCAACCCTTTACAGGTCGCGGTCAGGGACGGGCTTTCACCTTGACCGCCGAGCAGGCAGAGGCATCAGGAGACGTTGTTACAGGTACTCTACTTCTACATTCCTTGCCAGCTAGAGTACTATTTGATTCTGGAGCATCGCACTGTTTCTTGTCTGAGCATTTCACTGATACACACTCCATACCATATGAACCACTAACCATGGGCTGGGAGATACATACGGGAAATGGTATTATAATATCTAGCCGAGAATGTAGATCATGTCCGGTTGTAGTGTGTGGCAGGGAATTCTATGCGAATTTCCTTCTGATTGGGACAGGCAGTTACGACACAATTCTCGGGATGGATTGGATGAGTACCTTCCATGCAGTTATCGATTGCCGTGCAAGGAATGTGATCTTCCGCATTCCCAATCACCCGGAGTTTATTTTCGAGGGCGGAAGCGAATCTTTGGAGCCAGCCAAGTACAGAGCCAAGCCCAAGGAGCTAACAGCTATGGAGATTGATGAGAGCCCAGCCCCAGAAAATGTTCGGGACTTTCTGGACGTATTTCCTGAAGATCTACCAGGTCTACCACCTCCTCGCATCTTGGAGTTCTCGATCGATTTGACTCCAGGTACGGCCCCAGTATCCAAGGACCCATACAGAATGGCACCAGTTGAGTTGACGGAATTGAAGAAGCAAATTGAAGAGCTATTGGATAAGGGATTTATTCGGCCGAGCGCTTCACCATGGGTTGCACCAGTTTTGTTAGTAAAGAAGAAGGATGGATCGCTGCGAATGTGTATAGATTATCGGGAGCTGAACAAGGTCATAATAAAGAACAAGTACCCAATCCCGCGCATCGATGACTTATTCGATCAACTAAGTGGGGCCAAGGTATTCTCGAAGTTGGATCTCCGTTCTGGATATCATCAAATCAGAGTAGCAGCCGAGGATGTATGCAAGACGGCTTTCAGGACCCGATACGGACATTACGAGTTCCTTGTGATGCCGTTCGGTGTTACCAATGCCCCAGCGATATTCATGGACTTGATGAACAGGGTGTTTGCAAAGTACTTAGACATGTTTGTCGTTGTGTTTATCGACGACATACTTGTCTACTCGAAGACCCGGGAGGAGCATGCTGAACATTTGCGCACGGTTCTACAAATTCTTCGGGAAGAGAAGCTGTATGCGAAGCTAAGCAAGTGTGAATTCTGGCTCGATAAGGTTCAGTTTTTGGGACATATTGTTTCGGGCGAAGGCATCTCGGTGGACCCGGCAAAGATAGAATCTGTCATAGATTGGCCAACGCCGAAGTCAGTGGCCGAGATCAGGATTTTTTTGGGTTTGGAAGGTTATTATCGGAGATTCGTCCAAGACTTCTCAAGAATCGCTGAACCATTGACGATGCTGACACGGAAGGATGTATCGTTTGCATGGACAGAGGAGTGCATTCAGGCATTTGACACGCTGAAGCAGAAGTTAACCACGGCGCCTATTCTTACAGTACCAGATGATTCCGGTGGTTTGGTGATACACAGTGATGCCTCAGGGAAGGGTTTAGGCTGTGCCCTGATGCAGCACGGCCGAGTGGTTGCTTACGCCTCTCGACAACTGAGAAATTATGAGAAGAACTATCCTACGTATGACTTGGAGTTAGCTGCAGTAGTCTTTGCATTGAAGATTTGGAGACACTATCTATTGGGCGAGAAAGTGGAGGTGTACACGGATCATAAAAGTTTGAAGTACGTCTTCACTCAGAAGGAACTAAACATGAGGCAGCGCCGATGACTAGAGCTGATGGTAGATTATGACTTAGACCTTCAGTATCACCCGGGGAAGGTGAATGTTGTACCAGATGCGCTCAGTCGCAAGCCAGCGGTCATGATGTTGACTGGTCAGAGGAGCATTATTGAGGACTTCCAGAGACTCGAGCTTGAAGTCGTTACACCGGGCGCACTCAGTCAACTTTGGCAACTACAGGTGCAGTCTTCTCTGGTGGATCGCATCAAGGCTGCACAAGCGGATGATCCCCGATTGCAAAAGTTCAGAGCGCAAGTGGAAGCCGGGCTGAGAACGGACTTGATCATACATGAAGATGGCTTTCTGAGATTCGGTAGCAGACTCTGCGTACCCAAGGGAGATGTTCGAGAAGAAGTACTGGCTGAGGCGCATAGTTCAGCTTATTCTGTACATCCGGGAGGTACAAAGATGTATCGGGACTAAAACAACACTTTTGGTGGAACGGAATGAAGCGGGAAATTGCGAGGTTCGTATCCAGGTGCTTGGTATGCCAACAGGTGAAGGTGGAGCATCAGAGGACAGCGGGATTGTTACAACCACTGCCGATACCAGAATGGAAGTGGGAGCACATTACCATGGATTTCGTGACGGCCTTACCACGGAGCCCTAGGGGCAATAACGCCATTTGGGTTATCGTTGATCGCCTCACGAAAGCTGCACACTTCATACCATTCCGAGTGGGACAGTCGACAGAGTCACTGGCAGAGAGATATATGCAGGAGATAGTGCGACTTCACGGTGTTCCAGTCAGTATTGTGTCAGACCGGGACACCAGATTCGTGTCGCACTTTTGGAGGAGCTTACAGGAGAGTTTGGGTACCCGCCTCAAATTCAGCACAGCTTATCACCCGCAGATGGATGGACAATCCGAGTGTACGATTCAGACGCTCGAGGATATGTTGAGAGCTTGTATGTTGGACTTTCAGGGTTCCTGGGAGGACCATCTGCATCTAGTTGAGTTTTCTTATAACAACAGTTATCAGGCTAGCATTCAGATGGCCCCTTTCGAAGCACTTTACGGGCGGAAGTGTCGATCTCCAGTGTGTTGGGATGATGTGGGAGAGCGAAGATTATTGGGTCCCGAGCTTATTGTTCAGACAGTCGACAAGGTCCAATTGATCAGGCAGCGTATTAAGACGGCTCATGATCGACAGAAGAGTTGGGCAGATACCAGCAGGAGGGCACTAGAATTCGAAGTCGGAGATCACGTGTTCTTGAAGATTTCCCCTACCTATGGAGTTATCAGGTTCGGAGGTCGGGGAAAACTCAGTCCCCGTTTTATCGGACCTTTTGAGGTGCTAGAGCGAGTAGGAGAGGTGGCCTACCGACTTGCCTTGCCTCCATCGCTAGCTGGTGTGCACAATACCTTCCACGTGTCATAGTTGCGGCGTTATGTTCGGGATGAGAGCCATGTCCTGGACTATTTGGAGCTAGTTTTGGGTATCGATCTATCATACGAGGAGCAGCCCACTACCATCCTCGACCGCAGAGAGAAAGTGCTGAAGAATAAGGTCATTCCGTTAGTCCGAGTGTCTTGGGACGGTCGTTCCCCAGGGGAATCCACCTGGGAGCGGGAGGAAGATATCTGTGCTCGTTATCCACATCTCTTTGTTTAGTACCTTGTTTCTTTGTATTCTTGTTAAATTTCGAGGACGAAATTTTTGTAAGGGGGGTATGATGTAAATCCCCGTTTCCTTCAATAAAGCTTTCCCTATTTTCCCCAAGTTCCCGAATATCATTTCTTTTTCCGTACCATTATTTTGTGTGAGGATTAATGCGTAAGTTGTAGTATTTATCTTCTAAAACCAATTGGATAACCAAAACCCAAACCAAATAAATAATTTCACTCATATTAAACCCCCAGCCCATAACATATTTTTCCCCTAAGCCCAACAGAACAAATTAATTTCTTTTAAATCCCCAAAGCCCGGCCTTTCCCCATCTCCTCAGCCCATGAAAAATTTTAGAGGAATTCATTAAATTAAAACCCTGGCCCAAGCCCAACTCCTTTCAGCCGCATCTCAAACCCGACCCGGCCCACACCCTACTCTTCTTCTTCACAACGGCTCTTTTATTTTCCCGCTCGCCCGATCCACTTTCTTCGCCTTACCTCGCGCCCACGCCCACGCCTGCGCTCGTGAGCCGTTACCCCACGTCGCGCACCCCTCGCGATCCACTCAACATCCTCCTCCCTCGTTTCTCCTCCACCCACAGAACACCTCACTATCTTACTCCACCAACCGAGAACCCCTACACACCCAACCCCTGTACACCTGAGCTCACCTGCATCCACCCGACCACCCATCCCACTCGACGCCGTCGAGGCTCCAACTGACCAGAAACACCTCATCGACTTTCTCCATCCTCAGCATCGTCATCATCACTCCAAAAGACCCACACCCGAGCTCTCTCTCTCTCTCTCTCTCCAAAATCCACATCGCAACACCCACTGTACGCATCGCCGGAGCGACGCCGCCGACCTTCGTCGACCCCAGCACACTCCCTGAGATCCATAGAGCACCTCTCCGCTTCCAGCAAGCACAAGACGTCTCCGTGCCACTCTGACGTCAAACCCGTATCGCGAGCCAAGGTCGTGCAAACCAATTCACACCGTTCGTCGCGCGTTCGTGACGTTGCCGCCGCCGTGCATCCACGAAATATTTCCAGGCAAGTATTTTTACTTGCTACATGCTAATCTATTCATGTTACAAACTCAAATCGTATAAATTACAATTTTACAATTCATGATAACTTATATGATATACCCGTTCGATGCATGATCCCAATGGAAATATTCATCTAATTTGACGGAATTGGATTGTCTATGCTGGCCCATGTAGTGATGAATACTGTGTATAAATTTCACTGGAAAATACGACTGTTAATGGCTAAAACGAATACCCCAAAATATACCCGTAAAACTAGAAATTTCACGTATCTGAAAGTCGTTAAAATCGCCATAAATTATGACCATACTAGAATGATGCGTTCGAGGGCTTAAATCGAAGCCGACTCGACGAACTATAACCCTATGCAAGTTTCTAATGGTTTATGTACTGAAACTGTGACGATATTTGGATCGGAGTGCGGCTCTGGACTGCAGTCCAGAGCGACTCTGGTTACTGTTTACCGTTCCGTAATGTGTACCATCTTGTTTCCTGAACTCGTATGTTGCAGAACTCTGCAGTTTATTAAAGGTGAATATGCTAGCTAAATAACACAAGTGGTTTCATTCCGTTTCATTGTCGTTTGCTATTTAATTTGTAAATAAATAGGGCAGGACGTATAACAGTCCAGAACAGATTCAGAAGTGATATACTAGTGTTAAACAGTGTATAACTTTCGACGTACAGATGTGATTGAGAATCCGTCTATTGCGTTGAATACCCTATTGAAAACCCTAGATTTTATTCAACTATAGCATCGCTAAATTCTGAACCCAACTGGGTGAAATTCGTGTCGCGAAACGGATGTTCAGTTCAGAATTTCCAGCCGCGAGCACTTAAAATGAAACGGCTGTAACTTGAATACCGGAAACCCGATCGAACTGAAACTAATTTTTATGAACTTCTGACAGAGTGTGCTATTTATCGTATTTGTATCATTTCATTGAATTCCGAATATATGAATTTATGAAAATTTTGTAATTTGATGTCGTGCATATTGGTTCATAACATACTTGGCTTGTTAATGGCATACATATACATATCTTACCCCATTTGCCATATACATAGTGTTAGTGCGTGTTAGTGTTCAGTGGACATTGCATTATCGTGCGTGAATGATATTGGTTTAGGAGTGTCGATTACACCAATGGAAAGTGAATGATTCGTGACAGTGATTGATTCAGTGAACAGTGATAAAACAGTGCCATTGGTATACTTGTACACGACTAAATCAATATTCATAAATAGTGAAACCTGGGGAAAACGGGGAAATCGAAGTGGAAAGAGAATCGTATTTAGCGGGACCGTGTTTTAGAGGATGATCATTCGAGCAGTGATATATATATATTAGTTAGGATCTAGCAATCCGGCTGACAGGGTTATGTCCCGGGCATGTGGGCCGTTGTCTCGGGTATGTACGAGACTCCTGTTAAACATGATCCTCCTTTCCACTATACGATTTCAAACATGACCTAGAGACTGATAGGGACATAGATCATACTTTGCATCATATAGTGACATAGCGATTACACGCATTGTACTTTCACTGTTATTACCTCATCTACCTGTTTCACCTCATTATAATAATATTGCTATTGTGTCGCTCTGACGACTTGAGTGTGCATGCTCAGATCTCGTGGAAGAATCAGCGCAGGAGACGGATTTACCTTTCGTGCTGACGGAGATCTAGTCTGGAGTACTTCTCTTTCTTTTCTGCTTTCCATAAAAGTGATCGTGTAATTGAACTTGGTTAGTAACTCTTCATGTTTATTTGTAATTTGTGAACAATGGATTTTAATGTAATAATTTTGTGATGTAATTCCTTTACTACTGTGCTTTATTTACTGATTACCATGTAATGCTAGAAGCCGAAGTGTGACTACGGCGGGATTATTCCTTGACCGTAGGAGCATGGCTGGCCTAGTCATCCCTCGTTTTCCGTATTTTGGGAAGCGGGGCGTGACATTATATCTGTGAACTGTTTAATGTGTTCGTAAACCTCCCCTAACTGCTAGTATGTCGGTTGGCAGGGGGTTGCACATTTCTGTAATGTTTTTATTGTTTGTGATTATGAACTTGATTGGATTGTTGTGATGATTAGCCGGAGTTTAAGATGGGTTATTATATTCATTCATTCGATGTAATTGTAATATGTTGTAATATTATTTTGCGGGGCACATCCAGGTTGCGGTTGTAGCCACCGTTGTATTATTTCATTTTACTATTTTTGCTCCTAGGATAGACCCAAGGTGGGGTGCATAAACTACCGGGTAGTTTGAAGTGTTTAGTGGCCTACTCATGTTGTTGAGGGAGACCGCTTCACTTCGGGTACTTGGCGGGTAGTTTGCCGTACCCGTAGGGGTCTAGGGTAGGGTAATGGCTATTCATCACAACTGTGTATTCCGTCTTTCGTTGCAGGCTCAAAAGAAACGCGGATTGCTAGTATATCCAATAATGTTCATCTGTGATCTGGAATGCCTATTATTGCGTCAGACGAATGTACAATATCTATAAATGATGGCTATTTATACGTCACTTATGTTTTACACCCGCGCTAGCCCAGCCCCCGCTCTGTTGTTAGTTAAGTAACCTAACGGGTGATGACGGGACCCAGTGGCTGATGCGGATGGCATAAGAGAACGTTGTATTTTCGTTGTTTTCTGCAATGATAGGTTAATGATGGGACGCATTATTATTGATGCAAAGAAAAAAACCAAAGTTGAATTGTTGGAAAAATTTAAAAGAAACCACTCGGTTATTTTAAAACAGAGGATATTTTTAATTGCGGAGTTTTAACCACTCCTTTTAAAAGCTATCAGGTTCCTTCGGTCATATCAAGTTCACTACGTTCACGGTTTCGCCAAAACTATTCGTAGCCCTCCGTCATTTCATTTGAGTATTCAGTAGTATTCAAGCTATGCATTTTGGCCAAAGTCAAGGCATAGTGTTTGGTAGCTGCTGGGTATTCATTTGTTGCATAGATAGATGAGTTAGTTTGGGACAGTCGTATTATTATTTGACCAAAGTCAGGGGTATGTACGGATGAGTTCAAATTAACAAGATAATGATGGGTAGAACTTGACATGTGACTTATGACATTTTGACCAAAGCCAAGGTCATAAGAGTATGGGGCAAAAATTTAATCGGGAATTTCTAAAGAAACTGAAATTTGAAAACAGATGCATACCATTTGGAGTTTGATGAATATTGGTAGGATTCCTTCAGCATTATCATACGATGATATTTGGATCCCGATCCTACTGTGAGTATATGCTACTCATCAGGAGATTCGTCACTTAACGATCAGTGCTATAAACCAAGTAGGTGCCGAGAAAGGTGTCAGCGGGGTTACGCCCCCAGAGAAAAGAGGTTATTTAATTAAGGAACTTAGCGAAAGCGTTGGAAAACCTCCCTCGAAGTATCGACACCAGCCTGGCTGAACGGTTAAGCAAGTATTGTACAGTGAGAATAGTCCTGACTAGTTCTTCTATTTTGGTTTGAGGAGGAATTCGAGAAACAGTGGGAGCCATCCAGTTTAGATAAACTAAAAACCACTCTAAACTTGCAAGAGCATCATGCTAAAGTGTTCTCTCTCTCTCTCTCTCTCCTAATTGCAGTGACCCAGATAATGACAGGACTTAAGTTACTATTAGAGAAAAATATACTGACAGGGCCAAACTATAAAGATTGGTTGCGGAATGTCAAAATGGCTTTGACCTATGACAAATTGGGGTATGTCCTCACCGCTAAGGAACCTGCTGTCCCAGGTCCTAAATCCAGTAATGCGGATAAGGAAATCCGCAAAACCTGGGATTTAGATTGCGCGAAGGCCAAGTGCATCATGCTTGCCTCGATGAATAATGAACATCAGAGGAGGCACGAGGATATGGATCTAGATGCCATATTTCTCCATACAAAGGAACTTTATAGAGAGCAGTCTCGTATAGCAAGATACGAGACCTCAAAGAACTTGTTTCGAGCGAGGTTGGCCGTCGGATCATCAGTAGGAGAACATGTCCTAAAGATGATTGGCTATATTGAAGAGCTCGCAGACCTTAGGACGAATTTGGATAATGAGCTCTATGCAGACTTGATTCTCCAGTCCCTTCCTTCCACCTACGCCCAGTTTATTCTGAATTTCAACATTCAAAGAAAATAAGTTGAACTTCCAGAACTCCTTAACATGTTGAGCAGTGCAGAGGGCACCTTGCAGAAGGCAAGGGAAACACCCGCTATGTTTGTTAGCGGTGCTTCTTCTTCCGGGTCCAAGGCTAGGGCCAAAGGAAAGAAGAAGAAGGCCGCCTCCAAACCTAGAGGAGGTGTTAGTAAGGTGGGAGCGAAGGGAAAGAAAAAGATTGCGGTGCCAGTAGTGGCCCAGGATGAGTGCTTCCATTGTCATAGGAAAGGGCACTGGAAGAAAGATTGCAAGGCGTGGAACGCCAAGAACCAGGGACCGAAGCAAGCTGCGGCATCGACTTCAGGTGTGTTTGTAATTGAGAATTGTCTGTCAATCAACTCTACTTCCTGGGTATTGGATACCGGATCAGGATCTCATATATGCAATTCATTGCAGGCACTGAGAAACCGTAGAGTGCTGAAGGATGGTGATATGACCCTGATGGTTGCTAACGGAGCTAGCGTGGGAGCTATGTCCGTAGGGGATTATCACCTGGGATTGACAATTGAACACATTTTGGTTTTACATAACTGTTTTTGTGTACCTAGCTTAACATGTAATATCATATCAGTTTCCTTGTTATCAAATAAAGGTTATGATTTCACGTTTGTAAGTGATGTTGTTAACATCCACCTCAATCATAGTTTGATTGGGTCCGGTATACTGGATAACGGTATATATGTCTTAAACCAACTACAAATTTTCAATGTCCAGAACACACTAAAAAGAAAGTCTCCAGATTTAAATAAGGCTTTCTTATGGCATTGTAGACTAGGTCACATCAATGAGATAAGGTTAACTAAGTTACATAGAGAAGGATATTTGGACTCATTCGAATATCAAACTTATGCCACTTGTCAGTCATGTCTCAAAGGAAAGATGACAAAGACTCCATTCACTGGACATGGAGTAAGAGCGAGCGAGCTCTTAGGACTCATACATAGCGATGTATGTGGTCCAATGTCTACACATGCAAGAGGTGGTTTTTCCTATTTAATTACTTTTACGGATGATTACTCTAGGTACGGATTCATTTATTTGATGAAACATAAATCCGAGGCTTTTGAGAAATTCTAGGAGTATAAGAATGAAGTAGAAAACCAAACCGGCAAAAGTATCAAGACACTAAGATCTGATCGAGGTGGTGAATACTTAAGTGCCGAGTTCCTAGGTTACCTAAAAGAGAAAGGAATTCTCTCTCAGCTTACTCCTCCATACACTCCATAGCATAACGGTGTATCGGAGAGACAGAATCGAACCCTATTAGATATGGTAGGTTTCATGTGTAAGTCTACGCTAGCGCCCCGGCAGTCTACAGACGCCAAATGCGGAACAAAACTTTTAAACTTGGCGCTATCGTATACTTTAACCCGGATCTGCCATTATTGCTAAACTAACATACTGTAAAGAGTGTAGAAAGATTGTACCGAACGATCCGAGTCCTTCGTTCTTCAACCATCATCCCACGCTCCGTTGCGGCTGCTCCGATCTCGTCGATCTCCGATATCCTCGTCGAGGTGGCACCACATGATCGGTTCTTTAAACGGGCTCCCGCCTCTGACTCGAGGCAACTCGATCGTCAAGTTTGCTAAAAGAGACGACAAAGATTGATGTAGAGAATGAGTAGATGACTTTGTCTCACTTCGTCCAAGTCCGTGGACGATCGGTTAATGAAGTTGCCGTGGAAATCGGGTGATGGAATGAAATGAACTGTAAAATTCCATGCACCCCAAATACTATCATATCTTTTTCTACAAATGAAAACATCAACCATAAGAGAGAGAGGAGGGGGCCGGCCTTATATAAAGAGAGGGGGGTGACCGTAGGAGAGGGGGGGGTAACCACATCATGAAGCTTATCATGTATGAAAAGATCTTAATCAAAACAAAAAGCATTAAGGTTAAAGCATGACTCACAAACCTAGTCATCATGCATTAATGAACCCTTAAATGCAACCAATGAAAACTCAACACCAATAATCCTAGTCACCTCATCTAGAATCTTCTAGAAGAATCCACACTCATCTCAAGAAAAGATAAACCCGTCTTTAACCAAATGTTAAAAGACGGCTGATAGAAAACTGGAAACTGGCAACTTCCAAAAGTGATCCTGAAACGACTTTCAGGACAACCCCGAAACTGTATAAATATACCCGCATTTGTATTACGACCGAATACAAATGCAACTGAGACAAAGATATTATACCTACTCAATATAATACTCGGATCCGGCTTAAACCAAAGCCGACCAGTATCATCTGCCCGAAAACTGACACGTGCGTAAACGCACGTGCATTTTCCGAACCCTGCCATAAAACCATACGGCCTCTACAACGATTCGCCCGAACTTGGGAAACTGTCTGTGGGGGACTCTAATGACTCGTCAGCACCCTGGCAGTGGGTTTAACCACAAACCGTCAGCGGCACTAGCAATGCGTAACGGCTGCCCACGGACTGACCTCAAGGGATGCCGATGAGCGCACTCATCCGGAAAACCCTACTGAGCCTAACAGTGACAATGTATATACAGTCCGGTCCGTTCGTCAATGAGTATCGCATATCTGCCTAGGGGGCTAGTAACGTCAGACCCCCAATAGCAGTATAAGTCGTGTCGGAGTGAAGCCCAATAACACCCTGAGATACTACTGGAGTACCTACCAGTAAATCTCCTGCCACGGCCGTGGGCTTTGTGTAATGGCTCTCCTAGACACAGCACGATCTCGCCCCCAATACCGGGAGAGGCGAATCCCCTGCCGATCCGCTCACGTGCCTCCATATGGCTCGGGACTGTACCCAAAAACTACCTGTTTGCACGACTCCTTTGAGCCGTGGTAGGGTAGAAATCAAAGCACAGTGGGAACTCACACGAGACAAATGACGACCTTAGGTCGATGAACTAACCTGTACACATGTCACCAGGGAACTGCTATCTGACGGTAGATATAATACTAACTAGCAGATTCCCGGCGAGTCCTGTCCGGTGTACTCATAACCCAATGAGCACCTGTATACATCTTAGGTGATCCAACTGACACCAGTGGCTTGTGAGACCGGCCACCGCCCCTCGTCGGGGTCTCGACTGTACACACTAGTCTACTCCGGAGTTTCGATGCCCTGTCTCGAAACTCCCACGACTAGGGACCACAATTAAGGATATGCGTATAAACTACCCAACTCTCACGTATATGATCGCCATCATACTGTTGGTAGTAAAGCAAGATCCTAAGGGCTCTATCAAAATGTAACATGCAATCAGTCACCTGAACATGTACACGACTGATAAAGGCAAACCAGATAGCATACAATCATCTTGAGTAAGACTGTGCTACCGGGATAGGTCCTCCGCAATCATTGCAATCACGTACCTGCGATCCAATAATTGACTATGAGGGCACTATCTCCAACAATCTCCCACTTGCACTCAAGGCTAATATTGCGATGTCGACTACTCACAGCCCGTGTGAAACCGAACATCCAACTCCTCTACTAATCAGTTTCACAAAGCCCGTTTGTAAAACTATTATGTTCGAGAAATAGCCTCGGTGAGTGGATCCGCCTAGAAGTTTCTTTCTGTATCTCTCTTAATCTCAAGTTCGCGGAGAAAGTCATCTCCCGAATTGAGTAGTACCTGTCTTAGAATATGTTTGGATATCTGATGGGACCTTAGTTCATAAATGAACTCCATATCCAAACTTCTTAGACTGTATGGATCACTGAACCTAATCAGTATCCGGCACCATGCCACCCACAGTATCCTCTGGAACCACCTGTCCATAATACTGTCCTTCGTCAGAAGGAAAACTAAAACTCTGACAATCACTCTGTCATCCATGTCACCTTTGAAGCCTGGAATGATAACCGTCTCCCGAAAGAGGCTGCCGTTATCAAATCCATAGAACATGTACTAATGTTCTAAAACTGCTTCCTTATGTTTCTCCAGGATTGGATTAATACAAACTTATTGCATCTAGTGCAAAAACAACATTTGGTGTGGTACTTGACATCTCATGATTGACTCAATTGCCTAAGCAAGTGATCTGCCAATCATGTACATCCCTCTCCCCTTTAGTCTGTAAGACACCTTTAGAGAGGGTGACTCCATCACCTGCAGGTACACCACCATGCTAGGAGTCAACTATTCCAAAAACCATTAGAATATCTGTCAAAGTACCCACATTGGGAAACTACCCAAATCCAGATCTAAAGCCATAGATCCAGAAACCAGAATGTCAAATATTATATCCATATCCTGTCTGGAGAAACAACTGTGTGACGACTACAGTACAACCGATCATAGTATAGGAATTTTACTTCCTACTCTGTGTATGTCATCCAGATACCATGACATCACACCCTACTACCTTCTTAACTGATCCATCCCCTATTCTGATTGAAGTCAAACCCATGACTGTCACATCAAAATTAGATGATCTATCTCCGCTATAACTGCTCAAGTCTATAAATAGATATAAGCATCTTGCCCACTATTCTTCCGCTGCTCCCACTGACTATGACAACCCTCCTACTGGGTCTCATATCCTGGAACAACAGTAGTGTCAAGTCTTGGTAGATAAGAACCTCCCTGTCACCGTCCTTGAGCCTACCGAAGTACCTCTCGGGTGTCTGAGGTTACCTACCATACCTGCGGAGTGGCTATTGGAATGTCAAACCTGATTGAATGTATAGGTCCTATTAAATTTTCCGTAATCGTTCACGGTTCTGGAATCACTTCCAGTTCTACCATACTCCCACTACTATTTTCTGAAAAAGATCCATTTTTACTAAAACTGTGGCGAGTCAAGAACAATATCACTATTGATCTTCCAAATGGTAGAATATCAACCCTCGTCATAGCCAGGGTCACCCACAAACAGCCATTACAGAAACGTGCCCTGAGTTATCCAGAGTCTGGTTTTAATCATAAGCTGGACAACTCCCTGTACCTTAATTTCTTTTAAGGTACGATCCATTCTATATCCAATACAGAAAATTTGGCACTTATTTAATTGGTACCATATTCAAATCATGCAGCTGTCTCCAGTGCATATCAACTTAATGGAAAAAGGCAAATCAGCATTACTCAACTTAGGAATCTATCCAATTATGAGTAACCTGAAAGAGAAACACGTTTCTCAAAACCATCACTATCATCTGAATACCAATCACAAGAATCTACATCTTCGATCTCTTTGAAGAATCCCGATACTTGTGACATCTGGTTCTCTACTTTATTCTTATACCCACAACTTCTCAAAACTTAGACCTTGTATTTCTGCGAAACACTTGTCTAAATACTAGAGAAGTTATAAGTAAACATAACATAGTACGAGGACCTACCCCTTTGTCCTGATGGACACTGGACAACATACAATACTCTGTATAAGTCCGCTGAGTTGAACAACTCAAAACCTGTGCGTTGTAGGTGGAAAACTGTACCCTGGTGATTTACTCAAATATCACCAATTACAACGAATTCCGATATAATGAGGATGATCACCTAATTCCCAATATCTTACTCCCACTCATCATCTGTAAAACCATACAGATATGAGAATGAAACCTGGTAAATACATACCCTTGGAGTAAGTGTCTAATCGGGAAAACAGTTTTTCTTTAACAATGCACTGAAACATGAAAATGTTTCGTAGGGGTATCCTGGTATTCATAGCAATGCCTCTTCCATAATCCAATTCATGACTTCAACCGTATACTTTATTGCCGTCTCTTCAAATCCCTTTATTTGTCTTTAGTCGTTACCTTCTGTACACCATCGTTAGGCTAACTGGTTTTCTTCCTTCCCTACCGTTCGGCACCAGCCTATGGTTTGGAAGAAGACTATCCAGTAAGCATAATAGGTGTACCCTCCTAAACCAAGGAGTACTCGCATCTCGAGAGAAGGTGATGATAAAAGACAACTGAATAATACCTTATTCTTTTAAAGGTGAAATAGGAGTGGCGATGAAGTACGCGGTTTTGGTCGTGAATGATATCAGTCGCAATTTACTTTGCCCTCTTTCTAATCCCTTTATTTTGTCTTTACATATTACCTTCTGCACACCCTACTTAGGCTAATTGGTTTTCTTCATTCCCTACCTTTCGGCACCAGCCTATGGTTTGGAATAAGACTATCCAATAAGCGTAATAGGTGTACTCTCCTAAACCAAGGAGCTCTCGCAACCTGAGAGAAGGTGATAATAAAAGACAACTGAATAAACCAATTCTATTTCTCCTGAACCTGGATCCATCCCCGAAGAAGTCCCTTTGAGTTCGTATATAACCATACGATGAATCTATCCAATGGAAGTGGATATCCGTAGTAATACGGGTGTTCTGAGAAATGCAAAGGGTAAAAGAAGGAGTGGCAATGACTTATGCAACTCAGACAATCCAAAAGCCAGTATTTTAAGAAGGTTCGGTCAACCTGGTCACTGAGTCATAGTCTAGGGTCGGTCAAAGGTCGCTGCCAAAGAGAGAGAGAAAAGAAACACTCTGCGTGCACTCTAACCTAGATCAGAATGGTCATCACTTTATCTAATCCGGAAACCTCCCACTGTCCTGTCAAATTCTCCTCCAAACCTAAAGAAGAATCAATCGGGATCACCCGAAGAGTAAACCAACTTATCAGTGGGAATCGGGATCCAACTCTCATCGCATGATAACGTGATGGAATGCATCCACGTTACTCATACTCCAGAAGGTATGCGCATACTTGGCAAGTTTCAGTTTCTTTAGAAACTCCCGATATGATTTTTTCCCCATGCTCTTATAACCTTGGCTTTGGTCAAAATGTCATAAGTCACATGCCAAGTTCTACCCGTCACTATCTTGTCAATTTGAACCCACCCGCACATGCCCCTGACTTTGGCCAATCGGCAGAACGACTGTCCCAAACTAACTCATCTATCTATGCAACAATTGAATACCCAGCAGCTACCAAACACTATGCCTTAACTTTGGCTAAAATATATAGCTTGAATACTACTGAATACCCAAAAGAAGTGACGGAGGGCTACGGCTGGTTTTTGGCGAAAAACCTTTAGCGTAGTGAACTTGATATCGCTGAAGGAACCTGATAGCCTTTTAAAATATAGTGGCGAAAACCTTTTGCTAAAGAGGTCACTCCCGGTAAAGGGATCTCGGCTCTTTCCTCGTGGAATGAGGTGCAGGATATTCCACTGAATACCGCTATGCAAAGCAACTTGTAATCGACTATAGTGAAGTTATTACGCTGACGCAAACTTCTGCCCAAGGGGTCAGTCCCGGTGAAGGGATATCGGCCCTTGCCCCGTCGAATGAGGTGCAGGATATTCCACTGAATACCGCTATGCATAACAAAAGGAAACGTCTTTGCAATAACACTTTTTAAATTGTTCCAACAACTGTATACAGGTTTGTTTTACTTTGCATTGATCAGAATCAACGCAGTCCCATCATTCAATCACACCAGAAAAGAACGAAAATAAAATGTACGTATATGCCATCCGCATTCGTCACTGGGTCCCGTCATCACCCGTTAGGTTACTTAACTAACGACAGAGCGGGGGCTGGACTAGCGCGGGTGTAAAACATATACAACATCTAATAGTATATAAACCAATATACATAATCGCTCCAGGCGTGATAATATGCAACATTACAGAAAAGTAATAAGCATCACAGAACAATACAGATAATCTGGGATCCCCGAGTTTCACAGAGCCGCTGCTGAAACCCGACGTTCCCCTGTCGTGTGGATAGCCTGTGCAATGAAACCTAGACCCCTACGGGTGCGGCAAGTTACCCGCCAAAACCTGAAGCGAGGCAGTCCCCACAGCATAGTGAATGGAACACCCGGCACTTCACGGAATCCGGTAATCTTGGGCACCCCTCCTTGGGTCAACCTGTACCCCCTACGAGTGCGGCGAATAGTCTGCCAATTCTAGAGTGGGACCCCTCTGCCTCTCAAAGCCATGAGATGCGGACCCGTTGCCCCCCAGAACCCGGCTATCCGTGCACTCCGTCGCGGGGCAAAACCTAGTACAGTAATGAAAAATAGTACAATAGGTACATCGACCGCAACCTGGTCGTGACCCAAAAGAATATTATACAACAGGCAGTGACGGCAGTCCACAAGTTGGACGCTCGCTCCGCAATATCAAATGTACAAATAAACTCAAACTGTACTACCATTGCACACTGCTATCCACCACGACAAATCCGCAACATCACAGCACAACACAGAACATCAACGCGAATGTCACGTTCGCAAACCCGTCTAAAAGAACTATAGCAATTAAACGCGGTTTACCGATCAAATGACATTCCCGGTCGGAGATATAATGTAAGCACTGTAAACTAACATGTTTAAATTTCTATCGACCAAAGACCAAATATCAAAAAGTGGGCCCCACTGCTTACTGGTGAACAGTAACAAAACCTGGGCCAAAAATATATATACCAAAAATCACAAAACCCAACAGAGAACCCACTGACCAAATTTGGGAGCACGTGCTCCCCACGTGGCCGCGGAAGCGCGGCCAAACCAGGGGTTTGGCCGCCCTTCCGCGGCAGCTTGGAGGAGTTACGACCCCAAATTTTGTCGTGGCTCTTAAAAATGCCTGCACAGATTTTTAAGACATCCAGAAATAATTTTTGAGACCGTTTAAAATTAACAGAAACTGTCAGGTAGGAATTTTGCAATTTTTTGTTTTTCGGTTCGATCGAAGTTTTAAACGCGTTAGCACAAGTTAGCATAGCAAAATGGTGAGGCTCTGATACCACTGTAAGTCTACGCTAGCGCCCCGGCAGTCTACAGACGCCAAATGCGGAACAAAACTTTTAAACTTGGCGCTATCGTATACTTTAACCCGGATCTGCCATTATTGCTAAACTAACATACTGTAAAGAGTGTAGAAAGATTGTACCGAACGATCCGAGTCCTTCGTTCTTCAACCATCATCCCATGCTCCGTTGCGGCTGCTCCGATCTCGTCGATCTCCGATATCCTCGTCGAGGTGGCACCACATGATCGGTTCTTTAAACGGGCTCCCGCCTCTGACTCGAGGCAACTCGATCGTCAAGTTTGCTAAAAGAGACGACAAAGATTGATGTAGAGAATGAGTAGATGACTTTGTCTCACTTCGTCCAAGTCCGTGGACGATCGGTTAATGAAGTTGCCGTGGAAATCGGGTGATGGAATGAAATGAACTGTAAAATTCCATGCACCCCAAATACTACCATATCTTTTTCTACAAATGAAAACATCAACCATAAGAGAGAGAGGAGGGGGCCGGCCTTATATAAAGAGAGGGGGGTGACCGTAGGAGAGGGGGGGTAACCACATCATGAAGCTTATCATGTATGAAAAGATCTTAATCAAAACAAAAAGCATTAAGGTTAAAGCATGACTCACAAACCTAGTCATCATGCATTAATGAACCCTTAAATGCAACCAATGAAAACTCAACACCAATAATCCTAGTCACCTCATCTAGAATCTTCTAGAAGAATCCACACTCATCTCAAGAAAAGATAAACCCGTCTTTAACCAAATGTTAAAAGACGGCTGATAGAAAACTGGAAACTGGCAACTTCCAAAAGTGATCCTGAAACGACTTTCAGGACAACCCCGAAACTGTATAAATATACCCGCATTTGTATTACGACCGAATACAAATGCAACTGAGACAAAGATATTATACCTACTCAATATAATACTCGGATCCGGCTTAAACCAAAGCCGACCAGTATCATCTGCCCGAAAACTGACACGTGCGTAAACGCACGTGCATTTTCCGAACCCTGCCATAAAACCATACGGCCTCTACAACGATTCGCCCGAACTTGGGAAACTGTCTGTGGGGGACTCTAATGACTCGTCAGCACCCTGGCAGTGGGTTTAACCACAAACCGTCAGCGGCACTAGCAATGCGTAACGGCTGCCCACGGACTGACCTCAAGGGATGCCGATGAGCGCACTCATCCGGAAAACCCTACTGAGCCTAACAGTGACAATGTATATACAGTCCGGTCCGTTCGTCAATGAGTATCGCATATCTGCCTAGGGGGCTAGTAACGTCAGACCCCCAATAGCAGTATAAGTCGTGTCGGAGTGAAGCCCAATAACACCCTGAGATACTACTGGAGTACCTACCAGTAAATCTCCTGCCACGGCCGTGGGCTTTGTGTAATGGCTCTCCTAGACACAGCACGATCTCGCCCCCAATACCGGGAGAGACGAATCCCCTGCCGATCCGCTCACGTGCCTCCATATGGCTCGGGACTGTACCCAAAAACTACCTGTTTGCACGACTCCTTTGAGCCGTGGTAGGGTAGAAATCAAAGCACAGTGGGAACTCACACGAGACAAATGACGACCTCAGGTCGATGAACTAACCTGTACACATGTCACCAGGGAACTGCTATCTGACGGTAGATATAATACTAACTAGCAGATTCCCGGCGAGTCTTGTCCGGTGTACTCATAACCCAATGAGCACCTGTATACATCTTAGGTGATCCAACTGACACCAGTGGCTTGTGAGACCGGCCACCGCCCCTCGTCGGGGTCTCGACTGTACACACTAGTCTACTCCGGAGTTTCGATGCCCTGTCTCGAAACTCCCACGACTAGGGACCACAATTAAGGATATGCGTATAAACTACCCAACTCTTACGTATATGATCGCCATCATACTGTTGGTAGTAAAGCAAGATCCTAAGGGCTTTATCAAAATGTAACATGCAATCAGTCACCTGAACATGTACACGACTGATAAAGGCAAACCAGATAGCATACTATCATCTTGAGTAAGACTGTGCTACCGGGATAGGTCCTCCGCAATCATTGCAATCACGTACCTGCGATCCAATAATTGACTATGAGGGCACTATCTCCAACACCATGATGAGTAATGCTGAGTTACCGCGATCTTTCTGGGGTTATGCGCTAGAATCGGCGGCATATCTTCTGAACATGGCTCCTACCAAGACTGTGCCTACCACGCCATATCAGATGTGGAGTGGGAAGAAACCCCATCTTCAGCATATGAAAATATGGGGATGTCCAGCTTTTGTTAAAAAGCATCATGTGGACAAGCTCGAGGCACGATCAGTAAAGTGTGAGTTTGTAGGATATCCAAAGAACTCCAAGGGATATTATTTCTATTTCGCAGAGGAACAAAAGGTTTTTGTTTCTTGTAATGCCCATTTTCTAGAACAACAGTTTATAGAAAAGGAAACAAGTGGGAGAGAAATAGAACTGCAAGAAATTCCAGAACCACAAACTACTACTGAAAGTTTGGTAAGACCAGTAGTTCAAGAAGAACATGACATTCCCGCACCCCTCCGCAGGAGTAGTAGGCCGTCTCATCCGCCTGAGAGATACTACGGTTTTCTCATAGATGGGGATAGAGAGGATTGCGTCATTGATGATGATGAACCTACTAGCTTCCAGCAGGCCATCCAGAGCGGCGACTCGGTACGATGGCTAGATGCAATGTGGACCGAAATAGAGTCCATGTACACCAACAAAGTATGGACTTTGGACTTTGCTCCAGATGGGGTAAAACCCATAGGATGCAAATGGATCTTCAAGAAAAAGATTGGTGTAGGTGGACAGGTAGAAACCTATAAGGCTAGACTTGTTGCAAAGGGTTTTCGTCAAAGACCTGGTTTGGACTATGACGAAACTTTTTCTCCAGTGGCTATGCTCAAATCCATTCGGATCCTTCTTGCTATTGCCGCCTTCCATGATTATGAAATCTGGCAGATGGACGTAAAGACGGCTTTTTTGAATGGTAATTTAGAAGAGTGTGTCTATATGGATCAGCCAGAAGGTTTCAATCAGACTGGGAGCAGCGGAAAAGTGTGCAAGTTGCTTAAGTCCATTTATGGACTGAAGCAGGCATCGCGGAGTTGGAACATCTGTTTTGATGAAACAGTCAAAGAATATGACTTTATCAAAAATCCAGATGAACCATGTATATATAGTAAAGTTGTAGCACGAACTGTCGTATTCCTCGTCTTGTACGTGGATGACATTCTATTGATAGGAAATGATATTCCTATGCTACAATCTGTCAAAGGATTCTTGTCACACAGGTTCTCCATGAAACACCAGGGTGATTGTCACGACCCGAAAGAGCACGTGACTGGCCCTTGAACCATATGAAGTCAATAGGACTCCATCTGATCCAAGTAAGCCAAAAGCCCAGAAATCTAAAACTATTTTAAGAGTAAATAAAGAAAACTGGTTTAAAGAAGTGAAGAAAAACATGTTTGAAGTCAAGGTTTTTAAATAACTAAGCCGAATATGCATTTTAAAAATGTAAAGTCTTTTCTAAAAATTTCGGCAGAGTTTCTTTTGTAAATACTGGCCCCGAACGGGGTACAACAAGAATAATATATATGCAATGATAAAAGGCATCCCCAAGCGGGAGCTAGCTCTTCGTCAATCGACGGTCATAACCACACAAGCAATATAATATACAACGCCGAATGGCGAGGATCAAAACTCACAATAACATGAAAACCGTCATACTGCTACACACGACTCTAAGGTCAAAATAATACATCACTAGTGTCTAAGTCTGAAACAATATACAAGTTTTGGTTGATGGAATTCTAGATACAATGAATAATACATATACAAGGGTGGTTCTGATGCAAAGAACCCACCTACCAAAAGCAATTCACTCGCAAAGGAAGCAGTGTGCCAGAAATGCCGCTATGGAACCTGTACGGCAAAACCTGCAAGAACTGTGGCACAACGGGGGTGAGTTGCCAACTCATGAATAGAAAATATCTACAAGCAGAAACCGAAATCATGACATAATCCTAGGTCAATACGATCAGTATATGATATAAACCTCAAGAGTAAGTCTGAAGCATGATAAGGTGGCAATGTAACATCTAAACATGTAGGTAGTGCCAAATACTCGTGCCAGTGCCTCAGGTAATAACATGTCATAAATATAAGGTATGTCTGCATTAAGTAAATACGATGAAGTATCAAAATGAATGTCAATACACATATATTAGCGTCCCATTACACCAATATTGGTATAAGGGTATATATAACAGCGCCCTTATACCCTGTTATATAAACAAATGAAGTTTGATCAATGTAGTCAAAGTCTGTATGTAATCAATGTCTGTATATATGTGGATCCCGTCCACCTGTCACCCAATGACAATAAGCATCATGCATGCAAATATGAGGATATAATCAAATCATAGAGATCATCATGAAACCTGTGCCTAGCATCGGCACGTAAATCCTCGTCCATATGGGGCTCCATCTGCGGTATCGGCCCTCGACCCCGGCAGCACGGGTCAGCCCATGTCCATCTCTCAACTCCGGTCGGTATCCTCCAGATATCCGCCGAGCTCAAATACAATCACCGGTAGGTAGTAGTCCTTCTGCCAGGCTCACCGTCTACTACACAGCGAAACCGTTCTCGCCCCGGGTACCATACCAGGTCCACCATGTACCCGCAATCGACCTCATCCGCCTCCTCGAATCGGGTTTCACATGTCGCTCTCAGCACCGAGAAAACACATGGTGGACGCACTGAAATATCATATCAACGGTAACCGGGTTTTTAAAACAATTATATATTCTCTTTTGAAATACCCACGGTTCCTAAATCCAGAAATATCATGGAAACAACATATCTCAATGCGTATAATCAAAACATGATGTATGCGACATGTAAAGAAAGGTAAGCATATCGGTAAGTCATGCAACATGGAATAGTAATGTGCACATGTCGAGGGAAACCGCTCTTTTTAAAATGAATCAGTTTTGAAGAATATCTTGCGGTTCCCAAATCTCTAATCAAGTCAGAATCATCTACGTAAGTGTACAGGTATAAGTGTACAATATGCCATGCAAGAATCATATCATGAATGCAACAGTACTACAGTGTAGTGGCATGGCAATTATCGATGATGAAGTGTGTGGGCCGGCAAATAGTGTACGTGGAACATACGCATCATCGATAATGGTGCTGGTGTCCTAACAGCATGATAGCAATATAGCAATAAACATATGCAAAGCAATGTGAATAGCATGAACATGCGGAACTCAAATAATCAACACCACAGTGAAGAATCTACATCAATATGAATATGTCATGCAGTAATGTCATTTGAAATAAGACGAATCAGGATTTTTAGTAAAATAAGGGCTACGGCATTTTTAAGAAAGATACGTCTTTTGAAAAATACCCGTAGAATCCCTTTACTTGTCTTTTAAGATATTCCTGATTCGTAGTTTTTGAAATAGGTATGACTCGGGTCTAGTCTAACATCTACTATGCAAACTACAGATCTAAGTATCAAGTCAATCGGGAGGGGTATGGAAACCACCTAAATCTGAGTCGATATATATATATATATATATATATATATATATATATATATATATATATATAGATATAATAGTCGGTGATCCCGCCTCAATAATATCGTGTACGATACAGTATATCGTAAGACATCCTCGAGTCATGAGTACGGATCTATCATCAATATAGGCTCGTACGGTAAATCGTCGTACGACATCCCAATAGCTGGGTACGGGTCAATATCACATTATCTCACCACATATCAGGTATCACTATCATCATATCACATAATCTGGGGTACTGATCTAAGTCTAGTACAATCGATACCATCTATTACTGCGTGTGTAAGCACACGTCCAAAGGCCCGCTAGAGATCACATGTTGTATCCCAAATACGAATCATATCAATTCACCGATCTCGCGGTACAATGCCCAACATCATCGACTCATCTCCAATGTCATCCAATATCATCAAACACAGTGCAAGTATAATGAATATGCAAGGGTGTGCGTGTAAGTGTAAATCTATTCTAGGGTTCGCGACTATGAACTACACTAGTTACTTTTAACCCTAAACTATCCATAATACACCTAACACAATATCCATGAAACACTATAACTATCATATATATATATAGTATATCAACTACGGACTGCGGGGGTGCTGTACGCCATCCACCCGACTTCCCCCTGTAGATATAATCTACTCACCTTGCGTCTTCATTGTCGACGTCACCACGCGTTTGCTTGTCGTCCCGAAGTCTTCATGGGGTATCTACACATTAACGTATCGCAAATGCGTATCAAAACAAATTCCAAACTAAAACGGCATACGACTCTCAAGACGATACGCTATGATTTATAGGTTAGAACCTATGGACAATGCCTTCCAAAACCATCAACTCCCTCGATATCGTCGTATAAACGCCAAATAGTCGAGGTAAAACACAATACACAAATTCAGACTTAAAAATACGGAATACGGAAACACGAATCCAAAACAGCAACTAAGGAAAAAGGTTCCAGATTTCACCCTAAGTCAAATTAGACAAATCTATACATGCCAGAGGTCTAAACTACTGATAAGGGGGTACCAAAACAAAAACGAGCCAATTCCTCTCTGGTCTGGCCGCAATTTGTGGCCATAAAGGATATATTTGCGGCCGGGGTTTGGAGTTAGGGGCTAGGGTTCTGGTGATAGCTTCCTGGTTGCCTGCACATGTCACTGTCCATTCAATATAATTTTCAGAGTCTCGGGTTGATAGCAGATCTCATATAAGCTTCACAGATTTCATAACTTTTCCGATATCGGTTTCTATAAATCCGTATTCTGGGTTTAAGCTTTAGGTTTGGGTCTCCATTCCAGCACTAGGGTGTTTACATAACCTCTACTGAGCTCAATTTCACATCATAACTCAAATTTTCCTCAAACCCTGACTAGGTTTTCCTCAAGTCCACAAAATCAAACAATATCGGTTCAATCTAAACATGGGGTAAAGGAAATGTAGAAACTAGGCTTTAAGGTCCAGAAAATACCTTATTTGGCAACTCAAGAATTTTCTTGAGTTACCCCTAGTGGCCAAAATCCTTACTTTCTTGGTCCAATGTGTAAATCTTGAGCTTATGCACACTTTTAATGAAATGAGAGTGGGGTTTTGGTGTAGTTTTAGAGGTGATTTGGGGCTTGAAGAGGGGAGGGAGAATGAGGTGCAGGAGCAGCAGCATCAATGGAAGAAGAAGGAGGGAAATGAGGGAAGGGAAATGGCTAAGTCCCAGGTCAAAGGAGACCATACCTCTCTCTTTCACCAAACCTCATATAATAATCCCTTATTCCATTTTCTTTTCGTTTCTTTTTCTCCAAAACCTTCTCACTAGAATAGTAACCCCAAAAGAAACATGGCAAGAAAAAATGTAACACAAGTGTGGAAAAAGATATATGCATGTTTTGCACAAAATTGCTAAAAAACCGATTAGCGATTTTTAATCGCGATTAGCACTAAATTAGCATATAACTAATCATAAAAGCTCAAAAATGGCATGATTCCATAAAATACCCTATTTTAGAATTTTCCATAATTTTTCCAAATTTTTTCCCATTTATTTGTATTTAGTAATACCGAAATATTAAAATATTCAATAAAATAATATTAAATTATAAAAATTCCCAAAAAGTAATAATTTTTTTTTGAAATGTTACAATCTTCCCCCCTTAAATAAATTCGGTCCCCGAATTTAAATTTAAACCCCCAATACTAAAACATTTCAGTAAAAATCCAAATTATCGGGGCTCCGAAAACATCAATACATAGCGAATATCATAAAAAAATGTACTGTTCTATAAGAAATCAATCCCCAAAAATGTATATAAGAATACCTCGTGCGTCTGGTGCGCACGGAAATCAAAATCCATATATGTGCCATACATGGGCACAAAACAACATCTAGGTGCAACGGGTGTGCACGAAACATCTGTCATAGACAACGTGTGTGCCTGACAGGAAAATCAGGTGCATTTGTCATGCACGAAGAATTTCGATTTAGTGCATCTGGCGTGCACCAAAATCGTATATCAAAACACTAAAGGTGCATGAAAACTATGCTGGAAACGTAAATCACATCACCGGCATAAAATAGGCATGAAATCACAATCAATATCTCAAATGTAATAACTATGCGCAAAATATAAATACCCAGTGGGTGCAAGAAAACAAATATCATGAAACTCAGTCATCAAAACTAAATCATGCAAACAGAACGCCCAAAATACCGAAATCCAAGATGACGGATACGTGATAACCGAATCACAAAATCACAAATCATAAATACCGTCGTCGGTAGTTCCTCTTTCAAAGTCGAGAAGGAGTCGGTGCATCCAATGCTAGCAGCGCAAGATATCTACTTGCCCCTTGCTCACGGTCTGGCGTCCTCTGCCTCTGGTTCCTTATCTTCTCTGTGGATTACCTATCTCGCAATCAATCGGCTCATCGGCCCTGTCAGGTGTGCTAACGGGGACGATTCCGTTCTGGCACTTCTCTGGTCATCTCTCGGTCAATCCTCATGACCACTAATAAAGCAGCATATCACTGGCGTCGGCCTCTGGCTCTCTGAATGCACATCACACATCTGATCCTGGGTGCAAACATCATTGCAGTAGTGTCCTGGAAGGAATCCCGCTCAAGGTCTCTTCCGATCTTGCCTATGCCAGTTTGTACGGAGGCTGGTACTCTTGCATAATCTCTTCTCGCTCGATGGACATCTGCGTCCTCAGCACAGAATTTTCTCGGAAATTGGTCTCATCCCAATGCTTCTGTAAGCATATCAGGTCTCTAGTCTCGACGGGAAGTAATGACAGCTCGTTAGCGTCTCGCACGAACTTATGGTTCCACTTGTCTCTATCGTCGTCCACTATGACGTCACGCCATGCTATCTACGCACTGCACTGTTCTCGGCCTCGGTCAATCCGAAGTCTCTCGCACGGACTCGAAATCGTGTACTCTGTAGCTTCATCATTCTGTAGAAGATGTCTGGCCGAACAGGTCCTCGGGAATACGTCCCAACCATCGGATGAATACTCAATACTCGTCCGTCCTCGATCAACTCGCAACGCATCTGGGTAAGGTCCTTTATCCGAACCTGGTCAACTACCTCGTCGACGATGTCGAGCTCTGGCCTGCTGAGTGTGCTCAATATGACCCCCCTTGGGTCCTGGTCTTCTCGTATAGTATTCCAGAAAGGTCCTGTCGAGGTCTCTCTCAAATCTCATTCCTGCCGAATTTCCCGGAAGTCATCGTCCTTTACTGAAGCAAATTCTTATTCCGGAATGGCTGCATACTCGTCGCAACTCCTTCTGGAAGGTATATCCATATACAACGCCTCTGCGTGCGTATCGCATCTCTTATGTCAGCGGAGTGGGACGTCATCTCGTCGAAATCTCTTGCGAACTCTTTACTTCACTCTGCTTCAATGTCGACTGCTTCGGACTCGTCTCATCGTGGCTGCATGGACTGCGCTCCAATGGCCATGCTCGTATCTGGAGTCTCCCAAGCAGTGTGTCCCATCACATGATATCCGAATGATGTTGAACCATCCGATCGATTGTCAAAACCTCATAATCGCCAAAGAGATCAACATCTTGGGTACAGTTTAATGGTATCGAGTACATACCACAGCATCAATGGTCCAGCCGTAGAAGGGCAAACCCAAGCCTCACTAATGACGCCGCGGAACTGCCGCAAACCCTAAGGTTCAAAGGCTTTCACACGGCCATTAAGTCAAGTTAGGGTTTCATTCTTCTAGAGGGTCCATAGAATCGCTTGCAAGTCTTTTCGAATACTTTAAACTTGGAAAATGGGCTCCTGACCTTCGATCGTCTCTATCGACTCTCAACGAACCTGCGTGAAGTCGTCTCTAGCTGGAATCAATCTATCTGATGACCTCGCATCTGGGTAAGCGAACGAATCACATGTCCTAGCATCCCTCCTCGGTGACTAGCGACCTTCCATCATATCTCTAAGCATATACTCATGCTGCATTAGCTCCAATCATCTGGGTGACATCTCGTTATTTGCAGCATCAACTGGCTCATTCGTCTGTACGCTGAACAGCGCCTCAATCCTCCAGGAAAGGCAATACATTGGCGGTCATCTCTAAATCGGTCTGCTCTAGATCCGAGTAAGACTCTCCACACTGGAAATCTTTAACTCAACTGGGCCTGCTCCGGCGCATAAATCGGACGAATCACCTTCGTCTCTCAAATCGGGTAGACTAGCTATCGTATGTCTCATATTTGCCTGGAAGCTCCGGCGATCTCAGCTCGTAAACTCCGGAAGCGACATCCTATCAATCTCAGTAACAGCTGTTTCATCTGTCTGCACGGTAGGCGACATCATAATCTCTGAGGTATGCTGTACATCAACAGTCCTCTTTCAACTGGCAGCTCTAACAATGGCCCGATCATCCGGTGTAAAACCAAGCACTCGCCTCTACAAGAGGTCACAATCACCAATACTAACTCGAGATGTTTCCATGTCACCAAAAAAAACAATGGTCAGCCTTCGTACCAGACGAGCTCGCCATGACCGTAGCACTGGCAGCAGCTCACTGCGCTCAAACAATGGCGACAAGAACCTCAATCGAGTATCGAAGAAAGCCGATCAATAGGAAGAAGAAAATAACAGATCCAGAATGGATACATGATCATAATAAGGAACAACATCAATGAAAGTATGATCATGGAACTAATAGAATCGAGGATCTCAAATGGATGTATAATCATGGAAATAAAGAGAATCACTGATCTCGAAAATATGTACATCCTAAGGTTCCTTAAGCGGAGTAGCGTATCGTTAGTATGCCGCGGAACATACCCACGGTACGTCACTCTACTTTAGTCACCTATAACATCAACCAAGGGTCATCCCACGCGACGAAAGTTCGGGTCTAATACCCCCTCGACTAAGTCTAAGTTCCGTAAGGTCAAGCCTAAGTTCTGTTATATATAGACGTCCTAGGCTCCACATAGTCAAACTTAGACTCGAACCAAGGTTAACCTAGCGCTCTGATACCAACTTTGTCACGACCCGAAAGAGCACGTGACTGGCCCTTGAACCATATGAAGCCAATAGGGCTCCATCTGATCCAAGTAAGCCAAAAGCCCAGAAATCTAAAACCATTTTAAGAGTAAATAAAGAAAACTGGTTTAAAAAGGTGAAGAAAAACAAGTTTGAATTCATGGTTTTTAAATAACTAAGGAGAATATGCATTTTAAAAATGTAAAGTCTTTTCTAAAAATTTCGGCAGAGTTTCTTTTGTAAATACTGGCCCCGAACGGGGTACAACAAGAATAATATATATGCAATGATAAAAAGCATCTCCAAGCGGGAGCTAGCTCTTCGTCAATCGACGGTCACAACCACACAAGCAATATAATATACAACGCCGAATGGCGAGGATCAAAACTCACAATAACATGAAAACCGTCATACTGCTACATGCGACTCTAAGGTCGAAATAATATATCACTAGTGTCTAAGTCTGAAACAATATACAAGTTTTGGTTGATGGAATTCTAGATACAATGAATAATACATATACAAGGGTGGTTCTGATGCAAAGAACCCACCTACCAAAAGCAATTCATTCGTAAAGGAAGCAGTGTGCCAGAAATGCCGCTATGGAACCTGTACGGCAAAACCTGCAAGAACTGTGGCACAACGGGGGTGAGTTGCCAACTCGTGAATAGAAAATATCTACAAGCAGAAACCGAAAGCATGACATAATCCGAGGTCAATACGATCAGTATATGATATAAACCTCAAGAGTAAGTCTGAAGCATGATAAGGTGGCAATGTAACATCTAAACATGTAGGTAGTGCCAAATACTCGTGCCAGTGCCTCAGGTAATAACATGTCATAAATATAAGGTATGTCTGCATGAAGTAAATATGATGAAGTATCAAAATGAATGTCAATACACATATATTAGCGTCCCATTACACTAATATTGGTGTAAGGGTATATATAACAACGCCCTCATACCCTGTTATATATACAAATGAAGTGTGATCAATGTAATCAAAGTCTGTATGTAATCAATGTCTGTATATATGTGGATCCCGTCCACCTGTCACCCAAGGACAATAAGCATCATGCATGCAAATATGAGGATATAATCAAATCAAGGAGATCATCATGAAACCTGTGCCTAGCATCGGCACGTAAATCCTCGTCCATATGGGGCTCCGTCTGCGGTATCGGCCCTCGGCCCCGGCAGCACGGGTCAGCCTATGTCCATCTCTCAACTCCAGTCGGTATCCTCCAGATATCCGCTGAGCTCAAATACAATCACCGGTAGGTAGTAGTCCTTCTGCCAGGCTCACCGTCTACTACACAGCGAAACCGTTCTCGCCCCGGGGTACCATACTGGGTCCACCATGTACCCGTAATCGGCCTCATCCGCCTCCTCGAATCGGGTTTCACATGTCGCTCTCAGCACCGAGAAAACATATGGTGGACGCACTGAAATATCATATCAACGGTAACCGGGTTTTTAAAACAATTATATATTCTCTTTTGAAATACCCACGGTTCCCAAATCCAGAAATATCATGGAAACATCATATCTCAATGCGTATAATCAAAATATGATGTATGCGACATGTAAATAAAAGTAAGCATATCGATAAGTCATGCAACATGGAATAGTAATGTGCACATGTCGAGGGAAACCGATCTTTTTAAAATGAATCAGTTTTGAAGAATATCTTGCGGTTCCCAAATCTCTAATCAAGTCAGAATCATCTACGTAAGTGTACAGGTATAAGTGTACAATATGCCATGCAAGAATCATATCATGAATGCAACAGTACTACAGTGTAGTGGCATGGCAATTATCGTTGATGAAGTGTGTGAGCCGGCAAATAGTGTACACGGAACATACGCATCATCGATAATGGTGCTGGTGTCCTAACAGCATGATAGTAATATAGCAATAAACATATGGAAAGCAATGTGAATAACTTGAACATGCGGAAATCAAATAATCAACACCACAGTGAAGAATCTACATCAATATGAATATGTCATGCAGTTATGTCATTTGAAATAAGACGAATCAGGATTTTTAGTAAAATAAGGGCTACGGTATTTTTAAGAAAGATACGTCCTTTGAAAAATACCCGTATAATCCTTTTACTTATCTTTTAAGATATTCCTGATTCGTAGTTTTTGAAATAGGTATGACTCGGGTCTAGTCTAACATCTACTATGCAAACTACAGATCTAAGTATCAAGTCAATCGGGAGGGGTATGGAAACCACCTAAATCTGAGTCGATATATATATATATATATATATATATATATATATATATATATATATATATATATAGATATAATAGTCGGTGATCCCGCCTCATTAATATCGCGTACGATACAGTATATCGTAAGACATCCTCGAGTCATGAGTGCGGATCTATCATCAATATAGGCTCGTACGGTAAATCGTCGTACGACATCCCAATAGCTGGGTACGGGTCAATATCATATTATCTCACCACATATCAGGTATCACTATCATCATATCACATAATCTGGGGTACTGATCTAAGTCTAGTACAATCGATACCATCTATCACTGCGTGTGTAAGCACAAGTCCAAAGGCCCGCTAGAGATCACATGTCGTATCCCAAATACGAATCATATCAAGTCACCGATCTCGCGGCACAATGCCCAACATCATCGACTCATCTCCAATTTCATCCAATATCATCAAATACAGTGCAAGTATAATGAATATGCAAAGGTGTGCGTGTATGTGTAAATCTATTCTAGGGTTCGCGACTATGAACTACACTAGTTACTTTTAACCCTAAACTATCCATAATACACCTAATACAATATCCATGACACACTATAACTATCACATATATATAGTATATCAACTACGGACTGCGGGGGTGCTGTACGCCATCCACCCGACTTCCCCCTGTAGATATAATCTACTCACCTTGCGTCTTCATTGTCGACGTCACCACGCGTTTGCTTGTCGTCCCGAAGTCTTCAAGGGGTATCTACACATTAACGTATCGCAAATGCGTATCAAAACCAATTCCAAACTAAAACGGCATACGACTCTCAAGACGATACGCTATGATCTATAGGTTAGAACCTATGGACAACGCTTTCCAAAACCATCAACTCCCTCGATATCGTCGTATAAACGCCAAATAGTCGAGGTAAAACACAATACACAAATTCAGACTTAAAAATACGGAATACGGAAACACGAATCCAAAACAGCAACTAAGGAAAAAGGTTCTAGATTTCACCCTAAGTCAAATTAGACAAATCTATACATGCCAGGGGTCTAAACTACTGATAAAGGGGTACCAAAACAAAAACGAGCCAATTCCTCTCTGGTCTGGCCACAATTTGCGGCCATAAAGGATATATTTACGGCCGGGGTTGGGAGTTAGGGGCTAGGGTTCTTGTGATAGCTTCCTGGTTGCCTGCACATGTCACTGTCCATTCAATATAATTTTCAGAGTCTCGGGTTGATAGCAGATCTCATATAAGCTTCACAGATTTCATAAATTTTCCGATATCGGTTTCTATAACTCCGTATTCTGGGTTTAAGCTTCAGGTTTGGGTCTCCATTCCAGCACTAGGGTGTTTACATAACCTCTACTGAGCTCAATTTCACATCATAACTCAAATTTTCCTCAAACCCTAACTAGGTTTTCCTCAAGTCCACAAAATCAAACAATATCGGTTCAATCTAAACATGGGGTAAAGGAAATGCAGAAACTAAGCTTTAAGGTCCAGAAAATATCTCATTTGGCAACTCAAGAATTTTCTTGAGTTGCCCTTAGTGGCCAAAATCCTTGCTTTCTTGGTCCAATGTGTAGATCTTGAGCTTATGCACACTTTTAATGAAATGAGGGTGGGGTTTTGGTGTAGTTTTAGAGGTGATTTGGGGCTTGAAGAGGGGAGTGAGAATGAGGTGCAGGAGCAGCAGCAGCAGCAGCAATGGAAGAAGAAGGAGGGAAATGAGGGAAGGGAAATGGCTAAGTCCTAGGTCAAAGGAGACCATACCTCTCTCTCTCACCAAACCTCATATAATAATCCCTTATTTCATTTTCTTTTCTTTTCTTTTTCTCCAAAACCTTCTCACTAGAATAGTAACCCCAAATGAAACATGGAAAGAAAAAATGTAACATAAGTGTGGAAAAAGATATGTGCATGTTTTGTACAAAATTGCTAAAAAACCGATTAGCGATTTTTAATCGCGATTAGCACTAAATTAGCATATAACTAATCATAAAAGCTCAAAAATGGCATAATTCTATAAAATACCCTATTTTTGAATTTTCCATAATTTTTCCCATTTATTTGATTTAATAATACCGAAATATTAAAATATTCAATAAAATAATATTAAATTATAAAAATTCCCAAAAAATAATATATATATTTTTGAAATGTTACAGTGATGCCTCTTACATTCTGGGGATCCGGATCTATCGTGATAGATCCAAGAGGATGTTGGGACTTTCGCAGTCCAGGTATATCAACACTATACTGAAAAGATTCAGTATGGAAGATTCTAAGCGCGGTAATCTACCGGCTTATCACGGAATCACCCTCTCCAAAGAGATGTATCCCAAGACTGATTTGGAAAGAGAACGCATGTCTATTATACCTTACGCTTCTGCGGTAGGTTCTATAAAGCATGCGATGTTGTGCACCAGACCAGATGTAGCTTACGCACTGAGCGTGGTAAGCCGGTATCAGTCAGACCCAGGGGAGAAGCACTGGATAGCAGTAAAGAACATTCTCAAGTACCTAAGAAGGACTAAGGAGATGTTCTTGGTTTACGCCGGAGAAGACCTCAAGATGGAGGCCTTTGCTGATTCCGGCTTCCAGAGTGTTAAGGACGATTCCAAGTCCATGTCAGGTTATGTCTTTACCCTCAATGGAGGGGCGGTGTGCTGGAAGAGTTCCAAGCAGAACACCATTGCTGACTCAACGATGGAAGCGGAGTATATTGCTGCTTGCAATGCCGCAAAAGAAGCGGTCTGGATGAAGAAGTTCCTAACAGAACTTCAGGTGGTTCCTACCATTGTTGATCCAATACCGCTGTATTGCGACAACAACGGAGCTATAGCTTTAGCGAAGGAACCAAGGTCCCATCAGAAGTACAGACACATCTTAAGGCGGTATCACCTGATCAGGGAGATCATAGATCGCCGGGAGATCGAGGTCCGGAGAGTTACTACTGAAGATAACATTGCTGATCCATTCACAAAGGCTCTACCTCAGATTCAGTTCGAGAGGCTACTCGAGATCATCGGTCTTCGATATGCCAGTATATGGCCCTAGTGCAAGTGGGATATTGTTAGTGTATATGCCCTAGGGGCCATTCAGATAAGTGGTAGTTAGTATTCGTGCTGCGTTTGTTGGCCTTTGTCAAGGCGTAGTGTGCGGTAGCTAACTGGTGCTTATCTGCTTATGCATATGATGCAGATTGGGTTAGGGTAGTCGTGCGACCTTGTTGGCCTTTGCCAAGGGCCGTGCGGGTGGGTTTAATTCAATCAGGAAATGACGGGTTGAACTTGACTAGCATCCTATGGTTTGTTGTCCTTTGTCAAGGTCATAGGAGGTTAGGGGCAAAATATTATCGGGAATTTCAAGTATTGAAATTTGCAATGAGATTGCATACCTTCTATGAGATAGTTGGATCCCGATACCCGCTGCGAGTAATTGTTACTCCTGGGAGAGTTTTACACATTACAATTAGCCGATCAAGTAGGTGTCTAGAAAGGTGTCAACGGGGTTACGCCTCTGGGAAAATGAGGTTTACATTAATTAGGTTCGTGCGAAAGCACGGGGGACCTCCCTCAAAGTACCGACACTGGCCTGGCTGAAAGATTGGCGAACTTGTAGCGTGTAATTAATCCCGGCTAGTCTTTCCTTTTAGGGTTTGAAGGAAGATTTGATAAAAAGCAGTGGGAGCCATCCTGATTAGATAAAATAATAACCAATCTATTCTTGCAAGAGCGCACGCTGAGTGTCTTCTTCTCTCTCTCTCCTGGTAGCGACCATGTCACGCCTTAATCAAGATAATAAAACGGATTATTGACCGAACCCGCTTGTTATACTAAGCTGGGGAACGTTGGTCCCGCTCCTACTTATAATTGTTATAAGACAGAGCAGGAAATTGGGGAATACCAGATTTCCCGTGCCGCCCAAACGAGGAAAGTGCATATGATGCATCATCTTCGGGTGTGTTCGTTACACAGAACTGTTTCTCAATATTCTTTACGTCCTGGGTATATGATACCAGATCAGGATCCCAGATATGTAATCTGTTACATAGGGCTACAGAAAGGTAAAGAACTGAGAACGGGTGATAAGTTTCATGAGGAAGAAAACAGGGCAAGTGTTGCAGCCAAGTCTGTTGGTCACTGTCACCCTGTATTTTCAATACATTGATTCTGAACGAATGTTATTAGATACCGAACCTGATATGCAAAATCATATCAATCTCTTTATTAGTAAAGAAATGATAAAATTTTTTATTGTTGGATAATGTTTTGAACATTTCCTATATCAAAAGTTGATCGGTTCAGGCACGTTATCTAAAAGCATTGAAGTTCTAAATCAAACTACAGTTCTTAGTATTCGGAACACACATAAGAGGAAGAGTTCAGAAATGAACGGATCCTTCTTGAGGTATTGTAGACTAGGTCATATCAATGCGACCCGACTAGCTGAAGTTACATGTAGATGCATATTTAAATCAGTTTGAATTTACATCTTATGAAACTTGCCAGTCATGTCACAAAGATAAAATGACCATAGCACTGTTTAATGGAAACAGAGAAAGAGTTAGTGAACTCTTGGGATGATACATGTTGATATATGTAGGTCCCCAGTCTACACATGCCAAGACCGGTCCTTTGTACTTCATTACATTCTCTGATAATCTCTCAAAATTCAGACATATGTTCCTGTTGAAACACAAGTCCGAACCTTTTGAGATATTCACAGAATATAAATTAGAAGTAGAGAACCAAAATACGGGTATAAGTATTATGTCCGATGATGAGATCAGGGAGGAGAATACTTGAGCACGGAAATCCTGGACTATTCTAAAGGAGAATGAGATTCTCTCTCAGCATTACTCCTCCGTATACACCATAGCACGATGGTATATCGGGGCGGAGCAATCACACCCTATATGATAAGGTGCGCTCTATGATGAGTATTACTGAGTTACCTATTTCCTTTAGGGAGTTATGCACTTAAGAAGCTACATACCTATTGAATAGAGTTCAAATCAAATCAGTTGCCTACCACTCCATATGAGATATAGAAAGGGAAGAGCCCATATCTTAAGTTAGTTAAGATTTGGGGTTGACCGGCCTATGTCTAAAGACAAAATCCGGACAAGCTCGAGGCAACGTCTGTTATGTAGAACTGGAAATGTTCCAGCTATACAAAATGCAGATGATAATTTGACAGAACCAAAGGATTCAGTAGATTCCAACGAACCTCAGCCTCTCCGCCGATCTAGTAAGGTTCCTCATCCACTTGAGAGTTACTACGGTTTCTCTATGACAGTGGGAGCGAGGATTGCGTCATAAGATGATGACCCAACTAGTTTCGAGCTGGCCATCAAGAGTAGGGACTCTGTAAGAATGGCTGGATGGTTAGCGATCTGAGATGGAATCCTTATACACCAACAAAGTATGGACTTTGGTTGCTATATCTGAAGTGTTAAATCCCCATCAGGAGCAAGTATATCTTGAGAAGATTACTTGGTGTACATGGAAAAGTTGAGACTTTCAAAGCTAGACTTGTTAAAGATTTGCATCATAGACCAGGTATGGATTATGATGAAACCTTTTCTAAGTAGCTATGCTTAAGTCCATCCAGATCCTACTTGCCACGGCTACATACCATGACTACGATATCTGGTGGTTGGGTGCCATGACTGCTTTTCTAAATAATGATTTAGAAGAGAAGGTCTATAAGAACACAGCCAGAGGGCTTCGTAGACAGTGGGAGCAGCGGAAACGTGTGCAAGATGTTTTATGTGATAAAGCAGGCATCGCGGAGTTGGAACATCTGTTTTGATGTGGTAGTCAAACAGTTTGACATCATCAAAATGGTAGATGAACCTTGTATATACAAAAAGGTAGTAGGGAGTATGGTAGTGATCCTCGTAGAGTACGTGGATGACATACTCTTGATAGGGAAGGAGTTTCTTATGCTACGCTCGGTCAATCTCCGCTTATCACAAGGATTCTCCAGATAGGATCAAAGTGATGCCTCCTCCATCCTGAGCTTTCATCTATGAGATAGATGTTATTTGGGTGTTAGTATACTCACTAGTTGTAGTGAGATGGTATCAATCGATCCTGGGGAGAATCACTGGAAAGGTTCCAGGGTGATAAGGACGACTGAATGTCAGTCGTAGGCATTGTCTTTACCCTAAGTAAAGGGACGGTATGTTGGAAGAGTTCCAAGCTAGATACCGTGGCATACTAGACGATAAAGGCTGGATACATCGCTACTTAAGATGCTGCCAAAGAGGAAGTCTGGGTGTATATTAGTTCATGAGATGAACTTAGTTCCTCCCATTGTGTGACAATGGAGTTGTGGCTTTTGCCAAGGAACATCCGTCCCATCAGTGATCCAGACATATTCTAAGGCAGTATCACCTGATCATGGAGATGGTTGATCTCCAGGGTGATCGAGGTTAGGAGAGCAGACTCAGAGGACAATACGGCAGATCCACTCACGAAGGCCTATTCCCAGAGAGAGACTTTTAAGGGATGGTTGAGTATGAGATACTGCAACCACTGCTACAGATGGCCCTAGTGCAAATGGGAGATTGTTAGTTATATGTATGCCCTAGAGGCCATTACTGTACATAGGATGTATATTGTAGTGGATGCTTGGACATATATAGGGAGGACTTTCTTGCTCGACATGATAGTATGCTATCTGGTTACTCTTTACCTTAACGAGTATACTGATTGTCTCTCTGTTACATGTTGGTAAAGCCCTTAGGATGTGTACTTGACTACCTGGACTATGATGCGGATCATACTAGTGGGGACATGGTAGTCTATAAGTACATCCTTCAAGGTCCCTAGTCGTGGGTGTATCGAGACGGGGCATCGATATACCAGAGTAGACTAGCGTATACCTTCTCGACCCATACAGATGGGCGATGGATGATCCCATATCCATTGGTGTTTGACATCAGAGATGATATACGGGTGCTCAGTAGAGACTGGGTACACTGGACGGACTCGCCGAGAACTCCCAGATGGTATTATACCTTACGTCAGATGGCAGTTCTCTGGTGACACTGGTACAGAGTAGTCTGTTGACCCGAGATCGTCATAGAGTCTTGTGTGGTTCCCACTGTGCTTTGATTTCCACCTTACCACGTCCAAGAGGGCGTGCAAAATGGTGGCTTTTGGGTACAGTCCCGAATCACATGGAGGCAATGAGCGATAGGAGGGGATTCGTCTCTCCCGGTATAGGGAGTTGATGTTGCACTGTGTTCGATTGGCTATAACCGGAAATACCTGGCCAGGGTTGCTGAGATTTACTGGTAAGTGTTACCAGTAGTTTCTCGAACTGTTATAGACCTCATATCGACACGACTTATCGAGCTATTGGGGTCTGACGTTTTCCACCCCTAGGCGAGATATGCGACATATCAGACGACGAGACCGGACTGTACGGTAGTGTTACTGGTTGGATTCACTGGAGTGTGAGCGGGCTTGCTCGTCGATCTTCTGATCGCTCAATACCCGGGTGGCCGTTACGTTTAGCAGACCTCTTGCGGCTTGTGGGTGCTTGATATGATCATCATCTGCTGCCGGCGTATTGACGAGTCTTTAGAGTCCTACACAGAGGTTTCCTGGCTCAAGCGAAACGAAATAGGAGCGCATATGAGATATGTGCGGGACCGAGAATAATGCGTGTATGTGATACCGTATTCCATTCTTGCGATTTGTATTATTGGTCGGTTATATGTGATATAGCCGGGTTACCGAATCAAGTGTTGATTCGATACATTGATACACTTGATATTAGTCGGTTATATGCGATATGACCGGATCGTTAAATCAAGTGTTGATTTAATGATTTAATGTATAATTATATATTTGATATATTACTTTGCATTAACTAGTATTGGTTCACTTTAAATGGATTTTCTCACTTGATGTACACAAGTTGTATATGTGATATACTTTTGTGCACAAGATTGTATCATGTTTGATGATACATGAATGTTAGTGTGTATGTTTAGATTAAACCATGGTTATGTGATGGTTAGGGTTTTCTTTTTCTTATCTATATATTTATTTATTTATTTTGGCAAAAGATTAAAGAAAATAAAATGGTGGCTTGATTTGTTTTCTAGTTGAAGCTTCATGAAGCTTTGACTAAGTGACCATTTTGTCTTCATGCCTAACCCTAACCATTCACACTAACCATGGTATATTCTCTACACCTAACTATGGTTGAGATTATGATAAGTATCTAATTATTTTCTATTTTGAAGATAACTAATATACTTATCATAATATTATCATCATCTTCTTCTTCTTCTTCTTCAAGAAGAAAACCTAGCTTCCATCAATGGTGACTTGATGAAATGAGTGAGAAATCCAATTCTAAAGTGAACCCACTTCCTATTTCTTCATCCTTTACCTCTTGCCAAGTAGTAAATGGTGTTTTCTTCACAAGTTTCTTGACTTGGTGAAGTTGGAGCTTGATCTTGTGATGCCTCGACGTAGATCATCTTCGGCATCGTCGTCGATGACCTAGCCCGCCATTTCTCCGATGAAGACGACGCTAGAGCCCGGGATCCCATTTGGACAGCGAGGAGACTTCATTGCGGACCTATGGAGGTGGAGGACCGGATCTACAAAGGTTGTATTTCCGTTCTTTTAGTTATATTGTTAACTAGCTGCTTCTTTCGCCTAAATTTCTAGTTAACGATCCGTATTAGGGTTTCTCAGCACCCGTTAAATTTGAAATTGGCATGGTTGATGCCTTGTGAGACCTCTAGTGTGTGCCTAGGAACCCTACAATAACAGTCTAGCTAAACATGGTAGAATGCTACTTGGTTTTATCTATCTTAATACGTGAGTATACGTATTGATAGAGCCCTTAGGATCTTGCTTGACTACTAGCGTTGTGATGGCAGTCACACTAGTGGGGGCTGGGTAGTCTACAAGCACATCCTTTTCCAGGTCCCTAGTCGTAGGATTATCGAGACAGGGCATCGATACTCCGGAGTAGACTAGTGTGCACGCTTCTCATCCCAGTTAGGGAGATGGTCTGTCCCATAGCCGTCAGTACGTCGTACTGGAGATAGTATACAGGTGCTCGTTAGGTTACGGGTACACCGGACAGGACTCACGGGGAAATGTTGGTTGGTATTATACCCGTCGTCAATTAACAGTTCCCAGGTGACATGAGTACATCATAGTCCACAGACTTGACACTGCTACTTCGCCTCGAGTGTGTCCCACTGTTCTTAGATTGCTACCCTACCATGGCTCAAAGGAGTTGTGCAAACAGGTAGCAGTTGGGTGCAGTCCCGAGCACTTGGAGGCTGTGGCGGTTAGACAGGATTCGTCTCTCCCGGTATTGGGAGTTGATATCGCGCTGTGTCAGAGAGCCATTACGCAAAGTCCCTGGCCAGGGCAAGCGAGATTTACTGGTAGGTTCCAGTAGTTTCTCAAGGTGTAATGGGCTTCACTCTGACACGACTTATACCGCTATTAGGGGACTGACGCTTGCCGCCCCCTAGGCCCGATATGCGATAGTCTTAGACGAACAGACCGGACTGTACGGTGATTGTCACATCAGGCTCAGTAGGAGTTCAGATAGGTTTCCTCATCGGCCTTCTTATCGACAACTACCTGGGGACCGTTACGTACAGCTAGTGCCGCTTGCGGTCTGTGGTTAAACCCACTGCCAGCGTAGTAGTCGAGTCTTTAGAGTCTCACACAGAGAGTTTCCCTGCTCCAGGCGAAACGATATAGAGGTCGTATGGTTTTACGACAAGGGTTCGGACGCATACGTGTGTTTACGCACGTACGACGTTCGGACATTTTTTTCTAGCCGGCTTTGGTTTAATCCGGATTCTAGTATCGGATTATTGGATTTATACAGTCTAAAGTTTTTCCGTGTTTTCACGGATAGGTGGGGCGTTCTCGTAATTTGGCGGGAAGCTTCTAGAAGGATGATGACTTGGGGGTTTAGGTGGCATAAGCATTAAATGATTTAATGACTCATTTGTGTGATTCATCCATGTCATTAATGCATCATTAATGGTTAATGACTCATGTAGATGAATCACTCATATGAATAAATGAAGCATGATGATTAATCATTTTATTTATTTTATTTTGATAAATCATTATGCTTCATATATTCAAGAGAGATCATTATCTCATTATCATTCTCTTGCTCACCTTCTCTCTCCTCAAGCTCTCTCTTCAAACCCTAATCCTTCCCTCTCATGTGTTGAGATCAAGGATTAGATAGACTAATTAATCCATAACCTCACTCTATATCACCTAGGTGCCTTTGATTAGCAACTAAAGAAACCTAGTTACTTCAAGATTAGAGGTGAATCTTGGAATAGAAGCTCTCGGGTGGATCGTCTATTACGTAGAGGAGGCGGAGGAGGAGGTTGATAACGAAAAGACGAAGGACTTGTTTCACTAGGTATAATCACTTCTCATAGTAACAACTCCTATGTATATGTTAGTTATAGTTTAGCAAAGATTCTTCGGTTAGTCGATGTTAACTCAAAGAACAAGATTGTTTTTCATATTTCCGCCTCCCCGCAACTCGTGGGGTGTTGTACATCGACTTACAGTTCCACGGAGAACTTTTTCAGGAGAACGACGATGTGGCGATGTTGAGATAAAAAGAGTCCTTGTGTGATGGAAATAGCTTCTACACTATGAAAGTGATGAAGGTCGCCAAAATCCTTAAGAGAGAAACGTTGTCCAAGTTGACGAACAAAAGATTGAAGGAATTGTACGTTGTTACCCGTAAGAATGATGTCAACATACACCAAGAAATAGGCGACGACAGCGTTTTTGGAGTAGACAAAAAGAAACGTATCTGTCACAGAATTTGCGAAGCCACTTTGTAGAAGATAGCCTTTGAGTTCTTGATACCATTCCTTGGGAACTTGCTTGAGACCGTAGATTGCTTTACGTAGTTTGCAGACATAATTCGGTAGGGAAGAGTGGAGAAAGCTGGATGGTTGAGACATATACACATCTTCATGAAGAGTACCGTCGAGAAAAGTATTGTTAATGTCGAGTTGACGAAGAGACCATCCATAAGAGAGTGCAAGGCATAAGACAATACGCAGTGTTGTTGGTTTGATAACGGGACCGAATGTGGCAGAATAGTCCAGAGCAGGACGTTGGTGGAAGCCTTTGGCCATAAGGCGAGCTTTATATCTAGCAATGGTGACATCGGAGTTTCGCTTGATTTGAAAGACCCATTTGCAACCTACAAGATTCTGATTGGATTTAGAAACAAGATCCCATGTTCCGTTCTTCATGAGAGCATCAAATTCTTCGGACATTGCAGCATGCCAGTTGGGATCCTTCACAGCTTGAGATACACAGGTTGGTTCAAGGATTTGGGGTATTTAGTGAACAGTGGTATGATTTATATATTGGGAGTTGAAATATTTAGAATTGGGTTTTGTATATGGTTGGTTCAGAGATTTGGGGGTGGTGGAGTATGGGATAATTATGGAGAGGGTAAATGTGATTGAGCGGTTGTGGAGGAGGTTGGGGAGGTAGTGGCGGGGAGATTGGCGATGTTATTAAGATTGAAGGGTGAGGATTGTGAAGAGTCGGTGGAGGGTGAGAGGTCGAGGTTATGAGATGTTAATGATTGGGGTACAATGGGGATTGGGTTAGGTATTATAGGTAGGATGCAAAATTTGGTAGGTTGGGTATACGTGATTGGTTGTGATGCTACGCCAGGGGAGTCCAAATTTTGAGGAAGTGCCTCTTGATGTCTACTAGATACCTGCATTGGAAAATTGGTCTCGACGAATTTGACATGATGAGAAATATAAATTTTGTGAGTGACTGGGTCTAGACATTTATACGCAGATTTAGATGTTGAATAACCTAGAAAAATTTAGGGAGTATATCTAAGTTGAAGTTTAGAGGAGGTAAACGGCCTTAATCAGGGATATCAAAAACACCAAAAAATCTTGAGACGTTTGTGGTTTGGTGGACGTTGAAATAGTTTTTCAAAAAGGGATTGGAAATTAAGAACCGGTGTGGGAAGACGATTTATTAGATAAGCGGCGGTTTGAAAAGCTTGACTCCAATACTTAGAGAGATGAGAGGCCGTATGTAAGAGTGTAAGACAAGTTTCGATTCCACGACGATGGCGGCGTTCTTATGTGCCATTGTGTTCGGGTGTGTGTGGAGGAATGGTGAGATGAGAGACACCATAGGATGTAATAATGTAGGCAAAAGATATTTATTCGCCGCCATTATCAGAGTATATTGATATAAGCGGTAGTTAAAAATATGTTTAGAATTTTTTTTTGAATTGGGGAAAGATGGTGGCAACATCAGATTTACATATCATAGGGAACAGCCAGACGTATTTTGTTTAATAGTCAACAAAGATTACGTAATAACTAAAACCATCATACGACAATTTAGTGGGTACCCAAACATCAGTGTAAATTAATCGCAAAGGTTTAGAAGCACGAAGAGAATTTTTAGAAAAAAGGAAGTTTATGATTTTTATTGCAATCACAAAAATTACATTGAAAATTATTAATGACCGAGACATTAGACAGTAACTTATTTTTCCTAACAACTGACTGAAGGATTCAGATAGAGGGATGACCAAGATGACGGTGTCACTCACTTATTTCTGATTTGGAAGTATCGTGAATTTAAGATTGGATGGAGTGTGGGAGGTAGTAGACATCATTATGGCTATACCCGCGAAGAAGAGACGCCCCCCGTGCGAAGATCCTTCACTAAATAATTAGAAAGAAAAAACTCAAGTGAGATTTTGTTTGATTTGCAAAATTTAGCAACAGAAATTAAGTTTTGAGTAATAAATGGTGCACAGGATATTATCAAAAAAAAAGGTTTTTGAGGTGAGTGCAGTGTTGTGTTACTGATGTGAGAAATTTTCAAACCTGAACCATCACCTAAGTTGATCTCATCGGGACCACCATAATCGGTGTAGCTGTGAAGAGTCCCAACATCGGATGTACGGTGATGAGAAACACTGGTGTCCAATATCCAGGAGGACGGAGCGGGCTGGTTGGTTTGTTTGCCACAAGTTAAGGGAGCGTTTGCACTAGGTGTTGCGGTGGATTGGTTTACACTGCGTTCTCATGATGAAAGTGAGCGAGTTGACGACAATCTTTGGTGTTGTGACCAAAACGCTTGCAGAAATTGCAGTAGGAGTTGGAGCAGGACGAGTTGTTTGTAATTCGATGTCACATACCCCACATGGTTTGTGGGGAGGCGGAATTTACAAAAACGATTTATTATGACAAGTAACATCGACTATATTTCCAAGATCGTTCAGAAACCCTAACTAGCTAAACTACATAGAGGTTCTAAACTACTATGATAGAGTTTATACCTCCAAGTTACAAGTCCTTCAGGTCTTCTTCTCCTCTTCTGAAGCTCCTAGAAGATGCGGATCAAGCTCGGTCTTCGGCCTCCTCGTGTCGAAGACGATCCACCCGAGAGTTTATGGTTCAAGCTCCAACCTCAAGAATGAGGTAACTAAAGTACCTAGTTTACTAATCTAGGTACCTTAGGAGATATAGAGAGTTAATTGGACTATTTTATCTCATAGAATCCTAGCATTCACAACACATGTGAATGTTAGGGTTTGAGGAAGAAGGAGGAAAGCAAATGGAGAGAATGAAAAAACACAAATGATCAAGTGAGGAAGCAAGTGATGAATGGCTAAGTCTTTTCCTCACAATCAAGCATGCAATATTTTCAATAGAAAATTGTACCCATGCTTGAATAGTAAGGCCAAACTAATAAATTAAAGAATTAGTCATGCTTCACCCATACTACAAATATCTCCATATTCCACCTCATTAATCTATTTTCCAAAAATAGATAAAACTAAAATGAGGTGTCCCCTTCTAGAAGCATCTCTTGTAAAAATTACAAGAATGCCCTCACCGTATATATATACTCGTATTCGTACTGCAAAAAATACGAATACAAAGAGATAAAAATAATCCAATAATATAATACTAGAATCCAGCTTAATTCTAAGCCCACTAGTATTATTCGTCCGAACAACATCCGTGCATCTAGTACACGTATATGATCGGAACCTTGCATGTAAAACCATATGGGATCTACATCGTTTTTCCTGAACCAGAGAAACCCTTTATGTGGGACTCTAAAGACTCGACAGTATGCTGGTAGTGGGTTTTGTTGGATATGTATGCCCTAGAGGCCATTATTGTATATGTATACATGTGGATACTTGGACATATATATGTACAGGACAGTCTTACTCGATATGATAGTATGCTATCTGGTTTGACTTTATCTTAACATGTGTATGGTTTACTTGCTATTACATATCTTTTATACATGTTGATAAAGCCCGTAGGATTATTTCTAGACTACCTGCATTGTGATGGCGATCATACTTATGGGAGCTGGGTAGTCGGTACACACATCCTTAAAATGGTCCATAGTCGTAGGAGTATCGAGACCGGACATCGATATTCCGGAGTAGACTAGTATATACGTTTCTAGACCCCGACGAGGGGCGATGGTATGGTCCCGCAACCATTGGTCTTTCGCACCTAAGATCGTATACAGGTGCTCACTGAGGGATGAGTACACCGGACGGACTCGCCGAGAACTTCCAGATGGTACTATACCTATCGTCAGGTGGAAGTTCTCAGGTGAAATGAGTAAAGGTTAGTCTTTAGACCTGAGATCAGCATTTGTCTCATGTGAGTTCCCACTATGCTTTGATCACTACCCTACCACGGCTCTACTGAGTCGTGCAAACAGGTTTTGGTTGGGTACAGTCCCGAGCCACATGGAGGCAGTGAGCGATTGTCGGGGATTCGTCTCTCCCGGTATAGGGAGTCGATATCGCACTGTGTTCGATTGGTCAGGACCATAAGATCTTAGCCAAGGAAGTTGGGATTTACTGATAGGCTGATCAGTAGTTTCCCGGATTGGTCCTGAACCGCATCAACACGAATTACCAGGTTATTAGGGTCTGACGTTTACTTCCCTCTTGAACCGGTATGCGATACTCTCAGACGAAGAGACCTGACTGTACAGAGATTGTCACAGATAGGCTCAGTAGGGATCCGGATGAGTTTGCTCGTCGGCCTTCCTTTTCAACAGGTACCCGGGTAGCCGTTACGTACAGCTAGTGCCACTGACGTGCTTGTGGTTATGGATTTATCCAGTAACTCACTGTCGGCGTACTGTCGAGTCTTAAGAGTCCCACAAAGAAGGTTTCCCTGGTTCAGGCGAAATGATGTACTAGCCGTATTGGATACGTGCAGGGTCTCGATCGATTGATGTATTTTGTACTCGGACTTTCGATCGGACAGTTGGTAATACTAGCCGGCTTGGGTTTTGAGCCGGATTATTAAATCATTTATTGATTTAATAGTTTACATATATGTATTTCGATATGTATATTCTAGTATTACGTTTTTGTGTTATCCTATCTCTTTGGGCATTCGTCTTTTTATCCGAATGCAGCTATGTATTGTTGGGTTACGGCAGCGCCCCGACCGTCAATCCGAGGCCAAATGCGGAACAAAAAACTTTTAAACTTTGCGCTACCACAACCAATTACCTGGATCGTGCCATTAACCGTAAACTAGCATACAATAAAGTGTTCAGAGATTATACCGATCGATCCGTATCCTTCGGTCTTCAATCTCTGTCCCTAGCTCGTCACGGCTTCCTCGATCAAGTTCGCTCTCCGTTCTCCCTCGTCGAAGACGATCCACGTCGAGGATTAGTAATACGGGCTCCCGCCTCAAAACCGAGGCAACTCGGGCATCCAGTTTGCTAGCCTAGATATCCAAGGTGAAGTAGAGATAGTGTGTGAATACTTTGTCTCAAAGCACCCAATGATTTGGGTGGAGGTAAATGAAGTTGCCATGTGAGATGAAGAATTGAGCATAGAATTTTGGCTTTGAAAAAAGCTTGCTGGAAATGGGCTCTGTAGAATTGAGGAAGTAGTCATGGAATATGAAGTGGCTGTGGTTATATGTTGCAATACAAGAAATTTTCATTCCCAAAATTTAGCCACTAAAAAAATCCCAGCACACCCCAATTCGCAGCCACTTCATTAATTTCCTTCTCCCTCAAAATTCAACAGCCCCCATCCCTCACAACATGTAACAATTAATGTTCATTAAATACCAAGTGAGCCCATGCCTCATCAATGCACCAAGCCAAAATATATGCTCACATTTCCATCACAATTTAAACATTTAAACAAAATGTTTAAAGCAAAAAGAAAATGGCAACTCAAAAGTAAACTTGTAACGAATTACAAGAATACCCCTCATCCGTATGTACATACCCGCATCTGTATTCCGACTGAATACGAATACTATGAGACGAAAGTATTCCAACAATCTAATACTAGGATCCAGCTTAAACCAAATCCCACTAGTATGATCCGTCCGATCATGATCTGTGCACGAGTACACGTATATGATCGAACTTTGCCATAAAACCATACGGCCTCTACAACGTTTCGCCCGAATCAAGGAAACCCTCTGTGTGGGACTCTAAAGACTCGTCAATACACTGGCAGTGGGTTTAACCATAAGCACGACAGTGGCACTAGCTGTACGTAACGGCTGCCCAGGTATTGAGCGAAAGGGAGGCCGACGAGCGAACTCATCCTGGAACCCTACTGAGCCTATCTGTGACAATCTCCGTACAGTCCGACCTGTTCGTCTATGAGTATCGCATATCGAGCCTACGGGGATGGTAAACGTCAGACCCCCAATAGCGGTATAAGTCGTGTCAGAGTGTAGCCCAGAACACCTTGAGAGACTACTGGACTACCTACCAGTAAATCTCACTTGCCTTGGCCAAGGACTTTGTGTAATGGCTCTCCTAAACACAGCGCGATATCAACCCCAATACAGGGAGAGACGAATCCTATCTAACCGCCACTACCTCCAAGTGCTTCGGGACTGCACCTAACTACTACCTATTTGCACGACTCCTTTGAGCCGTGGTAAGGTAGCAATCAAAGAACAGTGGGAACACACTTGAGACAAATTAGCAGTGTCAAGTCAATGGACTAAGCTGTACTCATGTAACCTGGGAACTGCTCCTGACGACAGGTATAGTACCAATCAGCAGTGCCCGTGCGAGTTCGTCTGGTGTACTCATATCCCAATGAGCACCTGTATACTATCTTAGGTGAACCAACTGACACCAATGGCTTGTGAGACCGGCTATCGCCCCTGTCGGGGTCTCGATCCGTATACACTAGTCTACTCTCCGAGTATCGATGCCCAGTCTCGAAACTCCCACGACTAGGGACACTTTAAGGATGTTCTTGTAGACTACCCAACTCTTACGTATATGATTCCCATCATACTGCTGGTAGTCAAGCAAGAATCTTATGGGCTCTATCAACGTGTAATAGTGATCTGTAATGTCACCTGAAGCATGTACACGATGATAAAGACAAACCAGATAGCATACTATCATCTTGAGTAAGACTGTTCTACCGGTATAGGTCCTCCCTCAATCATTGCAATCACGTGCATGTGATCCAATAATTGACTTGAGGTCACTATAGCCAACAACCCCCTACTTGCACTCAAGGCTAATTATTGCGATGTCATATACTCACAGCCCGTGTGATACCGAACACGCAACTCCTCTACTAATCAGTTTCACAAAGATCGTTTGTGAAACTATCGCGTTCGAGAAATAGCCTCAGTGAGTGGATCCACTCTGATGTTTCTTTCTATGTCTCTCTTTATCTCAAGTTCACGGAGAAAGACATCTCCCGAAATGAGCAATACCTGTTTTAAAATATGTCTGGATGTCTGATGGGACCCAGTTCATAAATGAACTCCAAATCCAGTAAACTTCTTAGACTGTATCGTCAACTGAATTTAATCAGTATCCTGCGCCATGTCTCCCTCAGTATTCGCTTGGACCACCTGTCCAAACTACCGCCCCTCGTCAGAGGGAAAACTATAACTCTGACAGTCACTCTGTCATCCAGGTCACCTTGGAAGCCTGGAATGATAACTGTCTCCCGAAGGAGGCTGACGTTATTAAATCCCTAGAACATCCACTTATGTTCATAAACTGCTTCCGAACATTTCTCCATGATTGGATTAATATATATAAACTTATTGCATCTTGTGCGAAAACAACAACTAGTGTGGTACTTGACATCTCATGATTGACTCAATTGCTTATGTAAGTGATATGCCAATCATGCACATCCCTCTCCTCTTTAGTCTGTAAGACACCTTTAGAGAGGGCGACTCCTTCACCTGCAGGTACATCACCATGCCAGGAGCCATCCATTCTAAAATACTTTTAGAATACTGTCTAAGTACCCAGATTGGGACACTATCCAAATCTAGATCAAAAACCATAGATCTAGTAAGCAGAACGCCTGATATTATATCTATATTCTTTGTGGAGAAACCACTGTATGACAACTACAGTATAACCGATCGAAGTATAGGAATTTCACTTCCTACAACGTGTATGTCATCCAAATACCCGAATATCACACCCTACTACCTTCTTAACAGATCCATCCCCTTATTCTGATGAAGTCAAAACCTATGACTGTCACATCAAAAATAGACGATCTATCTCCGCTATATCTGAAAGGTTCCTAGGCACTCTAGTAAGGTCTCACAAGGCATCGGACATGCCAATTTAAAATTTTTGTGCCGAGAAACCCTAGACTACGGATCTTTAGACTAGATGTTTAGGCGAAATAGAAAGCTAGTTAACTCTTAACTACTAGGATACGGAAATTACAACCTTTGTAGATCCGGATATCCACCTCCACGGCTCCGCAACGAAGTCTTCTCGCTGTACATCATGAATCCTAGACTCCTCCGTCGGCTTCATCGGGAAAACAAGCGGAATAGGTCGTCGGCTTTGTGTCAAAGACGATCTACGTCGAGGTTGCACAAACTCAAGCTCCGACCTCACAAACTTGTGAAACTTGTGAAGTAAACACCCAAAACAACTTGGCAAGAGGTAGAGGGTGAAGAAATAGGAGATGGGTTCACTTTAGATTTGGATTTTGCTCACTAGATCACAAGTTGCCATTGATGGCATCAAGGTTGCTCACTTGAAGAAGAAGAAGAAGATGAGCTAGAATGTTATCATAAGTTATGATAAAAAGAAAATAAACTCAATATTTATCATAACTTAACTAAGGTTAAGTGTAGAGAATTAACCATGGTGATTAGAGTGGGTTAGGGTTAAGCAAAATGACAAGAATGGTTGCATAAAGTCAAATGTTCATGAAGCATCTCATAAGAAACAAAACTTGCAACCATTATCATTTATACTTATCCAAATGAATAAATAAATAAGCAAAACCCTAATTATCATAATAACCATGGTTTAATCCTATTCACTTAACCATATGATCAAGCATCATCAAACATGACAAAAAATAAATGCACAAAAGTATATCACATATACAATGTGCAATCCAAGTGAGAAAAATCCGTTTAAAGTGAACCAATACTAGTTAATGCAATGCAATATATCAAATATATAATTATGCATTAAATCATTAAATCAACATATGATTCAATGATCCGGTCATGTCGCACATAACCGGCTAGAAACCAATGTATCGATTTATCGAATCAATGATTCGATAACTAGGTCATATCGAATATAACCAATCGAAACATATATCGCGAGAATGAAATGCGGTATCACATACACGCATTATTCTCGGTCCCGCACATATCTCATATGCACTCCTATTTCGTTTCGCTTGAACCAGGAAACCTCTGTGTAGGACTCTAAAGACTCGTCAATACGCCGGTAGCAGATGATGATCATATCAAGCATCCACAAGCCGCAAGCGGTCTGCTAAACGTAACGGCCACCCGGGTATTGAGCGATCAGAAGATCAACGAGCTAGCCCGCTCACACTCCTGCGAATCCGACCAGTAACACTTACCATACAGTCCGGTCTCTTCGTCTGATACGTCGCATATCAAGTCTAGGGGTGGTAAACGTCAGACCCCAATAACCCGATAAGTCGTGCCGATGTGAGGCTCGTAACGGGTCGAGAAACTACTGGTAACACTTACCAGCAAATCTCTGATCAGCCCTGGCCAGGGACTTCCCTGCTACGGCCAATCGAGCACTGCGCAACATCAACCCCCAATACCGGGAGAGACGAAACCCCTCCTATCGCTCATTGCCTCCATGTGACTCGGGACTGTGCCCAAAGACCACCGTTTTGCACGCCCTGATGGACGTGGTAAGGTGGAGATCAAAGCACAGTGGGAATCACACAAGACTCTATGACGATCTCGGGTCTACAGACTATCCTGTACAAGTGTCACCTGAGAACTGCCATCTGACGTGAGGTATAATACCATCTGGGAGTTCTCGGCGAGTCCGTCCAGTGTACCCAGTCTCCACTGAGCACCCGTACACCATCTCTGATGTCAAACACCAATGGATATGGGATCATCCATCGCCCATCACATGGGTCGAGAAGCGTATACGCTAGTCTATACTGGTATATCGATGCCCCGTCTCGATACACCCACGACTAGGGACCTTGAAGGATGTACTTATGGACTACCATGTCCCCACTAGTATGATCTGCATCATAGTCCAGGTAGTCAAGTACACATCCTAAGGGCTTTACCAACATGTAACTATAAGACAGTATAAAGAGACTAGTGTACATGTTAAGATAAAGAGTAACCAGATAGCATATGTAAGTCTACGTTAGCGCCCCGGCAGTCTACAGACGCCAAATGCGGAACAAAAACTTTTAAACTGGCGCTATCGTATACTTTAACCCGGATCTGCCATTATTGCTAAACCAACATACTGTAAAGAGTGTAGGAAGATTGTACCGAACGATCCGAGTCCTTCGTTCTTCAACCATCATCCCACGCTCCGTTGCGGCTACTCCGATCTCGTCGATCTCCGATCTCCTCGTCGAGGTGGCACCACATGATCGGTTCTTTAAACGAGCTCCCGCCTCTGACTCGAGGCAACTCGATCGTCAAGTTTGCTAAAAGAGACGACCAAGATTGATGTAGAGAATGAGTAGATGACTTTGTCTCACTTCGTCCAAATCCGTGGACGATCGGTTAATGAAGTTGCCGAAGGAATCGGGTGATGGAATGAAATGGACCGTGAAATTCCATACACCGATAAAACCTATTATAATCTTTTTCTCTCTAAAATGAAACATCAAGTGAGAGTGAATGAGAGAGAGAGGGGTGTGCACTAATATAGAAGAGGGAGGTGACCGTAGGAGCAAGTGGTGACCATAAGGAAGCTTCTCACTTCAAAAGATCAAGAAGAAAATATCTTAACCAAAACAAGAATCATTAAACCTAAAGCATGACTCACAAATACACCTCATCATGCTTTAATGAAACCATTAATGCACTAATGAGTCATAAGCCTCATCATCACTTCTAGAAGCTTCTAGAATGATGACTCACTCATATCAGAAGAAAAGATAAATCCGTCTTTAACCGAATGTTAAAAGACGGCTGATAGAAAACTGGAAACTGGCAACTTCCAAAAGTGATCCTGAAACGAATTTCAGGACAACCCCGAAACTGTATAAATATACCCGCATTTGTATTATGACCGAATACAAATGCAACTGAGACAAAGATATTATACCTACTCAATATAATACTCGGATCCGGCTTAAACCAAAGCCGACCAGTATCATCTGTCCGAAAATCGACACGTGCGTAAACGCACGTGCATTTTCCGAACCCTGCCATAAAACCATACGGCCTCTACAACGTTTCGCCCGAACTTGGGAAACTGTCTGTGAGGGACTCTAATGACTCGTCAGCACCCTGGCAGTGGGTTTAACCACAAACCGTCAGCGGCACTAGCAATGCATAACGGCTGCCCATGGACTGACCTCAAGGGTGGCCGATGAGCGCACTCACCGGAAAAACCCTACTGAGCCTAACAGTGACAATGTATATACAGTCCGGTCCGTTCGTCAATGAGTATCGCATATCCGCCTAGGGGGCTAGTAACGTCAGACCCCCAATGGCAGTATAAGTCGTGTCGGAGTGAAGCCCAATACACCCTGAGATACTACTGGAGTACCTACCAGTAAATCTCCTACCATGGCCATGGATTTGTGTAATGGCTCTCCTAGACACAGCACGACCTCGCCCCCAATACCGGGAGAGACGAATCCCCTGCCGATCCGCTCACGTGCCTCCATATGGCTCGGGACTGTACCCAAAAACTACCTGTTTGCACGACTCCTTTGAGCCGTGGTAGGGTAGAAATCAAAGCACAGTGGGAACTCATACGAGACAAATGACGACCTCAGGTCGATGAACTAACCTGTACACATGTCACCAGGGAACTGCTATCTGACGATAGGTATAGTACTAACTAGCAGATTCCCGGCGAGTCCTGTCCGGTGTACTCATAACCCAATGAGCACCTGTATACATCTTAGGTGATCCAACTGACACCAGTGGCTTGTGAGACCGGCCACCGCCCCTCGTCGGGGTCTCGACTGTACACACTAGTCTACTCCGGAGTATCGATGCCCTGTCTCGAAACTTCCACGACTAGGGACCACAAATAAGGATATGCATATAAACTACCCAACTCTCACGTATATGATCGCCATCATACTGTTGGTAGTAAAGCAAGATCCTAAGGGCTCTATCAAAGTGTAACATGCAATCAGTCACCTGAACATGTACACGACTGATAAAGGCAAACCAGATAGCATACTATCATTTCGAGTAAGACTGTCCTACCGGGATAGGTCCTCCGCAATCATTGCAATCACGTACCTGCGATCCAATAATTGACTATGAGGGCACTATCTCCAACAATCTCCCACTTGCACTCAAGGCTAATATTGCGATGTCGACTACTCAGAGCCCGTGTGAAACCGAACATCCAACTCCTCTACTAATCAGTTTCACAAAGCCCATTTGTAAAACTATTGTGTTCGAGAAATAGCCTCGGTGAGTGGATCCGCCTAGAAGTTTCTTTCTGTATCTCTCTTAATCTCAAGTTCGCGGAGAAAACCATCTCCCGAATTGAGTAGTACCTGTCTTAGAATATGTCTGGATATCTGATGGGACCTTAGTTCATAAATGGACTCCATATCCAAACTTCTTAGACTGAATTGATCACTGAACCTAATCAGTATCGGGCACCATGCCACCCACAGTATCCTCTGGAACCACCTGTCCATAATACTGTCCCTCGTCAGAGGGAAAACTAAAACTCTGACAATCACTCTGTCATCCATGTCACCTTTGAAGCCTGGAATGATAACCGTCTCCCGAAAGAGGCTGCCGTTATCAAATCCGTAGAACATGTACTAATGTTCTAAAACCGCTTCCTTATATTTCTCCAGGATTGGATTAATACAAACTTATTGCATCTAGTGCAAAACCAACATTTGGTGTGGTACTTGACATCTCATGATTGACTCAATTGCCTAAGCAAGTGATCTGCCAATCATGCACATCCCTCTCCTCTTTAGTCTATACGACACCTTTAGAGAGGGTGACTCCATCACCTGCAGGTACACCACCATGCTAGGAGTCAACTATTCCAAAAACCATTAGAATATCTGTCAAAGTACCCACATTGGGAAACTACCCAAATCCAGATCTAAAACCATAGATCTAGAAACCAGAATGTCAAATATTATATCCATATCCTGTCTGGAGAAACAACTGTGTGACGACCACAGTTCAACCGATCGTAGTATAGGAATTTTACTTCCTACTCTGTGTATGTCATCCAGATACCATGACATCACACCCTACTACCTTCTTAACTGATCCATCCCCTATTCTGATTGAAGTCAAACCCATGACTTTCACATCAAAATTAGATGATCTATCTCCGCTATAACTGCTCTAGTCTATAAATAGACATAAGCTACTTGCCCACTATGCTTCCGCTGCTCCCACTGACTATGACAACCCTCCTACCGGGTCTCATATCCTGGAACAACAGTAGTGTCAAGTCTGGGTAGATAAGAACCTCCCTGTCACCGTCCTTGAGCCTACCGAAGTACCTCTCGGGTGTCTGAGGTTACCTACCATACCTGCGGAGTGGCTATTGGAATGTCAAACCTGATTGAATGTATAGGTCCTATTAAATTTTCCGTAATCGTTCGCGGTTCTGGAATCACTTCCAGTTCTACCATACTCCCACTACTGTTTTCTGAAAAAGATCTGTTTTACTAAAACTGTGGCGAGTCAAGAACAATATCACTATTGATCTTCCAAATGGTAGAATATCAACCCTCGTCATAGCCAGGGTCAACCCACAAACAGCCACTACAGAAACGTGCCCTGAGTTATCCAGAGTCTGGTTTTAAGCATAAGCTGGACAACTCCCCATACCTTAGTTTCTTTTAAGGTACGATCCATTCTATATGCAATACAGAAACTTTGGCACTTATTTAATTGGAACCATATTCAAATCATGCAGCTGTCTCCAGTGCATATCTACTTAATGGAAAGAGGCTAATCAGCATTACTCAACTTAGGAATCCATCCAATTATGAGTAACCTGAAAGAGAAACACGTTTCTCAAAACCATCACTATCATCTGAATACCAATCACAAGAATCTACATCTTCGATCTCTTTGAAGAATCCCGATACTTGTGATACCTGGTTCTCTACTTTATTCTTATACCCACAACTTCTCAAAACTTAGACCTTGTATTTCTACGAAACACTCGTCTAAATACTAGAGAAGTTATAAGTAAACAGAACATAGTACGAGGACCTACCCCTTTGTCCTGATGGATACTTGGACAACATACAATACTCTGTATAAGTCCGCTGAGTTGAACAACTCAAAAACTTGTGCGTTGTAGGTGGAAAACTGTACCCTGGCGATTTCCTCAAATATCACCAATTTCAACGAATTCCGATATAATGAGGATGATCACCTAATTCCCAATATCTTACTCCCACTCATCATCTGTAAAACCATACAGATATGAGAATGAAACCTGGTAAATACATACCCTTGGAGTAAGTGTCTAATCGGGAAAACAGTTTTTCCTTTAACAATGCACTGAAACATGAAAATGTTTCGTAGGGGTATCCTGGTATTCATAGCAATGCCTCTTCCATAATCCAATTTATGACTTCAACCGTATATTTTATTGCCATCTCTCCAAATCCCTTTATTTGTCTTTAGTCGTTACCTTCTGTACACCATCGTTAGGCTAAATGGTTTTCTTCCTTCCCTACCGTTCGGCACCAGCCTATGGTTTGGAAGAAGACTATCCAGTAAGCATAATAGGTGTACCCTCCTAAACCAAGGAGTACTCGTATCTCGAGAGAAGGTGACGATAAAAGACAACTGAATAATACCTTATTCTTTTAAAGGTGAAATAGGAGTGGCGATGAAGTACGCGGTTTTGGTCGTGAATGATATCAGTCGCAATTTACTTTGCCCTCTTTCTAATCCCTTTATTTTGTCTTTACATATTACCTTCTGCACACCCTACTTAGGCTAATTGGTTTTCTTCATTCCCTACCTTTCGGCACCAGCCTATGGTTTGGAATAAGACTATCCAATAAGCGTAATAGGTGTACTCTCCTAAACCAAGGAGCTCTCGCAACCTGAGAGAAGGTGATAATAAAAGACAACTGAATAAACCAATTCTATTTCTCCTGAACCTGGATCCATCCTCGAAGAAGTCCCTTCGAGTTCGTATATAATCATACGATGGATCTATCCAATGGAAGTGGATATCCGTAGTAATACGGGTGTTCTGAGAAATGCAAAGGGTAAAAGAAGGAGTGGCAATGACTTATGCAACTCAGACAATCCAAAAGCCAGTGTTTTAAGAAGGTTCGGTCAACCTGGTCACGGAGTCATAGTCTAGGGTCGGTCAAAGGTCGCTGCCAAAGAGAGAGAGAGAAAAGAAACACTCTGCGTGCACTCTAACCTAGATCAGAATGGTCATCATTTTATCTAATCCGGAAACCTCCCACTGTCCTGTCAAATTCTCCTCCAAACCTAAAGAAGAATCAATCGGGATCACCCGAAGAGTAAACCAACTCATCAGTGGGAATCAGGATCCAACTCTCATCGCATGATAACGTGATGGAATGCATCCACGTTACTCATACTCCAGAAGGTATGCGCATACTCGGCAAGTTTCAGTTTCTTTAGAAACTCCTGATATAGTTTTTGCCCCATGCTCTTATGATCGTGACTAAGGGCCACCAAACCATAAGTCACATGTCAAGTTCTTCCCATCATTATCTTGTTAATTTGAACCCACCCGTACTCGCCCTTGACTAAGGGCCAACAAGGCTGTATGACTGTCCCAAACCAACTCATCTATCTATGCAACATGTGAACACCCCAGCAGCTACCAATCACTATGTCCTAGCTAAGGGCTAGACCAACATAGCTTGAATACTACTGACCATCCATATGAAATGACGGAGGGCTACGGCTGGTTTTTGGCGAAAAACCTTTAGCGTAGTGAACTTGATATCGCTGAAGGAACCTGATAGCTTTTTAAAATATAGTGGCGAAAACCTTTTGCTAAAGAGGTCATTCCCGGTAAAGGGATCTCGGCTCTTTCCTCGTGGAATGAGGTGCAGGATATTCCACTGAATACCGCTATGCAAAGCAACATGTAATCGACTATAGTGAAGTTATTACCCTGACGCAAACTTCTGTCCAAGGGGTCGGTCCCGGTGAAGGGATGTCGGCCCTTGCCCCGTCGAATGAGGTGCAGGATATTCCACTGAATACCGCTATGCATAACAAAAGAAAACGTCTTTGCAATAACACTTTTTAAATTGTTCCAACAACTGTATACAGGTTTGTTTTACTTTGCGTTGATCAGAATCAACGCAGTCCCATCAATCAATCACACCAGAAAAGAACGAAAATAAAATGTACGTATATGCCATCCGCATTCGTCACTGGGTCCCGTCATCACTCGTTAGGTTACTTAACTAACGACAGAGCGGGGACTGGACTAGCGCGGGTGTAAAACATATACAACATCTAATAGTATATAAACCAATATACATAATCGCTCCAGGCGTGATAATATGCAACATTACAGAAAAGTAATAAGCATCACAGAACAATACAGATAATCTGGGATCCCCGGGTTTCACAGAGCCGCTGCTGAAACCCGACGTTCCCCTGTCGTGTGGATAGCCTGTGCAATGAAACCTAGACCCCTACGGGTGCGGCAAGTTACCCGCCAAAACCTGAAGTGAGGTAGTCCCCACAGCATAGTGAATGGAACACCCGGCACTTCACGGAATCCAGTAAATTGAGCACCCCTCCTTGGGTCAACCTGTACCCCCTACGAGTGCGGCGAATAGTCTGCCAATTCTGAAGTGGGGCCTCTCTGCCTCTCAAAGCCATGAGATGCGGACCCGTTGCTTTCCCGAATCCGGCTATCCGTGCACTCCGTCGCGGGGCAAAACCTAGTACAGTAATGAAAAATAGTACAATAGGTACATCGACCGCAACCTGGTCGTGCCCCAAAAGAATATTATACAACAGGCAGTGACGGCAGTCCACAAGTTGGACGCTCGCCCCGCAATATCAAATGTACAAATAAACTCAAACTGTACTACCATTGCACACTGCTATCCACCACGACAAATCCGCAACATCACAGCACAACACAGAACATCAACGCGAATGTCATGTTCGCAAACCCGTCTAAAAGAACTATAGCAATCGGACGCGGTTTACCGATCAAATGACATTCCCGGTCGGAGATATAATGTAAGCACTGTAAACTAACATGTTTAAATTTCGATCGACCAAAGACCAAATTTCAAAAAATGGGCCCCACTGCTTACTGGTGAACAGTAACAAAACCTGGGCCAAAAATATATATACGAAAAATCACAAAACCCAACACAGAACCCACTGACCAAATTTTTGAGCACGTGCTCCTCACATGGCCGCGGAAGCGCGACCAAACCATGGGTTTGGCCGCCCTTCCGCGGCGGCTAGGAGGAGTCACGACTCCAAATTTCGTCGTGGTTCTTAAATATGCCTGCACGGATTTTTAAGACATCCAGAATTCAATTTTGAGACCGTTTAAAATCAACAGAAACTGTCGGCATAGGATTTTGTAGTTTTCGATTTCCGGTCGGATCGATGTTTTAAACGCGTTAGCACAAGTTAGTATAGCAAAATGGTGAGGCTCTGATACCACTGTAAGTCTACGTTAGCGCCCCGGCAGTCTACAGACGCCAAATGCGGAACAAAAACTTTTAAACTGGCGCTATCGTATACTTTAACCCGGATCTGCCATTATTGCTAAACCAACATACTGTAAAGAGTGTAGGAAGATTGTACCGAACGATCCGAGTCCTTCGTTCTTCAACCATCATCCCACGCTCCGTTGCGGCTACTCCGATCTCGTCGATCTCCGATCTCCTCGTCGAGGTGGCACCACATGATCGGTTCTTTAAACGGGCTCCCGCCTCTGACTCGAGGCAACTCGATCGTCAAGTTTGCTAAAAGAGACGACCAAGATTGATGTAGAGAATGAGTAGATGACTTTGTCTCACTTCGTCCAAATCCGTGGACGATCGGTTAATGAAGTTGCCGAAGGAATCGGGTGAAGGAATGAAATGGACTGTGAAATTCCATACACCGATAAAACCTATCATAATCTTTTTCTCTCTAAAATTAAACATCAAGTGAGAGTGAATGAGAGAGAGAGGGGTGTGCACTAATATAGAAGAGGGAGGTGACCGTAGGAGCAAGTGGTGACCATAAGGAAGCTTCTCACTTCAAAAGATCAAGAAGAAAATATCTTAACCAAAACAAGAATCATTAAACCTAAAGCATGACTCACAAATACACCTCATCATGCTTTAATGAAACCATTAATGCACTAATGAGTCATAAGCCTCATCATCACTTCTAGAAGCTTCTAGAATGATGACTCACTCATATCAGAAGAAAAGATAAATCCGTCTTTAACCGAATGTTAAAAGACGGCTGATAGAAAACTGGAAACTGGCAACTTCCAAAAGTGATCCTGAAACGAATTTCAGGACAACCCCGAAACTGTATAAATATACCCGCATTTGTATTACGACCGAATACAAATGCAACTGAGACAAAGATATTATACCTACTCAATATAATACTCAGATCCGGCTTAAACCAAAGCCGACCAGTATCATCTGTCCGAAAATCGACACGTGCGTAAACGCACGTGCATTTTCCGAACCCTGCCATAAAACCATACGGCCTCTACAACGTTTCGCCCGAACTTGGGAAACTGTCTGTGGGGGACTCTAATGACTCGTCAGCACCCTGGCAGTGGGTTTAACCACAAACCGTCAGCGGCACTAGCAATGCATAACGGCTGCCCATGGACTGACCTCAAGGGTGGCCGATGAGCGCACTCACCGGAAAAACCCTACTGAGCCTAACAGTGACAATGTATATACAGTCCGGTCCGTTCGTCAATGAGTATCGCATATCCGCCTAGGGGGCTAGTAACGTCAGACCCCCAATGGCAGTATAAGTCGTGTCGGAGTGAAGCCCAATACACCCTGAGATACTACTGGAGTACCTACCAGTAAATCTCCTACCATGGCCATGGATTTGTGTAATGGCTCTCCTAGACACAGCACGACCTCGCCCCCAATACCGGGAGAGACGAATCCCCTGCCGATCCGCTCACGTGCCTCCATATGGCTCGGGACTGTACCCAAAAACTACCTGTTTGCACGACTCCTTTGAGCCGTGGTAGGGTAGAAATCAAAGCACAGTGGGAACTCATACGAGACAAATGACGACCTCAGGTCGATGAACTAACCTGTACACATGTCACCAGGGAACTGCTATCTGACGATAGGTATAGTACTAACTAGCAGATTCCCGGCGAGTCCTGTCCGGTGTACTCATAACCCAATGAGCACCTGTATGCATCTTAGGTGATCCAACTGACACCAGTGGCTTGTGAGACCGGCCACCGCCCCTCGTCGGGGTCTCGACTGTACACACTAGTCTACTCCGGAGTATCGATGCCCTGTCTCGAAACTCCCACGACTAGGGACCACAAATAAGGATATGCATATAAACTACCCAACTCTCACGTATATGATCGCCATCATACTGTTGGTAGTAAAGCAAGATCCTAAGGGCTCTATCAAAGTGTAACATGCAATCAGTCACCTGAACATGTACACGACTGATAAAGGCAAACCAGATAGCATACTATCATTTCGAGTAAGATTGTCCTACCGGGATAGGTCCTCCGCAATCATTGCAATCACGTACCTGCGATCCAATAATTGACTATGAGGGCACTATCTCCAACAGCATACTATCATATCGAGCAAGAAAGTCATCTCTATATATGTCCAAGCATCCAATATAATATACAACATCTGTACAATACTGGCCTCTAGGGCATACATACAACTAACAATCTCCCACTTGCACTAGGGCCAGCTGCTGTAGTATCGCATACCGAGCATCCCGAAGAGTCTCTCAAACTGCGTCTGGGGAATGGCCTTCGTGAGTGGATCCGCCGTGTTATTCTTCGTGTCAACTCTCCTGACCTCGATCTCCCGGCGATCAACTATCTCCCGGATTAGGTGATACCGCCTCAGAATATGCCTGGATCGCTGATGGGACCTGGGTTCCTTGGCCAAAGCCACCGCTCCATTGTTATCGCAATACAAAGGTATTGGATGCTCAATGGATGGAACCACTCCAAGTTCAGAAAAGAACTTCTTGATCCAGACAGCTTCTTTAGCAGCATCGTTGGCAGCGATGTATTCAGCCTCCATCGTCGAGTCTGCCACGGTTTCCTGCTTGGAACTCTTCCAGCTAACCGCCCCTCCGTAAAGGGTAAAGACAAAACCCGACTGCGACTTAGAGTCGTCCTTATCACTCTGGAAGCTCGAATCGGTAAAGGACTCCACTTGGAGTTCTCCGTTACCATACACCAAGAACATATCTCTAGTCCTTCGCAAGTACTTGAGAATGCTCTTCACAGCTGTCCAGTAACTCTCTCCAGGATCAGCTTGATACCTGCTCACTATACTTAGTGAGTATGCAACATCGGGTCTGGTACATAGCATCGCAGACATGATAGAGCCTACTGCCGAAGCATAGGGTATACCTTGCATGCGAGCTCTCTCCAAATCAGTCTTGGGAGACATCTCTTTGGAGAGAGTGACTCCAGAGATCGTGGGTAAGTTCCCACGCTTGGACTCTTCCATACTAAACCTCTTTAGTATGGTGTCAATGTACCTGGATTGGGACAATCCCAAAATCCATTTGGATCTATCTCTATAGATCCTAATTCCCAATATGCAGGAGGCATCACCAAGATCTTTCATTGAGAATCTTTGTGATAAGAAGAGCTTGACCGATTGCAGCATAGGAATATCATTTCCTATCAAGAGTATGTCGTCCACGTACAATACGAGGAAGACAACCTTACTCTCTGCCACCTTCTTGTAGATACAAGGTTCATCTGGATTTTTGACGAAATCAAACTCTTTGATAACGACGTCAAAGCAGATGTTCCAACTCCGCGATGCTTGCTTTAATCCATAAATGGATTTAAGCAGCTTGCACACCTTCCCGCTGCTCCCACTGTCTACGAAGCCCTCTGGCTGAGTCATGTACACGCACTCTTCTAAATCACCGTTTAGAAAGGCGGTCTTAACATCTATTTGCCAGATTTCGTAATCATGATATGCAGCGATGGCAAGCATGATCTGGATGGATTTAAGCATAGCCACTGGAGAAAAGGTCTCGTCATAGTCCACACCTGGTCTTTGACGAAAACCCTTTGCTACAAGTCTAGCTTTGAAAGTCTCCACTTTCCCATCTACACCAAGTTTCTTCTTGAAGATCCACTTGCTCCCAATGGGTTTTACCCCTTCAGGAGCAACTTCCAAAGTCCATACTTTGTTGGTGTACATGGAATCCATCTCAGACCGCATAGCATCCAGCCATTTCACTGAGTCCCCACTCGTGATGGCCTGCTCGAAGCTAGTTGGGTCATCATCCTCCATGATGCAATCCTCGCTCCCACCATCAATGAGAAAACCGTAGTATCTCTCAGGTTGGCGAGGAACCCTACTAGATCGGCGGAGAGGCTGGGGTTCGTCTGGTACTATCGAATCTTCTGGTTCCACTAAATCTTCAGTTATAGTTTGTGTATCTGGAATTTCTTCCAGCTCTACCACTTTGCCACTAGTTTCTTTTTCAAGGAATTCCTTTTCCAAAAAGGTGGCATATTGAGAAACAAACACTTTTTGTTCTTCAGCATGGTAGAAAAAATATCCTTGAGAATTCTTAGGATATCCCACAAACTTGCAAAGAACTGACCGTGCCTCGAGCTTGTCCGGATTTTGCCTTTTGACATAGGCCGGACAACCCCATATCTTAACTCGTTTAAAATATGGTCTCTTCCCACTCCATATCTCATATGGTGTGGTAGGTACAGATTTAGATGGAACTTGATTCAATAGGTATGTTGCTGTTTCCAGCGCATAACCCCAGAAGGAAATAGGTAACTCAGCTGTGCTCATCATAGAGCGCACCATATCTAATAGGGTACGATTCCTTCGTTCAGATACACCGTTGTGCTGTGGTGTATATGGAGGAGTCAGCTGAGAGAGAATCCCATTCTCTTTTAGGAAGTCCAGGAATTCATTGCTCAAGTATTCACCTCCTCGATCAGATCGAAGGATTTTAATACTTTTTCCGGTTTGGTTCTCAACTTCTTGTTTATATTCCCTAAATTTCTCAAAAGCTTCTGATTTGTGTTTCATCAGGAACACATATCCGAATCTAGAGAGATCGTCAGTGAATGTAATGAAGTACGAAGAACCATCCCTGGCATGTGTAGACATGGGACCGCATACATCACTATGTATCAGTCCTAAGAGTTCGGTAACTCTTTCTCCGTGTCCCGTAAACGGAGTCTTGGTCATCTTGCCTTTGAGACATGACTGGCAAGTGTCATAAGATGAAAATTCGAAAGGTTTCAAATATCCATCCTTATGCAACTTAGCCAGTCGTGTCACATTGATGTGACCCAGTCTACAATGCCACAAGAAGGATTCGTTGAGTTCAGAACTCTTCCTCTTGTGTGTGTTTGTTATGCTCAGAACCGTTGATTGATTTAGAACATAAATGCCATTGCACAACGTGCCTGATCCAACCAACTTTTGGTTACGGAAAATGTTCATAACATTGTCCTGTAATGCAAAATTATATCCCTCTTTACTTAATAAAGAAACCGATATAATGTTGCATATCAGGTTCGGCATGTAATAGCATTCGTTCAGAACCAATGTATTACCAGTTGGTAATACAAGGTGATATTCCCCGACAGTCTTAGCTGCAACAATTGCACCATTTCCAACTCTAATGTCTTTATCACCTTCTCCAAGTTCTCTACCTTTCCTTAGCCCATGTAACTGATTACATATATGGGATCCCGATCCGGTATCCAATACCCAAGACATAGAGCAAATGGAGAAACAGTTCTCAGTAACGAACACACCCGAAGAAAATGCATCAACATGTACTTTCTTCATTCGGGTGGCATGGGAATCCTGGTATTCCCCTATATCCTGTTCATTCCTATAACTCTTATAAGAAAGAACGGAACCAACGTTCCCCAGCACAGTATAACATGCGGGTTCGGTCAATACATCCATATTATTATCTTGATTAAGGCATGAACTGGTCGCTACCTGGAGAGAGAGAGAAGAAAACACTTTAGCGTATGCTCGTGCAAGATCAGATTGGTTTTTATCTTATCTAATCAGGATGGCTCCCACTGCTTTTTATCAAATCTTCCTCCAAACCCTAAAAGGAAAGACTAGCCGGGATTAATTACACACTACAAGTTCGCCAATCTTTCAGCCAGGCCAGTGTCGGTACTTTGAGGGAGGTCCCCCGTGCTTTCGCACGAACCTAATTAATGTAAACCTCGTTTTCCCAGAGGCGTAACCTCGTTAACACCTTTCTAGACACCTACTTGATCGGCTAATTGCACTGTGTAAAACTCTCCCAGGAGTAACTCTTACTCGCAGTGGGTATCGGGATCCAACTATCTCATAGAAGGTATGCAATCTCATTGCAAATTTCAACACTTGAAATTCCCGATAATATTTTTCCCCTAGCATCTCTGTGACCTTAACATAGTCAACAAATCACAAGTGCTAGTCAAGTTCAACCCGTCATTTCCTGATTGAATTAAACCCACCCGCACGACCCTTAACATAGTCAACAAAGTTGCACGACTACCCTAATCCAATCTGCATCATATGCATAAGCAGATAAATACTGGTTAGCTACCGCACACTACGCCTTAACATAGTCAACAAACGTAGCACGAATACTAACTAGTACTTATCTGAAATGACGGAGGGCTACGCAGGTTTTCATAAAACCATGAGCGTAATGAACTTGATATCGTTGTAGAATCAAATGAAGTTTTGAAATGGAGTGATTTTGAGGCTTTTCTAGTTTTGCTAAAGGAGTCACTCCCGGCGAAGGGATCTCGGTCCTTTCCTCGTCGAATGAGGTGCAGGATATATCATATATATCGCTGTGCAAAGCAAAAACCCAAAAGCAGTCAAAAGCAAACCGAGTGTGTAGCATCTGCCAGTTATTGCTAAAGGAGTCACTCCCGGTGAAGGGATCTCGGTCCTTTCCTCATCGAATAAGGTGCAGGGTATATCATATATACCTCTGTGCAAAGCAAAAACTGTAGCTACCTGTTTTATTTAAAATCTGATTCTACAACATCTTAGGTTTCTTTTCTTTCATTAATCACATTAATGAAGTCCCATCATTTAAATACCTAAACATCACAGATAGATATGACGTACACTTATGCCATCCGCATTCGCCTCGATGTCCCCTCGTGCACCGTTAGGTTAGGTAACTAACGACAGAGCAGGGCAGGGCTAGCGCGGGTGTAAAACATAAGTAACGTCTATATAATATATCATATATACTATATATACTATATCCATCACAGAGTCACATCACAGATATCGCAGCAGAATAATCATATGAAATATTGGATATACTAGGACGTCCGTGTTTTCAATACGAGCCAGTATAAAACACGGATTCCACGGTCGTAACGAATAGCCAATCCCACACCCCTAGACCCCTACGAGAGCGGCAAGCAACCCTGCCAATTCTAGGGTTAGGAGACCCGGACTCGACTCCTCGAGTTGGTCTCCCACTGGACCCCAGAACCCGGTTACTTGTGCTCCCCTCCTTGGGTCTATCCTAATGCGGAAAAGTAAATAATATACAAAAGGTGACATCTTCCGCTACCTGGAAGTGCCCCAAATGAAAGAATATTACATACAAGTTTTATACATGAATGAAAATGAAAAACACTCATCTCACATAAAAACCCCCCCGGCTATTCGAACACGACGATCCAATATAACATATCCAGCAACACATAACATCTCATGTCATCAACGTAAGTAAGTACGCATACCCCAATTGTCGTTGACGTATAGAAACGAAACCGGCGATATGAACATACTACACTTACGGTCACAGAAAAGAAAGTGTAAAACTACAACAATTGGAATCCGCAACTTCTTTAGACATCACATGCCTAACAGTTACAAACCCCGCATTTTAGTCTCATTATCGAAAACTCTTTTCAATATCATATGGGACTAAACTGCTAGATTTATAACATTCATCCAGTTATCTCATAACTGTTTGTGAATTCCAATTATTGTATCCAATTCCGGATAAATAGAATATATCAAACTTTCCGATCGAACATTCGAACACCCAAGTTTTCCCGACACCGATCAACACATGAAATAGGTTCAAAGACATTCACTTCATACCTCAGTACTAACGGTCCAGCCGTAGAAGGGTCAAGCCAACGCCTCACATGTGGCACGCCGTACTGCCCCAAACCCGAAGGTTCAAAGGGCAGTTCAAGACGGTCACATAATCGAGTTAAGGTTTGTTGTCTTCTAGAGGGACCATCGCGTTACTTGCACTACTGAGAACGTCCTTAAACCACACAATAATCCAACACTTGGATATTCCGGCAGGGGAAAACCTGGGTATTTATATCCGGTCGAACTCTTTAACATATTCTACAGTTATCTGGAAAAACACTTAGACAAAGTTTGATATTTCGATCGAATCATTGATTCCCTATACAACCCCAGAATACTCTTCTGTAAAGTCACAAAAAAAATGTCCCAGAAAATATAGCATTATATTACAAGAGTTACTGTGCAGAAATAATTATTCAAGGGAACAGTACGGCCGCGGAAGCGCCGCACATGCCTAGCATGTGCCGCTCTTTCGCGGTGGAAAAGTGGAATTAGCCCCTCGTGTTTCACAGTAATTCTAATAACACCCTGCTTGATTTTCTACATATTTTTAATTGACAAAAATCCGAATTTTTAGAAAAAGTCCAGAGAGCATTTTTAGGTTTTGGATTTCGGTTCGATCGGGTTTCAAACGTCGTCGGGACTTCGCCTAAAGCTCTAGCTAGGCTCTGATACCAGTGAAAGGTTCCTAGGCACTCTAGTAAGGTCTCACAAGGCATCGGACATGCCAATTTAAAATTTTTGTGCCGAGAAACCCTAGACTACGGATCTTTAGACTAGATGTTTAGGCGAAATAGAAAGCTAGTTAACTCTTAACTACTAGGATACGGAAATTACAACCTTTGTAGATCCGGATATCCACCTCCACGGCTCCGCAACGAAGTCTTCTCGCTGTACATCATGAATCCTAGACTCCTCCGTCGGCTTCATCGGGAAAATAAGCGGAATAGGTCGTCGGCTTTGTGTCAAAGACGATCTACGTCGAGGTTGCACAAACTCAAGCTCCGACCTCACAAACTTGTGAAACTTGTGAAGTAAACACCCAAAACAACTTGGCAAGAGGTAGAGGGTGAAGAAATAGGAGGTGGGTTCACTTTAGATTTGGATTTTGCTCACTAGATCACAAGTTGCCATTGATGGCATCAAGGTTGCTCACTTGAAGAAGAAGAAGAAGATGAGATAGAATGTTATCATAAGTTATGATAAAAAGAAAATAAACTCAATATTTATCATAACTTAACTAAGGTTAAGTGTAGAGAATTAACCATGGTGATTAGAGTGGGTTAGGGTTAAGCAAAATGACAAGAATGGTTGCATAAAGTCAAATGTTCATGAAGCATCTCATAAGAAACAAAACTTGCAACCATTATCATTTATACTTATCCAAATGAATAAATAAATGAATAAATAAATAAGCAAAACCCTAATTATCATAATAACCATGGTTTAATCCTATTCACTTAACCATATGATCAAGCATCATCAAACATGACAAAAAATAAATGCACAAAAGTATATCACATATACAATGTGCAATCCAAGTGAGAAAAATCCGTTTAAAGTGAACCAATACTAGTTAATGCAATGCAATATATCAAATATATAATTATGCATTAAATCATTAAATCAACATTTGATTCAATGATCCGGTCATGTCGCACATAACCGGCTAGAAACCAATGTATCGATTTATCGAATCAATGATTCGATAACTAGGTCATATCGAATATAACCAATCGAAACATATATCGCGAGAATGAAATGTGGTATCACATACACGCATTATTCTCGGTCCCGCACATATCTCATATGCGCTCCTATTTCGTTTCGCTTGAACCAGGAAACCTCTGTTTAGGACTCTAAAGACTCGTCAATACGCCGGTAGCAGATGATGATCATATCAAGCATCCACAAGCCGCAAGCGGTCTGCTAAACGTAACGGCCACCCGGGTATTGAGCGATCAGAAGATCGACGAGCTAGCCCGCTCACACTCCTGTGAATCCGACCAGTAACACTTACCATACAGTCCGGTCTCTTCGTCTGATACGTCGCATATCAAGTCTAGGGGTGGTAAACGTCAGACCCCAATAACCCGATAAGTCATGCCGATGTGAGGCTCGTAACGGGTCGAGAAACTACTGGTAACACTTACCAGCAAATCTCTGATCAGCCCTGGCCAGGGACTTCCCTGCTACGGCCAATCGAGCACTGCGCAACATCAACCCCCAATACCGGGAGAGACGAAACCCCTCCTATCGCTCATTGCCTCCATGTGACTCGGGACTGTGCCCAAAGACCACCGTTTTGCACGCCCTGATGGACGTGGTAAGGTGGAGATCAAAGCACAGTGGGAATCACACAAGACTCTATGACGATCTCGGGTCTACAGACTATCCTGTACAAGTGTCACCTGAGAACTGCCATCTGACGTGAGGTATAATACCATCTGGGAGTTCTCGGCGAGTCCGTCCAGTGTACCCAGTCTCCACTGAGCACCCGTACACCATCTCTGATGTCAAACACCAATGGATATGGGATCATCCATCGCCCATCACATGGGTCGAGAAGCGTATACGCTAGTCTACACTGGTATATCGATGCCCCGTCTCGATACACCCACGACTAGGGACCTTGAAGGATGTACTTATGGACTACCATGTCCCCACTAGTATGATCTGCATCATAGTCCAGGTAGTCAAGTACACATCCTAAGGGCTTTACCAACATGTAACTATAAGACAGTATAAAGAGACTAGTGTACATGTTAAGATAAAGAGTAACCAGATAACATACTATCATATCGAGCAAGAAAGTCATCTCTATATATGTCCAAGCATCCAATATAATATACAACATCTGTACAATACTGGCCTCTAGGGCATACATACAACTAACAATATCTGCTTTAGTCTATAAATAGACAAAAGCTACTCGTCCACTATGCTTCCGCTGCTCCCACTGACCACAAAAACCCTCTTGAAGAGTCATATACACGTGCACTTCTAAAGCTAGTTTAGAACGACGCTATACTCATCCTCCTGCCGGGTCTCATAGTATGGAACAGCAGTAGTGTCAAGTCTGGGTAAATAAGAACCTCCCTGCCACCGTCTTTGAGGATACCGAAGTACCTCTCGGGCGCCTGAGGTTACCCACCATATCTGCGGAGTGGCTAATGGAATCTAAAAACCGATTGAATCTTTAGGTTCTATTAAATTTTCTGTAATCGTCTATGGTTCTGGAATCATTTCCAGTTCTACCATACTCCCACTTCTATTTTCTGAAAAAGTCAATTTTACTAAAACTGTGGCGAGTCAAGAACAATATCACTATTGATCTTCCAGATGGTAGAAAGCCATCCCTCTTCATAGCCTGGGATAACCCACAAACTGCCATTACAGACACGTGCCTTGAGTTATCCAGAGTCTGGTTTTAAGTATAAGCCGGACAACTCCATATACCTTAACATCGTTAAGATATGATCCATCCTATATACAATATAGAAACAGAGGCACTGATTTAATTGGAACCAGATTCAAATCATGCAGCTGTCTCCAGTGCATGTCAACTAAATGGAGAGAGGCCGATCAACTTTACTCAACTTAGGAGTGCATCCAATTATGAGTAACATGAAAGAGAAACAAGTTTCTCAAAACCATTACTATCAACTGAATACCTCACACAAGTATCTACATCTTCGATCACCTTGAAGAATCATGATACTTGCAACACATGGTTCTCTACTTTATTCTTGTACCTATAACTTCTCAAAACTTGGACCTTGTATTTCTACAAAACACATGTTTAAAACTGGAGAAGTCACAAGTAAACATAATATAGTATGAGGACCAACCCCCTCTGTCCTAATGGACACTGGACAACATACAATACTTTGTATAAGTCCCCTGAGTTGAATAACTCAAACCCTGTGCGTTGTAGGTTGAAAACTGTACTTATGGTTAAGAAGAATTACACCGCTGTTTAATGCTCCTTACCTAACCATCAACTGATATAGGTAAATGTCATGGAAATAATTTCAAAAAGTTATATCTCACTTTATAAAATAAACGTACAAATATATCAGTTTGAAATTGGTGCATAACAACGGATATTTAAAACCAAATATTTGTCGTCCGGCAAAAACCCAGGCGATTTCCTCAAATGTCACCAATTACAACGAATCCCGATATAATGAGGATGATCACCTAATTCCCAATAACTTACTCCCACTCATCATCTGTAAAACCATACAGATGTGAGAATCAAACCTGGTAAATACATACCCTGGAGTAAGGACCTAATTGGGAAATCAGTTTTCTATTAACAACGCACAGTGAAATTGAAACATGAAAATGTTACGAAGGGGTATCCGGGTATTCCTAGTAATGCCTCTTCCATTATCAGATTCATGACTGTAACTGTATATTTCCTTGCCATCTCTCCAATTCCCTTTATTTGTCTTTACCCATTACTTTCTGTATACCATCCTTAGGCTTAATGGTTTTCTTCCTTTCATACCGTTCGGCACCAGCCTATGGTTTGGAAGAAGACTATCCAACAAGCGTAATAGGTGTACTCTCCTAATCCTAGGAGTACTCGCAACCTGAGAGAAGGTGATGATAAAAGACAACTGAATAAACCTTATTCTATTTCTCCTGAACCGGAGAAAGGCAAAGGTGAAGTAGGAGTGGCGATGATGAAAGGTTCCTAGGCACCCTATAGAGGTCTCACAAGGCATCAACCATGCCATTTTCAAAAATTATGGGTGTCAAGAAACCCTAACACGGATCGTCGGCTAGAATTCTAGGCGAAAAGATAATCTAGTTAACTACTTAACTAAAAGTTAGATGCTACAACCTTTGTAGATCCGGATATCCACTTCCTAAGCTCCACGTAGTCTTCCTCTCGCTGTCCTTTTCGAATCCTAGACTCTTTCATCGGCTTCATCGGGAAAACGAGCGGAATAGGTCGTCGGCTTCGTGTCAAAGACGATCTACGTCGAGGCATCACAAGTTCAAGCTCCGACTTCACAAAGTTGTGAAACTTGTGAAGAAAACACCCAAAATAACTTGGCAAAAGGTAGATGGTGAAGAAATAGGAGGTGGGTTCACTTTAGAATTGGATTTCTCTCACTAGAACTCAAGTTGCCATTAATGGCATCAAGGTTTCTATCTTGAAGATGAAGAAGAAGATGAAGCTAGTATTATGATAAGTTATTAAAAATGAAAAGAAAAATGCATACTTATCATAATCTAACAAGGGTTAAGTGTAAAGAATAAACCATGGTCATTTGGAGAGTTAGGGTTAAGCATGAGGACAAGAATGGTTGCAAAAGTCAAGGCTTCATGAAGCTTCAACTAAAGACAAAAGAAAGCCACCATTCTCTTTAAATCATTTCCAAATAAATAAATGAAACAAATAAATGAATATGCAAAACCCTAATTATCAAATTAACCATGGTTTAATTCTATATACTTAACTAAATAACCAAGTATCATCAAACATGATACATATGTGTGCACAAAAGTATATCATATATACTTCTTGCACATCAAGTGAGAAAATCCATATAAAGTGAACCAATACCAGCTAATGCAAAGTAATATATCAAATATATAATTATACATTAAATCATTAAATCAACCTTTGATTCAATGATCCGGTCATGTCGCACATAACCGACTAGTATTCAATGTATCGATTTATCGAATCAATGATTCGATAACTAGGACATATCGAATATAACCAATCAAAACATTTATCGCGAGAATGAAATACGGTATCACATACACGCATTATTCTCGGTCCCGCACATATCTCATATGCGCTCCTATTTCGTTTCGCTTGAACCAGGAGACCTCTGTGTAGGACTCTAAAGACTCGTCAATACGCCGGTAGCAGATGATGATCATATCAAGCACCCACAAGCCGCAAGCGGTCTGCTAAACGTAACGGCCATCCGGGTATTGAGCGATCAGAAGAACGACGAGCTAGCCCGCTCACACTCCTGTGAATCCAACCAGTAACACTTACCGCACAGTCCTTTCTGTTCGTCTGATACGTCGCATATCAAGTCTAGGGGTGGTAAACGTCAGACCCCAATAACCGATAAGTCATGCCAATGTGAGGCTCATAACGGGTCGAGAAACTACTGGTAACACTTACCAGCAAATCTCTGATCAGCCCTGGCCAGGGACTTCCCTGTTACGGCCAATCGAGCACAAAGCAACATCAACCCCCAATACCGGGAGAGACAAAAGCCCTCCTATCGCTCATTGCCTCCATGTGACTCGAGACTGTACCCAAAGACCACCGTTTTGCACGCTCTCATGGACGTGGTAAGGTGGAGATCAAAGCACAGTGGGAATCGCACAAGACTCTATGACGATCTCGGGTCTACAGACTAACCTGCACAAGTGTCACCTGAGAACTGCCATCTGACGTGAGGTATAATACCATCTGGGAGTTCTCGGCGAGTCCGTCCAGTGTACCCAGTCTGCACTGAGCACCCGTACACCATCTCTGATGTCAAACACCAATGGATATGGGATCATCCATCACCCATCTCATGGGTCGAGAAGCGTATACGCTAGTCTACACTGGTATATCGATGCCCCGTCTCGATACACCCACGACTAGGGACCTTGAAGGATGTACTTATGGACTACCATGTCCCCACTAGTATGATCTGCATCATAGTCCAGGTAGTCAAGTACACATCCTAAGGGCTTTACCAACATGTAACCATAAGACAATTTAAAGAGACCAGTATACATGTTAAGATAAAGAGTAACCAGATAGCATACTATCATATCGAGCAAGAAAGTCATCTCTATATATGTCCAAGCCTCCAATATAATATACATCATCTGTACAATACTGGCCTCTAGGGCATACATACAACTAACAATCTCCCACTTGCACTAGGGCCAGCTGCTGTAGTATCGCATACCGAGCATCCCGAAGAGTCTCTCAAACTGTGTCTGGGGAATGGCCTTCGTGAGTGGATCCGCCATGTTGTTCTTCGTGTCAACCCTCCTGACCTCGATCTCCCGGCGATCAACTATCTCCCGGATCAGGTGATACCGCCTCAGAATATGCCTGGATCGCTGATGGGACCTGGGTTCCTTGGCCAAAGCCACCGCTCCATTGTTATCGCAATACAAAGGTATTGGATGCTCAATGGATGGAACCACTCCAAGTTCAGTAATGTACTTCTTGATCCAGACAGCCTCTTTGGCAGCATCGTTGGCAGCGATGTATTCAGCCTCCATCGTCGAGTCTGCAACGGTTTCCTGCTTGGAACTCTTCCAGCTAACCGCCCCTCCGTAAAGGGTAAAGACAAAGCCCGACTGCGACTTAGAGTCGTCCTTATCACTCTGGAAGCTCGAATCGGTAAAGGACTCCACTTGGAGTTCTCCGTTACCATACACCAAGAACATATCTCTAGTCCTTCGCAAGTACTTGAGAATGCTCTTCACAGCTGTCCAGTGACTCTCTCCAGGATCAGCTTGATACCTGCTCACTATACTTAGTGAGTATGCTACATCGGGTCTGGTACATAGCATCGCATACATGATAGAGCCTACTGCCGAAGCATAGGGTATCCCTTGCATGCGAGCTCTCTCCAAATCAGTCTTGGGAGACATCTCTTTGGAGAGAGTGACTCCAGAGATCGTGGGTAAGTTCCCACGCTTGGACTCTTCCATACTAAACCTCTTTAGTATGGTGTCAATGTACCTAGATTGGGACAATCCCAAAATCCGTTTGGATCTATCTCTATAGATCCTAATTCCCAATATGCAGGAGCATCACCAAGATCTTTCATTGAGAATCTTTGTGATAAGAAGAGCTTAACCGATTGCAGCATAGGAATATCATTTCCTATCAAGAGTATGTCGTCCACGTACAACACGAGGAAGACAACCTTACTCTCTGCCACCTTCTTGTAGATACAAGGTTCATCTGGGTTTTTGACGAAATCAAACTCTTTGATAACGACGTTAAAGCAGATGTTCCAACTCCGCGATGCTTGCATTAATTCGTAAATGGATTTAAGCAGCTTGCACACCTTCCCGCTGCTCCCACTGTCTACGAAGCCTTCTGGCTGAGTCATGTACACGCACTCTTCTAAATCACCATTTAGAAAGGCGGTCTTAACATCCATTTGCCAGATTTTGTAATCGTGATAAGCAGCGATGGCAAGCATGATCCGGATGGATTTAAGCATAGCCGCTGGAGAAAAGGTCTCGTCATAGTCCACACCTGGTCTTTGACGAAAACCCTTTGCTACAAGTCTAGCTTTGAAAGTCTCCACTTTCCCATCTACACCAAGTTTCTTCTTGAAGATCCACTTGTTCCCAATGGGTTTTACCCCTTCAGGAGCAACGTCCAAAGTCCATACTTTGTTGGTGTACATGGATTCCATCTCGGACCGCATAGCATCCAGCCATTTCACTGAGTCCCCACTCGTGATGGCCTGCTCGAAGCTAGTTGGGTCATCATCCTCCATGATGCAATCCTCGCTCCCACCGTCCATGAGAAAACCGTAGTATCTCTCAGGTTGGCGAGGAACCCTACTAGATCGGCGGAGTGGCTGGGGTTCATCGGGAACTACGGAATCCTCTGGTTCCACCAGATCTTCTGTTGTAGCTTCTGCAGCTGGAACCTCTTCCAGTTCTACCTCATGACCACTAATCTCTTTTCAAGAAATTCCTTTTCTAAAAAGGTGGCATGCCGAGAAACAAACACTCTTTGTTCCTCAGGTCGGTAGAAGATATACCCTCGCGAATGTTTGAGATATCCAATAAACTTACACAGAATAGACCTTGCCGCGAGTTTGTCCGGATTTTGCGTTTTTACATAGGCCGGACAACCCCATATCTTAACATAATTAAGACATGGTCTCTTTCCTTTCCATATCTCATATGGAGTGGTCGGCACGGTTTTGGTGGGAACCATATTCAATAGGTCTGCAGCTGTTTCCAGTGCATATCCCCAGAAGGAAATAGGTAACTCAGCTGTGCTCATCATAGAGCGCACCATATCTAATAGGGTGCGGTTTCTCCGTTCTGATACACCGTTGTGCTGTGGTGTATATGGAGGAGTCAGCTGAGAGAGAATCCCATTCTCTTTTAGGAAGTCCAGGAATTCATTGCTCAAGTATTCACCTCCTCGATCAGATCGAAGGATTTTAATACTTTTTCCGGTTTGGTTCTCGACTTCTTGTTTATATTCTCTAAATTTCTCAAAAGCTTCTGATTTGTGTTTCATCAGGAACACATATCCGAATCTAGAGAGATCGTCAGTGAATGTAATGAAGTACGAAGAACCATCCCAGGCATGTGTAGACATGGGACCGCATACATCACTATGTATCAGTCCTAAGATTTCGGTAACTCTTTCTCCGTGTCCCGTAAACGGAGTTTTGGTCATCTTGCCTTTGAGACATGACTGGCAAGTGTCATAAGATGAAAATTCAAACGGATTTAAATATCCATCTTTATGCAACATAGCTAGTCGTGTCGCATTGATGTGACCCAGTCTACAATGCCACAAGAAGGATTGGTTGAGTTCAGAACTCTTCCTCTTGTGTGTGTTTGTTATGCTCAGAACTGTTGATTGATTTAGAACATAAATGCCATTGCATAACGTGCCTGATCCAACGAACTTTTGGTTACGGAAAATGTTCATAACATTGTCCTGTAATACAAAATTATATCCCTCTTTACTCAATAAAGAAACTGATATAATGTTTCATATCAGGTTCGGCATGTAATAGCATTCGTTCAGAACCAATGTATTACCAGTTGGTAATACAAGGTGATATTCCCCGACAGTCTTAGCTGCAACAATTGCACCATTTCCAACTTTTATGTCTTTATCACCTTCTCCAAGTTCTCTACCTTTCCTAAGCCCATGTAACTGATTACATATATGGGATCCTGACCCGGTATCCAATACCCAGGACGTAGAGCAAATAGAGAAACAGTTCTCAGTAACGAACACACCCGAAGAAAATGCATCAACATGTACTTTCTTCATTCGGGTGGCATGGGAATCCTGGTATTCCCCTATATCCTGTTCATTCCTATAACTCTTATAGGAAAAAACGGAACCAACGTTCCCCAGCACAGTATAACATACGGGTTCGGTCAATACATCCATATTATTATCTTCATTAGGGCATGAAATAGTCGCTACCTGGAGAGAGAGATAAGAAAACACTTTAGCGTATGCTCGTGCAAGATCAGATTGGTTATTATCTTATCTAATCAGGATGGCTCCCACTTGCTTTTTATCAAATCTTCCTCCAAACCCTAAAAGGAAAGACTAGCCGGGATTAATTACACACTACAAGTTCGCCAATCTTTCAGCCAGGCCAGTGTCGGTACTTTGAGGGAGGTCCCCCGTGCTTTCGCACGAACCTAATTAATGTAAACCTCGTTTTCCCAGAGGTGTAACCTCGTTAACACCTTTCTAGACACCTACTTGATCGGCTAATTGCAATGTGTAAAACTCTCCCAGGAGTAACTCTTACTCGCAGTGGGTATCGGGATCCAACTATCTCATAGAAGGTATGCAATCTCATTGCAAATTTCAACACTTGAAATTCCCGATAATACTTTTGCCCCTAGCGTCCTATGACCTTGACGCAGGCCAACAAACCATAGTGCGCTAGTCAAGTTCAACCCGCCATTTCCTGATCGAATTAAACCCACCCGTACGACCCTTGACGCAGGCCAACAAAATCGCACGACTACCCTAATCCAATCTGCATCATATGCATAAGCAGATAAATACTAGTTAGCTACCGCACACTACGCCTTGACGCAGGCCAACAAACGTAGCACGAATACTAACTACTACCCATCTGAAATGACGGAGGGCTACGCCAGGTTTTTCTGAAAACCATGAGCGTAATGAACTTGATATCGTTGTAGAATCAAATGAAGTTTTGAAATGGAGTGATTTTGAGGCTTTTCTAGTTTTGCTAAAGAAGTCACTCCCGGCGAAGGGATCTCGGTCCTTTCCTCGTCGAATGAGGTGCGGGATATATCATATATATCGCTGTGCAAAGCAAAAAACCCAAAAGCAGTCAAAAGCAAACCGAGTGTGTAGCATCTGCCAGTTATTGCTAAAGGAGTCACTCCCGGTGAAGGGATCTCGGTCCTTTCCTCATCGAATAAGGTGCAGGGTATATCATATATACCGCTGTGCAAAGCAAGAACTGTAGATACCTGTTTTATTTTAAAATTCGATTCCACAACATCTTAGGTTTCTTATCTTTCATTAATCACATTAATGAAGTCCCATCATTTAAATACCTAAACATCACAGATAGATATGACGTACACTTATGCCATCCGCATTCGCCTCGATGTCCCCTCGTGCACCGTTAGGTTAGGTAACTAACGACAGAGCAGGGCAGGGCTAGCGCGGGTGTAAAACATAAGTAACGTCTATATAATATATCATATATACTATATACTATATCCATCACAGAATCACAACACAGATATCGCAGCAGAAGAAACATATGAAATATTAGATATACTAGGACGTCCGTGTTTTCAATACGAGCCAGTATAAAACACGGATTCCACGGTCGCGATGAATAGCCAATCCCACACCCCTAGACCCCTACGAGAGCGGCAAGCAACCCTGCCAATTCTAGGGTTAGGAGACCCGGACTCGACTCCTCGAGTTGGTATCCCACTGGACCCCAGAACCCGGTTACTTGTGCTCCCCTCCTTGGGTCTATCCTAATGCGGAAAAGTAAATAATATACAAGAGGTGACAGCTTCCGCTACCTGGAAGTGCCCCAAATAAAAGAATATTACATACAAGTTTTTACATGAATGAAAATGAAAAACACTCATCTCACATAAAAACCCCCGACTATTCGAACACGACGATCCAATATAACATATCCAGTAACACATAACATCACATGTCAACAACGTAAGTAAGTATGCATACCCCAATTGTCGTTGACGTATAGCAACGAAACCGGCGATATCACATATTACACTTACGGTCACAGAAAAGAAAGTGTAAAACTACAACAGTTGGAATCCGCAACCTCTTTAGACATCGCATGCCTAATCAAATGAAATACTTAGACATCACATGCCTAACAGATATAAATCCCGCATTTTAGTCTCATTATCGAAAACTCTTTTCAATATCAAGTGAAACCAAACTGCTAGATTTATAACATTCATTCAGTTATCACATAACTGTTTGTGAATTCCAATTATTGTATCACATTCCAGATAAACAGAAAATGTTAAATTTTCCGATCGAACAGTCGAATACCCAAGTTTTCCCGATACAGCTCAACACATGAAATAAGTCTAACAACATTCAGTTCGTACCTCAGTACCAACGGTCCAGCCGTAGAAGGGTCAAGCCAACGCCTCACATGTGGCACGCCGTACTGCCCCAAACCCGAAGGTTCAAAGGGCAGTTCAAGACGGTCACATAATCGAGTTAAGGTTTGTTGTCTTCTAGAGGGTCCATCGCGTTACTTGCACTACTTAGAACGTCGTTAAACTACGGAAAAATCCAACAATTGGAAATTTCCCGACAGGGGAAAAGTTGGGTATTTATATCCGGTCGAACTTTTTAACATATTCTAAAAATTATCCAGAAATACACAAAGACGAAATTTGATAATCCGATCGAACTATCGAATCTCCAAAACAACCCCAGAAAATGCAACTCCAGAAAAAATATTAAAAACAGCCAGAGAACTCAGCACTGTTAAATAAGAATTACTGTGCTAAACGATAGGGATGACGTCATCAAGCCGCCGCGGAACCGCCGCCTAAGCTGGCTTAGGCCGCGGTTCCGCCGCGCAGTTCACTGTTCATGGAATAAAATTTGCACCGTAATTCTTAGAATTCCCTGCTGAATTTTTTAAGCCCTTTTAATATTGAAAAATTCCAGATTTTAGAAAATGTACAGAGAGCATTTTGTGAGTTAGGGTTTCGGTTCATTCGGACTTCAAACTCCGTCTAGACTTCGCCTAAGGCTCTAGCTAGGCTCTGATACCAGTGAAAGGTTCCTAGGCACCCTATAGAGGTCTCACAAGGCATCAACCATGCCATTTTCAAAAATTATGGGTGTCAAGAAACCCTAACACGGATCGTCGGCTAGAATTCTAGGCGAAAAGATAATCTAGTTAACTGCTTAACTAAAAGTTAGATGCTACAACCTTTGTAGATCCGGATATCCACTTCCTAAGCTCCACGTAGTCTTCCTCTCGCTGTCCTTTTCGAATCCTAGACTCTTTCATCGGCTTCATCGGGAAAACGAGCGGAATAGGTCGTCGGCTTCGTGTCAAAGACGATCTACGTCGAGGCATCACAAGTTCAAGCTCCGACTTCACAAAGTTGTGAAACTTGTGAAGAAAACACCCAAAACAACTTGGCAAGAGGTAGAGGGTGAAGAAATAGGAGGTGGGTTCACTTTAGAATTGGATTTCTCTCACTAGAACTCAAGTTGCCATTAATGGCATCAAGGTTTCTATCTTGAAGATGAAGAAGAAGATGAAGAAGAAGATGAAGCTAGTGTTATGATAAGTTATTAAAAATGAAAAGAAAAATGCATACTTATCATAATCTAACAAGGGTTAAGTGTAGATAATAAACCATGGTCATTTGGAGAGTTAGGGTTAAGCATGAGGACAAGAATGGTTGCAAAAGTCAAGGCTTCATGAAGCTTCAACTAAAGACAAAAGAAAGCCACCATTCTCTTTAAATCATTTCCAAATAAATAAATGAAACAAATAAATGAATATGCAAAACCCTAATTATCAAATTAACCATGGTTTAATTCTATATACTTAACTAAATAACCAAGTATCATCAAACATGATACATATGTGTGCACAAAAGTATATCACATATACTTCTTGCACATCAAGTGAGAAAATCCATATAAAGTGAACCAATACTAGCTAATGCAAAGTATTATATCAAATATATAATTATACATTAAATCATTAAATCAACATTTGATTCAATGATCCGGTCATGTCGCACATAACCGACTAGTATTCAATGTATCGATTTATCGAATCAATGATTCGATAACTAGGTCATATCGAATATAACCAATCGAAACATTTATCGCGAGAATGAAATACGGTATCACATACATGCATTATTCTCGGTCCCGCACATATCTCATATGCGCTCCTATTTCGTTTCGCTTGAACCAGGAGACCTCTGTGTAGGACTCTAAAGACTCGTCAATACGCCGGTAGCAGATGATGATCATATCAAGCACCCACAAGCCGCAAGCGGTCTGCTAAACGTAACGGCCATCCGGGTATTGAGCGATCAGAAGAACGACGAGCTAGCCCGCTCACACTCCTGTGAATCCAACCAGTAACACTTACCGCACAGTCCTTTCTGTTCGTCTGATACGTCGCATATCAAGTCTAGGGGTGGTAAACGTCAGACCCCAATAACCGATAAGTCGTGCCGATGTGAGGCTCATAACGGGTCGAGAAACTACTGGTAACACTTACCAGCAAATCTCTGATCAGCCCTGGCCAGGGACTTCCCTGTTACGGCCAATCGAGCACAACGCAACATCAACCCCCAACACCGGGAGAGACGAAACCCCTCCTATCGCTCATTGCCTCCATGTGACTCGGGACTGTACCCAAAGACCACCGTTTTGCACGCCCTCATGGACGTGGTAAGGTGGAGATCAAAGCACAGTGGGAATCGCACAAGACTCTATGACGATCTCGGGTCTACAGACTAACCTGCACAAGTGTCACCTGAGAACTGCCATCTCACGTGAGGTATAATACCATCTGGGAGTTCTCGGCGAGTCCGTCCAGTGTACCCAGTCTGCACTGAGCACCCGTACACCATCTCTGATGTCAAACACCAATGGATATGGGATCATCCATCACCCATCTCAAGGGTCGAGAAGCGTATACGCTAGTCTACACTGGTATATCGATGCCCCGTCTCGATACACCCACGACTAGGGACCTTGAAGGATGTACTTATGGACTACCATGTCCCCACTAGTATGATCAACATCATAGTCCAGATAGTCAAGTACACATCCTAAGGGCTTTACCAACATGTAACCATAAGACAGTTTAAAGAGACTAGTATACTTGTTAAGATAAAGAGTAACCAGATAGCATACTATCATATCGAGCAAGAAAGTCATCTCTATATATGTCCAAGCCTCCAATATAATATACATCATCTGTACAATACTGGCCTCTAGGGCATACATACAACTAACAGATGAAATACGCGGTTTGGTCGTGAATGATAGCAGTCGCAATTTACTTTGCCCTCTTTCTAATCCCTTTGTTTTGTCTTTACTTATTACCTTCTGTACACCCAACTTAGGCTAATTGGTTTTCTCCTTTCCCTACCTTTCTGTAGGGTTCCTAGGCACCCTAGTGAGGTCTCACAAGGCATCTACCATGCCAATTTCAAAAATTCGGTGCCGAGAAACCCTAATGTACGGATCGTCGGCTAGATTTCTAGGCGAAAAACAATCTAGTTAACAACTTAACTAATGGGATATCGGAAATACAACCTTTGTAGATCCGGTGCTCCACCTCCATAGCTCCGCAACGAGGTCCTCTCCGCTGTCCAAATCAAATCCGGGCTCTAGCGTCGGCTTCGTCGGAGAATGGGCAAGCTAGGTCGTCGATGTCCATGCCGAAGATGATCTACGTCGAGGCATCGAAAGATCAAGCTCCACCTTCACCAAGTCATGAAAACTTGCGAAGGAAACACACTCTACTACTTGGCAAGAGGTAGAGGATGAAGAAATAGGAAGTGGGTAGACTTTAGAAATGGATTTCTCACTCTTAATCATCATCCACCATTGATGAAAATGAAGCTTTCTTCACTTGAAGAATGGAAGAAGATGAAGATGATATAATAAGTCTTGAATTAAAAATAGAAAATAAAACAATACTTATCATACTTTTAACTCTAGTTAAGTGTAGAGAATTAACTTAGGTTAGTTAAAATGGTTAGGGTTAAGTATAGGATAAGAATGAAGACTTAGTCAAAGTTTGAAGAAACTTCAACTAAATCCAAAAAATGCCACCATTTATCTTCCTTTTTCCTTTTTCCAAAAAGAATAAATAGGAAAGATAAATATATAAATAAAAATCAAAACCCTAACCCATTCATTACCATGGTTCATTCTTTACACTTAACCAAGTTTGGCATGCATCATCAAACATGATACAAGCAAGTGCACAAAATCATATCGCATATGCAATGCGCACACCCGAGTGAGAAAATCCATTTTAAAGTGAACCGATACTAGTTAATGCAAAGTAATATATCAAATATACAATTATGCATTAAATCATTAAATCAACACTTGATTTAACGATCCGGTCATGTCGCACATAACCGACTGGTATCATCAGTAACAACTTATCGAATCAACACTTGATCCGATAATCCGGCTATATCGTATATAACCGATCAATGTCACATCGCGAGAATCGAATACAGTATCACATACCGTATTATTCTCGGTCCCGCACATATCTCATATGCGCTCCTATTTCGTTTCGCTTGAGCCAGGAAACCTCTGTGTAGGACTCTAAAGACTCGTCAATACGCCGGTAGCAGATGATGATCATATCAAACACCCACAAGCCGCAAGCGGTCTGCTAAACGTAACGGCCACCCGGGTATTGAGCGATCAGAAGATCGACGAGCAAGCCCGCTCACACTCCTGCGAATCCGACCAGTAACACTACCGTACAGTCCGGTCTGATCGTCTGATATGTCGCATATCTCGCCTAGGGGTGGTAAACGTCAGACCCCAATAGCTCGATAAGTCGTGTCGATATGAGGTCTATAACTATTCGAGAAACTACTGGTAACACTTACCAGTAAATCTCAGCAACCCTGGCCAGTGATTTCCTGTTATAGCCAATCGAACACAGCGCAACATCAACCCCCTATACCGGGAGAGACGAATCCCCTCCTATCGCTCATTGCCTCCATGTGACTCGGGACTGTACCCAAAAACCACCGTTTTGCACGCCCTCTTGGACGTGGTAAGATGGAAATCAAAGCACAGTGGGAACCACACAAGACTCTATGACGATCTCGGGTCAACAGACTACTCTGTACCAGTGTCACCAGAGAACTGCCATCTGACATGAGGTATAATATCATCTGGGAGTTCTCGGCGAGTCCGTCCAGTGTACCCAGTCTCTACTGAGCACCCGTATATCATCTCTGATGTCAAACACCGATGGATATGGGATCATCCATCGCCCATCTATATGGGTCGAGAAGGTACACGCTAGTCTACTCTGGTATATCGATGCCCCGTCTCGATACACCCACGACTAGGGACTTTGAAGGATGTACTTATGGACTACCATGTCCCCACTAGTATGATCCGCATCACAGTCCAGGTAGTCAAGTACACATCCTAAGGGCTTTACCAACATGTAACAGAGAGACAATCAGTGTACACGTTAAGGTAAAGGTCAACCAGATAGCATACTATCATGTCGAGCAAGAAAGTCCTCCCTATATATGTCCCAGCATCCACTACAATATACATCCAATGTACAGTAATGGCCTCTAGGGCATACATATAACTAACACTTTCGGCACCTGCCTATGGTTTAGAAGAAGACTATCCAATAAGTGTAATAGGTGTACCCTCTCCCAATCCTAGGAGCCCTCACAACCTGAAAGAAGGTAAAAGGAAAAAGACAACCAAATAATCCTATTCAATCTCTCCAGAATCAGAATCCATCCTCGAATCTGGAACAAGTTCCTTCGAGTTCGTATGTAACTATACGATGGATTTATCCAATGGAAATGGATGTTCATAGTGATACAGGGTGTTCTGGAGAAATGCAAAGGGTAAAAGAAGGAGTGGCAATGATGTATGCAACTCAGACAATCCAAAAGTCAGTGTTTTAAGAAAGTTCGGTTAACTTGGTTACTGAGTAATAGTCCAGGGTCGGGCCATGGTCGCTGTCAAAGAGAGAGAGAAAAGAAACACTCAGCGTGCACTCTAACCTAGATCAGAATGGTTAATCACTTTATCTAATCAGGATGTCTCCCACTGTATCCTCAAATTCTCCTACAAACCGCAAAGAAGAATTAGTCGGGATCACCCGAGGAGTAAACCAACTCATCAGTGGGAATCGGGATCCAACTATCATCGCATGATAATGTGATGGAATCCATTCACGTTATCACACTCCAGAAGGTATGCGCATGCCTGGCAAGTTTCAGTTTCTTTAAAAAACCCCGATGTGATTTTTACCCCTAGGACCCAAGTGACCTTGATACAGTCAACAAATCAAAGAGTCCCAGTCAAGTTCAACCCGTCATTATCCAGGATTGCATTAAACCCACCCGTACGATCCCTTGACACAGTCAACAAGGCAGCACGACTGTCCTAACCAATCGCATTAATATACCATAAACAAGCACTACTTAGCTACCACACACTACGCCTTGACACAGTCAACAAACGCAGCACGAATACTAAGCAATACTTGTAAGAAATGACGGAGGGCTACGGCTGGTTTTTGGCGAAAAACCTTTAACGTAATGAACTTGATATCGTTGAAGGAACTGCATAGCTTTTTATAAATATATAGTACCGAAAACCTTTGTTAAAGAGGTCACTCCCGGTGAAGGGATCTCGGCTCTTTCCCCATAGACTGAGGTGCGGGATATTCCAACTGAATACCGTGATGCAAAGCAAAAAGTAATCGACTATAGTGAAGTTATTACCCTGACGCAAACCTCTGTCCAAGGGGTCACTCCCGATGAAGGGATCTCGGCCTTTGCCTCGTCAAATGAGGTGCTGGATATTCATAACCGAATACCATTGTGCAAAGAAAAAGAAAACGTCCTTGTAATAACAGCTTTTCGAAAATTGTTCCAACAACATCGAATAGGTATGTTTTCCTTACAATGATCCGAATCAATACAGTCCCATCAATTAATCACACCACAAAAGAATGAAAATATAATGTACGTATATGCCATCCGCATTCGCCACTGGGTCCCGTCATCACCCGTTAGGTTACTTAACTAACGACAGAGCGGGGACTGGACTAGTGTGGGTGTAAAACATATACAACATCTACTAGTATATATATATATATATATATCAATATATAATAATCGCTCCAGGTATGATAAATGCAACATCACAGATAAGTAATAAGCATCACAGAACAATACAGATAATCTGGGAGCCCCAGGTTTCCTTTGAGCCACAACTGAAACCCGACGTTCCCTTGGTCGTATGGATAGCCTGTGCAATGAAAACCTACACCCCTACGAGCACGGCAAGTTACCCACCAAAACCAGAAGCGAGGCAGCCCCCTTCAGCAAAGTGAATGGACCACCCAGCACTTCACGGAATCCGGTAACTCGAGCACCCCTCCTTGGGTCAACCTGTACCCCCTACGAGTGTGGAGAATAGCCCGCCAATTCTAGAGTGAGGCCCCCTCCTTCTCAAAGCCATAAGATGCGGTCCCGTTGCCCTTCAGAACCCGGCTATCCGTGCACTCCACCGCGGGGTAATCCTAGTACAGAAAAGAAAATATGTACAACGGGTACATCGACCTCAACCCGGTCGTGCCCCAAAAGAATAATATACAAACAGGCAGTGACGGCAGTCCACATGTCGGACGCTCGCCCCACGATATCAAATGTACAAATAAAACTAAACTGTACTAACATTGCATCCAAGCTATCCACCATGACAATCCGCAGCATCACAGCACAACATAGAACATCAACATGAATATCACGTTCGCAAACCCGTTTAAAAGGACTATAGCGATTAGACAAGTTGTACCGATCAAATGACATTCACGGTCGCAGATAGTAATGTAAGTACTGCAAACTTTAAACAATGTCAGAAAATATCGACTTCGAAAGAACCCCCGAATAGCCCAAAACAACTAGGTAAAACCATATACAAACTGGGCTAAACAAACAATACCACTGCACCAACATTCCAGAGACCAGACCAACACCCAAATACGAAGAACAAATTCTACAGAATGGCCGAGCAGGCCGACCAAATGAGCAATGTGCTCGGTTTTTGCATGAGGGGATTTGTTCGTATTTAGTCTGTGGTCTTGTGGTCATGTCAGTAGTCTTCTGCAGTTGCTAAAAAATATTTTGAAGACACTTTTGAAATTAACAGAGACTGGAATGCAGTGTGCAGTGAATCGGGTTTGTTTCGGTTTCGATAGTTTAATATTGTCTAAACCAACTAGTTTACGGTTAATGGGTTGGCTTTGATCCATGTTGGGTTACGGCAGCGCCCCGGCCGTCAATCTGAGGCCAAATGCGGAACAAAAAACTTTTAAACTTGGCGCTACCACAACCAATTACCCGGATCATGCCATTAACCGTAAACGAGCATAAAATAAAGTGTTCCGAGATTATACCGATCGGTCTGTGTCCTTCGGTCTTCAATCTCTGTCCCAAGATCGTCACGGCTTCCTCGATCAAGTTCGCTCTCCGGTCTCCCTCGTCGAAGACGATCTACGTCGAGGATTAGTAATATGGGATCCTGCATCAAAACCGAGGCAACTCGGGCATCCAGTTTGCTAGCCTAGATACCCAAGGTAAAGTAGAGATAGTGTGTGAATACTTTGTCTCAAAGCACCCAAGGATTTGGGTGGAGGTAAATGAAGTTGCCATGTGAGATGAAGAATTGAGCATAGAATTTTGGCTTTGAAAAAAGATTGCTGGAAATGGGCTCTGTGGAATTGAGGAAGTAGTCATGGCATATGAAGTGACTGTGGTTCTATTTTGCAATACAAGAAATTTTCATTCCCAAAATTTAGCCACTAAAAAAAATCCCAGCACACCCCAATTCGCAGCCACCTCATTAATTTCCTTCTCCCTCAAAATTCAACAGCCCCCATCCCTCACAACATGTAACAATTAATGTTCATTAAATACCAAGTGAGCCCATGCCTCATCAATGCACCAAGCCAAAATATATGCTCACATTTTCCATCACAATTTAAACATTTAAACAAAATGTTTAAAGAAAAAAGAAAATGGCAACTCTAAAGTAAACTTGTAACGAATTACAAGAATACCCCTCATCCGTATATACATACCCGTATCCGTATTCCGACTGAATACGAATACTACGAGACGAAAGTATTCCAACAATCTAATACTAGGATCCGGCTTAAACCAAAGCCCACTAGTATGATCCGTCCAATCATGATCCGTGCACGAGTGCACGTATATGATTGAACCCTGCCATAAAATCATACGGCCTCTACAACGTTTCGCCCGAATCAGGGAAACCCTCTGTGTGGGAGTCTATAGACTCGTCAATACGCTGGCAGTGGGTTTAACCACAAGCACGTCAGTGGCACTAGCTGTACGTAACGGCTGCCCAGGTATTGAGCGAAAGGGAGGCCGACGAGTGAACTCATCCTGGAACCCTACTGAGCCTATCTATGACAATCTCCGTACAGTCCGGTCTGTTCGTCTATGAGTATCACATATCGGGCCTAGGGGGATGGTAATCGTTAGACCCCCAATAGCGGTATAAGTCATGTCGGAGTGTAGCCCAGAACACCTTGAGAAACTACTGGAATACCTACTAGTAAATCTCACTTGCCTTGGCCAAGGACTTTGTGTAATGGCTCTCCTAAACACAGCGCGATATCACCCCCCAATACCGGGAGAGACGAATCCTTTCTAACCGCCACTGCGTCCAAGTGCTTCGGGACTGCACCCAACTACTACCTATTTGCACGACTCTTTTGAGCCGAGGTAGGGTAGCAATCAAAGAACAGTGGGAACACACTTAAGGCAAATTAGCAGTGTCAAATCAACGGACTAAGCTGTACTCATGTCACCTGGGAACTACTCCTGACGATAGGTATAGTACCAATCAGCAGTACCCCTGCGAGTCCGTCCGGTGTACTCATAACCCAATGAGCACCTGTATACTATCTTAGGTGAACCAACTGACACCAATGGCTTGTGAGACCGGCCATCGCCCCTCGTCGGGGTCTTGATCCGTATACACTAGTCTACTCTCGGAGTATCGATGCCCAGTCTCGAAACTCCCACGACTAGGGACACTTTAAGGATGTGCTTGTAGACTACCCAACTCTCACGTATATGATTGCCATCATACTGCTGGTAGTCAAGCAAGAATCTTATGGGCTCTATCAACGTGTAATAGTGATCTGTAATGTCACCTGAAGCATGCACACGATAATAAAGACAAACTAGATAGCATACTATCATCTCGAGTAAGACTGTTCTACCGGTATAGGTCTTCCCTAAATAATTGCAATCACGTGCCAGTGTTCCAATAATTGACTTGAGGGCACTATAGCCAGCATGTATATACAGAAGACTGTAATCCATATTTTATTACAGATTACCTTCTAGAAAGCAGACACCTCATCGTGGACTTTTCCATTCATTGATAAATGGAAATGAGGTGGAAATTAAGGAGAAGGAGGCATGGTGTGTGGCATGGCTTCAATAGTTCACAAATGAATTCTTTATTCATTTGTGGTTACTATTGAAGCATGGCTACACTTGTTTATTGAAAGAAATTGATACACAAAACCTATGTGTTGATTTTTCTCTCACATGCATGCTTCATTATTCTTGAGCTCCCATTTTTCTTCACCTCCTCCCTCCTCTTGAGTTTCCTCCACCTTCATCATCATCTTCTTCACTACACTCTCATGAGTTGAGAAACAAGTGAAGAGGCAAGAAAGAGATAGCAAAACACTTAGATCATCACACTACATCCTAGACTACTTGGTTTAGCAACCCAAGATCTCTAGTTGCTCCACTTGACATATAGTGTGGAGCTAAAGCTATGGATCATATCTTTCGGGTGGGTTATCTACGACAAAAGAGGACCGAAGAACAAGCTCGATCCCGGAGAACCGATGGAGCGGGAAAAGAAGATCAAGCATGTTCAAGATGGTCACTTGGAGCTAACGACGAGGAAAGAAGACCGAAGGACTTGGATCGTTTGGTGAGACTTCTTTCATAATAGTTATTTCATCTCATTTTGTTTTGCTAGATATATTTATGGAAAGATCCGGGTTTTCATTGGGTTAACTTAGCGTCGTTTTTAAATTAGTAAGAAAATTTTTGTTCCGCAAACAGCCACGTTCGATGGCTCTGGCGTTGAGGTAACCCAACATGGTATCAGAGCCACCCCATAAAACCTATACTAGCAGTTTAAATATTTTTTAAAATAACGAAACCGAAATTACTCCCAAAACACGAAACCTTGAATTCTAGTTTCTGTCAAATTTTAAAAGGCCTCTGAATTTTTTTTAAGCAAGTGCAGAGTGGTCCTTTGATTGTGAGATGAACCCAGAACAAAAACGAAGCAATTCAAACATGTTTGTACCAGCCACATCATGGATTTTCCCGGCCTCACCGATTTTGGGTATGGGGAATCGTGTCGTTTTTGTTTGGTACTCTCTAACTCTTGGATTTAGGGTTTCAGGATATGTTTGTTTTTGCCAAAATGAATTTTCAGTTAACTTGCGTTTTGGAGGCATTGCGGAGTATTTCGAAGTCGTTGATTTTAACAACTGTTTAATTATTATCAGTACTTTGATTAGCATCTGCGACCGTGAATGTCATTTGATCGGTAAACCCGTCTATCTACTATATGTCCTTTTAGACGAGTTTGCGAACACGACATTCACGTTGATGTTCTGTGTTTGTGCTGATATTGTGGTTGGATTGTCGTGGTGGATAGCCGGTGGTGCAATGATTTAGTACAGTTTGTATTCACTTATACATTTATTATTGCGGGGAAAGCGTCCGATATATGGACTGCCGTCTTTGCCGGGTTGTATATTATTTGTTTGGGGCACGACCTATAAGGCTACGGCAGCGCCCCGGCCGTCAATCCGAGGCTAAATGCGGAATAAAAACTTTTCAAAATGGCGCTAACGTAGCCCTAAAACCCGGATCGTGCCATTAACCCTACACTAGTAAACTGTAAAGTGGTTAAAGAGATTATACCGATCGATCCGTGTCCTTCAGTCTTCAATCTCTGTCTCTTGCCTTGTTGCGGCTACCCCGACGAAGTTCGCTCTCCGGTCTCGCTCGTCGAAGTGGCTCCACATCTAGGATTCTTTATACGGGCTCCCGCTTCAAACTGAAGCAACTCGGACATCAAGTTTGCTAGCCGAGATGTCCAAGGTGAAGTAGAGATAGTGTGTGATCATTTTGTCTCAAGGCACCCAATGATTTCGGTGGAGGTAAATGAAGTTGCCATGTGAAGAATTGTGAGCAAGTTTTGGGCAAAGGGAAAAAATGAGCTTCCATGGAAAAATTGGGCTCGTCCAAATCCTCAAAGTGGTTCTCTGTGGAATTCCAATGAAGTGGTGAGGTGTAAATTAATAAAGAAAACTACACAAGAATTCCACAGCCACCACAAAAAATCCCCACCAAAATAATAAATAAAACAAGCACCATGCCTCATAAATGCAAGAACATGACTCATGAATTAATGCTCACAAGTGCAATGCCAGCACAAAAAAGCCCACGAAAAGGCCAGCACAACAAGGAAAAAGCCAAAATTCATGACTCACAATTTTCCATTAATTAAACATTAAACCAAATGTTTAAGTCGAGAAAAGAAATTGGCAACTTCAAAAGTAATCTCGTAACGAATTACAAGATTACTCCTCATCCGTATATACATACCTGTATCCGTATTCCAACTGAATACGAATACTACGAGACGAAAATAATCCAACAATCTAATACTAGGATCCGGCTTAAACCAAAGCCCACTAGTATGACCCGTCCGATCATGATCCGTGCACAAGTGCACATATATGATCGAACCTTGCCATAAAACTATACGGTCTCTACAACGTTTCGCCCGAACTTAGGAAACTTTCTGTGGGGGACTCTAAAGACTCGTCAATACGCTGGCAGTATGTTTAACCTCAAGCACGTCAGTGGCGCTAGCTGTACCTAACGGCTGCCCAGGTATTGAGCAAAAGGGAGGCCGATGAGCGAACTCATCCTGAAACCCTACTGAGCTTGCCAGTGACAATATCCGTACAGTACGGTCCGTTCTTCTATGAGTATCGTATATCGGGCCTAGGGGGTTGGTAAACGTCAGACCTCCAATAGCGGTATAAGTCGTGTCGGAGTGTAGCCTAGAACACTCTGAGAAACTACTGGAATACCTACCAGTAAATCTCACTTTCCTTGGCCAAGGAATTTGTGTAATGGCTCTCTAGACACAGCGCGATATCACCCCCAATACAGGGATAGACGAATCCCCTGCCGATCCGCTCACTGCCTCCAAGTGGCGCGGGACTGTACCCAACTAAAACCTGTTTGCACGACTCCTTTGAGCCGTGGTAGGATAGTAGTCAAAGCACAGTGGGAACTCACACGAGACAAATGACGATCTTAGGTCGATAGACTAACCTGTACACATGTCACCAGGGAACTGCCATCTGACTACATGTATAATACCAACTAGCATGTTCCCGGCGAGTCCGTCCAGTGTACTCATAACCCAATGAGCACCTGTATACTATCTTAGGTGAACCAACTGACACCAATGGCTTGTGAGACAGGCCATCGCCCCTCGTCGGGGTATCGATCCATATACACTAGTCTACTCTCGGAGTATTGATACCCAGTCTCGAAACTCCCACGACTAGGGACACTTTAAGGATTTGCTTATAGATTACCCAACTCTCACGTATATGATCGCCATCATACCGCTGGTAGTCAAGCAAGAATCCTATGGGCTCTATCAACATGTAATAGTGATCTGTAATGTCACCTGAAGCATGTACACGATTATAAAGACAAACCAGATAGTATATTATCATCTCGAGTAAGACTGTTCTACCGGTATAGGTCCTCCCTCAATCATTGCAATCACGTGCTTGCGATCCAATAATTGACTTTGAGGGCACTATATCCAACAATCTCCCACTTGCACTTAAGGTTAATTATTGCGATGTCGCATACTCACAGCCCGTGTGATACCGAACACCCAACTCCTCTAATAATAAGTTTCACAAAAGCTCGTTTGTGAAGCTATTGCTTTCGAGAAACAGCCTCAGTGACTGGATCCGCTTTGATGTTTCTTTTTATGTCTCTTTATCTCAAGTTCGCGGAAAAATCCATCACTCAAAATGAGCAATACCTATCATAGAATATGTATGGATATCTGATGGGACCCAGTTCACAAATGAACTCCAAATCCAGCAAACTTCTTAGACTGCATCGTCAACTAAATTTAATCAGTATCCTGCGCCATGCCTCCCTCAGTATCTGCTTAGACCACCTGTCCAAAATACTGCCCCTCATCAGAGGGAAAACTATAACTCTGACAGTCACGCTGTCATCCAGGTCACCTTGGAAGCCTGGAATGATAACCGTCTCCCGAAGGAGGCTGTCGTTATCATATCCCTAGAACATCCACTTATGTTCTAAAACTGCTTCCGAACGTTTCTCCAGGATTGGATTAATATCAACTTATTGCAGCTAGTGCAAAAACAACATCTGGTGTGGTACTTGACATCTCATGATCAACTCAATTGCCTAAGCAAGTGATATGCCAATCATGCACATCCTTCTCCCCTTTAGTCTTTAAGACACCTTTATAAAGGGTGACTCCATCACCTGCAGGTATACTACCGTTCCAGGAGTAGTCCATTCTAAAATACCTTTAGAATACTATCTGAGTACCCAGATTGGTAAACTACCCAAATCTAGATCTAAAACTATAGATCTAGTAACCAGAATGCCTGATATAATATCCATATCCTATGTGGAGAAACCAATGTATGACAACCATAGTATAACCGATCGTAGTAGGAATTTCACTTCCTACTATGTGTATGGCATCCAAATACCAGGACATCACACCCTACTACCTTCTTAACAGATCCATCCCCTATTCTGATGAAGTCAAAACCTATGATTGTCATATCAAAACTAGATGATCTATCTCCGCTATATCTGCTTTAGATAGACATAAGCTACTTGTCCACTATGCTTCCGCTGCTTCCACTGACTACGACAACCCTCTGGCAGAGTCATATACACATGCACTTCTAAAGCTAGTTTAGAACGATGCTATACTTATCCTCCTGCCGAGTTTCATAGTCTAGAACAGCAGTAATGGCAAATCTAGGTAAACAAGAACATCCCTGTCACCGTCCTTGAGGCTACCGGAGTACCTCTCGGATGCCTGAGGTTACCCATCATATCTGCGGAGTGGCTAATAGAATGTCAAACCTGATTGAATCTTTAGGTTCTTATCAAATTTTCAGTAATCGTCTGTGGTTCTGGAATCACTTCCAGTTCTACCATACTCCCACTGCTGTTTTCTGAAAAAATCCATTTTGCTAAAACTGTGGCAAGTTAAGAACAATATCACTATTGATCTTCTAGATGGTAGAAAGTTAACCCTTGTCATTGCCCGGGTTAACCCACAAACAACCATTACAGAAACGTGCCTTGAGTTATCCAGAGTCTGGTTTTAAGCATAAGCCGGACAACTCCATATACCTTAACATCGTTAAGATATGATCCATTCTATATATAATATAGAAACAGAGGCACTGATTTAATTAGAACCAGATTCAAATCATGCAGCTGTCTCCAGTGCATGTCAACTAAATATAGAGAGGCCGATCAACATTACTCAACTTAGGAGTGTATCCAGATATGAGTAACCTGAAAGAGAAGTAAGTTCTCAAAACCATTACTATCAACTGAATACCAAATACAAGTATCTACATCTTCGATCACCTTGAAGAATCCTGATACTTACAACACGTGGTTCTCTACTTTATTTTTGTACCTATAACTTCTTAAAACTTGGACCTTGTATTTCTATGAAACACGTGTCTAAAACTTGAGAAGTCACAAGTAAACAGAATATAGTATGAGGACCAACTGTCACGACCCGAAAGAGCACGCGACTGGCCCTTGAACCATATGAAGTCCATAAGACTCCATCTGATCCAAGTAAGCCAAAAGCCCAGAAATCTAAAACTATTTTAGGGAGTAAATAAAGAAAACTAGTTTAAAGAAGAGAAGAAAACATGTTTTGAAGTCAAGGTTTTGAAATAACTAAGCCGAGTATGCATTTTAAATCGTATAATCTTTTATGAAAATTTCAGCAGAGTTTCCTTTGTAAAAACTGGCCCCGAACGGGGTACAACAAGAATAATATATATATATACAATGATAAAAGGCATCCCCAAGCGGGAGCTAGCTCTTCATCAACCGACGGTCACAACCACACAAGCAATATAATATACAACGCCGAATGGAGAGGATCAAAACTCAAAAGAAAACTCCAAAATGACATGGAAACCGTAATACTACTACACGCGACTCTAAGGTCGAAATAATACATCACTAGTGTCTAAGTCTGAAACAATATACAAGTTTTGGTTGATGGAATTTCTAGATACAATGAATATACATGTACAATGGCGGTTCTGATACAAAAGAACCTACCTACCAAATGCAATTCACCCGCAAAAGAAGCAGTGTGCCAGAAATGCCGCTATGGAACCTGTACGGCAAAACCTGCAAGAACTGTGGCACAACAGGGGTGAGTTGCCAACTCGTGAATAGAAAACATCTACAAGAAGAAATCGAATGCATGACATAGTCCTAGGTCAATACGATCAGATATATAAACCTCAAAGGGTAAGCCTGAAGCATGATAAGGTGGCAATATAACATCTAAACATGTAGGTAGTGCCAAATACTCGTGCCAGTGCCTCAGGTAATAACATGTCATAAATATAAGGTATGTCTGCATGAAGTAAATATAATGAAGTATCAAAATGGATATCAATACACATATATTAGCGTCCCATTCCACTAATATTGGTGTAAGGGTATATATAACAGCGCCCTCATACCCTGTTATATATACAAATGAAGTATGATCAATGTAATAAAAGTCTATATGTGATCAAGGTCTGTATAACCGTGGATCCCGTCCACCCGTCACCCAATGACAATAAGCATCATGCATGTAAATATGAGGATATAATCAAAATCATGGAAACATCATGAAACCTGTGCCTAGCATCGGCACGTAAATCCTCATATATCGGGCATCCGTCAGTCCGGGTCAGTCCACTCTCTCATATATCGGGCATCCGTCAGTCCGGGTCAGCCCACTCCCTCATATATCGGGCCCCACCTTGTACCCTCATACGGCACCCACCCCTCGTATGGGGTACAGAATCAGAACCGATGAATCTCATGGTGGCAGCGCGAATATCATATCAAGGAAACCGGGTTTTTTCAAATAAGTACATACTTTCCTTTGAAATTATCCGCGGTTCCCAAATCCAGAAATATCATGAAAACGAATATCGATGCGTATAATCAGAAGGCATGATGTATGTGACATATAAATGAAATGCAAGTATAACAGGATATCATGCAACATGGAATAATAGTATGCACATACAAGGTCATATCCTGATGCAATATAGAAATAAACACATGCAATGCGATGCGGAATCGAATAAATCAATGCAACAGTGAAGAATCTACACCAATATGTCATGCAGTGGTGCCATTTGAAATAAGATGAATCGGGGTTTTGGTAAAATAAGGGTTACGGTGTTTTTAAGAATAGATGCATCTTTTGAAAATACATGTAGAATCCCTTTACTTGTCCTTAAGATATTCCCGATTCGTTAGTTTTGAAATAGGTATGACTCGGGTCTAGTCTAACATCTACTAAGCCCAGTCCATCAGGAGGGGTATGGAAACCACCTAAATCTGAGTCGATATATATATATATATAATATAATATAATAGTCCGTGATCCCGCCTCAATAGTATCGCGTACGATACAGTATATCATATGCCAATCCTTAAGTCATGAGTGCGGATCTATCATCAATATAAAGCTCGTACGGTAAATCGTCGTACGGCATCACAATAGCTGGGTACAGGTCAATATCACATTCCTCTCATCACATATCAGGTATCATTATCATCATATCACATAATCTGCGGTACTGATCATAGTTTAGTACAAATCGATACCATTATCACTGCGTGTGTAAACACACGTCCAAAGGCCCGCTAGAGATCACATGTCGTATCCCAAATACGAGTCACATCACATCACCGATCTCACGGCACAATGCCCAAATCATCGACTCATCTCCAAAGTCATACAATATCATCAAACACAGTGCAAGTATAATGAATATGCAAGGGTGTACGTGTAGGTGTAAATCTATTCTAGGGTTCGCAACTATGAACTACACTAGTTGCTTCTAACCCTAAAACTATCCATAATACACCTAACACAATATCCACGACACACTATAAATATCATATATATAACATATATATAGTATATAACCTACGGACTGCGGGGATGCTATACGCCATCCACCCGACTTCCCCCTGTAGATATAATTTACTCACCTTGCTTCTTTGTCCGTCGACGTCGCCACGCGTTTGCTTGTCGTCCCGAAGTCTTCATGGGGTACCTACACATTAACGTATCGCAAATGCATATCAAAACCAATTCAAAACTAAAACTGCATACGAATCCCAAAACGATACGCTATGATCTATAGGTTAGAACCTATGGACAACGCCTTCCAAAACCATCAACAACCCTCGATATCGTCGTATAAACGCCAAGTAGTCGAGGTAAAACAACATACGCAAATTCAGAATTAGAAAAAAGGAATACGGAAACACGAATCCAAAACAGCAACTAAGGAAATAGGCTCCAGTTTTCACCCTAGGTCAAATTAGACAAATCTATACATGCCAGGGGCCTAATCTATATATGTAGGAGCTGCAGAACCAAAACGACCCAATTTGGTGCAGGTCTGGCCGCAATTTGCAGCCAGAGGGAATTAATTTGCGGCCGGGGAAAAGTGGTAGGAGCTGGGGTCTTGTGTGGTGGTTCTAGGGTGCCTGCACATCTTACTGTCCAATCAATTTTATTTCAGAATGTCTCGGGTGATAGCAGATTACAAAATACACTCCCAGATTTACAGTTTTCCCCGATATTAATTTCTAAATCAGTATTCCGGGTCTTAAGTTTCATGTTTGGGTCTCAATTCCAGCACTAGGGTGTTTGTATAGGCTCTACTGAGCTCAACTTCACATTACAACCCAAAATTTCCTCAAACCTTAACTAGGTTTTCCTTAAGTCCACCAAAACACATAATATCGGTTCTAAACTAAACATGGGGTATAAGTAATGCATAAACTAAGATAATGATCCAGAAATTACCTCATTGGAAACTCAAGAAAATTCTTGAGTTGCCCCTAGTAGCCACAATCCTCGCTTTCTTGGTCTAATGTATAGATCTTGAGCTTGTGCACATTTTTTGTGAAAAGAAGATGGGGTTTTGGTGTAGTTTTCATGGTGATTTGGGGCTATTGAAGAGGGGAGGGAGGTGAAGAGCAGCAGCAGCAGCAAGGGCTGAAGAGGGAGAGAGAGATGAGTGAAGGGAATGAAGGAGATAGCTAAGTCCTTGGGTCAAAGGAGACCATACCTCTCTCTCTCAGCAAACCTCAATATAAAAATCCTTTTCCATTTCTTTTTCTTTTCCTTTTCTTTCCTCTCTAAACCCTTCTCACTAGAATAGTAAACCCAAAAGGAAATCCATGGTAGAAATGCACAAGTGTAGAAAAAAAAGATATGTGCATGTTTTGCACGAAAATGCTAAAAAACTGATTAGCGATTTTTAATCGCGATTAGTACTAAATTAGCATATAAATAATCATAAAAACTTAAAAATGACATAATTCCATAAAATACCCTATTTTAGAATTTTCCATAATTTTTCCAAATTTTTCTGTTTTTAATTATACCAAAATATTAAAATATTCAATAAAATAATATTAAATTATAAAAATTCCCAAAAATAATATTTTATTTTTTTGAAATGTTACACCAACCCCTCTATCCTAATGGACACATGACAACATACAATACTCTGTATAAGTCCCCTGAGTTGAATAACTCAAACGCTATGCGTTGTAGGTTGAAAACTGTACTATGGTTAAGAAAAATTACACCGCTGTTTAATGCTCCTTACCTAACCATCAACTGATATAGGTAAATGTCATGGACATAATTTCAAAAAGTTATATTTAACTTTATGAAATAAACGTACAGATATATCATTTCGAAATTGGTGCATACCAACGGATATTCAAAGACAAATATTTGCCGTCCGGCAAAAAACCTAGGCGATTTCCTCAAATATCACCAATTACAACGAATCCCGATATAATGAGGATGATCACCTAATTCCCAATAACTTACTCCCACTCATCATCTGTAAAACCATACAGATGTGAGAATCAAACCTGGTAAATACATACTGTCACGACCCAAAAATGGCACGTGACGGCCCTAATACTACGCAACGCCTAAAGACGCAACGTAGTAAAAGAAAGCCAAACCCAGAAATCTAAACCAAGAAAAAATACGGAAAAGATAATATAAGTTTTGAAACATTTGAAATCGCAACCCAAATTCTTTAAAAGTCATACTTTCTTCCTTTAAAATTTTAGCAACACCCATTTGTAGAAACCAGTCACAATGAATACAACAGAAAATAATAACAATAGAGATAGAAGCTGTATATACAAAGACACCAAATCCACCATAATACACACTACGTCCTCACCAAGTCTCTATGTCAATAATACAACAGTAGATGGAGAGTACAATACAACGAAGGTACAAAATATAATACAGATAACCGTCTAACCCACCTATGCAAAATGGTACTGTGAGCTGATGCGGTATCTGTAGCAAAAGATGGTAGCTGGATAGCTGGATAGGGAAATAGCCTGCCTCGACTACTCTGGGGAAAAACCTGAAACACCTGTGGCACAACGGGGGTGAGTTGCCAACTCGTGAATAGTATAAAACATATGCAGGTAATCGCAGGAATGTACGTACAGCATGAATCTAAGATATGCGATTACGATAATAATATATCATGCAATGCTGAAATAGGGAGAGTACACTAGCAGGTACAATCAATATGTGAAGCAATGATGGCATGATAGTAGTATGCAATGTCTATGCAATAGAGGTATGAGAAAGCAAATATGCAACTGTCATAAGGGTACACTACCAGTACTGCCAATATGTGAATCTGTGCATAAGATAGGTAATGGTGAGGTGTGGGGTGGAATATGTCATTTTCCACGGAAACCTGACGTCGTGGCAGGATCACAATCCACCAAGATACTCCAATCCCAAATCCTCAAACCAGGCCCCACATTGGGCACTCACATCAAATAAGTCTCACGTCTCCTCAATGTACAATGTCGAGTAACCTCCTATATCCCGAATGTACAAGTCACCAATCACATAGGTATATCCAATGTCCAAGTCCCAATGAATCACCTAGTATCCCAAGTCCAATCTCAATTAAGTTCTAGCATCCTAAAGGCAAATACATGTACAGAAATAAATATGATGGGGGCAATACACATATATTAGCGCCCCATTCCACTAATATTGGTGTAAGGGTATATATAACAACGGCTAAGTCCCCTGTTATATATACAAAAAGGGGGTTAAAGAAATATCATGAAACCATGTGCCAAGCATCGGCACAGAAATCCTCGTATATGGGGCTCCGTCAGTCCGGATCAGCCCACAGGGTCCGTCTGCAGTGTCGGCCCTCGGCCTCGACAGTACAGGTCATCCCGCATCCATCTCTCTACTCTGGCCAGTAGCCTCCAGACAACTGCCAGGTCCAAACAATCACCGGTAGGTACTCGCCCGCCTCCAGGCTCAATCGGCAAACCCATCGATCTTCTTGCCGAGGGGAACCATACCGGGCCCCACCATGTACTCTCATACGGCAACCACACATCGTATGGAGCATAGAATCAGCACCGATAAAACTCATGGGGGACGCTCGAAATATCATATCAAGGAAACCGGGTTGTTCATGTATGCATAATTTCATGAACTCCCGCGGTTCCCAAATCCCGAAAACATCATATGAAATCCAGATAAACAATGCATAAATACAGGAATAAATATATGCGATATATCTGAATGCGAGCAGGTAAACACAAGTATATAGCTGAACCAGATGTATGCGAAATCATGATAAGGTACAGCTAAGTAACATCAGTAAATGTGAATATGCGACAACAACTGAATATGTATCTAACATACAGGTGTAGCAAAATATAGGTATCTACCTATAGGAACTGATGTCGTATACCCCCCTGGGTATAAGTAACATATGTAGGAAATCCCTCCCGGTATAGGTAAAATATGTAGGAGGTATACCTGTAGCTGTATCGCAGAGTGAAAATATACCTATCACTAAAGGTACGATACACTATAGGTATACCGATAGGCTAGATGTCAAGTGTGGTAAGCAATGGTAGCTATAAGGGGTAGTGTGTGACATGGCAATTATTGACGGTGTGTGTGTAGCATGCAATCCGTGCTCGTGCAACATGAACCGTCAATAATGTGTGCAGTGTCCTACGGCTGCTAGTCACAGTATATAGCTATATCTAGGAAATGCAGTAAGGCGCAATTCTACAATGACGTAGAATGTGCGACAGGTAATTGAATCCTAGCCCAGACGCATAACGCCATGCGGGCGATTCCCCTGTAGATGTTATATCTACTCACCTAAACTCCACGCTGGATGAAACCTATCACCTGCTCCCCCCTGGCTGTGTCCGTCTGCAAACCTGCAAATACGACATGAAATCACATATAAGCCCAAAATCTCTCGAAACGCGATATCGAAACGAAACGAGAAACTCGCGTCGCGAACTAAACGCGCGTGTGCACGATACGCTGAATCGTGTGTACGCGTCTAAAAACCATCGCGACACGCGGCGATACGCTGGATCACAGAACCCACTCACGTATCGCGCGTATCGCGCAAACACAACTAAATACAAAAGCGACATACAGTCCCAGATTTTCCTACAGGTAAGATATTACAAAACTAGACATGTCAAGGACCTATAGAACACAGCAGGAACCCACAGCCAAAAACCCAACACCCAATTCCCCAACTTGGCCGCAAATTGCGGCCAATATGGAGAAATTGGCGGCCAGATTTTGGAGGGGTGGGTTCGACTTCTGGTGGTGTTATCTATACCTAGCAAGCATGCTCCAGTTTCCCCAATTTTACTCTGTAGGCATCGGGTCGCCAGCAGATCACAAAAGTCACTAATATCACCTCAAAAGTCACAATTTGCACAAATTAGAAAACTTATGGTATTTTAGTGAAATCTGGGGATTTTCTCAGTTGAAGTGGCCTAACTAACACTAAACCAACCTAAGGTAGCTAACCAAATCAACAATTATCCACAATTCCACTTAAACACCACAATCTAGCACTAAACTTAGCTATTTAGCACTAAACGACACAAAACCACATACAATCAAGCAAACTAGGGATTGGGGTTCAGAAATATACCCTACTGGACCCTAGTGAGCAGGAGATGAAGTGTGTGAGGGGTTGCTACTGCATGCTGGGGCTCCTGCTGCTACAAGTGCTGCTACTGCTGCTTGCTTCTGAAGCTGTTGCTGATCCTGTTGCTGCTGCTGATGATGGTAATAATGATGATGATGAAGTGCTGATGATGTTGCTGTTGTTTTTGCTGTTGTTGTTGTTGTTGTTGTTGTGAAGATGATGATGATGATGATGATGCTGCTTCCTCTGCTGCTGCTGCCTCTCTCTCTCTCTCTCTCTCTCTCAGTTGCTGCTGCTTCTGCTGCCTCTCTCTCTCTCTCGGCTGTGTGTGTGTGGGGGGGGGGGATTGGGAGAATGAGAGTGAGGAGAGAATGAGAGTCCAAGTCAAAGACCCCCCTCTCTCTCTTCACTTAATGAGCATGGCTCAAGCCATGCCCATACCCCCCCTCAAGCACCAAGTCAACAAAACAACACATATAAAAAAAAAGAATTTCAAATAATAAAACACACAAATAATTAAAACCCAAATAAAAAAAACCAAAACACTTAATACAAATTGGTTAACCCTTAATGCTAGCTAAACATGATTTAACCCCAAAAACAAGTCTAGTTAACATGCACAAGTGTGTGTGTGCCTAACAAAATTCTATTAAAATACACATTAAATAAGATAAAATATTTAAAACTTAATTTGGTAAACTTTTTATTAAAAACAATATATTAAAATATAATTAGCTACAAAACACATTCTAAGGTGTTACAATCTCCCCCCCTTAAAAGAAATTCGTCCCCGAATTTAAAACTTATACTGTTACCTGTACCTTCAAAAAGAAGATTAAAATCCTCAAATCTCGCTCGCAGCCTCCCAAGTGACTACCTCACTATATGGCTACGTCCAAGAAAACCCTCCACAGATGGCAAGACCTTTGACCGACGTTTCTCCACCTGTCGAGCCATTACCACACATGGCTGCGGGTGAGCGAAAGATCGCGTCCAGCTAAAAGGTCTGGTGCCAAAACACGTGAGAAAGGTCATGAAGGTAAATGTAAAGTATCTTCACAAGGAATATGGGGTGAAAATCCAATAATCTAGGCGGAAGTGCCAATTTAAAGGCAACGAAACTAACTCGCTAATAGAATCTCAGAAGGACCTAAACCCTAGGATAAGCTTCCCAGAATCCAACACGTCATTCATCGGAAAGTCCATAGGAATCCATGACTTGCCACTGCACACTCAAGCCTGCGACCAGCACAGTCGCAAAAGACATCTGCTTACAATGGACAGTTCTCATCCTGATCTGAACACAACTGGACTAACTCCGAATTCTCCAGACATAGCTGGGGTCCAAAATCCTACCTACGCAGAGTCAGAAAACAACAGGCTGGCGATCGACACAACCTAACCCCTAAGCCTAGGGGTGGCCAATTGGAGTGTCTCCTGATAATGGCTATCGAAGGAGAACCCTAACGATGGCGAGTGACGATCCCAAGCTGCTGACGACCAACAAACAAACCAACACACAACTTAACAAAACAACTGAGCAAACTGAGTAAAACCGGACGACAAGAATCCGAATGGAGTCACGCTCTAACCAAAATTAGGTGGAAACCATAACGAAATTCATGGAGATCTGCTCCCATTCCTGCTTTGGAAAGGTAAAAGATTGCAATTCTCCAGCCGGCCTCAGATGCTCGACCCAAGCACACAACAAGACTGACACCTTGAAATGAAACCTGAAACTCCTCCTTACATCCCTGTCCACTCGTAACTATCTCACAAGTCACGCCCAAGCTGGTGGAACTTGAATGCAGAGAGGGGGTTGACAGATGTGCATGTTCTAGGATTATATGTCTCTACCCGATGAAACCAGGTACACAAACGCGTTCCTAACTTAGCACATCATTGTCACAATCAAGGTCTCCGAATCATTACCCAGCCGAATATGCTCAAGTATCTCTGACATACGAGCCTCGACGGGCAGTGTCTCGCGAAAACGATTTTAAGGAAAGTGGTCGGGCGCGGACATGAGCAAGCTGTCCCCTCCGTAGAGACGAACTAAGCTACACTCGACGATCACACAAGAACTGTAAATCTGCAGAAGACCATCACAACAATCGAAATCCGCTGCAGGAAGATGTACATTAAGCTCTGGTGGTTCGTGAAAATCTGACACGACTCTCAAACAAGTAGTGTCCCTAAATCTCCAACGCAAAACCACCGCGGCCATCTCCAGATCATGAGTGGAATATCCTCCTCGTACTTCCTCCAAATGTAGGGGAAGCAAAAGCGATATCTCTATAGTGTCACCTCAGTACACCTTCGAGCCCACTCAAGAAACATTACAGTCAAACAACAAGGTCGCCCGAACCAAAAGCAAAGAAAGACTGATGCAGTTGTTAACTGAATCTTCAACTGACGAAAACTCCGTACACATGCCTCAGTCCACAGAAAAGAAACCTCCTTTCTGGTCCATTCAGTCGACGGTGCAGCACTACTCTAGCAATCCCGCATGAAACGGCGGTAAAAACCCTGCTAAGCCCAACAATCCGCGGATCTCCGTCCGGCACACCAGTCTGGGCCTAAGCTGTACGGCCACGATCTCCCTCGGAACCATACGGAACCGTCTCCCGTGACTACAAGACCTAGGAGTCAACACAAACAAGCCTGAAGAAACACTCTGAGAATTTAGCAAACTGCTGGTGCCCTCCCAGCATCTGCATAACAATTCCTCAAGTGCTACTCCTGTCCCTCAAGACACACTAAGTAAACCAGAGTGTCGTAAATAACACAACAAAAACTGGTCGAGGAACGGCCTGCAGAAATCTGGCTCATCATATCTACGAGTGCTGTTAGGGCGACAGTGAATCCAACGACTCACAAAAACACACAAAGCCCGTAGCACGCACAAGGAAGTCTTCGGAATGCCGTCACTCCGAATCCGCAATGATGATGAACTGATCACAAACAAACTTAGAGAAATGTCTCGCACTCTGGAGCTGATCGAAGAAATCGTCACGGCGAGATGAAGGATACCTATCCGCACCGTAAGCCGGTTCAATTGACGATCCGTCGATACACAACCCTAAACTGCCGTCTTCCTCCTCGAAGAACAGAAATCGGAGCTCCCAAAAGCGAAACACTCAAACGCACAAAACTTCCCAAACCAAAATTCTGCAGCTGATCCTTAAGCTCCCTAGGCTTCGCCGGCTCATCTGGAACAACGTCGGAAAAACTCCCGCACGAAAAGAACCCGGTCCAACAATCCCACGGTGGCTCCGGTATCACGAACGAACATCAAGAATCCACGACATCTCCTCAGTAGCCGACTAGCGAAAAAGGCTGAATTCAAGCTGTAAGAGGCGGCACAACTATCCACCTGCACAACAAGAACTGACTTGCCTGGGAAGGCAAAACCTAACTTGTTCCCACACGGTAGTCCACAGACGCCTAACACGTAGCTGACCAGTCCGTGCCCAGGAGAACGTCAAATCCAACATCTCTAGAAGGATCAAAACGACGGCCGAAACTCTATCTCCTATCCGATTGGCACAAAACTGAAATACGTGTCGCGCAACAAAAGGATCGCTGACAGAAATTAGCACAACTACGACTAATCTACCCAACCACAGTACAAGCAAGAAACAAATAAATACACCAAGAGAAAATATAACTCAAGGGTACCTGAAAACTCCACATTGGACGTCTGCGCGTCCCGATGAGTAGAAGCAAACTCCTGTGCCTGCCCTCTACTCGCAGCTGGATGTACTCCTCTGGTAGCCTGAGCCCTCTGAGCGAATCTTCCACGTCCACGGCCTCTCTGAAAGCGATCATGACGAGGTGCTAAGGAACAATTCCTGACGAAGTGCTGAAGGCTCCCGCATCGAAAACACCCTCGTGCTGACTGCTGACCATCCTGGGGATGAGAGCTGAACGACTGTCCTCGCCCCAAGCCTCTGCTACTCCCGCTACGGCCATGAAATCTGTCTCGACGACCAAACCTCTGTCTCTGGGCTGGTACGCTGGTACGAGTCCTCCACTGTCCTGGAACTCTCTGAGCCTCTGAAATATGTATCTCGTCAACTGGAGCTGCAACCACTGGTGCTATGTAGGTGACGGACTGCTGCATGCTGATCGTGAGGGACAGCTGAGTAACAGGGGTGACAACCTCCTGTCGTAGCTCCCGAACGACATCAACCAAGGAACTCAACGTCTGGCGGAAATCCTGCATCTCTACCAAAAGTCTATCCATAGTATAGATCGTAGGCTGATCCGTCTGCACCTGTGCAACTAGAGTGCCATCCTGGTCAGTGCTCGTCTCACCCGAGCCAATTCCGACCTCGGCCCTCGCTGCATCGCTCTGAGTCCCCATAGTCATCGGCGGCAAGGCTATAAGTAGATATAAGATCCGATGAGAATAAGGAAATCGAATCTTAAGGGTAGGAATCATCAATGAAGGAATTTCAAGCAAATTGTACTTAGGTCACTTAATGCAAGGTACCGCGCTGTGGGTATGCATCTAAACCAAGAAAAAATACGGAAAAGATAATATAAGTTTTGAAACATTTGAAATCGCAACCCAAATTCTTTAAAAGTCATACTTTCTTCCTTTAAAATTTTAGCAACACCTATTTGTAGAAACCAGTCACAATGAATACAACAGAAAATAATAACAATAGAGATAGAAGCTGTATATACAAAGACACCAAATCCACCATAATACACACTACGTCCTCACCAAGTCTCTATGTCAATAATACAACAGTAGATGGAGAGTACAATACAACGAAGGTACAAAATATAATACAGATAACCGTCTAACCCACCTATGCAAAATGGTACTGTGAGCTGATGCGGTATCTGTAGCAAAAGATGGTAGCTGGATAGGGGAATAGCCTGCCTCGACTACTCTGGGGAAAAACCTGAAACACCTGTGGCACAACGGGGGTGAGTTGCCAACTCGTGAATAGTATAAAACATATGCAGGTAATCGCAGGAATGTACGTACAGCATGAATCTAAGATATGCGATTACGATAATAATATATCATGCAATGCTGAAATAGGGAGAGTACACTAGCTGGTACAATCAATATGTGAAGCAATGATGGCATGATAGTAGTATGCAATGTCTATGCAATAGAGGTATGAGAAAGCAAATATGCAACTGTCATAAGGGTACACTACAAGTACTGCCAATATGTGAATCTGTGCATAAGATAGGTAATGGTGAGGTGTGGGGTGGAATATGTCATTTTCCACGGAAACCTGACGTCGTGGCAGGATCACAATCCACCAAGATACTCCAATCCCAAATCCTCAAACCAGGCCCCACATTGGGCACTCACATCAAATAAGTCTCACGTCTCCTCAATGTACAATGTCGAGTAACCTCCTATATCCCGAATGTACAAGTCACCAATCACATAGGTATATCCAATGTCCAAGTCCCAATGAATCACCTAGTATCCCAAGTCCAATCTCAATTAAGTTCTAGCATCCTAAAGGCAAATACATGTACAGAAATAAATATGATGGGGGCAATACACATATATTAGCGTCCCATTCCACTAATATTGGTGTAAGGGTATATATAACAACGGCTAAGTCCCCTGTTATATATACAAAAAGGGGGTTAAAGAAATATCATGAAACCATGTGCCAAGCATCGGCACAGAAATCCTCGTATATGGGGCTCCGTCAGTCCGGATCAGCCCACGGGGTCCGTCTGCAGTGTCGGCCCTCGGCCTCGACAGTACAGGTCATCCCGCATCCATCTCTCTACTCTGGCCAGTAGCCTCCAGACAACTGCCAGGTCCAAACAATCACCGGTAGGTACTCGCCCGCCTCCAGGCTCAATCGGCAAACCCATCGATCTTCTTGCCGAGGGGAACCATACCGGGCCCCACCATGTACTCTCATACGGCAACCACACATCGTATGGAGCATAGAATCAGCACCGATAAAACTCATGGGGGATGCTCGAAATATCATATCAAGGAAACCGGGATGTTCATGTATGCATAATTTCATGAACTCCCGCGGTTCCCAAATCCCGAAAACATCATATGAAATCCAGATAAACAATGCATAAATACAGGAATAAATATATGCGATATATCTGAATGCGAGCAGGTAAACACAAGTATATAGCTGAACCAGATGTATGCGAAATCATGATAAGGTATAGCTAAGTAACATCAGTAAATGTGAATATGCGACAACAACTGAATATGTATCTAACATACAGGTGTAGCAAAATATAGGTATCTACCTATAGGAACTGATGTCGTATACCCCCCTGGGTATAAGTAACATATGTAGGAAATCCCTCCCGGTATAGGTAAAATATGTATGAGGTGTACCTGTAGCTGTATCGCAGAGTGAAAATATACCTATCACTAAAGGTATGATACACTATAGGTATACCGATAGGCTAGATGTCAAGTGTGGTAAGCAATGGTAGCTATAAGGGGTAGTGTGTGACATGGCAATTATTGACGGTGTGTGTAGCATGCAATCCGTGCTCGTGCAACATGAACCGTCAATAATGTGTGCAGTGTCCTACGGCTGCTAGTCACAGTATATAGCAATATCTAGGAAATGCAGTAAGGCGCAATTCTACAATGACGTAGAATGTGCGACAGGTAATTGAATCCTAGCCCAGACGCATAACGCCATGCGGGCGATTCCCCTGTAGATGTTATATCTACTCACCTAAACTCCACGCTGGATGAAACCTTTCATCTGCACCCCCCTGGCTGTGTCCGTCTACAAACCTGCAAATACGACATGAAATCACATATAAGCCCAAAATCTCTCGAAACGCGATATCGAAACGAAACGAGAAACTCGCGTCGCGAACTAAACGCGCGTGTGCACGATACGCTGAATCGTGTGTGTACGCGTCTAAAAACCATCGCGACACGCGGCGATACGCTGGATCACAGAACCCACTCACGTATCGCGCGTATCGCGCAAACACAACTAAACACAAAAGCGACATACAGTCCCAGATTTTCCTACAGGTAAGATATTACAAAACTAGACATGTCAAGGACCTATAGAACACAGTAGGAACCCACAGCCAAAAACCCAACACCCAATTCCCCAACTTGGCCGCAAATTGCGGCCAATATGGAGAAATTGGCGGCCAGATTTTGGAGGGGTGGGTTCGACTTCTGGTGGTGTTATCTATACCTAGCAAGCATGCTCCAGTTTCCCCAATTTTACTCTGTAGGCATCGGGTCACCAGCAGATCACAAAAGTCACTAATATCACCTCAAAAGTCACAATTTGCACAAATTAGAAAACTTATGGTATTTTAGTGAAATCTGGGGATTTTCTCAGTTGAAGTGGCCTAACTAACACTAAACCAACCTAAGGTAGCTAACTAAATCAACAATTATCCACAATTCCACTTAAACACCACAATCTAGCACTAAACTTAGCTATTTAGCACTAAACGACACAAAACCACATACAATCAAGCAAACTAGGGATTGGGGTTCAGAAATATACCCTACTGGACCCTAGTAAGCAGGAGATGAAGTGTGTGAGGGGTTGCTACTGCATGCTGGGGCTCCTGCTGCTACAAGTGCTGCTACTGCTGCTTGCTTCTGAAGCTGTTGCTGATCCTGTTGCTGCTGCTGATGATGGTAATAATGATGATGATGAAGTGCTGATGATGTTGCTGTTGTTTTTGCTGTTGTTGTTGTTGTTGTTGTTGTTGTGAAGATGATGATGATGATGATGTCTGCAGCTGCTGCTGCTGCTGCTGCTTCCTCTGCTGCTGCTGCCTCTCTCTCTCTCTCTCTCTCTCTCAGTTGCTGCTGCTTCTGCTGCCTCTCTCTCTCTCTCGGCTGTGTGTGTGTGTGTGTGGGGGGGGGGATTGGGAGAATGAGAGTGAGGAGAGAATGAGAGTCCAAGTCAAAGACCCCCCTCTCTCTTTCCCTCTCTCTCTTCACTTAATGAGCATGGCTCAAGCCATGCCCATACCCCCCCCTCAAGCACCAAGTCAACAAAACAACACATATAAAAAAAAAGAATTTCAAATAATAAAACACACAAATAATTAAAACCCAAATAAAAAAAACCAAAACACTTAATACAAATTGGTTAACCCTTAATGCTAGCTAAACATGGTTTAACCCCAAAAACAAGTCTAGTTAACATGCACAAGTTTGTGTGTGCCTAACAAAATTCTATTAAAATACACATTAAATAAGATAAAATATTTAAAACTTAATTTGGTAAACTTTTTATTAAAAACAATATATTAAAATATAATTAGCTACAAAACACATTCTAAGGTGTTACACATACCCTGGAGTAAGGATCATCTAATTGGGAAATCATTTTTCAATTAACAACGCATAGTGAAACTGAAACATGAAAATGTTTCGAAGGGCTATCTGGGTATTCCTAGTAATTCCTCTTCCATTATCAGATGTAAGTCTACGTTACCCACCTCGGTACTTACAGGGAGGCGGAATAGGTAAAAAACAAAATTTTCATACAAGGTAACATAGACTTTCCATAAAGGATCTTTGCTAAACCATTGCTAACAAACAAACTAGAGGTTCTATCTACTATGCTTAGGGGATTATACCTCATGCAACAAGTACTTTGGGTCTTCTCCTCTGTCCTCCTCATCTCCGTAGGTTCCATGGGTCGGTCCGGATCGTGGCTTCTTCAACGGCCTCCTTGAGTTGAAGATGATCCACCCGAGAGTCTATAGTCCGAGCTCCACCTCAAGAACCGTGGTAACTAGGGCAACAAATATGCTAAGCTTGATGTCCTAGGTGATGTAGAGTATTGTGATGGAGTTGTATGTCTATTTGATTCTTAATTTTCTCAACACATGAGAGCTTGAGGGATTTATAATGAAGAAGAAGAAGGAGAGCATATGAGAGCTCCAAAATGAAGAGAGAGAATACAAATTAGATAATCAGCCGTGGAAAAATAAAAACCAATCTTTTATTATGATAATTATGATGGCTAATTTGATTTGACCACTATCATGTCTCGTTTAATGCTAAGCAAGAAAATATCTTATGCTTAGCAAAAATATCTAGGTCAACATAAGTCAACAAGTCAAAGGGTCAAACTCTAATTAGCCATGACACAATTATCACTAAAAAAGATTAGTAAACATTTTCCACCACCTATTAATGGTTCTAATCAAGTCAATGGTCAAAACCCTAATGATGTTGGAGATAGTGCCCTCAGAGTCAATTATTGGATCACAGGCACGTGATTGCAATGATTGAGGGAGGGCGTATTCCGGCAGGACAGTCTTACTCAAGATGATAGTATGCTATCTGGTTTATCTTTATCATCGTGTACTGCTTTAGGTGACCTTACAGGTCACTATTGCGCGTTGATAGAGCCCCTAGGATTCTTGCTTGACTGCCAGCAGTATGAGGGCGATCATATACGTGGGAGCTGGTAGTCTATAAGCACATCCTTAAAAGGTCCTTAGTCGTGGGAGTTTCGAGACAGGGCATCGATACTCCAGAGTAGACTAGTGTATACAGTTGAGACCCCGACAAGGGGCGGTGGCCGGTCTCACAAGCCACTGGTGTCAGTTGGTTCACCTAAGATGTATACAGGTGCTCATTGGGTTATGAGTACACCGGACAGGACTCGCCGGGAACATGCTAGTTGGTCTTATACCTGACGTCAGATAGCATTTTCCTGGTGACATGTGTACATGTTAGTTCATCGACCTGAGATCGTCATTTGTCTCGTGTGAGTTCCCACTGTACTTTGATTACTACCCTACCACGCTCAAAGGAGACGTGCAAACAGGTTTTAGTTGGGTACAGTCCCGAGCCACATAGAGGCAGTGAGCGGATCTGCAGGGGTTCGTCTCTCCCGGTATTAGGGGTGAGGTCGCGCTGTGTCTAGGAGAGCCATTACACGAAGTCCTTGGCCAAGGCAGGAGATTTACTGGTAGGTATTCCAGTAGTATCTCAGGGTGTTCTGGGATACACTCCGACACGACTTGTACCGCTTTTGGGGGTCTAACTTTTACCAACCCCCTAGGCCCGCCATGCGATGCTCATAGACGAACGGACCGGACTGTACGGATATTGTCACCGATAGCCTCAGTAGGGTGTCAGGATGAGTTCGCTCATCGACGTCCCTTTTGGTCAATACCTGGTAGCCCGTTACGTATAGGCTAATACCTCTGACGTGCTAGTGGTTAAATCCACAACCAAAGTATTGACGAGTCTTTAGAGTCCCCCACAGACCAGTTTCTCAAGTTTCGGGCGAAACGCTGTAGAGGCCGTATGGAGATATGGCAGGGTTCGATCAGATACGTGCGGTATTGCACGGATCATGATCGGACGGAGAATACTAGCAGGCTTTGGTTTAAGCCGGATCCTAGTATTGTACAGTGTAGATTTGTCTCTTTGCATTTGTATTCGGTCGGAATACAAATGCGGGTATGTATATACAGTAGCGAGGTTTTCCTGTAATTTATTACTGGATCATTTTTCTGAAGTTGCCAGTTTGCATTCCGTTTCAGCCCTTTTCCTTTGTATCTTTCCTTGGCTGAAAATTGGTGGAGGAGGGCTTATTTGCAATTGTGCAAATTAGCATTGTGGAGGGTGGTCTTTGCATTTTTGTTGTGTCATGATGGTTGCACCATCCCTTGACTTTCTTTTAGTCATCATGGCTTGACTTGTGGAGATATGATTGGTTGGTGGAGTGTTGGTTTTGGTTGATGATCATTGCTTATCATCATCACCCTTTTCTCTCTCTTGCATTATGTTGAGGCTCACTTCTTTTTCCATTCTACTTGACTCCATTCTCTAATTCCTCTTGACATGTCCGGCCAAGTGAGTGTGGGAGGGGGGGGGCTGTCCAAAAATTCTAGTGGGGAATTTTGATCTCTTTTGGCTTGCAAAATTCCCATTGCTCAATCTCTAAAAGCTTAGTTCATTTCCTCCACGATATGGCAACTTCCACAACCCCATGAGACAAAGCATTCTACAGATAACCTACAGCATCCTTGGGCACGTCGGCTCGCCAACTTCGTGCCCGAGTTTCCTCGGTCCAGAGGTGGGAGCCCGTAAAAGAAGCCGGCGACGTGGTGCCCTTCCGACGAGGAGATGAAGATCAGAGATTCCGCGGGGAGATCAGGACGACGACGAGAAGACCGAAGGACACGGATCGCTCGGTATATCTCTCTACCCCTTCTCTAGTTTGCTAGGACTATGTTAATGGCCCGATCCGGGTTTTATAGTGCGCGGTGGTGCCATCTCAAAAGTTAAAGTAAAGTATCGTTTCCGCATTTTGGCATCGGATTGACGGCCGGTGCGCCGCCGTGCACTTACATGGTATCAGAGCCACTCCATTAACCTAGTCTAGCTTGCTCTAACGTGTTTACAAGTTCGATCGATTGGAATTTCAAAAACCGCATTTTCAAAAGCATCAGTTTCTGTCGAAATATTTTTGGCTCAAATTTTTTTTCAGGTTGTTGCAGAAACATGTGCAGGGAAGTATAAGCATTCTGGTAAAATTTGGTCGCATGAACCCATTATTCCACCGCGGAACCGCGGCCAAACCCATGTTTGGGCCGCGGTTCCGCCGGCACCTTTAACGTTCAGTGCATCAAATTTTTACAGAGAGTCTCTGTGTTGAAAATATGGGTTTTGGTATATTCTTTTTGGGCCCAAAATTTCTTTATGTGCTACAGTAGTGCTTGGGGACCACATAGGTAAATTTGATCGATCGAATATTTTAAACATGTTAGTTCACAGTATTTACGTTATATCTGCGACCGTGAATGTCACTTGATCGGTAAATCCTGTCTAACTTCTATAGCCCGGTTAGACGGATTTGCAAACGTGACATTCACGTTGATGTTCTGTGTTGTGCTGTGATGTTGCGGATTGGTCGTGGGGGATAGCCTGGATGCATTGGTAGTACTGTTTTGTTTTATATGTACATTTGATATTGCGGGGCGAGCGTCCGACATGTGGACTGCCGTCACTGCCAGTTTGTATATTATTCTTTTGGGGCACGACCGGGGTGAGGTCGATGTACCCGTTGTATGTATATTTTACTTTCTGTACTAGGATTACCCCAAGGCGGGGTGCACGGATAGCCGGGTTCTAGAGGGAAACAAGCCCGCATCTCATGGCATTGAGACGGAGGGGGCTTTACTCTAGAATTGGCGGGCTATTCGCCGCACTCGTAGGGGGTACAGGTTGACCAAGGAGGGGTGCCCAAGTTACCGGATTCCGTGAAGTGCTGGGTGGTCCATTCACGTTGCTGAAGGGGGCTGCCTCGCTTCAGGTTTTGGCGGGTAACTTGCCGCGCCCGTAGGGGTCTAGGATTTCATTACACAGGCTATCCACACGACCAGAGGAACGTCGGGTTTCAGTAGCGGCTCTGTGAAACCCGGGGATCCCAGATATCTGTATTGTTCTGTGATGCTTATTACATTTCTGTGATGTTGCATTTTATCACACCTTGAGCGAAATATTATATATTGTTATATATACTAGTAGATGTTGTATTTGTTTTGCATCCGCGCTAGTCCAGTCCCCACTCTGTCGTTAGTTAAGTAACCTAACGGGTAATGACAGGACCCAGTGGTGAATGCGGATGGCATATACGTACATCAATATTTTCGTTCTTTATTGGTGTGATCAATTGATGGGACTGCATTGATTTAGATCAATGCAAGCTAAACAAACCTATTCTGATGTTGTTGGAACATTTTTCAAAAAGCTGTTATTGCAAGGGCGTTCTCTTTTGTTTTGCACAGTGGTATTCGGTTATGAATATCCAGCACCTCAGTCGACGAGGCAAGGGCCGAGATCCCTTCACTGGGAGTGACCCCTTGGACAGAAGTTTGCGTCAGGGTAATAACTTCACTATAGCCGATTACTTTTGCTTTGCATCGTGGTATTCAGTTGGAATATCCTGCACCTCATTCTACGGGGAAAGAGCCGAGATCCCTTCACCGGGAGTGACCTCTTTAGCAAAGGTTTTCGCCACTATATTTTCATAAAAGCTATCCAGTTCCTTCAACGATATCAAGTTCATTACGTTAAAGGTTTTTCGCCAGAAACCATTCGTAGCCCTCCGTCGTTTCAGACGGGTAGCACGTAGTATTCATGCTATGTTTGTTGGCCTTCATCAAGGCATAGTGTATGGTAGCTGCTTGTTGCCTTTCTGCAGCATAGATAGATGCGTTGGTTCGGGACAGTCGTATAGCCTTGTTGGCCAAAGTCAAGGGCATGTACAGGTGGGTTCAAATTAACCTGGAGAATGACGGGTAGAACTTGATATGTGACTTATGATTTGTTGGCCTTCGTCAAGGTCATAAGAGCATGGGGCAAAAATCACATCGGGAGTTTCTAAAGAAACTGAAACTTGCCAGATATGCGCTTACCTTCTGGAGTGTGATAACATGAGCGAAGTCCATCATGTTATCATGCGATGATAGTTGGATCCCGATTCCCACTGATGAGTTGGTTTACTCCTCGGGTGATCCCGACTAATTCTTCTTTCAGGTTTGGAGGAGAATTTGACGGTACAGTGGGAGGTTTCTAGATTAGATAAAGTGATAACCATTCTGATCTAGGTTAGAGTGCACGCTGAGTGTTTCTTTTCTCTCTCTCTTTGGCAGCGACCATGACCCTACCCTAAGACTATGACTCAGTGACCAAAATTAACCGAACCTTCTTAAACACTGGATTTTGGATTGTCAGAGTTGCAAACCTCATTGCCACTCCTACTTTTACCCTTTTCTCCAGGACACCCCATATTACTACGAACGTCCACTTCCATTGGATAAAACCATCGTATGGTTATATACGAACTCGAAGGAATTTATTCGAGGATGGTTTCTGGTTCTGGAGAAAACGAATAGGACTATTCAATTGCCTTTTCCTCTTACCTTCTCTCAGGTTGTGAGTACTCCTTGGTTTAGGAGAGTGTACACCTATTACGAAAATTGGATAGTCTTCTTCCAAACCTTAGGCTGGTGCCGAACGGTGGGGAATGAAGAAAACCAATTAGCATAACGATGATGTACAGAAGGTATTAAGAAAAGACATATCAAGGGATTAGTAAGAGGGCAAAGTAAATTGCGACTGCTATTCACGACCAAACCAAGTATTTCTTCGCCTATCCTAAATCACCTTTGTATTTCTCCAGGACACTCCATATCACTACGAAGATCCACAGTTTATTTGGATACTCCATCGTATGGTTATATACGAACTCGAAAGGAACTTGTTCCAGTTCGGGGATGGATTCTGGTTCAGGAGAAATAGGAATAAGGTTTTATTCAGTTGTCTTTTATCTTCACCTTCTCTCGCATTGCGAGTGCTCCTAGGATTAGGACAGTACACCCATTATGCTTATTGGATAGACTTTTTCCAAACCATAGGCTGGTGCCGAAAGGTAGGGAAGAGAGAAAACCATTTGGCCTAAAGGGGTGTACAGAAGGTAATGACTAAAGACATATAAAGGGATTTGGAGAGATGGCAAAGAATTATACGGTTACAGTTGTGAATTTGGATAATGGAAGAGGCATTACTAGGAATACCCGGATACCCCTACGAAACATTTCAATGTTTCAGTTTCACTGTGTACTGTTAAAGGAAAACTGATTTCCCGATTAGATACTTACTCCATGGATGTATTTACCAGGTATGATTCTCATATCTGTATGGTTTTACAGATGATGAGTGGGAGTAAGTTATTGGGAATTGGGTGATCATCCTCATTATATCGGGATTCGTTGTAATCGGTGATATTTGAGAAAGTCACCTGGGTTGTTTGCCGGACGACAAATATTTGGTTTTGAATATCCGCTGTTATGCACCAATTTTGAATTCATATATCTGTACGTCTATTTTTATAGAGTGAGATATACATTTTTGAAATTATGTCTATGACATTTACCTATATCAGTGGATGGTTAGGTAAGGAGTATTAAACAGCGGTGCAATTCTTCTTAACCATAAGTACAGTTTTCAACCTACGACACACAGGGAATGAGTTATTAGACTCAAAGGACTTGTACAGAGTATTGTATGTTTTCTAGCGTCCATTAGGACAGAGGGGTTGGTCCTCGTACTATATTCGGTTTACTTATGACTTCTCTAGTTTTTAGACAAGTGTTTCGTGGAAACACAGGGTCCGAATTTTGAGAAGTTATAGGTATTTGAATAAAGTAGTGAACCAGGTATTGCAAGTATCGGGATTCTTCAAAGTGATCGAAGATGTAGATACTTGTGTATGGTATTCAATTGATAGTAATGTTTAAGAGAACTTGCTTCTCTTTCAGGTCACTCATAATTGGAAGCACTCCTAAATTGAGTAACGCTGATCGGCCTCCTTCCATTTAGTTGACATGCACTGGAGACAGCTGCATGATTTGAATCTGGTTCACTTAAATCAGTGCCTCTGTTTCTGTATTGGATATAGAACAGTTCATATCTTAACGATGTTAAGGTACGGGGAGTTGTCCGGCTTATGCTTAAAACCAGACTCTGGATAACTCAAGGCACGTTTCTGTAATGGCTGTTTGTGGGTTGACCCAGGCTATGACGAGGGTTGACTTTCTACCATCTGGAAGATCAATAGTGATATTGTTCTTGACTCGCCACAGTTTTAATAAAAATGGATTTTTTCAGAAAACAGAAGTGGGAGTATGGTAGAACTGGAAGTGATTCCAGAACCGCAAACGATTACTGAAGATTTGATAAGAACCTAAAGATTCATTCTGGTTTGACATTCTATTGGCCACTCCGCAGATTTGGTAGGTAACCTCAGGCACCCGAGGGGTACTTCGGTAGCCTCAAGGATGGTGACAGGGAGGTTCTTGTTTACCCAGACTTGCCATTGCTGTTGTTCCAGGCTGCGACACCCGGCAGGAGGATGAGTATAGCGTCGTTCTAAACTAGCTTCAGAGTGTACATGTATATGACTCTGCCAGAGGGTTGTCGTAGTCAGTGGGAGCAGCGGTAGCATTGGTGGACAAGTGGCTTATGTCTATTTATAGACTAAAGCAGATATAGCGGAGATAGTTCATCTATTTCTGATGTGATAGTCATAAGTTTGACTTCATCAGAATAGGGGATGGATCTGCTTAGGAGGTAGTAGGGTGTGATGTCCTGGTATTTGGATGACATACACAGAGTAGGAAGTGATATTCCTATACTACAATCGGTTATACTTTGGTTGTCACACAGTGGTTTCTCCACATGGGACTTGGATATAATATCAAGACATTCTGGTTACTGGATTTATGGTTTTAGATCTAGATTTGGGAAGTGTCCCAATCAGGGTACTTAGACAACATTCTAAAGGTATTTAGAATGGACGACTCCTGGCACGGTAGTATATCTGCAGGTGATGGAGTCACCCTCTCTAAAGGTGTCTTACAGACTAAGGGGGAGAGGGATGTGCATGATTGGCAGATCACTTTCTTAGGCAATTGAGTCAATCATGAGATGTCAAGTACCACACCAGATATTGTTTTTGCAGTAGGTGCAATAAGTTGATATTAATCCAATCCTGGAGAAACAATCGGAAGCAGTTTTAGAACATAAGTGGATGTTCTAGGGATATGATAACGACAGCCTCATTCGGAAGACAGTTATCATTCCAGGCTTCCAAGGTGACATGGATGACAGAGAGGTTGTCAGAGTTATAGTTTTCCATCTGACGAGGGGAAGTATTTTGGACAGGTGGTCCAAGGGGATAACGAGGGAGGCATGACGCAGGATACTGATTAAGTTCAGTTGACGATACAGTCTAAGAAGTTTGGATTTGGAGTTCATTTATGAGCTAGGTCCCATCAGATATCCAGACATATTCTAAGACAAGTATTGCTCATTTCGGGAGATGGCTTTCTCCGCGAACTTGAGATTTAGAGAGATATAGAAAGAAACATCAAAGCGGATCCACTCGCCGAGGCTATTCCTCGAACGCAATAGTTTCGCAAACGGGATTTATGAGACTGACTAGTAGAGGAGTTGGGTGTTCGGTATCACACGGGCTGTGAGTATGCGACATCGCAATAATTAACCTTGAGTGCAAGTGGGAGATTGTTGGAGATAGTGCCCTCAGAGTCAATTATTGGATCACAGGCACGTGATTGCAATGATTGAGGGATGACCTATTCCGGTAGGACAGTCTTACTCAAGATGATAGTATGCTATCTGGTTTATCTTTATCATCGGGTACTGCTTTAGGTGACCTTACAGGTCACTATTGCGCGTTGATAGAGCCCGTAGGATTCTTGCTTGACTGCCAGCAGTATGAGGGCGATCATATACGTGGGAGCTGGTAGTCTATAAGCACATCCTTAAAAGGTCCTTAGTCGTGGGAGTTTCGAGACAGGGCATCGATACTCCAGAGTAGACTAGTGTATACAGTCGAGACCCCGACGAGGGGCGGTGGCCGGTCTCACAAGCCACTGGTTTCAGTTGGTTCACCTAAGATGTATACAGGTGCTCATTGGGTTATGAGTACACCGGACAGGACTCGCCGGGAACATGCTAGTTGGTCTTATACCTGACGTCAGATAGCAGTTCTCTGGTGACATGTGTACAGGTTAGTTCATCGACCTGAGATCGTCATTTGTCTCGTGTGAGTTCTCACCATACTTTGATTACTACACTACCACGCTCAAAGGAGAGACGTGCAAACGGGTTTTAGTTGGGTACAGTCCCGAACCACATGGAGGCAGTGAGCGGATCTGCAGGGGTTCGTCTCTCCCGGTATTGGGGGTGAGGTCGCGCTGTTTCTAGGAGAGCCATTACACGAAGTTCTTGGCCAAGGCAGGAGATTTACTGGTAGGTATTCCAGTAGTATCTCAGGGTGTTCTGGGCTACACTCCGACACGACTTGTACCGCTTTTGGGGGTCTGACTTTTACCAACCCCCTAGGCCCGCCATGCGATGCTCATAGACGAACGGACCAGACTGTATGGGTATTTTCACTGACAGGCTCAGTAGGGTGTTAGGATGAGTTCGCTCATCGACGTCCCTTTTGGTCAATACTGATAGCCCGTTACGTATAGGCTAATACCTCTGACGTGCTAGTGGTTAAATCCACAACCAAAGTATTGACGAGTCTTTAGAGTCCCCCACAGACCAATTTCTCAAGTTTCGGGCGAAACGCTGTAGAGGCCGTATGGAGATATGGCAGGGTTCGATCAGATACGTGCGGTATTGCACGGATCATGATCGGATGGAGAATACTAGCAGGCTTTGGTTTAAGCTGGATCCTAGTATTGTACAGTGTAGATTTGTCTCTTTGCATTTGTATTCAGTCGGAATACAAATGCGGGTATGTATATACAGTAGCGGGGTTTTCCTGTAATTTATTACGGGATCATTTTTCTGAAGTTGCCAGTTTGCATTCCGTTTCAGCCTTTTTTCCTTTGTATCTTTCCTTGGCTGAAAATTGGTGGAGGAGGGCTTATTTGCAATTGTGCAAATTAGCATTGTGGAGGGTGGTCTTTGCATTTTTGTTGTGTCATGATGGTTGCACCATCCCTTTACTTTCTTTTAGTCATCATGGCTTGACTTGTGGAGATATGATTGGTTGGTGGAGTGTTGGTTTTGGTTGATGATCATTGCTTATCATCAACACCTTTTTCTCTCTCTTGCATTATGTTGAGGCTCACTTCTTTTTCCATTCTACTTGACTCCATTCTCTAATTCCTCTTGACATGTCCGGCCAAGTGAGTGTGGGAGGGGGGGGCTGTCCAAAAATTCTAGTGGGGAATTTTGATCTCTTTTGGCTTGCAAAATTCCCATTGCTCAATCTCTAAAAGCTTAGTTCATTTCCTCCACGATATGGCAACTTCCACAACCCCATGAGACAAAGCATTCTACAGATAACCTACAGCATCCTTGGGCACGTCGGCTCGCCAACTTCGTGCCCGAGTTTCCTCGGTCCAGAGGTGGGAGCCCGTAAAAGAAGCCGGCGACGTGGTGCCCTTCCGACGAGGAGATGAAGACCGGAGATTCCGCGGGGAGATCGGGACGACGACGAGAAGATCGAAGGACACGGATCGCTCGGTATATCTCTCTACCCCTTCTCTAGTTCGCTAAAACTATGTTAATGGCCCGATCCGGGTTTTATAGTGCGCGGTGGTGCCGGCTCAAAAGTTAAAGTAAAGTATCGTTTCCGCATTTTGGCCCCGGATTGACGGCCGGGGCGCCGCCATGCACTTACAAATGAGGCATCTCCTTCTTCGTTCCTCACAACCGTGCATACACACCCGCATCCGTATTCCAAAGAATACGAATACCAAGAGACAAAACTGATCCATCTATACAATACTAGGATCCGGTTTAAACCAAGCCCACCAGTATCATCCGCCCGAACATCATACGCGCACAAGTGCACGTAAGTGATCGAAGCCTTGCCGTAAAACCATACGGCCTATACACCTTTTGCCCAGTGCAGGGAAACTCCCTGTGTGGGACTCTACACACTCGAAACTACGCTGTCAGTGGGTTTAACCACAGGTCGCAAGCGGTACTAGCTGTACGTAACGGTCCCCAGGTAGATGTCGATAAGAAGGCCGATGAGTAAAACCCATCCGAACTCCTACTGAGCCTGAGTGTGACAATCTCCATACAGTCCTGTCTGTTCGTCTATGAGTATCGCATATCGGGCCAGGGGGGCGGTAAACGTCAGAACCCTAACAACTGTATAAGTCGTGTCGGAGTGTAGCCCAGAACACCCTGAGAAGCTACTGGAACACCTACCAGTAAATCTCGCTCACCCTGGCCAGAGACTTTGTGTAATGGCTCTCTAGACACAGCGCGATATCAACCCCCAATACCGGGAGAGACGAATCCTGTCTAACCGCCACTGCCTCCATGTGATTCGGGACTGCACCCAACTACTACCTGGTTCACGACTCCTTTGAGCCGTGGTAGGGTAGTAATCAAAGTACATGGGGAACACACTCGAGGCGAAGTGGCCGTGTCAAGTCGACGGACTAAGCTGTACTCATGTCACCTGTGAACTTCTATCTGATGATAGGTATAGTACCAACTGTTGGGGTCAAAATTTGCACCCCGATGGACCGAGTCAAAGTCAAGGTCAACCCCAAGCCAGGTGGGCCCAAGCCCAGGTCAAGCGGGCCCATGCCCAAGTCGAGCACGCGGCCAGCCTCCTTTATGCAAAAATATAGATCATGTAATAAATAATTTTTTATGTAATTTTTTATGCATGAATGTATGCGGAATGGGCATAAAGCCAAATTTTTGTAAGCCCATTGCTTATGTGCAAAAAGAAATGGCACATGAGCCATGGGATGGCTAAAATGCCATTTTTGTAAAGCCTAAGGGGCTATATGTAAAGTGTATAACCTATAAAGGCAAGGATAATGAAAATATCCCAATAACTTTTTCTCTCTTCAAAAATCTAGATCTGTGATCTTCTCCTTCCTCAAGGTTCTAAACATTCCTCTTTTTTAATTAAATCAAGAGTTTTACTCTTCCTTTTCCAAAACTAAATAGTTTTTCACCACAAAACCCACAAAGGGAAACTCAGATCTGCCATCAGATCTCAGAAAGGAGAGATTTTTATAATCTCATATTTCATGATCTTCCAGATCCGGCCAACAAAGGAAGAAGAAGGAGACCCATCTCTAGAAACCCCACTTTGGGGAAGAACTAGGGCTCAAGGGGAGAAGCCATTCATCATCTTCAAAACATCTTAGGAGTTTAACTCCTCATATATATATATATATATATATATATATATATATATATATATATATATATACAGCATAATAAGTGCTCCTTTCTGGGAGTACAACTTCCATTGCAGGGACCAAGTCCCTTTTGCTGCTCGAGCGCCCACGTGCTGACACGTGGTGCGCTAGAGCTTTTGCGCCCAGAGCACTAGTGCTCGAGCGCCCACATGCTGACACGTGGCGCGCTAGCGCTCGAGTGCCCACGTGTTGACACATGGCGCGCTAGCGCTCAAAGTGCTAGCGCTAGCGCACGAGCGCCCATGTGCTGACACGTAGCGCGCCAGCGCTCTTGCGCTCAGAGCGCTAGCGCTCAGTGTGCTAGCGTCCGAGAGCCCACGTGCTGACACGTGGCGTGCTAGCGCTCAGTGCGCCAGCGCTCTTGCGCTCAGAGCGCTAGCGCCCGAGCGCCAACGTGCTGACACGTTGCGCACTAGCGCTCAGTGCGCTAGCGCCCACATGCTGACACGTGGTGCGCTAGCTCTCAAAGCGCTAGCGCTCTTGTGCTCGCGCTGGCCCCACGCATTCTTTGGATGCCTTTTCCCTCTTTTTTTATATATATACATATATGTATACATATGTACACACACACATAATCCACGACACTGTCCCTGTTAGGAAAAAATTTCTAACGGGACGCTGCCCCGCACCCTGCAAGGGGCTGCTAGCCCCCTTGACTCCCAGCCCGCTATCCGGGTAGCGGGACCCCCGTAAAAACTCTGCGGGGCCTCCGATATATCCAAAACCCCTTAAAAACACAACCCTGCACATTGAGTTCGCATGACCAGTTTAACCCGTTAATCGGAGGTTCTCTCGCTCCAAAGGCGAGGGGTAATTAACGGCAGCTTAGCCCGCGGCTGCTGGAGATTCGGATCCCTACAATCATTAAACCCCTGCCTACCCTAGGTAGGGGGAATCTGTAATGCGCTTGACAAGCTCGCGCGTATTCCTATCTCAATAGGGTGACAAAAAAACCCTACAGATTCTGGCACGCCCGGTGGGACCTATCTCTCCTCCCATATTTTGGGTTAAATGTTCATGCGAACTCAATCAATATACATATCGATTGCCTGTACTGAAATTATGCTTCTTTGTGCAGATTAACAAATTTCAAATTGCAATCTCCGGTCGCAGCAAAAATGTCTCTAAGGACGAACTCTGCTCTCAGCACGGTTCCCATCTCCTACACGATGAAAATGGACGCCAAGACGGTCCTTCCGGCCAGTCTCGGGCGACAGTAGGAGGAGCCTCCGCTACCATTTGGCTCTATTATGTTTGTGTCAGCTAACGCCGTCCCAGCTCCTCAATCCCCGGTGATACACAAACCGGTCTCAAAAGGCAAGATGCCAAATGTGGTGGTCTCGAAGGCGCCCCAACTCAAACGCAAGTCGGTGTTTGAACGACTCTCCTTGGCCCCAGCTGGGGGCAAGGCCATCAACACCAACAAAGCAACAGGGCGTCTCGAGCAAGCTCCGACGATGCCCCTGAAAACTGCTCAATTGGGTATCTTCTTTAAGCTCCCCATCACTCAGCCTATGCTGGCTTCCCGAAGAGCAGAAGCATGCCAAGCGCTCAAGGCAGAGAAGCTAAGGCAGAAAAGGCTCAGATATAGAGCCAACCAAAGGGCTAGGGCTCCTTCTAGACGGAACCTCATGAGGTTCGAAGAAAAGGGTTACCCCGCCGAAGATAAGGAAATGGCTAGATATGTAGTCCACACTGTCTACACGGTGGGCACGCGCAGCAAGAGCAAGGCCGGGGCCACCACATCACAAATCCAATCTGGCTTGAATGTGGTTGCCACTTCCCAAGAACAACCACCTCCGCTGGACGATGAAAACCCTCTCGATGAGGATGACAGGCAGAAAGACCCCTCAGTCCATGTAGAGTCAAGCTCGGACAGCGAGGCAGAGCTGACTTTTCGCCCCAGGACCGCGGAGCAAGAGCTGCTTCAAGAGCTCCGAAAGCAGCTCAGGGACAAAGACAAGGAGATGGCCAAGCTCTACTAAAAAATTGACGACTTGACAAACGTCGTCTTACAGCTCACGGCCCAACTTGCCTCTCGGCCGCCCAATCAGGCGCAAGGCTCTGATGAACCGGGAAATGGTGTCCCGAAACAGCCGACGCCCGTTCCGTCAAATCCAAAAGTGGGCGGACCGCATGAAAATCAGTCGCATCCTACATCGGGAAATGTCTTGGCTACCGATGACAGTAGCCCGCTAACTCAAGATCAAATCATGGATTTGATTACCAACAAAGTCAAAACCTTGGTAGCCGAAGCCGAAGCGCAAAAAGATATCGGCAGTAGTGGGAGACCATATCCTGCTCAGTATGATCTGGTAAAATTTCCTAGCGGCTACGTCATCCCTAAATTCGGAAGATTCGATGGGACAGGAAATGCGAATAAGCACATCTCCCACTTTAAAGCCTCATGCGGGAATACTGGGGGCAACAATGCGCTTATCCTCCGCCAGTTCGTTAATAGCTTGGCCGATGTTGCTTTCGACTGGTACGCGAGCATACCGGATGGCTCCGTCACAACTTTCATCCAAATGGAGTCTCTGTTTCGGCAGAGGTTCATGAGCGTCAGCGATAAGATCACCATTGCCGAGCTCGTAAGGACCAAGCCCAAGAACAATGAAAGCAGCCCGGATTTTATAACCCGATGGCGCAATCTCTCCGTCAAATGTGAACCGCCGATAGAGCAGGACCAATCTGTCAGTCTCCTTGTAGAAAATCTCAACAATTGGATGGCCCCGTTTCTATGCACCGCGGGTCTCAAAACATTCCAAGAGCTGACCAGAAAAGTTCAAATGTTAGAACACTCAAAACAGGAGTCCTCCTCGGATTCCCAAAATAAAAATAGGTCCTGGAGAAACCGAAAGGATGATAATCGCAAAGGCGGGAATTCCGACGATTCTGAATCTTTTAACACTTCGACTAACCGAAATAAGCAAGAGATGAGCGGGCCAAGTGCCAACCAGCCTCGGAAGCCAGTGTTCGGAGAGGGAGGAGAATCTCCTCTCAAAAAGAAGCTAGATAAGGTTTATTCCTTCAGAAGGGACAAAATCCGTAAAATATTCAAAGACGCCCTGAAGAACGGTCTACAACTTCCAGAATCAAAAAGACCGCAGGAAGGGAATATGACCGACGACCCCAAATACCGCCCCTATCACAGAGTGATAGGTCATGCAATTGAGGACTGCTTCGTCTTCAAAGATTGGGTCGAAAAGCAATACAAGGCAGGAGAGATAGAACTGTCTAAAAGCGTGTTAACAAATAGTCAAGCTGCAACTGCCAATTTCATACAAACGGAGACCGAAGTTATTCGCGAAACTGATTCTCTCAGATGTCTGCCTTTCTCTGAAAACAATCGACCACCACATCATAAAACTGGGAACAGCTGACCACCACGTCGTTAAACTGGGAACAGTCGACCTCTAAGTCGTTAAACTGGGAATGTAAAAAAATATATATATACATGTAAATAAACAAAAAAATGTGTAAATAAAATAAAAATAAAGAAAGCCGAAATGATGGGGCAACTCGCAATAAAAATCAGCGAGTAAAATAAAAATGAAAATAAAGCCGAAATGATGGGGCAACCGCGAATAAAAGCCGAAATGATAGGGCAATCGCGATCTTCGCGATAAGAAAAGCTGAAATGATAGAGCAATCGCGGTAAAAAAAACATAAACAAATACAAAAACAGAACAAAAAAAAAACAACGGCGAATGATGAGTCACTCCTGGTACCATATTCCATTGCAGCGATGCAGACGCCAACCAAAATCCAGTTTCCCAAAATTCTTCCGGCCCTACGGTTAGTCCCCAAATTGACTAACGTATACAATCCACAGGCTCAAATAATTCTCGTCATACCAATGCCCCACTGAAATCACCAGTTACGTGGCTGGTATCCGCCTTTGGAATTATGCTCCATTGAGAAGAACCACTCATGTGTCCTCACGACACATGAGGAGAACAAACCTTTGTGGGATCCTTACGACTCATAAAGGAAAAACACACTTAGGAGTCCTCATGACTCCTAGGGAGAAAATACACCTGCGGGATCCTTACGACTCGTAGGGAGAAAATACTTTATGAGACCTTTACGGCCCATAAAATTGAAAAGCCTTAGGCCATAGGGATCTAAACCTGTCTCCTAAGCCATCGCTCCCCAATCCCCAAGTGGCGAATGATGAGTCGCTCCTGGTACCATATTCCAGTGCAGCGATGCAGACGCCAACCAAATTCCAAACCCCATGCCCCAAGTGGCGAATGATGAGTCGCTCCTGGTACCATATTCCAGTGCAGCGATGCAGACGCCAACCAAATTCCAAATCCCATACCCCAATGGCGAATGATGAGTCGCTCCTGGTACCATATTCCAGTGCAGCAATGCAGACGCCAACCAAGTTCTAAATCCCATACCCTAACGGCGAATGATGAGTCGCTCCTGGTACCATATTCCAGTGCAGCGATGCAGACGCCGACAAAGTCCCAAATTTTTTTCCGGCCCTACAGTCTGGATCATACATCCTGCAAAACCGTATACAATCCACGGGCGTAAAACGATCCCAATCTCTCCCAAGTCCTACCGGGGAGACCACATTCAAAGTCCCACCGCCAGGGAAGATTCAAAAAAAAAAGAAAGAAAAAAAGGTATGTCTACAAGCAAAATGGGTACGGATGAAAATCCGAAAGGGCTCCGTGAGTAAAAACAGTAGGACTGCCGGCGAGTTTGTGAAAACTCGAAAGGGCGCAAACTCGTAAAAAAAAGAGATGAAATGCACTCACAAAGTCCTCTCGACTTTGTGAGGAGAAAATTCCCTCGTAAGATCCTTACGACTCATAAAGGAGCAACACACTTAGGAGTCCCCACGATTCCTAAGGAGAAAATACACCTACGGGATCCTTACGACCCGTAGGGAGAAAATGCTTTGTGAGACCCTTACGACTCACAAAATTGAAAAGTCTTAGGTGATAGGGACATAAAACCTGTCTCCTAAGCCATCGCTTCCTGATAAACAAGCGCAAATGATGATTCGGTCCTGGTACCATATTCCAGTGTAGCGATACTGATGCCAAGCAAAAACCAATTCCCAAATCCTCCCGGGGAAAATGATGAGTTGCTCCTGGCATTATTCCAGTGCAGCAATGCAGATGCCGACAAAAAAAAATCCCCAAATACTCTCATGGCAAATGATGATTCGCTCCTGGTACCATATTCCATTATAGCGATGCTGATGTCAACCCAAATCAAATCAAACCAACAACCTCTGCGGTGGAATCATGCTCCGTCCCAGAATGCACCCCGTGTCGAAATGATGCTTATCCTCGGTGTACCGCCTTCCCTATCGAAATTATGCTTCGTCTCGGAATCAAGTCAGCCAACAAGCTTTGCGCCGGAATCATGCTCCGTCTCAGAATGTACCCCGTGTCGAAATTATGCTTCGCCTCAGAGTATTTGCCTTCCCTGTCGGAATTATGCTTCGCCTGGGAATCAACCTCTGCATTGAAATTATGCTTCGGTCAGAATGTCTGCCTCTCATCGGAATGATGCTCCGATCCCTGGAATCATGCTCCGCTCATCGGAATGATGCTCCGATCCCTGGAATCATGCTCCGCTCATCAGAATGATGCTCCGATCCCTGGAACCATGCTCTGCTTATCGGAATGATGCTCCGATCCATGGAATCATGCTCCGATCCCTGGAATCATGCTCCGCCCTTCGGAATGATGCTCCGATCTCTGGAATGATGCTCCGCTCATCGGAATGATTCTCCGATCCCTGGAATCATGCTCCACTCTTCAGAATGATGCTCCGATCCCTGGAATGATGCTCCGCTCATCGGAATGATGCTCCGACCCCGGAATTATGCTCCGACTCTTCGGAATGATGCTCCGATCTTTGGAATCATGCTCCTCACTTCGGAATGATGCTCCGATCCTTGGAATCATGCCTCTACTCTTTGGAATTATGCTTCGACTCTTCGGAATGATGCTCCGACCTTGGAATTATGCTCCGCAAATCGGAATGATGCTCCGATCCCCGGGAATCATGCTCCCCGAGGGATACTCTGACCTTGGAATTATGCTCCGCAAATCGGAATGATGCTCCGATCCCCGGGAATCATGCTCCCCGAGGGATACTCCGACCTTGGAATTATGCTCCGCAAATCGGAATGATGCTCCGATCCCCGGGAATCATGCTCCCCGAGGGATACTTCGACCCTGGAATTATGCTCCACGAATCGGAATGATGCTCCGATCCCCGAGAATCATGCTCCCCGAGGGATACTCCGACCCTGGAATTATGCTCCGCGAATCCGAATGATGCTCCGATCCCCGGGAATCATGCTCCCCGGGATGATGCTCCCCCCCTGGAATGATGTTCCACCTCGAAGTCCAACTTCAAGATCCATCAATTTCATGCACACAACTCAAATGTGCGGTGTGCATTTATTGATGGGGGGCACTTTGTCAGGGTCAAAATTTGCACCCTGATTGGCCGAGTCAAAGTCAAGGTCAACCCCAAGCCAGGTGGGCCCAAGCCCAGGTCAAGCGGGCCCATGCCCAAGTCGAGCACGCGGCCAGCTTCCTCCATGCCAAAATATAGATCATGTAATAAATAATTTTTTATGCATGAATGTATGCGAAATGGGCATAAAACTAAATTTTTGTAAGCCCATGGCTTATGTGCAAAAAGAAATGTCACATGAGCCATGGGATGGCTAAAATGCCATTTTTGTAAAGTCCAATGGGATATATGTAAAGTGTATAGCCTATAAAAACAAGGATAATGAAAATATCCTAATAAATATTTCTCTCTCCAAAGAAAAATCTAGATCTGTGATCTTCTCCTTCCTCAAGGTTTTAAACCTTCCTCTTTTTTAATTAAATCAAGAGTTTTACTCTTCCTTTTCCAAAACTAAATAGTTTTTCACCACAAAACCCATAAAGGGAAACTCAGATCTGCCATCAGATCTCAGAAAGGAGTGATTTTTATAATCTCATATTTCGTGATCTTCAAGATCCGGCCAACAAAGGAAGAAGAAGGAGACCCATCTCTAGAAACCCCACTTTGGGGAAGAACTAGGGCTCAAGGGGAGAAGCACTTCATCATCTTCAAAACATCTTAGGAGTTTAACTCCTTATATATATAAATATATATATATATATATATACACACACACAGTGAGAATAATAAGTGCTCATTTCTGGGAGTACAACTCCCATTGCAGGGACCAAGTCCCTTTTGCTGCTCGAGCGCCCATGTGCTGACACGTGGTGCGCTAGCGCTCTTGCGTCCAGAGTGCTAGCGCCCAGAGCGCTAGCGCTCGAGCGCCAACGTGCTGACACGTGGCGCGCTAGCGTGCTTGCTCTCAGAGCGCTAGCGTCCAAAGGGCTAGCGCTCGAGCGCTCAAAGCGCTAGCGCTCGAGCGCCCACGTGTTGATACGTGGCGTGCTAGCGCTCAAAGCGCTAGCTCCCGAGCACCCACGTGCTGACACATGGCGCGCTAGCGCTCGCCCGAGCGCCCACGTGCTGACACGTGGCGCGCTAGCGCTCAGTGCGCCAGCGCTCTTGCGCTCAGAGCGCTAGCCCTTAGTGCGCTAGCGCCCAAGCGCCCACATGCTGACACGTGGTGCGCTAGCGCTCAGTGCGCTAGCGGTAGAGCGCCCACGTGCTGACACGTGGTGCGCTAGCGCTCAAAGCGCGAGCGCTCTTGCGCTGGCGCTGGCCCCACGCATCCTTTCGATGCCTTTTCCCCCTCCTTTTATATATATATATATAAATATATGTATACATATGTATACATATGTACACACACACATACTCCACGACACTGTCCCTGTTAGAAAAAAATTTCTAACGGGTCGCTGCCCCGCACCCCGCAAGGGGGCTGCTAGCCCCTTTGACTCCCAGCCCACTATCTGGGTAGAGGGACCCCCGTAAAAACTCTGCGGGGCCCCCGATATATCCAAAACCCTTTCAAAATACAACACTGCACATTGAGTTCGCATGACCAGTTTAACCCGTTAATCGGAGGTTCTCTCGCTCCAAAGGTGAGGGGTAATTAACGACAACTTAGCCCGCGGCTGCTGGAGATTTGGATTCCCACAATCATTAAACCCCTGCCTATCCTAGGTAGGGGGAATCTGTAATGCGCCTGACAAGCGCGCGCGTATTCCCATCTCAATAGGATGATGAAAAACACCCTACACCAACCAGCAGTTCCCGACGAGTCTTGTCCAGTGTACTCGTAACCTAACGAGCACCTGCATACTATCACCAGTACGGTGTACTAATGGCTGTGGGATGGACCATCTCCCCTGCTGGGATGAGAAGCATATAAACTAGTCTACTCCAGAGTATCGATGCCCCGTTTCGATAATCCTACGACTATGTGTAGGTGTCACGACCCGCAGGGTACGGAACGTGACTGTCACTTAAGTTTACGAAACGTCTCAAGACATTCGTAAAATAAGTAAGCCAAAGCCTAGAAAACCAAAACCAAATAAGCAAAAGAGTGAAGAAAACCCATCAATTGAAAGCGAGTTTATTAAATAAGTCATATAAAACCTTTTTAAAAACAATATCAATTTTTCCGAAAATTTCGGCAGAGTCTCCCTTGTAAATACTGGCCCCCAAAATGGGTACAACAAGAATATATGTAAATCCAACAAATATGGCATCCCCAAGCGGGAGCTAGCTCTTCGCCATAAGGCGGTCACAAATCCCACACAATATAAAACAACAACATGCAAAATAATCATAAAGAAGCATGAGAAAAACAACATGTCGACTTAAGTGAGCTCGACCCCAAAATACAGCATAAGAAGTCCACAAATCTCACAGTCTCATCTCTAGGTCAATATACAACAATACTGGTAGATACAGTAGATGGAGTAAACTAGATAAAAGAATATACAAGGTGGTACGAAATAATAATACAACCCACCTACGAGCAAAACCTCGAGTCCAGGCAAAAGAGGCAAAAGAAGCAAGTGCGCCCGCCGCTACTGTACTGACGGAGTGGACCTGCAAAAAGGCTGCGGCACAACGGGGGTGAGTTGCCAACTCATGAGTAATAAATAACATCTACACAGGCTATCGAATGATTCACACAAATATCCTAGCATCTAAAATACAGGTAAGGCAGGACATAATAGCAGGCATGTATGCAATATGAATATACTAGTAGGTATGAATGCAATGCGAATCAACTCATGATCTGAATGTGTAAGTATAAGAATCATGTTTTTCCTTTAGGAATCTCTTTTGAAATACCAGCAAAATACCAATAGAATCAACAAGAACCTGTGTCCAGCAACGACACCTCAAAACTATCACAAATCTCATATATCCATGTCATGGTATCTCTGGCCTCAGCCATCCGGCTGACCCATCTCAATATCAATATCCCATTATCTCGCGGCCACGGTCGGTATCCTCTGGATATCCACCGTCCCAAACAGTCACCGGTAGGTAATCCGTCCCCTGCCAGGCTCATCGTCAGCAACACGAGCTTCTTGCCCCGGGTACCTTACCGGGCCCACCATGTACCCGAGACGGTTCATCCAACTCCTCGAAACGGGTCTCGAAAACCACAGCAAACTCATGGTGGACGACACTTACCTCACTAGAAAACCGCAATTTACATATTAAAAAAATATATAATAAGTTTAGAAATTTTTCGGCTTTCCCCCGAAATCCAGAATATCACAAAATCTCAAGAAATCCTCATAAATGCATATGCCAATGATAATGAATGCATATGGTATCAATATTCAAGTTACGATGTATGATTAATAGACTAGGCATGAACAAATAATATGATGAGGTACATGCACATGAATAACAATCCTACGATTTCATTTTAAGGAATTAAAGGCAATCGCACAAGTTTAAGTATCAATTATAATAAAAGGTTTCAAATTATTGGTTATCTAGTGTGGTGGCATGGCAATTACCAGGGTGTGTGTAAGCATGAATAGTGCTCGTGCTGCATATAAAAACCCTGGCAATGGTGCAGGTGTCCTAAAGAATGGTTTCAGATATGTATGTCAATATAAGGCATGGATGTAGCAAATAATCATACAAGTATTACACCCCTAATTACTAACATTACTAAGAATCTTTTTAAGCTACTAAAACTATCGGGCGGCTTGCGCCATCCAACGATAGTCCCCCGTAGATGTTACATCTACTCACCGGAATCCCTAGCTAGTCACGTCCAATCACCGCTTTCCCCTTTCGTGCCGCGTCTGACGTCTCCGCGACCGAACCTGGAATTTACATCAATACCAAACATAAGGTTACATACCATGAAACGACGCAAATCCCAAACGAAAATACCAACGTTCACAAGCTAGGTACAACGTGCACAAGGTGCGCGGAACACACGTGAAAATCGCAAAAACTTACTAAAATCGTCGATTTGGTCGCCCGGCAAAGCTAAAACCTGACTACTCAAAAATCCGCACTTACACATCCTAAATATCATAGGATATGCCAAAAATATCATCAAGATATCGCAAATAATTCATCACAATATTTTATAACAAAACTAGTAAGCACAAACATTCCAAAAAAAAACGACGCAACATCGCCGTTATGCGATAAAGTGCTCACCATCCAACAAAAACCTCCAAACTAACCCACTAGATAGCCACTACACTAATTTTAAGCCATTAACTATGCTTCAAAACCTAAATTCCAAAACCAACCCTTTCTTGATTTTTGTAATAAGCAATTACAATCAAAATTTCACACAAGATTAACTTAGATTAGGATAACATGAAGCCACTTAAGCAAGGTAACTTATAGATTGGTTTAGTAAACAACTAGATAGCTTAATAGATTTAATTAACTAAATAATGGTTTCTAAAACCCTAGTTAACTCAAACCATTAACTTTAAAAATCTAGAATGAAATTAGCACTAATATTAACACTAACACAACTCAAATAAAGAATTCTAACCATAAGAACTTAACTTGGTGGAAATTATACCTCAAGATCTATGGATCTAGCAAGAACAAGATGCCTCCAAAGATGGCTTCATAGCACCATGATCCAAGCAAGAGAGGCTAAGGAGAATGGGATGAAGGATGGGGTTTAATTTGTGAGGTTTAAATTTGGAAATTTTGGAGCAAACTTGATGAAATTTTGAAGAAGATGCAAAGAAAAATGATGAAGGGGGGGCTGCAGCTTTTCTCGGCCAGAACAAGGGAGAGGGGGATGGTGTGGGGTGTGGGAAAAGTCAAGTTCAACCCATACCAATCACTAAAGACCCATACCCAATAAAAAGTCAAAGTCCTTAAAAAAACACCTCTTTTCTACACAAGAATAAAAGTCAAAGAGGCAAGGAATTTTTTCTTGAGTTGCTGGAAGTGGGCCGGCCTAGGGGTGAGGGAAGGGTGAATGGGGTTTTACAAAAGAAATTTTATGCAAAAAGACCACCTACAAGTCCAAAATTGCAAGTTTTAGCTTAAATTCCATAAATTTCGTTTTCCATAATAAAAATTAGTTAAAACCTAAAAAAAAATACTAAAAATTTATGTTACAACTAGATTTTAATTAACATGATTTTAAAGCTTAAATTTAGCCCATTTAAATTTGTATTTATCGCTAATTTAATGTATTTTCTTACCGGCTTAAAATAATATTAAAAATTGAAAAATTAGGGAAAATTTTTAAACGACCAGAATTTCATAATTAACTCATTAGCTACTAAAAACTAGCAATTACCTATACAAATTAGGTATAATTAGTCCTAAACTGAAAAATAACAAAAAATACGGTTTACGGAAAAATACCGAATTTTCACCGATTTTCAGGAAAGCACCAAAACGACTTTTCAAGGTGTTACAGTAGGGTTACTAGGCACTCTAACAAGGGTTAAGAAAGCATCATCCATGCCCGATTAAAATTTTAACCGTGCCTAACAACCCTAAACAAGATCTTTGCTAGAAAATTAGGGTTTCACATGCAAGTTAATAACATCTATGATTAAGTGAATACGAAATACAACCTTTGTAGATCGGTCCTTTACTTCATTAGCTCCTTGTTGAAGTCCCTTCGCTGCGATCGTGGTTCTCCCGGACTCTTGCATGGCTTCATGAGGCTAAAGGAGCGTCCTTGCTTGAAGTCTTCGAGGCCGAAGATGATCTACGTCGAGGGCATGCCAACTCAAGCTTCTACTTCACTAACTAGAGAATTAGTAAAGCAAACACCCTAAACTAAAGTTCTAGTCTAGTAGAGGATGGAGAAATAAGAAGTGGGTTCACTTTAGAATTTATTTTCTCACAATGTTTCTCACTTTGGATCAAACCCTAGAGAGCTTTTTAGCTCAAGGAAGAAGATGAAGAAAATAAAATGAGATGAGATAATGATCAAGTGAGTAAGCTAACCATGATGAGTGAGTATCATATACTAACTCATGTAGAGACATAACCATGGCTAATCCTTATGGTTGGGTTAACAAATATCCATAGTAAAAACAAACTTAGTGGACTTAGTCAATGCATCCACAATCTTCCACAAGCTTCATGCATTTTGCTAATCCTCCATTAATTTTGTAATTACTTTAAATATTAAAACCCAACATAATAAATAGCATGGTGTAAGTCTCATACACCCAAGTCATGTGTATCATCAACCATGATACAAAAAGAAAACACATTTTTAATATATTTCACATATATATTAAAGTTGTGCACATGTGAGAAAAATCCTTAAGTGAACAAGTGTTAGTTAATGTAAACTAGTATATCTAATATACAATTATACACTAAATTATTAAATCAACACTTGACTTAATAATCCAGTCATATCTCATATAACCGACTAACATCCATTGTATCGACTTATCGAATCAACACTTGATTCGATACCCCGGCTATATCATATATAACCGACCGATACAAAAAGTCACGATAATAGAATACGGTATCACATACACGCATTATTCTCAGCCCCGCACATATCACATACATGCTCCTATTCCGTTTTGCCTGAGCCAGTAAAACCTCTATGTAGGATTCTAAAGACTCGTCAATACGCCGGCAGTAGGTGATGATCACATCAAGCACCCACAAGCCGTCAGCTGTACTAGCTGGACGTAACGGCTACCCGGGTATTGAGCGATTAGAAGATCAGCATGCAAACCCGCTCCAACTCCTGTAAAAGCCTGTCGGTAACACTTCCCGTACAGTCCGGTCTCCTCGTCTAATATGTCGCATATCAAGTCTAGGGGTGGTAAATGTCTGACTCCAATAACCGATAAGTCATGCCGATATGAGGCTCATAACGGGTCAAGAAACTACTGGTAACACTTACCAGTAAATCTCTAAATCAGCCCCGGCCAGGGACTTCCCTGTTACGGCCAATCGAGCACAGCGCAACATCAACCCCCAATACCGGGAGAGACGAAACCCCTCCTATCGCTCATTGCCTCCATGTGACTCTGGACTGTACCCAAAAACCACCGTTTTGCACGCCCTCTTGGACGTGGTAAGATGGAAATCAAAGCACAGTGGGAATCACACAAGACTCTATGACGATCTCGGGTCTACAGACTAACCTGCACAAGTGTCACCATAGAACTGCCATCTGACGTGAGGTATAATACCATCTGGGAGTTCTCGGCGAGTCCGTCCAGTGCACCCAGTCACCACTGAGCACCCGTATACCATCTCTGATGTCAAACACCAATGGATATGGGATCATCCATCGCCCATCTCATGGGTCGAGAAGCGTATACGCTAGTCTACTCTGGTATATCGATGCCCTGTCTTAATACACCTACGACTAGGAACATTAAAGGATGTACTTATGGACTACCATGGCTCCACTAGTACGATCTGCATCATAGTCCAGGTAGTCAAGTACACATCCTAAGGGCTTTACCAACATGTAACTATTAGACAGTATCAAGAGACAAGTATACATGTTAAGATAAAGAGAAACCAGATAGCATACTATCATATCGAGCAAGAAAGTCCTCTCTATATATGTCCAAGCATCCAATATAATATACATCATCTGTACAATACTGGCCTCTAGGGCATACATACAACTAACAATCTCCCACTTGCACTAGGGCCAGCTGCTGTAGTATCACATACCAAGCATCCCGAAGAGTCTCTCAAACTGTATTTGGGGAATGGCCTTCGTGAGTGGATCCGCTGTGTTGTTCTTCGTGTCAACCCTCCTGACCTCGATCTCCCGGCAATCAACTATCTCCCGGATCAGGTGATACCGCCTCAGAATATGCCTGGATCGCTGATGGGACCTAGGTTCCTTAGCCAAAGCCATCGCTCCATTGTTATCAAAATACAAAGGTATTCGATGCTCAATGGATAGAACCACTCTAAGTTCAGTAATGAACTTCTTGATCCAGACAGCCTCTTTGGCAGCATCGTTGGCAGCGATGTATTCAGCCTCCATCGTCGAGTCTGCCATGGTTTCCTGCTTGGAACTCTTCCAGCTAACCGCCCCTCCGTAAAGGGTAAAGACAAATCCCGAGTGCGACTTAGAGTCGTCCTTATCACTCTGGAAGCTCGAATCGGTAAAGGACTCCACTTGGAGTTCTCCGTTATCATACACCAAGAGCATCTCTTTAGTCCTTCGCAAGTACTTGAGAATGCTCTTCACAGCTGTCCAGTGACTCTCTCCAGGATGAGCTTGATACCTACTCACTACACTTAGTGAGTATGCTACATCGGGTCTGGTACATAGCATCGCGTACATGATAGATCCTACAGCCGAAGCATAGGGTATCCCTTGCATGCGAGCTCTCTCCAAATCAGTCTTGGGAGACATCTCTTTGGAGAGAGTGAGTCCATAGATCGTGGGTAAGTTCCCACGCTTGGATTCTTCCATACTAAACCTCTTTAGTATAGTGTCAATGTACCTGGATTGGGACAATCCCAATATCCTTTTAGATCTATCTCTATAGATCATAATTCCCAGTATGCAGGAGGCATCACCTAGATCTTTCATTGAGAATCTTTGTGATAAGAAGAGCTTGACCGATTGCAGCATAGGGATGTCATTTCCTATCAAGAGTATGTCGTCCACGTACAATACGAGGAAGACAACCTTACTCTCTGCCACCTTCTTGTAGATACAAGGTTCATCTACGTTTTTGACGAAATCAAACTCTTTGATAACGACGTCAAAGCAGATGTTCCAACTCTGCGATGCTTTCTTTAATCCATAAATGGATTTAAGCAGCTTGCACACCTTCCTGCTGCTCCCACTATCTACGAAGCCCTCTGGCTGAGTCATGTACACGCACTCTTCTAAATCACCGTTTAGAAAGGCGGTCTTAACATCCATTTGCCAGATTTCGTAGTCATGATATGCAGCGATGGCAATCATGATCCGGATGGATTTAAGCATAGCCACTGGAGAAAAGGTTTCGTCATAGTCCACACCTGGTCTTTGACGAAAACCCTTTGCAACAAGTCTAGCTTTGAAAGTCTCCACTTTCCCATCTATACCAAGTTTTTTCTTGAAGATCCACTTGCTCCCAATGGGTTTTACCCCTTCAAGAACATCTTCCAAAGTCCATACTTTGTTGGTGTACATGGATTCCATCTCGGACCACATTGCATCCAGCCATTTCCCCGAGTCCCCACTCGTGATGGCCTGCTCGAAGCTAGTTGGGTCATCATCAACCATCATGCAATCCTCGCTCCCACCATCCATGAGAAAACCGTAGTATCTTTCAGGTGGGTGAGGAACCCTACTAGATCGGCGGAGAGGCTGAGGTTCGTTGGGAACTACCGAATCCTCCGGTACAACCAAATCTTCTGTCGTAGTCTGTATTGTTGGAACCTCTTCCAGTTCTACCTCCTTGCCACTAATCTCTTTTTCAAGAAATTCCTTTTCTAAAAAGGTGGCATGTCGAGAAACAAACACCTTTTGTTCCTCGGTGTGGTAGAAGATATACCCGTGCGAATGTTTGGGATATCCAATAAACTTACAAAGAATGGACCTTACCGCGAGTTTGTCCGGATTTTGTGTTTTTACATATGCCGGACAACCCCATATCTTTACATAATTAAGTCATGGTCACTTTTCTTTTCATATCTCATATGGAGTGGTTGGCACAGTTTTGGTGGGAACCATATTCAATAGGTCTACAGCTGTTTCCAGTGCATACCTCCAGAAGGAAATAGGTAACTCAGCTGTGCTCATCATAGAGCGCGCCATATCTAATAGGGTGCGGTTCCTCCGTTCCGATACACCGTTGTGCTGTGGTGTATATAGAAGAGTTAGCTGAGAGAGAATCCCATTCTCTTTTAGGAAGTCCAGGAATTCATTGCTCAAGTATTCTCCTCCTCGATCAGATCGAAGGATTTTAATACTTTTTCCGGTTTGGTTCTCGACTTCTTGTTTATATTCTCTAAATTTCTCAAAAGCTTCTGATTTGTGTTTCATCAGGAACACATATCCGAATCTAGAGAGATCGTTAGTGAATGTAATAAAGTACGCAGAACCATTCCTGGCATGTGTAGACATGGGGCCGCATACATCACTATGTACCAGTCTCAAGGGTTCCGTAACTCTCTCTCCGTGTCCCGTAAACGGAGTTTTGGTCATCTTGCCTTTGAGACATGACTGGCAAGTGTCATAAGATGAAAATTCAAACGGATTCAAATATCCATCCTTATGCAACTTACCTAGTCGTGTCGCATTGATGTGACCCAGTCTACAATGCCATAAGAAGGATTCGTTCATTTCTGAACTCTTCCTCTTGTGTGTGTTTGTTATGCTCAGAACTGTTGATTGATTTAGAACACAAATGCCATTGCACAACGTGCCTGATCCAACCAACTTTTGGTTTAGGAAAATGTTCATAAAATTATTCTGTAATACAAAATTATATCCCTCTTTACTCAACAAAGAAACCGATATAATGTTGCATATTAGGTTCGGCATGTAATAGCATTCGTTCAGAATCAATGTATTACCAGTTGGCAATACAAGGTGATATTCCCCGACGGTTTTAGCTGCAACAATTGCACCATTTCCAACCCTTATGTCTTTATCAAATCTTCCTTCAAACCCTAAAAGGAAAGACTAGCCGGGATTAATTACACCCTACAACTTCGCCAATCTTTCAGCCAGGCCAGTGTCGGTACTTTGAGGGAGGTTCCCCGTGCTTTCGCACGGACCTAATTAAAGTAAACCTCGTTTTCCCAGAGGCGTAACCCCGTTGACACCTTTCTAGACACCTACTTGATCGGCTAATTGTCCTGTGTAAAACTCTCCCGGGAGTAACAATTACTCGCAGTGGGTATCGGGATCCAACTATCTCATAGAAGGTATGCAATCTCATTGCAAATTTCAACACTTAAAATTCCCGATAATATTTTGCCCCTAGCGTCCCATGACCTTGACGCAGGCCAACAAACCATAGTGCGCTAGTCAAGTTCAACCCGTCATTTCTTGATTGAATTAAACCCACCCGCACGACCCTTGACGCAGGCGAACAAAGTCGTACGACTACCCTAATCCAATCTGCATCTTATGCATAAACAGATAAATACTTGTCAGCTACCGCACACTCCGCCTTGACGCAGGCCAACAAACGTAACACGAATACTAAGTAGGACTTATCTGAAATGACGGAGGGCTACGACAGGTTTTTCTGAAAACCTATTGCGTAATGAACTTAATATCATTGTAGAATCGAGTGAATTTTGAAATGGAGTGTTTTTGAGGCTTTTATTAGTTTTGCTAAAGAGGTCAATCCCGGTGAAGGGATCTCGGCTCTTTCCTTATGGAATAAGGTGCAGGATATATCATATATATCGCTATGCAAAGCAAAAAACTCCAAAAGCAATCAAAAGACAAACCGAGTGTTGTAGCATATGCCAATTTTGCTAAAGAGGCCACTCCCGGTGAAGGGATCTCGGCTCTTTCCTCATCGAATAAAGTGCAGGATATATCATATATATCGCTATGCAAAGAAAAAGCTGTAGCTACCCTTTTTGAAAATTTGATTCTACAACATCTTTTAGGTTTCTTTTCTTTCATTAATCATATTAATGAAGTCCCATCATTTAAGTCACCTAAACATCACAGATAAATACGACGTACACTTATGCCATCCGCATTCGCCTCGATGTCCCCTCGTGTACCGTTAGGTTAGGTAACTAACGACAGAGCGGAGCAGGGCTAGTGCGGGTGTAAAACATAAGTAACGTCTATATAATATATTATATATACTATATACTGTATCTATCATCACAAATCAAATGATCACATCACAGATATCGCAGCAGAAGAAACCTATGAAACATTGGATATACTAGGACGTCCGTGTTTTATTTTGAGGCTCTATAAAACATGGATTCCACGGTCGCGATGAATAGCCAAACCCACACCCCTAGACCCCTACGAGTGTATGTCCATGTTGCCCACCCTAGTGCTTACGGGGAGGCGGAAACGGTATAAAAATTTATTTTTTACAACTCTAGGAAACATGGACTAACTAAAGGAGGATCTTTGCTAAACATAAACTAACAACCAAGCTAAAAGAGTTAGCTACTCGGTTAAAGGGTTATACCTAAGTCTTGAAGTCCTTCTCTTCTTGCTCCTTGGAGTGGGATGAACGGGTCGTTCTCGTCGCTTTCTCTTGCCGAAGAAAGATCCACCCGAGGGACTCTACCTTTGGCTCCTACCTCAAACTAGAAGTAACTAAGGTGCTTGGTGTGCTAAACCTAGAACCTTAGAAAGAGTAGAGTGTAATTTTGAAGGTTTTATCCCAAAGCTTAATGGTTCTCAACTCATGAGAGGGGAGAGCTTTGAGAGAGAGGAAGAGGATGAGAGAGAATGAGAATGATAGAATGAAAAGATAATGACAACCTTCTCACATATATGTGAACTATGATAATTAAAAAATTAACTAAAGATAATTGTGATGGTTAACTTGAAATGACCATTATCATTTAACATTAATTACTTTTGCAAGAATCAAAGAGCATCTTTCATATGAAATGATGATGGTCAATATATCAACATAGGTCAACAAGTCAACCATAGTCAAATGGTCAACAAACCTAACCATAACACAATTATAATTAATTAATAGTAATAATCATATTTCACATATAAACATTAGGGCTAAGAAAAAGATAATGGTCATCAACCCTAATGAAAGTTCTCTGCCTCTGCCTCAGTCAACTATGCATACACACCCGTATCCGTGTTCCGAGGAACACGAATACAAAGAGATAAAACCAATCCCAAAACATATACTAGGATCTGGCTTAAACCAAAGCCCGCTAGTATAATCTGTCCGGACACCAAACGTGCACAAGTGCGCGGATGTGAACGAACCCCGTCGCAAAACCATGCGACCTCTACTCTGTTTTGCCTAAAGGCGAATAACCCTCTGTGTGGGAATTTAAAGACTCGACACTACGCTGGCAGTGGGTTTAACCACAGACCGCAAGCGGCACTAGCTGTATGTAACGTTCCCCAGGTAGATGCCGATAAGAAGACTGACGAGGCAAACCAATCTGAACTCTTACTGAGCCTGAATGTGACAGTCTCCGTACAGTCCGGTCTGTTCGTCTAAGAGTATCGTATGGCGGGCCTTGGGGGGCGGTGAACGTCAGTCCCCTAATAGCGGTACAAGTCATGTCGGAGTGTAGCCCAGAACACCCTGAGATAACACTGGAAACCTACCAGTATATTTCGCTTGCCCTGGCCAGGGACTTTGTGTAATTGCTCTCCTAGACACAGCGCGATATCAAGCCCCAAAACCGGGAGAGACGAATCCTGTCTAACCGTCACTGCCTCCAAGTGCTTCGGGACTGCACCCAACTGCTACCTGTTTGCACGACTCCTTTGAGCCGTGGTAGGGTAGCAATCTAAGAACAGTGGGAACACACTCGAGGCGAAGTGACAGTGTCAAGTCAACGGACTAAGCTGTACTCATATCACCTGGGAACTGATAACTGACGATAGGTATAATACCAACCAACAGTTCCCGACGAGTCTTGTTCTGTGTACTCATAACCTAACGAGCACCCGCATACTATCTCAAGTACGACGTATTGAAGGCTGTGGGACAGACCGTCTCCCAAGCTGGGATGAGAAGCGCATACGCTAGTCTACTCCGGAGTATCGATGCCTTGTCTCGATAGTCCTACGACTAGGGACCTGCATAAGGATGTGCTTGTGGATTACCTAGCCCCCATGAGTGTGACTGCCATCGCAAGCTGGTAATCAAGCAAAGATCCTAAGGGCTCCACTAATGTGTAAAGGCGATATGCTATAAGAAACACATGCACACATTAAAGTAGAAACAAACCAAGTAACATACTACTATTTTGAGCAAGATTGTCAATACAAGGTGAATATCCCAAGCTTCCATCAAGTAATATACAAACTAGTATGATACAGTAATGGCCTCTAGGGCATATACACTAACAATCACCCACTTGCATTAAGGCCATGTACCGGCGTATCGAAGACCTATCATCTCGATCAGCCGCTCGAACTGAGTCTGGGGTAAGGCCTTCGTGAATGGATCAGCAGTGTTATCTTCCGTAGCAACTCTCTGAACCTCGATCTCCTGGCGACCCACGATCTCCCTGATCAGGTGATACCGCCTCAAGATGTGTCTGGACTTCTGATAGGACCTGGGTTCCTTCGCTAAAGCTATAGCCCCGTTGTTGTCACAATACAGAGGTATTGGATCAACAATGGATGGAACCACCTGAAGTTCTGTCAAGAACTTCTTTATCCAGACGGCTTCTTTTGTGGCATCTGCAGCAGCGATATATTCCGCTTCCATTATCGAGTCAGCAACGGTTTCCTGTTTGGAACTCTTCCAACACACCGCCCCTCCATAGAGTGTAAAGACATAACCCGACATGGACTTGGAATCATCCTTGTCACTCTGGAAGCTGGAGTCAGCAAAGGCCTCGATCTGGAGGTCTTTTCCGCCATACACCAAGAACATCTCCTTAGTCCTTCTCAGGTACTTGAGAATGTTCTTTACCGCTATCCAGTGTTTCTCCCCAGGGTTTGACTGATACCGGCTTACCACACTCAGTGCATAAGCTACATCCGGTCTGGTACAAAATATCGCATACATTATAGAGCCTACCGCAAAAGCGTAGGGTATAATAGACATGCGATCCCTTTCCAAATCAGTCTTGGGAGACATCTCTTTGGAGAGGGTGATCCCGTGACAAGCCGGTAGATTACCGTGCTTGGAATCTTCCATACTGAATCTTTTCAGTATGGTGTCGATGTACCTGGACTGTGAAAGTATTAATATCCTCTTGGATCTGTCACGATAGATCCGGATCCCCAGAACGTAAGAGGCATCACCCAGGTCTTTCATGGAGAACCTGTATGACAAGAACCCTTTGACAGATTGTAGCATAGGAATGTCATTTCCTATTAAGAGAATGTCATCTACGTATAAAATGAGGAATACTACAGTTCTTGCTACAAATCTACTATAGATGCATGATTCATTTGGATTTTTGATAAAGCCAAATTCTTTGACCGTCTCATCAAAACAGATGTTCCAACTCCGCGATGCCTGCTTTAGTCCATAGATGGACTTAAGCAACTTTCACACCTTTCCGCTGCTCCCATTCTGAATGAAACCCTCTGGCTGGTCCATATAGACACACTCCTCTAAATTTCCATTTAGAAAAGCGGTCTTTACGTCCATCTGCCAGATCTCATAATCATGGAAGGCAGCAATGGCAAGAATGATTCGAATGGATTTCAGCATAGCCACTGGAGAAAAGGTTTCGTCATAGTCCAAGCCAGGTCTTTGACGAAAACCCTTTGCAACAAGTCTAGCCTTGTAGGTCTTAACCTGTCCATCTACACCAATCTTCCTTTTGAAGATCCACTTGCATCCTACGGGTTTTATCCCATTTGGAGCAACGTCCAACGTCCATACTTTGTTGGTGTATACGGACTCCATTTCGGTCCGCATTGCATCCAGCCATTTTACCGAGTCAACGCTCTGAATGGCCTGCTGGAAGCTTGTCGGCTCATCACTATCAATGATGCAATCCTCTCTATCCCCGTCTATGAGAAAACCGTAGTATCTCTCTGGCGGATGAGACTGCCTACTACTTCTGCGGAGCGGCGCAGGAATGTCCTGATCTTTCGAACCCTCTGGTTCTACTAAGCTTTCAGTAATAGCTCGTGGTTCTGGAATTTCTTCCAGTTCTATTGCGCTCCCACTTATCTGATTTTCTAAAAGCTCAGTTTCCAAGAAGTGGGCATGACGAGAAACAAAAACCTTTTGTTCCTCTTCGCAATAGAAGAAATATCCCTTGGAGTTCTTTGGAAATCCCACAAACTTGCACTGTACTGAGCGTGCCTCGAGTTTTTCCGCATGCTGCATTTTGACAAAAGCTGGACATCCCCATGTCTTAATGTGATTAAGATAGGGTTTCTTCCCACACCACATCTGATATAGTGTGGTAGGCACAGTCTTAGTTAGAACTCGGTTCAAAAGGTATGCAGCTGATTCTAGTGCATATCCCCAGAATGATCGCGATAACTCAGCATTACTCATCATGGAACGTACCATATCCAATAGGGTGTGGTTCCTTCTCTCCGATACACCGCTATGTTGCGGAGTGTATGGAGGAGTTCGCTGAGAGAGAATTCAATTCTCTTTTAGGTAATCCAGGAACTCGGCACTCAAGTATTCACCACCTCGATCAGATCTCAGTGTCTTAATACTTTTGCATGTTTGTTTTTCTACTTCATTCTTATATTCCTGGAATTTTTCAAAGGCTTCGGATTTATGTTTCATTAAGAAGACATATCCGTACCTTGAAAAGTCATCCGTAAAAGTAATGAAGTAAGAATAACCGCTTCGTGCATGCGTAGACATTGGACTGCACACGTCGCTGTGTACGAGTCCCAAGAGCTCGCTCGCTCTTACTCTGTGTCCAGTGAACGGAGTCTTTGTCATCTTTTCTTTGAGACAGGATTGACAAGTTGCATATGATTGCTATTCGAACGGATCCAAATATCCTTCTGTATGTAACTTCGTCAACCTTCTCTCATTGATGTGACCCAGTCTACAATGCCATAAGAAAGCCTGATTTGTTTACGGAGACTTTCTTTTGTGTGTATTCTGGACATTGAAAATCTGTGGTTGGTTTAATACGTATATATCATTGCTTAATGTACCTGACCCAATCAGAACTTGATTAAGGTGAATGTTTACAACATTACTTACAAATGCAAATTCATAACCTTCTTTAGATATTAAAGATACAGAAATGATATTACAAGTTGCATTGGGTACAAAATAACAATTACGTAAAACCAAAACATGCCCATCTGACATTCCCAGGTGATAGTCCCCCACGGCCTCAGCATCCATGCTAGCTCCGTTTGCAACTCTGAGGGTCATATCACCTGCCTTCAAAAACCTACACTTTCTCAATGCCTGCAAAGAATTACAGATATGAGATCCTGACCCGGTATCCAATACCCAGGAAGTAGAGTTTATTGATAGACAGTTTTCAATAACATACACACCAGAAGCTGAAGCCTCAACTTGCTTCAGATCCTGGTTTCTGGCCTTCCAAGCCCTGCAATCTTTCTTCCAGTGTCCACTCTTGTGACAGTAAAAGCACTCTTCCTTCCCCACAAGCTTTCCCGCTACCTTTGTTGCCTTTGCCTTTCCCTTCGTAGCCACTTTACTAACACCGCCCCTTGGTTTGGTGGGGGTTTTCTTCTTCTTTCCCTTGGCTTTTGCCTTGGACCTAGAAGAGGAAGATCCTCCTACAAACAAAGTGGATGTTTCCCTACCTTTCTGTAGGGTGCCCTCTGCACTCCTCAGCATGTTGAGGAGTTCTGAAAGTTCAACTTCCTTTTCTTGCAAGTTGAAGTTCAGGATAAACTGGGCGTAAGTGGAAGGAAGGGACTGGAGAATCAAGTCCGTATAGAGCTCATTCTCCAACGTGGTCCCAAGGTTCGCGAGCTCCTCTATGTAGCCAATCATCTTAAGCACGTGTTTCGCTACCGATGATCCGACGACCAATCTCGCCGAAAACAGCTTTTTCGAGACTTCGTATCTGGCGATACGGGATTGCTCTCCATACAGTTCTTTTGTATGGAGAAATATGGATTCGAGGTCCATATTCTCGTGCCTCCTCTGATGTTCGTTGTCCATAGAGGCAAGCACGAGGCACTTGGCCTTCGCGCAGTCGATTTCCCAGGTCTTACGGATTTCCTTATCCGCGACGCTGGATTTGGGACTGGGACAGGGGAAGCTTTGGTGGTAAGGAGATACCCCAACTTGTCATAAGTGATTGCCATTTTGACATTCCTGAGCCAATCTTTGTAGTTTGGCCCTGTTAGTATGTTTTTATCTAGTAGTAACTTAAGTCCAGTCATGATGTTTGGTTGCCGCAATTAGGAGAGAGAGAAGAAACACTTTAGCATGATGCTCTTGCAAGTTTAGAGTGGTTTTTAATTTGTCTAAACAGGATAGCTCCCACTGTCTCTCGAATCCCTCCTCAAACCATAAAGGATGAATTAGTCGGGATCAATCTCACCGTACAATTCTTGCTTAACCGTTCAGCCAGGCCTGTGTCGGTACTTCGAGGGAGGTTTTCCAATGCTTTCGCGAAGTTCCTTAATTAAATTACCTCTTTTCCCTGTGGGTGTAGCCCCGCTAACACCTTTCTAGACACCTACTTGGTTTATACCATTGATCGTTAAGTGAGAAAGTTCCGGAGGAGTAGCATATACTCACAGTAGGATCGGGATCCAAATATCACCGCGTGACAAAACTGAAGGAATCCAACCAGAATCATCATACTCCAAATGGTATGCAGCGCTAGCAAGTTTCAGTTTCTTTTGAAACTCCCGATGTGGATTTTTGCCCCATGCTCTTATGACCTTGACTTTGGCCAACAAATCATAAGTCACATGTCAAGTTCTACCCGTCATTCTCCTGGTTAATTTGAACCCACCCGCACATACCCTTGACTTTGGCCAACAAGGCAGTACGACTGTCCCAAACCAACACATCTATCTATGCTGCACATGAATACCTAATAGCTACCAATCACTATGCATTGACTTTGGCCAACAAACATAGCTTGAATACTTATTGACCATCCATGTGAAATGACGGAGGGCTACGAATGGTTTTGGCAAAACCGTGAACTTAGTGAACTTGATATAATCGAAGGAACGAGATAGCTTTCAAAAGGAGCGGTTCAAGCTCCGCATTTAAAAGTTGGTTTTGAAAAGAACCGAGTGGTTTTGAAAGTGTTCTAACGACTTTTACTTGGTTTATTTTTCTTGCATTAATTTTAATGCGTCCCATCAATTAATCCTACCATTGCAGAAAACACTGAAAATATGACGTACGCTTATGCCATCCGCATTCGCCACGGGGTCCCGTCATCACCCGTTAGGTTACTTAACTAAAGAAAGAGCGGGGGCTGGACTAGCGCGGATGCAAATCATAAGCAACGCCTAAATAGATATCATATATTGATATATACATTCGTCACATGCATTGATAGCCATTCCAGATCACAGATGAACACATTGGATATACTAGGAATCCGCATTTCGTACGAGCCTGTAACGAAGAGCGGATTACACGGTCGCGATCAATAGCCAAACCCCACCCTAGACCCCTACGGGTGCGGCAAACTATCCGCCAAGTACCCGAAGCGAAGCAAACTCCCTCAACACCGTGAGTAGGCCACTCGGCACTTTTAGATACCCGGTAGTTTGTGCACCCCACCTTGGGTCTATCCTAGGAGCAAAAACAGTAAAAGAAATTATACAATGACGGCTATAACCCCATCCCGGTTGTGTGTCCATATAAATAATATTACATCAATTTACATATTACATGAATTGAAAGAATAAGAAAACTCTCATCTCATAACCCCCCGGCCATTCATCCGCGACAATCCAACGAATTCATATACACAAACCATCAACATTACAAATCACAGATATGTATAACCCCCACTAATCGACGTATAGCGATTAGCAGACGTTCAATACATATATCACATCACAGATACAACCCATTAGCCAAAGTCTACAGAAAATCGATCAAATTACGGATTTGTAACCACCCCAAAAACTAACTTATTCTCTGGAAATTCTGGGCAGAAACAAACCATCTCAAAAATCACAAAACACCAGCAGAAGAAGACTGCAGGAGAAACGATCCACGACCGAGTCAACTCGGCCGCGGATCAGCGGCAGGAGCAAGCTCCTACCGCGGATCCGCGGTGAGTTGGTCGACTCACTGGATCTTTTTTCTTGTCTGTTCTTAAAAAAGCCCGAGCCGATTTTTAGTACATGATTTATTTTTTTTTGAGCAGAAATAAAATTCGGCAGAAACTTGAATTTTATGGGGTGTTTTGCGGTTTTTTGTCCGATCGAAATTCTAGATACTTTGCTAACTTGCTAGTTTGTGTTTAGCTAGGCTCTGATACCACTGTAAGTCCACGTTGCCCACCCCGGTGCTTACGGGAAGGCGGAAACGGTATAAAAATTTGATTTTTACAACTCTAGGCAACATGTACTAACTAAAGGAGGATCTTTGCTAAACATAAACTAACAACCAAGCTAAAAGAGTTAGCTACTCGTTAAAGGGTTATACCTAAGTCTTGAAGTCCTTCTCTTCTTGCTCCTTGGAGTGGGATGAATGGGTCGTCCTCGTCGCCTTCTCTTGCCGAAGAAAGATCCACCTGAGGGCCTCTACCTTTGGCTCCTACCTCAAACTAGAAGTAACTAAGGTGCTTGGTGTGCTAAACCTAGAACCTTAGAAAGAGTAGAGAGTGATTTTGAAGGTTTTATCTTAAAGCTTAATGGTTCTCAACTCATGAGAGGGGAGAGCTTTGAAAGAGAGGAAGAGGATGAGAGAGAATGAGAAGATAATGACAACCTTCTCAAATATATGTGAATTATGATAATTAAAAAATTAACTAAAGATAATTGTGATGGTTAACTTGAAATGACCATTATCATTTCACATTAATTACTTTTGCAAGAATCAAAGAGCATCTTTCATATGAAATGATGATGGTCAATATGTCAACATAGGTCAACAAGTCAACCATAGTCAAATGGTCAACAACCCTAACCATAACACAATTATAATTAATTAATATTAATAATCATATTTCACATATAAACATTAGGGTTAAGAAAAAGACAACGGTCATCAACCCTAATGAAAGTCCTCTGCCTCTGCCTCAGTCAACTGTGCATACACACCCGTATCCGTGTTCCGAGGAACACGAATACAAAGAGATAAAACCAATCCCAAAACATATACTAGGATCTGGCTTAAACCAAAGCCCGCTAGTATAATCTGTCCGGACACCAAACGTACACAAGTGCGCGGATGTGAACGAACCCCGTCGCAAAACCATGCGACCTCTACTCTGTTTTGCCTAAAGGCGAATAACCCTCTGTGTGGGACTCTAAAGACTCGACACTACGCTGGCAGTGGGTTTAACCACAGACCGCTGTAAGTCGATGTTCAACACCCCAATACTTGTGGGGAGGCGGAAATGTGAATAACAATCAAGTTCTATGATCAAACATCGATTAACCGCACGAATCGTTTGCTATACAAGTTTTAACAAAAGCTTTAGAGTTTTAATCTACTATGCGAAGGGATTATACCAAACGGTTCTAGTCCTTCGTCTTGATGTTCTCTACGGCCTCTTTGGATCTCCACGCCCTCTTCGGCTTTCTTCCGTGATAGACGATCCACCCGAGAACCCTAATCCAAGCTATAACCTCTAAACTTGAGGTTACTTAGTTTCTCTAGTTGCTAAATAGAGTAGCTAAGGTGATGTAGAGATTGGTTATGGAGTAATTAGTCTTTCCTAATCCTTGTTCTCAACTCATGAGGGTAGGATTAGGGTTTGGTGAAGGAGAGAGAACTTGAAGAGAGAGAGTGAGAAGATGATAATGATATTATTATATTGAATAAAGCTTCTCACTTGATATATATGAAACATAAAGAATAAGAAAGAAATGAATAATAAGTGAATATTCATCATGTTTCATTTAATCAAGTGGGTGATTCATTATGTGAGTCATTAAGCAATAAATGATGCTTTAATGACATGATGAATCACTCACAATGAGTCACTAATTCAATAAATGAAAATGCCACCTCTCTCTTTATGTCACATCCTTCTAGAAGCTTCTCGGAAAATTACGAGAACGCCCCTCTCATCCGTGAAAACACGGAAAAACTTTAGACTGTATAAATCCAATAACCTGATACTAGAATCTGGCTTAAACCAAAGCCTGCTAGTAAAAACTGTCCGAATGTCGTACGTGCGATCAAACACGTATGCATCCGAACCTTTGTCGTAAAACCATACGACCTCTATATCTTTTCGCCTGGGTTTGGGATATCTCTGTGTGGGACTCTAAAGACTCGACTACTACGCTGGCAGTGGGTTTAACCACAGACCGCAAGCGGTACTAGCTGTACGTAACGGTCCCCAGGTAGTTGTCGATAAGAAGGCCGATGAGGAAAACCATCTCGAACCCCTACTGAGCCTGATGTGACAATCTCCATACAGTCCGGTCTGTTCGTCTAAGACTATCGCATATCAAGCCTAGGGGGCGGCAAGCGTCAGTCCCCTAATAGCTGTATAAGTCGTGTTGGAGCGAAGCCCATTACGCCCTGAGAAGCTACTGGAACCTACCAGTATATCCCGCTTGCCCTAGCCAGGGACTTTGCGTAATGGCTCTCTGACACAGTGCGATATCAACTCCCAATACCGGGAGAGACGAATCCTATCTAACCGCCACTGCCTCCAAGTGCTCGGGACTGCACCCAACTGCTACCTGTTTGCACGACTCCTTTGAGCCGTGGTAGGGTAGCAATCTAAGAACAGTGGGACACACTCGAGGCGAAGCAGCAGTGTCAAGTCTGCGGACTATGCTGTACTCATGTTACCTGGGAACTGATAACTGACGATGGGTATAATACCAACCAATCAGTTCCTCGGCGAGTCCTGTCCGGTGTACCCGTAACCTAATGAGCACCTGTATACTATCTCTAGCACGACGTACTGATGGCTGTGGGACAGACCATCTCCCCAACTGGGATGAGAAGCGTATACACTTAGTCTACTCCGGAATATCGATGCCCTATCTCGATAATCCAACGACCAGGGACCTGTATAGGATGTTGCTTACAGACTACCCAGCCCCCACTAGTGTGATTTCCATCACGACACTGGTAATCAAGAAAAGATCCTATGGGCTCTACTAATATGTATAAGTGATACGTTACAAGAAACATATGCTCATATTAAAGTAGACTCAAACCAAGTAGCATACTACCATTTTTAGCAAGACTGTATATATAACTGTGAATATCCCAAGCTTCCATTAAGTAATATACAATCTAGTATGATACAATAATGGCCTCTAGGGCATATACACTAACAATCTCCCACTTGCACTAGGGCCATGAGCTGGCATATCGTAGACCTATCATCTCGAATAGCCTCTCGAACTGCGTCTGAGGAATGGCCTTTGTGAATGGATCAGCAATGTTATCCTCCGTCTTTACTCTCTTCACCTCGATCTCCCGGCGATCTATGATCTCCCTGATCAGGTGATACCGCCTTAAGATGTGTCTGGACTTCTGATGGGACCTGGGTTCCTTCGCTAAAGCTATAGCGCCGTTGTTGTCACAATACAGAGGTATTGGATCAACGCTGGTAGGAACCACCTGAAGTTCTGTGAGGAACTTCTTCATCCAGACTGCTTCTTTTGCGGCATCGCAAGCAGCTATGTACTCTGCTTCCATCGTTGAGTCTGCAACGGTCTCCTGTTTGGAACTCTTCCAACAGACCGCCCCTCCATTGAGGGTGAAGACAAAACCCGACATGGATTTGGAGTCATCTTTGTCACTCTGGAAGCCGGAGTCGGCAAAGGCCTCCATCTGAAGGTCTTTTCCGCCATATACCAAGAACATTTCCTTAGTCCTCCTCAGGTACTTGAGAATGTTCTTTACTGCTATCCAGTGCTTCTCCCCTGGGTTTGCTTGATACCTGCTTACTACGCTCAATGCGTATGCTACATCTGGTCTGGTACATAACATCGCATACATTATAGAGCCTACCGCAGAAGCGTAGGGTATAATTGACATGCGATCCCTTTCCAAATCAGTCTTGGGAGACATCTCTTTGGAGAGGGTGATTCCATGACAAGCTGGTAGGTTACCGCGCTTAGAATCATCCATACTGAATCTCTTCACTATGGTGTCTATGTACCTGTACTGTGAAAGTCCCAATATCCTTTTTGATCTATCACGATAGATCCGGATCCCCAGAATGTAGGTGGCATCACCCAAGTCTTTCATGGAGAATTTATGTGACAAGAATCTTTTGACTGACTGTAATATAGGAATATCATTTCCTATTAGGAGAATGTCATCCACGTACAAGACGAGGAATACTACAGCTCTCCCTACAATCTTACTGTATATGCATGGTTCATCTGGATTTTTGATAAAGTCAAATTCTTTGACAGCATCATCGAAACAGATGTTCCAACTCCGTGATGCCTGCTTTAGTCCATAAATGGACTTAAGTAACTTGCATACTTTACCGCTGCTCCCACTCTGAATGAATCCTTCTGGCTGATCCATATAGACGCTTTCTTCCAAATTTCCATTTAGAAAGGCCGTCTTTACGTCCATCTGCCAGATTTCATAATCGTGGAAAGCAGCAATAGCAAGAAGGACCCGAATAGATTTAAGCATAGCCACTGGAGAAAAGGTTTCGTCATAGTCCAAACCAGGTCTTTGACGGAAACCCTTTGCAACAAGTCTAGCCTTATAGGTCTCAACCTGTCTATCTACACCAATCTTCTTTTTGAAGATCCATTTGCATCCTTCGGGTTTTACCCCATCTGGAGCAATGTCCAAAGTCCATACTTTGTTGGTGTACATGGACTCCATTTCGGTCCGCATTGCATCTAGCCATTTTACCGAGTCACCGCTCTGAATGGCTTGCTGGAAGCTAGTAGGCTCATAATTTTCAATAGTGCAATCCTCTCTATCCCCGTCTATGAGAAAACCGTAGTATCTCTCGGGCGGATGAGATTGCCTACTACTCCTGCGGAGTGGCATCGGGATGTCCTGTTCTTCTTGAACTTCTGGTTCTACCAAACTTTCAGTTGTAGTTTGTCTTTCTGGAATTTCTTCCAGTTCTATTTCGCTCCCACTAGTTTCCTTTTCTAAAAATCGATATTCTAGAAAATGGGCATTACGAGAAACAAAAATCTTTTGTTCCTCTCCGTAATAGAAAAAATACCCCTGGAGTTCTTTGGGTATCCTACAAACTTACACAGTACTGAGCGTGCCTCGAGCTTGTCCGGATGCTGCTTTTTTACAAAAGCTGGACAACCCCATGTCTTTAGGTACTGAAGACAGGGTTTCTTCCCACTCCACATCTGATATGGTGTGGTAGGCACAGTTTTGGTTGGAACCTTGTTCAAAAGATATGCAGCTGATTCTAGTGCATAACCCCAGAAAAATCGCGGTAACTCAGCTTTACTCATCATGGAACGAACCATATCCAATAGGGTTCGATCCTCCTTTCTGATACACCATTGTGTTGTGGTGTGTATGGAGGAGTAAGTTGAGAGAGAATTCCATTCTCTTTTAAGTAACCCAGGAACTCGGCGCTTAAGTATTCACCACCTCGATCAGATCTCAGTGTCTTGATACTTTTGCCGGTTTGTTTTTCAACTTCATTCTTGTATTCCTGGAATTTCTCAAAGGCCTCGGATTTATGCTTCATTAAGAAGATATGTCCATACCTAGAGAAATCATCCGTAAAAGTAATGAAGTAGGAATAACCACCTCTCGCATGTGTAGACATTGGACCACACACATCACTGTGTATGAGTCCTAAGAGCTCGCTTGCTCTTTCTCCGAGTCCAGTGAACGGAGTCTTTGTCATCTTTCCCATGAGACAAGATTCACAAGTGGCATAAGACTGATACTCGAACGGATCCAAGTATCCCTCTCTATGTAACTTTTTTAATCTTCTCTCATTGATGTGACCTAGTCTACAATGCCATAAGAAAGCCTGATTTGTTTCCGGAGACTTTCTTTTAAGTGTGTTTTGGACTCTGAAAATCTGAGCTTGATTTAATACGTATATTACGTTCTCTAATGTACCTGACCCAATCAAATCTTGATTTAGGTGGATGTGAACCACATCTCTTGTAAAAGTAAAATCATATCCTTCCTTAGAAAGTAAGGGTACAGATATGATATTACAAGTCGTACCTGGTACATAAAAACAGTTACGCAGAATCATTATCTGCCCAGTTGTCATCCCAAGATGATATTCCCCTAAGGATTCAGCGTTCATGCTCATTCCGTTAGCGACTGTGAGGGTCATATCTCCTATCCCGATAACCCTACGATTTCTCAGAGCCTGTAATGAATTACAGATGTGAGTTCCTGATCCGGTATCTAATACCCAGGAAGTAGGGTTAACTGACATACAGTTTTCTATTATAAACACACCCGAAGTCGAAGCCACAACATGCTTCGTATCCTGGCTACTGGCTTCTAATGCCCTGCAATCACTCTGCCAATGCCCAATCCCATAGCAATAGGAATATCCCTCAATAGGGTGGTCCAGCTTGTCATAGGCAATGGACATCTGGACAGACTTTTGCCAGTCATATAAGTCAGATTCAGTCAAATTATTATCTAGATGTAACCTATGTGTGGTCATAGGGTCGCTGCAATTTTAAGAGAGAGAAGAAGATACTATTAGCATGATGCTCTTGCAAGTTTAGAGTGGTTTAATTTATCTAAACAGGATGGCTCCCACTGTTTCTCGAATCCCTCCTCAAACCATAAAGGAAGAATTAGCCAGGACAATTCTCACCGTACAATACTTGCTTAACCGTTCAGCCAGGCCAGTGTCGATACTTCGAGGGAGGTTTTCCAACGCTTTCGCGAAGTTCCTTAATTAAATAACCTCTTTTCTCTGGGGGCGTAACCCCGCTGACACTTTTCTGGACACCTACTAGGTTTATAGCATTGATCGTTAAGTGACGAATATCCTGATAAGTAGCATATACTCACAGTAGGATCGGGATCCAAAATATCATCGTAAGATAATGTTGAAGGAATCCTACCAACATTCATCAAACTCCAAAATGGTATGCATCTCTCTGCAAATTTCAGTTTATTTTGAAATTCCCAATGTGGATTTTTGCCCCATGCTCTTATGACCTTGACGAAGGCCAACATATCATAAGTCACATGTCAAGTTCTACCCGTCATTGTCCAGGTTAATTTGAACCCATCCGTACATACCCTTGACGAAGGCCAAAATAGTAGTACGACTGTCCCAAACCAACGCATCTATCTATGCTACAGATAAATATCCAGTAGCTACCAATCACTATGCCTTGGCGAAGGTCAAAATACATAGCTTGAATACTACTGAATATTTAACTGAAATGACGGAGGGCTACGACTGGTTTTGGCAAAACCGTGAACGTAGTGAACTTGATATAATCGAAGGAACCTGATACTTTTTAAAAGGAGTGGCTAAAGCTCCGCAATTAAAAATTCTGCTCTTTTAAAATAACCGAGTGGTTTCTTTTAAATTTGTTTCAACGATTAAACTTTGGTTTATTTTCTTTGCATTATAATAATGCGTCCCATCATTTAATTTTATCATTGCAGAAAACAACGAAAATACGACGTCCTCTTATGCCATCCGCATTCGCCACGGGGTCCCGTCATCACCCGTTAGGTTACTTAACTAACGACAGAGCGGGGGCTGGGCTAGCACGGGTGTAAAACATAAGTGACGTCTAAATAGCTATCATATATATAGATATTTTACATTCGTCTGACGCAATGATATACATTCCAGAACACAGATAAACAATATTGGATTTGCAAGCAATCTGTATTTCTTTTGAGCCTGCAAGAAAAGACAGATTACACAGTTGTGATGAATAGCCGTTACCCCACCCAAGATCCCTACGGGTACGGCAAACTACCCGCCCGGCAGTTTGTGTACCCCATCTTGGATCTGTCCTAGGAGCAAAAACAGTAAAAAGAAATAATACAACGGTGGCTACAACCGCAACCTAGATGTGCCCCGCGAAATAATATTACAACTTGTTACAATTACATCAAATGAATTAAAACAATAACCCATCACTAAACCCGGCTAATCACCACAACAGTCCAATACAGTTTATATGCACAAACAGATAAAACCATTACAGAAATGTGCAACCCCCTGCCAACCGACATACTAGCAGTTAGGGGAGGTTTACGAACACATTATACAATCACATATATAACCCAATATGCAAATACTGTACAATTTCGATCGATTAAACACTTTCAATATTGCTCCAAAATCTGCTCTGTAAAACTGAAACCTGAGCAACAATAAAATATTCCAGAAAATCCCAAATTCAACAGAGAACCCACCCAAGAAAACTGGGATCATGACTCGGCAACTCGGCCGCGGAAGGGCGGCGGATCGGTGGGATCCGCCGCGGAACCGCTGTCGTTTGGTCGAGTCATGGCCCTAAATTTCTTGGGTGTTCTTCTGGTGTCATAACAAGCTTTATGAACATACCTGAACCAATTTTGGACTTCATTTAAAATTCGACAGAAACTTGTAATTTTTAGGGTTTTCCGGCTTCGTTTTTCCGTTCGAAATTCGTACAAATTTGCGATTAAGTTAAAACTTGTTTAGCTAGGCTCTGATACCACTGTAAGTCGATGTTCAACACCCCAATACTTGTGGGGAGGCGGAAATGTGAATAACAATCAAGTTCTATGATCAAACATCGATTAACCGTACGAATCGTTTGCTATACAAGTTTTAACAAAAGCTTTAGAGTTTTAATCTACTATGCGAAGGGATTATACCAAACGGTTCTAGTCCTTCGTCTTGATGTTCTCTACGGCCTCTTTGGATCTCCATGCCCTCTTCGGCTTTCTTCCGTGATAGACGATCCACCCGAGAACCCTAATCCAAGCTATAACCACTAAACTTGAGGTTACTTAGTTTCTCTAGTTGCTAAATAGAGTAGCTAAGGTGATGTAGAGATTGGTTATGGAGTAATTAGTCTTTCCTAATCCTTGTTCTCAACTCATGAGGGTAGGATTAGGGTTCGGTGAAGGAGAGAGAACTTGAAGAGAGAGAGTGAGAAGATGATAATGATATTATTATATTGAATAAAGCTTCTCACTTGATATATATGAAACATAAAGAATAAGAAAGAAATGAATAATAAGTGAATATTCATCATGTTTCATTTAATCAAGTGGGTGATTCATTATGTGAGTCATTAAGCAATAAATGATGCTTTAATGACATGATGAATCACTCACAATGAGTCACTAATTCAATAAATGAAAATGCCACCTCTCTCTTTATGTCACATCCTTCTAGAAGCTTCTCGGAAAATTACGAGAACGCCCCTCTCATCCGTGAAAACACGGAAAAACTTTAGACTGTATAAATCCAATAACCTGATACTAGAATCTGGCTTAAACCAAAGCCTGCTAGTAAAAACTGTCCGAATGTCGTACGTGCGATCAAACACGTATGCGTCCGAACCTTTGTCGTAAAACCATACGACCTCTATATCTTTTCGCCTAGGTTTGGGATATCTCTGTGTGGGACTCTAAAGACTCGACTACTACGCTGGCAGTGGGTTTAACCACAGACCGCAAGCGGTACTAGCTGTACGTAACGGTCCCCAGGTAGTTGTCGATAAGAAGGCCGATGAGGAAAACCATCTCGAACCCCTACTGAGCCTGATGTGACAATCTCCGTACAGTCCGGTCTGTTCGTCTAAGACTATCGCATATCAAGCCTAGGGGGCGGCAAGCGTTAGTCCCCTAATAGCTGTATAAGTCGTGTTGGAGCGAAGCCCATTACGCCCTGAGAAGCTACTGGAACCTACCAGTATATCCCGCTTGCCCTGGCCAGGGACTTTGCGTAATGGCTCTCTGACACAGTGCGATATCAACTCCCAATACCGGGAGAGACGAATCCTATCTAACCGCCACTGCCTCCAAGTGCTCGGGACTGCACCCAACTGCTACCTGTTTGCACGACTCCTTTGAGCCGTGGTAGGGTAGCAATCTAAGAACAGTGGGACACACTCGAGGCGAAGCAGCAGTGTCAAGTCTGCGGACTATGCTGTACTCATGTCACCTGGGAACTGATAACTGACGATGGGTATAATACCAACCAATCAGTTCCTCGGCGAGTCCTGTCCGGTGTACCCGTAACCTAACGAGCACCTGTATACTATCTCTAGCACGACGTACTGATGGCTGTGGGACAGACCATCTCCCCAACTGGGATTTGAAGCGTATACACTTAGTCTACTCCGGAATATCGATGCCCTATCTCGATAATCCAACGACCAGGGACCTGTATAGGATGTTGCTTACAGACTACCCAGCCCCCACTAGTGTGATTGCCATCACGACGCTGGTAATCAAGCAAAGATCCTATGGGCTCTACTAATATGTATAAGTGATACGTTACAAGAAAAATATGCTCATATTAAAGTAGACTCAAACCAAGTAGCATACTACCATTTTTAGCAAGACTGTATATATAACTGTGAATATCCCAAGCTTCCATTAAGTAATATACAATCTAGTATGATACAATAATGGCCTCTAGGGCATATACACTAACAACCGCAAGCGGCACTAGCTGTACGTAACGGTCCCCAGGTAGATGCCAATAAGAAGACTGACGAGGCAAACCCATCTAAACTCCTACCGAGCCTGAATGTGACAGTCTCCGTACAGTCCGGTCTGTTCATCTAAGAGTATCGCATGGCAGGCCTAGGGGGCGGTAAACGTCAGTCCCCTAATAGCGGTACAAGTCGTGTCGGAGTGTAGCCCAGAACACCCTGAGATAACACTGGAAACCTACCAGTATATCTCGCTTGCCCTGACCAGGGACTTTGTGTAATGGCTCTCCTAGACACAGCGCGATATCAACCCCCAATACCGGGAGAGACGAATCCTGTCTAACCGTCACTGCCTCCAAGTGCTTCGGGACTACACCCAACTGCTACTTGTTTGCACGACTCCTTTGAGCCGTGGTAGGGTAGCAATCTAAGAACAGTGGGAACACACTCGAGGCGAAGTGACAGTGTCAAGTCAACGGACTAAGCTGTACTCATGTCACCTGGGAACTGATAACTGACGATTGGTATAATACCAACCAACAGTTCCTGATGAGTCTTGTCCAGTGTACTCGTAACCTAACGAGCACCCGCATACTATCTCAAGTACGATGTACTGACGACTCTGGGACAGACCGTCTCCCAAGATGGGATGAGAAGCGCATACGCTAGTCTACTCCGGAGTATCGATGCCCTGTCTCAATAGTCCTACGACTAGGGACCTGCATAAGGATGTGCTTGTGGATTACCCAGCCCCCACGAGTGTGACTGCCATCACAACGCTGGTAATCAAGCAAAGATCCTAAGGGCTCCACTAATGTGTAAAGGCGATATGCTATAAGAAACACATGCACACATTAAAGTAGAAACAAACCAAGTAGCATACTACTATTTTGAGCATGATTTTCAATACAAGGTGAATATCCCAAGCTTCCATCAAGTAATATATAAACTAGTATGATACAGTAATGGCATCTAGGGCATATACACTAACAACGAGAGCGGCAAGCAACCCTACCAATTCTAGAGTTAGGAGACCTGGACTCGACTCCTCGAGTTGGTCTCCCATTGGACTCTAGAACCCGGTTACTTGTGCTCTCCTCCTTGGGACTATCCTAGTGTGGAAAAGTAAATAATATACAAATGGTGACATCAACCTCATCCCGGAAGTGCCCCAATAAAAGAATATTACATACATTTAATTTTACATGAATGAAAATAAAAACTCTCATCTCACATAAAAAAACCCCGGCTATTCAGAACGCGACGATCCAATATAACATATCCAGCAACACATAACATCACATGTCATCAACGTAAGTAAATATGCGCATCCCAATTATCGTTGACATATAGCAACGAAACCGGCGATATCACATATTACACTTACGGTCGCAGAAAAGAAAGTGTAAAACTACAACATTTGGAATCCACATTCTCTTTAGAAATCGTAAATCCGAAATATCACATACTTCACATTTTATGCCTAACTATATGAATTCCACATATTGTATCATATTCCAGATAAATAGACAATGTTAAACTTTCCGATCGAATGATCAAACACCCAAGTTTTCCCAAATAGTTCTCAACACTTGAGGGGAGTTTAAAAACATCCATCACATGCCACAGTACCAATGGTCCAGCCGTAGAAGGGTCAAGCCAAAGCCTCACATGTGGCAACGTCGTACTGCCCCAAACCCTAAGGTTCAAAAGGCAGTTCAAGACGGTAACATAATCGAGTTAAGGTTTGTTGTCTTCTAAAGGGTCCATCGCGTAACTTGCACGATCTAGAACGTTCTTAAACAATGGAAAAATCCAACAGTTGGAAATTTTCCGGGTCGGGAAAAAGTGAGTTATTGATATCCGTTCGAACTTTTTAGTACTTTCTAAATTATCCGGAAAACACAACGAAATTAAATATTCCGATCGAATCAACGATTACAAAATAAACCCCAGAATGCTCAACACTTGAGTCAGATTAAAAATACCCATAAAGATCCAATAACAGAGTAAACATTACTATACAAACACAAAAGCAACATGTCACTGTAGGACCGCGGTTCCGCGGCACAAGCAGGGTATCGCCGCGGATCCACGGCGGTCCGTACGAGTTAGGTGCTCATTTTGCACAGTTATTCATAGAAAACCCTGCTGAATTTTTTAGGTATTTTTAATTTAGAAAAAACACAGTTTTAAAAAAAATGTACAAAGAGGGGGTTAACTTTGACATTTTCGGGTTCGATCGGGGTTTTAACTTCGTAAACACATCGCCTAATGCTCTAACCTGGCTTTGATACCACTGTAGGATTACTAGGCACTCTAACAAGGGTTAAGAAAGCATCATCCATGCCCGAATAAAATTTTAGTCGCGCCTAACAACCCTAAACAAGATCTTTGCTAGAAAATTAGGGTTTCACATGCAAGTTAATAGGATCTATGACTAAGTGAATACGAAATACAACCTTTGTAGATCGGTCCTTTACTTCATTAGCTCCTTGTTGAAGTCCCTTCGCTGCGATCGTGGTTCTCCCGGACTCTTGCATGGCTTCACGAGGCTAAACGAGCGTCCTTGCTTGAAGTCTTCGAGACCGAAGATGATCTACGTCGAGGGGATGCCAACTCAAGCTTCTACTTCACTAACTAGAGAATTAGTGAAGCAAACACCCTAAACTAAAGTGCTAGTCTAGTAGAGGATGGAGAAATAGGAAGTGGGTTCATTTTAGAATTTAGTTTCTCACAATGTTTCTCACTTTGGATCAAACCCTAGAGAGCTTTTTAGCTCAAGGAATAAGATGAAGAAAATAAAATGAGAAGAGATAATGTTCAAGTGAGTAAGCTAACCATGGTGAGTGAGTATCATATACTAACTCATGTAGAGACATAACCATGGCTAATCCTTATGGTAGGGTTAACAAATATCCATAGTAAAAACAAACTTGGTGGACTTAGTCAATGCATCCACAAGCTTCCACATGCTTCATGCATTTTGCTAATACTCCACTAATTTTGTAATTACTTTAAATATTAAAACCCAACATAATAAATAGCATGGTGTAAGTCTCATACACCCAAGTCATGTGTATCATCAACCATGATACAAAAAGAAAACACATTTTTAATATATATCACATATATATTAAACTTGTGCACACGTGAGAAAAATCCTTAAGTGAACAAGTGTTAGTTAATGTAAACTAGTATATCTAATATAAAATTATACACTAAATTATTAAATCAACATTTGACTTAATAATCCGGTGATATCTCATATAACCGACTAACATCCATTGTATCGACTTATCGAATCAACACTTGATTCGATAACCCGGCTATATCATATATAACCGACCGATACAAAAATTCGCGAGAATAGAATACGGTATCACATACACGCATTATTCTCGGTCCCGCACATATCACATACGTTCTCCTATTTCGTTTTTCCTGAGCCAGTAAAACCTCTATGTAGGACTCTAAAGACTCGTCAATACGCCGACAGTAGGTGATGATCACATCAAGCACCCACAAGCGGTCAGCATTACTAGCTGGACGTAATGGCTACCCGGGTATTGAGCGATCAGAAGATCAGCAAGCAAGCCCGCTCCAACTCCTGTAAAAGCCTGTCGGTAACACTTCCCGTACAGTCCGGTCTCCTCGTCTGATATGTCGCATATCAAGTCTAGGGGTGGTAAACGTCAGACCCCAATAACCGATAAGTCGTGCCGATATGAGGCTCATAACGGGTCGAGAAACTACTGGTAACACTTACCAGTAAATCTCTAAATCAGCCCTGGCCAGGGACTTCCCTGTTACGGCCAATCGAGCACAGCGCAACATCAAACCCCAATACCGGGAGAGACGAAACCCCTCCTATCGCTCATTGCCTCCATGTGACTCGGGACTGTACCCAAAAACCACCGTTTTGCACGCCCTCTTGGACATGGTAAGGTGGAAATCAAAGCATAGTGGGAATCACACAAGACTCTATGACGATCTCGGGTCTACAGACTAACCTGCATAAGTGTCACCAGAGAAATGCCATCTGACGTGAGGTATAATACCATCTGGGAGTTCTCGGCGAGTCCGTCCAGTGTACCAAGTCACCACTGAGCACCCGTATACCATCTCTGATATCAAACACCAATGGATATGGGATCATCCATCGCTCATCTCATGGGTCGAGAAGCGTATACGCTAGTCTACTCTGGTATATCGATGCCCTGTCTCGATACACCTACGCCTAGGAACATTAAAGGATGTACTTATGGACTACCATGGCCCCACTAGTATGATCTGCATCATAGTCCAGGTAGTCAAGTACACATCCTAAGGGCTTTACCAACATGTAACTATTAGACAGTATCAAGAGACAAGTATACTGTTAGTTATATGTATGCCCTAGAGGCCATTGCTATACATAGGATGTATATTGTAGTGGATGCTTGGACATATATAGGGATGACTTTCTTGCTCGATATGATAGTATGCTATCCGGTTACTCTTTACCTTAACGTGTACACTGATTGTCTCTCTGTTACATGTTGGTAAAGCCCTTAGGATGTGTACTTGACTACCTGGACTATGATGCAGATCATACTAGTGGGGACGTGGTAGTCCATAAGTACATCGTTCAAAGTCCCTAGTCGTGGGTGTATCGAGACGGGGCATCGATATACCAGAGTAGACTAGCGTATACCTTCTCGACCCATACAGATGGGCGATGGATGATCCCATATCCATTGGTGTTTGACATCAGAGATGATATACGGATGCTCAGTGGAGACTGGGTACACTGGACGGACTCGCCGAGAACTGCCAGATGGTATTATACCTTACGTCATATGGCAGTTCTCTGGTGACACTGGTACAGGTTAGTCTGTAGACCCGAGATCGTCATAGAGTCTTGTGTGATTCCCACTGTGCTTTGATTTCCATCATACCACGTCCAAGAGGGCGCGCAAAAAGGTGGTTTTTGGGTACAATCCTGAGTCACATGGAGGCAATGAGCAATAGGAGGGGTTTCGTCTCTCCCGGTATAGGGAGTTGATGTTGCGCAGTGCTCGATTGGCTATAACAGGAAGTCCTTGGCCAAGGCTGCTTTTAGGATTTACTGGTAAGTATTACCAGTAGTTACTCGACCCGTTATGAGCCTCATATCGACACGACTTATCGAGTTATTGGGGTCTGACGTTTACCACCCCTTGACAAGATATGCGACATATCAGACGAACAGACCGGACTGTACGGTAGTGTTACTGATTAGATTCACAGGAGTAGTAGAAGGCTTGCTTGTTGATCTTCTGATCGCTCAATACCAGGGTGGCCGTTACGTTTAGCAGACCGCTTGCGGCTTATGGGTGTTTGATATGATCATCACCTACTGCCGGCGTATTGACGAGTCTTTAGAGTCCTACACAGGGGTTTCCTGGCACAAGCGAAACGGAGTAGGAGCGCATATGTGATATGTGCGGGACCGAGATTGATACGATATGAGATATCGTATTCGATTCTCGCGATTTGTGACATTCATCAGTTGTATTGATATAGCCGGGTTATCAGATCAAGTGTTGATTCGGTAAGTTGTTACTTTTGATATTAGTCGGTTAAAGCCGGATTATTAAATCAAGAGTTGATTTAATAATTTAATGTATAGTTATATATTTGATATATTACATTACATTAACTAATATTAGCTCACTTAAGATTTATTTTCTCACTAGTTTGTGCACATTGTTTATATGTGATATATGCAAGTGTACATGTATGTATCATGCTTGATGATACACACAAGATGGGTGTATGAGACTTATACTAAGATTAGGGTTATTGGATTATCTTAAGATTTAAAAAATGAGTTAAACTTAGTCAAAGTTGTCAAGCTTGAAGAAGCTTGGAGAAACTTTGACAAAGTCCACTCTTTTGTCAATTCTCTTGATATTTCTTTAACCTAACCCTTAAACCTCATACCTTAGTTAAATCTCTACATGAGTTAAGCATGAGGGCTTAACTCAACCATGGGTGAATTATTCAAGATGATAAGTTATCATTTGGATGAATAATTCACTTCTTCTTCTTCTTCATCAAGCTCCTTGAAAAGCTTTCTAGCTCTAATGGTGCCTTGAGGAAAAATGTGAGAAAATCAATTTTAAAGTGAGCAACCTTCCTACTTCATCATCCTCTACTACTTGCCATTTAGTAGAGGGTGTTCTCTTCACAAAGTTCTTGACCTAGTGAAGGAATAGCTTGAGTTAGTGTCTCCCCGACGTAGATCATCTTCGGCCTCGAAGTCAACGACCTAGCCCGCTCATTTCTCCGACGAAACCATTGCTAGAGTCCGGGATCCCGATGATCGCAGTGGAGGGACGTCATCTCGGAGCTAAAGAAGTGGAGGACCGGATCTACAAAGGTTGTAATCCCTTTCACTTGTAGTTAAGTTGTTAACTTGCATGTTCTTGCGCCTTAACTTCTAGTTAACGATCTATATTAGGGTTTCTCGGCACCGTAAAATTTTAATTTGGCATGGTTGATGCCTTGTGGAACCTTTTGAGTGTGACTAGTAACCCTACAGTGGTATCATAGCCTAACTAGAGCTTTAGGCGATGTGTTAACAAAGTTAAAACTCCGAACGAACCCGATACGTCCAAGTTTACCCCCTCTCTGTACATTTTTTCAAAACTGTGTATTTTTTGAATTAAAAATACCTTTAAAATCAAGCAGGGAAATATAAGAATTATGGTGAAATACGAGCTCCTAATACTTCCAAACCATCGCGGAACCGCGGCCGTACCATGCTTGGGCCGCGGATCCGCGGCCGTACAGAGGGATTGGGTCATTTTGTTTGCACAGTAATTCTTATATATTAAATTTCTATTTTATGGGTATTTTTAAACTGACTCAAGTGTTGAGTTTTCTGGGGGTTTATTTTGTAATCGTCGATTCGATCGGAGAATTTATTTTTGTTATGTTTTCCGGATATTTTTAGAACATGTTAAAAAGTTCGGCAGGATATAAATACCCAATTTTTCCCCTGCCGGAAAATTTGCAAGTGTTGGATCTTTCCGTAGTTTAAAGACGTTCTAAGTAGTGCAAGTAACGCAATGGACCCTCTAGAAGACAACAAGCCTTAACTCGATTATGTGACCGTCTTGAACTGCCCTTTGAACCTTCGGGTTTGGGGTAGTACGCCGTGCCACATGTGAGGCGTTGGCTTGACTCTTCTATGGCTGGACCGTTGGTACTGTGGCATGAAGTGAATCTTTTTAAACTTATTTCATGTGTTGAGCTGTTTCGGGAAAACTTGGGTGTTTGATTGTTCGATCGGAAAGTTTAACATTTTCTATTTATCTGGAATGTGATACAATATTTGGAATCCACAAGTAGTTATGAGATAACTGATTTGGATGTTATAAACATAGCACTTTAGTCTCACTTGATCGGTTGCCATGGAATTTTGATGTGATCAAAAGTCCGTCGCAATCACGTAGCGTACGCGGATACTCGCCGATAAACTTAATAGACAGCTACACCCCTTAGCCCCGACCAAGTGACTGTAGGAGAACCCCGTCGCCGAAAGCATCCTTTCGGGTGCTCTCGGTAGCGGTGTTCCGCCTTGGTGCACTTCATCGACGGTATCGGGGGTGCGGCCGTCTACTAAAGTTTGCGACGAGCATTCGATCAGTTTATCGGGAATCTTGTTGAATTTCCCGACTAGATATTGAAAATTGTTTTCGATATAGAGACTAAAATGCGGGGTTTATAATTGTTAGGCATGTGATGTCTAAGGAATTCAGAATGTTAGGCATGCGATGTCTAAACAGGTTGCGGATTCCAACTGTTGTAGTTTTACACTTTCTTTTCTACGACCGTAAGTGTAATATGTGATATCGTCGGTTTCGTTGCTATATGTCAACGATAATTGGGATGCGCACATTTACTTACGTTGATGGCATGTGATGTTATGTGTTGCTGGATATGTTATATTGGATCGTCATGTTTGAATAGCCGGGGGTTTTATGTGAGATAAGAGTTTTTATTTTCATTCATGTAAAAACTTGTATGTAATATTTTTTTTGGGGGACTTCCAGGTAGCAGAAGATGTCACTCATTGTATATTATTTACTTTTCCGTACTAGGATAGACCCAAGGAGGAGGGCACAAGTAACCGGGTTCTGGAGTCCAGTGGGAGACCAACTCGAGGAGTCGAGTCCGGGTATCCTAACTCTAGAATTGGTAGGGTTGCTTGCCGCTCTCGTAGGGGTCCAGGGGTGTGGGTTTGTCTATTCATCGCGACCGTGGAATTCGTGTTTTATATTGGCTCGTATTGAAAACACGGACGTCCTAGTATATCCAATATTTCATATGATTCTTCTGCTGCGATATCTGTGATGTGATCATTTGATGTTCTGTGATAGATACTGTATATACTATATATGATATATTATATATATGTTACTTATGTTTTACATCCGCGCTAGCCCTGCCCCGCTCTGCCGTTAGTTACCTAACCTAACGGTGCACGAGGGGACATCGAGACGAATGCGGATGGTATAAGTGTACGTCGTATTTATCTGTGATGTTTAGGTGATTTAAATGATGGGACTTCATTAATGTGATTAATGAAAGAAAAGAAACCTAAAGATGTTGTGGAATCGAATTTTCAAAACAGGTAGCTACAGTTCTTGCTTTGCATCGCGGTGTTCCTTGTAGAACATCCTGCACCTTATTCGATAAGGAAAGGACCGAGATCCCTTCACCGGGAGTGACTCCTTTAGCAATAACTGGCAGATGCTACAACCCTCGGTTTGGTTTTTGATTGTTTTTCCTAGTTCTTGCTTTGCACAGTGATGTATATGATATATCCTGCACCTCATTTGACGAGGAAAGGGCCGACGATCCCTTCACCCGGAGTGACCCCTTTAGCAAAACTAGAAAAGCCTAAAAAATACTCCATTTTAAAATCATTTGATTCTACAACGATATCAAGTTCATTAAGCAATAGGTTTTCAGAAAAACCTGTCGTAGCCCTCCGTCATTTCAGATAAGTACTAGTTAGTATTCGTGCTACATTTGTTGACTATGTTAAGGCGTAGTATGCGGTAGCTAATTAGTGCTTATCTGTATAAGCATATGATGAGATTGGATTAGGGTAGTCGTGCGACTTTGTTGACTATGTTAAGGGTCGTGCGAGTGGGTTTAATTCAATCGGGAAATGACGGGTTGAACTTGACTAGCACTTATGATTTGTTGACTATGTTAAGGTCATATAGCTGCTAGAGGCAAAATATTATCGGGAATTTCAAGTGTTGAAATTTGCAATGAGATTGCATACCTTCTATGAGATAGTTGGATCCCGATACCCACTGCGAGTAATTGTTACTCCTGGGAGAGTTTTACACATTACAATTAGCCGATCAAGTAGGTGTCTAGAAAGATGTCAACGGGGTTACGCCTCTGGAAAATGAGGTTACATTAATTAGGTTCGTGCGAAAGCACGGGGGACCTCCCTCAAAGTACCGACACTGTCCTGGCTGAAAGATTGGCGAACTTATAGCGTGTAATTAATCCCGGCTAGTCTTTCCTTTTAGGGTTTGAAGGAAGATTTGATAAAAAGAGTGGGAGCCATCCTGATTAGATAAAATAATAACCAATCTGATCTTTCAAGAGCGCACGCAGAGTGTTTTCTTCTCTCTCTCTCTAGGTGGGGACCATGTCACGCCTTAATCAAGATAATAAAACGGATATATTGACCGAACCCGCTTGTTATACTGAGCTGGGGAACGTTGGTCCCGCTCCAACTTATAATTGTTATAAGACAGAGCAGGAAATTGGGGAATACCAGATTTCCCGTGGCGCCCAAACGAAGAAAGTGCATACCGATGCATCATCTTCGGGTGTGTTCATTACCGAGAACTGTTTCTCAGTATCCTTTACGTCCTGGATATTTGATACCAGATCAGGATCCCGCATATGTAATTTGTTACATGGGCTATAGAAAGGTAGAGAACTGAGAACGGGTGATAAGTTTCATCAGGCAGAAAACGGCGCAAGTGTCGCAGCCAGGTCTGTTGGTCATTGTCACCCTGTATTACCTGAATACATAGATCTGAACAAATGTTATTAGATACCGAACCTGATATACAAAATCATATCATTCTCTTTATTTAGATAAAGAAGGATATAATTTTGTATTGTTGGATAATGTTTTGAACATTTCCTAAATCAAGAGTTGATCGGTTCAGGCACGTTATCTAAAAGCATTAACGTTCTAAATCAAACTACAGTTCTTAGTATACAGAACACACACAAGAGGAAGAGTTCAGAAATGAACGAATCCTTCTTGAGGTGTTGTGGACTAGGTCATATCAATGCGACCCGACTAGCTGAAGTTACATTAAGATGCATATTTAAATCAGTTTGAATTTACATCTTATGAAACTTGGCAGTCATGTCACAAAGATAAGATGACCATAGCTCTGTTTATTGGAAATAGAGAAAGAGTTAGTGAACTCTTGGGATTGATACATGTTGATGTATGAAGGTCCCCTGTCTACACAGGCCAAGACCGGTTCTTTGTACTTCATTACATTCTCTGATAATCTCTCAAGATTCAGACATATGTTCCTGTTGAAACACAAGTCCGAACCTTTTGAGATATTCATAGAATATAAGTTAGAAGTAGAGAACTAAAATACGGGTATAAGTATTATGTCCTTTGATGTGATCAAGGAGGAGAATATTTGAGCACGGAATTCCTGGATTATTCTAAAGGAGAATGAGATTCTCTCTCAGCATTACTCCTCCGTATACACCATAGCACGATGGTATATCGGGACGGAGCAATAACACCCTATGTGATATGGTGTGCTCTATGATGAGTACTACTGAGTTTCCTATTTCCTTTTAGGGAGTTATGCACTTATGAAGTTGCATACCTATTGAATAGGGTTCCGATCAAATCAGATGCCTACCATTTCATATGAGATATGGAAAGGGAAGAGCACATCTCTTCAGTCAGTTAAGATTTGGAGTTGTCTGGCCTATGTCTAAAAGCAAAATCCGAACAAGCTCGAGGCAAAGTCAGATCTGTGGAAGTTTGTTGGATATCCCAAGCATACGCAAGGGAATATCTTCTACCTAACCGAGGAACAAAAATGTTTTGTTTCTCAGCATGCCACCTTTGTGAAAGGGAATTTCTTGTGAAGAAATTATTGGACATGAGGTAGAACTGGAAACAGTTCAAGCTATACAAACTGCAGCTGCTGATTTGGTAGAACCAAAGGATTCAATAGCAACCAACGAACCTCAGCTTCTCAGCCGATCTAGTAGGTTTCCTCACCCACCTGAGAGATACTCCGGTTTCTCTATGACAGTGGGAGCGAGGATTGCATCATAAGATGATGACCCAACTAGTTTCGGGCTGGCCATCAGGAGTAGGACTTTGTAAGAATGGCTGGATGCTTATCGATCTGAGATGGAATCCTTATACACCAACAAATTATGGACTTTAGTTGCTTTATCTGAAGGGTTAAATCCCCATCGGGAGCAAGTATATCTTGAGAAGATTACTTGGTGTACATGAAAAAGTTGAGACTTTCAAAGCTAGACTCGTTAAAGGTTTGCATCATAGACCAGTTGTGGCTAATGATGAAACCTTTTCTGGGGCCTATGCTTAAGTCCATCCAGATCCTACTTGCCATGGCTACATACCATAACTACGATATCTGCCGGTTGGGTGTCATGACTGCTTTTCTAAATAAAGATTTAGAAGAGAAAGTCTATAAGTACACAGTCAGAGGGCTTCGTAGACAGTGGGAGCAGCGGAAACGTGTGCAAGATGTTTTATGTGATAAAGCAGGCATCGCGGAGTTGGAACATCTGTTTTGATGAGTTAGTCAAAGAGTTTGACATCATCAAAATGGTAGATGAACCTTGTATATACAAAAAGGTAGTAGGGAGTATGGTGGTGATCCACGTAGAGTACGTGGATGACATACTCTTGATGGGGAAGGAGTTTCCTATGCTACGCTCGGTCAATCTCCGCTTATCACAAGGATTCTCCATATAGGATCAAAATGATACCTACTAAATCCTGGGTATTGGATCTATGAGATGTAAGTCCATGCTACCTCTCCCGGTACTTTCGGGCATGCGGAATTTGGTGAAAAACAATTTTCTAGAGGTGCTAACATGGACTCAAAACCGAATCTTTGTTAAACATCTAACTAACAACCTAACTAGGAGTTGTTAACTACTCGGTTAGGGGGATATACCTTTCTTTCTTGATCTCCTTCGTCTTCAAGCCTCGATGGTTGTCCGGATCGGCTTCACTCCGTCGTCTCCTTGCGCCGAAGATAGATCCACCCCGAAACTTCGACCTTTGGCTTCTTCTTCGATCTTTGAAGAAACTAGTTCACTTGGTTTGCTAAACCTTGTGAACTAGAGTGAGTAGAGAAGAGTGTGTTGGGATTTTCTCTATGGTTCTTGGTTCTCAACACATGAGACAAGTGAACCATAGACTAAGAGAGAGAGAGCAAGAGGAAGGAGATGAGAGCTCAAGAACAAGAGAGAGAATGAGAATGATAGAATGAGAGAAGACTTTTCTCTCTTGGCTCTCATAATCCATAACCATCATCACAAAATAGTAATCAAGTATTGTGTAAATGGTTTAAGCTACAATAGCCATATCATTTCATGCACTCATTTCTCACAAGAGAAACAAGCAAGTAAAAAGTCTTTTCCATGAAATGATAGCCATTGTCATCATGATGGTCAACTAGTCCAACCTAGTCAACCGGTCAACAAAGTCAACAAGTCAACAAAGTCAATCCCTCAACAACCATGTCACCATAATACTTAATTAATATTATTGTTAATCATATATCATATTCTCATTAGGGTTGAGCAAAAAGTCAATAGTCAACAGTCAACGGTCAACAACCCTAATGAGAATCCTCTGCCTCTGTCTCTCCGTCAACTGTTCATACACACCCGCATCCGCGTTCCGAAGAACACGAATACATACTGGATAAATCCAATCCCAATACGTACACTAGGATCTGGCTTAAACCAAAGCCCGCTAGTTTAAACTGTCCGGACACTGTACGTGCATAAGTGCACGGATGTGACCGAACCCTGTCGCAAAACCATGCGACCTGCCGCAAAACCATGCGACCTCTACTCTTTTGCCTAAAGGCGAATAGCTTTCTGTATAGGACTCTAAAGACTCGACACTACGCTGGCAGTGGGTTTAACCACAGACCGCAAGCGGCACTAGCTGTGCGTAACGGTCCCCAGGTAGATGCCGACAAGAAGACTGACGAGGTGAAACCCATCTGAGCTCCTACTGAGCCTGAATGTGACATTCTCCGTACAGTCCGGTCTGTTCGTCTGATACATCGCATGGCAGGCCTAGGGGGGCGGTAAACGTTAGTCCCCTAATAGCGGTACAAGTCGTGTCGGAGTGAAGCCCAACACACCCTGAGATAACACTGGAAGCCTACCAGTATATCTCGATTGCCCTGGCCAGGGACTACTCGTGTAATGGCTCTCCTAGACACAGCGCGATGTCAACCCCCAATACCGGGAGAGACGAATCCTGTCTAACCGTCACTGCCTCCAAGTGCTTCGGGACTGTACCCAACCACTACCTGTTTGCATGACTCCTTTGAGCCGTGGTAGCGTAGTAATCAAAGTACAGTGGGAACACACTCGAGGCGAAGTGACAGTGTCAAGTCAGCGGACTAAGCTGTACTCATGTCACCTGGGAACTGATAACTGACGATAGGTATAATACCAACCGGTCAGTTCCCGAAGAGTCCTGTCCAGTGTACTCGTAACCTAACGAGCACCCGTATACTATCTCCAGTACGACGTACTGATGGCTGTGGGACAGACCATCTCCCACACTGGGATGAGAAGCCCATACGCTAGTCTACTCCGGAGTATCGATGCCCTGTCTCGATAGTCCTGCGACTAGGGACCTGTATAAGGATGTGCTCATAGATTACCCAGCCCCCACTAGTGTGACTGCCATCACAATGCTGGTAATCAAGCAAAGATCCTAAGGGCTCCACTAATGTGTATAGGTGATATACTAAAATAAACACATGTACACATTGAAGTAGAAACAAACTAAGTAGCATACTACTATATTGAGCAAGATTGTTTATACAAGGTGAATATCCCAAGCTTCCATTAAGTAATATACAAACTAGTATGATACAGTAATGGCCTCTAGGGCATATACACTAACAATCTCCCACTTGCACTAAGGCCATGTACTGCCGTATCGAAGACCTATCATCTCGATCAGCCGCTCGAACTGAGTCTGGGGTAAGGCCTTGGTGAATGGATCTGCAGTGTTATCTTCTGAAGCGACCCTCCGAACCTCGATCTCTTGGCGATCCACGATCTCCCTGATCAGGTGATACCGCCTCAAGATGTGTCTGGATCTCTGATGGGACCTGGGTTCCTTCGCTAAAGCTATAGCCCCATTGTTGTCGCAATACAGAGGTATTGGATCAACAATGGACGGAACCACCTGAAGTTCTTTTAAGAACTTCCTTATCCAGACAGCTTCTTTTGCGGCATCAGATGCAGCGATGTATTCCGCTTCCATCGTCGAGTCTGCAACGGTTTCCTGTTTGGAACTCTTCCAACACACCGCCCCTCCATTGAGGGTAAAGACAAAACCCGACATGGACTTGGAATCATCCTTGTCACTCTGGAATCTGGAGTCAGCAAAGGCCTCAATCTGGAGGTCTTTTCCGCCATACACCAAGAACATCTCCTTAGTCCTTCTCAGGTAATTGAGAATGTTCTTTACTGCTATCCAGTGTTTCTCCCCAGGGTTTGACTGATACCGGCTTACCACACTCAGTGCATAAGCTACATCCGGTCTGGTACACAACATCGCATACATTATAGAGCCTACCGCAGAAGCGTAGGGTATAATAGACATGCGATCCCTCTCCAAATCAGTCTTGGGAGACATCTCTTTAGAGAGGGTGATCCCGTGACAAGCCGGTAGGTTACCGCGCTTGGAATCTTCCATACTGAATCTTTTCAGTATGGTGTCGATGTACCTGGACTGTGAAAGTCCTAATATCCTCTTGGATCTATCACGATGGATCCGGATCCCCAGGATGTATGAGGCATCACCCAGGTCTTTCATGGAGAACCTGTGTGACAAGAACCCCTTGACAGAATGTAGCATAAGAATGTCATTTCCTATTAAGAGAATGTCATCCACGTATAAAACGAGGAATACTACAGTCCTCGCTACAAATCTACTATAGATGCATGGTTCATCTGGATTTTTGATAAAGCCAAATTCCTTGACCATCTCATCAAAACAGATGTTCCAACTCCGTGTTGGAGATAGTGCCCTCAGAGTCAATTATTGGATCACAGGCACGTGATTGCAATCATTGAGGGAGGACCTATCCCGATAGGACAATCTTACTCGAGATGATAGTATGCTATCTGGTTTATCTTTATCATCGTGTACTGCTTTAGGTGACCTGATAGGTCGCTATTACACGTTGATAGAGCCCCTAGGATTCTTTCTTGACGACCAACAGTATGATGGCGATCATATACGTGGGAGCTGGTAGTCTATAAGCACATCCTTAAAAGGTCCCTAGTCGTGGGAGTTTCGAGACAGGGCATCGATACTCCATTAGTAGACTAGTGTATACAGTCGAGACCCCGACGAGGGGCGGTGGCCGGTCTCACAAGCCACTGGTGTCAGTTGGTTCACCTAAGATGTATACAGGTGCTCATTGGGTTATGAGTACATCGGACATGACTCGCCGGGAACATGCTAGTTGGTCTTATACCAGACGTCAGATAGCAGTTCCCTGGTGACATGTGTACAGGTTAGTCATCGACCTGAGATCGTCATTTGTCTCGTGTGAGTTCCCACTGTGCTTTGATTACTACCCTACCACGGCTTAAAGGAGTCGTGCAAACAGGTTTTAGTTGGGTACAGTCCCGAGCCACATGGAGGCAGTGAACGGATCTGCACGGGTTCGTCTCTCCCGGTATTGGGGGTGAGGTCGCGCTGTGTCTAGGAGAGCCATTACACGAAGCCCTCGGCCGAGGCAGGAGATTTACTGGTAGGTATTCCAGTAGTATCTCAGGGTGTTCTAGGCTACACTCCGACACGACTTGTACCGCTTTTGGGGGTCTGACTTTTACCAACCACCTAGGCCCGCCATGCGATGCTCATAGACGAACGGACCGGACTGTACGGATATTGTCACTGACAGTCTCAGTAGGGTGTCAGGATGAGTTCGCTCATCGACGTCCCTTTTGGTCAATAGCTGGTGGCCCGTCACGTATTGGCTTATACCTCTGACGTGCTAGTGGTTAAATCCACAGCCATAGTATTGACGAGTCTTTAGAGTCCACCACACTTACAGTTACTCAAGCTTTCGGGCGAAACATTGTAGAGGCCGTATGGAGATATGGCAGGGTCCGATCAGATACGTGCGGTATTGCACGGATCAGGATCGGACGGTTAGTACTAGAGGCCGTATGGATATATGGCAGGGTTCGATCAGATACGTGCGGTATTGCACGGATCAGGATCGAACAGATATTACTAGCCGGCTTTGTTTTAAGCCGGATCCTAGTATAGTACAGTGTAGATTTTGTCTCATTGCATTTGTATCCGGTCGGAATACTGATGCGGGTGTGTATGCACAGTATCGGGGTTTTTCCTGTAATTTATTACGGGACCAGTTTTCTGGAGTTGCCAGTTTGCATTCCGTTCCGGCCGATTTTCTTTTGTTCTTTCCTGGCCGGACTTTTCCAATGGAAGGTGTTATTTGCAAGTTTGCAAATAACATTTTGTGGAGGGGTTTCTTGCATATGGATTGATTATGAGAGCATCTTTTGATACCTTTCTTTTCTATCATCATTTCTTTTGCATTAATGGTGATTAGAATGGATTGGAGTTGATTAGGAGTTGATGTGAGGTTTACTTTGGATGTGGTCACCTCTTGCTTTTCCTACACTCACCTTCCTTCTTGTTTTTGAGATTTTTCCTCCACCATTTTTAAAAGAGTATGAGAGAGTTTCATTAGGGGTGTGGCACATATTTCTTCATCTCATTCTTCTTCTTGCTTTGGAAAAAAATGAAAGCACCATTTTTTTCTTAACATCATTCCTCCATCACCAATGGCAACACAAATCCCAAAAGAGACAATAGATTCTACACTACATCTACAGCAAATCTTAGACGCGTCGGCTAGCCAACTTCGCGCCCGAGTTTCCTCGATCCAGCGGTGGGAGCCCGTAAAAGATTCCGGCTACGTGGTGCCCTTTCCGACGAGGAGGAGATGAACGGAGTTTCCGCGGGAGATCGGAGTGGAGACAAAGACCGAAGGACACGGATCGCTTGGTATACTTCTCTACCCTTCTCTTGATAGCTAGCATTAGGTTAATGGTTACGATCCGGGTTTTATTGTCCGCGGTAGCGCCGGTTCCAAGTAAGGAAAATTTTTGATTCTGCATTTTGGCCTCGGATAGACGGCCGGGGCACTTCCGTGGCGCAACATGGTATCAGAGCCACGCCATTAACCTAGTCTAGCTTGCTCTAGTATGTTTAAAGCTTCGATCGAACAAAAATCCCAAAACCGCATTTTCATGTATATCAGTTTCTGTCGAAATTTTTTTTTGCTCCAAAATTTTTTCAGGTTATTGCAGAATGATGTACATGGTATTCTAAGATCACTGAAAAAATTTGGTAACCTGATCCTTCAAAACGACCGCGGAACCGCGGCCATAACCCCACTTTGACCGCGGTTCCGCCGCAGTATTTCGGCTTCATCTCACCAATTTTTTTCCAGTGTGCTTCTGACATGGATTTATGGGTTTTGGGACATTCTTTTTGGGCCCAGATTTTCTGTAAGTGCTACAGTATTGCTTGGGGGCCCACTTGATAAAACTTGTTCGATCGGATATTTTAAACATGCTAGTTCACAGTATTTACATTATATCTGCGACCGTGAATGTCACTCGATCGGTAAATCCTGTCTGACTGCTATAGCCCGGTTAGACGGATTTGTGAACGTGACTTTCACGTTGATGTTCTGTGTTTTGCTGTGATGTTGCGGATCGGTCGTGGGGGATAGCCTGGTTGCAATGTTAGTATAGTTTTGTTGTATTATGTACATTTGATTTTGCGGGGCGAGCGTCCGACATGTGGACTGCCGTCACTGCCTGTTTGTATTATTATTTTGGGGCACGGCCAAGTTGCGGTCGATGTACCCGGTGTATGTATATTTTACTTTCTGTACTAGGATTACCCCAAGGTGGGGTGCACGGATAGCCGGGTTCTAGAGGGCAACGGGCCCGCATCTCATGGCATTGAGACGGAGGGGGCTTCACTCTAGGATTGGCGGGCTATTCGCCGCACTCGTAGGGGGTACAGGTTGACCCAGGAGGGGTGCCCAAGTTACCGGATTCCGTAAAGTGCTGGGTGGTCCATTCACGTTGCTGAAGGGGGCAGCCTCGCTTCAGGTTTTGGCGGGTGACTTGCCGCGCCCGTAGGGGTCTAGGATTTTCATTGCACAGGCTATCCACACGACCAGGGGAACGTCGGGTTTCAGCAGCGGCTCTGTGAAACCCGGGGCTTCCAGATATCTGTATTGTTCTATGATGCTGTACATTTCTGTGATGTTGCATTTTATCACGCATTGAGCGAAATATTATATATTGGTATATATATATATTAGTAGATGTTGTATATATTTTGCATCCGCGCTAGTCCAGTCCCCGCTCTGTCGTTAGTTAGCTAACCTAACGGGTAATGACGGGACCCAGTGGCGAATGCGGATGGCATATACGTACGTCATATTATTTTGGTTCTTTATTGGTGTGATCAATTGATGGGACTGCGTTGATTCGGATCAATGCATGTTAAAAACAAACCTATTCTGATGTTTTTGGAACACTTTTCAAAAAGTTGTTATTGCAAGGACGTTCTCTTTTGTTTTGCATCGTGGTATTCAGTTGGAATATCCTGCTCCTCAGTCGACGAGGCAAGGGCCGAGATCCCTTCACCGGGAGTGACCCCTTAGACAGTAGTTTGCGTCAGGGCAATAACTTCATTATAGCCGATTGCTTTTGCTTTGCATCGTGGTATTCAGTTGGAATATCCTACACCTCATTCTACGGGGAAAGAGCCGAGATCCCTTCACCGGGAGTGACCTCTTTAGTAAAGGTTTTCGTCACTATATTTTATAAAAGGCTATGCAGTTCCTTCAACGATATCTAGTTCATTACGTTAAAAGTTTTTCGCCAAAAACTAGACGTAGCCCTCCGTCATTTCTTACAAGTATTACTTAGTATTCGTGCTGCGTTTGTTGACCGTGTCAAGGCGTAGTGTGCGGTAGCTAAGTTGTGTTTGTTTGCAGCATATTAATGGGATTGGTTAGGACAGTCGTGCGGCCTTGTTGACTGTGTCAAGGGATCGTACAGGTGGGTTTAATGCAATCCAGGATAATGACGGGTTGAACTTGACTAGGACTCTTTGATTTGTTGACTGTGTCAAGGTCACTTGGGTCCTAGGGGTAAAAATCCACATCGGGGGTTTCTAAAGAAACTGAAACTTGCCAGGCATGCGCATACCTTCTAGAGTGTGGTGACTTGAGTGGATTCCGTCAAGTTATCATGCGATGATAGTTGGATCCCGATTCCCACTGATGAGTTGGTTTACTCCTCGGGTGATCCCGACTAATTCTTCTTTTAGGTTTGGAGAAGAATTTGAGGTTACAGTGGAAGGTTTCCTGATTAGATAAACTGATAACCATTCTGATCTAGGATAGAGTGCACGCTGAGTGTTTCTTTTCTCTCTCTCTTCGGCAGCGATCGTTGACCCGACCCTAAGACTATGACTCAGTGACCAAGTTGACTGAACCTTCTTAACACTGACTTTTGGATTGTCAAAGTTGCTAACCTCATTGCCAGTCCTACTTTTACCCTTTTCTCCAGGACACCCCATATTCTTACGAACGTCCACTTCCATTAGACAAAACCATCGTATGGTTATATACGAACTCGAAGGAATTTATTCGAGGATGGTTTCCGGTTGTGGAGAAAACGAATAGGACTATTCAGTTGTCTTTTCCTTTTACCTTCTCTTAGGTTGCGAGTACTCCTTGGTTTAAGGAGTAGTACACCTATTACGCAAATTGGATAGTCTTCTTCCAAACCTTAGGCTGGTGCCGAACGGTGGGGAATGAAGAAAACCAATTAGCATAACGATGGTGTGCAGAAGGTATTAAGTTAAGACAAAGAAAGGGATTAGTAAGAGGGCAAAGTAAATTGCGACTGCTATTCACGACCAAACCAAGTATTTCTTCGCCAATCCTAAATCACCTTTGTATTTCTCCAGGACACTGTGTATCACTACGAAGATCCACAGTTTATTTGGATATTCCATCGTATGGTTATATACGAACTCGAAAGGAACTTATTCCAGTTCGGGGATGGATTCTGGTTCAGGAGAAATAGGAATAAGGTTTATTCGGTTGTCTTTTATCTTCACCTTCTCTCGCATTGCGAGTACTCCTAGGATTAGGACAGTACACCCTTTATGCTTATTGGATAGTCTTCCTCCAAACCATAGGCTGGTGCCGAACGGTAGAGAAGGAAGAAAACCATTTGGCCTAAAGGGGTGTACAGAAGGTAATGACTAAAGACATATAAAGGGATTTGGAGAGATGGCAAAGAGATAAACGGTTACAGTTGTGAATCTGGATAATGGAAGAGGCATTACTAGCAATACCAGGATACCCCATCGAAACATTTTAATGTTTCAGCTTCACTGTGTACTGTTAAAAGAAAACTGATTTCCCAATTAGACACTTGCTCCAGGGTATGTATTTACCAGGTATGGTTCTCACATCTGTATGGTTTTACAGATAATGAGTGGGAGTAAGTTATTAGGAATTAGGTGATCATCCTCATTATATCGGAATTCGTTGTAATTGGTGATATTTGAGGAACTCACCTGGGTTGTTTGCCGGACGGCAAATATATGGTTTTGAATATCCGCTGTTATGCACCAATTTCAAATTGATATATCTGTACGTATATTTTTATAGAGTGAGATGTACCCTTTTGAAATTATGTCTGTGGCATTTACCTATATCAGTAGATGGTTAGGTAAGGAGCATTAAACAGCGGTGTAATTCTTCTTAACCATAAGTACAGTTTTCAACCTACGACACACAGTGAATGAGTTATCAGACTCAAGGGACTTATACAGAGTATTGTATGTTGTCCAGCGTCCATGAGGACAGAGGGGTTGGTTCTCGCACTATATTCGGTTTACTTATGACTCCTCTAGTTTTTAGACAGGTGTTTCGTGGAAACACAGGGTCTGAATTTTGAGAAGTTATAGGTATTTGAATAAAGTAGAGAACCAGATATTGCAAGTATCAGGATTCTTCAAGGTGATCGAGGATGTAGATACTTGTGAATGGTATTCAGTTAATAGTAATGATTAAGAGAACTTGCTTTTTTTTCAGGTTACTCATAATTGGAAGTATTCCTAAGTTGAGTGACGCAGATCGGCCTCCTTCCATTTAGTTGACATGCACTGGAGACAGCTGCATGATTTGAATCTGGTTCAATTAAATCAGTGCCTCTGTTTCTATATTGGATATAGAACAGTTCATATCTTGACATTGTTAAGGTACGGGGAGTTGTCCGGCTTATGCTTAAAACCAGACTCTGGATAACTCAAGGCACGTTTCTGTAATGGCTGTTTGTGGGTTGACCCAGGCTATGACGAGGGTTGACTTTCTACCATCTGGAAGATCAATAGTGATATTGTTCTTCACTCGCCACAATTTTAAAAGAAATGGATTTTTTCAGAAAACAGAAGTGGGAGTATGGAAGAACTGGAAGTGATTCCAGAACCGCAAACGATTACTGAAGATTTGATAAGAACCTAAAGATTCAATCTGGTTTGACATTCCATTGGCCACTCCGCAGATAAGGTGGGTAACCTCAGGCACCCGAGAGGAACTTCGGTATGCTCAAGGACGGTGGCAGGGAGGTTCTTGTTTATCCACACTTGCCATTGCTGTTGTTCCAGACTGTGAGACCCGGCATGAGGATGAGTATAGCGTCATTCTAAACTGGCTTTAGAAGTGTACGTCTATATGACTCTGCCAGAGGGTTGTCGTAGTCAGTGGGAGCAACGGAAGCACAGTGGGCAAGAGGCTTAAGTCTATTTATAGACTAAAGCAGATATAGCGGAGATAGATCATCTATTTCTGATGTGACAGTCATAGGTTTGACTTCATCAGAATAGGGGATGGATCTGTTAAGAAGGTAGTAGGGTGTGATGTCCTGGTATTAGGATGACATACACAGAGTAGGAAGTGATATTCCTATACTACGATCGGTTATTCTTTGGTTGTCACACAGTGGTTTCTCCACATAGGACTTGGATATTATACATTCTGGTTACTGGATCTATGGTTTTAGATCTAGATTTGGGTGGTTTCCCAATCTGGGTACTTTGACAAGCATTCTAAGAGTATTTAGAATGGACGACTCCTGGCACGGTAGTGTACCTGCAGGTAATGGAGTCACCCTCTCTAAAGGTGTCTTACAGACTAAAGGGGAGAGGATGTGCATGATTGACAGATCACTTGCTCAGGCAATTGAGTCAATCATGAGATGTCAAGTACCACACCAGATGTTGTTCTTGCCGTAGGTGCAATAAGTTGATATTCATCCAATCCTGGAGAAACAATCGGAAGCAGTTTTAGAACATAAGTTGATGTTCTAGGGAATTGATAACGTCAGCCTCGTTTAGGAGACGACTATCATTCCAGGCTTCCAAGGTGACATGGACGACAAGGAGGCTGTCAGAGTTATAGTTTTCCCTCTGACGAGGGGCAGTATTTTGGACAGGTGGTCCAGGCGGATACTGAGGGAAGGTATGGCGTAGGATACTGATTAAGTTCAGTTGACGATACAGTCTTAGAAGTTTGGATTTGGAGTTCATTTATGAACTAGGTCCCATCAGACATCCAGACAATCCAAGACAGGTATTGCTCATTTCGGGAGATGGCTTTCTCCGCGAACTTGAGATAAAGAGAGACATAGAAAGAAAATTCAAGGCGGATCCACTCACTGAGGCTATTCCTCGAACGCAATAGTTTCGCAAACGAGTTTTGTGAGACTGACTAGTAGAGGAGTTGGGTGTTCGGTATCACACGGGCTGTGAGTACGCGACATCGCAATAATTAGCCTTGAGTGCAAGTGGGAGATTGTTGGAGATAGTGCCCTCAGAGTCAATTATTGGATCACAGGCACGTGATTGCAATGATTGAGGGAGGACCTATCCCGATAGGACAATCTTACTCGAGATGATAGTATGCTATCTGGTTTATCTTTATCATCGTGTACTGCTTTAGGTGACCTGATAGGTCGCTATTACACGTTGATAGAGCCCCTAGGATTCTTGCTTAACGACCAGCAGTATGATGGCGATCATATACGTGGGAGCTGGTAGTCTATAAGCACATCCTTAAAAGGTCCCTAGTCGTGGGAGTTTCGAGACAGGGCATCGATACTCCATTAGTAGACTAGTGTATACAGTCGACACCCCGACGAGGGGCGGTGGCCGGTCTCACAAGCCACTGGTGTCAGTTGGTTCACCTAAGATGTATACAGGTGCTCATTGGGTTATGAGTACACCGGACAGGACTCGCCGGGAACATGCTAGTTGGTCTTATACCAGACGTCAGATAGCAGTTCCCTGGTGACATGTGTACAGGTTAGTCATCGACCTGAGATCGTCATTTGTCTCGTGTGAGTTCCCACCGTGCTTTGATTACTACCCTACCACGGCTCAAAGGAGTCGTGCAAACAGGTTTTAGTTGGGTACAGTCCCGAGCCACATGGAGGCAGTGAGCGGATCTGCACGGGTTCGTCTCTCCCGGTATTGGGGGTGAGGTCGCGCTGTGTCTAGGAGAGCCATTACACGAAGCCCTCGACCGAGGCAGGAGATTTACTGGTAGGTATTCCAGTAGTATCTCAGGGTGTTCTGGGCTACACTCCGACACGACTTGTACCGCTTTTGGGGGTCTGACTTTTACCAACCCCTAGGCCCGCCATGCGATGCTCATAGACGAATGGACCGGACTGTACGGATATTATCACTGACAGGCTCAGTAGGGTGTCAGGATGATTTCGCTCATCGACGTCCCTTTTGGTCAATAGCTGGTGTCCCGTCACGTATTGGCTTATACCTCTGACGTGCTAGTGGTTAAATCCACAGCCATAGTATTGACGAGTCTTTAGAGTCCACCACACTTACAGTTACTCAAGCTTTCGGGCGAAACGCTGTAGAGTCCGTATGGAGATATGGCAGGGTCCGATCAGATACGTGCGGTATTGCACGGATCAGGATCGGACGGTTAGTACTAGAGGCCGTATGGATATATGGCAGGGTTCGATCAGATACGTGCGGTATTGCACGGATCAGGATCGAACAGATATTACTAGCCGGCTTTGTTTTAAGCCGGATCCTAGTATAGTACAGTGTAGATTTTGTCTCATTGCATTTGTATCCGGTCGGAATACAGATGCGGGTGTGTATGCACAGTATCGGGGTTTTTCCTCTAATTTATTATGGGACCAGTTTTCTGGAGTTGCCAGTTTGCATTCCGTTCCGGCCGATTTTCTTTTGTTCTTTCCCGGCCGGACTTTTCCAATGGAGGGTGTTATTTGCAAGTTTGCAAATAACATTTTGTGGAGGGGTTTCTTGCATATGGATTGATTATGAGAGCATCTTTTGATACCATTCTTTTCTATCATCATTTCTTTTGCATTAATGGTGATTAGAATGGATTGGAGTTGATTAGGAGATGATGTGAGGTTTACTTTGGATGTGGTCACCTCTTGCTTTTCCTACACTCACCTTCCTTCTTGTTTTTGAGATTTTTCCTCCACCATTTTTAAAAGAGTATGAGAGAGTTTCATTAGGGGTGTGGCACATATTTCTTCATCTCATCCTTCTTCTTGCTTTGGAAAAAAATGAAAGCACCATTTTTTTCTTAACATCATTCCTCTATCACCAATGGCAACACAAATCCCAGAAGAGACAATAGATTCTACACTACATCTACAGCAAATCTTGGACGCGTCGGCTAGCCAACTTCGCGCCCGAGTTGCCTCGATCCAGAGGTGGGAGCCCGTAAAAGATTTCGGCTACGTGGTGCCCTTTCCGACGAGGAGTAGATGAACGGAGTTTCCGCGGGAGATCGGAGTGGAGACAAAGACCGAAGGAAACGGATCGCTTGGTATACTTCTCTACCCTTCTCTTGATAGCTAGCATTAGGTTAATGGTTACGATCCGGGTTTTATTGTCCGCGTTAGCGCCGGTTCCAAGTAAGGAAAATTTTTGATTCCGCATTTTGGCCTCGGATAGACGGCCGGGGCGCTGCCGTGGCGCAACACTCCGCGATGCCTGCTTTAGTCCATAGATCGACTTAAGCAACTTGCACACCTTTCCGCTGCTCCCACTCTGAATGAAACCCTCTGGCTGGTCCATATAGACACACTCCGCTAAATTTCCATTTAGAAAAGCTGTCTTTACGTCCATCTGCCAAATCTCATAATCGTGGAAGGCAGCAATGGCAAGAAGGATCCGAATGGATTTCAGCATAGCTACTGGAGAAAAGGTCTCATCATAGTCCAAACCAAGTCTTTGACGAAAACACTTTGCTACCAGTCTAGCTTTATAGGTCTCAACCTGTCCATTTACACCAATCTTCCTTTTGAAGATCCACTTGCATCCTACGGGTTTTACCCCGTCTGGAGAAACGTCCAACGTCCATACTTTGTTGGTGTACATGGACTCCATTTCGGTCCACATTGCATCCAGCCATTTTACCGAGTCGACGGTCTGAACGGCTTGCTGGAAGCTAGTAGGCTCATCATAATCTATGATGCAATCCTCTCTATCCCCGTCTATGAGAAAACCGTAGTATCTCTCGGGCGGATGACACTGCCTACTACTTATGCGGAGCGGCGTAGGAATTTCTTGTTCTTTTGAACCCTCTGGTTCCACTAAGCTTTCAGTAATAGTCTGTGGTTCTGGAATTTCTTCCAGTTCTACTGCGCTCCCACTTATTTCCTTTTCTAAGAACTGGTTTTCTAGAAAGTGGGCATGACGAGAAACAAGAACTTTTTGTTCCTCTTCGCAGCAGAAGAAATATCCCTTGGAATTCTTTGGATATCCCACAAACTTGCACTGTACTGAGCGTGCCTCGAGCTTGTCCGCATGCTGCTTTTTAACAAAAGCTGGATTTCCCCATGTCTTAATGTGCTTAAGATAGGGTCTCTTCCCACACCACATTTCATATGGTGCAGTAGGCACAGTCTTAGTTGGAACTCGGTTCAAAAGGTATACTGCTGATTCTAGCGCATACCCCCAGAATGATCGCGGCAACTCAGCATTACTCATCATGGACCGTACCATATCCAATAGGGTTCGGTTCCGTCTCTCCGATACACCGTTATGTTGCGGAGTGTATGGAGGAGTAAGCTGAGAGAGAATTCCGTTCTCTTTTAAATAGTCCAGGAACTCGGCACTCAAGTATTCTCCACCTCGATCCGATCTTAGAATCTTAATACTTTTGCCGGTTTGTTTTTCTACTTCATTCTTATATTCCTGGAATTTTCCAAAGGCTTCGGACTTATGTTTCATTAAGAAGACATAACCGTACCTTGAAAAGTCATCCGTAAAAGTAATGAAGTAAGAATAACCTCTTCGCGCATGTGTAGACATTGGACCGCACACGTCGCTGTGTACGAGTCCCAAGAGCTCGCTCGTTCTTACTCCGTGTCCAGTGAACGGAGTCTTTGTCATCTTTCCTTTGAGACAGGATTGACAAGTGACATACGATTGATATTCGAACGGATTCAAATATCCTTCTGTATGTAACTTCGTCAACCTTCTCTCATTGATGTGACCCAGTCTACAATGCCACAAGAAAGTCTGATTAATTTCCGGAGACTTTCTTTTGTGTGTATTCTGGACATTGAAAATCTGTGGTTGGTTTAATACGTATATACCATTGCTCAATGGACCTGACCCAATCAAAACTTGATTAAGGTGAATGTTTACAACATTACTTACAAACGCAAATTCATAACCTTCTTTAGAAACTAAAGATACAGAAATGATATTACAAGTTGCGTTGGGTACAAAAAAGCAATTACGCAAGACCAAAACATGTCCATCTGACATTCCTAGGTGATAGTCCCCCATGGCCTTAGCATCCATGCTAGCTCCGTTTGCAACTCTGACGGTCATGTCACCTGCAAAGAATTACAGATATGAGATCCTGATCCGGTATCCAATACCCAGGAAGTAGAGTTTATTGAAAGACAGTTTTCAATAACATACACACCTGAAGCTGAAGCCGCAACCTGCTTCAATTCCTGTGTCCTGGCTTTCCAAGCCCTGCAATCATTCTTCCAGTGACCCTTCTTATGACAATAGAAGCATTCTTCTTTATCCACAAGCTGCCCCGCTTTCTTTGTTGCTTTTGCTTTTCCCTTCGTATCCACTTTACCAACACCGCCCTTTTGTTTGGCGGGGGCTTTCTTCTTCTTTCCCTTGGCTTTCGCCTTGGACCTAGAAGAGGAAGATCCTCCTACAAACAAAGTGGATGTTTCCCTACCTTTCTGTAGGGTGCCCTCTGCACTCCTCAGCATGTTGATGAGTTCTGAAAGTTCAACTTCTTTTTCTCGTAAGTTGAAGTTCAGTATAAACTGGGCGTAAGTGGAAGGAAGGGACTGGAGAATCAAGTCAGTATAGAGCTTATTCTCCAACGTGGTTCCAAGTTCCGCGACCTCCTCAATGAAGCCAATCATCTTAAGCACGTGTTCCACTACCGATGATCCGATGGCCAACCTTGCCGAAAATAACTTCTTCGACACTTCGTATCTTGCGATACGAGATTGCTCTCCATACAGTTCTTTTGTATGGAGAAATATGGATTGAAGGTCCATATTCTCGTGCCTCCTCTGATGTTCGTTGTCCATCGAGGCAAGTACGAGGCACTTGGCCTTCGCGCTGTCAATCTCCCAGGTCTTACGGATTTCCTTATCCGCGACGCTGGAGGTGGGACTTGGGACAGGGGGAGCTTTGGTGGTAAGAAGATACCCCAGCTTGTCGTAAGTGATTGCCATTTTGACATTCCTGAGACAATCTTTGTAGTTTGACCCTGTCAGTATGTTTTTATCTAGAAGTAACTTAAGTCCAGTCATGTTGATTGGTCGCTGCAATTAGGAGAGAGAAGAAGAAACACTAAGCATGATGCTCTTGCAAGTTTAGAGTGGTTTTTAGTTTGTCTAAACAGGATGGCTCCCACTGTTTCTCGAATCCCTCCTCAAACCAAAAAGGAAGAATTAGTCAGGATCAATCTCACCGTACAATACTTGCTTAACCGTTCGGCAAGGCTGGTGTCGGTACTTCGAGGGAGGTTTTCCAACGCTTTCGCGAAGTTCCTTAATTTAAGAACCTCTTTTCCCTGGGGGCGTAGCCCCGCTAACACCTTTCTAGACACCTACTAGGTTTATAGCATTGATCGTTAAGTGAGAAATTTCCCGAGGAGTAGCATATACTCACAGTAGGATCGGGATCCAAATATCATCGCATGACGAAACTGAAGGAATCCTACCAGAATCATCACACTCCAAATGGTATGCAACACTAGCAAGTTTCAGTACTTATGAAACTCCCGATGTGGATTTTTGCCCCATGCTCTTATGACCTTGACTTTGGCCAAAATATCATAAGTCACATGTCAAGTTCTTCCCGTCATTATCCAGGTTAATTTGGATCCACCCGTACCTACCCTTGACTTTGGCCAAAATGGCAGTACGACTGTCCCAAACCAACGCATCTATCTATGCTACACATGAATACCCAATAGCTACCAATCACTATGCCTTGACTTTGGCCAACATACATAGCTTGAATACTATTGACTATTTATGTGAAACGACGGAGGGCTACGAATGGTTTTGGCGAAACCGTGAACGTAGTGAACTTGATATAGTCGATTGAACGAGATAGCTTTTAAAAGGAGTGGCTCAAACTCCGCATTTTAAAAGTTGGTTTTGAAAAGAACCGAGTGGTTTTTCGAAAGTGTTCCAACGACTTTTACTTGGTTTATTTTCTTGCATTAGTTCTTTTAATGCGTGATATTCTTGCATTAGTTCTTTTAATGCGTCCCATCAATTAATCCTACCATTGCAGAAAACAACCAAAATATGACGTATGCTTATGCCATTCGCATTCGCCACGGGGCCCCGTCATTAACCGTTAGGTTACTTAACTAACGACAGAGCGGAGGCTGGGCTAGCGCGGCTGTAAAACATAAGCAACGCCTAAATAATATCATATATAGATATATTGCAATGATAGACATTTTCAGATCACAGATGAACACATTGGATATACTAGGAACCCGCAATTCGTACGAGCCTGTAACGAAAAGCAGATTACACGGTCGCGGTGAATAGCCAATACCCCACCCAAGACCCCTACCGGTGCGGCAAACTACCCGCCAAGTACCCGAAGCGAAGCAACCTCCCTCATCCCCGTGAGTAGGCCACTCGGCACTTCGGCATACCCGGTAGTTTGTGCACCCCCTCTATGGGTCTATCCTAGGAGCAAAAACAGTAAAAATAAATTATACAATGACGGCTACAACCCCGACCCGGTTGTGCGGCCATACAAATAATTATTACATCAATTTACAAATTTACATGAATTGAAAGAAAAGAAAACTCTCGTCTCACAACCCCCGGCTATTCACCCGCGACAATCCAATGAATTCATATACACATTCCAATAACATTACAGATCACAGATTTGTATAACCCCCACTAATCGACATATAGCGATTAGCAGACGTTCAATACAAATATCACATCACAGAAAAACCCGTCAGCTTAAGTCTTTTAAAAGTTCGATCAAAAATACGGATTTATAGGCCCCAAATACAAAATTTTCGTTCTGGAAAATCTGGGCAGAAAATACATATTCCAAAATTCCCAAAATACCCCACTGAACAAACTGCAACCAAAATTTCCCACTGCCGAGTCAACTCGGCCGCGGAACCGCGGCGGGAGCACGCTCCCGCAGCGTTTCCGCGGCGCTTTGATCGGTTCAGTGGTCGAACTTTTGGCAGTTTGTTATAAAAACCCTGAGCCGACTTTTAAGCTATGATTTATCAATTTTGGAGCACAGGAAAAATTCGACAGCAAGCATGAAATCGGGGTTCATTTCGGGGCTTTTTCTTTGATCGATCTTCTAGCTACTTTGCTAACATGTTAGATAGAGTTTAACTAGGCTCTGATACCACTGTAAGTCCATGCTACCTCTCCCGGTACTTTCGGGCATGCGGAATTTGGTGAAAAACAATTTTCTAGAGGTGGTAACATGGACTCACCTATCCCGGTAGGACAGTCTCACTCGAGATGATAGTATGCTATCTGGTTTATCTTTATCATCGTGTACTGCTTTAGGTGACCTGACAAGTCGCTATTACACGTTGATAGAGCCCCTAGGATTCTTGCTTGACCACCAGCAGTATGAGGGCGATCATATAAGTGGGAGCTGGGGGTCTATAAGCATATCCTTAAATGGTCCCTAGTCGTGTGAGTTTCGAGACAGGGCATCGATACTCCAGAGTAGACTAGTGTATACAGTCGAGACCCCGACAAGGGGCGGTGGCCGGTCTCACAAGCCACTGGTGTCAGTTGGATCACCTAAGATGTATACAGGTGCTCATTGGGTTATGAGTACACCGGACAGGACTCGCCGGGAACATGCTAGTTGGTCATATACCAGACGTCAGATGGCAGTTCCCTGGTGACATGTGTGCAGGTTAGTTCATCGACCTGGGGATCGTCATTTGTCTTGTGTGAGTTCCCACTGTACTTTGATTACTACCCTACCACGGCTCAAAGGAGTAGTGCAAACAGGTTTTAGTTGGGTACAGTCCCGAGCCACATGGAGGCAGTGAGCGTATCTTCAGGGGTTCGTCTCTCCCGGTATTGGGGGTGAGGTCGTGCTGTGTCTAGGAGAGCCATTACACGAAGCCCTCGGCCGAGGCGAGGAGATTTACTGGTAGGTATTCCAGTAGTATCTCTGGGTGTTCTGGGCTACACTCCGACACGACTTGTACCGCTTTTGGGGGTCTGACTTTTACCAACCCCCTAGGCCCGCCATGCGATGCTCATAGACGAACGGACCGGACTGTACGGATATTGTCACTGACAGGCTCAGTAGGGTTGTCAGGCTGAGTTCACTCACAGACATCCCTTTTAGTGAATACCTGGTAGCCCGTTACGTATTGGCTTATACCTCTGACGTGCTAGTGGTTAAATCCACAACCAAGGTGTTGACGAGTCTTTAGAGTCCCCCACATTCAGTTACTCAGCTTTCGGGCGAAAAGTTGTAGAGGCCGTATGGAGATATGGCAAGGTCCGATCAGATACGTGCGGTATTGCACGGATCAGGATCGGACAGTTTGTACTATTGGCCGTATGGTTATATGGCAGGGTTCGATCAGATACGTGCGGTATTGCACGGATCAGGATCGAACGGATATTACTAGCCGGCTTTGGTTTAAGCCGGATCCTAGTATAGTACAGTGTAGATTTTGTCTCATTGCATTTGTATTTCGGTCGAAATACAGATGCGGGTGTGTATGCACAGTATCGGGGTTTTCCTGTAATTTATTACGGGACCAGTTTTTTGGAGTTGCCAGTTTGCTTTCCGTTTCGGCCAATTTCCTTTGTATCGTTCATTGGCCGAAGATTGGTGGAGGAGGGTTTATTTGCATTGTTGCAAATAAGCATTTGTGGAGGGGGTCTTTGCTTATATTTGTATCATGATGGTTTTCATGATAAGCACCATCACTTGACTTCTTCTTCTCATGATGGCTTGACATTTTGAAGCCATCATGTATGAGATGATGGTTGCCTTGGAGTGTTGGGTTTTGTTCTCCCATCATCACTTTTCATCATTGCATTCCACCCACCCCTTGACCTTGCTTTCTCTCTCCAATCACACATACAAAAGGGGGGGCCGGCCACTATTAAAAAGTGGGGATTTCATTTTCATGTGTTGCAATTTTTGGTTCTCTTCATGCTCCAAAAATCACACAAGAAGATTTTCCAAAAACCCCAAGTTCCTCCATATACTTCTTGTTTTCATCCCTCCACCAAAAGGCAATTCCGATAACCCCAAATGAGACACAAGCCTCTACATTATATTCTACAGCAAATCTTGGGCACGTCGAGTAGCCGGCTTCGTGCCCGAGTTGCCTCGGCATTGAGGTGGGAGCCCGTAAAAGAAGTAGGCGATGTGGTGCGTTTCCGGCGAGGAGGAGGAGACGGGACATTCCGCAGGAGATCGGGACGACGACGAGAAGACCGGAGGACTCGGATCTGTCGGTATATCTCTCTTCCCTTTCTTGTAGATTGCTAGGACTAGTTAGTGGTTCGATCCGGGTATTAGTGCGCGGCGGTTTGCCCAGTTCAAGAAAATTTAAAGTTTATCACCGCTTCCGCATTTGGCCGTCGGATTGACGGCCGGGGCGCCACCGTGCACTTACAGTGGTATCAAAGCCTCGCCATTAACATAGTCTAGCTTGGTGTAATGTGTTTTTCTGTTTCGATCGATCGAATGTTCCAAAACTGCATTTTAGTTCGCATCAGTTTCTGTTGAAAATTTTTGGTCTCGAAAAATTTTTCAGGTTGTAAAATAGTGATGCACTTGCTGTTATAAGAATACTGTAGAAATTCGACACATTCAGTCGACCAACAGAGCGCGGAACCGCGGCCAAAACCCCACTTGGGCCGCGGTTCCGCCGCTGAACAGTGTCCTTGCTGTGTGGAATTTCTTCAGTAGCTTTATGGGCTTAAAATTGGGGTTTTGGAATATTAAAATTGGGCCCAGTATTTCTGTGAGTGCTACAGTATTGCTTGGGGGCCCACTTGTTAATTATTTGATCGATCGGATATTTTAAACACATTTTTCACAGTATTTACATTATATCTGCGACCGTGAATGTCACTTGATCGGTAAATCCGGTCTAACTGCTATAGCCCGATTAGACGGATTTACGAACGTGATTTTCACGTTGATGTTCTGTTTTTGCTGTGATATTGCGGATCGGTCGTGGGGGATAGCCTGGATGCAATGCTAGTACAGTTGTGGTTGTATTATGTACATTTGATATTGCGGGGCGAGCGTCCGACATGTGGACTGCCGTCACTTCCTGTTTGTATTATTATTTTGGGGCACGGCCAGGTTGCGGTCGTTGTACCCGGTGTATGTATATTTTACTTTCTGTACTAGGATTACCCCAGGAGGGGTGCATGGATAGCCGGGTTCTAGAGGGCAAGAAGCCCGCATCTCATGGCATTGAGATGGAGGGGGCTTCACTCTAGGACTGGCGGGCTATTCGCTGCACTCGTAGGGGGTACAGGTTGACCCAGGAGGGGTGCCCAAGTTACCGGATTCCGTGAAGTGCTGGGTGGTCCATTCACGGCACTGAAGGGGGCTGCCTTGCTTCAGGTTTTGGCGGGTGACTTGCCGCGCCCGTAGGGGTCTAGGATTTCATTGCACAGGCTATCCATACGACCAGGGGAACGTCGGGTTTCAGTAGCGGCTCTGTGAAACCCGGGGATCCCAGATATCTGTATTGTTTCTGTGATGCTGTTCATTCTCTGTAATGTTGCATTTCTTTCACGCCTTGAGCGAAATATAATATATTGGTATATATATTAGTAGATGTTGTATATGTTTTGCATCCGCGCTAGTCCAGTCCCCGCTCTGTCGTTAGTTAGCTAACCTAACGGGTAATGACGGGACCCAGTGGCGAATGCGGATGGCATATACGTACATCAGTATATTTTCGTTCTTTTTGGTGTGATCAATTGATGGGACTGCGTTGATTCGGATCAATGCAAGTTAAAAACAAACCTAATCTGATGTTGTTGGAACACTTTTCAAAAAGCTGTTATTGCAAGGACGTTCTCTTTTATTTTGCATCGTGGTATTCAGTTGGAATATCCTGCTCCTCAGTCGATGAGGAAAGGGCCGAGATCCCTTCACCGGGAGTGACCCCTTGAACAAAAGGTTTGCGTCAGGGCATTAACTTCACTATAGCCGATTACTTTTTCTTTGCACCGTGGTATTCAGTTGGAATATCCTGCACCCCATTCTACGGGGAAAGAGCCGAGATCCCTTCACCCGGAGTGACCTCTTTAGCAACAGTTTTCGTCACTATATTTCAAAAAGCTATCAGTTCCTTCGACGATATCAAGTTCTTTACGTTAAAGGTTTTCGCCAGAAACCATTCGTAGCCCTCCGTCGTTTCATATGGGTAGTCAATAGTATTCAAGCTGTGTTTGTTGGCCAAAGTCAAGGCACAGTGTTTGGTTGCTGTTGGTTATTCATATGCAGCATAGATAGATGCGTTGGTTTGGAACAGTCGTATAGCCTTGTTGGCCAAAGTCAAGGGCTTGTGCGGGTGGATTCGAATCAACCTGGAGAATGACGGGTAGAACTTGATATGTGACTTATGATTTGTTGGCCAAAGTCAAGGTCATAAGAGCATGGGGCAGAAATCACATCGGGAGTTTCAAAAGAACTGAAACTTGCCAGATATGCGCATACCATCTGGAGTGTGATGATGTGAGCGGATTCCGTCACGTTGTCATGCGATGAGAGTTGGATCCCGGTTCCCACTGATGAGTTAGTTTACTCCTCGGGTGACCCCGACTAATTCTTCTTTCAGGTTTGGAGGAGAATTTGACGGTACAGTGGGAGGTTTCCAGATTAGATAAATTGGTAACCATTCTGATCTAGGTTAGAGTGCACGCTGAGTGTTTCTTTTCTCTCTCTCTTTGGCAGCGACCATTGACCCGACCCTAAGACTATGACTCAGAGACCAAGTTGACCGAACCTTCTTAACACTGGCTTTTGGATTGTCAGAGTTGCAAACCTCATTGCCACTCCTACTTTTACCCTTTTCTCCAGAACACCCCGTACTATTACGAACGTCCACTTCCATTGGACAAAACCATCGTATGGTTAGATACGAACTCGAAGGGATTTATTCGAGGATGGTTTCCGGTTCTGGAGAAAACGGATAGGACTATTCAGTTGTCTTTTCCTTTTACCCTCTCTCAGGTTACGAGTACTCCTTGGTTTAGGGGTAGTACACCTATTACGCAAATTGGATTGTCTTCTTCCAAACCATAGGCAGGTGCCGACCGGTAGGGAATGAAGAAAACCAATTAGCATAACGATGGTGTGCAGAAGGTATTAAGTTAAGACAAAGCAAGGGATTAGTAAGAGGGCAAAGTAAATTGCAACAGTTTTTCACGACCAAACCAACTATTCCTTCGCCAATCCTAAATCACCTTGAATTTCTCCAGGTCACTCCGTATCACTACGAAGATCCACAGTTTATTGGATACTCCATCGTATGGTTATTTACGAACTCGAAAGGAACTTGTTCCAGTTCGGGGATGGATTCTGGTTCAGGAGAAATAGGAATAAGATTTATTCAGGTGTCTTTTATCTTCACCTTCTCTCGCATTGCGAGTGTTCCTAGGATTGGGACAGTACACCCATTATGCTTATTGGATAGTCTTCTTCCAAACCATAGGCTGGTGCCGAACGGTAGGGAAGGAAGAAAACCATTTGGCCTAAAGGGGTGTGCAGAAGGTAATGACTAAAGACATATGAAGGGATTTGGAGAGGTGGCAAAGAACTATACGGTTACAGTCGTGAATCTGGAAGAGTCATTACTAGGAATACCAGGATACCCCATCGAAACATTTCAATGTTTCAATCTCACTGTGTACTGTTAAAGGAAAACTGATTTCCCGATTAGATACTTACTCCAGGGTATGTATTTACCAGGTACGATTCTCATATCTGTATGGTTTTACAGATGATGAGTGGGAGTAAGTTATTGGGAATCGAGTGATCATCCTCATTATATCGGGATTCGTTGTAATCGGTGATATTTGAGGAAATCACCTGGGCTGTTTGCCGGTCGGCAAATATTTGGTTTTGAATATCCGCTTTTATGCACCAATTTCAAATTGATATATCTGTACGTCTATTTTCATAGAGTGAGATACACCTTTCTGAAATTATGTCTACGACATTTACCTATATCAGTGGATGGTTAGGTAAGGAGCATTAAGCAGCGGTGTAATTCTTCTTAACCATAAGTACAGTTTTCAACCTACGACACACAGTGAGTGAGTTATCAGACTCAAGGGACTCATACAGAGTATTGTATGTTGTCCAGGGTCCATCAGGACAGAGGGGTTGGTCCTCGTACTATATTCGGTTTACTTATGACTTCTCTAGTTTTTAGACAGGTGTTTCGTGAAAACACAGTGTCCGAATTTTGAGAAGTTATAGGTATTTGAATAGAGTAGAGAACCAGGTATAGCAAGTATCGGGATTCTTCAAAGTGATCGAAGATGTAGATACTTGTGTATGGTATTCAGTTGATAGTAATGATAAAGAGAAATTGCTTCTCTTTCAGGTTATTCATAATTGGAAGCATTTCTAAGTTGAGTAACGCAGATCGGCCTCTCTCCATTTAGTTGACATGCACTGGAGACAGCTGCATGATTTGAATCTGGTTAAATTAAATCAGTGCCTCTGGTTCTATATTGGATATAGTACAGTTCATATCTTAACGATGTTAAGGTACGGGGAGTTGTCCGGTTTATGCTTAAAACCAGACACTGGACAACACTAGGCACGTTTCTGTAATGGCTGTTTGTGGGTTGACCCAGGCTATGACGAGGGTTGACTTTCTACCATCTGGATGAACAATAGCAATATTGTTCTAGACTCGCCACAGTTTTATTAAAAATGGATTTTTTCAGAAAACAGTAGTGGGAGTATGGTAGAACTGGAAGTGATTCCAGAACCACAAACGATTACTGAAAATTTGATAAGGAACCTAAGGATTCAATCTGGATTGACATTCTCGAAGTATCTCTCAGGTGGGTGAGGAACCCTACTAGATCGGCGGAGAGGCTGAGGTTCGTTGGAATCTACTGAATCCTTCGGTTCTACCAAATCATCAACTCCAGTTTGTATAGCTGGAACGTTTCCAGTTCTACATAACAGACGTTGCCTCGAGCTTATCCGGATTTTGCTTTTAGACATAGGCCGGACAACCCCAAATCTTAACTAACTTAAGATATGGGCTCTTCCCTTTCCATATCACATATGAAATGGTAGGCCTTGATTTGATTGAAACCCTGTTCAATAGGTATGAAACTTCTCAAGTGCATAACCCCCTTAAGGAAAATGGTAACTCAGTAGTACTCATCATAGAGCACACCATATCAAATAGGGTGTATCTGCTCCGCCCCGACATACCATCGTGCAATGGTGTATATGGAGGAGTAATGCTGAGAGAGAATCTCATTCTCCTTTAGAATAGTCTAGGAATTCCATGCACAAGTATTCTCCTCCCTGATCTCATCATAGGACATAATACTTATACCCGTATTTTGGTTCTCTACTTCTAACTTATATTCTGTGAATATCTCAAAAGGTTCGGACTTTGTGTTTCAACAGGAACATATGTCTGAATCTAAAGAGATCATCAGAGAACGTAATGAAGTATAAAGAACCAATCCTGGCATGTGTAGACAGGGGACCTACATACATCAACATGTATCATCCCAAGAGTTCATTAACTCTTTCTCTGTTTCTAATAAACAGAGCTATGGTCATTTTATCTTTGTGACATGACTGGCGAGTTTCACAAGATGTAAATTCAAACTGATTTAAATATGCATCTAAATGTAACTCCAGCTAGTCCGGTCGCATTGATATGACCTAGTCTACAATACCAAAAGAAGGATCCGTTCATTTCTGAACTCTTCCTCTTGTGTGTGTTTCATATACTAAGAACTGTAGTTTGATTTAGAACATCAATGCTTTTAGAAAACGTGCCTGAACCGATCAACTTTTGATATAGGAAATGTTCAAAACATTATCCAACAATACAAAATATTATCGTTTCTTTACTAATAAAGAGACAGATATGATTTTGTATATCAGGTTCGGTATCTAATAACATACGTTCAGAATCAATGTATTACAATACAGGGTGACAGTGACCAACAGACTTGGCTGCAACACTTGCCCCGTTTTCTGCCTCATGAAACTTATCACCCGTTCTCAGTTTTTCTACCCTTTTGTAGCCCTATGTAACAGATTACATATCTGGGATCCTGATCCGGTATCATATACCAAGGATGCGGAGGATACTGAGAAACAGTTCTGCATAAAGAACACACCCGAAGATGATGCATCAGCATGCACTCTCTTCGTTTGGGCGGCACGGGAATTCTGGTATCCCCTAATTTCCTGCTCTGTCTTATAACAATTATAAGTTGGAGCGGGACCAACGTTCCCCAGCTCAGTATAACAAGCTGGTTCGGTCAATATTCCATTTTATTATCTTGATTAAGGCGTGATATGGTCGCTACCAGGAGAGAGAGAGAAGAAAACACTCAGCGTGCGCTCTTGCAAGATCAGATTGGTTATATATTTTATCTAATCAGGATGGCTCCCACTGCTTTTTATCAAATCTTCCTTCAAACCCTAAAAGGAAAGACTAGCCGGGATTAATTACACACTACAAGTTCTCCAATCTTTCAGCCAGGCCAGTGTCGGTACTTTGAGGGAGGTCCCCCGTGCTTTCGCACGAACCTAATTAATGTAAACCTCGTTTTCCCAGAGGCGTAACCCCGTTGACACCTTTCTAGACACCTACTTGATCGGCTAATTGTAATGTATAAAACTCTCCCAGGAGTAACTCTTACTCGCAGCGGGTATCAGGATCCAACTATCTCATAGAAGGTATGCAATCTCATTACAAATTTCAACACTTGGAATTCCCGATAACATTTTGCCCCTAGCACCCTATGACCTTGACGGAGGCCAACAAACCATAGGCTACTAGTCAAGTTCAACCCGTCATTTCTTGATCGAATCAAACCCACCCGCACGACCCTTGACGGAGGCCAACAAGGTCGCACGACTACCCTAACTCAATCTGCATCATATGCATAAGCAGATAAATACTGGTTAGCTACCGCACACTGCGCCTTGACGGATGCCAACAAACGCAGCACGAATACTAAACAGCACTTATCTGAAATGACGGAGGGCTACGACAGGTTTTTATGAAAACCTATTGCGTAATGAACTTGATATCGTTGTAGGATCGAATGAATTTTGAAATGGAGTGTTTTTAAGGCTTTTCTAGTTTTGCTAAAGGAGTCACTCCCGGTGAAGGGATCGTCGGTCCTTTCCTCGTCGAATGAGGTGCGGGATATATCATATATATCACTGTGCAAAGCAAAAACTCTTAAAAGCAATTAAAAGACAAACCGAATGTGTAGAATCTGCCAGTTATTGCTAAAGGAGTCACTCCCGGTGAAGGGATCTCGATCCTTTCCCTATCGAATAAGGTGCAGGATATATCATATATACCGCTGTGCAAAGCAAGAACTGTAGCTACCTGTTTTATTTTGAAATTCGATTCTACAACATCTTAGGTTTCTTTTATTTCATTAATAATATTAATGAAGTCCCATCATTTAAGTACCTAAACATCACATATAAATACGACGTACACTTATGCCATCCGCATTCGCCTCGATATCCCCTCGTGCACCGTTAGGTTAGGTAACTAACGGCAGAGCGGGGCAGGGCTAGCGCGGGTGTAAAACATAAGTAACGTCTATATAATATATCATATATACTATATACTGTATCTATCACAGAACATCACATGATCACATCACAGATATCGCAGCAGAAGAATCATATGAAATATTGGATATACTAGGACGTCCGTGTTTTCAATACGAGCCAGTATAAAACACGGATTCCACGGTCGCGATTAATAGCCAAACCCACACCCCAAGACCCCTACGAGAGCGGCAAGCAACCCTACCAATTCTAGAGTTAGGAGACCCGGACTCGACTCCTCGAGTTGGTCTCCCACTGGACTCCAGAACCCGGTTACTTGTGCCCTCCTCCTTGGGTCTATCCTAGTGCGGAAAAGTAAATAATATACACAGGGTGACATCTTCCGCTACCTGGAAGTGCCCCAATAAAAGAATATTACATATAAGTTTTTACATGAATGAAAATGAAAAACACTCATCTCACATAAAAACCCTCGGCTATTCAAACGCGACGATCCAATATAACATATCCAGCAACACATAACATCACATGTCATCAACGTAAGTAAATATGCGCATCCTAATTGTCGTTGACATATAGCAACGAAAACGGCGATATCACATATTACACTTACGGTCACAGAAAAGAAAGTGTAAAACTACAACAGCTGGAATCCGCAACCACTTCAGACATCGCATGCCTGACCAAATGAATTACTTAGACATCACATGCCTAACAATTATAAAGCCCGCATTTTAGTCTCAAAATCGAAAACTCTTTTCAATATCAAGTTGGGAAATTCAACAAGATTCCCGACAATTTGATCGAATGCTCGTCGCAAACTTTAGTAGACGGTCGCACCCCCGATACCGACGACGAAGTGCACCAAGGCGGAACACTGCCACCGCGAGCACCCGAACGGATGCTTTCGGCGAGGGGGTTATCCTACAGTCACTTGGTCGGGGCTATGGGGTGTAGCTGTCTATTATGTTTACCGGCGAATATCCGCGTACGCTACGTGATTGCGACGGACTTTTGATCACATCAAAATTCCGTGGCAACCGATCAAGTGAGACTAAACTGCTATGTTTATAACATTCATTCAGTTATCACATAACATTTGTGAATTCCAATTGTTGTATCACATTCCGGATAAACAGAAAATGTTAAACTTTCCGATCGAACAATTGAACACCCAAGTTTTCCCGATACAGATCAACACATGAAACAAGTCTAACAACATTCAGTTCGTGCCTCAGTACCAACGGTCCAGCCGTAGAAGGGTCAAGCCAACGCCTCACATGTGGCACGCCGTACTGCCCCAAACCCGAAGGTTCAAAGGGCAGTTCAAGACGGTCACATAATCGAGTTAAGGTTTGTTGTCTTCTAGAGGGTCCATCACGTTACTTGCACTACTTAGAACGTCGTTAAACTACGGAAAAGTCCAACACTTGGAAATTTCCCGACAGGGGAAAAATTGGGTATTTATATCCGGTCGAACATTTTAACATATTCTAAAATTTATCCGGAAAGCCAAATAGACAAAATTTGATACCCCGATCGAAACACCGAATCCCCAAAACAACTCCAGAAAATTCAACTCTTGAATAAATTTTAAAAATACCCAGAAAATCCAGCATAATTTAATAGGAGTTATTATGCAAACAGTGTACGATGACGTCATCATTCCGCCAGCGGAACCGCCGCAGAAGCCAGGCTTATGCCGCGGTTCCGCCGCGGGTTATACTGTTCATCAGTAAATTTTTGCGTCGTAATTCTTAAAATTCCCTGCTGAATTTTTTAAGCATTTTTAATCTGGAAAAATCCACGTTTTCAGAAAAAGTACAGAGAGCAAGTTTGTGATCGGGTTTCGGGTTCGTTCGGACTTCAAACTTCGTCTAGACTTCGCCTAAGGCTCTAGCTAGGCTCTGATACCACTGTAGGGTTCCTAGTCACTCTAGTGAGGTCTCACAAGACATCAACCATGCCAATTTAAAAAATTCTAGGTGCCGAGAGACCCGACTACGGATCGTTGGCTAGATTTCTAGGCGATAATGAACTAGTTAACACTTATCTAAAAGAATACGGAAATACAACCTTTGTAGATCCGGTGCTCCACCTCCATAGCTCCGCAACGAAGTCCCTTTGCTGTCCAAATGAATTCCCGGGCTCTAGCGTCGGCTTCGTCGGAGAATGGGCAAGCTAGGTCGTCGATGTCCATGCCGAAGATGATCTACGTCGAGGCATCGCTAAATCAAGCTCCGACTTCACCAAGTCAAGAAACTTGTGAAGAAAACACACTCTACTACTTGGCTAGAGGTAGAGGATGAAGAAATAGGAAGTGGGTAGACTTTAGAATTGGATTTCTCACTTGTTTCCATCAATCACCATTGATGGTCCAAGGTTTTCTTCTTTTTTAAGAAGATGAAGAAGAAGAAGATATTATGATAAGTTATTATTTAAAAATCAATAATCAAATCATACTTATCATAACATTAACCATGGTAATGTGTAGAGAGTTAATCATGGTTGAATGGAATGGCTAGGGTTAAGCATGAGACAAAATGGTCACTTGGTCAAAGTCTTCATGAAGCTTCAACAAGCTTCCAAAGTGAGCCACCATTTTGCATTATGCTTATCATTTACCAAAATGAATGAATAAATAAATAAATAGATATAAAAATGAAAACCCTAACCATTACATGACCATGGTTTAAACTTTACACAAAACACAAGTTAGCATGCATCATCAAACATGATACATACAAGTGCACAAAAATATATCACATATATAATGTGCACAAACCAAGTGAGAAAATCCATTTAAAGTAAACCAATACTAGTTAATGCAAACTAATATATCAAATATATAATTATACATTAAATCATCAAATCAACACTTGATTTAACGATCCGGTCATGTCGCACACAACCGACTAGTATACAATGTATCGGCTTATCGAATCAACGCTTGAATCGATAACTAGGTTATATCGCATACAACCATTCGACACATTGATCGCGAGAATGAATACGGTATCACATACACGCATTATTCTCGGTCCCGCACATATCTCATATGCGCTCCTATTTCGTTTCGCTTGAGCCAGGAAACCTCTGTGTAGGACTCTAAAGACTCGTCAATACGCCGGCAGCAGGTGATGATCATATCAAACACCCACAAGCCGCAAGCGGTCTGCTAAACGTAACGGCCACCCGGGTATTGAGCGATCAGAAGATCGACGAGCAAGCCCGCTCAAACTCCAGTGAATCCAACCAGTAACACTACCGTACAGTCCGGTCTGATCGTCTGATATGTCGCATATCTTGCCTAGGGGTGGTAAACGTCAGACCCCAATAGCTCGATATGTCGTGTCGATATGAGGCTCATAACGGGTCGAGAAACTACTGGTAACACTTACCAGCAATTCTCTGATCAGCCCTGGCCAGGGACTTCCTGTTATAGCCAATCGAACACAGTGCAACATCAACTCCCTATACCGGGAGAGACGAATCCCCTCCTATCGCTCATTGCCTCCATGTGACTCGGGACTGTACCCAAAAACCACCGTTTTGCACGCCCTCTTGGACGTGGTAAGATGGAAATCAAAGCACAGTGGGAACCACACAAGACTCTATGACGATCTCTGGTCAACAGACTACTCTGTACCAGTGTCACCAGAGAACTGCCATCTGACGTAAGGTATAATACCATCTGGGAGTTCTCGGCGAGTCCGTCCAGTGTACCCAGTCTCTACTGAGCACCCGTATATCATCCCTGATGTCAAACACCAATGGATTTGGGATCAACCATCGCCCATCTGTATGGGTCGAGAAGGTATACGCTAGTCTACTCTGGTATATCGATGCCCCGTCTCGATACACCCACGACTAGGGACTTTGAAGGATGTACTTATGGACTACCATGTCCCCACTAGTATGATTCGCATCATAGTCCAGGTAGTCAAGTACACATCCTAAGGGCTTTACCAACATGTAATAGAGAGGCAATCAGTATACACGTTAAGGTAAAGTGTAACCAGACAGCATACTATCATGTCGAGCAAGAAAGTCCTCCCTATATATGTCCCAGCATCCACTACAATATACATCCTCTGTACAGTAATGGCCTCTAGGGCATACATATAACTAACACGTATATGCCATCCACATTCTCCACAGGGTCCCGTCATCACCCATTAGGTTACTTAACTAACGACAGAGCGGGAACTGGACTAGCGCGGGTGTAAAACATATACAACATCTACTAGTATATATATCAATATATAATATTCGGTCAAGGCGTGAAAAAATGCAACATCACAAAAATGTAATAAGCATCACAGAACAATACAGATAATCTGGGATCCCCGGGTTTCATAGAGCCGCTACTGAAACCCGACGTTCCCCTGGTCGTGTGGATATCCTGTGCAATGAAATCTTAGACCCCTACGGGCGTGTAACGTTTCAAAATAATAAAATATTATTTTTGGGAATTTTTATAATTTAATATTATTTTAATATTCCGGTATAATTAAATACAAATAAATGGGGAAAAGTTATGGAAAATTCTTAAATAGGGTATTTTATGGAATTATGCCATTTTAAAGTTTTTATGATTAGTTATATGCTAATTTAGTGCTAATCGCGATTAAAAATCGCTAATCGGGTTTTTAGCATTTTTGTGCAAAAATGTGCACATATCATTTTCTACACTTGTTACATGTTTTGGGTGCATGGTTGCTTAGGGTTCACCATGGTGGGAGAAGAAAAGGAAAAGAAAAGAAAAGAAAAGGTAAAGTATGATGATTAGGAGAGAGGTAGGTATGGGGTTTACTTTTTGACTTGTAGAACCATTCCCCATCATTTTCCCCTTCTCATTCTCTCTCCTCTCCCTCTCCTTGAGCTGCTGCAGCCCCTCTCACTCTCTCTCCCTCTTCACAAAAAACCCTAGATCCACCATGAAATCAACCCCAAAACCCTATTCCCATTTCACAAAAAGTGTACCCGAGCTCACTAGCTACACCTTGAACCTAGCAAGAATGGATTTGGAGGACTTTGAGCAACTCAAGAATTTTCTTGAGTTGCCAGAGAAGGCAATTTCTATACCTATTAGAGTAGTATCTCATTTCTTTTGCATCAATACTAGTTTCATATCGATATGGTGTCGTTTTTGGACTTTGGAGAATTCTAGTTAGGGTTTAGGGTTAGACCTGAAATCAAAAGTGAAATTGAGGCTTGTGGTGACCCTAGAACCCCTGGTGTGATGATAGATTGAACCAAACCTGAAGCTCAAACACAGAATACGGATTTATGAGACGATGTCGGGGAAAAACTGTGAATCTGTGATCGTATTTAGGAATCTGCTATCATTCCGAGAACCCTAAAATAAAATTGAGTTGACAGTGAGATGTGCAGGCACCCTGGAACCACCACACCAAACCCTAGCCCCTAACTCCAATTCTCGGCCGTCGATAAATCCCATCTAGCAGCAAATTGCGGCAAGAGAAGGGGGGTTTGGTCTCGTTTTTGGTGCATGGCCCTATTTCCAGTAGTCTTGACCCATGGCATGTGCAATTTTGTTTGGTTCCAATCAGGGTAAAATCTGGGTTGATTTTCCTATGTTGGTGCATGGTTTACGACTTGTTTTAGCATGGATTTTGGTATTTGGTGATTTGTTTCTGTCGGGTGCCGTTTGGACGTCAACGACAAGTGGATATTGATCGTGTTTACAAGCGAGACGATAGGTTTTTACCTATGCGAGTAGCGTGTGCTGTTTTGGTTTTCCGATGTGATTTTCATGTGCTTTAGCGTTTGTGATATACTTGTAGGTACCCTACGTGATGTTGAGGTGAAGAAGATGAAGATGGTGACATCGGCATCGGCACACGAGAAGCAAGGTGAGTAGATTTATATCTACGGGGAGAAGTCGGGTGGATGGCGTATAGCACCCCCGCAGTCCGTGGTGATGTATACGAATACGTATACACACACATATATTTATTATGTGTTGCTTAAGATTATTGATGCTAATAATGGAATTATATGTGATAAGGATGTATTGGTTTAGTATAGTGCGAAACCCTAGAGTAGTGGTTGCACCCACTCATACACGTACATATATACTTGCATACATTCTTTCATTTATCTGTGCGCATATGGAGGTGTGTATATCTACACATGTGTATGGGACTATGTGTTCATATACGGGATTTGAGGATGATACGTGGGATTGAGATGAGTCGATGAGTTTTGATTTGAGGCCGTGAGATCGGCGGTATGACAGAGTTCGTATTTGAGATGCGACATGATGGTTTTAGTGGGCCTTTCGCCATGTGTTTTACCCCGCATTCATATTTATATAGATAGTATCGATATTACTAGACTTAGAGTTGTATCCTAGATTATGTGATACGATGGTAGTGATACCTGATATGTGATGAGATAATGTGATACTGACCCGTACCCAACTATTGGGATGCCGTACGACGATTTACCGTACGAGCTTTGTATTGATGTTAGATCCGCACTCATGACTCGAGGATGTTACATGATATACCGTATCGTACGTGATACTATTGAGGCGGGATCACCGACTATTGTATATATATGTATATATTGACTCAGATTTAGGTGGTTTTCATACCCCTCCCGATTGACTTGATTGTTGGGTCCCTAGTTCGCATAGTAGGCATTAGACTAGACCCGAGTCATACCTATTTCAAAACTAACGAATCGGGGATATTTTAAAGATAGGCAAAAAGGGATTCTACGGATATTTTCAAACGACACATCTTTTCTTAAAACACCGTAGCCCTTACTTTACCAAAAACCCTGATTCGTCTTATTTCAAAAGGCAAGGCTGCATGATATATTTATTGAGAGAGAGTCTGTACTGTTGCGTTGATTATTCGATTCCGCATACTCATGTTTTTGCATTGCATTGCTTGTGTTTATCGATATATTACAGTCATGCTGCTAGGACACCAGCACCATTATCGATGATGCGTATGTTCCACGTACACTTGTTTGCCGGCTCATACACTTCATCATCAATAATTGCCATTTCACTACACTGTAGTACTGTTGCATTCAGGATATGATTCTTGCATGACAGACTGATATGCTTACATTTCTTTTACATGTCACATACATCATGCTTTCTGATTATACGCATTGAGAGTTGTTGTTTCCATGATATTTCTGGATTTTGGGAACCGTGGGTATTTCAAAAGAGAATATGTCATTGCTTTAAAAACCCGGTTACCCTTGATATGATATTCCAGTGCGTCCACCATTTGTTTTCTCGGTGCTGAGAGCGACATGTGAAACCCGATTCGAGGAGTGGACGAGCCGATTGCAGGTACATGGTGGACCCGGTATGGTTCCCCTCGGCAAGATGATCGAAGGACTTTGCCGATTGAGCCTGGAGGTGGGCGAGTACCTACCGGTGATTGGTTGGACCTGGCGGTTATCCGGAGGATCCCGACCAGAGTCGATAGATGGATATGGGCGTACTGCTGGGGCCGAGGGCCGATTCCACAGAAGGAGCCCGATATATGAGGATTTACGTACCGATGCTGGGCACAGTTTTCATGATGTTTTCGAGTGTCGATGCTGGACACTCCGGTTCCATGAGTTTGACGTGTCGCGAGGGACACAGGTGGTTTATATCCTCATATTTCCATGCGTATGCTGATGATATTTACATGCATGATGGTTATTGTCACTGGGCGACGAGTGGATGGGATCCACGTACATGCAGATTGATTACATTGATCATACCTCATATTTATGATATGCTATTACCTGAGGCACTGGCACGAGCACTTGGCACTCCATTCATGTATAGAGATTACATTGCCAGTTTAGCATGCTGCATACTTATTCATATTGAGGTTTATTTTTATCTGATCGTATTGACCTAGGATGGGTCATACATTCGATCTTTGCTTGTAGATGTTTTCTATTCATGAGTTGGCAACTCACCCCCGTTGTGCCACAGTTCTTGCAGGTTTTTGCCGCACAGATTCCATAACGGCTTTTCTGGCACACTGCTTCCATACGGGTGACTTGCTTTGGTAGGTGGGTTCTTTTGTATCAGAACCGCTATTGTACATGTATTATTCATTGTATATTGAAATTCCATCAACCAAAACTTGTATATTGTTTCAGACTTAGACACAGTGATGTATTATTTCGACCTTAGAGTCGCGCTTGTAGTATTATGGCTTTCTAGCTGTTTTGAGTTTCTTTTTGGGTTTTGATCCTCGCCCTTTGGCGTTGTATATTATTATTTCTTGCGTGGTTGTGACCGTCGATTGACGAAGAGCTAGCTCCCGCTTGGGGATGCCTTTTATCATTTCATATATATTATTCTTGTTGTACCCCGTTCGGGGCCAGTTTTTACAAAGGAAACTCTACCGAAATTTTCAGAAAAGACTACACATTTTAAAATTGCATTTTCGGCTTAGTTATTTGAAAACTTTGATTTCAAACATGATTTCTTTACTTATTAAAAACCAGTTCCTTTATGTACTCTTTAAATGGTTTTAGATTTTTGGGCTTTTGGCTTACTTGGATCGGATGGAGTCCTATAGACTTCATATGGTTCAAGGGCCAGTCACGTGCTCTTTCGGGTCGTGACAAAGTTGGTATCAGAGCGCTAGGTTGACCTTGGTTCTGTCACGACCCGAAATTGGCACGTGACGGCCCTAATACTACGCAACGTCTACATGCGTAACATAGTAAAAGAAAGCCAAAACCCAGAAATCTAAACCATTAAAATACCAGAAAAGATAAGAAACATTGTTTAAAAGTTTTTGAAATCACAACCCAAATTCTTTAAAAGTCCAACTTTATTTCCTTTAAATTTCGGCAGCACCTCCTTTATAAAAACCAACCCCAAAAATGGGTACAACATAAATATAAAGTAAAGCATCCCCAACGGGAGCAAATCCATGCCCAAAGGCGGAAAACAACTACCACAACAAAAATACGACGCCGTAGCGAAGAAATAGAAGACGATATAAAGGAAACTGTATAAAAGACAACAAGTCACAACATAATATACAACATCGTCCTCACAAAGTCTCTAAGTCAATATGAAAATAGTAGATGGAGAGTACAAATATACAACGAATATACAATACAACAAATAACAACAAACCCACCTAAGCAAACTGCACACTTTGAGCTGATGCGGTATCCGCAGCAAAAGATGATAAGATGTGTGATAATAGCCTGCCTCTGAGTTTCCTGAGGAACACCTGCAAACGCTGTGGGACAACGGGGGTGAGTTGCCAACTCGTGAATAGTAAATAACATATGCAGGTAATCGCGAGTATGCACGTACAGCGTGAATCTAACATGTGCAATTAATAGCAATAAAAAGTCATATGAATGCAGAATAATGGAAAGTACTTTAGCAGGTACAACCAATATATCAAGCAATAATAATATGAAAATAGTATAAAATAATCACGCAATACGGGTGTGAGAATATAAATATGCAACAATCATGAAAGGTACACTAACAGGTACTACTAATACATGAAACAGTGCATAAACAATAAATGGGGAGCAAGGAATGAAATATGTCATTTTCACGGAATCCTGACATCGTGGTAGGATCACAATCCATCAAGACAAATCCAAATCCCAATTCCTCAAATCAGCCTCCAAATTGGATCTCATATCATATAAGTCTCACAAATCCTGAATGTACAATATCAAGTAGATCTCACATATCCCGTATGTACAATATCAAGTATATCTCACATACCCCGAATATACAATATCAAGTAGATCTCACATATATCCTGTAATCAATATCAAATAAATTCTCAAATGTCTTAAATCCAATGTCAATGCGTCCTTTACATTCTAGGTATATTTGCAAAAATAAATATGATGATGTATATAATTTAATGTCAATACACATATATTAGCGTCCCATTCCACTAATATTGGTGTAAGGGCATATATAACAGCGGCCTAAACCCCTGTTATATATACAAAGGAGTAAAAAGAAATATCATGAAACCAATGTGTCAAGCATCAACACAGAAATGCAGGTCTATCAGGTGCTGTCACCACGACTGGCACCCAGATAGGTACGTATCATACTCTATCCCGAAAGCTCGAGTGCCTAGCTCTGACCCTCGCCTCTCGACGTATCTATACGTACAAGACTCCCGTCTGTATCCCCATGATAACCGCTGAGTCATTGGTAATGTCACCGGAAAGTATGGTTCCCCCACTAACTCATCTCCTAACTGAGATTCTTGCCCCGGGTACCTCCGGTCCCCACCATGTACCCGCAGACGGTGCCTCCCGCTCCTCGAATCTGGTATATAATCAGAACCGACAAATCTCATGGTGGATACTGTAATATCATATCATCAAGGGAAACCGGGTTTTTCAAATAATGCATAATTTCATGAACTACCACGGTCCCCAAATCCAGAAAACATCATGAAAAATCCATATCTTAATGCGAAAATCCATGAATTTAATATATGCAAAAGAAAACTGTAATGTAAGCATATAAAGGAAAAGCCGCTATTTAACTGCAATAAGTCAAATAAAAATATATGCGGTTCCTAATTTCTCCAATTCTAAATAACATCAAGTAAAGATAAACATGTAGCTATAACCAGATATGTGTGTAAACATGAAGGTATAGCAAGGTATATATATCTACCTATCAGTAATGATGTAATATACCCTCAGGGTATAAGTGAAGTATGTATGCATGGTATACATGTAGTTATGTCATTATGTGTGTATGTACCTATCACTAATGGTACAATACCCTATAAGTATACATGTAACTAGCAAGTAAGCATGTCAAGGCATATATGTAAGCATATAAATATACAGGTATGCTATAAGTCAATGCGTAAAGAAATATGAATCAAAGTCTCAATGTTCCTAACCAAGCAATATCATATCTATAAGTGGGTTATGCGTGACATGGCAATTATTGACGGTGTGTGCAGTATACAATCAGTGCTCGTGCAACATGAATCGTCAATAATATGTGCAGTGTCCTAAGGATACTAGTCCAAGCAAAAAAATATCTAAGTAATAGGGTAAATGCGCAATTCTAAATATGACATAGAATATGTGACAGAAATAACATCTCTAGCCCAGATGCATAACGCCATGCGGGCGATTCCCCTATAGATGTTAAATCTACTCACCAACGCTCCTGGCTACGTGAAGCCTACCACTTGTTTTCCCTTTTCGTAGCATCCGAAGTTCCTGCTTGCGAACCTAAAATTTCACAAACACATCACAAAAGCAAAAATCCTACATCGACGAAAAGACATCGAAACGCAAGAATAACGCCCTGAAAATTGTACTGCGCACTTAGCGTATCTATCGCGCACGATATCGGCCAAAAACTCTAATTGGGGTCGCTAAACTACAAAACACCAAGTCTAGACCCCGATCGTCCCGATCGCACAACACAACTGTAACACCTTAGAATGTGTTTTGTAGCTAATTATATTTTAACATATTGTTTTTAATAAAAAGTTTACCAAATTAAGTTTTAAATATTTTATCCTAATTATTGAGTTTTTTATTAGAATTTTGTTAGGCACACACACACTTGTGCATGATAACTAGGGTTGTTTTTGGGGTTAAACCATGATTAGCAACCATGGTTGACCAACCTTTTTCTCTAACCTAGTTTTATTACTTGTTTATGTATCATGATAGTTTTAAATGGGTTTTAATTTTGAATTGGTGTTTGGTGCATGGTTGACTTTGAGAGAGAGGGGGAGAGAGAGAGAGAGAGAGAGAGAGAGAGAGCATGGGGCATCATGGCCTTTGCCATGCCTCATTTAATGAGGAAAGAGAGAGTGAGAAGGGGTCTTTGGAGTGTGCTCTCATTTCTCCACCTCATTTTCTATCTCTCATTCTCTCACTCTCTCACAAACACACACACACACTTCCAGCAGCAGCAGCTTCATCACAAACTCACACACACACACTGCAGAGAGAGAGAGAAGAAGCAGCAGCAGAAGCAGAAGAAGGAAGCAGCAGCAGCAGCACAGGCAGTGGCAGCAGCAACAACACTAGGAGCAGCAGCGACAGAGGCAAGCTCCAGCAACTGCAGCAGCCATCACCTCCTCCATACACCTCTTCACCTGCTCTCTAGGGTCCAATAGGGTATATTTCCGAACCCTATTGTTTGATTGCGCAGCTTGTGTGCTAATTAGCTAGTTTAGTGCTAGTTTTGGTGATTTGTGAGGTATTGTGGTAATTTGTTGGATGTGTTGGATACCCTAGTTTACTTAAGTGCTAATAGGGACATTGCAACTGAGAAATCCCCAGATTACACTAAAATACCATATAGTTTGTGATTTGTGCAATTTGTGACCTTTGAGGTGATATTTATGACTTTTGTGATCTGCTATAGACCCGGACCTTGCAGAGTAAAATTGTGGAAACTGGGACATGATACCTAGGTCTAGGATACACCACCAGAAGACGAGCCCCAAACCCCATGTTCAGGCCGCCAATTTTGGCATTCTGGCCGCAAATTGCGGCCAAGAAGAGGAGTTGGGTCTTGGGGTTTTGGGTAGGGTACTCTGCAGTGTTTTATAGATCATTGGCATGTCTAGTTTTGTAATATTGTACCTGTAGGAAAATCTGGGACTATATGTCGCTTTTGTGTTTAGTTGTGTTTGCGCGATACGCGCGATACGTGTGTGGGTTCTGTGATCCAGCGTATCGCGGCGTGTCGCGATGGTTTTTAGACGCGTACACACACGATTCAGCGTATCGTGCACACGCGCGTTTAGTTCGCGACGCGAGTTTCTCGTTTCGTTTCGATATCGCGTTTCGAGAGATATTGGGCTTATATGTGATTTCTTGTCGTACTTGCAGGTTTGCAGACGGACACAGCTACAGGGGAAGCAGGTGATAGGATTCACCCAGCGTGGAGTTTAGGTGAGTAGATATAACATCTACAGGGGAATCGCCCGCATGGCGTTATGCGTCTGGGCTAGGATTCAATTCCTGTCGCACATTCTACGTCATTGTAGAATTGCGCATTTACTGCATTTCCTAGATATAGCTATATACTGTGACTAGCAGCCTAGGACACTGCACACATTATTGACGGTTCATGTTGCACGGGCACGGATTGCATGCTACACACACACCGTCAATAATTGCCATGTCACACACTACCCCTTATAGCTACCATTGCTCGCCATACTTGACATCTAGTTTATCGGTATACCTATAGTGTATCATACCTTTAGTGATAGGTATATTTTCACTTGCGATACAGCTACAGGTATACCTCCTACATATTTTACCTATACTGGGAGGGATTTCCTATATATGTTACTATACCCAGGGGGGGTATACGACATCAGTTCCTATAGGTAGATACCTATACTTTGCTACACCTGTATGTTAGATACATATTCAGTGGTTGTCGCATATTCACATTACTGATGTTACTTAGCTGTACCTTGTCATGATTTCGCATACATCTGGTTCAGCTATATACTTGTGTTTACCTGCTCGCATTCAGATATATCGCATACATTATTCCTGTGTTTATGCATTGTTTATCTGGATTTTATATGATGTTTTCGGGATTTGGGAACCGCGGGAGTTCATGAAATTATGCATACATGTAACAACCCGGTTTCCTTGATATGATATTTCGAGCGTCCCCCATGAGTTTTATCGGTGCTGATTACCTACTCCATACGAGGTGTGGTTGCCGTATGAGAGTACATGGTGGGGCCCGGTATGGTTCCCCTCGGCAAGAAGATCGATGGATTTGCCGATTGAGCCTGGAGGCGGGCGAGTACCTACCGGTGATTGTTTTGACCTGGCAGTTGTCTGGAGGCTACTGGCCAGAGTAGAGAGATGGATGCGGGATGACCTGTACTGTCGAGGCCGAGGGCCGACACTACAGACGGACCCCGTGGGCTGTCCGGACTGACGGAGCCCCATATACGAGGATTTCTGTGTCGATGCTTGGCACACGGTTTCATGATATTTCTTTAACCCCTTTTTGTATATATAACAGGGGACTTAGCCGTTGTTATATATACCCTTACACCAATATTAGTGGAATGGGACGCTAATATATGTGTATTGCCCCCATCATATTTATTTCTGTACATATATTCACCTTTAGGATGCTAGAAACTTACTTGAGATTGGACTTGGGATACTAGGTGATTCATTGGGACTTGGACATTGGATACACCTATGTGATTGGTGACTTGTACATTCGGGATATAGGAGATTAATCGACATTGTACATTGAGGAGATGTGGGATTTATTTGATGTGAGTGCCCAGTGTGGGGCCTGGTTTGAGGATTTGGGAGTGGAGTATCTTAGTGGATTGTGATCCTGCCACGACGTCAGGTTTCCGTGGCAAATGACATATTCCACCCTACACCTCACCATTACCTATCTTATGCACAGATTCATATACTTTCGTAGTACTTGTAGTGTACCCTTATGATAGTTGCATATCCACATTATCATATCCTGTTTGCACGATTATTGTATGCCCCTGTCATGTTACTATTGCTTCACTTATTGATTGTACCTGCTAGTGTACTCTCTTTATTCCAGCATTGCATGACATATTATTACCACTGTAATCGCATATCTTAGATTCATGCTGTACGTGCATTCCTGCGATTACCTGCATATGTTTTATACTATTCACGAGTTGGCAACTCACCCCCGTTGTGCCACAGGTGTTTCAGGTTTTTCCCCAGAGTAGTCGAGGCAGGCTATTCCCCTATCCAGCTATCCAGCTACCATCTTTTGCTACAGATACCGCATCAGCTCACAGTACCCTTTGCATAGGTGGGTTAGACGGTTATCTGTATTATATATTGTACCTTCGTTGTATTGTACTCTCCATCTACTGTTGTATTATTGACATAGAGACTTGGTGAGGACGTAGTGTGTATTATGGTGGATTTGGTGTCTTTATATATACAGCTTTCTCTACTGTCCTTATTCTTCTGTTGTACTCATATTGATAGTCTTTAGAAAAATGGGGTGTTGCTAAAATTTTAAAGAAAGAAAGGAAGACTTTTAAAGAATTTGGGTTGCGATTTCAATTGTTTTCAAAACTTATATTATCTTTTCCGTATTTCTCATGGTTTAGATTTCTGGGTTTGGCTTTCTTTTACTACGTTGCGTCTTTAGGCGTTGCGTAGTATTAGGGCCGTCACGGGCCATTTTTGGGTCGTGACAAAGTTGGTATCAGAGCGTTAGGTTTTACCTTTCGGAGTGTAGGATGACCTTAGTATGATGGAGTAGGTAGCTTAAGCAGAGTAACGTAGTGTGTATGTCTGCAGCATACCCACAGCGCGGTACCTTGCATTAAGTGACCTAAGTACAAATTGCTTGACATTCCTTCCTTGATGATTCATATCTTTGAGATTCGATTTCCTCATTCTTATCGAATCTCATCTTATATCTATTTATAGCCTTGCCGCCGATGACTATGGGGACTCAGAGCGATGCAGCGAGGGCCGAGGTCAGGGTTAGCTCGGGTGAGCCGAGCACTGACCAGGATGGCACTCTAGTTGCACAGGTGCAGACGGATCAGCCTACGATCTATACTATGGATAGACTTTTGGTAGAGATGCAGGAGTTCCGCCAGACGATGAGTTCCTTGGTTGATGTCGTTCGGGAGCTACGACAGGAGGTTGTCACCCCTGTTACCCAGCTGTCCCTTACGATCAGCATGCAGCAGTCTGTCACCTACATAGCACCAGTGGTTGCAGCTCCAGTTGACGAGGCACACATTCCAGAGGCTCAGAGAGTTCCAGGACAGTGGAGGACTCGTACCAGCGTACCAGCCCAGAGGCAGAGGTTTGGTCGTCGAGACAGATTTCGTGGCCGTCACGGGAGTAGCAGAGGCTTGGGACGAGGACAGTCGTTCAGCTCTCATCCCCAGGATGGTCAGCAGTCAGCATGTGGATGTTTTCGATGCGGGAGCCTTCAGCACATCGTCAGGGATTGTTCCTTAGCACCTCGTCATGATCGTTTTCAGAGGGGCCGTGGACGTGGAAGATTCGCTCAGAGGGCTCAGGCTACCAGAGGAGTTCATCCAGCTGCGAGTAGAGGGCAGACACAGGAGTTTGCTTCTACTCATCGGGACGCGCAGACGTCCAATGTGGAGTTTTCAGGTACCCTTGAGTTATATTTTATTTTCTCTTGGTGTATTTGCTTGTTTCTTGCTTGTACTGTGGTTGGGTAGATTAGTCGTAGTTGTGCTAACTTCTGTCAGCGATCCTTTTGTTGCGCGACACGTATTTCAGTTTCGTGCCAATCGGATAGGAGGTAAAGATTCGTCCGTCGTTTTGATCCTTCTAGAGAGGTTGGATTTGACGTTCTCCTGGGCACGGACTGGTTAACTACGTGTTAGGCGTTTGTGGACTACCGTGTGGAAGCAAGTTAGGATTTGTTTTCCCCGGCAAGTCAGTTCTTGTTGTGCGGGTGCATAGTTGTGCCGCCTCTCACAGCTTGAATTCAGCCTGTTTAGCTAGTCGGCTACTGAGGAGGTGGCGTGGATTCTTGGCGTTCTTTCGTGATACCGGAGCCGCCGTGGGATTGCTGGACCGGGTTCTTTTCGTGCGAGAGTTTTTCCGACGTTGTTCCAGATGAGCCGGCGAAACTGAGGGAGCTTAAGGATCAGCTGCAGAGTTTTGGTTTGGGGAGTTTTGTGCGTCTGAGTGTTTCGCTTTTGGAAACTCCTATTTCTGTTCGTCGAGGAGGAAGACGGCAGCTTAGGGTTGCGTATCGACGGATCGTCAATTGAACCGGCTTACGGTGCGGATAGGTATCCTTCATCTCGCCGTGACGATTTCTTCGATCAGCTCCAGAGTGCGAGACATTTTTCTAAGTGTGCTTGGGATCAGGTCATCATTATTGTGGATTCGGAGTGACGGCATTCCGAAGACTGCCTTGTGCGTGCTACGGGCCTTGTGTGTTTTTGTGAGTCGTTGGATTCACTGTCGCCCTAGCAGCATTCGTAGATATGATGAGCCAGATTTCTGCAGGCCGTTCCTCGACCAGTTTCTGTCGTGTTATTTACGACATCCTGATCTACTTAATGTGTCTTGAGGGACAGGAGTAGCACTTGAGGATTTGTTATGCAGATACTGGGAGAGCATCAGCAGTTGCTAAATTCTCGGAGTGTTTCTTCAGGCTTGTTTGTGTTGACTCCTAGGTCTTGTAGTCGCGGGAGACGGTTCCGTATGGTTCCGAGGGAGATCGTGGCCGTACAGCTTAGGCCCAGACTTGTGTGCAGGACGGAGATCCGCAGATTGTTGGGCTTAGCAGGTTTTTGCCGCCGTTTCATGCAGGATTGCTAGAGTAGTGCTGCACCGTTGACTGAATTGACCAAAAGGAGGTTTCTTCTCTTTGGACTGAGGCATGTGTACGGAGTCTTCAGCAGTTGAAGATTCAGTCAACAACTGCATCAGTCTTTCTTTGCTTTTGGTTCGGGCGACCTTGTTGTTTGACTGTAATGTTTCTTGAGTGGGCTCGAGGGTGTACTGAGGTGACACTATAGAGATATCGCTTTTGCTTTCCCTACATTTGGAGGAAGTACAAGGAGGATATTCCACTCATGATCTGGAGATGGCCGCGGTGGTTTTGCGTTGGAGATTTGGGGACACTACTTGGTTGATAGTCGTGTCAGATTTTCCACGGACCGCTAGAGCTTAATGTACATCTTCCTGCAGCAGATTTGGATTGTTGTGATGGTCTTCTGCAGATTTACAGTTCTTGTGTGATCGTCGAGTGTAGCTTAGTTCGTCTCTACGGAGGGGACAGCTTGCTCATGTCCGCGCCCGACCACTTTCCTCAATTCTTTTTCGCGAGACACTGCCCGTCGAAGCTCGTACGTCAGAGATACTTGAGCATATTCGGCTGGGTAACGATTCGGAGACCTTGATTTGTGACAATGATGTGCTAAGTTAGGGACGCGTTTGTGTACCTGATTGGATCGGGTAGAGACGTATAATCCTAGAACATGCACATCTGTCAACTCCCTCTGTGCATTCAAATTCCACCAGCTTTGGCGTAACTTGTGAGATAGTTACAAGTGGACAGGAATGTAAGGAGAAGTTTCAGGTTTTGTTTCAGGTGTCAGTCTTGTTGTGTGCTTGGGTCGAGCATCTGAGGCCGGCTGGAGAATTGCCATCTTTTTACCTTTCCGAAGCAGGAATGGGAGCAGATCTCCATGAATTCCGTTATGGTTTCTACCCAGTTAGTTAGGGTGTGACTCCATTCGGGTTCTTGTCATCCGGTTTCACTCAGTTTGCTCAGTTGTTTGGTTAAGTTTGTGTGTTTGTTGTTTTGTTTGGTCGTCAGCAGCTTGGGATCGTCACTCGCCATCGTTAGGGTTCTCTTTCGATAGCTATTATCAGGAGATACTCTAATTGGCCACCCTTAGGCTTCGGGGTTAGGTCGTGTCGATCACCAGCCTGTTGTTTTCTGACTCTGCGTAGGTAGGATTTTGGACCCCAACTATGTCTAGAGAATTCGGGTTAGTCCAGTGTGTTCAGGTCAGGATGAGAACTGTCCATTGCAAACAGATGTCCTATGCGACTGTGTTGGTCGCAGGCTTGAGTGCGCAGTGGCAATGTCATGGATTCCTATGGACTTTCCGATGAGTGACGTGTTGGATTCTGGGGAGCTTATCCCAGGGTTTAGGTCCTTCTGAGATCCTATTAGCGAGTTAGTTTCGTTGCCTTTAACTTGGCACTTCCGCCCAGATTATTGGATTTTCACCTCGTATTACTTGTGATGATACTTTACAATTACCTTCTTGACCTTGCTCACATGTTTTGGCACTAGACCTTTTAGCTGGATGCGATCTTCCGTTCACCAGCAGCCATGCGTGCGGACGGCTCGGCAGGTGGAGGAACATCGGTCAAGGGTCTTGCTATCTGTGAAGGGTTTTCTTGGACGTAGCCGTATAGTGAGGTAGTCACTTGGGAGGCTGCGAGCGAGATTTGAGGATTTTAATCTTCTTTTTGAAGGTACAGGTAACAGTATAAGTTTTAAATTCGGGGACGAATTTCTTTTAAGGGGGGGAGATTGTAACACCTTAGAATGTGTTTTGTAGCTAATTATATTTTAACATATTGTTTTTAATAAAAAGTTTACCAAATTAAGTTTTAAATATTTTATCCTAATTATTGAGTTTTTTATTAGAATTTTGTTAGGCACACACACACTTGTGCATGATAACTAGGGTTGTTTTTGGGGTTAAACCATTATTAGCAACCATGGTTGACCAACCTTTTTCTCTAACCTAGTTTTATTACTTGTTTATGTATCATGATAGTTTTAAATGGGTTTTAATTTTGAATTGGTGTTTGGTGCATGGTTGACTTTGAGAGAGAGGGGGAGAGAGAGAGAGAGAGAGAGAGAGCATGGGGCATCATGGCCTTTGCCATGCCTCATTTAATGAGGAAAGAGAGAGTGAGAAGGGGTCTTTGGAGTGTGCTCTCATTTCTCCACCTCATTTTCTATCTCTCATTCTCTCACTCTCTCACAAACACACACACACACTTCCAGCAGCAGCAGCTTCATCACAAACTCACACACACACACTGCAGAGAGAGAGAGAAGAAGCAGCAGCAGAAGCAGAAGAAGGAAGCAGCAGCAGCAGCACAGGCAGTGGCAGCAGCAACAACACTAGGAGCAGCAGCGACAGAGGCAAGCTCCAGCAACTGCAGCAGCCATCACCTCCTCCATACACCTCTTCACCTGCTCTCTAGGGTCCAATAGGGTATATTTCCGAACCCTATTGTTTGATTGCGCAGCTTGTGTGCTAATTAGCTAGTTTAGTGCTAGTTTTGGTGATTTGTGAGGTATTGTGGTAATTTGTTGGATGTGTTGGATACCCTAGTTTACTTAAGTGCTAATAGGGACATTTCAACTGAGAAATCCCCAGATTACACTAAAATACCATATAGTTTGTGATTTGTGCAATTTGTGACCTTTGAGGTGATATTTATGACTTTTGTGATCTGCTATAGACCCGGACCTTGCAGAGTAAAATTGTGGAAACTGGGACATGATACCTAGGTCTAGGATACACCACCAGAAGACGAGCCCCAAACCCCATGTTCAGGCCGCCAATTTTGGCATTCTGGCCGCAAATTGCGGCCAAGAAGAGGAGTTGGGTCTTGGGGTTTTGGGTAGGGTACTCTGCAGTGTTTTATAGATCATTGGCATGTCTAGTTTTGTAATATTGTACCTGTAGGAAAATCTGGGACTATATGTCGCTTTTGTGTTTAGTTGTGTTTGCGCGATACGCGCGATACGTGTGTGGGTTCTGTGATCCAGCGTATCGCGGCGTGTCGCGATGGTTTTTAGACGCGTACACACACGATTCAGCGTATCGTGCACACGCGCGTTTAGTTCGCGACGCGAGTTTCTCGTTTCGTTTCGATATCGCGTTTCGAGAGATATTGGGCTTATATGTGATTTCTTGTCGTACTTGCAGGTTTGCAGACGGACACAGCTACAGGGGAAGCAGGTGATAGGATTCACCCAGCGTGGAGTTTAGGTGAGTAGATATAACATCTACAGGGGAATCGCCCGCATGGCGTTATGCGTCTGGGCTAGGATTCAATTCCTGTCGCACATTCTACGTCATTGTAGAATTGCGCATTTACTGCATTTCCTAGATATAGCTATATACTGTGACTAGCAGCCTAGGACACTGCACACATTATTGACGGTTCATGTTGCACGGGCACGGATTGCATGCTACACACACACCGTCAATAATTGCCATGTCACACACTACCCCTTATAGCTACCATTGCTCGCCACACTTGACATCTAGTTTATCGGTATACCTATAGTGTATCATACCTTTAGTGATAGGTATATTTTCACTTGCGATACAGCTACAGGTATACCTCCTACATATTTTACCTATACTGGGAGGGATTTCCTATATATGTTACTATACCCAGGGGGGGTATACGACATCAGTTCCTATAGGTAGATACCTATACTTTGCTACACCTGTATGTTAGATACATATTCAGTGGTTGTCGCATATTCACATTACTGATGTTACTTAGCTGTACCTTGTCATGATTTCGCATACATCTGGTTCAGCTATATACTTGTGTTTACCTGCTCGCATTCAGATATATCGCATACATTATTCCTGTGTTTATGCATTGTTTATCTGGATTTTATATGATGTTTTCGGGATTTGGGAACCGCGGGAGTTCATGAAATTACACATACATGTAACAACCCGGTTTCCTTGATATGATATTTCGAGCGTCCCCCATGAGTTTTATCGGTGCTGATTACCTACTCCATACGAGGTGTGGTTGCCGTATGAGAGTACATGGTGGGGCCCGGTATGGTTCCCCTCGGCAAGAAGATCGATGGATTTGCCGATTGAGCCTGGAGGCGGGCGAGTACCTACCGGTGATTGTTTTGACCTGGCAGTTGTCTGGAGGCTACTGGCCAGAGTAGAGAGATGGATGCGGGATGACCTGTACTGTCGAGGCCGAGGGCCGACACTACAGACGGACCCCGTGGGCTGTCCGGACTGACGGAGCCCCATATACGAGGATTTCTGTGTCGATGCTTGGCACACGGTTTCATGATATTTCTTTAACCCCTTTTTGTATATATAACAGGGGACTTAGCCGTTGTTATATATACCCTTACACCAATATTAGTGGAATGGGACGCTAATATATGTGTATTGCCCCCATCATATTTATTTCTGTACATATATTCACCTTTAGGATGCTAGAAACTTACTTGAGATTGGACTTGGGATACTAGGTGATTCATTGGGACTTGGACATTGGATACACCTATGTGATTGGTGACTTGTACATTCGGGATATAGGAGATTACTCGACATTGTACATTGAGGAGATATGGGATTTATTTGATGTGAGTGCCCAGTGTGGGGCCTGGTTTGAGGATTTGGGAGTGGAGTATCTTAGTGGATTGTGATCCTGCCACGACGTCAGGTTTCCGTGGCAAATGACATATTCCACCCTACACCTCACCATTACCTATCTTATGCACAGATTTATATACTTTCGTAGTACTTGTAGTGTACCCTTATGATAGTTGCATATCCACATTATCATATCCTGTTTGCACGATTATTGTATGCCCCTGTCATGTTACTATTGCTTCACTTATTGATTGTACCTGCTAGTGTACTCTCTTTATTCCAGCATTGCATGACATATTATTACCACTGTAATCGCATATCTTAGATTCATGCTGTACGTGCATTCCTGCGATTACCTGCATATGTTTTATACTATTCACGAGTTGGCAACTCACCCCCGTTGTGCCACAGGTGTTTCAGGTTTTTCCCCAGAGTAGTCGAGGCAGGCTATTCCCCTATCCAGCTATCCAGCTACCATCTTTTGCTACAGATACCGCATCAGCTCACAGTACCCTTTGCATAGGTGGGTTAGACGGTTATCTGTATTATATATTGTACCTTCGTTGTATTGTACTCTCCATCTACTGTTGTATTATTGACATAGAGACTTGGTGAGGACGTAGTGTGTATTATGGTGGATTTGGTGTCTTTATATATACAGCTTTCTCTACTGTCCTTATTCTTCTGTTGTACTCATATTGATAGTCTTTAGAAAAATGGGGTGTTGCTAAAATTTTAAAGAAAGAAAGGAAGACTTTTAAAGAATTTGGGTTGCGATTTCAATTGTTTTCAAAACTTATATTATCTTTTCCGTATTTCTCATGGTTTAGATTTCTGGGTTTGGCTTTCTTTTACTACGTTGCGTCTTTAGGCGTTGCGTAGTATTAGGGCCGTCACGGGCCATTTTTGGGTCGTGACAACAACACAAACAATTACGAGGAATAAAATAGATATAACCTCGCAACGACCAATCGAACCCACGTCGGAAAAACCCCGAAACCTAGAAAACAACTTATCGCAATATTTCGCACTAGTTTCAACCTAACGCATATCTAGCGATTACAAACACCCTAATATAGCTTAACTAAGCTATCTAAACCATTTCTATATTTTTAACACTTGCTAATTATGTTTTAGCAAAAACCTAGTAAGCTAATTGCATAATTAAACAAAGTGTTCATTAGTAAAAATTAACATTTCCTACTAGGTTAATCATCTCCAAAACACAAATTAACACTTCAAATGAATACTAAACACTTAACAAAATTTAACCCTAACATGAATTTCTTAAACCAAATATAAATGAATTAAACATAATTTTAAAACTAAACTAAACACATAATTAGCTAACTAAATTAGCTAGAAAAAGATTACAGCAAATATAAAAGGATTAAGCTAAGAATTATACCTCCCCAAGAACACCAAAATGAATTTAATCTCACTTCATAGCATCAAAAAAACCAAGCTTTATAGAAGATCCATGAAGGATTCGTGAAGGAAATGAAGGAAAATGATTATATTTGAATTTTTGTGATTTTATTTGGATTTTTCATGATTTATTTGATGCAAAATGAGTTGAAAAAGAGTGGGAATGATGGAGAGCAGCAAGGGGAAGGGAAGGGCCGGCCAAGGGGGTGAGGAGGGTATTTTTGTGAATTTTTGTGAAGAAGTTGCTAGGAAAAAGAGTAATAAATGCTTAATAAATGCACTTTGCCACCTTAACACATTTTCTTTTCTTTTTAAAATAAAACCTTTTGCACTCCAAAAAATATCTAGATATTTTAAAAGAAGTTTCCAAAATATTCAAGTGACAAAAAAAATAATTTATTCTTAAGAGAAGAAATTTCCCGATTTACGTGCACCAAATACAGCTTAAAATAATATTTTATTTGGGAAAAATTCTATCTGAACCAAAACCTCCCAAATACCCCTAAAGTTCGCGCACAAGCTTTATTTTAGCTAAAAAAAGGTACCGACAAGCTTATACAGACGTTTGATCGAAATCGGGTTAAAACGGAAAATACCGACAATTTTGCCCTGAAACGGAAAAATTCGCAAAACGATTTCTGAAACGTTACAATCTCCCCCCCTTATAAAAATTCGTCCCCGAATTTAAAATTTTCACTAAGCGTACCTTCAAAAAGAAGAGTACAAAACTCCCAATTCTCGCTCGCAGCCTCCCAAGTGATCATCTCACTATACGGCTACGTCCAAGAAAACTCTCCACAGATAGCAAGACCCTTGACCGAAATTTCTCCACCTGCCGGGCCATTAACACCAATGGCTGCCGGTGAGCGAAAAGATCACGTCAAAGCAAATGGTCTAATGCTGAATCGTGTGGAAAAAAATCATGAAGGTAATTGCAAAGTATCGACACAAGGAATACGGGGTGAATATTTAATAATCTGAGCGGAAGTGCCAAATTAAAGGCAACGGAACTAACTCACTTTAAGGATCTCGAAAGGACCTACAATTCTGGGTAAGTTTCCCAAAACTCAACACATCCTTCATCGGAAAAATCCGTAGGAATACATGATCTCCCACTGCGAACTCGAGCCTGCTATCACCATGGTCGGCATAAGACCTCTGTCCATACAGGACCGTCATCATCCTCACCTGAAACAGCTGGATCATTTCCGAAGTCTCTAGACTAGCTGGGGTCCAAAAATCCTACTACGCAAAGTCAGAAAAACAGACTGGAGATCGACACCACCTAACAAACAAAACTTAAAGGTTGTCAATTGGAATGTCTCCTGATAACTGCTATCGAAGGAGAGTCCTAACAATGGAAAGTGACGATCCCAACTGCCGACAAAAATTAGTACGTATGCACGAGTATAAACTCTGTAGTCGGTATAGCCCGCTCTCACAAAACCATCATCCTGCGGATGGAAAGACGGAGCTAAAGTTCAACCAGTACCCAAGGCTTCCTAAAGCTCCTGCCCAAGACGGCAAGCGAACAGGGTGGCTTCATTGGATACGACTGTTAGTTGTATGTATGCCCTAGAGGCCAGTATTGCACATATGATGTATATTATATTGGATGCTTGGACATATATAGAGATGACTTTCTTGCTCGATATGATAGTATGCTATCTAGTTACTCTTTATCTTAACATGTATACTAGTCTCTTTATACGGTCTTATAGTTACATGTTGGTAAAGCCCTTAGGATGTGTACTTGACTGCCTGGACTATGATGCAGATCATACTAGTGGGGACATGGTAGTCCATAAGTACATCCTTCAAAGTCCCTAGTCGTGGGTGTATCGAGACGGGGCATCGATATACCAGTGTAGACTAGCGTATACGCTTCTCGACCCATGAGATGGGTGATGGATGATCCCATATCCATTGGTGTTTGACATCAGAGATGGTGTACGGGTGCTCAGTGGAGACTGGGTACACCGGACGGACTCGCCGAGAACTCCCAGATGGTATTATACCTCACGTCAGATGGCAGTTCTCAGGTGACACTTGTGCAGGTTAGTCTGTAGACCCGAGATCGTCATAGAGTCTTGTGTGATTCCCACTGTGCTTTGATCTCCACCTTACCACGTCCATGAGGGCGTGCAAAACGGTGGTCTTTGGGCACAGTCCCGAGTCACATGGAGGCAATGAGCGATACGAGGGGTTTCGTCTCTCCCGGTATTGGGGGTTGATGTTGCGCTGTGCTCGATTGGCCGTAACAGGGAAGTCCCTGGCCAGGGCTGATCAGAGATTTGCTGGTAAGTGTTACCAGTAGTTTCTCGACCCGTTATGAGCCTCACATCGACACGACTTATCGGTTATTGGGGTCTGACGTTTACCACCCCTAGACTAGATATGCGACATATCAGACGAACAGACCGGACTGTACGGTAAGTGTTACCGGTTGGATTCACAGGAGTGTGAGCGGGCTAGCTCGTCGATCTTCTGATCGCTTAATACCCGGGTGGCCGTTACGTTTAGCAGACAGCTTGCGGCTTGTGGGTGCTTGATATGATTATCATCTGCTACCGGCGTATTGACGAGTCTTTAGAGTCCTACACAGAGGTTTCCTGGTTCAAGCGAAACGAAATATGAGCACATATGAGATATGTGCGGGACCGAGAATAATGCGTGTATGTGATACCGCATTTCATTCTCGCGATAAATGTTTCGATTGGTTATATTCGATATGACCTAGTTATCGAATCATTGATTCGATAAATCGATACATTGGATACTAGTCGGTTATGTGCGACATGACCGGATCATTGAATCAAATGTTGATTTAATGATTTAATGTATGATTATATATTTGATATATTAATTTGCATTAACTAGTATTGGTTCACTTTAAATGGATTTTCTCACTTGATGTGCACATTGTATATGTGATATATTTTTGTACACTTGTTTGTATCATGTTTGATGATACTTGCTCACTTGGGTTTGTGTAAAGATTAAACCATGGTTATATGAATGGTTAGGGTTTTGATTATTTACTTAGTTATTTATTTATATATTCATTTTGGAAATTATTAAGGATGGTGGCTTATTTTGTTTTATGTTGAAGCTTCTTGAAGCTTTGAACAAGTCCACCATTCTTATCTCATCCTTAACCCTAACCATTCCAACTAACCTTAGTTTAATCTCTACACTTGACCATGGTTTGGATTATGATAAGTATTCATTTTCTTTTCTTTTTAAAAAAAACTTATCATATTCTTTCTTCTTCTTGATCATCTTCTTCTTCAAGAAAGCTTGATGCCATCAATGGCAACTTGAGTTCTAAAGTGAGAAATCCAATTCTAAAGTGAACCCACCTCTTATTTCTTCACCCTCTACCTCTTGCCAAGTTGTTTTGGGTGTTTTCTTCACAAGTTTTTCAAATTTGTGAAGTCGGAGCTTGAACTTGTGATGCCTCGACGTAGATCATCTTCGGCACGAAGCCGACGACCTAGTCCGCCCATTTTCCCGATGAAGCCGACGATTGAGTTCGGGATTCGAGATGGACAGCGAGAGGACGACTACATGGAGCTAAGCAAGTGGATAACCGGATCTACAAAGGTTGTAGCCTCTCACTTATAGTTAAATGGTTAACTAGATTATTGTATCGCCTAGATTTCTAGTCGACGATCCGTACTAGGGTTTCTCGGCACCCATAAAATTTTAAATTCGCATGGTTGATGCCTTGTGAGACTTCATTAGCATGCCTAGGAACCCTACAGTGGTATCAGAGCCTAGCTAGAGCCTTAGGCGAAGTCTAGACGACGTTTGAAACCCGAACGAACCCGAAACCCTAAAACCCAAGTGCTCTCTGGACTTTTTCTAAAATCTGGGATTTTTCCACATTAAAAATATGCAGAAAATTCAGCAGGGAATTGTAAGAATTACCGTGAAGCCCGTACCCATAATTCCATCATAGTGCGGCGGAACCGCGGCAGAAGCATGGCTTCTGCGGCAGTTCCGCGGCCAACTAATGGGTTTAGTCAACCATTTTTGCACAGTAATTCCTATGTTATGGTGCTGTATTTTCTGGGAATTTTTATTTTGACTCAAGAGTTGAGTGTTCTGGGGTTGTATTGGGAATCGACGATTCGATCGGATTATCAAATCTTGTCTATGTGGCTTTCCGGATAACTTTAGAATATGTTAAAAAGTTCGACCGGATATAAATACCCAACTTTTCCCCTGTCGGGAAATTTCCAAGTGTTGGATTTTTCTATGGTTTAAGGACGTTCTGAGTAGTGCAAGTAACGCGATGGTCCCTCTAGAAGACAACAAACCTTAACTCGATTATGTGACCGTCTTGAACTGCCCTTTGAACCTTCGGGTTTGGGGCAGTACGGCGTGCCACATGTGAGGCGTTGGCTTGACCCTTCTACGGCTGGACCGTTGGTACTGAGGCATGAAGTGAATGTCTTTGAACCTAATTCATGTGTTGAACGGTTTCGGGAAAACTTGGGTGTTCGAATGTTCGATCGGAAAGTTTAATATATTCTATTTATTCGGAATGGGATACAATAATTGGAATTCACAAACAGTTATGAGATAACTGAATGAATGTTATAAATCTAGCGGTTTAGTTTCACATGATATTGAAAAGAGTTTTCGATAATGAAACTAAAATGCGGGGTTTATAACTATTAGGCATGTGATGTCTAAGTATTTCATTTGATTAGGCATAAGATGTCTAAAGAGGTTGCGGATTCCAATTGTTGTAGTTTTACACTTTCTTTTCTGTGACCGTAAGTGTAATATGTGATATCGCCGATTTCGTTGCTATATGTCAACGATAATTGGGATGCGCATATTTACTTACGTTGATGACATGTGATGTTATGTGTTGCTGGATATGTTATATTGGATCGTCGTGTTCGAATAGCCGGGGGTTTTTATGTGAGATGAGTGTTTTTCATTTTCATTCATATAAAAACTTGTATGTAATATTCTTTTATTTGGGGCACTTCCAGGTAGCGGAAGTTGACACCCTTTGTATATTATTTACTTTTCCGCATTAGGATAGACCCGAGGTGGGGAGCACAAGTAACCGGGTTCTGGGGTCCAGTGGGAGACCAACTCGAGGAGTCGAGTCCGGGTCTCCTAACCCTAGAATTGGCAGGGTTGCTTGCCGCTCTCGTAGGGGTCTAGGGGTGTGGGATTGGCTATTCATCACGACCGTGGAATCCGTGTTTTGTACTGGCTCGTATTGAAAACACGGATGTCCTAGTATATCCAATATTTCATATGTTTCTTCTGCTGCGATATCTGTGATGTGATCATGTGATGTTCTGTGATAGATACAGTATATAGTATATATGATATATTATATAGACGTTACTTATGTTTTGCACCCGCACTAGCCCGGCCCTGCTCTGTCGTTAGTTACCTAACCTAACGGTGCACGAGGGGACATTCAGGCGAATGCGGATGGCATAAGTGTACGTCGTATTTATCTGTGATGTTTAGGTGACTTAAATGATGGGACTTCATTAATGTGATCAATGAAAGAAAAGAAACCTAAGATGTTGTAGAATAAAATTTTAAATAAAACAGGTAGCTACAGTTCTTGCTTTGCATAGCGGTATATATGATATACCCTGCACCTTATTCGATGAGGAAAGGGCCGACGATCCCTTCACCGGGAGTGACCCCTTTAGCAAAACTTGAAAAGCCTCCAAATCACTCCATTTAAAAACTTCATTTGATTCTACAACGATATCAAGTTCATTAGGCTCATGGTTTTCTGAAAACCTGCGTAGCCCTCCGTCATTTCAGATAAGTACTACTTAGTATTCGTGCTACGGTAGTTTGGCATTCGTCAAGGCGTAGTGTACGGTAGCTAACTAGTATTTATCTGTTTATGCATATGATGCAGATTGGATTAGGGTATTCGTACGGCGTTGTTTGGCATTCGTCAAGCGTCGTGCGGGTGGGTTTAATTCAATCAAGAAATGTACGGGTTGAACTTGACTAGTGGACTATGGGTTGTTTGGCATTCGTCAAGGTCATATAACACTAGGGGTAAAATATTATTGGGAATTTCAAGTGTTGAAATTTGCAATGAGATTGCATACCTTCTATGAGATAGTTGGATCCCGATACCCACTGCGAGTAAGAGTTACTCCTGGGAGAGTTTTACACATTACAATTAGCCGATCAAGTAGGTGTCTAGAAAGGTGTCAACGAGGTTACGCCTCTGGGAAAACGAGGTTTACATTAATTAGGTTCGTGCGAAAGCACGGGGGACCTCCCTCAAAGTACCGACACTGGCCTGGCTGAAAGATTGGCGAACTTGTAGTGTGTAATTAATCCCGGCTAATCTTTCCTTTTAAGGTTTGAAGGAAGATTTGATAAAAAGCAGTGGGAGCCATCCTGATTAGATAAGATAATAACCAATCTGATCTTGCACGAGCATACGCTAAAGTGTTTTCTTCTCTCTCTCTCCAGGTAGCGACCATTTCATGCCTTAATCAAGATAATAATATGGATGTATTGACCGAACCCGTATGTTTTACTGTGCAGGGGAACGTTGGACCTGTTCTTTCTTATAAGAGTTATGAGACTGGACAGGGAATAGGAGAATATCTAGATTCTCAAGCCGCCCAAAAGAACATGCATGTTGATGCATCTTCTACAGGTGTGTTAGTTATTGAGAACTGTTTCTCAGTTCACCCTACGTCCTGGGTATTAGATACCGGATCAGGATCCCATATATGTAAACAGCTACATGGGCTACGAAAAGGTAGAGAACTGGGAAAAGGTGATCATTCCGTTCAAGTTGGGAACGGTGCAAATGTTGCAGCCAAAGTAGTTGGCGAATATCATCTTGTATTACAAAGTGGTGATACAATGATTCTGAATGAGTGCTATTATATACCGAACATGATGTGCAACATTATATCCGTTTCTTTATTGAGTAAAGAAGGATATAATTTTGTAGTAAAGGATAATGTTATGAATATATTCCTAGATCAAAAGTTGATTGCATCAGGCTCGCTACATAATGGCATATTCATTCTAAATCAAGATACAGTCCTCAATATACAAAACATACACAAGAGGAAAAGTTCAGAAATGAACGAATCCTACTTGTGGCATTGTAGACTTGGTCATATCAATGCGACACGACTGGCTAAGTTACATAAGGATGGTTATTTGAATCCGTTCGAATTATCATCTTATGATACTTGCCATTCATGTCTCAAAGGAAAAATGACCAAAACTCCGTTTAGTGGACACGGAGAAAGAGTTACTGAACTCTTAGGACTGGTACATGTGATGTATGCGGTCCCATGTCTACCCTTGCCAGGAACGGTTCTTCCTAATTCATTACATTCACTGACGATCTCTCTAGATACGGGCATGTGTTCCTATTGAAACAAAAGTCTGAAGCTTTTGAGAAATTCAGAGAATATAAGCACGAAGTAGAGAACCAAACGGGCAAAAGTATTAAGATCCTTCGATCTGATCGAGGAGGAGAATACTTGAGCAATGAGTTCCAAGATTATCTAAAAGAGAATGGGATTCTCTCTCAGCTTACTCCACCTTATACACCACAGCACGACGGTGTATCGGAACGAAGGAATCGCACCCTATTAGATATGGTGCTTTCAATGATGAGTACAGCTGAGTTACCTATTTCCTTCTGGGGGTTTGCGCTTGAGACAACCATACACCTATTGAATATGGTTCCTATCAAATCAGTGCCTACCAGTCCATATGAGATATGGAAAGGGAAGAGACCATCTCTTAAGTATGTTAAGATATGGGGCTGTCCAGCCTATGTCAAAAGACAAAATCCGGACAAACTCGAGGCAAGATCAGTCTTATGTAAGTTTGTAGGATATCCTAAAAATTCACAAGGGTATATCTTCTACCACCCCGAGGAACAAAAGGTGTTTGTTTCTCGACATGCCACTTTCTTAGAAAATGGTTTTCTTATGAAACAGATTAGTGGCATTGAGGTAGAACTGGAAGAGGTTCCAGCAACACAAACTATAACAGAAGACTAGGTAGAACCAGAGGATTCAGTAGTACCCGACGAACCCCAGCCTCTCCGCCGATCTAGCAGGGTTTCTCATCCACCTGAGAGATACTACGGTTTTCTCATTGACGGTGGAAGTGAGGATTGCATTATGGAGGATGATGACCCAACTAGCTTCGAGCAGGCCATCACGAGTAGGGACTCAGTGAAATGGCTGGATGCTATGCGGTCCGAGGTGGAATCCATGTACACCAACAAAGTATGGACTTTGGAAGTTGCTCCTGAAGGGGTAAAACCCAATGGGAGCAAGTGGATCTTCAAGAAGAAACTTGGTGTAGATGGGAAAGTGGAGACTTTCAAAGCTAGACTTGTTGCAAAGGGTTTTCGTCAAAGACCAGGTGTGGACTATGACGAAACCTTTTCTCCAGTGGCTATGCTTAAATCCATTCGGATCATGCTTGCCATCGCTGCATATCATGACTACGAAATCTGGCAAATGGATGTTAAGACCGCCTTTCTAAATGGTGATTTAGAAGAGTGCGTGTACATGACTCAGCCAGAGGGCTTCGTAGACAGTGGGAGCAGCGGGAAGGTGTGCAAGCTGCTTAAATCCATTTATGGATTAAAGAAAGCATCGCGGAGTTGGAACATCTGCTTTGACGTCGTTATCAAAGAGTTTGATTTCGTCAAAAACCCAGATGAACCTTGTATCTACAAGAAGGTGGCAGAGAGTAAGGTTGTCTTCCTCGTATTGTACGTAGACGACATACTCTTGATAGGAAATGATATTCCTATGCTGCAATCGGTCAAGCTCTTCTTATCACAAAGATTCTCAATGAAAGATCTTGGTGATGCCTCCTGCATATTGGGAATAAGGATCTATAGAGATAGATCCAAACGGATATTGGGATTGTCCCAATCCAGGTACATTGACACCATACTAAAGAGGTTTAGTATGGAAGATTCCAAGAGTGGGAACTTACCCACGATCTTTGGAGTCACTCTCTCCAAAGAGATGTCTCCCAAGACTGATTTGGAGAGAGCTCGCATGCAAGGGATACCCTATGCTTCGGCTGTAGGCTCTATGATGTACGCGATGCTTTGTACCAGACCCGATGTTGCATACTCACTAAGTATAGTGAGCAGGTATCAAGCTGATCCTGGAGAGAGTCACTGGACAGCTGTGAAGAGCATTCTCAAGTACTTACGAAGGACTAAAGAGATGCTCTTGGTGTATGGTAACGGAGAACTCCAAGTGGAGTCCTTTACCGATTCGAGCTTTCAGAGTGATAAGGAAGACTCTAAGTCGCAGTCGGGATTTGTCTTTACCCTTTACGGAGGGGCGGTTAGCTTGAAGAGTTCCAAGCAGGAAACCGTGTCAGACTCGACGATGGAGGCTGAATACATCGCTGCCAACGATGCTGCCAAAGAGGCTGTCTGGATCAAGAAGTTCATTACTGAACTTGGAATGGTTCCATCCATTGAGCATCCAATACCTTTGTATTGTGATAACAATGGAGCGGTGGCTTTGGCCAAGGAACCCAGGTCCCATCAGCGATCCAGGCATATTCTGAGGCGGTATCACCCGATCCGGGAGATAGTTGATCGCCGGGAGATCGAGGTCAGGAGAGTTGACACGAAGAATAACACGGCGGATCCACTCACGAAGGCCATTCCCCAGATACAGTTTGAGAGACTCTTCGGGATGCTCGGTATGCGATACTACAGCAGCTGGCCCTAGTGCAAGTGGGAGATTGTTAGTTGTATGTATGCCCTAGAGGCCAGTATTGTACAGATGATGTATATTATATTGGATGCTTGGACATACATAGAGATGACTTTCTTGCTCGATATGATAGTATGCTATCTGGTTACTCTTTATCTTAACATGTATACTAGTCTTTTTATACTGTCTTATAGTTACATGTTGGTAAAGACCTTAGGATGTGTACTTGACTGCCTGGACTATGATGCAGATCATACTAGTGGGGACATGGTAGTCCATAAGTACATCCTTCAAAGTCCCTAGTCGTGGGTGTATCGAGACGGGGCATCGATATACCAGTGTAGACTAGCGTATACGCTTCTCGACCCATGAGATGGGCGATGGATGATCCCATATCCATTGGTGTTTGACATCAGAGATGGTGTACGGGTGCTCAGTGGAGACTGGGTACACTGGACGGACTCGCCGAGAACTCCCAGATGGTATTATACCTTACGTCAGATGGCAGTTCTCTGGTGACACTGATACAGGTTAGTCTGTAGACCCGAGATCGTCATAGAGTCTTGTGTGATTCCCACTGTGCTTTGATTTCCATCTTACCACGTCCAAGAGGCCGTGTAAAACGGTGGTTTTTGGGTACAGTCCCGAGTCACATGGAGGCAATGAGCGATAGGAGGGGTTTCGTCTCTCCCGGTATTAGGGGTTGATGTTGCGCTGTGCTCGATTGGCCGTAACAGGGAAGTCCCTGGCCAGGGCTGATCAGAGATTTGCTGGTAAGTGTTACCAGTAGTTTCTCGGCCCGTTATGAGCCTCACATCGGCACGACTTATCGGTTATTGGGGTCTGACGTTTACCACCCCTAGACTAGATATGCGACATATCAGACGAACAGACCGGACTGTACGGTAAGTGTTACTGGTTGGATTCACAGGAGTGTGAGCGGGCTAGCTCGTCGATCTTCTGATCGCTTAATACCCGGATGGCCGTTACATTTAGCAGACCGCTTGCGGCTTGTGGGTGCTTGATATGATCATCATCTGCTACCGGCGTATTGGAGAGTCTTTAGAGTCCTACACAGAGGTTTCCTGGTTCAAGCGAAACGAAATAGGAGCACATATGAGATATGTGCGGGACCGAGAATAATGCGTGTATGTGATACCGCATTTCATTCTCGCGATAAATGTTTCGATTGGTTATATTCGATATGACCTAGTTATCGAATCATTGATTCGATAAATCGATACATTAGATACTAGTCGGTTATGTGCGACATGACCGGATCATTGAATCAAATGTTGATTTAATGATTTAATGTATAATTATATATTTGATATATTAATTTGCATTAACTCGTATTGGTTCACTTTAAATGGATTTTCTCACTTGATGTGCACATTGTATATGTGATATATTTTTGTACACTTGTTTGTATCATGTTTGATGATACTTGCTCACTTGGGTTTGTGTAAAGATTAAACCATGGTTATATGAATGGTTAGGGTTTTGATTATTTACTTAGTTATTTATTTATATATTCATTTTGGAAATTATTAAGGATGGTGGCTTATTTTGTTTTATGTTGAAGCTTCTTGAAGCTTTGAACAAGTCCACCATTCTTATCTCATCCTTAACCATAACCATTCCAACTAACCTTAGTTTAATCTCTACACTTGACCATGGTTTGGATTATGATAAGTATTCATTTTCTTTTCATTTTAAAAAAAAAACTTATCATATTCTTTCTTCTTCTTGATCATCTTCTTCTTCAAGAAAGCTTGATGCCATCAATGGCAACTTGAGTTCTAAAGTGAGAAATCCAATTCTAAAGTGAACCCACCTCCTATTTCTTCACCCTCTACCTCTTGCCAAGTTGTTTTGGGTGTTTTCTTCACAAGTTTTTCAAATTTGTGAAGTCGGAGCTTGAACTTGTGATGCCTCGACGCAGATCATCTTCGGCACGAAGCCGACGACCTAGTCCGCCCATTTTCCCGATGAAGCCGACGATTGAGTTCGGGATTCGAGATGGACAGCGAGAGGACGACAACATGGAGCTAAGCAAGTGGATAACCGGATCTACAAAGGTTGTAGCCTCTCACTTATAGTTAAATGGTTAACTAGATTATTGTATCGCCTAGATTTCTAGTCGACGATCCGTACTAGGGTTTCTCGGCACCCATAAAATTTTAAATTGGCATGGTTGATGCCTTGTGAGACTTCATTAGCGTGCCTAGGAACCCTAAAACGACCCTTGAAGGAACTCCATGCAACGCACAAACATAACAAAGAACAACTGAGCAGACTGAGAAAAATCGGACAACAAGCATCCTAATGGAGTCACACCCTGACTAAACCTGGGTAGACAACATAACGTATTTCATGGAGATCTGCTCCCATTCCCACTTTGGAACAGTTAAAGATTGCAACTCTCCAGCCGGTCTCAGATGCTCAACCAAAACACACAACAAGACAACACCTTGAAACGAAATCCGAAACTTCTCTTTACATCCTTGCCCACCCGTAACTATCTCACAAGTCACGTCAAATGCTGGTGGAACTTGAATGAGTACAGAGAGTTGACAATGTGCCTGCTCTAGGATTTCACGTCTCTACCCAATAGTATCAGGTACATAAACGCATCCCTAAACTCATCACACCCTTGTCACTAATCAAGGACTCCGAATCATTAGCCAGCCGAGTATGCTCAAGTATTTATGACGAACGAGCATCGGCGGGCAGTGTCTCGCGAAAGCGACTAAGGAAAAGTGGTCGGGCGCGGACATGAGCAAGCTGTCCCCTCAGTAGAGGCGAACTTAAGCTGTGCTCAACGATCCCACAAGAACTGTGAATCTGAAGAAGACTATCTCAACAATCAAAATCCGCTGCAGGAAGATGTACATTAAGCTCTGATAGTCCGTGAGAATTTGACACAACTCTCGAACAAGTAGTGTCTCCAAATCTCCAACGCAAGACCACCGCGGCCATCTCCAGATCGTGAGTGGAATATCCTGCTAGTACTTCCTCCAAATGTAGGGAAGCAAAAGCGATAACTCTATAGTGTCACCTCAGTACACAATCGAGCCCCACTCGCGAAACATCACAGTTAAAACAACAAAGTCGCCCGAACAAAAAAGAAAGAAGAACTGGTGTAGTTGTTAACCGAATCTCCAACTGCTGAAAAACTCCGCACGCATGCTTCAGTCCAAAAAAAAAGAAACCTCCTTTCAGGTCAGTCCAGTCAACGGTGCAGCACTACACTAGCAATCCTGCACGAAACGGCGGTAAAAACCTGCTAAGCCCAAAAATCTGCGGACTTCCGTCCGAACACAAGCCTGGGACTAAGATGTACGGCCACGATCTTCCTCGGGACCATACGAAAAACCGTCTCCTGTAACTACAAGACCTAGGAGTCAACACAAACAAGCCTGAAGGAACACTCCGAGAATCTAGCAAACTGTTGGCACTCTCCCAATGTCTGCAAAACAAATCCTCAAGTGCTGCTCCTGTTCCTCACGACTCTTGGAATTGACCAGGATGTCATCAACGACACAACAACAACTGGTCGAGGAACGGCCTGAAGAAATCCGGTTCATCATATCTACGAATGCTGCTAGGGCATTGGTGAGTCCGGCGACACCACCAAAACACACAAAGCCCGTAGCACGCACAAGGCAGTCTTCGGAATGTCATCACTCCGAACCCGCAGCAATGATGACCTGATCCCGAACAAACTTAGAAAATGTCTCGCACTCTGGAGCCGATCGAAGAAATCGTCAATGCGAGGTAAAGGATACCTATCCGCACCGTAAGCCGGTTCAATTGGCGATCCATCAATACACAACCTAAACTGTCGTCTTCCTCCTTGACGAACAGAAATAGGAGCTCCCCAATGCGAAACGCTCAGACGCATAATCCCCCCAACAAACAACTCTGCAGCTGATCCTTAAGCTCCCTAAGCTCCGCCGGCTCATCTAGAACAACGTCGGATAACTCTCGCACGATAAGAACCCGGTCCAACAAACCCACTGTGGCTCCGGTATCACGAATGAATGCCAAGAATCCTCGACATCCTCTCCTCAAAAGCCGACTAGCGAAAAAGGCTGAATTCGAGCTGTGAGAGGCGGCACCACTGCCCCCCTGCACAACAAGAACTGACTTGCCGGAAAAACAAACCTGACTGTTTCCTCGCGGTAGTCCACAGACGCCTAGCACGTAACTAACCAGTCCATGCCCAGGAGAACGTCAAATCCAACATCTCTAGAAGAATCAAGTGACGGATGAATCTCCCAACCAATTGGCCTACGACTGAAATACGTGTCGCGCAACAAAAGAATCGCTGACAGAAGTTAACACAACAAACGACTGATCTAGCTAACACGAATCCCCTCGTCCTAAACCTCTGCTACTCCCGCAACGGTCACGAAAGCTGTCTCGACGACTAAGCTTCTGTCTCCGAGCTGATACTCTGGTACGAGTCCTCCACGGTTCCGGAACTCCCGAAGTCTCTGGAATACGTGTCTCGTCAACTAGGGCTGCATCAACTGGTGCTATGTAAGTGACGGAAAGCCGTGTGCTGATCGCAAGGAACAACTGGGTAACAGGGGTGACAACCTCCTGTCGCTGCGCTCGAATGGTCTCCACCAAAGAACTCATCGTCTGGCACATGTCCTGCATCTCTGCCACAAGCCTAGCGATACTATCTGTCGAAGGCGGATCCGTCTACACCTGTGCAACGAGCGTGCCATCCTGGTCAGTCCTTGACCCACCCGAGTCAACTCTGACCTTGGCCCTCGCTGCACCTCACTGAGTCCCCATAGTCGTCGGCGGCAAAGGCTATAAATAGGGATAGAATTCGATATGAACCCGGAAATCGAATCACAAGGATATGAATCATCAAGGATGGAATTTTAAGTAATTGTACTTTGGTCACTTTAGGCGGAGTACTACATCGTTAGTATGCTGCAGACATACACACACTACGTTACTCTGCTTAAACTACCTACTCCATCATATCAACGTCATCCTACACTCCGTAAGGTAAAAACCTAGCGCTTTGATACCAACTTTGTCACAACCCGAAATTGGCACGTGACAGCCCTAATACTACGCAACGTCTACAGGCGTAACGCAGTAAAAAAAGCCAAAACCCAGAAATCTAAACCATTAAAATACCAGAAAAGATAAGAAACATTGTTTAAAAGTTTTTGAAATCACAACCCAAATTATTTAAAAGTCCAACTTTATTTCCTTAAAATTTCGGCAGCACCTCCTTTATAAAAACCAACCCCAAAAATGGGTACAACATAAATATAAAGTAAAGCATCCCCAACGGGAGCAAATCCACGCCCAAAGGCGGAAAACAACCACCACAACAAATATACGACGTCGTAGCGAAGAAATAGAAGACGATATAAAGAAAACTGTATAAAAGACAACAAGTCACAACATAATATACAACATCGTCCTCACAAAGTCTCTAAGTCAATATGAAGATAGTAGATGGAGAGTACAGGGATACAACGAATATACAATACAACAAATAACCACAAACCCACCTAAGCAAACTGCACACTGTGAGCTGATGCGGTATCCGTAGCAAAAGATGATAAGATGTGTGATAATAGCCTGCCTCTGACTATCCTGAGGAACACCTGCAAACACTTTGGCACAACGGGGGTGAGTTGCCAACTCGTGAATAGTAAATAACATATGCAGGTAATCGCGAATATGCACGTACATCGTGAATCTAACATGTGCAATTTGTTAGTTATATGTATGCCCAAGAGGCCATTACTGTACATAGGATGTATACTGTAGAGGATGCTGGGACGTATATAGGGAGGACTTTCTTGCTCGACATGATAGTATGCTATCTGGTTGCTCTTTACTTTAACGTGTACTCTGATTGTCTCTCTGTTACATGTTGGTAAAGCCCTTAGGATGTGTACTTGACTATCTGGACTATGATGCGGATCATACTAGTGGGGACATGGTAGTCCATAAGTACATCCTTCAAAGTCCCTAGTCGTGGGTGTATCGAGATGGGGCATCGATATACCAGAGTAGACTAGCGTGTACCTTCTCGACCCATACAGATGGGCGATGGATGATCCCATATCCATCGGTGTTTGACATCAGAGATGATATACGGGTGCTCAGTAGAGACTGGGTACACTGGACGGTCTCGCCGAGAACTCCCAGATGGTATTATACCTCACGTCAGATGTCAGTTCTTTGGTGACACTGGTACAGAGTAGTCTGTTGACCCGAGATCGTCATAGAGTCTTGTGTGGTTCCCACGGTGCTTTGATTTCCATCTTACCACGTCCAAGAGGGCATGCAAAACGGTGGTTTTTGGGTACAGTCCCGAGTCACATGGAGGCAATGAGCGATAGGAGGGGATTCGTCTCTCCCGGTATAGGGAGTTGATGTTGCGCTGTGTTCGATTGGCTATAACAGGAAATCCCTGGCCAGGGTTGCTGAGATTTACTGGTAAGTGTTACCAGTAGTTTCTCGAACAGTTATAGACCTCATATCGACACGACTTATCGAGCTATTGGGGTCTGACGTTTACCACCCCTAGGCAAGATATGCGACATATCAGACGATCAGACCGGACTGTACGGTAGTGTTACTGGTCGGATTCACTGGAGTGTGAGCGGGCTTGCTCGTCGATCTTCAGATCGCTCAATACCCGGGTGGCCGTTACGTTTAGCAGACCGCTTGCGGCTTGTGGGTTCTTGATATGATCATCACCTGCTGCCGGCGTATTGACGAGTCTTTAGAGTCCTACACAGAGGTTTCCTGGCTCAAGCGAAACGAAATAGGAGCGCATATGAGATATGTGCGGGACCGAGAATGATACCAGTATGTGATACTGTATTCGATTCTCGTGATGTGACATTGATCGGTTATATGCGATATAGCCGAGTTATCGGATCAAGTGTTGATTCGATAAGTTGTTACTAATGATACTAGTCGGTTATATGCGATATGACCGGATCGTTAAATCAAGTGTTGATTTAATGATTTAATGCATAATTATATATTTGATATATTACTTTGCATTAACTAGTATCGGTTCACTTTAAGATGGATTTTCTCACTCGGATGTGCAAGTTGTATATGTGATATACTTTTGTGCATATACATTGTATCCTGTTTGATTATACATGTTGACTTGTACTTGTGTAAAGATTAAACCATGATTATATGAATGGTTAGGGTTTTATATACTTATTCATTTATTTATATTCATTATTCATTTTAAGGAAAAGAAAAGAAAAATGGTGGCATTCTTTTGTTCATCATGAAGCTTCATGAATACTTTGACTTAGTCACCATTTTTGTCTTCATTCCTAACCTAACCATTCACTTAACTTGGGTTTAGTCTCTACACATAACCATGGTCATGTTATGATAAGATTGGATTATTCTTTTCTTTTTAATTAATCTTATCATATCATTTCTTCTTCTTCTTCCTTCAACTTAAGAAGAAAAACCTAGACTACATCAATGGTGGATTGATGATATGAGTGAGAAATCCAAATACTAAAGTCTACCCACTTCCTATTTCTTCATCTTCTACCTCCTGCCAAGTAGTAGAGTGTGTTTTCTTCACAAGTTTCTTGACTTGGTGAAGTGAGAACTTGATTTAGCGATGCCTCGACGAAGCATCTCTCGGCATGACATCGAACGACCCCAGCTCGCTTTCTCTCCGACAAAGCCGACTCTAGAGCCCGGGTGATGGATTTTGGACAGCGAAGGCACTTCGTTGCGGAGCTATGGAGGTGACAAACGGATCTACAATGGTTGTAATTCCCGTATTCTCATTAGTTAAGTGTTAACTAGTTTTGTTTCGCCTAGATTTCTAGCAAACGATCCGTACATTAGAGTTTCTCGGCACTAGAATTTTGAAATTGGCTATGATCGATGCCTTGTGAGACCTCACTAGAGTGCCTAGGAACCCTACAGTGGTATCAGAGCCTAGCTAAGAGCCTTAGGCGAAGTCTAGACGGAATTTGAAGTCCGAACGAACCCGAAAACCAAACCTAACATGCTCTCTCTCTGTCCAGATTTTAAAATTGTGGATTTTTCAAGATTAAATATATCCAGAAAATCCAAGCAGGGTTTCTTAAGAATTACTGTAAATTTTGTGGGCCTGATTCAAACTTTACCACCAGCGTTTCCGCGGCACGAGCATGCCTCGTGCGGCGAAAGCGCAGGCAGGTTTGTCGTTTTGTGAGGTATTGTTTGCACAGTAATTCTCAGTATTCTGTTCCTGGTTTTCACTGGGATATTTTTATATTTATTATACAGATGAGTTTTCTGGAATTGTTTTGGGGATTCGGTATATCGATCGGAGTATCAAATTTTGTCTGTGTGGCTTTCCGGATAAATTTTAGAATATGTTAAAAAGTTCGACCGGATATAAATACCCAATTTTTCCCCTGTCGGGAAATTTCCAAGTGTTGGATTTTTCCGAAGTTTAACGACGTTCTATGTAGTGCAAGTAACGCGATGGACCCTCTAGAAGACAACAAACCTTAACTCGATTATGTGACCGTCTTGAACTGCCCTTTGAACCTTCGGGTTTGGGGCAGTACGGCGTGCCACATGTGAGGCGTTGGCTTGACCCTTCTACGGCTGGACCGTTGGTACTGAGGAACGAACTGAATGTTGTTAGTCTTATTTCATGTGTTGATATGTATCGGGAAAACTTGGGTGTTCGATTGTTCGATCGAAAAGTTTAACATTTTCTATTTATCCGGAACGGGATACAATAATTGGAATTCACAATAAGTTATGAGATAACTGAATGAATATTGTAAACATAGCAGTTTAGTCTCACTTGATCGGTTGCCACGGAATTTTGATGTGATCAAAAGTCCGTTGCAATCACGTAGCGTACGCGGATACTCGCCGGGTAAACTTAATAGACAGCCTCACTCCATAGCCCCGACCAAGTGACTGTAGGAGAACCCCGTCGCCGAAAGCATCCGTTCGGATGCTCGCGGCAGCGGTGTTCCGCCTTGGTGCACTTCGTCGACGGTATGGGGGGTGCGGCCGTCTACTGAAGTTTGCGACGAGCATTCGATCAGGATGTCGGGAATCCTGTTGAATTGCCCGACTTCATATTGAAAAGAGTTTTCGATTTTGAGACTAAAATGCGGGGTTTATAATTGTTAGGCATGCGATGTCTAAGAAATTCATTTGGTCAGGCATGCGATGTCTGAGGTGGTTGCGGATTCCAACTGTTGTAGTTTTACACTTTCTTTTCTGTGACCGTAAGTGTAATATGTGATATCGCCGGTTTCGTTGCTATATGTCAACGACAATTGGGATACGCATGTTTACTTACGTTGATGACATGTGATGTTATGTGTTGCTGGATATGTTATATTGGATCGTCGTGTTTGAATAGCCGGGGGTTTTTATGTGAGATGAGTGTTTTTCATTTTCATTCATGTAAAAACTTGTATGTAATATTCTTTTATTGGGACGCTTCCAGGTTGCGGAAGTAGTCACCTTTTGTATATTATTTACTTTTCCGCACTAGGATAGACCCAAGGAGGAGGGCACAAGTAACCGGGTTCTGGAGTCCAGTGGGAGACCAACTCGAGGAGTCGAGTCCGGGTCTCCTAACTCCAGAATTGGTAGGGTTGCTTGCCGCTCTCGTAGGGGTCTAGGGGTGTGGGTTTGGCTATTCATCACGACCGTGGAATCCGTGTTTTGTACTGGCTCGTATTGAAAACACGGACGTCCTAGTATATCCAATATTTCATATGTTTCTTCTGCTGCAATATCTGTGATGTGATCATGTGATGTTCTGTGATAGATATAGTATATAGTATATATGATATATTATATAGACATTACTTATGTTTTACACCCGTGCTAGCCCTGCCCCGCTCTGCCGTTAGTTACCTAACCTAACGGTGCACGAGGGGACATCGAGGTGAATGCGGATGGCATAAGTGTACGTCATATCTATCTGTGATGTTTAGGTACTTAAATGATGGGACTTCATTAATGTGATTAATGAAATTAAAAGAAACCTAAGATGTTGTAGAATCGAATTTCAAAATAAAATAGGTAGCTACAGTTCTTGCTTTGCATAGCGGTATATGTGATATATTCTGCACCTTATTCGATAAGGAAAGGACCGAGATCCCTTCACCGGGAGTGACTCCTTTAGCAACAACTGGCAGATGCTACACCCTCGGTTTGTCTTTTGATTGCTTTTAAGTGTTTTTGCTTTGCACAGTGATATATATGATATATCCCGCACCTCATTCGACGAGGAAAGGACCGACGATCCCTTCACCGGGAGTGACTCCTTTAGCAAAACTAGAAAAGCCTCAAAAGCACTCCATTTCAAAATCATTTGATTCTACAACGATATCAAGTTCATTACGCAATAGGTTTTCAGAAAAACCTGTCGTAGCCCTCCGTCATTTCAGATAAGTCCTGTTTAGTATTCGTGCTGCGTTTGTTGACCTTGTCAAGGCGCAGTGTGCGGTAGCTAACCAGTATTTATCTGCTTTTGATTGGGTTAGGGTAGTCGTGCTGCCTTGTTGACCTTGTCAAGGGTCGTGCGGGTGGGTTTGATTCAATCAAGAAATGACGGGTTGAACTTGACTTGCGGTCTATGGTTTGTTGACCTTGTCAAGGTCATAGATCGTTCGGGGCAAAACATTATCGGGAATTTCAAGTGTTGAAATTTGCAATGAGATTGCATACCTTCTATGAGATAGTTGGATCCCGATACCCGCTGCGAGTAAGAGTTACTCCTGGGAGAGTTTTACACATTACAATTAGCCAATCAAGTAGGTGTCTAGAAAGGTGTCAACGGGGTTACGCCTCTGGGAAAACGAGGTTTACAGTAATTAGGTTCGTGCGAAAGCACGGGGGACCTCCCTCAAATTACCGACACTGGCCTGGCTGAAAGATTGGCGAACTTGTAGTGTGTAATTAATCCCGGCTAGTCTTTTCTTTTAGGGTTTGAAGGAAGATTTGATAAAAAGCAGTGGGAGCCATCCTGATTAGATAAAATAATAACCAATCTATTCTTGCAAGAGCGCACGCTGAGTGTTTTCTTCTCTCTCTCTCCTGGTAGCAACCATGTCACGCCTTAATCAAGATAATAAAACGGATTATTGACCGAACCCGCTTGTTATACTGAGCTGGGGAACGTTGGTCCCGCTCCAACTTATAATTGTTATAAGACAGAGCAGGAATTTGGGGAATACCAGATTTCCCGTGCCGCCCAAACGAAGAGAGTGCATGTTGATGCATCATCTTCGGGTGTGTTCATTATACAGAACTGTTTCTCAGTATCCTCCGCATCCTTGGTATATGATACCGGATCAGGATCCCAGATATGTAAGATGTTACATAGGGCTACAAAAGGGTAGAAAAACTGAGAATGGGTGATAAGTTTCATGAGGCAGAAAACGGGGCAAGAGTTGCAGCCAAGTCTGTCGGTCACTGTCACCCTGTATTACCGATACATGGATTCTGAACGAATGTTATTAGATACCGAACCTGATATACAAAATCATATCAGTTTCTTTATTAGTAAAGAAAGGTTATTATTTTGTATTGCTGGATAATGTTTTGAACATTTCCTATATCAAAAGTTGATCGGTTCAGGCACGTTATCTAAAAGCATTGATGTTCTAAATCAAACTACAGTTCTTGGTATATAGAACACACACAAGAGGAAGAGTTCAGAAATGAACCATTCCTTCTTGAGGTATTGTAGACTAGGTCATATCAATGCGACCTGACTAGCTGGAGTTACATTTAGATGCATATTTAAATCTGTTTGAATTTACATCTTGTAAAACTCGCCAGTCATGTCACAAAGATAAGATGACCATAGCTATGTTTATTGGAAACATTGAAAGAGTTAGTGAACTCTTGGGATGATACATGTTGATGTATGTAGGTCCCCTGTCTACACATGCCAAGACTGGTTCTTTATACTTCATTACGTTCTCTGATGATCTCTTTAGATTCAGACATATGTTCTTGTTGAAACACAAGTCCGAACCTTTTGAGATATTCACAGAATATAAGATAGAAGTAGAGAACCACAATACGGGTATAAGTATTATGTCCTTTGATGAGATCAAGGAGGAGAATACTTGAGCACGGAAATCCTGGACTATTCTAAAGGAGAATGAGATTCTCTCTCGGCATTACTCCTCCGCATACACCATAGCACGTTGGTATATCGGGGCGGAGAAGATACACCCTATTTGATATGGTGTGCTATATGATGAGTAATACTGAGTTACCTTTTTCCTTAGGGGGTTATGTACTTGAGAAGTTGCATACCTATTGAATAGGGTTCGAATCAAATCAGTGCCTACCACTTCATATGTGATATAGAAGGGTAAGAGCCCATATCTTAAGTTAGTTAAGATTTGGGGTTGTCGGCCTATGTCTAAAAGCAAAATCCGGACAAGCTCGAGGCAAGGTCTGTTAAGTACAACTGGAAAGGTTCCAGCTATACAAATGACAGCAGCTGATTTGGTAGAACCAAAGGATTCAGTAGAAACCAACGAACCTCAGCCTCTCCGCCGATCTAGTAGGGTTCCTCACCCACCTGAGAGATACTTTGGTTTCTCTATGACAGTGGGAGCGAGGAATGCATCATGAGATGATGACCCAACTAGTTTCAAGCTGGCCATCAAGAGTGAGACTCTGTAAGAATGGCTGGATGCTTAGTGATCTGAGATGGAATCCTTATACACCAACAAAGTATGGACTTTGGTTGCTATATCTGAAGGGTTAAATCCCCATCAGGAGCAAGTATAGCTTGAGAAGATTACTTGGTGTATATGGAAAAGTTGAGACTTTCAAAAGCTAGACTTGTTAAAGGTTTTCGTCATCAACCAGGCGTAGATAATGATGAAACCTTTTCCAATACCTATGCTTAAGTCCAACCAGATCCTACTTGCCGCGGCTACATACCATGACTACGATATCTGGTGGTTGGGTGTCATGACTGCTTTTCTAAATGTTGTTTTTAGAAGAGTGCGTCTTTAAGTACACAACCAGAGGGCCTCGTAGACAGTGGGAGCAGCGGAAACGTGTGCAAGATGTTTTATATGATAAAACAGGCATCGCGGAGTTGGAACGTCTGTTTTGATGTCTTAGTCAAAGAGTTTGACATCATCAAAATGGTAGATGAACCTTGTATAAACAAAAAGGTAGTAGGGAGTATGGTGGTGATCCTCGTAGAGTACGTGGATGACATACTCTTGATAAGAAAGGAGTTTCTTATGCTACGCTCGATCAATCTCCGTTTATCACAAAGATTCTCCGTGTAGGATCAAAATGATACCTCCTTAATCCTGAGTTTTGGATCTATGAGATAGATTTAATTGGATGTTAGGATTCTCACTAGCTGTAGTGAGATGGTATCAAGCGATCCTGGGGAGAATCACTGGAAGTGTTCCAGGGTGATAAAGACGACTGAATGTCAGTCGCAGGCATTGTCTTTACCCTCAGTAAAGGGACGGTATGTTGGAAGAGTTCCAAGTTAGATACCGTGATATACTAGACGATAAAGGCAGGATACATCGCTACTTAAGATGCTACCAAAGAGGCTGTTTGGATGTATATTGGTTGATGAGATGAACTATGTTCCTACCATTGTGAGACAATGGAGTTGTGGCTTATGCCAGGAACCCCGGTCCCATCAGTGATCCAGACTTATTCTAAGGCAGTATCACCTGATCATGGAGATGGTTGATCTCTAGGTTGATCGAGGCAAGGAGAGCAGACTTAGAGGATAACGCAGCGGATCCACTCACGAAGGCCTATTCCCAAAGAGAGACTTTTATGGGATGGTTGAGTATGAGATACTACAACCACTGCTACAGATGGCCCTAGTGAAAGTGGGAGATTGTTAGTTATATGTATGCCCTAGAGGCCATTACTGTACATAGGATGTATACTGTAGTGGATGCTGGGACGTATATAGGGAGGACTTTATTGCTCGACATGATAGTATGCTATCTGGTTGCTCTTTACCTTAACGTGTACTCTGATTGTCTCTCTGTTACATGTTAGTAAAGCCCTTAGGATGTGTACTTGACTATCTGGACTATGATGCGGATCATACTAGTAGGGACATGGTAGTCCATAAGTACATCCTTCAAAGTCCCTAGTCGTGCGTGTATCGAGATGGGGCATCGATATACCAGAGTAGACTAGCGTGTACCTTCTCGACCCATACAGATGGGCGATGGATGATCCCATATCCATCGGTGTTTGACATCAGAGATGATATACGGGTGCTCAGTAGAGACTGGGTACACTGGACGGACTCGCCGAGAACTCCCAGATGGTATTATACCTCACGTCAGATGGCAGTTCTCTGGTGACACTGGTACAGAGTAGTCTGTTGACCCGAGATCGTCATAGAGTCTTGTGTGGTTCCCACTGTGCTTTGATTTCCATCTTACCACGTCCAAGAGGGCGTGCAAAACGGTGGTTTTTGTGTACAGTCCCGAGTCACATGGAGGCAATGAGCGATAGGAGGGGATTCTTCTCTCCCGGTATAGGGAGTGATGTTGCGCTATGTTCGATTGGCTATAACAGGAAATCCCTGGCCAGGGTTGCTGAGATTTACTGGTAAGTGTTACCAGTAGTTTCTCGAACAGTTATAGACCTCATATCGACACGACTTATCGAGCTATTGGGGTCTGACGTTTACCACCCCTAGGCAAGATATGCGACATATCAGACGATCAGACCGGACTGTACGGTAGTGTTACTGGTCGGATTCACTGGAGTGTGAGCGGGCTTGCTCGTCGATCTTCAGATCGCTCAATACCCGGGTGGACGTTACGTTTAGCAGACCGCTTGCGGCTTGTGGATGCTTGATATGATCATCACCTGCTGCCGGCGTATTGACGAGTCTTTAGAGTCCTACACAGAGGTTTCCTGGCTCAAGCGAAACGAAATAGGAGCGCATATGAGATATGTGCGGGACCGAGAATAATACCAGTATGTGATATTGTATTCGATTCTCGCGATGTGACATTGATCGGTTATATGCGATATAGCCGAGTTATCGGATCAAGTGTTGATTCGATAAGTTGTTACTAATGATACTAGTCGGTTATATGCGATATGACCGGATCGTTAAATCAAGTGTTGATTTAATGATTTAATGCATAATTATATATTTGATATATTACTTTGCATTAACTAGTATCGGTTCACTTTAAGATGGATTTTCTCACTCGGATGTGCAAGTTGTATATGTGATATACTTTTGTGCATATACATTGTATCATGTTTGATGATACATGTTGACTTGTGCTTGTGTAAAGATTAAACCATGATTATATGAATGGTTAGGGTTTTATATACTTATTCATTTATTTATATTCATTATTCATTTAAGGAAAAGAAAAGATAAATGGTGGCATTCTTTTGTTCATTCATGAAGCTTCATGAATACTTTGACTTAGTCACCATTTTTGTCTTCATTCCTAACCTAACCATTCACTTAACTTGGGTTTAGTCTCTACACATAACCATGGTCATGTTATGATAAAGATTGGATTATTCTTTTCTTTTTAATTAATCTTATCATATCATTTCTTCTTCTTCTTCCTTCAACTTAAGAAGAAAAACCAAGACTACATCAATGGTGGATTGATGATATGAGTGAGAAATCCAAATCTAAAGTCTACCCACTTCCTATTTCTTCATCCTCTACCTCCTGCCAAGTAGTAGAGTGTGTTTCCTTCACAAGTTTCTTGACTTGGTGAAGTGAGAGCTTGATTTAGCGATGCCTCGACGTAGATCATCTTCGGCATGGACATCGACGACCTAGCTCGCTTTCTCTCCGACGAAGCCGACTCTAGAGCCCGGGATGGATTTTGGACAGCGAAGGCACTTCGTTGCGGAGCTATGGAGGTGGACAAACGGATCTACAAAGGTTGTAATTCCGTATTCTCATTAGTTAAGTGTTAACTAGTTTTGTTTCACCTAGATTTCTAGCAAACGATCCGTACATTAGAGTTTCTCGGCACTAGAATTTTTGAAATTGGCATGATCGATGCCTTGTGAGACCTCACTAGAGTGCCTAGGAACCCTACACAATTAATAGAAATAAAAAGTCATATGAATGCAGAATAATGGAAAGTACTTTAGCAGGTACAACCAATATATGAAGCAATAATAATATGAAAATAGTATACAATAATCACGCAATAAGGGTGTGAGAATATAAATATGCAACAATCATGAATGGTACACTAACAGGTACTACTAATACATGAAATAGTGCATAAACAATAAATGGAAAGTATGGAATGAAATATGTCATTTCCACGGAATCCTGACATCGTGGTAGGATCACAATCCATCAAGACAAATCCAAATCCCAATTCCTCAAATCAGCCTCCAAATTGGATCTCATATCATATAATTCTCAAAAATCCTGAATGTACAATATCAAGTAGATCTCACATATCCCGTATGTATAATATCAAGTATATCTCACATACCCCGAATGTACAATATCAAGTAGATCTCACATATATCCTGTAATCAATATCAAATAAATTCTCAAATGTCCTAAATCCAATGTCAATGCGTCCTTTACATTCTAGGTATATTTGCATAAATAAATATGATGATGTATATAATTAAATGTCAATATACATATATTAGCGTCCCATTCCACTAATATTGGTGTAAGGGCATATATAACAGCGGCCTAAACCCCTGTTATATATACAAAGGTGTAAAAAGAAATATCATGAAACCAATGTGTCAAGTATCGACACAGAAATGCAGGTCTATCAGGTGCTGTCACCACGACTGTCACCCTGATAGGTACGTATCATACGCTATCCCGAAAGCTCGAGTGCCTAGCTCTGACTCTCACCTCTCGACGTATCTATACGTACATGACTCCCGTCGGTATCCCCATGATAACCGCTGAGTCATTGGTAATGTCACCGGAAAGTATGGTTCCCCCACTAACTCATCTCCTCACTGAGATTCTTGCCCCGGGGTACCTCCGGGCCCCACCATGTACCCGCAGACGGTGCCTCCCGCTCCTCGAATCAGGTATATAATCAGAACCGACAAATCTTATGGTGGATACTGTAATATCATATCATCAAGGGAAACCGGGTTTTTCAAATAATGCATAATTTCATGAACTACCACGGTCCCCAAATCCAGAAAACATCATGAAAAATCCATATCTTAATGCGAAAATCCATGAATTTAATATATGCAACAGAAAACTGTAATGTAAGCATATAAAAGAAAATCTGCTATTTAACTACAACAAGTCAAAAATAAATATATGCGGTTCCTAATTTCTCCAATTCTAAATAACATCAAGTAAAGATAAACATATAGCTATAACCAGATATGTGTGTAAATATGAAGGTATAGCAAGGTATATGTATCTACCTATCAGTAATGATGTAATATATCCTCCGGGTATAAGTGAAGTATGTATGCAAGGTATACATGTAGTTATGTCATTATGTGTGTATGTACCTATCACTAATGGTACAATACCCTATAGGTATACATGTAACTAGCATGTAAGCATATCAAGGCATATATGTAAGCATATAGATATACAGGTATGCTATAAGTCAATGCGTAAAGAAATATGAATCAAAGTCTCAATGTCCCTAACCAAGCAGTATCATATTTATAAGTGGGTTATGCGTGATATGGCGATTATTGACGGTGTGTGTAGCATACAATCAGTGCTCGTGCAACATGAATCGTCAATAATATGTGCAGTGTCCTAAGGATACTAGTCCAAGCACAACAATATCTAAGTAATAGGGTAAATGCGCAATTCTAAATATGACATAGAATATGCGACATAATAACATCTCTAGCCCAGACGCATAACGCCATGCGGGCGATTCCTCTGTAGATGTTAAATCTACTCACCAACGCTCCTGGCTACGTGAAGCCTACCACCTGTTTTCCCTTGTCGTAGCGTCCGAAGTCCCCGCTTGCGAACCTAAAATTTCACAAACACATCACATAAGCAAAAATCCTATATCGACGAAAAGACATCGAAACGCAAGAATAACGCCCTGAAAATTGTACTGCGCACTTAGCGTATCTATCGCCTACGACATCGGACAAAAACCCTAATCGGGGTCGCTAAACTACAAAACACTAAGTCTAGACCCCGATCGTCCCGATCACGCAACACAACACAAACAATTATGAGGAATAAAATAGATATAATCTCGCAACGACCAATCGAACCCACGTCGAAAAAACCCCGAAACCTAGAAAACAACTTATCGCAATATTTCACACTAGTTTCAACCTAACGCATATCTAGCGATTACAAACACCCTAATATAGCTTAACTAAGCTATCTAAACCATTTCTATATTTTTAACACTTGCTAATTTTGTTTTAGCAAAAACCTAGTAAGCTATTTGCATAATTAAACAAAGTGTTCATTAGTAAAAATTAACATTTCCTACTAGGTTAATCATCTCCAAAACACAAATTAACACTTCAAATGAATACTAAACACTTAACAAAATTTAACCTTAACATGAATTTCTTAAACCAAATATAAATGAATTAAACATAATTTAAAAACTAAACTAAACACATAATTAGCTAACTAAATTAGCTAGAATAAGATTAAAGCAAATATAAAAGGATTAAGGTAAGAATTATAACTCCCCAAGAACACCAAAATGAATTTAATCTCACATTATAGCATCAAAAAAACCAAGCTTTATAGAAGATCCATGAAGGATTAGTGAAGGAAATGAAGGAAAATGATTATATTTGAATTTTTGTGATTTTATTTGGATTTTTCATGATTTATTTGATGCAAAATGAGTTGAAAAAGAGTGGGAATGATGGAGGGAAGCAAGGGGAAGGGAAGGGCCGGCCAAGGGGGTGAGGGAGGTATTTTTGTGAATTTTTGTGAAGAAATTGCTAGGAAAAAGAGTAATAAATGCTTAATAAATGCACTTTGCCACCTTTACATATTTTCTTTTCTTTTTAAAATAAAACATTTTGAACTCCAAAAAATATCTAGATATTTAAAAAGAAGTTTCCAAAATATTCTAGTGACAAAAAATATAATTTATTCTCAAGAGAAGAAATTTCCCGATTTACGTGCACCAAATACCGCTTAAAATAATATTTTATTTAGGAAAAATTCTATCTGAACCAAAACCTCCCAAATACCCCTAAAGTTCGGGCACAAGCTTTATTTTAGCTAAAAAAAGTGCCGGCAAGCTTATACGGACGTTTGATCGAAATCGGGTTAAAACGGAAAATACCGACAATTTTGCCCTGAAACGGAAAAATTCGCAAAACGATTTCTGAAACGTTATAGGTTCGAGTCTAAGTTTGACTATGTGGAGCCTAGGGCGTTTATCTATATACGGAACTTAGGCTTGACTTTACGGAACTTAGACTTAGTCGAGGGGGTATTATACCCAAACTTTCGTCGCATAGGATGACCCTTGGTTGATGGAGTAGGTAGCTTGAGTAGAGTGACGTACTGTACGTATGTTCCGCGGCATACTTACGACACGCCACTCCGCTTAAGAAACCTTAGGATGTACATTTCCTTGCACCGTATTATATTCCTTCCTATGATCTATCCTTATCGCTACTGGTTATGGTTTTGCTGCCACGATTGCACGGGCAGAGTGAGCTACGGCTCGAGTTGCGTCAGCATGAGCTCATCGTGGACGAGGACTGACCAGGGCGTGTTTCCAGAGACATACGATTGCATATAGAGGTGTCGTCTTATTGTGCTTTCGCCCCTGGAGCATTTGAAAGATCGCTTTTACGAGATTTTCCGGACGTACCGATCGGTACCAGAGGATTGAGCCACTGATAGAGGCCAGCCAGGATGTGATGACCATTGATATATCGCTTATTCATGATGATAGATGCGCTGTTTAGCGTACGGATGAATGAGCCAGTTGCTGCTGCAAATGACGAGATATCGCCCCAGATGTTGGAACTACTGCAGCTTGATCATATACTTAGAGATATGATGGTGAGTCGCTAGTCACCGAGGATGAATGACTAGGACATGTGGTTCGTTCGCTTACCCCGATGCGAGGTCATTAGGTAGATTGATGCCAGCTAGAGACGAATTTACGCTGATTCGTTGAGAGTCGATTGAGACGACCGAATGGCAAGAACCCATTTTCCAAGTTTAAAGTATTCGGAAAGACATGCAAGCGATTCTATGGACCCTTTAGAAGAATGAAACCCTAACTCGACATAATGACCGTGTGAAAACCTCTGAACCTTAGGGTTTGCGGCAGTTCCGCGGCGCCATTAGTGAGGGTTGGGTTTGCCCTTCTACGGCTGGACCACCGATGCTGTGGTATGTACTCGATACTATTAAACTGTACCCAAGGTGTTGAGTTCATGGGGGATTATGAGGTTCTGATGAGTCGATCGGATGGTTCGACGTCTTTCGGATATGGTGATGGAACACTGCTTGGGAGACTCCAGATACGAGTAGAGCCATTGAAGCGTAGTCCATGCAGCCACGAGTAGACGAGTCCGAATCAGTCGACATTGGAGCAAGTGGAGTAAATAGTTCGCACGAGATTTCGACGAGATGACGTACCACTCCGCTGACATCAGAGATGCGATATGCACGCTGAGGACGTGTTCGGCTAGATATCTTCTACTGAGTGATGAAGATACCGAGTTCGTGATTTCGAGTCCGTGTGAGGGACTTCGGATGGACCGTAGCCGAGGGCATCACAGTTCGCAGATAGAGACGCGACATCAAAATGGACGATGATACAGACAAGCGGGACAAGAAGTTCGTGCGAGATGCAGACGAGCTGTTACTACTCCCCGTTTAGATTAAAGGTCGGATATGCATACAGAGGCGCAGGGATGCGACCCGATTCCGAGTAGATGTTGTACTAAGGACACAGATGTCCAGAGAGCGTGAAAAGATTATGCCAAAGTACCAGCCTCCGTACAGTTTGGCTTAGGCGAGATCAGAAGAGACCTTGAGCAGGATTCCTTCCAGTACACTGCTGCAATAAGATTTGCACCAGGAGAAGATGTGTGGTGTACATTCAGAGGACCAGACGTCGGCGCCAGAGATGTACTGCTTTACAAGCGGTCGTGAGGATTGACCGAGAGATGACCCGAGAAGTACCAGAACGGAATCGTTCCCGTTAGCACACCAGACCGGGCCGATGAGCCGATGGATTGCGAGATTGGTAATCCACAGGGAAGATAAGGAACCAGAGGCAGAGGATGCCAGCCGTGAGCAAGAGGCAAGTAGATATCTTGCGCCGCTAGCATTGGATGTACCGACACCTTCTCGACTTCGAAGGAGGATATACCGACGACGGTATTTATGATTTGTGATTTTGTGATTTGATTATCATGTTTCCGTCACTTTGGATTTCGTTATTTTGGGCGATCTATTTGCATGATTTAGCCTTGATGACTGAGTTCCATGATATTTGATTTTGTGCACCATGGTTGCACCTACTGGGTATTTATACCTTGCGCATAGTTATTATTCTTGAGGTATTGATTGTGATTTCATGCCTACTTTATGCCGGTGATCTGATTTACGCTTCCAGCATAGTTTTCATGCACTTTTTAGTGTTTTGATTTGATTTGTGCACCCTGATGCACACGGTTGTGAGATTTTCCATCGCGCTACAGCTGATTTTGATTGAGCCGCATTATATTGTCGATTTTGACCCAGATATTGATGATTGATTCTTGCACTCCGTGCTTTTGACTGGACTTACGCATGTTCGACGTTGCTATTGGATTTCGTGGTTCCGTGCATGTTGAGTGCACAGGGTTTAGACTTTCATTCGTGCACGATGGATGCACCGATTTGGATTTTCGCGCATGTTGGGCGCATGTTTTGAGAAACGATTTTGGTGCACACCAGATGCACTAAATCAAGATTCTTCATGCATGTCAGATGCACCTGATTTGGCTGTCAGGCACACACGTTGCCTATGACAGATACTTCGTGCACACCCGTTGCACCTAGATGTTGTTTTGTGCACCTGTATGGCACATATATGGATTTTGATTCCCGTTCGCACCAGACGCACAGGGTGGTGTTATGTGCATTTTTGGGATTTATTCCTTCTGGAGCCGTACATTTTTATGATATTTGATATTCGTTTCGTACTGAGCAGGACTAGTCAGAGGACAATACCTGGATATATTTTGCATGCATTGATAGTTATCGAAAGGATTTCCAAAGAGCGAGCTATAGTCTCAGCATTTATACCTACGTGTCCGATATGACACGAAACGTTTTAAAAACAAGGAAACCCTTCTAAAATGTTTTCGAAATGGCGGAACGTACATATTAAACAAAAGATATATACGTATATAGTTGTTTTCTTATGGAAGACGTCCGCCACTGTGCAGTGTTATGCGCATCGCACATCGACTTAAAAAGATTTGGCATGCATTTATATCAGCTATTCACATGTATAGATTGGATGTTTTCATGTATAGTTCTGATTTATATCATATTGGTTCTGTATTGGATTTGACATTTGTGACTTTACCCGATGATTGCGGGATGCTTGACGGAGTTTTTCTTTTGAGTTATCTGCTCAGTACTCATGCGCATGCATTGCGCTATGATGTTTTATGTATTGATGATTCGGAGCCCCGACGACATGGAAATTGTATCGAAATGTTTCAGTATTTGGGGGTTTAAATTTAAATTCGGGGACCGAATTTCATTAAGGGGGGTAGATTATAACGTTTCAAAATAATAAAATATTATTTTTGGGAATTTTTATAATTTAATATTATTTTAATGAATATTTTGATATTCCGGTATAATTAAATACAAATATATGGGGAAAAATTATGGAAAATTCTAAAATAGTGTATTTTATGGAATTATGCCATTTTAAAGTTTTTATGATTAGTTATATGCTAATTTAGTGCTAATCGCGATTAAAAATCACTAATCGGGTTTTTAGCATTTTTGTGCAAAAATGTGCACATATCATTTTCCACACTTGCTACATGTTTTGGGTGCATGGTTGCTTAGGGTTCACCATGGTGGGAGAAGAAAAGGAAAAGAAAAGAAAAGAAAAGAAAAGGTAAAGTATGATGATTAGGAGAGAGGTAGGTATGGGGTTTACTTTTTTACTTGTAGAACCATTCCCCATCATTTTCCCCTTCTCATTCTCTCTCCTCTCCCTCTCCTTGAGCTGTTGCTGCCCCTCTCCCTCTCTCTCCCTCTTCACAAAAAACCCTAGATCCACCATGAAATCAACCTCAAAACCCTATTCCCATTTCACAAAAAGTGTTCCCGAGCTCACTAGTTACACCTTGAACCTAGCAAGAATGGATTTAGAGGACTTTGAGCAACTCAAGAATTTTCTTGAGTTGCCAAAGGAGGTAATTTGTGCACCTATTAGAGTAGTATCTCATTTCTTGTGCATCAATACTAGTTTCATATCGATATGGTGTCGTTTGTGGACTTTGGAGAATTCTAGTTAGGGTTTAGGGTTAGACCTGAAATCAAAAGTGAAATTGAGGCTTGTGGTGACCCTAGAACCCCTGGTGTGATGATAGATTGAACCAAACCTGAACCTAAAACACAGAATACGGATTTATGAGATGATGTCGGGGAAAAACTGTGAATCTGTGATCGTATTTAGAAATCTGCTATCACTCCGAGAACCCTAAAATAAAATTGAGTTGACAGTGAGATGTGCAGGCACCTTGGAACCACCACACCAAACCCTAGCCCCCAACTCCAATTCCCGACCGCAGATAAATCCCATCTGGCTGCAAATTGCAGCCAGAGCAGGGGGGTTTGGTCTCATTTTTGGTGCATGGCCCTATTTCCAGTAGTCTTGACCCATGGCATGTGCAATTTTGTCTGGTTCCAATCAGGGTAAAATCTGGGTTGAATTTCCTATGTTGGTGCATGGTTTACGACTTGTTTTAGCATGGATTTTGGTATTTGGTGATTTGTTTCTGTCGGGTGGCGTTTGGACGTCAACGAAAAGTGGATATTGATCGTGTTTACATGCGAGACGATAGGTTTTTACCTATGCGAGTAGCGTATGCTGTTTTGGTTTTCCGATGTGATTTTCATGTGCTTTAGCATTTGTGATATACTTGTAGGTACCCTACATGATGTTGAGACAAAGAAGATGAAGATGTCGACATCGGCATCGGCACACGAGAAGCAAGGTGAGTAGATTTATATCTACAGGGAGAAGTCGGGTGGATGGCGTATAGCACCCCCGCAGTCCGTAGTGATGTATACGAATACGTATACACACATATATATTTATTATGCGTTGCTTAAGATTATTGACGGTAATAATGGAATTATATGTGATAAGGATGTATTGGTTTAGTATAGTGCGAAGCCCTAGAGTAGTGGTTGCACCCACTCATACACGTACACATATACTTGCATACATTCTTTCATTTATCTGTGCGCATATGGAGGTGTGTATATCTGCACATGGGTATGGGACTATGTGTTCATATACTGGATTTGTGGATGATACGTGGGATTGAGATGAGTCGATGAGTTTTGATTTGAGGCCGTGAGATCGACGGTATGACAGAGTTCGTATTTGAGATGCGACATGATGGTTTTAGCGGGACTTTGGGCATGTGTTTCTCCCTGCATTAATATTTATATAGATGGTATCGATAGTACTAGACTTAGAGTTGTACCCTAGATTATGTGATACGATGGTAGTGATCCCTGATATGTGATGAGATAATGTGATATTGACCCGTACCCAACTATTGGGATGCCGTACGACGATTTACCGTACGAGCTTTGTATTGATGTTAGATCCGCACTCATGACTCGAGGATGTTACATGATATACCATATCGTACATGATACTATTGAGGCGGGATCACCGACTATTGTATATATATGTATATATTGACTCAGATTTAGGTGGTTTTCATACCCCTCCCGATTGACTTGATTGTTGGGTCCGTAGTTCGCATAGTAGGCATTAGACTAGACCCGAGTCATACCTATTTCAAAACTAACAAATCGGGGATATTTTAAAGATAGGCAAAAAAGGATTCTACGGATATTTTCAAACGACACATCTTTTCTTAAAACACCGTAGCCCTTATTTTACCAAAAACCCTGATTCGTCTTATTTCAAAAGGCAAGGCTGCATGATATATTTATTGAGAAAGAGTCTGTACTGTTGCGTTGATTATTCGATTCCGCATACTCATGCTATTTGCATTGCATTGCTTGTGTTTATCGATATATTACAGTCTTGCTGCTAGGACACCAGCACCATTATCGATGATGCGTATGTTCCACGTACACTTGTTTGCCGGCTCACACACTTCATCATCGATAATTGCCATTTCACTACACTGTAGTACTGTTGCATTCAGGATATGATTCTTGCATGACAGAATGACATGCTTACATTTCTTTTACATGTCACATACATCATGCTTTCTGATTATACGCATTGAGAGTTGCTGTTTCCATGATATTTCTGGATTTTGGGAACCGTGGGTATTTCAAAAGAGAATATGTCATTGCTTTAAAAACACGGTTACCCTTGATATGATATTCCAGTGCGTCCACCATGTGTTTTCTCGGTGCTGAGAGCGACATGTGAAACCCGATTCGAGGAGTGGACGAGCCGATTGCAGGTACATGGTGGACCCGGTATGGTTCCCCTCGGCAAGATGATCGAAGAACTTTGCCGATTGAGCCTGGACGTGGGCGAGTACCTACCGGTGATTGGTTGGACCCGGCGGTTATCCGGAGGATACCGACCAGAGTCGATAGATGGATATGGGCGTACTGCTGGGGCCGAGGGCCGATTCCGCAGACGGAGCCCGATATATGAGGATTTACATGCCGATGCTGGGCACAGTTTTCATGATGTTTTCGAGTGTCGATGCTGGACACTCCGGTTCCATGAGTTTGACGTTTCGCGAGGGACACGGGTGGTTTATATCCTCATATTTCCATGCGTATGCTGATGATATTTACATGCATGATGGTTATTGTCATTGGGTGACGAGTAGATGGGATCCACGTACATGCAGATTGATTACATTGATCATACCTCATATTTATGATATGCTATTGTTAGTTATGTATATGCCCTAGAGGCCATTGTTGTACATATGATGTATATTATGATGGATGCTTGGATATATACAGAGAGGACTTTCTTGCTCGTCATGATAGTATGCTATTTGGTTTCACTTTATCTAAACATGTTGACTTGTATTAGTTTACTGTCTTTCTCTCACATGTTGATAAAGCCCTTAGGATCTGTACTCGACTACTGGGATTATGATGAGATCATACTAGTGGGGCCACAGTAGTCGATGAGTACATCCTATAAATGTTCCTAGTCGAGGGTATATCGAGACGGGGCATCGATACACCAGAGTAGACTAGCGTATACGCATCTTGACCCATATGATGGGTGATGGATGATCCTATATCCATCGGTGTTTGACATCAGAGATGGTGTACGGGTGCTCAGTGGAGACTGGGTACACTGGACGGACTCTCCGAGAACTCCCAGATGATGATATACCACATGTCAGATGGCAGTTCTCCGATGACACTGGTACAGGGTAGTCTGTAGACCCGAGATCGTCATAGAGTATTGTATGATTCCAACTGTGCTTTGATTTCCACCTTACCACGTCCCAGATGGCGTGCAAAACGGTGGCTTTTGGGTACAGTCCCGAATCACATGGCGGCAATGAGCGATTGGAGGGGATTCGTCTCTCCCGGTATAGGGAGTTGATGTTGTGCTGTGTTCGATTGGCTATAACTGGAAGGCCCTGGCCAGAGCTGATATAGAGATTTACTGGTAAGTGTTACCAGTAGTTTCTCTACCTGTTATGAGCCTCACATCGACAAGACTTATCGGTTACTGGGGTCTGACGTATACCACCCCTAGACTTGATATGCGACATATCAGACGAACAGACCGGACTGTACGGTAGTGTTACTGATTGGATTCACAGGAGAACGGACAGGCTAGCTTGTTGATCTTCTGATCGCTCAATACCTGGGTGGCTATTACGTTTAGCTGACCGCTTGCAGCTTATGGGTGTTTGATATGATCATTACCTGCTACCGGTGTATTGACGATTCTTTAGAGTCCTACACAGAGGTTTCTTGGCTCAGGCAAAACGGAGTAGAGGCACATATGTGATATGTGCAGGTCCGAGGATAATGCGATATGAGATACCATATTATATTCTCGCGATATTTAAATATGAACCGGGACATCGAATCAAGTGTTGATTCGATGAATCGGTACATGATATATTAGTCGGTTATATTCGATATAGCCGGATCGTCGGATCAAGTGTTGATTCGATGATTTAATGTATAATGATATATATGATATATTGTATTACATTATCTAATATTGGCTCGCTTTATTATTTCATTTTCTCACCTTATTAATACATTGATATATATGCGATATATGTTAATGGTATTATTTTCTTTTGTTGTAAATATATAATATATATGTGATATATATTATTGTGACATGATATGATTTATTATGAAACGTGTTTAAGGATGATAAAAAGGGATTAGGGTTTGATTAGGGTTAGCTCCTTCTTGTTCATTCTAGAAGGATTCTCTTTTGTCTTGGTTAAGATATTATGGTTGATCCTTATCCTTAACCTAACCAAACCCTAACTCTAGTTTATTCTCTACAAAGTTTTAGCCTCTTATCCTTGACCATGGTTCCATAATCAATCATATACTCTAATCTACTACTCATCACAAAAGGATTATTCTTTTCATTCTTCATCTTCTTCTCTCTTGAGTTTGAGAGAGAGTTCACTTGAGTTTTCTTTTGTGATGAGTTATTGTGAGAAAATGATATAAAAAGAAAGCATAAATACTACTCCATCATCCTCATCTAATCTAGCCCATTAGATTAGGGTGTTCACCTCATTAGAGTGAGAGAAAGCTTGAGCTATTGCAACTTCGACGTAGATCATCGGAGAAAAGGAATACGACAAGCTATCATGGATCGTTCGAGTTGTGGAGCCTCTCTTGAGTCCGGGAGATCGTGGATCGCGGCGAAGGGACTTCTACTCGGAGCTTGTGAAGCAAAGGAGCGGACTACAATGGTTGTAATCCCTCACACTTAGGTTTAAAGATGTTATCTTGCATGTTAAACCCTAATTATCTAGCAAAGTTCCCGTCTTTGGGTTGTTCGGCACATCTAAAATTTTATTTGGGCATGATTGATGCTTTATGAACCTTCACAAGAGTGCCTAGGAACCCTACATTGGTATCAGAGCCTAGCTAGAGCATTAGGCGACGTGTTTACGAAGTTAAAACTCCGATCGAACCCGAACCGACGAAAATGAACCCCTCTCTGGATATTTTTCAAAAATGCGATTTTTTCTGAATTAAAAATACCTGAAAAATACAGCAGACAAAAATAAGAATAACTGTGAAATACGAGGAAGTGATCCGTACAGACAGCCGCGGAATCGCGGCCGTACCCTGCTTGGACCGCGGTTCCGCGGCAGTGCTGCTTGATGTGACTGTTTTAATTCCACAGTAATTCTTAATAAATGCTTATATAGTTTCTGGTATTTTTATTTTGACTCAAGGGTTGAGTATTCTGGGGTTTATTTTGTAATCGTAGATTCGATCGGAAAATTTAAATTCGTTATTTTTTCCGGATATTTAGAAACTGTTAAAATGTTCGAACGGATATCATTAACTCATTTTTTCCCGGCACAAAAAACTTTCTAGTGTTGAATTTTTTATCGGGTTTAAATCTTTCGGAAATGCGTGCAAGTTTTGTGGTGGACCCTCTAGAAGACAACAAACCTTAACTCGATTATGTGACCGTCTTGAACCGCCTTTTGAACCTTCGGGTTTGGGGCAGTACGGCTTGCCACATGTGAGGCGTTGGCTTGACCCTTCTACGGCTGGACCGCTACTACTGTGACACATTCCGGATTATTTGAACTCAGCTCAAGTGTTGAGCAATTTAGGAAATTTTGGGTACTTGATTATCTGTTCGAAAAGTTTAATATTGTCTATTTATCTGGATTTTGATACAATATGTGGAATTCATAGAGTTAGGCATGAAATGCGAAGTATGTGATATTTCAGATTTACGATGTCAAAAGTGATTGTGGATTCCAAATATTGTAGTTTTAAAATTTCTTTTCTGTGATCGTAAGTGTAGTATGTAGTTGTATTGCCGGTTATCGTTGCTATACATCGACGACGATCGGTGTATGCATACTTACTTATGTTGATGATATGAGATATTATGTGTTGCTGAGATATGATGTGCAGGATTGTCGCGATTGAATAGCCGGGAGTTTTATGTGAGATGAGAGTTTTATATTTTCATTCATGTAAATTCAATTGTAATGTAATATTCTTTTATTTGGGGCACTTCCGGGTTGAGGTTGATGCCACCAGTGTTGTATATTATTTACTTTTCCGCATTAGGATGGACTCAAGGAGGGCAGCACAGGTGACCGGGTTCTGGGGTTCAGTGGGAGGCCATCTCGAGGAGTCGAGACCGAGTCTCCTAAACTCCAGAATTGGTAGGGTCGCTTGCCGCTCTCGTAGGGGTCCAGGGTGTGGGCTTGGCTATTCATCGCGACTGTGGAATCCGTATTTTCTATTGTTGGCTAAATACTAAATATGGACGTCCTAGTATATCCTACATTATATCTATGTTTCTGCTGTGATATCTGTGATGTGATCATTTGATATGTTCTAATGGATACAATATATAGTATATATGATATATTATATAGACGTTACTTATGTTTTACACCCGCACTAGCCCTGCCCTGCTCTGTCGTTAGTTACCTAACCTAACGGTGCACGAGGGGACATCGAGGCGAATGCGGATGGCATAAGTGTACGTCGTATTAATCTGTGATGCTTAGGAAGCATAAGCTGATGGGATTTTTTATTAATGAGATTAATAAAAAGAAAAAAAACCTAAAAGATGTTGTAGAATCAAAACTTTATAAAAAGGCTAGCTAAAGTTTTGCTTTGCACAGTGATATATATGATATGTCCTACACCTTATTCGATGAGGAATGAGCCGAGATCCCTTCACCGGGAGTGATCTCTTTAGAAAAACTAATGAAAGCCTAAAAAACACTCCATTTCAAAATTTCACATGATTCTGCGACGATATCAAGTTCATTACGCTCATGGTTTTCTGAAAAACCTGCGTAGCCCTCCGTCATTTCAGATAAGTACTACTTAGTATTCGTGCTACGGTAGTTTGGCATTCTTCAAGGCGTAGTGTACGGTAGCTAACTAGTATTTATCTGCTTATGCATATGATGCTGATTGGATTAGGGCATTCGTACGGCGTTGTTTGGTATTCGTCAAGGGTCATGCGGGTGGGTTTAATTCAATCAAGAAATGTACGGGTTGAACTTGACTAGTGGACTATGGGTTGTTTGGCATTCGTCAAGGTCATAGAACACTAGGGGTAAAATATTATTGGGAATTTCAAGTGTTGAAATTTGCAATGAGATTGCATACCTTCTATGAGATAGTTGGATCCCAATACCCGCTGCGAGTAAGAGTTACTCATGGGAGAGTTTTACACATTACAATTAGCCGATCAAATAGGTGTCTAGAAAAGTGTTAACGGGGTTATGCCTCTGGGTAAACGAGGTTTACTTTAATTAGGTCCGTACGAAAGCACGGGGAACCTCCCTCAAGTACCGACACTGATCTGGCTGAAAGATTGACGAAATTGTAGGGTGTAATTAATCCCGGCTAATCTTACCTTTTAGGGTTTGAATGTAGATTTGATATAAACAGTGGGAGACATCCTGATTAGATAAGATAATAACCAATCTAATCTTGCAAGAGCATACGCTAAAGTGTTTTCTTCTCTCTCTCTCCAGGTAGCGACCATGTCAGGCCATAATCAAGATAATAATATGGATGTATTGACTGAACCCACTTATTATACTGAGCAGGGGAACGTTGGACCCGTTCTTTCTTATAAGAGTTATAAGACTGAACAGGGAATAGAATAATATCTGGATTGTCAAGCCGCCCAAAAGAACATGCATGTTGATGCATCTTCTTCAGGTGTGTTAGTTATTGAGAACCGTTTCTCAGTTCATCCTACGTCGTGGGTATTAGATACCGGATCAGGATCCCACATATGTAAACTGTTATATGGGCTACGTAAAGGTAGAGAACTGGGAAAAGGTGATCATTCCGTTCAAGTAGGGAACGGTGCAAATGTTGCAGCCAAAGCAGTTGGCGAATATCACCTAGTATTACCAAGTGGTGATACACTGATTCTGAATGAGTGCTATTATATACCGAACATGATGTGCAATATTATATCAGTTTCTTTATTGAGTATAGAAGGATATAATTTTGTAGTATAGGATAATGTTATGAACATATTCCTAGATCAAAAGTTGATTGCATCAGGCTCGTTACATAATGGCATATTTATTCTAAATCAAAATACAGTCCTCAATATACAAAACACGCACAGGAGGAAGAGTTCAGAAATGAACGAATCCTTCTTGTGGCATTGTAGACTTGGTCATATCAATGCGACACGACTGGCTAAGTTACATAAAGATGGATATTTGAATCCGTTCGAATTATCATCTTATGATACTTTCCATTCATGTCTCAAAGGCAAAATGACCAAAGCTCCGTTTAGTGGACACGGAGATAGAGTTACGGAACTCTTAGGACTGGTACATAGTGATGTATGCGGTCCCATGTCTACGCATGCCAGGAACGGTTCTTCCTACTTCATTACATTCACTGACGATCTCTCTAGATACGGGCATGTGTTCTTGTTGAAACACAAGTCTTAAGCTTTTGAGAAATTCAGAGAATATAAGCACGAAGTGGAGAACCAAACGGGCAGAAGTATTAAGATCCTTCGATCTGATCGAGGAGGAGAATACTTGAGCAATGAGTTCCAAGATTATCTAAAAGAGAATGGGATTCTCTCTCAGCTTACTCCACCTTATACACCACAGCACAACGGTGTATCGGAACGAAGGAATCGCACCCTATTAGATATGGTGCGTTCAATGATGAGTACAGCTGAGTTACCTATTTCCTTCTGGGGGTATGCGCTTAAGACAGCCATACACCTATTGAATATGGTTCGTACCAAATCAGTGCCTACCACTCCATATGAGATATGGAAAGGGAAGAGACCATCTCTTAAGTATGTTAAGATATGGGGTTGTCCAGCCTATGTCAAAAGACAAAATCCGGACAAACTCGAGGCAAGATCTGTCTTATGTAAGTTTGTAGGATATCCCAAAAATTCACAAGGGTATATCTTCTACCTCCCCGAGGAACAAAAGGTGTTTGTTTCTCGACATGCCACTTTCTTAGAAAAAGGTTTTCTTATGAAACAGATTAGTGGCATTCAGGTAGAACTGGAAGAGGTTCCAGCGACACAAACTATAACAGAAGACTTGGTAGAACCAGAGGATTCAGTAGTACCCGACGAACCTCAGCCTCTCCGCCGATCTAGCAGGGTTTCTCATCCGCCTGAGAGATACTACGGTTTTCTCATTGATGGTGGAAGCGAGGATTGCATCATGGAAGATGATGACCCGACTAGTTTCGAGCAGGCCATCACGAGTGGTGACTCTGTGAAATGGCTAGATGCAATGCGATCTGAGATGGATCCATGTACACCAATAAAGTATGGACTTTAGAAAATGCTCCTGAAGGGGTGAAACCCATTGGGAGTAAGTGGATTTTTAAAAAGAAATTTGGTGTCGATGGAAAAGTTGAGACTTTCAAAGCTAGACTTGTAGCAAAGGGTTTTCGTCAACGACGAGGTGTGGATTATGACGAAACCTTTTCTCCAGTGGCTATGCTTAAGTCCATCCGGATCTTACTTGCCATTGCTGCATACCATGACTACGAAATCTGGCAAATGGATGTTAAGACCGCCTTTCTAAATGGTGATTTAGAAGAGTGCGTGTAGATGACTCAGCCAGAGGGCTTCGTAGATAGTGGGAGCAGCAGAAAGGTGTGCAAACTGCTTAAATCCATTTATGGGTTAAAGCAAGCATCGCGGAGTTGGAACATCTGTTTTGATGTTGTAGTCAAAGAGTTTGACTTCATCAAAAATATAGATGAACCTTGTATCTATAAGAAGGTGGCAGAGAGTAAGGTTGTCTTCCTCGTATTGTACGTGGATGACATACTCTTGATAGGAAACGATATTCCTATGCTGCAATCAGTCAAGCTCTTCTTATCACAAAGATTCTCAATGAAAGATCTAGGTGATGCCTCCTGCATATTGGGGATTAGGATCTATAGAGATAGATCCAAAAGGATACTGGGATTATCCCAATCCAGGTACATTGACACCATACTAAAGAGATTTAGTATGGAAGAATCCAAGCGTGGGAACCAACCCACGATCTCTGGACTCACTCTCTCCAAAGAGATGTCTCCCAAGACTGATTTGGAAAGAGCTCGCATGCAAGGGATACCCTATGCTTCGGCAGTAGGCTCTATCATGTATGCGATGCTATGTACCAGACCCGATGTAGCATACTCACTAAATGTAGTGAGTCGGTATCAAGCAGATCCTGGAGAGAGTCACTGGACAGCCGTGAAGAACATTCTCAAGTACTTGCGAAGGACTAGAGACCTGTTCTTGGTGTATGGTAACGGAGAACTCCGGGTGGAGACCTTTACCGATTCCAGCTTCCAAAGTGATAAGGACGACTCTAAGTCACTCTCGGGATTTGTCTTTACCCTCAATGGAGGGGCGGTATGTTGGAAGAGTTCTAAACAAGATACCGTTGCAGACTCGACGATGGAGGCTGAATACATCGCTGCCAACGATGCTGCCAAAGAGGCTGTCTGGGTTAAGAAGTTCATTAGTGAACTTGGTGTGGTTCCATCCATTGAGCATCCAATACCTTTATATTGCGATAACAATGGAGCTGTGGCTTTGGCCAAGGAACCCAGATCCCATCAGAAGTCCAGACATATTCTGAGGCGGTATTACCTGATCAGGGAGATAGTTGATCGCCGGGAGATCGAGGTCAGGAGAATAGATACGAAGGATAACACTGCGGATCCACTCACGAAGGCCATTCCCCAGATACAGTTTGAGAGATTATTCGGGATGCTAGGTATGAGATACTACAACAGCTGGCCTTAGTGCAAGTGGGAGATTGTTAGTTATGTATATGCCCTAGAGGCCATTGTTGTACATATGATATATATTATGATGGATGCTTGGATATATACAGAGAGGACTTTCTTGCTCGTCATGATAGTATGCTATTTGGTTTCACTTTATCTAAACATGTTGACATGTATTAGTTTACTGTCTTTCTCTCACATGTTGATAAAGCCCTTAGGATCTGTACTTGACTACCGGGATTATGATGAGATCATACTAGTGGCACTGGCACGAGCACTTGGCACTACATTCTTGTATAGAGATTACATTGCCAGTTTAGCATGCTGCAGACTTTTTCATATTGAGGTTTATTTTTATCTGATCGTATTGACCTAGGATGGGTCATACATTCGATCTCTGCTTGTAGATATTTTCTATTCACGAATTGGCAACTCACCTCCGTTGTGCCACAGTTCTTGCAGGTTTTTGCCGCACAGATTCCATAGCGGCTTTTCTGGCACACTGCTTCCATACGGATGACTTGCTTTGGTAGGTGGGTTCTTTTGTATCAGAACCGCCATTGTACATGTATTATTCATTGTATCTAGAAATTCCATCAACCAAAACTTGTATATTGTTTCAGACTTAGACACAGTGATGTATTATTTCGACCTTAGAGTCACGCTTGTAGTATTATGGCTTTCTGGCTGTTTTGAGTTTCTTTTTGGGTTTTGATCCTCGCCCTTTGGCGTTGTATATTATTATTTCTTGCGTGGTTCTGACCGTCGATTGACGAAGAGCTTGCTCCCGCTTGGGGATGCCTTTTATCATTTCATATATATTATTCTTGTTGTACCCCGTTCGGGGCCAGTTTTTACAAAGGAAACTCTGCCGAAATTTTCAGAAAAGACAACACATTTTAAAAATGCATTTTCGGCTTAGTTATTTGAAAACTTTGATTTCAAACATGATTTCTTTACTTATTAAAAACCAGTTCCTTTATTTACTCTTTAAATGGTCTTAGATTTCTGGGCTTTTGGCTTACTTGGATCAGATGGAGTTATATAGACTTCATATAGTTCAAGGGCCAGTCACGTGGTCTTTCGGGTCGTGACAGGGCGTGGCAAGTTACCCGCCAAAACCTGAAGCGAGGCAGCCCCCTTCAACAACGTGAATGGACCACCCAGCACTTCACGGAATCCGGTAACTTGAGCACCCCTCCTTGGGTCGACCTGTACCCCCTACGAGTGCGGCGAATAGCCCGCCAATTCTAGAGTGAAGCCCCCTTCGTCTCAATGCCATGAGATGCGTGCCTGTTGCCCTCTAGAACCCGACTATCCGTGCACCCCTCCGCGGGGTAATCCTAGTACAGAAAGTAAAATATATACAACGGGTACATCGACCTCAGCCCGGTCGTGCCCCAAAAGAATAATATACAGACAGGCAGTGACGGCAGTCCACATGTCGGACGCTCGCCCCGCAATATCAAATGTACAAATACAACCAAACAGTACTACCATTGCATCCAGGCTATCCACCACGACAAATCCGCAATATCACAGCACAACACAGAACATCAACGTGAATGTCACGTTCGCAAATCCGTCTAAAAGAGCTATAGCAATTAGACAAGATTTACCGATCAAATGACATTCACGGTCGCAGATATAATGTAAATACTGTGAACTAACATGTTTAAAATTTTCGGTCGACAAAATTTCCGGAAGTGGGCCCCAAGCACAATTCCCAGTACCCAAACAAATCTGGGCCCAAACAGAAAATACCAGAAACCCCAATTCCAACTCAGAGACCACTGTAGAAATTTTGGTCCAGTGTTGCTACAGTACGGCGGCGGATCCGCGGCCAAAACGTGGGTACGGCTGCGGTTCCGCCGCGCTACAGTGAAATCAGCCTACAAAATTTCTGCAGTTTTCTATGAAAAGCCTGCCTGATTTTCTGACATACCCAAAAAAAATTTTAAAGCACAAAAATAATTCGACAGAAACTTGATGACTTGGAATCGCGGTTTCGGAATTTTCGTTAGATCAAAGTTCTAAATACGTTAGAGCAAACTAGTAAAGGTTAATGGCGTGGCTCAGATACCATGTAAGACTACGGTAGCACCCCGGCCGTCTTTCCGAGGCCAAAATGCTGAAACGAATTTTTTTCTAAACTAGAAATCGGCGCTATCGTATGCTTAAAACCCGGATCGAACCATTAACCTGTTGTTATATGTATGCCCTAGAGGCCATTACTGTACATAGGATGTATATTGTAGTGGATGCTTGGACATATATAGGGAGGACTTTCTTGCTCGACATGATAGTATGCTATCTGGTTGATCTTTACCTTAACGTATACAGTGATTGTCTCTCTGTTACATGTTGGTAAAGCCCTTAGGATGTGTGCTTGACTACCTGGACTATGATGCGGATCATACTAGTGGGGACATGGTAGTCCATAAGTACATCCTTCAAGGTCCCTAGTCGTGGGTGTATCGAGACGGGGAATCGATATACAAGAGTAGACTAGCGTATACCTTCTCGACCCATACAGATGGGCGATAGATGATCCCATATCCATTGGTGTTTGACATCAGAGATGATATACGGGTGCTCAGTGGAGACTGGGTACACTGGACGGACTCGCCGAGAACTCCCAGATGGTATTATACCTTACGTCAGATGGCAGTTCTCTGGTGACACTGGTACAGAGTAGTCTGTTGACCCGAGATCGTCATAGAGTCTTGTGTGGTCCCCACTGTGATTTGATTTCCACCTTACCACGTCCAAGAGGGCGTGCAAAACGGTGGTTTTTGGGTACAGTCCCGAATCGCATGGAGGCAATGAGCGATAGGAGGGGATTTGTCTCTTCCGGTATAGGGAGTTAATGTTGCGCTGTGTTCGATTGGCTATAACCTGAAATCCCTGGCCAGGATTGCCGAGATATACTGGTAAGTGTTACCAGTAGTTTCTCGAACTGTTATAGACCTCATATCGACACGACTTATCGAGCTATTGGGGTCTGACGTTTACCACCCCTAGGCGAGATATGCGACATATCAGACGACGAGACCGGACTGTACGGTAGTGTTACTGGTTGGATTCACTGGAGTGTGAGCGGGCTTGCTCGTCGATCTTCTGATCGCTCAATACCCGGGTGGCCGTTACGTTTAGCAGACCGCTTGCGGCTTGTGGGTGTTTGATATGATCATCACCTGCTGCCGGCGTATTGACGAGTCTTTAGAGTCCTACACAGAGGTTTCCTGGCTCAAGCGAAACGAAATAGGAGCGCATATGAGATATGTGCGGGACCGAGAATAATACGTGTATGTGATACCGTATTCCATTCTCGCGATGAATGTGTCGAATGGTTGTATGCGATATAACCTAGTTATCGAATCAAGGATTGATTCGATAAACCGATACATTGGATATTATTCGGTCATATGCGATATGACCGGATCGTTAAATCAAGTGTTGATTTAATGATTTAATGCATAATTATATATTTGATATATTACTCTGCATTAACTAGTATTGGTTCACATTAAATGGTATTTCTCACTTGAATTGTGCAAGTTGTATATGTGATATACTTTTGTGCACATGTTTGTATCATGTTTGATGATACATGCTTATTTGGTTAAGTGTATAGAATTAAACCATGGTTAACTTGATGATTAGGGTTTTGCTTTTTCATTTAATTATTTTTTTTATTCATTTTGGATATTAATAAAAGCATAAAAAGAAAAGGAAAATGGTTTCTTTATTTTATTTTCTTTCATGAAGCTTATTGAAACTTCATGAAGCTTTGACCAAGTGACCATTTTGTCTTGTTCTTTTAACCCTAACCATTCTTATAACCTTAGTTAGTTCTCTACACTTTACCATGGTTTATGATATGATAAGTATTATTTTCTTTTAACTTATCATATGATCTTCTTCTTCTTCTTCATCTTCTTCTTCCATGAAGAAAGCTTGCCTCATCAATGGCAAGTGAAGAAATCAAGTGAGAAATCCAATTCTAAAGTCCACCCACTTCCTATTTCTTAATCCTCTACCTCTTGCCAAGTAGTAGAGTGTGTTTTCTTCACAAGTTTCTTGACTTGGTGAAGTTGGAGCTTAATCTACTGATACCTCGACGTAGATCATCTTCGGCATCGTAGTCGACGACCTAGCCCGGTCTTTTCTCCGATGAAACCACCGTGAGAGCCATGGTTCGATTTGGACAGCGGAGAGGACTTCATCACGGAGCTATGGAGGTGGAGAAACGGATCTACAAAGGTTGTATTTCCGTTCTTGTAGTTAAGTGTTAACTAGTTTCATTTTATCGCCTAAATATCTAGCCAACGATCCGTAGACTAGGGTTTCTCGGCACCGTAATTTTTGAAATTGGCATGGTTGATGCCTTGTGAGACCTCTTGAGAGTGCCTAGGAACCCTGCAGTGGTATCAGAGCCTAGCTAGAGCCTTAGGCGATGCGTAGACGGAATTGGAAGTCCGATCGAACCGAAACCCAAACCCTAATTTGCTCTCTGGACTTTTTCCAAAAATTGGGTTTTTTCCAGATTAAAAATATGCAGAAAATTCAGCAGGAAATTCTAAGAATTACGATGCAAAAATTACCTAATGATCTTTCTAAAGTGCGGTGGAACCGTGGCATTAGCGTGCTAATGCGGCTATTCCGCGGCCCTTTTGTCTTATCTCCCATTGAATTTTGCACAGTAACTCCTATTTTTCAGTGCTGGTTTTCCTGGGAATTTTTAATTTGAAATCAAGAGTTGAGTATTTTGGGTTGTATTGGGAGTTCGTACATTCGATCGGATTGTCAAACTTTGTCTATGTGTTTTTCCGGATAATTTTTTGAATATGTTAAAAAGTTCGACCGGATATAAATACCTAATTTTTCCCCTGTCAGGAAATTTCCAAGTGTTGGATATTTCTGTAGTTTAATCACGTTCTAAGTAGTGCAAGTAACACGATGGTCCCTCTAGAAGACAACAAACCTTAACTCGATTATGTGACCGTCTTGAACTACCCTTTGAACCTTAGGGTTTGGGGCAGTACAACGTGCCACATGTGAGGCGTTGGCTTGACCCTTCTACGGCTGGACCGTTGGTACTGAGGCACGAAGTGGATGTTTTTAAACTTGTTTCATGTGTTGATCTGTTTTGGAAAACTTGGGTGTTCGATTGTTCGATCGGAAAGTTTAACATTTTCTGCTTATCTGGAATGGGATACAATAATTGGAATTCACAAGGAGTTATGTGATAACTAAATGAATGTTCTAAACATAGCAGTTTAGTCTCACTTGATCGGTTGCCACGGAATTTTGATGTGATCAAAAGTCCGTCGCAATCACGTAGCGTACGCGGATACTCGCCGGATAAACTTATTAGACAGCTACATTCCTTAGCCCCGACCAAGTGACTGTAGGAGAACCCCGTTGCCGAAAGCATCCGTCCAGGTGCTCGCGGCAGCGGTGTTCCGCCTTGGTGCACTTCGTCGACGGTATTAGGGGTGCGGCCGCCTACTGAAGTTTGCGACGAGCATTCGATCAGGATGTCGGGAATCCTGTTGAATTGCCCGACTTGATATTGAAAAGTGTTTTCGATAATGAGACTAAAATGCGGGGTTTATAAATGTTAGGCTTGCGATGTCTAAGAAATTCATTTGGTCAGGCATGCGATGTCTGAGGTGGTTGCGAATTCCAACTGTTGTAGTTTTACACTTTCTTTTCTGTGACCGTAAGTGTAATATGTGATATCGCCGGTTTCGTTGCTATATGTCAACGACAATTGGGATGCGCATGTTTACTTACGTTGATGACATGTGATGTTATGTGTTGCTGGATATGTTATATTGGATCATCGTGTTCGGATAGCCGGGGGTTTTTATGTGAGATGAGTGTTTTTCATTTTCATTCATGTAAAAACTTGTATGTAATATTCTTTTATTGGGGCACTTCCAGGTAGCGGAAGTTGTCACCGTTGTTGTATATTATTTACTTTCCGCACTAGGATAGACCCAAGGAGGAGGGCACAAGTAACCGGGTTCTGGAGTCCAGTGGGAGACCAACTCGAGGAGTCGAGTCCCGGTCTCCAAACTTTAGAATTGGTAGGGTTGCTTGCCGCTCTCGTAGGGGTCTAGGGGTGTGGGTTTGGCTATTCATCACGACCGTGGAATCCGTATTTTATACTGGCTCGTATTGAAAACACGGACGTCCTAGTATATCCAATATTTCATATATTTCTTCTGCTGCGATATCTGTGATGTGATCATGAGATGTTCTGTGATAAATACAGTATATAGTATATATGATATATTATATAGACGTTACTTATGTTTTACACCCGCGCTAGCCCTGCCCTGCTCTGCCGTTAGTTACCTAACCTAACGGTGCACGAGGGGACATCGAGGCGAATGCGGATGGCATAAGTGTACGTCGTATTTATCTGTGATGTTTAGGTACTGAAATGATGGGACTTCATTAATGTGATTAATGAAATAAAAGAAACCTAAGATGTTGTAGAATCGAATTTCAAAATAAAACAGGTAGCTACAGTACTTGCTTTGCACAGCGGTATATATGATATATCCTGCACCTTATTCGATGAGGAAAGGACCGAGATCCCTTCACCGGGAGTGACTCCTTTAGCAATAACTGGCAGATGTTACACATTCGGTTTGTCTTTTGATTGCTTTTAAGAGTTTTTGCTTTGCACAGTGATATATATGATATATCCCGTACCTCATTCGACGAGGAAAGGACCGACGATCCCTTCACCAGGAGTGACTCCTTTAGCAAAACTAGAAAAGCCTAAAAACACTCCATTTCAAAATTCATTCGATCCTACAACGATATCAAGTTCATTACGCAATAGGTTTTCAGAAAAACCTGTCGTAGCCCTCCGTCATTTCAGATAAGTACTAGTTAGTATTCGTGCTGCGGTAGTTTGGCATTCGTCAAGGCGTAGTGTACGGTAGCTAACTAGTATTTATCTGCTTATGCATATGATGCAGATTGGATTAGGGTATTCGTACGGCGTTGTTTGGCATTCGTCAAGGGTCGTGCGGGTGGGTTTAATTCAATCAGGAAATGTACGGGTTGAACTTGACTAGCGCCCTGTGGGTAGTTTGGCCTCCGTCAAGGTCACAGGACGCTAGGGGCAAAAGTATTATCGGGAATTTCAAGTGTTGAAATTTGCAATGAGATTGCATACCTTCTATGAGATAGTTGGATCCCGATACCCGCTGCGAGTAAGAGTTACTCCTGGGAGAGTTTTGAACATTACAATTAGCCGATCAAGTAGGTGTCTAGAAAGGTGTTAACGAGGTTACGCCTCTGGGAAAACGAGGTTTACATTAATTAGGTTCGTGCGAAAGCACGGGGGACCTCCCTCAAAGTACCGACACTGGCCTGGCTGAAAGATTGGCGAACTTGTAGTGTGTAATTAATCCAGGCTAGTCTTTCCTTTTAGGGTTTGAAGGAAGATTTGATAAAAACAGTGGGAGCCATCCTGATTAGATAAAATAAAAACCAATCTATTCTTGCAAGAGAGCAAGCTAAGTGTTTTCTTCTCTCTCTCTCTCCTGGTAGCGACCATATCACGCCTTAATCAAGATAATAATACGGATTATTGACCGAACCCGCTTGTTATACTGAGCTGGGGAACGTTGGTCCCACTCCAACTTATAATTGTTATAAGATAGAGCAGGAAATTGGGGATTACCAGAATTCCCGTGCCGCCCAAACGAAGAGAGTGCATGCTGATGCATCATCTTCGGTTGTGTTCATTATACAGAACTGTTTCTCAGTATCCTCCGCATCCTGGGTATATGATACCGGATCAGGATCCCAGATATGTAATCTGTTACATAGGGCTACAAAAGAGTAGAAAAACTGAGAACGGGTGATAAGTTTCATGAGACAGAAAACGGGGCAAGTGTTGCAGCCAAGTCTGTTGGTCACTGTCACCCTGTATTACCAATACATTGATTCTGAACAAATGCTATTAGATACCGAACCTGATATACAAAATCATATCAGTCTCTTTAGTGGTAAAGAAATGATAAAATTCTGTATTGTTGGATAATGTTTTGAACATTTCCTATATCAAAAGTTGATCGGTTCAGGCACGTTATCTAAAAGCATTGATGTTGTAAATCAAACTACAGTTCCTAGTATACAGAACACACACAAGAGGAAGAGTTCAGAAATGAACGGATCTTTCTTGAGGCATTGTAGACTAGGTCATATCAATGCGACCCGACTGGCTGAAGTTACATTTAGATGCATATTTAAATCAGTTTGAATTTACATCTTGTGAAAACTTGCCAGTCATGTCACAGAGATAAGATGACCACAGCTCTGTTTATTGGAAACAGAGAAAGAGTTAGTGAACTCTTGGGATGATACATGTTGATGTATGTAGGTCCCTTGTCTACACATACCAAGACAGGTTCTTTGTACTTCATTAAATTCTCTGATGATCTTTCAAGATTCAGACCTATGTTCCTGTTGAAACACAAGTCTGAACCTTTTGAGATATTCACATAATATAAGTTAGAAGTAGAGAACCAAAATAAGGGTATAAGTATTATGTCCTTTGATGTGATCAAGGAGGAGAATACTTGAGCACGAAAATCCTGGTCTATTCTAAAGGAGAATGAGATTCTCTCTCGGCATTACTCCTCCGAAAAAAACACAGCACAACGTTGTATCGGGGCGGAGAAATCACACCCTATATGATAAGGTGTGCTCTGTGATGAGTACTACTGAGTTACCTATTTCCTTTTTGGGTGTTATGCACTTGAGAAGTTGCATACCTATTGAATAGGGTTTCAATCAAATCAGTCGCCTACCACTTCATATGTGATATGGAAAGGGAAGAGCCCATCTCTTAAGTCAGTTAAGATTTGGGGTTGTCCGGCCTATGTCTAAATGCAAAATCCGGACAAGCTCGAGGCAAATACTGTTATGTAGAACTGGAATCGTTCCAGCTGTACAAACTACAGATGATGATTTGATAGAACCAAAGGATTCAATAGTAACCAAGGAACCCCAGCCTCTCTGCCGATCTAGCAGGGTTCCTCACCCACCTGAGAGATACTTCAGTTTCTCTATGACAATGGGAGCGAGAATTGCGTCATGAGATGATGACCCAACTAGTTTCGAGCTGGCCATCAAGAGTGGGACTCTGTAAGAATGGCTGGATGCTTAGCGATCTGAGATGGAATCCTTATACACCAACAAAGTATGGACTTTAGTTGCTATATCTGAAGGGTTAAATCCCCATCAGGAGAAAGTATATCTTGAGAAGATTACTTGGTGTACATGGAAAAGTTGAGACTTTCAAAGCTAGACTTATTAAAGGTTTGCATCATTGACCAGGTGTGGATCATGATGAAACCTTTTCTAAGGATCTATGCTTAAGTCCATCCAGATCCTACTTGCCACGGCTACATACCATGACTACGATATCTGGTGGTTGGGTGCCATGACTCCTTTTCTAAATAATGATTTAGAAGAGAAGGTCTATAAGAACACAGCCAGAGGGCTTCGTAGAAAGTGGGAGCAGCGGAAACGTGAACAAGATGCTTTATAGGATAAAGCAGGCATCGCGGAGTTGGAACGTCTGTTTTGATGTAGTAGTCAAAGAGTTTGACATCGTCAAAATGGTAGATGAACCTTGTATAAACAAAAAGGTAGTAGGGAGTATGGTGGTGATCCTCGTAGAGTACGTGGATGACATACTCTTGATAAGAAAGGAGTTTCCTATGCTATGCTCGGTCAATCTCCGCTTATCACAATGATTCTCCATATAGGATCAAACTGATACCTCCTATATCCTGGTTTTTGGATCTATGAGATAGATCTAATTGGATGTTAGGACACTCACTAGTAGTAGTGAGATGGTATCAATCGATCCTGGGGAGAATCACTGGAAGTGTTCCAGAGTGATAAAGACGACTGAATGTCAGTCGCAGGCATTGTCTTTACCCTCAGTAGAGGGACGGTATGTTGGAAGAGTTCCAAGCTAGATACCGTGACATACTAGACGATAAAGGCTGGATATATCGCTACTTAAGATGCTACCAAAGAGGATGTTTGGGTGTATATTAGTTCATGAGATGAACTACGTTCCTACCAATGTGAGACAATGGAGTTGTGGCTTATGCCAAGGAACGCCGGTCCCATCAGTGATCCAGACTTATTATAAGGAAGTATCACCTGATCATGGAGATGGTTGATCTCCAGGGTGATCGAGGCAAGGAGAGCAGACTTAGTGGATAACGCAGCGGATCCACTCACGAAGGCCTATTCCCAGAGAGAGACTTTTATGGGATGGTTGAGTATGAGATACTGCAACCACTACTACAGATGGCCCTAGTGCAAGTGGGAGATTGTTAGTTATATGTATGCCCTAGAGGCCATTACTGTACATAGGATGTATATTGTAGTGGATGCTTGGACATATATAGGGAGGACTTTCTTGCTCGACATGATAGTATGCTATCTGGTTGATCTTTACCTTAACGTATACACTGATTGTCTCTCTGTTACATGTTGGTAAAGCCCTTAGGATGTGTGCTTGACTACCTGGACTATGATGCAGATCATACTAGTGGGGACATGGTAGTCCATAAGTACATCCTTCAAGGTCCCTAGTCGTGGGTGTATCGAGACGGGGCATCGATATACCAGAGTAGACTAGCGTATACCTTCTCGACCCATACAGATGGGCGATGGATGATCCCATATCCATTGGTGTTTGACATCAGAGATGATATACGGGTGCTCAGTGGAGACTGGGTACACTGGACGGACTCGCCGAGAACTCCTAGATGGTATTATACCTTACGTCAGATGGCAGTTCTCTGGTGACACTGGTACAGAGTAGTCTGTTGACCCGAGATCGTCATAGAGTCTTGTGTGGTCCCCACTGTGCTTTGATTTCCACCTTACCACGTCCAAGAGGGCGTTCAAAACGGTGGTTTTTGGGTACAGTCCCGAATCACATGGAGGCAATGAGCGATAGGAGGGGATTCGTCTCTCCCGGTATAGGGAGTTGATGTTGCGCTGTGTTCGATTGGCTATAACCGGAAATCCCTGGCCAGGGTTGCTGAGATATACTGGTAAGTGTTACCAGTAGTTTCTCGAACTGTTATAGACCTCATATCGACACGACTTATCGAGCTATTGGGGTCTGACGTTTACCACCCCTAGGCGAGATATGCGACATATCAGACGACGAGACCGGACTGTACGATAGTGTTACTGGTTGGATTCACTGGAGTGTGAGCGGGCTTGCTCGTCGATCTTCTGATCGCTCAACCCTGGTGGCCGTTACGTTTAGCAGACCGCTTGCGGCTTGTGGGTGTTTGATATGATCATCACCTGCTTCCGGCGTATTGACGAGTCTTTAGAGTCCTACACAGAGGTTTCCTGGCTCAAGCGAAACGAAATAGGAGCGCATATGAGATATGTGCGGGACCGAGAATAATACGTGTATGTGATACCGTATTCCATTCTCACGATGAATGTGTCGAATGGTTGTATGCGATATAACCTAGTTATCGAATCAAGGATTGATTCGATAAACCGATACATTGGATATTATTCGGTCATATGCGATATGACCGGATCGTTAAATCAAGTGTTGATTTAATGATTTAATGCATAATTATATATTTGATATATTACTCTGCATTAACTAGTATTGGTTCACTTTAAATGGTATTTCTCACTTGAATTGTGCAAGTTGTATATGTGATATACTTTTGTGCACATGTTTGTATCATGTTTGATGATACATGCTTATTTGGTTAAGTGTATAGAATTAAACCATGGTTAACTTGATGATTAGGGTTTGGCTTTTTCATTTAATTATTTGTTTATTCATTTTGGATATTAATAAAAGCATAAAAAGAAAAGCAAAATGGTTTCTTTATTTTATTTTCTTTCATGAAGCTTATTGAAGCTTCATGAAGCTTTGACCAAGTGACCATTTTGTCTTGTTCTTTTAACCCTAACCATTCTTATAACCTTAGTTAGTTCTCTACACTTGACCATGGTTTATGATATGATAAGTATTATTTTCTTTTAACTTATCATATGATCTTCTTTTTCTTCATCTTCTTCTTCCATGAAGAAAGCTTGCCTCATCAATGGCAAGTGAAGAAATCAAGTGAGAAATCTAATTCTAAAGTCTACCCACTTCCTATTTCTTCATCCTCTACCTCTTGCCAAGTAGTAGAGTGTGTTTTCTTCACAAGTTTCTTGACTTGGTGAAGTTGGAGCTTAATCTAGTGATACCTCGACGTAGATCATCTTCGGCATCGTAGTCGACGACCTAGCCCGGTCTTCTCTCCGATGAAACCACCGTGAGAGCCATGGTTCGATTTGGACAGCGGAGAGGACTTCATCACGGAGCTATGGAGGTGGAGAAATGGATCTACAAAGGTTGTATTTCCGTTCTTGTAGTTAAGTGTTAACTAGTTTCATTTTATCGCCTAAATATCTAGCCAACGATCCGTTGACTAGGGTTTCTCGGCACCGTAATTTTTGAAATTGGCATGGTTGATGCCTTGTGAGACCTCTTGAGAGTGCCTAGGAACCCTGCATAACCTACAACTAGCTATCTTGAGAAGGGATAGAAAGGCTATATCGATCGATCCGTGTCCTTCGGTCTTTGGCCACCATCCCAAGCTCCTCGCGGCAACTCCGGTCTCGATCTCCTCGTCGGAAAGGGCACCACATCATCGATTCTTTTTACGGGCTCCCGCTTCATCCGAAGCAACTCGGGCACGAAGTGTGCTAGCCGACTTGTCCAAGGTGATGTAGAGAATGTTTGTGATCACTTTGTCTCTTGCATCCATCGATTTGGATGGAGGTTAGAGGTGTTGCCATTGATGGAGATAATGTGCTAGAGGAAGAAGAAGAAGAGGTTTCTTTTTCTTTTGTTGTTGTATGATCAAATGAGAGCAAGAATAGAATAATAGAAGAGCCAACCTCACCTTTGGCTGCCCCTCTCTTTCCTCTCATCAAATCAACCCACAAATCAAACACTAATGTGACATTTACACAATAAAAGAGACCATGAGTCACTATATATGTCCATGTCACATTTAATGTATCTCATGATGAATTCTAGCTCATTATTTCCATATGCAAACATTAATCCAAATGTTTGCCACAACAAAAAGATACAGCAACATCTAAAGTAAACTCATGACGGATCACAAGGATACCCCTCACCTGTATATACATACCTGCATCCGCATTCCGACTGATTGCGAATGCGATGAGACTAAAGTAATCCAACAAATCTAATACCAGGATCTGGCTTAAACCAAAGCCCACTAGTATGATCCGCCCGATCATGATCCGTGCACTACTGCACGTATATGATCGGACCCTGCCATATATCATACGGCCTCTACATCGTTTTGCCCGAAACTTGAGAAACTGTCTGTGGGGGACTCTAAAGACTCGTCAATACTTTGGCTGTGAATTTAACCACTAGCACGTCAGAGGTAATAGCCGTACGTAACAGGATACCAAGTATTGACCAAAAGGGAGGTCGATGAGCGAACTTATCCTGACATCCTACTGAGCCTGTCAGTGACAATATCCGTACTGTCCGGTCCGTTCGTCTATGAGCATCGCATGTCGGGCCTAGGGGGTTGGTAAAAGTCAGACCCCTAAAAGAGGTACAAATCGTGTCGGAGTGTAGCCCAGAACACCCTGAGATACTACTGGAATACCTACCAGTAAATTTCCTGCCTTGGCCAAGGACTTCGTGTAATGGCTCTCCTAGACACAGCGCGATCTCACCCCCAATACCGGGAGAGACGAAACCCCTGCCGATCCGCTCACTGCCTCCATGTGGCTCGGGACTGTACCCAACTAAAACCTGTTTGCACGACTCCTTTGAGACGTGGTTGGGTAGTAATCAAAGCACAGTGGGAACTCACATGAGACAAATGAAGATCTCAGGTCGATGAACTAACCTGTACACATGTCACCAGGGAACTGCTATTTGACGTTAGGTATGTTGGAGATAGTGCCCTCAGGGTCAATTATTGGATCACAGGCACGTGATTGCTATGATTGAGGGAGGACCTATCCCGGTTGGACAGTCTTACTCGAGATGATAGTATGCTATCTGGTTTATCTTTATCATCGTGTACTGCTTTAGGTGACCTGGCATGTCGCTATTACACGTTGAAAGAGCCCCTAGGATTCTTGCTTGACTACCGGCAGTATGATGGCGATCATATACGTGGGAGCTGGTAGTCTATAAGCACTTCCTTAAAAGGTCCCTAGTCGTAGGAGTTTCGAGACAGGGCATCGATACTCCATTAGTAGACTAGTGTATACAGTCGAGACCCCGACGAGGGGCGGTGGCCGGTCTCACAAGCCACTGGTGTCAGTTGGTTCACCTAAGATGTATACAGGTGCTCATTGGGTTATGAGTACACCGGACAGGACTCGCCGGTAACCTGCTAGTTGGTCTTATACCAGACGTCAGATAGCACTTCCCTAGTGACATGTGCACAGGTTAGTTCATCGACCTGAGATCGTCATTTGTCTCGTGTGAGTTCCCACTGTGCTTTGATTACTACACTACCACGGCTCAAAGGAGTCGTGCAAACAGGTTTATTTGGGTACAGTCCCGAGCCACATGGAGGCAGTGAGCGGATCTTCAGGGGTTCGTCTCTCCCGGTATTGGGGGTGAGGTCGCGCTATGTCTAGGAGAGCCATTACGCAAAACCCTCGGCCGAGGCAGGAGATTTACTGGTAGGTATTCCAGTAGTATCTCAGGGCGTTCTGGGCTACACTCCGACACGACTTGTACCGCTTTTGGGGGTCTGACTTTTACCAACCCCCTAGGCCCGACATGCGATGCTCATAGAAAAACGGACCGGACTGTACGGATATCGTCACTGACAGGCTCAGTAGGGTGTCAGGATGAGTTCGCTCATCGACGTCCCTTTTGGTCAATAGCTGGTGGCCCGTCACGTATTGGCTTATACCTCTGACGTGCTAGTGGTTAAATCCACAGCCATAGTATTGACGAGTCTTTAGAGTCCACCACACTTTCAGTTACTCAAGCTTTCGGGCGAAACGCTGTAGAGGCCGTATGGAGATATGGCAGGGTCAGATCAGATACGTGCGGTATTGCACGGATCAGGATCGGACAGTTTTGTACTGGTGGCCATATAGTTATATGGCAGGGTTCGATTTGATACGTGCGGTATTGCACGGATCAGGATCGAACGGATATTACTAGCCGGCTTTGGTTTAAGCCGGATCCTAGTATCGTACAGTGTAGATTTTGTCTCATTGCATTTGTATCCGGTCGGAATACAGATGCGTGTGTGTATGCACAGTATAGGGGTTTTCCTGTAATTTATTACGGGACCAGTTTTCTGGAGTAGCCAGTTTGCATTCCGTTCCGGCCGGTTTTCCTTTATTCTTTCCCGGCCGGACTTTTCCGATGGAGGGGGTTATTTGCAATTGTGCAAATAACATTTGTGGAGGGGGGTTTCTTGCATATATATTCATTATGATATGTTTAGCATCTTTCATCCTTGATGGTGCTTTAATTGAGATTTGAGAGGGAATGGGTTTAATAGTGAGAAGTATGGTTGATGTTTTGTTTGTGGTCACCTCTTCTCTTATCCTACACTCACCTTCCTTCTAAGGTTATGGTTTGATATTCTTTTCCTCCACCATTCTTCTCACTTGATGAAAAGGGTTGAAAAACATTTGAGAGAGAAAGAAGAAGAGAGCTTCATCTTGAGAGTTTCATTCTTGATCTCATTTTCATGCTAGAAAAATGCAAGCACCATTTTTCTATTCTTGATTCCTCCATCACCATGGCAACAAACCCCAAATGAGATATAGCCTCTACACTACACATTCTACAGCATATCTTGAGCATGTCGAGTTGCCGGCTTCATGCCCGAGTTGCCTCGGTATTGAGGCGGGAGCCCGTAAAAGACGCAGGCGATGTGGTGCCCTTCCGGCGAGGAGGCGACGATGTGGAGCCAAGACTTTCCGCGGGAGATCGGGACGATGAAGAGAAGACCGGAGGACTCGGATCACTTGGTATACTTTTCTTCCCATCTCTTGTTTGCTAACATTAGGTTAATGGTTAAAGATCCGGGTTTTCTTTGTCCGCGGTAGCGCCGGTTTCCAAGTAAGGAAAAATTTTGATTCCGCAATTTGGCCTCGGAATAGACGGCCGGGGCGCTGCCGTGGCGCAACATGGTATCAGAGCCACGCCATTAACCTTGTCTAGCTTGTTCTAATGCGTTTTACTTATCCGATCGACCAAAATCCCAAAAACCGTATTTTAGTTCACATCAGTTTCTGTTGAAAATTTTTGGTCTAAAAAATTTTTTTCAGGTTGTATAAAACTAATGTACTGCTAATTCTAAGACCTCTGTAAAAATTCGACACTTTCAGTCGACGACCTTAGCGCGGAACCGCGGCCAAATCCCCCCTTGGGCCGCGGTTCCGCCGCACTCTGGTCTCTTCACTGTGTCAAATTTGTACAGTGGGCTTGTGGGCTGATTTTGGGGGTTTTGGGATATTAAATTTGGGCCCAGATCTTCTGTGACTGCTACAGTATTACTTGGGGGCCCACTTGTTAATTGTTTGATCGATCGGATATTTTTAAACACATTATTTCACAGTATTTACATTATATCTGCGACCGTGAATGTCACTCGATCGGTAAATCCGGTCTAACTGCTATAGCCCGGTTAGACGGATTTGCGAACGTGACTTTCACGTTGATGTTCTATGTTTATGCTGTGTTGTTGCGGATCGGTCGTGGGGGATAGCCTGGATGCAATGCTAGTACAGTTTTGTTGTCTTATGTACATTTGATATTGCGGGGCGAGCGTCCGATATATGGACTGCCGTCACTGCCTGTTTGTATTATTATTTTGGGGCACGACCTGGTTGCGGTCGATGTACCCGGTGTATGTATATTTTACTTTCTGTACTAGGATTACCCCGCGGATGAGTGCACGGATAGCCGGGTTCTAGAGGGCAACGGGCCCGCATCTCATTGCATTGAGACGGAGGGGGCTTCACTCTAGGATTGGCAGGCTATTCGCCGCACTCGTAGGGGGTACAGGTTGACCCAGGAGGGGTGCCCAAGTTACCGGATTCTGTGAAGTGCTGGGTGGTCCATTCACGGTACTGAAGGGGGCTGCCTCGCTTCAGGTTTTGGCGGGTGACTTGCCGCGCCCGTAGGGGTCTAGGATTTCATTGCACAGGCTATCCACACGACCAGGGGAACGTCGGGTTTCAGCAGCGGCTCTGTGAAACCCGGGGCTTCCAGATATCTGTATTGTTCTGTGATGCTGTACATTTCTGTGATGTTGCATTCTTATCACGCCTTGAGCGAAATATAATATATTGGTATATATATTAGAAGATGTTGTATATGTTTTGCATCCGCGCTAGTCCAGTCCCCGCTCTGTCGTTAGTTAAGTAACCTAACGGGTGATGACGGGACCCAGTGGCGAATGCGGATGGCATATACGTACATCATTATTTTCGTTCTTTATTGGTGTGATCATTTGATGGGACTGCGTTAATTCGGATCAATGCAAGATAAACAAACCTATTCTGATGTTGTTGGAACATTTTTCAAAAAGCTGTTATTGCAAGGACGTTCACTTTTGTTTTGCATCGTGGTATTCATTTGGAATATCCTGCTCCTCAGTCGACGAGGCAAGGGCCGAGATCCCTTCACCGGGAGTGACCCCTTGGACAGAAGTTTGCGTCAGGGCAATAACTTCACTATAGCCGATTACTTTTGCTTTGCATCGTGGTATTCAGTTGGAATATCCTGCACCTCATTCTACGGGGAAAGAGCCGAGATCCCTTCACCGGGAGTGACCTCTTTAGTAAAGGTTTTCGTCACTATATTTTTATAAAAGGCTATGCAGTTCCTTCAACGATATCAAGTTCATTACGTTAAAGGTTTTTCGCCAAAAACCAGCCGTAGCCCTCCGTCATTTCCTATAGGTATTATTTAGTATTCGTGCTGCGTTTGTTGACCTAGTCAAGACGTAGTGTTCGGTAGCTGAGTGGTACTTGTTTGTTGCATAAGTGGGATTGGTTAAGATAGTTGTGCGGCCTTGTTGACCTAGTCAAGGGCACGTACGGGTGGGTTTAATGCAATCCAGAACAATGACGGGTTGAACTTGACTGGTGGTTTATGGTTTGTTGACCTAGTCAAGGTCATAAACCGCTTGGGGTAAAAATCATATCGGGAGTTTCAAAAGAACTGAAACTTGCCAGGCATGCGTATACCTTCTGGAGTGTGGTGACTTGAGTGGATTCCGTCAAGTTATCATACGATGATAGTTGGATCCCGATTCCTACTGATGAGTTGGTTTACTCCTCGGGTGATCCCGACTAATTCTTCTTTCAGGTTTGGAGGAGAATTTGAGGTACAGTGGGAGGTTTCCAGATTAGACAAAGTGATAACCATTCTGATCTAGGTTAGAGTGCACGCTGAGTGTTTCTTTTCTCTCTCTCTTTGGCAGCGACTATTGACCCGACCCTAAGACTATGACTCAGTGACCAAGTTGACCGAATCTTCTTAACACAGGCTTTTGGATTGTCAGAGTTGCAGACCTCATTGCCACTCCTACTTTTACCCTTTTCTCCAGGACACCCCGTATTACTACGAACGTCCACTTCCATTGGACAAAACCATCGTATGGTTATATACGAACTCGAAGGACTTCGAGGATGGTTTCTGGTTCTGGAGAAAAAGAATAGGATTATTCAGTTGTCTTTTCTTTTCACCTTCTCTCATTGCGAGTACTCCTTGGTTTAGGAGATAGTACACCTATTACGCAAATTGGATAGTCTTCTTCCAAACCTTAGGCTGGTGCCGACCGGTAGGGAATGAAGGAAACCAATTAGCATAACGATGGTGTGCAGAAGGTATTAAGTTAAGACAAAGCAAGGGATTAGTAAGAGGGCAAAGTAAATTGCGACTGCTATTCACGACCGAACCAAGTATTTCTTCGCCAATCCTAAATCACCTTTGTATTTCTCCAGGACATTCCGTATCACTACGAAGATCCACAGTTTATTTGGATACTCCATCGTATGGTTATATACGAACTCGAAAGGAACTTGTTCCAGTTCGGGGATGGATTCTGGTTCAAGAGAAATAGGAATAAGGTTTATTCGGTTGTCTTTTATCTTCACCTTCTCTCGCTTTGCGAGTGCTCCTAGGATTAGGACAGTACACCTTTTATGCTTATTGGATAGTCTTCTTTCAAACCATAGGCTGGTGCCGAACGGTAGGGAAGGAAGAAAACCATTTGGCCTAAGAGGTGTGCAGAAGGTAATGACTAAAGACATATAAAGGGATTTGGAGAGGTGGCAAAGAATTATACGGTTACAGTTGTGAATCTGGATAATGGAAGGGGCATTACTAGGAATACCAGGATACCCCAACGAGACATTTCGATGTTTCAGTTTCACTGTGTACTGTTAAAAGAAAACCGATTTCCCGATTAGATACTTACTCCAGGGTATGTATTTACCAGGTTTGATTCTCACATCTGTATGGTTTTACAGATGATGAGTGGGAGTAAGTTATTGGGAATAGGGTGATCATCCTCATTATATCGGGATTCGTTGTAATCGGTGATATTTGAGGAGATCATCTGAGCTGTTTGCCGGTCGGCAAATATTTGGTTTTGAATATCCGCTGTTGTGCACCAATTTCAAATTGATATATCTGTACGTCTATTTTCATAGAGTGAGATATACCTTTTGATATTATGTCGATGACATTTACCTATATCAGTGGATGGTTAGGTAAGGAGCATCAAGCAGCGGTGTAATTCTTCTTAGCCATAAGTACAGTTTTCAAGCTACGACGCACAGTGAAAGAGTTGTTAGACTCAGCGGACTTATACAGAGTATTGTATGTTGTCCAGTGTCCATTAGGACAGAGGGGTTGGTCCTCGTACTATATTCAGTTTACTTATGACTTCTCTAGTTTTTAGACAGGTGTTTCGTGGAAACACATGGTCTGAATTTTGAGGAGTTATAGGTATTTGAATAGAGTAGAGAACCAGGTGTAGCAAGTATCGGGATTCTTCAAAGTGATCGAAGATGTAGATACTTGTCTATGGTGTTCAGTTGATAGTAATGATAAAGAGAAATTGCTTCTCTTTTAGGTTACTCATAAATGGAAGCATTCCTAAGTTGAGTAACGCTGATCGGCCTCCTTCCATTTAGTTGACATGCACTGGAGATAGCTGCAAGATTTGAATCTGGTTCAATTAAATCAGTGCCTCTATTTCTATATTGAACAGTTCATATCTTAACGATGTTAAGGTACGGGGAGTTGTCCGGCTTATGCTTAAAACCAGACACTAGACAACTCAAGGCACGTTTCTGTAATGGCTGTTTGTGGGTTGACCCAGGCTATGACGAGGGTTGACTTTCTACCATCTGGCAGATCAATAGAAATATTGTTCTAGACTCGCCACAGTTTTATTAAAAATGTTTTTTTTAAAAACAGTAGTGGGAGTATGGTAGAACTGGAAGTGATTCCAGAACCGCAAACGATTACTGAAGATTTGATAAGGAACCGAAAGATTCAATCTGTTTTGACATTCCATTGGCCACTCCGCAGATAAGGTGGGTAACTTCAGGCACCCGAGAGGTACTCCGGTAGCCTCAAGGACGGTGACAGGGAAGTTCTTGTTTACCCACACTTGCCATTGTTGTTGTTCCAGGCTGCGAGACCCGGCAGGAGGATGAGTATAGCGTCGTTCTAAACTAGTTTTAGAAGTGCGCGTCTATATGACTCTGGCAGAGGGTTGTCGTAGTCAGTGGGAGCAGCGGAAGCATTGGTGGACATCAGGCTTATGTCTGTTTATAGACTAAAGCAGATGTAGCGGAGATAGATCATCTATTTCTGACGTGACAGTCATAGGTTTGACTTCATCAGAATTGGGGATGGATCTGTTGAGAAGGTAGTAGGGTGTGATTTCATGGTATTTGGATGACATACACAGAGTAGGAAAGGAAATTCCTATACTACGATCGGTTATACTTTGGTCGTCACACAGTGGTTTCTCCACATGGGACTTGGACATAATATCTGATATACTGGTTACTAGATCTATGGTTTTAGATCTAGATTTGGGTGGTTTCCCAATCTGGGTACTTAGACAGCATTCTAAGAGTATTTAGAATGGACGACTCCTGGCATGGTAGTGTACCTGCAGGTAATGGAGTCACCCTCTCTAAAGGTGTCTTACAGACTAAAGGGGAGAGGGATGTGCATGATTGGCAGATCACTTGCTTAGGCAATTGAGTCAATCATGAGATGTCAAGTACCATACCAGATGTAGTTCTTGCACTAGATGCAATAAGTTGACATTGATCCAATCCTGGAGAAACAGTCGGAAGCAGTTTTAGAACATAAGTGGATGTTCTAGGGATATGATAACGACAGCCTCATTTGGGAGACAGTTATCATTCCAGGCTTCCAAGGTGACATGGACGACAAGGAGGTTGTCAGAGTTATAGTTTTCCTTCTGACGAGGGGCAGTATTTTGGACAGGTGGTCCAAGGCAATACTGAGGGTGGCATGGCGCAGGATACTGATTGAGTTCAGTTGACGATACAGTCTAAGAAGTTTGGATTTGGAGTTCATTTATGAGCTAGGTCCCATCAGACATCCAGACATTCTAAGACAGGTATTGCTCATTTCGGGAGATGGCTTTCTCCGCGAACTTGAGATATAGAGAGACATAGAAAGAAACATCACAGCGGATCCACTCACTGAGGCTATTCCTCGAACGCAATAGTTTCACAAACGGGTTTTGTGAGACTGACTAGTAGAGGAGTTGGGTGTTCGGCATCACACGGGCTGTGAGTATGCGGCATCGCAATAATTAGCCTTGAGTGCAAGTGGGAGATTGTTGGAGATAGTGCCCTCAGAGTCAATTATTGGATCACAGGAACGTGATTGCTATGATTGAGGGAGGACCTATCCCGGTAGGACAGTCTTACTCGAGATGATAGTATGCTATCTGGTTTATCTTTATCATCGTGTACTGCTTTAGGTGACCTGGCATGTCGCTATTACACGTTGATAGAGCCCCTAGGATTCTTGCTTGACAACCGGCAGTATGATGGCGATCATATACGTGGGAGCTGGTAGTCTATAAGCACATCCTTAAAAGGTCCCTAGTCGTAGGGGTTTCGAGACAGGGCATCGATACTCCATTAGTAGACTAGTGTATACAGTCGAGACCCCGACGAGGGGCGGTGGCAGGTCTCACAAGCCACTGGTGTCAGTTGGTTCACCTAAGATGTATACAGGTGCTCATTGGGTTATGAGTACACCGGACAGGACTCGCCGGGAACCTGCTAGTTGGTCTTATACCAGACGTCAGATAGCACTTCCCTAGTGACATGTGTACAGGTTAGTTCATCGACCTGAGATCGTCATTTGTCTCGTGTGAGTTCCCACTGTGCTTTGATTACTACCCTACCACGGCTCAAAGGAGTCGTGCAAATAGGTTTTAGTTGGGTACAGTCCCGAGCCACTTGGAGGCAGTGAGCGGATCTTCAGGGGTTCGTCTCTCCCGGTATTGGGGGTGAGGTCGCGCTGTGTCTAGGAGAGCCATTACGCAAAGCCCTCGGCCGAGGCAGGAGATTTACTGGTAGGTATTCCAGTAGTATCTCAGGGCGTTCTGGGCTACACTCCGACACGACTTGTACCGCTTTTGGGGGTCTGACTTTTACCAACCCCCTAGGCCCGACATGCGATGCTCATAGATGAACGGACCGAACTGTACGGATATTGTCACTGACAGGCTCAGTAGGGTGTCAGGATGAGTTCGCTCATCGACGTCCCTTTTGGTCAATAGCTGGTGGCCCGTCACGTATTGGCTTATACCTCTGACGTGCTAGTGGTTAAATCCACAGCCATAGTATTGACGAGTCTTTAGAGTCCACCACACTTTCAGTTACTCAAGCTTTCGGGCGAAACGCTGTAGAGGCCGTATGGAGATATGGCAGGGTCAGATCAGATACGTGCGGTTTTGCACGGATCAGGATCGGACAGTTTTGTACTGGTGGCCGTATAGTTATATGGCAGGGTTCGATCTGATACGTGCGGTATTGCACGGATCAGGATCGAACGGATATTACTAGCCGGCTTTGGTTTAAGCCGGATCCTAGTATCGTACAGTGTAGATTTTGTCTCATTGCATTTGTATCCGGTCGGAATACAGATGCATGTGTGTATGCACAGTATAGGGGTTTTCCTGTAATTTATTACGGGACCAGTTTTCTGGAGTTGACAGTTTGCATTCCGTTCCGGCCGGTTATCCTTTATTCTTTCCCGGCCGGACTTTTCCGATGGAGGGGGTTATTTGCAATTGTGCAAATAACATTTGTGGAGGGGGGTTTCTTGCATATATATTCATTATGATATGTTTAGCATCTTTCATCCATGATGGTGCTTTAATTGAGATTTGAGAGGGAATGGGTTTAATAGTGAGAAGTATGGTTGATGTTTTGTTTGTGGTCACCTCTTCTCTTATCCTACACTCACCTTCCTTCTAAGGTTATGGTTTGATATTCTTTTCCTCCACCATTCTTCTCACTTGATGAAAAGGGTTGAAAAACATTTGAGAGAGAAAGAAGAAGAGAGCTTCATCTTGAGAGTTTCATTCTTGATCTCATTTTCATGCTAGAAAAATGCAAGCACCATTTTTCTATTCTTGATTCCTCCATCACCATGGCAACAAACCCCAAATGAGATATAGCCTCTACACTACACATTCTACAGCATATCTTGAGCATGTCGAGTTGCCGGCTTCATGCCCGAGTTGCCTCGGTATTGAGGCGGGAGCCCGTAAAAGACGCAGGCGATGTGGTGCCCTTCCGGCGAGGAGGCGACGATGTGGAGCCAAGACTTTCCGCGGGAGATCGGGACGATGAAGAGAAGACCGGAGGACTCGGATCACTTGGTATACTTTTCTTCCCATCTCTTGTTTGCTAGCATTAGGTTAATGGTTAAAGATCCGGGTTTTCTTTGTCCGCGGTAGCGCCGGTTTCCAAGTAAGGAAAAATTTTGATTCCACAATTTGGCCTCGGAATAGACGGCCGGGGCGCTGCCGTGGCGCAACAAGGTATAATACCAACTAGCATGTCCCGGTGAGTCCTGTCCGGTGTACTCAAAACCCAATGAGCACCTGTATACATCTTAGGTGATCTAACTAACACAAATGGCTTGTGAGACAGGCCACCGCCCTTCGTCGGGGTCTCGAATGTATAGACTAGTCTACTAATGGAGTATCGATGCCCAGTCTCGAAACTCCCACGAATAGGGACCACTTTAAGGATGTGCTTATAGACTACCCAACTCTCACGTATACGATCGCCATCATACTGCTGGTAGTCAAGCAAGAATCCTATTGGCTCTATCAACGTGTAATAGCGACCTGTAAGGTCGCCTAAAGCAGTACACGATGATAAAGATAAACCATGGTAGCATACTATTCTCCATCAACGTGTAATAGTGAACCACAATGTCACCTAAAGCATGTACACGATGATAAAGACAAACCAGATAGTATACAATCATCCTGAGTAAGGTTGTCCTACCGGCATAGGTCCTCCCTCAATCATTGCAATCACGTGCCTGCGATCCAATAATTGACTCTGAGGGCACTATATCCAACATTATCAACATGTGAGAGCAAGACAGTAAACCAATTCAAGTCAACATGTTAAGACAAAGTGAAACCAATTAGCATACTATCATGTCGAGCAAGAAAGTCCTCTCTATATATATCCAAACATCCACTATAATATACATCATATGTACAACAATGGCCTCTAGGGCATATATATAACTAATAATCTCCCACTTGCACTAAGTCCAGCTTTTGTAGTATCTCATACCCAACATCTCGAAGAGTCTCTCAAATTGTATCTGGGGAATAGCCTTCATGAGTGGATCCGCAGTGTTGTCCTTCGTGTCAACTCTCCTGACCTCGATTTCGCGGCGATCAACTATCTCCCGGATCAGGTGATACCGCCTCAGAATATGTATGAACTTCTGATGGGACCTGGGTTCCTTGGCCAAAACCACAGCTCCATTGTTATCACAATACAAAGGTATTGGATGCTCAATGGACGAAACCACACCAAGTTCAGTGATGAACTTCTTCATCCAGACAGCCTCTTTGGCAGCATCGTTGGCAGCGATGTATTCAGCCTCCATCGTCGAGTCTGCCACGGTTTCTTGCTTGGAACTCTACCAACAAACCGACCCTCCATTTAGGGTAAAGGCAAATCCCGAGTGCGACTTAGAGTCGTCCTTATCACTTTGGAAGCTCGAATCGGTAAAGGACTCCACTTGGAGTTCTCCGTTACCATATACCAAGAACATCTCCTTAGTTCTTCTCAAGTACTTGAGAATGTTCTTCACAGCTGTCCAGTGACTTTCTCCTGGATCTGCTTGATACCTACTCACTACACTTAGTGAGTATGCTACATTGGGTCTGGTACATAGCATCGCGTACATGATAGAGCCTACTGCCGAAGCATAAGGTATCCCTTGCATGCAAGCTCTCTCCAAATCAGTCTTAGGAGACATCTCTTTGGAGGGAGTGAGTCTAGAGATCGTGGGTTGGTTACCATTCTTGGATTCTTACATACTAAACCTCTTTAGTATGGTGTCAATGTACCTGGATTGGACAATCCCAGTATCCGTTTAGATCTATCTCTATAGTTCTTAATTCCCAAAATGCAGGAGGCATCACCTAGATCTTTCATCGAGAATCTATGTGATAAGAAGATCTTGACCGAGTGCAGCATAGGAACATCATTTCCTATCAAGAGTATGTCATCCATGACGAGGAAAACCTTACTCTCTACAACCTTCTTGTAGATACAAGGTTCATCTACGTTCTTGATGAAGTCAAACTCTTTGACTACCACATCAAAGCAGATGTTCCAACTCCGCGATGCCTGCTTTAACCCGTAGATGGATTTAAGCAGCTTGCACACCTTTCCGCTACTCCCACTATCTACGAAGCCCTCTGGCTGAGTCATGTACACGCACTCCTCTAATCACCATTTAGAAAGGCGATCTTAACATCCATTTGCCAGATTTCGTAGTCATGGTATGCAGCAATGGCAAGTTAGATCCGAATGGACTTAAGCATAGCCACTGGAGAAAAGTTTCGTCATAGTCCACACCTGGTCGTTGACGAAAATCCTTTGCAACAAGTCTAGCTTTGTAAGTCTCCACTTTTCCATCTACACCAAGTTTCTTCTTAAAGATCCATTTGCTCCCAATGGGTTTTACCCCTTCAGGAGAAACTTCCAAAGTCCATACATTGTTGGGTGTACATGGATTCCATCTCAGATCGCATTGTATCCAGCCACTTCACATAGTCACCACTCGTGATGGCCTGCTCGAAGCTAGTTGGGTCATCATCTTCCATGATGCAATCCTCACTTCCACCGTCTATGAGAAAACCGTAGTATCTCCCAGGTGGATGAGGAACCCTACTAGATCGGCGGAGAGGTTGGGGTTCGTTGGGAACTACTGAATCATCCGGTTCCACTAAATCTTCAGTTGTAGTTTATGGTGCTGGAACTTCTTCCAGCTCTACCTCTTGGCCACTAATTTCTTTTGGAAGAAATTCCTTTTCTAAAAAGGTGGCATGCCGAGAAACAAACACCTTTTGTTCCTCACCGTGGTAGAATAGACATCCATGTGAATGTTTAGGATATCCCACAAACTTACAAAGAACTGACCGTGCCTCGAGTTTGTCGGATTTTATGTTTTGACATAGGTCGGACAACCCCATATCTTACACGTTTAAGACATGGTCTCTTCCACTCCATATCTCATATGGTGTGGTAGGTACAGATTTAGACAGAACTTGATTCGATAGATATGCTGCTGTCTCAAGCGCATGACCCCAAAAGGAAATAGGTAACTCAGCAGCACTCATCATAGAGCGCACCATATCTAATAGGGTGCGATTCCTCCGATCCGATACACCGTTGTGCTGTGGTGTATAGGGAGGAGTAAGCTGAGAGAGAATCCCATTCTTTTTTAGATAATCCAGAAAATCATTGCTCAAGTATTCTCCTCCTCAATCAGATCGAAGGATCTTAATACTTTTGCCCGTTTGGTTATTTACTTCGTTCTTATATTCTCTAAATTTCTCAAAAACTTCAGACTTGTGTTTCAACAGGAACACATGTCCGTATCTTGAGAGATCGTCAGTGAATGTAATGAAGTAGGAGGAACCGTTCCTGGTATGTGTAGACATGGGACCACATACATCACTATGTATCAGTCCTAAGAGTTCTGTAGCTCTTTCTCCATGTCCACTAAACGGAGTTTTGGTCATCTTGCCTTTGAGACATGACTGACAAGTGTCATAGGATGAAAATTCGAACGGATTCAAATATCCATCCTTGTGTAACTTAGCTAGTCGTGTCGCATTGATATGACCTAGTTGTAGGGTGTTTTTCGTCACCCCATTGAGATGGAATACGCGCGTGCTTGTCAGGCGTACTACAGATTCCCCCTGCCAAGGTAGGCCGGGGTTTATTGATTGTGGGGACCCGAATCTCCGGCTACCGCGGACTAAGCTGCCGTTAATTACCCCTCGCCTTTGGAGCGAGGGAACCTCCGATTGACGGGTTAAACTGGTCATGCGAACTCAATATGTAGTGTACGTGTGTTGGGTTTTGAAAGGGGTTTTGGATATATCGGGACAGTGTCGTGGAGTATGTGTGTGTGTACATATGTAAGCATATGTATATATATATATATATATATATATATATATATATATAAAGGAGGGGGAAAAGTCATCCAAGGGAAGCGTGGGGCCAGCGCCTTGAGCTCTGTGCGCTTAAGTGCTGTGCGCTTAGGCGCAAGCGCGCCACGTGTCGGCACATGGGCGCTTTGCGCTCGAGTGTTGTGCGCTTAGGCACAAGCGCGCCACGTGTCGGCACGTGGGCGCTTTGCGCTCGAGTGCTGGGCGCTGTAGCGCAAGCGCGCCACGTGTCGGCACGTGGGCGCCTTACGCTCGAGCGCAGGGCGCTTGAGCGCAAGCGCCCCACGTGTCGGCACGTGGGCGTCTTGAGCTCGAGCGGTGGGTGCTAGAGCGCAAGCGCTCCACGCTGGGCGCTGTAGCTCAAGCGCGCCACGTGTCGGCACGTGGGCGCCTTACGCTCGAGCGCAGGGCGCTTGAGCGCAAGCGCCCCACGTGTCGGCACGTGGGCGCCTTGAGCTCGAGCGCTGGGTGCTAGAGCGCAAGCGCTCCAAGTGTCGGCACGTGGGCGCTTTGCGCTCGAGCGTTGGGCGCTTGAGCGCAAGCGCGCCACGTGTTGGCATGCGGGTGCTTTGTGCTCGAGCGTGTAAGGTTCCTAGGCACACCCATGAGGTTCTACAAGTGATCAAACATGGCCAATTCTAATTTTTATGTGCCTACAAACCCTAATACGGATAGTTAACTAGATGTATAGGCGATGCAATGCAAGTAAACAACTTTAACTTAAAGGAAAGGGGCTACAACCTTTGTAGATCCGGTCCTCCACCTCTCTAGCTCCGTGATGACGTCCCTCCGCTGTACCCATCGGAATCCTAGACTCTCGCGGTGGTCTCATCGGAGAAAAGATCGGGCTAGGTCGTCGACTTCGATGCCGAAAATGATCTACGTCGAGGAAACTCAAGATCAAGCTCCAACTTCACCAAGTCATGAAACTTGTGAAGAAAACACCCTATACTACTTGGCAAGTGGTAGAGGATGAATAAATAGGAAGTGGTTTCACTTTAAAATTGGATTTCTCACTCTTTTTCTCAAGTTGCCATTAATGGAGGCAAGGTTTCCTCTTTTTTTTTTTGAAGAAGAAAAAAGAATATGATAAGTATATTTAAAATAGAAAACAAAATGATACTTATCATAATCTCAACCATAGTTAGGTGTAGAGAATTAACTAAGGTTAGGTTGAATGGTTAGGGTTAAGTATGAAACAAAAATGGTGGACTTATTCAAAGCTTCATGAAGCTTCAACTAGAAAACAAATCAAGCCACAATTTCTCTTTATCTTTCAAAAATGAATAAATAAATAAATGAATGAATAAGTAAATAAAATCAAAACCCTAACCATTACATAACCATGGTTTAATCTAAACATACACCCTAACATTCATGTATCATCAAACATGATACAATCAAGTGCACAAAAAAATATATCACATATACAATGTGCACATCAAGTGAGAAAATCCATTTTAAGTGAACAAATACTAGTTAATGTAAAGTAATATATCAAATATATAATTATACATTAAATCATTAAATCAACACTTGATTTAACGATCCGGTCATATCGCATGTGACCGACTAATATCCAATGTATCGGCTTATCGAATGAATCCTCGATTCGATAACTAGGTTATATCGCTTACAACCAATCGATACATTCATCGCGAGAATAGAATACGGTATCACAAACACGCATTATTCTCGGTCCCGCATATATCTCATATGCCCTCCTATTTCGTTTCGCTTGAGCCAGGAAACCTCTGTGTAGGACTCTAAAGATTCGTCAATACGCCGGCAGCAGGCGATGATCATATCAAACACCAACAAGACGCAAGTGGTCTGCTAAACGTAACGGCCACCGGTATTGAGCGATTAGAAGATCGACGAGCAAGCCCGCTCACACTCCTGTGAATCCAACTAGTAACACTTACCGTACAGTCCGGTCTGTCCATCTGATATGCCGCATATCTCGCCTAGGGGTGGTAAACGTCAGACCCCAGTAGCTTGATAAGTCATGCCGACGTAATGTCCATAACATTCATGAAACTACTGATAACTCTTACCAGTATATCACTGCAACCCTGGCCAGGGATTTCCTGTTATGGCCAGTCGGGCATAGCGCAACATCAACCCCTAATACCGGGAGAGACGAATCCCCTCCTATCGCTCATTGCCTCCATGTGAATCGGGATTGTACCCAAAAACCACCTGTTTGCACGACTCAGTAGAGCCGTGGTAGGGTGGAAATCAAAGCACAGTGGGTGACACTCAAGACTCTATGACGATCTCGGGTCAACAGACAAAGCTGTACCAGTGTCACCAGAGAACTGCCATCTGACGTGAGGTATAATACCATCTGGGAGTTCTCGGAGAGTCCGTTCAGTGTACCCAGTCTCCACTGAGCACCCGCATACCATCTCTGATGTCAAACACCAATGGATATGGGATCATCCATCGCCCATCACATGGGTCGAGAAGATATACGCTAGTCTACTCTGGAATATCGATGCCCCGTCTCAATATTCCCACGACTAGGAACATTGAAGGATGTACTCATGGACTACCCAGGCCCACTAGTATGATCTGCATCATAGTTCTGGAAGTCGAGTACACATCCTAAGGGCTTTATCAACAAGTAACAGAGAGACAGAAAGTACACATGTTAAGATAAAGAGCAACCAGATAGCGTAAGTATCATGTCGAGCAAGAAAGTCCTACCTATATATGTCCCAGTATCCACTACAATATACATCCAATGTACAGTAATAGCCTCTAGGGCATACATATAACTAACAATCTCCCACTTGCACTAGGGCCATCTGTAGCAGTGGTTGCAGTATCACATACTCAACCGTCCCATATAAGTCTCTCTCTGGGAAAAAGCCTTTGTGTGTGGATCCGCCGTGTTATCCTCTATGTCTACTCTCCTAACCTCAATCACCCTGGAGATCAACTATCTCCATGATCAGTGATGCTGCCTCAGAATATGTCTGGGTCACTGATGGGACCAGGGTTCCTGGGACAAAGCCACACTTTCATTGTCATACAATGATAGGAACCTAGTTCATCTTATGAACCAATATACACCCAAACTGCCTCTTTGGTAGCATCTTTAATAGCGATATTACCAGCCTTTATCATCTAGTTTGCCACGATATCTAGCTTGGAACTCTTCCAACATACCGTCCCTTTACTGAGGGTAAAGACAATGCCTGTGACTGACATTCAGTCGTCTTTATCACCCTGGAACCCTTCCAGTGATTCTCCCCAGGATCGATTGATACCATCTCACTATACCTAGTGAGAATCCTAGCATCCAATTACATCTATCTCATAGATGAAAACTCATGATTTAGGAGGTATCACTTTGATCCTATTGGAGAATCCTTGTGATAAGCGGGGATTGACCGAGCGTAGTATAGGAAACTCTTTTCCTATCAAGAGTATGTTGTCCACGTACAATACGAGGATAACCACCTTACTCTCTAGTACCTTTTTGTATATACAAGGTTCATCTACCATTTGATGAAGTCAAACACTTTGACTATCACATCAAAACAGACGTTCCAACTCCGTGATACCTACTTTATTCTGTAAAGTAACTTGCACACGTTTCCGCTGCTCCCACTGTTTACGAGCTCTCTGGCTGTGTTCTTATAGACGTTCTCTTCTAAATCATAATTTTAGAAAAGCAGTCATGGCACCCAACCACCAGATATCGTAGTCATGGTATGTAGCAATGGCAAGTAGGATCTGGATGGACTTAAGCATAGTCCATGGAAAAGGTTTCATCATTATCCATGTCTGGTTGATGACGAAAACCTTTAACAAGTCTAGCTTTGAAAGTTTCAACTTTTCCATCTACACCAAGTAGTCTTCTCAAGATATACTTGCTCCTGATGGGGATTTAACCCTTCAGATATAGCAGCCAAAGTCCATACTTTGCTGGTGTACATGGATTCCATGTCAGATTGCTAAGCATCCAGCCATTCTTACAGAGTCCCTACTCTCGATGGCCTGCTCGAAACTAGTTGGGTCATCATCTCATGATGCATTCCTTGCTCCCACTGTCATCGAGAAACTAAAGTATCTCTCAAGCAGGTGAGGAACCCTGCTAGATCGGCGGAGAGGCTGAGGTTCGTTGGGGACTTTTGAATCCTTTGGTTCTGTCAAATCATCAGCAGTTTTGTATAGCTGGAACCTTTCCAGTTCTACAGAACTGTCCTTGCCTCGATCTTGTCCGGATTTTGCTTTAGACATAGGCCGGACAATACTAAATCTTAACTTACTTAAGAGATAGGCTCTTCCCATACCATATCTTATATGGAGTGGTAGCACTGATTTGATTCGAACCTAATTCAATAGGTATGCAGCTTCTCAAGTGCACAACCCCAAAAGGAAATAGGTAACTCAGTAATACTCACCATAGAGCACACCATATCTAATATTGTGCAATTGCTCCGCCCCGATACACCGTTGTGCTGTGGTGTATTCAGAGGAGTAATACTGAGAGAGAATCTCATTTTCTTTTAGAATACTCCAGGAATGCCATGCACAAGTATTCTCCTCCCTGATCTTATCATAGGACATAATACTTATACCCGTATTGGTTCTCTACTTCTAGCTTATATTCTGTGAATATCTCAAAAGGTTCGGACTTGTGTTTCAACAGGAACATATGTCTGAATCTTGAGAGATTATCAGAGAACGTAATGAAGTATAAAGAACCAGTCCTGGCATTTGTAGACAGGAGACCTTACATACATCATCATGTATCAGTCCCAAGAGTTCATTAACTCTTTCTCTGTTCCCAATAAGCAGAGCTATGGTCATCTGATCTTTGTGACATGACTGGCAAGTTTCACAAGATGTAAATTCAAACTAATTTAAATATGCATCTAAAATGTAACTTCAGCCAGTCGGGTCGCATTGATATGACCTAGTCTACAATGCCTCAAGAATGATTCGTTTATTTCTGAACTCTTCCTCTTGTGTGTGTTCTATATACTAGGAACTGTAGTTTGATTTAGAACATCAATGCTTTTAGATAACGTGCCTGAACCGATCAACTTTTGATATAGGAAATGTTCAAAACATTATCCATCAATACAAAATTATATCCTTTCTTTACTAATAAAGAAACTGATATGATTTTGTATATCAGGTTCGGTATCTAATAACATTCGTTCAGAATCAATGTACTGGTCATACAGGGTGGCAGTGACCAACAGACTTGGCTTCAACACTTGCCCCGTTTTCTGTCTCATGAAACTTATCACCGTCTTAGTTTTTCTACCTTTTTGTAGCCCTATGTAACAGATTACATATCTGGGATCCTGATCCGGTATCAAATACCCAGGATGTAGAGGATACTGAGAAACAGTTCTTTGTAATGAACACACCCGAAAGAGATGCATCATATGCACTTTCTTCGTTTGGGCGGCATAGGAATTCTGGTATTCCCCTATTTCCTGCTCGGTCTTATAACAATTATAAGTTGGAGCGGGACCAACGTTCCCCAGCTCAGTATAACAAGCGGGTTCGGTCAATACATCCATATTATTATCTTGATTAAGGCGTGATATGGTCGCTACCTGGAGAGAGAGAGAAGAAAACACTCTGCGTACGCTCTTACAAGATCAGATTGGTTATATATTTTATCTAATCAGGATGGCTCCCACTATTTTTATCAAATCTTCTTTCAAACCCTAAAAGGAAAGACTAGCCGGGATTAATTACACTCTACAAGTTCGCCAATCTTTCAGCCAGGCCAGTGTCGGTACTTTGATGGAGGTTCCCCTTGCTTTCGCACGGACCTAATTACTATAAACCTCATTTTCCCATAGGCATAACCCCGTTGACACCTTTCTAGACACCTACTTGATCGGCTAATTGTAAAGTGCAAAACTCTCCCAGGAGTAACAATTACTCGTAGTGGGTATCGGGATCCAACTATCACATAGAAGGTATGCAATCTCATCGCAAATTTCAACACTTGAAACTCCCGATAAAAATTTTTTACCCCTAGCACCTATGACCTTAACTATGGTCAACAAATCATAAGTACTAGTAAAGTTCTACCCGTCATTTCGTGATTAATTAGACCCACCCACATGACCCTTAACTAAGGTCAACAAAGTCACGCGACTGTCCTAACTAATCGCATCATATGCGGTGTAGGAAGACATCACTTAGCTACCGTACACTGTGCCTTGACTATGGTCAACAAACACAGAACGAATACTAAGTACTCTACTTTCTAAAATGACGGAGGGTTGCGAATGGTTTTTATGAAAACCTTTAACGCTTTGAACTTGATCTCGTTGCGGAATCAAATGTTTTTAAATAGAATGTTTTTGAGGCTTTTCTAGTTTTGCTAAAGGGGTCACTCCCGGTGAAGGGATCGTCGGCCCTTTCCTCGTCGAATGTGGTACGGGATATATCATATATATCACTGTGCAAAGCAGAAACTATAGAAGCAATCAAAAGACAAACCGAGTGTGTAGCATCTGCCAGTTATTGCTAAAGGAGTCACTCCCGGTGAAGGGATCTCGGTCCTTTCCTCATCGAATAAGATGCAGGATGTTCTTCAAGGAACACCGCGATGCAAAGCAAGAACTGTAGCTACCTGTTTTTATTTTGAAATTCGATTCCACAACATCAATTAGGTTTATTTTCTTTCATTAATCTCATTAATGAATATCCCATCATTTAAGTCCACCTAAACATCACAGATAAATATAACGTACGCTTATACCATCCGCATTCGCCTCGATGTCCCGTCTGCACCGTTAGGTTAGGTAACTAACGCCAGAGCGAGGCAGGGCTAGTGCGGGTGTAAAACATAAGCAACGTCTATATAATATATCTTATATACTATATATCATATCTATCTGAACAAATCACATGATCACATCACAGATAACACAGCAGAAGAATCATATGAAACATTGGATATACTAGGACGTCCGTGTTTTTAATACGAGCCAGTATAAAACAAGGATTCCACGGTCGTGATGAATAGCCAATCCCACACCCCTAGACCCCTACGAGAGCGGCAAGCAACCCTACCAATTCTAGGGTTAGGAGACCCGGACTCGACTCCTCGAGATGGTCTCCCTCTGGACCCTAGAACCCGGTTACTTGTGCTCCCCTCCTTGGGTCTATCCTAATGCGGAAAAGTAAATAATATACAAAAGGTGAAATCTCCCGCAACCTGGAAGTGCCCCAATAAAAGAATATTACATACAAGTTTTTATATGAATGAAAATGAAAAACACTCATCTCACATAAAAAACCCCCGGCTATTCAAACACGACGATCCAATATAACATATCCAGCAACACATAACATCACATGTCATCAACGTAAGTAAACATGCGTATCCCAATTGTCATTGACATATAGAAACGAAACCGGCAATATCACATATTACACCTACGGTCACAGAAAAAGAAAGTGTAAAACTACAACATTTGGAATCCGCAATCTCTTTAGACATCGCATGCCTAATCAAATGAATTCCTTAGACATCGCATGCCTAACTATTATAAACCCCGCATTTTAGTCTCATTATCGAAAACTCTTTTCAATATCAAGTCGGGCAATTCAACAGGATTCCCGACATTCTGATCGAATGCTCGTCGCAAACTTTAGTAGGCAGCTGCACCCCCGACGCCGTCGACGAAGTGCACCAAGGAGGAACACCGCTACCGCGAGCACCCGAACGGATGCTTTCGGCGACGGGGTTCTCCTACAGTCACTTGGTCGGGGCTATGGGGCGAGGCTGTCTATTAAGTTTACCCAGCGAGTATCCGCGTACATTACGTTATTGCGACAGACTTTGATCGCATCAAAATTCCGTGGCAACCGATCAAGTGAGACTAAACTGCTATGTTTATAATATTCACTCAGTTATCTCATAACTACTTGTGAATTCCAAATGTTGTATCATATTCCGGGTAAATAGAAAATGTTAAACTTTCTGATCGAACAATCGAACACCCAAGTTTTCCCGAAGCAGCTCAACACATGAAATAAGTTCAAAAACATTCACTTCATGCCTCAGTACCAACGGTCTAGCCCTAGAAGGGTCAAGCCAACGTCTCACATGTGGCACGCCGTACTGCCCCAAACCCGAAGGTTCAAAGGGCAGTTCAAGACGGTCACATAATCGAGTTAAGGTTTGTTGTCTTCTAGATGGACCATCGCGTTACTTGCTCTACTTAGAACGTCATTAAACTACGGAAAAGTCCAACAATTGGAAATTTCCCGGCAGGGGAAAAAGTGGGTATTTATATCCGGTCGAACTTTTTAACATATTCTAAAATTATCCGGAAAAAAACATAGACAAAATTAGACAATCCGGTCGAATCTCCGAACTCCGAATACAACCCAGAAAACTCAACTCTTGAGTAAACTTTAAAAATTCCCAGAAAACTCAGCAATGAATGAAAGAAGTTACTGTGCAAAAACGACTGGCTGAAGACACTAAGTGGCCGCGGAACCGCCGCATTAGCCATGATAATGCCGTGGTTCCGCCACTCTTTGATCGAATCGGGTGCTCGTGTTTCACAGAAATTCTTAGAAAGTCCTGCTGATTTTTCTGCATATTTTTAATTCTCAAAAATCCCTGATTTCAAAAAATGTACAGAGAGCAATTTTAAATTAGGGTTTCGGTTTGATCGGACTTCTAACTCCGTCTACGCATCGCCTAAGGCTCTAGCTAGGCTCTGATACCACTGTAGGGTTCCTAGGCACACCCACGAGGTTCTACAAGTGATCAAACATGGCCAATTCTAATTTTTATGTGCCTACAAACCCTAATACGGATAGTTAACTAGATGTATAGGCGATGCAATGTAAGTAAACAACTTTAACTTAAAAAAAGGGGCTACAACCTTTGTAGATCCGGTCCTCCACCTCTCTAGCTCCGTGATGATGTCCCTCCGCTGTACCCATCGGAATCCTAAACTCTCGCGGTGGTCTCATCGGAGAAAAGATCGGGTTAGGTCGTCGACTTCGATGCCGAAGATGATCTACGTCGAGGCAACTCAAGATAAAGCTCCAACTTCACCAAGTCATGAAACTTGTGAAGAAAACACCCTATACTACTTGGCAAGTGATAGAGGATGAAGAAATAGGAAGTGGGTTCACTTTAGAATTGGATTTCTCACTCTTTTTCTCAAGTTGCCATTAATTGAGGCAATGTTTCTTCTTTTTTTTTTTTGAAGAAGAAAGAATATGATAAGTATATTTAAAATAGAAAACAAAATGATACTTATCATAATCTCAACCATAGTTAGGTGTAGAGAATTAACTAAGGTTAGGTAGAATGGTTAGGGTTAAGTATGAAATAAAAATGGTGGACTTATTCAAAGCTTCATGAAGCTTCAACTAGAAAACAAATCAAGCCACAATTTCTCTTTATCTTTAAAAAATGAATAAATAAATAAATAAATGAATAAGTAAATAAAATCAAAACCCTAACCATTACATAACCATGGTTTAATCTAAACATACACCTTAACATTCATGTATCATCAAACATGATACAATCAAGTGCACAAAAAAATATATCACATATACAATGTGCACATCAAGTGAGAAAATGCATTTTAAGTGAACAAATACTAGTTAATGTAAAGTAATATATCAAATATATAATTATACATTAAATCATTAAATCAACACTTGATTTAACGATCCGGTCATATCGCATGTGACCGACTAATATCCAATGTATCGGCTTATCGAATGAATCCTCGATTCGATAACTAGCTTATATCGCATACAACCAATCGATATATTCATCGCGAGAATAGAATACGGTATCACAAACACGCATTATTCTCGGTCCCGCACATATCTCATATGCGCTCCTATTTCGTTTCGCTTGAGCCAGGAAACCTCTGTGTAGGACTCTAAAGACTTGTCAATACGCCGGCAGCAGGTGATGATCATATCAAACACCCACAAGCCGCAAGCGTTCTGCTAAACGTAACGGCCACCTGGGTATTGAGCGATCAGAAGATCGACGAGCAAGCCCGCTCACACTCCTGTGAATCCAACCAGTAACACTAACCGTACAGTCCGGTCTGTTCGTCTGATATGCCGCATATCTCGCCTAGGGGTGGTAAACGTCAGACCCCAGTAGCTTGATAAGTCATGCCGACGTAAGGTCCATAACATTCGAGAAACTACTGATAACTCTTACCAGTATATCACTGCAACCCTAGCTAGGGATTTCTTGTTATGGCCAGCCGGGCATAGCGCAACATTAACCCCCAATACTGGGAGAGACGAATCCCCTCCTATCGCTCATTGCCTCCATATGAATCGGGACTGTACCCAAAAACCACCTGTTTGCACGACTCAGTAGAGCCGTGGTAGGGTGAAAATCAAAGCACAGTGGGAGACACACAAGACTCTATAACGATCTCGGGTCAACAGACTAAGCTGTACCAGTGTCACCAGAGAACTGCCATCTGACGTGAGGTATAATACCATCTGGGAGTTCTCGGCGAGTCCGTTCAGTGTACCCAGTCTCCACTGAGCACCCGCATACCATCTCTGATGTCAAACACCAATGGATATGGGATCATCCATCGCCCATCACATGGGTCGAGAAGATATACGCTAGTCTACTCTGGAATATCGATGCCCCGTCTCGATATTCCAACGACTAGGAATATTGAAGGATGTACTCATGGACTACCCAGGCCCCACTAGTATGATCTGCATCATAGTCCTGGAAGTCGAGTACACATCCTAAGGGCTTTATCAACAAGTAACAGAGAGACAGAAAGTACACATGTTAAGATAAAGAGCAACCAGATAGCGTACTATCATGTCGAGCAAGAAAGTCCTACCTATATATGTCCCAGTATCCACTACAATATACATCCAATGTACAGTAATGGCCTCTAGGGCATACATATAACTAACAGAGCGCTGGGCGCTGGCGAGAAAAATGGGCTTTTAGTCCCAGAAATTGGGTTTAGAGTGGAGTTAAACTCCTAAAAATGTTTTGGTTGAGGAAATGGGTTCTACTTCTTCCTTCTCTGTGGCTGGATCAAGAGATGTGAGATCTAAAAATCTCTTCTTTTTGAGATCTAGTGACAGATCTAAGTTCCCCTTTGTGGGTTTTGTGGTGAAAAACAATTTAGTTTTGGAAAAGGGAGATTAAAACTCTTGATTTAATTCATACAAAAAATGAAGGTTTTGGAACCTTGAAGAAGGAGAAAAGATCTCAGATCTAAAATTTTTTTGGAGAGAGAAAAAGTTGTTGGGATATTTCATTATCTTTGCCTTTATAGGCTATACACTTTACACATAGCCCCTTGGGCTTCACAAAATGGCATTTTGCCTATCCCATGGCTCATGTGCCATTTCTTTTTGCACATAAGCCATGGACTTTACAAAAATTTGGCTTTATGCCTATTTTTCTTATATTTATCCATAAAATAAAATAAAAGAAATACAACAAAATTATTTATTACAAAATTTTTATCTTGGCATGGGGGGAGCCCGGCCGCTTCATGTTCGGGCACGACCTGGGCATGGGCCCACTGGATCTGGGCTTGGGCCCACTTGGCTTGGGGTTGACTTTGATTTTGACTTGGTCAACCGGGTTGTAAATTTTTACCCCAACAAATTGCCCCCCATCAATAAACGCACACCGCATATGTGGGCCGTGTGCATGAAATTGATGGATCTTATTTTACTTGGAGGCGACCTGATTTGGTTCCCGCTTTTTGGGAAGCTGGCACTGCCCTTTTTACGACATGGACGGTCGTTGCTTGACATGTCTCCGAGACGGAGTGTCCATGATAGACGTTTCCCTGGCCCGGAGTGATCTGGTTCCCGCTTTGTAGGAATCCTGTGCTGCCTTTTTTACGACATGGATGGTCAATGCTGCCCTTTTTGCGACTTGGACGGTCGATGCTGCCCTTTTAGCGACTTGGACGGTCGGTGCTGCCCTTTTAGCGACGTGGACGGTCGATGCTGCCCTTTTTGAGACTTGGACGGTCGGTGCTGCACTTTTAGCGACGTGGACGGTCGATGCTGCCCTTTTTGCGACTTGGACGGTCGGTGCTGCCATTTTAGCGACGTGGACGGTCTGTTCTGCCCTTTTTGCGACTTGGACGGTCGATGCTGCCCTTTTTGCGACTTGGACGGTCGATGCTGCCCTATTTAGGACTTGGACGGTCGGTTCTGCCCCTTTTACGACGTGGACGGTCGGTGCTGCCATTTTAGTGATGTGGACGGTCGGTGCTGCCATTTTAGTGACGTGGACGGTCGGTGCTGCCATTTTAGTGACGTGGACGGTCGATGCTGCCAATTTAGTGACGTGGACGGTCGATGCTGCCCTTTTTGCGACTTGGACGGTCGATGCTTCCATTTTAGTGACGTAGACGGTCGGTGCTGCCATTATAACGACTTGGACGGTCGATGCTACCATTTTAGCGAAGTATACGGTCGGTGCTGCCATTTTAATGACTTGGACCGTCGGTGCTGCCCTTTTTGCGACTTGGACGGTCGGTTCTGCCCTTTTTGCGACTTGGACGATCGTTGCTGCCCTTTTAGAGACGTGGGCGGTCGGTGCTGCCATTTTAGCGATGTGGGCGGTCGATTCTGGATTTGACTTGCCCCGCTTCTTGCGGCGTCAGGGATGAAGTTGACTTGTTTCCGAGGTGGAATTTGATTCTGCCAGGGAGGTCATTGGTTGTTTGGCTTGATGTGATTTGGGTTGACATCAGCATCGCTACGCTGGAATATGGTACCAGGAGCGAATCATCATCTGTCTTTGAGAGGATTTGGGGATTGTTTTTTTTTGTTTGGCATCTGCATTGCTGCACTGGAATTATGCCAGGAGCAACTCATCATTTGCCCCGAGAGGATTTGGGAATTGATGGCTTAGGAGGTAGGTTTAGATCCCTATCACCTAAGAATTTTCAATTTTATGGGCCGTAAGGGTCCCATAAAAGCATTTTCTCCCTACGAGTCGAAAGGATCTCGTAGGTGTATTTTCTCCTTAGGAGTCGTGGGGACTACTAAGTGTGTTTCTTCTTTGTGAGTCGTAAGGATCTCACGCGGGAATTTTCTCCTCTCAAAGTCGAGAGGACTTTGAGAGTGCATTTCATCTCCTTTTTACGAGTTTGCGTCCTTTCAGGTTTTCATAAACTCGCCGGCAGTCCTGTTGTTTTTACTCACGGAGCCCTTTCGGGTTTTCATCCGTGCCTGTTTTCTTGTGGACATACCGTTTTTTTGGAGAGCTGGTGGGACTTTAAAAGTAGTCTCACCGGCAGGACTTGGGAGAGATTGGGATTGTTTTACGCCCGTGGATTGTATACGGTTTTGCAGGATGTATGATCCAGACCGTAGGGCCGGAAAAAGTTCGTGATTTTGTTGGCGTCTGCATCCCTGCACTGGAATATGGTATCAGGAGCGACTCATCATTCGCCGTTGGGGTATGGGGGTTGGAATTTGGTTGGCGTCTGCATCGCTGCACTGGAATATGGTACCAGGAGCGACTCATCATTCGCCGTTGGGATTTGAGTTTGGAATTTGGTTGGTGTCTGCATCGCTACACTGAAATATGGTACCAGGAGCGACTCATCATTCACCATTTAGGGTTTGAGTTTGGAATTTGGTCGGCGTCTGCATCGCTGCACTGAAATATGGTACCAGGAGCGACTCATCATTCGCCATTTGGGGACTTGGAATTTGGATCTTGTTTGGCATCAGCATTGCTGCACTAGAATAATGCCAGGAGCAACTCATCATTTTCCCCGGGAGGAGTTGGGATTTGGTTTTTGGGTCGGCATCAGCACCGCTAACACTGAAGCGAAACGCTAGGAGCGACTCATCATTTGCCATTGCCCGTTGGGGAACGATGGCTTAGGAGACAAGTTTGGTTCCCTGTCACCTAAGGCTTTTCAATTTTAGGAGCCGTAAGGGTCTCATAAAAGCATTTTCTCCCTACGAGTCGAAAGGATCTCGCAGGTGTATTTTCTCCTTAGGAATCGTGAGGATTCCTAAGTGTGTTGCTCCTTTGTGAGTCGTAAGGATCTCACACAGGGATTTTCTCCTCACAAGGTCGAGAGGACTTTGAGTGTGTATTTCGTCTCTTTTCACGAGTTTGCGCCCTTTCGGGTTTTCACAAACTCGCCGGTAGTCCTGCTGTTTTTACTCACGGAGCCCTTTCGGGTTTTCATCCGTGCCCGTTTTGCTTGTGGACATACCTTTTTTTTTTCTTTTTTCTTTTCTCTCTCTCTTTTTTTTTGCCGCTGGTGGGACTTTAAAAGTAGTCATACCGGCAGGATTTGGGAGAGATAGGGGTCATTTACGTCCGTGGATTGTATACGGTTTTGCAGGATGGATGATCCAGACCGTAGGGCTGATGTGCTCAATTCGCCTGGGACTTGGAGCATTCACGTGTAGTATTTCTTGAGATATCGGCCATTGATGGGTGGCATGGGCCTTTCTCCCTCGACACTTATTAGTTGGTAGGATCCTCCGTCGAACACTTTCTCGATAACGTATGGTCCTTCCCAGTTTGGCTCGAATATTCCCTTGGCATATCGATTGGGGATCATCGGTCTTTTGGGGACCAACACCAATTCACTATTCTTGAAAGCGCGGAGACGGGTTATCTTGTCATAGGCCCGTGACATTTGGGCTCGGTATAGCTCCAGATTTTTCTGCACCGCGAGCCTCTTTTCTTCGAGGGCATCGAGCTCCTTAAGTCGAAGGAGCATGTTTTCCTCCTCCGTCAACTCGTGTTGAACGGCCATTCTTAAGCTTGGAACTTAGACTTCGAGGAGGAGGACCGCCTCCACTCCGAAGAGCAATGAGTATGGAGTGGACTGAGGTTGAGTACGGTGCGTAGTACGATATGCCAACAACGCCTCGTGAAGTTTGAGATTCCAGTCTCTCTTGTTGGCTGAAGCATTTTTCCTCAGGAGCTTGCATAGAGTCTTATTGAAGGCTTCGGCTAGCCTATTGGCTCTTGGATTATAGATGGAGGAATATCTCCAGTCTATCTTGTGCTGAGTAGCGAACCTTGAGACAATGAAGCTCTTGAAAGAAGGCCCGTTGTCAGAAATGATTCTTCTTGGTGTACCGAAGCGGTATAGAATATTATGCTGGAAGAATGTCAGAATATCTTTTGTCTTGACTTCTTTTAGCGGGACAGCTTCAGCCCATCTGGAGAAGTAGTCTGTCACGGCCAGTATGAACCGGTGGCCTTTGGATGACGGAGGATCAATTGGGCCAACAATGTCGGTGCCCCAGATTTCGAAGGGCCACGACGCCACCGTAGGATGCAACGGATTGGGATGCTTATGAATGAAATCACCATGGATTTGGCAGATCTGACATTTCTTTGCATGCTCTCTGCAATCCCGTATCATGGTGGGCCAGTAATACCCAAGCCGTTTGATTTGAAGTCGCATCTTGGGGCCAGATTGGTGAGCACCGCAAACGCCCGAGTGAACATCTTTCATGACCTTTTGGGCTTCGGCCAATGACAGACACCTGAGCCAGAGTTGGTCATATGACCTGCGGTATAACGTGTCATTTACAAACACGTATCGGAGAGCTCTTTTCTTCAGCTGAATCCTCGTAGATTTTTCTTCGGGCAGCTTGTCGTATCGGGGGTACTCTATGAAGGGTTCTCTCCAATCGGGCTCGTCTTGGATGATCGAAGCTTCTTCGGTAGGACTGCTCTTCTGTTCCGCGCTTTCCTCTTCTCGTAGAGAGACTGGGGGTAGAATTTGCCAGCTCCTGACTGTGATCAGAATTTCGTCCATGTCAGGATCAGCCAGCTCCTTGGCTAAGCGAGCGAGTACGTCAGCCTTTCCGTTCAACGCTCTAGGGACTCTCATTAGTTTAATGTGAGTGAACCGTTTCATGAGTTCTACCACCCGGCTTCTGTACCGAGCTAACTCGGGTTTGTATATCTTATAGTCACCGCTTACTTGGTTGACGACAAGCTGGGAGTCACCGTAAACCCGTAGCCGAAGAACTTCCATTTCTATGGCGAGCTCCAAGCCAGCTATCAGAGCTTCATACTCGGCCTCATTGTTTGTGCGAGGCTCGGTGAGAGCAAAAGAACGCCGTAGGGTTCCCATTGATGGCGTGATGAACACCAATCCTATCCCTGCTTTTATCTTCGGGACGCTTGATTTACTGGAAGTCCTTATCGATGTGGCCCCATCGAAGTAGAGCTCCCAATATAGATCGTCATTCTCGAGGTGCAGCACTTGTTCGTCGGGTAACTCGCAATTGCGTGGCGGTCCTTCTGGTATAGGATGAGCATCGAGAAAGTCTGCAAGAGCTTGCCCTTTTACTGCATTCTTGGGAGTATAAACTCTGTCAAACTGAAGTAGCATGACAGCCCATCTTGACATTCTGCCCGCTAGGCTTGCTTTGGTCATCAAGTGTTTCAGCGGGTCGACCTTAGAGATCAGCATAACCCGATGAGCGAGCAGATAGTGCCTCATCTTCTTCACAGCAAATATCAGAGCCAGGCATTGCTTTTCGATTGGGGAATAGTTGTGTTCGGCCCCGACTAGAGTTCGACTGAGGTAGTAGAGGGCATTTTCTTTTCCCTCCTCGTTATTCTGGGCAAGGAGCGCACCGAGTGACTCATCTAGCGCGGCAGTGTAGAGGATCAACTGTTTATTTGGAATGGGAGCGGCCAGCACTGGAGGGTGCAACAAGTATTGTTTGATGGTTTCGAACGCTGCTTTACATTCGGCATCCCAGATAAAAGGATCTCCTTTCTTCATGAGCTTTGAGAAGGGCCTACATCTCCACGATAAATTTGAGATAAACCTCCGTATATAAGCAAGCTTGCGTTGGAAAGATCTTAGCAGCGTCAGACTCTTCGGAGGGGGCATCTCCATGATGGCCTCTATCTTTGATGGGTCAACTTCGATCCCTCGATGTCGGACTATGAAGCCCAGGAATTTTCCCGATGACAAGCCAAAAGCGCATTTCAGAGGATTCATCTTCAGATCGTATTCCCTAAGTCTGGTAAGAACGGTCCTAAGATCTTGGATATGATCGGCCTTGGTTTTAGTCTTGACGACCAGATCATCAACATAACATTTGACGACTTTATGAATTAGGTTATCAAAGATATTGGTCATTGCCCTTTGGAACGTAGCACCTGCGTTCTTCAGTTCGAACGGCATCACCTTGTAGCAGTATATTCCGATCGGAGTTCGGAATGCTTTTCTCATCCTCAAGCGACATCTTGATCTGATTATATCCAGACGAGCCATCCATAAAGGCGAAAAGCTCGTAATTTGAGGTGTCATCGACCATCATTTCCATGACTGGTAGCGGGAAGTCGTCTTTAGGACATGCCTTGTGGAGGTCCCTGAAATCGACACAAACTCGGATCTGCCCATTTTTCTTCTTCACCGGGACTATGCATGCGATCCAGCCCGCATATTTCTCTTCCCTGATGAAGCCGGCATCGATGAGTTTCTTGGTTTCCTCGATGACCTTTTCTTCCAATTCCCTTCTCATTCTTTGAGGAGCTTGTTTGACTGGCTTAGCATCAGGAGATATAGCTAGCTTATGCACGGCCACTTCAGGGGAAAGGCCTGGCATTTCTTTGTATATCCACGCGAAGCAGTCGACGAACTCATGCAGCAGGGAAATTATCTGCTCTTTCATTTCCTCCGACAAGAGTGAGCTGATGCAGGTCGGTCTTGGATTATCGGGCGTTCCTAAGTCAATCTCGGTTAGCTCATCAAAGGTTGCTTGTCCTCCATCTTCGAGCTCTTGAGGAGCTTCTTTTGGCTTGGCTATTTCGTCATCATCGTTTGATCTTTCGCTGGCCTCACCAACATGGATCATGTAGCACGCTTTGGAATCAGGTTGAACGTAACCTATGCCCCGACTCTCTGGAATTCATCCATCGATGAGTGCTCGGACCTGAAGTGGATACCATAGCCCTTCGTAAAACTTTGCTTCAGACTCCGTTTGATATAACCGGCATCCGCACTTTTGAGAGTATTCCCGCATCTCGGGCGCATAGTATCTGGGATTGGGGACGGCTCTTATGCCTCTCTCATATGGAAGGCATGCGACAGACAAATCGTCCGGGTGCACAACAGGGTTTGACCCATAAAATAGGATGCCTTTCTGCCCACTTTTCCTTCCGGGGACGTAAAAAAATTTCAGCTGGTCCACAGTGGAGACTGACAACGCATCGAGCTCTTTGCACATCTGCTCCGGTACCCTTGTGACAGTTAGGGAACCTTCTGCAATTTCGGAGGTCTCTCGTAGTTTCTCTTGTTGCATGGGGGTCCAATCTGCACTGCTGTTGTACGGTGAGTCCTCTTCCTCCGACTCTTCAGTGTCGCTGCCAAGATGAGGGCGGGCTTTGCTGCTAGATGGGGTTTCAGTAAAAGATTCGTCCGTATCACTACCGAAATGAGGGCGATTTTTACGGAAGGACGGACTTCCAACGTCGGACTCATCAGTGTCACTACCAAAACGCGGGCGCACTTGGGCGTTTTTGTTTTTGATAGTGATAGCCGGCTCAGATTTTCTTTTGAGTCTTGGGGCCGCTCTATCCTTAGTCAGTTGTGGCTTAGCATTTTGGTGGTTCATAAAGTACCGAGAATCTTCATATCGGACTTCATGCACACCGAACAACTGGATGTCTCCGTCAATGCGTCTTTCTTCGCCATTTTTAGTATACTTCATGCATTGATGGAGAGTTGATGGGACGATGCCGTAATCGTGGAGCCACGGCCATCCCAAGAGAATATTATAAGACGTGTCTGCATCGATCACGTATATCTTAGCTTCAGTTTGCAGATCCCCGAATTTGATTGGCAAAGCTATAGACCCCAGAACTTGCTGGCAGTTTTGATTGAAGCCTTGAATGACAATCCTTTCCCTTGACAGGTGTCGGACGTCCATTGACAAACTCTTCAGTGTTCGCAAGTTCATGATGTTCACTGAGGACCCCGGATCAATCAATATGCGATTAATCCGATCCCCGTCACTGTACCCGGTCACGTAAAGCGGCCGATTATGCTCAGCCGTTCCCAGTAGCAAGTCTTCATCTTTAAATGTGACTGCGGCGGCTTGCAAAGTGTACTTAGCTTCTTTCATATTAATTTCCGCAAAGCGAGCCTGATACCGCTCAGGGTTTTGTAGAGAATGAATGAGAACATCTCTAAGCTCTTGAGATAGAACCAAGGCATCGTAGATGCTAAGGAGAGAAGGAAGCTTTCTGAGGTGAGCCAAAACATTATAGTCTACTGGGGAAGGACTTGAGTTTTCATCAGCCGGTTTTCTGCCATCTTCATCACTAGCCACCTGTTTTTCCTTTCTTTTTGGGGCGTTGCCCTGATTTGGCGGTAGAGCCCTGCCACTTCTGAGCTGGATTTGATTGGCCTTTGTGGCGAGCTCCTCGTCCACTTCGGGAAAACAGAGCTCCTCCTCAGAGTCGCTGCCAAGATGGATGGCGTAGCAGGTCGCTACTGGGATCTCTTCATTGGGGTCTTCTTCTAACTCCTCCAGAATTTCAGCCACTTGTACAGGGAAGAACTCCTTCAATTGAATCAGAGTTCTTTCTTTCTGTTCATATTCTTCGAGGGAATCGATATATTTTTGAATGGTCGATCTCCCTACAAATTCCTTTTCGCGCCGAGCTGCACTTTTCTTCTTCTTGAGCTTTTTGGATTTTGAGCCTGATGGAGCCGCATTGGCAGCTGGATTGGTAGGCTTCTGCTGCCCTTCCCATTCCGTCCTGGGCTCTTTCCGAAGTAGCTTTATCATCTTCTTATTATTATTAGATATGTGCCTACTCCATGGAGGCCGCGATGAGTCAGTTTCGTTTGTCAGGGCAGCGGGTTCAGCTGTCTGCTCCCAGAAGGCTTCAACTTCTGTCTGTATAAAGTTGGTGGTTGCAACTTGATTGTTCACCAACACGCTTTTGGACAGCTCGATCACTCCAGCCTTGTACTACTTCTCGACCCAGTCCTTGAAGATATAGCAATCCTCGATCGCATGGCTCACTACTCGGTGGTACGGGCAATACAGGGGATTGTCAGTCATTTTTTCTTCTTGGGGTCTTTTCGACTCCGGCAATTATAGGCCGTTGTTCAAGGCATCTTTAAATATCTTTCGGACCTTGTCCCTCCTGAAAGAGCAAACCTTGTTCTTTTTCTCCTTTAGGGAAGGCCCTTCTCCTCCTAGCACTGGCTTTCGAGACCAGTTGGTTTTAGATTCGCTCGCCCTTCGCTTTTCTTCATTGTCGGACGCATTGAAGACATTGGTGCTGCTTGAACTCCCGCTTCTACGGTTGTCATCCCGCTTGCTTTTCCATGTTTTGTCTCTCTGAGAGTCTGGGGTAGACTCTTGCTTCGAGCGTTCCAGCATTTGGACTTTCTTGGTTAGCTCTTGAAACGTCTTGAGACCTTCTGTATACAAGAATGGGACCATCCAATTGCTGAGGTTCCCAATGAGAAGGCTGACGGACTGGTCCTGCTCCAGCGGCGGTTCGCACTTGACTGTGAGATTACGCCATCGAGCGATAAAGTCGGTGTTGCTTTCATTCTTTCCGGCTTATTCCTCACAAGGTCGGCAATGGAGATTTTATCACTGACGCTCATGAACCTTTGACGGAACAGAGACTCCATTTGGGCAAAGGTAATGACGGATCCGTCTGGTATACTCGCGTACCAGTCGAAGGCGACATCGGTCAGGCTGTTGACAAACTGACGAAGAAGGAGCGCGCCATTGCCCCCTGTATTTCCACACGAGACTTTGAAGTGGGCGACGTGCTGATTTGCATTCCCCGTTCCGTCGAATCATCCGAATTTAGGAATGATGTAGCCGCTCGGGAACTCGATCAGATCGTAGTCTGCGGGATACGGCCGCCCACTACTGCCAATTTCCTTTTGAGCTTCATCTTCGGCCACCAATGTTTTAACTTTGCTGGTGATCAAATCCATTATCCGATCTTGTGTTAGCGGGATAGTGCTATCTGGGGCCAAGGCATCCCCAGAAGCAGAATGTGGCCGGCTTTCGTGCGGCTCGACCAATCTTGGACCCAAAGAAGCAGGCAATGGCTGCTTCGGATTGTCATCACCCGGCTGATTAGTAGCGACTTGTGCTTGATTGGGAGGCGCTCGAGCAATTTGAGCCGTAATTTGTATCACAACATTCGTTAAGTCGTCAATTTTCGAATAGAGTTTGGCCATCTCTTTATCTTTGCTCCTGAGCTGTTTTCGAAGCTCTTGAAGCAGCTCTTGCTCCGCAGTCCTGGGGCGGAAAGTCTGCTCTTCCTCGCTGTCTGAGTTTGACTCTGCATGGACCGAGGGGTCTTTCTGCCTATCATCCTCATTGAGAGGGTTTTCTTCATCCTGTAGAGGCGGCTGTTCTTGGGCAGTGGCAACCACATTCACGCCAGATTGGGCTTGGGATGTGGTGGCCCCATCCTTGCGGTTGCTGCGAAGGTTATCGCTGGGGCGCCCGCCCGCCATATAGACCGTATGGATAATATATCCAGCCGTCTTTTTATTATCGGCGGCTGATTTCATAGATCGCTGCTTTGACCCCCTGTTTCGGTAGTGGTCAGTCGATTGAGGGCGGCTGGCCTGACCAGGTTCTTGAATGGTGCTGGCGCTTCTTTTCTGGGTTTGCCCCGCTGCTTTCATGCGGCATAGAGTGCCTGATAGACTCTTGAAGAGACAGTGCCATACTTTTTCTGTTGGGGCCGGGACACGTCTCTATGTAGCGACGTTCGGACCGCTGTCTTCTTGATGTTAGTTATATGTATGCCCTAGAGGCCATTACTGTATATAGGATGTATATTGTAGTGGAAGCTGGGACATATATAGGGAGGACTTTCTTTCTCGACATGATAGTATGCTATCTGGTTACTCTTTATCTTAACGTGTATACTGATTGTCTCTCTGTTACATGTTGGTAAAGCCCTTAGGATGTGTACTTGACTACCTGGACTGTGATGCGGATCATACTAGTGGGGACATGGTAGTCTATAAGTACATCCTTTAAGGTCCCTAGTCGTGGGTGTATCGAGACGGGGCATCGATATACCAGAGTAGACTAGCGTATACACTTCTCGACCCATGAGATAGGCGATGGATGATCCCATATCCATTGTTGTTTGACAACAGAGATGATATACGGCTGCTCAGTGGAGACTGGGTACACTGGACGGACTCGACGAGAACTCCCAGATGGTATTATACCTTACGTCAGATGGCAGTTCTCTGGTGACACTGGTACAGGTTAGTCTGTAGACCCGAGATCGTCATAGAGTCTTGTGTGATTCCCACTGTGCTTTGATTTCCATCTTACCACGTCCAAGAGGGCGTGCAAAATGGTGGTTTTTGGGTACAGTCCCGAGTCACATGGAGGCAATGAGCGATAGGAGGGGTTTCGTCTCTCCCGGTATCAGGGGTTGATGTTGCGCTGTGCTCGATTGGCCGTAACAGGGAAGTCCCTGGCCAGGGCTGATCAGAGATTTGCTGGTAAGTGTTACCAGTAGTTTCTCGACCCGTTATGAGCCTCACATCGGCACGACTTATCGGTTATTGGGGTCTGACGTTTACCACCCCTAGACTTGATATGCGACATATCAGACGAACAGACCGGACTATACGGTAGTGTTACTGGTTGGATTCACTGAAGTGTGAGCGGGCTTGCTCGTCGATCTTCTGATCGCTCAATACCCAGGTGGCCGTTACGTTTAGCAGACCGCTTGCGGCTTGTGGTTGTTTGATATGATCATCACCTGCTGCCGGCGTATTGACGAGTCTTTAGAGTCCTACACAGAGGTTTCCTGGCTCAAGCGAAACGAAATAGGAGCACATATGAGATATGTGCGGGACCGAGAATAATACGTGTATGTGATACCGTATTCCATTCTCGCGATGATTGTATCGAAAGGTTGTATGCGATATAACCTAGTTATCGAATCAAAGATTGATTCGATAAGCCGATATATTGGATATTAGTCGGTCACATGCGATATGACCGGATCGTTAAATCAAGTGTTGATTTAATGATTTAATGCATAATTATATATTTGATATATTACTTTGCATTAACTAGTATTGGTTCACTTTAAATGGATTTTCTCACTTGAATTGCACAAGTTGTATATGTGATATACTTTTGTGCACTTGATTGTATCATGTTGGATGATACATGCTAACTTGGTTAAGTGTATGATTAAACCATGGTTAGTTAATGGTTAGGGTTTCATTTCATTTACTTATTCATTTATCCATTTATTGATTTATTTATTTATTTTTGGCAAATGAAAAGAAAATGGTGGCTTGATTTGTATTCTAGTTGAAGCTTCATGAAGCTTTGACCATAGTGACCATTTTGTCTTCATACTTAACCCTAACCATTCATCTAATCTTAGTCAATTCTGTACACTTTACCATGGTTAGCTTATGATAAGTATTGATTTATTTTTCATTTTAATTCAACACTTATCATATTCTTTCTTCTTCTTGATCATCTTCTTCTTCAAGAAAAGCTTAAGTCCATCAATGGCAACTTGAGCAAAAGTGAGAGAAATCCAATTCTAAAGTGAACCCACCTCCTATTTCTTCACCCTCTACCTCTTGCCAAGTAGTATAGGGTGTTTTCTTCACAAGTTTCACAACTTGGTGAAGTTGGAGCTTGAACTTGCGATGCCTCGACGTAGATCATCTTCGTCACGAAGCCGACGACCTAGTCCGCCCATTTCTCCGATGAAGCCGACGATTGAGTTCGGGATTCGAGATGGACAGCGAGAGGACGCCTACGTGGAGCTAAGGAAGTGGAGAACCGGATCTATAAAGGTTGTAGCCTCTCTCCTTTAGTTAAATTGTTAACTAGTTTCGTTTTTCGCCTAGAATTCTAGTCGACGATCCGTATTAGGGTTTCTCGGCACCCGTAAAATTTGAAATTGCCATGGTTGATGCCTTGTGAGACCTCTATGGTGTGCCTAGGAACCCTACAGTGGTATCAGAGCCTATCTAGAGCCTTAGGCGAAGTCCAGACGACGTTTGAAGTCCGATTGAACCAAAACCCTAACCCGAAAACGGCTCTCTGTACAATTTTTGAAAACTGGGTTTTTTCCAAATTAAAAATATGCAAAAAATTGAGCAGGACATTCTAAGAATTACTGTGAAATACGATCACCCAATTCCTCCAAAGTGCGGCGGAACCGCGGCCGTATGATGACGTCACCCACCCAATATTGCACAGTAATTTCTTTTATTCAGTGCTGAGTTCTCTGGGAATTTTTAATATTTATTCAAGAGTTGAGTTTTCTGGGTTGTATAGGGATATCGTCTATTCGATCGCATTATCAAGCTTTGTCTATGTAGTTTTCCGGATAAATTTGGAATATGTTAAAAGTTTCGACCGGATGCAAATACCCAATCTTTCCCCTGCCGGGAAATTTCCAATTGTTGGACTTTTCCGTAGTTTAATGACGTTCTGAGTAGTGCAAGTAACGCGATGGTCCCTCTAGAAGACAACAAACCTTAACTCGATTATGTGACCGTCTTGAACTGCCCTTTGAACCTTCGGGATTGGGGCAGTACGGCGTACCACATGTGAGGCGTTGGCTTGACCCTTCTACGGCTGGACCGTTGGTACTGAGGCATGAAGTGAATGTCTTTGAACTTATTTCATGTGTTGATCGGTTTCGGGAAAACTTGGGTGTTTGAATGTTCGATCGGAAAGTTTAATATTTTCTATTTATCTGGAATGGGATACAATAATTGGAATTCACAAACAGTTATTAGATAACTGAATGAATGTTATAAATCTAGCGGTTTAGTCTCACTTGATATTGAAAAGAGTTTTCGATAATGAGACTAAAATGCGGGATTTATAATTGTTAGGCATGTGATGTCTAAGTATTTCATTTGATTAGGCATGCGATGTCTAAAGAAGTTGCGGATTCCAATTGTTGTAGTTTTACACTTTCTTTTCTGTGACCGTAAGTGTAATATGTGATATCGCCGGTTTCGTTGCTATATGTCAACGACAATTGGGATGCGCATATTTACTTACTTTGATGACATGTGATGTTATGTGTTGCTGGATATGTTATATTGGATTGTCGTGTTTGAATAGCCGGGGGTTTTTATGTGAGATGAGTGTTTTACATTTTCATTCATATAAAAACTTTTATGTAATATTCTTTTATTTGGGGCACTTCCAGGTTGCGGAAGATCTCACCTTTTGTATATTATTTACTTTTCTGCATTAGGATAGACCCAAGGAGGGGAGCACAAGTGACCGGATTCTGGGGTCCAGTGGGAGACCAACTCGAGGAGTCGAGTCCGGGTCTCCTAACCCTAGAATTGGTCGGGTCGCTTGTCGCTCTCGTAGGGGTCTAGGGGTGTGGGATTGGCTATTCATCACAACCGTGGAATCCGTGTTTTATACTGGCTTGTATTGAAAACACGGACGTCCTAGTATATCCAATGTTTCATATGTTTCTTCTGCTGCGATATCTGTGATGTGATCATGTGATGTTCTGTGATGGATACTTTATATAGTATATATGATATATTATATAGATGTTACTTATGTTTTGCACCCGCACTAGCCCTGCCTTGCTCTGTCGTTAGTTACCTAACCTAACGGTGCACGAGGGGACATCGAGGCGAATGCGGATGGCATAAGTGTACGTCGTATTTATCTGTGATGTTTAGGTACTTAAATGATGGGACTTCATTAATGTGATTAATGAAAGATAAGAAACCTAAGATGTTGTAGAATCAAATTTTAAACAAAACAGGTAGCTACAGTTCTTGCTTTGCATAGCGGTATATGTGATATATCCTGCACCTTATTCGATGAGGAAAGGACCGAGATCCCTTCACCGGGAGTGACTCCTTTAGCAATAACTGGCAGATGCTACACACTCGGTTTGTTTTTGATTGATTCTATAGTTTTTGCTTTGCACAGTGATATATATGATATATCCTGCATCTCATTCGACGAGGAAAGGGCCGACGATCCCTTCACCGGGAGTGACCCCTTTAGCAAAACTAGAAAAGCCTCAAAATCACTCCATTTCAAAACTTCATTTTGATTCTACAACGATATCAAGTTCATTACGCTCATGGTTTTCAGAAAAACCTGCGTAACCCTCCGTCATTTCAGATAAGTACTACTTAGTATTCATGCTGCGGTAGTTTGGCCTCCGTCAAGGCGTAGTGTATGGTAGCTAACTAGTGCTTATCTGTCAGCATATGATGCGATTGGATTGGGGTATTCGTACGGCGTAGTTTGGCCTCTGTCAAGGGTCGTACGGGAGGGTTTAATTCGATCAAGAAATGACGGGTTGAACTTGACTAGCGCCCTGTGGGCAGTTTGGCCTCCGTCAAGGTCACAGGACGCTAGGGGCAAAAGTATTCTCGGGAATTTCAAGTGTTGAAATTTGCAATGAGATTGCATACCTTCTATGGGATAGTTGGATCCCGAAACCCGCTGCGAGTAATTGTTACTCCTGGGAGAGTTTTACACATTACAATTAGCCGATCAAGTAGGTGTCTAGAAAGGTGTCAACGGGGTTACGCCTCTAGGAAAATGAGGTTTACATTAATTAGGTTCGTGCGAAAGCACGGGGGACCTCCCTCAAAGTACCGACACTGGCCTGGCTGAAAGATTGGCGAACTTGTAGCGTGTAATTAATCCCGGCTAGTCTTTCCTTTTAGGGTTTGAAGGAAGATTTGATAAAAAGCAGTGGGAGCCATCCTGATTAGATAAAATAATAACCGATCTATTCTTGCAAAGGCGCACGCTGAGTGTTTTCTTCTCTCTCTCTCCTGGTAGCGACCATTTCACGCCTTAATCAAGATAATAATACGGATTATTGACCGAACCCACTTGTTATAATGAGCTGGGGAACGTTGGTCCCGCTCCAACTTATAATTGTTATAAGACAGAGCAGGAAATTGGGGAATACCAGATTTCCCGTGCCGCCCAAACGAGGAAAGTGCATATGATGCATCATCTTCGGGTATGTTCATTACAAAGAACTGTTTCTCAGTATCCTCCGAATCCAAGGTATATGATACCGGATCAGGATCCCAGATATGTAATCTGTTACATAGGGCTACAGATAGGTAGAGAACTGAGAACGGGTGATAAGTTTCATGAGGCAGAAAACGGGGCAAGTGTTGCAGCCAAGTCTGTCGGTCACTGTCACCCAGTATTTTCAATACATTGATTCTGAACGAATGTTATTAGATACCGAACCTGATATACAAAATCATATCAGTCTCTTTATTAGTAAAGAAATGATAAAATTTTGTATTGTTGGATAATGTTTTGTACATTTCCTATATCAAAAGTTGATCGGTTCAGGCACGTTATCTAAAAGCATTAATGTTCTAAATCAAACTACAGTTCTTAGTATTCGGAACACACACAAGAGGAAGAGTTCAGAAATGAACGAATCCTTCTTGAGGCATTGTAGACTAGGTCATATCAATGCGACCCGACTAGCTGAAGTTACATGTAGATGCATATTTAAATCAGTTTGAATTTACATCTTATGAAACTTGCCAGTCATGTCACAAAGATAAAATGACCATAGCTCTGTTTAATGGAAACAGAGAAAGAGTTAATGAACTCTTGGGATGATACATGTTGATGTATATAGGTCCCCTGTCTACACATGCCAAGACCGGTTCTTTGTACTTCATTACATTCTCTTATAATCTCTCAAGATTCAGTCATATGTTCCTGTTGAAACACAAGTCTGAACCTTTTGAGATATTCACAGAATATGATTTAGAAGTAGACAACCAAAATAAGGGTATAAGTATTATGTCCTTTGATGTGATCGAGGAGGAGAATACTTGAGCATGGAATTCCTGGACTATTCTAAAGGAGAATGAGATTCTCTCTCAGCATTACTCCTCTAGATACACCATAGCACGATGGTATATCAGGACGGAGCAGTCACACCATATATGATAAGGTGCGCTCTATGATGAGTATTACTGAGTTACCTATTTCCTTTTAGGTGTTATGCGCTTGAGAAGCTGCATACCTATTGAATAGGGTTCAAATCAAATCAGTAGCCCACCACTTCATATGTGATTTGGAAAGGGAAGAGCCCATATCTTAAGCTTCTTAAGATTTGGAGTTGTCCGGCCTTTGTCTAAAAGCAAAATCCGGATAAGCTCGAGGCAACGTCTGTTATGTAGAACTGGAAATGTTCCAGCTATACAAACTGCAGCTGATGATTTGGTAGAACCGATGGATTCAATAGTAACCAACGAACCTCACCCTCTCCGCCAATCTAGTAGGGTTCCTCACCCACCTGAGAGATACTTCGGTTTCTCTATGACAGTGGGAGCGAGGATTGCATCATCAGATGATGACCCAACTAGTTTCGAGCTGGCCATCAGGAGTAAGACTCTGTAAGAATGGCTGGATGCTTAGCGATCTGAGATGGAATCCATGTACACCAACAAAGTATGGACTTTGGTTGCTATATCTGAAGGGTTAAATCCCCATCAGGAGCAAGTATATCTTGAGAAGATTACTTGGTGTAGATGGAAAAGTTGAGACTTTCAAAGCTAGACTTGTTAAAGGTTTTCGTCATCGACCAGGCGTGAATAATGATGAAACCTTTTCCAGTACCTATGCTTAAGTCCATCCAGATACTACTTGCCATGGCTACATACCATGACTACGATATCTGGCGGTTGGGTGTCATGACTGCTTTTCTAAAATGATGTTTTAGAAGAGTGCGTCTATAAGTACACAGCCAGAGGGCCTCGTAAACAGTGGGAGCAGCGGAAACGTGTGCAAGATGTTTTATGTGATAAAGCAGGCATCGCGGGGTTGAAACGTCTGTTTTGATGGGTTAGTCAAACAGTTTGACATCATCAAAATGGTAGATGAACCTTGAATATACAAAAAGGTAGTAGGGAGTATGGTAGTGATCCTCGTAGAGTACGTGGATGACATACTCTTGATAGGGAAGGAGTTTCCTATGCTACGCTCGGTCAATCTCCGATTATCACAATGATTCTCCATATAGGATCAAAGTGATACCTCCTAAATCCTGGGTTTTGGAATTATGAGATAGATCTAATTGGATATTAGTATACTTACTAGTTGTAGTGAGATGGTATCAATCGATCCGGGGGAGAATCACTGGAAAGGTTCCAGGGTGATAAAGACGACTGAATGTCAGTCGCAGGCATTGTCTTTACCCTCAGTAAAAGGACGGTATGTTGGAAGAGTTCCAAGCTAGATACCGTGGCAGACTCGACGATGGAGGCTGAATACATCGCTGCCAACGATGCTGCCAAAGAGGCTGTCTGGATCAAGAAGTTCATTACTGAACTTGAAGTGGTTCCATCCATTGAGCATCCAATACCTTTGTATTGCGATAACAATGGAGCGGTGGCTTTGGCCAAGGAACCCAGGTGCCATCAGCGATCCAGGCATATTCTAAGGCAGTATCACCTGATCATAGAGATGGTTGATCTCCAGGGTGATCGAGGTTAGGAGAGCAGACTCAGAGGACAACACGGCGGATCCACTCACTAAGGCCTATTCCCAGAGAGAGATTTTTATGGGATGGTTGAGTATGAGATACTACAACCACTGCAACAGATGGCCCTAGTGCAAGTGGGAGATTATTAGTTATATGTATGCCCCTAGAGGCCATTACTATACATAGGATGTATATTGTAGTAGATGCTGGGACATATATTGGGAGGACTTTCTTGCTCGACATGATAGTATGCTATCTGGTTACTCTTTACCTTAACGTGTATACTGATTGTCTCTCTGTTACATGTTGGTAAAGCCCTTAGGATGTGTACTTGACTACCTGGACTGTGATGCGGATCATACTAGTGGGGACATGGTAGTCTATAAGTACATCCTTTAAGGTCCCTAGTCGTGGGTGTATCGAGATGGGGCATCGATATACCTGAGTAGACTAGCGTATACGCTTCTCGACCCATGAGATGGGCGATGGATGATCCCATATCCATTGGTGTTTGACATCAGAGATGATATACGGGTGCTCAGTGGAGACTGGGTACACTGGACGGACTCGCCGTGAACTCCAAGATGGTATTATACCTTACGTCAGATGGCAGTTCTCTGGTGACACTGGTACAGGTTAGTCTGTAGACCCGAGATCGTCATAGAGTCTTGTGTGATTCCCACTGTGCTTTGATTTCCATCTTACCACGTCTAAGAGGCCGTGCAAAACGGTGGTTTTTGGGTACAGTCCCGAGTCACATGGAGGCAATGAGCGATAGGAGGGGTTTCGTCTCTCCCGGTATTGGGGGTTGATGTTGCGCTGTGCTCGATTGGCCGTAACAGGGAAGTCCCTGGCCAGGGCTGATCAGAGATTTGCTGGTAAGTGTTACCAGTAGTTTCTCGACCCGTTATGAGCCTCACATCGGCATGACTTATCGGTTATTGGGGTCTGACGTTTACCACCGCTAGACTTGATATGCGACATATCAGACGAACAGACCGGACTGTACGGTAGTGTTACTGGTTGGATTCACTGGAGTGTGAGCGGGCTTGCTCGTCGATCTTCTGATTGCTCAATACCCGGGTGGCCGTTACGTTTAGCAGACCGCTTGCGGCTTGTGGGTGTTTGATATGATCATCACCTGCTGCCGGCGTATTGACGAGTCTTTAGAGTCCTACACAGAGGTTTCCTGGCTCAAGCGAAACGAAATAGGAGCACATATGAGATATGTGCGGGACCAAGAATAATACGTGTATGTGATACCGTATTCTATTCTCGCGATGATTGTATCGAAAGGTTGTATGCGATATAACCTAGTTATCGAATCAAGGATTGATTCGATAAGCCGATACATTGGATATTAGTCGGTCACATGCGATATGACCGGATCGTTAAATCAAGTGTTGATTTAATGATTTAATGCATAATTATATATTTGATATATTACTTTGCATTAACTAGTATTGGTTCACTTTAAATGGATTTTCTCACTTGAATTGCACAAGTTGTATATGTGATATACTTTTGTGCACTTGATTGTATCATATTTGATGATACATGCTAACTTGGTTAAGTGTATGATTAAACCATGGTGAGTTAATGGTTAGGGTTTCATTTCATTTACTTATTCATTTATCCATTTATTGATTTATTTATTTATTTTTGGCAAATGAAAAGAAAATGGTGGCTTGATTTGTATTCTAGTTGAAGCTTCATGAAGCTTTGACCATAGTGACCATTTTGTCTTCATATTTAACCCTAACCATTCATCTAACCTTAGTCAATTATCTACACTTTACCATGGTTAGCTTATGATAAGTATTGATTTATTTTTCATTTTAATTCAACACTTATCATATTCTTTCATCTTCTTGATCATCTTCTTCTTCAAGAAAAGCTTAAGTCCATCAATGGCAACTTGAGCAAAAGTGAGAGAAATCCAATTCTAAAGTGAACCCACCTCCTATTTCTTCACCCTCTACCTCTTTCCAAGTAGTATAGGGTGATTTCTTCACAAGTTTCACAACTTGGTGAAGTTGGAGCTTGAACTTGCGATGCCTCGACATAGATCATCTTCAGAACGAAGCCGACGACCTAGTCCGCCCATTTCTCCGATGAAACCGACGATTGAGTTCGGGATTCGAAATGGACAGCGAGAGGACGCCTACGTGGAGCTAAGGAAGTGGAGAACCGGATCTACAAAGGTTGTAGCCTCTCTCCTTTAGTTAAATTGTTAACTAGTTTCGTTTTTCGCCTGGAATTCTAGTCGACGATCCGTATTATGATTTCTCGGCACCCGTAAAATTTGAAATTGGCATGGTTGATGCCTTGTGAGACCTCTATAGTGTGCCTAGGAACCCTACACTTGATTCTGGCGGTCATGGCATTTTTCTGAACCCACCTCAGAGGTTCGAAGGAATTGCTAATTTTTACGGCCGACTCAGCCGTCGTCACAGAGTAACCTTGCTCTTGGAACTTCAGAAGATTCCACTTGGCCGAGGCCCTGGCCCTCTTGTTGGCTCGATACCTGAGCCGCTTCTGCCTTAACTTTTCTGCTCTAATCACCTGGCAGACTTCGGATCTTTGGGAAGACGTCACAGACCGGACGATGGAGGGCTTTGGAGATACGCTCAATTGTGCATTTGTTGGAGTCGTCGCCTGAGCTCGTCCGCAAAGTTTGATGTTGCCCTTCGTACCGGAAGTCTTGCCCCCAGCTGGAGCGCCAGGGAGTCGTTCAGACACCATCTTAAGTTTCGGTTGTGGTGCATTAGCGATCACAACATTCAGCCTCTTGCCCCTTGAGACCGGCTTGGCCGCCTGTTTCGCAGGGATTTCTGCCAGATGAGCGCTTCCGGCAGGGTAGATGATGACGGAACCAAACTGGTGGGGTAGTTCCTCCCACTGTCGACTGAGGCTTGCGTGGAGAACCACACGAGCATCGATCATGACCACGTACGAGGTCGGGGTCACGTTGGAAGCTGAATTCGTCTTGGGAGACATTGCCATCGAAAGTTGATTGCTGCACGGAAATAAAACGTCATTTTAGTATAGGCAATCGATATGTATATTGATTGAGTTCGCATGAACGTTTAACCCGAAATATGGGAGGATAGAGAATGTCCCACCGGGCGTGCCAGAATCTGTAGGGTATTTTTCGTCACCCCATTGAGATGGGAATACGCGCGCGCTTTTTAGGCGTACTACAGATTCCCACTGCCAAGGGTTGGCCGGGGTTTATTGATTGTGGGGATCCGAATCTCCGGCAGCTGCGGACAATGCTGCCGTTAATTACCCCTCGCCTTTGGAGCGAAGGAACCTCCGATTGACGGGTTAAACTGGTCATGCGAACTCAATGTGCTGTGTACGTGTGTTGTGTTTTGAAAGGGGGTTTTGGATATATCGGAAGCCACGCAGAGTTTTTTTCTAACAGGGACAGTGTCGTGGAGTATGTGTGTGTGTACATATGTATGCATATGTGTATATATATATATATATAAGGAGTGGGAAAAGGCATCCAAGGGATGCGTGGGGCCAGCGCCTTGAGCGCTGTGCGCTTAGGTGCTGTGCGCTTAGGCGAAAGCGCGCCATGTGTCGGCACGTGGGCGCTTTGCGCTCGAGCGCTGGGGCGCAAGCGCGCCACGTGTGGGCACGTGGGAGTTTTGCGCTCTAGCACTGGGCGCTTGAGCTCAAGCGCCCCACATGTTGGCAGGTGGGCGCTTGAGTGCAAGCGCCACGTGTCGGCACGTGGGCGTTTTGCGCTCGAGCGCGGGGCGCTTGAGCGCAAGCGCGCCACGTGTCGGCACGTGGGCGCCGAGCACCGGGCGCTGGAGCGCAAGCGCGCCACGTGTCGGCACGTGGGCGCCTTGCGCTCGAGCGTCGGGCGCTTGAGCGCAAGGGCGCCACGTGTCGGCACGTGGGCGCCTTGCGCTCGAGCGCCGGGCGCTGGCGAGAAAAAGAGGCTTTTAGTCCCAGAAATCAGGTTTAGAGTGGAGTTAAACTCCTAAAAATGTTTTGGTTGAGAAAATGGGTTCTTCTTCTTCCTCCTCTGTGGCTGGATCAAGAGATGTGAGATCTAAAAATCTTTTCTTTTTGAGATCTAGTGACAGATCTAAGTTCCCCTTTGTGGGTTTTGTGGTGAAAAACTATTTAGTTTTGGAAAAGGGAGATTAAAACTCTTGATTTAATTCATACAAAAAAAAGAGAAGGTTTTGGAACCTTGAAGAAGGAGAAAAGATCTCAGATTTAAAATTTTTTTGGAGAGAGAAAAAGTTGTTGGGATATTTCATTATCCTTGCTTTTATAGGCTATACACTTTACACATAGCCCCTTTGGCTTCACAAAATGACATTTTACCTATCCCATGGCTCATGTGCCATTTCTTTTTGCACATAAACCAAGGGCTTTACAAAAATTTTGTTTTATGCCTATTTTTCTTACATTTATCCATAAAATAAAATAAAATAAATACAACAAAATTATTTATTACAAAATTTTTATCTTGGCATGGGGGGAGGCCGGCCGCTTCATGTTCGGGCTCGACCCGGGCATGGGCCTACTGGATCTGGGCTTGGGCCCACTTGGCTTGGGGTTGACTTTGATTTTGACTTGGTAAACCGGGGTGTAAATTTTTACCCCAACACTAGTCTACAATGCTACAAGAAGGATTCGTTCATTTCTGAACTCTTCTTTTTGTATGTGTTTTGCACATTAAGGACTGTAGTTTGGTTGAGAACATATATGCCATTATTTAACGATCCTGATCCAATCAACTTTTGATTCAGGAAGATGTTAAAAATTATCCTGTACTACAAAATTATATCCTTCTTTACTCAATAAAGATACTGATATAAGATTGCATATCAGAGTCGGAATGTAATAGCATTCGTTCAGAATCAATGTATTACCATTTGGCAACACAAGGTGATATTTGCCAACAGCTTTGGCTGCAACATTTGCACCATTCCCAACTTTTACGGAATGTTCACCCTCTCCCAGTTCCCTACCTTTACGTAGCCCATGTAACATATTACATATATGAGATCCCGATCCGGTATCTAAAACCCAGGACGTAGAGTGAACTGAAAAACAGTTCTCGATAACTAACACACCCGAAGAAGATCCATCAATATGTTTATTCTTCGTTTGGGTGGCGTGAGAATCTGGATATTCTCTTAATTCCTGCTCTGTCTTATAACAATTATAAGAAAGAACGGGACCAACGTTTCCCTGCTCAGTATAATAAGCGGGTTCGGTCAATACATCCATATTATTATCTTGATTAAGGCCTAACAGAGTCGCTACCTGGAAAGAGAGAGAAGAAAACACTTTAGAGTATGCTCTTGCAAGATTAGATTGGTTATTATTTTATCTAATCAGGATGGCTCCCACTTCTTTCTATCAAATCTTCCTTAAAACCCTAAAAGGTAAGACTGGCCGGGATTAATTACACCTTACAAGTTCACCAATCATTCGGCCAGGCTAGTGTTGGTACTTTGAGGGAGGTTCTCCGTGCTTTCGCACGGACCTAATTAGAATAAACCTCGTTTTCCCAGAGGCATAACCCCGTTAACACCTTTCTAGACACTTACTTGATCGGCTAATTGTCCTGTGTAAAATTCTCCCAGGAGTATCTCTTACTCGCAGTGGGTATCGGGATCCAACTTGTTAGTGTATATTCCCTAGAGGCCATTACTGTATCATACTAGTTTGTATATTACTTAATGGAAGCTTGGGATATTCACAGTTGTATAGACAATCTTGCTCAAAATGGTAGTATGCTACTTGGTTTGTTTCTACTTTAATATGTGCATGTGTTTCTTTTAGCATATCGCTTATACATATTAGTGGAGCCCTTAGGATCTTTACTTGATTACCAGCGTTATGATGGCAGTCACACTTGTGGGGACTGGGTAATCAACAAGCACATCCTTATACAGGTCCCTAGTCGTAGGATTATCGAGACAGGGCATCGATAGCTCGTCTCTAAGTCAATATATGAAGGTGGTAGATGGAGAGTACTAGATACAAGAAATATACAATGTATATCATCGGATAACCGCAACTCACCTAAAGCAAACGGCCTCACAGCCAACTGTAGCGGTATCTGCAAAAGTAGAGATAATAAGGCATCCTGCCGCGACCACTCTGATGATCAGACATGAAAAACCCTGCGGCACAACGGGGGGTGAGTAGCCAACTCATGAATAGTAACTAACATCATACTGTAATCGCAAGTATGCACTAACAGCAATAATCAATCACATGTAAGCTGGTAGCATAAGTATGACAATATGAATTATCATGATTAAGGTACACCACCAGGGTACTATATCTACATGAATCAAATGCATATCAACTAAATTCCGAGTGCTGGATAATTAATAATCTCATGCACTATCATAAGCATGGAGAAAACCCGGTGTAAATCAACAACATGCAAAATCCCAAAATCCTCAGATCAACCCTCAGATCGGCCCTGTAAATCTCATGGAACCTGAGTGTTAAACATCGGCACCCAAAAATATCATGAAACTAGTGCCCAGTATCGACACATAAATACTCGTATCCATACGTTCCTCGAATCCTAAGTGCCCAAAGTCGACACTTGTGATCCACATATCGATTCTCTGATATCCATACGTTCCTCGAAACCCAAGTGCCCAACATCGACACTGTCACGACCCATGTTTGGATGTGACCGACACTTAGATTGTATAATATCTAAAGATATTTACACAATCTGAGTAAGCCAAAAACCAAGATCAAAAACCCTTTTTTGCGGAACTTTTTAGGAAAAAATTAGTTTTTAAGTAAAAATCGCAGTTTTAGGTAATTTTGATTTTTAACCGTAACATCCTATTGAAATAATAATAAAACAGTTATAAAGTGTTCAAATAGGTTGCATCCCTAGTTGGGATCAACAATGTCAACAGCGGAAATAAATATACAACTTTATATGACAGCAATACGAATTTCAGACATCAGTAAAAGAAATACCCTTTGATATAACCAAACAATCTCATCTTCCAAATAATAAACATATAACCACCTCTCGTTCTAAGTCATAATACAGGGTCTGATGAAGAGTTTCTAGATTTAATATACAATACCAAAAAGGGAAGGTTACTACCAATGTAACCCACCTAGCAAAAGATGCGATCAAAGCTGATACATGGACCTGCACTGCTACTAACCGTCCACTCTATTCCTGCAAGGAACTGTGGCACAACGAGGGTGAGTTGCCAACTCAGTGAATATAACTAACATATAACGGCTGATAATGTAAATATGACGAACTAGAATTTATTCCAACAATAGTAAATACGATACATGATAACAAGTGGAAGAATGATTATGTAATACTCCATATATGAATCAAAACTGAAATCTCATCAATTATTTTCCAAATAAATATACAACTTTTTGTGACAATGGAGTTGTGGCTTATGCCAAGGAACGCCCGTCGCATCAGTGATCCAGACATATTCTTAGGCAGTATCACCTGATCGTGGAGATGGTTGATCTCCAAGGGATCGAGGTTAGGAGAGAAGACTCAGAGGACAACATGGCGGATCCACTCACAAAGGCCTTTTCCCAGAGAGAGACTTTTATAGGATGGTTGAGTATGAGATACTACAACCACTGCTATCAGATGGCCCTAGTGCAAGTGGGAGATTGTTAGTTATATGTATGCCCTAGAGGCCATTACTATTCATAGGATGTACAATGTAGTGGATGCTTGGACGTATATAGGGATGACTTTCTTGCTCGATATGATAGTATGCTATCTAGTTACTCTTTACCTTAACGTGTACACTGATTGTCTCTCTGTTACATGTTGGTAAAGCCCTTAGGATGTGTACTTGACTACCTGGATTATGATGCGGATCATACTAGTGGGGACGTGGTAGTCCATAAGTACATCCTTCAAAGTCCATAGTCGTGGGTGTATCGAGACGGGGCATCGATACACCAGAGTAGACTAGCGTGTAACTTCTCGACCCATATAGATGGGCGATGGATGATCCCATATCCATTGGTGTTTGACATCAGAGATGATATACGGGTGCTCAGTGGAGACTGGGTACACTGGACGGACTCGCCGAGAACTCCCAGATGGTATTATACCTTACGTCAGATGGCAGTTCTCAGGTGACGCTGGTACAGGTTAGTCTGTATATCCGAGATCGTCATAGAGTCTTATGTGATTCCCATTGTGCTTTGATTTCCACCTTACCACGTCCAAGAGGGCATGCAAAACGGTGGTTTTTGGGTACAGTCCCGAATCACATGGAGGCAATGAGCGATAGGAGGGGTTTCGTCTCTCCCGGTATAGGGAGTTGATGTTGCGCAGTGCTCGATCGGCTATAACAGGAAGTCTTTGGCCAAGGCTGCTTTAGGGATTTACTGGTAAGTATTACCAGTAGTTTCTCGACCCGTTATGAGCCTCATATCGACACGACTTATGGGGTTATTGGGGTCTGACGTTTACCACCCCTAGACGAGATATGCGACATATCAGACGAACAGACCGGATTGTACGGTAGTGTTACTGGTTGGATTCACAGGACTGTGAGCGAGCTTGCTCGTTGATCTTCTGATCGCTCAATACCCGGGTGGCCGTTACGTTTAGCAGACCGCTTGCGGCTTGTGGGTGTTTGATATGATCATCACCTACTGCCGGCGTATTGACGAGTCTTTAGAGTCCTACACAGTGGTTTATTGGCTCAAGCGAAAAGAAATAGGAGCGCATATGAGATATGTGTGGGACCGAGAATAATACCAGTATGTGATACTGTATTCTATTCTCGCGTTATGTGACATTGATCGGTTGTATGCGCTATAGCCGGGTTATCGGATCAAGTGTTGATTCGATAAGTTGTTACTATTGATATTAGTCGGTTATATGCGATATGTACGGATCGTTAAATCAAGTGTTGATTTAATGATTTAATGTATAATTATATATTTGATATATTACTTTACATTAACTAGTATTGGTTCACTTAAGATTGATTTTCTCACTTGAATGTGCACATTGTTTATATGTGATAAATGCAAGTGTACTTGTTTGTATCATGCTTGATGATACAAACAAGTTGTGTGTATGAGACTTGAACCAAATCAAGGTTAAATTAGGGTTTACTATTTTCCTAGCATATAACAAAAGAGTGTGACTTTGGTCAAAGTTATCAAGCTTCATGAAGCTTGATAAACATTGACAAAGTCAACTCTTTTGTCATTTGTTCAAGATATTAGTTAACCCAACCCTTAACCTAATACTTTGGTTAATTCTCTACATGAGTTAAGTATGAGGGCTTAACTCAACCATGGTGCCATTATTTATTGGATAAGTTTCATTTGGATAATGATTCTTATAATTCTTTTCTTCTTCTTCTCCTTCATCAAGCTCACAAAAGCTTGCTAGCTCCAATGGTGCCATGAGAAAAAGAGTGAGAAATCCAATTCTAAAGTCAACCCACTTCCTATTTCTTCATCCTCTACCACTTGCCATGTAGTATAGGATGTTCTCTTCACAAAGTTTTTGACCAAGTGAAGGAATAGCTTGAGTTTGAGTCTCCCCGACGTAGATCATCTTCGGCCTCGAAGTCAACGACCTAGCCTGCTCATTTCTCCGACGAAACCATCACTAGAGTCCGGGATCCCGATGATCGCAGTGGAGGGAAGTCAACACGGAGCTAAAGAAGTGGAGGACCGGATCTACAAAGGTTGTAATCCCTTTCACTTAGTAGCAAAGTTGTTTGCTTGCTTGTTGTTTCGCCTAATCTCTAGTTAACGATCTAGTTTAGGGTTTCTTGGCACCGGAAAATTTGAATTTGGCATGGTTGATACCTTGTGGAACCTTTTGAGTGTGCCTAGTAACCCTACAGCAACTCGGGCATGAAGTTGGCGAGCCGACGTGCCCAAGGATGTTCTAGATGAAGTGTAGAAGCTTTTGTCTCAAAGGGGTTATGAAGTTGCCATAATGGATTGAGGAGGAGAATGAAAAGGAGCAATGAAAATGGAGCTAGGCTTTTGCAAGAATGGGAAAAATGAGATACCAAAAATTTTCCCACACCAAATGAAATTCTCTCTCTCACTCAAAGTGGCCGGCCCCTTTTTTATGGTGGAGGGAAAAAGAATGAATAATCAAGAGAAGAAAAGTCATGATCATAATGGATTAAAGTCACACCAATTTCTAATCTAAATCCAAATTAATTCCCATCCATTAAATGCAAGCTATCATGAAGAAAAAGGAATCTAATGATGCTAGAAATATCATGATGCCTCCATTTCATAAATAACCCCTCCATAATTACTAATTTACATACATGCAAATTAGCCCCTCCCATCATAAAAGTCCGGCCGTGAAGGAACAAAGGAAAACTGGCCGAAACGGAATGCAAACGGGCAACTTCAGAAAACTGATCCCGTAATAAATTACAGGAAAACCCCGCGACTGTATATACATACCTGCATTTGTATTCCGACCGAATACAAATGCAATGAGACAAAATCTACACTGTACAATACTAGGATCCGGCTTAAACCAAAGCCCGCTAGTATTATCTGTCCGATCATGATCCGTGCAATACCGCATGGATAAGATCGAACCCTGCCATATCTCCATACGGCCTCTACAACGTTTCACCTGAAACTTGAGAAAACGGTCTGTGGGGGACTCTAAAGACTCGTCAATACTTTGGTTGTGGATTTAACCACTAGCACGTCAGAAGTATTAGCCTATACGTAACGGGCTACCAGGTATTGACCAAAAGGGACGTCGATGAGTGAACTCATCCTGACACCCTACTGAGCCTGTCAGTGACAGTATCCGTACAGTCCGGTTCGTTCGTCTATGAGCATCGCATGACGGGCCTAGGGGGTTGGTAAAAGTCAGACCCCCAAAAGCGGTACAAGTCGTGTCGGAGTGTAGCCCATAACACCCTGAGATACTACTGGAATACCTACCAGTAAATCTCCTGCCTTGACCAAGTACTTCGTTTAATGGCTCTCCTAGACACAGCGCGACCTGACCCCCAATACCAGGAGAGACGAACCCCTGCAGATCCGCTCACTGCCTCCATGTGGCTCGGGACTGTACCCAACTAAAACCTGTTTGCACATCTCCTTTGAGCGTGGTAGTGTAGTAATCAAAGCACAGTGGGAACTCACACGAGACAAATGATGATCTCAGGTCGATGAACTAACCAGTACATATGTCACTATGGAACTGCTATCTGACGTCAGGTATAAGACCAACTAGCATGTTCCCGGCGAGTCCTGTCCGGTGTACTCATAACCCAATGAGCACCTGTATACATCTTAGGTGAACCAACTGACACCAGTGGCTTGTGAGACCGGTCACCGCCCCTCGTCGGGGTCTCGACTGTATACACTAGTCTACTCTGGAGTATCGATGCCCTTCTCGAAACTCCCACGACTAGGGACCTTTTAAGGATGTGCTTATAGACCCCAGCTCCCACGTATATGATCGCCCTCATACTGCTGGCAGTCTAGCAAGAATCCTAGGGGCTCTATCAACGTGCAATAGTGACCTGTATGGTCACCTAAAGCAGTACAGGATGATAAAGATAAACTAGATAGCATACTATCATCTTGAGTAAGACTGTCCTACCGGTATAGGTCCTCCCTCAATCATTGTTATCACGTGCCTGTGATCCAATAATTGACTATGAGGGCACCATCTCCAACAATCTCCCACTTGCACTCAAGGCTAATTATTGCGATGTCGCATACTTATAGCCCGTGTGATACCGAACACCCAACTCCTCTACTAATCAGTCTCACAAAACCCGTTTGCGAAACTATTGCGTTCGAGGAATAGCCTCAGTGAGTGGATCCGCTCAGATGTTTCTTTCTATGTCTCTCTTTATCTCAAGTTCGCGGACAAAGCCATCTGTCGAAATGAGCAATACCTGTCTTAGAATATGTCTGGATGTCTGATGGGACCTAGTTCATAAATGAACTCCAAATCCAAACTTCTTAGACTGTATCGTCAACTGAACTTAATCAGTATCCTGCGCCATGCCTCCCTCAGTATCCGCCTGGACCACCTGTCCAAAATACTGCCCCTCGTAAGAGGTAAAACTATAACTCTGACAGTCACTCTGTCATCCAGGTCACCTTGGAAGCCTGGAATGATAACCGTCTCCCAAAAGAGGCTGTCGTTATCATATCCCTAGAACATCCACTTATGTTCTAAAACTGCTTCCAAATGTTTCTCCAGGATTGGATCAATATCAACTTATTGCATCTCGTGCAAAAACAACATCTGGTGTGGTACTTGACATCTCATGATTGACTCAATTGCCTAAGCAAGTGATCTGCCAATCATGCATATCCCTCTCCCCTTTAGTCTGTAAGACTCCTTTAGAGAGGGTGATTCCATCACCTGCAGGTAGACTACCGTGCCAGGAGTCGTCCATTCTAAATACCTTTAGAATGTTGTCTAAGTACCTTGATTGGGACACTTCCTAAATCTAGATCTAAAACCATAGATCCAGTAACCAGAATGTCTGATATAATATCCAATTCCTATGTGGAGAAACCACTGTGTGACAACAAAAATATAACCGATTGTACTATAGGAATTTCACTTCCTACTCTGTGTATTTCATCCAAATACCTAGACATCACACCCTACTACCTTCTTAACAGATCCATCCCCTATTCTGATGAAGTCAAACCTATGACCGATACATCAGAAATAGATGATCTATCTACTCTTTATCTGCTTTAGTCTATAAATAGACATAAGCCACTTGTCCACCAATGCTTCCGCTGCTCCCACTGACTACGACAACCCTCTGGCAGAGTCATATACACGTGCACTTCTAAAGCTAGTTTAGAACGACGCTATACTCATCCTCCTGCCGGGTCTCACAGTCTGGAACAACAGCAATGGCAAGTCTGGGTAAACAAGAACCTCCCTGCCACCGTCCTTGAGCATACCGAAGTACCTCTCATGTGCCTGAGGTTACCCACCATATCTGCGGAGTGGCCAATGGAATGTCAAGACAGATTGAATCTTTAGGTTCTTATCAAATTTTCAGTAATCGTTTGCGGTTCTGGAATCACTTCCAGTTCTACCATACTCCCATTACTGTTTTCTGAAAAAAATCCATTTTTATTAAAACTGTGGCGAGTAAAGAACAATATCACTATTGATCTTCCAGATGGTAGAAAATCAACCCTCGTCATAGCCTGGCTCAACCCACAAACAGCCATTACAGAAACGTGCCTTAAGTTATCCAGAGTCTGGTTTTAAGCATAAGCCGGACAACTTCCCGTACCTTAACAATGTCAAGATATGAACTGTTCTATATACAACACAGAAACAGAGGCACTAATTTAATTGAACCAGATTCAAATCATGCGACTGTCTCCAGTGCATGTTAACTAAATGGAAAAGAGGCCGATCAACGTTACTCAACTTAGGAATGCTTCCAATTATAAGTAACCAGAAAGAGAAGCAAGTTCTCTTAAAATCATTACTATCAACTGAATACCATACATAAGTATCTACATCTTCGATCACCTTGAAGAATCCCGATACTTGCAATACCTGGTTCTCTACTTTATTCATATACCTACAACTTCTCAAAACTTGGACCTTGTGTTTCTACGAAACACTTGTCTAAGAACTAGAGAAGTCATAAGTAAACAGAATATAGTGCGAGCACCAACCCCTATGTCCTGATGGAAACTGGACAACATACAATACTCTGTATAAGTCCCCTGAGTCCAATGACTCAATCCGTGTATGTCGTAGGCTGAAAACTGTACTATGGTTATGAAGAATTACACCGCTGTTTAATGCTCCTTACCTAACCATCCACTGATATAGGTAAACGTCATAGACATAATTTCAAAAAGGTATATCTCACTCTGTAAAAATGGACGTACAGATATATCAATTTGAAATTGGTGCATAACAATGAATATTCAAAACCAAATATTTGCCGCCCGGCAAACAGCCCAGGCGATTTCCTCAAATATCACCAATTACAACGAATTCTGATATAATGAGGACAATCACCTAATTCCCAATAACTTACTCCCACTCATCATCTGTAAAACCATATAGATGTGAGAATCATACCTGGTAAATACATACCCTGGTGCAAGTGTCTAATTGGGAAATCAGTTTTCTATTAACAGTACACAGTGAAACTGAAATATTGAAATGTTTCGTAGGGGTATCCTGGTATTCCGAGTAATGCCTCTTCCATTTTCCAGATTCATAATTATAACCGTATATTTCTTTGCCATCTCTCCAAATCCCTTTATATGTCTTCATCATTACCTTCTATACACCCTCTTAGGCTAAATGGTTTTCTTCCTTACCTACCGTTCGGCACCAGCCTATGGTTTGGAAGAAGACTATCGCATAAGCATAATGGGTGTACTGTCCTAATCCTAGGAGCACTCTCAATGCGAGAGAAGGTGAAGATAAAAGACAACCGAATAAACCTTATTCCTATTTCTCCTGAACTAGAATCCATCCCCGAACTGGAACAAGTTCCTTTCGAGTTCGTATATAACCATACGATGGAGTATCCAATAAACTGTGGATCTTCGTAGTGATACGGAGTGTTATGGAGAAATACAAAGGTGAAGTGGGAGTGGTAATGAAATACTTGGTTTGGTCGTGAATAGCAGTCGCAATTTACTTTGCCCTCCTTCTAATCCCTTTATTTGTCTTTACATAATACCTTCTGTACACTATCGTTAGGCTAATTGGCTTTCTTCATTCCCCACCGTTCGGCACCAGCCTAAGGTTTGTAAGAAGAGTGTCCAATTTGCGTAATAGGTGTACTATCTCTTAAACCAAGGAGTACTCGCAACCTGAGAGAAGGTAAAAGGAAAAGACAACTGAATAGTCCTATTCGTTTTCTCCAGAACCGGAAACCATCCTCGAATAAATTCCTTAGAGTTCGTATATAACCATACGATGGTTTTATCCAATGGAAGTGGACGTTCGTAGTAATACGGAGTGCCCTGGAGAAAAGGGTAAAAGTAGGAGTGGCAATGATGTTTGCAACTCTGACAATCCAAAAGTCAGTGTATTAAGAAGGTTCGGTTAATCTTGGTCACTGAGTCATAGTCAAAGGTCGGGTCATGGTCGCTGCCAAAGAGAGAGAGAGAAAAGAATCACTCAGCGTGCACTCTAACCTAGATCAGAATGGTTATCACTTTATCTAATCAGGAAACCTCCCACTGTACCGTCAAATTCTCCTCCAAACCTGAAAGAAGAATTAGTCGGGATCACCCGAGGAGTAAACCAACTCATCAGTGGGAATCGGGATCCAACTATCATCGCATGATAACGTGACGGAATCCGCTCACGTTATCACACTCCAGAAGGTAAGCGCATAGCTGGCAAGTTTCAGTTTCTTTAGAAACTCCCGATGTGATTTTTACCCCATGCTCTTATGACCTTGACTTTGGCCAACAAATCATAAGTCACATGTCAAGTTCTACCCGTTATTCTCTAGGTTAATTTGAACCCACCCGTACCTACCCTTGACTTTGGCCAACAAGGCAGTACGACTGTCCCAAACCAACGCATCTATCTATGCTGCATATGAATACGCAATAGCTACCAATCACCGTGCCTTGACTTTGGCCAACAAACACAGCTTGAATACTTATTGACTATCCATATGAAACGACGGAGGGCTACGAATGGTTTCTGGCGAAAACCTTTAACGTAATGAACTTGATATAATTGAAGGAACCAGATAGCTTTTATAAAAATATAGTGGCGAAAACCTTTGCTAAAGAGGTCACTCCCAGTGAAGGGATCTCGGCTCTTTCCCCGTGGAATGAGGTGTAGGATATTCCAACTGAATACCACGATGCAAAGCAAAAGTAAACGACTATAGTGAAGTTATTTCCCTGACGCAAACTTCTGTCCAAGGGGTCACTCCCGGTGAAGGGATCTCGGCCCTTGCCTCGTCGACTGAGGTGCTGGATATTCATAACCGAATACCACTGTGCAAAACAAAAGAGAACGCCCTTGCAATAACAGCTTTTTAAAAAATGTTCCAATAACATCAGAATAGGTTTGTTTAGCTTGCATTGGTCCGAATCAACGCAGTCCCATCAATTGATCACACCACAAAGAACGAAAATAATGATGTACGTATTGTTAGTGTATATGCCCTAAAGGCCATTACTGTATCATACTAGTTTGTATATTACTTAATGGAAGCTTGGGATATTCACAGTTGTATAGACAATCTTGCTCAAAAAGGTAGTATGCTACTAGGTTTGTTTCTATTTTAATATGTGTTGTGTTTCTTTTAGCATATCGCTTATACATATTAGTAGAGCCCTTAGGATCTTTGCTTGATTACCAGTGTTGTGATGGCAGACACACTTATGGGGGCTGGGTAATCTATAAGCACATCCTTATACAGGTCCCTAGTCACAGTACTATCAAGACAGGGCATCGATACTCCGGAGTAGACTAGCGTATGCGCTTCTCATCCCAGCAGGGGAGATGGTCTGTCCCACAGCCATCAGTACGTCGTACTAGAGATAGTATGCGGGTGCTCATTAGGTTACGAGTACACTGGACAGGACTCGTCGGGAACTGTTGGTTGGTATTATACCTATCGTCAGTTATCAGTTCCCAGGTGGCATGAGTACAGCTTAGTCCGTTGACTTGACACTGTCACTTCGCCTCGAGTGTGTTCCCACTGTTCTTTGATTACTACCCTACCACGGCTCAAAGGAGTCGTGCAAACAGGTAGTAGTTGGGTGCAGTCCCGAAGCACTTGGAGGAAGTGAAGGTTACACAGGATTCGTCTCTCCCGGTATTGGGGGTTGATATCGCGCTGTGTCTAGGAGAGCCATTACACAAAGTCCCTGGCCAGGGCAAGAGAGATATACTGGTAGGTTTCCAGTGATATCTCAGGGTGTTCTGGGCTACACTCTGACATGACTTGTACCGCTATTAGGGGACTGCCGTTTACCGCCCCCTAGGCCCGCCATGCGATACTCTTAGACGAACAGACCGGACTGTATGGAGATTGTCACATACAGGCTCAGTAGGAGTTCGGATGGTTTTACCTCATCGGCCTTCTTATCGACATCTACCTGGGGACCGATACGTACAGCTAGTGCCACTTGCGGTCTGTGGTTAAACCCATTGCCAGCGTAGTGTCGAGTCTTTAGAGTCCCACATAGAGAGTTTCACTGCACTGAGCGATAGGTGTAGAGGCCGTATGGTTTTACGGCAAGTCTACGATCACTTACGTGCACTTGTGTGCGTATGCTGTTCGGGCAGGCAATACTAGTGGGCTTTGGTTTAAGCCGGATCCTAGTATTGCACGGATGGATTTGTTTTGTCTTCTGTGCATTCGCATTCTACGGAATGCGGATGCGGGTGTGTATGCACAGTTGTGAGGAGAGAAGAGGAGGTGGTGCTTCATTAGGGTTTTGACAGTTGATTCGGTCGAAACCAAAATGAGGCGGACTCATTAGGGTTTTGGCAGTTCGTTTGGTCAAAACCATTATGAGCCGCGGAAATTATTTACTAATCTTTTCAGTGATTATTAAGTGATGGGTAATTGCTTTGACCATTTGACCATACTTGACTTTGTTGACCATTTGACCAATGTTGACTTGGACATTCATGAGAGGTCTAGAGTTTTCTTTGGTTTTCTTTTTCTTTTTATTCTTTGGGTTATGATAATGGTCAAGTCAATTGATGCCATCATCTTAACCTTGAAAAGATTAGTAATGATGATAGGGGTGTATTATTGCAACCATGGTTCATTCTCTCTGCACTATAATTCATTTCTCATTTCTCTGTCTCTCTCTTGAAAAGAAATGAGAGAGCTCCATGGTCGTTATCCTTCTTCTTCCTCCTCTTGATTATTCCTTTGATCTCATGTGTTGAGAGAAAAAGGATCATAATAGACAAACACTTCCATCTATCTCTTCTACACATCCTAAGACATCAAGACTAGCGATCTTGTTGCCCTAGTTACCTCGGCTCGAGGTGGAGCTCGGAGTACATCTCTCGGGTGGATCGTCTTTGACTCAAGAAGGCCGCGGAGGTGATCAAGATCCGGATCGACCCTCGGAGCTCGGATGGACGAGCCGGACAGCGGAGTGAAGACCCGAAGGACCGGTGTCATGAGGTATAATCTCCATGACATAGTAGATAGAATCTCAAGTAGTTTGCTAGTTTGTAGTTTAGCAAAGATCCTTCTTTTAGTCCATGTTGCCTTTGCACTAAAAAATAGTTTTTTAACGTTTCCGCCTCCCCGTAAGAACCGGGGTGAGCAACGTGGACTTACAGTGGTATCAGAGCCTAGCTAAACACAAACCAGCTTATTAGCAAAGTATTTAGAATTTCGATCGGAAAAAAATCGCGAAACACGTCCGTAAAAATCAACTTTCTGCCGATTTTCAGATCTGTTCAAAAAATAATTTAAGATACATGAAAAATCGGCTCAGGGTTTTCTAAAGACACCCACCAAAAATGATCCACCGACTCGGTCAAAGCGTCGCAGTTCCGCGGCAAGAACATGCTTATTGCCGCGGATCCGCGGCCGAGTTGACTCGGCCGTGGACCGTTTTTGCTGCAGTGTACTAAGTTGGAGGTTTTGGGATTTTTAGTATATTTTATTTCTGCCCAGAAATTCCAGAAAACAAATTTGTGTTTGGGGTGGTTATAAATCCGTATTTTGATCGAAATTCCGTAGACTTTGGCTAATGGATATTATCTGTGATGTGATATATGTATTGAACGTTTACTAATCGCTATACGTCGATTAGTGGGGGTTATACATATCTGTGATCTGTAATGTTGATGGTATGTGTATATGAACTCGTTGGATTGTCGCGGATGAATAGCTGGGTGGATGTGAGATGAGAGTTTCTTTTTCTTTCATTCATGTAATATTTGTAAATTGATGTAATATTATTTGTTTGGCCGCACATCTGGGATGAGGTTGTAGCCGCCATTGTATAATTTCTTTTTACTGTTTTTTCTCCTAGGATAGACCCAAGGTGGGGTGCACAAACTACCGGGTATCTCGAAGTGCCGAGTGGCCTACTCACGTTGTTGAGGGAGGTTGCATCGCTTCGGGTACTTGGCGGGTAGTTTGCCGCACCCGTAGGGGTCTAGGGTGGGGTTTGGCTATTCATCGCGACCGTGTAATCCGTCTTTCATTGCAGGCTCGAACGAAACGCGGATTCCTAGTATATCCAAAGTGTTCATCTGTGATCTGGAATGGCTATCATTACATCTGACGAATGTATATATATCTATATATGATATCTATTTAGGCGTTGCTTATGTTTTGCATCCGCGCTAGTCCAGCCCCCGCTCTGTCGTTAGTTAAGTAACCTAACGGGTGATGACGGGACCCCGTGGTGAATGCGGATGGCATAAGCGTACGTCATATTTTCGTTGTTTCTATGCAATGGTAGGATTAAATGATGGGACACATTGGAATTAATGAAAGAAAATAAACCAAGTAAAAGTCGTTGGAACAATTTCAAAACCACTCGGTTTCTTTTCAAAAACAACTTTTAAACGCGGAGCTTAAACCACTCCTTTTAAAAGCTATCCAGGTTCCTTCGATTATATCAAGTTCACTACGTTCACGGTTTCGCCAAAACCATTCGTAGCCCTCCGTCATTTCAGTTAAATAGTCAGTAGTATTCAAGCTATGTATTTTGACCTTCGCCAAGGCATAGTGATTGGTAGCTGCTGAATATTTGTCTGTAGCATAGATAGATGCATTGATTTGGGACAGTCGTACAACTATTTTGGCCTTCGTCAAGGGTATGTACGGGTGGGTTCAAATTAACCTGGATAATGACGGGTAGAACTTGAGATGTGACTTATGATATGTTGGCCTTCGTCAAGGTCATAAGAGCATGGGTCAAAAATCCACATCGGGAGTTTCTAAAGAAACTGAAACTTGCTAGTGCTGCATACCATTTGGAGTGTAATGATTCTGGTAGGATTCCTTCAGTTTTATCACACGATGATATTTGGATCCCGATCCTACTGTCAGTATATGCTACTCCTCGAGAACTTTCTCGCTTAACGATCAATGCTATAAACTAAGTAGGTGTCTAGAAAGGTGTTAGCGGGGCTACGCCCACAGGGAAAAGAGGTTACTTAATTAAGGAACTTCGCGAAAGCGTTGGAAAACCTCCCTCGAAGTACCGACACCAGCTTGGCTGAACGGTTAAGCAAGTATTGTACGGTGAGATTGATCCCGACTAATTCTTCCTTTATGGTTTGAGGAGGGATTCGAGAGACAGTGGGAGCCATCCTGTTTAGATAAATTAAAAACCAATCTAAACTTGCAAGAGCAACATGCTAAAGTGTTTTCTTCTCTCTCTCTTAATTGCAGCGACCCAGTGACCAGACAAGCTGGGACACCTCTTGACTGATCCAACCCCTGCCGTCTCAGGTCCAGTTTCCCCTGTCACGGATATACATATCCGCAAGATATCAGAAAAAGACTGTGCGAAAGCCAAGTGCCTCGTGTTAGCCTCAGTTGATGGTGCATACCAGAGGCAGCACGAGAAGATGGACTTAGTTTCTATCTTCCTCCATAACAAAGATTTATATGGAGAGCAATCTCGTATCGCAAGATATGAGACCTCGAACGAATTGCTTCCAGCGAGGTTGGCTATCGGGTCATCTGTAGGGGGCAACGTCCTTACAGAGACCAGCTATTTTGAGCTCACGGACCTGAAGACCACGTTGAAGAACGGGTCAGATGCTGACTTGATTCTACAGTCTCTACCTTCTACCCTGAAAGAAACCAGGGAAGTAAAAGGAAAGGAAAGGGTAGAAGTTTCGGGACTGGAAGCAGTAAAAGAGGGACGTTCCTATTGTTACTGGAATGAACATTGGCAGAAGGATTGCAGGGCTAGCATAGCCAGTAGCCAGAATTCGAAGCATGTTGTTGCTTCGGCTTCGGGTGTGTTTGTGATAGAGAACTGTATGTCAGTTAACCCTACCTCCTGGGTATTGGATACCGGATCAGGATCTCATATCTGTAATTCGTTACAGGCTCTGAGAAACCGTAGGGTTATCAGGATAGGTGATATCACTCTCAGGGTTGCTAACGGAATGAGCATGTACGCTGAATCCGTAGGGGAGTACCATCTTGGACTGACAACTGGGCAAATATTGATTCTGCGTGACTGTTTTTATGTACCAGGTGCGACTTGTAATATCATATCTGTATCCTTACTTTCTAAGGAAGGATACGATTTTACTTTTGTAAGCGATGTGGTCAACATCCACCTAAATCAAGTTCTGATTGGGTCAGTTACATTGAAAAACGGGATATACGTATTAAATAAAGCTCAGATTTTCAGTGTCCAGAATACACTTAAAAGAAAGTCTCCGGAATTAAATCAGGCTTTCTTATGGCATTGTAGACTGGGTCACATTAATGAGACACGGTTAACAAAGTTACATAAAGAAGGATACTTGGATCCGTTCGAGTACCAGTCTTATGCCACTTGTGAATCTTGTCTCATGGGAAAGATGACAAAGACTCCGTTCACTGGACACAGAGAAAGACCAAGCGAGCTCTTGGGACTCATACACAATGATGTAGGTGGTCCAATGTCTACACATGCGCGAAGTGGTTATTCATACTTCATTACTTTCACAGATGATTTCTCTAGGTATGGACATGTCTTCTTGATGAAGCATAAATCCGAGGCCTTTGAGAAATTTCGGGAATACAAGAATGAAGTTGAAAAACAAACAGGAAAAAGTATCAAGACACTGAGATCTGATCGAGGTGGTGAATACTTGAGTGCCGAGCTTCTGGGCTACTTAAAAGAGAATGGAATTCTCTCTCAGCTTACTCCTCCATACACACCACAATACAACGGTGTATCGGAAAGGCAGAATCGAACCCTATTGGATATGGTTCGTTCTATGATGAGTATGGCTGAGTTACCGCGATCCTTCTGGGGTTATGCACTAGAATCAGCTGCATATCTTTTGAACAAGGTTCCCTCCAAGACTGTGCCTACCACACCATATCAGATGTAGTGTGGGAAGAAACCACATCTTCAATATCTGAAGATATGGGGATGTCCAGCTTTTGTAAAAAAACAGCATGCAGACAAGCTCGAGGAACACTCAGTACTGTGTAAGTTTGTGGGATACCCAAAGAACTCCAGGAGGTATTTTTTCAATTACGCAGAGGAACAAAAGGTTTTTGTTTCTCGTCATGCCCACTTTCTGGAACATCAGTTTTTAGAAAAAGGTGAAAGTGGGAGCGTAGTAGAACTGGAAGAAATTCCAAAACCATAAGCTATTACTGAAAGCTTGGAAGAACCAGAAGGTTCAGGAGAACCGGACATCCCAGCGCCACTCCGCAGGAGTAGTAGGCAGTCTCATCCGCCCGAGAGATACTATGGTTTTAACATAGACGGGGATAGAGAGGATTGCACCATTGACTATGGTGAGCCTACTAGCTTCCAGCAAGCCATTCAGAGCGGTGACTCGGTAAAATGGCTGGATGCAATGCGGATCGAGATGGAGTCCATGTACACCAACAAAGTTTGGACTTTGTACTTTGCTCCAGAAGGGGTAAAACCCGTAGGCTGCAAATGGATCTTTAGAAAGAAGATTGGTGTAGATGGGCAGGTTGAAACCTATAAAGATAGACTTGTAGCAAAGGGTTTTCGTCAAAGACCTGGTTTGGACTATGACGAGACCTTTTCTCCAGTAGCTATGCTCAAATCCATTCGGATCCTTCTTGCCAATGCTGCCTTCCACGATTATGAGATCTGGCAGATGGACGTAAGACGGCTTTCCTAAATGGAAATTTGGAAGAGTGCGTCTATATGGATCAGCCGGAGGGATTCATTCAGAGTGGGAGCCGCGGTAAAGTGTGTAAGTCGATGTGCAACACCCCACGAGTTGCGGGGAGGCGGAAATATGAAAAACAATCTTGTTTGGTAGCATACATCGACTAACCGAAGATCTTTTCTAAACAATACTTAACGATAAGCATAGAGTTCTAAGCTACTATGTAAAGAGATTATACCAAACGATTCTAGTCCTTCGTCTTTGTGATCTCTATGTCCTCCTCGGCCTTCTATCCGTGATAGATGATCCACCCGAGTACCCTAATCCAAGCTACACCTCAAGACTTGAGGTAACTTTGTTTCTCTAGTTGCTAACCAAAGTAACTAAGATGATGTAGAGTTAGGTTATGGAGTGTTTAGTCTTTACTAATCCTTATACTCAACTCATGAGTGGTAGGATTAGGGTTTGGAGAAGGAGAGAGAGCTTGAGGAGAGAGAAGGTGGAGAGAATAATGAGAATAAAATCCTTCTCACTTGAATATATGATACATAATGAATTATCAAATAATATCAATTAAATGATTATTCACCATGTTTCATTTATTCAAAGAGAGTGATTCATTATGTGAGTCATTAGATCATAAATGAAGCATTAATGATATGATGAATCATATAAATGAGTCACAAAAAGCAATTAATGAAAATGCCACCATAACCTCCTTAGTCACCCTCCTTCTAGAAGCTTCTCGAATAATTACGAGAACGCCCTTCGTATCCGTGAAAACACGGAGAAACTAAAGACTCTATAAATCCAATAACCTGATACTAGAATCTGGCTTAAACCAAAGCCGTCTAGTAAAAACTGTCCGAATGTCGTACGTGCGTTTAAACACGTATTCGTCCGAACCCTTGTCGTAAAACCGTACGACCTCTATATCATTTCGCCTGGAGTTGGGAAAACTCTGTGTGGGACTCTAAAGACTCGACTACTACGCTGGCAGTGGGTTTAACCACAGACCGCAAGCGGCACTAGCTGTACGTAACGGTCCCCAGGTAGATGTCGATAAGAAGGCCGGTGAGGATACCCATCCGAACTCCTACTGAGCCAGTGCGTGACAATATCCGTGCAGTCCGGTCTGTTCGTCTAAGAGTATCGCATGTATGGTCTAGGGAGGTGGTGAACGTCAGACCCCTAATAACCGTACAAGTCGTGTCGGTATGGCTCTATCACCATCCGAGAATCTACTGGTCAATCTATCAGTAATTCTCAATCAGCCCTGGCCAGGGACTTATGGTAATGACCAACCGATCACTGTGCGATATCAACTCCCTATTCCGGGAGAGACGAATCCCTAACAGTGACTCACTGCCTCCACGTGGCTCGGGACTGTGCCCAACTAAAACCTATTTGCACGACTCCTTTGAACCGTGGTAGGGTAGTAATCAAAGCACAGTGGAAACTCACACAAGACAAATGACGACTTTAAGTCAACGGACTATCTGCACACATGTCACCTGAGAACTGCTATCTCACGTTAGGTATAAATACCATCCAGTCAGTTCTCGGCGAGTCCTGTCCGGTGTACTCACACCCGGTGAGCATCTGTATACAATCTTAGGTGCACTCCACCAATGGCTGCGGGACCAGTCCATCGCCCCTCCTCGAGGTCTAGATATGTATACACCAGTCTACTCTGGAGTATCAATGCCCAGTCTCGATACTCCTGCGACCAGGGACATTTAAGGATGTGCCTATTGACTATCCAGCTCCAACTAGTATGACTGTCATCATAACGCCGGAAGTCAGGCAAACATCCTAAGGGCTTTATCAACATGTATATGAATACTACGCAAAATATATCATACGTTAAGATAAAGACAAACCAAATAAAGTACTATCATATTAAGCAAGACTGTTATGTACATACATATCCCAGTATCCTATACAATGAAGGCCTCTAGGGCATATATATCCAACAATCTCCCACTTGCACTAGGGCCTATAATTGGCGCAATGAGTACCCACTGTCTTCACTATATCCAGTTGCTGGAGTACCGCATGCCCAACATCTCAAACATCCTCTCGAACTGAACTTGAGGAATGGCCTTTGTGAATGGATCTGCCGTGTTGTCTTTTGTATCCACTCTCCGTACCTCGATCTCCCGACGATCAACGATCTCCCTGATTAGGTGAAAACGCCTTAAGATATGCCTGGATTTCTGATGGGACCTGGGTTCCTTTGCCCGTGCTACGGCCCCATTGTTATCACAATACAAAGGTATTGGATTTGCAATGGACGGAACCACCTGAAGTTCAGAAATGAACTTCCTCATCCAGACAGCCTCTTTTGCGGCTTCACTAGTAGCTATATACTCAGCCTCCATTGTTGAGTCTGCGACGGTATCCTGTTTGGAACTCATCCAACACACCGCCCCTCCATTGAGGGTAAACACAAAACCCGAAATGGATTTAGAATCATCTTTGTCACTTTGGAAGCCGGAGTCGGTAAATGCCTCTACCTGGAGGTCTCCATTACCGTAAATCAAGAACATTTCCTTAGTCCTTCTCAGGTACTTGAGAATGTTCTTTACCGCTATCCAATGTTTCTCACCTGGGTCAGACTGATACCTGCTTACCACACCAAGTGCGTAAGCTACATCTGGTCTGGTACATAACATCGCATACATTATAGATCCTACCGCCGAAGCGTAGGGTAAAATGCTCATGCGATCCCTCTCTTCATCAGTCATGGGAGACATCTCTTTGGAGAGGGTGATCCCGTGACAAGCGGGCATGTTACCGCGCTTGGAATCTTCCATACTAAATCTCTTTAGTATAGTGTCAATATACCTGGACTGTGAAAGTCCTAACATTCTATTAGATCTATCACGATAGATCTTAATGCCCAAAATGTAGGTTGCATCACCCAAGTCTTTCATGGAGAATTTCTGTGACAAGAAGAGTTTTACTAATTGTAGCATAGGGATATCATTCCTTATCAGTAGTATGTCGTCGACGTACAAAACGAGGAAGACTACTGCTTCTTCTACAATCTTCCTATAAATACATGGTTCATCTACATTTTTGATAAAGTCAAACTCTTTGACTGTCTCATCAAAGCAGATGTTCCAACTTCGCGATGCTTGCTTTAATCCATAAATGGATTTAAGCAACCTGCACACCCTTCCGTTGCTCCCACTGTCTAAGAAACCTTCTGGTTGATCCATGTAAACACTCTCTTCTAAATGTCCATTTAGAAAAGCTGTTTTTACGTCCATCTGCCAGATTTCATAGTCATGGAAGGCAGCAATGGCAAGCAGGATCCGAATGGATTTAAGCATATCTACAGGTGAAAAGGTTTCATCATAGTCCAGTCCTGGTCTTTGACGAAAACCTTTTGCAACGAGTCTAGCTTTGTAGGTTTCCACCTGTCCAAGTGCATCAATCTTCTTTTTGAAGATCCATTTGCATCCAACTGGTTTAACCCCAGGAGGAGCAACTTCTAAAGTCCATACTTTATTGGTGTACATGGATTCCATTTCGGCTCTCATAGCATCCAGCCACTTCATCGAGTCAATACTCGTGATAGCCTGCTGAAAACTAGTAGGCTCATCATCGTCGATGATGCAATCCTCTCGATCCTCATCCAGAAGAAAACCATAGTATCTTTTAGGAGGATGAGAAAGCCTACCTCATCTGTGGAGTGGCGTTGGTGCACACCCTTCCGTTGCTCCCACTGTCTAAGAAACCTTCTGGTTGATCCATGTAAACACTCTCTTCTAAATGTCCATTTAGAAAAGCTGTTTTTACGTCCATCTGCCAGATTTCATAGTCATGGAAGGCAGCAATGGCAAGCAGGATCCGAATGGATTTAAGCATAGCTACAGGTGAAAAGGTTTCATCATAGTCCAGTCCTGGTCTTTGACGAAAACCTTTTGCAACGAGTCTAGCTTTGTAGGTTTCCACTTGTCCAAGTGCACCAATCTTCTTTTTGAAGATCTATTTGCATCCAACTGGTTTAACCCCAGGAGGAGCAACTTCTAAAGTCCATACTTTATTGGTGTACATGGATTCCATTTCGGCTCTCATAGCATCCAGCCACTTCATCGAGTCAATACTCGTGATAGCCTGCTGAAAACTAGTAGGCTCATCATCGTCGATGATGCAATCCTCTCGATCCTCATCCAGAAGAAAACCATAGTATCTTTCAGGAGGATGAGAAAGCCTACTTGATCTGTGGAGTGGCGTTGGTTCATCATGATCTATTGAAATCTGAGGTTCTTCTAAGTCCTTGGTAGCAGTTTGAGGTTCTGGAATTTCTTCCAGCTCTACCGCGCTCCCACTAATTTCTTTTGCAAGAAATTCGCTCTCTAAGAAGACAATGTGGCGAGCGACAAACACCTTTTATTCTTCAGTGTGGTAGACTATGTACCCCCTTGAATGTTTGGGGTATCCTACAAACTTTCACAAAACTGATCGTGACTCGAGCTTGTCCGGTTTATGCTTTTTAACATATGCCGGGCACCCCCATATCTTAATATACTTGAGATATGGTCTCTTCCCGCTCCACATTTCATATGGAGTGGTAGGCACAGACTTAGTTGGAACTCTATTCAATAAGTATGCCGCTGATTCTAGAGCAAATCCCCAGAAGGTAAGTGGTAACTCAACACTACTCATCATTGAACACACCATATCTAATAGCGTGCGATTCCTCCTTTCTGATACACCATTATGCTGAGGTGTATAAGGCGGAGTAAGTTGAGAGAGATTTCCATTCTCTTTTAGGTATTCAAGGAAACTGGTACTTAAGTATTCTCCACCTCGATCAGATCGAAGTGTCTTGATGCTTTTACCAGTTTGTTTCACTACTTGATTTTTATACTCTTTAAACTTCTCAAAGATCTCTGATTTATGTTTCATTAAGAACACGTGTCCATACCTAGAGAAGTTATCAGTAAAAGTGATGAACTAGGAGTGACCGCTTCTTGCATGCGTAGACATTGGACCACATACATCACTGTGTACAAGTCCCAAGAGTTTAGTAGCTCTTGTTCCGTGTCCGGAGAACGGAGATTTGGTCATTTTTCCTTTGATACATGATTGACAAGTTGCATATGATGAATATTCAAATGGATCTAGATATCCATCTTTATGTAACTTAGACAACCTTGTTTCGTTTATATGACCAAGTCTACAATGCCATAAGAAGGCTTGATTTGAATCTGGAGTCTTTCTTTTATGTGTGTTCTGAATATTGAAAATTCGAGGTTGATTAAGTATGTATATGCCGTTTTCCAGTGTGCCATACCTAATCAGTTCTTGATTTAGGAGAATGTTCATGACATTACTTTCAAGCGCAAAATTATATCCTTTATTAGACAACAAAGATACTGATATAATATTACACAGCATACTGGGAATACAAAAACAGCTGTACAACACCAAAACGTGTCCACTAGTCAACCCTAGGTGATACTCCCCTATTGCAACAGCATCTACATGCATTCCATTGCCCATCCGGAGAGTCATATCACCTGCCCCCAGTACTCTACTATTTTTCAGATCCTGCAATGAATTACAGTTGTGAGAACCAGAACCGGTATCAAGTACCCATGAAGTAGAGTTTACTGAAAGACAATATTCGATTACGAACACACCTGAAGCAGAAGCAACCGCTTGCTTCGTGTCCTTTTCCTTGAAGGCCATACAGTCCTTCTTCCAGTGCCCTTACTTGTGACAATAATGGCATTCGTTTATATCCTCTTTCACCCTTCCTGCCTTGTTCTTTTCCTGCACCTTCTTGACCCCACCCTTCGGTTTGGTGGCTTTCATCTTCTTCTTCCCTTTAGCTTTCGCTTTAGATTTAGAAGAGGATGATTGGCCAACATACAGAACGGGGGTCTTCTCCTTTTTCAAGGAGGTCTCTGCTGTTAGTGTATATGCCCTAGAGGCCATTACTGTATCATACTAGTATGTATATTACTTGATGGAAGCTTGGGATATTCACAGTTGTACAGACAATCTTGCTTAATATAGTAGTATGCTACTTGGTTTGTCTCTGCTTTAATGTGTACATGTGTGTTTATTTATTATATCACCTATACGCATTAGTAGAGCCCTTAGGATCTTTGCTTGATTACCGGCGTTGTGATGGCGATCACACTCGTGGGGGCTGGGTAATCTATAAGCACATCCTTATACAGGTCCCTGGTCGTTGGACTATCGAGACAGGGCATCGATACTCCGGAGTAGACTAGCGTATGCGCTTCTCATCCCAGTGTGGGAGACGGTCTGTCCCACAGCCGTTAGTACGTTGTACTTGGGATAGTATGCGGGTGCTCGTTAGGTTACGAGTACACTGGACAGGACTCGTCGGGAACTGTTGGTTGGTAATATACCTATCGTCAGTTATCAGTTCCCAGGTGACATGAGTACAGCTTAGTCCGCTGACTTGACACTATCACTTCGCCTCGAGTGTGTTCCCACTGTTCTTTGATTACTACCCTACCACGGTTCTACTGAGTCGTGCAAACAGGTAGTAGTTGGGAGCAGTCCCGAAGCACTTGGAGGCAGTGACGGTTAGACAGGATTCGTCTCTCCCGGTATTGGGGGTTGACATCGCGCTGTGTCTAGGAGAGCCATTACACAAGTAGTCCCTGGCCAGGGCAAGCGAGATCTGCTGGTAGGTTCCAGTGTTATCTCAGGGTGTATTGGGCTACACTCCGACACGACTTGTACCGCTATTAGGGGACTGACGTTCACCGCCCCCCTAGGCCCGCCATGCGATGTATCAGACGAACAGACCGGACTGTATGGAGACTGTCACATACAGGCTCAGTAGGAGTGCAGATGGGGTTCACCTCGTCAGTCTTCTTATCGACATCTACCTGGGGACCGTTACGTACAGCTAGTGCCGCTTGCGGTCTGTGGTTAAACCCACTGCCAGCGTAGTGTCGAGTCTTTAGAGTCCCACACAGAGAGCTATTCGCCTTTAGGCAAAATGAGTAGAGGTCGCATGGTTTTGCGACAGGGTTCGTTCGCATAAGCGCACTTGTGCACGTTTGCTGTCCGGACAGTTTATACTAGTGGGCTTTGGTTTAAGCCGGATCCTAGTATATGATTTGAGATTGGTTTTTCTCAGTGCATTCGTGTTCCTCGGATCACGAATGCGGGTGCGTATGCACAGTTGCTTGAGATTGAGGGAGAGGACCTTGTTTAGGGTTAATGACTATTGTCATTTTATTAACCCTATTGTTTTTGTGTGTATTATTGTTAATTGATAATTAGCTTAATTATTGTGCATGGTTGTTGTTGTTGGCCATTTGACTTCATTGACTTGTTGACCATGTTGACAACTTGACCATAATCATTTCAATTGGAAGATGCTCTTTGATCCTTGCAATTTGCATTAATATTGAAATGATAATGGTCACCTCTTGATTAAACCATGACAATTTTCTAGCTAATTATGGAATTAAAATATTACACACATATTAGTGAGAATGGCTCACTAATTATTCATTATCTCATATCATTTCTCTCTCTTGCTCATCCTCTCCCTCAAGCTCTCTCCCTCTCATGTGTTGAGAAACAAAAAGCTTGAGAAAAACCTTCACTTGATCTTCTCTACTCTCTTCTAGGGTTCAAGTCTCAGCATTTCTTGCACTCTAGTTACTCCTAGCTTGGAGTTGAAGCTAAAGGTCGAGGCTTTCGGGTGGATCCTTCTTTGACGGAAGAAGACAAGCATGGTGAGGCCTTTCTACCATTCCGACGAGCAAGGAGAGAAGGAGTTCGAGCTCAAGGTATAACCTTTCTACAACTTAGTTAGTTGTAAGTTTGCTTTAGCTAGTTTTCGTTTAGCAAAGATCCTCACAAGCTCGGTCCATGTTGCCTAAGTCGATAAAAATCCAATTTTTATTATGTTTTCCGCCTCCCCGTAAGCACCGGGGTGGGCAACGTGGACCTAACAGTGGTATCAGAGCCTGGTTAAACTCAAACTAGCTAGGTAGTGAAGTGTAAAGAAGTTTCGAAACCGGAAAATCCAAAAACCAAACTTTTGCAAAACCCTAGTTTCTGTTAAATTTTTTTCTGCTCTAAATGAAAAACTTTATACTTGTAAATTCGGCTCAGGGTTTTGTATGAACACCCATGAAAAACGGTACAGTGATTCGTTCAAACCGCCGCCCTTCCGCGGCACGAGGTAGGCATGTGCCGCGGAAGCGCCGCCGTTTGTCGTCTTCTCTGCATCGTTTTTCGTGCAGTGTGTGTCTGTGTTGGTTTTGGGATTTTAGAAATATATTATATGTGCCCAGATTTTCCAGAACTAAAATTTACTTTTGGGGGCCTATAAATCCGTATTTTTCGGAACTTCATTACACTTTAACTACATCGGTTATATCTGTGATGCTTGTATGTATTGAACGTCGGCTAATCGCTATAAGTCGATTAGTCGGGGTTATACATCTCTGTGATTGTTATTGGTTTGTGGATATGAATGGATTGGATTGTCGCGGGTGAATGGCCGGGGTGGATGTGAGATGAGCGTTGTTTTTCTTTCATTCATTTGTAACATGTAAATTGATGTAATAATATTCTTTGTATGGCCGCACAACCGGGTCGGGGTTGTAGCCGTCATTGTATAATTCTTTTTACTGTTTTTGCTCCTAGGATAGACCCATGGAGGGGGTGCACAAACTACCGGGTATCTCGAAGTGCCGAGTGGCCTACTCACGGTGGTGAGGGAGGTTGCTTCGCTTCGGGTGCTTGGCGGGTAGTTTGCCGCACCCGTAGGGGTCTTGGGTGGGGTATTGGCTATTCACCGCGACCGTGTAATCCGCTTTACGTTGCAGGCTCGAACGCATTGCGGATTCCTAGTATATCCAATGTATTCATCTGTGATCTGTAATGTCTATCTTTGCTATATATTTATATATAATAACTATTTAGGCGTTGCTTATGTTTTACAGCCGCGCTAGCCCAGCCCCCGCTCTGTCGTTAGTTAAGTAACCTAACGGGTGATGACGGGGCCCCGTGGCGAATGCGAATGGCATAAGCGTACGTCATATTTTGGTTGTTTTCTGCAATGGTAGGATTAAATGATGGGACGCATTAAAAGAACTAATGCAAGAAAATAAACCTAAAATACGTTGTTGGAACAATTTTTCAAAAAGCTGTTATTGCAAGGACGTTCATTTTTGTTTTGCATCGCGGTATTCGGTTGTGAATGCCCAGCACCTCAGTCGACGAGGCAAGGGCCGAGATCCCTTCACCGGGAGTGACCCCTTGAACAAAAGTTTGCGTCAGGGTAATAACTTCACTATAGTCGATTATGCTTGCTTTGCATCGAGGTATTCAGTTTGGAATATCCTGCACCTCATTCGACGAGGAAAGAGCCGAGATCCCCTCACCGGGAGTGACCTCTTTAGCAAAAGTTTTCGCCACTATATTTTCAAAAATTGGTGTATCACGTTCCTTCAACGATATCAAGTTCATTACGTTAACGGGCTTTCGCCAAAACCCACTCGTAGCCCTCCGTCGTTTCGGATTAATATTGCTTAGTATTCGTGCTACGTATTTCGTGCTCAGCCGAGGCGTAGTGAACGGTAGCTATGTAATATTTTTCCGTAGGATACAAAGTGATTGGTTAGGACAGTCGTGCGGTCATTTTGGCTCAATCAAGGACTCGTACGGGTGGGTATAATGCAGTCAAGATAATGACGGGTTGAACTTGACTAGGATCTTTTGATATGTTGGCTCAGTCAAGGTCATTTGGATCCTAGGGGCAAAAACCACATCGGGAGTTTCAAAAGAACTGAAACTTGCAGATTTAGCATACCTTCTCGAGTGTGGTGACTAGAGTGGATTCCATCTAGGTTATCACACAATGACAGTTGGATCCCGATCCCACTGATGAGTTGGTTTACTCTCGGGAGATTATTTCACTTAACGATCAATGCTATAAACCTAGTAGGTGTCTAGAAAGGTGTTAGCGGGGTTACGCCCCCAGGGAAAAGAGGTTCTTTAATTAAGGAACTTCGCGAAAGCGTTGGAAAACCTCCCTCGAAGTACCGACACTAGCCTGGCTGAAAGGTTAAGCAAGTATTGTGACGTGAATTAAAACCCGGCTAGTTCTTCTTTTAAAAGGTTTTAAGAAGGATTTGAGGAAACAGTGGGAGACATCCTGGTTAGATAAATTAATAAACCAATCTAATCTTGCACGAGCATACGCTGAGTGTTTCTTTTCTCTCTCTCCAGGCAGCAACCTTTTCACGCCCTAATCAAGATAATAAAATGTATCGCTTGACCGATCCGAATTCTTATTCGGGACTGGGGAAAGTTGGTTCAGCTCTAACTTGTGACAACAGTCATGAGTATGAGAATGGGAAAGAGGGAAGTATGGACTTCCAGGATACCCAGTTGAAGAAGAAGCATGGTTTTGCATCTACTTCAGGTGTTCTTGTAATTGAGAACTGTTTTACGGTCAGCCCTACCTCCTGGGTACTTGATACCGGATCAGGATCTCATATCTGTAATTCATTACAGGGACTGAGAAAAAGTAGGAAAGTTGTATCGGGTGATATGTCGCTCAGAGTAGCGAACGGAGCACAAGTTTATGCGGCAGCCGTCGGTGAATATCACCTAGTATTGCCAAATGGCAAGACTATGATTTTGAACGATTGCTACTATGTACCCTCCATGGTTTGCAACATCATATCAGTGTCTTTACTCGATAAAGATAGATATAACTTTGTTCTTGAAAAGAATATCATGAACATTTACCTTCATAAGGTACTGGTTGCAGAGGGTACACTGTGTAATGGTATCTACGTTCTAAATCAGAATACAGTTCTCAATATACAAAACACACGCAAGAGGAAGAATTCAGATATGAATGAATCCTACTTGTGGCATTGTAGACTTGGTCATATCGGAGAGAAAAGACTGAGTAAGTTGCATAAAGATGGACTCTTGAATGCGTTCGAGTTTTCATCTTATGAAACTTGTCAGTCCTGTCTCAAAGGGAAGATGACCAAATCTCCGTTCACCGGACATGGAGAAAGGGCAGCAGAGCTCTTGGGACTCGTACACAGTGATGTATGCGGTCCGATGTCTATACATGCAAGGGGTGGGTTCTCGTACTTCATCACATTCACTGACGATCTCTCTCGGTTCGGATATGTGTATCTGATGAAACACAAATCTGAAGCTTTTGAGAAATTGAAGGAATTCAGAAACGAAGTAGAGAACCAGACAGGCAAAAGTATCAAGATCCTCCGGTCTGACAGAGGAGGGGAGTACTTAAGCACGGAATTCCTAGATTACTTAAAAGAGAATGGTATTCTCTCTCAGCTTACTCCTCCTTATACACCACAGCACAACGGTGTTTCGGAGCGGAGGAATCGTACCCTACTGGATATGGTTCGCTCCATGATGAGTAATGCCGAGTTACCTCTTTCATTTTGGGGACATGCGCTATTGACAGCTGCATATCTATTGAACGATGTTCCGTCTAAATCTGTGCCTAAGACACCGTTCGAGATGTGGAATGGTAAGAAGCCGTATCTTAAACGCATTAAGATATGGGGTTGTCCGGCCTATGTAAAAGTACAAAATCCGGACAAACTTATGGCACGTTCAGTTCTATGTAAATTTGTGGGATATCCTAAGAACTCCGCAGGATATCTGTTCTACCACACCGAGGAACAAAAGGTGTTTGTGTAACATTTTCAAAAGTATAAAATAATAATTTTGGGAATTTTTATAATTTAATATTATTTTATTGATTATTTTAATAATTAAATGCAAATAAATAGGAAAAATGTTAGAAAAATTAGGAAAAATTTTGGAAAATTCGAAAATAGGGTAAATTATGAATTATGACATTTTTAAGTTTTTGTGATTAATTTGACACTAATTTAGTGCTAATCGCGATTAAAATCGCTAATCGGGTTTTTTTGGCAATTTTGTGCAAAACTTGCACATATCACTTTTTCTCACACTTATGCATTTTCTTTCATGTGTTTCTTATTTGGGATTACTATTGAGGTGAGAAGGTTTGGGTTAAGGATTAAAAGAGAAAAGGAAAAGAAAAAGAATAAAGAAATGGAGGTTTGGTGAGAAGAGGGTATGGGCACATTTGACCAACACTTAGCCATTTCTCCTCATTTGTTTGCTCCCTCATCTTGTGCTCTTGCTGCTGCTGCTCCTTTCCTCCCCCTTCCTCCACCTTCAATCCCTCATTTCATCTCAAAAATCAACTCAAAACCTCACATCCCTTTCATTAAAAATGTGCACAAGCTCGAGATCTACAAGATGGACTAAGAAAGCATGGATTTTGGCCACTAGAGGGCAACTCAAGAAAGTTCTTAAGTTGCCAAGTGAGGTAATTTCTGAACCATTAGCTCAATTATAGCCTTTCCTATAACCCCATGTTAAGATTATATCGATATTGTGTGATATTATGGACTTGATGAAAACCTAGTTAGGGTTTGAGAGAAACTTGAGTTGTAATGTGAAATTGAGCTCAGTAGAGGACTTGTAAACACCCTAGTGCATGAATTGGAACCCAAAACCTGAAGTTAGAACCAGAAATACGGATTTTAGAAACCGATATCGGGGAAATTGTGTAATCTGTGCAGGTTAACTTGAATCTGCTATCACCCCGAGGACCCTAAAATAATATTGAGTGGACAGTGGTATGTGCAGGCACCCAGGAAGCTAACCCCAAAGCCTTAGCCCCCAACTCCCTAACCCGGCAGCCAAAAATCCCATTCTGGCCGCAAATTGCGGCCAGACCCTGATGAAATTGCCTCGTTTTCTGTGCCTAGCCCCATTTCCTCTATTCTTGGCCCAGGGTACTTCTAGTTTTGACTGATTCTATCTAGGGTGAAATCTGGAACACATTTCATGAGTTGCTGTTTTGGACTTTAGTTTCCGTATTCCGTATTTTCATTTCTGCATTGGTGTGTTTCGTTTTACCTCGACTATTTGGCGTTTATACGACGATATAGAGGATTTATTGATGGTTTTGAAGGCGTGCCATAGGTTCTCACCTATAGGCCCCCTTATCGTATCGTTTTGGATTTCATGCGCCGTTTTAGCTTGGATTTGGTTTTAATGCGCATATACGATATTTGATGTGTAGGTACCCATGAAGACTTCGGGACGACAAGCAATTGCGTGGTGATGTCCGCAAATGATGTTTCAAGTGAGTAGATTATATCTACAGGGGGAAGTCGGGTGGATGGCGTATAGCACCCCCGCAGTCCGTAGTTAGTATACTATATATATATAGTAGATGTGTGATAGTTATAGTGTGTTGTAGCTTTGTGATAGGTGTATTATGGATAGTGTAGGGTAGAAGTGACTAGTGTAGTTCATAGTCGCGAACCTAGGGTAGAATTGCACCTACACACACACCCTTGCATATTACTTGTATATCTCTTATACCTACCCTTGATGGATGATATTTGATGACGTTGGTAATGAGTCGATAATGTGGGCTTGATGACGTGAGATCGGTGATTGGATACGAATCATTGTGGGATATGACTTGTGATTTCGTGCGGGCTTGGGATATGTGTTTACCCCACATGCATACTTCACCGATGGTATCGTTTGGTGCTAGACATAGAGTAGTACCCCAGACTATGTGATCTGATGATAGTGATACCTGTTATGTGATGAGATAGTGAGATGTTGACCCGTACCCAGCTATTGGGATGTCGTACGATGATTACCGTACGAGCCGATATTGATGATAGATCCGCACTCATAACTCGAGGATATCTTATGATATGACATTGAGGCGAGATCACCGACTATATACCTTTATATATGTATCGATTCAGATTTAGGCGGTTTCCATACCCCTCCAGACTTGCATGATACTTAGATCAGTAGTTGCATAGTAGATGTTAGATTAGACCAGAGTCATACCTATTTCAAAACTAACGAATCGGGAATATTGCAAGATAGGAAAAAAGGGGATTCTACGGATATTTTCAAATGTGTAGAGTCTATTTTCTAAACACCGTAGCCCTTGTTTTACCAAAGACCCCGATTCGTCTTATTTCAAAAGGCAAGGTTGCATGATAAAGCTTTCGAGTTAGATTCTTCACTATTGCGTTGATTATTCGATTGCCCCTGTTCATACTATTTGCATGGCATTACTTGTGCTTATTGTTATATTGCCATCATGCTGTTAGGACACCAGCACCATTATCGATGATGCGTATGTTCCACGTACACTGATTGCCGGCTCACACACTTCATCATCGATAATTGCTATGCCACTACACTGTAGTACTGCTGCATTCATGGTATGATTCCCGCATAGCATATTGTACACATAGACCTGATCATTATATTGTAGCTCGTTTATATGTGACATGACTTGATACTCACATTGATACATATGTCACATCTGATCATCTTATTGTAGCTCGTTTATATGTGACATGACTTGATACTCACATTGATACATATGTCACATCTGATCATCATATTGTAGCTCATTTATATGTGATGTGACTTGATACTCACATTGATGCTTATATCACATCTGATCATCATATTGTAGCTCATTTATATGTGACATGACTTGATATTCATACCTGATACATATGTCACACCTGATCATTATATTATAGCTCATTATATGTGACATGACTTAATACTCACATTTGATGCTTATGTCACACCTGATCATTTTATTGTAGCTCATCTATATGTGACTTGACATGATAATTATGTTTGACGCACATATCATATCAGATTAGTGACTTACATTTTGGTTTGGATTATATGTGATTTCTGGATTTGGGAACCATGGCTATTTCAAATATGTATTCATTTAAAAACCCGGTTCCCTTGATATGATATTTCGGTGCGTCCACCATGTGTTTTCTCGGTGCTAGAGTGATATATAAAAACCCGAATCGAGGAGGCGGTTGAGGCCGATTACGGGTACATGGTGGACCCGGTATGGTACCCCGGGGCGAGAACGGTTTCGCTGTGTGATAGACGGTGAGCCCGGCAGAGGGACTACTACCTACCGGTGATTGTACTTGAGCTCGACGGATATCTGGAAGATTCCGACCGGAGCCCAGAGATGGATATGGGCTGACCCGTACTGCCGGGGCCGAGGGCCGATACCGCAGACGGAGCCCAGAGATGGACATGGGTTGACTCGTACTGCCGGGGCCGAGGGCCGATACCGCAGACGGAGCCCCATATGGATGAGGATTTACGTGTCGATGCTTGGCACGGGTTTCATGATGTTTTACCATGATGTTGTTATATCCTCATATTGCATACATGATGTTTATTGTCTTTGGGTGACGGGTGGACGGGTTCCACGCATTTACAGACATAGATCATATACAGATATGGATCATATACAGATATGGATCATATACAGATATGGATCATATACAGACATAGATCATATACAGATATGGATCATATACAGACATAGATCATATACAGATAGGGATCATATACAGACATGGATCATATACAGACATGGATCATATATATACAGACTGGATTTACACTTATCATACTTCATTTGTATATATAACAGGGTATGAGGGCGCTGTTATATATACCCTTACACCAATATTAGTGGTATGGGACGCTAATATATGTGTATTGATATCATTGATACTTCATCATATTTACTTCTTGCAGACATACCTTATACTGATGACATGTTATTACCTGAGTACTTGGCACCACATACATATTTAGATGTTACCTTGCCGCCCTATCACACTCAGATGTACTCTTGTGGATTATTACTGATTGTTGACTTAGGTTTATGTCTTGCATTCGGTTTCTGTTTGTAGATGTTTCTATTCACGAGTTGGCAACTCACCCCCGTTGTGCCACAGTTCTTGCAGGTTCTGCCGTACAGGTTCATTGCGGCATTTCTGGCACATTACTTTCTTGCGGGTGGCTTGCTTTTGGTAGGTGGATTCTTTCGCATCAAGAACCACCCTTGTATTCATTTTACTCATTGTATCTAGAATTTCCATCAACCAAAACTTGTATATTCTCTCAGACTTAGAGACAGTGTTGTATTATTCGACCTTAGAGTCGCGCTTAGTAGTATTGCGGTTTCTGGTTGCTTGAGCTTTCTTTTGGGTTTGATCCTCGCCACTTGGCGTTGTATATTATTGTTGCATGTGTGGTTGTGACCGTCTATTGACGAAGAGCTAGCTCCCGCTTGGGGATGCCTTTATCATTGCATATATATTGTTATCTTGTTGTACCCCATTCGGGGCCAGTTTTACAAAGGAAACTCTGCCGAAATTTTTAGAAAAGACTGTACTGTTTTAAATTGCATATTCGGCTTAGTTATTTAAAAACATTGATTTTTAAACATGTAGTTCTTTACTTATTCTTAAAAAAGGGTTTTAGATTTCTGGGTTTTCGGCTTACTTAGCCGCGTTACGCCTGTAGACGTTACATGGTTAAGTGCCGGTCACGGGCCAAACTTCGGGTCGTGACAAAGTTGGTATCAGAGCGCTAGGTTGACCTTGGTTCGAGTCTGAGTTTGACTATGTGGAGCCTAGGGCGTTTATTTATATACGGAACTTAGGCTTGACCTTACGGAACTTAGACTTGGTCGAGGGGGTATTAGACCCGAACTTTCGTCGTATTAGGATGACCTTTGGTTGATGGAATAGGTGACTAAAGTAGAGTGACGTACCGTTGGTATGTTCCGCGGCATACTTACGACACGCCACTCCGCTTAAGGAACCTTAAGATGTGCATACTTTTGAGATCAGTGATTCTCTTTATATCCAGGATTATACATCCATTTGAGATCCCCGATTCTATTAGTTCATGATCATATCTTCATTGATGCTGTTCTTTCCTATGATCATGTATCCACTTTGGATCTGTTGTTTCCTTCTTGTCATTGATGTGCTCTTTTGATACTCGATTGAGATTCCTGTCACCATGTTTGAGCGCAGTTTGGGCTGCTGCTAGGATTACGGCCGGTGTGAGCTCGTTTGGTACGATGGCCGACCATTGTGTTTTCTGGTGACATGGGAATGTCTCGAGTTAGTATTGGCGATTGTGACCTCTAGTGGAGGCGAGTGCTTGGATTTGCACCGGATGATCGGGCCATTGTTAGAGCTGCCAGTTGAGAGAGGACTGTAGATGTACAGCATACCTCAGAGATTGTGATGTCGCCTACCGTGCAGACAGATGGACCAGCTGTTGCCGAGATCGACATGATGTTGCTTTCGGAGCTTACGAGCTGAGATTGCCGGAGCTTTCAGGCAGATATGCGACAGATGATAGCTAGTATACCCGATTGAGAGACGAAGGTGATTCGTCCGATTTTGCGCCAGAGCGGGCCCAGTTGAGTTGAAGAGTTCCGGTGTGGAGAATCTTACTCAGATCTAGAGCAGACCGATCCAGAGATGACCGCCTATGTATTGCCCTTCCTGGAGGATTGAGGCATTGTTCGGCGTACAGGCGTATGAACCAGTTGTTGCTGCAAATGATGAGATATCGCCCAGATGATTGGAGCTGTTGCAGCGTGAGCATATACTCAGAGAGATGATAGCGAGTCGCTAGTCACCTGAGGATGAATGACTAGGACATGTGGTTCGTTCGTTACCGATGCGAGGTCATCAGATTGATTGTTTCCAGCTAGAGACGATTTCACGCAGGTTCGTTGAGAGTCGATTGAGACGATCGAATGTCAGGAGCCCATTTTCCAAGTTTAAAGTATACGGAAAGACATGCAGGTGATTCTATGGACCCTCTAGAAGAATGAAACCCTAACTCGACTTAATGACCGTGTGACGGCCTTTGAACCTTAGGGTTTACGGCGGTTCCGCGGCGCCATTAGTGAGGCTGGGGTTTGCCCTTCTACGGCTGGACCACCGACGCTGTGGCATGTACTCGATACTATTAAACTGTACCCGAGATGTGAGCTCTTGGGGGATTATGAGGATCTGACGAGTCGATCGGATGGTTCGACATCTTTCGGATATCGTGATGGGACACTGCTTGGGAGACTCCAGATGCGAGCGTAGTCGTTGGAGCACAGTACATGTAGCCATGATGAGACGAGTCCGAATCAGTCGACATTGAGCAATATGGAGTAGAGAGTTCGTACGAGGGTTCGATGAGATGACGTCCCACTCCGCTGACATCAGAGATGCTATACACACCCAGAGGCGTGGTATATGGATATATCTCCCAGAAAGAAGCGCGATGAGTATGCAGCCATTCCGGAATAAGCTTTAGCTTCAGCATTGGGTGACGACTTCCGGGCATTTCGGCAGGAATGAGATTTGAGAAAGAAACCTCGACAGGACCTTTCTGGAGTACGATACGAGAAGACCTAGACCAGGAGTGGTCGTATTGCGCGCACCCAGCAGGCCAGAGTCCGGCATTGTCGACGAGGTAGTTGACCCAGTTCGGATAGAGGAACTTACCCAGATGCGTTGCGAATTGATCAAGGACGGACGAGAGATGAGTATTCCTCCGATGGTTGGGACGTGTTCCCGAGGACCAGTTCAGCCTGACATCTTCTGTAGAATGATGAAGCTACGGAGTACGCGATTTCGAGTCCGTGCGAGAGACTTCAGATTGGCCGTGGCCGAGAACAGTGCAGTGCATAGTAGTGTGGCGTGACGTCATAGTGGACGATGATAGAGACATGTGGAACCAGAGGTTCGTGTGAGACACTGACGAGCTGTCATTGCTTCCCGTCGAGACTAGAGACCTGATTTGCTTACAGAGACGTTGGAATGTGACCAATTTCCGAGAAAAGGTTGTGCTGAGGACACAGATGTCTATCAAGCGAGAAGAGGTAGTACAAGAGAGCCAGCCTCTGTACAGATCGGCATAGGCATGATTGGAAGAGACCTTGAGCAGGATTCCTTCCAGGACATTGCTGCAATGATGTTTGCACCCAGGATCAGAGGTGACGTGCATTCAGAGAGCCGGAGGCCGACGCCAGCGATATGCTACCTTACGAGTGGTCCTGAGGTTTGACCGAGAGGTGACCAGAGAAGTACCAGAACGGAATCGTCCCCGTTAGCACACCTGACAGGGCCGATGAGCCGATTGACTGCGAGATAGGAAATCCGCAGAGAAGATAAGGACCCAGAGTCAGAAGACGCCAGACCGCGAGCAAGAAGCACGTAGATATCCTGCGCTGCTAGCAGTGGATTGCACCGACTCCTTCTCGACCTCGAAGGAGGAACTACCGACGACGGTATTTATGAATTGTGATTTTGTGATTCGATTATCACGTATCCGTCACTTTGGGATTTCGGTATTTTGTGCGTTCTGTTTGCATGATTTAGTTTTGATGATTGAGTTTCATGATATCGTTTCATGCACCCACTGGATATTTATATATTTTGCGCTGAGTTATTACATTTGAGATATTGATTGAGATTTCATGCCTATCGTATTCAGTGATTTGATTTGCACTTCCAGCGTAGTTTTCATGCATCTTTAGTGTTTTGATATACGATTTTGGTGCACGCCAGATGCACTAAATCGGAATTCTTCGTGCATTTCATATGCACCTGATTTTTCTGTTAGGCACACACGTTGTCTACGACAGATGTTTCGTGCACACCCGTTGCACATAGATGATGTTTTCTACACCTGTTTGACACATATATGGATTTTGATTCCTTGCGCACCAGACGCACAGGATATTCTTATATATGCATTTTGGGGATTGATTGCTAGTAGAGTAGTACATTTCTTTTTATGATATTCTCTATGTATTGATGTTTTCGGAACCCCGACAAAATGGATTATTATTGAAATTGTTTTATTAGTGGGGGTTTAAATTTAAATTCGGGGACCGAATTTCTTTAAGGGGGGTAGATTGTAACATTTTCAAAAGTATAAAATAATAATTTTGGGAATTTTTATAATTTAATATTATTTTATTGATTATTTTAATAATTAAATGCAAATAAATAGGAAAAATGTTAGAAAAATTAGGAAAAATTTTGGAAAATTCGAAAATAGGGTAAATTAGTGAATTATGACATTTTTAAGTTTTTTTGATTAATTTGACACTAATTTAGTGCTAATCGCGATTAAAATCGCTAATCGGGTTTTTTTGGCAATTTTGTGCAAAACTTGCACATATCACTTTTTCTCACACTTATGCATTTTCTTTCATGTGTTTCTTATTTGGGATTACTATTGAGGTGAGAAGGTTTGGGTTAAGGATTAAAAGAGAAAAGGAAAAGAAAAAGAATAAAGAAATGGAGGTTTGGTGAGAAGAGGGTATGGGCACATTTGACCAACACTTAGCCATTTCTCCTCATTTGTTTGCTCCCTCATCTTGTGCTCTTGCTGCTGCTGCTCCTTTCCTCCCCCTTCCTCCACCTTCAATCCCTCATTTCATCTCAAAAATCAACTCAAAACCTCACATCCCTTTCATTAAAAATGTGCACAAGCTCGAGATCTACAAGATGGACTAAGAAAGCATGGATTTTGGCCACTAGAGGGCAACTCAAGAAAGTTCTTAAGTTGCCAAGTGAGGTAATTTCTGAACCATTAGCTCAATTATAGCCTTTCCTATAACCCCATGTTAAGATTATATCGATATTGTGTGATATTATGGACTTGATGAAAACCTAGTTAAGGTTTGAGGGAAACTTGAGTTGTAATGTGAAATTGAGCTCAGTAGAGGACTTGTAAACACCCTAGTGCATGAATTGGAACCCAAAACCTGAAGTTAGAACCAGAAATACGGATTTTAGAAACCGATATCGGGGAAATTGTGTAATCTGTGCAGGTTAACTTGAATCTGCTATCACCCCGAGGACCCTAAAATAATATTGAGTGGACAGTGGTATGTGCAGGCACCCAGGAAGCTAACCCCAAAGCCTTAGCCCCCAACTCCCTAACCCGGCCGCCAAAAATCCCATTCTGGCCGCAAATTGCGGCCAGACCCTGATGAAATTGCCTCGTTTTCTGTGCCTAGCCCCATTTCCTCTATTCTTGGCCCAGGGTACTTCTAGTTTTGACTGATTCTATCTAGGGTGAAATCTGGAACACATTTCATGAGTTGCTGTTTTGGACTTTAGTTTCCGTATTCCGTATTTTCATTTCTGCATTGGTGTGTTTCGTTTTACCTCGACTATTTGGCGTTTATACGACGATATAGAGGATTTATTGATGGTTTTGAAGGCGTGCCATAGGTTCTCACCTATAGGCCCCCTTATCGTATCGTTTTGGATTTCATGCGCCGTTTTAGCTTGGATTTGGTTTTAATGCGCATATACGATATTTGATGTGTAGGTACCCATGAAGACTTCGGGACGACAAGCAATTGCGTGGTGATGTCCGCAAATGATGTTTCAAGTGAGTAGATTATATCTACAGGGGGAAGTCGGGTGGATGGCGTATAGCACCCCCGCAGTCCGTAGTTAGTATACTATATATATATAGTAGATGTGTGATAGTTATAGTGTGTTGTAGCTTTGTGATAGGTGTATTATGGATAGTGTAGGGTAGAAGTGACTAGTGTAGTTCATAGTCGCGAACCTAGGGTAGAATTGCACCTACACACACACCCTTGCATATTACTTGTATATCTCTTATACCTACCCTTGATGGATGATATTTGATGACGTTGGTAATGAGTCGATAATGTGGGCTTGATGACGTGAGATCGGTGATTGGATACGAATCATTTTGGGATATGACTTGTGATTTCGTGCGGGCTTGGGATATGTGTTTACCCCACATGCATACTTCACCGATGGTATCGTTTGGTGCTAGACATAGAGTAGTACCCCAGACTATGTGATCTGATGATAGTGATACCTGTTATGTGATGAGATAGTGAGATGTTGACCCGTACCCAGCTATTGGGATGTCGTACGATGATTACCGTACGAGCCGATATTGATGATAGATCCGCACTCATAACTCGAGGATATCTTATGATATGACATTGAGGCGAGATCACCGACTATATACCTTTATATATGTATCGATTCAGATTTAGGCGGTTTCCATACCCCTCCAGACTTGCATGATACTTAGATCAGTAGTTGCATAGTAGATGTTAGATTAGACCAGAGTCATACCTATTTCAAAACTAACGAATCGGGAATATTGCAAGATAGGAAAAAAGGGGATTCTACGGATATTTTCAAATGTGTAGAGTCTATTTTCTAAACACCGTAGCCCTTGTTTTACCAAAGACCCCGATTCGTCTTATTTCAAAAGGCAAGGTTGCATGATAAAGCTTTCGAGTTAGATTCTTCACTATTGCGTTGATTATTCGATTGCCCCTGTTCATACTATTTGCATGGCATTACTTGTGCTTATTGTTATATTGCCATCATGCTGTTAGGACACCAGCACCATTATCGATGATGCGTATGTTCCACGTACACTGATTGCCGGCTCACACACTTCATCATCGATAATTGCTATGCCACTACACTGTAGTACTGCTGCATTCATGGTATGATTCCCGCATAGCATATTGTACACATAGACCTGATCATTATATTGTAGCTCGTTTATATGTGACATGACTTGATACTCACATTGATACATATGTCACATCTGATCATCTTATTGTAGCTCGTTTATATGTGACATGACTTGATACTCACATTGATACATATGTCACATCTGATCATCATATTGTAGCTCATTTATATGTGATGTGACTTGATACTCACATTGATGCTTATATCACATCTGATCATCATATTGTAGCTCATTTATATGTGACATGACTTGATATTCATACCTGATACATATGTCACACCTGATCATTATATTATAGCTCATTATATGTGACATGACTTGATACTCACATTTGATGCTTATGTCACACCTGATCATTTTATTGTAGCTCATCTATATGTGACTTGACATGATAATTATGTTTGACGCACATATCATATCAGATTAGTGACTTACATTTTGGTTTGGATTATATGTGATTTCTGGATTTGGGAACCATGTCTATTTCAAATATGTATTCATTTAAAAACCCGGTTCCCTTGATATGATATTTCGGTGCGTCCACCATGTGTTTTCTCGGTGCTAGAGTGATATATAAAAACCCGAATCGAGGAGGCGGTTGAGGCCGATTACGGGTACATGGTGGACCCGGTATGGTACCCCGGGGCGAGAACGGTTTCGCTGTGTGATAGACGGTGAGCCCGGCAGAGGGACTACTACCTACCGGTGATTGTACTTGAGCTCGACGGATATCTGGAGGATTCCGACCGGAGCCCAGAGATGGATATGGGCTGACCCGTACTGCCGGGGCCGAGGGCCGATACCGCAGACGGAGCCCAGAGATGGACATGGGTTGACTCGTACTGCCGGGGCCGAGGGCCGATACCGCAGACGGAGCCCCATATGGATGAGGATTTACGTGTCGATGCTTGGCACGGGTTTCATGATGTTTTACCATGATGTTGTTATATCCTCATATTGCATACATGATGTTTATTGTCTTTGGGTGACGGGTGGACGGGTTCCACGCATTTACAGACATAGATCATATACAGATATGGATCATATACAGATATGGATCATATACAGATATGGATCATATACAGATATAGATCATATACAGATATGGATCATATACAGACATAGATCATATACAGATAGGGATCATATACAGACATGGATCATATACAGACATGGATCATATATATACAGACTGGATTTACACTTATCATACTTCATTTGTATATATAACAGGGTATGAGGGCGCTGTTATATATACCCTTACACCAATATTAGTGGTATGGGACGCTAATATATGTGTATTGATATCATTGATACTTCATCATATTTACTTCTTGCAGACATACCTTATACTGATGACATGTTATTACCTGAGTACTTGGCACCACATACATATTTAGATGTTACCTTGCCGCCCTATCACACTCAGATGTACTCTTGTGGATTATTACTGATTGTTGACTTAGGTTTATGTCTTGCATTCGGTTTCTGTTTGTAGATGTTTCTATTCACGAGTTGGCAACTCACCCCCGTTGTGCCACAGTTCTTGCAGGTTCTGCCGTGCAGGTTCATTGCGGCATTTCTGGCACATTACTTTCTTGCGGGTGGCTTGCTTTTGGTAGGTGGATTCTTTCGCATCAAGAACCACCCTTGTATTCATTTTACTCATTGTATCTAGAATTTCCATCAACCAAAACTTGTATATTCTCTCAGACTTAGAGACAGTGTTGTATTATTCGACCTTAGAGTCGCGCTTAGTAGTATTGCGGTTTCTGGTTGCTTGAGCTTTCTTTTGGGTTTGATCCTCGCCACTTGGCGTTGTATATTATTGTTGCATGTGTGGTTGTGACCGTCTATTGACGAAGAGCTAGCTCCCGCTTGGGGATGCCTTTATCATTGCATATATATTGTTATCTTGTTGTACCCCATTCGGGGCCAGTTTTACAAAGGAAACTCTGCCGAAATTTTTAGAAAAGACTGTACTGTTTTAAATTGCATATTCGGCTTAGTTATTTAAAAACATTGATTTTTAAACATGTAGTTCTTTACTTATTCTTAAAAAAGGGTTTTAGATTTCTGGGTTTTCGGCTTACTTAGCCGCGTTACGCCTGTAGACGTTACGTGGTTAAGTGCCGGTCACGGGCCAAACTTCGGGTCGTGACAGTTTGTATCTCGCCACGCCACTTTTTTAGAGTGGCAATTTCTTGCAAAAGAAACAAGTGGGAGTTCGCTAGAACTGGAAGAAATTCAGCGACCACAAAATGAAACTGAAAGTTTGACAGAACCTCAGAATTCAATAACCCCAGAAGAACCTCAGCCACTCCGCAGATCTGGTAGGATTTCTCATCCGCCCGAGAGATACTACGGTTTTCTCATTGACGGGGATCGAGAGGATTGCATCTTGGAAGAAGATGACCCTACCAGTTTCAGGCAGGCCATTATCAGTAGGGACTCTGATAAGTGGCAGGAAGCAATGCAATCCGAAATGGAGTCCATGTACGGCAATAAAGTGTGGACCTTGGATATTGCTCCAGACGGGGTAAAACCCGTAGGATGCAAGTGGATCTACAAAAGGAAACTTGGTGTAGATGGGCAGGTGGAAACCTATAAAGCTAGACTCGTTGCAAAAGGTTTTCGTCAAAGACCTGGTTTGGACTATGACGAGACTTTTTCTCCGGTGGCTATGCTCAAATCCATTCGGATCCTACTTGCCATTGCTGCCTTCCATGACTATGAAATCTGGCAGATGGATGTTAAGACGGCTTTCCTAAACGGTTGTTTGGAAGAGTGCGTTTACATGGATCAACCAGAAGGTTTCGTAGACAGTGGGAGCAGCAGAAAGGTGTGCAAGTTGCTTAAATCCATTTATGGATTAAAGCAGGCATCGCGGAGCTAGAATATCTGTTTTGATGAGGCAATCAAGGAATTTGATTTCATCAAGAACGAAGATGAACCCTGTGTATATAAGAAGATTGTAGGACGAACTGTCGTATTCCTAGTCTTGTACGTGGACGACATTCTTTTGATAGGAAATGACATAACTATGCTACAATCGGTCAAGCTGTTTTTGTCACAAAGGTTCTCCATGAAGGACCTGGGTGATGCCTCGTACATTCTGGGGATCAAGATCTATAGAGATAGATCCAAGAAACTGTTGGGACTTTCACAGTCCAGGTACATAGAGACCGTACTAAAGAGATTTAGTATGGAGGGTTCCAAGCGCGGTAACATACCCGCATTGTATGGAATTACCCTCTCCAAGAAGATGTCTCCTAAGACTGACGAGGAGAGGGTTCGCATGAGCACTATACCCTACGCTTCGGCGGTAGGATCTATAATGTATGCGATGCTATGTACAAGACCAGATGTAGCTTACGCGTTGAGCACGGTAAGCCGGTATCAGTCAGACCCAAGGGAGGACCACTGGACAGCAGTGAAGAACATTCTCAAGTACCTGAGAAGGACTAAGGAGATGTTCCTGGTTTACGGTAATGGAGACCTCAGGGTTGAGTCCTTTACCGATTCAAGCTTCCAGAGTGACAAAGATGACAGCAAGTCCGTCTCGGGTTTTGTGTTTACCCTCAACGGAGGGGCGGTATGTTGGAGGAGTTCCAAGCAGGATACCGTCGCAGACTCGACGATGGAAGCTGAATACATTGCTGCAAGCGATGCCGCAAAAGAGGCGGTCTGGATTAAGAAGTTCATTAGTGAACTTCAGGTGGTTCCGTCCATTGTTGACCCAATACCTTTGTATTGCGATAACAATGGGGCTATAGCTTTAGCGAAGGAACCAAGGTCCCATCAGAAATACAGGCACATCTTAAGGCGGTATCACCTGATCAGGGAGATCATTGATCGACAGGAGATCGAGGTACGGAGAGTGGACACAAAGGACAACACTGCGGACCCATTCACGAAGGCTTTACCCGAGACTCAGTTCGAGCGGCTGATCGAGATGATAGGTCTTCGATACGCCAGTACATGGCCTTTGTGCAAGTGGGAGATTGTTAGTGTATATGCCCTAGAGGCCATTACTGTATCATACTAGTATGTATATTACTTGATGGAAGCTTGGGATATTCACAGTTGTACAGACAATCTTGCTTAATATAGTAGTATGCTACTTGGTTTGTCTCTGCTTTAATGTGTACATGTGTGTTTATTTATTATATCACCTATACGCATTAGTAGAGCCCTTAGGATCTTTGCTTGATTACCGGCGTTGTGATGGCGATCACACTCGTGGGGGCTGGGTAATCTATAAGCACATCCTTATACAGGTCCCTGGTCGTTGGACTATCGAGACAGGGCATCGATACTCCGGAGTAGACTAGCGTATGCGCTTCTCATCCCAGTGTGGGAGACGGTCTGTCCCACAGCCGTTAGTACGTTGTACTTGGGATAGTATGTGGGTGCTCGTTAGGTTACGAGTACACTGGACAGGACTCGTCGGGAACTGTTGGTTGGTAATATACCTATCGTCAGTTATCAGTTCCCAGGTGACATGAGTACAGCTTAGTCCGCTGACTTGACACTATCACTTCGCCTCGAGTGTGTTCCCACTGTTCTTTGATTACTACCCTACCACGGTTCTACTGAGTCGTGCAAACAGGTAGTAGTTGGGAGCAGTCCCGAAGCACTTGGAGGCAGTGACGGTTAGACAGGATTCGTCTCTCCCGGTATTGGGGGTTGACATCGCGCTGTGTCTAGGAGAGCCATTACACAAGTAGTCCCTGGCCAGGGCAAGTGAGATCTGCTGGTAGGTTCCAGTGTTATCTCAGGGTGTATTGGGCTACACTCCGACACGACTTGTACCGCTATTAGGGGACTGATCACCGCCCCCTAGGCCCGCCATGCGATGTATCAGACGAACAGACCGGACTGTACGGAGACTGTCATATACAGGCTCAGTAGGAGTGCAGATGGGGTTCACCTCGTCAGTCTTCTTATCGACATCTACCTGGGGACCGTTACGTACAGCTAGTGCCGCTTGCGGTCTGTGGTTAAACCCACTGCCAGCGTAGTGTCGAGTCTTTAGAGTCCCACACAGAGAGCTATTCGCCTTTAGGCAAAATGAGTAGAGGTCGCATGGTTTTGCGACAGGGTTCGTTCGCATCCGCGCACTTGTGCACGTTTGCTGTCCGGACAGTTTATACTAGTGGGCTTTGGTTTAAGCCGGATCCTAGTATATGATTTGAGATTGGTTTTTCTCAGTGCATTCGTGTTCCTCGGATCACGAATGCGGGTGCGTATGCACAGTTGCTTGAGATTGAGGGAGAGGACCTTGTTTAGGGTTAATGACTATTGTCATTTTATTAACCCTATTGTTTTTGTGTGTATTATTGTTAATTGATAATTAGCTTAATTATTGTGCATGGTTGTTGTTGTTGACCATTTGACTTCATTGACTTGTTGACCATGTTGACAACTTGACCATAATCATTTCAATTGGAAGATGCTCTTTGATCCTTGCAATTTGCATTAATATTGAAATGATAATGGTCACCTCTTGATTAAACCATGACAATTTTCTAGCTAATTATGGAATTAAAATATTACACACATATTAGTGAGAATGGCTCACTAATTATTCATTATCTCATATCATTTCTCTCTCTTGCTCATCCTCTCCCTCAAGCTCTCTCCCTCTCATGTGTTGAGAAACAAAAAGCTTGAGAAAAACCTTCACTTGATCTTCTCTACTCTCTTCTAGGGTTCAAGTCTCAGCATTTCTTGCACTCTAGTTACTCCTAGCTTGGAGTTGAAGCTAAAGGTCGAGGCTTTCGGGTGGATCCTTCTTTGACGGAAGAAGACAAGCATGGTGAGGCCTTTCTACCATTCCGACGAGCAAGGAGAGAAGGAGTTCGAGCTCAAGGTATAACCTTTCTACAACTTAGTTAGTTGTAAGTTTGCTTTAGCTAGTTTTCGTTTAGCAAAGATCCTCACAAGCTCGGTCCATGTTGCCTAAGTCGATAAAAATCCAATTTTTATTATGTTTTCCGCCTCCCCGTAAGCACCGGGGTGGGCAACGTGGACCTAACATCTGCTACCCTCAACATGTTGAGGAGCTTTGGAAGATCAGCTTCCATTTCGTGCATGTTGAAGCTAAGCACGAACTGAGAGAAGGTGTGGGGAAGGGACTGCAAAATCAAGTCGATATACAAATCATTCTCTAGCACGTATCCCAGGTTTGCGAGTTCCTCAATAAGGCTGATCATTTTGAGGACGTGCTCTCCTAAAGGCGATCCTGGAGCTAACCTCATCTGGAAGAGTTTCCTTGAGGTCTCGTACCTTGCGATACGGGAGTGTTCTCCATATAATTCCTTTACATGGAGGAAGATGGATACAATATCCATACTCTCGTGCTATTTCTGGAGTTCATTGTTCATGGACGCCAGCACGATACACTTAGCTCGCTCACAACCTAGATCCCAAGTTTTGCGAACTTCCTTGTCCACAACTGAGGAATCTGGTCCAGGGATAAGGGGAGGAACAGCGGTGGTAACATATGCTACTTTGTCATAAGTCAGCGCAATGTTGACGTTCCTTAGCCAATCTTTATAGTTCTGTCCGGTCAGTATATTTTTCTCAAGTAATAGTTTTAATCCTGTCATGTTCGCTGCTAGAGAGAGAGAAAAGAAAACACTCAGCATATGCTTCTTGCAAGTTTAGATTGGTTATTAGTTTATCTAAACATGATGGCTCCCACTGTACCCTCAAATCCTTCTTCAAAACCTAAAAGAAGAACTAGTCAGGATTTAATCACACGTCACAATACTTGCTTAACCTTTCAGCCAGGCTGGTGTTGGTACTTCGAGGGTGGTTTTCCAACGCTTTCGCGAAGTTCATTAATTAAATAACCTCTTTTCCCTGGAGGCGTAGCCCCTCTAACACCTTTCTAGGCACCTACTTGGTTTATAGCATTGATTGTTAAGTGAGAGAAATTCCCGAGAGTAATCCTACTCATCAGTGGGATCGGGATCCAACTATCATTGCATGATGCCCTAGACGGAAGCCACTCTAGTCACCACACTCCAGAAGGTATGCTAAATCTGCAAGTTTCCTTTATGTTTGAAACTCCTGATATGATTTTTTACCCCAAGCTCTTATAGACCTTGACGTAGGCCAATAAGTCATAAGACGCAAGTCAAGTTCTACCCGTCGTTGTCCTAATCAATCTAAGTACATCGTACAAGCCCTTGACGTAGGCCAACAAGGTGTACGTCTGTCTTAAACTAATACATCTATCTATGCAACAAATAGGCACACACACTGCTACCATACACTATGCCTTGACGTAGGCCAACAAGCATAGCATGAATACGATGTGCTGTCTATTTGAAACGACGGAGGGTTAAGGCTGGTTTTTGGCAAAAAACCGTTAACGTGGTGAACTTGATTTGATCGAAGGAACTAAGATAGCTTTTATTAAAAGGAGTGGTTTAAGCTCCGCATTTAAAGTTTTGCTTTTTCAAGAAAACCGAGTGGTTTTTAGAAATTGTTCCAACGATTCAGTTTAGGTTTTATTTTCTTTGCATTAAAATAATGCGTCCCATCTTAAACCTATCATTACAGATAACAACGAAAATACAACGTCCTCTTATGCCATCCGCATTCGCCACGGGGTCCCGTCATCACCCGTTAGGTTACTTAACTAACGGCAGAGCGGGGGCTGGGCTAGCGCGGGTGTATAACATAAGTGACATCTAAATAGCTATCATATATAGATATTGTACATTCGTCAGACGCAATAATAGGCATTCCAGTTCACAGATAAACAATATTGGATTTGCAAGCAATCCGCGTTTCTTTTGAGCCTGCAGCGAAATACGGATTACACAGTTGTGATGAATAGCCATTACCCCACCCCAGACCCCTACGGGTACGGCAAACTACCCGCCAAGTACCAGAAGTGAAGCTGTCTGCCTCAACACTTCAAAATACCCGGTAGTTTGTGCACCCCACCTTGGGTCTATCCTAGGAGCAAAAACAGTAAAAAGAAATAATACAATGGTGGCTACAACCGCTACCTAGATGTGCCCCGCATAATAATATTACAACCTATTACATTTACATCGAATGAATTAATACAATAACCCATCACAAAACCCGGCTAATCACCACAACAGTCCAATAGAGTTTATATACACAAACAGTTATATTTCACATCATAGATATGTGCAACCCCCTGCCAACTGACATACTAGCAGTTAGGGGAGGTTTACGAACACATAATACATTTCACAGATATAATCAAACATGCAAATACCGTAAAATTCCGATCGATTAAACACTTTTAAATTTGCTCTGATACTTCTCTGTAAATCTGAAACCTGAGCAAAAATTAAAAAATACCAGAAAATCCCAAATATCACAAAGAAGGCACAGAAGAAAATTGGGCTGAATCGGCCCCAACTCGGCGGCGGAACCGCGGCGGATCGGTGGGATCGGCCGCGGTTCCGCGGCGCTTTGGCCGATTCAGGAGCCCATTTTTCCTGGGTGTTCTTATATTCTCATGCTGGTCATTCTGGAGGTCCCTGAAAAATTTTTGGACCTCATTTAAAATTTGACAGAAACTACAAGATATCGGGGTTTTTCCGGTTTGTTTTTCCGTTCGAAATTCATACAACTTTGCAAGTGTGTTAATGATTGTTTAGTGGGGCTCTGATACCACTGTAAGTCGATGTGCAACACCCCACGAGTTGCGGGGAGGCGGAAATATGAAAAACAATCTTGTTTGGTAGCATACATCGACTAACCGAAGATCTTTTCTAAACAATACTTAACGATAAGCATAGAGTTCTAAGCTACTATGTGAAGAGATTATACAAAACGATTCTAGTCCTTCGTCTTTGTGATCTCTATGTCCTCCTCGGCCTTCTATCCGTGATAGATGATCCACCCGAGTACCCTAATCCAAGCTACACCTCAAGACTTGATGTAACTTTGTTTCTCTAGTTGCTAACCAAAGTAACTAAGATGATGTAGAGTTAGGTTATGGAGTGTTTAGTCTTTACTAATCCTTGTACTCAACTCATGAGTCGTAGGATTAGGGTTTGGAGAAGGAGAGAGAGCTTGAGGAGAGAGAAGGTGGAGAGAATAATGAGAATAAAATCCTTCTCACTTGAATATATGATACATAATGAATTATCAAATAATATCAATTAAATGATTATTCACCATGTTTCATTTATTCAAAGAGAGCGATTCATTGTGTGAGTCATTAGATCATAAATTAAGCATTAATGATATGATGAATCAGATAAATGAGTCACACAAAGCAATTAATGAAAATGCCACCTTAACCTCCTTAGTCACCCTCCTTCTAGAAGCTTCTCGAATAATTACGAGAATGCCCTTCGCATCCGTGAAAACACGGAAAAACTAAAGATTGTATAAATCCAATAACCTGATACTAGAATCTGGCTTAAACCAAAGCCGTCTAGTAAAAATTTTCCGAATGTCGTACGTGCGTTTAAACACGTATTCGTCCGAACCCTTGTCGTAAAACCGTACGACCTCTATATCATTTCGCCTGGAGTTAGGAAAACTCTGTGTGGGACTCTAAAGAATCGACTACTACGCTGGCAGTAGGTTTAACCACAGACCGCAAGCGGCACTAGCTGTACGTAACGGTCCCCAGGTAGATGTCGATAAGAAGGCCGGTGAGGATACCCATCCGAACTCCTACTAAGCCTGTGCGTGACAATATCCGTGCAGTCCGGTCTGTTCGTCTAAGAGTATCGCATGTATGGTCTAGGGAGGTGGCGAACGTCAGACCCCTAATAACTGTACAAGTCATGTCGGTATGGCTCTATCACCATCCGAGAATCTACTAGTCAATCTATCAGTAATTCTCAATCAGCCCTGGCCAGGGACTTATGGTAATCACCAACCGATCACTGTGCGATATCAACTCCCTATACCGGGAGAGACGAATCCCTAACAGTGACTCACTGCCTCCATGTGGCTCGGGACTGTGCCTAACTAAAACCTGTTTGCACGACTCCTTTGAACCGTGGTAGGGTAGTAATCAAAGCACAGTGGGAACTCACACGAGACAAATGACGACTTTATGTCAACGGACTATCTGAACACATGTCACCTGAGAACTGCTATCTGACGTTAGGTATAAATACCATCCAGTCAGTTCTCGGCGAGTCCTGTCCGGTGTACTCACACCCGGTGAGCATCTGTATACAATCTTAGGTGCACTCCACCAATGGCTGCGGGACCAATCCATCGCCCCTCCTCGGGGTCTAGATATGTATACACCAGTCTACTCTGGAGTATCAATGCCCAGTCTCGATACTCCTGCGACCAGGGACATTTAAGGATGTGCCTATTGACTATCCAGCTCCCACTAGTATGACTGCCATCATAACGTCAGAAGTCTGGCAAACATCCTAAGGGCTTTATCAACATGTATATGAATACTACGCAAAATATATCATACGTTAAGATAAAGACAAACCAAATAGCGTACTATCATATTAAGCAAGACTGTTATGTACATACATATCCCAGTATCCTATACAATGAAGGCCTCTAGGGCATATATATCCAACAAAGTGTGCAAGTTGCTCAAGTCCATCTTTGGACTGAAGCAGGCATCGCGGAGTTGGAACATCTGCTTCGATGATACTGTCAAAGAATTCGACTTTATCAAAAACCCAGATGAACCATGCATTTACAGCAAGATTGTAGGGAGAACTTTGGTATCCTCGTCTTGTACGTGGATGACATTCTCCTAATAAGAAATGATATTCCTATGATACAGTCAGTCAAAGGATTCTTGTCACATAGGTTCTCCATGAAGGACCTGGGTGATGCCAACTACATTCTGGGGATCCAAATCTATCGTGATAGATCTAAGAGGATGTTGGGACTTTCATAATCGAGGTACATAGACACCATACTAAAACGATTCAGCATGGAAGATTCCAAGCGCGGTAATCTACCGGCTTGTCACGGAATCACCATCTCCAAAGAGATGTCTCCCAAGACTGATTTGGAAAGGGCTCGCATGTCATCTATACCCTGCGCATCTGCGGTAGGCTCTATAATGTATGCGATATTATGTACCAGACCAGATGTAGCATATGCATTGAGCGTTGTAAGCCGGTATCAGTCGGACCCAGGTGAGAAACAATGGATAGCAGTAATGAACATTCTCAAGTACCTGAGAAGGACTAAGGAGATGTTCTTAGTGTATGGAGGAAAAGACCTCCAGATCGAGGCCTTTGCTGACTCCAGCTTCCAGAGTGACAAGGATGACTCCAAGTCCATGTCGGGTTATGTCTTTACCCTCAATGGAGGGGCGGTTTGCTGGAAGAGTTCCAAGCAGTAAACCGTTGCTGACTCAACTATGGAAGCGGAGTACATAGCTGCTTGCGATGTCGTAAAGGAATCTGTCTGGATGAAGAAGTTCCTCACGGAGCTTCAGGTAGTTCCTACCATTGTTGATCCAATACCGCTGTATTGTGACAACAACGGAGCTATAACTTTAGCGAAGGAACCCAGGTCCCATCAGAAGTCCAGGCCCATTTTGAGGCGGTCCCACCTGATCAGGGAGATCGCTGATCGCCGGGAGATCGAGGTGAAGAGAGTTAATTCAGAAGATAACACTGCAGATCCATTCACGAAGGCCATTCCCCAGACTCAGTTCGAGCGGCTGATCGAGATGATAGGTTTTCGATACGCCAGTACATGGCTCTAGTGCAAGTGGGAGATTGTTAGTGTATATGCCCTAGAGGCCATTACTGTATCATACTAGTTTGTATATTACATAATGGAAGCTTGGGATATTCACAGTTGTATAGACGATCTTGATCAAAATGGTAGTATGCTACTTGGTTTGTTTCTACTTTAATATGTGTTGTATTTCTTTTAGCATATCGCTTGTACATATTAGTAGAGCCCTTAGGATCTTTGCTTGATTACCAGCGTTGTGATGGCAGTCACACTTGTGGGGGCTGGGTAATCTATAAGCACATCCTTATACAGGTCCCTAGTCGCAGGACTATCGAGACAGGGCATCGATACTCCGGAGTAGACTAGCGTATGCGCTTCTCATCCCAGCAGGGGAGATGGTCTGTCCCACAGCCATCATCAGTACGTCGTACTGGAGATAGTATGCGGGTGCTCGTTAGGTTACGAGTACACTGGACAGGACTCATCGGGAACTGTTGGTTGGTATTATACCTATCGTCGGTTATCAGTTCCCAGGTGACATGAGTACAGCTTAGTCCATTAACTTGACACTGTCACTTCGCCTCAAGTGTGTTCCCACTGTTCTTTGATTACTACCCTACCACGGCTCAAAGGAGTCGTGTAAACAGGTAGTAGTTGGGTGCAGTCCCGAAGCACTTGGAGGCAGTGGCGGTTAGACAGGATTCGTCTCTCCCGGTATTGGGGGTTGATATCGCGTTGTGTCTAGGAGAGCCATTAAACAAAGTCCCTGGCCAGGGCAAGCGAGATATACTGGTAGGTTTCCAGTGATATCTCAGGGTGTTCTGGGCTACACTCCGACACGACTTGTACCGCTATTAGAGGACTGCCGTTTACCGCCCCCTAGGACTGCCATGCGATACTCTTAGACGAACAGACCGGACTGTACGGAGATTGTCACATACAGGCTCAGTAGGAGTTCAGATGGGTTTACCTCATCGGCCTTCTTATCGACATCTACCTGGGGACCGTTACGTACAGCTAGTGCCGCTTACGGTCTGTGGTTAAACCCACTACCGGCGTAGTGTCGAGTCATTAGAGTCCCACATAGAGAGTTTCCCTGCACTGAGCGATAGGTGTAGAGGCCGTATGGTTTTACGGCAAGGCTACGATCACTTACGTGCACTTGTGTGCGTATGCTGTTCGGGCAGGCAATACTAGTGGGCTTTGGTTTAAGCCGGATCCTAGTATTGCACGGATGGATTTTTTTTGTTTTTTGTGCATTCACATTATACGGAATGCGGATGCGGGTGTGTATGCACAGTTGTGAGGAGCGAAGAGGAAGGTGGTGCCTCATTAGGGTTTTGACAGTTGATTCGGTCGAAACCAAAATGAGGCGGACTCATTAGGGTTTTGGCAGTTCGTTTGGTCAAAACCATTATGAGCCGGGGACATTATTTACTAATCTTTTCAGTGATTATTAAGTGATGGCTAATTGCTTTGACCATTTGACCATACTTGACTTTGTTGACCATTTGACCAAAGTTGACCTGGACCTTCATGAGAGGTCTAGAGTTTTCTTTGGTTTTCTTTTTCTTTTTATTCTTTGGGTTATGATAATGGTCAAGTCAATTGATGCCATCAACTTAATCTTGAAAAGATTAGTAATGATGATAGGGGTGTATTATTGCAACCATGGTTCATTCTCTCTACACTATAATTCATTTCTCATTTCTCTTTCTCTCTCTTAAAAAGAAATGAGAGAGCTCCATGGTTGTTCTCCTTCTTCTTCCTCCTCTTGATTATTCCTTTGATCTCATGTGTTGAGAGAAAAAGGATTCAAATAGAAAAACACTTCCATCTATCTCTTCTATACATCTTAGGACATCAAGACTAGCGATCTTGTTGCCCTAGTTACCTCGGATCGAGGTGGAGCTCGGAGTACATCTCTCGGGTGGATCGCCTTTGACTCAAGAAGGCCGCGGAGGTGACCAAGATCCGGATCGACCCTCGGAGCATGGATGGACGAGCCGGACAGCGGAGTGAAGACCCGAAGGACTGGTGTCGTGAGGTATAATCTCCATGACATAGTAGATAGAACCTCAAGTAGTTTGCTAGTTTGTAGTTTAGCAAAGATCATTCTTTTGGTCCATGTTGCCTTTGCACTAAAAATAGTTTTTTACCGTTTCAGCCTCCCCGTAAGAACCGGGGTGAGCAACGTGGACTTACACGTATATGCCATCCGCATTCACCACTGGGTCCCGTCATCACCCGTTAGGTTACTTAACTAACGACAGAGCGGGGACTGGACTAGCGCGGATGCAAAACATATATAACATCTACTAGTATATATATCAATATATAATATTCGCTCAAGACGTGATAAAATGCAACATCACAGAAATGTAATAAGCAGCATAGAAAAATACTGATATCTGGGATCCCCGGGTTTCATAGAGCCGTTACTGAAACCCGACGTTCCCTTGGTCATGTGGATAGCCCGTGCAATGAAATCCTAGACCGCTACGGGCGCGGCAAGTTACCCGCCAAAACCTGAAGCGAGGCAGCCCCCTTTAGCATCGTGAATGGACCACCCAGCACTTCACGGAATCCGGTAACTTGGGCACCCCTTCTTGGGTCAACCTGTACCCCCTACGAGTGCGGCGAATAGCCCGCCAATCCTAGAGTAAAGCCCCCTCCGTCTCAAAGCCATGAGATGCGGGCTCGTTGCCCTCTAGAACCCGGCTATCCGTGCACCCCTCCGCGGGGTAATCTTAGTACAGAAAGTAAAATATACAACGGGTACACCGACCTCATCCCGGTTGTGTCCCAAAAGAATAATATAAAAACAGGCAGTGACGGCAGTCCACAGGTCGGACGCTCTCCCCACAATATCAAATGTACAAAATAAACCAAACTGTACTAACATTGCATCCAGGCTATCCCCCATGACCAATCCGCAACATCACAGCACAACACAGAACATCAACGTGAATGTCACGTTCGCAAATCCGTCTAAAAGGGCTATAGCAGTTAGACAGGATTTACCGATCAAATGACAATCACGGTCACAGATATAATGTAAATACTGTGAACTAACATGTTTAAAAAAATTTTGATCGACAAAGTTTCCCGAAGTGGGCCCCAAGTACAACTGCAGCACTCAAAATAATTTGGGCCCAAACAGAATATACCAAAAACCCTATTTCCAACTCAGAGACCTACTGTAAAAAATTGGTGCAGTGAAGCCACTGTTACGTGGCGGAACCACGGCCAAAGTGGGGTTACGGCCGCGGTTCCGCGGCTCTACAATAACATCAGGGTACCAATTTTCTTCAGTGTTCTCATAAAACCCTGCACGTAATTCTGCAACAGACCAAATAATTTTTAGAGCACAAATGAAAATCGACAGAAAGTGCAATATTGGAAATTGTGGTTTTTGGAATTTCCGTCCGGTCGATGTTCAAAACACGTTAGATCAAGCTAGACTAGGTTAATGGCGTGGCTCTGATACCAATGTAAGTGCACAGCGGCGCCCCGGCCGTCAATCCGACGCCGGAATGCGGAAACGAAAACTTTTCTATAATCTAGAAACCGGCACCACCGCGCACAAAAATCCCGGATCGGGCCATTAACCTAATGCTAGAAAATATGAGAATGGGGTAGAGAGCTATACTGAGCGATCTATGTCCTTCGGTCTTCGGCCTCCACTCCGATCTCCTCGCGGAATCTCCGGTCTTCAGCTCCTCGTCGGAACGGGCACCATATTACCGGGTTCTTTTACGGGCTCCCACCTCTGGACTGAGGCAACTCGGGCACGAAGTTGGCGAGCCGATGTGCCCAAGGATGTTGTAGATGAAGAGTAGAAGCTTTTATCTCAAAGGGGTAGTGAAGTTTCCATAATGGATTGAGGAGGAGAATGAAAAGGAGCAATGAAAATGGAGCTAGTCTTTTGCAAGAATGGGAAAAATGAGATACCAAAATTTTTCCTACACCAAATGAAATTCTCTCTCTCACTCAAAGTGGCCGGCCCCTTTTTTATGGTGGAGGGAAAAAGAATGAATAATCAAGAGAAGAAAAGTCATGATCATAATGGATTAAAGTCACACCAATTTCTAATCTAAATCCAAATCAATTACCATCCATTAAATCCAAGCCATCATGAAGAAAAAGGAATCTAATGATGCTAGAAATATCATGATGCCTCCATTTCATAAATAACCCCTCCACAATTACTAATTTACGTACTTGCAAATTAGCCCCTCCCATCATAAAAGTCCGGCCGTAAAGGAAAAAAGGAAAACTGGCCGAAACAGAATGCAAACTGGCAACTTCAGAAAACTGATCCCGTAATAAATTACAGGAAAACCCCACGACTGTATTTACATACCCGCATTTGTATTCCTGTAGGGTTCCTAGGCACTCTTGTGAAGGTTCATAAGACATCAAACATGCCCGAATAAAAATTTAGACGTGCCGAACAACCCAAAGCCGGGATCTTTGCTAGATTATTAGGGTTTAACATGCAAGATAACATCTTTAAACCTAAGTGTGAGGGATTACAACCTTTGTAGTCCGCTCCTTCACTTCACAAGCTCCGTGTAGAAGTCCTTTCGCCGCTTTCCACAATCTCCCGGACTCAAGAGAGGCTCCACGACTCGAACGATCCATGGTAGCTTGTGGTATTCCTTTTCTCCGATGATCTACGTCGAAGTTGTAATAACTCAAGCTCTCTCACTCTCAAGAGGTGAACACCCTAATCTAATAGGCTAGATTAGATGAGGATGATTGATTAGTATTTATGCTATCTTTTTATATCATAATCTCACATGAAAACATCACAAAAGGAAAATCAAGAAAGCTTTCTCAAAGCTCAAAAGAGAAGAAGATGAATAATGAGATAATTCCTTTTGTCATGAATAATGAAAATGAGTATACGAATAATAATGCAACCATGGTTAATGATGACTAGGATAACCCTTGTAGAGAGTTAACTAAGGCTAGGGTTTGGTTGGGTTAAGATATGAGTCATAAGAAAATATCTATCATAATATCTTCTTTATGACAAAAGAATAACTTCTAGAAGGTGCATGAAGCAACTAACCCTAATCAAACCCTAACCTCATTTAATCAACACTAAACATGTTTCATTATTAATCATATCATGTCACAATAATATATATCACATATATATTATATATTTGCAAAAAAAGAAATAAAACCTTTAATATATATCGCATATATATCAATGTATTATCTAGTGAGAAAGTGAAATAATAAAGCGAGCCAATATTAGATAATGTAATACAATATATCATATATATTATTATACATTAAATCATCGAATCAATACTTGATCTGACAATCCTGCTATATCGAATATAACCGACTAATATTTCATGTACCGATTCATCGAATCAACACTTGGTCCGATGATCCGGTTCATATCTAAATATCGCGAGAATATAATACGGTATCTCATATCGCATTATCCTCGGTCCTGCACATATCACATATGTGCTTCTACTCCGTTTTGCCTGAGCCAAGAAACCTCTGTGTAGGACTCTATAGAATCGTCAATACGCCGGTAGCAGGTGATGATCATATCAAACAACTACAAGCTGCAAGCGGTCAGCTAAACGTAACAGCCACCCAGGTATTGAGCGATCAGAAGATCAACAGTCTAGCCTGTACGTTCTCCTGTGAATCCAACCAGTAACACTCCCGTACAGTCCGGTCTGTTCGTCTGATATGTCGCATATCAACTCTAAGGGTGGTATACGTCAGACCCCAGTAACCGATAAGTCGTGTCGATGTGTGGCTCATAACTGGTCGAGAAACTACTGGTAACACTTACCAGTAAATCTCTATATCAGCCATGGCCAGGGACTTCCAGTTATAGCCAATCGAACACAGCACAACATCAACTCCCTATACCGGGAGAGATGAATCCCCTCCTATCGCTCATTGCCTCCATGTGATTCGGGACTGCACCCAAAAGCCACCGTTTTGCACACCCTCTTGGACGTGGTAAGGTGGAAATCAAAGCACAGTGGGAATCACACAAGACTCTATAACGATCTCGGGTCTACAGACTACCCTGTACCAGTGTCACCGGAGAACTGCCATCTGACGTGTGGTATATCACCATCTGGGAGTTCTCGGCGAGTCCGTCCAGTGTACCCAGTCTCCACTGAGTACCCGTACACCATCTCTGATGTCAAACACCGATGGATATGGGATCATCCATTGCCCATCATATGGGTCAAGATGCGTATACGCTAGTCTACTCTGGTGTATCGATGCCCTATCTCGATATACCCTCGACTAGGAACAGTTATTGGATGTACTCATCGACTACCATGGCCCCACTAGTATGATCTCATCATAGTCCCAGTAGTCGAGTACAGATCCTAAGGGCTTTATCAACATGTGAGAGAAAAACAGTAAACCAATACAAGTCAACATGTTAAGATAAAGTGAAACCAAATAGCATACTATCATGACGAGCAAGAAAGTCCTCTCTATATATATCCAAGAATCCATTATAATATACATCATATGTACAACAATGGCCTCTAGGGCATATACATAACTAACAATCTCCTACTTGCACTAAGGCCAGCTGCTGTAGTATCTCATACCTAGCATCCCGAATAATCTCTCAAACTGTATCTGGGGAATAGCCTTCGTGAATGGATCCGAAGTGTTGTCCTTCGTATCTACTCTCCTGACCTCGATCTCCCGGCGATCAACTATCTCCCTGATCAGGTGATACCGCCTCAGAATATGTCTGGACTTCTGATGGGACCTGGGTTCCTTGGCCAATGCCATAACTCCATTGTTATCGCAATACAGAGGTATTTGATGTTCAATGTGTTAGTTATATGTGTGCCCTAGAGGCCATTACTGTACATTGGATGTATATTGTAGTGGATGCTGGGACATATATAGGTAGGACTTTCTTGCTCGACATGATAGTACGCTATCTGGTTGCTCTTTATCTTAACATGTATACTTTCTGTCTCTCTGATTACATGTTGATAAAGCCCTTAGGATGTGTACTCGACTTCCAGGACTATGATGTAGATCATACTAGTGGGGCCAGGGTAGTCAATGAGTACATCCTTCATAGTTCCTAGTCGTGGGAATATCGAGACGGGGCATCGATATTCCAGAGTAGACTAGCGTATATCTTCTCGACCCATGTGATGTGCAATGGATGATCCCATATCCATTGGTGTTTGACATCAGAGATGGTATACGGGTGCTCAGTGAAGACTGGGTACACTGAACGGACTCGCCGAGAACTCCCAGATGGTATTATACCTCACGTCAGATGGCAGTTCTCTGGTGACACTGGTACAACTTAGTCTGTTGACCCGAGATCGTCATAGAGTCTTGTGTGTCTCCCACTGTGCTTTGATTTCCACCCTACCACGGCTCTACTGAGTTGTGCAAACAGGTGGTTTTTGGGTACAGTCCCGATTCACATGGAGGCGATGAGCGATAGGAGGGGATTCGTCTCTCCCGGTATTGGGGGTTGATGTTGTGCTATGCTCGACTGGCCATAACAGGAAATCCCTGGCCAGGGTTGCAGTGATATACTGGTAAGAGTTATCAGTAGTTTCACGAATATTATGGACCTTACGTCGGCATGACTTATCAAGCTACTGGGGTCTGACGTTTACCACCCCTAGGCGAGATATGCGACATATCAGACGAACAGACCGGACTGTACGGTAAGTGTTAATGGTTGGATTCACAGGAGTGTGAGCGGGCTTGCTCGTCGATCTTCTGATCGCTCAATACCCGGGTGGCCGTTACGTTTAGCAGACCGCTTGCGGCTTGTGGATGCTTGATATGATCATCATCTGCTACCGGCGTATTGACGAGTCTTTAGAGTCCTACACAGAGGTTTCCTGGCTCAAGCGAAACGAAATAGGAGCGCATATGAGATATGTGCGGGACCGAGAATAATGCGTGTATGTGATACCGTATTCCATTCTCCCGATAAATGTATCGATTAGTTATATGCGATATAACCTAGTTATCGAATCGAGGATTGATTCGATAAGCCGATACATTGGATATTAGTCGGTTATATGCGATATGACCGGATCGTTAAATCAAGTATTGATTTAATGATTTAATGCATAATTATATATTTGATATATTACTTTGCATCAACTAGTATTGGTTCACTTTAAAAGGATATTCTCACTTGATGATGCACATTGTATATGTGATATATTTTTGTGCACTTGTTTGTATCATGTTTGATGATACATGCAACCTTGGGATTGTGTAAAGAATTAAACCATGATTAGTGAATGGTTAGGGTTTCATTTCATTTAATTCTTTATCAATTTATTTATTTATTCATTCTTTTTGGCAAAAGAAAAGAATGGTGGCTTTCTTTGTTTTACATTGAAGCTTCTTGAAGCTTTGAACAAGTCCACCATTCTTGTCTCATGTCTAACCCTAACCATTCATCTAACCCTAGTTAAATCTCTACACTAAACCATGGTTGAATATATGATAAGTATCATATTGTTTTCCTTTTTAATAATATACTTATCATATTATCTTCTTCTTCTTCTTCTTCAAGAAGAAAAAGCTTGATAGCTTTATTGGCAACTTGAGAATAAGAGTGAGAAATCCAAATCCAAAGTGTACCCACCTCCTATTTCTTCATCCTCTACCACTTGCCAAGTAGTATAGGGTGTTTCCTTCACAAGTTTTCATGACTTGATGAAGTGAGAGCTTGATCTTGTGATGCCTCGACGTAGATCATCTTCGGCATCGTAGTCGATGACCTAGCCCGCCCTTTCTCCGATGAAGCCGATGCTAGAGTCCTGGATTTGATTTGGACAGCGGAGGGACATCATCACGGAGCCTAGGAGGTGGAGGACCGGATCTACAAAGGTTGGAGCCCCTTCCCTTTAGCTATATTTCCGTTTACTTGCTTGCATCGCCTAGTTTTCTAGTTAACGATCCGTATTAGGGTTTGTAGGCACAAGGAAATTTTTGAATTGAGCATGCTTGATCACTTGTGAGACTTCATTAGTATGCCTAGGAACCCTACAGTGGTATCAGAGCCTGGCTAGAGCCTTAGGCGATGCACAGACGGAGTTAGAAGTCCGATCGAACCGAAACCCTAACTCCAAACTTGCTCTCTGTACATTTTTCAAAAAATGGGTTTTTTACAGATTAAAAATATGCAGAAAAACCAGCAGGAGATTCTAAGAATTACTGAGAAGACCGTACTCCTGAATCCATCAATGCGCGGCGGAACCGCGGCATTAGCATGGCTAATGCGGCGGTTCCGCGGCCGTTTAGTATCTTTGTGTGTTGAATTTTACACAGTAACTCCTAATTTCTGGTGCTGGTTTTCCTGGGAATTTTTAAACTGAACTCAAGAGTTGAGTTTTCTGGGTTGTATTAGGAGTTCGTAGATTCAATCGGATTATCTAATTTTGCCTATGTGTTTTCCGGATAATTTTTGAATATGTTAAAAAGTTCGACCGGATATAAATACCCGATTTTTCCCCTGCCGGGAAATTTCCAATTGTTGGACTTTTCCGTAGTTTAATGACGTTCTAAGTAGTGCAAGTAATGCGATGGTCCCTCTTGAAGACAACAAACCTTAACTCGATTATGTGAACTGTCTTGAACTGCCCTTTGAACCTTAGGGTTTGGGGCAGTACGGCGTGCCACATGTGAGGCGTTGGCTTGACCCTTCTACGGCTGGACCGTTGGTACTGAGGCACGAACTGAATGTTGTTAGACTTATTTCATGTGTTGGACTGTATCGGGAAAACTTGGGTGTTCGATTGTTCGATCGGAAAGTTTAACATTTTCTATTTATCTGGAATGTGATGCAATAATTGGAATTCACAACTAGTTATGAGATAACTAATATGAATGTTATAAACACAGCAGTTTAGTCTCACTTGATCGGTTGCCACGGAATTTTGATGTGATCAAAAGTCCGTCGCAATCACGTAGCGTACGCGGATACTCGCCGGGTAAACTTAATAGACAGCCTCACTCCATAGCCCCGACCAAGTGACTGTAGGAAAACCCCGTCGCCGAAAGCATCCGTCCGGGTGCTCGCGGCAGCGGTGTTCCGCCTTGGTGCACTTCGTCGACGGCATCGGGGGTGCGGCCGCCTACTAAAGTTTGCGACGAGCATTCGATCAGGATGTCGAGAATCTTGCTGAATTGCCCGACTTGATATTGAAAAGTGTTTTCGATAAATGAGACTGAAATGCGGGGTTTATAATTGTTAGGCATGTGATGTCTAAGGAATTCATTTGATTAGGCATGCGATGTCTGAAGAGTTTGCGGATTCCAACTGTTGTAGTTTTACACTTTCTTTTCTGTGACCGTAAGTGTAATATGTGATATCGCCGGTTTCGTTGCTATATGTCAACGACAATTGGGATACGCATGTTTACTTACGTTGATGACATGTGATGTTATGTGTTGCTGGATATGTTATATTGGATCGTCGTGGTTGAATAGCCGGGGGGTTTTTTTTATGTGAGATGAGTGTTTTTTCATTTTCATTCATGTAAAAAACTTGTATGTAATATTCTTTTATTGGGGCACTTCCAGGTTGCGGATGTTGTCACCATTTGTATATTATTTACTTTTCCGCATTAGGATAGACCCAAGGAGGGGAGCACAAGTAACCGGGTTCTAGGGTCCAGTGGGAGACCATCTCGAGGAGTCGAGTTCGGGTCTCCTAACCCTAGAATTGGTAAGGTTGCTTGCCGCTCTCGTAGGGGTCTAGAGGTGTGGGATTGGCTATTCATCACGACCGTGGAATCCGTGTTATATACTGGCTCGTATTGAAAACACGGACGTCCTAGTATATCCAATATTCCATATGATATTTTCTGCAGCGTTATCTGTGATGTGATCATGTGATGTTCTATGATAGATATTCTATATAGTATATATGATATATTATATAGACGTTGCTTATGTTTTACACCCGCGCTAGCCCTGCCTCGTTCTGGCGTTAGTTACCTAACCTAACGGTGCAGACGGGACATCGAGGCGAATGCGGATGGCATAAGCGTACGTTATATTTAGCTGTGATGATTAGGTGGACTTAAATGATGGGATATTCATTAATGAGATTAATGAAAGAAAATAAACCTAATAGATGTTGTGAAATCGAATTTTAAAATAAAAACAGGTAGCTACAGTTCTTGCTTTGCATCGCGGTGTTCCTTGTAGAACATCCTGCACCTTATTCGATGAGGAAAGGACCGAGATCCCTTTACCGGGAGTGACTCCTTTAGCAATAACTGGCAGATGCTACACACACTCGGTTTGTCTTTTGATTGCTTCTATAGTTTCTGCTTTGCACAGTGATATATATGATATATCCCGCACCTCATTCGACGAGGAAAGGGCCGACGATCCCTTCACCGGGAATGACCCCTTTAGCAAAACTAGAAAAGCCTCAAAAACATTCCATTTAAAAACCATTTGATTCCGCAACGAGATCAAGTTCAAAGCGTTAAAGGTTTTCATAAAAACCATTCGCAACCCTCCGCCATTTTAGGAAGTAGAGTACTTAGTATTCGTGCTGTGTTTGTTGACTTTAGTTAAGGCACAGTGTACGGTAGCTAAGTGATGTCTTCCTACACCGCATATGATGCGATTAGTCAGGACAGTCGCGTGACTTTGTTGACCTTAGTTAAGGGTCATGTGGGTGGGTCTAATTAATCACGAAATGACAGGTAGAACTTGACTAGTACTTATGATTTGTTGACCATAGTTAAGGTCATAGGTGCTAGGGGTAAAAACCACTATAGGGAGTTTCAAGTGTTGAAATTTGCAATGAGATTGCATACCTTCTATATGATAGTTGGATCCCGATACCCACTGCGAGTAATTGTTACTCCTGGGAGAGTTTTGCACTTTGCAATTAGCCAATCAAGTAGGTGTCTAGAAAGGTGTCAACGGGGTTACGCCTCTGGGAAAACGAGGTTTACGTTAATCAGGTCCGTGCGAAAGCACGGGGAACCTCCCTTAAAGTACCGACACTGGCCTGGCTGAAAGATTGGCGAACTTGTAGAGTGTAATTAATCCCGGCTAGTCTTTCCTTTTAAGGTTTGAAGGAAGATTTGATAAAAACAGTGGGAGCCATCCTGATTAGATAAAATATATAACCAATCTAATCTTGCAAGAGCACACGCAGAGTGTTTTCTTTTCTCTCTCTCTCCAGGTAGCGACCATATCACGCCTTAATCAAGATAATAATATGGATGTATTGACCGAACCCGCTTGTTATACTGAGCTGGGGAACGTTGGTCCCGCTCCAACTTATAATTGTTATAAGACAGAGCAGGAAATAGGGGAATACCAGAATTCCTATGCCACCCAAACGAAGAAAGTGCATACGATGCATCTTCTTCGGGTGTGTTCGTTACACAGAACTGTTTCTCAGTATCCTCTGCATCCTGGGTATTTGATACCGGATCAGGATCCCAGATATGTAATCTGTTACATAGGGCTACAAAAAGGTAGAAAAACTGAGAACGGGTGATAAGTTTCATGAGACAGAAACCGGGGCAAGTGTTGCAGCCAAGTCTGTTGGTCACTGTCACCCTGTATTACCAATACATTGATTCTGAACAAATGCTATTAGATACCGAACCTGATATACAAAATCATATCAATCTCTTTATTTATTAAAGAAATGATAAAATTTTGTAATGATGGATAATGTTTTGAACATTTCCTATATCAAAAGTTGATCGGTTCAGGCACGTTATCTAAAAGCATGAATGTTCTAAATCAAACTACAGTTCCTAGTATACAGAACACACACAAGAGGAAGAGTTCAGAAATGAACGAATCCTTCTTGAGGCATTGTAGACTAGGTCACATCAATGTGACCCGACTGGCTGAAGTTACATTTTAGATGCATATTTAAATCAGTTTGAATTTACATCTTGTGAAACTTCCCAGTCATGTCACAAAGATTAGATGACCATAGCCCTGTTTATTAGAAACAGAGAAAGAGTTAATGAACTCTTGGGACTGATACATGATGATGTATGTAAGGTCTCCTGTCTACATATGCCAGGACTGGTTCTTTATACTTCATTATATTCTCTGATAATCTCTCGAGATTCAGTCATGTTAGTTATATGTATGCCCTAGAGGCCATTACTGTACATTGGATGTATATTGTAGTGGATGCTGGGACATATATAGGTAGGACTTTCTTGCTCGACATGATAGTACGCTATCTGGTTGCTCTTTATCTTAACATGTATACTTTCTGTCTCTCTGATTACATGTTGATAAAGCCCTTAGGATGTGTACTCGACTTCCAGGACTATGATGTAGATCATACTAGTGGGGCCTGGGTAGTCAATGAGTACATCCTTCATTGTTCCTAGTCGTGGGAATATCGAGACGGGGCATCGATATTCCAGAGTAGACTAGCGTATATCTTCTCGACCCATGTGATGGGCGATGGATGATCCCATATCCATTGGTGTTTGACATAAGAGATGGTATGCGGGTGCTCAGTGAAGACTGGGTACACTGAACGGACTCGCCGAGAACTCGCAGATGGTATTATACCTCACGTCAGATGGCAGTTCTCTGGTGACTTGGTACAGCTTAGTCTGTTGACCCGAGATCGTCATAGAGTCTTGTGTGTCTCCCACTGTGCTTTGACTTCCACCCTACCACGGCTCTACTGAGTTGTGCAAACAGGTGGTTTTTGGGTACTGTCCCGATTCACATGGAGGCAATGAGCGATAGGAGGGAATTCGTCTCTCCCGGTATTGGGGGTTGATGTTGCGCTATGCTCGACTGGCCATAACAGGAAATCCCTGGCCAGGGTTGCAGTGATATACTGGTAAGAGTTATCAGTAGTTTCACGAATGTTATGGACCTCACGTCGGCATGACTTATCGAGCTACTCGGGTCTGACGTTTACCACCCCTCGGCGAGATATGCGACATATCAGACGAACAGACCGGACTGTACGGTAAGTGTTACTAGTTGGATTCACAGAAGTATGAGCGGGCTTGCTCGTCGATCTTCTGATCGCTCAATACCCGGGTGGCCGTTACGTTTAGCAGACCACTTGCGGCTTGTGGGTGCTTGATATGATCATCATTTGCTACCGGCGTATTGACGAGTCTTTAGAGTCCTACACAGAGGTTTCCTGGCTCAAGCGAAACGAAATAGGAGCGCATATGAGATATGTGCGGGACCGAGAATAATGCGTGTATGTGATACCGTATTCCATTCTCGCGATGAATGTGTCGAATGGTTGTATGAGATATAACCTAGTTATCGAATCAAGGATTGATTCGATAAGCCGATACATTGGATATTAGTCGGTTATATGCGATATGACCAGATCGTTAAATCAAGTATTGATTAATGATTTAATGCATAATTATATATTAGATATATTACTTTGCATTAACTAGTATTGGTTCACTTTAAAAGGATTTTCTCACTTGAAATGCACATTGTATATGTGATATATTTTTGTGCACTTGTTTGTATCATGTTTGATGATACATGCTCACTAGGGTTTGTGTAAAGATTAAACCATGGTTGTGAGAGTGGTTAGGGTTTTGTTTATTCTCTTATTTGCTTATTTATTTATTCATTTATTATCTTTTGAAAGAAATAAAATGGTGGTTGAGTTTGGATTATCTTTGAAGCTTCATGAAGCTTTGAAATGGTTGACTATTTTGTTTCTTTCCTTAACCCTAACCATTCACTTTAACCTTAGTTTATTCTCTACATCTAACCATGGTTGACATTATGATAAGAATGATCTATTTTCTATTTTCTTATTATTCTTATCATATTTCTTTCTTTCATCTTCTTCTTCTTCTTCATGAAGAAGCTTGCCTTCATCAAAGGCAAGTTGAGCAAATGAGTGAGAAATCCAATTCTAAAGTGAACCCTCCTCCTATTTCTTCATCCTCTACCTCTTGCCAAGTAGTATAGGGTGTTTCCTTCACAAGTTTTCATGACTTGATGAAGTGAGAGCTTGATTTTGCAATGCCTCGACGTAGATCATCTTCGGCATCGTAGTCGATGACCTAGCCCGCCTATTTTCCGATGAAGCCGATGCTAGAGTCATGGATTCAATTTGGACAGCGGAGGGACATCATCATGGAGCCTAGGAGGTGGAGGACCGGATCTACAAAGGTTGTAGCCCCTTCCCTTTAGCTATATTTCCGTTTACTTGCTTGTATCGCCTAGTTTTCTAGTTAACGATCCGTATTAGGGTTTGTAGGCACAAGGAATTTTTTGAATTGAGCATGTTTGATCACTTGTGAGAATTCATTAGTGTGCCTAGGAACCCTACAGTGGTATCAGAGCCTAGCTAGAGCCTTAGGCGATGCACAGACGGAGTTAGAAGTCCGATCGAACCAAAACCCAAACCCAAAAATGCTCTCTGTACATTTTTGAAATTCGGGGATTTTTGAGAATTAAAAATATGCAGAAATATCAGCAGGAATATCTAAGAATTACTGTGAAATTCGACAACCTGATTCCATCATAGTGCGGCGGAACCGCGTCATTAGCATGGCTAATGCGGCGGTTCCGCGGCCAATATGTCACTTCTTCAGTTGATTTCTGCACAGTAATTCTTATTTTGCAGTGCTGGTTTTCCTGGGAATTTTTAAATCTGACTCAAGAGTTGAGTTTTCTGGGTTGTATTGGGAGTTCGTCAGTTCGATCGAATTATCAAACTTTGTCTATGTGTTTTCCGGATATTTTTTGAATATGTTAAAAAGTTCGACCGGATATAAATACCCACTTTTCCCCCTAACGGCAAATTTCCAATTGTTGGACTTTTCCGTAGTTTAATGACGTTCTAAGTAGTGCAAGTAACACGATGGTCCCTTTAGAAGACAACAAACCTTAACTCGATTATGTGACCGTCTTGAACTGCCCTTTGAACCTTCGGGTTTGGGGCAGTACGGCGTGCCACATGTGAGGCGTTGGCTTGACCCTTCTACGGCTGGACCGTTGGTACTGAGGCACGAACTGAATGTTGTTAGACTTATTTCATGTGTTGAGCTGTATCAGGAAAACTTGGGTGTTCGATTTTTCGATCGGAAAGTTTAACATTTTTCTATTTATCCGGAATGTGATACAATACTTGGAATTCACAAATAGTTATAAGATAACTGAATGAATGTTATTAACATAGCAGTTTAGTCTCACATGATCGGTTGCCACAGAATTTTGATGTGATCAAAAGTCCGTCGCAATCACATAGCGTACGCGGATACTCGCCGGATAAACTTAATAGACAGCCTCACCCCATAGCCCCGACCAAGTGACTGTAGGAGAACCCCGTTGCCGAAAGCATCCGTTCGGGTGCTCGCGGCAGCGGTGTTCCGCCTTGGTGCACTTCGTCGACGGTATCGGGGGTGCAGCCGCCTACTAAAGTTTGCGACGAGCATTCGTTTTGGAAGCCGGGAATCTTGTTGAATTGCCCGACTCGATATTGAAAAGAGTTTTCGATAAATGAGACTGAAATGCGGGGTTTATAATTGTTAGGCATGTGATGTCTAAGGAATTCATTTTATTAGGCATGCGATGTCTAAAGAGATTGCGGATTCCAACTGTTGTAGTTTTACACTTTCTTTTCTGTGACCGTAAGTGTAATATGTGATATCGCCGGTTTCGTTGCTATATGTCAACGACAATTGGGATGCGCATATTTACTTACGTTGATGACATGTGATGTTATGTGTTGGTGGATATGTTATATTGGATCGTCGTGGTTGAATAGCCGGGGGTTTTTTATGTGAGATGAGTGTTTTTCCATTTTCATTCATGTAAAAACTTGTATGTAATATTCTTTTATTGGGGCACTTCCAGGTTGCGGAAGATGTCACCTTTTGTATATTATTTACTTTTCCGCATTAGGATAGACCCAAGGAGGGGAGCACAAATAACCGGGTTCTAGGGTCTAGTGGGAGACCATCTCGAGGAGTCGAGTTCGGGTCTCCTAACCCTAGAATTGGTAGGGTTGCTTGCCGCTCTCGTAGGGGTCTAGGGGTGTGGGATTGGCTATTCATCGCGACCGTGGAATCCATGTTTTATACTGGCACGTATTGAAAACACGGACGTCCTAGTATACCCAATATTCCATATGATATTTTCTGCTGCGTTATCTGTGATGTGATCATGTGATGTTCTGTGATAAATATAATATATAGTATATATGATATATTATTTAGGCGTTTCTTATGTTTTACACCCGCGCTAGCCCTGCCCCACTCTGCCGTTAGTTACCTAACCTAATGGTGCAGACAGGACATCGAGGCGAATGCGGATGGCATAAGCGTACGTTATATTTATCTGTAATGATTAGGTAAACTTAAATGATGGGATATTCATTAATGAGATTAATGAAAGAAAATAAACCTAATTGATGTTGTGGAATCGAATTTCGAAATAAAACAGGTAGCTACAGTTCTTGCTTTGCATCGCGGTGTTCCTTGTAGAACATCCTGCACCTTATTCGATGAGGAATGGACCGAGATCCCATTACCGGGAGTGACTCCTTTAGCAATAACTGACAGATGCTACACACTTGGTTTGTCTTTTGATTGCTTCTATAGTTTCTGCTTTGCACAGTGATATATATGATATATCCCGCACCTCATTCGACGAGGAAAGGGCCGACGATCCCTTCACCGGGAGTGACCCGTTTAGCAAAACTAGAAAAGCCTCAAAAACATTCCATTTAAAAACCATTTGATTCCGCAACGAGATCAAGTTCAAAGCGTTAAAGGTTTTTCAAAAAAAACCATTCGCAACCCTCCGTCATTTTAGGAAGTAGAGTACTTAGTATTCGTGCTGTGTTTGTTGACTTTAGTTAAGGCACAGTGTACAGTAGCTAAGTGATGTCTTCCTACACCGGATATGATGCGATTAGTTAGGACAGTCGCGTGACTTTGTTGACCTTAGTTAAGGGTCATGTGGGTGGGTCAAATTAATCATGAAATGACGGGTAGAACTTGACTAGTACTTATGATTTGTTGACCATAGTTAAGGTCATAGGTGCTAGGGGTAAAAACCACTATCGGGAGTTTCAAGTGTTGAAATTTGCAATGAGATTGCATACCTTCTATATGATAGTTGGATCCCGATACCCACTGCGAGTAATTGTTACTCCTGGGAGAGTTTTGCACTTTGCAATTAGCCGATCAAGTATGTGTCTAGAAAGGTGTCAACGGGGTTACGCCTCTTGGAAAACGAGGTTTACATTAATTAGGTCCGTGCGAAAGCACGGGGAACCTCCCTCAAAGTACCGACACTGGCCTGGCTGAAAGATTGGCGAACTTGTAGAGTGTAATTAATCCCGGCTAGTCTTTCCTTTTATGGTTTGAAGGAAGATTTGATAAAAACAGTGGGAGCCATCATCATTAGATAAAATATATAACCAATCTATTCTTGCAAGAGCGCACGCAGAGTGTTTTCTTTTCTCTCTCTCCTGGTAGCGACCATATCACGCCTTAATCAAGATAATAATATGGATGAATTGACCGAACCCTCTTGTTATACTGAGCTGGGGAATGTTGGTCCCGCTCCAACTTATAATTGTTATAAGACAGAGCAGGAAATATGGGAATACCAGAATTCCTATGCCGCCCAAACGAAGAAAGTGCATATGATGCATCTCCTTCGGGTGTGTTCGTTACACAGAACTGTTTCTCAGTATCCTCTGCATCCTGGGTATTTGATACCGGATCTGGATCCCAGATATGTAATCTGTTACATAGGGCTACAAAAAGGTAGAAAAACTGAGAACGGGTAATAAGTTTCATGAGACAGAAACCGGGGCAAGTGTTGCAGCCAAGTCTATTGGTCACTGTCACCCTATATTACCAATACATTGATTCTGAACAAATGCTATTAGATACCGAACCTGATATACAAAATCATATCAATCTCTTTATTTATTAAAGAAATGATAAAATTTTGTATTGATGGATAATGTTTTGAACATTTCCTATATCAAAAGTTGATCGGTTCAGGCACGTTATCTAAAAACATTGACGTTCTAAATCAAACTACAGTTCCTAGTATACAGAACACACACAAGAGGAAGAGTTCAGAAATGAACGAATCCTTCTTGAGGCATTGTAGACTAGGTCACATCAATGCGACCCGACTGGCTGAAGTTACATTTTAGATGCATATTTAAATCAGTTTGAATTTACATCTTGTGAAACTTGCCAGTCATGTCACAAAGATTAGATGACCATAGCCCTGTTTATTAGAAACAGAGAAAGAGTTAATGATCTCTTGGGACTGATACATGATGATGTATGTAAGGTCTCCTGTCTACACATGCCAGGACTGGTTCTTTATACTTCATTATATTCTCTGATAATCTCTCAAGATTCAGTCATATGTTTCTGTTGAAACATAAGTCCGAAGCTTTTTAGGTATTCACAGAATATAGGTCAAAAGTAGAGAACCAATAACCGGGTATAAGTATTATGTCCTATGATGAGATCAGGGAGGAGAATACTTGTGCATAGAATTTTTGGACTATTCTAAAAGAAGAATGAGATTCTCTCTCAGTGTTACTCCTCTGAATACACCACAGCACAACGGTGTATCGGGGTGGAGCAATCGCACAATATTAGATATGATGTGCTCTATGATGAGTACTACTGAGTTTCCTATTTCCTTATAGGAGTTATGCGCTTGAGAAGCTGCAGACCTATTGAATTAGGTTCGAATCAAATCAGTGCCTACCACTCCATATGAGATATGGTATGGGAAGAGCCTACCTCTTAAATAAGTTAAGATTTAGGATTGTCCGGCCTATGTCTAAAGCAAAATCCGAACAAGATCGAGGCAGGATCAGTTCTGTAGAACTGGAAAGGTTCCAGCTATACAAAACTGCAATTGATGATTTGACAGAACCAAAGGATTCTATAGTTCCCGACGAACCTCAGCCTCTCCGCCGATCTAGTAGGGTTCCTTATCCGCCTGAGAGATACCTCGGTTTCTCGATGACAGTGGGACCGAGGAATGCATCATGAGATGATGACCCATCTAGTATCGAGCAGGCCATCGAGAGTAGAGACTCTGTAAGAATGGCTGGATGCTTAGCGATCTGAGATGGAATCCATATGCACCAACAAAGTATGGACTTTGGTTGCGATATCTGAAGGGTTAAATCCCCATCAGGAGCAAGTATATCTTGAGAAGATTACATGGTGTAGATGGAAAAGTTGAGACTTTCAAAGCTAGACTTGTTAAAGGTTTTCGTCATCGACCAAGAGTGGAAAATGATGAAACCTTTTCCAGGGACTATACTTAAGTCCATCCAGATCCTACTTACCATTGCTACATACCATGACTACGATATCTGGTGGTTGGGTGCCATGACTACTTTTCTAAATATTGATTTAGAAGAGAACGTCTATAAGAACACAGCCAGAGGGCTTCGTAAACAGTGGGAGCAGCGGAAACAAGTGCAAGTTGCTTTACAGGATAAAGCAGGCATCGCGGAGTTGGAACATCTGTTTTGATGTGGTAGTCAAAGAATTTGACTTCATCAAAATGGTAGATAAACCTTGTATATACAAAAGGGTAGTATGGAGTATGGTAATGATCCTCGTAGAGTACGTGGATGACATACTCTTGATAGGAAATGAGTTTCCTATGCTACGATCGGTCGATCTCCTCTTATCACATAGATTCTCCATATAGGATCAAAGCGATACCACCTAAATCCTTAGTTTTGGGTCTATGAGATAGATCTAAATGGATATTAGGATTCTCACTAGCTATAGTGAGATAGTATCAGTTGATCCTGGGGAGAATCACTGGAAAGGTTCCAGGGCGATAAGGACGACTGAATGTCAGTCGCGGGCATTGTCTTTACCCTCAGTAAAGGGACGGTATGTTGGAAGAGTTCCAAGAAAGATACCGTGGCAAACTAGACGATAAAGGCTGGTAACATCGCTATTATAGATACTACCAAAGAGGCAGTTTGGGTGTATACTGGTTCATAAGATGAACTAGGTTCCTACCATTGTATGACAATGGAAGTGTGGCTTTGGCCCAGGAACCCCGATCCCATCAGTGACCTAGACATATTCTGAGGAAGCATCACCTGATCATGGAGATAGTTGATCTCCAGGGTGATCGAGGTTATGAGAGTAGACTCAGAGGACAACACGGCGGATCCACTCACGAAGGACTTTTCCCAGAGAGAGACTCCTATGGGATGGTTGAGTATTAGATACTGCAACCACTGCTACAGATGGCCCTAGTGCAAGTGGGAGATTGTTAGTTATATGTATGCCCTAGAGGCCATTACTGTACATTGGATGTATATTGCAGTGGATGCTGGGACTTATATAGGTAGGACTTTCTTGCTCGACATGATAGTACGCTATCTGGTTGCTCTTTATCTTAACATGTATACTTTCTGTCTCTCTGATTACATGTTGATAAAGCCCTTAGGATGTGTACTCGACTTCCAGGACTATGATGTAGATCATACTAGTGGGGCCTGGGTAGTCAATGAGTACATCCTTCATTGTTCCTAGTCGTGGGATTATCGAGACGGGGCATCGATATTCCAGAGTAGACTAGCGTATATCTTCTCGACCCATGTGATGGGCGATGGATGATCCCATATCCGTTGGTGTTTGACATCAGAGATGGTATGCGGGTGCTCAGTGAAGACTGGGTATACTGAACGGACTCGCCGAGAACTCCCAGATGGTATTATACCTCACGTCAGATGGCAGTTCTCTGGTGACACTGGTACAGCTTAGTCTGTTGACCCGAGATCGTCATAGAGTCTTGTGTGTCTCCCACTGTGCTTTGATTTCCACCCTACCACGGCTCTACTGAGTTGTGCAAACAGGTGGTTTTTGGGTACAGTCCCGATTCACATGGAGGCGATGAGCGATAGGAGGGGATTCGTCTCTCCCGGTATTGGGGGTTGATGTTGCGCTATGCTCGACTGGCCATAATAGGAAATCCCTGGCCAGGGTTGCAGTGATATACTGGTAAGAGTTATCAGTAGTTTCACGAATGTTATGGACCTCACGTCGGCATGACTTATCGAGCCACTGGGGTCTGACGTTTACCAGCCCTAGGCGAGATATGCGACATATCAGACGATCAGACCGGACTGTACTGTAAGTGTTACTGGTTGGATTCACAGAAGTATGAGCGGGCTTGCTCGTCGATCTTCTGATCGCTCAATACCCGGGTGGCCGTTACGTTTAGCAGACCGCTTGCGGCTTGTGGGTGCTTGATATGATCATCATCTGCTACCGGCATATTGACGAGTCTTTAGAGTCCTACACAGAGGTTTCCTGGCTCAAGCGAAACGAAATAGGAGCTCATATGAGATATGTGCGGTACCGAGAATAATGCGTGTATGTGATACCGTATTCCATTCTCGCGATGAATGTGTCGAATGGTTCTATGAGATATAACCTAGTTATCGAATCAAGGATTGATTCGATAAGCCGATACATTGGATATTAGTCGGTTATATGCGATATGACCAGATCGTTAAATCAAGTATTGATTTAATGATTTAATACATAATTATATATTAGATATATTACTTTTTATTAACTAGAATTGGTTCACTTTAAAAGGATTTTCTCACTTGAAATGCACATTGTATATGTGATATATTTTTGTGCACTTGTTTGTATCATGTTTGATGATACATGCTCACTAGGGTTTGTGTAAAGATTAAACCATGGTTGTGAGAGTGGTTAGGGTTTTGTTTATTCTCTTATTTGCTTATTTATTTATTCATTTATTATCTTTTGAAAGAAATAAAATGGTGGTTAAGTTTGGATTATCTTTGAAGCCTCATGAAGCTTTGAAATGGTTGACTATTTTGTTTCTTTCCTTAACCCTAACCATTCACTTTAACCTTAGTTTATTCTCTACATCTAACCATGGTTGACATTATGATAAGAATGATATATTTTCTATTTTCTTATTATTCTTATCATATTTCTTTCTTTCATCTTCTTCTTCTTCTTCATGAAGAAGCTTGCCTTCATCAAAGGCAAGTTGAGCAAATGAGTGAGAAATCCAATTCTAAAGTGAACCCTCCTCCTATTTCTTCATCCTCTACCTTTTGCCAAGTAGTATAGGGTGTTTCCTTAACAAGTTTTCATGACTTGATGAAGTGAGAGCTTGATCTTGCGATGCCTCGACGTAGATCATCTTCGGCATCGTAGTCGATGACCTAGCCCGCCCATTTTCCGATGAAGCCGATGCTAGAGTCATGGATTCAATTTGGACAGCGGAGGGACATCATCACGGAGCCTAGGAGGTGGAGGACTGGATCTACAAAGGTTGTAGCCCCTTCCCTTTAGCTATATTTCCGTTTACTTGCTTGTATCGCCTAGTTTTCTAGTTAACGATCCGTATTAGGCTTTGTAGGAACAAGGAATTTTTTGAATTGAGCATGTTTGATCACTTGTGAGACTTCATTAGTGTGACTAGGAACCCAACAAGTCATATGTTTCTGTTGAAACATAAGTCCGAAACTTTTGAGGTATTCACAGAATATAAGTCAGAAGTAGAGAACCAATAACCGGGTATAAGTATTATGTCCTATGATGAGATCAAGGAAGAGAATACTTGTGCATAGAATTCCTGGACTATTCTAAAAGAAGAATGAGATTCTCTCTCAGTGTTACTCTTCTGAATACACCACAGCACAACGGTGTATCGGGGTGGAGCAATCGCACAATATTAGATATGGTGTGCTCTATAATGAGTACTACTGAGTTTCCTATTTCTTTTTGGGAGTTATGCGCTTGAGAAGCTGCATACCTATTGAATTAGGTTCGAATCAAGTCAGTGCCTACCACTCCATATGGGATATGGTATGGGAAGAACCTATCTCTTAAGTAAGTTAAGATTTAGGATTGTCCGGCCTATGTCTAAAGCAAAATCCGGACAAGATCGAGGAAGGATCAGTTCTGTAGAACTGGAAAGGTTCCATCTATACAAAACTGAAGTCGATGATTTGACAGAATCAAAGGATTCTATAGTTCCCGACGAACCTCAGCCTCTCCGCCGATCTAGTAGGGTTCCTCATCCGCCTGAGAGATACCTCGGTTTCTCGATGACAGTGGGAGCGAGGAATGCATCATGAGATGATGACCCATCTAGTATCGAGCAGGCCATCGAGAGTACGGGCTCTGTAAGAATGGCTGGATGCTTAGCGATCTGAGATGGAATTCATATACACCAACAAAGTATGGACTTTGGATGCCATATCTGAAGGGTTAAATCCCCATCAGGAGCAAGTAAATCTTGAGAAGATTACTTGGTGTAAATGGAAAGGTTGAGACTTTCAAAGCTAGACTTGTTAAAGGTTTGCGTCATCGACCAAGAGTGGAAAATGATGAAACCTTTTCCAGATACTATACTTAAGTCCATCTAGATCCTACTTACCATTGCTACATACCATGACTACGATATCTGGTGGTTGGGTGCCATGGCTACTTTTCTAAATACTGATTTAGAATAGAAAGTCTATAAGAACACAGCCAGAGGGCTTCGTAAACCGTGGGAGCAGCGGAAACGTGTGCAAGTTGCTTTACAGAATAAAGCAGGCATCGCGGAGTTGGAACATCTGTTTTGATGTGGTAGTCAAAGAGTTTGACTTCATCAAAATGGTAGATGAACCTTGTATGTACAAAAGGGTAGTTTGGAGTGTGGTAATGATCCTCGTAGAGTACGTGGATGACATACTCTTGATAGGAAAAGAGTTTCCTATGCTACGATCGGTCGATCTCCTCTTATCACATAGATTCTCCATATAGGATCAAAGTGATACCTCCTAAATCCTGAAATTTGGATCTATGAGATAGATCTAAAAGGTTTTAGGGTTCTCACTAATTATAGTAAGATTGTATCAATCGATCCTGGAGAGAATCACTGGAAAAGTTCCAGACTGATAAGCACGACTGAATGTCAGTCGCAGGCATTGTCTTTACCCTCAGTAAAGGGACGGTATGTTGGAAGAGTTCCAAGTTAGATACCGTGGCAAACTAGAAGATAAAGGCTGGTAACACCGCTATTATAGATACTACCAAAGAGGTAGTTTGGGTGTATATTGGTTCATAAGATGAACTAGGTTCCTACCATTGTATGACAATGGAAGTGTGGCTTTGGCCCAGGAACCCTGATCCCATCAGTGACCCAGACATATTCTGAGGAAGCATCACCTGATCATGGAGATAGTTGATCTCCGGGGTGATCGAGGTTAGGAGAGTAAACTCAGAGGACAACACGGCGGATCCACTCAAGAAGGCCTTTTCCGAAAGAGAGACTTTTATGGGATGGTTGAGTGTTAGATACTGCAACCACTGCTACAGATGGCCCTAGTGCAAGTGGGAGATTGTTAGTTATATGTATGCCCTAGAGGCCATTACTGTACATTGGATGTATATTATAGTGGATGCTGGGACATATATAGGTAGGACTTTCTTGCTCGACATGATAGTACGCTATCTGGTTGCTCTTTATCTTAACATGTATACTTTCTGTCTCTTTGATTACATGTTGATAAAGCCCTTAGGATGTGTACTCGACTTCCAGGACTATGATGTAGATCATACTAGTGGGGCCTGGGTAGTCAATGAGTACATCCTTCATAGTTCCTAGTCGTGGGAATATCGAGACGGGGCATCGATATTCCAGAGTAGACTAGCGTATATCTTCTCGACCCAAGTGATGGGCGATGGATGATCCCATATCCATTGGTGTTTGACATCAGAGATGGTATGTGGGTGCTCAGTGAAGACTGGGTACACTGAACGGACTCGCCGAGAACTCCCAGATGGTATTATACCTCACGTCATATGGCAGTTCTCTGGTGACACTGGTACAGCTTAGTCTGTTGACCCGAGATCGTCATAGAGTCTTGTGTGTCTCCCACTGTGCTTTGATTTCCACCCTACCACGGCTCTACTGAGTTGTGCAAACAGGTGGTTTTTGGTTACAGTCCCGATTCACATGGAGGCGATGAGCGATAGGAGGGGATTCGTCTCTCCCGGTATTGGGGGTTGATATTGTGCTATGCTCGACTGGCCATAACAGGAAATCCCTAGCCAGGGTTGCAGTGATATACTGGTAAGAGTTATCAGTAGTTTCACGAATGTTATGGACCTTACGTCGGCATGACTTATCAAGCTACTGGGGTCTGACGTTTACCACCCCTAGGCGAGATATGCGACATATCAGACGAACAGACCGGACTGTACGGTAAGTGTTACTGGTTGGATTCACAGGAGTGTGAGCGGGCTTGCTCGTCGATCTTCTGATCGCTCAATACCCGGGTGGCCGTTACGTTTAGCAGACCGCTTGCGGCTTGTGGATGCTTGATGTGATCATCATCTGCTACCGGCGTATTGACAAGTCTTTAGAGTCCTACACAGAGGTTTCCTGGCTCAAGCGAAACGAAATAGGAGCGCATATGAGATATGTGCGGGACCGAGCATAATGTGTGTATGTGATACCGTATTCCATTCTCACGATAAATGTATCGATTAGTTATATGCGATATAACCTAGTTATCGAATCGAGGATTGATTCGATAAGCCGATACATTGGATATTAGTCGGTTATATGCGATATGACCGGATCGTTAAATCAAGTATTGATTTAATGATTTAATGCATAATTATATATTTGATATATTACTTTGCATCAACTACTATTGGTTCACATTAAAAGGATATTCTCACTTGATGATGCACATTGTATATGTGATATATTTTTGTGCACTTGTTTGTATCATGTTTGATGATACATGCAACCTTGGGTTTGTGTAAAGACTTAAACCATGATTAGTGAATGGTTAGGGTTTCATTTCATTTAATTCTTTATCTATTTATTTATTTATTCATTCTTTTTGGCAAAAGAAAAGAATGGTGGCTTTCTTTGTTTTACATTGAAGCTTCTTGAAGCTTTGAACAAGACCACCATTCTTGTCTCATGTCTAACCCTAACCATTCATCTAACCCTAGTTAAATCTCTACACTAAACCATGGTTGAATATATGATAAGTATCTTATTGTTTTCCTTTTTAATAATATAATCATATTATCTTCTTCTTCTTCTTCTTCTTCAAGAAGAAAAAGCTTGATAGCTTTAATGGCAACTTGAGAATAAGAGTGAGAAATCCAAATCCAAAGTGTACCCACCTCCTATTTCTTCATCCTCTACCTCTTGCCAAGTAGTATAGGGTGTTTCCTTCACAAGTTTTCATGACTTGATGAAGTGAGAGCTTGATCTTGTGATGCCTCGACGTAGATTATCTTCGGCATCGTAGTCGATGACCTAGCCCGCCCTTTCTCCGATGAAGCTGATGCTAGAGTCCTGGATTTGATTTGGACAGTGGAGGGACATCATCACGGAGCCTAGGAGGTGGAGGACCGGATCTACAAAGGTTGTAGCCCCTTCCCTTTAGCTATATTTCCGTTTACTTGCTTGCATCGCCTAGTTTTATAGTTAACGATCCGTATTAGGGTTTGTAGGCACAAGGAAATTTTTGAATTGAGCATGTTTGATCACTTGTGAGACTTCATTAGTGTGCCTAGGAACCCTACACAATGGATGGAACCATACCAAGTTCACTAATGAACTTCTTTATCCAGACAGCCTCCTTGGCAGCATCGTTGGCAGCGATGTATTCAGCCTCAATCGTCGAGTCTGCAACGGTATCCTGTTTGGAACTCTTCCAACATACCGCCCCTCCATTGAGGGTAAAGACAAATCCCGAGTGCGACTTAGAGTCGTCCTTATCACTTTGGAAGCTTGAATCGGTAAAGGACTCCACCCGGAGTTCTCCGTTACCATACACCAAGAACATCTCTTTAGTCCTTCGCAAGTACTTGAGAATGTTCTTCACGGCTGTCCAGTGACTCTCTCCAGGATCTGATTGATACCGACTCACTACACTTAGTGAGTATGCTACATCGGGTCTGGTACATAGAATCGCATACATGATAGAGCCTACTTCCGAAGCATAGGATATCCCTTGCATGTGAGCTCTCTCCAAATCAATCTTAGGAGACATCTCTTTGGAGATCGTGGGGTGGTTCCCACGCTTGGATTCTTCCATACTAAACCTCTTTAGTATGGGGTCAATGTACCTGGATTGGGACAATCCCAGTATCCGTTTAGATCTATCTCTATAGATCATGATTCCCAATATACATGAGGCATCACCTAGATCTTTCATTGAGAATCTTTGTGATAAGAAGAGCTTGACTGATTGCAGCATAGGAATATCATTTCCTATCAAGAGTATGTCATCCACGTAAAATACGAGGAAGACAACCTTACTCTCTGCTACCTTCTTATAGATACAAGGTTCATCTATATTTTTGATGAAGTCAAACTCTTGGACTACAACATCAAAATAGATGTTCCAACTCCGTGATGCTTGCTTTAACCCATAAATGGATTTAAGCAGCTTGCACAGATTTCTGCTGCTCCCACTATCTACGAAGCCCTCTGGCTGAGTCATGTATACTCACTCTTCTAAATCACCGTTTAGAAAGGCGGTCTTAACATCCATTTGCCAGATTTCGTAGTCATGGTATGCAGCAATGGCAAGTAAGATCCGGATGGACTTAAGCATAGCCATTGGAGAAAAGGTTTCGTCATAATCCACACCTGGTCGTTGACGAAAACCCTTTGCTACAAGTCTAGCTTTGAAAGTCTTAACTTTTCCATCTACACTAAATTTCTTTTTAAAGATCCACTTGCTCCCAATGGGTTTTACCACTTCAGGAGCATTTTCCAAAGTCCATACTTTGTTGGTGTGCATGGATTCCATCTCAGATCGCATTGCATCCAGCCAATTCACAGAGTCACCACTCGTGATGGCCTGCTCGAAACTAGTTGGTTCATCATCATCCATGATGCAGTCCTCGCTTCCACCATCAATGAGAAAACCGTAGTATCTCTCAGGTGGACGAGAAACCCTACCAGATCGGCGGAGAGGCTGGGGTTCGTCGGGTACTACTGAATCCTCTGGTTCCACTAAATCATCTGTTGTAGTTTGTTCTGCTGGAACTTCTTCCAGTTCTACCTCATTGCTACTAATTTCTTTTGTAAGAAATTCCTTTTCTAAAAGGGTGGCATGCCGAGAAACAAACACCTTTTGTTCTCCGGTGTGGTAGAAGATATACCCGCGCGAATGTTTGGGATATCCAATAAACTTGCACAGAATAGACCTTGCGCCGAGTTTGTCCGGATTTTGTGTTTTTACATATGCCAGACAACCCTATATCCTAACATAATTAAGATATGGTCTCTTTCCTTTCCATATCTCATATGGAGTGGTTGGCACAGATTTGGTAGGAACCATATTAAATAGGTCTGCAGCTGTCTCCAGTGCATATCCCCAGAAGGAAATAGGTAACTCAGCTGTACTCATCATAGAGCGCACCATATCTAATAGGGTGCGATTCCTCCGCTCCGATACACCATTGTGCTATGGTGTATAAGGAGGAGTAAGCTGAGAGAGAATCCCATTCTCTTTTAGATAATCTAGGAACTCATTGCTCAAATATTCACCTCCTCGATCAGATCGAAGAATCTTAATACTTTTGCCCGTTTGGTTCTCTACTTTGTGCTTATATTCTCTGAATTTCTCAAAAGCTTCAGACTTGTGTTTCATCAAGAATACATATCCGAATCTTGAGAGATCGTCAGTGAATGTAATGAAGTAGGAAGAACCGTTCCTGGCATGCCTAGACATGGGACCGCATACATCACTATGTACCAGTCCTAAGAGTTCCGTAACTCTTTCTCCGTGTCCACTAAACGGAGCTTTGGTCATTTTTCCTTTGAGACATGAATGGCAAGTATCATAAGATGATAATTCGAATGGATTCAAATATCCATCCTTATGTAACTTAGCCAGTCGTGTTGCATTGATATGACCAAGTCTACAATGCCACAAGAAGGATTCGTTCATTTCTGAACTCTTCCTCTTGTGTGTGTTTTGTATATTGAGGACTGTATTTTGATTTAGAATGAACATGCCATTATGTAACGAGCCTGATGCAATCAACTTTTGATCTAGGAATATGTTCATAACATTATCCTGTACTACAAAATTATATCCTTCTTTACTTAATAAAGAAACTGATATAATGTTGCACATCATGTTCGGTATATAATAGCACTCATTCATAATCAGTGTATCACCACTTGGTAATACTAGGTGATATTCGCCAACTGCTTTGGCTGCAACATTTGCCCCATTCCCTACTTGAACGGAATGATCACCTTTTCCCAGTTCTCTACCTTTCCGCTGCACATGTATTAGTCTACATATGTGGGATCCTGATCCGGTATCTAATACCCAGGACGTAGGGTGAACTGAGAAACAGTTCTCAATAACTAACACACCCGAAGAAGATGCATCAAAATGTATGTTCTTCTGGGCGGCTTGAGAATCCAGATATTCTCCTATTCCCTGTTCAGTCTTATAACTCTTATAAGAAAGAACGGGTCCAACGTTCCCCTGCTCAGTATAATAAGCGGGTTTAGTCAATACATCCATTTTATTATCTTGATTATGGCCTGACATGGTCGCTACCTGGAGAGAGAGAGAAGAAAAACACTTTAGCGTATGCTCTTGCAAGATTAGATTGGTTATTATCTTATCTAATCAGGATGTCTCCCACTGTTTTTATCAAATCTTCCTTCAAACCTTAAATGGTAAGATTAGCCGGGATTAATTACACTTACAATTTTGTCAATCTTTCAGCCAGATCAGTGTCGGTACTTGAGGGAGGTTCCCCGTGCTTTCGCACGGACCTAATTAAAGTAAACCTCATTTTTCCAGAGGCGTGACCTCGTTAACACTTTTCTAGACACCTACTTTATCGGCTAATTGTCTTGTGTAAAACTCTCCCAGGAGTAACTCTTACTCGCAGTGGGTAACAGGATCCAACTATCTCATAGGAGGTATGCAATCTCATTGCAACTTTCAACACTTGAAATTCCCGATAATATTTTTCCCCTAGCGTCCCATGACCTTGACGCAGGCCAACAAACCATAGTGCGCTAGTCAAGTTCAACCCGTCATTTCTTGATTGAATTAAACCGACCCGCACGACCCTTGACGCAGGCCAACAAAGTCGCACGACTACCTTAATCCAATCTACATCATATGCACAAGCAGATAAATACTAGTTAGCTACCGCACACTACGCCTTGACGCAGGCCAACAAACGTACCACGAATACTAAGTAGGACTTATCTGAAATGACGAAGGGCTACGACAGGTTTTTCTGAAAACCTCGAGTGTAATGAACTTGATATCGTCGTAGAATCGAGTGTTTTTGCAAAGAAGTGTTTTTGAGGCTTCTAGTTTCGCTAAAGAGGTCACTCCCGGTGAAGTGATCTCGGCTCTTTCCCCATCGAATAAGGTGCAGGATATATCATATATACCGCTGTGCAAAGCAAGTACTATATAAGCTGTCAAAAACTAAACCGCGAGTTTGTAGCATCTGCCAGTTTCCCTAAAGAGGTCACTCCCGGTGAAGGGATCTCGGCTCTTTCTCATCGAATAAGGTGCAGGGCATATCATATATACCGCTATGCAAAGAAAAACTGTAGCTACCCTTTTTTATAAATTTTTGATTCTACAACATCTTTTAGGTTTCTTTTCTTTTTATTAATCTTATTAATAAAAATTCCATCAGCTTATGCTTCCTAACCATCACAGAAGAAACGAAAGCAGTAATATTTATATATCAGCATATATATATAGTATAAGCATTCGTCTCAGACAGTAATATGATCTCATCACAGAACATTGCAGCAGAAGAACATATATGAAATATTGGATATACTAGGACGTCCGTGTTTTCAATACGAGCCTGTATAAAACACGGATTCCACGGTCGCGATGAATAGCCAAACCCACATCCCTAGACCCCTACGAGAGCGGCAAGTAACACTGCCAATTCTAGGGTTAGGAGACCCGGTCTCGACTCCTCGAGATGGCCTCCCACTGGACCCTAGAACCCGGTTACTTGTGCTCCCCTCCTTGGGTCTACCTAATGCGGAAAAGTAAATAATATACAATGGTGACATCAACCTCAACCCGGAAGTGCCCCAATAAAAGAATATTACATACAAATGAATTTTACATGAATGAAAATAAAAACCCTCATCTCACAAAAAAAAACCCCGGCTATTCAAAACGCGACGATCCAATATAACATATCACAGCAACACATAATATCTCATATCATCAACGTAAGCAAGTATGCGTATCCCGATTGTCGTTGATGTATAGCAACGAAGCCGGCGATACACCACATACTACGCTTACGGTCACAGAAAAGAAAGTGTAAAACTACAATATTTGGAATCCACAATCACTTTAGACATCGTAAATCCGAAATATCACATACTTCACATTTCATGCCTAACTCTATGAATTCCACATATTGTATCACATTCCAGATAAATAGACAGTATTAAACTTTCCGAACAGATAATCAAATACCCAAAATTTCCTAAATTGCTCAACACTTGAGCGGAGTTCAAATAGTCCCATAATATGTCACAGTACCAGTGATCCAGCGGTAGAAGGGTCAAGCCAACGCCTCACATGTGGCACGCCGTACTTCCCCAAACCTTGAGGTTTAGAGGCAGTTCAAGACGGTCACATAATCGAGTTAAGGTTTGTTTTCTTCTAGAGGGTCCATCGCTTAACTTGTACAATTTTTCCGAAAGATTTAAACCCGAAAAAAATTCAACACTTGAAAGTTTTACGTGCCGGGAAAAAATGAGTTAATGATATCCGTTCGAACATTTTAACAGTTTCTAAATATCCGGAAAAAATAACGAATTTAAATTTTTCCGATCGAATCAACGATTACAAATTAAAATCCCAGAAAACTCAACACTTGAGTCAGATTAAAAATACCCAGAAAATATAAATCACAGAATAAGATATTACAGTTGAAAAATGAGTGCACAACTCTTCTGTACGGCCGCGGATCCGCGGTCCAAGATCGGTACGGCCGCGGATCCGCGGCGGTTTGTACGGATTGGGTAATCGTTTTTCAGTTCTGTGCTTATATTTCCTTGCTGATATTTTTAAGAATTTTTAATTCTGAAAAAACACAGTTTTTAAAAAATATCCAGAGAGGGGATCGATTCGTCGTGTCGGGGTTCGATCGGAATTTTAACTTCGTATACACGTCGCCTAATGCTCTAGCTAGGCTCTGATACCACTGTAGGGTTCCTAGGCACTCTTGTGAAGGTTCATAAGGCATCAAACATGCCCGAATAAAAATTTAGACGTGCCGAACAACCGAAAGCCGGGATCTTTGCTTGATTATTAGGGTTTAACATGCAAGATAACATCTTTAAACCTAAGTGTGAGGAATTACAACCTTTGTAGTCCGCTCCTTCGCTTCACAAGCTCTGAGTAGAAGTACCTTCACCGCTTTCCACAATCTCCCGGACTCAAGAGAGGCTCCACGACTCGAACGATCCATGCTAGCTTGTAGTATTCCTTTTGTCCGATTATCTACGTCGAAGTTGCAATAACTCAAGCTCTCTCACACTCAAGAGGTGAACACCCTAATCTAATGGGCTAGATTAGATAAGGATGATGGAGTAGTATTTATGCTATCTTTTTATATCATAATCTCACATGAAAACATCACAAAAGGAAAATCAAGAAATCTTTCTCAAAGCTCAAGAGAGAAGAAGAAGATGAATAATGAGATAATTCCTTTTGTCATGAATAATGAAAATGAGTATATGAATAATAATGCAACCATGGTTAATGATGACTAGGATAACCCTTATAGAGAGTTAACTAAGGCTAGGGTTTGGTTGGGTTAAGATATGAGTCATAAGAAAATATCTATCATAATATCTTCTTCATGACAAAAGAATAACTTCTAGAAGGTGCATGAAGGAACTAACCCTAATCAAACCCTAACCTCATTTAATCAACACTAAACATGTTTCATTATTAATCATATAATGTCACAATAATATATATCACATATATATTATATATTTGCAACAAAAGAAATAATACCTTTAATATATATCGCATATATATCAATTTATTATCTAGTGAGAAAATGAAATAATAAAGCGAGCCAATATTAGATAATGTAATACAATATATCATATATATTATTATACATTAAATCATCGAATCAACACTTGATCCGACAATCCGGCTATATCGAATATAACCGACTAATATTTCATGTACCGATTCATCGAATCAACACATGATCCGATGATCCGGTTCATATCTAAATATCGCGAGAATATAATACGGTATCTCATATCGCATTATCCTCGGTCCTGCACATATGACATATGTGCCTCTACTCCATTTTGCCTGAGCCAAGAAACCTCTGTGTAGGACTCTAAAGAATCGTCAATACGCCGGTAGCAGGTGATGATCATATCAAACACCCACAAGCTGCAAGCGGTCAGCTAAACGTAACAGCCACCCCGGTATTGAGTGATCAGAAGATCAACAAGATAGCCTGTACGTTCTCCAGTGAATCCAATCAGTAACACCCCCGTACAGTCCGGTCTGTTCGTCTGATATGTCGCATATCAAGTCTAGGGGTGGTATACGTCAGACCCCAGTAACAGATAAGTCGTGTCGATGTGTGGCTCATAACGGGTCGAGAAACTACTGGTAACTCTTATCAGTAAATCTCTATATCAGCCCTGGCCAGGGACTTCCAGTTATAGCCAATCGAACACAGCACAACATCAACTCCCTATACCGGGAGAGACGAATCCCCTCCTATCGCTCATTGCCTCCATGTGATTCGGGACTGCACCCAAAAGCCACCGTTTTGCACGCCCTCTTGGACGTGGTAAGATGGAAATCAAAGCACAGTGGGAATCACACAAGACTCTATGATGACCTCGGGTCTACAGACTACCCTGTACCAGTGTCACCGGAGAACTGCCATCTGACGTGTGGTATATCACCATCTGGGAGTTCTCGGCGAGTCCGTCCAGTGTACCCAGTCTCCACTGAGCACCCGTACACCATCTTTGATGTCAAACACCGATGGATATGGGATCATCCATTATCCATCATATGGGTCAAGATGCGTATACGCTAGTCTACTCTGGTGTATCGATGCCCTATCTCGATATACCCTCGACTAGGAACAGTTATATGATGTACTCATCGACTACCATGGCCCCACTAGTATGATCTCATCATAGTCCCAGTAGTCGAGTACAGATCCTAAGGGCTTTATCAACATATGAGAGAAAAACAGTAAACCAATACAAGTCAACATGTTAAGATGAAGTGAAACCAAATAGCACACTATCATGACGAGCAAGAAAGTCCTCTCTATATACATCCAAGAATCCATTATAATATACATCATATGTACAACAATGGCTTCTAGGGCATATACATAACTAACAATTCCGACCGAATACAAATGCAATGAGACAAAATATACACTGTACAATACTAGGATCCGGCTTAAACCAAAGCACGCTAGTATTATCTATCCGATCATGATCCGTGCAATACCGCACGGATAAGATCGAACCCTGCCATACTCCATACGGCCTCTATAGTGTTTCGCCCGAAACTTGAGAAAACGGTCTGTGGGGGACTCTAAAGACTCGTCAATACTTTGGTTGTGGATTTAACCACTAGCACGTCTGAGGTATTAGCCTATACGTAACGGGCTACCAGGTATTGACCGAAAGGGACGTCGATGAGCGAACTCATCCTGACACCCTATTGAGCCTATCAGTGACAATATCCGTACAGTCCGGTCCGTTCGTCTATGAGCATCGCATGGCGGACCTAGGGGTTGGTAAAAGTCAGACCCCCAAAAGCGGTACAAGTCGTGTCGGAGTGAAGCCCATAACACCCTGAGATACTACTGGAATACCTACCAGTAAATCTCCTGCCTTGGCCAAGGACTTCGTGTAATGGCTCTCCTAGACACAGCGTGACCTCACCCCCAATACCGGGAGAGACAAACCCCTGCAGATCCGCTCACTGCCACCATGTGGCTCGGGACTGTACCCAACTAAAACCAGTTTGCACGACTCCTTTGACCGTGGTAGGGTAATAATCAAAGCACAGTGGGAACTCACATGAGACAAATGACGATCTTAGGTCGATGAACTAACCAGTATACATGTCACCAGGGAACTGCTATCTGACGTCAGGTATAAGACCAACTAGCATGTTCCCGGCGAGTCCTGTCCGGTGTACTCATAACCCAATGAGCACCTGTATACATCTTAGGTGAACCAACTGACACCAGTGGCTTGTGAGACCGGCCACCGCCCCTCGTCGGGGTCTCGACTGTATACACTAGTCTACTCTGGAGTATCGATGCCCTGTCTCGAAACTCCCATGACTAGGGACCTTTTAAGGATGTGCTTATAGACCCCAGCTCCGACGTATATGATTGCCCTCATACTGCTGGCAGTCAAGCAAGAATCCTAGGGGCTCTATCAACGTGCAATAGTGACCTGTAAGGTCACCTAAAGCAGTACACAATGATAAAGATAAACCAGATAGCATACTATCATCTTGAGTAAGACTGTCCTACCGGTATAGGTCCTCCCTCAATTATTGTAATCACGTGCCTGTGATTCAATAATTGACTCTGAGGGCACTATCTCCAACATCAAGTTCTTAGGAGTTGTAAAAATCTGGCACGACTCTCCATACAAGTAACGCCTCTAAATCTTCAGTGCGAATACCACAGCAGCCATTTCCAAATCATGAGTTGGGTAGTTCTGCTCGTGCCTCTTCAACTGTCGAGAAACATAAGCTACCACCCTGCCGTGCTGTATCAACACACAGCCTAAACCCACTCGAGAAGCATCACAATACACGACGAAACCACCAGACCCAGAAGGTAAAGATAAGACTGGTGCAGTCGTCAAGCGAGTCTTCAACTACTGGAAACTCTACTCACCTGTATCTGTCCAAAGAATTGGAACTTCCTTCCTAGTCAATCCGGTCAACGGTGAAGCGATCCGTAAAATCCTGCACAACACGTCGGTAAAGACCAGCCAGACCCAAGAAATTACGAACCTCGGTAACTGACACAGGTCTGGGCCAGTGCTGTACCACTTCGATCTTCTTTAGGTCCACACGTATCCCATCTCTCGTAACTACGTGACCCAAGAAATCTACACTTTCCAGCCAGAAAGCATACTTAGAGAATTTAGCGAACAGACGATGCTCCTTCAAGGTCTGTGACGTGATGCGCAAAAGTTTCTCGTGCTCCTCCCGACTCCGGGAGTTAACAAGAATATCATCAAGGGATACTATAATGAACTGATCAAGGAGTGGCCTGAAGATACGGTTCATCATATCCATGGAAGCTGCTGGGGCGTTGGTGAGTCCGAAAGACATCACCAGAAATTCATAATGCCCAAATCGTATGCGAAAAGCAGTCTTCAGAATGTCGTCCTTCCGAACCCTCAACTGGTGATACCCTAACCGTAAATCCATCTTTGAGAAGTAGCCAGCTCCCTGCAGCTGATCGAACAAGTCATCGATATGAGGTAGTGGATGCCTATTTCGTACAGTAACTCGATACAGTTGTCTGTAGTCTACGCACAGTCTCATGCTACCTCATTTCTTCTTAACAACAAGACAGGAGCTCCCCACGGCGATACACTCGGACGAACAAGCCCTCAGTCTACTAACTCTTGCAACTGACTTTTGATTTTCCCTCAACTCCATCGGGCTATCCGATATGGTGGTTTATAAATAGGCCCCGCACCCGGAATCAAGTCGATACAAAACTCAATATCGCGCCCTAGCGGAAATCCCGGTAATTCAGCAGGAAGCACATCCGGAAACTCTCATGCGATCGGAACTTGGTCAAACAGGACTTCAGCGACTCCTAAGTCCTGAACAAATACTAAGAACCTATGACAACCCTTCCTCAATAGTCGTACCGCCCAAAGAGCCGAAATCATGTTGGCCGGAGTTATATGACAGCCTCCCTGCCCAACAAAGATCGGTTCACCAGGAAAACGGAATCTGACTGCTTTTCTCCGACAATCTACTAAGAATGACAAGCGGCCAATCAATCCATACCAAGAAGTATATCAACTAACTCATATAGGAGAATCAAATCCACTAATAATTCCTTATCACCAACACGTACTAAACATGACCTGAATATGTGTCGAGTTATTAAAGAATCTCCTACAGGAGTAATCACAACTAGCGGTAATTCTAACAACGACAACTCTCTTCCCAGAGAAAGTACAAAGTGTGCAAATAAGTACGAATGCGTAGAAACAGAATCAATTAGAATATGCATGCTTAAGGAACATACTGAAGAATATCTGTTACGACTGCATTGAATGTCTGGACATACTGTGGAGTCAAGTAAAGACCCGAGCCTGGTCCCTACTAACATCCTGACGTCCTCTACTCCTATTTCCTCGACCTCTATAGAAGCGTCCTGTAAAACCTCGTCCTCGTGGTGCACTCATCTGGCGCATGGGTCCACCTGGGGGAGGAAGTAAAGTCATCGACGTAGAAGCTGGAGGGGGTAAAGCATCTTGCGGAACAACAGTACCTCCTTGGCGTGTACACAGTCTAGCTAAGTGACCTGGAATTCCACAATTATAACATGTAAACGGAGGTCTCTGTCCCACTGGGTGTGAACTAAACATCTAGCCCTGAGTCCAATCTCGACGAAAACTGCGGCCTGGAATGAATCTGCCTCGACCTCCCCGTCCTCTCGAATTACGACTGTCACGACCACGGCCTCCATGGGCGTTGATCTGGCGTGGAACAACAACATGTGTAGCAGGTAATGTTCTCGAAGGACGTGGTAAAGTCATATGTGATACCGATGCATCACCCTGTCGCCTGACGGAACAATTCCTAATAAAGTGATACAGACCACCACACCTGAAATATCTTTGCACGGGCTGCTGAACATATGGGTATAAGTGACGAAACTGATCCATACAGAATCTGCCACGGCCTTTACGAACACATCTTGGTTGTAACGTTTTGAAAATCGTTTCGGTGAAATTTCGAAAAAAAAGGTAAAATAAGGGGGTTTTCTGTAAAAAGTCAAAATACAAATATCTTATTATAAAAATTAAATATACATATTCTAGCTATGTAATTGCTAGTATTTGGTGTTTATTGAGCCACTGGTGAAATTTCAAATTTTCTGAAAAAAAATATTATTTTAATATTATTTTAAGCCGTCACTAATACATTTAATTAGGGAAAATTACAAATTGGAATGAGTTGAAACAAATTTTTTGCATCATAAAACTTTAAATAAAATTTTATCATGTGGTTTTTGAAACGAAATCGTTTGCCAAAACGGTTTAGAAAATATCGAAAAAAGGCTTTTTTTTTTAGTATAAATGGATATTGGGGGTATTGTATTTGTCATTTTCCTTCACCCCACACTCACACACCCCTACTTTCCATCATTGGCCGAACCCATGGCAGCCCCACACCCACACATCTCACACTTCTAGTTTAGTTTGAAATGAGACAATATGTAAGGAAAAGAAAATGAAGGAATGCATATATTAGGTATGGGCTTGTTTGACTTGGTCAATTCTTGACTTCTTAACCTCACCAATTTCTCTCTCCCCTCACCCCCCTCATCAGGCCGAGCCCCCCTTCTCCCAACAGCAGCAGCCCCCCCAAATCCCACTCAATTTTGCATCAAAAGAATCCACAAAACCACTTCAAAATCCATACAAATTCAATTCTAAATCCAAATCTAACTCCTACCCATTATTCTTTATCTCAACAATCATGGATCTAGGAGCTTGGAGGCCATTTTGGGAGGCTAGATTTCAAGCTTGGTCTCTTGATTTTGTGAGGTATAAATCACAAGCCAAATTTAAATTGTTGGATAGTTTTTTTGATCAAAGCCAATTAAGTTTAAATGTGATTCTAATTGGGATTTAGTTTGTAATGGAAATAGTTTGAGATCAAGTTAGGTTGTGATCATGTGTTCATGGTTGTGTGATGTCTTTTTTTAGCATCTTAAGCTATGCAACTTAAATTTGTTACTTATTGCCAATTGTAACATGTAAAATGTCCAAATGAAAATATTTTGGAAACTAGGTTTTAGGATAGATGTAATTAGATGAAATAAAAAATTTGGTTATGGTTAGTGTGGCTTAGTTAAGATATTTTATTAGCATTTTGACCACTAGATTTGTTAAAATATCGTGTTTTGAAGTAAAACGGGTATTTGTCGCTTACTAGGTTTTTGGGTTAAATCGATTTTATTTTAGTTTGGGGTTTTTGTGAATTTTAGCCTATTTTATATTATAATTAGTGTTTGTGAATGTGAAAATGAGTGTGCTTGGGGTTTTTCTCGATAGTTTGGCGTTTGTACGCCGACGTCGAGGGTTTTTGGGTTGATTTGTGAAAGCAACCATAGGTTTTGACCTATGTGGGATTCGTGAGTCGTTTTGGTCATGAGTCGGATTTTAATGCGATACGGTGCGTTATGATATGTAGGTACCCCATGTGGACTTCGAGACGAAAAGCAAGCGAGTGGCGACGTCGGCACCGGCGAGCGAGGACCAGGTGAGTAGATTTATATCTACGGGGAGAAGTCGGGTGGATGGCGTATAGCACCCCCGCAGTCCGTGGTGGTGTATACGGATGCGTATACACACCAACAATTATTGTATGTTTTTGGGATTAATAACGATGTTTAGGATGGATATTGATGTGTTGGATCATTTTAGTGTTGCGAACCCTAGGGTAATGTTGCACTACACATACACACATACATACTTGCATACATTCCTATTTATATGTGCTCATGGGATTCTTTATAGTTATGTGTTCATATGGGTATGGGACTATGTGTTCATATACGGATTTGAGGATAGTGTTTGGGATTTGAGACGAGTCGATGGGATTTGATTCGAGGCCGTGAGATCGGTGATTTGGCAGGGTTCGTATTTGAGATACGACATGACGTTGTAGCGGGTCCTTTGACGTAGTGTTTCACACACGTGCATGCATACGTAGGTGGTATCAGCATTGTACTACATAGATCAGTACCCGTATTACGATCTTTGATAAAGGGGATACCAGATGAATAGTGTGTTGAATGTGATATTGACCCGTACCCAGATTTGGGATGCCGTACGACGGATTTACGTACGAGCTATATATTGATGATTGATCCGCACTCTTGACTTGGGATGTCTGATTATAGATATAGTATCGGATATGATATTATTGAGGCGGGATCACCGACTAATATATATACAGGTACGTATATGTATCGACTCAGATGTTAGGCGGTTTCCTTACCTGTAGTCCAGCTTGTTAGCTTAGCCCTTTAGTTTAGTTTAGTTGTTAGATTAGATTCGATTCTTACCTATTTCAAAAACTAACGAATCGTGGGTATTTTAAAAGACAGTCCAAGGGATCCTACGGATATTTTCAAAAGACGTATCTTTTCATAAAAACCACTGTGGCCCTATTTTCAAAACCCCGCGATTCGTGTTATTTCAAATGGCACCATTGTTTAATTTTTAGCTCCCGTTCATTTTGGTTGCTCGCTCTGCATCGCATATTTACATTGTTATTTCATATTGCATTGTTGACATTATGCTGTTAGGACTCCAGCACCATTACCGATGATGTGTATGTACCACATACACTTACTTGCCGGCACACACACATCTTCATCGGTAATTGCCATGGCACGTACACCTTAGAAAATATTGTTGCTGAACCTTGCTTGATAACCAGTAGTTTGACATAATATTAGTGTACATACCTTATATGCCAGCTTAGATATTGTAGTTATTACTTGTCGCTTCATGCATACTGTTATTCATTCTCATGATTATATTCATGGTTTTACATGCTATTGATGATTCGGATTCCCATGATATTTTCTGGATTTGGAGGAAAACAGCAAAACATATATAAACTGATTTCTCTCTTTTTTAATAAAAGTGCGGTTTTTCCCATGATGTATGAGTCGTCCACCATGAGTTTGCTGATGGATTTCGAGACCCGATTCGAGGAGACGGATGAACCGTTTCGGGTACATGGTGGACCCGGTAAGGTACCCCGGGGCAAGAAGCGCGTGACGATGACGATGTGAGCCTGGCAGGGGAGCACTACCTACCGGTGATTTTACCCGACGCGTCGGATATCCGGAGGATACCGTCGTGGTCTTGAGATGGATGGTAGGGGCCGATCTGGACTGACGGCGCCCTAGATATTGTGATCGAGACATTGAGATTTCGAGATATTGAGGTACACAGACTGTGATACAGAGATATCGAGATATTGGGATTACGTTTTGTGCCGATGCTAGGCACTGTTTTATGCTGATTTCATTATGATACCTCATTTTAAAAATACAAGGAAATCTCACTAAATTATGAAAACAGTTCTTCATTTACATGTATTCTGTTTCCATGCATTCATACCTTATTCATATGATATATTGCTACCTGAGGCACTGACACGGGCACATGAGATTATACTCGGGTTAGATTTTACCCTAGCCTTGTTATAGGTTGCATGTTATATATATATTTGAGGATATATATTATGATCATTGACCTAGGTTGCGTTATTTATGTGATTTCTGTGCGTAGATGTTTTTCTATTCACGAGTTGGCAACTCACCCCCGTTGTGCCCCAGTTTCTTGCAGGTTTGCCGTACAGGTTTCTTTACGGCTTGCGGGCATAGTTTCCTTCGGGTGATTTGCTAGTAGGTGGGTTTACTGGTATCGTACCCCCCATTATATAACTTTTATATTATTACTCTGTTGTATCTAGAAGTTCCATCAACCAAACATGTATTTATTTTGAGATAGAGACCAGTGATGTTATTCCTTCGACCTTAGAGTCGCGCGTTATATTTCTGCGGTTTTCTTGTGGTTTTGAGTTTCCTTTTGGATTTTGATCCTCGCCGTTGGCGTTGTATATTATATTGCTTGTGTGGTTGTGACCGTCGGTTGACGAAGAGCTAGCTCCCGCTTGGGGATGCCTTTTTATTGATTTCGTATACTATTCATGTTGTATCCCGTTTGCGGGCCAGTATTTACAAAGGAGACTCTGCCGAAATTTTTAGTAAATTTTGATGTTCTTAAAACCGTATAATTCGGCGTATGCTATTAAAACTACTTGTTTTAAATTGGTTTTCCTTCACTCTACTACTTTTTTTTGGTTTGGATTTCTGGGTTTTCGGCTTAGTTAGATTACGTACGCCTCGAGACGTTTCGTAGTTTATGTGCTGGTCATGTTCCATCTTTCGGGACGTGAAAAAGTTGGTATCAAAGCGTTAGGTTTTACCTTCGGAGCGTAGGTTGACTCTTGGTTGATGAAATAGGTGACTAAAGTAGAGTGACGTACCGTGGGTATGTTCCGCGACATATTTACGAAACGCTACTCCACTTAAGAAGCCTTAGGATGTACATTTCTTTGCTCAGTATTATATTCATCCTGATCTAGCCTCATCGGTACCGGTTTGGTTTTGCTGCCACGATTACAGGCAGGGAGAGCTACGGCTAGAGTTGCGGTCAGCATGAGCTCGTCAAGAACGAGGACTGACCAGGGCATGGTTTCGGCGACACACGGTTGCAGAGATATGTCTTTTCATTGTGTTTTCGCGCCACGAGCGTTGGGTGGATTGCTGTATTAGATTACTCGGACGTGCCGATTTGCACCAGAGGATTGAGCCAATGATAGAGGCCAGCCAGATTTCGATGACCGTTGGCGCATTGCTTATTCATGATGATTGAGGCGCTGTCCAGCGTGCAGACGAGTGAGCCAGTGATTGCTGCGAACGACGAGATATCGCCCCAGATGTTGGAGCTATTGCAGTACGAGTTGTACTAAGAGATTATAGAAGGTCGCTAGTCACCGAGGATGAATGACTAGGACGTGTGGTTCGTTCGCTACCCCGATGCGAGGTCATCAGATAGATTGATCCCAGCTAGAGACGACTTCACGCGGAGACGTTGAGAGTCGACAGAGACGATCGAGTGTTAGAAACCTATTATTCCAAGTTTAAAGTATTCGGAAAGACATGCAGGCAATTCTATGGTCCCTCTAGAAGAATGAAACCCTAACTCGACATAATGACCGTGTGAGAGCCTTTGAACCTTCGGATTTGCGGCAGTTCCACGGCGCCATTAGTGAGGCTTGGGTTTGCCCTTCTACGGCTGGACCACCGATGCTGTGGTATATATATTCGATACTATTAAACTGTTCCAAGATGTTGAGCTCTTGGGGGATTATGAGGTTTCGACGAATCGATCGAATGGTTCGACTTCAATCGGATGCTAGGTGGTGAGATGCTTTCTTGGGAGACTCCAGATACGAGGATAGCTGTTGGAGCTCAGTCCATATAGCCGCGACGAGACGAGTCCAAAGCAGACGACATTAGAGAAAAGTGAAGTAAGTGGTTCGTACCAGATCTAGGTGAGATGACGTTCCACTCCGCCTACCTCAGAGATGCGATGCGCATGCCGAGGCATGGTACTTGGATTTACCTTCCAGAAGGAGTCGCGATGAGTATGCAGTCGTTCCAGAGCAAGATGCAGATATAGGAAAGGATGATGACTTCCGGACAGTTGGCAGAGACGAGACATGGAAGAGACCGTGAGCAGGATTCCTTCCAGGACACTGCTGCAAGGATACTTGCACCCAGGATCAGATGTGTCACGTACATTCAGAGAGCCAGAGGTCGACGCCAGTGATATACTGTCTTACGAGTGGTCGCGATGATTGACCGAGAGATGACCAGAGAAGTGCCAGAATGGAATCATCCCCGTTAGCACACCTGACAGGGCCGATGAGCCGATGGACCGAGAGATTGGTAATTCACAGTGAAGACCTTGACCCAGGAGTGGTCATTGTTACGCACACCAGCAGGCCAGAGTTCATGATCATCGACGAGACGTCCCACTAGTGACCGCGACAGTTAGCCCGAGATTCTTAGAGGATGCGCTTGAGCGGTGCTATTCCGCCATTATTGATTTCGATGTTTTGGGTGATTTATTTGCATGATTTGATTTTGATGATTGAGGATTTACGATCTTTGCACAGTGTTGCACTTGATATCGTTTTCGTGCTTTGGTTTCACATGTTTGTGATTTTACGGTTTTAGAGATTTGAGTTGATTTTGTGCGTATGCACGCACACGATTTGGTTCCTGCACTCTGTATAGTTTATATATGCTTGCAGTGCAGTGATACGCCTTTTGTGCACTTAGATGCACTGGACTTCGAGTTCGACTGTGATACTCGATATTTGTTTTGTGCACCTTGTGCACCTGATTTGATTTTGCGCATGTTCGGCGCTTGATATTGGATTTCATGATTTCGTGCATGACGGATGCCCCTGGTTTTGGGTTTTCGCGCATGTTGAGCGCATGTCTTGAGATGCGATTTTGGTGCACACCAGATGCACTAAATCGAGATTTTTTTTCGTGCATGTCAGATGCACCTGATTTTGCTGTCAGGCACACATGTTGCCTACGACAGATGTTTCGTGCACACCCGATATACTTAGATGTTGTTTCTGTGCATATGTATGGCACATATTTTGATTTTGATTTCCGTGCGCACCAGACGCACGTAGTATTCATACGCGTATTTTGGGATTGATTTTTTTTCTTATAGAGCAGTATGTTTTTATGATATTGCTATGTGTTTTCGTACTGAGCAGGACTAGTCAGAAGACAGTACCTGAATATATTTTTCCTGCATTGATAGTTATTGAAGGGATTTCCAAAAAGCGAGCTATAGCCTCAGTATTTACCTACGTGTCTGATATGACACGAAATGTTTAAAACAAGGAGACCCTTCTAAATTGTTTCCAAAACGGCGGAACGTACATTTCAAACAAAGGTATATATGTATATAGTTATTTTCTTATGATAGACGTCCGCCACTGTGCAGTGTTATACGCGTGCACAGCAACTTAAAGAGATTTGGCATGCATTTCCTTCAGATACTTACATATATAGATTTGATATTTACATGTATAGTTTCGAGTTATATCATATTGGTTTTTCTTTGGATTTGGCATTGATGTCTTCCCCATGACTCCGATGATTGCGGGATGCTTGACGGAGTTGTGATTTGAGTTATATGCTCATTTTTCATGCGCATGCGCTGCGCTACGATTTGTTTTATGTATTTACAATTTCGGAACCCCGACGACTTGATGGTTTTGGTTTAGATGTTTTAGTATTTGGGGAGAGTTTTAATTTAAATTCGGGGACCGAATTTCTTTAAGGGGGGAAGATTGTAACGTTTTGAAAATCGTTTCGGTGAAATTTCGAAAAAAAAACGGTAAAATAAGGGGGTTTTCTGTAAAAAGTCAAAATACAAATATCTTATTATAAAAATTAAATATACATATTCTAGCTATGTAATTGCTAGTATTTGGTGTTTATTGAGCCACTGGTGAAATTTCAAAATTTCTGAAAAAAATATTATTTTCATATTATTTTAAGCCGTCACTAATACATTTAATTAGGGAAAATTACAAATTGGAATGAGTTGAAACAAATTTTGTGCATCATAAAACTTTAAAAAAAAATTTATCATGTGGTTTTTGAAACGAAATCGTTTGCCAAAACGGTTTAGAAAATATCGAAAAAAGGCTTTTTTTAGTATAAATGGATGTTGGGGGTATTGTATTTGTCATTTTCCTTCACCCCACACTCACACACCCCTACTTTCCATCATTGGCCGAACCCATGGCAGCCCCATACCCACACATCTCACACTTCTAGTTTAGTTTGAAATGAAACAATATGTAAAGAAAAGAAAATGAAAGAATGCATATATTAGGTATGGGCTTGTTTGACTTGGTCAATTCTTGACTTCTTAACCTCACCAATTTCTCTCTCCCCTCACCCCCCTCATCAGGCCGAGCCCCCCTTCTCCCAACAGCAGCAGCTCCTCCAAATCCCACTCAATTTTGCATCAAAAGAATCCACAAAACCACTTCAAAATCCATACAAATTCAATTCTAAATCCAAATCTAACTCCTACCCATTATTCTTTATCTCATCAAGCATGGATCTAGGAGCTTGGAGTCCATTTTGGGAGGCTAGATTTCAAGCTTGGTCTCTTGATTTTGTGAGGTATAAATCACAAGCCAAATTTAAATTGTTGGATAGTTTCTTTGATCAAAGTCAATTAAGTTTAAATGTGATTCTAATTGGGATTTAGTTTGTAATGAAAAGAGTTTGAGATCAAGTTAGGTTGTGATCATGTGTTCATGGTTGTGTGATGTTTTTTTTAGCATCTTAAGCTATGCAACTTAAATTTGTTACTTATTGCCAATTGTAACATGTAAAATGTCCAAATGAAAATATTTTGGAAACTAGGTTTTAGGATAGATGTAATTAGATGAAATAAAAAATTTGGTTATGGTTAGTGTGGCTTAGTTAAGATATTTTATGAGCATTTTGACCACTAGATTTGTTAAAATATCGTGTTTTGAAGTAAAACGGGTATTTGTCGCTTACTAGGTTTTTGGGTTAAATCGATTTTATTTTAGTTTGGGGTTTTTGTGAATTTTAGCCTATTTTATATTATAATTAGTGTTTGTGAATGTGCAAATGAGCGTGCTTGGGGTTTTTCTCGATAGTTTGGCGTTTGTACGTCGACGTCGAGGGTTTTTGGGTTGATTTGTGAAAGCAACCATAGGTTTTGACCTATGTGGGATTCGTGAGTCGTTTTGGTCATGAGTCGGATTTTAATGCGATAGGTGCGTTATGATATGTAGGTACCCCATGTGGACTTTGAGACGACAAGCAAGCGAGTGGCGACGTCGGCACCGGCGAGCGAGGACCAGGTGAGTAGATTTATATCTACGGGGAGAAGTCGGGTGGATGGCGTATAGCACCCCCGCAGTCCGTGGTGGTGTATACGGATGCGTATACACACCTACAATTATTGTATGTTTTTGGGATTAATAACGATGTTTAGGATGGATATTGATTTGTTGGATCATTTTAGTGTTGCGAACCCTAGGGTAGTGTTGCACTACACATACACACATACATACTTGCATGCATTCCTATTTATATGTGCTCATGGGATTCTTTATAGTTATGTGTTCACATGGGTATGGTACTATGTGTTCTTATACGGATTTGAGGATAGTGTTTGGGATTTGAGACGAGTCGATGGGATTTGATTCGAGGCCGTGAGATCGGTGATTTGGCAGGGTTCGTATTTGAGATACGACATGACGTTGTAGCGGGTCCTTTGACGTAGTGTTTCACACACGTGCATGCATACGTAGGTGGTATCAGCATTGTACTACATAGATCAGTACCCGGATTACGATCTTTGATAAAGGGGATACCAGATGAATAGTGTGTTGAATGTGATATTGACCCGTACCCAGATTTGGGATGCCGTACGATGGATTTACGTACGAGTTATATATTGATGATTGATCCGCACTCTTGACTTGGGATGTCTGATTATAGATATAGTATCGGATATGATATTATTGAGGCGGGATCACCGACTAATATATATACAGGTACGTATATGTATCGACTCAGATGTTAGGCGGTTTCCTTACCTGTAGTCCAGCTTGTTAGCTTAGCCCTTTAGTTTAGTTTAGTTGTTAGATTAGATTCGATTCTTACCTATTTCAAAAACTAACGAATCGTGGGTATTTTAAAAGACAGCCCAAGGAATCCTACGGATATTTTTAAAAGACGTATCTTTTCATAAAAACCACCGTAGCCCTATTTTCAAAACCCCACGATTCGTGTTATTTCAAATGGCACCATTGTTTAATTTTTAGCTCCCGCTCATTTTGGTTGCTCGCTCCGCATCGCATATTTACATTGTTATTTCATATTGCATTGTTGACATTATGCTGTTAGGACACCAGCAACATTACCGATGATGCGTATGTACCACATACACTTACTTGCCGGCTCACACACATCTTCATCGGTTATTGCCATGTCACGTACACCTTAGAAAATATCGTTGCTGAACTTAGCTTGATAACCAGTAGTTTGACATAATATTAGTGTACATACCTTATATGCCAGCTTAGATATTGTAGTTATTACTTGTCGCTTCATGCATACTGTTATTCATTCTCATGCTTATATTCATGGTTTTACATGCTATTGATGATTCAGATTCCCATGATATTTTCTGGATTTGGAGGAAAACCGCAAAACATATATAAACTGATTTCTCTCTTTTTTAATAAAAGTGCGGTTTTTCCCATGATGTATGAGTCGTCCACCATGAGTTTGCTGATGGATTTCGAGACCCGATTCGAGAAGACGGATGAACCGTTTCGGGTACATGGTGGACCCGGTAAGGTACCCCGGGGCAAGAAGCGCGTGACGATGACGATGTGAGCCTGGCAGGGGAGCACTATTTATCGGTGATTTTACCCGACGCGTCGGATATCCGGAGGATACCGTCGTGGTCTTGAGATGGATGGTAGGGGCCGATTTGGACTGACGGCGCCCTAGATATTGTGATCGAGACATTGAGATTTCGAGATATTGAGGTACAGAGACTGTGATACAGAGATATCGAGATATTGGGATTACGTATTGTGCCGATGCTAGGTACTGTTTTATGCTGATTTTATTATGATACCTCATTTTAAAAATATAAGGAAATTTCACTAAATTATGAAAACAGTTCTTCATTTACATGTATTCTGTTTCCATGCATTCATACCTCATTCATATGATATATTGCTACCTGAGGCACTGACACGGGCACATGAGATTATACTCGGGTTAGATTTTATCCTAGCCTTGTTATATGTTGCATGTTATATATATATTTGAGGATATATATTATGATCATTGTACTAGGTTGCGTTATTTATGCGATTTCTGTGCGTATATGTTATTCTATTCACGAGTTGGCAACTCACCCCCGTTGTGCCCCAGTTTCTTACAGGTTTGCCGTACAGGTTTCTTTACGGCTTGCGGGCATAGTTTCCTTCGGGTGATTTGCTAGTAGGTGGGTTTACTGGTATCGTACCCCCCATTATATAACTTGTATATTATTACTCTGTTGTATCTAGAAGTTCCATCAACAAAACTTGTATTTATTTTGAGATAGAGACCAGTGATGTTATTCCTTCGACCTTAGAGTCGCGCGTTATATTTCTGCGGTTTTCTTGTGGTTTTGAGTTTCCTTTTGGATTTTGATCCTCGCCGTTGGCGTTGTATATTCTATTGCTTGTGTGGTTGTGACCGTCGATTGACGAAGAGCTAGCTCCCGCTTGGGGATGCCTTTTTATTGATTTCGTATACTATTCATGTTGTATCCCGTTTGCGGGCCAGTATTTACAAAGGAGACTCTGCCGAAATTTTCAGTAAATTTTGATGTTCTTAAAAACCGCATAATTCGGTGTATGCTATTAAAACTACTTGTTTTAAATTGGTTTTCCTTCACTCTACTACTTTTTTTTGGTTTGGATTTCTGGGTTATCGGCTTACTTAGATTACGTACGCCTCGAGACGTTTCGTAGTTTAAGTGCCGGTCATGTTCCATCTTTCGGGACGTGACATTGGTGCTGATGTATTATTTCGAATTTACCTTGGTCTCTGAACACCCGTACATAGAGTAATGGTCGATCTCCATGCTCGACTAATCTCCAGCAAGGATCCGATCATTCGGCGCATCTCTTGAACATTTGTCTCTATCCTAGCTATATGATTAATATGGGGTGGATCAATCGGTTCATGAAAGATAGGCGTACTGTCCCGGTTTATCCCCGTTTCAGACGAGCCCGCTCCAATCTCATCTCGAACAGCGGTACTATGAGTCCCTGTAGTCGTTGATGACATAGCGGCTGGAGTATGAAACAGGATTGATAAGGACAATGCAATCGAATCACAAGATACACGGATTTAAGGGAATAAGTACGAACAAACATCTTCTAAGATTACCTAGGCTGAGTATCGTAGCGTAAATATGCCGCGGAACATAAGTACGGTACTGCACTCTTCCTAATTCACCTACTCTATCAAACCAAAGGTCATCCTACGTAACGAACTCAAGTCGACTCATCTTAACTCACTACTCGATTCCCGTAAGGTTAATTCTAAGCTCTGATACCAACTTTGTAACGACCCAAGTTTGGATGTGACCGGCACTTAGATTGTATAATATCTAAAGATATTTACACAATCTGAGTAAGCTAAAACCCAAGATCAAAAAACCCTTTTTTTGAGGAACTTTTTAGGAAAAATTTAGTTTTTAAGTAAAAATCGCAGTTTTAGGTAATTTAGAATTTTAACCGTAAAATCCTATTGAAATAATAATAAAACAGTTATAAAGTGTTCAAATAGCTTGCATCCCTAGTTGGGATCAACAATGTCAACAGCGGAAATAAATATACAACTTTATATGACAGCAATACAAATTTCAGACATCAGTAAAAGAAATACCCTTTGATATAACCAAACTATCTCATCTTCCAAATAATATACATATAACCACCTCTCGTTCTATGTCATAATACAGGGTCTGATGGAGAGTTTCTAGATTCAATATATAATACCAAAAAGGGAAGGTTACTACCTATGTAACCCACCTAGCAAAAGATGCGATCAAAGAAAATACGTGGACCTGCATTGCTACTAACCGTCCAATCTATTCCTGCAAGGAACTGTAGCACAACGGGGGAGAGTTTACAACTCGGTGAATATAACTAACATATAATGGCTGATAATGTAAATATGACGAACTAGAATTTATTCCAACAATAGTAAATACGATACATGATAACAAGTGGAAGAATGAATATGTAATACTCCATATATGAATCAAAATTGAAATCTCATCAATTATTTTCCAAATCATATTCATTTTTCTCCGTGCCTAACATCGACACAAATCTTCGGTATTTCATCATCCATCATTCCTCGAACGATCCTGTAATCAATAACACCAGTCGGTATCATCTAGATATCCGCCGTGTTTCATAATTGTCTCCGGTATCGAGTCACCTCGTTAGGCTCCCCGCCTAAAGTGCGGCTATCCTTCCCCTCGGTCTCGACCGGGTCCACCATGTATCCAGCCGTATCCCCACCGACTCAGTCTCGATAGAATTGTAAATCTGTTACCGTATACCCACAGACTCGGTCCGGAATAATACCAAATCATAAAAATGACATATCATGGTGGACGTGACACATAATCATAAAATCACTGATTTTTTGTAATAGTATAGGAAAACTTAAAATCATAAATTCTCAATAATACAAATTGCCTCTTATATCAACTACTAATAATGGAATACGAAATATAATGCCATATATGCTAATTACTATAACTATTGACTACTTAAGGTATGATACGAATCATTTTTAACAGAATAATTTCTAAGTGTGAAGTGACATGTTAATACCGACGAGGTGTAGTGTAACATGTAGACATATGCATGTGCAACATAACTCGTCGATAATGGTGCAGTGTTCTAAAGTTAACATACAAAAGCAAAACTTGAATTTAAATCTAACTACGGCGTAGCACGCCATCTTTACAAGATCTCCTGGTAGATGTTTAGTCTACTCACCGGAATACGTCGTAACTACACAGGAATCGCCAATCCTTTTTCTTTCCTTGAGGCCTCCGAAGTTCCCGTATTGAATTTAACATCGAAATTTACTTATATAAGGAAACGACCAACTCCGATACGACAAAAACATGAAAACACAAGTTGTACGTTCTAGTTATACCACATACAACTATGGCATACGATCCAACACTCTTTTTAACTAGAATTTAACCCAACGCTGTTTCGTAACAGAAACAAAACGCGTTACGAATTACCCGTGTCGTATTTTAGATTGTTGATGCCTTTTCCAATATTAGTCCCCATATTTTATATACAGTTAAACTAACTTGATTAAACAACACAAAAGTAACCAAACATTTACACAGAGACCTACCCAAAACCCCAAATCACCATACCTCCCTACAAATCCGGCGACGCCGGGATTTGCCCATATGTCGCCGGCCAAAACCGAGTCCTTTGGTTCATGCTTCTAGGGTTTGTTCTAGGTCTAACATACAACATTTTGGCATTGTTTGGTTAAGTTGATTGTTTTCTGACTAATAGAAGATTACTACAGAGTTCAGTTTTGCCTAAAATACGACATTATAGACATTGGATTTCTAATTTAAACTAACTACAGAACTAATTTCTACAGTGATCCAAGATTTTTACCTACAAGGGATTGCTGGAAGAACTTCCTCCAAGATGCACAAGCTCCTAGTCCTTAGCTTGATGGTGAACCCTTAGCTTTGTTCTTCTTCTTCACTTCACTTTTCTTTTCTTTCTTTTTGTGATTTCTAAGTGTTTTCCCTTCTTTTCATTTGGATTTTCAGAACTTTAATTTGTTAATATGATCTGAACACATGATATATGTGTGATAAAAGGAAGGGTGATATGTAGGAGGAGGTGTCACCAAGCAAGGGTGTGGTTGTTTCATGCAAGGAGGTGGTGTAGCAAGGAGAAAAGGTGGGATTTTCATGCAAGGATGAGGTGGATGTGTAAGATAAATCCTAATTTATGGTATTTTGAGGAATTTCTGAGCCAAAACATTTCCAAATCCTTTTACACATACACCCTCAACATTTCCAAGTTTGCACATTTTTCCTAAATTTTACAAAAAGACCCTTCATTACCCAGTTTATTATATAAACACCATTTTATTAAAATGAAGCTAATTTTATCATTAAAACCCTTGTAATTGATTTATGTTACATGCTAAAATTTCTATTTAATTTGTTTCACATACTATTTATGAAAATGTCTTATTTGGTTTTAATAAATTTTATATTTATCATTTAATTAATTAATTTTATTTATTTCTAAATTTTCAAAATGTTACAGACACTTGTGTTCCACGTATCGGTTTCCAATATTCATACATCCCTTGGAATACAAGTGCCCAACATCGACACTTGAAATCCCCAAATCGCATGAAAACTGTTCAGTTGATAAAACTGCACATTTGTTATTACATATTTCCTACTATTTCTATATTTGAAAAGATGTTTATTATAATATATGATACATATAAGGTTTATCTGTAAAAAGACTATTTTCCATGTGTTGATATATTATAATTAGCATTTGGTAGTAAAATGTATGCAATAAAATATCATTGACCAAATCTTAAGAAAATAAACTCTACTAAATATCATTTGAGTTGTTGTGCAGAATTTTCAGGACTAAAATCAAGGAAATCAAGTTGTTAAAGCAAACCTTCCTAATTAAGAAAACAAAACTTAGAAATCAAGTTTGGCAGCAACTACGATAAGATTTCCAAGTTCCACAAATTCCAGAGATCGCCACATGTCACAAGGATCAAGCCACAGAGAAATGATCAAAAGGTCACAACCCTTGGCCGCAGATCCACGGCCCAACCCCCTGTTGGCCGCGGATCCGCCGCAGTTCAGAGAGGTTAGGAGTTGCGCTTTTTTTGGGTGAATCTTTACTGTTGGTTTCCAAATTTGGAAGCTAGACTTCTGGTTTTGGGACTATAAATAATGACCGGGAGCCTCTTGAAAAAATCATCAAGCCGACGAGATCACAAAGTCCAAGACGGCTCACGCATCTAGGCTGATCATCAACTGTTCGTCTACCTCCTTAGAAGACATCGAGAAGCAGCTAGAAATTGTAATCATTTTCTAAGGATTCAAGTGTAATGAATATTGTTGATTAATAAAGGTAGCTTTCTTTTTCTTATTCTATTTCTTGGTAGTTTAATTATGCAATTTCTTTCCATCTCTTTTTCTCACAACATGCGCGAGTAATTCTCCGCTTGTTAGGGTTCGTAGGATTAGGGTAGGCTAATGGATGATGAACATCCCTAAATCCTTTTTAAGTCCTATAAAGTTTATGAACTTTATCAAAAGAATCATTAACATCCTAATCGGGCGCGCTAACAATTCTTTGTTAGTTCCGACCGCGATTAGAGATTAGATTAATGATTGTTTTGGTAAAGGCTAGATATGAACGGAGTTCCATGTCGAGATAAGAGTTAAGAGTGGGATTCCTTTTCCCTCCAGAAACCCTAATCTACACGCATCACCGTCGTTCTAGTTTTAAATCTATTAAAGGATAAAAAGGGTAACTTTTAATTAATCGTCCATAACTACTAAATCCTAACGAACCCTACAAGCCCCCTTATTATATTAACTACATCCTTAAATAATCTAGATCTATATTCTGCATTAGTGCTTAACGTAGATCTAGAAACCATTCTACAATATTCTTTATCCCTCCTTTCTTTTTCAACACATCTAAAGTATGAGTAAAAGGTTCCACATTTCCCTGAGGACGACCCATACTCACCTCGGTCTAGCTGCGCGCGACACCGTTCTGATTGCGGTTAACTACAAAAACACAATTTTTCGTATCAATCAAATGGCGCCGTTGCCGGGGATATGTGCGAAATTTTTTTATTCTTATTATTTGTGTTGAATTCTTATATGATCTGTATCATAAATAAAACAAAACTGCAAATTATATATGTAATTGTGTGAATTTTGCGAGGGAATCTAGAGTCACAGACTTGAGGAAACAGGAGACAAATACATTCATTAAGATCAAAAGAAGTAGAGAAGGCTACAGAAAAAAAAATTCATCAATTGATCTCTTCCTCTTGCGGCGGAACCGCGGCCGGAAGTGCACATCGGCGGCGGAAGCGCGGCCAGTTAGGAGATCTAGGGCTTCAGTCTTCTCTGGTAAGATTCTAACCTCGTTCTCTCTCCTCTGAAATCCAATAAAATATCTTTTCTGTAGGATTCTTTGCAAAATATCGCCGCTCAAAAATCTTTTTGCAAAGTTTTGTTTTGCGGTTTGTTTTTGCATATTTTAATACGTATTTTTAAGGGGCAAGACCAAAATCCAGATTAGGTGGGGATTTCATCACCCTTCCTAAGTCCCACAAATCACAAACCGAGCATCTGCATCAACCCTACATTAATTTAAAAAATATCTAGACCAGACTCTAAGGACTGTCGCATTCAATAAGGACAGAGGAAGGTCATGGGTAATCTATCGCTTATCTGCATTACTTTTGTGGTGTCTAGGCAAGTGTGTCTAAGGCGAGTGGTTACTTAATTAGGACCACTACTTTCGTAGTGGGGAGCCTCCCACTCACCTGGCACTTACCTGGCTACAAGGGTAGTAAAGAGGTGGTAGAGGATTGATCCTACGGCTTATCCTTTGGAAGTCTAGGAGCGGTCTAGAGACTGGACCTAGGTAACCAAAGTTCTAGGGTTGTTTGTGCATTTTTGTGTGATTTTCCTAAATCCGTCCTTTTTCAAAACAAACCAATTATTTTCTCCTCTTTTTACCCCTTCTCGCTTCATCTCTTCTTATAATGGGTGACCTAAACAGAAGAACACTTGCCGAGCTTTGTTGTCCATAACCAGATATCTCTTGTTTTCGTAATCCCTTCGGTATACCGTCCGACTCTCCCATGTCCTTAAGAGATCGGATTGACTAATATCAATATTCTTCTTATTATTATGTTGATCCTACTCCTACCCAATTTTTGCAACCATTCTATTCCTATCAATCCAATCCGACTTTTCCACCTTCTCTAGACAGTTCTTCTAATCAGTCATTTGGGAGTTTTAATTATCCACAGGAATTTCAATCTTATACTGAAACCCCTTATCAACCCAAGACTAGTCTGGAGCAGACATTAGAAAAATTTCTGGAACTGTCTAACCAAATTAGAAAAGAAACAACAGAGTGGATGCAAACAAATAATTTCAAACATGCCCAAAATTTTTCAGTATATGATTCGGGCATAGAACAAAATGAGAATTTGGGTAGTGAGACGGAACTGTACACCCTTCCTAATCAAACCTCCCCATTCCAAACTGAAATCCACAACTCCAGTTTCATAGATTCATCAAGTACACCAAATGATTCATCAATTGAAGATAGAATATCTGATAAGTTGTGTGACTTTGTAGTGTTTGATTTACCCGATTGTGAAGGGTCCATTTCAAGTGAAATCATACCCAACCCTTGTGATCTCTACACCTCCACTCTTGAACCATAACTTTTTGAAAACCATACTTTTGATAAGGTGTTTGAGAATTTTAACCTTCACTTGAATGGGATGATTGACGTTGGGGATATATTGATTGATGAACCCAAAATTTTGGATGATTTTGTCCCACCAATTGATCAAATCCTTTCACTTCCTTGTTGTCATCATCTTGAGCCTTTAATACTTCCCGAACCCCAAATATGTCTTGAAGTTGTTGATAATGGTATACTCGAAGATCAGACCGAAATACAGCCTCCATCTTCCACATCTGGTTCAGCAACACTCGACACACCAATTTATTTACCCATTTCACCTTCTACTTTCTCCGGTTATTCTTTTGTTCCTATAGTTTCAGTGAGTTTTGTTGAATCACAATCCATTAATTCAAGTTCAATAATACCAGAAATTCAACTTGATATGGATATTTTTGAAAATGAGGTAGATGAGTTTTTCGAATCCTCTACCTCAATTATTTTTTATGAATCAAGTAGGATAAATTCTGGCACAAAACTCTTTGATAGCAAAATGTTCAATCACACCATTGATAAAAGTTTTGAAGAACTTTTTGCTGACGAACTTGAATTTTTAAACAATACGGATTTTGTGATTGATCAATCTCCATATATAGAGGTTTAACCGCCACCATTCCTTCTTCCTAATCATTCACATTCATCCTCATTCTTTCTTTTCTCAAATTTAAAATTCAAACCCTTTCCAGACCACCTCTTATCCCTTCCCCATTTTTTCTTCACTCGATACAACACATTCTTCCACCGACCTATACGCTATACTGATAAAATATTTGAATGGTTGGTGTTAACATTTGGTCTTTGTAAAGTCTTACTTTGACCAAATGACTCACCCCCTCTTAAAATGCTTCTTATTGTCTAACTCATGTTTGAGGGGGGGGGAGGTATATTTTTGGCTCTTGAACATAACTTTTGTCCTCAAATTTGTGAGCCAAAAATAAGTTTGGGGGAGAATTTTCACTTTCATATATTCTTCCCCCCATTAATAATGTCTTCCCAAGCTTACCGGTTTTTGTGATCCAGTAGATAGCAACAGTGAGGACACTGTTGAAAACAAGTTTGGGGAAGGTTTGTGCTTATTTACACATCACTTTGCATAAGCACAACATTTTCAAAAAAAAAATTTTAAAAATTTTCGTTTATAACAAAAGAATAGAAAATGAAAAATTACATCCAAAAGACAGAAATAGTTTAAGAAAACTAAGAAAATTAGAAGTTTTCTTAAACGAACTAGTAATAAGTAGTTATGAGCTGTTGTCCCAAGGGTTAGTAAGATGAAGGAAGTGACTAATCTGAGGATAAAAATAAGTCTGAAAAATAGTTTCTATTCTGGAAGCTAAACATGTGAACGTTGATACCCTACTATACCACTTTCACACGTCTTGAAACTCGGGATAGTAGAGGATACCTTGAAATACTCTTGTCAAAAAGCCAAAGTATGAAGGAACTAAAAAATGAATAAAATATAAAATGGGATAAAAAATGAACACTGGTTTTGTTATCGCCAAGGCAGCAATAAAAAAATATAGCGAGGGTGCTTCATCACCTAGTGCCTTCGACCAACTGGTCTGGGAGTCACTGCTAAGCTTTAGGTGGTGCAAGACGAGGAAAATATTATCACCTAATCAGCAAGCACATAAGTAATCGGTCGGTTAGTACCTCAAGAAGTATTAACGGTCGCATGAAAATGTGTGAGAAAATCTAAATATTCATCAAATTAAAAAGTACTGAGGTAGATGGACAAGAGTATGATAGCTTGAATTGAATTCTCCGAGTGTAGGGATGTTCATTACACACACGTAGGGTTATATGATCGATGTTTGGATGAAAGGTAGGAATGAAAAATAAAGACGATGTTTTATTGAGGGATAATGTGATTTCTAACATCTTTTCATGACTATTAAGATAGGGCTCATGACAACTGAAAAGCTAGTGTAGTTGGAAACTCTAAATTTTCAAAGTATTTCTTTTATGGTTCTTATCTTTATATGTAAATTTCACCATCTCTCTTTTATTATAGGATTTTGTGGGTGTAATCCGCTGAAAACCCACAGGAGATAACACTCCTCCTACTAGGGACACCTAGAGGTTTAACGGCTTGTTGCATGTGCTCAGTGCAATCCTGTTTGCCTACGAAAGTGTGCTTAGTTTTCTCCTTTATTTTTCTCCTTCTCTTGAATAAACTAGTTTGCTCGGGACGATCAAAGATAAGTTTGGGGGTATTTGTTCAGTTGATAAAACTGCACATTTGTTATTACATTTTTCCTACTATTTCTAAATTAGAAAAGGTGTTTATTATAATATATGATACATATGAGAGTTTATCTGTAAAAAGACTATTTTCCATGGGTTGATATATTATAATTAGCATTTGGTAGGAAAATGTATGCAATAAAATATCATTGACCAAATCTTAAGAAAACAAACTCTACTAAATATCATTTGAGTTGTTGTGCAGACCTTTCAGGACTAAAATCAAGGAAATCAAGTTGTTAAAGCAAACCTGCCTAATTAAGAAAACAAAAACGAAGAAATCAAGTTTTGCACTAACTACGAGAAGATTTCCAAGTTCCACAAATTCCAGAGATCGCCACATGTCACAAGGATCAAGCCACAGATAAATGATCAAAAGATCACAACCCTTGGCCGCGGATCCACGGCACAACCCCCTGTTTGCCGCGGATCCACGACCCAACCCCCTGTTGGCCGCGGATCCGCCGCAGTTCAGAGAGGTTAGGAGTTGCGCTTTTTTTGGGTGAATCTTTACTGTTGGTTTCCAAATTTGGAAGCTAGACTTCTGGCTTTGGGACTATAAATAAAGACCGAGAGCCTCTTGGAAAAATCATCAAACCGACGAGATCACGAAGTCCAAGACGGCTCACGCATCCAGGCTGATCATCAACTATTCGTCTACCTCCTTAGAAGAGATCGAGAAGCAACTAGAAATTGTAATCATTTTCTATGGATTCAAGTGTAATGAATATTATTGATTAATAAAGGTAGCTTTCTTTTTCTTATTCTATTTCTTGGTAGTTTAATTATGCAATTTCTTTCCATCTCTTTTTCTCCCAACATGCATGAGTAATTCTCCGCTTGTTAGGGTTCGTAGGATTAGGGTAGGCTAATGGATGATGAACATCCCTAAACCCTTTTTATGTCCTATAAAGTTTATGAACTTTATCAAAAGAATCATTAACATCCTAATCGGGCGTGCTAACAATTCTTTGTTAGTTCCGACCGCGATTAGAGATTAGTTAATGATTCTTTTGGTAAAAGCTAGATATGAACGGAGTTCCGTGTCGAGATAAGGGTTAAGAGTGGGATTCCTTTTCCCTCCAGAAACCCTAATCTACACGCATCACCGTCGTTCTAGTTTTAAATCTATTAAAGGATAAAAATGGTAACTTTTAATTAATCGTCCATAACTACTAAATCCTAACGAACCCTACAAGCTCCCTTATTATATTAACTACATCTTTAAATAATCTAGATCTATATTCTGCATTAGTGCTTAACGTAGATCTAGAAACCATTCTACAATATTCTTTATCCCTCCTTTCTTTTTCAACGCATCTAAAGTTAGAGTAAAAGGTTCCATGTTTTCCTGAGGATGACCCGTACTCACCTCGGTCTAGCTGCGCGCGACACCGTTCTGATTACGGTTAACTACAAAAACACAATTTTTCGTATCAATCAAAAACATATCTCAAATGCGTAAATCCATGTAATATAACATATGCAACATAGAACAACAATATGAGCATATCACGGGAAAAATCCGCTATTTAAATGCATCATTGTCATTAAATATATCATGAGGTTCCCCAGTATCCGAATCCAGTATACATATATAACAACGTCTCATACCACCGAAATATAAATCGTATAAAGCTGAACATATAACTATAGCAAGGTATATGTATGCGCATGTAGGTTTTGCAAGGCATATGTGTAAGCATGTAGGTGTACAGGTATGTTATATGTCATATGCGCCATCGCACAAGAATAAATGCCTCTATGTCGCTAAACAATAGCAAGGCATATCATATGAATATTTGTGTTGTGCGTATCAGAGCAATTACCGACAGAGTGTGTGTTGCATACAATTGGTGCTCGTGCAACATGGTCTATCAATAATAGTGCGGTGTACAATAGATACAGGTTCAGGCACAACAAGTAACTAAATGCAAATGAAATACAGGCACCATTTCTATGTGTGCATATAAACATGCGGCTAATATCATATCATATCTAGCCCTGACGCTTAACGCTATGAAAGGTTCCTAGGCACCCTATAGAGGTCTCACAAGGCATCAACCATGCCAATTTCGAAAATTATGGGTGCCGCGAAACCCTAACGCGGATCTTAGACTAGAATTCTAGGCGAAAAACAAAACTAGTTAACAAATTAACTAAAGGTTAGATGCTACAACCTTTGTAGATCCGGTTATCCTCTTCCTTGGCTCCACGTAGGCATCCTCTCGCTGTCCATCTCGATTCCCAAACTCGAACGTCGGCTTCACCGGAGAATAGAGCGGACTAGGTCGTCGGCTTCGTGCCGAAGATGATCTACGTCGAGGCATCGCAAGTTCAAGCTCCGACTTCATCAAGTGGTGAAACTTGTGAAGAAAACACCCAAAACAACTTGGCAAGGGGTAGAGGGTGAAGATATAGGAGGTGGGTTCACTTTAGAATTGGATTTCACTCACTTTTGCTCAAGTTGCCATTGATGGCATCAAGCTTTTCTTGAAAAAGAAGATGATCAAGAAGAAGATAGAATATCATTTGTCATTTTAAAAATGAAACTAATATGAATACTTATCATATCTTGACCATGGTCAAGTGTAAAGATTAAACTAAGGTTAGTGGGAATGGTTAGGGTTAAGGATGAGATAAGAATGGTTGACTTAATCAAAGCTTCAAGAAGCTTCAACATAAAGACAAAATAAGCCACCATCCTTACTAATATCCAAAATGAATAAATAAATAAATAAATAAGTGAATAAACAAAACCCTAACCATTCATATAACCATGGTTTAATCTTTACACAAACCCAAGTGAGCAAGTATCATCAAACATGATACAAACTAGTGTACTAAAGTATATCACATATACAATGTGCACATCAAGTGAGAAAACCCATTTAAAGTGAACCAATACTAGGTAATGTAAAGTAATATATCAAATATATAATTATACATTAAATCATTAAATCAACATTTGATTCAACGATCCGGTCATGTCGCACATAACCGACTAGTATCCAATGTATCGATTTATCGAATCAATGATTCGATAACTAGGTCATATCGAATATAACCAATCGAAACATTAATCGCGAGAATGAAATACGGTATCACATACACGCATTATTCTCGGTCCTGCACATATCTCATATGCGCTCCTATTTCGTTTCGCCTGAGCCAGGAAACCTCTGTGTAGGACTCTAAAGACTCGTCAATACGCCGGTAGCAGATGATGATCATATCAAGCACCCACAAGCCGCAAGCGGTCTGCTAAACGTAACGACCATCCGGGTATTGAGCGATCAGAAGATCGACGAGCTAGCCCGCTCACACTACTGTGAATCCAACCAGTAACACTTACCGTACAGTCCGGTCTGTTCGTCTGATACGTCGCATATCAAGTCTAGGGGTGGTAAACGTCAGACCCCAATACTCGATAAGTCGTGCCGATGTGAGGCTCATAACGGGTCGAGAAACTACTGGTAACACTTACCAGCAAATCTCTGATCATCCCTGGCCAGGGACTTCCCTGTTACGGCCAATCGAGCACAGCGCAACATCAACCCCCAATACCGGGAGAGACGAAACCCCTCCTATCTCTCATTGCCTCCATGTGACTCGGGACTGTACCCAAAGACCACCATTTTGCACGCCCTCATGGACGTGGTAAGGTGGAGATCAAAGCACAGTGGGAATCACACAAGACTCTATGATGATCTCGGGTCTACAGACTAACCTGCACAAGTGTCACCTGAGAACTGCCATCTGACGTGAGGTATAATACCATCTGGGAGTTCTCGGCGAGTCCGTCCAGTGTACCCAGTCTCCACTGAGCACCCGTACACCATCTCTGATGTCAAACACCAATGGATATAGGATCATCTATCGCCCATCTCATGGGTCGCGAAGCGTGTACGCTAGTCTACACTGGTATATCGATGCCCCGTCTCGATATACCTATGACTAGGGACCTTGAAGGATGTACTTATGGACTACCATGCCCCCACTGGTATGATCTGCATCATAGTCCAGGCAGTCAAGTACACATCCTAAGGGATTTGCCAACATGTAAACATAAGACAGTTTAAAGAGACTTAGTGTACATGTTAAGATAAAGAGTAACCAGATAGCATACTATCATATCGAGCAAGAAAGTCATCTCTATATATGTCCAAGCATCCAATATAATATACATCATCTGTACAATACTGGCCTTTAGGGCATACATACAACTAACAATCTCCCACTTGCACTAGGGCCAGCTGCTGTAGTATCGCATACCCAGCATCCCAAAGAGTCTCTCAAACTGTGTCTGGGGAATGACCTTCGTGAGTGGATCCGCCGTGTTGTTCTTCGTGTCAACCCTCCTGACCTCGATCTCCCGGCGATCAACTATCTCCCGGATCAGGTGATACCGCCTCAGAATATGCCTGGATCGCTGATGGGACCTGGGTTCCTTGGCCAAAGCCACTGCTCCATTGTTATCGCAATACAAAGGTTGTCACGTCCCGAAAGTACGGAACATGACCGGCACTTAAACTACGAAACGTCTCGAGGCGTACGTAATCTAAGTAAACCGAAAACCCAGAAATCCAAACCAAGAAAAGAAGTAGAGTGAAGGAAAACCAATTTAAAACAAGTAGTTTTAATAGCATAAGCTGAATTATGCGGTTTTTAAGAACATCAAAATTTACTGAAAATTTCAGCAGAGTCTCCTTTGTAAAAACTGGCTCCCAAACGGGCTACAACATGAATAGTATACGAAACCAATAAAAAGGCATCCCCAAGCGGGAGCTAGCTCTTCGTCAATCGACGGTCACAACCACACAAGCAATATAATATACAACGCAAACGGCGAGGATCAAAACTCAAAAGGAACTCAAAACCACCAGAAATATAACGAGCGACTCTAAGGTCGAATGAATAAACAACACTGGTCTCTAACTCAATAAATACATGTTTGGTTGATGGAATTTACTAGATACAACTGAATAATATCATACAAGGTAAATAATGGGAGTATGATACAAGTAAACCCACCTACTAGCAAATCACCCGAATGAAACTATGCCCGCAAAGCCGTAAGGAAACCTGTACGGCAAACCTGCAAGAAACTGGGGCACAACGGGGGTGAGTTGCCAACTCGTGAATAGAAAATATCTACGCACAGAAATCGCATAAATAACGCAATCCTAGGTCAATGATCATAATATAGCCTCAAAAATGTATATAACATGTAGCCTATAACAAGGCTAGGGTAAATATCTAACCGAGTGAAATCTCATGTGCCCGTGTCGGTGCCTCAGGTAGCAATATATCGTATGAATGATGTATGAATGCATGAAACCGAATACATGTAATGAAGAAACTGTTTTCATAAATTAGTGAGATTTCCTTCGTATTTTAAACTGAGGTATCATAATGAAATCAGTATCAACAGTGTCTAGCATCGACACAAAACATAAATCTCACTGTCTCGAAATATCAATGTCTCAATCTCAATATCTAGGGCGCCGTCAGTCCGGACCGGCCCCTACCATCCATCTCAAGACCACGACGGTATCCTCCGGATATCCGACGCGCGGTAGGTAGTGCTCCCAAGCCAGGCTCAACGTCAACACCACATTCCTCTTGCCCCGGGGTACCATACCGGGTCCACCATGTACCCGTGACGGTTCCTCCACTCCTCGACACGGAACTCCAAAACCACAGCAAACTCATGGTGGACGACACTTTACATCACTAGAAAACCGCAACATTTTATATTTTAAAAGATCATAAGTTGTAAATTTTGCGGCTTTCCCCGAAATCCAGAAATATCATAAATCTCAAGAAATCATCACAAGTGCATATGTCAATGATAATGAACTAGGCGTGAACAACTGAATAACAGTATGCATGAAGTGGTAGATAATAACTACAATGTCTAATATGGCATATAAGGGAAGTACACTAATATCATGTCAAAACTACCAGCTAACAATCTAAGTCAAGCAATTATATTCTCTAAAGTGTACGTGACATGGCAATTACCGATGAAGATGTGTGTGAGCCGGCAAGTAGGTGTACGTGGTACATACGCATCATCGGTAATGGTGCTGGTGTCCTAACAGCATGATATCAATAATGGAATATGCAGCAAAATAAATATGCGAGGCAGAGCGAACAGCAAAAAAGTGCGGGAGCTGAATACTAGACACAACGATAACTAATCTACAATAATCTAATATAAGTCCTACGAATGGTGCCTTTTGAAATAACACGAATCATGGTGTTTTGAAAATAGGGCTACGGTGTTTTTATGAAAGGATACGTCGTTTTTGAAATATCCGTAGATTCCATTGAGCTGTCCTTAAAAATGCCCACGATTCGTTAGTTTTTGAAATTGTCACGACCCAAGTTTGGATGTGACAGGCACTCAGATTATATCATATCTAAAGATATGCACAATCCAAGTAAGCCAAAAACCCAGATCAAAATACCTTATTTCGGAATTATTTAGAAAAATTTAGTTTTGAAGTAAAAATCTCAAGTTATGAAGTTAATTCATTTAAACAGTAATAAGGTTAAGTTTAGTTGCATTCCGAGTTGGAATCAACAATGTTAACAATAAACATGAATATAAACATATAGGACATCACTGAATCTCATAAATAAAGAAGCTATGAAACTGATCAACCGATCTCAACTATACATATACATACCATCTCTCATTTCTAAGTCAAAATACAAGTCTGATGGAGTCTTTCTAGATACAAAAGTACAAAATGGAAGGTTACTACATATGTAACCTACCTATCAAAAGATGGAATATAACAGCAAAAGTGATCCTGCCTCGCAGCTACCCGTCCACTCTATCCCTGCAAGGAACTGTGGCACAACGGGGATGAGTTGCCAACTCAGTGAATACGACTAACATATAACGGCGAATAAAGTAAATATGACAATCATGCTACTGAATATGAATCAATATGATATATGAGTATATGTGAAATCCAACAATAAATCTCATTATACTTCTGAAATCACAACTCAAGTAAAATCATTTCTCGGTGTCCATCAACGACACAAAATCTTCATTTCTCATAGGCATCATTCCCCGAATGATCCTATACTCATAATATCGGTCGTTATCCTCTAGATACACGCCGTAACTCTATAACCAACTCCGGTATCGAGTAACCTCGCTAGGCTCCCCCATTTCAATACGGCTATCCTGCCCCTCGATCTCGACCGGGTCCACCCTGTATCCAACTGTATAGCTCCCTCACTCAGTATGGATAACGTAAATCCGCGACCGTATATCTCCCCCACTCGGTCCGGAATAAAATCAAAAACAGAAATCAACTCAGGGTGGACATGTCACATCAATCATGAAAACTGGATTTATGTAGTAGTATTCAAAAACTCAAAATCATAAATCCTCAATTCTGCATCTATCTCATATCCAACATGGAAGTACGCATAAAGCAACAGGATGTAAATAATAAATTCTATCAATACACTTGACATATGAAATACAATATAATCCATGTTAATAAGTATGATATTTAAGTGTATGTGACATGGCAATATCGACGAGGTGTGTGTAGCATATAAGATGTGCACGTGGCATGACTCGTCGATACTTGTGAAGTGTCTAACAACTAAGCAATATACACATATTTTAATGCATGAAATTCTAACATTTAAACATGATGATATGAATATCACATTAAGTAAAACCATGGGCGAAACACGCCATCTTTACTAAATTCCCCGGTAGATGATTAGTCTACTCACCGGAAAGTCGAATCTACTCCGGAATCGCTAATCCTTTCCCTTTCCTCGCGGCTTCCTTATTTCTCGTATCCGTATCTAAATATGCAAAGTTAACGCGTATAAGCAAAATAGCTATTCCGACATAACGGATATAGAAACACGCTAACCCACATAAGTTATATACTATCTGATCTTTTCAAGTTATTAAACACTTAGTTTTGCTGGATTTTAAATCCTAATCTGTACTGGTTCAGACATTAAAACGCGACGTAGTTTCGTCGTGTCGTATTTAGCATTTTACGATTCTTTTTCCGATATATCATTCCAGATTTAAACTACAGTGAAACTAAATTAATTCAACAGTGCCAAATTAGCCTAAATTGAACACTGTAGACTACCCAATTGGCCAAACCCCCAAAACTTCCCACATGGCCGGCGACGCCGGCCAAACCCCTTCTGTCGCCGGCCCAAAACCGGCCCCCTGCCTCCGTCTTCTTGTGGTGTGTTCTAGTTGTTACCTACATCATTTCTACTCTGTTGAATTTATTTAATTAAGTTCCAGATTAAAGCAGATATTAACAGACTCTAATTTTGCTAAAATACGATATTGTGTAACTTATCTAAACTATACTTAACTAAACTACAGAGCTTAATTACCTACTGTGATTTAGAATTTTACCTTCCTATTTGTTGTAGGAATAACCCTTCTTGATCAATCAACTCCTCTTAGCTTGAGGATGAACAATCTCCATGAACAAGCTCCTCAATCCTCTTCTTCTTCCTCTTATTTTCTTGTTATTCCCTTTTTCTCTTTTAGTTTTTCTTTTCTCTTAATTCTCTTCAGTTTTAATTCATGTTTTGATCTGAGAAAGAGTTATATATGTGAGAGGAGGAAGGGATAAGAGAAGGTGGAGGTGTCTTGAGCTTGAGTGTGCATGATTCATGCAAGAAGGAGGTGGAAAGAAATTGGAATCATGCAAGCATGAGGTGTTCTTACATTATCTTCTATTTTCCTTTGATTTATCTTGAATTATCTTCAGAACTGAAATGATTTCATTTATCCACTTAAACCCTTGACAAAAACCTATTTGCATAAAATCTAACTTTTTTACAATTTAACCCCTCATAACTTACTTATTATAAAACACATCTTTTGTTAAAATGAAGCTAAATTTTCCATTAAAACCCTTATAACTTATTTAATTTATATTCAAAAATTCTAATTTAATTTGTATTACATATAACTTATGAAGATTAACATATTTGATTTTAACCATTTTGTGATTTATCAGCTTATTCCTAATTTAATTAATTTTATTTATTTCTAGGTTTTTCCTAATTGTTACAATATTCCCCCCTTAAGAAAATTCGGTCCCCGAATTTAAACTAATTACTAGACATACATATGAAAAGATGTGGAAATTTCTTTCGCATTGCATCCTCCGTCTCCCAAGTAATCTCCTCGCGATCCTTTCCTTGCCAGAGAACTTTTACAGATGGCAGTGTCCTCGATCGTAGTTGCTTTGCCTGTCTGTCCAAAATAGCAACTGGCTGCACTGTGAAGGATAGATCTGGCTCAAGCTGTAGAGTCTGATGCTGGATCGCATGAGATGGATCGTGAAGATATCTGCGAAGCATCGAAACGTGGAACACTGGATGTACATCGGGAAAACCAGGTGGAAGTGCTAACCGATAAGCCACAGCGCCCACTCTCTCTAAAATCTCATATGGTCCAACATATCTGGGGCTGAGCTTCCCTTTCTTCCCGAAGCGCATCACACCCTTCATTGGAGATACTCGAAGGAACACATGATCTCCCACATCAAACTCGAGTTTGCGTCGTCTTCGATCTGCATATGACTTCTGTCTGCATTGAGCCGCTTTCATTCTTTCTCGTATCAATTGAATCTTCTCGGTAGTTTCCTGTACTATCTGCGGTCCCAATATACTACTTTCACTAAGTTCCGTCCAGCAAACAGGTGATCTACATTTCCTTCCATACAAGGCCTCAAAGGGTTCCATCTGGATCGTCTCTTGAAAACTATTGTTGTATGAGAATTCCACCAAAGGTAGGTGACGATCCCAACTACCACCGAAATCTAGGCTACAAGCCCGAAGCATATCCTCTAGTATCTGAATGGTCCGCTCCGACTGACCGTCTGTCTGTGGGTGGAAAGCTGTACTAAAACTCAGTCGTGTACCAAGAGCGTCCTGAAGTTTCTGCCATAGCCTGCTCGTGAACTGGGCACCTCGATCCGATACTATGCATGTCGGCACTCCATGTAGACGTACAATCTCATCGATATAAACCTGTGCATACTGAGCAAATCCATATGTCGTCTTCACTGGAAGAAAATGAGCGGCCTTCGTCAGCCTATCCACAATCACCCAAATGGAATCGTACCCTCTGCTAGTCTTGGGTAGACCCACCACGAAATCCATGGAAATCTGTTCCCATTTCCACTCTGGAATGGGTAAGGGTTGCAGCTCTCCGGCTGGCCTCTGGTGTTCTGCTTTAACTTGCTGACAAGTCAGGCATCGAGAAACAAAATCCGTAACATCTTTCTTCATTCCTTCCCACCAATAATTATCCTTCAAATCACGATACATTTTTGTGGAACCAGGATGAATACTGTATACTGACCTGTGGGCATCCTCCAAAATCTCACGCCTCAATCCGTCAGAATCTGGCACACAGAGACGAGTCCTAAAACGTAACACTCCATAATCATCAATCACGAACTCCGTCTCCTTGCCCTGCCTAACATGATCCATAATCTCCATCATGCGAGTATCTGTAGGCTGCGCATCTCGAATACGATCCAATAGCTGAGGTCTGGTGCGAACATGTGCTAACTGACCTCCTGCCGATGTGAACTCAAACTGTATACGACTATCACATAAAATCTGCCAGTCTGTAGAAGACTGTCTCTGCAAAATGCTCAAGTGAGATAATTTACCTCCAGGCCTCCGACTCAAGGCATCTGCTACAACATTTGCTTTGCCTGGATGGTACAAAATCTCACAGTCGTAATCTTTCACCAATTCCATCCATCTACGCTGCCTGAGGTTCAGATCCTTCTGTTGAAAGATATACTTTAAACTTTTATGATCTGTGAAGATTTGACACGTTTCTCCATACAAATAATGTCTCCAAATCTTCAATGCGAAAACTACAGCAGCCATCTCTAGATCATGAGTGGGGTAATTTTGTTCATGCCTCTTCAACTGCCGAGAAGCATATGCTATAACCTTGCCGTGTTGCATCAACACACAGCCTAAGCCCACTCTAGAAGCATCGCAGTACACAACGAAACCCCCTGATCCAGAAGGTAAAGATAATACAGGTGCAGTCGTCAAACGTGTCTTCAACTGTTGGAAACTCTGCTCACACGCATCTGTCCACTGAAAAGGAACTTCCTTCCTAGTCAATCCTGTCAAAGGTGCCGATATCTTTGAGAAATCCTGTACGAAGCGTCTGTAATAACCTGCCAGACCTAAGAAACTCCGAACCTCTGTAACTGATATAGGCCTGGGCCAGTGTTGTACCGCTTCAATCTTCTTTGGGTCAACGCATATACCTTGTCTTGTAACTATATGACCCAAGAAATCCACACTATCGAGCCAAAAAGCACACTTAGAAAATTTAGCATACAGCTGATGCTCTTTCAAGGTCTGTAATGTGATACGTAAATGCTGCTCGTGCTCCGTCTGACTCCGAGAATATACAAGAATATCATCTATGAATACTATAATAAACCGATCGATAAATGGTCTAAAGATACGGTTCATCATATCCATAAAAGCTGCTGGAGCATTGGTAAGTCCGAACGACATCACCAGAAATTCATAATGCCCATATCTCGTACGAAACGCCGTCTTCGGAATATCGTCCTTCCGAACCCTCAACTGATGATATCCTGACCTCAAGTCAATCTTTGAGAATAATCCTGCTCCTTGCAACTGATCGAACAAGTCATCTATTCGTGGTAATGGATACCTGTTTCGCACCGTGACACGATTCAGCTGTCGGTAGTCGATGCACATCCTCATACTACCGTCCTTCTTCTTTACAAATAACACAGGAGCTCCCCACGGTGAAACACTAGGACGTACAAGTCCTCTATCTAACAACTCTTGCAATTGGCTTTTGAGTTCTTTTAATTCCGTCGGTGCCATTCGATATGGTGGTATAGAAATAGGCCCTGCACCCGGAATCAAGTCGATACAGAATTCAATCTCTCGATCAGGTGGCAATCCTGGTAACTCTGCAGGAAATACCTCAGGGAATTCTCGTATGATCGGGATTTGGTCCAATGGAACTTCAGCGACCCCTATGTCCTGAATAAAAGCCAAGAACCCAAGACAACCCTTCTTCAAAAGCCGCCCCGCACAAAAAGCAGAAATCATGTTGACAGGGGTTAACTTGCAATTCCCCTGCACAACAAACACCGGTTCACCTGGAAAACAGAAGCTAACCGCTTTTCCTCTACAATCTACATAGGCATGACAAGCGGCTAACCAATCCATCCCAAGAAGTATATCAAAATCCAACATGTCCAGGAGAATCAGATCAACTAGCGAATCTCTATTACCAATACGCACCGAACACGATCTAAATACGTGCCGAGCTATAAAGGAATCTCCAACTGGAGTAATCACTACCAATGGTAACTCTAATAAAGACGACTCCTTCCCCAATAAAAGTGCGAATCGTGACGATACATAAGAGTGTGTAGAACCGGGATCAAATAAAACATGTGCCTCTACTGAGCATACTGTAAGAGTACCTGTCACGACTGCATTTGATGCCTGGGCATCCTGTGGAGTTAGTGCAAAAACCCGTGCCTGGCCCGTGCCCGCATCCTGTCGTCCTCTACCTCTATCTCCTCTACCTCTCTGAGCACGTCCTGCATAGCCTCGACCTCGTGGTGCAACTGCCTGGCGTGTAGCGCCAACTGGGGAAGGAAGTAAAGCCATCGGTGTAGGAGATGGAAGGGGTAAAACAGCCTGTGGAGCAACGGTCCCGCCCTGAGATCTACAATCTCTCGCAAAGTGTCCGGGAATTCCACAACTATAACAGGTAGATGGTGGTCTCTGATCACCAGGATAAGAACTGAACATCTGGCCCTGTGTCCAATCTCGTCCAACACTGCGGCCTGGAGTATATCTGCCTGGATAAGACCCTCTACTTCGGCCAAGCTGTCTATTTGTCGGCACGAATGGTCTACTCCTCTTTGGCTCCGGAACGACTCCTGACTGGCTCAAACGCTCCTCTACTCGAATCGCCGCATCCATGGCCTGTGCATATGTATCAAAATGCTGGGAGCCTATCGCCAGATACAACTGTGTGTCCAAACTCCTTAGGAACCTTTTCACCCGAAGCTCCTCTGTAGGTACTAAGTATGGAGCATATCGCGACAGCTGGGTGAATCGTAAGTCATAATCTGCTACTGACATACTTGCTGATTTCTTCAACGCTTCGAAACTGCTAGCTCTAGCATCCCTCACACTCTCGGGAAGAAATCTGGCAAGAAAGACTGTAGAAAACTCAGTCCACGTCATCGGAGGAAGATTCGTAGCTCGCCCTCTCTCCATCGACTCACACCACTCCTGTGCAAGTCCTTCCAAACGAAAGCTAGTCAGCTCAACTGACCTCGCATCAGAACATCGTAATGATCTACCAATCCTCGCCATCCTATCAAGAAAAGACTGAGGATCTACCGCCACATCGGTCCCTGTGAATACCGGTGGTCTCAATCTCATAAACTCCGCAAGTGATACCTCCATCACTCTCGTATCTACTGGTGCTACCGTCTGTATAGGCTGTACCTCGGACTCTGCTACGGTCGGTGCTGGATCTGATCTCGAAGCTCGAGTGGTCTCAGCTAACTGTCCTACCACTCGCTGTAATCCCAACATACCCTCCTCGATCCTAGTCATGCGATCTGGAGGAGGAGGATCAGCATGCTCATGCACCTCCTGCATGTCCGGTGTACCAGTCCTCGTCACAGGCGGACTCGCCCTAGCTGCATTCCTGGCTGCGGCTCGCCTAGCCCGCGTAGCCATAGCAACTGGAACAAGAAACGAGAGTTGATAAGGTGTGGGAACAGAAGAATTCAATAACGGAGAATCAACGGAAGAATAGATCAAGATAAACATCCTAAGGTTAGTTAGGCTGAATACGATAACGTAAATATGCCGCGGAACATACGTACGGTACTGCATTCGTCCTAATTCACCTACTCCATCAAACCAAAGGTCATCCTAACTCTCAGACTTACATCAACCTATTGAAATCCCTTACTGAATTCCGTAAGGTTACTCCTAAGCTCTGATACCAACTTTGTCACGACCCAAGTTTGGATGTGACAGGCACTCAGATTATATCATATCTAAAGATATGCACAATCCAAGTAAGCCAAAAACCCAGATCAAAATACCTTATTTCGGAATTATTTAGAAAAATTTAGTTTTGAAGTAAAAATCTCAAGTTATGAAGTTAATTCATTTAAACAGTAATAAGGTTAAGTTTAGTTGCATTCCGAGTTGGAATCAACAATGTTAACAATAAACATGAATATAAACATATAGGACATCACTGAATCTCATAAATAAAGAAGCTATGAAACTGATCAACCGATCTCAACTGTACATATACATACCATCTCTCATTTCTAAGTCAAAATACAAGTCTGATGGAGTCTTTCTAGATACAAAAGTACAAAATGGAAGGTTACTACACATGTAACCTACCTATCAAAAGATGGAATATAACAGCAAAAGTGATCCTGCCTCGCAGCTACCCGTCCATTCTATCCCTGCAAGGAACTGTGGCACAACGGGGATGAGTTGCCAACTCAGTGAATACGACTAACATATAACGGCGAATAAAGTAAATATGACAATCATGCTACTGAATATGAATCAATATGATATATGAGTATATGTGAAATCCAACAATAAATCTCATTATACTTCTGAAATCACAACTCAAGTAAAATCATTTCTCGGTGTCCATCAACGACACAAAATCTTCATTTCTCATAGGCATCATTCCCCGAATGATCCTATACTCATAATATCGGTCGTTATCCTCTAGATACACGCCGTATCTCTATAACCAACTCCGGTATCGAGTAACCTCGCTAGGCTCCCCCGTCTTAATACGGCTATCATGCCCCTCGGTCTCGACCGGGTCCACCCTGTATCCAACTGTATAGCTCCCCCACTCAGTATGGATAACGTAAATCCGCGACCGTATATCTCCCCCACTCGGTCCGGAATAAAATCAAAAACAGAAATCAACTCAGGGTGGACATGTCACATCAATCATGAAAACTGGATTTATGTAGTAGTATTCAAAAACTCAAAATCATAAATCCTCAATTCTGCGTCTATCTCATATCCAACATGGAAGTACGCATAAAGCAACAGGATGTAAATAATGAATTCTATCAATACACTTGACATATGAAATACAATATAATCCATGTTAATAAGTATGATATTTAAGTGTATGTGACACGGCAATATCGACGAGGTGTGTGTAGCATATAAGATGTGCACGTGGCATGACTCGTCGATACTTGTGAAGTGTTCTAACAACTAAGCAATATACACATATTTTAATGCATGAAATTCTAACATTTAAACATGATGATATGAATATCACATTAAGTAAAACCATGGGCGAAACACGCCATCTTTACTAAATTCCCCGGTAGATGATTAGTCTACTCACCGGAAAGTCGAATCTACTCCGGAATCGCTAATCCTTTCCCTTTCCTCGCGGCTTCCTTATTTCTCGTATCCGTATCTAAATATGCAAAGTTAACGCGTATAAGCAAAATAGCTATTCCGACATAACGGATATAGAAACACGCTAACCCACATAAGTTATATACTATCTGATCTTTTCAAGTTATTAAACACTTAGTTTTGCTGGATTTTAAATCCTAATCTGTACTGGTTCAGACATTAAAACGCGACGTAGTTTCGTCGTGTCGTATTTAGCGTTTTACGATTCTTTTTCCGATATATCATTCCAGATTTAAACTACAGTGAAACTAAATTAATTCAACAGTGCCAAATTAGCCTAAATTGAACACTGTAGACTACCCAATTGGCCAAACCCCCAAAACTTCCCACATGGCCGGCGACGCCGGCCAAACCCCTTCTGTCGCCGGCCCAAAACCGGCCCCCTGCCTCCGTCTTCTTGTGGTGTGTTCTAGTTGTTACCTACATCATTTCTACTCTGTTGAATTTATTTAATTAAGTTCCAGATTAAAGCAGATATTAACAGACTCTAATTTTGCTAAAATACGATATTGTGTAACTTATCTAAACTATACTTAACTAAACTACAGAGCTTAATTACCTACTGTGATTTAGAATTTTACCTTCCTATTTGTTGTAGGAATAACCCTTCTTGATCAATCAACTCCTCTTAGCTTGAGGATGAACAATCTCCATGAACAAGCTCCTCAATCCTCTTCTTCTTCCTCTTATTTTCTTGTTATTCCCTTTTTCTCTTTTAGTTTTTCTTTTCTCTTAATTCTCTTCAGTTTTAATTCATGTTTTGATCTGAGAAAGAGTTATATTTGTGAGAGGAGGAAGGGATAAGAGAAGGTGGAGGTGTCTTGAGCTTGAGTGTGCATGATTCATGCAAGAAGGAGGTGGAAAGAAATTGGAATCATGCAAGCATGAGGTGTTCTTACATTATCTTCTATTTTCCTTTGATTTATCTTGAATTATCTTCAGAACTGAAATGATTTCATTTATCCACTTAAACCCTTGACAAAAACCTATTTGCATAAAATCTAACTTTTTTACAATTTAACCCCTCACAACTTACTTATTATAAAACACATCTTTTGTTAAAATGAAGCTAAATTTTCCATTAAAACCCTTATAACTTATTTAATTTATATTCAAAAATTCTAATTTAATTTGTATTACATATAACTTATGAAGATTAACATATTTGATTTTAACCATTTTGTGATTTATCAGCTTATTCCTAATTTAATTAATTTTATTTATTTCTAGGTTTTTCCTAATTGTTACAGAAATAGGTAAGAAGTCTAATCTAATCTAACAACTACACTAAACTATACGGCTGAACTAACAAGCTGAACTACAGGTAAGGAAACCGCCTATCATCTGAGTCGATACATATACATACCTGTATATGTATAGTCGGTGATCCCGCCTCAACAATATCATATCCGATACCATATCTATAATCAGGCATCCCAAGTCAAGAGTGCGGATCAATCATCAATATAGCTCGTACGTAAATCTGTCGTACGACATCCCAAATCTGGGTACGGGTCAATATCACATTCATCATACTATTCACCTGGTATCCTCTTTATCAAATATTATGATCGGGGTACTGATCTACGTATAGTACCATACTGATACCGCCTACGTATGCATGGACGTGTGTGAAACACTACGTCAAGGACCCGCTACAACGTCATGTCGTATCTAAGATACGAACCCTGCTATATCACCGATCTCACGGCCTCAAATCGAATCTCATCGACTCAGCTCAATCCCAAGTATCATCCTCAATCCGTATGTGAACACATAGTCCCATACCTATGTGAACACATATCTATAAAGAATCCCATGAGTACATATCAATAGGAATGTATGCAAGTATGTATGTGTGTATGTGTAGTGCAACACTACCCTAGGGTTCGCAACACTAAAAATAGTCCAACACACAAATATCCATCCTAAGCATCGTTATTAATCCTAAATAACATATAATAATTGTTGGTGTGTATACGCATCTGTATACACCACCACGGACTGCGGGGGTGCTATACGCCATCCACCCGACTTCTCCCCGTAGATATAAATCTACTCACCTGGTCCTCGCTAGCCGGTGCCGACGTTGCCACGCGCTTGCTTGTCGTCTCGAAGTCCACATAGGGGTACCTACATATCATAACGCACCATATCTCATTAAAATCCGACTCATGATCAAAACGACGCACGAATCCCACATAGGTCAAAACCTATGGTTGCTTTCACAAATCAACCCAAAAACCCTCGGCGTCGGAGTACAACCGCCAAACCATCGAGAAAAACCCAAATACACTCATTTGCACATTCACGAACACTAATTTTAATACAAACTAGGTTAAAATTCACAAAAACCTCAATTTTGCTTAAAAAGTCATTTTTCCGAAAATCTAGCAAGCACAAATCACCGTTTTAGTACAAAACTCGATGTATAAATGAATCTAGCGGCCACAATATTCGCTAAATATCTTAAATAAGTCATAAAAACAATTCCCATAATTTAATCTCATTAAATTCCAAAAGCCCTAAAATTCTAGTTTACAAAATACCTAAATTTTAACAATTTTATAGCAAAAATGTACAAACTACAATCTAGCTTGGATTTTCATGAACTAAAAGCATTAAACCACTCAATATAATATTTATAATGACATGAAACCTTAATTTGAATTTTATCTCACAAGAATATATTTATTTTAAAACCCTAGTTTACAATTTAGCATAATTAACAAATTTTTTTAACTAACCAATAACAACTAGCTACTAATCTTGTTTTAACATGTCATAAGAGCCTAAAAACATCACACAACCATACACCAATCTCACAAAACCCTAACTTGATTTTAAACCTAAATTCTAGAATTTCCAAACCCTAACTTGAAGATTTATAACTAGCAATTCAACCACTTTAACACTTAACTAAGCTAACATAAGTATTAATCAACAATTTAACTACAGGGTTAACATTATACCTCCACAATTTTGTAGATCCCATTTAAAATCTAGCCATCCAAAATGCTCTCTTGTCACCCCAATCCATGCTTGAAATGCTAAGGAATAATGGGTAAGAGTCGGATTTGGATTTAGATTTGAATTTGCATGGATTTTGAAGTGATTTGTGGATTTTTTTTTGATGAAGAAAAGAGTGGGATTTGGGGGGGCTTCTGCTGTTGGGAGGGGGAGAATTTCGGCCAGAAATGGGAGTGAGGAGAGAGAGGGAGGTAGAGAAAATACAAGGGAGGAAAGTCCAAGTCAACATAAAGTCAAAAGTCCACCTAATTCATCCATTTTCTTTTCTTTTCTATCATTTCTTTTCCTTTGAAATTCAAGTGGGGAATAAATGGGGGCTGCTGAATTTGGCTAAGGGGAGGAGTAAATGGGGGTGTGTGGGTGTGGGTACGGGTGTGGGGTGATGAAAAATGATAAATACAATACCCCAAACATCCATTTACGCTAAAAAAAGCCTTTTTTCTTCAATAATTTCTAAACCGTTTTGGCAAATGATTTCGTTCCAAAAACCACATGAAAATTTTTTATTTAATGTTTTATGATGCACAAGATTTGTTTCAACTCATTCCAATTTGTAATTTTCCCTAATTAAATGTATTAGTGACGGTTTAAAATAATAATAAAATAATATTTTTTTCAGAAAATTTGAAATTTCACCAGCGGCTCAATAAACACCAAATAATAGCAATTACATAGCTAGAATATGTATATTTAATTTTTATAATAAGATATTTGTATTTTGACTTTTTACAGAAAACCCCTTTATTTTACCGATTTTTTTCGAAATTTCACCGAAACGATTTTCAAAACGCTACAATCTTCCCCCCTTAAAGAAATTCGGTCCCCGAATTTAAATTCAAACCTCCCCAAATACTAAAACATCTAAGAAAAACCATCAAGTCGTCGGGGCTCCGAAACTGTAAATACATAAAACAAATCGTAGCGCAGTGCATGCGCTTGAAAAAAAAATGAGTATATAACTCAAATCAAAACTCCGCCAAGCATCCCACAATCATCGGAGTCATGGAGAAGACATCAATGCCAAATCCAAATCAAACAAATATGATATAACTCGAAACTATACATGTAAATATCGAATCTATATCTGTAAGTATCTGAAGGAAATGCATGCCAAATCTCTTTAAGTCGCTGTGCAACGCGTATAACACTGCACAGTGGCGGACGTCTACCATAAGAAAATAACTATATACATATATACCTTTGTTTGAAATGTACGTTCCGCCGTTTTGGAAACAATTTAGAAGGGTCTCCTTGTTTTAAACATTTCGTGTCATATCAGACACGTAGGTAAATACTGAGGCTATAGCTCGCTTTTGGGAAATCCCTTCAATAACTATCAATGCATGCAAAATGTATTCAGGTACTGTCCTCTGACTAGTCCTGCTCAGTACGGAAACACATAGCAATATCATAAAAACGTACTGCTCTATAAGAAATCAATCCCAAAATATGCACATGAATACTACGTGTGTCTGGTGCGCACGGAAATCAAAATCCATGAATGTGCCATACATGCGCACAGAAACAACATCTAAGTGCATCGGGTGTGCACGAAACATATGTCGTAGCAACATGTGTGCCTGACAGCAAAATCAGGTGCATCTGACATGCACGAAAAATCTCGATTTAGTGCATCTGGTGTGCACCAAAATCGCATCTCAAGACATGCGCGAAAATTCAAATCAGGTGCATCCATCGTGCACGAAATCATGAAATCCAATATCAAGCGCCGAACGTGCGCAAAATCAATCAGGTGCACAAGGTGCACAAAACAAATATCGAGTATCACAATCGAAATCGAAGTCCAGTGCATCTAAGTACACAAAAGGCGTATCACTGCACTGCAAGCATATATAAACTATACAGAGTGCAGGAACGAAATCGTGTGCGTGCATACGCACAAAATCAACTCAAATGTCTGAAACCGTAAAATTACAAACATGTGAAACCCAAGCACGAAAACGATATCAAGTGTAACACTGTGCAAGAATCGTAAATTCTCAATCATCAAAATCAAATCATGCGAATAAATCACCCAAAACATCGAAATCGATAATGGCGGAATAGTACCGCTCAAGTGCATCCTCTAAGAATCTCGGGCCAACTGTCGCGGTCACTAGTGGGACGTCTCGTCGATGATCATGAACTCTGTCCTGCTGGCGTGCGTAACCATGAACACTCCTGGGTCAAGGTCTTCACTGTGAATTACCAATCTTTCGGTCCATCGGCTCATCGGTCCTGTCAGGTGTGCTAACGGGGACGATTCCGTTCTGGCACTTCTCTGGTCATCTCTTGGTCAATCATCGCGACCACTCGTAAGACAGCATATTACTGGCGTCGGCCTCTGGGTCTCTGAATGTACGTGATACATCTGATCCTGGGTGCAAGTATCATTGCAGCAGTGTCCTGAAAGGAATCCTGCTCACGGTCTCTTCCATGACTTGTCCCTGCCAACTGTCCGGAAGTCATTGTCCTTTCCTATATCTGCATCTTGCTCTGGAACGACTGCATACTCATCGCGACTCCTTCTGGAAGGTAAGTCCAAGTAACATGCCTCGGCAAGCGCAACGCCTCTCTGATGTCGGCGGAGTGGAACGTCATCTCATCTAGATCTGGTGCGAACCTCTTACTCCACTTTTCTCTAATGCCGTCTGCTTTGGAATCGTCTCGTCGCGACTGCATGGACTGAACTCCAACGGCTATCCTCGTATCTGGAGTCTCCCAAGAATGCATCTCACCACCTAGCATCCGAATTAAGTCGAGCCATCCGATCGAGTCGTCAAAACCTCATAATCCCCCCTAAGAGCTCAACCTCTTGGGCACAGTTTAATAGTATCGAGTACATACCACAACATCGGTGGTCCAGCCGTAGAAGGGCAAACCCAAGCCTCACTAATGGCGCCGTAGAACTGCCGCAAACCCGAAGGTTCAAAGGCTTTCACACGGTCATTAAGTCGAGTTAGGGTTTCATTCTTCTAGAGGGACCATAGAATTTCCTGCATGTCTTTCCGACTACTTAAAAATTGGAATAATAGGTTGCAAACATTCGATCGTCTCTGTCGACTCTCAACGTCTCCGCGTGAAATCGTCTCCAGCTGGAATCAATCTATCTGATGACCTCGCATCGGGGTAGGCAAACGATCCACAAGTCCTAGTCATTCATCCTCGATGACTAGCGACCTTCTATCATCTCTTAGTACAACTCGTTCTGCACTAACGCCAGCATCTGGGGCAATATCTCGTCGTTCGCAGCAATAACTAGCTCGCTCGTCTGCACGCTGAACAGTACCTCGACCATCATGAATAAGCAACACACCAACGGTCATCAAAATCTGGTTGGCCTCTGTCAGTGGCCCAATCCTTTGATACTGATCGGCACGTCCGAGAAATCTCATAAAGGCGATCCGCCAAATGCTCGTGGCGCGGAAACACAGTCAAAAGACACCTCTCCACAATCGGGTGTCGCCGGAATCATGCCCTGGTCAGTCCTCGTTCGTGCCGAGCTCGTGCTGACCGCAACTCTAGCCGTAGCTCTCCCTGCCCGTAATCGTGGCAGCAAAACCAAACTGGTACCGACGAGGCTAGATCAGGAAGGAATATAATACTGAACAAGGAAATGTACATCCTAAGGCTTCATAAGTGGAGTGGCGTGTCGTAAATATGCCGCAGAACATACCAACGATACGTCACTCTACTTTAGTCACCTATTCCATCAACCAAGGGTCATCCTACACTCCGAAGGTAAAACCTAACGCTCTGATACCAACTTTGTCACGTCCCGAAAGTACGGAACATGACCGGCACTTAAACTACGAAACGTCTCGAGGCGTACGTAATCTAAGTAAACCGAAAACCCAGAAATCCAAACCAAGAAAAGAAGGAAAACCAATTTAAAACAAGTAGTTTTAATAGCATAAGCCGAATTATGCGGTTTTTAAGAACATCAAAATTTACTGAAAATTTCGGCAGAGTCTCCTTTGTAAAAACTGGCTCCCAAACGGGCTACAACATGAATAGTATACGAAATCAATAAAAAGGCATCCCCAAGCGGGAGCTAGCTCTTCGTCAATCGACGGTCACAACCACACAAGCAATATAATATACAACGCCAACGGCGAGGATCAAAACTCAAAAGGAACTCAAAACCACCAGAAATATAACGAGCGACTCTAAGGTCGAAAGAATAAACAACACTGGTCTCTAACTCAATAAATACATGTTTGGTTGATGGAATTTACTAGATACAACTGAATAATATCATACAAGGTAAATAATGGGAGTATGATACAAGTAAACCCACCTACTAGCAAATCAGCCGAATGAAACTATGCCCGCAAAGCCGTAAGGAAACCTGTACGGCAAACCTGCAAGAAACTGGGGCACAACGGGGGTGAGTTGCCTGTAAGTGCACGGCGGCGCCCCGGCCGTCAATCCGACGCCGGAATGCGGAAGCGGTGAAAAACTTTAATTTTGCGGACTTAGCAAACCGGCACCACCGCGCACTAAACATCCGGATCGTAACCATTAACAAGTCTAAGCTACTAACAAGATAGGGAAGAGAAGTATACCGACAAATCCGAGTCCTCCGGTCTTCTCGTCATCGTTCCGATCTCCTGCGGAATGTCCCGTCTCCTCCTCGTCGCCGGAAGTGCACCACATCGCCTACATCGTTTACGGGCTCCCACCTAAATGCCGAGGCAACTCGGGCACGAAGCCGGCTACTCGACGTGCCCAAGATATGCTGTAGAATATCTAGAGAAGAAGTCTCATTTTTGGGGTTCATGGAATTGCCTTTTGTGGTGGAGGAAAAAAGAGCTTGGAGAGAGGTGGGAAAAATGTAGCATACTAAAGAAATGAGAATAACAATTTTTCCCCACCAAAAGAAATGAATCCCATTCCTTCTCCTAGGAATGGCCGGCCCCCCCTTTCTCAAGTGTGATTGGAGAGAGAAAAAGAAAGGTCAAGGGGGGTGGGTGGAATGCAATGATGCAAGCAAGTGATGATGAAAGAATCCAATGATCACAACCATAACCCACACTCAAAGGCAACCATCATCTCATGCATGATGGCTTCAAAAAGTCAAGCCATCATGAGAAGAAGAAGTCAAGTGATGGTGCTTATCATGAAAACCATCATGATACAAATATAAGCAAAGACCCCCTCCACAAATGCTTATTTGCAACAATGCAAATAAGCCCTCCTCCACCAATCTTCGGCCAATGAACAGAACAATGGAAATCGGCCGAAACGAAAAGCAAACTGGCAACTCCAGAAAACTGGTCCCGTAATAAATTACAGGAAAACCCCGATACTGTGCATACACACCCGCATCTGTATTTCGACCGAAATACAAATGCAATGAGACAAAATCTCCACTGTACTATACTAGGATCCGGCTTATACCAAAACCGGCTAGTAATATCTGTTCGATCCTAATCCGTGCAATACCGCACGTATCTGATCGAACCCTGCCATATATCCATACGGACTATAGTACAAACTGTCCAATCCTGATCCGTGCAATACCGTACGTATCTGATCGGACCTTGCCATATCTCCATACGGCCTCTACAACCTTTCGCCCGAAAGCTGAGTAACTGAATGTGGGGGACTCTAAAGACTCGTCAACACCTTGGTTGTGGATTTAACCACTAGCACGTCAGAGGTATAAGCCAATATGTAACGGGCTGGCAGGTATTGACTAAAAGGAATGTCTGTGAGCGAACTCAGCCTGACAACCCTTCTGAGCCTGTCAGTGACAATATCCGTACAGTCCGGTCCGTTCGTCTATGAGCATCGCATGGCGGGCCTAGGGGGTTGGTAAAAGTCAGACCCCCAAAAGCGGTACAAGTCGTGTCGGAGTGTAGCCCAGAACACCCTGAGATACTACTGGAATACCTACCAGTAAATCTCCTTGCCTTGGCCAAGGACTTCGTGTAATGGCTCTCCTAGACACAGCACGACCTCACCCCCAATACCGGGAGAGACGAACCCCTGAAGATACGCTCACTGCCTCCATGTGGCTCGGGACTGTATCCAACTAAAACCTGTTTGCACGACTCCTTTGAGCCGTGGTAGGGTAGTAATCAAAGTACAGTGGGAACTCACACAAGACAAATTATGATCCCCAGGTCGATGAACTAACCCGCACACATGTCACCAGGTAACTGCCATCTGACGTCTGGTATATGACCAACTAGCATGTTCCCGGCGAGTCCTGTCCGGTGTACTCATAACCCAATGAGCACCTGTATACATCTTAGGTGATCCAACTGACACCAGTGGCTTGTGAGACCGGCCACCGCCCCTCGTCGGGGTCTCGACTTATACACTAGTCTACTCTGGAGTATCGATGCCCTGTCTCGAAACTCACACGACTAGGGACCATTTAAGGATATGCTTATAGACCCCAGCTCCCACTTATATGATCGCCCTCATACTGCTGGTGGTCAAGCAAGAATCCTAGGGGCTCTACCAATGTGTAATAGCGACTTGTCAGGTCACCTGAAACAGTACACGATGATAAAGGTAAACCAGATAGCGTACTATCATCTCGAGTAAGACTGTCCTACCGGGATAGGTCCTCCCTCAATCATTGCAATCACGTGCCTGTGATCCAATAATTGACTCTGAGGGCACTATCTCCAACAATCTCCCACTTGCACTCAAGGCTAATTATTGCGATGCCGCATACTCACAGCCCGTGTGATACCGAACACCCAACTCCTCTACTAGTCAGTCTCACAAAGCTCGTTTGTGAAACTATTGCGGTCGAGGAATAGCCTCAGTGAGTGGATCCGCCTAGATGTTTCTTTCTATGTCTCTCTATATCTCAAGTTCGCGGAGAAAGCCATCTCCCGAAAAGAGCAATACCTGTCTTAAAATGTGTCTGGATGTCTGATGGGACATAGCTCATAAATGAACTCCAAATCCAAACTTCTTAGACTGTATCGTCAACTGAACTTAATCAGTATCATGCGCCATGCCACCCTCAGTATTGCCTTAGACCACCTGTCCAAAATACTGCCCATCATCAGAAGGAAAAACTATAACTCTGACAACCTCCTTGTCGTCCATGTCACCTTGGAAGCCTGGAATGATAACTGTCTCCTGGTTAAGGCTGTCGTTATCATATCCCTAGAACATTCACTTATGTTTTAAAACTGCTTCCGACCGTTTCTCCAGGATTGGATTAAAGTCAACTTATTGCATCTAGTGTAAGAACAACATCTGGTGTGGTACTTGACATCTCATGATTGACTCACTTGCCTGAGCAAGTGATCTGCCAATCATGCACGTCCCTCTCCCCTTTAGTCTGTAAGACACCTTTAGAGAGGGTGACTCCATTACCTGCAGGTACACTACCATGCCAGGAGTCGTCCATTCTAAATACTCTTAGAATGCAGTCAAGTACCCTGATTGGGAAACCACCCAAATCTAGATCTAAAACCATAGATCTAGTAACCAGTATGTCTGATATAAAATCCATTTCCTTTGTGGAGAAACCACTGTGTGACGACCAAAGTATAACCGACTGTAGTATAGGAGTTTCTTTCTATACTCTGTGTATGTCATCCAAACACCAGGATATCACACCCTACTACCTTCTCAACAGATCCATCCTCTATTCTGATGAAGTCAAACCCATGACTGTCACGTCAGAAATAGATGATCTATCTCCGCTACATCTGCTTTAGTCTATAAATAGACATAAGCTACCTGTCCACCAATGCTTCCGCTGCTCCCACTGACTACGACAACCCTCTGGCAGAGTCATATAGACGTAGACTTCTAAAGCCAGTTCAGAACGACGCTATACTCATCCTCCTGCCGGGTCTCGCAGCCTGGAACAACAGCAATGGTAAGTGTGGGTAAACCAGAACCTCCCTGTCACCGTCCTTGAGGCTACCGGAGTACCTCTCGGGTGCCTGAGGTTACCCACCAAATCTGCGGAGTGGCCAATGGAATGTCAATCCAGATTGAATCTTTAGGTTCCTTATCAAATCTTCAGTAATCGTTTGTGGTTCTGGAATTACTTCCAGTTCTACCATACTCCCACTACTGTTTTCTGAAAAAATCCATTTTTAATAAAACTGTGGCGAGTATAGAACAATATTGCTATTGTTCATCCAGATGGTAGAAAATCAACCCTCGTCATAGCCTGGGTCAACCCACAAACAGCCATTACAGAAACGTGCCTTGAGTTGTCCAATGTCTGGTTTTAAGCATAAACCGGACAACTCCCCGTACCTTAACAATGTTAAGATATGAACTGTACTATATCCAATATAGAACCAGAGGCACTGATTTAATTGAACCAGATTCAAATCATGCAGCTGTTCCCAGTGCATGTCAACAAAATGGAAGGAGGCCGATCAGCGTTACTCAACTTAGGAATGCTTCCAATCATGAGTAACCTGAAAGAGAAGCAAGATCTCTTTATCATTACTAGCAACTGAATACCATACACAAGTATCTACATCTTCGATCACTTTGAAGAATCCCGATACTTGCAATATCGGGTTCTCTACTTTATTCAAATACCTACAACTTCTCAAAATTCAGACCCTGTGTTTCCACGAAACACTTGTCTAAAAACTAGAGAAGTCATAAGTAAACCGAATATAGTACGAGAACCAACCCCTCTGTCCTGATGGACCCTGGACAACATACAATACTCTGTATAAGTCCCTTGAGTCTGATAACTCATTCACTGTGTGTCGTAGGTTGAAAACTGTACTTATGGTTAAGAAGAATTACACCGATGTTTAATGCTCCTTACCTAACCATCCACTGATATAGGTAAATGTCATCGACATAATTTCAAAAAGTATATCTCACTCTATGAAAATAGACGTACAGATATATCGATTTGAAATTGGTGCATAACAACGGATATTCAAAACCAAATATTTGCCGACCGGCAAACAATCCAGGTGGCATCCTCAAATATCACCAATTACAACGAATCCCGATATAATGAGGATGATCACCCAATTCCCAATAACTTACTCCCACTCATCATCTGTAAAACCATACAGATGTGAGGATCATACTTGGTAAATACATACCCTGGAGCAAGTGTCTAACTGGAAAATCAGTTTTCGTTTAACAGTACACAGTGAAACTGAAACATTGAAATGTTTCGATGGGGTATCCCGGTATTCCTAGTAATGCCTCTTCCAGTATCCAGATTCACAACTGTAACCGTGTAATTCCTTGCCACCTCTCCAAATCCCCTCATATGTCTTTAGTCTTTACCTTCTGCACACCCCTTTAGGCCAAATGGTTTTCTTCCTGCCCTACCGTTCGGCACCAGCCTATGGTTTGGAAGAAGACTATCCAATAAGCATAATGGGTGTACTGTCCCAATTCTTGGAACACTCGCAATGTGAGAGAAGGTGAAGATAAAATACACCTGAATAAACCTTATTCCTATTTCTCCTGAACCAGGATCCATCCCCGAACTGGAACAAGTTCCTTTCGAGTCCGTATATAACCATACGATGGATTATCCAAATAAACTGTGGATCTTCGTAGTGATACGGAGTGTCCTGAAGAAATACAAAGGTGATTTAGGATTGGCGAAGGAATACTTGGTTTGGTCGTGAATAGCAGTCGCAATTTACTTTGCCCTCTTACTAATCCCTTGCTTTGTCTTAACTCAATACCTTCTGTACACCATCGTTAGGCTAATTGGTTTTCTTCATTCCCTAGCGGTCGGCAACAGCCTAAGGTTTGGAAGAAGACTATCCAATTTGCGTAATAGGTGTACTACTCCTAAACCAAGGAGTACTCGCAACCTGAGAGAAGGTAAAAGGAAAAAAACAACTGAATAGTCCTATCCGTTTTCTCCAGAACCGGAAACCATCCTCGAATAAATTCTTTCGAATTCATATCTAACCATACGATGGTTTTGTCCAATGGAAGTGGACGTTCGTAGTAATACGGGGTGTCCTGGAGAAAAGGGTAAAAGTAGGAGTGACAATGAGGTTAGCAACTCTGACAATCCAAAAGCCGGTGTTTAAGAAGGTTCGGTTAATTTGGTCTCTGAGTCAAAGTCTTAGGGTCGGGTCAATGGTCGCTGCCAAAGAGAGAGAGAAAAGAAACACTCAGCGTGCACTCTAACCTAGATCAGAATGGTTACCAATTTATCTAATCTGGAAACCTCCCACTGTACCTCAAATTCTCCTCCAAACCTAAAAGAAGAATTAGTCGGGGTCACCCGAGGAGTAAACCAACTCATCAGTGGGAATCGGGATCCAACTCTCATCGCAGACAACGTGACGGAATCCACTCACGGTATCACACTCCAGAAGGTATGCGCATATCTGGCAAGTTTCAGTTCTTTTGAAACTCCCGATGAGATTTCTGCCCCATGCTCTTATGACCTTGGCATGAGGTCAAAATATCATAAGTCACATGTCAAGTTCTGCCCATCATTATCCAGGTTAATTTGAATCCACCCGTACATACCCTTGATGTAGGCCAAAATAGTAGTACGACTGTCCCAAACCAACGCATCTATCTATGCAACAGATAAATACCCGGCAGCTACCAATCACTATGCCTTGGCGTGAGGTCAAAATACATAGCTTGAATACTACCGAATATTTAACTGAAATGATGGAGGGCTACGAATGGTTTCTGGCGAAAACCTTTAACGTAAAGAACTTGATATCGTCGAAGGAACGGATAGCTTTTAAAAATATAGTGATGAAAACCGTTGCTAAAGAGGTCACTCCCGGTGAAGGGATCTCGGCTCTTTCCCCTTAGAATGGGGTGCAGGATATTCCAAATGAATACCGCGATGCAAAGCAAAAGTAATCGGCTATAGTGAAGTCATTGCCCTGACGCAAACTTTTTGTCCAAGGGGTCACTCCCGGTGAAGGGATCTCGGCCCTTGCCTCATCGACTGAGGAGCAGGATATTCCAACTGAATACCACGATGCAAAACAAAAGTGAACGTCCTTGCAATAACAGCTTTTTGAAAAGTGTTCCAACAATATCAGATTAGGTTTGTTTTTAAACTTGCATTGATCCGAATCAATGCAGTCCCATCAATTGATCACACCAAAAAGAACGAAAATATACTGACGTACGTATATGCCATCCGCATTCGCCACTGGGTCCCGTCATTACCCGTTAGGTTAGCTAACTAACGACAGAGCGGGGACTGGACTAGCGCGGATGTAAAACATATACAACATCTACTAATATATATACCAATATATTATATTTCGCTCAAGGCGTGAAAAGAAATGCAACATCACAGAAAATGTACAGCATCACAGAAACAATACAGATATCTGGGATCCCCGGGTTTCACAGAGCCACTGAAACCCGACGTTCCCCTGGTCGTGTGGATAGCCTGTGCAATGAAATCCTAGACCCCTACGGGCGCGGCAAGTCACCCGCCAAAACCTGAAGCGAGGCAGCCTCCTTCAGTACCGTGAATCGACCACCCAGCACTTCACGGAATCCGGCAACTTGGGCACCCCTCCTGGGTCAACCTGTACCCCCTACGAGTGCGACGAATAGCCCGCCAATTCCAGAGTGAAGCCCCCTCCGTCTCAATGCCATGAGATGCGGGCTTGTTGCCCCCTAGAACCCGGCTATCCGTGCACCCCTCCTGGGGTAATCCTAGTACAGAAAGTAAAATATACATACACCGGGTACAACGACCGCAACCTGGCCGTGCCCCAAAAATAATAATACAATCAGGCAGTGACGGCAGTCCACATGTCGGACGCTCGCCCCGCAAAATCAAATGTACATAATACAACCACAACTGTACTAGCATTGCATCCAGGCTATCCCCCACGACCGATCCGCAACATCACAGCAAAAACAAAATATCAACGTGAAAGTCACGTTCGCAAATCCGTCTAACCGGGCTATAGCAGTTAGACCGGATTTACCGATCGAGTGACATTCACGGTCGCAGATATAATGTAAATACTGTGAAAAATGTGTTTAAAATTTTCCGATTGATCAAATAATTAACAAGTGGGCCCCAAGCAATACTGTAGTACTCACAGAAATAATTGGCCCAATTTTAATATTCCAAAACACTCAAAATAATAACAGAAGCCCACTGGAAAAATATGATACAGTGACGTCACCAATGCGCGGCGGAACCGCGGCCCAATGGGGGGTTTGGCCGCGGATCCGCGCTACATTGGTCGACTGACTGTGTCGAATTTTCCCAGTGGTCTTAGAATTTCCTGCACATCAATTTCATACAACCTGAAAAAAATTTTGACACCAAAAATTTCCAACAGAAAACTGATGTGATCAAAATGCGGGTTTTGGAACTTTTTGATCGATCGGAAATGCAAACACATTACACAAAGCTAGACTAAGTTAATGGCGAGGCTCTGATACCACTGTAAGTGCACGGCGGCGTCCCGGCCGTCAATCCAACGCCGGAATGCGGAAGCGGTGAAAAACTTTAATTTTGCGGACTTAGCAAACCGGCACCACCGCGCACTAAACATCCGGATCGTAACCATTAACAAGTCTAAGCTAGTAACAAGATAGGGAAGAGAAGTATACCGACAGATCCGAGTCCTCCGGTCTTCTCGTCATCGTTCCGATCTCCTGCGGAATGTCCCGTCTCCGCCTCGTCGCCGGAAGTGCACCACATCGCCTACATCGTTTACGGGCTCCCACCTCAATGCCGAGGCAACTCGGGCACGAAGCCGGCTACTCGACGTGCCCAAGATATGTTGTAGAATATCTAGAGAAGAAGTCTCATTTTTGGGGTTCATGGAATTGCCTTTTGTGGTGGAGGAAAAAAGAGCTTGGAGAGAGGTGGGAAAAATGTAGCATACTAAAGAAATGAGAATAACAATTTTTCCCCACCAAAAGAAATGAATCCCATTCCTTCTCCTAGGAATGGCCGGCCCCCCTTTCTCAAGTGTGATTGGAGAGAGAAAAAGAAAGGTCAAGGGGGGTGGGTGGAATGCAATGATGCAAGCAAGTGATGATGAAAGAATCCAATGATCACAACCATAACCCACACTCAAAGGCAACCATCATCTCATGCATGATGGCTTCAAAAAGTCAAGCCATCATGAGAAGAAGAAGTCAAGTGATGGTGCTTATCATGAAAACCATCATGATACAAATATAAGCAAAGACCCCCTCCACAAATGCTTATTTGCAACAATGCAAATAAGCCCTCCTCCACCAATCTTCGGCCAATGAACGGAACAATGGAAATCGGCCGAAACGAAAAGCAAACTGGCAACTCCAGAAAACTGGTCCCGTAATAAATTACAGGAAAACCCCGATACTGTGCATACACACCCGCATCTGTATTTCGACCGAAATACAAATGCAATGAGACAAAATCTCCACTGTACTATACTAGGATCCGGCTTATACCAAAACCGGCTAGTAATATCTGTTCGATCCTGATCCGTGCAATACCGCACGTATCTGATCGAACCCTGCCATATATCCATACGGCCTATAGTACAAACTGTCCAATCCTAATCCGTGCAATACCGTACGTATCTGATCGGACCTTGCCATATCTCCATACGGCCTCTACAACCTTTCGCCCGAAAGCTGAGTAACTGAATGTGGGGGACTCTAAAGACTCGTCAACACCTTGGTTGTGGATTTAACCACTAGCACGTCAGAGGTATAAGCCAATACGTAACGGGCTACCAGGTATTGACTAAAAGGGATGTCTGTGAGCGAACTCAGCCTGACAACCCTACTGAGCCTGTCAGTGACAATATCCGTACAGTCCGGTCCGTTCGTCTATGAGCATCGCATGGCGGGCCTAGGGGGTTGGTAAATGTCAGACCCCCAAAAGCGGTACAAGTCGTGTCGGAGTGTAGCCCAGAACACCCTGAGATACTACTGGAATACCTACCAGTAAATCTCCTTGCCTTGGCCAAGGACTTCGTGTAATGGCTCTCCTAGACACAGCACGACCTCACCCCCAATACCGGGAGAGACGAACCCCTGAAGATACGCTCACTGCCTCCATGTGGCTCGGGACTGTACCCAACTAAAACCTGTTTGCACGACTCCTTTGAGCCGTGGTAGGGTAGTAATCAATGTACAGTGGGAACTCACACAAGACAAATGACGATCCCCAGGTCGATGAACTAACCTGCACACATGTCACCAGGGAAATGCCATCTGACGTCTGGTATATGACCAACTATCATGTTCCCGGCGAGTCCTGTCCGGTGTACTCATAACCCAATGACAACCTGTATACATCTTAGGTGATCCAACTGACACCAGTGGCTTGTGAGACCGGCCACCGCCCCTCGTCGGGGTCTCGACTGTATACACTAGTCTACTCTGGAGTATCGATGCCCTGTCTCGAAACTCACACGACTAGGGACCATTTAAGGATATGCTTATAGACCCCAGCTCCCACTTATATGATCGCCCTCATACTGCTGGTGGTCAAGCAAGAATCCTGGGGCTCTACCAACGTGTAATAGCGACTTGTCAGGTCACCTGAAACAGTACACGATGATAAAGGTAAACCAGATAGCGTACTATCATCTCGAGTAAGACTGTCCTACCGGGATAGGTCCTCCCTCAATCATTGCAATCACGTGCCTGTGATCCAATAATTGACTCTGAGGGCACTATCTCCAACATTGCCAACTCGTGAATAGAAAATATCTACGCACAGAAATCGCATAAATAACGCAATCCTAGGTCAATGATCATAATATAGCCTCAAAAATGTATATAACATGTAGCCTATAACAAGGCTAGGGTAAATATCTAACCGAGTGAAATCTCACGTGCCCATGTCGGTGCCTCAGGTAACAATATATCGTATGAATGAGGTATGAATGCATGAAACCGAATACATGTAATGAAGAAACTGTTTTCATAAATTAGTGAGATTTCCTTCGTATTTTAAACTGAGGTATCATAATGAAATCAGTATCAACAGTGTCTAGCATCGACACAAAACATAAATCTCACTGTCTCGAAATATCAATGTCTCAATCTCAATATTTAGGGCGCCGTCAGTCCGGACCGGCCCCTACCATCCATCTCAAGACCACGACGGTATCCTCCGGATATCCGACGCGTCGGATAATATCATCGGTAGGTAGTGCTCCCCAGCCAGGCTCAACGTCAACACCACATTCCTCTTGCCCCGGGGTACCATACCGGGTCCACCATGTACCCGTGACGGTTCCTCCACTCCTCGACACGGATCTCCAAAACCACAGCAAACTCATGGTGGACGACACTTTACATCACTAGAAAACCGCAACATTTTATATTTTAAAAGATCATAAGTTGTAAATTTTGCGGCTTCCCCGAAATCCAGAAATATCATAAATCTCAAGAAATCATCACAAGTGCATATGTCAATGATAATGAACTAGGCGTGAACAACTGAATAACAGTATGCATGAAGTGGTAGGTAATAACTACAATGTCTAATATGGCATATAAGGAAAGTACACTAATATCATGTCAAAACTACCAGCTAACAATCTAAGTCAAGCAATTATATTCTCTAAAGTGTACGTGACATGGCAATTACCGATGAAGATGTGTGTGAGCCGGCAAGTAGGTGTACGTGGTACATACGCATCATCGGTAATGGTGCTGGTGTCCTAACAGCATGATATCAATAATGGAATATGCAGCAAAATAAATATGCGAGGCAGAGCGAACAGCAATAATGTGCGGGAGCTGAATACTAGACACAACGATAACTAATCTACAATAATCTAATATAAGTCCTACGAATGGTGCCTTTTGAAATAACACGAATCATGGGGTTTTGAAAATAGGGCTACGGTGTTTTTATGAAAGGATACGTCGTTTTTGAAATATCCGTAGATTCCCTTGAGCTGTCTTTAAAAATGCCCACGATTCGTTAGTTTTTGAAATAGGTAAGAAGTCTAATCTAATCTAACAACTACACTAAACTGTACGGCTGAACTAACAAGCTGAACTACAGGTAAGGAAACCGCCTATCATCTGAGTCGATACATATACATACCTGTATATGTATAGTCGGTGATCCCGCCTCAACAATATCATATCCGATACCATATCTATAATCAGGCATCCCAAGTCAAGAGTGCGGATCAATCATCAATATAGCTCGTACGTAAATCTGTCGTACGGCATCCCAAATCTGGGTACGGGTCAATATCACATTCATCATACTATTCACCTGGTATCCTCTTTATCAAATATTATGATCGGGATACTGATCTACGTATAGTACCATACTGATACCGCCTACGTATGCATGGACGTGTGTGAAACACTACGTCAAGGACCCGCTACAACGTCATGTCGTATCTAAGATACGAACCCTGCTATATCACCGATCTCACGGCCTCAAATCGAATCTCATCGACTCAGCTCAATCCCAAGTATCATCCTCAATCCGTATGTGAACACATAGTCCCATACCCATGTGAACACATAACTATAAAGAATCCCATGAGTACATATCAATAGGAATGTATGCAAGTATGTATGTGTGTATGTGTAGTGCAACACTACCCTAGGGTTCGCAACACTAAAAATAGTCCAACACACCAATATCCATCCTAAGCATCGTTATTAATCCTAAATAACATATAATAATTGTTGGTGTGTATACGCATCTGTATACACCACCACGGACTGCGGGGGTGCTATACTCCATCCACCCGACTTCTCCCCGTAGATATAAATCTCTCACCTGGTCCTCGCTAGCCGGTGCCGACGTTGCCACGCGCTTGCTTGTCGTCTCGAAGTCCACATGGGGGTACCTACATATCATAACGCACCATATCTCATTAAAAACCGACTCATGATTAAAACGACGCATGAATCCCACATAGGTCAAAACCTATGGTTGCTTTCACAAATCAACCCAAAAACCCTCGGCGTCGGCGTACAACCGCCAAACCATCGAGAAAAACCCAAGTACACTCATTTGCACATTCACGAACACTAATTTTAATACAAACTAGGTTAAAATTCACAAAAACCTCAATTTTGCTTAAAAAGTCATTTTTCCTAAAATCTAGCAAGCACAAATCACCGTTTTAGTACAAAACTCGATGTATAAATGAATCTAGCGGCCACAATATTCGCTAAATATCTTAAATAAGTCATAAAAACAATTCCAATAATTTAATCTCATTAAATTCCAAAAGCCCTAAAATTCTAGTTTACAAAATACCTAAATTTTAACAATTTTATAGCAAAAATGCACAAACTACAATCTAGCTTGAATTTTCATGAACTAAAAGCATTAAACCACTCAATATAATATTTATAATGACATGAAATCTTAATTTGAATTTTATCTCACAAGAATATATTTATTTTAAAACCTAGTTTACAATTTAGCATAATTAACAAATTTTTTTAAACTAACCAATAACAACTAGCTACTAATCTTGTTTTAACATGTCATAAGAGCCTAAAAACATCACACAACCATACACCAATCTCACAAAACCCTAACTTGATTTTAAACCTAAATTCTAGAATTTCCAAACCCTAACTTGAAGATTTATAACTAGCAATTCAACCACTTTAACACTTAACTAAGCTAACATAAGTATTAATCAACAATTTAACTACAAGGTTAACATTATACCTCCACAATTTTGTAGATCCCATTTGAAATCTAGCCATCCAAAATGCTCTCTTTTCACCCCAATCCATGCTTGAAATGCTAAGGAATAATGGGTAAGAGTCGGATTTGGATTTAGATTTGAATTTGCATGGATTTTGAAGTGATTTGTGGATTTTTTTTTTGATGAAGAAAAGAGTGGGATTTGGGGGGGGCTGCTGCTGTTGGGAGGGGGAGAATTTCGGCCAGAAATGGGAGTGAGGAGAGAGAGGGAGGTAGAGAAAATACAAGGGAGGAAAGTCCAAGTCAACATAAAGTCAAAAGTCCACCTAATTCATCCATTTTCTTTTCTTTTCTATCATTTCTTTTCCTTTGAAATTCAAGTGGGGAATAAATGGGGGCTGCTGAATTTAGCTAAGGGGAGGAGTAAATGGGGGTGTGTGGGTTTGGGTACGGGTGTGTGGTGATGAAAAATGATAAATACAATACCCCAAACATCCATTTACGCTAAAAAAAGCCTTTTTTCTTCAATAATTTCTAAACCGTTTTGGCAAATGATTTCGTTCCAAAAACCACATGACAAATTTTTATTTAATGTTTTATGATGCACAAAATTTGTTTCAACTCATTCCAATTTGTAATTTTCCCTAATTAAATGTATTAGTGACGGCTTAAAATAATAATAAAATAATATTTTTTTCAGAAAATTTGAAATTTCACCAGCGGCTCAATAAACACCAAATAATAGCAATTACATAGCTAGAATATGTATATTTAATTTTTATAATAAGATATTTGTATTTTGACTTTTTACAGAAAATCCCTTTATTTTACCGATTTTTTTCGAAATTTCACCGAAACGATTTTCAAAACGCTACAAAGGTATTGGATGCTCAATGGATGGAACCACTCCAAGTTCAGTAATGAACTTCTGGATCCAGATAGCCTCTTTGGCAGCATCGTTGGCAGCGATGTATTCAGCCTCCATCGTCGAGTCTGCCACGGTTTCCTGCTTGGAACTCTTCCAGCTAACCGCCCCTCCGTAAAGGGTAAAGACAAAGCCCGACTGCGACTTAGAGTCGTCCTTATCACTCTGGAAGCTCGAATCGGTAAAGGACTCCACTTGGAGTTCTCCGTTACCATACACCAAGAACATATCTCTAGTCCTTCGCAAGTACTTGAGAATGCTCTTCACAACTGTCCAGTGACTCTCTCTAGGATCAGCTTGATACCTGCTCACTATACTTAGTGAGTATGCTACATCGGGTCTGGTACATAGCATCGCATACATGATAGAGCCTACAGCCGAAGCATAGGGTATCCCATGCATGCGAGCTCTCTCCAAATCAGTCTTGGGAGACATCTCTTTGGAGAGAGTGACTCCAGAGATCGTGGGTAAGTTCCCACGCTTGGACTCTTCCATACTAAACCTCTTTAGTATGGTGTCAATGTACCTGGATTGGGACAATCCCAAAATCCGTTTGGATCTATCTCTATAGATCCTAATTCCCAATATGCAGGAGGCATCACCAAGATCTTTCATTGAGAATCTTTGTGATAAGAAGAGCTTAACCGATTGCAGCATAGGAATATCATTTCCTATCAAGAGTATGTCGTCCACGTACAATACGAGGAAGACAACCTTACTCTCTGCCACCTTCTTGTAGATACAAGGTTCATCTGGATTTTTGACGAAATCAAACTCTTTGATAACGACGTCAAAGCAGATGTTCCAACTCCGCGATACTTTCTTTAATCCGTAAATGGATTTAAGCAGCTTGCACACCTTCCCGCTGCTCCCACTGTCTACGAAGCCCTCTGGCTGAGTCATGTACACGCACTCTTCTAAATCACCATTTAGAAAGGCGGTCTTAACATCCATTTGCCAGATTTCGTAATCATGATAAGCAGCGATGGCAAGCATGATCCGGATGGATTTAAGCATAGCCACTGGAGAAATGGTCTCGTCATAGTCCACACCTGGTCTTTGACGAAAACCCTTTGCTACAAGTCTAGCTTTGAAAGTCTCCACTTTCCCATCTACACCAAGTTTCTTCTTGAAGATCCACTTGCTCCCAATGGGTTTTACCCCTTCAGGAGTAACGTCTAAAGTCCATACTTTGTTGGTGTACATGGATTCCATCTCGGACCGCATAGCATCCAGCCATTTCACTGAGTCCCCACTCGTGATGGCCTGCTCGAAGCAAGTTGGGTCATCATCTTCCATGATGCAATCCTCGCTTCCACCATCAATGAGAAAACCGTAGTATCTCTCAGGTGGACGAGAAACCCTACTAGATCGGCGGAGAGGCTGGGGTTCGTCGGCTACTATCGAATCTTCTGGTTCCACTAAATCTTCAGTTATAGTTTGTGTATCTGGAATTTCTTCCAGCTCTACCACTTTGCCACTGATTTCTTTTTCAAGGAATTTCTTTTCTAAAAAGGTGGCATATTGAGAAACAAACACTTTTTGTTCTTCAGCATGGTAGAAAAAATATCCTTGGGAATTCTTAGGATATCCCACAAACTTGCAAAGAACTGACCGTGCCTCGAGTTTGTCTGGATTTTGCCTTTTGACATAGGCCGGACAACCCCATATCTTAACTCGTTTAAAATATGGTCTCTTCCCGCTCCATATCTCATATGGTGTGGTAGGTACAGATTTAGATGGAACTTGATTCAATAGGTATGCTGCTGTCTCCAGCGCATAACCCCGGAAGGAAATAGGTAACTCAGCTGTGCTCATCATAGAGCGCACCATATCTAATAGGGTGCGGTTCCTCCGTTCAGATACACCGTTGTGCTGTGGTGTATATGGAGGAGTCAGCTGAGAGAGAATCCCATTCTCTTTTAGGAAGTCCAGGAATTCATTGCTTAAGTATTCACCTCCTCGATCAGATCGTAGGATTTTAATACTTTTTCCGGTTTGGTTCTCAACTTCTTTTTTATATTCCCTAAATTTCTCAAAATCTTCTGATTTGTGTTTCATCAGGAACACATATCCGAACCTAGAGAGATCGTCAGTGAATGTAATGAAGTATGAAGAACCATCCCTGGCATGTGTAGACATGGGACTGCATACATCACTATGTATAAGTCCACAGAGTTCGGTAACTCTTTCTCCGTGTCCCGTAAACGGAGTTTTGGTCATCTTGCCTCTGAGACATGACTGGCAAGTGTCATAAGATGAAAATTCGAAAGGTTTCAAATATCCATCCTTATGCAACTTAGCCAGTCGTGTCACATTGATGTGACCCAGTCTACAATGCCACAAGTTGGATTCGTTCAGTTCTGAACTCTTCCTCCTGTGTGTGTTTGTTATGCTCAGAACTGTTGATTGATTTAGAACATAAATGCCATTGCACAACGTGCCTGATCCAACCAACTTTTGGTTACGGAAAATGTTCATAACATTATCCTGTAATACAAAATTATATCCCTCTTTGCTTAATAAAGAAACCAATATAATGTTGCATATCAGGTTCGGCATGTAATAGCATTCGTTCAGAACCAATGTATTACCATTTGGTAATACAAGGTGATATTCCCCGACAGTCTTAGCTGCAACAATTGCACCATTTCCAACTCTAATGTCTTTATCACCTTCTCCAAGTTCTCTACCTTTCCTGAGCCCATGTAACTGATTACATATATGGGATCCTGACCCGGTATCTAATACCCAGGACGTAGAGCAAATGGAGAAACAGTTCTCAGTAACGAACACACCCGAAGAAAATGCATCAACATGTACTTTCTCCAATCGGGTGGCATGGGAATCCTGGTATTCCCCTATATCATGTTCATTCCTATAACTCTTATAAAAAAGAACGGAACCAACGTTCCCCAGCACAGTATAACATGCGGGTTCGGTCAATACATCCATATTATTATCTTCATTAGGGCATGAAATGGTCGCTACCTGGAGAGAGAGAGAAGAAAACACTTTAGCGTATGCTCGTGCAAGATCAGATTGGTTATTATCTTATCTAATCAGGATGGCTCCCACTGCTTTTTATCAAATCTTCCTCCAAACCCTAAAAGGAAAGACTAGCCGGGATTAATTACACACTACAAGTTCGCCAATCTTTCAGCCAGGCCAGTGTCGGTACTTTGAGGGAGGTCCCCCGTGCTTTCGCACGAACCTAATTAATGTTAACCTCGTTTTCCTAGAGGCGTAACCTCGTTAACACCTTTCTAGACACCTACTTGATCGGCTAATTGCAATGTGTAAAACTCTCCCAGGAGTAAGTCTTACTCGCAGTGGGTATCGGGATCCAACTATCTCATAGAAGGTATGCAATCTGATTGCAAATTTCAACACTTGAAATTCCCGATAATCTTTCGCCCCTAGCAACTATATGACCTTAACATAGTCAACAAATCACAAGTGCTAGTCAAGTTCAACCCGTCATTTCCTGATTGAATTAAACCCACCCGCACGACCCTTAACATAGTCAACAAAGTCGCACGACTACCCTAATCCAATCTGCATCATATGCATAAGCAGATAAATACTGGTCAGCTACCGCACACTACGCCTTAACATAGTCAACAAACGTAGCACGAATACTAACTAGTACTTATCTGAAATGACGGAGGGCTACGACAGGTTTTTCTGAAACCTATTGCGTAATGAACTTGATATCGTTGTAGAATCAAATAATGTTTTGAAATGGAGTGATTTTGAGGCTTTTCTAGTTTTGCTAAAGGGGTCACTCCCGGTGAAGGGATCGTCGGCCCTTTCCTCGTCGAATGAGGTGCGGGACATATCATATATATCACTGTGCAAAGCAAAAAACCCAAAAGCAGTCAAAAGCAAACCGAGTGTGTAGCATCTGCCAGTTATTGCTAAAGGAGTCACTCCCGGTGAAGGGATCTCGGTCCTTTCCTCATCGAATAAGGTGCAGGGTATATCATATATACCGCTGTGCAAAGCAAGAACTGTAGCTACCTGTTTTATTTTAAAATTCGATTCCACAACATCTTAGGTTTCTTATCATTCATTAATCACATTAATGAAGTCCCATCATTTAAATACCTAAACATCACAGATAGATAGGACGTACACTTATTCCATCCGCATTCGCCTCGATGTCCCCTCGTGCACCGTTAGGTTAGGTAACTAACGACAGAGCAGGGCAGGGCTAGCGTGGATGTAAAACATAAGTAACGTCTATATAATATATCATATATACTATATACTATATCCATCACAGAATCACATCACAGAATCGCAGCAGAAGAAACATATGAAATATTGGATATACTAGGACATCCGTGTTTTCAATACGAGCCAGTATAAAACACGGATTCCACGGTCGCGATGAATAGCCAATCCCACACCCCTAGACCCCTACGAGAGCGGCAAGCAACCCTGCCAATTCTAGGGTTAGGAGACCCGGACTCGACTCCTCGAGTTGGTCTCCCACTGGACCCCAGAACCCGGTTACTTGTGCTCCCCTCCTTGGGTCTATCCTAATGCGGAAAAGTAAATAATATACAAAGGGTGACAACTTCCGCTAACTGGAAGTGCCCCAAATAAAAGAATATTACATACAAGTTTTTACATGAATGAAAATGAAAGACACTCATCTCACATAAAAACCCCCGGCTATTCAAACACGACGATCCAATATAACATATCCAGCAACACATAACAACACATGTCATCAACGTAAGTAGGTATGCATACCCCAATTGCCGTTGACGTATAGCAACGAAACCGGCGATATCACATATTACACTTACGGTCACAGAAAAGAAAGTGTAAAACTACAACAGTTGGAATCCGCAACCACTTTAGACATCGCATGCCTAAACAAATGAAATACTTAGACATCACATGCCTAACAGATATAAATCCCGCATTTTAGTCTCATTATCGAAAACTCTTTTCAATATCAAGTGAAACCAAACTGCTAGATTTATAACATTCATTCAGTTATCACATAACTGTTTGTGAATTCCAATTATTGTATCACATTCCAGATAAACAGAAAATGTTAAATTTTCCGATCGAACAGTCGAATACCCAAGTTTTCCCGATACAGCTCAACACATGAAATAAGTCTAACAACATTCAGTTCATACCTCAGTACCAACGGTCCAGCCGTAGAAGGGTCAAGCCAACGCCTCACATGTGGCACGCCGTACTGCCCCAAACCCGAAGGTTCAAAGGGCAGTTCAAGACGGTCACATAATCGAGTTAAGGTTTGTTGTCTTCTAGAGGGTCCATCGCGTTACTTGCACTACTTAGAACGTCGTTAAACTACGGAAAAATCCAACACTTGGAAATTTCCCGACAGGAGAAAAATTGGGTATTTATATCCGGTCGAACTTTTTAACATATTCTAAAGTCATCCGGAAAAACATAAAGACGAAATTTGATAATCCGATCGAACTATCGAAGCTCCAAAACAACCCCAGAAAATGCAACTCCAGAAAAAATATTAAAAACAGCCAGAGAACTCGGCACTGTAAAATAAGAATTACTGTGCTAAACGATAGGGATGACGTCATCAAGCCGCCGTGGAACCGCCGCCTAAGCTGGCTTAGGACGCGGTTCCGCCGCGCAGTTCACTATTCATGGAATAAAATTTGCACCGTAATTCTTAGAATTCCCTGCTGAATTTTTTAAGCCCTTTTAATATTAAAAAATCCCAGATTTTAGAAAATGTACAGAGAGCATTTTGTGAGTTAGGGTTTCGGTTCATTCGGAGTTCAAACTCCGTCTAGACTTCGCCTAAGGCTCTAGCTAGGCTTTGATACCAGTGAAAGGTTCCTAGGCACCCTATAGAGGTCTCACAAGGCATCAACCATGCCAATTTCGAAAATTATGGGTGCCGTGAAACCCTAACGCGGATCTTAGACTAGAATTCTAGGTGAAAAACAAAACTAGTTAACAAATTAACTAAAGGTTAGATGCTACAACCTTTGTAGATCCGGTTATCCTCTTCCTTGGCTCCACGTAGGCATCCTCTCGCTGTCCATCTCGATTCCCAAACTCGAACGTCGGCTTCACCGGAGAATAGAGCGGACTAGGTCGTCGGCTTCGTGCCGAAGATGATCTACGTCGAGGCATCGCAAGTTCAAGCTCCGACTTCATCCAGTGGTGAAACTTGTGAAGAAAACACCCAAAACAACTTGGCAAGAGGTAGAGGGTGAAGAAATAGGAGGTGGGTTCACTTTAGAATTGGATTTCACTCACTTTTGCTCAAGTTGCCATTGATGGCATCAAGCTTTTCTTGAAGAAGAAGATGATCAAGAAGAAGATAGAATATCATTAGTCATTTTAAAAATGAAACTAATATGAATACTTATCATATCTTGACCATGATTAAGTGTATAGATTAAACTAAGGTTAGTGGGAATGGTTAGGGTTAAGGATGAGATAAGAATGGTTGACTTAATCAAAGCTTCAAGAAGCTTCAACATAAAGACAAAATAAGCCACCATCCTTACTAATATCCAAAATGAATAAATAAATAAATAAATAAGTGAATAAACAAAACCCTAACCATTCATATAACCATGGTTTAATCTTTACACAAACCCAAGTGAGCAAGTATCATCAAACATGATACAAACTAGTGTACAAAAGTATATCACATATACAATGTGCACATCATGTGAGAAAACCCATTTAAAGTGAACCAATACTAGTTAATGTAAAGTAATATATCAAATATATAATTATACATTAAATCATTAAATCAACATTTGATTCAACGATCCGGTCATGTCACACATAACCGACTAGTATCCAATGTATCGATTTATCGAATCAATGATTCGATAACTAGGTCATATCGAATATAACCAATCGAAATATTAATCGCGAGAATGAAATACGGTATCACATACACGCATTATTCTCGGTCCTGCACATATCTCATATGCGCTCCTATTTCGTTTCGCTTGAGCCAAGAAATCTCTGTGTAGGACTCTAAAGACTCGTCAATACGCCGGTAGCAGATGATGATCATATCAAGCACCCACAAGCCGCAAGCGGTCTGCTAAACGTAACGGCCATCCGGGTATTGAGCGATCAGAAGATCGACGAGCTAGCCCGCTCACACTCCTGTGAATCCAACCAGTAACACTTACCGTACAGTCCGGTCTGTTCGTCTGATACGTCGCATATCAAGTCTAGGGGTGGTAAACGTCAGACCCTAATACTCGATAAGTCGTGCCGATGTGAGGCTCATAACGGGTCGAGAAACTACTGGTAACACTTACCAGCAAATCTCTGATCAGCCCTGGCCAGGGACTTCCCTGTTACGGCCAATCGAGCACAGCGCAACATCAACCCCCAATACCGGGAGAGACGAAACCCCTCCTATCGCTCTGTACCTAAAGACCACCGTTTTGCACGCCCTCATGGACGTGGTAAGGTGGAGATCAAAGCACAGTGGGAATCACACAAGACTCTATGACGATCTCGGGTCTACAGACTAACCTGCACAAGTGTCACCTGAGAACTGCCATCTGACGTGAGGTATAATACCATCTGGCAGTTCTCGGCGAGTCCGTCCAGTGTACCCAGTCTCCACTGAGCACCCGTACACCATCTCTGATGTAAAACACCAATGGATATGGGATCATCCATCGCCTATCTCATGGGTCGAGAAGCGTGTACGCTAGTCTACACTGGTATATCGATGCCCCGTCTCGATATACCTACGACTAGGGACCTTGAAGGATGTACTTATGGACTACCATGCCCCCACTTGTATGATCTGCATCATAGTCCAGGCAGTCAAGTACACATCCTAAGGGCTTTACCAACATGTAACCATAAGACAGTTTAAAGAGACTTAGTGTACATGTTAAGATAAAGAGTAACCAGATAGTATACTATCATATCGAGCAAGAAAGTCATCTCTATATATGTCCAAGCATCCAATATAATATACATCATCTGTACAATACTGGCCTCTAGGGCATACATACAACTAACACGCCATACGGGCGATTTCCGAAAATGTTAAATCTACTTACCGACGATCTCAAGCTAGGTCGATCCAATCACCTGCTTCCCTTTCGTCGCAGCGCTCGAAGTCCCCGCCTGCGATCCTATTAACACAAAACATAACAGCTGCAAAATCTCAGAAATCGATCAATATCATGTACACACTACGTTTGACCAACGCACCAACTCCAATCCAACTCATAAGTGTTCGTCTAACAGCTAACGTGTGTGGCGACACACCAAAACTAACCCAAGTGTAGCAGCTACACAAGATCACGAACCGTATCCGTCACGTAACACGCGTACACAAAACACTGGAATATAGCAAAGTGATCCTAGATTTTGATATACTAACAATTAGTGAAAGTTGCACATCCCACGAGACTACACACAACCCCAGAGACCCGTCGTCTAAGAATCAACCCCCAAGCCCCTACTCTGGCCGCACATTGCGACCAGAACTAATAAATCTGCGGCCTCGTAGTTTGGGAATGGTTTCGTCTTTTTGTGGTTGGTTCAATGTCACAACACAAGGTCACTGTGATGGAAACTTTTCCAACAAAAACCTGGTTCTACAGAAGATCACAGAAAGTGTAGGTTGACACTAAAAATATGATTTTTACACGAAACTAAACCTTTATTGTTCTAAACCATAACCTTGAGGAAACACAACAAGATAAAGACCTAATTATCAGTTAGAGATCATTATCTAGCCACTCTTGCTCAAAAATCCAATCTTTCCAAGCTCCAAGGCATTATAGTGTCTAAATCAAGGATTTTGAAGTGTAAAAAATGGAATTTTTGTGAAGTTTTGCAAAGATTTAGTGTTGGGGTAGTGAGGTTTCAGTTTAGGTTTAGGGAAAAAGAAATAATGGTGAGTTAGAGAGAAAGAGAGAGTGAGAGAGAAAATAATGAAGAGGGGTGAGTGTAGGGTGAATATCTAGGTTACACTCACTCTCCCCTCTCACCTCATTAATGCCCACCATTAATGCTCATGACTCACTTGCCACCTCTCTCTCATCCAAACTAGATATTTCTAACACCAAAATTCTAGGCTTAAGGTTAAGGCAAGGTTAGATCATGGTATGGATTGCTTTGTAGGGTTACTAGGCACACACAAGAGGTTCCACAAGGCATCTACCATGCCAAATTCAAATTTTTATGTGCCTAACAACTCTATACAAGATCGTTAACTAGAGATTAGGCGAAACGAAAAGCAAGTAAACTACTTTACAAGTAAGTGAAAGGGATTACAACCTTTGTATATCCGGTCCTGCACTTCAATAGCTCCGTGTTGACGTCCCTTCGGTGCGATCATCGGGATCCCGGACCCTAGCGTTGGTTTCATCGGAGAAATGAGCGGGATAGGTCATTGACTTCGAGGCCGAAGATGATCTACGTCGGGGAGACTCAAACTCAAGCTATTCCTTCACTTGGTCATAAACTTTGTGAAGAGAACACCCTATACTACATGGCAAGTAGTAGAGGATGAATAAATAGGAAGTGAGTTCACTTTAGAATTGGATTTCTCACTCTTTTTCTCATGGCACCATTGGAGCTAGCAAGCTTTTGTGGAGCTTGATGATGAAGAAGAAGAAGAAGAAAAGAATCAATAGAATAAATATCCAAATGAAACATATCCTTTTAATTATGGCACCATGGTTGAGTTAAGCTCTCATGGTTAACTCATGTAGAGAATTAACCAAAGCATTAGGTTAAGGGTTGGGTTAACTAATATCCTAAGGAAATGACAAAAGATTTGACTTTGTCAAAGTTTCTTCAAGCTTCATGAAGCTTGATAACTTTGACCAAAGCCTCATTCTTTTGTTATTTTTTAGGAAAATAGTAAACCCGAATTTAACCTTGATTTGGTTTAAGTCTCATACACACAACTTGCATGTATCATCAAGCATGATACGAACATGTACACTTGCATATATCACATATACACAATGCGCACAATCTAGTGAGAAATTCAATTTTAAGTGAACCAATACTAGTTAATTTAAAGTAATATATCAAATATATAATTATAAATTAAATCGTTAAATCAACACTTGATTTAACGATCCGGTCATATTGCATATAACCGACTAATATCAATAGTAACAACTTATCGAATCAACACTTGATCCGATAACCCGGCTATATCGCATACAACCGATTAATGTCACAAATCGTGAGAATAGAATAAAGTATCACATACTGGTATTATTCTCGGTCCCGCACATATCTCATATGCGCTCCTATTTCGTTTCGCTTGAGCCAGGACACCCCTGTGTAGGACTCTAAAGACTCGTCAATACGCCGACAGTAGGTGATGATCATATCAAACACCCACAAGCCGCAAGCGGTCTGCTAAACGTAACGGCCACCCGGGTATTGAGCGATCAGAAGATCAACAAGCAAGCCTGCTTACACTCCTGTGAATCTAATTAGTAACACTACCGTACAGTCCGGTCTCTTCGTCTGATATGTCGCATATCTCGTCTAGGGGTGGTAAACGTCAGACCCCAATAACTCGATAAGTCGTGTCGATATGAGGCTCATAACGGGTCGAGAAACTACTGGTAACACTTACCAGTAAATCCCTAAAGCAGCCTTGGCCAAGGACTTCCTGTTACGGCCAATCGAGCACAGCGCAACTTTAACTCCCTATTCCGGGAGAGACGAAACCTCTCCTATCGCTCATTGCCTCCATGTGATTCGGGACTGTACCCAAAAGCCACCTTTTTGCACGCCCTCTTGGACGTGGTATGATGGAAATAAAAGAACAGTGGGAATCACACAAGACTCTATGACGATTTCGGGTCTACAGACTAACCTGTACCAGTGTCACCAGAGAACTGCCATCTGACGTGAGGTATAATACCATCTGGGAGTTCTCGGCGAGTCCGTCCAGTGTACCCAGTCTACACTGAGCACCCGTATATCATCTCTGATGTCAAACACCAATGGATATGGGATCATCCATTGCCCATCTATATGGGTCGAGAAGGTACACGCTAGTCTACTCTGGTATATCGATGCCCTGTCTCGATACACCCACGACTAGGGACCTTGAAGGATGTACTTATGGACTACCATGTCCCCACTAGTATGATCCGCATCATAGTCCAGGTAGTCAAGTACACATCCTAAGGGCTTTACCAACATGTAACAGAGAGACAATAAGTGTACACGTTAAGGTAAAGAGTAACCAGATAGCATACTATCATATCGAGCAAGAAAGTCATCCCTATATATTGTTGGTTATATGTATGCCCAAGAGGCCATTACTGTACATTGGATGTGTATCGTAGTGGATGCTGGGAAATATATAGGTAGGACTTTCTTGCTCGACATGATAGTCCGCTATCTGGTTGCTCTTTATCTTAACGTGTATACTTTCTGTCTCTCTGTTACATGTTGATAAAGCCCTTAGGATGTGTACTCGACTTCCAGGAATATGATGTAGATCATACTAGTGGGGCCTGGGTAGTCAATGAGTACATCCTCAATGTTCCTAGTCGTGGGAATATCGAGACGGGGCATCGATATTCCAGAGTAGACTAGCGTATATCTTCTCGACCCATGTGATGGGCGATGGATGATCCTATATCCATTGGTGTTTGACATCGGAGATGGTATGAGGGTGCTCAGTGGAGACTGGGTACACTGAACGGACTCGCCGAGAATTCCCAGATGGTATTATACCTCACGTTAGATGGCAGTTCTCAGGTGACACTGGTACAGCTTAGTCTGTTGACCCGAGATCATCATAAAGTCTTGTGTGTCTCCCACTGTGCTTTGATTTCCACCCTACCACGGCTCTATTGAGTCGTGCAAACAGGTGGTTTTTGGGTACAGTCCCGATTCACATGGAGGCAATGAGCGATAGGAGGGGATTCGTCGCTCCCGGTATTGGGGGTTGATGCTGTGCAATGCTCGACTGGCCATAACTGGAAATCCCTGGCCAGGGTTGCACTGATTTACTGGTAAGTGTTATCAGTAGTTTCGTGCTTGTTATGGACCTTACATCGGCATTACTTATCAAGCTACTGGGGTCTGACGTTTACCACCCCTAGGCGAGATATGCGACATATCAGACGAACAGACCGGATTGTACGGTAAGTGTTACTGGTTGGATTCACAGGAGTGTGAGCGGGCTTACTCGTCGATCTTATGATCGCTCAATACCCGGGTGGCCGTTACGTTTAGCAGACCGCTTGCGTCTTGTGGGTGTTTGATATGATCATCACCTGCTGCCGGCGTATTGACGAGTCTTTAGAGTCCTACACAGAGGTTTCCTGGCTCAAGCGAAACGAAATAGGAGAACATATGAGATATGTGCGGGACCGAGAATAATACCAGTATGTGATACTGTATTCTATTCTCTCGATATGTATCATGGGATGGTTATATGTGATATAGCCGGGCTACCGAATCAAATGTTGATTCGATACATTGATACACTTGATATTAGTCGGTTATATGCAGTATGACCGGATCATTAAATCAAGTGTTGATTTAATGATTTAATGTATAATTATATATTTGATATATTACTTTGCATTAACTAAAATAGATTTTCTCACTTGATGTGCACATTGTATATGTGATATATTTTTGTGCACTTGTTTGTATCATGTTTGATGATACATGCAAACTTGGGTTTGTGTTTACTTTAAACCATGTTTAAGCGAATGGTTAGGGTTTTGTTATCTTTGCTTTATTTACTTGTTCATTTATTTATTAATTCATTTTGGGAAAGAAACAAAATGGTGACTTCTTTTGTTTTTATCTTGAAGTTTCATGAAGTTTTCACCACTTTGTTTTTTCCTTAACCCAAACCATTCAACTAAACTCTAGTTTATTCTCTACACATGTTAAACTAACACAAGGTTGCATTATGATAAGAATGATTTTATTTTCTATTATTGATAATTCTTATCATATTCTTTCTTCTTCTTCTTCTTCTTCAAGAAGAAGAAACCATTCTAGCATCAATGGTGCCATGAGAAAAAGAGTGAGAAATCCAATTCTAAAGTGAACCCACTTCCTATTTCTTCATCCTCTACCACTTGCCATGTAGTATAGGGTGTTTTCTTCACAAGTTTCATGAATTGGTGAAGTTGGAGCTTGATCTTGAGTTGCCTCGACGTAGATCATCTTCGGCATCGAAGTCGACGACCTAGCCCGATCTTTTCTCCGATGAAACCACCGCGAGAGTCTAGGATTCCGATGGTTGCAGCGGAGGGATGTCACCACGGAGCCAAGGAAGTGGAGGACCGGATCTACAAAGGTTGTAGTCTTTTTCATTTAGCAATTAAAGTCGTTTACTTGCTAGTTTCGCCTATACCTCTAGTTACGATCTTGCTTAGGGTCACTTGGCACATAGAAAAAATTTTAATTGGCCATGTTTGATTACTTGTAGAACCTCATGGGTGTGCCTAGGAACCCTACATATATGTCCAAGAATCCACTATAATATACATCCTATGTATAGTAATGGCCTCTAGGGCATACATATAACTAACAATCTCCCACTTGCACTAGGGCCATCTGATAGCAGTGGTTGTAGTATCTCATACTCAACCATCCTATCAAAGTCTCTCTCTGGGAAAAAGGCCTTTGTGAGTGGATCCTCCGTGTTGTCCTCTGAGTCTACTCTCCCAACCTCGATCCCCTGGAGATCAACCATCTCCACGATCAGGTGATACTGCCTAAGAATATGTCTGGATCACTGATGGGACGGGCGTTCCTTGGCATAAGCCACAACTCCATTGTCACACAACGGGAGGAACGAAGTTCATCTCATGAACTAATATACACCCAGACTGCCTCTTTGGTAGCATCTTTGGTAGCGATATATCCAGCCTTTATCGTCTAGTATGCCACGGTATCTAGCTTGGAACTCTTCCAACATATCGTCCCACCACTGAGGGTAAAGACAATGCCTGCGACTGACATTCAGTCGTCTTTATCACCCTGGAACCTTTCCAGTGATTCTCCCCAGGATCGATTGATACCATCTCACTACAACTAGGGAGTATCCTAACATCCAATTAGATCTATCTCATAGATCCAAAACCCAGGATTTAGGAGGTATCACTTTGATCCTATATGGAGAATCCTTGTGATAAGCGGGGATTGACCGAGCGTAGCATAGGAAACTACTTCCCTATCATGAGTATGTCATCCACGTACTCTACGAGGATCACCACCATACTCCCTACTACCTTTTTGTATATACAAGGTTCATCTACCATTTTGATGAAGTCAAACTCTTTGACTACCACATCAAAACAGATGTTCCAACTCCGCGATGCCTGCTTTATCACATAAAACATCTTGCACACGTTTCCGCTGCTCCCACTGTCTACGAAGCCCTCTGACTGTGTACTTATAGACTCTCTCTTCTAAATCTTTATTTAGAAAAACAGTCATGACACCCAACCGCCAGATATCGTAGTCATGGTATGTAGCCGTGGCAAGTAGGATCTGGATGGACTTAAGCATAGGTACTTAGAAAATGTTTCATCAGAATCCATACCTGGTCAATGATGCAAACCTTTAACAAGTCTAGCTTTGAAAGTCTCAACTTTTCCATGTACACCAAGTAATCTTCTCAAGATATACTTGCTCCTGATGGGGATTTAATCCTTCAGATAAAGCAACCAAAGTCCATACTTTGTTGGTGTAAAAGGATTCCATCTCAGATCGATAAACATCCAGCCATTCTTACAGAGTCCCACTTCTGATGGCCAGCTCGAAACTAGTTAGGTCATCAACCCATGATGCAATCCTCGCTCCCACTGTCATAGAGAAAACGGAGTATCTCTCATGTGGGTGAGGAAACCTACTAGATCGGCGGAGAGGCTGAGGTTCGTTGGTAGCTATTGAATCCTTTGGTTCTACCAAATCATCATCTGCAGTTTATATAGCTGGAACCGTTTCCAGTTCTACCTCATGACCAATAATTTCTTTACAAGAAATTCCCTTTCACAAAGGTAGCATGCTGAGAAACAAAACATTTTTGTTCCTCGGTTAGGTAGAAGATATTCCCTTGCGTATGCTTGGGATATCAAACAAACTTCCACAGATCTGACTTTACCTCGAGCTTGTCCGGATTTTTCTTTTCAGACATAGGCCGGACAACCCCAAATCTTAACAAACTTAAGATATGGGCTCTTCCCTTTCCATATCACATATGAAGTGGTAGGCAACTGATTTGATCGGAACCCTATTCAATAGGTATGCAACTTCATAAGTGCATAACTCCCTAAAAAGAAATAGGAAACTCAGTAGTACTCATCATAGAGCACACCATATCTAATAGGGTGTGATTGCTCCGCCCCGATACACCGAGGTGGTGTGGTGTATCCGGAGGAGTAATGCTGAGAGAGAATCTCATTCTCCTTTAGAATAATCCAGGAATTACGTGCTCAAGTATTCTCCTCCTTGATCTCATCAAAGGACATAATACTTATACCCGTTGTTGGTTCTCTACTTCTTAATTATAGTCTGTGAATATCTCAAAAGCTTCGGACTTGTGTTTCAACAGGAACATATGTCTGAATCTCGAGAGATCATCAGAGAATTTAATGAAGTACAAAGAACGGGTCTTGGCATTTGTAGACAGGGGACCTTCATACATCATCATGTATCATCCCAAGAGTTCACTAACTCTTTCTTTGTTTCCATTAAACAGAGCTATGGTCATCTTATCTTTGTGACATGACTGACAAGTTTCACAAGATGTAAATTCAAACTGATTTAAAAATGCATCTTACTGTAACTTAGCTAGTCGGGTCGCATTGATATGACCTAGTCTATAATGCCTCAAGAAGGATTCGTTCATTTCTGAACTCTTCCTCTTGTGTGTGTTCTGTATACTAAAAACTGTAGTTTGATTTAGAACGTTAATGCTTTTAGATAACGTGCCTGAACCGATCAACTCTTGATTTAAGAAATGTTCAAAACATTATCCAACAATACAAAATTATATCCTTTTTTTATCTAAGTAAAGAGACTGATGTGATTTTGTATATCAGGTTCGGTATCTAATAACATTTGTTCAAAATCAATGTATTCTGGTAATACAGGGTGACAGTGACCAACAGACTTGGCTGCAATACTTGCACCGTTTTCTGCCTCATGAAACTTATCACTCGTTCTCAGTTCTCTACCTTTCTGTAGCCCATGTAATATATTACATATGTGGGATCCTGATCCGGTATCAAATACCCAGGATGTAAAGGACACTGAAAAACAGTTCTCGGTAATGAATACACCCGAAGATGATGCATCAGCGTGCACTTTCTTAATTTGGGTGGCACGGGAATTCTGGTAATCCCCTAAATCCTGCTCTGTCTTATAACATTTATAAGTTGGAGCGGGACCAACGTTCCCCAGCTCAGTATAACAAGCGGGTTCGGTCAATACATCCGTTTTATTATCTTGATTAAGGCGTGACATGGTCGCTACCTGGAGAGAGAGAGAGAAGAAAACACTCTGCGTGCGCTCTTGCAAGATCAGATTGGTTATTATTTTATCTAATCAGGATGGCTCCCACTGTTTTTATCAAATTTTCCTTCAAACCTTAAAAGGAAAGACTACCCGGGATTAATTACACGCTACAAGTTCGCCAATCTTTCAGCCAGGCCAGTGTCGGTACTTTGAGGGAGGTTCCCCGTGCTTTCGCACGGACCTAATTAAAGTAAACCTCATTTTCCCAGAGGCGCAACCCCGTTGACACCTTTCTAGACACCTACTTGATCGGCTAATTGTAATGTGTAAAACTCTCTCAGGAGTAACAATTACTCGCAGTGGATATCGGGATCCAACTATCTCATAGATGGTATGCAATCTCATTGCAAATTTCAACACTTGAAATTCCCGATAATATTTTTCCCCTAACCTCCTATGACCTTGACAAAGGCCAACAAACCATAAGATGCTAGTCAAGTTCAACCCGTCATTTCTTGATTGAATTAAACCCACCCGCACGACCCTTGATAAAGGCCAACAAGGTCGTACGACTACCCTAACCCAATCTGCATCATATGCATAAGCAGATAAGCACTAGTCAGCTACCGCACACTACGCGTTGACAAAGGCCAACAAACGCAGCACGAATACTAAGTAGGACTTATCTGAAATGACGGAGGGCTACGATAGGTTTTTCTGAAAACCTATTGCGTAATGAACTTGATATCGTTGTAGAATCAAATAATTTTAAAATGGAGTGTTTTTGAGGCTTTTCTAGTTTTGCTAAAGGGGTCACTCCCGGTGAAGGGATCGTCAGCCCTTTCCTCATCGAATAAGGTGCAGGATATATCATATATACCGCTGTGCAAAGCAAGAACTATAGGAGCAATCAAAAGACAAACCGAGCGTTGTAGCATCTGCCAGTCATTGCTAAAGAGGTCACTCCCGGTGAAGGGATCTCGGCCCTTTCCTTATCGAATAAGGTGCAGGATGTTCTACAAGGAACACCACGATGCAAAGCAAGAACTGTTGCTACATGTTTTTGAAAATTCGATTGCACAACATCTTTTAGGTTTCTTTTATTTCATTAATCATATTAATGAAGTCCCATCATTAAAATCACCTAAACATCACAGATAAATACGACGTACACTTATGCCATCGGCATTCGCCTCGATATCCCCTCGTGCTTGGCGACGGGGTTCTCCTACAGTCACTTGGTCGGGGCTTTGGGGCGTGGCTATCTATTAAGTTTATCCAGCGAGTATCCGCGTACGCAACGTGATTGCGACGGACTTTTGATCGCATCAAAATTCCGTGGCAACCGATCAATTGAGACTAAACTGCTATGTTTATAACATCCAAATCAGTTATCTCATAACTACTTGTGGATTCCAAATATTGTATCACATTCCAGATGAATAGACAATGTTAAACTTTCCGATCGAATGATCAAACACCCAAGTTTTCCCAAAGGGTTCTCAACACTTGAGGGGGGTTTAAAAACATCCATCACATGCCACAGTACCAACGGTCCAGCCGTAGAAGGTTCAAGCCAACGCCTCACATGTGGCACACCGTACTGCCCCAAACCCTAAGGTTCAAAGGGCAGTACAAGACGGTCACATAATCGAGTTAAGGTTTGTTATCTTCTAGAGGGTCCATTGCGTAACTTGCACGATTTAAACGTTCTCAAACAACATAAAAATCCAACACTTGGAAATTTTCCGGATCGGGGAAAAAGTGAGTTATTGATGTCGGATCGAACTTTTTAACAGTTTCTGAATATCCGGAAAACCCAACGAAATTAAATATTCCAATCGAAACAACGACTACAAAATAAACCCCAAAACACTCAACACTTGAGTCAGATAAAAATACCCATAAAATATCAGGGAATTAAAAAGAAACATTACTGTGCAAATTTATGAGGGTGACGTCACATTATGGCCGCGGAACCGCCGCACGAGCCATGCTCATGCCGCGGTTCCGCGGTGCCTTTGGCGCCGAACAGTGTCGTTTTGCACAGTGTTTCTTATAATTGCCTGCTGATTTTTTTAGGCATTTTTAATTTAGAAAAATCCCAGATTTTAAAAAATGTACAGAGAGGGTTTTATTTTGTCATGTTCGGGTTCGTTCGGAGTTTTAACTTCGTTAACACATCGCCTAATGCTCTAGCTAGGCTCTGATACCACTGTAGGGTTACTAGGCACACACAAGAGGTTCCACAAGGCATCTACCATGCCAAATTCAAATTTTTATGTGCCTAACAACTCTATGCAAGATCGTTAACTAGAGATTAGGCGAAACGAAAAGCTAGTAAACTAATTTACTAGTAAGTGAAAGGGATTACAACCATTGTAGATCCGGTCCTTCACTTCAAAAGCTCCGTGTTGACGTCCCTTCGCTGCGATCATCGGGATCCCGGACCCTAGCGTTGGTTTCATCGGAGAAATGAGCGGGCTAGGTCGTTGACTTCGAGGCCGAAAATGATCTACGTCGGGGAGACTCAAACTCAAGCTATTCCTTCACTTCGTCATAAACTTTGTGAAAGGAACACCCTATACTACATGGAAAGTAGTAGAGGATGAAGAAATAGGAAGTGAGTTCACTTTAGAATTGGATTTCTCACTCTTTTTCTCATGGCACCATTGGAGCTAGCAAGCTTTTATGGAGCTTGATGATGAAGAAGAAGAAGAAAAGAATCAATAGAATAAATATCCAAATGAAACTTATCCTTTTAATTATGGCACCATGGTTGAGTTAAGCTCCCATGCTTAACTCATGTAGAGAATTAACCAAAGCATTAGGTTAAGGGTTGGGTTAACTAATATCCTAAGAAATGACAAAAGATTTGACTTTGTCAAAGTTTCTTCAAGCTTCATGAAGCTTGATAACTTTGACCAAAGCCTCACTCTTTTGTTATTTGTTAGGAAAATAGTAAACCCTAATTTAACATTGATTTGGTTTAAGTCTCATACACACAACTTGCATGTATCATCAAGCATGATACAAACATGTACACTTGCATATATCACATATAAACAATGCGCACAATCTAGTGAGAAAATCAATCTTAAGTGAACCAATACTAGTTAATGTAAAGTAATATATCAAATATATAATTATACATTAAATCATTAAATCAACACTTGATTTAACGATCCGGTCATATTGCATATAACCGACTAATATCAATAGTAACAACTTATCGAATCAACACTTGATCCGATAACCCGGCTATATCGCATACAACCGATCAATGTCACAAATCGCGATAATAGAATAAAGTATCGCATACTGGTATTATTCTCGGTCCCGCACATATCTCATATGCGCTCCTATTTCGTTTCGCTTGAGCCAGGACACCCTTGTGTAGGACTCTAAAGACTCGTCAATACGCCGACAGTAGGTGATGATCATATCAAACACCCACAAGCCGCAAGCGGTCTGCTAAACGTAACGGCCACCCGGGTATTGAGCGATCAGAAGATCAACAAGCAAGCCTGCTCACACTCCTGTGAATCCAATTAGTAACACTACCGTACAGTCCGGTCTCTTCGTCTGATATGTCGCATATCTCGTCTAGGGGTGGTAAACGTCAGACCCCAATAACACGATAAGTCATGTCGATATGAGGCTCATAACGGGTCGAGAAACTACTGGTAACTCTTACCAGTAAATCCCTAAAGCAGCCTTGGCCAAGGAATTCTTGTTACGGCAAATCTAGAACAGCGCAACATCAACTCCATATACCGAGAGAGACGAAACCCCTCCTATCGCTCATTGCCTCCATGTGATTCGGGACTGTACCCAAAAGCCACCTTTTTGCACGCCCTCTTGGACGTGGTATGATGGAAATCAAAGCACAGTAGGAATCACACAAGACACTTTGACGATCTCGGGTCTACAGACTAACATGTACCAGTGTCACCAGAGAACTGCCATCTGACGTGAGGTATAATACCATCTGGGAGTTCTCGGCGAGTCCGTCCAGTGTACCCAGTCTACACTGAGCACCCGTATATCATCTCTGATGTCAAACACCAATGGATATGGGATCATCCATTGCCCATCTATATGGGTCGAGAAGTTACACGCTTGTCTACTCTGGTATATCGATGTCCTGTCTCGATACACCCACTACTAGGGACCTTGAAGGATGTACTTATGGACTACCATGTCCCCACTAGTATGATCCGCATCATAGTCCAGGTAGTCAAGTACACATCCTAAGGGCTTTACCAACATGTAACAGAGAGACAATAAGTGTACAAGTTAAGGTAAAGAGTAACCAGATAGCATACTATCATATCGAGCAAGAAAGTCATCCCTATATATGTCCAAGCATCCACTACAATATACATCCTATGTATAGTAATGGCCTCTAGGGCATACATATAACTAACATGCTTAAGGTGTCATAGCCTCTTAACAATTTAACACTAACTAACCCTCACAATTACGTGCACGTGTGTGTGCCAGCCATAACAAATAATAATAAATTATTAATTACTTGTCATAAAATGTGAGGAAACCGATTTGGTAAACTTTTCCCTAAAAACCCGCATTAACGCTTAAGTAACACTAACCGCATTCCTAAAGTGTTACAATCTCCCCCCTTAAAGAAAATTCATCCCCGAATTAAAATTTCGTACAAGCGTACCTTCAAAGAGATGAAGGAATTTCTTCCGCATCTCGCTCTCGGCCTCCCAAGTCATCTCCTCACTAGTCGGGTTACGCCAAAGAACCTTTATAGATGGCAAGACCTTTGACCGAAGTTTCTTCACCTGCCGATCCAATATAACTACCGGCTGCTCAGTGAACGAAAGATCGCGCTCAAGCTAAACGGTCTCATGCTGAATCATGTGAGAAGGGTCATGAAGGTATCTACGAAGCTTCAACACATGGAACACGGGGTTAACATCCGGAAAACTGGGCGGGAGCGCCAAACGATAAGCAACGGTACCAACTCGCTCAAGGATCTCGAAAGGACCTCCAAATCGGGGACTAAGCTTCCCCTTTCTACCAAATCTCATAACTCCCTTCATCGGAGAAATCTGCAGGAATACATGATCCCCCACTGCAAACTCAAGTCTGCGACGACGACGGTCGGCATATGACTTCTGTCTGCTCTGCGCAGCTCTCATCCTATCCTGAATTTGCTGGACCTTCTCCGTAGTCTCTTGAACTAGCTGGGGTCCCAAAACCTTACTCTCACTGAGTTTGGTCCAACAGACTGGCGATCGACACTTCCTACCATACAAAGCCTCGAAAGGTGCCATCTGAATAGTCTCCTGAAAGCTGTTGTTGTAGGAGAACTCAATCAACGGCAAGTGACGATCCCAACTGCCACCAAAATCAAGCACACACGCACGAAGCATATCATCCAGAGTCTGTATCGTCCGCTCTGACTGACCATCGGTCTGCGGATGGAAAGCGGTGCTAAAACTTAACCGGGTACCCAAAGCTTCCTCGAGCTTCTGCCAAAGACGTCTAGTAAACTGGGTGCCTCTGTCGGATACGATGCATGTGGGAACTCCGTGCAAACGCACAATCTCATATATATACAATTGAGCATACTGAGCATACCCGAAAGTGGTCTTCACTGGAAGAAAGTGAGCCGCTTTCATAAACCGGTCAACAATCACCCAAATGGAGTCATACCCCCGACTGGTCCCGGGTAGACCCACAGCAAAGTCCATGGAAATCTTCTCCTATTTCCACTCAGGAACGGGTAAAGCCTGCAACTCTCCAGCCGGTCTCTGATGCTCAGCCTTGACTTTCTGACAAGTCAGGAACCTCGAAACGAAGTCCGAAACATCACGCTTCATCCCTTCCCACCAGTAAAAGTCTCTCTAGTCACGGTACATCTTGGTGGAACCTGGATGAACGCTAAAGGCTGACTGATGTGCCTGCTCTAGGATCTCGCGTCTCAACCCATCACTATCCGGTACACACACGTGAATCCCGTAATATAGCACACCCTGGTCATCAATCAAGAACTCTGAATCGGTACCCTGCCGAACAAGCTCAAGAATCTCAACCAAACGAGCATCACTGGGCTGCGCCTCACGGATACGATCAAGTAGAAGTGGACGGGCATGGACATGAGAAAGCTGTCCCCCAGTGGAAGTGAACTCAAACTGTACTTTACCATCGCACAAGGTCTGCCAATCTGCAGAAGACTGCCTCCGAACTGCGCTCAATTGGGACAGGCTACCCTCGGGCCTATGACTCAAAGCGTCAGCTACCACATTCGCCTTGCCCGGGTGATAATGGATCTCACAATCATAATCATTCACAAGCTCCATCTACCGGTGCTGTCTCAGATTCAGATCCCGCTGCTGGATGATGTACTTCAAGATCTTGTGGTCCGTGAAAATCTGACACGACTCCCCATACAAGTAGTGTCTCCAAATCTTCAACGCAAATACCACCACAACCATCTCAAGATTGTGAGTGGGTTAATTCTGCTCGAGCTTCTCAGCTGCCTAGAAGCATAAGAAATCACTCTATCATGCTGCATCAGCACACAACTGAGCCCCACTCGAGATGCATCACAGTAAACAACAAAACCACCCGATCCGGAAGGAAAAGATAGAACTGGTGCAGTCGTCAATCGAGTCTTCAACTGCTGAAAACTCTGTTTGCACGCATCATTCCAAAGAAAAGGAACCCCCTTCTAGGTCAGTCTGGTCAGCGGTGCAGTGATACTCGAAAAATCCTGCACGAAGCAGCGATAATAACCAGCTAAGCCCAAAAAGCTGCGGACCTCTGTCACGGATACAGGTCTGGGCCAAAGCTGTACATCCTTGATCTTCCTCGGGTCCACAAGAATACCGTCTCCCATCACCACGTGACCCAGGAAGTCAACTCTATCAAGCCAAAATGCGCACTTTGAGAATTTAGCATACAGCCGGTGCTCTCTCAATGTCTGCAAAGCAATGCTCAAGTTTTGCTCATGCTCCTCTCGACTCCTAGAGTGGACCAGAATGTCATCAATAAACTGGTCGAGGAAGGGCCTGAAAATCCGGTTCATCAGATCCATGAACTCTGCTGGGGCATTGTTGAGTCCGAACGACATCACCAGAAACTTATAATTCCCGTAGCATGTACGAAAAGCAGTCTTCGGAATGTCATCATTCCGAACCCGCAATTGATGATAACCCGAACGCAAATCAATCTTACAAAAATGTTTCGCACCCTGGAGCTGATGAAACAAATCGTCAATGCAAGGTAAAGGATACCTGTTCTTCACCGTAACTCGGTTCAATTGACGATAATCGATACACAATCTCAAACTGCCATCCTTCTTCTTGACGAACAGAACAAGAGCTCCCCATGGTGAAACACTCGGACGCACAAGTCCCTTATCACGCAACTCCTGCAATTGATCTTTAAGCTCTCTAAGCTCCGCCGGAGCCATCTGGTAAGGCGGTATAGAAACAGGCCCCGTGCCAGGAATAAGATCAATGCAAAACTCAATATCGTGCTCTGGCGGCAACCCATATAACTCATCGGGAAAAACGTCAGGAACCTCTCGCACTATAGGAACCCGGTCCAACGAACCTACTGTGGCTCCAGTATCACAAATGAAAGTCAAGAAACCCCGACATCCCTTCCTCAAAAGCCGACTAGCGCAAAGGGCAGAAATCAAACTGTGAGGGGTGGCGCTACGGTCCCCATGCACAACCCGAACAAACTCGCCCGGAAAACTGAAACTGGCAGTCTTCTCACGGTAGTCCACAGACGCATAACAAGCTGCTAACCAGTCCATGCCAAGGAGAACGTCGAAGTCTAACATATCTAGAAGGATCAAATCGACGGACGACTCTCTATCTCCAATCTGAGCGGCACATGACCGAAACACAAAACGCGCGACGAACGAATCGCCAACAGGAGTAGTCACAACAAGCGGCTGATCTAGCAAACACGACTCTCGGCCCAAGCTCGGCACAAAGGGCGTAAAAACATACGAATGCGTAGATACCGAATCAAACAAAACATGAGCCTCAAAAGAACATACAGAAAATGTACTTGAAACCACTGCATTGGACGCCTGCGCGTTCTGACGAGTCAAGGCAAACACCCGATCCTGCCCTCTACCGGCGACTGGCTGACCTCCTCCTCTACCACCCCACCCTCTCGGTACAAAACCACCGCGACCCCGACTTCTCTGCACATGAGTCTGACACGGAGCTACAACAGGCATAAGGGGCAACGCCCTCTGAGGTGGAGAAGGTAGTAAGGTAACCTGCGGTACAGCTGCCTCGCTCTCACGTGGCTCAGCACAATCTCGAACCTGATGACCCAAACTCCCGCACCGGTAACATCCAGATGCAAACTGCTGCCTCTCCTGAGAATAAGAGCTAAAAAGCTGACCTCTTCCTGAACCTCCACTACCCCCAGTATCTGAACGGGAACTGTCACGACGCCTAAACTCCCGCCTCCCTGCTGAATCACCAGTACGAACCCTCTTCGGTTCCGGAGCAACCGACGTCTCAGAAAGACGCTCCTCAACCAACAGGGTTGCGTCTACCGCTGCTGCATAGGTGTCCCAATGCTGAATGCTGATAGCAAGGAACAAATGGGTAAGCAGGCCTCGCACAAACCTCTTAACCCGCATCTCATCCGTAGCTACCAAATACGGAGCATACAAAGATAGCTCGGTAAACAGCACATCATACTTGGCCACTGTCATACCCTGAGTCTGGCGTACCGACTCGAATCTGCGAGCTCGAGTATCCCTGACGCTCAGCGGAAGAAAACACACAAGAAACACCATCACGAACTCAGCCCAGGTCATAAGGGGAAGACCTGCGGCTCTGCCCTTCTCTAAGGACTCACACCACTTCTGGGCCAGATCCTCCAGACGAAAACTCGCGAACTCCACCCATCTCGAATCGAAGCATCTAAGCGGACGACATATCCTGGCCATCAGGTCGATAAATGACTGTAGATCATCGGCTGCATCGGTACCAGTAAAAACCGGATGCCTCAGCCTTATGAACTCCGATAGCGATACGGTAATCTCCTCCGTAGCTGCAGGTACAACAGCCTGAACAGTAGGCACCAACACGGTCCCCATAATGGGTGGAAAAACCGCCTGCCCCTGCACTCGAATGGCCTCAACTAACGACCCCATCATCTGCCGCAAATCCTGCATTCCAGCCCCTAGCATAGCCATATAGTCTGTCGAAGGTGGAACAATATGTTCCTGCACAACGGGCGTACCGCCCTGGTCAGTCCTCATCTCAGACGAGTCAACTCTGACCTTTGCCCTCGCGGCCGCTCTCTGCGCCCTCATAGTCTTCGGCGGCATAAAGGCGAGAAACCGAAACATGATTCGATAAGAACACAGAAATCGGATCAAAAGGATATGTAAACACGGAAGGAATTTCAAGCAATAAGTCATAAGGTCACTTAGGCGGAGTACCGTGTCGTAAGTATGACACGGAACATACACACGCTACGTTACTCTGCTTAAGCTACCTACTCCATCATACCAAGGTCATGCTACACTCCGAAAGGTAAAACCTAGCGCTCTGATACCAACTTTGTCACGAGCCAAATTGGGCACATGACCGGCACTTAGACTACGTAACGTCAAAAGGCGTAATACAATTCAAGTAAGCCGAAAACCGAGCAACCTAAACCATTACTAGAAGGAAAAGATAGAACATATTAAAAGCTTGATGCAAAATTTTAAACTTAAGTTTGTTTTTCATAAAATTTTCGGCAGCACCTCCTTTGTAAAAACAAGCCCCAAAACGGGTACAAACATAAGATAAAAGTAAAGCATCCCCAAATGGGAGCAAATCTCGCCCAACGACGAAAACCACCACCACAACAGATATACGACGACGTAGCAAAGAAAAGATAACCCATATATATAAAAGGCCGGCTCACATGAGCACGACAACCAGAGTCATAAGATTATACAACAACGATCCTCACAATTCGTCTCTAAGTCAATGCATGAAGGTGGTAGATGGAGAGTACTAGATACAAGAAATATACAATGTATATCATCGAATAACCGCAACCCACCTAAAGCAAACGGCCTCACAACCAACCGTAGCGGTATCCGCAAAAGTAGAGATAATAAGGCGTCCTGCCGCGACCACTCTGATGATCAGACCAGAAAAACCCTATGGCAAAACGGGGAGTGAGTTGCCAACTCGTTAATAGTAAATAACATCATACTGTAATCGCAAGTATGCACTGATAGCAATAATCAATCACATGTAAGTTGGTAGCATAAGTATGACAATATGAATATGCAACTATCATGATCAAGGTACACCACCAGGGTACTATATCTATATGAATAAAATGCATATCAACTAAATACTGAGTGAGGGATAATTAATAATCTCATGCACAATCATAAGCATGGAGAAAACCCGGTATAAATCAAGAACACCCCAAATCCCAAAATCCTCAGATTGGCCCTCATATCGGCCTTGTAAATCTCATGGAACCTGAGTGTCAAACATCGACACCCGAAAATATCATGAAAACTAGTGCCCAACATCGACACATAAATACTCGTAAACATACGTTCCTCGAATCCTAAGTGCCCAAAGTCAACACTTGTGATCCACGTATCGGTTCTCTGATATCCATACGTTCCTTGAAACCCAAGTGCCCAACCTCGACACTTGTGTTCCACGTATCGGTTTCCAATATCCATACATCCCCCGGAATCCAAGTGCCCAACATCGACACTTGAAATCCCCATATCGCATGAAAACATATCTCAAATGCGTAAATCCATGTAATATAACATATGCAACATAGAACAACAATATGAGCATATCACGAAAAATCCGCTATTTAAATGCTTCAATGTCATTAAATATATCACGCGGTTCCCAAGTATCCGAATCCAATATACATATATAACAAAATCCCATAGCGCCGACATATATATATCATATAAAGCTGAACATATAACTATAGCAATGTATATGTGTGAGCATGTACGTATAGAAAGGCATATGTGTAAGCATGTAGGTGTACAGGTATGCTATATGTCATATGCGCCATCACACAAGAATAAATGCCTCTATGTCGCTAACCAATAGCAAGGTATACCATATGAATATTTGTGTTGAGCGTATCAGGGCAATTACTGACAGAGTGTTTATTGCATACAAATGGTGCTCGTGCAGCACGGTCTGTCAATAATAGTGCGGTGTACAATAGATACGGGTTCAGGCACAAGTAACTAAATGCAAATGAAATACATTCACCATTTCTATGTGTGAATATAAACATGCGGCTAATATCATATCATATCTATCCCTGACGCTTAACGCCATACGGGCAATTTCCCCATAGATGTTAAATCTATTCACCGACGATCTCAAGCTAGGTCGATCCAATCACCTGCTTCCCTTTCGTCGCAGCGCTCGAAGTCCCCGCCTGCGATCCTATTAACACAAAACATAACAAGTGCAAAATCTCAGAAATCGATCAATATCATGTACACACTACGTTTGACCAACGCACCAACTCTAATCCAACTCATAAGTGTTCGTCTAACAGCTAACGTGTGTGGCGACACACCAAACCTAACCCAAGTGTAGCAGCTACACAAGATCACGAACCGTATCGGTCACGTAACACGCGTACACAAAACACTCGAATATAGCAAAGTGATCCTAGATTTTGATATACTAACAATTAGTGAAAGTTGCACATCCCACGAGACTACAAATAACCCTAGAGACCCCTCGTCCAAGAATCAACCCCCAAGCCCCTACTCTGGCCGTAAATTGCGGCTAGAACTAATAAATTCGCGGCCTCGTAGTTTGGGAATGGTCTCGTCTTTTTGTGGTGGGTTCAATGTCACAACACATGGTCACTGTGATGGGAACTTTTCCGACAAAAACCTGGTTCTACAGCAGATCAAAGAAAGTCCAAGTTGACACTAAAATTATGATTTTTACACGAAACTAAACCTTTAGTGTTCTAAACCATAACCTTGAGGCAACACTACAAGATAAAGACCTAATTATCAGTTAGAGGTCATTACCTAGCCACTCTTGCTCAAAAATCCAATCTTTCCAAGCTCCAAGGCATTATAGTGGCTAAATCAAGGATTTTGAAGTGTAAAAAATGGAATTTTTGTGAATTTTTGTAAAGATTTAGTGTTGGGGTAGTGAGGTTTCAGTTTGGGGTTAGGGAAAGAGAAATAATGGAGAGTTAGAGAGAAATAGAGAGTGAGAGAGAAAATAATGAAGAGGGGTGAGTGTAAGGTGAATATCTAGCTTACACTCACTCTCCCCTCTCATCTCATTAATGCCCACCATTAATGCTCATGACTTACTAGCCACCTCTCTCTCATCCAAACTAGATATTTCTAACTCCAAAATTCTAGGCTTAAGGTTAAGGCAAGGTTAGATCATGGTATGGATTGCTTAAGGTATCAGGGTCATTTAACAATTTAACACTAACTAACCCTCATAATTACGTGCACGTGTGTGCGCCAGCCATAACAAATAATAATAAATTATTAATTAATTGTTATAAAATGTGAGGAAACCGATTTGGTAAACTTTTCCTTAAAAACCAGCATTAACGCTTAAGTAACACTAACCGCATTTCTAAAGTGTTATAGAAGGAGATTGGAATTGTTGATCAAAAGAAGTTGCAGTGGTGAAAGGATTGAAAGATCGGCTATGAGATTGTTCAATACGTTCAGCAATAGACATAGGTCTTGGAGTTACAACAGGACTTTCAAAATGGGTATCAACGTAAGAAGGTGGGGAAGGTTGAAACGGTTGATACAAAGTGGATTGCGGAATCCAAGTGGTTGTCCTAGACGCGTCTATCCGATCTTTCAAAGAAATTTTAGGCATGGAGGGATCGTTCGACGTTCGACCAAGGCAAGAACCGTAAGAAGTAATGTTTGGTTGTGGGTACCAATGTTCGGCAAGAGTTTTTCGAGGTGGGGTACCCATGGTATGAAGAGAAGGAGAAGAATGTGAATTTTTTTATTTTTATTTTATTGTTAGTTATCAACAAAAGAATGAAATATACACACAAAAAAAATAATCTGGACATAAAACAATCACGACACAGTACCACACACCTAATCGGTCTAGGGTTCACCTAGGTCAACTAGACCTGCTCAAGTACTAGAGTGTCGAATTAAAACTGTGTCGAGAAACGGGCTAAAGATATACTGATCACGAGGCCAGGTAAGTGCAGAGATAACGGGAGGTTTTCCGACTCTTTCGCGAAGGTCCTTAATTAGATAACCCTTTCTCTTTTGGTGGTTTCGCCGTTAACACTTTTCTAGACACCCCGTGAACGATATACCGTTAAGCGGTGTTTTAAACACGGTTAACTTCTCCTAATGAGTGCGAAGTCCTTAAAGGCTTAAAGTCTAGTTTCTTTTAAAATTTGTGCGGGTAAACGTTATTCTCAATTTCGTGATTTGTGGGCCACGGAAAAGGTGATGAAATCCTTTACCATATGTTGTGGGGTTCGCTTGCCCTTAAGTCCGTATTAATTGATGAAATGCGCAATTCAATAAAAAAATATTTTAAGATTCAAAAAATCGTTTTTTATATTAAGCACGGCACTGCAACTAATACGGGTTAGTCAATTTTGGCGTTTGAAAGCGAACTTGCAAAGAATCCTGCAAAGATATAATAGTGGAGGCGTCGGATTTGAGAAAAAGGTGTTAGTATAGTACGTACCGATAAGTTTTGGGTTAAGAAACCCCCGTTGAAGTGTATCCGAATAGCTTGGAAAGTTCGCTTGCAAGAGTCTAACTACCCAGATCTTTGGCACTGTACTTCGCAATCACCTTAGCCTTGAATGTACACTTTGCTCCCCACGATCGCAGTTCGCAAATCCGAAAGAATCTGAAAATGTTGAAAAAAACGGATTATTAGAGCGAAAAAACGATACGAATGCCCAAATACCTGCACACTAAAATTTATAAAAATCAAGCAATAAAATTGGGACAAAATTAGAACACTGGAGAAAAAAAATTGGAAGCAATTGGGGAAGAACAGGTCGGCGGCGCCAGAATTTTGGGGTGTCTCGCCGGGCTCCCTTGGGTAGATGGGCTCCAAATTTCTTCAGTGATCACACTGTTCTACTAGTGTCTAAATGTTCTTGCTTATCTTTTTAACTTAGTTTCCTAGTGCTAGCAGGTCAAAAATCCAGAGAACAAAAATGTTAGCAATGTTAGTTTTTGTTTTGGTTTTTGAATTTTTTGAATTTTTATTTTGTTTTTATGAATGGTGTTAGATGATATTAACAATATTAACCCGAAATAACAAAAATAAAAACGTTACCGTCTCCCCGGCAACGGCTCCATTAGATTGATACGCTTTTGGCGTGTCGAGTTTTAAAGTTCTAAAGTTAGCTGCAATCAGGACGGTATCGCTTTGCAGCTAGCCGCGATGAGTGCGGGTCATCCGCAGGGAGACGGAGCGTTTTACGTTCTTGTTTTGACGAGTTAATGCGCGTGGCGGAAATGTTCGTATCTACTCTATGTGTATATATGCAAAAGAATAAGCTGTTAGGATTAGATAGGATAGTGTAAGTTAAGGAAATCCGTACTCAATCCTATGAGCCAAGCTTGACCACTAAAGCTAGAGCAATCGGTAAGAACGTGGATTGCTTAAACACGGTATTGTGAAATCCGGCTTATTGACCCTTGTCCATCCGTTCTTGTCGCTTGCTTTCTCCTCCGGAAAATCCGAACGCAACCGGTCACTGTTAGGAATCACCGATACCTTGGTAGGGTAGGGTGCCTAACAGAGCGCTTGCGTAAGGTTTAGGCGAAGTTTAATGGAAAAGATCGGGAAAAGGAAATGAGAAAGGAAATCTTAATTTACAATATCAGTTTCTTTCCTAACATCAACATATTCATAACTAATCACAACAAACTAAAAGAGCAAAGAAAAGATAAACAAAGAAAAGGAAAGAACATTGCAAGAAAGTAAATGACATGGTAATAAAATTGCAAGTAAGTGAAGCAAGGAAATAAATTGCAAGAAAGTAAAGCAAGAGATAAAGATATTAGGAACCGTAGAACACATTACAAACCATAGTTTCAATAGTCTAAACTTAAACTTGCAAGCTCAATGAAGAGGTTGCAAGATCAAGAGGAGGCTAAGAACATAAGGCAAATAAAGGAAAAAAGAAAGCTTTATTGATTCCAAATGAAGATACAACCCTTGAGATCAATAACCAAAACTTTAACTTGCAAGTTCAATGAAGAGGTTGGAAGATCAAGAGAAGGCAATGAACTCAAGGGCTCAAAGGAAAACAAGTTACAAATTACAAGGGTTCTAAAGATAAAGTATGTTCTCTCCTTGCCTATGACTTGGTATTTATAAGCAACATGGGTTGCTTAGTAGCTTTTGGAGGGAAATCATGATACTTTAAATCACATCACCTCTTTTAGCATTTAATGCACATCACATCACCTCTTTAGCATTTAATGTACATCGCATCACCTATTTAGCATTTAATGCTCACGTTCCCTACTTGCACCATTTCATCATGTCATGTAGCCTAGGTAGCCCCACCATGGTCCATGTGCACACTTTCATTGTGTTGGACCAAAATTGTGTGCACACATCTATTTGCAAAAAGAACTCTTTGGACAATGATCGGTTTTCTGTTCTGTTTGCAGTATCGGCTCACAAAGGATATATCCGTGATTTTAAGTGTATTTTCAGTAATTTGTCACGGATACCTATAATCTGTAATTACTGAGCAGACACTGGTTAATAGTACCGATATATAACAAAACAGATAATGAATGAGCGGTATTGAAATGCAATTTTCTGTGACAAACAGTATTCGTGCTGCGTTTGTTGACCTTAGCCAAGGCGTAGTGTACGGTAGCTAATTAGTGTTTATCTGCTAAAACATGAGATGTGATTGAGTTAGGGTAGTCGTACGACTTTGTTGACCTTAGCCAAGGGTCGTACGGGTGGGTTTAATTCAATCGGGAAATGACGAGTTGAACTTGGCTAGCGCTTATGATTTGTTGACCATAGCCAAGGTCATGTGTTGCTATGGGAAAAAGTATTATCGGGAATTTCAAGTGTTGAAATTTGCAATGAGATTGCATACCTTCTATGAGATAGTTGGATCTTGATACCCATTGCGACTAAGAGTAACTCCTGGGAGAGTTTTACACATGACAATTAGCCGATCAAGTAGGTGTCTAGAAAGGTGTTAACGGGGTTATGCCTCTAGGAAAACATGGTTTATTTTAATTAGGTCCGTGCGAAAACTCGGGGAACCTCACTCAAAGTACCAATACTAACCTGGCTGAAAGATTGGGGAACTTGTAAGGTGTAATTAATCCCGGCTAGTCTTACCTTTTAGGATTTGAAGGAAGATTTGATAAAAACAGTGGGAGCCATCCTGATTAGATAAGATAATAACCAATCTAATCTTGCAAGAGCATACGCTAAAGTGTTTTCTTCTCTCTCTTTCCAGGTAGCGACCATGTCAGGCCTTAATCAAGATAATAATATGGATGTATTGACTGAATCCGCTTGTTATACTGAGCAGGGGAACGTTGGTTCCGTTCTTTCTTATAACTGTTATAAGACTGAACAGAAAATATGAGAATATCCAGGTTTTCACACCATCCAAACGAAGAACAAGCTTGCTGATGCATCTTCTTTGGGTGTGTTAGTTATCGAAAACTGTTTCTCAGTTCACTCTACGTCCTGGGTATTAGATACCGGATCGGGATCCCATATATGTAATATGTTACATGGGCTACGTAAAGGTAGAGAACTAAGAGAGGGTGATCATTCCATAAGAGTGGGGAATGGTGCAAATGTTGCAGCCAAGGCTGTTGGCGAATATCACCTTGTATTACCGAATGGTAATACATTGATTCTGAACGAATGCTATTACATTCCGACCCTGATATGCAATCTTATCTCAGTTTCTTTATTGAGTAAAGATGGATATAATTTTGTAGTACAGGATAATGTTATGAACATCTTCCTGAATCAAAAGTTGATTGGATCATGCTCGTTAAATAATGGCATATACATTCTCAATCAAACTACAGTACTTAATGTACAAAACACACACAAGAGGAAGAGTTCAGAAATGAACGAATCCTTCTTGTGGCATTGTAGACTAGGTCATATCAATGAGACACGACTAGCTAAGTTACATAAGGATGGATGTTTGAATCCGTTCGAATTTTCATCTTATGACACTTGTCAGTCATGTCTCAAAGGCAAGATGACCAAAACTCCATTTAGCGGACACGGAGAAAGAGTTACGGAAATCTTGGGACTGATACATAGTGATGTATGCATTCCCATGTCAACACATGCCAGAAATGGTTTCTCGTACTTCATTACATTCACTGACGATCTCTCAAGATACGGACATGTGTTCCTGTTGAAACACAAGTCTGAAGCTTTTGAGAAATTCAAAGAATATAAGAACGAAGTCGAGAACCAAACAGTTAAATGTATTAGGATCCTTCGATCATATCGAGAAGAAGAATACTTGAGCAATGAGTTCCCAGACTATCTAAAAGAGAATGGGATTCTCTCTCAGCTTACTCCTCCTTATACACCACAGCACAACGGTGTATCGGAGCGGAGGAATCGCACCATATTAGATATGGTGCGCTCGATGATGAGCACTGCTGAGTTACCTATTTCCTTTTGGGGTATACGCTTGAGACGGCCATATACCAATTGAATAAAGTTCCAACCAAATCGGTGCCTACCATTCCATATGAGATATGGAATGTGAAGAGACCATCTCTTAAACGAGTTAAGATATAGGGTTTTCCGGCCTATGTTAAAAAACAAAATCCGGACAAGCTTGAGGCAAGATAAATTCTTTGCAAGTTTGTGGGATATCCAAGCAATTCGTATGAATATCTATTCTACCACGGTGAACAACAAAAGGTGTTTGTTGCTCAACATGCCACCATTTTAGAAAATGAATTTCTTGTAAAAGAAATTAGTGGTGAGGAGGTAGAGCTGGAAGAAATTCCAGCACCACAAACTACAACTGATGATTTACTGGAACTAGAGGATTCAGTAGTTCCCGACGACCCCAGCCTCTCCGCCGATATAGTAAGGCTCCTCATCCACCTGAGAGATACTATGATTTTCTCATCGATGGTGGGGGTGAGGATTGCATCATTGAAGAAGATGACCCGACTAGCTTCGAGCAGGCCATCACGAGTGGGGACTCTATGAAGTGGCTGGATGCAATGCGATCTGAGATGGAATCCATGTACACCAACAAAGTATGGACTTTGGAAGTTGCTCCTGAAGGGGTAAAACCCATTGGGAGCAAATGGATCTTTAAGAAGAAACTTGGTGTAGATGGAAAAGTTGAGACTTTCAAAGATAGACTTGTTGCAAAGGGTTTTCGTCAACGACCAGGTGTGGATTATGACGAAACCTTTTCTCCAATGTCTATGCTTAAGTCTATCCGGATCTTACTTGCCATTGTTGCATACCATGACTACGAAATCTGGCAAATGGGTGTTAAGACCGCCTTTCTAAATGGTGATTTAGAAGAGTGCGTGTACATGACTCAGCTAGAGGGCTTTGTAGAGAGTGGGAGCAGCGAAAGGGTGTGCAAGCTGCTTAAATCCATCTACGGGTTAAAGAAGGTATCGCGGAGTTGGAACATCTGTTTTGATGTTGTAGTCAAAGTGTTTGACTTCATCAAGAACATAGATGACCCTTGTATTTACAAGAAGGTGGCAGAGAGTAAGATTGTCTTCCTCGTATTATACGTGGATGACATACTCTTGATAGGAAATGATGTTCCTATGCTGCACTCGGTCAAGCTCTTCTTATCACATAGATTCTCAATGAAAGATCTAGGTTTTGCCTCCTGCATTTTGGGGATTAAGATCTAAAGAGATAGATCTAAGCGGATACTGGGATTGTCCCAATCCAGGTATATTGACACCATACTAAAGAGCTTTAGTATGGAAGAATCCAAGCATGAGAACTTACCCACGATCTCTGGACTCACTCTCTCCAAAGTGATGTCTCCTAAGACTGATTTGGAAAGAGCTCGCATGTAAGAGATACCCTAAGCTTCGGCAGTAGGCTCTATCATGTACGCGATGCTATGCACCAGACCCGATGTAGCATACTCACTAAGTCTAGTGAGTAAGTATCAAGCAGATCCTAGAGAGAATCACTGGACAGCTGTAAAGAACATTATCAAGTACTTGAGAAGGACTAAGGAGATGTTCTTGGTGTATGGTAATGGAGAAATCCAGGTGGAGTCCCTTACCGATTCGAGCTTCCAAAATGATAAGGATGAATCTAAGTCACACTCGGGATTTTTCTTTACCCTAAATGGAGGGGCGGTTTGTTGGAAGAGTTCCAAGCAAGAAACCGTAGAAGACTCGCCGATGGAGGCTGAATACATCGCTGCCAAAGAGGCTGTCTGGATCAAGAAGTTCATAACGGAACTTGGTGTGGTTCCGTCCATTGAGCATCCAATACCTTCTTATTGTGATAACAATGGAGCTGTGGCTTTGGCCATGGAACCCAGGTCCCATCAGAGATCAAGGCATATTCTGAAGCGGTATTACCTGATCCGGGAGATAGTTGATCGCCGAGAGATCGAGTTCAGGAGAGTTGACATGAAGGACAATACTGCGGATCCACTCACAAAGGCCATACCCCAGATACACTTTGAGAGACTCTTCGGGATGTTGGGTATGAGATACTACAACAGCTGGCCTTAGTGAAAGTGTGAGATTGTTGATTGTATATTTGCCCTAGAGGCCATTGTTGTACATATGATGTATATTATAGTGGATGCTTGGATATATATAGAGAGGACTTTCTTGCTCGATATGATAGTATGCTATCTGGTTTTACTTTGTCTTAACATGTTGACTTGTATTGATTTACTGTCTTGCTCTAACATGTTGATGAAGCCCTTAGGATATGTACTCCGACTACTAGGACTATGATGTAGATCATACTAGTGGGGCCAGGATAGTCCAAGAGTACATCCTATAACTATTCCTAGTCGAGGGAGTATCGAGACAGGGCATCGATACTCCAGAGTAGACTAGCGTATACGCTTCTCGACCCATATGATAGGCGATGGATGATCCCATATCCATTGGTGTTTGACATCAGAGAAGGTATATCGGTGCTCAGTGGAGACTGGGTACACTGAACGGACTCACCGAGAACACCTAGATGGTATTATACCTATCGTCAGATAGCAGTTCTCTGATGACACTGGAACAAGTTAGTCTGTAGACCCGAGATCGTCATATAGTCTTGTGTGATTCCCACTGTGCTTTGATTTCCACCTTACCACATTCATGAGAACGTGCAAAACGGTGGCTTTTGGATATAGTCCCGAATCGCATGGAAGCAATGAGCGATAGGAGGGGTTTCGTCTCTCCCGGTATTGGGAGTTAATGTTGCGCTGTGTTCGATTGGCTATAACTGGAAGTCCCTGGCCAGGGATGCTATGGAGATCTACTGGTAAGTGTTATCAGTAGTTTCTCGACCCGTTATGAGCCTCACATCGAAACGACTTATCAGTTACTGGGGTGTGATGTTTACCACCCCTAGACTGGAGACGACATATCAGACGAAGAGACTGGACTGTACGGTAGTGTTACTGATTGGATTCACAGTAGTGTGTGCAGGCTTGCTTGTTGATCTTCTGATTGCTCAATACCCGGATGGTTGTTACGTTTAGCTGACCGCTTGCAGCTTTTGGGTGTTTGATATGATCATCACCTACTGCCGGTGTATTGACGATTCCTTAGAGTCCTACACAGAGGTTTCCTGGCTCAGGCAAAATGGAGTAGGAGCACATATGTGATATGTGCGGGACCGAGAATAATACGTGTATGTGATACCGTATTCGATTCTCGCGATATGTGATATCGGCCGGATATATGTGATATAGCCGAGTCATCGAATCCAGTGTTGATTCGATGAACTGATATAAATTATATTAGTCGGTTATTTGTAAAATAGCCGGATTATCGGATCAAGTGTTGATTCGATAATTTAATGTATAATTATATATGTGATATATTACATTACATTAACTAATATAAACTCACTTAAATGATTCTTTTTCTCACTTGATGATACATTGATATATATGTTATATATATTAATTGTATTATTTAATTTTGTTACATTATATATTATATGTGTGATATATACTATTGTAACATGTTAGAGTTACAAATGCAACTAGGTTTATGAGCTTAAACTATGCTAGGGTTTAAATTAGGGTTAACATTTTCTTTTTGGTTAATTCTAAATTATGGATTATTGTTGGGATATTTTGTTGCCTTGACTAAAGTCCACCCTTTAGATATTTTCCTAGATATTTGTTAAACTAACTTTAACCCTAGCCTATGGTTTATTCTCTACAAGGGTGAAGCATGCCATGCTTAACCCATGTTTGCATTTCTAACCTCACAACAATTATTCATCATACTTCATCTTCTTCTTCCTCTCACAAAAGCTCACTAGCCTTTTCTTTTGTGATGAATTAAAGCGAGATAAAGAAAACTAAAGAGAGCAAAATTCCTACTTCATCATCCTCATCTATTCTAGCCACTTAGATTAGGGTGTTCACTTTACTAATACCTCATTAGTGAAGAGAGAGCTTGGGTTTGTGATTCCTCAAAGTAGATCATCTTGGATTGTGAAGTCTTCAAGCAAGGATGTCTCATTCACCTCATGGAGCCTCTCTATAGTCCAGGAGCTTGATGATCGCAGCGAAGGGACCTCAACTCGGAGTTTATGAAGCAAAGGAACGGACTACAAAGGTTGTAATCCCTAACTCTTAGATGTTAAGTTGTTAACATGTTGTTTTAGTTTGATTCTTTAGCTTAAGATTCATGGTTAGGGTTATCTATAATGGAAAAATTTTAAACTTGGCATGGATGATGCCTCCTGAAACCTTGTTGCCGTTGTAGGTATCCCAACAGGAAGGAAGAAAACCAATTAGCCTAAGTTTGGTGTACAGAAGGTAATAAGTAAAGACATATAAAGGGATTAGAGTGAGGGCAAAGGAAATTGCGACTACTATTATTCACGATGAAGCCGCGTATATCATTACCATTCCTACTTTCCGTTTGCTTTTCTCCAGGACACTCCGTCTGACTACAAAGATCCATATTACTTGGAAATGTCATCGTATAGTTACATACGAACTCGAAGAAACTTGTTTCAGTTCGAGGATGGTTTCCGATTCTGGAGAAATTGAATAGGTTTATTCGGCTGTCTTTTCTCTTTACCTTCTCTCGGTTACAAAGGCTCCTAGTATTAGGAGAGTATGCCTATTACGCTTATTGGATAGTCTTCTTCCAAACCTTAGGCAGGTGCTAAAAGGTTGGGAAGGAAGAAAACCATTTAGCCTAAGTGTGGTGTACATGAGGTAAGAAGTAAAGACATATAATGGGATTGGAGTGAGGGAAAAAATATACGGTTACAGCCATGAATCTGGATAGTGGAAGTGGCATCACTAGGATTACCCGGATACCACTTCGAAATATTTTCATGTTTCAGTTTTATTGTGCGGTATTAATTGAAAACTGTTTTTCCAATTAGATTCTGACTTTTGGGTATGTATTTACCAGACTTGATTCTCACATCTTTATGGCATTACAGATGCTGAGTGTGAGTAAGATATTGGGAATTGGGTGATTATATCCTCAATATAGCGGAATTCTTTGTAATTGGTGATATTTGAGGAAATCACCTGGGTTTTGCCTGACGACAAATATTTGGTTTTGAATATCCGTTGTTATGCACCAATTTCAAATTGATATATCTGTACGTTTATTTGATAAAGTAAGATATAACCTTTTGAAATTATGTCTGTGATATTTACCTATATCAGTTGATGGATAGGTAAGGTGCATACAACATCGGTGTAATTCTTTTTAACCATAGTACAGTTTTCAACCAACGACGCACAGAGTTTGAGTTATTGAACTCAGAGGACTTATACAAAATATTGTATGTTGTCAGATGTACATTAGGACAAAGGGGTTGGTACTCGTAATATATTCTGTTTACTTATGACTTCTTTAGTTTTAGACAAGTATTTCGTTGAAATACAAGATCCAATTTTTTGAGAAGTTATAGGTATAAGAATAAAGTAGAGAACCATATGTTGCAAGTATCAGGATTCATCAAGGTGATTGAAAATGTAGATGCTTGTGTTAGGTATTCCGTCGTAAATAATATTTTTTTTGAGAACTTGTTTCTCTCTCAGGTTACTTATTCATGAGTACACTCCTTGATGAGTAATGTTTCTTGGCCTTCTTCCATTTAGTTGATATGCACTGGAAACGACTGCATGTATTTTTAATATGGTTCCAATTAATTTAGTGCATTTGTTTCTATATTGGATATAGAATGAATTCATACCTTAACGATGTTAAGGTATATGGAGTTGTCTGGCTTATGCTTAAAACCAGAATCTGGATAAACTCAAGGCACGTTTCAGTAATGGATGTTTGTGGGTTATCCCGGGCATTGACGAGGGATAACATTCTACCATTTGGAAGATCAATAGTTATATTGTTCTTGACTCGCCACAGGTTTTGGTAAGATGAATTCTTTTCAGAAAACATTAGTGAGAGTATGGTAGAACTGGAAGTCATTCCAGAACCACAAATGATTACTGAAAATTTAATAGAACCTAAGGATTCAATTAGTTTCGACGATTTATTAGCCACTCTGCAGATTTGGTGGGTAACCTCAGCCACCCGAGAGGTACTTCGGTCTCCTCAAAGACGATGACAGCGTGGTTTTTGTTTACCCAAACTTACCAATAGTGTTGTTCTAGACTATGAGATCTGGCGGGAGGATGAGTATAACGTCGTTCTAAATTAGCTTTAGAAATGCACGTGTATATGACTCTGCCAGAGGGTTGTTGTTGTCAGTAGGAGCAACGAAAGCATGGTGGGAAAGTGGCTTATGTCTATTTATAGACTTAAGAAAGTATAGCAGAGATAGATCATCTTTTTTTTATATAACAGTCATAGAGTTTGACTTCATCAGAATAACAGATGGACCTGGTAAGAAGGTACTAGGGAGTGATGTCCTTGTATTTGGATGACATGCTCTTGATAGGAAGTAATCTTCCTATACTACAATCGGTTATACTGTGGTTGTCACAAGGTGTTTCTACACACAGGATCTGTATAAAATATCAGTGATTCTGGTCACTATATCTATAGTTTTAGATCTAGATTTGGAAAGTGTCCCAATTTGGGTACTTTGACACTATTCTAAAGTGTTTTAGAATGGATGACTCCTGGCATGGTGGTGTACCCGCAGGTGATGGAGTCACCCTCTCTAAAGAGATATCTTTTAGACTGATGAGGAGAGGGATTTGCATGATTAACATATCTCTTGCTTAAGCAATTTACTCAATCATGAAATGTCAAGTACCACACCAGATATTGCTTTTGCACTGGATGCAATAAGCATATATATTAATCCAAATCCTGGAGAAATATTGGGAAGCAGTTATGAACATAAGTGAATGCTCTTGGTAAATGGTAACGGCAACCTCCTTCACGGAGCCGGTTATCATTTCAGGCTTCCAAGGTGACCTGGATGACAGAGTGACTGTCGGAGTTATATTTTTCCCTTTTTTTAGGGGTAGTATGTTGGACAGGTGGTCCAAGCAAATACAGAGGAAGGTATCGCGCAGTGTACTGATTAAATTCAGTAGAAGATACAGTCTAAGAAGTTTGTTGGATTTGGAGTTCAATTGTGAACTGGGTCCCATCAGATATCCAGAAAAATTCTAAGACAGGTATCGCTCATTTCGCAAGATAGTCTTTCTCCGCGAAGTTGAGATATAGAGAGATACAGTTAGAAATATTGGAGTAGATCCACTCATTGAGGCTATTTCTCAAACGCAATAGTTTCGCAAATAAGTTTTGCGGGACTGATTAGTAGAGAAGTTGGGTGTTCGGTATCACATGGCTGTAAGTATGCGACACCGCAATAATTAGCCTTGAGTGAAAATAGGAGATTGTTGGCTATAGTGCCCTCAAGTCATTATTGTAATCGCTGGCACGCGATTGAGATGATTGAGGGAGGACCTATACGGGTAAAACAATCTTACTTAAAATGATAGTATGCTATATGGTTTGTCTTTATCATTATGTACTTGCATTAGGTGGTATTACAGATCACTATTACATGTTGATAGAGCCCATAGGATTCTTGCTCGACTAACAGTATTATGATGGCGATCATATACGTGGGAGCTGGGTAGTCTATAAGCACATCCTTAAATCTCCCTAGTCGAGGGAGTTTCGAGCCTGGGCATCGATACTCCGGAATAGACTAGTGTATACTTATCGAGACCCCGACGAGGGGCGGTGGCCGGTCTTACAAGCCATTGCTGTCAGTTAGTCAGCTAAGTGTCACGACCCGAAGTTCGACCCGTGACCGGCACTTAACCACGTAACGTCTACCGGCATAACGCGACTAAGTAAGCCGAAACCCAGAAATCAAAACCATTAAAAGTAGTGAGTGTTGAAAACATTTGTTTAAAAAAACATTTGGAAAACCTTAAGTAGTTTAGTAACATTCTTTAGAGTTCAAGTTTTTTTCTTAAAAAATTTGGCAGCATTTCCTTTGTAAAAACTAACCTTGAAATCGGGTACAAGACATGATATGAGTAAAATGACAACAATATAATAAAGAATCCCAAACGGGAGCAATCACGCCCAACGGCAGAAACAATCACCACAAGAGTATTATACGACGCCGTAGCGAAGAAATGAGCAATAAGTTAAAAATATCACAAATTTTAAAAACTACATAAGTAAAGTCGGCTCACACGAGCTCGACACCAGAGTACAAATAATATATATCATCGTCCTCACACTGGTCTCTAAGTCAATACATGAAAAGTAGATAGAGAGTACTAGATACATAAGTATATACAAATGGAAAATAACCGGATACCACAACCTATCTAGCAGCAAAACAGCTCACGCACCAACTGAAGTGGTATCCATAGCCATAAAGATACAAGAAAGTAGCCTGTCGCGACTACTCTGAGGGGAAACCTGCAAGTACTGTGGTACAACGGGGGTGAGTTGCCAACTCGTGAATAGAAGATAACATATAAAGGTAATTACGAGTATGCACGTATTGCGCTATTCTAACATATGCCAGCAGATAATATCTATATGCGATGAGCAGGATGTGCAATAATCATTCATAAGTACTCTATCAGGTAATATGACCACAGGATGAGATGCATAATAATGAATGCTGAGCATGGGATAAAATAACATCTACATGGAATGTCAACGTGTAAAAATAATCGTTGTCCATCAATGCACCCAAATCCCAATAAAACTCAGGCGCCGTCACCCTCATCGGCCCTCAAATCCTGTAAATCTCTGAGAATCGTGAATGCCCAACATCAGCACTCAAAATACCATGAAATAATCGTGTCCAGTATTGACACGCAAGTCCTCATATATCGGGCTCCGTCTGCGGAATCGGCCCTCGGCCCCAGCAGTACGGATCATCCCATATCCATCTATCGACTCTGGTCAGTATCCTCCGGATAACCGCCAGGTCCAACCAATCACCGGTAGGTAGTAGTCCCTCTTCCAGGCTCACCGTCTGTATACACAGCATCCCTTTCTTCCCCCGGGGTACCATACCGGGTCCGCCATGTATCCGCAATCGGCCTCGTCCAGCTCCTCGATTCGGGTTCACCTGTCACACGTCTCAGAACCGAGAAAACGCATGGTGAAGACACTGAAATATCATATCAAGAGAAACCGGGTTTTCAAAATAGTGCGTATTTTCTTAAAATAATCCAATGGTCCTCAAATCCAGAAATCACATGAAATCCAAAGCTAATGCGTAAATCCATGCGAGGTAATATATGCGTCATAAATCGTACTATGAGTGAAAGGGAGAAACCGCTCTTTAAAATAGATTCAGTTTTTCAAAAGGTATCATGATGTCCCCAGTTTTTACCAAAAATCAACTTATCTAGGTAGGTACAATTGTATATGCATGGGTATGGATATGCAAATGAATATGTGCACAAGTAACATAATCATGTCAAATCATATATGAGGTGAGCTACAATATATTATTCATGGCAATTCCATAGTATGAGTGTCATGGCAATTACTAACGGTGTGTGTGTAACATGCAGATTAGTGCTCGTGCAACATGAACCGTTAGTAAAAGTGTGGTGTTTTATTAATTCTACGTTCATACATACATACACACACACACACACACACATATATATATATATAAGTCCATGCTACCTCCCCCGGTACTTTCGGGCATGCGGAATTTGGTGAAAAACAATTTTCTTAGAGGTGGTACCATGGACTAAAAACCGGATGTTTGTTAAACATCTAACTAACAACCTAACTACGAGTTGCTAACTACTCGGTTAGGGGGTTATACCTTTCTATTTCACGAACTCCTTCGTCTTCAAGCTTCGATGGTCGTCCGAATCGGCTTCTCCCCGTCGTCTCCTTGCGCCGAAGATAGATCCACCTGAAAGCTTCAACCTTTGGCTCCTTCTTCGAACTTTGAAGAAACTAGTTCACTCGGTTTGCTAAACCTTGTGAACTAGAGTGAGTAGAGAAGAGTTTGTATGGGATTTTATCTATGGTTCTTGGTTCTCAACTCATGAGACAAGTGAACCATAGAGTCAAGAGAGGGGGAGCAAGAGGAGGAGATGAGAGCTCAAGAAAAAGAGAGAGAATGAGCATGAAAGAATAAGAGAAGACTTTTCTCATTTGGCTCTCATAATCCAAAACAATCATAACACCTCATATCAATCAAGTATTATGTGATGGTTTAGGCAACCATAGCCATATCATTTCATGCACAAAAGAGCAAGCAAGCAAAAGTCTTTGCCATGAAATGATAGCTATACTTATCATGATGGTCAACTAGTCAAGCCTAGTCAACCGGTCAACAAAGTCAACAAAAGTCAACAAGTCAACAAAGTCAATCCCTCAACAACCATGTCACCATAATACTTAATTAATATAATTATTAATCACATATCATATTCTCATTAGGGTTGAGCAAAAAGTCAATAGTCATCTCTCAACGGTCAACAACCCTAATGAGAATCCTCCGCCTCTGTCTCTCCGTCAAGTGTGCATACACACCCGCATCCGCGTTCCGAGGAACACGAATACAAACTGGATAAATCCAATCCCAATACATACACTAGGATCTGGCTTAAACCAAAGCCCGCTAGTGTCAACTGTCCGGACACTGTACGTGCACAAGTGCACGGATGTGACCGAACCCTGTCGCAAAACCATGCGACCAGCCGCAAAACCATGCGACCTCTACTCTTTTGCCTAAAGGCGAATAGCTTTCTGTGTGGGACTCTAAAGACTCGACACTACGCTAGCAGTGGGTTTAACCACAGACCGCAAGCGGCACTAGCTGTGCGTAACGGTCCGCAGGTAGATGCCGACAAGAAGACTGACGAGGCGAAACCCATCTGAACTCCTACTGAGCCTGAATGTGGCATTCTCCGTACAGTCCGGTCTGTTCGTCTGATACATCGCATGGCGGGCCTAGGGGGCGGTAAACGTCAGTCCCCCAATAGCGGTACAAGTCGTGTCGGAGTGAATCCCAAAACACCCTGAGATAACACTGGAAGCCTACCAGTATATCCCGTTTGCCCTGGCCAGGGACTACTCGTGTAATGGCTCTCCTAGACACAGCGCGATGTCAACCCCCAATACCGGGAGAGACGAATCCTGTCTAACCGTCACTGCCTCCAAGTGCTTCGGGACTGCACCCAACTACCACCTGTTTGCACGACTCCTTTGAGCAGTGGTACGGTAGTAATCAAAGTACAGTGGGAACACACTCGAGGCGAAGTGACAGTGTCAAGTCAGCGGACTAAGCTGTACTCATGTCACCTGGGAACTGATAACTGACGATAGGTATAATACCAACTAGTCAGTTCCCGACGAGTCCTGTCCAGTGTACTCGTAACCCAACGAGCACCCGCATACTATCTCAAGTACGACGTGCCGACGGCTGTGGGACAGACCGTCTCCCACACTGGGATGAGAAGCGCATGCGCTAGTCTACTCCGGAGTATCGATGCCCTGTCTCGATAGTCCTGCGACCAGGGACCTGCATAAGGATGTGCTTATAGATTACCTAGCCCTACTAGTGTGACTGCCATCACAACGCTGGTAATCAAGTAAAGATCCTAAGGGCTCCACTAATGTGTATAGGCGATATACTAAAATAAACACATGTACGCATTGAAGTAGAAACAAACCAAGTAGCATACTACTATATTGAGCAAGATTGTTTATACAAGGTGAATATCCCAAGCTTCCATTAAGTAATATACAAACTAGTATGATATAGTAATGGCCTCTAGGTCATATACACTAACAATCTCCCACTTGCACTAAGGCCATGTACTGGCGTATCGAAGACCTATCATCTCGATTAGCCGCTCGAACTGAGTCTGGGGCAAGGCCTTGGTGAATGGATCTGCAGTGTTATCTTCTGAAGCGACCCTCCGAACCTCGATCTCTTGGCGATCCACGATCTCCCTGATCAGGTGATACCGCCTCAAGATGTGTCTGGATCTCTGATGGAACCTGGGTTCCTTCGCTAAAGCTATAGCCCCGTTGTTGTCGCAATACAGAGGTATTGGATCAACAATGGACGGAACCACCTGAAGCTCTTTCAAGAACTTCCTCATCCAGACAGCTTCTTTTGCGGCATCAGATGCAGCGATGTATTCCGCTTCCATCGTCGAGTCTGCAACGGTTTCCTGTTTCGAACTCTTCCAACACACCGCCCCTCCATTAAGGGTAAAGACAAAACCCGACATGGACTTGGAATCATCCTTGTCACTCTGGAAGCTGGAGTCAGCAAAGGCCTCGATCTGGAGGTCTTTTCCGCCATACACCAAGAACATCTCCTTAGTCCTTCTGAGGTACTTGAGAATGTTCTTTACTGCTATCCAGTGTTTCTCCCCAGGGTTTGACTGATACCGGCTTACCACACTCAGTGCATAAGCTACATCCGGTCTGGTACACAACATCGCATACATTATAGAGCCTACCGCAGAAGCATAGAGTATAATAGACATGCGATCCCTCTCCAAATCAGTCTTGGGAGACATCTCTTTAGAGAGGGTGATCCCGTGACATGCCGGTAGGTTACCGCGCTTGGAATCTTCCATACTGAATCTTTTCAGTATGGTGTCGATGTACCTGGACTGTGAAAGTCCTAATATCCTCTTGGATCTATCACGATGGATCCGGATCCCCAGGATGTATGAGGCATCACCCAGGTCTTTCATGGAGAACCTGTGTGACAAGAACCCCTTGACAGATTGTAGCATAGGAATGTCATTTCCTATTAAGTGAATGTCATCCACGTACAAAACGAGGAATACTACAGTTCTCGCTACAAATCTACAATAGATGCATGGTTCATCTGGATTTTTGATAAAGCCAAATTCCTTGACCGTTTCATCAAAACAGATGTTCCGACTCCGCGATGCCTGCTTTAGTCCATAGATGGACTTAAGCAACTTGCACACCTTTCCGCTGCTCCCACTCTGAATGAAACCCTCTGGTTGGTCCATATAGACACACTCCTCTAAATTTCCATTTAGAAAAGCGGTCTTTACGTCCATTTGCCAGATCTCATAATCGTGGAAGGCAACAATGGCAAGAAGGATCCGAATGGATTTCAGCATAGCCACTGGAGAAAAGGTTTCGTCATAGTCCAAGACAGGTCTTTGACGGAAACCCTTTGCAACAAGTCTAGCTTTATAGGTCCCAACCTGTCCATCTACACCAATCTTCCTTTTGAAGATCCACTTGCATCCTACGGGTTTTACCCCGTCTGGAGAAATGTCCAACGTCCATACTTTGTTGGTGTACATGAACTCCATTTCGGTCCGCATTGCATCCAGCCATTTTACTGAGTCAACGCTCTGAACGGCCTGCTGGAAGCTAGTAGGCTCATCATAACCTATGATGCAATCCTCTTTATCCCCGTCTATGAGAAACCATAGTATCTCTCGGACGGATGAGACTGCCTACTACTCATGCGGAGCGGCGTAGGAATGTCCTATTCCTTTGAACCCTCTGGTTCCTCTAAGCTTTCAGTAATAGTCTGTGGTTCTGGAATTTCTTCCAGTTCTACTGCGTTCCCACTAATTTCCTTTTCCAAGAACTGGTGTTCTAGAAAGTGGTCATTACGAGAAACAAGGACTTTTTGTTCCTCTGCGTGGTAGAAAAGATACCCTCTGGTGTTCTTTGGGTATCCCACAAACTTGCACAGTACTGAGCGTGCCTCGAGTTTGTCCGCATGCTGCTTTTTGACAAAAGCTGGACATCCCCAGATCTTCAGATATTGAAGATAGGGTTTCTTCCCACTCCATAACTCATAAGGTGTGGTAGGCACAGTCTTAGTGGGAACTCGGTTCAAAAGGTATGCAGCTGATTCTAGCGCATACCCCCAGAATGATCGCGGTAACTCAGCGTTACTCATCATGGACCGTACCATATCCAATAGTGTTCGGTTCCGTCTCTCCGAAACACCATTATGTTGTGGAGTGTATGGAGGAGTAAGCTGAGAGAGAATTCCGTTCTCTTTTAAATAGTCCAGGAACTCGGCACTCAAGTATTCTCCACCTCGATCCGATCTTAGAATCTTGATACTTTTGCCGGTTTGTTTTTCTACTTCATTCTTATATTCCTGGAATTTTCCAAAGGCTTCGGACTTATGTTTCATTAAGAAGACATAACCGTACCTTGAAAAGTCATCCGTAAAAGTAATGAAGTAAGAATAACCGCTTCGCGCATGTGTAGACATTGGACCGCACACGTCGCTGTGTACGAGTCCCAAGAGCTCGCTCGCTCTTACTCCGTGTCCAGTGAACGGAGTCTTTGTCATCTTTCCTTTGAGACAGGATTGACAAGTGCCATACGATTGATATTCGAACGGATTCAAATATCCTTCTGTATGTAACTTTGTCAAGCTTCTCACATTGATGTGACCCAGTCTACAATGCCACAAGAAAGTCTGATTAATTTCCGGAGACTTTCTTTTGTGTGTATTCTGGACATTGAAAATCTATGGTTGGTTTAATACGTATATACCATTGCTCAATGTACCTGACCCAATCAAAACTTGATTAAGGTGAATGTTTACAACATTACTTACAAACGCAAATTCATAACCTTCTTTAGAAACTAAAGATACAGAAATGATATTACAAGTTGCGTTGGGTACAAAAAAAGCAATTACGCAAAACCAAAACATGTCCATCTGACTTTCCCAGGTGATAGTCCCCCATGGCTTTAGCATCCATGCTAGCTCCGTTCGCAACTCTGAGGGTCATGTCACCTGCTTTCAAAACACTACGGTTTCTCAACGCCTGCAAAGAATTACAGATATGAGATCCTGATCCGGTATCCAATACCCAGGAAGTAGAGTTTATTGAAAGACAGTTTTCAATAACATACATACCTGAAGCTGAAGCTGCAACCTGCTTCAATTCCTGTGTTCTGGCCTTCCAGGCCCAGCAATCATTCTTCCAGTGTCCTTTCTTATGACAATAGAAGTATTCTTCCTTATCCACAAGCTTCCCCGCTTTCTTTGTTGCTTTAGCTTTTCCCTTCGTATCCACTTTACTAACACCGCCTCTTGGTTTGGCGGGGGCTTTCTTCTCCTTTCCCTTGGCTTTCGCCTTGGACCTAGAAGAAGATGATCCTCCTACAAACAAAGTGGATGTTTCCCTACCTTTCTGTAGGGTGCCCTCTGCGCTCCTCAGCATGTTGAGGAGCTCTGAAAGTTCAACTTCTTTTTCTTGTAAGTTGAAGTTCAGTATAAACTGGGCGTAAGTGGAAGGAAGGGACTGGAGAACTAAGTCCGTATAGAGCTCACTCTCCAATGTGGTCCCTAGGTCCGCGAGCTCCTCAATGTAGCCGATCATCTTAAGCACTTGTTCTGCTACTGATGATCCGACGACCATCCTTGCAGAAAATAACTTTTTCGACGCTTCGTATCTTGCGATACGAGATTGCTCTCCATACAGTTCTTTTGTATGAAGAAATATGGATTCCAAGTCCATATTCTCGTGCCTCCTCTGATGTTCATTGTCCATAGAGGCAAGTACGAGGCACTTGGCCTTCGCGCTATCAATCTCCCAAGTCTTACGGATTTCCTTATCCGCGACGCTGGAAGTGGGACCAGGGACAGGGGGAGCTTTGGTGGTAAGAAGATAACCCAGCTTGTCGTAAGTGATTGCCATCTTGACATTCCTGAGCCAATCTTTGTAGTTTGGCCCTGTCAGTATGTTTTTATCTAGAAGTAACTTAAGTCCAGTCATGTCGATTGGTCGCTGCAATTAGGAGAGAGAAGAAGAAACACTCAGCATGATGCTCTTGCAAGTTTAGAGTGGTTTTTAGTTTGTCTAAACAGGATGGCTCCCACTGTTTCTCGAATCCCTCCTCAAACCAAAAAGGAAGAATTAGTCACGATCAATCTCACCGTACAATACTTGCTTAACCGTTCGGCCAGGCTGGTGTCGATACTTCGAGGGAGGTTTTCCAACGCTTTCGCGAAGTTCCTTAATTAAATAACCTCTTTTCCCTGGGGGCGTAGCCCCGCTAACACCTTTCTAGACACCTACTAGGTTTATAGCATTGATCGTTTAGTGAGAAATTTCCCGAGGAGTAGCATATACTCACAGTAGGATCGGGATCCAAATATCATCGCGTGACGAAACTGAAGGAATCCTACCAGAATCATCACACTCCAAATGGTATGCAACACTAGCAAGTTTCAGTTCTTTTGAAACTCCCGATGTGGATTTTTGCCCCATGCTCTTATGACCTTGGCGTGAGGTCAAAATGTCATAAGTCACATGTCAAGTTCTTCCCATCATTATCCAGGTTAATTTGAATCCACCCGTATCTACCCTTGACGTAGGAAAAAATGGTAGTACGGCTGTCCCAAACCAACGCATTCTATCTATGCAACAGATAAATATCAGGCAGCTACCAATCACTATGCCTTGGCGTGAGGTCAAAATTCATAGCTTGAATACTACCGAATATTTAACTGAAATGATGGAGGGCTACGAATGGTTTTGGCAAAACCGTGAACGTAGTGAACTTGATATAATCGATGGAACAAGATAGCTTTTAAAAGGAGTGGCTCAAGCTCCGTATTTAAAAGTTAGTTTTGAAAAGAACCGAGTGGTTTTCCGAAAGTGTTCCAACGATTTTAACTTGGTTTATTTTCTTGCATTAGTTCTTTTAATGCGTGATATTCTTGCATTAGTTCTTTTAATGCGTCTCATCATTTAATCCTACCATTGCAGAAAACAACCAAAATATGACGTACGCTTATGCCATTCGCATTCGCCACTGGGCCCCATCATTACCCGTTAGGTTACTTAACTAACGACAGAGCGGGGGCTGGGCTAGCGCAGCTGTAAAACATAAGAAACGCCTAAATAATATCATATATAGATATATTGCAATGATAGACATTTCAGATCACAGATGAACACATTGGATATACTAGGAACCCGCAATTCGTACGAGCCTGTAACGAAAAGTAGATTACACGGTCGCGGTGAATAGCCAATACCCCACCCAAGACCCCTACGGGTGCGGCAAACTACCCGCCAAGTACCCGAAGCGAAGCAACCTCCCTCATCCCCGTGAGTAGGCCACTCGGCACTTCGGCATACCCGGTAGTTTGTGCACCCCCTCCATGGGTCTATCCTAGGAGCAAAAACAGTAAAAAGAAATTATACAATGACGGCTACAACCCCGACCCGGTTGTGCGGCCATACAAATAATTATTACATCAATTTACAAATTTACATGAATTGAAAGAAAAGAAAACTCTCGTCTCACAACCCCCGGCTATTCACCCGCGACAATCCAATGAATTCATATACACATTCCAATAACATTACAGATCACAGATTTGTATAACCCCCACTAATCGACATATAGCGATTAGCAGACGTTCAATACAAATATCACATCACACAAAAACCCGTCAGCTTAAGTCTTTTAGAAGTTCGATCAAAAATACAGATTTATAGGCCCCAAATACAAAATTTTTGTTCTGGAAAATCTGGGCAGAAAATACATATTCCAAAAATCCCAAAACAACCCCAGAAATACACTGCACCAAAGATGGACCCCGGCTGAGTCAACTCGGCCGCGGAACCGCGGCGGGAGCGTGCTCCCGCCGCGTTTCCACGGCGTTTTGAATCGATCGTGGGACCAAATTTGGTGGTTATTGAAATAAAAGCCTGAGCCGATTTTTAAGATGAAAATTATCAACTTTTGAACAGAATAAAAATCGGCAGAAACTTGACTATTCGGGTTCGTTTTGCGACTTTTTCTTTGATCGATCTTCTAGCTACTTTGCTAACATGTTAGATAGAGTTTAACTAGGCTCTGATACCACTGTAAGTCCATGCTACCTCTCCCGGTACTTTCGGGCATGCGGAATTTGGTGAAAAACAATTTTCTTAGAGGTGGTACCATGGACTCAAAACCGGATCTTTGTTAAACATCTAACTAACAACCTAACTACGAGTTGCTAACTACTCGGTTAGGGGGTTATACCTTTCTATTTCTCGAAATCCTTCGTCTTCAAGCTTCGATGGTCGTCCGAATCGGCTTCTCCCCGTCGTCTCCTTGTGCCGAAGATAGATCCACCTGAAAGCTTCAACCTTTGGCTCCTTCTTCGAACTTTGAAGAAACTAGTTCACTCGGTTTGCTAAACCTTATGAACTAGAGTGAGTAGAGAAGAGTTTGTATGGGATTTTATCTATGGTTCTTGGTTCTCAACTCATGAGACAAGTGAACCATAGAGTCAAGAGAGGGAGAGCAAGAGGAGGAGATGAGAGCTCAAGAACAAGAGAGAGAATGAGCATGAAAGAATGAGAGAAGACTTTTCTCATTTGGCTCTCATAATCCAAAACAATCATAACACCTCATATCAATCAAGTATTATGTGATGGTTTTGGCAACCATAGCCATATCATTTCATGCACTCATTTTGCACAAAAGAGCAAGCAAGCAAAAGTCTTTGCCATGAAATGATAGCTATAGTTATCATGATGGTCAACTAGTCAAGCCTAGTCAACCGGTCAACAAAGTCAACAAGTCAACAAAAGTCAACAAGTCAACAAAGTCAATCCCTCAACAACCATGTCACCACAATACTTAATTAATATAATTGTTAATCACATATCATATTCTCATTAGGGTTGAGTAAAAAGTCAATAGTCAACTGTCAACGGTCAACAACCCTAATGAGAATCCTCCGCCTTTATCTCTCCGTCAACTGTGCATACACACCTGCATCCGCGTTCCGAGGAACACGAATACAAACTGGATAAATCCAATCCCAATACATACACTAGGATCTGGCTTAAACCAAAGCCTGCTAGTTTCAACTGTCCGGACACTGTACGTGCACAAGTGTACGGATGTGACCGAACCCTGTCGCAAAACCATGCGACCTGCCGCAAAACCATGCGACCTCTACTCTTTTGCCTAAAGGCGAATAGCTTTCTGTGTGGGACTCTAAAGACTCGACACTACGCTGGCAGTGGGTTTAACCACAGACCGCAAGCGGCACTAGCTGTGCGTAACGGTCCCCAGGTAGATGCCGACAAGAAGACTGACGGGGCGAAACCCATCTGAACTCCTACTGAGCCTGAATGTGACATTCTCCGTACAGTCCGGTCTGTTCGTCTGATACATCGCATGGCGGGCCTAGGGGGCGGTAAACGTCAGTCCCCCAATAGCGGTACAAGTCGTGTCGGAGTGAATCCCAAAACACCCTGAGATAACACTGGAAGCCTACGAGTATATCTCGTTTGCCCTGGCCAGGGACTACTCGTGTAATGGCTCTCGTAGACACAGCGCGATGTTAACCCCCAATACCGGGAGAGACGAATCCTGTCTAACCGTCACTGCCTCCAAGTGCTTCGGGACTGCACCCAACTACCACCTGTTTGCACGACTCCTTTGAGCCGTGGTAGGGTAGTAATCAAAGTACAGTGGGAACACACTCGAGGCGAAGTGACAGTGTCAAGTCAGCGGACTAAGCTGTACTCATGTCACCTGGGAACTGATAACTGACGATAGTTATAATACCAACTAGTCAGTTCCTGACGAGTCCTGTCCAGTGTACTCGTAACCCAACGAGCACCCGCATACTATCTCAAGTACGACGTACCGATGGCTGTGGGACAGACCGTCTCCCACACTGGGATGAGAAGCGCATGCGCTAATCTACTCCGGAGTATCGATGCCCTGTCTGGATAGTCCTGCGACTAGGGCCCCGCATAAGGATGTGCTAATAGATTACCCAGCCCCACTAGTGTGACTGCCATCACAACGCTGGCAATCAAGCAAAGATCCTAAGGGCTCCACTAATGTGTATAGGCGATATACTAAAATAAACACATGTACACATTGAAGTAGAAACAAACTAAGTAGCATACTACTATATTGAGCAAGATTGTTTATACAAGGTGAATATCCCAAGCTTCCATTAAGTAATATACAAACTAGTATGATACAGTAATGGCCTCTAGGGCATATACACTAATAATATATATATATATATAGCAGGAAATACAGTATGCAACCAAGGTATATGAATGCAATTATGCAGCTACGATAGCCTATCAAACCCTGACGCATAACGCCATACGGGCAATTTCCCCGTAGATGTTAAATCTACTAACCGTAGTCTCGTGCTAAGTGTAGCCGACGACTTGTTTCCCTTCTTCGCGGCGTCCGTCGTACTTTCCTGCGAACCTAGAATTTCTCAAGAAATACACATAAGCTCAAATCTACAAAAACGCGACATTAAAGCCAAACGAGAAACCCGCGTCGCGAACGAAACGCGTGTGTGTCCGATACGCTAAAACATATGATTACGCGCCTGAAGCTACCCCGACACGTCGCGATACGCAGAAAACCCCAAACCCACACACGTGTCACAAGTGTCGCGAAAGTTAAAATTGTAGGAAATAAGGTATTTGGTTCCAGCTTTTCCTACAGAGAGAATTTTACAAAGTTGCATATACAAAAGGTCTTAGAAATGTAGCAGACACCCACACAATAAACCCCAAAACCCAGGTCCCCCATCTGGCCGCAATTTGTGGCCAGAATGAATATTCCGGCGGCCCACCTAGGGAGTTGTGCTCCCGTGCTGAAAGGTTCCTAGGCACCCTATAGTGGTCTCACAAGGCATCGAACATGCCAATTTCAAATTTTAGCGGTGCCGAGAGACCCGACAACGGATCGTCGGCTAGATTTGTAGGTGAAAAACAATCTAGTTAACAACTTAACTAATGGGATATCAGAAATACAACCTTTGTAGATCCGGTGCTCCACCTCCATAGCTCCGCAACGAAGTCGTCTCCGCTGTCCAAAAGGAATCCGGGCTCTAGAGTCGGCTTCGTCGGAGAAAAGGAGAGCTAGGTCGTCGATGTCCATGCCGAAGATGATCTACGTCGAGGCATCGCTAAATCAAGCTCCACCTTCACCAAGCCCAAAATAATTGTGAAGGAAACACACTCTACTACTTGGCAAGAGGTAGAGGATGAAGAAATAGGAAGCGGGTAGACATTAGAATTGGATTTCTCACTCTTTATCATCAATCACCATTGATGACCTTGCTTTCTTCACTTGAAGAGAAATGAGGAAGAAGAAGATAATAGTTATGATAAGTCATTCCAAACTGAAAAGAAAAATCAAAACTTATCATAATCTAACCATGGTAAAGTTTAGAGAGTTAATCATGGTTGAATGGAATGGTTAGGGTTAAGCATGAGACAAAATGGTCACTTGGTCAAAGTCTTCAAGAAGCTTCAACAAGAATACAAAGAAAGCCACCATTTTGCATTATGCTTATCATTTTCTAAAAATGAATAAATAAACAAATAAATGAATAAGTAAAAACCCTAATCATCCACTTAACCATAGTTTAATACTTTACACTTAACTAAAAAGCATGTATCATCAAACATGATACAATCATGTGCACAAAATCATATCGCATATGCAATGCGCACACTCGAGTGAGAAAATCCATCTTAAGTGAACCAATACTAGTTAATGCAAAGTAATATATCAAATATATAATTATACATTAAATCATTAAATCAACACTTGATTTAACGATCCGGTCATATCACATATAACCGACTAGTATCCAATGTATCGGTTTATCGAATCAATCCTTGATTCGATAACTAGGGTATATCGCATATAACCTAATCGATACATTCATCGCGAGAATGGAATACGGTATCACATACACTCATTATTCTCGGTCCCGCACATATCTCATATGCGCTCCTATTTCGTTTCGCTTGAGCCAGGAAACCTCTGTGTAGGACTCTAAAGACTCGTCACTATGCCGGCAGCAGATGATGATCATATCAAGCACCCACAAGCCGCAAGCGGTCTGCTAAACGTAACGGCCACCCGGGTATTGAGCAATCTGAAGATCGACGAGCAAGCCCGCTCACACTCCACTGAATCCAACCAGTAACACTACCGTACAGTCCGGTCTGATCGTCTGATATGTCGCATATCTTGCCTAGGGGTGGTAAACGTCAGACCCCAATAGCTCGATAAGTCGTGTCGATATGAGGCTCATAACGGGTCGAGAAACTACTGGTAACACTTACCAGCAATTCTCTGATCAGCCCTGGCCAGGGACTTCCTGTTATAGCCAATCGAACACAGTGCAACATCAACTCCCTATACCGGGAGAGACGAATCCCCTCCTATCGCTCATTGCCTCCATGTGACTCGGGACTGTACCCAAAAACCACCGTTTTGCACGCCCTCTTGGACGTGGTAAGATGGAAATCAAAGCACAGTGGGAACCACACAAGACTCTATGACGATCTCGGGTCAACAGACTACTCTATACCAGTGTCACCAGAGCACTGCCATCTGACGTGAGGTATAATACCATCTGGGAGTTCTCGGCGAGTCCGTCCAGTGTACCCAGTCTCTACTGAGCACCCGTATATGATCTCCGATGTCAAACACCAATGGATATGGGATCATCCATCGCCCATCTGTATGGGTCGAGAAGGTATACGCTAGTCTACTCTGGTATATCGATGCCCCATCTCGATACACCCACGACTAGGGACTTTGAAGGATGTACTTATGGACTACCATGTCCCCACTAGTATGATCCGCATCATAGTCCAGGTAGTCAAGTACACATCCTAAGGGCTTTACCAACATGTAACAGAGAGACAATCAGTGTACACGTTAAGGTAAAGAGTAACCAGATAGCATACTATCATGTCGAGCAAGAAGGTCCTCCTTATATATGTCCCAGCATCCACTACAATATACATCCTATGTACAGTAATGGCCTCTAGGGCATACATATAACTAACAATCTCCCACTTGCACTAGGGCCATCTGTAGCAGTGGTTGTAGTATCTCATACTCAACCATCCCATAAAAGTCTCTCTCTGGGAATAGGCCTTCGTGAGTGGATCCGCTGCGTTATCCTCTAAGTCTGCTCTCCTTGCCTCGATCAACCTGGAGATCATCCATCTCCATAATCAGGTGATACTGCCTTAGAATAAGTCTGGATCACTGATGGGACCGGCGTTCCTTGGCATAAGCCACAACTCCATTGTCACACAATGGGAGGAACATAGTTCATCTTATGAACCATTATACACCCAAACAGCCTCTTTGGTAGCATCTTAAGTAGCGATGTATCCTGCCTTTATCGTCTAGTATGTCACGGTTTCTAGCTTGGAACTCTTCCAACATAACGTCCCTTTACTGAGGGTAAAGACAATGCCTGCGACTGATATTCAGTCGTCTTTATCACCCTGGAACCTTTCCAGTGATTCTCTCCAGGATCGATTGATACCATCTCACTTCTACTAGTGAGATTCCTAACATCCAATTAGATCTATCTCATAGATCCAAAATCCAGGATTTAGTAGGTATCATTTGATCCTACGTGGAGAATCTTTGTGATAAGCGGAGATTGATCGAGCGTAGCATAGGAAACTCCTTCCCTATCAAGAGTATGTCATCCACGTACTCTACGAGGATCACCACCATACTCCCTACTACCTTTTTGTTTATACAAGGTTCATCTACCATTTTGATGATGTTAAACTCTTTGACTAATCCATCAAAACAGATGTTCCAACTCCGCGATGCCTGCTTTATCATATAAAACATCTTGCTCACGTTTCCGCTGCTCCCACTGTCTACGAGGCCCTATGGCTGTGTACTTATAGACACACTCTTCTAAAACATCATTTAGAAAAGGAGTCATGGCACCCAACCGCCAGATATCGTAGTCATGGTATGTAGCCGTGGCAAGTAGGATCTGGATGGACTTAAGCATAGGTACTGGAAAAGGTTTCATCATTATCCCCGCCTGGTCAATGACGAAAACCTTTAACAAGTCTAGCTTGGAAAGTCTCAACTTTTCTATTTACACCAATAATCTTCTCAAGATATACTTGCTCCTGATGGGGTTTTAACCCTTCAGATATAGCAACTAAAGTCCATACTTTGTTGGTGTACATGGATTCCATCTCAGATCACTAAGCATCCAGCCATTCTTACAGAGTCTCACTCCTGATGGCCAGCTCGAAGCTAGTTAGGTCATCATCTCATGATGCAATCCTCTCTCCCACTGTCATAGAGAAACTGAAGTATCTCTCAGGTGGGTGAGGAACCCTACTAGATCGGCGGAGAGGCTGAGGTTCGTTGGAATCTACTGAATCCTTCGGTTCTACCAAATCATCAACTCCAGTTTGTATAGCTGGAACGTTTCCAGTTCTATATAACAGACGTTGCCTCGAGCTTGTCCGGATTTTGCTTTTAGACATAGGCCGGACAATCCCAAATCTTAACTAACTTAAGATATGGGCTCTTCCCTTTCCATATCACATATGAAATGGTAGGCTTTGATTTGATTGAAACCCTGTTCAATAGGTATGCAACTTCTCAAGTGCATAACCCCTTAAGGAAAAAGGTAACTCAGTAGTACTCATCATAGAGCACACCATATCAAATAGGGTGTATCTGCTCCGCCCCGACATACCATCGTGCAATGGTGTATACGGAGGAGTAATGCTGAGAGAGAATCTCATTCTCCTTTAGAATAGTCTAGGAATTCCATGCACAAGTATTCTCCTCCCTGATCTCATCATAGGACATAATACTTATACCCGTATATTGGTTCTCTACTTCTAACTTATATTCTGTGAATATCTCAAAAGGTTCGGACTTGTGTTTCAACAGGAACATATGTCTGAATCTAAAAGAGATCATCAGAGAACGTAATGAAGTATAAAGAACCAATCCTGGCATGTGTAGACAGGGGACCTACATACATCAACATGTATCATCCCAAGAGTTCATTAACTCTTTCTCTGTTTCCAATAAACAGAGCTATGGTCATTTTATCTTTGTGACATGACTGGCGAGTTTCACAAGATGTAAATTCAAACTGATTTAAATATGCATCTAAATGTAACTCCAGCTAGTCGGGTCGCATTGATATGACCTAGTCTACAATACCTCAAGAAGAATTCGTTCATTTCTGAACTCTTCCTCTTGTGTGTGTTCATGTATACTAAGAACTGTAGTTTGATTTAGAACATTAATGCTTTTAGATAACGTGCCTGATCCGATCAACTTTTGATATAGGAAATGTTCAAAACATTATCCAACAATACAAAATTTTATCGTTTCTTTACTAATAAAGAGACAGATATGATTTTGTATATCAGGTTCGGTATCTAATAACATTCGTTCAGAATCAATGTATTACAATACAGGGTGACAGTGACCACCAGATTTGGCTGCAACACTTGCCCCGTTTTCTGCCTCATGAAACTTATCACCCGTTCTCAGCTTTTCTACCCTTTTGTAGCCCTATGTAACAGATTACATATCTGGGATCCTTATCCGGTATCATATACCCAGGATGCGGAGGATACTGAGAAACAGTTCTGTATAATGAACACACCCGAAGATGATGCATCAGCATGCACTCTCTTCGTTTGGGCGGCACGGGAAATCTGGTATTCCCCAATTTCCTGCTCTGTCTTATAACAATTATAAGTTGGAGCGGGACCAACGTTCCCCAGCTCAGTATAACAAGCGGGTTCGGTCAATAATCCGTATTATTATCTTGATTAAGGCGTGATATGGTCGCTACCTGGAGAGAGAGAGAAGAAAACACTCAGCGTGCGCTCTATCAAGAATAGATTGGTTATTATTTTATCTAATCAGGATGGCTCCCACTGCTTTTTATCAAATCTTCCTTCAAACCCTAAAAGGAAAGACTAGCCGGGATTAATTATGTGCGTCTTGAAAAGTCGTTTTGGTGTTTTCCTGAAATTCGGTGAAAATTCGGTATTTTTCCGAAAACCGTCTTTCTCGATATTTTGCAGTTTAGGGCTAATTATACCTTAAATGGGTAGGTAATTACTTGTTTTTAGTAGCTAATGGGTTAATTATGAAATTTTGGTCATTTAAAATTTTTTCCCTATTTTTCAATTTTTTAATATTATTTTAAGCCGGTAAGAAAATACATTAAATTAGCAGTAAATACAAATTTTTCCGGGCTAATTGTAATCTCTAAAATTATGATAATTATAATCTAGTGATAACATGAATTTTTAGTAATTTATTTTGTTTTTTAGCAAATTTTTATGTTATGAAACGATTTATTGAATTTTGAGCTAAAACTTGCAATTTTTGAGTTGTAGGGGGCCTTTTTGCATAAAATTTCTTTTGTAAAACCCCTCTCTCTTTTTTCTCAGCCCTAGGACAGCCCCACCTTGTGTGAGACCAGAAATTTCTGGCCTCATTTCTTGAGTTGCCTTCTTGAGTTGAATTTGATAGTTTTTGGAATTAATTTAAATATAATGGATAAAGTATGATACATTGACTTTTGTGGACTTGACCATGACTTTCCCCACTTGCCCACACCCTCCCCCATCCCTCCTCTGGCCGAAAAACCTGCACACCCTCTTCTTCCACTCTTTTCTTTTCATTTTCCTTCATTTTCTTCAAAAAAACCACATCAAAATCCATGATTTATTCAAAAATCCAAACCAATCCTTATGCTATCATTTTCCTTAGCCATTCTAACTTGGATCTTGGTGCTTGAGGCCATCAATTGGAGCAAAATTTTCTTGCTTGATCCATAGATCAAGAGGTATAATTTCTATCATGTTAAATTCTTTTGTTTAAGTTCTTATGTTAGATGGTTTAGTGTTAATTTAGTGTAGTTTAATCTAGTTTCTTAGGTTTTGCTTGAAAATTTTAGCTAGGGTTTTGAAGCCATAATACTTAATTAGATTGTTTTATAGTTAATCTAGTGGTTAATTAACTAATCCATATAGTTATCTTGTTGATGTAGTTTTCAATTATGCTAATTTGATTAAATTTAGAAGTGTGAAATTGTTTTTTTAGGATTTTCAAGAGTGGGTTTTTGTATGGAATTGGTTTGTGAAACATGATTAGTGAGTTGATTAAGTTTTAGAAAACATTATTTAGTTGATTAAACCTAAATTGCTATCTAGTATTTTGCTAACCTAACCTAAGAGGTTAATTTTCTTAAGTGGGCTTTGTTGTGTTAATTTAAAGTTTCAAGTGTGGAAATTGATTGGATTTTGCTAGGTTATAAATTCAAGAATTGGTGGTTATGGAAAATAGGATTGGAATCATTTCTATTGTGTTGTAATTAGTGTTTGTAGATTGCTTGTAGTGTGCTTGGGTAATTATGCTTTATTGTAGTCGTTTTGTCGCAAATCGGCGATTGTTGCACCGATTTTTGGAATGTATATGCTTACTAGATTTTTATATAAATTATGTGATGGATTATTTTCGACATCTTGATGATTGTAATGGCTTGTCCTACGACTTTTAGGATGCGTGAGTGCGGATTTTTGGGTTGTCGAGTTTTAGTTTTGCCGGGCGACCAAATCGGCGTTTTTCGGCAGTTTTGCGATTTTCGCGTGTGTCCGCGCACTTTGTGCACGTTGTACCTAGCTAACGAACTTTAGTAGTTTCGTTGGGGTTTTGCGTCGTTCTTGAATGTGTAACCTTATATTTGGTATTGATGTAAATTCCAGGTTCGGTCGTGGAAACGTCAGACGCGGCGCGAAAGGGAAAGGCGGTGATTGGACACAGCTAGCCAGGGATCCCAGTGAGTAGATTTAACATCTACGGGGGATGATCGTTTGGATGGCGCAAGTCGCCCGATAGATTTAGTAAACTGAAAAATAGTAAACTGGATAACCACTTGTGACATTAGAATAATATTACTGGCATGATAATTGCTGCAATTAGATCAATATGTTATACCCATATACGCAAACTCAATTGTAGGACACATGCACCATTACCAGGTTTTTATATGCAGCACGAGCACTATTCATGCTTACACACACACCCTGGTAATTGCCATGCCACCACACTAGATAACTTTTAAATTGAAACCTTTTACTAATTGATACTTAAACTGGTACTATTGCCTTTAATTCCTTAAAAATGAAACCGTAGTATTGCTATTCATGTGCATGTACTTCATCATATTAATTGTTCATGCTTAATACATTAATCACACATCGCAACTTGATTATTGATATCATACGCATTCATTATCATTGATATATGCACTTATGAGGATTTCTTGAGATTTTATGATATTGCTGGATTTCGGGGGAAAGCCGCAAAATTTCTAAACTTATTATATTTTTAAAATATGTAAATTGCGGTTTTCTAGTGATGTAAGTGTCGTCCACCATGAGTTTGCTGTGGATTTGGAAATCCGTGTCGAGGAGTGGAGGAACCGGCACGGGTACATGGTGGGCCCGGTAAGGTACCCCGGGGCAAGAGGAATGTGGTGATGACGTTGAGCCTGGCAGGGGACGGATTACCTACCGGTGACTTCATTGGGCACGGCGGATATCCAGAGGATACCGACCGGGGCCGTGAGAGGATGATATATTGATACTGAGATGGGTCAGCCGGATGGCTGAGGCCAGAGACACTATGACATGGATTTATGAGATTTGAGACAGCTTTTGGGTGTCGTTGCTGGACACCGATTTTCGTCGATTCATTGACATTATGCTGGCATTCTAAAAGAGATTCAAAAACAAAAAGAGATAAAATATTTCTTATATATACCTATTGAGGCCTCAGATATTCATGTTGCATACATATTAGTACACAGATGTTATATACACACCTGCTAGTGCATCCAGTCATACCTGTATTATAGATGCTAGGATGCTTGTGTGCATGCATACGATAGCCTTTGTAGATGTTATTTATTACTCACGAGTTGGCAACTCACCCCCGTTGTGCCACAGTCTTTTGCAGGTCCGCTCCGTTAGTTCTGTAGCGGCGGGCGCACTTGTTCTTTTGCCTCTTTTGCCTGAGCTCGAGATTTTCTCATAGGTGGGTTATGTTATTATTTTGTACCACCTTGTATATTCTTTGTATCTAGTGTACTCCATCTACTGTTTCCACCAGATTATTGTATATTGACCTAGAGATGAGACTGTGAGGTTGTGGATTTTATGCTGTATTTTGGGGTCGAGCTCACTTGAGCCGACATGCTACTTTTTTCATGCTTCCTTATGATTATTATGCTTGTTGTCATTTATATTGCGTGGGATTTGTGACCGCCTTATAGCGAAGAGCTAGCTCCCGCTTGGGGATGCCTTATTTGTTGGTTTTACATATATTCTTGTTGTACCCATTTTTGGGGGCCAGTATTTACAAAGGAGACTCTGCCGAAATTTTCGGAAAAATTGGTATTATTTTTAAAAAGGGTTTTACATGACTTATTTGATAACTTGTTTTCAAATGTTTGGGTTTTCTTCACTCTTTTGCTTAATTGGTTTTGTTTTCTGGGCTTTGGCTTACTTATTTTACGGACGTCTTTAGACGTTTCGTAAACTTAAGTGCCAGTCACGTTCCGTACCCTACGGGTCGTGACAAATTACACACTACAAGTTCACCAATCTTTCAGCCAGGCCAGTGTCGGTACTTTGAGGGAGGTCCCCCGTGCTTTCGCACGAACCTAATTAATGTAAACCTCGTTTTCTCAGAGGCGGAACCCCGTTGACACCTTTCTAGACACCTACTTGATCGGCTAATTGTAATGTATAAAACTCTCCCAGGAGTAACAATTACTCACAGCGGGTATCGGGATCCAACTATCTCATAGAAGGTATGCAATCTCATTGCAAATTTCAACACTTGAAATTCCCGATAATATTTTGCCCCTAGCGTCCTATGACCTTGACGCAGGCCAACAAACCATAGTCCGCTAGTCAAGTTCAACCCGTCATTTCCTGATTGAATTAAACCCACCCGCACGACCCTTGACGCAGGCCAACAAAGTCACACGACTACCCTAATCCAATCTGCATCATATGCATAAGCAGATAAATACTAGTTAGCTACCGCACACTACGCCTTGACGCAGGCCAACAAACGTAGCACGAATACTAACCACCACTTATCTGAAATGACGGAGAGCTACGACAGGTTTTTCTGAAAACCTATTGCGTAATGAACTTGATATCGTTGTAGGATCGAATGAATTTTGAAAAGGAGTGTTTTTGACGCTTTTCTAGTTTTGCTAAAGGAGTCACTCCCGGTGAAGGGATCGTCGGTCCTTTCCTCGTCGAATGAGGTGCTGGATATATCATATATATCACTGTGCAAAGCAAAAACTCTTAAAAGCAATCAAAAGATAAACCGAGTGTGTAGCATCTGCCAGTTATTGCTAAAGGAGTCACTCCCGGTGAAGGGATCTCGGTCCTTTCCTCATCGAATAAGGTGCAGGATATATCATATATACCGCTGTGCAAAGCAAGAACTGTAGCTACCTGTTTTATTTTGAAATTAGATTCTACAACATCTTAGGTTTCTTTTATTTCATTAATCATATTAATGAAGTCCCATCATTTAAGTACCTAAACATCACAGATAGATATGACGTACACTTATGCCATCTGCATTCGCCTCGATGTCCCCTCGTGCACCGTTAGGTTAGGTAACTAACGACAGAGCAGGGCAGGGCTAGCGCGGGTGTAAAACATAAGTAACGTCTATATAATATATCATATATAATATATACTGTATCTATCACAGAACATCACATGATCACATCACAGATATCGCAGCAGAAGAATCATATGAAATATTGGATATAGTAGGACGTCCGTGTTTTCAATACGAGCCAGTATAAAACACGGATTCCACGGTCGTGATGAATAGCCAAACCCACACCCCTAGACCCCTACGAGAGCGGCAAGTAACCCTACCAATTCTAGAGTTAGGAGACCCGGACTCGACTCCTCGAGTTGGTCTCCCACTGGACTCCAGAACCCGGTTACTTGTGCTCCCCTCCTTGGGTCTATCCTAGTGCGGAAAAGTAAATAATATACAAAAGGTGACTACTTCCGCAACCTGGAAGCGCCCCAATAAAAGAATATTACATACAAGTTTTTACATGAATGAAAATGCAAAACACTCATCTCACATAAAAAACCCCGGCTATTCACACACGACGATCCAATATAACATATCCAGCAACACATAACATCACATGTCATCAACGTAAGTAAATATGCGCATCCCAATTGTCGTTGACATATAGCAACGAAACCGGCGATATCACATATTACACTTACGGTCACAGAAAAGAAAGTGTAAAACTACAACAGTTGGAATCCGCAACCACCTCAGACATCGCATGCCTGACCAAATGAATTACTTAGACATCGCATGCCTAACAATTATAAACCCCGCATTTTAGTCTCAAAATCGAAAACTCTTTTCAATATTAAGTCGGGCAATTCAACAGGATTCCCGACATCCTGATCGTATGCTCGTCGCAAACTTCAGTAGACGGCCGCACCCCCGATACCTTCGACGAAGTGCACCAAGGCGGAACAACGCCACCGCGAGCACCCGAACGGATGCTTTCGGCGAGGGGGTTCTCATACAGTCACTTGGTCGGGGCTTTGGAGTGAGGCTGTCTATTAAGTTTACCCGGCGAGTATCCGCGTACGCTACGTGATTGCGACGGACTTTTGATCTCATCAAAATTCCGTGGCAACCGATCAAGTGAGACTAAATTGCTATGTTTATAACATTCATCCAGTTATCTCATAACTTTTGTTAATTCCAATTGTTGTATCACATTCCGGATAAATAGAAAATGTCAAACTTTCCGATCGAACAATCGAACACCCAAGTTTTCCCGATACAGATCAACACATGGAACAAGTCTAACAACATTCAGTTCGTGCCTCAGTACCAACGGTCCAGCCGTAGAAGGGTCAAGCCAACGCCTCACATGTGGCACGCCGTACTGCCCCAAACCCGAAGGTTCAAAGGGCAGTTCAAGACGGTCATATAATCGAGTTAAGGTTTGTTGTCTTCTAGAGGGTCCATCGCGTTACTTGCACTACTTAGAATGTCGTTAAACTATGGAAAAGTCCAACACTTGGAAATTTCCCGACAGGGGAAAAATTGGGTATTTATATCCGGTCGAACTTTTTAACATATTCTGAAATTTATCCGGAAAGCCACACAGACAAAATTTGATACTCCGATCGAAACACCGATTCCCCAAAACAACTCCAGAAAAATTCAACTCTTGAATAAATATCAAAAATTTCCAGAAGACTCAGCACTACAGGAAAAGAATTACTGTGCAAGCCACGTGGTGTAACTCCACAGAGTGGCCGCGGAACCGCCGCAAATCCCATGGTGGGGGCCGCGGTTCCGCGCCTCCTTTGAGGAGTTATCAACACGTGCTTCACAGTATCTCATAAAATTCCCTGCTGAATTTTTTGGGAAATTTTAATATGGAAAAATCCCAGATTTTACAAAATGTCCAGAGAGCATGATGGTGATCGGGTTTCGGGTTCGTTCGGACTTCAAATTCCGTCTGGACTTCGCCTAAGGCTCTAGCTAGGCTCTGATACCAGTGAAAGGTTCCTAGGCACCCTATAGTGGTCTCACAAGGCATCGAACATGCCAATTTCAAATTTTAACGGTGCCGAGAGACCCGACAACGGATCGTCGGCTAGATTTCTAGGCGAAAAACAATCTAGTTAACAACTTAACTAATGGGATATCGGAAATACAACCTTTGTAGATCCGGTGCTCCACCTCCATATCTCCGCAACGAAGTCGTCTCCGCTGTCCAAAAGGAATCCGGGCTCTAGAGTCGGCTTCGTCGGAGAAAAGGAGAGCTAGGTCGTCGATGTCCATGCCGAAGATGATCTACGTCGAGGCATCGCTAAATCAAGCTCCACCTTCACCAAGCCCAAAAACTTGTGAAGGAAACACACTCTACTACTTGGAAAGAGGTAGAGGATGAAGAAATAGGAAGCGGGTAGACTTTAGAATTGGATTTCTCACTCTTTATCATCAATCACCATTGATGACCTTGCTTTCTTCACTTGAAGAAAAATGAGGAAGAAGAAGATAATAGTTATGATAAGTTATTCCAAAATGAAAAGAAAAATCAAAACTTATCATAATCTAACCATGATAAAGTGTAGAGAGTTAATCATGGTTGAATGGAATGGTTAGGGTTAAGCATGAGACAAAATGGTCACTTGGTAAAAGTCTTCAAGAAGCTTCAACAAGAATACAAAGAAAGCCACCATTTTGCATTATGCTTATCATTTTCTAAAAATGAATAAATAAACAAATAAATGAATAAGTAAAAACCCTAATCATCCACTTAACCATAGTTTAATACTTTACACTTAACCAAAAGCATGTATCATCAAACATGATACAATCATGTGCACAAAATCATATCGCATATGCAATGCGCACACTCGAGTGAGAAAATCCATCTTAAGTGAACCAATACTAGTTAATGCAAAGTAATATATCAAATATATAATTATACATTAAATCATTAAATCAACACTTGATTTAACGATCCGGTCATATCACATATAACCGACTAGTATCCAATGTATCGGTTTATCGAATCAATCCTTGATTCGATAACTAGGTTATATCGCATATAACCTAATCGATACATTCATCGCGAGAATGGAATACGGTATCACATACACGCATTATTCTCGGTCCCGCACATATCTCATATGCGCTCCTATTTCGTTTCGCTTGAGCCAGGAAACCTCTGTGTAGGACTCTAAAGACTCGTCAATACGCCGGCAGCAGATGATGATCATATCAAGCACCCACAAGCCGCAAGCCGTCTGCTAAACGTAACGGCCACCCGGGTATTGAGCGATCTGAAGATCGACGAGCAAGCCCGCTCACACTCCAGTGAATCCAACCAGTAACACTACCGTACAGTCCGGTCTGATCGTCTGATATATCGCATATCTTGCCTAGGGGTGGTAAACGTCAGAACCCAATAGCTCGATAAGTCGTGTCGAGATGAGGCTCATAACGGGTCGAGAAATTACTGGTAACACTTACCAGCAATTCTCTGATCAGCCCTGGCCAGGGAATTCCTGTTATAGCCAATCGAACACAGTGCAACATCAACTCCCTATACCGGGAGAGACGAATCCCCTCCTATCGCTCATTGCCTCCATGTGACTCGGGACTGTACCCAAAAACCACCGTTTTGCACGCCCTCTTGGACGTGGTAAGATGGAAATCAAAGCACAGTGGGAACCACACAAGACTCTATGACGTTCTCGGGTCAACAGACTACTCTGTACCAGTGTCACCAGAGAACTGCCATCTGACGTGAGGTATAATACCATCTGGGAGTTCTCGGCGAGTCCGTCCAGTGTACCCAGTCTCTACTGAGCACCTGTATATGATCTCCGATGTCAAACACCAATGGATATGGGATCATCCATCGCCCATCTGTATGGGTCGAGAAGGTATACGCTAGTCTACTCTGGTATATCGATGCCCCATCTCGATACACCCACGACTAGGGACTTTGAAGGATGTACTTATGGACTACCATGTCCCCACTAGTATGATCCACATCATAGTCCAGGTAGTCAAGTACACATCCTAAGGGCTTTACCAACATGTAACAGAGAGACAATCAGTGTATACGTTAAGGTAAAGAGTAACCAGATAGCATACTATCATGTCGAGCAAGAAAGTCCTCCCTATATATGTCCCAGCATCCACTACAATATACATCCTATGTAAAGTAATGGCCTCTAGGGCATACATATAACTAACACGTGCTTCGTGTGTTTTCTCTAAATCTAGTGTACATGCTCCAGTAAATACAATTTTTGCCTGAAGCAATAGGCTCACAACCAGATCACAACAGAGCACAAAACCTAGTTAAAAAGCTAATTTAACACTAAATCAATACATTAGGGTATTTTAGTGCAACCTGAAACAACCCCTAGGTTAAAACATCACTATAAGAACTTAAATAAGTTAAACAAGCCATAATAAAACTAACCTAACATAAACTTCACTAATTCCCCTTCATTAGCACTAAAAATGCACAAAATACGATTTTAGCAAACAAAACTACAAGTTATGAACTAAGGTGATAAGGGTGAGTTTAATACCTCCAAAAGACCCAAGGGAAACTTCACTTCTAGCCCTTTCCCTCAAAGACACTGATTTGTCACCAAAATCCCAAAAAGATCCATTTTTCCAAAGGTTTCAGTTGAAGGAATATGAGATTTTTGTGTAGGGTTGTATATGGATCAAAGATAAGCAAAAGAAGAAGATGATGATGTTGATGTTGCTGCTGCTGCTGCCTTTTCTGCTGGGATATGCAGAAATGAGAGGGAAAGAGAGAAATGAGAGAGAAATGGGGTCAAAAGTCAAGCCCATTCTCACCTAACCCACACCATACCTCCCATTTCTTCCTATTCATTTTAAAAATATTAAAGGTTGACATGGTTAATGGTGGGGATATAAACCATGCAAGAAGAAATGAAAATGGTTACACTTAACCTATGTTTCAAAAAGTGATAAGTGTGCATTGTGTTACACTAAACCTAGCTTAGGAAAGTAATTAAGGAATTTTTTTAATTAAGGTGAACACAGGCTAAATTATAATTAATAAACCCCATTTATATATAAAAACACTTCTCATCACAATTAGAATTTGTTTCATTCAATTTAAAAAGGAAATTAAGATTTTCGGTTTTTGAAAAACACGCATCATTACTAACTAACGCAAAATTAACCTAAACGAATTTCAAAGCGTTACAATCTACCCCCCTTAAAAAAATTCGGTCCCCGAATTTAAAAATCTAGCTACGCGTACCTTCAAAAAGATGGGGATATTTCTTCCTCATCTCCCTCTCGGTCTCCCAAGTGACCTCCTCGCTGTCTGGGCCACGCCAAAGGACCTTGACGGACGGTATATCCTTCGACCTCAATTTCTTCACCTGTCGATCTAAGATGACCACCGGCTGCTCTGCAAAAGAAAGGTCGCGCTCAGCTGGATCGTCGGGTGCTGAATCGCATGCGAAGGATCATGAAGATACTTGCGGAGCATCGAAACGTGAAATACGCGGTGCACATCTGGGAAACTGGACGGAAGGGCTAACCGATACGCCATTGCACCAACACGCTCGAGAATCTCGAAGAGGCCCACGTATCTGGGGCTAAGCTTCCCTTTCTTCCCGAATCTCATCACACCTTTCATTGGGGAGACCCTCAAGAAAACATGATCACCAACGGATAACTCAAGTCTGCGCCGACGACGGTCCGCATAAGATCTCTTCCTACTCTGGGCTGCTCTCATCCTATCGCGAATCAACTGGATCTTCGCGGTCGTCTCCTCAATAATCTGTGGCCCTAAGTTACTGCTCTCGCTGAGCTCTGTCCAACAGGCGGGCGATCTGCATCTCCTCCCATAAAGAGCCTCGAATGGTGCCATCTGAATGGTCTCCTGGAAGCTGTTGTTGTAGGAGAACTCTACTAATGGTAAATGATGATCCCAGCTACCTCCGAAATCTAAGACGCATGCTCGGAGCATGTCCTCGAGAGTCTGAATTGTCCGCTCTGACTGGCTGTCGGTCTGCGGATGAAATGCTGTGCTGAAACTCAAGCGGGTGCCCAAAGCCTCCTGAATCCTCTGCCATAGTAAGCTGGTAAACTGGGTGCCTCTATCGGACACGATACACGTCGGGACTCCATGCAGTCGTACAATCTCGTCGATGTATATCTGGGCATACTGAGCAAATACGAAAGTCGTCTTCACCGGCAGGAAGTGAGCAGCTTTCGTCAATCGGTCCACGATCACCCAAATGGAGTCATACCCTCGACTAGTCCTGGGTAGACCCACAATGAAATCCATAGAAATCTGTTCCCATTTCCACTCCGGAATGGGTAACGGCTGTAGCTCTCCCGCTGGCCTCTGGTGCTCGGCCTTGACTTGCTGACAAGTCAGGCATCTTGACACGAAGTCTGCGATGTCCCTTTTCATTCCGTCCCACCAATAAACATCTCTCATATCATGGTACATCATGGTGGAACCCGGATGAACACTATATACCGATCGATGTGCCTCCTCAAGAATCTCACGCCGCAGTCCCTCAGCATCTGGTACGCACAGTCTAGTCCCAAATCGCAGTATCCCCTGATCATCGATCACGAACTCGGGAAATCTGCCATGTCCAATCTGTGCCATGATCTCCGAACAACGGTCATCACTGTACTGTGCCGCATGTATACGGTCAAGAAACTGTGGGCGTGCATGAACATGAGCAAGCTGTCCCCCGATCGGCGTCAACTCGAACTGCACTCGGCTGTCGCATAAAACTTTCCAATCTGCCGACGACTGCCTCTGCACTGCGCTCAAGCAAGATAGACTACCCCCAGGCCTCCTAATCAAAGCATCCGCCACTACATTCGCCTTGCCCAGGTGATACAGGATCTCGCAATCGTTGTCCTTTACTAATTCCATCCAACGGTGCTGTCTAAGATTCAGGTCCCGCTGCTGAAATATATACTTTAAACTCTTGTGATCAGTGAATATCTGGCACGACTCGCCATATAGGTAATGTCGCCGTATAGGTAATGTCGCCGTATAGGTTCCCCATGCTTTCGCACGGACCTAATTAAAATAAACCTCGTCTTCCCAGAGGCATAACCCCGTAAACACCTTTTAGACACCTACTTGATCGGCTAATTGTCCTGTGTAAAATTCTCCCAGGAGTAACTCTTACTCGTAGTGGGTATCAGGAACCATCTATCTCATAAAAGCTATGCAATCTCATTGCAAATTTCAACACTTGAAATTCCCGATAATATTCTGCCCCAAGCATCCCATGACCTTGACGGAGGTCAACAAATCATAGAGTGCTAGTCAAGTTCAACCCATCATTTCTTGATTAAATCAGACCCACCCGCACGATCCTTGACGGAGGTCAACAAAGCCGTACGACTAGCCTAATTCAATCTGCATCACATGCATAAACAGATAAATACTAGTTAGCTATCGCACACTACACCTTGACGGAGGTCAACAAACGTAGTACAAATACTAAGTAGGACTTATCTGAAATGACGGAGTGCTACGACAGGTTTTTCAGAAAACCTATTGCGTAATGAACTTGATATCGTTGTAGAAACAAGTGATTTTGAAAAGGAGTGTTTTTTAGGCTTTTCTAGTTTCGCTAAAGTGGTCACTCCCGGTGAAGGGATCTCGGCTCTTTCCCCATCGAATAAGGTGCAGGGTATATCATATATACCTCGTGCAAAGCAAGAACTATAGAAGCTTTCAAAAACTAAACCTCGAGTTTGTAGCATCTGCAAGTTTTGCTAAAGAGGCCACTCCCGGTGAAGGGATCTCGGCTCTTTCCTCATCGAATAAGGTGCATGATATATCATATATACCGCTATGCAAAGCAAAACTGTAGCTACCCTTTTTATAAAGTTTTGATTCGACAACATCTTTTAGGTTTCTTTCTGTTATTAATCTCATTAATAAAAATCCCATCAATTAATGCTTCCTAAGCATCACAGAAGAAACGAAAGCAGTAATATTTATATATCAACATATATATATATATATATATATATATATATATTGTAAGTCCATGCTACCCTTTCCCGGTGCTTACGGGGTTGCGGAAGTGGTGAAAAACGATTTTCAAAAGGGTGGTAACATGGACTACAAATACGGATCTTTGCTAAACAACTAACTAACAACCTAACTTGAGTTTACCTACTCGGTTAGGGGGCTATACCTTTCTTGAACTCCTTCGTCTTCAACTCCTCCCGGTGTATGGATCGGCCTCACCTCGTCTTCTCCTTGCGCCGAAGATGGATCCACCCGGAAGCTTCTACCTTTGGCTTCTTTTTCGATCTTTGAAGAAACTAGAACACTTGGCTTGCTAGGCCTTGTGAACTAGAATGAGTAGAGGATTGTTTTGGTGTCCTTTTATCTCTAAGGCAATGAGTCTCAACACATGAGAATGGTTTGCCTTAAGCTAAAGAGAGCAAGAGGAAGAGGGAGAGCTTGAGAATGAGAGAGCTCAAGAGAGAGAAAGCAAATGAAAGAATGAGCCACTCTTTTCTCATCCAACCTCTCATAATCCAAAAGCCATCATAACAAAAATAGTAATCAAGTATTGTGTGATGGTTTAAGTCAAAATGGCTATATCATTTCATGCACTCATTTTGCATAAATAAACAAGCAAGCAAAAGTCTTTGCCATGGAATGATAGCCATTGTCATGATGATGGTCAACTAGTCAAACCTAGTCAACCGGCCAAAAAAGTCAAAAAGTCAACAAGTCAACAAAGTCAACCCCTCAACAACCATGTCACTAAAATACTTAATTAATATTACTGTTAATCATATTTCTTATTCTCATTAGGGTTAAGCAAACGTCAACAGTCAACAGTCAACAACCCCAATGAGAATCCTCTGCCTCTGTCTGTCTGTCATCTGTGCATACACACCCGCATCCGCGTTCCGAGGAACACGAATACAAACGAGATAAAACCAATCCCAAAACGTACACTAGGATCTGGCTTAAACCAAAGACCGCTAGTGCTAACTGTCCGGACACTGTACGTGCACAAGTGCATGGATGTGACCGAACCATGTCGCAATACCATGCGACCTGTCGCAAAACTATGCGACCCCTACTCTTTTGCCTAAAGGCGAATAGCTTTCTGTGTGGGACTCTAAAGACTCGACACTACGCTGACAGTGGGTTTAACCACAGACCGCAAGCGGCACTAGCTGTGCGTAAAGGTCCCCGGGTAGATGCCGACAAGAAGACTGACGAGGTGAAACCTATCTGAACTCCTACTGAGCCTGAATGTGACAATCTCTGTACAGTCCGGTCTGTTCGTCTGATACATCGCATGGCGGGCCTAGGGGGGCGGTAACCGTCAGTCCCCTAATAGCGGTACAAGTCGTGTCGGAGTGAAGCCCAGAACACCCTGAGATAACACTGGAAACCTACCAGTATATCTCGCTTGCCCTGGCCAGGGACTACTCGTGTAATGGCTCTCCTAGACACAGCGCGATGTCAACTCCCAATACCGGGAGAGACGAATCCTGTCTAACCGTCACTGCCTCCAAGTGCTTCGGGACTGCACCCAACTAATACCTGTTTGCACGATTCCTTTGAGCCGTGGTAGGGTAGTAATCTAAGTACAGTGGGAACACACTCGAGGCGAAGTGACAGTGTCAAGTCAGCGGACTAAGCTGTACTCATGTCATCTAGGAACTGATAACTGACGATAGGTATAGTACCAACCAACAGTTCCCGACGAGTCCTGTCCAGTGTACTCGTAACCCAACGAGCACCCGCATACTATCTCAAGTACGACGTACTGACGGCTGTGGGACAGACCGTCTCCCACACTGGGATGAGAAGCGCATACGCTAGTCTACTCCGGAGTATCGATGCCCTGTCTCGATAGTCCTGCGACTAGGGACCTGCATAAGGATGTGCTTATAAATTACCCAGCCCCCACTAGTGTGACTGCCATCACAACGCTGGTAATCAAGCAAAGATCCTAAGGGCTCCACTAATGTGTAAAGGTGATATACTAAAATAAACACATGTACACATTGAAGCAGAAACAAACCAAGTAGCATACTACTATATTGAGCAAGATTGTCTATACAAGGTGAATATCCCAAGGTTCCATTAAGTAATATACAAACTAGTATGATACAGTAATGGCCTCTAGGGCATATACATTAATAATCTCCCACTTGCACTAAGGCCATGTACTGGCGTATCGAAGACCTATCATCTCGATCAGCCGCTCGAACTGAGTCTGGGGTAAGGCCTTTGTGAGTGGATCAGCAATGTTATCTTCCGTAGAAACTCTCCGAACCTCGATATCCTGGCGACCAACGATCTCCCTGATCATGTGATACCGCCTCAAGATGTGTCTGGACTTCTGATGGGATCTGGGTTCCTTCGCTAAAGCTATATCCCCGTTGTTGTCGCAATAAAGCGGTATTGGATCTACAATGGACGAAACCACCTGAAGTTCAGTTAAGAACTTCCTTATCCAGACAGCTTCTTTTGCGGCATCTGCAGCAGCGATATATTCCGCTTCCATCGTCGAGTCTGCAACGGTTTCCTGTTTGGAACTCTTCCAACACACCGCCCCTACATTGAGGGTAAAGACATAACCCGACATGGACTTGGAATCATCCTTGTCACTCTGGAAGCTGGAGTCAGCAAAGGCCTCGATCTGGAGGTCTTTTCCGCTATACACCAAGAACATCTCCTTAGTCCTTCTTAGGTACTTGAGAATGTTCTTTATCGCTATCCAGTGTTTCTCCCCAGGGTTTGACTGATACCGGCTTACCACACTCAGTGTATAAGCTACATCTAGTCTGGTACACAACATCGCATACATTATAGAGCCTACCGCAGAAGCGTAGGGTATAATAGACATGCGATCCCTTTCCAAATCAGTCTTGGGAGACATCTCTTTGGAGAGGGTGATCCCGTGACAAGCCGGTAGATTACCGCGCTTGGAATCTTCCATACTGAATCTTTTTAGTATGGTGTCGATGTACCTGGACTGTGAAAGTCCCAGTATCCTCCTGGATCTGTCACGATAGATCCGGATCCCCAGAATGTATGAGGCATCACCCAGGTCTTTCATGGAGAACCTGTGTGACAAGAACCCCTTGATAAATTGTAGCATAGGAATGTCATTTCCTATTAAGAGAATGTCATCCACGTATAAAATGAGGAATACTACAGTTCTCTCTACAAATCTACTATAGATGCATGGTTCATCTGGATTTTTGATAAAGCCAAATCCCTTGACCGTCTCATCAAAACAGATGTTCCAACTCCACGATGCCTGCTTTAGTCCGTAGATGGACTTAAGCAACTTGCACACCTTTCCGCTGCTCCCACTCTGAATGAAACCCTCTGGCTGGTCCATATAAACACACTCCTCTAAATTTCCATTTAGAAAAGCGGTCTTTACGTCCATCTGCCAAATTTCATAATCGTGGAAGGCAGCAATGGCAAGAAGGATCCGAATGGATTTCAGCATAGCTACTGGAGAAAAGGTCTCGTCATAGTCCAAACCAGGTCTTTGACGAAAACCCTTTGCAACCATTCTAGCTTTATATGTCTCAACCTGTCCATCTACACCAATCTTTCTTTTGAAGATCCACTTGCATCCTACGGGTTTTACCCCATCTGGAGCAACGTCCAACGTCCATACTTTGTTGGTGTACATAGACTCCATTTCGGTCCGCATTGCATCCATCCATTTTACCGAGTCAACGCTCTGAATGGCTTGCTGGAAGCTAGTCGGCTCATCATAATCAATGATGCAATCCTCTCTATCCCCGTCTATGAGAAAACCGTAGTATCTCTCGGGCGGATGAGACTGCCTACTACTCCTGCGGAGTGGCGTAGGAATGTCATGATCTTTCGAACCCTCTGGTTCTACTAAGCTTTCAGTAATAGCTCGTGGTTCTGGAATTTCTTCCAGTTCTTTTGCGCTCCCACTTATCTGATTTTCCAAAAACTCAGTTTCCAAGAAGTGGGCATGAAGAGAAACATAAATCTTTTGTTCCTCTTCGCAATAGAAGAAATATCCCTTGGAGTTCTTTGGATATCCCATAAACTTGCACTGTACTGAGCGTGCCTCGAGCTTGTCCGCATGCTGCTTTTTGACAAAAGCTGGACATCCCCATGTCTTAATATGATTAAGATAGGGCCTTTTCCCACACCACATCTCATATGGTGTAGTAGGCACAGTCTTAGTTGGAACTCGGTTCAAAATGTATGCAGCTGATTCTAGTGCATATCCCCAGAATGATCGCGGTAACTCAGCGTTACTCATCATGGACCGTACCATATCCAATAGGGTTCGGTTCCGTCTCTCCGATACACCGTTATGTTGCGGAGTGTATGGAGGAGTAAGCTGAGAGAGAATTCCATTCTCTTTTAAATAGTCCAGGAACTCGGCACTCAAGTATTCACCACCTCGATCCGATCTTAGTGTCTTGATACTTTTGCCGGTTTGGTTTTCTACTTCATTCTTATATTCCTGGAATTTTCCAAAGGCTTCGGACATATGTTTCAATAAGAAGTCATAACCATACCTTGAAAAGTCATCCGCAAAAGTAATGAAGTAAGAATAACCGCTTCGCGCATGTGTAGACATTGGACCGCACACGTCGCTGTGTACGAGTCCCAAGAGCTCGCTCGCCCTTACTCCGTGTCCAGTGAACGGAATCTTTGTCATCTTTCCTTTGAGACAGGATTGACAAGTGGCATACGATTGATATTCGAACGGATTCAAATATCCTTCTGTATGTAACTTCGTCAATCTTCTCTCATTGATGTGACCCAGTCTACAATGCCATAAGAAAGTCTGATTTATTTCCGGAGACTTTCTTTTGTGTGTATTCTGGACATTGAAAATCTGTGGTTGGTTTAATACGTATATACCATTGCTTAATGTACCTGACCAAATCAGAACTTGATTAAGGTGAATGTTTACAACATTACTTACAAACGGAAATTCATAACCTTCTTTAGAAGTCAAAGATACAGAAATGATATTACAAGTTGCGTTGGGTACAAAATAGCAATTACGCAAAACCAAAACGTGTCCATCTGACAACCCCAGGTGATAGTCCCCCACGGCCTTAGCATCCATGCTAGCTCCGTTTGCAACTTTGAGGGTCATGTCACCCGCCTTCAAAACCCTACGGTTTCTCAACGCCTGCAAAGAATTACAGATATGAGATCCTGATCCGGTATCCAATACCCAGGAATTAGAGTTTATTGATAGACAGTTTTCAATAACATATACACCTGAAGCTGAAGCCGCAACTTGCTTCATATCCTGTGTCCTGGCTTTCCAAGCCCTGCAATCTTTCTTCCAGTGCCCACTCTTATGACAGGAAAAGCACTCTTCCTTCCCTATAAGCTCCCCCGCTATCTTTGTTGCTTTTGCCTTTCCCTTTGTATCCACTTTACTAACACCGCCCCTTGGTTTGGCGGAGGCTTTCTTCTTCTTTCCCTTGGCTTTCGCCTTGGACCTAGAAGATGAAGATCCTCCTACAAACAAAGTGGATGTTTCCCTACCTTTCTGTAGGGTGCCCTCTGCACTCCTCAGCATGTTGAGGAGCTCTGAAAGTTCAACTTCTTTTTCTTGCAAGTTGAAGTTCAGTATAAACTGGGCGTAAGTGGAAGGAAGGGACTGCAGAATCAAGTCCGTATAGAGCTCATTCTCCAACGTGGTCCCAAGGTCCGTGAGCTCCTCAATGAAGCCAATCATCTTAAGCACGTGTTCCGCTACCGATGATCCGATGGCCAACCTTGCCGAAAATAACTTCTTCGACACTTCGTATCTTGCGATACGAGATTGCTCTCCATACAGTTCTTTTGTATGGAGAAATATGGATTCGAGGTCCATATTCTCATGCCTCCTCTGATGTTCGTTGTCCATAGAGGCAAGCACGAGGCACTTGGCCTTCGCGCTATCGATCTCCCAAGTCTTACGGATTTCCTTATCCACGACGCTGGAGGTGGGACCTGGGACAGGGGGAGCTTTGGTGGTAAGGAGATACCCCAACTTGTCATAAGTGATTGCCATTTTGACATTCCTGAGCCAATCTTTATAGTTTGGCCCTGTCAGTATGTTTTTATCTAGTAATAAATTAAGTCCGGTCATGATGATTGGTTGCTGCAATTAGGAGAGAGAGAAGAAACACTTTAGCATGATGCTCTTGAAAGTTTAGAGTGGTTTTTAATTTGTCTAAACAGGATGGCTCCCACTGTCTCTCGAATCCCTCCTCAAACCAAAAAGGAAGAATTAGTCAGGATCAATCTCACCATACAATACTTGCTTAACCGTTCGGCCAGGCTGGTGTCGGTACTTCGAGGGAGGTTTTCCAACGCTTTCGTGAAGTTCCTTAATTTAAGAACCTCTTTTCCCCGGGGGCGTAGCCCCGCTAACACCTTTCTAGACACCTACTTGGTTTATAGCATTGATCGTTAAGCGAGAAATTTCCCGAGGAGTAGCATATACTCACAGTAGGATCGGGATCCAAATATCATTGCGTGACAAAACTGAAGGAATCCTACCAGAATCATCACACTCCAAATGGTATGCAGCGCTAGCAAGTTTCAGTTCTTTTGAAACTCCCGATGTGGATTTTTGCCCCATGCCCTTATGACCTTGACTTTGGCCAACAAATCATAAGTCACATGTCAAGTTCTACCCGTCATTCTCCAGGTTAATTTGAGCCCACCTGCACATACCCTTGACTTTGGCCAACAAGGTAGAACGACTGCCCCAAACCAACACATCTATCTATGCTGCACATGAATACCCAATAGCTACCAATCACTATGCCTTGATTTTGGCCAACAAACATAGCATGAATACTATTGACCATCCATGTAAAACGACGGAGGGCTACGAATGGTTTTGGTGAAACCGTGAACGTGGTGAACTTGATATAATCGAAGGAACGAGATATCATTTAAAAAGAGTGGCTTAAGCTCCGCGATTAAAAGTTATTTTGAAAAGAAACCGAGTGGTTTTGAAAGTGTTCCAACGACTTTTACTTGGTTTATTTTCTTGCATTAGTTCTTTTAATGCGTCCCATCATTTAATCCTACCATTGCAGAAAACAACCAAAATATGACGTACGCTTATGCCATTCGCATTCGCCACGGGGCCCCGTCATTACCCGTTAGGTTACTTAACTAACGACAGAGCGGGGGCTGGGCTAGCGCGGCTGCAAAACAAAAGCAACGCCTAAATAATATCATACTTAGATATATTGCAATAATAGCCATTTTAGATCACAGATGAACACATTGGATATACTAGGAATCCGCAATTCGTACGAGCCTGTAACGAAAAGCGGATTACACGGTCGCGATGAATAGCCAATACCCCACCCTAGACCCATACGGGTGCGGCAAACTACCCGCCAAATATCCGAAGCGGAGCAACCTCCCTCAACGACGTGAGTAGGCCACTCGGCACTTCGAGATACCCGGTAGTTTATGCACCCCACCTTGGGTATTGTAACCCTTCGAAAATCGTTTAGGCAGTTTTTCGGTAATCGGCTAATTTTTTGGCTTTTTCCGTAAAAAGTCAAAATAGGTATTTTTCATTATAGACCTAATTATACAAAATTTAGATAAGATATTACTATAAATTGGTCACTAAAATGTCACTTAAAATTTTCTAGTTAATTAAAATTTTTCCTTAATTAATTATTTTTAATATTATTTTAAGCTTTTAAAAATACATTAAATTAGTGATAAATACAAATTTAATTAGGTAAATTTCATAATTAGGAATCTTTATAAACTAAAATAGAGTGTTAATAAATTGTATCATAACTTTATAAGATTTTAGTCTTAGGGTTTGAAATTTATGAAAAAAATGATGTAAAATGGGTTTTTTTGTAAAAAGCATGATGTGAAAGGCATTAAATTGAAACTTAAAGGGTTTTTTGACCTAGAATCATCTACACAACCCCCCACTTGCTCTCCTCTTCCTGCTGGCCGAAATTTCAGCAACTCCCCCTTCCATTTTGCTCACTTCTTTTGCTTCATTTCACATCAAAATCCATTAAAATTTCACAAATTTCCATCTCAAATTCAAAACAAAACCCTAATCCACTCTCTCCTCAAGCCAAATTAGTTCAAAACTTGAAGAAAGGAGACTTCTTTGGTGGCTTGAGCATGCTAGGATTCAACTTGTGAGGTGAAATTTCTAAACTAGTTGTTAACTTGTAGTTTAAATGTGCTAAAATTGAATTTTGAAGTGTTAATTTAGTAGTAATTGTTTGTTTAGGAAATTCAAGAATGGGATTTGATTTTGAATTAGGGTTTGTAGCATGGTTGATGGAGTTAAGTTAGGGTTTGGTTATCTAATTAGTTAGAGTGGTTAATTGTGCAATGTTACGCTCGCTAAATCGATAAATTGCGATATTTGCATCGAATCGGTATGCTTTTTGCTTACTAGATTTTTATTAAAATTAAGATGTGATCTAATTGCGTTATATTAGCGATATAATTAGCTTCATAAACGACTATTAGTGTGCGCGAACGCGGGGTTTTGTCTAGTCGGGTTTTAGTTTTGTCGATTGCCCCGAAATAACGATTTTAGTTAAGATTTAGCGATTTTCGTGTGTTTTCCCGCGCACCGAGTGCACGTTATGTTTAATTCGGGAGCATCGATATTTGTATATTGTGACTTGCATCGTTTTAGGATATGTAATCTTATACTTAGTGTTTTGCAAATATAGGATCGGTCGGGGAAACATCGGACACGGCGCGTAAAGGCAAGGCGGTGGTCGGATCGGATTAGCGAGGCATTCAGGTGAGTAGATCTATTCATCTATGGGGGAATCGTCTGGATGGCGCGAGGCGCCCCTAGTTAGGATTACCCTATTTCTTGCAAGATTTATATTGTTAGTTAGATTACCCCTCCATTTACACTGCATACCCTTATAGTTAATAGTATGCTAGATTGCATGGATATTCATATGCACATATGCGGTATCACTTCGTAGGACACGAACACCATTACCATTGGCATCTGTTGCACGCGCACTATTCATGTGACACACACGCCTTTGGTAATTGCCATGCCACGTGCACTATAGAACCTGTTTAGCTTAGTATTGCCTTGCATCGTGCATGATATATGAAATTGCATAGCATGTATATACCTAGCATTATCATCATATTTACATAGATTTCTAGCCAAAATTCACATCGTATACATTGATATCATAGACATTTATCATATATAACATGTGGACATTACGATTTTCTTGAGGATTTCAGTATTGCTACGATTTCTGAATTTTTGGGGAAAACCGCAAGACTTTAACAAAAGCTTATATTTATCATTTTTAAAACAAAGTTGCGGTTTTCTCGTGATGTATGTGTCGTCCACCATGAGTTTTCATGTTTTCTGTTGGATTTCGAGACCCGATTCGAGGAGTGGATGAACCATCTCGGGTACATGGTGGGCCCGGTATGGTACCCCGGGGCAAGAAGATCGAGTTGTAGACGATGAGCCTTGCAGGGGAAGACTACCTATCGGTGATGTCGGGCGCGGCGGATATCCGGAGGATACCGACCATTGTCGTGAGATTTGATGATATGGGCCGATCCGGACTGACGGAGCCCGATATTTGAGATATTGATACAGTGAGATATTGAGACAGATATGATTTCATATTTGGTGTCGATGCTTGACACGGATTTTCAGATGATTTCTTGATGGTACTTAGCTATTATACAGATATTCATTTTCTAAAGTTAAGAATGCAGTACCCTTAGCATTTAAAACACTTAAAGATTTAGTAATGACATTGCATACATGTGCATGCATACTAGAGGTAATATATCACATATGGACATACATGTTGTGACGCATTGCGTGCATTCTTACGATTGCCTTACTAGATGTTATATTGTACTCACGAGCTGGCAACTCACCCCCGTTGTGCCACAGTGTCTTGCAGGTCGGACCCGTCATCCTTGTAGCGGCGGGCTATCCTATCATCAGCTCCTTTTGCTCAGACTCGCGACATCGCCCGTAGGTGGGTTGCGAGCACACTTTATTTCTTTTTGCTCCATTATTGTATCTAGTATTCTCCATCTACCACTTTCTATATGCGACCTGGTGATGAGACTGAGAGATTTGTATATATGTGGATTCTTTTGGGTCGAGCTCACTTGAGCCGACGTGTGTTTTCTGATATTTTGCATTTATTTTATGCTCTTTCTCTTTATATTACTTATATATTGCGTGTGGTTGTGATCCGCCGTGGGCGAAGAGCTAGCTCCCACTTGGGGATGCCATTTGTTTTTTACAGGTTATATATATCTTGTTGTACCCATTTTGGGGGATAGAAAATACAGGGGAGACTCTGCCGAAATTTTCGGAATTTTTGGATGTTTTTAAAAAGGGATTCTATGCAACTTAATTGATTTAAAATCCGTTTTTATTAAAGGTTTTCCTTCACTCTCTTTTGTTTTTGGTTTAGATTCTTCTGGGCTTTGGCTGACTTAGGTTACGGTACGCCTTTAGACGTCTCGTAATCTAAGTGCCAGTCACGTTCCGTACCTTCGGGTCGTGACAAAGTTGGTATCAGAGCCTAGGTTTTACCTTTCTGAGTGTAGGACGACCTTAGTAGATGGAGTAGGTGACTTAAGCAGAGTGGCGTAGCGTGGGTATGATCCGCGGCATACTTACGATACGGTATTCCGCCTAAGTGACCTTAGGGCATAATTGCTTGTATTTCCTTTCTTGATTCCTTGCATTCCTTGATTCAATTGCAATGTTCTTATCAGTCCTGTTTCTTATTCCAGCTTCGATGCCGCCAAAGACTACGAGAGCTCAGCGGGCTGCCGCTAGGGATGAGATTCGAGCGGGCTCGTCTGAGGCGAGGATCGAGCGGGAGGATACGCCTACCCCTCAGGGTCATACTGATCCGCCTTATCCTGACCGTATTGCCAGACTAGAGGCCGGCATTCAAGAGTTGCGACAGATGATGGGATCTTTAGTTGAGTCCAGCCGGGCACAGAGATCCGAGGACGTTCCTTCCACCGCACAGACCACGATTGTACCTGCTGCACAGATGGTCACTCCTGCTGCTACTACGGAGACTATCCCTGTTTCACTACAGGAGTTCATGAGATTGAGACCTCCAGCTATTACCGGTACATACGCGACAGAGGACCCACAGGCATTTCCTGATAGGATGGCTCGGATTTGCCGTTCGTTGAGGTGTTCTGATGATAGATTAGTGGAGTTTGCGAGTTTTCGTCTGGAGGGTCTTGCCCAGACATGGTACGATTCAGTAGAGAGAGGCCGAGCTGCAGGTCTGCCTTCTATGACCTGGGATGAGTTTATAGCTGCATTTCTTGCCCGTTTTATTCCGGAGAGTGTCCGAGATGCTCAAGCCCGTAGTTTTGAGTCTTTGCGCAAGACTCCTGGGATGACAGTGTCGGAGTATGATATACAGTTTTCCCGGTTGTCTCGATATGCTCCGTACCTAGTAGACACAGAAGAGAAGAGAATAAAGAGGTTTGTGCGAGGGCTTGATACACAACTATTCCTTGCCATCGGCACCCAGCACTTTGATACATACGCAGCCGCGATGGATGCAGCCTTACATTTGGAGGAGCGTATTTCTGGGACTCCAGTCGTTTCTGGGCCGAAGAGGATCCGTACTGATACGCCAGCTCAGCGGCAGATGGGTAGACACCGCGATAGATTATTTCCGGGGGATGGTGGAGGCAGAGGATTGAGACGAGGCCAGTTATTTGGTTCATATCCACAGACCCAGCAGTCGTCTCCAGGATGTTTTCGGTGCGGGAGTCAGTACCACCGTATCAGAGACTGTACTATGGGATGTCAGGGCGCGGCGACAGTCCCGCATGTGACCTTACCACCCTCACCACCTCCTCAGAGAGTTCTACTTCCTACTCCTGATGATGCTCCACGCCAGCCAGATGGTTCTAGTGGTCGTGGGCGTGGCGGTCCGGTTCAGAGAGGACGAGGCGACAGAGGCAGAGGCAGAGGCCGAGGTAGAGGCAGAGGACAGCCAACTATTAGTGGTGGACAGGACTGAGTGTTCGCGTTGACTCCACAGGATGCACAGGCATCCAATGCCGTCGTGACAGGTACTCTTCCAGTATGTTCTTTTGATGCACGGGTATTATTTGATCCAGGCTCCACACATTCCTATGTATACACGTATTTTGCACCGATGTTGGGCCGAGAGTCGTCTCCGTTAGATCAGCCGCTTGTCGTTATTACACCGGTAGGCTAGTCGTTTGTTGCCCGTTTCGTGTACCGATCATGTTCCGTTCGTATCGGGGAGAGAGATTCTTCAGTTGATTTGATTCTCCTCGATATGCTAGACTTTGACGTTCTTCTTGGTATGGACTGGCTAGCCACCTGTTATGCATCCGTGGACTGCCATGAGAAAGCAGTCAGATTCAGTTTTCCTGATGAGTTGGTTCTTGTTATTCAGGGAGATCGTAGCGCTACCCTTCCCAGCTTGATTTCTTCTCTTCGCGTTGGTCAGCTCTTAAGGAAAGGGTGTGAGGGATTCTTAGCCTATGTTTGTGATACTAGCTCCACAGTGGTTCCGTTGGACCAGGTCCCTCTTGTGAGAGAGTCCCCTGATGTATTCCCTGACGAGCTGCCTGGTCTGCCACCAGAGCGCGAGATTGAGTTCTGCATCGACTTGATCCCCGGCACGGGGCCTATCTCTATACCGCCTTATCGGATGGCCCAGGCGGAGCTGAGAGAGCTAAAGGATCAGTTGCAGGACTTGCTGGACAAAGGGCTTATCCGACCGAGTGTGTCACCTTGGGGTGCTCCCATCCTGTTTGTTAAGAAGAAGGACGGAAGTTTGCGTTTATGCATTGATTATCGTCAGCTGAACCGGGTTACTGTGCGGAACAGATATCCCCTACCCCGCATTGATGACTTATTCGATCAGCTCCAGGGTGCAGGGTTTTTCTCGAATGTTGATTTACGGTCAGGTTATCACCAGTTGCGGGTTCGGAAGGAGGATATTCCGAAGACCGCTTTCCGTACTCGATATGGTCATTATGAGTTCTTGGTGATGTCGTTCGGGCTCACCAATGCCCCGCGGCATTTATGGATTTGATGAATCGTGTATTCAGGCCGTATCTCGATCGGTTCATTATTGTGTTCATTGACGACATCTTGGTTTATTCTCGGAGACGGGAGGAGCATGAGCAGCACTTACGTATCACATTACAGACTTTGAGGGAGCATCAGCTGTTCGCCAAATTTTCCAAGTGCGCATTCTGGTTAGACAGTGTCGACTTCTTGGGTCATGTGGTGACGAGAGATGGTATTTGTGTGGACCCGAAGAAGATCGAGGCAGTTTAGCGTTGGCCTAGACCAGTATCAGTTACAGAGGTTCGCAGTTTTCTAGGTCTGGCCGGCTACTATCGACGTTTTGTCCAGGATTTCTCCCGCATTGCTGCACCGTTGACCGGATTGACCCGGAAGGGGGTTTCTTTTGATTGGACCCAGGCATGTGAGGATAGTTTCCAGCAGTTGAAGACTCGTCTGACTACTGCACCAGTGTTAGCATTGACTTCAGGATCAGGCGGGTTAGTGGTATATTGTGATGCTTCTCGAGTGGGGCTGGGCTGTGTATTGATGCAGCACGACAGAGTTATCGCGTATGCTTCTCGGCAGCTGAGGAAACACGAACAGAACTACCCCACCCATGATTTAGAGATGGCTGCAGTGGTATTTGCACTTAAGATCTGGAGACATTACCTATACGGTGAGTCGTGCCAGATATTCACTGACCACAAGAGTTTGAAGTATATCTTCCAGCAGCGGGACCAGAACCTGAGACAGCGCCGTTGGATGGAGTTGGTGAAGGATTATGACTGCGGGATTTTATACCATCCGGGCAAGGCGAATGTGGTGGCAGATGCTTTGAGTAGGAGGCCCGGAGGTAGCTTATCTTGTTTGAGCGCAGTACAGATGCAGTCGACGGCGGATTGGCAGGTTTTATGTGATAGCAGAGTGCAGTTCGAGTTTACTCCTACAGGGGGACAGCTGGCCTATTTCAGATCACGCCCACAGTTACTTGACCGTATCCGCGAGGCACAGTCCGGCGATGCCAGTATTTTAGAGATTATTGAGCAGATTCGGCAGGGCAGAGTTTCTGAGTTCGTGATTGATGATCAGGGGATGCTTCGATTTGGGACTTGACTGTGCGTGCCAGATTCAGAAGGACTGAGGCGTGATATTCTTGAGGAGGCACATAGATCAGTATACAGTGCTCACCCAGGTTCCACCAAGATGTACCGTAATTTGAAAGAGGTTTACTGGTGGGACGGGATGAAGAAGGATATTACAGACTTTGTGTCGAGATGCCTGACTTGTCAGCAAGTCAAAGACGAGCACCAGAGGCCAGCCGGCGAGTTACAGCCTTTGCCCATCCCTGAGTGGAAGTGGGAGCAGGTCTCCATGGACTTTATTGTGGGTCTACCCAGGACCAGTCGAGGGTATGACTCTATTTGGGTGATTGTGGATCGACTGACGAAAGCGGCTCACTTTCTGCCAGTGAAGACCACTTTTGGATTTTCTCAGTACGCCCAGGTTTATATTGATGAGATAGTGCGACTCCATGGCATTCCGAATTGCATCGTGTCCGACCGGGGCGCCCAGTTTACCAGCCGATTGTGGCAGAAACTCCAGGAAGCTTTGGGCACCCGATTGAGTTTTCGCACAGCCTTTCATCCGCAGACTGACGGTCAGTCGGAGCGTACTATTCAGACTCTTGAGGACATGCTCAGAGCTTGTTTTTTAGATTTCGGTGGTAGCTGGGATCGTCATTTGCCTTTGATCGAGTTTTCCTACAATAATAGCTTCCAGGAGACGATTCAGATGGCACCTTTCGAGGCTTTATATGGGAGGAGATGTCGATCGCCTGTATGTTGGACAGAGCTCAGGGAGAGCGGTGTTTTGGGGCCGCAGATCATACAGGATACGACCGAGAAGATACAGCTGATTTGGACAGGATGAGAGCGGCACAGAGCAGGCAGAAATCTTATGCTGACAGGCGCCGTCGCCGACTCGAGTTCGCTGTTGGCGATCATGTTTTCCTGAAGGTCTCTCCGATGAAAGGTGTGATGAGATTTGGGCCGAAAGGGAAACTGAGTCCTAGATATGTTGGTCCTTTCGAGATCCTAGAGCGTGTTGGTCCAGTCGCTTATCGGTTAGCTCTTCCGCCGAGCTTCCCCGATGTTCACCCCGTGTTCCATGTCTCGATGCTCTGCAAGTACCTTCATGATCCTTCCCAGACGATCCAGCACCAGACGATCCAGCTAGAGCGTGATCTTTCATTCACCGAGCAGCCGGTGGTCATTCTGGATCGGCAGGTGAAGAAATTGAGGTCGAAGGTTATACCGTCCGTCAAGGTCCTTTGGCGTGGCCCGAACAGCGAGGAGGTCACTTGGGAGACCGAGGTCGAGATGAGGAAGAGATATCCCCATCTTTTTGAAGGTACGCGTAGTTAAATTCTAAATTCGGGGACCGAATTTTCTTAAGGGGGGAAGATTGTAACCCTTCGAAAATCGTTTAGGCAGTTTTTCGGTAATCGGCTAATTTTTTGGCTTTTTCCGTAAAAAGTCAAAATAAGTATTTTTCATTATAGACCTAATTATACAAAATTTAGATAAGATATTACTATAAATTGGTCACTAAAATGTCACTTAAAATTTTCTAGTTAATTAAAAAAATTTCCTTAATTAATTATTTTTAATATTATTTTAAGCTTTTAAAAATACATTAAATTAGTGATAAATAAAAATTTAATTAGGTAAATTTCATAATTAGGAATCTTTATAAACTAAAATAGAGTGTTAAAAAATTGTATCATAACTTTATAAGATTTTAGTCTTAGGGTTTGAAATTTATGAAAAAAATGTTGTAAAATGGGTTTTTTTGTAAAAAGCTTGATGTGAAAGGCATTATGGAAACTTAAGGGGTATTTTGACCTAGAATCATCTACACAACCCCCCACTTGCTCTCCTCTTCCTGCTGGCCGAAATTTCAGCAGCTCCCCCTTCCATTTTGCTCACTTCTTTTGCTTCATTTCACATCAAAATCCATTAAAATTTCACAAATTTCCATCTCAAATTCAAAACAAAACCCTAATCCACTCTCTCCTCAAGCCAAATTAGTTCAAAATTTGAAGAAAGGAGACTTCTTTGGTGGCTTGAGCATGCTAGGATTCAACTTGTGAGGTGAAATTTCTAAACTAGTCGTTAACTTGTAGTTTAAATGTGCTAAAATTGAATTTTGAAGTGTTAATTTAGTAGTAATTGTTTGTTTAGGAAATTCAAGAATGGGATTTGATTTTGAATTAGGGTTTGTAGCATGGTTGATGGAGTTAAGTTAGGGTTTGGTTATCTAATTAGTTAGAGTGGTTAATTGTGCAATGTTACGCTCGCTAAATCGATAAATTGCGATATTTGCATCGAATCGGTATGCATTTTGCTTACAAGATTTTTATTAAAATTAGGATGTGATCTAATTGCGTTATATTAGCGATATAATTAGCTTCATAAACGACTATTAGTGTGCGCGAACGCGGGGTTTTGTCTAGTCGGGTTTTAGTTTTGTCGATTGCCCCGAAATAACTATTCTAGTTAAGATTTAGCGATTTTCGTGTGTTTTCCCGCGCACCGAGTGCACGTTATGTTTAATTCGGGAGCCTCGATATTTGTATATTGTGACTTGCATCGTTTTAGGATATGTAATCTTATACTTGGTGTTGTGCAAATATAGGATCGGTCGGGGAAACATCGGACACGGCGCGTAAAGGCAAGGCGGTGGTCGGATCGGATTAGCGAGACATTCAGGTGAGTAGATGTATTCATCTATGGGGAAATCGTCTGGATGGCGCGAGGCGCCCCTTAGTTAGGATTACCCTATTTCTTGCAAGATTTATATTGTTAGTTAGATTACCCCTCCATTTACACTGCATACCCTTATAGTTAATAGTATGCTAGATTGCATGGATATTCATATACACATATGCGGTATCACTTCGTAGGACACGAACACCATTACCATTGGCATCTGTTGCATGCGCACTATTCATGTGACACACACGCCTTTGGTAATTGCCATGCCACGTGCACTATAGAACCTGTTTAGCTTAGTATTGCCTTGCATCGTGCATGATATATGAAATTGCATAGCATGTATATACCTAGCATTATCATCATATTTACATAGATTTCTAGCCAAAATTCACATCGTATACATTGATATCATAGACATTTATCATATATAACATGTGGACATTATGATTTTCTTAAGGATTTCAGTATTGCTGCGATTTCTGAATTTTTGGGGAAAACCGCAAGACTTTAACAAAAGCTTATATTTATCATTTTTAAAACAAAGTTGCGGTTTTCTCATGATGTATGTGTCGTCCACCATGAGTTTTCATGTTTTCTGTTGGATTTCGAGACCCGATTCGAGGAGTGGATGAACCGTCTCGGGTACATGGAGGGCCCGGTATGGTACCCCGGGGCAAGAAGATTGAGTTGTAAACGATGAGCCTTGCAGGGGAAGACTACCTAGCGGTGATGTCGGGCGCGGCGGATATCCGGAGGATACCGACCGTTGTCGTGAGATTTAATGATATGGGCCGATCCGGACTGACGGAGCCCGATATTTGAGATATTGATACAGTGAGATATTGAGACAGATATGATTTCATATTTGGTGTCGATGCTTGACACGGGTTTTCAGATGATTTCTTGATGGTACTTAGCTATTATACAGATATTCATTTTCTAAAGTTAAGAATGCAGTACCCTTAGCATTTAAAACACTTAAAGATTTAGTAATGACATTGCATACATATGCATGCATACTAGAGGTAATATATCACATATGGACATACATGTTGTGACGCATTGCGTGCATTCTTACGATTGCCTTACTAGATGTTATGTTCTACTCACGAGCTGGCAACTCACCCCCGTTGTGCCACAGTGTCTTGCAGGTCGGACCCGTCATCCTTGTAGCGGCGGGCTATCCTATCATCAGCTCCTTTTGCTCAGACTCGCGACATCGCCCGTAGGTGGGTTGCGAGCACACTTTATTTCTTTTTGCTCCATCATTGTATCTAGTATTCTCCATCTACCACTTTCTATATGCGACCTGGTGATGAGACTGAGAGATTTGTATATATGTGGTTTCTTTTGGGTCGAGCTCACTTGAGCCGACGTGTGTTTTCTGATATTTTGCATTTATTTTAGGCTCTTTCTCTTTATATTACTTATATATTGCGTGTGATTGTGATCCGCCTTGGGCGAAGAGCTAGCTCCCGCTTGGGGATGCCATTTGTTTATTACTGGTTATATATATCTTGTTGTACCTATTTTGGGGGATAGAAAATACAGGGAAGACTCTGCCGAAATTTTCGGGAATTTTTGGATGTTTTTAAAAAGGGATTCTATGCAACTTAATTGATTTAAAAACCGTTTTTATTAAAGGTTTTCCTTCACTCTCTTTTGTTTTTGGTTTAGATTCTTCTGGGCTTTGGATGACTTTGGTTACGGTACGCCTTTAGACGTCTCGTAATCTAAGTGCCAGTCACGTTCCGTACCTTCGGGTCGTGACAGGTATATCCAACGAGCAAAAACAGTAAAAAGAAATTATACAATGACGGCTACAACCCCGACCCGGTTCTGCGGCCAAAAAAATAATATTACATCAATTTACATATTACATGAATTGAAAGAAAAGAAAACTCTCATCTCACAACCCCCGGCTATTCATCCGCGACAATCCAAAGAATTCATATACACATACCATCAACATTACAGATCACAGATATGTATTATCCCCACTAATCGACGTATAGCGATTAGCGGACGTTCAATACATATAACACATCACAGATATATACCCGTCAGCTTAAGTCTTTAGAAGTTCGATAAAAATACGGATTTTCAAGCCCCAAAAACTAATTTTTCTTTCTGGAAAATCTGGGCTGAAAAGACATATTGTAAAAATCCCAAAACAACCCCAGAAATACACTGCAACAAAATTGTGCCACGGCCGAGTCAACTCGGCCGCGGAACCGCGGCGGGAGCATGCTCCGGCCGCGTTTCCACGGCGCCTTGACCGGTTCGATGGACCAATTTTGCTGGGTGTTTAAACAAAAGCCTGAGCCGATTTTTAAGATAAGATTTATCGTTTTTTGGACAGAAAAAAATTCGGCAGAAACTTGATTTTACAGGTTTGTTTCGCGACTTTTTCTTCGATTGAACTTCTACTTACTTTGCTAACATGTTAGATAGTGTTTAACTAGGCTCTGATACCACTGTAAGTCCATGGTACACTTCCCCGGTGCTTACGGGGTTGCGGAAGTGGTGAAAAACGATTTTCAAAAGGGTGGTAACATGGACTACAAATACGGATCTTTGCTAAACAACTAACTAACAACCTAAGTTGAGTTTACCTACTCGGTTAGGGGGCTATACCTTTCTTGAACTCCTTCGTCTTCAAATCCTCCCGGTGTACGGATCGGCCTCACCTCGTCGTCTCCTTGCGCCGAAGATGGATCCACCCGAAAGCTTCTACCTTTGGCTTCTTCTTCGATCTTTGAAGAAACTAGAACACTTGGCTTGCTAGGCCTTGTAAACTAGAATGAGTAGAGGATTTTTTTGGTGTCTTTTTATCTCTAAGGCAATGAGTCTCAACATATGAGAATGGTTTGCCTTGAGCTAGAGAGAGCAAGAGGAAGAGGGAGAGCTTGAGAATGAGAGAGCTCAAAAGAGAGAAAGCAAATGAAAGAATGAGCCACTCTTTTCTCATCCAACCTCTCATAATCCAAAAGCCATCATAACAAAAATAGTAATCAAGTATTGTGTGATGGTTTAAGTCAAAATGGATATATCATTTCATGCACTCATTTTGCATAAATAAACAAGCAAGCAAAAGTCTTTGCCATGGAATGATAACCATTGTCATGATGATGGTCAACTAGTCCAACCTAGTCAACCGGTCAACAAAGTCAACAAGTCAACAAAGTCAACCCCTCAACAACCATGTCACTATAATACTTAATTAATATTATTGTTAATCATATTTCTTATTCTCATTAGGGTTAAGCAAAAGTGAATGGTCAACAGTCAACAGTCAACAACCCGCATCCGCGTTCCGAGGAACACGAATACAAACGAGATAAAACGAATCCCAAAACGTACACTAGGATCTGGCTTAAACCAAAGCCCGCTAGTGTTAACTGTCCGGACACTGTACGTGCACAAGTGCACGGATGTGACCGAACCGTGTCGCAATACCATGCGACCTGTCGCAAAACCATGCGACCCCTACTCTTTTGCCTAAAGGCGAATAGATTTCTGTGTGGGACTCTAAATACTCGACACTATGGTGGCAGTGGGTTTAACCACAGACCGCAAATGGCACTAGCTGTGCGTAACGGTCCCCGGGTAGATGCCGACAAGAAGACTGACGAGGTGAAACCCATCTGAACTCCTACTGAGCCTGAATGTGACAATCTCTGTACAGTCCGGTATGTTTGTCTGATACATCGCATGGCGGGCCTAGGGGGCGGTAACCGTCAGTCCCCAAATAGCGGTACAAGTCATGTCGGAGTGAAGCCCAGAACACCCTGAGATAACACTGGAAACCTACCAGTATATCTCGCTTGCCCTGGACAGGGACTACTCGTGTAATGGCTCTCCTAGACACAGCGCGATGTCAACTCCCAATATCGGGAGAGACGAATCCGGTCTAACCGTCACTGCCTCCAAGTGCTTCGGGACTGCACCCAACTTCTACCTGTTTGCACGACTCCTTTGAGCCGTGGTAGGGTAGTAATCTAAGTACAGTGGGAACACACTCGAGGCGAAGTGACAGTGTCAAGTCAGCGGACTAAGCTGTACTCATGTCACCTGGGAACTGATAACTGACGATAGGTATAGTACCAACCAACAGTTCCCGAAGAGTCCTGTCCAGTGTACTCGTAACCCAATGAGCACCCGCATACTATCTCAAGTACGACGTACTGACGGCTGTGGGACAGACCGTCTCCCACACTGGGATGAGAAGCGCATACGCTAGTCTACTCCGGAGTATCGATGCCCTATCTCGATAGTCTTGCGACTAGGAACCTGCATAAGGATGTGCTTATAGATTACCCAGCCCCCACTAGTGTGACAGTCATCACAACGCTGATAATCAAGCAAAGATCCTAAGGGCTCCACTAATGTGTAAAAGTGATATACTAAAATAAACACATGTACACATTGAAGCAGAAACAAACCAAGTAGCATAGTACTATATTGAGCAAGATTGTCTATACAAGGTGAATATCCCAAGCTTCCATTAAGTAATATAAAAACTAGTATGATACAGTAATGGCCTCTAGGGCATATACACTAACATATATATATATATATATATATATATATAGTATAAGCATTCGTCTCAGGCAGTTATATGATCTCATCACAGAACATTGCAGCAGAAGATAACATATGAAATATTGGATAGACTAGGACTTCCGTGTTTTTTATTGAGCCTGTATAAAACACGGATTCCACAGTCACGATGAATAGCCAAACCCACATCCTTAGACCCCTACGAGAGCGGCAAGTAACACTGTCAATTCTAGGGTTAGGAGACCCGGTCTCGACTCCTCAAGATGGCCTCCCACTGTACCCAAGAACCCGGTTACTTGTGCTCCCCTCCTTGGGTCTACCTAATGCGGAAAAGTAAATAATATACAATGGTGACATCATCCTCATCCCGGAAGTGCCCCAATAAAAGAATATTACATACAAATGAATTTTACATGAATGAAAATAAAAATCCTCATCTCACATAAAACCCCCGGCTATTCAGAACACGACGATCCAATATAACATATCACAGCAACACATAATATCTCATATTATCAACATAAGCAAGTATGTGTATCCCGATTGTCGTTGATGTATAGCAACGAAGCCGGCGATACCCCACATACTACGCTTACGGTCACATAAAAGAGAGTGTAAAACTACAACATTTGGAATCCATAATCACTTTAGACATCGTAAATCCGAAATATCACATACTTCGCATTTCATGCCTAACTATATGAAATCCACATATTGTATCACATTCCAGATAAATAGAAAATATTAAAATTTCAGATCGAATAATCAAATACCCAAGATTTCCTAAATAGCTCAACACTTGAGTGGAGTTCAAATAATCCCAGAATATGTCACAGTACCAATGGTCCAGCCGTAGAAGGGTCAAACCAATGCCTCACATGTGGCAACGCCATACTGCCCTAAACCCTAAGGTTTAGAGGCAGTTCAGACGGTCACATAATCGAGTTAAGGTTTGTCTTCTTCTAGAGGGTCCACCGCGTTACTTGCACGTTTTTCTGAAAGATTTAAACTCATGAAATTCAATAATTGAAAGTTTTTCGTGCCAGGAAAAAGTGAGTTAATGATATCCGTTCGAATAATTTAACAGTTTCTAAAATATCCGGAAAACAAAGCGAAATTAAACTTTCCGATCGAATCAACGAATACAAAGGAATCCCCAGAACACTCAACACTTGAGTAAGATTAAAAATACCCAGAATCATGTACAAGTACCTACAGATTTACCCTGAAGACACGTGTCCATAATACCAATGTTCGGCCGCGGAACCGCCGCGGGAAGCCGGTTCCTGCCGCGGTTCCGCGGCGACTTGATGGTATTGTGGGCCCATGTTTCACCATAATCCTTATAATTCCCTGCTGATTTTTTTGAGTATTTTTAATGCAGAAAAAATCACATTTTTACAAAATTTCCAGAGAGGGGGTCAAGTTCGATGATTCGGGGTTCAATCGGAGTTTTAACTTCGTATACACGTCGCCTAATGCTCTATCTAGGCTCTGATACCACTGTAGGTTTGGCAGCAACCCCATCCAATGGGTCGCCGTGGCACCAACGGGTTCCTCAGCAGCTACTTTTAACGCATGCCCCCTCGCGAGGACTACAACCCGCCGGAACACCTTCCGGTCTCGGGACACCCTGGGGGTAAGAGCCTATGCTTCGCCACACTGTCACACAGTGAGAACCCCCCATAGGTCGACATCCAATGCTTAGTAGCTTTGATACCATTGTAGGGTTCCTAGGCACTCTTACAATGGTCTATAAGGCATCAACCATGCCCGATTTAGAATTTAGACGTGCCGAACAACCCAAAGCGAGGATCTTTGCTAGATAATTAGGGTTACACATGCAAGTAAACATCTTTACAACTAAGAGTGAGGGATTACAACCTTTGTAGTCCGCTCCTTCACTTCATAAGCTCCGAGTAGTAGTCCCTTTGCCGCGATCCATGATCTCCCGGACTAAAGAGAAGCTCCACAACCCGAATGATCCATGCTAGCTTGTAGTCTTCCTTTTCAAAGATGATCTACCTTGAAGTGTCTTTAACTCTGGCTCTTTCTCACTAATGAGGTGAACACCCAAATCTAATTGGCTAGATTAGATGAAGATGATGAAGTAGGATTTATGCTCTCTTTTATTATCACATTCTCACTCTAATTCATCTCAAATCTCAAAGCTAGAAAGCTTTGCAAAGAGGAAGAAGAAGAAGATGAATGAATAATTTCTTTTGTAATGAATAATGAAAAATGTTATATGATTACAAATGCAACCATGGTCAAAGATGACAAGGAAAACCATTGTAGTGAGTTAACTAGGGTTAAGGGTGTGGTTTGGGTTTACAAATATCTCACAAAAATATCAACCATAATATCTTTGCAAGAAACAAAAGAAAACCTTCTAGAAGGTTCATGAAAGAACTAACCCAAATCAAACCCTAACCATGTTTAATCTCCACTAATCACGTTGCATTAGTAATTATAATATGTTACAATATTATATATTGCATATATAATATATTTTGTAACAAAAGAAAATAATACAATTAACATATATCGCATATATATCAATGTATTATCCGTTGAGAAAATGAATCAATAAAGCGAGACAATATCAGATAATGTAATGTAATATATCATATATGTAATTATACATTAAATTATCGAATCAACACTTGATCCGACAATCCGGCTATATCGCATATAACCGACTAATATATCATGTACCGATTCATCGATTCAACATTTGATCCGATGACCTGGCACATATCAAAATATCATGAGAATAGAATATGGTATCTCATATCGTGTTATCCTCGGTCCTGCACATATCACATATGTGCTCCTACTACGTTTTGCCTGAGTCAAGAAACCTCTGTGTAGAACTCTAAAGAATCGTCAATACGCCGGCAGTAGGTGATGATCATATCAAACACCCACAAGCTGCAAGCGGTCAGCTAAACGTAACATCCACCCAGGTATTGAGCGATCAGAAGATCAACAAGCAAGCCTGTACATTCTCCTGTGAATCCAAACAGTAACACTCCCGTACAGTCCGGTCTCTTCGTCTGATATGTTGCATATCTAGTCTAGGTGTGGTATACGTCAAACCCCAGTAACCGATAAGTCGTGTCGATGTGAGGCCCATAACAGATCGAGAAACTACTGGTAACACATACCAGAAAATCTCTATATCAGCCCTGGCCAAGGACTTCCAGTTATAGCCAATCGAACACAGCACAACATCAACTCCCTATACCGGGAGAGACGAATCCCATCCTATCGCTCATTGCCTCCATGTGATTCGGGACTGTACCCAAAAGCCACCGTTTTGCACGCCCTCTTGGACATGGTATGGTGGAAATCAAAGCACAGTGGGAATCACACAAGACTCCATGACGATCTCGGGTCTACAGACTACCCTGTACCAGTGTCACCGGAGAACTGCCATCTGACGTGAGGTATAATACCATCTGGGAGTTCTCGGCGAGTCCGTCCAGTGTACCCAGTCTCCACTGAGCACCCATATACCATCCTTGATGTGAAACACCGATGGATATGGGATCATCCATCGCCCATCATATGGGTCAAGATGCGTATACGCTAGTCCACTCTGGTGCATCGATGCCCTGTCTCGACACACCCTCGACTAGGAACAATTATAGGATGTACTCATCGACTACCGTGGCCCCACTAGTATGATCTCATCATAGTCCCAGTAGTCGAGTACATATCCTAAGGGCTTTATCAACATGTGAGAGTAAGACAATAAACTAATATAAGTCAACATGTTAAGATAAAGTGAAACCAAATAGCATACTATCATGACGAGCAAGAAAGTCCTCTCTATATATATCCAAGCATCCATTATAATATACATCATATGTATTACAACGGCCTCTAGGGCATGTTGGAGATAGTGCCTTCATAGTCAATTATTGGATCGCAGGTACGTGATTGCAATGATTGCGGAGGACCTATACCGGTAGGACAGTCTTACTCGAAATGATAGTATGCTATCTGGTTTGCCTTTATCAGTCGTGCGCATGTTCAGGTGACTGATTACATGTTACACTTTGATAGAGCCCTTAGGATCTTGCTTTACCACCAACAGTATGATGGCGATCATATACGTGAGAGTTGGGTGGTTTATACGCATATCCTTAATTATGGTCCCTAGTCGTGGGAGTTTCGAGACAGGGCATCGATACTCCGAAGTAGACTAGTGTGTACAGTCGAGACCCCGACGAGGGGCGGTGGCCGGTCTCACAAGCCACTGGTGTCAGTTGGATCACCTAAGATGTATACAGGTGCTCATTGGGTTATGAGTACACCGGACAGGACTCGCCGAGAACCTGCTAGTTAGTATTATATCTACCGTCAGATAGCAGTTCCCTGGTGACATGTGTACAGGTTAGTTCATCGACCTGAGGTCGTCATTTGTCTCGTGTGAGTTCCCACTGAGCTTTGATTTCTACCCTACCACGGCTCAAAGGAGTCGTGCAAACAGGTAGCTTTTGGGTACAGTCCCGAGCCATATGGAGGCACGTGAGCGGATCGGCAGGGGATTCGTCTCTCCCGGTATTGGGGGCGAGATCGTGCTGTGTCTAGGAGAGCCATTACACAAAGTCCACGGCCGTGGCAGGAGATTTACTGGTAGGTACTCCAGTAGTATCTCAGGGTGTTATTGGACTTCACTCCGACACGACTTATACTGCTCTTGGGGGTCTGACGTTACTAGCCCCCTAGGCAGATATGCGATACTCATAGATGAACGGACCGGACTGTCTATACATTGTCACTGTTAGGCTCAGTAGGGTTTCTGGATGAGTTCGCTCATCTGCCTCCCTTGAGGTCAGTCCATGGGCAGCCGTTATGCATAGCTAGTGCCGCTGACGGTTTGTGGTTAAACCCACTGCCAGGGTACTAACGAGTCATTACCGTCCCCCACAGACAGTTTCCTAAGTTCGGGCGAAACGTTGTAGAGGCCGTATGGTTTTATGGCAGGGTTCGGAAAATGCACGTGCGTTTACGCACGTGTTATTTTTCGGGCAGATAATACTGGACGGCTTTGGTTTAAGCCGGATCCGAGTATTATATTGAGTAGGTATAATATCTTTGTCTTAGTTGCATTTGTATTCGGTCATAATACAAATGCGGGTATATTTATACAGTTTCGGGGTTATCCTGAATGTCGTTTCAGGATCACTTTTGGAAGTTGCCAGTTTCTAGTTTTATATCAGCCGTCTTTTAACATTCGGTTAAAGACGGATTTATCTTTTCTTCAGATAAGAGTGAGTCATCATTCTAGAAGGTTCTAGAAGTGATGAAGTGGCTAATGTGTCATCTTGACATTAATGGTTGCATTAATGACTTGATGAGGTGTTAATGTGAGTCATGCTTTAGTTTTAATGATTCTTGTTTTGGTTAAGATCTTTTGAGTGAGAAGCTTTCTCTTGTGGTCACCCCCCCTCTCCTACGGTCACCCCCTCCTTGCTATAAGTGGCCGGCCCCCCCTCCTCACTCTCTCTCTTGATGGTTTTCATTGGAAAATAGATTATGATAGATATTTGGGGTGTATGGAATTCACAGCTCATTTCATTCCATCACCCGATTCCCTCGGCAACTTCATTAACCGATCGTCCACGGACTTGGACGAAGTGAGACAAAGTAATCTACTCATTCTCTACATCATTCTTGGTCGTCTCTTTTAGCAAACTTGACGATCGAGTTGCCTCGAGTCAGAGGCGGGAGCCCGTTTAAAGAATCGTCGATGTGGTGCCACCTCGACGAGGATATCGGAGATCGACGCGATCGGAGCAGCCGCAACGGAGCGTGGGATGATGGTTGAAGAACGAAGGACTCGGATCGTTCGGTATAACCTTTCTACACTCTTTACAGTTTGTTAGTTTAGCAATAATGGCAGATCCGGGTTAAAGTATACGATAGCGCCAGTTAAAAGTTTTTGTTCCGCATTTTGGCGTCTGTAGACTGCCGGGGCGCTAGCGTAGACTTATAGTGGTATCAGAGCCTCACCATTTTGCTATACTAACTTGTGTTAACGCGTTTAAAACATCGATCGAACCGGAAATCAAAAATCGCAATTTTTTAGCTTGACAATTTCTGTTAATTTTAAAACTGGTCAAAATGACATTTGGACCATACCAGAAAATCAAGCAGGGTTTTTTAGGAATACTGCAGAAATTCGACAAAGTGAGTCGACTGTTCCGCCGCAGATCCGCGGCCCAAGCATGGGTTTGGCCGCGGAACCGCCGCAGGAAAGTGACTTCACTCGGCCAAATTTCTACAGTGCATTCTATGATGGAAATTGGGATTTTTGGAATATATCGTTTGGGCCCAGGTTTTGTTACTGTTCACCAGTAAGTTGTGGGGCCCACTTTCTTGATATTTGGTCGATCGAAATTTAAACACGTTAGTTTACAGTGCTTACATTATATCTCCGACCGGGATTGTCATTTGATCGGTAAACCGCATCTGATTGCTATAGTTCTTTTAGACGGGTTTGCGAACGTGACATTCGCGTTGATGTTCTGTGTTGTGCTGTGATGTTGCGGATTTGTCGTGGTGGATATCAGTGTGCAATGGTAGTACAGTTTGTGTTTATTTGTACATTTGATATTGCGGGGCGAGCGTTCAACTTGTGGACTGCCGTCACTGCCTGTTGTATAATATTCTTTTGGGGCACGACCAGGTTGCGGTCGATGTACCTATTGTACTATTTTTCATTACTGTACTAGGTTTTGCCCCGCGACGGATTGCACGGATAGCCGGGTTCTTGGAGGCAACGGGTCCGCATCTCATGGCTTTGAGAGGCAGAGGGGTCCCACTCTCGGATTGGCAGACTATTCGCCGCACTCGTAGGGGGTACAGGTTGACCCAAGGAGGGGTGCCCAAGATTACCGGATTCCGTGGAGTGCCGGGTGGTCCATTCACTATGTTGTAGGGGGCTGCCTCGCTTCAGGTTTTGGCGGGTAACTTGCCGCACCCGTAGGGGTCTAGGTTTCATTGCACAGGCTATCCACACGACAGGGGAACGTCGGGTTTCAGCAGCGGCTCTGTGAAACTTGGGGATCCCAGATATCTGTATTGTTCTGTGATGCTTATTACTTTTCTGTAATGTTGCATACTATCACGCCTGGAGCGATTATTGTATATTGGTTTAAATACTATTAGATGTTGTATATGTTTTACACCCGCGCTAGTCCAGTCCCCGCTCTGTCGTTAGTTAAGTAACCTAACGAGTGATGACGGGACCCAGTGACGAATGCGGATGGCATATACGTACATTTTATTTTCGTTCTTTTCTGGTGTGATTAAATGATGGGACTGTGTTGATTCTGATCAACGCAAAGTAAAACAAACCTGTATACAGTTGTTGGAACAATTTAAAAAGTGTTATTGCAAAGACGTTTTCTTTTGTTATGCATAGCGGTATTCAGTGGAATATCCTGCACCTCATTCGACGGGGCAAGGGCCGATATCCCTTCACCGGGACTGACCCCTTGGGCAGAAGTTTGCGTCAGCGTAATAACTTCACTATAGTCGATTACAAGTTGCTTTGCATAGCGGTATTCAGTGGAATATCCTGCACCTCATTCTACGAGGAAAGAGCCGAGATCCCTTCACCGAGAGTGACCTCTTTAGCAAAAGGTTTTCGCCACTATATTTTAAAAAGCTATCAGGTTCCTTCAGCGATATCCAGTTCACTACGTTAAAGGTTTTTCGCCAAAAACCAGCCGTAGCCCTCCGTCACTTCTTTTGGGTATTTAGTAGTATTCAAGCTATGCATTTTAGCCAAAGTTAAGGCATAGTGTTTGGTAGCTGCTGGGTATTCAATTGTTGCATAGATAGATGAGTTAGTTTGGGACAGTCGTTCTGCCGATTGGCCAAAGTCAGGGGCATGTGCGGATGGGTTCAAATTGACAAGATAGTGACGGGTAGAACTTGGCATGTGACTTATGACACATTGACCAAAGCCAAGGTTATAAGAGCATGGGGCAAAAATCATATCGGGAGTTTCTAAAGAAACTGAAACTTGCCAAGTATGCGCATACCTTCTGGAGTATGAGTAACGTGGATGCATTCCATCACGTTATCATGCGATGAGAGTTGGATCCTGATTCCCACTGATGAGTTAGTTTACTCTTCGGGTGATCCCGATTGATTCTTCTTTAGGTTTGGAGGAGAATTTGACAGGACAGTGGGAGGTTTCCGGATTAGATAAAATGATGACCATTCTGATCTAGGTTAGAGTGCACGCAGAGTGTTTCTTTTCTCTCTCTCTATGGCAGCGACCTTTGACCGACCCTAGACTATGACTCAGTGACCAAGTTGACCGAACCTTCTTAAAAATACTGGCTTTTGGATTGTCTGAGTTGCATAAGTCATTGCCACTCCTTCTTTTACCCTTTGAATTTCTCAGAACACCCGTATTACTGCGGATATCCACTTCCATTGGATAGATCCATCGTATGGTTATATACGAACTCGAAGGGACTTCTTCGGGGATGGATCCAGGTTCAGGAGAAATATAATTGGTTTATTCAGTTGTCTTTTATTATCACCTTCTCTCAGGTTGCGAGGGCTCCTTGGTTTAGGAGAGTACACCTATTACGCTTATTGGATAGTCTTATTCCAAACCATAGGCTGGTGCCGAAAGGTAGGGAATGAAGAAAACCAATTAGCCTAAGTAGGGTGTGCAGAAGGTAATATGTAAATACAAAATAAAGGGATTAGAAAGAGGGCAAAGTAAATTGCGACTGATATCATTCACGACCAAAACCGCGTACTTCATCGCCACTCCTATTTCACCTTTAAAAGAATAAGGTATTATTCAGTTGTCTTTTATCATCACCTTCTCTCAAGATACGAGTACTCCTTGATTAGGAGGGTACACCTATTATGCTTACTGGATAGTCTTCTTCCAAACCATAGGCTGGTGCCGAACGGTAGGAAAGGAAGAAAACCATTTAGCCTAACGATGGTGTACAGAAGGTAACGACTAAAGACAAATAAAGGGATTTGGAGAGACGGCAATAAAATATACGGTTGAAGTCATGAATTGGATTATGGAAGAGGCATTGCTATGAATACCAGGATACCCCTACGAAACATTTTCATGTTTCAGTGCATTGTCAAAAGAAAAACTGTTTTCCCGATTATACACTTACTCCAAGGGTATGTATTTACCAGGTTTCATTCTCATATCTGTATGGTTTTACAGATGATGAGTGGGAGTAAGATATTGGGAATTAGGTGATCATCCTCATTATATCGGAATTCGTTGTAATTGGTGATATTTGAGGAAATCGTCAGGGTACAGTTTTCCACCTACAACGCACAGGTTTTGAGTTGTTCAAACTCAGCGGACTTATACAGAGTATTGTATGTTGTCCAGTGTCCTTCAGGACAAAGGGGTAGGTCCTCGTACTATGTTCTATTTACTTATAACTTCTCTAGTATTTAGACAAGTGTTTCGTAGAAATACAAGGTCTAAGTTTTGAGAAGTTGTGGGTATAAGAATAAAGTAGAGAACCAAGTGTCACAAGTATCGGGATTCTTCAAAGAGATCGAAGATGTAGATTCTTGTGATTGGTATTCAGATGATAGTGATGGTTTTGAGAAACGTGTTTCTCTTTCAGGTTACTCATAATTGGATGGATTCCTAAGTTGAGTAATGCTGATTAGCCTCTTTCCATTAAGTTGATATGCACTGGAGACAGCTGCATGATTTGAATCTGGTTCCAATTAAATAAGTGCCAAAGTTTCTATATTGGATATAGAATAGTTCGTACCTTAAAAGATATTAAGGTACGGGGAGTTGTCCAGCTTATGCTTAAAACCAGACTCTGGATAACTCAGGGCACGTTTCTGTAATGGCTGTTTGTGGGTTGACCCTGGCTATGACAAGGGTTGATATTCTACCATTTGGAAGATCAATAGTGATATTGTTCTTGACTCGCCACAGTTTTAGTAAAATGGATCTTTTTCAGAAAACAGTAGTGGGAGTATGGTAGAACTGGAAGTGATTCCAGAACCGCAAACGATTACGGAAAATTTAATAGAACCTATAAATTCAATCAGGTTTGACATTCCAATAGCCACTCCGCAGATTTGGTGGGTAACCTCAGACACCCGAGAGGTACTTCGGTAGCCTCAAGGACGGTGACAGGGATGTTCTTATCTACCCAGACTTGACAATACTGTTGTTCCAGGTTATGAGACCCGGTAGGAGGGTTGTCGTAGTCAGTGAGAGCAACAGAAGCATGGTGGGCAAGTAACTTATGTCTATTTATAGACTAGAGCAGTAATAGCGGAGATAGATCATCTAATTTTGATGTGACAGTCATGGGTTTGACATCAATCAGAATAGGGGATGGATCAGTTAAGGAGGTAGTAGTGTGTGATGTCATGGTATCTGGATGACATACACAGAGTAAGGAAGTAAAATTCCTATACTACGATCGGTTGTACTGTGGTCGTCACACAGTTATTTCTCCAGACAGGATATGGATATAATATTTGACATTCTGGTTTCTAGATCTATGGTTTTAGATCTGGATTTGGGTAGTTTCCCAATGTGGGTACTTTGACAGATATTCTAATGGTTTTTGGAATAGTTGGCTCCTAGCATGGTGGTGTACCTGCAGGTGATGGAGTCACCCTCTCTAAAGGTGTCTTACAGACTAAAGGGGAGAGGGATGTGCATGATTGGCAGATCACTTGCTTAGGCAATTGAGTCAATCATGAGATGTCAAGTACCACACCAAATGTTGGTTTTGCACTAGATGCAATAAGTTTGTATTAATCCAATCCTGGAGAAATATAAGAAGGCAGTTTTAGAACATAAGTACATGTTCTACGGATTTGATGACGGCAGCCTCCTTCGGGAGACGGTTATCATTCCAAGCTTCAAAGGTGACATGGTTGACAGAGTGATTGTCAGAGTTATAGTTTTCCCTCTGATGAAGAGGGACAGTATTATGGACAGGTGGTTCAAGAGGATACTGTGGGTGGCATGGTGCCGGATACTGATTAGGTTCAGTGATCGATACAGTCTAAGAAGTTTGGATTTGGAGTTCATTTATGAACTAGGTCCCATCAGATATCCAGACATATTCTAAGACAGGTATTACTCAATTCGGGAGATGGCTTTCTCCGCGAACTTGAGATTTAGAGAGATATATAAAGAAACTTCTTGGCGGATCCACTCACTAAGGCTATTTCTCGAACACAATAGTTTTACAAACGGGCTTTGTGATACTGCTTAGTAGAGAAGTTGGGTGTTGGTTTCACACGGGCTGTGAGTACGCAACATCGCAATAATTAGCCTTGAGTGCAAGTGGGAGATTGTTGGAGATAGTGCCCTCATAGTCAATTATTGGATCGCAGGTACGTGATTGCAATGATTGCGGAGGACCTATACCGGTAGGACAGTCTTACTCGAAATGATAGTATGCTATCTGGTTTGCCTTTATCAGTCGTGTGCATGTTCAAGTGACTGATTACATGTTACACTTTGATAGAGCCCTTAGGATCTTGCTTTACCACCAACAGTATGATGGCGATCATATACGTGAGAGTTGGGTGGTTTATACGCATATCCTTAATTGTGGTCCCTAGTCGTGGGAGTTTCGAGACAGGGCATCGATACTCCGGAGTAGACTAGTGTGTACAGTCGAGACCCCGACGAGGGGCGGTGGCCGGTCTCACAAGCCACTGGTGTCAGTTGGATCACCTAAGATGTATACAGGTGCTCATTGGGTTATGAGTACACCGGACAGGACTCGCCGGGAACCTGCTAGTTAGTATTATATCTACCGTCAGATAGCAGTTCCCTGGTGACATGTGTACAGGTTAGTTCATCGACCTGAGGTCGTCATTTGTCTCGTGTGAGTTCCCACTGTGCTTTGATTTCTACCCTACCACGGCTCAAAGGAGTCGTGCAAACAGGTAGCTTTTGGGTACAGTCCCGAGCCATATGGAGCCACGTGAGCGGATCGGCAGGGGATTCGTCTCTCCCGGTATTGGGGGCGAGATCGTGCTGTGTCTAGGAGAGCCATTACACAAAGCCCACGGCCGTGGCAGGAGATTTACTGGTAGGTACTCCAGTAGTATCTCAGGGTGTTATTGGGCTTCACTCCGACACGACTTATACTGCTCTTAGGGGTCTGACGTTACTAGCCCCCTAGGCAGATATGCGATATTCATAGACGAACGGACCGGACTGTATATACATTGTCACTGTTAGGCTCAGTAGGGTTTCTGGATGAGTTCGCTCATCAGCCTCCCTTGAGGTCAGTCCATGGGCAGCCGTTATGCATAGCTAGTGCCGCTGACGGTTTGTGGTTAAACCGACTGCCAGGGTACTGACGAGTCATTAGAGTCCCCCACAGACAGTTTCCCAAGTTCGGGCGAAACGTTGTAGAGGCCGTATGGTTTTATGGCAGGGTTCGGAAAATGCACGTGCGTTTACGCACGTGTTATTTTTCGGGTAGATGATACTGGTCGGCTTTGGTTTAAGCCGGATCCGAGTATTATATTGAGTAGGTATAATATCTTTGTCTCAGTTGCATTTGTATTCGGTCGTAATACAAATACGGGTATATTTATACAGTTTCGGGTTTATCCTGAAAGTCGTTTCAGGATCACTTTTGGAAGTTGCCAGTTTCCAGTTTTCTATCAGCCGTCTTTTAACATTCGGTTAAAGACGGATTTATCTTTTCTTCAGATAAGAGTGAGTCATCATTCTAGAAGGTTCTAGAAGTGATGAAGTGGCTAATGAGTCATCTTGACATTAATGGTTGCATTAATGACTTGATGAGGTGTTAATGTGAGTCATGCTTTAGTTTTAATGATTCTTGTTTTGGTTAAGATCTTTTGAGTGAGAAGCTTTCTCTTGTGGTCACCCCCCTCTCCTACGGTCACCCCCCTCTTGCTATAAGTGGCCGGCCCCCCCTCCTCACTCTCTCTCTTGATGGTTTTCATTGGAAAATAGATTATGATAGATATTTGGGGTGTATGGAATTCACAGCTCATTTCATTCCATCACCCGATTCCCTCGGCAACTTCATTAACCGATCGTCCACGGACTTGGACGAAGTGAGACAAAGTAATCTACTCATTCTCTACATCATTCTTGGTCGTCTCTTTTAGCAAACTTGACGATCGAGTTGCCTCGAGTCAGAGGCGGGAGCCCGTTTAAAGAATCGTCGATGTGGTGCCACCTCGACGAGGATATCGGAGATCGACGCGATCGGAGCAGCCGCAACGGAGCGTGGGATGATGGTTGAAGAACGAAGGACTCGGATCGTTCGGTATAACCTTTCTACACTATTTACAGTTTGTTAGTTTAGCAATAATGGCAGATCCGGGTTAAAGTATACGATAGCGCCAGTTAAAAGTTTTTGTTCCGCATTTTGGCGTCTGTAGACTGCCGGGGCGCTAGCGTAGACTTACAGTGTATATATATAACTAACACGGATCGATCGGTATAGCCATTCTATCATCTTTGTAGTTAGCTAGTTTAGCATTAATGGCAAGATCCGGGTTATAGTATGCGATAGCGCCAGTTGTAAAAGTTTTTGTTCCGCGTTTGGCCTCAGATTGACGGCCGGGGCGCTACCGTAGACTTACATGGTATGAGAGTCACGCCATTAACCTTTACTAGCTTGTTTTAATGTGTTTAAAACATTGATCGAATGAAATTTCCAAAACCGTATTTTTATTGATAAAGTTTCTGTCGAATTTTTAAACTGGTCTAAAAATTATTTTGGGTATGTCAGAAAATCGTGCAGGCTTTTTTAAGACTCTGGAAGAAATTTGGTCGACTGAACCTTCAAGTGTTGGAGATAATGCCCTCAGAGTCAATTATTGGATCACAGGCACGTGATTGCAATGATTGAGGGGAGGACATGTCCCAGAAGGACAGTCTTACTCAAGATGATAGTACGCTATCTGGTTTACCTTTATCATCGTGCACTGCTTTAGGTGACCTGACATGTCGCTATTGCACGTTGATAAAGCCCCTAGGATTCTTGCTTGACTGCCGGCAGTATGAGGGCGATCATATAAGTGAGAGCTGGAGTCTATTAGCACATCCTTAAAAGGTCCCTAGTCGTAGGAGTTTCGAGACAGGGCATCGATTCTCCAGAGTAGACTAGTGTATACAGTCGAGACCCCGACGAGGGGCGGTGGCCGGTCTCACAAGCCATTGGTGTCAGTTGGATCACCCAAGATGTATACAGGTGCTCATTGGGTTATGAGTACACCGGACAGGACTCGCCGGGAACATGCTAGTTGGTCTTATACCTGACGTCAGATAGCAGTTCCCAGGTGACATGTGTACAGGTTAGTTCATCGACCTGGGGATCGTCATTTGTCTCGTGTGAGTTCCCACTGTACTTTGATTACTACCCTACCACGGCTCAAAGGAGTCGTGCAAACAGGTTTTAGTTGGGTACAGTCCCGAGCCACATGGAGGCAGTGAGCGGATCTTCGGGGGTTCGTCTCTCCCGGTATTGGGGGTGAGGTCGCGCTGTGTCTAGGAGAGCCATTACACGAAGACCTTGGCCAAGGCAGGAGATTTACTGGTAGGTATTCCAGTAGTATCTCAGGGTGTTCTGGGCTACACTCCGACACGACTTGTACCGCTTTTGGGGGTCTGACTTTTACCAACCCCCTAGGCCCGACATGCCATGCTCATAGACGAACGGACCGGACTGTACGGATATTGTCACTGACAGGCTCAGTAGGGTGTCAGGATGAGTTCGCTCATCGACGTCCCTTTTAGTCAATAGCTGGTGGCCCGTCACGTATTGGCTTATACCTCTGGCGTGCTAGTGGTTAAATCCACAGCCATAGTATTGACGAGTCTTTAGAGTCCACCACACTTTCAGTTACTCAAGTTTCGGGCGAAACGCTGTAGAGGCCGTATGGAGATATGGCAGGGTCCGATCAGATACGTGCGGTATTGCACGGATCAGGATCAGACAGTTTTGTACTAGTGGCCGTATGGTTATATGGCAGCGTTCGATCAGATACGTGCGGTATTGCACGGATCAGGATCGGACGGATATTACTAGCCGGCTTTGGTTTAAGCTGGATCCTAGTATAGTACAGTGTAGATTTTGTCTCATTGCATTTGTATCCGGACGGAATACAGATGCGGGTGTGTATGCACAGTATGGGGGTTTTCCTGTAATTTATTACGGGACCAGTTTTCTGGAGTTGCCAGTTTGCTTTCCGTTCCGGCCGGTTTTCCTTTGTTCTTTCCCGGCCGGACTTTTCCGATGGAGGGGGTTATTTGCAATTGTGCAAATAACTTTTGTGGAGGAGGTTTCTTGCTATTGTGTTGATTATGATATCTTTCATCCATGCTTTTGCATTAATGAGATTTGATGTGATTAAGGTGTAAGCATGGTTGATGTTTTATTGTCTCTTGATGTGGTCACCCCTTCACTTTACACTACCATCACCTCCCTCTTGGTTTTTGTTCACACCTCCACCACAATTCCTCACAATATATGGCCGGCCATCATTTTGAGAGAAGGAAAGGGTTTCATTTTGTGAGGAGATATATATATGTTCATATCATCATTCATGCAAAGTTTGATAGCTTCATTTCCCTCCCAAGCTCAATCTTCATTCCTCCATCCAAAGGCAACAAACCCCAAAGAGACAAAGCACTACACTTCCTACAGCACATCTTGAGCATGTCGAGTTGCCGGCTTCATGCCCGAGTTGCCTCGGTATAGAGGCGGGAGCCCGTAAAAGATGCAGGCGACGTGGAGCCCTTCCGGCGAGGAGGCGACGACCGGAGATCCCGCGAGGAGATCGGAGTGGAGATGAAGACCGGAGGACTCGGATCAGTCGGTACATCCCTAACCCATCCTCTTGTTAGCTTAGACTAGTTTAATGGCATGATCCGGGGTTTAGTGCGCGGTGGTGCCGGTTTGCTTAGTCCGCAAAATTAAAGTTTATCACCGTTTCCGCGTTTGGCCGTCGGATTGACGGCCGGGGCGCCGCCGTGCACTTACAATGGTATCAGAGCCTCGCCATTAACTTCGTCTAGCTTGGTTTAATGTGTTTTTCAGTTCCGATCGACCAAAATTCCAAAAACCGTATTTTTCCTTCACATCAGTTTCTGTTGAAATTTTTTGAAGTCTAAAAATTTTTCAGGTTGTAAAATATTGATGTACTGGAAAATATAAGAACTCTGTAAAAATTCGACGAAGTAACTCCACAGTGGGAGCGCGGAAGCGCCGCGAAAACCCCCTTCCCGCTGCCCTTCCGCCGCACACTATGGAGATCACTTCACCAAATTTTTTCAGAGGCCTTCTGGGCTTAAAATATGGGTTTTGGAATATTAAAATTGGGCCCCGGATTTCTGTGAGTGCTACAGTTTTGATTGGGGGCCCACTTGTTAATTTTTGGTCAATCGGAAAATTTTAAACACATTTTTCACAGTATTTACATTATATCTGCGACCGTGAATGTCACTCGATCGGTAAATCCGGTCTAACTGCTATAGCCCGGTTAGACGGATTTGCGAACGTGACTTTCACGTTGATGTTCTATGTATTTGCTGTGATGTTGCGGATCGGTCGTGGGGGATAGCCTGGATGCAATGCTAGTACTGTGTTGTTGTATTATGTACATTTGATATTGCGGGGCGAGCGTCCGACTTGTGGACTGCCGTCACTGCCTGTTTGTATTATTCTTTTAGGGCATGACCTGGTTGCGGTCGATGTACCCGGTGTATGTATATTTTACTTTCTGTACTAGGATTACCCCGCGGAGGGGTGCACGGATAGCCGGGTTCTGGAGGGCAACAAGCCAGCATCTCATGGCATTGGGACGGAGGGGGCTTCACTCTGGGATTGGTGGGCTATTCGCCGCACTCGTAGGGGGTACAGGTTGACCCAGGAGGGGTGCCCAAGTTGCCGGATTCCGTGAAGTGTTGGGTGGTCCATTCACGGTGCTGAAGGGGGCTGCCTCGCTTCAGGTTTTGGCGGGTGACTTGCCGCGCCCGTAGGGGTCTAGGATTTCATTGCACAGGCTATCCACACGACCAGGGGAACGTCGGGTTTCAGTAGTGGCTCTGTGAAACCCGGGGATCCCAGATATCTGTATTGTTCTGTGATGCTGTACATTTCTGTGATGTTGCATTTTATTCACGCCTTGAGCGAAATATAATATATTGGTATATATATTAGTAGATGTTGTATATGTTTTTCATTCGCGCTAGTCCAGTCCCCGCTCTGCCGTTAGTAAGCTAACCTAACGGGTGATGACGGGACCCAGTGGCGAATGCGGATGGCATATACGTACGTCAGTATATTTTCGTTCTTTGTGGTGTGATCAATTGATGGGACTGCGTTGATTCGGATCAATGCAAGTTAAACAAACCTATTCTGATGTTGTTGGAACACTTTTCAAAAAGCTGTTATTGCAAGGACGTTCACTTTTGTTTTGCATCGTGGTATTCATTTGGAATATCCTGCTCCTCAGTCGACGAGGCAAGGGCCGAGATCCCTTCACCGGGAATGACCCCTTGGACAGATGTTTGCGTCAGGGCATTAACTTCACTATAGCCGATTACTTTTGCTTTGCACCGTGGTATTCAGTTGGAATATCCTGCACCCCATTCTACGGGGAAAGAGCCGAGATCCCTTCACCGGGAGTGACCTCTTTAGTAAAGGTTTTCGTCACTATATTTTCTAAAAAGCTATCCGTTCCTTCAACGAGATCAAGTTCATTACGTTAAAGGTTTTCGCCAGAAACCATTCGTAGCCCTCCGTCGTTTCATATGGGTAGTCAATAGTATTCAAGCTGTGTATGTTGGCCAAAGTCAAGGCACAGTGATTGGTAGCTATTGGGGTATTCATATGCAGCATAGATAGATGCGTTGGTTTGGGACAGTCGTACTGCCATTTTGGCCAAAGTCAAGGGTATGTACGGGTGGGTTCAAATTAACCTGGAGAATGACGGGTTGAACTTGACATGTGACTTATGATATGTTGGCCAAAGTCAAGGTCATAAGAGCATGGGGCAGAAATCACATCGGGAGTTTCAAAAGAACTGAAACTTGCCAGATATGCGCATACCTTCTGGAGTGTGATACCGTGAGCGGATTCCGTCACGTTGTCACGCAATGATAGTTGGATCCCGATTCCCACTGATGAGTTGGTTTACTCCTCGGGTGACCCCGACTAATTCTTCTTTCAGGTTTGGGGGAGAATTTGAGGTACAGTGGGAGGTTTCCAGATTAGATTAAGTGATAACCATTCTGATCTAGGATAGAGTGCACGCTGAGTGTTTCTTTTCTCTCTCTCTTGGCAGCGACCATTGACCCGACCCTAAGACTATGACTCAGTGACCAAGTTGACCGAACCTTCATAACACAGGCTTTTGGATTGTCAGAGTTGCAGACCTCATTGCCACTCCTACTTTTACCCTTTTCTCCAGGACACCCCGTATTACTACGAACGTCCACTACCATTGGACAAAACCATCGTATGGTTATATACGAACTCGAAGGAATTTATTCGAGGATGGTTTCCGGTTCTGGAGAAAACGGATAGGATTATTCAGTTGTCTTTTCTTTTCACCCTCTCTCATGTTGCGAGTACTCCTTGGTTTAGGAGTAGTACACCTATTATGCAAATTGGATAGTCTTCTTCCAAACCATAGGCTGGTGCCGACCGGTAGGGAATGAAGAAAACCAGTTAGCCTAAACGGTGTGCAGAAGGTATTAAGATTAAGACAAAGCAAGGGATTAGTGAGAGGGCAAAGTAAATTGCGACTGCTATTCACGACCAAACCAAATGTTTCTTCACCAATCCTAAATCACCTTTGTATTTCTCCAGGACACTCCGTATCACTACGAAGATCCCATTTTATTGGATAATCCATCGTATGGTTATATACGAACTCGAATGGAACTTGTTCCAGTTCGGGGATGGATCCTGGTTCAAGAGAAATAGGAATAAAGTACATTCAGGCGTCTTTTATCTTCACCTTCTCTCGCGTTGCGAGTGCTCCTAGGATTAGGACAGTACACCCATTATGCTTATTGGATAGTCTTCTTCCAAACCATAGGCTGGTGCCGAACGGTAGGGAAGGAAGAAAACCATTTGGCCTAAAGGGGTGTACAGAAGGTAATGACTAAAGACATATAAAGGGATTTGGAGAGGTGGCAAAGAATTATACGGTTATAGTTGTGAATCTGGATAATGGATGAGGCATTACTAGGAATACCAGGATACCCCACCGAAACATTTCAATGTTTCAGTTTCACTGTGTAATGTTAAAAGAAAACTGATTTCCCGATTAGACACTTGCTCCAGGGTATGTATTTACCAGGTTTGATTCTCACATCTGTATGGTTTTACAGATGATGAGTGGGAGTAAGTTATTGGGAATTAGGTGATCATCCTCATTATATCGGGTGATATTTGAGGAGATCATCTGGGCTGTTTGCCGGTCGGCAAATATTTTGTTTTGAATATCCGCTGTTGTGCACCAATTTCAAATTGATATATCTGTACGTCTATTTTCATAGAGTGAGATATACCTTTTGATATTATGTCCATGACATTTACCTATATCAGTGGATGGTTAGGTAAGGAGCATTAAACAGCGGTGTAATTCTTCTTAACCATAAGTACAGTTTTCAACCTACGACATACAGTGATAGAGTTATTAGACTCAGCGGACTCATACAGAGTATTGTATGTTGTCCAGTGTCCATTAGGACACAGGGGTTGGTCCTCATACTATATTCTGTTTACTTTTAACTTCTCTAGTTCTTAGACATGTGTTTCGTAGAAACACAGGGTCTGAGTTTTGAGGAGTTATAGGTATTTGAATAGAGTAGAGAACCAGGTGTAGCAAATATCGGGATTCTTCAAAGTGATCGAAGATGTAGATACTTGTGTATGGTATTCAGTTGATAGTAATGATAAAGAGAAATTGCTTCTCTTTCAGGTTACTCATAATTGGAAGCATTCCTAAGTTGAGTAACGCTGATCGGCCTCTCTCCATTTAGTTAACATGCACTGGAGACAGCTGGATGATTTGAATCTGGTTAAATTAAATCAGTGCCTCTGGTTCTATATTGGATATAGAACAGTTCATATCTTAACGTTGTTAAGGTACGGGGAGTTGTCCGGCTTATGATTAAAACCAGACACTGGACAACTCAAGGCACGTTTCTGTAATGGCTGTTTGTGGGTTGACCCAGGCTATGACGGGGGTTGATTTTCTACCATCTGGCAGATCAATAGAAATATTGTTCTAGACTCGCCACAGTTTTATTAAAAATGGATTTTTTCAAAAACAGTAGTGGGAGTATGGTAGAACTGGAAGTGATTCCAGAACCGCAAACGATTACTGAAGATTTGATAAGGAACCTAAAGACTCAATCTGATTTGACATTCCATTGGCCACTCCACAGATAAGGTGGGTAACTTCAGGCACCCGAGAGGAACTCCGGTAGCCTCAAGGACGGTGACAGGGAGGTTCTTGTTTACCCACACTCGCCATTGTTGTTGTTCCAGGCTGCGAGACCCGGCAGGAGGATGAATATAGCGTCGTTCTAAACTAGTTTTAGAAGTGCACGTCTATATGACTCTGGCAGAGGGTTGTCGTAGTCAGTGGGAGCAGCGGAAGCATTGGTGGACATCAGGCTTATGTCTATTTATAGACTAAAGAAGATGTAGCGAAGATAGATCATCTATTTCTGATGTGACAGTCATAGGTTTGACGTCATCAGAATAGGGGATGGACCTGTTTAGAAGGTAGTAAGAAGTGATATTCCTATATTACGATCGGTTATACTTTGGTCGTCACACAGTGGTTTCTCCACATGGGACTTGGACATTATATCTGACATACTGGTTACTGGATCTATGGTTTTAGATCTAGATTTGGGTGGTTTCCCAATCAGGGAACTTTGACAGCATTCTAAGAGTATTTAGAATGGACGACTCCTGGCATGGTAGTGTACCTGCAGGTAATGGAGTCACCCTCTCTAAAGGTGTCTTATAGACTAAAGTAGAGAGGGATGTACATGATTGGCAGATCACTTGCTTATGCAATTCAGTCAATCATGAGATGTCAAGTACCACACCAGATGTTGTTCTTGCACTAGATGCAATAAGTTGATATTGATCCAATCCTGGAGAAACAGTCGGAAGCAGTTTTAGAACATAAGTGGCTGTTCTAGGGATATGACAACGAAAGCCTCTTTCGGGAGACAATTATCATTCCAGGCTTCCAAGGTGACATGGACGACAAGGAGGTTGTCAGAGTTTTAGTTTTTCCTTCTGACGAGGGGCAGTATTTTGGACAGGTGGTCCAAGGCACTACTGAGGGAGGCATGGCGCAGAATACCGATTAGATTCAGTTGACGATACAGTCTAAGAAGTTTGAATTTGGAGTTCGCTTATGAGCTAGGTCCCATCAGACATCCTGACATTCTAAGACAGGTATTGCTCATTTCGGTAGATGGCTTTCTCCGCGAATTTGAGATATAGAGAGATATAGAAAGAAACATCAAGGCGGATCCACTCACTGAGGCTATTCCTCGAACGCAATAGTTTCACAAACGGTTTTTGTGAGACTGACTAGTAGAGGAGTTGGGTGTTCGGTATCACACGGGCTGTGAGTATGCGACATCGCAATAATTAGCCTTGAGTGCAAGTGGGAGATTGTTGGAGATAATGCCCTCAGAGTCAATTATTGGATCACAGGCACGTGATTGTAATGATTGAGGGGAGGACATGTCCCAGTAGGACAGTCTTACTCAAGATGATAGTACGCTATCTGGTTTACCTTTATCATCGTGCACTGCTTTAGGTGACCTGACATGTCGCTATTGCACGTTGATAAAGCCCCTAGGATTCTTGCTTGACTGCCGGCAGTATGAGGGCGATCATATAAGTGAGAGCTGGAGTCTATTAGCATATCCTTAAAAGGTCCCTAGTCGTAGGAGTTTCGAGACAGGGCATCGATTCTCCAGAGTAGACTAGTGTATACAGTCGAGACCCCGACGAGGGGCGGTGGCCGGTCTCACAAGCCATTGGTGTCAGTTGGATCACCTAAGATGTATACAGGTGCTCATTGGGTTATGAGTACACCGGACAGGACTCGCCGGGAACATGCTAGTTGGTCTTATACCTGACGTCAGATAGCAGTTCCCAGGTGACATGTGTACAGGTTAGTTCATCGACCTGGGGATCGTCATTTGTCTCGTGTGAGTTCCCACTGTACTTTGATTACTACCCTACTACGGCTCAAAGGAGTCGTGCAAACAGGTTTTAGTTGGGTACAGTCCCGAGCCACATGGAGGCAGTGAGCGGATCTTCGGGGGTTCGTCTCTCCCGGTATTGGGGGTGAGGTCGCGCTGTGTCTAGGAGAGCCATTACACGAAGACCTTGGCCAAGGCAGGATATTTACTGGTAGGTATTCCAGTAGTATCTCAGGGTGTTCTGGGCTACACTCCGACACGACTTGTACCGCTTTTGGGGGTCTGACTTTTACCAACCCCCTAGGCCCGACATGCGATGCTCATAGACGAACGGACCGGACTGTACGGATATTGTCACTGACTGGCTCAGTAGGTTGTCAGGATGAGTTCGCTCATCGACGTCCCTTTTAGTCAATAGCTGGTGGCCCGTCACGTATTGGCTTATACCTCTGGCGTGCTAGTGGTTAAATCCACAGCCATAGTATTGATGAGTCTTTAGAGTCCACCACACTTTCAGTTACTCAAGTTTCGGGCGAAACGCTGTAGAGGCCGTATGGAGATATGGCAGGGTCCGATCAGATACGTGCGGTATTGCACGGATCAGGATCAGACAGTTTTGTACTAGTGGTCGTATGGTTATATGGCAGCGTTCGATCAGATACGTGCGGTATTGCACGGATCAGGATCGGACGGATATTACTAGCCGGCTTTGGTTTAAGCTGGATCCTAGTATAGTACAGTGTAGATTTTGTCTCATTGCATTTGTATCCGGACGGAATACAGATGCGGGTGTGTATGCACAGTATGGGGGTTTTCCTGTAATTTATTACGGGACCAGTTTTCTGGAGTTGCCAGTTTGCTTTCCGTTCCGGCCGGTTTTCCTTTGTTCTTTCCCGGCCGGACTTTTCCGATGGAGGGGGTTATTTGCAATTGTGCAAATAACTTTTGTGGAGGGGGTTTCTTGCTATTGTGTTGATTATGATATCTTTCATCCATGCTTTTGCATTAATGAGATTTGATGTGATTAAGGTGTAAGCATGGTTGATGTTTTATTGTCTCTTGATGTGGTCACCCCTTCACTTTACACTACCATCACCTCCCTCTTGGTTTTTGTTCACACCTCCACCACAATTCCTCACAATATATGGCCGGCCATCATTTTGAGAGAAGGAGAGGGTTTCATTTTGTGAGGAGATATATATATGTTCATATCATCATTCATGCAAAGTTTGATAGCTTCATTTCCCTCCCAAGCTCAATCTTCATTCCTCCATCCAAAGGCAACAAACCCCAAAGAGACAAAGCACTACACTTCCTACAGCACATCTTGAGCATGTCGAGTTGCCGGCTTCATGCCCGAGTTGCCTCGGTATAGAGGCGGGAGCCCGTAAAAGATGCAGGCGACGTGGTGCCCTTCCGGCGAGGAGGCGACGACCGGAGATCCCGCGAGGAGATTGGAGTAGAGATGAAGACCGGAGGACTCGGATCAGTCGGTACATCCCTAACCCATCCTCTTGTTAGCTTAGACTAGTTTAATGGCATGATCCGGGGTTTAGTGCGCGGTGGTGCCGGTTTGCTTAGTCCGCAAAATTAAAGTTTATCACCGTTTCCGCGTTTGGCCGTCGGATTGACGGCCGGGGCGCCGCCGTGCACTTACAATACCGCCGCAGAACCGCCGCACAAGCCTTGTATTGGCCGCGGTTCCGCCGCCGTTTTGGGGCTTCAGTGAACCATTTTTTTCTGGGTGTCTTTCATGTGGAATTGTGGTTTCTGGAATATTTTATTTGGGCCCAGATTTTGTTTGAGTACTGGATTTGTACTTGGGGCCCACTTTGGGAAGTTTTGTCGGTCGGAATTTTAAATGTGTTAGTTTACAGTACTTACATTATATCTCCGACCGTGAATGTCATTCGAGCGGTATATCTTATCTAATTGATATAGCCCTTTAAAACGGTTTGCGAATGTGACATTCTCGTTGATGTTCTGTGTTGTGCTGTGATGTTGCGGATTTGTCGTGATGGATAGCTGTGTGCAATGGTAGTGCAGTTTGGATTTATTTGTACATTTGATATTGCGGGGCGAGCGTCCAACATGTGGACCGCCGTCACTGCACGTTTGTATATTATTCTTTTGGGGCACGACCGGGTTGAGGTCGATGTACCCGTTGTACATATTTTTCATTTCTGTACTAGGTTTACCCCGCGACGGAGTGCACGGATAGCTGGGTTCTGGAGGGCAACGGGTCCGCATCTCATGGCTTTGAGAGGCAGGGGGCCTCACTCTAGAATTGACAGACTATTCGCCGCACTCGTAGGGGGTACAGTTTGACCCAAGGACGGGTGCTCAAGTTACCGGATTCCGTGAAGTGCAGGGTGGTCCATTCACTTTGCTGTAGGGGGCTTCCTCGCTTCAGGTTTTGGCGGGTGACCTTCCGCACCCGTAGGGGTCTAGGTTTCATTGCACAGGCTATCCACACGACCAGGGGAACGTCGGGTTTCAGTTGCGGCTCTGTGAAACCCGGGGATCCCAGATTATCTGTATTGTTCTGTGATGCTTATTACTTTTCTGTGATGTTGCATTTATCACGCCTGGAGCGATTATTGTATATTGGTATATATACTAGTAGATGTTGTATATTTTTTACACCCGCGCTAGTCCAGTCCCCGCTCTGTCGTTAGTTAAGTAACCTAACGGGTGATGACGGGACCAAGTGGCGAATGCGAATGGCATATACGTACATTTTATTTTCGTTCTTTTATGGTGTGATTAATTGATGGGACCGCGTTAATTTTGATCAATGCAAAGAAAAACAAATCTGTTTGACGTTGTTGGAACAGTTTTCAAAAATTGTTATTACAAAGACGTTTTCTTTTGTTTTGCACAGTGGTATTCAGTTGGAATATCCTGCACCTCATTCGATGAGACAAGGGCCGAGATCCCTTCACCGGGAGTGACCCCTTGGGCTGAAGTTTGCGTCAGGGTAATAACTTCACTATAGTCGATTACTTGTTACTTTGCATCACGGTATTCAGTTGGAATATCCTGCACCTCATTCCAAAAGGAAAGAGCTGAGATCCCTTCACCGGGAGTGACCTCTTTAGCAAAGGTTTTCGCCACTATATTTTTTTAAAAAGTTATCAGGTTCCTTCAACGAGATCAAGTTCATTACGTTAAAGGTTTTTGGCCAAAAACCAGCCGTAGCCTCTGTCGTTTCAGACGGGTAGCACGTAGTTTTCATGCTGTGTTTGTTGGCCTTCGTCAAGGCATAGTGGATGGTAGCCGCTTGTTACATTTCTGTTGCATAGATAGATGCGTTGGTTTGGGACAGTCGTATTACCTTGTTGGCCTTCGTCAAGGGTATGTACGGGTGGGTTCAAATTAACCTGGACAATGACGGGTAGAACTTGACATGTGACTTATGATTTTTTGGCCTTCGTCAAGGTCATAAATGCATGGGGTAAAAATTACATCAGGAGTTTCAAAAGAAACTGAAACTTTCCAGGCATGCGCATACCTTCTGGAGTGTGATAACGTGAGTGGATTCCTTCATGTTATCATGCGATGATAGTTGGATCCCGATTCCCACTGATGAGTTGGTTTACTCTTCGGGTGATCCCGACTAATTCTTCTTTCAGGTTTGGAGGAGAATTTGACGGTATAGTGTGTCACGACCCGAATATTTCGACTCGTGACCGGCACTTAACCACGCTACGTCTACAGGCGTAACGCGACTAAGTAAGCCGAACCCAGAAATCAAAACCATTTAAAAGTAGCGAATGTTGAAAACATTTAGTTAAAACATTTAGAAAACCTTAAATAGTTCAATAAGTTCTTTTACGTTACGTCATCATTTAAATAATTTTGGCAGCATTTCCTTTGTAAAAGTAACCCCGAAATCGGGTATAAAACAGGATATGAGTGAAAATGAGATATAATGAAACAAAATATTCCCAAACGGTAGCAATCACGCCCAACGGAGGAAACCATCATCATGAGAGTAATATACGACGCCGTAGCGAAGAATGAGCAATAAATAAACATCACAGAATAAGAAACTGCATATAAAAATAGTCGGCTCCCACGAGCTCGACACCAGAATACAGAGAAATATACATCATCGTCCTCACACTGTCACTAAGTCCTGTACATATATGGTAGATGGAGAATACTAGATACAAAAAGGGTACAATAAAAGTAATCAGATACCACAACGCACCTAAAAGCAAAACAGCTCTCGCACCAACTGTAGTGGTATCTGTAGCCAAAAGATGCAAAAGGCAGCCTGCCGCGACTACTCCGAAGGGCAACCTGCAAATACTGTGGCACAACGGGGGTGAGTTTCCAACTCGTGAATAGAGATAACATATAAAGATAATTGCGAGCATGCACGTACTGCGCTACTCTAACATATGCCAGCAGATGATATCAATGCGTGATAAGCAGTATGTGCAATAGTCATGCAAGTGCTCTATCAGGTAATATAACTACAGGATGATATACATGATAATCAATGCTGAGCATGGGATAATTAACATCTACATGGAATATCAACGTGGAAAGGTAATCGGTGCCCAAAACTGCACCCCAAATCCCAAATAATAAACTCAGGCGCCGGCACCCTCCTCGGCCTTCAAATCCTGTAAATCTCTGAGAAATCACGAGTGCCCAACATCGGCACCCAAATATCATAAAATACTCGTGTCCATCATCGACACGCAAATCCTCATATATCGTGCTCCGTAAGTCCGGATCAGCCCACGTGCTCCGTCTGCGGTATCGGCCCTCGGCCCCGGCAGTACGGATCATCCCGCATCCATCTCTCGACTCTGGTCAGTATCCTCCGGATAACCGCCAGGTCCAACCAATCACCGGTAGGTACTCGCCACACTGCTAGGCTCATCGTCTACTCCACGAAAAACATTTCTCACCTCGGGGAACCATACCGGGTCCACCACGAACCCGCAAACGGATCATCCAACTCCTCGAATCGGGTTTCAAACACATGTCTCAGCACCGAGAAAATGCGTGGTGGACGAACCAAAATACATATCACGAGGAACCGGGTTTTCAAATAGTGCATCTTTTCTTAAATAATCCCACGGTCCTCAAAACCAGAAATCACATGAAAATCCAACACCAAGAAGTAAATCAAATGCGATGTGCTATGTACATCAAGTCATAATATAGGTACAAGGGGAAACCGCTTTTAAAAATAGTTTCTGTTTTTTAAAGACATCATGCGGCTCACAATTTCTATGAAAATCATATCGAATCATATGTGAAATGAACTACAGCAATATAATCATGGCAGTTCTATAGTGAGTGTGTCATGGCAATTACTAACGGTGTGTGTGTAACATGCAGATTAGTGCTCGTGCAATATGAACCGTTAGTAATAGTGCGGTGTTCTATCAATTCTAAGTTTACTTACATATAGCAAGGAATGCAGTATGCAATGACAGTCAATGGGGTAAATGCAACATATAACTATAAGGTCCTATCAGCCCTGACGCATAACGCCATGCGGGCGATATCCACGTAGATGTTAAATCTACTCACCGAAATCTCGCGCTAAGTGTAGCAGACGACTTGTTTCCCCTTCTTCGCAGCGTCCGTCTCACTCGCCTGCGAACCTAGAATCACACAATATATCACATATAAGCTCAAATCCACAAAAAACGTGATATTAAGGTCAAACTAGAAACCCGCGTCGCAAACCAAGCGCGCGTGTACGCGATACGCTAAAACGTGTCATTACGCGCCTGGAACTACCCCGACGCGTCGCGATACGCAGAAACCCCAAACCCACACACGTATCACGCGTGTCGCGAAGGTTTAAAATACGAGAAATAGGTATATAGCTCCAGATTTTTCTACAGTAAGAATTAAATAAAATTATACATTCTAAGAGTCTAAGGGTTGCAGCAGACACCTATAGGGCCAAACCCCAACCCAAACCCTCCCCATCTGGCCGCAAATTGCGGCCAGAATCAATATTCCGGCGGCCTGTACATGTTGTATGGGGGTCGGGTTCTACCTGGGGGATCAGCACCTAACAACTATAATGCAGTCCTCTCAAAATTATTCTGAACTCACTGGGTCGATAGCAGTTTACAGAAAGTCAAAATTTGCTTAAAATGATGAATCTGCATCAAATTGGGATCTGGTGGTATTTTAGTGAAATTGGGGGCTAAGCTAGGTTAACATGGCCCTAACAACACTCCATCAACTTAATAAAACCAGTTCATTCATCACTTTGCCATGGTTCCCACTAATCACCACATAAAGCACTAAATACACAAAACTATCGCTAATCGAAGCTAATCTACTCAATTAAGCGAAAGTAGGAATAAGTTTAGAGGTTATACCCTCAAGAAATCTCACAAGAAAGTAGAAGGAGAAGAAGAAGAGGGAATGGAGCTGCTGGGGTGCTGTTGCTGCTGCCTGGAGCTGTTGCTGCTGCCTGGAGCTGCTGCTGTTGTTGCCCGAGCTGCTGTTGCTGAGGCTGGAGTTGTTGCTGCTGCTGCTGTTGTGGGGTGTGTGTGTGTGTGAGTGTATGAGTGAGAGGTTGAGAGAAAACAATACAAGAATGAGTGGAAAAGAAAAGATACTCCCCAAGGTCAACCCCTCCACTCTCTCTCTTCATTAAATGCAAGCATGGGTTTTGCCATGATGCATTCTCTCTCTCATTCTCACCAAGTCAACACTCCAAAGAAAATTCAAATTAAAGCAACCATCAATTAACTAATTAGACTTAATTAAAACCCAAAAGACTTAATCCCCAATTTTAAACCCACCATGGTTGCTAATCATGGTATTACCTCATTTTAAAACCCTAGTTTACATGCACATGTGTGTGCAAGCCTAGAAAAATTCTAGAAAAATATTTAATAAATTTGGAAAAATATTTGAAACTCAATTTGGTAAACCTTTTATTAAAAACCCTTTATTTAAATATAATTAGCCACAAAACACATCCTTAGGTGTTACACAATGGGAGGTTTTCTGATTAGATAAAGTGATAACCATTCTGATCTAGGTTAGAGTGCACGCAGAGTGTTTCTTTTTTCTCTCTCTCTTTGGCAGCGACCATGGCCCGACCATAGACTATTACTTAGTGACCAAGTTGACCGAACTTTCTTAAATTACTGGCTTTTGGATTGTCTGAGTTGTATAAGTCATTGCCGCTCCTTCTTTTACCCTTTGCATTTCTCCAGAACACCTCGTATTACTACGAACATCCACTTCCATTGGATAAATCCATCATATGGTTATATACGAACTCGAAGGGACTTCTTCGGGGATGGATTCAGGTTCAGGAGAAATTGAATTGGTTTATTCAGTTGTCTTTTATCATCACCTTCTATCAGGTTGCGAGGGCTCCTTGGTTTAGGAGAGTACACCTATTACGCTTATTGGATAGTCTTCATCCAAACCATAGTCAGGTACCAAAAGGTAGGGAAAGGAGAAAACCAATTAGCCTAAGTAGGGTGAACAGAAGGTAATAAGTAAAGACATATGAAGGGATTAGAAACAGGGCAAAGTAAAATGCGACAGGTATCATTCACGACCAAACCGCGTACATCATCGCCACTCCTATTTCATATTTGCTTTTCTCCGGTTCAGGAGGAATAGAATAAGGTATTATTCAGCTGTCTTTTATCATCACCTTCTCTCAGGTTGCGAATACTCCTTGGTTTAGAATGGTACACCTATTACGCTTATTGGATAGTCTTCTTCCAAACCATAGGCTGGTGCCGAAAGGTAGGGAAGGAAGAAAACTATTAAGCCTAACGAAGGTATACAGAAGGTAGTGACTAAAAGACAAATAAAGGGATTTGGAGAGATGGCAAAGAAATATACGGTTACAGTCATTAATTGGATTATGGAAGAGGCATTACTAGGAATACCCGGATACCCATTCGAAACATTTTCATGTTTCAGTTTCACTGTGCATTGTTAAAGGAAAACTGATTTCCCAATTAGACACTTGCTCCAGGGTGTGTATTTACCAGGTATGATTCTCACATCTGTATGTTTTTACAGATGATGGGTGGGAGTAAGTTATTATGAATATGGTGATCATCCCCATTATATCGGAATTCGTTGTAATTGGTGATATTTGAGGAAATCGCCTGGGTTTTTGCCAGATGGCAGATTTTGGTTTTGAATATACGTTGTTATGCACCAATTTTAAATTGATATATCTGTACGTTTATTTTTATAAAGTGAGAAATAACTTTTGAAATTATGTTTGTGACATTTACCTATATCAGTTGACGATTGGGTAAGGAGCATTGAACAACGGTATAGTTCTTAACCATAGTACAGTTTTCAACCTACGACGCACGGTGTTTGAGTTATTCAAACTCAGGGGACTCATATAGAGTATTGTATGTTGTCTAGTGTCCATCAAGACAAAGGGGTTGGTCCTCGTACTATATTCTGTTTACTTGTGACTTCTCTAGTTTTTAGACAAGTGTTTCGTAGAAATACAAGGTCTAACTTTTGAGAAGTTATAGGTACAAGAATAAAGTAGAGAACCAGGTGTCGCAAATATCGAGATTCTTCAAGGTGATCGAAGATGTAGATACTTGTGTTGGGTATTCATTCGATAGTAATGATTTTGAGAAACTTGTTTCTCTTTCAGGTTACTCATAATTGGATGCACTCCTAAGTTGAGTAATGCTGATCAGCCTCTTTCCATTAAAGATGACATGCACTGGAGACAGCTGCATATTTTGAATCTGGTTCCAATTAAATCAGTGCCAAAGTTTCTATATTGGATATAGAATGGTTCATATCTTAACGATGATAAGGTACGGGGAGTTGTCCGGCTTATGCTTAAAACCAGACTCTGGATAACTCAAGGCACGTTTATGTAATGGCAGTTTGTGGGTTGACCCAGGCTATGACGAGGGTTGATTTTCTACCATCTGGAAGATCAATAGTGATATTGTTCTTGACTCGCCACAGTTTTAGTAAAATGGACTTTTTCAGAAAACAGTAGTGGGATTATGGTAGAACTGGAAGTGATTCTAGAACCGCAAACGATTACGGAAAATTTAATAGAACCTAAAGATTCAATCAGGTTTGACATTCCATTAGCCACTCCGCAGATAAGGTGGGTATTCTCAGACACCCGAGAGCTACTCCCGTAGCCTCAAGGACGGTGACAGGGAGGTTCTTGTTTACCCAGACTTGACACTACTGTTGTTCCAGGGTATGAGACCCGGCAGGAGGATGAGTATAGCGTCGTTCTAAACTAGCTTTAGAAGTGCACGTGTATATGACTCTAGCAGAGGGTTGGCGTAGTCAGTGGGAGCAGCGAAAGCATAGTGGACAAGTAGCTTATGTCTATTTATAGACTAGAGCGGATATAGCGGAGATAGATCATCTATTTTTGATGTGACAGTCATGGGTTTGACTTCATCAGAATAAGGGACGATATGTTAAGAAGGTAGTAGAGTGTGATATCCTGGTATTTGGATTACATGCACTTTGTAAGAAGTGAGATTACTATCCTACGATCGTTTATACTGTGGTTGTCACACAGTTGTTTCTCCACACAGGATATGGATATAATATCAGACATTCTGGCTACTAGATCTATGGTTTTAGATCTAGATTTGGTAGTTTCCCAATCTGGGTACTTTGACAGTATTCTAAAGGTATTTAGAATAGATGACTCCTGGCATGGTGGTGTACCTACAGGTGATGGAGTCTCCCTCTCTAAAGGTGTCTTACAGACTAAAGGGAAGAGGGATGTGCATGATTGGAATATCACTTGCTTAGGCATTTGAGTCAATCATGAGATGTCAAGTACCACACCAGATGTTGTTTTTGCACTAGATGCAATAAGTTTATATTAATCCAATCCTGGAGAAACATTCGGAAGCAGTTTTAGAAAATAAGTGGATGTTCTAGGGATTTGATGACGACAGCCTCCTTCGGGAGACGGTTATCATTCCAGGCTTCCAAAGTGACATGGATGACAGAGTGATTGTCAGAGTTATAGTTTTCCCTCTGACGAAGGGTAATAGTTTGGACAGGTGGTCCGGGCGGATACTGAGGAAGGCATGGTACAGGATACTGATTAGGTTCTGTTGACGATACAGTCTAAGAAGTTTGGATTTGGAGTTCATTTATGAACTAGGTCCCTTCAGACATCCAGACATATTCTAAGACATGCATTAGTAAATTCGGGAGATGGTTTTCTCCACGAACTTGAGATTAAGAGAGACATAGAAAGAAACATCAGGGCGGATCAACTCAATGAGGCTATTTCTCGAACACAAGAGTTTTACAAACGAGCTTTGTGAAACTGATTAGTAGAGGAGTTGGGTGTTCGGTATCAAACGGGTTGTGAGTATGCGACATCGCATTAATTAGGCTTAAGTGCAAGTGGGAGATTGTTGGATATAGTGCCCTCAAAATCAATTATTGGATCGCAGCTACGTGATTGCAATGATTGAGGGAGGACCTATACCGGTAGGACAGTCTTACTCGAGATGATAGTATGCTATCTAGTTTATCTTTATCATCGTGTACTGCTTTAGGTGACATTATAGATCACTATTACACGTTGATATAGCCCATAGGATCCTGCTTGACTACCAACAGTATGATGGCGATCATATACGTGAGAGTTGGGTAGTCTATAAGCACATCCTTAAAAGTGGTCCCTAGTCGTGGGAGTTTCAAGACAGGGCATCGATACTCTGGAGTAAACTAGTGTATACAGTCGAGACCTCGACGAGGGGCGGTGGCCGGTCTCACAAGCCACTGGTATCAATTGGTTCACCTAAGATGTATACAAGTGCCCATTGGGTTATGAGTGTACCAGACAGGACTCGCCGGGAATCTGCTAGTTGGTAATATACCTAGCGTCAGATAGCAGTTCCCTGGTGACATGTGTACAGGTTAGTTCATCGACCTGAGATCGTCATTTGTCGCGTGTGAGTTCCCACTGTGCTTTGATTATTACCCTACCACGGCTCAAAGGAGTCGTGCAAACAGGTTTTAGTTGGGTACAGTCCCGAGCCACATGGAGGCAGTGAGCGGATCGGTAGGGGATTCGTCTCTCCTGGTATTGGGGGAGAGATCGCGCTGTGTCTAGGAGAGCCATTACACAAAGCTCTCGGCCGAGGCAGGAGATTTATTGGTAGGTACTCCAGTAGTATCTCAAGGTGTTCTGGGCTACACTCTGACACGACTTATACTGCTATTGGGGGTCTAACGTTACCAGACCTCTAGGCCCGAAATGCGATGCTCATAGACGAACGGACCGGACTGTACGGATATGGTCATTGATAGGCTCAGTAGGGTTCCAGGATGAGTTCGCTCATCGGCTTCCCTTTCTGTCAATACATGGGCAGCCGTTACGTACAGCCAGTTCCACTGACGGCTTGTTGTTAAAGCCACTGCCAGAGTATTGACGAGTCTTTAGAGTCCTCCACAGATTGTTTCCGAAGTTCGGACGAAACGTTGTAGAGGCCGTATGGTTTTATGGCAGGGTTCGAACATGCACGAGCACTTGTGCATGTGTCGTGTTTCGGACAGATAATACTGGTGGGCTGCGGTTTAAGCCGGATCCATGTATTATATTGAGTTGGAATATTTTAGTCTCATTGTATTCGTATTCGGTTGGAATACGGATGCAGATATGTATATACAGGTGAGGGGAATTATCGTAATCCGTTACGAGATTACTTTAGAAGATGCATTTCTCTTTGTTAAACATTTTAGTTTAAATGTTTAAATGTATTTTGGAAAGTGTGACTCATTTGGATGACGCATTTCTTCTAGCATGTTCCATAGTGACTCATGCTAATGAGTCACTTAGTGAATCATGATAGATTTAATGGTGTTTTGTTTTGGGTGTGATTTTTTTAGGGTTGAGTTGGAGATATTTTGGGAAGATATTTTTTTTGTTTTTCCAACACAAAACCTCATATATATCACATAAAAAATGAGTGGGCAGCCAAGGGTTTTTTTAGAGCTTGGTTTTTTGCTCACTTGATTTATCTTGAGCTCACACTCTTCATCTCTTTGCATCTTCTTCAACCTCCACTCTTACCCTCTCATGTGATGAGAACCAAAGAGTGTATTGAGACGAAGTATTACACTCATTCTCTACTTCATCTTGGACATGTCGGTTACCATACTTCATGTCCGAGTTGCCTCGGAATAGAGGCGTGAGCCCGTATAAAGATCCGTTGATGTGGTGCCACCTCGATGAGGAGACAGGAGATCGGAGATGCCGCGAGGAGCGTGGGATGATGGCTAAAGACCGAAGGACACGGATCGATCGGTATAGCCATTCTATCATCTTTGTAGTTAGCTAGTTTAGCGTTAATGGCAAGATCCGGGTTATAGTATACGATAGCGCCAGTTGTAAAAGTTTTCTTTCCGCGTTTGGCCTCAGATTGACGGCCGAGGCGCTACCGTAGGCTAACACATACACAGTAGAATTGCCACATCATTATTCTATGCAGCATGATATACTTGCTATGCTCACTCCATTATGATATGTCGCATGATATACTGATATTGTCACGTCACTGTTCCATGTTGCATGATATACGGATATGCTCACATTTTTGCTATATGCTTGCATATATCATGCTTTACAATTATATGCATTGAGATGTTGTTTTCATGAGATTTCTGGATTTGAGAACCGTGGTTATTTCAAAGGAAAGTATATACTGTTTTAAAAATGGTTTCTTTTGATATGATATTTATAAACGTCCACCGTGTGTTTTCTCGGTTCTGAGATTGGCATGTGAAACCCGATTCGAGGAGCGGTAGGCACCGTATGCGGGTACATGGTGGACTCGGTGAGGTACCCCAGGGCAAGTAGACTCGTATTGTAGGTGGTGAGCCTTGCAGGGGAGCACTACCAACCGGTGACAGTATTTGGACATGGCGGTTATCCGGAGTATACCGACTGGAGTCATGAGATGGATATGAGGGCCGAACAGATTATGTGGCGCCTGAGGGCCGATCTGACGATGCAGCGCCTGAGATAGGAGGATTTACGTGTCGATGCTGGACACGGGTTTCATGATGTTTCGAGTGTCGGTGTTGGACACTCAGGTTCCATGATTTGATGTGTCATTGATGGACACACATTCTTTGATATCCTCATATATTTACATGCATATGCTTTTATGATGTTTCGAGTGGACGAGATCCATATGCATACAGGCATTGATTATATTGTTGGATGTTATTCACATACATACAGGCATTGATTATTATATTGTTGGCACATATTTACACATACGGTCACCCTAGATATCATAGTATCACCTTCATGATATAGTTGACCTAGGAAATCATTGTTTTATTCGATTTCTACCTGATGATGTTTTCTACTCACGAGTTGGAAACTCACCCCCGTTGTGCCACAGTTCTTGCAGGTTGACCGCATGGATCAGTAGCGGTATCGCTGGCACATAGCTGCACTCGTGTGTTTTGCTTTTGGTAGGTGGTACATATGGATCGTACCCCTCTTGTATTTATTATTCTTGTTGTATCTAGTTAACTCCATCAAATCAGAAACTAGTATTTATATAATTAGTAAGACCTAGACAGACTTGTGGTTGCGAGACTTAGAGCGAGGGTTTATGTTCGCTACTTGTGGTTGGATGTCTTTCTTTACATTTCCTTTTGTGTTGATCTTCGCCGTTGGGCGTCGTATACATATATTTCTGTCTTGCGTGGTTGTGATTCAGCCGATTGGCGAAGAGCTAGCTCACGCTTGGGGATGCCTTTTATATTATCATGTATTTGTACTTTTGGATCAAAATATACAAAGGAGGTGTTGCCCAAATTTTTAATAAGACGAAACTTTTATTTCAACTAGTAAAATAAAATTGCATTTTTCATGTTCCCTTTTCTATCCATTTAAGAAAACATTTTATTTCATCATACCTTTATTTCAAAACTTCACCTCTTTTATTTTCTTAAAAAAGTTTAGATTTCTGGGTTTCATCTTACTTGACTTATTTACGCCTTTAGACGTTGCGTGATTTAAGTGCCGGTCACGAGCTAAATTTTGGGTCGTCACAGACTCGGTATAAGAGCGCTAGGTTTAACCATGGTACGAGTTTAGGTTTGACTATATGATGTCTGGGGCGTAATTTATTTCGGAACCTAGGCTTGACCTTAAGGAACTTAGACTTGAACACGGGGGTATTAGACCCGAACATTCGTTTCATAGGTTGACCCTGATTAATGGAGTGGGTAGCTTGAGTAGAGTGACGTACCGTACGTATGTTCCGCGGCATATTTACGATACGATACTCTACTTAAGAAACCTTAGGATGTACATATTTTGAGATCTATGATTCCCTTTGTACCCATGATCATACATCCATTTGAGATCCTTGATTCTATTCGTTTCCATGATCATACTCTCACTGATTCCGTTCCTCCTTATGATCATGTATCCATTTTGGGACCTGTTGATTCCTCTCATTCCTTTGATCTGTTTCGTAGATACTTGATAGAGGTTCCTATCACCATGGTTTGAGCGCAGATTGTGCTACTGCTAGTGATGCGTTCAGGGCAAGCTCGTCATGAGCGAGGACTGACCATCGTGTTTTCTGGTGACACGGAAACATCTCGATTTTGTATTGGTGTTGTGACCTCTTGTTTGGGGGCGAGTGTTAGGTTTTGCACCATATGATCGGGCCATTGTTAGAGGCTGTCTGTTGTGGGAAGACTGTTGATGTACAGCCTACCTCAGAGATCGTGATGTCGTCTACCTTGCAGACAGGTGACCTAGCTGTTACAGGGATTGATGGGATGTCGCTTCTAGACCTTACGAGCGGAGATCGCTAGAGCTTTTAGGAAGAGATGCTACAGACGATAGCTAATCTATCTTGAGTTTAGAGAAGAAGGTGATTCTTCATATTTGATGCGCCGACGCAGGCCTAGTTGAGTTGAAGATTTCCAGTGTAGAGAGTCTTACTCAGATCTAGAGTAGATCGATCTAGAGATGACGTTGTTCGTTGGATGATCCGATAGATGATCAGTAAGTGGACCAGCTTCGGATAGAGGACCTCATCCAGACAAGTTGTGAGTTGATCAAAAACGGACGAGTATTGAGTATTCCTCCGATGGTTGGGACGAGTTACCGAGGTTGTGTTCGGCTAGAGATCTTCTACAGAGTGATGAAAATACCGAGTTCGCAATTTCGAGTCTGCGTGAGAGTCTCCGGATTGACGGTAGCCGAGAACAATTGTAGTACGCAGATAGTATGACGTGACGTCGAATTGGACGATAATAAAGACGAGTGGAACAAGAGGTTCGTGCGAGATGTTAACGAGCTGTTGGTACTCCCCGTTGAGATTAGAGATCTGATATGTATAGAGAAGCGTTGAGATACAGCCAATTCCCGAGGAAATGCTGTGCTGAGAATCCAGATGTCCAGAAAGCGAGAAAAGATTATGCAAGAGTACCAGCCTCTGTATAGTTCGGCATAGGCGAGATCGGAAGAGACCTTGAGCAGGTTCCTTCTAGGACACTGCTGCAATAAGAGGGCACCGAGGATCAGTTGTGTCGCGTATATTCGGAGGGCCAGAAGCCGATGCCAGCGACGTGCTGCTTTACGAGTGGTCATACTAATTGGCCGAGAGATGACCATAGGAGTGCCAGAGTGGAATTGTTCCCGTTAGTACACCTGACCGGGTCGACGTGCCGATGAGTTGCGAGATTGGTAATCCACAGAGAGAATGAGGACCCAGAGACGGAGGACGCCAAACCGTGAGCAGGAGGCAAGCGGATGTTCTTTCTCTGCCAGTTTTGGGTGCACCGACATTTTTCGACATTGTAGGAGGTGTACTTCAATATCATTTGTTGCGATCTGCGTTTGTGATCCAAGTATCATGCTCATATCAATTGGATTTGACTTTCATGATATGGATTTCGTGCATCATGGCTGCACCTACTGGGTATTTACATTTTTTGCATAGTTATTGCACTTGATATATGTTTTATACACCGTCGTGTTGGTTTGTGATTTGTGCATATTTATTGCACTTGATATCGGTTTTGTGCCTTGGCTGCACGTGTTTATGATTTCGTGGATTTCATATCGTTGATTTGATTTTCTGCATGTGGTACGCACTCGATTTGCTTCTTGCACTCGGTATAGCTCACATGTGCTTGCAGTGCATTGATACGGACTTTGTGCACATAGTTGCACACGTTTTTGGATTTTATACACCATGGTACACTCAGTGTTGCTTTTTATACCCAATTGAGTTATTGATGAGTTTTCGTGCATTTGTTGCACTAGATTTTTATTTCGTGCACTGGATGCACCGGATTTTTATTTCGTGCAGTGGATGCACCGGATTTGTATTCGTGCATTTGTTGCACCAGCTTGGTATTTCGTGTATTGGTTGCACTAGATTTATACTTCGTACCTTGGTTGCACCCGATTTATGTCTTTGAGCATTCGTTTTACCAGATTTATGTTTTTGTGCGCATTTCACTTGGCGTTCGTTTTTCGTGCGCTTTACCGCATTGGGCATTTGTATGGACCTGACGTGCTTGGGTTGGATTTTTGCGCATATTAGGCGATCGGTATTGGATTTCATGCGCATCGGATGCACTTGAGAGAGATCTTATTCGTGCATGTCGAATGCCCTTGATTGGGATTTTATTCGAGCATGTTGGATACACTTGACTTAGATTTTTATTCATGCATGTTGGATGCACTTGATTTAGATTTCAATTGTGCATGACGAATGCACTTGATTTTTATTTTCGCGCATGTTGGGCGCATGATATGATATGTGATTTTGTGCACACCGGATGCACTCGATAGGGATTTTCATTCGTGCATGTTAGTTGCACTGGATTGAGATTTTTGTGCACTATAGATGCACTAGATGTTGTTGTCGTGCACACCCGTTGCACTGGACAGCTGCTTTCGTGCACACTCGTTGCACTTAGTTTTGCTTTCGTGCATATTTTGGCACTTGTATTTGGATTTTATTTCCGTGCGCACAAGACGTACGTGATATTCGATACGCCCTTTGAGGATGATTTTGCTCTTGAGCACCTTGTTTTCATGATGGGCACTATACTATGTAGTAGCCGAACATGACTGATGTGAGGATAGTACCTGAGTACTTTGCATGCATTAAAAGTTTACCGAGAGGTTTTCAAAAATGAGCTATAGTCTCGCTATTTCCTACGTGTCCGCGAGCGACACGAACGTTCACAAAGTAAAACCGTTTGGGATATTTTAAAAGGGCGGAACGTATATTTTAGCAAAACCTATATGAACTTATATTTAATTACTTTATAAATGAGCGTCTGTCACTTGTCCCGTAAGTTACACATCACACGGCTATTCAGAAAACATTTTGCATGTGTTTTATTCGTTTTTAAGATATTTTTTCCAAGGATGCGTACTACATACGTATTATAGTATTTGACTAGTGTATATTGGATTTCAGTAGTGGATTTCGAGATCTGTGTCACCTTTGTAACTCCGATGATTTGTGTGAAAATCCAATGATTTGCGTGACGCTTGGCGGAGTTCGATTTTTGAGTTTCGTACTCGTTTTCATGCACACTTGATGCGTTGTGGTGTTTCTGTATCTTCCGTGATTTCGAAGCCCTGTTGATTTGAACTGATTATTGAAATGTTTTAGCATTTGCGGGTTTAAATTTAAATTCGGGGACCGAATTTCTTTAAGGGGGAAGATAGTAACATTTCAGAAAATATAAAATATAGCTTTTGGAATTTAATATTAAAATAATATATTTCGCGAAAACTACCCGAATTGCGAAATTGGGGTTTTCGTAAAATAGTATAAATATATACCAATAATTTTGAAATAATGGATGATTAAAATGATTTATTCATTTAAAAATATATTTATCGGATTTCGCATTTTTATAATTAATTAAATGCAATTTAAATAAAAACCCGATAAGTTCACTGCTAGTCGCGATTACGCCAAATCCGTGTTTCTACATTTTTCCATGGCTAGTACACCATGTCATGTTTCATTTTGTTTCATGTTGTTGCATTTGTGTTGTTTTATGGGTATTATGTGTATTTTTGTGAGAAAAAGAGAAAGGGGTTAAAAGGAGAATGATTGGAGAGAGAGAGAGAGACATGAGTGTGAAAGGGTGAGAATAAGAAGAGAGAGAGAGAGAGAGACCTGCCTCATTCATTTTCCCCCATCATTTTCTTCTCCTTCTTCATCTTCAATCTCCCTCATTCTATCCTCATGACCCATTTCAAAATCTTCATCAAAACCCTATACTCCCTTCACAAAAGTTGATCCCCACCCCATCCTCAACACATTGGACCAAGCAAAGTTGGATTTTGATGACCTTGGACATCTATGGTTTTTCTTGAGTTTCCCAAATGAGGTATAATTCATTTCATTTAGTTTATTTTTTAGTTTCTTGCATTCTAGTTAAGTTTAGAAGTTGATTAAGTGTGAAGTGGTGAAGTTAGAAATCCCAAGAGAAGGGTCTGGGTGATTGTGTGGATTTGTGATGTTTAGGGGCTGTTACAAGAACTGGAAATGAGTATAGAACCCAAAATATGGATTTAGGAAACTCCCCATGTCGGTTTTGTGACATTTTAGTGGCCTACAGGGAATCTGGAAGAACCTGGGGTAATTTTGAGAAAAACAAACAATACTAGAGACCTAGTTAGACCAATAGGAGATCACCTTGAGAAGACGAACACCAACATAGCAGTTCTCGCCGAGCTCGCCGGATTTTTGGGTAATGTGGCCAGCCAAATGTGGGTGTTTGGTGTCTAGGTTGGTTCAAGAGCTCACATACTCCATATACAACACCCTATACTTGCTAGTTTTGTCCTAATGTAACCTGAGTAAAATCTGGGAACATATTGGTGTGTTTTTGGTTATGTTTTCCGCATTTTGGAATGCTTGGTTTTGATGTTTGGATTTGAATTTGGTTGTTGGGCGTTTGTACGTCAACAATAAGGGTTGTTTGATTATTTTGCATGCGTAGGCTATAGGTTCTAACCTATGAGCGCACCGTGTGCCGTATTGGTTTTCCGGACATGATGTTAATAGCAATTGCGATTGTTTATTATTGTAGGTACCTTCGCGTGGATTCCTAGGTGACGGGGCATGGCGTCATTGAATTCGGAAAGCAAGAATCAAGGTGAGTAGATATATATCTACGGGAGAAGTCGGGTGGATGGCGTATAGCACCCCCGCAAGTTTTGATGGAAACAAATATATAGAATATGGTTAAGGAAAACGAGATTAGAAAACTATGGATAGGGTTAAATAGATAGTTAGAGATGATAAGTGAACATGAATCACGACACATAGATAGGTAGTGCACGAGAATAAGTAGGAGATTTAGAGTAGCATGAAACGAGATTAATAAGGTAGAATGTATATATAAAATTGACTTGATGTAAGATGACTTATTGTGATGAAAATAATATACGATGTGATCTAATGACTTGATTGGTATGTCAGTATACGGATACGAGTCGATAAGAGATGATTGATACTTTTGTCGGTCCCCTGATATGAGATTGTTATGGATGTGACCTGGGATATAGGTATATAGATATATATAAAATGTTGTGAATCATGAGTGACATGCCGTACGAGACTTGAGATCCGTACCCTCATTGTCGTATAGGTCGATAGATCCCTATTTTTGTTAAATGTCACCATACGAAGGATTACCGTACGCGATGTGAGTTACCGGATGGATGATCCGCGCTCGTGATTTGAGGATGATGTTCGATGATATTGCTGTATCGGATACTATAAGACTGGACAGCCGACGTAAATGTGTCATCCGAACCATACATATTTCCAAACTGAAGAATCGTATGCATCTCTTAAATGGATACCTTGAGGGACGTTACGGATTTTCAAATGATTTCTTTTCCTTAAAAACACCGTAGCCCCTACTTTCAAAACTACGATTCGCATCCTTTTAAAAACTGATCGTATGGTCCATGTGTAGATATTAGATTAGATGCGTATGCTAATAGAATTTCGTTTACGATGTACCTTATGCTACGTTCATGTTTTTCTCATTGGATTACATATACCTGTTCTAGTACAACTACACCATTATCGATGATGCGTATGTTATATTTACACGGATTGGCCGGCTCACACACTTCATCATCGATAATTGCTATGTCACTTACACAGTAGAATTGCCACATCATTATTCTATGCTGCATGATATACTTGCTATGCTCACACCGTTATGATTTGTCTCATGATATACTGATATTGTCACATCACTGTTCCATGTTGCATGATATACGGATATGCTCACATTTTTGCTATATGTTTGCATACATCATGCTTTACAATTATATATATTGAGATGCTGTTTTCATGAGATTTCTGGATTTGAGAACCGTGGTTATATCAAAGGAAAGTATATATTGTTTTAAAAAATGGTTTCTCTTCATATGATATTTATAGACGTCCACCATGTGTTTTCTCGGTTCTGAGATTTGCATGTGAAACCCGATTTGAGGATCGGTAGGAACTGTCTGCGGGTACATGGTGGACCCGGTGAGGTACCCCGGGGCAAGAAGACTCGTATTGTAGGCGTTGAGCCTGGCAGGGGAGCACTACCTACTGGTGATAGTATTTGGACCCAGCGGTTATCCGGAGGATACCGACCGGAGTCATGAGATGGATATGTGGGTCGACCAGATTATGCGACGCCTGAGGGCCGATATGAGGATGCGGCGCCTGAGATATGAGGAATTACGTGTCGATGCTGGACACGGGCTTCATGATGTTTCGAGTGTCAGTGTTAGACACTCAGGTTCTATGATGTGATGTGTCATTGATGGACACACATTCTTTGATATCCTCATATATTTACAGGCATTTGCTTTTATGATATTTCGAGTGGACGAGATCCACATGCATACAGACATTGATTATATTGTTGGATGTTATCCACATGCATACAGGCATTGATTATTATATTGTTGGCACATATTTACACATACGGTCACCCTAGATATCATATTAGTACCTTCATGATATAGTTAACCTAGGAAATCGTTGTTTTATTCGATTTCTACCTGATGTTGTTTTCTACTCACGAGTTGGAAACGCACCCCCGTTGTGCCACAGTTCTTGCAGGTTGATTGCATGGATCAGTAGCGGCATCGCTGGCACATAGCTGCACTTGGGTGTTTTGCTTTTGGTTGGTGGTACATGTGGATCGTACCCCTCTTGTATTTATTATTCCTGTTGTATCTAGTTAATTCCATCAAATCAGAAACTAGTATTTGTATAATTAGTAAGACCTAGACAGACTTTTGGTTGCGAGACTTAGAGCGAGGGTTTATGTTCGCTACTTGTGGTTGGATGTATTGCTTTACATTTCCTAATTTGTTGATCTTCGCCGTTGGGCGTCGTATACATATATTTCTGTTTTGCGTGGTTGTGATTCCGCCGATTGGCGAAGATCTTGCTCCCGCTTGGGGATGTCTTTTATATTATCATGTATTTGGGCTTTTGGATCAAAATATACAAAGGAAGTGCTGTCCAAATTTTTAAAAAGAGGAAACATTTTTTCAACCAGTAAAATAAACTTGCATTTTTCAAATTCCCTTTTCTATGAATTTAAGAAAACATTTTATTTCATCATACCTTTATTTCAAAACTTCACCTCTTTTATTTTCTTAAAAAGGTTTAGATTTCTGGGTTTCGGCTTACTTGAATTACGTAACGCCTTTAGACATTGCGTTATTTAAGTGTCGCTCACGAGCTAAATTTCGGGTCGTGACACTTATGGGTTGATAATCAAGAGAGGAGGTGAAGTAGGTAAACATTTAGAACCTTCACTACATCCTAGGCACTCTAGATTAGCAATCTAGAGTCCCTAGTTGCTTCACTTATTACATTATGTGGAGCTAGAGCCATGAGCTACATTCCTCGGGTGGATCATCTTCAACGGAGGAAGACCGGTGACCAAGCTCGATCCGAAAGACCTCAAGGAGCTAAGGAAGATAGTGGAAGACCGAAGGACTTGGTTTGTTCGGTATAACTCTCTATAACAGTAGATAGATACTTTTAGATATTTGGTTTCATTTTTTGTTTCGATTCTAGGACGGTTTTTGTTAGCGCCAAGTTTTTAAACGCCAATTTTTGTTCCGCATCGACCACGGTAGATGGCCAGGGCGCTGGGAAGTCCCAACAGTGGTGCTGCCCAAATTTCAAATGACGAAAATATTTTCAACTGTAGTGTATAACCCACATGTATTTTCATATAACATTACTTATGCAATTAAAAAAGAACTTGATTTTATTATACTTTTAGTTCAAAAAAATTCACCTCCATTATTTTCCTAAAAGGTTTAGATTTATGGGCTTTCGGCTTACTTGGATTACAGTGGGGTCCTATAGACTTCAATTGATTTAAGTGCCAGTCACGTGCCATTTCCGGTTCATGACATTAGTATATGTATCATATATTACTAATACGAGGGGGAGAGAGAGTATCATATACACGATACTATATATTACTAATACGAGGGGGAGAGAGAGTATCATATACACGATACTAGTAATCATATCATATATAAATATTAAGTCAACACTCGACGTAATAATCCGGCTCATAATTAAACTGGTTAGTATAATCAAACTTTCGATTAATATATGCATATCATACACGTATTTAATCGAACTCCCGCACGAATCAACTATACGCACACTATAAATCCATATCATCGTTTCACTTGAGTGGGTACTTTCGGCGTAGGACTCTAAAGACTTGACAATACGCTAGCAGTGAGTTAATAGGATCATATCTGATTAAATCTGAAATAATTTTATATCAATCCCACGAACGGGTTAACCCACAAGCTTGTCGGTGACGCTAGCTGCATGTAACGGCTACCCAAGTATATATCAAAAGGCAGGTTGATAAGCAAACTCATCCAAATCCAACAATGCCTATCAGTGACAATTACCGTACAATACGGTATCCTCATCAAAGAGTGTCGTATATCGGGTTTGGCGGTGGAAGCTGTCATGACCCGAAATGGAACGCGACTGGCACTTGAATCATATGAAGTCTATAGGACCCCATCTAATTCAAGTAAGCCAAGAAATCCCAGAAATCTAAACCATTTAATGAAAGAAGTGAAGAAAACATGTTTAACAACAAGGGGTTTTTAAATAACATAAGCCGAATATGCATTTTAAAATCTCAAGTCTTTTCAGAAAAATTCGGCAGAGTTTCCTTTGTAAAAACTGGCCCCAAACGGGGTACAACATGAATAATATATGCACAATGATAAAAGGCATCCCCAAGCGGGAGCTAGCTCTCGGTCACAACCACGCAAGCAATATAATATACAACACCGAAAGGCGATGATCAAAACTCAGAAGAAACCCAAAATCATCAAGAAAACATTAATAATTCAAGCGCGACTCTACGGTCGAAAGAATAATACACTGGTTTTCCAAGTCTGAAACAATATACAAGTCTGGTTGATGGAGTTTCTAGATACAACAATGAAAATAATATACAAGAGTGGTCACGATGCGAGTGAACCCACCTACTAAAGCAATCAACCAGAATGGAAGCAGTGCGCCAGAAAGCCGCAATGAAACCTGTACGGCAAAAACCTGCAGGAACTGTGGCACAACGGGGGTGAGTTGCCAACTCGTAAGTAGAAAACATCACAGAGTAGAAATTGTATGTATGACTCAATCCTAGGTCAATACGATCAATAATATATATCCTCAAGATGATAAAGTCCGAAGCATGATAAGGTGGCAAGGGTAACCATCTATACATAAGTGTAATACCAAGTGCTCGTGTCAGTGTCTCAGATAGCAACATATCATAAATATGAGGTATCATCATTGAAAACAGTGCCAACTATAGCATCAAGTCAATAAGTATGTGGATATCATCCAACTAGGTAATCAATGCCTGTATGCATATAGATCTCGTCCACGGGTCAGCCGATGACACCAAAACATCATGCATGTAAATATCATAAAGCATATGCATGACAGTATGAGGATATAAATCAACGTGTGTCCCTCGCGACACATCAAAATCATGGAACCTGAGTGTCCAGCATCGACCCTCGAAAACATCATGAAACCTGTGCCCAGCATCGGCATGTAAATCCTCATATATCGGGCTCCGTCAGTCCGGATCGGCCCACGGGCTCCGTCAGTCCGGATCGGCCCACGGGCTCCGTCAGTCCGGATCGGCCCATATCAACTCTCGACTCCGGTCGGTATCCTCCGGATATCTGCCGAGCCTAAATACAATCACCGGTAGGTAGTAGTCCCTCTGTCAGGCTCACCATCTGCAGCACAACAATTCGTTTTCGCCTCGGGGTACCATACCGGGTCCACCATGTACCCTCAATCGGCCTCATCCAACTCCTCGAATCGGATTTCACATGTCATACATCTCAGAACCGAGAAAACACATGGTGGACGCACTGAAATATCATATCAAGGGTAACCGGGTTTTTAAAACAATACATACTCTCTTTTGAAATAACCACGGTTCCCAAATCCAGAAATCTCATGAAAACAACATATCTTAAAGTGTATAATCATACAACATGATGTATGCGATATATAACAGAAATGGAAGCATATCCGTATATCATGCAACATGGAACAGTAATATGCGCATATCGAGGGAAAACCGCTCTTTTAAAAAGAATCCAGTTTTAAAATATATCTTGCGGTTCCTAAATCTCGTAAATCAAGCCAGAATCATATATGTATGTGCAAATACGTATGTACACAAGTATGGGTGTAGAATATGTGTGTGCACAAGTATGAGTGTACAATATGTATGTACGCAAGTATGTCATGCAAGGGGTCATATCCTGATGAAACAGTCCTACTGTGTAGTGACATGGAAATTATCAATGATGAAGTGTGTGAGCCGGCAAGAAGGTGTACGTGGAACATACGCATCATCGATAATGGTGCTGGTGTCCTGACAGCATGGGTTTAATATAACAATAAACACATTTAAACATGCAATGCGATGCGAATAGCAAGAATATGCGGAAAATGAATAATAAACACAACAATGAAGAATCTACACCAATATATATATGTCATACAGTTTTGCCATTTGAGATTACACGAATCGTGGGTTTTAGAAAAAATAGAGGCTACGGTGTTTTTAGGAAAAGATGCGTCTTTTGAAAATATCTGTAGAATCTCTTGGCCTGTTTTTAAAATACTCATGATTTGTTAGTTTTTGTAATAGGTATGACTCGAGTCTTGTCTAACATCTATAAGTGAACTATAAGACTAATCGAAAGGTAAGGAAACCACCTAAATGTGAGTCGATACATACAAATATAATAGTCGGTGATCACGCCTCAATAGTATCGCATATGATACAATATATAGCATGACATCCTCGAGTCAAGAGTATGGATCAATCATCAATATAAAGTTCGTATGGTTAATCCATCGTACGACATCCCAATCTGGGTACGGGTCCAATATCACATTCATCTCATCATCTATCTAGTATCCTTATCATCATCTCACATGAACTGGGGTACTGATCTAAGTCTAATACTAACTGATACCATATATATATATATATATATATATACGTGTATGAAAACACACGCCTATGGCCCGCAATAATCTCATGTCGTATCTCATAATATGAACCACATCATATCACCGATCTCATGGCACCATGCCCAATCTCATCGACTCATCTCCAAATACTATATACAATCCTCATCATCCATGTGTAGGTATACGTATATATATATATATATATACAAAGTCTCAAATTTATGTGTGTGTATATATATACATATCCCCATATACGCACAAGTATAACAAAATAAGCATGTGTGTGCATGTGGGTGTAAACCTTATTCTAGGGCTCGCGACTAAACTAACTAGCGACACCATCATCCAATGATACTAGAAATTATCCATGACTCCCAAAGTCTATCTAGATAATCATAACCTCACGATAACATATAAATATATCCATACAAAAGATATACCATACACTATACTATGAACTGCGGGGGTGCTATAAGCCATCCACCCGACTTCCCCCGTAGATATAATCTACTCACTTGCTTTTGCTTGCCGATGTCGATGCCGCTATCCTCTTCTTCATTGTCTCGAAATCCCGTTGGGGTACATACATATCATAACACATCGCAAATGCATATTAAAATCAAGTTGGAAACCAAAACGACACACGTTCCGCTCATAGGTCAAAACCTATTGCCCCGCATGCAAAACACGATCAGTAACCCTAGTCGGGGACTTTCAAACGCCACACGACGGAAACACAATATCAAATACAAGTCCAAGTTTATTAAAAGCCGTAAAAGAAATCAGAATTCTTAAAAATTAGCTCCAGATTTTACCCTAGGCCAAACTTGCCAATTTTGCATACAGGAGGGGTTTAATTTACTGGAGATAAAGCCACAGAACCAATACGAACTCATTTGAACCAGGTCTGGCCGCAAATTTCGGACAGAACTAATATATTTACAGCCATGGAGAGGAATTAGGGTATAGGGTTTGAGTGGGGGGTCCTATGTTGCCTGCATGTATCACTGTCTTCGCTAAATATTTTTTAGGTCACCCGGGTGTTAGAAGATTTCATTATACCCTCACAGAATCCACAATTCGCCGATATCGGGTTTCTAAGTTCATAATCCGGGGTTTAGGACTCAGGTTCAATCCACCAAATCATCACAACAGGGGTTGTATAGCCTCTACTAACCTCAATTATGCTTTTGGAATCAATTCAAACCCTAATCCCTAACTTGGAGTTTCTACGCCTCACTAAACGACCTTAAATCGGTTCTAATCAAACATAGATGTAAAAGCAATGGAAATACTATGCTAATGGTTAAGAGAATACCTCATTTGGCCCTCACGGATCCCCTAGAGAACCAAAATGCAAACTTTCTTGGTCCATAGTCTAGCTTGTGAGCTTGTGCAAGTTTTTTGTGAGGTGGGGATGAGCTTTGGATTTTGTTTTGAAGATGTTTTGAGGGTTTGTACTGGAGGGTGTGTGAGGTGCTGCCATGGGCTGAATAGAAGAGAGGGAGAAGATGAAGATGAGGAAAGAAAAAAGAACCCAAGACCATGCTTTGACCCCTCACCCTCTCTCTCTCTCATGCCCATCCCTCATTCTTTATTCTTTTCCATTTTCATTTCTTTTGTTTCTTTTCTTTTCTCTTCTCAATTACCATGCATGAAAAATGAGAAAAAAACCATGATAAAATGTAATAAGCGTAAAAATGACATGTGCATGTCATGTGCACAAAACAACTTAATGCGCGATTAGCGATATTTAATCGCGATTAGCATTAAAATATTGGGTAATAAATCACAATTAACTTAAAATTGCTTAATTCATATAAAAAAAACCCTCTTTTAGTAGTTTCTATAATTTTCCAAATTTTTTTCCAATTTATCAAAAAAAATTCCAATTTTTACAATTATACCGCCTTATTAAAATATTCAATATAATATTATTTAATTATAAAAATACCCAAAAATAATATTTTATTTTTCTGAAATGCTACAATCTCCCCCCCTTAAAGGAATTCGGTCGCCGAATTTAAATTTAAACCCCTCAAATACTAAAACATTTCAGTAAAAAGTCCCAGTCGTCGGGGCTCCGAAATCATCAATACATAAAACGCATCATAGCGCAATGCATGCGCATGAAAAATGAGAAGATAACTCCAAATCAAAACTCCTTCAAGCATCCCGCACTCATCGTTGTCATGGTGAAGACACAAATGTCAAATCAAATACCAAAACCAATATGATATACATCAAAACTATACATGTAAACATCTGAAAGAAATACATGCTAAACCATTCATGTTGCTGGGCGATGCGCGTATCCCGGCACAGTGGCAGACGCCTATTGTAAGAAAATAACTATATATATACTTATCCTTTGTTTACTATGTGCGTCCCGCCGTTTTTGAAAATAATTTAGAAAGGATTCCTTGTTTTAAACGTTTCGTGTCATATCAGACACGTAGGTAAATACTGAGACTATAGCTCCCTTTATGGAAATCCCTTCGATAACTATCAAGGCATGCAAAAACATATTCAGGTCCTGTACTCTGACTAGTCCTGCTCAGTACGAAAACAAATGGCAAATATCATAAAATATGTACTGCTCCATAAGAAATCAATCCCAAAATGTGCATATGAATGCTGCGTGCGTCTGGTACGCACGGAAATCAAAACCCATGAATGTGCCATACATGTGCACAGAAACAACATCTAAGTGCATCGGGTGTGCACGGAACATCTGTCAAGGGCAACGGGTGTGCCTGACAACAATATCAGGTGCATCTGATATGCACGAAGAATTCCGATTCAGTGCATCTGGTGTGCACCAAAATCGCATCTCATAACATGCGCCCAACATGCGCGAAAATTCAAATCAGGTGCATCCATCATGCACGAATAAAATCTAAATCATTTGCATTCAACATGCACGAAATCACGAAATCCAATATCAAGCGCTGTACATGCGCAAAATCCAATCTAGTGCACAAGGTGCACAAAACAAATATCGAGTATCACAATTGAAATCGACGGTATACAGCACATTTCAATCCAAATCCAAATCAGGTATACCGTGGTATATAATTTCACAATTATGTGCATCAGTGTGCACAAAAGCAGATCAAAATACTAAAAGTGCATGAAAACTATGCCGAAAACATAAGTCAAATCATATGCATGCCCTAGGCATGAAATCACAATCAATATCTCAGATAACATCAAATCGAAGTCAGGTGCAACTGTGGTGCACAAAATTTGAATCTTGCAAATAAATCGTCCAAAATATCAAATCAAAGATGGCGGAAATAGTCCCGCTCAAGCACATCCTCTAAGAATCTCTGGCCAACTGTCGTGGTCACTCATAACATGTCTCGTCGACGTTGCCGAACTCTGGCCTACTGGGTGTGCACAATATGACCGCTCCTGGGTCCAAGTCTTCCGGTATAGTATTCCACAAAGGTTCCATCGAAGTCCCTCTCAATCTCGTTTCTGCCGAACCGCCCGGAGGTTATAACCCTTTTCTATATCAATTTCTGGTTTCGGAACGGCTGCATGCTCATCGCAACTCCTTCAGGAAGATATATCCATATACAACGCCTATGCATGCGTATCACATATCTGATGTCGGCGGAGTGGAACGTCATCTCATCACGATCTCGTACGAACCTCTTACTCCACTTTTCTCTAATGTTGACTGCTTCGGACTCGTCTCTTCGTGGCTGCATGGACTGTGCTCCAACGGCTATACTCATATCTGGAGTCTCCCAAGCAATGTATCCCATCACATGTTATCCGAATGATGTCGAACCTTTCGATCGATTCGTCAAAACCTCATAATCCCCCAAGAGATCAACATCTTGAATGCAGTTTAATAGTATTCTAGTACATGCCACAGTACCTGCGGACCAACCGTAGAAGGGCAAACCCAAGCCTCACAAATGGCACCGCTGAACTGCCGTAAACCCTAAGGTACAAAGGCGTTCCATGGTCATTACGTCGAGTTAGGGTTTCATTCTTCTAGAGGGTCCATAGCATTACTTGCATTTGTTTCTGAATACTTTAAACTTGGAAAATGGGCTTCTGACATTCGATCGTCTCCATCGACTCCCAACGTACCTGCATGAAGTCGTCTCTAGCTAGAATCAATCAATCTGATGACCTCGCATCGGGGTAGGCAACGAATCACATGTCCTAGTCCTTCCTCCATGGGCGACTAGCGATCTTCTATCATGTCTCAAGTAAAACTCATACGGCAATAGCTCCAAACATCTGGGGCGATATCTCGTCATCCGCGGCAACAACTGGCTCATTTGTCCGCACGCTGAGCAGTGCCTCAATCATCAAATAATCGGTGCATCGACGTTCATCACATTCTGGCTGGCCTTTAGCAGTAGTCTGATCCTCTGGTGTTGATCTGTACGTCTGAGAAATCTCGTAAAAGCGATCCATCATACGCTCATGGCGCGAAAACACAATAAAACGACGCCTCTATGCAATCGTATGTTCCTGGAATCACACCCTGGTTAGTCCTCGTCCGTGACGAGCTCGTGCTGACGCAACTCTAGCCATAGCTCTCTCTGCCCGTGTAATCGTGGTAGCTGTAACGTTTTAGAAATCGTTTTTCGAATTTTCCCGTTTTAGGGCAAAATTGTCGGTTTTTCCCGTTTTAACCCGATTTCGATCAAACGACCGTATAAGCTTACCGACACCTAGTTTGGCTAAAATAAAGCTTGTGCGCGAACTTTGGGAGTATTTGGGAGGTTTTGGTTCAGATAGATTTTTTCCCAAATAAAATATTATTTTAAGCGGTATTTTGTGCACGTAAATCGGGAAATTTTTTCTTTTGTGAATAAATTAATTTTGTCACTAGAATTATTTTAGAAAGTTCTTTTTAAATATCTAGATTTTTTTGGGTGACTAATGGTTTCTTTTTAAAAAGATAAGAAAAGGGTGTAAATGTGGCATTTTTTATTTAATGTTGCATTTATTGCTTAAGACTAGAAATTTCTTCATTTTAATTACACAACCCCCCCCCTCTCACCCTTGGCCGAGCCTCATCCCCCCCATTTCTGTCCTCAAAAATTCCAAGCTCATTTCACACTCTTTTTCAATCAAAAACACAAAAAGAATTCCAAAAATAAATCCAAAAATTCCTATATAAAAATTAAACCATTTTTCCTTCACTAATCCTTCATGGATCTTCATCAAAGATTGATTTTTGGAGGCTAAAATGATGGATCTAATTTCATTTTGGTGTTCTTGAGGAGGTATAATTTCTTACCTTAATCCATAATTATTTGCTTTAATCTTAAACTAGCTAATTTAGTTAGCTATTTATGTGCTTAGTTTAGCTTTTAATTCATGATTAATTCATTATATTTGGTTTAAGAAATTCTTGTTTGGGTTAAATTTTTATTAAGTGATTAGTGTTAAATTGTGTTTTGGAAAAGATTAATCTAGTAGAAAGTGTTAAAATTTTCTAATAAGCATTTTGTTTAATTAAGCAAAGTTGCTTACTAGATTTTTGCTAAAACATAATTAGCGAGTGTTTAAAATATAGGATTGGTTTAGATAGCTTAGTTAAACTATTTTAAGGTATTTGTAATTGTTAGATTTGCGTTATCTTGAATCTAGTGCGATATATTGCGATAGGGTGCTTACTAGATTTCGGGGTTTTTCCGACGTAGGGTTCGTTTGGTAGTTGCGAGGTTATATCTAGTGTATTCCTCGTAATTTTTGTGTTGTGTTGCACGATCGGGACGATCGTGGTTCAGAATTGGTGGTTTGTAGTTTAGCGACCCCAATTAGGGTTTTGGCCGGTATCGTGCGCGATAGATGCGCTAAGCGCGCAGTGTAATTTTCCGGGCGTTTTCGTCGCGTTTCGTTGTCTTTTCGTCATTATAGGATATTTAGCCTATGTGTTGTATTTATGAAATTTTAGGTTCGCAAGCAGGGATTTCAGGGGCTGCGGACAAGGGGAAGCAGGTGGTCGGATTTTCATAGCTCGAGACCTTCTGTGAGTAGATTTAACATCTACGGGGAAATCGCCCGTATGGCGTTATGTGTCGGGGCGAATATGATATGATAGATGCATGTATTTGCATATCAGTTACTTTCATATGAATGTCATTGCATTTAATTATCTGTTGTACTTGACTCGTACCTTTAGATATAACACATTACTGACGGTTCATGTTGCACGAGCACTAAATTGTATGCTACACCCACACCGTCTGTAATTTCCATGACACGCACAAACACCTACATATGTGATATAATAGTGGATAGGAATGATTGGAGTAGTAACACTTATTCTATTGTGCATATGAAATACCGTGGACACATACATATGTAATATTGCATTGGGCAGGAATAGTTAAGGTAGTGAACCTTATTCCACTTCACTTATATCTTGCTATATTTACTTATACATCATGCATACATATTGACATGTACACCCTCGTACTTGATTACATGTAGATACTTAAACCTTGCTACACTTACATGTACACTTCATATGATACTGCATTTATTTTCGAAGGAATTGGGAACCACATGATATATTTTAAAGCTAGATTCAATTTAAAGAGCGGTTTTCCCTTTATATGTTAATATTGATATTTTATGTTGCATATATCAGCTTTATATGGATTTTACGCATTGAGATATGGATTTCATATGATTTATGGATTTGAGAACCGTGGGGGATATTTTCATGAAAACTATGTATTGTTTGAAAACCCGGTTTCTCTTGATATGATATTTGATGCGTCCACCATGTGATTTCTCGGTTCTGAGATTTAGCTTGTGATACCCGATTAGAGGAGCGGGACGCACCGTCTGTGGGTACATGGTGGACCCGGTATGGTACCCCGGGGTGAGTGGTGATTTCGTGGTGTAGACGATAAGCCTGACGGTGGGACCACTACCTACCGGTGATTGTATTTGGACTCGGCGGTTATCATGGAGATACCGACCGGAGTGAGGTATGACATATCGTCAGGGCAAGTCATAGTGACAGCACCTGAGTTATGAGGATTTACGTGTCGATGCTAGACACGGGTTTCATGATGTTTCGAGTGTCGGTGTTTGACACTCAGGTTTTCGTGAGACATACAGGATGTGAGGGCCGATCTGAGGATGCGGTGCCTGAGGATTTGGGATTTGATTTGTCAGTGAGGGAAACTTGTGTTTTTCCATGCTGATGATTTTTGCATGAGATTTTATATTATATCATCCGACACTCAGAATTATGTTGATATGCATTGTTTCATGTAGTTGTAGTACCCTGATGATGTACCTTTACATGATTGTCGCATATTCACCTATCATACTTATGCTATCGGATTACTTGTGATAGATAGATCGATGTTCGTGCATACTTGCGATTACTGTATGATGTTATTTACTATTCACGAGTTGGCAACTCACCCCCGTTGTGCCACAGTGTTGTGCAGGACTTACCCTCTGAGCAGTCGCGGCAGGGCATCTTATCATCTCTACTTTTGCGGATACCGCTACGGTTGGCTGTGAAGCCTTGCTTTTAGGTGGGTTGCGGTTATCTGTGTGTACTTGTATATTTTTTTGTTGGATCTAGTATTCTCCATCGACCACTATTGTATATGACTTAGAGATGACTTGTGCGGATTCAGTGTTATATTTTGTGGTGACTTTAGGTGCCGTGCTCGTGGGAGCCGGTTTTGTTGAAAAGTTTTACTTCTTTATGGAATTGTCTTTTATATTTCTTCGCTTCAGCGTCGTATATATGTTGTGGTGGTTGTCTCCGCCGTTGGGCGTGATTTGCTCCTGTTTGGGATGCTTTTATTATTATCTATGTTGTACCCGTTTTCGGGGTTAGTTTTTACAAAGGAGGTGCTACCGAAATTTTTAAGAACGAAAACTAAACTTAAAGATTTTTACTTGAAAATTTCCGAATGTTTAAAACTATGTTTTTCTCCGTTGATCCAGTTTTGGGTGGTTTAGATTTTTGGGTTTCGGCTTACTTAAATTGCGTACGCCTTTAGACGTTACGTAGTTTAAGTGCCGGTTACGGGCCAAATTTGGGTCGTGACAAAGTTGGTTTCAGAGCGCTAGGTTTTTACCTTTCGGAGTGTAGGATGACCTTGGTATGATGGAGTAGGTTGCTTAAGCAGAGTGGCGTAGCGTGTGTATGTTCCGCGGCATACTTACGACACGGTACTCCGCCTAAGTGACCTTAGGACTTATTGATTGAAATTCCTTCCGTGATTGATATACATCTTTGTGATTCGATTTCCATTTCCTTATCGAATCTTGTTTCAATTTCTAGCCTATATGCCGCCGAAGACTACGAGGGCACAGAGAGCGGCCGCGAGGACCGAGGCCAGAGTTGACTCGTCTGAGGCGAGGGTTGACCAGGGCGATACGCCTGTGGTACCGGAGCACATTGCTATGATTGGGGCTGGTATACAGGACCTGCGCCAGATTGTGGGGACTTTAGTAGAGGCCATTCGAGCACAGGGGCAGGCTGTTGTTCCACCCGTTGCAGGGACCACGATGGTACCTACAGATCTGGCAGTCGTAGTTGCAGCTCCAGAGGTTATTACCGTGTCACTGACGGAGTTCATGAGGCTGAGGCCTCCGGTGTTTACTGGCACAGATGTTACTGAGGATCCGCAGTCGTTCATCGACCGGATGGCCAGGATTTGTCGCTCACTCCGATGCACCGACGAGAGATGGGTAGAGTTTGCGAGTTTCCGGCTGGAGGGTATGGCCCAGAAGTGGTGTGAGTCGTTGGAGAGGGGCAGAGCCGCTGGTCTTGCACCTATGACCTGGGCTGAGTTTGTGACGTCGCTTCTTGCCCGTTTTCTTCCACCGAGCGTCAGGGATGCGCGAGCGCGCAGATTTGAGTCGTTACGTCAGACGCCAGGGATGACGGTGTCGGAGTATGATGTTTTGTTTACTGAGCTGTCGGTGTATGCTCTGTACCTGGTGGCGACTAAGGAGATGAGGGTGAAGAGGTTTGTTCGAGGCCTGCTTACCCAGTTGTTCCTAGCCATCAGCATTCAGCATTGCGACACGTATGCGGCAGCTGTCGATGCAGCCTTATTGGTGGAGGAGCGTCTAGCTGAGTCATCGGTTGTTCCAGAACCGAAGAGGACTCGTACGGATGAACCAGCACGGGGACCGAGGTTTGTCCGCAGAGGCAGAGTTCCTTCAGACTCGGGGAGTAGCAGAGACGTGGGACGTGGCCAGTTATTCAGTTCTTATTCCTAGGAGGGCCAGCGACCGTCTTATGGATGCTTCGGTTGTGGCAGTTTGCATCATCTTGTTCGGAATTGTACTGTGGAGCGTCAGAGAGGGCCAGCAGTACCACAGGTTACCTTACCACCTTCTCCGCCTCAGAGAGCATTGCCTCTTATTCCTGTTGTTGCGCCGCGTCAGACTCCTGCTCAGAGAGGTCGTGGTCGCGGTGGTTTTGTGCCGAGAGGACGAGGTGGCAGAGGCAGAGGACAGCCAGTAGCCGGTAAAGGGCTGCCACGGGTTTTTGCCTTGACTCACCAGGACGCTCAGGCGTCCAATGCTGTGGTTTCAGGTACCCTTTCCTTATGTTTTTTTGATGCACATGTTCTTTTCGATCCGGGATTTACGCATTCGTATGTTTCTACGCACTTCGCGCCGAGGTTAGGCCGAGAGTCGTGTTTACTGGATCGGCCGCTAGTAGTGACTACTCCTGTGGGAGAGTCGTTTGTTGCGCGGCACGTGTTCCGATCATGTGCTGTCTGTTTAGGAGGCAGAGATCTGTCCGTCGACTTGATTCTTCTTGAGATGTTGGACTTCGACGTTCTGTTGGGCATGGACTGGCTAGCGACTTGCTATGCGTCGGTGGACTGCCGCGAGAAGACAATTAGATTTTTTTTTCCCGGCGAGCCAGTGTTTGTTGTGTAGGGAGACCGTGGTGTCGCCCCTCACAGTTTGGTTTCTGTTCTGTGCGCTAGTGGGCTTTTGAGGAGGGGATGTCGGGGATTCCTGGCTTTCATTCATGATACTGGAGCTACGGTGGAGTCGTTGGACAGGGTTTCTACCGTGCGAGAGTTTCCCTATGTCTTTCCCGATGAGTTACCTGGGTTGCCGCCAGAGTGCGTATTGAGTTTTGCATTGATCTGATTCCTGGCACGGAGCTTATTTCTATACCGCCTTATCGGATGGCTCCGGTAGAGCTTAGAGGGCTTAAAGATCAATTGCAAGAGTTGCTTGATTTGGGACTTGTGCGTCCAAGTGTTTCGCCGTGGGGAGCTCCTATTCTGTTCGTCAAAAAGAAGGACAGCAGTTTGAGGCTATGTGTGGATTATCGTCAGTTGAACCGAGTTACAGTGCGGAACAGGTATCCCTTACCCCGCATTGATGATTTATTTGATCAGCTCCACGGTGCGAAACATTTTTCGAAGATTGATTTGCGTTCGGGTTATCATCAGTTGCGGGTTCGGAATGATGACATTCCGAAGACTGCTTTTCGTACGCGCTATGGGCATTATGAGTTTTTGGTGATGTCGTTCGGACTCACCAATGCGCCAGCAGCGTTCATGGATCTGATGAACCGGATTTTCAGGCCGTTCCTCGACCAGTTCATTATAGTATTTATTGATGACATACTGGTCTACTCTAGGAGTCATGAGGAGCATGAGCAACACTTGAGGATTACTTTGCAGATATTGAGAGAGCACCGGCTGTATGCTAAATTCTCAAAGTGCGCATTTTGGCTTGATAGAGTTGACTTCCTGGGTCATGTGGTGACTGGTGATGGTATTCTTGTGGACCTGAGAAAGATCGAGGCTGTACAGCTTTGGCCCAGACCTGTATCGGTGACGGAGGTCCGCAGCTTTTTGGGCTTAGCTGGTTATTATCGCCGTTTTGTGCAGGATTTCTCGAGTATCGCTGCACCACTGACTGGACTGACCCGGAAGGGAATTCCTTTTCTCTGGACTGATGCGTGCGAGCAGATTTTTTAGCAGTTGAAGACTCGGTTGACGACAGCACCGGTTCTTTCTTTACCTTCTGGATCAGGCGGCTATGTTGTTTTTTGTGATGCTTCTCGAGTGGGGCTCGGCTGTGTTTTGATGCAGCATGATAGGGTGATTGCATATGCTTCTAGGCAGCTGAAGAAGCACGAGCAGAATTACCCCACTCACGATCTTGAGATGGCAGCGGTAGTCTTTGCGTTGAAGATTTGGAGACACTACTTGTACGGAGAGTCGTGTCAGATCTTCACAGATCACAAGAGTTTGAAGTATATCTTCCAGCGGCGAGATCTGAACCTGAGACAGCGCCGATGGATGGAGCTAGTGAAGGATTATGATTGTGAGATCCTTTATCACCCGGGAAAGGAGAATGTGGTAGCTGATGCTTTGAGTCGTAGGCCCGTGGGTAGCTTGTCCCAGTTGAGCGCAGTTCAGTGTCAGTCTTCTGCAGATTGGCAGCTCTTTTGTGATAGTAGAGTGCAGTTCGAGTTCACTTCCGCTGGGGGATAGTTTGCTCATGTCCGCGCCCGTCCACTACTATTTGATCGTATCCGTGAGGCGCAACACAGTGATGCCCTTTTGTCTGAGATTCTTGAGCTTGTTCGGCAGGGAAGAGTTTCGGAGTTCATGATTGATAACCAGGGTGTGCTACGATGCGGGACTCGCTTGTGTGTACCAGATGTTGATTGGTTGAGACGCGAGATCCTAGAGTAGGCACATCAGTCGGCCTTTAGCGTTCATCCAGGTTCCACCAAGATGTAACGTGACATGAGGGACTTCTACTGGTGGGAAGAGATGAAGCGTGATATATCGGACTTCGTTTCGAGGTGCCTGACTTGTCAGCAAGTCAAGGCTGAGCATCAGAGACCGGCTGGAAAGTTGCAGCCTTTACCCGTTCCGGAGTGGAAATGGGAGCAGATTTCCATGGACTTCACTGTGGGTCTACCCAGGACCAGTCGAGGGTATGACTCCATTTAGGTTATTGTAGACCGGTTGACGAAAGCGGCTCACTTTCTTCCAGTGAAGACTACTTTCGGTTATGCTCAGTATGCTCAGTTGTACATAGATGAGATTGTGCGTTTGCACAGTGTTCCCACATGCATAGTATCCGACAGAGGCACCCAGTTTACTAGCCGTCTTTGGAAGAAGCTTCAGGAAGCCTTGGGTACCCGGCTGAGTTTTAGTACCGCTTTTCATCCAAAGACCGATGGCCAGTCGAAGCGGACTATATTGACTCTAGAGGATATGCTCCGTGCATGCGTTCTTGTTTTTGGTGGCAGTTGGGATCGTCACTTGCCGTTGATTGAGTTCTTCTACAACAACAGCTTTCAGGAGACTATTCAGATGGCACCTTTTGAGACTTTATATGGTAGGAAGTGTCGATCGCCAGTCTGTTGGACCGAGCTTAGTGAGAGTCTGGTTTTGGGACCCCAGCTAGTTCAGGAGACCACGGAGAAGATCCAGCTGATTCACGATAGGATGAGAGCAGCCCAGTGCAGACAGAAGTCTTATGCCGACCGTCGTCGTCGCAGACTTGAGTTCACAGTGGGGGATCATGTATTCCTGAGGATTTCTCCGATGAAGGGCGTTATGCGATTTGGGAAGAGAGGGAAGCTCAGTCCCAGATTTGTAGGTCCTTTCGAGATCCTTGAGCGAGTGGGTTCTGTTGCTTATCGTTTGGCGCTCCCGCCCCGTTTTCCAGATGTTCACCATGTTTTTCATGTGTCGATGCTTCATAGATACCTTCATGATCCTTCTCACACGATTCAGCACGAGACCGTTCAGCTTGTGCGCAATCTTTCATTCACCGATCAGCCGGTAGTTATTTTGGATCGGCAGGTGAAGAAACTTCGGTCAAAGGTCTTGCCATCTGTGAAGGTTCTTTGGCGTAGCCCGACTAGTGAGGAGATCACTTGGGAGGCCGAGAGCGAGATGCGGAAGAAATTCACTCATCCTTTTGAAGGTACGCTTAGTATGAAATTTTAATTCGGGGACCGAATTTCTATAAGGAGGGGAGATTGTAACGTTTTAGAAATCGTTTTTCGAATTTTCCCGTTTTAGGGCAAAATTGTCGGTTTTTCCTGTTTTAACCCGATTTCGATCAAACGACCGTATAAGCTTACCGACACCTAGTTTGGCTAAAATAAAGCTTGTGCGCGAACTTTGGGAGTATTTGGTAGGTTTTGGTTCAGATAGATTTTTTCCCAAATAAAATATTATTTTAAGCGGTATTTTGTGCACGTAAATCGGGAAATTTTTTCTTTTGTGAATAAATTAATTTTGTCACTAGAATTATTTTAGAAGGTACTTTTTAAATATCTAGATTTTTTTTGGTGACTAATGGTTTCTTTTTAAAAAGAAAAGAAAAGGGTGTAAAGGTGGCATTTTTCATTTAATATTGCATTTATTGCCTAAGACTAGAAATTTCTTCATTTTAATTACACAAACCCCCCCCCCCTCTCACCCTTGGACGAGCCTCATCTCCCCCCCATTTCTGTCCTCAAAAATTCCAAGCTCATTTCTCACTCTTTTTCAATCAAAAACACAAAAAGAATTCCAAAAATAAATCCAAAAATTCCAATATAAAAATTAAACCATTTTTCCTTCACTAATCCTTCATGGATCTTCATCAAAGCTTGATTTTTGGAGGCTAAAATGATAGATCTAATTTCATTTTGGTGTTCTTGAGGAGGTATAATTTCTTACCTTAATCCATAATTAATTACTTTAATCTTAAACTAGCTAATTTAGTTAGCTATTTATGTGCTTAGTTTAGCTTTTAATTCATGATTAATTCATTATATTTGGTTTAAGAAATTCATGTTAGGGTTAAATTTTGATTAAGTGATTAGTGTTTAATTGAAGTGTTAAATTGTGTTTTGGAAAAGATTAATCTAGTAGAAAGTGTTAAAATTTGCTAATAAGTATTTTGTTTAATTAAGCAAAGTTGCTTACTAGATTTTTGCTAAAATATAATTAGCGAGTGTTAAAAATATAGGATTGGTTTAGATAGCTTTGTTAAGCTATTTTAAGGTATTTGTAATTGTTAGATTTGCGTTATCTTGAATCTAGTGCGATATATTGCGATAGGGTGCTTACTAGATTTCGGGGTTTTTCCGACGTAAGGTTCGTTTGGTAGTTGCGAGGTTATATCTAGTTTATTCCTCGTAATTTTTTTGATGTGTTGCGCGATCGGGACGATCGGGGTCTAGAATTGGTGTTTTGTAGTTTAGGGACCCCAATTAGGGTTTTGGCCGGTATCGTGCGCGATAGATGCGCTAAGCGCGCAGTGTAATTTTCGGGGCGTTTTCGTCGCGTTTCGTTGTCTTTTCGTCATTATAGGATATTTAGCTTATGTGTTGTATTTATGAAATATTAGGTTCGCAAGCAGGGATTTCAGGTGCTGCGGACAAGGGAAAGCAGGTGGTCGGATTTTCATAGCTCGGGACCTTCTGTGAGTAGATTTAACATCTACTAGGAAATCGCCCGTATGGCGTTATGCGTCGGGGCGAATATGATATGATAGCTTCATGTATTTGAATATTAGATACTTTCATATGATTGTAATTGCATAGCATTATCTGTTGTACTTGACTCGTACCTTTAGATATAACACATTACTGACGGTTCATGTTGCACGAGCACTAAATTGTATGCTACACCCACACCGTCTGTAATTGCCATGACACGCACAAACACCTACATATGTGATATGATAGTGGATAGGAATGATTTGTGTAGTAACTCTTATTTTATTGTGCATATGAAATACTGTGGACACATACATACGTGATATTGCATTGGGCAGGAATAGTTAAGGTAGTGAACCTTATTCCACTTCACTTACATCTTGCTATATTTACTTATACATCATGCATACATATTGACATGTACACCCTCGTACTTGATTACATGTAGATACTTAAACCTTGCTACACTTACATGTACACTTCATTTGATACTGCATTTATTTTCGAAGGAATTGGGAACCACATGATATGTTTTAAAGCTAGATTCAATTTAAAGAGCGGTTTTCCCTTTATATGCTCATATTGATGTTTTATGTTGCATATATCAGCTTTATATGGATTTTACGCATTGAGATATGGATTTCATATGATTTATGGATTTGAGAACCGTGGGGGATATTTTCAAGAAAACTATGTATTGTTTGAAAACCCGGTTTCTCTTGATATGATATTTGATGCTTCCACCATGTGATTTCTCGGTTCTGAGATTTGGCTTGTGATACCCGATTCGAGGAGCGGGACGCACCGTCTGCGGGTATATGGTGGACCCGGTATGGTACCCCGGGGTGAGTGGAGATTTCGTGGTGTAGACGATAAGCCTGACGGTGGGACCACTACCTACAGGTGATTGTATTTGGACTCGGCAGTTATCATGGAGATACCGACCGGAGTGAGGTATGACATATCGTCAGGGCCAGTCATGGTGACAGCGCCTGAGTTATGAGGATTTACGTGTCGATGCTAGACACGGGTTTCATGATGTTTTGAGTGTCGGTGTTTGATACTCAAGTTTTCGTGAGACATACAGGATGTGAGGGCCGATCTGAGGATGCGGTGCCTGAGGATTTGGGATTTGATGTGTCAGTGAAGGACACTGGTGTTTTTCCATGCTGATCATTTTTGCATGAGATTTTATATTTTATCATCCCACACTCAGAATTATGTTGATATGCATTGTTTCATGTAGTTGTAGTACCCTGATGATGTACCTTTACATGATTGTTGCATATTCACCTATCATACTTATGCTATCGGATTACTTGTGATAGATAGATCGCTGTTCGTGCATACTTGCGATTACTGTATGATGTTATTTACTATTCACGAGTTGGCAACTCACCCCCATTGTGCCACAGTGTTGTGCAGGACTTACCCTCTGAGCAGTCGCGGCAGGGCATCTTATTATCTCTACTTTTGCGGATACCGCTACGGTTGGCTGTGAAGCCTTGCTTTTAGGTGGGTTGCGGTTATCTGTTTGTACTTTGTATTTTTTTTGTTGGATCTAGTATTCTCCATCTACCACTATTGTATATGACTTAGAGACGACTTGTGAGGATTCAGTGTTATATTTTGTGGTGACTTTGGGTGCCGTACTCGTGGGAGCCGGTTTTGTTGAAAAGTTTTACTTCTTTATGCAGTTTTCTTTTATATTTCTTCGCTTCGGAGTCGTATATATGTTGTGTTGGTTGTCTCCGCCGTTGGGCGTGATTTGCTCCCGTTTGGGATGCTTTTATTATTATCTTTGTTGTACCCGTTTTCGGGGTTATTTTTTACAAAGGAGGTGCCGCCGAAATTTTTAAGAACGAAAACTAAACTTAAAGATTTTTACTTGAAAATTTCCGAATGTTTAAAACTATATTTTTCTCCGTTGATCCAGTTTTGGGTGGTTTAGATTTCCGGGTTTCGGCTTACTTATGTTGCGTACGCCTTTAGACGTTACGTAGTTTAAGTGCCGGTTACGGGCCAAATTTGGGTCGTGACAGTAGCAAAATCATATCCAATATCGATGAGGATAGATCATAGGAATGAATATAATACTGTGCAAGGAAATGTACATCCTAAGGCTCCTTAAGCTGAGTAGCGTATCGTAAGTGTGCCGTGGAACATGCACACGGTAGGTCACTCTACTGAAGTCACCTACTCCATCAACCAAGGTCAACCTACGCGACGGAAGTTCGGGTCTAATACCCTCTCGACCAAGTCTAAGTTCCGTAAGGTCAAGCCTAGGTTCCGAATATATATACGCCCTAGACTCCGCATAGTCAAACATAGACTCCAACTAAGGTTAACCAAGCGCTCTGATACCAACTTTGTCACTACTCGAAATGGCACACGACTGGCACTTGAATCATATGAAGTCTATAGGACCCTATCTAATTCAAGTATGCCAAGAAATCCCAGAAATCTAAACCATTTAAAGAAAGAAGTGAAGAAAACATGTTTAACAACAAGGGGTTTTTAAATAACATAAGCAGAATATGCATTTTAAAATCTCGAGTGTTTTAAGAAAATTTCGGCAGAGCTTCCTTTGTAAAAACTGGCCCCAAACGGGGTAAACATGAATAATATATGCACAATGATAAAAGGCATCCCCAAGCGGGAGCTATCTCTTCGTTAATCGACGGTCACAACCACGCAAGCAATATAATATACAACGCCGAAGGGCGAGGATCAAAACTCAGAGGAAACTCAAAATCATCAAGAAAACCATAATAATACAAGCCCAACTCTACAGTCGAAAGAATAATACGCTGGTTTTCTAAGTCTGAAACAATATACAAGTCTGGTTGATGGAGTTTCTATATACAACAATGAAAATAATATACAAGAGTGGTCACGATGCGAGTGAACCTGTAAGTCGATGTAGTACACCCCAATACTTGTGGGGAGGCGGAATTTTCAAAAACGAACTTGTTTAGTGAACGAACATCGACTAACCGCTTGAATCGAAGCTAAACTATAAATAACCAAACACAAAGTGTTTCTTAACTATTGTGTTTAGGGATTATACCTAATGAAACCAGTCCTTCATCTTTACGATCTCCTTGTTCTCCTCGGCCTTCTCTAGGTAGTAGACGATCCACCCGAGAGCAAAACTCCAAGCTAAACCTCTAAACTTGAGGCAACTAACCTTCTTGGATTGCTAATCAAAGAAGATAGAATGAAATAGAGTGATGGTTATGGATTGATTAGTCTTTCTAATCCTTTGATCTCAACTCATGAGGTGTAAGGATTAGGGTTTGAAGATGAGAGCTTGAGGAGAGAGAAGATGATGATGATAATGAGATTGTGAGTATAATAACATATTATGAAGCATTCTCATTAAAGAATAAATGAATAAATGTGATGAATAAGCATGCTTCATAAATGTTAAGTGGTGATTCATTAAGCATGTGTCATTAATCATTTATGGTGCAATAATGACAATGATGAATCACTCTCATGACTCACAAATCTTATCCAAAGTATATGCCATCTAAACCTCCTTAGTCACATCTTCTAGAAGCTTCTCGCACAATTACGAGAATGCCCCTCCAATCCGCAAAAATACGGAAAAACTTTAGACTGAAAAAATCCAATAACCGGATACCAGTAACTGGCTTAAACCAAAGCCGACTGGTAAAAACTGTCCGAAAGTCGTACGCGCGTAAACGCACGTATGCGTCCGAACCCTTGTCGTAAAACCATACGACCTCTATATCGTTTCGCCTGGAATAGGAAACTCTCTGTGTGGGACTCTAGAGACTCGACTACTACGCTGGCAGTGGGTTTAACCACAGACCGCAAGCGGCACTAGCTGTACGTAACGGTCCCCAGGTAGTTGTCGATAAGAAGGCCGATGAGAAAACCCATCCGAACTCCTACTGAGTCTGATGTGACAATCTCCATACAGTCCGGTCCGTTCGTCCAAGACTATCGCATATCGGGCCTAGGGGGCGGCAAGCGTCAGTCCCCTAATAGCGGTATAAGTCGTGTCGGAGGGAAGCCCATTACACCCTGAGAAACTACTGGAACCTACCAGCAAATCTCGCTTGCCCTGGCCAGGGACTTTGCGTAATGGCTCTCTGACACATCACGATATCTACTCCCAATACCAGGAGGGACGAATCCTGTCTAACCGCCACTGCCTCCAAGTGCTCGGGACTGCACCCAACTGCTACCTGTTTGCACGACTCCTTTGAGCCGTGGTAGGGTAGCAATCTAAGAACAATGGGACACACTCGAGGCGAAGTAGCAGTGTCAAGTCTGCGGACTACGCTGTACTCATGTCACCTGGGAACTGTTCACTGACGACTGGTATAAAACCAACCAACAGTTCCCTGTGAGTTCTGTCCGGTGTACCCGTAACCTAACGAGCACCTGTATACTATCTCCAGTACGACGTACTGACGGCTGTGGGACAGACCATCTCCCCAACTGGGATGAGAAGCGTACACACTAGTCTACTCCGGTTTATCGATGCTCTGTCTCAATAATCCAACGACCAGGGACCTGAATAAGGATGTGCTTGTAGACTACCCAGCCCCCACTAGTGTGACTGCCATCACAACGCTGGTAAACAAGCAAGATCCTAAGAGCTCTATCAATACGTACACTCACATATTAAGATAGAAAAACCAAGTAGCATACTACCATGTTTAGCAAGACTGTTATATACATGTGAATATCCCAAGCTTCCATTAAGTAATATACAAACTAGTATGATACAGTAATGGCCTTCTAGGGCATAAACACTAACAATCTCCCACTTGCACTAGGGCCATGTACTGGCATATCGTAGACCAATGATCTCGAGTAGCCTCTCGAACTGAATCTGAGGAAGGGCCTTTGTGAATGGATCAGCAATGTTCTCTTCTGAAGCAACTCTCCGAACCTCGATCTCCTGACGATCAATGATCTCCCTGATCAGGTGATACCGCCTCAAGATGTGTCTGGACTTTTGATGGGACCTTGGTTCCTTCGCTAAAGCTATAGCTCCGTTGTTGTCGCAATACAAAGGTATTGGATCAACTATGGCAGGAACCACCTGAAGTTCTGTTAGGAACTTCTTCATCCAGACTGCTTCTTTTGCGGCATCGCAAGCAGCTATATACTCCGCTTCCATCGTTGAGTCAGCAACGGTGTCCTGCTTGGAGCTCTTCCAGCACACCGCCCCTCCATTGAGGGTAAAGACATAACCCGACATGGACTTGGAATCGTCCTTATCACTCTGGAAGCCGGAATCAGCAAAGGCCTCCAACCTGAGGTCTTTTGCGCCGTAAACCAAGAACATCTCCTTAGTCCTCCTCAGGTACTTGAGAATGTTCTTTACTGCTCTCCAGTGGTTCTCCCCTGGGTCTGACTGATACCGGCTTACCACGCTTAGTGCGTAAGCTACATCTGGTCTGGTGCACAACATCGCATACATTATAGAGCCTACCGCAGAAGCGTAGGGTATAATAGACATGCGTTCCCTTTCCAAATCAGTCTTGGGAGACATCTCTTTGGAGAGGGTGATTCCGTGACAAGCCGGTAGATTACCGCGCTTAGAATCTTCCATACTGAATCTTTTTAGTACAGTGTCGATATACCTGGACTGCGAAAGTCCCAACATCCTCTTGGATCTATCACGATAGATCCGGATCCCCAGAATGTAAGAGGCATCACCCAGGTCTTTCATGGAGAACCTGTGTGACAAGAATCCTTTGACAGATTGTAGCATAGGAATGTCATTTCCTATCAATAGAATGTCATCCACGTACAAGACGAGGAATACGACACTTCTGGCTACAACTTTACTATATATGCACGGCTCATCTGGATTTTTGATAAAGTCATATTCTTTGACTGTCTCATCAAAACAAATGTTCCAACTCCGCGATGCCTGCTTTAGTCCATAAATAGACTTAAGCAGCTTGCATACTTTCCCGCTGCTCCCACTCTGATTGAAACCCTATGGCTGATCCATATAGACGCTCTCTTCTAAATTTCCATTCAGAAAAGCCGTCTTTACGTCCATCTGCCAGATTTCATAATCATGGAAGGCAACAATAGCAAGAAGGACCCGAATGGATTTGAGCATAGTCACTGGAGAAAAAGTTTCGTCATAGTCCAAACCAGGTCTTTGACGAAAACCCTTTGCAACAAGTCTAGCCTTATTGGTTTCCACCTGTCCATCTACACCAATCTTTTTCTTGAAGATCCATTTGCATCCTATGGGTTTTACCCCATCTGGAGCAAAGTCCAAAGTCCATACTTTGTTGGTGTACATGGACTCCATTTCGGTCCGCATTGCATCTAGCCATCGTACCGAGTAGCCGCTCTGGATAGCCTGCTGAAAGTCAGTAGGTTCATCATCTTCTATGATGCAATCCTCTCTATCCCCGTCTATGAGAAAACCGTAGTATCTGTCAGGCGGATGAGACGGCCTACTACTCCTGCGGAGGGGTGCGGGAATGTTCTGTTCTTCTTGAACCTCTGGTTCTAGCAAACTTTCAGTAGCAGCTTGTGGTTCTAGAATTTCTTCCAGTTCTACTGCGCTCCCACTCTTCTGATTTTCTAAAAATTCAGTTTCTAAGAAGTGGGCATGACGAGAAACAAAAACCTTTTGTTCCTCTGCGTAATAGAAATAATATCCCTTGGAGTTCTTTGGATATCCCACAAGCTTACACGGTACTGAACGTGCCTCGAGCTTGTCCACATGCTGCTTTTTTACAAAAGCTAGACACCCCCATGTTCTAAAATGTTTTAGACAGGGTTTCTTCCCACTCCACATCTGATATGGTGTGGTAGGCATAGTCTTGGTTGGAACCTGGTTCAAAAGATATGCCGCTGATTCTAGCGCATAACCCCAGAAAGATCGCGGTAACTCAGCATTACTCATCATGGATCGTACCATATCCAATAGGGTTCGATTCCGTCTCTCCGATACACCGTTGTGCTGTGGAGTGTATGGAGGAGTAAGCTGAGAGAGAATTCCTTTCTCTTTTAGGTAACCTAGGAACTCGGCACTTAAGTATTCTCCACCTCGATCAGATCTCAGTGTCTTAATACTTTTGCCTGCTTGGTTTTCCGCTTCACTCTTATATTCCAGGAATTTCTCAAAGGCCTCTGATTTATGCTTCATTAAGAAAACATATCCATACCTACAGAAATCATCTGTAAAAGTAATGAAGTAGGAATAACCACCTCTCGCATGTGTAGACATTGGACCACATACATCGCTGTGTATGAGTCCTAAGAGCTCGCTCGCTCTTACTCCTTGTCCAGTGAATGGAGTCTTTTTCATCTTTCCTTTGAGACAAGATTGACAAGTGTCATAAGATTGATATTCGAACGAGTCTAAATATCCTTCTCTATGCAACTTAGTCAACCTTCTCTCATTGATGTGACCCAGTCTACAATGCCATAAGAAAGCTTTATTTAAATCTGGAGACTTTCTTTTTAGTGTGTTCTGGACATTGAAAATTTGGAGTTGGTTTAAAACATATATTCCGTTATTTAGTGTACCTAACCCAATCAAACCATGATTAAGGTGGATGTTGACAACATCTCTTACAAACGTGAAATCATAACCTTTATTTGATAACAAGGAAACTGATATGATATTACACGTTAAGCTTGGCACAAAATAACAGTTATGTAAAACCAAAATGTGTCCACTCGTCAATCCTAGGTGATAATCCCCGACGGACGCAGCTCCCACGCTAGCTCCGTTAGCAACCTTGAGGATCATATTACCATCCTTCAGCACTCTACGGTTTCTCAGTGCCTGCAATGAATTGCAAATATGAGATCCTGATCCGGTATCCAATACCCAGGAAGTAGAGTTGATCGACAGACAATTTTCAATTACAAACACACCTGAAGTCGAAGCCACAACTTGCTTCGGTTCCTGGTTCTTGGCGTTCCACGCCTTGCAATCCTTCTTCCAGTGCCCTTTCCTGTGACAATGGAAGCACTCATCCTGACCTACTACCGGTGCTGCAAACTTTTTCTTTCCCTTCCCTCTCACCTTACTCACACCTCCTCTAGGTTTGGGTGCGGCCTTCTTCTTCCTTCCTTTGGCCCTAGCCTTGGACCCGGAAGAAGATGTACCGCCAACAAACATAGCGGGTGTTTCCCTTGCCTTCTGCAAGGTGCCCTCTGCACTCCTTAACAAGTTCAGGAGTTCCGCAAGTTCAACTTCTTTTCCTTGAAGATTGAAGTTGAGGATAAACTGGGCATAGGTGGGAGGAAGGGACTGGAGAATAAGGTCTGTATAGAGCTCATTATCCAAAGTCGTCCCAAGGTCTGCGAGCTCTTCTATATAGCCGATCATCTTTAGGACATGTTCCCCTACCGATGACCCGACAGCCAACCTCGCTCGAAATAAGTTCTTTAAGGTCTCGTATCTTGCTATACGAGATTGCTCTCCATAAAGTTCCTTTGTATGGAGAAATATGCCATCTAGGGTCATATCCTCGTGCCTCCTCTGATGTTCATTGTTCATCGAGGCAAGCACGATGCACTTGGCTCTCGCGCAATCTAAATCCCAAGTTTTGCGGATTTCCTTATCCGCATTACTGGATTTGGGACCAGGGACAGCAGGTGCCGTAGCGGTGAGGACGTACCCCAGTTTGTCATAGGTCAAAGCCATTTTGACATTCCGCAGCCAATCTTTATAGTTTGGCCCCGTCAGTATATTTTTCTCTAAAAGTAACTTAAGTACAGTCATTTTCAGGGTCGCTGCAATTAGGAGAGAGAGAAGAAAACTCTTTAGCATGATGCTCTTGCAAGTTTAGAGTGGTTTTTAGTTTATCTAAACTGGATGGCTCCCACTGTTTCTCGAATCCTTCCTCAAACCATAAAAGAAGAATTAGCCAGGACTATTCTCACCGTACAATACTTGCTTAACCGTTCAGCCAGGCTGGTGTCGGTACTTCGAGGGAGGTTTTCCAACGCTTTCGCGAAGTTCCTTAATTAAATAACCTCTTTTCTCTGGGGGCGTAACCCCGCTGACACTTTTCTGGACACCTACTAGGTTTATAGCATTGATCGTTAAGTGACGAATATCCTGATAAGTAGCATATACTCACAGTAGGATCGGGATCCAAATATCATCGTATGATAATGTTGAAGGAATCCTACCAACATTCATCAAACTCCAAATGGTATGCATCTCTTTGCAAATTTCAGTTTCTTTAGAAATTCCCGATATGGATTTTTGCCCCATGCTCTTATGATCTTGACTAAAGGCCAATAAATCATAAGTCACATGTCAAGTTCTGCCCATCATTATCCTGTTGATTTGAACCCATCCGTATACTCTTGACTAAGGGCCAAACAAAGTAATACGACTGTCCCAAACCAACTCATCTATCTATGCAACAAATGAATACCCCAGCAGCTACCAATCACTATGTCTTGACTAAGGGCCAAACAAACATAGCTTGAATACTACTGACTATTCATAAGAAATGATGGAGGGCTACGACTGGTTTTGGCGAAACCGTGAACGTAGTGAACTTGATATAACCGTAGGAACCTGATAGCTTTTAAAAGGAGTGGTTAAATCTCCGTATTTAAAAATATCTGTTTTTAAAATAACCGAGTGGTTTCTTTTAAATTGTTCCAACGATTTAAACTTGGTTTATTTTCTTTGCATTATAGATAATGCGTCCCATCATTAACCTATCATTGCAGAAAACAACGAAAATACAACGTCCTCTTATGCCATCCGCATTCGCCATGGGGTCCCGTCATTACCCGTTAGGTTACTTAACTAACGACAGAGCGGGGGCTGGGCTAGCGCGGGTGTAAAACATAAGTGACGTCTAAATAGCTATCATATATATAGATATTTTACATTCGTCTGACGCAATGATATTCATTCCAGAACACAGATAAACAATATTGGATTTGCAAGCAATCTGTATTTCTTTTGAGCCTGCAAGAAAAGACAGATTACACAGTTGTGATGAATAGTCGTTACCCCACCCTCGACCCCTACGGCTACGGCAAACTACCCACCCGGCAGTTTGTGTAGCCCACCTTGGGTCAGTCCTAGGAGCAAAAACAGTAAAATGAAATAATACATCGGTGGCTACAACCGCAATCTGGATGTGCCTCGCAAAATAATATTACAACAAATTACATTTACAACAAATGAATTAAATAATAACCCATTGCTAAACCCCGGCTATACACCACAACAGTCCAATACAGTTTATATGCGCAAACAGATATAACCATTTCAGAAATGTGCAACCCCCTGCCAACTGACATACTAGCAGTTAGGGGAGGTTTACGAACACATTAAACAATCACAGATATAATCCAATATGCAAATACTATACAATTTCGATCGATTAAACATCTTTAATATTGCTCCAAAAACTGCTCTGTAAACTGGAAACCTGAGCAAAATTAAAATATTCCAGAAAATCCCAAAAATCACACAGAAGCAACAGAAGAAAAATTGGTTCCTGAATTGCCAACTCAGCGGCGGAACCGCGGCGACTCAGTAGGGTGAGGCCGCGGTTCCGCGGCGCGTTAGACGATTCAGGGAACCAGTTTTCTTGGGTGTTCTTATAATGTCTTGTCAAGCTTTCTGAACGAACCTGAAAAATTTTTGGATATCGTTTTAAATTCGACAGAAACTGATATTTTTTAGGGTTTTCCGGCTTCGTTTTTCCGTTCGAAATTCATACAAATTTGCAATTAAGTTATTTATTGTTTAGCGAGGCTCTGATACCACTGTAAGTCGATGTAGTACACCCCAATACTTGTGGGGAGGCGGAATTTTCAAAAACGAACTTGTTTAGTGAACGAACATCGACTAACCACTTGAATCGAAGCTAAACTATAAATAACCAAACACAAAGTGTTTCTTAACTATTGTGTTTAGGGATTATACCTAATGAAACCAGTCCTTCGTCTTTACGATCTCCTTGTTCTCCTCGGCCTTCTCTAGGTAGTAGACGATCCACCCGAGAGCAAAACTCCAAGCTAAACCTCTAAACTTGAGGCAACTAACCTTCTTGGATTGCTAATCAAAGAAGATAGAATGAAATAGAGTGATGGTTATGGATTGATTAGTCTTTCTAATCCTTTGATCTCAACTCATGAGGTGTAAGGATTAGGGTTTGGAGATGAGAGCTTGAGGAGAGAGAAGATGATGATGATAATGAGATTGTGAGTAACATAACATATTATGAAGCATTCTCATTAAAGAATAAATGAATAAATGTGATGAATAAGCATGCTTCATAAATGTTAAGTGGTGATTCATTAAGCATGTGTCATTAATCATTTATGGTGCAATAATGACAATGATGAATCACTCTCATGACTCACAAATCTTATCCAAAGTATATGCCATCTAAACCTCCTTAGTCACATCTTCTAGAAGCTTCTCGCACAATTACGAGAATGCCCCTCCAATCCGCAAAAATACGGAAAAACTTTAGACTGAAAAAATCCAATAACCGGATACCAGTAACTGGCTTAAACCAAAGCCGACTGGTAAAAACTGTCCGAAAGTCGTACGCGCGTAAACGCACGTATGCGTCCGAACCATTGTCGTAAAACCATACGACTCTATATCGTTTTGCCTGGAATAGGAAACTCTCTGTGTGGGACTCTAGAGACTCGACTACTACGCTGGCAGTGGGTTTAACCACAGACAGCAAGCGGCACTAGCTGTACGTAACGGTCCCCAGGTAGTTGTCGATAAGAAGGCCGATGAGAAAACCCATCCGAACTCCTACTGAGTCTGATGTGACAATCTCCATACAGTCCGGTCCGTTCGTCCAAGACTATCACATATCGTGCCTAGGGGGGCGGCAAGCGTCAGTCCCCTAATAGCGGTATAAGTCGTGTCGGAGGGAAGCCCATTACACCCTGATAAACTACTGGAACCTACCAGCAAATCTCGCTTGCCCTGGCCAGGGACTTTGCGTAATGGCTCAATGACACAGCACGATATCTACTCCCAATACCGGGAGGGACGAATCCTGTCTAACCGCCACTGCCTCCAAGTGCTCGGGACTGCACCCAACTGCTACCTGTTTGCACGACTCCTTTGAGCCGTGGTAGGGTAGCAATCTAAGAACAGTGGGACACACTCGAGGCGAAGTAGCAGTGTCAAGTCTGCGGACTACGCTGTACTCATGTCACCTGGGAACTGTTCACTGACGACTGGTATAAAACCAACCAACAGTTCCCTGTGAGTCATGTCCGGTGTACCCGTAACCTAACGAGCACCTGTATACTATCTCCAGTACGACGTACTGACGGCTGTGGGACAGACCATCTCCCCAACTGGGATGAGAAGCGTACACACTAGTCTACTCCGGATTATCGATGCTCTGTCTCAATAATCCAACGACCAGGGACCTGAATAAGGATGTGCTTGTAGACTACCCAACCTCCACTAGTGTGACTGCCATCACAACGCTGGTAGACAAGCAAGATCCTAAGAGCTCTATCAATACGTACACTCACATATTAAGATAGAAAAACCAAGTAGCATACTACCATGTTTAGCAAGACTGTTATATACATGTGAATATCCCAAACTTCCATTAAGTAATATACAAACTAGTATGATACAGTAATGGCCTTCTAGGGCATAAAGACTAACAGAACCCACCTACCAAAGCAATCACCCAATGTAGAAGCAGTGTGCCAGAAAGCCGCAATGAAACCTGTACGGTAAAAACCTGCAAGAACCGTGGCACAACAGGGGTGATTTGCCAACTCGTGAGTAGAAAACATCACAAAGCAGAAATCGTATGTATGACTCAATCCTAGGTCAATACGATCAATAATATATATCCTCAATATGATAAAGTCCGAAGCATGATAAGGTGGCAAGGGTAACCATCTATACATAAGTGTAATACCAAGTGCTCGTGTCAGTGCCTCAGGTAGCAACATATCATAAATATGAGGTAACATCAATGAAAACAGTGCCAACTATAGCATCAAGTCTATAAGTATGTGGATATCATCCAACTATGTAATCAATGCCTGTATGCATATAGATCTCGTCCACTGGTCAACCAATGACACCAAAACATCATGCATGTAAATATCATAAAGCATATGCATGACAGTATGAGGATATAAATCAACGTGTGTCCCTGACGACACATCAAAATCATGGAACCTGAGTGTCAAGCATCGACACTCAAAAATCTCATTAAACCTGTGCCCAGCATCGGCACGTAAATCCTCATATATCGGGCTCCGTCAGTCAGGATCGGCCCACGGGCTCCGTCTTTCCGGATCAGCCCATATCATCTTTCGACTCCGATCGGTATCCTTCGGATAACCGTCGAGCCGAAATACAATCACCGGTAGGTAGTAGTCCCTCTGCCAGGCTCACTATCTGCAGCACATCAATCCGTTCTCTTCCCGGGGTACCATACCGGGTCCACCATGTACCCGCAATCGGCTTTATCCAACTCCTTGAATCGGGTTTCACATGTCATACATCTCAGAACCGATAAACACATGGTGGACGCACAGAAATATGATATCAAGGGTAACCGGGTTTTTAAAACAATACATACTCTCTTTTGAAATAACCACGGTTCCCAAATCCAGAAATCTCATGAAAACAACATATCTTAAAGTGTATAATCATACATCATGATGTATGCGACATATAACAGAAATGGAAACATATCCGTATATCTTGCAACATAGAACAGTAATATGCACATATCGAGGGAAAACCGCTCTTTTAAAATGAATCAAGTATAAAAATATATCTTGCGGTTCCCAAATCTCGTAAATCAAGCCAGAATCATATATGTATGTCCAAATATGTCTGTACGCAAGTATGGGTGTAGAATATGTGTGTACACAAGTATGAGTGTACAATATGTATGTACGCAAGTATGTCATGCAAGGGGTCATATCCTGATGGAACAGTCCTACTGTGTAGTGACATGGCAATTATCGATGATGATGTTTGTGAGACGGAAAGCAGGTGTACGTGGAATATACGCATCATCGATAATGGTGCTGGTGTCCTGACAGCATGGGTTTAATATAACAATAAACACATTTAAACGTGCAATGCGATGCGAATAACAAGAATATGCGGAAAATGAATAATAAACACAACAGTGAAGAATCTACATCAATATATATATGTCTTATAGTTTTGCCATTTGAGATAACACGAATCGTGGGTTTTAGAAAAAAAATAGGGGCTACGGTGCTTTTAGGAAAAGATGCGTCTTTTAAAAATATCCGTAGAATCCCTTGGCCTGTTATAAAAATACTCACGATTCGTTAGTTTTTGAAATATGTATGACTCGAGTCTTGTCTAATATCTATAAGTGGACTACAGGACTGATCGAAAGGTAAGGAAACCACCTAAATCTGAGTCAATACATATAAATATAATAGTCGGTGATCCCGCCTTAATATTATCACATACGATACAATATAAAACATGACATCTTCGAGTCAAGAGTGCTGCTCTATCATTAATATGAAGTTCGTACGGTAAATCCATCGTACGACATCCCAATCTGGGTACGGGTCTAATATCACATTCATCTCATCATTTATGTGGTATCCTTATCATCATCTCACATGAACTGGGGTACTGATCTAAGTCTAATACCAACTGATACTATATATATATATATATATATATATATATATATATATATATACGTGTATGAAAACATACGCCTAAGGCCTGCTATAATCTCATGTCGTATCTTATAATACGAACCATATCATATCACCGATCTCATGGCACCATGCCCAATCTCATCGACTCATCTCCAAATACCATATACAATCCTCATCATCCATGAGTAGGTATACGTGTACGTGTATATATATAAAAATATATATATAAATATATATATAGTCTCAAATCTATGTGTGAATATCTATATATACATATCCCCATATATGCACAAGTATAACAAAGTAAGCACGTGTGTGCGTGTGGGTGTAACCTTATTCTTGGACTCGCGACTAAACTAACTAGCGACACCATCATCCAATGATACAAGAAATTATCCACGACTCCCAAAGTCTATATAGATTATCATAACCTTACGATAACATAAAAATATATCCATTCAAAATATATACTATACACTATACTACGAACTGCGGGGGTGCTATATGCCATCTACCCAACTTCCCCCGTAGATATAAACTACTCACTTGCTCTTGCTTGTCTATGTCGATGCCTCTATCCTCTTCTTCATTGTCTCGAAATCCCCATGGGGTACCTACATATCATAACACATGGAAAATGCATATTAAAATCAAGTCAGAAGCCAAAACGGCAAACGTTCCGCTCATAGGTCAAAACCTATAACCTCGCATGCAAAACACTATCAACAACCCTAGTCGGGGACGTTCAAACGCCACACGACAGAAACAAAATTTCAAATACCAAGTCCAAGTTCATTAAAAGCCGTAAACGAAATCAGAATTCTTGAAAATTAGCTCCAGATTTTACTCTAGGCCAAACTAGCCAATTTTTCATACAGGAGGGGTTTAATTTACTTGAGATAAAGCAACAAAACCAATACGAACCCATTTGAACCCGGTCTAGCCGAAAATTGCGGCCAGAACGAAAATTTTTGCGGCTATGGAGAGGAATTAGGGTCTAGGTTTTCAGTGGGGGTCCTATGTTGCCTGCATGTATCACTGTCTTCGCTAAATATTTTTCAGGTCACCCGGGTGTTAGCAGATTTCATTATACCCTCACAGAATCCATAATTCGCCGATATCGGGTTTCTATGTTCATAATCCGGGGTTTAGGTCTCAGGTTCAATCCACTAAATCATCACAACAGCGGTTGTATAGCCTCTACTAACCTCAATTATGCTTTTAGAATCAATTCAAACCCTAACCCTAACTTGGAATTTCTACGCCTCACTAAACGACCTTAAATCGGTTCTAATTAAACATATATGTAAAAGAAATGGAAATACTATGCTAATGGTTAAGAGAATACCTCATTTGGCCCTCATGGATCCCTTAGAGCACCAAAATGCAAACTTTCTTGGTCCATGGTGTAGCTTGTGAGCTTGTGCATGTTTTTTGTGAGGTGGGGGATGAGCTTTGGTGTTTGTTTTGATGATGTTTTGAGGGTTTGTAGTGGAGGGGGTGTGAGGTGCTGCCATGGGCTGAAGAGAAGAGAGGGAGAAGATGAAGATGAGGAAAGAAACAAGAACCCAAGTCCATGCTTTGACCCATCACCCACTCTCTCTCTCATGCCCATCCCTCATTTTTTATTCTTTTCCATTTTCATTTCTTTTGTTTGTTTTCTTTTCTCTTCTCAATTAAACACAAACCATGCATGAAAAAAGAGAAAAAAACCATGATAAAATGTAACAAGTGTTAAAATGACATGTGCATGTTATGTGCACAAAACAAGCTTAATGCACGATTAGCGATATTTAATCGCGATTAGCATTAAAATATTGTGTAATAAATCACAATTAACTTAAAATTGCTTAATTCATATAAAAACCCCTCTTTTAGTAATTTCTATAATTTTTCCAATTTTTTTTCCAATTTATCGGTATTTAATTATACAGCCTTTTTAAAATATTCAATATAATATTATTTAATTATAAAAATCTCCAAAAATAATATTTTATTTTTCTGAAATGCTACAGAAACTGTCAGATCCCCAATAACCCAATAAGTTATGCAGATACGAAACTTATAACCAACCGAGATACAATTGATAACACTTATTAGTTTATGTTAGTGTATATGCCCTAGAGGCCATTACTGTATCATACTGGTTTGTATATTACTTAATGGAAGCTTGGGATATTCACCTTGTATATACAATCTTGCTCAAAATAGTAGTATGCTACTTGGTTTGTTTCTACTTCAATGTGTACATGTGTTTGTTTTATACACATTAGTGGAACCCTTAGGATCTTTGCTTGATTACCAGCGTTGTGATGGCAGTCACACTAATGGAGGCTGGGTAATCTGTAAGCATATCCTTACGCAGGTCCCTAGTCACAGGACTATCAAGACAGGGCATCGATACTCCGGAGTAGACTAGTGCATGCGCTTCTCATCCCAGTGTGGGAGACGGTCTGTCCCACAGCCGTCAGTACGTCGTACTTGAGATAGTATGTGGGTGCTCGTTTGGTTACGAGTACACTGGACAGGACTCGTCGGGAACTGACTAGTTGGTATTATACCTATCGTCAGTTATCAGTTCCCAGGTGACATGAGTACAGCTTAGTCCGCTGACTTGACACTGGCACTTCGCCTCGAGTGTGTTCCCACTGCACTTTGATTACTACCCTACCACGGCTCAAAGGAGTCGTGCAAACAGGTAGTGGTTGGGTGCAGTCCCGAAGCACTTGGAGGCAGTGACGGTTAGACAGGATTCGTCTCTCCCGGTATTGGGGGTTGACATCGCGCTGTGTCTAGGAGAGCCATTACACGAGTAGTCCCTGGCCAGGGCAAGCGAGATATACTGGTAGGCTTCCAGTGTCATCTCAGGGTGTTTTGGGCTTCACTCCGACATGACTTGTACCGCTATTAGGGGACTGACGTTTACCGCCCCCTAGGCCCGGCATGCGATGTATCAGACGAACAGACCGGACTGTACGGAGACTGTCACATTCAGACTCAGTAGGAGTTCAGATGGGGTTCATCTCGTCAGTCTTCTTATCGGCATCTACCTGGGGATCGTTACGCAGAGCTAGTGCCGCTTGCGGTCTGTGGTTAAACCCACTGCCAGCGTAGTGTCGAGTCTTTAGAGTCCCACACAGAGGGCTATTCGCCATTGGGCAAAACAGAGTAGAGGTCGCATGGTTTTGCGACAGGGTTCGTTCTCATCCGCGCACTTGTGCACTTTTGGAGTCCGGACTGATATTACTAGCGGGCTCTGGTTTGAGCCAGATACTAGTATATTTTTTGGGGTTAGTTTTATCTCATTGTGTTCATGTTCCTCAGAACAAGAATGCGGGTGTGTATGCACAGTTGATTGAGGCGGAGGAAGAGGATTTTCATTAGGGTTTCGGAATGGGTGTGTATGCACAGTTGACAGTCGTCTTTTTTCCAAACCCTAATGAATTTATGATATATCAATTAATGATATTAATTAAATGAAATTGTGTCATGGTTGGGTTTGTTGACTTGTTGACCAAGGTTGACTTGTTGACCATGGTTGAAACTTTGACTATCATCATTACATATCAAAGATGCTCTTTGATTCTAGCAAAACATTTAATGTGTGTAATGATAATTGTCATTCCAAACCATCCATCAACTATTTCGTTTAGATTATTATTATTAATTTGATAATTCATTTCTTATTATGTTATGGTTGTAAAAAGGAGTTTCATTCTATCATAACACTTCTCTCTCCTCTCTTCTTCTTCCTCCTCCTCTAGTTCAAGGAGACTTACTCTCATGTGTTGAGAAACCCCCTCCTTGAGATAAAAACACCCCAAAACCACTCTCTACTCACTCTAGGGTTAGAGGTCTAGTAAGCCAAAGACCCTAGTTCTCTCAAAGTTCGAGAAAGGAGCCCGAAGGTTGAACCCTCAGGTGGATTCATCTTTGACGGAAAAAGGCGACGAGGAAAGCACCATCCAAGCTCTACAAAGGTTTCAAGAAGAAGGAGTTCAAGTTAGGTATAACATCTTTTCCGAGTAGCTAACTCTCTTTAGCTTGGTTGCTAGTTTAGTTTAGAAAAGATCCCGACTTTTGTTAGTCCATGTTGCCTAATGCGCTAATTTTTTTTTTATACCGTTTCCGCATCCCCGCAAGAACCGGGGTTGGCAACGTGGACTTACAGTGGTATCAGAGCCAAACTAAACTTAAACTAGCTTAGCAGTAAAGTGTATTGAAGTTCGATCGGAAAAACCACAAAAAACCTAAACATCAAAACCCTAACTTTCTGTTGAAATTTTTTGTGCTCTAAAGATAAAAAGTTTTACTCCAAAAATCGGCTCAGGGTTTTGTGAAGACACCCACCAAAAACGGTCGCCTGAACCCTTCAAACCGCCGCGGTTCCGCGGCAATGGGTATACATTTGCCGCGGAACCACCGCCGTTTTGGCTTGTCTCGTGACCGGGTTTAGTGCAATGTTCTTCTGGTAGGGTTTTGGGATTTTTAAGATGGTTTATTTGTGCCCAGGTTTTCCAGAAAAGAAATTTGTTTTTGGGGGCCTATAAATACGTATTTTTGATCGAACTTCACTATACTTTGACTAATCGGTTATATTTTTGATGTTTATATGTATTGAACGTCGGCTAATCGCTATATGTCGATTAGTCGGGGTTATACATATCTGTGATCTGTGTTTGATGATGGTATGTGTATATGAATGCGTTGGACTGTCGCGGGTGAATAGCCGGGGTGGATGTGTGATGAGTGTTTCTTTTTCTTTCATTCATGTAATATGTAAATTGATGTAATATTATTTGTATGGCCGCACAACCGGGTCGGGGTTGTAGCCATCATTGTATAATTCTTTTTACTGTTTTTGCTTCTAGGATAGACCCATAGAGGGGGTGCATAAACTACCGGGTATCTCGAAGTGCCGAGTGGCCTACTCACGGCGTTGAGGGAGGTTGCTCCACTTCGGGTACTTGGCGGGTAGATTGCCGCACCCGTAGGGGTCTTGGGTGGGGTTTTGGCTATTCACCGCGACCGTGTAATCCGCTTTTCGTTGCAGGCTCGAACAGATTGCGGATTCCTAGTATATCCAATGTATTCATTTGTGATCGGTAATGTCTATCATTGCTTATATATAATAACTATTTAGGCGTTGCTTATGTTTTACAGCCGTGCTAGCCCAGCCCCCGCTCTGTCGTTAGTTAAGTAACCTAACGGGTGATGACGGGGCCCCGTGGCGAATGCGAATGGCATAAGTGTACGTCATATTTTGGTTGTTTTCTGCAATGGTAGGATTAACTGATGGGACGCATTAAAAGAACTAATGCAAGAAAATAAACCAAGTAAAAGTCGTTGGAACACTTTCGAAAAACCACCCGGTTCTTTTCAAAACCAACTTTTAAATGAGGAGCTTGAGCCACTCTTTTTAAAAGCTATCTCGTTCCATCGATTATATCAAGTTCACTACGTTCACGGTTTTACCAAAACCATTCGTAGCCCTCCGTCGTTTCGCATGAATAAGCAATAGTATTCAAGCTATGTATGTTGGCCAAAGTCAAGGCATAGTGATTGGTAGCTATTGGGTATTCATGTGTAGCATAGATAGATCCGTTGGTTTGGGACAGTCGTACTGCCATTTTGGCCAAAGTCAAGGGTAGGTACGGGTGGATCCAAATTAACCTGGATAGTGACGGGTAGAACTTGACATGTGACTTATGATATTTTGGCCAAAGTCAAGGTCATAAGAGCATGGGGCAAAAATCCACATCGGGAGTTTCATAAGTACTGAAACTTACTAGATTTGCATACCATTTGGAGTGTGAAGATTCTGGTAGGATTCCTTCAGTTTCGTCACGCGATGATATTTGGATCCCGATCCTACTGTGAGTATATGCTACTCCTCGGGAAATTTCTCACTAAACGATCAATGCTATAAACCTAGTAGGTGTCTAGAAAGGTGTTACCGGGGCTACGCCCCCAGGGAAAAGAGGTTCTTAAATTAAGGAACTTCGCGAAAGCGTTGGAAAACCTCCCTCGAAGTACCGACACTGGCCTGGCTGAACGGTTAAGAAAGTATTGTGCGGTAGGATTGATCCCGACTAATTCTTCTTTTATGGTTTGAGGAGGGATTCGAGAGACAGTGGGAGCCATCCTGTTTAGACAAACTAAAAACCATTCTAAACTTGCAAGAGCATCGTGCTGAGTGTTTCTTCTCTCTCTCCTAATTGCAGCGACCAATCGACATGACTGGACTTAAGTTACTTCTAGATAAAAACATACTGACAGGGCCAAACTACAAAGATTGGCTCAGGAATGTCAAAATAGCAATCACTTACGACAAGCTGGGGTATCTTCTTACCACCAAAGCTCCCCCCGTCCCAGGTCCTACCTCCAGCGTCGCGGATAAGGAAATCCGTAAGACTTAGGAGATTGATTGCGCGAAGGCCAAGTGCCTCGTGCTTGCCTCTATGGACAACGAACATCAGAGGAGGCACGAGAATATGGACCTGGAATCCATATTTCTTCATACAAAAGAACTGTATGGAGAGCAGTCTCGTATCGCAAGATACGAAGTGTCGAAGAAGTTATTTTTGGCAAAATTGGCCGTCGGATCATCGGTAGAGGAACACATGCTTAAGATGATTGGCTACATTGAGGAGCTCGCGGAACTTGGGAACACGTTGGAGAGTGAGCTCTATACGGACTTGATTCTCCAGTCCCTTCCTTCCACTTACGCCCAGTTTATACTGAACTTCAACTTACAAGAAAAAGAGGTTGAACTTTGAGAACTCCTCAACATGCTGAGGAGCGCAGAGGGCACCCTACAGAAAAGTAGGGAAACATCCACTTTGTTTGTAGGAGGATCTTCTTCTTCTAGGTCCAAGGCGAAAGCGAAGGGAAAGAAGAGGAAAGCCCCGCCAAACCAAGGGGCGGTGTTAGTAAAGTGGATACGAAGGGAAAGGCAAAGGCAACAAAGATAGCGGGGAAGCTTGTGGGTAAAGAAGAATGCTTCTATTGTCATAAGAGTGGACACTGGAAGAATGTTTGCAGGGCTTGGAAGGCCAGGACATAGGAACTGAAGCAGGTTGCGGCTTCAGCTTCAGGTGTGTATGTTATTGAAAACTGTCTTTCAATAAACTCTACTTCCTAGGTATTGGATACCGGATCAGGATCTCATATCTGTAATTCTTTGCAGGCGTTGAGAAACCGTAGGGTTTTGAAGGCAGGTGACATGACCCTCAGAGTTGCAAACGGAGCTAGCATGGATGCTAAAGCCGTGGGGGATTATCACCTGGGAATGTCAGATGGGCATGTTTTGGTTTTACGTAATTGTTTTTTTGTACCCAACGCAACTTGTAATATCATTTCTGTATCTTTGGTTTCTAAAGAAGGTTATGAATTTGCGTTTGTAAGCAATGTTGTAAACATTCACCTTAATCAAGTTCTGATTGGGTCAGGTACATTGAGCAATGGTATATACGTATTAAACCAACCACAGATTTTCAATGTCCAGAATACACACAAATGAAAGTCTCCAGATATCAATCGGACTTTCTTATGGCATTGTAGACTGGGTCACATCAATGAGAGAAGGTTGACTAAGTTACATACAGAAGGATATTTGGATCCGTTCGAATATCTATCGTATGCCACTTGTCAATCCTGTCTTAAAGGAAAGATGACAAAGACTCCGTTCACTGGACACGGAGTAAGAGCGAGCGAGCTCTTGGGACTCGTACACAGCGACGTGTGCGGTCCAATGTCTACACATGCGCGAAGCGGTTATTCTTACTTCATTACTTTTACGGATGATTTTTCAAGGTACGGTTATGTCTTCTTAATGAAATAAGTCCGAAGACTTTGAAAAGTTCCAGGAATATAAGAATGAAGTAGAAAAACAAACCGGCAAAAGTATCAAGATTCTAAATCGGATCGAGGTGGAGAATACTTAAGTGCCGAGTTCCTGAATTACTTAAAAGAGAATGGAATTCTCTCTCAGCTTACTCCTCCATACACTCCGCAACATAACGGTGTATCGGAGAGACGGAACCGGACCCTATTGGATATGGTACGGTCCATGATGAGTAACGCTGAGTTACCGCGATCATTCTGGGGGTATGCACTAGAATCAGCTGCATACCTTTTGAACCGAGTTCCCACTAAGACTGTGCCTACCACACCATATAAAATGTAGTGTAGGAAGAGGCCCCATCTCAGTCACATTAAGACTTGGGGAAGTCCAGCTTTTGTCAAAAAGCAGCATGCGGACAAGCTCGAGTCACGCTCAGTACAGTGCAAGTTTGTGGGATATCCAAAGAACTCCAAGGGATATTTCTTCTACTGCGAAGAGGAACAAAAGGTTTTTGTTTCTCGTCATGCCCATTTTCTAGAACACCAGTTCTTAGAAAAGGAAATTAGTGGGAGCGCAGTAAAACTGGAAGAAATTCCAAAACCACAGACTATTACTGAAAGCTTAGTGGAACCAGAGGGTTCAAAAGAACAGGACATTTCTACGCCGCTCCGCAGGAGTAGTAGGCAGTCTCATCCGCCCGAGAGATACTACGGTTTTCTCATAGACGGGGATAGAGAGGATTGCATCATAGATTATGATGAGCCTACTAGCTTCCAGCAGGCCGTTCAGAGCGTTGACTCGGTAAAATGGCTGGATGCAATGCGGATCGAAATGGAGTCCATGTACACCAACAAAGTATGGACGTTGGACATTTCTCCAGACGGGGTAAAACCCGTAGGATGCAAGTGGATCTTCAAAAGGAAGATTGGTGTAGATGGACAGGTTGAGACCTATAAAGCTAGACTTGTTGCAAAGGGTTTTCGTCAAAGACCTGGTTTAGACTATGACGAAACCTTTTCTCCAGTGGCTATGCTGAAATCCATTCGGATCCTTCTTGCCATTGCTGCCTTCCACGATTATGAGATTTGGCAGATGGACGTAAAAACCGCTTTTCTAAATGGAAGTTTAGAGGAGTGTGTTTATATGGACCAACCAGAGGGTTTCATTCAGAGTGGGAGCAGCGGAAAGGTGTGCAAGTTGCTTAAGTCCATCTATGGACTAAAGCAGGCATCGCGGAGTTGGAACATCTGCTTTGATGAGACGGTCAAAGAATTTGGCTTTATCAAAAATCCAGATGAACCATGCATCTATAGTAGATTTGTAGCGAGAACTGTAGTACTCCTCGTTTTATACGTGGATGACATTCTCTTAATAGGAAATGACATTCCTTTGCTACAATCTGTCAAGGGGTTCTTGTCGCACAGGTTCTCCATGAAAGACCTGGGTGATGCCTCATACATCCTGGGGATCCGGATCCATCGTGATAGATCCAAGAGGATATTAGGACTTTCACAGTCCAGGTACATCGACACCATACTGAAGAGATTCAGTATGGAAGATTCCAAGCGCGGTAACCTACCGGCTTGTCACGGGATCACCCTCTCTAAAAAGATGTCTCCCAAGACTGATTTGAAGAGGGATCGCATGTCTATCATAGAATACGCTTCTGCGGTAGGCTCTATAATGTATGCGATGTTGTGTACCAGACCGGATGTAGCTTATGCACTGAGTGTAGTAAGCCGGTATCAGTCAAACCCTGGGGAGAAACACTGGATTGCGGTAAAGAACATTCTCAAGTACCTGAGAAGGACTAAGGAGATGTTCTTGGTGTATGGCGGAAAAGACCTCCAGATCGAGGCCTTTGCTGACTTCAGCTTCCAGAGTGACAAGGATGATTCCAAGTCCATATCGGGTTTTGTCTTTACCCTCAATGGAGGGGCGGTGTGTTGGAAGAGTTCCAAACAGGAAACCGTTGCAGACTCGACTATGGAAGCGGAATACATCGCTGCATCTGATGCCGCAAAAGAAGCCGTCTGGATGAGGAAGTTTTGGAAAGAACTTCAGGTGGTTCCGTCCATTGTTGATCCAATACCTCTGTATTGCGACAACAACGGGGCTATAGCTTTAGCGAAGGAACCAAGGTCCCATCAGAAATCCAGACACATCTTGAGGCGGTATCACCTGATCAGGGAGATCGTGGATCGCCAGGAGATCGAGGTTCGGAGGGTTGCTTCAGAAGAAAACTCTGCAGATCCATTCATCAAGGCCTTGCCCCAGACTCAGTTCGAGCGGCTGATCGAGATGATAGGTCTTCGATACGCCAGTACATGGCCTTAGTGCAAGTGGGAGATTGTTAGTGTATATGCCCTAGAGGCCATTACTGTATCATACTGGTTTGTATATTACTTAATGGAAGCTTGGGATATTCACCTTGTATATACAATCTTGCTCAAAATAGTAGTATGCTACTTGGTTTGTTTATACTTCAATGTGTACATGTGTTTATTTTAGTATATCACCTATACACATTAGTGGAGCCCTTAGGATCTTTGCTTGATTACCAGCGTTGTGATGGCAGTCACACTAGTGGGGGCTGGGTAATCTATAAGAATATCCTTACGCAGGTCCCTAGTCGCAGGACTATCGAGACAGGGCATCGATACTCCGGAATAGACTAGTGCATGCGCTTCTCATCCCAGTGTGGGAGACGGTCTGTCCCACAGCCGTCAGTACGTCGTACTTGAGATGGTATGCGGGTGCTCGTTAGGTTACGAGTACACTGGACAGGACTCGTCGGGAACTGACAAGTTGGTATTATACCTATCGTCAGTTATCAGTTCCCAAGTGACATGAGTACAGCTTAGTCCGCTGACTTGACACTGGCACTTCGCCTCGAGTGTGTTCCCACTGCACTTTGATTACTACCCTACCACGGCTCAAAGGAGTCGTGCAAACAGGTAGTGGTTGGGTGCAGTCCCGAAGCACTTGGAGGCAGTGACGGTTAGACAGGATTCGTCTCTCCCGGTATTGGGGGTTGACATCGCGCTGTGTCTAGGAGAGCCATTACACGAGTAGTTCCTGGCCAGGACAAGCGAGATATACTGGTAGGCTTCCAGTGTTATCTTAGGGTGTTTTGGGCTTCACTCCGACATGACTTGTACCGCTATTAGGGGACTGACGTTTACCGCCCCCTAGGCCCGCCATGCGATGTATCAGACGAACAGACCGGACTGTACGGAGACTGTCACATTCAGACTCAGTAGGAGTTCAGATGGGGTTCACCTCGTCAGTCTTCTTATCGGCATCTACCTGGGGATCGTTACGCACATCTAGTGCCGCTTGCGGTCTGTGGTTAAACACACTGCCAGCGTAGTGTCGAGTCTTTAGAGTCCCACACAGAGGGCTATTCACCATTGGGCAAAACAGAGTAGAGGTCGCATGGTTTTGCGACAGGGTTCGTTCTCATCCGCGCACTTGTGCACGTTTGGAGTCCGGACGGATATTACTAGCGGGCTCTGGTTTGAGCCAGATACTAGTATATGTTTTGGGGTTAGTTTTATCTCATTGTGTTCATGTTCCTCGGAATAAGAATGCGGGTGTGTTTGCACAGTTGATTGAGGCGGAGGAAGGGGATTTTCATTAGGGTTTCGGAACGGGTGTGTATGCACAGTTGACAGTCGTCTTTTTTCCAAACCCTAATGAATTTACGATACATCAATTAATGATATTAATTAAATGAAATTGTGTCATGGTTGGGTTTGTTGACTTGTTGACCATGGTTAACTTGTTGACCATGGTTGAAACTTTGACTATCATCATTACATATCAAAGATGCTCTTTGATTCTAGCAAAACCATTTAATGTGTGTAATGATAATTGTCATTCCAAACCATCCATCAACTATTTCATTTAGATTATTATTATTAATTTGATAATTCATTTCATATTATGTTATGGTTATAAAAAGGAGTTTCATTCTATCATAACACTTCTCTCTCCTCTCTTCTTCTTCCTCCTCCTCTAGTTCAAGGAGACTCACTCTTATGTGTTGAGAAACCCCCTCCTTGAGATAAAAACACCCCAAAACCACTCTCTACTCACTCTAGGGTTAGAGGTCTAGCAAGCCAAAGACCTTAGTTCTCTCAAAGTTCGAGAAAGGAGCCAGAAGGTTGAACCCTCAGGTGGATCCATCTTTGACGGAAGAAGGCGACGAGGAAAGCACCATCCAAGCTCTATAATGGTTTCAAGAAGAAGGAGTTCAAGTTAGGTATAACATCTTTTCCGAGTAGCTAACTCTCTTTAGCTTGGTTGCTAGTTTAGTTTAGAAAAGATCCCGACTTTTGTTAGTCCATGTTGCCTAATGCGCTAATTTTTTTTTTATACCGTTTCCGCCTCCCCGCAAGAACCGGGGTTGGCAACGTGGACTTACAGTTTATCTCATCATCATTGGCCAAGAACTTCAGGTTATAGTCATATCTTGCACAGCACGATATCAACTCCATAAACAGGGAGAGACGAAACCCATTTTGATCACTCATTATTTCCATGTGCTTCAGAACCATACCCAACAAAAAACTGTATGCATGACTTAGGTAGAAGTCTAACTATAGTCGGAACACACAGGAGTTCTCAGCGAACTCGTTCAGTGTACTTATTCTCCAATGAGTATCTGTATACAATCCATGGTGTCAAACACCAATGGATGTGTCATCAGTAATCGTCTTCCTCAGGGTCAAGAAAATGTATGTACCAGCGTACTATGGAGTGTTGATGTCATGACCCGGAATTCGGCACGTGACCAGCACCTAAATCGCGCAACGTCTAAAGCATAGCGTAATTCAAGTAAGCCAAAGCCCAGAAATCTAAATCTTTTTGCGGAAAATAGTGGAGGTGCAGTGTCGAAATAAAGGTATAATGAAATCAAGTTGTCCTTTAAATGCATAAATAAAGATATATAAGAAAACAAGGATTATATACTAGAGTTGAAAATATTTTTCGTCCTTAAAAATTTGGGCAGCACCTCCCTTGTATATTTTGATCCAAAACCACATATATGCAATAAAAGGAATCCCCAAGCGGGAGCTAGCTATTCGCCAATTGGCGGAATCACAACCACACAAAAAAACATATATATGACGCCCTCCGGCGAAGATCAAACACAGAAAGAACAATAAATTAAGCAAGACATCAAAAACCTGAAATAGCGAACATACACCCAACGCTCTAAGTCTCGCAACCACAAGTCTGACTAGGTCTACCAATATACAAAGTCCAAATGCTGATTGATGGAGTTTATCTAGACACAATAGAAGAAATAAGTACAAGAGTGGGCATAATCCAATAGGTCCCACCTATCATAGCAAAACACCCTGAAGGAAGCTGTGTGCCAGTGATACCGCTACTGATCCAAGCGGTCAAACCTGCAAGAAAACGTGGCACAACGGGGTGAGTTGCCAACTCGTGAGTAGAAAATATCAGCAGGTAGAAATCGAATAAACAGCGATCCCTAGGTCTTACTGTAGCATGAAGGTAATACTATGGTATCTAGGGTGACCATGTATGAATATGTAACAACAATAGAGTCAATGCCAATGACAACATGTAAAATCAAATCAATTGAATCAAATTCCTGTATGTATGTGAATATCAATCATACGTGTGTCCATCAACGACGCATCAACATCATGGAACCTGAGTGTCCAACACCGCCACTAGAAATATCATGAAACCCGTATCCAGCATCGATACGTAAATCCTCATATCTCAGGCGCCGCATCCTCTGATCGGCCCTCATATCTATCTCACGACTCCGATCGGTATGTTCCGGATAACCGCTGGGTCTAACTATCACCGGTAGGTATCACATCCCCTGCCAGGCTCATCGTCTACTCCTCGAGCTTCTTGCCCCGGGGTACCTTACCGGCCCCACCATGTACCCGCAGACGGTTCATCCACTCCTTGAATCGGGTTGATCATAGCTCAGAACCGAGAAAACTCATGGTGGACACGAAATATCATATCAAGGTAAAACCGCGCTTTTAAATATTTCAAGTTTTCAAAATGTACTTTGCAGTTTCCCAAATCCACGAAACAGAAATCTCATGAAAACAGCATCTCAATGCATGTAACCATAAAGTACGATATATGCAAACATAGAACAATAATATGAGCATATCAAATATATCATGCAAGCATGTCATATGATAGCAGTTCTACTGTGCAAGTGGCATGGCAATTACCGATGATGAATGTGTGTGAGCTGGAAAATCTGTGTAAGTGTAACATGCGCATCATCGAAAATTGTACAGGTGTACTAGCAGATGATATCATATAACAATAAATATCGGGAACATGGTACGTATGTCACGAGGCATAATCCCATATGAACATGAACGGTAAACATGTATATATCTACATATGAACCATGCGATCAGTTTTAAAAGATACAAATCGTAGTTTTGAAAGTGGAGGCTACGGTGTTTTTAAGAAAAAGACACCATTTGAAAATCCATAACTTACCTTGAAGTTTCTATTTAAAAGTGCATACAATTCGTCAGTTTTGGAAATAATCATGGTTCAGGTGTCATCTTTACGTCGGTGATCCAGCCTCATAGTATCCGATATGGCAATATCCTCGATCATCATCCTCAAATCACGAGCACGGATCAATCATCCAGTATTCCTCATCGCGTACGGTAATCCATCATACGGTGTCATCAAACAGAATAGGGATTCTATCATTTTTATTCATCGACAAGGGTACGGATCTATAGTCTCGTACGACATAGCATCTTTTATTCTCAAATACACACACACACATATAACTCCAGTCACATTTATATCAATCTCATATCATGACTTGGCAAAATTATCTATATCCTCATATCGCCTCGCATCCGTATATCAACATATTAAACCAAGTCATTTTATTTCATCATATTCTCTTTCCATCGTGTCAATATCTCACATCAAGTCATCTTGCATATACATCATATTCTCATATATATATATATATATATATATATATATATAATGCATACATATACATACATACATATACATACATATACATACATATATATATATATATATATATACATACATATACATACAAGTCATCTTATTTCATCATATTCTCTTTCCATCGTGTCAATATCTCACATCAAGTCATCTTGCATATACATCATATTCTCACACACACACACACACACACACACATACATACATATACATACATATATATACATACATACATATATATATATATATAATCTCATATCATCTATTGGCATATGAATATAACATTTACATTGCTTTGCATTCTAAAGCCAACATATCCACTAATGTCATCTTGTATCATATCATTTCATACTAAACCTTTAATCATATCCGTAAGTAAGTAGCATAGGTTTTTCCAAATATACTCACATCAAGTCATCTTGCATATACATCATATTCACACACACACACACACACACACACACACACACACACATACATACATACATACATACATACATACATATATATATATATATATATATATATAATCTCATATCATCTATTGGCATATGAATAAAACATATACATTGCCTTGCTTTCTAAAGCCAACATATCCACTAATGTCATCTTGTATCATATCATCTCATACTAAACCTTTAATCATATCCGTAAGTTCGTAGCATAGGTTTTTCCAAATATACTCTATGTATCGGTTTCCATTATATGATTGCGAGGGTGCTATACGCCATCCACTCCACTTCCCCCGTAAATATAAATCTACTCATCTTCAATCTTCGCTCTGGTCGATCCCGACGGATGCCTTGCCCTTCTTCGTCATCCCGAAAATCCACGCGCTTGTACCTACAAATCAAAACACATCGTATCGCATCAAAATCATTATCGAAAACCGACACGAAACGCGAAGCGTACATAGGATAGAAGTTATAGTCAACGCGTGCTAAAACGACAAAATACTCCCTAACGTCAACGTGCGAACGTCGAACAACCAATTTACATCAAGAAATCCAAAAATCCAAGATTCAATTATTGGAAAACATTGTCAGAACCAACTCAAAATGCTCCCAGATTTTTGCATAGGTAGTTTTGGACAAAACAAACAATACAGAGGCTAAGTTATAAGTAGTGTGAGCTACAGGCCAAACCCAAACATCAAATTCCAAAATTTGGCCGCCAGAAGGTGCTTCAGTAACCGGTGGCGACGGTCAAATTTTGGAATTTTGGTCTTGTTCTTCTATGGTGGTCTTCTAGTGGTCTAACTAGGTCAATATAGTTGTTTTTTTTTTCCTATAAATACCCCAAATTACTCCAGAATTCATTTGATCCTCAAAAAACTCCACAAAACCGATATCGGAAAATTCTAAACTCAAGTTATCCAAGGATTATAACACCAGAAAGATTTTTGGCCACTACTAAACCTCAATTACACTTTCACAATTCATAATATACCCTAAACCTCATCTTGGTATTTTCCAAGATCTCTAAACCTCATTAGTTTGTCTCTAAACTGCTATAGGATATAAAGAAAACTAATAACTAAGCTAGAAGTGTAGGATTTACCTCATGGAAGCAATTAGAGAAAATTCTAAGGTTGTCCAAAGTATTCAGAGTTGCAACTTGATTCCTCCAAGGGGTTTAGGATGGTGTTAAGATAAATTTTAGTGAAGATGACCTGGTATTTTGGTGTGTATTTGGGGGCGTTAGAGGGTGGTAGAGGTGGTGGTGGAGGAGGAAGAGAATAAGAGAAGGAAATGAAGATGGAGGAACAAATGATCCATGGTGAGAATACCCCCCCCCCCGCTCCCCCTCTCTCTCTTTGCCCCTACCTACATCTCTCCCATCCCACAAAATATCTTTCCATTTATTTTTCTTTTCCTTTTATCTTTTCCATTTTAAAACAAAAGCACAAAAAACCAAAATAATGAAATGAAGCATGGTTTAAAAATATGTAACAAGTGTTTGCAACATGTCATGTTCATGTCATGTACCCTAAACAAGATTAATGCATAATTAGTAAAATATTAATCAAGTTTAGCATTAAACTTGTATATAATTAATTGTATAATAATTTATAAAATGTCAAAATCACGTAAATACCCTCAAAATCAATAATTCATATTAATTTTCCAATTATTTTCCAAACTATAAGTATATAAACACACTACTTCATTAAAACCAATATCTATATCTTTATAATATTCATAAAATTTCTTATTTTATTTATTTAAATTCCAAAAATAATATTTTATTTTTCTGAAATGTTATAATCTTCACCCTTAAATAAATTCGGTCCCTGAATTTAAATTTAAACCCCCGAAATACTTAAAACATTTCAGCCAATAAATCAAATCAACAGGGCTCCGAGTATCATGAATACATAAAACATATCATAGCGCAAAGCATGCACATGAAAATGAGGGCAAAACTCAAAATCAAAACTCCGTCAAGCGCCACGCAATCATCGAAGTTATGATGAAAATACAAATGTCAAAATCCATTACGAAAATCAAACATGATATAGTTACGGCTATAACATATATGTAGTACGCATCGTTGTGAAATCATCAAGACAACTGAATAAAGTACATGCAAAATCCCTTTTCAAATCGCCGAGCGATGCGCGTATCACGGCATAAGTAGCGGACGTGCATTATAAATAAAATAGCTATATATATACATATCCTTTGTTTAACATATACGTCCCGTCTTTTGAAAATGATTTAGAACGGTTTTCTTCGTAAAGTTTCCGTGTCACCCACGGACATGTAGGAAAATAATGAGACTATAGCTCCTTTTGAAAATCCCTTTGGTAAATATCGATGCATGCAAAAATACTCAAGTACTGTTCTTAGACCAGTCCTGCTCAGTTACTACATAATATAGTGTACATCAAGAAAACATGATGCTCGAAAGGAAATCAATCTCAAAAAGTATATATAATAAAATGCAACATGCGTCAGGTGCGCACGGAGATCGAAATCAATACAGGTGTCTCGAATGTGTACAGAAAATAAAACCAAGTGCAACAGGTGTGCAAGAAAACATTGTCAAGTGCAACGAGTTCGTATGACAACAATATCAGGTGCATCTGACATGCACGAAAAATCTCGATTAAGTGCATCTGGTGTGCACAAAATCACATCAGGTGCGCCCAGTGTGCGCAAGAATCTCAAGTGCACAAGGTGCACGAAAACATAAATCCAGTGCACTAGGGTGCACGAAAACAAATATCGAGTATCAAAATCTAAATCAATGGTATACGATATGTAAGTCGACGTCGCGCACCCCACGTGTTCACGGGGAGGCGGAATTTGAAAAAAATAATTTTTACGAGCTTCGCAACACCGACTAGAACCAAGGATCGTCCATAAACCCTAGATAGCATACTACTTGAGGTTTAACTACTCGGATACGAAGTTATACCTCATGTTACATGTCTTTCGGGTCTTCATCATTGTCATCCTCGTCTACGTAGGCTCTAAGGATCGATCCGGATCGTAGCTTCTTCGATGGCCTCCTCGAGTCAAAGATGATCCACCCGAGAGTCTATAGTCCGAGCTCCACCTGAAAACCGAGGTAACTAGGGCAACAAGCTTGCCAAACTTGATGGCCTAGGTGATGTAGAGTATGAAGATGGATTTATTTGTCTCTTGAAACCCTAGGATTCTCAACACATGAGAGCTTTTAGGGTTTTGATGTGAGGAAGAAGAAGAGAGCTAGCTTGAGGAAAGAGAAATGATTTTTTATAATTATAAATGAAAATGAGATGGCTAACTTGACATGACCACAAGCATGGCATGAAAAATATCTCATCAAAATATCTAGGTCACAAAATATCTCACAAAAATATCTAAGTCAAAGAGTCAAACCAAGTCAAGTCGTTAAAACAAGTAGCCATGCCTCGATTATCATTTACAAAAATAACAAATAATATCCTCCACCTCATAATTGTTTTAATCAAGTAAATGGTCAAAACCTAATGAGGTGTCTCCTTCTATGCCCCTCTCATCCGTATATACATACCTGCATACGTGTTCCGAGAAATACGAATACAAAGAGACGAAACCGATCCATCAATATAATACTAGGATCCGGCTTAAACCAAAGCCCACTAGTATTATCTGCCCGAACATCATACACTAACAAGCGCACGTAAGTGATCGAAGCCCTGCCGTAAAACCATATAGCCTCTACACCTTTTTCCCGGTGCATCGAAACTCTCTATGTGGGACTCTAAAGACTCGACACTACGCTGGTAGTGGGTTTAACCAAAGGCCGCAAGCGGTACTAGCTGCACGTAATGGTCCCCAGGTAGATGTCGATAAGAAGGTCGATGAGGAAACCCATCCGAACTCCTACTGAGCCTGAATGTGACAATCTCTGTATAGTCCGGTCTATTCGTCTAAGAGCATCACATATAACGCCTAGGGGGGAGGTAATCGTCAGACCCCTAATAGCGCAATATGTCATGTCGGAGAGTAGCCCAATACACCCTGAGAAACTACTGGAATACCCACCAGTAAATCTCGCTTGCCTTGGCCAAGGACTTTGTGTAATGGTCTTCCGAACACGGTGCGATATCAACCCCCAATACCGGGAGAGACGAATCCTGTCTAATCGTCACTGCCTCCAAGTGCTTCGGGACTGCACCCAACTACTACCTGTTTGCATGACTCCTTTGAGCCGTGGTAGGGTAGTAATCAAAGTATAGTGGGAACACACTCAAGGCGAAGTAGCAGTGTCAAGTCGACGGACTAAGATGCACTCATGTCACCTAGGAACTGCTACCCGACGACAGGTATAATACCCACCAAAAATTCCTGACGAGTCTTTTCCAGTGTACTCATAACCTAATGAGCACTTGCAAACTATCTCCAGTACGACGTACTGATGGCTGTGGGACAGACCATCTCCCCTGCTGGGATGAGAAGCGTATACACTAGTCTATGTGTAGTATCGATACCCTGTCTCGATAATCCTACGACTAGGAACCTGTATAGGATGTGCTTATAGATTACCCAGCCACCACTAGTTTGACTGCCATCACAACGCTGGTAATCAAGCAAAGATCCTAAGGGATCTACCAATATGTATAAGCGATATGCTAAATGAAACACATGCACATATTGAGGTAGAAACAAACCAGGTAGCATACTACCATTTTGAGAAAGACTGTTACTATATCCGTGTATATCCCAAGCTCCCGTTATGAAATATACAATCCAGTATGATACAATAATGGCCTCTAGGCCATATATCACTAACAATCTCCCACTTGCACTAAGGCCATATACTGGCATATCGCAGACCGAAGGTCTCGAATATCCTGTCGAAAACTGTCTGAGGGATGGCCTCTGTGAGTGGATCTGCAGTGTTGTTCTCTGTATCTACTCTCCTCACCTCGATCCCCTAGGGATCAATGATCTCCCTGATCAGGTGGTACCACATCAAGATATGTCTGGATCTCTGATGGGACCTGGGTTCCTTCCCTAAAGCTATAGCATCGTATGTTGTAACAATACTAATGTATTGGACCAAAAATTGGAAGGAACCAGTTGAAGTTCAGTTAAGAACTTCCATATCCAGACTGCCTCTTTTGCGGCGTCTCATGCAGCGAACTACTCCATTTCCATTGTCGAGTCTGCAACGGTGTCCTGCTTGGAGCTCATCCAATAGACCACCCCTCCACTGAGGGTAAAGCCATAACCCAATATGGACTTGGAGTCATTCTTATCATTCTGGAAGCTGGAGTTAGCAAACGCCTCGATCTGGAGGTCCTTTTCCGCCATACACCAAGAACATCTCCTTAGTCCTTCCCATGTACTTGGGAATGTTCTTTACTTGTTCCCAGTGCTTCTCCCCTGGGTTTGACTGATACCGGCTTACCACGTTCAGTGTGTAAGCTACATATGGTCTGTTACACAACATCGCATACATTATAGAGCCTACCGCAGAAGCGTAGGGTATAATCGACATGCGAGCCCTTTCCAAATCAGTCTTGGAAGACATCTCTTTGGAAAGGGTGATTCCGTGGCAAGCCTGTAGACTATCGCGCTTAGAATCGTCCATACTAAATATTTTCATTATGGTGTTGTTGTACCTTGACTGTGAAAGTCCCAACATCCTTTTTTATCTATCACGATAGATCTGGATCCCCAGAATTGTCACGACCCGAAAATTGGCACGTGACAGCCCTAATACTATGCAACGCCTACAGACGTAACGCAGTAAAAGAAAGCCAAAACCCAGAAATCTAAACCATTAAAAAGACAAGAAAAGATAATAGGAGTTTTGAAACATTTGAAATCACAACCTAAATTCTTTAAAAGCCCAATTTATTTCCTTTAAAATTTTGGCAGCACCTCCTTTGAAAAACAAGCCCCCAAAATGGGTATAACATAAATATAAAGTAAAGCATCCCCAACGGGAGCAAATCCACGCCAAAAAGACGGAAAACAACCACCACAACAGATATACGATGCCGTAGCGAAGAAAGAGACGATATAAATAAAATTGCATAAAAACCTCCAAGTCACAAATTAATATACAATATCAACCTCACATCAAGTCTCTAAGTCATACAAGATAATGGTAGATGGAGAGTACATGATACAACGAATACACCACAAGCAACATTGGATAACCGCAAAGCCTACCTAAGCAAAACTACACACTTTCAGGCGAAGCGGTATCCGCAGCAATGATGATACGATGGATGAAAATTGCCCTGCCTCTGACTATCCTAAGGAACACCTGCAAAACACTGTGGTACAACGGGGGTGAGTTGCCAACTCGTGAATAGTAAATAACATATGCAGGTAATCGCGGGTATGCACGTACAACGTGAATCTAACATAAGCAGGTTAAAAGCAGTAACATGTTATATGAATGCAATAATCATGAAGGTACACTAGCAGGTACACTTAACACATGAAGCAATAATAATATGACAATCAGTATGCAATAATGATATAAAAATGTGTATATGCAACAATCATTAAAGGTACTCTAACAGGTACAACTAACACATGAAGCAGGGCATATAAATAAAGGTATGTAAATGCAACAGTCATGAAAGGTACACTAACAGGTACTACTAATACATGAAACAGTGCATAAACAATAAATGTGGAGTATGGAATGAAATAGTCATTTCCACGGAATCCTGACATCGTGGTAGGATCACAATCCATCAAGACAATCCAAATTCCAATTTCCTCAAATCAGCCACCAAATTGGCTCTCATATCATATAAGTCTCACAAATCCTGAATGTACAATATAGAATAAATCATATATATCCTGAATGTACAAATCAGCAATCTCATAAATATCCTGTATCCAATATTAAATGAATCACCTATATCCCAAATCCAATATAAAGTATAATTCTAACACCCTAAATATGGTTGCATGAATAAATATGATGATGTATATAAATTAATGTCAATATACATATATTAGCGTCCCATTCCACTAATATTGGTGTAAGGGCATATATAACAGCGTCCTAACCCACTGTTATATATACAAAGAAGTAAAAATGTCAATACACATATATTAGCGTCCCATTCCACTAATATTGGTGTAAGGGCATATATAACAGCGGCCTAATCCACTTTATATATATACAAAGGAGTAGAAGAAATATCATGAAACCAATGTGTCAAATATCGACACAGAAATGCTGGTCTATCAGGTGCTGTCATCAAGATTGGCACCCTGATAGGTACGTATCATGCACTATCCCGAAAGATCGAGTGCCTAGCTCTGACCCTCGCCTCTCAACGTATCTATATGTACATGACTCCCGTCGGCATCCATATGATAACTGCTGAGTCATTGGTAATGTCACCGGTAGGTACTTGCCCACCTTCCTGGGCTAATGATCATCTTGCCGAGGGGAACCGTACCGGGCCCCACCATGTACCCTCATACGGCACCCACTCCTCGTATGGAGTATATAATCAGAACCGATAAATCTCATGGTGGATGCTGAAATATCATGTCAAGGGAAACCGGGTTTTTCAAATAATGCATAATTTCATGAACTCCCACGGTCCCCAAATCCTGAAAACATCATGAAAAATCCATAACTCAAATGCGAAAATCAATGAATATAATATATGCAGCATAAACTGAAATGTAAGCATATAAAGGAAAAGCCGCTAATTAACCGCAACGAGTTAATATAAAATATCATGCGGTTCCTAATTTCTCCAATTCTAAAATAACATCAAGTAAAGGTAAACATGTAGCTATAACTGATGTAGTGTAAACATAAAGGTATAGCAAGACATATGTATCTACCTATAAGTAATGATGTAGTATACCCCCTGGGTATAATGAAATATGTGTGCAAGGTATACCTGTAGCTACGTCTTAAAGTTTATATGTACCTATCACTAATGGTACAATACCCTATTGTTAGGTCCACGTTACCCACCCTGGTTCTTTCGGGGAGGCGGAATAGGTAAAAATTAAAATTTTCCTCGATAGGTAACATGGACCGTTCATGAAGGACCTTGGCTAAACAAAAACTAACAAAAGAACTACAAGTTCTAACTACTATGTAGAATGGTTATACCTAGTCTTGAACTCCTTCTCTTCTTCTCCTTGGAGTGGGTTGAATGGTTCTCCTCGTCGCCTTCTTTTGCCGAAGAAAGATCAACCCGATGACCTTTACCTTGAGCTCCTTCCTCGAACTTGAGGTACATAAAGTGTTAGGTTTGCTAAACCCTCAACCTTAGGATGAGTAGAGAGTAGTTTTAGTGTTTTATCTCAATGGCAAATGGTTCTCAACTCATGAGAGATTTTTGCCTTGAACTAGAGGAAGAGAGAGAAAGCTATGGATGAGAGAGAAGATGCAAGTAAGAATGATACCATTTTACAACCATGCTCTCATATTTTAGAAAAATGATAATAATAATAATAATTAACAATTTATGATGGTGAGTTGATGAATGACCATTATCATTTCATTCATTAAATGCTTTTGCAAAGAATAAGAAGCATCTTTGAAAACAAATGATGATGGTCAACAAGTCCACTTTGGTCAACCGGTCAACTAAGTCAACAAGTCAACAAAAGTCAAGAATTCAACTCAACCATGGCACAATAATTGTTAACTAATATTATTAATCATATTTCCTATTCTCATTAGGGTTTGGAAAAAGTCAACGGTCGATAACCCTAATGAGAATCATCTGCCTCTGCCTCAGTCAACTGTGCATACACACCCGCATCCGTGTTCCGAGGAACACGAATACAATAAGATAAAACTAACCCCAAAACATATACTAGGATCTGGCTTAAACCAAAGCCCGCTAGTAATAACTGTCCGGACACCAATTGTGCACAAGTGCATGGATGTGAATGAACCCCGTCGCAAAACCATGCGACCTCTACTCTGTTTTGCCCAAAGACGAATAACCCTCTGTGTGGGACTCTAAAGACTCGACACTACGCTGGCAGTGGGGTTAACCACAGACCGCAAGCGGCACTAGCTGTACGTAACGGTCCCCAGGTAGATGCCGATAAGAAGACTGATGAAGTGAACCCATTTGAACTCCTACTTAGCCTGAATGTGACAATCTCTGTACAGTCCGGTCTGTTCGTCTGAGAGTATTGTATGGCGGGCCTAGGGGGCGGAAAACGTCAGTCCCCTAAGAGCGGTACAAGTCGTGTCGGAGTGTAGCCCAAAAACACCCTGAGAAACTACTGGTAACACTACCAGCAAATCTCGCTTGCCCTGGCCAGGGACGACTATGTGTAATGGCTCTCCTAGACACAGCGCGATATCAACTCCCAATACCGGGAGAGACGAACCCTGTCTAACCGTCACTGCTTCCAAGTGCTTCGGGACTGCACCCAACTACTACCTGTTTGCACGACTTAGTAGAGCCGTGGTAGGGTAGTAATCTAAGAACAGTGGGAACACACTCGAGGTGAAGTGACAGTGTCAAGTCAGCGGACTAAGCTGTACTCATGTCACCTGGGAACTATTAACTGACGATAGGTATAATACCAACCAACAGTTCCCGACGAGTCCTGTCCAGTGTACTCGTAACCCAACGACTACCTGCATACTATCTCCAGTACGACGTACTGATGGCTGTGGGACAGACCATCTCCCCTGCTGGGAAGAGAAGCGTATGCACCAGTCTACTCTGGAGTATCGATGCCCTGTCTCGATAATCCTACGACCAGGGACCAAAATAAGGATGTGCTTATAGACTACCCAGCCCCCACTAGTGTGATCGCCATCACAACGCCGGTAGTCAAGCAAAGATCCTAAGGGCTCCATCAATATGTATTAGCGATATGTTAAAAGAAACATATACACATATTAAGATAGAAACAAACCAAGTAGCATACTACTATATCGAGCAAGACTGTCGTAAACCCGTATATATAACCCAAGCCTCCAAAATGTATTTTACAAACTAGTACTATACAATAATGGCCTCTAGGGCATACATATCTAACAATCTCCCACTTGCACTAAAGGCCAGTAATTGGTGTACCGCATACCCAACGTCTGCACTAAGGCCAGCTGCTGGCGTACCGCATACCCAATAGCTCAAAAAGTCACTCGAACTGTGTTTGAGGAAGGGCCTTTGTGAATGGATCCGCCGTGTTGTCTTTTGTGTCCACTCTCCGTACCTCGATCTCCTGGCGATCAATGATCTCCGTGATCAGGTGATACCGCCTTAAGATGTGTCTGGATTTCTGATGGGACCTTGGTTCCTTCGCTAAAGCTATAGCCCCATTGTTATCGCAATACAAAGGTATTGGATCAACAATGGACGGAACCACCTGAAGTTCACTAATGAACTTCTTCATCCAGACCGCCTATTTTGCGGCATCGCTTGCAGCAATGTATTCAGCCTCCATCGTCGAGTCTGCGACGGTATCCTGTTTGGAACTCCTCCAACACACCGCCCCTCCGTTGAGGGTAAACACAAAACCCGAGACAGACTTGCTGTCATCCTTGTCACTTTGGAAGCTTGAATCGGTAAAGGACTCGATTCTGAGGTCTCCACTACCATAAACCAGGAACATCTCCTTAGTCTTTCTCAGGTACTTGAGAATGTTCTTCACTGCCGTCCAGTGGTCCTCACCTAGGTCTGACTGATACCGGCTCACCACGCTCAGCGCGTAAGCTATATTTGGTCTTGTACATAGCATCGCGTACATTATAGATCCTACCGCCGAAGCGTAAGGTATAGTGCTCATGCGAACCCTTTCCTCGTCAGTCTTAGGAGATATCTTCTTGGAGAGGGTGATTCCGTGCAATGCGGGTATATTACCGCGCTTGGAATCTTCCATACTAAATCTCTTTAGTACGGTCTCTATGTACCTGGACTGCGAAAGTCCCAGTAGTCTCTTGGATCTATCTCTGTAGATCTTGATCCCCAGAATGTACGGGGCATCATCTAGGTCCTTCATGGAGAACCGTTGTGATAAGAATAGCTTGACCGATTGTAGCATGGGAATGTCATTTCCTATCAAAAGAATGTCATCCATGTACAAGACTAGAAACACGACAGTTCGTCCTACAATCTTCTTATAGACACAAGGTTCATCTTCGTTCTTGATGAAATCAAATTCCTTGATTGCTTCATCAAAACAGATGTTCCAGCTCCGCGATGCCTGCTTTAATCCATAAATGGATTTAAGCAACTTTCACACCTTCCTGCTGCTCCCACTGTCTACGAAACCTTCTGGCTGATCCATGTAAACGTACTCTTCTAAACAGCCGTTTCGAAAAGCCGTTTTAACGTCCATCTTCCAGATTTCATAGTCATGGAAGGCAGCAATGGCAAGTAGGATCCGAATGGATTTGAGCATAGCCACTGTAGAAAAAGTTTCGTCATAGTCCAAACCAGGTCTTTGATGAAAACCTTTTGCAACGAGTCTAGCCTTATAGGTTTCCACCTGCCCATATACACCAAGTTTCCTTTTGTAGATCCATTTGCATCCAACGGGTATTACCCCAGGTGGAGCAATATCCAAGGTCTACACTTTATTGGTGTACATGGACTCCATTTCGGATTGCATTGCTTCCAGCCATTTATTAGAGTCCCTACTGATAATGACCTGCCTGAAACTGGTAGGGTCATCTTCTTCCAAGATGCAATCCTCTCGATCCCCGTCTAAGAGAAAACCGTAGTATCTCTGGGGCGGATGAGAAATCCAACCAGATCTGCGCAGTGGCTTAGGTTCGTCTGGGGTTATTGAATTCAGTGGTTCCTCCAAATTTTCAGTTATATTTTGTGGTTCATGGATTTCTCCCAGTTCTACCGAACTCCCACTAGTTACTTTTGCAAGAAACTCCCTTTCTGAAAAGATAGCGTGACGAGATACAAACACCTACTGTTCCTCAGTGTGGTAGAACGGATATCCTAGTGAGTCTTTAGGATATCCCACAAATTTACGTAGAACCGACCGTGCCTCTAGTGTAAGTGCACGGCGGCGGCCCGGCCGTCAATCCGACGCCGGAATGCGGAAACGAAACTTTTTACTTTAACTTTTAAACCGGCACCACCGCGCACAAAAATCCTGGATCGGGCCATTAACATAGTCCTAGCAATCTAGAGAAAGGGTAGAGAGATATACCGAGCGATCCGTGTCCTTCGGTCTTCTCGTCGTCTCCCCGATCTCCCCGCGGAATCTCCGGTCTTCATCTCCTCGTCGGAAGGGCACCACATCGCCGGGTTCTTTTACGGGCTCCCACCTCTGGACCGAGGCAACTTGGGCACGAAGTTGGCGAGTCGATGTACCCAAGAGTTGCTGTAGAATAGTGTAGAACTCATGTCTCATTTTGGGGTAGTGGAAGTTCCCATATGGAGGAGGAAATGAACTGTGCTTTTGAAAATGGTGCTATTGGATTTTGTATGGGCAAAAGAGATAAAAATCCCACACCCAAAGTTTTGGACAGCCCCTCATCTATTTTTGGTCGGCCATGGCTCATGGTGGAAGTGAGAAATGGAGAGAGAGGGGGGAAAGCTCAAGGCATGGGAAAGCAACTCATACAAGCAAAATGGAAAATGATTATCATATGAAATGATGATCACAATCCAATCCAAAACCACTCCCATCATCAACAACCATGATGAACCAAAAGTCAAGCCATGATGAAAAGAAGAAGTCAAATGGGGGAGGAATTATCATCATACAACAATATGCAAAGACCACCCTCCACAATGCTTATTTGCACAATTGCAAATAAGCCCTCCTCCACCAATCTTCAGCCAATTAAGGATACAAAGAAAATTCGCCGAAACGGAAAGCAAACTGGCAACTTCAAAAAACTGTTCCCGTAATAAATTATAGGAAAACCCCGCTACTGTATATACATACCCGTATTTGTATTCCGACCGAATATAAATGCAATGAGACAAAATCTACACTGTACTATACTAGGATCCGGCTTAAACCAAAGCCCGCTAGTATTATCCGTCCGATCATGATCCGTGCAATACCGCACGTATCTGATCGAACCTTGCCATATCTCCATACGGCGTCTACAGCGTTTCGCCCGAAACTTGAGTAACAGGTTTGTGGGGGACTCTAAAGACTCGTCAATACTATGGCTGTGGATTTAACCACCAGCACGTCAGAGGTATTAGCCATACGTGACGGGCTACCAACTATTGACCAAAAGGGACGTCGATGAGCGAACTCATCCTGACACCCTACTGAGCCTGTCAGTGACAATATCCGTACAGTCCGGTCGGTTCGTCTATGAGCATCGCATGGCGGGCCTAGGGGGTTGGTAAAAGACAGACCCCCAAAAGCGGTACAAGTCGTGTCAGAGTGTAGCCCAGAACACCCTGAGATACTATTGGAATACCTACCAGTAAATCTCCTGCCTCAGCCGAGGGCTTTGTGTAATGGCTCTCCTAGACACAGCGCGACCTCACCCCCAATACCGGGAGAGACGAACCCCTGAAGATCCGCTCACTGCCTCCATGTGGCTCGGGACTGTACCCAACTAAAACCTGTTTGCCCGTCTTCTATGAGCGTGGTAGGGTAGTAATCAAAGTACAGTGGGAACTCACACGAGACAAATGACGATCCTCAGGTCGATGAACTAACCTGTACACATGTCACCAGGGAACTGCTATCTGACATCAGGTATAAGACCAACTAGCATGTTCCCGGCGAGTCCTGTCCGGTGTACTCATAACCCAATGAGCACCTGTATACAGCTTAGGTGAACCAACTGACACCAGTGGCTTGTGAGACCGTCCACCGCCCCTCGTCGGGGTCTCGACTGTATACACTAGTCTACTCTGGAGTATCGATACCTTGTCTCGAAACTCCCACGACTAGGGACCTTTTAAGGATGTGCTTATAGACTACCAGCTCCCACGTATATGATCGCCCTCATACTGTTGGCAATCAAGCAAGAATCTTAGGGGCTCTATCAACGTGCAATAGTGACCTGTAAGGTCACCTAAAGCTGTACACGATGATAAAGGTAAACCAGATAGCATACTATCATCTTGAGTAAGACTGTCCTACCGGGATAGGTCCTCCCTCAATCATTGCAATCACGTGCCTGTGATCCAATAATTGACTCTGAGCACTATCTCCAACAATCTCCCACTTACACTCAAGGCTAATTATTGCGATGTCGCATACTCACAGCCCGTGTGATACCGAACACCCAACTCCTCTACTAGTCAGTCTCACAAAGCTCGTTTACGAAACTATTGCGTTCGAAGAATAGCCTCAGTGAGTGGATCCGCTTCGATGTTTCTTTCTATGTCTACCTATATCTCAAGTTCGCGGAGAAATCCATCTCCCGAAATGAGCAATACATGTCTTAGAATATGTCTGGTTGTTTGATGGGGCCTAGCTCATAAATGAACTCCAAATCCAAACTTCTTAGACTGTATCGTCAACTGAACTTAATCAGTATCCTGCGCCATGCCTCCCTCAGTATCCTCCTGGACCACCTGTCCAAAATACTGCCCCTCGTCAGAGGGAAAACTATAACTCTGACAACCTCTCTGTCATCCAGGTCACCTTGGAAGCCTGGAATGATAACTGTCTCCCGAAAGAGGCTGTTGTTATCATATCCCTAGAACATCTACTTATTTCTAAAACTCCTTCCGACTGTTTCTCCAGGATTGGATCAATGTCAACTTATTGCATCTAGTGCAAAAACATCATCTGGTGTGGTACTGGACATCTCAGGATTGACTCAATTGCCTAAGCAAGTGATCTGGCAATCATGCACATCCCTCTCCACTTTAGTCTGTAAGACACCTTTAGAGAGGGTGACTCCATCACCTGCAGGTACACCACCATGCCAGGAGTCGTCCATTCTAAAGCACCTCTAGAATGCTGTCTAAGTACCCTGATTGGGAAACTACCCAAATCTAGATCTAAAACCATAGATCCAGTAACCAGAATGTCTGATATAAAGTCCATGTCCCATGTGGAGAAACCACTGTGTGACGACCAAAGTATAACCGATTGTAGTATAGGAATATCACTTCCTACTCTGTGTATGTCATCAAAATACCAGGACATGACACCCTACTACCTTCTCAACAGATCCATCCCCTATTCTGATGAAGTCAAACCTACGACTGTCACATCAGAAATAGATGATCTATCTCCGCTATATCTGCTTTAGTCCATAAAAAGACAAAAGCTACCTGTGCACCAATGCTTCCGCTGCTCCCACTGACTATGACAACCCTCTGGCAGAGTCATATACATGTACACTTCTAAAGCTAGTTTAGAACGACGCTATACTCATCATCCCGCCGGGTCTCACAGTCTGGAACAACAGCAATGGCAAGTCTGGGTAAACAAGAACCTCCCTGTCACCGTTCTTGAGGCTACCGGAGTACCACTCGGGTGCCTGAGATTACCCACCGTATCTGCAGAGTGGCCAATGGAATGTCAAACCAGATTGAATCTTTAGGTTCTTATCAAATCTTCAGTAATCGTTTGCGGTTCTGGAATCACTTCCAGTTCTACCATACTTCCACTACTGTTTTTCTGAAGAAAAAAATCCATTTTTATTAAAACTGTGGCGAGTCTAGAACAATATCACTATTGATCTGCCAGATGGTAGAAAGTCAACCCTCGTCATAGCCTGGGTCAACCCACAAACTGCCATTACAGAAGCGTGCCTTGAGTTATCCAGAGTCTGGTTTTAAGCATAAGCCGGACAACTCCCCCGTACCTTAACATCGTTAAGATATGAACTGTTCTATATCCAATATAGAACCAGAGGCACAGATTTAATTGAACCGGATTCAAATCATGCAGCTGTCTCTAGTGCATGTTAACTAAATGGAAGGAGGCCTATCAGCGTTACTCAACTTAGGAATGCTTCCAATTACGAGTAATCTAAAAAAGAAGCAAGTTCTCTTAATCATTACTATCAACTGAATACCATACTCAAGTATCTACATCTTCGATCACTTTGAAGAATCCCGATACTTGCAATACCTGGTTCTCTACTTTATTCATATACCTATAACTTCTCAAAATTCGGACCCTGTGTTTCCTTGAAACACCTGTCTAAAAACTAGAGAAGTCATAAGTAAACCGAATATAGTACGAGGACCAACCCCTCTGTCCTAATGGACACTGGACAACATACAATACTCTGTATAAGTCCTTTGAGTCTAATAACTCAAACCCTGTATGTCGTAGGTTGAAAACTGTACTTATGGTTAAGAAGAATTACACCGCTGTTTAATGCTCCTTACCTAATCATCCACTGATATAGGTAAATGTCATCGACATAATTTCAAAAGGGTATATCTCACTCTATAAAAATAGACGTACAGATATATCAATTTGAAATTGGTGCATGACAGCGGATATTCAAAACCAAATATTTGCCGTCCGGCAAACAACCCAGGTGACTTCCTCAAATATCACCGATTACAACGAATCCCGATATAATGAGGATGATCACCTAATTCCCAATAACTTGCTCCCACTCATCATCTATAAAACCATACAGATGTGAGAATCATACCCGGTAAATACATACCCTAGAGGAAGATCTGATTGGGAAATCAGTTTTCCTTTAACAGTACACAGTGAAACTGAAACATTGAAATGTTTCGATGGGGTATTCTGGTATTCCTAATAATTCCTCTTCCATTATCCAGATTCACAACTGTAACCGTGTAATTCTTTGCCATCTTTCAAAATCCCTTTATATGTCTTTAGTCATTACCTTCTGCACACCCTCTTAGGCTAAATGGTTTTCTTCTTTCCCTACCGTTCGGCACCAGCCTATGGTTTGGAAGAAGACTATCCAATAAGCATAATGGGTGTACTTTCCTAATCCTAGGAGCATTCGCAATGCGAGAGAAGGTGAAAATAAAAGACAACCGAATAAACCTTATTCCTATTTCTCCTGAACCAGAATCCATCCCCGAACTGGAACAAGTTCCTTTCGAGTTCGTATATAACCATACAATGGGGTATCCAATAAACTGTGGATCTTCGTAGTAATATGGAGTGTCCTGGAGAAATACAAAGGTGATTTAGGATTGGCGAAGAAATACTTGGTTTGGTCGTGAATAGCAGTCGCAATTTACTTTGCCCTCTTACTAATCCCTTAATATGTCTTTACTTAATACCTTCTGTACACCATCGTTAGGCTAACTGGTTTTCTTCATTCCCTATCGGTCGGCACCTGCCTATGGTTTGGAAGAAGACTATCCAATTTGCGTAATAGGTGTACTATCTCCTAAACTAAGGAGTACTCGCAACCTGAGAGAAGGTAAAAGGAAAAAAAGACAACTGAATAGTCCTATCCGTTTTCTCCAGAACCGGAAACCATCCTAGAATAAATTCCTTCGAGTTCGTATATAACCATACGATGGTTTTGTCCAATGGAAGTGGACGTTCTTAGTAATACGGGGTGTCCGAGAGAAAAGGGTAAAAGTAGGAGTGGCAATGAGGTTTGCAACTCTGACAATCCAAAAGCCAGTGTTAAGAAGGTTCGGTTAATTTTGGTCTCTGAGTCATAGTCTTAGGGTTGGGTCAATGGTCGCTGCCAAAGAGAGAGAGAAAAGAAACACTCAACGTACACTCTAACCTAGATCAGAATGGTTACTAATTTATCTAATCTGGAAACCTCCCACTGTAATCTCAAATTATCCTCTAAACCTGAAAGAAGAATTAGTCGGGGTCACCCGAGGAGTAAACTAACTCATCAGTGGGAATCGGGATCCAACTATCATCGCATGATAACGTGACGGAATCCGCTCACGTCATCACACTCCAGAAGATATGCGCATATCTGGAAAGTTTCAGTTTCTTTAGAAACTCCCGATGTGATTTTTACCCTATGCTCTTATTACCTTGACTTTGGCCAACAAATCATAAGTCACATGTAAAGTTCTACCCGTCATTCTCCAGGTTAATTTGAGCCCACCCGCACAAGCCCTTGACTTTGGCCAACAAGGCCATACGACTGCCCCAAACCAACGCATCTATCTATGCTGCACATGAATACCCAATAGCTACCAATCACTATGCCTTGACTTTGGCCAACAAACATAGATTGAATACTATTGACTATCCATATGAAACGACGGAGGGCTACGAATGGTTTCTGGCGAAAACCTTTAACGTAATGAACTTGATATCGTTGAAGGAACCGGATAGCTTTTAAAAATATAGTGACGAAAACCTTTGCTAAAGAGGTCACTCCCGGTGAAGGGATCTCGGCTCTTTCCCCGTAGAATGAGGTGCAGGATATTCCAACCGAATACCACGATGCAAAGCAAAGTCATCGGCTATAGTGAAGTTATTGCCCTGACGCAAACTTCTGTCCAAGGGGTCACTCCCGGTGAAGGGATCTCGGCCCTTGCCTCGTCGACTGAGGAGAAGGATATTCCAACTGAATACCACTGTGCAAAACAAAAGTGAACGTCCTTACAATAACAGCTTTTTGAAAAGTGTTCCAACAACATCAGAATAGGTTTGTTTAGCTTTCATTGATCCGAATCAACGCAGTCCCATCAATTGATCATAATAATAAAGAACGAAAATAATGATGTACGTATATGCCATCCGCATTCGCCACTGGGTCCCGTCATTACCCGTTAGGTTACTTAACTAACGACAGAGCGGGGACTGAACTAGCGCGGATGCAAAACATATACAACATCTACTAGTATATATATCGATATATAATATTTCGCTCAAGGCGTGATAAAATGCAACATCACAGAAATGTAATAAGCATCAAATAACAATACAGATATCTGGGATCCCCGGGTTTCATAGAGCCGCTACTGAAACCCGACGTTCTCCTGGTTGTGTGGATAGCCTGTGCAATGAAATCCTAGACCCCTACGGGCGCGACAAGTTACCCGCCAAAACCTGAAGCGAGGCAGCCCCCTTCAGCAACGTGAATGGACCACCCGGCACTTCACGGAATCCGGTAACTTGGGCACCCCTCCTGGGTCAACCTGTACCCCCTACGAGTGTGGCGAATAGCCCGCCAATTCTAGAGTGAAGCCCCCTCCGTCTCAATGCCATGAGATGCGGGCTTGTTGCCCTCTAGAACCCGGCTATCCGTGCACCCCACCTTGGGGTAATCCTAGTACAGAATGTAAAATATACATACAACGGGTACAGCGACCTCAACCTGGTCGTGCCCCAAAAGAATAATATACAATCAGGCAGTGACGGCAGTCCACATGTCGGACGCTCGCCCCGCAATATCAAATGTACATAATACAACAAAACAGTACTACCATTGCATCCAGGCTATCCCCCACGACCAATCCGGAACATCACAGCACAACACAGAACATCAACGTGAATGTCGCGTACGCAAATCCATCTAACCGGGCTATAGCAGTAAGACAGGAATTACCGATCGAGTGACATTCACGGTCGCAGATATAATGTAAATACTGTGAACTAATGTGTTTAAAATTTTCGATCGATCAAATATACCCAAGTTGGTCCCAAGCACTACTGTAGCACTCAAAGAAAATTTGGGCCCAAAAAGAATGTTCCAAAAACCCTAATTTCAAGTCAGAAGCACTCTGTGAAAATTTGGTCCATTGAACAGTCAATACCGCGGTGGAACTGCGGCCAATGCGTGGGTTTGGCCGCGGTTCCGCGGTGATATGGTGACGTCACGCGACCAATTTTTCTCAGACTGCTTAGAATTCCCTACACATGTTTCTTCAACGTACTGAAAAAATTTTGGAGCTAAAAAAAATTTCGACAGAAACTGATGCAAATGAAAATACGGGTTTTGGAAAATCCGATCGATCGAACTTATAAACACGTTAGAGCAAAGCTAGATTAGGTTAATGGCGTGGCTCTGATACCATGTAAGTGCACGGCGGCGCCCCGACCGTCAATCCGACGCCGGAATGCGGAAACGAAACTTTTTACTTTAACTTTTAAACCGGCACCACCGCGCACAAAAATCCCGGATCGGGCTATTAACATAGTCCAAGCAATCTATAGAAGGGGTAGAGAGATATACCGAGCGATCCGTGTCCTTCGGTCTTCTCGTCGTCGCCCCGATCTCCCCGCGGAATCTCCGGTCTTCATCTCCTCGTCGGAAGGGCACCACATCGCCGGGTTCTTTTACGGGCTCCCACCTCTGGACCGAGGCAACTTGGGCACGAAGTTGGCGAGTCGACGTACCCAAGAGATGCTGTAGAATAGTGTAGAACTCATGTCTCATTTTGGGATAGTGGAAGTTTCCATATGGAGGAGGAAATGAACTGTTCTTTTGAAAATGGTGCTATGGGATTTTGTATGAGCAAAAGAGATAAAAATCGCACACCCAAAGTTTTGGACAGCCCCTTATCTATTTTGGGCCGGCCATGGCTCAAGGTGGAAGTGAGAAATGGAGAGAGAGAGGGGAAGGTCAAGGGGTGGGAAAGCAACTCATACAAGCAAAAAGGAAAATGATTATCATATGAAACGATGATCACAATCCAATCCAAAACCACTCCCATCATCAACAACCATGATGAACCAAAAGTCAAGCCATGATGAAAAAAAGAAGTCAAATGGTGAAGGAATTATCATGATACAACAATATGCAAAGACCACCCTCCACAATGCTTATTTGCACAATTCCAAATAAGCCCTCCTCCACCAATCTTCAGCCAATGAAAGATACAAAGAAAATTGGCCGAAACGGAAAGCAAACTGGCAACTTCAAAAAACTGTTCCCGTAATAAATTACAGGAAAACCCCGCTACTGTATATACATACCCGCATTTGTATTCCGACCGAATATAAATGCAATGAGACAAAATCAACACTGTACTATACTAGGATCCGGCTTAAACCAAAGCCCACTAGTATTATCCGTCCGATCATGATCCGTGCAATACCGCACGTATCTGATTGAACCTTGCCATATCTCCATACGCCGTCAACAGCGTTTCGCCCGAAACTTGAGTAACAGGTTTGTGGGTGACTCTAAAGACTCGTCAATACTATGGCTGTGGATTTAACCACCAGCACGTCGGAGGTATTATCCATACGTGACGGGCTACCAGCTATTGACCAAAAGGGACGTCGATGAGCGAACTCATCCTGACACCCTACTGAGCCTGTCAGTGACAATATCCGTACAGTCTGGTTCGTTCGTCTATGAGCATCGCATGGCGGGCCTAGGGGGTTGGTAAAAGTCAGACCCCTAAAAGCGGTACAAGTCGTGTCGGAGTGTAGCCCAGAACACCCTGAGATACTACTGGAATACCTACCAGTAAATCTCCTGCCTCGGCCGAGGGCTTTGTGTAATGGCTCTCCTAGACACAGCGCGACCTCACCCCCAATACCGGGAGAGACGAACCCCTGAAGATCCGCTCACTGCCTCCATGTGGCTGGGGACTGTACCCAACTAAAACCTGTTTGCACGTCTCCTTTGAGCGTGGTAGGGTAGTAATCAAAGTACAGTGGGAACTCACACGAGACAAATAACGATCCTCAGGTCGATGAACTAACCTGTACACATGTCACCAGGGAACTGCTATCTGACGTCAGGTATAAGACCAATTAGCATGTTCCTGACGAGTCCTGTCCGGTGTACTCATAACCCAATGAGAACCTGTATACATCTTTGGTGAACCAACTGACACCAGTGGCTTGTGAGACCGGCCACCGCCCCTCGTCGGGGTCTCGACTTTATACACTAGTCTACTCTGGAGTATCGATGCCCTGTCTCGAAACTCCCACGACTAGGGACCTTTTAAGGATGTGCTTATAGACTACCAGCTCCCACGTATATGATCGCCCTCGTACTGTTGGCAGTCAAGCAAGAATCCTAGGGGCTCTATCAACGTGCAATAGTGACCTGTAAGGTCACCTAAAGTAGTACACGATGATAAAGGTAAACCAGATAGCATACTATCATCTTGAGTAAGACTTTCCTGCCGGGATAGGTCCTCCCTCAATCATTGCAATCACGTGGCTGTGATCCAATAATTGACTCTGAGGGCACTATCTCCAACATCTAACTTGTCCGGTTTCTGTGTTTTTACATAGGCCGGACAACCCCATATCTTGAACCGCTTAAGATACGGATTTCTACCACTCCATATTTCATATGGAGTCTTAAGCAAAGATTTGGATGGAACGTAATTCAGTAGGTATGCCGCTGTCTGAAGCGCTTGTCCCCAAAATGAAAGAGGCAATTCGGCACTACTCATCATGGAGCGAACCATATCCAATAGGGTACGATTCCTCCGCTCCGAAACACCGTTGTGCTGTGGTGTATATGGAGGAGTATGCTGAGAGAGAATACCATTCTCTTTTATGTAATCCAGGAATTCCGTGCTCAAGTACTCCCCTCCTCTATCAGACCGGAGGATCTTGATACTTTTGCCAGTCTGGTTCTTTACTTCATTTCTGAATTCCTTGAATTTCTCAAAAGCTTCAGATTTGTGTCTCATCAGATACACATATCCGAACCTAGAGAGATCGTCAGTGAATGTGATGAAGTATGAGAACCCACCCCTTGCATGTATAGACATTGGACCACATACATCACTGTGTATGAGTCCCAAGAGCTCTGCTGCCCTTTCTCCATGTCCGGTGAACGGAGATTTGGTCATCTTCCCTTTGAGACAAGACTGGAAAGTTTCATAAGATGAAAACTCGAACATATTCAAGAGTCCATTTTTATGCAACTTACTTAGTCTTTTCTCTCCGATATGACAAAGTCTACAATGCCACAAGTAGGATTCATTCGTTTCTGAATTCTTCCTCTTGCGTGTGTTTTGTATATTGAGAACTGTATTCTGATTTAGAATGTCGATACCATTACACAGTGTACCTTCTGCAACCAGTACCTTATGAAGGTAGATGTTCATGATATTTCTATCAAGAACAAAGTTATATCCATCTTTATCGAGTAAAGAAACTGATATAATGTTGCAAACCATGGAAGGTACATAGTGTAAGTCGATGTAGTACACCCCAGTATTTATGGGGAGGCGGAATTTACAAAAACTTATCAAGTTTAAACAACGAACATCGACTAACCGCTTGAATCGAAGCTAAACTCTAAATAACCGTATTCTATAGTTTCATCTCACAAGTGATTAGGGATTATACCTAATGAAACCGGTCCTTCTTCTTTACGTCCTCCTTTGTTCTCCTCGGCCTTCTCTAGGTAGTAGACGATCCACCCGAGAGCAAAACTCCAAGCTAAACCTCTAACTTGAGGTAACTAATCAACTTTGATTGCTAATCAAAGATGAGAGGATGATATAGAGTGAAGGTTATGGATTGTTTAGTCTAACTAATCCTTTGATCTCAACACATGAGGATTAAGGATTAGGGTTAGAAGATGAGAGCTTGAGGAGAGAGAATGTGTGATATGATAATGAGAGAAGAGAGATAGTGTATCATAATATTATGAAGCATTCTTATTTTCAATAAATCAATAAAGGAAATGAATAAGCATGCTTCACAAAATATCTTGTGATGATTCATTAACATGAGTCATTAAGCAATAAATGAGCATTAATGAAGTGAATGAATCACCACTATGACTCACTCTCTTTCCAAAACAAACCTCCTTAGTCACATCTTCTAGAAGCTTCTCGAGTAATTACGAGAACGCCCCTCCGATCCGTAAAAATACGGAAAAACTTTAGACTGTAAAAATCCAATAACCGGATACCAGTAACTGGCTTAAACCAAAGCCGACTGGTAAAAACTGTCCGAAAGTCGTACGCGCGTAAACGCACGTATGCGTCCGAACCCTTTGTCGCAAAACCATGCAACCTCTATATCGTTTCGCCTGGAGTAGGAAACTCTCTGTGTGGGACTCTAGAGACTCGACTACTACGCTGGCAGTGGGTTTAACCACAGACCGCAAGCGGCACTAGCTGTACGTAACGGTCCCCAGGTAGTTGTCGATAAGAAGGCCGATGAGTAAACCCATCCGAACTCCTACTGAGTCTGATGTGACAATCTCCATACAGTCCGGTCCGTTCGTCCAAGACTATCGCATATCGGGCCTAGGGGGGCGGCAAGCGTCAGTCCCCTAATAGCGGTATAAGTCGTGTCGGAGTGAAGCCCATCACACCCTGAGAAACTACTGGAACCTACCAGTAAATCTCGCTTGCCCTGGCCAGGGACTTTGCGTAATGGCTCTCTGACACAGCACGATATCTACTCCCAATACCGGGAGGGACGAATCCTGTCTAACCGCCACTGCCTCCAAGTGCTCGGGACTGCACCCAACTGCTACCTGTTTGCACGACTTCATAGAGCCGTGGTAGGGTAGCAATCTAAGAACAGTGGGACACACTCGAGGCGAAGTAGCAGTGTCAAGTCTGCGGACTACGCTGTACTCATGTCACCTGGGAACTGTTCACTGACGACTGGTATCAAACCAACCAACAGTTCCCTGTGAGTCCTGTCCGGTGTACCCGTAACCTAACGAGCACCTGTATACTATCTCCAGTACGACGTACTGATGGCTGTGGGACAGACCATCTCCCCAACTGGGATGAGAAGCGTACACACTAGTCTACTCCGGAGTATCGATGCTCTGTCTCGATAATCCAACGACCAGGGACCTGAATAAGGATGTGCTTGTAGACTACCCAGCCCCCACTAGTGTGACTGCCATCACAACGCTGGTAGACAAGCAAGATCCTAAGAGCTCTATCAATACGTATACTCACATATTAAGATAGAAAAACCAAGTAGCATACTACCATGTTTAGCAAGACTGTTATATACATGTGAATATCCCAAGCTTCCATTAAGTAATATACAAGCTAGTATGATACAGTAATGGCCTTCTAGGGCATAAACACTAACACATAGTAGCAATCGTTCAAAATCATAGTATTGCCATTTGGCAACACTAGGTGATATTCACCGACGGCTGCAGCATTAACTTGTGCTCCGTTCGCTACTCTGAGCGACATATCACCAGGTGCAACTCTCCTACTTTTTCTCAATCCCTGCAATATATTACAGATATGAGATCCTGATCCAGTATCAAGTACCCAGGAGGTAGGGCTGACCGTAAAGCAGCTCTCAATTACAAGAACACCTGAAGTAGATGCAAAACTATGCTTCTTCTTCAATTGGGTTGTTGGATATATATGCCCAGAGGCCTTCATTGTATAGGATGCTAGGGATATGTATGTACATGACAGTCTTGCTTAATATGATAGTACGCTATTTGGTTTGTCTTTATCTTAACATATGATATATTTTGCGTAGTATTCATACATATAAGCATGTTGATAAAGCCCATAGGGTGTTTGCCTAACTACCGGCGTTGTGATGGCAGTCATACTAGTGGGAGCTGGATAATCAATAGGCACATCCTTAGATGTCCCTGGTCGCAGGAGTATCGAGATTGGGCATCGATAATCCGGAGTAGACTGGTGTATACATATCTAGACCCTGAGGAGGGGCGATGGTTTGGTCCCGCAGCCATTGGTGGAGTACACTTAAGATTGTATACAGATGCTCACTGGGTGTGAGTACACCGGACAGGACTCGCCGAGAACTGACTGGATGGTATTTATACCCAACGTCATATAGCAGTTCTCAGGTGACATGTGTGCAGATAGTCCGTTGACTTAAGGTCGTCATTTGTCTCGTGTGAGTTCCTATTGTGCTTTGATTACTACCCTACCACGGTTCAAAGGAGTCGTGCAAACAGGTTTTAGTTGGGCACAGTCCCGAGCCACGTGGAGGCAGTGAGTGACTGTTAGGGATTCGTCTCTCCCGGTATAGGGAGTTGATATCGCACAATGATCAGTTGGTCATTATTATAAGTCCCTGGCCAGGGCTGATTGAGAATTACTGATAGATTGATCAGTAGATTCTCGGATGGTGATAGAGCCATACCGACACGACTTGTATGGTTATTAGGGGTCTGACGTTTACTACCTCTCTAGACCATACATGCGATACTCTTAGACGAACAGACCGGACTGTACGGATATTGTCACGGACAGGCTCAGTAAGAGTTCGGATGGGTTTCCTCATCGGACTTCTTATCAACATCTACCTGGGGACCGTTACGTACAGCTAGTGCCGCTTGCGGTCTGTGGTTAAACCCACTGCCAGTGTAGTAGTCGAGTCTTTAGAGTCCCACACAGAGTTTTCCCAACTCCAGGCGAAACCATATAGAGGTCATACGGTTTTACGACAAGGGTTCGGACGAATACGTGTTTAAACGCACGTACGACATTCGGATAATTTTTACTAGACGGCTTTGGTTTAAGCTAGATTCTAGTATCAGGTTATTGGATTTATACAGTCTAAAGTTTTTCCGTGTTTTCATGGATAGGAGGGGCGTTCTCATAAATTCCGGGAAGCTTCTAGAAGCATGGTGACTTGAGGGGTTTATGTGGCATTGTCATTGATTTAATTGTGACTCATTATGTTTGATTCACTATGTCATTAATGCATTATTAAATGCTTAATGACTCACATAGTGAATCACTAATATATATTTATGAAGCATGATGAATAATCATTTATTATTCATTTTATTGATTTATTCATTATGCTTGATATATTAAGTGAGAAGCAATTTCATTTCATTATTCTATTTCACCTTCTCTCTCCTCAAGCTCTCTTTTTCTTCAAGCTCTAATCCTACAACTCATGAATTGAGTACAAGGGTTAGAAAAGACTAAACATCCCATAACCTAACTCTATATGACCTAAGTTTCTTTGATTAGCAACTAGAGAAACTTAGTTACCTCAAGTCTTGAGGTGAGCTTGGATTAGGGTTCTCGGGTGGATCATCTATCACTTGGAGGAGGCCGAGGAGGACGAAGAGATCATAATGACGAAGGACACGTATCACTAGGTATAATCTCTTTACATTGTAGTGTAGAACTTCTATGGTAGTTGTTAATTATCGTTTAACAAAGATCTTCGGTTAGTCGATATATGCTTCAAGAACAAGATCGTTTTTCATATTTCCGCCTCCCCACAACTCGTGGGGTGTTGCACATCGACTTACAGTGGTATCGAAGCCTCACTAAACAATAATTAACTCACTTACAAAGTCGTATGAATTTCGAACGCAAAACGAACCGGAAAATACCCCGATATCACATAGTTTCTGTCGATTTTAAAATGAGGTCCTAAAATTTTTCAGGTTCCTCCAGAACACCCTACATGAAATTATAAGAACACACAGAAAAAATGGGCTCCTGGATCGGCCACTGAGCCGCGGAACCGCGGCCGATCCCACCGATCCACCGCAGATCCGCGGTCGAGTTGGGGCCCATTCAGCCCAGTTTTTCTTTGTGCATCTTCTGTGATATTTTGTCTTTTCTGGTATGGTTTATTTTTTGCTCAGGTCTCAGGTTTACAGAGAAGCTTTGGAGTAGAATCTAATGGGTTTGATCGATCAAAATTATACGATGTTTGCTTGTTTGATTATATCTGTGAACTGTATTATGTGTTCGTAAACCTCCCCTAACTACTAGTATGTCGGTTGGCAGGGGGTTGCACATATATGTAATGTTTTAACTGTTTGTGATTATGAACTCTATTGGACTGTTGTGATGATTAGCCGGGGTTTTATGATGGGTTATTGTATTAATTCATTCGATGTAATTGTAATAAGTTGTAATATTATTTTGCGGGGCACATCCAGGTTGCGGTTGTTGCCACCGTTGTATTATTTCTTTTTACTGTTTTTGCTCCTAGGATAGACCCAAGGTGGGGTGCACAAACTACCGGGTATTTCGAAGTGCTTAGTGGCCTACTCACGTTGCTGAGGGAGACCGCTTCAATTTGGGTACTTGGCGGGTAGTTTTCCGTACCCGTAGGGGTCTGGGGTAGGATAATGGCTATTCATCACAACTGTGTAATCCGTCTTTTCTTACAGGCTCAAAAGAAACGCGGATTGCTTGCATATCCAATAAAGTTTATCTGTGATCTGGAATGCCTATTATTGCGACTGACGAATGTACAATATCTATATATGATAGCTATTTTGACGTCACTTATGTTTTACACCCGCGCTAGCCCAGCCCCCGCTCTGCCGTTAGTTAAGTAACCTAACGGGTGATGACGGGACCCCGTGGCGAATGCGGATGGCATAAGAGGACGTTGTATTTTCGTTGTTATCTGTAATGATAGGTTAATGATGGGACGCATTATTTTTTAATGCAAAGAAAAATAAAACCTAAACTGAATCGTTAGAACAATTTCTAAAACCACTCGGTTTTCTTCAAAAAGCAAATTTTAAATGCGGAGCTTAAAACCACTTCTTTTAATAAAGGCTATCTTGGTTCCTTCGATCAAATCAAGTTCACTACGTTAACGGTTTTTTGCCATAAAACCAGCCGTAACCCTCCGTCGTTTCAAATAGACAGCACATCGTATTCATGCTATGCTTGTTGGCCTACGTCAAGGCATAGTGAATGGTAGCAGTGTGGCTTGCTTATTTGTTGCATAGATAGATGCATTAGTATAGGACAGACGTACAGCCTTGTCGGCTTACGTCAAGGGCATGTACGATGTACCTAAATTAATCAAGACAACGACGGGTAGAACTTGACTTGCGTCTTATGACTTGTTGGCCTACGTCAAGGTCAATAAGAGCTTGGGGTAAAAATCACATCGGGAGTTTCAAGCATAAAGGAAACTTGCAGATTTAGCATACCTTCTGGAGTGTGGTGACTAGAGTGGCTTCCATCTAGTACATCATGCAATGATAGTTGGATCCCGATCCCACTGATGAGTAGGATTACTCTTGGGAAACATTCTCACTTAACAATCAATGCTATAAACGAAGTAGGTGTCCAGAAAGGTGTTAGAGGGGCTATGCATCCAGGGAAAAGAGGTTATTTAATTAAGGAACTTCGCGAAAGCGTTGGAAAACCTCCCTCGAAGTACCAACACCGGCCTGGCTGAAAGGTTAAGCAAGTATTGTGACGTGTGATTAAATCCTGACTAGTTCTTCTTTTAGGTTTTGAAGAAGGATTTGAGGGAACAGTGGGAGCCATCATGTTTAGATAAACTAATAACCACTCTAAACTTGCAAGAAGCATATGCTGAGTGTTTTCTTTTCTCTCTCTCTAGCAGCTACCATGACATGACTAAAAGTATTACTTGAAAAAAATATACTGACCGGGCAGAACTATAAAGGTTGGTTAAGGAACGTCAACATTGCACTGACTTATGACAAAGTAGCATATGTTACTACCGCTGTTCCTCCCCTTATCCCTGGACCAGATTCCTCAGTTGTGGACAAGGAAGTTCACAAAACCTGGGATCTAGATTGTGAGCGAGCTAAGTGTATCGTGTTGGCGTCCATGAACAATGAACTCCAGAAACAACACGAGAGTATGGATATTGTATCCATCTTTCTCCATGTTAAGGAATTATATGGAGAGCACTCCTGTATCGCAAGGTACGAGACCTTAAGGAAACTCTTCCAGATGAGGTTAGCTCCAGGATCGCCTGCAGGAGAGCACGTCCTCAAAATGATCATCCTCATTGAGGAACTCGCAAACCTGGGATGCGTGCTAGAGAATGATTTTTATATCGACTTGATTTTGCAGTCCCTTCCTCACACCTTCTCTCAGTTCGTGCTTAGCTTCAACATGCACGAAATGGAAGCTGATCTTCCAAAGCTCCTCAACATGTTGAGGGTAGCAGAGACCTCCTTGAAAAATGAGAAGACCCCCGTTCTGTATGTGGCCAATCATTCTCTTCTAAATCTAAAGCGAAAGCTAAAGGGAAGAAGAAGATGATAGCCACCAAACCGAAGGGAGGGGTCAAGAAGGTGCAGGGAAAGAACAAGGCAGGATGGGCGAAAGCGGATATAAACGAATGCCATTATTGTCACAAGCAAGGGCACTGGAAGAAGGAATGTATGGCCTTCAAGGCAAAGGACACGAAGCAAGCTGTTGCTTCTGCTTCAGGTGTGTTCGTAATCGAAAATTGTCTTTCAGTAAACTCTACATCATGGGTACTTGATACCGGTTCTTGTTCTGACATCTGTAATTCATTGCAGGATCTGAGAAATAGTAGAGTACTGGGGGCAGGTGATATGACTCTCCGGATGGGCAATGGAATGCATGCAGATGCTATTGCAATAGGGGAGTATCACCTAGGGTTGACTAGTGGGCACATTTTGGTGTTGTACAGCTGTTTTTGTATTCCCAGTATGTTGTGTAATATTACATCAGTATCTTTGTTATCTAATGAAGGATATAATTTTGCACTTGAAAGAAATGTCATGAACATTCTCCTAATCAAGAACTGATTGGGTATGGCACACTGGAAAACGGCATATACATACTTAATCAACCTCGAATTTTCAATATTCAAAACACACTTAAAAGAAAGGCTCCAGATTCAAATCAAGCCTTCCTATGGCATTGTAGACTTGGTCATATAAACGAAACAAGGTTGACTAAGTTACATAAAGATGGATATCTAGATCCGTTTGAATATTCATCATATGCAACTTATCAATCATGTATCAAAGGCAAAATGACCAAATCTCTATTCTCCGGACACGGAGTAAGAGCTACAGAACTCTTGGGACTTGTACACAGTGATGTATGTGGTCCAATGTCTACACATGCGAAAAACGGTCATTCCTACTTCGTCACTTTTACTGATGACTTCTCTAGGTATGGACATGTGTTCTTAATGAAACATAAATCCGAGGCCTTTGAGAAGTTTAAGGAGTATAAAAATGAAGTAGAGAAACAAACTGGTAAAAGCATTAAGACACTTCGATCTGATCGAGGTGGAGAATACTTAAGTACCAGTTTCCTTGAATGCTTAAAAGAGAATGGAATTCTCTCTCAGCTTACTCCGCCTTATACACCTCAGCATAATGGTGTATCAGAAAGGAGGAATCGCACGCTATTAGATATGGTGCGTTCAATGATGAGTAGTGCTGAGTTGCTACTTTCCTTCTGGGGATTTGCTCTAGAATCAGCAGCATACTTATTGAATAGAGTTCCAACTAAGTCAGTGCCTACCACTCCATATGAAATGTGGAGTGGGAAGAGACCATATCTCAAGTATATCAAGATATGGGGGTCTCCGGCATATGTTAAAAAGCATAGACCGGACAAGCTCGAGGCACGATCGGTTTTGTGCAAGTTTGTAGGATACCCCAAACATTCAAGGGGGTACATGGTCTACCACACTGAAGAACAAAAGGTGTTTGTAGCTCGCCACATTGTCTTCTTAGAAAGCGAATTTCTTGCAAAAGAAATTAGTGGGAGCACGGTAGAGCAGGAAAAAATTCCAGAACCTCAAACTGCTACCGAGGACTGTAAGTCCACGTTGCCCACCCCGGTGCTTGCGGGGAGGCAGAAACGTTATGAAAAATTCGATTTTTACAACTCTAGGCAACATGGACTATGAAAAGGAGGGATCTTTGCTAAACAAAACTAACTAACAAAGATAAAGAGTTTAGCTACTCGGAAAGTGGGTTATACCTAGGGCTTCAAGTCCTTCTCTCCTTTCTCCTTGGAGTGAAAGAAAGGGTTCTCCTTGTCGCTTCTCTTGCCGAAGAAAGATCCAACCGAGGGCCTCAACCTTTGGCTCCAACCTCAAACTAGAAGTAACTAAGGTGCTTGTTGTGCTAGACCTAGGACCTTGGAAAGAGTAGAGAGAATGGAAATGATAATGTGATGAGAATAATTCAACCTTCTCACATATATGTGAATTATGGAAATTAGATAATTAGCTAAGATAATGGTCATGGTTAATCAAGAAATGACCATTATCATTTCACATTAAATGCTTTTGCAAGGATCAAAGAGCATCTTTCATATGGAATGATGATGGTCAACTTGTCAACCTAGGTCAACAAGTCAAGTATAGTCAAATGGTCAACAACCCTAACCATGCACAATTATAATTAACTAATTATTAATAAATCATAATTCACACAAAACATTAGGGTTAAGAAAATGACAATAGTCATCAACCCTAATCAAAGTCCTTTGCCTCTGTCTCAGTCAACTGTGCATACACACCCGTATCCGTGTACCGAGGAACACGAATACAATGAGATAAAACCAATCCCTAATCATATACTAGGATCCGGCTTAAACCAAAGCCCGCTAGTATAAGCTGTTCGGACACCAAACGTGCACAAGTGCGCAGATGTGAACGAACCCCGTCGCAATACCATGCGACCTCTACTCATTTTGCCTAAAGGCGAATAACCCTCTGTATGGGACTCTAAAGACTCGACACTACGCTGGCAGTAGGTTTAACCACAGACCGCAAGCGGCACTAGCTGTACGTAACGGTCCCCAGGTAGATGCCGATAAGAAGACTGACGAGGTAAACCCCATCTGAACTCCTACTGAGCCTGAATGTGACAGTCTCCGTACAGTCCGGTCTGTTCGTCTGAGAACATCGCATGGCGGGCCTAGAGGGGCGGTAAACGCCAGTCCCCTACTAGCGGTACAAGTCGTGCTGGAGTGTAGCCCAGAACACCTGAGATAACACTGGGAACCTACCAGTCTATCTCGCTTGCCCTGGTCAGGGACTTTGTGTAATGGCTCTCCTAGAAACAGCGTGATATCAACCCCCAATACCGGGAGAGACAAATCCTGTCTAACCGTCACTGCCTCCAAGTGCATCGGGACTGCACCCAAAAACTACCTGTTTGCACGACTCCTTTGAGCCGTGGTAGGGTAGCAATCAAAGTACAGTGGGAACACACTCGAGGCGAAGTGACAGTGTCAAGTCAACGGACTAAGCTGTACTCATGTCACCTGGGAACTGATAACTGGCGATAGGTATAATACCAACCAACAGTTCCTGGCGAGTCCTGTCCAGTGTACTCGTAACCTAACGAGCACCCGCATAATATCTCAAGTACGACGTACTGACGGCTGTGGGACAGACCGTCTCCTAAGCTGGGATAAGAAGCGCATACGCTAGTCTACTCCGGAGTATCGATGCCCTGTCTCGATAGTCCTGCGACTAGGGACCTGCATAAGGATGTGCTTATAGATTACCCATCCCACACGAGTGTGACTGCCATCACAACGCTGGTAATCAAGCAAAGATCCTAAGGGCTCCACTAATGTGTAAAGGCGATATGCTAAAAGAAACACATGCACACATTAAAGCAGAAACAAACCAAGTAGCATACTACCATTTTGAGCAAGAATGTCAATACAAAGTGAATATCCCAAGCTTCCATCAAGTAATATACAATCCAGTATGATACAGTAATGGCCTCTAGGGCATATACACTAACAATCTCCCACTTGCACTAAGGCCATGTACTGGTGTATCGAAGACCTATCATCTCGATCAGCCGCTCGAACTAATTCTGGGGTAAGGCCTTCGTGAATGGATCAGCAGTGTTATCTTCCGTAGCAACTCTCCAAACCTCGATCTCCTGGCGACCCACGATCTCCCTGATCAGGTGATACCGCCTCAAGATGTGCCTGGACTTCTGATTGGACCTGGGTTCCTTCGCTAAAGCTATAGCTCCGTTGTTGTCGCAATACAGCGGTATTGGATCAACAATGGTAGGAACCACCTGAAGCTCCGTGAGGAACTTCTTTATCCAGACAGCTTCCTTTGCGGCATCTGCAGCAGCGATATATTCCGCTTCCATCATCGAGTCAGCAACGGTTTCCTGTTTGGAACTCTTCCAACACACTGCCCCTCCACAGAGGGTAAAGACATAACCCGACTTGGACTTGGAATCATCTTTGTCACTCTGGAAGCTGGAGTCAGCAAAGGCCTCGATCTGGAGCTATTTTCCACTATACACCAAGAACATCTCTTTAGTCCTTCTCAGGTACTTGAGAATGTTCTTTACCGCAATCCAGTGCTTCTCCCCAGGGTTTGACTGATACTGGCTTACCACACTCAGTGCATAAGCTACATCTGGTCTGGTACACAACATCGCATACATTATAGAGCCTACCGCAGAAGCGTAGGGTATAATTGACATGCGATCCCTTTCCAAATCAGTCTTGGGAGACATCTCTTTGGAGAGGGTGATCCCGTGACAAGCCGGTAGATTACCGCGCTCGGAATCTTCCATACTGAACCTTTTCAGTATGGTGTCGATGTACCTGGACTATGAGAGTCCTAATATGTTGGAGATAGTGCCCTCATAATCAATTATTGGATCGCAGGTACGTGATTGCAATGATTGCGGAGGACCTATCCCGGTAGTACAGTCTTACTCGAGATGATAGTATGCTATCTGGTTTGCCTTTATCAGTCGTGTACATGTTCAGGTGACTGATTGCATGTTACACTTTGATAGAGCCCTTAGGATCTTGCTTTACTACCAACAGTATGATGGCGATCATATACGTGAGAGTTGGGTAGTTTATATGCATATCCTTAATTGTGGTCCCTAGTCGTGGGAGTTTCGAGACAGGGCATCGATACTCCGGAGTAGACTAGTGTGTACAGTCGAGACCCCGACGAGGGGCGGTGGCCAGTCTCACAAGCCACTGGTGTCAGTTGGATCACCTAAGATGTATACAGGTGCTCATTGGGTTATGAGTACACCGGACAGGACTCGCCGGGAATCTGCTAGTTAGTATTATATCTACCGTCAGATAGCAGTTCCCTGGTGACATGTGTACAGGTTAGTTCATCGACCTGAGGTCGTCATTTGTCTCGTGTGAGTTCCCACTGTGCTTTGATTTCTACCCTACCACGGCTCAAAGGAGTCGTGCAAACAGGTAGCTTTTGGGTACAGTCCCGAGCCATATGGAGGCACGTGAGCGGATCGGCAGGGGATTCGTCTCTCCCGGTATTGGGGGCGAGACCGTGCTGTGTCTAGGAGAGCCATTACACAAAGCCCACGGCCGTGGCAGGATATTTACTGGTAGGTACTCCAGTAGTATCTCAGGGTGTTATTGGGCTTCACTCCGACACGACTTATACTGCTCTTGGGGGTCTGACGTTACTAGCCCCCTAGGCGGATATGCGATACTCATTGACGAATGGACCGGACTGTATATACATTGTCACTGTTAGGCTCAGTAGGGTTTCTGGATGAGTTCGCTCATCGGCCTCCCTTGAGTGTGCTCATCGGTCTCCCTTGAGGTCAGTCCGTGGGCAACCGTTACGCATTGCTAGTGCCGCTGACGGTTTGTGGTTAAACCCACTGCCAGGGTACTGACGAGTCATTAGAGTCCCCCACAGACAGTTTCCCAAGTTCGGGCGAAACGTTGTAGAGGCCGTATGGTTTTATGGCAGGGTCCGGAAAATGCACGTGCGTTTACGCACGTGTCAGTTTTCGGGCAGATGATACTGGTCGGCTTTGGTTTAAGCCGGATCCGAGTATTATATTGAGTAGGTATAATATCTTTGTCTCAGTTGCATTTGTATTCGGTCGTCATACAAATGCGGGTATATTTATATAGTTTCGGGGCTGTCCTGAAATTCGTTTCAGGATCACTTTTGGAAGTTGCCAGTTTCCAGTTTTCTATCAGCCGTCTTTTAACATTCGGTTAAGGACGGATTTGTCTTTTCTTGAGATGAGTGTGGATTCTTCTAGAAGGTTCTAGATAAGGTGACTAGGATTAAATGGTGTTAAGTTTTCATTGGTTGCATTTAATGGTTCATTAATGCTTGATGAGGTGTTATTAGTGATTCATGTTTTGTTATTAATGGTTTTGGATTGCTTAAGATATTTTTGAAGTGAGAAGCATTCTCTTGTGGTCACCCCCCTCTCCTACGGTCACCTCCCTCTTGCTATATATGGCTTGCCCTCTCTCTCTCCTGTTTTTCTGACTCTCACTTGAGTTTTCATTTGCTAGAAAAGATTATGATAGGTTTTATCGGTGTATGGAATTTCACAGTCCATTTCATTCCATCACCCGATTTCCACGGCAACTTCATTAACCGATCGTCCACGGATTTGGACGAAGTGAGACAAATACATCTACTCATTCTCTACATCATTCTTGGTCATCTCTTTTAGCAAACTTGACGATCGAGTTGCCTCGAGTCAGAGGCGGGAGCCCGTTTAAAGAATCGGTGATGTGGTGCCACCTCGACGAGGATATCGGAGATCGACGAGATCGGAGCAGCCGCAACGGAGCGTGGGATGATGGTTGAAGAACGAAGGACTCGGATCGTTCGGTATAACCATTCTACACTCTTTACAGTTTGTTAGTTTAGCAATAATGGCAGATCCGGGTTAAAGTATACGATAGCGCCAGTTTAAAAGTTTTTGTTCCGCATTTGGCGTCTGTAGACGGCCGGGGCGCTAGCGTGGACTTACAGTGGTATCAGAGCCTAACCATTTTGCTATACTAACTTGTGCTAACGCGTTTAAAACATCGATCCGACCGTAAATCGAAAATTGCAAAATTCATGCCCGACAGTTTCTGTTAATTTTAAACGGTCTCAAAATTTATTTCTGGATGTCTTAAAAATCTGTGCAGGGAATTATAAGAGCCACGACAAAATTTGGGGTCGTGATCCCTCCAAGCTGCCGCGGAAGGGCGGCCAAACCCATGGTTTGGCCGCGCAACCGCGGCCACGTGGGGAGCACGTGCTCCCAAATTTTGTCAGTTGGTTCTCTGTGGGATTTTGGGATTTTTGGTATATATAGTTTTAGCCCAGGTTTTGTTACTGTTCACCAGTAAGCAGTGGGGCACACTTTTTGATAATTGGTCTTTGGTCGATCGTAATTTAAACACGTTAGTTTACAGTGCTTACATTATATCTCCGACCGGGAATGTCATTTGATCGGTAAACCGCGTCTGATTGCTATAGTTCTTTTAGACGGGTTTGCGAACGTGACATTCGCGTTGATGTTCTGTGTTGTGCTGTGATGTTGCGGATTTGTCGTGGTGGATAGCAGTGTGCAATGGTAGTACAGTTTGTGTTTATTTGTACATTTGATATTGCGGGGCGAGCGTCCAACTTGTGGACAGCCGTCACTGCCTGTTGTATAATATTCTTTTGGGGCACGACCAGGTTGCGGTCGATGTACCTATTGTACTATTTTTCATTACTGTACTAGGTTTTGCCCCAAGACGGAGTGCACGGATAGCCGGGTTCGGGAAAGCAACGGGTCCGCATCTCATGGCTTTGAGAGGCAGAGGGTCCCCACTTCAGAATTGGCAGACTATTCGCCGCACTCGTAGGGGGTACAGGTTGACCCAAGGAGGGGTGCTCAATTTACCGGATTCCGTGAAGTGCCGGGTGTTCCATTCACTATGCTGTGGGGACTACCTCGCTTCAGGTTTTGGCGGGTAACTTGCCGCACCCGTAGGGGTCTAGGTTTCATTGCACAGGCTATCCACACGACAGGGGAACTTCGGGTTTCAGCAGCGGCTCTGTGAAACTCGGGGATCCCAGATATCTGTATTGTTCTGTAATGCTTATTACTTTTCTGTAATGTTGCATATTATCACGCCTGGAGCGATTATGTATATTGGTTTATATACTATTAGATGTTGTATATGTTTTACACCCGCGCTAGTCCAGTCCCCGCTTTGTCGTTAGTTAAGTAACCTAACGGGTGATGACGGGACCTAGTGACGAATGCGGATGGCATATACGTACATTTTATTTTCGTTCTTTTCTGGTGTGATTGATTGATGGGACTGCGTTGATTCTGATCAACGCAAAGTTAAAACAAACCTGTATACAGTTGTTGGAACAATTTAAAAGTGTTATTGCAAAGACGTTTTCTTTTGTTATGCATAGCGGTATTCAGTGGAATATCCTGCACCTCATTCGACGGGGCAAGGGCCGACATCCCTTCACCGGGACCGACCCCTTGGACAGAAGTTTGCGTCAGGGTAATAACTTCACTATAGTCGATCACATGTTGCTTTGCATAGCGGTATTCAGTGGAATATCCTGCACCTCATTCCACGAGGAAAGAGCCAAGATCCCTTTACCGGGAGTGACCTCTTTAGCAAAAGGTTTTCGCCACTATATTTTAAAAAGCTATCAGGTTCCTTCTGCGATATCAAGTTCACTACGTTAAAGGTTTTTCGCCAAAAACCAGCCGTAGCCCTCCGTCGTTTCTTATGGATGGTCAGTAGTATTCAAGCTATGTTTGTTGGCATACGTCAAGGCATAGTGTTTGGTAGCTGCTGGGTATTCATTTGTTGCATAGATAGATGAGTTGGTTTGGGACAGTCGTATTACCTTGTTGGCATACGTCAAGGGTATGTACGGGTGGGTTCAAATTAACAAGATAATGACGGGCAGAACTTGACATGTGACTTATGATTTGTTGACATACGCCAAGGTCATAAGAGCATGGGGCAAGAAAATGATATCGGGAGTTTCTAAAGAAACTGAAACTTGCCAAGTATGCGCATACCTTCTGGAGTATGAATAACGTGGATGCATTCCATCACGTTAACATGCGATGAGAGTTGGATCCCGATTCCCACTGATGAGTTGGTTTACTCTTCGGGTGATCCCGATTAATTCTTCTTTAGGTTTGGAGGAGAATTTGACAGGACAGTGGGAGGTTTCCGGATTAGATAAAATGATGACCATTCTGATCTAGGTTAGAGTGCACGCAGAGTGTTTCTTTTCTCTCTCTCTCTTTGGCAGCGACCTTTGACCGACCCTAGACTATGACTCAGTGACCAGGTTGACCGAACCTTCTTAAAATTCTGGCTTTTGGATTGTCTGAGTTGCTTAAGTCATTGCCACTCCTTCTTTTACCCTTTGTATTTCTCAGAAAACCCGTATTACTGCGGATATCCACTTCCATTGGATAGAGCCATCGTATGGTTATATACGAACTCGAAGGGACTACTTCGGGGATGGATCCAGGTTCAGAAGAAATAGAATTGGTTTATTCAGTTGTCTTTTATTATCACCTTCTCTCAGGTTGCGAGAGCTCCTTGGTTTAGGAGAGTACACCTATTACGCCTATTGGATAGTCTTATTCCAAACCATAGGCTGGTGCCGAAAGGTAGGGAATGAAGAAAACCAATTAGCCTAAGTAGGGTGTGCAGAAGGTAATATGTAAAGACAAAATAAAGGGATTAGAAAGAGGGCAAAGTAAATTGCGACTGATATCATTCACGACCAAAACCGCGTACTTCATCGCCGCTCCTATTTCACCTTTAAAAAGAATAAGGTATTACTCAGTTGTCTTTTATCGTCACCTTCTCTCGAGATGCGAGTACTCCTTGGTTTAGGAGGGTACACCTATTATGCTTACTGGATAGTCTTCTTCCAAACCATAGGCTGGTGCCGAACGGTAGGGAAGGAAGAAAGCCAGTTAGCCTAACGATGGTGTACAGAAGGTAACGACTAAAGACAAATAAAGGGATTTGGAGAGATGGCAATAAAATATACGGTTGAAGTCATGAATTGGATTATGGAAAAGGCATTGCTATGAATACCAGGATACCCCTACGAAACATTTTCATGTTTCAGTGCATTGTTAAAGGAAAAACTGTTTTCCCGATTAGACACTTACTCCAAGGGTATGTATTTACCAGGTTTCATTCTCATATCTGTATGGTTTTACAGATGATGAGTGGGAGTAAGATATTGGGAATTAGGTGATTATCCTCATTATATCGGAATTCGTTGAAATTGGTGATATTTGAGGAAATCGCCAGGGTACAGTTTTCCACCTACAACGCACAGGTTATGAGTTGTTTAACTCAGCGGACTTATACAGAGTATTGTATGTTGTCCAGTGTCCATCAGGACAAAGGGGTAGGTCCTCGTACTATGTTCTGTTTACTTATAACTTCTCTAGTATTTAGACGAGTGTTTCGTAGAAATACAAGGTCTAAGTTTTGAGAAGTTATGGGTATAAGAATAAAGTAGAGAACCAGGTATCACAAGTATCGGGATTCTTCAAAGAGATCGAAGATGTAGATTCTTGTGATTGGTATTCAGATGATAGTGATGGTTTTGAGAAACGTGTTTCTCTTTCAGGTTACTCATAATTGGATGGATTCCTAAGTTGAGTAATGCTGATTAGCCTCTTTCCATTAAGTTGATGTGCACTGGAGACAGCTGCATGGTTTGAATATGGTTCCAATTAAATAAGTGCCAAAGTTTCTGTATTGGATATAGAATGGATCGTACCTTAAAAGAAATTAAGGTATGGGGAGTTGTCCAGCTTATGATTAAAACCAGACACTGGATAACTCAGGGCACGTTTCTGTAATGGCTGTTTGTGGGTTGACCCTGGCTATGACGAGGGTTGATATTCTACCATTTGGAAGATCAATAGTGATATTGTTCTTGACTCGCCACAGTTTTAGTAAAAATTGGATCTTTTTCAGAAAACAGTAGTGGGAGTATGGTAGAACTGGAAGTGATTCCAGAACCGCGAACGATTACGGAAAAATTTAATAGGACCTATACATTCAATCAGGTTTGACATTCCAATAGCCACACCGCAGATTTGGTAGGTAACCTCAGACACCCGAGAGGTACTCCGGTAGCCTCAAAGACGGTGACAAGGAGGTTCTTATCTACCCAGACTTGACACTACTGTTGTTCCAGGCTATGAGACCCGGTAGGAGGGTTGTCGTAGTCAGTGGGAGCAGCAGAAGCATAGTGGGCAAGATGCTTATATCTATAGACTTGAGCAGTTATAGCGGAGATAGATCATCTAATTTTGATGTGACAGTCATGGGTTTGACTTCAATCAGAATAAGGGATGGATCAGTTAAGAAGGTAGTAGGGTGTGATGTCATGGTATCTAGATGACATACACAGAGTGGGAAGTAAAATTCCTATACTACGATCGGTTGTACTGTGGTCGTCACACAGTTGTTTCTCCAGACAGGATATGGATATAATATTTGACATTCTGGTTTCTAGATCTATGGTTTTAGATCTGGATTTGGGTAGTTTCCCAATGTGGGTACTTTGACAGATATTCTAATGGTTTTTCGAATAGTTGACTCCTAGCATGGTGGTGTACCTGCAGGTGATGGAGTCACCCTCTCTAAAGGTGTCGTATAGACTAAAGAGGAGAGGGATGTGCATGATTGGCAGATCACTTGCTTAGGCAATTGAGTCAATCATGAGATGTCAAGTACCACACCAAATGTTGGTTTTGCACTAGATGCAATAAGTTTGTATTAATCCAATCCTGGAGAAACATAAGGAAGCAGTTTTAGAACATAAGTACATGTTCTACGGATTTGATGACGGCAGCCTCTTTCGGGAGACAGTTATCATTCCAGGCTTCAAAGGTGACGTGGATGACAGAGTGAATGTCAGAGTTTTAGTTTTTCCCTCTGACGAAGAGGGACAGTATTATGGACAGGTGGTCCAAGAGGATACTGTGGGAAGCAAGATGCCCGATACTGATTAGGTTCAGTGATCGATTCAGTCTAAGAAGTTTGGATATGGAGTTCATTTATGAACTAAGGTCCCATCAGATATCCAGACATGTTCTAAGACAGGTATTACTCAATTCGGGAGATGGTTTTCTCCGCGAACTTGAGATTAAGAGAGATATAGAAAGATACCTCTAGGCGGATCCACTCACTGAGGCTATTTCTCGAACACAATAGTTTTACAAACGGGCTTTGTGAAACTGATTAGTAGAGGAGTTGGATGTTCGGTTTCACACGGGCTGTGAGTAGTCGACATCGCAATATTAGCCTTGAGTGCAAGTGGGAGATTGTTGGAGATAGTGCCCTCATAGTCAATTATTGGATCGCAGGTACGTGATTGCAATGATTGCGGAGGACCTATCCCGGTAGTACAGTCTTACTCGAGATGATAGTATGCTATCTGGTTTGCCTTTATCAGTCGTGTACATGTTCAGGTGACTGATTGCATGTTACACTTTGATAGAGCCCTTAGGATCTTGCTTTACTACCAACAGTATGATGGCGATCATATACGTGAGAGTTGGATAGTTTATATGCATATCCTTAATTGTGGTCCCTAGTCGTGGGAGTTTCGAGACAGGGCATCGATACTCCGGAGTAGACTAGTGTGTACAGTCGAGACCCCGACGAGGGGCGGTGGCCAGTCTCACAAGCCACTGGTGTCAGTTGGATCACCTAAGATGTATACAGGTGCTCATTGGGTTATGAGTACACCGGACAGGACTCGCCGGGAATCTGCTAGTTAGTATTATATCTACCGTCAGATAGCAGTTCCCTGGTGACATGTGTACAGGTTAGTTCATCGACCTGAGGTCGTCATTTGTCTCGTGTGAGTTCCCACTGTGCTTTGATTTCTACCCTACCACGGCTCAAAGGAGTCGTGCAAACAGGTAGCTTTTGGGTACAGTCCCGAGCCATATGGAGGCACGTGAGCGGATCGGCAGGGGATTCGTCTCTCCCGGTATTGGGGGCGAGACCGTGCTGTGTCTAGGAGAGCCATTACACAAAGCCCACGGCCGTGGCAGGATATTTACTGGTAGGTACTCCAGTAGTATCTCAGGGTGTTATTGGGCTTCACTCCGACACGACTTATACTGCTCTTGGGGGTCTGACGTTACTAGCCCCCTAGGCGGATATGCGATACTCATTGACGAATGGACCGGACTGTATATACATTGTCACTGTTAGGCTCAGTAGGGTTTCTGGATGAGTTCGCTCATCGGCCTCCCTTGAGTGTGCTCATCGGTCTCCCTTGAGGTCAGTCCGTGGGCAACCGTTACGCATTGCTAGTGCCGCTGACGGTTTGTGGTTAAACCCACTGCCAGGGTACTGACGAGTCATTAGAGTCCCCCACAGACAGTTTCCCAAGTTCGGGCGAAACGTTGTAGAGGCCGTATGGTTTTATGGCAGGGTTCGGAAAATGCACGTACGTTTACGCACGTGTCAGTTTTCGGGCAGATGATACTGGTCGGCTTTGGTTTAAGCCGGATCCGAGTATTATATTGAGTAGGTATAATATCTTTGTCTCTGTTGCATTTGTATTCGGTCGTAATACAAATGCGGGTATATTTATATAGTTTCGGGGTTGTCCTGAAATTCGTTTCAGGATCACTTTTGGAAGTTGCCAGTTTCCAGTTTTCTATCAGCCGCCTTTTAACATTCGGTTAAAGACGGATTTGTCTTTTCTTGAGATGAGTGTGGATTCTTCTAGAAGGTTCTAGATGAGGTGACTAGGATTAAATGGTGTTAAGTTTTCATTGGTTGCATTTAATGGTTCATTAATGCTTGATGAGGTGTTATTAGTGATTCATGCTTTGTTATTAATGGTTTTGGATTGCTTAAGATATTTTTGAAGTGAGAAGCATTCTCTTGTGGTCACCCCCCTCTCCTACGGTCACCTCCCTCTTGCTATATATGGCTTGCCCTCTCTCTCTCCTGTTTTTCTGACTCTCACTTGAGTTTTCATTTGCTAGAAAAGATTATGATAGGTTTTATCGGTGTATGGAATTTCACAGTCCATTTCATTCCATCACCCGATTTCCACGGCAACTTCATTAACCGATCGTCCACGGATTTGGACGAAGTGAGACAAAGTCATCTACTCATTCTCTACATCATTCTTGGTCGTCTCTTTTAGCAAACTTGACGATCGAGTTGCCTCGAGTCAGTGGCGGGAGCCCGTTTAAAGAATCGGTGATGTGGTGCCACCTCGACGAGGATATCGGAGATCGACGAGATCGGAGCAGCCGCAACGGAGCGTGGGATGATGGTTGAAGAACGAAGGACTCGGATCGTTCGGTATAACCATTCTACACTCTTTACAGTTTGTTAGTTTAGCAATAATGGCAGATCCGGGTTAAAGTATACGATAGCGCCAGTTTAAAAGTTTTTGTTCCGTATTTGGCGTCTGTAGACGGCTGGGGCGCTAGCGTGGACTTACATAATATACTCTTGGATCTGTCACGGTAGATCCGGATCCCCACGATGTATGAGGCATCACCCAGGTCTTTCATGGAGAACTTGTGTGACAAGAACCCTTTGACAGATTGTAGCATAGGAATGTCATTTTCTATTAAGAGAATGTCATCCACGTATAAAACGAGGATTACTATAATTCTCGCTACAAATATACTATAGATGCATGGTTCATCTGGATTTTTGATAAAGCCAAATTCCTTGACCGTCTCATCAAAACAGATGTTCCAACTCCGCGATGCCTGCTTTAGTCCATAGATGGACTTATGCAACTTGCACACCTTTCCGCTGCTCCCACTCTGAATGAATCCCTCTGGCTGGTCCATATAGACACACTCCTCTAAATTTCCATTTAGAAAAGCGGTTTTTACGTCCATCTACCAGATCTCATAATCGTCGAAGGCAGCAATGGCAAGAAGGATCCGAATGGATTTCAGCATAGCCACTGGAGAAAAGGTTTCTTCATAGACCAAGCCAGGTCTTTGACGGAAACCCTTTGCAACAAGTCTAGCTTTATAGGTCTCAACCTGTCCATCTACACCAATCTTCCTTTTGAAGATCCACTTGCATCCTACGGGTTTTACCCCATCTGGAGCAATGTCCAACATGCATACTTTGTTGGTGTACATGGACTCCATTTCGGTCCGCATTGCATCCAGCCATTTTACCGAGCCAACGCTCTGAATGGCCTGCTGGAAGCTAGTAGGCTCATCACTATCAATGATGCAATCCTCTCTATCCCCGTCTATGAGAAAACCGTAATATCTCTCGGGCGGATAAGACTGCCTACTACTTCTGCGGAGCGGCGTAGGAATGTCCTGATCTTTCGAACCCTCTGGTTCTACTAAGCTTTCAGTAATAGCTCGTGGTTCTGGAATTTCATCCAGTTCTATTGCACTCCCACTTATCTGTTTTTCTAAAAACTGAGTTTCCAAGAAGTGGGCATGACGAGAAACAAATACCTTTTGTTCCTCTTCGCAATAGAAGAAATATCCCTTGAAGTTCTTTGGATATCCCATAAACTTGCACTGTACTGAGCGTGCCTCGAGATTGTCCGCATGCTGCTTTTTGACAAAAGCTGGACATCCCCATGTTTTAATGTGATTAAGATAGGGTCTCTTCCCACACCACATCTGATATGGTGTAGTAGGCACAGTCTTAGTTGGAACTCGGTTCAAAAGGTATGCAGCTGATTCTAGCGCATATCCCCAGAATGATCGCGGTAACTCAGCGTTACTCATCATGGACCGTACCATATCCAATAGGGTTCGGTTCCGTCTCTCCGATACACCGTTATGTTGCGGAGTGTATGGAGGAGTAAGCTGAGAGAGAATTCCATTCTCTTTTAAGTAATCCAGGAACTCGGCACTCAAGTATTCACCACTTCGATCAGATCTCAGTGTCTTGATACTTTTGCCTGTTTATTTTTCTACTTCATTCTTATATTCCTGGAATTTTCCAAAGGCTTCGGATTTATGTTTCATTAAGAAGACATAACCGTACCTTGAAAATTCATCCGTAAAAGTAATGAAGTAAGAATAAACGCTTCATGCATGCGTAGACATTGGACCGCACACGTCGCTGTGTACGAGTCCCTAGAGCTCGCTCGCTCTCACTCCGTGTCCAGTGAACGGAGTCTTTGTCATCTTTCCTTTGAGACAGGATTGACAAATTGCATATGATTGATATTCGAACAGATCCAAATATCCTTCTGTATGTAACTTCGTCAACCTTCTTTCATTGATGTGACCCAGTCTACAATGCCATAAGAAAGTCTGATTTGTTTCCGGAGACTTTCTTTTCTGTGTATTCTGGACATTGAAAATCTGTGGTTAGTTTAATACGTATATACCATTGCTCAATGTACCTGATCCAATCAGAATTTGATTAAGGTGAATGTTTACAACATTACTAACAAACGCAAATTCATAACCTTCTTTAGAAATCAAAGATACAGAAATGATATTACAAGTTGCGATGGGTACAAAAAAGCAATTACGTAGAACCAAAACATGTCCATCTGACATTCCCAGGTGATAGTCCCCCACGACCTCAGCATCCATGCAAGCTCCGTTTGCAACTTTGAGGGTCATGTCACCTGCTTTCAAAAACATACGCTTTCTCAACGCCTGCAAAGAATTACAGATATGAGATCCTGATCCGGTATCCAATACCCAGGACGTAGATTTTATTGATAGAAAGTTTTCAATAACATACACACCTGAAGCTGAAGCCGCAACATGCTTCAAATCCTGTGTTCTGGCTTTCCAAGCCCTGTAATCTTTCTTCCAGTGTCTACTCTTGTGACAGTAAAAGCATTCTTCCTTATCCACAAGCTTCCTCGCTACCTTTGTTGCTTTTGCCTTTCCCTTCGTATCCACCTTACTAACACCGCCCCTTTGTTTGGCGGGGGTTTTCTTCTTCTTTCCCCTGGATTTCGCTCTAGACCTAGAAGTAGAAGATCCTCCTACAAACAAAGTGGATGTTTCCCTACCTTTCTGTAAGGTGCCCTCTGCACTCCTCAGCAAGTTGAGGAGGTCTGAAAGTTCAACTTCCTTTTCTTGTAAGTTGAAATTCAGGATGAACTGGGCGTAAGTGGAAAGAAGGGACTAAAGAATCAAGTCTGTATAGAGCTCATTCTCCAACGTGGTCCCAAGGTCCGCGAGCTCCTCTATGTAGCCAATCATCTTAAGCACGTGTTCCGCTACTGATGATCCGACGGCCAATCTTGCCGAAAATAACTTCATCGACACTTCGTATCTTGCGATACGAGATTGCTCTACATACAGTTTTTTTGTATGGAGAAATAAGGATTCGAGGTCCATATTCTCGTACCTCCTCTGATGTTCGTTGTCCATAGAGGCAAGCACGAGGCACTTGGCCTTCGCGCAGTCGATCTCCCAAGTCTTACGGATTTCCTTATCCGCGACGCTGGAGGTGGGACCAGGGACAGGGTGAGCTTTTGAGGTAAGAAGATACCCCAACTTGTCATAAGTGATTGCTATTTTGACATTCCTGAGCCAATCTTTGTAGTTTGGCCCTGTCAGTATGTTTTTATCTAGAAGTAACATAAGTCCAGTCATGATAAATGGTCGCTGCAATTAGGAGAGGGAGAAGAAACACTTTATCATGATGCTCTTTCAAGTTTAGAGTGGTTTTTAATTTGTCTAAACAGGATGGCTCCCACTGTCTCTCGAATCCTTCCTCAAACCATAAAGGAAGAACTAGTCGGGATCAATCTCACCGTACAATACTTGCTTAACCGTTCAACCAGGCCAGTGTCGGTACTTCGAGGGAGGTTTTCCAACGCTTTCGCCAAGTTCCTTAATTAAGTAACCTCTTTTCCCTGTGGGCATAGCCCCGCTAACACCTTTCTAGACACCTACTTGGTTTATAGCATTGATCGTTAAGTGAGAAAGTTCCGGAGGAGTAGCATATACTCACAGTAGGATCGGGATCCAAATATCATCGTGTGACAAAACTGAAGGAATCCTACCAGAATCATCAAACTACAAATGGTATGCAACGCTAGCAAGTTTCAGTTCTTTTGAAACTCCCGATGTGGATTTTTGCCGCATGCTCTTATGACCTTGACTTTGGCCAAAATTCCATAAGTCATATGTCAAGTTCTACCCGTCATTCTCCAGGTTAATTTGAGCCCACTCGTACATACCCTTGACTTTGGCCAAAATGGTAGAACGACTACGCCAAACCAACACATCTATCTATGCTGCACATGAATACCCAATAGCTACCAATCACTATGCCTTGACTTTGGCCAACATACATAGCTTGAATACTTATTGACCATTCATGTGAAACGACGGAGGGCTACGAATGGTTTTGGCGAAACCGTGAACGTAGTGAACTTGATATAATCGAAGGAACGAGATAGCTTTCAAAAGGAGTGGTTCTAGCTCCGCATTTAAAAGTTTGGTTTTGAAAAGAACCGACTGGTTTTCAAAGTGTTCCAACGACTTTTACTTGGTTTATTTTATCTTGCATTAATTCCAATGCATCCCATCATTTAATCCTACCATTGCAGAAAACAACGAAAATATGACGTACGCTTATGCCATCCGCATTCGCCACGGGGTCCCGTCATCACTCGTTAGGTTACTTAACTAACGACAGAGCGGGAACTGGACTAGCGCGGATGCAAAACATAAGCAACGCCTAAATAGATATCATATAGATATATATAAACATTCGTCACATGCAATGATAGCCATTCCAGATCACAGATGAATACAATTGATATACTAGGAATCCGCAATTCGTATGAGCCTGTAACGAAGAACGGATTACACGGTCGCGATGAATAGCCAAACCCCACCCTAGACCCCTACGGGTGCGGCAAACTACCTGCCAAGTACTCGAAACGAAGCAACCTCCCTCAACACCTTGAGTAGGCCACTCGGCACTTCGAGATACCCGGTAGCTTGTTTACCCCACCTTGGGTCTATCCTAGGAGCAAAAACAGTAAAAAAAATTATACAATGACGGCTACAACCCCGACCCGGTTGTGCGGCCATACAAATAATATTACATCAATTTACATATTACAAGAATTGAAAGAATAAGAAAACACTCATCTCACAACCCCCCGGCTATTCATCCGCGAAAATCCAACGAATTCATATACACATACCAACAACATTACAGATCACAGATATGCATAACACCCACTAATCGACGTATAGCGATTAGCGGACGTTCAATACATATAACACATTACAGATATAACCCATTAGCCAAAGTGTAAAGAAGTTCGATAAAAAATACGGATTTGTGACCACCCCAAAAACCAACTTGTTCTCTGGAAAATCTGGGTGGAAACAAACTATCTCAAAAATCCCAAAACCTCAACAGAAGAACACTGCACCAAACTCGGTCTACGGCCGAGTCAACTTGGCCGCGGATCCGCGGCAAGAAGCATGTTCTTGCCGCGGAACCGCGGCGCTCTGACCGGTTCAGTGGACCGTTTTTGGTGTGTTTCTTAATAAAACCCTGAGCCGATTTTTGAAGTATGATTTATTATTTTTAAAGCAGAAATAAAAATCGACAGAAACTTAGGGTTTTGAAAAATAGTTTTGCGATTTTTTCCGATCGAAGTTCTATATACTTTGCTAACTAGTTAGTTTGTGTTTAGCTAGGCTCTGATACCACAGAAAGTCCACGTTGCCCACCACGGTGCTTGCGGGGAGGCGCGGAAACGTTATGAAAAATTCGATTTTTACAACTCTAGGCAACATGGACTATGAAAAGGAGGGATCTTTGCTAATTAAAACTAACTAACAAAGCTAAAGAGTTCAGCTACTCGGAAAGTGGGTTATATCTTGGGCTTCAAGTCCTTCTCTCCTTGCTCCTTAGAGTGAAAGAAAGGGTTCTCCTTGTCGCTTCTCTTGCCGAAGAAAGGTCCACCCGAGGGCCTCAAACTTTGGCTCCAACCTCAAACTAGAAGTAACTAAGGTGCTTGGTGTTGTAGACCTAGGACCTTAGAAAGAGTAGAGAGTGTTTTTGGAGGGATTATCTCAAGCTCAAATGGTTCTCAACACATGAGAGGGGAGAGCTAGAGAGAGAGGAAGTGGAGGAGAGAGAATGGAAATGATAAAGTGATGAGAATAATTCAACCTTCTCACATATATGTTAATTATGGAAATTAGATAATTATCTAAGATAATTGTCATGGTTAATCAAGAAATGACCATTATCATTTCACATTAAATGCTTTTGCAAGGATCAAAGAGCATCTTTCATATGGAATGATGATGGTCAACTTGTCAACCTAGGTCAACAAGTCAAGTATATAGTCAAATGGTCAACAACCCTAACCATGCACAATTATAATTAACTAATTATTAATAAATCATAATTCACACAAAACATTAGGGTTAAGAAAATGACAATAGTCATCAACCCTAATCAAAGTCTTCTGCCTCTGCAAAAGTCAACTGTGCATACACACCCGTATCCGTGTACCGAGGAACACGAATACAATAAGATAAAACCAATCCCTAATCATATACTAGGATCCGGCTTAAACCAAAGCCCACTAGTATAAGCTGTCCAGACACCAAACGTGCACAAGTGCGCGGATGTGAACGAACCCCGTCGCAATACCATGCGACCTCTACTCATTTTGCCTAAAGGCGAATAACCCTCTGTGTGGGACTCTAAAGACTCGACACTACGCTGGCAGTGGGTTTAACCACAGACCGCAAGCGGCACTAGCTGTACGTAACGGTCCCTAGGTAGGTGCCAATAAGAAGACTGACGAGGTAAACCCCATCTGAACTCCTACTGAGCCTGAATGTGACAGTCTCCGTACAGTCCGGTCTGTTCGTCTAAGAACATCGTATGGCGGGCCTAGGGGGCGGTAAACGTCAGTCCCCTACTAGCGGTACAAGTCATGCCGGAGTGTAGCCCATAATACCTGAGATAACACTAGGAACCTACCAGTCTATCTCGCTTGCCCTGGCCAGGGACTTTGTGTAATGGCTCTCCTAGACACAGCGCGATATCAACCCCCAATACCGGGAGAGGCGAATCCTGTCTAACCGTCACTGCCTCCAATTGCTTCGGTACTGCACCCAAAAACTACCTGTTTGCATGACTCCTTTGATCCGTGGTAGGGTGGCAATCAAAGTAAAGTGGGAACACACTCGAGGCGAAGTGACAGTGTCAAGTCAACGGACTAAGCTATACTCATGTCACCTGGGAACTGATAACTGACGATACGTATAATACCGACCAACAGTTCCCGACGAGTCCTGTCCAGTGTACTCGTAACCTAACGAGCACCCGCATACTATCTCAAGTATGACGAACTGACAGCTGTGGGACAGACCGTCTCCCAAGCTGGGTTAAGAAGCGCATACGCTAGTCTACTCCGGAGTATCGATGCCCTGTCTCGATAGTCCTGCGACTAGGGACCTACATAAGGATGTGCTTATAGATTACCCAGCCCCCACGAGTGTGACTGCCATCACAACGCAGGTAATCAAGCAAAGATCCTAAGGGCTCCACTAATGTGTAAAGGCGACATGCTAAAAGAAACACATGCACACATTTAAGCAGACACAAACCAAGTAGCATACTACCATTTTGAGCAAGAATGTCAATACAAGGTGAATATCCCAAGCTTCCATCAAGTAATATACAATCCAGTATGATACAGTAATGGCCTCTAGGGCATATACACTAACAAGGACATAGAAGAACCTCAGATTTTAATAGAACATGACGAACCAACGCCACTCCGCAGATCTAGTAGGCTTTCTCATTCTCCTGAGAGATACTATGGTTTTCTTCTAGATGGGGATCGAGAGGATTACATCATCGATGATGATGAGCCTACTAGTTTTCAGCTGGCTATCACGAGTATTGACTCGATGAAGTGGCTGGATGCTATGAGATCCGAAATGGAATCCATGTACACCAATAAAGTATGGACTTTAGAAGTTGCTCCTCCTGGAGTGAAACCAGTTGGATGCAAATGGATCTTCAAAAAGAAGATTGGTGCACTTGGACAAGTGGAAACCTACAAAGCTAGACTCGTTGCAAAAGGTTTTCGTCAAGGACCAGGATTGGACTATGATGAAACCTTTTCACCTGTAGCTATGCTTAAATCCATTCGGATCCTGCTTGCCATTGCTGCCTTCCACGACTATGAAATCTGGTAAATGGATGTAAAAACAGCTTTTCTAAATGGACATTTAGAAGAGAGTGTTTACATGGATCAACCAGAAGTTTTCTTAGACAGTGGGAGCAGCGGAAGAGTGTGCAGGTTTCTTAAATCCATCTATGGATTAAAGCAAGCATCGCGAAGTTGGAACATCTGCTTTGATGAGACAGTCAAAGAATTTGACTTTATCAAAAATGTAGATGAACCATGTATTTATAGGAAGATTGTTGATGGAGCAGTATTCTTCCTCGTTTTGTACGTCGACGACATAATACTGATAGGGAATGATGTCCCTATGCTACAATCAGTAAAGCTCTTCTTGTCACAGAAATTCTCCATGAAAGACTTGGGTGATGCAACCTACATTTTAGGCATTAAGATCTATCGTGATAGATCTAATAGAATGTTGGGACTTTCACAGTCCAGGTATATTGACACTATACTAAAGAGATTTAGTATGGAAGATTCCAAGCGTGGTAATATGCCCGCTTGTCACGGGATCACCCTCTCCAAAGAGATGTCTCCAAAGACTGATGAAGAGAGGGATCTCATGGGCATTATACCCTACGCTTCGGCAGTAGGATCTATAATGTATGTGATGTTACGTACCAGACCGGATGTAGCTTACGCACTTGGTGAGGTAAGCAGGTATCAGTCTGACCCAGGTGAGAAATATTGGATAGCGGTAAAAAACATTCTCAAGTACCTGAGAAGGACTAAGGAGATGTTCTTGATTTACGGTAATGGGGACCTCCAGGTAGAGGCTTTTACCGACTCTGGCTTCCAAAGAGACAAAGATGATTCTAAATCCATTTCGGGTTTTGTGTTTATCCTCAATGGAGGGGCGGTATATTGGAAGAGTTCCAAATAGGATACCGTCGTAGACTCAACTATGGAGGCTGAGTATATAGCTGCTAGTGAAGCCGCAAAAGAGGCTGTCTGGATGAGGAAGTTCATCTCTGAACTTCAGGTGGTTCCGTCGATTGCCAATCCAATACCTTTGTATTGTGATAACAATGGGGCCGTAGCATTGGCGAAGGAACCGAGGTCCCATCAGAAATCCAGACATATCTTAAGGCGGTTTCACCTGATAAGGGAGATCGTTGATCGTAGGGAGATCAAGGTACGGAGAGTGGAAACAAAAGACAACACGGCAGATCCATTCTCCAAGGCCATACCTCAAGTTCAGTTCGAGAGGCTGTTTGAGATGTTGGGAATGCGGTACTCCAGCAACTAGATCTAGTGAAGACAGTGGGTACTCATTGCGCCAATTATAGGCCTTAGTGCTAGTGGGAGATTGTTGGATATATATGCCCTAAAGGCCTTCAATGTATAGGATGCTAGGGATATGTATGTACATGACAGTCTTGCTTAATATGATAGTACGCTATTTGGTTTGTCTTTATCTTAACATATGATATATTTTGCGTAGTATTCATACATATATGCATGTTGATAAAGCTCATAGTGTGTTTGCCTGACTACCGGTGTTGTGATGGCAGCCATACTAGTGGGAGCTGGATAGTCAATAGGCACATCCTTAGATGTCCCTGGTCGCAGGAGTATCGAGACTGGCCATCGATACTCCGGAGTAGACTGGTCTATACATATCTAGACCCTGAGGAGGGGCGATGGATTGGTCCCGCAGCCATTGGTGGAGTGCACCTATGATTGAATACAGATGCTCACTGGGTGTGACTACACCGGACATGACTCGCCGATAACTGACTGGATGGTATTTATACCTAACGTCAGATTGAAGTTCTCAGGTGACATGTGTGCAGATAGTCCGTTGACTTAAGGTCGTCATTTATCTCGTGTGAGTTCCCACTGTGCTTTGATTACTACCCTACCACGGTTCAAAGGAGTCGTGCAAACAGGTTTTAGTTGGGCACAGTCCTGAGCCATGTGGAGGCAGTGAGTGACTGTTAGGGATTCTTCTCTCCCGGTATAAGGAGTTGATATCGCACAATGATCGGTGGGTCATTACCATAAGTCCCTGGCCAGGGCTGATTGAGAATTACGGATAGATTGATCAGTAGATTCTCGGATGGTGATAGAGCCATACCGACATGACTTGTACGGTTATTAGGGGTCTGTCGTTTACCACCTCCCTAGACCATACATGCGATACTCTTAGACGAACAGACCGGACTGCACAGATATTGTCACGGACAGGCTCAGTAGGAGTTCGGATAGGTTTACTCATCGGCCTTCTTATCGACATCTACCTAGGGACCGTTACGTACAGCTAGTGCCGCTTGCGGTCTGTGGTTAAACCCACTGCCAGCGTAGTAGTCGAGTCTTTAGAGTCCCACACAGAGTTTTCCCAACTCCAGGTGAAACCATATAGAGGTCGTACGGTTTTACGATAAGGGTTCGGACGAATACGTGTTTAAACGCACGTACGACATTCGGACAGTTTTTACTAGACGGCTTTGGTTTAAGCCAGATTCTAGTATCAGGTTATTGGATTTATACAGTCTAAAGTTTTTCCGTGTTTTCACGGATGGGAGGGGCGTTCTCGTAATTTCCGGGAAGCTTCTAGAAGCATGGTGACTTGAGGGGTTTAGGTGGCATTGTCATTAATGTAATTGTGACTCATTATGTATGATTCACTATGTCATTAATGCATTATTAAATGCTTAATGACTCACATAGTGAATCACTCATATATATTTATGAAGCACGATGAATAATCATTTATTATTCATTTTATTAAATCACTCATATATATTTATTAAAATAACTAAGTTTCTCTAGTTGCTAATCAAAGGAACTTAGGTCATATAGAATTAGGTTATGGGATGTTTAGTCTTTTCTAACCCTTGTACTCAAGTCTTGAGGTGAAGCTTGGATTAGGGTTCTCGGGTGGATCATCTATCACTTGGAGGATGCCGAGGAGGACGAAGAGATCGTAAAGATGAAGGGCACGTAAAACTAGGTATAATATCTTTATACAGTAGTTTAGAACTTCTATGGTAGTTGTTAATTATCGTTTAGCAAAGATCTTCGGTTAATCGATGTATGCTTCAAGAACAAGATCGTTTTTCATATTTCCGCCTCCCCGCAACTCGTGGGGTGTTGCACATCGACTTACATAGGTATCCTTGGAATCCATACAATCCTCTTTCCCTTGCTCATACTTATGACTATTGTCGTAAGTTAGAGCCGAACCAACGTTCCTTAGCCCCGAATAAGAATTCGGATCGGTCAAGCGATACATTTTATTATCTTGATTACGGCGTGAAATGGTTGCTACCTGGAGAGAGAGAAAAGAAACACTCAGCGTGCGCTCTTGCAAGATTAGATTGGTTTATTGATTTATCTAACCAGGATGGCTCCCACTGTTTCCTCAAATTCTTCTTCAAACCTTTAAAAGAAGAACTAGTCAGGGTTAATCGCACGTCACAATACTTGCTTAACCTTTCAGCCAGGATAGTGTTGGTACTTCGAGGGAGGTTTTCCAACGCTTTCGCGAAGTTCCTTAATTAAGTGACCTCTTTTCTCTGGAGGCGTAGCCCCGCTAACACCGTTCTAGACACCTACTTGGTTTATAGCATTGATTGTTAAGTGACGAGAGTAATCCAACTCATCAGTGGGATCGGGATCCAACTATCATTGTGCGATGACCTAGATGGAATACACTCTAGTCACCACACTCCAGAAGGTATGCTGAATCTGCAAGTTTCAGTTTCTTTAGAAACTCCCGATGTGGATTTTTGCCCCTAGGACCCAAGTGACCTTGACGGGGTCAACAAATCAAAGAGTCCTAGTCAAGTTCAACCCGTCATTATATGGATTGCATTAAACCTACCCGCATAACCCTTGACGGAGTCAACAAGGTTATACGACTGTCCTAACCAATCCCATATACTGCTACAAACAAGCAGCACTCATCTACCGTATACTACGCCTTGACGGAGTCAACAAACGCAGCACGAATACTAAGTGTTACTTTGTAAGAAATGACGGAGGGCTACGGCTGGGTTTTTGGAGAAAAACCCGTCAACGTAATGAACTTGATATCGTTGAAGGAACCTGATAACCTTTTTGAAAATATAGTGGCGAAAACTTTTGCTAAAGAGGTCACTCCCCGTGAAGGGATCTCGGCTCTTTCCTCGTCAAATGAGGTGCAGGATATTCCAAACTGAATACCTCGATGCAAAGTAAGAATAATCGACTATAGTGAAGTTATTACCATGACGCAAACTTTTTGTCCAAGGGGTCACTCCCGATGAAGGAATCTTGGCCCTTGCCTCGTCGAATGAGGTGCTGGGCATTCATAACCGAATACCTCTATGCAAAACAAAAGAGAACGTCCTTGCAATAACAGCTTTTTGAAAATTGTTCCAGCAACGTCTTTTAGGTTTGTTTTCTTGCATTAATTTAATGCGTCCTATCAGTTAAACCTACCATTGCAGAAAAAAACGAAAATATGACCTACGCTTATGTTTTGCATCCGTTCTAGTCCAGCCCCCGTTCGGTCGTTAGTTAAGAAACCTAACGGGTGATGACGGAAATTTTGATTTTTACCTATTCCGCCTCCCCGAAAGAACCAGGGTGGGTAACGTGGACCTAACAGAAGGATCTTGGCTAAACAAAAACTAACAAAAGAACTACAAGTTCTAACTACTATGTAGAATGGTTATACCTAGTCTTGAACTCCTTCTCTTCTTCTCCTTGGAGTGGGTTGAATGGTTCTCCTCGTCGCCTTGTTTTGCCGAAGAAAGATCCACCCGAGGGCCTCTACCTTGAGCTCCTTCCTCGAACTTGAGGTACCTAAAGTGTTAGGTTTTATAAACCTTCAACCTTAGGATGAGTAGAGAGTAGTTTTAGTGTTTTAGCTCAATGGAAAATGGTTCTCAACTCATGAGAGATTTTTGCCTTGAGCTAGAGGAAGAGAGAGCTATAGATGAGAGAGAAGTTGCAAGTAAGAATGATACCATTTTACAACCATGCTCTCATATTTTAGAAAAATAATAATAATAATAATAATTAACAATTTGTGATGGTGAGTTGATGAATGACCATTATCATTTCATTCATTAAATGCTTTTGCAAAGAATAAGAAGCATCTTCGAAAACAAATGATGATGGTCAACAAGTCCACTTTGGTCAACCGGTCAACTAAGTCAATAAGTCAACAAAAGTCAAGAATTCAACTCAACCATGGCACAATAACTGTTAACTAATATTATTAATCATATTTCCTATTCTCATTAGGGTTTGGAAAAAGTCAACGGTCGATAACCCTAATGAGAATCCTCTGCCTCTGCCTCAGTCAACTATGCATACACACCCGCATCCGTGTTCCTAGGAACACGAATACAATGAGATAAAACTAACCCCAAAACATATACTAGGATCTGGCTTAAACCAAAGCCCGCTAGTAATAACTGTCCGGACACAAATCGTGCAAAAGTGCGCGGATTTGAACGAACCCCGTCGCAAAACCATGCGACCTCTACTCTGTTTTGCCCAAAGGCGAATAACCCTCTGTGTGGGACTCTAAAGACTCGACACTACGCTGGCAGTAGGGTTAACCACAGAACGCAAGTGGCGCTAGCTATACGTAACGGTCCCCAGGTAGATGCCGATAAGAAGACTGATGAGGTGAACCCATCCGAACTCCTACTGAGCCTGAATGTGACAATCTCCGTACAGTCCGGTCTGTTCGTCTTAGAGTATCGCATGGCGGGCCTAGGGGGGAGGCAAATGTCAGTCCCCTAAAAGCGGTACAAGTCGTGTCGGAGTGTAGCCCAAAAACACCCTGAGAAACTACTGTTAACACTACCAGCAAATCTCGCTTGCCCTGGCCAGGGACGACTATGTGTAATGGCTCTCCTAGACGCAGCGCGATATCAACTCCCAATACCGGGAGAGACGAATCTTGTCTAACTGTCACTGCCTCCAAGTGCTTCGGGACTGCACCAAACTACTACCCGTTTGCACGACTCAGTAGAACCGTGGTTGGGTAGTAATCTAAGAACGGTGGGAATACACTCGAGGCGAAGTGACAGTGTCAAGTCAGCGGACTAAGCTGTACTCATGTCACCTGGGAACTGTTAACTGACGATAGGTATAATACCAACCAATAGTTCCCGATGAGTCCTGTCCAGTGTACTCGTAACCTAACGAGCACCTGCATACTATCTCCAGTACGACGTACTGATGGCTGTGGGACAGACCATCTCCCCTGCTGGGAAGAGAAGCGTATGCACCAGTCTACTCTAGAGTATCGATGCCCTGTCTCAATAATCCTATGACGAGAGAACAAAATAAGGATGTGCTTATAGACTACCCAGCCCCCACTAGTGTGATCGCCATCACAACGCCGGTAGTCAAGCAAAGATCCTAAGGGCTCCATCAATATGTATTAGTGATATGCTAAAAGAAACATATACACATATTAAGATAGAAACAAACCAAGTAGCATACTACTATATCGAGCAAGACTGTCGTAAACCCGTATATATATCCCAAGCCTCCAAAATGTATTATACAAACTAGTACTATACAATAATGGCCTCTAGGGCATACATATCTAACACCTATAGTTATACAGGTATCTAGAATGTAAGTATGTGAAGGCATATGTGTAAGCATGTGGATATACAGGTATGTTATATGTCATATGAGATAAGAAATATGAATCAATGTCCCAATGTCCCTAACCGAGCAATATCATATCTATAAGTGGGTTGTGCATGATATGGCAACTATTGACGGTGTGTGTGACATACAATCAATGCTCGTGCAACATGAATCGTCAATAATATGTGCAGTTCCCTAAGGATACTAGTCCAGGCACAACACTAACTAAGAAGTAGGGTGAATGCGCAATCCTAAATATGACATAGAATATGCGACAGAAATAACATCTCTAGCCCAGACGCATAACGCCATGCGGGCGATTCCCTTGTAGATGTTAAATCTACTCACCAACGCTCCAAGCTATGTGAATCCTACCACCTGTTCTCCCCTGGTAGCAGTGTCTGAAGTCCCTGCCTGCGAACTTACAACATAATACGATAAAACAAGTATGTATTAACAATAGACCCAAAACACATACAAACTACATTAGATCGATGCAACAACACAAAACATACTCTCAAGTGTTCGTATTGTGGCTAACGTGCGTAGCGACACGACGAAACTAACCCAAGAGCAAAACCATAAAAAGTGCACGATCTGTGTCGTATAACGTATCGCGCTTAGACGTAACACAAGAAACTACCTAGGTGATCCCAGATTCCGTATACAGAGAAAACTAAGCAAACAAACAGAACCAAACACACCCAAACCACAATATAGACCAACCCTCCAAAACCCAAACCCCAACTCCCAGAAAACCCGACGTCGCCGGAATTGGGCTTCTCGTCGCCGGCCCTGGCCGGTGGGGTGGGTCTCGTGTCTCAGGTGGGGTCCTATGGTCACAGGTACTACAAAACTACATTGTTTGGTTTTCTCGTACACTTTCCGGGTCACAGCAGATCCCATATGTCACAAACCGACACTAAAAATACGATATTATGCACCAAAATAAACTTTAACCAATCTAAACTGAAACTAACTAGCTAAGCTACACTAAAAACACTTAAACAACTGCAAAAGAACATTACCTACACAAAAGAACTCAAAGATCTAAGATTTGTATGCTCCTAGGCATCCAAGAGGTAAAAGGTGAAGAAAGATGTGATTTTGATGAAGTTTTGTGAATTTTTTGACGAATTTGGTGAGGGAAAGGAAAGTGTTCAGTTGATGAGAGAGAATAAGAAGGAACAAATGAGATAGAGAAAAGAAAGAGAGCAAATGATGAAGAGAGAGGGAGGTGAGTGTAGGGTGAGGAATGAGGGTATGTGTAACCACATCAGTAATGCATCATTAATGTTTTCACACACACCTCACCACTCCAAAATAAATATCTCTCTCTCACTCAAAAGATCTAAGGTTTAGGTTAGGGATGAATTTAAACAAGGATTAAAGCAAAGGGGTAGATTAGGTTAAGTGTCATGGTTGCTAAGAACAAAAATTAGCACAAACAAATCCACAGATTTACGTGCACACGTGCGTGCGTGCTTATAAAAAATATTGATAAATTTTTAATTAAATGTTATAAAATCTGAGGAACCCGAATTGGTAAAATTTTTACAGTAAACCCGCATTAACGTCTAAACGAACACTAACCGAAATCTAAGGCATTACAATCGCCCCCCCTTATAAAAATTCGTCCCCGAATTTAAAATTTTCACTAAGTGTACCTTCAAAGAGGAGATTACAAACTCTCCTATCTCGCTTGCGGCCTCCCAAGTGATTACCCCACTATACGGCTACATCCAAGAAAAACCCTTCACAGATAGCACGACCCTTGACCGACGTTTCTCCTTCTGCCAAGCCATTAACACAAATGGCTGTTGGTGAACGAAAAGATCGCGTCCAAGCTAAATGGTCTGATGCTGAATCATGTGAGAAAGGTCATGAAGGTAATTGCAACGTATCGACACAAAGAATACAGGGTGAATACTCAATAATCTGGGCAGAAGTGCCAAACTAAAGGCAACGGAACTAACTCGCTTTAAGGATCTCAAAAGGGCCTACAATTCTGGGATAAGCTTCACAAATCTCAACACGTCATTCTTCGGAAAAATCCGTAGGAATACATGATCTCCCACTGCGAACTCAGTTCTGCGACCATCACGGTCGGCATAAGACCTCTGCCTGAACTAGGCTGCCATCATCCTGACCTGAACCAACTGGATCATCTCCGAAGTCTCTAGACTAGTTGGGGTCCAAAAATCCTACTACACAGAGTCAGAAAAACAGACTGGTGATCAACACGACCTAACCCCTAAACCTAAAGGTTGCCAATTGGAGTGCGTCCTGATAACGGCTATCGAAGGAGAACCCTAACAATGGCGAGTGACAATTCCTAACAGCCTACAACAATTAGTACTACGCACAGGTATATCCTCCAGAGTTGGCATAGCCCGCTCTCACAAAACCATCATCCAGCGGATGGAAAGATGGAGCTAAAGCTCAACCAGTACCCAAGGCTTCCTGAAACATCAGCCCAAGATGGCAAGAGAACAGGATGCCTCTATTGGATACAACAAATGAAGGAACTCCGTGAAAACGTACCAACTTAACAAAGGACAACTGAGCAAATCGAGTAAAACCGGACAACAAACAACCGAATGGAGTCACACCCTTACTAAACCGGGGTAGATGCCACAAAGAAATTCGTGGAGATCTGCCCCCATTCCCACTCCGGAACGGTTAAAGGTTGCGACTCTCCAGCCGGTCTCCGATGCTCAAACAAAACACACAACAACAAGACAGACACCTTGAAACAAAATCCGAATCTCCACTCTTCATTCCTTCCCACCCGTAACTACCTCACGAGTCACGTCACACAATGGTGGAACTCGAATGAACACCGAAAGCTGACCGATGTGCCTGTTCTAGGATTTCACGTCTCTGCCTATCAGCAACAGGTACACAAACGCGTCCCCAAAGGTAGCACATCTGGTCACAATTCAAGGACTTAGAATCATTACCCAGCCGAGTAAGCTCAAGTATCTCTGACGAACGAGCATCGGCGGACAGTGCCTCGCGAAAGCGATGAAGGAAAAGTGGTCGGGCGTGGATATGAGCAAGTTGTCCCCTCAGTAGAGGCGAACACAAGCTGTACTCAACGATCGTACAAGAACTGTAAATCTGCAGAAGACTGTCTCAACAATCAACACTCGCTGCAGGAAGATGTACATTAAGCTCTGGTGGTCCGTGAAAATCTGACACGACTCTAGAACATGTAGTGTCTCCAAATCTCCAACGCGAAACCACCGCGGCCATCTCCAGATCATGAATGAGATATCCTGCTCGTACTTCATCCAGATGTAGGGAAGCAAAAGCGATAACTCTATAGTGTCACCTCAGTACACAATCGAGCCCCACTCGTGAAACATTATAGTTAAACCACAAAGTCGCCCGAACCAAAAGAAAAGAAAGAACTGATGCAGTTGTCAACCGAATCTTCAACTGCCGAAAACTCCGCACACATGCCTCAATCCAAAGAAAAGAAACCTCCTTTCCGGTCATTCGAGTCAACGGTGCAGCACTACACTAGCAATCCTGCACGAAACGGCGGTAAAAATCTGCTAAGCCCAAAAATCTGCGGACCTCCGTCCTGCACACAAGTCTGGGCCAAAGCTGTATGGCCTCGATCTTCCTCGGAACCATACGAAAACCGTCTCCGTAACTACAAGACCTAGGAGTCAACACAAACAAGCCAGAAGGAATGCCCCGAGAATCTAGCATATCGCTGGTGCTCTCCCAGTATCTGCAAATCAAATCCTCAAGTGCTACTCCTGTCCCTCACGACACATTAAATAGACCAGAATGTCGTCAATAACACAATAATAACTGGCCGAGGAACGGCCTGAAGAAATCTGGTTCATCATATCTACGAATGCTGCTAGGGCATTGGTGAGTCCGACGACACCACCAAAACATACAAAACCCGTAGCACACACAAGGCAGTCTTCGGAATGTCATCACTCCGAACCCGCAACAATGATGACCTGATCCCGAACAAACTTAGAAAATGTCTCACACTGTGGAACTGATTGAAGAAATCGTCAAAGCGAAGTTAAGGATACCTATCCGCACCGTAAGCCGGTTAAATTGACGATCAATCAATACACCACCTCAAACAGCTGTCTTTCTCCTTGACGAACAGAAATAGGAGCTCCCCAATGCGAACATCAGACGCACAAGCCCCCCAACAAACAACTCTGGAGCTGATCCTGAAGCTCCCTAAGCTCCGCCGGCTCATCTGGAACAACGTCGGAAAACTCTCGCACGATAGGAACCCGGTCCAACAAACCCACTGTAGCTCTGGTATCATGAATGAATGCCAAGAATCCTCGGCATCTTCTCCTCAAAAGCCGACTAGCGAAAAAATCTGAATTCAAGCTGTGAGAGGCGGCACCACTACCACCCTGCACAACAAGAACTGACTTGCCGGGAAAACAAAAACTGACGGTTTTCTCACGGTAGTCCACAGACGCCTAGCACGTAAGTAACCAGACCGTGCCCAGGAGAACGTTAAATCCAACCTCTCTAGAAGGATCAAAGTGACGGACGAATCTCTATCTCCTATTCGATTGGCACACGACTGAAATACGTGACACGCAACAAAAAAATCGCTGACAGAAGTTAACACAGCAAACCGCTGATGTAGATAACACGAATCTCTTCCCAACCACTGCACAAGTGTGAAAAACCAACAAATACAACAAAAAAACATACGAATTATGGATACCTGAAAACTCCGCATTGGACGCCCGCGCGTTCCGATGAGTAGAAGAAGACTCTCATGTCTTCCTTCTACCCGGAACTGACTGATATTCTCCCCTACTAACATGTCCCCTCTGAGCGAACCCTTCACGACTACGACCTCTCCGAGTACGCATCTGACGCGGTGCTAAGGAACAATTCCTGATAATGTGATGAAGGCCCCCGCACCAGAAACATCCACGCGGTGACTGCTGACCCTCCTAGGAATGAGAGCTGAACGTTTGTCCTCATCCTGAGCCTCTGCTACTCCCGCGATGGTCACGAAATCTATCTCGACGACTAAGCATCTGTCTCTGTGCTGGCACACCGGTACGAGTCCTCCACTGTTCCGGAACTCTCAAAGTCTCTTGAATACATGTCTCGTCAACTGGGGCCGCATCCACTGGTGCTATGTTGGTGACGGACTGCTGCATGTTAATCGCAAGGAACAACTGGTTAACACGGGTGACCACCTCCTGTCGCTGCGCTCGAACGGTCTCAACCAATGAGCTCATCGTCTGGCGCAAGTCCTGCATCTCTGCGACAAGCCTCGCAATACTATCTGTCAAAGGCGGATCCGTCTGCTCCTGTACAACGAGCGTGTCATCCTGGTCAGTCCTCGTCTCATCCAAGTCTACTCTGACCTCGGCCATCGCTGCACCACTCTGAGTCCCCATAGTCATCGGCGGCAATGGCTATAAATAGAGATAGGATTCGATATGAACACAGCAATCAAATCACAAGGATATGAATCATCAAGGAAGGAATTTCAAACAATTTGTACTTAGGTCACTTTAGGCGAAGTACCGCATCGTGAGTATGCTGCAGACACACACACACTACGTTACTCTGCTTAAGCTACCTACTCCATCATACCAATGCCATCCTACACTCCGAAAGGTAAAACCTAGCGCTCTGATACCAACTTTGTCAAGGCCTGAAAATTGGCACGTGACGGCCCTAATACTACGCAACGCCTACATACGTAACGCAGTAAAAGAAAGCCAAAACCCAGAAATCTAAACCATTAAAAAGACAAGAAAAGTTAATAGGAGTTTTGAAACATTTGAAATTATAACCCAAATTCTTCAAAAGCCCAATTTATTTCCTTTAAAATTTTGGGAGCTCCTCCTTTGAAAAAACAAGCCCCCAAAATGGGTACAACATAAATATAAAGTAAAGCATCCCCAACGGGAGCAAATCCACGCCAAAAAGACGGAAAACAACCACCACAACAGATATACGACGCCGTAGCGAGGAAAGAGACGATATAAATAAAACTGCATAAAAACCTCCAAGTCATAAAATAATATGCAATATCGTCCTCACATCAAGTCTCTAAGTCATACAAGATAATGGTAGATGGAGAGTACATGATACAACGAATACACCACAAGCAACATTGGATAACCGAAAAGCCTACCTAAGCAAAACTGCACACTGTCAGGCGAAGCGGTATACACAGCAAAGATGATACGATGGATGAAAATAGCCCTGCCTCTGACTATCCTGAGGAACACCTGCAAAATACTGTGGCACAACGGGGGTGAGTTGCCAACTCGTGAATAGTAAATAACATATGCAGGTAATCGCGGGTATGCACGTACAACGCGAATCTAACATAAGCAGGTTAAAAGCAATAACATGTCATATGAATGCAATAATCATGAAGGTACACTAGCAGGTACACTTAATACATGAAGCAATAATAATATGACAATCAATATGCAATAATCATGCAATAATGATATAAAAATGTGTATATGCAACAATCATGAAAGATACTCTAACAGGTACAACTAACACATGAAGCAAGGCATATAAATAAAGGTATGTAAATGCAACAGTCATGAAAGGTACACTAACAGGTACTATTAATACATGAAACAGTGCATAAACAATAAATGTGGAGTACGGAATGAAATATGTCATATCCACGGAATCCTGACATCGTGGTAGGATCACAATCCATCAAGACAATCCAAATTCCAATTTCCTCAAATCAGCCCCCAAATTGACTCTCATATCATATAAGTCTCACAGATCCTGAATGTACAATATCGAATAAATCTCATATATCCTGAATTTACAAATCAGCAATCTCATAAATAACCTGTATACAATATCAAATGAATCATCTATATCCCAAATCCAATATCAAGTACAATTCTAACACCCTAAATATGGTTGCATGAATAAATATGATGATGTATATAAATTAATGTCAATACACATATATTAGCGTCCCATGCCACTAATATTGGTGTAAGGTCATATATAACAGCGTCCTAACCCACTGTTATATATACAAAGAAGTAAAAATGTCAATACACATATAGTAGCGTCCCATTCCACTAATATTGGTGTAAGGGCATATAACAACGGCCTAATCCCCTGTTATATATACAAAGGAGTAAAAGAAATATCATGAAACCAATGTGTCAAACATCGACAAAGAAATGCTGGTCTATCAGGTGCTGTCACCAAGACTGGCACCTTGATAGGTACGTATCATACGCTATCCCGAAAGCTCGAGTGCCAAGTTCTGACCCTAGCCTCTCGACGTATCTATACGTACATGACACCCGTCGGCATCCACATCATAACCGCTGAGTCATTGGTAATGTCATCAATAGCTACTTGCCCACCTTCCAGGCTCAATCGGCATGGACCATCGATCATCTTGCCGAGGGGAACCATACCGGGCCCTACCATGTACCCTCATACGACACCCACTCCTCGTATGGAGTATATAATCAGAACCGATAAATCTCATGGTGGATGCTGAAATATCATATCAAGGGAAACCGGGTTTTTCAAATAATGCATAATTTCATGAACTCCCACGGTCCCCAAATCCAGAAAACTTCATGAAAATTCCATAACTCAAATGCGAAAATCCATGAATATAATATATGCAACAAAAACTGAAATGTAAGCATATAAAGGAAAAGCCGCTAATTAACTGCAACAAGTTAATATAAAATATCATGCGGTTCCTAATTTCTCCAATTCTAAAATAACATCAAGTAAAGGTAAACATGTAGCTATAACTGATGTAGTGTAAACATAACGGTATAGCAATATATATGTATCTACCTATAAGTAATGATGTAGTATACCCCGTGGGTATAAGGAAATATGTGTGCAAGGTATACCTGTAGCTATGTCTTAAAGTGTGTATGTACCTATCACTAATGGTACAATACCCTATACGTATAGAGGTATCTAGCATGTAAGTATGTGAAGGCATATGTGTAAGCATGTGGATATACAGGTATGCTATATGTCATATGCGATAAGAAATATGAATCAATGTCCCAATGTCCCTAACCAAGCAATATCATATCTATAAGTGGGTTGTGCGTGACATGGCAATTATTGACGGTGTGTGTGATATACAATCAGTGCTCGTGCAACATGAATCGTCAATAATATGTGCAGTGTCCTAAGGATACTAGTCCAAGCACAACACTAACTAAGCAGTAGGGTGAATGCGTAATCCTAAATATGACATAGAATATGCGACAGAAATAACATCTCTAGCCCAGACGCATAACGCCATGCGGGCGATTCCCCTGTAGATGTTAAATCTTCTCACCAACGCTCTAAGCTAGGTGAATCCTACCACCTGTTCTCCCCTAGTAGCAGTGTCCGAAGTGCCCGCCTGCGAACCTGCAACATAATACGATAAAACAAGTATGTATTAACAATAGACCCAAAATACGTACAAACTACATTAGACCGACGTAACAACACAAAACATAATCTCAAGTGTTCGTATTGTGACTAACGTGCGTAGCGACACGACGAAACTAACCCAAGAGCAAAACCACAGAAAGTGCACGATCCGTGTCGTATAACGTATCGCGCTTAGACGTAACACAATAAACTACCTAGGTGATCATAGATTCCGTATACAGAGAAAACAAAACAAACAAACAGAACCAAACACACCCAAACCACAACAAAGACCAACCCTCCAAAACCCAAACCCCAACTCCCAAGAAAACCCGACGTCGACGGAATTGAGCTTCTCGTCGCCGGCCCTGGCCGGTGAGGTGGGTCTCGTGTCTCAGGTGGGGTCCTACGGTCACAGGTACTACAAAAGTACAATGTTTAGTTTTCTCGTACAGTTTCCGGGTCACAGCAGATCCCATATGTCACAAACCAACACAAAAAATACGATATTATGCACCAAACTAAACTTTAACAAATCTAAACTGAAACTAACTAGCTAAGCTACACTAAAAATGTAAGTGCACGGCGGCGCCCCGGCCGTCAATCCGACGCCGGAATGCGGAAGCGGTGAAAAAACTTTAATTTTGCGGACTTAGCAAACCGGCACCCCCGCGCACTAAACATCCGGATCGTAACCATTAACAAGTCTAAGCTATTAACAAGATAGGGAAGAGAAGTATACCGACAGATCCGAGTCCTCCGGTCTTCTCGTCGTCGTCCCGATCTCCTGCCGAATGTCCCGTCTCCTCCTCGTCGCCGGAAGTGTACCACATCGCCTACTTCTTTTACGGGCTCCCACCTCAATGCCGAGGCAACTCGAGCACGAAGCCGGCTACTCGACGTGCCCAAGATTTCCTGTAGAATATGTATAGAACCATGTCTCACTTTGGGGTTGTGGAATTGCCTTTTGGTGGAGGGATGAAAACAAGAAGTATATGGTGGAACTTGGAGAATTTTGGTGCATGAAATGAACAACAAATCCCACTCCAACAATATGGGCAGCCCCCTCCTATACATGGCCGGCCATCTCAAGTGAGGGAGGGAGAGAATGAGATAGTATATCATGAGGGAGTGAGTGGCTTGAACAATAATGCAAGGTGGAGTGTCATGGAAAAAGAAAGTGATGATGAGAGGCAATGATCACTCCCAAAACCAATACACTACCAACTAATCATCAACAACCATGATGCTTACAAAGTCAAGCCATCATGAAGCTAGAAGTCAAGGTCAAAGAGAGACTATCATGATGTCACAAAATGCAAAGACCCCCCTCCACAAATGCTTATTTGCAACAATGCAAATAAGCCCTCCTCCACCAATTTTCGGCCAATGAACGAAACAATGGAAATCGGCCGAAACGGAAAGCAAACTGGCAACTCCAGAAAACTGGTCCCGTAATAAATTACAGGAAAACCCCGATACTATGCATACACACCCGTATCTGTATTTCGACCGAAATACAAAATGCAATGAGACAAAATCTACACTGTACTATACTAGGATCCGGCTTAAACCAAAACCGGCTAGTAAAATCCGTTCGATCCTGATCCGTGCAATACCGCACGTATCTGATCGAACCCTGCCATATAACCATACGGCCAATAGTACAAACTGTCTGATCCTGATCCGTGCAATACCGCACGTATCTGATCGGACCTTGCCATATCTCCATACGGCCTTTACAACATTTCGCCCGAAAGCTGAGTAACTGAATGTAGGGGACTCTAAAGACTCGTCAACACCTTGGTTGTGGATTTAACCACTAGCACGTCAGAGGTACAAGCCAATACGTAACGGGCTACTAGGTATTGACTAAAAGGGATGTCTGTGAGTGAACTCAGCCTGACAACCCTACTGAGCCTGTCAGTGACAATATCCGTACAGTCCGGTCCGTTCGTCTATGAGCATCGCATGGCGGGCCTAGGGGGTTGGTAAAAGTCAGACCCCCAAAAGCGGTACAAGTCGTGTCGGAGTGTAGCCCATAACACCCTGAGATACTACTGGAATACCTACCAGTAAATCTCCTTGCCTCGGCCGAGGGCTTCGTGTAATGGCTCTCCTAGACACAGCACGACCTCACCCCCAATACCGGGAGAGACGAACCCCTGAAGATGCGCTCACTGCCTCCATGTGGCTCGGAACTGTACCCAACTAAAACCTGTTTGCACGACTTCTTTGAGCCGTGGTAGGGTAGTAATCAAAGTACAGTGGGAACTCACACGAGACAAATGACGATCCCCAGGTCGATGAACTAACCTGCACACATGTCACCAGGGAACTACCATCTGACGTCTGGTATATGACCAACTGGCATGTTCCCGGCGAGTCCTGTCCGGTGTACTCATAACCCAATGAGCACCTGTATACATCTTAGGTGATCCAACTGACACCAATGGCTTGTGAGACCGGCCACCACCCCTCGTCGGGGTCTCGACTGTATACACTAGTCTACTATGGAGTATCGATGCCCTGTCTCGAAACTCACACGACTAGGGACCATTTCAGGATATGCTTATAGAACCCAGCTCCCACTTATATGATCGCCCTCATACTGCTGGTGGTCAAGCAAGAATCCTAGGGGCTCTATCAATGTGTAATAGCGACTTGTCAGGTCACCTGAAACAGTACACGATGATAAAGGTAAACCAGATAGCATACTATCATCTCGAGTAAGACTGTCCTACCGGGATAAGTCCTCCCTCAATCACCGCAATCACGTACCTGTGATCCAATAATTGACTCTGAGGGCATTATCTCCAACAAAAAACACATAAACAACTGCAAAATAACATTACCTACACAAAAGAACTCAAAGATCCAAGCTTTATATGCTCCTAGGCATCCAAGAGGCAAAAGGTGAAGAAAGATGTGATTTTGGTGAAGTTTTGTGAATTTTGTGATGAATTTGGTGAGGGAATGGAGAGTGTTCAGTTGATGAGAGAGAAGAAGAAGGAACAAATGAGATAGAGAAAAGAAAGAGAAGAAATGATGAAGAGAGAGGGAGGTGAGTGTAGGGTGAGGAATGAGGGTGAGTGTAACCACATCATTAATGCATCATTAATGTTTTCACACACACCTCACCACTCCAAAATAAATATCTCTCTCTCTCTCTCTCTCTCTCACTCAAAAGATCCAAGGTTTAGGTTAGGGATGAATTTAAACAAGGATTAAAGCAAAGGGATAGATTAGGTTAAGTATCATGGTTGCTAAGAACAAAAATTAGTACAAACAAATCCACAAATTTACGTGCACACGTGCGTGCATGCTTATAACAAATAATGACAAATTATTAATTAAATGTTATAAAATGTGTGGAACCCGAATCGGTAAACTTTTTACAGTAAGTCCGCATTAACGTCTAAACGAACACTAACCGAAATCTAAGACATTAAAATCTCCCCCCTTAAAAAAATTCGTCCCCGAATTTAAAATTTTTACTAAGCGTACCTTAAAAGAGAAGATTACAAACTCTCCTATCTCGCTCGCGGCCTCCCAAGTGATTACCCCACTATACGGCTACGTCCAAGAAAAACCCTTCACAGATAGCACGACCCTTGACCGACGTTTCTCCACCTGCCAAGCCATTAACACAAATGGCTGCCGGTGAACGAAAAGATCGCGTCCAAGCTAAATGGTCTGATGTTGAATCATGTGAGAAAGGTCATGAAGGTAATTGCAAAGTATCGACACAAGGAATACGATGTGAATACTCAATAATCTGGGCGGAAGTGCCAAACTAAAGGCAACGGAACTAACTCACTTTAAGGATCTCAAAAGGACCTACAATTCTAGGATAAGCTTCCCAAATCTCAACACGTAATTCATCGGAAAAATCCGTAGGAATACATGATCTCCTACTACGAACTCAGGTCTGCGACCATCACGGTCGGCATAAGACCTCTGTCTGCACTAGGCTGCCATGATCCTGACCTGAACCAACTGGATCATCTCCGAAGTCTCTAGACTAACTGGGGTCCAAAAATCCTACTACACATAGTCAGAAAAACAGACTGGTGATCGACACGACCCAACCCCTAAACCTAAAGATTGCCAATTGGAGTGCCTCCTGATAACAGCTATCGAAGGAGGACCCTAACAATGGCGAGTGACAATCCCCAACTGCCTACAACAATTAGTACGTACGCACAAGTATATCCTCTAGAGACGGTATAGCCCGCTCTCACAAAACCATGATCCTGCAGATGGAAAGACGGAGCTAAAGCTCAACCAGTACCCAAGGCTTCCTGAAACCTTTGCCCAAGACGGCAAGCGAACAGGGTGCCTCTATTGGATACAACACATGAAGGAACTCCGTGCAAACGTACCAACTTAACAAAGGACAACTGAGCAAACCGAGTATAACCGGACAACAAACACCCGAATGGAGTCACACCCTTACTAACCTGGTTAGACGCCACAACGAAATTTGTGGAGATCTGCTCCCATTCACACTACGGAACGGTTAAAGGTTGCGACTTTCCAGCCGGTCTCCGATGCTCAACCAAAACACATAACAACAAGACAGACACCTCGAAACGAAATCCGAAACTCCACTCTTCATTCCTGCCCACCCGTAACTACCTCACGAGTCACGTCACACAATGGTGGAACTCGAATGAACACCGAAAGCTGACTGATGTGCTTGTTCTAGGATTTCGCGTCTCTTCCTATCAGCAAAAGTTACACAAACGCGTCCCCAAAGGTAGCACATCTGGTCACATTTCAAAGACTCAGAATCATTACCCAGCCGAGTATGCTCAAGTATCTCTGACGAACGAGCATCGGCGGACAGTGCCTCGCGAAAGCGATTAAGGAAAAGTGGTCGGGCGTGGACATGAGCAATATGTCCCCTCAGTAGAGGCGAACACAAGCTGTACTCAACGATCGCACAAGAACTGTAAATATGCAGAAGACTGTCTCAACAATCAACACCCGCTGCAGGAAGATGTACATTAAGCTCTGGTGGTCCGTGAAAATCTGACACGACTCTAGAACAGGTAGTGTCTCCAAATCTCCAACGCGAAACCACCGCGGCCATCTCCAGATCATGAGTGAGATATCCTGCTCGTACTTCCTCCAGATGTAGTGAAGCAAAAGCGATAACTCTATAGTGTCACCTCAGTACACAATCGAGCCCCACTCGTGAAACATTACAGTTAAACCCAAAGTCGCCCGAACCAAAAGAAAAGAAAGAACTGATGCAGTTGTCAACCGAATCTTCAACAGCCGAAAACTCCGCACACATGCCTTAGTCCAAAGAAAATAAACCTCCTTTCCGGTAATTCAAGTCAATGGTGCAGCACTACACTAGCAATGCTGCACGAAATGGCGGTAAAAACCTGCTAAGCCCAAAAATCTGCGGACCTCCGTCCTGCACACAAGTCTGGGCCTAAGCTGTACGGCCTCGATCTTCCTCGGAACCATACGAAAACCGTCTCCGTAACTACAAGACCTAGGAGTCAACACAAACAAGCCTGAAGGAAGCCCCGAGAATCTAGCAAATCGCTGGTGCTCTCCTAGTGTCTGCAAAACAAATCCTCAATTGCTACTCCTGTCCCTCATGACACATTAAATAGACCAGAATGTCTTCAATAACACAATAATAACTGGTCGTGGAACGGCCTGAAGAAATCTGGTTCATCATATCTACAAATGCTGCTAGGGCATTGGTGAGTCCGACGACACCACCAAAACACACAAAACCCGTAGCACACACAAGGCAGTCTTCGGAATGTCATCACTCCGAACCCGCATCAATGATGACCTAATCCTGAACAAACTTAGAAAATGTCTCACACTCTGGAGCTGATCGAAGAAATCGTCAAAGTGAGGTAAAGGATACCTATCCGCACCGTAAGCCGGTTAAATTGACGTTCAATCAATACACCACCTCAAACTGCCGTCTTTCTCCTTGACGAACAGAAATAGGAGATCCCCAATGCGAAACATCAGACGCACAAACCCCCCAACAAACAACTCTGCAGCTGATCCTTAAGCTCCCTAAGCTCCGCCGGCTCATCTAGAACAACGTCAGAAAACTCTCGCACGATAGGAACCCGGTCCAACAAACCCACTGTGGCTCCGGTATCACGAATGAACGCCAAGAATCCTCGACATCTTCTCCTCAAAAGACGACTAGCGAAAAAAGCTGAATTCAAGCTGTGAGAGGAGGCACCACTGCCCCCTGCACAACAAGAACTAACTCGCCGGGAAAACAAAACCTGACGGTTTTCTCACGGTAGTCCACAGACGCCTAGCACGTAAGTAACCAGACCGTGCCCAGGAGAATGTGAAATCCAACCTCTCTAGAAGGATCAAAGTGACGGACGAATCTCTATCTCTTATTCGATTGGCATACGACTGAAATACGTGACACGCAACAAAAGAATCGCTGACAGAAGTTAACACAGCAAACGGCTGATTTAGCTAACACGACTCTCTTCGCAACCACGACACAAGTGTGAAAAACCAACAAGTACAACAAAAGAACATACGAATTATGGATACCTGAAAACTCCGCAATGGACGCCCACGCGTCCCGATGAGTACAAGAAGACTCTCGTGTCTGCCTTTTACTCGGAACTGACTGATATCCTCCCCTGCTAACCTGTCCCTTCTGAGCGAACCCTTCGCGACTACGACCTCTCCTAGTACGCATCTGACGCGGTGCTAAGGAACAATTCCTGATAAGGTGATGAAGGCTCCCGCACCAGAAACATCCACGCGGTGACTGCTGACCCTCCTAGGAATGAGAGGTGAACGACTGTCCTCGTCCTGAGCCTCTACTACTCCTGCGATGGTCATGAAATCTGTCTCGACGACTAAGCCTCTGTCTCTGTGCTGTCACACCGGTACGAGTCCTCCACTGTTCGGGAACTCTCAAAGTCTCTTGAATACGTGTCTCGTCAACTGGGGCTGCATCCACTGGTGCTATGTAGGTGACGGACTGCTGCATGCCGATCGCAAGGAACAACTGGTTAACAGGGGTGACCACCTCCTGTCGCTGCGCTCGAACGGTCTCAACCAATGAGCTCATCGTCTGGCGCAAGTCCAGCATCTCTGCCACAAGCCTAGCAATACTATCTGTCAAAGGCGGATCCGTCTACTCCTGTGCAACGAGCGTGCCATCCTGGTCAATCCTCATCTCACCCGAGTCTACTCTGACCTCGGCCCTCGCTGCACCACTCTGAGTCCCCATAGTCATCGGCGGCAAAGGCTATAAATAGAGATATGATTCAATATGAACACAGCAATCGAATCACAAGGATATGAATCATCAAGGAAGGAATTTCAAACAATTTGTACTTAGGTCACTTTAGGAGAAGTACCGCATCGTGAGTATGCTGCAGACATACACACACTACGTTACTCTGCTTAATCTACCTACTCCATCATACCAAGGCCATCCTACACTCCGAAAGGTAAAACCTAGCGCTCTGATACCAACTTTGTCACGGGCCGAAAATTGGCACGTGACGACCCTAATACTACGCAACGCCTACAGACGTAACGCAGTAAAAGAAAGACAAAACCCAGAAATCTAAACCATTAAAAAGACAAGAAAAGATAATAGGAGTTTTGAAACATTTGAAATCACACCCCAAATTCTTTAAAAGCCCAATTTATTTCCTTTAAAATTTTGGCAGCACCTCCATTGTAAAAACAGGCCCCCAAAATGGGTACAACATAAATATAAAGTAAAGCATCCCCAACAGGAGCAAATCCACGCCAAAAAGACGGAAAACAACCACCACAACAGATATACGACGCCGTAGCGAAGAAAAAGACAATATAAATAAAACTGCATAAAAACCTCCAAGTCACAAAATAATATACAATATCGTCCTCACATCAAGTCTCTAAGTCAAACAATATAATGGTAGATGGAGAGTACATGATACAAGGAATACACCACAACCAACATTGGATAACCACAAAGCCTACCTAACCAAAACTGCACACTGTCAGGCGAAGCGGTATACGCAGCAAATATGATACGATGGATGAAAATAGCCCTGCCTCTGACTATCCTGAGGAACACCTGCAAAACATTGTGGCACAACGGGGGTGAGTTGCCAACTCGTGAATAGTAAATAACATATGCAGGTAATCGCGGGTATGCACGTACAATGCGAATCTAACATAACCAGGTTAAAAGCAGTAACATGTCATATGAATGCAATAATCATGAAGGTACACTAGCAGGTACACTTAATACATGAAGCAATAATAATATGACAATCAGTATGCAATAATCATGCAATAATGATATAAAAATGTGTATATGCAACAATCATGAAAGGTACTCTAACAGGTACAACTAACACATGAAGCAGGGCATATAAATAAATGTATGTAAATGCAACAGTAATGAAAGGTACACTAACAGGTACTACAAATGCATGAAACAGTGTATAAACAATAAATGTGGAGTACGGAAAGAAATATGTCATATCCACGAAATCCTGACATCGTGGTAGGATCACAATCCATCAAGACAATCCAAATTACAATTTCCTCAAATCAGCCCCCAAATTGGCTCTCATATCATATAAGTCTCACAAATCCTGAATATACAATATCAAATAAATCTCATATATCATGAATGTACAAATCAGCAATCTCATAAATATCCTGTATCCAATATCAAATGAATCACTTATATCCCAAATCCAATATCAAGTACAATTATAGCACCCTAAATATGGTTGCATGAATAAATATGATGATGTATATAAATTAATGTCTATACACATATATTAGCGTCCCATTCCACTAATATTGGTGTAAGGGCATATATAACAGCGTCCTAACCCACTGTTATATATACAAAGAAGTAAAAATGGCAATACACATATATTAGCGTCCCATTACACTAATATTGGTGTAAGGGCATATATAACAGCGACCTAATCCCCTGTAATATATACAAAGGAGTAAAAGAAATATAATGAAACCAATGTGTCAAATATCGACACAGAAATGCTGGTCTATCAGGCGCTGTCACCAAGACTGGCACCCTGATAGGTACGTATCATACGCTATCCCAAAAGCTCGAGTGCCTAGCTCTGACCTTCGCCTCTCGACGTATCTATACGTACATGACTCCCGTCAGCATCCACATGATAACCGCTGAGCATTGGTAATGTCACCGGTAGGTACTTGCCTACCTTCCAGGCTCAATCGGCATGGACCATCGATCATCTTGCCGAGGGGAACCGTACCGGGCCCCACCATGTACCCTCATACGGCACCCACTTCTCGTATGGAGTATATAATCAGAACCGATAAATCTCATGGTGGATGCTGAAATAGCATATCAAGGAAAACCAGGTTTTTCAAATAATGCATAGTTTCATGAACTCCCACGGTCCCCAAATCCAGAAAACATCATGAAAAATCCATAACTCAAATGCGAAAATCCATGAATATAATATATGCAACATAAACTGAAATGTAAGCATATAAAGGAAAAGCCACTAATTAACTGCAACAAGTTAATATAAAATATCATGCTGTTCCTAATTTTTCCAATTCTAAAATAACATCAAGTAAAGGTAAACATGTAGCTATAACTGATGTAGTGTAAACATAAAGGTATAGCAAGACATATGTATTTACCTATAAGTAATGATGTAGTATACCCCCTGGGTATAAGGAAATATGTGTGCAAGGTATACCTGTAGCTATGCCTTAAAGTGTGTATGTACCTATCACTAATGGTACAATACCCTATAGGTATACAGGTATCTAGCATGTAAGTATGTGAAGGCATATGTGTAAGCATGTGGATATACAGGTATGCTATATGTCATATTCGATAAGAAATATGAATCAATATCCCAATGTCCCTAACCAAGCAATATCATATTTATAAGTGGGTTGTGCGTGACATGGCAATTATTGACGGTGTGTGTGACATACAATAAGTGCTCGTGCAACATGAATCGTCAATAATATGTGTAGTGTCCTAAGGATACTAGTCCAAGCACAACACTAACTAAGCAGTAGGGTGAATGCGCAATCCTAAATATGACATAGAATATGCGACAGAAATAACATCTCTAGCCCAGACGTATAACGCCATGCGGGCGATTCCTCTGTAGATGTTAAATCTACTCACCAACGCTCCAAACTAGGTGAATCCTACCACCTGTTCTCCCCTGGTAGCTGTGTCCGAAGTCCCCGCCTGCGAACCTGCAACATAATACGATAAAACAAGTATGTATTAACAATAGACCCAAAACATGTACAAACTACATTAGACCGACGCAACAACACAAAACATACTCTCAAGTGTTCGTATTGTGGCTAACGTGCGTAGACACGACGAAACAAACCCAAGAGCAAAACCACACAAAGTGCACGATCCGTGTCGTATAACGTATCGCACTTAGACGTAACACAAGAAACTTCCTAGGTGATCCCAGATTCCGTATACAGAGAAAACTAAACAAACAAACACACCCAAACCACAGCATAGACCAACCCTCCAAAACCTAAACCCCAACTCCCCAAAAAACCCGACGTCGCCGGAATTGGGCTTCTCGTCGCCGGCCCTGGCCGGTGGGGTTGGTCTCGTGTCTCAGGTGGGGTCCTATGGTCACAGGTACCACAAAACTACATTGTTAGGTTTTCTCGTACACTTTCCGGGTCACAACAGATCCCATATGTCACAAACCGACACTAAAAATAAGATATTATGCACGAAACTAAATTTTAACCAATCTAAACTGAAACTAACTAGCTAGGCTACACTAAAAACACTTAAACAACTGCAAAAGAACATTACCTACACAAAAGAACTCAAAGATCTAAGCTTTGTATGCTCCTAGGCATCCAAGAGGCAAAAGGTGAAGAAAGATATGATTTTGGTGAAGTTTTGTGAATTTTTTGACGAATTTGGTGAGGGAAAGAAGAGTGTTCAGTTGATGAGAGAGAAGAAGAAGGAACAAATGAGATAGAGAAAAGAAAGAGAGGAAATGATGAAGAGAGAGGGAGGTGAGTGTAGGGTGAGGAATGAGGGTGAGTGTAACCACATCATTAATGCATCATTAATGTTTTCACACACACCTCACCACTCCAAAATAAATATCTCTCTCTCACTCAAAAGATCCAAGGTTTAGGTTAGGGATGAATTTAAACAAGGATTAAAGCAAAGGGATAGATTAGGTTAAGTGTCATGGTTGCTATGAACAAAAATTAGCACAAACAATTCCAAATATTTACGTGCACACGTGCGTGCGTGCTTATAACAAATAATGATAAATTATTAATTACATGTTATAAATTGTGAGGAACCCGAATTGGTAAACTTTTTATAGTAAACCCGCATTAACGTCTAAACGAACACTAATCGAAATCTATGGCGTTACAAGAATGTAGTTGGTATCACCCAGGTCTTTCATGGAGAACCTCTGTGACAAGAATCCTTTGACTGATTGTAGCATAGGAATGTCATTTCCTATCAAGAGAATGTCATCCACGTACTCAACGAGGAATTCAACAGTTTTTTCTATAATCTTACTATAAATGCATGGTTCATCTGGATTTTTGATAAAGTCGAATTATTTGACTGTATCAATAAAAATAGATGTTCCAACTCCTCGATTCCTGCTTTAGCCCATAAATGGACTTAAGCAACTTGCACATTGTCCCGCTGCTCCCACTCTGATTGAAACCTTCTGGATGATCCATATAGATGCACTCTTCCAAATTACCATTTAGAAAACCCGTCTCTACATCTATCTGTTGGATCTCAAAATCTTGGAAGGCAACAATGGCAAGAAGGATCCGAATGGATTTGAGCATAGACACCTGAGAAAAGGTTTCATCATGGTCCAAACCAGGTCTTTGACGAAAACCTTTTTTAACAAATCTATCCTTATAGGTTTCAACTTATCTATCTACACCGATCTTCTTTATGAAAATCCATTTGCAGCCTACGGGTTTTACCCCTTCTGGAGAAATGTTTAAAGTGCGTACTTTGTTGGTGTACATGGACACCATTTCGTTCCGTATTGCATCCAACCATTTTACCGAGTCGCCGCTCTGAATGGCTTACTGGAAGCTAGTTGGCTCATCATTGTCAATGATGCAATCATCTTGATCCCCATCTATGTGAAAAGTGTAGTATCTCTCGGGCGGATGAGACTGCTTACTAGTCCTGCGGATTGGCATAGGGATGTCCGTTTTTTTTTTGAAACCTCTGGTTCTACCATACTTTCAGTAATAGTTTATGGTTCTGGAATTTCTTCCTGTTCTATTGCGGTCCCACTATTTCCTTTTACAAAAATTGATTTTCTAAAAAGTGGGCATGACGAGGAACAAAAACCTTTTGTTCCTCTGCGTAATAGGAAAGATACCCTCGGATTTCTTTGGGTATCCCACAATCTTACACAGTACTGAGCGTGCCTCGAGCTTGTCCGCATACTGCTTTTCAACAAAAGCTGGACATCCCTATATTTTCAGATACTGAAGATAGGGTTTCTTCCCACTCCACATCTGATATGGTGTGGTAGGCACAGTTTTGGTAGGAACCTTATTCAAAAGATATGCAGCTGATTCTAGTGCATAACTTTAGAAGGATCGCGGCAACTCAACGTTACTCATCATGCAACGAACCATATCCAATAGGGTTCTTTTCCGTCTTTCCTATACACCGTTGTGTTATGGTGTGTATGGAAGAGTAAGCTGAGAGAGAATTCCATTCTCTTTTGAGTAATCCAGGAACTCGGCAATTAAGTATTCATCACATCAATCAGATCTCCGTGTCTTGATACTTTTGCCTGTTTGTTTTTCCACATCATTCTTATATTCTCGGAATTTTTCAAAGGGTCTCGGATTTATGCTTCATCAACATGTCCTAACCTAGAGAAATTATCCGTATAAGTAATGAAATAGGAATAACCACTTCGTGCATCTGTAGATATTGGACTACACACATCGCTGTGTATGAGTCCCAAGAGCTCGCTTGCTCTTACTCCGTGTCCAGTGAACGGAGACTTTGTCATCTTTGTTATCAGACAAGATTGACATGTTGCATAAGACTGATATTTGAATAGATCCAAATATCCCTCTCTATGTAACTTCGACAACCATGTTTCATTGATGTGACCCTGTCTACAATGCCACAAGAAAGTTTTATTTAATTCTGGAGACTTTCTTTTAACTGTGTTCTGGACGTTTGAAAACTTGAGCTTGGTTCAATATATATTGTCCTCTAGTGTACCTGACCCAAGCAGATTTTGATTTAGGTCGATGTGAACCACATCGGTTACAAACTAGACTTGGTACACACAAACAAATACGTAGAATCAATATCTGCCCACTTGTCAATCCTAGGTGATATACCCTATGGATACATCGTACACGCTCATTCCGTTAGCAACCCTGAGAGTCATATCACATGCCCTGATAACATTACGGTTTCTCAAAGCCTATAATGAATTACAGATATGAGATCCTGATCCGGTATCTTTTACCCAGAAAGTAGAGTTAATTGACAGACTGTTTTCAATCACTAACACACCAAAAGTCGAAGTCACAACATACTTCGTATCCTGGATTCTGGTTTTCCAAGCCCTGCATCCCTTCTGCCAATGCCCTTTCCCGTAACAATAGGAGCATCCCTCCTTCCCTACTGTTAACCCCAAAACCTTTTCCCTTCCTTTTTCTTCTACTTTATCGACACCGCCTATCGGCTTTGTGCTAGTCTTCTTCTTCTCACCCTTGGCATCCTCCTTAGATCCAGAAGAGGATGACTCCCCAATAAGCAGAGCGGGTGTCTCCATGGTCTCCTTTAGGGTACCCTCAACTGGAAGTATAACTTTCTTCCCCTGGCCGTAATTAGGAGGTAGGGACTGTAGAATCAAGTCAGCATATGACTCGTTCTCCAACGTGGTCTCCAGGTCCGTGAGCTTTTAAATATAGCTAATCATTATAGGGACGTGGTCCCCTACAGATGATCCGATAGCCAACCTCGCTTGAAACAATTCCTTCGAGGTATCATATCTTTCGATACGATATTGCTCTCCATATAAAACATTGTTATGGAGGAAGATGGAAACTAAGTCCATCTTCTCGTGCTGCCGTTGGTATACACCATCAACTGAGGCCAACACGAGGCACTTGGCATTCACACTGTCCTTTTCCCTTGTCTTACGGATATCCTTATCCGCGACGGTGAAAACTAGACCTGGGATGGCGGGGCTTGAGTAGTAATGAGGTGGTTTATCTTGTCATAGGTAATGGACATCTAGACAAACCTTTGCCAGTCATTATAGTATAACTCGGTCATTTTATTATCTATCTGTAACCTAATCTGGTCACCTGGTCGCTGCATTTAGGAGAGAGAGAAGAATACACTCAGCATGATGCTCTTAAAAGTTTAGATTCGTTTTTAATTTATCTAAACAGGATGGTTCCAACTGTCTCTCGAATCCTTCCTAAAACCATAAAAGAAGAATCGGTCAGGATTGATCTCACCATACAATTCTTGCTTAACCGTTCGTCCAGTCTAGTGTCGGTACTTCGAGGGGGTTTTACGACGCTTTCGCGAAGTTCCTTAATTAAATAACGTCTTTTCCTTAGAGGCGTAGCCCTGTTAACACTGTTCTAGACACCTACTTGGTTTATAGTATTGATCGTTAAGTGAACAATCTCCCGAGGAGTAGCGGATACTCTCAGTAGGATCGGGACCCAAATATCATTGTATGATAATGCTGAAGGAATCCTACCAACATTAGCAAACTCCAAAGGGTATGCAGCACTAGCAAGTTTCAGTTTCTTTAGAAACTCCTGATGTGGATTTTTGCCCCATGCTCTTATGACCTTGACTAAGGCCAACAAATCATAAGTCACATGTCAAGCTCCACCCATCATTGTCCAGGTTAATTTGAACCCACCCGTACATACCCTTGACTAAGGCCAACAAAGTAGTATGACTGTCCCAAACCAACGCATCTATCTATGCAAGATATGAATACCCAGCAGCTACCAATCACTATGCCTTGACTAAGACCAACAAACATAGCTTGAATACTATTGAATATTCATATGAAATGACGGTGGGCTACGAATGGTATTGGTGAAACCGTGAACGTAGTGAACTTGATATAATCGAAGGAGCCTGATAGCTTTTAAAAGCAGTGGTTTATGCTCCGCATTTAAAAGTCTCCAGTTTTAAAATAACCGAGTGGTTTTTAAAATTTGTTCCAACGATTCATCTTTGGTTTGTTTGCTATGCATTAATGTAATAAAGTCCCATCAATTAACCTACCATTACAAAAAACAACGAAAATACAACGTACTCTTATACCATCCGTATTAGCCACGGGGCCCCGTCATCACCCGTTAGGTTACATAACTAACGACAGAGCGGGGGATGGATAGCACGAATGTAAAACATAAGCAACGTCTATTATATAATACATATATAATAATATCCATTCGTTAGACGCAATGATAGGTATTCCAGATCACAGATGAACACATTGGATATACTGGGAATTCCACGTTTCGTTTGAGCCTGTAATGAAAGACAGATTCCACGGTCGTGATGAATAGCCAAACCCCACCCTAGACCCCTACGTGTGAGAAAAATTACCCGCCAAATACCCGAAGTGAAGCAACCTCCCTCAACAAAGTGAGTAGGCCACTCGGCACATCAAAGTACCCGGTAGTTTGTGCACCCCACCTTGGGTCTATCTTAGGAGTAAAAACAGTAAAAGAAATAACACAACGGTGGCTACAACCTCAACCCGGATGTGCCCCGCAAAAATAACATTACGTCACTTTACAAATTTTACATCGAATGAAAGAATGAAAACCCTCATCTCGCATCCCCGACTATTCATCCACGACGATCCAACAAGTTCATATACACAAACCATCACAACAACATCACAGATATGTGAAACCCCGACTAATCGACATATAGCAATTAGTCGACTTTTCCAAACACATATATACAACAAAAAGCTTGTAAATTAACTACGACATTAGAATTCCGCGCGCAATTAGCTAATTTAAACAATTTTCCTAGACTTGAAAATCTAGTGAGCTAATTTTCCAAAATATATAGTTTTGAGCCAATCCGGGAGTCGAAACGAATTCGAAACCTGCCCGAATCTTCGCGGAGGAGAATACACATGAATTAATGTCAAATAGAGGGCCTCAAGGGATTACCCACCCCTGGGGGTGTAACATTTAGGAAAAACCTAGAAATAAATAAAGTTAATTAAAATAAGAATAAGCTGATAAATCACAAATTGGTTAAAACCAAATATGTCAATCTTTATAAGTTATATGTAATGCAAATTAAATTAGAATTTTAGAATGTAATATAAATAAGTTATAAGGGTTTTAATGAAAAATTTAGCTTCATTTTAACAAAAGATGTGTTTTATAATAAGTTAGTTGTAAGGGGTTAAATTGCAAAGTTAGGTTTTATGCAATTAGGTTTTTGTCAAGGGTTTAAGTGGATAAATGAAACCATTTCAGTTCTGAAATCAAATTGAAATTTAAAGGAAAATGGAAGATAAATCCTTAAAACACCTCATGCTTCAATTTGCCTCTCACTTCCACCTCCTTCTTGCATGAAACATGCACACCTTTGGCTTTGACACCTCCTCCTTCTCTTATCTCTTCTCTCATTCACTTAAATAGCTCATTTAAGTTTAAAAATCAGAATCAAAACTAAGAGAAAATCAAAGGAAAAAGGAAAACTAAAGAAGGAAAAAGGAGAACAAGAGGAAGAAGAAGGAGAGGGAGCTTGTTCTTGGAGATAGTTCACCATCAAGCTAAGAGGAGCTTGTAAATCCTTGGGGGTTATTCCTACAACTAATTGGAGGGTAAATTCTTAATCACAGTAGATAATTAAGTTCTGTAGGTTAGTTAAAAATCGATTTAACATGTCACATAATATCGTATTTTAGATAAAATTAGAGTCTGTTAATATCTGCTTTAATTTGGAACTTAATAAAATAAATTCAACAGAGTAGAAATGATGTAGGTAACAACTAGAACACACCACAAGAAAACGACCATGGGGGGCCGGTTTTGGGCCGGCGACAGAAGGGTTTTAGCCGGCGTCGCCGGCCAAGTGGAGGAAATTTGGGGTTTTGGTTTTTGGAGTATCTACAGTATACAATTTAGGTCATTTTGGTACTGTTGATTTAACTTAGTTTCACTGTAGTCTAAATCTGGGAAGATATGTCGGAAATGAAATCGTAAAACACTAAATACGACACGACGAAACTACGTCGCGTTTTAATTTCTGAAACTGTGCAGATTTAAGCTAAAAATCCAGCGAGATTAAGTGCTTTAATAACTTGACAATCAGATAATAGGTAACATATAAGAGAGATAGCGTGTTTTCTATTTCCGTTATATCGGAATAGCTAGTTTGCTTATATACGTTATATTGGTATATTTAGACGCGGATACAAGGAATACGGAAGCCGCGAGGAAAGGGAAAGGATTAGCGATTCCGGAGTAGATTCGACTTTCCGGTGAGTAGACTAAACATCTACCGGGAAATTTAGTAAAGATGGCGTGTTTCGCCCATGGTTTTACTTAATGTGATATTCATATCATCATGTTTAAATGTTAGAATTTCATGCATTAAAATATGTGTATATTGCTTAGTTGTTAGAACACTTCACAAGTATCGACGAGTCATGCCACGTGCACATCTTATATGCTACACACACCTCGTCGATATTGCCATGTCACATACACTTAAATATCATACTTATTAACATGGATTATATTGTCTTTCATATGTCAAGTATATTGGTAGAATTCCTTATTTACATTCTGTTGCTTTATGCGTACTTCCATGTTGGATATGAGATAGATGCAGAATTGAGGATTTATGATTTTGAGTTTTGATTACTACTACATAAATCCAGTTTTTCATGATTGATGTGACATGTCCACCCTGAGATGATTTCTGTTTTGGTTTTATTCCGGACCGAGTGGGGGAGATATACGGTCGCGGATTTACGTTATCCATACTGAGTGGGGGAGATATACAGTTGGATACAGGGTGGACCCGGTCGAGACCGAGGGGCAGGATAGCCCTATTGAGACGGGGGAGCCTAGCGAGGTTACTCGATACCGGAGTTGGTTATAGAAATACGGCGTGTATCTAGAGGATAACGACCGATATTATGAGTATAGGATCATTCGGGGAATGATGCCTATAAGAAATGAAAGTTTTTGTGTCATTAATGGACACCGAGAAATGATTTACTTGAGTTGTGATTTCAGAAGTATAATGAGATTTATTGTTGGATTTCACATATACTCATATATCATATTGATTCATATTCAGTAGCATGATTGTCATATTTACTTTATTCGCCGTTATATGTTAGTCGTATTCACTGAGTTGGCAACTCATCCCCGTTGTGCCACAGTTCCTTGCAGGGATAGAGTGGACGGGTAGCTGCGAGGCAGGATCACTTTTGCGGTCGTATTTCATCTTTTGATAGGTAGGTTACATGTGTAGTAACCTCCCTTTTGAGTTTTGTACTTTTGTATCTAGAAAGACTCCATCAGACTGTATTTGACTTAGAAATGAGAGATGGTAAATATATGTACAGTTGAGATCGGTTGATCAGTTTCATAGCTTCTTTCTTTATGAGATTCAGTGATGTTCTATATTTTATATTCATGTTCATTATTGATATTGTTGATTCCAACCCGGATTACAACCAAACTTAACCTTTATTATTTGTTTAATGAATAAACTTCATAACTTGAGATTTTTATTTAAAAACTAAATTTTCATAAATAATTCCGAAATAAGGTATTTTGATCTTGGTTTTTGGCTTACTTGGATTGTGCATATCTTTAGATATGATATAATCTGAGTGCCTGTCACCTCCAAACTTGGGTCGTGACAAAGTTGGTATCAGAGCTTAGGAGTAACCTTACGGAATTCAGTAAGGGATTTCTATAGGTTGAAGTAAGTCTGAGAGTTAGGATGACCTTTGGTTTGATGGAGTAGGTGAATTAGGACGAATGCAGTACCGTACGTATGTTCCGCGGCATATTTACGTTATCGTATTCAGCCTAACTAACCTTAGGATGTTTATCTTGATCTATTCTTCCGTTGATTCTCCGTTATTGAATTCTTCTGTTCCCACACCTTATCAACTCTCGTTTCTTGTTACAGTTGCTATAGCTACGCGGGCTAGGCAAGCCGCAGCCAGGAATGCAGCTAGGGCGAGTCCGCCTGTGACGAGGACTGATACACCGGACGTGCAGGAGATGCATGAGCATGCTGATCCTCCTCCTCCAGATCGCATGACTAGGATCGAGGAGGGTATGTTGGGATTACAGCGAGTGGTAGGACAGTTAGCTGAGACCACTCGAGCTTTGAGATCAGATCCAGCACCGACCGTAGCAGAGTCCGAGGTACAGCCTACACAGACGGCAGCACCAGTAGATACGAGAGTGATGGAGGTATCACTTGCGGAGTTTATGAGATTGAGACCACCGGTATTCACAGGGACCGATGTGGCGGAAGATCCTCAGTCTTTTCTTGATAGAATGGCGAGGATAGGCAGATCATTACGATGTTCTGATGCGAGGTCAGTTGAGCTGACTAGCTTTCGTTTGGAGGGACTTGCACAGGAGTGGTGTGAGTCGATGGAGAGAGGGCGAGCTACGAATCTTCCTCCGATGACGTGGACCGAGTTTTCTACAGTCTTTCTAGCCAGATTTCTTCCCGAGAGTGTGAGGGATGCTAGAGCTAGCAGTTTCGAAGCGTTGAAGAAATCAGCAAGTATGTCAGTAGCCGATTATGACTTACGATTCACCCAGCTGTCGCGATATGCCCCATACTTAGTACCTACAGAGGAGCTTCGGGTGAAAAGGTTCCTAAGGAGTTTGGACACACAGTTGTATCTGGCGATAGGCTCCCAGCATTTTGATACATATGCACAGGCCATGGATGCGGCGATTCGAGTAGAGGAGCGTTTGAGCCAGTCAGGAGTCGTTCCGGAGCCAAAGAGGAGTAGACCATTCGTGCCGACAAATAGACAGTTTGGCCGAGGTAGAGGGTCCTATTCAGGCAGATATACTCCAGGCCGCAGTGTTGGACGAGATTGGACACAGGGCCAGATGTTCAGTTCTTATCCTGGTGATCAGAGACCACCATCTACCTGTTATAGTTGTGGACTTCCCGGACACTTTGCGCGAGATTGTAGATCTCAGGGCGGGACCGTTGCTCCACAGGCTGCTTTACCCCTTCCACCTCCTACACCGATGGCTTTACTTCCTCCCCCAGTTGGCGCTACACGCCAGACAGTTGCACCACGAGGTAGAGGCTATGCGGGACGTGCTCAGAGAGGTAGAGGAGATAGAGGTAGAGGACGACAGGATGCGGGCAGGGGCCAGGCTCGGGTTTTTGCACTGACTCCACAGGATGCCCAGGCATCAAATGCAGTCGTGACAGGTACTCTTATAGTATGCTCAGTAGAGGCACATGTTTTATTTGATCCCGGTTCTACACATTCTTATGTATCTTCACGATTCGCACTTTTGTTGGGGAAGGAGTCGTCATTATTAGAGTTACCATTGGTAGTGATTACTCCAGTTGGAGATTCCTTTATAGCTCGACACGTATTTAGATCGTGTTCGGTGCGTATTGGTAATAGAGATTCGCTAGTTGATCTGATTCTCCTGGACATGTTGGATTTTGATATACTTCTTGGGATGGATTGGTTAGCCGCTTGTCATGCCTATGTAGATTGTAGAGGAAAAGCGGTTAGCTTCTGTTTTCCAGGTGAACCGGTGTTTGTTGTGCAGGGGGATTGCAAGTTAAGCCCTGTCAACATGATTTCTGCTTTTTGTGCGAGACGGCTTTTGAAGAAGGGTTGTCTTGGGTTCTTGGCTTTTATTCAGGACATAGGGGTCGCTGAAGTTCCATTGGACCAATTCCCGATCATACGAGAATTTCCTGAGGTATTTCCTGCAGAGTTACCAGGATTGCCACCTGATCGAGATATTGAATTCTGTATCGATTTGATTCCGGGTGCAGGGCCTATTTCTATACCACCATATCGAATGGCACCGACGGAATTGAAAGAACTCAAAAGCCAGTTGCAAGAGTTGTTAGATAGAGGACTTGTTCGTCCCAGTGTTTCACCGTGGGGAGCTCCTGTGTTATTTGTAAAGAAGAAGGACGGTAGTATGAGGATGTGCATCGACTACCGAAAGATGAATCGCGTCACGGTGCGAAACAGGTATCCATTACCACGAATAGATGACTTGTTCGATCAGTTGCAAGGAGCCGGATTCTTCTCAAAGATTGACTTGAGGTCAGGATATCATCAGTTGAGGGTTCGGAAGGACGATATTCCGAAGACAGCGTTTCGTACGAGATATGGGCATTATGAATTTCTGGTGATGTCGTTCGGACTCACCAATGCTCCAGCAGCTTTTATGGATATGATGAACCGTATCTTTAGACCATTTATCGATCGGTTTATTATAGTATTCATAGATGATATTCTTGTATATTCTCGGAGTCAAACGGAGCACGAGCAGCATTTACGTATCACGTTGCAGACCTTGAAAGAGCATCAGTTGTATGCAAAGTTTTCTAAGTGTGCTCTTTGGCTCGATAGTGTGGAGTTCTTGGGTCACATAGTTACAAGACAAGGTATATGCGTTGACCCAAAGAAGATTGAAGCGGTACAACACTGGCCCAGGCCTATGTCAGTTACAGAGGTTCGGAGTTTCTTAGGTCTGGCAGGTTATTACAGACGCTTCGTACAGGATTTCTCAAGGATAGCGGCACCTTTGACAGGATTGACTAGGAAGGAAGTTCCATTTCAGTGGACAGATGCTTGTGAACAGAGTTTCCAACAGCTGAAGATGCGTTTGACGACTGCACCGGTATTATCTTTACCTTTCGGTTCAGGGGGTTTCGTTGTGTATTACGATGCTTCTAGAGTGGGCTTAGGCTGTGTGTTGATGCAACACGGCAAAGTTATAGCTTATGCTTCTCGACAGTTGAAGAGGCATGAACAAAACTACCCCACTCATGATCTAGAGATGGCGGCGGTAGTATTCGCATTGAAGATTTGGAGACATTACTTGTATGGAGAAACGTGTCAAATCTTCACAGATCATAAAAGTTTAAAGTATATCTTTCAACAGAAGGATTTGAATCTCAGGCAGCGTAGATGGATGGAATTGGTGAAAGATTACGACTGTGAAATTTTGTACCATCCAGGCAAAGCAAATGTTGTAGCAGATGCCTTGAGTCGGAGGCCTGGAGGTAATTTATCTCATTTGAGCATTTTGCAGAGACAGTCTTCTACAGACTGGCAGATCTTATGTGATAGCCGTATACAGTTTGAGTTTATATCGGCAGGAGGTCAGTTAGCACATGTTCGCACCAGACCTCAGCTATTGGATCGTATTCGAGATGCGCAGCCTACCGATACTCGCTTGATGGAGATTATGGATCATGTTAGGCAGGGCAAGGAGACGGAGTTCGCGATTGATGATCATGGAGTACTACGTTTTAGGACTCGTCTCTGTGTGCCAGATTCTGACAGATTGAGGCGTGAGATTTTGGAGGATGCCCACAGGTCGGTATACAGTATTCATCCTGGTTCCACCAAAATGTATCGTGATTTGAAGGAAAATTATTGGTGGGAAGGAATGAAGAAGGATGTTACGGATTTTGTTTCAAGATGCTTGACTTGTCAGCAAGTCAAAGCAGAACACCAGAGGCCAGCCGGAGAGCTGCAACCGTTACCCATTCCAGAGTGGAAATGGGAACAGATTTCCATGGATTTTGTTGTGGGTCTACCCAGGACTAGCAGAGGGTATGATTCCATTTGGGTGATTGTAGACAGGCTGACGAAGGCCGCTCATTTTCTTCCAGTGAAGACGACATATGGATTTGCTCAGTATGCACAGGTTTATATCGATGAGATTGTACGTCTACATGGAGTGCCGACATGCATAGTATCAGATCGAGGTACCCAGTTCACGAGCAGGCTATGGCAGAAACTTCAAGACGCTCTTGGTACACGACTGAGTTTCAGTACAGCTTTCCACCCACAGACAGACGGTCAGTCGGAGCGGACCATTCAGATACTAGAGGATATGCTTCGGGCTTGTAGCCTAGATTTCGGTGGTAGTTGGGATCGTCACCTACCTTTGGTAGAATTCTCTTATAACAACAGCTTTCAAGAGACGATCCAGATGGCACCCTTTGAAGCTTTGTATGGAAGGAAATGTAGATCACCTATTTGCTGGACAGAACTTAGTGAGAGTTGTATATTGGGACCGCAGATAATACAGGAAACTACAGAGAAGATTCACTTGATACGAGATAGAATGAAAGCGGCTCAAAGCAGACAGAAGTCATATGCATATCGAAGACGACGCAAACTCGAGTTTGATGTGGGAGATCATGTGTTCCTTCGAGTATCTCCAGTGAAGGGTGTGATGCGCTTCGGGAAGAAAGGGAAGCTCAGCCCCAGATATGTTGGACCTTACGAGATTTTAGAGAGAGTGGGCGCTGTGGCTTATCGGTTAGCACTTCCACCTGGTTTTCCCGACGTACATCCAGTGTTCCACGTTTCGATGCTTCGCAGATATCTTCACGATCCATCTCATGCGATCCAGCATCAGACTCTACAGCTTGAGCCAGATCTATCCTTCACAGTGCAGCCAGTTGCTATTTTGGACAGACAGGCAAAGCAACTACGATCGAGGATACTGCCATCTGTAAAGGTTCTCTGGCAAGGAAAGGATCGCGAAGAGATTACTTGGGAGACGGAGGACGCGATGCGGAAGAAATTTCCACATCTTTTCTTAGGTATGTATAGTATTTATTTTAAATTCGGGGACCGAATTTTCTTAAGAGGGGAATATTGTAACATTTAGGAAAAACCTAGAAATAAATAAAGTTAATTAAAATAAGAATAAGCTGATAAATCACAAATTGGTTAAAACCAAATATGTCAATCTTCATAAGTTATATGTAATGCAAATTAAATTAGAATTTTAGAATGTAATATAAATAAGTTATAAGGGTTTTAATGAAAAATTTAGCTTCATTTTAACAAAAGATGTGTTTTATAATAAGTTAGTTGTAAGGGGTTAAATTGCAAAGTTAGGTTTTATGCAATTAGGTTTTTGTCAAGGGTTTAAGTGGATAAATGAAACCATTTCAGTTCTGAAATCAAATTGAAATTTAAAGGAAAATGGAAGATAAATCCTTAAAACACCTCATGCTTCAATTAGCCTCTCACTTCCACCTCCTTCTTGCATGAAACATGCACACCTTTGGCTTTGACACCTCCTCCTTCTCTTATCTCTTCTCTCATTCACTTAAATAGCTCATTTCAGTTTAAAAATCAGAATCAAAACTAAAAGAAAATCAAAGGAAAAAGGAAAACTAAAGAAGGAAAAAGGAGAACAAGAGGAAGAAGAAGGAGAGGGAGCTTGTTCTTGGAGATAGTTCACCATCAAGCTAGGAGGAGCTTGTAAATCCTTGGGGGTTATTCCTACAGCTAATTGGAGGGTAAATTCTTAATCACAGTAGATAATTAAGTTTTGTAGGTTAGTTAAAAATCGATTTAACATGTCACATAATATCGTATTTTAGATAAAATTAGAGTCTGTTAATATCTGCTTTAATTTGGAACTTAATAAAATAAATTCAACAGAGTAGAAATGATGTAGGTAACAACTAGAACACACCACAAGAAAACGACCATAGGGGGCCGGTTTTGGGCCGGCGACAGAAGGGTTTTGGCCGGCGTCGCCGGCCAAGTGGAGGAAATTTGGGGTTTTGGTTTTTGGAGTATCTACAGTATACAATTTAGGTCATTTTGGTACTGTTGATTTAACTTAGTTTCACTGTAGTCTAAATCTGGGAAGATATGTCGGAAATGAAATCGTAAAACACTAAATACGACACGACGAAACTACGTCGCGTTTTAATTTCTGAAACTGTGCAGATTTAAGCTAAAAATCCAGCGAGATTAAGTGCTTTAATAACTTGACAATCAGATAATAGGTAACATATAAGAGGGATAGCGTGTTTTCTATTTCCGTTATATCGGAATAGCTAGTTTGCTTATATACGTTATATTGGTATATTTAGACGCGGATACAAGGAATACGGAAGCCGCGAGGAAAGGGAAAGGATTAGCGATTCCGGAGTAGATTCGACTTTCCGGTGAGTAGACTAAACATCTACAGGGAAATTTAGTAAAGATGGCGTGTTTCGCCCATGGTTTTACTTAATGTGATATTCATATCATCATGTTTAAATGTTAGAATTTCATGCATTAAAATATGTGTATATTGTTTAGTTGTTAGAACACTTCACAAGTATCGACGAGTCATGCCACGTGCACATCTTATATACTACACACACCTCGTCGATATTGCCATGTCACATACACTTAAATATCATACTTATTAACATGGATTATATTGTCTTTCATATGTCAAGTATATTGGTAGAATTCCTTATTTACATTCTGTTGCTTTATGCGTACTTCCATGTTGGATATGAGATAGATGCAGAATTGAGGATTTATGATTTTGAGTTTTGATTACTACTACATAAATCCAGTTTTTCATGATTGATGTGACATGTCCACCCTGAGATGATTTCTGTTTTGGTTTTATTCTGGACCGAGTGGGGGAGATATACGGTCGCGGATTTACGTTATCCATACTGAGTGGGGGAGATATACAGTTGGATACAGGGTGGACCCGGTCGAGACCGAGGGGCAGGATAGCCGTATTGAGACGGGGGAGCCTAGCGAGGTTACTCGATACCGGAGTTGGTTATAGAAATACGGCGTGTATCTTGAGTATAACGACCGATATTATGAGTATAGGATCATTCGGGGAATGATGCCTATAAGAAATGATAGTTTTTGTGTCATTAATGGACACCGAGAAATGATTTACTTGAGTTGTGATTTCAGAAGTATAATGAGATTTAATGTTGGATTTCACATATACTCATATATCATATTGATTCATATTCAGTAGCATGATTGTCATATTTACTTTATTCGCCGTTATATGTTAGTCGTATTCACTGAGTTGGCAACTCATCCCCGTTGTGCCACAGTTCCTTGCAGGGATAGAGTGGACGGGTAGCTGCGAGGCAGGATCACTTTTGCGGTCGTATTTCATCTTTTGATAGGTAGGTTACATGTGTAGTAACCTCCCTTTTGAGTTTTGTACTTTTGTATCTAGAAAGACTCCATCAGACTGTATTTGACTTAGAAATGAGAGATGGTAAATATATGTACAGTTGAGATCGGTTGATCAGTTTCATAGCTTCTTTCTTTATGAGATTCAGTGATGTTCTATATTTTATATTCATGTTCATTATTGATATTGTTGATTCCAACCCGGAATACAACCAAACTTAACCTTTATTATTTGATTAATGAATAAACTTCATAACTTGAGATTTTTATTTAAAAACTAAATTTTCATCAATAATTCCGAAATAAGGTATTTTGATCTTGGTTTTTGGCTTACTTGGATTGTGTATATCTTTAGATATGATATAATCTGAGTGCCTGTCACCTCCAAACTTGGGTCGTGACAGGGGGCCACCACGAGGTGGCCCCCAATTGGAGGCAGACCCGAGAGCACCAATTCCTGGTTCTCTCCGGTCACCAGCCCCCAAGGCCACAAAGTGGTGGTCTTAGGGGGTTGTCCCGGCCGTTGGTCCCACCCGGGGTGTCCCCAGGGTGCGCACACTTCACCCCATGGCTTGTCGGTTCAAACCGTGAGTCCGTGGGGTGTGCAAACAACTCAAAACCTCACTTTTGAAAACTGCTTTTGTCGACAGTTTTTGCGCTACAAAAACGGCGGAATTCTAACATCTCTACAAGCTATATAAGGTTTATGAGAGGCTGTGATACCACTGTAATTCGATGTCGCGCACCCCACGTGTTCGTGGGGAGGTAGAATTTGCAAAAAATGATTTTTACGAGCTTCGCAACACCGACTAGAACCAAGGATCGTCCATAAAGCCTAGCTAGCATACTACTTGAGGTTTAACTACTCGGATACGAAGTTATACGACAGGATACATGTCCTTTGGGGCTTCATCGCAGTCCTCCTCTTCTACGTAGGCTCCAAGGATCGATTCGTATCGTAGCTTCTTGGACGGCCTCCTCGAGTCAAAGATGATCCACCCGAGAGTCTATTGTCCGAGCTCCACCTCAAAACCGAGGTAACTAGGGCAACAAGCTTGCTAAACATGATGGCCTAGGTGATGTAGTATGAAGATGGATTTATTTGTCTCTTGAAACCCTAGGATTCTCAACACATGAGAGCTTTTAGGGTTTTGATGTGAGGAAGAAGAAGAGAGCTAGCTTGAGGAAAGAGAAATGATTTTTATAATGATAATGATAAATGAAAATGAGATGGCTAACTTGACATGACCACAAGCATGGCATGAAAAATATCTCATCAAAATATCTAGGTCTCAAAAATATCTAAGTAAAAGAGTCAAACCAAGTCAAATGGTCAAACCAAGTCAAGTAGTCAAAATAAGTAGCCATGCCTCAATTATCATTTACAAAAATAACAAATACTATCCTCCACCTCATAATTGTTTTAATCAAGTAAATGTTCAAAACCTAATGAGGTGTCTCCTTCATTGCCCCTCTCATCCGTATATACATACCCGCATTCGTATTCCGAGAAACACGAATACAATGTGACGAAACTGATCCATCAATATAATCCTAGGATCCGGCTTAAACCAAAGCCCACTAGTATTATCCCTCCGAACATCATACGCGCACAAGTGCACGTAAGTGATCGAAGCCCTGCCATAAAACCATACGGCCTGTACACCTTTTGCCCGGTGCAGGGAAACTCTCTATGTAGGGCTCTAAAGACTTGACACTACGCTAGCAGTAGGTTTAACAACAGGCCGCAAGCGGTACTAGCTGCACGTAACGGTCCCCAGGTAGATGTCGATAAGAAGGCCAATGAGGAAACCCATCCGAACTCCTACTGAGCCTGAATGTGACAATCTCTGTATAGTCCGGTCTGTTCGTCTAAGAGTATCGCATATCGGGCCTATGGGGCGGTAATCGTCAGACCTCTAATAGCGCAATAAGTCGTGTCGGAGAGTAGCCCAATACACCCTGAGAAACTGCTGGAATATCTACCGATAAATCTCACTTGCCTTGGCCAAGGACTTTGTGTAATGGCCTTCCGAACACAGCGCGATATCAACCCCCAATACCGGGAGAGACGAATCATATCTAACCGCCACTGCCTCCAAGTGCTTCGGGACTGCACCCAACTACTACCTGTTTGCATGACTTCTTTCAGCCGTGGTAGGGTAGTAATCAAAGTACAGTAGGAACACACTCAAGGCGAAGAAGCAGTGTCAAGTCGATAGACTAAGTTGCATTCATGTCACCTGGGAACTGCTACCCGACAATAGGTATAATACCCACCAACAGTTCCCGACAAGTCCTGTCCAGTATACTCATAACCTAATGAGCACCTGCATACTATCTCCAGTACGACATATTGATGTCTGTGGGACAGACCATCTCCCATGCTAGGATGGGAAGCGTATACACTAGTCTATGTGGAGTATCGATGCCCCGTCTCGATAATCCTATGACTAGGGACCTGTATAGGATGTGCTTATAGATTACCCAGCCCCCACTAGTGTGACTGCTATCATAACGCTGGTAATCAAGAAAAGATTCTAAGGGCTCTACCAATATGTATAAGCGATATGATAAAAGAAACACATGCACATATTGAGGTAGAAACAAACCATGTAGCATACTACCATTTTAAGCAAGACTGTTACTATATCCGTGTATATCCCAAGCTCCGATTAAGTAATATACAATCCAATATGATACAATAATGTCCTCTAGGGCATATATCACTAACACGACATACACCGAAACAAATCAAGTATACCGCGGTATATGAACTCGTAAACATGTGTAACTACATGCACAAAACTATTTCAAAGTACTGAAAGTGGGTGTAAACTACACCGAATGCATAAGTCAAATCATGTGCATACTATATGCACCAAATCAAAATCAAATATCTCGGAATGCGTAAAAATCAAAATCAAGTGCAATAGGTATGCACAAAAATGAACATCAGTACAACTGATACCTGAAAAAGCAAATCAAGTGCAACTGTGGTTCATATAGGAAATATCCATCATGAAACTTAATCATCGGAATACCGGAATCAAAACGACGAAAACCTGATATCTGAATCACCAAGGCGCAATTCACAATAACTGATGCCGTGGTGCCCCTCCTTCAATGTCGTAAGGTGTTGGTGCACCAAAGGCTGGCAGAGTAAGAATACGTAATCAGCCGTTAGTGCCTCAAGAAGCATTAATAGTCGCATTAAAGGTGTGTGAGCAAATCCGTCCATCCTTAATGAAAAGAAGTAGTATTAGGTATTAGGGCAAGGGTACTATAGCTTGAATTGAATTCTTGAGTGTAGGGGTGCAAATTTACACACACGTAGGGGTATACAATCGATGTTTGGATAAAAGATAGAAATAAAAGATAAGACTTATTTTTTCTGTAAAGTTGATAAAAATATCTGATTTAAGACCACACGGTTAGAAGGAAAACTCAGGAGAACCAACATCTTTCTAAACTTTTTTGGAACGTATACGATCCAAGGTTAAATAGATAGAAGGTGTGAGAAATAAGAGTTGGATATTTCTAACTTAGGATGATAGATTTTCTAACATAAATACAAAACTGTAGGAGTAGAATCGATGTTAACTTATGACACTAGCTTGACGGGATTTTGTGGGTGTAATCCGCTGAAAACCCTCAGGAGACAACACTCCTCCTACTAGGGACACCTAGAGGTTTAACGGCTTGTTGCACGTGCTCAGTGCAATCGCGTTCCCTGCGAAAGTGCGGTTAGGACTTTTTTGTGAATAATTGGTTTTGCTCGGGACGAGCAAAAGTTAAGTTTGGGGGTATTTGTTCATACCAGAATATTGCATTTAATATCGCTCATTTTAACGCCCGTTTGTTTATAGGTAGGTGCTTTTAATCCGTGTTTGCTACATATTTACAGGCCACAGGTTCCTAGTCCAAAATAACGCAATTGATACAAAATCTCCACTGTTACGCCAAAATACAGAACATCTGTTGACAGCAGATAAAAGCCGGATTCCGGTCATCCGTATCCGTCCAGTGCCGCGTACCAGTTCCAGACAAAAAACATATGACAGTGGTCATTCGTGGCTCGGACAAGCACAGAGCACGAGGGGGGCTGCACAAGAATCAATGGGTGCGCGGAGCTCGAGGGAGAAAATGTCAAAAGTATTATTTTTTATGCCATTTTGGACCGTTGCAGATCTGAAACAATTGTGGAAGAAATTTGCAATTTGGTACATGTAGAACAACATAAGATGGCAACACAAGGAAACCCAGAAAATTCGAGACCACAATTCCACAAAAGCGCGGCGGAACCGCCGCCGAATGTGGGTTTCCGCGGCGGATTCGCCGCGGTTTTGTGTCATCATCTGACCAAATTTTGGGGGTAGCTTTCTCATTTCATTTGGGGCCAGAATGTTGCCCTAGGGTTTCAGCACGCAGCCTATAAATAGCCCAGTTTTGTGCAAGCCAATGGTCTTCTTCATGTCTAGATTTCCATTCTCTCTGTATTAGGATTTAGCTTAGTTTCTTCTTCTTCTTCATTCTTTCCTCCATGAAAATTATAGTGAGAGCTTCTTGAGTGGAAAATCAATGAAGATGAGGGTTATTTTTATCTTGTCTCTTTTATTTATTGTCTTATAATTTTATTATCTTTGTATTGTAATTTTATTATTTGTTGTTAAATAGTTGTTGTTATTTCTTTTCTTGTTCTCTTTTCTTTTCTTCTTTTATCCGTATTTTCAAGCGATGATACTTGACGGAGTTCCTTGCTAAGGTGAGGACCCAATAGTTAGCTTGCTTCACTTGTAAAATCGTTTTTTCCTCTTTTCTTCCTTCTTGTTTTGTTTTGTTTTCTTTCATGATGTGTGAATAATTTCCCTCTTGTTAAGGCTAAGGAAGATGGTATGAGGGACGGTGAAATCCCTTGTGCTTCTCTTCACCAAACATCTTGAAACGAACCCCTACCAAACAAACGCAACCCCCTCACTTAGACGCGCTATACGTGACATGTATCCGCGACCTAAGTTGAGAAGTCCTTTAAGTGCGCTACAACGTGACATGTAGTTGTGACTTATTTGGATACACGGTTGCGGGTGTTTGGCCGAGGGTTGGAAATAAGCGTATTTAGCGGACGGACAAGGGGCACTAGGAATCGATTTAACATTGGAAAGCTTGCTTAAACTCGCAAATCCCATTCCTATGTCCTCCTAATCTCCGCTACTTTCGATTAGTACAACATCGTCTTAAGGATGGCAAAAAACATGCACAAGACTAATCCTAACTCTACTAACCGGCCTTAACCTTAACAAGCTTACTTGAACATAAATACGAACACTTAGGATAGACTTGAACATACATATACACATTCTTTATTGACTCGTCCAAAACTCGAACGGATATACAACCATCTCCCTGCGGATCGACCCATGCTCAACCGGCTAGCTGCGAAGCGACACCGTCCTGATCGCGGTTATAACTTTAGAATTTTGAACATCCGACACGCCAAAAGCGTGCGATCAGTAACTCATAACGTATCATGTCAATGATAGCAGTCTCTGGCCCACTAAGTGCGTGCGATACACTCAATCATGGTCCAAGTCTTTATCGTGATGTTCTCCCGAAAGATCCTGTCAGGGTCACTTCCAATCTCATCTCTGCCGAACTGCCCGGAAGTTATCACCCTTTACTTAATCCATTCCACATTCCAGGAAAACTGCATTCTTATCATAACTTTCCTCGGGAAATATGCATGTATCCAACGCCTCTACGTGCGTATCAAGTCTCTGGCATCAACGGAGAGTAACAACAGCTTGTTAACACCTCGCACAAACCTATTGTTTCACCCATCTTCATCATCATCCACTTCAATGTCATAACTTGCTTATCACGACCCGGAAAAGGCACATGACTGGCACTTGAATCACATGAAGTCTAAAGTACCCCCACCTGATTCAAGTAAGCCAAAATCCTAGAAATCTAAACCTTTTTAGGGAAAATAGTGGAGGTGCAGTTTTAAAATAAAGGTACACTAAAATCATGTTTATTCTTTATATGCATAAGTAATAGTAATAGAAAACACAATGTTTTGTAACTATCTTGAAAACATGTTTCGTCATTTAAAATTTCGGCAGCACCTCCTTTGTAATTTTTAACCCGAAAACAAATACAACAATAATAATTATAGGCATCCCCAAGCAGGAGCTAACTCTTCACCAATTGGCGAAAACAACCACACAAGATATAAATATACAATGCCGAAGCGAGGATCAAAACAGAGAAATAAAGTAAAGAAACCAAAGCATCATTAATGAAAACCAAAAACAATAATAAATACATCAGCGTGACTCTGAGTCCAAAAGAATATACAATGGTGGTTTCTAAGTCTACAAATATACATAATTTGGTTCATGGGGCTTTAACTAGATAGAACTGAAATGAAATATACAAGTATATAATAGTGGTCACGATGCAATATATCCCACCTATTAATGCAATCACCCGGAAGAAAGGTAGTGTTCCAGCAAGCCGCAACAGAACCTGTGCGGTCGAACCTGCAAGAAAACTGTGGCACAACAGGGGTGAGATGCCAACTCTTGAGTAGAAGACATCACCGAGTAGAAACCGAATGTATGACTATCTCCTAGGTCATACAATACAATAATAATAGAATGACATCGAGTAATAACAAGGATAATAGTATAAGCATATGTGCAATGCAAAGTACTCGGTCTGTGTCATAAAGTGGTAACAAGATATATGTAAATATGTATGTGAGTGTAATTGGATCAATCAATGTGTAACATTTCAGAAATATAAAATATTATTTTTGGAATTTAAATATTAAAATAATATATTTCGCGAAAACTATTTGATGTGCGAATAGGGGTTTTTCGTAAAATCGTATAAGTATAAACCAATATTTGGAATATAAGTAGAGATTAAAATGATTTATTCATTAAAAGGATATTTATCGGATTTTGGCATTTTTATAATTAATTATATGCAAGTTTAAGTTAAATTTGATTAGTGCACTACTAATCACGATTAAGCCAAATCCGTATTTTTTTTACATTTTCCATGGTTAGTGAACCATGTCATATTGTATTTTGGTTGCATGTTATTTTCATTGTGTTTGGTTTTATTTGTGAGAGGGGAAAAGAAAAGAAAAAGATAAGGGAAAAGAGTCATGATGATTGAGGAAAGAGAGAGAGAGGGGAAATAATCATGGGCATGGCATGCCATGAGAGAGAAAGAGAAAGAGAGAGGCTCCTACAAACCTTGACTTCTTTCATTTGTTCACTTCTCACCTTCATCTTCATCTCCTTCATTCATCTCTTCACCTTCCTTCATCACCTCCTCTACCTCCTTATATCATCTCCAAATCTTCACCAAAACCCCATGCCATTTTCATTAAAAAGATGCACAACTTCATTCTCAACCCTTTGGACCAAACAAGTTTAGATTTTGATGACTTTGGGCAACCCAAGAAATTTCTTGGTTTGCCAAGCGAGGTATATTTCCATTCCTTTAGTTAAGTTATTGTGTTAATCTATACTAATTTAGTTTAGAACCTATTTTGGTATGGTTTGTGATCTTGGGAATTTCCAAGTTGATGTTTAGTGATTTTGTGGGCTTGTGAAGTGATTGTTGAAGAGTAGTAAGTTTTTACTAGACTTTAGAGATTGATTTCTGACCAAGACCAGAGAATAGAACCCTATTCACGAGTTTAAAATTTGTCTCATTTCGGTTTTGTGAAGTTTTGTTGGCCTACAGGGAAATTGGAGCTATCTGGGGTATTTTTAAGAAAATCAAACAAGTCTGTTGACCTAGATAAACCACTAGAAGACCACCACCTGAATACGAACCCAAAACTCCTCAACATGACCGGCGAAACCAGATTTTTAGGCAATCTCGCGGGACCTCCTTTTGGCATAGGTGTTGTGGTTTTTCCTGTAGCTCATTTACCCTATAAACTAGCTACTGTATTTTTAGTTTAGCCCCAATTGACCTGAGCTAAAATCTGGGAGCTACTTGAGAGTGTTTTGGCTATGTTTCCGATATTGAATTCGTGGTTTTGGTATTGGGATGTGAATTATACGTTGTACGTCAACGACGAGGGTTATTTTGGTTGTTTTGCATGCGTAAGCTATAGGCTCTAATCTATAAGCAATCCGTGTGCCGTATTGGTTTTTTGGATATTGGTTTTAATAGTATTGCGATTGTGTATTGATTATAGGTACCTTCGCATGGATTTCCAAGACAACGAAGCACATCGACTTCGGATAAGCAAGGAGTATTGCGGGTGAGTAGATTTATATTTACGGGGGAAGTCGGGTGGATGGCGTATAACACCCCTGCAAACATTTATATGGAAAAATCGTGATATGAATTATAATTTGGAGAAAGAATATGCTATGAACTTACGAACATGATTAAAGTTTTTAGTAAGAGATGATATGATAAAATTTGACACTAATGGATATATTGGCTTGAGAATATGATATATGTATATAAGATGTTGGATATAGTAACCTCAGAGTCAATTATTGGATCACAGGCACGTGATTGCAATGATTGAGGGAGGATCTATGCCGGTAGGACAGTCTTACTCAAGATGATAGTATGCTATCTGGTATATCTTTATCATCGTGTACTGCTTTAGGTGACCTTACAGGTCTCTATTACATGTTGATAGAGCCTTTAGGATTCTTGCCTGACTGCCAGCAGTATGATGGCGATCATATACGTGGGAGTTGGGGTCTATAAGCACATCCTTAAAGTGGTCCCTAGTCGTGGGTGTTTTCGAGACTGGGCATCGATACTCCATTAGTAGACTAGTGTATAGAGTCGAGACCCCGACGAGGTGCGGTGGCCGGTCTCACAAGCCATTGGTGTCAGTTGGTTCACCTAAGATGTATACAGGTGCTCATTAGGTTATGAGTACACCGGACATGACTCGCCGGGAACTTGTTAGTTAGTATTATACCTGGCGTCAGATAGCAGTTCCCTGGTGACATGTGTACAGGTAAGTTCATCGACCTAAGATCGTCATTTGTCTCGTATGAGTTCCCACTGTGCTTTGATTACTACCCTACCACGGCTCAAAGGAGTGGTGCAAACATGTTTTAGTTGGGTACAGTCCCGAGCCACATGGAGGCAGTGAGCGGATCGGCAGGGGTTTCAACTCTCCCGGTATTGGGGGTGAGATCGTGCTGTGTCTATGAGAGCCATTACACGAAGTCCTTGGCGAAGGCAGGAGATTTACTGGTAGGTATTCCAGTAGTATCTCAGGGTAGTCTGGGCTACACTCCGACACGACTTGTACCGCTTTTTGGGATTTGACTTTTACCAACCCCCTAGGCCCGCCATACGATGCTCATAGACGAACAGGCCGGACTGTACGGATATTTTCACTGACAGGCTCAGTAGGGTGTCAAGATGAGTTCGCTCATCGACCTCCCTTTTGGTCAATACCTGGTAGCCCGTTACGTACAGCTAGTACCACTGACGAGCTAGTGGTTAAATCCACAGCCAAAGTATTGACGAGTTTTAGAGTCCCCCAAAGACAGTTTCTCAAGTTTCGGGCGAAACGTTGTAGAGGCCGTATGGATTTATGGCAGTGTTCGAACGTACGCGTGCACTTGTGCACGTGTCATGGTTCGGACGGATAATACTAGCGGGCTTTGGTTTAAGCCGGATCCTAGTATTATACATTGTTGATTTTGTCTCATTGCATTTGTATTCGGTCGGAATACAAATGCGAGTATGTATATACAGTCGCGGGGTTATCCTGTAATTTGTTACCGGATATCTTTTTGAAGCTGCCAGCTTGTTTTCTCTTTTTGGCCAAATACCTTTTCTATTGCTCTTTGGCTGAATTTTCCTTGGAGGGGCTTATTTGCAAAGGTGCATTTTATAAAAGGGAGGGTTTTTTTTTGCGGTGCGAGGGCTCCAGCAGATTTCTGGAAGATCCTTGATGAGATTGATTCTTTTAAGCATCATTTCTTTGCATTAATTGTGAGGTTTGAGTGTGATGTTTTGCTGTGGGTTTTTGTTGCCTTTTTCTTATGGTCACCACCTCTTGGATTGTGCTCACCCCTCCTCTTCTCTTGTGTGGCCGATCCCCATCTTGGACAGCCACTCATTCATTTTGTGAGTGAGGATTTGATTCATCTCATTCTTGCAACAAAAACCTTAGCTCAATTTCAAAGCTCACTTCGATCTTCCCTCTATTATGGCAACTTCTATTAAAGCTTGAGGCAAAGCGTTATACACTTAGTCTACAGCAATCTTGGACACGTCGGCTAGCAAATTTCGTTTCCGAGTTGCCTCCTTTCAAAGGTGGGAGCCCGTAAAAAGACTCGATGATGTTGTGCCCTTTTCCGACGAGAAGATCGAGATCGGATATGCCGCGAGGAACTTGGGATGGTGGCCAAAGACCGAAGGACACAGATCGATCGGTATAGCCTTTCTAACTCTTCTCTAGTTAGCTAGTTATAGGTTAATGGCTCGATCCGGGATTAAAGTCTGCGATAGCGCCGGTTTCAAGTTAAGAAAAAGTTTTCGTTTCCGTATTTTGGCCTCGGATCGACGGCCGGGGCACTATCGTAGACTTACATGGTATCAGAGCCATGCCATTAACCTTTACTAGCTTGCTCTAACGTGTTTAGAACTTCGATCGAACAAAATTTCCGAAACCGCAATTTCAAAAACAAAGTTTCTGTCGAATTTTTTTTGTCGTCGAAAAATTATTTTGAGTATTGCAGAAAATCAGGCAGGTTTTTCTAAGACCACAGCTGAAATTTGGTGAAGTGATCACACTGTAGCGCCGCGGAACCGCGGCATTACCCTTGTTTTGGTCGCGGTTCCGCCGCTTTCCTGTAGCATCAATGCACCAAACTTTCTTCAGTGGTCTTTGAGTTGGAATTGGGGTTTATGGTAATTTTTTTTTTGGCCCAGATTATTTTGATTACTGGGAATTGTACTTGGGGCCCACTTCAGGAAATTTTGTCGATTGAAAATTTTAAACATGTTAGTTCACAGTATTTATATTATATCCGCGACCGTGAATGTCATTTGATCAGTAAATCTTTTCTAATTGTTATAGCCCTTTTAGACGGATTTGCGAACGTGACATTCACGTTGATGTTCTTTGTTGTGCTGTGATGTAGCGGATTTGTCGTGGTGGATAGCCTGGATGCAATGGTAGTACAGTTTGGTTTTATTTGTACATTTGTTATTGCAGGGCGAGCGTCCGACATGTGGACTGCCGTCACTGCCTGTTTGTATTTTATTCTTTTGGGGCACGACCGGGATGAGGTCGATGTACCCGTTGTATATATATTTTACTTTCTGTACTAGGATTACCCCGCAGTTGGGTGCACGGATAGATGGGTTCTAGAGGGCAACGGGCCCGCATTTCATGGCTTTGAGACGGAGGGGGCTTCACACTAGAATTGGCGGGTTATACGCCGCACTCGTAGGGGGTATAGGTTGACCCAAGGAGGGGTGCTCGAGTTACCGGATTCCGTGAAGTGCTGGGTGGTCCATTCACTTTGTTGAAAGGGGCTACCTCGCTTCAGGTATTGGCGGGTAACTTGCCACGCCCATAGGGGTCTAGGATTTCATTGTATAGGCTATCCACACGACCAGGGGAACGTCGGGTTTCAGTAGCGGCTCTATGAAACTCGGGGATACCAGATTATCTGTATTGTTCTGTGATACTTATTACATTTCTGTGATGTTGCATTTTATCACGCCTTGAGCGAATATTATATATTGATATATATACTAATAGATGTTGTATATGTTTTACACCCGCGCTAGTCCAGTCCCCGCTCTGTCGTTAGTTATGTAACCTAACGGGTGATGACAGGACCCAGTGGTGAATGCGGATGGCATATACGTACATCGTATTTTCGTTCTTTTGCGGTGTGATTAATTGATGGGACTGCATTGATTCGGATCAATGCAAGCTAAACAAACCTATTCTGATGTTGTTGGATCATTTTTCAAAAAAAGCTGTTATTGCAAGGACGTTTTCTTTTGTTTTGCACAGTGGTATTCGGTTATGAATATCCAGCACCTCAGTCGACGAGGCAACGACCTAGATCCCTTCACCGGGAGTGACCCCTTGGACAGAAGTTTGCGTCAGGATAATAACTTCACTATAGCCGATTGCCTTTTTGCTTTGCATCATGGTATTCAGTTGGAATATCCTGCACCTCATTCTACGGGGAAAGAGCCGGGATCCCTTCACCGGGAGTGTCCTTTTTAGCAAAGGTTTTCGCCACCATATTTTTATAAAAAGCTATCTGGTTCCTTCAACGATATCAAGTTCATTACGTTAAAGGTTTTTCGCCAAAAACCATTCATAGACCTCCGTCATTTAAGACGGGTAGCACTTAGTATTCATGCTATTTTGTTGGCCAAAGTCAAGGCATAGTGTCTGGTAGCTATTTGTTACTTTTCTGTTGCATAGATAGATGCGTTGGTTTTGGACAGTCATACTGCTTTGTTGGCCAAAGTCAAGGGTAGGTACGGGTGGGTTCAAATTAACTTGGATAATGACGGGTAGAACTTGACATGTGACTTATGATTTGTTGGCCAAAGTCAAGGTCATAAGAGCATGGGGTAAAAATCACATCGGGAGTTTCTAAAGAAACTGAAACTTGCCAGACATGCGCATACCTTCTGAAGTGTGATAACGTGAGTGGATTCCATCAGATTATCATGCGATGATAGTTGGATCCCGATTTCCACTGATGAATTGGTTTACTCCTCGGGTGATCCCGACCTATTCTTTTTTAAGGTTTGGAGGAGAATTTGAGGTTACAGTGGGAGGTTTCCTGATTAGATAAATTGGTAATCATTTTGATCTAGGTTTGAGTACACACAGAGTGTTTCTTTTCACTCTCTCTCTCTTTGGCAGCGACCATGACCCGACCCTTGACTATGACTCAGTGACCAAGTTAACCGAACCTTCTTAAACACAGGCTTTTGGATTGTCAGAGTTGCATACCTCATTGCCACTCCTACTTTTACCCTTTTCTCCAGAACACCCCGTATTACTACAAACATCCACTTCCATTGGATAAAACCATCGTATGGTTATATACGAACTCGAAGGAACTTGTTCCAGATTCGAGGATGGTTTCTGGTTCTAGAGAAAATGAACAGGACTATTCAATTGTCTTTTCATTTTACCTTCTCTCAGGTTGCGAGTGCTCCTTGGATAAGGACAGTACACCTATTACGCTAATTGGATAGTCTTCTTCCAAACCACAGGCAGGTGCCGAACGGTAGGGAATGAAGAAAACGAATTAGCCTAACAATGGTGTACAGAAGGTAATAAGTTAAGACAAATAATGGGATTAGTAAGAGGGCAAAGTAAATTGCGACTGCTATTCACGACTAAACCAAGTATTTCATCGCCACTCCTACTTCACCTTTGTATTTCTCCAGGACACTCCATATCACTACGAAGATCCACAGTTATTTGGATACTCCATCGTATGGTTATATACGAACTCGAAGGAACTTGTTCCAGTTCGGGGATGGGTTCTGGTTCAGGAGAAATAGGAATAAGGTTTATTCAGTTGTCTTTTATCTTCACCTTCTCTCAGGTTACGAGTACTCCTAGCATTAGGAGAGTACACCCATTATGCTTATTGGATAGTCTTCTTTCAAACCATAGGCTGGTGCCGAACGGTAGGGAAGGAAGAAAACCATTTAGCCTAAGAGGGTGTACAGAAGGTAATGACTAAAGACATATAAAGGGATTTGGTGAGATGGCAAAGAAATATACGGTTACAGTTGTGAATCTGATAATGGAAGAGGCATTTCTAGGAATACCCGGATACCCCTTCGAAACATTTATATGTTTCAGTTTCACTGTGTATTGTTAAAAGAAAACTGATTTTCCAATTAGCCCTTGCACCAGGGTATGTATTTACCAGGTTTGATTCTCACATCTGTAAGGTTTTACAGATGATGAGTGGGAGTAAGTTATTGGGGATTTGGTGATCATCCTCATTATATCGGGATTTGTTGTAATTGGTGATATTTGAGGAAATCGCCTGGGTTGTTTGCCGGACGTCAAATATTTTGTTTTGAATATCCGTTGTTGTGCACCAATTTCAAATTGATATATCTATACGTTTATTTTTATAAAGTGAGATATAACTTTTTGAAATTATGTCTATGACATTTACCTATATCAGTGGATGGTTAGGTAAGGAGCATTAAACATCGGTGTAATTCTTCTTAACCATAAGTACAGTTTTCAACCTATGACACACAAGGAATGACTTATTAGACTAAGGGGACTTATACAGAGTATTGTATGTTGTCCAGTGTCCATGAGGACAGAGGGGTTGGTACTCGTACTATATTCTGTTTACTTGTGACTTCTCTAGTTCTTAGACATGTGTTTCGTAGAAATGCAAGGTCTAAGTTTTGAGAAGTTATAGGTATAAGAATAAAGTAGAGAACCAGGCGTTGCAGGTATCAGGATTCTTCAAGGTGATCGAAGATGTGGATACTTGTGTATGGTATTCAGGTAATAGTAATGATTAAGAGAACTTGCTTCTTTTTACGGTTACTCATAATTGGAAGCACTCCTAAGTTAAATAATGCTGATCAGCATCTCTCCATTTAGTTGACATGCACTGGAGACAGCTGAATGATTTGAATCTGGTTCCAATTAAATCAGTGCCTCTCTTTCTATATTGGATATACAATAGTTCATATCTTAACAATGTTAAGGTACAGGGACTTGTCCGGCTCATGCTTAAAACCAGACTCTGGATAACTCAAGGCACGTTTCTGTAATGGTTGTTTGTGGGTTGACCCGGGCTATGACGAGGGTTGACTTTTTACCATCTGAAAGATGAATAGTGATATTGTTCTTGACTCGCCGCAGTTTTAGTAAAATGGACTTTTTCAGAAAAACGGTAGTGGGAGTACGGTAGAACTGGAAGTGATTCCAGAACCGCAAACGATTACTGAAAAATTTGATAAAAACCTAAGGATTCAATCTGGATTGACATTCCATTGGCCAATCCGCAGATATGGTGGGTAACCTCAGGCACTCGAGAGGAACTTCGGTATGCTCAAGGACGGTGACAGTGAGGTTCTTGTTTACCCAGACTTGCCATTGCTGTTGTTCCAGACTGTGAGACCCGGCAGGAGGATGAGTATAGCGTCGTTCTAAACTAGCTTTAGAAGTGTACGTGAATATGACTCTGTCAGAGGGTTGTCGTAGTCAGTGGGAGAAGCGGAAGCATAATGGACAAGTAGCTTATGTCTATTTATGGACTAAAATAGATATAGCGGAGATAGATCATCTATTTCTGATGTGACATTAATAGGTTTGACTTCATCAGAATAGGGGTTGGATCTGTTAAGAAGGTAGTATGGTGTGATGTCCTGGTATTTGGATAACGTACACGGTGTAGGATGTGAAATTCCTATACTACGATCGGTTATACTTTGGTTGTCACACAATGGTTTCTCCGCATAAAGGATATAGATATAATATCTGACATTCTGGTTACAAGATATATGGTTTTAGATCTAGATTTGGGTAGTTCCCAATCTGGGTACTTAGACAGTATTCTAAAAGTGTTTTAGAATGGACGACTCCTGGCATGGTAGTGTACCTGTAGGTGATGGAGTCACCCTATCTAAAGGTGTCTTACAGACTAAAGGGGAGACGGATGTGCATGATTGGCAGATCACTTTCTTAGGGAATTGAGTTGATCATGAGATGTCAAGTACCACACCAGATGTTGTTTTTGCACGAGATGCAATAAATTGATATTAATCCAATCCTGGAGAAACGATCGGAAGCAGTTTTAGAACATAAGTGGATGTTCTAGGGATCTGATAACGGCAGCCTCCTTTGGGAGACGGTTATCATTCCAGTCTTCCAAGGTGACCTGGATGACAGAGTGACTGTCAGAGTTATAGTTTTCCCTCTGATGAGGGGCAGTAGTTTGGATAGGTGGTCCAAGCTGATACTGAGGGAGGCGTGGTGCAGGACACTGATTAAATTCGGTTGACGATAAAGTGTAAGAAGTTTGGATTTGGAGTTCTTTTATTAACTCGGTCCCATCAGATATCCAGACATATTCTAAGACAGGTATTGCTCATTTCGGGAGATGGCTTTCTCCGCGAACTTGAGATAGAGAGAGACATAGAAAGAAACATCAGGGCGGATCCACTCACTGAGGCTATTCCTCGAACGCAATAGTTTCGCAAACGGGCTTTGTGAGACTGATCAGTAGAGGAGTTGGTTGTTCGGTATCACACGGGCTGTGAGTATGCGACATTGCAATAATTAGCCTTGAGTGCAAATGCGAGATTGTTGGATATAGTGCCCTCAGAGTCAATTATTGGATCACAGGCATGTGATTGCAATGATTGAGGGAGGACCTATGCCGGTAGGACAGTCTTACTCAGGATGATACTATGCTATCTGGTATATCTTTATCATCGTGTACTGCTTTAGGTGGCCTTACAGGTCGCTATTACATATTGATAGAGCCTTTAGGATTCTTGCCTGACAGCCAGCAGTATGATGGCGATCATATACGTGGGAGCTGGGGTCTATAAGCACATCCTTAAAGTGGTCCCTAGTCGTGGGAGTTTTCGAGACTGGGCATCGACACTCCATTAGTAGACTAGTGTATACAGTCGAGACCCCGACGAGGGGCGGTGGCCGGTCTCACAAGACATTGGTGTTAGTTGGTTCACCTAAGATGTATACAGGTGCTCATTAGGTAATGAGTACACCGGACAGGACTCGCCGGGAACATGCTAGTTGGTATTATACCTGACGTCTCGTGAAATATCGATTACTTGTTGAACCCTGTGAATCACGTGAAAGTAGGATACTCCAAATTCGGATAGCAGTTCCCTGGTGACATGTGTACAACTTAGTTCATCGACTTGAGATCGTCATTTGTCTCGTATGAGTTCCAACTGTGCTTTGATTACTACCCTACCACGGCTCAAAGGAGTCGTGCAAACAAGTTTTAGTTGGGTACAGTCCCGAGCCACATGGAGGTAGTGAGTGGATCGGCAGAGGTTTCGTCTCTCCCGGTATTGGGGGTGAGATCGTGCTGTCTCTAGGAGAGCCATTACACGAAGTCCTTGGCCAAGGCAGGAGATTTACTGGTAGGTATTCCAGTAGTATCTCAGGGTGTTCTGGGCTACACTCCGACACGACTTGTACCGCTTTTGATGGTCTGACTTTTACCAACCCCCTAGGCCCGCCATGCGATGCTCATAGACGAACGGACCGGACTGTACGGATATTATCACTGACAGGGTCAGTAGGGTGTCAAGATGAGTTCGCTCATCGACCTCCCTTTTGGTCAATACCTGGTAGCCCGTTATGTACAGCTAGTACCACTGACGAGGTAGTGGTTAAATCCATAGCCAAAGTATTAACAAGTCTTCAGAGTCCCCCACAGACGGTTTCTCAAGTTTCGGGCGAAACGTTGTAGAGGTCGTATGGATTTATGGTAGTGTTCGAACGTACGTGTGCACTAGTGCACGTGTCATGGTTCGGATGGATAATACTAGCGGGCTTTGGTTTAAGCCGGATCCTCGTATTATGCAGTGTAGATTTTGTCTCATTGCATTTGTATTCGGTCGGAATACAATTGCGTGTATGTATATACAGTCGTGGGGTTATCCTGTAATTTGTTACCGGATCGCTTTTTGAAGCTGCCATCTTGCTTTCTCTTTTTGGCCAAATTCCTTTTCTATTGTTCTTTGGCTGAATTTTCCTTGGAGGGGCTTATTTGCAAAGGTGCATTTTATAAAAAAGGGAGGGGGGTTTCTGCGGTGGGAGGGCTCCAGCAGATTTCTGGAAGCTCCTTGATGAGATTGATTCTTTTATGCATCATTTCTTTGCATTAATTGTGAGGTTTGAGTGTGATGTTTTGGTGTGGGTTTTTGTTGCCTTTTTCTTATGGTCACCAACTCTTGGATTGTGCTCACCCCTCCTCTTCTCTTGTGTGGCCGAGCCCCCATCTTGGACAGCCACTCATTCATTTTGTGAGTAAGGATTTGATTCATCGCATTCTTGCAACAAAAACCTTCGCTCAATTTCAAAGCTCACTTCGATCTTCCCTCCATTGTGGCAACTTCGATTAACCCTTGTGGCAAAGCGTTGTACACTTAGTCTATAGAAATCTTGCACACGTCGACTAGCAAACTTCGTGTCCGAGTTGCCTCGGTTCAGAGATGGGAGCCCGTAAAAAGACTCGATGATGTGGTGCCCTTTTCCGACGAGGAGATCGAGATCGGAGATGCCGCGAGGAGCTTGGGATGGTGGCCAAAGACCGAAGGACACGGATCGATCGGTATAGGCTTTCTAACCCTTCTCTAGTTAGCTAGTAATAGGTTAATGGTTCGATCCGGGATTAAAGTCTGCGATAACGCCGGTTTGAAGCTAAGAAAAAGTTTTCGTTTCCGCATTTTGGCCTCGGATCAACGGCCGGGGCGCTACCGTAGACTTACATAAGATAGTGTGATATGGGGTATTGTGATGATAGATGTAGATGACTCGTAGATATAGATAACTCGGATTGCTATGAGAATATGAAAAGAGAAAGTGAATCGTGCTAAGTATAAAACTGAAAAAGGGACAGGTATGAGATTTATAGTGACTTGATGCGAGATTAATATCGATATGACATGAGATCGATATTACGATATGAAATGGATATAGATGTATTATGTGATTGATAAGATGTGACGTACGAGATTATTGATCTGTACCCTTATTGATGAATATGACAATAGATCTTTAATCTAGATTGATGGCATCGTATGATGGATTACAGTACACGATGAGATACTGGATGATTGATCCGTGCTCCTGAATTAAGGATGATGATCGAGGATATTGCCATATCGGATGCTATGAGGTAGGATCGCCGATGTAAAGATGCCACCTGAACCATACTTATTTCCAAACTGACGAATCGTATGCATCTTTTAAATGGAAATCTTAAGAGACGCTACGGATTTTCAAATGGTGCATTTTCTTTAAAACACCATAGCCTCCAATTTCAAAACTACAATTTGTATCTTTTAAAAACTGACCGTATGATTCATGTGTAGACAGATATACCCGTTGATTGTTCATGTTTGTTGAACTTACCCCTCATGATGTACATACCACACTCCGGTATTTATTGCTATATTATATCATCTTCTAGTACACATGCACAATTACCGTTGATGCGCATATCACACATACACAGATTTGCCGGCTCACACACATTCATCATCAGTAATTGCCATGCCCCTTGCACAGTAGAACTGCCATTTCATCATGTCATTTCTTATTTGTTTAGTACTATTACATGACTGCTTTTCATGATATACTTGATATGCTCACATTACTGTTCTATGTTTCATACATCGTACTTTATGGTTATATGCATTGAGCTGCTGTTTTCATGAGATCTCTAGATTTGAGAACCGTGGTTATATTTCAAAGGAAATTATTTACTGCTTTAAAAACCCGGTTTCTCTTGATATGATATTTCGAGATATCCACCATGAGTTTTCTCAGTTCTGATCTTGTTTTCGAGACCCGATTCGAGGAGTTGGATGAGCCGTTTGCGGGTACATGGTGGCCCCGGTGAGGTACCCGGGGCAAGAAGCTCGAGGTGTAGACGATGAGCCTGGCAGGTGTAGGGTTCCTAGGCACACACGTGAGGTCCCACAAGGCATCAACCAATCCAAATTTTGGATTTTCTATGCCGAGAAACCCTAAGCAAGATCGCTAACTAGAGAATAGGCGAAACTACAAGCTAGTAAACAAATTTACTGCAAAGTGAAAGGGGCTACAACCTTTGTAGATCCGGTCCTCCACTTCCTTAGCTCCGTGATGACGTCCCTCCACTGCGATCATCGGATCCCGGACTCTAGCGATGGTTTCGTCGAAGAAATTATCGGGCTAGGTCGTTCACTACGATGCCGAAGATGATCTACGTCGAGGCGACTCTAACTCGAGCTCCATCTTTACCAAGTCATGAAACTTATGAAGAAAACACCCTATACTACATGGCAAGTGGTAGAGGATGAAGAAATAGGAAGTGGGTTCACTTTGGATTTGGGTTTCTCACTTGATTTCATCACTTAAGAACTTTCAAGAAGGGTTTTCTTTTTCTTCATGAAGAAGAAGAAGAAGAGAATGAACTAGGGTTTAGGCAAATGGTTTGGTTAAGCAAAAGAAACAAAATGGTTGAACTTTTCAAAGTTTCATGAAGCTTCAAAGAAAGTCCAAAGATAGCCACCATTTTATTTCTTGCTTAAAAGAATAAATAAATGAATAAATAAACAAGAAAAGAAGAAACCCTAACCATTTACTAAACATGGTTTAAGTCAAACATACACCCAAGTTTGCATGTATCATCAAACATGATACAATCTTGTGCACAAAAATATATCATATATACAATGTGCACAAACAAGTGAGAAAAATATCTTAAGTGAACCAATATTAGTTAATGTAAAGTAATACATCAAATATATAATTATACATTAAATCATTAAATCAACACTTGATTTAACGATCCGGTCACATCGCATATAACCGACTAATATCCAATGTATTGACTTATCGAATCAATCCTCGATTCGATAACTTGGTTATATCGCATGCAACCAATCGATACATTCATCGTGAGAATAGAATACGGTATCACATACACGCATTATTCTCGGTCCCGCACATATCTCATATGCGCTCCTATTTCGTTTCGCTTGAGCCAGGAAACCTCTGTGTAGGACTCTAAAGACTCGTCAATACGCCGGCAGCAGGTGATGATCATATCAAACACCCACAAGCCGCAAGCGGTCTGCTAAACGTAATGGCCACCCGGGTATTGAACGATCATAAGATCGACGAGCAAGCCCGCCCACACTCCTGTGAATCCAACCAGTAACACTTACCGTACAGTCCGGTCTGTTCGTCTGATATGTCGCATATCTTGCCTAGGGGTGGTAAACGTCAGACCCAGTAGCTCGATAAGTCGTGTCGATATGAGTTCTATAACAGTTCGAGATACTACTGATAACACTTACCAGTACTCAGCAACCCTGGCCAGGGATTTTCGGTTATAGCCAATCGAACACAGCGCAACATCAACTCCCTATACCGGGAGAGACGAATCCCCTCCTATCGCTCATTGCCTCCATGTGATTCGGGACTGTACCCAAAAACCACCGTTTTGCACGCCCTCTTGGACGTGGTCAGGTGGAAATCAAAGCACAAGGGAATCACACAAGACTCTATGACGATCTCGGGTCTACAGACTAACCTGTACCAGTGTCACCAGAGAACTGCCATCTGACGTAAGGTATAATACCATCTGGGAGTTCTCGGCGAGTCCGTCCAGTGTACCCAGTCTCCCCTGAGCACCCGTATATCATCTCTGATGTCAAACACCAATGGATATGGGATCATCCATCACCCATCTGTATGGGTCGAGAAGGTATACGCTAGTCTACTCTGGTATATCAATGCCCTGTCTCGATACACCCACGACTAGGGACCTTGAAGGATGTACTTATGGACTACCATGTCCCCACTAGTATGATCCACATCATAATCCAGGTAGTCAAGTACACATCCTAAGGTCTTTACCAACATGTAACAGAGAGACAATCAGTATACACGTTAAGGCAAAGAGTAACCAGATAGCATACTATCATGTCGAGCAAGAAAGTCCTCCCTATATATATCCCAGCATCCACTACAATATACATCCTATGTACAGTAATGGCCTCTAGGGCATACATATAACTAACAATCTCCCACTTGCACTAGGGCCATCTGTAGAAGTGGTTGTAGTATCTCATACTCAACCATCCCATAAAAGTCTCTCTCTGGGAAAAGGCCTTTGTGAGTGGATCCGCCGTGTTGTCCTCTGAGTCTACTCTCCTAACCTCGATCACCCTGGAGATCAACTATCTCCATGATCAGGTGATGCTGCCTCAGAATATGTCTGGGTCACTGATGGGACCGGGGTTCTTAGGCCAAAGCCACACTTCTATTGTCACACAATGGTAGGAACCTAGTTCATCTCATGAACCAATATTCACCCAAACTGCCTCTATGGTAGTATCTTTAATAACGACGTCACCAGTCTTTATCGTCTAGTTTGCCACAGTATCTAGCTTGGAACTCTTCCAACATATCGTTCCTTTACTGAGGGTAAAGACAATGCCGGTGACTGACATCCAGTCGTCCTTATCACCCTGGAACCTTTCCGGTGATTCTCCCCAGGATCAATTGATACCATCTCACTACAACTAGTGAGTATCGTATCATCCAATTAGATCTATCTCATAGATCCAAAACCCAGGATTTAGGAGGTATCGCTTTGATCCTATATGAAGAATCGTAGTGATAAGCGGAGATTGACCGAGCGTAGCATAGGAAACACCTTCCCTATCAAGAGTATGTCATCCACGTACTCTACGTGGATCATCACCATACTCCCTACTACCTTTTTGTACATACAAGGTTCATCTACCATTTTGATGATGTCAAACTCTTTGACTAATGCATCAAAATAGACGTTCTAACTCCAAGATGCCTGCTTTTGTTGGAGATAGTGCCCTCAAAGTCAATTATTGGATCACAGGCACGTGATTGCAATGATTGAGGGAGGACCTATCCCGGTAGGACAGTCTTACTCGAGATGATAGTATGCTATCTGGTTTATCTTTATCATCGTGTACTGCTTTAGGTGACCTGACATGTCGCTATTACACGTTGATAGAGCCCCTAGGATTCTTGCTTGACGACCAGCAGTATGATGGCGATCATATACGTGGGAGCTGGTAGTCTATAAGCATATCCTTAAAAGGTCCCTAGTCGTAGGAGTTTCGAGACAGGGCATCGATACTCCATTAGTAGACTAGTGTATACAGTCGAGACCCCGACAAGGGGCGGTGGCCGGTCTCACAAGCCACTGGTGTCAGTTGGTTCACCTAAGATGTATACAGGTGCTCATTGGGTTATGAGTACACCGGACAGGACTCGCCGGGAACCTGCTAGTTGGTCTTATACCTGACGTCAGATAGCAGTTCCCTGGTGACATGTGTACAGGTTAGCTCATCGACCTGGGGATCGTCATTTGTCTCGTGTGAGTTCCCACTGTACTTTGATTACTACCCTACCACGGCTCAAAGGAGTCGTGCAAACAGGTTTTAGTTGGGTACAGTCCCGAGCCACATGGAGGCAGTGAGCGGATCTTCAGGGGTTCGTCTCTCCCGGTATTGGGGGTGAGGTCGCGCTGTGTCTAGGAGAGCCATTACGCAAAGCCCTCGGCCGAGGCAGGAGATTTACTGGTAGGTATTCCAGTAGTATCTCAGGGCGTTCTGGGCTACACTCCGACACGACTTATACCGCTTTTGGGGGTCTGACTTTTACCAACCCCCTAGGCCCGACATGCGATGCTCATAGACGAACGGACCGGACTGTACGGATATTGTCACTGACAGGCTCAGTAGGGTGTCAGGATGAGTTCGCTCATCGACGCCCCTTTTGGTCAATAGCTGGTGGCCCGTCACGTATTGGCTAATACCTCTGACGTGCTAGTGGTTAAATCCACAGCCATAGTATTGACGAGTCTTTAGAGTCCACCACACTTACAGTTACTCAAGCTTTCGGGCGAAACGCTGTAGAGACCGTATGGAGATATGGCAGGGTCCGATCAGATACGTGCGGTATTGCACGGATCAGGATCGGACAGTTTTGTACTAGTGGCCGTATAGTTTTATGGCAGGGTTCGATCTGATACGTGCGGTATTGCACGGATCAGGATCGGACGGATATTACTAGCCGGCTTTGGTTTAAGCCGATCCTAGTTTAGTACAGTGTAGATTTTGTCTCATTGCATTTGTATCCGGACGGAATACAGATGCGGGTGTGTATGCACAGTATCGGGGTTTTCCTGTAATTTATTACAGGACCATTTTTCTGGAGTTGCCAGTTTGCATTCCGTTCCGGCCGGTTTTCCTTTATTCTTTCCCGGCCGGACTTTTCCGATGGAGGGGGTTATTTGCAATTGTGCAAATAACATTTGTGGAGGGGTTTCATGCAATTGTGGGATTATGATATCTTTCATCCATCACTTGCATTAATTAAGACATGTGAGGGTATGGGTTTAATAGTGTTAAGCATGGTTGATGTTTTCTTATCTTTGGATATGGTCACCCTCTTCATTGCTCCTACCATCACCTCCCTTCATGCTATATATCCTTTCCCTCCACCATTCTTCTCACTTGATGAAAATGATGAAAGAAAGAACAATGAGAGAAAGAAAAAGAATGAGAGAGTTCATCTTTGATTTGTGAGGAATTCTTCATCTCCTTCTTCTTCTTGTTTTGGAAAAATGAAAGCACCATTTTTCCTAACCCCATTCCTCCATCAAGGCAACTACAAACCCCATATGAGACTAGCATCATCTACTACACATTCTACAGCATATCTTGAGCATGTCGAGTTGCCGGCTTCATGCCCGAATTGCCTCGGTATCGAGGCGGGAGCCCGTAAAAGACGCAGTCGATGTGGTGCCCTTCCGGCGAGGAGGCGACGATGTGGAGGCAAGACATTCCGCGGGAGATCGGGACGATGACGAGAAGACCGGAGGACTCGGATCACTCGGTATACTTCTCACCCTATCTCTTGATTGCTAGCATTAGGTTAATGGTAAACGATCCGGGTTTTTCCTTGTCCGCGGTAGCGCCGGTTTCCGAGTAAGGAAAATTTTTGATTCCGCATTTTGGCCTCGAATACGAGGCCGGGGCGCTGCCGTGGCGCAACATGGTATCAGAGCCACGCCATTAACCTTACCTAGCTTGTTCTAATGTGTTTTGCTTATCCGATCGACCGAAATTCCAAAAACCGTATTTTTCCTTCATATCAGTTTCTGTTGAAATTTTTTGAAGTCTAAAAATTTTTCAGGTCATCTCAGAATGATGTGCAGGGAGTTATAAGACCACTGAAAAAATTCGACAACTTCAGTCGACTACCTGAGCGCGGAAGCGCGGCGAAACCCCACCTTGCGCCGCTCTTCCGCCGCACTCTGGTGTCGTCTCTGTGCCCAATTTTTTCAGTGGGCTTCTGGGCTTAAATTAGGGGTTTTGGAATATTAAAAATGGGCCCAGGTTTTCTGTGAGTGCTACAGTTTTGATTGGGGGCCCACTTGTTAATTTTTGGTCAATCGGAAAATTTTAAACACATTATTTCACAGTATTTACATTATATCTGCGACCGTGAATGTCACTCGATCGGTAAATCCGGTCTAACTGCTATAGCCCGGTTAGACGGATTTGCGAACGTTACTTTCACGTTGATGTTCTATGTTTATGCTGTGATGTTGCGGATCGGTCGTGGGGGATAGCCTGTATGCAATGCTAGTACAGTTTTGGTGTATTATGTACATTTGATATTGCGGGGCGAGCGTCCGACATGTGGACTGCCGTCACTGCCAGTTTGTATTATTCTTTTGGGGCACGACCTGGTTGCGGTCGATGTACCCGGTATATGTATATTTTACTTTCTGTACTAGGATTACCCCGCGGAGGAGTGCACGGATAGCCGGGTTCTAGGGGGCAACAAGCCCGCATCTCATGGCATTGAGACGGAGGGGGCTTCACTCTAGGATTGGCGGGCTATTCGCCGCACTCGTAGGGGGTACAGGTTGACCCAGGAGGGGTGCCCAAGTTACCGGATTCCATGAAGTGTTGGGTGGTCCATTCACGGTGCTGGAGGGGGCTGCCTCGCTTCAGGTTTTGGCGGGTGACTTGCCGCGCCCGTAGGGGTCTAGGATTTCATTGCACATGCTATCCACACGACCAGGGGAACGTCGGGTTTCATCAGCGGCTCTGTGAAACCCGGGGCTTCCAGATATCTGTATTGTTTTGTGATGCTGTACATTTCTGTGATGTTGCATTTTATCACGCCTTGAGCGAAATATAATATATTGGTAAATATATTAGTAGATGTTGTATATGTTTTACATCCGCGCTAGTCCAGTCCCCGCTCTGCCGTTAGTTAGCTAACCTAACGGGTGATGACGGGACCCAGTGGCGAATGCGGATGGCATATACGTACGTCAGTATATTTTCGTTCTTTGTGGTGTGATTAATTGATGGGACTGCGTTGATTCGGATCAATGCAAGATAAACAAACCTATTCTGATGTTGTTGGAACATTTTTCAAAAAGCTGTTATTGCAAGGACGTTCACTTTTGTTTTGCATCGTGGTATTCATTTGGAATATCCTGCTCCTCAGTCGACGAGGCAAGGGCCGAGATCCCTTCACCGGGAGTGACCCCTTGGACAGAAGTTTGCGTCAGGGCATTAACTTCACTATAGCCGATTACTTTTGCTTTGCATCGTGGTATTCAGTTGGAATATCCTGCACCTCATTCTACGGGAAAAGAGCCGAGATCCCTTCACCGGGAGTGACCTCTTTAGTAAAGGTTTTCGTCACTATATTTTTTATAAAAGGCTATGCAGTTCCTTCAACGATATCAAGTTCATTACGCTAAAGGTTTTTCGCCAAAAACCAGCCGTAGCCCTCCGTCATTTCCTACAGGTATTATTTAGTATTCGTGCTGCGTTTGTTGACCTAGTCAAGACGTAGTGTTCGGTAGCTAAGTGGTACTTGTTTGTTGCATAAGTGGGATTGGTTAGGACAGTCGTGCGGCCTTGTTGACCTAGTCAAGGGCACGTACGGGTGGGTTTAATGCAATCCAGAATAATGACGGGTTGAACTTGACTGGCGGTTTATGGTTTGTTGACCTAGTCAAGGTCATAAACCGCTTGGGGTAAAAATCACATCGGGAGTTTCAAAAGAACTGAAACTTGCCAGGCATGCGCATACCTTCTGGAGTGTGGTGACTTGAGTGGATTCCGTCAAGTTATCATGCGATGATAGTTGGAACCCGATTCCCACTGATGAGTTGGTTTACTCCTCGGGTGACTCCGACTAATTCTTCTTTCAGGTTTGGAGGAGAATTTGAGCTACAGTGGGAGGTTTCCAGATTAGACTAAGTGATAACCATTCTGATCTAGGTTAGAGTGCACGCTGAGTGTTTCTTTTCTCTCTCTCTTTGGCAGCGACCATTGACCCGACCCTAAGACTATGACTCAGTGACTAAGTTGACCGAACCTTCTTAACACTGGCTTTTGGATTGTCTGAGTTGCAGACCTCTTTGCCACTCCTACTTTTACCCTTTTCTCCAGGACACCCCGTATTACTACGAACGTCCACTTCCATTGGACAAAACCATCGTATGGTTAGATACGAACTCGAAGGACTTCGAGGATGGTTTCTGGTTCTGGAGAAAACGAATAGGATTATTCAGTTGTCTTTTCTTTTCACCTTCTCTCATTGCGAGTACTCCTTGATTTAGGAGATAGCACACCTATTACGCAAATTGGATAGTCTTCTTCCAAACCTTAGGCTGGTGCCGACCGGTAGGGAATGAAGGAAACCAATTAGCATAACGATGGTGTGCAGAAGGTATTAAGTTAAGACAAAGCAAGGGATTAGTAGAAGGGCAAAGTAAAATGCGAATGATATTCACGACCGAACCAAGTGTTTCTTCGCCAATCCTAAAACACCTTTGTATTTCTCCAGGACACTCCGTATCACTACGAAGATCCACAGTTTATTGGATACTCCATCGTATGGTTATATACGAACTCGAAAGGAACTTGTTCCAGTTCGGGGATGGATCCTGGTTCAGGAGAAATAGGAATAAAGTACATTCAGGTGTCTTTTATCTTCACCTTCTCTCGCATTGTGAGTGTTCCTAGGATTGGGACAGTACACCCTTTATGCTTTTTGGATAGTCTTCTTCCAAACCATAGGCTGGTGCCGAACGGTAGGGAAGGAAGAAAACCATTTGGCCTAAAGGGGTGTGCAGACGGTAATGACTAAAGACATATAAAGGGATTTGTACAGATGGCAAAGAGATATACGGTTACAGTTGTGAATCTGGATAATGGAAGAGGCATTACTAAGAATACCGGAATACCCCACCGAAACATTTCAATGTTTCAGTTTCACTGTGTAATGTTAAAAGAAAACTGATTTCCCGATTAGACACTTACTCCAGGGTATGTATTTACCAGGTATGATTCTCACATCTGCATGGTTTTACAGATGATGAGTGGGAGTAAGTTATTGGGAATTAGGTGATCATCCTCATTATTTGAGGAAGTCACCTGGGTTGTTTGCCGGTCGGCAATTATTTGGTTTTGAATATCGGCGGTTATGCACCAATTTCAAATTGATATATCTGTACGTCTATTTTCATAGAGTGAGATATACCTTTTGATATTATGTCGATGACATTTACCTATATCAGTGGATGGTTAGGTAAGGAGCATTAAACAGCGGTGTAATTCTTCTTAACCATAAGTACAGTTTTCAACCTACGACGCACAGTGAAAGAGTTGTTAGACTCAGCGGACTTATACAGAGTATTGTATGTTGTCCAGTGTCCATTAGGACAGAAGGGTTGGTCCTCGTACTATATTCGGTTTACTTATGACTTCTCTAGTTTTTAGACAAGTGTTTCGTAGAAACACAGGGTCCGAATTTTGAGAAGTTATAGGTATTTGGATAAAGTAGAGAACCAGGTATTGCAAGTATCGGGATTCTTCAAAGAGATCGAAGATGTAGATACTTGTGTATGGTATTCAGTTGATAGTAATGATAAAGAGAAATTGCTTCTCTTTCAGGTTACTCATAATTGGAAGCATTCCTAAGTTGAGTAACGCTGATCGGCCTCCTTCCATTTAGTTGACATGCACTGGAGACAGCTGCATGATTTGAATCTGGTTCAATTAAATCAGTGCCTCTGGTTCTATATTGGATATAGAACAGTTCATATCTTAACGATGCTAAGGTACGGGGAGTTGTCCGGCTTATGATTAAAACCAGACTCTGGATAACTCAAGGCACGTTTCTGTAATGGCTGTTTGTGGATTTAACCCAGGCTATGACGAGGGTTGATTTTCTACCATCTTGACTCGCCACAGTTTTAACAAAAATGGATTTTTTCAGAAAACAGCAGTGGGAGTATGGTAGAACTGGAAGTGATTCCAGAACCGCAAACAATTACTGAAGATTTGATAAGGAACATAAAGATTCAATCTGGTTTGACTTTCCATTGGCCACTCCGCAGATACGGTGGGTAACTTCAGGCACCCGAGAGGTACTCCGGTAGCCTCAAGGATGGTGACAGGGAAGTTCTTGTTTACCCACACTTGCCATTGCTGTTGTTCCAGGCTGCGAGACCCGGTAGGAGGATGAGTATAGCGTCGTTCTAAACTAGCTTTGGAAGTGCACGTCTATATGACTCTGCCAGAGGGTTGTCGTAGTAAGTGGGAGCAGCGGAAGCATTGGTGGACATCAGGCTTATGTCTATTTATAGACTAAAGCAGATGTAGCGGAGATAGATCATCTATTTCTGATGTGACAGTCATAGTTTTGACGTCATCAGAATAAGGGGGTGGATCTGTTGAGAAGGTAGTAGGAAGTGATATTCCTATACTACGATCGGTTATACTTTGGTCGTCACACAGTGTTTTCTCCGTATGGGATTTGGACATTATGTCAGACATACTGGTTACTAGATCTATGGTTTTAGATCTAGATTTGGGTGGTTTCCCAATCTGGGTACCTTGACAGCATTCTAAGAGTGTTTAGAATGGACGACTCCTGGCACGGTAGTGTACCTGCAGGTGATGGAGTCACCCTCTCTAAAGGTGTCTTACAGACTAAAGGGGAGAGGGATGTGCATGATTGGCAGATCACTTGCTAAGGCAATTGAGTCAATCATGAGATGTCAAGTACCACACCAGATGTTGTTCTTGCACTAGATGCAATAAGTTGATATTGATCCAATCCTGGAGAAACAGTCGGAAGCAGTCTTAGAACATAAGTGGATGTTCTAGGGATATGATAACGACAGCCTCATTTGGGAGACAGTTATCATTCCAGGCTTCCAAGGTGACATGGACGACAAGGAGGTTGTCAGAGTTATAGTTTTCCTTCTGACGAGGGGCAGTATTTTGGACAGGTGGTCCAAGGCAATACTGAGGGTGGCCTGGCGTAGAATACTGATTAAGTTCAGTTGACGATACAGTCTAAGAAGTTTGGATTTGGAGTTCATTTATGAGCTAGGTCCCATCAGACATCCAGACATTCTAAGACAGGTATTGCTCATTTCGGGAGATGGCTTTCTCCGCGAACTTGAGATATAGAGAGACATAGAAAGAAGCATCACAGCGGATCCACTCACTGAGGCTATTCCTCGAACGCAATAGTTTCGCAAACGAGCTTTGTGAGACTGACTAGTAGAGGAGTTGGGTGTTCGGTATCACACGGGCTGTGAGTATGCGGCATCGCAATAATTAGCCTTGAGTGCAAGTGGGAGATTGTTGGAGATAGTGCCCTCAAAGTCAATTATTGGATCACAGGCACGTGATTGCAATGATTGAGGGAGGACCTATCCCGGTAGGACAGTCTTACTCGAGATGATAGTATGCTATCTGGTTTATCTTTATCATCGTGTACTGCTTTAGGTGACCTGACATGTCGCTATTACACGTTGATAGAGCCCCTAGGATTCTTGCTTGACGACCAGCAGTATGATGGCGATCATATACGTGGGAGCTGGTAGTCTATAAGCATATCCTTAAAAGGTCCCTAGTCGTAGGAGTTTTGAGACAGGGCATCGATACTCCATTAGTAGACTAGTGTATACAGTCGAGACCCCGACGAGGGGCGGTGGCCGGTCTCTCAAGCCACTGGTGTCAGTTGGTTCACCTAAGATGTATACAGGTGCTCATTGGGTTATGAGTACACCGGACAGGACTCGCCGGGAACCTGCTAGTTGGTCTTATACCTGACGTCAGATAGCAGTTCCCTGGTGACATGTGTACAGGTTAGTTCATCGACCTGGGGATCGTCATTTGTCTCGTGTGAGTTCCCACTGTACTTTGATTACTACCATACCACGGCTCAAAGGAGTCGTGCAAACAGGTTTTAATTGGGTACAGTCCCGAGCCACATGGAGGCAGTGAGCGGATCTTCAGGGGTTCGTCTCTCCCGGTATTGGGGGTGAGGTCGCGCTGTGTCTAGGAGAGCCATTACGCAAAGCCCTCGGCCGAGGCAGGAGATTTACTGGTAGGTATTCCAGTAGTATCTCAGGGCGTTCTGGGCTACACTCCGACACGACTTGTACCGCTTTTGGGGGTCTGACTTTTACCAACCCCCTAGGCCCGACATGCGATGCTCATAGATGAACGGACCGGACTGTACGGATATTGTCACTGACAGGCTCAGTAGGGTGTCAGGATGTGTTCGCTCATCGACGTCCCTTTTGGTCAATAGCTGGTGGCCCGTCACTTATTGGCTAATACCTCTGACGTGCTAGTGGTTAAATCCACAGCCATAGTATTGACGAGTCTTTAGAGTCCACCACACTTACAGTTACTCAAGCTTTCGGGCGAAACGCTGTAGAGACCGTATGGAGATATGGCAGGGTCCGATCAGATACGTGCGGTATTGCACGGATCAGGATCGGACAGTTTTGTACTAGTGGCCGTATAGTTATATGGCAGGGTTCGATCTGATACGTGCGGTATTGCACGGATCAGGATCGGACGGATATTACTAGCCGGCTTTGGTTTAAGCCGATCCTAGTTTAGTACAGTGTAGATTTTGTCTCATTGCATTTGTATCCGGACGGAATACAGATGCGGGTGTGTATGCACAGTATCGGGGTTTTCCTGTAATTTATTACAGGACCATTTTTCTGGAGTTGCCAGTTTGCATTCCGTTCCGGCCGGTTTTCCTTTATTCTTTCCCGGCCGGACTTTTCCGATGGAGGGGGTTATTTGCAATTGTGCAAATAACATTTGTGGAGGGGTTTCTTGCAATTGTGGGATTATGATATCTTTCATCCATCACTTGCATTAATTAAGACATGTGAGGGTATGGGTTTAATAGTGTTAAGCATGGTTGATGTTTTCTTATCTTTGGATATGGTCACCCTCTTCATTGCTCCTACCATCACCTCCCTTCATGCTATATATCCTTTCCCTCCACCATTCTTCTCACTTGATGAAAATGATGAAGGAAAGAACAATGAGAGAAAGAAAAAGAATGAGAGAGTTCATCTTTGATTTGTGAGGAATTCTTCATCTCCTTCTTCTTCTTGTTTTGGAAAAATGAAAGCACCATTTTTCCTAACCCCATTCCTCCATCAAGGCAACTACAAACCCCATATGAGACTAGCATCATCTACTACACATTCTACAGCATATCTTGAGCATGTCGAGTTGCCGGCTTCATGCCCGAGTTGCCTCGGTATCGAGGCGGGAGCCCGTAAAAGACGCAGTCGATGTGGTGCCCTTCCGGCGAGGAGGCGACGATGTGGAGGCAAGACTTTCCGCGGGAGATCGGGACGATGACGAGAAGACCGGAGGACTCGGATCACTCGGTATACTTCTCACCCTATCTCTTGATTGCTAGCATTAGGTTAATGGTAAACGATCCGGGTTTTTCCTTGTCTGCGGTAGCGCCGGTTTCCGAGTAAGGAAAATTATTGATTCCGCATTTTGGCCTCGAATACGAGGCCGGGGCGCTGCCGTGGCGCAACAGCTTTAATCTCATAAAACATCTTGCTCGCGTTTCCGCTGCTCCCACTGTTTACGAAGCCCTCTGGCTGTGTACTTATAGACGTTCTCTTCTAAATCAATATTTAGAAAAGCAGTCATGGCACCCAACCGCCAGATATCGTAGTCATGGTATGTAGCCGTGGCAAGTAGGATCTGGATGGACTTAAGCTTGGTTACTTGAAAAAGGTTTCATCATAATCCACGCCTGGTCAATGATGCAAACTTTTAACAAGTCTAGCTTTGAAAGTTTCAACTTTTCCATCTACACCAAGTAATCTTCTCAAGATATATTTGCTCCTGATGGGGATTTAACCCTTCAGATAAAACAACCAAAGTCCATACTTTGTTGGTGTACATGGATTCCATTTTAGATCGATAAGCATCCAGCCATTCTTATAGAGTCCCACTCATGATGGCCAGCTCGAAACTAGTTGGGTCATCATCTCATGATGCAATCCTCGCTCCCACTGTCATAGAGAAACCGAAGTATCTCTCGGGTGGGTGAGGAACCCTACTAGATCGGCGGAGAAGCTGAGGTTCGTTGGAATCTACTGAATCCTTTGGTTCTATCAAATCAACAGCTGCAGTTTGTATAGCTGGAACATTTCCAGTTCTACATAACAGATCTTGCCTCGAGCTTGTCCGGATTTTGCTTTTCAGACATAGGCTGGACAACCCCAAATCTTAACTAACTTAAGATATGGGCTCTTCCCTTTCCATATGACATATGAAGTGGTAGGCAACTAATTTGATTTGAACCCTATTCAATAGGTATGCAACTTCTCAAGTGCATAACTCCCTAAAAGGAAATAGGAAACTCAGTAGTACTCATCATAGAGCACACCATATCACATAGGGTGCTATTGCTCATCCCCGATACAACGTTGTGGTGTGGTGTATTCGGAGGAGTAATGCTGAGAGAGAATCTCATTCTCCTTTAGAATAGTCCAGGAATTCCATGCACAAGTATTCTCCTCCCTGATCTCATCATAGGACATAATACTTATACCCGTATTTTTGGTTCTCTACTTCTAACTTATATTCTGTGAATATCTCAAAAGGTTCGGACTTGTGTTTCAACAGGAACATATGTCTGAATCTTGAGAGATTATCAGAGAATGTAATGAAGTACAAAGAACCAGTCTTGGCATGTGTAGACAGGGGACCTAACATATATCATCATGTATCAGTCCCAAGAGTTCATTAACTCTTTCTCTGTTTCCAATAAACAGAGCTTTGGTCATCTTATCTTTGTGACATGACTGGCAAGTTTCACATGATGTAAATTCAAACTGATTTAAATATGCATCTATTTGTAAATTTAGCTAGTCGGGTCGCATTGATATGTCCTAGTCTACAATACTTCAAGAAGGATTCGTTCATTTCTGAACTCTTCCTCTTGTGTGTGTTCTATATACTAAGAACTGTAGTTTGATTTAGAACGTCAATGCTTTTAGATAACGTGCCTGAACCGATCAACTTTTGATATAGGAAATGTTGAAAACATTATCCAACAATACAAAATTTTATCATTTCTTTACTAATAAAGAGACTGATATGATTTTGTATATCAGGTTCGGTATCTAATAACATTTGTTCAGAATCAATGTATTGGTAATACAGGGTGTCAGTGACCAACAGACTTGGCTGCAAAACTTGCACCGTTTTCTGCCTCATGAAACTTATCACCCGTTCTAAGTTCTCTACCTATCTGTAGCCCTATGTAACAGATTACATATCTGGGATCCTGATCCGGTATCAAATATCCAGGACGCAGAGGTTACAGAGAAACAGTTCTTTGTAACGAACACACCCGAAGATGATGCATAAACATGCACTTTCTTCGTTTGGGCGGCACGGGAAATCTGGTATTCCCCAATTCCTGCTCTTTCTTATAACAATTATAAGTTGGAGCGGGTTCCAACGTTCCCCAGCTCAGTATAACAAGCGGGTTCGGTCAATATATCCGTTTTATTATCTTGATTAAGGCATGATATGGTCGCTACCTGGAGAGAGAGAGAAGAAAACACTCAGCGTATTCTCTTGCAAGATCAGATTAGTTATATATTTTATCTAATCAGGATGGCTCCCACTGTTTTTATCAAATCTTCCTTCAAACCCTAAAAGGAAAGACTAGCCGGGATTAATAACATATTACAAGTTCGCCAATCTTTCAGCCAGGCCAGTGTCGGTACTTTGAGGGAGGTCTCCCGTGCTTTCGCACGAACCTAATTAATGTAAACCTCGTTTTCCCAGAGGCGTAACCCCGTTGACACCTTTCTAGACACCTACTTGATCGACTAATTGTAATGTGTAAAACTCTCACAGGAGTAACAATTACTCACAGTCGGTATCGGGATCCAACTATCTCATAGAAGGTATGCAATCTCATTGCAAATTTCAACACTTGAAATTCCCGATAATATTTTGCCCCTAGCGTGCTATGACCTTGACGCATGCCAAACAACCCATAGTCCGCTAGTCAAGTTCAACCCGTACATTTCTTGATTGAATTAAACCCACCCGCACGACCCTTGACGCATACCAAACAACGCCGTGCGAATACCCTAATCCAATCGCATCGTATGCAAGCAGATAAGCACTAGTTAGCTACCGTACACTACGCCTTGACGCAAGCCAAACTACCGCAGCACGAATACAATCTAGTACTTATCTGAAATGACGGAGGGCTACGACAGGTTTTTCTGAAAACCTATTGCGTAATGAACTTGATATCGTTGTAGAATCAAATGATTTTAAAATGGAGTGTTTTTTAGGCTTTTCTAGTTTTGCTAAAGGGGTCACTCCCGGTGAAGGGATCGTCGGCCCTTTCCTCGTCGAATGAGGTGCGGGATATATCATATATATCACTGTGCAAAGCAAAAACTATAGAAGCAATCAAAAGACAAACCGAGGGTTGTAGCATCTGCCAGTTATTGGTAAAGGGGTCACTCCCGGTGAAGGGATCTCGGCCCTTTCCTTATCGAATAAGGTGCAGGATGTTCTACAAGGAACACCGCGATGCAAAGCAAGAACTGTAGCTACCTGTTTTATTTAGAAATTCGATTCCACAAAATCTTAGGTTTCTTTTCTTTCATTAATCACATTAATGAAGTCCCATCATTTAAGTTACCTAAACATCACAGATAAATACGACGTACACTTATGCCATCCGCATTCGCCTCGATGTCCCCTCATTGTAACGTTTCCAAAATCGTTTCGGTGAAATTTCGAAAAAATCGGTAAAATAAAGGGGTTTTCTGTAAAAAGTCAAAATATAAATATCTTATTATAAAAATTAAATATATATATTCTAGCTATGTAATTGCTATTATTTGGTGTTTATTGAGCCGCTGGTGAAATTTCAAATTTTCTGAAAAAATATTATTTTATTATTATTTTAAGCCGTCACTAATACATTTAATTAAGGAAAATTACAAATTGGAATGAGTTGAAACAAATTTTGTGCATCATAAAACATTAAATAAAATTTTATCATGTGGTTTTTGGAACGAAATTATTTGCCAAAACGGTTTAGAAATTATTGAAGAAAAAAGGCTTTTTTTAGCGTAAATGGATGTTTGGGGTATTGTATTTATCATTTTTCATCACCCCACACTCGTACCCACACCCACACACCCCCATTCACTTCTCCCCTTGGCTGAATTCAGCAGCCCCCATCTTTTTCCCCACTTGAATTTCTAAGTTAAGATGAAAAGAAATGAGAAGAAAGGGTATATATAAATAAGTGTTGGTTGGGTTGACTTGGACTTCCTTTGACTTGGACCTTTCTACCCACTCTCACTCCCACACCCACACCCCCTCACCCCTCTCATTTTCGGCCAGAATCAATAGCAGCCCCTCCTCATTCTTCTCCTCTCTTTTCCTCATCAAAAGTCTTCAAAATCCATCAAATTTCCATCAAAAATTAAACTAAAACCCAAATCCGACTCCTACCCATTTTAGCTTAGCCGTATAGCATGGATCATTGTGAAAAGAGAGCATTTTGGAGGGCCATGGATGCTTGTGGATCTTCAAATGTTTTTGGGTATAATTCTAAAACATTTTTGCTTAATTTGTTACAAATTTCTTAAAGCTAAACTACTCAAGTGTTAATTAGGCTTAAGTTGCAAGTTTTGGAATTCAAGTTAGGAATTTGAATGCAAGTTGGGGTTTTATAAAATTGGTGTATGGTTGTGTGTTATATTTAGGCTTTTTGTCATGTTAATACAAGATTAGTAGCTTGTACTAATGGTTAGTTTAAAAATTGTGTTAATTTGCTAATTTGCTTACTAGGTTTTTGAAATTGGTTAAATACTTGGGATTAAAAATGTGTTTAGGTTTTTCATGACTTCATTAACTTTATTAAGTGTGGTTTAATGCTTTAGATCATGCAAATCTAAGCTAGATTGTAGTTTGTGCATTTTTGCTTTGAAATTGTTAAATTTTAGGTATTTTGTAAACTAGAATATTAGGGTTTTTGGAATTTAATGAGATTAAATTCCGGGAATTGTTTATATGACTTATTTATGATATTTAATAAGTATATTGGCCGCTACATTCATTTAAACGTCATGTTTTGTACAAAAACGGCGAATTGTGCTTGCTAGATTTTCGGAAAAATGACTTTTTAAGTGAAATTGGGGTTTTTGTGAGTTTTAACGTAGTTTATATTAAAATTAGTGTTCGTGAATGTGCAAATGATTATGATTGGATTTTTCTCGATGGTTTGACGTTTGTACATCGACATCGAGGGTTGCTTTGACTATTCTTGCATGCGTAGGCGATAGGTTTGGACCTATGCGTGATACGCGTGTCGATTTGATTTTCGTATGCCGTTTCGATTTCGAATTTAGTTTTAATGTGATATGGTGCGTTATGATATGTAGGTAACCCCATGAGGACTTCGAGACGACAAGCAAGCGCATGGCGACGTCGGCACCGGCGGGCGAGGACCAGGTGAGTAGATTTATATCTACGGGGAGAAGTCGGGTGGATGGCGTATAGCACCCCCGCAGTTCGTAGTGATGTATACGAATACGTATGCACACATATAGATATTGTTTCAGTATATTGATGATAATATGGATATTTGGTGTCCTTGGATGATTTAGTGTCCCGAAACCCTAGAGTAGTGGTCGCACTACACATGCACACACCAACCCATACTTGCATACTTTCTTCTTTCATTTATGCTTATACGGGATATATAGTTATGTGTTCACATGGGTATGGGACTATGTGTTCACATACGGATTTGAGGATGATACTTGGGATTGAGATGAGTCGATGAGATTTGTGTTGAGATTGTGATATCGGTGATATGGCAGGATTCGTACCTGAGGTATGTCCTGGGGTTATAGCGGATCTTGGGGCGACGATACGGATGAATAGTGTTATATATAAAGTGGTCGACATGTGATCGTGATATGAGATATCATATACTAGGATATGGATACTAGGCCGTATTGGGCGATGTATACCCCTTGATGATGATTGTGCTGACGATATCGGTTTGTACGAGATTGTCGATCAGTAGTCAGATCATGAGTACATTGAGGATATTAGTATTGTACTAGACATAGGTCAGTACCCTAGACGATGATCTTGAATAAAGAGGATACCTGAGGATTAGTGTGAGGAATATGATAATGACTCGTACCCAGATTTGGGGATGCCGTACGACGGATTTACGTACGAGCTATATTTTGATGATTGATCCGCACTCTTGACTTGGGATGTCCGGTTATAGATATGATATTATTGAGGCGGGATCACCGACTATACATATACAGGTATGTATATGTATCGACTCAGATGATAGGCGGTTTCCTTACCTGTAGTTCAGCTTGTTAGTTCAGCCGTATAGTTTAGTGTAGTTGTTAGATTAGATTAGACTTCTTACCTACTTCAAAAACTAACGAATCTTGGGTATTTTAAAAGACAGCCCAAGGGATCCTACGGATATTTCAAGAGACGTATCTTTTCATAAAAACTGCGTAGCCCCTATTTTCAAAACCCCATGATTCGTGTTATTTCAAAAGGCACCATTTGTAGGACTTATATTAGATTAATGCAGGTTAGTTATAGTTGCGTCTAGTTTTTAGCTCCCGCTCATTTTGGTTACTCGCTCCGCATCGCATATTTACATTGTTATTTCATATTGCATTGTTGACATTATGTTGTTAGGACACCAGCACCATTACCGATGATGCGTATGTACCACATACACTTACTTGCCGGCTCACACACATCTTTATCGGTAATTGACATGTCACGTACACCTTAGAAATATTGTTGCTTAACTTAGCTTGATAGCCAGTAGTTTGACATAATATTAGTGTACATACCTTATATGCCAGCTTAGACATTGTAGTTATTACTTGTCGCTTCATGCATACTGTTATTCGTTGTTATGCCGCATTCATGGATTCTCATGCATGTATTCACTATTTTACGTGTTATTGAGATTTTGGATTTGGATTTCCATGAGATTTTCTGGATTTGGAGGAAAACCGCAAAAACATAAATAAACCTTTTCTCTCTTTTAAAATAAAAAGTGCGGTTTTCCCATGATGTATGAGTCGTCCACCATGAGTTTGCTGATGGATTTCGAGACCTGATTCGAGGAAACGGATGAACCGTTTCGGGTACATGGCGGACCCGGTAATGTACCCCGGGGCAAGAAGCGCGTGATGATGACGATGTGAGCCTGGTAGGGGAGCACTACTTACCGGTGATATTACCCGACGCGTCGGATATCCGGAGGATACCGTCGTGGTCTTGAGATGGATGGTAGGGGCCGGTCTGGACTGACGGCGCCCTAGATATTGTGATTGAGACTTGAGGTACATAGATTGTGACACAGAGATATCGAGGTATTTGGACACTTGTTTTGTGTCGATGCTGGGCACTGTTTTATGCTGATTTCATATATGGTACCTCATTTCTTTTAAAATACAGAAATCTCACTGATTTATGAAACCAGTTTTATTCAGTACATGCATTCTGTTTCATGCATTCATACATCATCCATATGATATAGTGCTACCTGAGGCACTGACACGGGCATATGAGATTACACTCGGGTTAGATATTTACCCCAGCCTTGTTATAGGCAACGTGTTATTCATATATTTGAGGATATATTATGATCATTGACCTAGGTTGCGTTATTTATGCGATTTATGTGCGTAGATGTTTTTCTATTCACGAGTTGGCAACTCACCCCCGTTGTGCCCCAGTTTCTTGCAGGTTTGCCGTACAGGTTTCATTACGGCTTTGCGGGCTCAGTTTCATTCGGGTGACTTGCTAGTAGGTGGGTTTTTCTTGTATCGTACCCATCATATTACCTTGTGTAATATTATTCCGTTGTATCTAGTAAATTCCATCAACCAAACATGTATTTATTGAGATAGAGACCAGTGTTGTTTATTCTTTCGACCTTAGAGTCGCTCGTTATATTTCTGGTGGTTTTGAGTTTCCTTTTGAGTTTTGATCCTCGCCGTTGGCGTTGTATATTATATTGCTTGTGTGGTTGTGACCGTCGATTGACGAAGAGCTAGCTCCCGCTTGGGGATGCCTTTTTCTTGATTTCGTATACTATTCATGTTGTATCCCGTTTGGGGGACAGTATTTACAAAGGAGACTCTGCCCAAATTTTCAGTAAATTTTTGATGTTTTAAAAACCGCATAATTCGGCTTATGCTATTGAAATTACTTGCTTTAAGTTGGTTTTTCCTGCACTCTACTACTTTTCTTGGTTTGGATTTCTGGGTTTTCGGTTTACTTAGATTACGTACGTCTCGAGACGTTCGTAGTTTAACTGCCGGTCATGTTCCGTACTTTCGGGACGTGACAAAGTTGGTATCAGAGCGTTAGGTTTTAACCTTCGGAGCGTAGGATGACCCTTGGTTGATGGAATAGGTGACTAAAGTAGAGTGACGTACCGTTGGTATGTTCCGCGGCATATTTACGGCACGCCACTCCACTTATGAAGCCATAGGATGTACATTTCCTAGTTCAGTATTATATTCCCTCCTGATCTAGCCTCGTCGGTACCAGTTTGGTTTTGCTGCCACGATTACGGGCAGGGAGAGCTACAGCTAGAGTTGCGGTCAGCACGAGCTCGTCACGAACGAGGACTGACCATGGCGAAATTCCGGCGACAAACGATTGCGGAGATGTGTCTTTTTACTGTGTTTCCGCGCCACGAGCGTTTGGCGGATCACCTTTATGAGATTTCTCAGACGTGCCGATCAGTATCAGAGGATTGGGCCACTGACAGAGGCCAACCAGATTTTGATGTCCGTTGGTATGTTGCTTATTCATGATGATCGAGGCACTGTTCAGCGTGCAGACGAGCGAGCCAGTTATTGCTGCGAACGACGAGCTATTGCCCCAGATGCTGGAATTAGTGCAGAACGAGTTGTACTAAGAGATGATAGAAAGTCGCTAGTCATCGAGATGAATGACTAGGACATGTGGATCGTTCGCCTACCCCGATGCGAGGTCATCAGATAGATTGATTCCAGATAGAGACGACTTCACGCGGAGACGTTGAGAGTCGACAGAGACGATCGAATGTCAGAAACCTATTATTCCAAGTTTAAAGTATTCGGAAATACATGCAGGCAATTCTTTGGTCCCTCTAGAAGAATGAAACCCTAACTCGACTTAATGACCGTGTGAAAGCTTTTGAACCTTCGGCTTTGCGGCAGTTCTACGGCGCCATTAGTGAGACTTGGGTTTGCCCTTCTACGGCTGGACCACCGATGCTGTGGTATGTACTCGATACTATTAAACTGTGCCCAAGAGGTTGAGCTCTTGGGGGATTATGAGGTTTTGACGACTCGATCGGATGGCTCGACTTAATTCGGATGCTAGGTGGTGAGATGCATTTCTTGGGAGACTCCCGATACGAGGATAGCCGTTGGAGCTCAGTCCATGTAGCCACGATGAGACGAGTCCGAAGCAGTCGACATTAGAGAAAGTGGAGTAAAGAGGTCCGTACCAGATCTAGATGAGATGACGTTCCACTCTGCCGACATCAGAGATGCGATGCGCATGCCGAGGCATGGTACTTGGATATACCTTCCAGAAGAGTCATGATGAGAATGCAGTCGTTCCAGAGCAAGACGCAGATATAGTAAAGGACGATGACTTCCGGACAGTTGGCAGAGACGAAACATGGAAGAGACCGTGAGCAGGATTCCTTCCAGGACACTGCTGCAATGATACTTGCACCCAGAATCAGATGGGTCACGTGCATTCAGAGAGCCAGAGGCCGACGCCAGTGATATGCTGTCTTACGAGTGGTCGCGATGATTGACCGAGAGATGACCAGAGAAGTTCCAGAACGGGATCATCCCCGTTAGCACACTTGACAGGGCCGATGAGCCGATGGACCGGAAGATTGGTAATTCACAGTGAAGACCTTGACCCAGGAGCGGTCATGGTTACGCACATCAGCAGGACAGAGTTCATGATCATCGACGAGACGTCCCACTAGTGACCGTGACAGTTGGCCGAGATTCTTAGAGGATGCGCTTGAGCGGTACTATGCCGCCATTATTGATTTCGATGTTTTGGGTGATTTATTCGTATGATTTGATTTTGATGATTGAGGATTTACGATCTTTGCACAGTGTTGCACTTGATATCGTTTTCGTGCTTTAGTTTCGCATGTTTGTGATTTTACGGTTTTAAACAGTTGAGTTGGTTTTATGCGTATGCATGCACGCGATTTCGTTCCTGCACTCTGTATAGTTTATATATGCTTGCAGTGCAGTGATACGCCTTTTGTGCACTTAGATGCACTGGACTTCGATTTCGATTGTGATGTTCGATATTTGTTTTGTGCACCGTGTGCACTTGATTGGATTTTGCGCATGTTCGGTGCTTGATATTAGATTTCATGATTTCGTGCATGATGGATGCACCTGATTTGGGGTTTTTCGCGCATGTTGGGCGCATGTTATGAGATACGATTTTGGTGCACACCAGATGCACTAAATCGAGATTCTTCATGCGTGTCAGACGCACCTGTCCTTGCTGTCAGGCACACACGTTGCCTACGACAGATGCTTGTGCACACCCGATGCACTTAGATGTTGTTTCTGTGCGCATTTATGGCACATTCATGGATTTTGATTTCCGTGCGCACCAGACGCACGTAGCATTCATGTGCATATTTTGGGATTGATTTCGTATAGAGCAGTACGTTTTTATGATATTGCTATGTGTTTTCGTACTGAGCAGGACTAGTCAGAGGACAGTACCTGAATATATTTTTGCATGCATTGATAGTTATTGAAGGGATTTCCAAAAAGCGAGCTATAGCCTCAGTATTTACCTACGTGTCTGATATGACACGAAATGTTTAAAATAAGGAGACCCTTCTAAATTGTTTCCAAAACGGCGGAACGTACATTTCAAACAAAGGTATATATGTATATAGTTATTTTCTTATGATAGACGTCCGCCACTGTGCAGTGTTATACGCGTTGCACAGCGACTTAAAGAGATTTGGCATGCATTTCCTTCAGATACTTACAGATATAGATTCGATGTTTACATGTATAGTTTCGAGTTATATCATATTGGTTTGATTTGGATTTGGCATTGATGTCTTCTCCATGACTTCGATGATTGCGGGATGCTTGACGGAGTTTTGATTTGAGTTATATGCTCATTTTTCAAGCGCATGCGTTGCGCTACGATTTGTTTTATGTATTTACAATTTCGGAGCCCCGACAACTTGATGGTTTTCTTAGATGTTCTAGTATTTGGGAGAGTTTGAATTTAAATTCGGGGACCGAATTTCTTTAAGGGGGGAAGATTGTAACGTTTTGAAAATCGTTTCGGTGAAATTTCGAAAAAATCGGTAAAATAAGGGGGTTTTCTGTAAAAATTCAAAATACAAATATCTTATTATAAAAATTAAATATATATATTCTAGCTATGTAATTGCTATTATTTGGTGTTTATTGAGCCGCTGGTGAAATTTCAAATTTTCTGAAAAAATATTATTTTATTATTATTTTAAGACGTCACTAATACATTTAATTAAGGAAAATTACAAATTGGAATGAGTTGAAACAAATTTTGTGCATCATAAAACATTAAATAAAATTTTATCATGTAGTTTTTGGAACGAAATTATTTGCCAAAACGGCTTAGAAATTATTGAAGAAAAAAGGCTTTTTTTAGCGTAAATGGATGTTTGGTGTATTGTATTTATCATTTTTCATCACCTCACACCCGTACCCACACCCACACACCCCCATTCATTTCTCCCCTTGGCTGAATTCAGCAGCCCCCATCTTTTTCCCCACTTGAATTTCTAAGTTAAGATGAAAAGAAATGAGAAGAAAGGGTATATATATATAAGTGTTGGTTGGGTTGACTTGGACTTCCTTTGACTTGGACCTTTCTACCCACTCTCACTCCCACACCCACACCCCCTCACCCCTCTCATTTTCGGCCAGAATCAACAGCAGCCCCTCCTCATTCTTCTCCTCTCTTTTCCTCATCAAAAGTCTTCAAAATCCATCAAATTTCCATCAAAAATTAAACTAAAACCCAAATCCGACTCCTACCCATTTTAGCTTAGCCGTATAGCATGGATCCTTGTGAAAAGAGAGCATTTTGGAGGGCCATGGATGCTTGTGGATCTTCAAATGTTTTTGGGTATAATTCTAAAACATTTTTGCTTAATTTGTTACAAATTTCTTAAAGCTAAACTACTTAAGTGTTAATTAGGCTTAAGTTGCAAGTTTTGGAATTCAAGTTAGGAATTTGAATGCAAGTTGGGGTTTTATAAAATTGGTGTATGGTTGTGTGTTATATTTAGGCTTTTTGTCATGTTAATACAAGATTAGTAGTTTGTGCTAATGGTTAGTTTAAAAATTGTGTTAATTTGCTAATTTGCTTACTAGGTTTTTGAAATTGGTTAAATACTTGGGATTAAAAATGTGTTTAGGTTTTTCATGACTTCATTAACTTTATTAAGTGTGGTTTAATGCTTTAGATCATGCAAATCTAATCTAGATTGTAGTTTGTGCATTTTTGCTTTGAAATTGTTAAATTTTAGGTATTTTGTAAAGTAGAATATTAGGGTTTTTGGAATTTAATGAGATTAAATTCCAGGAATTGTTTATATGACTTATTTAAGATATTTAATAAGTATATTGGCCGCTACATTCATTTAAACGTCATGTTTTGTACAAAAACGGCGAATTGTGCTTGCTAGATTTTCGGAAAAATGACTTTTTAAGTGAAATTGGTGTTTTTGTGAGTTTTAACCTAGTTTATATTAAAATTAGTGTTCGTGAATGTGCAAATGAGTGTGATTGGAATTTTCTCGATGGTTTGACGTTTGTACATCGACATCGAGGGTTGGTTTGACTATTCTTGCATGCGTAGTCGATAGGTTTGGACCTATGCGTGATACGCGTGCCGCTTTGATTTTCGTATGCCGTTTCGATTTCGAAGTTAGTTTTAATGCGATATGGTGCGTTATGATATGTAGGTAACCCCATGAGGACTTCGAGACGAAAAGCAAGCGCGTGGCGACGTCGGCACCGGCGGGCGAGGACCAGGTGAGTAGATTTATATCTACGGGGAGAAGTCGGGTGGATGGCGTATAGCACCCCCGCAGTTCGTGGTGATGTATACGAATACGTATGCACACATATATATATTGTTTCAGTATATTGATGATAATATGGATATTTGGTGTTCTTGGATGATTTAGTGTCCCGAAACCCTAGAGTAGTGGTCGCACTACACATGCACACACCAACCCATACTTGCATACTTTCTTCTTTCATTTATGCTTATACGGGATATATAGTTATGTGTTCACATGGGTATGGGACTATGTGTTCACATACGGATTTGAGGATGATACTTGGGATTGAGATGAGTCGATGAGATTTGTGTTGAGATTGTGATATCGGTGATATGGCAGGATTCGTACTTGAGGTACGTCCTGGGGTTATAGCGGATCTTGGGACGACGATACGGATGAATAGTGTTATATATAAAGTGGTCGACATGTGATCGTGATATGAGATAACATATACTAGGATATGGATACTAGGCCGTATTGGGCGATGTATACCCCTTGATGATGATTGTGCTGACGATATCGGTTTGTACGAGATTTTCGATCAGTAGTCAGATCATGAGTACATTGAGGATATTAGTATTGTACTAGACATAGGTCAGTACCCTAGACGATGATCTTGAATAAAGAGGATACCTGAGGATTAGTGTGAGGAATATGATAATGACCCGTACCCAGATTTGGGGATGCCGTACGACGGATTTACGTACGAGCTATATTTTGATGATTGATCCGCACTCTTGACTTGGGATGTCCGGTTATAGATATGATATTATTGAGACGGGATCACCGACTATACATATACAGGTATGTATATGTATCGACTCAGATTATAGGCGGTTTCCTTACCTGTAGTTCAGCTTGTTAGTTCAGCCGTATAGTTTAGTGTAGTTGTTAGATTAGATTAGACTTCTTACCTATTTCAAAAACTAACGAATCATGGGTATTTTAAAAGACATCCCAAGGGATCCTACGGATATTTCAGGAGACATATCTTTTCATAAAAACACCGTAGCCCCTATTTTCAAAACCCCATGATTCGTGTTATTTCAAAAGGCACCATTTGTAGGACTTATATTAGATTAATGCAGGTTAGTTATAGTTGCGTCTAGTTTTTAACTCCCGCTCATTTTGGTTGCTCGCTCCGCATCGCATATTTACATTGTTATTTCATATTGCATTGTTGACATTATGCTGTTAGGACACCAGCACCATTACCGATGATGCGTATGTACCACATACACTTACTTGCCGGCTCACACACATCTTTATCGGTAATTGACATGTCACGTACACCTTAGAAATATTGTTGCTTAACTTAGCTTGATAACCAGTAGTTTGACATAATATTAGTGTACATACCTTATATGCCAGCTTAGACATTGTAGTTATTACTTGTCGCTTCATGCATACTGTTATTCGTTGTTATGCCGCATTAATGGATTCTCATGCATGTATTCACTATTTTACGTTTTATTGAGATTTTGGATTCGGATTTCCATGAGATTTTCTGGATTTGGAGGAAAACCGCAAAAACATAAATAAACCTTTTCTCTCTTTTAAAATAAAAAGTGCGGTTTTCCCATGATGTATGAGTCGTCCACCATGAGTTTGCTGATGGATTTCGAGACCCGATTCGAGGAGACGGATGAACCGTTTCGGGTACATGGCGGACCCGGTAATGTACCCCGGGGCAAGAAGCGCGTGATGATGACGATGTGAGCCTGGCAGGGGAGCACTACTTACCGGTGATATTACCCGACGCGTCGGATATCCGGAGCATACCGTCGTGGTCTTGAGATGGATGGTAGAGGCCGGTCTGGACTGACGGCGCCCTAGATATTGTGATTGAGACTTGAGGTACATAGATTGTGACACAGAGATATCGAGGTATTTGGACACTTGTTTTGTGTCGATGCTGGGCACTGTTTTATGCTGATTTCATATATGGTACCTCATTTCTTTTAAAATACAGAAATCACACTGATTTATGAAACCAGTTTTATTCTGTACATGCATTCTGTTTCATGCATTCATACATCATCCATATGATATAGTGCTACCTGAGGCACTGACACGGGCATATGAGATTACACTCGGGTTAGATATTTACCCCAGCCTTGTTATAGGCTACGTGTTATTCATATATTTGAGGATATATTATGATCATTGACCTAGGTTGCGTTATTTATGCGATTTCTGTGCGTAGATGTTTTTCTATTCACGAGTTGGCAACTCACCCCCGTTGTGCCCCAGTTTCTTGCAGGTTTGCCGTACAGGTTTCATTATGGCTTTGCGGGCTCAGTTTCATTCGGGTGACTTGCTAGTAGGTGGGTTTTTCTTGTATCGTACCCATCATATTACCTTGTATAATATTATTCCGTTGTATCTAGTAAATTCCATCAACCAAACATATATTTATTGAGATAGAGACCAGTGTTGTTTATTCTTTCGACCTTAGAGTCGCTCGTTATATTTCTGGTGGTTTTGAGTTTCCTTTTGAGTTTTGATCCTCGCCATTGGCGTTGTATGTTATATTGCTTGTGTGGTTGTAACCGTCGGTTGACGAAGAGCTAGCTCCCGCTTGGGGATGCCTTTTTCTTGATTTCGTATACTATTCATGTTGTATCCCGTTTGGGGGACAGTATTTACAAAGGAGACTCTGCCGAAATTTTCAGTAAATTTTTGATGTTTTAAAAACCGCATAATTCGGCCTATGCTATTGAAATTACTTGCTTTAAGTTGATTTTTCCTGCACTCTACTACTTTTCTTTGTTTGGATTTCTGGGTTTTCGGTTTAATTAGATTACGTACGTCTCGAGACGTTCGTAGTTTAAGTGCCGGTCATGTTCCGTACTTTCGGGACGTGACACTCATGTACCGTTAGGTTAGGTAACTAACGGTAGAGCTGGGCAGGGCTAGCGCGGGTGTAAAACATAAGTAACATCTATATAATATATCATATATACTATATACAGTATTTATCACAGAACATATCAAATGATCACATCACAGATATCACAGCAGAAGAAACATATGAAACATTGGATATACTAGGACGTCCGTGTTTTCAATACGAGCCAGTATAAAACACGGATTCCACGGTCGCGATGAATAGCCAAACTCACACCCCTAGACCCCTACGAGAGCGGCAAGCAACCCTACCAATTCTAGAGTTAGGAAACCCGGACTCGACTCCTCGAGTTGGTCTCCCACTGGACTCCAGAACCCGGTTACTTGTGCCCTCCTCCTTGGGTCTATCCTAGTGCGGAAAAGTAAATAATATACAATGGTGACATCTTCCGCAACCTGGAAGTGCCCCAATAAAAGAATATTACATACAAGTCTTTACATGAATGAAAAAGAAAAACACTCATCTCACATAAAAACCCCCGGCTCTTCAAACACGACGATCCAATATAACATATCCAGCAACACATAACATCACATATCATCAACGTAAGTAAACATGCGTATCCCAATTGTCGTTGACATATAGCAACGAAACCGGCGATATCACATATTACACTTACGGTCACAGAAAAGAAAGTGTAAAACTACAACAGTTGGAATCCGCAAATTCTTTAGACATCGCATGCCTAATCAAATGAATTCCTTAGACATCACATGCCTAACAATTATAAACCCAGCATTTTAATCTCATTATCGAAAACACTTTTCAATATCAAGTCGGGCAATTCAACAAGATTCCCGACATCCTGATCGAATGCTCTTCGCAAACTTCAGTAGACGGCCGCACCCCCGATGCCGTCGACGAAGTGCACCAAGGCGGAACACCGCTGCCGCGAGCACCCGAACGGATACTTACGGCGACGGGGTTCTCCTACAGTCACTTGGTCGAGGCTATGGGGTGTAGCAGACTATTAAGTTTATCCAGCGAGTATCCACGTACGCTACGTGATTGCGACGGACTTTTGATAGCATCAAAATTCCGTGGCAACCGATCAAGTGAGACTAAAGTGCTATGTTTATAACATTCATATCAGTTATCTCATAACTACTTGTGGATTCCAAGTATTGTATCACATTCCAGATAAATAGAAAATGTTAAACTTTCCGATCGAACAATCAAACACCCAAGTTTTCCCGAAACAGATCAACACATGATATAAGTTTAAAAACATTCACTTCATGCCTCAGTACTAACGGTCCAGCCGTAGAAGGGTCAAGCCAACGCCTCACATGTGGCACGCCGTACTGCCCCAAACCCTAAGGTTCAAAGGGCAGTTCAAGACGGTCACATAATCGAGTTAAGGTTTGTTGTCTTCTAGAGGGTCCATCGCGTTACTTGCACTACTTAGAACGTTCTTAAAACTACGGAAAGATCCAACACTTTGAAATTTCCCGGCAGGGGAAAAAGTGGGTATTTATATCCGGTCGAACTTTTTAACAGTTTCTAAAATATCCGGAAAAACTTAAACGAAGTTAAATTATCCGATCAAATTAACGAGTCCCCAATAAAACCCTAGAATACTCAACATTTGAGTGGAATTAAAAAATTCCCATAAAAATTTGCCAAGAAAGGACCTAAGAATAAATATATGAAATTTCAAGGACTAAGTCCAAATTTTGGCCGAGGAACCGCCGCAAAATCCAGGGTTTCGCCGCGGTTCCACGGTAAAATTATTGACTTAGTGTACCGTACTTCACAGTAATTCTTAGTTTTTCCTGCTTAATTTTTTGAGAATTTTAAATTCACAAAAATCCACTGTTTGAAAAATTGTACAAAGAGGGTTGAAATCGGGGGATATCGGGTTCGATCGGACTTCTAGCTTCGTCTACACATCGCCTAAAGCTCTAGCTAGGCTATGATACCACTGAAGGGTTCCTAGGCACACACACGAGGTCCCACAAGGCATCAACCATGCCAAATTTTGGATTTTCTATGCCGAGAAACCCTAAGCAAGATCGTTAACTAGAGAATAGGCGAAACTACAAGCTAGTAAACAACTTTACTGCAAAGTGAAAGGGGCTACAACCTTTGTAGATCCGGTCCTCCACTTCCTTAGCTCCGTGATGACGTCCCTCCGCTGCGATCATCGGATCCCGGACTCTAGCGATGGTTTCGTCGAAGAAAGGATCGGGCTAGGTCGTTGACTTCGATGCCGAAGATGATCTACGTCGAGGCGACTCTAACTCGAGCTCCATCTTCACCAAGTCATGAAACTTGTGAAGAAAACAACCTATACTACATGGCAAGTGGTAGAGGATGAAGAAATAGGAAGTGGGTTCACTTTGGATTTGGGTTTCTCACTTGATTTCATCACTTAAGAACTTTCAAGAAGGGTTTTCTTTTTCTTCATGAAGAAGAAGAAGAAGAGAATGAACTAGGGTTTAGGCAAATGGTTAGGTTAAGCAAAAGAAACAAAATGGTTGAACTTTTCAAAGTTTCATAAAGCTTCAAAGAAAGTCCAAAGATAGCCACCATTTTATTTCTTGCTTAAAAGAATAAATAAATGAATGAATAAACAAGAAAAGAAGAAACCCTAACCATTTACTAAACATGGATTAAGTCAAACATACACCCAAGTTTGCATGTATCATCAAACATGATACAATCTTGTGCACAAAAATATATCACATATACAATGTGCACAAACAAGTGAGAAAAACATTTTAAGTGGACCAATATTAGTTAATGTAAAGTAATATATCAAATATATAATTATACATTAAATCATTAAATCAACACTTGATTTAACGATCCGGTCACATCGCATATGACCGACTAATATCCAATGTATTGACTTATCGAATCAATCCTCGATTCGATAACTAGGTTATATCGCATACAACCAATCGATACATTCATCGCGAGAATAGAATACGGTATCACATACACGCATTATTCTCGGTCCCGCACATATCTCATATGCGCTCCTATTTCGTTTCGCTTGAGCCAGGAAACCTATGTGTAGGACTCTAAAGACTCGTCAATACGCCGGCAGCAGGTGATGATCATATCAAACACCCACAAGCCGCAAGCGGTCTGCTAAACGTAATGGCCACCCGGGTATTGAGCGATCATAAGATCGACGAGCAAGCCCGCTCACACTCCTGTGAATCCAACCAGTAACACTTACCGTACAGTCCGGTCTGTTCGTCTGATATGTCGCATATCTTGCCTAGGGGTGGTAAACGTCAGACCCCAGTAGCTCGATAAGTCGTGTCGATATGAGGTCTATAACAGTTCGAGATACTACTGATAACACTTACCAGTAAATCTCAGCAATCCTGGCCAGGGATTTCCGGTTATAGCCAATCGAACACAGCGCAACATCAACTTCCTATACCGGGAGAGACGAATCCCCTCCTATCGCTCATTGCCTCCATGTGATTCGGGACTGTACCCAAAAACCACCGTTTTGCACGCCCTCTTGGACGTGGTAAGGTGGAAATCAAAGCACAGTGGGAATCACACAAGACTCTATGACGATCTCGGGTCTACAGACTAACCTGTACCAGTGTCACCAGAGAACTGCCATCTGACGTAAGGTATAATACCATCTGGGAGTTCTCGGCGAGTCCGTCCAGTGTACCCAGTCTCCACTGAGCACCCGTATATCATCTCTGATGTCAAACACCAATGGATATGGGATCATCCATCGCCCATCTGTATGAGTCGAGAAGGTATACGCTAGTCTACTCTGGTATATCGATGCCCTGTCTCGATACACCCACGACTAGGGACCTTGAAGGATGTACTTATGGACTACCATGTCCCCACTAGTATGATCCACATCATAATCCAGGTAGTCAAGTACACATCCTAAGGGCTTTACCAACATGTAACAGAGAGACAATCAGTATACACGTTAAGGCAAAGAGTAATCAGATAGCATACTATCATGTCGAGCAAGAAAGTGCTCCCTATATATGTCCCAGCATCCACTACAATATACATCCAATGTACAGTAATGGCATCTAGGGCATACATATACCTAAAAGCAGGTGGAACACTACCTACCGGTGATATTTTTGGACCCGGCGGTTATCCGGAGGATAATGACTGGAGTCGTGAGATGGATATAAGGTCCGATCTGAGTATGCGGCGCCTGATATGAGGGTCGATCTGAGTATGCGGTGTCTGAGATATGAGGATTTACGTGTCAATTCTGAACACGGGTTTTCATGATGTTTCGAGTGTCGGTGTTGGAAACTCAGTTTCCATGATTTTGATGTGTCGTCGATGGACACACGTGGTTGATATCCGCATACATATAGGCATATGTTTTCATGATGATTCGAGTGTCGATGTTGGACACTCAGGTTCTATGATATTGTTGGTGTCGTTGATGGACACGTGGATGCTATCCACATCCATGCAGGCATATGTTTCAGATGTTAATTATATATATGTCAATCCCATTGATTCGATTGTTGATATATAGGCATACATAGTCACCCTAGATATCGTAGTATTACCTTTATGTTATAGTATGACTTAGGAATCGTTGTTTTATTCGATTTCTACCTGCTGATGTTTTCTACTCACGAGTTGGCAACTCACCCCCGTTGTGCCACAGTTCTTGCAGGTTTGACCGCTTGGGATCAGTTGCGGTATCGCTGGCACACAGCTTGCATTCGGGTGTTTTTCTATGGTAAGTGAGACACATTGGATCATGCCCACTCTTGTACTTATTATTACTATTGTATCTAGATAAACTCCATCAGTCAGAATCTAGAATTTGTTTATTTATTAGACTAGAAGGGCTTGTGTAGCGAGACTTAGAGTGATGGGTGTATGTTCGCTTCTTTGAGGTTTTGATGTCTTGCTTTAGTTATTTATTCTTTTTGCGTTGATCTTCGACGTTGGGCGTCGTGTATATATATATCTGTAACATTTTCAAAAATATAAAATATTAATTTTGGGAATTTTATAATTTAATATTATTTTATTGATTATTTTAATATTAAATGCAAATAAATAGGAAAAATGTTAGAAAAATTATGAAAAATTATGGAAAATTCTAAAATGGGTTAATTATTGAAATTATGACATTTTTAAGTTGTTGTGATCATTTTGACACTAATTTAGTGCTAATCGCGATTAAAATCGCTAATCGGGTTTTTTTTGGTAATTTTGTGCAAAACTTGCAAATATCACTTTTTCTACACTTGTGCATTTTTAGCCATGGTTTTCTTTTGGGATTACTATTGATGTGAGAAGGTTTGGATTTTAAAAGAAAAGAAACAGAAAGTAAGTAATGATGAGAGAGAGAGAAGACAAGTCAACCTTACCTTTTTTGAACCATACTCCATCACTTTCCTTCCCATTTTCTCTCCCCTCTCCTTGGTGAGCTGCTGCTGCTCCCTCTCAACCTCACTCTCCCTCTTCACTAAAACCCTAGATCCACAATGAAATCAACCCCAAAACCCCATTCCCACTTCAAAAAAATGGTCCCAAGCTCACTAGCTTCACTTTGAGCCTAATAAGATTCGATTTGGAGCACTTTGAGCAACTCAAGAATTTTCTTGAGTTGCCAAAGGAGGTAATTTCTGCACCCTCTTATAGCATTTCAATTTCCTTATGCATCAATTCTAGTTTAGTATCGATATCGTGTCATTTGGTGGACTTTTGAGATTTCAAGATAAGGGTTAGGGTAAAACTGAAACAAAGATGAAATTGAGGCTTGTTGAGACCCTAGAAACCCTGGTGTGATGCTAATTTGAACCCAAACCTGAAATGGGAACCAGAATACGGATTTATGTAACCAATATCGGGGAAAAACTGGAATCTGCCACTGTTATTTGGAATCTGCTATCATACGAGGAACCCTAAAATAATATTGAGTGGAAATTGAGATGTGCAGGCAACCTAGAGGCAACACCCAAAACCCTAGCTCCCCAATCCACTGTGAGGCCGCCAAAATCCCTTTTCTGGCCGCAATTTGCGGCCAGACCTGAGAGGAAATTCCTCGTTTTTCGTGCATGCACCCATTTCCTCAATTCTTGGCCCTGGGTACTTCTAGTTTTGACAGATTCTATCTAGGGTGAAATCTGGGACATATATCCTAAGTTGTTGCTTTGGATTCGTATTTCCGTATTCCGTATTTTTGATTCTGAAATGGTGGAATGTATTTTGCCTCGACTATTGGGCGTTTATACGACGATATAGAGGATTTATATGTGGTTTTGAAGGCGTGCCATAGGTTCTCACCTATAGGCCCCCTTATCGTATCTTTTTGGATTTCATGCGCCGTTTTAGTTTGGATTTGGTTTTAATGCGCATATACGATATTTTGATGTGTAGGTACCCATGAAGACCTCAGACGACAAGCAAATACGTGGTGACGTCCGCAAATGATGATGCAAGGTGAGTAGATTATATCTACAGGGGGGAAGTCGGGTGGATGGCGTATAGCACCCCCGCAGTCCGTAGATAGATTATTATATAGTTATGGTGACATTAGGTGTATTATGGATAGTATAGGGTTAGAAGTGACTAGTGTAGTTCATAGTCGCGAACCCTAGGATAGAATTACACCTATACACACACCTTTGCTTATCACTTGTACTTGCACTGTGATTGATGTTATGTGATGACTTGGAGGTGAGTCGATGATGTGGGCTTGGTGCCCTGGGGTCGGTGATTCGATACGATTCATATGTGGGATATGACTTGTGATTCTTGCGGGCTTGGGATATGTGTTTACCCCCGCATGCATACTTCTCTGATGGTATCGACTTGTTCTAGACATAGAGTAGTACCCCCAGACTATATGATCTGATGATACTGATACCTGTTAGGTGACGAGATAGTGAGTTGTTGACCCCTACCCAGCTATGGGGATGCCGTACGATGATTTACCGTACGAGCCAATATTGATGATAGATCCGCACTCATAACTTGAGGATATCTTACGATATGACTTTGAGGCGGGATCACCAACTACATATCTTTATATATATACATTGACTCAGATTTAGGTGGTTTCTACACCTACCCCTCCTGATTGACCGGATACTTAGATGTAGTTTGCATAGTAGATACTTCACTGTAGTGTTGACTACTAGATATCTGCATTTTCCTGCTATTTGCATTGCTGGTATATGTTCATTGCTATATTATAATCATGCTGTTGGGACACCAGCACCATTATCGATGATGCGTATGCTCCACGTACACTATTTGCCGGCTCACACACTTCATCATCGATAATTGCCATGCCACTACACTGTAGTACTATTGCATTCATGAGATGATTCTTCCTTCGACTTATGCACATTACTATTCCATGTTGCATGATTCCCGATATGATTACCTTTCCTTATATGTCGCATACATCATGGATTGATTGTATAGCACATCGCATTGGATTTACTTCCTGATGTTGGATTTTTCATGTGATTTCTGGATTTGGGAACCGTAGTCTTTTTCCAATAAGTAACCATTTAAAAACCCGGTTCCCTTGATATGGTATTTGGGGCGTCGCCCCGTGTTTTCTCGGTGCTAGAGGATGTACTGAGAGAGGGCTGACCCGGACTGACGGAAGCCCGATGGATTGATATAGGGCATGATCCGGAATGACGGATGCCCGATGTACTGAGAGAGGGATGACCCGGACTGACGGATTCCCGATATATATATATACTCTGATAGAGGGCTGACCCGGACTGACGGATGCCCGATGGATTGATATAGGGCATGATCCGGAATGACGGATGCCCGATGCATTGAGAGAGGGATGACCCGGACTGACGGATTCCCGATATATATATACTCTGATAGAGGGCTGACCCGGACTGACGGATGCCCGATGGATTGATATAGGGCATGATCCGGAATGACGGATGCCCGATGCAGTGAGAGAGGGATGACCCGGACTGACGGATTCCCGATATGTACTTTGATGTAGGGCATGATCCGGAATGACGGATGCCCGATACAGGAGGATTTACGTGTCGATGCTAGGCACGGGTTTCATGATGTTTTTCCATGATTTTGTTTATATCCTCACATTGCATACATGATGCTTATCGTCAGTGGGTGACGAGTGGACGGGTTCCACATATTTACAGACATGGTTCATATACAGACTGGTTTCACATTGATCATACTTTATTTGTATATATAACAGGGTATGAGGGCGCTGTTATATATACCCGTACACCAATATTAGTGGTAAGGGACGCTAATATATGTGTATTGATATCATTGATATTTCACCATATTCACTTCATGCAGACATATCTTACACTGATGACATGTGATTACCTGAGTACCTGGCACTACATACATGATTAGATGTTACCTTGCCACCCTATTACACTCAGATGTACTCTTGTGGATTATATTATTGATCGTTGACTTAGGTTATGTCTTGCATTCGGTTTCTGCTTGTAGATGTTTCTATTCACGAGTTGGCAACTCACCCCCATTGTGCCACAGTTCTTGCAGGTTTTGCCGTACAGGTCCTATTGCGGCATTTCTGGCATACTACCTTCTTGCGGGTGATTTGCTTTGGTAGGTGGATTCTTTCGTATCAGGAATCACCTTTGTATTTATTTATTTCATTGTATCTAGAAATTGTCCATCAACCAAAATCTTGTATATTCTTTCAGACTTAGAGACAGTGTTGTATTATTCGACCTAGAGTCGCGCTTAGTAGTATTGTGGTTTTTCTGTTGCTTTTGAGCTTTCTTTTGGGTTTGATCCTCGCCACTTGGCGTTGTATATTATCATATCATTGTGTGGTTGTGACCGTCGATTGACGAAGAGCTAGCTCCCGCTTGGGGATGCCTTTATCATTGCCTATTTATATTGTTATCCTTGTTGTACCCCATTCGGGGCCAGTTTTACAAAAGAAACTCTGCCGAAATTTTTAGAAAAGACTTTATTGTTTTCAAAACGTACCTTCGGCTTAGTCATTTAAAAACCTTGATTTCAAACCTGTATTCTTCACTTCTTTAAACCAGTTTTCTTTACTTATTCTTAAAATGGTTTCAGATTTCTGGGCTTTTGGCTTACTTGGATCAGATGGAGTCCTATAGGCTTCATATGGTTCAAGGGCCAGTCACGTGCTCTTTTGGGTCGTGACAAAGTTGGTATCAAAGCGCTAGGTTGACCCTTGGTTGATGGATTAGGTGACTAAAGTAGAGTGACGTACCGTTGGTATGTTCCGCGGCATACTTACGACATGCCACTCCGCTTAAGGAACCTTAGGATGTACATACTTTCGAGATCAGTGATTCTTTTCATATCCTGGATCATAGATCCATTGAGATCCCCGATTCTATTAGTTTCATCATCATACCTTCATTGATACTGTTCCTTCCTATGATCATGCATCCACTTTGGATCTGTTGTTTCCCTTCTTGCCACTGATGTGCTCTCGTGATACTCGACTGAGGTTCCTGTCACCATGTTTGAGCGCAGTTTGGGTTGCTGCTAGGGTTACGGCCGGTGTGAGATCGTTTGGTACGAGGGCCGACCATTGTGTTTTCTGGTGACATGGGAACTTCTCGAGTTAGCGTTGTGGATTGTGACCTCTAGTGGAGGCGAGTGCTTGGTCTTGCACCGGATGATCGGGTCATTGTTAGAGCTGCCAGTTGAGAGATGACTGTTGATGTACAGCATACCTCAGCGATTGTGATGTCGCCTACCGTGCAGACAGATGGACCAGCTGTGGCTGAGATTGACAGGATGTTGCTTTCGGAGCTTACGAGCTGAGATTGCCGGAACTTTCAGGCAGATATGAGACAGATGTGAGCTAGTCTACCCGGTTTGAGAGACGAAGGTGATTCGTCCGATTTTGCGCCAGAGCGGGCCCAGATGAGTTGAAGATTTCCAGTGTGGAGAGTCTTACTCAGATCTAGAGCAGACCGACTCAGAGATGACCTCTTATGTATTGCCTTTCCTGGAGGATTGAGGCGTTGTTCGGCGTACAGGCGTATGAGCCAGTTGCTGCTGCAAGTGATGAGATATCGCCCAGGTGACTGGAGCTACTGCAGCTTGAGCATGTTCTTAGAGAGATGATAGCGATTTGCTAGTCACCGAGGATGATTGACTAAGACGTGTGGTGAGTTCGCTTACCCCGATGCGAGATCATCAGGTGGATTGTTTCCAGCTAGAGACGACTTCACGCAGGTTCGTTGAGAGTCGATAGAGACGATCGAATGTCAGGAGCCTATTTTCCAAGTTTAAAGTATACGGAAAGACATGCAGGTGATTCTATGGACCCTCTAGAAGAATGAAACCCTAACTCGACTTAATGACCGTGTGACAGCCTTTGAACCTTAGGGTTTACGGCGGTTCCGCGGCGCCATTAGTGAGGCTTGGGTTTGCCCTTCTACGGCTGGACCACCGACGCTGTGGCATGTACTCGATACTATTAAACTGTACCCGAGATGTGAGCTCTTGGGGGATTATGAGGATCTGACGAGTCGATCGGATGGTTCGACATCTTTCGGATATCGTGATGGGACACTGCTTGGGAGACTCCAGATGCAAGCGTAGCCGTCGGAGCGCAGTTCGTGTAGCCATGATGAGACGAGTCCGAATCAGTCGACATTGACGCAGAGTGAAGAAAAGAGTTCGCGAGATTTTGACGAGATGACATCCCACTCCGCTGATATTAGAGATGTGATACACACCCCGAGGCATGGTATATGGATATATCGTCCAGAAAGAAGCGCGATAAGTATGCAGCCGTTCCGGAATAAGCTTTCGTTTCAGCATTGGATGACGTCTTCCGGGCATTTCGGCAGGATAGAGATTTGAGAAAGGAATCTCGGCAGGACCTTTCTGGAGTACGATACGAGAAGACCTAGACCAGGAGTGGTCGTATTGCACGCACCCAGCAGGCCAGAGTTCGGCATTGTCGACGAGGTAGTTGACCAGGTTCGGATAAAGAAAATTATTGTGCTGAGGACACAGGTGTCTTTTGAGCGAGAAGTGGTTGTGCCGGAAGGCCGACCTCTGTACAGATCGGCATAGGCATGCTTGGAAGAGACCTTGAGCGGGATTCCTTCCAGGACATTGCTGCCATGATGATTGCACCCAGGATCAGATGTGTGACGTGCTTTCAGAGATCCAGAGGCCGACGCCAGTGATTTGCTGCCTTACGAGTGGTCGTGAGGTTTGACCGAGAGGTGACCAGAGAAGTGCCAGAACGGAATCGTCCCCGTTAGCACATCTGACAGGGCCGATGAGCCGGTTGACTGTGAGATTGGTAACCCACAGAGAAGATAAGGACCCAGGGAGTCAGAGGACGCCAGATCGTGAGCAAGAGGCAGGTAGATATCCTGCGCTGCTAGCAGTGGATTGCACCGACTCCTTCTCGACCTTGAAGGAGGAACTACCGAAGACGGTATTTATGATTTGTGATTTAGTGATTCGATTATCACGTATCCGTCATTTTGGATTTCGGTATTTTGGGCGTTCTGTTTGCATGATTTAGTTTTGATGACTGAGTTTCATGATATTGGTTTCATGCACCCACTGGATATTTATATATTTCGCGCTGAGTTATTAAACTTGAGATATTGATTGAGATTTCATGCCTATAGTATACAGTGATTTGATTTGCACTTCTAGCGTGGTTTTTATGCACCTTTAGTGTTTTGATATACGATTTTGGTGCACGCCAGATGCACTAAATCGGGATTCTTCGTGCATGTCACATGCACCTGATTTTTCTGTCAGGCACACACGTTGCCTACGGCGGATGTTTCGTGCACACCAGTTGCACCTAGATGTTGTTTTGTATACCTGTTTGACACATTTATGGATTTTTGATTTCCGTGCGCACCAGACGCACAGGATTGTGCTATGTGCATTTTTTGGGATTTATTCCTTTTGGAGCAGTACCTTTTATGATGTTGGATTTTTGCTTCCATGCCGAGCAGGACTGGTCAGTGGACGGTACCTGGATTTACTTTTGCATGCTTTTGCATCAGCTACTTACATGTATGGATTAGATGTCTACATGTGTAGTATTGATCCATATCATATCGGTTTTGTATTGGATTTGACATTGTGTTTTTACCTCGACTCCGATGATTGCGAGATGCTTGACGGAGTTTTGCTTTTGAGTCATCTGCTCATTTTTCATGCGCATGCATTGCGCTGTGATGTTTTATGCGTTGATATTTTCGGAGCCCCGACAAATGGATTATTACTGAAATTGTTTTTAGTATTAGGGGTTTAAATTTAATTTCGGGGACCGAATTTCTTTAAGGGGGGTAGATTGTAACATTTTCAAAAATATAAAATATTGATTTTGGGAATTTTATAATTTAATATTATTTTATTGATTATTTTAATATTAAATGCAAATAAATAGGAAAAATGTTAGAAAAATTATGAAAAATTATGGAAAATTCTAAAATGGGTTAATTATTGAAATTATGACATTTTTAAGTTGTTGTGATCATTTTGACACTAATTTAGTGCTAATCGCGATTAAAATCGCTAATCGGGTTTTTTTTGGTAATTTTGTGCAAAACTTGCACATATCACTTTTTCTACACTTGTGCATTTTTAGCCATGGTTTTCTTTTGGGATTACTATTGATGTGAGAAGGTTTGGATTTTAAAAGAAAAGAAAAGGAAAGTAAGTAATGATGAGAGAGAGAGAAGACAAGTCAACCTTACCTTTTTTTAACCATACTCCATCACTTTCCTTCCCATTTTCTCTCCCCTCTCCTTGGTGAGCTGCTGCTGCTCCCTCTCTTCCTCACTCTCCCTCTTCACTAAAACCCTAGATCCACAATGAAATCAACCCCAAAACCCCATTCCCACTTCACAAAAAATGGTCCCTAGCTCACTAGCTTCACTTTGAGCCTAATAAGATTGGATTTGGAGCACTTTGAGCAACTCAAGAATTTTCTTGAGTTGCCAAAGGAGGTAATTTCTGCACCCTCTTATAGCATTTCAATTTCCTTATGCATCAATTCTAGTTTAGTATCGATATCGTGTCATTTGGTGGACTTTTGAGATTTCAAGATAAGGGTTAGGGTAAAACTGAAACTAAGATGAAATTGAGGCTTGTTGAGACCCTAGAAACCCTGGTGTGATGCTAATTTGAACCCAAACCTGAAATGGGAACCAGAATACGGATTTATGTAACCAATATCGGGGAAAAACTGGAATCTGCCACTGTTATTTGGAATCTGCTATCATACGAGGAACCCTAAAATAATATTGAATGGAAATTGAGATGTGCAGGCAACCTAGAGGCAACACCCAAAACCCTAGCTCCCCAATCCACTGTGAGGCCGCCAAAATCCCTTTTCTGGCCGCAATTTGCGGCCAGACCTGAGAGGAAATTCCTCGTTTTTCGTGCATGCCCCCATTTCCTCAATTCTTGGCCCTGGGTACTTCTAGTTTTGACAGATTCTATCTAGGGTGAAATCTGGGACATATATCCTAAGTTGTTGCTTTGGATTCGTATTTCCGTATTCCGTATTTTTGATTCTGAAATGGTGGAATGTGTTTTGCCTCGACTATTGGGCGTTTATACAACGATATAGAGGATTTATATGTGGTTTTGAAGGCGTGCCATAGGTTCTCACCTATAGGCCCCCTTATCGTATCTTTTTGGATTTCATGCGCCGTTTTAGTTTGGATTTGGTTTTAATGCGCATATACGATATTTTGATGTGTAGGTACCCATGAAGACCTCAGACGACAAGCAAATACGTGGTGACGTCCGCAAATGATGATGCAAGGTGAGTAGATTATATCTACAGGGGGGAAGTCGGGTGGATGGCGTATAGCACCCCCACAGTCCGTAGATAGATTATTATATAGTTATGGTGACATTAGGTGTATTATGGATAGTATAGGGTTAGAAGTGACTAGTGTAGTTCATAGTCGCGAACCCTAGGATAGAATTACACCTATACACACACCTTTGCTTATCACTTGTACTTGCACTGTGATTGATGTTATGTGATGACTTGGAGGTGAGTCGATGATGTGGGCTTGGTGCCCTGGGGTCGGTGATTCGATACGATTCATATGTGGGATATGACTTGTGATTCTTGCGGGCTTGGGATATGTGTTTACCCCCGCATGCATACTTCTCTGATGGTATCGACTTGTTCTAGACATAGAGTAGTACCCCCAGACTATATGATCTGATGATACTGATACCTGTTAGGTGACGAGATAGTGAGTTGTTGACCCCTACCCAGCTATGGGGATGCCGTACGATGATTTACCGTACGAGCCGATATTGATGATAGATCCGCACTCATAACTTGAGGATATCTTACGATATGACTTTGAGGCGGGATCACCGACTACATATCTTTATATATATACATTGACTCAGATTTAGGTGGTTTCTACACCTACCCCTCCTGATTGACCGGATACTTAGATGTAGTTTGCATAGTAGATACTTCACTGTGGTGTTGACTACTAGATATCTGCATTTTCCTGCTATTTGCATTGCTGGTATATGTTCATTGCAATATTATTATCATGCTGTTAGGACACCAACACCATTATCGATGATGCGTATGCTCCACGTACACTATTTGCCGGCTCACACACTTCATCATCGATAATTGCCATGCCACTACACTGTAGTACTATTGCATTCATAAGATGATTCTTCCTTCGACTTATGCACATTACTATTCCATGTTGCATGATTCCCGATATGATTACCTTTCCTTATATGTCGCATACATCATGGATTGATTGTATAGCACATCGCATTGGATTTACTTCCTGATGTTGGATTTTTCATGTGATTTCTGGATTTGGGAACCGTAGTCTTTTTCCAATAAGTAACCATTTAAAAACCCGGTTCCCTTGATATGATATTTGGGGCGTCGCCCCGTGTTTTCTCGGTGCTAGAGGATGTACTGAGAGAGGGCTGACCCGGACTGACGGAAGCCCGATGGATTGATATAGGGCATGATCCGGAATGACGGATGCCCGATGTACTGAGAGAGGGATGACCCGGACTGACGGATTCCCGATATATATATATACTCTGATAGAGGGCTGACCCGGACTGACGGATGCCCGATGGATTGATATAGGGCATGATCCGGAATGACGGATGCCCGATGCATTGAGAGAGGGATGACCCGGACTGACGGATTCCCGATATATATATACTCTGATAGAGGGCTGACCCGGACTGACGGATGCCCGATGGATTGATATAGGGCATGATCCGGAATGACGGATGCCCGATGCAGTGAGAGAGGGATGACCCGGACTGACGGATTCCCGATATGTACTTTGATGTAGGGCATGATCCGGAATGACGGATGCCCGATACAGGAGGATTTACGTGTCGATCCTAGGCACGGGTTTCATGATGTTTTTCCATGATTTTGTTTATATCCTCACGTTGCATACATGATGCTTATCGTCAGTGGGTGACGAGTGGACGGGTTCCACATATTTACAGACATGGTTCATATACAGACTGGTTTCACATTGATCATACTTTATTTGTATATATAACAGGGTATGAGGGCGCTGTTATATATACCCGTACACCAATATTAGTGGTATGGGACGCTAATATATGTGTATTGATATCATTTATATTTCACCATATTCACTTCATGCAGACATATCTTACACTGATGATATGTGATTACCTAAGTACCTGGCACTACATACATGATTAGATGTTACCTTGCCACCCTATTACACTCAGATGTACTCTTGTGGATTATATTATTGATCGTTGACTTAGGTTATGTCTTGCATTCAGTTTCTGCTTATAGATGTTTCTATTCACGAGTTGGCAACTCACCCCCGTTGTGCCACAGTTCTTGCAGGTTTTGCCGTACAGGTCCTATTGCGGCATTTCTGGCATACTACCTTCTTGCGGGTGATTTGCTTTAGTAGGTGGATTCTTTCGTATCAGGAATCACCTTTGTATTTATTTATTTCAATGTATCTAGAAATTGTCCATCAACCAAAATCTTGTATATTCTTTCAGACTTAGAGACAGTGTTGTATTATTCGACCTAGAGTCGCGCTTAGTAGTATTGTGGTTTTACTGTTGCTTTTGAGCTTTCTTTTGGGTTTGATCCTCGCCACTTGGCGTTGTATATTATCATATCATTGTGTGGTTGTGACCGTCGATTGACGAAGAGCTAGCTCCCGCTTGGGGATGCCTTTATCATTGCCTATTTATATTGTTATCCTTGTTGTACCCCATTCGGGGCCAGTTTTACAAAAGAAACTCTGCCGAAATTTTTAGAAAAGACTTTATTGTTTTCAAAACGTACCTTCGGCTTAGTCATTTAAAAACCTTGATTTCAAACCTGTATTCTTCACTTCTTTAAACCAGTTTTCTTTACTTATTCTTAAAATGGTTTTAGATTTCTGGGCTTTTGGCTTACTTGGATCAGATGGAGTCCTATAGGCTTCATATGGTTCAAGGGCCAGTCACGTGCTCTTTCGGGTCGTGACAATATCTCTTGCTTACTTGCATGGTTGTGTTTCCGCCGTTTGGCGAAGAGCTAGCTCCCGCTTGGGGATGCCTATTTATATTGCCTGTATGTGGTTTTTAGATCAAAATATACAAGGGAGGTGCTGCCCAAATTTTTAAAGACGAAAAATGTTTTCAACTATAGTATAATCCACTTGCATTTTCATGCTTCATTATCTATGCATTAAAGAAAAACTTGATTTCATTATACCCTTATTTCAAAACTGCACATCCACTATTTCCGCAAAAAGGTTTAGATTTCCGGGCTTCGGCTTACTTGAGTTACGTTACGCCTTTAGACGTTACGTGATTTAAGTGCCGGTCACGAGCTAAATTCCGGATCGTGACACAATGTGTATCCAACAACGACACACTAAATCATAATAAAACCTGAGTGCCCAGCATCGACACTCGACATCATGAAAATCATATTCATCTGCGTTACAATATCCTCAAATCTCTGGCACCGTATCCTCAGATCGGCCCTCAAATCCATCTTACAACTCCGGTCAGTATCCTCCGGATAACCGTCAGGTCCAAACTATCACCGGTCGGTAATGCTCCCCTGTCGGGTCCAACGTCTCTATCTCTCTATATATACGTCATTCTTGCCCCGGGGTACCACACCAGGTCACCATGTACCCGCAGACGGTGTCGCCCTCGCTCCTCATGGCGGGTAATCATATATCATATATGCTCCAGAACCGAGAAATCTCATGGTGGACGGCACACATCATATCATGGAAAACCGCATATTTCTTTTAAAAGGAGCATAAGTTTTCAAATTCACATGTGGTTTCCCAAATCCAGAAATCTCATGAAATACCTGTAACATTTCAGAAAAAAATAAAATATTATTTTTAGAATTTAAATAATTAAAATAATAAATTTATGAATATTATAAAGATATAGAAATTAGTTTTAATAAACTGGTTTAATTATATACCGATAGTTTGGAAAATATTTAGAAGTTAATATGAATTATTGATTTTGAAAGGATTTATGTAATTTGGATATTTTAGAAATTATTATACAATTATTTGTATATAAGTTTATTACTAAACTCGATTAATATTTTGCTAATTATGCATTAATCCGGTTTATGTATATGACAAGCAACATGGCATGTTACAAAACCTTGTTACATTTTTAATGAATCATGGCTTCATCTTTACTTTTAAAAAATTGTTTTGGTTTTTAAAGAAAAAAAGAAAAAGAAAAAGAGGAGACAAAGAGGTATGGGCTAGGAACGGTAGAAAGAGAGAGGGGGGGGGATCTTTCACCATGGCTCATTCACAATTTCCTCCATCTTCATCTCATTTTCTTCTCCTCCTCTTCCACATTCTCTACCACCCACAAACACCTCCAAAACCATCACAAAACCTTACACCCGCTTCACAAAAATGGTGCACAAACTCACTACAAGCATGATGGATGAAACTAGTTGAGGTTTTAAAGACTTTGGGCAACTCAAGAAAAATCTTGAGTTGCCAAATGAGGTAAATCCTATGTCTTTAGTTAGTTTTTAGTTTTTCTAACATCTTTGTGTAGTTTAGAGTTAAACTTGTTTAGATTAGTGATTTTAGAATTCTCTAAGAAGAGGTTTAGGGATATTTTGACTGTGAAAGTATAATTGAGGTTTAGTAGTGGCCACAAAACCATTTTAGTGCTAGAATTCTGATCTAGACTTGAGCTAGAACCCCAAATATGAAAAACTGAAATATTCCAATGTCGGTTTTGTGGATTTCTTGAGGACTACAGGGAATCTGGAGCAACTTGGGATGTTTCTTAGAAAATCAAACAAGTAAATTGACCTAGTAAGACCACTAGAAGACCACCACAAGAAAACGAGCCCAAACCCCCATACTCAACCGGCGACACTGGTTTTTAAGCTTCCCTCGCCGGCCAAATTTTGGCTATTGGTGTTGGGGTTTATCCAGTAGCTCACACTCCTCATAACATAGCCCCTGTATTGTTAGTTTAGTCCCATTTTACTTGAGAAAAAATCTGGAAGTGATTTCCTTAGATGCTGATTTTGTTTTCCGATTTCTGAAACTTGGTTTTTGGTATTTGAATTTGGATTTGGTGGTTGGAAATTGTACGTCAACGAAGAGAATTATTTGGTTGTTTTGAATGCGTAGGCCATAGGTTCTAACCTATGTGCCCTACTCGTGTCGTATCGGTTTTTATAAGCAATTATTGTTTAGGATACGATGTGCTTGAAAGTGTAGGTACCTTTGTGTGGACTTCAGACGATAAGGGAGAGCGTGGCGTCATCGATTTCGGCAAGCGAGGATCGAGGTGAGTAGATGTATATCTACGGGGGAAGTCGGTTGGATGGCGTATAGCACCACCGCAATCGTAGACTAGGAAAATTATCTACATCATATATGTTAACGCGAGACTTAGATACCTAGCAAATAGGGTTTTCTAGGAGACTATAGGTTAGATTAAGCGTACTTGTAGGAAGGTTTACTCTTAGTTTAGTTTTCTTAGTCGCGAACCTGTTGGTTATAGGTTGTCATACACACACGCACGCACACATACGTGATATGATATGTGTGTATATGTATATTTGTATGTATATATATATATATATGGATGCGTTGATATATAAATATATATATAGTATAAATATACGTGTAAGATGAGGAAATGAGATGTTGAACGGATATGAGTCGATATGATCGGTGTCACGACCCGAAGGTATGGAATGTAACTGGCACTTAAACTACGAAACGTCTCAAGGCGCAACGTAATCTAAGTAAGCCAAAGCCCAGAAAACTAAACCGTTTAACAATTAGAGTGAAGGAAAACTTGTTTTAAAGCAAGTGGTTTAATAAATAAGCGGCATCAAACATTTAAAAGCAACATCATATTTTCCCGAAAATTTCGACAGAGTCTCCTTTGTAAATACTGGCCCCCAAACGGGTAGAACACATGAAAATACATATAAATGATGAATAATAGCATCCCCAAGCGGGAGCTAGCTCTTCGCCAATGGCGGAATCACAACCACAAGCAATATGTATAACAAAAATGCGAAATAAGCATCTGAAAACAAGAAATGAGAGAACACCACGTTGGCTCAAGTGAGCATCTATACCCACAACGCAAATACAAGTCCTACGAGTCTCACCGCCTAGTCAAATATATAAGGGTAGATGGAGTATACTAGATACAAAACAATAATACAAGATGGAACAAAATATCCTCGCCACCCACCTACGAGCAAGCCGCAAGTAAAGAAAAAGAAGCTAAATGAGGAAGTACGTCCGCCGCTGCTGTGCGGAACGGGTCAGATCTGCAAGATACTATGGCACAACAGGGGTGAGTTGCCAACTCGTGAGTAGTAAGTAAAATCTAATAATGCTATCGAAAGCATGCACGCAAATGCTTCTCAACCTACGCATATCGATATAATACGATGTACTAGCATGCATGCAACATGAATGCATAATCAAACACGAAACCTGAACAAGTCTGGTATAAGAAAATCTTTGTTCTTATCTTAGAAAAACCTCTGTGCAATAAACTGAAGTATCATCAATGAAATCAACAGAAAATCCATGTCAAGCATCGACACAATATATATATATATATATATATATATATATATATATATATACATATCCCAATAGCTCAATATCACAATGTTTCAATATCTCAATATCTCAATATCTCAATATCCCGGGCTCCGTCAGTCCGGATGAACCCATAACATCAAATCTCACGACTACGTCGGTATCCTCCGGATATCAACCGCGTCAAAATAACCGGTCGGTAGTGCTACCCTGCCGGGTTCAACGCCATCTGTGCGATCTTCTTACCCCGAGGTACCACACCGGGTCCACCATGTACCCGCAGACGGTGCATCCCCTCCTCGAATTGGGTATATGATACCGCTCAAGAACCGAGAAAACACACGGTGGACGCCGCGCACATCATATCACGAGAAAACAGCAATTTCTACTTTAAAATGATATTAGGATTATAAAATCCTTGCAGTTTTCCCCCAATATCCATAAATATCATAAATACTGAAATCTTAGAGAATAATCACAATATGTACACATGTCGGTGATGATGGATGTCTATGATACGATAGTATATATCATGCGAAGTACGGCCAGAAGCTATGCATGAATCATGATGCAATGAGGTATGTATATATGACCAACAATCATGTGTATCCATCCTGATGAAATGACTGTACAATTACAAGTCTACAGATCATATATGATGCAATGCACAGATAACGATTCTAAGCAAGTTCTATAGTGTTCGTGATATAGCAATTACCAAAGGTGTGTGTGTACGCATGAATAGTGCACGTGCGGCATGAACCAATGGTAATAGTGCAAGTGTCCTATGAGATTATATCATATATATCCAAGATGATGCAATGCAATGAGATGACTAACTAGGAGACTACGCATATAGATACAAGAACTACAAGAAATACTGACTATCGGGCGCCTCACGCCATCCAGACGATTACCTCACAGATGTTTACATCTACTCACCGGGATGCCTCGGCTAATCTGATCTGATTTCAGCTCTGCCATTTCCGCGCCACATCTGACACCTCTGCACCTGATCCTAGAAACGTACACAAGTAAATAAGAGAATAAATAGTCGCGGACACAAACAAAACAAGTCAACCACGCGCACTAACTAAACGCGCACGCACTTGGTGCATAAAACGCGCTCGCGACAACGCCACAAACCAAAACTAGGGTCGCTATACGTGGCAACTACCAAACCAAAAACCCAATCGCACCAATCGCGCGTTTACAACACGCTAAATACATTAGGAAATAGGTTGTATACCATTAAAACCTCAACTTAATTAAAATCGATTTATTCGAACAACCTAGTAAGCATCAATTAACTGTTTTAGTACAAAACTTGATATTTTAACAAAAGTAGTGACCACAATAATCACCTAATAACCTAATTAAACCACACAAACCTTAACTAAAATTTTAATTTCATCTAATTACACAATAATTAAAAACATAGTTTGCTAAATTATAAAATTAAGAAAATTTAAAAATAACAATTTGCAAATTAACAACTAAACTAGATTTTGCAAGTCTTGAGATGATGTCCTACACTTAGTTAACTTGATTCTTTGATCATAACCCTAGCTTAACCTCAAATCCCTTTCTATAAAATTCTAACTTTCAATTAAATCATAATAATACCTAAATAAGTTTGATCTAAAGTAATTAAACAACAAAATAACTATAGGGTTAAGATTTATACCTCAAAAATTTGAGATCAAATTTACAAATTCATGGCCTCTAAAAATGGTTTCTTGCATCAAAATCCAAGCTAGATAGGTCGAGGAAAATGGATGAAGAATTTTCTATGAATTTGTGAGGTTTTATGAGGATTTTTTATGAAAAAATGGTGGAGTTTTGAGGTGGAAAAGAGATGGGGAAATGAAGGGCTGCTGCCTTGGTGTGCTCGGCCAAGGAGGGGAAGGGAGTGAGTGAGGAGAGTGTGTCATTTTCCAAGTCAATAACATCCATACCTCACTTATCTTATACCATACCTTATTATTTCTATTTAATATTAGATTAGAAATTGAGGTTGGAATGAGAAGTGGAAAAAGAAATTTGGGGGGGGGGGATGCTGGCTCCTTGGCCGAGCAAGGCTGGAAATGGTGTGTGTGTGAGAGAGAGAAATTCCAAAGTCAAACTCTCCCCATACCTCACTTATAATACACCATGCTCTTTAGTTTATTAATAATTTTCTTTAAATTTTATTTTCAATTTAAGTTCTACCTATAATTGTCTAGAAACATGGGGGAAATTTTTAAAGAAAGAACAAGTAACAAAGTGAGTGTTAGATGTGTCATGGTGCACTAAACTTGTATTAACCCATTCTAATTTGTAATTATCACCAATTTAGTGTATAAGTGTATGATTAAAATAATACTTAAAAATAATTAATTAAGGAAAATATTTAAGTAAACTAGCAATTAATAGGTGACTAATTAAATACCAAATACTAGCAATTAAATAGCTAGAATAAGTATATTTAAGTCTATGTTAAAAATTAATTATATCTTGGTTTTTACGGAAAACGCCAGTTATTTTACCGATTATCGGAAATTTCACCTAAATGATTTTTCAGAATGTTACAATCTTCCCCCCTTAAAGAAATTCGGTCCCCGAATTTAAAATTTAACTATGCTTACCCTCGAAGAGATGGGAATATTTCTTCCGCATCTCGTCTTCAGTTTCCCACGTGACCTTTTTCGCCGTTCGGGCCACGTCATGGAACCTATATGGACAATATGACCTCGGACCTCAGTTCCTTCACCTGCCGATCTAGAATGACTATTGGCTGCTCGGTGAACGAAAGATTGTGCTCCAGCTGGATCGTCTAATGCTGTATCACGCGAGAGGGGTCATGAAGGTACTTGTGGAGCATTGATACATGAAACACAGGGTGAATATCTGGAAAGCTGGGTGGAAGAGCCAAACGATAAGCAACCATGCAGACACGCTCGAGAATCTTAAAGAACCCACATATCTGGAACTAAGCCTTCCTTTTCTTTCTGAATCTCGACACGCCCTTCATCGGAGAAACCTTCAAGAAAACATGATCTACAACGACGAACTCAAGTCTGCGCCGACGTCGGTCTGCATAAGATTTCTGCATGCTCTATGCCGCTCTCATCCTATTCCAATTCAACTAAATATTTTTGGTCGTCTCCTGCTCAACCTGCGGTCCCAAATACTACTCTCACTGAGCTCTGTCTAACGAACGGGCGATCAACATCTCCTCCTATATAACGCATCGAAGGGTGCCATCTGAATCGTCTCCTGGAAGATGTTATTAGAAAAACTCTATCAAGGGCAAGTGGCGATCCCAACTGCCATAAAATCTAGGACGTAAGCTCGGAGCATGTCCTCACCAGTCTAAGAGGTCCGCTCTGATCGATCGTCGGTCTGCGGATAGAAAACTACAATTGAACTCAATCGGGTGTCCAAAGTCTCTTAATGTGTCTACAATAGTCGGCGGGTGAACTGGGTGCCTCTGTCGGACACAATACAAGTTGTAACTCTATGTAGTCACACAATCTCATCAACATATACCTGAGCATACTAAACTGTTAGTGTATATGCCCTAGAGGCCATTACTGTATCATACTAGCTTGTATATTACTTAATGGAAGCTTGGGATATTCACAGTTGTATAGACAATCTTGCTCAATATGGTAGTATGCTATTTGGTTTGTTTCTACTTCGATATGTGCATGTGTTTCTTTTAGCATATCACTTATACATATTAGTAGAGCCCTTAGGATCTTTGCTTGATTACCAGCGTTGTGATGGCAGTCACACTAGTGGGGGCTGGGTAATCTACAAGCACATCCTTATACAGGTCCCTAGTCGTAGGACTATCGAGACGGGGCATCGATACTCCGGAGTAGACTAGCGTATACGCTTCTCATCCCAGCTCGGGAGGTGGTCTGTCCCACAGCCATCAGTACGTCGTACTGGAGATAGTATGCGGGTGCTCGTTAGGTTACGAGTACACTGGACAGGACTCGTCGGGAATTGTTGGATGGTATTATACCTATCGTCAGTTATCAGTTCCCAGGTGACATGAGTACAGCTTAGTCCGTTGACTTGACACTGTCACTTCGCCTCTAGTGTGTTCCCATTGTACTTAGATTACTACCCTACCACGGCTCAAAGGAGTCGTGCAAACAGGTAGTAGTTGGGTGCAGTCCCGAAGCACTTGGAGGCAGTGACGGTTAGACAGGATTCGTCTCTCCCGGTATTGGGGGTTGACATCGCGCTGTGTCTAGGAGAGCCATTACATGAGTAGTCCCTGGCCAGGGCAAGCGAGATATACTGGTAGGTTTCCAGTGTTATCTCAGGGTGTTCTGGGCTTCACTCCGACACGACTTGTACCGCTATTGGGGGACTGACGTTCACCACCCTTAGGCCGGCCATACGATATATCAGACGAACGGACCGGATTGTACGGAGATTGTCACATACAGGTTCAGTAGGAGTTCGGATGGGTTTATCTCATCGGCCTTCTTATCGACATCTACCTGGGGATCGTTACGTACAGCTAGTACCGTTTGCGGTCTGTGGTTAAACCCACTGCCAGCGTAGTGTCGAGTCTTTAGAGTCCCACACAAAGAGTTTCCCTGCACTGAGCGAAACGTGTAGAGGCCGTATGGTTTTACGGCAGGGCTGCGATCACTTACGTGCACTTGTGTGCGTATGCTGTTCGGGCAGGCGATACTAGTGGGCTTTGGTTTAAGCCGGATCCTAATATTGCATGGATGGATTCGTTTTGTCTTCTGTGCATTCTCATTCTACGGAATGCGGATGCGGGTGTGTATGCACAGTTTTATGGAGCGATGAAGGGGGAGGTGCCTCATTAGGGTTTTGGCAGATGGTTCGACCAAAACCGCTATGTGACAGGCTCATTAGGGTTTTGGCAATTCGTTCGGTTCAAAACCATTATGAGCCGGAGACATTACTTACTAATCTTTTCAGTGATAATTTTATGATGGCTAATTGCTTTGACCATTTGACCACCTTGACCACTCTTGACTTTGTTGACCCGTTGACCCGTTGACCAAAGTTGACGTTGACCTTCATGAAAGGTCTACACTCTTCTTTGGTTTTCTTTTTCATTTTGGATTATGATAATGGTCATGTCAATGTAGCCATCAACTTTATCATGATAGGATTTGTAATGATGTGGTTTAGTATTATTGCAACCATGGTGCCTTGTTTCTTTAGTTAATAATTTCATTTTCTCTTTTCTCATTCTCTCTCTTGCAAGTGAGAAGAAAGAAAGAGAGCTCCATGGTTGCTTGATCTCCTTCATCTTCCTCCTCTTGAAATATTCTTTTGATCTCATGTGTTGAGAGAAAAAGAATCCACATAGACAAATACTTCCATCAACCTCCTCTACATAACCGAGGACTTCAAGACTAGCGATCTTGTTGCCTTAGTTGCCTCGGCTCGAGGTGGAGCTCGGTGTACATCTCTCGGGTGGATCGTCTTCGACTCAAGATGGCCGCGGAGGTGACCAAGATCCGGATCGACCCTTGGAGCGTGGATGGGTGAGCCGGACAGCGGAGAGAAGATCTGAAGGACCGGTTTCGTGAGGTATAATTTCTACGGCATAGTAGTTAACGCCTCTAGTAGTTTGTTAGTTTCTAGTTTAGCAAAGATCCGGCTTTTAGTCCATGTTGCCTTCGCGCCAAAAATTGTTTTTCGCCGTTTCCTCCTCCCCGTAAGAACCGGGGTGAGCAACGTGGACTTACAGTGGTATCAGAGCCTAGCTAAACATAAACTAGCAAGTTAGAAAAGTGTTTAGAATATCAATCGGAAAAAATTCGCAAAACAAATCCGGAAAATTTAACTTTCTGCCGATTTTTTATACTGTTCAAAAAGTAATTTAAAATATATGAAAAATCGGCTCAAGGTTTTCTAAAGACACAGACCAAAAATGGTTCACTGAACCGATCAAAGCGCCGCGGTTCCGCGGCAAGAACATGCTTCTTGCCGCGGATCCGCGGCTGAGTTGAATCGGCCGTGGACCGAGTTTGGTGCAGTGTGCTTAGTTGGCTGTTTTGGGATTTTTAGTACATGTTGTTTCTACCCAGATTTTCCAGAGAACAAATTGATTTTTGGGGTGGTTACAAATCCGTATTTTTATCGATATTCCGTAGACTTTGGCAAATGGATATTATCTGTGATGTGATATATGTATTCAACGTCTGTTATTCGCTATACGTTGATTAGTGAGGGTTATACATATCTGTGATCTGTAATGTTGATGGTTTGTGTATATGAATTCGTTGGATTGTCGCGGATGAATAGCCGGGGGTTGTGAGATGAGAGTTTTCTTATTCTTTCAATTCGTGTAATATGTAAATTGATGTAATATTATTTGTTTGGCCGCACAACCGGGTCGGGGTTGTAGCCGTTATTGTATAATTTCTTTTTACTGTTTTTGCTCCTAGGATAGACCCAAGGTGGGGTGCACAAACTACCGGGTATCTCGAAGTGCCGAGTGGCCTACTCACAGTGTTGAGGGATTTTGCTTCGCTTCGGGTATTTGGCGGGTAGTTTGCCGCACCCATAGGGGTCTAGGGTGGGGTTTTAGCTATTCATCGCGACCGTGTAATCCGTTCTTCGTTACAGGCTCGTACGAATTGCAGATTCCTAGTATATCCAATATATTCATCTGTGATCTGGAATGGCTATCATTGCATGTGACGAATGTTTATATATATCTATATGATATCTATTTAGGCGTTGCTTATGTTTTGCATCCGCGCTAGTCCAGCCCCCGCTCTGTCGTTATTTAAGTAACCTAACGGGTGATGACGGGACCCCGTGGCGAATGCGGATGGCATAAGTGTACGTCATATTTTCGTTGTTTTCTGCAATGGTAGGATTAAATGATGGGACGCATTGGAATTAATGCAAGAAAATAAACCAAGTAAATGTCGTTGGAACACTTTCAAAACCACTCGGTTCTTTTCAAAAGCCAGCTTTTAAACGCGGAGCTTGAACCACTCCATTTAAAAGCTATCAGGTTCCTTCGATTATATCAAGTTCACTACGTTCACGGTTTCGCTAAAACCATTCGTATCCCTCCGTCATGTCAGTTAATTAGTCTGTAGTATTCAAGCTATGTATTTTGACCTTCGCCAAGGCATAGTGATTGGTAGCTGCTGAATATTTATCTGTAGCTTAGATAGATGCGTTGGTTTGGGACAGTCGTACTACTATTTTGTCCTTCGTCAAGGGTATGTACGGGTGGGTTCAAATTAACCTGGACAATGACGGGTGGAACTTGACATGTGACTTATGATATGTTGGCCTTCGTCAAGGTCATAAGAGCATGGGGCAAAAATCCACATCGGGAGTTTTAAAAGAACTGAAACTTGCTAGCGCTGCATACCATTTGGAGTGTGATGATTCTGATAGGATTCCTTCAGTTTTGTCACGCGATGATATTTGGATCCTGATCCTACTGTGAGTATATGCTACTCCTCCGGAACTTTCTCACTTAACGATCAATGCTATAAACCAAGTAGGTGTCTAGAAAGGTGTTAGCGGGGCTACGCCCACAGGGAAAAGAGGTTATTTAATTAAGGAACTTCACGAAAGCGTTGGAAAACCTCCCTCGAAGTACCGACACCAGCCTGGCTGAACGGTTAAGCAAGTATTGTACGGTGAGATTGATCCCGACTAATTCTTCCGTTATGGTTTGAGGAGGGATTCGAGAGACAGTGGGAGCCATCCTGTTTAGATAAATTAAAAACCAATCTAAACTTGCAAGAGCATCATGCTAAAGTGTATTCTTCTCTCCTCTCTCTTAATTGCAGCGACCCAGTGACCAGACATAGGTTACATCTAGATAATAAAATGACTGAATCTGACTGTTATGACTGACAAAGGTCTGTCCAGATGTCCATTGCCCATGACAAGCTGGGACACCTCTTAACTAATCCAACCCCTGTCGTCTCAGGTCCAGTTTTCCCTGTCACGGATATTGATATCCGTAGGACATCGGAAGAAGACTGTACGAAAGCCAAGTGCCTCGTGTTGGCCTCAGTTGATGGTGCAAACCAGAGGCAGCACGAGAAGATGGACTTAGTTTCTATCTTCCTCCATAACAAAGATTTATATGGAGAGCAATCTCGTATCGCAAGATATGAGACCTCGAACGGATTGCTTCCAGCGAGGTTGGCTATCGGATCAACTGTAAGGGGCAACGTCCTTACAGAGACCAGCTCTTTTGAGCTCTTGGACCTGAAGACCACGTTGAAGAACGGATCAGATGCTGACTTAGTTCAACAGTCTCTACCTACTACCCTGAAGGAAACCAGGGAAGTAGAAAGAAAGGGAAGGGCAGAAGTTTCGGGACTGGATGTACTAAAAGAAGGATGTTCATATTGTTACAGAAATGAACATTGGCAGAAGGATTGCAGGGCTTGTATAGCCAGTAGCCAGAATTCGAAGCATGTTGTGGCTTCGGCTTCGGCTTCGGCTTCGGGTGTGTTTGTAATAGAGAACTGTATGTCAGTTAACCCTACTTGCTGGGTATTGGATACCGAATCAGGATCTCATATCTGTAATTCGTTACAGGCTCTGAGAAACCGTAGGGTTATCAGGAAAGGTGATATGACTCTCAGGGTTGCTAACGGAATGAGCATGTATGCTGAATCCGTAGGGGAATATCATCTAGGACTGACAACTAGGCAGATATTGATTCTGCGTGACTGTTTTTATGTACCAGGTGTGACATGTAATATCATATCTGTATCCTTACTTTCTAAGGAAGGATATGATTTTACTTTTGTAAGCGATTTAGTAAACATCCACCTAAATCAAGTTCTGATTGGGTCAGGTACATTAGAAAACGGTATATACGTATTAAATCAAGCTCAGATTTTCAGTGTCCAGAACACACTTAAAAGAATGTCTCCGGAATTAAATCAGGCTTTCTTATGGCATTGTAGACTGGGTCACATTAATGAAACACGGTTGACAAAGTTACATAAAGAAGGATACTTGGATCCGTTCGAGTACCAGTCTTATGCCACTTGTGAATCTTGTCTCATGGGAAAGATGATAAAGACTCCGTTCACTGGACACGGAGAAAGAGCAAGTGAGCTCTTGGGACTCATACACAGTGATGTGTGTGGTCCAATGTCTACAAATGCGCGAAGTGGTTATTCATACTTCATTACTTTCACAGATGATTTCTCTAGGTATGGGCATGTCTTCTTGATGAAGCAAAAATACGAGGCCTTTGAGAAATTTCGGGAATACAAGAATGAAGTTGAAAAACAAACAGACAAAAGTATCAAGACACTGAGATCTGATCGAGGTGGTGAATACTTGAGTGCCGAGTTTCTGGGCTACTTAAAAGAGAATGGAATTCTCTCTCAGCTTACTACTCCATACACACCACAACACAACGGTGTATCGGAAAGTAGGAATCGAACCCTATTGGATATGGTTCGTTCCATGATGAGTAAGGCTGAGTTGCCGCGATCCTTCTGGGGTTTTGCACTAGAATCAGCTGCATATCTCTTGAACAAGGTTCCTTCCAAGACTGTGCCTACCACACCATATCAGATGTGATGTGGGAAGAAACCCCATCTTCAATATCTGAAGATATGGGGATGTCCAGCTTTTGTAAAAAAGCAGCATGCGGACAAGCTCGAGGCACGCTCATTACTGTGTAAGTTTGTGGGATACCCAAAGAACTCCAGAGGGTATTTCTTCTATTACGCAGAGGAACAAAAGGCTTTTGTTTCTCGTCATGCCCACTTTCTGGAACATCAGTTTTTAGAGAAATGTGAAAGTGGGAGCGTAGTAGAACTGGAAGAAATTCCAGAACCACAAGCTATTACTGAAAGCTTGGAAGAACCAGAAGGTTCGGGAGAACAGGACATCCCAGTGCCACTCCGCAGGAGTAGTAGGCAGTCTCATCCGCCCGAGAGATACTACGGTTTTCTCATAGACGGGGATAGAGAGGATTGCACCATTGACTATGGTGAACCTACTAGCTTCCAGCAAGCCATTCAGAGCGGTGACTCGGTAAATGAATGGATGCAATGCGGACCGAGATGGAGTCCATGTACACCAACAAAGTTTGGACTTTGGACTTTGCTCCAGAAGGGGTAAAACCCGTAGGCTGCAAATGGATCTTCAGAAAGAAGATTGGTGTAGATGGGCAGATTGAAACCTATAAAGATAGACTTGTAGCAAAGGGTTTTCATCAAAGACCTGGTTTGGACTATGACGAGACCTTTTCTCCAATGGCTATGCTCAAATCCATTCGGATCCTTCTTGCCATTGCTGCCTTCCACGATTATGAGATCTGGCAGATGGACGTAAAGACGGCTTTCCTAAATGGAAATTTGGAAGAGTGAGTCTTTATTGATCAGCCGGAGGGATTCATTCAGAGTGGGAGCAGCGGTAAAGTGTGCAAGTTGCTCAAGTCCATCTATGGACTGAAGCAGGCATCGCGGAGTTGGAACATCTGCTTTGATGATACCGTCAAGGAATTCGACTTTATCAAAAACCCAGATGAACCATGCATTTACAGTAAGATTGTAGGGATAGCTGTGGTATTTCTCGTCTTGTACGTGGATGACATTCTCCTAATAGGAAATGATATTCCTATGCTACAGTCAGTCAAAGGATTCTTGTCGCAGAGGTTCTCTATGAAGGACCTGGGCGATGCCAACTACATTCTGGGGATCCAGATCTATCGTGATAGATCAAAGAGGATGTTGGGACTTACACAGTCGAGGTACATAGACACCATACTAAAACGATTTAGTATGGAAGATTCCAAGCGTGGTAATCTACCGGCTTGTCACGGAATCACCCTCTCCAAAGAGATGTCTCCCAAGACTGATTTGGAAAGGGCTCGCATGTCATCTATACCCTACGCATCTGCGGTAGGCTCTATAATGTATGCGATGTTATGCACCAGACCAGATGTAGCATACGCATTAAGCGTTGTAAGCCGGTATCAGTCGGACCCAGGGGAGAAACACTGGATAGCAGTAAAGAACATTCTCAAGTACCTGAGAAGGACTAAGGAGATATTCTTGGTGTATGGCGGAAAAAACCTCCAGATCGAGGCCTTTGCTGACTCCAGCTTCTAGAGTGATCAGGATGACTCCATGTCCATGTCGGGTTGTGTCTTTACCCTCAATGGAGGGGCGGTTTTCTAGAAGAGCTCCAAGCATGAAACTGTTGCTAACTCAACTATGGAAGCGGAGTACATAGCTGCTTGCGATGCCGCAAAAGTAGCTGTCTGGATGAAGAAGTTCCTCACGGAGCTTCAGGTGGTTCCTACCAGTGTTGATCCAATACCGCTGTATTGTGACAACAACGGCGCTATAGCTTTAGCGAAGGAACCCAGGTCCCATCAGAAGTCCAGGCACATTTTGAGGCCGTATCACCTGATCAGGGAGATCGTAGATCGCCGGGAGATCGAGGTGAAGAGAGTAAATACGGAAGATAACACTGCAGATCCACTCACGAAGGCCCTACCCCAGACTCAGTTCGAGCGGCTGATCGAGATGATAGGTCTTCGATACGCCAGTACATAGCCTTAGTGCAAGTGGGAGATTGTTAGTGTATATGCCCTAAAGGCCATTGCTGTATCATACTAGCTTGTATATTACTTAATGGAAGCTTGGGATATTCACAGTTGTATAGACAATCTTGCTCAATATGGTAGTATGCTACTTGGTTTGTTTCTACTTCAATATGTGCATGTGTTTCTTTTAGCATATCGCTTATACATATTAGTAGAACCCTTAGGATCTTTGGTTGATTACCAGCGTTATGATGGAAGTCACACTAGTGGGGGCTGGGTAATCTACAAGCACATCCTTATACAGGTCCCTAGTCGTAGGACTATCGAGACGGGGCATCGATACTCCGGAGTAGACTAGCGTATACGCTTCTCATCCCAGCTCGGGAGGTGGTCTGTCCCACAGCCATCAGTACGTCGTACTGGAGATAGTCTGCGGGTGCTCGTTAGGTTACGAGTACACTGGACAGGACTCGTTGGGAACTGTTGGATGGTATTATACCTATCGTCAGTTATCTGTTCCCAGGTGACATGAGTACAGCTTAGTCCGTTGACTTGACACTGTCACTTCGCCTCTAGTGTGTTCCCATAGTACTTAGATTACTACCCTACCACGGCTCAAAGGAGTCGTGCAAACAGGTAGTAGTTGGGTGCAGTCCTGAAGCACTTGGAGGCAGTGACGGTTAGACAGGATTCGTCTCTCCCGGTATTGGGGGTTGACATCGCGCTGTGTCTAGGAGAGCCATTACACGAGTAGTCCCTGGCTAGGGCAAGCGAGATATACTGGTAGGTTTCCGGTGTTATCTCAGGGTGTTCTGGGCTTCACTCCGACACGACTTGTACCGCTATTGGGGGACTGACGTTCACCAGCCCTAGGCCCGCCATGCGATGTATCAGACGAACGGACCGGACTGTACGGATATTGTCACATACAGGCTCAGTAGGAGTTCGGATGGGTTTATCTCATCGGCCTTCTTATCAACATCTACCTGGGGACCGTTACGTACAGCTAGTACCGCTTGTGGTGCCAGCGTAGTGTTGATTCTTTAGAGTCCCACACAGAGAGTTTCTCTGCACTGAGCGAAACGTGTAGAGGCCGTATGGTTTTACGGCAGGGCTGCGATCACTTACGTGCACTTGTGTGGGTATGCTGTTCGGGCAGGTGATACTAGTGGGCTTTGGTTTAAGGCGGATCCTAGTATTGTATGGATGGATTCGTTTTGTCTTCTGTGCATTCTCATTCTACGGAATGCGGATGCGGGTGTGTATGCACAGTTTTGTGGAGCGATGAAGGGGGAGGTGCTTCATTAGGGTTTTGGCAGATGGTTCGGCCAAAACCGCTATGTGGCAGGCTCATTAGGGTTTTGGAAATTCGTTCAGTTCAAAACCATTATGAGCCGGAGACATTACTTAGTAATCTTTTCAGTGATAATTGTTGGAGATAGTGCCCTCATAGTCAATTATTGGATCGCAGGTACGTGATTGCAATGATTGCGGAGGACCTATCCCGGAAGGACAGTCTTACTCAAGATGATAGTATGCTATCTGGTTTGCCTTTATCAGTCATGTACATGTTCAGGTGACTGATTGCATGTTACACTTTGATAGAGCCCTTAGGATCTTGCTTTACTACCAACAGTATGATGGCGATCATATACGTGAGAGTTGGGTAGTTTATATGCATATCCTTAATTGTGGTCCCTAGTCGTGGGAGTTTCGAGACAGGGCATCGATACTCCGGAGTAGACTAGTGTGTACAGTCGAGACCCCGACGAGGGGCGGTGGCCGGTCTCACAAGCCACTGGTGTCAGTTGGATCACCTAAGATGTATACAGGTGCTCATTGGGTTATGAGTACACCGGACAGGACTCGCCGGGAATCTGCTAGTTAGTATTATATCTACCGTCAGATAGCAGTTCCCTGGTAACATGTGTACAGGTTAGTTCATCGACCTGAGGTCGTCATTTGTCTCGTGTGAGTTCCCACTGTGCTTTGATTTCTACCCTACCACGGCTCAAAGGAGTCGTGCAAACAGGTAGCTTTTGGGTACAGTCCCGAGCCATATGGAGGCACGTGAGCGGATCAGCAGGGGATTCGTCTCTCCCGGTATTGGGGGCGAGATCGTGCTATGTCTAGGAGAGCCATTACACAAATCCATGGCCATGGTAGGAGATTTACTGGTAGGTACTCCAGTAGTATCTCAGGGTGTATTGAGGCTTCACTCCGACACGACTTATACTGCTATTGGGGGTCTGACGTTACTAGTCCCCTAGGCGGATATGCGATACTCATTGACGAACGGACCGGACTGTATATACATTGTCACTGTTAGGCTCAGTAGGGTTTTCGGAGGAGTTCGCTCATCGGTCTCCCTTGAGTTTGCTCCTCGGCCACCCTTGAGGTCAGTCCATGGGCAGCCGTTACGCATAGCTAGTGCCGCTGACGGTTTGTGGTTAAACCCACTGCCAGGGTGCTGACGAGTCATTAGAGTCCCCCACAGACAGTTTCCCAAGTTCGGGCGAAACGTTGTAGAGGCCGTATGGTTTTTTGGCAGGGTTCGGAAATGCACGTGCGTTTACGCACGTATTATTTTTCGGGCAGATAATACTGGTCGGCTTTGGTTTAAGCCGGATCCGAGTATTATATTGAGTAGGTATAATATCTTTGTCTCAGTTGCATTTGTATTCGGTTGTAATACAAATGCGGGTATATTTATACAGTTTCGGGGTTGTCCTGAAATTCGTTTCAGGATCACTTTTGGAAGTTGCCAGTTTCCAGTTTTCTATCAGCCGTCTTTTAATATTCGGTTAAAGACGGATTTATCTTTTCTTGGATGTGGTGAGTCAGTGCTTCTAGAAGCTTCTAGAAGGTTCTAGATGATGACTAGGCTTCATGACTCATTAGTGCATTAATGGTTTTTTGATGACTAACCTAATGACTCATGCTTTGTTATTAATGGGTTTTGTTTTCCTTAGGATATTTGTTCATAATATCTTTTGCTTGAGGTCACCCCCCTTCTCCTACGGTCACCCCCCTCTTCCTATAAGAGGCCGGCCCCCTCTCTCTCCTCATACACTCTCTCACTTGATAGTTTTTCATGGTTGTAAAAAGGATATGATAGATTTTCGGGGTGTATGGAATTCACAGCTCATTTCATTCCATCACCCGATTCCCTCGGCAACTTCATTAACCGATCGTCCACGGATTTGGACGAAGTGAGACAAAGTCATCTACTCATTCTTTACATCAATCTTGGTCGTCTCTTTTAGCAAACTTGACGATCGAGTTGCCTCGAGTCAGAGGCGGGAGCCCGTTTAAAGAACCGATCATGTGGTGCCACCTCGACGAGGATATCGGAGATCGACGAGATCGGAGCAGCCGCAACGGAGCGTGGGATGATGGTTGAAGAACGAAGGACTCGGAACGTTCGGTATAACATTCTTACACTCTTTACAGTTTGTTAGTTTAGCAATAATGGCAGATCCGGGTTAAAGTATACGATAGCGCCAGTTAAAAGTTTTTTGTTCCGCATTTGGCGTCTGTAGACTGCCGGGTGTTAGTTATGTATATGCCCTAGAGGCCATTGTTGTACATTTGATGTATATTATAATGGATGCTTGGTTATATATAGAGAAGACTTTCTTGCTCGTCATGATAGTATGCTATTTGGTTTCACTTTATCTTAACATGTTGACTTGTATTGGTTTACTGTTTTACTCTCACATGTTGATAAAGCCCTCAGGATCTGTACTCGACTACTGGGACTATGATGAGATCATACTAGTGGGGCCGCGGTAGTCGATGAGTACATCCTATAACTGTTCCTAGTCGAGGGTATATCGAGACAGGGCATCGATACACCAGAGTAGACTAGCGTATACGCATCTTGACCCATATGATGGGCGATGGATGATCCCATATCCATCGGTGTTAGACATCAGAGATGGTGTACGGGTGCTCAGTGGAGACTGGGTACACTGGACGGACTCGCCGAGAACTCCCAGATGGTGATATACCACACGTCAGATGGCAGTTCACCGGTGACACAGGTACAGGGTAGTCTGTAGACCCGAGATCGTCATGGAGTCTTGTGTGATTCCCACTGTGCTTTGATTTCCACCTTACCACGTCCAAGAGGGCGTGCAAAACGGTGGCTTTTGGGTACTGTCCTGAATCACATGGAGGCAATGAGCGATAGGAGGGGATTCGTCTCTCCCGGTATAGGGAGTTGATGTTGTGCTGTGTTCGATTGGCTATAACTGGAAGTCCCTGGCCAGGGCTGATATAGAGATTTACTGGTAAGTGTTACTAGTAGTTTCTCGACCCGTTATGAGCCATACATCGACACGACTTATCGGTTACTGGGGTCTGACGTATACCACCCATAGACTTGATATGCGACATATCAGACGAACAGACTGGTCTGTACGGCAGTGTTACTGGTTGGATTCACAGGAGAACGCACATGCTAGCTTGTTGATCTTCTGATCGCTCAATACCTGGGTGGCTGTTACGTTTAGCTGACCGCTTGCAGCTTGTGGGTGTTTGATATGATCATCACCTGCTACCGGCGTATTGACGATTCTTTAGAGTCCTACACAGAGGTTTCTTGGCTCAGGCGAAACAGAGTAGTGGCACATATGTGATATGCGCAGGAGCGAGAATAATGCGATATGGGATACCGTATTATATTCTCGCGATTTATGGATATGAATCGGGTCATCGGATCAAGTGTTGATTCGATGAATCGGTACATGATATATTAGCCGGTTGTATTCGATATAGCCGGATCGTCGGATCAAGTGTTGATTCGATGATTTAATATATAATAATATATATGATATATTATTATATTAACTAATATTGGCTTACTTTATTATTTCATTTTCTCAGTGGATGATACATTGATATATATGAGATATATGTTAATTGTATTATTTTCTTTTGTTGCAAATATATAATATATATATGATATATATTATTGTGACATGATATGATTAATTGTTAAACTTGTTTAAGGATGATTAATTCAGGTTAGGGTTTGATTAGGTTTAGTTGCTTCAAGTTCTTTCTAGAAGCAATTTTCTTTTGTCATTTGTAAAGATATTTTGTGATGACACTTTTTTAACTTAACCAAACCCTAACTCTAGATATTTCTCTACTTGTTCTCATCCAATCATCCTTGACCATGGTTAATAATTCAATCATATGTTTATATTTCTATTCATCACAAAAGGAAATGATTATCATTATCTTTTGATTATCCATTATCTTCTAATTCTTCTCTCTTGAAGAAGCTCTCTTGAAAATTCTTATGTGATGAAAGATTATGAGAAAATGATATAAAAAGAAAGCTAAATTACTACTCTCTCATCCTCATCTCATATAGCCCATGGGATTAGTGTGTTCACTTCTTTAAGAGTGAGATAGCTTGAGTTCTTTGAAACCTCGAGGTAGATCATCGGAGATTTGGAATACGACGAGCTAGAATGGATCGTTCGAGTCGTGGAGCCTCTCATGAGTCCGGGAGATCGTGGATCGCGGCAAAAGGACTTCTACTCGGAGCTTGTGAAGTGAAGGAGCGGACTACAAAGGTTGTAATCCCTCACACTTAGATAAAAGTTATCATCTTGCATATTAAACCCTAATAATCTAGCAAAGATCCCGGCTTTGGGTTGTTCGGCACGTCTAAAATTTAATCCGGGCATGTTTGATGCCTTAAGAACCTTCACAAGAGTGCCTAGGAACCCTACAGTGGCATCAGAGCCTAGCTAGAGCATTAGGCGATGTGTTTACGAAGTTAAAACTCCGATCGAACCCGAAACGACGGAAAAAACCCCCTCTCTGGAAATTTTTTAAAAATTGGGATTTTTCTGAATTAAAAATATGTAAAAAATCAGTAGGCAATTATAAGAATTACCATAAAATCCGAGCCTCTAATTCCACCGAACAGCGGCGGAAGCGTGGCACAAGCATGGATTGCGCGGCGCTTCCGCGGCGGAACAGTAAGATCAGGACACGTGGCTTTGATGGTAATTCCCGTAGGTACTTGCTGACCATTCTGGATATTTTTATTCTGTTCCATGTGTTTAAAATTCTGGGGTTTGTTTTGTAATAGTAGACTCGATCGGAATATTTAAGTTCGTATTTCTTTCCGGATATCTAGAAATTGTTAAACTAGTTGAACGGATATCATTAACCGACTTTTTCCCGGCACGGCAAACTTTCAAGCGTTGAATTTTTAATGGGTTTAAATCTTTCGGAAAATTGTACAAGTTAAGCGGTGGACCCTCTAGAAGACAACAAACCTTAACTCGATTATGTGACCGTCTTGAACTGCCTTTTGAACCTTCGGGTTTGGGGCAGTACGGCGTGCCACATGTGAGGCGTTGGCTTGGCCCTTCTACGGCTGGATCACTGGTACTGTGACATATTCTGGGATTATTTGAACTCCTCTCAAGAGTTGAGCACTTCGGGAAATTTTGGGTTTTTGATTATCTGTTCAAATAGTTTAATACCGTATATTTATCTGGAATGTGATACAATATATGGAATTCATAGAGTTAGGCATGAAATACGAAGTATGTGATATTTCGAATTTACGATGTCTAAAGTGATTGTGGATTCCAAATATTATAGTTTTACACTTTCTTTTCTGTGACCGTAAGTGTAATATGTGATATCGCCGGTTTCGTTGCTATATGTCAACGACAATTGGGATGCGCATATTTACTTACGTTGATGATATGAGATATTATGTGTTGCTGTGATATGTTATATTGGATCGTCGCGTTCAGAATAGCCGGGGGTTTTATGTGAGATGAGGGTTTTTATTTTCATTCATGTAAAATTCATTTGTAATGTAATATTCTTTTATTTGGGGCACTTCCAGGATGCGGTTGCTGTCACCAGTGTATATTATTTACTTTTCCGCATTAGGTAGACCCAAGGAGGGGAGCACAAGTAACCGGGTTCTAGGGTCCAGTGGGAGGCCATCTCGAGGAGTCGAGACCGGGTCTCCTAACCCTAGAATTGGCAGTGTTACTTGCCGCTCTCGTAGGGGTCTTGGGATGTGGGTTTGGCTATTCGTCGCGACCGTGGAATCCGTGTTTTATACAGGCTCGTATTGAAAACACGGACGTCCTAGTATATCCAATATTTCATATATGTTCTTCTGCTGCAATGTTCTGTGATGAGATCATATTACTGCCTGAGACGAATGCTTATACTATATATATATGCTGATATATAAATATTACTGCTTTCGTTTCTTCTGTGATGCTTAGGAAGCATAAGCTGATGGGATTATTATTAATGAGATTAATAAAAGAAAAGAAACCTAAAGATGTTGTAGAATCAAAAACTTTCTAAAAGGGGTAGCTACAGTTTTGCTTTGCACAGTGATATATATGATATATCCTGCACCTTATTCGATGAGGAAAGGACCGAGATCCCTTCACCGGGAGTGACTCCTTTAGCAAAACTGGCAGATGCTACAAAACGCGGTTTGTCTTATGATTGCTTTTAGAGTTTTGCTTTGCACAGCGGTATATATGATATATCCTGCACCTTATTCGATGAGGAAAGGGCCGACGATCCCTTCACCGGGAGTGACCCCTTTAGCGAAACTAAGAAAAGCCTAAAAAACACTCCTTTTTCAAAACTTCACTCGATTCTACGACGATATCATGTTCATTACGCTCAGGGTTTTCTGAAAAACCTGCGTAGCCCTCCGTCATTTCAGATAGATATTATTTAGTATTCGTGCTACGCTTGTTGGCCTGCGTCAAGGCGTAGTGTGCGGTAGCTAACTAATATATATCTGTTTATGCATATGATGCAGATTCGATTAGGGTAGTCGTGCGACTTTGTTGGCCTGCGTCAAGGGTCGTGCGGGTGGGTTTAATTGAATCAAGAAATGACGGGTTGAACTTGACTAGCGCACTATGGTTTGTTGGCCTGCGTCAAGGTCATAGGATGCTAGGGGTAAAAGCATTATCGGGAATTTCAAGTGTTGAAATTTGCAATGAGATTGCATACCTCCTATGAGATAGTTGGATCCTGATACCCACTGCGAGTAAGAGTTACTCCTGGGAGAGTTTTACACAAGACAACTAGCCGATCAAGTAGGTGTCTAGAAAAGTGTTAACGAGGTTACGCCTCTGGGAAAACGAGGTTTACTAATTAGGTCCGTGCGAAAGCACGGGGAACCTCCCTTAAAGTACCGACACTGATCTGGCTGAAAGATTGACGAAATTGTAGGGTGTAAATAATCCCGGCTAATCTTACCTTTTAGGGTTTTAAGGTAGATTTTATAAAAACAGTGGGAGACATCCTGATTAGATAAGATAATAACCAATCTAATCTTGCAAGAGCATACGCTAAAGTGTTTTCTTCTCTCTCTCTCCAGGTAGCGACCATTTCAGGCCATAATCAAGATAATAATATGAATGTATTGACTGAACCTAATTATTGTACTGAGCAAGGAAAAGTTGAACCCGTTCTTTCTTATAAGAGTTATAAGACTGAACAGGAAACATGAGAATATCTAGATTCTCACGCCGCCCATAAGAACATGCATGTTGATGCATCTTCTTCAGGTGTGTTAGTTATTGAGAACTGTTTCTCAGTTCACCCTACGTCCTGGGTATTAGATACCGGATCAGGATCCCACATATGTAAACAGTTACATGGGCTACGTAAAGGTAGAGAACTGGGAAAAGGTGATCATTCCGTTCAAGTAGGGAACGGTGCAAGTATTGTAGCCAAAGCAGTTGGCGAATATCACCTTGTATTACCAAGTCGTAATACACTGATTCTAAATGAGTGCTATTATATACCGAACATGATGTGCAACATTATATCAGTTTCTTTATTGAGTAAAGAGGGATATAATTTTGTAGTACAGGATAATGTTATGAACATATTCCTAGATCAAAAGTTGATTGCATCAGGCTCGTTACATAATGGCATATTCATTCTAAATCAGAATACATTCCTGAATATACAAAACACACACAAGAGGAAAAGTTCAGATATGAACGAATCCTTCTTGTGGCATTGTAGACTTGGTCATATCAATGCGACACGACTGGCTAAGTTACATAAAGATGGTTATTTGAATCCGTTCGAATTATCATCTTATGATACTTGCCATTCATGTCTCAAAGGAAAAATGACCAAAGCTCCGTTTAGTGGACACGGAGAAAGAGTTGCTGAACTCTTAGGACTGGTACATAGTGATGTATGCGGTCCCATGTCTACGCATGCCAGGAACGGTTCTTCCTACTTTATTACATTCACTGACGATCTCTCAAGATTCGGATATGTGTTCCTGATGAAAAACAAGTCTGAAGCTTTTGAGAAATTCAGAGAATATAAGCACGAAGTAGAGAACCAAACGGGCAAAAGTATTAAGATTCTTCGATCTGATCGAGGAGGTGAATACTTAAGCGGTGAGTTCCTAGATTATCTAAAAGAGAATGGGATTCTCTCTCAGCGTACTCCTCCTTATACACCACAGCACAACGGTGTATCTGAGCGGAGGAATCGCACCCTATTAGATATGGTGCGCTCTATGATGAGTACAGCTGAGTTACCTATTTCCTTCTTGGGGTATGCACTGGAGACAGCTGCAGACCTATTGAATATGGTTCCCACCAAATCTGTGCCAACCACTCCATATGAGATATGGAAAGGAAAGAGACCATATCATAATTATGTTAGGATATGGGGTTGTCCGGCATATGTAAAAACACAAAATCCGGACAAACTCAGCGCAAGGTCTATTCTGTGCAAGTTTATTGGATATCCCAAACATTCGCGAGGGTATATCTTCTACCACACCGAAGAACAAAAGGTGTTTGTTTCTCGGCACGCCACCTTTTTAGAAAAGGAATTTCTTGAAAAAGAAATTAGTGGCTCTGAGGTAGAACTGGAAGAAGTTCCAGCAGAACAAACTACAACAGATGATTTAGTGGAACCAGAGGATTCAGTAGTACCCGACGAACCCCAGCCTCTCCGCCGATCTAGTAGGGTTTCTCATCCACCTGAGAGATACTACGGTTTTCTCATTGATGGTGGAAGCGAGGACTGCATCATGGATGATGATGAACCGACTAGTTTCGAGCAGGCCATCACGAGTAGTGACTCTGTGAAATGGCTGGATGCAATGCGATCTGAGATGGAATCCATGTACACCAATAAAGTATGGATTTTAGAAAATGCTCCTGAAGGGGTAAAACACATTGGGAGCAAGTGGATTTTTAAAAAGAAATTTGGTGTAGATGGAAAAGTTGAGACTTTCAAAGCTAGACTTGTAGCAAAGGGTTTTCGTCAACGACCAGGTGTGGATTATGACGAAACCTTTTCTCCAGTGGCTATGGTTAAGTCCATCCGGATCTTACTTGCCATTGCTGCATACCATGACTACGAAATCTGGCAAATGGATGTTAAGACCGCCTTTCTAAACGGTGATTTAGAAGAGTGCGTGTACATGACTCAGCCAGAGGGCTTCGTAGATAGTGGGAGCAGCGGAAAGGTGTGCAAGCTGCTTAAATCCATTTATGGGTTAAAGAAAGCATCGCGGAGTTGGAACATCTGTTTTGATGTTGTAGTCAAAGAGTTTGACTTCATCAAAAATATAGATGAACCTTGTATCTATAAGAAGGTAGCAGAGGGTAAGGTTGTCTTCCTCGTATTGTACGTGGATGACATACTCTTGATAGGAAATGATATTCCTATGCTGCAATCAGTCAAGCTCTTCTTATCACATAGATTCTCAATGAAAGATCTAGGTGATGCCTCCTGCATATTGGGAATCATGATCTATAGAGATAGATCTAAACGGATACTGGGATTGTCCCAATCCAGGTACATTGACACCATACTAAAGAGGTTTAGTATGGAAGAATCCAAACGTGGGAATCAGCCCACGATATCTGGACTCACTCTCTCCAAAGAGATGTCTCCCAAGACTGATTTGGAGAGAGCTCGCATGCAAGGGATACCCTATGCTTCGGCAGTAGGCTCTATCATGTATGCGATGCTATGTACCAGACCCGATGTAGCATACTCACTAAGTGTAGTGAGTCGGTATCAAGCAGATCCAGGAGAGAGTCATTGGAAAGCAGTGAAGAACATTCTCAAGTACTTGCGAAGGACTAAGGAGATGTTCTTGGTGTATGGTAACGGAGAACTCCAGGTGGAGTCCTTTACTGATTCCAGCTTCCAAAGTGATAAGGACGACTCTAAGTCGCATTCGGGTTTTGTCTTCACCCTCAATGGAGGGGCGGTATGTTGGAAGAGTTCCAAACAGGATACCGTTGCAGACTCAACGATGGAGGCTGAATACATCGCTGCCAACGATGCTGCCAAAGAGGCTGTCTGGATCAAGAAGTTCATTAGTGAACTTGGTGTGGTTCCGTCCATTGAGCATCCAATACCTCTGTATTGCGATAACAATGGAGCTGTGGCTTTGGCCAAGGAACCCAGGTCCCATCAGAAGTCCAGACATATTCTGAGGCGGTATCACCTGATCAGGGAGATAGTTGATCGCCGGGAGATCGAGGTCAGGAGAGTAGATACGAAGGACAACACTGCGGATCCATTCACGAAGGCTATTCCCCAGATACAGTTTGAGAGATTATTCGGGATGCTAGGTATGAGATACTACAGCTGCTGGCCTTAGTGCAAGTGGGAGATTGTTAGTTATGTATATGCCCTAGAGGCCATTGTTGTACATTTGATGTATATTATAATGGATGCTTGGTTATATATAGAGAAGACTTTCTTGCTCGTCATGATAGTATGCTATTTGGTTTCACTTTATCTTAACATGTTGACTTGTATTGGTTTACTGTTTTACTCTCACATGTTGATAAAGCCCTTAGGATCTGTACTCCACTACTGGGACTATGATGAGATCATACTAGTGGGGCCGCGGTAGTCGATGAGTACATCCTATAACTGTTCCTAGTCGAGGGTATATCGAGACAGGGCATCGATATACCAGAGTAGACTAGCGTATACGCATCTTGACCCATATGATGGGCGATGGATGATCCCATATCCATCGGTGTTAGACATCAGAGATGGTGTACGGGTGCTCAGTGGAGACTGGGTACACTGGACGGACTCGCCGAGAACTCCCAGATGGTGATATACCACACGTCAGATGACAGTTCTCCGGTGACATAGGTACAGGGTAGTCTGTAGACCCGAGATCGTCATGGAGTCTTATGTGATTCCCACTGTGCTTTGATTTCCACCTTACCACGTCGAAGAGGGCGTGCAAAACGGTGGCTTTTGGGTACAGTCCCGAATCACATGGAGGCAATGAGCGATAGGAGGGGATTCGTCTCTCCCGGTATAGGGAGTTGATGTTGTGCTGTGTTCGATTGGCTATAACTGGAAGTCCCTGGACAGGGCTGATATAGAGATTTACTGGTAAGTGTTACTAGTAGTTTCTCGACCCGTTATGAGCCATACATCGACACGACTTATCGGTTACTGGGGTCTGACGTATACCACCCGTAGACTTGATATGCGACATATCAGACGAACAGACCGGACTGTACGGGAGTGTTACTGGTTGGATTCACAGGAGAACGCACAGGCTAGCTTGTTGATCTTCTGATCGCTCAATATCTGGGTGGCTGTTACGTTTAGCTGACCGCTTGCAGCTTGTGGGTGTTTGATATGATCATCACCTGCTACCGGCGTATTGACGATTCTTTAGAGTCCTACACAGAGGTTTCTTGGCTCAGGCGAAACAGAGTAGTGGCACATATGTGATATGCGCAGGAGCGAGAATAATGCGATATGGGATACCGTATTATATTCTCGCGATTTATGGATATGAATCGGGTCATCGGATCAAGTGTTGATTCGATGAATCGGTACATGATATATTAGCCGGTTATATTCGATATAGCCGGATCGTCGGATCAAGTGTTGATTCGATGATTTAATATATAATAATATATATGATATATTATTATATTAACTAATATTGGCTTACTTTATTATTTCATTTTCTCAGTGGATGATACATTGATATATATGCGATATATGTTAATTGTATTATTTTCTTTTGTTGCAAATATACAATATATATATGATATATATTATTGTGACAAGATATGATTAATTGTTAAACATGTTTAAGGATGATTAATTGAGGTTAGGGTTTGATTAGGTTTAGTTGCTTCAAGTTCTTTCTAGAAGCAATTTTCTTTTGTCATTTGTGAAGATATTTTGTGATGACACTTTTTTAACTTAACCAAACCCTAACTCTAGTTGTTTCTCTACTTGTTCTCATCCAATCATCCTTGACCATGGTTAATAATTCAATCATATGTTTATATTTCTATTCATCACAAAAGTAAATGATTATCATTATCTTTTGATTATCCATTATCTTCTTCTTCTTCTCTCTTGAAGAAGCTCTCTTGAAAATTCTTATGTGATGAAAGATTATGAGAAAATGATATAAAAAGAAAGCTAAATTACTACTCTCTCATCCTCATCTCATCTAGCCCATGGGATTAGTGTGTTCACTTCTTTAAGAGTGAGATAGCTTGAGTTCTTTGAAACCTCGAGGTAGATCATCGGAGATTTGGAATACGACGAGCTAGAATGGATCGTTCGAGTCGTGGAGCCTCTCATGAGTCCGGGAGATCGTGGATCGCGGCAAAGGGACTTCTACTCGGAGCTTGTGAAGTGAAGGAGCAGACTACAAAGGTTGTAATCCCTCACACTTAGATAAAAGTTATCATCTTGCATATTAAACCCTAATAATCTAGCAAAGATCCCGGCTTTGGGTTGTTCGGCACGTCTAAAATTTAATCCGGGCATGTTTGATGCCTTAAGAACCTTCACAAGAGTGCCTAGGAACCCTACACCGGGGCGCTAGCGTAGACTTACAATAATTTTATGATGGCTAATTGCTTTGACCATTTGACCACCTTGACCACTCTTGACTTTGTTGACCCGTTGACCAAAGCTGACCTTGACCTTCATGAAAGGTCTACACTCTTCTTTGGTTTTCTTTTTCATTTTGGATTATGATAATGGTCATGTCAATGTAGCCATCAACTTTATCATGATAGGATTTGTAATGATGTGGTTTAGTATTATTGCAACCATGGTGCCTTTTTTCATTAGTTAATAATTTCATTTTCTCTTTTCTCATTCTCTCTCTTGCAAGTGAGAAGAAAGAATGAGAGCTCCATGGTTGCTTGATCTCCTTCATCTTCCTCCTCTTGAAATATTCTTTTGATCTCATGTGTTGAGAGAAAAAGAATCCACCTAGACAAATACTTCCATCAACCTCCTCTACATAACCTAGGACTTCAAGACTAGCCATCTTATTGCCCTAGTTGCCTTGGCTCGAGGTGGATCTCGGTGTACATCTCTCGGGTGGATCGTCTTCGACTCAAGAAGGCCGCGGAGGTGAACAAGATCCGGATCGACCCTCGGAGCGTGGATGGGGTGAGCCGGACAGCGGAGAGAAGATCCGAAGGACCGGTTTCGTGAGGTATAATTTCTACAACATAGTAGTTAACGCCTCTAGTAGTTTGTTAGTTTCTAATTTAGCAAAGATCCGTCTTTTAGTCCATGTTGCCTTTGCGCCAAAAATTGTTTTTCGCCGTTTCCGCCTCCCCGTAAGAACCGGGGTGAGCAACGTGGACTTACATAAACGAATCCGAAGGTGGTTTTCACTGGCAGAATGTGAGTTGTTTTCGTCAATCGGTCTACAATCACTCAAATAGAGTCATACTCTCGACTGGTCCTAAGTAGACCCACAATAAATTCCATAGAAATTTGCTCATATTTCTACTCCGGAATGGATAAGGTTGTAACTTGCTCGCCGGCCTCTGATGCTCGTCCTTGACTTGCTGACAAGTTAGACATCTCGAAACAAAGTCTGTGACATATCTCTTCATCCATTCACACTAGTAGACTCCTCTCGAATATAGTACATCTTGGTGTAACCCGGATGAACACTATATACTAACTGATGCGCCACCTCTAAGATCTCGCGTCTCAATTCCTCGGAATCTGGCACACATAGTCGAGTCCTAATTCATAGCATTTCCTGATCGTCAATCATGAACTCTGGATCTCTACCATGTCGAACCTATTCTATGATCTCTGACAACGAATGTCATTGGAATGTGCCTCACGGATATTATCAAATAACCGTGGATGTGCACGGACACGGACAAGTTGTCCCCCGGTCGACGTAAATCGAACTGTACTCGGCTGTCATAAGGAATCTGCTAATCTGCTGTCGACTGTCTCAAACTTAGATCTCACTGCTGAAAGATATACTTTAAGCTTCTTGTGGTCCGTAAATATCTAGCACTACTCGTCATATAAGTACTGTCTCCAAATCTCAAGCGTAAAAATCACTGCAGCCTTCTATAAATCATGAGTAGGATAGCTCAGCTCGTGCTTCTTCAACTTGTTATTTATATGTAAACCCTAGAGGCCATTACTATACATGAGATGTATATTGTAGTGGATGCTTGGACATATATAGGGAGGACTTTCTTGCTCGGAATGATAGTATGCTATCTGGTTACTCTTTACCTTAACATGTACACCGATTGTCTCTCTGTTCCATGTTGGTAAAGCCCTTAAGATGTGTACTTAACTACCAGGACTATGATGTAGATTGTACTAGTGGGGACATGGTAGTCCATAAGTACATCCTTTAAGGTCTCTAGACGTGGGTGTATCGAGACAGGGCATCGATATACCAGAGTAGACTAGCGTATAGCTTCTCGACCCATATAGATGGGCGATGGATGATCCCATATCCATTGGTGTATGACATCAAAGATGATATACGGGTGCTCAGTGGAGACTGGGTACACTAGACGGACTCGCCGAGAACTCCCAGATGGTATTATACCTCACGTCAGATGGCAGTTCTCCGGTGACACTGGTACAGGTTAGTCTGTAGATCCGAGATCGTCATTGAGTCTTGTGTGATTCCCACTGTGCTTTGATTTCTACCTTACCATGTCCAAGAGGGCATGCAAAACGGTAGTTTTTGGGTACAGTCCCGAGTCACATGGAGGCAATGAGCGATATGAGGGGTTTCCTTTCTCCCGGTAATGGGGTTTGATGTTGCGCTGTGCTCGATTGGCCATAACAGGGAAGTCCCTGGCCAGGGATGGTTTAGAGATTTACTGGTAAGTTTTACCAGTAGTTTCTTGACCCGTTATGAGCCTCACATCGGCATGACTTATCGGTTATTGGGGTCTGACGTTTACTACCCCTGGACTTGATATGCGACATATCAGACGAGGAGACCGGACTGTACGGCAAGTGTTACCGTCAGGCTTTTGCAGGAGTTGGAGCGGGCTTGCTTGCTGATCTTCTGATCGCTCAATACCCGGGTAGCCGTTACGTCCAGCTAGTACCGCTGATGGCTTGTGGGTTCTTGATGTGATCATCACCTACTGCTGGTGTATTGACGAGTCTTTAGAATCCTACATAGAGGTTTTACTGGCTCAGGCAAAACGAAATTGGAGCACTTATGTGATATGTGCGGGATCGAGAATAATGTGTGTATATGATACCGTATTCTATTCTCACGACATTTTGTATCGGTCGGTTATATGAGATATAGCCGGGTTGTCGAATCAGGTGTTGATTCGATAAGTCGATACATTGGATGTTAGTCTGTTATATGTGATATAACCGGATTATTAAGTCAAGTGTTGATTTAATAATTTAGTTGATAATTGTATATGTGATATAACCGGATTATTAAGTCAAGTGTTGATTTAATAATTTAGTTGATAATTGTATATGTGATATACTAATTTACATTAACTAACATTGGTTCACTTAAGCATTTGTTTTTTCTCACCTGTGCACAACTTAATATATATGTGATATATATTTATTTGTGTTTTCTTTTTGTATCATGGTTGTTGATACAAAATACATGGGTGTATAAGACATACACCATTCTAATTTTAGTGGTGGGGTTTTAATATTTAATGTAAATAAAATTGGTGGATATTTGTTATGTGCATGAAGCTTGTAGAAGCTTGTGAGTGCTTTGACAAATTCAACACAATTTTTTTTACTTAAGATAACCATTAGAATTAGACATGTTTATGTCTTTACATGAGTTAGTATATGATACACACTCACCATGGTTCACTCTCTCACTTGATCATTATTCTCATCTCATTTTTGTTCATCTTCTTCCTCAAGCTCAAAAAGCTTGCTAGGGTTTGATTAAGTGAGAAAGTAAAGTGAGAAAAGAAATTCTAAAGTGAGCCCACTTCCTATTTCATCATCCTCTACTAGACTAGCACTTTAATTTAGGGTGTTTGCTTCACTAATTCTTTAGTTAGTGAAGTAGAAGCTTGAGCTAGTATTCTCTCGACGTAGATCATCTTCGGCCTCGAAGATTTCAACCAAGACTGCTGCCCTCTTCTCTTGGAGCCGTCCAAGAGTCCGGGAGTTCGATGATCGCAGCAAAGGGACTACTACAAGGAGCTTATGAAGTGAAGGACCGATCTACAAAGGTTGTATTTCCGTTTTCACTTAGATAGTAAATGGTTTGCTTTGTTTCCGTATTGTATTCTATTTAACGATCTTGTTTAGAGTTCCTTTTAACAGCATTTTTTTTAAAATGGCATCGACGATGCCTCCCGAAACCTCGCTGCCGTCGAGAGGAACCCTACAGTGGTATCAGAGCTTAGCTAGAGAATAATACGGATAATGTTAGATTACAAATAGGAAACGAACTCCCAAACATGAAACCCAAAAACCCACTTTCTGTCGATTTTCAAACGAACCCTAAAATTTTTTAAACAAGTACAGAGTGATCTACGGGATATATCATGAACACACACAAAATTTCAGGGCATTCTGAGAAAAATGGGCTGGCCACCCGTAGTTTTAACATTGTTTCAGGTTTTCACATATTTTCTAGACGATGTTAAAAAGTTCGATCGAATGTCAAAAACCCATTTTTCCAAGTTTAACGTATTCGGAAAAACATGCAAGTGATTCTTTAGACCCTCTAGAAGAACGTAAACCTTAACTCGATTATGTGGCCGTCAAAACTGCCACTTGAACCATAGGGTTTGTGGTAGTTTAGTGTTGTCACAAGTAAGGTGTTGGTTTGACCCTTCTACGGCTGGTTCATAGGTACCGTGGCATCTTCTGGGTATTTTTAAAACTGTGCTCAAGTGTTCAGCTGTCGGGAATTTGTGGGACTTTGATGAATCGATCAAAGCGTTTATCATCGTCCGGATATTATGTGATGGGATACAATATTTGGAATCAACAAATGTAGTTATGAGATAACTAATTTGAATGTTACAAATCTAGCAATTTAGTCCCATTTAATCGGTTGCCACGGGATTTTTATGCGATCAAAAGTCCATCGCAATCACATAGCGTACGCGGATACTCGCTGGGTAAACTTAATAGATAGCCACGCCCCATAGCCCCCACCAAGTGACTATAGGAGAACCCCGTCGCTAAAGCATCCGTTCGGGTGCTCGCGGCAGCGGTGTTCCGCCTTAGTGCACTTCGTCGACGGCATCGGGGGTGCGGCCGCCTACTAAAGTTTCCGACGAGCATTCGATCAGGATGTCGGGAATCTTGTTGAATTGCCCGACTTGATGTTGAAAAGTGTTTTCAAGATTGAGACTAAAATGCGGGGTTTATAATTGTTAGGCATGCAATGTCTAAGGAATTCATTTGGTCAGGCATGAAATCCAAAGTATGTGATACGTTGCGTTTATGATGTCTAAGGTGGTTGCGGATTCCAACTGTTGTAGTTTTTCACTTTCTTTCTGCGACCGTAAGTGTAATATGTGGTGTGTCGCCGGTTTCATTTCTATATGTCAACGACAATTGGGATACGCATATTTACTTACGTTGATGACATGTGATGTTATGTGTTGCCGTGATCTGTTATATTGGATCGTCGTGTATGAATAGCCGGGGTTTTATGTGAGATGAGAGTTTTTTTTCATTTTCATTCATGTAAAATTCATTGTATGTAATATTCTTTTATTGGGGCAGTTCCGGGTTCAGGTTGATGTCACCATTGATGTATATTATTTACTTTTCCGCATTAGGATAGACCCAAGGAGGAGAGGACAAGTAACCGGGTTCTAAAGTCCAGTGGGAGACCAACTCGAGGAGTCGAGTCCGGGTCTCCTAACTCTAGAATTGGTAGAGTTGCTTGCCACTCTCGTAGGGGTATAGGGATGTGGGTTTGTCTATTCATCGCGACCGTGGAATCCGTGTTTTATACAGGCTCAAAATAAAACACAGACCTCCGAGTATATCCAATATTTCATATGTTTCTTCTGCCGCGATATCTGTGATGTGATCATTTGATATGTTGTGATAGATAATGTATATCGTATATATGATATATTATATAGACGTTGCTTATGTTTTACACCGACGCTAGCACTGCCCCGCTCTGCCGTTAGTTACCAAACCAAACGGTGCACGATGGGACATTGATGCGAATGTGGATGGCATAAGCTACGTTGTATTTATCTGTGATGTTTAGGTGACTTAAATGATGGGACTTCATTAATGAGATTAATGAAAGAAAAGAAACCTAAAAGATGTTGTGGAATCGAATTTTAAAAAACAGGTAGCTACAGTTCTTGCTTTGCATAGCGGTGTTCCTTGTAGAACATCTTGCACCTTACTCGATAAGGAAAGGGCCGAGATCCCTTCACCGGGAGTGACCCCTTTAGCAAAACTGGCAGATGCTACAACCCTCGGTTTTATCTTTTTATTGCTTTTCTAGTTCTTGCTTTGCATAGTGTTATTGTGAATATCCTGCACCTCATTCGACGAGGGAAGAGCCGAGATCCCTTCACCGGGAGTGACCTCTTTAGTGAAACTAGCAAAAGCCTAAAATACACTCCATTTTAAATCTTTTGATTCTACAACGATATCAAGTTCATTACGCAATAGGTTTTCGGAAAAACCTTTCGTACCCCTCCGTCATTTCAGATAAGTAGTATTTAGTATTCGTGCTGCGTTTGTTATCCTTGTTAAGGTGTAGTGTGCGGTAGCTAATTAGTGCTTATCTGCTTATGCATATGATGCAGATTGGATTAAGGTAGTTGTACGGCCTTGTTGACCTTGTCAAAGGTCATACAGGTAGGTTTATTTCAATCAAGAAATGATGGGTTGAACTTGACTTGCGGTCTATGGTTTGTTGACCTTGTCAAGGTCATAGACAGTTAAGGGCAAAATTATCAGGAATTTCAAGTGTTGAAATTTGCAATGAGATTGCATACCTTCTATGAGATAGTTGGATCCCGATACCCACTGCGAGTAATTGTTACTCCTGGGAGAGTTTTACACATTACAATTAGCTGATCAAGTAGGTGTCTAGAAAGGTGTCAACGGGGTTACGCCCCTGGGAAAACGAGATTTATTTTAATTAGGTCCATGCGAAAGCACGGGAAACCTCCCTAAAAGTACCGGCACTAGCCTGGCTGAAAGATTGGCGAACTTGTAGGGTGTAATTAATCCCGGCTAGTCTTTCCTTTTAGGGTTTGAAGGAAGATTTGATAAAAACAGTGGGAGCCATCCTGATTAGATAAAATAATAACCAATCTGATCTTGCAAGAGCGCACGCAGAGTGTTTTCTTCTCTCTCTCTCCAGGTAGCGACCATGTCATTGTTAGTGTATATGCCCTAGAGGCCATTACTGTATCATACTAGCATGTATATTACTTGATGGAAGCTTGGGATATCCACAGTTGTATAGACAATCTTGCTCAATACAGTAGTATGCTACTTGGTTTGTCTCTGCTTTAATGTGTACATGGGTGTTTATTTATTATATCACCTATACGCATTAGTAGAGCCCTTAGGATCTTTGCTTGATTACCGGCGTTGTGATGGCGATCACACTCGTGGGGGCTGGGTAATCTACAAGCACATCCTTATACACGTTCCTAGTCGTGGGAGTACCGAGATAGGGCATCGATACTCCGGAGTAGACTAGCGTATGCGCTTCTCATCCCAGCACGGGAGACGGTCTGTCCCACAGCCGTCGGTACGTCGTACTTGAGATAGTATGAGGGTGCTCGTTAGGTTACGAGTACACTGGACAGGACTCGTCGGGAACTGATGGTTGGTATTATACCTATCGTCAGTTATCAGTTCCCAGGTGACATGAGTACAGCTTAGTCCGCTGACTTGACACTGTCACTTCGCCTCGAGTGTGTTCCCACTGTTCTTTGATTACTACCCTACCACGGCTCTACTGAGTCGTGCAAACAGGTAGTAGTTGGGAGCAGTCCCGAAGCACTTGGAGGCAGTGATGGTTAGACAGGATTCGTCTCTCCCGGTATTGGGGGTTGACATCGCGCTGTGTCTAGGAGAGCCATTACACGAGCAGTCCCTGGCCAGGGCAAGCGAGATATACTGGTAGGTTCCAGTGTTATCTCAAGGTGTTCTGGGCTTCACTCCGACACGACTTGTACCGCTATTAGGGGTCTGACGCTTGCCGCCCCCTAGGCCCGACATGCGATGTATCAGACGAACAGACCGGACTGTACGGAGATTGTCACATACAGACTCAGTAGGAGTTCGGATGGGTTTACCTCATCGGCCTTCTTATCGACATCTACCTGGGGACCGTTACGTACAGCTAGTGCCGCTTGCGGTCTGTGGTTAAACCCACTGCCAGCGTAGTGTCGAGTCTTTAGAGTCCCACACAGAGAGTTTCCCTGCACTGAGCGAAACGTGTAGAGGCCGTATGGTTTTACGGCAGGGCTGCGATCACTTACGTACACTTGTGTGCGTGTGGTCTTCGGGAAGGCAATACTTGTAGGCTTTGGTTTAAGCCGGATCCTAGTATTGCATGGATGGATTTGTTTTGTCTTCTGCGCATCCGCATTCTACGGAATACGGATGCAGGTGTGTATGCACAGTTTTCTGGAGCGATGAAGGAGGAGGTGCCTCATTAGGGTTTTTGGCAGTTGGTTCGGCCAAAACCACTATGTGGCAGGCTCATTAGGGTTTTGACAGTTGATTCAGTCAAAACCATTTTGAGGCGGACTCATTAGGGTTTCGACAGTTCGTTTGGTCAAAACCATAATGAGCCGGGGACATTATTTACTAATCCTTTCATTGATAATTTTGTTATGGCTAATTACATTGACCATTTGACCATCTTGACTTTGTTGACCTTTTGACCAAAGTTGACTTGGATCTTCTTAGAAGATCTAAAGTATTCTTTGGTTTTCTTTTTATTTAGTTATGATAATGGTCATGTCATTTGTAGCCATCACCTTTATCTTGATTGGATTTTTAATGATAATGTTGGTGCATTATTGCAACCATGGTTAGCTTTTCTCTTGGTTAAGCTTTTCATTTGCTTATTCTCATTCTCTCTCTTGAAATGAGAAGCTCCATGGTTGCTAGAAAATCTCCTTCTTCTTCCTCCTCTTGATTTCTCCTTTGATCTCATGTGTTGAGATTAAAAGGATTCTACTTGACAAACACATCCATACATCCTCTCTACACAACCTAGGGCTTCAAGATTAGCAATCTCCTTGCCCTAGTTACCTCGGCTTGAGGTGGAGCTCGGTGTACATCTCTCGGGTGGATCGTCTTCGACTCAAGGAGGCCGCGGAGGTGACCGAAGTCCGGATCAACCATTGAGCAAGCAATGAGAAGAACAACAAGAAGAGAAAAACATCAAAGAAGAACAACAACAAGAAGTGAAGGAGTTCAAGTTGAGGTATAACCACTTTGCCGAGTAGTTAACTCTTCTTTGCAAGTATGCTAGTTTAGTTTAGCAAAGATCCGGCTTTTACGGTCCATGTTACAAAGTTTAGAAAAATTTTGATTTACCGTTTCCGCAACCCCGAAAGTACCGGGAGAGGTAACGTGGACCTAACAGTGGTATCAGAGCCTAACTAAACTTAAACTAGCTTAGTAGTGAAGTGTAACGAAGTTCGGAACCGAAAAAATCCAAAAACCAAACTTTTACAAAATCCTAGTTTCTGTTAAAAATTTTTCGGGTCAAAACAAGATTTGTTATACTCCTAAATTCGGCTCAGGGTTTTGTGTGAACACCCAAGAAAAACGATCAAATGATTCATTCAAAACGCCGCGGATCCGCGGCCTCAGCTATACAAGTCGCCGCGGATCCGCCGCCCTTTATTGTCTTCTCGTGATCGTTTTTCGTGCAGTGCGTCTCTGTGTTGGTTTTGGAATTTTTAAGATATATTATATGTGCCCAGATTTTCCAGAACAGAAATTTACTTTTGGGGTCCTATAATTCCGTATTTTTTTCCGAACATCACTACACTTGGACTATATTGGTTATATCTGTGATGTTTGAATGTATTGAACGTCGGCTAATCGCTATAAGTCGATTAGTCGGGGTTATACATCTCTGTGATCTGTGTTTGATATTGGAATGTGTATATGAATGTGTTGGACTGTCGCGGGTGAATAGCCGGGGTGGATGTGAGATGAGCTTTTGTTTTTCTTTCATTCATTTGTAAATGTAAATTGATGTAATATTATTATTTGTTTGGCCGCACAACCGGGTCGGGGTTGTAGCCGTCAGTGTATAATTCTTTTTACTGTTTTTGCTCCTAGGATAGACCCATGGAGGGGTGCACAAACTGCCGGGTACTTGGCGGGCAGTTTGCCGCACCCGTAGGGGTCTTGGGTGGGGTATTTGGCTATTCACCGCGACCGTGTAATCCGCTTTTTGTTGCAGGCTCGAAAGGATTGCGGATTGCTAGTATATCCAATGTATTCATCTGTGATCTGTAATGTCTACCATTGCTTTCTATTTAGGCGTTGCTTATGTTTTACAGCCGCGCTAGCCCAGCCCCCGCTCTGTCGTTAGTTAAGTAACCTAACGGGTGATGACGGGGCCCCATGGCGAATGCATATGGCATAAGCGTACGTCATATTTTGGTTGTTTTCTGCAATGGTAGGATTTAAATGATGGGACGCATTAAAAGAACTAATGCAAGAAAATAAACCTAAAAGACCTTGTTGGAACAATTTTTCAAAAAGCTGTTATTGCAAGGACGTTCATTTTTGTTTTGCATCGCGGTATTCGGTTATGAATGCCCAGCACCTCAGTCGACGAGGCAAGGGCCGAGATCCCTTCATCGGGAGTGACCCCTTGGACAAAACTTTGCGTCAGGGTAATAACTTCACTATAGTCGATTATTCTTGCATTGCATCGAGGTATTCAATTTGGAATATCCTGCACCTCATTCGATGAGGAAAAAGCCGAGATCCCGTTCACAGGGAGTGACCTCTTTAGCAAAAGTTTTCGCCACTATATTTTCAAAAAGGGTGCAATCATGTTCCTTCAACGATATCAAGTTCATTACGTTAACGGGTTTTTCGCCAAAAACCCAGCCGTAGCCCTCCGTCATTTCGGATTAATGTTAGTTAGTATTCGTGCTGCGTTTGTTGACCTAGTCAAGGCGTAGTGAACGGTAGCTAAATAATATTTTTCTGTGGATTGCAAATGTGATTGGTTAGGACAGTCGTGCGGCCTTGTTGACCTAGTCAAGGGCACGTACGGGTGGGTCTAATGCAATCAGGATTATGACGGGTAGAACTTGTCTAACAGTTTGTGGCTTGTTGACCTAGTCAAGGTCAAGAACAGTTATGGGCAAAAACCACATCGGGAGTTTCAAAAGAACTGAAACTTGCAGATTTAGCATACCTTCTGGAGTGTGGTGACTAGAGTGGATTCCATCTAGGTTATCACACAATGACAGTTGGATCCCGATCCCACTGATGAGTTGGTTTACTCTCGGGAGATTATTTCACTTAACGATCAATTCTATAAACCTAGTAGGTGTCTAGAAAGGTGTTAGCGGGGTTACGCCCCCAGGGAAAAGAGGTTCTTTAATTAAGGAACCTCGTGAAAGCGTTGGAAAACCTCCCTCGAAGTACCGACATTAGCCTGGCTGAAAGGTTAAGCAAGTATTGTGACGTGAATTAATACCCGGCTAGTTCTTCTTTTAAAAAGGTTTTAAGAAGAATTTGAGGAAACAGTGGGAGACATCCTGGTTAGATAAATTAATAAACCAATCTAATCTTGCAAGAGCATACGCTGAGTGTTTCTTTTCTCTCTCTCCAGGCTGCAACCTTTTCACGCCCTAATCAAGATAATAAAATGTATCGCTTGACCGAACCGAATTCTTATTCGGGACTGGGGAAAGTTGGTTCAGCTCTAACTTGTGACAACAGTCATGAGTATAAGAATGAGAAAGAGGAAAGTATGGATTTCCAGGTTACCCAGTTGAAGAAGAAGCATGGTTTTGCATCTACTTCAGGTGTTCTTGTAATTGAGAACTGTTTTATGGTCAGCCCTACCTCCTGGGTACTTGATACCGGATCAGGATCTCATATCTGTAATTTATTGCAAGGACTGAGAAAAAGTAGGAAAGTTGCACCGGGTGATATGTCGCTCAGAGTAGCGAACGGAGCACAAGTTAATGCGGCAGCCGTCGGTGAATATCACCTAGTATTGCCAAATGGCAAGACTATGATTTTGAACGATTGCTACTATGTACCCTCCATGGTTTGCAACATCATATCAGTTTCTTTACTCGATAAAGATAGATATAAGTTTTTTCTTGAAAAGAATATCATGAACATTTACCTTGATAAGGTACTGGTTGCAGAGGGTACACTGTTTAATGGTATCTACGTTCTAAATCAGAATACAGTTCTCAATATACAAAACACACGCAAGAGGAAGAATTCAGATACGAATGAATTCTACTTGTGGCATTGTAGACTTGGTCATATCGGAGAGAAAAGACTGAGTAAGTTGCATAAAGATGGACTCTTGAATGCGTTCGAGTTTTCATCTTATGGAACTTGTCAGTCTTGTCTCAAAGGGAAGATGACCAAATCTCCGTTTACCGGACATGGAGAAAGAGCAACCGAGCTCTTGGGACTCGTACATAGTGATGTATGCGGTCCGATGTCTATACATGCAAGGGGTGGGTTCTCGTACTTCATCACATTCACTGACGATCTCTCTAGGTTCGGATATGTGTATCTGATGAAACACAAATCTGAAGCTTTTGAGAAATTCAAGGAATTCAGAAACGAAGTAGAGAACCAGACAGGCAAAAGTATCAAGATCCTCCGGTCTGACAGGGGAGGGGAGTACTTAAGCACGGAATTCCTAGATTACTTAAAAGAGAATGGTATTCTCTCTTAGCTTACTCCTCCTTATACACCACAGCACAACGGTGTTTCGGAGCGGAGGAATCGTACCCTACTGGATATGGTTCGCTCCATGATGAGTAATGCCGAGTTACCTCTTTCATTTTGGGGACATGCGCTATTGACAGCAGCATACCTATTGAATGTTGTTCCGTCTAAATCTGTGCCTAAGACTCCGTTCGAGATATGGAATGGAAAGAGGCCATATCTTAAAAGATCTAAGATATGGGGTTGTCTGGCTTATGTTAAATCGCATAAACCGGATAAACTAGAGGCACGATTAGTTTTATGTAAGTTTGTGGGATATCCAAAGAATGGTTATGGATATCTATTCTACCACACCGAGGAACAGAAGGTGTTTGTTGCTCAGCATGCCGTTTTCTTAGAAACGGAGTTTCTTGCAAAAGAAATTAGTGGGAGCACGGTAGAATTGGAAGAAATTCAGCGACCACAAACTGAAACTGAAAATTTGACAGAACCTCAAGATTCAATAACCCCAGACGAAACTCAGCCACTCCGCAGATCTGGTAGGATTTCTCATCCGCCCGAGAGATACTACGGTTTTCTCATAGACGGGGATCGAGAGGATTGCATCTTGGAAGAAGATGACCCTACCAGTTTCAGGCAGGCCATTATCAGTAGGGACTCTGATAAGTGGCAGGAAGCAATGCAATCTGAAATGGAGTCCATGTACGCCAATAAAGTATAGACCTTGGATATTGCTCCACCTGGGGTAAAACCCGTTGGATGCAAATGGATCTACAAAAGGAAACTTGGTGTAGATGGGCAGGTGGAAACCTATAAAGCTAGACTCGTTGCAAAAGGTTTTCGTCAAAGACCTGGTTTGGACTATGACGAGACTTTTTCTCCGGTGGCTATGCTCAAATCCATTCGGATCTTACTTGCCATTGCTGCCTTCCATGACTATGAAATCTGGCAGATGGATGTTAAGACGGCTTTCCTAAACGGTTGTTTGGAAGAGTGCGTTTACATGGATCAACCAGAAGGTTTCGTAGACAGTGGGAGCAGCGGAAAGGTGTGCAAGTTGCTTAAATCCATTTATGGATTAAAGCAGGCATCGCAGAGCTGGAACATCTGTTTTGATGAGGCAATCAAGGAATTTGATTTCATCAAGAACGAAGATGAACCCTGTGTTTATAAGAAGATTGTAGGACGAACTGTCGTGTTCCTAGTCTTGTACGTGGACGACATTCTTTTGATAGGAAATGGTATTCCTATGCTACAATCGGTCAAGCTGTTTTTGTCACAAAGGTTCTCCATGAAGGACCTGGGTGATGCCTCGTACATTCTGGGGATCAAGATCTATAGAGATAGATCCAAGAAACTGTTGGGACTTTCACAGTCCAGGTACATAGAGACCGTACTAAAGAGATTTAGTATGGAGGGTTCCAAGCGCGGTAACATACCCGCATTGCACGGAATTACCCTCTCCAAGAAGATGTCTCTTAAGACTGACGAGGAGAGGGTTCGCATGAGCACTATACCCTATGCTTCGGCGGTAGGATCTATAATGTATGCGATGCTATGTACAAGACCAGATGTAGCTTACGCGTTGAGCGCGGTAAGCCGGTATCAGTCTGACCCAGGGGAGGACCACTGGACAGCAGTGAAGAACATTCTCAAGTACCTGAGAAGGACTAAGGAGATGTTCCTGGTTTACGGTAATAGAGACCTCAGGGTCGAGTCCTTTACCGATTCAAGCTTCCAGAGTGACAAAGATGACAGCAAGTCTGTCTCGGGTTTTGTGTTTACCCTCAACGGAGGGGCGGTATGTTGGAGGAGTTCCAAGCAGGATACCGTCGCAGACTCGACGATGGAGGCTGAATACATTGCTGCAAGCGATGCCGCAAAAGAGGCGGTCTGGATAAAGAAGTTCATTAGTGAACTTCAGGTGGTTCCGTCCATTGTTGACCCAATACCTTTGTATTGCGATAACAATGGGGCTATAGCTTTAGCGAAGGAACCAAGGTCCCATCAGAAATCCAGGCACATCTTAAGGCGGTATCACCTGATCAGGGAGATCATTGATCGACAGGAGATCGAGGTGCGGAGAGTGGACACAAAGGACAACACTGCGGACCCATTCACAAAGGCTTTACCCCAGACTCAGTTCGAGCGGCTGATCGAGATGATAGGTCTTCGATACGCCAGCACATGGCCTTAGTGCAAGTGGGAGATTGTTAGTGTATATGCCCTAGAGGCCATTACTGTATCATACTAGCATGTATATTACTTGATGGAAGCTTGGGATATCCACAGTTGTATAGACAATCTTGCTCAATATAGTAGTATGCTACTTGGTTTGTCTCTGCTTTAATGTGTACATGTGTGTTTATTTATTATATCACCTATACGCATTAGTAGAGCCCTTAGGATCTTTGCTTGATTACCGGCGTTGTGATGGCGATCACACTCGTGGGGGCTGGGTAATCTACAAGCACATCCTTATACACGTCCCTAGTCGTGGGAGTACCGAGATAGGGCATCGATACTCCGGAGTAGACTAGCGTATGCGCTTTTCATCCCAGCACGGGAGACGGTCTGTCCCACAGCCGTCGGTACGTCGTACTTGAGATAGTATGCGGGTGCTCGTTAGGTTACGAGTACACTGGACAGGACTCGTCGTGAACTGATGGTTGGTATTATACCTATCGTCAGTTATCAGTTCCCAGGTGACATGAGTACAGCTTAGTCCGCTGACTTGACACTGTCACTTCGCCTCGAGTGTGTTCCCACTGTTCTTTGATTACTACCCTACCACGGCTCTACTGAGTCATGCAAACAGGTAGTAGTTGGGAGCAGTCCCGAAGCACTTGGAGGCAGTGACGGTTAGACAGGATTCGTCTCTCCCGGTATTGGGGGTTGACATCGCGCTGTGTCTAGGAGAGCCATTACACGAGTAGTCCCTGTCCAGGGCAAGCGAGATATACTGGTAGGTTCCAGTGTTATCTCAGGGTGTTCTGGGCTTCACTCCGACACGACTTGTACCGCTATTAGGGGTCTGACGCTTGCCGCCCCCCTAGGCCCGACATGCGATGTATCAGACGAACAGACCGGACTGTACGGAGATTGTCACATACAGACTCAGTAGGAGTTCGGATGGGTTTACCTCATCGGCCTTCTTATCGACATCTACCTGGTGACCGTTACGTACAGCTAGTGCCGCTTGCGGTCTGTGGTTAAACCCACTGCCAGCGTAGTGTCGAGTCTTTACAGTCCCACACAGAGAGTTTCCCTGCACTGAGCGAAACGTGTAGAGGCCGTATGGTTTTACGGCAGGGCTGCGTTCACTTACGTACACTTGTGTGCGTGTGGTGTTCGGGCAGGCAATACTAGTGGGCTTTGGTTTAAGCCGGATCCTAGTATTGCATGGATGGATTTGTTTTGTCTTCTGCGCATCCGCATTCTACGGAATACGGATGCAGGTGTGTATGCACAGTTTTCTGGAGCGATGAAGGAGGAGGTGCCTCATTAGGGTTTTTGGCAGTTGGTTCGGCCAAAACCACTATGTGGCAGGCTCATTAGGGTTTTGACAGTTGATTCAGTCAAAACCATTTTGAGGCGGACTCATTAGGGTTTCGACAGTTCGTTTGGTCAAAACCATAATGAGCCGGGGACATTATTTACTAATCCTTTCATTGATAATTTTGTTATGGCTAATTACATTGACCATTTGACCATCTTGACTTTGTTGACCTTTTGACCAAAGTTGACTTGGATCTTCTTAGAAGACCTAAAGTATTCTTTGGTTTTCTTTTTATTTAGTTATGATAATGGTCATGTCATTTGTAGCCATCACCTTTATCTTGATTGGATTTGTAATGATAATGTTGGTGCATTATTGCAACCATGGTTAGCTTTTCTCTTGGTTAAGCTTTTCATTTGCTTATTCTCATTCTCTCTCTTGAAATGAGAAGCTCCATGGTTGCTAGAAAATCTCCTTCTTCTTCCTCCTCTTGATTTCTCCTTTGATCTCATGTGTTGAGAGAAAAAGGATTCTACTTGACAAACACATCCATACATCCTCTCTACACAACCTAGGGCTTCAAGATTAGCAATCTCCTTGCCCTAGTTACCTCGGCTTGAGGTGGAGCTCAGTGTACATCTCTCGGGTGGATCGTCTTCGACTCAAGGAGGCCGCGGAGGTGACCGAAGTCCGGATCAACCATTGAGCAAGCAATGAGAAGAACAACAAGAAGAGAAAAACATCAAAGAAGAACAACAACAAGAAGTGAAGGAGTTCAAGTTGAGGTATAACCACTTTGCCGAGTAGTTAACTCTTCTTTGCAAGTATGCTAGTTTAGTTTAGCAAAGATCCGGCTTTTACGGTCCATGTTACAAAGTTTAGAAAAATTTTGATTTACCGTTTCCGCAACCCCGAAAGTACCGGGAGAGGTAACGTGGACCTAACATGTCACACCTTAATCAAGATAATAATATGGATGTATTGATCGAACCCTTTTGTTATACTGCGCTGGGAAACATTGGTCCCGCTCCAACTTATATTTGTTATAAAACCGAGCATGAAATAGGGGATTACGAGGATTCCCGTGCCACCCAAACGAAGAAAGTGCATACTGATGCATCTTCTTCGGGTGTATTCATTACCGAGAACTGTTTCTCAGTATCCTCTACGTCCTGGGTATGAGATACCGGATTAGGATCCCACATATATAATATGTTACATGGGCTACAGATAGGTAGAGAACTGTGAACGGGTGATAAAATTTCAAGAGTTGGAAATGGTGCAATTGTTGTAGCCAAGATGTTGGCAGTTATCACCCTGTGTTACCAAATTACATTGATTCTGAACGAATGTTATTAGATACCGAACCTGATATACAACATCATATCAGTCTCTTTATTTAGCAAAGAAGGATATAATTTTGTATTGTTGGATAATGTTTTGAACATTTCCTATATCAAGAGTTGATTGGTTCAGGCACGTTATCTAAAAGCATATACGTTCTAAATCAAACCACAGTTCTTAACGTACAGAACACACACAAGAGGAAGTATTCAGAAATGAACGAATCCTTCTTGAGGCATTGTAGATTAGGTCATATCAATGCGACCCGACTAGCTGAAGTTACATAAAGGTGCATATTTAAATCAGTTTGAATTTACATCTTGTGAAACTTGCCAGTCATGTCACAAAGATAAAATGACCATAGCTCCGTTTACTGGAAACAGAGAAAGAGTTGGTAAACTCTTGGGATTGATACATGATGATGTATGTGAATCCCCTGTTTACACATGCCAGGACTGTTTCTTTGTACTTCATTACATTCACTGATGATCTCTCAAGATTCGGACATATGTTCCTGTTGAAACGCATGTTTGAAGCTTTTGAGATATTCAAGGAATGTAAGTTAGAAGTAGAGAACTAAAACGGGTATAAGAATTATGTCCTTTGATGTGATCTGGGAGGAGAATACTTGAGCACGGAATTCCTGGACTATTCTAAAGGAGAATGAGATTCTCTCTCAGCATTACTCCTCCGTATACACCACAGCACAACGGTGTATCAGGGTGGAGCAATTGCACCCTATTAGATATGGTGCGCTCTATGATGAGTATTACTGAGTTTCCTGTTTCCTTTTGGGGTTATGCACGTGATAAGCTGCATACCTATCGAATAGGGTCCCAACCAAATCAGGTGCCTACCACTCCATATATGATATGGAATGGGAAGAGCCCATCTCTTAAGCAAGTTAAGATTTGGGGTTGTTCGGCATATGTCAAAAGCAAAATGCGGAAAATCTCGAGACAAGGTCAGTTCTGTGGAAGTTTGTTGGATATCCTAAGTATTCGCAAGGGAATATCTTCTACCGCACCGAGGAACAAAATGTGTTTTATTTCTCGGCATGCCACTTTTTTTAAAAGGAATTTATTTTGGAAAGAAATTTGTGTTCATAAGGTAGAACTGGAAGGATTTCCAGCTATACAAACTACAGCTGATGATTTGGTAGAACCGGAGTATTCAATAGCTCCCAACGAACCTCAGCCTCTCCGCGGATCTGGTAGGGTTCCTCAGCCACCTGAGAGATACTTTGGTTTCTCTATGACAGTGGTAGCAAGGATTGCATCATAAGATGATGACCCAACTAGTTTCGAACAATCCATCAGGAGTAGGGACTCTGTAAGAATGGCTGTATGCTAAGCAATTTGAGATGGAATCCATATACACCAACAAAGTATGGACTTTGGTTGCTATATCTAAAGGGTTAAATCCGCATTAGGAGCAAGTATATCTTGAGAAGATTACATGGTGTACATGGAAAAGTTGAGACTTTCAAAGCTAAGACATGTTGTAAAAGATTCTCGTCATCATCCAAGTTTGGATAATGATGAAACCTTTTCTGGGGCTATGCTTAAGTCCATCCAGACGCTACGTACCATGACTACGATATTTGGCGGTTGGGTGTCATGACTGCAGTTCTAAATAGTGATTTAGAAGAGAGCGTTAATAAGTACACATCTAGAGGGCTTCGTAGACAGCGGGAGCAGCGGAAACGTGTGCAAGTTGCTTTACAGGTTAAAGCATGCATCGCGGAGTTGGAACATCTGTTTTGATGTGGTAGTCAAAGAGTTTAACTTCATCAAAATGGTAGATTAACCTTGTATATATAAAAGGGTAGTAGGGAGTATGGTGGCGATCCCCGTATTGCACGTGGATGACATACACTTGATGGGAAAGGAGTTTTATGTGCTACACTCGGTCAATCCCCTCTTATCACAATGATTCACCATACAGGATCAAGGTGATACTTCCTAAATCCAGGTTTTTGAATCTATGAGATAGATATAAGTGGATCTTAGGATTCTCACTAGGTGTAGCGAGATGGTATCAATCGATCCTGGAGAGAATCACTGGATATCTTCCAGAGTGATAAGGTAGACTGAATGTCAGTCACAGGCATTGTTTTTACCCTCAGTGGAGGGACGGTATGATTGGAAGAGTTCCAAGCTAGATACCGTGGCATACTAGACGATAAAGGCTGGATACATCGCTACCAAAGATGCTACCAAAGAGGCAGTCTGGGTGTATATTAGTTCATGAGATGAACTTCGTTCCTACTATTGTGTGACAATGGGGTTGTGGCTTATACATAGGAACGCCCGTCCTATCCGTGATCTAGACATATATTCTAAGGCAGTATCACCTGATCATAGAGAAGGTTGATCTCTAGGGAATCATGGTTAGGAGAGTAGACTCAGAGGACAACACGGTGGATCCACTCATAAAGGCCTTTTCCGAGAGAGAGACTTTTATGGGATGGTTGAGTATGAGATACTACAACCACTGTTATCAGATGGCCCTAGTGCAAGTGGGAGATTGTTAGTTATATGTATGCCCTAGAGGCCATTACTATACATGAGACGTATATTGTAGTGGATGCTTGGACATATATAGGTAGGACTTTCTTGCTCGACATGATAGTATGCTATCTGGTTACTTTTTACCTTCACATGTACACTAATTGTCTCTCTGTTACATATTGGTAAAGCCCTTAGGATGTGTACTTGACTACAAGGACTATGATGCAGATCGTACTAGTGGGGCCATAGTTGTCCATAAGTACATCCTTTAAGGTCCCTAGTCGTGGGTGTATCGAGACAGGGCATCGATATACCAGAGTAGACTAGCGTATAGCTTCTCGACCCATATAGATGGGCGATGGATGATCCCATATCCATTGGTGTTTGACATCAGAGATGATATACGGTTTCTCAGTGGAGACTGGGTACACTGGACGGACTCGCCGACAACTCCCAATTGGTATTATACCTCACGTCAGATGGCAGTTCTCTGGTGACACTGGTACAGGTTAGTTTGTAGACCCGAGATCGTCATAGAGTCTTGTGTGATTCCCACTGTTCTTTGATTTCCACCTTACCACGTCCAAGAGGGCATGAACAACGGTGGTTTTTGGGTACAGTCCTGAGTCACATGGAGGCAATGAGCGATAGGAGGGGTTTTGTCTCTCCCGGTATTGTGGGTTGATATTGCGCTGTGCTCGATTGGCCATTACAGGGAAGTCCCTGGCAAGGGCTGGTTTAGAGATTTACTGGTAAGTGTTACCAGTAGTTTCTCGACCCGTTATGAGCCTCACATCGGCATGACTTATTGGTTATTGGGGTCTGACATTTACCACCCTTAGACTTGATATGCGACATATCAGACGAGGAGACCGGACTGTATGGCAAGTGTTACCGTCAGGCTTTTGCAGGAGTTGGAGCGGGCTTGCTTGCTGGTCTTCTGATCGCTCAATACACGGGTAGCCGTTGCGTCCAGCTAGTACCGCTGATGGCTTGTGGGTGCTTGATGTGATCATCATCTACTGCCGGCGTATTGACGAGTCTTTAGAGTCCTACATAGAGGTTTTACTGGCTCAGGCAAAACGAAATGTGAGCACATATGTGATATGTGCGGGACCGAGAATAATGCGTGTATGTGATACCGTATTCTATTCTCGCGACTTTTTGTATCGGTCAGTTATTTGAGATATAGCCGGGTTGTCGAATCAGATGTTGATTCGATAAGTCGATACATTGGATGTTAGTCGGTTATATGTGATATAACCGGATTATTAAGTCAAGTGTTGATTTAATAATTTAGTGGATAATTGTATATGTGATATACTAATTTACATTAACTAACATTGGTTCACTTAAGCATTTGTTTTTTCTCACTTGTGCACAACTTAATATATATGTGATATATATTTATTTGTATTTTCTTTTTGTATCATGGTTGTTGATACAACATACATGGGTGTATAAGACATACACCATTCTAATTTTAGTGGTGGGGTTTTAATATTTAATGTAAATCAAAATTGGTGGATATTAGTTAAGTGCATGAAGCTTGTAGAAGCTTGTGAATGCTTTGACAAATTCAACTCAATTTGTTTTACTTAAGATAACCATTATAATCAGCCATGTTTATGTCTCTACATGAGTTAGTATATGATACTCACTCACCATGGTTCACTCTCTCACTTGATCATTATTCTCATCTCATTTTTGTTCATCTTCTTCCTCAAGCTCAAAAAGCTTGCTAGGGTTTGATTAAGTGAGAAAGTAAAGTGAGAAAAGAAATTCTAAAGTGAGCCCACTTCTTATTTCATCATCCTCTACTAGACTAGCACTTTAGTTTATGGTGTTTGCTTCACTAATTCTTTAGTTAGTGAAGTAGAAAATTGAGCTAGTATTCCCTCGACGTAGATCGTCTTTGGCCTCGAAGACTTAAAGCAAGACTGTTGCCCTCTTCTCATGGAGCCGTCCAAGAGTCCGGGAGTTCGATGATCGCAGCAAAGGGACTACTACAAGGAGCTTATGAAGTGAAGGACCGATCTACAAAGGTTGTATTTCCTTTTCACTTAGATAGTAAATGGTTTACTTTGTTTCCGTATTGTATTCTAGTTAACGATCTTGTTTAGAGTTCCTTTTAACGGAAATTTTTTTAAAATAGCATGGACGATGCCTCCCGAAACCTCGCTGCCGTCGAGAGGAACCCTACATAACTGCCAAGAAGCACCGCAATAAACAACAAAACCGCCTGCTCCTAGTGGCAAGGATAATCCTGGCGCCGTTATCAAACGAGTCCTCAACTGCTGAAAGCTCTGCTCTCATACCTTAGTCCAATGAAAAGAAATGCCCTTCCGGGTCAACCCGGCTAACGTTGCAGATATATTCGAATATCCTATACGAAATATCAATAGTATCCGTCCAAACCCAAAATGCTGCGAACCTCCGTCACTAACACAGGTCTTGGCCAGTGCTGAACGGCCTCGATCTTTTTCGGTTCCATATTTATCATCTCTCGTAACTACGTGACCCAAGAAGTCAACATCATCCAACCAGAAAACACATCTGGATAATTTAGCTAATAGCTGGTGCTCCCTGAAAGTCTGCAACGAAATCCTCAATTACCGCCCAAGCTCCACTCGGCTCCAAAAGAATACTAGGATGTCCTCAATGAACACGATGATAGACTGATCAAGAAACGACCTGAATATACGGTTTATCAAATCCATAAACGCTGCTGGGGCATTGGTGAGGTCGAACGACATCACCAAGACTCATAACGCCTGTAACATGTGTGAAAAGCGGTCTTCGTAATATCATCCTCTAGAACCTGCAACTAATGGTAACCTGATACCAAGTCAATCTTTGAGAAATGTCCCGCACCCTGGAGCTAGTCAAATAAATGGTCGATACGAGGTAAGGGATATTTGCTTTGCACAGTAACCCGATTCAACTAACAAAAATCGATTCACAAACACAACTGTCGTCTTTCTTCTTGACGAACAGAACAGGAGCTCCCCAAAGTGACGCACTCGGACGAACAAGCCCGTTTATTCAACAAATCTTGCAACTGATCCTTCAGTTCATTAAGCTCCGCCGGGTCCATCCGATATGGCGTTATAGAAAAAGGATCCGTGCTGGGAATCAAGTCAAAGCAGAACTCAATATCGCGCTCTGGCGACAAACCAACCAACTTGTCAGGAAAGACATCTGGAAACTCTCTCACTATCGGGAACTGGTCCAACGGGACCTCTGCGGCTCTAACATCACAAACATACGCCAAGAATTCCTAACATCATTTTCACAAAAGCTGACTAGCGTGACAAGAAGAAATAAAAATGGGAAAGGCGACGCAACGGTCTCCCCAAAACAACCAAGAACTGGCTTACCCGGAAAACTAAATCTGACTGCCTTCATACGGTAGTCCACGAATGCATAACACGTGGCTAACCAATCCATGCTCAGAATAACGTCAAGGTCTAACATATAAAGAAAAAAGACAATTTGACAGAAGAATCCCTATCTCCGATGCGAACAAAACAAACACGAACGAAAAACATTTCGAGCGACAAAAGACCCGCCTACTGGAATAATAACAACCAGCGGCAGATCAAACAAGGACAACTCTCAGTCCAATCTCGGTACAAAGTGCGTAGATACAAGTTCAAACAACAAAAGAAATACGTACATCGGAAGAAAATACTGAAATAACACCAGAAAGAAGTACGCATCGGATGAAACATCGAAAGAATAACTGTCACAACAACGTCTATCTAACCGCCTCTGAGCTGGTATACCGGTACAAATCCACTTTGATCCAAAAACGAATGAAGTCTCAGAAATGCGCTCTTCCAACAGTAAGGTCACGTCCATAGCAGCGACATAAGTGTAAAAAGGATAGGTGCCGACAACAAGAAATAACTGCATGTCCAATCCCCACAGGAACCTCTTTATCTGTTTCTTTTAAGTGTCCACCAGGTAAGGAGCATATCGGACCGCTGAGTAAACTAAATGTCGTACTCGGACACCGTCATCCCTGAAGTCTTACGCAAAGGCTCGAAACTACAAGCTCGGCATCTCGAACGCTCTCCTGAAGGAAACGAGCAAGAAATATAGCTATGAACTCATCCCAAGTCATAGGAAGTAGATATGCAGCTCGGCCTCTCTCAACCAACTCGCACCGCGTCTGAGCAAGACCTCTCTAGACGAAAATTCGCAAACTCAATCCATATCTCGTCAGAACATCTTTGTGAACGACAATTCCTATCCATCCTATCGAGGATTGTCTATGTATCCTACGCTGCATCTGTGCCGGTAAAAACGATAGGCTTTAGCCTCAAGAACTCCAGTAAGGAAACAGAAATAATCTTGGTAACAACAGAAACAGCTGCCTGAGCAGCAGGTACAATCATAGTCCCTGAAATAGGAGGAATATCATCGGCTCTCGGAGCTCAACTAACCACCACTAATAATCCAACCATCTGTCGCAAGTCCTGAATACTCGACTCCAGCCTAGCTATCCATCCTGGAGAAGGCGGATCACTCTGTCCCTGAGGGGTAGGCGTACCTCCCCGATCGGTCCTCGTCTCAAACGAGCCTACTCTAATCTCATCCCTGGAGGCAGCCCTCTGTCCCTCGTAGTATCCGGCGGCATAGTGGCTGGAACAAGAAACATGATTGATAGGAACATTGCGATCGAATCAAAGGATTTCCGGAATCAAGGAAGGAAATACAAGCAAATATATATCCTAAGGTCACGTAGGCGGAGTACCGTATCGTAAGTATGCCTTAGAATATACACATGCTACGTTACTCTGCTTAAGTCACCTACTCCATCTACCAAGGGTCATCCTACACTCAGAAAGGTAAAACCTATCGTTCTGATACCAACTTTGTCATGACCCGAAGGTACGGAACGTGACTGGCACTAAAACTACGAAACGTCTCAAGGCTCAACGTAATCTAAGTAAGACAAAGCCCAGAAAACTAAACCGTTTAACAATTAGATTGAAGGAAAACTTATTTTAAAGAATGTGGTTAAACAAATAAGTGGCATCAAACATTTAAAAGCAACATCAAATTTTCCCGAAAATTTTGGCAGAGTCTCCTTTGTAAATACTGGCCCCCAAACCGGTACAACACATGAAAATACATATAAATGATGAATAAAGGCATCCCCAAGCGGGAGCTAGCTCTTTGCCAATGGCGAAATCATAACCACATGCAATATGTATAACAAAAGTGTGAAATGAGCATCTAAAAGCAAGAAATGAGAAAACACCACATCGGCTCAAGTGAGCATCTACACCCACAACGCAAATACAGGCCCCACGAGTCTCACCGTCTAGTCAAATATACAAGGGTAAATGGAGTATACCATATACAAAATAATAATACAAGATGAAACAAAATATCCTCGCAACCCAACTACGAGCAAGCCGCAAGTCAAGCAAAAGAAGCTAAATGAGGAAGTACGCCCGCCGCTACTGTGCTGACGGGTCAGACATGTAAGATACTGTAGCAAAACGGGGGTGAGTTGCCAACTCGTGACTAGAAAGTAACATCTAATAAGGCTATCGTAAGCATGAACGCAAATGCGTCTCAACCTACGCATATCGATATAATACGATGTACTAACATGATTGCATAATCAAATACGAAACCTGAACAAGTCTGATATGAGAAAATCTTTGTTCTTATCGTATAAAAACCTCTGTGCAATAAACTGAAGTATCATCAATGAAATCAACGGAAAATCCATGTCAAGCATCGACACAATATATATATATATATATATATATATATTGTTAGTTATATGTATGCCCTAGAGGCCATTACTGTACATACGATGTATATTGTAGTGGATGCTAGGACATATATAGGGAGGACTTTCTTGCTCGACATGATAGTATGCTATCTGGTTGCACTTTATCTTAACATGTACTCTGATTGTCTCTATATTACATGTTGATAAAGCCCTTAGGATATGTACTCGACTACTGGGACTATGATGAGATCATACTAGTGGGGCCACGGTAGTCGACGAGTACATCCTATAACTGTTCCTAGTCGAGAGTGTATCGAGACAGGGCATCGATACACCAGCGTAGACTAGCGTATACGCATCTTGACCCATATGATGGGCGATGGACGATCCCATATCCATCGGTGTTTGACATCAAGGATGGTGTACGGGTGCTCAGTGGAGACTGGGTACACTGGACGGACTCGCCGAGAACTCCCAGATGGTATTATACCTCACGTCAGATGGAAGTTCTCCGGTGACACTGGTACAGAGTAGTCTGTTGACCCGAGATCGTCATAGAGTCTTGTGTGATTCCCACTGTGCTTTGATTTCCACCTTACCACGTCCAAGAGTGCGTGCAAAACGGTGGTTTTTTGGTACAGTCCCGTATCACATGGAGGCAATGAGCGATAGGAGGGGATTCGTCTCTCCCGTTATAGGGAGTTGATGTTGTGCTGTGTTCGATTGGCTATAACCGGAAATCCCTGGCCAGGGTTGCTGAGATTTACTGGTAAGTGTTACCAGTAGTTTCTCAAACTGTTATAGACATCATATCGACACGTCTTATCGAGCTACTGGGGTCTGACGTTTACCACCCCTAGGCGAGATATGCGACATATCAGACGACGAGACCGTACTGTGCGGGAGTGTTACTGATTGGATTCAAAGGAGAACTAGCGGGCTTGCTTGTTGATCTTCTGATCGCTTAATACCCGGGTGCCCGTTACGTTTAGCACACCGCTTGCGGCTTGTGAGTGTTTGATATGATCATCACCTACTACCGGCGTATTGACGAGTCTTTAGAGTCCTACACAGGGGTTTCCTGGCTCATGAGAAATGGAGTAGGAGCACATATGTGATATGTGCGGGACCGAGATTAATACGATATGAGATACCGTATTCTATTCTCGCGATTTGTAACATTGATCGGTTGTATGCGAGGGTTATCAGATCAAGTGTTGATTCGATATGTTGTTACACATGATATTAGTCGGTTATTGCCGGATTATTAAATCAAGAGTTGATTTAATAATTTAATGTATAATTATATATTTGATATATTACATTACATTAACAAGTATTAGCTCACTTAAGATTTATTTTCTCACTTGTTTGTGCACATTGTTTATATGTGATACATGCAAGTGTACATGTTTGTATCATGCTTGATGATACACACAAGATGGGTGTATGAGACTCATACCAAGATTAGGGTAAAGATTAGGGTTATTTTTTTATCTTAAGATTTAACAAAAAGGTTTAACTTAGTCAAAGTAATCAAGCTTGAAGAAGCTTGGAGAAGCTTTGACAAAGTCCACTCTTTTGTCATTTCTTTTGATATTCTTTAACCTAACCTTTAACCTAATGCTTTGGTTAATTCTCTACATGAGTTAAGCATGATAGCTTAACTCACCCATGGTTACATTATTTATTGGATAAGTTTTCATTTGGATGGATAATTCTTTCTTTCTTCTTCTTCTTCAACAAGCTCCATCCAAAAGCTTACTAGCTCCAATGGTGCCATGAGAAAAAGAGTGAGAAAATCAATTCTAAAGTGAGCTCACTTCCTACTTCTTCATTCTCTACCACTTGCAATGTAGTAGAGTGTGTTCTCTTCATGAAGTTTATGACCTAGTGAAGGAATAGCTTGAGTTAGTGTCTCCCCGACGTAGATCATCTTCGGCCTCGAAGTCATCGTAGCAAGCACGTTCGTTCTTCTCGTGGAGCTTCTCTACAGTCCGGAGTGCACGATCTTAGCGATGGGGACGTCTACACGGAGCTAATGAAGTGAAGTACCGGATCTACAAAGGTTGTAATCTCTTTCACTTAGTGTTAAAGTTGTTAACATGCAATTTTTCGCCTAAACCCTAGTTTAAAGATCCGTATTAGAGTTGTTCGGCATGGCTAAAATTTTAATCGGGCATGGTTGATGCCTCGTAGACCCTTGTGCGCGTGCCTAGCAACCCTACAATGGTATCAGAGCCAAGCTAGAGTTTTAGGCGATGTCTAGACGAAGTTTAAAGTCCGATCGAACCCGAAAACCCCGATGTAAACCCTTCTCTGTACATTTTTTGAAAATGTGATTTCTTATGAATTAAAAATGCTCAGAAAAACAAGCAGGAAAAACTAAGAAATACTGTGAAGTACGGTCCACTAAGTCCTTGAAATGACCGTGGAACCGCGGCCAAACCAACGGTTTGGCGGCGGTTCCGCGGCCAAAATTTGGACTTAGTCCCTGGAATTTCATATATTTATTTTTAGGTCCTTTCTTGGCAATTTTTTCTGGGAATTTTTTAATTTCACACAAGTGTTGAGTTTTCTAGGGTTGTAATGGGGACTCGTTGATTCGATCAGATAATTTAACTTTGTTTAGTTTGTTCCAGATATTTTTAGAAACTGTTAGAAATATCGAACGGATATCATTAACTCACTTTTTCCCCTGTCGGAAATTTTTTCAAAAGATGGATTTTTTCTCGAGTTTAAGAACGTTCTAAGTCATGGAAGTAACGCGGTGGACTCTCTAGAAGACAACAAACCTTAACTCGATTATGTGACCGTCTTGAACTGACTTTTGAACCTTTGGATTTGGGGCTGTACGGCGTGCCACATGTGATGCGTTGGCTTGACCCTTCTACGGCTGGACCATTGGTACTGTGGCATGTGATGGATGTTTTTAAACTGATTTCAAGTGTTGAGATATATTGGGGAAATTTTGGGTGTTTGATTATTCGATCGGAAAGTTTAACATTGTCTATTTATCTGGATTGTGATACAATATTTGGAATCCACAAGAAATTATGAGATAACTAATTTGAATGTTATAAACATAGCAGTTTAGTCTCAATTGATCGGTTGCCACGGGATTTTGATGTGATCAAAATTCCGTCGCAATCACGTAGCATACGCGGATAATCGCCGGGTAAACTTAATAAACAGCCATGCCCCATAGCCCCGACTAAGTGACCGTAGGAGAACCTCGTAGCCAAAAGCATCCGTTCGGGTGCTCGCGGCAACGGTGTTCCGCCTTAGTGCACTTCGTCGACGGCATCCGGGGGTGCGGCCGTCTACTAAAGTTTGCGACGAGCATTCGATCAGGTTGTCGGGAATCTTGTTGAATTGCCCGACTTGATATTGAAAAGACTTTTCGATATTGAGACTAAAATGCGGGGTTTATAAATGTTAGGCATGCGATGTCTAAGGAATTCATTTGGTTGGGCATATGATGTCTAAGAAGGTTGCGGATTCCAACTGTTGTAGTTTTACACTTTCTTTTCTGTGACCGTAAGCGTAATATGTGATATCGCCGGTTTCGTTGCTATATGTCAACGACAATTGGGATACGCATGTTTACTTACGATGATGACATGTGATGTTATGTGTTGCTGGATATGTTATATTGGATCGTCGCGTTTGAATAGCCGGGGGTTTTATATGAGATGAGAGTTTTTCATTTTCATTCATGTAAATAACTTGTATGTAATATTCTTTTATTGGGGCAATTCCGGGATGAGTTTGATGTCACCACTTGTATATTATTTACTTTTCCGCATTAGGTAGACCCAAGGCGGGGAGCACAAGTAACCGGGTTCTAGGGTCCAGTGGGAGACCATCTCGAGGAGTCGAGACCGGGTCTCCTAACCCTAGAATTGGCAGTGTTGCTTGCCGCTCTCGTAGGGGTCTAGGGATGTGGGTTTGGCTATTCATCGCGACCGTGGAATCCGTGTTTTATACAGGCTCGTATTGAAAACACGGACGTCCTAATATATCCAATGTTTCATATGTTTCTTCTGCTGCGATATCTGTGATGTAATCATTTGATATGTTGTGATAGATACTGTATATAGTATATATGATATATTATATAGACGTTACTTATGTTTTACACCCACGCTAGCCCTGCCCCACTCTGCCGTTAGTTACCTAACCTAACGGTGGACGAGGGGACATCGAGGCGAATGCGGATGGCATAAGTGTACGACGTATTTATCTGTGATGTTTAGGTGACTTAAATGATGGGACTTCATTAATGTGATTAATGAAAGAAAAGAAACCTAAAAGATGTTGTGGAATCAAATTTTCAAAAACAGGTAGCTACAGTTCTTGCTTTGCATCGCGGTGATCCTTATAGAACATCCTGCACCTTATTCGATAAGGAAAGGGCCGAGATCCCTTCACCGGGAGTGACCCCTTTAGCAATAACTGGCAGATGCTACACCCCTCGGTTTGTCTTTTGATTGCTTTTGGAGTTTTTGCTTTGCATAGTGATATATATGATATATCTTGCACCTTATTCGATGAGGAAAGGGCCGACGATCCCTTCACCGGGAGGGACCCCTTTAGCAAAACTAGAAAAGCCTAAAAAACACTCCATTTTAAAATCATTTTATTCTACAACGATATCAAGTTCATTACGCAAAGGGTTTTCATAAAAAACCTGTCGTAGCCCTCCCTCATTTCAGATAAGTCCTACTTAGTATTCGTGCTACGTTTGTTGGCCTGCGTCAAGGCGTAGTGTGCGGTAGCTAAGTAGTATTCATCTGTTTATGCATATGATGCAGATTGGATTAGGATAGTCGTGCGACTTTGTTGGCCTGCGTCAAGGGTCGTGCGGGTGGGTTTAATTCAATCAAGAAATGACGGGTTGAACTTGACTAGCGCACTGTGGTTTGTTGGCCTGCGTCAAGGTCATGGGACGCTAGGGGTAAAATTATCGGGAATTTCAAGTGTTGAAATTTGCAATGAGATTGCATACCTTCTATGAGAAAGTTGGATCCCTATACCCGCTGCGAGTAAGAGTTACTCCTGAGAGAGTTTTACACATTACAATTAGCCAATCAAGTAGGTGTCTAGAAAGGTGCTAACGCGGTTACGCCTCTGGGAAAACGAGGTTTACTTTAATTAGGTTCGTGCGAAAGCACGGGGGACCTCCCTCAAAGTACCGACACTAGCCTGGCTGAAAGATTGGCGAACTTGTAGCGTGTAATTAATCCCGGCTAGTCTTTCCTTTTAAGGTTTGAAGGAAGATTTGATTAAAACAGTGGGAGCCATCCCGATTAGATAAAATAATAACCAATCTGATCTTGCAAGAGCATACGCTGAGTGTTTTCTTCTCTCTCTCTCTAGGTAGCAACCATGTCACGCCTTAATCAAGATAATAATACGGATTTATTGACCGAACCCACTTGTTATACTGAGCTGGGGAACGTTGGTCCCGCTCCAACTTATAATTGTTATAAGACAGAGCAGGAAATTGGGGAATATCAGATTTCCCGTGCCGCCCAAACGAAGAAAGTGCATGCTGATGCATCTTCTTCGGGTGTGTTCATTACAGAGAACTGTTTCTCAATATCCTTTACGTCCTGGGTATGAGATACCGGATCAGGATCCCGCATATGTAATCTGTTACATGGGATACAGAAAGGTAGAGAACTGAGAACGGGTGATAAGTTTCATGAGACAGAAAACGGTGCAAGTGTTGCAGCCAAGTCTGTTGGTCACTATCACCCTGTATTACCAGAATACATTGATTCTGAACAAATGTTATTAGATACCGAACCTGATATGCAAAATCATATCAGTTTCTTTATTGGTAAAGAAAGGATATAATTTTGTATTGATGGATAATGTTTTGAACATTTCCTATATCAAGAGTTGATTCGTTCAGGCACGTTATCTAAAAGCATTGACGTTCTAAATCAAACTACAGTTCTTTGTATACAGAACACGCACAAGTGGAAGAGTTCAGAAATTAACGGATCCTTCTTGAGGTATTGTAGACTAGGTCATATCAATGCGACCCGACTAGCTAAGTTACACATAGATGCATATTTAAATCTGTTTGAATTTACATCTTGTGAAACTTGCCGGTCATGTCACAAAGATAAGATGACCACAGTTCTGTTTATTGGAAACAGAGAAAGAGTTAGTGAACTTTTGGGATTGATACATACTGATGTATGAAGGTCCCCTGTCTACATATGCCAAGACCGGTTCTTTTTACTTCATTACATTCTCTGATAATCTCTCAAGATTCAGACATATGTTCCTGTTGAAACACAAGTCCGAACCTTTTGAGATATCCACAGAATATAAGTTAGAAGTAGAGAACCAAAATACAGGTTTAAGTATTATGTCCTTTGATGTGATCAAGAAGGAGAATACTTGAGCACGGAAATTCTAGACTATTCTAAACGAGAATGAGATTCTTTCTCAGCATTACTCCTCCGTATACACAATAGCACGATGGTATATCGGGGCGGAGCAATAGCACCCTATGTGATATGGTGTGCTCTATGATAAGTACTATTGAGTTTCCCTTTTCCTTTTGGGTGTTATGCGCTTGAGAAGCTGCATACTTATTGAATAGGATTCAAATCAAATCAGTTGCCTACCACTTCATATGTGATATGGAAAGGGAAGAGCCCATATCTTAAGTTTGTTAAGATTTGGGGTTGTCCGGACTATGTCTAAAAGCAAAATCCGGACAAGCTCGAGGCAAGGTCTGTTATGTAGAACTGGAAAGGTTCCAACTATACAAACTGCAGCAGATGATTTGGTAGAACCGAAGGATTCAATAGTAACCAACGAACCTCAGCCTCTCCGCCGATCTAGTAGGGTTCCTCACCCACCTGAGAGATACTTCGGTTTCTATATAACAGTGGGAGCGAGGATTGCATCATAAGATGATGACCCAACTAGTTTCGAGCTGGTTATCAGGAGTGAGACTATGTAAGAATGGCTGGATGCTTATCGATCTGAGATGGAATCCTTATACACCAACAGAGAATGGACTTTGGTTGCTTTATCTGAAGGGTTAAATCCCCATCAGGAGCAAGTATATTTTGAGAAGATTACTTGGTGTACATGGAAAAGTTGAGACTTTCAAAGCTAGACTTGTTAAAGGTTTGCATCATTGACCAGGTATGGATTATGATGAAACCTTTTCTAAGGAGCTATGCTTAAGTCCATCCAGATCCTACTTGCCACGGCTACATACCATGACTACGATATCTGGTGGTTGGGTGTCATGACTGCTTTCCTAAATGATGTTTTAGAAGAGAGCGTCTATAAGTACACGGCCAGAGGGCTTCGTAGACAGTGGGAGCAGCGGAAACGTGAGCAAGATGTTTTATGTGATAAAGCAGGCATCGCGGAGTTGGAACATCTGTTTTGATGTGGTAGTCAAAGAGTTTGACTTCATCAAAATGGTAGATGAACCTTGTATATACAAAAAGGTAGTAGGGAGTATGGTGGTGATCCTCGTAGAGTACGTGGATGACATACTCTTGATAGGGAAGGAGTTTCCTATGCTACGCTCGGTCAATCTCCGCTTATCACAAGGATTCTCCATACAGGATCAAAGTGATACCTCCTAAATCCTAAGTTATGGATCTAAGAGATAGATCTAATTAAATGTTAGGATACTCACTAGTTGTAGTGAGATGGTATCAATCGATCCTGGAGAGAATCACTGGAAAGGTTCCAGGGTGGTAAGGACGACTGAATGTCAGTCGCAGGCATTGTCTTTACCCTCAGTGGAGGGACGGTATGTTGGAAGAGTTCCAAGCTAGATACCGTGACATACTAGACGATTAAAGGCAAGATACATCGTTACCAAAGATACAACCAAAGAGGCAGTCTGGGTGTATATAAGTTCATGAGATGAACTTCGTTCCTACCATTGTGTGACAATGGAGTTGTGGCTTTAGCCAAGGAACTACCGTCCCATCAGAAATCCAGATATAATTCTTAGGCAGTATCACATGATCATGGAGATGGTTGATCTCCAGGGAGATCGAGGTTAGGAGAGTAGACACAGAGGACAACAGCGTGGATCCACGCACAAAGGCCTTTTTCCCAGTAGAGACTTTTATGGGATGGTTGAGTATGAGATACTTCAACCGCAGCCAATTGTTGGGTATGTGATACCACAACAGATGGACCTAGTGCAAGTGGGAGATTGTTAGTTATATGTATACCCTAGAGGCCATTACTGTACATACGATGTATATTGTAGTGGATGCTAGGACATATATAGGGAGGACTTTATTGCTCGACATGATAGTATGCTATCTGGTTGCACTTTATCTTAACATGTACTCTGATTGTCTCTATATTACATGTTGATAAAGCCCTTATGATATGTACTCGACTACTGGGACTATGATGAGATCATACTAGTGGGGCCACGGTAGTCGACGAGTACATCCTATAACTGTTCCTAGTCGAGGGTGTATCGAGACAGGGCATCGATACACCAGAGTAGACTAGCATATACGCATCTTGACCCATATGATGGGCGATGGATGATCCCATATCCATCGGTGTTTGACATCAAGGATGGTGTACGGGTGTTCAGTGGAGACTGGGTACACTGGACGGACTCGCCGAGAACTCCCAGATGGTATTATACCTCACGTCAGATGGCAGTTCTCCGGTGACACTGGTACAGAGTAGTCTGTTGACCCGAGATCGTCATAGAGTCTTGTGTGATTCCCACTGTGCTTTGATTTCCACCTTACCACGTCCAAGGGGGTGTGCAAAACGGTGGTTTTTGGGTACAGTCCTGAATCACATGGAGGCAATGAGCGATAGGAGGGGATTCGTCTCTCCCGGTATAGGTAGTTGATGTTGTGCTGTGTTCGATTGGCTATAACCGGAAATCCCTGGCCAGGGTTGCTGAGATTTACTGGTAAGTGTTACCAGTAGTTTCTCAAACTGTTATAGACCTCATATCGACACGACTTATCGAGCTACTGGGTCTGACGTTTACCACCCCTAGGCGTGATATGCGACATATCAGACGACGAGACAGGACTGTACGGGAGTGTTACTGATTGGATTCACAGGAGAACTAGCGGGCTTGCTTGTTGATCTTCTGATCGCTCAATACCCGTGTGGCCGTTACGTTTAGCACACCGCTTACGGCTTGTGGGTGTTTGATATGATAATCACCTACTGCCGGCGTATTGACGAGTCTTTAGAGTCCTACACAGGGGTTTCCTGGCTCAAGCGAAACGGAGTAGGAGCACATATGTGATATGTGCAGGACCGAGATTAATACGATATGAGATACCGTATTCTATTCTCGCGATTTGTAATATTGATCGGTTGTATGCGATATAGCCGGGTTATCGGATCAAGTGTTGATTCGATAAGTTGTTACACATGATATTAGTCGGTTATTGCCGGATTATTAAATCAAGAGTTGATTTAATAATTTTATGTATAATTATATATTTGATATATTACATTACATTAACTAGTATTAGCTCACTTAAGATTTATTTTCTCACTTGTTTGTGCACATTGTTTATATGTGATATATGCAAGTGTACATGTTTGTATCATGCTTGATGATACACACAAGATGGGTGTATGAGACTCTTACCAAGATTAGGGTAAAGATTAGGGTTATTGTTTTATCTTAAGATTTAACAAAAGGGTTTAACTTAGTCAAAGTAATCAAGCTTGAAGAAGCTTGGAGAAGCTTTGACAAACTCCACTCTTTTGTCATTTCTTTTGATATTCTTTAACCTAATGCTTTGGTTAATTCTATACATGAGTTAAGCATGATAGCTTAACTCACCCATGGTTACATTATTTATTGGATAAGTTTTCATTTGGATGGATAATTCTTTCTTTCTTCTTGTTCTTCATCAAGCTCCATCCAAAAGCTTACTAGCTCCAATGGTGCCATGAGAAAAGAGTGAGAAAATCAATTCCAAAGTGAGCCCACTTCCTACTTCTTCATCCTCTACCACTTGCCATGTAGTAGAGTGTGTTCTCTTCACGAAGTTTATGACCTAGTGAAGGAATAGCTTGAGTGAGTGTCGCCCCGACGTAGATCATCTTCGGCCTCGAAGTCATCGTAGCAAGCAAGTTCGTTCTTCTCGTGGAGCTTATCTAGAGTCCGGAGTGCACGATCGCAGCGATGGGGACGTCTACACGGAGCTAATGAAGTGAAGGACCAGATCAACAAAGGTTGTAATCTCTTTCACTTAGTGTTAAAGTTGTTAACATGCAATTTTTCGCCTAAACCTTAGTTTAAAGATCCGTATTAGAGTTGTTCGGCATGGCTAAAATTTTAATCGGGCATGGTTGATGCCCCGTAGACACTTGTGTTCGTGCCTAGCAACCCTACATATATTTATATATATATATATATATATATATATATCTCAATGACTCAATATCTCAATATCTCAGGCTCCGTCAGTCCAGATCGACCCATATCATCAAATCTCACGACTACGTCGTTATCCTCCGGATATCCGCCGCTTCAAAATAACCGGTCGGATGTGCTCCCCTGTCGGGCTCAACGCCATCTGTGCGATCTTCTTTCCCCGAGGTACCCTATCGGGTCCATCATGTACCCGCAAACGGTGCATCCCCCTCCTCGAATCAGTTATATGATACCGCTCAAGAACCGAGAAAACACATGGTGGACACCGTGCACATCATATCATGAGAAAACCGCAATTTGTACTTTAAGATGATAATAGGTTTATAAAATCCTTGCAGTTTCCCCCCAAAATCCATAAATACTGAAATCCTCGAGAAGAATCACAATATGTACACATGTCGGTGATGATGGATGTCTATGATACGATAGTATATATCATGAGAAGTACGGTCAGAAGCTATGTATGAATCATGATGCAATGAGATATGTATATATGACTAACAATCCTGCATACCCATCCTGATGAAATGACTATACAAGTACAAGTCTACATATCATATAGGATGCAAGGCACAGATAACGATTCTAAGCAAGTTCTATAGTGTTCGTGACAAAGAAATTACCAAAGGCGTGTGTGTAAGCATGAATAGTGCACGTGCGGCATGTACCAATGGCAATAGTGCAAGTGTCCTATGAGATAATATCATATATATCCATGATGATGCAATGCAATGAGATGTGTAACTAGGAGAATACGCATATAAATACAAGTACTACTAGAAATCCTGACTATCGGGCGCCTCGCGCCATCCAGAAGATTGCCCCGTAGATGTGTACATCTACTCACCGGGACACCTCGGCTAATCTGATCCGATTTCAGCTCTGCCATTTCCGCGCCACATCCGACGCCACTGCACCAGATTCTAGAAACGTACACAAGGAAATAAGAGAATAAATATATAAATAGTCGTGGACACAAATAAAACAAGTCAACCACGCGCACTAACTAAACATGCACACTTGGTGCACAAAACGATCTTGCGACAACGCCACAAACCACAACAAGGGTCGCTATACGTGGAAACTACCAAACCAAAAACCCAATCGCACCAATCGTGCGTTCACAACACACTAAATACATTAGGAAATAGGTTGTATACCATCAAAACCTCAACTTAATTAAAATCGATTTATTCGAACAACCTAGTAAGCATCAATTAACCGTTTTATTACAAAACTTGATATTTTAACAAAATTAGTGACCACAATAATCACCTAAAAACCTAATTAAGCCATATAAACCTTAACTAAAATTTTAATTTCATCTAATTACACACTAATTAAAAACTTAGTTTGCTAAATTATAAAATTAAGACAATTTAAAAATAACAATTTGCAAATTAACAACTAAACTAGATTTTGAAAGTCTTGAGATGATGACCTACACTTAGTTAACTTGATTCTTTGATAATAACCCTAGCTTAACCTCAAATCCCTTTCTAAAAATTCTAACTTTCAGTTAAACCATAATAATACCTAAATAAGTTTGATCTAAAGTAATTAAACAACAAAATAATTATAAGGTTAAGATTTATACCTCACAAATTTGAGATCAAACTTGCAAATTCATGGCCACCCAAAATGGTTTCTTGCATCAAAATCCAACATAGATAGGTGAAGGAAAAATGGATGAAGAATTTTCTATGAATTTGTGATGTTTTATGTGGATTTTGGACGAAAAAATGGAGGAGTTTTGAAGTGGAAAGAGATGGGTAAATGAGGGGACTGCTGCCTTGGTGTGCTCGGCCAAGGAGGGGAAGGGAGAGAGTGAGGTGAGTGTGGCTTTTTACAAGTCAATAACATCCATACCTCACTTATCTTATGCCATACCTTATTATTTCTATTTTATATTAGATTAGAAATTGAGGTTGGAATGAGAAGTGGAAAAAGAAATTTGAGGAGGGGGGGTTGCTGGCTCCTTGGCCGAGCAAGGCTGGAAATGGGGTGTGTGTGTGTGAGAAATTCCAAAGTCAAACTCTCCCCATACCTCACTTATAATACATCATGCTCTTTAGTTTATTAATATTTTTCTTTAAATTTTATTTTCACCTTAACTTCTATCTAGAATTGTTTAGAAACATGGGCAAATTTTTAAAGAAAGAACATGTAACAAAGTGAGTGTTAGATGTGTCATGGTGCACTAAACTTGTATTAACCCATTCTAATTTGTAATTATCACCAATTAATTGTATAAGTGTATGATTAAAATAATACTTAAAAATAATAAATTAAGGAAAATATTTAAGTAAACTAACAATTAATAGGTAACTAATTAAATACCAAATACTAGCAATTACATAGCTAGAATAGGTATATTTAAGTCTATGTTGAAAAATAATCATATCTTGGTTTTTACGGAAAACACCAGTTATTTCACCGATTATCGGAAATTTCACCTAAATGATTTTTCAGAACGTTACAATCGAGCATGATGTCGTGAGGTTATGATATGTGATTGAATCGAGACACCGTATATGATATGATATATTAAAGAATCGTTCGGCGATACATACAAAACATGCGATAACATGTGACTTGATATGATAATAGATTGTACATGACCTTAGATCCGTACCGTGATATTGATATAGTACGATGGATGATCTTGTACAAATGATGATATACATATATGCTAATTGACCCTTACCCTTGATTTTGAAGATGTCGTATGACGGACTATACCGTATGAGATATATATATGATGATTGATTCGCACTCGTGACTCGAGGATGTCGTACGATGTGTTATACTGTACGTGATGCTATGAGGCTGGATCGCCGACTACTAGATATATCGATTCGGATACGTATAGATTTCTACTTACTTTTGACTCGGGATTAGTTTACCTTTTTAGTTTAGTTTCTTATTTACTTAAGTAGGTGTTGGAATAGCGTTCGAGTCATATCTACTTTCAAAAAACTAACGAATCGTAGGTATTTTAAAAGAGCAAAACTAGGGACGCTATGGATTTTCAAAATGATATTTCTTTTCTCAAAAACACCGTAGCCCCTACTTTTCTAAAACAACGATTCGTGCTATTTTAAATATTATAACTGCATGGCTCGTGTATAGATATTTATATTTTAAAATGTTGCAGTTACTGTTACTTTTATGCTACGTTTATGTTACTCTCATTGCATTGCATATATACAGAAAGGTTATGCTAACGCCCTAGCCATCATCCGTGGCCGATTGCGGAACAAAATTTTTTCTAACGATCAAAACTTGGCGCTAGAATAACCCTAAACTGGATCTACCATAAACCCAACTAGATACAAAGAAGCTATCTACTATGAAAAGAGTATATACCAAGGAGCTCGAGTCTTTCGGGTCTTCACTCCTCTCCTTTAGCATGCTCCTAGTGGCCTTCATGATCGAGCTTGATCGATGGCTTCCTCACGTCAAATATGATCCACCCAAGAGTGTCTACTTTGAGCTCCTGCCTCTAAACCGAGGTAACTAGGTCACTTAGTTTGCTAATTCAAGTTGCCTAGGTGATGTAGAGAGTGATGATGGATTAATTGGTATCAAGAACCCTAGGTTTCTCAACACATGAGACAATTAGGGTTTGAGGTAGAAGAAGAGAAGCTTAGAGGAGATGAAAGTGTTGTAGAGAGCAACATAAGAAAACTCAAGTGAAAAATGGCTAAGTCTTGTGACTAATAAAGCAAGCATGCCAAAGATAATAATAAAAAATTATCTTCACCACAAAATATCTAGATATTTTCTACAAAATATCTTGATATTTTCACCTTGCCTCAATAGTAACCCATGACTCACCAAGTGAGTCAACAATTAGCCATGCTTCACTTAAGAAAAGTCAACACCTCATACCTCCACCTCATTAACCATTTAACTAAATGGTTAAAACAAATAATGAGGTTTCTTCTTCTAGAAGCACTCTTGTAACAAATTACAACAATACCCCTCACCGTATATACATACATGTATCCGTATTCCCGAAAAACATGAATACAAAAGAGACGAAAATAATCCAACAAAGTAATACTAGGATCTGGCTTAAACCAAAGGCCGCTAGTATAATCCGCCCGAACATCATACATGCATAAGTACACGTATGTGATCGAACCCTGCCGTAAAACCATACTGCTTCAACATCATTTCACCCGAAGCAGAGAAACCCTCTGTATGGGACTCTAAAGACTCAATAGTACGCCGACAGTGCGTTACTGGATAAATCCATAACCACAAGCACGTCAGCGGCACTAGCTTTACGTCACGGCTATTAGTGTATGTGCCCTAGAGGACATTACTGTATCATACTAGTTTGTATATTACTTAATGGAAGCTTGGGATATTCACAGTTGTATATACAATCTTGCTCGAAATGGTAGTATGCTACTTGGTTTGTCTCTGCTTTTATATATGCATGTGTTTCTTTTAGCATATTGCTTATATACATATTAGTAGAGTCCTTAGGATTATTGCTTGATTACCAGCGTTGTGATGGCGCTCACACTCGTGGGAGCTGGGTGATCCACAAGCACATCCTTATACAGGTCCCTAGTCGTTAGACTATCGAGACAGGGCATCGATACTCCGGAGTAGACTAGCGTATGCGCTTCTCATCCCAGTGTGGGAGACGGTCTGTCCCACGGCCGTCAGTACGTCGTACTTGAGATAGTATACGGGTGCTCGTTAGGTTACGAGTACACTGGACAGGACTCGTCGGGAACTGTTGGTTGGTATTATACCTATCGTCAGTTATCAGTTCCCAGGTGACATGAGTACAGCTTAGTCCGCTGACTTGACACTGTCACTTCGTCTCGAGTGTGTTCCCACTGCACTTTGATTACTACCCTACCACGGCTCAAAGGAGTCATGCAAACAGGTAGTTTTTGGGTGCAGTCCCGAAGCACTTGGAGGCAGTGACGGTTAAACAGGATTCGTCTCTCCCGGTATTGGTGGTTGACATCGCGCTGTGTCCAGGAGAGCCATTACACGAGTAGTCCCTGGCCAGGGCAAGCGAGATATACTGGTAGGTTTCCAGTGTTATCTCCGGGGGTTCTGGGCTACACTTCGACACGACTTGTACCGCTATTTGGGGACTGACGTTCACCGCCTCCCTAGGCCCGCCATGCGATGTATCAGACGAACAGAACGGACTGTACGGAGACTGTCACATACAGGCTCAGTAGGAGTTCAGATGGGGTTCACCTCGTCAGTCTTCTTATCGACATCTACCTGGGGACCATTACGTACAGCTAGTGCCGCTTGCGATCTGTGGTTAAACCCACTGCCAGCGTAGTGTCGAGTCTTTAGAGTCCCACACAGAGAGCTATTCGCTTTTAGTAAAATGAGTAGAGGTCGCATGGTTTTGCGACAGGGTTCGTTCACATCCGCGCACTTGTGCACGTTTGCTGTCCGGACAGCATATACTAGCGGGCTTTGGTTTAAGCCGGATCCTAGTATATGATTTGGGATTGGTTTTTCTCATTGTATTCGTGTTCCTCCGATCACGAAAACCGGTGCGTATGCACAGTTGCTTGAGACAGAGGGAGAGGACTTTGATTAGGGATTAGGGTTAATGACTATTGTCATTTTATTAACCCTAATGGTTATGTATGTATTATGGTTAATTGATATTAGTTTAATAATTGTGCATGGTTATGGTTGTTGACCATTTGACCTTCTTGACTTGTTGACCTTGGTTGACACTTTGACCATCATCATTTCATTTGGAAGATGCTCTTTGATCCTTGCAATTTTCATTAAAAAATGAAATGATAATGGTCATGTCTTGATTAAGCCATGACAATTATCTCACTAATTATCTAATTACAATAATTCACATATATGAGAGAATGCTTCATATTATTCTCGCATTCTATTATTCACTTTCTCTCTCTTGTTCTTCCTCTCCCTCAAGCTCTCCCCTCTCATGTGTTGAGAAACACTTGATCTTGAGAAAAACCCTTTCTTGATAATCTCTACTCTCATCTAGGGTTCAAGGTTTAGCACTTCTTGCACCCTAGTTACTTCTAGCTTGGAGTTAAAGCCAAAGGTTGAGGCTTTCGGGTGGATCTTTCTTTGACGGGAGAAGACGACAAAGGTGACCTCCTTCCACTACTCCAAGGAGCAAGGAGAGAAGGACATAAAGCCCAAGGTATAACCTTTCTAGCACTTAGCTAGTTTCTAGTTAGCTTTAGCTTATTTTTGTTTAGCAAAGATCCTTCATAGTTTAGTCCATGTTGCCTAAGTTGATAAAAACTTGATTTTTATTCCGTTTTCCGCCTCCCCGTGAGCACCGGGGTGGGCAAGGTGGACTAAAAGTGGTATCAGAGCCTAACTAAACATAAACTAGCTAGGTAGTAAAGTGTATGGAAGTTCGAATCGGAAAAATCGAAAAACCAAGTTTTCAAAACCCTAAGTTTCTATTAAAACTTTTTCTGTTCAAAACAAAATAATTTATGCTCCAAAAATCATCTCAGGGTTTTGTGAAGAAAGCCACCAAAAACGATCCAGAGATTCGACTAAAGAGCCGCGGTTCCGCGGCAATAGCAAGCTATTGCCGCGCAACCGCGGCCGTCTAGGCTCGTCTCTGGGTCGAGTTGGTGCAGTGTATTTCTGGCTTGGTTTTAGGATTTTTAAGATGGTTTATATGTGCCCAGGTTTTCCAGAATAGAAATTTGTTTTTGGGGGCCTATAAATCCGTATTTTTTATCGAACTTCAATACACTTTGACTAAAAGGTTATATCTGTGATGTTTATATGTATTGAACGTCGGCTAATCGCTATATGTCGATTAGTCGGGGTTATACATATCTGTGATCTGTGTTTGATGATGGTATGTGTATATGAATGCGTTGGACTGTCGCGGGTGAATAGCCGGGATGGATGTGAGATGAGTGTTGCTTTTCTATCATTCATTGTAATATGTAAATTGATGTAATATTATTATTTGTATGGTCGCACAACCGGGTCGGGGTTGTAGCCGTCATTGTATAATTCTTTTTACTGTTTTTGCTCCTAGGATAGACCCATGGAGGGGGTGCACAAACTACCGGGTATCTCGAAGTGCCGAGTGGCCTACTCACGGTGTTGAGGGAGGTTGCTTCGCTTTGGGTACTTGGCGGGTAGTTTGCCGCACCCATAGGGGTCTTGGGTGGGGTATTGGCTATTCACCGCGACCGTGTAATCCGCTTTTCGTTGCAGGCTCGAACGGATTGCGGATTCCTAATATATCCAATGTATTCATCTGTGATCTGTAATGTCTATCATTGCTATATATTTATATATGATAACTATTTAGGCGTTGCTTATGTTTTACAGCCGCGCTAGCCCAGCCCCCGCTCTGTCGTTAGTTAAGTAACCTAACAGGTGATGACGGGGACCCGTGGCGAATGCGAATGGCATAAGCGTACGTCATATTTTGGTTGTTTTCTGCAATGGTAGGATTAAATGATGGGACGCATTAAAAGAACTAATGCAAGAAAATAAACCAAGTAAAAGTCGATTGGAACACTTTGAAAACCACTCGGTTCTTTTCAAAACTAAACTTTTAAACGCGGAGCTTGAACCGCTCCTTTTAAAAGCTATCTCGGTCCATCGATTAGATCAAGTTCACTACGTTCACGGTTTCGCCAAAACCATTCGTAGCCCTCCGTCATTCCACATGAATGGTCAAAAAGTATTCAAGCTATGTATTTTGGCCAAAGTCAAGGCATAGTGATTGGTAGCTATTGGGTATTCATGTGCAGCATAGATAGATGCGTTGGTTTAGGACAGTCGTGCTGCCATTTTGGCCAAAGTCAAGGGTAGGTACGTGTGGGTCCAAATTAACCAGGAGAATGACGGGAAGAACTTGACATGTGACTTATGATATTTTGGCCAAATTCAAGGTCATAAGAGCATGGGGCAAAAATCCACATCGGGAGTTTCATATGTACTGAAACTTGCTAGCGCTGCATACCATTTGGAGTGTGATAATTCTGGTAGGATTCCTTCGGTTTTATCACGCGATGATATTTAGATCCCGATCCTACTGTGAGTATAAGCTACTCCTCGGGAAAACTCTCACTTAAGGATCAATGCTATAAACCTAGTAGGTGTCTAGAAAGATGTTAGCGGGGCTACGCCCACAGGGAAAAGAGGTTACTTAATTAAGAAACTTCGCGAAAGCGTTGGAAAACCTCCCTTGAAGTACCGACACTGGCTTGGCTGAACGGTTAAGCAAGTATTGTACGGTGAGATTGATCCTGACTAATCCTTTCTTTACGGTTTGAGAAGGGATTCGAGAGACAGTGGGAGCCATCCAGTTTAGACAAATTAAAAACCACACTAATCTTGCAAGAGCATCATGCTAAAGTGTTTCTTTTCTCTCTTCTAATTGCAGCGACCATTCAACATGACCGGACTTAAGTTATTACTAGATAAAAACATATTGACAGGGCCAAACTACAAATATTGGCTCACGAATGTCAAGATGGCAATCACTTACGACAAGTTGGGGTATGTCCTTACCACCAAAGCTCCCCCTGTCCCAGGTCCCAAAACCAGTGTCATAGATAGGGAAATCTACAAGACCTGGGAAATAGATTGCACGAAGGCCAAATGCCTCGTACTAGCCTCGATGGACAACGAACATCAGAGGAGGCACGAGAATATGGACCTAGAGTCCATATTTCTTCATACAAAAGAACTGTATGGAGAGCAGTCTCGTATCACAAGATACGAAGTGTCGAAGAAGTTGTTTTCGGCAAGGTTGGCCGTCGGATCATCGGTAGCAGAACACGTGCTTAAGATGATTGGCTACATAGAGGAGCTCACGGACCTTGGGACCACGTTAGAGAATGAACTCTATACTGATTTGATTCTTCGGTCCCTTCCTTCCACTTACGCCCAGTTTGTCTTAAACTTCAACATGCATGGAAAGGAGGTAGAACTTTCCGAACTTCTGAACATGTTGAGGAGTGCCGAGGGCACCCTACAGAAAGGTAGGGAGACATCCACTTTGTTTGTAGGAGGATCTTCCTTTTCTATATCCAGGGAGAAAGCCAAGGGTAAGAAGAAGAAAGCCCCCTCCAAACCAAGAGGCGGTGTCGGTAAAGTGGATACGAAGGGAAAAGGAAAAGCAACAAAGATAGCGGGAAAGCTGGTGGGGATGGAAGAATGCTTCTATTGTCACAAAAGCGGTCACTGGAAACAGGATTGCAAGGCTTGGAAGGCCAGAACACAGGATTTGAAGCGAGTTGCAGCTTCAGCTTCAGGTGTGTATGTTATTGAAAACTGTCTATCAATAAACTCTACGTCCTGGGTATTGGATACCGGATCAGGATCTCATATCTGTAATTCTTTGCAGGCGTTGAGAAAGCGTAGAGTTTTGAAGGCAGGTGACATGACCCTCAGAGTTGCAAACGGTGCTAGCATGGATGCTGAGGCCGTGGGGGACTATCACCTGGGATTGTCGGATGGACACTTTTTGGTTTTGCGTAGTTGTTATTATGTACCAAATGCAACCTGTAATATCATTTCTGTATATTTATTATCTAAAGAAGGTTATGAATTTGCATTTGTAAGTAATGTAGTGAACATTCACCTTAATCAAGTTTTGATTTGGTCAGGTACATTGAACAACGGTATATACGTGTTAAACCAACCACAGATTTTCAATGTCCAGAATACACACAAAAAAAAGTCTCCAGAAATAAATAAAACTTTCTTATGGCATTTTAGACTGGGTCACATCAATGAGAGAAGGTTGACTAAGTTACACACAGAAGGATGTTTGGATCCGTTCGAATATCAATCGTATGCAACTTGTCAATCCTGTCTCAAAGGAAAGATGACAAAGACTCCGTTCACTGGACACAGAGTAAGAGCGAGCGAGCTCTTGGGACTCGTACACAGCGACGTGTGCGGTCCAATGTCTACACATGCACGAAGCGGTTGTTCTTACTTCATTACTTTTACGGATGACTTTTCAAGGTACGGTTATGTCTTCTTAATGAAACAAAAATCCGAGCCTTTTGAAAAATTCCAGGAATATAAGAATGAAGTAGAAAAACAAACAGTCAAAAGTATCAAGGCACTGAGATCTGATCGAGGTGGTGAATACTTGAGTGCCGAGTTCCTGGGTTACTTAAAAGTGAATGGAATTCTCTCTCAGCTTACTCCTCCATACACTCCGCAACATAACGGTGTATCGGAGAGACGGAACCGAACCCTATTGGATATGGTATGGTCCATGATGAGTAACGCTGAGTTTCCGCGATCGTTCTGGGGATATGCGCTAGAATCAGCTGCATACCTTTTGAACCGAGTTCCAACTAAGACTGTGCCTACTACACCATATCAGATGTGGTGTGGGAAGAGAACCTATCTTAATTATATTCAGACATGGGGATATCCATCTTTTGTAAAAAAGCAGCATGCGGACAAGCTCGAGGCACGCTCAGTACAGTGCAAGTTTGTGGGATATCCAAAGAACTCCAAGGGATATTGCTTCTATTGCGAAGAGGAACAAAAGGTGTTTATTTCTCGCCATGCCCGCTTTCTAGAACACCAGTTCATAGAAAAAGAATTAAGTGGGAGCGCAATAGAACTGGAAGAAATTCCAGAACCACGAGCTATTACTGAAAGCTTAGTAGAACCAGAGGGTTCGAAAGATCAAGACATTCCCACGCCACTCCGCAGGAGTAGTAGGCAGTCTCATCCGCCCGAGAGATACTACGGTTTTCTCATTGACGGGGATAGAGAGGATTGCATCATAGATTGTGATGAGCCTACTAGCTTCCAGCAAGCCATTCAGAGTGTCGACTCGGTAAAATGGCTGGATGCAATGCGGACCGAAATGGAGTCCATGTACACCAACAATGTATGGACGTTGGACATTGCTCCAGATGGGGTAAAACCCGTAGGATGCAAGTGGATCTTCAAAAGGAAGATTGGTGTAGATGGACAGGTTGAGACCTATAAAGCTAGACTGGTTGCAAAGGGTTTTCGTCAAAGACCTGGTTTGGACTATGACGAAAGCTTTTCTCCAGTAGCTATGCTGAAATCCATTCGGATCCTTCTTGCCATTGCTGCCTTCCAAGATTATGAGATTTGGCAGATGGACGTAAAAACAGCTTTTCTAAATGGACATTTAGAGGAGTGTGTCTATATGGACCAGCCAGAGGGTTTCATTCAGAGTGGGAGCAGCGGAAAGGTGTGCAAGTTGCTGAAGTCCATTTATGGACTAAAGCAGGCATCGCGGAATTGGAACATCTGTTTTGATGAGACGGTCAAGGAATTCGGCTTTATCAAAAATCCAGATAAACCATGCATCTATTGTAGATTTGAAGCGAGAACTGTAGTATTCCTCGTTTTATACGTGGATGACATTCTCTTAATAGGAAATGACATTCCTATGCTACAATCTGTCAAGGGGTTCTTGTCACACAGGTTCTCCATGAAAGACCTGGGTGATGCCTCATACATTCTGGGTATCCGGATCTACCGTGACAGATCCAAGATGATATTAGGACTTTCACAGTCCAGGTACATCGACGCCATATTGAAGAGATTCAGTATGGAAGATTCCAAGCGTGGTAATCTACCGGCTTGTCACGGGATCACCCTCTCCAAAGAGATGTCTCCCAAGAATGATTTGGAGAGGGATCGCATGTCTATTATACCCTACTCTTCTGCGGTAGGCTCTATAATGTATGCGATGTTGTGTACCAGACCGGATGTGGCTTATGCACTGAGTGTGGTAAGCAGGTATCAGTCAAACCCTGGGGAGAAACATTGGATAGCAGTAAAGAACATTCTCAAGTACCTGAGAAGGACTAAGGAGATGTTCTTGGTGTATGGCGGAAAAGACCTCCAGATTGAGGCCTTTGCTGACTCCAGCTTCCAGAGTGACAAGGATGGTTCCAAGTCCATGTCGGGTTTTGTCTTCACCCTCAATGGAGGGGCGGTGTGTTGGAAGAGTTCCAAACAGGAAACCGTTGCTGACTCGACTATGGAAGCGGAATACATCGCTGCATCTGATGCCGCAAAAGAAGCTGTCTGCATGAGGAAGTTCTTGAAAGAACTTAAGGTGGTTCCGTCCATTGTTGACCCAATACCTCTGTATTGCGACAACAACGGGGCTATAGCTTTAGCGAAGGAACCCAGGTCCCATCAGAAATCCAGAAACATCTTGAGGCGGTATCACCTAATCAGGGAGATCGTGGATCGCCAGGAGATCGAGGTTCGGAGGGTTGCTTCAGAAGATAACACAGCAGATCCATTAACCAAGGCCTTGCCCCAGACTCAGTTCGAGTGGTTGATCGAGATGATAGGTCTTCGATACGCCAGTACATGGCCTTAGTGCAAGTGGGAGATTGTTAGTGTATATGCCCTAGAGGCCATTACTGTATCATACTAGTTTGTATATTACTTAATGGAAGCTTGGGATATTCACAGTTGTATATACAATCTTGCTCGAAATGATAGTATGCTACTTGGTTTGTCTCTGCTTTAATATGTGCATGTGTTTCTTTTAGCATATTGCTGATATACATATTAGTAGAGCCCTTAGGATTATTGCTTGATTACCAGAGTTGTGATGGCGCTCACACTCGTGGGAGCTGGGTGATCCACAAGCACATCCTTATACAGGTCCCTAGTCGTTGGACTATCGAGACAGGGCATCGATACTCTGGAGTAGACTAGCGTATGCGCTTCTCATCCCAGTGTGGGAAACGGTCTGTCCCACAGCCGTCAGTACGTCGTACTTGAGATAGTATACGGGTGCTCGTTAGGTTACGTGTACACTGGACAGGACTCGTCGGGAACTGTTGGTTGGTATTATACCTATCGTCAGTTATCAGTTCCCAGGTGACATGAGTACAGCTTAGTCCGCTGACTTGACACTGTCACTTCGCCTCGAGTGTGTTCCCACTGCACTTTGATTACTACCCTACCACGGCTCAAAGGAGTCGTGCAAATAGGTAGTTTTTGGGTGCAGTCCCGAAGCACTTGGAGGCAGTGACGGTTAGAAAGGTTTCGTCTCTCCCGATATTGGGGGTTGACATCGCGCTGTGTCCAAGAGAGCCATTACACGAGTAGTCCCTGGCTAGGGCAAGCGAGATATACTGGTAGGTTTCCAGTGTTATCTTAGGGTGTTCTGGGCTACACTCCGACATGACTTATACCGCTATTAGGGGACTGACGTTCACCGCCCCCCTAGGCCCGCCATGCGATGTATCAGACGAACAGACCGGACTGTACGGAGACTGTCACATACAGGCTCAATAGGAGTTCAGATGGGGTTCACCTCGTCAGTCTTCTTATCGACATCTACCTGGGGACCGTTACGTACAGCTAGTGCCGCTTGCGGTCTGTGGTTAAACCCACTTCCAGCGTAGTGTCGAGTCTTTAGAGTCCCACACAGAGAGCTATTCGCCTTTAGGCAAAATGAGTAGAGGTCGCATGGTTTTGCGACAGGGTTCGTTCACATCCGCGCACTTGTGCACGTTTGCTGTCCGGACAGCTTATACTAGCGGGCTTTGGTTTAAGCCAGATCCTAGTATATGATTTGGGATTGGTTTTTCGCATTGTATTCGTGTTCCTCGGATCACGAATACGGGTGCGTATGCACAGTTGCTTGAGATAGAGGGAGAGAACTTTGATTAGGGTTAATGACTATTGTCATTTTATTAACCCTAAAGGTTATGTGTGTATTATGGTTAATTGATATTAGTTTAATAATTATGCATGGTTATGGTTGTTGACCATTTGACCTTCTTGACTTGTTGACCATGGTTGACACTTTGACCATCATCATTTCATTTGGAAGATGTTATTTGATCCTTGTAATTTGCATTAAAAAATGAAATGATAATGGTCATGTCTTGATTAAGCCATGAAAATTATCACACTAATTATCTAGTTACAATAATTCATATATATAAGAGAATGCTTCATATTATTCTCTCATTCTATTATTCACTTTCTCTCTCTTGTTCTTCCTCTCCCTCAAGCTCTCCCCTCTCATGTGTTGAGAAACACTTGAGCTTGAGAAAAACCCTTTCTTGATAATCTCTACTCTCATCTAGGGTTCAAGGATTAGCACTTCTTGCACCCTAGTTACTTCTAGCTTGGAGTTGAAGCCAAAGGTTGAGGCTTTCGGGTGGATCTTTCTTTGACGGGAGAAGACGACAAAGGACCTCCTTCCACTACTCCAAGGAGCAAGGAGAGAAGGACATAAAGCCCAAGGTATAACCTTTCTAGCACTTAGCTAGTTTCTAGTTAGCTTTAGCTTGTTTTTGTTTAGCAAAGATCCTTCATAGTTTAGTCCATGTTGCCTAAGTTGATAAAAACTTGATTTTTATTCCGTTTCCCGCCTCCCCGTAAGCACCGGGGTGGGCAACGTGGACTTACAACGGCTACCCGGGTATCTATCGAAAAGGAAAGCCGACGAGCAAACTCATCCGGATCCTAACTGAGCCTATCCATGACAATATCCGTACAGTCCGGTCCCTTCGTCTAAGAGTATCGCATACCGGGTCTAGGGGTGGTATACGTCATACCCAAATAACCCGATAATTCATCCAGATGTGGCTCAGGACCAATCCGGGAAACTACTGATCAACCTATCAATAAATCCCAACCGCCTTGGCTAAGGTCTTATGGTCCTGACCAGTCGAACACACAGTGCGTTATCGACTCCCAATATCGGGAGTGAAGAATCCCCAGCAATCACTCATTGCATCCATGTGGCTCGGGACTGTACCCAACCAAAACCTGTTTGCACGACTCAGTAGAGACGTGGTAGGATAGTGATCAAAGCACAGTGGGAACTCACACGAGACAAATGAAGATCTCATGTCCGAAGACTAACTTGTACACGTGTCACCTGAGAACTTCCATCTGACGATAGGTATAATACCATCTGAAAGTTCTCCGCGAGTCCGTCCAGTGTACTCACACCCGGTGAGCACCAGTATACGATCTTAGGTACATCTGACCAATGGCTGCGGGACCAACCATTGCCCCTTGTCGGGGCTAGAAACGTATACACTACTCTACTCTGGAATATCAATGCCCAGTCTCGATACTCACACGACTAGGGATCATTTAAGGATGTACTTATGGACTACCCATCTCCCACAAGTATGATCGCCATCACAACGCAGGTAGTCAAGCAAGATCCTACGGGCTTTATCAACATGTAACCGCAATATGTAATAACGTGTATAACATATGCCCTGTTAAGATAAAGTCAAACCATAATAGTATACTACTGTATCAAGTCTTTATCAATATGTGCAAGCTGGATAAAGCATCAATAAAAACAAATACACATATCCTGATAAAAGACAACTGAAACAATATACTATATAACTAAGATAGAATGTCCTGTACATACATATCCCCAGCATCCACATGTATACATATACAATAATGGACTCTAGGGCATATATATCCAACAATCTCCTACTTGCACTAAAGGCCAGTTATTGGCGTACCGAATACCCAACGTCTGCTCTAAGGCCAGCTGCTGGCGTACCATATACCCAACATCTCAAAAAGTCGCTCGAACTGTGCTTGAGGGAGGGCCTTTCTAAATGGATCTGCCATGTTTTCTTTAGTGTCCCCTATCCGTACCTCGATCTCTTGGCGATCAATGATCTCCCTGATCAGGTGATACCGCCATAAGACGTGTCTGGATTTCTGATGGGACCGTAGTTCATTCGCTAAATCTATAGCCACATTGTTATCACAATACAAAGGTATCGGATTAACAATGGACGGAACCTCCTGAAGTTCAGCAATGAACTTCTTCATCCAGACCGCTTCTTTTGCGGCATCGCTTGCAGCAATGTATTCAGCCTCCATCTTCGAGTCTGCGACGGTGTCCTTTTTGGAACTCCTCCAACACACCGCCCCTCCGTTGAGGGTAAATACAAAACCCGAGACAGACTTGTTGTCATCCTTGTCACTCTGAAAGCTGGAATCGGTAAAGGACTCGACCCTGAGGTCTCCATTTCTGAAAACCAAGAACAACTCCTTAGTCTTTCTTAGGTACTTGAGAATGTTCTTTACTGCTGTCCAGTGGTTCTCACCTGGGTTCGACAGATACCGGCTCACCACGCTTAGCGCGTAAGCTACATCTGGTTTTGTACATAGCATCGCATACATTTTAGATCCTACCGCCGAAGCGTAGGGTATTGTTCTCATGCGAACCCTCTCCTCGTCAGTCTTGGGAGACATCTTCTTGGAGAGGGTGATTCCGTGTAATGCGGGTATGTTACCGCGCTTGGAATCATCCATACTAAATCTCTTTAGTACGGTCTCTATGTATCTGGAATGCGAAAGTCCTAATAATCTCTTGGATCTATCTTTGTAGATCTTGATCCCCGGAATGTATGAGGCATCACCCAGGTCCTTCATGGAGAACCTTTATGACAAGAACAGCTTGACCGATTGTAGCATAGGAAGATCATTTCCTATCAAAAGAATGTCGTCCACGTACAAGACTAGGAATACGACAGTTCTTCCTACACTCTTCTTATAAATACATGGCTCATCCTCGTTCTTGATGAAGTCAAATTCCTTGACTGTTTCATCAAAACAGATGTTCCAGCTCCGCGATGCCTGCTTCAATCCATAAATGGATTTAAGCAACTTGCACACCATACAACACCACATTCGATGAGGAAAGAGCCGAGATCCCTTCACCGGGAGTGACACCTTTAGCGAAACTAGCAAATGCTACAATCCACTCGGTTTTGTCTTTTGACTGCTTCTCTAGTTCTTGCTTTGCATAGTGGTATTCATGAATATCCAGCACCTCATTCGATGAGGAAAGAGCCAAGATCCCTTCACCGGGAGTGACCTTTTTAGAAAAAGCCTCAAAAACACTCCTTTTCTAAATCACTAGATTCTACAACGATATCAAGTTCATTATGCTCAAGGTTTTCTTAAAAACCAGCGTAGCCCTCCGTCATTTCAGATAAGTACTATTTAGTACTCGTGCTGCGTTTGTTGACCTTAGCTAAGGCGTAGTGTGCGGTAGCTAATTAGTGCTTTTCTGCGGCATGTGATGCCATTGGATTAGGGTAATCGTGCGGCTTTGTTGACCGCGTACATTATTGCATTCACTGTTGTTCTCTCAAGATACGGACATGTGTTCTTGTTGAAACACAAATCTGAATCTTTTGTGAATTTCAAAGAATATAAGTACGAAGTTGAGAACCATATTGATAAAGGTATTCAAGTACTTCGATATGATCGGGGAGAAGAATACTGGAGCACGGAATTCCAAGACTATTTAAAGGAGAAAGAGATTTTCTCTCAGCTTACTCCTCCGTATACACCACAACACAACGGTATATCGGGATGGAGGAATCGCACCCTATGAGATATGGTGCGCTCTATGATGAGTTCTGCTGAGTTACCTATTTCCTTTCAGGGACATGCACTTGAGAAGATGCATACCTATTGAATAGAGTTCCGATCAAATCCATTTCCTACCACTCCATATGAGATATGGAATGGGAAGAGACCATCTCTTAAACGAGTTAAGATATGGGGTTGTCCGGCATGTGCTAAAAAGCAAAATCCGGACAAGCTTGAGGCAAGGTCAGTTCTGTGCAAGTTTCTAGGATATCCCAAACATTCGCGAGGGTATATCTTCTACCACACCGAGGAAAAAAAGGTGTTTTGGTTCTCGACATGCAACCTTTTTAGAAAAGGAATTTCTTGTGGAAGAAATTAGTGGCAATGAGGTAGAACTGGAAGAAGTTCCAGCAAAGTAAACTATAACTGACGATTTAATGGAACCGGAGGATTCAATAGTCCCTGACGAACCGAAGCCACTCCGCAGATCTAGTAGGGTTCCTCATCCACCTGAGAGATACTACGGTTTTCTCGTGGACGGTAGGAGCGAGGATTACATCATGGAGATGATGACCTAACTAGTTTCGAGCAGGCCATCACAAGTGGAGACTATGTGAAATGGCTGGATACTATGCGATCTGAGATGGAATCCATGTACACCAACAAAGTGTTGACTTTGGATGTTGCACCTGAAGGGGTAAAACCCATCGGGAGAAAGAGGATCTTTGAGAAATATAATTTGTTATACATGGAAAAGTTGAGAATTTCAAAGCTTTGCTTAAGTCCATCAGGATCCTACTTGCCATTGCTGCATACCATGACTACGAAATCTGGCAGACTGCACATCAAAACCGCTTTTCTAAATGGTGATTTAGAATAGAGCGTGTATATGACACTGTCAAAGGGCTTCGTAGACAGTGGGAGCAGCGGAAGCATGTGCAGGCTGCTTAAATCCATCTACGGGATAAAGCAGGCATCGCGGAGATGGAACATCTGTTTTAATGAAGCTGTCAAAGAGTTTGACTTCATCAAAAAGGTAGATGAACCATGTATAAATAAGAAGGTTGTAGAGAGTATGGTTAACTTCCTCGTATTGTATGTGGATGACATACTCTTGATAGGAAACGATGTTCCTATGCTACACTCGGTCAAGCTCCTCTTATCATACAGGTTCTCCATGAAAGATCTAACAGATGCCTCCTACATCCTGGGGATATAGATCTATAGAGGTAGATCTAAATGGATTTAGGATTGTCCCAATCCAGGTACATAGACACCATGCTAAAAGGGTTTAATATGGATGATTCTAATATTGGTAATGTACCCGCTTGTTCAGGAATCACTCTCTCCAAAGAGATATCTCTTGAGACTGATTTGGAGAGGGATCGCATACAAGGGATACCCTATGCTTTGGCAGACGGGTTAATCATGTATGCGATGTTATGTACCAGACAAGATGTAGCTTGCTCACTAGGTGTAGTGAATAAGTATCGAATAGACCTTTGGGAAAACCACTGGATAGATGAAGAACATTCTTAAGTGTTTGAGAAGGACTAAAGAGATGTTCTTGGTGCATGGTAACGGTGAACTCCAGATGGTGTCCTTTACCGATTCGAGCTTCCAGAGTGATAAGGACGACTGAAAGACACTCTCGGGTTTTTGTATTCATTCTTAGTGGAGGGACGGTATGTGTTAGTGTATATGCCCTATGGGCCATTATTGTATCATACTAGTTTGTATATTACTTAATGGAAGCTTGGGATATTCACATGTATATAACAGTCTTGCTAAACATGGTAGTATGCTACTTGGTTTTTCTATCTTAATATGTGAGTATACGTATTGATAGAGCTCTTAGGATCTTGCTTGACTGCCAGCGTTGTGATGGCAGTCACACTAGTGTGGGCTGGGTAGTCTACTAGCACATCCTTATTCAGGTCCCTAGTCGTAGGATTATCGAGACAGGGCATCGATACTCTGGAGTAGACTAGTGTGTACGCTTCTCATCCCAGTTGGGGAGATGGTATGTCCTACAGCCGTCAGCATGTGGTACTGGAGATAGTATGCATGTGCTCGTTAGGTTATGGGTACACCAGACAGGACTCACAGGGAACTGTTGGTTGGTTTTATACCAGTCGTCAATTAACAGTCCCATGTGACATGAGTACAGCATAGTCCGCAGACTTGACACTGCTACATCGCCTCGAGTGTGTCCCACTGTTATTAGATTGCTACCCTACCACGGCTCAAAGGAGTCGTGCAAACAGGTAGCAGTTGGGTGCAGTCCCGAGCACTTGGAGGCAGCGGCGGTTAGACAGGATTCGTCTCTCCCGGTATTGGGGGTTGATATCGCGCTGTGTCAGAGAGCCATTACGCAAAGTCCCTGGCCAGGGCAAGCGAGATTTGCTGGTAGGTTCCAGTAGTTTCTCAGGGTGTAATGGGCTTCACTCCGACACGACTTATACCGCTATTAGGGGACTGACACTTGCCGCCCCCTAGGCCCGATATGCGATAGTCTTAGACGAACAGACCGGACTGTACGGAGATTTTCACATTAGACTGAGTAGGAGTTCGGATGGGTTTCCTCATCGGCCATCTTATCGACATCTACCTGGGGACCGTTACGTATAGCTAGTGCCGCTTGCGGTCTGTGGTTAAACCCACTGCCAGCGTAGTAGTCGAGTCTCTAGAGTCCCACACAGAGAGTTTCCCTACTCCAGGCGAAACGATATAGAGGTCGTATGGTTTTACGACAAGGGTTCGCACGCATACGTGTGTTAACGCACGTACGACATCCGGACAGATTTTGTTAGTTATATGTATGCCCTAGAGGCCATTGCTATACATAGGATGTATATTGTAGTGGATGCTGGGACATATATAGGGAGGACTCTCTTGCTCGACATGATAGTATGCTATCTGGTTGCTCTTTATCTTAACGTGTATACCGATTGTCTCTCTGTTACATGTTGGTAAAACACTTAGGATGTGTACTTGACTACCTGGACTATGATGCGGATCATACTAGTGGGGACATGGTAGTCCATAAGTACATCCTTCAAGGTCCCTAGTCGTGGGTGTATCGAGACGGGGCATCGATATACCAGAGTAGACTAGCGTATACCTTCTCGACCCATATAGATGGGCGATGGATGATCCCATATCCATTGGTGTTTGACATCAGAGATGATATACGGATGCTCAGTGGAGACTGGGTACACTAGACGGACTCGCCGAGAACTCCCAGATGGTATTATACCTTACGTCAGATGGCAGTTCTCAGGTGACACTGGTACAGAGTAGTCTGTTGACCCGAGATCGTCATAGAGTCTTGTGTGGTTCCCACTGTGCTTTGATTTCCACCTTACCACGTCCAAGAAGGCGTGCAAAACGGTGGTTTTTGGGTACAGTCCCGAGTCACATGGAGACAATGAGCGATAGGAGGGGATTCGTCTCTCCCGGTATAGGGAGTTGATGTTGCGCTGTGTTCGATTGGCTATAACCGGAAATCCCTGGCCAGGGTTGCTGAGATATACTGGTAAGTGTTACCAGTAGTTTCTCGAACTGTTATAGACCTCATATCGACACGACTTATCGAGCTATTGGGGTCTGACGTTTACCACCCCTAGGCGAGATATGCGACATATCAGACGATCATACCGGACTGTACGGTAAGTGTTACTGGTTGGATTCACTGGAGTGTGAGCGGGCTTGCTCGTCGATCTTCTGAGCGCTCAATACCCGGGTGGCCGTTACGTTTAGCAGACCGCTTGCGGCTTGTGGGTGCTTGATATGATCATCATCTGCTACCGGCGTATTGACGAGTCTTTAGAGTCCTACACAGAGGTTTCCTGGCTCAAGCGAAACGAAATAGGAGCGCATATGAGATATGTGCGAGACCGAGAATAATGCGTGTATGTGATACCGTATTCTATTCTCGGGATGAATGTATCGATTGGTTGTATGCGATATAACCTAGTTATCGATTCAAGCGTTGATTCGATAAGCCGATACATTGAATATTAGTCGGTCATATATGATATGACCGGATCGTTAAATCAAGTGTTGATTTAATGCATAATTATATATTTGATATATTACTTTGCATTAACTAGTATTGGTTCACTTTAAATGGATCTTCTCACTTTAAGTTCACAAGTTGTATATGTGATATACTTTTGTTCACTTGGATGTATCATGTTTGATGATACATGTTTACTTGAGTTTGTGTAAAGATTGAACCATGGTTATTTAAATGGTTAGGGTTTTGATTTTCTTATTCATTTATCCATTTATTGATTTATTTATTTATTTGGAAATGATAAGAAAAGAATGGTGGCTTTATTTGTAGTTTAGTTGAAGCTTCATGAAGGTTTGACCAAAGCTACCATTCTTGTCTTCTTCTCATAACCCTAACCATTCAACTAACCTTGGTTAATTCTCTACACATTACCATGGTTAATATTATGATAAGAATGATTTTATTATTCTTTTGGATGAACTTATCATAATATCATCTTCTTCTTCTTCATCATCTTCAATGAAGAAAGCTTGACTTCATCAATGGTGACTTGATGAAATGAGTGAGAAATCCAATTCTAAAGTGAACCCACTTCCTATTTCTTCATCCTCTACCTCTTGCCAAGTAGTAGAGTGTGTTTTCTTCACAAGTTTCTTGACTTGGTGAAGTTGGAGCTTGATCTTGTGATGCCTCGACGTAGATCATCTTCGGCATCGTCGTCGATGACCTAGCCCGCCATTTCTCCGATGAAGCCGACGCTAGAGCCCGGGATCCCATTTGGACAGCGAGGAGACTTCATTGCGGAGCTATGGAGGTGGAGGACCGGATCTACAAAGGTTGTATTTCCGTTCTTTTAGTTTAGTTGTTAACTAGTTGCATCTTTTGCCTAAACTTCTAGCCAACGATCTAGTCTAGGGTTTCTCGGCACCGAAAAATTATAAATTGGCATGGTTGATGCCTTGTAAGACCTCATTGGAGTGACTAGGAACCCTACAGTTTTTACTAGCCGGCTTTAGTTTAAGCCAGTTTCTAGTATCCGGTTATTGGATTTGTACAGTCTAAAGTTTTTCCGTGTTTTCATGGATAGGAGGGGCGTTCTCATAATTGCGCGAGAAGCTTCTAGAAGATGGTGACTTGGGGTTTAAGGTGGCATATGCATTAAATGAGATTAGTGAGTCATTTGAGTGATTCATCCATGTCATTAATGCATCATAAATGCTTAATGACTCATGTAGATGAATCACCCTCTTGTATTTATGAAGCTTGATTATTAATCCTTTATTTTCTTTTATTGGATAAATGATAATGCTTGATATATATTATGATAGCTCATTATCTCATCTCATTCTCTTGCTCTCTCTCCTCAAGCTCTCTTTCTTCAAACCCTAATCCTCCCCTCTCATGTGTTGAGACCAAGGATTAGAGTAGACTACTTAATCCTTAACCATTCTCTATATCACCTAGGTTACTTAGATTAGTGATTTAAGAAACCTAGTTACCTCAAGTTAGAGGTGAAGCTTGAAGTTAAGCTCTCGGGTGGATCATCTACTATATAGAGATGGCCGGAGAGGACGTGGAGAACGACAAGACGAAGGACACGGTTCTTTAGGTATAATCACTTATCATAGTAGTTAATTCTTCTATGGTTTCTTGTTAGTTATAGTTTAGCAAAGATTCTCGGTTAGTCGATGTTTACGCCTAAAACAAGATCGTTTTTCATTATTCCGCCTCCCTGCAAGTCATGGGGTGTTGTACATCGACTTATAATGGTATCAGAGTCTCGCTAAACAATAATTAACTCATTAGCAAAGTCGTATGAATTTCGAACGCAAAACGAACCAAAAAACGACATCGATATCACAAGTTTCTGTCGAATTTAAAACAGGCTCTAAAAATTTTTCAGGTTGCTGCAGTATAACCTACAGAGAATTGTAAGAACACTGGTGAAAAATAGGTTCATGAATCGGCCATACAGCCGGGAACCGCGGCCGATCCCACCGATCCGCCGCGGATCCGCGGCTGAGTTGGGGCCGATTCAACCTAATTTCCACCAGTAACTCTTCTGTGATATTTGTGTATTTTCTGGAATGTATATTTTCTGCTCAAGTCTCAGGTGTATAGAGAAGTTTTGGGAGTAGAATCTGATATGTTTGCTCGATCGAAATTATACGAAGTTTGCTAATTTGATTATATCTGTGTTTGTATAATGTGTTCGTAAACCACCCCTAATTGCTAGTATGTCGGTTGGCAGGGGGTTGCACATTTCTGTAATGGTTTTTACTGTTTGTGGTTGTGAACTATATTGGACTGTTGTGATGATTAGCCGGGGTTTGAGATGGGTTGTTATATTCATTCATTCAATGTAATTGTAATATGTTGTAATATTATTTTGCAGGCACATCCAGGTTGCGGTTGTTGCCACCGTTGTATTATTTCATTTTACTGTTTTTGCTCCTAGGATAGACCCAAGGTGGGGTGCACAAACTACCGGGTACTTTGAAGTGTTTAGTGGCCTACTCACTCTGTTGAGGGAGACCGTTTCACTTCGGGTATTTGACGGGTAGTTTGCCGTACCCGTAGGGGTCTAGGGTGGGGTAATGGCTATTCATCACAACTGTGTAATCCGTCTTTTGTTACAGGCTCTTAACAAACGCGGATTACTTGCAAATCCAATAAAGTTCATATGAGATCTAGAATGCCTATTATTGCGTCAGACGAATGTACAATATCTATATATGATAGCTATTTAGACGTCACTTATGTTTTACACCCGCGCTAGCCCAGCCCCCACTCTGCCGTTAGTTAAGTAACCTAACGGGTAATGATGGGACCCAGTGGCAAAGGCGGATGACATAAGAGAACGTTGTATTTTCGTTATTTTCTGCAATGATAGGTTAATGATGGGACGCATTATTTATAATGCAAAGAAAATAAACCAAAAAGATGAATCGTTGGAACAATTTAAAAGAAACCACTCGGTTATTTTAAAACGGGTGATATTTTTAATTGCGGAGCTTTAACCACTCTTTTTAAAAGCTATCAGGTTCCTTCGGTCATATCAAGTTCACTACGTTCAGGGTTTCGCCAAAACCATTCGTAGCCCTCCGTCATTTCATTTGGATATTCAGTAGTATTCAAGCTATGCATTTTGGCCAAAGTCAAGGCATAGTGTTTGGTAGCTGCTGGGTCTTCATTTGTTGCATAGATAGATGAGTTAGTTTGTGAAAGTCGTATTATCATTTGACCAAAGTCAGGGGTATGTATGGATGGGTTCAAATTGACAAGATAATGACGGGTAGAACTTGACAAGTGACTTATGACATTTTGACCAAAGCCAAGGTCATAAGAGCATGGGGCAAAAACTTATATCGGGAATTTCTAAAGAAACTGAAATTTGCAAAGAGTTACATACCATTTGGAGTTTGATGAATGTTGGTAGGATTCCATCAACATTATCATACGATGATATTTGGATCCCGATCCTACTGTGAGTATATTCTACTCATCAGGAGATTCATCACTTAACGATCAATGCTATAAACCAAGTGGGTGTCAAGAAAGGTGTCAGCGGGGTTACGCCCCCAGAGAAAAGAGGTTATTTCATTAAGGAACTTCGCGAAAGCGTTGGAAAACCTCCCTCGAAGTACCGACGCTAGCCTGGCTGAACGGTTAAGCAAGTATTGTACAATGAGAATAGTCCTGGCTAATTCTTCTTTTATGGTTTGAGGAAGGATTCGAGAAACAGTGGGAGCCATCCAGTTTAGATAAATTAAAAACCACTCTAAACTTGCAAGAGTATCATGCTAAAGAGTTTTCTTCTCTCTCTCCTAATTGCCGCGACCCTGAAAATGACTGGACTTAAGTTACTTTTAGAGAAAAATATACTGACAGGGCCAAACTATAAAGATTGGCTGCGGAATGTCAAAATGGCTTTGACCTATGACAAATTGGGTTACGTCCTCACCGCTAAGGCACCTGCAGTCCCAGGTCCCAAATCCTGTAATGCGGATAAGGAAATCCGCAAAACCTGGGAGTATGATTGCGCGAAAGCCAAGTGCATCGTGCTTTCCTCGATGAACAATGAACATCAGAGGAGGCACGACGATATGGAAGTAGATGCCATATTTCTCCATAGAAAGGAACTTTATGGAGAGCAATCTCGTATAGCAAGATACGAGACCTCTAAGAACTTTTTTCGAGCGAGGTTGGATGTCGGATCATCGGTAGGAGAACATGTCCTAAAGATGATTGGCTACATAGAAGAGCTCGCAGACCTTGGGACGACTTTGGATAATGAGCTCTATACAGACCTTATTCTCCAGTCCCTTCCTTCCACCTACGCCCAATTTATTCTGAACTTCAACATTCAAAGAAAAGAAGTTGATCTTCCGGAACTCCTTAACATGTTGAGGAGTGCAGAGGGCACCTTGCAGAAGGCAAGGGAAATACCCGCTATGTTTGTTAGCGGTGCTTCTTCTTCCGGGTCCAAGGCTAGGGCCAAAGGAAGTAAAAAGAAGGCCGCCACCAAACCTAGAGGAGGTGTAAGTAAGGTGGGCGGGAAGGGAAAGAAAAAGTTTGCGGTACCGGTAGTGGCCCAGGATGAGTGCTTCCATTGTCACAGGAAAGGGCACTGGAAAAAGGATTGCAAGGCGTGGAACGCCAAGAACCAGGAACCGAAGCAAGCTGTGGCTTCGACTTCAGGTGTGTTTGTAATTGAGAATTGTCTGTCAATCAACTCTACATCTTGGGTATTGGATACCGGATCAGGATCTCATATTTGCAATTCATTGCAGGCACTGAGAAACCGTAGAGTGCTGAAGGATGGTGATATGACCCTGATGGTTGCTAACGGAGCTAGTGTGGGAGCTGTGTCTGTTGTGCCACGGCAGCGCCCCGGCCGTTTACTCGAGGACAAAATGCGGAATCAAAAATTTTCATAACTTTAAACCGGCGCTACCATGGACAATTAACCCGGATCGTAACCATTAACCCAATGCTAGCGAACAAGAGATGGGAAGAGAGTTATACCAAGCGATCCGTGTCCTTCGGTCTTCGTCTCCACTCCGATCTCCCTCGGAATCTCTGTCCGTCACCTCCTCGTCGGAAAGGGCACCACGTAGCCGGATTCTTTTACGGGCTCCCACCTCTGGACCGAGGCAACTCGGGCGCGAAGTTGGCTAGCCGACGCGTCCAAGGAATGCTGTAGACTAGTGTAGAAACTTTGTCTCTTGGGGTTGTGAAGTTGCCATGATGGAGGAAAGAAACAATGAGCTTTTGGAAATGTGTTAGGAATTTTGCAAGCAAGCTAAAATGAGATGATAGATTTTCACTCATGCAAAATAAAGCCTCTCCAATTCCTCAAAGTGGCCGGCCCCTTTTTGTTAGAATGAGGAGAGAAAAAACTCAAACCATGAAGGGAGGTGATGGTAGTAAAAGCAAAGGGGTGACCACACCAAATATGATGATAACAATGTCATTTCCATTTCAAATCTAATCTAATCTCTTTAAAGCAAGCCATCATGAAAAAGCAAAGATGCTTAACCTTTCATAATTCCACAAATACAAATAACACCCTCTATAAAGATAATTTGCACAACTGCAAATAACCCCCTCTATCGGAAAAGTCCGGCCGGGAAGGAACAAAGGAAAACTGGCCGGAACGGAATGCAAACTGGCAACTTCAGAAAACTGATCCCGTAATAAATTACAGGAAAACCCTGCTACTACATATACATGCCACATTTGTATTCCCACTGAATACAAATGCAAAGAGACAAAATCTACACTGTCTAATACTAGGATCCGGGCTTAAGCCAAACCGGCTAGTAAATCCGTCCGATCACGATCCATGCAATACCGCATGTATCTGATCGAACCCTGCCATATCTCCATACGGCCTCTACAGCGTTTCGCCCGAAACATGAGTAACTGTGTGTGGTGGACTCTAAAGACTTGCCAATACTATGGCTGTGGATTTAACCACTAGCACGTGAGAGGTATTAGTCATATGTGACGGGCTACCAGCTATTGACCAAAAAGGACGTCGATGAGCGAACTCATCCTGACACCCTACTGAGCCTGTCAGTGACAATATCCGTACAGTCCGGTCCGTTCGTCTATGAGTATCACATGGCGGGCCTAGGGGGTTGGTAAAGTCAGACCCCCAAAAGCGGTACAAGTCGTGTCGGAGTGTAGCCCAGAACACCCTGAGATACTACTGGAATACCTACCAGTAAATCTCCTGCCTCGGCCGAGGGCTTTGTGTAATGGCTCTCCTAGACACAGCGCGACCTCAACCCCAATACCTGGAGAGACGAACCCCTGCAGATCTGCTCACTGCTTCCATTGTGGCTCGGGACTGCACCCAACTAAAACCTGTTTGCACGACTCCTTTGAGCCGTGGTAGGGTAGTAATCAAAATACAGTGGGAACTCTCACAAGACAAATGACGATCTCTGTTCGATGAACTAACAAGTACACATGTCACCAGGGAACTGCTATCTTACGTCTGTATAACCCCAACTAGCATGTTCCCGGCGAGTCCTGTCCGGTTGTGCTCATAACCCAATGAGCACCTGTATACATCTTAGGTGAACCAACTGACACCAGTGGCTTGTAAGACCGGCCACCGCCCCTCGTCGGGGTCTCGACTGTATACACTAGTCTACTAATGGAGTATCGATGCCTAGTCTCGAAACTCCCACGACTAGGGACCTTTAAGGATGTGCTTATAGACCCCAGCTCCCACGTATATGATCGCCATCATACTGCTGGGCCGTCAAGCAAGAATCCTAAAGGCTCTATCAACGTGCAATAGTGATCAGTAATGTCACCTAAAGCAGTACATGATGATAAAGATAATCCAGATAGCATACTATCATCTTGAGTAAGACTGTCCTACCGGGATAGGTCCTCCCTCAATCATTGCATTCACGTGCCTGTGATCCAATAATTGACTCTGAGGGCACTATCTCCAACAATCTCCCACTTGCACTCAAGGCTAATTATTGCGATGTCGCATACTCACAGCCCGTGTGATACCGAACACCCAACTCCTCTACTAGTCTGTCTTACAAAGCTCGTTTGCGAAACTATTGCGTTCGAGGAATAGCCTCAGTGAGTAGATCCGCTTTAATTTTTCTTTCTATGTCTCTCTATATCTCAAGTTCGCGGAGAAAGCCATCTCCCGAAAAGAGCAATACCTGTCTTAGAATGTGTCTGGATGTCTGATGGGACCTAGCTCATAAATGAACTCCAAATCCAAACTTCTTAGACTGTATCTTCAACTGAACTTAATCAGTAACCTGCGCCATGCCTCCCTCAGTATCCTCCTGGACCACCTGTCCATGATACCGCCCCTCGTCAGAGGGAAAACTACAACTCTGACAGCCACTCTGCCGTCCAGGTCACCTTGGAAGCCTGGAATGATAATCGCCTCCTAAAGAAGGCTGTCGTTATCATATCCATAGAACATTAAATTATGTTCTAAAACTGCTTCCGATTGTTTCTCCAGGATTGGAAGAATATCAAATTATTGCACCTACTGCAAGAACAACATCTGGTGTGGTACTTGACATCTCATGATTAACTCAATTGCATAAGCAAGTGATCTGCCAATCATGCACATCCCTCTCCCCTTTAGTCTGTAAGACACCTTTAGAGATGGTGACTCAATTATCTGCAGGTATGTAAGTGCACGGCGGCGCCCCGGCCGTCAAACCGACGCCAGAATGCGGAAGCGGTGATAAACTTTAATTTTTCGGACTTAGCAAACCGGCACCACCGCGCACTAAACATCCGGATCGTAACCATTAACAAGTCTAAGCTACTAACTAGAAAGGGAAGAGAAGTATACCGACAGATCCGAGTCCTCCGGTCTTCTCGTCGTCGTCCCGATCTCCTGCGGAATGTCCCATCTCCTCCTCGTCGCCGGAAGTGCACCACAACGCCTACTTCTTTTACGGGCTCCCACCTCAATGCCGAGGCAACTCGGGCACGAAGCCGGCTACTCGACGTGCCCAAGATTCACTGTAGAATATGTAGTACTCAAGTCTCATATGGGGTTTTGGAGCTTTGCCATTTGGTGGAAGAAAAGAGAGCAACTTTTGAAATGAGCTAGAGGGCTTTGCTAGCAAGCATGAGAAACCAAATGCCACACCACAAAATGAAAATGAATCCCATTCCTATGGAATGGCCGCCCCCCCCCCTTTTTGGTGTGATTGGAGAGAGAGAGAGAATGGCTTGAACAATAATGCAAAGAAAATGATGGCTTGGAAAGCCCAACACTCAACAACCATCTCCTCTCCCATCATCATAACCAAAGTCAAGAAATCATGAAACAAAGTCAAGAAGTCAAGGTAAGGTGCAACCATGATGAAGTCAAAAAGTCAAGCAAGGTCAAGGTATGGTGAGCCATCATGATACAAGGAAATATGCAAAGACCCCCTCCACAAATGCCTCTTTGCAATAATGCAAATAAACCCTCCTCCACCAATCTTCGGCCAATGAACGGAACAAAGGAAATCGGCCGAAACTAAAACAAACTGGCAACTCCAGAAAACTGGTCCTGTAATAAATTACAGGAAAACCCCGATACTGTGCATACACACCCGCATTTGTATTTCGACCGAAATACAAATGCAATGAGACAAAATCTACACTGTACTATACTAGAATCCGGCTTATACCAAACCGGCTAGCAATATCTGTTCGACTCCTGATCCGTGCAATACCGCATGTATCTAATCGAACCCTGCCATATATCCATACGGCCTATAGTACCAAACTGTCCGATCCTGATCCGTGCAATACCGCACGTATCTGATCGGACCTTGCCATATACTCCATACGGCCTCTACAACCTTTCGCCCGATAGCTGAGTAACTGAATGTGGGGGACTCTAAAGACTCGGTCAACACCTTGGTTGTGGATTTAACCACCTAGCACGTCAGAGGTATAAGCCAATACGTAACGGGCTACCAGGTATTGACTAAAAGGGACGTCTGTGAGCGAACTCAGCCTGACAACCCTACTGAGCCTGTCAGTGACAATATCCGTACAGTCCGGTCCGTTCGTCTATGAGTATCGCATGGCGGGCCTAGGGGTTGGTAAAAGTCAGACCCCCAAAAGCGGTACAAGTCGTGTCGGAGTGTAGCCCAGAACACCCTGAGATACTACTGGAATACCTACCAGTAAATCTCTTTGCCTCGGCCGAGGGCTTCGTGTAATGGCTCTCCTAGACACAGCACGACCTCACCCCCAATACCGGGAGAGACGAACCCCTGAAGATACGCTCACTGCCTCCATGTGGCTCGGGACTGTACCCAACTAGAACCTGTTTTGCAAAACTCCTTTGAGCCGTGGTAGGGTAGTAATCAAAGTACAGTGGGAACTCACACAAGACAAATGACGATCCCCAGGTCGATGAACTAACCTGCACACATGTCACCAGGGAACTGCCATCTGACGTCTGGTATATGACCAACTGGCATGTTCCCGGCGAGTCCTGTCCGGTGTACTCATAACCCAATGAGCACCTGTATACATCTTAGGTGATCCAACTGACACCAGTGGCTTGTGAGACCGGCCACCGCCCCTCGTCGGGGTCTCGACTGTATACTCTAGTCTACTATGGAGTATCGATGCCCTATCTCGAAACTCCCACGACTAGGGACCATTTAAGGATATGCTTATAGACTCCAGCTCCCACTTATATGATCGCCCTCATACTGCTGGTGGTCAGAAAGAATCCTAGGGGCTCTATCAACGTGTAATAGCGACGTGTCAGGTCACCTAAAACAGTACATGATGATAAAGGTAAACCAGATAACATACTATCATCTCGAGTAAGACTGCCCTACCGGGATAGGTCCTCCATCAATCATTGCAATCACGTACCTGTGATCCAATAATTGACTCTGAGGGCATTATCACCAACAATCTCCCACTTGCACTCAAGGCTAATTATTGCGATGTCGCATACTCACAGCTCGTGTGATACCGAACACCCAACTCTTCTACTAGTCAGTCTCACAAAGCTCGTTTGCGAAACTATTGCGTTCGAGGAATAGCCTCAGTGAGTGGATCCGCCTTGATGTCTCTTTCTATGTCTCTCTATATCTCAAGTTCGCGGAGAACCCATCTCCCGAAATGAGCAATACCTGTCTTAGAATGTGTCTGGATGTCTGATAGGACATAGCTCATAAATAGACTCCAAATCCAAACTTCTTAGACTGTATCGTCAACTGAACTTAATCAGTATCCTGCGCCATGCCTCCCTCAGTATTGCCTTGGACCACCTGTCCAAAATACTGCCCCTCGTCAGAGGGAAAACTATAACTCTGACAACCTCCTTGTCGTCCATGTCACCTTGGAAGCCTGGAATGATAACTGTCTCCCGAATGAGGCTTTCGTTATCATACCCGTAGAACATTCACTTATGTTCTAAAACTGCTTCCGACTGTTTCTCCAGGATTGGATTAATGTCAACTTATGGCATCTAGTGCAAGAACAATATCTGGTGTGGTACTTGACATCTCATGATTGACTCAATTGCCTGAGCAAGTGATCTGCCAATCATGCACGTCCCTCTCCCCTTTAGTCTGTAAGACACCATTGGAGAGGGTGACTCCATCACCTGCAGGTACACTACCGTGCCAGGAGTCGTCCATTCTAAATACTCTTAGAATGCTGTCAAAGTACCCTGATTGGGAGACCACCCAAATCTAGATCTAAAACCATAGATCTAGTAACCAGTATGTCTGATATAATATCCAATTCCTTTGTGGAGAAAACACTGTGTGACAACCAAAGTATAACCGATCGTAGTATAGGAGTTTCCTTTCCTATTCTGTGTATGTCATCCAAATACCATGACATCACACCCTACTACCTTCTCAACAGATCCATCCCCTATTCTGATGAAGTCAAACCCATGACTGTCAAATCAGAAATAGATGATCTATCTCCGCTACATATGCTTTAGTCTATAAATAGACATAAGCTACTTGTCCACCAATGCTTCCGCTGCTCCCACTGACTACGACAACCCTCTGGCAGAGTCATATAGACGCACACTTCTAAAACTAGTTTAGAACGACGCTATACTCATCCTCCCGCCGGGTCTCGCAAACTGGAACAACAGCAATGACAATTGTGGGTAAACAAGAACTTCCTTGTCACCGTCCTTGAGGCTACCGTAGTACTTCTCGGGTGCCTGAAGTTACCCACCTTATCTGCGGAGTGGCCAATGGAATGTCAATCCAGATTGAATCTTTAGGTTCCTTATCAAATCTTTTGTAATCGTTTGTGGTTCTGGAATCACTTCCAGTTCTACCATACTCCCACTACTGTTTTCTGAAAAAATCCATTTTTAATAAAACTGTGGCGAGTCTAGAACAATATTGCTATTGTTCATCCAGATGGTAGAAAGTCAACCCTCGTCATAGCCTGGGTCAACCCACAAACAGCCATTACAGAAACATGCCTTGAGTTATCCAGAGTCTGGTTTTAATCATAAGCTGGACAACTCCCCGTACCTTAACATCGTTAAGATACGAACTGTTCTATATCCCAAATAGGACCAGAGGCACTGATTTAACTGAACCAGATTCAAATCATGCAGCTGTCTCCAGCGCATGTCAGCTAAAATGGAAGGAGGCCGATCAGCGTTACTCAACTTAGGAATGCTTCCAATTATGAGTAACCTGAAAAAGAAGCAAGATCTCTTAATCATTACTTTCAACTGAATACCATACACAAGTATCTACATCTTCGATCACCTTGAAGAATCCCGATACTTGCTATACCTGGTTCTCTACTCTATTCAAATACCTATAACTTCTCAAAATTCGGATCCTGTGTTTCCACGAAACACTTATCAAAAAACTAGAGAAGTCATAAGTAAACCGAATATAGCACGAGGACCAACCCCTCTGTCCTGATGGACCCTGGACAACATACAATACTCTGTATAAGTCCCTTGAGTTTGATAACTCATTCACTGTGTGTCGTAGGTTGAAAACTGTACTTATGGTTAAGAAGAATTACACCGCCGTTTAATGCTCCTTACCTAACCATCCACTGGTATAGGTAAATGTCATCGACATAATTTCAAAAAGTATATCTCACTCTATGAAAATAGACGTACAGATATATCGATTTGAAATTGGTGCATAACAGCTGATATTCAAAACCAAATATTTGCCGACCGGCAAACAACCCAGGTGATTTCCTCAAATATCACCGATTGCAACGAATCCCGATATAATGAGGATAGTCACCCAATTCCCAACAACTTACTCCCACTCATCATCTGTAAAACCATACAGATGTGAGAATCATACCTGCTAAATACATACCCTGGAGTAAGTATCTAGTCGGGAAATCAGCTTTCCTTTTAACATTACACAGTGAAACTGAAACATCGAAATGTTTCGATAGGGTATCCTGGTATTCCTAGTAATGCCTCTTCCAGTATCCAGATTCACAACTGTAACCGTGTAATTCTTTGCCACCTCTCCAAATCCCTTCATTTGTCTTTAGTCTTTACCTTCTGCACACCCCTTTAGGCCAAATGGTTTTCTTCCTTCCCTACCGTTCGGCACCAGCCTATGGTTTGGAAGAAGACTATCCAATAAGCATAATGGGTGTACTGTCCCAATCCTAGGAGCACTCGCAAAGCGAGAGAAGGTGAAGATAAAAGACACCTGAATAAATCTTATTCCTATTTCTCCTGAACCAGAATCCATTCCCGAACTCGAACAAGTTCCTTTCGAGTTCGTATATAACCATACGATGGAGTATCCAATAAACTGTGGATCTTCGTAGTGATACGGAGTGTCCTGGAGAAATACAAAGGTGATTTAGGATTGGCGAAGGAATACTTGGTTTGGTCGTGAATATCTGTTGCAATTTACTTTGCCCTCTTACTAATCCCTTTCTTTGTCTGAACTTAGTACCTTCTGTACACCTTCGTTAGGCTAATTGGTTTTCTTAATTCCCTACCGGTCGGCACCAGCCTAAGGTTTGGAAGAAGACAATCCAATTTGCGTAATAGGTGTACTACCCCTAAACCAAGGAGTACTCGTAACCTGAGAGAGGGTAAAAGGAAAAGACAACTGAATAGTCCTATCCGTTTTCTCCAGAACCTGAAACCATCCTCGAATAAATTCTTTCGAGTTCGTATCTAACCATATGATGGTTTTGTCCAATGGAAGTGGACGTTCGTAGCAATACGGGGTGTCCTGGAGAAAAGGGTAAAAGTAAGAGTGGAAATGAGGTCTGCAACTCTGACAATCCAAAAGCCAGTGTTTAAGAAGGTTCGGTCAACTTGGTCTCTGAGTCAAAGTCTTAGGGTCGGGTCAATGGTCGCTGCCAAAGAGAGAGAGAAAAGAAACACTCAGCGTGCACTCTAACCTAGATCGGAATGGTTACCAATTTATCTAATCTGGAATCCTCCCACTGTACCTCAAATTCTCCTCCAAACCTGAAAGAAGAATTAGTCGGGGTTACCCGAGGAGTAAACTAACTCATCAGTGGGAATCGGGATCCAACTATCATCGCATGATAACGTGACGGAATCCGCTCACGTCATCACACTCCAGAAGGTATGCGCATATCTGGCAAGTTTCAGTTCTTTTGAAACTCCCGACGTGATTTCTGCCCCATGCTCTTATGACCTTGGCGAAGGTCAACAAATCATAAGTCACATGTCAAGTTCTACCCGTCATTATCCAAGGTTAATCTGAATCCACCCGTACAAGCCCTTGACGAAGGCCAACAAGGCTATACGACTGTCCCAAACCAACGCATCTATCGATGCTGCAGAAAGGCAACAAGCAGCTACCATACACTATGCCTTGACGAAGGCCAACAAACATAGCATTAATACTACGTGCTACCCGTCTGAAATGACGGAGGGCTACGAATGGTTTCTGGCGAAAACCTTTAACGTAAAGAACTTGATATCGTCGAAGGAACGGATAGCTTTTTAAAATATAGTGACGAAAACCTTCGCTAAAGAGGTCACTCCCGGTGAAGGGATCTCGGCTCTTTCCCCGTAGAATGGGGTGCAGGATATTCCAACTGAATACCACGGTGCAAAGCAAAAGTAATCGGCTATAGTGAAGTTAATGCCCTGACGCAAACTTTTTGTCCAAGGGGTCACTCCCGGTGAAGGGATCTCGGCCCTTGCCTCGTCGACTGAAGAGCGGGATATTCCAACTGAATACCACGATGCAAAACAAAAGTGAACGTCCTTGCAATAACAGCTTTTTGAAAAGTGTTCCAACAACATCAGATTAGGTTTGTTTTTAACTTGCATTGATCCGAATCAATGCAGTCCCATCAATTGATCACACCAAAAAGAACGAAAATATACTGATGTACGTATACGCCATCCGCATTCGCCACTGGGTCCCGTCATTACCCGTTAGGTTAGCTAACTAACGACAGAGCGGGGACTGGACTAGCGCGGATGTAAAACATATACAACATCTACTAATATATATACCAATATATTATATTTCGCTCAAGGCGTGAAAAGAAATGCAACATCACAGAGAATGAACAGCATCACAGAAACAATACAGATATCTGGGATCCCCGGGTTTCACAGAGCCACTACTGAAACCCGACGTTCCCCTGGTCGTGTGGATAGCCTGTGCAATGAAATCCTAGACCCCTACGGGCGCGGCAAGTCGCCCGCCAAAACCTGAAGCGAGGCAGCCCCCTTCAGTACCGTGAATGGACCACCCAGCACTTCACGGAATCCGGCAACTTGGGCACCCCTCCTGGGTCATCCTGTACCCCCTACGAGTGCGGCGAATAGCCCGCCAATCCTAGAGTGAAGCCCCCTCCGTCTCAATGCCATGAGATGCGGGCTTGTTGCCCTCTAGAACCCGGCTATCCGTGCACCCCGCCACAGGGTAATCCTAGTACAGAAAGTAAAATATACATACACCGGGTACAACGACCGCAACCTGGCCGTGCCCCAAAATAATAATACAAACTGGCAGTGACGGCAGTCCACATGCCGGACGCTCTCCCCGCAATATCAAATGTACATATTACCACAACTGTACTAACATTGCACCCAGGCTATCCCCCACGACCGATCCGCAACATCACAGCAAAAACAAAACATCAACGTGAAAGTCACGTTCGCAAATCCGTCTAACCGGGCTATAGCAGTTAGACCGGATTTACCGATCAAGTGACATTCACGGTCGCAGATATAATGTAAATACTGTGAAAAATGTGTTTAAAATATCCGATCAATCAAATTTTAACAAGTGGGCCCCCAAGCAATACTGTAGCAGTTAAAGAAATTCTGGGCCCAATGTTAATGTTCCAGAAACCGTAAAATCTCCCCAGAAGCCCACTGTAAAAACCCAACCCACTGATTCCTTCATGCTGCGGCGGAAGCGCGGCCACAAGTGGGATTTGGCCGCCCTTCCGCGCTCTGGTTAGAAGATCAGTGCATCGAATTTGAACAGTGGTCTTATAATTTTTAGTACATCAATATTTTACAACCTGAAAAAATTTTCGACACCAAAAATTTCCAACAGAAAACTGATGTGATAAAAAATGCGATTTGGAACATTCGATCGATCGAAACAGAAAAACACATTACACAAAGCTAGACTAAGTTAATGGCGAGGCTCTGATACCACTGTAAGTGCACGGCGGCGCCCCGGCCGTCAAACCGACGCCGGAATGCGGAAGCGGTGATAAACTTTAATTTTGCGGACTTAGCAAACCGGCACCACCGCGCACTAAACATCCGGATCGTAACCATTAACAAGTCTAAGCTACTAACTAGAAAGGAAAGAGAAGTATACCGACAGATCCGAGTCCTCCGGTCTTCTCGTCGTCGTCCCGATCTCCTGCGGAATGTCCCATCTCCTCCTCGTTGCCGGAAGTGCACCACAACGCCTACTTCTTTTACGGGCTCCCACCTCAATGCCGAGGCAACTCGGGCACGAAGCCGGCTACTCGACGTGCCCAAGATTCACTGTAGAATATGTAGTACTCAAGTCTCATATGGGGTTTTGGAGCTTTGCCATTTGGTGGAAGAAAAGAGAGCAACTTTTGAAATGAGCTAGAGGGCTTTGCTAGAAAGCATGAGAAACCAAATGCCACACCACAAAATGAAAATGAATCCCATTCCTATGGAATGGCCGGCCCCCTCCTTTTTGGTGTGATTGGAGAGAGAGAGAGAATGGCTTGAACAATAATGCAAAGAAAATGATGGCTTGGAAAGCCCAACATTCAACAACCATCTCCTCTCCCATCATCACAACCAAAGTCAAGAAATCATGAAAACAAAGTCAAGAAGTCAAGGTAAGGTGCAACCATGATGAAGTCAAAAAGTCAAGCAAGGTCAAGGTATGGTGAGCCATCATGATACAAGGAAATATGCAAAGACCCCCTCCACAAATGCCTCTTTGCAATAATGCAAATAAACCCTCCTCCACCAATCTTCGGCCAATGAACGGAACAAAGGAAATCGGCCGAAACTAAAAACAAACTGGCAACTCCAGAAAACTGGTCCCGTAATAAATTACAGGAAAACCCCGATACTGTGCATACACACCCGCATTTGTATTTCGACCGAAATACAAATGCAATGAGACAAAATCTACACTGTACTATACTAGAATCCGGCTTATACCAAAACCGGCTAGCAATATCTGTTCGATCCTGATCCGTGCAATACCGCATGTATCTGATCGAACCCTGACATATATCCATACGGCCTATAGTACAAACTGTCCGATCCTGATCCGTGCAATACCGCACGTATCTGATCGGACCTTGCCATATCTCCATACGACCTCTACAACCTTTCGCCCGATAGCTGAGTAACTGAATGTGGGGGACTCTAAAGACTCGTCAACACCTTGGTTGTGGATTTAACCACTAGCACGTCAGAGGTATAAGCCAATACGTAACGGGCTACCAGGTATTGACTAAAAGGGACGTCTGTGAGCGAACTCAGCCTGACAACCCTACTGAGCCTGTCAGTGACAATATCCGTACAGTCCGGTCCGTTCGTCTAAGAGTATCGCATGGCGGGCCTAGGGGGTTGGTAAAAGTCAGACCCCCAAAAGCGGTACAAGTCGTGTCGGAGTGTAGCCCAGAACACCCTAAGATACTACTGGAATACCTACCAGTAAATCTCCTTGCCTCGGCCGAGGGCTTCGTGTAATGGCTCTCCTAGACACAGCACGACCTCACCCCCAATACCGGGAGAGACGAACCCCTGAAGATACGCTCACTGCCTCCATGTGGCTCGGGACTGTACCCAACTAAAACCTGTTTGCACGACTCCTTTGAGCCGTGGTAGGTTAGTAATCAAAGTACAGTGGGAACTCACACAAGACAAATGACGATCCCCAGGTCGATGAACTAACCTGCACACATGTCACCAGGGAACTGCCATCTGACGTCTGGTATATGACCAACTGGCATGTTCCCGGCGAGTCCTGTCCGGTGTACTCATAACCCAATGAGCACCTGTATACATCTTAGGTGATCCAACTGACACCAGTGGCTTGTGAGACCGGCCACCGCCCCTCGTCGGGGTCTCGACTGTATACACTAGTCTACTATGAAGTATCGATGCCCTATCTCGAAACTCCCACGACTAGGGACCATTTAAGGATATGCTTATAGACTCCCAGCTCCCACTTATATGATCGCCCTCATACTGCTGGTGGTCAAGCAAGAATCCTAGGGGCTCTATCAACGTGTAATAGCGACGTGTCAGGTCACCTAAAACAGTACATGATGATAAAGGTAAACCAGCTAGCATACTATCATCTCGAGTAAGACTGCCCTACCGGGATAGGTCCTCCATCAATCATTGCAATCACGTACCTGTGATCCAATAATTGACTCTGAGGGCATTATCTCCAACAAGGTACACCACCATGCCAGGAGTCGTCCATTCTAAATACCCTTAGAATGCGGTCTAAGTACCCTGATTGGGAAACCACCCTAATCTAGATCTATAGATCTAGTAACCAGAATGTCTTGATATTATATCCAAGTCCCATGTGGAGAAAATACTGTGTGACAACCAATGTATAACCGATCGTAGTATAGGAATATCACTTCCTACTCTGTGTATGTCATCCAAATACCAGGATATCACACCCCACCACCTTCTTAACAGATCTATCCCCTATTCTGATGAAGTCAAAACCTATGACTGTCACATCAGAAATAGATGATCTATCTCCGCTATGTCTGCTTTAGTCTATAAATAGACATAAGCTACTTATCCACTATGCTACCGCTGCTCCCACTGACTACGACAACCCTCTGGCAGAGTCATATAGACGTAGACTTCTAAAGCTAGTTCAGAACGACACTATAGTCATCCTCCCGCCGGGTCTCACAGTCTGGAACAACAGCAATGGAAAGTCAGGGTAAACAAGAACCTCCCTGCCACCGTCCTTGAGCATACCGAAGTACCTCTCGAGCGCCTGAGGTTACCCACCATATCTGCGGAGTGGCTAATGGAATGTCAAATCAGAATGAATCTTTAGGTTCTTATCAAATTTTCAGTAATCGTCTGCGGTTCTGGAATCACTTCCAGTTCTACCATACTCCCACTACTGTTTTCTGAAAAAATCCATTTTTATTAAAACTGTGGCGAGTCGAGAACAATATCACTATTGATCTTCCAGATGGTAGAAAATCAACCCTCATCATAGCCCGGGTCAACCCACAAATAGCCATTGCAGAAACGTGCCTTGAGTTATCCAGAGTCTGGTTTTAAGCATAAGCCGGACAACTCCCCGTATCTTAACAATGTCAAGATATGAACTGTTCTATATCTAATATAGAAACAGAGGCACTGATTTAATTGAACCAGATTCAAATCATGCAGCTGTCTCCAGTGCATGTTAACTAAATGGAAAGAGGCCGATCAACATTACTCAACTTAGGAGTGCTTCCAATTATGAGTAACCTGAAAGAGAAGCAAGTTCTTTCAATCATTACTATCAACTGAACACCATACACAAGTATCTACATCTTCGATTACCTTGAAGAATCCCGATACTTGCAACACCTGGTTCTCTACTTTATCCATATACCTATAATTTCTCAAATCTTGGACCCTGTGTTTCTACGAAACACCTGTCTAAAAACTAGAGAAGTCATAAGTAAACCGAATATAATACGAGGACCAACCCCTCTGTCCTAATGGACGCTGGACAATATACAATACTCTATATAAGTCCCTTGAGTCTAGTGACTCATTCACTGTGTGTCGTAGGTTGAAAACTGTAGTTATGGTTAAGAAGAATTACACCGCTGTTCAATGCTCCTTACCTAACCATCCACTGATATAGGTAAATTTCATAGACATAATTTCAAAAAGGTATATCTCACTCTATAAAAATAAACGTACAGATATATCAATTTGAAATTGGTTCATAACAACGGATATTCAAAATCAAATATTTGCCGTCCGGCAAACAACCCAGGTGACTTCCTCAAATATCACCGATTACAACGAATCCCGATATAATGAGGATGATCACCCAATTCCCAATAACTTACTCCCACTCATCATCTGTAAAAACATACAGATATGAGAATCAAACCTGGTAAATACATGCCCTGGAGCAAGTGTCCAATTGGGAAATCAGTTTTCTTTTAACAGTACACAACGAAACTGAAACATTGAAATGTTTCGATGGGGTATCCGGGTATTCCTAGTAATGCCTCTTCCATTATCCAGATTCACAACTGTAACCGTATATTTCTTAGCCATCTCTCCAAATCCCTTTATATGTCTTTAGTCATTACCTTCTGCACACCCCTTTAGGCCAAATGGTTTTCTTCCTTTCCTACCATTCGGCACCAGCCTATGGTTTGGAAGAAGACTATCCAATAAGCGTAATGGGTGTACTGTCCTAATCATAGGAGTAAGGTGAAGATAAAAGACAACCGAATAAACCTTATTCTTATTTCTCCTGAACCAGAATCCATCCCCGAACTGGAACAAGTTCCTTTCGAGTTCGTATATAACCATACGATGGAGTATCCAATAAACCGTGGATCTTCGTAGTGATAAGGAGTGTCCTGGAGAAATACAAAGGTGAAGTGGGAGTGGTAATGAAATACTTGGTTTGGTCGTGAATATCAGTCGCAATTTACTTTGCCCTCCTTCTAATCCCTTTCTTTGTCTTAACTTAATACCTTCTGTACACCGTTTAGGCTAATTGGTTTTCTTCATTCCCTACCGGTCGGCACCTACCTATGGTTTGGAAGAAGGATATCCAATTTGCGTAATAGGTGTACTGTCCTAATCCTAGGAACACTCGCAATGCGAGAGAAGGTGAAAGGAAAAGACAACTGAATAATCCTATTCGTTTTCTCCAGAACCGGAAACCATCCTCGAATAAATTCCTTCGAGTTCGTATATAACCATACGATGGTTTTTTCCAATGGAAGTGGACGTTCGTAGTAATACGGGGTGTTCTGGAGAAAAGGGTAAAAGTAGGAGTGGCAATGAGGTTTGCAACTCTGACAATCCAAAAGCCAGTCTTTTAAGAAGGTTCGGTTAATCTTGGTCACTGAGTCATAGTCTAGGGTCGGGTCAATGGTCGCTGCCAAAGAGAGAGAGAAAAGAAACACTCAGTGTGCACTCTAACCTAGATCAGAATGGTTATCACTTTATCTAATCAGGAAACCTCCTACTGTATCGTCAAATTCTCCTCCAAACCTGAAAGAAGAATTAGTCGGGATCACCCGAGGAGTAAACCAACTCATCAGTAGGAATCGGGATCCAACTATCATCGCATGATAACGTGACGGAATCCACTCACGTTATCACACTCCAGAAGGTATGCGCATGCCTGGCAAGTTTCAGTTTCTTTAGAAACCCCCGATGTGATTTTTACCCCAAGCTGTTTATGACCTTGACTAGATCAACAAACCATAAACCGCTAGTCAAGTTCAACCCGTCATTATTCTGGATTGCATTAAACCCACCCGTACGTGCCCTTAACTAGGTCAACAAGGCCGCACGACTGTCCTAACCAATCCCACTTATGCAACAAACAAGTACCACTTAGCTACCGAACACTACGTCTTGACTAGGTCAACAAACGCAACACGAATACTAAATAATACCTGTAGGAAATGACGGAGGGCTACGGCTGGTTTTTGGCGAAAAACCTTTAACGTAATGAACTTGATATCGTTGAAGGAACTGCATAGTTTTTTTATAAAAATATAGTGGTGAAAACCCTTTGCTAAAGAGGTCACTCCCGGTGAAGGGATCTCGGCTCTTTCCCCGTAGAATGAGGTGCAGTATATTCCAACTAAATACCACGATGCAAAGCAAAAGTAATCGACTATAGTGATGTTATTGCCCTGACGCAAACTTCTGTCCAAGGGGTCACTCCCGGTGAAGGGATCTCGGCCCTTGCCTCGTCGACTGAGGTGATGGATATTCATAACCGAATACCACTGTGCAAAACAAAAGAGAACGTCCTTGCAATAATAGATTTTTGAAAAATGTTCCAACAACATCAGAATAGGTTTGTTTAGCTTGAATTGATCCGAATCAACGCAGTCCCATCAATTGATCACACCACAAAAGAACGAAAATAATGATGTATGTATATACTATCCGCATTCGCCACTGGGTCCCGTCATCACCCGTTAGGTTACATAACTAACGACAGAGCGGGGAATTGACTAGTGCGGATGCAAAACATATACAAGATCTACTAGTATATATATCAATATATAATATTCGCTCAAGGAGTGATAAAATGCAACATCACAGAAATGTAATAAGCATCACAGAACAATACAGATATCTGGGATCCCCGGGTTTCACAGAGCCGCTACTGAAACCCGACGTTCCCCTGGTCGTGTGGATAGCCTGTGCAATGAAATCCTAGACCCCTACGGGTGCGACAAGTTACCCGCCAAAACCTGAAGCGAGGCAGCCCCCTTCAGCAACGTGAACGGACCACCCAGCACTTCACGGAATCCGGTAACTTGGGCACCCCTCCTTGGGTCAACCTGTACCACCTACGAGTGCGGCGAATAGCCCGCCAATTCTAGAGTAAAGCTCCCTCCGTCTCAATGCCATGAGATGCGGGCTCGTTGCCCTCTAGAACCCGTCTATCCGTGCACCCCTCCTTGGGGTAATCCTAGTACAGAAAGTAAAATATACATACAACGGGCACATCGACCTCGACCCGGTCGTGCCCCAAAAGAATAATACAAACAGGCAGTGACGGCAGTCCACATGTCGGACGCTCGCCCCGCAATATCAAATGTACATATAAAACAAAACTGTACTACCACTGCAACCAGGCTATCCCCCACGACCAATCCGCAACATCACAGCACAACACAGAACATCAACGTGAATGTCACGTTCGCAAATCCGTCTAAAAGGGCTATAGCAGATAGACAGGATTTACCGATCAAATGACATTCACGGTCGCAGATATAATGTAAATATTGTTAACTAACATGTTTAAAATTTTTGATCGATTAAATATACCCGAGTGGGCCCCAAGCACTACTGTAGCACTCACAGAAAATCTGGGCCTAAAAAGAATGTTCCAAAAACCCTATTTCCAACCCAAAAGCTCACTGAAAAAATTTGGTCCAAAGAACAGTTAAAATGGCCGCGGAACCGCGGCAAATACGTGTGTTTGGCCGCGGTTCCGCGGTGGAATAGTGACATCACGCGACCAAATTTTCACATGAAGCTTAGAATTCCCTGCACATGTCTCTGCAATGTACTGAAAAATTTTTAGAGCCCAAAAAATTTCGACAGAAACCTGATGCACACGAAATACGTTTTTTGGGATTTTTGATCGATCGATTTTTAAAAATACTAGAGCAAGCTAGACTAGGTTAACGGCGTGGCTCTAATACCATGTTGTGCCACGGCAGCGCCCCGGCCGTCTACTCGAGGCCAAAATGCGGAATCAAAAATTTTCATAACTTTAAACCGGCGCTACCGCGGACAATTAACCCGGATCGTAACCATTAACCCAATGCTAGTGAACAAGAGATAGGAAGAGAGTTATACCAAGCGATCCGTGTCCTTCGGTCTTCGTCTCCACTCCGATCTCCCTCGGAATATCCGTCCGTCACCTCCTCGTCGGAAAGGGCACCACGTAGCCGAATTCTTTTACGGGCTCCCACCTCTAGACCGAGGCAACTCGGGCGCGAAGTTGGCTAGCCGACGCGTCCAAGGAATGCTGTAGACTAGTGTAGAAACTTTGTCTCTTGGAGTTGTGAAGTTGCCATGATGGAGGAAAGAAACAATGAGCTTTTGGAGATATGTTAGGAATTTTGCAAGCAAGCTAAAATGTGATGATAGATTTTCACTCATGCAAAATGAAGCCTCTCCAATTACTCAAAGTGGCCGGCCCCTTTTTGTTAGAATGAGGAGAGAAAAAAATCAAACCATGAAGGGAGGTGATGGTAATAAAAGCAAAGGGGTGACCACACCAAATATGATGATAACAATGTCATTTCCATTTCAAATCTAATCTAATCTCATTAAAGCAAGCCATCATGAAAAAGAAAAGATGCTTAACCTTTCATAATGCCACAAATACAAATAACACCCTCCACAAAGATAATTTGTACAACTGCAAATAACCCCCTCCATTGGAAAAGTCCGGCCGTTAAGGAACTGTAGGGTTCCTAGGCACCCTAGTGAGGTCTCTAAAGGCATCGAACATGCCATTTTCAAATTTTAACGGTGCCGAGAAACCTTAATGTACGGATCGTTTGCTAGAAAACTAGGCGAAAATTATAAACTAGTTAACAACTTAACTAATGGGATATCGGAAATACAACCTTTGTAGATCCGGTGCTCCACCTCCACGGCTCCGCAACGAAGTCGTCTCCGCTGTCCAAATCAAAATCCTGGCTCTAGTGTCGCTTCGTCGGAGAAATGGCGAGCTAGGTCGTCGATGTCCATGCCGAAGATGATCTACGTCGAGGCATCGCTAAATCAAGCTCCGACTTCATCAAGTCAAGAAACATGTGAAGTAAACACGCTCTACTACTTGGCAAGAGGTAGAGGATGAAGAAATAGGAAGTGGGTAGACTTTAGATTTGGATTTCTCACTCATATCCATCAATCACCATTGATGGACCTTGCTTTCTTTACTTGAAGAAAGGAAGAAGAAGAAGATAATAGTTATGATAAGAATAATTAATAATAGAAAAGAAAACAATTCTTATCATAAGCTAACCAAGGTTAGGTGTAGAGAATTAATTAGAGTTAAGTGGAATGGTTAGGTTAAAGCATGAGACAAAATGGTCACAAAGTCAAAGTCTTCATGAAGCTTCATGAAAGAACAAAAGAATGCAAGCATTTTTCTCATTTAGCCTTTTCTTTTTCCAAAAAGATAAATGAATAAAAAGAAATCAAAAACCCTAATCACCCACTTAACTATAGTTTAATTCTTAACACTTAACCATAATGCATGTATCATCAAACATGATACAATATAGTGCACAAAATCATATCGCATATGTAATGCGCACATCCGAGTGAGAAAATCCATTATAAAGTGAACCGATACTAGTTAATGCAAATTAATATATCAAATATATAATTATGTATTAAATCATTAAATCAACACTTGATTTAACAATCCGGTCATATCGCATATAACCGACTAGTATCATTAGTAACAACTTATCGAATCAACACTTGATCCGATAACCCGGCTATATCGCATATAACCGATCAATATCACATCGCGAGAATCGAATACAGTATCACATACTGGTATTATTCTCGGTCCCGCACATATCTCATATGCGCTCCTATTTCGTTTCGCTTGAGCCAGGAAACCTCTGTGTAGGACTCTAAAGAATCGTCAATACGCCGGCAGCAGATGATGATCATATCAAGCATCCACAAGCCGCAAGCGGTCTGCTAAACGTAACGGCCACCCGGGTATTGAGCGATCTGAAGATCGACGAGCAAGCCCGCTCACACTCCAGTGAATCCAACCAGTAACACTACCGTACAGTCCGGTCTGATCGTCTGATATGTCGCATATCTTGCCTAGGGGTGGTAAACGTCAGACCCCAATAGCTCGATAAGTCGTGTGGATATGAGGTCTATAACAATTCGAGAAACTACTAGTAACACTTACCAGTAAATCTCAGCAACCCTGGCCAGGGATTTCCTGTTATAGCCAATCGAACACAGCGCAACATCAACTCCCTATACCGGGAGAGACGAATCCCCTCCTATCGCTCATTGCCTCCATGTGACTCGGGACTGTACCCAAAAACCACCGTTTTGAACGCCCTCTTGGACGTGGTAAGATGGAAATCAAAGCACAGTGGGAACAACACAAGACTCTATGACGATCTCGGGTCAACAGACTACTCTGTACCAGTGTCACCAGAGAACTGCCATCTGACGTGATGTATAATACCATCTGGGAGTTCTCGGCGAGTCCGTCCTGTGTACCCAGTCTCTACTGAGCACCCGTATATCATCTCTGATGTCAAACACCGATGGATATGGAATCATCCATCGCCCATCTGTATGGGTCGAGAAGGTACACGCTAGTCTACTCTGGTATATCGATGCCCCGTCTCGATACACCCACGACTAGGGACTTTGAAGGATGTACTTATGGACTACCATGTCCCCACTAGTATGATCCGCATCATAGTCCAGGTAGTCAAGAACACATCCTAAGGGCTTTACCAACAAGTAACAGAGAGACAATCAGTATACACGTTAAGGTAAAGATCAACCAGATAGCATACTATCATGTCGAGCAAGAAAGTCCTCCCTATATATGTCCCAGCATCCACTACAATATACATCCAATGTACAGTAATGGCCTCTAGGGCATACATATAACTAACAATCTCCCACTTGCACTAGGGCCATCTGTAGAAGTGGCTGCAGTATCTCATACTCAACCATCCCATAAAAGTCCCTCTCTGGGAATAGGCCTTCGTGAGTGGATCCGCTGCGTTATCCTCTAAGTCTGCTCTCCTTGCCTCGATCATCCTGGAGATCAACCATCTCCATGATCAGGTGATACTGCCTTAGAATATGTCTGGATCATTGATGGGACGGGGGTTCCTGGCATAAGCCACAACTCCATTGTCTCACAATGGTAGGAACGTAGTTCATCTTATGAACTAATATACATCCAAACAGCCTCTTTGGTAGCATCTTAAGTAGCGATGTATCCTGCCTTTATCGTCTAGTATGTCACGGTATCTAGCTTGGAACTCTTCCAACATACCGTCCCTTTACTGAGGGTAAAGACAATGCCTGCGACTGACATTCAGTCGTCTTAATCACCCTGGAACACTTCCAGTGATTCTCCCCAGGATCTATTGATATCATCTCACTACAACTAGTGAGAATCCTAACATCCAATTAAATCTATCTCATAGATCTAAAACTCAGGATTTAGGAGGTATCATTTTGATCCTTCACGGTGAATCTTTGTGATAAACGGAGATTGATCAAGCGTAGCATAAGAAACTCCTTTCTTATCAAGAGTATGTCATCCACGTACTCTACGAGGATCACCACCATACTCCCTATTACCTTTTTGTTTATACAAGGTTCATCTACCATTTTGATGATGTCAAACTCTTTGACTAAGACATCAAAACAGACGTTCCAACTCCGCGATGCCTGCTTTATCCCATAAAACATCTTGCTCGCGTTTCCGCTGCTCCCACTGTTTACGAAGCCCTCTGGCTGTGTTCTTATAGACATTCTCTTCTAAATCATTATTTAGAAAAGCAGTCATGGCACCCAACCACCAGATATCATAGTCATGGTATGTAGCCGTGGCAAGTAGGATCTGGATGGACTTAAGCATAGCTACTTAGAAAAGGTTTCATCATTATCCATGCCTGGTCAATGACGAAAACCTTTAACAAGTCTAGCTTTGAAAGTCTCAACTTTTCCATTTACACCAAGTAATCTTCTCAAGATATACTTGCTCCTGATGGGGATTTAACCCTTCAGATATAGCAACTAAAGTCCATACTTTGTTGGTGTATAAGGATTCCATCTCAGATCGCTTAACATCCAGCCATTCTTACAGAGTCTTACTCCTGATGGCCAGCTCGAAGCTAGTTGGGTCATCATCTCATGATGCAATCCTCGCTCCCACTGTCATAGAGAAACCGAAGTATCTCTCAGGTGGGTGAGGAACCCTACTAGATCGGCGGAGAGGCTGAGGTTCGTTGGTATTTACTGAATCCATTGGTTCTACCAAATCATCTGTTGTAGTTTGTATAGCTGGAACATTTCCAGTTCTACATAACTGACTTTGCCTTGAGCTTGTCCGGATTTTGCTTTTAGACATAGGCCGGACAACCCCAAATCTTAACTAGCTTAAGATACGGGCTCTTCCCTTTCCATATCAAATATGAAGTGGTAGGCAATTGATTTGATTTGAACCCTATTCAATAGGTATGCAACTTCTCAAGTGCATAACCCCTTTAAGGAAAAAGGTAACTCAGTAGTACTCATCATAGAGCACACCATATCAAATAGGGTGTATCTGCTCCGCCCCGACATACCATCGTGCAATGGTGTATACGGAGGAGTAATGCTGAGAGAGAATCTCATTCTCCTTTAGAATAGTCTAGGAATTCCATGCACAAGTATTCTCCTCCCTGATCTCATCATAAGACATAATACTTATACCCGTATATTGATTCTCTACTTCTAACTTATATTCTGTGAATATCTCAAAAGGTTCGGACTTGTGTTTCAACAGGAACATATGTCTGAATCTAAAAGAGATCATCAGAGAACGTAATGAAGTATAAAGAACCAATCCTGGCATGTGTAGACAGGGGACCTACATACATCAACATGTATCAATCCCAAGAGTTCATTAACTCTTTCTCTGTTTCCAATAAACAGAGTTGTGGTCATCTTATCTTTGTGACATGACTTGCGAGTTTCACAAGATGTAAATTCAAACTGATTTAAATATTCATCTATATGTAACTCCAGCTAGTCGGGTTACATTGATCTGACCTAGTCTACAATACCTCAAGAAGGATTCGTTCATTTCTGAACTCTTCCTCTTGTGTTTGTTCTGTATACTAAGTACTGTGGTTTGATTTAGAACATCAATGCTTTTAGATAACGTGCCTGAACCGATCAACTTTTGATATAGGAGATGTTCAAAACATTATCCAACAATACAGAATTTTATCATTTCTTTACTAATAAAGAGACTGATATGATTTTGTATATCAGGTTCGGTATCTAATAACATTAGTTCAGAATCAATGTATTACAATACAGGGTGACAGTGACCAACAGACTTGGCTGCAACACCTGCCCCGTTTTCTGCCTCATGAAACTTATCACCCGTTCTCAGTTTTTCTACCCTTTTGTAGCCCTATGATCCCGATCCGGTATCATATACCAGGATGCGGAGGATACTGAGAAACAGTTCTGTGTAATGAACACACCCGAAGATGATGCATCGTATGCACTTTCTTCGTTTGGGCGGCACGGGAAATCTGGTATTCCCCAATTTCCTGCTCTGTCTTATAACAATTATAAATTGGAGCGGGACCAACGTTCCCCAGCTCAGTATAACAAGCGGGTTCGGTCAATAATCCGTATTATTATCTTGATTAAGGCGCGATATGGTCGCTACCAGGAGAGAGAGAGAAGAAAACACTCAGCATGCGCTCTTGCAAGAATAGATTGGTTTTATTTTATCTAATCAGGATGGCTCCCACTGCTTTTTATCAAATCTTCCTTCAAACCCTAAAAGGAAAGACTAGCCGGGATTAATTACACACTACAAGTTCGCCAATCTTTCAGCCAGGCCAGTGTCGGTACTTTGGGGGAGGTCCCCCGTGCTTTCGCACGAACCTAATTAATGTAAACCTCGTTTTCCCAGAGGCGTAACCCCGTTGACACCTTTCTAGACACCTACTTGATCGGCTAATTGTAATGTATAAAACTCTCCCAGGAGTAACACTTACTCGCAGCGGGTATCGGGATCCAACTATCTCATAGAAGGTATGCAATCTCATTGCAAATTTCAACACTTGAAATTCCCGATAATATTTTACCCCTAGCGTCCTATGACCTTGACGGAGGCCAAACAACCCATAGTCCGCTAGTCAAGTTTAACCCGTCATTTCCTGATTGAATTAAACCCACCCGCACGACCCTTGACGGATGCCAAACAACGCCGTACGAATACCCTAATCCAATCGCATCATATGCTAGCAGATAAGCACCAGTTAGCTACCGTCCAGTACGCCTTGACGGAGGCCAAACAACCGCAGCACGAATACTAACTAGTATGTATCTGAAATGACGGAGGGCTACGACAGGTTTTTTTGAAAACCTATTGCGTAATGAACTTGATATCGCTGTAGAATTAAATGATTTTAAAATGGAGTGCTTTTGAGGCTTTTCCAGTTTTGCTAAAGGAGTCACTCCCGGTGAAGGGATCGTCGGTCCTTTCCTCGTCGAATGAGGTGCGGTTTATATCATATATATCACTGTGCAAAGCAAAAACACTTAAAGGCAATCAAAAGACAAACCGTGTGTGTAGCATCTGCCAGTTATTGCTAAAGGAGTCACTCCCGGTGAAGGGATCTCAGTCCTTTCCCTATCGAAAAAGGTGCAGGATATATCACATATACCGCTATGCAAAGCAAGAACTGTAGCTACCTGTTTTATTTTGAAATTCGATTCTACAACATCTTAGGTTTCTTTTATTTCATTAATCATATTAATGAAGTCCCATCATTTAAATTACCTAAACATCACAGATAAATACGACGTACACTTATGCCATCCGCATTCGCCTCGATGTCCCCTCGTGCACCGTTAGGTTAGGTAACTAACGGCAGAGCGGGGCAGGGCTAGCGCGGGTGTAAAACATAAGTAACGTCTATATAATATATCATATATACTATATACTGTATCTATCACAGAACATCACATGATCACATCACAGATATCGCAGCAGAAGAAACATATGAAATATTAGATGTACTAGGACGTCCGTGTTTTCAATACGAGCCAGTATAAAACACGGATTCCACGGTCGTGATGAATAGCCAAACCCACACACCTAGACCCCTACGAGAGCGGCAAGCAACCCTACCAATTCTGGAGTTAGGAGACCCGGACTCGACTCCTCGAGTTGGTCTCCCACTGGACCCCAGAACCCGGTTACTTGTGCCCTCCTCCTTGGGTCTATCCTAGTGCAGAAAAGTAAATAATATACAAACGGTGACAACTTCCGCAACCTGGAAGCGCCCCAATAAAAGAATATTACATACAAGTTTTTACATGAATGAAAATGAAAAACACTCATCTCACATAAAAAAACCCCGGCTATTCAAACACGACGATCCAATATAACATATCCAGCAACACATAACATCACATGTCATCAACGTAAGTAAATATGCGCATCCCAATTGTCGTTGACATATAGCAACGAAACCGGCGATATCACATATTACACTTACGGTCACAGAAAAGAAAGTGTAAAACTACAACAGTTGGAATCCGCAACCACCTCAGACATCGCATGCCTGACCAAATGAATTACTTAGACATCGCATGCCTAACAATTATAAACTCCGCATTTTAGTCTCATTATCGAAAACTCTTTTCAATATCAAGTCGGGTAATTCAACAAGATTCCCGGCATCCTGATCGAATACTCGTCGCAAACTTTAATAGGCGGCCGCACCCCCGATACCGTCGACGAAGTGCACCAAGGCGGAACACCGCTACCGCGAGCACCCGGACGGATGCTTTCGGCGACGGGGTTCTCCTACAGTCACTTGGTCGGGGCTATGGAATGAGGCTGTCTGTCAAGTTTACCCGGCGAGTATCCGCGTACGCTACGTGATTGCGACGGACTTTTGATCACATCAAAATTCCGTGGCAACCGATCAAGTGAGACTAAACCGCTATGTTTATAATATTCATTCCGTTATCACATAACTTCTTGTAAATTCCAATTATTGTATCCCATTCCAGATAAACAGAAAATGTTAAACTTTTCGATCGAACAATCGAACACCCAAGTTTTCCCGATACAGATCAACACATGAAATAAGTCTAACAACATTCAGTTCGTGCCTCAGTACCAACGGCCCAGCCGTAGAAGGGTCAAGCCAACGCCTCACATGTGGCACGCCGTACTGACCCAAACCCGAAGGTTCAAAGGGCAGTTCAAGACGGTCACATAATCGAGTTAAGGTTTGTTGTCTTCTAGAGGGTCCATCGCGTTACTTGCACTACTTAGAACGTCGTTAAACTACGGAAAAATCCAACACTTGGAAATTTCCCGACAGGGGAAAAGTTGGGTATTCATATCCGGTCGAACATTTGAACATATTCTAAAATTTATCCGGAAAGCCAAATAGACAAAATTTGATACCCCGATCGAAACACCGAATCCCCAAAACTACTCGAGAAAATTCAACTCTTGAAAATATTTTAAAAATTCCCAGAAAACTCAGCAGAATTTATCAGGAGTTACTGTGTAAAATATATTAAATAAGGTGGCCGTACGGCCGCGGAACCGCCGCACGAGGCTTGCTCGTGCCGCGGAACCGCGGCAGTATGATGGAGTTAGGGCTACGAATTTTACAGAAACTCCTAAATTCGCCTGCTGAATTTTTTAGCAACTTTTAATTTGGAAAAATCCTAATTTTTGAAAAAAGGACAGAGAGCATGTTTTGAGACGGGTTTCGGGTTCGTTCGGGTTTCAGATTCCGTCTGGATTTCGCCTAAGACTCTAGCTAGGCTCTGATACCAGTGTAGGGTTCCTAGGCACCCTAGTGAGATCTCTAAAGGCATCGAACATGCCATTTTCAAATTTTAACGGTGCCGAGAAACCCTAATGTATGGATCGTTTGCTAGAAAACTAGGCGAAAATTATAAACTAGTTAACAACTTAACTAATGGGATATCGGAAATACAACCTTTGTAGATCCGGTGCTCCACCTCCACGGCTCCGCAACGAAGTCGTCTCCGCTGTCCAAATCAAAATCCGGGCTTTAGTGTCGCTTCGTCGGAGAAATGGCGAGCTAGGTCGTCGATGTCCATGCCGAAGATGATCTACGTCGAGGCATCGCTAAATCAAGCTCCGACTTCATCAAGTCAAGAAACTTGTGAAGTAAACACGCTCTACTACTTGGCAAGAGGTAGAGGATGAAGAAATAGGAAGTGGGTAGACTTTAGATTTGGATTTCTCACTCATTTCCATCAATCACCATTGATGGACCTTGCTTTCTTTACTTGAAAAAAAGAAGAAGAAGAAGATAATAGTTATGATAAGAATAATTAAAAATAGAAAAGAAAACAATTCTTATCATAAGCTAACCATGGTTAGGTGTAGAGAATTAATTAGAGTTAAGTGGAATGGTTAGGTTAAACCATGAGACAAAATGGTCACAAAGTCAAAGTCTTCATGAAGCTTCATGAAAGAACAAAGGAATGCAACCATTTTTCTCATTTTGCCTTTTCTTTTTCCAAAAAGATAAATGAATAAAAAGAAATCAAAAACCCTAATCACCCACTTAACTATAGTTTAATTCTTAACACTTAACCATAATGCATGTATCATCAAACATGATACAATATAGTGCACAAAATCATATCGCATATGTAATGCGCACATCCGAGTGAGAAAATCCATTATAAAGTGAACCGATACTAGTTAATGCAAATTAATATATCAAATATATAATTATGTATTAAATCATTAAATCAACACTTGATTTAACGATCCGGTCATATCGCATATAACCGACTAGTATCATTAGTAACAACTTATCGAATCAACACTTGATCCGATAACCCGGCTATATCGCATATAACCGATCAATGTCATATCACGAGAATCGAATACAGTATCACATACTGGTATTATTCTCGGTCCCGCGCATATATCATATGCGCTCCTATTTCGTTTCGCTTGAGCCAGGAAACCACTGTGTAGGACTCTAAAGACTCGTCAATACGCCGGCAGCAGATGATGATCATATCAAGCATCCACAAGCCGCAAGCGGTCTGCTAAACGTAACGGCCACCCGGGTATTGAGCGATCTGAAGATCGACGAGCAAGCCCTCTCACACTCCAGTGAATCCAACCAGTAACACTACCGTACAGTCCGGTCTGATCGTCTGATATGTCGCATATCTTGCCTAGGGGTGGTAAACGTCAGACCCCAATAGCTCGATAAGTCGTGTCGATATGAGGTCTATAACAATTCTAGAAACTACTAGTAACACTTACCAGTAAATCTCAGCAACCCTGGCCAGGGATTTCCTGTTATAGCCAATCGAACACAGCGCAACTTCAACTCCCTATACCGGGAGAGACGAATCCCCTCCTATCGCTCATTGCCTCCATGTGACTCGGGACTGTACCCAAAAACCACCGTTTTGCACGCCCTCTTGGACGTGGTAAGATGGAAATCAAAGCACAGTGGGAACCACACAAGACTCTATGACGATCTCGGGTCAACAGACTACTCTGTACCAGTGTCACCAGAGAACTGCCATCTGACGTGAGGTATAATACCATCTGGGAGTTCTCGGCGAGTCCGTCCAGTGTACCCAGTCTCTACTGAGCACCCGTATATCATCTCTGATTGCAAACACCGATGGATATGGGATCATCCATCGCCCATCTGTATGGGTCGAGAAGGTACACGCTAGTCTACTCTGGTATATCGATGCCCCGTCTCGATACACCCACGACTAGGGACTTTGAAGGATGTACTTATGGACTACCATGTCCCCACTAGTATGATCCGCATCATAGTCCAGGTAGTCAAGCACACATCCTAAGGGCTTTACCAGCATGTAACAGAGAGACAATCAGTATACACGTTAAGGTAAAGATCAACCAGATAGCATACTATCATGTCGAGCAAGAAAGTCCTCCCTATATATGTCCCAGCATCCATTACAATATACATCCAATGTACAGTAATGGCCTCTAAGGTATACATATAACTAACAGGAACAAAGGAAAACTGGCCGGAACGGAATGCAAACTGGCAACTTCAGAAAACTGATCCTGTAATAAATTACAGGAAAACCCCGCTACTGCATATACATGCCCGCATTTGTATTCCCACTGAATACAAATGCAAAGAGACAAAATCTACACTGTCTAATACTAGGATCCGGCTTAAGCCAAAACCGGCTAGTAAAATCCGTCCGATCACGATCCGTGCAATACCGTACGTATCTGATCGAACCCTGCCATATCTCCATACGGCCTCTAGAGCGTTTCGCCCGAAACTTGAGTAACTGTGTGTGGTGGACTCTAAAGACTCGTCAATACTATGGCTGTGGATTTAACCACTAGCACGTCAGAGGTATTAGCCATACGTGACGGGCTACCAGCTATTGACCAAAAGGGACCTCGATGAGCGAACTCATCCTTACACCCTACTGAGCCTGTCAGTGACAATATCCGTACAGTCCGGTCTGTTCGTCTATGAGTATCGCATGGCGGGCCTAGGGGTTTGGTAAAAGTCAGACCCCCAAAAGCGGTACAAGTCATGTCGGAGTGCAGCCCAGAACACCCTGAGATACTACTGGAATACCTACCAGTAAATCTCTTGCCTCGGCCGAGGGCTTTGTGTAATGGCTCTCCTAGACACAGCGCGACCTCACCCCCAATACCAGGAGAGACGAACCCCTGCAGATCCGCTCACTGCCTCCATGTGGCTCGGGACTGTACCCAACTAAAACATGTTTGCACGACTTCTTTGAGCCGTGGTAGGGTAGTAATCAAAATACAGTGGGAACTCACACGAGACAAATGACGATCTCAGGTCGATGAACTAACCTGTACACATGTCACCAGGGAACTGCAATCTGACGTCTAGTATAACCCCAACTAGCATGTTCCCGGCGAGTCATGTCCGGTGTACTCATAACCCAATGAGCACCTGTATACATCTTAGGTGAACCAACTGACACCAGTGGCTTGTGAGACTGGCCACCGCCCCTCGTCGGGGTCTCGACTGTATACACTAGTCTACTAATGGAGTATCGATGCCCAGTGTCGAAACTCCCATGACTAGGGACCTTTTAAGGATGTGCGTATAGACCCTATCTCCCACGTATATGATCGCCATCATACTACTGGCCGTCAAGCAAGAATCCTAAGGGCTCTATCAACGTGCAATAGTGATCAGTAATGTCACCTAAAGCAGTACACGATGATAAAGATAAACCAGATAGCATACTATCATCTTGAGTAAGACTGTCCTACCGGGATAGGTCCTCCCTCAATCATTGCAATCACGTGCCTGTGATCCAATAATTGACTCTGAGGGCACTATCTCCAACAGTGTCCGTAGGGGATTATCACCTGGGATTGACGAGTGGACACATTTTGGTTTTACATAACTATTTTTGTGTACCCAGCTTAACGTGTAATATCATATCTGTTTCCTAGTTATCAAATAAAGGTTATGATTTCACGTTTGTAAGTGGTGTTGTTAACATCCAGCTTAATCATAGTTTTATTGGGTCCGGTACACTGGAAAACGGTATATATGTGTTAAACCAACTCCAAATTTTCAATGTCAAGAACACACTAAAAAGAAAGTCTCCAGATTTAAATAAAGCTTTCTTATGGCATTGTAGACTGGGTCACATCAATGAGAGAAGGTTTACTAAGTTACATAGCAAAGGATATTTGGACTCTTTCGAATATCAATCTTATGCCACTTGTCAATCTTGTCTCAAAGGAAAGATGACAAAGACTCCATTTACTGGACATGGAGTAAGAGCGAGTGAGCTCTTAGGACTCATACACAGCGATGTATGTGGTCCAATGTCTACACATGCAAGATGTGGTTTTTCTTATTTCATTAATTTCACGGATGATTACTCAAGGTACGGATTCATTTATCTGATGAAACATAAATCCGAGGCTTTTGAGAAATTCCAAGAGTATAAGAATGAAGTAGAAAACCAAATCGGCAAAAGTATCAAGACACTAAGATCTGATCAAGGTGGTGAATACTTGAGTGCCGAGTTCCTAGGTTACTTAAAAGAGAAAGGAATTCTCTCTCAGCTTACTCCTCCATACACTCCACAGCATAAAGGTGTATCGGAGAGACGGAATCGAACCCTATTAGATATGGTACGTTCCATGATGAGTAATGCTGAGTTACCGCGATCTTTTTAGGGTTTGTTAGTGTATATGCCCTAGGGGCTATTATTGTATCATACTAGATTGTATATTACTTAATGGAAGCTTGGGATATTCACATTTGTATATACAGTCTTGCTAAAAATGGTAGTATGCTACTTGGTTTGAGTGTACTTTAATATGTGTATATGTTTCTTGTGACGTATCACTTATAAATATTAGTAGAGCCCATAGGTCCTTTGCTTGATTACCAGCGTTGTGATGGCAGTCACACTAGTGGGGGTTGGGTAGTCTATAAGCAACATCCTATACTTGTCCGTAGTCGTAGGATTATCGAGATAGGACATCGATACTCCAGAGTAGACTAGTGTGTTCGCTTCTCATCCCAGTTGGGGAGATGGTCTGTCCCATTACCATCAGTACGTCGTACAGGAGATAGTATACAAGTGCTCGTTAGGTTATGGGTACACCGGACAGGACTCGTAGGGGAACTGTTGGTTGGTACTATACCCACCGTCAGTTAACAGTTCCCAGGTGACATGAGTACAGTATAATCCGCAGACTTGACACTGCTACTTCGCCTCGAGTGTGTCCTACTGTTCTTAGATTGCTACCCTACCACGGCTCAAAGGAGTCGTGCAAACAGATAGCAGTTGGATGCAGTCCCGAGCACTTGGAGGCAGTGGCGGTTAGACAGGATTCGTCTCTCCCGGTATTGGGAATCGATATCGCACTGTGTCAGAGAGCCATTACGCAAAGTCCTTGGCCAGGGCAAGCGAGATATACTGGTGGGTTCCAGTAGATAGTCAGGGTGTAATGGGCTTCGCTCCGATACGACTTATACAGCTATTAGGGGACTGATGCTTGCCGCCCCCTAAGCTTGATATGCGATAGTCTTAGACGAACAGACCGGACTGTACGGAGATTGTCACATCAGGCTCAGTGGGAGTTCGGATGAGCTTCCTCATCGTCCTTCTTATCGACATCTACCTGGGGACCGTTACGTACAGCTACTGCCGCTTGCGGTCTGTGTTTAAACCCACTGCCAGTGTAGTGTCGAGTCTTTAGAGTCCCACACAGAGAGTATCCCTGCTTCAGGCGAAACGATATAGAGGTCGTACGGTTTTACGACAAGGGTTCGAACACATACGTACGTTTACGCACGTACGACGTTCGGACAGTTTTTACTAGTCGGCTTTGGTTTAAGCCAGTTACTAGTATCCGGTTATTGGATTAATAAAGTCTAAAGTTTTTCCGTGTTTTCACGGAAAGGAGGGGCATTCTCGTAATTGCGCGAGAAGCTTCTAGAAGATGGTGACTAAGGAGGTTATAGTGGCATATACATTGAATGGGATTAGTGAGTCATATGGGTGATTCATCCATGTCATTAATGCATCATAAATGCTTAATGACACATGGAGATGAATCACCATTAGATATTTATGAAGCTTGATTATTCATCATTTTCTTTTCTTTTATTGATAAATGATAATGCTTCATATATATTGTGATAACTCATTTTCTCATATTATGATCATGCTCACCTTCTCTCTCTTCAAGCTCTCTCTCTTCAAACCCTAATCCTACCTTCTCTTGTGTTGAGTACAAGGATTAGTTAGACTAATTAAACCATAACCCTCACTCTATATCATCTAGGTACTTTGATTAGCAACTAAAGAAACCTAGTTGCCTCAAGTTTAGAGGCAAAGCTTGGAGTAAAGCTCTCGGGTGGATCGTCTACTACTTGGAGAAGGCCGAGGAGGAGGTGGAGTTCGTAAAGACGAAGGACACAGTTCTTTAGGTATAATCCCTCTTCATAGTAGTTGTTAACTCCTATGTTTGTTGTTAGTTATCATTTAGCTTCGATTCATGCGGTTAGTCGATGTTTAAGCAAAGAACAAGATCGTTTTTCATTTTACCGCCTCCCCGCAAGTCGTGGGGTGTTGTACAACGACTTACAGTGGTATTAGAGCCTTGCTAAACAATAATTAACTCATTAGCAAAGTCGTATGCATTTCGAACGCAAAACGAACCAGAAAACGACATTGATATCACAAGTTTCTGTCGAATTTTAAACAGGCTCTAAAAATTTTTCAGGGTGTTTCAGAATAACCTACAGAGAATTCTAAGAAAACTGGTGAAAAATGGGTTCCTGAATCGGCTAAACGACCGCGGAACCGCTGCCGATCCCACCGATCCGCCGCAGATCCGCGGCCGAGTTGGGGCCGATTCAACCCAATTTTCACCAGTAATTCTTCTGTGATATTTTTGTGTTTTCTGGGATGTTTATTTTTCTGCTCAAGTCTCAGGTGCACAGAGAAGTATTGGAGTAGAATCTAATGTGTTTGCACGATCGAAATTTTACGATGTTTGCTAATACGATTATATCTGTGTTTGTATAATGTGTTCGTAAACCTCCCCTAACAGCTAGTATGTCGGTTGGCAGGGGGTTGCATATTTGTAATGGATTTTATCTGTTTGTGTATATGAACTATGTTGGACTGTTGTGATGTATAGCCGGGGTTTTGTGATGGGTTATTATTTAATTCATTCGATGTAAATGTAATAAGTTGTAATATTATTTTGCGGGGCACATCCAGATTGCGGATGTAACCACCGTTGTTTTATTTCTTTTTACTGTTTTTACTCCTAGGATAGACCCATGGTGGGGTGCACAAACTACCGGGTATTTTGAACTGTTGAGGCAAACCGCTTCACTTCTGGTACTTGGCGGGTAGTTTGCCGTACCCGTAGGGGTCTAGGGTGGGGTAATGGCTATTCATCACAACTGTGTAATCCGTCTTTCCTTGCAGGCTCAAAAGATATGCAGATTGCTTGCATATCCAATAAAGTTTATCTGTGATCTGGAATGTTTATTATTGCGTCTGACGAATGTACAATATCTATATATAAATAGCTATTACACGTCACTTATTTTTTACACCCGTGCTAGCCCAGCCCCCGCTCTGTCGTTAGTTAAGTAACTTAACGGGTGATGACGGGACCACGTGGCGAATGCGGATGGCATAAGAGGACGTGGTATTTTCGTTGTTTTCTGAAATGATAAGATTAAAAGATGGGACGCATTAATATAATGCAAAGAAAATAAACCAAAGTTTAATCGTTGGAACAAATTTAAAAGAAACCACTCGGTTATTTTAAAAGATCAGAATTTTTAAATTGCGGAGCTTTAACCACTTCTTTTTAAAAAGTATCAGGTTCCATCGGTTATATCAAGTTCACTACGTTCACGGTTTTGCCAAAACCATTCGTAGCCCTCCGTCATTTCTTATGGATGGTCAGTAGTATTCAAGCTATGTTTGTTGGCCCTTAGTCAAGGCATAGTGTTTGGTAGCTGCTGGGGTATTCATTTGTTGCATAGATAAATGCGTTGGTTTGAGACAGTCGTATTACTTTGTTGGCCCTTAGTCAAGAGTATGTACGGGTGGGTTCAAATTAACCTGGACAATGATGGGTAGAACTTGACATGTGACTTATGATTTGTTGGCCCTTAGTCAAGGTCATAAGAGCATGGGGCAAAAATCTATATCGGGAATTTCTAAAGAAACTGAAATTTGCAGAGAGATGCATACCATTTTGGAGTTTGATGAATGTTGGTAGAATTCCTTCAACATTATCATACGATGATATTTTGGATCCCGATCCTACTGTGAGTATATAATACTTATCAGGAGATTCGTCACTTAACGATCAATGCTATAAACCAAGTAGGTGTCAAGAAAGGTGTCAGCGGGGCTACGCCCCCAAAGAAAAGAGGTTATTTAATTAAGGAACTTCGCGAAAGCGTTGGAAAACCTCCCTCGAAGTATCAACACTAGCGTGGCTGAACGGTTTAGCAAGTATTGTACGGTGAGAATAGTCCTGGCTAGTTCTTCCTTTAAGGTTTGAGGAGGGATTCGAGAAACAGTGGGAGCCATCCTGTTTAGATAAATTAAAAACCACTCTAAACTTGCAAGAGCATCATGCTAATAGTGTTTTCTTCTCTCTCTCTCTCTAAATTGCAGCGACCTTATGACCACACATAGGTTACAACTAGATAATAATTTGACTGAATCTGACTTATTTGACTGGCAAAAGTCTGTCCAGATGTCTATTGCCTATGACAAGCTGGACCACCCTATTGAGGGACATTCCTATTGTTATGGGATTGGGCCTTAGCAGAATGATTGCAGGGCTTTAGAAGCCAGTAGCCAGGATACGAAGCATGTTGTGGTTTCGACTTCGAGTGTGTTTATGATAGAGAACTGTATGTCAGTTAACCCTACTTCCTGGGTATTGGATACCGGATCAGGAACTCACATCTGTAATTTATTACAGGCTTTGAGAAACCGTTGGGTTATCGGGATATGAGATATGACCCTCACAGTTGCTAACGGAATGAGCATGAACGCTGAATCCGTTGGGGAATATCATCTTGGACTGACAACTGGACAGATATTGATTCTACGTAACTGTTCTTATGTATCAGGTACGACCAGTAATATCATATCAGTACCCTTACTTTCTAAGGAAGGATATGATTTTACTTTTACAAGAGATGTGGTTCACATCCACCTAAATCAAGATTTGATTGGGTCAGGTACATTAGAAAACGGAATATACGTATTAAATCAAGTACAGATTTTCAGTGTCCATAACACACTTAAAAGAAAGTCTCCGGAAAAAAATCAGGCTTTCTTACGGCATTGTAGACTAGGTCACATCAATGAGAGAAGGTTGATTAAGTTACATAGAGAAGGATATTTGAATCCGTTCGAATATCAATCTTATGCTACTTGTGAATCTTGTATCATAGGAAAGATGACAAAGACTCCGTTTACTGGACACGGAGTAAGAGCAAGCGAGCTCTTGGGACTCGTACACAGTGACGTATGCGGTCCAATGTCTACACATGCGTGAGGAGGTTATTACTAATTCATTACTTTTATGGATGATTTTTCTACGTATGGATATATCTTCTTAATGAAGCATAAATCCGAGGCCTTTGAAAAATTCCAAGAATATAAGAATGAAGTGGAAAACCAAACCGGCAAAAGTATCAAGACACTAAGATCTGATCGAGGTGGTGAATACTTAAGTGCCGAGTTCCTAGGTTACTTAAAAGTGAATGGAATTCTCTCTCAGCTTACTCCTCCATACAAACCACAACACAACGGTGTATCAGAAAGGAGGAATCGAACCCTATTGGATATGGTTCGTTCCATGATGAGTAACGCTGAGTTACCGCGATCATTCTGGGGATATGCACTAGAATCAGCTGCATATCTTCTGAACCAGGTTCCTACCAAAACTGTGCCTACCACACCATATCAAATGTGGAGTGGGAAGAAACCATGTCTAAAACATTTTAAGACATCGGGATGTCCAGCTTTTGTAAAAACGCAGCATACAGACAAGCTCGAGGCACGCTCAATGAAGTGTAAGTTTGTGGGATATCCAAAGAACTCCAAGGGATATTATTTCTATTACGCAGAGGAACAAAAGGTTTTTGTTTCTCGTCATGCCTGCTTCTTGGAAACTGAATTTTTGGAAAATCAGAAGAGTGGGAGTGCAATAGAACTGGAAGAAATTCCAGAACCACAAACTACTACTGAAAGTATGGTAGAACTAGAGGTTTCAGAAGAAAGGGACATCCCGACGCCACTCCGCAGGAGTAGTAGGCAATCTCATCCGCCCGAGAGATACTATGGTTTTCTCATAGACGGGGATAGACAGGATTGCACTATTGACTATGATGTGCCTACTATCTTCTAGCAAGCCATTCAAAGCAGTGACTCAGTAAAATGGCTGGATGCAATGCAGACCGAAATGGAGTCCTTGTACACTAACAAAGTATGGACTTTGGATATTGCTCCTGATGGGGTAAAACCCGTAGGATGCAAATGGATCTTCAGAAAGAAGATTGGTGTAGATGGACAGGTTGAAACCTATAAAGCTAGACTTGTTGCAAATGGTTTCCGTCAAAGACCTGGTTTGGACTATGACGAAACCTTTTATCCAGTAGCTATGCTAAAATCCACTAGGGTCCTTCTTGCTATTGCTGCCTTCCACGATTATGAGATCTGGCAGATGGACGTAAAGACTGCTTTCCTAAATGGAAATTTAGAAGAGAGCGTCTATATGGATCAGCCAGAGGGATTCATTCAGAGTGGGAGCAGCGGTAAAGTATGCAAGCTTCTTAAGTCAATTTATGGACTAAAGCAGGCATCACGGAGATGGAACATCTGTTTTGATGATGCTGTCAAAGAATTTGACTTTATCAAAAATCCAGATGAACCATGCATATATAGTAAGATTGTAGGGAGAGCTGTAGTATTCCTCGTCTTGTACGTGGAAGACATTCTCCTAATAGGAAATGATATTCTTATGTTATAGTCAGTCAAAAGATTCTTGTCACATAAGTTCTCCATGAAGGACCTGGGTGATGCCACCTACATTCTGGGGATCCAGATCTATCGTGATAGATCAAAAAGGATGTTGGGACTTTCGTAGTCAAGGTACATAGACACCATATTGAAAAGATTCAGTATGGAAGATTCTAAGCGCGGTAACCTACCGGCTTGTCACGGAATCACCCTCTCCAAAGACATATCTCCCAACACTGATTTGGAAAGGGATCGCATGTGGATTATACCCTACGCTTCAGCGGTAGGCTCTATAATGTATGTAATGTTATGTACCAGACCAGACGTAGCATACACATTGAGCGTAGTAAGCCGGTATCAAGCAAACCCAGGGGCGAATCATTGGATAACAGCAAAGAACATTCTTAAGTATCTGAGGAGGACTAAAGATATGTTCTTGGTGTATGGCGGAAAAGATCTCCAGATTGAGGCCTTTGCTGACTCCGGCTTCTAGAGTGACAAAGATGACTCCAAATCCATGTCGGGTTATGTCTTTACCCTCAATGGAGGGGCGGTCTGTTGGAAGTGTTCCAAATAGGAGACCGTTGCTGACTCAACAATGGAAGCGGAGTACATAGCTGCTTGCGATGCCGCAAAAGAAGCTGTCTGGATGAAGAAGTTCCTCACAGAACTTCATGTGGTTCCTACCAGTGTTGATCCAATACCTCTGTATTGTGACAACAACTGCGCTATAGCTTTAGCAAAGGAACCCAGGTCCCATCAGAAATCCAGACACATCTTAAGGTGGTATCACCTGATCAGGGAGATCGTCGATCGCCGGGAGATCGAGGTGAAGAGAGTAAAGACGGAGGATAACATTGTTGATCCATTCACAAAGGCCATTCCTCAGACACAGTTCGAGAGGCTATTCGAGATGATAGGTCTACGATATGCCAGCTCATGGCCCTAGTGCAAGTGGGAGATTGTTTGTGTATATGCCCTAGGGGCCATTATTGTATCATACTAGATTGTATATTACTTAATAGAAGCTTAGGATATTCACATTTGTATATACAGTCTTGCTAAAAATGGTAGTATGCTACTTGGTTTGAGTCTACTTTAATATCTGTATATGTTTCTTGTGACGTATCACTTATACATATTAGTAGAGCCCATAGGTTCTTTGCTTGATTACCAGCATTGTGATGGCAGTCACACTAGTGGGGGCTGGGTAGTCTATAAGCAACATCCTATACTTGTCCCTAGTCATAGGATTATCGAGACAGGGCATCGATACTCCAGAGTAGACAAGTGTGTACGCTTCTCAACCCAGTTGGGGAGATGGTCTGTCCCATTACCATCAGTACGTCGTACTGGAGATAGTACACAGGTGCTCGTTAGGTTACGGGTACACCGGACAGGACTCGTAGGGGAACTGTTGGTTGGTACTATACCCACCGTCAGTTAACAGTTCCCAGGTGACATGAGTAAAGCATAGTCCGCAGACTTGACACTGCTACTTCGCCTCGAGTGTGTCCCACTGTTCTTATATTGCTACCCTACCACGGCTCAAAGGAGTCGTGCAAACAGATAGCAGTTGGGTGCAGTCCCGAGCACTTGGAGGCAGTGGCGGTTAGACAAGATTCGTCTCTCCCGGAATTGGGAGTCGATATCGCACTGTGTCAGAGAGCCATTACGCAAAGTCCCTGGCCAGGGCAAGCGAGATATACTGGTGGGTTCCAGTAGATTCTCAGGGTGTAATGGGCTTCGCTCCGACACGACTTATACAGCTATTAGGGGACTGATGCTTGCCGCCCCCTAGGCTTGATATGAGATAGTCTTAGACGAACAGACCGGACTGTACGGAGATTGTCACATCAGGCTCAGTGGGAGTTCGGATGAGTTTCCTCATCGGCATTCTTATCGACATCTACCTGGGGACCGTTACGTACAGCTAGTGCCGCTTGCGGTCTGTGGTTAAACCCACTGCCAGCGTAGTGTCGAGTCTTTAGAGTCCCACACAGAGAGTTTCCCTTCTTCAGGCAAAACGATATAGAGGTCGTACGGTTTTACGACAAGGGTTCGAACACATACGTACGCACGTACGACGTTCGGACAGTTTTTACTAGTCGGCTTTGGTTTAAGCCAGTTACTAGTATCCGGTTATTGGATTAATACAGTCTAAAGTTTTTCCGTGTTTTCACGGAAAGGAGGGGCATTCTCGTAATTGCGCGAGAAGCTTCTAGAAGATGGTGACTAAGGAGGTTAAGGTGGCATATACATTGAATGGGATTAGTGAGTCATATGGGTGATTCATCCATGTCATTAATGCATCATAAATGCTTAATGACACATGGAGATGAATCACCATTAGATATTTATGAAGCTTGATTATTCATCATTTTCTTTTCTTTTATTTATAAATGATAATGCTTCATATATATTATGATAACTCATTTTCTCATATTATGATCATGCTCACCTTCTCTCTCCTCAAGCTCCCTCTCTTCAAACCCTAATCCTACCTTCTCATGTGTTGAGTACAAGGATTAGTTAGACTAATTAAACCATAACCCTCACTCTATATCATCTAGGTACTTTGATTAGCAACTAAAGAAACCTAGTTGCCTCAAGTTTAGAGGCAAAGCTTGGAGTAAAGCTCTCGGGTGGATCGTCTACTACTTGGAGAAGGCCGAGGAGAAGGTGGAGTTCGTAAAGACGAAGGACACGGTTCTTTAGGTATAATCCATTTTCATAGTCGTTGTTAACTTCTATGTTTGTTGTTAGTTATCGTTTAGCTTCGATTCTTGCGGTTAGTCGATATTTAAGCAAAGAACAAGATCGTTTTTCATTTTTCCGCCTCCCCGCAAGTCGTGGGGTGTTGTACATCGACTTACAGGGTTATGCGGTAGATTCAGCGGCATTTCTTCTGAACAGGGCTCCTAACAAGATTGTGTCTACCACCCCATATCAGATGTGGAGTGGGAAGAAACCCCATCTTCAGCATATGAAGATTTGGGGATGTCCAGTTTTTGTTAAAAAGCAGCATGTGGACAAGCTCTAGGCACGATCAGTAAAGTGTATGTTTTTGGGATATCCAAAGAACTCCAAAGGATATTATTTCTATTACGCAGAGGAACAAAAGGTTTTTGTTTCTCGTAATGCCCATTTTCTAGAACAGCAGTTTTTAGAAAAGGAAATAAGTGAGAGCGAAATAGAACTGGAAGAAATTCCAGAACCACAAACTACTACTGAAAGTTTGGTAGAACCAGTAATTCAAGAAGAACAGGACATTCCCGCACCCCTCCGCAGGAGTAGTAGGCCGTCTCATCCGCCTGAGAGATACTACGGTTTTCTCATAGATGGGGATAGAGAGGATTGCATCATAGATGATGATGAACCTACTAGCTTCCAGCAGGCCATCCAGAGCGGCGACTCGGTACGATGGCTAGATGCAATGCAGACCGAAATGGAGTCCATGTACACCAACAAAGTATGGACTTTGGACTTTGCTCCAGATGGGGTAAAACCCATAGGATGCAAATGGATCTTCAAGAAAAAGATTGGTGTAGATGGACAGGTAGAAACCTATAAAGCTAGACTTGTTGCAAAGGGTTTTCATCAAAGACCTGGTTTGGACTATGACGAAACATTTTCTCCAGTGGCTATGCTCAAATCCATTCGGGTCCTTCTTGCTATTGCTGCCTTCCATGATTATGAAATCTGGCAGATGGACGTAAAGACGGCTTTTCTGAATGGAAATTTAGAAGAGTGCGTCTATATAGATCAGCCAAAGGGTTTCAAACAGAGTGGGAGCAGCGGGAAAGTATGCAAGTTGCTTAAGTCCATTTATGGACTAAAGCAGGCATCGTGGAGTTGGAACATCTGCTTTGATGAAACAGTCAAAGAATATGACTTTATCAAAACTCCAGATGAACCATGCATATATAGTAAAGTTGTAGCAAGAACTATCGTATTCCTCGTCTTGTACGTAGATGACATTCTATTGATAGGAAATGACATTCCTATGCTACAATCTGTCAAAGGATTCTTGTCACACAGGTTCTCCTTGAAAGACCTGGGTGATGCCTCTTACATTCTGGGGATCCGGATCTATCGTGATAGATTCAAGAGGATGTTGGGACTTTCACAGTCCAGTTATATCGACACTGTACTGAAAAGATTCAGTATGGATGATTCTAAGCGCGGTAATCTACCGGCTTGTCACGGAATCACCCTATCCAAAGAGATGTCTCCCAAGACTGATTTGGAAAGGGAACGCATGTCTATTATACCCTACGCTTCTGCGGTAGGCTCTATAATGTATGCGATGTTGTGCGCCAGACCAGATGTAGCTTACGCACAGAGCGTGGTAAGCCGGTATCAGTCAGACCCAGGGGAGAAGCACTGGATAGCAGTAAAGAACATTCTCAAGTACCTGAGGAGGACTAAGGAGATGTTCTTGGTTTACGGCGGAAAAGACCTCAGGATGGAGGCCTTTGCTGATTCCGGCTTCCAGAGTGATAAGGACGATTCCAAGTCCATGTCAGGTTATGTCTTTACCCTCAATGAAGGGGCGGTGTGCTGGAAGAGCTCCAAGCAGGACACCGTTGCTGACTCGACGATGGAAGCGGAGTATATTGCTGCTTGCGATGCCGCAAAAGAAGCGGTCTGGATAAAGAAGTTCCTAACAGAACTGCAGGTGGTTCCTACCATTGTTGATCCAATACCTCTGTATTGCGACAACAACGGAGCTATAGTTTTAGCGAAAGAACTAAGGTCCCATCAGAAGTCCAGACACATCTTAAGGCGGTATCACCTGATCAGGTAGATCATTGCTCATCGGGATATCGAGGTTCGGAGAGTTCCTACTGAAGAGAACATTGTTGATCCATTCACAAAGGCCCTACCTCAGATTCAGTTCGAGAGGCTACTCGAGATCATCGGTCTTCGGTATGCCAGTACACGGCCCTAGTGCAAGTGGGAGATTGTTAGTGTATATGCCCTAGGGGCCATTATTGTATCATACTAGTTTGTATATTACTTAATGGAAGCTTGGGATATTCACATGTATATAACAGTCTTGCTAAACATGGTAGTATGCTACTTGGTTTTTCTATCTTAATATGTGAGTATACGTATTGATAGAGCTCTTAGGACCTTGCTTGACTACCAGCGTTGTGATGGCAGTCACACTAGGGGGGCTGGGTAGTCTACAAGCACATCCTTATTCAGGTCCCTAGTCGTAGGATTATCGAGACAGGGCATCGATACTCCGTAGTAGACTAGTGTGTACGCTTCTCATCCCAGTTGGGGACATGGTATGTCCTACAGCCGTCAGTACGTGTTACTGGAGATAGTATGCAGGTGCTCGTTAGGTTACGGGTACACCGGACAGGACTCACAGGGAACGGTTGGTTGGTTTTATACCAGGCGTCAGTTAACAGTTCCCAGGTGACATGAGTACAGCATAGTCCGCAGACTTGACACTGCTACTTCGCCTCGATTGTGTCCCACTGTTATTAAATTGCTACCCTACTACGGCTCAAAGGAGTCGTGCAAACAGGTAGCAGTTGGGTGCAGTCCCGAGCACTTGGAGGCAGTGGCGGTTAGACAGGATTCGTCTCTCCCGGTATTGGGGGTTGATATCGCGCTGTGTCAGAGAGCCATTACGCAAAGTCCCTGGCCAGGGAAAGCGAGATTTGCTGGTTGGTTCCAGTAGTTTCTCAGGGTGTAATGGGCTTCACTCCGACAAGACTTATACCGCTATTAGGGGACTGATGCTTGCCGCCCCTTAGGCCCGATATGCGATAGTCTTAGACGAACAGACCGGACTATACGGAGATTGTCACATCAGACTTAGTAGGAGTTCGGATGGGTTTCCTCATCGGCCTTCTTATCGACATCTACCTGGGGACCGTTACGTACAGCTAGTGCCGCTTGCGGTCTGTGGTTAAACCCACTGCCAGCGTAGTAGTCGAGTCTCTAGAGTCCCACACAGAGAGTTTCCCTACTCTAGGCGAAACGATATAGAGGTCGTTTGGTTTTACGACAAGGGTTCGGACGCATACGTATGTTTACGCACGTACGACATCCGGACAGTTTTTACTAGCCGGCTTTGGTTTAAGCCAGTATCTAGTATCCGGTTATTTCATTTGTACAGTCTAAAGTTTTTCCGTGTTTTCACGGATAGGAGGGGCGTTCTCGTAATTGTGCGAGAAGCTTCTAGAAGATGGTGACTTAGGGGTTATGGTGGCATATGCATTAAATGAGATTAGTGAGTCATTTGAGTGATTCATCCATATCATTAATGCATCATAAATGCTTAATGACTCATGGAGATGAATCACCCTCTTGTATTTATGAAGCATGAGTATCAATCCTTTATTTTCTTTTATTGGATAAATGATAATGCTTGATATATATTATGATAGCTCATTATCTCTTCTCATTCTCTTGTTCACTTTCTCTCTCCTCAAGCTCTCTCTCTTCAAACCCTAATCCTCCCCTCTCATGTGTTGAGACCAAGGATTAGAGTAGACTACTTAATCCTTAACCATTCTCTATATCACCTAGGTTACTTAGATTAGCGATTTAAGAAACTTAGTTACCTCAAGTTAGAGGTGAAGCTTGAAGTTAAGCTCTCGGGTGGATCATCTACTACATAGAGAAGGCCGGAGAGGACGTGGAGAACGACAAGACGGAGGACGTGGAGAACGACACGGTTCTTTAGGTATAATCACTTATCATAGTAGTTAATTCTTCTATGGTTTCTTGTTAGTTATAGTTTAGCAAAGATTCTCGGTTAGTCGATGTTTACGCCTAAAACAAGATCGTTTTTCATTATTCCGCCTCCCCACAAGTCGTGGGGTGTTGTACATCGACTTACAGTATGTTGGAAGGGTTCCAAGCTATATACCATAAGAGACTCGTTGATAGAGCCTAATTACATCTCTACTAACGATACTGCCAAAGGGGTTGTCTGGATGAATAACTTCATATAATGAACTTGGTTCCTACTATTGGGCATCCAGTACCTGTGTATTGGGATGACAATGGAGCTGTGGCTTTGGCCTAGGAACCAAGGTCCGGTCAGTAATCCAGACATATTCTTAGATAGTATCACCTGATCAGGGAGATAGTTGATCTCCGGGAGATCGAGGTCAGGAGAGTTGACACAGAGGATAATACAGCGGATCCACTCACCGAGGCCATTTCCCAGATGCTATTCGAGAGATTTTTGGGACGTTGGGTATGAAATACTACAACAACTGGCCTCGGTACAAGTGGGAGATTGTTAGGAATATGTATGCCCTAGAGGCCATTATTAATGATATAGTGGATTCTTGGAGATATATATAGAGGAATTTCTTGCTCGACATGATAGTATGCTATCAGGTTACCTTTATCTTAACATGTAGACTGGTATTTATACTGTTTGTCTCTTACATGTTGATAAAGCCCTTAGGATATGTACTTGACTACCAGGATTATGATGAGATCATATTAGTAGGGCCAGGGTAGTCCAAAAGTACATCTTTTAATCAGTTCCCTGTAACGTTCTGGAAAAAAAATCGTTTAGGTTAAATTTCCGATAATCGGTAAAATAATTGGTGTTTTCCGTAAAAACCAAGATATAATTATTTTTCAACATAGACTTAAATATACCTATTCTAGCTATGTAATTGTTAGTATTTGGTAATTAATTGGTCAACTGTAAATTTCTAGTTTACTTAAATATTTTCCTTAATTAATTATTTTTAATATTATTTTAAGCTTTCACTAATACATTTACTTAGTGATATTTACAAATTAGAATGGGTTAATACAAGTTTAGCGCCCCATGACAACTTAAAACTTATTTTGTAACATATTCTCTCTTTCTAAAATTTTTCTCAATGGTTCTAGAGATTTCTAGGATAATTACTAATTAAGAAAATAAGATAATTAAAATATGAGTTAATGGGTGTAATAATTGGGGATGTTTCCTTACACACATACACACACCCCATACACTCTCTCTCCCCTCTCTTTTCTGGCCAAGCCTTGGGCTGCCCCCATTCCCCAATTCCCCACTTCTTTTTTCCACTTCAAAGTTTAAATAGAAAAGAAGTTAAAAAGAAAACAATAAACAAAGAGGTATGGTGTTTAAATAAATGAGGTATGGGGTATTTTCTTGACTTGGACTTCTCACACACACACACACTCATCCTCACCCCTTGGCCGAGCCCACATGGCAGCAGCCCCCCTTCACTTCCCCATCTCTTTTCCACATTAAAATTCCTCCATTTTTCTACAAAAATCCACATAAAACCTCACAAATTCCTAATCAAATCATTACCCATTATTCTTTGATCAAAACTAGCATGGTTCTTGGAGCAAGTTAGCATTTTGGAGGCCAAGATTTTGCAGGTTAGATCTAAAAAATTGAGAGGTATAAATCCTAACCATCTGGTTAATTTGTTAGTTAATTACTTCAATCTAAGCTAATTAGGTGTTTAATTATGGTTTTAATTGTTAAAATTAGTTTGTAAAGAAAAGGGTTAGGATCCAAGTTAGGGTTTTTACCATTTGATTATGGTTGTGATGAGTAGTTTAATATGTTTACGCATGAAAAATTTAATCTAGTTGTTAATTTACTAATTGTTACTTTTAAATTGTCCTAATTAAGCATTTTTGCAAACTAATATTTTGATTAATCTAAAATGGGTGAGATTAAAATTTTAGTAAAGGTTTGTGTAATTAAGTTATTATGTGAACATTGTGGCCACTAGTTTTGTTAAAACATCTATATTTGTACTAAATCGGTTAATAGTTGCTTGCTAGGTTCTTGGAATAAATCGTTTTGAAGTAAGTTTAAGGTTTTGATGGGTTAGTACCTATTTCTTATAATATTTAGTGTGTTGTGAATGCGCGATTGGGTTATAGGCTTGGTGGTTGTCATCTGTAGCGACCCTAGTTGTAGTTTGTGGCATTGTCGCGAGCGTGTTTTGTGAACCAGGTGTGTGCGCGTCTAATTAGTGCACGTTGTTGATTTGTATTGATTGTGTCCGCAACTATTCGTATATTTATTTTCGTATTGACTTCTGTGTGTTTCTAGGATCGGGTGCAGAGGCGTCGGGTGTGGCGCGGAAATGGCAGAGGTGAAATTGGATCAGAATAGCCGAGGCGTCCCAGTGATTAGATGTACACATCTACGGGGGAATCGTCTAGATGGCGCGAGGCGCCCGATAGTCAGGATTTCTAGTAGTGCTTGTGTTTATATGCGTAGTCTCCTAGTTAGTCATCTCATTACATTGCATCATCATGGATATATATGATATTATCTCATAGGACACTTGCACTATTACCATTGGTTCATGCCGCACGTGCACTATTCATGCGTACACATACGCCTTTGGTAATTGCTATGTCACGAACACTATAGAACTTGCTTAGAATCGGTATCTGTGCATTACATCATATATGATCTATAGACTTGTACTTGTATAGTCATTTCATTCGGATGGATACGCAGGATTGTTAGTCATATATACATACCTCATTGCATCATGAATCATGCAAAGCTTCTGGTTGTACTTCGCATGATATATACTATCGTATCATAGATATCCATCATTACCGACATGTTTACATATTGTGATTCTTCTCGAGAATTTCAATATTTATGAGATTTATGGATTTTTGGGAAAACGGCAAGGATTTTATAAACCTAGTATCATTTAAAAGTAGAAATTGTGGTTTTCTCGTGATATGATGTGTGTGGCGTCCAGTTTTTCGGTTCTTGAGTGGTATCATAAACCCAATTTGAGGAGGGGGATGCACCGTCTGCGGGTACATGGTGGACCCAATGCGGTACCTTGGGGCAAGAAGATCGCACATATGGCGCTGAGCCCGGCAGGGGAGCACTACCGACCGGTTATTTTTGCACGGCGGATATATATATTGTGTCGATGCTTGACACGGATTTTCTGTTGATTTCATTGATGATACTTCAGTTTATTGCACCGATATTTTTCTAAGATAAGAACAAAGATTTTCTCTTACCAGACTTGTTCAGGTTTCGTGTTTGATTATGCATTCATGTTGCATGCATATTAGTACATCGTATTATATCGATATGTGTAGGTTGAGACGCATTTGCGTGCATACTTACGATAGCCTTATTAGATGTTACTTACTACTCACGAGTTGGCAACTCACCCACGTTGTGACACAGTATCTTCCAGGTTCGACCAGTCAGCACAGTAACGGTGGGAGTACTTTCTCCTTTTGCTTCATTGCATCGATTTGCAGCCTTGCTCATAGATGAGTTTCGAGGATATTTGTACCATCATGTATATTATTGTATCTAGTATACTCCATCTACCCTTGTATATTGGACTAGACAGTGAGACTTGTGAGATTTGTATTTGTGGTTTGGTGTCGATGCTTACTTGAGCCGACGTGGTATTTTCTTATTTCTTGCTTTCAGATGTTTACTGTGCACTTTTAATATACATATTGCATGTGGTTTTGATTCTGCCATTGGCGAAGAGCTAGCCCCCGCTTGGGGATGCCTTTATTCATCATTTATATATATTTTCATGTGTTGTCCCCGTTTGGGGGCCTGTATTTACAAAGGAGACTCAGCCGAAATTTTTGGGAAAATATGATGTTGCTTTTAAATATTTAATGCGACATATTTCGTTAAAATCGTTTTCTTTAAATAGGTTTTCCTTCATTCTATTTCTTTAAATGGTTTGATTTCTGGGCTTCTGCTTACTTAGATTACGTACGACTTGAGACGTTTCGTAATTTAAGTGCCAGTCACGTTCCGTACCTTCGGGTCGTGACATTCCTAGTCGAGAGAATATCGAGACTAGGGAATCGATATTCCAGAGTAGACTAGTGTGTACGTTTCTTGACTCTTAGAGGGCGATGGCTGATCCCATAGCCATTGGTGTGTGACATCAAAGATTGTACACAGGTGCTCATTAGAGAATGGGTACACCGAACGGACTCGCTGAGGACTCCTACGTGGTAGTGTACCTATCGTAAGATAGCAGTCCTCTAGTGACACTGGTACAGGTTAGTCTGTAGACCAGAGATCGGCATAGAGTCTTGTGCGGCTCCCACTGTGCTTTGATTTCCTCCCTACTGGATTATTAAATGATATTAGTCGGTCATATGTGATATAACCGGATTATTAAATCAAGTGTTGATTTAATAATGCGATATATATTATATTTGATATAATTATATCTTAACTAATATCACTATCTCACTATATATTTTCTTATATGTATTAATATATATATATATATATATATGATATATATAATATATATATATGTGTGTAGCATGGCATGATTTCTATTTTTGAGAAAAATAGAAATGAGGTGGAAAATGATAGCATGGTTGCAAGCATGGGATTTATATTTGTTTATTCATCTTGACTCACTATTCAAGCATGGTTGCAATTTTATATTGCAAAATTCCATGCTTGAATGAGTGGGTGTCAAGGGTTGCCATTCATTCTAAGCTCATTCTCAACACTTAGCCATTTTCTTGATTTGCTCCCACGGTTGCTCTCTAACTTCTTCTTCTTCCTCCTCAATTGCTATAGTTCAAGCTTCAACCCTCACACGTGCACTACTACAATATGGGGTTGCCCTACGGACCAAGGAATCCGTAGGGGCAATTATTTCTTTCCCCTACGGATTTATCCGTAGAGCAACATCGTTGTCCCTACGGTGCCTTACGTTCTAACTTTTTGTTTGGCCCTACGGAGCCGCAAACGGTGGACCTTTGGTGATGTTCGTAGGGGCATCTAAATAGGTTATTAATAAAAAAAAAGCACAGAAAAATTATTCATCGTTCCCAAAATTTCTCTCTCTCACTCCCGCGCCTCTCATCGCCTGTTCCCGCCCCTCGTCGCCACCGCGCTCCGCGCCTCGTCGCCCCCTTCGTCGGTCGTTCCCACACCTTCGTCGACTTCCCGCGCCTCGTCTCCACCTTCGCCGATCGTCGTCGACCACCAATTTTTGTCGTCTCCTCCACCGCGGGCACGGTTAGTAATTAAATCTCAAATTATTTTTAATTTTGATGATATAGTCTATGGTTCAGGACAGGTTCGGGTAGGGGTGAGGGTTTGGCATCGGCGTCGGCATCGGCATCGGGTTCGGTTAGGGTTAGGGTTAGGGTTCGGTTGTGGGGTTCGGTTGGGGCTGGGGCTGGGGCTGGGGCTGGGGCTGGGGCTAGGGTTCGGTTGGGGTTGGGGGTGGGCTTGGGCTGGGGCTAGGGTTCGGTTGGGGTGGGGCTGGGCTGTGGCTAGGGTTCGGTTGGGGTTGGGTATGGGCTGGGGCTGGGGGATCGCAGCCGCGGTAAATGGTGGAGGAGCCGAGGCCGATCTTATGCAGGTCCACAATGTAGTCTATGACGATGTTGCCCCAATTTCCATGGAGACATGAGGAGACATGGGAAGAATTCGTGTCTTTCGTGTTGTAGTTTTTGGTGTCTTTAACCAAAAATAAATAATGATAATTAGAAACTACTGCTCAACAATTACTACATACAGATATTATCTTCAGACCGCAGAGCTATTATATTAATTATGAAAATTGTATTGCAATGTAGGATGCTGTAATAACTCTTTTGTATCCCTCATGCATGAAGTCAGAAAGTTGACACATTGAGTCACAATTATCTCTTCTCATAAATTCAGCACAAATTTTAGTTGTACAATAAAAAATAGCACAATATAATCCCTTATATCTCTTCGTAGATAAGTTGCTGCAACTATAGTGCCATCAATCAACAGGAGTAACTATCTTCTAGTAATTGAATTCTCAATAGAATCTATAAATTCTAAATTTTTGCAATAATTTAACCCGAAATCTCAAACCCAACTCAAATCAAATCGAAACCAGTAGGAATTGTCAAATTTGAAAACAATGAAATGAAATTCGAAAAAATTTCTTAGAAAGCCGATAGGTTTTCGTGAACATTGAAAGTGTAAGGACGTTCTTTACCTTCGATAGGGTTCGGTTGGGGTGGGGCCGGGGCTAGCTAGGGCTTGGGCTTCATCACCTGATATAGCAAATACAAAGCGTACTTCAGTACACCCGACCTCATTGAGTTTCCTATTGAAGTTCCCAGTCAAACGGCATATGCATATTTTTATTCGCCATGAAATCCCAATTATCAAGCTACTGAGGACGAAAAGCCACCTTTGTTAGTCAAGAGTCATGGTAATAGACTTGTCATTATAGATCATAGTCAATTTTTTTTCCTATCATTTTCTTGATCCAGATGCTAATCAACTTGTTAATTAGTTACTGTTTTTATGACATATTTGTTTATATTTGTTGACAGTGGCCTTTCTTTTGGATGAACATGTTTTTTTGATGCATGTTTCAGTCATGTGAATTCATATGTTACGTATAACGCTTTATGATATCAGTATCCTACATTTGTAGTTTTAATTGTTGATTGTTATTGATGAATGCCATTGCAATAATAGTTTTTGGTAGATGAATGCCATTGCAATGTAGGATGATCAGTTCTATCAATCTTGATCTCAACGGTTTAAAATCATGTTACACATACAACACGAATGCACAACAAACGCATCATTAGAGAGTGATTCAAGATGTTCAAGTTAAAACCAATATATGATACTCGATGATAATATGAAACCTTCATATTCTCATCGATCTCATATATGAAACTAAAAGTGCCACTTAGTCCCCGTCTATCGGTAAACATACGTGCGGTGTTCGTCGTGAAATAGAAGTATACGAAGGTTGTTAAATATCGGACGGTATAGCTCGATACTAACAACCATCGTATAGTCTATGCGACGAGAAGATTCTATCGTATGGTAACCGATAGATTTGTCCCGTGTGGACAAGTTAGGAATGTATAAAGCAAACACCTTCATTCTCTTGTGTTTTCATCCATTTCGAGATATTTCGTCGATACCTTTCTGCTGGTTCTCCGTGTACAAAGATAGATTAGATGTTCATTTCAACGTTGTTTCACAGCATTGAAATGATTATCTATTCTATTAAAGTGTACTCGGAGAACAGCGGGGAGGTGCTGCCGAAATTTACTCGAAACGGTTGAAAGCACAAGTAATGGGTGTTCGCTCTATACATTCTTAATGGGATAGAAGCCTTACCTCCGACAGCCGGAACACACACATACAACAAAAATACACAACAAACGCATAATTAGAGAGTGATTCGAGATGTTCAAGTTAAAACCAATATATGATACTCGATAATAATATGAAACCTTCATATTCTCATCGATACTCATATATGAAACTAAAAGCGCCACTTAGTCCCCGTCTATCGGTTAACATACGTTCAATGTTCGTCGTGACATAGAACTATACGAAGGTTGTTAAATATCGGACGGTATAGCTCTATACTAACAACCGTCGTATAGTCTATGAGACGAAAAGATTCAATCGTATGGTAACCGATAGATTTGTCCCGTGCGGACAAGTTAGGAATGTATAAAGCCAACACCTTCATTCGTGTTTTCATCCGTTTCGAGATATTTCATCGGTACCTTCCCGCTGGTTCTCCGTGTACAAAGATAGATTAGATGTTCATTTCAACGTTGTTTCACAAATTTGAAATGATTATCTATTCTATTACAGTGTACTCAGAGAACAGTGGGGCGGTGCTGCCGAAATTTACTCGAAACGGTTGAAAGCACAAGTGATGGGTGTTCGCTCTATACATTCTTAATGGGATAGAAGATTTACCCCCGATAGCCGGAACACACACATACAATAAGAATACACAATAAACGCATAATTAGAGAGTGATTCGAGATGTTCAAGTTAAAACCAATATATGATACTCGACGATAATATGAAACCATCATATTCTCATCGTTACTCATATATGAAACTAAAAGTGCCACTTAGTCCCCGTCTATCGGTTAACATACGTACGATATTCGTCATGACATATAACTATACGAAGGTTGTTAAATATCGGACGGTATAGCTCGATACTAACAACCGTCGTATAGTCTATGCGACGAGAAGACTCAATCGTATGGTAACCGAAAGATTTATCCCGTGTGGACAAGTTAGGAATGTATAAAGCAAACACCTTCATTCACTTGTGTTTTCATCCGTTTCGAGATATTTCGTCGGTACCTTTCCGCTGGTTCTCCGTGTACAAAGATAGATTAGATGTTCATTTCAACGTTGTTTCACAGCTTTGAAATGATTATCTATTCTATTACTGTGTACTCGGAGAACAGCGGGGAGGTGCTGCCGAAATTTACTCGAAACGGTTGAAAGTACAAGTGATGGGTGTTCGCTCTATACATTCTTAATGGGATAGAAGCCTTACCCCCGACAGCCGGAACACACACATACAACAAGAATACATAACAAACGAATAATTAGAGAGTGATTCAAGATGTTCAACTTAAAACCAATATATGATACTCGATGATAATATGAAACCTTTATATTCTCATCGATACTCATATATGAAACTAAAAGAGCCACTTAGTCTCCGTCTATCGATTAACATACGTTCGATAATTTATTCTTTTCAACGACAAACGCACGCACAAAGCATATACACGGATTTTCTCCTTTGTCACTAACTATCCCGTTCTTATATTTCTCAATATAGTCACCATAACCTGCAATTTATGTTAGTTATGTATATGCCCTAGAGGCCATTGTTGTACATATGATGTATATTATGATGGATGCTTGGATATATACAAAGAGGACTTTCTTGCTCGTCATGATTGTATGCTATTTGGTTTCACTTTATCTTCACATGTTGACTTGTGTTGGTTTACTGTCTTTCTCTCACATGTTGATAAAGCCCTTAGGATCTGTACTCGACTACTGGGATTATGATGAGATCATACTAGTGGAGCCACTGTAGTCGATGAGTACATCCTATAACTGTTCCTAGTCGAGGGTATATCGAGACAGGGCATCGATACACCAGAGTAGACTAGCGTATACGCATCTTGACCCATATGATGGGCGATGGATGATCCCATATCCATCGGTGTTTGACATCAGAGATGGTGTACGGGTGCTCAGTGGAGACTGGGTACACTGGACGGACTCACCGAGAACTCCCAGATGGTGATATACCACACGTCAGATGGCAGTTCTCCAGTGACACTGGTACAGGGTGGTCTGTAGACCCGAGATCGTCATAGAGTCTTGTGTGATTCCCACTGTGCTTTGATTTCCACCTTACCACGTCCAAGAGGGCGTGCAAAACGGTGGCTTTTGGATACAGTCCTGAATCACATGGAGGCAATGAGCGATCGGAGGGGATTCGTCTCTCCCGGTATAGGGAGTTGATGTTGTGCTGTGTTCGATTGGCTATAACTGGAAGTCCCTGGCCAGGGCTGATATAGAGATATACTGGTAAGTGTTACCAGTAGTTTCTCGACCTGTTATGAGCCTCACATCGACACGACTTATCGTTTACTGGGGTCTGATGTATACTACCCCTAGACTTGATATGCGACATATCAGACGAACAGACCGGACTGTACGGGAGTGTTACTGATTGGATTCACAGGAAAACGGACAGGCTAGCTTGTTGATCGAATCAACACTTGATCCGATGTCCCGGTTCATATCAAAATATCGCGATAATATAATACGGTATCTCATATCGCATTATCCTCGGTCTTGCACATATCACATATGTGCCCCTACTCCGTTTTGCCTGAGCCAAGAAACCTCTGTGTAGGACACTAAAGAATCGTCAATACGTCGATAGCAGGTGATGATCATATCAAACACCCACAAGCTGCAAGCGGTCAGCTAAACGTAACAGCCACCCAGGTATTGAGCGATCAGAAGATCAACAAGCTAGCCTGTCCGTTCTCCTGTGAATCCACTCAGTAACACTCCCGTACAGTCCGGTCAGTTCGTCTGATATGTCGCATATCAAGTCTAGGGGTGGTATACGTCAGACCCCAGTAACCGATAAGTCGTGTCGATGTGAGGCTCATAACAGGTTGAGAAACTACTGGTAACACTTACCAGTATATCTCTATATCATCCCTGGCCAGGGACTTCCATTTATAGCCAATCGAACACAGCACAACATCAACTCCCAATACCGGGAGAGACGAATCCCCTCCTATCGCTCATTGTCTCCATGTGATTCGGGACTGTACCCAAAAGCCACCGTTTTGCACGCCCTCTTGGACGTTGTAAGGTGGAAATCAAAGCACAGTGGGAATCACACAAGACTCTATGACGATCGCGGGTCTACAGACTACCCTGTACCAGTGTCACCGGAGAACTGCCATCTGACGTGTGGTATATCACCATCTGGGAGTTCTCGGCGAGTCCGTCCAGTGTACCCAGTCTCCACTGAGCACCCGTACACCATCTCTGATGTCAAACACCGATGGATATGGGATCATCCATCGCCCATCACATGGGTCAAGATGCGTATACGCTAGTCTACTCTGGTGTATCGATGCCCTGTCTCGATATACCCTCGACTAGGAACAGTTATAGGATGTACTCATCGACTACCGTGGCCTCACTAGTATGATCCCATCATAATCCAAGTAGTCGAGTACAGATCCTACGGGCTTTATCAACATGTGAGAGAAAGACAGTAAACCAATACAAGTCAACATGTTAAGATAAAGTGAAACCAAATAGCATACTATCATGACGAGCAAGAAAGTCCTCTCTGTATATATCCAAGCTTCCATCATAATATACATCATATGTACAACAATGGCCTATAGGGCATATACATAACTAACAATCTCCCACTTGCACTAAGGCCAGCTGCTGTTGTATCTCATACCTAGCATCCCGAATAATCTCTCAAACTGTATCTGGGGAATGGCCTTCGTGAGTGGATCTGCAGTGTTGTCCTTCGTATCTACTCTCCTGACCTCGATCTTCCGGCGATCAACTATCTCCCTGATCAGGTGATACCGCCTTAGAATATGTCTGGATTTCTGATGGGACCTGGGTTCCTTGGCCCAAGCCACAACTCCATTGTTATCGCAATACAAAGGTATTGGATGCTCAACGGATGGAACCACACCAAGTTCACTAATGAACTTCTTAATCCAGACAGCCTCTTTGGCAGCATCGTTGTCAGCCTCCATCGTCGAGTCTGCAACGGTATCCTGTTTGGAACTCTTCCAACATACTGCCCCTCCATTGAGGGTAAAGACAAATCCCAAGTGCGACTTAGAGTCGTCCTTATCACTTTGGAAGCTGGAATCGGTAAAGGACTCCACCCGGAGTTCTCCGTTTCCATACACCAAGAACATGTCTCTAGTCCTTCGCAAGTACTTGAGAATGTTCTTCACAGCTGTCCAGTGACTCTCTCCAGGATCTGCTTGATAACGACTCACTACACTTAGTGAGTATGCTACATCGGGTCTGGTACATAGCATCGCATACATGATAGATCCTACTGCCGAAGCATAGGGTATCCCTTGCATGCGAGCTCTCTCCAAATCAGTCTTGGGAGACATCTCTTTGGAGAGAGTGAGTCCAGAGATCGTGTGTTGGTTCCTACGCTTGGATTCTTCTATACTAAACCTCTTTAGTATAGTGTCAATGTACCTGGATTGAGACAATCCCAGTATCCTTTTAGATCTATCCTTATAGATCATTATTCCCAATATGCAGGAGGCATTACCTAGATCTTTCATTGAGAATCTTTGTGATAAGAAGAGCTTGACTGATTGCAGCATAGGAATATCATTTCCTATCAAGAGTATGTCATCCACGTACAATACGAGGAAGACAACCTTACTCTCTGCTACCTTCTTATAGATACATGGTTCATCTATGTTTTTGATGAAGTCACACTCTTTGACTACAACATCAAAACAGATGTTCCAACTCCGTGATGCTTGCTTCAACCCATAAATGGATTTAAGCAGCTTGCACACCTTTCCGCTGCTCCCACTATCTACAAAGCCCTCTGGCTGAGTCATGTATACGCACTCTTCTAAATCACCGTTTAGAAAGGCGGTCTTAACATCCATTTGCCAGATTTCGTAGTCATGGTATGCAGCAATGGCAAGTAAGATCCGGATGGACTTAAGCATAGCCACTGGAGAAAAGGTTTCGTCATAATCCACACCTGGTCGTTGACGAAAACCTTTTGCTACAAGTCTAGCTTTGAAAGTCTCAACTTTTCCATCTACACCAAATTTCTTTTTAAAAATCCACTTGCTCCCAATGGGTTTTACCCCTTCAGGAGCATTTTCAAAAATCCATACTTTATTGGTGTACATGGATTCCATCTCAGATCGCATTGCATCCAGCCATTTCACAGAGTCACCACTCGTGATGGCCTGCTCGAAACTAGTCGGGTCATCATCTTCCATGATGCAATCCTCGCTTCCACCATCAATGAAAAAACCGTAGTATCTCTCAGATGGACAAGAAACCCTACTAGATCGGAGGAGAGGCTGGTGTTCGTCGGGTACTACCGAATCCTCTGGTTCCACTAAATCTTCAGTCACAGTTTGGGTTGCTAGAACTTCTTCCAGTTCTACCGCAGAGCCACTAATCTCTTTTGCAAGAAATTCCTTTTCTAAAAAGGTGGCATGTTGAGCAATAAATACCTTTTGTTGTTCACTGTGGTAGAAAAAATATCCATTTGAATGTTTAGGATATCCTACAAACTTACATAGAGCTGACCGTGCCTCGAGTTTGTTTGGATTTTTCCTTTTGACATAGGCCAGACAACCCCATTTCTTAACTCGTTTAAGACATGGTCTCTTCCCAATCCATATCTCATATGGTGTGGTAGGTACAGATTTAGTTGGAACTTGATTCAATAGGTATGCTGCTGTCTCAAGCGCTAACCCCCAGAAGGAAATAGGTAACTCAGCTGTACTCATCATAGAGCGCACCATATCTAATAGGGTGCGATTCCTCCGCTCCGATACACCGTTGTGCTGTGGTGTATAAGGAGGAGTAAGCTGAGAGAGAATCTCATTCTCTTTTAGATAATCTAGGAACTCATTGCTTAAGTATTCTCCTCCTCGATCAGATCGATGGATTTTAATACTTTTGCCCGTTTGTTTTTCTACTTCTTGCTTATATTCTCTGAATTTATCACAAGCTTCAGACTTGTGTTTGATCAGGAACTCATGTCCGAATCTTGAGAGATCGTCAGTGAATGTAATGAAGTAGGAAGAACCGTTCCTGGCACGCGTAGACATGGGACCGCATACATCACTATGTATGAGTCTTAAGAGTTCAGTAACTCTTTCTCAATGTCGACTAAACAGAGCTTTGGTCATTTTTCCTTTGAGACATGAATGGCAAGTATCATAAGATGAAAATTCGAATGAATTCAAATATCCATTTTTATGTAACTTAGCTAGCCGTGTCTCATTGATATGGCCAAGTTTACAATGCCACAAGAAAGATTCGTTCATTTCTGAACTTTTCCTCTTGTGTGTGTTTTGTATATTGAGGACTGTATTCTGATTTAGAATGAATATGCCATTATGTAACGAGCCTGATGCAATCAAATTTTGATCTAGGAATATGTTCATAACATTATCCTTTACTAAAAAATTATATCCTTCTTTACTTAATAAAGAAACTAATATAATGTTGCACATCATGTTCGGTATATAATAGCACTCATTTAGAATCAGTGTATTACGACTTGGCAATACTAGGTGATATTCGCCAACTGCTTTGGCTGCAATACTTGCACTGTTCCCTACTTGAACGGAATGATCACCTTTTCCCGGTTCTCTACCTTTACGTAGCCCATGTAACAATTTACATATATGGGATCCTGATCCGGTATCTAATACCCAGGACGTAGGGTGAACTGAGAAACAGTTCTCAATAACTAACACACCTGAAGAAGATGCATCAACATGCATGTTCTTTTGGGCGGCTTGAGAATCCAGATATTCTCCTATTCCCTGTTCAGTCTTATAACTCTTATAAGAAAGAACGGGTCCAACGTTCCCCTGCTCAGTATAATAAGCGGGTTCAGTCAATACATTCATATTATTATCTTGATTATGGCCTGACATGGTCGCTACCTAGAGAGAGAGAGAGAAGAAAACACTTTAGCGTATGCTCTTGCAAGATTAGATTGATTATTATCTTATCTAATCAGGATGTCTCCCACTGTTTTTATCAAATCTTCTTTCAAACCCTAAAAGGTATGATTTGCCGGGATTAATTACACCCTACAATTTCATCAATCTTTCAGCCAGATCAGTGTCAGTACTTGAGGGAGGTTCCCCATGCTTTCGCACGGACCTAATTAAAGTAAACCTCGTTTTCCCAGAGGCGTAACCCCGTTAACACTTTTCTAGACACCTACTTGATCGGCTAATTGTCGTGTGTAAAACTCTCCCAGGAGTAACACTTACTCGCAGTAGGTATCGGGATCAAACTATCTCATAGGAGGTATGCAATCTCATTGCAAATTTCAACACTTGAAATTCCCGATAATATTTTTCTCCTAGTGTGCTATGACCTTGACAGAGGTCAACAAACCATAGTGCACTAGTCAAATTCAACCCGCCATTTCTTGATTGAATCAAACCCACTCGCACGACCCTTGACAGAGGTCAACAAGGTCGTATGACTACCCTAATCCAATCACATCACATGCTTTACAGATAATTACTAGTCAGCTACCGCACACTACGCCTTGACAGAGGTCAACAAACGCAGCACGAATACTAAATAGTCTTTATCTGAAATGACGGAAGGCTACGAGAGGTTTTTCTGAAAACCTATTCCGTAATGAACTTGATATCGACGTAGAATCAAGTGAAATTTTGAAATGGAGTGTTTTTTAGGCTTTCATTAGTTTTGCTAAAGAGGTCACTCCCGGTGAAGGGATCTCGGCTCTTTCCTCATCGAATAAGGTGCAGGACATATCATATATATCACTGTGCAAAGCAAAACTCTAAAAGCAATCAAAAGACAACCGAGTTTTGTAGCATCTGCCAGTTTCGCTAAAGAGGTCACTCCCGATGAAGGGATCTCGGCTCTTTCCTCATCGAATAAGGTGCAGGGTATATCATATATACCGCTATACAAAGCAAAACTGTAGCTACCCATTTTATAAATTTTTGATTCTACAACATCTTTTAGGTTTCTTTGCTTTTTATTAATCTCATTAATAAAAAATCCCATCAGCTTATGCTTCCTAAGCATCACAGAAGAAACGAAAGCAGTAATATTTATATATCAGCATATATATATAGTATAAGCATTCGTCTCAGGCTGTAATATGATCTCATCACAGAACATTGCAGCAGAAGAACATATATGAAATATTGGATATACTAGGATGTTCGTGTTTTCAATACGAGCCAGTATAAAACACGGATTCCACGGTCGCGATGAATAGCCAAACCCACATCCCTAGAGCCCTACGAGAGCGGCAAGTAACACTGCCAATTCTAGGGTTAGGAGACCCGGTCTCGACTCCTCGAGATGGCCTCCCACTGGACCCTAGAACCCGGTTACTTGTGCTCCCCTCCTTGGGTCTACCTAATGCGGAAAAGTGAATAATATACAATGGTGACATCAACCTCATCCCGGAAGTGCCATAATAAAAGAATATTACATACAATTGAATTTTACATGAATGAAAATAAAAACCCTCATCTCACATAAAACCCCCGGCTATTCAGAACACGACGATCCAATAAAACATATCACAGCAACACATAATATCACATATCATCAACGTAAGTAAGTATACATGCACCGATCGTCGTTGTCGTATAGAAACGAAAACCGGCAATACAACTACATACTAAACTTACAGTCACATAAAAGAAATTGTAAAACTACAATATTTGGAATCCACAATCACTTTAGACAAAGTAAATCCGAAATATCACATACTTCGCATTTCATGCCTAACTCTATGAATTCCACATATTGTATCACATTCCAGATAAATAGACAGTATTAAACTTTCCGATCGAATAATCAAATACCCAAAATTTCCCAAATTTCTCAACACTTGAGCGAAGTTCAAATAATCCGGAATGTGTCACAGTAGTAGCGGTCCAGCCGTAGAAGGGTCAAGCCAACGCCTCAAATGTGGCACGCCGTACTGCCCCAAACCCGAAGGTTCAAAAAGCAGTTCAAGACGGTCACATAATCGAGTTAAGGTTTGTTGTCTTCTAGAAGGTCCACCACAGAACTTGCACGCATTTCCGAAAGATTTAAACCCGATAAAAATTCGACACTTGAAAGTTTTTCGTGCCGGGAAAAATTGAGTTAATGATATCCGTTCGAACATTTTAACAGATTCTAAATATCTGGAAATAATAACGAATTTAAATTTTTCGATCGAATCTACGATTACAAAATAAACCCCAGAACACTCAACCCTTGAGTCAAAATAAAAATACCAGAAACTATTTAAGCATTTAAAATGAATTACTGTGAAAAAACAACAGTCACATCAAGCATTACTGCCGCGGAACCGCGGCCCAAGCAGGGTACGGCCGCGATTCCGCGGCTGTTTGTATGGATCACATCATCGAATTTCACAGTTATTCTTATTTTTGTCTGCTGAATTTTTCAGGTATTTTTAATTCAGAAAAAATCGCATTTTTGAAAAATATCCAGAGAGGGGTTTTATTTTGTCGGTTCGGGTTCGGTCGGAGTTTTAACTTCGTAAACACGTCGCCTAATGCTCTAGCTAGGCTTTGATACCACTGTAGGATTCCTAGGCACTATTGTGATGGTTCATAAAGCATCAAACATGCTTTATGAACCTTCACAAGAGTGCCTAGGAACCCTACAGTGGTATCAGAGCCTAGCTAGAGCATTAGGCGACGTGTTAACGAGCAAGCCCGCTCACACTCCTGTAATTCCAACCAACAACACTTACCGTACAGTCCGGTCTGTTCGTCCGATATGTCGCATATCTCTCCTACGGGTGGTAAACGTCAGACCCCAGTAGCTTGATAAGGTATGCCGATGTAAGGTGCATAACACGCATAAAACTACTGATAACACTTACTAGTAAATCAGTGCAACCCTGGCCAGGGATTTCCAGTTATGGCCAGTCGAGCATAGCGCAACATCAACCCCCAATACCGAGAGAGACGAATCCCCTCCTATCGCTCATTGCCTCTATGTGAATCGGGACTGTACCCAAAAACCACCTGTTTGCACGCCTCAATAGAGCCGTGGTAGGGTGGAAATCAAAGCACAGTGGGAGACACACAAGACTCTATGACGATCTCGGGTCAACAGACTAAGCTGTACCAGTGTCACCAGAGAACTGCCATCTAACGTGAGGTATAATACCATCCGGGAGTTCTCGGCGAGTCCGTTCAGTGTACCCAGTCACCACTGAGCACCCGCATACCATCTCTGATGTCAAACACCAATGGATATAGGATCATCTATCGCCCATCACATGGGTCAAGAAGATATACGCTAGTCTACTCTGGAATATCGATGCCCCGTCTCGATATTCCCTCGACTTGGAACATTGAAGGATATACTTATTGACTAGCCAGGCCCTACTAGTGTGATCTGAATCATAGTCCTGGAAGTCGAGCACACATCCCAAGGGCTTTATCAACATGTAATAGAGAGACTGCAAGTATACATGTTAAGATAAAGAGCAACCAGATAGCTATATGTGATATATATTTTTGTGACATGATATTATTTATTATGAAACATGTTTAGGGATGATAAAAAGATATTAGGGTTTGATTAGGGTTAGCTCCTTCTTGATTATTCTAGAAGGATTTCCTTTTGTCTTGTTTAAGATATTATGGTTGATACTTATCCTTAACCTAACCAAACCCTAGCTCTAGTTTATTCTCTACAAAGGTTAAGCCTATCATCCTTGACCATGATTCCATATCAATCATATATTCTTATCTACTATTCATCACAAAAGAAATGATTCTCATTATTCTTCATCTTCTTCTCTCTTTAGTTTGAGAGAGAGCTCACTTGTGATTTATTTTGTGATGAGTTCTTGTGAGAAATTGATATAAAAAGAAAGCATAAATACTACTCCATCATTCTCATCTAATCTAGCCCATTAGATTAGGGTGTTCACCTCATTAGAGTGAGAGAGCTTGAGCTATTGCAACTTCGACGTAGATCATCGGAGAAAAGGAATACGACAAGCTTTCATGGATCGTTCGAGTCGTGGAGCCTCTCTTGAGTCCGGGAGATCGTGGATCGCGGCGAAGGGACTTCTACTCGGAGCTTGTGAAGCGAAGGAGCGGACTACAAAGGCTGTAATCCCTCACACTTAGGTTTAAAGATGTTATCTTGCATGTTAAACCCTAATAATCTAGCAAAGATCCCGGCTTTGGGTTGTTCGGCACATCTAAACTTTTATTCGGGCATGTTTGATGCGTTATGAACCTTCACAAGAGTGCCTAGGAACCCTACAATTTATATGTTATACAGTCTAACATGGCTCATGAGTATGTCAGAGTTAAGGACTGGATGTATGTGGATTGGCAACAATGTATGCAACCTAAGTTTGTCGCAGGAGTTGCTGCTTTCATTGAATTTGCACGCGCACATAATAAGATCATAATAGAGAAGATTCTCTGCCCGTGCTATAGATGTGGCAATAAGTACTGGCAGAAGGTAGAATTGGCAGAGCTTCATATTGTAAAATATGGGTTTACTAGACTTTATACAACTTGGAAATATCACGGGGAAGGAGAAGAATGAAGTAATACGGCAGAAGAAAAAGGAGAACACGATAATGCAGCAGGAGAAGAAGGAAAATTCGGTAATGCGGCAGAAGGAGATGACGGTAACTTATTTCCATCAGAAGAAATGGAGGATATGGTAGAGGCTGCCCTAGGTGAATCTATTCGTACCGAAGATGACATTCCTTCCGGCCAAGGACCGCGTGCGGATAAATATGAAATTTCATGAATGATGCTAGAAAACCAATTTATGAGAATGCGAAGTATTCCACCCTCGCATGGCTCGTCCAACTTTTCTAGATTAAGTGCCTAAATGGATGGAACAACAATTCATTCACAATGCTTCTTTCGTTCTTGAAAGATTCTATGCCCCCTGGGAAATAACGTGCTCGACGGCTGGTACGGAGCCCAGAAGATGATGTCTGATTTGGGTCTAAAGTGCGAGAAGATTCAAGCATGTCCTAAAAACTGCGTGTTGTACCGGAAAGAGAATTCAGATTTGAAAGAGTGTCCAACATGCGGAGAGGCAAGGTATAAGCCGAAAGATTCTGATAAGAAGCCTGATTTACTTGTCAAGATAGCATGATACTTTCCCATAACACAGAGGCTACAGAGGCTATTCAGGTGCAAGAAAACAGCCGAGGCAACGATTTGGCATCACCGTGCTCCTCTAAGTGAAGATGGAAAAATGAGCCATGCAAGAGATTCACCGGCATGGAAGGATTTTGAGAGGAGGCACGCAATATTCAGTAGCGATCCTCGCAATGTCCGGCTCGGACTGACTACTGATGGCTTCTGCCCATTCAACTATATGGCTGGAAGTCACAGCACATGGCCCGTTGTAATGATAATTTATTATCTGTCGCCTTGGTTGGCTATGGACCAGTCATACTTTATGATGCCTCTTCTTATCGACGGACCAAACTCACCGGGAAACAATATCGATGTCTATCTCCGACCTCTGATCGAGGCGTTGAAATCTTTGTTCATTGATGGTGTAGAGACATACGATGCAAACACAAATACAACGTTCATACTGCGTGCGGATTTAATGTGGACAATTAATGACTTTCCTGCATATGGAATGCTATCAGGTTGGTCCGTACATGGTCACAAAGCATGTCCTCATTGCCATGAACACACAAGATCGAAATTCTTGAATTTTAGCAAGAAGGTTTGTTATTGCGTCCATCGACGTTTCCTGCCTCCAGACCACCCCTATAGGTTAGACACGGTTCACTTTGATGGTCATCAGGAGCTTCTTGGACCTCCATCCCCATTTTCCAGAGAGGGCGTGACTGCTCAATGGGATGGTTACAATAATGTGACCTTCGGGATGGATCTGACGAAACAGGTCAAACCACCATTTTGGAACAAGTTAAGCATTTTCTTCGAGCTTCCGTACTGGTCAACAAATTTAGTGCGTCATTGTCTGGACGTCATGCATATAGAGAAGGAAGTATCAGAGCACATACTCAACTTGCTTCTTTGTAAAGACGGGAAGTCGAAAGACAACCTGAATGCTCGGATGGATCTACAGGAGTGGGGAATAAGAAGTGAATTGCATCCTAGACCGGTAGCGGGTAAACCGGGCAAGTTTGTACTTCCCAAGGCCGCTTATCATTTGTCACAACTGGAGAAGAAAAGATTCCTGCAGGTGTTGCATAATTTGAAAGTTCCCACAGGTTTCTCAGGATCATTCAGAAAGAAAATAAAAATTCTGAAAGGCAAGATCGATGGGCTGAAAAGTCATGATCACCATGTTATCGTGGAGCACCTTCTTCCATTAGCCCTCAGGACTTCTCTCCCCGAATCGGTTGGTCTAGTAATCAACGACCTATGTTGTTTTTTCAGAGAGTTGTGTGCTAAAACACTGGAGGTTGTGACGCTGTATAAACTAGAAAATTCTATTGCGTTGATACTTTGCAAGTTTGAGCGTATTTTCCTACCGTCATTCTTCGATATCATAATACACTTCACGATTCATCTTACAACTGAGGCTAAGTTAGCCGGACCGGTATAATATCGATGGATGTATCCCGTCGAGAGGTACGTGTAATTTTTCGTTTCGCGCAATTTATAAATTTATTGTTGTCCTGTATGCCCGTATTTATTTATTCAACATATTTTCATTAGGTACCTCTACACTCTTAAAAAGTATATACGCAATAAAAATCGACCAGAGGGTTCTATCATGCAAGGTTATCTTCTTGATGAAGCAACCACATTTTGTTCCCGCTATCTGGACGAGAACATTGAGATAAGACTTAACCGGCCTCGAAGAATTCAAGACGAGCCATATGGTAAAGCCGAGTATAAGAGGGTAGACACTATGTTTATCAACAAGATATACCGGTTTATCTTGCTTAATTGCGCATGTCTTGAACAAATTAGAGAGTAAGTTTTTTTGGATTAATTGTTATATTTGTGTTTGTGTGTGTATGAAATGATATAATATTAATTCCACCATTATTTGTCGAAAACAGAATTCATTTTAACGAGGTACGTGAGGGGAATCCTGATTGGAACGAAGAACGATTGGAAAAATATCATCAGGATAATTTTTGTGATTGGGTCACAGATCATGTAAGTTATTCGAATAACATTTTATTGCTATCAGTTTCAATCTAAACTTGTATCGTTATGTATTTTTCGTAAAATTTGTTTTGTTAGATCCACGATCCGAACTTGCCTGCATTATTTGAGAGTGATTCAAGATATTTAGCTCAATTTCCTAGTATGGTGGTTGCATATTACAAAGGATTTGGTGTCCTTGGATACAAATTCGAAGTTAAGGAAATAGAAACATATAGAACCACTAAGAATAGTAGGATTGCGACGGTAGGATCGGACTGTGTGATTTATTATGGGTACTTCAATTATATACTAGGCATCCATTATCCCGGACGATCAGAACCCTTTTATATATTCCAGTGTACTTGGTACGATACGCGTACCGATACGGATAAGTGGAGAAGCAATCTTGGGACTTAGAAATATGAATATGGATTGACCAGTGTGAACACACTTCGATTTTGTGGTCAGGAAGATCCGTTTATCTTTCTGAACCAAGCGTTCCAAGTATACTACTCACAGTGTTTGAAGCATCCGGGATGGAGTGTTGTATGCCGATAGAAACCCAGAGATGTCTACGATATCCCAGAATTCGAGGACAGCGATGAGGATGAAGAAGAGAGAAGGCTTAGAGTGCTCCGACCGTCTATTTCGAAGGACGGGTTGTCTTCGGCCGATCATGAAGTTACCCGGGTTTGAAATGACATCGACAATGAAATCCGAGTAGATATGTATAATGCGCCCACGAAACGAAAAAGGTTATCAGTAATGTTATATTATTACTTCACATTTTACGATCTATACATATATAGTCAATACTTTTAATGATTGTCTAATACGTCCACGAACCGTTTTTCTAGATTTGATGACGATATCGGGAGCAGCGAGGGGCGGCAGGAGCTCCAGCCGCGGCAGAGGCAGAGGCAGAGGTAGAGCAGTTCTGCTGCCCGGAGAGCTGCGTACGGAGCTTTAGAGGGCCGGTCTTGCACCCAGATCGGAGACCCCTTCTGATGCCTCTTTCCGTGTGGATTTTGCCACACCTCCAGTTATATTGCACGCATATCCATTTTGAATGTAATATTATAGATATTTATGCCTGTTTATGTCAAAATTACGGATATTTTCAATGTTTGATTGTCTAGTTGTTGGTGATGCGTCCACATCAGGGACAGAGGCCACTCCCGCTCCTCCAGGTATGTTTATATATCATATAGTACATGTATATTGATTTAGAATGCTATATCATAAATATACACACATTCTTTTTGCTCTTACTTAGATAGTAATTTTTATTATTGTCTAGCTGTAGGTGGTAACACCACCGCACCTGCGGGTATGTTTATATATCCTATAGTGCATGCATATTGATTTAGAACGTTATATTATTGATCTACACATTCTTTTTGCAATTACTTATATAATCTATTTTTAATTGCTTAATTATAGGTGGTGCGTCAACATCTGACGCAGGGGCCACTCCTACCACTTCCGTACCCTCCGCATCGTCTGTAGGTTAGTATGAATAAATATAAAATATTTATTCATTTTACATATGCTCTATAGAATAATATGAACTTCATGGAAATTTAGCGTCAATGTTTTTTTTCTAGTTGGAGGGGATGCGTCCGCATCCGGGACATCGGTTGTTCCTCACCGGAGGAACTATCGTCCCGCTCGTGCTGCTGCCCAGGTCCAGGCTCGTGCTTTAGTCACCGGAGGTATATATCACACTTCAATTTTCGTTTAACCTTGATTTCTTAATACAACTTTTTCTTAATATTGATTGTCTTGATATTTCTTGCAGACGCAGGGCCTCCCAATCCCCAGAGGGGGACTCGAGGCCCGAATCAGTCCCATAGGCTGAGGCCTGACAGAGCTAGGGTGGAGGCGACATTCCCCCTCTTTTTTACCCTTGACTATCGCTATACCGGTTCTCATGCCGAGAGGTTCGGCCGGTATATGGGGGATGAGAGCCGGCTCGTGAAGAACTATCCACTTCACGTTGAGTGGGACGAGCAGCACCGGCGCTCATTCGCCCTCTTCTTTGATTAGGCTCGGGTATTAATATATATTTTCATTTGATTTATCCAATATATTTATTATTAACACATGCAATCTAATAACAATTTTTTTTTGTATTTTCAGCATGATTACGATTTTGAGCCTGTACCCGACCCTGATCACCCTGGGAGGGTGCTCGACCTTCATGCTCTGTACAATGGCCTGATGAAGAACTTGCAGACCAAGGTCCAATACAACAGGAATGAGCTGAAGGCCGACTGCTACTCCCTGTGGATGGCGACCCCCGAGGCAGAGAGAGCGGCCCTCCTATCTACTCCGGCGTTTGCGAGAGTCGACGTAGAGACATGGCCTCTATTGTGCGAATATTTCGACTCTCAACGCAAACAGGTATGTATTTTAAATGTAATTCATTGTTTAGGATATAATTTATTTTTTTTGTGTTCCTTAATTAGAAAACTAAATGTGAATGCGTTGTGCAGAAACAGGCCGGTCAAAATACAGAGAATAGGAAGTCGGCGAAGAGGGGTCGCCCCACTTATACAGGTGGCTCGAGGAATATTACTCGAGCCATGGAGTTATCGGTAAATTATAATAGACCGGCCTTTGTGATATAATGCAATATTAAGAGTTATTTTCTAATATATCTAATATTAAGAGTTATTTTCTAATATTGCAGACAGCTCAGACCCTGGCGCAAGGTGGTACACCGAGCGTGCTGTCCGCATATCTTGCCATCCACGGCACCTCGACAGATCCCGCCACGGGCGAGCTTCGATATCCCAGCGTCGCTACCCAGGAGTATTGCGTAAGTGTTAATATTTATTCAACCCCTATTTGAAATTTTAGTTTTGGAAGGTTCAAATTTAAATTTTATACTTATACTTTACTGCTTAATGTGGGTGTAGGAGCGGATGGTTGAGCAAGCCGAGGCATCGGGGATCGATTTTACCGGACAGAGCGATCCGAGGCTGCTGACCCCAGTCCTGGACGCCACACATGGAGGGCACCACGGAGGTTGGGAGAGAGGCCGGGGACTGGGCCCTAGCAGGGCCCATATGAGGTTGGACTCCACCCCGGCGGTTACTTCCTCCGTCTCCAGTGAGCGGCGTGTTCAGCAGGAACTGGAGAGCTTGAAGGCCAACGTTCAGGAGTTGAAGGAGATGCTGGTATGTATACTACTTAATATTAAAATATCATGTCATAGTATAGATATTAACATATCCAATATTAGTACGTAGCCTGAGATTATTTGGTTGTAGACTTAGCTTTGATTAATCATACATACATATCTAATTAAAATAAACTACGGTTTTCCAAACTAGATATCCAAATGGTGTTTCGAAATAACTTGATAATGATACGAATTCGAATAATACACAGTTCTTACATGCTTATTACACACGTTAGGTCCAGACACAACATGGTACATCGGCCGAGCCTCCACATGCATCTCCTTCGGCTGCGGCTCTCCAAGCCACTACATCGGCTGCGGTTCCGCAGACAGCTCCTATAGCTCCACCGCCCGCTCAGACTCCCGCAGCCGCGGCTCCGCAAGCTACTACCTCGATGGTGGCGGCGCAGACCACATCGCCAGCTCCACAGCCCGCTCAGACTCCCGCACGCTCCAAATTGCATAGTTTATTGACCGAGGAGCAGGCGCACCAGATTCTAGCATTTATCAGAGGTGGAGCTGGACCGAGCTAGGGTAGCTTTTTGATTCTTATTTTTTGAAACATGTATTTATTTATATGATACATGTTGTACTACATTTTGGACGATATTGATATTGGTGGTCCTACGGTGTTTATATTTATATCATATTCTATTTTTTAGTTTCTTTTGTATATTATATGCGTGAGATATGATTATGAATACTGCGATATATGTTGTGTGATGATTAATTTTATATTTGATCGATGTATATATTATTGTGCACAGGGCGAGAAAAAAATAGGCAGCCCTTTTTAAAAAAAAATGATAATATGTACCTACGGATTAATCCGTAGGTACCAACGTTGCCCCTACGGAGTAATCCGTAGGGGCAAAATATCAGGATAACTGATATTTTCCCCTGTGATCTCAGTATCAAAGGGTTGAGCTTGCCCCTACGGATATGTACCTACGCATGTATCCGTAGGGGATATTACTTGGCCCTGCGGATTCATCCGTAGGTACAAGTAATCTATTTTAAAAAACCGTAAATAAAATAAATTTTTTGCCCCTACGGCCTACTCCGTAGGGGCAATTTTTTGTCCGTAGGGGCAAGTTCAGGGCTTCAACTTGCACCTACGGCGTTTTTACCTACAGAGTATTTTCTTGTCCCTACGGCTATAGCCGTAGGGGAAGGGGTTTGCCCCTACGGATAAATCCATAGGGGCAACCCTTATTTGTAGTAGTGGTGATGTGAACCAGGAAGCTTGATCACAAACTTGTGAGCTTTTAACATCACCTACTTCACCGTCCTACACTTGACTAGCGATCGAGTGTAGCGTGTTTACTACGCTAAAGAGTTTAGTGTAGTGGTAGCTTGAGTTTGAGGGACTTCGCGGGATCATCTTCGGCACGAATGTCATCGGAGGAAGTTCGTCCAAAGCCTCAAGTTGAGCCTAGTAGAGTCGCGGGACTACTACACGGAGCATGTGAAATGAAGGACTCGATCTACGAGGGTATAAACTTCTTTACTTCTCATAGTTTATTGATATCAAACTTAAAACCCTAATATTCTAGCAATGATCTTGTATAGTCTACCTTAGCACCTAATAAAAATTAAAATTTGGCAAGCTTGATGCTACTAAAACTTCATGGTGGTGCTAGGGTCGACTTTCATGCTACCCGGGTATTGAGCGATATGAAGATCAACAAGCAAGCTTGTCCATAGTCTCCATGAAGTCTTTCAGTAACATTACCGTACAGTCCGGTCTCTTCGTCGGATATGTCGCATATCATGTCTAGGGGTGGTAAACGTCAGACCCTAGTAACGTGATTGTTAGGAATATTTATGCCCTAGAGGCCATTATTGAGCGATATGAAGATCAACAAGCAAGCTTGTCCATAGTCTCTATGAAACCTATCAGTAACACTACCGTACAGTCCGGTCTCTTCGTCTGATATGTCGCATATCATGTCTAGGGGTGGTAAACGTCATAACCCAGTAACTTGATAAGTCATGCCGATGTCTGGCCTGTAACGGTTCGAGAAACTACTGATAACACTTATCAGTAAGTCTCATAAGCAGCCCTGGCCAGGTACTTCCAGTTATAGGCAATCGAGCATAGCGCAACATCAATCCCCAATACTGGGAGAGACGAAACCCCACCTATCGCTCATTGCCTCCATGTGAATCGGGACTGTACCCAAAATCCACCTGTTTGCACGTCTCCTTTGAGCGTGATAGGGAGGAAATCAAAGCACAATGGGAGCCGCACAAGACTCTATGACGATCTCGGGTCTACAGACTAACATGTACAAGTGTCACCAGAGGACTGCTATCTGACGATAGGTATACTACCATATAAGAGTCCTCGGCGAGTCCGTTCGGTGTACCCATTCTCTAATGAGCACCTATGTACAATCTTTGATGTTACACACCAATGGCTGTGGGATCAGCCATCGCGCACTAAGTAATAAAAAACGTACACACTAGTCTACTCTGGAATATCGATGCCCTTGTCTCGATATTCCCTCGACTAAGAACTGATTAAAGGATGTACTTTTGGACCACCCTGTTAGTTATATGTATGCCCTAAAGGCCATTACTGTACATGAGATGTATATTGTAGTGGATGCTAGGACATATATAGGTAGGACTTTCTTGCTCGACATGATAGTACGCTATCTGGTTGCTCTTTATCTTAACATGTATACTTGCAGTCTCTCTGTTACATGTTGATAAAGCCCTTAGGATATGTACTCGACTTCCTAGACTATGATGCATATCATACTAGTGGGGCCTGGGTAGTCAATGAGTACATCCTTCAATGTTCCTAGTCGTGGGAATATCGAGACGGGGCATCAATATTCCAGAGTAGACTAGCGTATATCTTCTCGATCCATGTGATGGGCGATGGATGATCCCAAATCCATTGGTGTTTGACATCAGAGATGGTATGCGGGTGCTCAGTGGTGACTGGGTATACTGAACGGACTCACCGAGAACTCCCAGATTGTATTATACCTCACGTCAGATGGCAGTTCTCTGGTGACACTGGTACAGCTTAGTCTGTTGACCCGAGATCGTCATAGAGTCTTGTGTGTCTCCCACTGTGCTTTGATTTCCACCCTACCACGGCTCTATTGAGTCGTGCAAACAGGTGGTTTTTGGGTACAGTCCCGATTCACATGGAGGCAATGAGCGATCGGAGGGGATTCGTCTCTCCCGGTATTGGGGATTGATGTTGCGCTATGCTCGACTGGCCATAACTCGAAATCCCTGGCCAGGGTTGCACTGATTTACTGGCAAGTGTTATCAGTAGTTTCATGCGTGTTATGGACCTTACATCGGCATGACTTATCAAGCTACTGGGGTCTGACGTTTACCACCCGTAGGCGAGATATGCGACATATCAGACGAACAGACCGGACTGTACGGTAAGTGTTACTGGTTGGATTCATAGGAGTGTGAGCGGGCTAGCTCGTTGATCTTCTGATCGCTCAATACCCGGGTGGCCGTTACGTTTAGCTGACCGCTTGCGGCTTGTGGGTGCTTGATATGATCATCACCTACTGCCGGCGTATTGACGAGTCTTTAGAGTCCTACACAGAGGTTTCCTGGGTCAAGCGAAACGAAATAGGAGCGCATATGAGTTATGTGCGGGACCGAGAATAATACCAGTAGGTGATACTGAATTCTATTCTCGCGATTTGTATCATCGGACGGTTATATAAGATATAGCCGGGTTACCGAATCAAATGTTGATTCGATATATTTATACACTTGATATTCGTCGGTTATATGCGTTATGACCGGATCATTAAATCAAGTGTTGATTTAATGATTTAATGTATAATTATGTGTTTGATATATTACTTTACATTAACTAATATTGGTTCACTTAAGATTATTTTCTCACTTGATTGTGCACATTGTATATATGATATATTTTTGTGCACTTGATTGTATCATGTTTGATGATACATGCAAACTTGGATGTGTGTATGCAATGCACCATGTTTAGTTAATGGTTAGGGTTTCATTTGTTTTATTTATTTTCTTTATTTATTTTTGGAAAGAAATAAAATGGTGGCTTTTTTTGTTTTACTCTTGAAGCTTCATGAAGTTTTGAAAGTCTTAACCATTTTGTTTCTTTCCTTAACCCAACCATTAGCCTAAACCCTAGTTTACTCTCTACATGAGTTTACTCAACCATAGTTGCTAAATGATAGACATCACTTGATTTTCTTTTGGAGATAATTCATTGTTCTTTTTCTTTTCTTCTTCTTCTTCTTTATGAAGAGAAGAAAGCTCTCTTGAAAAATTCCACGTGATGAATCCAAGTGAGAAATCCAATTCTAAAGTGAACCCACTTCCTATTTCTTCATCCTCTACCACTTGCCATGTTGTATTGGGTGTTTTCTTCACAAGTTTTATGACCTAGTGAAGATGGAGCTTGAGTTAGAGTTGCCTCGACGTAGATCATCTTCGGCATTGAAGTCAACGACCTAGCCCGCTCATTTCCCCGACGAAACCATCGCTAGAGTCCGGGATCCCGGTGGTCGTAGTGAAGGGACGTCATCACAGAGCTAAAGAAGTGGTGGACCGGATCTACAAAGGTTGTATTTCCATTCACTTTTGGCTAAAGTTGTTTGCTTGTATAGTTTCGCATATCCTCTAGTTAACGATCTAGCATTAGGCTTCTTCGGCACATGGAAATTTTTGAATTTGTCATGGTAGATACCTTGTAGAACCTCATGGGTGTGCCTAGGAACCGTACAGTGGTATCAGAGCCTAGCTATAGGTTTAGGCGAAGTGTAGACGATGTTAGAAATCCGATCGAACCATGAAACCCCGATCAGAGCCTAGCTATAGCTTAGGTCCTTTCTTGTTAGGGTTGTATTGGGGACTCGTTTATTCGATCGGAAAATTTAACTTCGTTTATGTTTTTCCGGATATTTTAGAAACTGTTAAAAAGTTCGACCGGATATAAATACCCACTTTTTCCCCTGCCGGGAAATTTCCAAGTGTTGGATTTTTCCGTAGTTTAAGAATGTTCTAAGTAGTGCAAGTAACGCGATGTACCCTCTCGAAGACAACAAACCTTAACTCGATTATGTGACCGTCTTGAACTGCCCTTTGAACCTTAGGGTTTGGGGCAGTACGGCGTGCCATATGTGAGGCGTTAGCTTGACTCTTCTACGGCTGGACCGTTGGTACTGTAGCATGAAATGGATGTTTTTAAACTTATTTCAAGTTTTGAAAACCATTCGGGAAAACTTGGGTGTTTGATTGTTCGATCGGAAAGTTTAACATTTTCTATTTATCTGGAATGCGATAGAATATTTGGAATCCACAAGTAGTTATGAGATAACTGATTTGGATGTTATAAATCTAGCACTTTAGTCTCACTTGATCGGTTGCCACGGAATTTTGATGTGATCAAAAGTCCGTCGCAATCACGTTGGATACATGGATACTCGCCGGGTAAACTTAATAGACAGCCACGCTCCATAGCCCCGACCAAGTGACTGTAGGTGAACCCCGTCGCCGAAAGCATCCATTCGGGTGCTCGCGGCAGCGGTGTTCCGCCTTAGTGCACTTCGTCGACGGTATTGGGGGTGCGGCCGTCTACTAAAGTTTGCGACGAGCATTCGATCAGGATGCCGGGAATCTTGTTGAATTGACCGACTTGACATTGAAAAGAGTTTTCGATAATGAGACTAAAATGTGGGGTTTATAATTGTTAGACATGCGATGTCTAAGGAATTCAGATGGTTAGGCATGCGATGTCTAAGAGTTTGCGGATTCCAACTGTTGTAGTTTTACACTTTCTTTTTTGTGACCGTAAGTGTAATATTTAATATCGCCGGTTTTGTTGCTATATGTCAACGACAATTGGGATATGCATGTTTACTTATGTTGATGACATGTGATGTTATGTGTTGCTGGATATGCTATATTGGATCGTCGTGTTTGAATAGCCTGGTTTTTTTTATGTGAGACGAGTGTTTTTCATTTTCATTCATGTAAAAACTTGTATGTAATATTCTTTTATTGGGGCACTTCCAGGTTGCGGATGATGTCACCATTTGTATATTATTTACTTTTCCGCATTAGGATAGACCCAAGGCGGGGAGCACAAGTAACCGGGTTCTAGGGTCCAGTGGGAGACCATCTCGAGGAGTCGAGTCCGGGTCTCCTAACTCTAGAATTCGTAGGGTTACTTGCAGCTCTCGTAGGGGTCTAGGGGTGTGGGATTGGCTATTCATCGCGACCGTGGAATCCGTGTTTTATACTGGCTCGTATTGAAAACACGGACGTCCTAGTATATCCAATATTTCATTTGAGATTTTCTGCTGCGTTATCTGTGATGTGATCACGTGATTTGTTCAGATGGATACTGTATATACTATATATGATATATTATGTAAACGTTGCTTATGTTTTAAACCCGCGCTAGCCCTGCCTCGCTCTGCCGTTAGTTACCTAACCTAACGGTGCAGACGGGACATCGAGGCGAATGCGGATGGAATAAGCGTACATTGTATTTATCTGTGATGTTTAGGTGGACTTAAATGATGGGACATTCATTAATGAGATTAGTGAAAGAAAATAAACCTAAAAGATGTTGTGGAATCGAATTTCAAAATAAAACAGGTAGCTACAGTTCTTGCTTTGCATCGCGGTGTTCCTTACAGAACATCCTGCACCTTATTCGATGAGGAAAGGGCCGACGATCACTTCACCGGGAGTGATCCCTTTAGCAAAACTAGAAAAGCCTAAAAAACACTCCATCTAAAAACTATTTGATTCCGCAATGAGATCAAGTTCAAAGCGTTAAAGGTTATCCTATAAACCATTCGCAACCCTACGTTATTTTAGGAAGTAGAGTACTTAGTATTCGTGCTGTGTTTGTTGACCATAGTCAAGGCACAGTGTACGGTAGCTAAGTGATGTCTTCCTGCTCCGCATAAGATGCGATTAGTTAGGACAGTCGCGTGACTTTGTTGACCTTAGTTAAGGGTCATGTGGGTGGGTCTAATTAATCACGAAATGACGGGTAGAACTTGGCTAGTACTTATGATTTGTTGACCATAGTTAAGGTCATAAGTGCTAGGGGTAAAGACCTTTATCGGGAGTTTCAAGTGTTGAAATTTGCAATGAGATTGCATACCTTCTATATAATAGTTGGATCCCGATACTCACTGCTAGTAATTGTTACTCCTGGGAGAGTTTTGCACTTTACAATTAGCCGATCAAGTAGGTGTCTAGAAAGGTGTCAACGGGGTTACTCCCCTGGGAAAACGAGGTTTACTTTAATTAGGTCCGTGCGAAAGCATGGGGAACCTCCCTCAAAGTACCAGCACTGGCCTGGCTGAAAGATTGGCGAACTTGTAGAGTGTAATTAATCCCGGCTAGTCTTTCCTTTTAGGGTTTGAAGGAAGATTTGATAAAAACAATGGGAGCCATCCTGATTAGATAAAATATATAACCAATCTAATCTTGCAAGAGCGCATGTAGAGTGTTTTCTTCTCTCTCTCTCTCTCCAGGTAGAGACTATATCACGCCTTAATCAAGATAATAATATGGATGTATTGACCGAACCCGCTTGTTATACTGAGCTGGGGAACGTTGGACCTGCACCAACTTATAATTGTTATAAGACAGAGCAGGAAATAGGGGAATACCAAGATTCCCATGCCGCCCAAACGAAGAAAGTGCATGTGATGCATCTCCTTCGTGTGTGTGTTCATTATAAAGAACTGTTTCTCAGTATCCTCTGCATCCTGGGTATTTGATACCGGATCAGGATCCCAGATATGTAATCTGTTGCATAGGGCCACAGAAAGGTAGAGAACTGAGAACGGGTGATAAGTTTCATGAGACAGAAAACGGTGCAAGTGTTGCAGCCAAGTCTGTTGGTCACTGTCACCCTGTATTTCCAAATATATTGATTATGAACAAATGCTATTAAATACCGAACCTGATATACAAAATCATATCAGTCTCTTTATTAGTAAAGAAAGGATACAATTTTGTATTGTTGGATAATGTTTTGAACATTTCCTATATCAACAGTTGATCGGTTCAGGCACGTTATCTAAAAGCATTGACGTTCTAAATCAAACTACAGTTTCTAGTATACAGAACACACATAAGAGAGGAAGAGTTCAGAAATGAACGATTCCTTCTTGAGGTATTGTAGACTAGGTCATATCAATGTGACCCGACTAGCTAAAGTTACATTTAGATGCATATTTAAATCAGTTTGAGTGTACATCTTGTGAAACTTGCCAGTCATGTCACAAAGATAAGATGACCATAGCTCTGTTTACTCGAAACAGAGAAAGAGTTAGTGAACTCTTTGGGCTGATACATAGTGATGTATGTAGGTCCCCTGTCTACATAGACCGGTTCTTTGTACTTCATTACATTCACTGATTATCTCTCAAGATTCATATATATGTTCCTGTTGAAACACTTGTCCGAAACTTTTGAGAAATTCACAGAATATAAGTTAGAAGTAGAGAACCAAAAACCGGGTATAAGTATTATGTCCTATGATGAGATCAGGGAGGAGAATACTTGTGCATAGAATTCCTGGACCATTCTAAAGGAGAATGAGTTTCTCTCTCCGTATTACTCCTCTGAATATACCACAGCACAACGGTGTATCGGGACGGAGCAATCGCACCATATTAGATACGGTGCGCTCTATGATGAGTACTATTGAGTTGCCTATTTCCTTTTGGGGTTTGTGCACTTGAGAAGTTGCATACCTATTGAATTGGGTTCGAATCAAATCAGTGCCTACCACTCTATATAAGATATGGTATGGGAAGAACCTATCTCTTAAGTAAGTTAAGATTTGGGATTGTCCGGCCTATGTCAAAAGCAAAATCCGGACAAGATCAAGGCAAGGCCAATTCTGTAGAACTGGAAGGAGTTCTAGTTATACAAATTATAGCAGATGATTTGATAGAACCAAAGGATTCAATAGTCTCCGACGAACCTCAGCCTCTCCGCCGATCTAGCAGGGTTCCTCATCCGCCAGAGAGATACTTCGGACAGTGGGAGCGAGGATTGCATCATGAGATGATGACCCAACTAGTTTCGAGCAGGCCATCGAGAGTAGGGACTCTGTAAGAATGGCTGGATGCTTAGCGATCTGAGATGGAATCCATGTACACCAACAAAGTATGGACTTTGGATGCTGTATCTGAAGGGTTAAATCCCCATCAGGAGCAAGTATATCTTGAGAAGATTACTTGGTGTAGATGGAAAAGTTGAGACTTTCAAAGCTAGACTTGTTGAAGGTTTTCGTCATCGACCAGGCATGGATAATGATGAAACCTTTTTCAAGTGACTATGCTTAAGTCCATTCGGATCCTACTTGCCACGGCTACATACCATGATTACGATATCTGGTGGTTGGGTGCCAGGACTATTTTTCTAAATAATGATTTAGAAGAGAACGTCTATAAGTACACAGCCAGAGGGCTTCGTAAACAATGGGAGCAGCGGAAACGTGTGCAAGTTGCTTTACAGATTAAAGCATGCATCGCGGAGTTGGAACGTCTGTTTTGATGTGGTAGTCAAAGAGTTTGACTTCATCAAAATGGTAGATAAACCTTGTATATACAAAAAGGTAGTAGAGAGTAAGGTGGTGATCCCCGTAGAGTACGTGGATAACATACTCTTAATAGAGAAGGAGTTTTCTACTCTACGCTCGGTCAATCTCCTCTTATCACATGGATTCTCCATATAGGATCAAAGTGATACCTCCTAAATCCTGGGTTTTGGATCTATGAGATAGATCTAAATGGATGTTAGGATTCTCACTAGATGTAGTGAGATGGCATCAGTTGATACTGGAAAAGTTTCAGGGTGATAAGGACGACTGAATGTCAGTCGCAGGCATTTTCTTTACCCTCAGTGGAGGGACGGTATGTTGGATGAGTTCCAAGCTAGATACCGTAGCAGACTAGACGATAAAGGCTGGTGATATCGCTATCGAAGATACTACCAAAGAGGAAGTTTGGGTGTATATTAGTTCATGAGATAAACTAGGTTCCTACTATTGTGTGACAATGGAAGTGTGGCTTTGGCCCAGGAACCCCGATCCCATCAGTGACCCAGACATATTCTGAGGCAGCATCACCTGATCATGGAGATAGTTGATCTCCAGGGTGATCGAGGTTAGAGAGTAGACTCAGAGGACAACACGGTGGATCCACTCACAAAGGCCTTTTTCTAGAGAGAGACTTTTATGGGATGGTTGAGTATGAGATACTGCAACCACTGCTACAGATGGCCCTAGTGCAAGTGGGAGATTGTTGTTTATATGTATGCCCTAGAGGCCATTACTGTACATGAGATGTATATTGTAGTAGATGCTAGGACATATATAGGTAGGACTTTCTTGCTCGACATGATAGTACGCTATCTGGTTGCTCTTTATCTTAACATGTATACTTGCAGTCTCTCTGTTACATGTTGATAAAGTCCTTAGGATGTGTACTCAACTTCCTGGACTATGATGCAGATCATACTAGTGGTGCCTGGATAGTCAATGAGTACATCCTTCAATGTTCCTAGTCGTGGGAATATCGAGACGGGGCATCGATATTCCAGAGTAGACTAGCGTATATCTTCTCGATCCATGTGATGGGCGATGGATGATCCCACATGCATTGGTGTTTGACATCAGAGATGGTATGCGGGTGCTCAGTGGTGACTGGGTACACTGAACAGACTCGCCGAGAACTCCCAGATGGTATTATACCTTACGTCAGATGGCAGTTCTCTGGTGACACTGGTACAACTTAGTCTGTTGACCCGAGATCGCCATAGAGTCTTGTGTGTCTCCCACTGTGCTTTGATTTCCACCCTACCACGGATCTATTGAGTCGTGCAAACAGGTGGTTTTTGGGTACAGTCCCGATTCACATGGAGGCAATGAGCGATAGGAGGGGATTCGTCTCTCCCGGTATTGGGGGTTGATGTTGTGCTATGCTCGACTGGCCATAACTGGAAATCCCTGGCCAGGGTTGCACTGATTTACTGGTAAGTGTTATCAGTAGTTTCATGTGTGTTATGGACCTTACATCGGCATGACTTATCAAGCTACTGGGGTCTGACGTTTACCACCCCTAGGAAAGATATGCGACATATCAGACGAACAGACCGGACTGTACGGGAAGTGTTACTGGTTGGATTCACAGGAGTGTGAGCGGGCTTTCTCGTTGATCTTCTGATCGCTCAATACCCGGATGGCCGTTACGTTTAGCTGACCGCTTGCGGCTTGTGGGTGCTTGATATGATCATCACCTGCTGCCGGCGTATTGACGAGTCTTTAGAGTCCTACACAGAGGTTTCCTGGCTCATGCGAAACGAAATAGGAGCGCATATGAGATATGTGCGGGACCGAGAATAATACCACTATGTGATACTGAATTCTATTCTCTCGATTTTTACCATCGGACGGTTATATAAGATATAGCCGGGTTACCGAATCAAATGTTGATTCGATATATTGATACACTTGATATTAGTCGATTATATGCGTTATGACCGGATCATTAAATAAAGTGTTCATTTAATGATTTAATGTATAATTATGTATTTGATATATTACTTTACATTAACTAATATTGGTTCACTTAAGATTATTTTCTCACTTGATTGTGCACATTGTATATATGATATATTTTTGTGCACTTGATTGTATCATGTTTGATGATACATGCAAACTTGGGTGTGTGTATGCAATACACCATATTTAGTTAATGGTTAGGGTTTCATTTGTTTTATTTATTTTCTTTATTTATTTTTGGCAAGAAATATAATGGTGGCTTGTTTTGTTTTACTCTTGAAGCTTCATGAAGCTTTGAAAGTCTTAGCCATTTTGTTTCTTTCCTTAACCCAACCATTAGCCTAAACCCTAGTTTACTCTCTACATGAGTTTACTCAACCATGGTTGCTAAATGATAGACATCACTTGATTTTCTTTTGGAGATAATTCATTATTCTTTTTCTTTTCTTCTTCTTCTTCTTCTTCATGAAGAGAAGAAAGCTCTCTTGAAAAATTCCAAGTGATAAATCCAAGTGAGAAATCCAATTCTAAAGTGAACCCACTTCCTATTTCTTCATCCTCTACCACTTGCCATGTTGTATAGGGTGCTTTCTTCACAAGTTTTATGACCTAGTAAAGATGGAGCTTGAGTTAGAGTTGCCTCGACGTAGATCATCTTCGGCATCGAAGTCAACGACCTAGCCCGCTCATTTCCCCGACGAAACCATCGCTAGAGTCCGGGATCCCGGTGATCTCACCGAAGGGACGTCATCACGGAGCTAAAGAAGTGGTGGACCGGATCTACAAAGGTTGTATTTCCATTCACTTTTGGCTATAGTTGTTTGCTTGTATAGTTTTGCCTATCCTCTAGTTAACGATCTAGCATTAGGGTTCTTCGACACATGGAAATTTTTGAATTTGGCATGGTAGATGCCTTATGGAACCTCATGGGTGTGCCTAGGAACCCTACACACCCTAGCCCCACTAGTATGATCTCATCATAGTCCTAGTAGTCAAGTACATATCCTAAGGGCTTTATCAATATGTAAGAGACAGCCTGTATAAATACCGGTCTACATGTTAAGATAAAGGTAACGTGGTAGCATACTATCATGTCGAGCAAGAAATTCCTCTATATATATGTCCAAGCATCCTCTATATCATCAATAATGGCCTCTAGGGCATACATATTCCTAACAATCTCCCACTTGTACTAAGGCCAGTTGTTGTAGTATTTCATACCCAACGTCAAAAAAGTCTCTCGAATTGCATCTGGGAATGCCCTCGGTGAGTGGATCCGCTGTGTTATCCTCTGTGTCAACTCTCCTGACCTCGATCTCCCGGAGATCAACTATCTCCCTAATCAGGTGATACTGTCTAAGAATATGTCTGGATCGCTGACGGGACCGGGGTTCCTAGGAGAAAGCCACAACTCCATTGTCATCACAATACACAGGTATTGGATGCTCAATGGTAGGAACCAAGTTCATCACATGAACTTTTTCATCCAGACAACCTCTTTGGCAGTATCGTTGGTAGCAATGTAATTAGCCTCTATCAACGAGTCTGCTACGGTATATAGCTTGGAACCCTTCCAACATACCGTCCCACCACTGAGGTTGAAGACAAAACCCGAGACTGACTTTCAGTCGTCCTTATCACTCTGGAAGCTCGAATCGGTAAAGGAATCCATCCGGAGTTCATCGTTACCATACACCAAGAACATCGTTTTAGTCCTTCTCAAGCACTTACGAATGTTCTTCAGCTGTCCAGTGGTTTTCCCAAAGATCTTTTCGATACTTATTCACTACACCTAGTGAGTAATCTACATCTGGTCTGGTACATAACATCGCATACATGATTGACCCGTCTGCCAAAGCATAGGGAATTCCTTGCATGCGAGCCCTCTCCAAATCAGTCTCGAGAGACATCTCTTTGGAGAGAGTGATTCTTGAACAAGAGGGTACATTATCACGCTTAGAATCATCCATACTAAACCCCATTAGCATGGTGACTATGTACCTGGATTGGGACAATCCCAAATCCATTTAGATCTATCTCTATAGATCTATATCCCCAAGATGTAGGAGGTATCAGTTAGATCTTTCATGGAGAATCTGTGTGATAAGAGGTGCTTGACAGAGCGTAGCATAGGAACATCGTTTCCTATCAAGAGTATGTCATTCACGTACAATACGAGGAAAACAACCATACTCTCTACAACCTTCTTATTTATACATGGTTCATCTACCTTTTTGATGAAGTAATACTCTTTGATAGCTTCATTAAAACAGATATGCCATCTCCGCGATGCCTGCTTTAACCCGTAGATGGATTTAAGCAGCTTGCACATGCTTCCGCTGCTCCCACTATCTACGAAGCCCTCTGCCAGTGTCATATACGCTCTCTTCAAAATCATCATTTAGAAAAGCGGTTTTGACGTGCAGTCTGCCTAATTTCATAGTCATGGTATGCAGCAATGGCAAGTAGGATCCTGATGGACTTCAGCGTAGCTTTGAAAGTCTCAACTTTTCCATCTACACCAAATTATCTTTCTCAAAGATCCACTTACTCCCTATGAGTTTTTGTAGCGTTCCAAAGCATGACAGGAAGGTTTCGGGTGGCATCGTCCATGCCATTATCAAATTTTTGTCATGCTAAAGAACTGTAACCTAGGATGTTTAACTAGAGAATCATACGAAATATATTGTAAACTACTTTACAACTAAGTGAACTAGGAATACAACCTTTGTAGAACGGTCCTTCACTTCAATAGCTCCATGCAGTAGTCCCTTCACTCCAAGTAGTGATCTTCCGGACTCTATCATGGCTTCACAAGAAGAAAGGAACGAGCTTGAACGAAGTCTTCGAGGCCGAAGATGATCTACGTCGAGGAGACACTGACCCAAACTACCTCCTCACTAATGTGGGATTAGTGAAGCTAACACCATAAATTAAATGGCTAATCTTTTAGAGGATGATGAAGTAGGATTTTTGCTCACTTTAGAATTAATTTTCTCACCCTTTTTCTTCTTCACTCAAATACCTAGAGAGCTTTTCATGAGCTTGAAGATCATGAAGAAATAATGGATGAGAGAGTGAATGGAAATCATGGGTGAGTTTGTATCATATACTAACTCATGTAGAGACATAACCATGGCTAAGTGATAATGGTTAGGTTAATAAATATCTTAAGTAAAACAAAATTAGTGGACTAATTCAATTCATCTACAAGTTTCCACAAGCTTCATGCACATGACTAATTTCCAACTAATTTTGGATTTACATAAAACAAATAATCCTCACAATTATCATAAGCATGGTGTAAGTCTCATACACCCATGTAGTGTGTATCATCAAGCATGACACAAAAATGTACATTAATATATAACACATATATATTATATGCACACAAGTGAGAAAAAGAAATGTTTAAGTGAGATAATATTAGTTAATGTAATCTAGTATATCACATATACAATTATACATTAAATAATCAAATCAACACTTGATTTAATAATCCGGCTATATCACATACAACCAACTAAAATAATTTGTATCATCTTATCGAATCAACACTTGGTTCGATAACCCGGATATATTACATATAACCGACCGATACGAATAAATCGCGAGAATAAAATATGGTATCGCATACTCATATTATTCTCGGTCCTGCACATATCACATATGTGCTCCTATTACGTTTTGGCTATGCTAGTTATGTATATGCCCAAGAGGCCATTGCTGTACATATGATGTATATTATAATGGATGCTTGGATATATATAGAGAGGACTTTCTTGCTCGTCATGATAGTATACTATTTGGTTTCACTTTATCTTAACATGTTGACTTGAATTGGTTTACTGTTTTCCTCTCACTTGTTGATAAAGCCCTTAGGATCTGTACTCGACTACTGGGACTATGATGAGATCATACTAGTGGGGTCATGGTAGTCGATGAGTACATCATATAACTGTTCCTAGTCGAGGGTATATCGAGACAGGGCATCGATACACCAGAGTAGACTAGCGTATACGCATCTTGACCCATATGACGGGCGATGGATGATCCCATATCCATCGGTGTTTGACATCAGAGATGGTGTACGGGTGCTCAGTAAAGACTGGGTACACTGGACGGACTCGCCGAGAACTCCCAGACGGTGATATACCACACGTCAGATGGCAGTTCTCCGGTGACACTGGTACAGGGTAGTCTGTGGACCCGAGATCGTCATAGAGTCTTGTGTGATTCCCACTGTGCTTTGATTTCCACCTTACCACGTCCAAGAGGGCGTGCAAAACGGTGGCTTTTGGGTACAGTCCCGAATCACATGGAGGCAATGAGCGATAGGAGGGGATTCGTCTCTCCCGGTATAGGGAGTTGATGTTGTGCTGTGTTCGATTGGCTATAACAGGAAGTCCCTGGCCAGGCTGAGTTAGAGATTTACTGGTAAATGTTACCAGTAGTTTCTCGACCTGTTATGAGCCTCACATCGACACGACTTATCGGTTACTGGGGTCTGACGTATACCACCCCTAGACTTGATATGCGACATATCAGACGTAGAGACCGGACTCTATGGGAGTGTTACTGATTGGATTCACTGGAGAACGTACAGGCTAGCTTGTTGATCTTCTGATCGCTCAATACCTGGGTGGCTGTTACGTTTAGCTGACCGCTTGCAGCTTGTGGGTGTTTGATTTGATCATCACCTGCTACCGGCGTATTGACGATTCTTTAGAGTCCTACACAGAGGTTTCTTGGCTCAGGCAAAACGGAGTAGAGGCACATATGTGATATGCGCAGGACCGAGGATAATGCGATATGAGATACCGTATTATATTCTCGCGATATTTATATATGAACCGGCTCATCGGATCAAGTGTTGATTCGATGAATCGGTACATGATATATTAGTCGGTTATATTCGATATAGCCGGATTGTCGGATCAAGTGTTGATTCGATGATTTAATATATAATAATATATATAATATATTGTACTACATTATATAATATTGGCTCGCTTTATTATTTTATTTTCTCACCGGATAATACATTGATATATATTAATTGTATTATTTTTCTTTTGTTATAAATATATAATATAAATGTGATATATATTATAGTAACATGTTATGATTAATTATGGAACATGTTTTGTGGGGATAAAGCAAGGTTAGGGTTTGATTAGGGTTAGTTCTTTCTTGCACCTTCTAGAACTTTTCCTTTTGTCTTAAAGAAGATATTATGATAGATATTTTCTCTTGACTCATTGTTTTAACCCAATCAAACCCTAGCCCTAGTTTATTCTCCACAAAGGTTAACCTTCTCATCCTTGACCATGGTTCCATAATCAATCATATATTCACTTCTACTATTCACCACAAAAGGATTATCTTTTTCATTCATCATCTTCTTCTCTCTTAGCTTTGAGAAAGCTTACTAGTTATTTCTTTTATGATGATTTCATGTGAGATTATGATATAAAAAGAAAGCATAAATACTACTCCATCATCCTCATCTAATTTAGCCCATTAGATTAGGGTGTTCACCTCATTAGAGTGAGAGAGCTTGGGTTATAGCAACTTCGACGTAGATCATCGAAGAAACGGAACACTACAAGCTAGCATGGATCGTTCGAGTCGTGGATCCTCTCTTGAGTCCGGGAGATCATGGATCGCGGCGAAGGGACTTCTACTTGGAGCTTATGAAGTGAAAGAGCGGACTACAAAGGTTGTAATCCCTCACACTTAGTAATAAAGTTGTTATCTTGCATGTTAAACCCTAATAATCTAGCAAAGATCCCGGTTTTGGGTTGTTCGGCACGTCTAAATTTTTATCCGGGCATGTTTGATGCCTTATGAACCTTCACAAGAGTGCCTAGGAACCCTACAGTCGTATCAGAGCCTAGCTAGATCATTAGGCGACGTGTATACAAAGTTAAAACTCCGATCGAACCCCGAAATGACGAAACGACCCCCTCTCTGGATTTTTTTTCAAAACTGCTGAAAAATACTTAAAAATACCAGCAGGAAAATATAAGCATCACTGTGAAACACGTGTCAATGATCCGTACATTCAGCCGCGGAACCGCGGCAATATCTTGCTCCTGCCTCGGATCCGCGGCCGTACAGTCAAATCGTTGACTCGTTTTCCCATGGTTATATCCGTAGGTGATTTTGTAATTTTCTGGGTACTTTTAATCTGACTCAAATGTTGTGTGTTCTGGGGTTTAATTTGTAATCGTTGATTCGATCGGAAAATTTAAATTCGTTATTATTTCCGGATATTTAGAAACTGTTAAAATGTTCGAACCGATATCATTAACTCACTTTTTCCCGGCACGTAAAATTTTCAAGTATTGAATTTTTTTCGGGTTTAAATCTTCCGGAAAATTGTACAAGTTACGCGGTGGACCCTCTAGAAGAATACAAACCTTAACTCGATTGTGTGACCGTCTTGAACTGCCTCTAAACCTTAGGGTTTGGGGCAGTACGGCGTGCCACATGTGAGGCGTTGGCTTGACCCTTCTACGGCTGGATCACCGGTACTGCGACATATTCTGGGATTATTTGAACTCCGCTCAAGTGTTGAGCTATTTAGGAAAGTTTGGGTATTTGATTATCTGTTCGGAAAGTTTAATACTGTCTATTTATCTGGAATGTGATACAATATGTGGAATTCATATAGTTAGGCATGAAATGCCAAGTATGTGATATTTCGGATTTACGATGTCTAAAGTGATTGTGGATTCCAAATATTGTAGTTTTACAATTTCTTTTCTGTGACCGTAAGTGTAGTATGAAGTTATATTGTCGGTCTTCGTTGCTATACATCTACGACGATCGGTGTATGTGTTAGTTGTATGTATGCCCGAGAAGCCAGTATTGTACAGATGATGTATATTATATTGGATGCTTGAACATATATAGAGATGACTTTCTTGCTCGATATGATAGTATGCTATCTGGTTACTCTTTATCTTAACATGTACACTAGTCTCTTTAAACTGTCTTATAGTTACATGTTGGTAAAGCCCTTAGGATTTGTACCTGACTACCTGGACTATGATGCAGATCATACTAGTGGGGACATGGTAGTCCATAAGTACATCCTTCAAGGTCCCTAGTCGTGGGTGTATCGAGACGGGGCATCGATATACCAGTGTAGACTAGCGTATACGCTTCTCGACCCATCAGATGGGCGATGGATGATCCTATATCCATTGGTGTTTGACATCAGAGATGGTATACGGGTGCTCAGTGGAGACTGGGTACACTGGACGGACTCGCCGAGAACTCCCAGATGGTATTATACCTCACGTCAGATGGCAGTTCTCAGGTGACACTTGTGCAGGTTAGTCTGTAGACCCGAGATCGTCATAGTGTCTTGTGTGATTCCCACTGTGCTTTGATCTCCACCTTACCACGTCCATGAGGGCGTGCAAAACGGTGGTCTTTGGGCACAGTCCCGAGTCACATGGAGGCAATGAGCAATAGGAGGGGTTTCGTCTCTCCCGGTATTGGGGGTTGATGTTGCGCTGTGCTCGATTGGCCGTAACAGGGAAGTCCCTGGCCAGGGCTGATCAGAGATTTGCTGGTAAGTGTTACCAGTAGTTTCTCGACCCGTTATGAGCCTCACATCGGCACGACTTATCGGTTATTGGGGTCTGACGTTTACCACCCCTAGACTTGATATGCGACATATCAGACGAACAGACCGGACTGTACGGTAAGTGTTATTGGTTGGATTCACAGGAGTGTGAGCGGGCTAGCTCGTCGATCTTCTGATCGCTCAATACCCGGATGGCCGTTATGTTGGAGATAGTGCCCTCATAGTCAATTATTGGATCGCAGGTACGTGATTGCAATGATTGCGGAGGACCTATACCGGTAGGACAGTCTTACTCAAGATGATAGTATGCTATCTGGTTTGCCTTTATCAGTCGTGTACATGTTTAGATGACTGATTACATGTTACACTTTGATAGAGCCCTTAGGATCTTGCTTTACCACCAACAGTATGATGGCGATCATATACGTGAGAGTTGGGTGGTTTATACGCATATCCTTAATTGTGGTCCCTAGTCATGGGAGTTTCGAGACAGGGCATCGATACTCCGGAGTAGACTAGTGTGTACAGTCGAGACCCCGACGAGGGGCGGTGGCCGGTCTCACAAGCCACTGGTGTCAGTTGGATCACCTCAGATGTATACAGGTGCTCATTGGGTTATGAGTACACCGGACAGGACTCGCCGGGAATCTGCTAGTTAGTACTATATCTATCGTCAGATAGCAGTTCCCTGGTGACATGTGTACAGGTTAGTTCATCGACCTGAGGTCGTCATTTGTCTCGTGTGAGTTCCCACTGTGCTTTGATTTCTACCCTACCACGGCTCAAAGGAGTCGTGCAAACAGGTAGCTTTTGGGTACAGTCCCGAGCCATATGGAGGCACGTGAGCGGATCGGCAGGGGATTCGTCTCTCCCGGTATTGGGGGCGAGATCGTGCTGTGTCTAGGAGAGCCATTACACAAAGCCCACGGCCGTGGCAAGAGATTTACTGGTAGGTACTCCAGTATTATCTCAGGGTGTTATTGGGCTTCACTCCGACACGACTTATACTGCTATTGGGGGTCTGACGTTTCTAGCCCCCTAGGCAGATATGCGATACTCATAGACGAACGGACCGGACTGTATATACATTGTCACTGTTAGGCTCAGTAGGGTTTCTGGATGAGTTCGCTCATCAGCCTCCCTTGAGGTCAGTCCATGGGCAGCCGTTACGCATTGCTAGTGCCGCTGACGGTTTGTGGTTAAACCCACTGCCAGGGTACTGACGAGTCATTAGAGTCCCCCACAGACAGTTTCCCAAGTTCGGGCGAAACGTTGTAGAGGCCGTATGGTTTTATGGCAGGGTTCGGAAAATGCACGTGCGTTTACGCACGTGTTATTTTTCGGGAAGATGATACTGGTCGGCTTTGGTTTAAGCCGGATCCGAGTATTATATTGAGTAGGTATAATATCTTTGTCTCAGTTGCATTTGTATTCGGTCGTAATACAAATGCGGGTATATTTATACAGTTTCGGGGTTATCCTGAAAGTCGTTTCAGGATCACTTTTGGAAGTTGCCAGTTTCCAGTTTTCTATCAGCCGTCTTTTAACATTTGGTTAAAGACGGATTTATCTTTTCTTGGATGAGAGTGAGTCAAGCTTCTAGAAGGTTCTAGAAAGGGTGACTTGACATGGTGAGTCATTAGAGCTTTAATTGTGCTTTTAATGAAAGATGACTAAGGTTAATGAGTCATCCTTTACATTAATTCCTTTTGTTTTTGCTTTGATATTTTGATTTAGATCTTTATGCTTACAATCACCCCCTTTGCTCCTACACTCACTCTCCTCATTCTCCATATATTGGCCGGCCACTATTTTTGAGAAAGAGAAAGAATGATTTCATTTTTTTGGAGAGAAAAGACTATGGTTAAGGGTGCATGGAAATTTCATTACTTTTTTCATTCCATCACCCGATAAAAATGGCAGCTTCATTTAACGATCGTCCACGGACTTGGACGAAGTGAGACAAAGTCATCTACTCATTCTCTACATCATTCTTGGTCGTCTCTTTTAGCAAACTTGATGACCGAGTTGCCTCGAGTCAGAGGCGGGAGCCCGTTTAAAGAATCAGAGACGTGGTGCCACCTGGACGAGCAGATCGGAGATCGATGAGATCAAAGCAGCCGCAACGGAGCGTGGGATGATGGTTAAAGAACGAAGGACTTGGATCGTTCGGTATAACCTTTCTACACTCTTTACAGTTTGTTAGTTTAGCAATAATGGCAGATCCGGGTGAAAGTATACGATAGCGCCAGTTAAAAAGTTTTTGTTCCGCATTTGGCGTCTGTAGACTGCCGGGGCGCTAGCGTAGACTTACAGTGGTATCAGAGCCTAACCATTTTGCTATACTAACTTGTGCTAACGCGTTTAAAATATCGATCGGACCGGAAAACTAAAAACTGCAATTTCTAACTTCACAGTTTCTGTTGTTTTTAAATGATCTCCTAAAATTTTTCTACATGTCTCAGAAAACTGTGCAGGCTTTTCTAAGAACCACGTAGAAATTTGGGCACGTGATTCGATAATACCGCCGCGGAAACGCGGTCAAACCTACTGTTTGACCGCGCTTCCGCGGCCATACAGTGAGATCGTGGCCCCAAATTTTCACAGTGGGTTCTCTGTTGGATTTTGGGGTTTTTTGTATATATCGTTTGGGCCCAGGTTTTATTACTGTTCACCAGTAAGTTTTGGCGCCCACTTCTTTATATTTGGTCGATCGAAATTTAAACATGTTAGTTTACAGTGCTTACATTATATCTCCGACCGGGAATGTCATTTGATCGGTAGACCGCGTCTGATTGCTATAGTTCTTTTAGACGGGTTTGCGAACGTGACATTCGCGTTGATGTTCTGTGTTGTGCTGTAATGTTGCGGATTTGTCGTGGTGGATAGCAGTGTGCAATGGTAGTACAGTTTGAGTTTATTTGTACATTTGATATTGCGGGGCGAGCGTCCAACTTGTGGACTGCCGTCACTGCCTGTTGTATAATATTCTTTTGGTGCACGACCAGGTTGCGGTCGATGTACCTGTTGTACTATTTTTCATTACTGTACTAGGTTTTGCCCCGAGACGGAGTGCACGGATAGCCGGGTTCTGAGAAGCAACGGGTCCGCATCTCATGGCTTTGAGAGGCAGAGGGGTCCCACTCTAGAATTGGCAGACTATTCGCCGCACTCGTAGGGGGTACAGGTTGACCCAAGGAGGGGTGCTCAAGCTACCGGATTCCGTGGAGTGCTGGGTGGTCCATTCACTATGCTGTAAGGGGTTGCCTCGCTTCAGGTTTTGGCGGGTAACTTGCCGCACCCGTAGGGGTCTAGGTTTCATTGCACAGGCTATCCACACGACAGGGGAACGTCGGGTTTCAGCAGCGGCTCTGTGAAACCCGGGGATCCCAGATTATCTGTATTGTTCTGTGATGCTTATTACTTTTCTGTAATGTTGCATATAATCACGCCTGGAGCGATTATTGTATATTGGTTTATATACTATTAGATGTTGTATATGTTTTACACCCGCGCTAGTCCAGTCCCCGCTCTGTCGTTAGTTAAGTAACCTAACGAGTGATGACGGGACCCAGCGACGAATGCGGATGGCATATACGTACATTTTATTTTCGTTCTTTTCTGGTGTGATTAAATGATGGGACTGTGTTATTCTGATCAATGCAAAGTAAAACAAACCTGTTTGGATGTTGTTGGAACAAATTTAAAAAGTGTTATTGCAAAGACGTTTCCTTTTGTTTTGCATAGCGGTATTCAGTGGAATATCCTGCACCTCATTCGACGGGGCAAGGGCCGATATCCCTTCACCGGGACTGACCCCTTGGGCAGAAGTTTGCGTCGGCGTAATAACTTCACTATAGTCGATTACAAGTTGCTTTGCATAGCGGTATTCAGTGGAATATCCTGCACCTCATTCCACGAGGAAAGAGCCGAGATCCCTTTACCGGGAGTGACCTCTTTAGCAAAAGGTTTTCGCCACTATATTTTAAAAAGCTATCAGGTTCCTTCAACGAGATCAAGTTCATTACGTTAAAGGTTTTTCGCCAAAAACCAGCCGTAGCCCTCCGTCGTTTCTTATGGATGGTCAGTAATATTCAAGCTATGTTTGTTGGCTTTCGTCAAGGCATAGTGTTTGGTAGTTGCTGGGGTATTCATTTGTTGCATAGATAGATGTGTTGGTTTGGGACAGTCGTATTACCTTGTTGGCTTTCGTCAAGAGTATGTACGGGTGGGTTCAAATTAACAAGATAATGACGGGCAGAACTTGACATGTGACTTATGATTTGTTGACTTTCGCCAAGGTCATAAGAACATGGGCAAAAATCATATCGGGAGTTTCTAAAGAAACTGAAACTTGCCAGGCATGCGCATACCTTCTGGAGTGTGATAACGCGAGTGGATTCCGTCACGTTATCATGCGATGAGACTTGGATCCCGATTCCCACTGATGAGTTGGTTTACTCTTCGGGTGATCCCGATTGATTCTTCTTTAGGTTTGGAGGAGAATTTGACAGGACAGTGGGAGGTTTCCGGATTAGATAAAGTGATAACCATTCTGATCTAGGTTAGAGTGCACGCAGAGTGTTTCTTTTCTCTCTCTCTTTGGCAGCGACCTTTGACCGACCCTAGACTATGACTCAGTGACCAGGTTGACCGAACCTTCTTAAAATACTGGCTTTTGGATTGTCTGAGTTGCATAAGTAATTGCCACTCCTTCTTTTACCCTTTGAATTTCTCAGAACACCCGTATTACTACGGATATCCACTTCCATTGGATAGATCCATCGTATGGTTATATACGAACTCGAATGGACTTCTTCGAGGATGGATCCAGGTTCAGGAGAAATAGAATTGGTTTATTCAGTTGTCTTTTATTATCACCTTCTCTCAGGTTGCGAGAGCTCCTTGATTTAGGAGAGTACACCTATTACGCTTATTGGATAGTCTTATTCCAAACCATAGGCTGGTGCCGAAAGGTAGGGAATGAAGAAAACCAATTAGCCTAAGTAGGGTGTGCAGAAGGTAATATGTAAAGACAAATAAAGGAATTAGAAAGAGGGCAAAGTAAATTGCGACTGATATCATTCACGACCAAAACCGCGTACTTCATCGCCACTCCTATTTCACCTTTAAAGGAATAAGGTATTATTTAGTTGACTTTTATCATCACCTTCTCTCAAGATACGAGTACTCCTTGGTATAGGAGGGTACACCTATTATGCTTACTGGATAGTCTTCTTCCAAACCATAGGCTGGTGCCGAACGGTAGGGAAGGAAGAAAACCATTTAGCCTAACGATGGTGTACAAAAGGTAACGACTAAAGAAAAATAAAGGGATTTGGAGAGACGTCAATAAAATATATGGTTGAAGTCATGAATTGGATTATGGAAGAGGCATTGCTATGAATACCAGGATACCCCTACGAAACATTTCTCATGTTTCAGTGCATTGTTAAAGCAAAACTGTTTTCCCGATTAGATACTTACTCCAAGGGTATGTATTTACCAGGTTTCATTCTCATATCTGTATGGTTTTGCAGATGATGAGTGGGAGTAAGTTATTGGGAATTAGGTGATTATCCTCATTATATCGGAATTCGTTGTATTTGGTGATATTTGAGGAAATCGCCAGGGTACAGTTTTCCACCTACGACGCACAGGTTTTGAGTTGTTCAACTCAGCGGACTTATACAGAGTATTGTATGTTGTCCAGTGTCTATCAGGACAAAGGGGTAGGTCCTCGTACTATGTTCTGTTTACTTATAACTTCTCTAGTTTTTAGACAAGTGTTTCGTAGAAATACAAGGTCTAAGTTTTGAGAAGTTGTGGGTATAAGAATAAAGTAGAGAACCAGGTATCACAAGTATCGGGATTCTTCAAAGAGATCGAAGATGTAGATTCTTGTGATTGGTATTCTGATGATAGTGATGGTTTTGAGAAACTTGTTTCTCTTTCGGGTTACTCATAATTGGATGGATTCCTAAGTTGAGTAATGCTGATTAGCCTCTTTCCATTAAAGATGAAATGCACTGGAGACAGCTGCATGATTTGAATATGGTTCCAATTAAATTAGTGCCAAAGTTTCTATATTGGATATAGAATAGTTCGTAACTTAAAAGATATTAAGGTACGGGGAGTTGTCTAGCTTATGCTTAAATCCAGACTCTGGATAACTCATGGCACGTTTCTGTAGTGGCTGTTGGTGGGTTGACCCTGGCTATGACGAGGGTTGATATTCTACCATTTGGAAGATCAATGGTGATATTGTTCTTGACTCGCCACAGTTTTAGTAAAATGGATTTTTTCAGAAAACAGTAGTGGGAGTATGGTAGAACTGGAAATGATTCCAGAACCGCGAACGACTACGGAAAATTTAATAGGAACTATATATTCAATCAGGTTTGACATTCCAATAGCCACTCCGCAGATTTGGTGGGTAACCTCAGACACCCGAGAGGTACTTCGGTAGGCTCAAGGACAGTGACAGGGAGATCCTTATCTACCCAGACTTGACACTACTGTTGTTCCAGGTTATGAGACCCGGTAGGAGGGTTGTCGTAGTCAGTGGGAGCAACGGAAGCATAGTGGGCAAGATGCTTATATCTATTTATAGACTTGAGCAGTTATAGCGGAGATAGATAATCTAATTTTTATGTGACAGTCATGGGTTTGACTTCAATCAGAATATGGGATGGATCTGTTTAAAAAGGTAGTAGGGTGTGATGTCATGGTATTTGGATGACATACACAGAGTAGGAAGTAAAATTCCTATACTACGATCGGTATTACTTTGGTCGTCACACAGTTGTTTCTCCAGACAGGATATGGATATAATATTTGACATTATGGTTTCTAGATCTATGATTTTAGATCTGGATTTAGGTAGTTTCCCAATATGGGTAATTTGACAGATATTCTAATGGTTTTTGGAATAGTTGACTCCTAGCATGGTGGTGTACCTGCAGGTGATGGAGTCACCCTCTCTAAGGGTGTCTTACAGACTAAAGGGGAGAGGGATGTGCATGATTGGCAGATCACTTGCTTAGGCAATTGAGTCAATCATGAGATGTCATGTACCACACCAAATGTTGGTTTTTGCACTAGATGCAATAAGTTTGTATTAATCCAATCCTGGAGAAACATAAGGAAGCAGTTTTAGAACATATGTACATGTTCTACGGATTTGATGATGGCAGCCTCCTTTAGGAGACGGTTATCATTCTAGGCTTCAAAGGTGACATGGTTGACAGAGAGATTGTCAGAGTTATAGTTTTTCCCTCTGACGAAGAGGGACAGTATTATGGACAGATGGTTCAAGAGGATACTGTGGGTGGCATGGTGCCGGATACTGATTAGGTTCAGTGATCGATACAGTCTAAGAAGTTTGTATTTGGAGTTCATTTATGAACTAGGTCCCATCAGATATCCATACATATTCTAAGACAGGTATTACTCAATTAGGGAGATGGCTTTCTCCACGAATTTGAGATTAAGAGATATATAGAAAGAAACTTCTAGGCAGATCCACTCACTAAGGCTATTTCTCGAACACAATAGTTTTACAAACGGGCTTTGTGATACTGATTAGTAGAGGAGTTGGATGTTCGGTTTCACACGGGCTGTGAGTAGTCGACATCGCAATAATTAGCCTTGAGTGCAAGTGGGAGATTGTTGGAGATAGTGCCCTTATAGTCAATTATTGGATCGCAGGTACGTGATTGCAATGATTGCGGAGGACCTATACCGGTAGGACAGTCTTACTCAAGATGATAGTATGCTATCTGGTTTGCCTTTATCAGTCGTGTACATGTTCAGGTGACTGATTACATGTTACACTTTGATAGAGCCCTTAGGATCTTGCTTTACCACCAACAGTATGATGGCGATCATATACGTGAGAGTTGGGTGGTTTATACGCATATACTTAATTGTGGTCCCTAGTCGTGGGAGTTTCGAGACAGGGCATCGATACTCCGGAGTAGACTAGTGTGTACAGTCGAGACCCCGACGAGGGGCGGTGGCCGGTCTCACAAGCCACTTGTGTCAGTTGGATCACCTCAGATGTATACAGGTGCTCATTGGGTTATGAGTACACCGGACAGGACTCGCCGGGAATCTGCTAGTTAGTACTATATCTATCGTCAGATAGCAGTTCCCTGGTGACATGTGTACAGGTTAGTTCATCGACCTGAGGTCGTCATTTGTCTCGTGTGAGTTCCCACAGTGCTTTGATTTCTACCCTACCACGGCTCAAAGGAGTCGTGCAAACAGGTAGCTTTTGGGTACAGTCCCGAGCCATATGGAGGCACGCGAGCGGATCGGCAGGGGATTCGTCTCTCCCGGTATTGGGGGCGAGATCGTGCTGTGTCTAGGAGAGCCATTACACAAAGCCCACGGCCGTGGCAGGAGATTTACTGGTAGGTACTCCAGTAGTATCTCAGGGTGTTATTGGGCTTCACTCCGACACGACTTATACTGCTATTGGGGGTCTGACGTTTCTAGCCCCCTAGGCAGATATGCGATACTCATAGACGAACGGACCGGACTGTATATACATTGTCACTGTTAGGCTCAGTAGGGTTTCTGGATGAGTTCGCTCATCAGCCTCCCTTGAGGTCAGTCCATGGGCAGCCGTTACGCAATGCTAGTGCCGCTGACGGTTTGTGGTTAAACCCACTGCCAGGGTACTGACGAGTCATTAGAGTCCCCCACAGACAGTTTCCCAAGTTCGGGCGAAACGTTGTAGAGGCCGAATGGTTTTATGGAAGGGTTCGGAAAATGCACGTGCGTTTACGCACGTGTTATTTTTCGGGCAGATGATACTGGTCGGCTTTGGTTTAAGCCGGATCCGAGTATTATATTGAGTAGGTATAATATCTTTTTCTCAGTTTCATTTGTATTCGGTCGTAATACAAATGCGGGTATATTTATACAGTTTCGGGGTTATCCTGAAATTCGTTTCAGGATCACTTTTGGAAGTTGCCAGTTTCCAGTTTTCTATCAGCCGTCTTTTAACATTTGGTTAAAGACGGATTTATCTTTTCTTGGATGAGAGTGAGTCAAGCTTCTAGAAGGTTCTAGAAAGGGTGACTTGACATGGTGAGTCATTAGAGCTTTAATTGTGCTTTTAATGAAAGGATGACTAAGGTTAATGAGTCATCCTTTACATTAATTCCTTTTGTTTTTGCTTTGATATTTTGATTTAGATCTTTATGCTTACAATCACCCCCTTTGCTCCTACACTCACTCTCCTCATTCTACATATATTGGCCGGCCACTATTTGTGAGAAAGAGAGAGAATGATTTCATTTTTTTGGAGAGAAAAGACTATGGTTAAGGGTGCATGGAAATTTCATTACCTTTTTCATTCCATCACCCGATAAAAATGGCAGCTTCATTTACCGATCGTCCACGGACTTGGACGAAGTGAGACAAAGTCATCTACTCATTCTCTACATCATTCTTGGTCGTCTCTTTTAGCAAACTTGACGATCGAGTTGCCTCGAGTCAGAGGCGGGAGCCCGTTTAAAGAATCAGAGACGTGGTGCCACCTGGACGAGCAGATCGGAGATCGATGAGATCAAAGCAGCCGCAACGGAGCGTGGGATGATGGTTAAAGAACGAAGGACTCGGATCGTTCGGTATAACCTTTCTACACTCTTTACAGTTTGTTAGTTTAGCAATAATGGCAGATCCGGGTGAAAGTATACGATAGCGCCAGTTAAAAAGTTTGTGTTCCGCATTTGGCGTCTGTAGACTGCCGGGGCGCTAGCGTAGACTTAATGTTTAGCAGACCGCTTGCGGCTTGTGGGTGCTTGATATGATCATCATCTGCTACCGGCGTATTGACGAGTCTTTAGAGTCCTACACAGAGGTTTCCTGGCTCAAGCGAAACGAAATAGGAGCGCATATGAGATATGTGCGGGACCGAGAATAATGCGTGTATATGATACCGTATTTCATTCTCGCGATGAATGTTTCGATTGGTTTTATGCGATATAACCTAGTTGTCGAATCATTGATTCGATAAATCGATACATTGTATACTAGTCGGTTATGTGCGACATGACCGGATCATTGAATCAAGTGTTGATTTAATGATTTAATGTATAATTATATATTTGATATATTAATTTGCATTAACTTGTATTGGTTCATTTTAAAAGGATTTTCTCACTTAAAGTGCACATTGTATATGTGATATGCTTTTGTGTGCACTTGATTGTATCATGTTTGATGATACATATATACATGGGTTTGTGCAAAGAATTAAACCATGGTTATGATAATGGTTAGGGTTTTGAGTTATTCATCTATTTATTTATCCATTCTTTATTTATTTAAATGGATAAAAGAAAAGAAAATGGTTTCTTTTTGTCATGAAGCTTGTTGAAGCTTCATGAAGCTTTGACTAAAGAGACCATTTGTCTTCATGCTTAACCCTAACCATTCCCATTTACCATGGTCTATTCTCTACACTTAACCTTAGTTAGCTTATGATAAATATTGATTTATTTTCATTTTAATTCAACACTTATCATATTCTTTTCTTCTTCTTGATCATCTTCTTCTTCAAGAAAAGCTTGATGCCATCAATGACAACTTGAGTTCTAAAGTGAGAAATCCAATTCTAAAGTGAACCCACCTCCTATTTCTTCACCCTCTACCTCTTGCCAAGTTGTTTTGGGTGTTTTCTTCACAAGTTTTACAAATTTGTGAAGTCGGAGCTTGAACTTGTGATACCTCGACGTAGATCCTCTTCGGCACGAAGCCGACGACCTAGTTCGCCCAATTCTCCGATGAAGCCGACGTTTGAGTTCGGGATTCGAGAGGGACAGGGAGAGGATGCCTACGTGGAGCTTAGGAAGTGGACAAACGGATCTACAAAGGTTGTAGCCTCTCTCCTTTAGTTAAAATGTTAACTAGATTCGTATTTCGCCTAAACTTCTAGCTCTGATACCACTGTAGGGTTACTAGGCACACTATAGAGGTCTCACAAGGCATCAACCATGCCAATTTAAAATTTTAAGGGTGCCGAGAAACCCTAATACGCGGCAAGCAACCCTGCCAATTCTAGGGTTAGGAGACCCGGACTCGACTCCTTGAGTTGGTCTCCCACTGGACCCCAGAACCCGGTTACTTGTGCTCCCCACCTTGGGGGTAAGGGGTGTGGGATTGGCTATTCATCACGACCATGGAATCCGTGTTTTGTACTGGCTCGTATTGAAAACACGGACGTCCTAGTATATCCAATATTTCATATGTTTCTTCTGCTGCTTTATCTGTGATATGATCATGTGATGTTCTGTGATAGATACAGTATATAGTATATATGATATATTATATAGACGTTACTTATGTTTTACACCCGTGCTAGCCCTGCCCCGCTCTGCCGTTAGTTACCTAACCTAACGGTGCACGAGGGGACATTGAGGCGAATGCGGATGGCATAAGTGTACTTCGTATTTATCTGTGATGTTTAGGTACTTAAATGATGGGACTTCATTAATGTGATTAATGAAAGAAAAGAAACCTAAGATGTTGTAGAATCAAATGTTAAACAAAACAGGTATCTACAGTTCTTGCTTTGCATAGCGGTATATATGATATACCCTGCACCTTATTCGATGAGGAAAGGACCGAGATCCCTTCACCGGGAGTGACTCCTTTAGCAATAACTGGCAGATGCTACACACTCGGTTTGACTTTTGATTGCTTCTACAGTTTCTGCTTTGCACAGTGATATATATGATATATCCGCACCTCATTCGACGAGGAAAGGGCCGACGATCCCTTCACCGGGAGTGACCCCTTTAGCAAAACTAGAAAAGCCTCAAAATCACTCCATTTCAAAACTTTATTTGATTCTACAACGATATCAAGTTCATTACGCTCATGGTTTTTTCTGAAAGAACCCCCGTAGCCCTCCGTCATTTCAGATAGATATTATTTAGTATTCGTGCTATGTTTGTTGACTTAGTCAAGGCATAGTGTATGGTAGCTAAATTATGTTTATCTGTAACAACATGAGATGTGATTGGATTAGAGCATTCGCACGGCCTTGTTGACTCAGTCAAGGGTCGTACGGGTGGGTTTAATTCAATCGGGAAATGTACGGGTTGAACTTGACTTGCGATTTATGGTTTGTTGACTTAGTCAATGTCATAGATCGCTAGGGGCAAAAGCATTATCGGAAATTTCAAGTGTTGAAATTTGCAATGAGATTGCATACCTTCTATGAGATAGTTGGATCCCGATACCCACTGAGAGTAAGAGTTACTCCTGGGAGAGTTTTACACATTACAATTAGCCGATCAAGTAGGTGTCTAGAAAGGTGTTAACGAGGTTACGCCTCTGGGAAAACGAGGTTTACATTAATTAGGTTCGTGCGATAGCACGGGGGACCTCCCTCAAAGTACCGACACTGGCCTGGCTGAAATATTGGCGAACTTGTAGTGTGTAATTAATCCCGGCTAGTCTTTCCTTTTATGGTTTGAAGAAAGATTTGATAAAAAACAGTGGGAGCCATCCTGATTAGATAAGATAATAACCAATCTGATCTTGCACGAGCATACGCTAAAGTGTTTTCTTCTCTCTCTCCAGGCAGCGACCTTTTCATACCTTAATCAAGATAATAATATGGATGTATTGACCGAACCCGCATGTTATACTGTGCAGGGGAACGTTGGACCCGTTCTATCTTATAAACGTTATAAGACTGAACAGGAAACAGGAGAATATCTAGATTCTCACGCCGCCCAAACGGAGAACGTGCATGTTGATGCACCTTCTTCGGGTGTGTTTGTTATTGAGAACTGTTTCTCAGTTTACCCTACGTCCTGGGTATTAGATACCGGATCAGGATCCCACATATGTAAGCAGTTACATGGGCTACGGAAAGGTAGAGAACTGGGAAAAGGTGATCATTCCGTTCAAATAGGGAATGGTGCAAATGTTGCAGCCAAAGCAGTTGGCATATATCACCTGGTATTACCAAATGGTGATACACTAGTCCTGAATGAGTGCTATTATATACCGAACATGATGTGCAACATTATATCAGTTTCTTTATTAAGTAAAGAAGGATATAATTTTGTAGTAAAGGATAATGTTATGAACATATTCCTGGATCAAAAGTTGATTGCATCAGGCTCGCTACATAATGGCATATTCATTCTCAATCAAAATACAGTCTTCAATATACAAAACACACACAAGAGGAAAAGCTCAGAAATGAACGAATTCTTCTTGTGGCACTGTAGACTTGGCCATATCAATGAGACACGACTAGCTAAGTTGCATAAGAATGGATATTTGAATTCATTCGAATTATCATCTTATGACACTTGCCATTCATGTCTCAAAGGAAAAATGACCAAAACTCCGTTTACGGGACACAGAGTAAGAGTTACAGTACTCTTGGGACTGGTGCATAGTGATGTATTCGGTCCTATGTCTACACACGCCAGAAATGGTTCTTCCTACTTCATTACATTCACTGGCGATCTCTCTAGATACGGGCATGTGTTCCTGTTGAAACACAAGTCTGAAGCTTTTGAGAAATTCAAAGAATATAAGCACGAGGTAGAGAACCAAACGGGCAAAAGTATTAAGATTCTTCGATCTGATCGAGGAGGTGAATACTTAAGCAGTGAATTCCTGGATTATCTAAAAGAGAATGGGATTCTCTCTCAGCTTACTCCTCCATATACACCACAGCACAACGGTGTATCGGAACGAAGGAATCGCACCCTATTAGATATTGTGCGTTCAATGATGAGCAATGCTGAGTTACCTATTTCCTTTTGGGGGTATGCACTTGAGACAGCCATATACCTATTGAATCTGGTTCCGTCTAAATCTGTACCTACCACACCATATGAGATATGGAGTGGGAAGAGACCATATTTTAAACGAATTAAGATATGGGGTTGTCCGGCCTATGTCAAAAAGAAAAATCCGGACAAACTCGAGGCACGATCAGTCCTTTGCAAGTTTATGGGATATCCTAAGAACTCTCAAGGATATTTTTTCTACCAAGTTGAGGAACAAAGAGTGTTTGTTGCTTAACATGCCACCTTTTTGGAAAGGGAATTTCTTGTAAAAGAAAATAATGGCGAAGAGGTAGAGCTGGAAGAGGTTCCAGCACCACAAACTGCAACTAACGATTTAGTAGAACCAGAGGATTCAGTGGTGCCCGACGTACCCCAGCCTCTCCGCCGATCTAGTAGGGTTTCTCGTCCACCTGAGAGATACTATGGTTTTCTCATTGATGGTGGCGGTGAGGATTGCATCATGGAGGATGATGACCCAACTAGCTTCGAGCAGGCCATCACGAGTGGGGACTCAGTGAAATGGCTGGATGCTATGCGATCCGAGATGGAATCCATGTACACCAACAAAGTATGGACTTTGGAAGTAGCTCCTGAAGGGGTAAAACCCAATGGGAGCAAGTGGATCTTCAAGAAAAAACTTGGTGTAGATGGGAAAGTGGAGACTTTCAAAGCTAGACTTGTAGCAAAGGGTTTTCGTCAAAGACCAGGTGTGGACTATGACGAAACCTTTTCTCCAGTAGCTATGCTTAAATCCATCCGAATCATGCTTGCCATCGCTGCATATCATGACTACGAAATCTGGCAAATGGATGTTAAGACCGCCTTTCTAAATGGTGATTTAGAAGAGTGCGTGTACATGACTCAGCCAGAGGGCTTCGTAGACAGTGGGAGCAGCGGGAAGGTGTGCAAGCTGCTTAAATCCATTTATGGATTAAAGCAAGCATCGCGGAGTTGGAACATCTACTTTGACGTCGTTATCAAAGAGTTTGATTTCGTCAAAAACCCAGACCTTGTATTTACAAGAAGGTGGCAGAGAGTAAGGTTGTCTTCCTCGTATTGTACGTGGACGACATACTCTTGATAGGAAATGATATTCCTATCCTGCAATCGGTCAAGCTCTTCTTATCAAAAAGATTCTCAATGAAAGATCTTGGTGATGCCTCCTGCTTATTGGGAATTAGGATCTATAGAGACAGATCCAAACGGAAATTGGGATTGTCCCAATCCAGGTACATTGACACCATACTAAAAAGGATTAGTATGGAAGAATCCAAGCGTGGGAACCAACCCACGATCTCTGGACTCACTCTCTCCAAAGAGATGTCTCCCAAGACTGATTTGGAGAGAGCTCGCATGCAAGGGATAACCTATGCTTCGGCAGTAGGCTCTATCATGTATGCGATGCTATGTACCAGACCCGATGTTGCATACTCACTAAGTGTAGTGAGTCAGTATCAAGCAGATCCTGGAGAGAGTCACTGGACAGCTGTGAAGAACATTCTCAAGTACTTGCGAAGGACTAGAGATATGTTCTTGGTGTATGGTAACGGAGAACTCCAAGTGGAGTCCTTTACCGATTCTAGCTTCCAGAGTGATAAGGACGACTCTAAGTCGCAGTCGGGATTTGTCTTTACCCTTTACGGAGGGGCGGTTAGCTGGAAGAGTTCCAAGCAGGAAATGGTGGCAGACTCGACGATGGAGGCTGAATACATCGCTGCCAACGATGCTGCCAAAGAGGCTGTTTGGATCAAGAAGTTCATTATTGTACTTGGAGTAGTTCCATCCATTGAGCATCCAATACCTTTGTATTGCGATAACAATGGAGCGGTGGCTTTGGCCAAGGAACCCAGGTCCCATCAGCGGTCCAGGCATATTCTGAGGCGGTATAACCTGATCCGGGAGATAGTTGATCACCGGGAGATCGAGGTCAGGAGAGTTGACACGAAGGACAACACGGCGGATCCACTCACGAAGGCCATTCCCCAGATACAGTTTGAGAGACTCTTCGGGATGCTCAGTATGCGATACTACAGCAGCTGGCCCTAGTGCAAGTGGGAGATTGTTAGTTGTATGTATGCCCGAGAGGCCAGTATTGTACAGATGATGTATATTATATTGGATGCTTGGACATATATAGAGATGACTTTCTTGCTCGATATGATAGTATGCTATCTGGTTACTCTTTATCTTAACATGTACACTAGTCTCTTTAAACTGTCTTATATTTACATGTTGGTAAAGCCCTTAGGATGTGTACTTGACTACCTGGACTATGATGCAGATCATACTAGTGGGGACATGGTAGTCCATAAGTACATCCTTCAAGGTCCCTAGTCGTGGGTGTATTAAGACGGGGCATCGATATACCAGTGTAGACTAGCGTATACGCTTCTCGACCCATCAGATGGGCGATGGATGATCCCATATCCATTTGTGTTTGACATCAGAGATGGTATACGGGTGCTCAGTGGAGACTGGGTACACTGGGCGGATTCGCCGAGAACTCCCAGATGGTATTATACCTCACGTCAGATGGCAGTTCTCCGGTGACACTTGTGCATGTTAGTCTGTAGACCCGAGATCGTCATAGTGTCTTGTGTGATTCCCACTGTGCTTTGATCTCCACCTTACCACGTCCATGAAGGCGTGCAAAACGGTGGTCTTTGGGCACAGTCCCGAGTCACATGGAGGCAATGAGCGATAGGAGGGGTTTCGTCTCTCCCAGTATTGGGGGTTGATGTTGCGCTGTGCTCGATTGGCTGTAACAGGGAAGTCCCTGGCCAGGGCTGATCTGAGATTTGCTGGTAAGTGTTACCAGTAGTTTCTCGACCCGTTATGAGCCTCACATCGGCACGACTTATCGGTTATTGGGGTCTGACGTTTACCAACCCTAGACTTGATATGCGACATATCAGACGAACAGACCGGACAGTACGGTAAGTTTTACTGGTTGGATTCACAGGAGTGTGAGCGGGTTAGCTCGTCGATCTTCTGATTGCTCAATACCCGGATGGCCGTTATGTTTAGCAGACCGCTTGCGGCTTGTGGGTGCTTGATATGATCATCATCTGCTACCGGCGTATTGACGAGTCTTTAGAGTCCTACACAGAGGTTTCCTGGCTCAAGCGAAACGAAAGAGGAGCGCATATGAGATATGTGCGGGACCGAGAATAATGCGTGTATGTGATACCGTATTTCATTCTCGCGATGAATGTTTCGATTGGTTGTATGCGATATAACCTAGTTGTCGAATCATTGATTCGATAAATCGATACATTGTATACTAGTCGGTTATGTGCGACATGACCGGATCATTGAATCAAGTGTTGCTTTAATGATTTAATGTATAATTATTGTCACGCCCCGCTTCCCAGAGTACGCAAGATTGGGCACGTGACATAGCCAACCATGCTACCTGTGGGTAGGAAATATCAATCCACAGTCACATTACGGTTGTAAAGATATCAAGAACAAAATAATAAACTAATCTAATACATGTCCAAATCCATAATAACAAGAATCAATAAACAATAAGTGCGGAAGCAAATGATTCAATACAATAAATAAACAGTACGTCCCATAATGCGGGCTCAAATCTGGAATGAAATGAAAATAAATAAACTACACCGTAAGAGACTCACAGTTCAGCTTGCTGGCTGAAGTACTCCTGCTCGGTCGTCGATAGTGGTAAGGAATCTGGGCCATGCAAAACCCAGACGTCAGCGCGTCATGTCAACCAAATAGTATAATATAAACATGGTAATAAGCAATGCAGGTATGAACATAAATAAAGCAGTACTAAGAAATAACAGAGCAGGGTAATGTGCAGTGGTGACTAAACTGTCCTATCAGGTTTCTACTCTATAGTCTTTGAAATCAATTGATGAATCGTCGATGTAACTCAATAGTATCCCGTGCGTGCCCGGGACCACGGTCAAGGTCCTCGGGGCTGAATCCGAGACGTGCCGCTAAGCAGTAATAGGTAGCTGGATGGATGAGTGATGTCAGCATCATCACTCCGGGGCTGGCCAAGCCCGTAAGACTGATCAGAACAAGTATCGAACTGTTGAGTTACAAGTCGGTTCCACCTTTGATTTCCCCATACCCTGTATGTCAGGTCTGGTATTCAGTAGTCAAGGACTAATGCCAACACAAAATCCGGTAAAAGTAGGTCTGTCTGGATAGACAGCAGGAATGGTCAGGTTTGTCGGCATCAGGCATGAAATCAGGTAACAGGTCAGGTCACGTTTCAACAGGTTGAGTCGATATGTACAGGGTGTCATGTCCGGTGTATCAGTACATGTGTCAGGTGTATCAAGATCGGTCAATATGTAGTGCAATCAAATGTATGCTGATAACAGGTATAGTAACGAATAAAGAACAACAGCAGGAACAGCAAATAACAATATTATTCCATGTAAACACAGTGATGCTTTGTATTCTCTTATTAACAGGTTCAAGCACCCTTGGGGTGCAATAATCACAGTGTAGCGCGATATCAATAACAGCAGGCAATAAAGATATAAGTGTGCGACTATTATCCTCTAAATATTAAAATAATTAGCAGGTAGTCGTTATTAAGGGTATGTGGCAAAATACGATTTAGGTGGCAGTATTATAATATACATCATATTTCATCCAATGAGCCGAGTAGCAATACTTAGTTAATATTGCAGGTTTGTGATTCAAACATTTAATTAGTTTAAGGTAGCATGTAGCAAGAAATCTTGCCTCGACGGTTTCGCAAACCGGAAAGCACGGATGCGACGTCGGCAGAAAACACGAGACGGGTGCACGGACTTCGGATCGAGTCCCAACCGAGAACAATGGGATCACACGGACCAGGGTACTTCGCTGGAGCGTCGGGTTCAAACGACGGCACGGTCGGAAACCGGCAAAAGTCAAAAGTAACGAAGTTAGCAAACACGATAAACATGAGCAATCGACCAGCGAGGGGTTTCGCACAAAAGGAAGGACAAGGAAAGCTTACAGGGAGACACCAGGGGTAACCCCGGCGGGCTCGACGGCGCTGGAACGCCGGCGAGGCAGCGACGGCGGCTGCGAAGGCCTGAACATCCTCTGGTTCGCTGGAGAGGGTGGTGCGACGAGTAGAGGAGGGTGGTGGTCGGCTCTGGTGGACGAGGGGGAAAGGATGTGGCGCGGGTGACGTCGACGAGGGTCGACGGCGCGGTTCCCGGCGACCCGGGATTGGTGCGAGGGTCGGGCTCGGGTCTGGTGGTGGTCCGGCGAGGGGAGGAGGAAGGCGACGACGAGGTAGGGACGAGGAGGAAGAGAGGGAGTCGCGGGTGTCGTCGGTGACTGGAGGCAGCGTCGACGACGAGACCTGCGGTGGTTGGTGGCGTCGTCGGGGTTGGGTGCAGGCGCGGAAGAGAGCGGAGGAAGGAGGAAGAGGGTGCGGTAAGGCTGAGGAGGTGTTGACGGCGACGGCGAGGTCGCGGTGGGGGTCGGCGGCACACGCACGAGGAGCTAGGGTTAGGGCTGCGAGATGTTTCTCGCGATGGGGAGGAAGGTGAACAGGGGCGGCTGCATGAGGGAAAAATATATATAAAGGAGGAGAGAGGGAGAGAGTTTGTTAGAGAGAGAGAGAGAAAGAGAATGGAGAGAGACAGAGAGAGAGTGGGAAAAGGTGGGGCCCACGAGGGATTCTAACCTCACGCGATTGGCTGAGGGAAAGATTGTGGGTAAAAAAATAAATAATTTAAAGGGATTTGAAGGGATTTAACGTAGGATTTAGGTAACGAATTTATATATATATAGTTTAATATATTTAAACAAACGGGCAATTTTGGCGCTAAATGAAACATTTCCAAATCGCGCCCGGGTTGTGCCCAAATGTTCCAAATTCAAATTATAGGATTTTAAGCGAGTTCCGAATTTTGAAAAGAGGTGTTTAATGATTAAAATGCATGCCCCCAAGTCGGACACTTGCACGCGCGCGTAGTCGTCCAAACTTGCCCGTTTCGCCGAACGGGACGGAATCTCGACACGCGGACGCTACCACGCGACTAGTGGCGACGAGTAGGCCAACCTGGATAGTTTAAATTTCATTTTAGGAGTTAAACTTTGTTATATGCCAAAATGACTTAACCGGTTAGAATTTTGCAAAAAGCACCAAACAAACAGGATAATTGGAATGAGCAATACATAACCTTCAACTAGTAATATAAATAGTATTATTGGGCTCGGGTGTTACAATTATATATTTGATATATTAATTTGCATTAACTAGTATTGGTTCATTTTAAAAGGATTTTCTCACTTAAAGTGCACATTGTATATGTGATATGCTTTTGTGTGCACTTGATTGTATCATGTTTGATGATACATATATGCTTGGGTTTGTGCAAAGAATTAAACCATGGTTATGATAATGGTTAGGGTTTTGAGTTATTCATCTATTTATTTATCCATTCTTTATTTATTTAAATGGATAAAAGAAAAGAAAATGGTTTCTTTTTGTCATGAAGCTTGTTGAAGCTTCATGAAGCTTGTTGAAGCTTTGACTAAAGAGACCATTTGTCTTCATTCTTAACCCTAACCATTCCCATTTACCATGGTCTATTCTCTACACTTAACCTTAGTTAGCTTATGATAAGTATTGATTTATTTTCATTTTAATTCAACACTTATCATATTATTTTCTTCTTCTTGATCATCTTCTTCTTCAAGAAAAGCTTGATGCCATCAATGGTAACTTGAGTTCTAAAGTGAGAAATCCAATTCTAAAGTGAACCCACCTCCTATTTCTTCACCCTCTACCTCTTGCCAAGTTGTTTTGGGTGTTTTCTTCACAAGTTTTACAAATTTGTGAAGTCGGAGCTTGAACTTGTGATGCCTCGACGTAGATCATCTTCGGCACGAAGCCGACGACCTAGTTCGCCCAATTCTCCGATGAAGCCGACGTTTGAGTTCGGGATTCAAGACGGACAGCGAGAGGACGCCTACGTGGAGCTTAGGAAGTGGACAAACGGATCTACAAAGGTTGTAGCCTCTCTCCTTTAGTTTAGATGTTAACTAGATTCGTATTTCGCCTAAACTTCTAGTCGACGATCCGTATTAGGGTTTCTCGGCACCCTTAAAATTTTAAATTGGCATGGTTAATGCCTTGTGAGACCTCTATAGTGTGCCTAGTAACCCTACAGTATGCATACTTACTTAAGTTGATGATATGTGATATTATGTGTTGCTGTGATATGTTATATTGGATCGTCGTGTTCTGAATAGCCGGGGGTTTTATGTGAGTTGGGGTTTTTTATTTTCATTCATGTAAAATTCATTTGTATGTAATATTCTTTTATTGGGGCACTTCCGGGATGAGGTTGATGTCACCAATGTATATTATTTATTTTTCCGCATTAGGTAGACCCAAGGAGGGGAGCACAAGTAACCGGGTTCTAGGGTCCAGTGGGAGGCCATCTCGAGGAGTCGATACCGGGTCTCCTAATCCTAGAATTGGCAGAGTTACTTGCCGCTCTCATAGGGGTCTTGGGATGTGGGTTTGGCTATTCATCGCGACCGTGGAATCCGTATTTTATACCGGCTCGTATTGAAAACACGGACATCCAAGTATATCCAATATTTCATATATGTTCTTCTGCTGCAATGTTCTGTGATGAGATCATATTACTGTCTGAGACGAATGCTTATACTATATATATATACACTGATATATAAATATTACTGCTTTCGTTTCTTCTGTGATGCTTAGGAAGCATAAGCTGATGGGATTTTATTAATGAGATTATTAAAAAGAAAAAGAAACCTAAAAGATGTTGTAGAATCAAAAATTTATAAAAAGGGTAGCTACAGTTTTGCTTTGCATAGCGGTATATATGATATGCCCTGCACCTTATTCGATGAGGAAAGTGCCGAGATCCCTTCACCGGGAGTGACCTCTTTAGCGAAACTGGCAGATGCTACAAACTCGCGGTTTAGTTTTTGACAGCTTATATAGTTATTGCTTTGCACAGCGGTATATATGATATATCCTGCACCTTATTCGATGGGGAAAGAGCCGAGATCCCTTCATCGGGAGTGACCTCTTTAGCGAAACTAGAAACCTCAAAAACACTCCTTTTTCAAAATTCACTTGATTCTACGACGATATCAAGTTCATTACGCTCAAGGTTTTCTGAAAAACCTGCGTAGCCCTCCCTCATTTCAGATAGATATTATTTAGTATTCGTGCTATGTTTGTTGACTTAGTCAAGGCGTAGTGTACGGTAGCTAAATAGTGTTTATCTGCTAAAACATGATATATGATTGGATTAGGGTATTCGCACGGCCATGTTGACTCAGTCAAGGGTCGTACGGGTGGGTTTAATTCAATCGGGAAATGTACGGGTTGAACTTGACTTGCGATTTATGGTTGGTTGACTCAGTCAAGGTCATAGATCGCTAGGGGCAAAAGCATTATCAGGAATTTCAAGTGTTGAAATTTGCAATGAGATTGCATACCTCCTATGATATAGTTGGATCCCGATACCCACTGCAAGTAAGAGTTACTCCTGGGAGAGTTTTACACAGGACAATTAGCCGATCAAGTAGGTGTCTAGAAAAGTGTTAACGAGGTAACGCCTCTGGGAAAATGAGGTTTACTTTAATTAGGTCCGTGCGAAAGCACGGGGAACCTCCCTCAAGTACCGACACTGATCTGGCTGAAAGATTGACGAAATTGTAGGGTGTAATTAATCCCGGCTAATCTTACTTTTTAGGGTTTGAAGGAAGATTTGATAAAAACAATGGGAGACATCCTGATTAGATAAGATAATAACCAATCTAATCTTGCAAGAGCATACGCTAAAGTGTTTTCTTCTCTCTCTCTCCAGGTAGCGACCATGTCAGGCCATAATCAAGATAATAATATGGATGTATTGACTGAACCCGCTTATTATACTGAGCAGGGGAACGTTGAACCCGTTTATAAGACTGAACAGGGAATAGGAGAATATCTGGATTCTCAAGCCGCCCAAAAGAACATGCATGTTGATGCATCTTCTTCAGGTGTGCTAGTTATTGAGAACTGTTTCTCAGTTCACCCTACGTCCTGGGTATTAGATACCGGATCAGGATCCCTTATATGTAAATTGTTACATGGGCTACGGAAAGGTAGAGAACTGGGAAAAAGTGATCATTCCGTTCAAGTAGGGAACGGTGCAAATATTGCAACCAAAGCAGTTGGCGAATATCACCTAGTATTGCCAAATCGTAATACACAGATTCTAAATGAGTGCTATTATATACCGAACATGATGTGCAACATTATATCAGTTTCTTTATTAAGTAAAGAAGGATATAATTTTGTAGTAAAGGATAATGTTATGAACATATTCCTAGATCAAAAGTTGATTGCATCAGGCTCGTTACATAATGGCATATTCATTCTAAATCAATATACAGTCCTCAATATACAAAACACACACAAGAGGAAGAGTTCAGAAATGAACGAATCCTTCTTGTGGCATTGTAGACTTGGTGATATAAATGCGACACGGCTGGCTAAGTTACATAAGAATGGATATTTGAATACGTTTGAATTATTATCTTATGATACTTGCCATTCATGTCTCAAAGAAAAAATGACCAAAACTCCTTTTAGTGGACACGGAGAAAGAGTTACGGAACTCTTAGGACTGGTACATAGTGATGTATGCGGTCCTATGTCTACACACGCTAGGAACGGTTCTTCCTACTTCATTACATTCACTGACGACCTCTGTAGATACGGACATGTGTTCCTGATAAAACACAAATCTGAAGCTTTTGAGAAATTCAGAGAATATAAGCACGAAGTAGAGAACCAAACGGGCAAAAGTATTAAGATTCTTCGATCTGATCGAGGAGGTGAATACTTAAGCAATGAGTTCCTAGATTATCTAAAAGAGAATAGGATTCTCTCTCAGCTTACTCCTCCTTATACACCACAGCACAACGGTGTATCGGAGCGGAGGAATCGCACCCTATTAGATATGGTGCGCTCTATGATGAGCGAAGCTGAGTTACATGTTTCCTTCTTGGGGTATGCGCATGAGACATCCATATACATATTGAATCTAGTTCCGTCTAAATCTGTACCTACCACACCATATGAGATATGGAGTGGGAAGAGACCATATTTTAAACGAGTTAAGATATGGGGTAGTCCGGCCTATGTCAAAAGGCAAAATCCGGACAAACTCGAGGCACGATCAGTTCTTTGCAAATTTGTGGGATATCCAAAGAATTCTCAAGGATATTTTTTCTACCACGCTGAGAAACAAAAAGTGTTTGTTGCTCAACATGCCTCATTTTTGGAAAGGGAATTTCTTACAAAAGAAATTAGTGGCAAAGAGGTAGAGATGGAAGAGGTTTCAGCACCACAAAGTACAACTGATGATTTGTTAGAACCAGAAGATTCAGTAGTACCCGACGAACCCCAGCCTCTCCGCCGATCTAGTAGGGTTTCTCGTCCTCCTGAGAGATACTACGGTTTTCTCATTGATTGTGGAAGCGAGGATTGCATCATGGATGATGATGAACCGACTAGTTTCGAGCAGGCCATCACGAGTGGTGACTCTGTGAAATGGCTGGATGCAATGCGATCTGAGATGGAATCCATGTACACCAACAAAGTATGGACTTTGGAAAATGCTACTGAAGGGGTAAAACCCATTGGGAGCAAGTGGATCTTTAAAAAGAAATTTGGTGTAGATGGAAAAGTTGAGACTTTCAAAGCTAGACTTGTAGCAAAGGGTTTTCGTCAACGACCAGGTGTGGGTTATGACGAAACCTTTTCTCCAGTGGCTATGCTTAAGTCCATCCGGATCTTACTTGCCATTGCTGCATACCATGACTACGAAATCTGGCAAATGGATGTTAAGACCGCCTTTCTAAACGGTGATTTAGAAGAGTGCGTGTACATGACTCAGCCAGACGGCTTCGTAGATAGTGGGAGCAGCGGAAAGGTGTGCAAGCTGCTTAAATCCATTTATGGGTTGAAGCAAGCATCGTGGAGTTTGAACATCTGTTTTTATATTGTAGTCAAAGAGTTTGACTTCATCAAAAATATAGATGAACCTTGTATCTATAAAAATGTAGCAGTGGGTAAGGTTGTCTTCCTCGTATTGTACGTGGATGACATACTCTTGATAGGAAATGATATTCCTATGCTGCAATCAGTCAAGCTCTTCTTATCACAAAGATTCTCAATGAAAGATCTAGGTGATGCCTCCTGCATATTGGGAATCATGATCTATAGAGATAGATCTAAACGGATACTGGGATTATCCTAATCCAGGTACATTGACACCATACTAAAGAGGTTTAGTATGGAAGAATCCAAGCAAGGGAACCAACCCACGATCTCTGGACTCACTCTCTCCAAAGAGATGTCTCCCAAGACTGATTTGGAGAGAGCTCGCATGCAAGGGATACTTTATGCTTCGGTAGTAGGCTCTATCATGTATGCAATGCTATGTACCAGACCCGATATAGCATACTCACTAAGTGTAGTGAGTCGGTATCAAGCAGATCCTGGAGAGAGTCACTGGACAGCTGTGAAGAGAATTATCAAGTACTTGCGAAGGACTAAGGAGATGTTCTTGGTGTATGGTAACGGAGAACTCCAGGTAGAGTCCTTTACCGATTCCAGCTTCCAAAGTGATAAGGACGACTCTAAGTCGCACTCGGGACTTGTCTTTACCCTCAATGGAGGGGCGGTATGTTGGAAGAGTTCCAAACAGGATACCGTTGCAGACTCGACGATGGAGGCTGAATACATCGCTGCCAACGATGCTGCAAAAGAGGCTGTCTGGATCAAGAAGTTCATTAGTGAACTTGGTGTGGTTCCATCCATTAGACATCCAATACCTCTGTATTGCGATAAAAATGGAGCTGTGGCGTTGGCCAAGGAACCCAGGTCCCATCAAAAGTCCAGACATGTTCTGAGGCGGTATCACCTGATCAGCGATATAGTTGATCGCCGGGAGATCGAGGTCAGGAGAGTAGATACGAAGGACAACACTGCGGATCCATTCACGAAGGCCATTCCCCATATACAGTTTGAGAGATTATTCGGGATGCTAGGTATGAGATGCTACAGCAGCTGGCCTTAGTAAAAGTGGGAGATTGTTAGTTATGTATATGCCCTAGAGGCCATTGTTGTACATATGATGTATATTATAATGGATGCTTGGATATATATAGAGAGGACTTTCTTGCTCGTCATGATAGTATGTTGTTTGGTTTCACTTTATCTTAACATGTTGACTTGTATTGGTTTACTGTTTTTCTCTCACATGTTGATAAAGCTCTTAGGATCTGTACTCGACTACTGGGACTATGATGAGATCATACTAGTAAGGCCATGGTAGTCGATGAGTACATCCTATAACTGTTCCTAGTCGAGGGTATATCGAGACAGGGCATCGATACACCAGAGTAGACTAGCGTATAAGCATCTTGACCCATATGATGGGCGATGGATGATCCCATATCCATTGGTGTTTGACATCAGAGATGATATACGGGTGCTCAGTGGAGACTGGGTACACTGGACGGACTCGCCGAGAACTCCCAGATGGTGATATACCACACGTCAGATGGCAGTTCTCCGGTGACACTGGAACAGGGTAGTCTGTGGACCCGAGATCGTCATAGAGTCTTGTGTGATTCCCACTGTACTTTGATTTCCACCTTACCACGTCCAAGAGGGCGTGCAAAATGGTGGCTTTTGGGTACAGTCCTGAATCACATGGAGGCAATGAGCGATAGGAGGGGGTTCGTCTCTCCCGGTATAAGGAGTTGATGTTGTGCTGTGTTCGATTGGCTATAACTGGAAGTCCCTGGCCAGGGATGATATAGAGATTTACTGGTAAGTGTCACCAGTAGTTTCTCGACCTGTTATGAGCCTCACATCGACACGACTTATCGGTTACTGGGGTCTGACGTATACCACCCCTAGACTTGATATGCAACATATCAGACGAAGAGACCGGACTGTATGGGAGTGTTACTGATTGGATTCACAGGAGAACGTACAAGATAGCTTGTTGATCTTCTGATCGCTCAATACCTGGTGGCTGTTACGTTTAGCTGACCGCTTGCAGCTTGTGGGTGTTTGATTTGATCATCACCTGCTACCGGCGTATTGACGATTCTTTAGAGTCCTACACAGAGGTTTCTTAGCTCAGGCAAAACGGAGTAGAGGCACATATGTGATATGCGCAGGACCGAGGATAATGCGATATGAGATACCGTATTATATTCTCGCGATATTTATATATGAACCGGCTCATCAGATCAAGTGTTGATTCGATGAATCGGTACATGATATATTAGTCGGTTATATTCGATATAGCCGGATTGTCGGATCAAGTGTTGATTCGATGATTTAATGTATAATAATATATATGATATATTGTACTACATTATCTAATATTGGCTCGCTTTATTATTTCATTTTCTCACCGGATAATACATTGATATATATGCGATATATATTAATTGTATTATTTTTCTTTTGTTATAAATATATAATATATATGTGATATATATTATAGTAACATGTTATGATTAATTATGGAACATGTTTTGTGGAGATAAAGCAAGGTTAGGGTTTGATTAGGGTTAGTTCTTTCTTGCACCTTCTAGAACTTTTCCTTTTGTCTTAAAGAAGATATTATGATAGATATTTTCTCATGACTCATTATTTTAACCCAACCAAACCCTAGCCCTAGTTTATTCTCTACAAAGGTTAACCTTCTCATCCTTGACCATGGTTCCATAATCAATCATATATTCACTTCTACTATTCATCACAAAAGGATTATCTTTTTCATTCATCATCTTCTTCTCTCTTAGCTTTGAGAAAGCTTACTAGTTATTTCTTTTGTGATGATTTCATGTGAGATTATGATATAAAAAGAAAGCATAAATACTACTCAATCATCCACATCTAATCTAGCCTATTAGATTAGGTTGTTCACCTCATTAGAGTGAAAGAGCTTGGGTTATAGCAACTTCGACGTAGATCATCGAAGAAACGGAACACAACAATCTAGCATGGATCGTTCGAGTCGTTGAGCCTCTCTTGAGTCCGAGATATCGTGGATCGCGGCGAAGGGACTTCTACTCGGAGCTTATGAAGCGAAGGAGCAGACTACAAAGGTTGTAATCCCTCACACTTAGTAATAAAGTTGTTATCTTGCATGTTAAACCCTAATAATCTAGCAAAGATCCCGGCTTTGGGTTGTCGGCACGTCTAACTTTTTATCCGGGCATGTTTGATGCCTTATGAACCTTCACAAGAGTGCCTAGGAACCCTACAGGCTGAGCCAGTGAAACCTCTGTGTAGGACTCTAAAGACTCGTCAATACGCCGGAAATAGGTGATGATCACATCAAGCACCCACAAGCCGTCAACGGTACTAGCTGGATGTAACGGCTACCCTGGTATTGAACGATCAGATGATCAACAAGCAAGCCCGCTCAACCTCCTGTAAAGCCCGTCAGTAACACTACCGTACAGTCCGTTCTGTCCGTCTGATATGTCGCAAATCTAGTCTAGGGGTGGTAAACGTCAGACCCCAATAACCGATAAGTCGTGATGATGTGAGGCTCATAACGGGTCGAGAAACTACTGATAATGCTTATCAGTAAATATCCGTATCATCCCTGGCCAGGTTCTTATCGTTATGGCCAATCGAGCACAACGCAACATCAACCCCTAATACCCGGAGAGACGATTCCCCTCCTATCGCTCATTGCCTCCATGTGATTCAGGACTGTACCCAAAAGCCACCGTTTTGCACGTTCTCTTGAACGTGGTATGGTGGAAATCAAACCACAGTGGGAATCACACAAGACTCTTTGACGATCTCGAGTCTACAGACTAACATGTACTAGTGTCACCAGAGAACTGCTAACTGAAGATAGGTATAATACCAACTAGGAGTTCTTGTCGAGTTCGTTCGGTGTACCCTGTCTCCACTGAGCACCCGTACCCTATCTTTGATGTCAAACACCAATGGATGTGGGATCATCCATCGCCCATCATATGGGTCAAGATGCGTATACGCTAGTCTACTCTGGAATATCGATACCCTGTCTCGATACACCCTCGACTAGGAACAATTATAAGATGTACTTGTGGACTACCCTTTTCCCCACTAGTATGATCTTCATCATAGTCCTGGTAGTCAAGTACACATCCTAAGGGCTTTATCAACATGTGAGAGCAAGACAGTATCACAATACTAATCTACATGTTAAGACAAAGTGCAACTAGATAGCATACTATCATGTGGAGCAAGAAAGTTCTCTTTATATATATCCAAGCATCCCCTGTAATATACATCTCATGTACAATAATGGCCTCTAGGGCATATACATAACTAACAATCTCCCACTTGCACTAAGGCCAGTTGTTGAAGTATCTCATACCCAACATCCTGAAGAGCCTCTCAGATTATATCTGGGGTATGGCCTTCGTGAATGGATCCGCTATGTTGTCCTTCGTGTCAACTCTCCTGACCTCGATCTCCCGGCGATCAACTATCTCCCGGATCAGGTCATACCGCCTCAGAATATGCCTGGATCGCTGATGGGACCTGGGTTCCTTGGCCAAAGCCACTGCTCCAGTGTTATCGAAATACAAAGGTATTGGATGCTCAATGGTTGGAACCACACCATGTTCAGTTATGAACATCTTCATCCAGACAGCCTCTTGGCAGCATCGTTAGCAGCGATGTATTTATCCTCCATCCTCGAGTCTGCCACGGTTTCCTGTTTAGAACTCTTCCAACAAACAGCCCCTCCATTGAGGGTAAAGATAAATCCTGAGACCGACTTAGAGTCGTCCTTATCACTCTGGAAGCTCGAATCGGTAAAGGACTCCACATGGAGTTCTCCGTTACCATACACCGAGAACATCACTTTAGACCTTCTCAAGTACTTGAGAATGTTCTTCACGGCTGTCCAGTGACTCTCTCCTAGATCTGCTTGATACATATTCACTACACTTAGTGAGTATGCTACATCGGGTCTGGTACATAGCATTGCGCACAGGATAGAGCCTACTGCGGAAGCATAGGGTATCCCTTGCATGCGAGCTCTCTCCAAATCAGTCTTAGGAGACATCACTTTGGAGAGATTGAGTCCTGAGATCATGGGTAAAAACCCTTTCTTGGATTCTTCTATACTAAACCTGTTTAGTATGGTGTCAATGTACCTGGATTGGGATAATCCCAGTATCTGTTTAGATCTATCTCTATAGATCTTAATCCCCAAGATGCAGGAGGCATCACCTAGATCTTTCATTGAGAAACTTTGTGATAAGAAGAGCTTGACCGAGTGCAGCATATGAACATCATTTCCTATTAAGAGTATGTCATCCACGTACAATACGAGGAAGACAACCTTACTCTCTTCCACCTTCTTGTACAAACAAGGTTCATCTACGTTTTTGACGAAGTCAAACTCGTTGACTAAGACATCAAAACAGATGTTCCAACTCCGCGATGCCTGCTTCAACCCGTAGATGGATTTAAGCAGCTTGCACACCTTCCCGCTGCTCCCACTGTCTACAAAGCCCTATGGCCGAGTCATGTACACGCACTCTTCCAAATCACCATTTAGAAAGGCAGTCTTAACATCCATTTGCCAGATTTCGTAGTCATGGTATGCAGCAATGGAAAGTAGGATCCGGATGGACTTAAGCATAGCCACTGGAGAAAAGGTTTCATCATAATCCACACCTGGTCGTTGATAAAAACCTTTTGCAACAAGTCTAACTTTGAAAGTCTCAACTTTTCCATCTACACCAAGTTTCTTTTTAAAGATCCATTTGCTCTCAATGGGTTTTACCCCTTCAGGAGCAACTTCTAAAGTCCATACTTTGTTGGTGTACATGGATTCCATCTCAGATCGCATTGCATCCAGCCACATCACTGAGTCTTCACTCGTGATGGCCCGCTCGAAGCTATTTGGGTCATCATCTTCCATGATGCAATCCTCGCTCCCACCATCAATGAGAAAACCGTAGTATCTCTAAGGTGGATGGGGAACCCTACTAGATCGGCGGAGAGGCTGAGGTTCGTTGGGAACTACGGAATTCTCTGGTTCAATCAAATCTTCTGTTGTAGTTTGTGCTGCTGGAACCTCTTCCAGTTCTACCTCATAACCGCTAATTTCTTTTGCAAGAAATTTCTTTTCTAAAATGGTGGCATGTTGAGCAACAAACAGCTTTTGTTCCTCAGAATGGTAGAAGATATGCCCCCGCGAATGCTTGGGATATCCTACAAACTTGCACAGAACAGACCATGCCTCGAGTTTGTCCGGATTGTGCCTTTTGACATAGGTCGGACAACCCCATATCTTAACATAGTTAAGACATGGTCTCTTCTCCTTCCATATCTCATATGGAGTGGTAGGCACTGATTTGGTAGGAACAATATCCAATAGGTCGGCAGCTGTTTCCAGTGGATGTCCCCAAAAGGAAATAGGCAACTCAGAAGTGCTCATCATAGAGCGCACCATATCCAATAGGGTGTGATTCCTCCGCTCCGATACACCGTTGTGCTATGGTGTATAAAGAGGAGTAAGCTGAGAGAGAATCTCATTCTCTTTTAGATAGTCCCGGAACTCATTGCTCAAGTATTCTCCTCCTCGATCAGATCGAAGGATTTTAATACTTTTACCCGTTTGGTTCTCGACTTCGGATTTATATTCATTGAATTTCTCAAAAGCTTCAGACTTGTGTTTCATGAGGAACACATGTCCAAAACTTGAGAGATCGTCGGTGAATGTAATGAAGTACGAAGAACCATTCCTGAGATGTGTAGACATAGGACCGCATACATCACTAGCACTTTCTCTGTGTCCTTTAAACGGAGTTTTGGTCATCTTGCCTTTGAGACATAAATGGCAAGTGTCATAAGATTAAAATTCGAACGGATTCAAATATCCATCCTTATGTAACTTAGCTAGTTGTGTCGCATTGATATGACCTAGTCTACATTGCCACAAGAAAGATTCGTTCATTTCTGAACTCTTCCACTTATTTGTGTTCTGTACATTAAGAACTGTAATTTGATTTAGAACGTATATTCCATTATTTAACGAACCTGATCCAGTCAACTTTTGATTCAGGAAGATGTTTATAACATTATCCCGTATTACAAAATTATATCTTTCTTTACTTAATAAAGAAACTGATATAAGATTGCATATCAGGGTCGGTATGTAATAGCATTCATTCATAACCAATGTATAACCATTTGCTAATAAAAGGTGATATTCGCGAACAGCTTTGGCTGCAACATTTGCACCATTCTCTACTCTTACGGAATGATCACCCATTCCTAGTTCTCTACCTTTCTTCAGCCCATGTAACATATTATATATGTGGAATCTCGATCTGGTATCTAATACCCAGGACGTAGAGTGAACTGAGAAATAGTTCTCGATAACTAACACACCCGAAGAAGATGTATCATCATGCTTATTCTTCGTTTGGGTGGTGTGGGAATCCGGATATTCCCATATTTCCTGCTCAGTCTTATAACAATTATAAAAAAGAGCGGAACCAACGTTCCCCTGCTCAGTATAACAAGTGGGTTCGGTCAATACATCTATATTATTATCTTGATTAAGGCCTGACATGGTCGCTACCTGGAGAGAGAGAGAAGAAAACACTTTAGCGTATGCTCTTGCATGATCATATTCGTTATTATTTTATCTAATCAGGATGGCTCCCACTGTTTTTATCAAATCTTCCTTCAAACCCTAAAAGGAAAGACTAGCCGGGATTAGTTACACCCTACAAGTTCGCCAATCTTTCAGCCAGGCCAGTGCCGGTACTTTGAGGGAGGTTCCCGTGTTTTCGCAAGGACCTAATTAAAATAAATCTCGTTTTCCCATAGGCATAACCCCGTTGACACCTTTCTAGACACCTACTTGATCGGCTAATTGTAAATTGCAACTCTCCCAGGAGTAACACTTACCCGCAGTGGGTATCGGGATCCAACTATCTCATAGAAGATATGCAATCTCATTGCAAATTTCAACACTTGAAATTCCCGATAATATTTTGCCCCTAGCGTCCTATGACCTTGACGCAGGTCAACAAACCATAGTCCGCTAGTCAAGTTCAACCTGTACATTTCATGATTGAATCAAACCCACCCGTACGACCCTTGACGTAGGTCAACAAAATCGCACGACTACCCTAATCTAATCGCATCACGTGCTTTTGAAGATAAGCACTAAATAGCTACCGCATACTACGCCTTGACGCAGTTCAACAAACGTAGCACGAATACTAAGTGACACTTATCTGAAATTACGGAGGGCTACGACAGGTTTTTAGGAAAACCTTTTGCGTAATGAACTTGATATCGTTGTAGAATCGAGTGATTTTGAAAAGGAGTGGTTTAAGCTCTGCATTTTAAAATTGATTTTTTCAAAACAACCCGAGTGGGTTGTAGCATCTTCGAGTTATTTCTAAAGAGGTCATTCCCAGTGAAGGGATCTCGGCTCTTTCCTCGTGGAATGAGGTGCAGGATATTCATAATATCACTTTGCAAAGCAACAACTAGAGCTACCCTTTTAAAATTTGATTCCACAACATCATTAGGTTTCTTTTCTTTCATTAATCACATTAATGAAGGTCCCGTCATTTAAGCTTCTTAAACATCACAGATAAATACAACATACGCTTATGCCATCCGCATTCGCTACGGAGTCGCGTTATGAACCGTTAGGTTAGGTAACTAACGGCAGATCGGGGCAGGACTAGTGCGGGTGAAAAACATAAGCAACGTCTATAATATATCACATATATTATATACTATCTATCTCATCATATAAAGTGATCACATCACAGAATATCAGCAGCAGAAGATAACATATGAAATATTGGATATACTAGGAGGTCTGTGTTTTATTTTGAGCCTTTGTAAAACACGGATTCCACGGTCGCGATGAATAGCCAAACCCACATCCCAAGACCCCTACGAGAGCGGCAAGAAACCCTACCAATTCTAGAGTTAGAAGACCCGGACTCGACTCCTCGAGATGGTCTCCCACTGGACTCTAGAACACGGTTACTTGTGCTCCCCTCCTTGGGTCTATCCTAATGCGGAAAAGTAAATAATATACAACAATAGTGACATCTGTTGGGTTAGCCTAGCACCAAATGAAGGGTTTGGAAGCATCACATGAACCAAAGATTGAATTTTTAGGGTGCTAAGTTAACGAACATAGAATCGTTCCTAGAAAAATTAGGGTTTCAAGATCTTGCATATCATCATATGAAAGAAAAGCTAGGGTTTAGAGAGTACAACCTTTGTAGCTCCCTACGCTAGACGCCTCGGCTACTTGGGGTTTGAAAAGGCTCCGCTTGAACTCCTCTAGGTCACCGATGATCCACCCGGAGTCCGCTTTGTCCAAGCTAGCAACTTCACCCGGTCAAGAGAACGAAATGAAGCTAACACTCCAAACAAGTTGGCAAGAATTTTGTAGAATGGTGTTGTGGTTCTCTTTCTCACATCAAAATCCTAACTTGATGAATATATTTCTTACTACAAAAATCTAGTGAGCAAATGAGAGAGGAAGAAGAAGATGATGGCTATAATTTTTTTTTAACAAGAGTGAAAAGAATAACCCTTGTCCAAGGAAAAAGAAAATATATCAATATATATTTTCTTGCTCTCATCTCAAACCATGGTTTAAACAATGAATATATTATTAAACTTGAGTTAAAACACAAAAGGAAAGTTTACCCAAGGTTAAAAGGTGGGTGAGAATGGTTAGGTCAAAAGAAGCGTGTAGAAACAAATCAGTCATAACCATTTTCTTTTTCCTTTTTGTTTTGAATCAAATGTAATAAAATCCATATTTAAAACCATGGTGTGAGTCTTATATTGCCACCATTTCCATGTATATACAACCATGAAGGATGTATTTATGTATGTATGTATGTATGTGTGAATGTACATCCATACATGCATGAATCTAAAAAGAGAACATACATGCATGCATACATCCATCAAGTAGAAGAAAGGATTTCTAGTGAGAAACTAATGGTTAAATGATAAATCAACACTTGATTTATCAATCCGGTCATATCACATATGACCCTAACCAAAAGCAAGCCGCCCGATTAATATACGGTATCCTATACTCGCATTTTAATCGGGTCCATGCGCATATCGCAAACGCGCACCACAACGTTTCTCCTGGACTAGGTAACACCATTGTGGGACTCTAAGACTCGTCAATACGCCGGCAGTAGGTGATGATCTTATCAAGCACCCCCAAGCTGCAAGCGGTCAGCTAAACGTAACGGCCACCCGTGTTAGTGTTTATGCCCTAGAAGGCCATTACTGTATCATACTAGCTTGTATATTACTTAATGGAAGCTTGGGATATTCACATGTATATAACAGTCTTGCTAAACATGGTAGTATGCTACTTGGTTTTTCTATCTTAATATGTGAGTATACGTATTGATAGAGCTCTTAGGATCTTGCTTGTCTACCAGCGTTGTGATGGCAGTCACACTAGTGGGGGCTGGGTAGTCTACAAGCACATCCTTATTCAGGTCCCTGGTCGTTGGATTATCGAGACAGAGCATCGATACTCCGGAGTAGACTAGTGTGTACGCTTCTCATCCCAGTTGGGGAGATGGTCTGTCCCACAGCCATCAGTACGTCGTACTGGAGATAGTATACAGGTGCTCGTTAGGTTACGGGTACACCGGACAGGACTCACAGGGAACTGTTGGTTGGTTTGATACCAGTCGTCAGTGAACAGTTCCCAGGTGACATGAGTACAGCGTAGTCCGCAGACTTGACACTGCTACTTCGCCTCGAGTGTGTCCCACTGTTCTTAGATTGCTACCCTACCACGGCTCTATGAAGTCGTGCAAACAGGTAGCAGTTGGGTGCAGTCCCGAGCACTTGGAGGCAGTGGCGGTTAGACAGGATTCGTCCCTCCCGGTATTGGGAGTAGATATCGTGCTGTGTCAGAGAGCCATTACGCAAAGTCCCTGGCCAGGGCAAGCGAGATTTACTGGTAGGTTCCAGTAGTTTCTCAGGGTGTGATGGGCTTCACTCCGACACGACTTATACCGCTATTAGGGGACTGACGCTTGCCGCCCCCCTAGGCCCGATATGCGATAGTCTTGGACGAACGGACCGGACTGTATGGAGATTGTCACATCAGACTCAGTAGGAGTTCGGATGGGTTTACTCATCGGCCTTCTTATCGACAACTACCTGGGGACCGTTACGTACAGCTAGTGCCGCTTGCGGTCTGTGGTTAAACCCACTGCCAGCGTAGTAGTCGAGTCTCTAGAGTCCCACACAGAGAGTTTCCTACTCCAGGCGAAACGATATAGAGGTTGCATGGTTTTGCGACAAAGGGTTCGGACGCATACGTGCGTTTACGCGCGTACGACTTTCGGACAGTTTTTACCAGTCGGCTTTGGTTTAAGCCAGTTACTGGTATCCGGTTATTGGATTTTTACAGTCTAAAGTTTTTCCGTATTTTTACGGATCGGAGGGGCGTTCTCGTAATTACTCGAGAAGCTTCTAGAAGATGTGACTAAGGAGGTTTGTTTTGGAAAGAGAGTGAGTCATAGTGGTGATTCATTCACTTCATTAATGCTCATTTATTGCTTAATGACTCATGTTAATGAATCATCACAAGATATTTTGTGAAGCATGCTTATTCATTTCCTTTATTGATTTATTGAAAATAAGAATGCTTCATAATATTATGATACACTCTCTCTCTTCTCTCATTATCATATCACACATTCTCTCTCCTCAAGCTCTCATCTTCTAACCCTAATCCTTAATCCTCATGTGTTGAGATCAAAGGATTAGTTAGACTAAACAATCCATAACCTTCACTCTATATCATCCTCTCATCTTTGATTAGCAATCAAAGTTGATTAGTTACCTCAAGTTAGAGGTTTAGCTTGGAGTTTTGCTCTCGGGTGGATCGTCTACTACCTAGAGAAGGCCGAGGAGAACAAAGGAGGACGTAAAGAAGAAGGACCGGTTTCATTAGGTATAATCCCTAATCACTTGTGAGATGAAACTATAGAATACGGTTATTTAGAGTTTAGCTTCGATTCAAGCGGTTAGTCGATGTTCGTTGTTTAAACTTGATAAGTTTTTGTAAATTCCGCCTCCCCATAAATACTGGGGTGTACTACATCGACTTACAGTGGTATCAGAGCCTCGCTAAACACTAAATAACTTAATCGCAAATTTATACGAATTTCGAACGAAAAAACGAAGCCGGAAAACCCTAAAAAAATGTAAGTTTCTGTCGAATTTAAAACGATGTCAGAAAATTTTTCAGGTGAGCTCAGAGTGCTTGACATGACACCAGAAGAACACCCAAGAAAAACAGTCGACTGAATCGACCAACTCGCCGCGGAACCGCGGCCTCAGCCACTGAGTTGCCGCGCTTCCGCCGCCGAGTTGGCGAGTCAGCGGCCGATTTTTCTTCTGTTGCTTCTCTGGCTGATTTGGGGTTTTCTGGAATGTTTAATTATTGCTCAGGTTACTGTTTAACAGAGCAGATTTTGGAGCAATATTGAAGTTGTTTATTCGATCGAATTGTACAGTATTTGCGTATTGGATTATATCTGTGATTGTTTGATGTGTTCGTAAACCTCCCCCAACTGCTAGTATGTCGGTTGGCAGGGGGTTGCACATTTCTGAAATGGTTATATCTGTTTGTGCATATAAACTGTATTGGACTGTTGTGGTGTATAGCCGGGGTTAGCAAAGGGTTATTGTTTAATTCATTTGTTGTAAATGTAATTTGTTGTAATATTATTTTCGCGGGGCACTTCCAGGTTGCGGTTGTAGCCACCGTTGTATTATTTCATTTTACTGTTTTTGCTCCTAGGACTGACCCAAGGTGGGGTACACAAACTGCCGGGTGGGTAGTTTGCCGTACCCGTAGGGGTCGAGGGTGGGGTAAACGGCTATTCATCACAACTGTGTAATCTGTCTTTTCTTGCAGGCTCAAAAGAAATACAGATTGCTTGCAAATCCAATATTGTTTATCTGTGTTCTGGAATGAATATCATTGCGTCAGACGAATGTAAAATATCTATATTTATTATAGCTATTTAGACGTCACTTATGTTTTACACCCGCGCTAGCCCAGCCCCCGCTCTGTCGTTAGTTAAGTAACCTAACGGGTGATGACGGGACCCCGTGGCGAATGCGGATGGCATAAGAGGACGTTATATTTTCGTTGTTTTCTGCAATGATAGGTTAATGATGGGACGCATTATCTATAATGCAAAGTAAAACAAACCAAAGTTTAAATCGTTGGAACAATTTAAAAGAAACCACTCGGTTATTTTTTAAAACAGATATTTTTAAATGCGGAGATTTAACCACTCCTTTTAAAAAGCTATCAGGTTCCTTCGGTTATATCAAGTTCACTACGTTCACGGTTTCGCCAAAACCATTCGTAGCCCTCCGTCATTTCATCTGGGTATTCAGTAGTATTCAAGCTATGTATTTTGACCTAACGCCAAGGCATAGTGTTTGGTAGCTGCTGGATATTCATTTGTTGCATAGATAGATGAGTTAGTTTGGGACAGTCGTATTATCATTTTGGCCGAACGTCAAGGATATATACGGATGGGTTCAAACTGACAGGATAATGATGGGTAGAACTTGACATGTGACTTATGACATTTTGACCTAACGCCAAGGTCATAAGAGCATGGGGCAAAAACTTATATCGGGAATTTCTAAAGAAACTGAAATTTGCAAAGAGATGCATACCATTTGGAGTTTGATGAATGTTGGTAGGATTCCTTCAACATTATCATACGATGATATTTGGATCCCGATCCTACTGTGAGTATATGCTACTTATCAGGATATTCGTCGCTTAACGATCAATGCTATAAACCTAGTAGGTGTCCAGAAAAGTGTCAGCGGGGTTACGCCCCCAGAGAAAAGAGGTTCTTTAATTAAGGAACTTCGCGAAAGCGTTGGAAAACCTCCCTCGAAGTATCGACACCGGCCTGGCTGAACGGTTAAGCAAGTATTGTACGGTGAGAATAGTCTTGGCTAATTCTTCTTTTATGGTTTGAGGAAGGATTTGAGAAACAGTGGGAGCCATCCAGTTTAGATAAACTAAAAACCACTCTAAACTTGCAAGAGCATCATGCTAAAGAGTTTTTCTTCTCTCTCTCCTAATTGCAGCGACCCTGAAAATGACTGGACTTAAGTTACTTTTAGAGAAAAATATACTGACGGGGCCAAACTATAAAGATTGGCTGCGGAATGTCAAGATGGCTTTGACCTATGACAAACTGGGGTACGTCCTCACCGCTACAGCACCTGCTGTCCTTGGTCCCAAATCCAGCAATGCGGATAAAGAAATCCGCAAAACCTGGGATTTAGATTGCGCGAGAGCCAAGTGCATCGTGCTTGCCTCGATGAACAATGAACATCAGAGGAGGCACGAGGATATGTCCCTAGATGGCATATTTCTCCATACAAAGGAACTTTATGGAGAGCAATCTCGTATAGCAAGATACGAGACCTCTAAGAAATTGTTTCGAGCGAGGTTGGCTGTCGGGTCATCGGTAGGTGAACATGTCCTACAGATGATCGGCTATATTGAAGAGCTCGCGGACCTTGGGACGACTTTGGATAATGAGCTCTATACAGACCTTGTTCTCCAGTCCCTTCCTCCCACCTACGCCCAGTTTATCCTCAACTTCAATCTTCAAGGAAAAGAAGTTGAACTTGCGGAACTCCTAAACATGTTAAGGAGTGCAGAGGGCACCTTGCAGAAGGCAAGGGAAACACCCGCTATGTTTGTTGGCGGTTCATCTTCTTCCGGGTCCAAGGCTAGGGCCAAAGGAAGGAAGAAGAAGGCCGCACCCAGACCTAGAGGAGGTGTTAGTAAGGTGGGAAAGAAGGGAAAGAAAAAGTTTACAGCACCGGTAGTTGGCCTGGATGAGTGCTTCCATTGTCACAGGAAAGGGCACTGGAAGAAGGATTGCAAGGCGTGGAACGCCAAGAACCAGGAACCGAAGCAAGCTGTGGCTTCGACTTCAGGTGTGTTTGTAATTGAGAATTGTCTGTCAATCAACTCTACTTCCTGGGTATTGGATACCGGGTCAGGATCTCATATTTGCAATTCATTGCAGGCACTGAGAAACCGTAGAGTGCTGAAGGAAGGTGATATGATCCTCAGGGTTGCTAACGGAGCTAGCGTGGGAGCTGCGTCCGTCGGGGATTATCACCTAGGATTGACGAGTGGACACATTTTGGTTTTACATAACTGTTATTTTGTACCCAGCTTAACGTGTAATATCATATCAGTTTCCTTGTTATCAAATAAAGGTTATGATTTCACGTTTGTAAGAGATGTTGTCAAGATCCACCTTAATCATGGTTTGATTGGGTCAGGTACTCTAAATAACGGCATATATGTGTTAAACCAACTCCAAATTTTCAATGTCCAGAACACACTAAAAAGAAAGTCTCCAGATTTAAATAAAGCTTTCTTATGGCATTGTAGACTGGGTCACATCAATGAGAGAAGGTTGACTAAGTTGCATAGAGAAGGATATTTGGACACGTTCGAATATCAAACTTATGACACTTGTCAATCTTGTCTCAAAGGAAAGATGACAAAGACTCCATTCACTGGACAAGGAGTAAGAGCGAGCGAGCTCTTAGGACTCATACACAGCGATGTATGCGGGCCAATGTCTACACATGCGAGAGGTGGTTATTCCTATTTCATTACTTTCACGGATGATTACTCAAGATACGGATTCATTTATCTGATGAAACATAAATCCGAGGCTTTTGAGAAATTCCAAGAGTATAAGAATGAAGTAGAAAACCAAACCGGCAAAAGTATAAAGACACTTAGATCTGATCGAGGTGGTGAATACTTGAGTGCCGAGTTCCTAGGTTACCTAAAAGAGAAAGGAATTCTCTCTCAGCTTACTCCTCCATACACTCCACAGCATAACGGTGTATCGGAGAGACGGAATCGAACCCTATTGGATATGGTACGATCCATGATGAGTAATGCTGAGTTACCGCGATCTTTCTGGGGTTATGCGCTAGAATCAGCGGCATATCTTTTGAACATGGTACCTACCAAGACTGTGCCTACCACTCCATATCAGATGTGGAGTGGGAAGAAACCCCATCTACAGTATGTAAAGATTTGGGGATGTCCAGCTTTTGTTAAAAAGCAGCATGTGGACAAGCTCGAGGCACGATCAGTAAAATGTTTGTTTGTGGGATATCCAAAGCACTCCAGGGGATATCTATTCTATTACGCAGAGGAACAGAAGGTATTTGTTTCTCGTAATGCCCATTTTCTAGAACATCAGTTTTTAGAAAAGGAATCAAGTGGGAGCGAAATAGAACTGGAAGAAATTCCAGAACCACAAACTACTGCTGAAAGTTTGGTAGAACCAGAGGTTCAAGAAGAACAGAACATTCCCGCACCCCTCCGCAGGAGTAGTAGGCCGTCTCGTCCGCCTGAGAGATACTACGGTTTTCTCATAGATGGGGATAGAGAGGATTGCATCATAGATGATGATGAACCTACTGACTTCAGGCAGGCCATCCAGAGCGGCGACTCGGTACGATGGCTAGATGCAATGCGGACCGAAATGGAGTCCATGTACACCAACAAAGTATGGACTTTGGACTTTGCTCCAGATGGGGTAAAACCCATAGGATGCAAATGGATCTTCAAGAAAAAGATTGGTGTAGATGGACAGGTAGAAACCTATAAGGCTAGACTTGTAGCAAAGGGTTTTCGTCAAAGACCTGGTTTGGACTATGACGAAACTTTTTCTCCAGTGGCTATGCTCAAATCCATTCGGGTCCTTCTTGCTATTGCTGCCTTCCATGATTATGAAATCTGGCAGATGGACGTAAAGACGGCTTTTCTGAATGGAAATTTAGAAGAGAGCGTCTATATGGATCAGCCAGAGGGTTTCAATCAGAGTGGGAGCAGCGGGAAAGTATGCAAGCTGCTTAAGTCCATTTATGGACTAAAGCAGGCATCGCGGAGTTGGAACATCTGTTTTGATGAGACAGTCAAAGAATATGACTTTATCAAAAATCCAGATGAACCGTGCATATATAGTAAAGTTGTGGCCAGAAGTGTCGTATTCCTCGTCTTGTACGTGGATGACATTCTATTGATAGGAAATGACATTCCTATGCTACAATCTGTCAAAGGATTCTTGTCACACAGGTTCTCCATGAAAGACCTGGGTGATGCCTCTTACATTCTGGGGATCCGGATCTATCGTGATAGATCCAAGAGGATGTTGGGACTTTCGCAGTCCAGGTATATCGACACTGTACTGAAAAGATTCAGTATGGAAGATTCTAAGCGCGGTAATCTACCGGCTTGTCACGGAATCACCCTCTCCAAAGAGATGTCTCCCAAGACTGATTTGGAAAGGGAACGCATGTCTATTATACCCTACGCTTCTGCGGTAGGCTCTATAATGTATGCGATGTTGTGTACCAGACCAGATGTAGCTTACGCACTGAGCGTGGTAAGCCGGTATCAGTCAGACCCAGGGGAGAAACACTGGATAGCAGTAAAGAACATTCTCAAGTACCTGAGGAGGACTAAGGAGATGTTCTTGGTTTACGGCGGAAAAGACCTCAGGTTGGAGGCCTTTGCTGATTCCGGCTTCCAGAGTGATAAGGACGATTCCAAGTCCATGTCGGGTTATGTCTTTACCCTCAATGGAGGGGCGGTGTGCTGGAAGAGCTCCAAGCAGGACACCGTTGCTGACTCGACGATGGAAGCGGAGTATATAGCTGCTTGCGATGCCGCAAAAGAAGCAGTCTGGATGAAGAAGTTCCTAACAGAACTTCAGGTGGTTCCTACCATAGTTGATCCAATACCTCTGTATTGCGACAACAACGGAGCTATAGCTTTAGCGAAGGAACCAAGGTCCCATCAGAAGTCCAGACACATCTTAAGGCGGTATCACCTGATCAGGGAGATCATTGATCGTCAGGAGATCGAGGTTCGGAGAGTAGCTTCAGAAGAGAACATTGCTGATCCATTCACGAAGGCCCTTCCTCAGATTCAGTTCGAGAGGCTACTCGAGATCATTGGTCTACGATATGCCAGTACATGGCCCTAGTGCAAGTGGGAGATTGTTAGTGTTTATGCCCTAGAAGGCCATTACTGTATCATACTAGCTTGTATATTACTTAATGGAAGCTTGGGATATTCACATGTATATAACAGTCTTGCTAAACATGGTAGTATGCTACTTGGTTTTTCTATCTTAATATGTGAGTATACGTATTGATAGAGCTCTTAGGATCTTGCTTGTCTACCAGCGTTGTGATGGCAGTCACACTAGTGGGGGCTGGGTAGTCTACAAGCACATCCTTATTCAGGTCCCTGGTCGTTGGATTATCGAGACAGAGCATCGATACTCCGGAGTAGACTAGTGTGTACGCTTCTCATCCCAGTTGGGGAGATGGTCTGTCCCACAGCCATCAGTACGTCGTACTGGAGATAGTATACAGGTGCTCGTTAGGTTACGGGTACACCGGACAGGACTCACAGGGAACTGTTGGTTGGTTTGATACCAGTCGTCAGTGAACAGTTCCCAGGTGACATGAGTACAGCGTAGTCCGCAGACTTGACACTGCTACTTCGCCTCGAGTGTGTCCCACTGTTCTTAGATTGCTACCCTACCACGGCTCTATGAAGTCGTGCAAACAGGTAGCAGTTGGGTGCAGTCCCGAGCACTTGGAGGCAGTGGCGGTTAGACAGGATTCGTCCCTCCCGGTATTGGGAGTAGATATCGTGCTGTGTCAGAGAGCCATTACGCAAAGTCCCTGGCCAGGGCAAGCGAGATTTACTGGTAGGTTCCAGTAGTTTCTCAGGGTGTGATGGGCTTCACTCCGACACGACTTATACCGCTATTAGGGGACTGACGCTTGCCGCCCCCCTAGGCCCGATATGCGATAGTCTTGGACGAACGGACCGGACTGTATGGAGATTGTCACATCAGACTCAGTAGGAGTTCGGATGGGTTTACTCATCGGCCTTCTTATCGACAACTACCTGGGGACCGTTACGTACAGCTAGTGCCGCTTGCGGTCTGTGGTTAAACCCACTGCCAGCGTAGTAGTCGAGTCTCTAGAGTCCCACACAGAGAGTTTCCTACTCCAGGCGAAACGATATAGAGGTTGCATGGTTTTGCGACAAAGGGTTCGGACGCATACGTGCGTTTACGCGCGTACGACTTTCGGACAGTTTTTACCAGTCGGCTTTGGTTTAAGCCAGTTACTGGTATCCGGTTATTGGATTTTTACAGTCTAAAGTTTTTCCGTATTTTTACGGATCGGAGGGGCGTTCTCGTAATTACTCGAGAAGCTTCTAGAAGATGTGACTAAGGAGGTTTGTTTTGGAAAGAGAGTGAGTCATAGTGGTGATTCATTCACTTCATTAATGCTCATTTATTGCTTAATGACTCATGTTAATGAATCATCACAAGATATTTTGTGAAGCATGCTTATTCATTTCCTTTATTGATTTATTGAAAATAAGAATGCTTCATAATATTATGATACACTCTCTCTCTTCTCTCATTATCATATCACACATTCTCTCTCCTCAAGCTCTCATCTTCTAACCCTAATCCTTAATCCTCATGTGTTGAGATCAAAGGATTAGTTAGACTAAACAATCCATAACCTTCACTCTATATCATCCTCTCATCTTTGATTAGCAATCAAAGTTGATTAGTTACCTCAAGTTAGAGGTTTAGCTTGGAGTTTTGCTCTCGGGTGGATCGTCTACTACCTAGAGAAGGCCGAGGAGAACAAAGGAGGACGTAAAGAAGAAGGACCGGTTTCATTAGGTATAATCCCTAATCACTTGTGAGATGAAACTATAGAATACGGTTATTTAGAGTTTAGCTTCGATTCAAGCGGTTAGTCGATGTTCGTTGTTTAAACTTGATAAGTTTTTGTAAATTCCGCCTCCCCATAAATACTGGGGTGTACTACATCGACTTACAACCCGGGTATTGAGCGATCAGAAGAGAACAACCGAACCTGCTACAACTCCCGTCGAGCCAACCGGCAACACTTCCCGTACAGTCCGGTCTCCTCGTCTAATATGTCGCATATCAAGTCTAGGGGTGGTAAACGTCAGACCCCAATAACCGATAAGTCATGCCGATGTGAGGCTCATAACGGGTCGAGAAACTACTGGTAACACTTACCAGCAAATCTCTGAATCAGCCCTGGCCAGGGACTTTCCTTTTACGGCCAATCGAGCACAGCGCAACATCAACCCCCAATACCGGGAGAGACGAAACCCCTCCTATCGCTCATTGCCTCCTGTGACTCGGGACTGTACCCAAAAACCACCGTTTTGCACGCCCTCATGGACGTGGTAAGTTGGAAATCAAAGCACAGTGGGAATCACACAAGACACTATGACGATCTCGGGTCTACAGACTAACCTGCACAAGTGTCACATGAGAACTGCCATCTGACGTGAGGTATAATACCATCTGGGAGTTCTCGGCGAGTCCGTCCAGTGTACCCAGTCTCCACTGAGCACCCGTATACCATCTCTGATGTCAAATACCAATGGATATAGGATCATCCATCGCCCATCTCATGGGTCGAGATGCGTATACGCTAGTCAACACTGATATATCGATGCCCCGTCTCGATACACCCACGACTAGGGACGAAGAAGGATGTACTTATGGACTGCCATGTGCCCTGTAGTATGATCATCATCATAGTCCAGGTAGTCAAGTACACATCCTAAGGGCTTTACCGACATGTAACTATAAGACAGTATAAAGAGACTAGTATACATGTTAAGATAAAGAGCAACCAGATAGCATACTATCATATCGAGCAAGAAAGTCATCTCTATATATGTCCAAGCATCCAATATAATTTACATCAACTGTACAATACTGGCCTCTACGGTATACATACAACTAACAATCTCCCACTTGCACTAGGGCTAGCTGCTGTAGTATCGCATACCGAGCATCCCGAAGAGTCCCTCAAACTGTATCTGGGGAATGTCCTTCGTGATTGGATCCGCTGTGTTATTCTTTGTGTCAACCCTCCTGACCTCGATCTCCCGGCGATCAACTATCTCCCGGATCAGGTGATACCGCCTCAGAATATGCCTGGATCGCTGATGGTACCTGGGTTCCTTGGCCAAAGCCACCGCCCCATTGTTATCACAATACAAAGGTATTGGATGCTCAATGGATGGAACCACTCCAAGTTCAGTAATGAACTACTTGATCCAGACAGCCTCTTTGGCAGCATCGTTGGCAGCGATGTATTCAGCCTCCATCGTCGAGTCTGCCACGGTTTCCTGCTTGGAACTCTTCCAGCTAACCGCCCCTCCGTAAAGGGTAAAGACAAATCCTGACTGCGACTTAGAGTCGTCCTTATCACTCTGGAAGCTCGAATCGGTAAAGGACTCCACTTGGAGTTCTCCGTTACCATACCCCAAGAGCATCTCTTTAGTCCTTCGTAAGTACTTGAGAATGCTCCTCACAGCTGTCCAGTGACTCTCTCCAGGATCAGCTTGATACCTACTCACTACACTTAGTGAGTATGCTACATCGGGTCTGGTACACAGCATCGCGTACATGATAGAGCCTACAGCCGAAGCATAGGGTATCTCTTGCATGCGAGCTCTCTCCAAATCAGTTTTGGGAGACATCTCTTTGGAGAGAGTGACTCCAGAGATCGTTGGTAAGTTCCCACATTCTTCCATACTAAACCTCTTTAGTATGGTGTCAATGTACCTAGATTGGGACAATCCCAATATCCGTTTGGATCTATCTCTTTAGATCCAAATTCCCAATATGCAGGAGGAATCACCAAGATCTTTCATTGAGAATCTTTGTGATAAGAAGAGCTTGACCGATTGCAGCATAGGAATATCATTTCCTATCAAGAGTATGTCGTCTACGTACAATATGAGGAAGACAACCTTACTCTCTGCCACCTTCTTGTAGATACAAGGTTCATCTACGTTTTTGACGAAATCAAACTCTTTGATAACGACGTCAAAGCAGATGTTCCAACTCCGCGACGCTTGCTTTAACCCATAAATGGATTTAAGCAGCTTGCACACCTTCCCGCTGCTCCCACTATCTACGAAGCCCTCTGGCTGAGTCATGTACACGCACTCTTCTAAATCACCGTTTAGAAAGGCGGTCTTAACATCCATTTGCCAGATTTCATAATTATGATATGCAGCGATGGCAAGCATGATCCGGATGGATTTAAGCATAGCCACTGGAGAAAAGGTCTCGTCATAGTCCACACCTGGTCTTTGACGAAAACCCTTTGCTACAAGTCTAGCTTTGAAAGTCTCCACTTTCCCATCTACACCAAGTTTTTTCTTGAAGATCCACTTGCTCCCAATGGGTTTTACCCCTTCAGGAACATTTTCCAAAGTACATACTTTGTTGGTGTACATGGATTCCATCTCGGACCGCATAGCATCCAGCCATTTCACTGAGTCCCTACTCGTGATGGCCTGCTCGAAGCTAGTTGGGTCATCATCTTCCATGATGCAATCCTCTCTCCCACCGTCAATGAGAAAACCGTAGTATCTCTCAGATGGACGAGAAACCCTACTAGATCGGCGGAGAGGCTGGGGCTCGTCGGGCACTACTGAATCATCTGGTTCTTCTAAATCATCAGTTGTAGTTTGTGGTGCTGGAACCTCTTCCAGCTCTACCTCTTTGCCACTAATTTCTTTTGCAAGAAATTCACTTTCCAAAAAGGTGGCATGTTGAGCAACAAACATTTTTTGTTCCTCAGCTTGGTAGAAAAAATATCCTTGAAAATTCTTTGGATATCCCACAAACTTGCAAAGAACTGATCGTGCCTCGAGTTTGTCCGGATTTTTCTTTTTGACATAGGCCGGACAACCCCATATCTTAATTCTTTTAAAATATGGTCTCTTCCCACTCTATATCTCATATGGTGTGGTAGGTACAGATTTAGACGGAACCAGATTCAATAGGTATATGGCTTTCTCAAGCGCATATGCCCAAAAGGAAATAGGTAACTCAGCATTGCTCATCATTGAGCGCACCATATCTAATAGGGTGCGGTTCCTCCATTCCTATATACCGTTGTGCTGTGGTGTATAAGGAGGAGTAAGCTGAGAGAGAATCCCATTCTCTTTTAGATAATCTAGGAATTCAATGCTTAAGTATTCACCTCCTCGATCAGATCGAAGAATTTTAATACTTTTGCCCGTTTGGTTCTCTACTTCATGCTTATATTCTCTGAATTTCTCAAAATCTTCAGACTTGTGTTTCAACAGGAACACATGCCCGTATCTAGAGAGATCGTCAGTAAATGTAATGAAGTAGGAAGAACTGTTCCTGGCGTGTGTAGACATAGGACCACATACATCACTATGTACCAGTCCTAAGAGTTCAGTAACTCTTTCTCCGTGTCCACTAAACGGAGTTTTGGTCATTTTTCCTTTGAGACATGAATGGCAAGTGTCATAAGATGATAATTTGAATGAATTCAAGTATCCATTCTTATGTAACTTAGCTAGCCATGTCTCATAGATATGGCCAAGTCTACAGTGCCACAAGATGGATTCGTTCATTTCTGAGTTTTTGCTCTTGTGTGTGTTTTGTATATTGAGGACTGTATTTTGATTGAGAATGAATATGCCATTATGTAACGAGCCTGATGCAATCAACTTTTGATCTAGAAATATGTTCATAACATTATCCTTTACTACAAAATTATATCCTTCTTTATTTAATAAAGAAACTGATATAATGTTGCACATCATGTTCGGTATATAATAGCACTCATTCAGAATTAGTGTATCACCACTTGGTAATACCAGGTGATATTTGCCAACTGCTTTGGCTGCAACATTTGCCCCATTACCTACTTGAACGGAATGATCACCTTTTCCCAGTTCTCTACCTTTACGTAGCCCATGTAAAGTTTTACATATGTTGGATCTTGATCCGGTGTCCAATACCCAGGACGTAGGGTGAACTGAGAAACAATTATCAATAACTAATACACCTGAAGAAGATTCATCAACATGCATGTTCTTTCGGGCGGCGTGAGAATCTAGATATTCTCATATTCCCTGTTCAGTCTTATAACTCTTATAAGAAAGAACGGGTCCAACGTTCCCCAGCATAGCATAACATGCGGGTTCGGTCAATACATCCATATTATTATCTTGATTAAGGCATGACATGGTCGCTACCTGGAGAGAGAGAGAAGAAAAACACTTTAGCGTATGCTCTTGCAAGATCAGCTTGGTTATTATCTTATCTAATCAGGATGGCTCCCACTGTTTTTATCAAATCTTCCTTCAAACCCTAAAAGGAAAGACTAGCCGGGATTAATTACACCCTACAACTTCGCCGATCTTTCAGCCAGGCCAGTGTCGGTACTTTGAGGGAGGTTCCCCGTGCTTTCGCACGGACCTAATTAAAGTAAACTCATTTTCCCAGAGGCGTAACCCCGTTGAGACCTTTCTAGACACCTACTTCATCGGCTAATTGTCATGTGTAAACTCTCCCGGGAGTAACAATTACTCACAGTGGGTATCGGGATCCAACTATCTCATAGAAGGTATGCAATCTCATTGCAAATTTCAACACTTGAAATTCCCGATAATGTTTTGCCCCTAGTGATCAATGACCTTGACTGAGTCAACAAACCATAAATCGCAAGTCAAGTTCAACCCGTACATTTCTCGATTGAATTAAACCCACCCGTATGACCCTTGACTGAGTCAACAAGGCCGTGCGAATGCCCTAATCCAATCACATCTCATTATGTAACATATAAACACTATTTAGCTACCGTACACTACGCCTTGACTAAGTCAACAAACATAGCACGAATACTAAATAATATCTATCTGAAATGACGGAGGGCTACGTAGGTTTTTCAGAAAACAATAAGAGTAATGAACTTGATATCGTTGTAGAATCGAATGAATTTTGAAATGGAGTGATTTTGAGGCTTTTATTAGTTTTGCTAAAGAGGTCACTCCCGTTGAAGGGATCTCGGCTCTTTCCTCATCGAATAAGGTGCGGGATATATCATATATATCACTGTGCAAAGCGAAACTCCAAAGGCAGTCAAAAGTCAAACCGAGTGTTGTAGCATCTGCCAGTTTTGCTAAAGAGGTCACTCCCGGTGAAGGGATCTCGGCTCTTTCCCCATCGAATAAGATGCAGGGTATATCATATATACCGCTATGCAAAGCAATACTGTAGCTACCCTTTTTATTTTAAAATTTGATTCTACAACATCTTTTAGGTTTCTTTTCTTTCATTAATCACATTAATGAAGTCCCATCATTTAAGTCACCTAAACATCACAGATAAATACTACGTACACTTATGCCATCCGCATTCGCCTCGATGTCCCCTCATGCACTGTTAGGTAACTAACGGCAGAGCAGGGCAGGGCTAGCACGGGTGTAAAACATAAGTAACGCCTATATAATATATCATATATACTATATACTGTATCCATCATAGAACATATCTAATGATCACATCACAGATATCGCAGCAGAAACATAGATATAATGTGGGATATACTAGGACGTCCGTATTTAGTATTTAGCCAACAATAGAAAATACGGATTCCACAGTCGCGATGAATAGCCAAGCCCACACCCTGGACCCCTACGAGAGCGACAAGCGACCCTACCAATTCTGGAGTTTAAGAGACCCGGTCTCGACTCCTCGAGATGGCCTCCCATTGAACCCCAGAACCCGGTCACCTGTGCTCCCCTCCTTGGGTCCATCCTAATACGGAAAAGTAAATAATATACAACACAGGTGGCATCGACCTCAACCCGGAAGTGCCCCAAATAAAAGAATATTACATTACATTTGAATTTACATGAATGAAAATTTAAAACTCTCATCTCACATAAAACCCCCCCGGCTATTCAATCGCGACAATCCTGCACACCATATCTCAGCAACACATAATATCTCATATCATCAACGTAAGTAAGTATGCGTACCCCAATTGTCGTTGATGTATAGCAACGAAACCGGCGATATCGACATACTACACTTACGGTCACAGAAAAGAAAGTGTAAAACTGCAATATCTGGAATCCACATTCTCTTTAGACATCGTAAATGCGAAATATCACATACTTCGTATTTCATGACTAACTATATGAATTCCGCATATTGCATCACGTTCCAGATAAATAGACGGTATTAAAGTTTTCGAACGAACGATCAAATATCCAAGATTCATTAAAGCTCAACACTTGAGCGGAGTTCAAAAACCCGGAGTGTGACACAGTGGTAGTGGTCCAGCCGTAGAAGGGTCAAGCCAACGCCTCACATGTGGCACGCCGTACTGCCCCAAACCCTAAGGTTCAAAAGGCAGTTCAAGACGGTCACATAATCGAATTAAGGTTTGTTGTCTTCTAGAGGGTCCACCACAAACAAACTTGCACGTATTTCCGAAAGATTTTAAACCCCGTGAAAAATGAGCAAATGATTCTCGTTCAAACACTTCAATACATTCTAATTTATCCGGAAAGGTCACGAAATCAAAATTCCGATCGAATCGACAAGTCCAAAACCATCTCCAGAATTTACAGAACTAAATTCAGATTAAAAATACTCCAAAACAATATACAAGTAGTGTAATTAGTTACTGTACAAAAACCACACCATGATCCAACAGAACGGCGGCGGAACCGCGGCCTAAGCAGGCTATTGCCGCGGTTCCGCGGTCGAATTAACAGATCATGTCTTCGTTTTTTACAGAAACTCTTATATTTACCTGCTGGATTTTTTGCATATTTTTAATTCTGAAAATAACCAGTTTTTGAAAAATGTCCAGAGAGCACCAAAAAACCGTATTTTCCGATTCGATCGGAGTTTTAACTTCGTTAAAGTGTCGCTAAATGTTCTAGGTTGGCTCTGATACCAATGTTGGGTTAGCCTAGCACCACATGAAGGGTTTGGAAGCATCACATGAACCAAAGATTGAATTTTTAGGGTGCTAAGTTAACGAACATAGAATCGTTCCTAGAAAAATTAGGGTTTCAACATCTTGCATATCATCATATGAAAGAAAAGCTAGGGTTTAGAGAGTACATGTCACGACCCAAGTTTGGATGTGACCGGCACTTAGATTAGTATCATATCTAAAGATATGTACAAGTCCAAGTAAGCCGAAAACCAAGATCAATTACCTTATTGCGGAATTATTTATAAAAATTTAGTTTTTAAGTAGAAATCTCAAGTTATGAATTTAATTCAGTAAACAATTAATAAGGTTAAGTTTAGTTGCATTCCGAGTTGGAATCAACAATATTAATAATAAACATGAATATACATATAATGAACATCACTGAATCTCATAAAAAAAAAGCTATGAAACTGATCAACCGATCACAACTGTATATATATATACCATCTCTCATTTCTAAGTCAAAATACAAGTCTGATGGAGTCTTACTAGATACAAACTACAAAATGGAAGGTTACTACATATATAACCTACCTATCAAAAGATGGAAAACAGCTGCAAAAGTATCTCCGTCTCGCAACTACCCGTCCACTTTATCCCTGCAAGGAACTGTGGCACAACGGGGATGAGTTGCCAACTCAGTGAATACGACAAACATATAACGGCGAATAAAGTAAATATGCCGATTCATAATTAATATCAACAATGATGAACATGATGCATACTAACATGTAGAAGCATAAATCTGTAATGTTCCATATATAAATCCAAAACTGAAATCTCATCAATTGTTTTCCAAATATGATTCATTTCCTTTCCGTGTCCATCATCGACACAAATCTTCGGTATTTCATCAGGCATCATTCCCCGAATGATCCTGTCAATCCATAACACCGGTCGGTATATCCCAGATATCCGCCGTGTTTACCACTGACTCCGGTATCGGGTATCCTCGCTAGGCTCACCGCCTACACTGCGGCCCCTGCCCCTCGGCCCCGACCGGGTCCACCATGATCCGGCTGTATAGCTACCCCACCCAGCTCGGATATACGTAATAAATTCCGCAACCGTATAGCTACCCCACCCGGTTCGGAATAAAACCAAATCAAAAAAAACGACATTCATGGTGGACTTGTCACAATCATCATTAAAAATCCTGGATTTATGTAATAGCATTTAAAACTCAAAACCATAAATCCTCAATTCTGCATTTATCGCATGTATAACATAAAACAGGCATAAAGTAACCTGATGTCAATGATGCAATCAACCATTATATTAGATATATGAAATACGATGTCATCTATTTTAACAATATGACAATTAAGTGTATGTGACATGGCAATATCGACGAGGTGTGTGTAGCATATAAAATGTGCGCGTGGCATGACTCGTCGATAATTGTGAAGTGTTCTAACAACTAAGCAATGTATAAGTATTTTAATGAATGAAATTCTAACATTTAAACATGATGATATGAATATCACATTAAGTAAAACCATGGGCGAAACACGCCATCTTTACCAAATTCCCCGGTAGATGTTTAGTCTACTCACCGGAAAGTCGAATCTACTCCGGAATCGCTAATCCTTTCCCTTTCCTCGCGACTTCCGTACTTCTCGTATCCGCGTCTAAATATACCAATTTAACGTATATAAGCAAACGGCTATTCCGATATAACGGACATAGAAACACGCTAACCCCCATAAGTTACATACTATCTGATCTTTTCAAGTTATTAAACACTTAGTCTTACTGAATTTTAACCCTAATCTGTACTGGTTCAGAACTTAAAACGCGACATGATTTAGTCGTGTCGTATTTAGTGTTTTACGATTCCTTTTCCGATATATCTTCCCAGATTTAGACCACAGTGAAACTAATTAAAATCAACAGTACCAAAACATTCTAAATTGTATACTGTAGACTACCCAATTGACCAAACCCCCAAAGCCACCAACATGGCCGGCGACGCCGGCCAAATCCCCTCTGTCGCCGGCCCAAAACCGGCCCCCTCCAGTCGTTTTCTTGTGGTGTGTTCTACTGGATTCCTACATCATTTCTACTCTGTTGAATTTATTTAATTATGTTCCAGATTAAAGCAGATTTTAACAGACTCTGAATTTAGCTAAATACGATATTATGTGACCTATCTAAACTTTAGTTAATTAAACTACAGAGCTTATCTCTACTATGTTTAAGAAAATTACCCTCCTAATTTGCTGTAGGAATAACCCTCCAAGGATCTACAAGCCCCTCCTAGCTTGATGATGAGCCATCTCCATGATCAAGCTCCCTCTTCTTCTTCCTCCTCTTGTTCTTCTCTTTTACTCTTTTACTTTTCTTTTCTTTTAATTTCCCTTCAGTTTTGATTTAGTTTCAGAACTGAAATTATGTTATATAGGTGAGAGGAGGGAGGGATAAGGGAAGGTGGAGGTGTCAATGAAGGAGTGTGCATGATTCATGCAAGAAGGAGGTGGAAATGAGAGGGTGCTCATGCAAGCATGAGGTGGTTTTTCTTTATCTTTTATTTTCTTTTGATTTATTTTGAATTTGAATTCAGAACTGAAATGATAACCCTTATTCATTTAAACCCTTTACAAAACCCTATTTACACACAACCTAACTTTGCAATTCAACCCCTCACAACTAGCTTATTATAAAACACATCTTTTATTAAAATGAAGCTAAAATTTTCATTAAAACCCTTATAACTTATTTATATTACATTCTAAAATTCTAATTTAATTTGTATTACAATTAACTTATGAAGATTGACATGTTTGATTTTAACCATTTTGTGATTTATCAGCTTATTCTTAATTTAATTAAATTTATTTATTTCTAGGTTTTTCCTAATTGTTACAGTACAACCTTTATAGCTCCCTACGCTAGACTCCTCGGCTACTTGGGGTTTGAAAAAGCTCCGCTTGAACTCCTCTAGGTCACCGATGATCCACCCGGAGTCCGCTTTGTCCAAGCTAGCAACTTCACCCGGTCAAGAGAACGAAATGAAGCTAACACTCCAAACAAGTGGGCTAGACTTGTGTAGAATGGTGTTGTGGTTCTCTTTCTCACTTCAAAATCCTAACTTGATGTATATATTGCTTACTACAAAAATCTAGTGAGCAAATGAGAGAGGAAGAAGAAGATGATGGCTATAATTTATTTTTTTAACAAGAGTGAAAAGAATAACCCTTGTCCAAAGAAAAAGAAAATATATCAATATATATTTTCTTGTTCTCATCTCAAAACATGGTTTAAACAATGAATATATTATTAAACTTGAGTTAAAACACAAAAGGAAAGTTTACCCAAGGTTAAAAGGTGGGTGAGAATGGTTAGGTCAAAAGAAGAGTGTAGAAACAAATCAATCATAACCATTTTCTTTTTCCTTTTTGTTTAGAATCAAATGTAATAAAATCCATATTTAAAACCATGGTGTGAGTCTTATATTGCCACCATTTCCATGTATATACAACCATGAAGGATGTATGTATGTATGTATGTGTGAATCTACATCCATACATGCATGAATCTAAAAAGAGAACATACATGCATGCATACATCCATCAAGTAGAAGAAAGGATTTCTAGTGAGAAACTAATGGTTAAATGATAAATCAACACTTGATTTATCAATCCGGTCATATCACATGTGACCCTAACAAAAAGCAAGCCGCCCGATCAATATACGGTATCGTATACTCGCATTTTAATCGGGTCCATGCGCATATCGCATACGCGCACCACAACGTTTCGCCTGGACTAGGTAACTCCATTGCGGGACTCTAAGACTCGTCAATACGCCGGCAATGGGTGATGATCATATCAAGCACCCCCAAGCCGCAAGCGGTCAGCTAAACGTAACGGCCACCCGGGTATTGAGCGATCAGAAGAGAACAAGCGAACCTGCTACAACTCCCGTCGAGCCAACCGACAACACATCCCAAACAGTCCGGTCTCCTCGTCTGATATGTCGCATATCAATTCTAGGGGTGGTAAACGTCACACCCCAATAACCGATAAGTCGTGCCGATGTGAGGCTCATAACGGGTCAAGAAACTACCGGTAACACTTACCAGCAAATCTCTGAATCAGCCCTGGCCATGGACTTTCCTGTTACGGCCAATCGAGCACAGCGCAACATCAACCCCCAATACCGGGAGAGACGAAACCCCTCCTATCGCTCATTGCCTCCATGTGACTCGGGACTGTACCCAAAAACCACCGTTTTGCACGCCCTCATGGACGTGGTAAGGTGGAAATCAAAGCACAGTGGGAATCACACAAGACTCTATGACGATCTTGGGTCTACAGACTAACCTGCACAAGTGTCACCTGAGAATTGCCATCTGACGTGAGGTATAATACCATCTGGGAGTTCTCGGCGAGTCCGTCCAGTGTACCCAGTCTCCACTGAGCACCCGTATACCATCTCTGATGTCAAATACCAATGGATATGGGATCATCCATCGCCCATCTCATGGGTCGAGAAGCGTATATGCTAGTCTACACTGGTATATCGATGCCCCGTCTCGATACACCCATGACTAGGGACGAAAAATGATGTACTTATGGACTACCATGTCCCCACTAGTATGATCCTCATCATAGTCCAGGTAGTCAAGTACACATCAGAAGGGATTTCCCGACATATAACTATAAGACGGTATAAAGAGACTAGTATACATGTTAAGATAAAGAGCAACCAGATAGCATACTATCATATCGAGCAAGAAAAACATCTCTATATATGTCCAAGCATCCAATATAATATACATCAACTGTACAATACTGGCCTCTAGGGCATACATACAACTAACAACATCATCCTCAACCCGGAAGTTCCCCAATAAAAGAATATTACATACATTAAAATTTTACATGAATGAAAATTAAAACTCTCATTCATATAAAACCCCCGGCTATTCAGAACAAGACAATCCAATAAAACATATCATAGCAACACATAACATTACATGTCATCAACGTAAGTAAATATGCGTATCCCAATTGTCGTTGACATATAGCAACGAAACCGGCGATACACCACATATTACACTTACGGTCGCAGAAATGATATTGTCAAACTACAACATTTGGAATCCACAATCACCTTAGACATCATAAACCCGAAATATCACATACTTCGGATTTCATGCCTAACTATATGAATTCCACATATTGCATCACATTCCACAAATAGATAGACGATGTTAAACATTCCGATCGAATCAACAAACACCCAAAATTTCCCAAAAAGCTCAACACTTGAGCGCAGTTTAAAAATATTCAGCACATGCCACAGTACCAATGGACCAATCGTAGAAGGGTCAACCCTTACCTCACCTATGGCGCCGTGGAACCACCGCAAACCCTAGGGTTTGGCGGCGGTTCTTATGGTCATAGAATCGAGTAAGGGTTTTGTTCTTCTAGAGGGCCCACCACATTACTTGCATGATATTTAAATGTTCTTTAACTCGGAAAAAATCCAACTCTTGGAAAATTTTCCGGCAAGGGTTAAAGTGGGTATTTGATATCCGTTAGAACTTTTTAATGCCGTCTATGTTAGTTATATGTATTCCCTAGAGGCCATTACTATACATGAGATGTATATAGTAGTGGATGCTTGGACATATATAGAGAGGACTTTCTTGCTTGACATGATAGTATGCTATCTGGTTACTCTTTACCTTAACGTGTACACTGATTGTCTCTCTGTTACATGTTGGTAAAGCCCTTAGGATGTGTACTTGACTACCTGTACTATGATGCAGATCATAGTAGTGGGGACATGGTAGTCTATAAGTACATCCTTCAAGGTCCCTAGTCGTGGGTGTATCGAGACGGGGCATCGATATACCAGAGTAGACTAGCGTATGCCTTCTCGACCCATGTAGATGGGCGATGGATGATCCCATATCCATTGGTGTTTGACATCAAAGATGATATACGGGTGCTCAGTGGAGACTGGGTATACTGGACGGACTCGCCGAGAACTCCCAGATGGTATTATACCTTACGTCAGATGGCAGTTCTCTGGTGACACTAGCATAGGTTAGTCTGTAGACCCGAGATCGTCATAGAGTCTTGTGTGATTCCCACTGTGCTTTGATTTCTACCTTACCACGTCCAAGAGGGCATGCAAAATGGTGGTTTTGGGGTACAGTCCCGAGTCACATGGAGGCAATGAGCGATAGGAGGGGTTTCGACACTCCCGGTATTGGGGGTTGATGTTGCGCTATGCTCGATTGGCCATAACAGGGAAGTCCGTGGACAGGGTTGGTTTAGAGATTTACTGGTAAGTGTTACCGGTAGTTTCTTGACCCGTTATGAGCCTCGCATCGGTATGACTTATCGGTTATTGGGGTCTGACGTTTACCACCCCTAAACTTGATATGCGACATATCAGACGAGAAGACCGGACTATACGGTAGTGTCACTGTCAGGCTTTTTGCAGGAGTTGGAGCGGGCTTGCTTGCTGATCTTCTGATCACTCAATACCCGGGTAGCCGTTATGTCCAGCTAGTACCGCTGACGGCTTGTGGGTGCTTGATATGATCATCACCTACTGCCGGCGTATTGACGAGTCTTTAGAGTCCTACATAGAGCTTTTACTAGCTCAGGCAAAATGAAATAGGAGCGCATATGTGATATGTGCGGGACCGAGAATAATGCGTGTATGTGATACCGTATTCTATTCTCACGACTATTGTATCAGCCGGTTATATGAGATATAGCCGGGTTATCGAATCAAGTGTTGATTCGATAAGTTGGTACATTTTGTGTTAGTCGGTTATATGAGATATAACCGGATTATTAAGTCAAGTGTTGATTTAATAATTTAGTGTATAATTGTATATGTGATATACTAATTTACATTAACTAACATTTGTTCACTTAAGCATTTTTTGTTTTTCTCACTTGTGCACAACTTAATATATATGTGATATATATTAATTTGTGTTCATTTTGTATCATGGTTGTTGATACACACTACATGAGTGTATGAGACATACACCATTATAATTATATTGGTTAGGTTTTTATATTTAAAGCAATTCTAAAAACAAATGGATAATGAGCTCATATGCATGAAGCTTCATGAAGCTTATAGTTGCATTGACTTAGTTCACTAGTTTTGTTTTACTTAAGATATTAATTAACCTAACCACTATAATTAGCCATGGTTATGTCTCTACATGAGTTAGTATATGATACCCACTCACCCATGGTTAGCTAACTCTCTCTTAATTAGTTTTCATTCTCATTTTGAGCTCATCTTCTTCTTCCTTCAATTTCTTTCTAGGGTTTGATAAAGAGAGAGACACATAGTGAGAAAAGAAATTCTTAAGTGCACCCATTTCCTATTTCATCATCCTCTACTAGACTAGCACTTTAGTTTAGGGTGTTTGCTTCACTAGTTCTCTAGTTAGTGAAGTAGAAACTTGAGTTCGTATTCCCTCGACGTAGATCATCTTTAGCCTCGAAGACTTCAAGCAATACCGTTGCAATCTTCTCATGGAGCCGTCCGAGAGTCCGGGAGTTCGATGATCGCAGCGAAGGTACTACAACAAGGAGCTTTAGAAGTAAAGGACCGATCTATAAAGGTTGTATTTCGTATTCACTTAGTGATAATTGTTATTTACTAGCATGTGTTAACCCTAATTATCTAGGAAAGATTTTGTTTAGAGTTATTCGGCACGGCTAAAATTTTAATCGGGCATGGTTGATGCCTTGTAGAACCTTCTTAGAGTGCCTAGTAACCCTAAAGTGGTATCAGAGCCTAGCTAGAGCATTAGGCGACGTGTTTACGAAGTTAAAACTCCGATCGAACTCCGATACGTCAATTTAACCCCCTCTCTGTACATTTTTTAAAACCTGTGATTTTTCTGAATTAAAAATACCTAAAAAAACCAGCAGGCAATTTAAAGAATAACAGTGAAAAACGATGACGTCATCTGTATGGACCGCCGCGGAACCGCGGCCGTACCATGCTTGGGACGCGGATCCGCGGCAGTAATGTTTGATTTGACAATTTTGTTTTCACAGTAATTCCCTTTTCTGCTTATATATTTTCTGGGTATTTTTTATTCTCACTCAAGTGTTAAGTGTTCTGGGGATTATTTTGTATTCGTTGATTCGATCGGAAAATTTAAATTCGTAATGTTTTCCGGATATTTAGAAAGTATTAATAAGTTCGAACGGATATCAATAACTCACTTTTTCCCGACCCGGGAAATTTCCAAGTGTTGGATTTTTTCCGTAGTTTAAGAACGTCTAAATCGTGCAAGTTACGCAATGGACCCTCTAGAAGACAACAAACCTTAACTCGATTATGTGACAGTCTTGAACTGCCTTTTGAACCTTAGGGTTTGGGGCAGTACGGCGTTGCCACATGTGAGGCGTTGGCTTGACCCTTCTACGGCTGGACCATTGGTACTGTGGCATGTGATGGATGTTTTTAAACTCCCCTCAAGTGTTGAGAACTATTTGGGAAAACTTGGGTGTTTGATCATTCGATCAGAAAGTTTAACATTGTCTATTTATCTGCAATGTGATACAATATTTGGAATCCACAAGTAGTTATGAGATAACTAATTTGGACGTTATGAACATAGCAGTTTAGTCTAAGATGATCGGTTGCCACGGGATTTTGATGCGATCAAAAATCCGTTGCAATCACGTAGCGTACGTGGATACTCGCCGGGTAAATTTAATAGAAAGCCATGCCCCATAGCCCCGACCAAGTGACTGTAGGAGAACCCCGTTGCCAAAAGCATCCGTTCGGGTGCTCGCGGCAGCGGTGTTCCGCCTTAGTGCACTTCGTCGACGGCATCCGGGGGTGCCGCCGTCGACTAAAGTTTGCGACGATCATTCGATCATATATCGGGAATCTTGTTGAATTGCCCGACTAGATATTGAAAAGTGTTTTCGATATAGAGACCAAAATGCAGGGTTTATAATTGTTAGACATCCGATGTCTAAATTTGTAGTTTTACACTTTCTTTTCTGCGACCATAAGTGTAATATGTGATATCGCCGGTTTCGTTGCTATATGTCAACGACAATTGGGATGCGCATATTTACTTACGTTGATGACATGTGATGTTATGTGTTGCTGGATATGTAATATTGGATCGTCGCGTTTTTGAATAAACGGGGATTTTATGTGAGATGAGGGTTTTTATTTTCATTCATGTAAAATTTAATATATGTAATATTCTTTTATTTGGGAACTTCCGGGATGAGTTTGATGTCACCATTTGTATATTATTTAGTTTTCCGCACTTGGTTAGACCCAAGGAGGAGAGCCCAAGTAACCGGGTTCTAGGGTCCAGTGGGAGACCAACTCGAGGAGTCGAGTCCGGGTCTCCTAACTCTAGATTTTGTAGGGTTGCTTGCCGCTCTCGTAGAGGTCTAGGGATGTGGGTTTGGCTATTCATCGCGACCGTGGAATCCGTGTTTTATAGAGGCTCAAAATAAAACACGGACGTCCTAGTATATCCAATGTTTCATATGATTCTTCTGCTGCGATATCTGTGATGTGATCATTTGATATGTTGTGATAGATATTGTATAAAGATATATGATATATTATATAGACGTTACTTATGTTTTACACCCGCGCTAGCCTGCCCCGCTCTGCCGTTAGTTACCTAACCTAACGGTGCACAAGGGGACATCGAGGCGAATGTGGATGGCATAAGTATACGTCGTATTTATCTGTGATGTTTAGGTGACTTAAATGATGGGACTTCATTAATATGATTAATGAAAGAAAAGAAACCTAAAAGATGTTGTAGAATCGAATTTTCAAAAACAAGTAGCAACAGTTCTTTCTTTGCATCGCGGTGTTCCTTGTAGAACATCCTGCACCTTATTCGATAAGGAAAGGGCCGAGATCCCTTCACTGGGAGTGACCCCTTTAGCAATAACTGGCAGATGCTACAACACTTGGTTGTATTTTGATTGCTTTTGGAGTTTTTGCTTTGCATAGCGATATATATGATATATCATGCACCTTATTCCATAAGGAAATAGCCGAGATCCCTTCACCGGAAGTGACCACTTTAGCAAAACTAGTAAAAGCCTCAAAATCACTCCATTTCAAAGTTCACTCGATTCAATAACGATATCAAGTTCATTACGCAATAGGTTTTCAGAAAAACCTGGCGTAGCCCTCCGTCATTTCAGATAAGTCCTACTTAGTATTCGTGCTACGTTTGTTGGCCTGAGTCAAGGCGTACTGTGCGGTAGCTAACTAGTATTTATCTGCTTATGCATATGTTGCAGATTGGATTAGGGTAGTCGTGCGACTTTGTTGACCTGCGTCAAGGGTCGTGCAGGTGGGTTTAATTCAATCAAGAAATGACGGGTTGAACTTGACTAGCACACTGTAGTTTGTTGGCCTTCGTCAAGGTCATGGGACGCTAGGGGAAAAAATATTATCGGAAATTTCAAGTGTTGAAATTTGCAATGAGATTGCATACCTTCTATGAGATAGTTGGATCCCGATACCCGCTGCGAGTAATTGTTACTCCTGGGAGAGTTTTACACAGTACAATTAGCTGATAAAGTAGGTGTCTAGGAAGGTGACAACGGGGTTACGCCTCTGGGAAAACGAGGTTTACTTTAATTAGGTCCGTGAGAAAGCACGGGGAACCTCCCTCAAAGTACCGACACTGGCCTAGCTGAAAGATTGGCGAAGTTGTAGGGTGTAATTAATCCCGGCTAGTCTTTCCTTTTAGGGTTTGAAGGAAGATTTGATAAAAACAGTGGGAGCCATCCTGATTAGATAAAATAATAACCAATCTGATCTTGCAAGAGCATACGCAGAGTGTTTTCTTCTCTCTCTCTCTCCAGGTAGCGACCATGTCACGCCTTAATCAAGATAATAATGCGGATGTATTGACCGAACCCGCTTGTTATACTGCGCTGGGGAACGTTGGTCCCGCTCCAACTTATAAATGTTATAAGACAGAGCAGGAAATAGGGGATTACCAGAATTTCCGTGCCGCCCAAACGAAGAAAGTGCATGTTGATGCATCATCTTCGGGTGTGTTCATTACAGAAAACTGTTTCTCAGTATCTTTTACGTCCTGGGTATGAGATACCGGATCAGGATCCCACATTTCTAATTTGTTACATGGGCTACAGATAGGTAGAGAACTGAGAACGGGTGATAAGTTTCATGAGCTAGAAACGGTGCAAGTGTTGCAGCCAAGTCGGTTGGTAGTTATCACCCTGTATTACCAGAATACATTGATTCTGAACGAATGTTATTAGATACCGAACCTGATATACAACATCATATCCTTCTTTTTATTAATAAAGAAAGGATATAATTTTGTATTGTTGGATAATGTTTTGAACATTTCCTATATCAAGTGTTGATCGGTTCATGCACGTTATCTAAAAGCATTGACGTTCTAAATCAAACTAAAGTTCTTAGTATACAGAGCACACACAAGAGGAAGAGTTCAGAAATGAACGAATCCTTCTTGAGGTATTGTAGACTAACTTATATGAATGTGACCCGACTAGTTGAAGTTACATATAGATTCATATTTAAATTAGTTTGAATTTACATCTTGTGAAACTTGCCGGTCATGTCACAGAGATAAGATGACCATAGCTCTGTTTATTGGAAGCAGAGAAAGAGTTACTGAACTCTAGGGATTGGTACATACTGATGTATGAAGGTCCCCCGTCTACACATACCATGACCGGTTCTTAGTACTTCATTACATTCTCTGATAATCTCTCAAGATTCAGGCATATGTTCCTGTTGAAACACAAGTCCGAAACTTTTGAGATATTCACAGAATATAAGTTAGAAAGTAGAGAACCAAAACGGGTATAAGTATTATGTCCTTTAATGTGATCAAGGAGGAGAATACTTGAGCACGGAATTCCTGGATTATTCTAAAGGAGAATGAGATTCTCTCTCAGCATTACTCCTCCGTATACAACACAGCAAGTCGGTGTATCGGGGCAGAGCAATCACACCCTATGTGATAAGGTGTGCTCTATGATGAGTACTACTGAGTTACCTATTTCCTTTTGGGAGTTATGCACTGGAGAAGTTGCATACCTATTGAATAGGGTTCCGATCAAATCAGTTGCCTACCACTTAATATGAGATATGGAAAGGGAAGAGCCCATATCTTAAGTTTGTTAAGATTTGGGGTTGTCCGGCCTATGTCTAAAAGCAAAATCCGGGCAAACTCGAGGCATAGTCAGTTCTGTAGAAGTTTGTTGGATATCCCAAGCATTCGCAAGGGAGTATCTTCTACCTAACCGAGGAACAAAAGATGTTTTGTTTCTCAACATGCCACCTTTGTAAAAGGAATTTCTTGTAAAGAAATTAATGGTCATGAGGTAGAACAGGAAAGAGTTCCAGCTATACAAACTTCAGCTGATGATTTGGTAGAACCAAAGGATTCAATAGTTTCCAACGAACCTCGGCCTCTCCGCCGATCTAGTAGGGTTCCTCACCCACCTGATGTTAGTGTATATGCCCTAGAGGCCATTACTGTATCATACTAGTTTGTATATTACTTGATGGAAGCTTGGGATATTCACAGTTGTATATACAATCTTGCTCGAAATGGTAGTATACTACTTGGTTTGTCTCTGCTTTAATATGTGCATGTGTTTCTTTTAGCATATTGCAGATATACATGTTAGTAGAGCCCTTAGGATCTTTGCTTGATTACCAGCGTTGTGATGGCGCTCACACTCGTGGGAGCTGGGTGATCAATAAGCACATCCTTATACAGGTCCCTAGTCGTTGGACTATCGAGACAGGGCATCGATACTCCGGAGTAGACTAGCGTATGCGCTTCTCATCCCAGTGTGGGAGGCGGTCTGTCCCACAACCGTCAGTACGTCGTACTTAAAATAGTATACGGGTGCTCGTTGGGTTACGAGTACACTGGACAGGACTCGTCGGGAACTGTTGGTTGGTATTATACCTATCGTCAGTTATCAGTTCCCAGGTGACATGAGTACAGCTTAGTCCGCTGACTTGACACTGTCACTTCGTTTCGAGTGTGTTCCCACTGCACTTTGATTACTACCCTACCACGGCTCAAAGGAGTCGTGCAAACAGGTAGTTTTTGGGTGCAGTCCCGAAGCACTTGGAGGCAGTGACGGTTAGACAGGATTCGTCTCTACTGGTATTGGGGGTTGACATCGCGCTGTGTCCAGGAGAGCCATTACACGAGTAGTCCCTGGCCAGGGCAAGCGAGATATACTGGTAGGTTTCCAGTGTTATCTCAGGGTGTTCTGGGCTTCACTCCGACACGACTTGTATCGCTATTAGGGGACTGACGTTCACCGCCCCCCTAGGCCCGCCATGCGATGTATCAGACGAACAGACCGGACTGTGCGGAGATTGTCACATACAGGCTCAGTAGGAGTTCAGATGGGGTTCACCTCGTCAGTCTTCTTATCGACATCTACCTGGGGACCGTTACGTACAGCTAGTGCCGCTTGCGGTCTGTGGTTAAACCCACTGCCAGCGTAGTGTCGAGTCTTTAGAGTCCCACACAGAGAGCTATTCGCCTTTAGGCAAAATGAGTAGAGGTCGCATGGTTTTGCGACAGGGTTCGTTCACATTCGCGCACTTGTGCACGTTTGCTGTCCGGACAGTTTATACTAGCGGGCTTTGGTTTAAGCCGGATCCTAGTATATGTTTTGAGATTGGTTTTTCTCATTGTATTCGTGTTCCTCAGATCACGGATGCGGGTGCGTATGCACAGTTGCTTGAGGCAGAGGGAGAGGACCTTGATTAGGGTTAATGGCTATTGTCATTTCATTAACCCTAATGCTTATGTGTGTATTATTGTTAATTGATAATTAGTTTAATAATTGTGCATGGTTATTGTTGTTGACCATTTGACCTTATTGACTTGTTGACCTAGGTTGACACTTTGACCATCATCATTTCTTTTGGAAGATGCTTTTTGATCCTTGCAAATTGAAATGATAATGGTCATGTCATGATTAACCATGACAATTATCTAGCTAATTATTTAATTAAAATAATTCACACAAATTAGTGAGAATGGTTCAATTATTCTCATTCTATCATATCTTTTCTCTCTCTTGTTCCGCCTCTCCCTCAAGCTCTCTCCCTCTAATGTGTTGAGAAACACTTGAGCTTGAGAAAAACCCTCTCTTGATCATCTCTACTCTCATCTAGGGTTCAATGACTAGCAATTCTTGCACCCTAGTTACTTCTAGCTTGGAGTTGAAGCCAAAGGTTGAGGCTTTCGGGTGGATCTTTCTTCGGCGTGAGAAGACGAACAAGGTGACTTCCTTCCACCACTCCAAGGAGCAAGGAGAGAAGGACTTAGAGCCCAAGGTATAACCTTTCTAGCACTTAACTAGTTCGTAGTTAGCTTTAGCAAGTTTTTGTTTAGGAAAGATCCTTTAAACTGCATAGTCCATGTTTCCTAAGCTCATAAAAATCCGTTTTTTATTATGTTTTCCGCCTCCCCGTAAGCACCGGGGTGGGCAACGTGGATTTACAATGGTATCAGAGCCTAACTAAACATAAACTAGCTAGATAGTGAAGTGTAACGAAGTTCGAAACCGAAAAATCCAAAAACCGAGTCTCTAAAAACCCTAGTTTCTGTTAAAAATTTTCTGGTCAAAACAAAATTTGTTATACTCCTAAAATAGTCTCAGGGTTTTTTAAAGATAACCACAAAACCCGGTCCAGTGAGTCCTCTAAACCGCCGCGTTTCCGCGGCAATAGCAAGCTATTGCCGCGTAACCGCCGCCGTTTGGACTCCTCACTGGGTCGAGTTTGGTGCATTGTATCTCTGGCTTGGTTTTAGGATTTTTGAGATATGTTATATGTGCCCAGATTTTCCATAATAGAAATTTATTTTTGGGGGCCTATAAATCCGTATTTTTTTCGAACTTCACTACACTTTGACTACAAAGGTTATATCTGTGATGTTTGCATGTATTGAACGTCGTCTAATCGCTATATGTCGATTAGTCGGGGTTATACATATCTGTGATCTGTGATTGATACTGGTTTGTGTATATGAATGGGTTGGATTGTCGCTGGTGAATAGCCGGGGTGGATGTGAGATTAGTGTTGCTTTTCTTTCATTCATTGTAATATGAAAATTGATGTAGTATTATTATTTGTATGGCCGCACAACCGGGTCGGGGTTGTAGCCGTCATTGCATAATTCTTTTTACTCTTTTTGCTCCTAGGATAGACCCATGGAGGGGGTGCACAAACTACCGGGTATCTAGAAGTGCCGAGTGTTAGTTATATGTATGCCCTAGAGGCCATTACTGTACATATGATGTATATTGTAGTGGATGCTGGGACATATATAGGGAGGACTTTCTTGCTCGACATGATAGTATGCTATCTGGTTACTCTTTACCTTAACGTGTGCACTAATTGTCTCTCTGTTACATGTTGGTAAAGCCCTTAGGATGTGTACTTGACTACCTGGACTATGATGCGGATCATACTAGTGGGGACATGGTAGTCCATAAGTACATCCTTCAAAGTCCCTAGTCGTGGGTGTATCGAGATGGGGCATCGATATACCAGAGTAGACTAGCGTGTACCTTCTCGACCCATACAGATGGGTGATGGATGATCCCATATCCATTGGTGTTTGACATCGGAGATGATATACGGGTGCTCAGTAGAGACTGGGTACACTGGACGGACTCGCCGAGAACTCCCAGATGGTATTATACCTCACGTCAGATGGCAGTTCTCTGGTGACACTGGTACAGAGTAGTCTGTTGACCCGAGATCGTCATAGAGTCTTGTGTGGTTCCCACTGTGCTTTGATTTCCATCTTACCACGTCCAAGAGGGCGTGCAAAACGGTGGTTTTTGGGTACAGTCCCGAGTCACATGGAGGCAATGAGCGATAGGAGGGGATTCGTCTCTCCCGGTATAGGGAGTTGATGTTGTGCTGTGTTCGATTGGCTATAACAGGAAATCCCTGGCCAGGGTTGCTGAGATTTACTGGTAAGTGTTACCAGTAGTTTCTTGAATTGTTATAGACCTCACATCGACACGACTTATCGAGCTATTGGGGTCTGACGTTTACCACCCCTAGGCGAGATATGCGACATATCAGACGATCAGACCGGAATGTACGGTAGTGTTACTGGTTGGATTCACTGGAGTGTGAGCGGGCTTGCTCGTCGATCTTCAGATCGCTCAATACCCGGGTGGCCGTTACGTTTAGCAGACCGTTTGCGGCTTGTGGGTGCTTGATATGATCATCACCTGCTGCCGGCGTATTGACGAGTCTTTAGAGTCCTACACAGAGGTTTCCTGGGTCAAGCGAAACGAAATAGGAGCGCATATGAGATATGTGCGGGACCGAGAATAATACGTGTATGTGATACCGTATTCCATTCTCGCGATGAATGTATTGATTGGTTATATGCGATATAACCCAGTTATCGAATCAAGGAATGATTCGATAAACCGATACATTGAATACTAGTCGGTTGTGTGCGACATGACCGGATCATTGAATCAAGTGTTGATTTAATGATTTAATGCATAATTATATATTTGATATATTACTTTGCATTAACAAATATCGGTTCACTTTAAATGGATTTTCTCACTCGGGTGTGCGCATTGCATATGCGATATGATTTTGTGCACTTGCTTGTATCATGTTTGATGATACATGCAATACTTGGTTAAATGTATGTTTAAACCTTATCTAGTTAATGGTTAAAGGTTTTTAATGATTTATTTATTGTTTTATTTGTTTTTGGCAAAAGGAAAATGGTGGCTTTATTTATTTCTTTTGTTGAAGTTTCTTGAACTTTTGAAAAGTCCACCATTTTTGTTTTATGCCAAACCCTAACCACTCACTAACTTTGGTTAACTCTCTACACTTAACTATGGTAAGTGTTATGATAAGATTGATTTTTCTTTTCTATTAATTTAAACTTATCATAATATTTATCATATCATTTTCTTCTTCTTCTTCCTTTTTCAAGTGAAGAAAACCAAACTTTATCAATGGTGGATTGATGAAGAGTGTGAGAAATCCAATTCTAAAGTCTACCCACTTCCTATTTCTTCATCCTCTATCTCTTGCCAAGTAGTAGAGTGTGTTTCCTTCACAAGTTTTCATGGCAAGGTGAAGGTGGAGCTTGATTTAGCGATGCCTCGACGTAGATCATATTCGGCATGGACATCGACGACCTAGCTCGCTTATTCTTCGACGAAGCCGACTCTAGAGCCCGGATTCTTTTTGGACAGCGGAGACGACTTCGTTGCGGAGCTATGGAGGTGGAGCACCGGATCTACAAAGGTTGTATTTCCGATATCCCATTAGTTAAGTTGTTAACTAGTTCTTTTTCGCCTAGTTTTCTAGAAAACGATCTTGTTAGGGTTTGTAGGCACCGTTAAAATTTGAAAATGGCATGTTCGATGCCTTGTATAACCTCTTTAGGGTGCCTAGGAACCTTTCACTGGTATCAGAGCCTAGCTAGAGCCTTAGGCGAAGTCTAGACGGATTTTGAAACCCGAACGAACCCGAAAACCCAAACCCAACATGCTCTCTGTCCTTTTTCCAAAAACGTGGATTTTTCCAAATTAAAAGTTGCTAAAAAATTCAGCAGGCGAATTTAGGAGTTTCTGTAAAATTTGTAGCCCAAACTCCATCAAACTGCCGCGGTTCCGCGGCACGAGCATGCCTCGTGCGGCGGTTCCGCGGCCGTACGACCACCTTATTTAATATATTTTACACAGTAACTCCTGATAAATTCTGCTGAGTTTTCTGGGAATTTTTAAAATATTTTCAAGAGTTGAATTTTCTGCAGTAGTTTTGGGGATTCGGTGTTTCGATCGGGGTGTCAAATTTTGTCTATTTGGCTTTCCGGATAAATTTTAGAATATGTTAAAATGTTCGACCGGATATAAATACCCAACTTTTCCCCTGTCGGGAAATTTCCAAGTGTTGTATTTTTCCGAAGTTTAACGACGTTCTAAGTAGTGCAAGTAACGCGATGGACCCTCTAGAAGACAACAAACCTTAACTCGATTATGTGACCGTCTTGAACTGCCCTTTGAACCTTCGGGTTTGGGGCAGTACGGCGTGCCACATGTGAGGCGTTGGCTTGACCCTTCTACGGCTGGACCGTTGGTACTGAGGCACGAACTGAATGTTGTTAGATTTGTTTCATGTGTTGATCTGTATTGGGAAAACTTGGGTGTTCGATTGTTCGATCGAAAAGTTTAACGTTTTCTGTTTATCTGGAATGGGATACAATAATTGGAATTCACAAAAGTTATGTGATAACTGAATGAATGTTATAAACGTAGCACTTTAGTCTCACTTGATCGATTGCCACGGAATTTTGATGTGATCAAAAGTCCGTCGCAATCACGTAGCGTACGCGGATACTCGCCGGGTAAACTTAATAGACAGCCTCACCCCATAGCCCCGACCAAGTGAATGTAGGAGAACCCCGTCGCCGAAAGCATCCATCAGGGTGCTCGCGGTAGCGGTGTTCCGCCTTGGTGCACTTCGTCGATGGTATCGGGGGTGCGGCCGTCTACTGAAGTTTACGATGAGCATTCGATCAGAATGTCGGCAATCTTGTTGAATTTCCCGACTTGATATTGAAAAGAGTTTTCGATTTTGAGACAAAAATGCGGGGTTTATAAATGTTAGGCATGTGATGTCTAAGGTATTCATTTGATTAGGCATGCGATGTCTATGCTGATTGCGGATTCCAATTGTTGTAGTTTTACACTTTCTTTTCTGTGACCGTAAGTGTAATATGTGATATCGCCAGTTTCGTTGCTATATGTCAACGACAATTGGGATGCGCATATTTACTTACGTTGATGACATGTGATGTTATGTGTTGCTGGATATGTTATATTGGATCGTCGTGTTTGAATAGCCGGGGTTTTTTATGTGAGATGAGTGTTTTTCATTTTCATTCATGTAAAAACTTGTATGTAATATTCTTTTATTGGGGCACTTCCAGGTAGCGGAAGATGTCACCGTTTGTATATTATTTACTTTTCCGCACTAGGATAGACCCAAGGAGGGGAGCACAAGTAACCGGGTTCTGGAGTCCAGTGGGAGACCAACTCGAGGAGTCGAGTCCGCGTCTCCTAACTCCAGAATTGGTAGGGTTGCTTGCCGCTCTCGTAGGGGTCTAGGGGTGTGGGTTTGGCTATTCATCACGACCGTGGAATCCGTGTTTTATACTGGCTCGTATTAAAAACACGGACGTCCTAGTATATCCAATATTTCATATGATTCTTCTGCTGCGATATCTGTGATGTGATCATGTGATGTTCTGTGATAGATACAGTATATAGTATATATGATATATTATATAGATGTTACTTATGTTTTACACCCGCGCTAGCCCTGCCCCGCTCTGCCGTTAGTTACCTAACCTAACGGTGCACGAGGGGACATCGAGGCGAATGCGGATGGTATAAGTGTACGTCGTATTTATCTGTGATGCTTAGGTACTTAAATGATGGGACTTCATTAATGAGATTAATGAAATAAAAGAAACCTAAGATGTTGTAGAATCGAATTTCAAAATAAAACAGGTAGCTACAGTTCTTGATTTGCACAGTGATATATATGATATATCCTGCACCTTATTCGATAAGGAAAGGACCGAGATCCCTTCACCGGGAGTGACTCCTTTAGCAATAACTGGCAGATGCTACACCCTCGGTTTGTCTTTTGATTGCTTTTAAGATTTTTTGGTTTGCACATTGATATATGTGATATATCCCGCACCTCATTCGACGAGGAAAGGACCGACGATCCCTTCACCGGGAGTGACTCCTTTAGCAAAACTAGAAAAGCTTCAAAAACACTCCATTTCGAAATCATTTGATTCTACAACGATATAAAGTTCATTACGCAAAGGGTTTTCTTAAAAACCTGACGTAGCCCTCCGTCATTTCAGATAAGTAATAGTTAGTATTCGTGCTGCGTTTGTTGACTCAGTCAAGGCGTAGTGTGCGGTAGCTGATTACTATTTATCTGCTTATGCATATGATGCATATTGGATTAGGGTAGTCGTGCGGCCTTGTTGACTCAGTCAAGGGTCGTGCGGGTGGGTTTAATTCAATCAGGAAATGACGGGTTGAACTTTACTTGCGGTCTATGGTTTGTTGACTCAGTCAAGGTCATAGATTGCCTGGGGCAAAATATTATCGGGAATTTCAAGTGTTGAAATTTGCAATGAGATTGCATACCTTCTATGAGATAGTTGGATCTCGATACCCGCTGCGAGTAAGAGTTACTCCTGGGAGAGTTTTATACATTACAATTAGCCGATCAAGTAGGTGTCTAGAAAGGTGTCAACGGGGTTACGCCTCTGGGAAAATGAGGTTTACATTAATTAGGTTCGTGCGAAAGCACGGGGGACCTCCCTCAAAGTACCGACACTGGCCTGGCTGAAAGATTGGCGAACTTGTAGTGTGTAATTAATCCCGGCTAGTCTTTCCATTTAGGGTTTGAAGGATGATTTGATAAAAAGCAGTGGGAGTCATCCTGATTAGATAAAATAATAACCAATCTATTCTTGCAAGAGCGCACGCTGAGTGTTTTCTTCTCTCTCTCTCCTGGTAGCGACCATGTCACGCCTTAATCAAGATAATAATACGGATTATTGACCGAACCCGCTTGTTATACTGAGCTGGGGAACGTTGGTCCCGCTCCAACTTATAATTGTTATAAGACAGAGCAGAAAATTGGGGAATACCAGATTTCCCGTGCCGCCCAAACGAAGAATGTGCATATGATGCATCATCTTCGGGTGTGTTCATTATACAGAACTGTTTCTCAGTATCCTCCGCATCCTTGGTATATGATACCGGATCAGGATCCCAGATATGTAATCTGTTACATAGGGCTACAAAAGGGTAGAAAAACTGAGAACGGGTGATAAGTTTCATGAGGCAGAAAACGGGGCAAGTGTTGCAGCCAAGTCTGTTGGTCACTGTCACCCTGTATTGTAATACATTGATTCTGAACGTATGTTATTAGATACCGAACCTCATATACAAAATCATATCTGTCTCTTTATTAGTAAAGAAACGATAATATTTTGTTTTGTTGGATAATGTTTTGAACATTTCCTATATCAAAAGTTGATCGGTTCAGGCACGTTGTCTAAAAGCATTGACGTTCTAAATCAAACTACAGTTCTTAGTGTACAGAACACACACAAGAGGAAGAGTTCAGAAATTAACGAATCCTTCTTGAGGTATTGTAGACTAGGTCATATCAATGCGACCCGACTAGCTGGAGTTACATTTAGATGCATATTTAAATCAGTTTGAATTTACATCTTGTGAAACTCGCCAGTCATGTCACAAAGATAAGATGACCATAGCTTTGTTTACTGGAAACAGAGAAAGAGTTAGTGAACTCTTGGGATGATACATGTTGATGTATGTAAGGTCTCCTGTCTACACATACCAAGACCGGTTCTTTGTACTTCATTACATTCTCTGATAAACTCTCGAGATTCAGATTTATGTTCCTGTTGAAACATGAGTCCGAACCTTTTGAGATACTCACAGAATATAAGACAGAAGTAGAGAACCAAAATACGGGTATAAGTATTATGTCCTTTGATGTGATCAAGGAGGAGAATACTTGAGCATGGAATTCCTGGACTATTCTAAAGGAGAATGAGATTCTCTCTCAGAATTACTCCTCCGTATACACCATAGTATGATGGTATATCGGGGCGGAGCGATCACACCCTATATGATAAGGTGTGCTCTATGATGAGTAATACTGAGTTACCTTTTTCCTTAAGGGGTTATGCACTTGAGAAGTTGCATACCTATTGAATAGGGTTCCAATCAAATCAGTTGCCTACCGCTTCATATGTGATATGGAATGGGAAGAGCCCATGTCTTAAATTAGTTAAGATTTGGGGTTGTCCGACTAATGTCTAAAAGCAAAATCGGGACAAGCTCGAGGCAAGGTCTGTTATGTAGAACTGGAAATGTTCCAGCTATACAAAGTGCAGCAGATGATTTGATAGAGCCAATGGATTCAGTAGATTCCAACGAACCTCAGCCTCTCCGCCGATCTAGTTGGGTTCCTCACCCACCTGAGAGATACTTCAGTTTCTCTATGACAGTGGGAGCGAGGATTGCATCATGAGATGATGACCCAACTAGCTTCGAGCTGGCCATCAGGAGTGAGACTCTGTAAGAATGGTTGGATGCTTAGTGATCTGAGATGGAATCCTTATACACCAACAAAGTATGGACTTTGGTTTCTATATCTGAAGGGTTAAATCCCCATCAGGAGCAAGTATATCTTGAGAAGATTACTTGGTGTACATGGAAAAGTTGAGACTTTCAAAGCTAGACTTGTTAAATGTTTGCATCATTGACCAGGTATGGATTATGTTGAAACCTTTTCTAAGGATCTATGCTTAAGTCCATCCAGATCCTACTTGCCAAGGCTACATACCATTACTACGATATCTGGCGGTTGGGTGCCATGACATCTTTTCTAAATGATGTTTTAGAAGAGAACGTCTATAAGTACACAGCCAGAGGGCCTCGTAGACAGTGGGAGCAGCGGAAACGTGAGTAAGATGTTTTATATAATAAAGCAGGCATCGCGGAGTTGGAACGTCTGTTTTGATGTAGTTGTCAAACAGTTTGACATCATCAAAATGGTAGATGAACCTTGTATAAACAAAAAGGTAGTAGGGAGTATGGTGGTGATCCTCGTAGAGTACGTGGATGACATACTCTTGATAGGGAAGGAGTTTCCTATGCTACGCTCGATCAATCTCCGCTTATCACAATGATTCTTCATATAGGATCACTGGAAGTGTTCCAGAGTGATAAAGACGACTGAATGTCAGTCGCAGGCATTTTCTTTACCCTCAGTAAAGGGACGGTATGTTGGAAGAGTTCCAAGCTAGATACCGTGACATACTAGACGATAAAGGCTGGATACATCGCTGCTTAAGATGCTACCAAAGAGGCTGTTTGGATGTATATTAGTTCATGAGATGAACTTAGTTCCTACCATTGTGTGACAATGGAGTTCTGGCTTATGCCAGGAACCCTCGTCCTGTCACGACCCGAAAGAGCACGTGACTGGCCCTTGAACCATATGAAGTCTATAGGACTCCATCTGATCCAAGTAAGCCAAAAGCCCAGAAATCTAAAACCATTTTTAAGAATAAATAAAGAAACTGGTTTAAAGAAGTGGAGAACTACATGTTTGAAATCAAGGTTTTTAAATAACTAAGCCGAATATGCATTTTAAAACAGTACAGTCTTTTCTAAAAATTTCGGCAGAGTTTCTTTTGTAAAACTAGCCCCGAATGGGGTACAACAAGGATAACAATATATGCAATGATAAAGGCATCCCCAAGCGGGAGCTAGCTCTTCGTCAATTGACGGTCACAACCACACAACGATATAATATACAACGCCAAGTGGCGAGGATCAAATCCAAAAGAAAGCTCAAAAGCAACAAGAAAACCGCAATACTACTAAGCGCGACTCTAAGGTCGAATAATACATCACTAAAGTCTGAGTCTGAAACAAAATACAAGTTTTTGGTTGATGGACAATTCTAGATACAAAGAATAAAATAAATACAATGGTGGTTCTTGATGCGAAAGAAACCACCTACCAAAGCAATTCACCCGCAAGAAGGTAGTGTGCCAAAAATGCCGCAATGAAACCTGTACGGCAGAACCTACAAGGACTGTGGCACAACGGGGGTGAGTTGCCAACTCGTGAATAGAAACATCTACAAGCAGAAACCGAATGCAAGACATATACCAAAGTCAACGATCAGTAATATAACCACAAGAGTATATCTGAAGTATGATAAGGTGGCAAGGTAACATCTAAATATGTATGTAGTGCCAGGTACTCAGGTAATAACATGTCATCAGAATAAGGTATGTCTGCATGAAGTAAATATGATGAAGTATCAATGATATCAATACACATATATTAGCGTCCCATACCACTAATATTGGTGTAAGGGTATATATAACAGCGCCCTCATACCCTGTTATATATACAAATGAAGTATGATCCGTGTAAATCCAGTCTGTATATAATCCAAGTCTGTATATGTGTAGAACCCGTCCACCCGTCACCCAATGACAAAAAGCATCATGTATGCAATATGAGGATATAAACAAAATCATGGAAAAACATCATGAAACCCGTATATCATGCATCCGACATGTATGCAGCATTCATGAAGGTACTCGATCAGGTACTACTAATATGTGATGCAATGCATATGCAATAAATATAGAGTAGGGGAGATATAATATACCATCGACCATAAAGGCCCCGAGCACATAGGCTCCTCTCCAATCGAGCTCATAGGCTCCGAGCACATAGGCTCCTCTCACATCGAGCTCATAGGCTCCGAGCACATAGGCTCCTCTCACATCGAGCTCATAGGCTCCACTCACATCGAGCTCATAGGCTCCCATCACATCGAGCTCATAGGCTCCTCTGTATAGATCATCATGATAATATATTAAGTATGCGTATATATATATATCAGCGTCCCATACCACTAATATATATATACTCAGGAGTAAAATAATCCAGAATTATCATATGCAACCATATCACAGTGCGAAATCCGTGAATTATAATACATGCTATATGAAACACTAATATGAGCATGGAACTTTGTAAAGACATATACACAAGGAATATGAATCAATAACATATAAGCATGCAATGCAATGCGAGCTGTAGAGTGAATAGTAAATGAACAGTAACGCGGCTTGCCATTGAAATAAGTATGACTCGGGTCAGTTAACATCTACAAGAAAACTACAGATCTAAGTGTCAGGTCAATCAGGAGGGGTAGGTGTGGAAACCACCTAAATCTGAGTCGATAAATATATAGATATATAGTCGGTGATCCCGCCTCAAGAACATATCGTAGGACATCCTCGAGTTATGAGTGCGGATCTATCATCAATATCGGCTCGTACGGTAAATCATCGTACGGCATCCCAATAGCTGGGTACAGGTCAACATCTCACTATCTCATCACATAACAGGTATCACTATCATCAGGTCATAAAATCTGGGGTACTACTCTATGTCTAGTACAAATCGATACCATCAATGAATTATGCATGCGGGGGTAAACACACATCCCAAGCCCGTAAGAATCACAAGTCATATCCCAAATATGAATCATATCAAATCACTGATCTCGTGGGACAAAGCCCACATCATCGACTCATCTCCAAAGTCATCTCATATCATCAAACACAGTGCAAGTATAAGTAATATGCAAGGGTGTGCGTGTAGGTGTAACTCTACTCTAAGGTTCGCGACTATGCACTACACTAGTCACTTCTAACCCTACACTATCCATAATACACCTAACTATCACAATGAACTACATAATAAACTATCTACGGACTGCGGGGGTGCTATACGCCATCCACCCGACTTCCCCCTGTAGATATAATCTACTCACCTTGCATCATCATTTGCGGACGTCACCACGCATTTTGCTTGTCGTCCCGAAGTCTTCATGGGTACCTACACATCAAAATATCGTATATGCACATTAAAACCAAATCCAAGCTAAAACGGCGCATGAAATCCAAAACGATACGATAAGGGGCCTATAAGTGAGAACCTATGGCACGGCTTCAAAACCATCAATAAATCCTCTATATCGTCGTATAAACGCTAAATAATCGAGGCAAAACACAAATCCACAATTTCAGAATCAAAAAAATACGGAATACGGAAACACGAATCCAAAATAGCAACTTAGGATATATGTCCCAGATTTTACCCTAGAGAGAATCTGTCAAAACTAGAAGTACCCAGGGCCAAGAATTGAGGAAATGGGGGCATGCACGCAAAACGAGGAAATTCATCTCTGGTCTGGCGGCAAATTGCGGCCAGAATGGGAATTTCGGCGGCCGTACGGATGACTTGGGGGCTAGGGTTTGGGGTGTTGGTTCAATGGTGCCTGCACATCTCACTGTCCACTCAACTTTATTTTCAGGTGTCTCGTATGATAGCAGATTCAAATTAACCTTCACAGATTACACAATTTCCCCGATATCGGTTTCTAAAATCCGTATTTCAGGTTCTAGCTTCAAGTTTTGGGTTCCAATTCATACACTAGGGTGTTGGTATAACCTTAACTGAGCTTAATTTCCCAATACAACACAACTTCACTCAAACCCTAACTTGATTATTCTTAATTCCATAATATCACACAATATCGATTAAATCATAACATGGGGTTAAAGGAAGAGCTATAATTAAGCTAATGGTTCAGTAATTACCTCCATTGGCAACTCAAGAATTTTCTTGAGTTGCCCCTAGTGGCCAAAATCCATGCTTTCTTGGTCCATTGCGTAGATCTCGAGCTTGTGCATCTTTTTCGTGAATGGAATGTGAGGTTTTGAGATAGTTTTTGAGATGAAGTGAGGAGTTCAAGAGGGGAGGGAATGAGGTGCAGGAGAAGCAGCAGGAGGAGGAAGAAGAGGGAGGGAAAATGATGGGAGAAAATGGCTAAGTCTCAAGGTCAATGGCCCATACCCCTCTCTCTCACCTACCCTCATTCCTTTCTCTTTTTCTTTTTCTTTTTCTTTTCCCTTTTCTCTTTAATCCAAAACCCTCTCACCCCAATAGTAAACCCAAAGTAACATGGAGAAATGCACAAGTGTGATAGAAGATGATATGTGCAAGTTTTGCACAAAAGTCAAAAAGTCCGATTAGCGATTTTTAATCGCGATTAGCACTAAATTAGTGACAAACTATTCACAAAAACATAAAAATGTTATAATTCACTAATTTACCCTATTTTAGAATTTTTCATAATTTTTCTAACATTTTTCCTATTTATTTGCATTTAATTATAAATTTAATATTAAAATAATCAATAAAATAATATTAAATTATAAAAATTCCCAAAATTAATATTTTACCTTTTTGAAAATGTTACACGTCCCATCAGTGATCCAGACTTATTCTAAGGCAGTATCACCTGATCATAGAGATAGTTGATCTCCAGGTTGATCGAGGCAAGGAGAGCAGACTTAGAGGATAACGCAGCGGATCCACTCACGATGGCCTATTCCCAGAGAGAGAGTTTTATGGGATGGTTGAGTATGAGATACTACAACCACTGCTACAGATGACCCTAGTACAAGTGGGAGATTGTTAGTTATATGTATGCCCTAGAGGCCATTACTGTACATAGGATGTATATTGTAGTGGATGCTGGGACATATATAGGGAGGACTTTCTTGCTCGACATGATAGTATGCTATCTGGTTACTCTTTACCTTAACGTGTACACTGATTGTCTCTCTGTTATATGTTGGTAAAGCCCTTAGGATGTGTACTTGACTACCTGGACTATGATGCGGATCATATTAGTGGGGACATGGTAGTCCATAAGTATATCCTTCAAAGTCCCTAGTCGTGGGTGTATCGAGATGGGGCATCGATATACCAGAGTAGACTAGTGTGTACCTTCTCGATCCATACAGATGGGCGATGGATGATCCCATATCCATTGGTGTTTGACATCGGAGATGATATACGGGTGCTCAGTAGAGACTGGGTACACTGGACGGACTCGCCGAGAACTCCCAGATGGTATTATACCTCACGTCAGATGGCAGTTCTCTGGTGACACTGGTACAGAGTAGTCTGTTGACCCGAGATCGTCATAGAGCCTTGTGTGGTTCCCACTGTGCTTTGATTTCCATCTTACCACGTCCAAGAGGGCGTGCAAAACGGTGGTTTTTGGGTACAGTCCCGAGTCACATGGAGGCAATGAGCGATAGGAGGGGATTCGTCTCTCCCGGTATAGGGAGTTGATGTTGTGCTGTGTTCGATTGGCTATAACAGGAAATCCCTGGCCAGGGTTGCTGAGATTTACTGGTAAGTGTTACCAGTAGTTTCTCGAATTGTTATAGACCTCACATCGACACGACTTATCGAGCTATTGGGGTCTGACGTTTACCACCCCTAGGCGAGATATGCGACATATCAGACGATCAGACCGGAATGTACGGTAGTGTTACTGGTTGGATTCACTGGAGTGTGAGCGGGCTTGCTAGTCGATCTTTAGATCGCTCAATACCCGGGTGGCCGTTACGTTTAGCAGACCGCTTGCGGCTTGTGGGTGCTTGATATGATCATCACCTGCTGCCGGCGTATTGACGAGTCTTTAGAGTCCTACACAGAGGTTTCCTGGGTCAAGCGAAACGAAATAGGAGCGCATATGAGATATGTGCGGGACCGAGAATAATACGTGTATGTGATACCGTATTCCATTCTCGCGATGAATGTATTGATTGGTTATATGCGATATAACCCAGTTATCGAATCAAGGAATGATTCGATAAGCCGATACATGGCATACTAGTCGGTTGTGTGCGGCATGACCGGATCATTGAATCAAGTGTTGATTTAATGATTTAATGCATAATTATATATTTGATATATTACTTTGCATTAACTAGTATCGGTTCACTTTAAATTGATTTTCTCACTCGGGTGTGCGCATTGCATATGCGATATGATTTTGTGCACTTGCTTGTATCATGTTTGATGATACATGCAATACTTGGTTAAATGTATGTTTAAACCTTAGTTAGTTAATGGTTAAGGGTTTTAAATGATTTATTTATTGTTTTATTTGTTTTTGGCAAAAGGAAAATGGTGGCTTTATTTATTTCTTTTGTTGAAGTTTCTTGAACTTTTGAAAAGTCCACCATTTTTGTTTTATGCCAAACCCTAACCACTCACTAACTTTGGTTAACTCTCTACACTTAACTATGGTAAGTGTTATGATAAGATTGATTTTTCTTTTCTATTAATTTAAACTTATCATAATATTTATCATATCATTTTCTTCTTCTTATATCATTTTCTTCTTCTTATATCATTTTCTTCTTCTTCTTCCTTTTTCAAGTGAAGAAAACCAAACTTTATCAATGGTGGATTGATGAAGAGTGTGAGAAATCCAATTCTAAAGTCTACCCACTTCCTATTTCTTCATCCTCTACCTCTTGCCAAGTAGTAGAGCGTGTTTCCTTCACAAGTTTTCATGACAAGGTGAAGGTGCAGCTTGATTTAGCGATGCCTCGACGTAGATCATCTTCGGCATGGACATCGACGACCTAGCTCGCTTATTCTTCGACGAAGCCGACTCTAGAGCCCGGATTCTTTTTGGACAGCTGAGACGACTTCGTTGCGGAGCTATGGAGGTGGAGCAACGGATCTACAAAGTTTGTATTTCCGATATCCCATTAGTTAAGTTGTTAACTAGTTCTTTTTCGCCTAGTTTTCTAGCAAACGATCTTGTTAGGGTTTGTAGGCACCGTTAAAATTTGAAAATGGCATGTTCGATGCCTTGTATAACCTCTTTAGGGTGCCTACGAACCTTTCACCGAGTGGCCTACTCACGGTGGTGAGGGAGGTTGCTTCGCTTCGGGTACTTGGCGGGTAGTTTGCCGCACCCGTAGGGGTCTTGGGTGGGGTATTGGCTATTCACCGCGACCGTGTAATCCGCTTTTCGTTGCAGGCTCGAACGGATTGCGGATTCCTAGTATATCCAATGTATTCATCTGTGATCTGTAATGTCTATCATTGCTATATATTTATATATGATAACTATTTAGGTGTTGCTTATGTTTTACAGCCGCGCTAGCCCAGTCCCCGCTCTGTCGTTAGTTAAGTAACCTAACGGGTGATGACGGGGCCCCGTGGCGAATGCGAATGGCATAAGCGTACGTCATATTTTGGTTGTTTTCTGCAATGGTAGGATTAAATGATGGGACGCATTAAAAGAACTAATGCAAGAAAATAAACCAAGTAAAAGTCGATTGGAACACTTTGAAAACCACTCGGTTCTTTTCAAAACTAAACTTTTAAACGCGGAGCTTGAATCACTCCTTTTAAAAGCTATCTCGTTCCATCGATTATATCAAGTTCACTACGTTCACGGTTTTGCCAAAACCATCCGTAGCCCTCCATCATTTCAGTTAAATATACGGTAGTATTCAAGCTATGTATTTTGACCTCACGCCAAGGCATAGTGATTGGTAGCTGCCGGATATTTATCTGTTGCATAGATAGAATGCGTTGGTTTGAGACAGTCGTACTGCCATTTTGGCCTACGTCAAGGGTAGGTACGGGTGGGTTCAAATTAACCAGGATAATGATGGGAAGAACTTGACATGTGACTTATGACATTTTGACCTCACGCCAAGGTCATAAGAGCATGGGGCAAAAATCCACATCGGGAGTTTCATAAGTACTGAAACTTGCTAGCGCTGCATACCATTTGGAGTGTGATAATTCTGGTAGGATTCCTTCGGTTTTATCACGCGATGATATTTGGATCCCGATCCTACTGTGAGTATATGCTACTCCTCGGGAAAACTCTCACTTAACGATCAATGCTATAAACTTAGTAGGTGTCTAGAAAGGTGTTAGCGGGGCTACGCCCACAGGGAAAAGAGGTTACCTAATTAAGAAACTTCGCGAAAGCGTTGGAAAACCTCCCTCGAAGTACCGACACTGGCCTGGCTGAACGGTTAAGCAAGTATTGTACGGTGAGAGTGATCCTGACTAATCCTTTCTTTACGGTTTGAGAAGGGATTCGAGAGACAGTGGGAGCCATCCAGTTTAGACAAATTAAAAACCACTCTAAACTTGCAAGAGCATCATGCTAAAGTGTTTCTTTTCTCTCTCCTAATTGCAGCGACCATTCAACATGACCGGACTTAAGTTATTACTAGATAAAAACATATTGACAGGGCCAAACTACAAAGATTGGCTCAGGAATATCAAGATGGCGATCACTTATGACAAGTTGGGGTATGTCCTTACCACAAAAGCTCCCCCTGTGCCAGGTCCCACCTCCACCGTCGCGGATAAGGAAATCCGTAAGACATGGGAGATAGATTGCGCGAAGGCCAAATGCCTCGTATTAGCCTCGATGGACAATCAACATCAGAGGAGGCACGAGAATATGGACCTAGAGTCCATATTTCTTCATACAAAAGAACTGTATGGAGAGCAGTCTCGTATCGCAAGATACGAAGTGTCGAAGAAGCTATTTTCGGCAAGGTTGGCCGTCGGATCATCGGTAGCGGAACACGTGCTTAAGATGATTGGCTACATAGAGGAGCTCGCGGACCTTGGGACCACGTTGGAGAATGAACTCTATACTGATTTGATTCTCCAGTCCCTTCCTTCCACTTACGCCCAGTTTATTCTGAACTTCAACATGCAAGGAAAGGAGGTAGAACTTTCCGAACATCTGAACATGTTAAGGAGTGCTGAGGGCACCCTACAGAAAGGTAGGGAGACATCCACTTTGTTTGTAGGAGGATCTTCCTCTTCTAGATCCAGGGCGAAAGCCAAGGGTAAGAAGAAGAAAGCCCCCGCCAAACCAAGAGGCGGTGTCGGTAAAGTGGATACGAAGGGAAAAGTAAAAGCAATAAAGATAGCGGGAAAGCTGGTGGGGAAGGAAGAATGCTTCTATTGTCACAAAAGTGGTCACTGGAAACAGGATTGCAAGGCTTGGAAAGCCAGAACATAGGATTTGAAGCGAGTTGCAGCTTCAGCTTCAGGTGTGTATGTTATTGAAAACTATCTATCAATAAACTCTACTTCCTGGTTATTGGATACCGGATCAGGATCTCATATCTATAATTCTTTGCAGGCGTTGAGAAAGCGTAGAGTTTTGAAGGCAGGTGACATGACCCTTAGAGTTGCAAACGGTGCTAGCATGGATGCTGAGGCCGTGGGGGACTATCACCTGGGATTGTCAATTGGATATTTTTTGGTTTTGCGTAGTTGTTATTATGTACCAAATGCAACCTGTAATATCATTTCTGTATCTTTATTATCTAAAGAAGGTTATGAATTTGCATTTGTAAGTAATGTAGTGAACATTCACCTTAATCAAGTTTTGATTGGGTCAGGTACATTGAACAACGGTATATACGTATTAAACCAACCACCGATTTTCAATGTCCAGAATACACACAAAAGAAAGTCTCCAGAAATCAATAAAACTTTCTTATGGCATTGTAGACAGGGTCATAACAATGAGAGAAGGTTGACTAAGTTACATGCAGAAGGATATTTGGATCCGTTCGAATATCAATCGTATGCAACTTGTCAATCCTGTCTCAAGGGAAAGATGACAAAGACTTCGTTTACTGGACACGGAGAAAGAGCGAGCGAGGTCTTGGGACTCGTACACAGCGACGTGTGCGGTCCAATGTCTACACATGCGCGAAGCGGTTATTCTTACTTCATTACTTTTACGGATGATTTCTCAAGGTTCGGACATGTCTTCTTAATGAAGCATAAATCCGAAGCTTTTGATAAGTTCCAGGAATATAAGAATGAAGTAGAAAAACAAACAGGCAAAAGTATAAAGACACTGAGATCTGATCGAGGTGGTGAATACTTGAGTGCCGAGTTCCTGGGTTACTTAAAAGAGAATGGAATTCTCTCTCAGCTTACTCCTCCATACACTCCGCAACATAACGGTGTATCGGAGAGACGGAACCGAACCCTATTGGATATGGTACGGTCCATGATGAGTAACGCTGAGTTTCCGCGATCGTTCTGGGGATATGCGCTAGAATCAGCTGCATACCTTTTGAACCGAGTTCCTACTAAGACTGTGCCTACCACACCATATGAGTTATGGAGTGGGAAGAAACCCTATCTTCAATACCAGAATATTTGGGGACGTCCAGCTTTTGTAAAAAAGCAGCATGCGGACAAGCTCGAGGCACGCTCAGTACTGTGCAAGTTTGTGGGATACCCAAAGAACTCCAGGGGGTATCTTTTCTATTACGCAGAGGACCAAAAAGTCCTTGTTTCTCGTAATGCCCATTTTCTGGAACATCAGTTCTTAGAAAAAGAAATAAGTGGGAGCGCAATAGAACTGGAAGAAATTCCAGAACCACAAGCTATTACTGAAAACTTAGTAGAACCAAGAGGGTTCGAAAGATCAGGACATTCCCACGCCACTCCGCAGGAGTAGTAGGCAGTCTCATCCGCCCGAGAGATACTACGGTTTTCTCATTGACGGGGATAGAGAGGATTGCATCATAGATTGTGATGAGCCTACTAGCTTCCAGCAAGCCATCCAGAGCGTCGACTCGGTAAAATGGCTGGATGCAATGCGGACCGAAATGGAGTCCATGTACACCAACAAAGTATGGACGTTGGACATTGCTCCAGATGGGGTAAAACCCGTAGGATGCAAGTGGATCTTCAAAAGGAAGATTGGTGTAGATGGACAGGTTGAGACCTATAAAGCTAGACTGGTAGCAAAGGGTTTTCGTCAGCGACCTGGTTTGGACTACGACGAAACCTTTTCTCCAGTAGCTATGCTGAAATCCATTCGGATCCTTCTTGCCATTGCTGCCTTCCACGATTATGAGATTTGGCAGATGGGCGTAAAGACAGCTTTTCTAAATGGACATTTAGAGGAGTGTGTCTATATGGATCAGCCAGAGGGTTTCATTCAGAGTGGGAGCAGCGGAAAGGTGTGCAAGTTGCTTAAGTCTATTTATGGACTAAAGCAGGCATCGCGGAGTTGGAACATCTGTTTTGATGAGACAGTCAAGGAATTTGGTTTCATCAAAAATCCAGATGAACCATGCATCTATTGTAGATTTGTAGCGAGAACTGTAGTATTCCTCGTTTTATACGTGGATGACATTCTCTTAATTGGAAATGACATTCCTATGCTACAATCTGTCAAGGGGTTCTTGTCACACAGGTTCTACATGAAAGACCTGGGTGATGCCTCATACATTCTGGGTATCCGGATCTACCGTGACAGATCCAAGAGGATATTAGGACTTTCGCAGTCCAGGTACATCGACGCCATACTGAAGAGATTCAGTATGGAAGATTCCAAGCGCGGTAATCTACCGGCTTGTCACGGGATCACCCTCTCCAAAGAGATGTCTCCCAAGAATGATTTGGAGAGGGATCACATGTTTATTATACCCTACGCTTTTGCGGTAGGCTCTATAATGTATGCGATGTTGTGTACCAGACCAGATGTGGCTTATGCACTGAGTGTGGTAAGCAGGTATCAGTCAAACCCGGGGGAGAAACATTGGATAGCAGTAAAGAACATTCTCAAGTACCTGAGAAGGACTAAGGAGATGTTCTTGGTGTATGGCGGAAAAGACCTGCAGATTGAGGCCTTTGCTGACTCCAGCTTCCAGAGTGACAAGGATGATTCCAAGTCCATTTCGGGTTTTGTCTTCATCCTCAATGGAGGGGCGGTGTGTTGGAAGAGCTCCAGACAGGAAACTGTTGCTGACTCGACGATGGAAGCGGAATACATCGCTGCATCTAATGCCGCAAAAGAAGCTGTCTGGATGAGGAAGTTCTTGAGAGAACTTCAGGTGGTTCCGTCCATTGTTGACCCAATACCTCTGTATTGCGATAACAACGGGGCTATAGCTTTAGCGAAGGAACCCAGATCCCATCAGAAATCCAGACACATCTTAAGGCGGTATCACCTGATCAGGGAGATCGTAGATCGCCAGGAGATCGAGGTCCGGAGAGTTGCATCAGAGGATAACACAGCAGATCCATTCACCAAGGCCTTGCCCCAGACTCAGTTCGAGCGGCTGATCGAGATGATAGGTCTTCGATACGCCAGTACATGGCCTTAGTGCAAGTGGGAGATTGTTAGTGTATATGCCCTAGAGGCCATTACTGTATCATACTAGTTTGTATATTACTTGATGGAAGCTTGGGATATTCACAGTTGTATATACAATCTTTCTCGAAATGGTAGTATGCTACTTGGTTTGTCTCTGCTTTAATATGTGCATGTGTTTCTTTTAGCATATTGCAGATATACATGATAGTAGAGCCCTTAGGATCTTTCCTTGATTACCAGCGTTGTGATGGCGCTCACACTCGTGGGAGCTGGGTGATCTATAAGCACATCCTTATACAGGTCCCTAGTAGTTGGACTATCGAGACAGGGCATCGATACTCCCGAGTAGACTAGCGTATGCGCTTCTCATCCCAGTGTGGGAGACGGTCTGTCCCACAGCCGTCAGTACGTCGTACTTGAGATAGTATACGGGTGCTCGTTGGGTTACGAGTACACTGGACAGGACTCGTCGGGAACTGTTTGTTGGTATTATACCTATCGTCAGTTATCAGTTCCCAGGTGACATGAGTACAGCTTAGTCCGCTGACTTGACACTGTCACTTCGCCTCGAGTGTGTTCCCACTGCACTTTGATTACTACCCTACCACGGCTCAAAGGAGTCGTGCAAACAGGTAGTTTTTGGGTGCAGTCCCGAAGCACTTGGAGGCAGTGACGGTTAGACAGGATTCGTCTCTCCCGGTATTGCGGGTTGACATCGCGCTGTGTCCAGGAAAGCCATTACACGAGTAGTCCCTGGCCAGGGCAAGCGAGATATACTGGTAGGTTTCCAGTGTTATCTCAGGGTGTTCTGGGCTTCACTCCTACACGACTTGTACCGCTATTAGGGGACTGACGTTCACCGCCCCTCTAGGCCCGCCATGCGATGTATCAGACGAACAGACCGGACTGTACGGAGATTGTCACATACAGGCTCAGTAGGAGTTCAGATGGGGTTCATCTCGTCAGTCTTCTTATCGACATCTACCTGGGGACCGTTACGTATAGCTAGTGCCGCTTGCGGTCTGTGGTTAAACCCACTGCCAGCGTAGTGTCGAGTCTTTATAGTCCCACACAGAGAGCTATTCGCCTTTAGGCAAAATGAGTAGAGGTCGCATGGTTTTGCGACAGGGTTCGTTCACATTCGCGCACTTGAGCACGTTTACTGTCCGGACAGTTTATACTAGCGGGCTTTGGTTTAAGCCGGATCCTAGTATATGTTTTGAGATTGGTTTTTCTCATTGTATTCGTGTTCCTCGGATCACGGATGCGGGTGCGTATGCACAGTTGCTTGAGACAGAGGGAGAGGACCTTGATTAGGGTTAATGGCTATTGTCGTTTTATTAACCCTAATGCTTATATGTGTATTATTGTTAATTGATAATTAGTTTAATAATTGTCCATGGTTATGGTTGTTGACCATTTGACCTTATTGACATGTTGACCTAGGTTGACACTTTGACCATCATCATTTCTTTTGGAAGATGCTTTTTGATCCTTGCAAATTGAAATGATAATGGTCATGGCATGATTAACCATGACAATTATCTAGCTAATTATTTAATTAAAATAATTCACACATATTAGTGAGAATGGTTCAATTATTCTCATTCTATCATATCTTTTCTCTCTCTTGTTCCTCCTCTCCCTCAAGCTCTCTCCCTCTCATGTGTTGAGAAACACTTGAGCTTGAGAAAAACCCTCTCTTGATCATCTCTACTCTCATCTAGGGTTCATGGACTAGCACTTCTTGCACCCTAGTTAGTTCTAGCTTGGAGTTGAAGCCAAGGTTGAGGCTTTCGGGTGGATCTTTCTTCGGCGTGAGAAGACGAACAAGGTGACCTCCTTCCACCACTCCAAGGAGCAAGGAGTGTAAGTGCACGGCGGAGCCCCGGCCGTCGATCCGACGACGGAATGCGGAAGCGGTGAAAAACATTAATTTTGCGGACTTAGCAAACCGGCACCACCGCGCACTAAACAACCGGATCGTAACCATTAACAAGTCTAAGCTACTAACAAGAAAGGGAAGAGAAGTATACCGACAGATCCGAGTCCTCCGGTCTTCTCGTCGTCGTCCCGATCTCGTGCGGAATTTTCCGTCTCCTCCTCGTCGCCGGAAGTGCACCACATCCCCTACTTCTTTTACGGGCTCCCACCTCAATGCCGAGGCAACTCGGGGACGAAGCCGGCTACTCGACGTGCCCAAGATTTACTGTAGAATATCATGTAGAGGCTTGTGTCTCATTTGGGGTTATCGGAATTGCCTTTTGGTGGAGGGATGAAAACAAGAAGTATATGGTGGAACTTGGAGAATTTTGGTGCATGAAATGAACAACAAATCCCACTCCAACAATATGGGCAGCCCCCTCCTATACATGGCCGGCCATCTCAAGTGAGGGAGGGAGAGAATGAGATAGAAAAACATGAGGGAGTGAGTGGCTTGAACAATAATGCAAGGTGGAGTGTCATGGAAAAAGCAAGTGATGATGAGAGGCAATGATCACTCCCAAAACCAATACACTACCAACTAATCATCAACAACCATGATGCTTACAAAGTCAAGCCTTCAATAAGCTAGAAGTCAAGGTCAATGAGAGACTACAACAATAAGCAAAGATCCCCTCCATAAATGCCTATTTGCAACAATGCAAATAAACCCTCCTCCACCAATCTTCGGCCAATGAACGGAACAATGGAAATCGGCCGGAACGGAAAGCAAACTGGCAACTCCAGAAAACTGGTCCCGTAATAAATTACAGGAAAACCCCGATACTGTGCATACACACCCGCATGTGTATTTCGACCGAAATACAAATGCAATGAGACAAAATCTACACTGTACTATACTAGGATCCGGCTTATACCAAAACCGGCTAGTAATATCTGTTCGATCCTGATCCGTGCAATACCGCACGTATCTGATCGAACCCTGCCATATAACCATACGGCCTATAGTACAAACTGTCCGATCCTGATCCGTGCAATACCGCACGTATCTGATCGGACCTTGCCATATCTACATACGGCCTCTTCAACCTTTCGCCCGAAAGCTGAGTAACTGAATGTGGGGGACTCTAAAGACTCGTCAACACCTTGGTTGTGGATTTAACCACTAGCACGTCAGAGGTATAAGCCAATACGTAACGGGCTACAGGTACTGACTAAAAGGGATGTCTGTGAGTGAACTCAGCCTGACAACCCTACTGAGCCTGTCAGTGACAATATCCGTACAGTCCGGTCCGTTCGTCTATGAGCATCGTATGGCGGGCCTAGGGGGTTGGTAAAAGTCAGACCCCCAAAAGCGGTACAAGTCGTGTCGGAGTGTAGCCCAGAACATCCTGAGATACTACAGGAATACCTACCAGTAAATCTCCTTGCCTCGGCCGAGGGCTTCGTGTAATGGCTCTCCTAGACACAGCACGACCTCACCCCCAATACCGGGAGAGACGAACCCCTGAAGATACGCTCACTGCCTCCATGTGGCTCGGGACTGTACCCAACTAAAACCTGTTTGCACGACTCCTTTGAGCCGTGGTAGGGTAGTAATCAAAGTACAGTGGGAACTCACACGAGACAAATGACGATCCCCAGGTCGATGAACTAACCTGCACGCATGTCACCAGGGAACTGCCATCTGACGTCTGGTATATGACCAACTGGCATGTTCCCGGCGAGTCCTGTCCGGTGTACTCATAACCCAATGAGCACCTGTATACATCTTAGGTGATCCAACTGACACCAGTGGCTTGTGAGACCGGCCACCGCCCCTCGTCGGGGTCTCGACTGTATACACTAGTCTACTATGGAGTATCGATGCCCTGTCTCGAAACTCACACGACTAGGGACCATTTAAGGATATGCTTATAGACTGCCAGCTCCCACGTATATGATCGCCCTCATACTGCTGGTGGTCAAGCAAGAATCCTAGGGGCTCTATCAACGTGTAATAGCGACTTGTCAGGTCACCTAAAGCAGTACACGATGATAAAGGTAAACCAGATAGCATACTAGCATCTCGAGTAAGACTGTCCTACCGGGATAGGTCCTCCATCAATCATTGCAATCACGTACCTGTGATCCAATAATTGACTCTGAGGGCATTATCTCCAACAATCTCCCACTTGCACTCAAGGCTAATTATTGCGATGTCGCATACTCACAGCTCGTGTGATACCGAACACCCAACTCCTCTACTAGTCAGTCTCACAAAGCTCGTTTGCGAAACTATTGCGTTCGAGGAATAGCCTCAGTGAGTGGATCCGCCTTGATGTCTCTTTCTATGTCTCTCTATATCTCAAGTTCGTGGAGAAACCCATCTCCCGAAATGAGCAATACATGTCTTAGAATGTGTCTGGATGTCTGATGGGACATAACTCATAAATGAACTCCAAATCCAAACTTCTTAGACTGTATCGTCAACTAAACTTAATCAGTATCCTGCTCCATGCCTCCCTCAGTATTGCCTTGGATCACCTGTTCAAAATACTGCCCCTCATCAGAAGGAAAAATATAACTCTGACAACCTACTTGTCGTCCATGTTACCTTGGAAGCCTGGAATGATAACTGTCTCCTGAATAAGGCTGTCCTTATCATATCCCTAGAACATCCTCTTATGTTCTAAAACTGCTTCCGACTGTTTCTCCAGGATTGGATCAATGTCAACTTATTGCATCTAGTGCAAGAACAACATTTGGTGTGGTACTTGATATCTCATGATTGACTCAATTGCCTGAGCAAGTGATCTGCCAATCATGTACGTCCCTCTCCCCTTTAGTCTGTAAGACACCTTTGGAGAGGGTGACTCCATCACCTGCAGGTTCACTACCGTGCTAGGAGTCGTCCATTCTAAATACTCTTAGAATGCTGTCAAAGTACCCTGATTGGGAAACCACCCAAATCTAGATCTAAAGCTATAGATCTAGTAACCAGTATGTCTGACATAAAATCCATTTCTTTTGTGGAGAAAACACTGTGTGACGACCAAAGTATAACCGATTGTAGTGTAGGAATATCACTTCCTACTCTGTGTATGTCATCCAAATACCATGACATCACACCCTAGTACCTCCTCAACAGATCCATCCCCTATTCTGATGAAGTCAAACCCATGACTGTCACGTCAGAAATAGATGATCTATCTCCGCTACATCTGCTTTAGTCTATAAATAGACATAAGCTGCCAGTACACCAATGCTTCCACTGCTCCCACTGTCTACGACAACCCTCTGGCAGAGTCATATACACGTACACTTCTGAAGCGAGTTCAGAACGACGCTATACTCATCCTCCCGCCGGGTCTCGCAGCCTGGAACAACAGCAATGGTAATTGTGGGTAGACAAGAACTTCCCTGTCACCGTCCTTGAGGCTACCGTAGTACCTCTCGGGTGCCTGAAGTTACCCACCTCATCTGCGGAGTGGCCAATGGAATGTCAATCCAGATTGAATCTTTAGGTTCCTTGTCAAATCTTCAGTAATCGTTTGTGGTTCTGGAATCACTTCCAGTTCTACCATACTCCCACTACTGTTTTCTGAAAAAAGTCCAATTTTTTAATAAAACTGTGGCGAGTCTAGAACAATATCGCTATTGTTCATCCAGATAGTAGAAAATCAACCCTCGTCATAGCCTGGGTCAACCCACAAACAGCCATTACAGAAACGTGCCTTGAGTTATCCAGAGTCTGGTTTTAATCGTAAGCCGGACAACTCCCCGTACCTTAACACCGTTAAGATATGAACTGTTCTATATCCAATATAGAACCAGAGGCACTGATTTAATTGAACCAGATTCAAATCATGCAGCTGTCCCCAGTGCATGTCAACTGAATGGAAGGAGGCCGATCAGCGTTACTCAACTTAGGAATGCTTCCAATTATGAGTAACCTGAAAGAGAAGCAAGATCTCTTAATCATTACTATCAACTGAATACCATACACAAGTATCTACATCTTCGATCTCTTTGAAGAATCCCGATACTTGCTACACCTGGTTCTCTACTCTATTCAAATACCTATAACTTCTCAAAATTCGGACCCTGTGTTTCCGCGAAACACCTGTCCAAAAAACTAGAGAAGTCATAAGTAAACCGAATATAGTACGAGGACCAACCCCTCTGTCCCAATGGACCCTAGACAACATACAATACTCTGTATAAGTCCCTTGAGTTTGATAACTCATTCACTGTGTGTCGTCGGTTGAAAACTGTACTTATGGTTAAGAAGAATTACACCGCTGTTTAATGCTCCTTACCTAACCATCCACTGGTATAGGTAAATGTCATCGACATAATTTCAAAAAGTATATCTCACTCTATGAAAATAGACGTACAGATATATCGATTTGAAATTGGTGCATAACAGCGGATATTCAAAACCAAATATTTGCCGACCGGCAAACAACCCAGGTGATTTCCTCAAATATCACCGATTGCAACGAATCCCGATATAATGAGGATAGTTACCCAATTCCCAACAACTTACTCCCACTCATCATCTGTAAAACCATACAGATGTGAGAATCATACCTGGTAAATACATACCCTGGAGTAAGTATCTAGTCAGGAAATCAGCTTTCCTTTAACAGTACACAGTGAGACTGAAACTTTGAAATGTTTCGTAGGGGTATTCTGGTATTCCTAGTAATGCCTCTTCCATTATCCAGATTCACAACTGTAACCGTGTAATTCCTTGCCACCTCTCCAAATCCCTTCATATGTCTTTTGTCATTACCTTCTGCACACCCCTTTAGGCCAAATGGTTTTCTTCTTTCCCTACCGTTCGGCACCAGCCTATGGTTTGGAAGAAGACTATCCAATAAGCATAATGGGTGTACTGTCCCAATCCTAGGAACACTCGCAATGCGAGAGAAGGTGAAGATAAAAGACACCTGAATAAATCTTATTCCTATTTCTCCTGAACCAGAATCCATCCCCGAACTGGAACAAGTTCCTTTCGAGTTCGTATATAACCATATGATGGAGTATCCAATAAACTGTGGATCTTCGTAGTGATACGGAGTGTCCTGGAGAAATTCAAAGGTGATTTTAGGATTGGCGAAGAAATACCTGGTTTGGTCATGAATATCTGTTGCAATTTACTTTGCCCTCTTACTAATCCCTTACTTTGTCTTAACTCAATACCTTCTGTACACCATCGTTAGGCTAATTGGTTTTCTTCATTCCCTACCGGTTGGCACCAGCCTATGGTTTGGAAGAAGACTATCCAATTTGCGTAATAGGTGTACTACTCCTAAACCAAGGAGTACTCGCAACCTGAGAGAGGGTGAAAAGAAAAGACAACTGAATAATCCTATCCGTTTCCTCCAGAACCTGAAACCATCCTCGAATAAATTCTTTCGAGTTTGTATCTAACCATACGATGGTTTTGTCCAATGGAAGTGGACGTTCGTAGTAATACGGGGTGTCCTGGAGAAAAGGGTAAAAGTAGGAGTGGCAATGAGGTTTGCAACTCTGACAATCCAAAAGCCAGTGTTAAGAAGGTTCGGTCAACTTGGTCACTGAGTCATAGTCTTAGGGTCGGGTCAATGGTCGCTGCCAAAGAGAGAGAGAAAAGAAACACTCAGCTTGCACTCTAACCTAGATCAGAATGGTTACCAATTTATCTAATCTGGAAACCTCCCACTGTACCTCAAATTCTCCTCCAAACCGGAAAGAAGAATTAGTCGGGATTACCCGAGGAGTAAACTAAGTCGTCAGTGGGAATCGGGATCCAACTCTCATCGCATGATAACGTGACGGAATCCGCTCACGTCATCACACTCCAGAAGGTATGCGCATATCTGGCATGTTTCAGTTCTTTTGAAACTCCCGATGTGATTTCTGCCCCATGCTCTTATGACCTTGACTTTGGCCAACATATCATAAGTCACATGTCAAGTTCTACCCGTCATTCTCCAGGTTAATTTGAATCCACCCGTACATACCCTTGACTTTGGCCAAAATGGCAGTACGACTGTCCCAAACCAACGCATCTATCTATGCTGCATATGAATACCCTAATAGCTACCAATCACTGCGTCTTGACTTTGGCCAACATACACAGCTTGAATACTATTGACCACCCATATGAAACGACGGAGGGCTACGAATGGTTTCTGGCGAAAACCTTTAACGTAAAGAACTTGATATCGTCGAAGGAACGGATAGCTTTTTAAAATATAGTGACGAAAACGATTGCTAAAGAGGTCACACCCGGTGAAGGGATCTCGGCTCTTTCCCCGTAGAATGAGGTGCAGGATATTCCAACTGAATACCACGATGCAAAGCAAAAGTAATCGGCTATAGTGAAGTTAATGCCCTGGCGCAAACTTTTTGTCCAAGGGGTCACTCCCGGTGAAGGGATCTCGGCCCTTGCCTCGTCGACTGAGGATCAGGATATTCCAACTGAATATCACGATGCAAAACAAAAGTGAACGTCCTTGCAATAACAGCTTTTTGAAAAGTGTTCCAACAACATCAGATTAGGTTTGTTTTTAACTTGCATTGATCTGAATCAATGCAGTCCCATCAATTGATCACACCACAAAGAACGAAAATATACTGATGTACGTATATGCCATCCGCATTCGCCACTGGGTCCGGTCATTACCCTTTAGGTTAGCTAACTAACGACAGAGCGGGGACTGGACTAGCGCGGATGTAAAACATATACAACATCTACTAATATATATACCAATATATTATATTTCGCTCAAGGCGTGAAAGAAATGCAACATCACAGAGAATGAACAGCATCACAGAAACAATACAGATATCTGGGATCCCCGGGTTTCACAGAGCCGCTGAAACCCGACGTTCCCCTGGTCGTGTGGATAGCCTGCGCAATGAAATCCTAGACCCCTACGGGCGCGGCAAGTTACCCGCCAAAACCTGAAGTGAGGCAGCCCCCTTCAGTACCGTGAATGGACCACCCAGCACTTCACGGAATCCGGTAACTTGGGCACCCCTCCTGGGTCAACCTGTACACCCTACGAGTGCGGCGAACAGCCCGCCAATCCTAGAGTAAAGCCCCCTCTGTCTCAATGCCATGAGATGCGGGCTTGTTGCCTTCTAGAACCCGGCTATCCGTGCACCCCTCCTGGGGTAATCCTAGTACAGAAAGTAAAATATACATACAACGGGTGCATCGACCGCAACCTGGCCGTGCCCCAAAATAATAATACAATCAGGCAGTGACGGCAGTCCACATGTCGGACGCTCGCCCCGCAATAACAAATGTACATAATACAACCACATCTGTACTAGCATTGCATCCAGGCTATCCCCCACGACCGATCCGCAACATCACAGCAAAAACAGAACATCAACGTGAAAGTCACGTTCGCAAATCCGTCTAACCTGGCTATAGCAGTTAGACCGGATTTACCGATCAAGTGACATTCACGGTCGCAGATATAATGTAAATACTGTGAAATATGTGTTTAAAATTTTCGATCAATCAAATTTTAACAAGTGGGCCCCCAATCAAAACTGTAGCAGATCAAGAAATTCTGGGCCCAATGTTATTATTCCAAAACCCCACTTTTCACCCCAGAAAGCCTCTGTAAAAAATTGGTGCAGTGATCTCCACAGTGCGCGGCGGAACAGCGGCGGGAAGGGGGTTTTCGCGGCGGTTCCGCGCTCCAACTGTGGAGTCACTTCATCGAATTTTTACAGAACTCTTAGATTTTCCAGTACATCAATATTTTACAACCAGAAAAATTTTTCGAGACAAAAAATTTTCAACAGAAACTGATGCGAACTAAAATGCAGTTTTGGAACTTTTTGATCGATCGGAAATGCAAACACATCAAACGAAGCTAGACTAAGTTAATGGCGAGGCTCTGATACCACTGTAAGTGCACGGCGGCGCCCCGGCCGTCGATCCGACGCCGGAATGCGGAAACGGTGAAAAACTTTAATTTTGCGGACTTAGCAAACCGGCACCACCGCGCACTAAACAACCGGATCGTAACCATTAACAAGTCTAAGCTACTAACAAGAAAGGGAAGAGAAGTATACCGACAGATCCGAGTCCTCCGGTCTTCTCGTCTTTGTCCCGATCTCGTGCGGAATGTTCCGTCTCCTCCTCGTCGCCGGAAGTGCACCACATCGCCTACTTCTTTTACGGGCTCCCACCTCAATGCCGAGGCAACTCGGGGACGAAGCCGGCTACTCGACGTACCCAAGATTTACTGTAGAATATCATGTAGAGGCTTGTGTCTCATTTGGGGTTATCGGAATTGCCTTTTGGTGGAGGGATGAAAACAAGAAGTATATGGTGGAACTTGGAGAATTTTGGTGCATGAAATGAACAACAAATCCCACTCCAACAATATGGGCAGCCCCCTCCTATACATGGCCGGCCATCTCAAGTGAGGGAGGGAGAGAATGAGATAGAAAAACATGAGGGAGTGAGTGGCTTGAACAATAATGCAAGGTGGAGTGTCATGGAAAAAGCAAGTGATGATGAGAGGCAATGATCACTCCCAAAACCAATACACTACCAACTAATCATCAACAACCATGATGCTTACAAAGTCAAGCCATCAATAAGCTAGAAGTCAAGGTCAATAAGAGACTACAACAATAAGCAAAGATCCCCTCCACAAATGCCTATTTGCAACAATGTAAAGAAACCCTCCTCCACCAATCTTCGGCCAATGAACGGAACAATGGAAATCGGCCGAAACGGAAAGCAAACTGGCAACTCCAGAAAACTGGTCCCGTAATAAATTACAAGAAAACCCGGATACTGTGCATACACACCAGCATCTGTATTTCGACTGAAATACAAATGCAATGAGACAAAATCTACACTGTACTATACTAGGATCCGGCTTATACCAAAACCGGCTAGAAATATCTATTCGATCCTGATCCGTGAAATACCGCACGTATCTGATCGAACCCTGCCATATAACCATACGGCCTATAGTACAAACTGTCCGATCCTGATCCGTGCAATACCGCACGTATCTGATCGGACCTTGCCATATCTCCATACGGCCTCTACAACCTTTCGCCCGAAAGCTGAGTAACTGAATGTGGGGGACTCTAAAGACTCGTCAACACCTTGGTTGTGGATTTAACCACTAGCACGTCAGAGGTATAAGCCAATACGTAACGGGCTACCAGGTACTGACTAAAAGGGATGTCTGTGAGTGAACTCAGCCTGACAACCCTACTGAGCCAGTCAGTGACAATATCCGTACAGTCCGGTCCGTTCGTCTATGAGCATCGCATGGCGGGCCTAGGGGGTTGGTAAAAGTCAGACCCCCAAAAGCGGTACAAGTCGTGTCGGAGTGTAGCCCAGAACACCCTGAGATACTATTGGAATACCTACCAGTAAATCTCCTTGCCTCGGCCGAGGGCTTCGTGTAATGGCTCTCCTAGACACAGCACGACCTCACCCCCAATACCGGGAGAGACGAACCCCTGAAGATACGCTCACTGCCTCCATGTGGCTCGGGACTGTACCCAACTAAAACCTGTTTGCACGACTCCTTTGAGCCGTGGTAGGGTAGTAATCAAAGTACAGTGGGAACTCACACGAGACAAATGACGATCCCCAGGTCGATGAACTAACCTGCACACATGTCACCAGGGAACTGCCATCTGACGTCTGGTATATGACCAACTGGCATGTTCCCGGCGAGTCCTGTCCAGTGTACTCATAAACCAATGAGCACCTGTATACATCTTAGGTGATCCAACTGACACCAGTGGCTTGTGAGACCGGCCACCGCCCCTCGTCGGGGTCTCGACTGTATACACTAGTCTACTATGGAGTATCGATGCCCTGTCTCGAAACTCACACGACTAGGGACCATTTAAGGATATGCTTATAGACTGCCAGCTCTCACGTATATGATCGCCCTCATACTGCTGGTGGTCAAGCAAGAATCCTAGGGGCTCTATCAACGTGTAATAGCGACTTGTCAGGTCACCTAAAGCAGTACACGATGATAAAGGTAAACCAGATAGCATACTAGCATCTCGAGTAAGACTGTCCTACCGGGATAAGTCCTCCATCAATCATTGCAATCACGTACCTGTGATCCAATAATTGACTCTGAGGGCATTATCTCCAACAAGGAGAGAAGGACTTAGAGCCCAAGGTATAACCTTTCTAGCACTTAGCTAGTTTGTAGTTAGCTTTAGCAAGTTGTTGTTTAGCAAAGATCCTTTAAACTGCATAGTCCATGTTGCCTAAGCTCATAAAAATCCGTTTTTTATTTTGTTTTCCGCCTCCCCGTAAGCACCGGGGTAGGCAACGTGGACTTACACATGAGATATACTTCAGTTTCTCTATGACAGTGGGAGCGAGGAATGCATCATGAGATGATGACCCAACTAGTTTCGAGCTGGCCATCAGGAGTGGGACTCTGTAAGAATGGCTGGATGCTTAACGATCTGAGATGGAATCCTTATACACCAACAAAGTATGGACTTTGATTGCTTTATCTGAAGGGTTAAATCCCCATCCGAAGCAAGTATATCTTGAGAAGATTACTTGGTGTACATCGAAATGTTGAGACTTTCAAAGCTATGCTTAAATCCATCTAGATTCTACTTGCCACGGCCACATACCATGACTACGATATCTGGCGGTAGGGTGTCATGACTGCTTTTCTAAATGATATTTTAGAAGAGAGAGTCTATAAGTACATAGTCAGTGGGCTTCGTAGACAGTGGGAGCAGCGGAAACGTGTGCAAGATGTTTTATGTGATAAAGCAGGCATCATGGAGTAGGAACGTCTGTTTTGATGTTGTAGTCAAAGAGTTTGACTTCATCAAAATGGTAGATGAACCTTGTATATACAAAAAAGGTAGTAGGGAGTATGGTGGTGATCCTTGTAGAGTACATGGATGACATACTCTTGATGGGGAAGGAGTTTCTTATGCTACGCTCGGTCAATCTCCGCTTATCACAATGAATCTCCATATAGGATCAAAGTGATACCTACTAAATCCTGGGATTTGGATCTATGAGATAGATCTAATTGGATGTTAGGATACTCACTAGTTGTAGTGAGATGGTATCAATTGATCCTGGGGAGAATCACTGGAAAGGTTCCAGGGTGATAAGGACGACTGAATGTCAGTCGCAGGCATTGTCTTTACCCTCAGTAAGGGGACGGTATGTTGAAAGAGTTCCAAGCTGGATACCGTGGCATACTAGACGATAAAGGCTTGTTACATCGCTACCAAAAATACTACCAAAGAGGCAGTCTGGGTGTATATTAGTTCATGAGATGAACTTCGTTCCTACCATTGTGAGACAATGGAGTTGTGGTTTATGCCTAGGAACGCCCGTCCCATCAGTGATCCAGACGTATTCTAAGGCAGTGTCACCTGATCATGGAGATGGTTGATCTCCAGGGGATCGAGGTTAGGAGAGTAGACTCAGAGGACGACACGGCGGATCTACTCACAAAGGTCTTTTCCCAGAGAGAGACTATTATGGGATGGTTGAGTATGAGATACTACAACCACTGTTATCAGATGGCCCTAGTGCAAGTGGGAGATTGTTAGTTATATGTATGCCCTAGAGGCCATTACTATACATGAGATGTATATAGTAGTGGATGCTTGGACATATATAGGGAGGGCTTTCTTGCTTGACATGATAGTATGCAATCTGGTTACTCTTTACCTTAACGTGTACACTGATTGTCTCTTTGTTACATGTTGGTAAAGCCCTTAGGATGTGTACTTGACTACCTGGACTATGATGCGGATCATACTAGTGGGGACATGGTAGTCCATAAGTACATCCTTCAGGTCCCTAGTCGTGGGTGTATCGAGACTGGGCATCGATATACCAGAGTAGACTAGCATATGCCTTCTCGTCCCATGTAGATGGGCGATGGATGATCCCATATCCATTGGTGTTTGACATCAGAGATGATATACGGGTGCTCAGTGGAGACTGGGTACACTGGACGGACTCGCCGAGAACTCACAGATGGTATTATACCTTACGCCAGATGGAAGTTCTCTGGTGCCACTGGTACAGGTTAGTCCGTAGACCCGAGATCGTCATAGAGTCTTGTGTGATTCCTACTTTGCTTTGATTTCCACCTTACCACGTCCAAGTGGGCGTGCAAAACGGTGGTTTTTGGGTACAGTCTCGAGTCACTTGGAGGCAATGAGCGATATGAGGGATTTCGTCTCCCCGGTATTGGGGGTTGATGTTGCGCTATGCTCGATTGGCCATAACAGGGAAGTCCCTGGCCAGGGCTGGTTTAGAGATTTACTGGTAAGTGTTACCAGTAGTTTCTCGACCCGTTATGAGCCTCGCATCGACATGACTTATCGGTTATTGGGGTCTGACGTTTACCACCCCTAGATTTGATATGCGACATATCAGACGAGGAGACCGGACTGTACGGTAATGTCACTGTCAGGCTTTTTGCAGGAGTTGGAGCGGGCTTGCTTGCCGATCTTCTGATTGCTCAATACCCGGGTAGCCGTTACGTCGAGCTAGTACCGCTGACGGCTTGTGGGTGCTTGATATGATCATCACCTACTGCCGTCGTATTGACGAGTCTTTAGAGTCCTACATAGAGGTTTTACTGGCTCAGGCAAAACGAAATAGGAGCGTATATGTGATATGTGCGGGACCGAGAATAATGCGTGTATGTGATACCGTATTCTATTTTCGTGATTATTGTATCGGCCGGTTATATGAGATATAGTCGGGTTATCGAATCAAGTGTTGATTCGATAAGTTGGTACATTTTGTGTTAGTCGGTTATATGATATATAACCGTATTATTAAGTCAAGTGTTGATTTAATAATTTAGTGTATAATTGTATATGTGATATACTAATTTACATTAACTAACATTGGTTCACTTAAGCATTTGTTTTTCACACATGTGCACAACTTCATATATATGTGATATATATTAATTTGTGTTCATTTTGTATCATGGTTGTTGATACACACTACATCGGTGTATGAGACATACACCATTATAATTATATTGGTTAGATTTTTATATTTAAAGTAATTCTAAAAACAAATGGATAATGAGCTCACATGCATGAAGCTTCATGAAGCTTATGGTTGCATTGACTTAGTCCACTAGTTTTGTTTACTTAAGATATTAATTAACCGAACCACTATAATTATCCATGGTTATGTCTCTACATGAGTTAGTATATGATACCCACTCACCCATGGTTAGCTAACTCTCTCTTGATTAGTTTTCATTCTCATTTTGAGCTCATCTTCTTCCTCCTTCAATTTCTTTCTAGGGTTTGATAAAGAGAGAGATACATAGTGAGAAAAGAAATTCTAAAGTGTACCCATTTCCTATTTCATCATCCTCTACTAGACTAGCACTTTAGTTTAGGGTGTTTGCTTCACTAGTTCTCTAGTTAGTGAAGTAGAAGCTTGAGTTCGTTTTCCCTCGACGTAGATCATCTTCGGCCTCGAAGACTTCAAGCAATACCGTTGCAATCTGCTCATGGTGTTAGTGTATATGCCCTAGAGGCCATTACTGTATCATACTAGCTTGTATATTACTTGATGGAAGCTTGGGATATTCACAGTTGTATAGACAATCTTGCTCAAAATGGTAGTATGCTACTTGGTTTGTCTCTACTTCAATATGTGCATGTGTTTCTTTTAGCATATCGCTTGTATACATATTAGTAGAGCCCTTAGGATCTTTGCTTGATTACCAGCGTTGTGATGGCACTCACACTCGTGGGGGCTGGGTAATCCATAAGCACATCCTTATACAGGTCCCTAGTCGTTGGACTATCGAGACAGGGCATCGATACTCCGGAGTAGACTAGCGTATGCGCTTCTCATCCCAGCGGGGGAGACGGTCTGTCCCACAGCCGTCAGTACGTCGTACTTGAGATAGTATGCGAGTGCTCGTTAGGTTACGAGTACACTGGACAGGACTCGTCGGGAACTGTTGGTTGGTATTATACCTATCGTCAGTTATCAGTTCCCAGGTGACATGAGTACAGCTTAGTCTGCCGACTTGACACTGTCACTTCGCCTCGAGTGTGTTCCCACTGTACTTAGATTACTACCCTACCACGGCTCAAAGGAGTCGTGCAAACAGGTAGTAGTTGGGTGCAGTCCCGAAGCACTTGGAGGCAGTGACGGTTAGACAGGATTCGTCTCTCCCGGTATTGGGGGTTGACATCGCGCTGTGTCTAGGAGAGCCATTACACAAGTAGTCCCTGGCCAGGGCAAGCGAGATATACTCGTAGGTTTCCAATGTTATCTCAGGGTGTTCTGGGCTACACTCCGACAAGACTTGTACCGCTATTAGGGGACTGAAGTTCACCGGCCCCCTAGGCCCGCCATGCGATGTATCAGACGAACAGACCGGACTGTACGGAGATTGTCATATACAGGCTCAGTAAGAGTTCGGATGGGTTTATCTCATCGGCCTTCTTATCGACATCTACCTGGGAACCGTTACGTACAGCTAGTGCTGCTTGCGGTCTGTGGTTAAACCCACTGCCAGCGTAGTGTCGAGTCTTTAGAGTCCCACACAGAGAGTTTCCCTGGACTGAGCGAAACGTGTAGAGGCCGTATGGTTTTACGGCAGGGCTACGATCACTTACGTGAACTTGTGTGCGTATGCTTTTCGGGCAGGCAATACTAGTGGGCTTTGGTTTAAGCCAGATCCTAGTATTGCACAGATAGATTTGATTTGTCTTCTGTGCATTCGCATTCTACGGAATGCGGATGCATGTGTGTATGCACAGTTTTGAGGAGCGATGAAGGAGGAGGTGCCCCATTAGGGTTTTGGCAGTTGGTTCGGCCAAAACCATAATGTGGCGCACTCATTAGGGTTTTGACAGTTCGTTTGGTCAAAACCGTTATGAGCCGGAGGCATTGTTTACTAATCCTTTTAGTGATAGATTAGTGATGGCTAATTGCATTGACCATTTGACCACTTAGATCTCTCTTGACCTTGTTGACCATGTTGACCATTGACCTTCAAGAGAGATCCACACTCTTCTTTTATTTTCCTTTTATTTTATGTGTTATGATATTGGTCAATTCAATGTGCCATCAAGTCTTTCATGATTGGATTAGTAATGATGATTATTGTGTATTATTGCAACCATGGTTCATTTCATTTGGGCTTAATCTTTTTCATTATTCTCTTCTCATTCTCTCTCATGAAGTGAGAAGAAATGAAAAGCTCCATGGTTGCAAACTTTCTCCTTCTTCTTCCTCCTCTTGATTTCTTCTTTTGATCTCATGTGTTGAGAGAAAAAGAATCCACAAAAAACAAATACATCCATACATCTCCTCTACACATTCTAAGGCTTTTAGATTAGCAATCTCCATGCCCTAGTTGCCTTAGGTTGAGGCGAAGCTTAGTGTACAACTCTCGGGTGGATCGTCTTCGACTCAAGAAGGCCGCGGAGGTGCCCAAGGTCCGGATCGACGCTTGGTGTTTGGATGGACGAGTGGGACAGCGGGATGAAGACCCGAAGGACCGGTTCCGTGAGGTATACTTCCTACAGCATAGTAGTTAAACCTCTATGTGTTTACTAGTTTCTAGTTTAGCAAAGATCCGGCTTTTAGTCCATGTTGCCTTGCTCCAAAATTCATTGTTTTTCGCCGTTTCCGCCTCCCCATAAGAACCGGGGTGAGCAACGTGGACTTACAGTGGTATCAGAGCCTAGCTAAACAAAAACTAGTAAGTTAGCAAAGTGTTAAGAACATCGATCGGAAAAAAGTCGCAAAACACATCCGCAAAACCACAACTTTCTGTTGAATTTTTTTTTCTGCTCTAAAAACAAAAAATCACACATCAAAAATCGTCTCAGGGTTTTGTGAAAGCACTGCTGAAAAACAATTCAGTGATTCGATCAAATGACCGCGTTTCCGCGGCAATGACATGCTCATTGCCGCGGTTCCGCCGCCGTTCTGACTCGGCACTGGATCGGGTTTGGTGCAGTGTTTTAGTTTGGATGTTTTGGGATTTTTAATACATGTTTTTTCTACCCAGATTTTCCAGAGAGCAAATTGACTTTTAGGGTGGTTAAAAATCCGTATTTTGATCGATATTCCGTACTCTTTGGCTAATGTATTTTATATGTGATGTATTATATGTATTGAACGTCCGCCAATCGCTATACATCGATTAGTGGGGGTTATACATATCTGTGATCTGTAATGTTGATGGTTTGTGTATATGAACTCGGTGGATTGTCGCGGATGAATAGCCGGGAATGGGTGTGAGATGAGAGTTTCTTTTTCTTTCATTCATTGTAAAATTTGTAAATTGATGTAATATTATTTATTTGGCCGCACAACCGGGTCGGGGTTGTAGCCGTCATTGTATAATTTCTTTTTACTGTTTTTGCTCCTAGGATAGACCCAAGGTGGGGTGCACAAACTACCGGGTATCTCGAAGTGCCGAGTGGCCTACTCACGGTGCTGAGGGAGGTTGCTTCGCTTCGGCTACTTGGCGGGTAGTTTGCCGCACCCGTATGGGTCTAGGGTGGGGTTTGGCTATTCATCGCGACCGTGTAATCCGTTTTTCGTTGCAGGCTCGAACGAATCGCGGATTCCTAGTATATCCAAAGTGTTCATCTGTGATCTGTAATGTCTATCATTGCTATATATTTATATATGATAACTATTTAGGCGTTGCTTATGTTTTACAGCCGCGCTAGCCCAGCCCCCGCTCTGTCGTTAGTTAAGTAACCTAACGGGTGATGACGGGGCCCCGTGTCGAATGCGAATGGCATAAGCGTACGTCATATTTTGGTTGTTTTCTGCAATGGTAGGATTAAATGATGGGACGCATTAAAAGAACTAATGCAAGAAAATAAACCAAGTAAAAGTCATTGGAACACTTTGAAAACCACTCGGTTCTTTTCAAAAATAAGCATTTTAAACGCGGAGCTTGAACCACTCCTTTTAAAAGCTATCTCGTTCCATCGACTATATCAAGTTCACTACGTTCACGGTTTCGCCAAAACCATCCGTAGCCCTCCGTCGTTTCATATGAATATTCAACAGTATTCAAGCTGTGTTTGTTGGCCTTAGTCAAGGCACAGTGTTTGGTAGCTAGTGGGTATTCATATGTTGCATAGATAGAATGCGTTGGTTTGGGACAGTCGTATTGCTTTGTTGTCCATAGTCAAGGGTATATACGGGTGGGTCCAAATTAACCTGGATAACGACGGGTAGAACTTGACATGTGACTTATGATTTGTTGGCCTTAGTCAAGGTCATAAGAGCATGGGGCAAAAATCCACAACGGGAGTTTCAAAAGTACTGAAACTTGCTAGCACTGCATACCATTTGGAGTGTGATGATTCTGGTAGGATTCCTTCGGTTTTATCACGCGATGATATTTGGATCCCGATCCTACTGTGAGTATATGCTACTCCTCGGGAAAACTCTCACTTAACGATCAAAGCTATAAACCTAGTAGGTGTCTAGAAAGGTGTTAGCGGGGCTACGCCCACAGGGAAAAGATGTTACTTAATTAAGGAACTTCGCGAAAGCGTTGGAAAACCTCCCTCGAAGTACCGACACTGGCCTGGCTGAACGGTTAAGAAAGTATTGTACGGTGAGAAAGATCCCGACTAATTCTTCCTTTGTGGTTTGAGGAGGGATTCGAGAGACAGTGGGAGCCATCCTGTTTAGATAAATTAAAAACCAATCTAAACTTGCTAGAGCATCATGCTAAGTGTTTTCTTCTCTCTCTCTTAATTGCAGCGACCCAGTGACCGCACCTAGGTTACATCTAGATAATAAAATGACTGGAACTGACTGTTATGACTGGCAAAGGTCTGTCCAGATGTCCATTGCCCAGGACAAGCTGGAACACCTTTTGACTGATCCAACCCCTGCCATCTCAGGTCCAGTTTCCCCTGTCACGGATATTGATATCCGTAGGACATCGGAAGAAGACTGTGCAAAAGACAAGTACCTCGTGTTAGCCTCAGTTGATGGTATATACCAGAGGCAGCACAAGAAGATGGACTCAGCTTCTATCTTCCTCCATAACAAAGTTTTATATGGAGAGCAATCTCGTATCGCAAGATATGAGACCTCGAACGAATTGCTTCCAGCGAGGTTGGCTATCGGGTCATTTGTAGGGGGCAACGTCCTTACAGAGACCAGCTCTTTTGAGCTCTCAGACCTGAAGACCACGTTGAAGAACGGGTCAGATGCTGACTCGGTTCAACAGTCTCTACCTACTACCCTAAAGGAAACTAGGGAAGTAGAAAGAAAGAGAAGGGCAGAAGTTTCAGGAACAGATGTAGTAAAAGAAGGATGTTCCTATTGTTACGGGAATGAACATGGGCAGAAGGATTGCAGGGCTTGTAAAGCCAGTAGCCAGAATTCGAAGTATGTTGTGGCTTCGGCTTCGGGTGTGTTTGTGATAGAGAACTGTATGTCAGTTAACCCTACTTCGTGGGTATTGGATACCGGATCAGGATCTCTGATCTGTAATTCGTTACAAGCTTTGAGAAACCGTAGGTTTATCAGGAAATGTGACATGACTCTCAGGGTTGCTAACGGAATGAGCATGTATGCTGAATCCGTAGGGGAATATCATCTAGGACTGACAACTAGGCAGATATTGATTCTGCGTGACTGTTTTTTTGTACCAGGTGCGACTTGTAATATCATATCTGTATCCTTACTTTCTAAGGAAGGATATGATTTTACTTTTGTAAGCGATGTAGTGAACATCCACCTAAATCAAGTCCCGATTGGGTCAGGTACATTAAAATACGGTATACACGTTTTGAATCAAGCTCAGGTCTTCAGTGTCCAGAACACACTTAAAAGAAAGTCTCCGGAATTAAATCCGGCTTTCTTATGGCATTGTAGACTGGGTCACATTAATGAGACACGGTTGAAAAAGTTACATAAAGAAGGATACTTGTATCCGTTCGAGTACCAGTCTTATGCCACTTGTGAATCATGTCTCATGGGAAAGATGACAAAGACTCCGTTCACTGGACACGGAGAAAGAGCGAGCGAGCTCTTGGGACTCATACACAGGGATGTGTGTGGTCCAATGTCTACACATGGGCGAAGTGGTTATTCATACTTCATTACATTCACAGATGATTTCTCTAGGTTTGGGCATGTCTTCTTGATGAAGCACAAATCCGAGGCCTTTGAGAAATTTCAGGAATACAAGAATGAAGTTGAAAAACAAACAGGCAAAAGTATCAAGACACTGAGATCTGATCGAGGTGGCGAATACTTGAGTGCCGAGTTTCTGGGCTTCTTAAAAGAGAATGGAATTCTCTCTCAGCTTACTCCACCATACACACCACAACACAACGGTGTATCGGAAAGAAGGAATCGAACCCTATTGGATATAGTTCGTTCCATGATGAGTAAGGCTTAGTTGCCACGATCCTTCTGGAGTTATGCACTAGAAACAGCTGCATATCTTTTGAACCAAGTTCCTACTAAGTCAGTGCCTACCACACCATATCAGATGTGGAGTGGGAAAAACCCAGTCTTAAACACTTTAAGACATGGGGGTGTCCAGCTTTTGTAAAAAAGCAGCATGCGGACAAGCTCGAGGCACGTTCGGTACAGTGTAAGTTTGTGGGATACCCAAAGAACTCCAAGGGGTATCTTTTCTATTGCGCAGAGGAACAAAAGGTTTTTGTTTCTCGCCATGCCCGCTTCTTGGAAACTGAATTTTTAGAAAATCAGATAAGTGGGAGCGCAATAGAACTGGAAGAAATTCCAGAACCACAAGCTATTACTGAAAGCTTGGTAGAACCAGAGGGTTCGAAAGAACAGGACATCCCAGCGCCACTCCGCAGGAGTAGTAGGCAGTCTCAACCGCCCGAGAGATACTTCGGTTTTCTCATTGACGGGGATAGAGTGGATTGCACCATGGATTATGGTGAGCCTACTAGCTTCCAGCAAGCCATCCAGAGCGGCGACTCGGTAAAATGGCTGGATGCAATGCGGGCCGAGATGGAGTCTATGTACACCAACAAAGTTTGGACTTTGGACTTTGCTCCAGAAGGGGTAAAACCCGTAGTATGCAAATGGATCTTCAGAAAGAAGATTGGTGTAGATGGGCAGGTTGAGACCTATAAAGCTAGACTTGTAGCAAATGGTTTTCGTCAAAGACCTGGTTTGGACTATGACGAGACCTTTTCTCCAGTGGCTATACTGAAATCCATCCGGATCTGTCTTGCCATTGCTGCCTTCCATGATTATGAAATCTGGCAGATGGACGTAAAGACGGCTTTCCTAAATGGAAATTTGGAAGAGTGCGTCTATATGGATCAGCCGGAGGGATTCAATCAGAGTGGGAGCAGCGGTAGAGTGTGCAAGTTGCTCAAGTCCAATTATGGACTTAAGCAGGCATCGCGGAGTTGGAACATCTGCTTTGATGATACTGTCAAAGAATTCGACTTTATCAAAAACCCAGATGAACCATGCATTTATAGTAAGATTGTAGGGAGAACTGTGGTATTCCTCGTGTTGTACGTGGATGACATTCTCCTAATAGGAAATGATCTTCCTATGCTACAGTCAGTCAAAGGATTCTTGTCGCAGAGGTTCTCCAAGAAGGACCTGGGCGATGCCAACTACATTTTGGGGATCCAGATCTATCGTGATAGATCTAAAAGGATGTTGGGACATTCACAGTCAAGGTACATCGACACCATACTGAAAAGGTTCAGTATGGAAGATTCCAAGCGCGGTAATTTACCGGCTTTTCACGGGATCACCCTTTCCAAAGTGATGTCTCCCAAGACTGATTTGGAAAGGGATCGCATGTCTATTATACCCTACGCTTCTGCGGTAGGCTCTATAATGTATGCGATGTTGTGTACCAGACCAGATGTAGCATACGCATTGAGCGTTGTAAGCTGGTATCAGTCGAACCCAGGGGAGAAACACTGGATAGCAGTAAAGAACATTCTCAAGTACCTGAGAAGGACTAAGGAGATGTTCTAGGTGTATGGCGGAAAAGACCTCCAGCTTGAGGCCTTTGCTGACTCCAGCTTCCAGTGTGACCAGGATGACTCCAAGTCCATGTCGGGTTATGTCTTTACCCTCAATGGAGGGGCGGTTTACTGGAAGAGTTCCAAGCAGGAGACCGTTGCTGACTCAACTATGGAAGCGGAGTACATAGCTGCTTGCGATGCCGCAAAGGAAGCTGTCTGGATGAAGAAGTTCCTCACGGAGCTTCAGGTGGTTCCTACCATTGTTGATCCAATACCGCTGTATTGCGACAACAACGGCGCTATAGCTTTAGCGAAGGAACCCAGGTCCCATCAGAAGTCCAGGCACATTTTGAGGCGGTACCACCTGATTAGGGAGATCGTAGATCGCCGGGAGATCGAGGTGAAGAGAGTAAATACGGAGAATAACACTGCAGATCCACTCACAAAGGCCCTACCCCAGACTCAGTTCGAGCGGCTGATCGAGATGATAGGTCTTCGATACGCCAGTACATGGCCTTAGTGCAAGTGGGAGATTGTTAGTGTATATGCCCTAGAGGCCATTACTGTATCATACTAGCTTGTATATTAATTGATGGAAGCTTGGGATATTCACAGTTGTATAGACAATCTTGCTCAAAATGGTAGTATGCTACTTGGTTTGTCTCTACTTCAATATATGCATGTGTTTCTTTTAGCATATCGCTTGTATACATATTAGTAGAGCACTTAGGATCTTTGCTTGATTACCAGCGTTGTGATGGCGCTCACACTCGTGGGGGCTGGGTAATCCATAAGCGCATCCTTATACAGGTCCCTAGTCGTTGGACTATCGAGACAGGGCATCGATACTCCGGAGTAGACTAGCGTATGCGCTTCTCATCCCAGCGGGGGAGACGGTCTGTCCCACAGCCGTCAGTACGTCGTACTTGAGATAGTATGCGGGTGCTCGTTAGGTTACGAGTACACTGGACAGGACTCGTCGGGAACTGTTGGGTGGTATTATACCTATCGTCGGTTATCTGTTCCCAGGTGACATGAGTACAGCTTAGTCTGCCGATTTTACACTGTCACTTCGCCTCGAGTGTGTTCCCACTGTACTTAGATTACTACCCTACCACGGCTCAAAGGAGTCGTGCAAACAGGTAGTAGTTGGGTGCAGTCCCGAAGCACTTGGAGGCAGTGACGGTTAGACAGGATTCGTCTCTCCCGGTATTGGGGGTTGACATCGCGCTGTGTCTAGGAGAGCCATTACACAAGTAGTCCCTGGCCAGGGTAAGCGAGATATACTCGTAGGTTTCCAGTGTTATCTCAGGGTGTTCTGGGCTACACTCCGACACGACTTGTACCGCTATTAGGGGACTGAAGTTCACCGCCCCCCTAGGCCCGCCATGCGATGTATCAGACGAACAGACCGGACTGTACGGAGATTGTCATATACAGGCTCAGTAGGAGTTCGGATGGGTTTATCTCATCGGCCTTCTTATCGACATCTACCTGGGGACCATTACGTACAGCTTGTGCCGCTTGCGGTCTGTGGTTAAACCCACTGCCAGCGTAGTGTCGAGTATTTAGAGTCCCACACAGAGAGTTTCCCTGCTCTGAGCGAAACGTGTAGAGGCCGTATGGTTTTACGGCAGGGCTACGATCACTTACGTGCACTTGTGTGCGTATGCTGTTCGGGCAGGCAATACTAGTGGGCTTTGGTTTAAGCCAGATCCTAGTATTGCACAGATAGATTTGATTTGTCTTCTGTGCATTCGCATTCTACGGAATGCGGATGCAGGTGTGTATGCACAGTTTTGAGGAGCGATGAAGGAGGAGGTGCCCCATTAGGGTTTTGGCAGTTGGTTCGGCCATAACCATAATGTGGCGCACTCATTAGGGTTTTGACAGTTCATTTGGTCAAAACCGGTATGAGCCGGAGGCATTGTTTACTAATCCTTTTAGTGATAGATTAGTGATGGCTAATTGCATTGACCATTTGACCACTTAGATCTCTCTTGACCATGTTGACCATGTTGACCATTGACCTTCAAGAGAGATCAACACTCTTCTTTTATTTTCCTTTTATTTTATGTGTTATTATAATGGTCAATTCAATGTGCCATCAAGTCTTTCATGATAGGATTAGTAATGATGATTATTGGGTATTATTGCAACCATGGTTCATTTCATTTAGGCTTAATCTTTTTCATTATTCTCTTCTCATTCTCTCTCATGAAGTGAGAAGAAATGAAAAGCTCCACGGTTGCAAACTTTCTCCTTCTTCTTCCTCCTCTTGATTTCTTCTTTTGATCTCATGTGTTGAGAGAAAAAGAATCCACAAAGACAAATACATCCATACATCTCTTCTACACATTCTAAGGCTTTTAGATTAGCAATCTCCATGCCCTAGTTACCTTGGGTTGAGGCGAAGCTTAGTGTACAAATCTCGGGTGGATCGTCTTCGACTCAAGAAGGCCGCGGAGGTGCCCAAGGTCCGGATCGACGCTTGGAGTTTGGATGGATGAGTGGGACAGCGGGATGAAGACCCGAAGGACCGGTTCCGTGAGGTATACTTCCTACAGCATAGTAGTTAAACCTCTAAGTGTTTACTAGTTTCTAGTTTAGCAAAGATCAGGCTTTTAGTCCATGTTGCGCTGCGCCAAAATTCATTGTTTTTCGCCGTTTCCGCCTCCCCGTAAAAACCGGGGAGAGCAACGTGGACTTACAGTGGTATCAGAGCCTAGCTAAACAAAAACTAGTAAGTTAGCAAAGTGTTAAGAACATCGATCGGAAAAAAGTTGCAAAACACATCCGCAAAACGACAACTTTCTGTTGAATTTTTTTTTCTGCTCTAAAAACAAAAAATCACACATCAAAAATCGTCTCAGGGTTTTGTGAAAGCACTGCAGAAAAACAATCCAGTGATTCGATCAAACGACCGCGTTTCCGCGGCAATGACATGCTCATTGCCGCGGTTCCGCCGCCGTTCTGACTCGGCACTGGATCGGGTTTGGTGCAGTGTTTTAGTTTGGATATTTTGGGATTTTTAATACATGTTTTTTCTACCCAGATTTTCCAGAGAGCAAATTGACTATTAGGGTGGTTAAAAATCCGTATTTTGATCGATATTCCGTACTCTTTGGATAATGTATTTTATCTGTGATGTATTATATGTATTGAACGTCCGCCAATCGCTATACGTCGATTAGTGGAGGTTATACATATCTGTGATCTGTAATGTTGATGGTTTGTGTATATGAACTCGGTGGATTGTCGCGGATGAATAGCCGGGAATGAGTGTGAGATGAGAGTTTCTTTTTCTTTCATTCAATGTAAAATTTGTAAATTGATGTAATATTATTTATTTGGCCGCACAACCGGGTCGGGGTTGTAGCCGTCATTGTATAATTTCTTTTTACTGTTTTTGCTCCTAGGATAGACCCAAGGTGGGGTGCACAAACTACCGGGTATCTCGAAGTGCCGAGTGGCCTACTCACGGTGCTGAGGGAGGTTGCTTCGGTTCGGGTACTTGGCGGGTAGTTTGCCGCACCTGTAGGGGTCTAGGGTGGGGTTTGGCTATTCATCGCGACCGTGTAATCCGTTTTTCGTTGTAGGCTCGAACGAATCGCGGATTCCTAGTATATCCAAAGTGTTCATCTGTGATCTGTAATGTCTATCATTGCTATATATTTATATATGATAACTATTTAGGCGTTGCTTATGTTTTACAGCCGCGCTACCCCAGCCCCCGCTCTGTCGTTAGTTAAGTAACCTAACGGGTGATGACGGGGCCCCGTGGTGATTACGAATAGCATAAGCGTACGTCATATTTTGGTTGTTTTCTGCAATGGTAGGATTAAATGATGGGACGCATTAAAAGAACTAATGCAAGAAAATAAACCAAGTAAAAGTCGTTGGAACACTTTGAAAACCACTCGGTTCTTTTCAAAAATAAGCATTTTAAACGCGGAGCTTGAACCACTCCTTTAAAAGCTATCTCGTTCCATCGACTATATCAAGTTCACTACGTTCACGGTTTCGCCAAAACCATCCGTAGCCCTCCGTCGTTTCATATGAATATTCAACAGTATTCAAGCTGTGTTTGTTGGCCTTAGTCAAGGCACAGTGTTTGGTAGCTAGTGGGTATTCATATGTTGCATAGATAGAATGCGTTGGTTTGGGACAGTCGTATTGCTTTGTTGTCCATAGTCAAGGGTATATACGGGTGGGTCCAAATTAACCTGGATAACGACGGGTAGAACTTGACATGTGACTTATGATTTGTTGGCCTTAGTCAAGGTCATAAGAGCATGGGGCAAAAATCCACATCGGGAGTTTCAAAAGTACTGAAACTTGCTAGCACTGCATACCATTTGGAGTGTGATGATTCTGGTAGGATTCCTTCGGTTTTATCACGCGATGATATTTGGATCCCGATCCTACTGTGAGTATATGCTACTCCTCAGGAAAACTCTCACTTAACGATCAAAGCTATAAACCTAGTAGGTGTCTAGAAAGGTGTTAGCGGGGCTACGCCCACAGGGAAAAGATGTTACTTAATTAAGGAACTTCGCGAAAGCGTTGGAAAACCTCCCTCGAAGTACCGACACTGGCCTGGCTGAACGGTTAAGAAAGTATTGTACGGTGAGAAAGATCCCGACTAATTCTTCCTTTGTGGTTTGAGGAGGGATTCGAGAGACAGTGGGAGCCATCCTGTTTAGATAAATTAAAAACCAATCTAAACTTGCTAGAGCATCATGCTAAGTGTTTTCTTCTCTCTCTCTTAATTGCAGCGACCCAGTGACCGCACCTAGGTTACATCTAGATAATAAAATGACTGGAACTGACTGTTATGACTGGCAAAGGTCTGTCCAGATGTCCATTGCCCAGGACAAGCTGGAACACCTTTTGACTGATCCAACCCCTGCCGTCTCAGGTCCAGTTTCCCCTGTCACGGATATTGATATCCGTAGGACATCGGAAGAAGACTGTGCAAAAGACAAGTACCTCGTGTTAGCCTCAGTTGATGGTATATACCAGAGGCAGCACAAGAAGATGGACTCAGCTTCTATCTTCCTCCATAACAAAGTTTTATATGGAGAGCAATCTCGTATCGCAAGATATGAGACCTCGAACGAATTGCTTCCAGCGAGGTTGGCTATCGGGTCATTTGTAGGGGGCAACGTCCTTACAGAGACCAGCTCTTTTGAGCTCTCAGACCTGAAGACCACGTTGAAGAACGGGTCAGATGCTGACTCGGTTCAACAGTCTCTCCCTACTACCCTAAAGGAAACTAGGGAAGTAGAAAGAAAGAGAAGGGCAGAAGTTTCAGGAACAGATGTAGTAAAAGAAGGATGTTCCTATTGTTACGGGAATGAACATGGGCAGAAGGATTGCAGGGCTTGTAAAGCCAGTAGCCAGAATTCGAAGTATGTTGTGGCTTCGGCTTCGGGTGTGTTTGTGATAGAGAACTGTATGTCAGTTAACCCTACTTCGTGGGTATTGGATACCGGATCAGGATCTCTGATCTGTAATTCGTTACAAGCTTTGAGAAACCGTAGGTTTATCAGGAAATGTGACATGACTCTCAGGGTTGCTAACGGAATGAGCATGTATGCTGAATCCGTAGGGGAATATCATCTAGGACTGACAACTAGGCAGATATTGATTCTGCGTGACTGTTTTTTTGTACCAGGTGCGACTTGTAATATCATATCTGTATCCTTACTTTCTAAGGAAGGATATGATTTTACTTTTGTAAGCGATGTAGTGAACATCCACCTAAATCAAGTCCCGATTGGGTCAGGTACATTAAAATACGGTATACACGTTTTGAATCAAGCTCAGGTCTTCAGTGTCCAGAACACACTTAAAAGAAAGTCTCCGGAATTAAATCCGGCTTTCTTATGGCATTGTAGACTGGGTCACATTAATGAGACACGGTTGAAAAAGTTACATAAAGAAGGATACTTGTATCCGTTCGAGTACCAGTCTTATGCCACTTGTGAATCATGTCTCATGGGAAAGATGACAAAGACTCCGTTCACTGGACACGGAGAAAGAGCGAGCGAGCTCTTGGGACTCATACACAGGGATGTGTGTGGTCCAATGTCTACACATGGGCGAAGTGGTTATTCATACTTCATTACATTCACAGATGATTTCTCTAGGTTTGGGCATGTCTTCTTGATGAAGCACAAATCCGAGGCCTTTGAGAAATTTCAGGAATACAAGAATGAAGTTGAAAAACAAATAGGCAAAAGTATCAAGACACTGAGATCTGATCGAGGTGGCGAATACTTGAGTGCCGAGTTTCTGGGCTTCTTAAAAGAGAATGGAATTCTCTCTCAGCTTACTCCACCATACACACCACAACACAACGGTGTATCGGAAAGAAGGAATCGAACCCTATTGGATATAGTTCGTTCCATGATGAGTAAGGCTTAGTTGCCACGATCCTTCTGGAGTTATGCACTAGAAACAGCTGCATATCTTTTGAACCAAGTTCCTACTAAGTCAGTGCCTACCACACCATATCAGATGTGGAGTGGGAAAAACCCAGTCTTAAACACTTTAAGACATGGGGGTGTCCAGCTTTTGTAAAAAAGCAGCATGCGGACAAGCTCGAGGCACGTTCGGTACAGTGTAAGTTTGTGGGATACCCAAAGAACTCCAAGGGGTATCTTTTCTATTGCGCAGAGGAACAAAAGGTTTTTGTTTCTCGCCATGCCCGCTTCTTGGAAACTGAATTTTTAGAAAATCAGATAAGTGGGAGCGCAATAGAACTGGAAGAAATTCCAGAACCACAAGCTATTACTGAAAGCTTGGTAGAACCAGAGGGTTCGAAAGAACAGGACATCCCAGCGCCACTCCGCAGGAGTAGTAGGCAGTCTCAACCGCCCGAGAGATACTTCGGTTTTCTCATTGACGGGGATAGAGTGGATTGCACCATGGATTATGGTGAGCCTACTAGCTTCCAGCAAGCCATCAAGAGCGGCGACTCGGTAAAATGGCTGGATGCAATGCGGGCCGAGATGGAGTCTATGTACACCAACAAAGTTTGGACTTTGGACTTTGCTCCAGAAGGGGTAAAACCCGTAGTATGCAAATGGATCTTCAGAAAGAAGATTGGTGTAGATGGGCAGGTTGAGACCTATAAAGCTAGACTTGTAGCAAATGGTTTTCGTCAAAGACCTGGTTTGGACTATGACGAGACCTTTTCTCCAGTGGCTATACTGAAATCCATCCGGATCTGTCTTGCCATTGCTGCCTTCCATGATTATGAAATCTGGCAGATGGACGTAAAGACGGCTTTCCTAAATGGAAATTTGGAAGAGTGCGTCTATATGGATCAGCCGGAGGGATTCAATCAGAGTGGGAGCAGCGGTAGAGTGTGCAAGTTGCTCAAGTCCAATTATGGACTTAAGCAGGCATCGCGGAGTTGGAACATCTGCTTTGATGATACTGTCAAAGAATTCGACTTTATCAAAAACCCAGATGAACCATGCATTTATAGTAAGATTGTAGGGAGAACTGTGGTATTCCTCGTGTTGTACGTGGATGACATTCTCCTAATAGGAAATGATCTTCCTATGCTACAGTCAGTCAAAGGATTCTTGTCGCAGAGGTTCTCCAAGAAGGACCTGGGCGATGCCAACTACATTTTGGGGATCCAGATCTATCGTGATAGATCTAAAAGGATGTTGGGACTTTCACAGTCAAGGTACATCGACACCATACTGAAAAGGTTCAGTATGGAAGATTCCAAGCGCGGTAATTTACCGGCTTTTCACGGGATCACCCTTTCCAAAGTGATGTCTCCCAAGACTGATTTGGAAAGGGATCGCATGTCTATTATACCCTACGCTTCTGCGGTAGGCTCTATAATGTATGCGATGTTGTGTACCAGACCAGATGTAGCATACGCATTGAGCGTTGTAAGCTGGTATCAGTCGAACCCAGGGGAGAAACACTGGATAGCAGTAAAGAACATTCTCAAGTACCTGAGAAGGACTAAGGAGATGTTCTAGGTGTATGGCGGAAAAGACCTCCAGCTTGAGGCCTTTGCTGACTCCAGCTTCCAGTGTGACCAGGATGACTCCAAGTCCATGTCGGGTTATGTCTTTACCCTCAATGGAGGGGCGGTTTACTGGAAGAGTTCCAAGCAGGAGACCGTTGCTGACTCAACTATGGAAGCGGAGTACATAGCTGCTTGCGATGCCGCAAAGGAAGCTGTCTGGATGAAGAAGTTCCTCACGGAGCTTCAGGTGGTTCCTACCATTGTTGATCCAATACCGCTGTATTGCGACAACAACGGCGCTATAGCTTTAGCGAAGGAACCCAGGTCCCATCAGAAGTCCAGGCACATTTTGAGGCGGTACCACCTGATTAGGGAGATCGTAGATCGCCGGGAGATCGAGGTGAAGAGAGTAAATACGGAGAATAACACTGCAGATCCACTCACAAAGGCCCTACCCCAGACTCAGTTCGAGCGGCTGATCGAGATGATAGGTCTTCGATACGCCAGTACATGGCCTTAGTGCAAGTAGGAGATTGTTAGTGTATATGCCCTAGAGGCCATTACTGTATCATACTAGCTTGTATATTAATTGATGGAAGCTTGGGATATTCACAGTTGTATAGACAATCTTGCTCAAAATGGTAGTATGCTACTTGGTTTGTCTCTACTTCAATATATGCATGTGTTTCTTTTAGCATATCGCTTGTATACATATTAGTAGAGCACTTAGGATCTTTGCTTGATTACCAGCGTTGTGATGACGCTCACACTCGTGGGGGCTGGGTAATCCATAAGCGCATCCTTATACAGGTCCCTAGTCGTTGGACTATCGAGACAGGGCATCGATACTCCGGAGTAGACTAGCGTATGCGCTTCTCATCCCAGCGGGGGAGACGGTCTGTCCCACAGCCGTCAGTACGTCGTACTTGAGATAGTATGCGAGTGCTCGTTAGGTTACGAGTACACTGGACAGGACTCGTCGGGAACTGTTGGGTGGTATTATACCTATCGTCGGTTATCTGTTCCCAGGTGACATGAGTACAGCTTAGTCTGCCGATTTGACACTGTCACTTCGCCTCGAGTGTGTTCCCACTGTACTTAGATTACTACCCTACCACGGCTCAAAGGAGTCGTGCAAACAGGTAGTAGTTGGGTGCAGTCCCGAAGCACTTGGAGGCAGTGACGGTTAGACAGGATTCGTCTCTCCCGGTATTGGGGGTTGACATCGCGCTGTGTCTAGGAGAGCCATTACACAAGTAGTCCCTGGCCAGGGTAAGCGAGATATACTCGTAGGTTTCCAGTGTTATCTCAGGGTGTTCTGGGCTACACTCCGACACGACTTGTACCGCTATTAGGGGACTGAAGTTCACCGCCCCCTAGGCCCGCCATGCGATGTATCAGACGAACAGACCGGACTGTACGGAGATTGTCATATACAGGCTCAGTAGGAGTTCGGATGGGTTTATCTCATCGGCCTTCTTATCGACATCTACCTGGGGACCATTACGTACAGCTTGTGCCGCTTGCGGTCTGTGGTTAAACCCACTGCCAGCGTAGTGTCGAGTATTTAGAGTCCCACACAGAGAGTTTCCCTGCTCTGAGCGAAACGTGTAGAGGCCGTATGGTTTTACGGCAGGGCTACGATCACTTACGTGCACTTGTGTGCGTATGCTGTTCGGGCAGGCAATACTAGTGGGCTTTGGTTTAAGCCAGATCCTAGTATTGCACAGATAGATTTGATTTGTCTTCTGTGCATTCGCATTCTACGGAATGCGGATGCAGGTGTGTATGCACAGTTTTGAGGAGCGATGAAGGAGGAGGTGCCCCATTAGGGTTTTGGCAGTTGGTTCGGCCATAACCATAATGTGGCGCACTCATTAGGGTTTTGACAGTTCATTTGGTCAAAACCGGTATGAGCCGGAGGCATTGTTTACTAATCCTTTTAGTGATAGATTAGTGATGGCTAATTGCATTGACCATTTGACCACTTAGATCTCTCTTGACCATGTTGACCATGTTGACCATTGACCTTCAAGAGAGATCAACACTCTTCTTTTATTTTCCTTTTATTTTATGTGTTATTATAATGGTCAATTCAATGTGCCATCAAGTCTTTCATGATAGGATTAGTAATGATGATTATTGGGTATTATTGCAACCATGGTTCATTTCATTTAGGCTTAATCTTTTTCATTATTCTCTTCTCATTCTCTCTCATGAAGTGAGAAGAAATGAAAAGCTCCACGGTTGCAAACTTTCTCCTTCTTCTTCCTCCTCTTGATTTCTTCTTTTGATCTCATGTGTTGAGAGAAAAAGAATCCACAAAGACAAATACATCCATACATCTCTTCTACACATTCTAAGGCTTTTAGATTAGCAATCTCCATGCCCTAGTTACCTTGGGTTGAGGCGAAGCTTAGTGTACAAATCTCGGGTGGATCGTCTTCGACTCAAGAAGGCCGCGGAGGTGCCCAAGGTCCGGATCGACGCTTGGAGTTTGGATGGATGAGTGGGACAGCGGGATGAAGACCCGAAGGACCGGTTCCGTGAGGTATACTTCCTACAGCATAGTAGTTAAACCTCTAAGTGTTTACTAGTTTCTAGTTTAGCAAAGATCAGGCTTTTAGTCCATGTTGCGCTGCGCCAAAATTCATTGTTTTTCGCCGTTTCCGCCTCCCCGTAAAAACCGGGGAGAGCAACGTGGACTTACAGTGGTATCAGAGCCTAGCTAAACAAAAACTAGTAAGTTAGCAAAGTGTTAAGAACATCGATCGGAAAAAAGTTGCAAAACACATCCGCAAAACGACAACTTTCTGTTGAATTTTTTTTTCTGCTCTAAAAACAAAAAATCACACATCAAAAATCGTCTCAGGGTTTTGTGAAAGCACTGCAGAAAAACAATCCAGTGATTCGATCAAACGACCGCGTTTCCGCGGCAATGACATGCTCATTGCCGCGGTTCCGCCGCCGTTCTGACTCGGCACTGGATCGGGTTTGGTGCAGTGTTTTAGTTTGGATATTTTGGGATTTTTAATACATGTTTTTTCTACCCAGATTTTCCAGAGAGCAAATTGACTATTAGGGTGGTTAAAAATCCGTATTTTGATCGATATTCCGTACTCTTTGGATAATGTATTTTATCTGTGATGTATTATATGTATTGAACGTCCGCCAATCGCTATACGTCGATTAGTGGAGGTTATACATATCTGTGATCTGTAATGTTGATGGTTTGTGTATATGAACTCGGTGGATTGTCGCGGATGAATAGCCGGGAATGAGTGTGAGATGAGAGTTTCTTTTTCTTTCATTCAATGTAAAATTTGTAAATTGATGTAATATTATTTATTTGGCCGCACAACCGGGTCGGGGTTGTAGCCGTCATTGTATAATTTCTTTTTACTGTTTTTGCTCCTAGGATAGACCCAAGGTGGGGTGCACAAACTACCGGGTATCTCGAAGTGCCGAGTGGCCTACTCACGGTGCTGAGGGAGGTTGCTTCGGTTCGGGTACTTGGCGGGTAGTTTGCCGCACCTGTAGGGGTCTAGGGTGGGGTTTGGCTATTCATCGCGACCGTGTAATCCGTTTTTCGTTGTAGGCTCGAACGAATCGCGGATTCCTAGTATATCCAAAGTGTTCATCTGTGATCTGTAATGTCTATCATTGCTATATATTTATATATGATAACTATTTAGGCGTTGCTTATGTTTTACAGCCGCGCTACCCCAGCCCCCGCTCTGTCGTTAGTTAAGTAACCTAACGGGTGATGACGGGGCCCCGTGGTGATTACGAATAGCATAAGCGTACGTCATATTTTGGTTGTTTTCTGCAATGGTAGGATTAAATGATGGGACGCATTAAAAGAACTAATGCAAGAAAATAAACCAAGTAAAAGTCGTTGGAACACTTTGAAAACCACTCGGTTCTTTTCAAAAATAAGCATTTTAAACGCGGAGCTTGAACCACTCCTTTTAAAAGCTATCTCGTTCTATCGACTATATCAAGTTCACTACGTTCACGGTTTCGCCAAAACCATCCGTAGCCCTCCGTCGTTTCATATGAATATTCAGCAGTATTCAAGCTGTGTTTGTTGGCCTTAGTCAAGGCACAGTGTTTGGTAGCTAGTGGGTATTCATATGTTGCATAGATAGAATGCGTTGGTTTGTGACAGTCGTATTGCTTTGTTGGCCATAGTCAAGGGTATATACTGGTGGGTCCAAATTAACCTGGATAACGACGGGTAGAACTTGACATGTGACTTATGATTTGTTGGCCTTAGTCAAGGTCATAAGAGCATGGGGCAAAAATCCACATCGGGAGTTTCAAAAGTACTGAAACTTGCTAGCGATGCATACCATTCGGAGTGTGATGATTCTGGTAGGATTCCTTCAGTTTTATCACGCGATGATATTTGGATCCCGATCCTACTGTCAGTATATGCTACTCCTCGGGAAAACTCTCACTTAATGTTCAAAGCTATAAACCTAGTAGGTGTCTAGAAAGGTGTTAGCGGGGCTACGCCCACAAGGAAAAGATTTTGCATAATTAAGGAACTTCGCGAAAGCGTTGGAAAACTTCACTCGAAGTACCGACACTGGCCTGGCTGAACGGTTAAGCAAGTATTGTACGGTGAGAAAGATCCCGACTAATTCTTCCTTTGTGGTTTGAGGAGGGATTCGAGAGACAGTGGGAGCCATCCTGTTTAGATAAATTAAAAACCAATCTAAACTTGCTAAAGCATCATGCTAATTGTTTTCTTCCCTCTCTCTTAATTGCAGCGACCCAGTGACCGCACCTAGGTTACATCTAGATAATAAAATGAATGAAACTGACTGTTATCACTGGCAAAGGTCTGTCCAGATGTCCATTGCCCAGGACAAGCTGGAACACCTCTTGACTGATCCAACCCCTGCCGTCTCAGGTCCAGTTTCCCCTGTCACGGATATTGATATCCGTAGGACATCGGAAGAAGACTGTGCGAAAGCCAAGTGCCTCATGTTAGCCTCAGTTGATGGTTTATACCAGAGGCAGCACGAGAAGATAGACTCAGCTTCTATCTTCCTCCATAACAAAGTTTTATATGGAGAGCAATCTCGTATCGCAAGATATGAGACCTCGAACGAATTGCTTCGAGCGAGGTTGGCTATCGGGTCATCTGTAGGGGGCAACGTCCTTACAGAGACCATCTCTTTTGAGCTCTCAGACCTGAAGACCACGTTGAAGAACGGGTCAGATGCTAACCTTAGTTCAATAGTCTCTACCTACTACCCTAAAGGAAACTAGGGAAGTAGAAAGAAAGAGAAGGGCAGAAGTTTCAGGAACAGATGTAATAAAAGAAGGATGTTCCTATTGTTACGGGAATGAACATGGGCAGAAGGATTGCAGGGCTTGTAAAGCCAGTTGCCAGAATTCGAAGCATGTTGTGGCTTCGGCTTCGGGTGTGTTTGTGATAGAGAACTGTATGTCAGTTAACCCTACTTCCTGGGTATTGGATACCGGATCAGGATCTCATATTTGTAATTCGTTACAGGCTTTGAGAAACCGTAGGGTTATCAGGAAAGGTGACATGACTCTCAGGGTTGCTAACGGAATGAGCATGTATGCTGAATCCGTAGGGGAATATCATCTAGGACTGACAACTAGGCAGATATTGATTCTGCGTGACTGTTTTTTTGTACCAGGTGCGACTTGTAATATCATATCTGTATCCTTACTTTCTAAGGAAGGATATGATTTTACTTTTGTAAGCGATGTAGTGAACATCCACCTAAATCAAGTCCCGATTGGGTCAGGTACATTAAAATACGGTATATACGTTTTGAATCAAGCTCAGGTCTTCAGTGTCCAGAACACACTTAAAAGAAAGTCTCCGGAATTAAATCAGGCTTTCTTATGGCATTGTAGACTGGGTCACATTAATGAGACACGGTTGACAAAGTTACATAAAGAAGGATACTTGGATCCGTTCGAGTACCAGTCTTATGCCACTTGTGAATCATGTCTCATGGGAAAGATGACAAAGACTCCGTTCATTGGACACAGAGAAAGAGCGAGCGAGCTCTTGGGACTCATACACAGCGATGTGTGTGGTCCAATGTCTACACATGCGCGAAGTGGTTATTCATACTTCATTACTTTCATAGATGATTTCTGTAGGTTTGGGCATGTCTTCTTGATGAAGCACAAATCCGAGGCCTTTGAGAAATTTCAGGAATACAAGAATGATGTTGAAAAACAAACAGGCAAAAGTATCAAGACACTGAGATCTGATCGAGGTGGCGAATACTTGAGTGCCGAGTTTCTGGGCTTCTTAAAAGAGAATGGAATTCTCTCTTAGCTTACTCCTCCATACACACCACAACACAACGGTGTATCGGAAAGAAGGAATCGAACCCTATTGGATATGGTTCGTTCCATGATGAGTAAGGCTGAGTTGCCACGATCCTTCTGGAGTTATGCACTAGAAACAGCTGCATATCTTTTGAACCAAGTTCCTACTAAGTCAGTGCCTACCACACCATATCAGATGTGGAGTGGGAAAAACCCAGTCTTAAACACTTTAAGACATGGGGTGTCCAGCTTTTGTAAAAAAGCAGCATGCGGATAAGCTCGAGGCACGTTCGTTACGGTGTAAGTTTGTGGGATACCCAAAGAACTCCAAGGGGTATCTTTTCTATTACGCAAAGGAACAAAAGGTTTTGTTTCTCGCCATGCCCGCTTCTTGGAAACTGAATTTTTAGAAAATCAGATAAGTGGGAGCGCAAAAGAACTGGAAGAAATTCCAGAACCACAAGCTATTACTGAAAGCTTGGTAGAACCAGAGGGTTCGAAAGAACAGGACATCCCAGCGCCACTCCGCAGGAGTAGTAGGCATTTTCATCCGCCCGAGAGATACTACGGTTTTCTCATTGACGGGGATAGAGAAGATTGCACCATGGATTATGGTGAGCCTACTAGCTTCCAGCAAGCCATCCAGAGCGGCAACTCGGTAAAATGGCTGGATGCAATGCGGGCCGAGATGGAGTCTATGTACACCAACAAAGTTTGGACTTTGGACTTTGCTCCAGATGGGGTAAAACCCGTAGGATGCAAATGGATCTTCAGAAAGAAGATTGGTGTAGATGGGCAGGTTGAGACCTATAAAGCTAGACTTGTAGCAAAGGGTTTTCGTCAAAGACCTGGTTTGGACTATGACGAGACCTTTTCTCCAGTGGCTATGCTGAAATCCATTCGGATCTTTCTTGCCATTGCTGCCTTCCATGATTATGAAATCTGGCAGATGGACGTAAAGACGGCTTTCCTAAATGGAAATTTAGAAGAGTGCGTCTATATGGATCAGCCGGAGGGATTCAATAAGAGTGGGAGCAGCGGTAGAGTGTGCAAGTTGCTCAAGTCCATTTATGGACTTAAGCAGGCATCGCGGAGTTGGAACATCTGCTTTGATGATACTGTCAAAGAATTCGACTTTATCAAAAACCCAGATGAACCATGCATTTACAGTAAGATTGTAGGGAGAACTGTGGTATTCCTCGTGTTGTACGTCGATGACATTCTCCTAATAGGAAATGATATTCCTATGCTACAGTCAGTCAAAGGATTCTTGTCGCAGAGGTACTCCATGAAGGACCTGGGCGATGCCAACTACATTCTGGGGATCCAGATCTATCGTGATAGATCTAAAAGGATGTTGGGACTTTCACAGTCAAGGTACATCGACACCATACAGAAAAGGTTCAGTATGGAATATTCCAAGCGCGGTAATTTACCGGCTTGTCACGGGATCACCCTCTCCAAAGAGATGTCTCCCAAGACTGATTTGGAAAGGGATCGCATGTCTATTATACCCTACGCTTCTGCGGTAGGCTCTATAATGTATGCGATGTTGTGTAAAAGACCAGATGTAGCATACGCATTGAGCGTTGTAAGCCGGTATCAGTCGAACCCAGGGGAGAAACACTGGATAGCGGTAAAGAACATTCTCAAGTACCTGAGAAGGACTAAGGAGATGTTCTTGGTGTATGGCGGAAAAGACCTCCAGCTTGAGGCCTTTGCTGACTCCAGCTTCCAGAGTGATAAGGATGACTCCAAGTCCATGTCGGGTTATGTCTTTACCCTCAATGGAGGGGCGGTTTGCTGGAAGAGTTCCAAGCAGGAGACCGTTGCTGACTCAACTATGGAAGCGGAGTACATAGCTGCTTGCGATGCCACAAAGGAAGCTGTCTAGATGAAGAAGTTCCTCACGGAGCTTCAGGTGGTTCCTACCATTGTTGATATAATACTGTTGTATTGCGACAACAACGGCGCTATAGCTTTAGCGAAGGAACCCAGGTCCCATCAGAAGTCCAGGCACATTTTGAGTCGGTACCACCTGATCAGGGAGATCGTAGATCGCCGGGAGATCGAGGTGAAGAGAGTAAATACGGAGAATAACACTGCAGATCCACTCACAAAGGCCCTACCCCAGACTCAGTTCGAGCGGCTGATCGAGATGATAGGTCTTCGATACGCAAGTACATGGCCTTAGTGCAAGTGGGAGATTGTTAGTGTATATGCCCTAGAGGCCATTACTGTATCATACTAGCTTGTATATTAATTGATGGAAGCTTGGGATATTCACAGTTGTATAGACAATCTTGCTCAAAATGGTAGTATGCTACTTGGTTTGTCTCTACTTCAATATGTGCATGTGTTTCTTTTAGCATATCGCTTGTATACATATTAGTAGACCTTAGGATCTTTGCTTGATTACTAGCGTTGTGATGGCGCTCACACTCGTGGGGGCTGGGTAATCCATAAGCACATCCTTATACAGGTCCCTAGTCGTTGGACTATCGAGACAGGGCATCGATACTCCGGAGTAGACTAGCGTATGCGCGTCTCATCCCAGCGGGGGAGACGGTCTGTCCCACAGCCGTCAGTACGTCGTACTTGAGATAGTATGCGGGTGCTCGTTAGGTTATGAGTACACTGGACAGGACTCGTCGGGAACTGTTGGTTGATATTATACCTATCGTCAGTTATCAGTTCCCAGGTGACATGAGTACAGCTTAGTCCGCCGACTTGACACTGTCACTTCGCCTCGAGTGTGTTCCCACTGTACTTAGATTACTACCCTACCACGGCTCAAAGGAGTTGTGCAAACAGGTAGTAGTTGGGTGCAGTCCTGAAGCACTTGGAGGCAGTGACGGTTAGACAGGATTCGTCTCTCCCGGTATTGGTGGTAGACATCGCGCTGTGTCTAGGAGAGCCATTACACAAGTAGTCTCTGGCCAGGGCAAGCGAGATATACTGGTAGGTATCCAGTGTTATCTCAGGTGTTCTGGGCTACACTCTGACACGACTTGTACCGCTATTAGTGGACTGACGTTCACCGCCCCCCTAGGCCCGCCATGCGATGTATCAGACGAACAGACCGGACTGTACGGATATTGTCATATACAGGCTCAGTAGGAGTTCGGATGGGTTTATCTCATCGGCCTTCTTATCGACATCAACCTGGGGACCGTTACGTACAGCTAGTGCCGCTTGCGGTCTGTGGTTAAACCCACTGCCAGCGTAGTGTCGAGTCTTTAGAGTCCCACACAGAGAGTTTCCCTGCACTGAGCGAAACGTGTAGAGGCCGTATAGTTTTACGGCAGGGCTACGATCACTTACGTGCACTTGTGTGCGTATGCTGTTCGGGCAGGCAATACTAGTGGGCTTTGGTTTAAGCCAGATCCTAGTATTGCACAGATGGATTTGATTTGTCTTTTGTGCATTCGCATTCTACGGAATGCGGATGCAGGTCTGTATGCACAGTTTTGAGGAGCGATGAAAAGGAGGTGCCCCATTAGGGTTTTGGCAGTTGGTTCGGCCAAAACCATAATGTGGCGCACTCATTAGGGTTTTGACAGTTCGTTTGGTCAAAACCGTTATGAGTCGGAGGCATTGTTTACTAATCCTTTTAGTGATAGATTAGTGATGGTTAATTGCATTGACCATTTGACCACTTAGATCTCTCTTGACCTTGTTGACCATGTTGACCATGTTGACCATTAACCTTCAAGAGAGATCCACACTCTTCTTTTATTTTCCTTTTATTTTATGTGTTATGATAATGGTCAATTCAATGTGCCATCAAGTCTTTCACGATAGGATTAGTAATGATGATTTTTGTGTATTATTGCAACCATGGTTCATTTCATTTGGGATTAATCTTTTTCATTATTCTCTTCTCATTCTCTCTCATGAAGTGAGAAGAAATGAAAAGCTCCATGGTTGCAAACTTTCTCCTTCTTCTTCCCCCTCTTGATTTCTTCTTTTGATCTCATGTGTTGAGAGAAAAAGAATCCACAAAGACAAATACATCCATACATCTCCTCTACACATTTAAGGCTTTTAGATTAGCAATCTCCTTACCTTAGTTTCCTTGGCTTGAGGCGAAGCTTAGTGTACAACTCTCGGGTGGATCGTCTTCGACTCAAGAAGGCCGCGGAGGTGCCCAAGGTCCGGATCGACGCTTGGAGTTTGGATGGACGAGTGGGACAGCGGGATGAAGACCCGAAGGACAGGTTCCGTGAGGTATACTTCCTACAGCATAGTAGTTAAACCTCTAAGTGTTTACTAGTTTCTAGTTTAGCAAAGATCTGGCTTTTAGTCCATGTTGCCTTGCGCCAAAATTCATTGTTTTTCGCCGTTTCCGCCTCCCCGTAAGAACCGGGGTGAGCAACGTGGACTTACACATGGACCGTCCGAGAGTCCGGGAGTTCGATGATCACAGCGAAGGGACTACAACAAGGAGCTTTAGAAGTGAAGGACCGATCTACAAAGGTTGTATTTCGTATTCACATAGTGATAATTGTTATTTACTAGCATGTGTTACCCTAATTTTCTTGCAAAGATCTTGTTTAGAGTTATTCGGCACGGCTAAAATTTTAATCGGGCATGGTTGATGCCTTGTAGAACCTTTTTAGAGTGCCTAGTAACCCTAAAGTCTAAAACAACCCGAAAGCAAGTTAGAATTACGAATACGAAATAGTCCGAGTTGCCTATGCAGAAAAATAACATCACATGTAATTTTAGCAAAAACAAAAAACACCTGAAACACTAAAACCCAGACTCTGGAACACCACCAAAATTTGAAGCCAAAAGGCCAAAAAGCCAAAATTGACCCAAGGAGCTCGGATTTTTGGGTGATGTGGCTGGCCACTTCAGGGTGAAATTGGACCAAATTCTGGTAGTGTTCATGTTGTATCTCATACACCATTCTATACTTGTTTAAAATAATTTTAGAGCCCTTTTGAAAATCGACAAAAACTAGGTCTTATGGTTTCAAGTTTCGAAGTTGTTTCGGTTTCGGAATCCTACAATATCCGTACAATTCTCTATCTTGGCTCTGATACCATTGTAGCATTCTTAAGCACGACAGTAAGGTTTCGGGAGGCATCGTCCATGCCATTTTCAAATTTTTGTCATGTTAAAGAACTCTAACCAAGGATGTTTAACTAGAGAATCATACGAACATATTGTAAACTACTTTACAACTAAGTGAACTAGGAATATAACCATTGTAGGTCGGTCCTTCACTTCAATAACTCCATGTAGTAGTCCCTTCGCTCCAAGTAGTGATCTTCCGGACTCTAGCATAGCTTCACATGAAGAAAGGAACGAGCTTGCATGAAGTCTTCGAGGCCGAAGATGATTTACGTCGAGGAGACACTAACCCAAGCTACCTCTTCACTAATGTGGGATTAAGGAAGCTAACACCCTAAACTAAATGGCTAATCTAGTAGAGGATGATGAAGTAGGATTTTTGCTCACTTTAGAATTAATTTTCTCACTCTTTTTCTTCTTCTCTCAAAAACCTAGAGAGCTTTTCTTGAGCTTGAAGAAGATGAAGAAATAATGGATGAGAGAGTGAATCGAAACCATGGGTAAGTTTGTATCATATACTAACTCATGTAGAGACATAACCATGGCTAAGTCATAATGGTTAGGTTAATAAATATTTTAAGTAAAACAAAATTAGTGGACTAAGTCAATGCATCTACAAGCTTCCACAAGCTTCATGCGCATGACTAATTTCCAACTAATGTTGGATTTACTTAAAACAAATAATCCTCACAATTATCAAAAGCATAATGTAAGTCTTATACACCCATGTAGTGTGTATTATCAAGCATGACACAAAAATGTGCATTAATATATATCACATATATATTATATGCACACAAGTGAGAAAAAGAAATGTTTAAGTGAGCTAATATTAGTTAATGTAATCTAGTATATCACATATACAATTATACATTAAATTATCAAATCAACACTTAATTTAATAATACGGCTATATCACATACAACCGACTAATATAATTTGTATCAACTTATCGAATCAACACTAGATACGATAACCCGGCTATATCACATATAACCGACCGATACGAATAAATCGCGAGAATAAAATACGGTATCACATAGTCATATTATTCTCGGTCCTGCACATATCACATATGTGCTCCTACTACGTTTTGCCTAAGCCAGTGAAACCTCTGTGTAGGACTCTAAAGACTCGTCAATACGCCGGCAGAAGTGATGATCACATCAAACACGCACGAGCCGTCAGCGGTACTAGCTGGACGTAACGGCTACCCGGGTATTGACCGATCAGAATATCAACAAGAAAGCCCGCTCTAGCTCCTGTAAAGCCTGTCAGTAACACTACCGTACAGTCCGGTCTGTCCGTCTGATATGTCGCATATCTAGTCTAGGGGTGGTAAACGTTAGACCCCAATAACCGATAAGTCGTGCCGATCTAAGGCTCATAACAGGTCGAGAAACTACCGATAACACTTATCAGTAAATCTCTGTATCAGCCCTGGCCAGGGACTTATCGTTATGGACAATCACGCACAGCGCAACATCAACCCCCAATACCGGGAGAGACGAATCCCCTCCTATCGCTCATTGCCTCCTTGTGATTCGGGACTGTACCCAAAAGCCACTGTTTTGCACGTTCTCTTGAACGTGATAAGGTGGAAATCAAAGCACAGTGGGAATCACACAAGACTCTATGACGATCTAGAGTCTACAGACTAACCTGTACTAGTGTCACCAGAGAACTGCTATCTGACGATAGCTATAATACCAACTAGGAGTTCTCGGCGAGTCCTTTCAGTGTACCGAGTCTCCATTGAGCACCCGTACACCATCTTTGATGTCAAACACCAATGGATGTGGGAGCATCTATCGCCCATCATATGGGTCATGATGCGTATACGCTTGTCTACTCTGGAATATCGATGCCCTGTCTCGATACACCCTCGACTAGGAACAATTATAGGATGTACTTGTGGAATACCCTTAGCCCCACTAGTATGATCTCCATCATAGTCCTGTTAGTCAAGTACACATCCTAAGGGCTTTATCAACATGTGAGAGCAAGACAGTATCACAATACTAATCTACATGTTAAGACAAAGAGCAACCAGATAACATACTATCATGTCGAGCAAGAAAGTCCTCTCTTTATATATCCAAGTATCCACTATAATATACATCTCATTTACAATAATAGCCTCTAGGGCATATACATAACTAACAGTTTTATCCCTTCAGGAGCAACATCCAAAGTCAATACCTTGTTGGTGTACATAGATTCCATCTCAGATCGCATAGTATCCAGCCATTTCACATAGTCTCCACTTATGATGGCCTGCTCGAAACTAGTTGGGTCATCATCTCTATGTTGCAATCCTTGCTACCACCATCTATGTAACACCTTAGGATGTGTTAGTGACTAATTATATTTAAATAAAGGGTTTTTAATGAAAAGTTTACCAAATTGTGTTTCAAATATTTTTCATAATTTAATAAATATTTTTCTAAAATTTTCCTAGGCTTGCACACACATGTGCATGTAAACTAAGGTTTTTAAATGAGTTATTACCATGATTAGTAACCATGGTGTGTTAATCATGGGGATTAAGTCTTTTGGGTTTTTAATTGAGTTTAATTAGCTAATTAATAGTTGATTTAATTTGAATTTCCTTAGGGTGTTGACTTGGTGAGAGAGAGAGTGCATCATGGCTTGAGCCATGCCTGCAATTAATGAGGAGAGAGAGAGTGAGGGGTTGACATTGGAGTGATGATTTCCTCTCAATTGTTTTGTTTTCTTTCTCTCAAACCTCCCTCTCTCACACACACACACACACTTACCTCTTCAGCACCAGCAGCAGCACAGCAGCAGCACAGCAGCAGCCCGAAGCAGCAGCAGCAGCAGCAGAGATCAGCAATAGCAGCAGCAGAGATCAGCAGCAGCAGCAACAGTGAGCAGCAGCAGCCACCACTTCGACTGCAGCCCCTTCCCTTCACTTCATCTTCTTCCTCCAGATCCGTAGGGTCGATTGTGAGGTATATTTCCTAAACTTACTCCCTAGTTTACATGTTTAGGGTAGTTTTGCTTCGGTTAGTGGTTGTTGGTGCGATTTAGTGCAATATGAGGCGTTTAGTGAGAACCTTGGCCAAGTGAGGTGTGTTTTGGTTTCAGTAGGATGTTAGAGTGTTGTTAAGGCCATTCCAACCCAGCTTAGCTCCCAATTGCACTAAATTACCACCAGATCCCTATTTGATGCATTTCGTCGTTTTTAAGCAAAATTTGAGTTTCTGGAAACTGCTATCGACCCGATGGGTTCAGGTTAAAATTGAGAATACTGTTGTGTAGTGGCTAGGTACTGATGCCCCAGGTAGAACCCGACCCCCTTTCTTCATGATGAGGCCGCCGAAATATTAGATCTGGCCGCAATTTGCGGCCAGATAGGTGTCACGACCCAAAGTTTGGCCCGTGACCGGCACTTAACCACGTGACGTCTACAGGCGTAACGTGACTAAGGGAACCGGAAACCCAGAAAACAAACCAGTGAAAGTATAGAGTGTAATAAGAATTAAATGAAAACACCAACTAACATGATAAGAAATCTAAGTAAACAATCCCAAGGTAATAATATACGACACCGTAGCGAAGCTCAAGATCCACAAGTGGGAACATCACAGATAGCATAAAAACTGTATAAGAAAAGTCGGCTCACAACGAGCACGACACCAGAACACAAATAAGGTACAACATCGTCCTCACACTGTCTCTAAGTCAAATACATACATGGTAGATGGAGAATACTAGATACAACAATGTACATACAGAAAGATAAACAGATACCACACAAAACCCACCTATCAGCAAAAGAGCTAGTACACCAACTATGGGGGTATCTGTGTCAAAAGATGCAACCGCAGCCTGCCGCGACTACTCCGAAGGGCAACCTGCAAACACTGTGGCACAACGGGGGTGAGTTGCCAACTCGTGAATAGAGATAACATATAAAGGTAATCGCGAGCATGCACATACTACGCTACTCTAACATATGCCAACAGGTGATATCAAAAGGTGATAAGCGGTATGTGCAATAATCATGCAGGTGCTCTAACAGGTACTGCATCTACTGGGTGAGGTACAAATACTCTATCAGGTAATGCATCTACTGGATGAGGTACAAATGCTCTATCAGGTAATGCATCTACTGGATGAGGTACAAATGCTCTATCAGGTAATGCATCTACTGGATGAGGTACAAATAATAAATGCTGAGCATGGGGAAATATAGTATCTACACGGAAAGTCAATGTGGGATAAATGTATATCGGTGTCCATCAATGCACCCAGATCCCCCAAATAGCTCAGGCGCCGGCACCCTCATCGGCCCTCGAATCCTGTACACCTCTGAGAGTCCCGAGTGCCCAACATCGGCACCCAAATATCATAAATACTCGTGTCCAGCATCGACACGCAAATCCTCATCTATCGGGCCCCGTCAGTCCGGGTCACCCACATCCATCTATAGACTCTGATCAGTATACTCCGGATAACTGTCAGGCCCAAACAATCACCGGTAGGTAGTGGTCCCTCTGCCAGGCTCACCGTCTACTGCACAGCGAAACCGTTCTCGCCCCGGGGTACCATACCGGGTCCACCATGTACCCGTAATCGGCCTCAACCGCCTCCTCGATTCGGGTTTCCATATATCACTCTAGCACCGAGAAAACACATGGTGGACGCACCGAAATATCATATCAAGGGAACCGGGTTTTTAAATGATTACATATTTGAAATAGCCACGGTTCCCAAATCCAGAAATCACATATAATCCAAACAAATACAAGTCAATGATCCGATATGATATGTGCGTCGAATGTAAATATCCGGTCAAGTTACATATAGATAAGTTACAAGACAATAATCCGATGTGACATATGCATCAGGTATGAATATCAAATCATGTCACATATAATGTGCTACATGCAATGATCCGATGTGATATGTGTAGCAGGTATGAACATCAAGTCATGTCATATATAATAAACTACAGTATGATGATCCGATGTGATATGTGTAGCAGGTATGAATATATGGTCATGTCACAAATAGATGAACTACAATGCTATGATCCGATGTGATATAGGCATCAAGTATGAATATATGGTCATGTCACAAATAGATGAACTACAATGCTATGATCCGATGTGATATAGGCATCAAGTATGAATATATGGTCATGTCACAAATAGATGAACTACAATGCTATGATCCGATGTGATATAGGCATCAAGTATGAATATATGGTCATGTCACAAATAGATGAACTACAATGCTATGATCCGATGTGATATAGGCATCAAGTATGAATATATGGTCATGTCACAAATAGATGAACTACAATGCTATGATCCGATGTGATATAGGCATCAAGTATGAATATATGGTCATGTCACAAATAGATGAACTACAATGCTATGATCCGATGTGATATAGGCATCAAGTATGAATATATGGTCATGTCACAAATAGATGAACTACAATGCTATGATCCGATGTGATATAGGCATCAAGTATGAATATATGGTCATGTCACAAATAGATGAACTACAATGCTATGATCCGATGTGATATAGGCATCAAGTATGAATATATGGTCATGTCACAAATAGATGAACTACAATGCTATGATCAGGTATGCAATGCACTAGCTAGTAACCATGAACATGCAATATATATATGGAACACTATAAGGTCCTATCTGCCCTGACGTAGAACGCCATGCGGGCGATATCCCCGTAGATGTGAAATCTACTCACCGTAGTCTCTCGCTAGGTGTAGCCAACAACCTGCTTCCCTTTCTTCACTGCGTCCGCCGTACTCGCCTGCGAACCTAGAATTACATAATATATCATATGTAAGCTCGAAATCACACAAACGCGACATTAAAACCCAACAAGTAACTCGTGTCGCGAACCAAGCGCGCGTGTGCGCGATACGCTAAAACGTGTGGTTACGCGTCTGAAATCACTCCGACGCGTCGCGATACGCAGAAACCCAAAACCCACACACACGTAACACGCGTGTCGCGAAAGGTTGAAAATACGGGAAAATAGGTATTCTACCCCAGATTTTGATACAGGAAAGATATTGAAAATATATATATACCAAAATAACCTATATACAAGCAGAGACCCACACCCCCAAACCCCAACCCAAACCTCCCCAGTCTGGCCGCAATTTGCGGCCAGAATGCCATTTTTGGCGGCCAGACTTGGGAATTGGGTCCCCAGGTTTGGTCAGTGCACTTCATACCATACATACATGCTAAATCAATCACTAGATTTGTTCAGAAAAGTCTCGGATAGCAGCAGATTCTTACAGTGTCTAAAATCAGTTCAAAACACACATTTTGCACAAAATGGAACTTTATGGTATTTTGATGAAATCTGAAACAAACCTAGGTCTAATCACTCACCAATAACTTGTTAATAAGCTAATCAAGCCACTACAACATAAGTTTTAACATGATACACTAAACCCCCTCCAAAAGCACTAAAATGGCACAAAAAGTGATATTTCTAAACTAAACATGCAAGTTATGGAAATTGGGTGCTAGGATTAAGATTTATACCTTAAATTGACCTTAGAGACACCAAAGTTTTCAGCTTTTCCCTCAGTTGTGCAGGTTTGCCCAAGAACTCCTCAAAAACCTCAAGTTTTCATGGTTTATCGAAGGAAAAAGTATTGATTTGGGTAGGGTTTTGCTTGGGAATCAAAGGGAAGTGAAAAGGAGAAGAAAAATGAAGAGAATGGGGGTTTATTTGCTGGAATTTCTGCAGAGAATTCAGATGGGGGAAAGAGAGAGAGAGAAGAGAAGAAAAGGGTCAAAAAGTCCACCCTTCACCTAACCACCATACCTATTTGTTTATTTGGATTTGAATTTATTAAAAGGGTTAAGATATGAATAAAATCAATGGTTTATGCAAGGATTAAATGATGGGGAAAAATTTAAACTTGCAACCATGCACCAAGAATGGTTAACAAGTTACAAAAAGTCTAAGTATGCAAGGTGTACACAAGCACAAGACCTATCCCAAAATGCACACACACTACCCATAACAACTATAAATCCTACGCACACACAAACATAAAAACATGCACGACTTCTAATTATCACCAACACCAAACAAACGGGAAAATCAAAGTGTTACAATCTACCCCCCTTAAAGAAATTCGGTCCCCGAATTTAAAATCTAACACATACGCACCTTCAAAAAGATGGGGATACCTCTTCCTCATCTCGCTCTCGGTCTCCCAAGTGACCTCCTCCCTGCTCTGTCCACACCAAAGCACCTTGACGGACGGTATCTCCTTCGACCTCAATTTCTTCACTTGTCGATCCAAGATCATCACTGGCTGCTCTGCATAGGAAAGATCGCGCTCAAGCTGGATCGTCGGGTGCTGAACCGCATGCGAAGGATCATGAAGATATCGGCGGAGCATCGAAACGTGAAATACGGGGTGCACGTCTGGAAAACTGGGCGGAAGGGCTAATCGATACGCAACTGTACCAATACGCTCAAGGATCTCGAAGGGGCCTACGTATCTGGGACTAAGCTTCCCCTTCCTTCCAAACCTCATCACGCCCTTCATTGGGGAGACCCTCAAGAAAACATGATCACCAACAGAAAACTCAAGTCTGCGTCGACGACGGTCCGCATAAGATTTCTGCCTACTCTGGGCTGCTCTCATCCTATCGCGAATCAACTGGATCTTCGCTGTCGTCTCCTCAACGATCTGTGGCCCTAAAATACTGCTCTCACTGAGCTCTGTCCAACAAGTAGGCGACCTGCATTTCCTCCCATAAAGAGCCTCAAACGGTGCCATCTGAATGGTCTCCTGGTAGTTGTTGTTGTAGGAGAACTCTACTAAGGGCAAATGATGATCCCAGCTACCTCCGAAGTCTAAAACGCATGCTCTGAGCATGTCCTCGAGAGTCTGAATAGTCCGCTCTGACTGTCCGTCGGTCTGCGGATGGAATGCTGTGCTGAAACTCAAGAGAGTGCCCAGAGCCTCCTGAAGCCTCTGCCATAGTCGGCTGGTAAACTGGGTGCCTCTATCGGACACGATGCATGTCGGAACTCCGTGCAGTCGCACAATCTGATCAATGTAAACCTGGGCATACTGAGTAAATCCGAAAGTCGTCTTCACCGGTAGGAAGTGAGCCGCTTTCGTCAAACGATCCACGATCACCCAGATGGAGTCATACCCTCGACTAGTCCTGGGTAGACCCACAATAAAGTCCATAGATATCTGTTCCCATTTCCACTCCGGAATGGGTAATGGCTGTAGCTCTCCCGCGGGCCTCTGGTGCTCAGCCTTGACTTGCTGACAAGTCAGGCATCTCGACACAAAATCTGCAATATCCCTCTTCATACCGTCCCACCAGTAAACATCTCTCAGATCGTGGTACATCTTGGTGGAACCGGGATGAACACTATATACCGATCGATGTGCATCCTCAAGAATCTCGCGCCGCAATCCCTCAGCATCCGGTACGCACAGTCTAGCCCCAAATCGTAGTGTCCCCTGATCGTCAATCACGAACTCGGAAAATCTGCCCTGTCCCATCTGTGTCCTGATCTCTGAACAGCGGTCATCACTGTGCTGTGCCTCGTATATACGGTCAAGCAACTGTGGGCGTGCACGAACATGCGCCATCTGTCCCCCGATCGGCGTAAACTCAAACTGTACCCGGCTGTCGCATAAGATCTGCCAATCTGCCGACGACTGCCTCTGCACTGCGCTCACACAAGATAGACTACCCCCGGGCCTCCTGCTCAACGCATCTGCCACTACATTCGCCTTGCCCGGATGATATAAGATCTCACAATCGTAGTCCTTCACTAACTCCATCCATCGGCGCTGTCTAAGGTTCAGGTCTCGCTGCTGAAATATATATTTTAAGCTCTTGTGGTCGGTGAATATCTGGCACGACTCTCCATACAGATAATGTCGCCAGATCTTGAGTGCAAAGACCACCGCAGCCATCTCCAGATCATGAGTAGGGTAATTTTGTTCATGTTTCTTTAGTTGCCATGAAGCATACGCAATCACCCTGTCGTGCTGCATCAAAACGCATCCCAGCCCCACTCGTGAAGCATCGCAGTAGACCGCAAATCCGCCTGATCCTGAAGGCAAAGATAGCACTGGTGTCGTGGTCAGTAGAGCCCGTAACCGCTGGAAACTGTGCTCACACTCCTCCGTCCAATCGAAGTGAACTCCCTTCCGGGTCAACCCGGTCAACGGTGTAGCAATGCGAGAGAAGTCCTGCACAAATCGCCTGTAATAACCTGCCAGCCCTAGAAAGCTACGAACCTCCGTCACTGACGTGGGTCTAGGCCAACTCCGAACTGCCTCTATCTTTCTCGGGTCGACACATATACCATCTCGTGTAATCACGTGGCCCAAGAAGTCTACGCTGTCTAGCCAGAAGGCACACTTGGAGAATTTGGCGAAAAGCTGATGCTCCCTCAAGGTCTGCAGTGAAATCCGCAGGTGCTGCTCGTGCTCCTCTCTACTCCGAGAATACACCAAGATATCGTCAATAAACACTATAATGAACATGTCAAGATACGGCCGGAAAATACGGTTCATCATGTCCATGAATGCTGCTGGCGCGTTGGTGAGTCCGAACGACATCACCAAAAACTCATAATGGCCGTAACGTGTGCGGAAAGCCGTCCTAGGAATGTCCTCCTGTCGTACGCGCAGCTGATGGTAGCCTGATCGCAAATCGATCCTCGAAAAGTATCCTGCCCCCTGAAGCTGGTCGAACAAATCGTCGATGCGTGGCAAAGGATATCGATTTCGCACTGTCACCTTGTTCAGCTGGCGGTAGTCAATACACAAACGCATGCTGCCGTCCTTCTTCTTGACGAACAAGACTGGAGCACCCCAAGGAGAAACACTGGGTCGAATAAGTCCCTTATCCAGCAAGTCCTGCAACTGACCCTTCAACTCTCTAAGTTCCGCCGGGGCCATCCGATAAGGCGGTACTGAAATAGGCCACGTGCCAGGAACCAAATCAATGCAGAAAGAAATATCACGCTCGGGCGGTAGCCCAGGAAGCTCGTCAGGGAACACATCAGGGAACTCGCTAACCACCGGAACCTGATCCAGAGGAACCTCTGTAGCTCTAGTATCGCAAACATATGCGAGAAATCCCTGACATCCCTTCCGCAAAAGCTGTCCAGCGCGAACAGAAGAAATCACACAGTGAGGGGTAGCACTACGGTCCCCCAACACAACAACAACCGGCTCGCCGGGAAAACAAAATCGAACTGTCTTCTCGCGGCAGTCAACAGAAGCATAGCACGTGGCTAACCAATCCATGCCCAACAGAACGTCGAAGTCCAACATCTCAAGAAGGATCAAGTCGACCGGCAACTCTCTCTCGCCAATACGGACGGTACAGGATCGGAACACGTGCCTAGCAACAAACGACTCTCCCACAGGAGTAGTCACAACAAGCGGCTGGCCAAGCAAACCGGACTCTCTACCCAAACTCGGCACAAAGTGTGTGGATACGTACGAGTGCGTGGATCCGGGATCAAACAACACGTGTGCATCAACCGAACATACAGAAAGGATACCTGAGACCACCGCATTGGACGCCTGCGCGTCCTGATGCGTCAAAGTAAAAACCCGTGCCTGTCCTCCTCCTGCAACTGACTGTCCCCTGCCGGCCGCTGGCTGTCCTCTACCTCGGCCACCTCGTCCTCTATGAATAAATCCTCCACGACCACGACCTCTCCGTGCATGCGTCTGATGCGGAGTAACAGCAGGTACTATCGGCAACGCCGTCTGGGGTGGTGAAGGTGGTAATGTAACACGCGGTGCTGCCGCCCCACTCCGGGGTACCTCGGGACAATCTCGCACACGATGATAAGAACTCCCGCAACGGTAACATCCTGATGACGGTCTCTGGCCCTCCTGGGGATAGGAGCTAAACAATCGGCCTCGTCTCGAATCTCTGCCACCTGCAAGGTGCCTGTCACGACGCTGGAATGGCCGTCTCTGCACTGACGTATCTGCACGAACTCTCTTCGGCCCTGGAACTGCCGAAGTCTCAGCAAGGCGCTCCTCTACTAATAATGCCGCATCAACTGCTGCTGAGTAAGTCTCGTAATGCTGCGCGCTGATAGCAAGGAATAATGGTGTAAGCAAACCTCGGACAAATCTCTTAACTCGTAACTCCTCAGTAGCCACTAGGTACGGGGCATAGATAGCTAGCTCTGTGAACAGCACGTCGTACTCTGCTACTGACATCCCTGGTGTCTGGCGCAAGGACTCAAATCTGCGTGCTCGGGCATCCCTAACACTCTGAGGAAGAAAACGGGCAAGGAATAGCTCTACAAACTCGGTCCAGGTCATAGGAGGAAGACCCGCCGCTCTGCCCTTCTCAACTGAATCACACCACTTCTGTGCAAGACCCTCTAGGCGAAAGCTCGCTAACTCGACCCATCTCGCATCCGCGCATCTAAGTGAACGACATATACGGGCCATCTTATCAAGGAAGGACTGGGGGTCCTCGGCTGTGTCGGTGCCTGTGAAAGCCGGAGGCTTTAGCCTCATGAAGTCTGACAGCGATACCGTAATCACCTCTGTGACTGCAGGGGCAACTGGCTGTGTGGTAGGTACCATCGCGGTCGCTGGAACAGGTGGAGCTACCTCTGGTCGCTGTGCTTGAAGCGTCTCAACTAGCGATCCTATCATGTCACGCATCTCCTGCATGCTAGATCCCACCGTCTGGCGCATCTCCTGCACACCAGCCCCTAGCGTGGCGATCTGATCTGTCAAAGGAGGAACAGTCTGCTCAGGTACAACGGGTGCACTGCCCGGATCAGTCCTCGTCTCGGACGAGTCAACTCGAATCTCGGCCCTCGCGGCCGCTCTCTGAGCCCTCGTAGTCTTTGGCGGCATATTGGCTGAAAGGAACAATAGGATTCGATAAGGATACGGAAATCGAATCACGAGAATGTATATACTCAAGAAGGAAATTTATATAAACAAGTCCTAAGGTCGCGTAGGCGGTGTACCGTGTCGTGAGTATGCCGCGGAACATACACACGCTACGCTACCCTGCCGCAGCTACCTACTCCATCATACCAGGGTCATCCTACACTCCGAAAGGTAAAACCTACGCTCTGATACCAACTTTGTCACGACCCAAAGTTTGGCCCGTGACCGGCACTTAACCACGTGACGTCTACAGGCGTAACGTGACTAAGGGAACCGGAAACCCAGAAAACAAACCAGTGAAAGTATAGAGTGTAATAAGAATTAAATGAAAACACCAACTAACATGATAAGAAATCTAAGTAAACAATCCCAAGGTAATAATATACGACACCGTAGCGAAGCTCAAGATCCACAAGTGGGAACATCACAGATAGCATAAAAACTGTATAAGAAAAGTCGGCTCACAACGAGCACGACACCAGAACACAAATAAGGTACAACATCGTCCTCACACTGTCTCTAAGTCAAATACATACATGGTAGATGGAGAATACTAGATACAACAATGTACATACAGAAAGATAAACAGATACCACACAAAACCCACCTATCAGCAAAAGAGCTAGTACACCAACTATGGGGGTATCTGTGTCAAAAGATGCAACCGCAGCCTGCCGCGACTACTCCGAAGGGCAACCTGCAAACACTGTGGCACAACGGGGGTGAGTTGCCAACTCGTGAATAGAGATAACATATAAAGGTAATCGCGAGCATGCACATACTACGCTACTCTAACATATGCCAACAGGTGATATCAAAAGGTGATAAGCGGTATGTGCAATAATCATGCAGGTGCTCTAACAGGTACTGCATCTACTGGGTGAGGTACAAATGCTCTATCAGGTAATGCATCTACTGGATGAGGTACAAATGCTCTATCAGGTAATGCATCTACTGGATGAGGTACAAATGCTCTATCAGGTAATGCATCTACTGGATGAGGTACAAATAATAAATGCTGAGCATGGGGAAATATAGTATCTACACGGAAAGTCAATGTGGGATAAATGTATATCGGTGTCCATCAATGCACCCAGATCCCCCAAATAGCTCAGGCGCCGGCACCCTCATCGGCCCTCGAATCCTGTACACCTCTGAGAGTCCCGAGTGCCCAACATCGGCACCCAAATATCATAAATACTCGTGTCCAGCATCGACACGCAAATCCTCATCTATCGGGCCCCGTCAGTCCGGGTCACCCACATCCATCTATAGACTCTGATCAGTATACTCCGGATAACTGTCAGGCCCAAACAATCACCGGTAGGTAGTGGTCCCTCTGCCAGGCTCACCGTCTACTGCACAGCGAAACCGTTCTCGCCCCGGGGTACCATACCGGGTCCACCATGTACCCGTAATCGGCCTCAACCGCCTCCTCGATTCGGGTTTCCATATATCACTCTAGCACCGAGAAAACACATGGTGGACGCACCGAAATATCAAATCAAGGGAACCGGGTTTTTAAATGATTACATATTTGAAATAGCCACGGTTCCCAAATCCAGAAATCACATATAATCCAAACAAATACAAGTCAATGATCCGATATGATATGTGCGTCGAATGTAAATATCCGGTCAAGTTACATATAGATAAGTTACAAGACAATAATCCGATGTGACATATGCATCAGGTATGAATATCAAATCATGTCACATATAATGTGCTACATGCAATGATCCGATGTGATATGTGTAGCAGGTATGAACATCAAGTCATGTCATATATAATAAACTACAGTATGATGATCCGATGTGATATGTGTAGCAGGTATGAATATATGGTCATGTCACAAATAGATGAACTACAATGCTATGATCCGATGTGATATAGGCATCAAGTATGAATATATGGTCATGTCACAAATAGATGAACTACAATGCTATGATCCGATGTGATATAGGCATCAAGTATGAATATATGGTCATGTCACAAATAGATGAACTACAATGCTATGATCCGATGTGATATAGGCATCAAGTATGAATATATGGTCATGTCACAAATAGATGAACTACAATGCTATGATCCGATGTGATATAGGCATCAAGTATGAATATATGGTCATGTCACAAATAGATGAACTACAATGCTATGATCCGATGTGATATAGGCATCAAGTATGAATATATGGTCATGTCACAAATAGATGAACTACAATGCTATGATCTGATGTGATATAGGCATCAAGTATGAATATATGGTCATGTCACAAATAGATGAACTACAATGCTATGATCCGATGTGATATAGGCATCAAGTATGAATATATGGTCATGTCACAAATAGATGAACTACAATGCTATGATCCGATGTGATATAGGCATCAAGTATGAATATATGGTCATGTCACAAATAGATGAACTACAATGCTATGATCAGGTATGCAATGCACTAGCTAGTAACCATGAACATGCAATATATATATGGAACACTATAAGGTCCTATCTGCCCTGACGTAGAACGCCATGCGGGCGATATCCCCGTAGATGTGAAATCTACTCACCGTAGTCTCTCGCTAGGTGTAGCCAACAACCTGCTTCCCTTTCTTCACTGCGTCCGCCATACTCGCCTGCGAACCTAGAATTACACAATATATCATATGTAAGCTCGAAATCACACAAACGCGACATTAAAAACCAACAAGTAACTCGTGTCGCGAACCAAGCGCGCGTGTGCGCGATACGCTAAAACGTGTGGTTACGCGTCTGAAATCACTCCGACGCGTCGCGATACGCAGAAACCCAAAACCCACACACACGTAACACGCGTGTCGCGAAAGGTTGAAAATACGGGAAAATAGGTATTCTACCCCAGATTTTGATACAGGAAAGATATTGAAAATATATATATACCAAAATAACCTATATACAAGCAGAGACCCACACCCCCAAACCCCAACCCAAACCTCCCCAGTCTGGCCGCAATTTGCGGCCAGAATGCCATTTTTGGCGGCCAGACTTGGGAATTGGGTCCCCAGGTTTGGTCAGTGCACTTCATACCATACATACATGCTAAATCAATCACTAGATTTGTTCAGAAAAGTCTCGGATAGCAGCAGATTCTTACAGTGTCTAAAATCAGTTCAAAACACACATTTTGCACAAAATGGAACTTTATGGTATTTTGATGAAATCTGAAACAAACCTAGGTCTAATCACTCACCAATAACTTGTTAATAAGCTAATCAAGCCACTACAACATAAGTTTTAACATGATACACTAAACCCCCTCCAAAAGCACTAAAATGGCACAAAAAGTGATATTTCTAAACTAAACATGCAAGTTATGGAAATTGGGTGCTAGGATTAAGATTTATACCTTAAATTGACCTTAGAGACACCAAAGTTTTCAGCTTTTCCCTCAGTTGTGCAGGTTTGCCCAAGAACTCCTCAAAAACCTCAAGTTTTCATGGTTTATCGAAGGAAAAAGTATTGATTTGGGTAGGGTTTTGCTTGGGAATCAAAGGGAAGTGAAAAGGAGAAGAAAAATGAAGAGAATGGGGGTTTATTTGCTGGAATTTCTGCAGAGAATTCAGATGGGGGAAAGAGAGAGAGAGAAGAGAAGAAAAGGGTCAAAAAGTCCACCCTTCACCTAACCACCATACCTATTTGTTTATTTGGATTTGAATTTATTAAAAGGGTTAAGATATGAATAAAATCAATGGTTTATGCAAGGATTAAATGATGGGGAAAAATTTAAACTTGCAACCATGCACCAAGAATGGTTAACAAGTTACAAAAAGTCTAAGTATGCAAGGTGTACACAAGCACAAGACCTATCCCAAAATGCACACACACTACCCATAACAACTATAAATCCTACGAACACACAAACATAAAAACATGCACGACTTCTAATTATCACCAACACCAAACAAACGGGAAAATCAAAGTGTTACAATAGGTAGGGTTTTGGTTGGGGTTTGGTCCTATAGGTGTATATTGCAACCCTTAGACCCCTGACATGTGTAATTTTGGTCGTTTCTTACTGTAGAAAAATCTGGGGCTTATTACCTATTTCTCGTATTTTCTAAACCTTCGCGACACACGTGATACGTGTGTGGGTTTGGGGTTTCTGCGTATCGCGACGTGTCAGGGTAGTTTCAGGCGCGTGATCACACGTTTTAGCGTATCGCGCACATGCGCGATTGGTTTACGACACGGGTTTCTAGTTGGACCGTAATTTCACGTTTCTGTGAAATTGAGCTTATGTGTGATATATGTTATGTGATTCTTGGATCGCAGGCCAGTGAGACGGACGCTGCGAAGAAGGGCAAGCAAGTCGTCGGCTACACTTAGCGCTAGACTTCGGTTAGTAGATTTAACATCTATGGGGATATCGCCCGCATGGCGTTCTACGTCAGGGCCGATAGGACCTTATAGTTACATTTACATACATTGACTGTTCATGGCCACTATTTAGGGCATACTGCATTCCCTGCTGTATGTACATAAACTAGAATTGATAGAACACCGCACCCTTACTGACAGTTCACGTTGCACAAGCACTACCTTGACATGACATTCATACTTGATGCATATATCACATCGGATCATTATGCTGTAGCTCATCTTTTATGTGACTTGACATGACATTCATACTTGATGCATATATCACATCGGATCATTATGCTGTAGCTCATCTTTAATGTGACTTGACATGACATTCATACTTGATGCATATATCACATCGGATCATTATGCTGTAGCTCATCTTTTATGTGACTTGACATGACATTCATACTTGATGCACATATCACATCACGTTTACTTGCATATGGGTTGGGATTACATGTGATTTCTGGATTTGGGAACCGTGGCCCTTTCCAAATATGTAATCATTTAAAAACCCGGTTCCCTTGATATGATATTTTGGGGCGCCACCCCGTGTTATTTTTCTCGGTGCTAGAGTGGATTTTATTGAGAGAGGGATGACCCGGATTGACGGATTCCTGATATATTGAGAGAGGGATGACCCGGACTGACGGATTCCCGATATATTGAGAGAGGGATGACCCGGACTGACGGATTCCCGATATATTGAGAGAGGGCTGACCCGGACTGACGGATGTCCGATATGTTGAGAGAGGGCTGACCCAGACTGACGGATGTCCGATATGTTGAGAGAGGGCTGACCCAGACTGACGGATGCCCGATAGAGGATGAATTGCGTGTCGATGCTAGACACGAGTATTTATGTTATTTGGGTGCCGATGTTGGGCACTCGTGATTCTCAGGGATGTACAGGATATGAGGGCCGATGGAGTACCGGCGTCTGGGTTGTTGGGATTCGCGGTGCGTACATACATATATAGTCCACCTCGACACTTCGTGTAGATGCTATATTCCAATGCTCAGCATTCATTATCGCATCTCATCCTGTAGTTATATCACCTGATAGAGGACTTGCATGATTATTATACATACTGCTTACCTCGCATTGATATCATCTGCTGGCATTTGTTCGAGTAGCGCAGTACGTGCATGCTCGCGATTACCTTTATATGTTATCTCTATTCACGAGTTGGCAACTCACCCCCGTTGTGCCACAGTATTTGCAGGTTGCCCTCAGCATAGTCGCGGCAGGCTGTCTTTTGCATCTTTTGGCTACAGATACCACTACAGTTGCGGTGAGAGCTGTTTTGCATTTAGGTGGGTTGTGGTATTCTGAGTACTTTTATTGTATCCCTTTTTGTATCTAGTACACTCCATCTACCATTTATGTACTGGACTTAGATACTGTGTGAGGACGATGATGTATATTTTGTATTCTGGTGTCGAGCTCGTAGGAGTCGAATGTTTTTATATGCAGTTTATATTCTGTGATGTCTACTTATTGTTTATTCTTCGCTACGGCGTCGTATATTACTCTTGTGATGTTGGTTTCCGCCGTTGGGTGTGATTGCTCCTGTTTAGGGATGTTTCATTTCATTACATTTCATTTCACTTATATCCTGTTTTGTACCCGGTCTCGGGGCTACTTTTACAAAGGAAATGCTGCCAAAATTATTTAAATGATTAAGTAACTTTAAAGGAACTTATTGAATTATTTAAGGTTTTCTAAATGCTTTAACTAAATGTTTTCAACACTCACTATTTTCAAATGGTTTTGATTTCTGGGTTCAGCTTACTTAGCCGCGTTACGCCTGTAGACGTAGCATGGTTAAGTGCCGTTCACGAGTCGAAATACTCGGGTCGTGACAAAGTTGGTATCAGAGCGTAGGTTTTACCTTCGGAGTGTACGATGACCCTGGTATGATGGAGTAGGTAGCTGCAGCAGGGTAGCGTGGCGTGTGTATGTTCCGCGGCATGCTCACGACACGGTACTCCGCCTAAGCGACCTTAGGACTTATTGATTTAATCCCTTCTTATATTCTTGTGATTCGATTCCTGTATTCTTATCGAATCCTAATTTTCTTTCAGCCATTATGCCGCCAAAGACTACGAGGGCGCAGAGAGCGGCCGCGAGGGCCGAGATTCGAGTTGACTCGTTCGAGACGAGGACTGATCCGGGCAGTACACCGGTTGTACCCGAGCAGGCTGTTCCTGCCGTGACAGATCAGATCGCCACGCTAGGGTCTGGTATGCAGGAGATGCCCCAGACGGTGGGATCCAGCATGCAGGAGATGCGCCAGATGATAGGATCGCTAGTTGAGACGCTTCGAGCGCAGCGACCAGAGGTAGCTCCACCCGTTCCAGAGACCGCGATGGTACCTACCGCACAGCCAGTTGCCCCTGTAGCCACGGAGGTGATTACAGTATCACTATCACAGTTCATGAGGCTGAAGCCTCCGGTCTTCACAGGCACCGATACAGCCGAGGACCCACGGTCTTTCATCGACAGGATGGCCCGGATATTCCGATCCCTCAGATGCACAGATGCGAGATGGGTTGAGTTCGCGAGCTTTCGCCTGGAAGGTCTTGCGCAGAAGTGGTGTGATTCAGTTGAGAAGGGCAGAGCAGCAGGTCTTCCTCCTATGACCTGGACAGAGTTTGTGACAGTATTTCTAGCCCGTTTCCTTCCCCAGAGTGTTAGGGATGCCCGAGCACGCAGATTTGAGTCCTTGCGCCAGACGCCAGGGATGACAGTGGCAGAGTATGACGTGCTGTTTACAGAGCTAGCAGTCTATGCCCCATATTTAGTGGCTACCGAGGAGTTGCGAGTCAAGAGATTTGTTCGAGGCTTTCTTACACAACTGTTCCTTGCGATCAGCGCGCAGCACTACGAGACCTATGCAGCAGCTGTAAATGCAGCCTTATTGGTCGAGGAGCGCCTGGCTGAGACTTCGGCAGTTCCAGAGCCAAAGAGAGTTCGTGCGGACACATCAGCGCAGAGACAGCCTTTTCGGCGCCGTGATAGACGTATTGCAGGCAGCAGAGATTCAGGGCGGGGCCGGTTATTCAGTTCCTATTCCCAGGATGGTCAGCGGTCATCGTCGGGATGTTTTCGCTGTGGGAGTTCTTACCATCGTGTACGAGATTGTCCTGAGTTACCCCGGAGGGAGGCGACAGCACCGCATGTCACATTACCACCTTCACCACCCCAGAGGGCGTTGCCTATCGTACCTACCGTTACTCCACGCCAGACTCATACACAGAGAGGTCGTGGGCGTGGAGGAGTTGCTCAGAGAGGGAGAGATGACCGAGGCAGAGGGCAACCAGTTACCGGTGGAGGACAAGCACGGGTCTTTGCTTTGACGCATCAGGACGCGCAGGCGTCCAATGCAGTGGTTTCAGGTATCCTTCCTGTATATACAGTTGATGCACACGCATTGTTCGATCCCGGATCCACGCACTCTTATGTATCCACACACTTCGTGCCGAGTTTGGGTAGAGAGTCCGGTTTTCTTGATCAGCCGCTTGTTGTGACCACTCCCGTGGGAGAGTCATTTGTTGCTAGGCACGTGTTCTTATCCTGTACCGTCTGTATTGGCGAGAGAGAGTTGCCTGTCGACTTGATCCTTCTGGAGATGTTAGACTTCGACGTTCTTTTGGGCATGGATTGGTTAGCCACGTGCTATGCTTCTGTTGACTGCCGTAAGAAGACAGTTAGATTTTGTTTTCCCGGCGAGTCGGTTTTTGTTGTGTTGGGCGACTGTAGTGCCGCCCCGCACAGTGTGATTTCATCTTTTCGTGCTGGACAACTTTTGAGGAAGGGATGTCAGGGATTTCTCGCTTATGTTTGCGATGCTAGTGCTACACAGGTTCCCATGGATCAGGTTCCGGTTGTTAGCGAGTTCCCTGATGTTTTCCCTGACGAGCTTCCTAGGCTACCGCCCGAGCGTGACATTTCTTTCTGTATTGATTTGGTTCCTGGCACGGGGCCTGTTTCCATACCGCCTTATCGGATGGCCCCGGCGGAACTTCGAGAGTTGAAGGGTCAGTTGCAAGATTTGCTGGATAAGGGACTTATTCGACCCAGTGTTTCTCCTTGGGGTGCTCCAGTCCTGTTCGTCAAAAAGAAGGACGGCAGTTTGCGTCTGTGTATCGACTGCCGGCAACTGAACAGGGTGACAGTGCGGAACAGGTATCCTTTGCCGCGCATCGACGATTTGTTCGACCAGCTTCAGGGGGCAGGGTACTTTTCGAGGATCGATTTACGATCGGGCTATCATCAGCTGCGGGTTCGACAGGAGGACATTCCCAGGACAGCTTTCCGTACGCGCTACGGCCATTATGAGTTTTTGGTGATGTCGTTCGGACTCACCAATGCGCCAGCAGCATTCATGGACTTGATGAACCGTATTTTCCGGCCATATTTGGATCTGTTGATCATAGTCTTCATTGACGATATCTTGGTGTATTCCCGGAGTAGTGAGGAGCACGAGCAGCACCTGCGGATTACATTGCAGACCTTGAGGGAGCACCAGCTTTATGCGAAATTATCCAAGTGTGCTTTTTGGCTGGACAGCGTAGACTTCTTGGGGCATGTGATCTTACGAGACGGTATATGTGTAGACCCGAGGAAGATCGAGACCGTTCAGCGTTGGCCCAGACCCACATCGGTTATGGAGATTCGCAGCTTTTTGGGGTTGGCCGGTTACTACAGGCGATTTGTGCAGGACTTCTCCAGTTTTGCTACCCCTTTGACCTGGTTGACCCGGAAGGGAGTCCCTTTCGATTGGACGGAGGAGTGCGAGCACAGTTTTCAGCAGTTACGGACTCGGATGACGACGGCACCGGTGTTATCATTACATTCAGGCTCAGGCGGGTTTGTGGTCTATTGTGATGCCTCTCGAGTGGGGCTAGGGTGCGTTTTGATGCAGCATGATAGGGTGATCGCGTATGCTTCGCGACAATTGAAGAAACATGAACAAAACTACCCCACTCATGACTTGGAGATGGCTGCAGTGGTCTTTGCACTTAAGATTTGGCGACATTACCTATACGGTGAGTCATGCCAGATATTCACGGATCACAAGAGTCTAAAATATATATTTCAGCAGCGGGACCTGAACCTTAGATAGCGCCGATGGATGGAGTTAGTGAAGGATTATGACTGCGAGATCCTGTACCACCCGGGCAAGGCGAATGTAGTGGCGGATGCGTTGAGCAGGAAGCCCGGGGGTAGTCTATCTTATTTGAGCGCGGTACGGGGACAGTCGTCGACAGATTGGCAGATATTATGCGACAGCCGAGTACAGTTCGAGTTCACGCCGATTGGAGGACAGATCGCGCACGTTCGTGCACGCCCACAGTTACTTGGCCGCATACATGAGGCACAGCGCGGTGATGACCGATGTTCGGAGATCATGGAACAGATTGGACAGGGCAGATTTTCCTAGTTCGTGATCGATGATCAGGGTGTACTACGATTCGGAGTTAGACTGTGCGTGCCAGATGCTGAGGGACTGCGGCGCGAGATTCTTGAGGAGGCACATCGATCGGTGTACAGCGTCCATCCCGGTTCCACCAAGATGTATCATGATATGAGAGATGTTTATTGGTGGGACGGAATGAAGAGGGACATCGCAGATTTCGTGTCGAGATGCCTGACTTGTCAGCAAGTCAAGGCTGAGCACCAGAGGCCCGCGGGAGAGCTACAGCCGTTACCCATTCCGGAGTGGAAATGGGAGCAGATTTCGATGGATTTCGTTGTGGGTCTACCCAGGACTAGTCGAGGGTATGACTCCATCTGGGTGATCGTGGATCGTTTAACGAAGGCGGCTCACTTCCTACCAGTGAAGACGACTTTCGGATTTACTCAGTATGCCCAGATCTACATCGACGAGATAGTACGACTACACGGAGTCCCGACATGTATTGTGTCCGACAGAGGCACCCAGTTTACCAGCCGATTATGGCAGAGGCTTCAGGAGGCTTTGGGCACTCGCTTGAGTTTCAGTACAGCATTTCATCCGTACACCGACGGACAGCCAGAGCGGACGATTCAGACTCTCGAGGACATGCTCAGAGCGTGTGTATTAGATTTCGGAGGTAGCTGGGATCATCACTTACCCTTGGTAGAGTTCTCCTACAATAACAGCTACCAGGAGACCATTCAGATGGCACCATTTGAGGCTCTCTATGGGAGGAGATGCAGATCGCCCGCCTGTTGGACAGAGCTCAGTGAGGGCAGTATCTTAGGGCCACAGATTGTTGAGGAGACGACCGCGAAGATCCAGTTGATTCACGATAGGATGAGAGCAGCGCAGAGTAGGCAGAGATCTTATGCGGACCGTCGGCGGCGCAGGCTGGAGTTTTCTGTTGGTGACCATGTTTTCTTGAGGGTCTCCCCTATGAAAGGTGTGATGAGGTTTGGGAAGAAGGGGAAGCTCAGTCCCAGATATGTGGGCCCCTTCGAGATCCTCAAGCGTGTTGGTGCAGTAGCATACCGATTAGCCCTTCCGCCCAGTTTTCTAGATGTGCACCCCATATTTCACGTTTCGATGCTCCGTAGATATCTTCATGATCCTTCGCATGCGATTCAGCACCCGACGATCCAGCTTGAGCGCGACCTTTCCTATGCAGAGCAGCCGGTGATGATCTTGGATCGACAAGTGAAGAAATTGAGATCGAAGGACATCCCATCAGTTAAGGTACTTTGGCATGGCCAGAACCGTGAGGAGGTCACTTGGGAGACCGAAAGCGAGATGATGAAGACGTATCCCCATCTTTTCAAAGGTACGTGTAGTTAGATTTTGAAATTCGGGGACGAATTTCTTTAAGGGGGAGAGATTGTAACACCTTAGGATGTGTTAGTGACTAATTATATTTAAATAAAGGGTTTTTAATGAAAAGTTTACCAAATTGTGTTTCAAATATTTTTCCTAATTTAATAAATATTTTTCTAAAATTTTCCTAGGCTTGCACACACATGTGCATGTAAACTAGGGTTTTTAAATGAGTTATTACCATGATTAGTAACCATGGTGGGTTAATCATGGGGATTAAGTCTTTTGGGTTTTTAATTGAGTTTAATTAGCTAATTAATAGTTGATTTAATTTGAATTTCCTTAGGGTGTTGACTTGGTGAGAGAGAGAGAGTGCATCATGGCTTGAGCCATGCATGCAATTAATGAGGAGAGAGAGAGTGAGGGGTTGACATTGGGGTGATGATTTCCTCTCAATTGTTTAGTTTTCTTTCTCTCAAACCTCACTCTCTCTCACACACACACACACACACACTTACCTCTTCAGCACCAGCAGCAGCACAGCAGCAGCAGAGATCAGCAACAGCAGCAGCAGAGATCAGCAGCAGCAGCAACAGTGAGCAACAGCAGCCACCACTTTGACTGCAGCCCCTTCCCTTCACTTCATCTTCTTCCTCCAGCTCCCTAGGGTCGATTGTGAGGTATATTTCCTAAACTTACTCCCTAGTTTACTTGTTTAGGGTAGTTTTGCTTCGGTTAGGGGTTTTTGGTTGGATTTAGTGCGATATGAGGCGTTTAGCGAGAACCTTGGCCAAGTGAGGTGTGTTTTGATTTCAGTAGGATTTTAGAGTGTTGTTATGGCCATTCCAACCCAGCTTAGCTCCCAATTGCACTAAATTACCACCGGATCCCTATTTGATGCATTTCGTCGTTTTTAAGCAAAATTTGAGTTTCTAGAAACTGCTATCGAACCGATGGGTTCAGGTTAAAATTGAGAATACTGTAGTGTAGTGGCTAGGTACGGATATCCCAGGTAGAACCCGACCCCCTTTCTTCATGATGAGGCCACCGAAATATTAGATCTGGCCGCAATTTGCAGCCAGATAGGTAGGGTTTTGGTTGGGGTTTGGTCCTATAGGTGTATATTGCAACCCTTAAACCCCTGGCATGTGCAATTTTGGTCGTTTCTTACTGCAGAAAAATCTGGGGCTTATTACCTATTTCTCGTATTTTCTAAACCTTCGCGACACGCGTGATACGTGTGTGGGTTTGGGGTTTCTGCGTATCGCGACGTGTCAGCGTAATTTCAGGCGCGTGATCACACGTTTTAGCGTATCGCGCACACGCGCGATTGGTTTACGACACGGGTTTCTAGTTGGACCGTAATTTCACGTTTCTGTGAAATTGAGCTTATGTGTGATATATGTTATGTAATTCTAGGTTCGCAGGCCAGTGAGACGGACGCTGCGAAAAAGGGCAAGCAAGTCGTCGGCAACACTTAGCGCGAGACTTTGGTGAGTAGATTTAACATCTACGGGGATATCGCCCGCATGGCGTTCTACGTCAGGGCTGATAGGACCTTATAGTTACATTTACATACATTGACAGTTCATGGCCACTATTTAGGGCTTACTGCATTCCCTGCTATATGTACATAAACTAGAATTGATAGAACACCGCACCCTTACTGAAAGTTCACGTTGCACAAGCACTACCTTGACATGACATTCATACTTGATTCATATATCAAATCGGATCATTATGCTGTAGCTCATCTTTTATGTGACTTGACATGACATTCATACTTGATGCATATATCACATCGGATCATTATGCTGTAGCTCATCTTTTATGTGACTTGACATGACATTCATACTTGATGCATATATCACATCGGATCATTATGCTGTAGCTCATCTTTTATGTGACGTGACATGACATTCATACTTGATGCGCATATCACATCACGTTTACTTGCATATGGGTTGGGATTACATGTGATTTCTGGATTTGGGAACCGTGGCCCTTTTCAAATATGTAATCATTTAAAAACCCGGTTCCCTTGATATGATATTTTGGGGCGCCCCCCCGTGTTATTTTTCTCGGTGCTAGAGTGGATTTTATTGAGAGAGGGATGACCCGGACTGATGGATTCCCGATATATTGAGAGAGGGATGGCCCGGACTGACGGATTCCCGATATATTGAGAGAGGGATGACCCGGACTGACGGATTCCCGATATATTGAGAGAGAGCTGACCCGGACTGACGGATGCCCGATATGTTGAGAGAGGGCTGACCCGGACTGACGGATGCCCGATAGAGGATGAATTGCGTGTCGATGCTAGACACGAGTATTTATGTTATTTGGGTGCCGATGTTGGGCACTCGTGATTCTCAGGGATGTATAGGATATGAGGGCCGATGGAGTACCGGCGTCTGGGTTGCTGGGATTCGCGGTGCATACATACATATGTAGTCCACTTCGGGACTTCACGTAGATGCTATATTCCCATGCTCAGCCTTCATTATCGCATCTCATCATGTAGTTATATCACCTGATAGAGGACTTGCATGATTATTATACATACTGCTTACCTCGCATTGATATCATCTGCTGGCATTTGTTAGAGTAGCGCAGTACGTGCATGCTCGCGATTACCTTTATATGTTATCTCTATTCACGAGTTGGCAACTCACCCCCATTGTGCCACAGTATTTGCAGGTTGCCCTCAGCATAGTCGCGGCAGGCTGTCTTTTGCATCTTTTGGCTACAGATACCACTACAGTTGCGGTGAGAGCTGTTTTGCATTTAGGTGGGTTGTGGTATTCTGAGTACTTTTATTGTATCCCTTTTTGTATCTAGTACTCTCCATCTACCATTTATGTACTGGACTTAGATACTGTGTGAGGACGATGATGTATATTTTGTATTCTGGTGTCGAGCTCGTAGGAGTCGACTGTTTTTATATGCAGTTTATATTCTGTGATGTCTACTTATTGTTTATTCTTCACTACGGCGTCGTATATTACTCTTGTGATGTTGGTTTCCGCCGTTGGGCGTGATTGCTCCTGTTTAGGGATGTTTCATTTCATTACATTTCATTTCACTTATATCCTGTTTTGTACCCGGTCTCGGGGCTACTTTTACAAAGGAAATGCTGCCAAAATTATTTAAATGATTAAGTAACTTTAAAGGAACTTATTGAATTATTTAAGGTTTTCTAAATGCTTTAACTAAATGTTTTCAACACTCACTATTTTCAAATTGTTTTGATTTCTGGGTTCGGCTTACTTAGCCGCGTTACGCCTGTAGACGTAGCGTAGTTAAGTGCCGGTCACGAGTTGAAATACTCGGGTCGTGACAATCTATGTGAAAACCATAGTATCTCTCAGGTGGATGGGGAACCCAACTAGATCTGCGGAGGGGCCGTGGTTCGTCGGGGACTATTGAATCCTCTGGTTCCACCAAAATCGTCGGTTATAGTTTGCTTTGCTGGAACTTCTTCCAGTTCTACCTCATCGCCACTAATTTCTTCCACAAGAAATTCCTTTTCTAAAAAAGGTGGCTTGTCAAGAAACAAAACACCTTTTGTTCCTCAGTGTGGTAGAAGATATACCCTCACCAACGTTTGGGATATCCTACAAACTTGCACAAAACTGACCTTGCCTCGAGCTTGTCTGGATTTTGTTTTTCAACATAGGCCGGACAACCCCATATCTTAACTCGTTTAAGAGATTGTCTCCTCTGATTCCATATCTCATATGGAGTGGTAGGCAACGGATTTAATCGGAACTCTATTAAATAGGTATGCATCTTCTCAAGTGCATGTCCCTGAAAAGAAATAGGCAACTCAGCAGTACTCATCATAGAGCGCACCATATCTCATATGGTGCGATTCCTCCACCCCGATATACCGTTACGCTGTGGTGTATAAGGAGGAGTAAACTGAGAGAGAATCTCATTCTCTTTTGAATATTCTCGGAATTCCTGTTGGATGTAGTGCCCTCAAAGTCAATTATAGGATCGCAGGTACGTGATTGCAATGACTGAGGAGGACCTATACATGTAGGACAGTCTTACTCGAGATGATAGTTTGCTATCTGGTTTACCTTTATCAGTCGTGTACAGGTTCAGGTGACTGATCACTATTACACGTTGATAGAGCCCTTAGGATCTTGCTTGACTACCAACAGTATGATGGCGATCATATACGTGAGAGTTGGGTAGTCTATAAGCACATCCTTAATTGTGGTCCCTAGTCGTGGGAGTTTCGAGACAGGGCATCGATACTCCGGAGTAGACTAGTGTATACAGTCGAGACCCCGACGAGGGGAGGTGGCCGGTATCATAAGCCAATGGTGTCTGTTGGATCACCTAAGATGTATACAGGTGCTCATTGGGTTATGAGTACACCGGACAGGACTCGCCGGGAACCTGCTAGTTGGTATTATACCCATCGTCAGATAGCAGTTCCCTGGTGACATGTGTACAGGTTAGTTCATCGACCTGAGGTCGTCATTTGTCTCGTGTGAGTTCCCACTGTGCTTTGATTTCTACCTACCACGGATCAAAGGAGTCGAGCAAACAGGTATTTTTTGGGTACAGTCCCGAGCCACATGGAGGCAAGTGAGCGGATCGGCAGGGGATTCGACTCTCCCGATATTGGGGGTGAGATCGTGCTGTGTCTAGGAGAGCCATTACGCCAAGTCCTTGGCCAAGGCAGGTGAGAATTACTGGTAAGTATTCCAGTAGTTTCTCAGGGTGTTCAGGACTTGTCTCCGACACGACTTATACCGCTATTGGGGGTCTGACATTACCAGCCCTCTAGGCCCGATATGCGATACTTATAGACGAACGGACCAGACTGTATGTATATTGTCACTGATAGGCTCAGTAGGGTTCCAGGATGAGTTCGCTCATCGGCTTCCCTTTCGGTCCGTACATGGGCAGCCGTTACGCACAGCTAGTGCCGCTGACGTGCTTGTGGTTAAACCCACTGCCATGGTACTGACGAGTCTTTAGAGTCCCCCACAGATAGTTTCCTAAGTTCGGGTGAAACGTTGTAGAGGCCGTATAGTTTTATGGCAGGGTTCGGAAAATGGACGTGCGTTTACGCACGTGTCATATTTCGGGCAGATAATACTGGTGGGCTTTGGTTTAAGCCGGATCCTTGTGTTATACTGTGTAGATATAATATCTTTGTCTTGGTTGCATTTGTATTCGGTCGTAATACAAATGCGGGTATGTTTATACTGTTACGGGGTAATCCTGAAATTCGTTTCGGGATCGCTTTTCGAAGTTGCCAGTTTTTTATCACCCGTCTTAAACATTCAGTTTAATGCGGAATTATCTTTTTCTTGATGGTGAGTCATGAGTGGAAGCTTCTAGATTGGTGACTAGGTTTAGTGACTCATTCATTGCATTAATGATTGATGAGGTGTATTATGTGACTCGTTGTTTTGCATTAATGTCTTTTGGTAATGCTTAGGATATTATTCCTTATGGTCACCCCTTTGCTCCTACACTCACCTCCCTCCTCTCATATATTGGCTGCCCCCCCCTGTTGGAAAATAATGCAATTTGATTCATGGAAATTTGATAGCTCATTTCTCATTACTTGATTAAAAAGGCAACTTCATTAACCGTTCATCCATGGTTTTGGATGAAACGAGACAAAGTATTCTACTCATTCTCTACATCAATCTTGGACATGTCGGCTAGCAAACTTCATGTCTGAGTTGCCTCGGTTCTGAGGCGGGAGCCCGTATAAAGATCCGTTGATGTGGTGCCACCAGGATGAGGAGACCGGAGATCGAGCGAGATCGCAGATGCCGAAAAGGAGCGTGGGATGATGGCTAAAGAACGAAGGACTCGGATCGTTCGGTATAGCCTTTCTACCCACTTTGTAGTTTGTTAGTTTAGCGTTAATGGCAAGATCCGAGTTATAGTATGCGATAGGGCCAGTTATAAAAGTTTTTGTTCCGCGTTTGGCGTCTGAAAGACGGCCGGGGCGCTACCGTAGACTTACATGGTATCAGAGCCACGCCATTAAGCTTTACTAACTTGTTCTAACGCATTTAAAACATCGAACGAACGAAATTTCAAAAACCGCATTTTTCTGTGTAAAGTTTCTGTCGATTTTTAAAACAGGTTTAAAAATCATTTTGAGTATCCAACATGTGGACTGCCGTCACTGCCTGTTTGTATAATATTATTTTGGGGCACGACCGGGCTGAGATCGATGTACCGGTTGTACATATTTTTCATTTCTGTACTAGGTTTACCCCGCGACGGAGTGCATGAATAGCCGGGTTCTGGAGGGCAACGGGTCCGCATCTCATGGCTTTGAGAGGCAGAGGGGCCTCACTCTAGAATTGGCAGACTATTCGCCGCACTCGTAGGGGGTATAAGTTGACCCAAGGAGGGGTGCTCAAGTTACCGGATTCCGAGAAGTGCAGGGTGGTCCATTCACTTTGTTGTAGGGGGATGCCTAGCTTCAGGTTTTAGCAGGTAACTTGCCGCACCCATAGGGGTCTAGGTTTCATTGCACAAGCTATCCACACGACCAGGGGAACGTCGGGTTTCAGTAGCGGCTCTGCGAAACCCGGGGATCCCAGATTATCTGTATTGTTCTGTGATGCTTATTCATTTTCTGTAGTGTTGCATATTATCAAGCCTGGAGCGATTATTTTATATTGGTATATATACTAGTAGATGTTGTATATGTTTTACACCCGCGCTAGTCCAGTCCCCGATCTGTCGTTAGTTAAGTAACCTAACGAGTGATGACGGGACCCAGTGACGAATGCGGATGGCATATACGTACATTTTAGTTGCGTTGATTCTGATCAATGCAAAGGAAAACAAACCTGTTTGGATGGTGTTGGAACAGTTTTAAAAAGGGTTATTACAAAGACGTTTCCTTTTGTTTTGCACAGTGGTATTCGGTTGGAATATCCTGCACCTCATTCGACGAGGCAAGGGCCGTGATCCCTTCACCGTGAGTGACCCCTTGGGTAGAAATTTGCATCAGGGTAATAACTTCACTATAGTCGATTACATGTTGTTTTGCATCGCAATATTCAGTAGGAATATCCTGCACCTCATTCCACGAGGAAAGAGCCGAGATCCCTTCACCGGGTGTGACCTCTTTAGCAAAGGTTTTCGCCACTATATTTTTATAAAAAGCTATCAGGTTCCTTCAACGGGATCAAGTTCATTACATTAAAGGTTTTTCGCCAAAAACCAGCCGTAGCCCTCCGTCATTTCATATGAATGGTCAGCAGTATTCAAGCTATGTTGGTTTGGCCCTTAGCCAAGACATAGTGATTGGTAGTTGCTGGGGTGTTCACATGTTGCATAGATAGATGTGTTGGTTAGGGACAGCCGTACAGCCTTATTGGCCCTTAGTCAAGGGCAAGTAAGGGTGGGTTCAAATTAACAAGATAATGATGGGAATAACTTGACATGCGACTTATGATGGGTTGACCCTTAGTCACGGTAATAAGAGCATGGGATAAAAATCATATCGGGAGTTTCTAAAGAAACTGAAACTTGCCAGGAATGCGCATACCTTCTGGAGTGTGATAACGTGAGTGGATTCCGTCACGTTATCATGAGATGAGAGTTGGATCCCGATTCCCACTGATGAGTTAGTTTACTCTTCAGGTGATCCCGATTGATTCTTCTTTTAGGTTTGGAGGAGAATTTGACAGTACAGTGGGAGGTTTCCTGATTAGATAAAGTGATAACCATTCTGATCTAAGTTAGAGTGCAGGCAAAGTGTTTCTTTTCTCTCTCTCTTTGGCTGCGACCTTTGACCGACCCTAGACTATGACTCAGAGACCAAGTTGACCGAACCTTCTTAAAATACTGGCTTTTGGATTGTCTAAGTTGCATAAGTCATTGCCGCTCCTTCTTTTACCCTTTGCATTTCTCAGAACACCCCGTATTACTACGGACATCCACTTCCATTGGATAGATCCATCGTATGGTTATATATGAACTCGAAGGGATTTCTTCGAGGATGGATCCTGGTTCAGGAGAAATTGAATTGGTTTATTCGGTTGTCTTTTATTATCACCTTCTCTCAGGTTGCGAGGGCTTCTTGGTTTAGGAGAGTACACCTATTACGCTTATTGGATAGTCTTCTTCCAAACCATAGGCATGTGCCGAAAGGTAGGGAATGAAGAAAACCAATTAGCCTAAGTAGGGTGTACAGAAGGTAATAACTAAAGACAAAATAAAGGGATTAGAAAGAGGGCAAAGTAAATTGCGACTGCTATCATTCACGACAAAACCGCATACTTCATCGCCACTCCTATTTCACCTTTGCTTTTTTCCCCAGTTCGGGAGAAATAGAATAAGGTATTATTCAGTTGTCTTTTATCATCACCTTCTCTCAAGTTGTGAGTACTCCTAGGATTAGGAGAGTACACCTATTATGCTTACTGGATAATCTTCTTCCAAACCATAGGCTGGTGCCGAACGGTAGGGAAGGAAGAAAACCACTTAGCCTAAAGGGGTGTACAGAAGGTAATGAATAAAGGCAAATAAAGGGATTTGGAGAGATGGCAAAGAAATATACGGTTACAGTCATGAATAGGATTATGGAAGAGGCATTACTAGGAATACCAGGATACCCCTACGAAACATTTTCATGTTTCAGTTTCACTGTCCATTGTTAAAAGGAAAACTGATTTCCCGATTAGATACTTACTCCAGGGTATGTATTTACCAGGTATGATGTAAGTCGATGTACAACACCCCACGACTTGCGGGGAGGCGGAAATATGAAAAACGATCTTGTTCTTTGCTTAAACATCGACTAACCGCATGAATCGAAGCTAAACGATAACTAACATCAAACATAGAAGTTAACAACTACTATGTAAAGGGTTATACCTAAAGAACTGTGTCCTTCGTCTTTACGAACTCTACCTCCTCCTCGGCCTTCTCCAAGTAGTAGACGATCCACCACGAGAGCTAAATTCCAAGCTTTGCCTCTAAACTTGAGGCAACTAGGTATCTTTAAGTGCTAATCAAAGTACCTAGATGAAATAGAGTATGGTTATGGATTAAGTAGTCTAACTAATCCTTGTACTCAACACATGAGAGGGGAGGATTAGGGTTTGAAGAAAGAGAGCTTGAGGAGAGAGAAGATGAACATAATCATGAGAAAAGAAAATGATTTATCATAATATATATCAAGCATTTTTATTTATCAAGAAAAGAAAAGAAAATGATTTACAACCATGCTTGATAAATATCTTATGGTGATTCATCTCCATGAGTCATTAAGCAATTATGAAGCATTAATGACATGGATGAATCATCCATATGACTCACTAATCTCATTCAATGTATATGCCACCTAAACCTCCTTAGTCACCATCTTCTAGAAGCTTCTGGCGCAATTACGAGAACGCCCCTCCTATCCGTGAAAACACGGAAAAACTTTAGATTGTATAAATCCAATAACCGGATACTAGTAACTGGCTTAAACCAAAGCCTACTAGTAAAAACTGTCCGAAAGTCGTACGTGCGTTAACACACGTATGCGTCCGAACCCTTGTCGTAAAACCATACGACCTCTATATCGTTTCGCCTGGAGTAGGGCAACTCTCTTCGTGGGACTCTAGAGACTTGACTACTACTCTGACAGTGGATTTAACCACAGACCGCAAGCGGCACTAGCTGTACGTAACGGTCCCCAGGTAGATGTCGATAAGAAGGCCGATGAGGAAACCCATCCGAACTCCTACTGAGTCTGATGTGACAATCTCCGTACAGTCCGGTCTGTTGGTCTAAGACTATCGCATATCGGGGGGGCGGCAAGCGTCAGTCCCCTAATAGCGGTATAAGTCGTGTCGGAGCGAAGCCCATTACAGCCTGAGAAACTACTGGAACCTACCAGCAAATCTCGCTTGCCCTTGCCAGGGACTTTGCGTAATGGCTCTCTGACACGGCGCGATATCAACCCCCAATACCGGGAGAGATGAATCCTGTCTAACCGCCACTGCACCCAACTGCTACCTGTTTGCAGGACTCCTTTGAGCCGTTGTAGGGTAGCAATCTAAGAACAGTGGGACACACTCGAGGCGAAGTAGCAGTGTCACGTCTGCGGACTATGTTGTACTCATGTCACCTGGGAACTGTTCACTGACGACTGGTATAAAACCAACCAACAGTTCCCTGTGAGTCCTGTCCGGTGTACCCGTAACCTAACGAGCACCTGCATACTATCTCCAGTACGACGTACTGACAGCTGTGGGACAGACCATCTCCCCAACTGGGATGAGAAGCGTACACACTAGTCTACTCCGGAGTATCGATGCCCTGTCTCCATAATCCAACGACTAGGGACCTGAATAAGGATGTGCTTGTAGACTACCCAGCCCCCACTAGTGTGACTGCCATCACAACGCTGGTAGTCAAGCAAGATCCTAAGAGCTCTATCAATACGTATACTCACATATTAAGATAGAAAAACCAAGTGGCATACTGCCATGTTTAGCAAGACTGTTATATACATGTGAATATCCCAAGCTTCCATTAAGTAATATACAAACTAGTATGATACAATAATGGCCCCTAGGGCATATACACTAACAATCTCCCACTTGCACTAGGGCCATGTACTGGCATATCGAAGACCGATGATCTCGAGTAGCCTCTCGAACTGAATCTGAGGTAGGGCCTTCGTGAATGGATCAGCAATGTTCTCTTCAGAAGCAACTCTCCGAACCTCGATCTCCCGACGATCAATGATCTCCCTGATCAGGTGATACCGCCTTAAGATGTGTCTGGACTTCTGATGGGACCTTGGTTCCTTCAATAAAGTTATAGCTCCGTTGTTGTCGCAATACAGAGGTATTGGATCAACTATGGTACGAACCACCTGAAGTTCTGTTAGGAACTTCTTCATCCAGACTGCTTCTTTTGCGGCATCGCAAGCAGCTATATACTCCGCTTCCATCGTCGAGTCAGCAACGGTGTCCTGTATGGAGCTCTTCCAGCACACCGCCCCTCCATTGAGGGTAAAGACATAACCCGACAAGGACTTGGAATCGTCTTTATCACTCTGGAAGCCGGAATCAGCAAAGGCCACCAACCTGAGGTATTTTCCGCCGTAAACTAAGAACATCTCCTTAGTCCTTCTCAGGTACTTGAGAATGTTCTTTACTGCTATCCAGTGCTTCTCCCCTGGGTCTGACTGATACCGGCTTACCACGCTCAGTGCGTAAGCTACATCTGGTCTGGTACACAACATCACATACATTATAGAGCCTACCGCAGAAGCGTAGGGTATAATTGACATGCGTTCCCTTTCCAAATCAGTCTTGGGAGACATCTCTTTGGAGAGGGTGTTTCCGTAACAAGCCGGTAGATTACCGCACTTAGAATCTTCCATAATGAATCTTTTCAGTACAGTGTCGATATACCTGGACTGCGAAAGTCCCAACATCCTCTTGGATCTATCACGATAGATCCGGATCCCCAGAATGTAAGAGGTATCACCCAGGTCTTTCATGGAGAACCTGTGTGACAAGAATCCTTTGACAGACTGTAGCATAGGAATGTCATTTCCTATCAATAGAATGTCATCCACGTACAAGACGAGGAATACGACACTTCTGGCTACAACTTTACTATATATGCACGGTTCATCTGGATTTTTGATAAAGTCATATTCTTTGACTGTTTCATCAAAATAGATGTTCCAACTCCTCGATGCTTGCTTTAATCCATAAATGGATTTAAGCAACTTGCATACTTTCCCGCTGCTCCCACTCTGATTGAAACCCTCTGGCTGATCCATATAGACGCACTCTTCTAAATTTCCATTCAGAAAAGCCGTCTTTACGTCCATCTGCCAGATTTCATAATCATGGAAGGCAGCAATAACAAGAAGGACCCGAATGGATTTGAGCATAGCCACTGGAGAAAAAGTTTCGTCATAGTCCAAACCAGGTCTTTGACGAAAACCCTTTGCAACAAGTCTAGCCTTATAGGTTTCCACCTGTCCATCTACACCAATCTTTTTCTTGAAGATCCATTTGCATCCGATGGGTTTTACCCCATCTGGAGCAAAGTCCAAAGTCCATACTTTGTTGGTGTACATGGACTCCATTTCGGTCCACATTGCATCTAGCCATCGTACCGAGTCGCCGCTCTGGATGGCCTGCTGGAAGTCAGTAGGTTCATCATCATCTATGATGCAATCCTCTCTATCCCCATCTATGAGAAAACCGTAGTATCTCTGTAACATTTCAAAAAGATAAAATATTAATTTTAGGAATTTTTATAATTTAATATTATTTTTATTGAATATTTTAATATTTCGGTATTATTAAATACAATAAAAGGGGAAAAATATTGGAAAAATTTTGGAAAATTATAAAATAGGGTAAATTAGAGAATTATGCCATTTCTAAGTTTAATTGATTAATTATACACTAATTTAGTGCTAATCGCGATTAAAAATCGCTAATCGGTTACTAGCAATTTTGTGCAAAACATGCACATATCTTTTCTACACTTGTGCATTTTCACCATGGTTTGCTTTGGGGTTACTATTTATATGAGAAAGGAATTTGAAGATAAGAAAAGAGAAAGAAAAAGAAAAGTGAAAGAAAAGAAAAGGAAAAGAAAAGGGAATATAATATGGGGTTTGGTGAGAGAGAGGTATGGTCTCAATTCACTTAGGACTTAGCCATTTCCCTCCATCATTTCCCTCCTTCTTCTCCCTTTTGCTGCTGCTGCTCCTGCACCTCATTCTCCCTCCCCTCTTCAAGCTCCAAAACACATCCAAAACAACTCCAAAACCCAATCTCCATTTCATTAAATGTGTGCACAAGCTCAAGATCTATACATTGGACCAAGAAAGCAAGGATTTTGGCCACTAGGGGAAACTCAAGAAAATTCTTGAGTTGCCAAATGAGGTATTTTCTGAATCATTAACTTAGTTTTAGCATTTCCTTTACCCCCGTGTTATGATTGAACCGATACTGTGTGATTTGGTGACTTGAGGAAAAACCTAGTTAGGGTTGTGAAGAATTATGAGTTGTAATGTGAAATTGAGTTCAATAGAGGCTACACCAACACCCTAGTGTATGAATTGAGACCCTAACCTGAAGCCTAAACCCAGAATACGGATTTTAGAAACTGATATCGGGAAATTTGTGAAATCTGTGAAGGGTATATTGAATCTGCTATCACCCGAGACACCCTAAATTAAAGTTGATTGGACAGTGATATGTCCAGGCACCCAGAAAGCTACCCCCAAGACCCCAACCCCTAACTCATTGACCCGGCCGCCAATTAATTCCCTCTGGCCGCAAATTGCGGCCAGACCTGCACCAATTTGGATCTTTTTGGTTCTGCTGCTTCTACATCTGTAGTGTAGGCCCCTGGCATGTATAGATTTGTCTAATTTGACCTAGGGTGAAATCTGGAACATATTTCCTAAGTTGCTGTTTTGGATTCGTATTTCCGTATTCCGTATTTTTAAGTCTGAATTTGTGTCTTGTGTTTTACCTCGACTATTTGGCATTTATACGACGATATAGAGGATTTATTGATGGTTTTGAAGGCGTGCCATAGGTTCTAACCTATAGGCCTCTTATCGTATCGTTTTGGATTTCGTGTGTCGTTTTAGCTTTGATTGGTTTTAATGCGCATATACGATATTTTGATATGTAGGTACCCATGAAGACTTCGGGACAACAACCAAGCGCGTGGCGACGTCCACAAATGAAGACGCAAGGTGAGTAGATTATATCTACAGGGGAAGTCGGGTGGATGGCGTATAGCACCCCCGCAGTCCGTAGTTGTGATATTATATATATATGATAGTTAGGTGTACTATAAATAGTGTAGAGTTAGAAGTGACTAGTGTAGTTCATAGTCGCGAACCCTAGAATAGATTTACACCTACACGCACACCCTTGCATATTCCTTATACTTGCACTGTGTTGATGATATTGGATGACATTGGAGATGAGTCGATGATGTTGGGCCTTGTGCCGCGAGATCGGTGATTTGATGTGATTCGTATTGGGATACGATATGTGATCTCTAGCGGGCCTTGGGACGTGTGCTTGCACACGCAGAATATTGATGGTATCAGTTGTACTAGACTTAGATCAGTACCCCAGATTATGTGATATGATGATAGTGATACCTGAGATGTGATGAGATAGTGTGATATTGACCCGTACCCAGCTATTGGGATGCCGTACGATGATTTACCGTACGAGCCTATATTAATGATAAATCCGCGCTCATGACTCGAGGATGTCTTACGATATACTGTATCGTACGCGATATTATTGAGGCGGGATCACCGACTAGTATATCTATATATATCGACTCAGATTTAGGTGGTTTCCATACCCCTCCTGATTGACTTGATACTTAGATCTGTAGTTTGCATAGTAGATTCTTCACTGTGGTGTTGATTATTTGATCTCCGCATATTCATGCTATTCGCATTACCTGCATATGGTTATTACTATATTATTATCATGCTGTTGGGACACCATTACAATTATCGATGATGCATATGTTCCACGTACACTATTTGCCGGCTCACACACTTCATCATCGATAATTGCCATGTCACTACACTGCAGTACTGTTGCATCAGGACATGACCTTATATGCGCATACTATTATTCCATGCTGCAGGATATAGTGTTACTTGCATTTCACTTATATTGTCACGTGCATCTTGCTTTCTGATTTGCGCATTGAGATATGTTGTTTCTATGATATTTCTGGTTTTGAGAGAGGGCTGACCCGGACTGACGGATGCCCGATATATTGATAGAGGGCTGACCCGGACTGACGGATGCCCGATATATTGAGAGAGGGCTGACCCGGACTGACGGATGCCCGATATATTGAGAGAGGGCTGACCCGGACTGACGGATGCCCGATAAATTGAGAGAGGGCTGACCCGGACTGACGGATGCTCGACATTTTGAGAGAGGGCTGACCCGGACTGATGGATGCCCGATATATTGAGAGAGTGGGCTGACCCGGACTGACGGATGCCCGGTATGTAAGGATTTACGTGCCGATGCTAGGCACATGTTTTCATGATGTTTTCGAGTGCCGATGCTAGGCACTCAGGTTCCATGCTTTTGGTTATATCCTCATATTTTCCATGCATATGCTTTATGACATTTACATGCATGATGCTTATTGTCATTGGGTGACGGGTAGACGGGTTCCACATTTTTACAGACTTGATCACATACAGACTGGATTTACATTGATCGTACTTCATTTGTATATATAACATGGTATGAGGTCGCTGTTATATATACCCTTACACCAATATTAGTGGTATGGGATGCTAATATATGTGTATTGATATCCTTTTGATACCTCATCATATTTACTTCATGCAGACATACCTTATACTGATGACATGTTATTACCTGAGTACTTGGCACTATATACATGTTTAGATGTTTTATTGCCACCTTATCATGCTTTAGACGTATTCTTGTGGTTTATATTACTGATTGTTGACCTAGGTTTATGTCTTGCATTCGGTTTCTGCTTGTAGATATTTCTATTCACGAGTTGGCAACTCACCCCCGTTGTGCCACAGTTCTTGCAGGTTTTGCCGTACAGGTTCCGTAGCGGCATTTCTGACACACTGCTTCTTTAAGGGTGACTTGCTTGGGTAGGTGGGTACTTTTGCATCTAGAACCACCATTGTATTCGTATTATTCTCTTATCTAGAAATTCCATCAACCAAAACTTGTATATTGTTTCAGACTTAGACATTTGTGATGTATTATTCGGCCTTAGAGTCGCGCTTAGTAGTATTGCGGTTTTCATGCTTACTGAGTTTCTTTTGGATTTGATGCTCGCCATTCGGCGTTGCATATTATATTGCATGTGTGGTTGTGACCGTCAATTGACGAAGAGCTAGCTCCCGCTTGGGGATGCCTTTTTCTTTGCATATATTGTTATTCTTGTTGTACCCTATTCGGGGCCAGTTTTTGCAAAAGAAACTCTGCCGAAATTTTTAGAAAAGACTTTACTGTTTTTAAAAAATGCATATTCGGCTTAGTTATTTAAAAACCTTCACTTCTTTAAACCAGTTTCTTTAGTTAATCTTAAAAGGGTTTTAGATTTCTGGGCTTTTGGCTTACTTGGATCAGATGGGGTCCTATAGACTTCATATGGTTCAAGGGCCAGTCACGTGCTCTTTCGGGTCATGACAAAGTTGGTATCAGAGCGCTAGGTTGACCTTGGTTCGAGTCTAAGTTTGACTATGTGGAGCCTAGGGCGTTTATATATATACGGAACTTAGGGTTGACCTTACGGAACTTAGACTTAGTCAAGGGGGTATTAGACCTGAACTTTCGTCGTATAGAATGACCCTTGGTTGATGGAATAGGTGACTAAAGTAGAGTGACGTACCGTGGGTATGTTCCGCGGCATACTTACGACACGCCACTCCGCTTAAGGAACCTTAGGATGTACATATTTTCGAGATCAGTGATTCTCTTCATATCCATGGTTATACATCTATTTGAGATCCCCGATTCTATTAGTTTCATGATCATACCTTCATTGATGTTGTTCCTTCTTATGATCATGTATCCACTCTGGATCTGTTGTTCTCTTTCTTGCCATTGATCTGCTCTCTTCGATACTCGATTGAGGTTCCCGTCGCCATGTTGAGCGCAGTTTGGGCTGCTGCTAGGGTTACGGTCAGGGCGAGCTCGTCTGGTACGAGGGCCGACCATTGTGTTTTCTGGTGACATGGGAACGTCTCGAGTTAGTATTGATGATTGTGACCTCTAGTGGAGGCGAGTGCTTGGTTTTGCACTGGATGATCAGGCCATTGTTAGAGCTTCCAGTTGAGAGAGGACTGTTGATGTACAGCATACCTCAGGGATTATGATATCGCCTACCGTGCAGACAGATGGACCAGCTGTTGCTGAGATTGACAGGATGTCGCTTCCGGAGCTTACGAGCTGAGATTGCCGGAGCTTCCTGGCAGATATGAGACAGATGATAGCTAGTATACCCGATTTGAGAGACGAAGGTGATTCGTCCGATTTTTGCGCCGGAGCGGGCCCAGTTGAGTTGAAGATTTCCAGTGTGGAGAGTCTTACTCAGATCTAGAGAAGACCGATTCAGAGATGACAGCCAATGTGTTGCCTTTCCTGGAGGATTGGGGCGCTGTTCGGCGTACAGGCGAATGAGCCAGTTGTTGCTGCAAATGACGAGATATCGCCCAGATGGTTGGAGCTACTGCAGCATGAGCATATACTTAGAGATATGATGGACGGTTGCTAGTCACCTGAGGATGAATGACTAGAACATGTGGTTCGTTCGTTTACCGATGCGAGGTCATCAGATAGATTGTTTCCAGCTAGAGACGACTTCACGCAGGTTTGTTGAGAGTCGATAGAGACGATCGAATGTCAGGAGCCCATTTTCCAAGTTTAAAGTATACGGAAAGACATGCAGGTGATTCTATGGACCCTCTAGAAGAATGAAACCCTAACTCGACTTAATGACCGTGTGAAAGCCTTTGAACCTTAGGGTTTGCTGCAGTTCCGCGGCGCCATTAGTGAGGCTTGGGTTTTCCCTTCTACGGCTGGACCACCGACGCTGTGGCATGTACTCGATAATATTAAACTGTACTCAAGATGTTGATCTCTTGGGGGGTTATAAGGCTCTGACAAGTCGATCGAATGATTCGACATCATTCGGATATCATGTGATGGGATGCTTTGCTTGGGAGACTCCAGTCATGAGTATAGCCGTTGGAGCCCAGTCCATGCAGCCACGATGAGACGAGTCCGAATCAGTCGACATTGAAGCAGAGTGAAGAAAGGAGTTCGCAAGAGATTTCGACGGAATGACGTCCCACTCCGCTGACATCAGAGATGTGATACGCACCCATAGGTGTTGTATATAGATATATCTTCCAGAAAGAGGCGCGATAAGTATGCAGCCATTCCGGAATAAGAATTAGCTTCAGCAATGGATGATGACTTCCGGACAATTCGACAGGAATGAGATTTGAGAGAGAAACCTCGACAGGACCTTTCTGGAAAACGATACGAGAAGACCTAGACCCAGGAGTGGTCATATTGCGCACACCCAGCAGGACAGAGTTCGGCATCGTCGACAAGGTAGTTGACCAGGTTCGGATAAAGGAACTTACCTAGATGCGTTGCGAATTGATCAAGGACGGACGAGTATTGAGCATTCCTCCGATGGTTGGGACACGTTCCCGAGGACCTGTTCGGACAGACATCTTCTATAGAATGATGAAGCTACAGAGTACGCGATTTCGAGATCGTGCGAGACGCTGACGATCTGTCATTACTTCCCGTCGAGACCAGAGGTCAGATATGCTTACAGAGGCGTTGGGATGCAACTAGAATCCGAGATATGTTGTGCTGAGGATACAGATGTTCATTGAGCGAGAAGAGATTATGCAAGAGTACCAGCCTCCGTACAGATCGGCATAGGCATGATTGGAAGAGACCCGGAGCAGGATTCCTTCCAGGACATTGCTGCAATGATATTTGCACCCAGGATCAGATGTGTGACGTGCATTCAGAGTGCCAGAGGCCGATGCCAGTGATATGCTGCTTTATGAGTGGTCGTGAGGATCGACCGAGAGATGACCAGAGAAGTGCCAGAACGGAATCGTCCCCGTTAGCACACCTGACAGGGCTGATGAGCCGATTGATTGTGAGATAGGGATCCGCAGAGAAGATAACGACCCAGAGTCAGAGGACGCCAGACCGTGAGCAAGAGGCAAGTGGATATCTTGCGCTGCTAGCATTGGATGCACCGACTCCTTCTCGACCTTGAAGGAGGAACTACCGACGACGGTATTTATGATTTGTGATTTTGTGATTCGATTATCACGTATCCGTCATTTTGGATTTTGGTATTTTAGGCGTTCTATTGCATGATTTAGTTTTGGTGACTGAGTTTCATGATATTGTTTCATGCACCCACTGGATGTTTATATTTTGCGCATAGTTATTACATTTGAGCTATTGATTGTGATTTCACACCTACCTTATGCAGTGATTTGATTTACACTTCCAGCAGAGTTTTCATGCACCTTTAGTGTTTTGATATACGATTTTGGTGCACGCCAGATGCACTAAATCGGAATTCTTCGTGCATGTCACACGCACCTGATTTTTACTGTCAGGCACACATGTTGCCTACGACAGATGTTTCGTGCACACAGTTGCACCTAGATGTTGTTTTGTACACATGTTTGACACATATATGGATTTTGATTCCTTGCGCACCAGACGCACAGGATATTCTTATATATGCATTTTGGGGATTGATTTCTAGTAGAGCAGTACATTTTTATGATATTCTCTATGTATTGATGTTTTCGGAGCCCCGACAAATTGGATTTTTACTGAAATGTTTTAGTATTGGGGGTTTAAATTTAAATTTGGCGACCGAATTTCTTTAAGGGGGTAGATTGTAACATTTCAAAAAGATAAAATATTAATTTTAGGAATTTTTATAATTTAATATTATTTTTATTGAATATTTTAATATTTCGGTAATATTAAATACAATAAAAGGGGAAAAATTTTGGAAAAATTATGGAAAATTATAAAATAGGGTAAATTAGAGAATTATGCCATTTCTAAGTTTAATTGATTAGTTATACACTAATTTAGTGCTAATCGCGATTAAAAATCGCTATTTGGTTTTTAGCAATTTTGTGCAAAACATGCACATATCTTTTCTACACTTGTGCATTTTCACCATGGTTTGCTTTGGGGTTACTATTTATATGAGAAAGGAATTTTGAAGATAAGAAAAGAGAAAGAAAAGAAAAGAAAAGAGAAAGAAAAGAAAAGGAAAAGAAAATGGAATATAATATGGGGTTTGGTGACAGAGAGGTATGGTCTCATTTGACTTAGGACTTAGCCATTTCCCTCCATCATTTCCCTCCTTCTTCTCCCTTTTGCTGCTGCTGCTCCTGCACCTCATTCTCCCTCCCCTCTTCAAGCTCCAAAACACATCCAAAACAACTCCAAAACCCAATCTCCATTTCATTAAATGTGTGCACAAGCTCAAGATCTATACATTGGACCAAGAAAGCAAGGATTTTGGCCACTAGGGGCAACTCAAGAAAATTCTTGAGTTTCCAAATGAGGTATTTTCTGAATCATTAACTTAGTTTTAGCATTTCCTTTACCCCCGTGTTATGATTGAACCGATATTGTGTGATTTGGTGACTTGAGGAAAAACCTAGTTAGGGTTGTGAAGAATTATGAGTTGTAATATGAAATTGAGTTCAATACAGGATACACCAACACTCTAGTGTATGAATTGAGACCCTAACCTAAAGCCTAAACCCAGAATACGGATTTTAGAAACCGATATCGCGGAATTTGTGAAATCTGTGAAGGGTATATTGAATCTGCTATCACCCGAGACACCCTAAATTAAAGTTGATTGGACAGTGACATGTGCAGGCACCCAGGAAGCTACCCCCAAGACCCCAACCCCTAACTCATTGACCCGGCCGCCAATTAATTCCCTCTGGCCACAAATTGCGGCCAGACCTGCACCAATTTGGATCGTTTTGGTTCTGCTGCTCCTACATCTGTAGTTTAGGCCCCTGGCATGTATAGATTTGTCTAATTTGACCTAGGGTGAAATCTGGAACATATTTCCTAAGTTGCTGTTTTGGATTCGTATTTCCGTATTCCGTATTTTTAAGTCTGAATTTGTGTCTTGTGTTTTACCTCGACTATTTGGCGTTTATACGACGATATAGAGGATTTATTGATGGTTTTGAAGGCGTGCCATAGGTTCTAACCTATAGGCCACTTATGGTATCGATTTGGGTTTCGTGTGCCGTTTTAGCTTTGATTTGGTTTTAATGCGCATATACGATATTTTGATATGTAGGTACCCATGAAGACTTCGGGACAACAAGCAAGCACGTGGCGACGTCCTCAAATGAAGACGCAAGGTGAGTAGATTATATCTACAGGGGGAAGTCGGGTGGATGGCGTATAGCACCCCCGCAGTCCGTAGTTGTGATATTATATATATATGATAGTTAGGTGTACTATGAATAGTGTAGAGTTAGAAGTGACTAGTGTAGTTCATAGTCGCGAACCCTAGAATAGATTTACACCTACACGCACACCCTTGCATATTCCTTATACTTGCACTGTGTTGATGATATTGGATGACATTGGAGATGAGTCGATAATGTTGGGCCTTGTGCCGCGAGATCGGTGATTTGATGTGATTCGTATTGGGATACGATACGTGATCTCTAGCGGCCCTTGGGACGTGTGCTTGCACACGCAGTATATTGATAGTATCAGTTGTACTAGACTTAGATCAGCATCCCAGATTATATGATATGATGATAGTGATACCTGAGATGTGATGAGATAGTGTGATATTGACCCGTACCCAGCTATTGGGATGTCGTACGATGATTTATCGTACGAGCCTATATTAATGATAGATCCGCGCTCATGACTCGAGGATATCTTACGATATACTGTATCGTACGCGATATTATTGAGGCGGGATCACCGACTATTATATCTATATACATCGACTCAGATTTAGGTGGTTTCCATACCCCTCCTTATTGACTTGATACTTAGATCTGTAGTTTGCATAGTAGATTCTTCACTGTGGTGTTGATTATTTGATCTTCACATATTCATGATATTCGCATTACTTGCATATGGTTATTGCTATATTATTATCATGCTGTTAGGACACCATTACAATTATCGATGATGCGTATGTTCAACGTACACTATTTGCCGGCTCACACACTTCATCATCGATAATTGTCATGTCACTACACTGCAGTACTGTTGCATCAGGACATGACCTTATATGTGCATACTATTATTCCATGCTGCAGGATATATTGTTACTTGCATTTCACTTATATTGTCACGTGCATCTTGCTTTCTGATTTGCGCATTGAGATATGTTGTTTCTATGATATTTCTGGCTTTGAGAGAGGGCCGACCCGGACTGACGGATGCCCGATATTGAGAGAGGGCTGACCCGGACTGACGGATGCCCGATATATTGAGAGAGGGCTGACCCGGACTGACGGATGCCCGATATATTAAGAGAGGGCTGACCCGGACTGACGGATGCCCGACATTTTGAGAGAGGGCTGACCCGGACTGACGGATGCCCGATATATTGAGAGAGTGGGCTGACCCGGATTGACGGATGCCCGGTATGTAAGGATTTACGTGCCGATGCTAGGCAAAGGTTTTCATGATGTTTTCGAGTGCCGATGCTAGGCACTCAGGTTCCATGCTTTTGGTTATATCCTCATATTTTCCATGCATATGCTTTATGACATTTACATGCATGATGCTTATTGTCATTGGGTGACGGGTGAACGGGTTCCACGTTTTTACAGACTTGATCACATACAGACTGGATTTACATTGATCATACTTCATTTGTATATATAACAGGGTATGAGGGCGCTGTTATATATACCCTTACACCAATATTAGTGGTATGGGACGCTAATATCTGTGTATTGATATCCTTTTGATACCTCATCATATTTACTTCATGCAGACATACCTTATACTGATGACATGTTATTACCTGAGTACTTGGCACTACATACATGTTTAGATGTTTTATTGCCACCTTATCATGCTTTCGACGTACTCTTGTGGTTTATATTACTGACTGTTGACCTAGGTTTATGTCTTGCATTCGGTTTCTGCTTGTAGATATTTCTATTCACGAGTTAGCAACTCACCCCCGTTGTGCCACAGTTCTTGCAGGTTTTGCCGTACAGGTTCCGTAGAGGCATTTCTGGCGCACTGCTTCTTTAAGGGTGACTTTCTTGGGTAGGTGGGTACTTTTGCATCAAGAACCACCATTCTATTCGTATTTTTCTCTGATCTAGAAATTCCATCAACCAAAACTTGTATATTGTTTCAAACTTAGACATTTGTGATGTATTATTCGGCCTTAGAGTCGCGCTTAGTAGTATTGCGGTTTTCATGCTTACTGAGTTTCTTTTGGATTTGATGCTCGCCATTCGGCGTTGCATATTATATTGCATGTGTGGTTGTGACCGTCAATTGACGAAGAGCTAGCTCCCGCTTGGGGATGCCTTTTTCTTTGCATATATTGTTATTCTTGTTGTACCCCATTCGGGGCCAGTTTTTACAAAAGAAACTCTGCCGAAATTTTTAGAAAAGGCTTTACTGTTTTTAAAAAATGCATATTCGACTTAGTTATTTAAAACCTTCACTTCTTTAAACCAGTTTCTTTAGTTACTCTTAAAAGGGTTTTAGATTTCTGGGCTTTTGGCTTACTTGGATCAGATGGGGTCCTATAGACTTCATATGGTTCAAAGGCCAGTCACGTACTCTTTTGGGTCGTGACAATCTCTCAGGCGGATGAGACGGCCTACTACTCCTGCGGAGGGGTGCGGGAATGTCCTGTTCTTCTTGAACTACCGGTTCTACCAAACTTTCAGTAGCAGTTTGTGGTTCTGGAATTTCTTCCAGTTCTATTTCGCTCCCACTTATTTCCTTTTCTAAAAACTGATGTTCTAGAAAATGGGCATTACGAGAAACAAAAACCTTTTGTTCCTCTGCGTAATAGAAATAATATCCCTTGGAGTTCTTTGGATATCCCACAAACATACATTTTACTGATCGTGCCTCGAGCTTGTCCACATGCTGTTTTTTAACAAAAGCTGGACATTCCCATATATTTATATGTTGAAGATGGGGTTTCTTCCTACTCCACATCTGATATGGGGTGGTAGGCACAGTTTTGGTAGGAGCCCTGTTCAGAAGATATACCGCTGATTCTAGCGCATAAGCCCAGAAAGATCGCGGTAACTCAGCATTACTCATCATGGATCGTACCATATCTAATAGGGTTCGATTCCGTCTCTCCGATACACCGTTATGCTGTGGAGTGTATGGAGGAGTAAGCTGAGAGAGAATTCCTTTCTCTTTTAGGTAACCTAGGAACTCGGCACTCAAGTATTCACCACCTCGATCAGATCTAAGTGTCTTGATACTTTTGCCGGTTTGGTTTTCTACTTCATTCTTATACTCTTGGAATTTCCCAAAAGCCTCGGATTTATGTTATATCAGATAAATGAATCCGTACCTTGAGTATTCATCCGTGAAAGTAATGAAATAGGAAAAACCACCTCTTGCATGCGTAGACATTGGACCACATACATCGCTGTGTATGAGTCCTAAGAGCTCGCTCGCTCTTACTCCATGTCCAGTAAATGGAGTCTTTGTCATCTTTCCTTTGAGAGAAGATTGACAAGTGTCATAAGTTTGATATTCGAACGAGTCCAAATATCCTTCTCTATGCAACTTAGTCAACCTTCTCTCATTGATGTGACCCAGTCTACAATGCCATAAGAAAGCTTTATTTAAATCTGGAGACTGTCTTTTTAGTGTGTTCTGGACATTGAAAATTTGGAGTTGGTTTAAAACATATATACCGTTATTTAGTGTACTGGACCTAATCAAACCATGATTAAGGTGCATGTTAACAACATCTCTTACAAACGTGAAATCATAACCTTTATTTGATAACAAGGAAACTGATATGATATTACACGTTAAGCTTGGTATAAAAAAACAGTTATGGAAAACCAAAATGTGTCCACTCGTCAATCCCAGGTGATAATCCCCGACGGACGCAGCTCCCACGCTAGCTCCGTTAGCCACCGTTAGGGTCATATCACCTTCCTTCAGCACTCTACGGTTTCTCAGTGCCTGCAATGAATTGCAAATATGAGATCCTGATCCGGTATCCAATACCCAGGAAGTAGAGTTAATTGACCGACAATTCTCAATTACAAACACACCTGAAGTCGAAGCCACAGTTTGCTTCGGTTCCTGGTTCTTGGCGTTCCACGCCTTGCAATCATTCTTCCAGTGCTCTTTCCTATGACAATGGAAGCACTCATCCTGGCCCACTACCGGCACCGCAAACTTTTTCTTTCCCTTCCCTCCCACCATACTAACACCTCCTCTAGGTTTGGTGGCGGCCTTCTTCTTCCTTCCTTAGGCCCTAGCCTTGGACCCGGAAGAAGACGCACCACTAACAAACATAGCGGGTGTTTCCCTTGCTTTCTGCAAGGTGTCCTCTGCACTCCTTATCATGTTCAGGAGTTCTGGAAGTTCAACTTCTTTTCTTTGAATGTTGAAGTTCAGGATAAACTGGGCGTAGGTGGAAGGAAGGGACTGGAGAATAAGGTCTGTATAGAGCTCATTATCCAAAGTCGTCCCAAGGTCTGCGAGCTCTTCTATATAGCCGATCATCTTTACGACATGTTCTCCTACCGATAACCCGGCAGCCAACCTCGCTCGAAACAAGTTCTTAGAGGTCTCGTATCTTGCTATACGAGATTGCTCTCCATAAAGTTTCTTTGTATGGAGAAATATGGCATCTAGTTCCATCACCTCGTGCCTCCTCTGATGTTCATTGTTCATCGAGGCAAGCACGATGCACTTGGCTTTCGCGCAATCGAAATCCCAGGTTTTGCGGATTTCCTTATCCGCATTACTGGATTTGGGACCAGGGACAGCAGGTGCCGTAGCGGTAAGGACGTACCCCAATTTGTCATAGGTCAAAGCCATTTTGACATACCGCAGCCAATCTTTATAGTTTGTCCCTGTCAGTATATTTTTCTCTAAAAGTAACTTAAGTCCAGTCATTTTCAGGGTCGCTGCAATTAGGAAAGAGAGAAGAAAACTCTTTAGCATGATGCTCTTGCAAGTTTAGAGTGGTTTTTAGTTTATCTAAACTGGATGGCTCCCACTGTTTCTCGAATCCTTCCTCAAACAATAAAAGAAGAATTAGCCAGGACTATTCTCACTGTACAATTCTTGCTTAACCGTTCAGCCAGGCTAGTGTCGATACTTCGAGGGAGGTTTTCCAACGCTTTCGCGAAGTTCCTTAATTAAAGAACCTCTTTTCTCTGGGGGCGTAACCCCGCTGACACTTTTCTTGACACCTACTTGGTTTATAGCATTGATCGTTAAGTGACGAATATCCTGATAAGTAGCATATACTCACAGTAGGATCGGGATCCAAATATCATCGTATGATAATGTTGAAGGAATGCTACCAACATTCATCAAACTCCAAATGGTATGCATCTCTTTGCAAATTTCAGTTTCTTTAGAAATTCCCGATATGAGTTTTTGCCCCATGCTCTTATGACCTTGGCTTTGGTCAAAATGTCATAAGTCACATGTCAAGTTATACCCGTCATTATCTTGTCAATTTGAACCCATCCGTATATACCCCTGACTTTGGTCAAATGATAATACGACTGTCCCAAACCAACTCATCTATCTTATGCAACAAATGAAAACCCAGCAGCTACCAAACACTATGCCTTGACTTTGGCCAAAATGAATAGCTTGAATACTACTGAATACCCAAATGAAATGACGGAGGGCTACGAATGGTTTTGGCGAAACCGTGAACGTAGTGAACTTGATATAACCGAAGGAACCTGTAGCTTTTAAAAGGTGTGGTTAAAGCTCCGCATTTAAAAATATCTGTTTTTAAAATTAACCGAGTGGTTTCTTTTAAATTGTTCCAACGATTAAACTTTTGGTTTATTTTCTTTGCATTATAAATAATGCATCCCATCATTAACCTATCATTGCAGAAAACAACGAAAATACAACGTCCTCTTATGCCATCCGCATTCGCCACGGGGACCCGTCATCACCCGTTAGGTTACTTAACTAACGGCAGAGCGGGGGCTGGGCTAGCGCGGGTGTAAAACATAAGTGACGTCTAAATAGCTATCATATATAGATATTGTACATTCGTCAGACGCAATAATAGGCATTCCAGATCTCATATGAACTTTATTGGATTTGCAAGCAATCCGCGTTTGTTTAGAGCCTGCAACAAATTACGGATTACACAGTTATGATGAATAGCCATTACCCCACCCAAGACCCCTACGGGTACAGCTAACTACTCGCCCGGCTGTTTGTGCACCCCACCTTGGGTCTGTCCTAGGAGCAAAAACAGTAAAATGAAATAATACAATTGTGGCTACAACCGCAACCTGGATGTGCCCCGCAAAATAATATTACAACAAATTACATTTACATCAGATGAATTAAATAATAACCCATCACATAACCCCGGCTATATATCAAAACAGTCCAACACAGTTCATATCCCCAAACAGTAAAAACCATTACAGAAATGTGCAACCCCCTGCCAACCGACATACTAGCAGTTAGGGGAGGTTTACGAACACATTATACAAACACAGATATAATCCAACAAGCAAATACCGTATAATTTCGATCGATTAACACATTTAATTTTGCTCCAATACTTCTCTGTAAATCTGAAACCTGAGCAAAAATTAAAAAATTCCAGAAAATAGCAAATATCACAGAGAACCAACACAGGAAAATTGGGCAGATGAATCGGCAACTCGGCGGCGGAATCGCGGCGGATCGGGGGGATTCGCCGCGGTTCCGCGACGCTTTAGCCGATTCATGAGCCCAGTTTTCTTGGGTATTCTAATACTATCATTTAGGGCATTCTGAACCTGCCTGAAAAATTTTTGGACTTCATTTAAAAAACGACAGAAACTCATGATATCGGGGTTTTCCGGTTTTGTTTTTTCCGTTCGAAATTCATACAATTTTGCAAGTGAGTTATTTATTGTTTAGCGAGTCTCTGATACCACTGTAAGTCGATGTACAACACCCTACGACTTGCGGAGAGGCGGAAATATGAAAAACGATCTTGTTCTTTGCTTAAATATCGACTAACCGCATAAGTCGATGTATGGTTTTACAGATGATGAGTGGGAGTAAGTTATTGGGAATTAGGTGATCATCCTCATTATATCGGAATTCGTTGTAATTGGTGATATTTGAGGAAATTGCCTGGGTTTTTTGCCGGACGACATGTATTTGGTTTTGAGTATCCGTTGTTGTGCACCAATTTCAAAATGATATATCTGTACGTTTATTTTATAAAGTGAGATATAACTTTTCGAAGTTATGCCCGTGACATTTACCTATATCAGTTGACGATTGGGTAAGGAGCATTGAACAACGGAGTAGTTCATAACCATAAGTACAGTTTTCAACCTACGATGCATAGGTTTTGAGTTATTCGACTCTGGGGACTCATACAGAGTATTGTATGCTGTCCAGTGTCTATCAGGACAAAAAGGTTGATCCTCGTACTATGTTCTGTTTACTTATGACTTCTCTAGTTTTTAGACAAGTGTTTCGTAGAAATACAAGGTCTAAGTTTTGAGAAATTGTGGGTATAGGAATAAAGTAGAGTACCAGATGTCGCAAGCATCAGGATTCTTCAAAGAGATCGAAGATGTAGATTCTTGTGATTGGGATTCAGTTGATAGTAATGGTTTTGAGAAATTTGTTTCTCTTTCATGTTACTCATAATTCGATGGATTCCTAAGTTGAGTAATGCTAATTAGCCTCTCTCCATTAAGTTGATATGCACTGGAGACAGCTGCATGATTAGAATCTGGTTCCAATTAAATAAGTGCCAAAATTTTCTGTATTGGATATAGAATGGTTCATATCTTAACGATGTTAAGATACGGGGAGTTGTCCGGCTTATGCTTAAAACCAGACTCTGGATAACTCAAGGCACGTTTCTGTAATGGCAGTTTATGGGTTGACCCGGGCAATGTCGAGGGTTGACTTTCTACCATCTGGAAAATCAATAGTGATATTGTTATTGACTCGCCACAGTTTTAGTAAAATGGATTTTTTCAGAAAACAGTAGTGGGAGTATGGTAGAACTGGAAGTGATTCCAGAACCGCAAACGATTAAGGAAAATTTAATAGGACCTAAAGATTCAATCAAGTTTGACATTCCATTAGCCACTCTGCAGATATGGTGGGTAACCTCAGACACCCAAGAGGTACTCCGGTAGCCTCAAGGACGGTGACAGGGAGGTTCTTGTTTACCCAGACTTGACACTACTGTTGTTCCAGGCTATAAGACCCGACAGGAGGTTAAGTATAACGTCGTTCTAAACTAGCTTTAGAAGTGCATGTATATATTATTCTTCCAGAGGGTTGTTATAGTCAGTGGGAGCAGTGGAAGCATAGTGGGAAAGTAGCTTATGTCTATTTATAGACTAGAGCAGATATAGCAGAGATAGATCATCTAATTTTGATGTGACAGTCATGGTTTTGACTTCATCACAATAGGGGATGGATCTGTTAAGAAGGTAGTAGGCTATGATGTCCTGGTATTTGGATGACATACACAGAGTAGGAAGTAAAATTCCTATACTACGATCGGTTATACTGTGGTTGTCACACAGTTGTTTCTCCACAAAGGATATGGATATAATATCTGACATTCTGGTTTCTAGATCTATGGTTTTAGATCTGGATTTGGGTAGTTTCCCAATATGGGTACTTTGACAGTATTCTAATAGTATTTTAGAATAGATGACTCCTGGCATGGTGGTGTACCCGCAGGTGATGGAGTCACCCTCTCTAAAGGTGTCTTATAGACTAAAGGGGATAGGGATGTGCATGATTGGCATATCACTTGCATAGGCAATTGAGTCGATCATGAGATGTCAAGTACCACACCAGATGTTGTTTTTGCACTAGATGCGATAAGTTTATATTAATCCAATCCTGAAGGAACATAAGGAAGCAGTTTTAGAACATAAGTGGATATTCTACGGATTTGATGACGGCAGCCTCCTTTGGAGACGGTTATCATTCCAGGCTTCAAAGGTGACATGGATGACAGAGTGATTGTCAGAGTTATAGTTTTCCCTCTGACAAGGGACAGTATTATGGACAGGTGGTCCAAGAGGATACTGTAGGAGGCATGGTGCAGGATACTGATTAGGTTCAGTTGACGATACAGTCTAAGAAGTTTGGATTTGGAGTTCATTTATGAACTAGGACCCATCAGATATCCAGACATACTCTAAGATAGGTAGTACTCAATTCGGGAGATGGATTTCTCCGCGAATTTGAGATTAAGAGAGACATAGAAAGAAACATCGGGGCAGATCCACTCATTGAGGCTATTTCTCGAATACAAAAGTTTTACAAACGGGCTTTGTGAAACTGATTAGTAGAGTAGTTGGGTGTTCGGTATCACACGGGCTTTGAGTATGCGACATCGCAATAATTAGCCTTAAGTGCAAATGGGAGATTGTTGGATGTAGTGCCTTCAAAGTCAATGATTGGATCGCAGGTACGTGATTGCAATGATTGAGGAGGACCTATACCGGTAGGACAGTCTTACTCGAGATAATACTATGCTATCTGGTTTACCTTTATCAATCGTGTACAGGTTCAGGTGACTGATCACTATTACACGTTGATAGAGCCCTTAGGATCTTGCTTGACTACCAACACTATGATGGCGATCATATACGTGAGAGTTGGGTAGTCTATAAGCACATCCTTAATTGTGGTCCCTAGTCGTGGGAGTTTCGAGACAGGGCATCGATACTCCGTAGTAGACTAGTGGTTGAAAAGAATTCTCGATGTGTAGTATGAAATTGTAAAGAAATCACAATCAAAAATTATTTGACCGCAATCAACTACGGTGTCGGATGTAGTTTGTATGTGAGTGCGGATCGTCCACAGGGAAAGTGTAATCGTTCGTCTTTCGAATTAGATGACTTGAAACTTTAAAGAAAGAAAACAAAACAATTCAAGATTTATAGTTGACGTTCAAGAAAGAGAAAAAAACTAGATCTAAGAAAGAATTAAAAGATAGAATCAAGAATTGATCGTTTGATGATTCTTCCAAACCAAATCTCAAGAATCGAAATGAGGCTCGTAGGAATCGATCGGATCTATAGATGTGATGTAATCTTACAATTACGTATTCTTATCCTTCGATGAATTGATACTAGATCGATGATGATCGATCGAGAATTAGGGATTTCTTGTGAAACTAGGGTTTCATCTTATCCCTTGTTCTTTAGTCGATATCATTCACATTCTAGTCTCTAGTAAATTCAAGAAACGATTGTAGATCCCTAATTTCGAGCGATCACAATCAAGAAAGCTTCGCTACGAAATTAGGTCATCGATTCTTTAACTTGCTAGGGTTTACAAAACTCGTAGGACTTAAAAATAGTATTAAGATTTGTTACATCATCATTCTACAATCGTCTCGACTCCTTTACGAGCGGAGTTTTACTCAAACATCACAACAAGAGCAACAATTACAAATTGAGATCTAATCATGATGCAAGAATTAAAAGAAAGCAAGATTAAAGAAATTTACCTTTTATTTATATCAACAATTTAGTTACATTCGCTCAAGAACTACAAGAGGAAGAACTTGATCGTCGACTTGGCTTCGCTCGTCTCCGTGGATCGCGGATCGGCTTGGATCACTTTCCCGATTGAAGATCGGCTCGGCTCCTAAAAGGTTGAAGGCTTCTTGCTTGATTTGGTACTCAAGATCTTGGATTAGGAGTGGAATTAGGGTTAGGGTTTCGCACAAGCCTTGTCACGAGACGTGTGGAAGAAGATGATGAAAGAGGGAATTTTAACTAATGAACTAGCTAATGATGAACCCAATGATGAACAACCTCAACCCTTAGATTTAGGCTCCTATTTATAGATAACTAACCCTAGATCTAGGATTTCAAATTCTAAGTTTCCCTCCTAAAGTTTGTTGAGGAAATTCAAATTTCCCTCCAAAAGTTAGTTAGGGGAGAAGCTTCTAGATGTAATTAGTTAGGAGGAGCTTCTAGAAGAGGATTAATTAGGAGCTTAATTAGGATTAGCCTTCCTTAATCATCTTTGCTGATCTGGCAGTAGCTTCGAGGGTATTCTGGAACTTTAAGTATCAGAAAGCAATGTGGGACCAGAGTTGTAAATTCTGCAGTAAAACTTCCATGCTGACGTGGCAGCAGAGGCGCGGAACCACCGCAATTAAGGGGTATTTGCCGCGGAAGGGCGGCTGCTTTGGGGATTTAGATCTTGGGCTTTCTGGTGCTTCTTGGGCCTGAGTTTTGGGCCTTTAACTGATATGTGGAATTTTGTTTCTCTCTTTATATTGATACCAGATCTGAAATTGTTAAGTTGGCGTAACGTTTGATCAGCTCTTTTGCTTTTCTTCCGTATTTCCTGCACAGACTCAAGACAAGTGTTGCGCAAATACAGAAATGATGCGATGCCATGAAATGCGGTTAATTTCCTTTAAAGTGTCGGTTTAAAAGTCTAACACATGCAATGTCATATTTTGTGACAGATTTGCTAATATGTAGAATATGAATGCCGAACACTTCTAAATGTATGCAAAAGATGGGGAAATTGCCAGCTAAAATATACAATATTTTCGACTGATCAAATACCCCAAACTTAATTTCGATCGTCTCGAGCGAATGTTTTATTAAAAAGAGAAGGAGAAAATAAAGAAAGAGAAAAACTAACTAGCACACTTTCGTAAGCAACACGATTGCACTGAGCACGTGCAACAAGCCTTTAAACCTCTAGGTGTCCCTAGTAGGAGGAGTGTTGTCTCCTGAGGGTTTTCAGCGGATTGCACCCACAAAATCCAATAATAAAAGAAAGATCATGAATATTACATTTAAAGAAAAGAATTGTAAAAGAAAAGCCTTGAAAATTAGGGTTTCCAACTAAGCTAGCTTTTCGGTTGTCATGAGCCCTATCTTAATGGTCATGAAAAGATGTTAGAAATCACGTCCTCCCTCAATAAAACATCGTCTTATTCTTCATTCCTATCTTTATTCCAAACATCGATCATATCACCCTGCGTTTGTGTAAAGACATCCCTACACCCGGAGAATTCAATTCAAGCTATCATACTCTTGCCCGTCAGCCTCAGTACTTTTTGACAAACGAGATTGCTCACACACTTTCATGCGACCGTTAATACTTCTTGAGGTACTAACCGACCGATTACTAATGTGCTTGCTAACTTGGTGTATTTTCCTAGTCTTGCACCACCTCAGGCATAGCAGTGACTCCCAGACCAGTTGGTTTTAGGGCACTAGGTGAAGAAGCACCCTTTTGCTATATATTTTTTATTTCCCTTGGTGATAACAAAACCAGTGTCCATTTTTCTCACCATATATTTTTTTTTAACTTTTGGCTTTAAGACAAGAGCATTTCAAGGTATCCTCTACTATCCCAGGCTTAAAGATGTGTGTAAGTGCGAATAGCAGGGTATCAACGTTCAAAATGTTTGGCTTCCAGAATAGAAACTATTTTTCAGACTTATTTTTATCCTCAGATTAGTGACGTCTTTCATCTTACTAACCCTTCGGACAACGGCTCATAACTACTTATTACTAGTTCGTATAAGAAAACTTCTAATTTTCTTAGTTTTCTAAAATTTTTCAAATCTCATGGATGTAATTGTTCACTATCTAAACTTTTATTATCTTATTTATGTACAAAAAATATTTTTATAGTTTTGAAAATTTTTAAATTTTTATGGTTTTTCAAAAAAAATGTTTTGTGCTTATGCAAATGATATGCAAATGATGCGAAAATAAGCACAAACCTCCCCCAAACTTGTTTTCAACAGTTTCCTCACTGTTGCCTTCTGCTAAATCTCGAAAAACCTGTAAGCTTGGGAGGAATTTATTAGTGGGGGAAAAATATTTAAGTGAAGAACCTCCCCCAAACTTATTTTTGGCTCAAAATTTTGTAAAAATTTCTTTTAAAGAGCCCGATTATACCCCCCAAAACATGAATTATGCAATGTTAATCTTTTAAAATCACAAGTGGGGGTCAAAAAATCAGTGGTCGATACCAAGCTTTGCAAAGAACGAAGGTTAACACCAACCATTCGAAAATTTTATCAATGCAGTGCTCTGGTTGGTGGAAGAAGAAGTGGCGAAAGGTTAAGTGGTGGAAGAGAATGTGTGTGCGTCTCGTATTAGAGAGACGATGCAGTGAATGTGATGGATTACTCGCATTCTTTTTACAGTTCAGAAAAAGGGGTGGAGGTTCAATTTCATTGATTGGGAGATGATTCATCTCAACACCCGTGTCATTCAAAAATGCGAGTTCATCAGCGAAGATTTCCTCAAAAGTTCCATCTATACCCCGATGAATAATGTCATCACAAAGTGCGGGGTGATCTTCAGACTCTAAGAACAGTTCATAATCAGTGTTAATTGTTGACCCGGACAACTTAGTGGAAGAGTCCATATGTGTATAATACATAATTGGGTCAAACAATAACATATGAAAAGAGTCAAGATCAGTATAAAGAGGATCATCAAATTCGCTGCTGTCGACATCCATTAAGTCGACAGAACATGCCTGAGCAATAGGTTCGAAGGGTACACTTCCCAACTTGTAAATGTTCAGTTCTATTGACCTATTCCCGAAGGATAGGGTCATAGAACCGTTACGACAGTTGATAATTGCATTGGAAGTGGCCAAAAAGGGCGACCTAAAATCACCGCAATTTGATTCCGTGGGTTCGCTACAGGCTGTGTATCAATTACAATAAAATCTACCGGGAATATAAATTCTCCGATTTTTATTAACACATCCTCCAGTTCACCCCTAGGTTTGGTGATTGATCGGTCAGCCATCTGGAGAGTGCAATTGGTTGGCTTTAACTCTCCGATTCCTAATTGCTCATAGACTGAGTAAGGAAGCAAGTTAACACTAGCGCCAAGATCTAATAGAGCACGGTTGATGTGTTTTTCCCCAATAGAAACTGAAATAGTAGGATATCCAGGATCCTTACGTTTCCTCAGTAATTGTTGGGGGAAAGCTGTGTCTATTGTTTTTTCCATGAAAATCTTCTTGGGCACTGGATTCTTCCTCTTCCAAGTGCACAAGTTCTTAAGAGTTTTCGCATAAGACGGAACTTGTTTGATGGCATCTAGGAGAGGGATGTTGGTGTTTACTTGCTCAAAAATGTTCATAATCTTCTCCATATGTGGACTCGGTGTGTTTGCCCTTAACCGATTAGGATAAGGTGCTTTAGCAATAAGCGCTGGGTCCATCATAGGAGAAGGAAGTGTGTGTGGAATCGATCCCGGAATAGAAGTGGGAATCGTCCGTGGAGGGGTAAAAGAGGTGGGCTGTAATGGCGAGCCTTTTGGGAAATGGAGAATAGGCTCGGAAGAAGGTGGTAGGGTAGAAGAACTGGGGTAAGAAGTATGTGGAAAGGTCTCAGCCGGGGTTCTATTGATTGATTTATCAGTATCATCAAACTCTTCCCCAAGGTGATGGTCAAGCAATCTTCCAGATCTCAACGTGATCTCATCCACATGATGTGAATAGACAGAATTAGGTAAAGGTTGAGTTGGAAGTTTCCCTTTCTCTCTTGCACTCATTTCGGCTTTTAGTTGTGCAATTTGTTCTTCCATCGATTTGATATTATCATTTTGAGAGATAATGATCTTCATTACATTCTCGACGGAAGATTGCAAACTTGCCGTCCCTTGGATGGATTGTTTCATGAAAGTATCCAAGGTTTGTGCTAGTGCAGAGATATTATCTGTACCGGTCAATTGCAAAAAGTTTTCATGTGGTGAAAAAGTGTTGGCCGGATTTTGGAAATTTTGTGCTTGGAAGGGGTGCTGACTCAATTGAAGTGGTGGGTGCTGTTGTGGTGAAGGGACCCCTTGGAAATTGTTTTGGATTGGAACCGTGTTTTGAAATTGTGCTTGGTTCCAAGCAAAGTTAGGGTTATTCCTCCAACCCTGATCATATGTGGAGGAAGATGGATCGTTTCTAGGTCTTGGAAATGAGGAATTGGTATGCTCATGACCTTGAAACGGACATTCTTCCGTCAAGTGAGACGGATCAGAACAACAACCACATACAGTTTTGGAGAGTGACATTTGATTTAGGGTGGCGGCTAAAAATATATTTTCCATATTCTCGAGTTTCTTATTGATAGCTGCAATGTCAGCTCTAACTTCTATGGAAATATCATTGCCATCCCTAGATGATTGACTCACACCCTCCCACTGTAAAGATTTTTCAGCGAAATCTTCTAGAAAGTTCCATGCTTCCCCATCATTTTTGGTCATAAAATTGCCTTGACACATGGATTCAAGGGACTGTCTTGTGTAAGGAGTAATGCCCTCATAAATGATTCGGCACGTTTCCCATCTCGGGATGCCGTGATGTGGACATTGGACTAACAGATCTTTGAAGCATTCAAGACATTTAGAAAATGTTTCATTTGGAAGCTGGGTGAATTGATAGATTTCGCTACGGACTCGAGCTGTCTTTTGGTGTGGGTAAAATTTCTTCAAGAATGCTTTGACGAATTCGTCCCAATTTGAAATAGAATGTGCGGTAGTGTTATATAGCCACTTCTCGGCTAAATCGCACAAAGTGAATGGGAGAAGACGAAGACGTAAAGCATCCACAGACAACTGTGAAGTACCCATCATTGCGCATACATTTTCAAATTTCTTGATAAACACGTATGCGTCTTCAGACTCGAGACCGTCAAATTTTGGTAGAAGGTTGATGTATTGGGGTTTTATTTGAAAATTTTCCCCGTTGGCTGGTGGTGTGGAAAGACAGGTGGAAAGTAGGCTTCGTGTTGGATAGCATCTCTCGTGGAGAGAGATGCGAGGTGGAATCTGCGCACCAACGGACGGCGGCAGAGTAGTGGAAAAGAAGTTCGATGGAGGTGGATCCATCGATGTGGGTGTGGTGGTGGGTAAAAGAAAGGTAAGTGTAGAAATACCGACTTTAGGGTCGATAAGGGAAACGCGGACTAACGGGCACTAGACACCCGTGTCCAGCCTATCTTGCACTAAAAAGGGTTAGTACAAGTGGCAGCGTGAATTTATAATTAGGGGAAATGATATGAATGTGGTGTTTGCTTTAAAAAAGATACGGATTTTTGAAAAAATGATGCAACAAAACAAATGCAACACACAAATCCCTAAAATCTAGTGGTCACCTAGGTCAAACTCTAGACCGCTCCTAACTGCCAAAAGACAAGTCGCAGGATAAAATCCTCCACTGCCTCTTTGTCCCCCTGTGGCCGGATAAGTGCCAGGTAAGTGGGAAGGTACTCCACTACGTAAGTAGTGGGCCTAATTAAAAACCACTAGCCTTAGACACACTCGCCTTAGGCACCACAAGAAAACGCGGATAAGCAATGAATTACCCATGGCCTTCTCTTGTCCTAATTGAGCGCGACGGTCCTTAGAGTCATCTCTAGATATTTTTTAATTAATGAGGGTAAATGCGGATGCAAGTTTTGCGATTTTCGGGGCCTAGGAAGGGTAATGAAATCCCCACCTAATTTGAATTTGGTCGTGCCCCTTAAATTTCCGTATTAATATGCAACAACCACAAGAATCAAAAACACGCACAAATTTATTTTGCTTTTGCAGCGCTGCGATTTATTTGCAAAGAAACCTGCAAGAAATTGTTATTGGAGTATACAGAGGAGAAGATAAGAAAGTGAGGGATTTACAGAGCAAGTTTGGTGCAGAGATCCTTCCATAGAGGCGCGGAACCGCCGCAGGTAAGGCTATAATGCCGCGGATGGGCGGTCACAATAACCGTTCACTGCACCAAAATTCTTGACATTGTTCGACATGAACTGTTCAGCTCTTTGGAAAATTCAGAAAAAATTTTCTCCAGCTCCAATGATTCCAGATTTTCTCGCAACAAATCACAACACACGTATTAGTGTTTGCACGAATTTTGATCTAAAAATTATTATGGAATAAATTGTTCAACTCAAATTTCAAACTACGAACTATTAGCGCACTATCCCCGGCAACGGCGCTATTTGGTTGAAAAGAATTCTCGATGTGTAGTATGAAATTGTAAAGAAATCACAATCAAAAATTATTTGACCGCAATCAACTACGGTGTCGGATGTAGTTTGTATGTGAGTGCGGATCGTCCACAGGGAAAGTGTAATCGTTCGTCTTTCGAATTAGATGACTTGAAACTTTAAAGAAAGAAAACAAAACAATTCAAGATTTATAGTTGACGTTCAAGAAAGAGAAAAAAACTAGATCTAAGAAAGCATTAAAAGTTAGAATCAAGAATTGATCGTTTGATGATTTTTCCAAACCAAATCTCAAGAATCGAAATGAGGCTCGTAGGAATCGATCGGATCTATAGATGTGATGTTATCTTACAATTACGTATTCTTATCCTTCGATGAATTGATACTAGATCGATGATGATCGATCGAGAATTAGGGATTTCTTGTGAAACTAGGGTTTCATCTTATCCCTTGTTCTTTAGTCGATATCATTCACATTCTAGCCTCTAGTAAATTCAAGAAACGATTGTAGATCCCTAATTTCGAGCGATCATAATCAAGAAAGCATCGCTACGAAACTAGGTCATCGATTCTTTAACTTGCTAGGGTTTACAAAACTCGTAGGACTTAAAAATAGTATTAAGATTTGTTACATCATCATTCTACAATCGTCTCGACTCCTTTACGAGCGGAGTTTTACTCAAACATCACAACAAGAGCAACAATTACAAATTGAGATCTAATCATGATGCAAGAATTAAAAGAAAGCAAGATTAAAGAAATTCACCTTTTATTTATATAAACAATTTAGTTACATTCGCTCAAGAACTACAAGAGGAAGAACTTGATCGTCGACTTGGCTTCGCTCGTCTCCGTGGATCGCGGATCGGCTTGGATCACTTGCCCGATTGAAGATCGGCTCGGCTCCTAAAAGGTTGAAGGCTTCTTGCTTGATTTGGTACTCAAGATCTTAGATTAGGAGTGGAATTAGGGTTAGGGTTTCGCATAAGCCTTGTCACGAGACTTGTGGAAGAAGATGATGAAAGAGGGAATTTTAACTAATGAACTAGCTAATGATGAACCCAATGATGAACAACCTCAACCCTTAGATTTAGGCTCCTATTTATAGATAACTAACCCTAGATCTAGGATTTCAAATTCTAAGTTTCCCTCCTAAAGTTTGTTGAGGAAATTCAAATTTCCCTCCAAAAGTTAGTTAGGGGAGAAGCTTCTAGATGTAATTAGTTAGGAGGAGCTTCTAGAAGAGGATTAATTAGGAGCTTAATTAGGATTAGCCTTCCTTAATCATCTTTGCTGATCTGGCAGTAGCTTCGAGGGTATTCTGGAACTTTAAGTATCAGAAAGCAATGTGGGACCAGAGCTGTAAATTCTGCAGTAAAACTTCCATGCTGACGTGGCAGCAGAGGCGCGGAACCGCCGCAGTTAAGGGGTATTTGCCGCGGAAGGGCGGCTGCTTTGGGGATTTAGATCTTGGGCTTTCTGGTGCTTCTTGGGCCTGAGTTTTGGGCCTTTATCTGATATGTGGAATTTTGTTTCTCTCTTTATATTGATACCAGATCTGAAATTGTTAAGTTGGCGTAACGTTTGATCAGCTCTTTTGCTTTTCTTCCGTATTTCCTGCACAGACTCAAGACAAGTGTTGCGCAAATACAGAAATGATGCGATGCCATGAAATGCGGTTAATTTCCTTTAAAGTGTCGGTTTAAAAGTCTAACACATGCAATCTCATATTTTGTGACAGATTTGGTAATATGTAGAATATGAATGCCGAACACTTCTAAATATATGCAAAAGATGGGGAAATTGCCGGCTAAAATATACAATATTTTCGACTGATCAACTAGTGTATACAGTCGAGACCCCGACGAGGGGCGGTGGCCGGTCTCACAAGCCAATGGTGTCAGTTGGATCACCTAAGATGTATACAGGTGCTCATTGGGTTATGAGTACACCGGACAAGACTCGCCGGGAACCTGCTAGTTGGTATTATACCCATCGCCAGATAGTAGTTCCCTGGTGACATGTGTACAGGTTAGTTCATCGACATGAGGTCGTCATTTGTCTCGTGTGAGTTCCCACTGTGCTTTGGTTTCTACCCCGCCACGGCTCAAAGGAGTCGTACAAACATGTATTTTTTGGGTTCTGTCCCGAGCCACATGGAGGCAAGTGAGCGGATCGGCAGGGGATTCTCCTCTCCCTGTATTGGGGGTGAGATCGTGTTGTGTCTAGGAGAGCCATTACACCAAGTCCTTGGCTAAGGCAGGTGAGAATTAATGGTAAGTATTCCAGTAGTTTCTCAGGGTGTTCAGGGCTTGTCCCCGACACGACTTATACCGCTATTGGGGGTCTAACGTTACCAGCCCCCTAGGCCCGATATGCGATACTCATAGACGAACGGACGGACTGTATGTATATTATCACTGATAAGCTCAGTAGGGTTCCAGGATGAGTTCGCTCGTCGGCTTCCCTTTCGGTCAGTACATGGGCAGCCGTTACGCACAGCTAGTGCCGCTGACGTGCTTGTGGTTAAACCCACTGCCAGGGTACTGACGAGTCTTTAGAGTCCCCCACAGATGGTTTCCCAAGTTCGGGCGAAACGTTGTAGAGGCCGCATGGTTTTATGGCAGGGTTCGGAAAATGCACATGCGTTTACGCACGTGTCATATTTCAGGCAGATAATACGGGTGGGCTTTGGTTTAAGCCGGATCCATGTATTATACTGTGTAGATATAATATCTTTGTCTCAGTTGCATTTGTATTCAGTCGTAATACAAATGCGAGTATGTTTATACTGTTACGGGGTTATCCTGAAATTCGTTTCGGGATCGCTTTTCGAAGTTACCAGTTTTCTATCACCCGTCTTAAACATTCGGTTTAATGCGGAATTATCATTTTCTTAAGGGTGAGTCATGAGGGTGAGTCTTGAGTGGAAGCTTCTAGATTGGTGACTAGGTTTAGTGACTCATTCATTGCATTAATGGTTGATGAGGTGTTTTAAGTGACTCATTGTTTTGCATTAATGTCTTTTGGTAATGCTTAGGATATTATTCCTTGTGGTCACCTTTTTGCTCCTACACTCACCTCCCTCCTCTCATATATTGGCCGCCCCCCCTTGTTGGAAAATAATAGAATTTGATTCATGGAAATTTGATAGCTCATTTCTCATTACTTGATTGAAAATGCAACTTCATTAACCGTTCATCCATGGTTTTGGATGAAACGAGACAAAGTATTCTACTCATTCTCTACATCAATCTTGGACATGTCGGCTTGCAAACTTCATGTCTGAGTTGCCTCAGTTCAGAGGCGGTAGCCCGTATAAAGATCCGTTGACGTGGTGCCACCTGGAAGAGGAGACCGGAGATCGAGCGAGATCGTAGATGCCGCAATGGAGCGTGGGATGATGGCTAAAGAACGAAGGACTCGTATCGTTCGGTATAGCCTTTCCACCCACTTTGTAGTTTGTTAGTTTAGCGTTAATGGCAAGATCCGGGTTATAGTATGTGATAGCGCCAGTTATAAAAGTTTTTGTTCCGCGTTTAGCGTCTGAAAGATGGACGGGGCGCTACCGTAGACTTACAATTCCGTGCTCCAGTATTCTTCTCCCCGATCATATCGAAGGATTTGAATAACTTTACCCATCTGGTTCTCTACTTTGTACTTATCTTTCTTGATAATCTCAAAAGATACAGTTTTGTGTTTCAATAAGAACACATGTCCGTATCTTGAAAGAACATCGGTGAATGTAATAAAGTACGCGGAACCATCCCTGGCATGTGTAGACATAGGACCGCATACATCACCATGTATCTGTCCAAGAGATCAGTAGCTCTTTCTCTGTTTCCAGTAAACGGAGATTTGGTCACCTAGTCTTTGAGACATGACTGCCAAGTTTCATAAGATATAAATTCGAACGGATTCAAATATGCATCCTTATGGAACTTTAGCTAGTCTTGTTTCATTGATATGACCTAGTCTACAATGCCCCAAGAAGACTTCGTTCATTTCTGAACTGTTCCTCTTATGTGTGTTGTGTATGTTTAGAACTGTAGTTTGATTCAGAACGTGTGCACTGTTATACAACATACATTACCCAATCATACTTGATTGAGGAAAATATTCACAATATTATTGGTATGATATAACAGTCGCTAAAAATCATTGTATTACCAGTTGGTAACACTATGTGATATTTGCCAACCACTTTGGCTGCAACAATTGCACCATCACTTCTACTAGAGACATATCACCCTTTCCAGTTCTCCACCTTTCTATAGCCCATGTAACAAATTACATGTGTGGTATCCTGATCCGGTATCCAATACCCAGGACGTAGAGTAAAGTGATGTAGGATTCCTAGGCACACCCATGAGGTTCTACAACTGATCAACCATGTCCAATTTAAATTTTTATGTGCCGAGAAACCCTAAACTAGATCGTTAACTAGAGGATAGGCGAAAGACATACAAGTAAACAAATTTACTATAAAGTGAAAGTGACTACAACCTTTGTAGATCCGGTCCTCCACTTCTCTAGCTCCATGTTGACATCCCTCCGTTGCGATCATCGGAATCCCGGACTCTAGCGTCGGTTTCATCGGAGAAATGGGCGTGCTAGGTCGTCGACTTCGATGCCGAAGATGATCTACGTCGAGGCAACTCAAGATCAAGCTCCATCTTCACTTGGTCATAAATCTTGTGAAGATAACACTCTCTACTACATGGCAAGTGGTAGAGGATGAAGAAATAGGAAGTGGGTTCACTTTGGATTTTGATTTCTTACTTGGATTCATCACTTGGAATTTTCAAGAGAGCTTTCTTCTCTTCATGATGAAGAAGTAGAAGAAGAAAAGAAAAAGAATAAAATGAATTATCTCTCAAAAGAAAATCAAGTGATGTCTATCATTTAGCAACCATGGGTGAGTAAACTCTTGTAGAGAATAAACTAAGGTTTAGGCTAATGGTTGGGTTAAGGAATAAAAACAAAATGGTTACTTTGTCAAAGATGCATGAAGCATCAAGAAGCTTTTTGCATAAAGACAAAGAAAGCAACCATTCTATTTTACAAAAATAAATAAATAAGGTAATGGAAAACCCTAACCATTAACTAAACATGGTGTATAGCATACACTCACCCAAGTTTGCATGTATCATCAAACATGATACAATCAAGTGCACAAAAATATATCACATATACGACTTGTGCACATCAAGTGAGAAAATCAATCTTAAGTGAACAAATACTAGTTAATGTAAAGTAATATATCAAATATATAATTATACATTAAATCATTAAATCAACACTTGATTTAATGATCCGGTCATATTGCATATAACCGACTAATATCAAGTGTATCAATATATCGAATCAACATTTGATTCGGTAACCCGGCTATATCTTATATAACCGTCCGATGATATAAATCGCGAGAATAGAATACAGTATCACATACTGGTATTATTCTCGGTCCCGCACATATCTCATATGCGCTCCTATTTCGTTTCGCTTGAGCCAGGAAACCTCTGTGTAGGACTCTAAAGACTCGTCAATACGCCGGCAGCAGGTGATGATCATATCAAACACCCACAAGCCGCAAGCGGTCTGCTAAACGTAACGGCCACCCGGGTATTGAGCGATCAGAAGATCAACGAGCAAGCCCGCTCACACTCCTGTGAATCCAACCAGTAACACTTACCGTACAGTCCGTTCTGTTCGTCTGATATGTCGCATATCTCGCCTAGGGGTGGTAAACGTCGGACCCCAGTAGCTCGATAAGTCATGCCGATGTAAGGTCCATAACAAGCATGAAACTACTGATAACACTTACCAGTAAATCAGTGCAACCCTGGCCAGGGATTTCCAGTTATGGCCAGTCGAGCATAGCGCAACATCAACCTCCAATACCGGGAGAGACGAATCCCCTCCTATCGCTCATTGCCTCCATGTGATTCGGGACTGTACCCAAAAACCACCTGTTTGTACAACTCAGTAGAGCCGTGGTAGGGTGGAAATCAATGCACACTGGGAGACACACAAGACTCTATGACGATCTCGGGTCAACAGACTAAGCTGTACCAGTGTCACCAGAGAACTGCCATCTGACGTGAGGTATAATACCATCTGGGAGTTCTCGGCGAGTCCGTTCAGTGTACCCAGTCTCCACTGAGCACCCGCATTCCGTCTCTGATGTCAAACACAAATGGATATGGGATCATCCATCGCCCATCACATAGGTCGAGAAGATATACGCTAGTCTACTCTGGAATATCGATGCCCCATCTCGATATTCCCACGACTAGGAACATTTGAAGGATGTACTCATGGACTACCCAGGCCCCACTAGTATGATCTACATCATAGTCCTGGAAGTCTAGTACGCATCCTAAGGGCTTTATCAACATGTAACAGAGAGACTGCAAGTATACATGTTAAGATAAAGAGCAACCAGATAGCGTACTATCATGTCGAGCAAGAAAGTCATACCTATATATGTACCAGCATCCACTACAATATACATCCTATGTACAGTAATGGCCTCTAAGGCATACATATAACTAACAATCTCCCACTTGCACTTGGGCCATCTGTAGCAGTGGTTGCAGTATATAATACTCAACCATCCCATAAAAGTCTCTCTCTAGGAAAAGGCCTTTGTGAGTGGATCCGCCGTGTTGTCCTCTGATTCCTCTCTCCTAACCTCGATCACCCTGGAGATCAACTATCTCCATGATCTGGTGATGCTGCCTCAGAATATGCCTGGGTCACTGATGGGATCGGGGTTCCTGGGCCAAAGCCACACTTCCATTGTCATACAATGGTAGGAATCTAGTTCATCTCATGAACCAATATACACCCAAACTGCCTCTTTGGTAGTATCTTTAATAGCGATGTCACCAGCCTTTATCGTCTAGTCTGCCACGGTATATAGCTTGGAACTCTTCCAACATACCGTCCCTCTACAGAGGATAAAGACAATGCCTGCGAATGACATTCAGTCGACTTTATCACCCTGGAACTTTTCTAGTGATTCTCCCCAGGATCAACTGATACCATCTCACTACAACTAGTGAGAATCCTAACATCCATTTAGATCTATCTCATAGATCCAAAACCCATAATTTAGGAGGTATCATTTTGATCCTATATGGAGAATCTATGTGATAAGAGGAGATTGACCATGCGTAGCATAGGAAACTCTTTTCCTATCAAGAGTATGTTATCCACGTACAGTACGAGGATGACCACCTTACTCTCTACTACCGATTTATATATACAAGGTTCATCTACCATTTTGATGAAGTCAAACTTTTTGACTACCACATCAAAACAGACGTTCCAACTCCACGATGCCTGCTTTATTCTTTAAAGCAACTTGCACACGTTTCCGCTGCTCCCACTGTTTACGAAGCCCTCTGGCTGTGTACTTATAGACGCTCTCTTCTAAATCAATATTTAGAAAAGTAGTCATGGCACCCAACCACCAGATATCGTAGTCATGGTATATAGCAATGGTAAGTAGGATCTGGATGGACTTAAGCATCGTCCCCGGAAAAGGTTTCATCATTATCCACGCCTGGTCGATGACGAAAACCTTTAACAAGTCTAGCTTTGAAAGTCTCAACTTTTCCGTCTACGCCAAGTAATCTTCTCAAGATATACTTGCTCCTGATGGGGATTTAACCTTTCAGATACAGCATCCAAAGTCCATACTTTGTTGGTGTACATGGATTCCATCTCAGATCGCTAAGCATCCAGCCATTCTTATAGAGTCCCTACTCTCGATGGCCTGCTCGAAACTAGTTGGGTCATCATCTCATGATGCAATCCTCGCTCCCACTGTCATCGAGAAACCGAAGTATCTCTCAGGCGGATGAGGAACCCTGCTAGATCGGCGGAGAGGCTGAGGTTCGTCGGAGACTATTGAATCCTTTGGTTCTATCAAACCATCAGCTGTAGTTTGTATAATTGGAACTCCTTCCAGTTCTACAGAATTGACCTTGCCTTGATCTTGTCCGGATTTTTCTTTTGACATAGGCCGGACAATCCCAAATCTTAACTTACTTAAGAGATAGGCTCTTCCCATACCATATCTTATATGGAGTCGTAGGCACTGATTTGATTCGAACCTAATTCAATAGGTATGCAGCTTCTTAAGTGCATAACCTCCAAAAGGAATTAGGCAACTCAGTAGTATTCATCATAGAGCACACTGTATCTAATATGGTGCGATTGCTCCGCCACGATACACCGTTGTGTGGTATATTCAAAGGAGTAATAAGGAGAGAGAAACTAATTCTCCTTTAGTATAGTCCAGGAATTCTATGCACAAGTATTCTCCTCCCTGATCTCATCACAGGACATAATACTTATACCCGGTTTTTGGTTCTCTACTTCTAACTTATATTCTGTGAATATCTCAAAAGTTTCAGACTTGTGTTTCAACAGGAACATATATCTGAATCTTGAGAGATAATCAGTGAATGTAATGAAGTACAAAGAACCGGTCTTGGCATATGTAGATAGGGGACCTACATACATCACTATGTATCAGCCCCATGAGTTCACTAACTCTTTCTCTGTTTCGAGTAAACAGAGCTATGGTCATCTTATATTTATGACATGACTGGAAAGTTTCACAAGATGTAAATTCAAACAGATTTAAATATGCATCTAAATGTAACTTTATCTAGTCGGGTCACATTGATATGACCTAGTTTACAATACCTCAAGAAGGAATCGTTCATTTCTGAACTCTTCCTCTCTTGTGTGTGTTCTGTATACTAGGAACTGTAGTTTGATTTAAATCGTCAATGCTTTTAGATAACGTGCCTGAACCGATCAACTTTTGAAATGTTCAAAACAATATACAACAATACAAAATTATATCCTTCTTTAATAAATAAAGAGATTGATATGATTTTGTATATCAGGTTCGCTATCTAATAGCATTTGTTCAGAATCAATGTATTGGTAATACAGGTTGACAGTGACAAACAGACTTGGCTGCAACACTTGCACCGTTTTCTGTCTCATGAAACTTATCACCCGTTCTCAGTTCTCTGCCTTTCTGTAGCCCATGTAACGGATTACATTTACGGGATCCTGATCCGGTATCTAATACCTAGGACGTAGAGGACATTGAGAAACAGTCTTTTATAATGAACACACCCGAAGGAGATGCATCATATGCAATTTCTTCGTTTGGGCGGCATAGGAATTCTGGTATTCCCCTATTTCCTGCTCGGTCTTATAACAATTATAAGTTGGAGCGGGACCAACATTCCCCAGCTCAGTATAACAAGCGGGTTCGGTCAATTCATCCATATTATTATCTTTGATTAAGGCGTGATATGGTCGCTACCTGGAGAGAGAAAGAGAAGAAAACACTCTGCGTGTGCTCTTGCAAGATCAGATTGGTTATTATTTTATCTAATCAGGATGGCTCCCACTGTTTTTATCAAATCTTCCTTCAAACCTTAAAAGGAAAGACTAGCCGGGATTAATTACACTCTACAAGTTCGCCAATCTTTCAGCAAGGCCAGTGTCGGTACTTTGAGGGAGGTTCCCCGTGCTTTCGCACGGACCTAATTAAAGTAAACCTCGTTTTCCCAAGGGCGTAACCCCGTTGACACCATTCTAGATACCTACTTGATCGGCTAATTGTAAAGTGCAAAACTCTCTCAGGAGTAACAATTACTCGCAGTGGGTATCGGGATCCAACTATCATATAGAAGGTATGCAATCTCATTGCAAATTTCAACACTTGAAACTCCCGATAAAGGTTTTTACCCCTAGCACTTATGACCTTAACGATGGTCAACAAATCATAAGCACTAGTCAAGTTCTACCCGTCATTTCGTGATTAATTAGACCCACCCACATGACCCTTAACTAAGCTCAACAAAGTCACGCGACTGTCTTAACTAATCACATCATATGTGGTGTAGGAAGACATCACTTAGCTACCGTACACTGTGCCTTGACTATGGTCAACAAACACAGCACGAATACTAAGTACTCTACTTCCTAAAATGACGGAGGGTTGCGAATGGGCTTTTTTGAAAACCTTTAACGCTTTGAACTTGATCACGTTGCGGAGTCAAATGGTTTTTAAATGGAGTGTTTTTTAGGCTTTTCTAGTTTTGCTAAAGGGGTCACTCCCGGTGAAGGGATCGTCGGCCCTTTCCTCATCGAATAAGGTGCAGGATATATCATATATACCGCTGTGCAAAGCAAAAACCATAGAAGCAATCAAAAGACAAACCGAGGGTTGTAGCATCTGCCAGTTATTGATAAAGGGGTCACTCCCGGTGAAGAGATCTCGGCCCTTTCCTTATCGAATAAGGTGCAGGATGTTCTATAAGGAACACCACGATGCAAAGCAAGAACTGTAGCTACCTGTTTTATTTTTGAAATTCGATTCCACAACATCTTTTAGGTTTATTTTCTTTCATTAATCTCATTAATGAATGTCCCATCATTTAAGTCCACCTAAACATCACAGATAAATATAAAGTACGCTTATGCCATCCGCATTCGTCTCGATGTCCCGTCTGCACCGTTAGGTTTGGTAACTAACGGCAGAGCGGGGCAGGGCTAGCGCGGGTGTAAAACATAAGCAACGTTTATATAATATATCATATATACTATATACAATATCTATCTGAACAAATCACATGATCACATCACAGATAACGCAGCAGAAAATATCATATGAAATATTGGATATACTAGGACGTCTGTGTTTTATTTTGAGCCTGTATAAAACACGGATTCCGCGGTCGTGATGAATAGCCAATCCCACACCCACAGATGTTAGTGTATATGCCCTAGAGGCCATTACTGTATCATACTAGTTTGTATATTACTTAATGGAAGCTTGGGATATTCACCTTGTATATACAATCTTGCTCAAAATAGTAGTATGCTACTTGGTTTGTTTCTACTTCAATGTGTACTTGTGTTTATTTTAGTATATCACCTATACACATTAGTGGAGCTCTTAGGATCTTTGCTTGATTACCAGCGTCGTGATGGCAGTCACACTAGTGGGGGCTGGGTAATCTATAAGCACATCCTTATGCAGGTCCCTAGTCGCAGGACTATCGAGATAGGGCATCGATACTCCGGAGAAGACTAGCGCATGCGCTTCTCATCCCAGAGTGGGAGACGGTCTGTCCCACAGCCGTCAGTACGTCGTACTGGAGATAATATGCGGGTGCTCGTTGGGTTATGAGTACACTGGACAGGACTCGTCGGGAACTGACCGGTTGGTATTATACCTATCGTCAGTTATCAGTTCCCAGGTGACATGAGTACAACTTAGTCCGCTGACTTGACACTGTCACTTCGCCTCGAGTGTGTTCCCACTGTACTTTGATTACTACCCTACCACGGCTCAAAGGAGTCGTGCAAACAGGTGGTAGTTGGGTGCAGTCCCGAAGCACTTGGAGGCAGTGACGGTTAGACAGGATTCGTCTCTCCCGGTATTGGGGGTTGACATCGCGCTGTGTCTAGGAGAGCCATTACACGAGTAGTCCCTGGCCCGGGCAATCGAGATATACTGGTAGTCTTCCAGTGTTATCTCAGGGTGTTTTGGGCTTCACTCCGACACGACTTGTACCGCTATTAGGGGACTGACGTTTACCGCCCCCTAGGCCCGCCATGCGATGTATCAGACGAACAGACCGGACTGTACGGAGAATGTCACATTCAGGCTCAGTAGGAGTTCAGATGGGTTTCACCTCGTCAGTCTTCTTGTCGGCATCTACCTGGGGACCGTTACGCACAGCTAGTGCCGCTTGCGGTCTGTGGCTAAGCCCACTGCCAGCGTAGTGTCGAGTCTTTAGAGTCCCACATAGAGAGCTTTTCGCCTTTAGGCAAAAGAGTAGAGGTCGCATGGTTTTGCGGCAGGTCGCATGGTTTTGCGACAAGGTTCGGTCACATCCGTGCACTTGTGCACGTACAGTGTCCGGACAGTTTACACTAGCGGGCTTTGGTTTAAGCCAGAACCTAGTGTATGTATTGGGATTGGATTTATCCAGTTTGTATTCCTGTTCCTCGGAACGCGGATGCGGGTGTGTATGCACAGTTGACGGAGAGACAGAGGCAGAGGATTCTCATTAGGGTTGTTGACCATTGACCATTGACTATTGACTTTTTGCTCAACCCTAATGAGAATATGATATATGATTAACAATTATATTAATAAAGTATTATGGTGACATGGTTGTAGACTTGTTGACTTTGTTGACTTTTGTTGACTTGTTGACTTTGTTGACCGGTTGACTAGGCTTGACTAGTTGACCATCATGATAACCATAGCTATCATTTCATGGCAAAGACTTTTGCTTGCTTGCTCCTTTGTGCAAAATGAGTGCATGAAATGATATGGCTATGGTTGCTTAAACCATCACATAACACTTGATTGATATGATGAGTTATCATTGTTTTGGATTATGAGAGGGTGAAAGACAAAAGAGAGGCTCATTTTCTCACTTGACCATTCTCTCTCTTGTTCTTGAGCTCTCATACTCTTGCTCTCACCCTCTTCCTCTTGCTCCCTCTCTTGACTCTATGGTTCACTTGTCTCTTGAGTTGAGAACCAAGAACCATAGATAAAATCCCATACAAACTCTTCTCTACTCACTCTAGTTCACAAGGTTTGGCAAACCAAGTGAACTAGTTTCTTCAAAGACCGAAGAAGGAGCCAAAGGTTGAAGCTTTCAGGTGGATCTATCTTCGGCGTAAGGAGACGACGGGAAGAAGCCGATCCGGACCACCATCGGAGTTTGTAGACGAATGAGTTCAAGTCAAGCAAGGTATAAACCCCTAACCGAGTAGTTAACGACTCCTAGTTAGGTTGTTAGTTAGATGTTTAACAAAGATCCGGGTTTTAAGTCCATGTTACCACATCTAAGAAAATCGTTTTTTTATCAAATTCCGCATGCCCGAAAGTACCGGGAGAGGTAGCATGGACTTACAGTGGTATCAGAGCCTAGTTAAACTCTATCTAACATGTTAGCAAGTAACTAGAAGATCGATCAAAGAAAAAGTCACGAAAACGAACCCGAGAATTTCATGTTTCAGCCGATTTTCATTCTGTTCAAAAGTTGATAATTTTCATCTTAAAAATCGGCCCAGGCTTTTTTGTGAACACCCACCAAATTTGGTCCAACGATCGAGTCAAAGCGCCGCGGTTCCGCGGCCGAGTTGACTCGGCCGAGGTCCATTTTGGTGCAGTGTATTTCTGGGGTTGTTTTGGGATTTTCGGAATATGTATTTTCTGCCCAGATTTTCCAGAACGAAAATTTTATTTTTGGGGTCCCGAAAATCCGTATTTTTGATCGAACTTCTAAAAGACTTAAGCTGACGGGTTTTTCTGTAATGTGATATTTGTATTGAACGTCTGCTAATCGCTATATGTCGATTAGTGGGGGTTATACAAATCTGTGATCTGTAATGTTGCTGGAATGTGTATATGAATATGTTGGATTGTCGCGGGTGAATAGCCGGGTGTTGTGAGACGAGACTTTTTCTTTTCTTTCATTTCATGTAAATTTGTAAATTGATGTAATAATTATTTGTATGGCCGCACAACCGGGTCGGGGTTGTAGCCTTCTTTGTATAATTTCTTTTTACTGTTTTTGCTCCTAGGATAGACCCATGGAGGGGTGCACAAACTTCCGGGTATGCCGAAGTGCCGAGTGGCCTACTCACGGGGATGAGGGAGGTTGCTTCGCTTCGGGTACTTGGCGGGTAGTTTGCCGCACCCGTAGGGGTCTTGGGTGGGGTATTGGCTATTCACCGCGACCGTGTAATCTGCTTTTCGTTACAGGCTCGTACGAATTGCAGGTTCCTATATCCAATGTGTTCATCTGTGATCTGAAATGTTTATCATTGCAGTATATCTATATATGATATTATTTAGGCGTTGCTTATGTTTTACAGCCGTGCTAGCCCAGCCCCCGCTCTGTCGTTAGTTAAGTAACCTAACGGGTAATGACGGGGCCCAGTGGCGAATGCGAATGGCATAAGCGTACGTCATATTTTGGTTGTTTTCTGCAATGGTAGGATTAAATGATGGGACGCATTAAAAGAACTAATGCAAGAATATCACGCATTAAAAGAACTAATGCAAGAAAATAAACCAAGTAAAAGTCGTTGGAGCACTTTCGAAAAACCACTCGGTTCTTTTCAAAACTAACTTTTAAATGCGGAGTTTGAGCCACTCCTTTTAAAAGCTATCTCGTTCCATCGATTATATCAAGTTCTCTACGTTCACGGTTTCGCCAAAACCATTCGTAGCCCTCCGTCGTTTCACATGAATAGTCAAATAGTATTCAAGCTGTGTTTTTTGGCCAAAGTCAAGGCATAGTGATTGGTAGCTATTGGGTATTCATGTGCAGCATAGATAGATGCGTTGGTTTTGGAACAGTCGTACTGCCTTGTTGGCCAAAGTCAAGGGTAGGTACGGGTAGATTCAAATTAACCTGGAGAACGACGGGTAGAACTTGACATGTGACTTATGATTTGTTGGCCAAAGTCAAGGTCATTAGAGCATGGGGCAAAAATCCACATCGGGAGTTTCAAAAGAACTGAAACTTGCTAGTGTTGCATACCATTTGGAGTATGATGATTCTGGTAGGATTCCTTCAGTTTCGTCACGCAATGATATTTGGATCCCGATCCTACTGTGAGTATATGCTACTCCTCGGGAAATTTCTCACTTAACGATCAATGCTATAAACCTAGTAGGTGTCTAGAAAGGTGTTAGCGGGGCTACGCCCCCAGGGAAAGAGGTTCTTAAATTAAGGAACTTCGCGAAAGCGTTGGAAAACCTCCCTCGAAGTACCGACACCAGCCTGGCCGAACGGTTAAGCAAGTATTGTACGGTGAGATTGATCCTGACTAGTTCTTCCTTTTTGGTTTGAGGAGGGATTCGAGAAACAGTGGGAGCCATCCTGTTTAGACAAACTAAAAACCACTCTAAACTTGCAAGAGCATCATGCTGAGTGTTTCTTCTTCTCTCTCCTAATTGCAGCGACCAATCGACATGACTGGACTTAAGTTACTCCTAGATAAAAACATACTGACAGGGCCAAACTACAAAGATTGGCTCAGGAATATCAAAATGGCAATCACTTACGACAAGCTGGGGTATCTTCTTACCACAAAAGCTCCCCCTGTCCCAAGTCCCACTTCCAGCGTCGCGGATAAGGAAATCCGTAAAACCTGGGAGATTGATAGCGCGAAGGCCAAGTGCCTCGTACTTGCCTCGATGGACAACGAACATCAGAGCAGGCACGAGAATATGGACCTTGAATCCATATTTCTCCATACAAAAGAACTGTATGGAGAGCAGTCTCATATCGCAAGATACGAAATGTCGAAGAAGTTATTTTCGGCAAGGTTGGCCATCGGATCATCGGTAGCGGAACACGTGCTTAAGATGATTGGCTTCATTGAGGAGCTCGCGGAACTTGGAACCACGTTGGAGAATGAGCTCTATACGGACTTGATTCTCCAGTCCCTTCCTTCCACTTACGCCCAGTTTATACTGAACTTCAACTTACAAGAAAAAGAAGTTGAACTTTCAGAGCTCCTCAACATGCTGAGGAGCGCAGAGGGTACCCTACAGAAAGGTAGGGAAACATCCACTTTGTTTGTAGGAGGATCATCTTCTTCTTGGTCCAAGGCGAAAGCCAAGGGAAAGAAGAAGAAAGCCCCCGCCAAACAAAGAGGTGGTGTTACTAAAGTGGATACGAAGGGAAAAGCTAAAGCAGCAAAGAAAGCGGGGAAGCTTGTGGATAAGGAAGAATGCTTCTATTGTCATAAGAAAGGTCACTGGAAGAATGATTGCAGGGCTTGGAAAGCCAGGACACAAGAATTGAAGCAGGTTGCGGCTTCAGCTTCAGGTGTGTATGTTATTGAAAACTGTCTTTCAATAAACTCTACTTCCTGGGTATTGGATACCGGATCAGGATCTCATATCTGTAATTCTTTACAGGCGTTGAGAAACCGTAGGGTTTTGAAAGCAGGTGACATGACCCTCAGAGTTGCGAACGGAGCTAGCATGGATGCTAAAGCCGTGGGGGACTATCACCTGGGAATGTCAGATGGACATGTTTTGGTTTTGCGTAATTGCTTTTTTGTACCCAACGCAACTTGTAATATCATTTCTGTATCTTTAGTTTCTAAAAAAGGTTATGAATTTGCGTTTGTAAGTAATGTTGTTGTCACGACCCAAAGTTTGGCCCGTGACCGGCACTTAACCACGTAACGCCTACAGGCGTAACGCGACTAAGTAAGCCGAAAACCCAGAAATCTAAAACCCTTTTTAAGAAATAAGTAAAGAACTACATGTTTAAAAATCAATGTTTTTAAATAACTAAGCCGAATATGCAATTTAAAACAGTACAGTCTTTTCTAAAAATTTCGGCAGAGTTTCTTTTGTAAAACTGGCCACGAATAGGGCACAACAAGATAACAATATATATATGCAATGATAAAGGCATCCCCAAGCGGGAGCTAGCTCTTCGTCAATAGACGGTCACAACCACACATGCAACAATAATATACAACGCCAAGTGGCGAGGATCACACCCAAAAGAAAGCTCAAGCAACAAGAAACCGCAATACTACTAAGCGCGACTCTAAGGTCGAATAATACATCACTAAAGTCTAGGTCTGAAACAATATATAAGTTTTGGTTGATGGAAATTCTAGATACAATGAGTAAAATGAAAACAATGGTGGTTCTTGATACAAAAGAATCCACCTACCAAAAGCAAATCACCCGCAAGAAAGAAGTGTGCCAGAAATGCCGCAATGAAACCTGTACGGCAGAACCTGCAAGAAACTGTGGCACAACGGGGGTGAGTTGCCAACTCGTGAATAGAAATATTTACAAGCAGAAACCGAATGCAAGACATAAACCTAAGTCAACAATCAGTAATGTAATCCACAAGAGTACATCTGAGTGTGATAAGGTGGCAAGGTAACATCTAAATATGTATGTGGTGCCAAGTACTCAGGTAATAACATGTCATGAATGTAAGGTATGCTGTATGAAGTAATATGATGAAGTATCAAGTGATATCAATACACATATATTAGCGTCCCATACCACTAATATTGGTGTAAGGGTATATATAACAGCGCCCTCATACCCTGTTATATATACAAATGAAGTATGATAAGTGTAAATCCAGTCTGTATATGATCCATGTCTGTATATGATCCATGTCTGTATATGATCCATATCTGTATATGATCTATGTCTGTATATGATCTATGTCTGTATATAAGTGGAACCCGTCCACCCGTCACCCAATGACAATAAGCATCATGTATGCAATATGAGGATATAAAAAACATCATGGTAAAACATCATGAAACCCGTGCCAAGCATCGACACGTAAATCCTCATCCATATGGGGCTCCGTCTGCGGTATCGGCCCTCGGCCCCGGCAGTACGAGTCAACCCATGTCCATCTCTGGGCTCCGTCTGCGGTATCGGCCCTCGGCCCCGGCAGTACGGGTCAGCCCATATCCATCTCTGGGGTCCGGTCGGAATCCTCCAGATATCCGCCGAGCTCAAATACAATCACCGGTAGGTAGTAGTCCCTCTGCCGGGCTCACCGTCTATCACACAGCGAAACCGTTCTCGCCCCGGGGTACCATACCGGGTCCACCATGTACCCGTAATCGGCCTCAACCGCCTCCTCGATTCGGGTTTTTATATATCACTCTAGTACCGAGAAAACACATGGTGGACGCACCGAAATATCATATCAAGGGAACCGGGTTTTTAAATGAATACATATTTGAAATAGCCACGGTTCCCAAATCCAGAAATCACATATAATCCAAACCAAAATGTAAGTCACTAATCTGATATGATATGTGCGTCAAACATAAATATCATGTCAAGTCACATATAGATGAGCTACGATATAATGATCAGGTGTGATATAAGCATCAATGTGAGTATCAAGTCATGTCACATATAAATGAGCTACAATATGATGATCAGATGTGATATAAGCATCAATGTGAGTATCAAGTCATGTCACATATAAATGAGCTACAACATAATGATCAGGTGTGATATAAGCATCAAATGTGAGTATCAAGGCATGTCACATATAAATGAGCTGCGATATTATGATGCGATGTGACATATGTATCAGGTATGAATATCAAGTCAAAATCATATATTTTTGTGTACAGGTCTATGTGTACAATATGCCATGCGGAAATCATACCATGAATGCAGCAGTACTACAGTGTAGTGACATAGCAATTATCGATGATGAAGTGTGTGAGTCGGCAATCAGTGTACGTGGAACGTACGCATCATCGATAATGGTGCTGGTGTCCTAACAGCATGATGGTAATATAACAATAAGCACAAGTGATGCCATGCAAACAGTATGAACAGGTGCAATCGAATAATCAACGCAATAGTGAAGAATCTAACTCAAAAGCTATATCATGCAACCTTGCCTTTTGAAATAAGACGAATCGGGGCCTTTGGTAAAACAAGGGCTACGGTGTTTAGAAAATAGACGCTACACATTTGAAAATATCCGTAGAATCCCCTTTTTCCTATCTTGCAATATTCCCGATTCGTTAGTTTTTAAATAGGTATGACTCTGGTCTAATCTAACATCTACTATGCAACTACTGATCTAAGTATCATGCAAGTCTGGAGGGGTATGGAAACCGCCTAAATCTGAGTCGATACATATATAAAGGTATATAGTCGGTGATCTCGCCTCAATGTCATATCATAAGATATCCTCGAGTTATGAGTGCGGATCTATCATCAATATCGGCTCGTACGGTAATCATCGTACGGCATCCCAATAGCTGGGTACGGTCAACATCTCACTATTTCATCATATAACAGGTATCACTATCATCAGATCACATAGTCTGGGGTACTACTCTATGTCTAGCACCAAACGATACCATCAATGAAGTATGCATGCGGGGTAAACACATATCCCAAGCCCGCAAGAGATCACAAGTCATATCCCACAATGAATCGTATCCTATCATCGATCTCACGCCATCAAGTCCACATCATCGACTCATTACCAACGTCAATCCATATCCTCAAACAACGTGTAAGTACAAGTAATATGCAAGGGTGTGTGTGTAGGTGTAATTCTACCCTAGGGTTCGCGACTATGATCTACACTAGTCATTTCTACCCTACACTATCCATAATACACCTATCACAAAGCTACAACACACTATAACTATCATATAACCACTATATATAGTATACTAGCTACGGACTGCGGGGGTGCTATACGCCATCCACCCGACTTCCCCCTGTAGATATAATCTACTCACCTTGCATCATCATTTGCGGACGTCACCATGCATTTGCTTGTCGTCCCGAAGTCTTCATGGGTACCTACACATCAAATATCGCATATGCGCATTAAAACCAAATCCAAGCTAAAACGGCGCATGAAATCCAAAACGATACGATAAGGGGGCCTATAGGTGAGAACCTATGGCACGCCTTCAAAACCACATATAAATCCTCTATATCGTCGTATAAACGCCAAATAGTCGAGGTAAAACGAAACACACCAATGCAGAAATGAAAATACGGAATACAGAATCTAAAGTCCAAAACAGCAACTCATGAAATATGTCCCAGATTTTACCCCAGGTCACTTTATACAAATCTATATATACTAGGGGCCTAAACTAACAATGTAGGAGCTACAGAACCAATACGAGCCAAGGAGGTGGGACCCAGGCCGCAATTGGCAGCTAAAAGGGGAGAATTGGCGGCCGGGAAATGGAGTTGGGGGCTAGGGTTTGGGGTGTTGCCTCTATGGTGCCTGCACATCTCAATTTCCACTCAATATTATTTTAGGGTTCTCGGGGTGATAGCAGATTCAAATTAACCTGCACAGATTACACAATTTCCCCGATATCGGTTTCTAAAATCCGTATTTCTGGTTCTAGCTTCAGGTTTTGGGTTCCAATTCATGCACTAGGGTGTTTACAAGTCCTCTACTGAGCTCAATTTCACATTACAATTCAAGTTTCTCTCAAACCTTAACTAGGTTTTCATCAAGTCCATAATATCACACAATATCGATATAATCTTAACATGGGGTTATAGGAAAGGCTATAATTGAGCTAATGGTTCAGAAATTACCTCACTTGGCAACTCAAGAACTTTCTTGAGTTGCCCTCTAGTGGCCAAATCCACGCTTTCTTGGTCCATCTTGCAGATCTCGAGCTTGTGCACATTTTTAATGAAACCGATATATGGTTTTGGGGTTGTTTTTGAGTTGATTTTTGGGCTATGAAGAGGGGAGGGAATGGGGTGAAGTTGCAGCAGTAGGAGGACGAAGAAGAGGGAAGAAAATGTTGAGAGAAATGGCTAAGGGTGGTAGTCAACAATGCCCATCCTCTCTCTCACCTACCCTCACTCTAATTTCTTTTCTTTTTCTTTTCCTTTTCTCTTTTAATCCTTAATCCAAACCTTCTCACCTCAATAGTAACCCCAAATAAGAAAATCATGAAAGAAAATGCATAAGTGTGAGAAAATGTGATATGTGCAAGTTTTGCACAAAATTGCCAAAAAACCCGATTAGCGATTTTAATCGCGATTAGCGCTAAATTAGTGTCAAACTAATCACAAAAACTTAAAAATGTCATAATTCACTAATTTACCCTATTTTAGAATTTTCCATAATTTTTCATAATTTTTCTAACATTTTTCCTATTTATTTGCATTTAATATTAAAATAATCAATAAAATAATATTAAATTATAAAAATTCCCAAAATTAATATTTTATATTTTTGAAAATGTTACAATCTACCCCCCTTAAAGAAATTCGGTCCCCGAATTTAAATTTAAACCCCCACTACTAAAACAATTTCAGTAATAATCCATTTGTCGGGGCTCCGAAAACATCAACACATAGAGAATATCAAAAAAAAATGTACTACTCTACTAGCAATCAATCCCCAAAATGCATATATAAGAATATCCTGTGCGTCTGGTGCGCAAGGAATCAAAATCCATATATGTGTCAAACAGGTATAGAAAACAACATCTAAGTGCAACGGGTGTGCACGAAACATCTGTCGTAGGCAACGTGTGTGCCTGTCAGAAAAATCAAGTGCATATGAAATGCACGAAGAATTCCGATTTAGTGCATCTGGCGTGCACCAAAATCGTATATCAAAACACTAAAGATGCATGAAAACTACGCTGGAAGTGCAAATCAAATCACTGAATACGATAGGCATGAAATCTCATTCAATATCTCAAATGTAATAACTCAGCGCAAAATATATAAATATCCAGTGGGTGCATGAAACGAATATCATGAAACTCAGTCATCAAACTAAATCATGCAAACAGAACGCCCAAAATACCGAAATCCAAAATGACGGATACGTGATAATCGAATCACAAAATCACAAATCATAAATACCGTCGTCGGTAGTTCCTCCTTCGAAGTCGAGAAGGAGTCAGTACATCCACTGCTAGCAGCGCAGGATATCTACATGCCTCTTGCTCACGGTCTGGCGTCCTCTGACTCTCTGGGTCCTTATCTTCTCTGTGGGCTACCAATCTCACAGTCAATCGGCTCATCGGCCCTGTCAGATGTGCTAACGGGGACGATTCCGTTCTGGCACTTCTCTGGTCACCTCTCGGTCAACCCTCATGACCACTCGTAAGGCAGCACATCACTGGCGTCGGCCTCTGGCTCTCTGAATGCACATCACACATCTGATCCTAGGTGCAAACATCATTGCAGCAATGTCCTGGAAGGAATCCTGCTCAAGGTCTCTTCCAATCATGCCTATGCCGATCTATACAGAGGCTGGCTTCCCTTGTACAACCTCTTCTCTCTCAAAAGACACCTGTGTCCTCAGCACAATATTTCTCAGAAACTGGTCACATCCCAACGTCTCTGTAAGCAAATCAGGTCTCTAGTCTCGACGGGAAGTAATGACAGCTCGTCAGCGTCTCGCACGAACCTCTGGTTCCACATGTCTCCATCGTCGTCCACTATGACGTCACGCCAAGCTACCTTGCACTGCACTGTTCTCGGCCACGGCCAATCTGAAGTCTCTCGCACGGACTCGAAATTGCGTACTCTGTAGCTTCACCATTCTGTAGAAGATGTCAGGCCGAACAGATCCTCGGGAACACGTCTCAACCATCGGAAGGGTACTCGTCACTCGTCCGCCCTTGATCAATTCGCAACGCATCTGGGTAAGTTCCTTTATTCGAACCTGGTCAACTACCTCGTCGACCATGCCGAACTCTGGCCTGCTGGGTGCGCGCAATACGACCACTCCTGGTCTAGGTCTTCTCGTATCGTACTCCAGAAAGGTCCTGTCGAGGTTCCTTTCTCAAATCTCTTACCTGCCGAATTGCCCGGAAGTCATCATCCAATGCTGAAGCTAAAGCTTATTCCGGAATGGCTGCATACTCATCGCGCTTCTTTCTGGAAGATATATCCATATACCACGCCTCTGGGTGCGTATAACATCTCTGATGTCAGCGGAGTGGGACGTCATCTCGTACGAACTCTTTTCTTCACTCTGCTCAAATGTCGACTGATTCGGACATAACTCATCGTGGCTACACGAACTGCGCTCCGACGGCTACGCTCGCATCTGGAGTCTCCCAAGCAGTGTCCCATCACGATATCCGAAAGATGTCGAACCATCCGATCGACTCGTCAGATCTTCATAATCCCCCAAGAGCTCACATCTTGGGTACAGTTTAATAGTATCGAGTACATGCCACAGCGTCGGTGGTCCAGCCATAGAAGGGCAAACCCAAGCCTCACTAATGGCGCCGCGGAACCGCCGTAAACCCTAAGGTTCAAAGGCTGTCACACGGTCATTAAGTCGAGTTAGGGTTTCATTCTTCTAGAGGGTCCATAGAATCACCTACATGTCTTTCCGTATACTTTAAACTTGGAAAATGGGCTCCTGACATTCGATCGTCTCTATCGACTCTCAACGAACCTGCGTGAAGTCGTCTCTAGCTGGAAACAATCTATCTGATGACCTCGCATCGGTAACGAACGAACCACATGTCCTAGTCATTCATCCTCAGGTGACTAGCGACTCGCTATCATCTCTCTGAGTATATGCTCACGCTGCAACAGCTCCAATCATCGGGGCGATATCTCATCATTTGCAGCAACAACTAGTTCATACGCCTGTACGCCGAACAATGCCTCAATCCTCCAGGAAGGGCAATACATAGGCGGTCATCTCTGAATCGGTCTGCTCTAGATCTGAGTAAGATTCTCCACACTGGAAATCTTCAACTCAACTGAGCCCGCTCTGGCGCAAAATCGGACGAATCACCTTCGTCTCTCAAATCGGTTAGACTAGCTATCATCTGTCGCATATCTGCCTGAAAGCTCCGGCAATCTCAGCTCGTAAGCTCCGAAGCAACATCCTGTCAATCTCAGCAACAGCTGGTCCATCTGTCTGCACGGTAAGCGACATCACAATCTCTGAGGTATGCTGTACATCAACAGTCCTCTCTCAACTGGCAGTTCTAACAATGGCCCGATCATCCGGTGCAAATCCTAGCACTCGCCTCCACTAGAGGTCACAATCAGCAATACTAACTCGAGACATTCCCATGTCACCAGAAAACACAATGGTCGGCCCTCGTACCAAACGAGCTCACACCGGCCGTAATCCTAGCAGCAGCCCAAACTGCGCTCAACCATGGTGACAGGAACCTCAATCGAGTATCAAAAGAGCACATCAATGACAAGAAGGAAACAACAGATCCAAAGTGGATACATGATCATAGGAAGGAACAGCATCAATGAAGATATGATCATGAACTAATAGAATCGGGGAACTCAAATGGATGTATAATCCTGGATATGAAGAGAATCACTGATCTCGAAAAGTATGCACATCCTAAGGTTCCTTAAGCGAAGTGGCGTGTCGTAAGTATGCCGCGGAACATACCAACGGTACGTCACTCTACTTTAGTCACCTATTCCATCAACCAAGGGTCATCCTAATACGACGAAAGTTCGGGTCTAATACCCCCTCGACCAAGTCTAAGTTCCGTAAGGTCAAGCCTAAGTTCCGTATATATATATAAACGCTCTAGGCTCTACATAGTCAAACTCAGACTCGAACCAAGGTCAACCTAGCGCTCTGATACCAACTTTGTCACGACCCAAAGTTTGGCCCGTGACCGGCACTTAACCACGTAACGCCTACAGGCGTAACACGACTAAGTAAGCCGAAAACCTAGAAATCTAAAACCCTTTTTAAGAAATAAGTAAAGAACTACATGTTTAAAAATCAATGTTTTTAAATAACTAAGCCGAATATGCAATTTAAAACAGTACAGTCTTTTCTAAAAATTTCGGCAGAGTTTCTTTTGTAAAACTGGCCCCGAATAGGGCACAACAAGATAACAATATATATATGCAATGATAAAGGCATCCCCAAGCGGGAGCTAGCTCTTCGTCAATAGACGGTCATAACCACACATGCAACAATAATATACAACGCCAAGTGGCGAGGATCACACCCAAAAGAAAGCTCAAGCAACAAGAAACCGCAATACTACTAAGCGCGACTCTAAGGTCGAATAATACATCACTAAAGTCTAGGTCTGAAACAATATACAAGTTTTGGTTGATGGAAATTCTAGATACAATGAGTAAAATGAAAACAATGGTGGTTCTTGATACAAAAGAATCCACCTACCAAAAGCAAATCACCCGCAAGAAAGAAGTGTGCCAGAAATGCCGCAATGAAACCTGTACGGCAAAACCTGCAAGAAACTGTGGCACGACGGGGGTGAGTTGCCAACTCGTGAATAGAAATATCTACAAGCAGAAACCGAATACAAGACATAAATCTAAGTCAACAATCAGTAATGTAATCCACAAGAGTACATCTGAGTGTGATAAGGTGGCAAGGTAACATCTAAATATGTATGTGGTGCCAAGTACTCAGGTAATAACATGTCATGAATGTAAGGTATGCTGTATGAAGTAAATATGATGAAGTATCAAGTGATATCAATACACATATATTAGCGTCCCATACCACTAATATTGGTGTAAGGGTATATATAACAGCGCCCCCATACCCTGTTATATATACAAATGAAGTATGATAAGTGTAAATCCAGTCTGTATATGATCCATGTCTATATATGATCCATGTCTGTATATGATCCATATCTGTATATGATCTATGTCTGTATATGATCTATGTCTGTATATACGTGGAACCCGTCCACCCGTCACCCAATGACAATAAGCATCATGTATGCAATATGAGGATATAAACAACATCATAGTAAAACATCATGAAACCCGTGCCAAGTATCGACACGTAAATCCTCATCCATATGGGGCTCCGTCTGCGGTATCGGCCCTCGGCCCCGGCAGTACGAGTCAACCCATGTCCATCTCTGGGCTCCGTCTGCGGTATCGGCCCTCGGCCCCGGCAGTACGGGTCAGCCCATATCCATCTCTGGGCTCCGGTCGGAATCCTCCAGATATCCGCCGAGCTCAAATACAATCACCGGTAGGTAGTAGTCCCTCTGCCGGGCTCACCGTCTATCACACAGCGAAACCGTTCTCGCCCCGGGGTACCATACCGGGTCCACCATATACCCGTAATCGGCCTCAACCGCCTCCTCGATTCGGGTTTTTATATATCACTCTAGTACCGAGAAAACACATGGTGGACGCACCGAAATATCATATTAAGGGAACCGGGTTTTTAAATGAATACATATTTGAAATAGCCACGGTTCCCAAATCCAGAAATCACATATAATCCAAACCAAAATGTAAGTCACTAATCTGATATGATATGTGCGTCAAACATAAATATCATGTCAAGTCATATATAGATGAGCTACGATATAATGATCAGGTGTGATATAAGCATCAATTTGAGTATCAAGTCATGTCACATATAAATGAGCTACAATATGATGATCAGATGTGATATAAGCATCAATGTGAGTATCAAGTCATGTCACATATAAATGAGCTACAACATAATGATCAGGTGTGATATAAGTATCAAATGTGAGTATCAAGGCATGTCACATATAAATGAGCTGCGATATTATGATGCGATGTGACATATGTATCAGGTATGAATATCAAGTCAAAATCATATATGTTTGTGTACAGGTCTATGTGTACAATATGCCATGCGGAAATCATACCATGAATGCAGCAGTACTACAGTGTAGTGACATAGCAATTATCGATGATGAAGTGTGTGAGTCGGCAATCAGTGTACGTGGAACATACGCATCATCGATAATGGTGCTGATGTCCTAACAGCATGATGGTAATATAACAATAAGCACAAGTGATGCCATGCAAACAGTATGAACAGGTGCAATCGAATAATCAACGCAATAGTGAAGAATCTAACTCAAAAGCTATATCATGCAACCTTGCCTTTTGAAATAAGACGAATCGGGGCCTTTGGTAAAACAAGGGCTACGGTGTTTAGAAAATAGACGCTACACATTTGAAAATATCCGTAGAATCCCCTTTTTCCTATCTTGCAATATTCCCGATTCGTTAGTTTTGAAATAGGTATGACTCTGGTCTAATCTAACATCTACTATGCAACTACTGATCTAAGTATCATGCAAGTCTGGAGGGGTATGGAAACCGCCTAAATCTGAGTCGATACATATATAAAGGTATATAGTCGGTGATCTCGCCTCAATGTCATATCATAAGATATCCTCGAGTTATGAGTGCGGATCTATCATCAATATCGGCTCGTACGGTAATCATCGTACGGCATCCCAATAGCTGGGTACGGTCAACATCTCACTATTTCATCATATAACAGGTATCACTATCATCAGATCACATAGTCTGGGGTACTACTCTATGTCTAGCACCAAACGATACCATCAATGAAGTATGCATACGGGGTAAACACATATCCCAAGCCCGCAAGAGATCACAAGTCATATCCCACAATGAATCGTATCCTATCACCGATCTCACGCCATCAAGCCCACATCATCGACTCATTACCAACGTCAATCCATATCCTCAAACACCGTGTAAGTATAAGTAATATGCAAGGGTGTGTGTGTAGGTGTGATTCTACCCTAGGGTTCGCGACTATGAACTACACTAGTCATTTCTACCCTACACTATCCATAATACACCTATCACAAAGCTACAACACACTATAACTATCATATAACCACTATATATAGTATACTAGCTACGGACCGCGGGGGTGCTATACGCCATCCACCCGACTTCCCCCTGTAGATATAATCTACTCACCTTGCATCATCATTTGCGGACGTCACCATGCATTTGCTTGTCGTCCCGAAGTCTTCATGGGTACCTACACATCAAATATCGCATATGCGCATTAAAACCAAATCCAAGCTAAAACGGCGCATGAAATCCAAAACGATACGATAAGGGGCTCTATAGGTGAGAACCTATGGCACGCCTTCAAAACCACATATAAATCCTCTATATCGTCGTATAAACGCCAAATAGTCGAGGTAAAACGAAACACACCAATGCAGAATTGAAAATACGGAATACGGAAACTAAAGTCCAAAACAGCAACTCATGAAATATGTCCCAGATTTTACCCCACGTCACTTTGTACAAATCTATATATACCAGGGGCCTAAACTAACAATGTAGGAGCTACAGAACCAATACGAGCCAAGGAGGTGGGACCCAGGCCGCAATTGGCGGCCAAAAGGGGAGAATTGGCGGCCGGGAAAGGGAGTTGGGGGCTAGGGTTTGGGGTGTTTCCTCTATGGTGCCTGCACATCTCAATTTCCACTCAATATTATTTTAGGGTTCTCGGGGTGATAGCAGATTCAAATTAACCTGCACAGATTACACAATTTCCCCGATATCGGTTTCTAAAATCCGTATTTCTGGTTCTAGCTTCAGGTTTTGGTTTCCAATGCATGCACTAGGGTGTTTACAAGTCCTCTACTGAGCTCAATTTCACATTACAATTCAAGTTTCTCTCAAACCCTAACTAGGTTTTCATCAAGTCCATAATATCACACAATATCGATATAATCTTAACATGGGGTTATAGGAAAGGCAATAATTGAGCTAATGGTTCAGAAATTACCTCACTTGGCAACTCAAGAACTTTCTTGAGTTGCCCTCTAGTGGCCAAATCCACGCTTTCTTGGTCCATCTTGCAGATCTCGAGCTTGTGCACATTTTTAATGAAACCGATATATAGTTTTGGGGTTGTTTTTGAGTTGATTTTTGGGCTATGAAGAGGGGAGGGAATGGGGTGAAGTTGCAGCAGTAGGAGGAGGAAGAAGAGGGAAGAAAATGGTGAGAGAAATGGCTAAGGGTGGTAGTCAACAATGCCCATCCTCTCTCTCACCTACCCTCACTCTAATTTCTTTTCTTTTTCTTTTCCTTTTCTCTTTTAATCCTTAATCCAAACCTTCTCACCTCAATAGTAACCCCAAATAAGAAAATCATGAAAGAAAATGCATAAGTGTGAGAAAATGTGATATGTGCAAGTTTTGCACAAAATTGCCAAAAAACCCGATTAGCGATTTTAATCGCGATTAGCGCTAAATTAGTGTCAAACTAATCACAAAAACTTAAAAATGTCATAATTCACTAATTTACCATATTTTAGAATTTTCCATAATTTTTCATAATTTTTCTAACATTTTTCCTATTTATTTGAATTTAATATTAAAATAATCAATAAAATAATATTAAATTATAAAAATTCCCAAAATTAATATTTTATATTTTTGAAAATGTTACAGTTGTCAACATTCACCTTAATCAAGTTTAGATTGGGTCAGGTACATTGAGTAATGGTATATACATATTAAACCAACCACAGATTTTCAATGTCCAAAATACACACAAAAGAAAGTCTCCGGAAATAAATCAGATTTTCTTATGGCATTGTAGACTGGGTCACATCAATGAGAGAAGGTTGACGAAGTTGCATGCAGAAGGATATTTGAATCCGTTCGAATATCAATCGTATGCCACTTGTCAATCCTGTCTCAAAGGAAAGATGACAAAGACTCCGTTCACTGGACATGGAGTACGAGCGAGCGAGCTCTTGGGACTCGTACACAGCGACGTGTGCGGTCCAATGTCTACACATGCGTGAAGCGGTTATTCTTACTTCATTACTTTTACGGATGACTTCTCAAGGTACGGTTATGTCTTCTTAATGAAACATAAGTCCGAAGCCTTTGGAAAATTCCAGGAGTATAAGAATGAAGTAGAAAAACAAACCGGCAAAAGTATCAAGATTCTAAGATCGGATCGAGGTGGAGAATACATAAGTGCCGAGTTCCTGGATTATTTAAAAGAGAACGGAATTCTCTCTCAGCTTACTCCTCCATACACTCCGCAACATAACGGTGTATCGGAGAGACGGAACCGAACCCTATTGGATATGGTACGGTCCATGATGAGTAACGCTGAGTTACCGCGATCATTCTGGGGGTATGCGCTAGAATCAGCTGCATACCTTTTGAACCGAGTTCCAACTAAGACTGTGCCTACTACACCATATGAAATGTGGTGTGGGAAGAGACCCTATTTTAAGCACATTAAGACATGGGGATGTCCATCTTTTGTTAAAAAGCAGCATGCGGAAAAGCTCGAGGCACGCTCAGTACAGTGTAAGTTCGTGGGATATCCAAAGAACTCCAAGGGATATTTCTTCTACTGTGAAGAGGAACAAAAAGTTCTTGTTTCTCGTCATGCCTACTTCTTGGAAACTGAGTTTTTGGAAACCCAGATAAGTGGGAGCACAGTAGAACTGGAAGAAATTCCAGAACCACAGACTATTACTGAAAGCTTAGTGGAACCAGAGGGTTCAAAAGAACAGGACATTCCTATGCCGCTCCGCAGGAGTAGTAGGTAGTCTCATCCGCCCGAGAGATACTACGGTTTTCTCGTAGACGGGGATAGAGAGGATTGCATCATAGATTATGATGAGCCTACTAGCTTCCAGCAAGCCGTTCAGAGCGTCGACTCGGTAAAATGGCTGGATGCAATGCGGACCGAAATGGAGTCCATGTACACCAACAAAGTATGGACGTTGGACATTGCTCCAGACGGGGTAAAACCCGTAGGATGCAAGTGGATCTTCAAAAGGAAGATTGGTGTAGATGCACATGTTGAGACCTATAAAGCTAGACTTGTAGCAAAGGGTTTTCGTCAAAGACCTGGTTTGGACTATGACGAAACCTTTTCTCCAGTGGGTATGCAGAAATCCATTCGGATCCTTCTTGCCATTGCTGCCTTCCACGATTATGAGATTTGGCAGATGGACGTAAAGACAGATTTTCTAAATGGAAATTTAGAGGAGTGTGTCTATATGGATCAGCCAGAGGGTTTCATTCAGAGTGGGAGCAGCGGAAAGGTGTGCAAGTTGCTTAAGTCCATTTACAGACTAAAGCAAGCATCACGGAGTTGGAACATCTGTTTTGATGAGACGGTCAAGGAATTTGGCTTTATCAAAAATCCAGATGAACCATGCATCTATAGTAGATTTGTAGCGAGAACTGTAGTATTCCTCGTTTTATACGTGGATGACATTCTCTTAATAGGAAATGACATTCCTATGCTACAATCTGTCAAGGGGTTCTTGTCACACAGGTTCTCCATGAAAGACCTGGGTGATGCCTCGTACATTCTGGGTATCCGGATCTACCGTGATAGATCCAAGAGGATATTAGGACTTTCGCAGCCCAGGTATATCGACGCCATACTGAAGAGATTCAGTATGGAAGATTCCAAGCGCGGTAACCTACCGGCTTGTCACGGGATCACTCTCTCTAAAGAGATGTCTCCCAAGACTGATTTGGAAAGGGATCGCATGTCGATTATACCCTACGCTTCTGCGGTAGGCTCTATAATGTATGCGATGTTGTGTACCAGACTGGATATAGCTTATGCACTGAGTGTAGTAAGCCGGTATCAGTCAAACCCTGGGGAGAAACACTGGATAGAGGTAAAGAACATTCTCAAGTACCTGAGAAGGACTAAGGAGATGTTCTTGGAGTATGGCGGAAAAGACCTCTAGATCGAGGCCTTTACTGACTCCAGCTTCTAGAGTGACAAGGATGATTCCAAGTCTATGTCGGGTTATGCCTTTACCCTCAATGGAGGGGCGGTGTGTTGGAAGAGTTCCAAACAGGAAACCGTTGCAGACTCGACGATGGAAGCGGAATACATCGCTGCATTTGATGCCGCAAAAGTAGCTGTCTGGATGAGGAAGTTCTTGAAAGAACTTCAGGTGGTTCCGTCAATTGTTGATCCAATACCTCTGTATTGCGACAACAACGGGGCTATAGCTTTAGCGAAGGAACCCAGGTCCCATCAGAGATCCAGACACATCTTGAGGCGGTATCACCTGATCAGGGAGATCGTGGATCGCTAGGAGATCGAGGTTCGGAGAGTCGCTTCAGAAGATAACACTGTAGATCCATTCACCAAGGCCTTGCCCCAGACTCAGTTCGAGCGGCTGATCGAGATGATAGGTCTTCGATACGCCAGTACATGGCCTTAGTGCAAGTGGGAGATTGTTAGTGTATATGCCCTAGAGTCCATTACTGTATCATACTAGTTTGTATATTACTTAATGGAAGCTTGGGATATTCACCTTGTATATACAATCTTGCTCAAAATTGTAGTATGCTACTTGGTTTGTTTCTACTTCAATGTGTACTTGTGTTTATTTTAGTATATCACCTATACACATTAGTGGAGCCCTTAGGATCTTTGCTTGATTACCAGCGTTGTGATGGCAGTCACACTAGTGGGGGCTGGGTAATCTATAAGCACATCCTTATGCAGGTCCCTAGTCGCAGGACTATCGAGATAGGGCATCGATACTCCGGAGTAGACTAGCGCATGCGCTTCTCATCCCAGAGTGGGAGACGGTCTGTCCCACAGCCGTCAGTACGTCGTACTGGAGATAGTATGCGGGTGCTCGTTGGGTTACGAGTACACTGGACAGGACTCGTCGGGAACTGACCGGCTGGTATTATACCTATCGTCAGTTATCAGTTCCCAGGTGACATGAGTACAGTTTAGTCCGCTGACTTGACACTGTCACTTCGCCTCGAGTGTGTTCCCACTGTACTTTGATTACTACCCTACCACGGCTCAAAGGAGTCGTGCAAACAGGTGGTAGTTGTGTGCAGTCCCGAAGCACTTGGAGGCAGTGACGGTTAGACAGGATTCGTCTCTCCCGGTATTGGGGGTTGACATCGCGCTGTGTCTAGGAGAGCCATTACACGAGTAGTCCCTGGCCAGGGCAATCGAGATATACTGGTAGGCTTCCAGTGTTATCTTAGGGTGTTTTGGGCTTCACTCCGACACGACTTGTACCGCTATTAGGGGACTGACGTTTACCGCCCCCCTAGGCCCGCCATGCGATGTATCAGACGAACAGACTGGACTGTACGGAGAATGTCACATTCAGGCTCAGTAGGAGTTCAGATGGGTTTCACCTCGTCAGTCTTCTTGTCGGTATCTACCTGGGGACCGTTACGCACTGCTAGTGCCGCTTGCGGTCCGTGGTTAAACCCACTGCTAGCGTAGTGTCGAGTCTTTAGAGTCCCACACAGAGAGCTTTTCGCCTTTAGGCAAAAGAGTAGAGGTCGCATGGTTTGGCGACAGGGTTTGGTCACATCCGTGCACTTGTGCACGTACAGTGTCCGGACAGTTAACACTAGCGGGCTTTGGTTTAAGCCAGATCCTAGTGTATGTATTGGGATTGGATTTATCCAGTTTGTATTCGTGTTCCTCGGAACGCGGATGCGGGTGTGTATGCACAGTTGACGGAGAGACAGAGGCAGAGGATTCTCATTAGTGTTGTTGACCGTTGACCGTTGACTATTGACTTTTTGCTCAACCCTAATGAGAATATGATATATGATTAACAATTATATTAATTAAGTATTATGGTGACATGGTTGTAGACTTGTTGACTTTGTTGACTTGTTGACTTTTGTTTACTTTGTTGACCGGTTGACTAGGCTTGACTAGTTGACCATCATGATAACCATAGCTATCATTTCATGGCAAAGACTTTTGCTTGCCTGCTCTTTTGTGCAAAATGAGTGCATGAAATGATATGTCTATGGTTTCTTAAACCACAACATAACACTTGATTGATATGATGAGTTATCATTGTTTTGGATTATGAGAGGGTGAAAGACAAAAGAGAGGCTCATTTTCTCACTTGACCATTCTCTCTCTTGTTCTTGAGCTCTCATACTCTTGCTCTCACCCTCTTCCTCTTGCTCCCTCTCTTGACTCTATGGTTCACTTGTCTCATCAGTTGAGAACCAAGAACCATAGATAAAATCCCATACAAACTCTTCTCTACTCAATCTAGTTCACAAGGTTTGGCAAACCAAGGGAACTAGTTTCTTCAAAGACCGAAGAAGGAGCCAAAGGTTGAAGCTTTCAGGTGGATCTATCTTCGGCGTAAGGAGACGACGGGAAGAAGCCGATCCGGACCACCATCGGAGTTTGAAGACGAAGGAGTTCAAGTCAAGCAAGGTATAAACCCCCTAACCGAGTAGTTAACGACTCCTAGTTAGGTTGTTAGTTAGATGTTTAACAAAGATCTGGGTTTTAAGTCCATGTTACCACCTCTAAGAAAATCGTTTTTTAATCAAATTCCGCATGCCCGAAAGTACCGGGAGAGGTAGCATGGACTTACAACAGACCCCTACGAGAGCGGCAAGCAACCCTACCAATTCTAGGGTTAGGAGACCCGAACTCGACTCCTCGAGATGGTCTCCCACTGGACCCTAGAACCCGGTTACTTGTGCTCCCCTCCTTGGGTCTATCCTAATGCGGAAAAGTAAATAATACACATCAACGGTGACATCTTCCGCAACCTGGAAGTGCCCCAATAAAAGAATATTACATACAAGTTTTTACAAGAATGAAAATGGAAAAACACTCATCTCACATAAAAGCCCCCGGCTATTCAATCACGACGATCCAATATAACATATCCAGCAACACATAACATCACACGTCATCAACGTAAGTAAACATGCGTATCCCAATTGTCGTTGACATATAGCAACGAAAACGACGATATCACATTTTACACTTACGGTCACAGAAAAGAAAGTGTAAAACTACAACAGTTGGAATCCGCAACCTACTTAGACATCGCATGCCTAACCATCTGAATTCCTTAGACATCACATGCCTAACAATTATAAACCCCGCAGTTTAGTCTCAATATCGAAAACACTTTTCAATATAAAGTCGGGCAATTCAACAAGATTCCCGGCATTCAGAACGAATGCTCGTCGCAAACTTTAGTAGACGGCCGCACCCCCGATACCGTCGACGAAGTGCACTAAGGCGGAACACCGCTGCCGCGAGCACCCGAACGGATGCTTTCGGCGACGGGGTTCTCCTTAAGTCACTTGGTCGGGGCTATGGGGCGTGGCTATCTATTAAGTTTACCGACGAGTATCCGTGTATACTACGTGATTGCGACGGACTTTTGATCGCATCAAAATTCCGTGGCAACCGATCAAATGAGACTAAAGTGCTAGAATTATAGCATTCAAATCAGTTATCTCATAACTACTTGTGGATTCCAAATATTGTATCACATTCCAGATAAATATAAAATGTTAAACTTTCCGATCGAACAATCAAACACCCAAGTTTTTCCGAAACAGCTCAACACATGAAATAAGTTTAAGAACATTCACTTCATGCCACAGTACCAACGGTCCAGCCGTAGAAGGGTCAAGCCAACGCCTCACATATGGCACGCCGTACTGCCCCAAACCCTAAGGTTCAAAGGGCAGTTCAAGACGGTCACATAATCGAGTTAAGATTTGTTGTCTTCTAGAGGGTCCATCGCGTTACTTGCACTACTTAGAACGTTATTAAACTACGGAAAAATCCAACAATTGGAAATTTCCCGGCAGGGGAAAAAGTGGATATTTATATCCGATCGAACTTTTTAACATATTCTAAAATTATCCGGAAAAACACATGGACGGAGTTAAACTTTCCGATCGAAACACCGAGTCCCCAATACAACCCAGGTAACTCAACTCTTGAGTAAAATTTAAAAATTCCCACAAAACACAGCAATTCCAGAAATAAATTACTGTGCAAACCACGTGGACTAACTCACCAATATGGCCGCGGAACCGCCACGCAAGCCAGGGTGGGGCTGCGGTTCCGCGGCGCATTGGTTGAGTTGGGGTCACGTGCTGCACAGTAACTCCTACAATTCCCTGCTGAATTTTTTGGATATTTTTAATTCACAAAAATCACAGTTTTGAAAAATTGTACAGAGAAGGGTTTTGAATTAGGGTTTCGGGTTCGATCGGACTTCTAACATCGTCAACACTTCGCCTAAAGCTCTAGCTTTGCTTTGATACCACTGTAGGGTTCCTAGGCACACCCATGAGGTTCTACAACTGATCAACCATGTCCAATTTAAATTTTTATGTGCCGAGAAACCCTAAACTAGATCGTTAACTAAAGGATAGGCGAAAGACATACAAGTAAACAACTTTACTATAAAGTGAAAGTGACTACAACCTTTGTAGATCCGGTCCTCCACTTCTCTAGCTCCATGTTGACGTCCCTCCACTGTGATCATCGGAATCCCGGACTCTAGCGTCAGTTTCATCGGAGAAATGGGCGGGCTAGGTCGTCGACTTCGATGCCGAAGATGATCTAGGTCGAGGCAACTCAAGATCAAGCTCCATCTTCACTTGGTCATAAATCTTGTGAAGATAACACTCTCTACTACATGGCAAGTGGTAGAGGATGAATAAATAGGAAGTGGGTTCACTTTGAATTTGGATTTCTCACTTGGATTCATCACTTGGAATTTCAAGAGAGCTTTCTTCTCTTCATGAAGAAGAAGAAGAAGAAGAAAAGAAAAGGAATAAAATGAATTATCTCTCAAAAGAAAATCAAGTGATGTCCATCATTTAGCAACCATGGGTGAGTAAACTCATGTAGAGAATAAACTAAGGTTTAGGCTAATGGTTGGGTTAAGGAATAAAAACAAAATGGTTACTTTGTCAAAGATGCATGAAGCATCAAGAAGCTTCTTACATAAAGACAAAGAAAGCAACCATTCTATTTTACCAAAATAAATAAATAAATAAATAAATAAGGCAATGGAAAACCCTAACCATTAACTAAACATGGTGTATAGCATACACTCACCCATGTTTGCATGTATCATCAAACATGATACAATCAAGTGCACAAAAATATATCACATATACTACTTGTGCACATCAAGTGAGAAAATCAATCTTAAGTGAACAAATACTAGTTAATGTAAAATAATATATGAAATATATAATTATACATTAAATCATTAAATCAACACTTGATTTAATGATCCGGTCATATTGCATATAACCGACTAATATCAAGTGTATCAATATATCGAATCAACATTCGATTTGGTAACCCGGCTATATCTTATATAACCGTCCGATTATACAAATGTAAGTCCACGTTGCTCACCCCGGTTCTTGCGGGGAGGCGGAAACGACGAAAAACAATAATTTTGGCGCAAGGCAACATGGACTCAAAAGCAAGGAACTTGGCTAAACTAGAAACTAGCAAACAAGTATAGGCTTTAACTACTATGCTGTAGAAAATATACCTCACGAAACCGGTCCTTCGGGTCTTCTCTCCGCTGTCCGGCTCGTCCATCCATGCTCCGAGGGTCGATCCGGATCTAGGTCACCTCCGCGGCCTTCTTGAGTCGAAGACGATCCACCCGAGAGTTGTACACCAAGCTCCACCTCAAGCCGAGGCAACTAGGGCAACGAGATCGCTAATCTAGATACCCTAGGTTGTGTAGAAGAGAAAGATGGAAGTGTTTGTCTATGTGGATTCTTTTTCTCTCAACACATGAGATCAAAAGAATTTTCAAGAGGAGGAAGATGAAGGAGAAACTCTAGGAACCATGGAGCTTTTCTTTTCTTCTCACTTGAAGAGAGAGAATGAGAAGAGAATAATGAAAAGATTAACCCAAAGGAAATGAACCATGGTTGCAATAATACACTAAAACCATCTTACTAATCCTATCATGATAAAGTTGATGCTACATTGAATTGACCATTTTCATAATCAAAAATAAAAAGAAAATCAAAGAAGAGTAATCAAAAATAAAAAGAAAATCAAAGAAGAGTGTAGACCTTTCTTGAAGGTCAATGGTCAACACGGTCAATGGGTCAACAAAGTCAAGAGAGGTCATGGTGGTTAAATGGTCAATGCAATTAGCCATCACTAAACTATCACTAAAAGGATTAGTAAACAATGTCTCCGGCTCATAATGGTTTCGACCAAACGAATTGCCAAAACCCTAATGAACCTGCCACATAACGGTTTTGGCAGAACCAACTGCAAAAACCCTAATGAGGCACCTCCTCCTTCATCGCTCCTCAAAACTGTGCATATACACCCGCATCCGCATTCCGTAGAATGCGAATGCACAGAAGACAAAACAAATCCATCCGTGCAATACTAGGATCTGGCTTAAACCAAAGCCCACTAGTATTGCCTGCCCGAACAGCATACGCACACAAGTGCACGTAAGTGATCGTAGCCCTGCCGTAAAACCATACGGCCTCTACACGTTTCGCTCAGTGTTGGGAAACTCTCTGTGTGGGACTCTAAAGACTCGACACTACGCTGGCAGTGGGTTTAACCACAGACCGCAAGCGGCACTAGCTGTACGTAACGGTCCCCAAGTAGATGTCGATAAGAAGGCCGATGAGGTAAACCCATCCGAACTCCTACTGAGCCTGTATGTGACAATCTCCGTACAGTCCGGTCTGTTCGTCTGATACATCGCATGGCGGGCCTAGGGGGTGGCGAACGTGAGTCCCCTAATAGCGGTACAAGTCGTGTCGGAGTGTAGCCCAGAACACCCTGAGATAACACTGGAAACCTACCAGTATATCTCGCTTGCCCTGGCCAGGGACTACTCGTGTAATGGCTCTCCTAGACACAGCGCGATGTCAACCCCCAATACCGGGAGAGACGAATCCCGTCTAACCGTCACTGCCTCCAAGTGCTTCGGGACTGCACCTAACTACTACCTGTTTGCACGACTCCTTTGAGCCGTGGTAGGGTAGTAATCTAAGTACAGTGCGAACACACTCGAGGCGAAGTGACAGTGTCAAGTCAGCGGACTAAGCTGTACTCATATCACCTGGGAACTGATAACTGACGATAGGTATTATACCAACCAATAGTTCCCGACGAGTCCTATCCAGTGTACTCGTAACCTAACGAGCACCCGCATACTATCTCCAGTATGACGTACTGATGGCTGTGGGACAGACCATCTCCCCCGCTGGGATGAGAAGCGCATACGCTTGTCTACTCCGGAGTATCGATGCCCTGTCTCGATAGTCCTACGACTTGGGACCTGTATAAGGATGTGCTTATGGATTACCCAGCCCCCACGAGTGTGACTGCCATCACAACGCTGGTAATCAAGCAAAGATCCTAAAGGCTCTACTAATATGTATAAGCGATATGCTAAAAGAAACACATGCACATATTGCAGTAGAAACAAACCAAGTAGCATACTACCATTTTGAGCAAGATTGTCTATACAACTGTGAATATCCCAAGCTTCCATTAAGTAATATACAAGCTAGTATGATACAGTAATGGCCTCTAGGGCATATACACTACCAATCTCCCACTTGCACTAAGGCCATGTACTGGCGTATCGAAGACCTATCATCTCGATCAGCCGCTCGAACTGAGTGTGGGGTAGGGCCTTCGTGAGTGGATCTGCATTGTTGTTCTCCTTATTTACCCTCTTCACCTCGATCTCCCGGCGATCTACGATTTCCCTGATCAGGTGGTACCGCCTTAAAATGTGCCTAGACTTCTGATGGGACCTGGGTTCCTTCGCTAAAGCTATATCGCCGTTGTTGTCGCAATACAGTGGTATTGGATCAACAATGGTAAGAACCACCTGAAGTTCCGTGAGGAACTTCTTCATCCAGACAGCTTCATTTGCGGCATCGCAAGCAGCTATGTACTCCGCTTCCATAGTTGAGTCTGCAACGGTCTCCTGCTTGGAACTCTTCCAGCAAACCGCCCCTCCATTGAGGGTAAAGACATAACCCGACATGGACATGGAGTCATCCTTGTCACTCTGGAAGCTGGAGTCAGCAAAGGCCTCGAGCTGGAGGTCTTTTCCGCCATACACCAAGAACATCTCCTTAGTCCTTCTCAGGTACTTGAGAATGTTCTTTACCGCTATCCGGTGTTTCTCCCCTGGGTTCGACTGATACCGGCTTACAACGCTCAATGCGTATGCTATATCTGATCTGGTACATAACATCGCATACATTATAGAGCCTACCGCATAAGCGTAGGGTATAATAGACATGCGATCCCTTTCCAAATCAGTCTTGGGAGACATCTCTTTGGAGAGGGTGATCCCGTGACAAGCTGGTAAATTACCGCGCTTGGAATCTTCCATACTGAATCTTTTCAGTATGGTGTCAATGTACCTTGACTGTGAAAGTCCCAACATCCTATTAGATCTATCACGATAGATCTGGATCCCCAGAATGTAGTTGGCATCGCCCAGGTCCTTCATGAAGAACCTCTGCGACAAGAATCCTTTGACTGACTGTAGCATAGGAATATCATTTCCTATTAGGAGAATGTTATCCACGTACAAGACAAGGAATACAACAGTTCTCCCTACAATCTTACTGTAAATGCATGGTTCATCTAGGTTTTTGATAAAGTCGAATTCTTTGACAGTGTAATCAAAGCAGATGTTCCCACTCCGCGATGCCTGCTTAAGTCCATAGATGGACTTTAGCAACTTGCACACTTTTCCGCTGCTCCCACTATGAATGAATCCTTCTGGCTGATCCATATAGACGCACTCTTCCAAATTTCCATTTAGGAAAGCCGTCTTTACGTCCATCTGCCAGATTTCATAATCCTGGAAGGCAGCAATGGCAAGAAGGATCCGAATGGATTTCAGCATAGCCACTGGAGAAAAGGTCTCGTCATAGTCCAAACCAGGTCTTTGACGAAAACCCTTTGCAACAAGTCTAGCTTTATAGGTTTCAACCTGTCCATCTACACCAATCTTCTTTCTGAAGATCCATTTGCAGCCTACGGGTTTTACCCCTTCTGGAGCAAAGTCCAAAGTCCAAACATTGTTGGTGTACATGGACTCCATTTCGGTCCGCATTGCATCCAGCCATTTTACCGAGTCACCGCTCTGAATGGCTTGTTGGAAGCTAGTAGGCTCACCATAATCCATAGTGCAATCCTCTCTATCCCCGTCTATGAGAAAACCGTAGCATATCTCGGGCGGATGAGACTGCCTACTACTCCTGCAGAGTGGCGATGGGATGTCCGGTTCTCTTGAAACTTCTGGTTCTTCCAAGCTTTCAGTAATAGCTTGTGGTTCTGGAATTTCTTCCAGTTCTACTACGCTCCCACTTGCTTCTTTTTCTAAAAACTGATGTTCCAGAAAGTGGGCATGTCGAGAAACAAAAACCTTTTGTTCCTCTGCGTAATAGAAAAAATACCGCCTGGAGTTCTTTGGGTATCCCAAAAACTTACACAGTACTGAGCGTGCCTCGAGCTTGTCTGCATGCTGCTTTTTTACAAAAGCTGGACATCCTTATATCTTCAGATACTTAAGACAGGGTTTCTTCCCACACCATATCTGATATGGTGTGGTAGGCACAGTTTTGGAGGGAAACTTGTTCAAAAGATATGCAGCTGATTCTAGTGCATAACCCCAGAAGGATTGTGGTAACTCAGCCTTACTCATCAGAAAACGAACCATATCCAATAGAGTTCGATTCCGCCTTTCCGATACACCGTTGTGTTGTGGTGTGTATGGAGGAGTAAGCTGAGAGAGAATTCCATTCTCTTTTAAGTAGCCCAGAAACTCGGCACTCAAGTATTCACCACCTCGATCAGATCTCAGTGTCTTGATACTTTTGCCTGTTTGTTTTTCAACTTCATTCTTATATTCCTGAAATTTCTCAAAGGTCTCGGATTTGTGCTTCATCAAGAAGAGATGCCCATACCTAGAGAAATCATCTGTGAAAGTAATGAAATATGAATAACCACTTCACGCATGTGTAGACATTGGACCACACACGTCACTGTGCATGAGTCCCAAGAGCTCGCTCTTTCTCTCTGTCCAGTGAACGGAGTCTTTGTTATCTTTCCCATGAGACAAGATTCACAAGTGGCATAAGACTGATACTCGAACGGATCCAAGTATCCTTCTTTATGTAACTTTGTCAACCGTGTCTCATTAATGTGACCCAGTCTACAATGCCATAAGAAAGCCTGATTTAATTCCGGAGACTTTCTTTTAACTGTGTTCTGGACACTGAAGACCTGAGCTTGATTCAAAACGTATATACCGTTTTTCAATGTACCTGACCCAATCAGTACTTGATTTAGGTGGATTTTTACTACATCGCTTACAAAAGTAAAATCATATCCTTCCTTAGAAAGTAAGGATACAGATATGATGTTACAAGTCGCACCTGGTACATAAAAACAGTCATGCAGAATCAATATCTGCCCAGTTGTCAGTCCTAGATGATATTCCCCTACGGATACAGCATACATGCTCATTCTGTTAGCAACCCTGAGAGTCATATCACCTTTCTTGATAACCCTACGGCTTCTCAGAGCCTGTAACGAATTACAGATATGAGATCCTGATCCGGTATCCAATACCCAGGAAGTAGAGTTAACTGACATACAGTTCTCTATTACAAACACACCCGAAGCTGAAGCCACAACATGCTTCGAATTCTGGCTACTGGCTTTGCAAGCCCTACAATCCTTCTGCCCATGTTCATTCCCGTAACAATAGGAACATCCCTCTTTTACTACATCCATTCCCGAAACTTCTGCCCTTCCCTTTCTTTCTACTTCCCTGGTTTCCTTCAGGGTAGTAGGTAGAGACTGTTGAACTAAGTCAGCATCTGACCTGTTCTTCAACGTGGTCTTCAGGTCCGAGAGGTCAAAAGAGCTGGTCTCTGTAAGGACGTTTCCCCCTACAGATGACCCGATAGCCAACCTCGCTGGAAGCAATTCGTTCGAGGTCTCATATCTTGCGATACGAGATTGCTCTCCATATAAATCTTTGTTATGGAGGAAGATAGAAACTGATTCCATCTTCTCATGCTGCCTCCGGTATGTACCATCAACTGAGGCTAACACGAGGCACTTGGCTTTCGCACAGTCTTCATCCGATGTTCTACGGATATCAATATCCGTGACAGGGGAAACTGGACCTGAGACGGCAGGGGTTGGATCAGTCAAGAGGTGTCCCAGTTTGTCATGGGCAATGGACACCTGGACAGACCTTTGCCAGTCATAACAGTCAGATTCAGTCATTTTATTATCTAGATGTAACATAGGTGCGATCACTGGGTCGCTGCAATTAAGAGAGAGAGAAGAAAAAACTTAGCATGATGCATTTGCAAGTTTAGATTGGTTTTTAATTTATCTAAACAGGATGGCTCCCACTGTCTCTCGAATCCCTCCTCAAACCATGAAGGAAGAATTAGTCAGGATCAATCTCATCGTACAAAACTTGCTTAACCGTTCAGCCAGGCCAGTGTCGGTACTTCGAGAGAGGTTTTCCAACGCTTTCGCGATGTTCCTTAATTAAGTAACCTCTTTTCCCTGTAGGCGTAGCCCCGCTAACAACTTTCTAGACACCTACTTGGTTTATAGCATTGATCGTTAAGTGAAAAAGTTCCCGAGGAGTAGCATATACTCACAGTAGGACCGGGTTCCAAATATCATCGCGTGACAAAACTGAAGGAATCCTACCAGAATCATCACACTCCAACTGGTATGCAGCGCTAGCAAGTTTCAGTACTTTTGAAACTCCCGATGTGGATTTTTGCCCAATGCTCTTATGACCTTAACGAAAGCCAACATATCATAAGTCACATGTCAAGTTCTACCCGTCATTGTCCAAGTTAATTTGAACCCACCCGTACATACCCTTGACGAAGGCCAAAATAGTAGTACGACTGTCCCAAAGCAACGCATTTATCTATGCTACAGATAAATATTCAGCAGCTACCAATCACTATGCCTTGGCAAAGGTCAAAATACATAGCTTGAATACTACTGAATATTTAACCGAAATGACGGAGGGCTACGAATGGTTTTGGCGAAACCGTGAACGTAGTGAACTTGATATAATCGATGGAACGAGATAGCTTTTAAAAGGAGTGGTTCAAGCTCCGCGTTTAAAATGCTGGTTGTTGAAAAGAACCGAGTGGTTTTCAAAGTGTTCCAACGACTTTTACTTGGTTTATTTTCTTGCATTAATTCCAATGCGTCCCATCTTTTAATCCTACCATTGCAGAAAATAACCAAAATATGGCGTACGCTTATGCCATCCGCATTCGCCACGGGGCCTCGTCATCACCCGTTAGGTTACTTAACTAACGACAGAGCGGGGGCTGGACTAGCGCGGATGCAAAACATAAGCAACACCTCAATAGATTATCATATATAGATATATAGCAATGATAGCCATTACAGATCACATATGAACACTTTGGATATACTAGGAACCCTCGATTCGTTCGAGCCTGCAACGAAAAGTGGATTACACGGTCGCGATGAATAGCCAAACCCCACCCTAGTCCCCTACGGGTGCGGCAAACTACCCGCCAAGTACCCGAAGCGAAGAAACCTCCCTCAACACAGTGAGTAGGCCACTCGGCACTTTGAGGTACCCGGTAGTTTGTGAACCCCACCTTGGGTCTATCCTAGGAGCAAAAATAGTAAAAAGAAATTATACAATGACGGCTACAACCCTGACCCGGTTGTGCGGCCAAACAAATAATATTACATCAATTTACAAATTTTACAATGAATGAAAGAAAAAGAAACTCTCATCTCACACCCATTCCCGGCTATTCATCCGCGACAATCCAACGAGTTCATATACACAAACCATCAACATTACAGATCACAGATATGTATAACCCCCACTAATCGACGTATAGCGATTAGCGGACATTCAATACATATATCACATCACAGAAAAAATTCATTAGCAAAAGTGTACGGAATATCGATCAAAATACGGATTTGTAACCACCCCAAAAGTCATTTTGTTCTCTGGAAAATCTGGGTAGAAACAACATGTATTAAAAATCACAAAACAACCAAATAAGAACACTGCAGCAAAACGGAGTCGCGGCCGAGTCAACTCGGTCGCGGATCCGTGGCCAAACCAATGGTTTGGCCGCGTTTCCGCGGTGAGTTGGCCGAGTCAGAGGCTCAGTTTTGCTGTGTGTTCTGTAAAAACCCTGAGACGAATTTTCATGTATGTTAAATTATTTTTACAGCAGTATAAAAATTCGACAGAAACATGGTTTTTCCCGGACTTGTTTTGTGATTTTTTCCGATTGATATTCTTAACACTTTGCTAACTTACTAGTTTATGTTTAGCTAGGCTCTGATACCACTGTAAGTCCACGTTGCTTACCCCGGTTCTTGCGGGGAGGCGGAAACGGTGAAAAACAATAATTTTGGCACAAGGCAACATGGACTCAAAAGCAAGGATCTTGGCTAAACTGGAAACTAGCAAACAAGTAGAGGCTTTAACTACTATGCTGTAGAAAATATACCTCACGAAACCGGTCCTTCGGGTCTTCTCTCCGCTGTCCGGCTCGTCCATCCACGCTCCGAGGGTCGATCCAGATCTAGGTCACCTCCGCGGCCTTCTTGAGTCGAAGACGATCCACCCGAGAGTTGTACAGCGAGCTCCACCTCAAGCCGAGGCAACTAGGGCAACGAGATCGCTAATCTAGATACCCTAGGTTGTGTAGAAGAGAAAGATGGAAGTGTTTGTCTATGTGGATTCTTTTTCTCTCAACACATGAGATCAAAAGAATTTTCAAGAGGAGGAAGATGAAGGAGAAACTCTAGCAACCATGGAGCTTTTCTTTTCTTCTCACTTCAAGAGAGAGAATGAGAAGAGAATAATGAAAAGATTAACCCAAAGGAAATGAACCATGGTTGCAATAATACACTAAAACCATAATTACTAATCCTATCATGATAAAGTTGATTCTACATTGAATTGACCATTTTCATAATCAAAAATAAAAAGAAAATCAAAGAAGAGTGTAGACCTCTCTTGAAGGTCAATGGTCAACACGGTCAACGGGTCAACAAAGTCAAGAGTGGTCATGGTGGTCAAATGGTCAATGCAATTAGCCATCACTAAACTATCACTGAAAGGATTAGTAAACAATGTCTCCGGCTCATAATGGATTTGACCAAACGAATTGCCAAAACCCTAATGAACCTGCCACATAACGGTTTTGGCCGAACCAACTTCCAAAACCCTAATGAGGCACCTCCTCCTTCATCGCTCCTCAAAACTGTGCATACACACCCGCATCCGCATTCTGTAGAATGCGAATGAACAGAAGATAAAACAAATCCATCCGTGCAATACTAGGATCTGGCTTAAACCAAAGCCCACTAGTATTTCCTGCCCGAACAGCATACGCACATAAGTGCACGTAAGTGATCGTAGCCCTGCCGTAAAACCATACGGCCTCTACACGTTTCGCTCAGTGTAGGGAAACTCTCTGTGTGGGACTCTAAAGACTCGACACTATGCTGGCAGTGGGTTTAACCATAGACCGCAAGCGGCACTAGTTGTACGTAACGGTCCCCAAGTAGATGTCGATAAGAAGTCCGATGAGGTAAACCCATCCGAACTCCAACTGAGCCTGTATGTGACAATCTCCGTACAGTCCGGTCTGTTCGTCTGATACATCGCATGGCGGGCCTAGGAGGTGGCGAACGTGAGTCCCCTAATAGCGGTACAAGTCGTGTCGGAGTGTAGCCCAGAACACCCTGAGATAACACTGGAAACCTACCAGTATATCTCGCTTGCCCTGGCTAGGGACTACCCGTGTAATGGCTCTCCTAGACACAACGCGATGTCAACCCCCAATACCGGGAGAGACGAATCCTGTCTAACCGTCACTGCCTCCAAGTGCTTCGGGACTGCACCCAACTACTACCTGTTTGTGTCAAGTCAGCGGACTAAGCTGTACTCATGTCACCTGGGAACTGATAACTGACGATAGGTATAATACCAACCAACAGTTCCCGACGAGTCCTGTCCAGTTTACTCGTAACCAAACGAGCACCGCATACTATCTCCAGTACGACGTACTGATAGCTGTGGAACAGACCATCTCCCACGTTGGGATGAGAAGCGCATACGCTAGTCGACTCCGGAGTATCGATGCCTTGTCTCGATAGTCCTACGACTAGGGACCTGTATAAGGATGTGCTTATGGATTACCCAGCCCCCATGAGTGTGACTGCCATCACAACGCTAGTAATCAAGCAAAGATCCTAAGGGCTCTACTAATATGTATAAGAGATATACTAAAAGAAACACATGCATATATTGAAGTAGAAACAAACCAAGTAGCATACTACCATTTTGAGCAAGATTGTCTATACAACTGTGAATAACCCAAGCTTCCATTAAATAATATACAAGCTAGTATGATACAGTAATGGCCTCTAGGGCATATACACTAACAACAAATCATGAGAATAGAATACAGTATCACATACTGGTATTATTCTCGGTCCCGCACATATCTCATATGCGCTACTATTTCGTTTCGCTTGAGCCAGGAAACCTCTGTGTAGGACTCTAAAGACTCGTCAATACGCCGGCAGCAGGTGATGATCATATCAAACACCCAGAAGCCGCAAGCGGTCTGCTAAACGTAACGGCCACCCGGGTATTGAGCGATTAGAAGATCAACGAGCAAGCCCGCTCACACTCCTGTGAATCCAACCAGTAACACTTACCGTACAGTTCGGTCTGTTCGTCTGATATGTCGCTTATCTTGCATAGGGTGGTAAACGTCAGACCCCAGTAGCTCGATAAGTCATGCCGATGTAAGGTCCATAACAAGCATGAAACTACTGATAACACTTACCAGTAAATCAGTGCAACCCTGGCCAGCGATTTCCAGTTATGTCCAGTCGAGCATAGCGCAACATCAACCCCCAATACCGGGAGAGACGAATCCCCTCCTATCGCTCGTTGCCTCCATGTGAATCGGGACTGTACCCAAAAACCACCTGTTTGCACGACTCAGTAGAGTCGTGGTAGGGTGGAAATCAAAGCACAGTGGGAGACACACAAGACTCTATGACGATCTCGGGTCAACAGACCAAGCTGTATCAATACCATCTGGGAGTTCTCGGCGAGTCCGTTCAGTGTACCCAGTCTCCACTGAGCACCCGCATACCGTCTCTGATGTCAAACACCAATGGATATGGGATCATCCATCACCCATCACATGGGTCGAGAAGATATACGCTAGTCTACTCTAGAATATCGATGCCCCATCTCGATATTCCTATTACTAGGAACATTTGATGGATGTACTCATGGACTACCCAGGCCCCACTAGTATGATCTACATCATAGTCCTGGAAGTCGAGTATACATCATAAGGGCTTTATCAACATGTAACAGAAAGACTGCAAGTATACATGTTAAGATAAAGAGCAACCAGATAGCGTACTATCATGTCGAGCAAGAAAGTCATACCTATATATGTCCCAGCATCCACTACAATATACATCCTATGTATAGTAATGGCCTCTAGGGCATACATATAACTAACAACTGAGAAACAGTTCTTTGTAATGAACACACCCGAAGACAATGCATCAACATGCATATTTTTCGTTTAGGTGGAGTGGGAATCCGAATATTCCCCTATTCCTTGCTCAGATTTATGACAATCATAAGATAGAGCAGAACTTAACCCAGTATAATAAGTAGGTTCGGTCAAAACATCTATATTATTATCTTGATTAAGGCATTTCATTAGTCGCTACCAGGAGAGAGAGAAGGATAATCACTTTGCGTGCGCTCTTTGCAAGATTAGATTGGGTATTTTATCTAATCAGGATGGCTCCCACTGTTTTTATCAAATCTTCCTTCAAACCATAAAAGGTAAGATTAGCCGGGATTAATTACACCCTACAGGTTCGCTAATCGTTCGGCCAGGCATGTATCGGTACTCCGAGGGAGATTACTAGTGCTTTCGTACGGACCTAATTAAAATAAACCTCATTTCCCTAGATGCATAACCCCGTTGACACCTTTTTAGACACCTACTTGATCGGCTAATTGTAAAGTGAAAAACTCTCCCAGGAGTAACTCTTACTCGCAGTGGGTATCGGGATCCAACTATCATATATAAGGTATGCGATCTCATTGCAAATTTCATTACATGAAATTCCCGATAATGCTTTTTCCCCAGCAACTTATGGCCTTGGCTATGGTCAACAAATCATAAGTTCTAGCCAGGTTCAACCCGTCATTTCTTGATTGAATCAAACCCACCCGTGCGACCCTTGGCTAAGGTCAACAAAGACGGACGACTACCCTAATCCAATCGCATCACATACTGCAGACAAGAAATAATTAGCTATCGCACACTACGCCTTAGCTAAGGTCAACAAACGTAGCATGAATACTAAATAGTACTTATCTGAAATGACGGAGGGCTACGCAGGTTTTTAAGAAAATCATGAGCGTAATGAACTTGATATCGTTGTAGAATCTAATGTTTTTGAAACGGAGTGTTTTTTAGGCTTTTGCTAGTTTTGCTAAAGAGGTCATTCCCGGTGAAGGGATCTCGGCTCTTTCTTAATCGAATGAGGTGCGGGATATTCAGGAATACCACTATGCAAAGCAAAAACTGTAGAAGCAACCAAAAGAAAAAACCGAGTGGGCTGTAGCATTTGCTAGTTTCGCTAATGAGGTCACTCCCGGTGAAGGGATCTCGGCTCTTTCCTCATCGAATGAGGTGCTGGATATTCATCAAGGAATACCACTATGCAAAGCAAAAACTAGAGCTACCCTTTCTGAAAATTTGATTCTACAACATCTTTTGGTTTCTTTCTTTTCATTTATCTCATTAATGAAGTCCCTTCAATTAATGTTTCCTAAACATTACGGAAAAATGAAACAAAAATAGAACGTAATCTTATGCCATCCGCATTCGCCATGCACGGGGCCCCGTCATGCACCGTTAGGTTACTTAACTACCGGCAGAGTGGGGGATGGACTAGCGCGGGTGCAAAACATAAGCAACATTTATTATATATATTATATATAATAGTACATTCGTCTTACGCGGTTATATGATCAACATCACAGAACTAAGCAGCAGAAGAAACATATGAAATATTGGATATACTAGGATGTCCGTGTTTTAAATTTAGCCAGTAATGTAAAACACGGATTCCACGGTCATGATGAATAGCCAAACCTACATCTCATAGACCCCTACGAGAGTAGCAAGTAACCCTACCAATTCTATAGTTAGGAGACCCGGTCTCAACTCTTTGAGATGGTCTCCCACTGCACTCTAGAACCCGGTTACTTATGCTCCCCACCTTGGGTCTATCCTAATTCGGAAAAGTAAATAATATACAACAGTGGTGACGTCATCCTCAACCTGGAAGTGCCCCAATAAATGAATATTACAAACATATTTTACATGAATGGAAATATAAAAACTCCCATCTCATATAAAACCCCCGACAATTCTTTCACGACGATCCAACAAATCATATCAACAACAACACATGATATCACATATCATCAACGTAAGCAAATATGCGTATCCCTACAACTCGTTGACATATAGCAACGAGATTGGGATACCCCACACATTACACTTACGGTCGCAGAAAAGAAAACAGAAAACTACAATAATTAGAATCCGCAATAATCTTAGACATCATAAACCCGGAATATCTCATATTCCGGATTTCTTGCCTAACTTATAAAACTTGCATTTTAGTCTCAAATTGAAAACTCTTTTCAATTGGTTGTCGGATAATTCAACAAGATTCCCGACTTAGTGATCGCGTACAATACGCAATTGTGACGGAGTTTTGATCCGAATTAAAACTTCGTGGTAATCGATCAATTGAGACTAAATGGCTAGGTTCACAATATACTAATAAGTTTTCATAAAACTAATTAATCCGAATTCTAATAATTGTATCATACATCACAAAGCTTGTAAAGTAACTGCGACATTAGAATTCCAAACGCAATTAGCAAACTAAACCAATTTTTCCAAGAGATGAAAAATCTAGTGAGCTAAAGTTCTAAAACTGATCGTTTTAAGCCAATCCGGGAGTCGAAACGAACTCGAAACCCGCCCGAATCTTCACGGAGGTGAAGATCCTAAAATTAACTATCGAATGGGGGGCTCGAGGGGGTACCCATCCCAGGGGCCACCTTGAAGTGGCCCCTAAGGGAAGGCAGACCCGAGAGCACCTAGTTGGGGTGCTCTTGGGTCACCCACCACCAAGGCCACCTTGTGGTGTTCTTGGGGTGTGGGTCCGGCCTCTGGTGAAAGGTTCCTAGGCACCCTATAGAGGTCTCACAAGGCATCAACCATGCCAATTTCAAAAATTATGGGTGCCGCGAAACCCTAACGCGGATCGTTGGCTAGAATTCTAGACGAAAATCAAATCTAGTTAAAACTTTAACTAAAGATCGGAAGTTACAACCTTTGTAGATCCGGATATCCACTTCCTTAGCTCCACGTGGTCGTCCTCTCGCTGTCCATCTCGAATCTCGGACTCTCGCGACGGCTTCATCGGAGAAGTGAGCGGAATAGGTCGTCGGCTTCGTGCCGAAGATGATCTATGTCGAGGTTGCACAAGTTCAAACTCCAACTTCACCAAGTGGTGAGACTTGTGAAGAAAACACCCAAAACAACTTGGCAAGAGGTAGAGGGAGAAGAAATAGGAGGTGGGTTCACTTTAGAATTGGATTTCTCACTCTGGATCTCATGTTGCCATTGATGGCATCAAGGTTTCTTTTTTGAAGAAGAAGGTCAAGAAGAAGAAAGAATATGATAAGTGTTGTGTAAAAGAATAATAAAATCCAATACTTATCATGTTCTAACCTAGGTTAAGTGTAGAGAATAAACCATGGTCACTTGGATGGGTTAGGGTTAAGCATGAAGACAAAATGGTCTCTTTGGTCAAAGCTTCATGAAGCTTCAACAAGCTTCATGACAAAAACAAACCATTTTATTTTCATTTATCCAATGAAATAAATAAAGAAATGAATAAATAAATGATAAGGCAAAACCCTAATTATCATTTAACCATGGTTTAATTCTTCACACTTAACCAAATGATCAAGTATCATCAAACATGATACAAATATGTGCACAAAAGTATATCACATATACAACTTGCACATCAAGTGAGAAAATCCATATAATGTGAACCAATACTAGTTAATGCAAAGTAATATATCAAATATATAATTATACATTAAATCATTAAATCAACATTTGATTCAATGATCCGGTCATGTCGCACATAACCGACTAGTATTCAATGTATCGATTTATCGAATCAATGATTCGATAACCAGGTCATATCGAATATAACCAATCGAAACATTTATCGCGAGAATGAAATGCGGTATCATATACGCGCATTATTCTCGGTCCCGCACATATCTCATATGCGCTCCTATTTCGTTTCGCTTGAGCCAGGAAACCTCTGTGTAGGACTCTAAAGACTCGTCAATACGCCGGTAGCAGATGATGATCATATCAAGCACCCACAAGCCGCAAGCGGTCTGCTAAACGTAACGGCCATCCGGGTATTGAGCGATCAGAAGATCGACGAGCTAGCCCGCTCACACTCATGTGAATCCAACCAGTAACACTTACCGTATAGTCCGGTCTGTTCGTCTGATACGTCGCATATCAAGTCTAGGGGTGGTAAACGTCAGACCCCAATAACCGATAAGTCGTGCCGATGTGAGGCTCATAACGGGTCGAGAAACTACTGGTAACACTTACCAGCAAATCTCTGATCAGCCCTGGCCAGGGACTTCCCTGTTACGGCCAATCGAGCACAGCGCAACATCAACCTCCAATACCGGGAGAGACGAAACCCCTCCTATCGCTCATTGCCTCCATGTGACTCGGGACTGTACCCAAAGACCACCGTTTTGCACGCCCTCATGGACGTGGTAAGGTGGAGATCAAAGCACAGTGAGAATCACACAAGACTCTATGACGATCTCGGGTCTACAGACTAACCTGCACAAGTGTCACCTGAGAACTGCCATCTGACGTGAGGTATAATACCGTCTGGGAGTTCTCGGCGAGTCCGTCCAGTGTACCCAGTCTCCACTGAGCACCCGTATACCATCTCTGATGTCAAACACCAATGGATATGGGATCATCCATCGCCCATCTCATGGGTCGAGAAGCGTATACGCTAGTCTACTCTGGTATATCGATGCCTCGTCTCGATACACCCACGACTAGGGACCTTGAAGGATGTACTTATGGACTACCATGTCCCCACTAGTATGATCTGCATCATAGTCCAGGTAGTCAAGTACACATCCTAAGGGCTTTACCAACATGTAACCATAAGACAGTTTAAAGAGACTAGTGTACATGTTAAGATAAAGAGTAACCAGATAGTATACTATCATATCGAGCAAGAAAGTCATCTCTATATATGTCCAAGCATCCAATATAATATACATCATCTGTACAATACTGGCCTCTAGGGCATACATACAACTAACAATCTCCAACTTGCACTAGGGCCAGCTGCTGTAGTATCGCATACCGAGCATCCCGAAGAGTCTCTCAAACTGTATCTGGGGAATGGCCTTCGTGAGTGGATCCGCCGTGTTGTTCTTCGTGTCAACCTTCCTGACCTCGATCTCCCGGCGATCAACTATCTCCCGGATCAGGTGATACCGCCTCAGAATATGCCTGGATCGCTGATGGGACCTGGGTTCCTTGGCCAAAGCCACCGCTCCATTGTTATCGCAATACAAAGGTATTAGATGCTCAATGGATGGAACAACTCCAAGTTCAGTAATGAACTTCTTGATCCAGACAGCCTCTTTGGCAGCATCGTTGGCAGCGATGTATTCAGCCTCCATCGTCGAGTCTGCCACGGTTTCCCGCTTGGAACTCTTCCAGCTAACCGCCCCTCCGTAAAGGGTAAAGACAAATCCCGACTGCGACTTAGAGTCGTCCTTATCACTCTGGAAGCTCGAATCGGTAAAGGACTCCACTTGGAGTTCTCCGTTACCATACACTAAGAGCATCTCTTTAGTCCTTCGCAAGTACTTGAGAATGCTCTTCACAGTTGTCCAGTGACTCTCTCCAGGATCAGCTTGATACCTGCTCACTACACTTAGTGAGTATGCTACATCGGGTCTGGTACATAGCATCGCATACATGATAGAGCCTACTGCCGAAGCATAGGGTATCCCTTGCATGCGAGCTCTCTCCAAATCAGTCTTGGGAGACATCTTTTTGGAGAGAGTGACTCCAGAGATCGTGGGCAAGTTCACACGCTTGGACTCTTCCATACTAAACCTCTTTAGTATGGTGTCAATGTACCTGGATTGGGACAATCCCAATATCCTTTTGGATCTATCTCTATAGATCCTGATTCCCAATATGCAGGAGGCATCACCAAGATCTTTCATTGAGAATCTTTGTGATAAGAAGAGCTTGACCGATTGCAGCATAGGAATATCATTTCCTATCAAGAGTATGTCGTCCACGTACAATACGAGGAAGACAACCTTACTCTCTGCCACCTTCTTTTAGATACAAGGTTCATCTGGATTTTTGACGAAATCAAACTCTTTGATAACGACGTCAAAGCAGATGTTCCAACTCCGCGATGCTTGCTTTAATCCATAAATGGATTTAAGCAGCTTGCACACCTTTCCGCTGCTCCCACTGACTACGAAGCCCTCTGGCTGAGTCATGTACACGCACTCTTCTAAATCACCATTTAGAAAGGCGGTCTTAACATCCATTTGCCAGATTTCGTAATCATGATATGCAGCGATGGCAAGCATGATCCGGATGGATTTAAGCATAGCCACTGGAGAAAAGGTCTCGTCATAATCCACACCTGGTCTTTGACGAAAACCCTTTGCTACAAGTCTAGCTTTGAAAGTCTCCACTTTCCCATCTACACCAAGTTTCTTCTTGAAGATCCACTTGCTCCCAATGGGTTTTACCCCTTCAGGAGCAACGTCCAAAGTCCATACTTTGTTGGTGTACATGGATTCCATCTCGGACCGCATAGCATCCAGCCATTTCACTGAGTCCCTAGTCGTGATGGCCTGCTCGAAACTAGTTGGGTCATCATCCTCCATGATGCAATCCTCGCTCCCACCATCCATGAGAAAACCGTAGTATCTCTCAGGTTGGCGAGGAACCCTACTAGATCGGCAGAGAGGCTGAGGTTCATTGGGTGCTACTGAATCTTCTGGTTCCACTAAATCTTCAGTTACGGTTTGTGTATCTGGAACTTCTTCCAGCTCTACCACTTTGCCACTAATTTCTTTTTCAAGGATTTCCTTTTCTAAAAAGGTGGCATATTGAGAAACAAACACTTTTTGTTCTTCAGCATGGTAGAAAAAATATCCTTGGGAATTCTTAGGATATCCCACAAACTTGCAAAGAACTGACCGTGCCTCGAGTTTGTCTGGATTTTGCCTTTTGACATAGGCCGGACAACCCCATATCTTAACTCGTTTAAAATATGGTCTCTTCCCACTCCATATCTCATATGGTGTGGTAGGTACAGATTTAGATGGAACTTGATTCAATAGGTATGTTGCTGTTTCCAGCGCATATCCCCAGAAGGAAATAGGTAACTCAGCTGTGCTCATCATAGAGCGCACCATATCTAATAGGGTGCGGTTCCTCCGTTCTGATACACCGTTGTGCTGTGGTGTATATGGAGGAGTCAGCTGAGAGAGAATCCCATTCTCTTTTAGGAAGTCCAGGAATTCATTGCTCAAGTATTCATCTCCTCGATCAGATCGTAGGATTTTAATACTTTTTCCGGTTTGGTTCTCAACTTCTTGTTTATATTCCCTAAATTTCTCAAAAGCTTCTGATTTGTGTTTCATCAGGAACACATACCCGAACCTAGAGAGATCGTCAGTGAATGTAATGAAGTATGAAGAACCATCCCTGGCATGTGTAGACATGGGACCGCATACATCACTATGTATAAGTCCCAAGAGTTCGGTAACTCTTTCTCAGTGTCCCGTAAACGGAGTTTTGGTCATCTTGCCTTTGAGACATGACTGGCAAGTGTCATAAGATGAAAATTCGAAAGGTTTCAAATATCCATCCTTATGCAACTTAGCCAGTCGTGTCGCATTGATGTAACCCAGTCTACAATGCCACAAGAAGGATTCGTTCAATTCTGAACTCTTCCTCTTGTGTGTGTTTGTTATGCTCAGAACAGTTGATTGATTTAGAACATAAATGCCATTGCACAACGTGCCTGATCCAACCAACTTTTGGTTACGGAAAATGTTCATAACATTGTCCTGTAATACAAAATTATATCCCTCTTTACTTAATAAAGAAACCGATATAATGTTGCATATCAGGTTCGGCATGTAATAGCATTCGTTCAGAACCAATGTATTACCAGTTGGTAATACTAGGTGATATTCCCCGACAGTCTTAGCTGCAACAATTGCACCATTTCCAACTCTAATGTCTTTATCACCTTCTCCAAGTTCTCTACCTTTTCTAAGCCCATGTAACTGATTACATATATGGGATCCTGACCCGGTATCTAATACCCAGGACGTAGAGCAAATGGAGAAACAGTTCTCTGTAACGAACACACCCGAAGAAAATGCATCAACATGTACTTTCTTCATTCGGGTGGCATGGGAATCCTGGTATTCCCCTATATCCTTTTCATTCCTATAACTTTTATAAGAAAGAACGAAACCAACGTTCCTCAGCACAGTATAACATGCGGGTTCGGTCAATACATCCATATTATTATCTTCATTAGGGCATGAAATGGTCGCTACCTGGAGAGAGAGAGAAGAAAACACTTTAGCGTATGCTCGTGCAAGATCAGATTGGTTATTATCTTATCTAATCTGGATGGCTCCCACTGCTTTTTATCAAATCTTCCTTCAAACCCTAAAAGGAAAGACTAGACGGGATTAATTACACACTACAAGTTCGCCAATCTTTCAGCCAGGCCAGTGTCGGTACTTTCAGGGAGGTCCCCCATGCTTTCGCACGAACCTAATTAATGTAAACCTCATTTTCCCAGAGGCGTGACCCCGTTGACACCTTTCTAGACACCTACTTGATCAGCTAATTGCAATGTGTAAAACTCTCCCAGGAGTAACTCATACTCGCAGTGGGTATCGGGATCCAACTATCTCATAGAAGGTATGCAATCTCATTGCAAATTTCAACACTTGAAATTCCCGATAATATTTTGCCCCTAGCAGCTATATGACCTTAACATAGTCAACAAATCACAAGTGCTAGTCAAGTTCAACCCGTCATTTCCTGATTGAATTAAACCCACCCGCACGACCCTTAACATAGTCAACAAAGTCGCACGACTACCCTAAACCAATCTGCATCATATGCATAAGCAGATAAATACTGGTCAGCTACCGCACACTACGCCTTAACATAGTCAACAAACGTAGCACGAATACTAACTAGTACTTATCTGAAATGACGGAGGGCTACGACAGGTTTTTCTGAAAACCTATTGCGTAATGAACTTGATATCGTTGTAGAATCAAATGAAGTTTTGAAATGGAGTGATTTTGAGGCTTTTCTAGTTTTGCTAAAGGAGTCACTCCCGGTGAAGGGATCTCGGTCCTTTCCTCGTCGAATGAGGTGCGGGATATATCATATATATCGCTGTGCAAAGCAAAAAAACTCTTAAAAGCAACAAAACCAGAACGAGTGTGTAGCATCTGCCAGTTACTGCTAAAGGAGTCACTTCCGGAGAAGGGATCTCGGTCCTTTCCTCATCGAATAAGGTGCAGGGTATATCATATATACCGCTATGCAAAGCAAGAACTGTAGCTACCTGTTTTGTTTTAAAATTTGATTCTACAACATCTAAGTTTTCTTTTCTTTCATTAATCACACTAATGAAGTCCCATCATTTAAATACCTAAACATCACAGATAAATACGACGTACACTTATGCCATCCGCATTCGCCTCGATGTCCCCTCGTGCACCGTTAGGTTAGGTAACTAACGACAGAGCAGGGAAGGGCTAGTGCGGGTGCAAAACATAAGTAACGTCTATATAATATATCATATATACTATATACTGTATCTATCACAGAACATCACATGATCACATCATAGATATCGCAGCAGAAGAAACATATGAAATATTGGATATACTAGGACGTCCGTGTTTTCAATACGAGCCAGTATAAAACACGGATTCCACGGTCGTGATGAATAGCCAATTCCACACCCCTAGACCCCTACGAGAGCTGCAAGCAACCCTGCCAATTCTAGGGTTAGGAGACCCGGACTCGACTCCTCGAGTTGGTCTCCCTCTGGACCCCAGAACCCGGTTACTTGTGCTCCCCTCCTTGGGTCTATCCTAATGCGGAAAAGTAAATAATATACAAAAGGTGACAACTTCCGCTACCTGGAAGTGTCCCAATAAAAGAATATTACATACAAGTTTTTACATGAATGAAAATGAAAAACACTCATTTCACATAAAAAAACGCCCGGCTATTCAAACACGACGATCCAATATAACATATCCAGCAACACATAACATCGCATGTCATCAACGTAAGTAAATATGTCCATCCCAATTGTCGTTGACATATAGCAACGAAACCGGCGATATCACATATTACACTTACGGTCACAGAAAAGAAAGTGTAAAACTACAACAGTTGGAATCCGCAACCTCATTAGACATCACATGCCTAATCAAATGAAATACTTAGACATCACATGCCTAACAGTTATAATCCCCGCATTTTAGTCTCATTATCGAAAACTCTTTTCAATATCAAGTGAAACTAAACCGCTAGATTTATAACATTCATTCAGTTATCTCATAACTGTTTGTGAATTCCAATTATTGTATCACATTCCAGATAAACAGAAAAACTTTCCGATCGAACAGTCGAATATCCAAGTTTTCCGATACAGCTCAACACATGAAATAAGTCTAACAACATTCAGTTCGTGCCTCAGTACCAATGGTCCAGCCGTAGAAGGGTCAAGCCAACGCCTCACATGTGGCACGCCGTACTGCCCCAAACCCGAAGGTTCAAAGGGCAGTTCAAGACGGTCACATAATCGAGTTAAGGTTTGTTGTCTTCTAGAGGGTCCATCGCGTTACTTGCACTACTTAGAACGTCGTTAAACTACGGAAAATTCCAACACTTGGAAATCTCCCGACAGGGGAAAAATTGGGTATTTATATACGGTCGAACTTTTTAACATATTCTAAAAATTATCCGGAAATACACAAAAGACGAAATTTGATAATCCGATCGAAATACCGAATCCCCAAAACAACCCCAGAAAATTCAACTCTTGAATAAATATTAAAAATTCCCAGGAAAACCAGCACTGGAAGCTAAGAATTACTGTGCAGAATTCTTTGTTTAATGAGTCCGTACGGCCGCGGAACCGCCGCAAGAGCCATGCTCGTGCCGCGGAACCGCGGTGACTTGGTGGATTTGGGCTGTCGAATTTCACAGTAATTCTTATAATCACCTGCTGATTTTTCTGCAAATTTTTAATTTGGAAAAATCCCAGATTTTAGAAAATGTACAGAGAGCATTTTGTGAGTTAGGGTTTCGGTTCGTTCGGACTTCAAACTCCGTCTAGACTTCGCCTAAGGCTCTAGCTAGGCTCTGATACCAGTGAAAGGTTCCTAGGCACCCTATAGAGGTCTCACAAGGCATCAACCATGCCAATTTCAAAAATTATGGGTGCCGCGAAACCCTAACGCAGATCGTTGGCTAGAATTCTAGACGAAAATCAAATCTAGTTAACACTTTAACTAAAGATCGGAAGTTACAACCTTTTTAGATCCGGATATCCACTTCCTTAGCTCCACGTGGTCGTCCTCTCGCTGTCCATCTCGAATCTCGGACTCTCGCGACGGCTTCATCGGAGAAGTGAGCGGAATAGGTCGTCGGCTTCGTGCCGAAGATGATCTACGTCGAGATTGCACAAGTTCAAGCTCCAACTTCACCAAGTGGTGAGACTTGTGAAGAAAACACCCAAAACAACTTGGCAAGAGGTAGAGGGTGAAGAAATAGGAGGTGGGTTCACTTTAGAATTGGATTTCTCACTTTGGATCTCAAGTTGCCATTGATGGCATCAAGGTTTCTTTTTTGAAAAAGAAGGTCAAGAAGAAGAAAGAATATGATAAGTGTTGTGTAAAAGAATAATAAAATCCAATACTTATCATGTTCTAACCTAGGTTAAGTGTAGAGAATAAACCATGGTCACTTGGATGGGTTAGGGTTAAGCATGAAGACAAAATGGTCTCTTTGGTCAAAGCTTCATGAAGCTTCAACAAGCTTCATGACAAAAACAAACCATTTTATTTTCATTTATCCAATTAAATAAATAAAGAAATGAATAAATAAATGATAAAGCAAAACCCTAATTATCATTTAACCATGGTTTAATTCTTCACACTTAACCAAATGATCAAGTATCATCAAACATGATACAAATATGTGCACAAAAGTATATCACGTATACAACTTGCACATCAAGTGAGAAAATCCATATAAAGTGAACCAATACTAATTAATGCAAAGTAATATATCAAATATATAATTATACATTAAATCATTAAATCAACATTTGATTCAATGATCCGATCATGTCGCACATAACCGACTAGTATTCAATGTATCGATTTATCGAATCAATGATTCGATAACTAGGTCATATCGAATATAACCAATCGAAACATTTATCGCGAGAATGAAATGCGGTATCACATACGCGCATTATTCTCGGTCCCGCACATATCTCATATGCGCTCCTATTTCGTTTCGCTTGAGCCAGGAAACCTCTGTGTAGGACTCTAAAGACTCGTCAATACGCCGGTAGCAGATGATGATCATATCAAGCACCCACAAGCCGCAAGCGGTCTGCTAAACGTAACGGCCATCCGGGTATTGAGCGATCAAAAGATCGACGAGCTAGCCCGCTCACACTCCTGTGAATCCAACCAGTAACACTTACCGTACAGTCCGGTCTGTTCGTCTGATACGTCGCATATCAAGTCTAGGGGTGGTAAACGTCAGACCCCAATAACCGATAAGTCGTGCCGATGTGAGGCTCATAACTGGTCGAGAAAATACTGGTAACACTTACCAGCAAATCTCTGGCCCTGGCCAGGGACTTCCCTGTTACGGCCAATCGAGCACAGCGCAACATCAACCCCCAATACCGGGAGAGACGAAACCCCTCCTATCGCTCATTTCCTCCATGTGACTCGGGACTGTACCCAAAGACCACCGTTTTGCATGCCCTCATGGACGTGGTAAGGTGGAGATCAAAGCACAGTGAGAATCACACAAGACTCTATGACAATCTCGGGTCTACAGACTAACCTGCAAAAGTGTCACCTGAGAACTGCCATCTGACGTGAGGTATAATACCATCTGGGAGTTCTCGGCGAGTCCGTCCAGTGTACCCAGTCTCCACTGAGCATCCGTATACCATCTCTGATGTCAAACACCAATGGATATGGGATTATCCATCGCCCATCTCATGGGTCGAGAAGCGTATACGCTAGTCTACTCTAGTATATCGATGCCCCGTCTCGATACACCCACGACTAGGGACCTTGAAGGATGTACTTATGGACTACCATGTCCCCACTAGTATGATCTGCATCATAGTCCAGGTAGTCAAGTACACATCCTAAGGGCTTTACCAACATGTAACCATAAGACAGTTTAAAGAGACTAGTGTACATGTTAAGATAAAGAGTAACCAGATAGCATACTATCATATCGAGCAAGAAAGTCATCTCTATATATGTCCAAGCATCCAATATAATATACATCATCTGTACAATACTGGCCACTAGGGCATACATACAACTAACATCTGGTCCCCCCGGGGTGTCCCAGGGGTGTGCACGCTCCATCCCGTGGGCTCACGATTCGCTCAATACCCGGGTAGCCGTTACGTCCAGCTAGTACCGCTGATGGCTTCTAGGTGACTGATATGATCGTCACCTACTGCTGGCGTATTGACGAGTCTTTAGAGTCCCACACAGAAGTTCCCTGGTTCAAGCGAAATGAAGTAGGACACATATGTGATATGTGTGTGGGCCTGATTAAATATGTGTATGTGATACCGTATTGTAATCTAGCAGTTATCTGTTATCAGTTCGGTTATATGTGATATAACCAGATTGTCGAATCAAGTTTTGATTTGATAATGTGATATACAAATAAATGATATTAGTCGATCATATGTGATATAACCGGATTATTAAATCAAGTGTTGATTTAATAATGTGATATACATTATATGTGATATAATTATATCTTAACTAATATCATTAGCTCACTAATTATTCTTCATAATATAAATATATATATATATAGATTAATATATATGATATATATATATATATTTATAATAATGAAGCGTGGCAATAAATTCTATTTTGTGAAAATAGAAATGAAGTGGATAATGAGAGCATGGTTGCAAGCATGGGATTTATATTTGTTTATTCATCTTGACTCATTATTCAGGCATGGTTGCAATTTTATATTGCAAAATTCCATGCTTGAATGAGTGGGGGTCAAGAGTTACCATTCATTTTAAGCTCATTCTCAACGCTTAGACATTTTCTTAAGCTGCTCCCATGGTTGCTCTATAACTTCTTCTTCTTCCTCAATTACTATAGTTCAAGCTTCAACCCTCACATGTGATGTGAACCATGAACACAAACTTGTGGGCTTTTAACATCCCCTACTTCACCATCAAACACTTGACTAGAGATCGAGTATAGCGTGTTTACTACGCTAAAGAGCTTAGTGTAGAGGTAGCTTGAGTTGGAGGGACTTCGCGTAGATCATCTTCGGCACGAAGGTCATCGGAAGAAGTTCATCCAAAGCCTCAAGTGTAACCTAGTGGAGTCGCGGTACTACTACATGGAGCATGTGAAGTGAAGGACTCGATCTATGAGGGTATAGCCATCTTTCACTTTCTCATAGTTTTGGTTGATATCAAAACTAAACCCTAATATTCTAGCAAAGATCTTATATTGTCTAGCTTAGCACCTAATAAAAGTTTGAATTTGGCATACTTGATGCTACTAAAACCTCATGGTGGTGCTAGGGTTGACTTTCAGTGATAAGTCATGCCGATGTCTGCCCTATAATGGTTCGAGAAACTACTGATAACTCTTAGCAGTAAATCTCATCATCAGCCCTGGCCAGAGACTTCCTGTTATAGCCAATCGAGCATAGCGCAACATCAACCCCCAATACCGAGAGAGAAGAAACCCCTCCTATCGCTCATTGCCTCCATACGACTCGGGATTGTACCCAAAATCCACCTGTTTGCACGTCTCCTTTGAGCGTGGTAGGGAGGAAATCAAAGCACAATGGGAGCCACACAAGACTCTATGACGATCTCGGGTCTACAGACTAACATGTACCACTGTCACCAGAGGACTGCTATCAGACGATTGATATACTACCACGTAGGAGTCCTCGGCGAGTTCGTTCGGTGTACCCATTCTCTAATGATAACCTTTTTACAATCTTTGATGTCATACACCAATGCCTATGGGATCAGCCATCGCCCTCTAAGGGTCAAGAAACGTATATACTAGTCTACTCTGGAATATCGATGCCCTAGTCTCGATATTCCCTCGACTAGGAACTGATTAAAGGATGTACTTTTGGGCCACTCTGGCCCCACTAGTATGATCTCATCATAATCCTGGTAGTCAAGTACATATCCTAAGGGCTTTATCAATATGTAAGAGACAGACAGTATAAATACCAGTCTACATGTTAAGATAAAGGTAACATGGTAGCATACTATCATGTCGAGCAAAAAGTCCTCTATATATATGTCTAAGCATCCACTATATAATCAATAATGGCCTCTAGGGCATACATATTCCTAACACCCACTGCTCCCACTGTCTACAAAACCTTCTGGTCGATCCATATAAACGCACTCTTCCAAACTTTCGTTTAGAAAAGCCATTTTTACGTCCATTTGCCAGATTTCATAGTCATGGAAGGCAGCAATAGAAAGTAGGATCCGAATGGATTTGAGCATAGCCACTGGAGAAAAAGTTTCATCATAGTCCAATCCCGGTCTTTGACGAAAACCTTTTCCAACAAGTCTAGCCTCATAGGTTTCCACCTGCCCATCTACACCAATCTTTCTTTTGTATATCCATTTGCATCCAACGGATTTTACCCTAGGTGGAGCAACTTCCAAGGTCCACACTTTATTGGTGTACATGGACTTCATTTCGGATCGCATAGCATCCAGCCACTTTTCAGAGTCCCTACTGATAATGGCCTGCCTGAAACTAGAAGGGTCATCTTCTTCTAAGATGCAATCCTCTCGATCCCCGTCTATGAGAAAACCGTAGTATCTCTCGGGAGGATGAAAAATCCTACCAGATCTGCGGAGTGGCTGAGGCTTGTCTGGGACTATTGGATCCTTTAGTTCTACTAAATCTTCAGTTGTAGTTTGTCCTCCTGGAATTTCTTCCTAGTTCTACCGCGCTCCCACTAATTTCTTTTGCAACAAATTGCCACTCTAAGAAAGTGGCGTGCTAAGCAAAAAACACATTCTGTTCCTCGGTGTAGTAGAACAGATATCCATTTGAATGCCTGGGATATCCTACAAACTTACATAAAACTGACCGTGCCTGAAGTTTGTCCGGATTCTGGTTTTTCACATAGACCGGACAACCCCATATCTTAACCCTTTTAAAACATGGTTTCTTTCCACTCCACATTTCATATAGAGTCTTGGGCACAGATTTAGACGGAACCTGATTCAATAGGTACGTTGTTGTTTCAAGCGCAAGTCCCCAGAATGAAAGAGGCAACTCAGCACTACTCATCATGGAGCGAACCATATCCAATAGGGTACGATTCCTCTGCTCCGATACACCATTGTGCTGAAGTGTATACGAAAGAGTAAGATGAGAGAGATTACCATTCGCTTTTAGAAAGTCCCAGAATTCCGTACTTAAGTACTCCCATCCTCTATCAGACTGGAGGATTTTGATACTTTTTCCAGTCTAGTTCTCTACTTCCTTTCTGAATTCCTTGAATTTCTCAGAAGCTTTAGATTTGTGTTTCATAAGATACACATACCCGAACCTAGAGAGATCGTCAGTGAATATGATGAAGTGCGAGAACCCATCCCATGCATGTATAGACATCGGACCACACACATCACTGTGTATGAGTCCCAAGAGTTGTCCTGCTCTTTCTCCGTGTCCGGTGAATGGAGATTTGGTCATCTTTCCTTTGAGACAAGACTGACAAGTTTCATAAGATGAAAATTCGAACGTATTCAAATATCCATCTTTATGCAACTTACATAGTCTTTTCTCTCCGATATGACCAAGTTTACAATGCCACAAGTAGGATTCGTTTGTATCTGAACTCTTCCACTTGCGAGTGTTTTGTACATTGAGAACTGTGTATTGATTTAGAATATAAATACCATTATACAGTGTACCTTCTGCAACCAATACGTGATTAAAGTAAATGTTCATGATATTTCTATCAAGAACAAACTTATATCCATCTTTATCAAGTAAAGAAACTGATATGATGTTGTAAACCATGGAAGGTACATAGTAGCAATTGTAAAAAATCATAGTATTGCCTTTTGGCAACACAAGGTGATATTCACCGACGGCTGCAGCATCAACTTGTGCTCCGTTCCCTACTCTGAGGGACATATCACCAGGTCGAACTATCCTACTTTTTCTCAGTCCCTGTAATAAATTACAGATATGAGATCCTGATCCGGTATCTAATACCCAGGAGGTAGGACTGACCGAAAAACAGTTCTCAATAACAAGAACACCTGAAGGAGATGCAACAGTATGCTTCTGCTTCGTTGGGGTTATCAAGGAATTCATGTAATTCTCTTTTCCTTGCATATACTCATGACCATCATCATAATTTATAGCCAAACCGACGTTCCCCAGCCCTGAATAAGAATTCGGATCGATCAAGCGATACATTTTATTATCTTGATTCGGGCGTGAAATGGCTGCTACCTGGAGAGAGAGAAAAGAAACACTTAGCATGCGCCCTTGCAAGATTAGATTGGTTATTAATTTATCTAATCAGGATGGCTCCCACTGTTTCCTCAAATTCTTCTTCAAACCCTAAAAGAAGAACTAGTCAGGATTAATCGCGAAATTTGTACTTAACCTTTCAGCCAAGCCAGTGTCGGTACTTCGATGCAGGTTGTCCAACGCTTTCGCGAAATTCCTTAATTATGTAACCTCTTTTCCCTGGGGGCATAGCCCTGCTAACACCGTTCTAGACACCTACTTGGTTTATAGCATTGATTGTTAAGTGAAATAATCTCCCGAGAGTAATCCTACTCATCAGTGGGATCGGGATCCAACTATCATTGTGTGATAACCTAGATGGAAGCCACTCTAGTCACCACACTCAAGAAGGTATGCTAAATCTGCAAGTTTCCTGTATCTTTGAAACTCCCGATGTGGTTTTTGCCCCAAGCGACTTCATGACCTTGACATAGGTCAACATGTCATAAGTCACATGTCATGTTCAACCCGTCATTGTCCTGGATTGATTTAGACCCACCCGCACAATCCCTTGACAGAAGTCAAAATAACCGTGCGACTGTCCTGAATAATCGCATATCAGTGCAACAAACAAGCATTACTTAGCTACCATTCACTATGCCTTGATAGAGCTCAACATACATAGTATGAATACTAAGTAATACTTGTAGGAAATGACGGAGGGCTACGGCTAGGTTTTTGGAGAAAAACCCTCTAACGTAATGAACTTGATATCGTTGAAGGAACTTGAGAAGTTTTGAAAAGGAGTGGTTTAGGCTCCGCTTTTGAAAACTTCTGGTTTTGAAAAACCGAGTAATCTATAGTACATACTTTTGCTCAAGAGGTCACTCCCCGTGAAGGGATCTCGGCTCTTGCCTCGTGGAATGAGGTGGTGGATATTCACAAACGAATATCGCTATGCAAAGAGAAAAAATATAACTGTAGTTTTTCGATATTTGTTCCAGCAACATCTTTTAGGTTTATTTTCTTGCATTAATCAAAATTAATGCAGTCCCATCTATTAATCCTATCACACCAGAATGAAAATACAATGTACGTATATGCCATCTGCATTCGCCACTGGGCCCCGCCATCACCCGTTAGGTTACTTAACTAACGACAGAGCGGGGGCTAGACTAGCGCGGGTGCAAAACATATTCAACATCTACTAGTATATATATATATATATATATATATATATATATATAATATTCATCCTAGGCATGATAATAAGCAACTGTAGGCTTCCCATCGATGGCAGCAAGGTTTCGGAAGGCATCTTCCATGCCATATTCAAAAATTTGCCGTTAAAAGGAACTTTATACTAGAATCGATAACTAGAATATAAAACGGAAACATAGTAAACCATTTACTATCTAAGTGAAAAAGGAAATAAAACCTTTGTAGATCGGTGATTCACTTCATAAGCTCCTTGTAGTAGTCGCTTCGCTGCGATCATGATGCTCCCGGACTCTCGGACGGCTCCATGAGAAGATAGCAACGTCTTGCTTGAAGTTTTCGAGGCCGAAGATGATCTACATCGAGGGATTACTAACTCAAGCTACCACTTCACTAAAGTAAAACAAACACCCTATACTAAAGTGCTAGTCTAGTAGAGGATAGTGAAATAGGAAGTGGGTTCTCTTTAGATTTATTTTTCTCACAATATTTCACTCTCTTTATCAAATCCTAGAAAGCTTTTGAAGGAGGAAGAAGATGAGCTCAAGAAAAATGAGAATGAAAAATAATCAAGAGAGTGAGCTAACCATAGGTGAGTGGGTATCATCTACTAACTCATGTAAAGATATAACCATGGCTAATTATAATGGTTAGGTTAATTAATATCTTAAGTAAAACAAAACTAGTGGATGAAGTCAATGCAACCATAAGTTTCATGCATGTGAGCTCATCATCCACTAATTTTAGAATTACTTTAAATATAAAATCCTAACACTATAATTAGTATGGTATAAGTCTTATACACCCATGTAAGTTGTATCAACAACCATGATACAAAATGAACACAAATAAATATATATCACATATATATTAAGTTGTGCACAAGTGAGCAAAAAAAATGCTTAAGTGAACCAATATTAGTTAATGTAAATTAGTATATCACATATACAATTATACACTAAATTATTAAATCAACACTTGACTTAATAATCCGGTTATATCACATATGACCGACTAACATCCAATGTATCGACTTATCGAATCAACACTTGATTCGACAACCCGGCTACATCACATATAACCGACCGATACAAAAGGTCGTGAGAATATAAAACGGTATCACATACACACATTATTCTCGGTCCCGCACATATCACATATGCGCTCCTATTTCGTTTTGCCTGAGCCAGTAAAACCTCTATGTAGGACTCTAAAGACTCGTCAATACGCCGGCAGTAGGTGATGATCAAATCAAGCACCCACAAGCTGTCAGCGGTACTAGGCGGACGTAAAGGCTACCCGGGTATTGAGCGATCAGAAGATCAGCAAGCAAGCCCTCTCCAACTCCTGCAAAAGCCTGACAGTGACACTACCGTACAGTCCGATCTCCTCATCTGATATGTCGCATATCAAGTCTACGGGTGGTAAACGTCAGACCCCAATAACCGATAGGTCATGCCTATATGAGGCTCATAACGGGTCGTGAAACTACTGGTAACACTTACCAGTAAATCTCTAAACCAGCCCTGGCCAGGGACTTCTCTGTTATGGCCAATCGAGCACAACGCAACATCAATCCCCAATACCGGGAGAGACGAATCCCCTCCTATCGCTCATTGCCTCCATGTGACTCGGGACTGTACCCAAAAACCACCGTTTTACATGCCCTCTTGGACGTGCTAAGGTGGAAATCAAAGCACAGTGGGAACCACACAAGACTCTATGGTGATCTCGGGTCTACAGACTAACCTGTACCAATGTCACCAGAGAACTGCCATCTGACGTGAGGTATAATACCATTTGGGAGTTCTCGGCGAGTCTGTCCAGTGTACCCAGTCTCCACTGAGCACCCGTATATCATCTCTGATGTCAAACACCATTGGATATGGGATGATCCATCGCCCATCTATATGAGTCGAGAAGCTATACGCTAGTCTACTCTGGTATATCGATGCCCCGTCTCAATACACCCACGACTGGGGACCTTAAAGGATGTACTTATGGACTACTATGGCCCCACTAGTACGATCTGCATCATAATCCTGGTATTCAAGTACACATCCTATGGGCTTTACCAACATGTAACAGAGAGACAATCAGTGTACACGTTAAGGTAAAGAGTAACCAGATAGCATACTATCAAATCGAGCAAGAAAGTCCTCCCTATATATGTCCAAGCATCCACTACAGTATACATCTCATGTATAGTAATGGCCTCTAGGGCATACATATAACTAGTAATCTCCCACTTGCACTAGGGCCATCTGATAACAGTGGTTGTAGTATCTCTTACTCAACCATCCCATAAAAGTCTCTCTCTGGGAAAAAGGCTTTTGTGAGTGGATCCGCCGTGTTGTCCTTTGAGTCTACTCTACTAACTTCGATCCCCTGGAGATCAACCATCTCCATGATCAGGTGATACTTCCTTAGAATATGTCTGGATCACTGATGGGACGGTTGTTCCTTGGCATAAGCCACAACTCCATTGTCACCGAATGGAAGGAACGAAGTTCATCTCATGAACTAATATACACCCAGACTGCCTCTTTGGTAGCATCTTTGGTAGTGATGTATCCAGCCTTTATCGTCTAGTATGCGACGGCATCTAGCTTGGAACTCTTCCAATCATGCCGTCCCTCCACTGAGGGTAAAGACAATGCCTGTGACTGACATTCAGTCGTCCTTATCACCCTAGAAGCTATCCAGTGATTCTCCCCAGGATCGATTGATACAATCTCACTACACCTAGTGAGAATCCTAACATCCATTTAGATCTATCACATAGATCTAAAACCCTGGATCTAGGAGGTATCACCTTGATCCTATATAGAGAATCCATGTGATAAGAGGAGATTGACCGAGCGTAGCATATGAAACTCCTTCCCTATCAAGAGTATGTCATCAACGTACTAGACGATGATCACCACCATACTCCCTACTCCCCTTTTGTATATATAAGGTTCATCTACCATTTCATTGAAGTCAAACTCTTTGACTACCACATCAAAATAGATGTTCCATCTCCGCAATGCCTGCTTTAAACTGTAAAGCAACTTGCACACGTTTCCGCTGCTCCCACTGTCAACGAAGCCTTCTGGCTATGTACTTATAGACGCTTTCTTCTAAATCACTATTTAGAACAGCGGTCATGATACCCAACCGCCAGATATCATAGTCATGGTATGTAGCAGTGGCAAGTAGGATCCGGATGGACTTAAACATAGGCACTTAGAAAAGGTTTCATCATATGCCACACCTGGTCGATGACGCAAACCTTTAACAAGTCTAGCTTTGAAAGTCTCAACTTTTACATGTACACCAAGTAATCTTCTCAAGTTATACTTGCTCCTGATGGGGATTTAACCCTTAAGATAAAGCAACCAAAGTCCATACTTTGTTGGTGTATATGGATTCCATCTCAGATCGCTTAGCATCCAGCCATTCTTATAGAGTCCCCACTCTTGATGGCCTGCTCAAAACTAGTTGGTTCATCATCACATGATGCAATCCTCGCTCCCACTGTCATAGAGAAAACCGAAGTATCTCTCAGGTGGATGAGGAACCCTACCAGATCGGCGGAGAGGCTGAGGTTCGTTGGGAGCTATTGAATCCTCCGGCTCTACCAAATCATCAGCTGTAGTTTGTATAGCTGGAACTCCTTCCAGTTCTACCTCATGACAACTAATTTGTTTCCAAAATAAATTCCTTTTCCTAAAAAGGTGGCATGCCGAGAAACAAAACACCTTTTGTTCCTCGGTGTGGTAGAAGATATTCCCTTGCAAATGCTTGGGATATCCAACAAACTTCCACAGAACTGACCATTCCTCGAGCTTGTCCGGATTTTGCTTTTAGACATAGGCCAAACAACCCCAAATCTTGACATACTTAAGAGATGGGCTCTTCCCGTACCATATCTCATATGGAGTGGTAGGCACTTGATTTGGTTGGAACGCAATTCAATAGGTATGCAGCTTCTAAAGTGCATAACCCCCAAAAGGAAATAGGCAACTCAGTAATACTTATCATAGAGCGCACCATATCTCATAGGGTGCAATTGCTCCGCCCCGATACACCGTTGTGCCGTGGTGTATACGAAGGAGTAATCCTGAGAGAGAATCTCATTCTACTTTAGAATAGTCCAGGAATTCCGTGCACAAGTATTCTCCTCCCTGATCACATCAATGGACATAATACTTATACCCGTTTTGGTTCTCTACTTCTAAATTATATTGTTTGAATATCTCAAAAGGTTCAGCTTGCGTTTCTACAGGAACATATGTCCGAATCTTGAGAACATCAGTGAATGTAATGAAGTACAAAGAACCAGACCTGGCATGTGTAGACTGGGGACCTACATACATCATCATGTATCAATCCCAAGAGTTCACTAACTCTTTCTCTGTTTCCAGTAAACGGAGCTATGGTCATCTTATCTCTGTGGCATGACTGGCAAGTTTCATAAGATGTAAATTCAAACTGATTTAAATATGCATCTTTATGTAACTTCAGCTAGTCGGGTCGCATTGATATGACCTAGTCTACAATGCCTCAAAAGGATTCGTTCATTTCTGAACTCTTCCTTTTATGTGTGTTTGTACGTTAAGAACTGTAGTTTGATTTAGAACGTATATGCTTTTAGATAACGTGCCTGAACCGATCAACTCTTGATATAGGAAATGCTCAAAACATTATCCAACAATACAAAATTATATCCTTCTTTACTAAATAAAGAGACTGATATGATATTGTATATCAGGTTCGGTATCTAATAACATTCGTTTAGAATCAATGTATTCCGTTAATACAGGGTGATAACTACCGACAACTTGGCTGCAACAATTGCACCGTTTCCAACTCTTGAAATTTTATCACCCGTTCTCAGTTATCTACCTATCTGTAGCCCATGTAACAGATTACATATGTGGGATCCTGATCCGGTATCTCATACCCAGGACGTAGAAAATACTGAGAAACAGTTCTCGGTAATGAACATACCCGAAAAAGATGCATTAGTATGCACTTTCTTCGTTTGGGCGGTAGGGGAATCCTGGTAATCCCTTATTTCCTGCTCGATCTTATAACAATTATAAGTTGGAGCGAGACCAATGTTCCCCAGCACAGTATAACAAGCGGGTTCAGTCAATACATCTATATTATTATCTTGATTAAGGCGTGACATGGTCTCTACCTGGAGAGAGAGAGACAAAACACTCTGCGTGCGCTCTTGCAAGATCAGATTGGTTATTATTTTATCTAATCAGAATGGCTCCCACTGTTTTTATCAAATCTTCCTTCAAACCCTAAAAGGAAAGACTAGCCGGGATTAATTACACCCTACAAGTTCGCCAATCTTTCAGCCAGGCCAGTGCCGGTGCTTTGAGGGAGGTTCCCCGTGCTTTCGCACGGACCTAATTAAAATAAACCTCATTTTCCTAGAGGCGTAACCGCGTTGACATCTTTCTAGACACCTACTTGATCGGCTAATTGTAATGTGTAAAACACTCCTTGGAGCAACAATTACTCGCAGTAGGTATCGGGATCCAACTATCTCATAGAAGGTATGCAATCTCATTGCAAATTTCAACACTTTAAATTCCCGATAATTTTGCCCCTAGCGTGCTATGACCTTGATGAAAGCCAACAAACCAAAGTCCGCTAGTCAAGTTCAACCCGTACATTTCTTGATTGAATTAAACCCACTCGCACGATCCTTGACGAAAGCCAACAAAGCCGCACGACTACCCTAATCCAATCGCATCATATGCTTATGCAGATAAGCAAAAATAGCTACCGCACACTACGCCTTGACGAAAGCCAACAAACGTAGCACGAATACTATAAAGTACTTATCTGAAATGACGGAGGGCTATGACAGGTTTTTCAGAAAACCTATTGTGTAATGAACTTGATATCATTGTAGAATCAAATGATTTAAAATGGAGTGTTTTTTAGGCTTTTGCTAGTTTCGCTAAAGAGGTCACTCCCGGTGAAGGGATCTCGGCACTTTCCTCATCGAATGAGGTGAAGGATATATCATATATATCACTATGCAAAGCAAGAAATAGAAAAAAAATCAAAAGACAAAACCGAGGGTTGTAGCATCTTCTAGTTATTGCTAAAGGGGTCACTCCCGGTGAAGGGATCTCAGCCCTTTCCTTATCGAATAAGGTGTAGGATGTTCTACAAGGAACACCGCTATGCAAAGCAAGAACTGTAGCTACCTGTTTTTGAAAATTTGATTACACAACATCTTTTAGGTTTCTTTTCTTTCATTAATCACATTAATGAAGTCCCATCATTTAAGTCACCTAAACATCACAGATGAATACAATGTACGCTTATGACATCCGCATTCGCCTCGATGTCCCATCGTGCACGGTTAGGTTAGGTAACTAACGGCAGAGTGGGGCAATGCTAGCGCGGGTGTAAAATATAAGCAACGTCTATATAATATATCATATATACTATATATAGTATCCATCTGAACATATCAAATGATCACAACACAGATATCGCAGCAGAAGAAACATATGAAATATTGAATATACTAGGAGGTCCGTGTTTTATTTTGAGCCTCTATAAAACACGGATTCCACTGTCGCGATGAATATCCAAACTCACATCCCTAGACCCCTACGAGAGCGGAAAACAACCCAACCAATTCTAAAGTTAGGAGACCCGGACTCGGCTTCTCGAGTTGGTCTCCCACTGGACTCCAGAACCCGGTTACTTATGCTCTCCTCCTTGGGTCTATCCTAATGCGGAAAAGTAAATAATATACAATGGTGACATCAACCTCAACCCGGAAGTGCCCTAATAAAAGAATATTACATACATTTAATTTTACATGAATGAAAATAAAAACTCTCATCTCACATAAAACTCCCGGCTATTCAAAACGCGACGATACAATATAACATATCCAGCAACACATAACATCACATGTCATCAACGTAAGTAAATATGCGCATCCCAATTGTCGTTGACATATAGCAACGAAACCGGTGCTACACCACATATTACACTTACGGTCGCAGAAAAGAAACTGTAAAAGTACAACATTTGGAATCCACAAACACCTTAGACATCATAAATCCGAAATATCACATACTTCGCATTTCATGCCTAACAGTATGAATTCCACATATTGTATAACATTACAGAAAAACTAGACAATGTTAAACATTCCAATCGAATCATCGAACACCCAAGATTACCCAGAAAGCTCAACACTTGAGCGTAGGGTTCCCATCGATGGCAGCAAGATTTCGAGAGGCATCTTCCATGCCATTTTAAAAAATTTGCCATTAAAAGAAACTCTATACTAGAATATATAATACGGAAACATAGCAAACCATTTACTATCTAAGTGAAAAAGGAAATACAACCTTTGTAGATCGGTCCTTCACTTCATAAGCACCTTATAGTAGTCCCTTCGCTGCGATCATGATGCTCCCGGACTCTCGGACGGCTCCATGAGAAGATAGCAACGGTCTTGCTTGAAGTCTTCGAGGCCGAAGATGATCTACGTCGAGGGATTACTAACTCAAGCTACCACTTCACCAAAGTGAAGCAAACACCCTATACTAAAGTGCTAGTCTAGTAGAGGATGGTGAAATAGGAAATGGGTTCTCTTTAGATTTATTTTTCTCACAATATTTCACTCTCTTTATCAAACCCTAGCAAGCTTTTGAAGGAGGAAGAAGATGAGCTCAATAAAAATGAGAATGGAAACTAATCAAGAGAGTGACCTAACCATAGGTGAGTGGGTATCATCTACTAACTCATGTAGAGACATAACCATGGCTAATTATAGTGGTTAGATTAATTAATATCTTAAGTAAAAGAAAACTAGTGGACTAAGTCAATGCAACCATAAGCTTCATGCATGTGAGCTCATCATCCACTCTTTAAATATAAAAACCTAACACTATAATTAGTATGGTATAAGTCTTATACACCCATGTAAGTTGTATCAACAACCATGATACAAAATGAACAGAAATAAATATATATCACATATATATTAAGTTGTGCACAAGTGAGAAAAACAAATGCTTAAGTGAACCAATGTTAGTTAATGTAAATTAGTATATCACATATACAATTATACACTAAATTATTAAATCAACACTTGACTTAATAATCCGGTTTTATCACATATGACCGACTAACATCCAAAGTATCGACTTATCGAATCAACACTTGATTCGACAGCCCGGCTATATCACATATAACCGACCGATACAAAAAGTCGCGAAAATAGAATACGGTATCACATACATGCATTATTCTCGGTCCCCGCGCATAACATAAATGCGCTCCTATTTCGTTTTTTCTGAGCCAGTAAAACCTCTATGTAGGACTCTAAAGACTCGTCAATACGCCGGCAGTAGGTGATGATCATATCAAGCACCCATAAGCCGCCAGCGGTACTAGCTAGACGTAACGGCTACCCGGGTATTAAGCGATCAGAAGATCAGCAAGCAAGCCCGCTCTAACTCCTGCAAAAGCCTGACAGTGACACTACCGTAATGTCCAGTCTCCTCGTCTGATATGTCGCATATCAAGTCTAAGGGTGGTAAACGTCAGACCCCAATAACCGTTAAGTCATGCCGATATGATGCTCATAACTGGTCGAGAAACTACTGGTAACACTTACCAGTAAATCTTTAAACAAGCCCGGGTCAGGGACTTCTCTGTTATGGCCAATCGAGCACAGAGCAACATCAATCCCCAGTACCGGGAGAGACGAATCCCCTCCTATCGCTCATTGCCTCCATGTGACTCGAGACTGTACCCAAAAACCACCGTTTTGCACGCCCTTTTGGACGTGGTAAGGAGGAAATCAAAGCACAGTGGGAATCACACAAGACTCTATGGCGATCTCGGGTCTACAGACTAACATGTACCAGTGTCACCAGAGAACTGCCATCTGACGTGAGGTATAATACCATCTGGGAGTTCTCCGCGAGTCCGTCTAGTGTACCCAGTCTCCACCGAGCACCCGTATATCATCTCTGATGTCAAATACCAGAGTAGACTAGCGTAACAGAGAGAAAATCAGTATCGATAACACCCACGACTAGGGACCTTAAAGGATGTACTTATGGACTACCATGGCCCCACTAGTACAATCTGCATCATAATCCGGGTAGTCAAGTACACATCCTAAGGGCTTTACCAACATGTAACAGAGAGACAATCAGTGGACACATTAAGGTAAAGAGTAACCAGATAGCATACTATCATATCGAGCAGGAAAGTCCTCCCTATATATGTCCAAGCATCCACTACAGTATACATCTCATGTATAGTAATGGCCTCTAGGGCATACATATAACTAACAGCAACATCACAGAATCTCATCCAACAATACAGAATGGTGGATAATCTTGGAGCCCGGGGTTTCATTTGAGCCGCAAATGAAACCCGACGTTCCCGGTTGTGTGGATAGCCTGTGCAATAAAAACCTGGACCCCTACGAGCGCGGTAAGTTACCCGCCAATCCCAGAAGTGAGGCAACCCCTTCAACAAAGTGAATGGGCCACCCAGCACTTCACGGAATCCGGTAACTTGGACGCCCCTCCGTGGGTCATCCTATACCCCCTACGAGTGCGGTGAATAGCCTGCCAATTCTAGAATGAATCCCCTTCCGTCTCAATGCCATTAGATGCGGGCTTGTTGCCTTCTAGAATCCCGGCTATTCGTGCACCATACCGTGGGAAAATCCTAGTACAGAAAAGAAAAATAATATGTACAATGGTGACATCGACCTTAACCCAGTCATGCCCCAAACAAATAAAATGCATCACGACAAATACAGCAGTCCACACGTTGGACGCTCGCCCCGCAATAACAAATGTACAAATGAATCTTAACTGTACAACTAACATTGCACCACAAGCTATCCACCATGACTATCCAACCACAACCACAGCACAAGCACAGAACATCAACGTGAATGTCATGTTTGCAAACCACTCTAAAAGAGCATATAGCAATTAGACGAGTTATACCGATCGAATGACATTCACGGTCGCAGATAGTAATGTATGTACTGAAACTTAACGCATTTCAAATTTCGATTGACAAAAAACTTTTCGTATAGGCCCCAAGTGCAATCTAGTACTCTAACAAATCTGGGCCAGAAACTAAATATACCAGAAATCATTTTTCCAAATATTACAACACTACAGGAAATTTTGCCCACAAAAGATACAATTCCGCCGCGCAACTGCGGCCAATAAGACTATTATGCCGCGGTTCCGCGATGGTACTAGGGTTTTAGGTGCTTAAATTTCTTGTAAATTCCTAATACACCCTGCACGTATTTTTAAGACATATAAAATGATTTTTTGAACACGTTTAAAAATCGGCAGAAACATAAATTTTGAAAACGTGATTTCGGAAAGTTTTTTCGATCGATCTTTTAAGCATGTTAGAACTAGCTAGTTTAGGTTTTATGGGTTGGCTCTGATACCATGAAAGGTTATGCTAACACCCTAGCTATTATCCCTGGCCAATTGCGGAACAAATTTTTTTTTGACGATCAAAACTTGGCCCTAGAATAACCATAAACCGGATCTACCATAAACCTAACTAGCTACAAAGAAGCTATCTATTATGAAAAGAGTATATACCAAGGAGCTCGAGTCCTTCGGATCTTCACTCCACTCTTTTAGCATGCTCCTAGTGGCTTCCATGATCGAGCTTGATCAATGGCTTCCTCACGTCAAAGATGATCCACCCGAGAGTGTCTACTTTGAGCTCCTACCTCTAAACCGAGATAATTAGGTCACTTAGTTTGCTAATCTAAGTAGCCTAGGTGATGTAGAGAGTGATGATGGATTAATTGGTCTCAAGAACCCTAGGTTTCTCAACACATAAGACTATTAGGGTTTGAGGTAAAAGAAGAGAAGCTTGGAGGAGATGAAAGTGTTGTAGAGAGCAGCATAAGAAAACTCAAGTGAAGAAAGGCTAAGTCTTTTGACTAATAAAGAAAGCATGCCAAAGATAATAATAAAAAATAATCTTCACCAAAAAATTTCTAGATATTTTCTACAAAATATCTAGATGCCACCTTGCCTCAATAGTAACTCATGACTCACCAAGTGAGTCAACAATTAGCCATGCTTCACTTAAAAAAGTCAACACCTCATACCTCCACCTCATTAACCATTTAACTAAATGGTTAAAAAAAATAATGAGGTTTCTTCTTCTAGAAGCACTCTTGTAACAAATTACAAGAATACACCTCACCGTATATACATACCCGTATCCATATTCCGAAAAACAAGAATACAAAAGAGACGAAAATAATCCAACAATGTAATACTAGGATCCGTCTTAAACCAAAGCCCGCTAGTATAATCTGCCCGAACATCATACATTCACAAATACACGTATGTGATCGAACCCTGCTGTAAAACCATACGGCCACAACATCGTTTCGCCCGAAGCAGAGAAACCCTCTGTGTGGGACTCTAAAGACTCGACAGTACGCCGGCAGTGCGTTACTGGATAAATCCATAACCACAAGCTTGTTAGCGGCACTAGCTGTACGTAACGGCTACCTGGGTACCTGTCAAAAAGGAAAGCCGACGAGCAAACTCATCCGGATCCCAACTGAGCCTATCCGTGGCAATATCCGTACAGTCCGCTCTTTTCATCTAAGAGTATCGTATATTGGGTCTAGGGGGTGGTATACGTCAGACCCAAATAACCCGATATTCATGCTGATGTGGCTCAGGACCAATCCGGGAAACTACTGTTCAACCTATCAATAAATCCCAACTGCATTGGCCAAGGTCTTATGGTCCTGATCAGTCGAACACACGGTGCGATATCGACTCCCAATACCGGGAGAGACGAATCCCCAACAATCACTCACTGCCTCTATGTGGCTCGGGACTGTACCCAACCAAAACCTATTTGCATGACTCAGTAGAGCCGTAATAAGGTAGTGATCAAAGCACAGTGGGAACTCACACGAGAAAAATGACGATCTCAGGTCCGAAGACTAACTTGTACACATGTCACCTGAGAACTTCCATCTCACGATAGGTATAGTACCATCTGGAAGTTCTCCGTGAGTCCGTCTAGTGTGCTCACACCCAGTGAGCACCTGTATACGATCTTAGGTACATCTGACCAATGGTTGCGGGACCAACCATTGCCCCTTGTCGGGGTTAGAAACGTATACACTAGTCTACTCTGGAGTATCAATGCCCAATCTCGATACTCACGCGACGAGGCACCATTTAAGGATGTGCTTATAGACTACCATGCTGCCACAAGTATGATCGCCATCACAACGCAGGTAGTCAAGTAAGATCCTACGGGCTTTATCATCATGTAACCGCAATATGTAATAATGTGTATAACATATGCCATGTTAAGATAAAGTCAAACCATAATAGTATACTACTATATCAAGTCTTTATCAATATGTGCAAGATGGATAAAGCATCAATAAAAATAAATACACATATCCTGATAAAAGACAACTGAAACAATATACTATATAACTGAGCAAGAATGTCATGTACATACATATCCCCAGCATCCACATGTATACATATACAATAATGGCCTCTAGGGCATACATATCCAACATATACATGTTTTACATTAGCTGTTATGATCTCGTCTGCTAGGACACACGCACCATTACCGATGATGCGTATGTTGCACGTACACTTGCTTACCGGCTCACATACATCATCATCGGTAATTGCCATGTCACGTACACATTAGAAAACGTTACTTCACTTGTATAACCTGCTAGCTGGTAGTTTATTCATATTGTTAGTATTCTTGCTCTCACATGCTAGTTTAGATATTACATTCCTTACTTAGATGCCGCATGCATTTTCATACATATATTCTGTTTTAGGCACTGTAAGATGGGCTCTGTGCCGATATTCATGATTCATTTCTAGCTCATGATTATGAGATTCCGATTTCATGAGATTCTGGATTTGGGAAACCGTATGTGAATTTGAAAACTTATGCTCCTTTAAAATGAAAAATGTGGTTTTCCTTGATATGATATGTGGCGTCCACCATGAGATTTCTCGGTTCTGGAGCATATATGATATATGATTACCCGCCATGAGGAGCGAGGAGACACCGTTTGCAGGTACATGGTAGACCCGATGCGGTACCCCGGGGCAAGAAGGCCATATTGAGATTAAGACGTTGAGCCTGGCAGGAGAGCACTACCGACCGGTGATATTTGGCTCGGCGGACATTCGGAGGATACTGACCACAGTCGTGAGATTAGATGATTTGGGGCCGATCCGAACAGACGGAGCTCGAGATATGAGGATTTTGTGTCGCATATAGACAAGATTTTCATTTCGAGTGTCGATACTTGGCACTCAGGTTTTTTCATGATTTTGTGTGTCGTTGCTGGACAGACGTTGTATGATGCATTCATACATAATATACATGACATGTAGTTACTTTGTGGCATGGACACGAATACTTGATTTACTTTTACACTCATACATACATTACATATGACATGGTATTACTATATGACCTAGGAGATCGTTATTCATGCGATTTCTACTCGGTGATGTCTTATACTCACGAGTTGGCAACTCACCCCCGTTGTGCCACAGTATTCTTGCGGGTTTTGCCACACGGGTTCCTTTGCAACTTGTTGGCACACCACTTCCTTTAGGGTGATTGCATTGATAGGTGGGATACATTGCATCGTGACCACCATTATATACTTGTATATTTCTTTCAGTTGTATCTAGATAAAAGCTCCATCAACCAGACTATGTATATTTGTAGACTTATAAACACCGTTTTTATATTCTTTCGGCCTTAAATTCATGCTCATGTATATATTCTTTATGCTAATTTTTTGATGATGCATGTTTTCTTTATTTCTTTCTGAGTTTTGATCCTCGCCTTCGGCATTGTATATTTATATTACTTGCATGGTTGTTTCCGCCAAATTGGTAAAGAGCTAGCTCCCGCTTGGGGATGCCTTTTATTATTATTACTTGTATATGTTTTCGGGCTAAAATATACAAAAGAGGTGACGCCGAAGTTTTCAATGATGAAACATGTTTTCAAGATAGCTACAAAACCATGTTTTCATATTATATTACCTATGTCTTTAAAGAAAGAACCCGATTTCATTAAACCTTATTTCAAAACTTCACCTCCACTATTTTCCCTAAAAAGGTTTAGATTTCTGGGCCTTTGGCTTACTTGATTTAGGTGGGGCCCTATAGACTTCACATGATTCAAGTGCCAGTAACATGCTTTTTCCGGGTCATGACAAAGTTGGTATCAGAACGTTAGGTTTAACCTTGGTTCGAGTCTAGGTTTGCCTATACGGAGTATAGGACATATATATATATATATATATATATATATATATATATATATATATTCGGGACCTAGGCTTGACCTTGCGGAACTTAGACTTAACCGAGGGGGTATTAAACCCAAACATTAGTCGCGTAGGTAGACCTTGGTTGATGGAGTAGGTGACTTAAGTAGAGTGACGTACCGTATGTATGTTCCGCGGCATACTTACTATACGCTACTCCGCTCAAGTAGCCTTAGGATGTACATTTCTTATGCATTGTATTTCTATTCGTTCCTATGATATATCCTTATAGATGTCGGATCGTGGTTTCTCTTACCTTGACTACACGAGCAAAGAGAGCTGCGGCTAGAGATGCGGTCAGAGCGAACTCGTTATGGACGATGACTGACCTGGATGTATTCCGGTGATACATGTACACACTGATTTATTGTTTTATTGAGATTTCTTGTTGACACGAGCGTCCAAGATCTACACCAGATGATCGGGCCATTTCTAGGGGCTAGCCAGATAGCAAAGATTATTAAGGTACCGTCTACTCCAGATGATTGAGGCATTGTCTACCTTGCGGACAGATGAGACAGTTGTAGCTGAGATTGATAAGATACCGCCCCTAGACCATTGAAACTGATGCAGCATGAGGCTATACTCGGGGATGCGAAAGAAGATCACTAGTCACCCTTAGATAAGATTAGGACCTTTTGTTCGTTGGATGCTTCGATGCGAGGTTATCAATTGAATAAATTCAACTAGAAGAGGCACTCACACAGACGTGCTGTGAGTCGATCAAGGAAGGACATTGTTGTTGGATGCCCCGATGTAAGATCGGTAAGTTGATCAGCTTCGGATAGAAGGACCACACACAGACGTGTTGTGAGTCGATCGAGAATGGACGAATGAAGCATATTCCTCCGATGACTTGGACGAGTTCCCGAGGATGTAATTGTTCAGATGTCTTCTATAGGATATTAGAGATGCTGAGTTCGTAGCTTCGAAAAAGAGACTCTAGATACAAGTACAACCAGTTGAAGCGCAGTCCAAACAGCTACGAGGAGATGATTCTTAATTGGTCCCTATCGAAGGAAAGCGGAGTAAGAGGTTCGTGCGAGATCGTAATGATTTTTTGTTCCACTCCGTTGATGCCAATGTAAGTTTACAGCAGTGCCCCGGCCGTCAATCCGAAACCATATGCGGAACAAAAACTTTTTAAATGGGCGCTATCGTAACCCTAAAACCCGGATCCTTCCATTAACCGTAAACTAGTAAACTATAAAAGAATTTGGAGAGATTATACCGATCGATCCGTGTCCTTCGGTCTTCAATCTCTGCACCAAGCTCCTCGCTGCTGCGCCGATGAAGTTCGCTCTCTGATCTCGCTCGTTGAAGTGGCTCCACGTCGAGGATTCTTTATACGGGCTCCCGCTTCAAACCGAAGCAGCTCGAACATGAAGTTTCCTAGCCGACATGTCCAAGATGAAGTAGAGATGGTGTGTGAATACTTTGTCTCAAAGCACCCAAGGAATTGGGTGGAGATAAATGAAGTTGCCATGTGAAGTGTGAGCAAATGTGAGGCTAAAGAATTTTTCTTGTGGAAAAAAATGGGGTCGGCCAAAAAAAACAGAGTGGGTAAAAATGGGGCTCGGCCAAGGCATTGGAAAAAATGCTCTCTAGAAAACTCCTGTTGATGAAGTGTGTGAAGAATAAATTAATGCCCCCTAGAAAATCAATCCCTTCACCAATGAATGCACAGCACACTCAAAACCCCTCTCAAAATATCCACTGCCACCTACCCAAAAAAATTCACAATCTTGACAAACCCAATTAATACAAGAAAATATCCTACCCACTCCAATACACCTCACCAAAACAAAAGCCCAAGCCCAATAAAAACTCCCAGCTTCGAAATAGAACAGCATAGGAAAAAATACCACGCTCACATTTCAAACTATTAATTAAACATTAAAACTTAATGTTTAATAACAAAACAAGAAATGACAATTTCAAAAGTAAACCTGTAACGAATTACAAGAATACCCATCATCTGTATATACATACCTGTATCCGTATTCCGACAGAATACGAATACTACGAGACTAAAATATTCCAACACAATATAATACTAGGATCTGGCTTAAACCAAAGCCCACTAGTATTATCCATTCGAATCATGACACGTGCACAAGTGCACGTGTATGTTCGAACCCTGCCATAAAACCATACGGCCTCTACAACGTTTCTCCCGAACTTGGGAAACCCTTTGTGTGGGACTCTAAAGACTCGTCGATACACTAGCAGTGGGTTTAACCACAAGCACGTCGGTGGAACAAGCTGTGCGTAACGGCTGTCCAGGTATTGAGCAAAAGAGAGGCTGACGAGCGAACGCATCCTGAAACCCTACTGAACCTGTCGGTGACAATATCCGTACAGTCCGGTCCGTTCGTCTATAAGTATCTGTCACGAACCAAAATAGCACGTGACTGGCCTTGAATCATATGAAGTCTATAGGACCCTATCTAATTCAAGTAAGCTAAAATCTCAGAAATCTAAAACCATTTTTAAGGAGTAAATGAGGAAAATTAATTTTTAAGAAGTAAGGAAAACGTGTTTTCAAAGCAAGGTTTTTAAATAAGTAAGCCGAATATGCATTTTTAAATTCTAAAGTCTTTTCTAAAAATTTCGGCAGAGTTTCCTTTGTAAATACTGGCCCCAAACGGGGTACAACATGAATAATATATATACAATGAAAAAAGGAATCCCCAAGCGGGAGCAAGCTCTTCGTCAATCGACGGTCACAACCACGCAAGCAGTATAATATACAACGCCGAATGGTGAGGATCAAAACTCAAAAAGGAAACTCAAAATCAGCATGAAAACCATAATACTACAACGCGCGACTCTAAGGTCGAAATAATACACAACTGGTTTTCTAAGTATGAAACAATATACATGTTTGGTTGATGGAATTACTAGATACAACTGAATAATGCATGTACAATGGTGGTTCTGATGCAAAAGAACCTACCTACCAAAGCAAATCACCCGTAAGTGGAGCAGTGTGCCAGAAAAGCCGCAACGAAACCTGTACGGCAAAACCAGCAAGAACTGTGGCACAACAGGGGTGAGTTGCCAACTCGTGAATAGAAAACAACACAAAGTAGAAATCGTATGTATGACACAATCCTATGTCAATACGATCAGATATATATATATATATATATATATATATATATAAAAACCTCAAATGAATAAGTCTGAAGCATGATAAGGTAGCAATGTACATCTATACATGAGTGTAGTGCCAAGTGCTCGTGCCAGTGCCTCAGGTAATAACATATCATAAATATGAGGTATGATCAATGTCGACTATATCATGAAGTCTATGAATATGTGGATATCATCCAACTATGTGATCAATGTCATCAATGTCAACTATATGTATGTGGATATTGTCCACGTGTCACCCAATGACAATAAGCATCATGGATGTAAATATCATAAACATATGCATGGAAGTATGAGGATGTAAATCAACATGTGTCGCTCACGACATATCAAAATCACGGAACCTGAGTGTCAAGCATCGACACTCGAAAACATCATGAAACTTGTGCCTAGCATCGGCACGTAAATCCTCATATACATAGGGCTCCGTCAGTCCGTATTGGCCCGTCTCATCTCTCAACTCCGGTCGGTATCCCCCAGATATCCGCCGAGCTCAAAATAATCACCAGTAGGTAGTACTCCCCTACCAGGCTCACCGTCTAACATATACGAGTCTTCTTTCCCCGGGGTACCTCACCGGGTCTACCTTCTACCCGCAATCGGTGCCTACAACTCCTCGAATCAGGTATACTCACACAAGCTCTCAGGAACCGAGAAAACTCATGGTGGACGCACTGAAATATCATATCAAGAGAAACCGGGTTTTTAAAACAGTGCGTATTTTCTTAAAATAATACCACGGTTCTCAAATCCAGAAATCCCATAAATCCAACTCAATGCGTAAATCCATGCAATGTGTCGTATGGTACTATGAGTAAAAGGGGAAAACCACTTTTTAAAAGAATCCAGTTTTGAAAATATCTCATGCGGTCCCTATTTTCTTGAAATCAAGTCAATATCATCCATGTATGTAACATGTGTATGTATGTAGGTATGGATGTGCAAATGGATATGTACGCGAATATGAGTGTAGCACTACTATGAAAATACAGTGTACATGTGCGCAAGTAGGGATATATCAATATATATGTGCACTGGTATGAATATACAGTGTGCATGTGCGCAAGTATGAAGATATCAATATATGTGTGCACTGTATGAATATACAGTGTGCATGTGCGCAAGTATGTAGATATCAATATGTAAGTACACAAGTATGCCATGCAAAGGATCATATCCTGAATGCAACAGTAAGAATATGCGGCAAATGAATAATAAACACAACAGTGTAGCATCTACATCAATGTATCCATGTCATATTGTTTTGCCATTTGAAAGAAGAAAAATCGGGGTTTTTAGGAAAATAAGGGCTACGGTGTTTTTAAGAAAAGATGCGTCTTTTGAAAATATCCGTAGAACCCCTTTTCCTGTCTTTAAAATACTCCCGATTTGTTAGTTTTTGAAATAGGTATGACATCGTCCTAGCCTAACATCTACTAGCAAAACTAAAGCTCTAACTAACAAGTCAATCGGGAGGGGTATGGAAACCACCTAAATCTGAGTCGATATATATATATATATATATATATATATATAATAGTCAGTGATCCCGCCTCAAAGGTACCGCATACGATACAATATCATATGGCATCCTCGAGTCATGAGTCCGGATCTATCATCAATATAAAGCTCGTACGGTAAATCATCGTACGGCATCCCAAAAGCTGGGTACGTGTCAATATCACATTCATCTCATCAATTATCTGGTATCCTTATCATCATATCTCATGATCTGGGGTACTGATCTAAGTCTAGTACAAATCGATACCATCTATGTAAATATAAATGCGTGTGTGAAACACACGTCCAAAGGCCCGCTACAATCTCATGTCGTATCCCAAATACGAATCACATTACATCACCGATCTCATGGCACTATGCCCAATCTCATCGACTCATCTCCAAATATCATACACTATCCTCATCATCCAGGTATAAGTATAACAAGCAAGCATGTGTGTGTGGGTGGGTGTAAACCTTTTCTAGGGTTCGCAACTAGGAAACTATACTAGTTTACTTCTAAACCCTAATCTATCCATAGTACACATAATCACATCTAGAATATCCATATCACACTTAACGCTATCATAATTATATATATAGTATATACATAGTACACTAAATATCGAACTGCGGGGGTGCTATACGCCATCCACCTGACTTCCCCCGTAGATATAATCTACTCACCTTGCATCCTCCGTGTCAGTGTCGATATCGCCTTCATCTTCTTCCTCGTATGAAGCCCTCGAGAAGCTACCTACAAGATAGGACAATCGCAACGCACATTAACATCACATCGTAAAACCAAAACGACACGCTAAGGCCTATAGGTTAGAACCTATGGACCATGCTTTCAAAACCATCAAACAATCCTCGATATCGTCGTACAAACGTCAAGTGATCGAGGTAAATCACAAATACACAAATCCAGAATTTAAAACATGCAAAACGAAACTCCGAATCAAAACAGTAATTTAGGAAAAAGGTCCCAGATTCTACCCTAGGTCAAATCAGACAATTTTTCATATACCAAGGGTCTATTTTACTGATGAGGGGACCGCAAAACCAACACGAACCAATTTCACCCTGGTCTGGCCGCAATTTGCGGCCAGAATGATTAAATTTGCGGCCATGGTTGAGGGTTAGGGGCCAGTGCTTTGGTGGTAGCTTCCTAGGTGCCTGCATGTATCACTGTCCTTGCAAAATAATTTTCAGAGTCTCGGGGTGATAGCAGATTCCATTTTACATCCACAGAATTCAGAATTTTTCGATATCGGCTTTTCTAAATCCGTATTCTGGAGTTCTAGTCTCTGGTTTAGGTCTTAATTCTAGCACTAGGGGGTTTGTGAGGCCTCTACTGAGCTAAATTGCCCATCACAACTCTTAATTTCTAATAACCCTAACTAGAATTCTTCTAAGTCCACAAAACCACTCGATATCAGTTCTAATCTAACATGGCGGTAAAAGTAATGGAAACACTAAGCTTATGGTTAAGAAAATACCTCATTTGGCAATTCAAGAAAATTCTTGAGTTGCCCCAAATGGCCAAAATCCATGCTTTCTTGGTCCAATGTGCTTCCCTTGAGCTTGTGCATCTTTTTAATGAAAAGGGCAATGGGTTTTGAGGTGTTTAGCATGAAGTTTTGGGGAGATGAAGAGGGGAGGGAGAAGGAGCAGTAGCAGCAACAATGGGGAAGAGAGGGGAGAGGAATGAGTGAGAATAATGATGGGGGATGGCTCAAGATAGGTCAACATAAACCCCTACCTTCCTCTCTCACCCATACCTATTTCTTTATTCTTTTTTTTTCTTTTCTTTTTTTTCTTTTCTTTTTTTTTCTTTTCTTTTCTTTTTTTTTTCTTTCTCTCTTCAATAGTAACTCTAAAATAACAAGCCATGCACCCAAAACATGTAGGAAAATGCAACAAGTGTTAAAGAAAAGATATGGTGCATGTTTTGCACAAAACAAGCTTAAACGCAATTAGCGTTTTTTAATCGCGATTAGCACTATATTAGCATATAATTAATCATAAAAACTTTAAAATGGCATAATTCACATAAAACACCCTCTTTTAAATAATTTCCATAATTTTCCAAATTTTTCCCCATTTATCGGTATTTAATTATACCGCTTTATTAAAATTTCAATATTTTATTATTAAATTATAAAAATTCCACAAAAATAATATATTATTTTTTTTAAAATGTTACAATCTTCCCCCCTTAAAGAAATTCGGTCCCCGAATTTAAATTTTAAACCCCCAAATTCTAAAACATTTCAATAAAAGTCCAAGTCGTCGGGGCTCCGAAATCATCAACACATAAAACGCATCATAGCGCAATGCATGCGCATGAACAATGAGCAGATAACTCAAAATCAAAACTCCGTGAAGCATCTCGCAATCATCGGAGTCATGGTAAAGATACGAAGGTCAAATTCAAAACAAAACCGATATGATATACATCTTAATTATACATGTAGATATCAAATCTATACATGTAAATAACTGAAAGAAATGCATGCCAAACCTTTTTAAGTCGTTGTGCGATGCACATAACACTGCACAGTGGCGGACGTCTATTGTAAGAAAATAATCATACATGTATACTTATCCTTGTTTAATATGTACGTCCCGCCGTTTTGAAAACAATTTAGAAGGGTTCCCTTGTTGTAAACGCGTCGTGTCATATCAGACACATAAGTAAATACTGAGACTATAGCTCTCTTTTTGGAAATCCCTTCAATAACTATCAATGCATGCAAAATATATCCAGGTACTGTCCTCTTACTAGTCTTGCTCAGTACAAAAACATATAGCAAATATCATAAAAACGTATTGCTCCATAAGAAATCAATCCCAAAATGTATATAAGAATACCCTGTGCGTCTGGTGCGCACGGAATGAAAATCCATATATGTGCCATACATGTGCACAGAAACAACATCGAAGTGCAACAGGTGTGCACAAAATATCTGCCAAGGGCAACGGGCGTGCCTGACAGCAACATCAGGTGCATCTGACGTGCACGAAGAATCCCGATTTAGTGCATCTGGTGTGCACCAAAATCACATCTCAAACATACGCTCAACATGCGCGAAATCCAAATCAGGTGCATCCGACATGCACGAATAAAATCTAAATCATGCGCATTCTGCATGCACGAAATCACGAAATCCAATATCAAGCGTCGAACATGCGCAAAATCCAAATCAAATGCACGGAGTGCAATAAATCAACATCAATATCAGAATCAAAATCGACGGTATACAATACGGCTCAATCAAATCAGGTATACCGCGGCATATAATCTCACAACCATGTGTATCGGCGTGCACAAATCAAATCTAAGCACAAAGGTGCATGAAAACTATGCTGAAAGCATAAGTCAAATCGCATGCATAACATAGGCATGAAATCAAAATCCATATCAATACACTACAAGCACATATAAGCTATACCGAGTGCATAAAAGCCAAATCGTGTGCATTCAATGTGCACAAAATCAACCCAATGGTAAGAAATCCATGAAGTCATAAGCATGTGCAATCAAGGCACAAAAACGATATCAGGTGCAATAACTGTGCAAAAATATGAATATCCAGTAGGTTCAACCATGGTGCATTGATTGAATGAATTTCTCATTGTGTAGTTGGAAAAATGTATATAAATCACAACCAAAAATATTTTGACCGCAATAAATAACGGTGTCGAATGTAGTGTGTTAGTATGTGCGGATCATCCACAGGAAAAGTGTAATCGTTCGTGTCTTGATTTAGATGAGTTGAAACATTAAAGGAAAGAAAAGAAACAATTCACGATTTTTAAATTGAAGTTCAAGAATTAGAAAAATCTAGCCTAAATCAAGAAACGATAAAATCAAGAATTGAGAATTTGTGATAATTTCCAAATCAAATATCAAGAATCGAAATGAGGCTCGTAGGAATCGATCGGATCTATAGATGTGATGAAATCTAGCGATTATGTATTCTTTTCCATCGATGAATTGATACTAGATCGATAATGATCAACGAGAATTAGGGATTTCTTGTGAAACTAGGGTTTCATCATTTTCCCTTGTTTCTTCGTCGATATCATTCACATTCTAGCCTCTAGTAATTCAAGAATCGATCGTGGATCCCTAATTTCAAGCGATCACAATCAAGAAAGCATCGCAACGAAACTAGGTCGTCGATTCTTCAATTTGCTAGGGTTTACAAAACTCGTAGGACTTAAGAATCGTTTTAAGATTTGTTACATCATCATTCTATTGATCGTCTCGACTCCTTAGGAGTGGAGTTATACTCAAACATCACAAAAAGAACCACAATCACAAATTGAGATCAAATCATGATGCAAGAATTTAAAAAAAGCAACATTACGGAATTTCACCTTTTATTTATCAACAATTCCGTTACAAATCGCTCAAGAACTACAAGAGGAAGAACTCGATCGTCGATTTGGCTTCGCTCGTCTCCTTGAGTCGCGGATCGGCTTAGATCACTTGCTCGATTGAAGATCGACTCCGCTCCTAAAAGGTTGAAGGCTTCTCGCTTGAATGTTACTCGGGATCTTGAATTTGGCTTGGATTTTGGATTAGGGTTTGAGGCACAAGTTGTGTCACTCAACTTGTGTTAGAAATGGGGGGATTAGAGATTAGCCATTAACCCTAGATCTAGACTCCTTTTTATAGACCTCAAAACCCTAGATCTAGGATTTCAAATTTCAAATTTCCCTCCAAAAGTTTGTTAAAGGGAGAGGCTTCTAGAAGTAGTTAGTTAGAGGGAGCTTCTAGAACTAGGTTGTTAGGAGGTTGATTAGCTGAATCAAGATTAGCTTGATTTAATGATCCTTGCTGATCTGGAGAAGCTTCTGGAGTTCTGTAGAAATTGTAGTGGTTGGAATGAATTCTGGAGCTGAACTGAAGAGTAATGAAGCAGAGCATTTTTGATGACGTATCACATCAACCGTGGATCCGCGGCAATAGTGGGTATAGGGCCGCGGATCCACGGTCCTTTGAGGGCCCCACTGCATGAAAATTCTTGATAATTCTTCTGCTGTGTTTGGGAGCATTTTCTGATGTGATGAATATTATAATTCCCTCTGTATAACTAACAGATCAAACATCTTAGACTTGGCGTAATTTTGATCAGTTCTTTGACAATTTTGGCTCGGTCCCTGAAATTTCCTGCACAGACTTCAAAACAAGTGTTGCGCTACAAGAATGATGCGATGCCATGATAAACAGTCAATTTCCCTAAAAATGCTGGTTTTAATATACAGTACAGGTAATTCAGTATTATACAGGTGTTTTGCTAATATGTGCAATATGAATACTGAACACCTATAGATGATTGCAAAAGATAGGGAAATTGCCGTGTTAAAAATGAAGTATTTTCGACTGATCAAATTCCCCCAAACTTATTTTCGGTCGTCTCGAGCGAACTGTTTTATTAAAAAGAGAAGGAAAAAATAAAGAAAGAGAAAAACTAACTAGCACACTTTCGTAGGCAACACAATTGCACTGAGCACGTGCAACAAGCCTTTAAACCTCTAGGTGTCCCTAATAGGAGGAGTGTTGTCTCCTGAGGGTTTTCAGCGGATTGCACCCACAAAATCCAATAATAAAAGGAAGATCATGAATATTACATTTAAAGAAAAGAATTGTAAAAGAAAAGCTTTGAAAATTAGGGTTTCCAACTAAGCTAGATTTTCGGTTGCCATGAGCCCTATCTTAATAGTCATGAAAAGATGTCAGAAATCACGTCTTCCCTAAATAAAACATCGTCTTATTCTTCATTCCTATCTTTCTTCCAAACATCGATCATATAACCCTACGTGTGTGTAAAGAACATCCCTACACCCGGAGAATTCAATTCAAGCTATCATACTCTTGTCCATCAGCCTCAGTACTTTTTAATTAATGAATATTTAGCTGAATTTGCTCACACACTTTCATGTGACCGTTAATACTTCTTGAGGTACTAACCGACCGATTACTCATGTGCTTGCTTATTTGGTGTTTTTCCTCGTCTTACACCACCTAAGGCTTAGCAGTGACTCCCAGACCAGTTGGCCTTAGGGCACTGGGTGAAGAGGCACCCTCGCTATATTTTTTTATTACTGCCTTGGCGATAACAAAACCTGTGTTCATTTTTCTCACCTTTTTATATTTTATTCATTTTTTTATTTCCTTCATACTTTGGCTTTTAGACAAGAGTATTTCAAGGTATCCTCTACTATCTCGAGTTTCAAAACGTGTGTAAGTGCGAATAGCAGTGTATCAACGTTCAAAATGTTTGGCTTCCAGAATGGGAACAATTTTTCAGACTTATTTTTATCCTCAGATTTGTGACTTCTTTCATCTTACTAACCCTTGGGAGAACGGCTCATAACTACTTATTACTAGTTCGTATAAGAAAACTTCTAATTTTCTTTGTTTTCTTAAATTTTTCCAATCTTTTGGATGTAATTTTTCACTATCTAATCTTTTATTATCTTATTTATGTACAAAATTTTTATTTTTTGGAATTTTTTAAATTTTGATAGGTTTTGAAAAATGTTTTGTGCTTATTCAAAGTATGATGCAAATGATGTGAAAATAAGCACAAACCTCCCCCAAACTTGTTTTCAACAGTGGCCTCACTGTTTCCATCTGCTAAATCTCGAAAAACCTATAAGCTTGGGAGGAATTAATTAGTGGGGGCAAAATATTTAAGTGAAGAACCTCCCCTAAACTTATTCTTGGCTCATCATTTTGTAAAAATTTTCTTTTCAAGAGCCAGAAAAAATGCCCCCCCCCCAAACTTGAGTTATGCAATGTTAATCTTTTGAAAATCACATGAAGGGGTCAAAAATCATTAGTCGATGCCCAGCTTTGCAAAGACCGAAGGTTAACAATAACCATTCAAAAATTTTATCAATGCAGTGCTCTGGTTGGTGGAAGAAGAAGTGGGGAAAGGGTAAGTGGTGGAATAGAATGTGGGTGCGTCTCATTTTGGAGAGACGATGCAGTGAATGTGATGGATTGCTCGCATTCTTTTTACAGTTCAAAAGAAGGGGTGGAGGTTTAATTTCATTGATTGGGACATGATTCATCACAACACCCGTGTCATTCAAAAATGCGATTTCATCAGCGAAGATCTCCTCAAAAGTTCCATCAATACCCCGATGAATAATGTCATCATAAAGCACGGGGTGATCTTCAGACACTAAAAACGGTTCATGATCAGTGATAATTGTTGACCCGGACATCTCGGTGGAAGAGTCCGTATGCGTTTGATACATAGTTGGGTCAAACAATAACGTATGAAAAGTGTCAAGATCAGTATCATGAGGATCATCAAATTCGCTGCTGTCGACATCCATTAAGTCGACAGAACAGACCTGAGCAGTAGGTTCGGAGGGTTCACTTCCCAACTTGTAAATGTTCAGTTCAATTGACCTATTCCCGAAGGATAGGGTCATAGAACCATTACGACAGTTGATGATAGCATTGGAAGTGACCAAAAAGGGGCGACCTAAAATCACCGGAATTTGATTCCGTGGGTTCGCTACATGTTCATATCAGATTTTTGCATTTTCATACCGCCCAATTTTTGTCACATTGCATATCGGTAGATACTCTTGAGCCGTGTTTGCTAGTCAATTGCAGGTTACAGGTTCTCGGTTCTAAAACGGTGAAATTCATGGAAAACACAACAAAATCCGGGTTCCTGCCAACCACTGAGAAAACACGGTCTCCGCTCTTCATCCGTAGGTTGCCAGATACCAGTTTAGGAAGACAAAACGTCAAATCAATGTCACTCTCATGCACAAGGCTCAATGGTAGCACAAAATCCAAGAGATCTACGCGGAGCTCGAGGCAATCATGACAAAATCTTGACAAAAAGTCCACCTTTCCCTCAACAGAAATTCTGGAAAAATCGTGGAGTCAAATTGAGAAAATATATGTACCAGAATAAAGCACACAGCAGATCAGGCCACCACAAAAAAGCACGAAGCCCAATTCCTCTAAACGGCCGCGGAACCGCGGCCAAAGTGGGGTCCAGGCCGCGGATCCGCGGCCGTTCTGGCGCCAAAACTGCAGGAATTTCTGGGGTAGAATTGTATTTTCGTGTGTGGTCTGGTGGTTGCCCTAGGGTTTCATTCTCTGGCCTATAAATAGCCCAGAACTTTGTGAAGGAAAGGGTCCATTCTTGTATTTCTTTTTGCTAGGTTTTAGTTTACATGTTCTTTTTCCTCTTCTCACCTCTTCTCCATTAAACTTGTAAGTGAGCTTTTGAGTGAAGAGTGATGAATAAAGAAGACCATTTTTATTATCATGCTTGTCTCTTTCTTTACTTGTTGTAATTTTTTGTAATTTTAATTGTTAAGTAGTTGTTGTTATTTGCTTGATTGTTTCTTTCTTCTCTCTTTTTCTTTATCATTCATACGACAATGATACTTACGCTCGATCCTCGCCAAGGTGAGGTCGCAAATAGTTAGTCGTATTCTTCTAATCTCCTTCTTTCTATCTTCCTCTTTTGCTTTGTTTTGTTTTTCCGTATTATGAAGTGTGAGTAGTTTTATACTTGTTAGGGTAGGATAAGGGAAGTTTGAGAGAAGGAAATCTCTCTCACTCTTTCCTTGCCCAACAACTTAAATCAACTCTCGTTAATTGAACCACAATCCGCTCCTTACGGCATCCTATCCTACATGATAGCGGTGATTCCGTAGTGAGACCGGTTGTGGTTGAATTAACCGGAGGTTATGGATAAGAGCCAAGAACGGACGGACAAGCACCAAAAGGAAGGACTATGCGTTGGAAAGCCTAGCTTATACTCGCTAGTTACTTCCTAGTCGTGCTAATCCCCGTTGTTGCCGATTACCGTAACACCGATATTAAGTGGGGCAACAAAAGATGTGGAGACTCCTAACTCAAACTAACCTAATCCTAACCCTAACAAGCTCTCTTTAAATATCAACTCAACACTTAGATAGTTACAAACAAAATCTGAACAACCGGACTTAACTCGTTAAAACACTTTGAAAAAGACTCCCATCTCCCTGCGGACGACCCGTACTCAACCGGCTAGCTACAAGCGAAACCGTCTTGATTGTGGTATTTAAAACTAAACTTGAACACGCACGTATTCTAACAATCACTACAGGCTGTGTATCAATTATAATAAAGTCCACAGGGAATACGATTTCCCCGATTTTTATTAACACGTCCTCTAGTTCACCCCTAGGTTTGGTGATTGATCGGTCAGCCATTTAGAGAGTTATGCTCGAGGGCTTTAACACTCCGATACCTAGTTGCTCATAAACCGAGTATGGAAGCAAGTTAACACTAGCGCCAAAGTCTAGTAGAGCACGGTTGATGTGTTTTTCCCCAATAGAAATGGAAATAGTAGGACAGCCAGGGTCCTTAGGTTTCCTCGGTACTTGTTGGGGGAAGCCGTGTCTACAGTCTTTGCAATGAATATCTTCTTAGGCACTTGAGTCTTCCTCTTCCTAGTGCACAAGTTCTTAAGAGTTTTCGCATAGGACGGAACTTGTTGGATGGCATCTAGGAGAGGGATATTGATGTTAACTTGCTTAAACTTGTCCATAATCTTCTCCATATGTGGACTCGATGTGTTAGCCCTTAACAGATTAGGATAAGGTGCTTTAGCAATAAGCGCTGGGTCCATCATAGGAGAAGGAAGTGTGTGTGGACCCGATTCCAGAATAGAGGTGGGGATCGTCTGAGGAAAACTAGAAGAGATGGGCTGAGGTGGCGAGCATTGTGGGAAACGAAGAATAGGCTCGCAAGAAGGTGGTGGGGTAGATGAACTGGGGTTAGAATTAGAAGTAGAAGTGGAAGGAAAGGTCTCAGCCGGGGTATCATCGATAGATTTTTCAGTGTCATCAATCTCTTCCCCAACGTGATTGTCAAACACTCTTCCAGATTTCAACGTGATTGCATTCACATGATGTGCATATCCAGGATTGGGTAAAGGCTGAGCTGGAAGTTTCCCTTTCTCTTTTGCACTCATTTCAGCTTTTAATCGTGAAATTTCTTCTTCCATCGATTTAACACTCTCAGCTTGGGACGCTGAGTTTTTCTTTATATCATCGATAGAAGTCTTTATTTCAGCCGATACTTGCATTCGATTTGTTAGAAGCAAGTTTATGAATGAAGAGGATTCATCGGTCCCGGTCAACTGTAAAGGACTAGATGGTGCATGTGTGTTGACCGGATTTTAAAAGTTTTGTGCTTGGAAGGGGTGCTGACTCAATTGAAGTGGTGGTTGCTGTTGTGGTGGAGGGACCCTTTGGAAATTGTGTTGGTTTGGGACCATATTTTGATTTTGTGATTGGTTCCAAGCAAAATTAGGGTGATTCCTCCAACCCTGATTATATGTGGAAGAAAATGGATCGTTCCTAGGTCTTTGAAATGCGGCATTGGTATGCTCGTGACCTTGAAACGGACATTCTTCCGTTAAGTGAGAAGGATCAGAACAGCATCCACATACAGTTTTGGAGAGTGACATTTGGTTTAGGGCGGCAGCTAAAAATTTGATTTCCATAGCCTCGAGTTTCTTGTGTATAGCTGAAATGTCAGCTCTAACTCCTATGGAAATATCATTGCCATCCCTAGACGATTGACTCACACCCTCCCACTGTAAAGATTTTTCAGCGAAATCTTCTAGGAATTTCCAGGCTTCCCCATCATCTTTGGTCATGAAGTTGCCTTGACACATGGATTCAAGGGTCTTTCTTGTGTTAGGATTAATGCCCTCATAAATGATTCTGCACAGTTCCCATCTAGGGATTCCGTGATGTGGACATTGGACTAACAGATCCTTGAAGCGTTCAAGACATTTTGAAAATGGTTCATTTGGAAGATGGGTGAATTGATTTATTTCGCTACGTACTCGAGCTGTTTTATGATGTGGGTAGAATTTCTTAAGGAATGCTTTGACGAATTCTTCCCAATTTGAAATGGAATGTGCGGTAGTGTTGTAAAGCCACTTCTCGGCTATGTCGCACAAGGTGAATGGGAGAAGACGTAGACGCATAGCATCCATAGAAAGCTGTGAGGTACCCATCATTGCGCATACATTTTCAAATTTGGTGATAAAGGCATATGCGTCTTCAGACTCGAGACCGTGAAATTTTGGTAGAAGGTTGATGTATAGGGGTTTTATTTCAAAATTTTCCCTGTTGGCTGGTGGAATGGAAAGACAGGTTGAAAGGGGACCTCGTGTAAGATAGCACCTCTCTTGGAGAGAGATACGGGGTGGATTCTGCGCACCAACGGACGGCGGCAGAGTAGTGGTAAAGAAATTCGATGGAGACGGATCCATCGATGTGGGTGTGGTGGTGGGTAAAGAAGAGGTAAACGTAGAAATACCGACTTTTGGGTCGACCAAGGGAATGCGGACTAAACGGGCACTAGAATCCCGTGTCCAGCCTATCTTGCACTAAAAAGGGTTAGTACAAGTGGCAGCGTGACTTATAATTAGGGTATATGAATGAATGTGGTGTTTGTTTTGAAAGATGATACGGATTTTTGAAAAAAAAATGATGCAAATCACAACAAATGCAAAAGCAAAACCTTAAAATCTAATGGTCAACTAGGTCAAAGCTCTAGACCGCTCCTAACAGCCAAAAGCCAAGTCGCAGGATAAATCCTCCACAGCCTCTTTGTCTCTCCTGTTGTCACGACCCGAAAGAGCACGTGACTGGCCCTTGAACCATATGAAGTTTATAGGACTCCATCTGATCCAAGTAAGCCAAAAGCCCAGAAATCTAAAACCATTTTAAGAGTAAATAAAGAAAACTGGTTTAAAGAAGTGAAGAAAAACATGTTTGAAGTCAAGGTTTCTAAATAACTAAGCCGAATATGCATTTTAAGAATGTAAAGTCTTTTCTAAAAATTTCGGCAGAGTTTCTTTTGTAAATACTGGCCCCGAACGGGGTACAACAAGAATAATATATATGCAATGATAAAAGGCATCCCCAAGCGGGAGCTAGCTCTTCGTCAATCGACGGTCACAACCACACAAGCAATATAATATACAACGCCGAATGGCGAGTCTCAAAACTCACAATAACATGAAAACCGTCATACTGCTATACTCGATTCTAAAGTCGAAATAATACATCACTACTGTCTAAGTCTGAAACAATATACAACTTTTGGTTGATGGAATTCTAGATACAATGAATAATACATATACAAGGGTGGTTCTGATGCAAAGAACCCACTTACCAAAAGCAATTCACTCGCAAAGGAAGCAGTGTGCGAGAAATGCCGCTATGGAACCTGTACGGTAAAACCTGCAAGAACTGTGGCACAACGGGGGTGAGTTGCCAACTCGTGAATAGAAAATATCTACAAGCAGAAACCGAAAGCATGACATAATCCTAGGTCAATACGATCAGTATATGATATAAACCTCAAGAGTAAGTCTGAAGCATGATAAGGTGGCAATATAACATCTGAACATGTAGGTAGGGCCAAATACTCGTGCCAGTGCCTCAGGTAATAACATGTCATAAATATAACGTATGTCTGCATGAAGTAAATATGATGAAGTATCAAAATGAATGTCAATACACATATATTAGCGTCCCATTCCACTAATATTGGAGTAAGGGTATATATAACAGCGCCCTCATACCCTGTTATATATACAAATGAAGTGTGATCAATGTAGTCAAAGTCTGTATGTAATCAATGTCTGTATATATGTGGATCCCGTCCACCTGTCACCCAATGACAATAAGCATCTTGCATGCAAATATGAGGATATAATCAAATCATGGAGATCATCATGAAACCTTTGCCTAGCATCGGCACGTAAATCTTCGTCCATATGGGGCTCCGTATGCGGTATCGGCCCTCGGCCCCGGCAGCACGGGTCAGCCCATGTCCATCTCTCAACTCCGGTCGTTATCCTCCAGATATCCGCCGAGCTCAAATACAATCACCGGTAGGTAGTAGTCCCTCTGCCAGGCTCACCGTCTACTACACAGCGAAACCGTTCTCGCCCCTGGATACCATACCGGGCCCACCATGTACCCGCAATCGGCCTCATCCGCCTCCTCGAATCGGGTTTCACATGTCGCTCTCAGCACCGAGAAAACACATTGTGGACGTACTGAAATATCATATCAAGGGTAACCAGGTTTTTAAAACAATTATATATTCTCTTTTGAAATACCCACGGTTCCCAAATCCAGAAATATCATGGAAACAACATATCTCAATGCGTATAATCAAAACATGATGTATGCGACATGTAAAGAAAAGTAAGCATATCGGTAAGTCATGAAACATGGAATAGTAATGTTCACATGTCGAGGGAAACCGCTCTTTTTAAAATGAATCAGTTTTGAAGAATATCTTGCGGTTCCCAAATCTCTAATCAAGTCAGAATCATCTACGTAAGTGTACAGGTATAAGTGTACAATATGCCATGCAAGAATCATATCATGAATGCAACAGTACTACAGTGTAGTGGCATGGCAATTATCGATGATGAAGTGTGTGAGCCGGCAAATAGTGTACGTGGAATATACGCATCATCGATAATGGTGCTGGTGTCCTAACAGCATGATAGTAATATAGCAATAAACATATGCAAAGCAATTTGAATAACATGAACATGCGGAAATCAAATAATCAACACCACAGTGAAGAATCTACATCAATATGAAAATGTCATGCAGTTATGTCATTTGAAATAAGACGAATAAGGATTTTTAGTAAAATAAGGGCTACGGTATTTTTAAGAAAGATACGTTCTTTGAAAAATACCCGTAGAATCCCTTTACTTGTCTTTTAAGATATTCGTGATTCATAGTTTTTGAAATAGGCATGACTCGGGTCTAGTCTAACATCTACTATGCAAACTACAGATCTATGTATCAAGTCAATCGGGAGGGGAATGGAAACCACCTAAATCTGAGTCGATATATATAGATATAATAGTCGGTGATCCCGCCTCAATAATATCGCGTACGATACAATATATCGTAAGACATCCTCGAGTCATGAGTGCGGATCTATCATCAATATAGGCTCGTACGGTAAATCGTCATACGGCATCCCAATAGCTGGGTACGGGTCAATATCACATTATCTCACCACATATCAGGTATCACTATCATCATATCAAATAATCTGGGGTACTGATCTAAGTCTAGTACAATCGATACCATCTATCACTGCGTGTGTAAGCACACGTCCAAAGGCCCGCTAGAGATCACATGTCGTATCCCAAATACGAATCATATCAAATCACCGATCTCGCGGCACAATGCCCAACATCATCGACTCATCTCCAATGTCATCTAATATTATCAAACACAGTGCAAGTATAATGAATATGCAAGGGTGTGCCTGTAGGTGTAAATCTATTCTAGGGTTCGCGACTATGAACTACACTAGTTACTTTTAACCCTAAACTATCCACAATACACCTAACACAATATCCATGACACACTATAACTATCATATATATATAGTATATCAACTACGGACTGCGGGGGTGCTATACGCCATCCACCCGACTTCCCCCTGTAGATATAATCTACTCACCTTGCTTCTTCATTGTCGACGTCACAACGCGTTTCTTGTCGTCCCGAAGTCTTCAAGGGGTACCTACACATTAACGTATCGCAAATGCGTATCAAAACCAATTCCAAACTAAAACGGCATACGACTCTAAAGATGATACGCTATGATCTATAGGTTAGAACCTATGGACAACGCCTTCCAAAACCATCAACTCCCTCGATATCGTCGTATAAACGCCAAATAGTCGAGGTAAAACACAATACACAAATTCAGACTTAAAAATACGGAAAACGGAAACACGAATCCAAAACAGCAACTAAGGAAAAATGTTCCAGATTTCAACCTAAGTCAAATTAGACAAATCTATACATGCCAGGGGTCTAAACTACTGATAAGGGGGTACCAAAACAAAAACGAGCCAATTCCTCTCTGGTCTGGCCGCAATTTGCGGCCAGAAAGGATATATTTGCGGCCGGGGTTGGGAGTTAGGGGCTAGGGTTTTGGTGATAGCTTCCTGGTTGCTTGCACATGTCACTGTCCATTCAATATAATTTTCAGAGTCACGGGTTGATAGCAGATCTCATATAAGCTTCACAGATTTCATAACTTTTTCGATATCGGTTTCTATAAATCTGTATTTTGGGTTTAAGCTTCAGGTTTGGGTCTCCATTCCAGCACTAGGGTGTTTACATAACCTCTACTGAGCTCAATTTCACATCATAACTCAAATTTTCCTCAAACCCTAACTAGGTTTTCCTCAAGTCCACAAAATCAAACAATATCGGTTCAATCTAAACATGGGGTAAAGGTAATGCAGAAACTAAGATTTAAGGTCCAGAAAATACCTCATTTGGCAACTCAAGAATTTTCTTGAGTTGCCCCTAGTGGCCAAAATCCTTGCTTTCTTGGTCCAATGTGTAGATCTTGAGCTTATGCACACTTTTAATGAAATGAGAGTGGGGTTTTGGTATAGGTTTAGAGGTGATTTGGGGCTTGAAGAGGCGAGGGAGAATGAGGTGCAGGAGCAGCAACGGCAATGGAAGAAGAAGGAGGGAAATGAGGGAAGGGAAATGGCTAAGTCCTAGGTCAAAGGAGACCATACCTCTCTCTCTCACCAAACCTCATATAATAATCCCTTATTCCATTTTCTTTTCTTTTCTTTTTCTCCAAAACCTTCTCACTAAAATAGTAACCCAAAAAGAAACATGGCAAGAAAAAATGTAACATAAGTGTGGAAAAAGATATGTGCATGTTTTGCACAAAATTGCTAAAAAACCGATTAGCGATTTTTAATCGCGATTAGCGCTAAATTAGCATATAACTAATCATAAAAGCTCAAAAATGGCATAATTCAAAAAAATACCCTATTTTAGAATTTTCCATAATTTTTCCATAATTTTTCCCATTTATTTGTATTTAATAATACCGAAATATTAAAATATTCAATAAAATAATATTAAATTATAAAAATTCCCATAAAATAATATTTTATTTTTTTCTGAAATGTTACAATCTTCCCCCTTTAAGTAAATTCGGTCCCCGAATTTAAATTTAAACCCCCAATACTAAAACATTTCAGTAAAAATCCAAAATTGTCGGGGCTCCGAAAACATCAATACATAGCGAAAATCATAAAAAATGTACTGCTCTATAAGAAATCAATCCCCAAAAATGTATATAAGAATACCCCGTGCGTCTGGTGCGCACGGAAATCAAAATCCATATATGTGCCATACATGGGCACAAAACAACATCTAGGTGCAACGGGTGTGCACGAAACATCTGTCATAGGCAACGTCTGTGCCTGACAGCAAAATCAGGTGCATTTGTCATGCTCGAAGAATTTCGATTTAGGGCATCTGGCGTGCACCAAAACCGTATATCAAAACACTAAAGGTGCATGAAAACTATGCTGGAAACGTAAATCACATCACTGGCATAAAATAGGCATGAAATCACAATCAATATCTCAAATGTAATAACTATGCGCAAAATATAAATACCCAGTGGTTGCAAGAAAACAAATATCATGAAACTCAGTCATCAAAACTAAATCATGCAAACAGAATGCCAAAAATACCGAAATCCAAGATGACGGATACGTGGTAACCAAATCACAAAATCACAAATCATAAATACCGTCGTCGGTAGTTCCCCCTTCAAAGTCGAGAAGGAGTCGGTGCATCCAATGCTAGCAGCGCAAGATATCTACTTGCCTCTTGCTCACGGTCTGGCGTCCTCTTCCTCTGGGTCCTTATCTTCTCTGCGGATTACCTATCTCGCAATCAATCGGCTCATCGGCCCTGTCAAGTGTGCTAACGGGGACGATTCCGTTCTGGCACTTCTCTGGTCATCTCTCGGTCAATCCTCACGACCACTCATAAAGCAGCATATCACTGGCGTCGGCCTTTGGCACTCTGAATGCACATCACACAACTGATCCTGGGTGCAAACATCATTGCAGTAGTGTCCTGGAAGGAATCCCGCTCAAGGTCTCTTCCGATCTTGCCTATGCCGATTTGTACGGAGGGTGGTACTCTTGCATAATCTCTTCTCGCTCGATGGACATCTGCGTCCTCAGCACAGCATTTTCTCGGAAATTGGTCGCATCCCAACGCTTCTGTAAGAATATCAGGTCTCTAGTCTCGACGGGAAGTAATGACAGCTCGTCAGCGTCTCGCACGAACCTCTGGTTCCACTTGTCTCTATCGTCGTCCACTATGACGTCACGCCATGCTATCTACGCACTGCACTGTTCTCGGCCTCGGTCAATCCGAAGTCTCTCGCACGGACTCGAAATCGTGTACTCTGTAGCCTCATCATTCTGTAGAAGATGTCTGGCCGAACAGGTCCTCGGGAATACGTCCCAACCATCGGATGAATACTCAATACTCGTCCGTCCTCGATCAACTCGCAACGCATCTGGGTAAGGTCCTTTATCCGAACCTGGTCAACAACCTCGTCGATGATGTCGAGCTCTGGCCTGCCGAGTGTGCTCAATATGACCCCCCTTGGGTCCTGGTCTTCTCGTATAGTATTCCAGAAAGGTCGTGTCGAGGTCTCTCTCAAATCTCATTCCGGCCGAATTGCCCGGAAGTCATCGTCCTTTACTGAAGCAAATTCTTATTCCGGAATGGCTGCATACTCGTCGCAACTCCTTCTGGAAGGTATATCCATATACAACGCCTCTGCGTGCGTATCGCATCTCTGATGTCAGCGGAGTGTGACGTCATCTCATTGAAATCTCTTGTGAACTCTTTACTTCACTCTGCTTCAATGTCGACTGCTTCGGACTCGTCTCATCGTGGCTGCATGGACTGCGCTCCAACGGCCTTGCTCGTATCTGGAGTCTTCCAAGCAGTGTGTCCCATCACATGATATCCGAATGATGTCGAACCATCCGATCGATTGTCAAAACCTCATAATCCCCCAAGAGATCAACATCTTGGGTACAGTTTAATGGTATCAAGTACATACCACAGCATCAGTGGTCCAGCCGTAGAAGAGCAAACCCAAGCCTCACTAATGGCGCCGCGGAACTGCCGCAAACCCTAAGGTTCAAAGGCTTTCACACGGTCATTAAGTCGAGTTAGGGTTTCATTCTTCTAGAGGGTCCATAGAATCGCTTGTAAGTCTTTCCGAATACTTTAAACTTGGAAAATGGGCACCTGACAGTCGATCGTCTCTATCGACTCTCAACGAACCTGCGTGAAGTCGTCTCTAGCTGGAATCAATCTATCTGATGACCTCGCATCTGGGTAAGCGAACGAATCAAATGTCCTAGCATCCCTCCTTGGTGACTAGCGACCTTCCATCATATCTCTAAGTATATACTCATGCTGCATTAGCTCCAATCATCTGGCCGACATCTCGTCATTTGAAGCATCAACTAGCTCATTCGTCTGTACGCTGAACAGTGCCTCAATCCTCCAGGAGAGGCAATACATTGGCGGTCATCTCTAAATCGGTCAGCTCTAGATCCGAGTAAGACTCTCCACACTGGAAATCTTTAACTCAACCGGGCCTGCTCCGGCGCATAAATCGGACGAATCACCTTCGTCTCTCAAATCGGGTAGACTAGCTATCGTCTGTCTCATATTTGCCTGGAAGCTCCGGTGATCTCAGCTCGTAAACTCTGGAAGCGACATCTTGTCAATCTCAGCAACAGCTGTTTCATCTGTCTGCACGGTAGGCGGCATCATAATCTCTGAGGTTTGTTGTATATCAACAGTCCTCTCTCAACTGGAAGCTCTAATAATGGCCCGATCATCCGGTGTAAAACCAAGCACTCGCCTCCAAAAGAGGTCATAATCACCAATACTAACTCGAGACGTTCCCATGTCACCGAAAAAACAATGGTCATCCCTCGTACCAGACGAGCCCGCCCTGACCGTAGCACTGGCAGCAGCTCACTGCGCTCAAACAATGGCGACAGGAACCTCAATCGAGTATCGAAGAAAGCAGATCAATAGGAAGAAGAAAACAACAGATCCAGAATGAATACATGATCATAATAAGGAACAACATCAATGAAAGTATGATCATGGAACTAATAGAATCGAGGATCTCAAATGGATGTATAATCATGGAAATAAAGAGAATCACTGATCTCGAAAATATGTACATCCTAAGCTTCCTTAAGCGGAGTAGCGTATCGTTAGTATGCCGCGGAACATACCCATGGTACGTCACTCTACTTTAGTCACTTATTCCACCAACCAAGGGTCATCCTACGCGACGAAAGTTCGGGTCTAATACCCCCTCGACTAAGTCTAAGTTCCGTAAGGTCAAGCCAATGTTCCGTGTATATATAGACGCCCTGGGCTCCACATAGTCAAACTTAGACTCAAACCAAGGATAACCTAGCGCTCTGATACCAACTTTATCACGACTCGAAAGAGCACGTGACTGGCCCTTGAACCATATGAAGTTTATAGGACTCCATCTGATCCAAGTAAGCCAAAAGCCCAGAAATCTAAAACCATTTTAAGAGTAAATAAAGAAAACTGGTTTAAAGAAGTGAAGAAAAACATGTTTGAAGTCAAGGTTCTTAAATAACTAAGCCGAATATGCATTTTAAAAATGTAAAGTCTTTTCTAAAAATTTCGGCAGAGTTTCTTTTGTAAATACTGGCCCCGAACGGGGTACAACAAGAATAATATATATGCAATGATAAAAGTCATCCCCAAGCGGGAGCTAGCTCTTCGTCAATCGACGGTCACAACCACACAAGCAATATAATATACAACGACGAAAGGCGAGGATCAAAACTCACAATAACATGAAAACCTTCATACTGCTACACGCGACTCTAAGGTCGAAATAATACATCACTAGTGTCTAAGTCTGAAACAATATACAAGTTTTGGTTGATGGAATTCTAGATACAATGAATAATACATATACAAGGGTGGTTCTGATGCAAAGAACCCACCTACCAAAAGCAATTCACTCGCAAAGGAAGCAGTGTGCGAGAAATGCCGCTATGGAACCTGTACGACAAAACCTGCAAGAACTGTGGCACAACGGGGGTGAGTTGCCAACTCATAAATAGAAAATATCTACAAGCAGAAACCGAAAGCATGACATAATCCAAACTCAATACGATCAGTATATGATATAAACCTCAAGAGTAAGTCTGAAGCATGATAACGTGGCAATGTAACATCTAAACATGTAGGTAGTGCCAAATACTCGTGCCACTGCCTCAGAGAATAACATATCATAAATATAAGGTATGTCTGCATAAAGTAAATATGATGAAGTATCAAAATGAATGTCAATACACATATATTAGCGTCCCATTCGACTAATATTGGTGAAAGGGTATATATAACAGCGCCCTCATACCCTGTTATATATACAAATGAAGTGTGATCAATGTAGTCAAAGTCTGTATGTAATCAATGTCTGTATATATGTGGATCTCGTCCACCTGTCACCCAATGACAATAGAATCATGCATGCAAATATAAGGATATAATCAAATCATGGAGATCATCATGAAACCTGTGCCTAGCATCGGCACGTAAATCCTCATACATATAGGGCTCCGTCTGCGGTATCAGCCCTCGGCCCCGGCAGCACGGGTCAGCCCATGTCCATCTCTCAACTCCGGTCGGTATTCTCCAGATATCCGCCGAGCTCAAATACAATCACCGGTAGGTAGTAGTCCCTCTGCCAGGCTCACCATCTACTACACAGCGAAACCGTTCTCGCCCCGGGGTACTATACCGGGTCCACCATGTACCCGCAATCGACCTCATCCGCCTCCTCGAATAGGGTTTCACATGTCGCTCTCAGCACCGAGAAAACACATGGTGGACGCACTGAAATATCATATCAAGGGTAACCGGGTTTTTAAAACAATTATATATTCTCTTTTGAAATACCCACAGTTCCCAAATCCAGAAATATCATGGAAAGAACATTTCTCAATGGGTATAATCAAAATATGATGTATGCGACATGTAAAGAAAGGTAAGCATATCGGTAAGTCATGCAACATGGAATAATAATGTGCACATGTCGAGGGAAACCGCTCTTTTTAAAATGAATCAGTTTTGAAGAATATCTTGCGGTTCCCAAATCTCTAATCAAGTCAGAATCATCTACGTAAGTGTACATGTATAAGTGTACAATATGCCATGCAAGAATCATATCATGAATGCAACAGTACTACAGTGTAGTGGCATGGCAATTATCGATGATGAAGTGTGTGAGCCGGCAAATAGAGTATGTGGAACATACGCATCATCGATAACGGTGCTGGTGTCCTAACAGCATGATAGTAATATAGCAATAAACATATGCAAAGCAATGTGAATAGCATGAACATGCGGAAATCAAATAATCAACACCACAGTGAAGAATCTACATTAATATGAAAATGTCATGCAGTTATGTCATTTGAAATAAGACGAATCAGGATTTTTAGTAAAATAAGGGCTACGGTATTTTTAAGAAAGATACGTCCTTTGAAAAATACCCGTACAATCCCTTTACTTGTCTTTTAAGATATTCCTGATTCGTAGTTTTTGAAATAGGTATGACTCGGGTCTAGTCTAACATCTATTATGCAAACTACAGATCTAAGTATCAAGTCAATCGGGAGGGGTATGGAAACCACCAGAATCTGAGTCGATATATATATATAGATATAATAGTCGGTGATCCCTCCTCAATAATATCGTGTACGATACAGTATATCGTAAGACATCCTCGAGTCATGAGTGCGAATCTATCATCAATATAGGCTCGTACGGTAAATCGTCGTACGGCATCCCAATAGCTGGGTACGGGTCAATATCACATTATCTCACCACATATCAGGTATCACTATCATCATATCACATAATCTGGGGTACTGATCTAAGTCTAGTACAATCGATACCATCTATCACTGCGTGTTTAAGCACACGTCCAAAGGCCCGCTAGAGATCACATGTCGTATCCCAAATTCGAATCATATCAAATCGCCGATCTCGCGGCACAATGCCCAACATCATCGACTCATCTCCAATGTCATCCAATATCATCAAACACGGTGCGAGTATAATGAATATGCAAGGGCGTGCGTGTGTTAGTGTATATGCCCTAGAAGCCATTACTGTATCATACTAGTTTGTATATTACTTGATGGAAGCTTGGGGTATTCACCTTGTATAGACAATCTTGCTCAATATAGTAGTATGCTACTTGGTTTGTTTCTACTTCAATGTGTACATGTGTTTATTTTAGTATAACGCCTATACACATTAGTGGAGCCATTAGGATCATTTCTTGATTACCAGCGTTGTGATGGCAGTCACACTAGTGGGGGCTGGGTAATCTATAAGCACATCCTTATGCAGGTCCCTAGTCGCAGGACTATCGAGACAGGGCATCGATACTCCGGAGTAGACTAGCGTATGCGCTTCTCATCCCAGTGTGGGAGACGGTCTGTCCCACAGCCGTCAGTACGTCGTACTTGAGATGGTATGCGGGTGCTCGTTAGGTTACGAGTACACAGGACAGGACTCGTCGGGAACTGTTGGTTGGTACTATACCTATCGTCGGTTATCAGTTCCCAGGTGACATGAGTACAGCTTAGTCCGCTGACTTGACACTGTCACTTCGCCTCGAGTGTGTTCCCACTATACTTAGATTACTATCCTACCACGGCTCAAAGGAGTCGTGCAAACAGGTAGTAGTTGGGTGCAGTCCCGAAGCACTTGGAGGCAGTGACGGTTAGACAGGATTCGTCTCTCCCGGTATTGGGGATTAACATCGCGCTGTGTCTAGGAGATCCATTACACGAGTAGTTCCTGGCCAGGACAAGCGAGATATACTGGTAGGTTTCCAGTATTATCTCAGGGTGTTCTGGGCTTCACTCCGACATGACTTGTACCGTTATTAGGGGACTGACGTTTACCGCCCCCTAGCCAGCCATGCAATGTATCAGACGAACAGACCGGACTGTATAAAGATTGTCACATTCAGGCTCAGTAGGAGTTCAGATGGGTTTCACCTCGTCAGTCTTCTTGTCGGCATCTTCCAGGGGACCGTTACGCACAGCTAGTGCCACTTGCGGTCTGTGGTTAAACCCACTGCCAGCGTAGTGTCGAGTCTTTAGAGTCCCACACAGAAAGTTATTCGCCTTTAGGCAAAAGAATAGAGGTCGCATGGTTTTACGATAGGTCGCATGGTTTTGCGACAGGGTTCGGTCACATTCGTGCACTTGTGCACGTTTGGTGTCCGGACAGTTAACACTAGCGGGCTTTAGTTTAAGCCAGATCCTAGTGTATGTTTTGGATTTGGTTTTATCTCGTTTTTATTCGTGTTCCTCGGAACGCGGATGCGGGTGTGTATGCACAGTTGACAGAGAGACAAAGGCAGAGGATTCTCATTGGGGTTGTTGGCTGTTGACTGTTGAGTATTGACTTTTGACTAAACCCTAATGAGAATAAAATATATGATTAACAATAAAATTAATTAAGTATTATAGTGACATGGTTGTTGAGGGGTTGACTTTGTTAACTTGTTGACTTTGTTGACCGGTTGACTAGGTTGGACTAGTTGACCATCATCATGACAATGGCTATCATTCCATGGCAAAGACTTTTGCTTGCTTGTTTATTTATGCAAAATGAGTGCATGAAATGATATAGCCATTTTAACTTAAACCATCACACAATACTTGATTACTATTTTTGTTATGATGGTTTTGGATTATGAGAGGTTGGATGGCAAAAGACTCTATCATTCTCTCATTTCTTTTCTCTCTCTTGCCATCACTTGCTCAAGCTCTTCCTCTTCCTCTTGCTCTCTCTAGCTAAAGGCAAACCATTCTCATGTGTTGATACTCATTGCCTTATAGATAAAAAGACACCAAAACAATCCTTTACTCATTCTAGTTCACAAGGCCTAGCAAGCCAAGTATTCTAGTTTCTTCAAAGTTCGAAGAAGAAGCAAAAGGTAGAAGCTTTCGGGTCGATCCATCTTCGGCGAAAGGAGACGACGAGGTGAGGCCGATCCATACACTGGGAGGAGTCGAAGAGGAAGGAGTTCAAGAAAGGTATAGCCCCCTAACCGAGTAGGCAAATCTCTAGTTAGGTTGTTAGTTAGTTTTTTAACAAAGATCCGTATTTGTAGTCCATGTTACCACCCTCTTGAAAATCGTTTTTCACCACTTCCGCAACCCCGTAAGTACCGGGGAAGGGTAGTATGGACTTACAGTGGTATCAGAGCCAGGTTAAACACTATCTAACATGTTAGCAAAGTAACTAGAAATTCGATCGGAGAAAAAGTCACGAAAAACACCGGGAAAATCAAGTTTCTGTCGATTCTGTATTCTGTTCAAAAAATGATAAATCATACTCCAAAAATCGACTCAGGCTTTTTAAAAAACACTCAAGAAATTTGGTCCAGAGAACCGTTCAAAGCGGCGAGGAACCGCGGCGGGAGCACGCTCCTGCCGCGGATCCGCGGCCGAGTTGAGTTGGTCGTAGCTCAAATTTCTTGCAGTGTGTTTCTGGGGGTATTTTGGGATTTTTACAATATGTCTTTTTTGCCCAGATTTTCCAGAATGAAAAATTAGTTTTTGGGGCTTGAAAATCCGTATTTTGATCGAACTTCTAAAGACTTAAGCTGACGGGTATATATATGTGGTGTGTTATATGTATTGAACGTCCGCTAATCGCTATACGTCGATTAGTGGGGGTTATACATATCTGTGATCTGTAATGTTGATGGTATGTATATATGAATTCATTGGATTGTCGCGGATGAATAGCCGGGGGGTTGTGAGTTGAAAGTTTTCTTTTATCTTTTAATTCATGTAATATGTAAATTGATGTAATATTATTTTTGGCCACACAACCGGGTCGGGGTTGTAGCCGTCATTGTATAATTTCTTTTTACTGTTTTTGCTCCTAGGATAGACCCAAGATGGGGTGCATAAACTACCGGGTATCTCGAGGTGCCGAGTGGCCTACTCACGTCGTTGAGGGAGGTTGCTCCCTTCGGATATTTGGCGGGCAGTTTGCCGCACCCGTAGGGGTCTAGGGTGGGGTATTGGCTATTCATCGCGACCGTGTAATCCGCTTTTCGTTACAGGCTTGTACAAATTGCGGATTCCTAGTATATCCAATGTATTCATCTGTTATCTGAATTGGCTATCATTGCAATATATCTATGTATGATATTATTTAGGTGTTGCTTATGTTTTGCATCCGCGCTAGTCCAGCCCCTGCTCTGTCGTTAGTTAAGTAGCTTAACGGGTAATTACGGGGCCCCGTGGCGAATGCGGATGGCATAAGCGTACGTCATATTTTGGTTGTTTTCTGCAATGGTAGGATTAAATGATGGGACGCATTGGAATTAATGCAAGAAAAATAAACCAAGTAAAAGTCGTTGGAACGCTTTCAAAAAACACTCGGTTTCTTTTCAAAAATAACTTTTAAACGCGGAGCTTAAGCCACTCCTTTTAAAAGCTATCTTGTTCCATCGATTATATCAAGTTCACTACGTTTACGGTTTCGCCAGAACCATTCGTAGCCCTCCGTCGTTTCACATGAATGGTCAATAGTATTCAAGCTATGTTGTTGGCCAAAGTCAAGGCATAATGATTGGTAGCTATTGGGTATTCATGTGCAGTATAGATAGATGTGTTGGTTTGGGGCAGTCGTTCTACCATTTTGGCCAAAATCAAGGGTATGTGCGGATGGGCTCAAATTAACCTGGAGAATGACGGGTAGAACTTGACATGTGACTTATGATATTTTGGCCAAAGTTAAGGTCATAAGAGCATAGGGAAAAAATCCACATCGGGAGTTTCAAAAGAACTGAAACTTGCTAGCACTGCATACCATTTGGAGTGTGACAATTCTGGTAGGATTTCTTCAGTTTTGTCACGCGATGATATTTGGATCCCGATCCTACTGTGAGTATATGCTACTCTTCAGGAAATTTCTCACTAAACGATCAATGCTATAAACCTAGTAGGTGTCTAGAAAGGTGTTAGCGGGGCTACGCCCCCAGGGAAAAGAGGTTCTTAAATTAAGGAACTTCGTGAAAGCATTGGAAAACCTCCCTCGAAGTACCGACACCAGCCTGGCCGAACGGTTAAGCAAGTATTGTACGGTGAGATTGATCCTGACTAATTCTTCCTTTTTGGTTTGAGGAGGGATTCGAGAGACAGTGGGGGCCATCCTGTTTAGATAAATTAAAAACCACTCTAAACTTGCAAGAGCATCATGCTAAAGTGTTTCTTCTCTCTCTCCTAATTGCAGCGACCAAACATCATGACCGGACTTAAGTTATTACTAGATAAAAACATACTGACAGGGCCAAACTACAAAGATTGGCTTAGGAATGTCAAAATGGCAATCACTTATGACAAGTTGGGGTATCTCCTTACCACCAAAGCTCCCCCTGTCCCAGGTCCCACCTCTAGCGTCGCGGATAAGAAAATCCGTAAGACTTGGGAGATCGATTGCGCGAAGGCCAAGTGCCTCGTGCTTGCCTCTATGGACAACGAACATCAGAGGAGGCACGAGAATATGGACCTCGAATCCATATTTCTCCATACAAAAGAACTGTATGGAGAGCAATCTCGTATCGCCAGATACGAAGTGTCGAAGAAGTTGTTTTCGGCAAAGTTGGCCATCGGATCATCGGTAGCGGAACACGTGCTTAAGATGATTGGCTTCATAGAGGAGCTCGTGGACCTTGGGACCACGTTGGAGAATGAGCTCTATACGGACTTGATTCTTCAGTCCCTTCCTTCCACTTACGCCCAGTTTATACTGAACTTCAACTTGCAAGAAAAAGAGGTTGAACTTTCAGAGCTCCTCAACATGTTGAGGAGTGCAGAGGGCACCCTACAGAAAGGTAGGGAAACATCCACTTTGTTTGTAGGAGGATCTTAATCTTCTAGGTCCAAGGCGAAAGCCAAGGGAAAGAAGAAGAAAGCCTCCGCCAAACCAAGGGGCGGTGTTAGTAAAGAGGATACGAAGGGAAAGGCAAAAGCAACAAAGATAGCGGGGAAGCTTATAGGGAAGGAAGAATGCTTTTACTGTCACAATAGTGGACACTGGAAGAAAGATTGCAGGGCTTGGAAAGCCAGAACATAGGATCTGAAGCATGTTGCGGCTTCAGCTTCAGGTGTGTATGTTATTGAAAACTGTCTATCAACAAACTCTACTTCCTGGGTATTGGATACCGGATCAGGATCTCATATCTGTAATTCTTTGCAGGCGTTGAGAAACCGTAGGTTTTTGAAGGCAGGTGACATGACCCTCAAAGTTGTAAACGGAGCTAGCATGGATGCTAAGGCCGTGGGGGACTATCACCTGGGAATGTCAGATGGACATGTTTTGGTTTTACGTATTTGTTTTTTTGTACCCAACGCAACTTGTAATATCATTTCTGTATCTTTGATTTCTAAAGAAGGTTATGAATTTGCGTTTGTAAGTAATGTTGTAAACATTCACCTTAATCAAGTTCTGATTGGGTCAGGTACATTAAGTAATGGTATATACGTACTAAACCAACCACAGATTTTCAATGTCCAGAATACACACAAAAGAAAGTCTCCGGAAATAAATCAGACTTTCTTATGGCATTGTAGACTGGGTCACATCAATGAGAGAAGGTTGACAAAGTTACATACAGAAGGATATTTGGATCCGTTCGAATATCAATCATATGCCACTTGTCAATCCTGTCTCAAAGAAAAGATGACAAAGACTCCGTTCACTGGACACGGAGTAAGAGCGAGCGAGCTCTTGGGACTCGTACACAGCGACGTGTGCGGTCCAATGTCTACACATGCGCGAAGCGGTTATTCTTACTTCATTACTTTTACGGATGACTTTTCAAGGTACGGTTATGTCTTCTTAATGAAACATAAGTCCGAAGCCTTTGGAAAATTCCAGGAATATAAGAATGAAGTAGAAAACAAACCGGCAAAAGTATCAAGACACTAAGATCGGATCGAGGTGGTGAATACTTGAGTGCCGAGTTCCTGGACTACTTAAAAGAGAATGGAATTCTCTCTCAGCTTACTCCTCCATACACTCCGCAACATAACGGTGTATCGGAGAGACGGAACCGAACCCTATTGGATATGGTACGGTCCATGATGAGTAACGCTGAGTTACCGCGATCATTCTGGCGATATGCACTAGAATCAGTTGCATACCTTTTGAACCGAGTTCCAACTAAGACTGTGCCTCTACACCATATGAGATGTGGTGTGGAAAGAGATCCTATCTTAATCACATTAAGACATGGGGAAATCCAGCTTTTGTCAAAAAGCAGCATGCGGACAAGCTCGAGGCACGCTCAGTACAGTGCAAGTTTGTGGGATATCCAAAGAACTCCAAGGGATATTTCTTCTATTGCGAAGAGGAACAAAAGGTTTTTGTTTCTCGGCATGCCCACTTCTTGGAAACTCAGTTTTTGGAGAATCAGATAAGTGGGAGCGCAATAGAACTGGAAGAAATTCCAGAACCACGAGCTATTACTGAAAGCTTAGTAGAACCAAATGGTTCGAAAGAACATGACATTCCTACGCCGCTCCGCAGGAGTAGTAGGCAGTCTTATCCGCCCGAGAGATATTGCGGTTTTCTCATAGACGGGGATAGAGAGGATTGCATCATTGATTATGATGAGCCGACTAGCTTCCAGCAGGCCATTCAGAGCGTTGACTCGGTAAAATAGCTGGATGCAATGCGGACCGAAATGGAGTCCATGTACACCAACAAAGTATGGATGTTGGACGTTGCTCCAGATGGGGTAAAACCCGTAGGATGCAAGTGGATCTTCAAAAGGAAGATTGGTGTAGATGGACAGGTTGAGACCTATAAAGCTAGACTGGTTGCAAAGGGTTTTCGTCAAAGACCTGGTTTGGACTATGACGAGACCTTTTCTCCAGTAGCTATGCTGAAATCCATTCGGATCCTTCTTTCCTTTGCTGCCTTCCACGATTATGAGATTTGGCAGATGGACGTTAAGAACGCTTTTCTAAATGGAAATTTAGAGGAGTGTGTTTATATGGACCAGCCAGAGGGTTTCATTCAGAGTGGGAGCAGAGGAAAGGTGTGCAAGTTGCTTAAGTCCATCTATGGACTAAAGCACGCATCGCGGAGTTGGAACATCTGTTTTGATGAGACGGTCAAAGAATTTGGTTTTAACAAAAATCCAGATGAACCATGCATCTATAGTAGATTTGTAGCGAGAACTGTAGTATTCCTCGTTTTATACGTGGATGACATTCTCTTAATAGGAAATGACATTCCTATGCTACAATCTGTCAAGGGGTTCTTGTCACACAGGTTCTCCATGAAAGACCTGGGTGATGCCTCATACATTCTGGGGATCCGGATCTATCGTGACAGATCCAAGAGGATACTGGGACTCTCACAGTCCAGGTACATCGACACCATACTGAAAAGATTCAGTATGGAAGATTCCAAGCGCTGTAATCTACCGGCTTGTCACGGGATCACCCTCTCCAAAGAGATGTCTCCCAAGACTGATTTGGAAATGGATCGCATGTCTATTATACCCTACGCTTCTGCGGTAGGCTCTATAATGTATGCGATGTTGTGTACCAGACCAGATGTAGCTTATGCACTGAGTGTGGTAAGCCAGTATCAGTCAAACCCTGGTGAGAAACACTGGATAGCAGTAAAGAACATTCTCAAGCACCTGAGAAGGACTAAGGAAATGTTCTTGGTTTATGGCGGAAAAGACATCCAGATCGAGGCCTTTGCTGACTCCAGCTTCCAGAGTGACAAGGATGATTCAAAGTCCTTGTCGGGTTATGTCTTTACCCTCAATGGAGGGGCGGTGTGTTGGAAGAGTTCCAAACAGGAAACCGTTGCTGACTCGACGATGGAAGCGGAATATATCGCTGCTGCTGATGCCGCAAAAGAAGCCGTCTGGATAAGGAAGTTCCTAACTGAACTTCAGGTGGTTCCGTCCACTGTTGATCCAATACCTCTGTATTGTGACAACAACGGGGCTATAGCTTTAGCGAAGGAACCCAGGTCCCATCAGAAGTCCAGACACATCTTGAGGCGGTATCACCTGATCAGGGAGATCGTGGGTCGCCAGGAGATTGAGGTTCGGAGAGTTTCTACGGAAGATAACACTGCTGATCCACTCACAAAGGCCTTACCCCGGACTCAGTTCGAGCAGCTGATCGAGATGATAGGTCTTCGATACGCCAGTACATGGCCTTAGTGCAAGTGGGAGATTGTTAGTGTATATACCCTAGAGACCATTACTGTATCATACTAGTTTGTATATTACTTAATGGAAGCTTGGGATATTCACCTTGTATAGACAATCTTGCTCAATATAGTAGTATGCTACTTGGTTTGTTTCTACTTCAATGTGTACATGTGTTTATTTTAGTATATAACCTATACACATTAGTGGAGCCCTTAGGATCTTTGCTTGATTACCAGCGTTGTGATGGCAGTCACACTAGTGGGGGCTGGGTAATTTATAAGCACATCCTTATGCAGGTCCCCAGTCGCAGGACTATCGATACAGGGCATCGATACTCCGGAGTAGACTAGCCTATGCGCTTTTCATCCCAGTGTGGGAGACGGTCTGTCCCACAGCCGTCAGTACGTCGTACTTGAGATAGTATGCGGGTGCTCGTTAGGTTACTAGTACACTGGACAGGACTCGTCGGGAACTGTTGGTTGGTACTATACCTATCGTCAGTTATCAGTTCTGTAACATTTTAAAATAATTAAATAAATAATTAAATAAATAAAATTTGTTTAAGTGAATTTTAGGATTTTCGGTAAAGTAAAATGTATTTTTCGTAAAACTAAACCGTAATTATTTTTCACTATAAATTTAAAAATACCTATTTTAATTATGTTATTACTAGTAAATGGTATTTATTTAGTCACTTATAAATTTTTAGTTTAATTAAATATTTTTCCTAAATTAATTATTTTAAATTTTAACATAAGCTTTATTTTTACAATAAATTAGTGTAAATTACAAATTTGAATGATTTTAATTTGTAAAAATGAATCATGGCATATTAGAATTTAGTGTGTATCATGCAAAATTTATTTGCAAATTTTTCCAAAGTTCTAGAGTTTTCTTGGTTGTTTTTAGTAAAGAAATAAAAGAAAATGAATATATTCATGAAAAGACATTAAATGAGACATCAAGTGATGAAACTTCTACACAATTACTCACTCTTTTCCTTCTCTCCCCTCACTCCCTCTCATGGCCGGCCACACCCCCATGGCAGCCCCCCCATTTTTCATTTTTATTTCAACTCCAAAAATCATCAAAAATCCTCCAAAATTCAATAAAAATTGCACAAAATCCTAATAAATTCCTACCCTTTCTTCTTTGCTCTTCTTTACATGGATTTTGGAGTGGGAAAGCATGCATTTTGGAGGCTCGTTTTCATGTTTGGATTTCATATTTTGAAGGTATAAATTTCCTTCTTTTGTTTTATTTCTATTAGATGTTTCTTTTAAAGCATAATTAGATTTATTAAATTAATTCTATTTGCAAATTTTAAAATTCAATTTATAGTTTGTAAATTCAAGTTGTGGTTTTTATTAATTAAATAAGGTTATAATAGCTAGTTTAACATCTTTTAGAGTGGAAAAATCTTGCATGGTTGTTGTATAATAAATTGTTTATTCAAATTGTTTTAATTAAACTATTTAGCTAACTAGATTTTTCTAAAATGTGTTTGTGGGTAAAATAAAATTCTTATTAAGGTTGTTATCATTAGATGGTAGTTTTAATGAGAATATAAGCATATTAATGGAATGAAAAACTTAGTTTGATCACTAGTTTCTTTTGATAATTGGAAAATACTAATAAAATTGCTATTTTCGTAAACTAGATTTCGGAAATTCCTAAATATATGACGTTAAAAATTTAAATTATAGTTTCATTATATTATTATCATCATGAATTGTGGTTTAGTAAGTCAATTCATGTAAAATCATGTTTGGTTGTGATATTATGAAATTTTAGATTGCAAAGTGTTGAAAATTTATAAAGGTTGCAAACTAGAAATTCCAAATTTATACAAAATTGTGTAATAAAAATATAGTAATGGTTTTTATAATCTAGTTAGGCTATTTAATGAGTTTTATGATCATTGGTTTCATTTAAATGTCAAGTTTTGAAGAAAAACTGTAAATTGGCATTTTCGGGTTTTACGAAATTGGACGGTTTGATCGATTTTTAGGGTTTCGATGGATTTAATCATGTTATATATTATAAGTAACGAGTTTTAAAACTATGAGTTATTTGTTGATGTTATCTCGATCCATCGGAGTTTGTACGCCGATATCGAGCGATATTTGGTTCTTTTGCGTGGATGGGACATAGGTTTTAACCTATGCTTGTTCCTTGCGTCGTTTTGAGTTTTGTATGTGATTCAGTTTACGATACTATTTATATGTTTGCGTTTAGGTACCCTTCACGTGGACTGCGGGCGATGAAGAGGAGGATGGCGACAACGTCTTCAGCAGACATAGACCAGGTGAGTAGATGTATATCTACGGGGGGAAGTCGGGTGGATGGCGTTTAGCACCCCCGCAACGTAGCATAGGAATAGTACTTATTGTCATTAGGAAACCAGATGTAACCCTAGATTCTAAATGAGCGGGACCCTAGTAATGACCCTAGGCTGGACTAGACTGATTTAGGAAGACCATACCAGCGGATGAATATCTTGGAAGAGGTTCGTAGGTTTCAGGTAGAAACACACACACGCACACACTAAAACTCGACATGGTGTATACGGGTATGTGTGTATATATATAGGACTAGGTATAGGTATATATATATATATACAACACGTATGTGGGATACATTGATGTGATATGATACAAGGGAATGAAACAGTATAACTGGGCTTGATGCCGTGATTCTTGACTATACAGTCGTATTAAAGTGTTAGCGGATCATTAGAGAATGAGATAATGAACATGTATACATAAATTATAATGGGTGGTGATGATATTGAGGTACATAGGACTCTAAAATAGTACCCGGACTGTAACTTGTGATTGATCACGATATGATATATGTATGACTTGATTACGACATCATATAGGTGTGACCTGATGTCGATATCATATAGGTGTGACTTGATGACGTTATGATATCAGTATGACTTAATCACAATATGATACATATGACATGATATTTCTGAGGATAAACTAATGATGTATATTTATGATGGGAATGATATATGTTTGATGTATGCGATTACAGTATAGCACCTTGATCTTGACACTTGTTGATGATAAAATTATACGAATAATGAGACACGTAGGTTACACTTGACCCGTACCTCGATATTGTGATGACGTACGATGGATTTTACCGTACGAGGCATAGATGTGATGATTTATCCGCACTCTTGATTTGAGGAAGTCGTACTATGTACGTGACGCTAGTGAGGCAGGATCGCCGACTATTAGAGATATGGACTCAGGCTTTAGGTGTACTTCTATCGACCCGTTCTTAGGTTTAGTTTTCCTTAGGGGGGTTAGATGGACACTAGGTTAGGTTCGAGTCATATAGTGGTAGTGGTAATTGTATATCAAATGAGTGGATAACACACATCCGTCTTTACTTTCACATTGTAATCATAATATTGCATGTTCATACATATGTTGCTATAATCAGAATAAACCTTATCTGTTAGGACACCAGCACCATTACCGATGATGCGCATATTCCACGCACACTTATTTGCCGGCTCACACACATCATCATCGGTAATTGCTATGTCACGCACACTTTAGATCATATTATTTTTTTATTGATAGAATCCGCTAGCAGTTGATTGATATAACATCGTGATTGCTCTCTTGTGTTAGTATAGACATGGCATTTATTACTTAGACATTCATGCATTCATATTTTCATGTTATCATGCAGTATTATGGGCATATGCCGACACTTATCATATACTTACTCATGATTTTGAGATTTGGGTTTCTATGAGATTTCTGGATTTTCGGGGAAAACCGCAAAAATATATAAAAACTTCTCTCTCTCTCCTCCTCTCTTTTTAAAACATAAGATGCGGTTTTCTCGTGATGTATGTGTCGTCGACCATGAGATTTCATGTTTTCTGTTGGATTTCGAGACCCGATTCGAGGAGTGGATGAACCGTCTCGGGTACATGGTGGGCCCGGTATGGTACCCCGGGGCAAGAAGATCGAGTTGTAGACGATGAGCCTGGCAGGGGAAGGCTACCTACCGGTGATGTCTGGCGCGGCGGATACCGACCGTTGTCGTGAGATTTGATGATATGGGTCGATCCGGACCGACGGAGCCCGAGATATTGAGACTGTGAGACTTGAGATTTACATGTTTGTGTCGATGCTTGACACAGATTTCCATGGATTTCATTGTTGAGATTTCAGATCCCTATACACATTTTACTATGATAACAGCTAAAAATTTCTTATACAGATATACCTGGATTTCTGGATTGGTTATTTTACATTCATGGTGCATGCATATCCATTCATATGACATAGTACTATAGGAACCACTGACACGAGCACGGAGTATCTGCATTTACACGTAGTATTACCCTACTATTACCAGATGATTGGGATCTAGTAGTGTATTATTATGACCTAGGATAGCGTCGTGCATTCGATTTCGTTTCGTAGATGTCTTCTACTCACGAGTTGGCAACTCACCCCCGTTGTGCCAAATTTTATTACAGGTTCGATGTACAGGTTTCCCTGGCTGTTGCAAGCACATGATTTCTTTCCGGGTGATTTGCACGGTAGGTTGGTTCATTTGTATCTGGACCGCCGATGTATTTTTATTACTTCATTTGTATCTAGAAAGCTCCATCAACCATACTTGTATTACTTGATAAGTTTATAGGACCAGTTTTTTTTTTTCGACCATGGAGTCGCGCATGTATTATTATGATTTGGTGGATTGTTTTATTTTGAGTTTTTGAGCCTCGCCCTTTGGCGTTGTATATTATTGTGCTTGTTGTGGTTGTTTCCGCCTGTTGGCGTTGAGTTAGCTCCCGTTTGGGGATGCTTTTTATTGTTTATGTATATTATACTTGTTGTACCCGTTTGGGGCCAGTTTTTATAAAGGAGACTCTGCCGAAATTTTTGGGAAAATTTGCTGATGCTTTTAAACTTTTTTTTCTTTTTTCTTCTTCTTCTTCTTTTATGGTTTAGATTTCTGGGCTTCGGCTTACTTAGGTTACGTGGCGCCTCTAGATGCTTCGTAATCTAAGTGCCGGTCACGTTCCGTACTTTCGGGTCGTGACAAGTTCCCAGGTGACATGAGTACAGCTTAGTCCGCTGACTTGACACTGTCACTTCTCCTCGAGTGTGTTCCCACTGTACTTAGATTACTACCCTATCACGGCTCAAAGGAGTCGTGCAAACAGGTAATAATTGGGTGCAGTCCCGAAGCACATTGAGGCAGTGATGGTTAGACAGGATTCGTCTCTCCCGGTATTGGGGGTTGACATTGCGCTGTGTCTAGGAGAGCCATTACACGAGTAGTCCCTGGCCAGGGCAAGCGAGATATACTGGTAGGTTTCCAGTGTTATCTTAGGGTGTTCTGGGCTTCACTCCGACACGACTTGTACCGCTATTAGGGGACTGACGTTTACCGCCCCCTAGGCCCGCCATGCGATGTATCAGACGAACAGACTGGACTGTATAGAGATTGTCACATTCAGGCTCAGTAGGAGTTCAGATGGGTTTCACCTTGTCAGTCTTCTTGTCGGCATCTACCTAGGGACCGTTACGCACAGCTAGTGCCGCTTGCGGTCTGTGGTTAAACCCACTGCAAGCGTAGTGTCGAATCTTTAGAGTCCCACACAGAAAGCTATTCGCCTTTAGGCAAAAGAGTAGAGGTCGCATGGTTTTGCGACAGGTCGCATGGTTTTGCGACAGGGTTCGGTCACATCCGTGCACTTGTGCACGTTTGGTGTCCGGACAGTTAACACTAGCGGGCTTTGGTTTAAGTCAGATCCTAGTGTACGTTTTGGGATTGGTTTTATCTCGTTTGTATTCGTGTTCCTCGGAACGCGGATGTGGGTGTGTATGCACAGTTGACAGAGAGACAGAGGCAGGGGATTCTCATTGGGGTTGTTGACTGTTGACTGTTGACTATTGACTTTTGACTAAACCCTAATGAGAATAAAATATATGATTAACAATAATATTAATTAAGTATTATAGTGACATGGTTGTTGAGGGGTTGACTTTGATGACTTGTTGACTTTGTTGACCGGTTGACTAGGTTGGACTAGTTGACCATCATCATGACAATGGCTATCATTCCATGGCAAAGACTTTTGCTTGCTTGTTTATTTATGCAAAATGAGTGCATGAAATGATATAGCCATTTTGACTTAAACCATCACACAATACTTGATTTCTATTTTTGTTATGATGGTTTTGGATTATGAGAGGTTGGATGGCAAAAGACTCTATCATTCACTCATTTCATTTCTCTCTCTTGCCATCACTTGCTCAAGCTCTCCCTCTTCCTCTTGCTCTCTCTAGCTAAAGGAAAACCATTCTCATGTGTTGAGACTCATTGCCTTAGAGATAAAAAGACACCAAAACAATCCTTTACTCATTCTAGTTCACAAGGCCTAGCAAGCCAAGTGTTCTAGTTTCTTCAAAGTTCGAAGAAGAACCCAAAGGTAGAAGCTTTCGGGTGGATCCATCTTCGGCGCAAGAAGATGACGAGGTGAGGCCGATCCGTACACCGGGAGGAGTCGAAGACGAAGGAGTTCAACAAAGGTATAGCCCCCTAACCGAGTAGGCAAATCTCTAGTTAGGTTGTTAGTTAGTTGTTTAACAAAGATCCGTATTTGTAGTCCTTGTTACCACCCTCTTGAAAATCGTTTTTCACCACTTCCGCAACCCCGTAAGTACCGGGGAAGGGTTGTATGGACTTACAGCGTGTAGGTGTAAATCTATTCTAGGGTTCGCGACTATGAACTACACTAGTTACTTTTAACCCTAAACTATCCATAATACACCTAACACAATATCCATGACACACTATAACTATCATATATATATAGTATATCAACTACGGACTGCGGGGGTGCTATACGCCATCCACCTGACTTCCCCCTGTAGATATAATCTACTCACCTTGCATCTTCATTGTCGACGTCACCACGCGTTTTCTTGTTGTACCGAAGTCTTCATGGGGTACCTGCACATTAACGTATCGCAAATGCATATCAAAACCAATTCCAAACTAAAACGGCATACGACTCTCAAGATGATACGCTATGATCTATAGGTTAGAACCTATGGACAATGCCTTCCAAAACCATCAACTCCCTCGATATCGTCGTATAAACGCCAAATAGTCGAGGTAAAACACAATAGACAAATTCAGACTTAGAAATACGGAATACAGAGACACGAATCCAAAACAGCAACTAAGGAAAAAGGTTCCAGATTTCACCCTAAGTCAAATTAGACAAATCTATACATGCGAGGGGTCTAAACTACTGATAAGGGGGGACCAAAACAAAAACGAGCCAATTCCACTCTGGTCTGGCCGCAATTTGCAGCCAGAAAGGATATATTTGCGGCCGGGGTTTGGAGTTAGGGGCTAGGGTTCTGTTGATAGCTTCCTGGTTGCCTGCACATGTCACTGTCCATTCAATATAATTTTCAGAGTCTCGGGTCGATAGAAAATCTCATATAAGCTTCACAGATTTCATAACTTTTCCGATATCGGTTTCTATAAATCCGTATTCTGGGTTTATGCTTCAAGTTTGGGTCTCCATTCCAGCACTAGGGTGTTTACATAACCTCTACTGAGCATAATTTCACATTATAACTCAAATTTTCCTCAAACCCTAACTAAGTTTTCCTCAAGTCCACAAAATCAAACAATATCGGTTCGATCTAAACATGGGGTAAAGGTAATGCAGAAACTAAGCTTTAAGGTCCAGAAAATACCTCATTTGGCAACTCAAGAATTTTCTTGAGTTCCCCTAGTGGCCAAAATCCTTGCTTTCTTGGTCCAATGTGTAGATCATGAGCTTATGCACACTTTTAATGAAATGAGAGTGGGGTTTTGGTGTAGTTTTCGAGGTGATTTAGGGCTTGAAGAGGGGAGGGAGAATGAGGTGCAGGAGCAGCAGCAGCAATGGAAGAAGAAGGAGGGAAATGAGGGAAGGGAAATGGCTAAGTACTAGGTCAAAGGAGACCATACCTCTCTCTCTCACCAAACCTCATATAATAATCCCTTATTCCATTTTCTTTTCTTTTCTTTTCTTTTTCTCAAAAACCTTCTCACTAGAATAGTAACCCCAAAAGAAACATGGCAAGAAAAAATGTAACACAAGTGTGGAAAAAAATATGTGCATGTTTTGCACAAAATTGCTAAAAATCCGATTAGCGATTTTTAATCGCAATTAGCACTAAATTAGCATATAACTAATCATAAAAGCTCAAAATGGCATAATTCCATAAAATACCCTATTTTAGAATTTTCCAAAATTTTTCCGAAATTTTTCCCATTTATTTGTATTTAATAATACTGAAATATTAAAATATTCAATAAAATAATATTAAATTATAAAAATTCCCAACAAATAATAATTTTTTTTTGAAATGTTACACCTGTGGCCAGGTAAGTGCCAGGTAAGTGGGGGGTTCTCCACTACGTAAGTAGTGGGCCTAATTAAGTAACCACTAGCTTTCGACACACTTGCCTTAGACACCACAAAAGAAACGCGGATAAACAATGGATTATCCATGGCCTTCTTCTGTCATAAGTGAGCGTGACGGTCCTTAGAGTCATCTCTAGATTTTTTTAGTTAATGAAGGTAATGCGGATGCAAGTTTGTGATTTTTGGGGCTTAGGAAGGGTAATGAACTCCCCACCTAATCTGGATTTGGTCTTTGCCCCTTAATTTCCGTATTAATATGCAAACAACCAAAAATCAAAACACGCACAATTTATTTTGCTTTTGCGGCGCTGTGATTTATTTGCAAAGAAACCTGCAGCAAATTATTAATTGAAGAAGATTTAGGAAGGAGATAAGAAAGATTGAGGTCACCTGAGAATTTTGGTACAATGATCAAGCAGAGGAGCCGCGGAATCGCGGTGGGAGTCGACTATTGCCGCGGAAACGCGGTGGGATCTTGGGATCACTGCACAGAAATTTGTGCACAAGCTCCTGTTCACCTTTTTGGCTCTCTGGAATGATCAGAAATTTTTTTCCACAGCTCCAATGATTCCAAATTTCCTCGCAACAAATCACAACAACACGTTTAAGGTTTGTGCGAATTTAGATCTAAAAATATAGATGGAATAAACTTTTCAACTCAAATTTCAAAATACGAACAATTAGCGCACTGTCCCCGGCAACGGCGCCATTTGATTGAATGAATTTCTCGTTGTGTAGTTGGAAAAATGTATGGAAATCACAACCAAAAATATTTTGACCGCAATCAATAACGGTGTCGAATGTAGTGCGTTAGTAAGTGCGGATCGTCCACAGGAAAAGTGTAATCGTTCGTGTCTTGATTTAGATGAGTTGAAACTTTAAAGGAAAGAAAAGAAACAATTCATGATTTGTAAATTGAAGTTCAAGAATTAGAAAAATCTAGTCTAAATCAAGAAACGATAAAATCAAGAATTGAGAATTTGTGATGATTTCCAAATCAAATATCAAGAATCGAAATGAGGCTCGTAGGAATCGATCGGATCTATAGATGTGATGAAATCTAGCGATTACGTATTCTTATCCATCGATGAATTGATACTAGATCGATGATGATCAACGAGAATTAGAGATTTCTTGTGAAACTAGGGTTTCATCATTTATCCCTTGTTCCTTCATCAATATCATTCACATTCTAGACTCTAGTAAATTCAAGAATCGATCGTGGATCCCTAATTTCGAGCGATCACAATCAAGAAAGCATCGCAACGAAACTAAGTCGTCGATTCTTCAATTTGCTAGGGTTTACAAAACTCGTAGGACTTAAGAATCGTTTTAAGATTTGTTACTTCATCATTCTATTGATCGTCTCGACTTCTTACGAGCGGAGTTTTACTCAAACATCACAACAAGAACCACAATCACAAATCGAGATCGAATCATGATGCAAGAATTTAAAGAAAGCAAGATTAAAGAATTTCACCTTTTATTTATCAACAATTCCGTTACAAATCGCTCAAGAACTACAAGAGGAAGAACTCAATCGTCGATTTGGCTTCGCTCGTCTCCTTGAGTCGCGGATCGGCTTGGATCACTTGCTCGATTGAAGATCGGTTCCGCTCCTAAAAGGTTGAAGGCTTCTCGCTTGAATGGTACTCGGGATCTTGAATTTGGCTTGGATTTTTGATTAGGGTTTGAGGCACAAGTTGTGTCACTCAACTTTTGTTAGAAATGGGGGGATTAGAGATTAGCCATTAACCCTAGATCTAGGCTCCTTTTTATGGACCTCAAAACCCTAGATCTAGGATTTCAAATTTCAAATTTCCCTCCAAAAGTTTGTTAAAGGGCGAGGCTTCTAGAAGTAGTTAGTTAGAGAGACTTCTATAACTTGGTTGTTAGGAGGTTGATTAGCTTAATCAAGATTAGCTTGATTTAATGATCCTTGCTGATCTGGAGAAGCTTCTGTAGTTCTGTAGAAATTGCAGTGGTTGGACTGAATTCTGGAGCTGAACTGAAGAGTAATGAAGCAGAGCATTTTTTATGACGTGTCACATCAACCGCGGATCCACGGCAATAGTGGGTATTGGGCCGCGGATCCGCGGTCCTTTGAAGGCCCCACTGCATTAAAATTCTTGGTAATTCTTCTGCTGTGTTTGGGAGCATTTTTTGATGTGATGAATATTATAATTCCTTCTGTATAACTACAAGATCAAACATCTTAGACTTGGCGTAATTTTGATCAGTTCTTTAACAATTTTGGCTCGGTCCCTGAAATTTCCTGCACAGACTTCAAAACAAGAGTTGCGCTACAAGAATGATGCGATGCCATGATAAACAGTCAATTTCCCTAAGAATGCTCGTTTTAATATACAGTACAGGTAATTCAGTATTATACAGGTGTTATTTTAATATGTGAAATATGAATACTGAACACCTCTAGATGATTGCAAAAGATAGGGAAATTGCCGTGTTAAAAATGCAGTATTTTCGACTGATCATGCATGAAAACAGAAATCATGGAACTCAGCCATCAAGACTAAATCATGCAAATAGATCGCCCAAAATACCGAAATTCAAGGTGACGGATATGTGATAATCAAATCACCAACTCATAAATCATAAATACCGCCGTCAAAATTTCCTCCTTCAAGGTCGAGAAGGTGTCGGTGCATCCAATGCTAGCAGCGCAAGATATCTACATTGCCTTCTGCTCACGGTCTGGCGTCCTCTGTCTCTGGGCCCTTATCTGTTAGTTGTATGTATGCCCTAGAGGCCAGTATTGTACAAATGATGTATATTATATTGGATGCTTGGACATATATAGAGATGACTTTCTTGCTCGATATGATAGTATGCTATCTGGTTACTCTTTATCTTAACATGTGTACTAGTCTTTTTAAACTGTCTTATAGTTACATGTTGGTAAAGCCCTTAGGATGTATACTTGACTACCTGGACTATGATGCAGATCATACTAGTGGGGACATGGTAGTCCATAGGTACATCCTTCAAGGTCCCTAGTCGTGGGTGTATCGAGACGGGGCATCGATATACCAGTGTAGACTAACGTATACGCTTCTCGACCCATGAGATGGGCGATGGATGATCCCATATCCATTGGTGTTTGACATCAGAGATGGTATACGGGTGCTCAGTGGAGACTGGGTACACTGGACGGACTCGCCGAGAACTCCCAGATGCTATTGTACCTCATGTCAGATGGCAGTTCTCAGGTGACACTTGTGCAGGTTAGTCTGTAGACCCGAGATCGTCATAGAGTCTTGTGTGATTCCCACTGTGCTTTGATCTCCACCTTACCACGTCCATGAGGGCGTGCAAAACGGTGGTTTTTGGGCACAGTCCCGAGTCACATGGAGGCAATGAGCGATAGGAGGGGTTTCGTCTCTCCCGGTATTGGGAGTTGATGTTGCGCTGTGCTCGATTGGCCGTAACAGGGAAGTCCCTGGCCAGGGCTGATCAGAGATTTGCTGGTAAGTGTTACCAGTAGTTTCTCGACCCGTTATGAGCCTTACATCGGCACGACTTATCGGTTATTTGGGTCTGACGTTTACCACCCCTAGAATTGATATGCGACATATCAGACGAACAGACCGGACTGTACGGTAAGTGTTACTGGTTGGATTCACAGGAGTGTGAGCGGGCTTGCTCATCGATCTTCTGATCGCTCAATACCCGGGTGTCCGTTACGTTTAGCAGACCGCTTGCGGCTTGTGGGTACTTGATATGATCATCATCTGCTGCCGGTGTATTGACGAGTCTTTAGAGTCCTACACAGAGGTTTCCTGGCTCAAGCGAAACGAAATAGGAGCGCATATGAGATATGTGCGGGATCGAGAATAATGCGTGTATGTGATACAGTATTTCATTCTCGCGATAAATGTTTAGATTGGTTGTATGTGATATAACCTAGTTATCGAATCAAAGATTGATTCGATAAGTCGATACATTGGATACTAGTCGGTTATGTGCGACATGACCGGATCATTGAATCAAGTGTTGATTTAATGATTTAATGTATAATTATATATTTGATATATTACTTTGCATTAACTAGTATTGGTTCACTTTAAAAAGGATTTTCTCACGTGTTGTGCACATTGTATATGTGATATATTTTTGTGCGCACTTGATTGTATCATGTTTGATGATACATGTTAACTTGAGTTTGTGTAAAGATTAAACCATGGTTATATGAATGGTTAGGGTTTTGTTTACTTATTCATTTATTGATTTTGATTATTTATTTTGGAAAAGAAAATGAAAATGGTGGCTTTCTTTGTTTCTTTCATGAAGCTTCATGAAGAGTTGAAACCTTGACCATTTTTGTTTTCTTCTCTTAACCTAACCATTCACCTAACCCTAGTTTACTCTCTACACTTGACCATAGTTAGTATATGATAAGTATTCATATTATTTTCATTTTAAAAGGTAACACTTATCATATTCTATCTTTTTCTTCTTCCTTTTGATCAAGAAGAAAGCTTGACTCCATTAATGGCATCTTGAGTAAAAGAGTGAGAAATCCAATTCTAAAGTGAACCCACCTCCTATTTCTTCATCCTCTACCTCTTGCCAAGTAGTATAGGGTGTTTTCTTCACAAGTTTCATTGCTTGGTGAAGTTGGAGCTTGATCTTGTGTTGCCTCGACGTAGATCATCATCGGTATCGAAGCCGACGACCTAGCCCGCCCATTTCTCCGATGAAGCCGATGCTAGAGTCTGGGATCCGATATGGACAGCGAGAGGACGTCTACATGGAGCTAAGGAAGTGGAGAACCGGATCTACAAAGGTTGTAGCCTCTTTCTTTTAGTTAAAATATTAACTAGTTTCACTTTTCGCCTAAACTCTAGTCAACGAATCCGTATTAGGGTTTCTCGGCACATGTAAAATTTCAAATTGGCATGGTTGATACCTTGTGAGACCTCATTAGCGTGCCTAGGAACCCTACAGTGGTATCAGAGCCTAGCTAGAGCCTTAGGCGATGCGTAGACGGAGTTAGAAGTCCGATCGAACCAAAACCCAAACCCAAAAAAATGCTCTCTGTACATTTTTGAAATTCGGGGATTTTTTAGAATTAAAAATATGCAGAAAACTAAGCAGGAATTTATAAGAATTACTGTGAAGTTCGATTACTTGATTCCATTAAAGTGCGGAGGAACCGCGACATTAGCATGCCTAATGCGGCGGTTCCGCGGCAACTTTGTCGCTTCTCTTATTGGTTTTTACATAGTAACTCTTATATTTTGTTCCTGTATTTTCTGGGAATTTTTATATCTGACTCAAGAGTTGAGTTTTCTGGGTTGTATTGGGGACTCGGTGTTTCGATCAGATTGTCTAATTTTGTCTTTGTGTTTTTCCGGACAATTTTAGAATATGTTCAAAAGTTCGACCGGATGTAAATACCCAATCTTTCCCCTGCCGGGAAATTTCAAATTGTTGGACTTTTCCGTAGTTTAATGACGTTCTAAGTAGTGAAAGTAACGCGATGGTCCCTCTAGAAGACAACAAACCTTAACTCGATTATGTGACCGTCTTGAACTGCCCTTCGAACCTTAGGGTTTGGGGCAGTACGGCGTGCCACATGTGAGGCGTTGGCTTGACCCTTCTACGGCTGGACCGTTGGTACTGAGGCATGAAGTGAATGTCTTTGAACTTATTTCATGTGTTGAACGGTTTCGGGAAAACTTGGGTGTTCGAATGTTCGATCGGAAAGTTTAATATTTTCTATTTATCCGGAATGGGATACAATAATTGGAATTCACAAACAGTTATGAGATAACTGAATGAATGTTATAAATCTAGCGGTTTAGTCTCACTTGATATTGAAAAGAGTTTTCGATAATGAGACTAAAATGCGGGGTTTATAATTGTTAGGCATGTGATGTCTAAGTATTTCATTTATTTAGGCATGCGATGTCTAAAGAGGTTGCGGATTCCAACCGTTGTAGTTTTACACTTTCTTTTCTGTGACCGAAAGTGTAGTATGTCGATATCGCCGGTTTCGTTGCTATACGTCAACGACAATTGGGGTATGCATACTTACTTACGTTGATGACATGTGATGTTATGTGTTGCTGGATATGTTATATTGGATCGTCGTGTTCGAATAGCAGAGGGTTTTTATGTGAGATGAGTGTTTTTCATTTTCATTCATGTAAAAACTTGTATGTAATATTCTTTTATTAGGACACTTCCAGGTTGCGGAAGATGTCACCGTTGATGTATATTATTTACTTTTCCGCATTAGGATAGACCCAAGGAGGGGAGCACAAGTAACCGGGTTCTAGGGTCCAGTGGGAGACCATCTCGAGGAGTCGAGTCCGGGTCTCCTAAACCTATAATTGGTTGGGTTGTTTTCCGCTCTCGTAGGGGTCTAGGGGTCTGGGATTGGCTATTCATCACGATCGTGGAATCCGTGTTTTATACTGGCTCGTATTAAAAACACGGACGTCCTAGTATATCCAATATTTCATATGATATTTTCTGCTGCGATATCTGTGATGTGATCATTTAATATGTTCTGATGGATTCAGTATATAGTATATATGATATATTATATAGACGTTACTTATGTTTTGCACCCGCACTAGTCCTGCCCTGCTCTGTCGTTAGTTACCTAACCTAACGGTGCACGAGGGGACATCGAGGCGAATGCGGACGGCATAAGTGTACGTCGTATTTATCTGTGATGTTTAGGTGAAATAAATGATGGGACTTCATTAATGTGATTAATGAAAGAAAAGAAACCTAAAAAGATGTTGTAGAATCAAATTTTAAATAAAAAGGGTAGCTACAGTTTTGCTTTGCATAGTGGTATATATGATATACCCTGCACCTTATTCGATGAGGAAAGGGCCGAGATCCCTTCACCGGGAGTGACCCCTTTAGCAATAACTGGCAGATGCTACACACTCGGTTTGACTTTTGATTGCTTCTATAGTTTCTGCTTTGCACAGCGATATATATGATATATCCCGCACCTCATTCGACGAGGAAAGGGCCGACGATCCCTTCACCGGGAGTGACCCCTTTAGCAAAACTAGAAAAGCCTCAAAATCACTCCATTTTAAAACTTCACTTGATTCTACAATGATATCAAGTTCATTACGCAATAGGTTTTCAGAAAAACCTGACGTAGCCCTCCGTCAATTCAGATAAGTTACATATAGTATTCGTGCTACATTTGTTGGCTTTCGTCAAGGTGTAGTGTGCGTTAGCTATGTGCTGCGTATCTGTTGCATATGATGCAACTGGATTAGGGTAGTCGTACGGCTTTGTTGGCTTTCGTCAAGGGTCGTGCGGGTGGGTTTAATTCAGTCAAGAAATGTACTGGTTGAACTTGACTAGCGGGCTGTGGTTTGTTGGCTTTCGTCAAGGTCATAGCACGCTAGGGGCAAAATCATTATCGGGAATTTCAACTGTTGAAATTTGCAATGAGATTGCATACCATCTATGAGATAGTTGGATCCCGATACCCACTACGAGTAAGAGTTACTCCTGGGAGAGTTTTGCACATTACAATTAGCCGATCAAGTAGGTGTCTCGAAAGGTGTCAACGGGGTTACGCCTCTGGGAAAACGATGTTTACTTTAATTAGGTCCGTGCGAAAGCACGGGGAACCTCCCTCAAAGTACCGACACTGGCCTGGCTGAAAGATTGGCGAAGTTGTAGGGTGTAATTAATCCCGGCTAGTCTTTCCTTTTAGGGTTTGAAGGAAGACTTGATAAAAACCAGTGGGAGCCATCCTGATTAGATAAGATAATAACCAATCTGATCTTGCAAGAGCATACGCTAAAGTGTTTTCTTCTCTCTCTCTCCAGGTAGCGACCATGTCATGCCCTAATCAAGATAATAATATGGATGTATTGACCGAACCCGCATGTTATACTGTGCTGGGGAACGTTGGTTCCGTTCTTTCTTATAAGAGCTATAGGACTGAACAGGATATAGGGGAATACCAGGATTCCCGTGCCACCCGAATGAAGAAAGTACATGTTGATGCATTTTCTTCGGGTGTGATCGTTACTGAAAACTGTTTCTCCATTTGCTCTACGTCCTGGGTATTAGATACCGGGTCAGGATCCCATATATGTAATCAGTTACATGGGCTCAGGAAAGGTAGAGAACTTGGAGAAGGTGATAAAGACATTAGAGTTGGAAATGGTGCAATTGTTGCAGCTAAAACTGTCGGGGAATATCACCTTGCATTACCAACTGGTAATACATTGGTTTTGAACTAATGCTATTACATGCCGAAGCTGATATGCAACATTATATCGGTTTCTTTGTTGAGTAAAGAGGGATATAATTTTGTATTACAGGACAATGTTATGAACATTTTCCGTAACCAAAAGTTGGTTGGATCAGGCACGTTGTGCAATGGCATTTATGTTCTAAATCAATCAACAGTTCTGAACATAACAAACACACACAAGAGGAAGAGTTCAGAAATGAACGAATCCTTCTTGTGGCATTGTAGACTCGGTCACATCAATGCGACACGACTGGCTAAGTTGCATAAGGATGGATATTTGAAACCATTCGAATTTTCATCTTATGACACTTGCCAGTCATGTCTCAAAGGTAAGATGACCAAAACTCCGTTTACTGGACACGGAGAAAGAGGTACCGAACTCTTAGGACTAATACATAGTGATGTATGCGGTCCCATGTCTACACATGCCAGAGATGGTTCTTCGTACTTCATTACATTCACTGACGATCTCTCAAGATACGGACATGTGTACTTGATAAGACACAAGTCTGAAGCTTTTGAGAAATTTAGAGAATATAAACAAGAAGTTGAGAACCAAACCGGAAAAAGTATTAAAATCCTTCGATCTGATCGAGGAGGTGAATACTTGAGCAATGAATTCCTGGACTTCCTAAAAGAGAATGGAATTCTCTCTCAGCTGACTCCTCCATATACACCACAGCACAATGGTGTATCAGAACGGAGGAACCGCACCCTATTAGATATGGTGCGCTCTATGATGAGTACAGCTGAGTTACCTATTTCCTTCTGGGGGTATGCGCTTGAGACAGCCATACATCTATTGAATATGGTCCCCACCAAATCTGTGCCTACCACTCCATATGAGATATGGAAAGGAAAGAGACCATGTCTTAACTATGTTAAGATATGGGGTTGTCCAGCCTATGTCGAACGACAAAATTCGGACAAACTCGAGGCACGGTCTGTTCTGTGCAAATTTATAGGATATCCCAAGAATTCACAAGGGTATATCTTCTACCACCCTAAGGAACAAAGAGTGTTTGTTTCTCGGCATGCCACCTTTTTAGAAAAGGAATTTCTTGAAAAAGAGATTTGTGGTCATGAGGTAGAACTGGAAGAGGTTCCAGCTACAAAAGCTACAACAGAAGATCTGGTGGAACCAGAGGATTCCGTAGTTCCCAATGAACCCCAGCCACTCCGCCGATCTAGTAGGGTTCCTCACCCACCTGAGAGATACTACGGTTTTCTCATGGATGGTGGGATCGAGGATAGCATCATGGAGGATGATGACCCAACTAGCTTCGAGCAGGCCATCACGAGTAGGGACTCAGTGAAATGGCTGGATCCTATGCGGTCCGAGATGGAATCCATGTACACCAACAAAGTATGGACTTTGGAAGTTGCTCCTGATGGGGTAAAACCCATTGGGAGCAAGTGGATCTTCAAGAAAAAACTTGGTGTAGATGGGAAAGTGGAGACTTTCAAAGCTAGACTTGTTGCAAAAGGTTTTCGTCAAAGACTAGGTGTGGACTATGACGAAACCTTTTCTCCAGTGGCTATGCTTAAATCCATCCGGATCATGCTTTCCATCGCTGCATATCATGACTGCGAAATCTGGCAAATGGATGGTAAGACCGCCTTTCTAAACGGTGATTTAGATGAGTGCGTGTACATGACTCAGCCAGAGGGCTTCGTAGACAGTGGGAGCAGCGGGAAGGTGTGCAAACTGCTTAAATCCATTTATGGATTAAAGCAAGCATCGCGGAGTTGGAACATCTGCTTTGACGTCGTTATCAAAGAGTTTGATTTCGTCAAAAACCCAGATGAACCTTGTATCTACAAGAAGGTAGCAGAGAGTAAGGTTGTCTTCCTCGTATTGTACGTGGACGACATACTCTTGATAGGAAATGATATTCCTATGTTGCAATCGGTCAAGCTCTTCTTATCACAAAGATTCTCAATGAAAGATCTTGGTGATGCCTCATGCAAATTGGGAATTAGGATCTATAGAGATAGATCCAAACGGATATTGGGATTGTCCCAATCCAGGTACATTGACACCATACTAAAGAGGTTTAGTATGGAAGAATCCAAGCGTGGGAACTTGCCCACGATCTCTGTAGTCACTCTCTCCAAAGAGATGTCTCCCAAGACTGATTTGGAAAGAGCTCGCATGCAAGGGATACCCTATGCTTCGGCTGTAGGCTCTATCATGTACGCGATGCTATGTACCAGACCCGATGTTGCATACTCACTAATTGTAGTGAGCAGGTATCAAGCTGATCCTGGAGAGAGTCACTGGAAGGTGTGAAGAGCATTCTCAAGTACTTGCGAAGGACTAAAGAGATGCTCTAGGTGTTTGGTAACGGAGAATTCCAAGTGGAGTCCTTTACCGATTCGAGCTTCCAGAGTGATAAGGACGACTCTAAGTCGCAGTCGGGATTTGTCTTTACCCTTTACGGAGGGGCGGTTAGCTGGAAGAGTTCCAAGCAGGAAACCATGGCAGACTCGACGATGGAGGCTGAATACATCGCTGCCAACGATGCTGCCAAAGAGGCTGTCTGGATCAAGAAGTTCATTACTGAACTTGGAGTGGTTCCATCCATTGAGCATCCAATACCTTTGTATTGTGATAACAATGGAGCCGTGGCTTTGGCCAAGGAACCTAGGTCCCATCAGAGATCCAGGCATATTCTGAGGCGGTATCACCTGATCCGGGAGATAGTTGATCGTCGGGAAATCGAGGTCAGGAGGGTTGACACGAAGAACAACACAGCGGATCCACTCACGAAGGCCATTCCCCAGATACAGTTTGAGAGACTCTTCGGGATGCTCGGTATGCGATACTACAGCAGCTGGCCCTAGTGCAAGTGGGAGATTGTTAGTTGTACGTATGCCCTAGAGGCCAGTATTGTACAAATGATGTATATTATATTGGATGCTTGGACATATATAGAGATGACTTTCTTGCTCGATATGATAGTATGCTATCTGGTTACTCTTTATCTTAACATGTGTACTAGTCTCTTTAAACTGTCTTATAGTTACATGTTGGTAAAGCCCTTAGGATGTGTACTTGACTACCTGGAATATGATGCAGATCATACTAGTGGGGATATGGTAGTCCATAGGTACATCCTTCAAGGTCCCTAGTCGTGGGTGTATCGAGACGGGGCATCGATATACCAGTGTAGACTAGCGTATACGCTTCTCGACCCATGAGATGGGCGATGGATGATCCCATATCCATTGGTGTTTGACATCAGAGATGGTATACGGGTGCTCAGTGGAGACTGGGTACATTGGACGGACTCGCCGAGAACTCCCAGATGCTATTATACCTCACGTTAGATGGCAGTTCTCAGGTGACACTTGTGCAGGTTAGTCTGTAGACCCGAGATCATCATAGAGTCTTGTGTGATTCCCACTGTGCTTTGATCTCCACCTTACCACGTCCATGAGGGCGTGCAAAACGGTGGTTTTTGGGCACAGTCCCGAGTCACATGGAGGCATTGAGCGATAGGAGGGGTTTCGTCTCTCCCGGTATTGGGAGTTGATGTTGCGCTGTGCTCGATTGGTCGTAACAGGGAAGTCCCTGGCCAGGGCTGATCAGAGATTTGCTGGTAAGTGTTACCAGTAGTTTCTCGACCCGTTATGAGCCTCACATCGGCACGACTTATCGGTTATTGGGGTCTGACGTTTACCACCCCTAGACTTGATATGCGACATATCAGACGAACAGACCGGACTGTACGGTAAGTGTTACAGGTTGGATTCACAGGAGTGTGCGCGGGCTTGCTCGTCGATCTTCTGATCGCTCAATACCCGGGTGGCCGTTACGTTTAGCAGACCGCTTGCAGCTTGTGGGTGCTTGATATGATCATCATCTGCTGCCGGCGTATTGACGAGTCTTTAGAGTCCTACACAGAGGTTTCCTGGCTCAAGCGAAACGAAATAGGAGCGCATATGAGATATGTGAGGGACCGAGAATAATGCGTGTATGTGATACCGTATTTCATTTTCGCGATAAATGTTTCGATTGGTTGTATGTGATATAACCTAGTTATCGAATCAAAGATTGATTCGATAAGTCGATACATTGGATACTAGTCGGTTATGTGCGACATGACCGGATCATTGAATCAAGTGTTGATTTAATGATTTAATGTATAATTATATATTTGATATATTATTTTGCATTAACTTGTATTGGTTCACTTTAAAAAGGATTTTCTCACGTGTTGTGCACATTGTATATGCGATATATTTTTGTGTGCACTTGATTGTATCATGTTTGATGATACATGTTAACTTGAGTTTGTGTAAAGATTAAACCATGGTTATATGAATGGTTAGGGTTTTGTTTACTTATTCATTTATTGATTTTGATTATTTATTTTGGAAAAGAAAATGAAAATGGTGTCTTTCTTTGTTTCTTTCATGAAGCTTCATGAAGAGTTGAAACCTTGACCATTTTTGTTTTCTTTTCTTAACCTAACCATTCACCTAACCCTAGTTTACTCTCTACACTTGACCATAGTTAGTATATGATAAGTATGCATATTATTTTCATTTTAAAAGGTAACACTTATCATATTCTAACTTTTTCTTCTTCCTTTTGATCAAGAAGAAAGCTTGACTCCATTAATGGCATCTTGAGTTAAAGAGTGAGAAATCCAATTCTAAAGTGAACCCACCTCCTATTTCTTCATCCTCTACCTCTTGCCAAGTAGTATAGGGTGTTTTCTTCACAAGTTTCATTGCTTGGTGAAGTTGGAGCTTGATCTTGTGTTGTCTCGACGTAGATCATCATCGGCATCGAAGCCGACGACCTAGCCCGCCCATTTCTCCGATGAAGCCGATGCTAGAGTCCGGGATCCGATATGGACAGTGATCAGTCGAAAATATTGTATATTTTAGCCGGCAATTTCCCTAACATTTGCATACATTTAAAAGTGTTCGGCATTCATATTCTACATATTAGCAAATCTGTCACAAAATATGAGATTTCATGTATTAGACTTTTAAACCGACACTTTAAGGGAAATTAACCGCATTTCATGGCATCGCATCATTTCTGTATTTGCGCAACACTTGTCTTGAGTTTGTGCAGGAAATACGGAAGAAAAGCAAAAGAACTGATAAAAAATACGCCAACTAAATCATTTCAGATCTGGTAGCAATTCAGAAGGAATTATACAATTCTATACATCAAAAGAAAGCCCATACATCAGCCCAAGAGAGTAACAGAGAAACAAAGGCCCAAGACTCCAAGTTAGCCGCGAAACCGCGGCAGGAGATGGCTTGCGCCGCGGTTCCGCGCCTCTATTGCCACGTCAGCAGATGAATTTTTGGTCACAATTCTCTGCTCTGGTCCCACAGTCCTCTCTGATACTTCAAATTCCAGAACTCTCTCAAAGCTACTGCCAGATCAGAAAAGAAGATTAAGGAAGGCTAATCCTAATTAAGCTCCTAATTAATCCTCTTCTAGAAGCTCCTCCTAACTAATCACATCTAGAAGCTTCTCCCCTAACTAACTTTTGGAGGGAAATTTGAATTTCCTCAACAACCTTTAGGAGGGAAACTTAGAATTTGAAATCCTAGATCTAGGGTTAGTTATCTATAAATAGGAACCTAGACCTAGGGTTAAAGGCTAATCAATAACCATTGGTTCATTCTACACCATCTTCTTCCACAAGTCTCGTGACAAGGCTTGTGCGAAACCCTAACCCTAATTCCACTCCAAATCCAAGATCTTGAGTACCAAATCAAGTGAGAAGCCTTCAACCTTTTAGGAGCCGAGCCGATCTTCAATCGGGCAAGTGATCCAAGCCGATCCGCGATCCACGGAGACGAGCGAAGCCAAGTTGACGATCAAGTTCTTCCTCTTGTAGTTCTTGAGCGAATGTAACTAAATTGTTGATATAAATAAAAGGTGAAATTCTTTAATCTTGCTTTCTTTTAATTCTTGCATCATGATTAGATCTCAATTTGTAATTGTTGCTCTTGTTGTGATGTTTGAGTGAAACTCCGCTCGTTAAGGAGTCGAGACGATTGTAGAATGATGATGTAACAAATCTTTAAACGATTTTTAAGTCCTACGAGTTTTGTAAACCCTAGCAAGTTCAAGAATCGATGACCTAGTTTCGTTGCGATACTTTCTTGATTGTGATCGCTCGAAATTAGGGATCTACGATCGTTCTTGAATTTACTAGAGGCTAGAATGTGAATGATATCGACGAAAGAACAAGGGATAAGATGAAACCCTAGTTTCACAAGAAATCCCTAATTCTCGATCGATCATCATCGATCTAGTATCAATTCATCGAAGGATAAGAATACGTAATTATAAGATTACATCACATCTATAGATCCGATCGATTCCTATGAGCCTCATTTCGATTCTTGAGATTTGGTTTGGAAAAATCATCAAACGATCAATTCTTGATTCTATCTTTTAATGCTTTCTTAGATCTAGTTTTTTCTCATTCTTGAACTTCAACTACAAATCATGAATTGTTTTGTTTTCTTTCTTTAAAGTTTCAATTCATCTAATTCAAAAGACGAACGATTACACTTTCCCTGTGGACGATCCGCACTCACTAACAATCTACATCCGACACCGTAGTTGATTGCGGTCAAATAATTTTTGGTTGTGATTTCTTTACAATTTCATACTACACATCAAGAATCCTTTACAATCAAATGGCGCCGTTGCCAGGGACTATTTGATTCGATTTACACACAACGAGATTTTATTACAATCAAATGGCGCCGTTGCCGGGGATAGTGCGCTAATAGTTCTTATTTTGAAATTTGAGTTGAACAATTTATTTCATCATAATTTTTAGATCTAAACTCGTACAAACCCTAATACGTGTGTTGTGATTTGTTGCGAGAAAATCTGGAATCATTCGAGCTGGAGAAAAAATTTTCTGAATTTTCCAGAGAGCTGAAGAGTTCAAGGTGAACAGTGTCAAGAATTTTGGTGCAGTGAACAGGCATTTTGACCGCCCTTCCGCGGCATTAGACCCTCATATGCGGCGCTTCCGCGGCCCCCTAGTTGATTCTCTGTGCCGATTTTCCTCTGTAAGTTTCTTACCTTCTCCTCTCTCCTCTTTTTAGCTCCAATTGACAATGTGCTGCAGGTTTCTTTGCAAATAAATCGCAGCGCCGCAAAAGCAAAATAAATTTGTGCGTGTTTTTGATTCTTGTGGTTGTTGCATATTAATACGGAAATTTAAGGGGCACGACCAAATTCAAATTAGGTGGGGATTTCATTACCCTTCCTAGGCCCCAAAAACCACAAAACTTGCATCCACATTTACCCTCATTAATTAAAAGAAATCTAGAGATGACTCTAAGGACCGTCGCGCTCAATTAGGACAAAAGAGGGCCGTGGGTAATTCATTGTTTATCCGCGTTTTCTTGTGGTGCCTAAGGCGAGTGTGTCTAAGGCTAGTGGTTTTTAATTAGGCCCACTACTTACGTAGTGGAGTACCTTCCCACTTACCTGGCACTTATCCGGCCACAGGGGGACAAAGAGGCAGTGGAGGATTCTATCCCGCGACCTGTCTTTTGGCAGTTAGGAGCGGTCTAGAGCCAGACCTAGGTGACCACTAGATTCTAGGGTTTTGTGTGTTGCATTTGTTTTGTTGCATCATATTTTTCAAAAATCCGTATCTTTTCAAAACAAACACCGCATTCATATCATTCCCCTAATTATAAATTCACGCAGCCACTTGTACTAACCCTTTTTAGTGCAAGATAGGCTGGACACGGGTTTCTAGTGCCCGTTAGTCCGCGTTTCCCTCATCGACCCAAAAGTCGGTATTTCTACATTTACCTTTCTTTTACCCACCACCACACCCACATCGATGGATCCACCTCCATCGAACTTCTTTTCCACTACTCTGCCGCCGTCTGTTGGTGCGCAGAATCCACCTCGCATCTCTCTCCAAGAGAGGTGCTATCCAACACGAAGTCCACTTTCCACATGTCTTTCCACACCACCAGCCAACGGGGAAAATTTTCAAATAAAGCCCCAATACATCAACCTTCTACCAAAATTTCACGGTCTCGAGTCTGAAGACGCATACGTGTTTATCACGAAATTTGAAAATGTATGCGCAATGATAGGTACTTCACAGTTGTCTGTGGATGCTTTACGTCTTCGTCTTCTCCCATTCACTTTGTGCGATTTAGCCGAGAAGTGCCTATATAACACTACCGCACATTCCATTTCAAATTGGGACGAATTCGTCAAAGCATTCCTTAAGAAATTCTACCCACATCAAAAGACAGCTCGAGTCCGTAGCGAAATCTATCAATTCACCCAGCTTCCAAATGAAACATTTTCAAAATGTCTTGACCGCTTCAAGGATCTGTTAATCCAATGTCCACATCACGGCATCCCGAGATGGGAATTGTGTCGAATCATTTATGAGGGCATTACTCCTTACACAAGACAGACCCTTGAATCCATGTGTCAAGGCAACTTTATGACCAAAGATGATTGGGAAGCCTGGAACTTTCTAGAAGATTTCGCTGAAAAATCTTTACAGTGGGAGGGTGTGAGTCAATCGTCTAGGGATGGCAATGATATTTCCATAGGGTTAGAGCTGACATTTCAGCTATACAAAAGAAACTCGAGAATATGGAAAAATTCTTAGCTGCCCTAAGTCAAATATCACTCTCCAAAACTGTATGTGGTTGTTGTTCTGATCCGTCTCACTTGACGGAAGAATGTCCGTTTCAAGGTCATGAGCATACCAATGCATCATTTCAAAGACCTAGAAACGATCCATCTTCCTCCACATATGATCAGGGTTGGAGGAATCACCCTAACTTTGCTTGGAACCAATCACAATTTCAAAACACGGTTCCAACCCAAAACAATTTCCAAGGGGTCCCTCCACCACAACAGCAGCCACCACTTCAATTGAGTCAGCACCCCTTCCAAGCACAAAATTTCCAAAATCCGGCCAACATTTTTTCACCACATGAAATTTTTTTGCAATTGACCGGTACAGATAATACCTCTGCACTAGCACAAACTTTGGATACTTTCATGAAACAATCCATCCAAGGGACGGCAAGTTTGCAATCTTCCGTCGAGAATGTAATGAAGATCATTATCTCTCAAAATGACAACATCAAATCAATGGAAGAACAAATTGCACAACTAAAAGCCGAAATGAGTGCACGAGAGAAAGGGAAACTTCCAGCTCAACCTTTACCCAATTCTAGCTATTCACATGATGTGGATGCAATCACGTTGAGATCTGGAAGAGTGCTTGACCATCACCTTGGGGAAGAGTTTCATGATACTGATAAATCAATCAATAACACCCCGGCTGAGACCTTTCCTCACACACACACTTCTGACCCCAGTTCTTCTACCCCACCATCTTCTTCCGAGCCTATTCTTCATTTCCCAAAAGGCTCGCCACTACAGCCCACCTCTTTTACCCCTCCACGGACGATTCCCACTTCTATTCTGAGATCGGTTCCACACACACTTCCTTCTCCTATGATGGACCCAGCGCTTATTGCTAAAGCACCTTATCCTAATCAGTTAAGGGCTAACACACCGAGTCCACATATGGAGAAGATTATGAACATTTTTAAGCAAGTAAACACCAACATCCCTCTCCTAGATGCCATCCAACAAGTTCCTTCCTATGCGAAAACTCTTAAGAATTTGTGCACTAGGAAGAGGAAGAATCCAGTGCCTAAGAAGATTTTTGTGGAAAAAACAATAGACACGGCTTTCCCCCAACAATTACCGAGGAAACGTAAGGATCCAGGATATCCTACTATTTCCGTTTCTATTGGGGAAAAACACATCAACCGTGCTCTATTAGATCTTGGCGCTAGTGTTAACTTGCTTCCTTACTCAGTCTATGAGCAATTAGGAATCGGAGAGTTGAAGCCAACCAATTGCACTCTCCAGATGGCTGACCGATCTATCACCAAACCTAGAGGTGAACTGGAGGATGTGTTAATAAAAATCGGAGAATTTATATTCCCGGTAGATTTTATTGTAATTGATACACAGCCTGTAGCGAACCCACGGAATCAAATTCCGGTGATTATAGGTCGTCCCTTTTTGGCCACTTCCAATGCAATAATCAACTGTCGTAATGGTTCTATGACCCTATCTTTCGGGAATAGGTCAATAGAACTAAACATTTACGAGTTGGGAAGTGTACCCTCCGAACCTACTGCTCAGGTCTGTTCTGTCGACTTAATGGATGTCGACAGCAGCGAATTTGATGATCCTCCTGATATTGATCTAGATTCTTTTCATATGTTATTGTTTGACCCAACTATGTATCATACACATACGGACTCTTCCACCGAGATGTCCGGGTCAACAATTAACACGGATTATGAACTGTTCTTAGAGTCTGAAGATCACCCCGCACTTTGTGATGACATTATTCATCGGGGTATTGATGGAACTTTTGAGGAAATCTTCGCTGATGAACTCGCATTTTTAAATGACACGGGTGTTGAGATGAATCATCTCCCAAACAATGAAATTGAATCTCCACCCCTTCTTCTGAACTATAAAAAGAATGCGAGTAATCCATCACATTCACTGTATCGTCTCTCCAATATGAGACGCACACACATTCTATTCCACCACTTACCCTTTCCCCACTTCTTCTTCCACCAACCAGAGCACTGCATTGATAAAATTTTTGAATGGTTGGTGTTAACATTTGGTCCTTGCAAAGCTTGGCATCGACCAATGAGTTTTGACCCCCTCATATGATTTTAAAAGATTAACATTGCATAACTCAAGTTTGGGGGGGTATATTTTTTCTGGCTCTTGAAAAGAAATTTTTTTACAAAATTGTGAGCCAAAAATAAGTTTGGGGGAGGGTCTTCACTTAAATATTTTCCCCCCACTAATAAATTCCTTCCAAGTTTACAGGTTTTTCGAGATTTAGCGGAAGGCAACAGTGAGGACACTGTTGAAAACAAGTTTGGGGGAGGTTTGTGCTTATTTTTGCATCATTTGCATATCATTTGCATAAGCACAGAAAATTTTTTTTGAAAAAACCATAAAAATTTAAAAATTTTCAAAACTATAAAAATATTTTTTGTACATAAATAAGATAATGAAAGTTTAGATAGTGAAAAATTACATCCATGAGATTAGAAAAATTTAAGAAAACCAAGAAAATTAGAAGTTTTCTTACACGAACTAGTAATAAGTAGTTATGAGCCGTTGTCCTAAGGGTTAGTAAGATGAAAGACGTCACTAATCTGAGGATAAAAATAAGTCTGAAAAATAGTTTCTATTCTGGAAGCCAAACATTTTGAACGTTGCTACCCTGCTATTCGCACTTACACACATCTTAAAGCCTGGGATAGTAGAGGATACCTTGAAATGCTCTTGTCTTAAAGCCAAAAGTATGAAAAAAAAATTGTTTTAAAGTGGTGAGAAAAATGGACACTGGTTTTGTTTTCACCGAGGGCAATAAAAATATATAGCAAAGGGTGCTTTTTCCACCTAGTGCCCTAAGGCCAACTGGTCTGGGAGTCACTGCTATGCCTGAGGTGGTGCAAGACGAGGAAAATACACCAAGCATGCAAGCACAGGAGTAATCGGTCGGTTAGTACCTCAAGAAGTATTAACGGACGCATGAAAGTGTGTGAGCAATCTCGTTTGTCAAAAAGTACTGAGGTTGATGGGCAAAAGTATGATAGCTTGAATTGAATTCTCCGGGTGTAGGGATGTCTTTACACACACGCAGGGTGATATGATCGATGTTTGGAAAACAGATAGGAATGAAGAATAAGACGATGTTTTATTGAGGGAGGACGTATTTTGTAACATCTTTTCATGACCATTAAGATAGGGCTCATGACAACCGAAAAGCTAGTTTAGTTGGAAACCCTAATTTTCAAAGCTTTTCTTTTACAATTCTTGTCTTTAAATGTAATATTCATGATCTTACTTTTATTATTGGATTTTGTGGGTGCAATCCGCTGAAAACTCTCAGGAGACAACACTCCTCCTACTAGGGACACCTAGAGGTTTAAAGGCTTGTTGCACGTGCTCAGTGCAATCGTGTTGCCTACGAAAGTGTGCTAGATAGTTTTTCTCTTTCTTTATTTTCTCCTTCTCTTTTTAATAAAACTGTTCGATCGAGACGATAGAAATTAAGTTTGGGGGTATTTGATCAGTCGAAAATATTGTATATTTTAGCCGGCAATTTCCCTAACATTTGCATACATTTAGAAGTGTTCGGCATTCATATTCTACATATTAGCAAATCTGTCACAAAATATGAGATTTCATGTATTAGACTTTTAAACCGACACTTTAAGGGAAATTAACCGCATTTCTTAGCATCGCATCATTTCTGTATTTGCGCAACACTTATCTTAAGTTTGTGCAGGAAATACGGAAGAAAAGCAAAAGAGCTGATAAAAAATACGCCAACTAAATCATTTCAGATCTGGTAGCAATTCAGAAGGAATTATAAAATTCTATACATCAAAAGAAAGCCCATACATCAGCCCAAGAGAGTAACAGAGAAACAAAGGCCCAAGACTCCAAGTTAGCCGCGGAACCGCGGCAGGAGATGGCTTGCGCCGCGGTTCCGCGCCTCTATTGCCACGTCAGCAGATGAATTTTTGGTCACAATTCTCAGCTCTGGTCCCACAGTCCTCTCTGCTACTTCAAATTCCAGAACTCTCTCAAAGCTACTGCCAGATCAGAAAAGAAGATTAAGGAAGGCTAATCCTAATTAAGCTCCTAATTAATCCTCTTCTAGAAGCTCCTCCTAATTAATCACATCTAGAAGCCTCTCCCCTAACTAACTTTTGGAGGGAAATTTGAATTTCCTTAACAAACTTTAGGAGGGAAACTTAGAATTTGAAATCCTAGATCTAGGGTTAGTTATCTATAAATAGGAACCTAGACCTAGGGTTAAAGGCTAATCAATAACCATTGGTTCATTCTACACCATCTTCTTCCACAAGTCTCGTGACAAGGCTTGTGCGAAACCCTAACCCTAATTCCACTCCAAATCCAAGATCTTGAGTACCAAATCAAGTGAGAAGCCTTCAACCTATTAGGAGCCGAGCCGATCTTCAATCGGGCAAGTGATCCAAGCCGATCCGCGATCCACGGAGACGAGCGAAGCCAAGTTGACGATCAAGTTCTTCCTCTTGTAGTTCTTGAGCGAATTTAACTAAATTGTTGATATAAATAAAAGGTGAAATTCTTTAATCTTACTTTTTTTTAATTCTTGCATCATGATTAGATCTCAATTTGTAATTGTTGCTCTTGTTGTGATGTTTGAGTGAAACTCCGCTCGTTAAGGAGTCGAGACTGATTGTAGAATGATGATGTAACAAATCTTTAAACGATTTTTAAGTCCTACGAGTTTTGTAAACCCTAGCAAGTTCAAGAATCGATGACCTAGTTTCGTTGCGATGCTTTCTTGATTGTGATCGCTCGAAATTAGGGATCTACGATCGTTCTTGAATTTACTAGAGGCTAGAATGTGAATGATATCGACGAAAGAACAAGGGATAAGATGAAACCCTAGTTTCACAAGAAATCCCTAATTCTCGATCGATCATCATCGATCTAGTATCAATTCATCGAAGGATAAGAATACGTAATTATAAGATTACATCACATCTATAGATCCGATCGATTCCTACGAGCCTCATTTCGATTCTTGAGATTTGGTTTGGAAAAATCATCAAACGATCAATTCTTGATTCTATCTTTTAATGCTTTCTTAGATCTAGTTTTTTCTCATTCTTGAACTTCAACTACAAATCATGAATTGTTTTGTTTTCATTCTTTAAAGATTCAATTCATCTAATTCAAAAGACGAACGATTACACTTTCCCTGTGGACGATCCGCACTCACTAACAATCTACATCCGACACCGTAGTAGATTGCGGTCAAATAATTTTTGGTTGTGATTTCTTTACAATTTCATACTACACATCAAGAATCCTTTACAATCAAATGGCGCCGTTGCCGGGGACTATTTGATTTGATTTACACACAACGAGATTTTATTAGAATCAGACAGCGAGAGGACGTCTACGTGGAGCTAAGGAAGTGGAGAACCGGATCTACAAAGGTTGTAGCCTCTTTCTTTTAGTTAAAATATTAACTAGTTTCACTTTTCGCCTAAACTCTAGTCAACGAATCCGTATTAGGGTTTCTCGGCACATGTAAAATTTCAAATTGGCATGGTTGATGCCTTGTGAGACCTCATTAGCGTGCCTAGGAACCCTACATTATCTTCTCTGTGGATAGCCAATTTCGTAATCCCTCGGCTCATCGGCCCGGTCAGGTGTGCTAACGGGGACGATTCCGTCCTGGCACTTCTCTGGTCATCTCTCGGTCAATCCTTATGACCACTCGTAAAGCAACACGTTACTGGCGCCGACCTCTGGTCCTCTGAACACACATTACACATCAGATCCTGGGTGCAAATCTTATTGCAGTAGTGTCCCGAAAGGAATCCTGCTCAAGGTCTCTTCCGATCTCGCCTATGCCGAACTGTACGGAGGCTGGTACTCTTACATAATATTTTCTCGCTCTCTGGACATCTGCGTCCTCAGCACAGCATTTTCTCGGAAACTGGTCACATCTCAACGCCTCTGTAGGCATATCCGACCTTTAATCTTAACGGGGAGTAACAACAGCTCATCAGCATCTGGCACGAACCACTTGTCCCATTTGTCTGTATCATCGTCCACTTCGACGTCACGCCTCTATCTGCGCACTGCAAATGTTCCCGGCTACGGTCAATCCGAAGTCTCTCAGACGGACTCGAAATCATGAACTCGGTATCTTCATCACTCTGTGGAAGATATCTTGCCGAACGCATCCTCAGGAACTCGTCCCAATCTGTGGAGGTATACTCCATACTCGTCCATTCTTGACCAACTCACAACGTATCTGGTTGAGGTCCTTTATCCGAACCTGGTCAACTATCTCGTCGACGATGCCGGACTCTGTCCTGCTGGGTGTGCGCAATATGACCACTCCTGGGTCAAAGTCTTCTCGTTTAGGTATTCCAGAAAGGTCTTATCGAGGTCTCTCTCTAATCTCGTTTCTGCCGAATTGCCCGGAAGTTATCATCTTTTCTATATCTGTTTCTTGTTCCGGAACGACTGAATACTCATAGCGACTCCTTCTAGAAGGTATATCCATATACAACGCCTCTGCATGCGTATCGCATCTCTGATGTCAGCGGAGTGGAATGTCATCTCGTCGAAATCTCGTGCGAACTCTTTACTCCACTCTGTTCCAATGTCGACTGATTCAGACTCTTCTTCTCGTGGCTGCATGCACTGCGCTCCAACGGCTATACTCGTATCTGGAGTCTCCCAAGCAATGTGTCCCATCACACGAAATCCGAATGATGTCGAACCATCCGATCGATTCGTCAGAACCTCATAATCCCCCAAAAGATCAACATCTTTAGTACAGTTTAATAGTATTCCAGTACATGCCACAGCACATGTGGACCAACCGTAGAAGGGCAAACCCAAGCCTCACAAATGGCACCGCTAAACTGCCGCAAACCCTAAGGTTCGGAGGCGTTCCATGGTCATTACGTCGAGTTAGGGTTTCATTCTTCTAGAGGGTCCATAGCATTACTTTCTTTGTCTTTCGAATACTTTAAACTTGGAAATGGGTTCCTGACATGCAATCGTCTCTATCGACTCTCTACGAATCTGCGTGAAGTCGTCTCTAGCTGGAATCAATCTATCTGATGACCTCGCATCGGGGTAAGCGAACGAACCACATGTCCTAGTCATTCATCCTCAGGTGACTAGCGACCTTCCATCATATCTCTAAGCATATACTCATGCTGCAGTAGCTCCACCATCTGGATAAATATCTCGTCATTTACAGCAACAACTAGCTCATTCGTCTGTACGCTGAACAGTGCCTCAATCATCATGAATAAGCGATATATCAATGGTCATCACATCCTGGCTGGCCTCTAGCAGTAGCCTGATCCTCTGGTGCTGATCTGCACGTCCGAGAAATCTCATAAAAGCGATCTGTCAAACGCTCATGGCGCGAAAACACAATAAAACGAAGACTCTAAGCAATTGTACATCTCTGGAATCACGTCCTGGTCAGTCCTCGTCCGTGACGAGCTCAAGCTGACGCAACTCTAGCTGCAGTTGTCTCTGCCCATGTAATCGTGGCAGCAAAATCATAACCAGTATCGATGAGGATTGATCATAGGAATGAATATAATACTGTGCAAGGAAATGTACATCCTAAGGTTTCTTAAGAGGAGTAGCATATCGTAAGTATGTCGCGGAACATACGTACGGTACGTCACTCTACTCAAGCTACCTACTCCATCAACCAAGGGTCATCTTACGCGACAAAAGTTCGGGTGTAATACCCCTCGACTAAGTCTAAGTTCCGTAAGGTCAAGCCTAAGTTCTGTATATATATAAACGCTCTAGGCTCCGCATAGTCAAACATAGACTCAAACCAAGGTTAACCTAGAGCTCTGATACCAATTTTGTCACGACCCGAAATAGCACGTGATTGCCCTTGAATCATATGAAGTCTATAGTACCCCATCTAATTCAAGTAAGCCAAAAGCCCAGAAATCTAAAACCATTTTTAAGGAGTAAATGAGGAAAACTAATTTTTAAGAAGTAAGGAAAACGAGTTTTAAAAGCAAGGTTTTTAAATAAGTAAGCCGAATATGCATTTTTAAAGTCTAAAGTCTTTTCTAAAAATTTCGGCAGAGTTTCCTTTGTAAATACTGGCCCCAAACGGCTACAACATGAATAATATATATACAATGAAAAAAGGCATCCCCAAGCGGGAGCAAGCTCTTCGTAAATCGACGGTCATAACCACGTAAGCAGTATAATATACAACGCTGAATGGCGAGGATCAAAACTCAAAAAGGAAACTCAAAATCAGCATGAAAACCATAATACTACAACGCGCGACTCTAAGGTCGAAATAATACATAAATGGTTTTCTAAGTCTGAAAAAATATACATGTTTGGTTGATGGAATTACTAGATACAACTGAATAATACAAGTACAATGGTGGATCTGATACAAAAGAACCCACATACCAAAGCAAATCACTCGTAAGGGGAGCAGTGTGCCAGAAAAGCCGCAATGAAACCTGTACGGCAAAACCTACAAGAACTGTGGCACAACGGGGGTGAGTTGCCCACTCGTGAATAGAAAACATCACAGAGCAGAAATCGTATGTATGACATAATCCTAAGTCAATACGATCAAATATATATACATATATATATATATATATATATATATATATATATATATATATAAACCTCAAATGAACAAGTCTGAAGCATGATAAGGTGGCAATGTACATCTATACATGAGTGTAGTGCCAAGTGCTCGTGCCAGTGCCTCAGGTAATAACATTTCATAAATATGAGGTATGATCAATATCGACTATATCATGAAGTCTATGAATATGTGGATATCATCCAACTGTGTGATCAATGTCATCAATGTCAACTATATGTATGTGGATATCGTCCACGTATCACCCAATGACAATACGCATCATACATGTAAATATCATAAACATATGCATGGAAGTATGAGGATGTAAATCAACATGTGTCGCTCGCGACATATCAAAATCATGGAACCTGAGTGTCAAGCATCGACACTCGAAAACATCATGAAACCTGTGCCTAGCATCGGCACGTAAATCCTCATATACATAGGGCTCCGTCAGTCCGGATCGGCCCGTCTCATCTCTCAACTCCGGTCGGTATCCCCCAGATATTCGCAGAGCCCAAAACAATCACCGGTAGGTAGTACTCCCCGGCCAGGCTCACCGTCTAAAATATACGAGTCTTCTTGCCCAGGGGTACCTCACCGGGTCCACCATATACCCGCAATCGGTGCCTACCACTCCTCGAATTGGGTATACTCACACAAGATCTCAGGAACCGAGAAAACTCATGGTGGACGCATTGAAATATCATATCAAGAGAAACCGGGTTTTTAAAACAGTGCATATTTTCTTAAAATAATACCACGGTTCTCAAATCCAGAAATCCGATAAATCCAACTCAATGCGTAAATCCATGAAATGTGTCGTATGACACTAAGAGTAAAAAGGGAAAACTACTCTTTTAAAAGAATCCAGTTTTGAAAATATCTCATGCGGTCCCTATTTTCTTGAAATTGAGTCAATATCATCCATGTTTGTAACATGTGTATGTATGTAGGTATGGATGTGCAAATGGATATGTACGCGAATATGAGTGTATCACTACTATGAAAATACAGTGTACTTGTGCGCAAGTAGGGATATATCAATATATATGTGCACTGGTATGAATATACAGTGTGCATGTACGCAAGTATGAAGATATCAATATATGTGTGCACTAGTATGAATATACAGTGTGCATGTGCGCAGGTATGTAGATATCAATATGTAAGTACACAAGTATTCCATGCAAGGGATCATATCCTAAATGCAATAATAAGAATATGCGGCAAATGAATAATAAACACAACAGTGTAGAATCTACATCAATGTATCCATGTCATACTGTTTTTCCATTTGAAAGAAGACAAATCGGGGTTTTTAGGAAAATAAGGGCTACGGTGTTTTTAAGAAAAGATGCGTCTTTTGAAAATATCCGTAGAATCCCTTTGCCTGTCTTTAAAATACTCCCGATTCGTTAGTTTTTGAAATAGGTATGACATCAGCCTAGCCTAACATCTACTAGCAAAACTACAGCTCTAACTAACAAGTCAATCGAGAGGGGTATGTAAACCACCTAAATCTAAGTCGATATATATATATATATATATATATATATATAGTCGGTGATCCCGCCTCAAAGGTACCGCGTACCATACAATATCATATGACATCCTCGAGTCATGAGTGCGGATCTATCATCAATATAAAGCTCGTATGGTAAATCATCGTACGGCATCCCAAAAGCTGGGTACGGGTCAATATCACATTCATCTCATCAATTATCTGGTATCCTTATCATCATATCTCATGATCGGGGTACTAATCTAAGTCTAGTACAAATTTATACCATCTATGTAAATGTAAATGCGTGTGTGAAACACACGACCAAAGGCCCGCTACAATCTCATGTCGTATCCCAAATACGAATAACATTACATTACCGCTCTCATGGCACTATGCCCAATCTCATCGACTCATCTCCAAATATCATACACTATCCTCATCATCCAGGTATAAGTATAACAAGCAAGCATGTGTTTGGGGGTGGGAGTAAACCTATTCTAGGGTTCGCAACTAGGAAACTATACTAGTTTACTTCTAAACCCTAATCTATCCATAGTACACCTAATCACATCTAGAATATCCATATCACACTTAATGTTATCATACTTATATATATAGTTGTAAGTCGATGTACAACACCCCACGACTTGCGGGGAGGCGGTATAATGAAAAAAACGATCTTGTTTTAGGCGTAAACATCGACTAACCGAGAATCTTTGCATAAACAATAACTAACAAGAAACCATTGAATAGTTAACTACTATGATAAGTGATTATACCTAAAGAACTGAGTCCTTCGTCTTGTTGTTCTCCACGTCCTCTCCGGCCTTCTCTATGTAGTAGAAGATCCACCCGAGAGCTTTACTACAAGCTTCACCTCTAACTTGAGGCAACTAGGTTTCTTAAATCGCTAATCTAAGTAACCTAGGTGATATAGAGAATGGTTAAGGATTAAGTAGTCTACTCTAATCCTTGGTCTCAACACATGAGAGGGGAGGATTAGGGTTTGAAGAGAGAGAGCTTGAGGAGAGAGAAAGCGAGCAAGAGAACGAGATGAGATAATGAGCTATCATAATATATATCAAGCATTATCATTTATCCAATAAAAGAAAATAAAGGATTAATCATCATGCTTAATAAATACAAGAGGGTGATTCATCTCCATGAGTCATTAAGCATTTATGATGCATTAATGATATGGATGAATCACTCAAATGACTCACTAATCTCATTTAATGCATATGCCACCTTAACCCCCAAGTCACCATCTTCTAGAAGCTTCTTGCGCAATTACGAGAACGCTCCTCCTATCCGTGAAAACACGGAAAAACTTTAGACTGTATAAATCCAATAACCGGATACTAGAAACTGGCTTAAACCAAAGCCGGCTAGTAAAAACTGTCTGGATGTCGTACGTGTGTAAACACACGTATGTGTCCGAACCCTTGTCGTAAAACCATACAACCTCTATATCGTTTCCCCTGGAGTAGGGAAACTCTCTGTGTGGGACTCTATAGACTCGACTACTACGCTGGCAGTGGGTTTAACCACAGACCGCAAGTGGCACTAGGTGTACGTAATGGTCCCAAGGTTGATGTCGATAAGAAGGCCGATGAGGAAACCCATCCGAACTCCTACTGAGTCTGATGTGACAATCTCCGTACAGTCCGGTCTGTTCGTCTAAGACTATCGCATATCGGGCCTAGGGGGCGGCAAGCGTCAGTCCCCTAATAGCGGTATAAGTCGTGTCGGAGCGAAGCCCATTACACCCTGAGAAACTACTGGAACCTACCAGCAAATCTCACTTGCCCTGGCCAGGGACTTTGCGTAATGGCTCTCTGACACAGCGCGATATCAACCCCCAATACCGGGAGAGACGAATCTTGTCTAACCACCACTGCCTCCAAGTGCTCGGGACTGCACCCAACTGCTACCTGTTTGCACGACTCCTTTGAGCCGTGGTAGGGCAGCAATCTAAGAACAGTGGGACACACTCGAAGCGAAGTAGCAGTGTCAAGTCTGCGGACTATGCTGTACTCATGTCACCTTGGAACTGTTCACTGACGACTGGTATAAAACCAACCAACAGTTCCCTGTGAGTCCTGTCCGGTGTACCCGTAACCTAACGAGCATCTGCATACTATCTCCAGTACGACGTACTGACGGCTGTGGGACATACCATCTCCCTAACTGGGATGAGAAGCGTACACGCTAGTCTACTCCGGAGTATCGATGCCCTGTCTCGATAATCCTACGACTAGGGACCTGAATAAGGATGTGCTTGTAGACTACCCAGCCCCCACTAGTGTGACTGCCATCACAACGCTGGTAGTCAAGCAAGATCCTAAGAGCTCTATCAATACGTATACTCATATATTAAGATAGAAAAACCAAGTAGCACACTACCATGTTTAGCAAGACTGTTATATACATGTGAATATCCCAAGCTTCCATTAAGTAATATACAAACTAGTATGATACAATAATGGCCCCTAGGGCATATACACTAACAATAGTATATACATAGTACACTTAACATCGAACTGCGGGGGTCTATACGCCATCCACCCGACTTCCCCCGTAGATATAATCTACTCACCTTGCATCCTGCGTGTCGGTGTCAATGTCGCCTTCTTCTTCCTCCTCGTATGAAGCCCTCGAGAAGGTACCTACAAGATTGTAGGGTTCCTGGGCACCCCAAGGATGTCTCACAAGGCATCAACCATGCTAATTTACAAATTTACCGGTGCCGAGAAACCCTAACACGGACCGTTGGCTAGAATTCTAGGTGAAAAAGAAACTAGTTAACTACTTTAACTAAGTGAATACGGAAATACAACCTTTGTAGATCCGGTGCTCCACCTCCTCGGCTCCGTAATGAGGTCCTCTCCGCTGTCCAAATCGAAAACCCGGGCTCAAGCGTTGGCTTCATCGGAGAAGAAGCGGGCTAGGTCATCGACGACGTGCCGAAGATGATCTACGTCGAGGCATCACTAGATCAAGCTCTCACTTCACCAAGTCATGAAAACATGTGAAGGAAACACACTCTACTACTTGGCAAGAGGTAGAGGATGAAGAAATAGGAAGTGGGTAGACTTTAGAATTAGATTTCTCACTTGTTTCATCAATCCACCATTGATGAAGAAAGCTTTCTTCTTTGAAGATGAAGAAGAAGAAGAAGATCAAGTTATGATAAGTATTATGATAGGAATTATGGAATAGAAAAGAATAATCATTCTTATCATAATCAAACCATAGTTAGGTGTAGAGAATTAACAAGGGTTAGTGAATGGTTGGGTTAAGACATGAAGACAAAATGGTCACTTTGGTCAAACCTTCATGAAGGTTCATAAACAAACAAAGAAAGCCACCATTATCTCTTCATTATTTTCTTTTGCTAAAATAAACAAAATGGATAAATAAATGAATAAATGAAGCAAAAGAAACCCTAACCATTGACCAACCATGGTTTAATCCATACACCAAACTATCATGTATCATCAAACATGATACAATCAAATGTATAAATGTATATCACATATACAATGTGCACAATCCAAGTGAGAAAATCCATTTAAAGTGAACCAATACTAGTTAATGAAAAGTAATATATCAAATATATAATTATGCATTAAATCATTAAATCAACACTTGATTTAACGATCCGGTCATATCGCATATAACCGACTAGTATCCTATGTGTCGGCTTATCGAATCAACCCTTGATTCGATAACTAGGTTATATCGCATACAACCAATCGATACATACATCGCGAGAATGAAATACGGTATCACATACACGCATTATTCTCGGTCCTGCACATATCTCATATGCGCTCCTATTTCGTTTCGCTTGAGCCAAGAAACCTCTGTGTAGGACTCTAAAGACTCGTCAATACGCCGGCAGCAGATGATGATCATATCAAACACCCACAAGCCGCAAGCGGTCTGCTAAACGTAACGGCCACCCGGGTATTGAGCGATCAGAAGATCGACGAGCAAGCCCGCTCACACTCCAGTGAATCCAACCAGTAACACTACCGTACAGTCCGGTCTGATCGTCCGATATATCGCATATCTTGCCTAGGGGTGGTAAACGTCAGACCCCAATAGCTCGATAAGTCGTGTCGATATGAAGTCTATAACAATTCGAGAATTACTGGTAACACTTACCAGTAAATCTCAGCAACCCTGGCCAGGGATTTCCGGTTATAGCCAATCGAACACAGCGCAACATCAACACCCTATACCGGGGGAGACGAATCCCCTCCTATCGCTCATTGCCTCCATGTGACTCGGGACTGTACCCAAAAACCACCGTTTTGCACGCCCTCTTGGACGTGGTAAGATGGAAATCAAAGCACAGTGGGAACCACACAAGACTCTATGACGATCTCGGGTCAACAGATTACTCTGTACCAGTGTCACCTGAGAACTGCCATCTGACGTGATGTATAATACCATCAGGGAGTTCTCGGTGAGTCCGTCCAGTGTACCCAGTCTCTACTGACCACCCGTATATCATCTCTGATTTCAAACACCAATGGATATGGGATCATCCATCGCCCATCTGTATGGGTCGAGAAGGTACACGCTAGTCTACTCTGGTATATCGATGCCCCATCTCGATACACCCACGACTAGGGACTTTCAAGGATGTACTTCTGGACTACCATGTCCCCACTAGTATGATCCGCATCATAGTCCAGGTAGTCAAGTATACATCCTAAGGGCTTTACCAACATGTAACAGAGAGACAATCAGTATACACGTTAAGGTAAAGAGTAACCAGATAGCATACTATCATGTCGAGCAAGAAAGTCCTCCCTATATATGTCCCAGCATCCACTACAATATACATCCTATGTACAGTAATGGCCTCTAGGGCATACATATAACTAACAATCTCCCACTTGCACTAGGGCCATCTGTAGCAGTGGTTGTAGTATCTCATACTCAACCATCCCATAAAAATCTCTCTCTGGGAATAGGCCTTCGTGAGTGGATCCGCCGTGTTGTCCTCTGAGTCTGCTCTCCTAACCTCGATCAGCCTGGAGATCAACCATCTCCATGATCAGGTGATACTGCCTTAGAATATGTCTGGATCACTGATGGGACGGGGGTTCCTGGCATAAGCCACAACTCCATTGTCACACAATGGTAGGAACTAAGTTCATCTCATGAACTATTATACATCCAAACAGACTCTTTGGTAGCATCTTAAGTAGCGATGTATCATGCCTTTATCGTCTAGTATGTCACGGTATCTAGCTTGGAACTCTTCCAACATACCGTCCCTTTTCTGAGCGTAAAGACAATGCCTTCGACTGACATTCAGTCGTCTTTATCACCCTGGAACACTTCCAGTGATTCTCCCCAGGATCGATTGATACCATCTCACTACTACTAGTGAGTATCCTAACATCCAATTAGATCTATCTCATAGATCCAAAATCCAAGATTTAGTAGCTATCACTTTGATCCTATATGGAGAATCTTTGTGATAAACGGAGATTGATCGAGCGTAGCATAGGAAACTCTTTCCCTATCAAGAGTATGTCATCCACGTACTCTACGAGGATCACCACCATACTCCCTACAACCTTTTTGAATATACAAGGTTCATCGACAATTTTGATGATGTCAAACTCTTTGACTACTTCATCAAAACAGATGTTCCAACTCCGCGATGCCTGCTTTATCCTATAAAGCATCTTGCACACGTTTCCGCTGCTCCCACTGTCTGCGAGGCCCTCTGGCTGTGTACTTATAGACGCTCTCTTCTAAAACATCATTTAGAAAAGCTGTCATGACACCCAACCACCAGATATCGTAGTCATGGTATGTAGCCGTGGTAAGTAGGATCTGGATGGACTTAAGCATAGGTACTAGAAAAGGTTTCATCATTATCCACGCCTGGTCAATGACGAAAACCTTTAACAAGTCTAGCTTTGAAAGTCTCAACCTTTCCATTTACACCAAGTAATCTTCTCAAGATATACTTGCTCCTGATGGGGATTTAACCCTTCAGATATAGCAACCAAAGTCCATACTTTGTTGGTGTACATGGATTCCATCTCAGATCACTAAACATCCAGCCATTCTTACAGAGTCTCACTCCTGATGGCCAGCTCGAAACTAGTTGGGTCATCATCTCATGATGCAATCCTCGCTCCCACTGTCATAGAGAAACCGAAGTAACTCTCAGGTGGGTGAGGAACCCTACTAGATCGGCGGAGAGGCTGAGGTTCGTTGGTTTGTACTGAATCCTTTGGTTCTATCAAATCATCTGCTGTAGTTTGTATAGCTGGAACCTTTCCAGTTCTACATAACAGACCTTGCCTCGAGCTTGTCCGGATTTTGCTTTTCGACATAGGCTGGACAACCCCAAATCTTAACTAACTTAAGACATGGGCTCTTCCCATTCCATATCACATATGAAGCGGTAGGCAACTGATTTGATTGGAACCCTATTCATTAGGTATGCAACTTCTCAAGTGCATAACACCCAAAAGGAAAAAGGTAACTCAGTAGTACTCATCATAGAGCACACCATATCAAATAGGGTGTATCTGCTCCGCCCCGATATACCATCGTGCAATGGTGTATACGGAGGAGTAATGCTGAAAGAGAATCTCATTCTCCTTTAGAATAGTCCAGGATTTCCGTGCTCAAGTATTCTCCTCCTTGATCTCATCAAAGGACATAATACTTATACCTATATTTTGGTTCTCTACTTCTAACTTATATTCTGTGAATATCTTAAAAGGTTCGGACTTGTGTTTCAACAGGAACATAGGTCTGAATCTCAAAAGATTATCAGAGAATGTAATGAAGTAAAAAGAACCGGTCTTGGCATGTGTAGACAGGGGACCTTACATACATTAACATGTATCAACCCAAGAGTTCACTAACTCTTTCTCTGTTTCCAATAAACAGAGCTATGGTCATTTTATCTTTGTGACATGACTGGCGAGTTTCACAAGATGTAAATTCAAACTGATTTAAATATGCATCTAAAAGTAACTCCAGCTAGTCGGGTCGCATTGATATGACCTAGTCTACAATACCTCAAGAAGGATTCGTTCATTTCTGAACTCTTCCTCTTGTGTGTGTTTCGTATATTAAGAACTGTAGTTTGATTTAGAACATTAATGCTTTTAGATAATGTGCCTGAACCGATCAACTTTTGATATAGGAATGTTCAAAACATTATCCAACAATACAAAATTTTATCATTTCTTTACTAATAAAGAGACTGATATGATTTTGTATATCAAGTTCGGTATCTAATAACATTCGTTCAGAATCAATGTATTGGTAATACAGGGTGACAGTGACCAACAGACTTGGGTGCAACACTTGCCCCGTTTTCTGTCACATGAAACTTATCACCCGTTCTCAGTTTTTCTACCTTTTTGTAGCCCTATGTAACAGATTACATATCTGGGATCCTGATCCGGTATCAAATACCCAGGATACGGAGGATACTGAGAAACAGTTATTTGTAATGAACACACCCGAAGATGATGCATCAACATGCACTCTCTTTGTTTGGGCGGCACGGGAAATCTGGTATTCCCCAATTTCCTGCTCTGTCTTATAACAATTATAAGTTGGAGCGGGACCAACGTTCCCCAGCTCAGTATAACAAGCGGGTTCGGTCAATAATCCGTATTATTATCTTGATTAAGGCGTGATATGGTCGCTACGAGGAGAGAGAGAGAAGAAAACACTCAGCGTGCGCTCTTGCAAGATCAGATTGGTTATATATTTTATCTAATCAGGATGGCTCCCACTGCTTTTTATCAAATCTTCCTTCAAACCCTAAAAGGAAAGACTAGCCGGGATTAATTACACACTACAAGTTCGCCAATCTTTCAGCCAGGCCAGTGTCGGTACTTTGAGGGAGGTCCCCCGTGCTTTCTCACGAACCTAATTAATGTAAACCTCGTTTTCCCAGAGGCTTAACCCCGTAGACACCTTTCTAGTCACCTACTTGATCGGCTAATTGTAATGTGTAAAACTCTCCCAGGAGTAACTCTTACTCGCAGCGGGTATCGGGATCCAACTATCTCATAGAAGGTATGCAATCTCATTGCAAATTTCAACAGTTGAAATTCCCGATAATATTTTGCCCCTAGCGTCCTATGACCTTGACAGAGGTCAACAAACCATAGGCTGCTTGTCAAGTTCAACCCATCATTTCCTGATTGAAGTAAACCCACCCGCACGACCCTTGACAGAGGTCAACAAGGTCGCACGACTACCCTAAATCAATCACATCATATGCTTATGCAGATAAGCACTAATCAGCTACCGCACACTACGTCTTGACAGAGGTCAACAAACGCAGCACAAATACTAACCAGTATTTATCTGAAATGACGGAGGGCTACGACAGGTTTTTCTGAAAACCTATTGCGTAATGAACTTGATATCGTTGTAGAATCAAATGAATTTTGAAATGGAGTGTTTTTGAGGCTTTTCCAGTTTTGCTAAAGGAGTCACTCCCGGTGAAGGGATCGTCGGTCCTTTCCTCGTAGAATGAGGTGCGGGATATATCATATATATCACTGTGCAAAGCAGAAACTCTTAAAAGCATTCAAAAGACAAACCGAGGGGTGTAGCATCTGCCAGTTATTGCTAAAGGAGTCACTCCCGGTGAAGGGATCTCGGTCCTTTCCTTATCGAATAAGGTGCAGGATATATCATATATATCGCTGTGCAAAGCAAGAACTGTAGCTACCTGTTTTATTTTGAAATTCGATTCTACAACATCTTAGGTTTCTTTTATTTTATTAATCTCATTAATGAAGTCCCATCATTTATGATTACCTAAACATCACAGATAAATACGACGTACACTTATGCCATCCGCATTCGCCTCGATGTCCCCTCGTGCACCGTTAGGTTAGGTAACTAACGGCAGAGCGGGGCAGGGCTAGCGCGGGTGTAAAACATAAGTAACATCTATATAATATATCATATATACTATATACTGTATCTATCACAGAACATCACATGATCACATCACAGATATCGCAGCAGAAGAATCATATGAAATATTGGATATACTAGGACGTCCGTGTTTTCAATACGAGCCAGTATAAAACACGGATTCCACGGTCGCGATGAATAGCCAAACCCACACCCCTAGACCCCTACGAGAGCGGCAAGCGACCCTACCAATTCTGGAGTTAGGAGACCCGGCCTCGACTCCTCGAGTTGGTCTCCCACTGGACTCCAGAACCCGGTTACTTGTGCCCTCCTCCTTGGGTCTATCCTAGTGCGGAAAAGTAAATAATATACAAAAGGTGACTACTTCCGCAACCTGGAAGTGCCCCAATAAAAGAATATTACATACAAGTTTTTACATGAATGAAAATGAAAAAACACTCATCTCACATAAAAACCCCCGGCTATTCGAACACGACGATCCAATATAACATATCCAGCAACACATAACATCACATGTCATCAACGTAAGTAAATATGTCCATCCCAATTGTCGTTGATATATAGCAACGAAACCGACGATATCACATATTACACTTACGGTCACAGAAAAGAAAGTGTAAAACTACAACAGTTGGAATCCGCAACCTGCATAGACATCGCATGCCTAATCAAATGAATTACTTAGACATCGCATGCCTAACAATTATAAACCCCGCATTTTAGTCTCATTATCGAAAACTCTTTTCAATATCAAGTCGGGCAATTCAACAAGATTCCCGACAACCTGATCGAATGCTCGTCGCAAACTTTAGTAGGCGGCCGCACCCCCGATGCCGTCGACAAAGTGCACCAAGGCGGAACACCGATGCCGCGAGCACCCGAACGGATGCTTTCGGCGACGGGGTTCTCCTACAGTCACTTGGTCGGGGCTATGGGGCGAGGCTGTCTATTAAGTTTATCCGGCGAGTATCCGCGTACGCTACGTGATTGCGACGGACTTTTGATCACATCAAAATTCCGTGGCAACCGATCAAGTGAGACTAAAGTGCTACATTTACAACATTCATTCAGTTATCTCATAACTTGTTGTGAATTCCAATTATTGTATCCCATTCCAGATAAATAGAAAATGTCAAACTTTCCGATCAAACAATCGAACACCCAAGTTTTCCCGATACAGATCAACACATGAAATAAGTATAACAACATTCCGTTCGTGCCTCAGTACCAACGGTCCAGCCGTAGAAGGGTCAAGCCAAAGCCTCACATGTGGCACGCCGTACTGCCCCAAACCCGAAGGTTCAAAGGGTAGTTCAAGGCGGTCACATAATCGAGTTAAGGTTTGTTGTCTTCTAGAGGGACCATCGTGTTACTTGCACTACTTAGAACGTGATTAAATTACAGAAATATCCAACACTTGGAAATTTTCCGATAGGGGAAAAATTGGGTATTTATATCCGATCGAACTTTTTAACATATTCAAAAAAATTATCCGGAACGACACATAGACAAAGTTTGACAATCCGATCGAATGTATGAACTCCCAATACAACCCAAAATACTCAACTCTTTATTTCAGATTAAAAATTCCCAGGAAAACCAGCACTGAAAAATAGGAGTTACTGTGCAAAATTCAATGGCAGATAAGACAAAAGGGCCGCGGAAGGGCCTCATTAGCACGCTAATGCCGCGGTTCCGCCGAACTTTAGAAAGATCATTAGGTAATTTTTGCATCGTAATTCTTAGATTTACCTGCTGATTTTTCTGCATATTTTTAATTTGCAAAAATCCACATTTTACAGAAATGTCCAGAGAGCATTTTAAAGTCGGGGTTTCGGGTCGATCGGACTTCTAACTCCGTCTATGCATCGCCTAAGGCTCTAGCTAGGCTCTGATACCACTGTAGGGTTCCTGGGCACCCCAAGGAGGTCTCACAAGGCATTAACCATGCCAATTTACAAATTTACCAGTGCCGAGAAACCCTAACACGGACCGTTGGCTAGAATTCTAGGCGAAAAAGAAACTAGTTAACTACTTTAACTAAGTGAATACGGAAATACAACCTTTGTAGATCCGGTGCTCCACCTCCTCGGCTCCGTAATGAGGTCCTCTCCGCTGTCCAAATCGAAAACCCGGGCTCAAGCGTTGGCTTCATCGGAGAAGAAGCGGGCTAGGTCATCGACGACGTGCCGAAGATGATCTACGTCGAGGCATCACTAGATCAAGCTCTCACTTCACCAAGTCATGAAAACTTGTGAAGGAAACACACTCTACTACTTGGCAAGAGGTAGAGGATGAAGAAATAGGAAGTGGGTAGACTTTAGAATTGGATTTCTCACTTGTTTCATCAATCCACCATTGATGAAGAAAGCTTTCTTCTTTGAAGATGAAGAAGAAGAAGAAGATCAAGTTATGATAAGTATTATGATAAGAATTATGGAATAGAAAAGAATAATCATTCTTATCATAATCAAACCATAGTTAGTTGTAGATAATTAACAAGGGTTAGTGAATGGTTGGGTTAAGACATGAAGACAAAATGGTCACTTTGGTCAAACCTTCATGAAGGTTCATAAACAAACAAAGAAAGCCACCATTATCTCTTCATTATTTTCTTTTGCTAAAATAAACAAAAATGGATAAATAAATGAATAAATGAAGCAAAAGAAACCCTAACCATTGACCAACCATGGTTTAATCCATACACCAAACTATCATGTATCATCAAACATGATACAATCAAATGTATAAATGTATATCACATATACAATGTGCACAATCCAAGTGAGAAAATCCATTTAAAGTGAACCAATACTAGTTAACGAAAAGTAATATATCAAATATATAATTATGCATTAAATAATTAAATCAACACCTGATTTAACGATCCGGTCATGTCGCATATAACCGACTAGTATCCTATGTGTCGGCTTATCGAATCAACCCTTGATTCGATAACTAGGTTATATCGCATACAACCAATCGATACATACATCGCGAGAATGAAATACGGTATCACATACACGCATTATTCTCGGTCCCGCACATATCTCATATGCGCTCCTATTTCGTTTCGCTTAAGCCAGGAAACCTCTGTGTAGGTCTCTAAAGACTCGTCAATACGCCGGCAGCAGATGATGATCATATCAAACAACCACAAGCCGCAAGCGGTCTGCTAAACGTAACGGCCACCCGGGTATTGAGCGATCAGAAGATCGACGAGCAAGCCCGCTCACACTCCAGTGAATCTAACCAGTAACACTACCGTACAGTCCGGTCTGATCGTCCGATATGTCGCATATCTTGCCTAGGGGTGGTAAACGTCAGACCCCAATAGCTCGATAAGTCGTGTCGATATGAGATCTATAACAATTTGAGAAACTACTGGTAACACTTACCAGTAAATCTCAGCAACCCTGGCCAGGGATTTCCTGTTATAGCCAATCGAACACAGCGCAACATCAACCCCTATACCGGGAGAAACGAATCCCCTCCTATCGCTTTTTGCCTCCAAGTGACTCGGGACTGTACCCAAAAAACACCGTTTTGCACGCCCTCTTGGACGTGGTAAGATGGAAATCAAAGCACAGTGGGAACCACACAAGACTCTATGACGATCTCGGGTCAACAGACTACTCTGTACCAGTGTCACCTGAGAACTGCCATCTGACGTGAGGTATAATACCATCTGGGAGTTCTCGGCGAGTCCGTCCAGTGTACCCAGTCTCTACTGAGCACCCGTATATCATCTCTGATGTCAAACACCAATGGATATGGGATCATCCATCGCCCATTTGTATGGGTCGAGAAGGTACACGCTAGTCTACTCTGGTATATCGATGCCCCATCTCGATACACCCACGACTAGGGACTTTCAAGGATGTACTTATGGACTACCATGTCCCCACTAGTATGATCCACATCATAGTCCAGGTAGTCAAGTACACATCCTAAGGGCTTTACCAACATGTAACAGAGAGACAATCAGTATACACGTTAAGGTAAAGAGTAACCAGATAGCATACTATCATGTCGAGCAAGAAAGTCCTCCCTATATATGTCCCAGCATCCACTACAATATACATCCTATGTACAGTAATGGCCTCTAGGGCATACATATAACTAACAAAGATAGCACAATCGCAATGCACATTAACATCACATCGTAAAACCAAAATATCACGCTAAGGCCTATCGGTTAGAACCTATGGACTACGCTTTCAAAACCATCAAACAATCCTCGATATCTTCGTACAAACGTCAAGTGATCGAGGTAAAACACAAATACGTAAATCCAGAATTTAAAATATGCAAAACGAAACTCCGAATCAAAACAGCAATTTAGGAAATAGGTCCCAGATTCTACCCTAGGTCAAATCAGACAATTTTGCATATACCAAGGGTCTATTTTACTGATGAAGGGACTACAGAACTGTCACGACCGGAAGTTTGACCCGTGACCGGCACTTAACCACGTATCGTCTACAGGCATAACGCGACTAAGTAAGCCGAAACCCAAAAATCAAAACCATTAAAAGTAGTGAGTGTTGAAAACATTTGTTTAAAAACGTTTGGAAAACCTGAAGTAGTTTAATAACATTCTTTAAAGTTTATGTTATTATCTTAAAAATTTTGGCAGCATTTCCTTTGTAAAACTAACCCCGAAATTGGGTACAAAACAAGATATGAGTAAAATGATAACAATATAATAAAGCATCCCAAACGGGAGCGATCACGCCCAACGGCGGAAACAATCATCACAAAAGTAATATACGACGCCATAGCGAAGAAATGAGCAATAAATGAAAGACATCACAAAATGATAAACTGCATAAGTAAAGTCGGCCCACACGAGCTCGACACAAGAATACAAATAATATACATCGTCATCCTCACACTGGTCTCTAAGTCAATACACAAAGTAGATGGAGAGTAGTAGATACAAAAGTGTGTACAATGTAAAAAACCGGATACCACAATCCACCTAACAGCAAAACAGCTAACGCACCAACTGAAGTGGTATCCGTAGCCAAAAAGATACAAGAAGGCAGCCTGCCGCGACTACTCTGAGGGGAAACCTGCAAACACTGTGGAACAACGGGGGTGAGTTTCCAACTTATGAATAGAAGATAACATATAAAGGTAATCACGAGTATGCACGTACTGCGCTACTCTAACATGTGCTAGCAGATAATATCTATATGCGATAAGCAGGACGTGCAATAATCATGCACAAGTACTATATCAGGTAAAATAACTACAGGATAAGATGCATAATAATAAATGCTGAGCATGGGATAAAATAACATGTACACGGAATGTCAACGTGGAAAAATAATCGGTGCTCATCAATGCACCCAAATCCCAAAAAAACTCAGGCGCCGGCACTCTCATCGGCCCTCAAATCCTGTAAATCTCTGAGAATCGCTAGTGCCCAACATCGGCACTCAAAATATCATGGAATAATCGTGTCCTGCATCGACACGCAAATCCTCATATATCGGGCTCCGTCAGTCCGGATCAGCCCACGGGCTCCGTCTGCGGAATCGGCCCCCGGCCCCAGCAGTACGGATCGGCCCATATCAATCTATCGACTCTGGTCAGTATCCTCCGGATAACCGCCAGGTCCATCCAATCACCGGTAGGTACTCGCCATCCTGCCAGGCTCATCGTCTTCTCCACGAAAAACATTTCTCGCCCTGGGGAGCCATACCGGGTCCACCACGAACCCGCAAACGTATCATCCAACTCTTCGAATCGGGTTTCAAGTACACGCCTCAGAACCGAGAAAATGCGTGGTGGACGCACTAAAATATCATATCAAGAGGAACCGGGTTTTCAAAATAGTGCATATTTTCTTAAATAACCCCACGGTCCTCAAATCCAGAAATCACATGAAATCCCAAAGCCAATGCGCAATCCATGCGATGTGATATATGCATCAAAAGTCATAGTATAAGTAAAAGGGAGAAACCGCTCGTTAAAATAGATTCAGTTTTTCAAAAGGTCTCATGCGATCCCCAGTTTCTAACAAAAATCAGCTTATCTAGGTAGGTACAGTATGAATATGCATAAGTATGGATATGCAGATGAGTACGTGCATAAGTCTGAATTTGTAAAAGAGTACGTGCACAAGTATGAATATGTAAATGAGTACGTGCACAAGTATCATAATCATGTCGAATCATATAGGAGGTGAGCTACAGTATATTGTTCAAGGCGATTCTATAGTGTGAGTGTCATGGCAATTACTAACGGTGTGTGTGTAACATGCAGATCAGTGCTCGTGCGACATGAACCGTTAGTAACAGTGCGGTGTGTTATCAGTTCTAAGCTCATATAGATATAGCAGGGAATGGGGTATGCAACAAATAGTATCCATGAACAGTCAAATATATGCAAATGCAATATGCTACTACAATGTCCTATCAGCCCTGACGCATAACGCCATACGGGCGATTTCCCCGTAGATATTAAATCTACTCATCGTAGTCTAGTGCTAAGTATAGCCGACGACTTGTTTCCCCTTCTTCGCGGCGTCCGTCGTACTTGCATGCGTAGAATTTCACAAAATAACACACATAAGCTCAAATCTACAAAAACGCAACATTTAAGCCAAACTAGAACACTGCGTCGCGAACCAAATGCGTGTGTGCGCGATACGCTAAAGCGTATGATTACGCGCCTGAAGCTACCCCGACACGTCGCGACACGCAGAAAACCCCAAACCCACACACGTGTCGCGAAAGTTAAAAATCGTAGGAAATAGGGTATTTGGTTCCAGATTTTTCTACCGAGGGAATTTTACAAAATTTCATATACCATAAGTCTTAAAATAGCAGCAGACACCTACAACACAAACCCCAACCCCCCGGTCCCCCATCTGGCCGCAAATTGCGGCCAGAATGAATATTCCGGCGGCCCGACGAGGGAGTTGGGCTCCTGTGCTTCGTGTGTGCTTTCTATACCAAGTGTACATGCTCTAGTAATTACAATATTGGTCTGAAGCAACCGGGGTACAAGAAGATTTCAACAGAGCCCAAAACCTAGTTAAATTAGCTATTTTAGCACTAAAACGATACATTAAGGTATTTTAGTGAAAGATGAAACAAACCCCAAGTTACAATAACACAAACAACAATTAAATAAGTTAAACAAACCATAAAACACTAACTTAACATAAACTTCACTAGAATCCCCTTCAATATCACAAAAATGCACAAAAACACGATTTTTAGCAAACAAAACCACAAGTTACGATCTAAGGTGTTAAGTGTGAGTTATATACCTTCAAAAGATCCTAGAGAACTCAATTTTCCATCCATTTCCCTCACATGCACTGACTTGCCTCCAAGGTCCACAAAGAAGCCATTTTCCAAGGTTTTTGTGTGAAGGAATAAGGGTTTTTATGTAGGGTTTGAGTAAGGATCAAAAGGGAAGTGAAAGAAGAAGAGAAGATGATGAAAATGTTGTTGTTGCTGCTGCTTACTCTGCAGGAATTCAGAATAATGAGAGGGAGAGAGAAAAGAGAGAGAGAGAGAATGGTCAAAAAGTCAAGCCAATCTCACCTAACCACCATGCCTCCCTTTCCCTCATTTCAAATATTAAAATTAAAGGGTTTAAATTGATTTGGTGGGGATATAAACCATGCAATAAGAAAATAACATGGTTGCACTAACCTATGTTACAAAACAAAAGAAAAGTGTGCAAGTTGTACACTAACTCTTGCCTAGGAAAATAATTAAGGAAAAATTTCCAAATAGGGTAAACACAAACTAAGTTATAATTAATAAACCCTATATATATATAGAAACACCTCTCTTCACAATTTGCACTAGATTAAAAGGAAAATAAGATTTTCGGGTTTTTATGAAAAAAACGCGCATCATTACTAACAAACGGGAAATTATCCTAAACGAATTTCAAAGCGTTACAATCTACCACCCTTAAAGAAATTCAGTCCCAGAATTTAAAAATATAGCTACACGTACCTTCAAAAAGATGGGGATATTTCTTCCTCATCTCGCTCTCGGTCTCCCAAGTGAGCTCCTCGCTGCTCGGGCCACGCCAAAGGACCTTGAAGGACGGTATATCCTTCGATCTCAACTTCTTCACTTGTCGATCCAAGATGACTACCGACTGCTTTGCAAAAGAAAGGTCGCGCTCCAGCTGGATCGTCGGGTGCTGAATCGCATGCGAAGGATCATGAAGATACTTGCGGAGCATCGAAACGTGAAATACGGGGTGCACATCTGGGATACTGGGCGGAAGGGCTAATCGATAGGCAACTGCACCAACACGCTCGAGGATCTCGAAGGGGCCTACGTATCTGGGACTATGCTTCACCTTCTTCCCAAATCTCATCACACCTTTCATCGTGGAGACCCTCAAGAAAACATGATCACAACAGAAAACTCAAGTCTGCGCCGACGACGGTCCGCATAAGATCTCTGCCTACACTGGGCTGCTCTCATCCTATCGTGAATCAACTGGATCTTCGCGGTCGTCTCCTTAACAATCTGTGGCCCCAAGATACTGCTCTCGCTGAGCTCTGTCCAACAGGCAGGCGATCGGCATCTCCTCCAATAAAGAGCCTAGAATGGTGCCATCTGAATGGTCTCCTGGAAACTGTTGTTGTAGGAGAACTCTAATAAGGGTAAATGATGATCCCAGCTACCTCTGAAGTCGAATACGCACGCTCGGAGCATTTCCTCGAGAGTCTGAATCGTCCGCTCTGACTGTCCGTCGCTCTGCGAATGAAACGCTGTACTGAAACTCAAGCGGGTGCCCAAAGCCTCCTGAAGCCTCTTCCATAGTCGGCTGGTAAACTGGGTGCCTCTGTCAGACACGATACATGTCGGAACTCCATGCAGTCGTACAATCTCATAGATGTATATCTGGGCATACTGAGCAAATCTGAAAGTCGTCTTCACCGGCAGGAAGTGAGCCGCTTTCATCAAACGATCCACGATCACCCAGATGGAGTCATACCCTCGACTGGTCCTGGGTAGACCTATAATGAAGTCCATAGAAATCTATTCCTATTTCCACTCCGGAATGGGTAACGGCTGTTGCTCTCCCGCGGGCCTCTGGTGCTCGGCCTTGACTTGCTGACAAGTTAGGCATCTCGACATGAAATATGCGATGTCCCTCTTCATCCCGTCCTACCAGTAAACATCTCTCATATCATGATACATCTTGGTGGAACCCGGATGAACACTGTACACCGATCGATGAGCCTCTTCAAGAATCCCGTGCCCTAGTCCCTCAGCATCTGGTACACAAAGTCTAGTCCCAAATCGCAGTATCCCCTAATCATCGATCACGAACTCGGAAAATCTGCCTTGTCCAATCTGTGCCATGATCTCCGAAAAACGGTCATCACTGTACTGTGCCTCATGTATACGGTCAATCAACTGTGGGCGTGCATGAACATGCGCAAGCTGTCCTCCGATCAGCGTGAACTCGAACTGCACTACGTTCGCCTTGCCCGGGTGATACAAGATCTCACAATCGTAATCCTTTACTAGTTCCATCCAACGGCGCTGTCTAAGATTCAGGTCCCGCTGCTGAAATATATACTTTAAGCTCTTGTGATCAGTGAATATCTGGCACGACTCGCCGTATAGGTAATGTCGCCAGATCTTAAGTGCAAAGACCACTGCAGCCATCTCCAAATTGTGAGTGGGGTAATTCTGTTCGTGTTTCTTCAACTGTCGTGAAGCATACGTGATCACCCTGTCATGCCACATCAATACGCACCCTAGCCCTACTCCAGAAGCATCACAAAAGACCACAAATTCGCCCGATCCTGAAGGCGATGATAACACCGGCGCCGTAGTCAGTCGAGTCCGTAGCGGCTGAAACTGTGCTCGCACTCCTCTGTCTAATCGAAAGGAACACCCTTCCGGGTCAACCCGGTCAAAGGTGTAGCAATACGGGAGAAGTCCTGCACAAATCACCTGTAGTAGCCGGCCAGTCCTAAAAAGCTGCGAATCTCCGTAACTGATGTGAGTCTAGGCCAACGCTGAACGGCCTCGATCTTCCTCGGGTCCACACATATATCATCTCGTGTAACCACGTGGCCCAAGAAGTCTACGCTGTCCAGCTAGAATTTGTTAGTTATATGTATGCCCTAGAGGCCATTACTGTACATTGGATGTATATTGTAGTGGATGCTGGGACATATATAGGTAGGACTTTCTTGCTCGACATGATAGTACGCTATCCGGTTGCTCTTTATCTTAACGTGTATACTTTCCGTCTCTCTGTTACATGTTGATAAAGCCCTTAGGATGTGTACTCGACTTCCAGGGCTGTGATGCAGATCATACTAGTGGGGGCCTGGATAGTCCATGAGTACATCCTTGAAATGTTCCTAGTCGAGGGAATATCGAGACGGGGCATTGATATTCCAGAGTAGACTAGCGTATATCTTCTCGACCCATGCGATGGGCGATGGATGATCCCATATCCATTGGTGTTTGACATCAGAGATGGTATGCGGGTGCTCAGTGGAGACTGGGTACACTGAACGGACCCGCCGAGAACTCCCAGATGGTATTATACATCACGTCAGATGGCAGTTCTCTGGTGACACTGGTACAGCTTAGTCTGTTGACCCGAGATCGTCATAGAGTCTTGTGTGTCTCCTACTGTGCTTTGATTTCCACCCTACCACGGCTCTACTGAGTTGTGCAAACAGGTGGTTATTGGGTACAGTCCCGATTCACATGGAGGCAATGAGCGATAGGAGGGGATTCGTCTCTCCCGGTATTGGGGGTTGATGTTGTGCTATGCTCGACTGGCCATAACAGGAAATCCCTGGCCAGGGTTGCAGTGATATACTGGTAAGAGTTATCAGTAGTTTCACGAATGTTATGGACCTTACGTCGGCATGACTTATCGAGCTATTGGGGTCAGACGTTTAACACCCCTAGGCGAGATATGCGACATATCAGACGAACAGACCGGACTGTACGGTAAGTGTTACTGGTTGGATTCACAGGAGTGCGAGCGGGCTTGCTCGTCGATCTTCTGATCGCTCAATAACCGGGTGGCCGTTATGTTTAGCAGACCGCTTGCGGCTTGTGGGTGTTTGATATGATCATCATCTGCTGCCGGCTTATTGACGAGTCTTTAGAGTCCTACACAGAGGTTTCCTGGCTCAAGCGAAACGAAATAGGAGCGCATATGAGATATGTGCGGGACCGAGAATAATGTGTGTATGTGATACCGTATTTCATTCTCGCGATGTATGTGTCGAATGGTTGTATGCGATATAACCTAGTTATCGAATCAAGGATTGTTTCGATAAGCCGATACATAGGATACTAGTCAGTTATATGCGATATGACCGGATCGTTAAATCAAGTATTGATTTAATGATTTAATGCATAATTGTATATTTGATATATTACTTTGCATTAACTAGTATTGGTTCACTTTAAATGGATTTTCTCACTTGGATTGTGCAAGTGGTAAATGCGATATACTTTTGTGCACAAGATTGTATCATGTTTGATGATACATGCAAGCTTGGGTTTGTGTAAAGAATTGACCATGGTTATAAGAATGGTTAGGGTTTCTTTTTATTTGATTATTTATTTATTCATTTATTCTTTATTGAAAGAAATAAAATGGTGGCTAAGTTTGGTTTAACTTTGAAGCTTCATGAAGCTTTGAATGGTTGACTATTTTGTTTCTTTCCTTAACCCCAACCATTCACTTTAACCCTAGTTCATTCTCTACATCTAACCATAGTTGACATTATGATAAGTATGATTTATTTTCTATTTTCAAAATAACTTATCATATCATCTTCTTCTTCTTCATCTTCTTCTTCCATGAAGAAAGCTTGCTACATCAATGGTGATTGATGAAAAAGTGTGAGAAATCCAAATCTAAAGTCTACCCACTTCCTATTTCTTCATCCTCTACCTCTTGCCAAGTAGTATAGGGTGTTTCCTTCACAAGTTTTCTTGACTTGGTGAAGTTCGAGCTTGATCTAGCGATGCCTCGACGTAGATCATCTTCGGCATCGTCGTCGATGACCTAGCCCGCTTTTTCTCCGATGAAGCCGACGCTAGAGCTATGGTTTGATTTGGACAGCGGAGGGACCTCATCACGGAGCCTAGGACGTGGAGGACCGGATCTACAAAGGTTGTAGCCTCTCTCCTTTAGCTATAATTTGATTACTTGCATCGTATCACCTATATATTTAGTTAACGATCCATATTAGGTTTTCTCGACACATGTAAAATTGAAATTGGGCATGTTTGATCACTTGTGAGACTTCATTAGTGTGCCTAGGAACCCTACAGTGGTATCAGAGCTACTAGGCATTGGATGTCGACCTATGGGGGGTTCTCACTGTGTGACAGTGTGGCGAAGCATAGGCTCTTACCTCCAGGGTGTCCCGAGACCGGAAGGTGTTCTGGCGGGTTGTAGTCCTCGCGAGGGGGCATGCATAAAAGGTAGCGGCTGAGGGACCCGTTGGTGCCACGGCGACCCCATTGGATGGGGTGGCTGCCTGACCTACAGTGGTATCAGAGCCTAGCTAGAGCCTTAGGCGATGCGTAGACGGAGTTAGAAGTCCGATCGACCCAAAACCCCGACTTTAAAATGCTCTCTGGACAATTCTGTAAAATGTGGATTTTTGTAAATTAAAAATATGCAGAAAAATCAGCTGGTATTTCTAAGAATTACTGTGAAATTCGATAGCATGAGTCCTCTAGAGTGCGGCGGAACCGCGGCACAAGCATGGCTTGTGCGGCGGTTCCGCGGCCAGGTTGTCCCATCATCTGTTTAAATTTTTACAGTAACTCCTATTTTTTAGTGCTGGTTTTCCTGGGAATATTTTAATATTTATTCCAGAGTTTTATTTTCTGGGTTGTATTGGGAACTCAGTGTATCGATCGGATTGTCTAATTTTGTCGGTGTGCTTTTCCGGGTATTTTTTGAATATGTTAAAAAGTTCGACCGGATATAAATACCCACTTTTTCCCCTGCAGGGAAATTTCCAATTGTTGGATTTTTCCGTAGTTTAACGACGTTCTAAGTAGTGCAAGTAACGCGATGGTCCCTCTAGAAGACAACAAACCTTAACTCGATTATATGACCGTCTTGAACTGCCTTTTGAACCTTCGGGTTTGGGGCAGTACGGCGTGCCACATGTGAGGCGTTGGCTTGACCCTTCTACGGCTGGACCGTTGGTACTGAGGCACGAACTGAATGTTGTTAGACTTATTTCATGTGTTGAGCTGTATTGGGAAAACTTGGGTGTTCGATTGTTCGATCGAAAAGTTTAGCATTTTCTATTTATCCGGAATGTGATACAATACTTGGAATTCGCAAATAGTTATGAGATGACTAGATGAATGTTATAAACATAGCAGTTTAGTCTCACTTGATCGGTTGCCACGGAATTTTGATGTGATCAAAAGTCCGTCGCAATCACGTAGTGTACGCGGATACTCGCCGGATAAACTTAATAGACAGCCTCATTCCATAGCCCCGACCAAGTGACGGTAGGAGAACCCCGTCGCCGAAAGCATCCGTCCGGGTGCTCGCGGCAGCGGTGTTCCGCCTTGGTGCACTTCGTCGACGGTATTAGGGGTGCGGCCGCCTACTAAAGTTTGCGACGAGCATTCGATCAGAATGTCGGTAATCCTGTTGAATTGCCCGACATGTTATTGAAAAGAGTTTTCGATAAATGAGACTAAAATGCAGGGTTTATAATTGTTAGGCATGCGATGTCTAAGTATTTCATTTGATTAGGCATGTGATGTCTAAAGAAGATGCGGATTCCAACTGTTGTAGTTTTACACTTTCTTGTCTGTGACCGTAAGTGTAATATGTGATATCGCCGGTTTCGTTGCTATATGTCAACGACAATTGGGATGCGCATATTTACTTACGTTGATGACATGTGATGTTATGTGTTGCTGGATATGTTATATTGGATCGTCGTGTTCGAATAGCCGGGGGTTTTTTTTATGTGAGATGAGTGTTTTTCATTTTCATTCATGTAAAAAGTTGTATGTAATATTCTTTTATTAGGGCACTTCCAGGTTGCGGAAGATGTCACCCATTGTATATTATTTACTTTTCCGCACTAGGATAGACCCAAGGAGGAGGGCACAAGTAACCGGGTTCTGGAGTCCAGTGGGAGACCAACTCGAGGAGTCGAGTCCGGGTCTCCTAACTGTAGAATTGGTAGGGTTGCTTACCGCTCTCATAGGGGTCTAGGGGTGTGGGTTTGGCTATTCATCACGACCGTGGAATCCGTGTTTTATACTGGCTCGTATTGAAAACACGGACGTCCTAGTATATCCAATATTTCATATGATTCTTCTGTTGCGATATCTGTGATGTGATCATGTGATGTTTTGTGATAGATATAGTATATAGTATATATGATATATTATATAGACGTTTCTTATATTTTACACCCGCGCTATCCCTGCCTCGCTCTGCCGTTAGTTACCTAACCTAACGGTGCAGACGGGACATCGAGGCGAATGCGGATGGCATAAGCATACGTTATATTTATCTGTGATGATTAGGTGGACTTAAATGATGGGATATTCATTAATGTGATTAATGAAAGAAAATAAACCTAAATTGATGTTGTGGAATCGAATTTCAAAATAAAAACAGGTAGCTACAGTTCTTGCTTTGCATCACGGTGTTCCTTGTAGAACATCCTGCACCTTATTCGATAGGGAAAGGACCGAGATCCCTTCACCGGGAGTGACTCCTTTAGCAATAACTGGCAGATGCTACATCACTCGGTTTGTCTTTTGATAGCTTCTATAGTTTCCGCTTTGCACAGTGATATATATGATATATCCCGCACCTCATTCGACGATGAAAGGGCCGACGATCCCTTCACCGGGAGTGACCCCTTTAGCAAAACTAGAAAAGCCTCAAAAACATTCCATTTAAAAACTATTTGATTCCGCAACGAGATCAAGTTCAAAGAGTTAAAGGTTTTCATAAAAACCATTCGCAACCCTCCGTCATTTTAGGAAGTAGAGTACTTAGTATTCGTGCTGTGTTTGTTGACCATAGTCAAGGCACAGTGTACGGTAGCTAAGTGATGTCTTCCTACACCACATATGATGCGATTAGTTAGGACAGTCGCGTGACTTTGTTGACCTTAGTTAAGGGTCATGTGGGTGGGTCTAATTAATCACGAAATGACGGGTAGAACTTGACTAGTACTTATGATTTGTTGACCATAGTTAAGGTCATAGGTGCAACGGGTAAGAATCTTTATCGGGAGTTTCAAGTGTTGAAACTTGCAATGAGATTGCATACCTTCTATATGATAGTTGGATCCCGATACCCACTGCGAGTAATTGTTACTCCTGGGAGAGTTTTGCACTTTGCAATTAGCCGATCAAGTAGGTGTCTAGAAAGGTGTCAACGAGGTTACGCCTCTGGGAAAGCGAGGTTTACAGTAATTAGGTCCGTGCGAAAGCACGGGGAACCTCCCTCAAAGTACCGACACTGGCCTGGCTGAAAGATTAGCGAACTTGTAGAGTGTAATTAATCCCGGCTAGTCTTTCCTTTTAGGGTTTGAAGGAAGATTTGATAAAAACAGTGGGAGCCATCCTGATTAGATAAGATATATAACCAGTCTGATCTTGCAAGAGCGCACGCTGAGTGTTTTCTTCTCTCTCTCTCCAGGTAGCGACCATATCACGCCTTAATCAAGATAATAATATGGATGTATTGACCGAACCCGCTTGTTATACTGAGCTGGGAACGTTGGTCCCGCTCCAACTTATAATTGTTATAAGACAGAGCAGGAAATAAGGGAATACCAGAATTCCTATGCCGCCCAAACGAAGAAAGTGCATATGATGCATCTTCTTCGGGTGTGTTCGTTAAACAGAACTGTTTCTCAGTATCCTCTGTATCTTGGGTATATGATACCGGATCAGGATCCCAGATATGTAAGCTGTTACATAGGGCTACAAAAAGGTAGAAAAACTGAGAACGGGTGATAAGTTTCATGAGACAGAAACCGGGGCAAGTGTTGCAGCCAAGTCTGTTGGTCACTGTCACCCTGTATTACCAATACATTGATTCTGAACAAATGCTATTAGATACCGAACCTGATATACAAAATCATATCAGTCTCTTTATTAGTAAAGAAATGATATAATTTTGTATTGTTGGATAATGTTTTGAACATTTCCTATATCAAAAGTTGATCGGTTCAGGCACGTTATCTAAAAGCATTGACGTTCTAAATCAAACTACAGTTCCTTGTATACTGAACACACACAAGAGGAAGAGTTCAGAAATGAACAAATTCTTCTTGAGGTATTGTAGACTAGGTCACATCAATGCGACCCGACTGGCTGAAGTTACATTTTAGATGCATATTTAAATTAGTTTGAATTTACATCTTGTGAAACTTGCCAGTCATGTCACAAAGATTCGATGACCATAGCTCCGTTTACTGAAAACAGAGAAAGAGTTAGTAAACTCTTGGGACTGATGCATGATGATGTATGTAAAGTCTCCTGTCTACACATGCCAGGACTGGTTCTTTATACTTCATTATATTCTCTGATAATCTCTCAAGATTCAGTCATATGTTCCTGTTGAAACATAAGTCCGAACCTTTTGAGGTATTCACAGAATATAAGTTAGAAGTAGAGAACCAATAACCGGGTATAAGTATTATGTCCTATGATGAGATCATGGAGGAGAATACTTGTGCATGGCATTCCTGGACTATTCTAAAAGAAAATGAGATTCTCTCTCAGCATTACTCCTCCGTATAAACCATAGCACGATGGTATATCGGGGTGGAGCAATCACACCCTATATGATAAGGTGTGCTCTATGATGAGTACTACTGAGTTACCTATTTCCTTTTGGGGTTATGCGCTTGAGAAGCTGTGTATCTATTGAATTAGGTTCGAATCAAATCAGTTGCCTACCGCTTCATATGCGATATGGAAAGGGAAGAGCCCATGTCTTAAGCTAGTTAAGATTTGGGGTTGACCGGCCTATGTCTGAAAGCAAAATCCGGACAAGCTCGAGGCAAGGTCAGTTATGTAGAACTGGAAATGTCCCAGCTATACAAACTGCAGCTGATGATTTGACTGAACCAAAGGATTCAATAGTTCCCGACGAACCTCAGCCTCTCCGCCGATCTAGCAGGGTTCCTCACCTGCTTGAGAGATACTTCGGTTTCTCGATGACAGTGGGAGCAAGGATTGCATCATGAGATGATGACCCAACTAGTTTCGAGCAGGCCATCAAGAGTAGGGACTCTGTAAGAATGGCTGGATGCTTAGCGATCTGAGATGGAATCCATAGACACCAACAAAGTATGGACTTTGGCTGCTATATCTGAAAGGTTAAATCCCCATCAGGAGCAAGTATATCTTGAGAAGATGACTTGGTGTAAATGGAAAAGTTGAGACTTTCAAAGCTAGACTTGTTAAAGGTTTTCGTCATCGGCCAGGCACGGATAATGATGGGACCTTTTCCAGGGAATATGCTTAAGTCCATCCAGATTCTACTTGCCACGGCTACATACCATGACTACGATATCTGGTGGTTGGGTGCCATGACTACTTTTCTAAATAATGATTTAGAAGAGAACGTCTATAAGAACACAGCCAGAGGGCTTCGTAAACAGTGGGAGCAGCGGAAACGTGTGCAAGTTGCTTTACATAATGAAGCAGGCATCGCGGAGTTGGAACGTCTGTTTTGATGTGATAGTCAAAGTGTTTGACTTCATCAAAATGGTAGACGAACCTTGTATATACAAAAGGGTAGTAGAGAGTAAGGTGGTCATCTTCGTATTGTACGTAGACAACATACTCTTGATAGGAAAAGAGTTTCCTATACTACGATCGGTCAATCTCCTATTATCACTAGGATTCTCCAAATAGGATCAAAGTGATACCTCATAAATCCTGAGTTTTCATCTATGAGATAGATATAATTGGATGCTAGGATTCTCACTAGATGTAGTGAGATGGTATCAATCGATCCTGGGAAGAATCACTGGAAGAGTTCCAGGGTGATAAAGACGACTGAATGTCAGTCACGGGCATTGTCTTTATCCTCAGTAGAGGGACGGTATGTTGGAAGAGTTCCAAGCTAGATACCGTGGCAAACTAGACGATAAAGGCTGGTAACATCGCTATTGAAGATACTACCAAAGAGGTAGTTTGGGTGTATATTGGTTCATAAGATGAACTAGGTTCCTGCCATTGTATGACAATGGAAGTGTGGCTTAGGCCCTGGAACCCTGGTCCCATCAGTGACCCAGACATATTCTGAGGAAGCATCACCTGATCATGGAGATAGTTGATCTCCAGGTTGATCGAGGTTAGGAGAGTAGACTCAGAGGACAACACGGCGGATCCACTCACGAAGGCCTTTTCCCAAAGAGAGACTTTTATGGGATGGTTGAGTATGTGATACTGCAACCACTGCTACAGATGGCCCTAGTGCAAGTGGGAGATTGTTAGTTATATGTATGCCCTAGAGGCCATTACTGTACATCGGATGTATATTGTAGTGGATGCTGGGACATATATAGGTAGGACTTTCTTGCTCAACATGATAGTACGCTATTCGGTTGCTCTTTATCTTAACGTGTATACTTTTCGTCTCTCTGTTACATGTTGATAAAGCCCTTAGGATGTGTACTCGACTTCCAGGACTGTGATGCAGATCATACTAGTGGGGGCCTGGATAGTCCATGAGTACATCCTTGAAATGTTCCTAGTCGAGGGAATATCGAGACGGGGCATCGATATTCCAGAGTAGACTAGCGTATATCTTCTCGACCCATGCGATGGGCGATGGATGATCCCATATCCATTGGTGTTTGACATCAGAGATGGTATGCGGATGCTCAGTGGAGACTGGGTACACTGAACGGACTCGCCGAGAACTCCCAGATGGTATTATACCTCACGTCAGATGGCAGTTCTCTGGTGACACTGGTACAGCTTAGTCTGTTGACCCGAGATCGTCATAGAGTCTTGTGTGTCTCCCACTGTGCTTTGATTTCCACCCTACCACGGATCTACTGAGTTGTGCAAACAGGTGGTTATTGGGTACAGTCCCGATTCACATGGAGGCAATGAGCGATAGGAGGGGATTCGTCTCTCCCGGTATTGGGGGTTGATGTTGTGCTATGCTCGATTGGCCATAACAGGAAATCCCTGGCCAGGGTTGCAGTGATATACTGGTAAGAGTTATCAGTAGTTTCACGAATGTTATGGACCTTACGTCGGCATGACTTATCGAGCTATTGGGGTCTGACGTTTACCACCCCTAGGCGAGATATGCGACATATCAGACGAACAGACCGGACTGTACGGTAAGTGTTACTGAATCGATTCACAGGAGTGTGAGCGGGCTTGCTCGTCGATCTTCTGATCGCTCAATACCCCGGTGGCCGTTACGTTTAGCAGACCGCTTGCGGCTTGTGGGTGTTTGATATGATCATCATCTGCTGCCGGCGTATTGACGAGTCTTTAGAGTCCTACACAGAGGTTTCCTGGCTCAAGCGAAACGAAATAGGAGCGCATATGAGATATGTGCGGGACCGAGAATAATGTGTGTATGTGATACCGTATTTCATTCTCGCGATGTATGTGTCGAATGGTTGTATGCGATATAACCTAGTTATCGAATCAAGGATTGTTTCGATAAGCCGATACATAGGATACTAGTCAGTTATATGCGATATGACCGGATCGTTAAATCAAGTATTGATTTAATGATTTAATGCATAATTGTATATTTGATATATTACTTTGCATTAACTAGTATTGGTTCACTTTAAATGGATTTTCTCACTTGGATTGTGCAAGTGGTATATGTGATATACTTTTGTGCACAAGATTGTATCATGTTTGATGATACATGCAATCTTGGGTTTGTGTAAAGAATTGACCATGGTTATAAGAATGGTTAGGGTTTCTTTTTATTTTCTTATTTATTTATTCATTTATTCTTTATTGAAAGAAATAAAATGGTGGCTAAGTTTGGTTTATCTTTGAAGCTTCATGAAGCTTTGAATGGTTGACTATTTTGTTTCTTTCCTTAACCCCAACCATTCACTTTAACCCTAGTTCATTCTCTACATCTAACGATAGTTGACATTATGATAAGTATGATTTATTTTCTATTTTCAAAATAACTTATCATATCATCTTCTTCTTCTTCATTTTCTTCTTCCATGAAGAAAGCTTGCTACATCAATGGTAATTGATGAAAAAGTGTGAGAAATCCAAATCTAAAGTCTACCCACTTCCTATTTCTTCATCCTCTACCTCTTGCCAAGTAGTATAGGGTGTTTCCTTCACAAGTTTTCTTGACTTGGTGAAGTTCGAGCTTGATCTAGCGATGCCTCGACGTAGATCATCTACGGCATCGTCGTCGATGACCTAGCCCGCTTTTTCTCCGATGAAGCCGACGCTAGAGCCATGGTTTGATTTGGACAGCGGAGGGACCTCATCACGGAGCCTAGGACGTGGAGGACCGGATCTACAAAGGTTGTAGCCTCTCTCCTTTAGCTATAATTTGATTACTTGCATCGTATCGCCTATATATCTAGTTAACGATCCGTATTAGGTTTTCTCGGCACATGTAAAATTGAAATTGGGCATGTTTGATCACTTGTGAGACTTCATTAGTGTGCCTAGGAACCCTACAGAATGCACACTTGGAAAATTTTGCGAAAAGCCGGTGGTCCCTCAAAGTCTGCAGTGTGATCCGCAGATACTGCTCATGCTCCTCTCTACTCCGGGAATACGCCAAGATATCGTCAATGAATACAATGATGAACAGATCAAGATACGGCCGGAAAATACTGTTCATCAAGTCCATGAATGCTGCTGGCGCATTGGTGAGTCCAAACGACATCATCAAAAACTCATAATGGCCGTAGCGCGTGCGGAAGGCTGTCCTCGGAATGTCCTCCTGTCGAACCCGCAGCTGATGGTAGCCTGATCGTAAATCGATCCTCGAAAAGTATCCTGCCCCTTGAAGCTGGTCGAACAAGTCGTCGATGCGTGGCAAAGGATTCCTGTTCCGCACTGTAACCCTGTTCAGCTGGCGGTAGTCGATACACTGACGCAAGCTGCCGTCCTTCTTCTTGACAAACAGGACCGGAGCACCCCAAGGAGAAACACTGGGTCGAATAAGTCCCTTATCCAGCAAATCTTGCAAATGACCCTTCAATTCTCTAAGTTCTGCCGGGGCCATCCGATAAGGCGTTACAGAAATAGGCCCCGTGCCAGGAATCAAATCAATACAGAAAGAAATATCGGGCTCAGGCGGTAGCCCAGGAAGCTCGTCAGGGAATACATCAGGGAACTCGCTAACAACCGGAACCTGATCCAACGGAACCTCTGTAGCTCTTGTATCGCAAACATAGGCGAGAAATCCCTGACATCCCTTCCTCAAAAGCTGTCCAGCGTGAAAAGTAGAAATTAAACTGTGAGGGGCGGCAACACGGTCCCCAAGCACAACAAAAGTCGACTCGCCGGGAAAACAAAATCTAACTGTCTTCTCGCGGCAGTCCACATACACATAGCACGTGGCTAACCAATCCATGCCCAATAGAATGTCGAAATCCAACATCTCAGGAAGGATCAAGTCGACAGGAAACTCTCTCTCGCCAATACGGACAACACAGGATCGGAACACGTGTCTAGCAACAAACTACTCTCCCACAGGAGTGGTCACAACAAGCGGCTGATCAAGCAAACCAGACTCTCTACCCAAACTCGGCACGAAGTGTGTGGTAATGTACGAGTGCATGGATCCCGGATCAAACAACACGTGTGCGTCAACAGAACATACTGAAAGGATACCTGAGACCACCGCATTGGACGCCTGCGCGTCTTGATGCGTCAAAGCAAAAACCCGTGCCTGTCCTCCACCTGAGACTGACTGTCCTATGCCTCGGTCGCCCCGTCCTCTCTGAGCAAATCCTCCGTGCCCACGACCTCTATGTGCATGAGTCTGAGGCGGAACAACAGTGGGTATAATAGGAAATGCTCTCTGGGGTGGTGAAGGTGGTAAGGTGACATGCGGTATTGCTGCCTCCCTTCGGTGTATCTCAGGACAATCTCTAACGAGGTGAAGAAGACTGTCGCACCTCAAGCATCCCTACGACGTCTGCTGACTCTCCCGTGGATACGAACTAAACATCTGGCCTCGTCCTGAATCTCTGCTACTCCTCGTACCTGAACGAAACATGTCGTGGAGTCTAAATGTCTGTCTCCATGCTGATATACCAGTATGAACTCTCTTTGGCTCTGGAACTACCGAAGTCTCAGCAAGGCGCTCCTCGACTGATAGGGCTGCATCTACAGCTGCTGCATAAGTCTCGCAATGCTGGGCACTGATCGCAAGGAACAGTGGTGTAAGCAGGCCTCGGACAAATCTCTTGACTCGCATCTCCTCAGTAGCCACTTGATATGGGGCATAGACCGATAACTCGGTGAACAACACGTCGTACTCTGCTACTGTCATCTCCGGAGTCTGACGTAAGGACTCGAACCTGCGCGCTCTAGCATCTCTGACACTCAGTGGAAGGAAGCGGGCAAGGAATACCGTCACGAACTTTGTCCAGGTCAAAGGAGGAAGACTTGCTGCTCTACCCTTCTCAACCGATTCGGACCATTTCTGTGCAAGACCTTCCAGGCGAAAGCTCACGAACTCTACCCACCTCGCATCTACGCATTTGAGTGAACGACATATCCGAGCCATCCTATCAATGAAAGACTGTGGGTCCTCGGCTGCATCGGTGCCTGTGAAGACCGGAGGCTTCGGCCTCATAAACTCTGAAAGCGATACCGTAATAACCTCTGTAGCTGCAGGGGCAACTGCCTGTACTGCGGGCACCATCACGGTCCCTGCAACGGGTGGAACTACCTCTAGTCGCTACGCTCGAAGTGTCTCAACTAGCGATCCAATCATCTGGCGCATCTCCTGCATACTGGATCCCACCGTCTGGCGCATCTCCTGCATACCAGCTCCTAACATGGCGATCTGATCTGTCGTAGGAGGAACAGCCTCCTCTGGTACAACGGGTGTACTGCCTGGGTCTGTCCTCGTCTCAGACGAATCAACTCTAATCTCGACTCTCGCGGTCGGCACTTAACCACGTAACGTCTACAGGCGTAACGCGACTAAGTAAGCCGTAACCCAGAAATCAAAACAATTAAAAGTAGTGAGTGTTGAAAACATTTGTTTAAAAACGTTTGGAAAACCTTAAGTAGTTTAATAACATTTTTTAAAGTTTAAGTTATTATCTTGAAAATTTTGGCAGCATTTACTTTGTAAAACTAACCCCGAAATCGGGTACACAACAAGATATGAGTAAAATGATAACAATAGAATAAAGCATCCCAAACGGGAGCAATCACGCCCAACGGCGGAAACAATCATCACAAAAGTAATATACGACGCCTTAGCGAAGAAATGAGCAATAAATGAAGGACATCACAAAATGATAAACTGCATAAGTAAAGTCGGCCCACACGAGCTCGACACCAGAATACAAATAATATACATCGTCGTCCTCACACTGGTCTCTAAGTCAATACATAAAGTAGATGGAGAGTACTAGATACAAAACTGTGTACAATGTAAATAACCGGATACCACAACCCTATTAGTTATATTTATGCCCTAGAGGCCATTACTGTACATGAGATGTATATTGTAGTGGATGCTATGACATATATAGGTAGGACATTCTTGCTCGACATGATAGTACGCTATCTGGTTGCTCTTTATCTTAACATGTATACTTGCAGTCTCTCTGTTACATATTGATAAAGCCCTTAGGATGTGTACTCGACTTCCTGGACTATGATGCAGATCATACTAGTGGGGCCTGGGTAGTCAATAAGTACATCCTTCAATGTTCCTAGTCGTGGGAATATCGAGACGGGGCATCGTTATTCCAGAGTAGACTAGCGTATATCTTCTCGATCCATGTGATGGGAGATGGATGATCCCATATCCATTGGTGTTTGACATCAGAGATGGTATGCGGGTGCTCAGTGATGACTGGGTATACTGAACGGACTCGCCGAGAACTCCCAGATGGTATTATACCTCACGTCAGATGGCAGTTCTCTGGTGACACTGGTACAGGTTAGTCTGTTGACCCGAGATCGTCATAGAGTCTTGTGTGTCTCCCACTGTGCTTTGATTTCCAGCTTACCATGGCTCTATTGAGTCGTGCAAACATGTGGTTTTTGGGTACAGTCCCGATTCACATGGAGGCAATGAGCGGTAGGAGGGGATTCGTCTCTCCCGGTATTGAGGGTTGATGTTGCGATATGCTCGACTGGCCATAACTGGAAATCCCTGGCCAGGGTTGCACTGATTTACTGGTAAGTGTTATCAGTAGTTTCATGCGTGTTATGGACCTTACATCGGCATGACTTATCAAGCTACTAGGGTCTGACGTTTACCACCCCTACGCTAGATATGCGACATATCAGACGAACAGACCGGACTGTTCGATAAGCGTTACTGGTTTGATTCACAGGAGTGTGAGCGGGATTGCTCGTTGATCATCTGATCGCTCAATACCCGGGTGGCCGTTACGTTTAGCAGACCGCTTGCGGCTTGTGGGTGTTTGATATGATCATCACCTGCTGCCGGCGTATTGACGAGTCTTTAGTGTCCTACACAGAGGTTTCCTGGCTCATGCGAAACGAAATAAGAGCGCATATGAGATATGTGCGGGACCGAGAATAATACCAGTATGTGATACTGGATTCTATTCTTGCGATTTGTATCATCGGACGGTTATATAAGATATAGCCGGGTTACCGAATCAAGTGTTGATTCGATATATTGATACACTTGATATTAGTCGGTTATATGCAGTATGACCGGATCATTAAATCAAATGTTGATTTAATGATTTAATGTATAATTAAATATTTGATATATTACTTTACATTGACTAGTATTGTTCACTTAAGATGGATTTTCTCACTTGATTTGCACAAGTAGTATATGTGATATATTTTTGTGCACTTGATTGTATCATGTTTGATGATACATGCAAACTTGGGTGTGTGTATGCTATACACCAAGTTTAGTGAATGGTTAGGGTTTCATTTGCCTTATTTATTTATTTTATTTTATTTATTTATTTTTGGCAAGAAACAAAATGGTGGTGGCTTTTCTCACTTTGGCTTGAAGCTTCATGAAGCTTCATAGCATCTTTGACAAAGTCTATGCCATTTTGTTTTATGCTTAACCTAACCATTTAACTAAACCCTAGTTTATTCTCTACATTAGTTACAGTCACCCATGGTTGCTAAATGATAAGAATCACTTGATTTTCTATTTGGAGATAATTCATTAATTCATTTTCTTCTCTTCTTCTTCTTCTTCTTCATGAAGAGAAGAAAGCTCTCTTGAAAAATTCCAAGTGATGAATCCAAGTGAGAAATCCAATTCCAAAGTGAACCCACTTCCTATTTCTTCATCATCTACCACTTGCCATGTAGTAGAGTGTGTTATCTTCACAAGTTTTATGACCAAGTGAAGATGGAGCTTGATCTTGAGTTGCCTCGACGTAGATCATCTTCGGCATCGAAGTCGACGACCTAGCCCGCCCATTTCTCCGATGAAACCGACGCTAGAGTCCGGGATTCCGATGATCGCAGCGGAGGGACGTCAACATGGAGCTAGAGAAGTGGAGGACCGGATCTACAAAGGTTGTAGTCACTTTTCACTTGTAGCAAAGTAGTTTGCTTGCATAGTTTCGCCTTACCTCTAGTAACGATCTAGTTTAGGGTTCTTTGGCACATAGAAAATTTAGAATTGAACATGGTTGATCAGTTGTAGAACCTCATGTGTGTGCCTAGGAACCCTGCAGTGGTATCAGAGCCTAGCTAGAGCTTTAGGCGATGTGTAGGCGATGTTAAAAGTCCGATCGAATCCGAAACCTTAATTCAAAACCCTTCTCTGTTCAATTTTTCAAAACTGTGAATTTTGTGAATTAAAAATATGCAGAAAAATCAGCAGGCTTTTATAAGAAATACTGTGCAAAACGTGCGCCTAATTCGATCAAGGCCTCATGCGGCGGTTCTACGGCCGTACAGTCACAACATTCTTTTATTTTTGCACGGTAATTTATTTCTTTTATTTCTGTGTTTTCTGGGAATTTTTAATGCTTACTCAAGAGTTGAGTTTTCTGGGTTGTATTGGGGACTCGAAGATTCGATCGGATTGTCTAATTTTTTTTATGTGTTTTTCCGGGTAATTTAGAATATGTTAAAAAGTTCGACCGGATGTAAATACCCACTTTTTCCCCTGCCGGTAAATTTCCAATTGTTGGATTTTTCCGTAGTTTAATAACGTTCTAAGTAGTGCAAGTAACGCGATGGACCCTCTAGAAGACAACAAACCTTAATTCGATTATGTGACCGTCTTGAACTGCCCTTCGAACCCTAGGGTTTTGGGCAGTACGACGTGCCACATGTGAGGCGTTGGCTTGACCCTTCTACGGCTGGACCGTTGGTACTGTGGCATGAAGTGAATGTTTTTTTAAACTTATTTCATGTGTTGAGCTGTTTCGGGAAAACTTGGGTATTTGATTGTTCGATCAGAAAGTTTAACATTTTCTATTTATCTGGAATGTGATACAATATTTGGAATCCACAAGTAGTTATGAGATAACTGATTTGGATGTTATAAACGTAGCAGTTTAGTCTCACTTGATCGGTTGCCACGGAATTTTGATGTGATCAAAAGTCCGTCGCAATCACGTTGCGTACACGGATACTCGCCGGTAAACATAATAGATAGCCACGCCCCATAGCCCCGACCAAGTGACTGTAGGAGAACCCCGTTGCCGAAAGCATCCATTCGGGTGCTTGTGGCAGCGGTGTTCCGCCTTAGTGCACTTCGTCGACGGTATCGGGAGTGCGGCCGTCTACTAAAGTTTGCGACGAGCATTCGTTCAGGATGCCGGGAATCTTGTTGAATTGCCCGACTTTATATTGAAAAGTGTTTTCGATATTGAGACTAAAATGCGGGGTTTATAATTGTTAGGCATGTAATGTCTAAGGAATTCAGATGGTTAGGCATGCGATGTCTAAGTAGGTTGCGGATTCCAACTGTTGTAGTTTTACACTTTCTTTTCTGCGACCGTAAGTGTAATATGTGATATCGCCGATTTCGTTGCTATATGTCAACGACAATTGGGATACGCATGTTTACTTACGTTGATGACATGTGATGTTATGTGTTGCTGGATATGTTATATTGGATCGTCGTGTTTGAATATCCGGGGTTTTTTTATGTGAGACGAGTGTTTTTCATTTTCATTCATGTAAAAACTTGTATGTAATATTCTTTTATTGGGGCACTTCCAGGTTACGGAAGATGTCACCGTTGATGTATATTATTTACTTTTCCGCATTAGGATAGACCCAAGGAGGGGAGCACAAGTAACCGGGTTCTAGGGTCCAGTGGGAGACCATCTCGAGGAGTCGAGTCCGGGTCTCCTAACTCTAGAATTGGTAGGGTTGCTTGCCGCTCTCGTAGGAGTCTAAGGGTGTGGGATTGGCTATTTATCATGACCGTAGAATCCGTGTTTTATACAGGCTCAAAATAAAACACGGACGTCCTTGTATATCCAATATTTCATATGATATTTTCTGCTGCGTTATCTGTGATGTGATCATGAGATTTGTTCAGATGGATACTGTATATACTATATATGATATATTATATAGACGTTGCTTATGTTTTACACCCACGCTAGCCCTGCCCCGCTCTGCTGTTAGTTACCTAAGCTAACGGTGCAGACGGGACATCGAGGCGAATGCAGATGGCATAAGCGTACGTTGTATTTATCTGTGATGTTTAGGTGGACTTAAATGATGGGACATTCATTAATGAGATTAATGAAAGAATATAAACCTAAAAGATGTTGTGGAATCGAATTTCAAAATTAAACAGGTAGCTACAGTTCTTGCTTTGCATCGCGGTGTTCCTTGTAGAACATCTTGCAACTTATTCGATAGGGAAAGGACCGAGATCCCTTCACCGGGAGTGACTCCTTTAGCAATAACTGGCAGATGCTACAACCCTCGGTTTGTCTTTTGATTGCTTCCATAGTTTTTGCTTTGCGCAGCGGTATATATGATATATCCTGCACCTTATTCGATGAGGAAAGGGCCGACGATCCCTTCACCGGGAGTGACCCCTTTAGCAAAACTAGAAAAGCCTCAAAAACACTTCATTTAAAAACCATTTGATTCCGCAACGAGATCAAGTTCAAAGCGTTAAAGGTTTTATTAAAAACCATCCGCAACCCTCCGTCATTTTAGGAAGTAGAGTACTTAGTATTCGTGTTGTGTTTGTTGACCATAGTCAAGGCATAGTGTAAGGTAGCTAAGTGATGTCTTCCTACACCGCATATGATGCGATTAGTTAGGACAGTCGCGTGACTTTGTTGACCTTAGTTAAGGGTCATGTGGGTGGGTCTAATCAATCACGAAATGACGGGTAGAACTTGACTAGTGCTTATGATTTGTTGACCATAGTTAAGGTCATAGGTGCTAGGGGTAAAAACCTTTATCGGGAATTTCAAGTGTTGAAATTTGCAATGAGATTGCATACCTTCTATATGATAGTTGGATCCCGATACCCACTGCGAGTAATTGTTACTCCTGGGAGAGTTTTGCACATTACAATTAGCCGATCAAGTAGGTGTCTATAAAGGTGTCAACGGGGTTAAGCCTCTGGGAAAACGAGGTTTACTTTAATTAGGTCCGTGCGAAAGCACGGGGAACCTCCCTCAAAGTACCGACACTAGCCTGGCTGAAAGATTGGCGAACTTGTAGAGTGTAATTAATCCAGGCTAGTCTTTCCTTTTATGGTTTGAAGGAAGATTTGATAAGAAAACAGTGGGAGCCATCCTGATTAGATAAAATAAATAACCAATCTTATATTGCAAGAGCGCACGCAGAGTGTTTTCTTTTCTCTCTCTCCAGGTAGCGACCATATCACACCTTAATCAAGATAATAATATGGATGTACAGACTGAACCAGCTTGTTATACTGAGCTGGGGAACGTTGGACCCGCTCCTACTTATAATTGTTATAAGACAGAGCAGGAAATAGGGGAATACCAAGATTCCCATGCCGCCCAAACGAAGAAAGTGCATATGATGCATCTCCTTCGGGTGTGTTCATTATAAAGAACTGTTTCTCAGTGTCCTCTACGTCCTAGGGTATTTGATACTGGATCAGGATCCCAGATATGCAATATGTTACATAGGGCTACAAAAGGTAGAGAACTGAGAACGGGTGGTAAGTTTCATGAGACAGAAAACGGTGCAAGTGTTGCAGCCAAGTCTGTTGGTCACTGTCACCCTGTATTACCAATACATTGATTCTGAACAAATGTTATTAGATACCGAACCTGATATACAAAATCATATCTGTCTCTTTATTAGTAAAGAAACGATAAAATTTTGTATTGTTGGATAATGTTTTGAACATTTCCTATATCAAAAGTTGATCGGTTCAGGCACGTTATCTAAAAGCATTGACGTTCTAAATCAAACTACAGTTCCTAATATACGGAACACACACAAGAGGAAGAGTTCAGAAATGAACGATTCCTTCTTGAGGCATTGTAGACTAGGTCATATCAATGTGACCCGACTAGCTTAACTTATATTTTAGATGCATATTTTAAATCAGTTTGAATTTACATCTTATGAAACTTTCCAGTCATGTCACAAAGATAAGATGACCATAGCTCTGTTTACTTGAAACAGAGAAAGAGTTAGTGAACTCTTGGGACCGATACATGATGATATATGTAAGGTCCCCTGTCTACACATGCCAGGACCGGTTCTTTATACTTCATTACATTCTCTGACAATCTCCCAAGATTCAGACATATGTTCCTGTTGAAACACAAGTCCGAAACTTTTGAGATATTCACAGAATATAAGTTAGAAGTAGAGAACCAAAAACCGGGTATAAATATTATGTCCTATGATGAGATCAGGGAGGAGAATACTTGGGCATAGAATTCTTGGACTATTCTAAAGGAGAATGAGATTCTCTCTCAGTATTACTCCTCTGAATACACCACAGCACAACGGTGTATCGGGGCGGAGCAATCACACCCTATATGATATGGTGCGCTCTATGAGGAGTACTGCTGAGTTACCTATTTCCTTTTGGGGGTAGTGCACTTGAGTAGCTGCATACCTATTGAATTAGGTTTGAATCAGATCACTGCCTACCACTCCATATGAGATATGGTATAGAAAGAGCCCATCTCTTAAGTAAATTAAGATTTGGGATTGTCCGGCCTATGTCAAAAGCAAAAACCGGACAAGATCGAGGCAAGGTCAGTTCTGTAGAACTGGAAGGAGTTCCAGTTATACAAACTATAGCTAATAATTTGACAGAACGAAAGGATTCAATAGTCTCCGACCAACCTCAGCCTCTCCGCCGATCTAGCAGGGTTCCTCATCCGCCTGAGAGAAACTTCGGTTTCTCGATGACAGTGGGAGCGAGGATTGCATCATGAGATGATGACCCAACTAGTTTCGAGCAGGCCATCGAGAGTAGGGACTCTGTAAGAATGGCTGGATGCTTAGCGATCTGAGATGGAATCCATGTACACCAACAAAGTATGGACTTTGGATGCTGTATCTGAAGGGTTAAATCCCCATCAGGAGCAAGTAAATCTTGAGAAGATTATTTGGTGTAAAATGAAAAGTTGAGACTTTCAAAGCTAGACATGTTAATGGTTTTCGTCATCGACCAGGCGTGGATAATGATGAAACCTTTTTCAAGTGACTATGCTTCCATCCGGGTCCTACTTGCCACGGCTACATACCATGATTACGATATCTGGTTGTTGGGTGCCATGACTGCTTTTCTAAATAATAATTTAGAAGAGAGCGTCTATAAGTACACAGCCAGAGGGCTTCGTAAACAATGGGAGCAGCGAAAACGTGTGAAAGTTGCTTTACATAATAAAGCAGGTATCGCGGAGTTGGAACGTCTGTTTTGATGCGATAGTTAAAGAGTTTGACTTCATCAAAATGGTAGATGAACCTTGTATATACAAAAAGGTAGTAGAGAGTAAGGTGATCATCCTCGTATTGTACGTGGACAACATACTCTTGATAGGAAAAGAGTTTCCTACACTACACACGGTCAATTTCCTCTTATCACAAGGATTCTCCAAATAGGATAAATGTGATACCTCCTAAATCCTAGGATTTGGATCTATGAGATAGATCTAAATGGATGTTAGGATTCTCACTAGGTTTAGTGAGATGGTATCAATCGATCCTGGGGAGAATCACTGGAAAGGTTCCAGGGTGATAAGGACGACTGAATGTCAGTCACAGGCAATGTCTTTACCCTCAGTGGAGGGACGGTATGTTGGAAGAGTTCCAAGCTATATACCGTGGCAGACTTGACGATAAAGGCTGGTGACATCACTATCAAAGATACTACCAAAGAGGCAGTTAGGGTGTATATTAGTTCATGAGATGAACTAGGTTCCTACCATTGTGTGACAATGGAAGTATGGCTTTGGCCCAGGAACCCCGATCCAATCAGTAACCCAGACATATTCTGATGCAGCATCACCTGATCATGGAGATAGTTGATCTCCAGTGTGATCGAGGTTAGGAGAGTAGACTCAGAGGACAACACGGCGGATCCACTCACAAAGGCCTTTTCCCAGTGAGAGACTTTTAAGGGATGGTTGAGTATGAGATACTGCAACCACTGCTACAGATGGCCCTAGTGCAAGTGGGAGATTGTTAGTTATATGTATGCCCTAGAGGCCATTACTGCACATAAGATGTATATTGTAGTGGATGCTATGACATATATAGGTAGGACTTTCTTGCTCGACATGATAGTACGCTATCTGGTTGCTCTTTATCTTAACATGTACACATACAGTCTCTCTGTTACATGTTGATAAAGCCCTTAGGATGTTGTTCAGTTGATAAAACTGCACATTTGTATTACATTTTTCCTACCATTTTCATATTAAAAAAGGACTTTATTATAATATATTATACATATGAGGGTTTATGTGTAAAAACACTATTTTCCATGTGTTAATATATTTTAATTAGTATTTGGTAGAAAAATGTATGCAAATAAATTCATTGACCTAATCCTAGTAGAACTAAGTCTACTAAATATTATTTGAGTTGTTGTGCAAAAGATTTCCAAGTGTGCAGAATTTTTCAAAGACTAGAATCAAGCAAATCAAGTTGTTGAAGAAGACTTGCCTAATTAAGAAGCAAAACTTGAAGACCAAGTCTGGAAGCAACCGAGAGATGATTTCTTAATTCTAAAGGATCCAGGGATCGACAAATGTCACAAGGATAGAGCACCTAAAATTTGATGAAGCAATCTCCACCTTTGGCCGCGGAACCGCGGCAAAAACCCCCCTATTGGGCCGCGGATCCCGGTAATATTATGGAGTTAGGTGCTGAAATTTTGTGGGATGAATCTCTACTATATTTTACCAAATTTTGAAGCAAAAGATTATTGTTTTGGACTATAAAAAAGGACCGAGAGCCTCTTGGAAAAAGGATCAAGCCAACGAGATCAGGAAGCCCCAGACGCTCACGCATCCAGGCTGATCATCAACTGTTCGTCTACCTCCTTAGGAAAGATTGAGAAGCAAATCAAGTTTTGTAATCATTTTCTACGGAATAAAGTGTAGATTGTTCAAGTTGATTAATAAAGATAGTTATTTTATTTAATTCTTTTGCATTTTACATTATGTTTTCCATCTCTGTCTTTCCATCTTCTTTTCCCAACATGCGCGAGTAATTCTCCACTTGTTAGGGTTCGTAGGATTAGGGTAGGCTAATGGATGATGAACATCCCTAAACCCTTTTTAAGTCCTATAAAGTTTATGAACTTTATCAAAAGAATTATTAACATCCTAATCGGGCGCGCTAGCAATTCTTTGCTAGTTCCGACCGCGATTAGAGATTAGATTAATGATTGTTTTCGTAAAGGCTAGATTTGAACGGAGTTCCGTGTCGAGATAAAGGTTAAGAGTGGGATTCTTTTTCCCTCCAGAAACCCTAATCTACACGCATCACCGTCGTTCTAGTTTTAAATCTATTAAAGGATAAAAAGAGTAACTTTTAATTAATCGTCCATGACTACTAAATCCTCACGAATCCTACAAGCCCTCTTATTATATTATCTATATCTCTAAAATAATCTAGATCTATATTTTTGCATTCTTGCTTAACGTAGATCTAGAAACCTTTTCACAAAATTCTTTATCCCTCCACTCTTTCTCAACACATCTAAAGTAAGAATAAAAGGTTCCACGTTTCCTAGAGGACGACCCGTACTCATCTCGGTGTAGCTACACGCGACACCGTTATTGATTGCGGTTATTCTACAAACACAATCTTTCGAAACAATCAAATGGCGCCGTTGCCGGGGAAACGTGCGTAATTTTTTATTCTTGCTATTTGTGTTGAATTCTTAGACCATTCATATCATTATTAAAACAAAACTGCAAATTGCATATTTAACGATTTGTGTGTGAAATTTGCTGTTAGTTATATGTATGCCCTAGAGGCCATTACTGTACATAGGATGTATATTGTAGTGGTTGCTGGGACATATATAGGGAGGACTTTCTTGCTCGACATGATAGTATGCTATCTGGTTGCTCTTTACCTTAACGTGTATATTGATTGTCTCTCTGTTACATGTTGGTAAAGCCCTTAGGATGTGTGCTTGACTACCTGGACTATGATGCGGATCATACTAGTTGGGACATGGTAGTCCATAAGTACATCCTTCAAAGTCCCTAGTCGTGGGTATATTGAGACGGGGCATCGATATACCAGAGTAGACTAGCGTGTACCTTCTCGACCCATACAGATGGGCGATGGATGATCCCATATCCATTGGTGTTTGACATCAGAGATGATATACGGGTGCTCAGTAGAGACTGGGTACACTGGACGGACTCGCCGAGAACTCCCAGATGGTATTATACCTCACGTCAGATGGCAGTTCTCTGGTGACACTGGTACAGAGTAGTCTGTTGACCCGATATCGTCATAGAGTCTTCTGTGGTTCCCACTGTGCTTTGATTTCCATCTTACCACATCCAAGAGAGCGTGCAAAACAGTGGTTTTTGGGTACAGTCCCGAGTCACAGGGAGGCAATGAGCGATAGGAGGGGATTCGTCTCTCCCGGTATAGGGGGTTGATGTTACGCTGTGTTCGATTGGCTATAACAGGAAATCCCTGGCCAGGGTTGCTGAGATTTACTGGTAAGTGTTACCAGTAGTTTCTCGAATTGTTATAGACCTCATATCGACACGACTTATCGAGCTATTGGGGTCTGACGTTTACCACCCCTAGGCAAGATATGCGACATATCAGACGATCAGACCGGACTGTACGGTAGTGTTACTGGTTGGATTCACAGGAGTGTGAGCGGGCTTGCTCGTCGATCTTCTGATCGCTCAATACCTGGGTGGCCGTTACGTTTAGCAGACCGCTTGCGGCTTGTGGGTGTTTGATATGATCATCGCCTGTTGCCGGCGTATTGACGAGTCTTTAGAGTCCTACACAGAGGTTTCCTGGCTCAAGCGAAACGAAATAGGAGTGCATATGAGATATGCGCGGGACCGAGAATAATGCGTGTATGTCATACCGTATTCCATTCTCGCGATGAATGTATCGATTAGGTTATATGCGATATACCCTAGTTATCGAATCAAAGGTTGATTCGATAAGCCGATACATAGGATACTGGTCGGTTATATGCGATATGACCGGATCGTTAAATCAAGTGTTGATTTAATGATTTAATGTATAATTATATATTTGATATACTACTTTGCATTAACTAGTATTGGTTCACTTTAAATGGATTTTCTCACTCGGGTGTGCGCATTGCATATGCGATATGATTTTTGTGCATTTGATTGTATCATGTTTGATGATACATATCTTTTGTGTTAAGTGTAATGAATTAAACCTAGGTTAAGTAAATGATTACGGTTTTCTTTTATTCATTCATTTATCTTTTCATTTGCATTTAAAAGATAAATGAGAAAAGGAAAAGAAGTGAAAAATGGTGGCTAGTTTTGTTTTTAACAAGAAGCTTCATGAAGCTTTCATTAAGTCACCATTTTTGTCTCATCTCCTTAACCCTAACCATTCTTTAACCTTGGTCAATTCTCTGCACTTAACTTGGGTTATGTTATGATAAGAATGGATTATTCTTTTCTTTTTTAATTTAACTTATCATATCATTTCTTCTTTTCTTCCTTGAACAAAAGAAGAAACCTTCACTTCATCAATGGTGGATTGATGAAGAGTGTGAGAAATCCGAAACTAAAGTCTACCCACTTCCTATTTCTTCATCCTCTACCTCTTGCCAAGTAGTAGAGTATGTTTTCTTCACAAGTTTCTTGACTTGGTGAAGTCGGAGCATGATTTAGCTATGCCTCGACGTAGATCATCTTCGGCATGGACATCGACGACCTAGCTCGCCATTTCTCCTACGAAGCGACACCAGAGCCCGGATTTTGATTTGGACAGCGGAGACGACTTCGTTGCGGAGCCGTGGAGGTGGAGCACCGGATCTACAAAGGTTGTATTTCCGTATCTCTTAGTTGAGTGTTAACTAGTTAGCTTTTTCGCCTAGAAATCTAGCCGACGATCTATAGTCGGGTCTCTCGGCACCCGTAAAATTTTATATTGGCATGTTCGATGCCTTGTGAGACCTCATTAGGGTGCCTAGGAACCTTTCACTAGTATCAGAGCCTAGCTAGAGCCTTAGGCGAAGTCCAGACGGAATTTGAAGTCCGAACGAACCCGAAACCCGATCACAATCATGCTCTCTGGACATTTTGTAAAATCTGGGATTTTTCCATATTAAAAGTTCCCAAAAATTCAGCAGGGAATTTTATGAGATACTGTGAAGCACGTTTTGATAACTCCTCAAAGTAGGCGCGGAACCGCGGCCCCCACCATGGGATTAGCGGCGGTTCCGCGGCCACTGTGTGGAGTTACACCACGTGGCTTCCACAGTAATTATTTTCCTGTAGTGCTGGGTCTTCTGGAAATTTTTAATATTTATTCAAGAGTTGAATTTTCAGGGTTGTTTTGGGGATTCGTATATTCGATCGGATTATCAAATTTTGTCTGTTTGGCTTTCCGGGTATTTTTGAATATGTTAAAATGTTCGACCGGATATAAATACCCAACTTTTCCCATGTCGGGAAATTTCCAAGTGTTGGATCTTTCCGTAGTTTAATGACGTTCTAAGTAGTGCAAGTAATACAATGGACCCTCTAGAAGACAACAAACCTTAACTCGATTATGTGACCGTCTTGCACTGCCCTTTGAACCTTCGGGTTTGGGGCAGTACAGCGTGCCACATGTGAGGCGTTGGCTTGACCCTTCTACGGCTGGACCGTTGGTACTGAGGCACGAACTGAATGTTGTTAGACTTATTTCATGTGTTGATCTGTATTGGAAAACTTGGGTGTTCGATTGTTCGATCGAAAAGTTTAACATTTTCTGTTTATCTGGAATGGGATACAATAATTGGAATTCACAAGAAGTTATGTGATAACTAAATGAATGTTATAAACATAGCAGTTTAGTCTTAACTAATCGGTTGCCACGGAAATTTGATGTGATCAAAAGTCCGTCGCAATCACGTAGCGTACGCGGATACTCGCCGGGTAAACTTAATAGACAGCCTCACTCCATAGCCCCGACCAAGTGACTGCAGGAGAACCCCGTCGCCGAAAGCATCCGTTCGGGTGCTCCCGGTAGCGGTGTTCCGCCTTGGTGCACTTTGTCGACGGTATCGGGGGTGCGGCCGTCTACTGAAGTTTGCGACGAGCATTCGATCAAAATGTCGGGAATCCTGTTGAATTGCCCGACTTGATATTGAAAAGTGTTTTCGATAATGAGACTAAAGTGCGGGGTTTATAATTGTTAGGCTTGCGATGTCTAAGTAATTCATTTGGTCAGGCATGCGATGTCTGAGGTGGTTGCGGATTCCAACTGTTGTAGTTTTACACTTTCTTTTCTGTGACCGTAAGTGTAATATGTGATATCGCCGGTTTCGTTGCTATATGTCAACGACAATTGGGATGGACATATTTACTTACGTTGATGACATGTGATGTTATGTGTTGCTGGATATGTTATATTGGATCGTCGTGTTGAATAGCCGGGGGTTTTTATGTGAGATGAGTGTTTTTCATTTTCATTCATGTTAAAACTTGTATGTAATATTCTTTTATTGGGACGCTTCCAGGTTGCGGAAGTTGTCACCTTTTGTATATTATTTACTTTTCCGCACTAGGATAGACCCAAGGAGGTGGGCACAAGTAACCGGGTTCTGGAGTCCAGTGGGAGACCAACTCGAGGAGTCGAGTCCGGGTCTTCTAACTCCAGAATTGGTAGGGTTGCTTGCCGCTCTCGTAGGGGTCTAGGGGTGTGGGTTTGGCTATTCATCACGACCGTGGAATCCGTGTTTTATACTGGCTCGTATTGAAAACACGGATGTCCTAGTATATCCAATATTTCATATGTTTCTTCTGCTGCGATATCTGTGATGTGATCATGTGATGTTCTGTGATAGATACAGTATATAGTATATATGATATATTATATAGACGTTACTTATGTTTTACACCCGCGCTAGCCCTGCCCCGCTCTGCCGTTAGTTACCTAACCTAACGGTGCACGAGGGGACATCGAGGCGAATGCGGATGGCATAAGTGTACGTCGTATTTATCTGTGATGTTTAGGTACTTAAATGATGGGACTTCATTAATATGATTAATGAAATAAAAGAAACCTAAAGATGTTGCAGAATCGAATTTCAAAATAAAACAGGTAGCTACAGTTCTTGCTTTGCACAGCGGTATATGCGATATATCCTGCACCTTATTCGATAAGGAAAGGACCGAGATCCCTTCACCGGGAGTGACTCCTTTAGCAATAACTGGAAGATGCTACACACTCGGTTTGTCTTTGATAGCTTTTAAGTGTTTTTGCTTTGCACAGTGATATATATGATATATCCCGCACCTCATTCGACGAGGAAAGGACCGACGATCCCTTCACCGGGAGTGACTCCTTTAGCAAAACTAGAAAAGCCTTAAAAACACTCTATTTCAAAATTCATTCGATCCTACAACGATATCAAGTTCATTACGCAATAGGTTTTATGAAAAACCTGTCGTAGCCCTCCGTCATTTCTGATAAATCCTGTTTAGTATTCGTGCTGCATTTGTTGACCTTGTCAAGGCGCAGTGTGCGGTAGCTAACCAGTATTTATCTGCTTATGCATATGATGCAGATTGGGTTAGGGTAGTCGTGCGGCCTTGTTGACCTTGTCAAGGGTCGTACGGGTGGGTTTGATTCAATCAAGAAATGACGGGTTGAAATTGACTTGCGGTCTATTGTTTGTTGACCTTGTCAAGGTCATAGATCGTTCGGGGAAAAATATTATCGGGAGTTTCAAGTGTTGAAATTTGCAATGAGATTGCATACCTTCTATGAGATAGTTGGATCCCGATACCCGCTGCGAGTAAGAGTTACTCCTGGGAGAGTTTTATACATTACAATTAGCCGATCAAGTAGGTGTCTAGAAAGGTGTCAACGGGGTTACGCCTCTGGGAAAACGAGGTTTACATTAATTAGGTTCGTGCGAAAGCACGGGGGACCTCCCTCAAAGTACCGACACTGGCCTGGCTGAAAGATTGACGAACTTGTAGTGTGTAATTAATCCCGGCTAGTCTTTCCTTTTAGGGTTTGAAGGAAGATTTGATGAAAAGCAGTGGGAGCCATCCTGATTAGATAAAATAATAACCAATCTATTCTTGCAAGAGCGCACGCTGAGTGTTTTCTTCTCTCTCTCTCCTGGTAGCGACCATATCACGCCTTAATCAAGATAATAAAACGGATTATTGACCGAACCCGCTTGTTATACTGAGCTGGGGAACGTTGGTCCCGCTCCAACTTATAATTGTTATAAGACAGAGCAGGAAATTGGGGAATACCAGATTTCCCGTGCCGCCCAAACGAAGAGAGTGCATGATGATGCATCATCTTCGGGTGTGTTCGTTACAAAGAACTCTTTCTCAGTATCCTCCGCATCCTGGGTATATGATACCGGATCAGGATCCCAGATATGTAATCTGTTACATAGGGCTACAAAAGGGTAGAAAAACTGAGAACGGGTGATAAGTTTCATGAGGCAGAAAACGGGGCAAGAGTTGCAGCTAAGTCTGTCGGTCACTGTCACCCTGTATTACCGATACATTGATTCTGAACGAATGTTATTAGATACCGAACCTGATATACAAAATTATATCAGTTTCTTTATTAGTAAAGAAAGGATATTATTTTGTATTGTTGGATAATGTTTTGAACATTTCCTATATCAAAAGTTGATCGGTTCAGGCATGTTATCTAAAAGCATTAATGTTCTAAATCAAACTACAGTTCTTAGTATACATGAACACACACAAGAGGAAGAGTTCAGAAATGGACAAATCCTTCTTGAGGTATTGTAGACTAGGTCAGATCAATATGACCCGACTAGCTAGAGTTACATTTAGATGCATATTTAAATTAGTTTGAATTTACATCTTGTGAAACTCGCCAGTCATGTCACAAAGATAAGATGACCATAGCTCTGTTTATTGGAAACAGAGAAAGAGTTAGTGAACTCTTGGGACTGATACATGATGATGTATGTAAGGTTTCCTGTCTACACATGCCAGGACTGATTCTTTATACTTCATTATATTCTCTGATAATCTCTCAAGATTCAGTCATACGTTCCTGTTGAAACATGAGTCCGAACCTTTTGAGATATTCACAGAATATAAGTTGGAAGTAGAGAACCAAGTTACGGGTAAAAGTATTATGTCCTTTGATGTGATCAAGGAGGAGAATACTTGAGCACGGAAATTCTGAACTATTCATAAGGAGAATGAGATTCTCTCTCAGCATTACTCCTCCATATACACCATAGCACGATGGTATATCGGGGCGGAGCGATTGCACCCTATTCGATATGGTGTGCTCTATGATGAGTACTACTGAGTTACCTATTTCCTTTTGGGAGTTATGCACTTATGAAGCTGCATACCTATTGAATTATGGTTCGAATCAAATCAAAGCCTACCATTTCATATGTGATATGGAAAGGGAAGAGCACATGTCTTAAGCTAGTTAAGATTTGGGGTTGTCTGGCCTATGTCTGAAAACCAAAATCCGGACAAGCTCGAGGCAATGTTAGTTATGTACAACTGGAAATGTTCCAGCTGTACAAACTGCAACTGATGATTTGACAGAACCAAAGGATTCAGTAGATTCCAACGAACCTCAGCCTCTCTGCCGATCTAGTAGGGTTCCTCACCCACCTGAGAGATACTTCGGTTTCTCTATGACAGTGGGAGCGAGGATTGCATTATGAGATGATGACCCAACTAGTTTCGAGCTTGCCATCAGGAGTGAGACTCTGTAAGAATGGCTGGATGCTTAGCGATCTGAGATGGAATCCTTATACACCAACAAAGTATGGACTTTGGTTGCTATATCTGAAGGGTTAAATCCCCATCAGGAGCAAGTATATCTTGAGAAGATTACTTGGTGTAAATGGAAAAGTTGAGACATTCAAAGCTAGACTTGTTAAAGGTTTTTGTCATTGACCAGGCATGGATAATGATGAAACCTTTTCCAGTACCTATGCTTAAGTCCATCCAGACCCTACATGCCACGGCTACATACCATGACTACGATATCTGGCGGTTGGGTGCCATGACTGCTTTTCTAAATATTGATTTAGAAGAGAAAGTCTATAAGTACACAGCCAGAGGGCCTCGTAGACAGTGGGAGCAGCGGAAACGTGTGCAAGATGTTTTATAAGATAAAGCAGGCATCGCGGAGTTGGAACGTCTGTTTTGATGCGTTAGTCAAAGAAGTTGACATCATCAAAATGGTAGATGAACCTTGTATAAACAAAAAGGTAGTAGGGAGTATGGTGACGATCCTCGTAGAGTACGTGGATAACATACTCTTGATAGGGAAGGAGTTTCCTATGCTACGCTCGATCAATCTCCGCTTATCACTAGGATTCTCCATGTAGGATCAAATTGATGCCTCCTAAATCCTGAGTTTTGGATCTATGAGATAGATTTAATTGGATGTTAGGATTCTCACTAGTTGTAGTGAGATGGTATCAATCGATCCTGGGAAGAATCACTGGAAGTGTTCCAGGGTGATAAAGACGACTGAATGTCAGTCGCAGGCATTGTCTTTACCCTCAGTAAAGGGAAAGTATGTTGGAAGAGTTCCAAGCTAGATAGCGTGACATACTAGACGATAAAGGCTGGATACATCGCTACTTAAGATGCTACCAAAGAGGCTGTTCGGATGTATATTAGTTCATGAGATGAACTTAGTTCCTACCATTGTGTGACAATGGAGTTGTGGCTTATGCCAGGAACCCTCGTCCCATCAGTGATCCAGACATATTCTAAGGCAGTGTCACCTGATCATGGAGATGGATGATCTCCAAGGTGATCGAGGCAAGGAGAGTAGACTCACAGGATAACACGGCGGATCCACTCACGAAGGCCTATTCCCAGAGAGAGACTTTTATGGGATGGTTGAGTATGAGATACTTCGACCACTGCTATAGATGGCCTTAGTGCAAGTGGTAGATTGTTAGTTATATGTATGCCCTAGAGGCCATTACTGTACATAGGATGTATATTGTAGTGGATGCTGAGACATATATAGGGAGGACTTTCTTGCTCGACATGATAGTTTGCTATCTGGTTGCTCTTTACCTTAACGTGTATACTGATTGTCTCTCTGTTACATGTTGGCAAAGACCTTAGGATGTGTGCTTGACTACCTGGACTATGATGCGGATCATACTAGTAGGGACATGGTAGTCCATAAGTACATCCTTCAAAGTCCCTAGTCGTGGGTATATCGAGACGGGGCATCGATATACCAGAGTAGACTAGCGTGTACCTTCTCGACCCATACAGATGGGCGATGGATGATCCCATATCTATTGGTGTTTGACATCAGAGATGATATACGGGTGCTCAGTAGAGACTGGGTACACTGGACGGACTCGCCGAGAACTCCCAGATGGTATTATACCTCACGTCAGATGGCAGTTCTCTGGTGACACTGGTACAGAGTAGTCTGTTGACCCGAGATCGTCATAGAGTCTTGTGTGGTTCCCACTGTGCTTCGATTTCCATCTTACCATGTCCAAGAGGGCGTGCAAAACGGTGGTTTTTGGGTACAGTCCCGAGTCACAAGGAGGCAATGAGCGATAGGAGGGGATTCGTCTCTCCCGGTATAGGGGGTTGATGTTGCGCTGTGTTCGATTGGCTATAACAGGAAATCCCTGGCCAGGGTTGCTGAGATTTACTGGTAAGTGTTACCAGTAGTTTCTCGAATTGTTATAGACCTCATATCGACACGACTTATCGAGCTATTGGGGTCTGACGTTTACCACCCCTAGGCAAGATATGCGACATATCAGACGATCAGACCGGACTGTACGGTAGTGTTACTGGTTGGATTCACAGGAGTGTGAGCGGGCTTGCTCGTCGGTCTTCTGATCGCTCAATACCCGGGTGGCCGTTACGTTTAGCAGACCGCTTGCGGCTTGTGGGTGTTTGATTTGATCATCGCCTGCTGCCGGCGTATTGACGAGTCTTTAGAGTCCTACACAGAGGTTTCCTGGCTCAAGCGAAACGAAATAGGAGTGCATATGAGATATGTGCGGGACCGAGAATAATGCGTGTATGTCATACCGTATTCCATTCTCGCGATGAATGTATCGATTAGGTTATATGCGATATACCCTAGTTATCGAATCAAAGGTTGATTCGATAAGCCGATACATAGGATACTGGTCGGTTATATGCGATATGACCGGATCGTTAAATCAAGTGTTGATTTAATGATTTAATGTATAATTATATATTTGATATATTACTTTGCATTAACTAGTATTGGTTCACTTTAAATGGATTTTCTCACTCGGGTGTGCGCATTGCATATGCGATATGATTTTTGTGCACTTGATTGTATCATGTTTGATGATACATATCTTTTGTGTTAAGTGTAATGAATTAAACCTAGGTTAAGTAAATGATTAGGGTTTTCTTTGATTCATTCATTTATCTTTTCATTTGCATTTAAAAGATAAATGAGAAAAGGAAAAGAAGTGAAAAATGGTGGCTAGTTTTGTTTTTAACAAGAAGCTTCATGAAGCTTTCATTAAGTCACCATTTTTGTCTCATCTCCTTAACCCTAACCATTCTTTAACCTTGGTCAATTCTCTACACTTAACTTGGGTTATGTTATGATAAGAATGGATTATTCTTTTCTTTTTTAATTTAACTTATCATATCATTTCTTCTTCTTCTTCTTCCTTGAACAAAAGAAGAAACCTTCACTTCATCAATGGTGGATTGATGAAGAGTGTGAGAAATCCGAAACTAAAGTCTACCCACTTCCTATTTCTTCATCCTCTACCTCTTGCCAAGTAGTAGAGTGTGTTTTCTTCACAAGTTTCTTGACTTGGTGAAGTCGGAGCTTGATTTAGCGATGCCTCGACGTAGATCATCTTCGGCATGGACATCGACGACCTAGCTCGCCATTTCTCCGACGAAGCGACACCAGAGCCCGGATTTTGATTTGGACAGCGGAGACGACTTCGTTGCGGAGCCGTGGAGGTGGAGCACCGGATCTACAAAGGTTGTATTTCCGTATCTCTTAGTTAAGTGTTAACTAGTTAGCTTTTTCGCCTAGAAATCTAGCCGACGATCCGTAGTCGGGTCTCTCGGGACCCGTAAAATTTTATATTGGCATGTTCGATGCCTTGTGAGACCTCATTAGGGTGCCTAGGAACCTTTCATTTGCGAGGGAATCTGGAGTCACGGACTTGAGGAAATAGGAGATCTCGGGTTTCACACTTTTCTGGTATCTTTCTTAACTCCTTCTCTCTCCTCTCAAATCCAATAAAATCTATGTTCTGCAGGATTCTTTGCAAAATATCGCCGCTCAAAAATCTTTTTGCAAAGTTTTGTTTTGCGGTTTGTTTTTGCATATTATAATACGGACTTTAAGGGGCAAAGACCAAATCAAGATTAGGTGGGGATTTCATCACCCTTCCTAAGCCCCACAAATCACAAACCGAGCATATAGATCAACCCTTCATTAATTTAAAAAAATATCTAGACCAGACTCTAAGGACTGTCGCGCTCAATAAGGACAGAGGATGGTCGTGGGTAATCTATCGTTTATCCGCATTACTTTTGTAGTACCTAGGCAAGTGTGTCAAAGGCTAGTGGTTTTTAATTAGGCCCACTACTGTGGTTCCTTCCCACTTACCTGGCACTTACCTGGCTACAAGGGTAGTACGGAGGCGGTAGAGGATTGATCCTGCAGCTTGTCCTTTGGAAATCTAGGAGAGGTCTTGAGACTGGACCTAGGTAACCATAGTTCTAGGGTTGTGCATTTTTGTGTGATTTGTCTAAATCCGTCATTTTTCAAAACAAACCAATTACTTTCTCTCCTTTTTACCCCTTCCCCTTTCTTCTCTTCTTATAATGGGTGACCTAAACAGAAGAACACTTGCCGAGCTTTGATGTCCACAACCAGATATCTCTTGTTTTCGTAATCCCTTCGGTATACCGTCCAGCTCGTCCATGTCCTTAAGAGATCATATAGAACAAGCAGGAAGAAACAGTTGGCCACCTCAGTCTAGGTCTTATCAACCGTATCCTAATCCTACACTTGTTTCAGTTGATACCCAGAGTGAGGAAGCTCCTAGACGAATGTCCATTGGTGAGCACATAGCTAGGTCTAGAGGCCAAAGTTTCATCCCGGACCAATATCAACCATCACCACCACTGTCCAGAGAAGAGTTTGATATGCGGTTTGTGCCATATAAGATGTCTGTTGAAAATAGCCAACCAACCAACCCATATCAATATTCTTCTTATCATAATATTGATCCTACTCCTACCGAAGTTCCGCAACCATTCTATTCCTATCAATCCAATCCGACTTTTCCACCTACTCTAGACAGTTCTTCTAATAGGTCATTTGGGAGTTTTAATTATCCACAGGAACTTCAATCTTATACTGAAACCCCTTATCAACCCAACACTAGTCTGGAGCAGACATTAGAAAAATTTATGGAACTGTCGAACCAAATTATGAAGGATTTGGGTAGTAAGACAGAACTGTACACCCTTCCTAATCAAACCTCCCCATTCCAAACTAAAATCCATAACTCCAGTTTCATAGATTCATCAAGTACAATGTCTGATAAGTTGTATGACTTTGTAGTGTTTGATTTACCCAACTGTGAAGGGTCCATTTCAAGTGAAACCATACCCAACCCTTGTGATCTCTACACCTCCACTCTTGAACCAAAACTAATTGAAAACAATACTTTTGATGAGGTGTTTGAGAATTTTAACCTTCACTTGAATGAGGTGATTGACGTTGGGGATATATTGATTGATGAGCCCGAAATTTTGGATGATTTTTTCCCACCAATTCATCAAATCCTTTCGCTTCCTTGTGATCATCATCTTGAGCCTTTAATTGTTCCCGAACCCCAAATATGTCTTGAAGTTGATGATAATGGTATACCCAAAGATCAGACCAAAATACAGCCTCCATCTTCTACATCTGGTTCAGTAACACTCGACACACCAATTTGTTTACCCATTTCACCTTCTTCTTTCTCCGGTTCTTCTTCTGTTCCTATAGTTTCAGTGAGTTTTGATGAATCACAATCCGTTAATTCAAGTTCAATAATACCAGAAATTCAACTTGATTTGGATATTTTTGAAAATGAGGTAGATGAGTTTTTCGAGTCCTCTACCTCAATGATTTTTAATGAATCAAGTAGGATAAATTCTGGCACAAAACTCTTTGACAGCAAAATGTTCAATCACACCATTGATAAAAGTTTTGAAGAACTTTTTGCTGACGAACTTGAATTTTTAAACAATACAGATTTCGTGATTGATCAATCTCCAACTATAGAGGTTGAACCGCCACCATTCCTTCTTCCTAATCATTCACATTCATCCTCATTCTTTCTTTTCTCTAATTTCAAACCCTTTCCAGACCACCTCTTATCCCATCCCCATTTTTTCTTGACTCGATACAACACATTCTTCCACCAACCTATACGCTATACTGATAAAATTTTTGAATGGTTGGTGTTAACTTTTGGTCTTTGTAAAGCCTTATTTTGTCCAAATGACTCACCCCCTCTTAAAATGCTTCATATTGTTTAACTCATGTTTGAGGGGGGGATATATTTTTGGCTCTTGAACATAACTTTTGTCCTCAAATTTGTGAGCCAAAAAATAAGTTTGGGGAAGGATTTTCACTTTCATATATTCTTGTCCCCATTAATAATGTCCTTCCAAGTTTACAGGTTTTTGTGATCCAGCAGATAGCAACAGTGAGGACACTGTTGAAAACAAGTTTGGGGGAGGTTTGTGCTTATTTACACATCAATTTGCATCATATTTTACATAAGCACAACATTTTCAAAAAAAAATTTAATTTTTTTTTCTTTTATAACAAAAGAGTAGAAAGTGAAAAATTACATCCAAAAGATAGGAATAGTTTAAGAAAACCAAGAAAATTAGAAGTTTTCTAAAACGAACTAGTAATAAGTAGTTATGAGCAGTTGTCCCAAGGGTTAGTAAAATGGAGGAAGTCACTAATCTGAGGATAAAAATAAGTCTGAAAAATATTTTTCTATTCTGGAAGCCAAACATTTGAATGTTGATACCCTACTATATGCACTTACACACGTCTTGAAACTCGGGATAGTAGAGGATACCTTGAAATGCTCTTGTCTAAAAGCCAAAGTATGAAGGAAAAAAAAATGAAGAAAATATAAAAATGGTGGAAAGAAAAATGAACACTGGTTTTGTTATCGCAAAGGCAGCAATAAAAAAATATAGCGAGGGTGCCTCTTCACCTAGTGCCCTAAGGCCAACTGGTCTGGGAGTCACTGCTAAGCCTTAGGTGGTGCAAGACGAGGAAAAGATTATCACCGAATCAGCAAGCACATGAGTAATCGGTCGGTTAGTACCTCAAGAAGTATTAACGGTCGAATGAAAATGTGTGAGCAAATCTTAATATTCATCAAATTAAAAAGTACTGAGGTAGATGGACAAGAGTATGATGGCTTGAATTGAATTCTCCGAGTGTAGGGATGTCCATTTCACACAAGTAGGGGTATATGATCGATGTTTGGATGAAAGGTAGGAATGAAGAATAAAGATGATGTTTTATTGAGGGATAATGTGATTTTTAACATCTTTTCATGACTATTAAGATAGGGCTCATAACAATTGAAAAGCTAGTGTAGTTGGAAACTCTTCTTTTCAAAGCCTTTCTTTTATGGTTCTTATCTTTATATGTAAATTTCACCATCTCTCTTTTGTTATAGGATTTTGTGGGTGTAATCTGCAGAAAACCCTCAGGAGAAAACACTACTCCTACTAGGGACACCTAGAGGTTTAACGGCTTGTTGCACGTGCTCAGTGCAATCGTGTTTGCCTACGAAAGTGTGCTTAGTTTTATCCTTTCTTTTTTTCTTCTTCTCTTAAATAAACTAGTTTGCTCGGGACGATCAAAGATAAGTTTGGGGGTATTTGTTCAGTTGATAAAACTGCACATTTGTATTACATTTTTCCTACCATTTTCATATTAAAAAAGGACTTTATTATAATATATTATACATATGAGGGTTTATGTGTAAAAACACTATTTTCCATGTGTTAATATATTTTAATTAGTATTTGGTCGAAAAATGTATGCAAATAAATTCATGGACCTAATCCTAGAAGAACTAAGTCTACTAAATATTATTTGAGTTGTTGTGCAAAAGATTTCCAAGTGTGCAGAATTTTTCAAAGACTAGAATCAAGCAAATCAAGTTGTTGAAGAAGACTTGCCTAATTAAGAAGCAAAACTTGAAGACCAAGTCTGGAAGCAACCGAGAGAAGATTTCTTAATTCTAAAGGTTCCACGGATCGGCAAATGTCACAAGGACAGAGCACCAAAAATTTGATGAAGCAATCTCCACCTTTGGCCGCGGAACCGCGGCCAAACCCCCCTATTGGGCCGCGGATCCGCGGCAATATTATGGAGTTAGGTGCTGAAATTTTGTGGGATGAATCTCTACTATATTTTACCAAATTTTGAAGCAAAAGATTATGGTTTTGGACTATAAAAAAGGACCGAGAGCCTCTTGGAAAAAGGATCAAGCCGACGAGATCACGAAGCCCAGACGCTCACGCATCCAGGCTGATCATCAACTGTTCGTCTACCTCCTTAGGAAAGATCGAGAAGCAAATCAAGTTTTGTAATCATTTTCTACGGAATAAAGTATAGATTGTTCAAGTTGATTAATAAAGGTAGTTATTTTATTTAATTCTTTTGCATTTTACATTATGTTTTCCATCTCTGTCTTTCCATCTTCTTTTCCCAACATGCGCGAGTAATTCTCCGCTTGTTAGGGTTCGTAGGATTAGGGTAGGCTAATGGATGATGAACATCCCTAAACCCTTTTTAAGTCCTATAAAGTTTATGAACTTTATCAAAAGAATTATTAACATCCTAATCGGGCGCGCTAGCAATTCTTTGCTAGTTCCGACCACGATTAGAGATTAGATTAATGATTGTTTTGGTAAAGGCTAGATTTGAACGGAGTTCCGTGTCGAGATAAGGGTTAAGAGTGGGATTCCTTTTCCCTCCAGAAACCCTAATCTACACGTATCACCGTCGTTCTAGTTTTAAATCTATTAAAGGATAAAAAGAGTAACTTTTAATTAATCGTCCATGACTACTAAATCCTCACGAACCCTACAAGCCCTCTTATTATATTATCTACATCTCTAAAATAATCTAGATCTATATTTTTGCATTCTTGCTTAACGTAGATCTAGAAACCTTTTCACAAAATTCTTTATCCCTCCTCTCTTTCTCAACACATCTAAAGTAAGAATAAAAGGTTCCACGTTTCCTAGAGGAAGACCCGTACTCATCTCGGTCTAGCTACACGCGACACCGTTATTGATTGCGGTTATTCTACAAACACAATCTTTCGAAACAATCAGATGTGTACTCGACTTCCTGGACTATGATGCAGATCATACTAGTGGGGCCTGGGTAGTCAATGAGTGTAAGTCGATGTAGTACACCCCAGTACTTGTGGGGAGGCGGAAATTTCAAAAACGATCAAGTTTAAAGAACGAACATCGACTAACCGCTTGAATCGAAGCTAAACGATAACTAACCAAACATATAGTTATTCTAAACTACTATGCTTAGGGATTATACCTATCGAAACTAGTCCTTCGTCTTTACGATCTCCTTGTTCTCCTCGGCCTTCTCTAGGTAGTAGACGATCCACCCGAGAGCGAAACTCCAAGCTAAACCTCTAAACTTGAGGCAACTAACCTTCGTGGATTGCTAATCAAAGAAGTTAGGATGAGATAGAGTGAAGGTAATGGATGCTTAAGTCTAACTAAACCTTTGATCTCAACACATGAGGATTAAGGATTAGTTTCTTGAAGATGAGAGCTTGAGGAGAGAGAATGTGAGATAAGATTATGAGAAGAGAGAGAGTGTATCATAATATATTATGAAGCATTCTTCTTTTAAGAAAAATGAATAAAAGAAATGAATAAGCATACTTCATAAATGAAAAGAGGTGATTCATTAAGCATGTGTCATTATCATTTATGGTGCAATTAATGATAATGATGAATCACCTCATGACTCACTTTCTTATCCATAAGTAACCTCCTTAGTCACATCTTCTAGAAGCTTCTCGTACAATTACGAGAACGCCCCTCCAATCCGCAAAAATACGGAAAAACTTTAGACTGTAAAAATCCAATAACCGGATACCAGTAACTGGCTTAAACCAAAGCCGACTGGTAAAAACTGTCCGAAAGTCGTACGTGCGTAAACGCACGTATGCGTCCGAACCCTTTGTCGCAAAACCATGCGACCTCTATATCGTTTCGCCTGGAGTAGGAAACTCTCTGTGTGGGACTCTAGAGACTCGACTACTACGCTGGCAGTGGGTTTAACCACAGACCGCAAGCGGCACTAGCTGTACGTAACGGTCCCCAGGTAGTTGTCGATAAGAAGGCCGATGAGGAAACCCATCCGAACTCCTACTGAGTCTGATGTGACAATCTCCATACAGTCCGGTCCGTTCGTCCAAGACTATCGCATATCGGGCCTAGGGGGGCGGCAAGCGTCAGTCCCCTAATAGAGGTATAAGTCGTGTCGGAGGGAAGCCCATTACACCCTGAGAAACTACTGGAACCTACCAGCAAATCTCGCTTGCCCTGGCCAGGGACTTTGCGTAATGGCTCTCTGACACAACACGATATCTACTCCCAATACCGGGAGGGACGAATCCTGTCTAACCGCCACTGCCTCCAAGTGCTCGGGACTGCACCCAACTGCTACCTGTTTGCACGACTCCTTTGAGCCGTGGTAGGGTAGCAATCTAAGAACAGTGGGACACACTCGAGGCGAAGTAGCAGTGTCAAGTCTGCGGACTACGCTGTACTCATGTCACCTGGGAACTGTTCACTGACGACTAGTATCAAACAAACCAACAGTTCCCTGTGAGTCCTGTCCGGTGTACCCGTAACCCAACGAGCACCTGTATACTATCTCCAGTACGACGTACTGACGGCTGTGGGACAGACCATCTCCCCAACTGGGATGAGAAGCGTACACACTAGTCTACTCCGGAGTATCGATGCTCTGTCTCGATAATCCAACGACCAGGGACCTGAATGAGGATGTGCTTGTAGACTACCCAGCCCCCACTAGTGTGACTGCCATCACAACGCTGGTAGCCAAGCAAGATCCCAAGAGCTCTATCAATACGTACACTTACATATTAAGATAGAAAAACCAAGTAGCATACTACCATGTTTAGCAAGACTGTTATATACATGTGAATATCCCAAGCTTCCATTAAGTAATATACAAGCTAGTATGATACAGTAATGGCCTTCTAGGGCATAAACACTAACAATCTCCCACTTGCACTAGGGCCATGTACTGGCGTATCGAAGACCGATGATCTCGAGTAGCCGCTCGAACTGAATCTGAGGAAGGGCCTTTGTGAATGGATCAGCAATGTTCTCTTCTGAAGCAACTCTCCGAACCTCGATCTCCTGACGATCAATGATCTCCCTGATCAGGTGATACCGCCTCAAGATGTGTCTGGACTTCTGATGGGACATTGGTTCCTTCGCTAAAGCTATTGCTCCGTTGTTGTCGCAATACAGAGGTATTGGATCAACTATGGTAGGAACCACCTGAAGTTCTGTTAGGAACTTCTTCATCCAGACTGCTTCTTTTGCGGCATCGCAAGCAGCTATATACTCCGCTTCCATCGTCGAGTCAGCAACGGTGTCCTGCTTGGAGCTCCTCCAGCACACCGCCCCTCCATTGAGGGTAAAGACATAACCCGACATGGACTTGGAATCGTCCTTATCACTCTGGAAGCCGGAATCAGCAAAGGCCTCCAACCTGAGGTCTTTTCCGCCGTAAACCAAGAACATCTCCTTAGTCCTCCTCAGGTACTTGAGAATGTTCTTTACTGCTATCCAGTGTTTCTCCCCTGGGTCTGACTGATACCGGCTTACCACGCTCAGTGCGTAAGCTACATCTGGTCTGGTACACAACATCGCATACATTATAGAGCCTACCGTAGAAGCGTAGGGTATAATTGACATGCGTTCCCTTTCCAAATCAGTCTTAGGAGACATCTCTTTGGAGAGGGTGATTCCGTGATAAGCCGGTAGATTACCGCGCTTCGAATCTTCCATACTGAATCTTTTCAGTATAGTGTCAATATACCTGGACTGCGAAAGTCCCAACATCCTCTTGGATCTATCACGATAGATCCGGATCCCCAGAATGTAAGAGGCATCACCCAGGTCTTTCAGGAGAACCTGTGTGACAAGAATCCTTTGACAGATTGTAGCATAGGAATGTCATTTCCTATCAATAGAATGTCATCCACGTACAAGACGAGGAATACGACACTTCTGGCCACAACTTTACTATATATGCACGGTTCATCTGGATTTTTGATAAAGTCATATTCTTTGACTGTCTCATCAAAACAGATGTTCCAACTCCGCGATGCCTGCTTTAGTCCATAAATAGACTTAAGCAGCTTGCATACTTTCCCGCTGCTCCCACTCTGATTGAAACCCTCTGGCTGATCCATATAGACGCTCTCTTCTAAATTTCCATTTAAAAAAGCCGTCTTTACGTCCATCTGCCAGATTTCATAATCTTGGAAGGCAGCAATAGCAAGAAGGACCCGAATGGATTTGAGCATAGCCACTGGAGAAAAAGTTTCGTCATAGTCTAAACCAGGTCTTTGACGAAAACCCTTTGCAACAAGTCTAGCCTTATAGGTTTCCACCTGTCCATCTACACCAATCTTTTTCTTGAAGATCTATTTGCATCCTATGGGTTTTACCCCATCTGGAGCAAAGTCCAAAGTCCATACTTTGTTGTTGTACATGGACTCCATTTCGGTTCGCATTGCATCTAGCCATCGTACCGAGTCGCCGCTCTGGATGGCCTGCTGGAAGTCAGTAGGTTCATCATCATCTATGATGCAATCCTCTCTATCCCCGTCAATGAGAAAACCGTAGTATCTCTCAGGCGGATGAGACGGCCTACTACTCCTGCGGAGGGGTGCGGGAATGTTTTGTTCTTCTTGAACCTCTGGTTCTACCAAACTTTCAGTAGCAGTTTGTGGTTCTGGAATTTCTTCCAGTTCTATTTCGCTCCCACTTATTTCCTTTTCTAAAAACTGATATTCTAGAAAATGGGCATTACGAGAAACAAACACCTTTTGTTCCTCTGCGTAATAGAATAGATATCCCTTGGAGTTCTTTGGATATCCCACAAACTGACACTTTACCGATCGTGCCTCGAGCTTGTCCACATGCTGCTTCTTAACAAAAGCTGGACATCCCCAAATCTTTAGATACTGAAGATAGGGTTTCTTCCCACTCCACATCTGATATGTTGTGGTAGGCACAGTCTTGGTAGGAACCATGTTCAAAAGATATGCCGCTGATTCTAGCGCATAACCCCAGAAAGATCGCGGTAACTCAGCATTACTCATCTTGGATCGTACCATATCTAATAGGGTTCGATTCCGTCTCTCCGATACACCGTTATGCTGTGGAGTGTATGGAGGAGTAAGCTGAGAGAGAATTCCTTTCTCTTTTAGGTAACCTAGGAACTCGGCACTCAAGTATTCACCACCTCGATCAGATCTAAGTGTCTTTATACTTTTGCCGGTTTGGTTTTCTACTTCATTCTTATACTCTTGGAATTTCTCAAAAGCCTCGGATTTATGTTTCATCAGATAAATGAATCCGTATCTTGAGTAATCATCCGTGAAAGTAATGAAATAGGAAAAACCACCTCTCGCATGTGTAGACATCGGACCACATACATCGCTGTGTATGAGTCCTAAGAGCTCGCTCGCTCTTACTTCTTGTCCAGTAAATGGAGTCTTTGTCATCTTTCCTTTGAGACAAGATTGACAAGTGTCATAAGATTGATATTCGAACGAGTCTAAATATCCTTCTCTATGCAACTTAGTCAACCTTCTCTCGTTGATGTGACCCAGTCTACAATGCCATAAGAAAGCTTTATTCAAATCTGGAGACTTTCTTTTTAGTGTGTTCTGGACATTGAAAATTTGGAGTTGGTTTAAAACATATATGCCGTTATTTAGAGTACCGGACCCAATCAAACCATGATTAAGGTGGATGTTGACAACATCTCTTACAAACGTGAAATCATAACCTTTATTTGATAACAAGGAAACTGATATGATATTACACGTTAAGCTGGGTACAAAATAACAGTTATGTAAAACCAAAATGTGTCCACTCGTCAATCCTAGGTGATAATCCCCGACGGACGCAGCTCCCACGCTAGCTCCGTTAGCAACCCTGAGGATCATATCACCTTCCTTCAGCACTCTACGGTTTCTCAGTGCCTGCAATGAATTGCAAATATGAGATCCTGATCCGGTATCCAATACCCAGGAAGTAGAGTTGATCGACAGACAATTCTCAATTACAAACACACCTGAAGTCGAAGCCACAGCTTGCTTCGGTTCCTGGTTCTTGGCGTTCCACGCCTTGCAATCCTTCTTCCAGTGCCCTTTCCTGTGACAATGGAAGCACTCATCCTGACCAACTATCGGTACTGCTTTCTTTTTCTTTCCCTTCCCTCCCACCTTACTAACACCTCCTCTAGGTCTGGGTGCGGCCTTCTTCTTCCTTCCTTTGGCCCTAGCCTTGGACCCGGAAGAAGATGAACCGCCAACAAACATAGCGGGTGTTTCCCTTGATGTCTTCAAGGTGCCCTCTGCACTCCTTAACATGTTCAGGAGTTCCGGAAGTTCAACTTCTTTTCTTTGAAGGTTGAAGTTCAGGATAAACTGGGCGTAGGTGTGAGGAAGGGACTGGAGAATAAGGTCTGTATAGAGCTCATTATCCAAAGTCGTCCCAAGGTCTGCGAGCTCTTCAATATAGCTGATCATCTGTAGGACATGTTCACCTACCGACGACCCGGCAGCCAACCTCGCTCGAAACAAGTTCTTAGAGGTCTCGTATCTTGCTATACGAGATTGCTCTCCATAAAGTTCCTTTGTATGGAGAAATATGCCATCTAGGGACATATCCTCGTGCCTCCTCTGATGTTCATTGTTCATCGAGGCAAGCACGATGCACTTGGCTCTCGCGCAATCTAAATCCCAGGTTTTGCGGATTTCCTTATCCGCATTGCTGGATTTGGGACCAGGGACAGCAGGTGCCGTAGCGGTGAGGACGTACCCCAATTTGTCATAGGTCAAAGCCATTTTGACATTCCGCAGCCAATCTTTATAGCTTGGCCCTGTCAGTATATTTTTCTCTAAAAGTAACTTAAGTCCAGTCATTTTCAGGGTCGCTGCAAATAGGAGAGAGAGAAGAAAACTCTTTAGCATGATGCTCTTGCAAGTTTAGAGTGGTTTTTAGTTTATCTAAACTAGATGGCTCCCACTGTTTCTCGAATCCTTCCTCAAACCATAAAAGAAGAATTAGTCAAGACTATTCTCACCGTACAATACTTGCTTAACCATTCAGCCAGGCTGGTGTCGATACTTCGAGGGAGGTTTTCCAACGCTTTCGCGAAGTTCCTTAATTAAATAACCTTTTTTCTCTGGGGGCGTAACCCCGCTGACACTTTTCTGGACACCTACTAGGTTTATAGCATTGATCGTTAAGTGATGAATATCCTGATAAGTAGCATATACTCACAGTAGGATCGGGATCCAAATATCATCGTCTGATAATGCTGTAGGAATGCTACCAACATTCATCAAACTCAAAATGGTATGCATCTCTTTGCAAATTTCAGTTTCTTTAGAAATTCCCGATATTCATTTTTGCCCCATGCTCTTATGACCTTGGCGTTGGTCAAAATATCATAAGTCACATGTCAAGTTCTGCCCATCATTATCTTGTTAATTTGAACCCATCCGTACATATCCTTGACGTTGGCCAAAATGATCATACGACTGTCCCAAACTAACTCATCTATCTATGCAACAAATGAATACCCAGCAGCTACCAAACACTATGCCTTGGCGTTGGTCAAAATACATAGCTTGAATACTACTGAATACCCAGATGAAATGACGGAGGGCTACGACTGGTTTTGGCGAAACCGTGAACGTAGTGAACTTGATATAACCGAAGGAACCTGATTGCTTTTAAAAGGAGTGGTTAAAGCTCCGCATTTAAAAATATCTGTTTTTAAAATAACCGAGTGGTTTCTTTTAAATTGTTCCAACGATTTAAAACTTTGGTTTATTTTTCTTTGCATTATAGATAATGCGTCCCATCATTAACCTATCATTGCAGAAACAACGAAAATACAACGTCCTCTTATGCCATCCGCATTCGCCACGGGGTCCCGTCATCACACGTTAGGTTACTTAACTAACGACAGAGCGGGGGCTGGGCTAGCGCGGGTGTAAAACATAAGTGGCGTCTAAATAGCTATCATAAATATAGATATTTTACATTCGTCTGACGCAATGATATTCATTCCAGAACACAGATAAACAATATTGGATTTGCAAGCAATCTGTATTTCTTTTGAGCCTGCAAGAAAAGACAGATTACACAGTTGTGATGAATAGCCGTTACCCCACCCTCGACCCCTACGGGTACGGCAAACTACCCACCCGGCAGTCTGTGTACCCCACCTTGGGTCTGTCCTAGGAGCAAAAACAGTAAAATGAAATAATACAACGGTGGCTACGACCGCAACCTGGAAGTGCCCCGCAAAAATAATATTACAACAAATTACATTTACAACAAATGAATTAAACAATAACCCATTGCTAACCCCGGCTATACACCACAACAGTCCAATACAGTTTATATGCACAAACAGATATAACCATTTCAGAAATGTGCAACCTCCTGCCAACCGACATGCTAGCAGTTGCGGGAGGTTTACGAACACATTAAACAATCACAGATATAATCCAATATGCAAATACTGTACAATTTCGATCGATTAAACAACATCAATATTGCTCCAAAATCTGCTCTGTTAAACAGTAACCTGAGAAAATATTAAATATTCCAGAAAACCTTAAATATCACAGGGGACCGACACATGAAATATGAGTCCATGACTCGGCAACTAGGCCGCGGAAGCGCGGTGGATCGGTGGGATCCGCCGCCCTTCCACGGCGCTTTAGCCGAGTCATGGGCTCGAATTTCTTGGGTGTTCTCCTGGACTCCTTTCTAGCTTTCTGAGCACACCTGAAAAATTTTTGGACTTCATTTTAAGTTCGACAGAAACTGAACAGATTTAGGGTTTTCCGGCTTCGTTTTTCCGTTCGAAATTTGTACAAATTTGCAATTAAGTTATTTATTGTTTAGCGAGGCTCTGATACCACTGTAAGTCGATGTAGTACACCCCAGTACTTGTGGGGAGGCGGAAATTTCAAAAACGATCAAGTTTAAAGAACGAACATCGACTAACCGCTTGAATCGAAGCTAAACGATAACTAACCAAACATATAGTTATTCTAAACTACTATGCTTAGGGATTATACCTATCGAAACTAGTCCTTCGTCTTTACGATCTCCTTGTTCTCCTTGGCCTTCTCTAGGTAGTAGACGATCCACCCGAGAGCGAAACTCCAAGCTAAACCTCTAAACTTGAGGCAACTAACCTTCTTGGATTGCTAATCAAAGAAGTTAGGATGAGATAGAGTGAAGGTAATGGATGCTTAAGTCTAACTAAACCTTTGATCTCAACACATGAGGATTAAGGATTAGTTTCTTGAAGATGAGAGCTTGAGGAGAGAGAATGTGAGATAAGATTATGAGAAGAGAGAGAGTGTATCATAATATATTATGAAGCATTCTTATTTTAAGAAAAATGAATAAAAGAAATGAATAAGCATGCTTCATAAATGAAAAGAGGTGATTCATTAAGCATGTGTCATTATCATTTATGGTGCAATTAATGATAATGATGAATCACCTCATGACTCACTTTCTTATCCATAAGTAACCTCCTTAGTCACATCTTCTAGAAGCTTCTCGTACAATTACGAGAACGCCCCTCCAATCCGCAAAAATACGGAAAAACTTTAGACTGTAAAAATCCAATAACCGGATACCAGTAACTGGCTTAAACCAAAGCCGACTGGTAAAAACTGTCCGAAAGTCGTACGTGCGTAAACGCACGTATGCGTCCGAACCCTTTGTCGCAAAACCATGCGACCTCTATATCGTTTCGCCTGGAGTAGGAAACTCTCTTTGTGGGACTCTAGAGACTCGACTACTACGCTGGCAGTGGGTTTAACTACAGACCGCAAGCGGCACTAGCTGTACGTAACGGTCCCCGGGTAGTTGTCGATAAGAAGGCCGATGAGGAAACCCATCCGAACTCCTACTGAGTCTGATGTGACAATCTCCATACAGTCCGGTCCGTTCGTCCAAGACTATCGCATATCGGGCCTAGAGGGGCGGCAAGCGTCAGTCCCTTAATAGCGGTATAAGTCGTGTCGGAGGGAAGCCCATTACACCCTGAGAAACTACTGGAACCTACCAGGAAATCTCGCTTGCCCTGGCCAGGGACTTTGCGTAATGGCTCTCTGACACAGCACGATATCTACTCCCAATACCGGGAGGGACGAATCCTGTCTAACCGCCACTACCTCCAAGTGCTCGGGACTGCACCCAACTGCTACCTGTTTGCACGACTCCTTTGATCCGTGGTAGGGTAGCAGTCTAAGAACAGTGGGACACACTCGAGGCGAAGTAGCAGTGTCAAGTCTGCGGACTACGCTGTACTCATGTCACCTGGGAACTGTTCACTGACGACTGGTATCAAACCAACCAACAGTTCCCTGTGAGTCCTGTCCGGTGTACCCGTAACCCAACGAGCACCTGTATACTATCTCCAGTACCACGTACTGACGGCTGTGGGACAGACCATCTCCCTAACTGGGATGAGAAGCGTACACACTAGTCTACTCCGGAGTATCGATGCTCTGTCTCGATAATCCAACGACCAGGGACCTGAATGAGGATGTGCTTGTAGACTACCCAGCCCCCACTAGTGTGACTGCCATCACAACGCTGGTAGACAAGCAAGATCCCAAGAGCTCTATCAATACGTACACTCACATATTAAGATAGAAAAACCAAGTAGCATACTACCATCTTTAGCAAGACTGTTATATACATGTGAATATCCCAAGCTTCCATTAAGTAATATACAAGCTAGTATGATACAGTAATGGCCTTCTAGGGCATAAACACTAACAATGAGTACATCCTTCAATGTTCCTAGTCGTGGGAATATCGAGACGGGGCATCGATATTCCAGAGTAGACTAGTGTATATCTTCTCGATCCATGTGATGGGCGATGGATGATCCCATATCCATTGGTGTTTGACATCAAAGATGGTATGCGAGTGCTCAGTGATGACTGGGTACACTGGACGGACTCGCCGAGAACTCCCAGATGGTATTATACCTCACGTCAGATGGCAGTTCTCTGGTGACACCGGTACAGCTTAGTCTGTTGACCCGAGATCGTCATAGAGTCTTGTGTATCTCCCACTGTGCTTTGATTTCCACCCTACCACGGCTCTATTGAGTCGTGCAAACAGGTGGTTTTTGGGTACAGTCCCGATTCACATGGAGGCAATGAGCGGTAGGAGGGGATTCATCTTTCCCGGTATTGGGGGTTGATGTTGCGCTATGCTCGACTGGCCATAACTGGAAATCCCTGGCCAGGGTTGCACTGATTTACTGGTAAGTGTTACTGGTTGACGTTTACCACCCGTAGGCGAGATATGCGACATATCAGACAAACAGACCGGACTGTACGGTAAGTGTTACTGGTTGGATTCACAGGAGTGTGAGCGGGCTTGCTCGTTGATCTTCTGATTGCTCAATACCCAGGTGGACGTTACGTTTAGCAGACCGCTAGCGGCTTGTGGGTGTTTGATATGATCATCACCTGCTGCGGGCGTATTGACGAGTCTTTAGAGTCCTACACAGAGCTTTCCTGGCTCAAGCGAAACGAAATAGGAGCGCATATGAGATATGTGCGGGACCGAGAATAATACCAGTATGTGATACTGGATTCTATTCTCGCGATTTGTATCATCGGACGGTTATATAAGATATAGCCGGGTTACCGAATCAAGTGTTGATTCGATATATTGATACACTTGATATTAGTCGGTTATATGCAGTATGACCGGATCATTAAATCAAGTGTTGATTTAATGATTTAATGTATAATTATATATTTGATATATTACTTTACATTGACTAGTATTGTCCACTTAAGATGGATTTTCTCACTTGATTTGCACAAGTAGTATATGTGATATATTTTTGTGCACTTGATTGTATCATGTTTGATGATACATGCAAACTTGGGTGTGTGTATGCTATACACCATGTTTAGTGAATGGTTAGGGTTTCATTTTCCTTATTTATTTATTTTATTTTCTTTATTTATTTTTGGCAAGAAACAAAATGGTGGTGGCTTTTCTCACTTTGGCTTGAAGCTTCATGAAGCTTCATAGCATCTTTGACAAACTCAAAGCCATTTTGTTTTATGCTTAACCTAACCATTTAACTAAACCCTAGTTTATTCTCTACATTAGTTACACTCACCCATGGTTGCTAAATGATAATAATCACTTGATTTTCTATTTGGAGATAATTCATTAATTCATTTTCTTCTCTTCTTCTTCTTCTTCTTCTTCATGAAGAGAAGAAAGCTCTCTTGAAAAATTCCAAGTGATGAATCCAAGTGAGAAATCCAATTCCAAAGTGAACCCACTTCCTATTTCTTCATCCTCCACCACTTGCCATGTAGTAGAGTGTGTTATCTTCACAAGTTTTATGACCAAGTGAATATGGAGCTTGATCTTGAGTTGCCTCGACGAAGATCATCTTCGGCATCGAAGTCGACGACCTAGCCCGCCCATTTCTCCGATGAAACCGACGCTAGAGTCCGGGATTCCGATGATCGCAGCGGAGGGACGTCAACATGGAGCTAGAGAAGTGGAGGACCGGATCTACAAAGGTTGTAGTCACTTTTCACTTGTAGCAAAGTAGTTTGCTTGCATAGTTTCGCCTTACCTCTAGTAACGATCTAGTTTAGGGTTCTTTGGCACATAAAAAATTTAGAATTGGACATGGTTGATCAGTTGTAGAACCTCATGTGTGTGCCTAGGAACCCTACAAACCCACCTAACAGCAAAACAACTCACGCACCAACTGCAGTGGTATCCGTAGCCAAAAAGATACAAGAAGGCAGCCTGCCGCGACTACTCTGAGGGGCAACCTGCAAACACTGTGGCACAACGTGGTTGAGTTGCCAACTCGTGAATAGGAGATAACATATAAAGGTAATCACGAGTATGCACGTACTGCGCTACTCTAACATGTGCCAGCAGATAATATCTATATGCGATAAGCAGGACGTGCAATAATCATGCACAAGTACTATATCAGGTAAAATAACTACAGGATGAGATGCAAAATAATAAATGCTAAGCATGGCATAAAATAACATCTACACGGAATGTCAACGTGGAAAAATAATTGGTGCTCATCAATGTACCCAAATCCCAATAAAACTCAGGTGCCGGCACTCTCATCGTCCCTCAAATCCTGTAAATCTCTGAGAATCGTGAGTGCCCAACATCGGCACTCAAAATATCATGGAATAATCTTGTCCAGCATCGACACGCAAATCCTCATATATCGGGCTCCGTCAGTCCGGATCAGCCCACGGGCTCCGTCTGCGGAATCGGCCCTCGGCGCCAGCAGTACGGATCGGTCCATATCAATCTATCGACTCTGGTCAGTATCCTCCGGATAACCGCCAGGTCCAACCAATCACTGGTAGGTACTCACCACCCTGCCAGGCTCATCATCTGCTCCACGAAAAACATTTCTCGCCTCGGGGAACCATACCGAGTCCACCACGGATCATCCAACTCCTCGAATCGGGTTTCAAGCATACGCCTCGGAACCGAGAAAACGCGTGGTGGACGCACCAAAATATCATATCAAGAGGAACCGGGTTTTCAAAATAGTGCATATTTTCTTAAATAACCCCACGGTCCTCAAATCCAGAAATAACATGAAATCCCAAAGCCAATGCGCAAATCCATGCGATATGATATATGCATCAAAAGTCATACTATAAGTAAAAGGGAGAAACCGCTCTTTAAAATAGATTCAGCTTTTCAAAAGGTCTCATGCGGTCCCCAATTTCTACCAAAAATCAGCTTATCTAGGTAGGTACAGTTTGAATATGCATAAGTATGGATATGCAGATGAGTACGTGCATAAGTATGAATATGTAAAAGATTACGTGCACAAGTATGAATATGTAAATGAGTACGTGCACAAGTATCATATTCATGTCGAATCTATAAGAGGTGAGCTACAGTATATTGTTCAAGGCGATTCTATAGTGTGAGTGTCATGGCAATTACTAACGGTGTGTGTGTAATATGCAGATCAGTGCTCATGCGACATGAACCATTAGTAACAGTGCGGTGTGTTATCAGTTTTAAGTTCATATAGATATAGCAGGGAATGGGGTATGCAACAAATAGTATCCATGAACAGTCAAATATATGCAAATGCAATATGCTACTACAATGTCCTATCAGCCCTGACGCATAACGCCATACGGGCGATTTACCAGTAGATGTTAAATCTACTCACCGTAGTCTCGTGCTAAGTATAGCCGACGACTTGTTTCCCCTTCTTCGCGGCGTCCGTCGTACTCGCCTGCGAGCATAGAATTTCACAAAATAACACACATAAGCTCAAATCTACAAAAACGCAACAATGAAGCCAAACTAGAACCCCGCGTCACGAACCAAACACGTCTGTGTGCGATACACTAAAGCGTATGATTACGCGCCTGAAGCTACCCCCACACGTCGCGATACGCAGAAAACCCCAAACCCACACACGTGTCACACGTGTCGCGAATGTTAAAAATCTTAGGAAATAGGGGTATTTGGTTCCATATTTTTCTACCGAGGGAATTTTACAAAATTGCATATACCATAAGTCTTAAAATAGTAGCAGACACCTACACCACAAACCCCAACCACCAGGCCCCCCATCTGGCCTCAAATTGTGGCCAGAATGAATATTCCGGCGGCCCAACGAGGGAGTTGGGCTCCCGTGCTTCGGGTGTTCTCTCTATACCTAGTGTACATGCTCCAGTAATTACAATATTGGTCTGAAGAAACCGGGGTACAAGCAGATTTCAACAGAGCCCAAAACCTAGTTAAAATAGATATTTTAGCACTAAAACGATACATTTAGGTATTTTAGTGAAGCCTGAAGTAAACCGCAAGTTAAAACAACACAAACAATACTTAAATAAGTTAAACAAACCATAAAAACACTAACTTAACATAAACTTCACTATAATCCCCTTCAATATCACAAAGATGCACAAAAACACGATTTTTAGCTAACAAAACCACAAGTTTTGATCTAAGGTGTTAAGTGTGAGTTATATACTTTCAAAAGATCCTAGAGAACTCAATTTTCCAGCCCTTGCCCTCCCATGCACTGACTTGCCTCCAAGGTCCACAAAGAAGCCATTTTCCAAAGTTTTTGTGTGAAGTAATAAGGGTTTTTGTGCAGGGTTTGAGTAAGGATAAAAAGGGAAGTGAAAGAAGAAGAGAAGATGATTAAAATGTTGTTGTTGCTGCTGCTTACTCTGCAGGAATTCAGAATAATGAGAGGGAGAGAGAAAAGAGAGAGAGGGAGAGAATAGTCAAAAAGTCAAGCCAATCTCACCTAACCACCATGCCTCCCATTCCCTCATTTCAAATATTAAAATTAAAGGGTTTAAATTGATTTAGTGGGGATATAAACCATGCAATAAGAAAAATAACATGGTTGCACTAACCTATGTTACAAAACAAAAGATAAGTGTGCAAGTTGTACACTAACCCTTGCCTAGGAAAATAATTAAGGAAAAATTTCCAAATAGGGTAAACACAAACAAAGTTATAATTAATAAACCCTATATATATATAGAAACACCTCTCTTCACAATTTGCATTAGTTTAAAAGGAAAATAGGATTTTCGTGTTTTTATGAAAAAAACGCGCATCATTACTAACTAACGCGAAATTATCCTAAACGAATTTCAAAGCGTTACAAGAACCAACACGAACCAATTTCACCCTGGTCTGGCCGCAATTTTCAGCGTCTCGGGGCCAGGGCTTTTGTGGTAGCTTCCTAGGTGGCTTCATGTATCACTATCCTTACAAAATAATTTTCAGCGTCTCGGGGTGATAGCAGATTCCATTTTACATCCATAGAATTCAGAATTTTCCGATATCGGCTTTTCTAAATCCGTATTCCGGGGTTCAAGTCTTTGGTTTAGGTCTTAATTCTAGCACTAAGGGGTTTGTGAGGCCTCTACTGAGCTAAATTGCCCATCACAACTCTCAATTTCTAATAAGCCTAATTAGAATTCTTCTAAGTCCACAAAACTACTCGATATCGGTTCTAATCTAACATGGGGGTAAAAGTAATGGAAACACTAAGCTTATGGTTGAGAAAATACCTCATTTAGCAACTCAAGAAAATTCTTGAGTTGCTCCAAGTGGCCAAAATCCTTGTTTTCTTAGTCCAATGTGCTTCCCTTGAGCTTGTGCATCTTTTTAATGAAAAGGTCAATGGGTTTTGAGGTGTTTAGCATGGAGTTTTGGGGAGATGAAGATGGGAGGGAGAAGGAGGAGGAGCAGCAGTAGCAATGGGGAAGAGAAGGGAGAGGAATGAGTGAGAATAATGATTGGGGATGGCTCAAGACTAGGTCAACATAAACCCTCACCTTTCTCTCTCACCCATACATATTTCTTTATTCTTTTCTTTTTCTTTTCTTTTTTTTCCTTCTCTCTTCAATAGTAACCGCAAAATAACAAGCCATGCACCCAAAACATGTTGGAAAATGCAACAAATGTTAAAGAAAGATATGGTGCATGTTTTGCACAAAATAAGCTTAAACGCGATTAGCGATTTTTAATCACGATTAGCACTATATCAGCATATAATTAATCATAAAAACTTAAAAATGGCATAATTCACATAAAACACCCTCTTTTAAATAATTTCCATAATTTTCCAAATTTTCCCAATTTATCGGTATTTAATTATACCGCCTTATTAAAATATTCAATATTTTATTATTAAATTATAAAAATTCCCCAAAAATAATATTTTATTTTTTTTGAAATGTTACAGTATCACATATCGGGCCTAGGGGGCTGGTAAACGTCAGACCCCGAATAGCGGTATAAGTCGTGTCGGAGTGTAGCCCAGAACACCCTGAGAAACTACTGGAATACCTACCAGTAAATCTCACTTACCCTGGCCAGGGATTTCGAGTAATGACACTCCTAAACATAGGGCGATCTCACCCCCAATACCAGGAGAGAAGAATCCCCTGCCGATCCGCTCACTGCCTCCATGTGGCTCGGGACTGTACCCAACTAAAACCTGTTTGCACGACTCCTTTGATCCATGGTAGGGTAGTAATCAAAGCACGGTGGGAACTCACACGAGACAAATGACGATCTCAGGTCGATGGACTAACCTATACACATGTCACCAGGTAACTGCTATCTGACGATAGGTATAATACCAACTAGCATGTTCCCAGCGAGTCTGCCCGGTGTACTCAAAATCCAATGAGCACCTATATACGTCTTAGGTGAACCAACTAACACCAATGGCATGTGAGACCAGCCATCGCCCCTCGGGGTCTCGATCCGTATACACTAGTCTACGCGCGGAGTATCGATGCCCAGTCTCGAAACTGCCATGACTAGGGACACTTTAAGGATGTGCTTGTAGACCCCCAGCTCCCACGTATATGATCTCCATCATACAGCTGGCAGTCAAGCAAGAATCCTATGGGCTCTATCAACGTGTAATAGTGATCTGTAATATCACCTAAACCATGTACACGATGATAAAGACAAACCGGATAGCATACTATCATCTCGAGTAAGACTGTTCTACCGATATAGGTCCTCCCTTAATCATTGCAATCATGTGCCTGGGATCCAATAATTGACTTTGAAGGCACTATATCCAACAATCTCCCACTTGCACTTAAGGCTAATTATTGCGATGTCGCATACTCACAGCCTGTGTGATACCGAACATCCAACTTCTCTACTAATCAGTTTCACAAAGCTCGTTTGTAAAACTATTATGTTCGAGAAATAGCTTCAGTAAGTGGATCCACCCTGATGTTTCTTTCTATGTCTCTCTTTATCTTAAGTTCGCGAAGAAAGCCATCTCCCGAAATGAGCAATACATGTCTTAGAATATGTCTGGATATCTGATGGGAACCGGTTTACAAATGAACTCCAAATCTAGCAAACTTCATAGACTGTATCGTCAACTGAATTTAATCAGTATCCCGCGCCATGCCTTCCTCAGTATTCGCCTGGACAACCTGTCCAAACTACTGCCCCTCATCGGAAGGAAGACTATAACTCTGACAGTCACTCTGTCATCCAGGTCACCTTGGAAGCCTAGAATGATAACCGTCTCCCGAAAGAGGCTGACGTTATCAAATCTCTAGAACATCCACTTATGTTCTCAAACTGCTTCCGAACGTTTCTCTAGGATTGGATTAATATCTCAACTTATTACATCTAGTGCAAAAACAACATCTGGTGTGGTACTTGACATCTCATGATTGACTCAATTGCCTAAGCAGGTAATATGCCAATCATGCACATCCCTCTCCTCTTTAGTCTGTAAGACACCTTTAGAGAGGGTAACTCCATCACCTGCAGATATACTACCGTGCCAGGAGTCTTCCATTCTAAAACACCTTTAGAATGCTGTCTAAGTACCCAGATTGGGACACTTCCCAAATCTAGATCTAAAACCATAGATCAAGTAACCAGAATACCTGATATTATATCCATATCTTATGTGGAGAAACTACTGTATGACAACCACAGTATAATCGATCGTAGTATAGGAATTTCACTTCCTACTTTGTGTATGTCATCCAAATACCAGGACATCACACCCTACTACCTTCTTAATAGATCCATCCCCTATTCTGATGAGGTCAAAGCCCATGACTGTCACATCAAAAATAGATGATCTATCTCCGCTATATCCGCTTTAGTCTATAAATAGACACAAGCTACTTGTCCACTATGCTTCCGCTGCTCCCACTGACCGCAACAACCCTCTGGCAGAGTCATATACACGTACACTTCTAAAGCTATTTTAGAACGACGCTATACTCATCCTCCTGCCGGGTTTCATAGTCTGGAACAACAGCAATGGAAAGTCTGGGTAAACAAGAACCTCCCTGTCACCGTCCTTGAGGCTACCGGAGTAACTTTCGGGCGCCTGAGATTACCCACCATATCTGCGGAGTGGCTAATGGAATGTCAAACCCGATTGAATTTTTAGATTTTATTAAATTTTCAGTAATCGTTTGTGGTTTTAGAATCACTTTCATTTTTACCATAGTCCCACTACTGTTTTCTGAAAAAGTCCATTTTACTAAAACTGTGGCGAGTCAAGAACAATATCACTATTGATCTTCCAGATGATAGAAAATTAACCCTCTTCATAGCCCGGGTTAACCCACAAATAGCCATTACAGAAACGTGCCTTGAGTTATCCAGAGTCCGGTTTTAAGCATAAGCCGGACAACTCCATTTACCTTAACATCGTTAAGATATGATCCATTCAATATACAATATAGAAACAGAGACACTGATTTAATTGGAACCAGATTCAAATCATGCAGCTGTCTCCAGTGCATGTCAACTGAATGGAGAGAGGCTGATCAGCATTACTCAACTTAGGAGTGCATCCAATTATGAGTAATCTGAAAGAGAAGCATGTTCTAAAAACCATTACTATCAACTGAATACCAAACACAAGTATCTACATCTTCGATCACCGTGAAGAATCCTGATACTTGCAACACTTGCTTCTCTACTTTATTCTTGTACCTATAACTTCTCAAAACTTAGACCTTGTATTTCTACGAAACACTTGTCTAAATACTAGAGAAGTCACAAGTAAACAGAATATAGTACGAGCACCAACCCCTCTGTCCTAATGGACACTGGACAACATACAATACTTTGTATAAGTCCCTTGAGTTGACAACATACAATACATTGTTAAGAAGAATTACACCGCTGTTTAATGCTTCTTACCAAACAATCAACTGATATAGGTAAAGTCATGGATATAATTTCTAAAAGTCATATCTCACTTTATATAATAAACGTACAGATATATCAGTTAGAAATTGGTGCATAACAACGGATATTCAAAACCAAATATTTGCCGTCAGGTAAAACCCCAGGTGATTTCCTCAAATATCACCAATTACAACGAATTCCGATATAATGAGGATGATCACCTAATTCCCAATAACTTACTCCCACTCATCATCTATAAAACCATACAGATGTGAGAATCATACCTGGTAAATACATACCCTAGAGTAAGGATCTAATTGGGAAATCAGTTTTCTATTAACAACGCACAGTGAAACTGAAACATGAAAAATGTTTCGAAGGGGTACCCGGGTATTCCTAGTAATGCCTCTTCCACTATCCGATTCATGACTATAACCATATATACGCGGTTTGGTCGTGAATGATAGCAGTCGCATTTTACTTTGCCCTCTTTCTAATCCCTTTATTTTTCTTTACTTATTACCTTCTGTACACCACACTTAGGCTAATTGGTTTTCTTCATTCTCTACCTTTCGGCACCTGCCTATGGTTTGGACGAAGACTATCCAATAAGCGCAATAGGTGTACCCTCTCTTAATCATAGGAGCCCTCACAACCAGAGAGAAGGTAAAAGGAAAAGACAACTGAATAGTCTTATTCAATCTCTCCAGAACCAGAATCCATCCTCGAATCTGGAACAAGTTCCTTCGAGTTCGTATGTAACTATACGATGGATTTATCCAATTGATGTGGATGTTCGTAGTGATACGGGGTGTTCCGGAGAAAAGCAAAGGGTAAAAGAAGGAGTGGAAATGATGTATGCAACTCAGACAATCCAAAAGCCGGTGTTTTAAGAAAGTTCGGTTAACATGGTTACTGAGTTATAGTCTAGGGTCGGGACATGGTCGCTTCCAAAGAGAGAGAGAAAAGAAATACTCTGCGTGCACTCTAACCTAGATCAGAATGGTTAATCACTTTATCTAATCAGGATGTCTCCCACTGTATCCTCAAATTCTCCTCCAAACCTGAAAGAAGAATTAGTCGGGATCACCCTAGGAGTAAACCAACTCATCAGTGGGAATCGGGATCCAACTGTCATCGCATGATAACGTGATGGAATCCACTCACGTTATCACACTCCACAAGGCATGTGCATTCCTAGATAGTTTCCTGTATGTTTGAAACTCCCGATGTGATATTTACCCCATGCTCTTATGACCTTGACGAAGGCTAACATATCATAAGTCGCATGTCAAGTTCTACCCGTCATTATCCAGGTTAATTTTAACCCGCCCGTACATACCCTTGACGAAGGCCAAAATAGTAGTACGACTGTCCCATACCAACGCATTTATCTATGCAACAAAAAATTAACAAATAGCTACCATACACTATGCCTTGACGAAGGTCAACATACATAGCATGAATACTAAGTGCTACCTGTCTGAAATGATGGAGGGCTACGAATGGTTTTTGGCGAAAAACCTTTAACGTAATGAACTTGATATCGTTGAGGGAACCTGATAGCTTTTTACAAAAATATGGTGGCGAAAACCTTTGCAAAAGAGGTCACTCCCGGTTAAGGGATCTCGGCTCTTTCCTCGAGGAATGAGTTGCATGATATTCCAACTGAATACCGTGATGCAAAGCAAAAAGTAATCGACAATAGTGAAGTTATTAACCTGACGTAAACTTCTGTCCAAGCGGTTACTCCTGGTGAAAGGATCTCGGCCTTTGCCTCATCGAATGAGGTGCTGGATATTCAGAACCGAATACCCTTATGCAAAACAAAAGAAAACGTCCTTGTAATAATATCTTTTTGAAAATTGTTCCAACAACATCGAATAGGTTTGTTTTCATTGCATTGATCTGAATCAATGCAGTCCCATCAATTAATCACACCACAATATAACGAAAATAAAATGTACGTATATGCCATCCGCATTCGCCACTATGTCCCGTCATCGCCAATTAGGTTACTTAACTAACGACAGAGCGGGGACTGGACAAGCGGGGATGTAAAACATATACAACATCTACTAGTATATATATCAATATATTATAATCGATCAAAGCATGATAAATGCAACATCACAGATAAGTAATAAGCATCACAGAACAATACTGATAATCTAGGAGCCCCGGGTTTCCTTTGAGCCGCAACTGAAACTCGACGTTCCCCTGGTCGTGTGGATAGCCAATGCAATGAAAACCTAGACCCCAACGAGCGCGGCAAGTTACCCTCCAAAACCAGAAGCGAGGCAGCCCCCTTCAGCAAAATGAATGGACCACCCAGCACTTCACGAAATCCGGTAACTTAAGCACCCCTCGTTGGGTCAACCTATACCCCCTACGAGTGCGGCGAATAGCCCGCCAATTCTAGAGTGAAGCCCTTTCCGTCTCAAATCCATGATATGCGAGCCCGTTGCCCTCTCAAACCTGGCAATCCGTGCACTCCACCGCGGGGTAATCCTAGTACAGAAAAGAAAATATATACAATGGGTAGATCGACCTCAACCCGGTCGTGCCCCAAAAGAATAATATACAAACAGGCAGTGACGGCAGTCCACATATTGGACGCTCGCCCCGCGATATCAAATGTACAAATAATACTAAACTGTACTAACATTGCACAAAAGCTATCCACCATGACGAATCCGCAATATTACAGCACAACACATAACATCAAAGTGAATATCACGTTCGCAAACCCGTTTAAAAGGACTATAGAAATTAGACAAGTTGTACCGATTAAATGACATTCACGGTCGCAGATAGTAATGTAAGTACTGCAAACTTTAAACAATGTTAGAAATATCAACTTCGAAATAACCCCCGAATAGCCCCAAACAACTAGATAAAACTTTATTAAAACTGGGCTAAACAAACAATTCCACTGAACCAACATTCCAGAGACCAGACCAACACCCAAATACGAAACCCCAATTCATTGAATTGACCGAGCAGGCCAGACATATGATGAAAGTGGCCGGTTTTTTTCCGAGGGAATAGGCTCGTATTCGATCTGTGGTCTTGTGGTAATATCAGTAGTCTTCTGCAGTTGTTTAAATAATTTTTTAAGACACTTTAAAATCGACAGAGACTGAATGTGCAGTGCAGTGTAATTGAGTTGTTTCGGTTTCGATACTTTAACATTGACTAAACCAACTAGTATACGGTTAATGGGCTGGCTCTGATACCATGTAAGTCTACGGCAGCGCCCCAGCCGTCAATCCGAGGCCATATGCGGAACAAAAACTTTTCAAACTGGCGCTATATTAACCCTAAAACCTGGATCGTTCCATTAACCGTAAACTAGTAAACTGTAAAAGAGTTTGGAGAGATTATACCGATCGATCTGTGTCCTTCGGTCTTCAATCTCTGCACCAAGCTCCTCGCTGCTGCGCCGACGAAGTTCGCTCTCCGATCTCGCTCGTAGAAGTTGCTCCACGTGGAGGATTATTTATACGGGCTCCCGCTTCAAACCGAAGCAACTCGGACTTGAAGTTTGCTAGCCGACATGTCCAAGATGAAGCAGAGATGGTATGTGAATACTTTGTCTCAAAGCACCCAAGGAATTGGGTGGAGGTAAATGAAGTTGCCAAGTGAAGTGTGAGCAAATGTGAGTCTAAAGAATTTTTCTTGTGGAAAAAATGGGGCTAGGCCAAAAAAACAGAGAGGGTAAAAATGGGATCGGCCAAGGCATTGGAAAAAATGCTCTCTGGAAAACTCCTGTTGATGAAGTGTGTGAGGAATAAATTAATGCCCCCATGAAAATCAATCCCTTCACCAATGAATGCACAACACACTCAAAACCCCTCAAAAAATATCCACCGCCACCTCCCCAAAAAAAATCACAAGCATGACAAGCCCAATTAATGCAAGAAAATATCCTACCCACTCCAATACACCTCACCAAAACAAAAGCCCAAGCCTAATAAAAACTCCCATATTCGAAAAAGAACAGCCAAGGAAAAAATACCAAGCTCACATTTCACACTATTAATTAAACATTAAAACTTAATGTTTAATAACAAAACAAGAAATGGCAACTTCAAAAGTAAACTTGTAACGAATTACAAGAATACCCATCATCCGTATATACATACCTGCATCCGTATTCCGACAGAATACGGATACTACGAGACTAAAATATTCCAACACAATATAATACTAGGATCCGGCTTAAACCAAAGCCCACTAGTATTATCCGTCCGAATCATGACACGTACACAAATGCACGTGTATGTTCGAACCATGCCATAAAACCATACGGCCTCTACAACATTTCGATCGAACTTGGGAAACTCTCTGTATTGGATTCTAAAGACTCGTCAATACACTGGCAGTGGGTTTAACCACAAGCACGTCAGTGGCACTAGCTGTGCATAACGGCTGTCCAGGTATTGAGCAAAAGGGTGGCTGACGAGCGAACTCATCCTGAAACCCTACTGAACCTGTCAGTGACAATATCCGTACAGTCCAGTCCGTTCGTCTATGAGTATCGCATATCGGGCCTAGGGGGCTGGTAAAGTTCAGACCCCCAATAGCGGTATAAGTCGTGTCGGAGTGTAGCCCAGAACACCCTGAGAAACTACTGGAATACCTACCAGTAAATCTCACTTACCCCGGCCAGGGATTTCGAGTAATGGCTTTCCTAAACACAGCGCGATTGTTCATATCAAAATTTTGCATTATTATATTACCCATTCTTATTCATTTTACAAATAAACAGGTGCTTTGGATCCATGTCTGCTACATAGTTGCAGGTTACAGGTTCTCAGAACAAAACAGTGAAAATGATGAAAAGACGCTACAAAAGTGAGACTAAGACCCACAAATAGAAGAATCATTATCATGCCTACAGTTTGAAGAACAAACGAAGATCAATGGACAATTTCACAAAGCACAAAGGCAACACAAGGTTCAAGACTTCGACACGAAGCAAACGGTAAAGTCCAGGACATTATTCACTGTGGAAATCTGGAAGAGAAATAGAAGACATTCTGAGAAACCAAGTGAAGAAACAAGAAGAAAAATGTAACAAGAAGCAGCCCAGAGAAACTCAGCCAACAAGACCACTGTATGGCCGCGGATCCGCGGCCAAACAGGGCTTTTGGCCGCGGTTCCGCGGCCATGGGAAGCGCATGTCGGTGAAAATTCAGATGTTGGTAGCGGTGCGTTGACTAGGTTTCTTGGGGGTAAAATTGTATATGCAGATGTGAATCGAATGTAACTCTAGGATTTTTATGATCTATAAATAGAATCCCTAAACCTCTCTTTGAGATATGCCTCTTTTTATTCATCTATTCAGAACTTTAATTCAGTGCAAATATTTGAAGAGAGCCATCAAATAACGTAAGATTTTTATTTCTATGCCCTAGTTCTTAAATTATTATCTGCCCTAGTTAATTAGTTTAGCACTTTTAATTATTTGCCGTAGATAAACAGTGTCTTTTGTCAATCCCCTAATGAGTGAGTAGTTCATCACTTGTTAGGGTTAGGAATAGAAAAGGTTTGAGAGATGAAAATCATTCAGCCCTTTCCTGCCAGTCATATATTTTAATAAGGACCCCATGCATACATACACACCGCTCTCTACGGCACCGTATCCCAAGAGGTAACGGTGATACCGTAGTTTAAAAGACCGGTTGTATATGTTTTCCATGGAGGTTAGGTAAGAATTAGGAAAGGAAGGACAAGAACCTTGAGAAGGAAACCTAGTTTCTTCCCGATGGAACTAATCCACTTTATTAATTATTACCATAACACCTATAGATCTAAATTAAGTCATTGAAAGCGGTGAGGAATATTGACTTTCCAAGCTTAACCTAAACCTAACACTAGCAAGGTTTTAATCCTAGTCGAGATCAACTTTAGATTTTAGTGATAATCAATCAACACCGTTTGGAATTAACTCGTTAGAACAAATTGAGAATACACAAAATCCCTGTGGACCGACCCGTACTCACCAGCTAGCTACCAAGCGACGCCGTTCTTGATTGCGGTAAAATAATTCTTTGATCAGAAAACTTCATACAAATCAAATGGCGCCGTTGCCGGGGAAGGCATAGTATTTTCTTTTTGCAATTTCGGGTTAATATAAAATCATAAAATTAATAAAAACTGAAAAATAAATAAAAATATATATATAAATTTTCATCATCTTGTTATTGTTTGAAGGGTGTTTCATTTGAATTTTCCAGGACCGACGAACGAATACAGATCTGGAAAAATCCAGAAAGCAAAACAGAAAGCCCTAGATCTGAACAACAGAGGAAAATAATAACATAGGAGTAGAAAAAGTCTCGGGAACTGAACCGTACTGTAGACCGCGGAACCGCCGCCGAAAGCGTCTTTTGGTTGCGCATCCGCCGCGCCTTGGTGACGTCAGCTGGTGGAAACCCCTCTGTGAGCGTCTTTTCTCCTTCTGAACCCCTTAATATCTCCTCTGTAAAATTTTCCTGCAGGATTCTTTGCGCAAAAACTTCTCCCCTTCTACAATAACTTGATCTTGTGCAGGATTCTTTGCGCCGCGCTTAAAAGAAAAATTGTTTGCTAGTGATTGTGTTTACTTCTTTGCATATCTAAATTGACTTTAAGGGGCTTGAACACCAATCCAGATTGGGTGGGGATTTCATTACCCTTCCCAGGACCCCAAAAATCACGTAAATCATATTGCATTGACCATCAAGTTAATTAAAAAAGATTAGACTAAGCCCTAAGGACTTCGCGCTCAATAGGACAAAGGAATAGTTGTAGGCATCGACCGTTGATCCTAACCTGACTTTGTGGTGCTTAGGCTAGACAGGTAGGGAAAGGTAACTTTAAAATGCCCGTCTCACGGTGATTCGTGAGCGGATCCCTCTTTTCTCTACTTGTGCTTACCTGTCCACAATTGGCGGTGAAGAGGCGGTTTGAGGTCCTTACATCTTGTCCTTTGGAACATTTAGGAGCTGTCTAGCTGACCTAGGTGACCCTAGATCTAGGCTTGATTGTGCATTTGTGATTTATTGAACGTGTGTCTAAGCCTTTTATCAAAAATCTTTTTGCAAAAAGCCCCTTATAAAAAAACACAAAAAGGAAAAAAAAATTTACAAAAACTTGCAACTTGTCGCTAAGAAATCCCTGCACCCCACTTACACCCACTTTCTTTCCATTGACGTTTTCTTACCCCCAACTTCTGTTTTTCACCTTTTTGACTACACTACCTATTTAGTGTATGTCCGGTTGGACTAGGGACACTAGTGCCCGATTAGTCTGTGTCTCGTTGGTACCGACTGACGACGTTTTCAACTCCGAAGTCAAAATTCCTTCCACTTCCTTACCTTCACCTTCACATTCTTCATCTTCTACGGAGATGTCGGGATTTAATCCTAACAACCCCTTATCCGCGGGACTGATTCCGCCTCCGCTAGGTGCGAATAACCCACAACACCCGCCTGTTGAAGCGCCCCAACGAATAGCGTTCCAGGATCTTTTCTACCCTATCCGCACCGCCTTACCTACTTGTCTTTCACTCCCACCGGAAAATGGGGACATCTTTGAGATCAAACCACACTTCATCAACATGTTGCCAAAATTTCACGGACTGGAATCCGAAGATGCCTATATCTTCATAAACAAATTCCAAAACGTTTGCGCAATGATGAAGACAACCCAACTTTCTGATGATGCTATTAGGCTACGTGTCATTCCTTTCACCTTATGTGACCTAGCCGAGAAATGGTTGTATAGCACAGCATCACACTCGATTAAAAATTGGGAAGAGTTTGTTAAATCTTTTCTAAAGAAGTTTTACCCACATCACAAGACCGTGAGAATTCGAAATGAGATTATTCAATTTTCCCAGCTTCCTTCCGAACCCTTTTGGAAGTGTTTTGAAAGATTTAAAGACCTACTTGTTCAATGCCATTACCACGGTATCGAGAATTGGCAACTTTGCAAAACTTTATACGAGGGATTGAACCCAACAACTAAGCAGTTGTTGAAAACTATTTGTCAAGGTCACTTTCTAACGAATTCAAGCGAGGAAGCTTGGCAGTTTCTCGAGGATCTTGCTGAACAAACACTTCAGTTGGAGAGCACTAAGACCACCTCATCATCTTCAACTGGTCAGTCTAAGGTAGGCATGCATCAATTAGATATATCGATTGCAATGAAAGCCGAAATGGCCGCACTTACGAAAAAGCTATAAGCAATTGAGACCAAAATCTCATCGCCTTCTCCTGTCCCTGCTTTACCCCCATGAACTGTTTGTGCTTGTTGTTCGGATCCATCACATCTTACCGAAGATTTTCCTTACAATCCATCTGTTCAAGGACAAGATCACGTCAATGCCGCCTTTCAGCATAGAAAAAGAAGTGATCCATACTCTTCGACTTATAATCCAGGTTGGAGGAGTCACCCAAATTTTGCTTCGAATCAAAATCAACAATTCCAAGGAAACAACAACTTTCGAAGGCCTCCTCCACAACAACAAGCACCCCAACAAACTCAATACCAGCAACCTTTCCAACCACAACCTTACCCAAACCAAATGAACAATTTTGTGCCCAACAACTCTTACCCTCCAAACAATTTTGTTCATCCAAATGATGATAAGGTTACCTCGCTAGGAAGAAGTCTAGATACGTTTCTAAAACAGTCTACACAATCCGCAGCAAGGTTGGAGACTTCCATTCAGTCTTTGGTGCACAACAGTGCTTCACACGATCAAAGTATCAAATCAATTGAGGCCCAAATTGCACAACTAAATGCTGTATTGAGCGAGCGAGAAAAGGGAAAACTTCCATCTCAACCATTGCCAAATCCCGGTCACACACACAACGCACATGTTTCTTATGAACAACAAAATCACAATGTAAATGCTGTGACCACGTTGAGATCTGGAAGAGTGTTGCACAATAACATGGGTAATAGTGATGATACCCCTGCCGGTGCTTCTTCTTCATCTTCATCTTCTTCGTCAGAGCCTCTTCTTCATTCTTCAAAAGGCTCTTCTTCTTCTAATCCGAACGGACCTACATCTCGCGTCACGAACAAACCAACATTGGGATCTATTCCAACTCCACATTCTACTCCACAGACATTGGACTCAACAAATTTTCAAAATGTTCCATTTCCAAACAGGTTGTGATCCAATAAACCAACTCCCCAAATGGAGAAGATTGTGGAGTTATTCAAACAGGTTAGCATAAACATACCTCTCTTGGATGCAATCCAACAGGTCCCTTCTTACGCGAAAATCTTAAAGGGCTTATGCACCACGAAGAGAAAGTCTCAGATACCACAGAAAGTGCTTGTAGCTAGTACCGTGAACAATGCTATTAACCAAGATCAACCCTTGCCCCAAAAACGAAAGGACCCTGGCTGTCCTACAATTTCAATAACAATTGGCGATAAGAACATCAATCGAGCACTTTTAGATCATGGTTCTAGTGTTAACCTTCTTCCCTACTCCGTGTATGAGCAATTAGGTGTTGGAGAGTTGAAACTCACTCATTGTACTCTCCAAATGGCTGATCGATCCATCACCCATCCTAGGGGTGAGTTAGAGGATGTGTTGATCAAAGTAGGGGACTTCATATTCCGAGTTGATTTCATTGTTATGGACACACAGCCTGTGGCTAACCCACGGAACCAAATTCTGGTGATCCTCGGTCGACCATTTTTGGCCACTTCCAATGCTGTAATCAATTATCGCAATGGCTCTATGACTCTATCCATCGGGAAGATGTCAAGTGATTTCAACATTTACAAGATAGGAAGTCTGTCGTCCGTGCCTAAAGCTAGTATACGTGAAGTTTGCTCGATCCACGAAATCACGCAGGAGGACTGCGAGCTTCAAAAATTTCTGTTTGATCACAACAGTTTTGAGGCCACTCGTGCGTCCCTCCCTGAATTTGACACGGTTCTTGCAACCGATAACGATTACGAATGTTTCACTTTTTCGGATAACTTAGAAGACTCACTACCCAAGTTTGAGTCTTTTGAATTTTTGGATGAGTTAGTTGAACCATCCGATTCGGTTGCTTACAGTGATTTCGAACCATTGTTGGAATCCTTCGAGTTCGAGATAGCTTCCCCAATTTTACCTTCAATTATTTCTCCTCCGAAACTCGAACTCAAGCTTCTACCGTCTCACCTTAAATACGCTTACCTAGGTGAGAATGAGACCATTCCCGTTATCATATCAGCATCTCTAGCTCTCGAGCAAGAGAAAGCCCTTTTAATGGTCTTACAAAATAACCGGCAAGCTTTCGGCTGGACTATGGCTAACATCGAGGAGATTAGTTCCCTCATAATTAAATATCATATGCATATGATGGATGATACCAAGCCAGTAAAGGATCCACAGAAACATCTTGGGGATTTTATGGTTAATCAACCTCACCCTATAGAAGTTGAACCACCCCCTTTTCTTCTAATAAAATACGAAAATGCCAATATTCCACTGATTTCTGATCATTCTCGTTTTTATTCATCATCACCTCCTATCTCTTCACTTCCACGTACATTCAAACACTTTCCATAACACCACTTATCTCTTCCCCACTTCTTCTTCCCCCTGTACAACATGTTTTTCCACCGACCGATACTCTACACCGATAAATTTTTCAACTGGTTGGTGTTGACTTTTGGTCTTTGCAAAGTTTGGCATTGACTCGTAACATCGTTTAACTCAAGTTTGGGAGGGGGGGGGTATAATTGGTTTTCAAAAATAACATAAAAAAATAAGAAATAAGAAATTTTTGAAAAAAGAAAAAAAATTCTTTTTTGGTATTTTTGTAAATTTACAGATTAAATAAATAAAATAAAATTTTTATTTGCAAATAAATTCTTATTTTTAGAGTGGTTTATTTGCAAATATCCATAAATTCCCCCCCATATAAAGACCCCGACCCCTCTCTGTGTTTCTAAACCCTAGAATTTTTTCCTCTCAAACCCTAGCCGCTGCCGCCGCCTCTTTTCTGCAGCGAGTTCCCTTCATCGTGCCGCGACTCCGCCGCCGAAGGCCACTTCCTGCCGCTGATCCTCCGCGCTACAGTTTCTTTGCCCCCTGAAGTTTTCAGGGGAGGTACTATCTTTCAAAACCTTTCTGTTTTTAAATTCCTAGATCTGTAGATCATAAATGTCACACAGCTTGCAGCTTGAACGCGATTTTTCGCAAGTTTTTTCACACGAGCTGTACGGTAGTTATTTTGTGAACGAAATCGCGCGTAGGGTTTGGAACTTTCTGATTTATAATCACAAAAACGCGTATGCATTGCCGGAATTAGTCACTCGTTTTTACGAGCGTATGGAGGATGGGTATCTCAACCAATTTGGGTTTATTAAATTGCAATGGGGTGATCGAGAAATTATCATTGATAGGGATATTATACACGAAGTCACACTAATCCCTCGCATACCCGCACATGACCAACCCTTGGAATTTGAGGATTACATGCACTTGATGGGCAATGATTGCTCAAGGGAGCCGCGAAAGGGGATCCAAGCGAGAACCCTTTTTGCGAATGTTTTAACTGTGTGCCGGTGGGCACAAAATAATATTTTCGGTAGCTCCCATAACACAACATTTTTTACACCCTCCTTGCATATTTTGCATACTCTTATGACAAAGAACCCCTGATCGCATGCTTTTGGCGTGTCGGATGTTCAAAATTCTAAAGTTATAACCGCGATCAGGACGGTGTCGCTTCGCAGCTAGCCGGTTGAGCACAGGTCGATCCATAGGGAGATGGTTGTAAGTCCGTTCGAGTTTTAGACGAGTCAATAAAGAATGTGTATATGTTTGTTCAATTCTATCCTAAGTCTTATATGCAAGTATAAAGTTGTTAAGAAAAAGATACGAAAGTGTAAGCTAAAGAAATACGCACTCAAAACCATTAAGCCGAGTCTTGACCAATTGAATCTAGAGCAATTGGCAACAACGTGGATTAGGGTACTTAAGCACGGTATTCATGGAATTCGGCTTATTGACCCTTGTCCTTCCGTTCTTGTCTCTTGCTTTTGCCTCCGGCCAAACCGAACGCAACCGGTCGCGGTTAGGAATCATCGTTACCTTAGTAGGGTAGGGTGCCCAACGGAGCGCTTGCGTAACGTTTGGGCGGAGTTCAAAGGAAAATAACGGGAAAAGGAAATGAGCAAAGAAACATTAACTTACAATATTGTATTTATTCTTAACAGCAACATATTAACAACCATTCACAAAACGAACCAAAAAGAGCAAAAGAAAAGATAAACAAAAAAAAGAAAAGATTACAAGCAAGTAATTAAAAGTGCATGGAATTTAAGTGCATGAAATTAAATGAGCAAGAAATGAAACTAGGAACCATAGAACCCAAAACAAGACATGAGTTCAATAACCAAATCTTAAACTTGCAAGCTCAATTAAGAGGTTGCAAGATCAAGAAAAGGCAAAGAACTCATGGAGAAAGAAGCACAAAAGAGAGAACAAAATGATACAACCCCTTGAGATCAATGACCAAAGCTTAAAATTGCAAGCTCACTTAAGAGGTTGCAAGATCAAGTTAAGGTAGAGAGCTCAAGGGGGAAGCTAAGCATAAGAATGATACAAAAATAACCCTCATCTTCATTTAACATCCACTCAAAAGCTCTCACAACAATTTAATGGAGGAAAGATGAAGAAGAAGAAGAAGTAAACTAAAAACTAACAAAAAGTGGGCATAAGAATGAACATCTTTGGCTTGGCAAGTTCTGGGATATTTATAGGCAGGAAACAAAGAACCTAGGGCAACATTCTGGCACTACATGCAATTACCAAACAGCCCCTGAAACATTGTCCACTAACAAGCCTATACGGTCGCGGATCCGCGGCCTAAGCATGCTTATGCCGCGGAACCGCGGCCATAAAAAGGGGTTTTGCCTTCAAGTACTGTTCTGTTCCCTGGTTTTCTGTACTCTTTAGTGTGGTATATGTTGTTTCTCAGAATCTCTTCACACTTCTTCCAGAATTTCAGTAGATCAAAAGGTGATATGATGTGGATCTTTTGCCATGATTTCCTCGAGCTCCGCGTAGATATGTTTGATCTTGTGTTGACATTGAGCTTTGTGCATGAAAATGACAACGATTTGCCATTTTGGCCCTTAAACCAGTGTGTGGAAACATACGTATAGAGAGCGGAGACCCGTGCTTTATCTGTGGTTGGCAGTAATCCGAAATTTTTCGTACTTTTCCATGAATTTCACTATTTAGAGCTGAGAACCAGTATCCTGCAAATATATAGCAAACACTGATTAAAAGCACCTGCCTATAAACAAATGAGCGTAAGAATGCGCGGTATAAAATGCAATATTCTGGTATGAACAAATACCCCCAAACTTAACTTTTGCTCGTCCCGAGCAAAACCAATTATTCACAAAAAAGTCCTAACCGCACTTTCGCATGGAACGCGATTGCACTGAGCACGTGCAACAAGTCGTTAAACCTCTAGGTGTCCCTAGTAGGAGGAGTGTTGTCTCCTGAGGGTTTTCAGCGGATTACACCCACAAAATCCCGTCAATCTAGTGTCATAAGTTAACATCGATTCTACTCCTACAGATTAGTATTTACGTTAGAAACTCTATCATCCTAAGTTAGAAATATCCAACCCTTATTTTTCACACATCCTATCTATTTAACCTTAGATCCTATACGTTCCAAAAAAGTTTAAAAAGATATTGGTATCTCCTGAGTTTTCCTTCTTCAAGTGTGGTCTTAAATCAGGGATTTTTATCAACTTTACAGAAAACATAAATCTTATTCTTTATTTCTATCTCTTATCCAAACATCGATTGTATACCCCTACGTGTGTGTGTATTTGCACCCCAACACTCAAGAATTCAATTCAAGCTATAATACCCTTGCCCTAATACCTAATACTACTATTTTTCATTAAGGATAGACGGATTTGCTCACACACCTTTGATGCGACTATTAATATTTCTTGAGGCACTAACGGCCGATTACTGAATGTGTGCAATTTAAAACGTAAATAGCAGTTTCCAGGTCTTGACTTTATTCTATTTTTCTTTTTCTTTTTCTTTTTCTTTTTCAATACCGGATATATTTTTCAATATGCTCTTTTGGTGTTTAGCTTTAAATACCATTTTTTTCTTTCATACTAGGCTTTCAAGCAAGAGTATTTCTAGGTATCCTCTACTATCCCAAGTTTCAAGGTGCGTGTAAGTGCAGTTTGTAGGGTATATACATTCTAAATTTGAACTCAAGAAAAGAAACTATTTTTCAGACTTATCTTTCAGTAAATCTTCAATACTTTCCCTTCATCTTGACCTAACTCAAGTACTGAACTCAAGATTACCTATTTCTCAAAAAAAACTGTAAGGACGTATACTTACCAAAGTTAGACAGAATGAGGGTTATTTTTAGGATTTTCAATTCCTAAGCCCAGAATTTAGTTATTTCTAACATATCAACTAAACTTTCAGAATAAAAATCTAAGTTACCCTATTAGCTAACTTGACGACAAAGTTTTTATATTTTTGGAAAATTTTCGATTTTTGTAGGTTTTTAATAATGTATGCAAATGAAGAATAAACAAATGAATTCGAAGGAAGAAAGCTTACCGAGCACTCCCCCAAACTTAAACTTGATAGTGCCATCACTGTCAGGCTAAACCAAGGGGGTCAAAATTGTCGGCGCTCCCAAAAAAATATTATTTTTTTATATACAAAACAAAAATATATACACAAAAAGGTTCCCCCCCAAACTTAAGTAAAACAGTGTTGAAGTTCAGGAATAAGGGGGAAAGAGAACAGTATCAAGCTATACAAGGCCTTACACAGGCAAAAAGTGAGCACCAACCATTCAAAGATTTTATCGCTATAATGTACAGGTTGGTGGAAGAAGGCGTAGAGAAAAGAGAGGGAGAATACACGAGATCGTATGGAGATATGGGTGGTATACGGTCTAGGTATATAAGAAGAAGAATGGCGGAAGGGAGAAAGAAGTGGAATACGAACTTGAGGGTGGAAATGGATTGAATAAATTAGTACACTCTGTAATGATCGATGTGAAAAGATGGATTGTACTAATCTATCAATATGGCGAGAAATTGGGTCAAATCCCTCAAGATTCGTGAGAAACCATGGGTACGTCGAACTTGGTAAACCAGACATAGGAAGTGAAAATGATACGTTTTTTTGCAATGACGGAACGATGGAAAGGATGGGGGGAAGTGATTGAGGAAGGGTATCGGTTAAGGGTTCTGGAGGGTGTACACAGTCAATGACAGGGACAGGATGAATTGGAAAATCTGACTCATCAAGCAAAACTTGTTCATCCTCAAAATATCCTCAAAATTTTCCTCAAAATTCAGCACATCCATGCATTTATCCTCAAAATCCAGACGCATATATGGTTCGGGAAAAACATTTAATGACTCGGGATGATAAATTGGTGAGAAAAACTCAGCCAAATCTGCGGGTTCATCATCCAAAATATTCCCAGCGTCAATATCCTCAATCAAGTGAAAATCTATATTCTCAGACACCTCAACAAAAGCATGGATATTAATCAATTCCGGTTCTAGAGTGGAGGTATAGAGGTCAAAAGGATTGGGTGTGGTTTCACTCGAAAAGGACCCTTCACAATCGGGCAAATCAAACACTACAAAGTCACACAACTCATTATCTGTTCTATCTTTAATCAATGAATCGTTTGGAACACTAGATAGACATTCAAAACCGGAGTTGTGGGATTCAAGTTGAAATGGGTAGGCTTGATTCGGAAGGGGGTACAACTCACTCTCTCCACTCAAATTCTGAACCTGTCCTACCGCCTCTTCATACATTGGAAAATTTGGTGCTGGTTGGAAACTAACTACCGGGTCACTAGGTTGTAGGGCGGCCATGGATGCATTCAAATCTATCATCTGTTGGTGCGGCGCTACCCGAAAGTTTTTCAAAGACTGTTCCAGACTAGACATGTGTTGTGAAGAGGTTTCAGTAAAAGATTCGAAGTTGTTTGGATCCTGAAAACTCCCAAATGGTGATTCAGAAGCAATGTCTAGGGAAGGTGCAAAAGTCGAATAGGACTGGTAGGAATTGAATGGCTGGACAGGAGCAGGATCAACATTTGGATAAGAAGGTGAATGGAATTGTTGATCCCAAGAATCTGTGGTGGTGAAAGGAGTGAAAGATCGGCTACAAGATTGTTCAATATGTTCAGCGACGGACAAAGGACGACTTGCAAAAGGGGTATCAACATTAGAGGGTGGGGGAGGTTGAAAAGGTTGATACAAAGTGGATTGCGGAGGGCAAGTGTTTGTCCTAGACGCGCCTATCCGATCTTTCAAAGATATTTTGGGCATGGAGGGATCGTTTGACGTTCGGCCAAAGCAAGAACCGTAAGAAGTAATGTCTGGTTGTGGGTACCAAAGTTCGGCAAGAGTTTTGCGAGGTGGGGTACCGATGATATGAAGAGAGAAAGAAAGAAAGTCAGAGAAAAGGAGGGGAAAAAGAATGTGATTTTTTAATTTTTTTTTTAGTTTTTAACAAAAGAATGAAATATACACACAAAAAGAATCCGGACAAAAACAATCCCGACACAAAAATTCCACACACCTAATCGTTCTAGGGTTCACCTAGGTCAACTAGACCTTCTCCAGAACTTGATTTTCGAAGTAAAACTGTGTCGAGAAACGGGCTTAAGATACACTGATCACGAGGCCAGATAAGTGCAGAGATAAAGGGAGGTTTTCCGACGCTTTCGCGAAGGTCCTTAATTAAATAACCCTTTCTCTTTTGGCGGTTTCGCCGTTAACACTTTCCTAGACACCCCGTAAACAATGTACCGTTAAGCGAGATTCTAAACACAGTTAACTTCTCCTAGTGAGCGCGAAGTCCTTAAGGCTTAAGGTCTAGTTTCTTTTAAAGTTTGTGCGGGTAAACGTTATGCTCAAGTTCTTGATTTGTGGGCCACGGAAAAGGTGATGAAATCCTTTACCGTATGTTGTAGGGTTCGCTTGCCCTTAAGTCCGTATTAATGTATGCAATGCGCAATTCAATAAAAATTCTATAAATAATCAAACAATAGTTTTTTTAGTTTAAGCACGACACTGCAACAAATACGGGTTAGTCAATTTTTAGCGTTTGCTAGCGAACTTGCAAAGAATCCTGCAAAGAATAGTATATTGGATGCGTCGGATTTAAGAAGAAGGTGTTTAAGAAATACGTACCATTAAGTTATTGGGTTAGGAAAAGCCCCCGTTGAATCAAATCCGGGAAGCTTGAAAAGTTCGCTTGCGCGGGTCAAACTACCCGGATCTTTGGCACTGTACTTTGCAATCACCTTAGCCTTGAACGTACACTTTTCTCCCCACAATCGCAGTTCGCAAATCCGCAAAAATCTGCAGAAAATACAGTATAGTGGAATTCACAGAGAAGATAAAAGAAAAGACAAAGGGGTGGAGAAAAAAATTGGGCACAGAGGCCTCAATGGGACCGCGGAACCGCCGCGCAAAGCACCTTTTGACCGTGGTTCCGTTGTAAAAATGTTGACTTGGGGATTTGTCTTTGGTCAACGAACTCCACTTCTTCTCTTTTCTAAAATAAAAACCTCTGTTTTCTTTTTGGATTACTGTACTTGCTCCAGATTAGCCTGCACACTTGCTCACAAAAATTATTCAAAAAAATAACAAAAAGATTTTATTTTTTTATTTATAAATATATACAAAAAGAATATTAACCCGAATAACAAGAAAGAAAATACGCTACCATCTCCCCGGCAGCGGCGCCATTCGATCGCACGCTTTTGGCGTGTCGAATGTTCAAAGTTCTAAAATTATAACCGCGATCAGGATGGTGTCGCTTCGCAGCTAGCCGGTTGAGCACGGGTCGATCCACAAGGAGATGGTTGTATGTCCGTTCGAGTTTTAGACGAGTCAATAAAGAATGTGTATATGTTTGTTCAATTCTATCCTAAGTGTTATATGCAAGTATAAACTTGTTAAGAAAAAGATACGAAAGTGTAAGCTAATGAAATCCGCACTCAAAACCTTTGAGCCAGGTCTTGACCAATTGAAGCTAGAGCAATTGGAAACAACGTGGATTAGGGTACTTAAGCACGGTATTCGTGGAATCCGTCTTATTGACCCTTGTCCTTCCGTTCTTGTCTCTTGCTTTTGCCTCCGGCCAAACCGAACGCAACCGGTCGCAGTTAGGAATCACCGTTTCCTTGGTAAGGTAGGGTGCCTAACGGAGCGCTTGCGTAACGTTTGGACGGAGTTCAAAGGAAAATAACGGGAAAAGGAAATGAGTAAAGAAACATTAACATATAATATTGTATTTATTCTTAACAACAACATATTAACAACCATTTACAAAACGAACCAAAAAGAGCAAAAGAAAAGATAAACAAAGCAAAGAAAAGATTACAAGCAGTTAATTAAAAGTGCATGGAATTTAAGTGCATGAAATTAAATGAGCAAGAAATGAAACTAGGAACCATAGAACCCAAAACAAGACATGAGTTCAATAACCAAATCTTAAACTTGCAAGCTCAATTAAGAGGTTGCAAGATCAAGAAAAGGAAAAGAACTCATGGAGAATGAAGCACAAAAGAGAGAACAAAATGATACAAGCCCTTGAGATCAATGACCAAAGCTTAAACTTGCAAGCTCACTTAAGAAGTTGCAAGATCAAGTTACGGTAGAGAGCTCAAAGGGGAAGCTAAGCATAAGAATGATACAAAAATAACCCTCATATTCATATAACATCCACTCAAAAGCTCTCACAACAATTTAATGGAGGAAAGATGAAGAAGAAGAAGTAAACTAAAAACTAACAAAAAGTGGGCATAATAATGAACATCTTTGGCTTGGCAAGTTCTGGGATATTTATAGGCAGGAAACAGAGAACCTAGGGCAACATTCTGGCACTACATGCAATTACCAAACAGCCCCTGAAACATTGTCCACTGACAAGCCTATACGGTCGCGGATCCGCGGCCTAAGCATGCTTATGCCGCGGAACCGCGGCCATAAAGAGGGGTTGTGCCTTCAAGTTTTGTCGTGTTCCCTAGTTTTCTGTACTCTTCAGTATGGTATATATTGTTTCTCAAAATCTCTTCACACTTCTTCCAGAATTTCAGTAGATCAAAAGGTGATGTGATGTGGATCTTTTGCCATGATTTCCTCGAGCTCTGCGTAGATATGTTGGATCTTGTGTTGAAATTGAGCTTTGTGCATGAAAATGACATCGATTTGCCATTTTGTCCCTTAAACTGGTGTGTGGCAACATACGGATAGAGAGTGGAGACCCGTGTTTTATCTATGGTTGGCAGTAATCCGGAATTTGTCGTACTTTTCCATGAATTTCACTGTTTGGAGCTGAGAACCAGTATCCTGCAAATATGTAGCTAACACTGATTAAAAGCACCTACCTATAAACAAACGAGCGTAAGAATGGGCGGTATAAAATGCAATATTCTGGTATAAACAACCCCCGTTTCGACACGTGCACAGTATTGCTTAACTCTATAGGTGCGGGTAAACGAGCCGCAAATTACTAAACATAAGAATAACCCTCATCTTCATTTAACATCCACTCAAAAGCTCTCACAACAATTTAATGGAGGAAAGATGAAGAAGAAGAAGAAGAAGAAGTAAACTAAAAACTAACAAAAAGTGGGCATAAGAATGAACATCTTTGGCATGGCAAGTTCTGGGATATTTATAGGCAGGAAACAGAGAACCTAGGGCAACATTCTGGCACTACATGGAATTCCCAAACAGCCCCTGAAACATTGTCCACTGACAAGCCTATACGGCCGCAGATCCGCGGCCTAAGCATGCTTATGCCGCGGAACCGTGGCCATAAAGATGGGTTGTGCCTTCAAGTTTTGTCGTGTTCCTTGGTTTTCTGTACTTTTCAGAGTGGTATATGTTGTTTCTCAGAATCTCTTCACACTTCTTCCAGAATTTCAGTAGATCAAAAGGTGATGTGATGTGGATCTTTTGCCATGAATTCCTCGAGCTCCGCGTAGATATGTTGGATCTTGTGTTGACATTGAGCTTTGTGCATGAAAATAACATCGATTTGCCATTTTGTCCCTTAAACTGGTGTGCGGCAACATACAGATAGAGAGCGGAGACCCGTGTTTTATCTGTGGTTGGCAGTAATCCGGAATTTGTCGTACTTTTCCATGAATTTCGCTGTTTAGAGCTGAGAACCAGTATCCTGCAAATATGTAGCAAACACTGATTAAAAGCACCTGCCTATAAACAAACGAGCGTAAGAATGGGCGGTATAAAATGCAATATTCTGGTATGAACAAATACCCCCAAACTTAACTTTTGCTCGTCCCGAGCAAAACCAATTATTCACAAAAAAGTCCTAACCGCACTTTCGCAGGGAACGCGATTGCAGTGAGCACGTGCAACAAGCCGTTAAACCTCTAGGTGTCCCTAGTAGGAGGAGTGTTGTCTCCTGAGGGTTTCAGCGGATTACACCCACAAAATCCCATCAAGCTAGTGTCATAAGTTAACATCGATTCTACTCCTACAGATTAGTATTTACGTTAGAAACTCTATCATCCTAAGTTAGAAATATCCAACCCTTATGTTTCACACATCCTATCTATTTTACCTTAGATCCTATACGTTCCAAAAAAGTTTAGAAAGATATTGATATCTTCCGAGTTTTCCATCTTCAAGTGTGGTCTTAAATCAGGGATTTTTATCAACTTTATAGAAAACATAAGTCTTATTCTTTATTTCTATCACTTATCCAAACATCGATTGTATACCCCTACGTGTGTGTGTATTTGCACCCCTACACTCAAGAATTCAATTCATGCTAAATACCCTTTTCCTAATACCTAATACTACTTCTTTTCATTAAGGATGGACGGATTTGCTCACACACCTTTCATGCGACTATTAATGCTTCTTGAAGCACTAACGGCCGATTACTGAATGTGTAAACTTTAAAGCGTAAATAGCAGTTTCCAAGTCTTGACTTTACTCTATTTTTCTTTTTCTTTTTCTTTTTCTTTTTCAAGACCGGATATATTTTTCAATATGCTCTTTTGGTGTTTAGCGTTAAATACCGTTTTTTCTTTCATACTAGGCTTTCAGGCAAGAGCATTTCTAGGTATCCTCTAATATCCCAAGTTTCAAGGTGTGTGTAAGTGCAGTTTATAGGGTATATACTTTCTAAATTTGAACTCAAGAAAAGAAACTATTTTTCAGGCTTATCTTTCAGTAAAGCTTCGATACTTTCCCTTCATCTTGACCTAACTTAAGAACTGAACTCAAGATTACCTATTTCTCAAAAAAAAAACTGTAAGGACGTATACTTACCAAAGTTAGACAGAATGAGGGTTATTTTTAGGATTTTCAATTCCTAAGCCTAGAATTTAGTTATTTCTAACATATCAACTAAACTTTCAGAATAAAAATCTAAGTTACCCTATTAGTTAACTTGACGACAAAATTTTTTTATTTTTTGAAAATTTTCGATTTTTGTTGGTTTTTAATAATGTATGCAAATGCAGAATATACAAATGAATGCGAAGGAAGAAAGCTTACCGAGCACACCCCCAAACTTAATCTTGACAGTGCCCTCACTGTCAGGCTACACCAAGAGGGTCAAAATTGTCGGCGCTTCATAAAAAAATATTTTTTTAATATACAAAACAAAAAAACAAACCAAAAAAATATACACAAAAAGGTTCCCCCCAAACTTAAGTAAAACTGTGTTGAAGTTCAGGAATAGGGGGGAGAGAGAACAGTATCAAGCTATACAAGGCCTTACACAGGCAAAAAGTGAGCACCAACCATTCAAAGATTTTATCGCTATAATGTACAGGTTGGTGGAAGAAGGCGTAGAGAAAAGAGAGGGAGAATACGCGAGATCGTATGGAGATAAGGGTGGTATACGGTCTAGGTATATAAGAAGAAGATTGGCGGAAGGGAGAAGGAAGTGGAATACGAACTTGAGGGTGGAAATTGATTGAATAAATTAGTACAATCTGTAATGATCGATGTGAAAAGATGGATTGTACTAATCTATCAATATGGGGAGAAATTGGGTCAAATCCCTCAAGATTCATGAGAAACCAAGGGTACGCCGAACTTGGTAAACCAGAAACAGGAAGTGAAAATGATATGGTTTCTTGCAATGTCGTAATGATGGAAAGGATGGGGGGAAGTGATTGAGGAAGGGTATCTGTTAAGGGTTCTGGAGGGTGTACACGGTCAATGACAGGGACAGGATGAAATGGAAAATCCGACTCATCAAGCAAAACTGGTTCATCCTCAAAAATATGCTCAAAATTTTCCTCAAAATTCAGCACATCCTGCATTTATCCTCAAAATCCAGACGCATATATGGTTCGGGAAAAACTTTTAATGACTCGGGATGATGAATTGGAGAGAAAAACTCAGCCAAATCTGCAGGTTCATCATCCAAAATATTCCCAGCGTCAATATCCTCAATCAAGTGAAAATCTATATTCTCAGACACCTCAACAAAAGCGTGGATATTAATCAATTCAGGTTCTAGAGTGGAGGTGTAGAGGTCAAAAGGATTGGGTGTGGTTTCACTTGAAAAGGACCCTTCACAATCGGGCAAATCAAACACTACAAAGTCACATAACTCATTATCTGTTCTATCATTAATCAATGAATTGTTTGGAACACTAGATAGACAATCAAAACCGGAGTTGTGGGATTCAAGTTGAAATGGGTAGGCTTGATTCGGAAGAGGGTACAGCTCACTCTCTCCACTCAAATTCTCAACCTGTCCTACCGCCTCTTCATACATTGGAAAATTTGGAGCTGGTTGGAAACTAGCTACCGGGTCACTAGGTTGTATGAGGGCGGCCATGGACGCATTCAAATCTATCATCTGTTGGTGCGAGGCTACCCGAAAGTTTTCCAAAGACTGTTCCAGACTAGACATGGGTTGTGAAGAGGTTTCAGTAAAAAATTCAAAGTTGTTTGGATACTGAAAACTCCCAAATGGCGATTCAGAAGCAATGTCTAGGGAAGGTGCAAAAGTCGGATAGGACTGGTTGGAATTGAATGGCTGGACAGGAGCAGGATCAACATTTGGATAAGAAGGTGAATGGTATTGTTGATCCCAAGAATCTGTGGTGGTGAAAGGAGTGAAAGATCGGCTACAAGATTGTTCAATATGTTCAGCGACGGACAAAGGACGACTTGCAAAAGGGGTATCAACATAAGAGGGTGGGGGAGGTTGAAAAGGTTGATACAAAGTGGATTACGGAGGGCAAGTGTTTGTCCTAGACGCGTCTATCCGATCTTTCAAAGATATTTTGGGCATGGAGGGATCGTTCGACGTTCGGCCAAAGCAAGAACCGTAAGAAGTAATGTCTGGTTGTGGGTACCAAAGTTCGGCAAGAGTTTTGCGAGGTGGGTTACCCATGATATGAAGAGAGAAAGAAAGAAAGGAGGGGAAAAAGAATGTGATTTTTTTTTAACAAAAGAATGAAATATACACACAAAAAGAATCTGGAAAAAAACAATCACGACACAAAAATTCCACACACCTAATCGTTCTAGGGTTCACCTAGGTCAACTAGACCTGCTCCAGAACTTGATTTTCGAAGTAAAACTGTGTCGAGAAACGGGCTTAAGATACACTGATCACGAGGCCAGGTAAGTGCAGAGATAAGGGGAGGTTTTCCGACGCTTTCGCGAAGGTCCTTAATTAAATAACCCTTTCTCTTTTGGCGGTTTCGCCATTAACACTTTCCTAGACACCCCGTAAACAATATACCGTTAAGCGAGGTTCTAAACACAGTTAACTTCTCCTAGTGAGTGCGAAGTCCTTAAGGCTTAAGGTCTAGTTTCTTTTAAAGTTTGTGCGGGTAAACGTTATGCTCAAGTTTGTGATTTGTGGGCCACGGAAAAGGAGATGAAATCCTTTACCGTATATTGTGGAGTTCGCTTGCCCTTAAGTCCGTATTAATGTATGTAATGCGCAATTCAATAAAAATTATATAAAGATTCAAACAATCATTTTTTTAGTTTAAGCACGGCACTGCAACAAATACGGGTTAGTCAATTTTTAGCGTTTGCTAGCGAACTTGCAAAGAATCCTGCAAAGAATAGTATATTGGATGCGTCGGATTTGAGAAGAAGGTGTTTAAGAAATACGTACCATTAAGTTTTTGGGTTAGGAAAACCCCCCGTTGAATCAAATTCGGGAAGCTTGAAAAGTTCGCTTGCGCGGGTCAAACTACCCGGATCTTTGGCACTGTACTTTGCAATCACCTTAGTCTTGAACGTACACTTTGCTCCCCACAATCCCAGTTCGTAAATCCGCAAAAATCTGCAGAAAATACAGTATAGTGGAATTCACAAAGAAGATAAAAGAAAAGACAAAGGGGTGGAGAAAAAAAATTGGGCACAGAGGCCTCAATGGGACCGCGGAACCGCCGCGCAAGGCACCTTTTGACCGCGGTTCCGCGGTAAAAATGTTGACTTGGGGATTTGTCTTTGGTCAACGAACTCCACTTCTTCTCTTTTCCAAAATAAAACCTATGTTTTCTTTTTGGATTACTGTACTTTCTCCAGATTAGCTTGCACACTTGCTCACAAAAATTATTCAAAAAAACAACAAAAAGATTTTATTTTTTTATTTATAAATATATACAAAAAGAATATTAACCCGAATAACTAGAAAGAAAATACGCTACCATCTCCCCGGCAGCGGCGCCATTTGATCGCACGCTTTTGGCGTGTCGGATGTTCAAAGTTCTAAAGTTATAACCGCGATCAGGACGGTGTCGCTTCGCAGCTAGCCGGTTGAGCACGGGTCGATCCACAAGGAGATGGTTGTATGTCCGTTCGAGTTTTAGACGAGTCAATAAAGAATGTGTATATGTTTGTTCAATTCTATCCTAAGTGTTATATGCAAGTATAAAGTTGTAAAGAAAAAGATACGAAAATGTAAGTTAAAGAAATCCGCACTCAAAACCTTTGAGCCGAGTCTTGACCAATTGAAGCTAGAGCAATTAGCAACAACGTGGATTAGGGTACTTAAGTACGGTATTCGTGGAATCCGGCTTATTGACCCTTTTCCTTCCGTTCTTGTCTCTTGCTTTTGCCTCCGGCCAAACCGAACGCAATCGGTCGCGGTTAGGAATCACCGTTACCTTGGTAGGATAGGGTGCCTATCGGAACGCTTGCGTAACGTTTGGGCGGAGTTCAAAGTAAAATAACGGGAAAAGGAAATGAGCAAAGAAACATTAACATACAATATTGTTTTTATTCTTAACAACAACATATTAACAACCATTCACAAAACGAACCAAAAAGAGCAAAAGAAAAGATAAACAAAGAAAAGAAAAGATTACAAGCAAGTAATTAAAAGTGCATGGAATTTAAGTGCATGAAATTAAATGAGCAAGAAATGAAACTAGGAACCATAGAACCCAAAACAAGACATGAGTTCAATAACCAAATCTTAAACTTGCAAGCTCAATTATGAGGTTGCAAGATCAAGAAAAGGAAAAGAACTCATGGAGAATGAAGCACAAAAGAGAGAACAAAATGATACAACCCCTTGAGATCAATGACCAAAGCTTAAACTTGCAAGCTCACTTAAGAAGTTGCAAGATCAAGTTAAGGTAGAGAGCTCAAGGGGGAAGCTAAGCATAAGAATGATACAAAAATAACCCCCATCTTCATATAACATCCACTCAAAAGCTCTCACATCAATTTAAAGGAGGAAAGATGAAGAAGAAGAAGTAAACTAAAAACTAACAAAAAGTGGGCATAAGAATGAACATCTTTGGCTTGGCAAGTTCTGGGATATTTATAGGCAGGAAACAGAGAACCTAGGGCAACATTCTGGCACTACATGCAATTACCAAACAGCCCCTGAAACATTGTCCACTAACAAGCCTATACGGCCGCGGATCTGCGGCCTAAGCTTGCTTATGCCGCGGAACCGCGGCCATAAAGAGGGGTTGTTCCTTCAAGTTTTGTCGTGTTCCCTGGTTTTCTGTACTCTTCAGTGTGGTATATGTTGTTTCTCAGAATCTCTTCATACTTCTTCCAGAATTTCAGTAGATCAAAAGGTGATGTGATGTGGATCTTTTGCCATGATTTCCTCGAGCTCCGTGTAGATATGTTGGATCTTGTGTTGACATTGAGCTTTATGCATGAAAATGACATCGATTTGCCATTTTGTCCCTTAAACTGGTGTGTGGCAACATACAGATAGAGAGCGGAGACCCGTGTTTTATCTGTGGTTGGCAGTAATCCGGAATTTGTCGTACTTTTCCATGAATTTCACTGTTTCGAGCTGAGAACTAGTATCCTGCAAATATGTAGCAAACACTAATTAAAAGCACCTACCTATAAACAAACGAGCGTAAGAATGGACGGTATAAACTGCAATATTCTGGTATGAACAACCCTCGTTTCGACCTGTGCGCAGTATTGCTTAACTCTATAGGTGCGGGTAAACGAGCCGCAAATTACCCTTGTCCCATGCTGGTTACACAATTATGTCGATATTTCCTCCCCGTGGAGGAGTTCGAATTTTATATGCATGGAGGCATACCTGTCAGGCCTCTTATTGAGGGCGTTACTACGTCCTATTCATGATTGACAGATGTATGGTCGAGGACTGAAACGGCTGAGCACGTGCCCGCCCGCACACCTAGCTCTAGCTCGGCCGCGAGCGAATGAGAAATGACCCCTCTAGAACATGCACAGTTAATGCGGAGAGCTGTGAGGGGCATAGAGGAGTTGAGGGAGATATCGAGGGCGCATGACCAGCGGTTGACGGAGGTAGAGCAGGGGATTCGAACCCTGCTGGCTAGGGAGGAGCGTTCACGTTCATGCTCGAGATCGCGGCGTGGGGCCGAGCAGTGAGGGCACTTCTTTGGATAAGTTTGGGGGAGTTGGTGGTTGTATATAGTTATCTTTTGCATTGCATACTTATTTTTTAAAAAATTTGTATATATTTTTTCTTTTGCATGTTTAAATTTTGCATTGCATCCTTATATAAAAATCATAAAAATTGAAAAAATTGAAAATAGAAAAAAATAGAAAAATAGAAAAATCAAATAAAAACTGAAAAATTTAAAAAATTAAAACATTCAATTTTTGCCTCAATTGACTTGAGTTTGACAAATATGTTAACTAGCTAGGAACAACTAGATCTTAGACTTAGTAAATTAAAAATCCTAAAAATAACCTTTCTTAAAATTTAACTGCAGAAAGTATATGTCTTTGTAGTTCATTTAGAAATAGGCAAATTTCGAGTTGACTTCTTGGGCTAAGTTAAAATAAGGGAAAAGTATTGATATTTTTATTAAATTATAAGTTTGAAAAATAATTCCTATGCTTATGTCTAAATTCTGAAAATATATACCCTACAAATTGCACAAACACGAACCTTGAAACTTGGAATAGTAGAAGAGACCTTGAAATGTTCTCGTTTAAAGTCCTTAGTATGAAGGAAAATAATAATAAAAAATACAAGTGTGAATAAAGAGATAAAAAAAAAATTAACACTGGTTTTTGTAATTACATAAGGCTGCATAAATAGAAAAAAATATTTAGCGAGGGTGCTTTATAACCTAGTGCGTTAGGCCAACTGGTTTGGGAGTCACTGCTATAAGCCTTAGGTATTACAAGACTAGGAATTACGCCTTAATGTGCAAATACATTTTGTAATCGGTCATTAGTACCTCAAGAAATATTAACGGTCGCATGAAGGATGTGTGAGCAATTTCATCTAAAAATTCACCAATTAAAAAGTACTTTGGACGGTGGACAAGAGTATAATAGCTTGATTTGAATTTCCAAGTGTAGGGGTGATGTATACACACACGTAAAGGTATGTGATTGGGGTTTAGATAAGAGATAGGAATGAAAAATATGACTTATATCTTTAATAGAGATGATAAAAATTCCTAAGTTGAGATAGAACCCTGGAAGGAAAACTTAAAAGATGCTAAAAGCTAAATAAATTTACAGAACATATACAATCTTAAGTTAAATGATAAGGAAGCGTGAAAAATATGGGTTGATAATTTCTGAGTTGAAGATAATAGAATTTCTTGCTAGGACACTGAATTGAAGAATAAAAGTCAATAAGCCAAATTGATAGGATTTTGTGAGTAGTATCCGCTGAAAACTCTCAGGAGACAACACTCCTCCTACTAGGGACACCTAGAGTTTTAACGGGTTGTTGCACGAGCTTAGTGCAATCGCGATTCCCTGCGAAACAGAGGTTAGGTCTTTTTTTCGAGAATAAAACTAGTTTTGCTCGAGGACGAGCAAAAGATAAGTTTGGGGGTATTTGTTCATATCATAATTTTGCATTATTATATTCCCCATTCTTATTCACTTTACAAATAAATAGGTGATTTTGATCCATGTCTGCTACATAGTTGCAGGTTACAGGTTCTCGGAACAAAACAGTGAAAATGATGAAAAGACACTACAAAAGTGAGACTAAGACCAACAAATAGAAGAATCTTTATCATGCCTACAGTTTGAAGAACAAACGAAGATCAATGGACAATTTCACAAAGCACAAAGGCAACGCAAGGTTCAAGACTTCGACACGAAGCAAACGGTAAAGTCCAGGACATTATTAACTGTGGAAATCTGGAAGAGAACTAAAAGACATTCTGAGAAACCAAGTGAAGAAACAAGAAGAAAAATGTAACCAAAAGCAGCCCAGAGAAACTCAGCCAACAAGACCACTATATGGCTACGGATCCGCGGCCAAACAGGGCTTTTGGCCACGGTTCCGCTGCCATGGGAAGCGCGTGTCGGTGAAAATTCGGATGTTGGTAGCGGTGCGTTGACTAGTTTTCTTAGGGGTAAAATTGTAAATGCAGATGTGAATCGAATGTAACCCTAGGGTTTCTATGATCTATAAATAGAAACCCTAAACCTCACTTTGCGGTATGCCACTTTTTATTCATCTATTCAGAATTTTAATTCAGTGTAAATGTTTGAAAAGAGCCATCAAATAAAGTAAGATTTTTATTTCTATGCCCTAGTTCTTAAATTATTATCTTCCCTTGTTAATTAGTTTAGCACTTTTAATTATTTGCCGTAGATAAACAATGTCTTTTATCAATCCCTTAATGAGTGAGTAGTTCCTCACTTGTTAGGGTTAGGAATAGGAAAGGTTTGAGAGATGAAAATCTTTCACCCTTTTCTTGCCAGTCATATATTTTAATAAGGACTCCATGCATACATACACACACCGCTCTCTACGGCACCCTATCCCAAGCGGTAACGGTGATACCGTAGTTTTAAAGACCGGTTGTATATGTTTTCCATGGAGGTTAGGTAAGAATTAGGAAAGGAAGGACAAGAACCTAGAGGAAGAAACCTAGTTTCATCCCGATGGCACTAATCCACTTTTTTAATTATTACCATAACACCTATTAGATCTAAATTAAGGCATTGAAAGCGGTGAGGAATATTGACTTTCCAAGCTTAACCTAAACCTAACCCTAGCAAGGTTTTAAACGTAGTCTAGATCAACCTTACTTTTTAGTGATAATCAATACAACACCGTTTGGAATTAACTCGTTAGAACAAATTGAGAATACGCAAAATCCCTGTGGACCGACCCGTACTCACCGGCTAGCTACCAAGCGACGCCGTTCTTGATTGCGGTAAAATAATTATTTGATCACAAAACTTCACACAAATCAGCGATCTCACCCCCAATACCGGGAGAGACGAATCCCCTGTCGATCCGCTCACTGCCTCCATGTGGCTCGGGACTGTACCCAACTAAAACCTGTTTGCACGACTCCTTTGAGCCGTGGTAGGTAAGTAATCAAAGCACAGTGGGAACTAACACGAGACAAATGACGATCTCAGGTCGATGGACTAACCTGTACACATGTCACCAGGGAACTGCTATCTGACGATAGGTATAATACCAACTAGCATGTTCCCGGCGAGTCTGTTCGGTGTACTCATAACCCAATGAGCACCTGTATATGTCTTAGATGAACCAACTGACACCAATGGCTTATGAGACCAGCCACCGCCTCTCGTCGGGGTCTCGATCCGTATACACTAGTCTACTCTCGGAGTATCGATGCCCAGTCTCGAAACGCCCACGACTAGGGACACTTTAAGGATGTGCTTATAGACCCCAGCTCCCATGTATATGATCGCCATCATACTACTGGCAGTCAAAAAAGAATCCTATGGGCTCTATCAACGTGTAATAGTGATCTGTAATATCACATGAATTATGTACACGATGATAAAGACAAACCAGATAGCATACTATCATCTCGAGTAAGACTGTTCTACCGGTATAGGTCATCCCTCAATCATTGTAATCACGTGCCAGCGATCTAAGAATTGACTTTGAAGGCACTATATCCAATAGCCAGAGACTTGATAAGTACACAGAGGCGTCGGATATTGTTAGTTGTATGTATGCCCTAGAGGCCAGTATTGTACAGATGATGTATATTATATTGGATGCTTGGACATATATAGAGAGGACTTTCTTGCTAGATATGATAGTATGCTATTTGGTTGCCCTTTACTTTAACATGTATACTTGTCTTTTTATACTGTCTTATCATTACATGTTGGTAAAGCCCTTAGGATGTGTACTTGACTACCTGGACTATGATGCGGATCATACTAGTGGGGACATGGTAGTCCATAAGTACATCCTTCAAGGTCTCTAGTCGTGGGTGTATCGAGACGGGGCATCGATACACCAGAGTAGACTAGCGTATACACATCTCGACCCATGAGATGGGCGATGTATGATCCCATATCCATTGGTGTTTGACATCAGAGATGGTATACGGGTGCTCAGTGGAGACTGGGTACACTGGACGGACTCGCCGAGAACTCCCAGATGGTATAATACCTTACGTCAGATGGCAGTTCTCTGGTGACACTTGTGCAGGTTAGTCTGTAGACCCGAGATCGTCATAGAGTCTTGTGTGATTCCCACTGTGCTTTGATTTCCACCTTACCACGTCCATGAGGGCGTGCAAAATGGTGGTTTTTGGGTACATTCCCGAGTCACATGGAGGCAATGAGCGATAGGAGGGGTTTCGTCTCTCCCGGTATTGGGGGTTGATGTTGCGCTGTGCTCGATTGGCCGTAACAGGGAAGTCCCTGGCCAGGGCTGATTAGAGATTTACTGGTAAGTGTTACCAGTAGTTTCTCGACCCGTTATGAGCCTCACATCGGCATGACTTATTGGTTATTGGGGTCTGACGTTTACCACCCCTAGACTTGATATGCGACATATCAGACGAGGAGACCGGACTGTACGGGATGTGTTACCGGCAGGCATTCATTGGAGTTGGAGCGGGCTTGCTTGCTGATCTTCTGATCGCTCAATACCCGGGTAGCCGTTACGTCCAGCTAGTATCGCTGACGGCTTGTGGGTGCGTTGATCAGTCGAAAATATTGTATATTTTAGCCGGCAATTTCCTTAACATTTGCATACACTTAAAAGTGTTCGGCATTCATATTCTACATATTAACAAATCTATCACAAAATATGAGATTGCATGTATTAGACTTTTAAACCAACACTTTAAAGGAAATTAACCGCATTTCATGGCATCGCATCATTTCTGTATTTGCGCAACACTTGTCTTGAGTATGTGCAGGAAATACGGAAGACAAAGCAAAAGAGCTGATCAAAAATACGCCAACTAAATCATTTCAGATCTGGTAGCAGTGCAGAAGGAATTAGACAATTATATATATCAAACAAAGGCCCAACAAACAGTCCAAGACCAAACCCAAAAGAACAAGCCCAAAGGCTCCAAGAGCGCCGCGCTTGCGCGGCATAAGAAGGCTTGCGACGCGCAAGCGCGGCGGTTATGCCACGTCAGCAGGAAATGTTTTGGCACAATTCATCTCTCTGGTCCCACAGTCCATTCTGATACTTCAAAGTCCAGAACTATATCAAAGCTACTGCCAGATCAGAAATGAAGATTAAGAAGGCTAATCCTAAATTAAGCTCCTAATTAATCCTCTTCTAGAAGCTCCTCCTAACTAATTACATCTAGAATCTTCTCCCCTAACTAACTTTTGGAGGGAAATTTGAATTTCCCCCAACAAACTTTTGGAGGGAAACTTAGAATTTGAAATCCTAGATCTAGGGTTAGTTATCTATAAATAGAGCACTAGATCTAGGGTTAAAGGCTAATCAATAATCATTCTTTAGTGAATGCTTCTACATCATCTTCTTCCACAAGTTTAGTGACAAAGCTTGTGCGAAACCCTAACCCTAATTCCACTCTAAATCCAAGATCTTGAGTACCAAATCAAGCGAGAAGCCTTCAACCTTTTAGGAGCCGAGCCGATCTTCAATCGGGCAGGTGATCCAAGCCGATCCGCGATCCACGGAGACGAGCGAAGCCAAGTCGACGATCAAGTTCCTCCTCTTGTAGTTCTTGAGTGATTGTAACGGAATTGTTGATATAAATAAAAGGTGAAATTCGTTAATCTTGCTTTCTTTTAATTCTTGCATCATGATTAGATCTCAATTTGTAATTGTTGTTCTTGTTGTGATGTTTGAGTGAAACTCCGCTCGTTAAGGAGTCGAGACGATTGTAGAATGATGATGTAACAAATATTAATACGATTTTTAAGTCCTACGAGTTTGTAAACCCTAGCAAGTTCAAGAATCGATGACCTAGTTTCGTAGCGATGCTTTCTTGATTGCGATCACTCGAAATTAGGGATCAACGATCGTTTCTTGAATTTACCAGAGGCTAGAATGTGAATGACATCGACGAAAGAACAAGGGATAAGATGAAACCCTAGTTTCACAAGAAATCCTTAATTCTCATCGATGATCATCGATCTAGTATCAATTCATCGAAGGATAAGAATACGTAATTGTAAGATTACATCACATCTATAGATCTGATCGATTCCTACGAGCCTCATTTCGATTCTTGAGATTTGGTTTGGAAAAATCAACAAACGATCAATTCTTGATTCTATCTTTTAATGCTTTCTTAGATCTAGTTTTTTCTCATTCTTGAACATCAACTACAAATCTTGAATTGTTTTGTTTTCTTTTCATTAAAGATTCAATTCATCTAATTCGAAAGACGAACGATTACACTTTCCCTGTGGACGATCCGCACTCACATACTAACTACAATCCGACACCGTAGTTGATTGCGGTCAAATAATCTTTGGTTGTGATTTCTTTACTATTTCATTCGATTTATTACAATCACAGAAATTATTACAATCAAATGGCGCCGCTGCCGGGGACTATTTGATTTGATATCACACTATCCAAATTTACAATCAATCAAAATGGCGCCGTTGCCGGGGATAGTGCGCTAATAGTTCGTATTTTGAAATTTGAGTTGAACAATTTATTCCATTATAATTTTTAGATCTAAATTCGTGCAAACACTAATACGTGTGTTGTGATTTGTTGCGAGAAAATCTGGAATCATTGGAGCTGGAGAAATTTTTTTCTGAAACAGTAAGAGAGCTGTGTAGGTGAACAGGAGCTTGTGCACAAATTTTTGTGCACTGATTCAAAATTCCGCGGCGGAAGTGCGGCAATAGGCAGCATTTGCGGCGGAAGAGCCGCGGTTCCAGCTCTTCTCTGTGCCAATTTTTCTCTGTGAGACACTTACTTTCTTATCTTCTTCTTTCTCTGCTCCAACTAATATTTTGTGCAGGATTCTTTGCAAATAAATCGCAGCGCCGCAAAAGCTAAATAAATTTGTGCGTGTTTTTGATTCTTGGTTGTTTGCATATTAATACGGAATTTAAGGGGCACGACCAAATTCAAATTAGGTGGGGATTTCATTACCCTTCCTAGGCCCCGAAAATCGCAAAACTTGCATCCGCATTTACCCTCATTAATTAAAAGAAATCTAGAGATGACTCTAAGGACCATCGCGCTCATTTAGGACAAGAGAGGGCCGTGGGTAATTCATTGTTTATCTGCGTTTTTCTTGTGGTGCCTAAGGCGAGTGTGTCTAAGGCTAGTGGTTATTAATTAGGCCCACTGTAGTGGTGGTTCCTTCCCACTTACCTGGCACTTATCCGGCCACAGGGGGACAAAGAGGCAGTGGAGGATTTATCCTGCGACTTGTCTTTTGGCAGTTAGGAGCGGTCTAGAGCTTTGACCTAGGTGACCCTTAGATTTTAGGGTTTTGTGTGTTGCATTTGTTTTGTTGCATCATATTTTTCAAAAATCCGTATCATTTTTTAAAAACAAACACCAATCACATTCATATCAATCCCCTAATTATAAATTCACGCTGCCACTTGTACTAACCCTTTTTAGTGCAAGATAGGCTGGACACGGGTGTCTAGTGCCCGTTAGTCCGCGTTTCCCTCATCGACCCAAAAGTCGGTATTTCTACATTTACCTTTCTTTTACCCACCACCACACCCACATCGATGGATCCACCTCCATCGAACTTCTTTTCCACTACTCTGCCGCCGTCCGTTGGTGCGCAGATTCCACCTCGCATCTCTCTCCAAGAGAGATGCTATCCTACACGAGGCCCACTTTCCACCTGTCTTTCCACACCACCAGCCAACAGGGAAAATTTTCAAATAAAACCCCAATACATCAACCTTTTACCAAAATTTCACGGTCTCGAGTCTGAAGACGCATACATGTTTATCACAAAATTTGAAAATGTATGCGCAATGATGGGTACTTCACAGCTTTCTGTGGATGCTTTCCGTCTTCGACTTCTCCCATTTACCTTGTGCGATTTAGCCGAGAAGTGGCTATATAACACTACCGCACATTCCATTTCAATTTGGGACGAATTCGTTAAAGCATTCCTTAAGAAATTCTACCCACATCAAAAGACAGCTCGAGTCCGTAACGAAATCTATCAATTCACCCAGCTTCCAAATGAAACATTTTCAAAATGTTTTGACCGCTTCAAGGATCTGTTAATCCAATGTCCACATCACGGCATCCCGAGATGGGAATTGTGCCGAATCATTTATGAGGGCATTACTCCTTACACAAGACAGACCCTTGAATCTATGTGTCAAGGCAACTTTATGACCAAAGATGATTGGGAAGCCTGGAAATTTCTAGAAGATTTCGCTGAAAAATCTTTACAGTGGGAGGGTGTGAGTCAATCGTCTAGGGATGGCAATGATATTTCCATAGGAATCAGAGCTGAAATTTCAGCTTTACATAAGAAATTTGACGCTATGGAAAATAAATTTTTAGCTGCCGCCCTAAGACAAATATCACTCTCCAAAACTGTATGTTGTTGTTGTTCTGATCCGTCTCACTTGACGGAAGAATGTCCGTTTCAAGGTCCTGAGCATACCAATGCATCATTTCAAAGACCTAGAAACGATCCATCTTCCTCCACATATGATCAGGGTTGGAGGAATAACCCTAACTTTGCTTGGAACCAATCCCAATTTCAAAACACGGTTCCAAACCAAAACAATTTCCAAGGGGTCCCTCCACCACAACAGCACCCACAACTTCTTTTGAGTCAGCACCCCTTCCAATCACAAAACTTTCAAAATCCGGCCAACACTTTTGCACCACATGAAAATTTTTTGCAATTGACCGGTACAGATAATACCTCTGCACTAGCACAAACCTTGGATACTTTCATGAAACAATCCATCCAAGGGACGGCAAGTTTGCAATCTTCCGTCGAGAATGTAACGAAGATCATTATCTCTCAAAATGATAACATCAAATCGATGGAAGAACAAATTGCACAACTAAAAACCGAAATGAGTGCACGAGAGAAAGGGAAACTTCCAGCTCAACCTTTACCTAATTTTGGCTATTCACATGATGTCGATGCAATCACGTTGAGATCTGGAAGAGTGCTTGACACTCACCTTGGGGAAGAGTTTGATGATACTAACAAATCAATCAATAACACCCCGGCTGAGACCTTTCCACACACTTCTTACCCCAGTTCTTCTACCCTACCATCTTCTTCCGAGCCTATTATTCATTTCCCAAAAGGCTCGCCACTACAGCCCACCTCTTTTACCCCTCCACGGACGATCCCCACTTCTATTCCGGGATCTGTTCCACACACACTTCCTTCTCCTATGATGGACCCAACGCTTATTGCTAAAGCACCTTATCCTAATCAGTTAAGGGCTAATACACTGAGTCCACATATGGAGAAGATTATGAACATTTTTAAGCAAGTAAACACCAACTTCCCTCTCCTAGATGCCATCCAACAAGTTCCGTCCTATGCGAAAACTCTTAAGAACTTGTGCACTAGGAAGAGGAAGAATCCAGTGCCTAAGAAGATTTTCATAGAAAAGACAATAGACACGGCTTTCCCCCAACAATTACCGAGGAAACGTAAGGATCCTGGATATCCTACTATTTCCGTTTCTATTGGGGAAAAACACATTAACCGTGCTCTATTAGATCTTGGCGCTAATGTTAACTTGCTTCCTTACTCAGTCTATGAGCAATTAGGGATCGGAGAGTTGAAGCCAACCAATTGCACTCTCCAGATGGCTGACCGATCAATCACCAAACCTAGGGGTGAACTGGAGGATGTGTTAATAAAAATCGGAGAATTTATATTCCCGGTAGATTTTATTGTAATTGATACACAACCTGTAGCGAACCCACGGAATCAAATTCCGGTGATTTTAGGTCGCCCCTTTTTGGCCACTTCCAATGCAATTATCAACTGTCGTAACGGTTCTATGACCCTATCTTTCGGGAATAGGTCAATAGAACTGAACATTTACAAGTTGGGAAGTGTACCCTCCGAACCTATTGCTCAGGCATGTTCTGTCGACTTAATGGATGTCGACAGCAGCGGATTTGATGATCCTCCTGATATTGATCTAGACTCTTTTCATATGTTATTGTTTGACCCAACTATGTATCATACACATACAGACTCTTCCACCGAGATGTCCGGGTCAACAATTAACACGGATTATGAAATGTTCTTAGAGTCTGAAGATCACCCCGCACTTTGTGATGACATTATTCACCGGGATATTAATGGAACTTTTGAGGAAATCTTCGCTGATGAACTCGCATTTTTGAATGACACGGGTGTTGAGATGAATCATCTCCTAATCAATGAAATTGAACCTCCACCCCTTCTTCTGAACTGTAAAAAGAATGCGAGTAATCCATCACAATCACTGCATCGTCTCTCCAATATGAGACGCACACACATTCTATTCCACCACTTAACCTTTCCCCACTTCTTCTTCCACCAACCAGAGCACTGCATTGATAAAATTTTTGAATGGTTGGTGTTAACATTTGGTCTTTGCAAAGCTTGGCATCGACCAATGAGTTTTGACCCCCACTTGTGATTTTAAAAGATTAACATTGCATAACTCAAGTTTGGGGGGGTATAATCGGGCTCTTGAAAATAAAAATTTTACAAAATTTTGAGCCAAAAATAAATTTCGGGGAGGTTCTTTACTTAAATATTTTGCCCCCACTAATAAATTCCTCCCAAGCTTACAGGTTTTTTCAGATTTAGCAGAAGGCAACAGTGAGGACACTGTTGAAAACAAGTTTGGGGGAGGTTTGTGCTTATTTTCGCATCATTTGCAACATACATTGCATAAGCACAAAGCATTTCTTTAAAAACCTATAAAAATTTAAAAATTTTCAAAATTATAAAAATATTTTTTGTACATAAATAAGATAATAAAAGTTTAGATAGTGAAAAATTTACATCCATGAGATTAGAAAAAATTTAAGAAATCTAAGAAAATTAGAAGTTTTCTTATACGAACTAGTAATAAGTAGTTATGAGCCGTTGTCCCAAGGGTTAGTAAGATGAAGGACGTCACTAATCTGAGGATAAAAATAAGTCTGAAAAATAGTTTCTATTCTGGAAGCCAAACATTTTGAACGTTGCTACCCTGCTATTCGCACTTACACACGTCTTGAAGCCTGGGATAGTAGAGGATACCTTGAAATGCTCTTGTCTTAAAGCCAAAAGTATAAAAAAAAAAGTGTATTTCGAAAATGGTGAGAAAAATAGACACTGGTTTTGTTATCACCAAGGGTAATAAAAAATATATAGCAAAAGGGTGTTTCTTCACCTAGTGCCCTAAGGTCAACTGGTCTGGGAGTCACTGCTATGCCTGAGGTGGTGCAAGACTAGGAAAATACACCAAGTTAGCAAGCACATCAGTAATCGGTCGGTTAGTACCTCAAGAAGTATTAACGGTCGCATGAAAGTGTGTAAGCAATCTCGTTTGCCAAGAAGTACTGAGGCCGATGGGCAAGGGTATGATAGCTTGAATTGAATTCTCCGGGTGTTGGGATGTCTTTACACACACGCAGGGTTATATGATCGATGTTTGGAATACAGATAGGAATGAAAAATAAGACGATGTTTTATTGAGGGAGGACGTGATTTCTGACATCTTTTCATAACCATTAAGATAGGGCTCATGACAACCGAAAAGCTAGCTTAGTTGGAAACCCTAATTTTCAAAGCTTTTCTTTTACAATTCTTATCTTTAAATGTAATATTCATGATCTTTCTTTTATTATTGGATTTTGTGGGTGCAATCCGCTGAAAACCCTCAGGAGACAACACTCCTCCTACTAGGGACACCTAGAGGTTTAAAGGCTTGTTGCACGTGCTCAGTGCAATCGTGTTGCCTACGAAAGTGTGCTAGTTAGTTTTTCTCTTTCTTTATTTTCACCTTCTCTTTTTAATAAAACATTCGCTCGAGACGATCGAAATTAAGTTTGGGGGTATTTGATCAGTCGAAAATATTGTATATTTTAGCCGGCAATTTCCTTAACATTTGCATACACTTAAAAGTGTTCGGCATTCATATTCTACATATTAACAAATCTATCACAAAATATGAGATTGCATGTATTAGACTTTTAAACCAACACTTTAAAGGAAATTAACCGCATTTCATGGCATCGCATCATTTCTGTATTTGCGCAACACTTGTCTTGAGTAAGTGCAGGAAATACGGAAGACAAAGCAAAAGAGCTGATCAAAAATACGCCAACTAAATCATTTCAGATCTGGTAGTAGTGCAGAAGGAATTAGACAATTATATATATCAAACAAAGGCCCAACAAACAGTCCAAGACCAAACCCAAAAGAACAAGCCCAAAGGCTCCAAGAGCGCCGCGCTTGCGCGGCATAAGAAGGGTTGCGCCGCGCAAGCGCGGCGGTTATACCACGTCAGCAGGAAATGTTTTGGCACAATTCATCTCTCTGGTCCCACAGTCCATTCTGATACTTCAAAGTCCAGAACTATATCAAAGCTACTGCCAGATCAGAAATGAAGGTTAAGAAGGCTAATCCTAAATTAAGCTCCTAATTAATCCTCTTCTAGAAGCTCCTCCTAACTAATTACATCTAGAATCTTCTCCCCTAACTAACTTTTGGAGGGAAATTTGAATTTCCCCCAACAAACTTTTGGAGGGAAACTTAGAATTTGAAATCCTAGATCTAGGGTTAGTTATCTATAAATAGAGCACTAGATCTAGGGTTAAAGGCTAATCAATAATCATTCTTTAGTGAATGCTTCTACATCATCTTCTTCCACAAGTTTAGTGACAAAGCTTGTGCGAAACCCTAACCCTAATTCCACTCTAAATCCAAGATCTTGAGTACCAAATCAAGCGAGAAGCCTTCAACCTTTTAGGAGCCGAGCCGATCTTCAATCGGGCAAGTGATCCAAGCCGATCCGCGATCCACGGAGACGAGCGAAGCCAAGTCGACGATCAAGTTCCTCCTCTTGTAGTTCTTGAGTGATTGTAACGGAATTGTTGATATAAATAAAAGGTGAAATTCGTTAATCTTGCTTTCTTTTAATTCTTGCATCATGATTAGATCTCAATTTGTAATTGTTGTTCTTGTTGTGATGTTTGAGTGAAACTCCGCTCGTTAAGGAGTCGAGACGATTGTAGAATGATGATGTAACAAATATTAATACGATTTTTAAGTCCTACGAGTTTGTAAACCCTAGCAAGTTCAAGAATCGATGACCTAGTTTCGTAGCGATGCTTTCTTGATTGCGATCGCTCGAAATTAGGGATCAACGATCGTTTCTTGAATTTACCAGAGGCTAGAATGTGAATGACATCGACGAAAGAACAAGGGATAAGATGAAACCCTAGTTTCACAAGAAATCCCTAATTCACATCGATGATCATCGATCTAGTATCAATTCATCGAAGGATAAGAATACGTAATTGTAAGATTACATCACATCTATAGATCCGATCGATTCCTACGAGCCTCATTTCGATTCTTGAGATTTGGTTTGGAAAAATCAACAAACGATCAATTCTTGATTCTATCTTTTAATGCTTTCTTAGATCTAGTTTTTTCTCATTCTTGAACATCAACTACAAATCTTGAATTGTTTTGTTTTCTTTTCATTAAAGATTCAATTCATCTAATTCGAAAGACGAACGATTACACTTTCCCTATGGACGATCCGCACTCACATACTAACTACAATCCGACACCGTAGTTGATTGCGGTCAAATAATCTTTGGTTGTGATTTCTTTACTATTTCATTCGATTTATTACAATCACAGAAATTATTACAATCATGCGTGATATAATCATCACCTACTGCCGGCGTATTGACGAGTCTTTAGAGTCCTACACAGAGGTTTTACTGGCTCAGGCGAAACGAAATAGGAGCACGTATGTGATATGTGCGAGACCGAGAATAATGCGTGTATGTGATACCGTATTCTATTCTCGCGACTTTTTGTATCGGTCGGTTATATATGATATGACCAGGTTATCGAATCAAGTGTTGATTTGATAAGTCGATACGATGAATGTTAGTCGGTTATATGAGATATGACCGGATTATTAAGTCATGTGTTGATTTAATAATTAAGTGTATAATTGTATATTAGATATACTAGTTTACATTTACTAACACATGTTCACTTAGGGTTTTTCCACACATGTACACATTTTTACTATGTATATGATATATATGAAAATGTGTTGTATTTTTGTATCATGGTTGATGATACACTATACATGGGTGTATGAGACATACACTATGCTAATTTTTATTTTGGGTTTTTAATATCTAAACTAATTACAAAATCAAGAGGAGGATTAGAAAATGCATGAAGGTTGTGGATGCATTGACTAATTCAACTTGGTTTTGTTTTTACTATTGATATTCCTTAACCCAACCATAAAGATTAGCCTAGGGTTAAGTCTCTAGAAGGGTTAGTATATGATACTCACTCACCATGGTTACTCCTCTCACTTGATCATTATCCTTCCCTCTTTCTTTTGTTCATCTTCTTCATTGTGAAAAGGAGAAAGAAAACTAGGGTTTGATCCAACGTGAGAAAGAGCGTGAGAAACAAAATTCTAAAGAGAACCCACTTCTTATTTCTCCATCCTCTACTAGACTAGCACTTTAGTTTAGGGTGTTTACTTCACTATTTCTCTACTTAGTGAAGTAGGAGCTTGAGTCGGAATTCCCTCGACGTAGATCATCTTCGGCCTCGGAGATTTCAAGCAAGGTCGCTTCCTTCGCGTCGTGAAGCCATGTAAGAGTCCGGGAGAAGCTTAATCGCAGCGAAGGGAATTCATCAAGGAGCTTTAGAAGTGAAGGACCGATCTACAAAGGTTGTATTTCATATTCCCTTTAGAGTAAAGTTGTTTACTTGCTAATTTATTCGCCTAAACTCTAGTTAACGATCTTGTTTAGTGTTATTCGGCACATAAAAAATTACTTTTGGCATGGTCGATGCCTTGTTGTGCCTCGTTAGTGTGCTTAGTAACCCTACAGTGGTATCAGAGCCTAGCTAGAGAATTAGACGATGCGTTAACGAAGTTGAAACTCCGAACGAACCCGAATACGACAAAACGACCCCCTCTCTGGACAATTTTTAAAATCTGGGTTTTTTGTGAAATAAAAATACTTAAAAAATACAGTAGGGATTTCTAAGAATTACGGCGCAAAAATGATGACGTAATCCATACGGACCGCCGCGGTTCCGCGGCAATACCCTGCTTGTGCCGCGGAACCGCGGCCGTACAGTGAGACTTTGACGATTGGTTTGCACACTAATTCTAGATTCTGTGAATATTATTTTATGGGTATTTTTTAATTTGACTCAAGTGTTGAGTATTCAGGGGTTCATTTTGTAATCTTCGATTCGATCGGAGAATTTAATTTTGTTTTGTTATTCCGGATAATTTAGAAAGTACTAAAATGTTCGAACGGATATCATTAACTCAATTTTTCCCGGCACGAAAAACATTCAAGTGTTGAATTTTTCTCGGGTTTAAATATTTCGGAAAAACGTGCATGTGATGCGATGGACCTCTAGAAGACAACAAACCTTAACTCGATTATGTGACCGTCTTGAACTGCCCTTTGAACCTTAGGGTTTGGGGCAGTACGGCGTGCCACATGTGAGGCGTTGGCTTGACCCTTCTACGGCTGGACCGTTGCTACTTTGACATATTCTGGAATTTTTGAACTCCGCTCAGGTGTTGAGCTATTTAGGAAATCTTGGGTATTTGATTATTCGATCGAAAAGTTTAATACTGTCTATTTATCTGGAATGTGATACAGTATGTGGAATTCATACATGTTAGGCATGAAATGCGAAATATGTGATATTTCGGATTTACGATGACTAAAGAGATTGTGGATTCCAAATGTTGTAGTTTTACACTTTCTTTTCTGTGACCGTAAGTGTAATATGTGATATCGCCGGTTTCGTTGCTATATGTCAACGACAATTGGGATGCGCATATTTACTTACGTTGATGACATGTGATGTTATGTGTTGCTGGATATGTTATATTGGATCGTCGTGTTTGAATAGCCGGGGGTTTTATTTGAGATGAGAGTTTTGATCTTTCATTCATGTAATATTTAAATGTATGTAATATTCTTTTATTGGGGCACTTCCGGGTCGAGGTTGATGTCACCTTTTGAATATTAGTTACTTTTCCGCACTAGGATAGACCCAAGGAGGGGAGCACAAGTAACCGGGTTCTAGGGTATAGTGGGAGACCAACTCGAGGAGTCGGGTCCGGGTCTTCTAACCCTAGAATTGGCAGGGTTGCTTGCCGCTCTCGTAGGGGTCTAGGGGTGTGGGTTTGGCTATTCATCGCGACTGTGGAATCCGTGTTTTATAGAGGCTCAAAATAAAACACGGACGCCCTAGTATATCCAATGTTTCATATGTTTCTTCTGCTGCGATATCTGTGATGTGATCATGTGATGTTTTGTGATAAATACTGTATATAGTATATATGATATATTATATAGGCGTTACTTATGTTTTACACCCGCGCTAGCCCTGCCCTGCTCTGCCGTTAGTTACCTAACCTAACGGTGCACGAGGGGACATCGACGCGAATGCGGATGGCATAAGTGTACGTCGTATTTATCTGTGATGTTTAGGTGACTTAAATGATGGGACTTCATTAATGTGATTAATGAAAGAAAAGAAACCTAAAAGATGTTGTAGAATCAAATTTTAATAAAAAAGGGTAGCTACAGTTTTGCTTTGCATAGCGGTATATATGATATACCCTGCACCTTATTCGATGAGGAAAGAGCCGAGATCCCTTCACCGGGAGTGACCTCTTTAGCAAAACTAGCAGATGCTACAACACTCGGTTTGACTTTTGACTTCTTTTGGAGTTTTGCTTTGCATAGTGATGTATATGATATATCCTGCACCTTATTCCATAAGGAAAGAGCCGAGATCCTTTCACCGGGAGTGACCTCTTTAGCAAAACTAATAAAAGCCTCAAAATAACTCCATTTCAAAATTCACATGATTCTACGACGATATCAAGTTCATTACGCAAGAGGTTTTCAGAAAAACCTGTCGTAGCCCTCCGTCATTTCAGATAAGTTGTATATAGTATTCGTGCTGTATTTATTGGCTTTCGTCATGGTGTAGTGTGCGGTAGCTATATACTGCTTATCTGCTTTATATGATGCGATTGGATTAGGGTAGTCGTACGGCTTTGTTTGCTTTCGTCAAGGGTCGTGCGGGTGGGTTTAATTCAATCAAGAAATGTACGGGTTGAACTTGACTAGCGGGCTATGGTTTTTTGGCTTTCATCAAGGTCATAGCGCGTTAGGGGCAAAATATTATTGGGAATTTCAAGTGTTGAAATTTGCAATGAGATTGCATACCTTCTATGAGATAGTTGGTCCCGATACCCACTGCGAGTAATTGTTACTCCCGGGAGAGTTTTACACAGGACAATTAGCCGATTAAGTAGGTGTCTAGAAAGGTGTCAATGGGGTTACGCCTCTGGGAAAACGAGATTTACTTTAATTAGGTCCGTGCGAAAGCACGGGGAACCTCCCTCAAAGTACCGACACTGGCCTGGCTAAAAGATTGGCGAAGTTGTAGGGTGTAATTAATCCCGGCTAGTCTTTCCTTTTAGGGTTTGAAGGAAGATTTGATAAAAAACAGTGGGAGCCATCCTGATTAGATAAGATAATAACCAATCTGATCTTGCAAGAGCATACGCTAAAGTGTTTTCTTCTCTCTCTCTCCTGGTAGCGACCATATCATGTCTTAATAAAGATAATAATATGGATGTATTGACCGAACCCGCATGTTATACTGTGCTGGGGAACGTTGGTTCTGTTCTTTCTTATAAGAGTTATAAGACTGAACATGATATAGGGGAATACCAGGATTCTCTTGCCACCCGAATGAAGAAAGTACATGTTGATGCATTTTCTTCGGGTGTGTTCGTTACAGAGAATTGTTTCTCCATTTGCTCTACGTCCTGGGTATTAAATACCGGGTCAGGATCCCATATATGTAATCAGTTACATGGGCTTAGGAAAGGTAGAGAACTTGGAGAAGGTGATAAAGACATAAGGGTTGGAAATGGTGCAATTGTTGCAGCTAAAACCGTCGGGGAATATCACCTTGTATTGCCAACTGGTAATACATTGATTCTGAACGAATGCTATTTCATGCCGAACCTGATATGCAACATTATATCGGTTTCTTTGTTAAGCAAAGAGGGATATAATTTTGTATTACAGGATAATGTTATGAACATTTTCCTAAACCAAAAGTTGGTTGGATCAGGCACGTTGTGCAATGGCATTTATGTTCAAAATCAATCAACAGTTCTAAGCATAACAAACACACACAAGAGGAAGAGTTCAGAACGGAACGAATCCTTCTTGTGGCATTGTAGACTGGGTCACATAATTGCGACACGACTAGCTAAGTTGCATAAAGATGGATATTTGAAACCGTTCGAATTTTCATCTTATGACACTTGCCAGTCATGTCTCAATGGCAAGATGACCAAAACTCCGTTTACGGGACACGGAGAAAGAGTTACCGAACTCTTGGGACTGATACATAGTGATGTATGCGGTCCCATGTCTACACATGCCAGGGATGGTTCTTCGTACTTCATTACATTCACTGACGATCTCTCAAGATACGGACATGTGTTCTTGATAAGACACAAGTCTGAAGTTTTTGAGAAATTTAGAGAATATAAACAAGAAGTCGAGAACCAAACCGGAAAAAGTATTAAAATCCTACGATCTGATCGAGGAGGTGAATACTTGAGCAATGAATTCCTGGACTTCCTAAAAGAGAATGGGATTCTCTCTCAGCTGACTCCTCCATATACACCACAGCACAACGGTGTATCTGAACGGAGGAACCACACCCTATTAGATATGGTGCTCTATGATGTGCACGGCTGAGTTACCTATTTCCTTCTGGGGGTATGCACTAGAGACAGCCATACAACTAATGAATATGGCCCCCACCAAATCTGTGTCTACCACTCCATATGAGATATGGAAAGGGAAGAGACCATGTCTTAACTATGTAAAGATATGGGGTTGTCCAGCCTATGTCAAACGACAAAATCCGGACAAATTCGAGGCACGGTCTGTTCTATGCAAATTTGTAGGATATCCCAAGAATTTTCAAGGGTATATCTTCTACCACACTAAGGAACAAAGGTTGTTTGTTTCTCGGCATGCCACCTTTTTAGAAAAGGAATTTCTTGCAAAAGTGATTAGTGGTCATGAGGTAGAACTGGAAGAGGTTCCAGCTACAAAAGATGCAACAGAAGATCTGGTGGAACCAGAGGATTCAGTAGTTCCCGATGAACCCCAGCCACTCCGCCGATCTAGTAGGGTTCCTCACCCACCTGAGAGATACTACGGTTTTCTCATGGATGGTGGGAGCGAGGATTGCATCATAGTTGACGATGACCCAACTAGCTTCGAACAGGCCATCACGAGTGGGGACTCAGTGAAATGGCTGGATGCAATGCGGTCCGAGATGGAATCCATGTACACCAACAAAGTGTGGACTTTGGAAGTTGCTCCTGAAGAGGTAAAACCCATTGGGAGCAAGTGGATCTTCAAGAAAAAACTTGGTGTAGATGGGAATGTGGAGACTTTCAAAGCTAGACTTGTTGCAAAGGGTTTTCGTCAAAGACCAGGTGTGGACTATGACGAAACCTTTTCTCTAGTGGCTATGCTTAAATCCATCCGGATCATGCTTGCCATCGCTGCATATCATGACTACGAAATCTGGCAAATGGATGTTAAGACCGCCTTTCTGAACGGTGATTTAGAAGAGTGCGTGTACATGACTCAGCCAGAGGGCTTCGTAGATAGTGGGAGCAGCGGGAAGGTGTGCAAGCTGCTTAAATACATTTATGGATTGAAGCAAGCATCGTGGAGTTGGAACATCTGCTTTGACGTCGTTATCAAAGAGTTTGATTTCATCAAAAACGTAGATGAACCTTGTATCTACAAAAAGGTGGCAGAGAGTAAGGTTGTCTTCCTCGTATTGTACGTGGACGACATACTCTTGATAGGAAATGACATTCTTATGCTGTAATCCGTGAAGCTCTTCTTATTACAAAGATCTTGGTGATGCCTCCTGCATATTGGGAATTATGATCTATAGAGATAGATCTAAAAGGATATTAGGATTGTCCCAATCCAGGTACATTGACACCATACTAAAGAGGTTTAGTACGAAAGAGTCCAAACGTGGGTTTTTACCCACAATCTCAGGGCTCACTCTCTCCAAAGAGATGTCTCCAAAGACTGATTTGGAGAGAGCTCACATGCAAGGGATACCCTATGCTTCGGCAGTAGGCTCTATCATGTACGCGATGCTATGTACCAGACCCGATGTAGCATACTCACTAAGTGTAGTGAGTAGGTATCAAGCTGATCCTGGAAAGAGTCACTGGACAGCTGTGAAGAGCATTCTCAAGTACTTGCGAAGGACTAAAGAGATGCTCTTGGTGTATGGTAACGGAGAACTCCAAGTGGTGTCCTTTACCGATTTGAGCTTCCAGAGTGATAAGGACGACTCTAAGTCTCAGTCGGGATTTGTCTTTACCCTTTACGGAGGGGCGGTTAGCTAGAAGAGTTCCAAGCAGGAAACCGTGGCAGACTCGACGCTGGAGGCTGAATACATCGCTGCCAACGATGCGGCCAAAGAGGCTTTCTGGATCAAGAAATTCATTACTGAACTTGGAGTGGTTCCATCCATTGAGCATCCAATACCTTTGTATTGCGATAACAATGGAGCGGTGGCTTTAGCCAAGGAACCCAGGTCCCATCAGCGATCCAGGCATATTCTGAGGCGGTATCACCTGATCCGGGAGATAGTTGATCGCCGGGAGATCGAGGTCAGGAGGGTTGACACGAAGAACAACACAGCAAATCCACTCACGAAGTCCATTCCCCAGATACAGTTTGAGAGACTCTTCGGGATGCTTGGTATGCGATACTATAGCAGCTGGCCCTAGTGCAAGTGGGAGATTGTTAGTTGTATGTATGCCCTAGAGGCCAGTATTGTACAGATGATGTATATTATATTGGATGCTTGGACATATATAGAGAGGACTTTCTTGCTCGATATGATAGTATGCTATCCGGTTGCCCTTTACTTTAACATGTATACTTGTCTCTTTATACTGTTTTATCATTACATGTTGGTAAAGCCCTTAGGATGTGTACTTGACTACCTTGACTATGATGCAGATCATACTAGTGGGGACATGGTAGTCCATAAGTACATCCTTCAAGGTCCCTAGGCATTGGTGTATCGAGACGGGGCATCGATACACCAGAGTAGACTAGCGTATACGCATCTCGACCCATGAGATGGGCGATGGATGATCCCATATCCATTAGTGTTTGACATCAGAGATGGTATACGGGTGCTCAGTGGAGACTGGGTACACTGGACGGACTCGCCGAGAACTCCCAGATGGTATTATACCTTACGTCATATGGCAGTTCTCTGGTGACACTTGTGCGGGTTAGTCTGTAGACCCAAGATCGTCATAGAGTCTTGTGTGATTCCCATTGTGCTTTGATTTCCACCTTACCACGTCCATGAGGGCGTGAAAAACGGTGGTTTTTGGGTACAGTCCCGAGTCACATGGAGGCAATGAGCGATAGGAGGGTTTCGTCTCTCCCGGTATTGGGGGTTGATGTTGCGCTGTGCTCGATTGGCCGTAACAGGGAAGTCCCTGGCCAGGGCTGATTAGAGATTTACTGGTAAGTGTTACCAGTAGTTTCTCGACCCGTTATAAGCCTCACATCGGCACGACTTATCGGTTATTGGGGTCTGACGTTTACCACCCCTAGACTTGATATGCGACATATCAGACGAGGAGACCGGACTGTACGGGAACTGTTACCGGCAGGCTTTCACAGGAGTTGGAGCGGGCTTGCTTGCTGATCTTCTGATCGCTTAATCCTCGGTAGCTGTTACGTCCAGCTAGTACCGCTGACGGCTTGTGGGTGCGTGATATGATCATCACCTACTGCCGGCGTATTGACGAGTCTTTAGAGTCCTACACAGAGGTTTTACTGGCTCAGGCGAAACGAAATAGGAGCACGTATGTGATATGTGCGAGACCGAGAATAATGCGTGTATGTGATACCGTATTCTATTCTCGCGACTTTTTGTATCGGTCGGTTATATATGATATGACCGGGTTATCGAATCAAGTGTTGATTTGATAAGTCGATACGATGAATGTTAGTCGGTTATATGAGATAAAACCGGATTATTAAGTCAAGTGTTGATTTAATAATTAAGTGTATAATTGTATATTAGATATACTAGTTTACATTTACTAACACATGTTCACTTAGGGTTTTTTCTCACATGTACACATTTTTACTATGTATATGATATATATGAAAATGTGTTGTATTTTTGTATCATGGTTGATGATACACTATACATGGGTGTATGAGACTTACACTTTGCTAATTTTTATTTTGGGTTTTTAATATCTAAACTAATTACAAAATCAAGTGGAGGATTAGAAAATGCATGAAGCTTGTGGAAGCTTGTGGATGCATTGACTAATTCAACTTGGTTTTGTTTTTACTATGGATATTTCTTAACCCAACCATAAAGATTAGCCTAGGGTTAAGTCTCTACAAGGGTTAGTATATGATACTCACTCACCATGGTTACTCCTCTCACTTGATCATTATCCTTTCCTCTTTCTTTTGTTCATCTTCTTCATTGTGAAAAGGAGAATGAAAACTAGGGTTTGATCCAAAGTGAGAAAGAGTGTGAGAAACAAAATTCTAAAGAGAACCCACTTCCTATTTCTCCGTCCTCTACTAGACTAGCACTTTAGTTTAGGGTGTTTACTTCACGATTTCTCTAGTTAGTGAAGTAGGAGCTTGAGTCGGAATTCCCTCGACGTAGATCATCTTCGGCCTCGGAGATTTCAAGCAAGGTCGCTTCCTTCACATCGTGAAGCCATGCAAGAGTCCGGGAGAAGCTTGATCGCAGCGAAGGGACTTCATCAAGGAGCTTTAGAAGTGAAGGACCGATCTACAAAGGTTGTATTTCATATTCCCTTTAGAGTAAAGTTGTTTACTTGCTAATTTATTCGCCTAAACTCTAGTTAACGATCTTGTTTAGTCTTATTCGGCACATAAAAATATAATTTTGGCATGGTCGATGCCTTGTTGAACCCCGTTAGTGTTCCTAGTAACCCTACAGATATGGCCATATATTCCAGAAGAACGTCGTAATGGAAATGCAGCTGTCCCGGAACAAGAAACGGATTAAGTAAAGAGTACCAACTTCCGGGCAGTCCTGTAGAGATAATATTGAGAAGAGACCCTGACAAGATCTTTCTGGAATACTACACAATAAAGAATTGGAACGATGATCGATTGTATCGTGCACACTCAGTGGGCCAGAGCTTGCCATCGCTGACGGATACGTTATGAGTGACCATCTTAATTGGTCAGATGATTTTCAGAGAAGTGCCAGAACGGAACTATTTCCTTCATTACCCTGTGATCGGGATGTTGAGCGGAGGAGTTATGTACTGGCAATTCGCAGTAAGAAATGAGGAACTAAGAATAAGGACACCAGACCATGGGTAAGAGGCAAGTAGATATTCTTGCTCTGCCAGCCTTGGATGCACCGGCACCTTTCGACATTGAAGGAGGGGCACCTCGACGTCAGTTTTTGTGATAGGCGACTTGGTGATTCGGATATCACGTTTTCCTCATTTGATTTCATTATTTTGAGGATTTGGTTTCATGATTGAGATTTTGTGCACCACCGTTGCACTTGATTCACATTTTCGTGTACCAGTTATACTGATTTTTCATTTTTTTTGCAGACCCATTGCACTTGATTTTGATTTCGTACACTCTGAGATATTTGATTTTGATTTCGTGCATATAGTATGCACATGATTTTGACGTATGCATTCGGTGTAGTTACACCCACTTTCAGTACTTTAATGCGGTTTTGTGCGCACAGATGCACATGTTTACGAGTTTATATACCGCGGTATACTTGATTCGATTTGGTGTGTGTCGTATACCGTTGATTTCGACTTTGATATTCGATATTTGTTTTTTTGCACCTTAGTGCACTGGATTTATGTTTTCGTGCACCCATTGCACTTGATTTGGATTCTTGCGCATACTTGGCGCATTTGATGTGATTTTATGCACACCATATGCACTTAATCGAAGTTCTTCGTCCACATCAGATGCACTTGATATTATTGTCTGGCACACCTGTTGCACTTGACAGATGCTTTCGTGCACACCCGTTGCACTTAGTCATGTTTCAATGCACATTCGTGGCACCTGTATTTGATTTTGATTTCCGTACGTACCAAACGCACGTGGCATTTTTGTATACTACTTGAGATTGATTTCCTTTCGAGCATCGTGTTTTTATGACGTATACTACGGTTTAGTGACCGAGCAGGACTAGTCTACCTGAGTATTTTTCATGCATCGATATTTACGGAAGGGATTTTCAAGAAAAAAGAGCTATAGTCTCAATATTTTTCTACGTGTCAATGATGACACGAAAACATTACGAAGAAAAACCCTTCTAACTTCTTTTTCAAAAAGGCGGAACGCATATATTAACAAAGGATACGTATATATATAGTTAATTCTTTATAACGCACGTCGGCCACTTGTGCCGTGATACGCGCGTCGCACGGTGATTTGAAAAGGGATTTTTGCATGCACTTTATTTCAGTTGTCTTGATGATTTCACAACGATGCGTACTGCATATATGTTATAGCCTTAACTATATCATATTTGATTTTCCTAATGGACTTTGACATTTGTATTTTCGTCATAACTCCGATGATTGCGTGACGCTTGACGGAGTTTCGACTTTGAGTTTTGCCCTCGTTTTCATGCGCATGCATTGCGCTATGATATGTTTTATGCATTCGCGATTTCAGAGCCCCAACGACTTGATTGGTTGCTGAAATGTTTTAGTATTTGGGGGGTTTAAGGGGGAAGATTTTAACATTTCAGAAAAAAATAAAATATTATTTTTGGAATTTAAATAATTTAAATAATAAATTTATGAATATTATAAAGATATAGAAATTAGTTTTAATAAACTGGTATAATTATATACCGATAGTTTGGAAAATTTTTGGAAGTTAATATGAATTATTGATTTTGAAAGCATTTATGTGATTTGGATATTTTAGAAATTATTATACAATTATTTGTATATAAGTTTATTACTAAACTCGATTAATATTTCACTAATTATGCATTAATCCGGTTTATGTATATGACATGCAATATGGTATGTTACAAAACCTTGTTAAATTTTTAATGAACAATGGCTTCATCTTTACTTTTAAAAAATTGTTTTGGTTTTTAAATAAAAAAAAGAAAAAGAAGAGATATTTGGGAGGCAAAAAGGTATGGGCTAGGAATGGTAGAAAGAGAGAGAGGGGGTATCTTTCACCATGGCTCATTCACAATTTCCTCCATCCTCATCTCATTTTCATCTCCTCCTCCTCCTCTTCCTCCACATCCTCTACCATCCACAAACACCTCCAAAACCATCACAAAATCTTACACCCTCTTCACAAAAATGGTGCACAAGCTCACTACAAGCATGATGTATGAAACAAGTTGAGGTTTTGATGACTTTGGGCAACTCAAGAAAATTCTTGAGTTTCCAAATGAGGTAAAACCCAGTCTTTAGTTAAGTTTTTAGATTTTCTAACATCATACTGTAGTTTAGAGTTAAACTTGTTTAGATTAGCGGTATTAGAATTCTCCAAGAAGAGGGTTAGGGATATTTTGATTGTGAAAGAGTAATTGAGGTTTAGTAGTGGCCACAAACTCTTTTAGTGCTAGAATTCTGATCTGGACTTGAGGAAGAACCCAAAATACGAAAAAATGAAATATAACTTTAAAAAAAAAATCCGTTTTCCGTATTCCAATGTCAATTTTGTGGAATTCTTGAGGACTACATGGAATCTGGAGCAACTTGGGATGTTTCTGAGAAAATCAAACAAGTAAATTGACCTAGTTAGACCACTAGAAGACCACCACAAGAAAACGAGACCCAAACCCCCATACTCAACCGGCGACACCGGTTTTTAAGCTTCCTGCCAAATTTTGGCTATTGGTGTTGGGGTTTATCCAGTATCTCACACTCCTCATAACATAGCCCATGTATTGTTAGTTTAGTCCCATTTTACCTGAGCAAAAATATGGAAGTGATTTCCTTAGTTGCTGATTTTGTTTTCCGATTTCTGAAACTTGGATTTGGTCGTTGGACGTTTTTACGTCAATGATGAGGGTTATTTGGTTGTTTTGCATGCGTAGGCCATATGTTCTAACCTATGTGCACTCCTCGTGCCGTATCAGTTTTTATATGCGATTCTTGTTTACGATACGATATGCTTGAAACTTTAGGTACCTTCGTGGACTTCGGACGACAAGAGAGAGCGTGGCGTCATGGACTTCGGCAAACGAGGATCGAAGTGAGTAGATATATATCTACGAGGGAAGTCGGGTGGATGGCTTATAGCACCCATGCAATCGTAGACTGGGAAAATCATCTACATCATATATGTTAATGCGAGACTTAGATACCTAGAAAATAGGGTTTTCTAAGAGTCTATAGGTTATATTAAGCATACTTGTATGAAGGTTTACTCTAAGTTTACTTTTCTTAGTCGCGAACCTGTAGGGTATAGGTTGTCATACACACGGGCACACGCACATACGTGATATGATATGTGTGTATATGTATATTTGTATATATGTTTATATATATATATATATATATATATTGTAACATTTCAGAAAATATAAAAAATTATTTTTGCAAATTAATATTAAAATAATATATTTCGCGAAAACTATCCGATTTGCGAAATTGGGGTTTTCGTAAAATGGTATAAATATATACCAATAATTATGAAATAATTGGAGATTAAAATGATTTATTTATTTAAATATATATTTATCAGATTTGGCATTTTTATAATTTATTATATGCAGTTTGGATAAAAATCGATTAGTGCACTACTAATCGCGATTAAGCCAAATCCGTGTTTCTACAGTTTTCCATGGCTAGTGCACCATGTCATGTTGCGTTTTGGTTACATGTTGTTTCCTTGTATTGTTTTTGGGGTATTATGTGATTTGGTTTTAAAAGAAAAAGAAAAGCGAAGAGAGAGAGAGAGGGGACCACATCATGACTTGAGGCAAGAATAATTGAGAGGGAGCGAGATAAGAGAGAGAGAGATGGGGGAGGAAGGCTGCCTCATTTCCCCTTCCACTTTGTTTTCTTCTTCTTCTTCAACTCCTCCTCCGCCTCATCTACCCTCATGACCCATCTCAATCCCCTCACCAAAACCCTATACTCCCTTCACAAAAGATGATCCCCACCTCTCTACAAACCCAATGGACCCATCAAAGTTGGATTTTGATGACTTTGGGAAGCTAGGGTTTTTCTTGATTTGCCCAAATGAGGTATAATTCCTATCATTTAATTTAGTTTTTAGTTTCTTGTATTCTTGTTTAGTTTAGAATGTGAATTGGTTAGGGTTTGTGAAGTTAGAAATTTCTAAAGAGGGTTTGGGTGTTTGTGTGGGATCACGATCTGTAGTGGGTGTCTACAAGACCCTTAGTGGTGTTTTACTGGCCTAGACCATAGATTAGCACCATAACACAAAGTTAGAAATTCCCGATATCGTTTAATCGGCAGATTGTGAGTGTATATAGGAATCTGGAGTAACCCGGAGACACTAAAATTCATTTAGCAAACACAGAGAGGTGAGCAGGTGATCTAGAAGCTAACCCTAAGACCCGAGACGCCCATTCTTCTCCTAGGCCGCAAATAAATTCCCCCAGGTCGCAAATTGAGGCCTGGTCATGGTGAAACTGTGTGATTCTTGGTCCATACCTCCTATACCTGATAATTAGCCCTCATATATATGCAAAATCCCTTAGTTTGGCCTAGGGTGAAATCTGGGAGTGGTTTTCCTAGATTGCTATTTTCGTGTTTTGCGATTCTGAATTTAGGGTTGGGCATTTGGATTTGTATTTGGTTGTTGGGCGTTTTTACGTCAACAAAAAGGGTTGTTTGATTGTTTTGCAAGCGTAGGCTATAGGTTCTAACATATGAGCGCACCGTATGCCGTATTGGTTTTCCGGACTTGATGTTAATAGCGATTTCGATTGTGTATTATTGTAGGTACCTTCGTGTGGATTCCGAGGTGATGGAGCGTGGCGTCTTCGACTTCGGCAAGCAAGGATCAATGTGAGTAGATTTATATCTATGAGGGATGTCGGGTGGATGGTGTATAGCACCCCCACAAATTATTAAATGGAAACTGATCTATAAGATACAGTCGTAGAAACCTAGATTAGGAAACTAGGGATATGGTTAAAAAGATAGTTAGAGATGATATTAGATGAAAGCATAGGGTTATGAAAATTTAATGTGAATCACGACTTATAGATATGTAGTTGCACTAGAATAGGTATGAGTTTTAGAGTAGCAGGGCATTTGATGTATAAGGTAGAATGTGTATATAAAATTGACTTGATGTAAGATGACTTAATGTGATGATAAGAATATACGATGTGATATGACGACTTGATTGATATGTCGGTATATGGATGTGAGTCGATAAGAGTGGATTGATACCTTTGCCGGTCTCCTGATATGAGTTTGTTATGGATGTGACCCGGGGACATGGGCATATAGGGATATAAAATGTTGTGAATCATAAGTGATAAGCCGTACGAGACGTTAGTGTTAGTTATATGTATGCCCTAGAGGCCATTACTGTACATACGATGTATATTGTAATGGATGCTTGGACATATATAGGGAGGACTTTCTTGCTCGACATGATAGTATGCTATCTGGTTGCACTTTATCTTAGCATGTACTCTGATTGTCTCTATGTTACATGTTGATAAAGCCCTTAGGATATGTACTCGACTACTAGGACTATGATGAGATCATACTAGTGGGGCCACGGTAGTCGACGAGTACATCCTATAACTGTTCCTATTCGAGAGTGTATCGAGACAGGGCATCGATACACCAGAGTAGACTAGCTTATACGCATCTTGACCCATATGATGGGCGATGGATGATCCCATATCCATCGGTGTTTGACATCAAGGATGGTGTACGGGTGCTCAGTAGAGACTGGGTCCACTGGACAGACTCGCCGAGAACTCCCAGATGGTATTATACCTCACGTCAGATGGCAGTTCTCCGGTGACACTGTTACAAAGTAGTCTGTTGACCCGAGATCTTCATAGAGTCTTGTGTGATTCCCACTGTGCTTTGATTTCCATCATACCACATCCAAGAGGGCGTGCAAAAAGGTGGCTTTTGGGTACAGTCCCGAATCACATGGAGGCAATGAGCGATAGGAGGGGATTCATCTCTCCCGGTATAGGGAGTCTATGTTGTGCTAGGTTCGATTGGCTATAACCGGAAATCCTTGGCCAGGGTTGCTGAGATTTACTGGTAAGTGTTATCAGTAGTTTCTCGAACTGTTATAGACCTCATATCGACACGACTTATCGAGCTACTGGGGTCTGACATTTACCACCCCTAGGCGAGATATGGGACATATCAGACGACGAGACCGGATTGTATGAGAGTGTTACTGATTGGAATCACAGGAGAATGTACAGGCTTGCTTGTTGATCTTCTAAGCGCTCAATACCTGGGTGGCTGTTACGTTTAGATGACCGCTTGCAGCTTGTGGGTGTTTGATATGATCAACACCTACTGCCGGCTTATTGACGATTTTTTAGAGTCCTACACAGAGGTTTCTTGGCTCTGGCAAAACGGAGTAGGTGCACATATGTGATATGAGCAGGACCGAGGATAATGCGATATGTGATACCGTATTGGATTCTCGCGATATGAGATATCGGCCGGGTATATGTGATATAGCCGGGTCATCGTATTAGTCGGTTATATGCGATATAGCCGGATTATCGGATCAAGTGTTGATTCGATAATTTAATGTATAATAATATATATGATATATTAAATTACATTAACTAATATTACCTCGCTAAAAGATACATTTTCTCATGGGATAATACATTGATATATACGCGATATATGTTAATTGTATTATTTTCTATTGTTACAAAATATATTGTATATGTGATATATAATATTGTAACATGTTAGGGTTACAAATTTAACAATTGTTTAGGGTTTAAACTTGGTTAGGGTTTGGATTAGGGTTAGCTTTTGCATGAAGCTTCATGAAGGTTTGACTTTGTGTTTTGCTTGATATTTTGTGAAGATATTATGTTAACCCAATCCAAACCATTAACTCTAGTTAATTCTCTACAAGGGTTAACTCCTTCATGCTTAACCCTTGGTTAGATTTGTAACCACTACAATAATTCATTATTCATCACGATATGATTGAGCTCTTCTTCTTGCTTCTTCCTCCTTGATGAAAAGCTTCACTAGTTTTTCATAAGTGATGTTTATATGTGAGAATATGAAAACAAAAGAGAGCAAAAATCATACTTCATCATCCTCATCTATCCTTTCCATTTAGATGAGGGTGTTCACTTCATTTAGTGAGTGAGAGCTTGTGTTAATGAAACTTCATGGTAGATCATCTTTGTTATCGAAGATCGGAAGCAAGCTTGCATCTTTCTCTTCGTGGAGCCTCTCGAGAGTCCGGAACACGATGATCGCAGCGAAGGGACCTCAATACAGAGATTAAGAAGTGAAGGACCAGATCTACAAAGGTTGTAATCCCTCTCACTTAGTGTTAAAGTGTTTAAAACGCTTGTTTTCGCCTAAACTCTTGTATAAAGATCCGGCTTTGGGTTTTTCGGCACGGCTAAAATTTTAATCAGGCATGGTTGATGCCTCGTCGACCCTTGTATGCGTGCCTAGCAACCCTATAGTGGTATCAGAGCCAAGATAGAGCTTTAGGCGAAGTCTAGACGAAATTTAAAATCCGATCGAACACTGAAACCCTAATTTGAACCCCTCTCTGGATATTTTTCAAAAATGTGATTTTTTATGAATTAAAAATGCTCAGAAAATTAAGCAGGAAAAACTAAGAATTACTGTGAAGTACGGACTTGTAATTCGCTGATTTGACCGTGGAACCGCGGCCAAACCAAGGGTTTGGCGGCGGTTCCGCGGCCAAAATTTTGTATTAGTCCCTGGAACTTCATATATCTATTCTTAGGTCCTTTCTTGTCATTTTTTTCTGGGAATGTTTTAATTCCACTCAAGTGTTGAGTTTTCTTGGGTTGTATTGGGGACTCGTTGATTCGATCGGATAATTTAACTTCGTTTAGTTTTGTCCGGGTAATTTTTAGATTGTGTTAAAAAGTTCGAACGAATATCAATAACTCACTTTTTCCCCTGCCGGAAAATTTCCAAGCGTTGGATTTTTTCGTAGTTTAGGAACGTTCTAAGTCGTGCAAGTAACACGGTGGACCCTCTAGAAGACAACAAACCTTAACTCGATTATGTGACCGTCTTGAACTGCCTCTGAACCATAGGGTTTGTGGCAGTACGGCGTACCGCATGTAAGGCGTTGGCTTGACCCTTCTACGGCTGGACCATTGGTACTGTTGCATGTGATGGAAGTTTTTAAACTAATTTCAAGTGTTGAGAACTATTTGGGAAAACTTGGATGTTTGATTATTCGATCGGAAAGTTTAACATTGTCTATTTATCTAGAATGTGATACAATATTTGGAATCCACAAGTAGTTATGAGATAACTAATTTGAATGTTATAAATCTAGCAGTTTAGTCTCAAATGATCGGTTGCCACGGGATTTTGATGCGATCAAAAGTCCGTCGCAATCACGTAGTGTATGCGGATACTCGCCAGGTAAACTTAATAGATAGCCACGCCCCATAGCCCCGACCAAGTGACTGTAGGAGAACCCCGTCGCCGAAAGCATCCGTTCGGGTGCTCACGGCAGCGGTGTTCCGCCTTAGAGCACTTCGTCGACAGCATCTAGGGGTGCGGCCGTCTACTAAAGTTTGCGATGAGCATTCGATCAGGATGTCGGGAATCTTGTTGAATTGCCCGACTTGATATTCAAAAGTGTATTCGATAATGAGACTAAAATGCAGGGTTTATAATTGTTAGGCATGCGATGTCTAAGGAATTCATTTGGTTAGGCATGCGATGTCTAAAGAGGTTGCGGATTCCAAATGTTGTAGTTTTACACTTTCTTTTATGTGACCGTAAGCGTAGTATGTGGTGTATCGCCGGCTTCGTTGCTATACATCAACGACAATCGGGATACGCATACTTGCTTACGTTGATGATATGAGATATTATGTGTTGCTGTGATATGTTATATTGGATCGTCGTGTTCTGAATAGCCGGGGGTTTTATGTGAGATGAATTTTTTTTTCTTTTTCATTCATGTAAAATTTATTTGTATGTAATATTCTTTTATTGGGGCACTTCCGGGATGAGGATGATGTCACCGTTGTATATTATTTACTTTTCCGCATTAGGTAGACCCAAGACGGGGAGCACAAGTAACCTGGTTCTAGGGTCCAGTGGGAGACCATCTTGAGGAGTCGAGACCGGGTCTCCTAACCCTAGAATTGGCAGTGTTGCTTTCCGCTCTCGTAGGGGTATAGGGATGTGGGTTTGGCTATTAATCGTGACCATGGAATCCGTGTTTTATACAGGCTCGTATTAAAACACGGACATCCTAGTATATCCAAAATTTCATATATGTTCTTCTGCTGCAATGTTCTGTGATGAGATCATATTACTTCCTGAGACGAATGTTTATATTATATATATGAGATATATGTTATATTGCAGATTTCGTTTCAAATGTGATGCTTGTGAAGCATAATTAAAAATGGGACTTCATTAATGAGATTAATGAAACTAAAAGAAACCTAAGATGTTGTAGAAACTTGTTTAAAAACTCGTAGCTCTAGTTCTTGCTTTGCATAGCGGTGTTCCTTATAGAACATCCAGCACCTTATTCGATAAGGAAAGAGCCGAGATCTCTTCAGCGGGAGTGACCTCTTTAGTGAAACTAGCAGATGCTACAAACTCGGTTTGTCTTTTGATAGCTTCTATAGTTCTTGCTTTGCATTGTGATATTTGTGAAATATCCTGCACCTTATTCGATGAGGAAAGAGCCGACGATCCCTTCACCGGGAGTGACCTCTTTAGTAAAACTAGAAAAGCCTCAAAAGCATTCCATTTAAAATCACTCGATTATACAACGATATCAAGTTCATTACACAAAAGGTTTTCTTAAAAACCTGCCGTAGCCCTCCGTCATTTCAGATAAGTCCTACTTAGTATTCGTACTACGTTTGTTGGCCTGCGTCAAGGCGTAGAGTGCGGTAGCTAACTAGTATTTATCTCTTTATGCATATGATGTAGATTGGATTAGGGTAGTCGCGCGACTTTGTTGGCCTGCGTCAAGGGTCGTGCGGGTGGGTTTAAGTCAATCAAGAAATAACGGGTTGAACTTGACTAGCGCACTGTGCTTTGTTGGCCTGCGTCAAGGTCATGGGACGCTAGGAGTAAAATATTATTAGGAATTTCAAGTGTTGAAATTTGCAATGAGATTGCATACCTTCTATGAGATAGTTGGATCCCGATACCCGCTGCGAGTAAGAGTTACTCCTGGGAGAGTTTTACACATTACAATTAGCCGATCAAGTAGGTTTCTAGAAAGGTGTCAACGGGGTTACGCCCCTGGGAAAATGAGGTTTACTTTAATTAGGTTCGTGCGAAAGCAGGGGGGACCTCCCTCAAAGTACCGACACTGGCCTGGATGAAAGATTAGAGAACTTGTAGCTTGAAATTAATCCCGGCTAGTCTTTCCTTTTAGGGTTTGAAGGAAGATTTGACTAAAAAAGTGGGAGACATCCTGATTAGATATATTAGATAACCAATCTAATCTTGCAAGAGCATATGCTGAGTGTTTTCTTCTCTCTCTCTCCTGGTAGCGACCATATCACGCCTTAATCGAGATAATAATACGGATGTATTGACCAAACCCGCTTGTTATACTGAGCTGGAGAACGTTGGTCCTGCTCCAACTTATAAATGTTATAAGACAGAGCACGAAATTGGGGATTACCAGAATTCCCGTGCCGCCCAAACGAAGAAAGTGCATACTGATGCATCATCTTCGGGTGTGTTCATTACAGAGAACTGTTTCTCAGTATCCTTTACGTCCTGAGTATTTGATACCGGATCAGGATCCCATATATGTAATTTGTTACATGGGCCGTAGATAGGTAGAGGACTGAGAACGGGTGATAAGTTTAATGAGATAGAAACGGTGCAAGAGTTGCAACCAAGTCTGTTGGTCACTATCACCCTATATTACCAGAATACATTGATTCTGAACGAATGTTATTAGATACCGAACCTGATATACAACATCATATCAGTATCTTTATTAGTAAAGAAAGGATATAATTTTGTATTGTTGGATAATGTTTTGAACATTTCCTATATCAAGAGTTGATCGGTTCAGGCACGTTATCTAAAAGCATTGACGTTCTAAATCAAAACTACAGTTCTTAGTATACAGAACACACACGAGAGGAAGAGTTCAGAAATGAACGAATCCTTCTTGAGGCATTGTAGACTAGGTCATATCAATGCGACCCGACTAGCTGAAGTTACATTAAGATGTGTATTTAAATTTGTTTGAATTTACATCTTGTGAAACTTTCCGGTCATGTCACAAAAATAAGATGACTATAGCTCTGTTTATTGGAAACAGAGAAAGAGTTAGTGAACTCTTGGGATTGATACATGTTGATGGATGAAAGTCCCCTGTCTATATATGCCAGGACCGGTTCTTTGTACTTCATTACATTCTCTGATGATCTCTCAAGATTCATACATATGTTCCTGTTGAAACACAAGTCCGAAGCTTTTGAGATATTCACAGAATATAAGTTAGAAGTAGAGAACCAAAATACGGGTATATGTATTAGTCCTTTGATGAGATCAGGGAGGAGAATACTTGAGCATGGAATTTCTAGACTATTCTAAAGGAGAATGAGATTCTCTCTCAGCATTACTCCTCCGTATACACCATAGCACGATGGTATATCGGGGCGGAGCAAATAGCACCCTATGTGATATGGTGTGCTCTATGATGAGTACTACTGGGTTTCCTATTTCCTTTTGGGAGTTATGCACTTGAGAAGTTGCATACCTGTTGAATAGGGTTCGAATCAAATCGGTTGCCTACCACTTCATATGTGATATGGAATGGGAAGAGCCCATATCTTAAGAATGTTATGATTTGGGGTTGTCCAGCCAATGTCTAAAAGTATAATCCGGACAAGTTCGAGGCAAAGTCAGTTCTGTAGAAGTTTATTGGATATCCCAAGCATTCACAAGGGAATATCTTCTACCTAACCGAGGAACAACATATGTTTTGTTTCTCAACATGCCACCTTTATGAAAGAGAATTTCTTGTCAAGAAATCAGTGGTCATAAGGTAGAACTGTAAGTCTACGGTACCGCCCCGGCCGTCTACAGACGCCAAATGCGAAACAAAAAACTTTTAACTGGCGCTATCGTATACTTTAACTCGGATCTGCCATTATTGCTAAACTAACAAATTGTAAAGAGTGTAGAAAGGTTATACCGAACGATCCGAGTCCTTCGTTCTTCAACTATCATCCCACGCTCCGTTGCGGCTGCTCCGATCTCGTCGATCTCCAATCTGCTCGTCCAGGTGGCACCACATCAACGATTCTTTAAATGGGCTCCCGCCTCTTACTTGAGGCAACTCGGTCGTCAAGTTTGCTAAAAGAGACGACCAAGAATGATGTAGAGAATGAGTAGATGACTTTGTCTCACTTCGTCCAAGTCCGTGGACGATCGGTAAATGAAGTTGCCGATGGAAATGAAATGGAATGAGATATGAACTTTAAAATTTCCATGTATCCAAAACTTTAGTCTTTTCTTTTAACAACCATAATTTTTCTCTCATGAGTGAGTGGAGGAGGAGAGGGGGCCGGCCACTTATATAGATGGGGAGGTGAGTGTAGGAGAGGGGGGGGGTGACCACAAGAAATGATCCTTATCATAACAAAAGATCTTAAGCAATCCAAAAGACATTAATTAAAACGATGAGTCATAAAAACCAAGTCAACATTTAATAAATGCAAAGAAAGATGCATGAATCTAGTCACCAATCTAGAAGCTTCTAGAAGCACGACTCACCTCATCCAAGAAAAGATAAATCCGTCTTTAACCGAATGCTAAAAGACGGCTGATAGAAAACTGGAAACTGGCAACTTCCAAAAGTGATCCTGAAACGACTTTCAGGATAACCCCGTAACTGTATAAATATACCCGCATTTGTATTACGACCGAATACAAATGCAACTGAGACAAAGATATTATATCTACTCAATATAATACTCGGATCCGGCTTAAACCAAAGCCGACCAGTATCATCTGCCCGAAAAATAACACGTGCGTAAACGCACGTGCATTTTCCGAACCCTGCCATAAAACCATACGGCCTCTACAACGTTTCGCCCGAACTTGGGAAACTGTCTGTGGGGGACTCTAATGACTCGTGAGTACCCTGGCAGTGGGTTTAACCACAAACCGTCAGCGGCACTAGCAATGCGTAACGGCTGCCGATGGACTGACCTCAAGGGAGGCCGATGAGCGAACTCATCAGGAAACCCTACTGAGCCTAACAGTGACAATGTATATACAGTCCGGTCCGTTCTTCTATGAGTATCGTATATCTGCCTAGGGGGCTAGTAACGTCAGACCCCCAATAGCAGTATAAGTCGTGTCGGAGTGTAGCCGAATAACACCATGAGATACTACTGGAGTACCTACCAGTAAATCTCCTGCCATGGCCATGGACTTTATGTAATGGCTCTCCTAGACACAGCACGACCTCGCCCCCAATACCGGGAGAGACGAATCCCCTGCCGATCCGCTCACGTGCCTCCATATGGCTCGGGACTGTACCCAAAAACTACCTGTTTGCACGACTCCTTTGAGCCGTGGTAGGGTAGAAATCAAAGCACAGTGGGAACTCACACGAGACAAATGACGACCTCAGGTCGATGAACTAACCTGTACACATGTCACCAGGGAACTGCTATCTGACGATATGTATAATACCAACTAGCAGATTCCCGGCGAGTCCTGTCCGGTGTACTCATAACCCAATGAGCACCTGTATACATCTTAGGTGATCCAACTGACACCAGTGGCTTGTGAGACCAGCCACCTCCCTACGTCGGGGTCTCGACTGTACACACTAGTCTACTCCGGAGTATCGATGCCCTGTCTTGAAACTCCCACGACTAGGGACCACAATTAAGGATATGCATATAAACCACCCAACTCTCACGTATATGATCTCCATCATACTGTTGGTAGTAAAGCAAGATCCTAAGGTCTCTATCAAAGTGTAACATGTAATCAGTCACCTGAACATGTACACGACTGATAAAGGAAAACCAGATAGCATACTATCATCTCGAGTAAGACTGTCCTACCGGTATAGGTCCTCCGCAATCATTGCAATCACGTACCTGCGATCTAATAATTGACTCTGAGGGCACTATCTCCAACAATCTCCCACTTGCACTTAAGGCTAATTATTGTGATGTCGACTACTCACAGCCCGTGTGAAACCGAACATCCAACTCCTCTACTAATCAGTTTTACGAAGCCCGTTTGTAAAACTATTGTGTTCGAGAAATAGCCTCAGTGAGTGGATCCGCCTAGATGTTTCTTTCTGTATCTCTCTTAATCTCAAGTTCGCGGAGAAAACCATCTCCCGAATTAAGTAATACCTGTCTTAGAATATGTCTGGATATCTGATGGGACCTAGTTCATAAATGAACTCCAAATCCAAACTTCTTAGACTGTATAGATCACTGAACTTAATCAGTATCCTGCACCATGCCACCCACAGTATCCTCTTGGACCACCTGTCCATAATATTGTCCCTCCTCTGAGGGAAAACTATAACTCTGACAATCACTCTGTCAACCATGTCACCTTTGAAGCCTGGAATGATAATCGTCTCCCGAAGGAGGCTGCCGTCATCAAATCCGTAGAACATGTACTTATGTTCTAAAACTGCTTCCTTATGTTTCTCTAGGATTGGATTAATACAAACTTATTGCATCTAGTGCAAAAACAACATCTGGTGTGGTACTTGACATCTCACGATTGACTCAATTGCCTAAGCAAGTGATCTGCCAATCATGCACATCCCTCTCCCCTTTAGTCTGTAAGACACCTTTAGAGAGGGTGACTCCATTACTTGCAGGTACACCACCATGCTAGGAGTCATCTATTCTAAAAAACCATTAGAATACTGTCAAAGTACCCACATTGGGAAATTACCCAAATCCAGATCTAAAACCATAGATCTAGAAACCAGAATGTCATATATTATATCCATATCCTGTCTGGAGAAACAACTGTGTGACGACCACAGTACAACCGATCGTAGTATAGGAATTTTACTTCCCACTCTGTGTATGTCATGCAGATACCATGACATCACACCCTACTACTTTCTTAACAGATCCATCCCATATCCTGATTGAAGTCAAACCCATGACTGTCTCATCAAAATTAGATGATCTATCTCCTCTATAACTGCTCTAGTCTATAAATAAACATAAGCTACTTGCCCACTATGCTTCTGCTGCTCCCACTGACTACGACAACCCTCCTACCGGGTCTCATAGCCTGGAACATCAGTAGTGTCAAGTCTGGGTAGATAAGAACCTCCCTGTCACCGTCCTTGAGGCTACCGGAGTACCTCTCGGGTGTCTGAGGTTATCCACCATATCTGCGGAGTGGCTATTGCAATGTCAAACCTGATTGAATATATAGGTCCTATTAAATTTTCCGTAATCGTTCGCGGTTCTGGAATCACATCCAGTTCTACCATACTCCCACTACTGTTTTCTGAAAAAGATCCATTTTATTAAAACTGTGGCGAGTCAAGAACAATATCACTATTGATCTTCTAAATGGTAGAATATCAACCCTCGTCATAGCCAGGGTCAACCCACAAACAGCCATTACAGAAACGTGCCCTGAGTTATCCAGAGTCTGGTTTTAAGCATAAGCTGGACAACTCCCCATACCTTAACATCTTTTAAGGCACGAACTATTCTATATCCAATATAGAAACTTTGGCACTTATTTAATTGGAACCATATTCAAATTATGCAGCTGTCTCCAGTGCATATCACCTTAATGGAAAGAGGCTAATCAGCATTACTCAACTTAAGAATCCATCCAATTATGAGTAACCTGAAAGAGAACACGTTTCTCATAACCATCACTATTATCTGAATACCAATCACAAGAATCTACATCTTCGATCTCTTTGAAGAATCCCGATACTTGTGATACCTGGTTCTCTACTTTATTCTTATACCCAGAACTTCTCAAAACTTAGACCTTGTATTTCTACGAAACACTTTTCTAAATACTAGAGAAGTTATAAGTAAACAGAACATAGTACGAGGACCTACCCCTTTGTCCTGATGGACACTTGGACAATATACAATACTCTGTATAAGTCCGCTGAGTTAAACAACTCAAAACCTGTGCGTCGTAGAATGAAAACTGTACCCTGCCGATTTCCTCAAATATCACCAATTACAACGAATTCCGATATAATGAGGATGATCGACTAATTCCCAATAACTTACTCCCACTCATCATCTGTAAAACCATACAGATATGAGAATGAAACCTGGTGAATACACACCCTGGAGTAAGTATCTAATCGGGAAAACAGTTTTCCATTAACAATGCACTGAAACATGAAAATGTTTCGTCGGGGTATCTTGGTATTCATAGTAATGCCTCTTCCATAATCCAATTCATGACTTCAACCGTATATTTTTTTGCCATCTCTCCAAATCCCTTTATTTGTCCTTAGTCATTACCTTCTGTACACCATCGTTAGGCTAAATGGTTTTCTTCCTTCCCTACCGTTCGGCACCAGCCTATGGTTTGGAAGAAGACTATCTAGTAAGCATAATAGGTGTACCCTCCTAAACCAAGGAGTACTCATATCTTGAGAGAAGGTGATGATAAAAGACAATTGAATAATACCTTATTCTTTTAAAGGTGAAATAGGAGTGGCGATGAAGTACGCGGTTTTGGTCGTGAATGATAACAGTCGCAATTTACTTTGCCCTCTTTCTAATCCCTTTATCTTGTCTTTACATATTTCCTTCTGCACACCCTACTTAGGCTAATTGGTTTTCTTAATTCCCTACCTTTCGGCACCAGCCTATGGTTTGGAATAAGACTGTCCAATAAGCGTAATAGGTGTACTCTCCTAAACCAAGGAGCCCTCGCAACCTGAGAGAAGGTGATAATAAAAGACAACTGAATAAACCAATTCTATTTCTCCTGAACCTGGATCCATCCTCGAAGAAGTCCCTTCGAGTTCGTATATAACCATACGATGGATCTATCCAATGGAAGTGGATGTCCGTAGTAAAACGGGTGTTCTGAGAAATACAAAGGGTAAAAGAAGGAGTGGCAATGACTTATGCAACTCAGACAATCCAAAAGCCAGTATTTTAAGAAGGTTCGGTCAGCTTGGTCACTGAGTCATAGTCTAAGGTCGGTCAAAGGTCGCTGCCAAAGAGAGAGAGAAAAGAAACACTCTGCGTGCACTCTAATCTAGATCAGAATGGTTATCACTTTATCTAATCCGGAAACCTCCCACTGTCCTGTCAAATTCTCCTCCAAACCTAAAAGAAGAATCAATCGAGATCACCCGAAGAGTAAACTAACTCATCAGTGGGAATCGGGATCCAACTCTCATCGCATGATAACGTGATGGAATGCATCCACGTTACTCATACTCCAGAAGGTATGCGCATACTTGGCAAGTTTCAGTTTCTTTAGAAACTCCCGATACGATTTTTGCCCCATGCTCTTATAACCTTGGCTTTGGTCAAAATGTCATAAGTCACATGCCAAGTTCTACCCGTCACTATCTTGTCAATTTGAACCCACCCGCACATGCCCCTGACTTTGGCCAATCGGCAGAACGACTGTCCCAAACCAACTCATCTATCTATGCAACAAATGAATACCCAGCAGCTACCAAACACTATGCCTTAACTTTGGCTAAAATGCATAGCTTGAATACTACTGAATACCCAAAAGAAGTGATGGAGGGCTACAGCTGGTTTTTGGCGACAAACCTTTAACGTGGTGAACTTGATATCGCTGAAGGAACCTGATAGCTTTTTAAAATATAGTGGCGAAAACCTTTTGCTAAAGAGGTCACTCCCGGTGAAGGGATATCGGCTCTTTCCTCGTGGAATGAGGTGCAGTATATTCCACTGAATACCGCGATGCAAAGCAACATGTAATCGACTATAGTGAAGTTATTACCCTGACGCAAACTTCTGCCCAAGGGGTCAGTCCCGGTGAAGGGATATCGGCCCTTGCCCCGTCGAATGAGGTGGAGGATATTCCACTGAATACCGCTATGCATAACAAAAGGAAACGTCTTTGCAATAACACCTTTTAAATTTGTTCCAACAACTGTAAACAGGTTTGCTTTACTTTGCATTGATCAGAATCAAGGCAGTCCCATCAATCAATCACACCAAAAAAGAACGAAAATAAAATGTACGTATATGCCATCCGCATTCGTCACTGGGTCCCGTCATCACCCGTTAGGTTACTTAACTAACGACAGAGCGGGGACTGGACTAGCGCGGGTGTAAAACATATACAACATCTAATAGTATATAAACCAATATACAATAATCGCACCAGGCGTGATAATATGCAACATTACAGAAAAGTAATAAGCATCACAGAACAATACAGATAATCTGGGATCCCCGGGTTTCACAGAGCCGCTGCTGAAACCCGACTTTCCCCTGTCGTGTGGATAGCCTATGCAATGAAACCTAGACCCCTACGGGTGCGGCAAGTTACCCGCCAAAACCTGAAGCGAGGCAGCCCCCTACAGCAAAGTGAATGGACCACCCTTCACTTCACGGAATCTGGTAATCTTGGGCACCCCTCCTTGGGTCAACCTGTACCCCCTACGAGTGCGGCAAATAGTCTGCCAATTCTAGAGTGGGGCCCCTCTGCCTCTCAAAGCCATGAGATGCGGACCTGTTTCCCTCCAGAACCCGGCTATCCGTGCACTCCGTCGCGGGGCAAAACCTAGTACAGTAATGAAAAATAGTACAAAAGGTACATCGACCGCAACCTGGTCGTGCCCCAAAAGAATATTATACAAGAGGCAGTGACGGCAGTCCACAAGTTGGACGCTCGCTCCGCAATATCAAATGTACAAATAAACTCAAACTGCACTACCATTGCACACTGCTATCCACCACGACAAATCCGCAACATCACAGCACAACACAGAACATCAACGCGAATGTCACGTTCGCAAACCCGTCTAAAAGAACTATAGCAATCAGACGCGGTTTACCGATCAAATGACATTCCCGGTCGGAGATATAATGTAAGCACTGTAAACTAACATGTTTAAATTTCGATCGACCAAATATCACAAAGTAGGCCCCACGCAAATCTGGTGAACAGTAACAAAATCTGGGCCCAAAAGATATATACCAAAAACCCCAAATTCTAGACAAGAACCCACTGTGCAAATTTGGGGCCACGATCTCACTGTATGGCCGCGGAAGCGCGGTCAAACCATAGGTTTGACCGCGATTTAGCGACAGTCATATCGAATCACGTGCACAAATTTCTACGGTGTTCTTAGAAAAGCCTGCTGAATTTTCTGCGATGTGTAAAATTAATTTTGGAACCTTTTTAAAATCGACAGAAAATCAGAAATTGGATTTTGCAGTTTTTGATTTCCGGTTCGATCGATGTTTTAAACGCGTTAGCACAAGTTAGTGAAGCAAAATGGTGAGGCTTTGATACCACTGTATGTCTACGGTAGCGCCCCGGCCGTCTACAGACGCCAAATGCGGAACAAAAAACTTTTAACTGGTGCTATCGTATACTTTAACCCGGATCTGCCATTATTGCTAAACTAACAAACTGTAAAGAGTGTAGAAAGGTTATACCGAACGATCTGAGTCCTTCGTTCTTCAACCATCATCCTACGATCCGTTGCGGTTGCTCCGATCTCGTCGATCTCCAATCTGCTCGTCCAGGTGGCACCACATCAACGATTCTTTAAACGGGCTCCCGCCTCTGACTTGAGGCAACTCGGTCGTCAAGTTTGCTAAAAGAGACGACCAAGAATGATGTAGAGAATGAGTAGATGACTTTGTCTCACTTCGTCCAAGTCCGTGGACGATCGGTAAATGAAGTTGCCGATGGAAATGAAATGGAACGAGATATGAACTTTGAAATTTCCATGTATCCAGAACTTTAGTCTTTTCTTTTAACAACCATAATTTTTCTCTCATGAGTGAGTGGAGGAGGAGAGGGGGCCGGCCACTTATATGGATGGGGAGGTGAGTGTAGGAGAGGGGGGGTGACCATAAGAAATGATCCTTATCAAAACAAAAGATCTTAAGCAATCCAAAAGACATTAATTAAAACCATGAATCATAAAAACCTAGTCACCATTTAATAAATGCAAAGAAAGATGCATGAATCTAGTCACCAATCTAGAAGCTTCTAGAAGCACGGCTCACCACATCCAAGAAAAGATAAATCCGTCTTTAATCGAATGTTAAAAGACGGCTGATAGAAAACTGGAAACTGGCAACTTCCAAAAGTGATCCTGAAACGACTTTCAGGATAATCCCGTAACTGTATAAATATACCCGCATTTGTATTACGACCGAATACAAATGCAACTGAGACAAAGATATTATATCTACTCAATATAATACTCGGATCTGGCTTAAACCAAAGCCGACCAGTATCATCTGCTCGAAAAATAACACGTGCGTAAACGCACGTGCATTTTCCGAACCCTGCCATAAAACCATACGGCCTCTACAACGTTTCGCCCGAACTTGGGAAACTGTCTGTGGGGGACTCTAATGCCTCGTCGGTACTCTGGCAGTGGTTTTAACCACAAACCGTCAGCGGCACTAGCAATGCGTAACGGCTGCCGATGGACTGACCTCAAGGGAGGCCGATGAGCGAACTCATCAGGAAACCCTACTGAGCCTAACAGTGACAATGTATATACAGTCCGGTCCGTTCGTCTATGAGTATCGCATATCTGCCTAGGGGGCTAATAACGTCAGACCCCCAATAGCAGTATAAGTCGTGTCGGAGTGTAGCCCAATAACACCCTGAGATACTACTGGAGTACCTACCAGTAAATCTCCTGCTATGGCCATGGACTTTGTGTAATGGCTCTCTTAGACACAGCACGACCTCGCCCCCAATACCGGGAGGGACGAATCCCCTGCCGATCTGCTCACGTGCCTCCATATGGCTCGGGACTGTACCCATAAACTACCTGTTTGCATGACTCCTTTCAGCCGTGGTAGGGTAGAAATCAAAGCACAATAGGAACTCACACGAGACAAATGACGACCTCTGGTCGATGAACTAACCTGTACACATGTCACCAGGGAACTGCTATCTGACGATATGTATAATACCAACTAGCAGATTCCTGGCGAGTCCTGTCCGGTGTACTCATAACCCAATGAGCACCTGTATACATCTTAGGTGATCCAACTGACACCAGTGGCTTGTGAGACCGGCCACCGCCCCTCGTCGGGGTCTCGACTATACACACTAGTCTAATCCGGAGTATCGATATCCTGTCTCGAAACTCCCACGACTAGGGACCACAATTAAGGATATGCATATAAACCACCCAACTCTCACGTATATGATCGCCATCATACTGTTGGTAGTAAAGCAAGATCCTAAGGGCTCTATAAAAGTGTAACATGTATTCAGTCACCTGAACATGTACACGACTGATAAAGGCAAACCAGATAGCATACTATCATCTCGAGTAAGACTGTCCGACCGGTATAGGTCCTCCGCAATCATTGCAATCACGTACTTGCGATCCAATAATTGACTATGAGGGCACTATCTCCAACAAGAACTGGAAGGAGTTCCCGCTATACAAACTACTACAGATGATTTGGTAGAACTAAAGGATTCAATAGTAACAAACGAACCTCAGCCTCTCCGCCGATCTAGTAGGGTTCCTCACCCACCTGAGAGATACTTCGGTTTCTCTATGACAGTGGGAGCGAGGATTGCATCATGAGATGATGACCCAACTAGTTTCGAGCTGGCCATCAGGAGTGAGACTCTGTAAGAATGGCTGGATGCTTATCGATCTGAGATGGAATCCTTATACACCAACAAAGTATGGAATTTGGTTGCTCTATCTGAAGGATTAAATCCCCATCAGGAGCAAGTATATCTTGAGAAGATTACTAGGTATACATTGAAAAGTTGAGACTTTCAAAGCTATGCTTAAGTCCATCCAGATCCTACTTGCCACGGCTATATACCATGACTACGATATCTGGTGGTTGGGTGTCATGATTGCTTTTCTAAATGTTGATTTGGAAGAGAGCGTCTATAAGTACACAGCCATAGGGCTTCGTAGACAGTGGGAGCAGCGGAAATGTGTGCAAGATGTTTTATGTGATAAAGCAGGCATCACGGAGTTAGAACGTCTGTTTTGATGTGGTAGTCAAAGAGTTTGACTTCATCAAAATGGTAGATGAACCTTGTATATACAAAAAGGTAGTAGAGAGTATGGTAGTGATCCTCGTAGTGTACGTGGATGACATACTCTTGATAGGGAAGGAGTTTCCTATGCTACGCTCGGTCAATCTCCGCTTATCACAAAGATTCTCCATATTGGATCAAGGTGATACCTCCTAAATCCTGGGTTATGGATCTATGAGATAGATATATTTGGATGTTAGGATTCTCACTAGAAGTAGTGAGATGGTATCAATCGATCCTGGGGAGAATCACTGGAAAGGTTCCAGGGTGATAAGGACGACTGAATGTCAGTCGCAGGCATTGTCTTTATCCTCAGTGGAGGGACGGTATGTTGGAAGAGTTCCAAGCTAGATACCATGACTTACTAGACGATTAAAGGCAAGATACATCGTTACCAAGGCTGCTACCAAAGAGGCAGTCTGGATATTTATAAGTTCATGAGATGAACTTCGTTCCTACCATTGTGTGACAATGGAGTTGTGGCTTTTGCCAAGGAATGCCCGTCCCATCAGAAATCCAGATATAATTCTTAGGCAGTATCACCTGATCATGGAGATGGTTGATCTCCAGGGAGATCGAGGTTATGAGAGTAGACACAGAGGACAACAGCGCGAATCCACTCACAAAGGCCTTTTTCCCAGTAGAGACTTTTATGGGATGGTTGAGTATGAGATACTTCAACCACAGCTAATTGTTGGGTATGTGATACCATAACAGATGACTCTAGTGCAAGTGGGAGATTGTTAGTTATATGTATGCCCTAGAGGCCATTGCTGTACATACGATGTATATTGTAATGGATGCTTGGACATATATAGGGAGGACTTTCTTGCTCGACATGATAGTACGCTATCTGGTTGCACTTTATCTTAACATGTACTATGATTGTCTCTATGTTACATGTTGATAAAGCCCTTAGGATATGTACTCGACTACTGGGACTATGATGAGATAATACTAGGGGGGCCACGGTAGTCGACGAGTACATCCTATAACTGTTCCTAGTCGAGGGTGTATCGAGACAGGGCATCGATACACCAGAGTAGACTAGCGTATACGCATCTTGACCTATATGATGGGCGATAGATGATCCCATATCCATCGGTGTTTGATATCAAGGATGGTGTACGGGTGCTCAGTAGAGTCTGGGTACACTGGACGGACTTGCCGAGAACTCCTAGATGGTATTATACCTCACGTCAGATGGTAGTTCTCCGGTGACACTGGTACATAGTAGTATGTTGACCCGAGATCGTCATAGAGTCTTGTGTGATTCCCACTGTGCTTTGATTTCCATCATACGACATCCAAGAGGGCGTGCAAAATGGTGGCTTTTGGGTACAGTCCCGAATCACATGGAGGCAATGAGCAATAGGAGGGGATTCGTCTCTCCCGGTATAGGGAGTTGATGTTGTGCTGTGTTCGATTGGCTATAACCGGAAATACCTGGCCAGGGTTGCTGAGATTTACTGGTAATTGTTATCAGTAGTTTCTCGAACTTTTATAGACCTCATATCGACACGACTTATCGAGCTACTGGGGTCTGACATTTACCATCCCTAGGCGAGATATGCGACATATCAGACGACGAGACCGGACTGTACAGGAGTGTTACTGATTGGAATCAGAGGAGAATGTACAGGCTTGCTTGTTGATCTTCTGAGCGCTCAATACCTGGGTGGCTGTTACTTTTAGCTGACCGCTTGCAGGTTGTGGGTGTTTGATATGATCATCACCTACTGCCGGCGTATTGACGATTCTTTAGAGTCCTACACAGAGGTTTCTTGGCTCAGGCAAAACGGAGTAGGAGCACATATGTGATATGTGCGGGACCGAGGATAATGTGATATGTGATACCGTATTGGATTCTCGCGATATGAGATATCGGCCGGGTATATGTGATATAGCCGGGTCATCGTATTAGTCGGTTATATGCGATATAGCCGGATTATCGGATCAAGTGTTGATTCGATAATTTAATGTATAATAATATATATGATATATTAAATTACATTAACTAATATTACCTCACTAAAAGATTCATTTTCTCACGGGATAATACATTGATATATATGCGATATATGTTAATTGTATTATTTTCTATTGTTACAAAATATATTGTATATGTGATATATAATATTGTAACATGTTAGGGTTACAAATTTAACAATGGTTTAGGGTTTAAACTTGGTTAGGGTTTGGATTAGGGTTAGCTTTTGCATGAAGCTTCCATGAAGCTTCATGAAGCTTCATTTGTGTTTTGCTTGATATTTTGTGAAGATATTATGTTAACCTAATCCAAACCATTAACTCTAGTTAATTCTCTACATGGGTTAACTCCTTCATGCTTAACCCTTGGTTAGATTTGTAACCACTACAATAATTCATTATTCATCACAAAAGGATTGAGCTCTTCTTCTTGCTTCTTCCTCCTTGATGAAAAGCTTCACTAGTTTTTCATAAGTGATGTTTATATGTTAGAATATGAAAACAAAAGAGAGCAAAAATCCTACTTCATCATCCTCATCTATACTTGCCATTTAGATGAGGGTGTTCACTTCATTTAGTGAGTGAGAGATTGTGTTAATGAAACTTCAAGGTAGATCATCTTTGTTATCGAAGATCGGAAGCAAGCTTGCATCTTTCTCTTCGTGAAGCCTCTTGAGAGTCCGGAACACGATGATCGCAGCGAAGGGACCTCAACACGGAACTTAAGAAGTGAAGGACCGGATCTACAAAGGCTGTAATCCCTCTCACTTAGTGTTAAAGTGTTTAACACGCTTGTTTTCGCCTAAACTCTAGTATAAAGATCCGGCTTTGGGTTCTTCGGCACGGCTAAAATTTTAATCATGCATGGTTGATGCCTCGTAGACCCTTATATGCGTGCCTAGCAACCCTACAGTTAGGTCCGTACACTCATTTTCATATAGTTTAGGATCAAAAATTGTTTAATGACGTCGTACGATGATTTACCGTACGTGATGAGTTTAATTGATGATTGATCCATACCCTTGACTAGAGGATGCTGATTGATAGATTCACCGACTCGGTCATGTTAGATATGTATACCTTATAGCATTTAGCTGCCGAATTACTTTATGCTGCGTTCATGTCATTCCGATTGAATTTCATATACCTGTGCTAGTATACCTACACCATTATCGATGATGCGTATGTCACACTTACACAGATTGGCCGGCTCACATACTTCATCATCGATAATTGCCATGTCACTACATTGTAGAATTGCTGCATCATGAAATGACTCTTGCATAATTTACTTTCTATAGTTACATATACACCTTTATACGATGTTGCATTCGACTTTGGAGAAATGGGGAACCGCAGGATATATTTTTAAAACAAGATTCATTTAAATGAGCAGTTTTCCCTTGATATGTGCATATTACCGTTCCATGTTGCATTATATACGGATATGCTAACATTTCTGTTATATGTAGCATACATCATGCTTTACGATTATACGCATTGAGATATGTTGTTTTTATGAGATTTCTGGATTTGAGAATAGTGGTTTTATTTCAAAAGAAAGTATGTATTGTTTTAAAAACCCGGGTTATCTTGATATGATATTTCAGTGCGTCTGTAACACCTTAGAATGTGTTTTGTGGCTATTTATATTTTAATATATAGTTTTTTAATAAAAAGTTTACCAAAATTGTTTTTAATTATCTTATCCTATTTAATGAATATTTTATTAGATTTTTCCTAGGCTTGCACACACTTGTGCATGTTAACTAGGGTTGTTTTTGGGGTTTAACCAGGATTAGCAACATGGTGAACTAACCATTCCATAATCTAGTTTAATATTGTATTAGGTGCTTTTGGGTTTTTATTTGTATATGGTTCTTTTCAAAAATAAAATGAATTTGAAAAGGGTTTTATTTTGATTGTTATTGTGTTGACTTGGTGAGAGAGAGAGAGAGGGTGCATTATGAGGCATGATGGCTTGCCCATGCCATCAATTAATGAAGAGAGAGAGAGAGGAGGGGGTTGACTTGTTGGTATTCTCTCATTCTCACTCATTTCTCTCATCCTCTCACTCTCAAACTCACACCCACACACACCCACACATCAGCACAGCAGCAGCAAAGACAACAACAACAAGAGAAGCAGCAGCAGCTCAAGCAACAACAACAACAACAGAAGCAGCAGCAGCTCAAGCAACAACAACAACAACAGCATCAGCTTGCAGCAGCATCAGCTCCAGACAGCACAGCAGCAGCCACAACAGCATCAGCTTGCAGCAGCATCAGCATAGCAACAGCAGCAGCTCAAGAAAGCAACAGCTGCAGAAGCAAGCAGCAGCCACAGCAGCAGAGCAACAGCAGCAGCAGCCCCAGGAGCAAGCAGCAGCAACACCAGAAGCATCACCAGCAGCTGTAGAAACTAAGTTCTTCACCTTCACCTGCTTCCTAGGGTTCCATAGGGTATATTTCTAAACCCAATCCCCTTGTTGCTTAGCTTGTGTGCTTATTAGCGTCGGTTTGTGTTAATTAGCTAGTTTAGTGCTAATTATGGTGAATTGTGAGGAAATTTGATATAGTGATGATCGTGTTGGTAAACCCTACCCATTTAAGTGTTATTAGGGTCACTTGAACTGAGAATTAACCTAGACTACACTAAAATACCATAGGGTTTGCCTTTTGTGCTAAATTAGCATTTTTAAGCGATATTGTGACATTATGTGATCTGCTTTTGACCCAGACACTTTAGGACAAAATTGAGCAAACTGGAGCATGCACACTAGGTCTAGAATACACCACCAGAGCACGAGCCCCTAACTCTTACCTTGGGCCGCAGATTTATTGTGTTTGGCCGCAAATTGCGGCCAAGTTGGGGGTTAGGGTGTTGGGGTCTTGGCTAGGGTTCTATGCTGTGTAGTCTAGTGTTTTGGCATGTATAGTTTTGTAAGATTTGACCTGTAGGAAAATCTGGGATCATATATCGTATTTCTAGTCCGTTGTGTTTGCGCGATACGCGCGATACGTGAGTGGGTTCTGTGATCCAGCGTATGGCGGCGTGTCACGATGGTTTTAGACGCGTATACATACGATTCAGCGTATCGTGCACACGCGCGTTTAGTTCGCGACGTGAGTTTCTCGTTTTGGTTCGATATCGCGTTTTGCGGAATATTTGTCTTGTATATGATTTCCATGTCTTATTTGCAGGTTTGCAGGCAGGGACTACGGACACTGCTACAGGGGGGAGCAGATGGTAGGATTCACCTAGCGTGGAGCGTAGGTGAGTAGATTTAACATCTACAGGGGAATCGCCCGCATGGCGTTATGCGTCTGGGCTAGGATTCAAATACCTGTCGCATATTCTACGTCATTGTTAGAATTGCGCCTTAACCTTATTTACTTAGATATAGTTGTACTGTGACTAGTAGCTGTAGGGCACTGCACATATTATTGACGGTTCATGTTGCACGAGCACGGATTGTATGCTACACACATCGTCAATAATTGCCATGTCACACACCAACCATTATAGATACCATATTGCTTATCATACATGACATCTAGCTTATCGGTATACCTATAGCGTATCTTACCATCAGTGATAAGTACATCTACACTTTGCGATACAGCTACAGGCATACCTTGCACATATTTTACTTATACCCAAGTGGGTATCCTTCATATTCTACTTATACCCAGGGGGGTATACGACATCTTTTACTTATAGTTAGACACCTATACTTAGCTGTACCTTATTGATTTCGTATACATCTGGTTTCAGCTACATATTCTCTTCTATATGCTCGCATTCCAGATATATCGCATATATTTATTCCTGGATTTGCGCATTATTTATTGGGATTTTAAATGATGTTTTCTGGATTTGGGAACCGCGGGAGTTCATGAAATTATGCATACATTGAAAAACCCGGTTTCCTTGATATGATATTTGCGCATCCACCATGAGTTTTATCGGTGTTGATTTATATATACCCCTACGAGGAGGCGTCGAGGCCGTAGAGGGTACATGGTGGGGCCCGGTATGGTTCCCCTAGGCAAGAAGATCGATGGACTTTGCCGATTGAGTCTGGAGGCGGGCGAGTACCTACCGTTGACAGTACCCATGACTCGGCGGGGATCATGGAGACACCGTTGGGAGTCATGTACGTATGCATACGTCGAAGGGCGAGGGTCAGAGCTAGGCACTCGTGCTTTCGGGATAGCGTATGATACGCGATCAGGATTTCTGTGTCGATGCTTGGCACATGGTTTTCATGATATTTCATTAACACCTTTGTATATATAACAGGGGATTTAGCTATTGTTATATATACCCTTACACCAATATTAGTGGAGTGGGACGCTAATATATGTGTATTGATCCCATCATATTTATTTCTGCATATATAAATATTTAGGATGCTAGAATCTTACTTGAGATGTGATTTGGGATATTAGGTGATTCATTGAGATTAGATACAGGATACCTATAAGATTGTCGATTTGTACATTCGGGATATAGGAGATTACTCGATATTGTATATTGGAGAGATGTGAGACTTATTTGATATAAGAGCCCAACTTGGGGGCGGATTTTAGGAATTGGGATTTGAAGTCTTGATGGATTGTGACTCTACCACGATGTCAGGTTTCTGTGGGCACGACATATTTCACTCCATACCTCATTCTTATTCACTTATGCACGGTTTCATATATTGGTAGTACCTGTTAGTGTACCCTTATGATTGCTGCATATCTACTTTCTCATATACCTTATGCATAGTTATTGCATACTATTAGCATGTTATTATTTCTTCACATATTGATTGTACCTGCTAGTGTATTTTCCTTTATTCTGCATTTCACATGACCTGTTATTACTGAAATTGTATGTCTTAGATTCATGTTGTACGTACATACCTGCGATTACCTGCATATGTTATCTACTATTCACGAGTTGGAAACTCACCCCCGTTGTGCCACAGGTGTTTCAGGTTGTTCCCCAGAGTAGTCGAGGGAGGCTATTCAGCTTTTCATCTATCATCTTTTGCTACAGATACCGCATCGGCTCACAGTGTGCTATTTTGCTTAGGTGGGTTTTGGTGGTTATCTGTATTTTGTATTGTACCTTCGTTGTATTTGTACTCTCCATCTACTATCATGTTGTTGACCCAGAGACTTGGTGAGGACGATATTGTATATTAATGGTGGATTTGTTGTCTTTTATATACAGCTTTCTCTCCATTGTCTTTATTTCTTCGCTACGGCGTCGTATAATTGTGTTGTATTCATCTTGGCTAGTTTTTACAAAAGGGGGTGTTTCCAAAATTTTAAAGAAAGAAAGTTGGACTTTTAAAGAATTTGGGTTGCGATTTCAAATGTTTCAAATACTTTTATTATCTTTTCCGTATTTTTATGGTATAGATTTCTGGGTTTTGGCTTTCTTTTTCTGCGTTACGTCTTTAGGCGTTGCGTAGTATTAGGGCCGTCACGTGTCAATTTCGGGTCGTGACAGCGTCCGCCATGTGTTTTCTCGGTTCTGAGAGTGGCATGTGAAACCCGATTCGATGAGCGGTAGGCACCGTCTGCCGGTACATGGTGGACCCGGTGAGGTCCCCCGGGACAAGAAGACTCGTATTGTTAGACGGTGAGCCTGGCAGAGGGACCATTACCTACCAGTGATAGTATTTGAACTCGACGATTATCCGGAGGATATCGACCGGAGTTATGAGATGGATATGGACCGACCCGTTCTGCAGGAGCCCGCGGGCCGATCCCGCAAACGGAGTCGAGATATGAGGATTTACGTGTCGATGTTGGACATGGTTTCATGATGTTTCGAGTGTCGATACTGGGTACTCAGGTTCCATAGTTTTGATGTGTCGCAAGGGAAACACGTTAATTTATATCCTCATACTTTCATCCATATGCTTCTTTGATATTTACATGCATGATACTGTTGGATGATATCCACATGCAGATAGGCATTTAGTATACTGTTGGCACATATTTACATATACGGTCACCCTAGATATCATAGTATTACCTTCATGATATAGTTGGTATAGGAATCGTTGTTTATTTGATTTCTACTTGTTGATGTTTACTACTCACGAGTTGGAAATTCACCCCCGTTGTGCCACAGTTCTTGCAGGTTGACCGCTTGGATCGGTAGCGGCATCGTTGGGACACAGCTTGCATTCGGGTGACTTGCTTTGGTTGCTGGTACATGTTGGATCATACCAATTTTGTATTTATTATTCATATTGTATCTAGTCAACTCCATCAATCAAAACTATTAATTGTATATGTAGTAAGACTTAGCAAGACTTGTAGTTGCGAAAATTGAGCAATGGGTTTTATGTTCGCTTATTGGGTTGGTGTCTTGCTTTATTCGTTATCTTTTGTGTGGATCTTCACTGTTGGGCGTCGTATACTTGTTTTATTTCTTTTGTGGTTGTGAATCCGCCATTTTGGGAAGAGCTAGCTCGCGCTTGGGGATGCCTTTTATATTATCATGTATTTGTGGTTTTGGATCAAAATATACAAAGGAGGTGGTGCCCAAAATTTTAAAAGAAGAAACATGTTTTTCAACTAGCAAAATAAACTTGCATTTTCCATGTTACTTTATCTATGCATTTAAGAAAACGTTTTATTTCATTATATCTTTATTTTCAAAACTTTACCTCTTCTATTTTCTTAAAAAGGTTTAGATTTCTGCGCTTCGGCTTACTTGAATTAAGTTACGCCTATAGACGTGGCGTGGTTTAACTGTCGATCACGAGCTAAATTTCTTGTCGTGACAAAGTTGGTATCAGAGCACTAGGTTTAACCTTGGTTCGAGTTAAGGCTTGACTATGTGCAGTCTGGGGCGTAATTTATTTCGAAACCTAGGCTTGACCTTACGGAACATAGACTTGAACAGGGGGGTATTAGACCCGAAGTTTCGTTTCATAGGTTGACTCTGATTAATGGAGTAGGTAGCTTGAGTAGAGTGACGTACCGTACTTATGTTCCGCAGCATATTTACGATACGATACTCCACTTAAGAAACCTTATGATGTACATATTTTGAGATATGTGATTCTCTTCGTTCTCTTGTTCATACATCCATTTAAGATCTTTGATTCTATTTGTTTCCATGATCATACTCTTATTGATTCCGTTCCTCCTTACGATTATGTATCCATTCTGGATCCGTTGATTCCTTTCATTCCTTTGATATGTTTTCATCGATACATGCTTGAGGTTCTGTTAGTTATATGTATGTCCAAGAGGCCATTACGGTACATACGATGTATATTGTAATGGATGCTTGGACATATATAGGGAGAACTTTCTTGCTCGACATGATAGTATGCTATCTGGTTATACTTTATCTTAACATGTACTCTGATTGTCTCTATGTTACATGTTGATAAAGCCCTTAGGATAAGTACTCGACTACTGGGACTTTGATGAGATCATACTAGTGGGGCCACGGTAGTCGACGAGTACATCCTATAACTGTTCCTAGTCGAGGGTGTATCGAGACAGGGCATCGATACACCAGAGTAGACTAGCGTACACGCATCTTGACCCATATGATGGGCGATGGATGATCCCATATCCATCGGTGTTTGACATCAAGGATGGTGTACGGGTGCTCAGTAGAGATTGGGTACACTGGACGGACTCGCCGAGAACTCCCAGATGGTATTATACCTCACGTCAGATGGCAGTTCTCCGGTGACACTGGTACAGAGTAGTCTGTTGACCCGAGACCGTCATAGAGACTTGTGTGATTCCCACTTTGCTTTTATTTCCATCATACCACGTCCAAGAGGGCGTGCAAAAAGGTGGCTTTTGGGTACAGTCCCGAATCACATGGAGGCAATGAGCGATAGGAGGGGATTCGTCTCTCCCGGTATAGGGAGTTGATGTTGTGCTGTGTTCGATTGACTATAACCGGAAATCCCTGGCCAGGGTTGCTGAGATTTACTGGTAAGTGTTATCAGTAGTTTCTCGAACTGTTATAGATCTCATATCGACACGACTTATCGAGCTACTGGGGTCTGACGTTTACCACCCCTAGGCGAGATATGCGACATATCAGACGACGAGACCGGACTGTACGGGAGTGTTACTGTTTTGATTCACAGGAGAATGTACATGCTTGCTTGTTGATCTTCTGAGCGCTCAATACCTGGGTAGCTGTTACGTTTAGCTGACCGCTTGCAGCATGTGGGTGTTTGATATGATCATCACCTACTGCCGGCGTATTGACGATTCTTTAGAGTCCTACACAGAGGTTTCTTGGCACAGGCTAAACGGAGTAGGAGCACATATGTGATATGTGCGGGGCTAAGGATAATGCGATATGAGATACCGTATTCTATTCTCTCGATATTTGATATCATCCGGGTCATCGGATCAAGTGTTGATTCGATGAATCGGTACAGATAAATATTAGTCGGTTATATGCGATATAGACGGATTGTCGGATCAAGTGTTGATTCGATAATTTAATGTATAATAACATATATGATATATTAAATTACATTAACTAATATTAGCTCACTAAAAGATTCTTTTTCTCACTCGGGTAATACATTGATATATATGCGATATATGTTAATTGTATTATTTTATTTTGTTACAATAAATATTATATATGTGATATATAATATTGTAACATGATATGGTTATTAATGCAACATGATTAGTGGAGATTAAATATGGTTAGGGTTTGATTAGGGTTAAGCTCTTCTAGAAGTTTCTAGAAGGTTATGTTTTGTTTTGTGTAAGATATTTTGTGACGATATTTACTTAACCAAACCCAAACCCTTGACCATGGTTGTTTCTCTACAAGGGTTAAGGATTCATTCTTAACTATGGTTGCATTTCTAACCTAACATATGAGTTATTTATTATTCATCACAAAAGGATTCCATCTTCTTTTTCCTTCTCTTTTCATGGAAAAGCTTTCTTGATTTAATTTTGTGATGATAAATGAGTAAGAAAAAGATAATAAAAGAGAGCAATAATCCTACTTCATCATCCTCATCTATCCTTGCCATTTAGATGAGGGTGTTCACTTCATATTTTGAGTGTTAGCTTGTGTTAACGAAACTTCAAGGTAGATCATCTTTGTATCGAAGATCGGAAGAAAAACTGCATCTTTCTCTTCGTGGAACCTCTCGAGAGTCTGGAACACGATGATCGCAGCGAAGGGACTTCAACACGGAGCTTTAGAAGTGAAGGACCAGATCTACAAAGGTTGTAACTGTAAGTGCACGGCGGCGCCCCGGCCGTCAATCCGACGCCGGAATGCGGAAGCGGTGAAAAACTTTAATTTTGCGGACATAGCAAACCGGCACCACCGCGCACTAAACATCCGGATCGTAACCATTAACAAGTCAAAGCTACTAAGATAGGGAAGAGAAGTATACCAACAGATCCGAGTCCTCCGGTCTTCTCGTCGTCGTCCCGATCTCCTGCGGAATGTCGCGTCTCCTCCTCGTCGCCGGAAGTGACCACATCGCCTACATCGTTTACGGGCTCCCACCTCAATGCCGAGGGAACTTGGGCACGAAGCCGGCTACTCGACGTGCCCAAGAATTGCTGTAGAATATGGTGTAGAACTTGTGTCTCAATTTTGGGGTAGTGGAGGTGCCATTTTTGGTGGAGGAAAAGAAAAAGATTTTTGGACATCAACAAGAGAGCTCTTTTTCTAGCACAATATGAACCAAAAATGCCACACAAAATGAATCAATTAGCCACCCAAAAAAAGTGGCCGCCCCCCCCCCCCATTTTCTCTTGTGAATGGAGAGAGAGAGAAGGACAAGGGGGGAAGGAACCATCATACAAGGGAGAGGTCAAGTCATGATGTGTAGAAATGATGACTAGAAAAACCAACACACCAAAACCATCCATCAAACATGATGACTCAAAAAGTCATGCCATCATGAAGAAATCAAGTCAAAGGATGGTGCTACAATCATGACACAAGGAAATATGCAAAGACCCCCTCCACAAAAGCTTATTTGCAACAATGCAAATAAGCCCTCCTCCACCAAACTTCGGCCAATGAACGGAACAAAGGAAATCGACCGAAACGGAAAGCAAACTGGCAACTCCAGAAAACTGGTCCCGTAATAAATTACAGGAAAACCCCGATACTGTGCATACACACCCGCATCTGTATTTCGACCGAAATACAAATGCAATGAGACAAAGTCTACAGTGTACTATACTAGGATCCGGCTTAAACCAAAGCCGGCTAGTAATATCTGTTCGATCCTGATCCGTGCAATACCGCACGTATCTGATCGAACCCTGCCATATAACCATACGGCCTATAGTACAAACTGTCCGATCCTGATCCGTGCAATACCGCACGTATCTGATCGGACCTTGCCATATCTCCATACGGCCTCTACAACCTTTCGCCCGAAATCTGAGTAACTGAATGTGGGGGACTCTAAAGACTCATCAACACCTTGGTTGTGGATTTAACCACTAGCACGTCAGAGGTATAAGCCAATACGTAACGGGCTACCAGGTATTGACTAAAAGGGACGTCTGTGAGCGAACTCAGCCCGACAACCGTACTGAGCCTGTCAGTGACAATATCCGTACAGTCCGGTCCGTTCGTCTATGAGCATCGCATGGCGGGCCTAGGGGGTTGGTAAAAGTCAGACCCCCAAAAGCGGTACAAGTCGTGTCGGAGTGTAGCCCAGAACACCCTGAGATACTACTGGAATACCTACCAGTAAATCTCGTTGCCTTGGCCAAGGACTTCGTGTAATGGCTCTCCTAGACACAGCACGACCACACCCCCAATACCGGGAGAGACGAACCCCTGAAGATACGCTCACTGCTTCCATGTGGCTCAGGACTGTACCCAACTAAAACCTGTTTGCACGACTCCTTTGAGCCGTGGTAGGGTAGTAATCAAAGTACAGTGGGAACTCACACGAGACAAATGACGATTCCCAGGTCGATGAACTAACCTGCACACATGTCACCAGGGAACTGCCATCTGACGTCTGGTATATGACCAACTAGCATGTTCCCGGCGAGTCCTGTCCGGTGTACTCATAACCCAATGAGCACCTGTATACATCTTAGGTGATCCAACTGACACCAGTGGCTTGTGAGACCGGCCACCGCCCCTCATCGGGGTCTTGACTGTATACACTAGTCTACTATGGAGTATCGATGCCCTGTCTCGAAACTCACACGACTAGGGACCATTTAAGGATATGCTTATAGACTACCAGCTCCCACGTATATGATCGCCCTCATACTGCTGGTGGTCAAGCATAGAATCCTAGGGGCTCTATCAACGTGCAATAGTGACCTGTCATGTCACCTAAAGCAGTACACGATGATAAAGGTAAACCAGATAGCATACTATCATCTCGAGTAAGACTATCCTACCGGGATAGGTCCTCCATCAATCATTGCAATCACGTACCTGTGACCTAATAATTGACTCTGAGGGCACTATCTCCAACAATCTCCCACTTGCACTCAAGACTAATTATTGCGATGTCGCATACTCACAGCCCGTGTGATACCGTACACCCAACTCCTCTATTAGTCAGTCTCACAAAGCTCGTTTGCGAAACTATTGCGTTCGAGGAACAGCCTCAGTGAGTGGATCCGCTTTGTTATTTCTTTCTATGTCTCTCTATATCTCAAGTTCGCGGAGAAACCCATCTCCCGAAATGAGCAATACCTGTCTTAGAATATGTCTGGATGTCTGATGGGACATAGCTCATAAATGAACTCCAAATCCAAACTTCTTAGACTGTATCGACAACTGAACTTAATCAGTATCCTGCGCCATGCCTCCCTCAGTATTGCCTTGGACCACCTGTCCAAAATACTGCCCCTCGTCAGAAGGAAAAACTATAACTCTGACAACCTTCTTGCCGTCCATGTCACCTTGGAAGCCTGGAATGATAACTGTCTCCCGAATGAGGCTATCGTTATCATGTCCCTAGAACATCTACTTATGTTCTATAATTGCTTCCGACTGTTTCTCCAGGATTGGATCAATGTCAACTTATTGCATCTAGTGCAAGAACAACATCTGGTGTGGTACTTGACATCTCATGATTGACTCAATTGCCTAAGCAAGTGATCTGTCAATCATGCGCATCCCTCTCTACTTCAGTCTGTAAGACACCTTTAGAGAGGGTGACTCCATCTTCTGCAGGTACACTACCGTGCATGGAGTCGTCCATTCTAAATACTCTTAGAATGCTGTCAAAGTACCCTGATTGGGAAACCACCCAAATCTAGATCTAAAACCATAGATCTAGTGACTAGTATGTCTGATATAATATCCAAGTCCTATATGGAGAAAACACTGTGTGACGACCAAATTATAACTGATTGTAGTATAGGAGTTTCTTTTCCTATTCTGTGTATGTCATCCAAATACCAGGATATCATACCCTACTACCTTCTCAACAGATCTATCCCTTATTCTGATGAAGTCAAACCCATGACTGTCACGTCAGAAATAGATGATCTATCTCCGCTACATCTGCTCTAGTCTATAAATAGACATAAGCTACCTGTCCACCAATGCTTCCGCTGCTCCCACTGACTATTACAACCCTCTGGCAGAGTCATACAGACGTACACTTCTAAACCAAGTTTAGAACGACGCTATACTCATCCTCCTGCCGGGTCTCACAGTTTGGAAAAACAGCAATGGCAAGTGTGGGTAAACAAGAACTTCCCTGTCACCTTCCTTGAGGCTACCGTAGTACCTCTCGGGTGCCTGAAGTTACCCACCAAAACTGCGGAGTGGCCAATGGAATGTCAATCCAGATTGAATCTTTAGGTTCCTTATCAAATCTTCAGTAATCGTTTGTGGTTCTGGAATCACTTCCAGTTCTACCATACTCCCACTACTGTTTTCTGAAAAAATCCATTTTTAATAAAACTGTGGCGAGTATAAACAATATTGCTATTGTTCATCCAGATGGTAGAAGGTCAACCCTCGTCATAGCCTGGGTCAACCCACAAACAGCCATTTCAGAATCGTGCCTTGAGTTATCCAGAGTCTGGTTTTAATCATAAGCTGGACAACTCCCCGTACCTTAACAACGTTAAGATACGAACTGTTCTATATCCCATATAGGACCAGAGGTACTGATTTGATTGAACCAGATCCAAATCACGCGGCTGTCTCCAGCGCATGTCAACTAAATGGAAGGAGGCCGATCAGCGTTACTCAACTTAGGAATGCTTCCAATTATGAGTAACCTGAAAGAGAAGCAAGTTCTCTTAACCATTACTATCAACTGAATACCATACACAAGTATCTACATCTTCGATCACTTTGAAGAATCCCGATACTTGCTACACATGGTTCTCTACTCTATTCAAATACCTATAACTTCTCAAAATTCGGACCCTGTGTTTCCACGAAACACCTGTCTAAAAACTAGAGAAGTCATAAGTAAACCGAATATAGTACGAGGACCAACCCCTCTGTCCTGATGGACCATGGACAACATACAATACTCTGTATAAGTCCCTTGAGTCTGATAACTCATTCACTGTGTGTCGTAGGTTGAAAACTGTACCTTTGGTTATGAAGAATTACACCGCTGTTCAATGCTCCTTACCTAACCATCCACTGATATAGGTAAATGTCATAGACATAATTTCAAAAGGGTATATCTCACTCTATGAAAATAGACGTACAGATATATCGATTTGAAATTGGTGCATAACAACGGATATTCAAAACCAAATATTTGCCAACCGGCAAACAACCCAGGTGACTTCCTCAAATATCACCGATTACAACGAATCCCGATATAATGAGGATGATCACCCAATTCCCAATAACTTACTCCCACTCATCATCTGTAAAACCATACAGATGTGAGAATCATACCTGGTAAATACATACCCTGGAGTAAGTATCTAATCGGGAAATCAGTTTTCTTTTAACATTACACAGTGAAACTGAAACATTGAAATGTCTCGATGGGGTATCCTGGTATTCCTAGTAATGCCTCTTCCATATTCACGACTGTAACCGTATAATTCTTTGCCACCTCTCCAAATCCCTTCATATGTCTTTAGTCATTACCTTCTGCACACCCCTTTAGGCCAAATGGTTTTCTTCCTTCCCTACCGTTCGACACCAGCCTATGGTTTGGGAGAAGACTATCCAATAAGCATAATGGGTGTACTGTCCTAATCCTAGGAACACTCGCAATGAGAGAGAAGGTGAGGATAAAAGACACGTGAATAAACCTTATTCCTATTTCTCCTGGACCAGAATCCATCCCCGAACTGGAACAAGTTCCTTTCGAGTTCGTATATAACCATACGATGGAGTATCCAATAAAATGTGGATCTTCGTAGTGATACGGAGTGTCCTGGAGAAATACAAAGGTGATTTAGGATTGGCGAAGGAATACTTGGTTTGGTCGTGAATATCTGTTGCAATTTACTTTGCCCTCTTACTAATCCCTTGCTTTGTCTTAACTTAATACCTTCTGCACACCATCGTTATGCTAATTGGTTTTCTTCATCCCTACCGGTCGGCACCAGCCTAAGGTTTGGAAGAAGACTATCCAATAAGCATAATAGGTGTACTATCTCCTAAACCAAGGAGCACTCGCAACCTGAGAGAAGGTAGAAGGAAAAGACAACTGAATAATCCTATCCGTTTCCTCCAGAACCGGAAACCATCCTCAAATAAATTCTTTCGAGTTCATATCTAACCATACGATGGTTTTGTCCAATGGAAGTGGACGTTCGTAGTAATACGGGGTGTCCTGGAGAAAAGGGTAAAAGTAGGAGTGGCAATGAGGTTTGCAACTCTGACAATCCAAAAGCCAGTGTTAAGAAGGTTCGGTCAACTTGGTCACTGAGTCATAGTCTTAGGGTCGGGTCAATGGTCGCTGCCAAAGAGAGAGAGAAAAGAAACACTCAGCGTGCACTCTAACCTAGATCAGAATGGTAACCGATTTATCTAATCTGGAAACCTCCCACTGTACCTCAAATTCTCCTCCAAACCTGAAAGAAGAATTAGTCGGGGTCACCCGAGGAGTAAACCAACTCATCAGTGGGAATCGGGATCCAACTATCATCGCATGATAACGTGACGGAATCCGCTCACGTCATCACACTCCAGAAGGTATGTGCATATCTGGCAAGTTTCAGTTCTTTTGAAACTCCCGATGTGATTTCTGCCCCATGCTCTTATGACCTTGACTTTGGCCAACATATCATAAGTCACATGTCAAGTTCTACCCGTCATTCTCCAGGTTAATCTGAATCCACCCGTACATACCCTTGATTTTGGCCAAAATGGCAGTACGACTGTCCCAAACCAACGCATCTATCTATGCTGCATATGAATATCCCAATAGCTACCAATCACTGTGCCTTGACTTTGGCCAACATACACAGCTTGAATACTATTGACCACCCATATGAAACGACGGAGGGCTACGAATGGTTTCTGGCGAAAACCTTTAACGTAAAGAACTTGATATCGTCGAAGGAACGGATAGCTTTTTTTTTAAAAATATAGTGACGAAAACCGTTGCTAAAGAGGTCACTCCCGGTGAAGGGATCTCGGCTCTTTCCCCGTAGAATGGGGTGCAGGATATTCCAAATGAATACCGCGATGCAAAGCAAAAGTAATCGGCTATAGTGAAGTTAATGCCCCGACGCAAACTTTTGTCCAAGGGGTCACTCCCGGTGAAGGGATCTCGGCCCTTGCCTCGTCGACTGAGGAGCAGGATATTCCAACTGAATATCACGATGCAAAACAAAAGTGAACGTCCTTGCAATAACAGCTTTTTGAAAAGTGTTCCAACAACATCAGATTAGGTTTGTTTTAACTTGCATTGATCCGAATCAATGCAGTCCCATCAATTGATCACACCAAAAAGAACGAAAATATACTGATGTACGTATATGCCATCCGCATTCGCCACTGGGTCCCGTCATTACCCGTTAGGTTAGCTAACTAACGACAGAGCGGGGACTGGACTAGCGCGGATGAAAAACATATACAACATCTACTAATATATATACCAATATATTATATTTCGCTCAAGGCGTGAAAAGAAATGCAACATCACAGAAAATGTACAGCATCACAGAAACAATACAGATATCTGGGATCCCCGGGTTTCACAGAGCCACTGAAACCCGACGTTCCCCTGGTCGTGTGGATAGCCTGTGCAATGAAATCCTAGACCCCTACGGGCGCGGCAAGTCACCCGCCAAAACCTGAAGCGAGGCAGCCCCCTTCAGTGCCGTGAATGGACCACCCAGCACTTCACGGAATCCGGCAACTTGGGCACCCCTCCTGGGTCAACCTGTACCCCCTACGAGTGCGGCGAATAGCCCGCCAATCCTAGAGTGAAGCCCCCTCCGTCTCAATGCCATGAGATGCGGGCTTGTTGCCCTCTAGAACCCGGCTATCCGTGCACCCCGCCGCGGGGTAATCCTAGTACAGAAAGTAAAATATACATACAACGGGTACATCGACCGCAACCAGGTCGTGCCCCAAAAGAATAATACAAACTGGCAGTGACGGCAGTCCACATGTCGGACGCTCGCCCCGCAATATCAAATGTACATAATACAACCACAACTGTACTAGCATTGCATCCAGGCTATCCCCCACGACCGATCCGTAACATCACAGCAAAAACAGAACATCAACGTGAAAGTCACGTTCGCAAATCCGTCTAACCGGGCTATAGCAGTTAGACCGGATTTACCGATCGAGTGACATTCACGGTCGCAGATATAATGAAAATACTGTGAAAAATGTGTTTAAAATTTTCGATCAATCAAATTTTAACAAGTGGGCCCCCAATCAAAACTGTAGCAGATCAAGAAATTCTGGGCCCAATGTTAATGTTCCAGAAACCCTAAAATCTCCCCAGAAGCCCACTGTAAAAACCCAACCCACTGATTCCTTCATGCTGCGGCGGAAGCGCGGCCACAAGTGGGTTTTGGCCGCCCTTCCGCGCTCTGGTTAGAAGATCAGTGCATCGAATTTGAACAGTGGTCTTATAATTTTTAGTACATCAATATTTTACAACCTGAAAAAATTTTCGACACTAAAAAATTCCAACAGAAAACTGATGCGACAAAATACGGGTTTTTGGACTTTTTGATCGATCGGAAATGCAAACACATTACACAAAGCTAGACTAAGTTAATGGCGAGGCTCTGATACCACAGTAAGTGCACGGCGGCGCCCCGGCCGTCAATCCGACGCCGGAATGCGGAAGCGGTGAAAAACTTTAATTTTGCGGACTTAGAAAACCGGCACCACCGCGCACTAAACATCCGGATCGTAACCATTAACAAGTCAAAGCTACTAAGATAGGGAAGAGAAGTATACCGACAGATCCGAGTCCTCCGGTCTTCTCGTCGTCGTCCCGATCTCCTGCGGAATGTCGCGTCTCCTCCTCGTCGCCGGAAGTGCACCACATCGCCTACATCGTTTACGGGCTCCCACCTCAATGCCGAGGCAACTCGGGCACGAAGCCGGCTACTCGACGTGCCCAAGAATTGCTGTAGAATATGGTGTAGAACTTGTGTCTCAATTTTGGGGTAGTGGAGGTGCCATTTTTGGTGGAGGAAAAGAAAAAGATTTTTGGAGATCAACAAGAGAGCTCTTTTTCTAGCACAATATGAACCAAAAATGCCACACAAAATGAATCAATTAGCCACCCAAAAAAGTGGCCGCCCCCCCCCCCCCCCATTTTCTCTTGTGAATGGAGAGAGAGAGAAGGACAAGGGGGGAAAGGAACCATCATACAAGGGAGAGGTCAAGTCATGATGTGTAGAAATGATGACTAGAAAAACCAACACACCAAAACCATCCATCAAACATGATGACTCAAAAAGTCATGCCATCATGAAGAAATCAAGTCAAAGGATGGTGCTACAATCATGACACAAGGAAATATGCAAAGACCCCCTCCACAAAAGCTTATTTGCAACAATGCAAATAAGCCCTCCTCCACCAAACTTCGGCCAATGAACGGAACAAAGGAAATCGGCCGAAACGGAAAGCAAACTGGCAACTCCAGAAAACTGGTACCGTAATAAATTACAGGAAAACCCCGATACTGTGCATACACACCCGCATCTGTATTTCGACCGAAATACAAATGCAATGAGACAAAGTCTACAGTGTACTATACTAGGATCCGGCTTAAACCAAAGCCGGCTAGTAATATCTGTTCGATCCTGATCCGTGCAATACCGCACGTATCTGATCGAACCCTGCCATATAACCATACGGCCTATAGTACAAACTGTCCGATCCTGATCCGTGCAATACCGCACGTATCTGATCGGACCTTTCCATATCTCCATATGGCCTCTACAACCTTTCGCCCGAAATCTGAGTAACTGAATGTGGGGGACTCTAAAGACTCATCAACACCTTGGTTGTGGATTTAACCACTAGCACGTCAGAGGTATAAGCCAATACGTAACGGGCTACCAGGTATTGACTAAAAGGGACGTCTGTGAGCGAACTCAGCCCGACAACCCTACTGAGCCTGTCAGTGACAATATCCGTACAGCCCGGTCCGTTCGTCTATGAGCATCGCATGGCGGGCCTAGGGGGTTGGTAAAAGTCAGACCCCCAAAAGCGGTACAAGTCGTGTCGGAGTGTAGCCCAGAACACCCTGAGATACTACTGGAATACCTACCAGTAAATCTCCTTGCCTTGGCCAAGGACTTCGTGTAATGGCTCTCCTAGACACAGCACGACCTCACCCCCAATACCGGGAGAGACGAACCCCTGAAGATACGCTCACTGCCTCCATGTGGCTCGGGACTGTACCCAACTAAAACCTGTTTGCACGACTCCTTTGAGCCGTGGTAGGGTAGTAATCAAAGTACAGTGGGAACTCACACGAGACAAATGACGATCCCCAGGTCGATGAACTAACCTGCACACATGTCACCAGGGAACTGCCATCTGACGTCTGGTATATGACCAACTAGCATGTTCCCGGCGAGTCCTGTCCGGTGTACTCATAACCCAATGAGCACCTGTATACATCTTAGGTGATCCAACTGACACCAGTGGCTTGTGAGACCGGCCACCGCCCCTCGTCGGGGTCTCGACTGTATACACTAGTCTACTATGGAGTATCGATGCCCTGTCTCGAAACTCACACGACTAGGGACCATTTAAGTATATGCTTATAGACTACCAGCTCCCACGTATATGATCGCCCTCATACTGCTGGTGGTCAAGCATAGAATCCTAGGGGCTCTATCAACGTGCAATAGTGACCTGTCATGTCACCTAAAGCAGTACACGATGATAAAGGTAAACCAGATAGCATACTATCATCTCGAGTAAGACTGTCCTACCGGGATAGGTCCTCCATCAATCATTGCAATCACGTACCTGTGACCTAATAATTGACTCTGAGGGCACTATTTCCAACAGTAATCCCTCTTACTTAGTGTTAAAGTGTTTAACATGTTAGTTTTCGCCTAATCTCTAGTTTAAAGATCCGGCTTCGGGTTGTTCGGCACGGCTAATTTTTTAATCGGGCATGGTTGATGCCTCGTAGACCCTTGTGCGCGTGCCTAGCAACCCTACAGTGGTATCAGAGCCTAGCTAGAGCTTTAGGCGATTGGTAGACGATGTTAGAAACCCGATCGAACCTCGAAACCCTATTTTACACCCCTCTCTGTACAATTTTTAAAACAGTGGATTTTTCCAGATAAAAAATTTCCAAATAATTCAGCAGGGAATTGTAGGAGTTAATGTGCAGCACGTGCACTTAACACGACAGAAGAGCCGCGGAACCGCGGCCCCACCCTGGTTTGTGCGGCGGTTCCGCTGCTAGTTTGTTGAAATAGTGCACGTGGTTTGCACAGTAATTTGTTTCTGTTAGTGCTGTGTTTTATGGGAATTTTTAATATTTACTCAAAAGTTGAGTTTTTTGGGTTGTATTGGGGACTCGATATTTCGATCGGGAAGTTTAACTTCGTCTGTGAGTTTTTCCGGATAATTTTAGAAAATGTTGAAAAGTTCGACCGAATATAAATAACTCACTTTTTCCCCTGTCGGAAAATTTTCAAAAGTTGGATTTTTCCTCGTGTTTGAAACTTTCGTAAAGTCATGCAAGTAACACGGTGGACCCTCTAGAAGACAACAAACCTTAACTCGATTATGTGACCGTCTTGAACTGCCTCTAAACCTTAGGGTTTGGGGTAGTACGGCGTGCCACATGTGAGGCGTTGGCTTGACCCTTCTACGGCTGGACCATTGGTACTGTGGCATGTGATGGATGTTTTAAAACTGATTTCAAGTGTTGAGATATATTAGGGAAATCTTAGGTGTTTGATTAATCGATCGGAAAGTTTAACATTGTCTATTTATCTGGAATGTGATACAATATTTGGAATCCACAGGTAGTTATGAGATAACTAATTTGAATGTTATAAATCTAGCAGTTTAGTCTCAAATTGATCGGTTGCCACGGAATTTTGATGTGATCAAAAGTCCGTCGCAATCACGTAGCGTACGCGGATACTCGCCGGGTAAACTTAATAGACATCCCCGACCAAGTGACTGTAGGAGAACCCCGTCGCCAAAAGCATCCGTTCGGGTGCTCGTGGCGACGGTGTTCCGCCTTAGTGCACTTCGTCGACGGCATCGGGGGTGCGGCCGTCTACTAAAGTTTGCGACGAGGATTCGATCAGGATGTCGCGAATCTTGTTGAATTGCCCGACTTGATATTGAAAAGCGTTTTCGATAATGAGACAAAAATGCGGGGATTATAATTGTTAGGCATGCGATGTCTAAGGAATTCATTTGGTTAGGCATGCGATGTCTAAAGAGGTAGCGGATTCCAACTGTTGTAGTTTTACACTTTCTTTTCTGTGACCGTAAGCGTAGTATGTGGTGTATCGCCGGCTTCGTTGCTATACATCAACGACAATCGGGATACGCATACTTTCTTACGTTGATGATATGAGATATTATGTGTTGCTGTGATATGTTATATTGGATCGTCGCGTTCTGAATAGCCGGGGTTTTTATGTGAGATGTGAGTTTTTTTCTTTTTCATTCACGTAAAATTCATTTGTATGTAATATTCTTTTTTTGGGGCACTTCCGGGCTGGGGATGATGTCACCGTTGTATATTATTTACTTTTCCGCATTAGGTAGACCCAAGGCGGGGAGCACAAGTAACCGGGTTCTAGGGTCCAGTGGGAGACCATCTCGAGGAGTCGAGACCGGGTCTCCTAACCCTAGAATTGGCAGTGTTGCTTGCCGCTCTCGTAGGGGTCTAAGGATGTGGGTTTGGCTATTCATCACGACCGTGGAATCCATGTTTTATACAGGCTCGTATTGAAAACACGGACGTCCTAGTATATCCAATATTTCATATATGTTCTTCTGCTGCAATGTTCTGTGATGAGATCATATTACTGCTTGAGACGAATGTTTATATTATATATATGAGATATATGTTATATTGCAGATTTCGTTTCAAATGATGATGCTTGTGAAGCACAATAAAAATGGGACTTCATTAATGAGATTAATGAAAATAAAAGAAACCTAAGATGTTGTAGAAACTTGTTTAAAAACTGGTAGCTCTAGTTCTTGCTTTGCATAGCGGTGTTCCTTGTAGAACATCCAGCACCTTATTCGATAAGGAAAGAGCCGAGATCCCTTCACCGGGAGTGACCTCTTTAGTGAATCTAGCAGATGCTACAAACTCGGTTTGTATTTTGATTGCTTCTATAGTTCTTGCTTTGCATAGTGATATTTGTGATATATCCTGCACCTTATTCGATGAGGAAAGGGCCGACGATCCCTTCATCGGGAGTGACCCCTTTAGCAAAACTAGAAAAGCCTCAAAAACATTCCATTTAAAATCACACGATTCTACAACGATATCAAGTTCATTACGCAAAGGGTTTTCATAAAAACCTGTCGTAGCCCTCCGTCATTTCAGATAAGCCCTACTTAGTATTCGTGCTACGTTTGTTGGCCTACGTCAAGGCGTAGTGTGCGGTAGCTAACTAGTATTTATCTGTTTATGCATATGATGCAGATTGGATTAGGGTAGTCGTGCGACTTTGTTGGCCTGCGTCAAGGGTCGTGCGGGTGGGTTTAATTCAATCAAGAAATGACGGGTTGAACTTGACTAGCGCACTGTGCTTTGTTGGCCTGCGTCAAGGTCATGGGACGCTAGGGGTAAAATATTATTGGGAATTTCAAGTGTTGAAATTTGCAATGAGATTGCATACCTTCTATGAGATAGTTGGATCCCGATACCCGCTGCGAGTAAGAGTTACTCCTGGGAGAGTTTTACACATTATAATTAGCCGATCAAGTAGGTGTCTAGAAAGGTGTTAACGGGGTTACGCCCCTGGGAAAACGAGGTTTACTTTAATTAGGTTCGTGCGAAAGCATGGGGGACCTCCCTCAAAGTACCGACACTGGCCTGGCTGAAAGATTGGCGAACTTGTAGCATGTAATTAATCCCGGCTAGTCTTTCATTTTAGGGTTTGAAGGAATATTTGATTAAAACAGTGGGAGACATCCTGATTAGATATATTAGATAACCAATCTAATCTTGCAAGAGCATACGCTGAGTGTTTTCTTCTCTCTCTCTCTCCAGGTAGCGACCATGTCACGCCTTAATCAAGATAATAAAACGGATATATTGACCGAACCCACTTGTTATAGTGAGATGGGGAACGTTGGTCCCGCTCCAACTTATAATTGTTATAAGACAGAGCAGGAAATTGGGGAATACCAGATTTCCCGTGCCGCCCAAACGAAGAAAGTGCATGCTGATGCATCTTCTTCGGGTGTGTTCATTACATAGAAATGTTTCTCAGTATCCTTTACGTCCTGGGTATGAGATACCGGATCAGGATCCCGCATTTGTAATCTGTTACATGGGCTACAGATAGGTAGAGAACTGAGAATGGGTGATAAGTTTCATGAGACAGAAAACGGTGCAAGTGTTGCAGCCAAGTCTGTTGGTCACTATCACCCTGTATTACCAGAATACATTGATTCTGAACAAATGTTATTAGATACCGAACCTGATATACAACATCATATCAGTCTCTTTATTAGTAAAGAAAGGATATAATTTTGTATTGTTGGATAATGTTTTGAACATTTCCTATATCAAGAGTTGATCAGTTCAGGCACGTTATCTAAAAGCATAGACGTTCTAAATCAAACTACAGTTCTTAGTATACAGAACACACACAAGAGGAAGTGTTCAGAAATGAACGAATCCTTCTTGAGGCATTGTAGACTAGGTCATATCAATGCGACCCGACTAGCTGAAGTTACATAAAGATGCATATTTAAATTAGTTTGAATTTACATCTTGTGAAACTTGCCAGTCATGTCACAAAGATAAAATGACCACAGCTCTGTTTATTGGAAACAGAGAAAGACTTAATGAACTCTTGGGATTGATGCATGCTTATGTATGAAAGTCCCCTGTCTACACATGCCAGGACCGGTTCTTTGTACTTCATTACTGAAAGGTTTACCTAGCACCTCATGAAGGGTTTGGAAGCATCACATGTACCAAAGGTGGAGTCTTTAGGGTGCCAAGTTAACAAACATCGGATCGTTCCTCGAAAATTAGGGTTTCTAAAACTTGCATATCATCATATGAAAGAAAAGCTAGGGTTTTGAGAGTACAACCTTTGTAGCTCCCTACGCTAGACTCCTCGGCCACTTGGGGTTTGGAAAAAGTCCGCTTGATCTCCTCTAGGTCCACGATGATCCACCCGGAGTCCGCTTTGTTCAAGCTTGCAACTTCACTTGATCAAGATGATGAAATGAAGCTAACACTCTAAACAAGTGGGCTAGACTTGTGTAGAATGGTGTTGTGGTTCTCTTTCTCACTTCAAAATCCTATCTTTTTGAGTATTTTGCTCACTTGAAAAGTCTAGAGAGCAAGAGCTCAAGGTTGAAGAAGATGATGGCTTTTTAAGAAGAATAAAAATGTTAAACCTTCATGAGAAAATAAAAATATAACTATATATATTTTTCTTCTATCATCTCAAACCATGGTTAAACAATAAATATATTATTGAGCTTGAGTTAAAACCCAAAAGGAAAGTTAATCCATGGTTAAATGGTGGGTGAGCATGGTTAGGTCAAAGAAGAGTGTAGAAAGAAACCATGAATTATCCATTCCTTTTTTCCTTTTGTTTTAAATCAAATGCAATAATAATTCATATAAATAAAACCATGGTGTGAGTCTTATATTGCCACCATTTTCTTTGTATAAGAAACCATGAAAGAATGATGTATGTATGCATGTGTGCATGCACATCCATATGTGCATGAACAAGAATGAATGCATACATGCATGCATACATCCAAAAGAAACAAGATAGGATTCTTAGTGAGAAGCTAATGGTTAAATGATAAATCAACACTTGATTTATCAATCCGGACATATCACATACGACCCAACCAAAAGCAAGCCGCCCGATTAATATACGGTATCTCATACGTGCATTTTAACCGGGTCCATGCGCATATCGCATACGCGCACCACAATGTTTCTCCTGGACTAGGTAACTCCTCTGTGGGACTCTAAGACTCGTCAATACGCCGGGAGTGGGTGATGATCACATCAAGCACCCCCAAGCCGCAAGCGTTCAGCTAAACGTAACGGCCACCCGGGTATTGTGCGATCAGAAGAAAACAAGCGAACCTGCTACAACTCCCGTCGAACCAACCGGCAACACTACCCGCGCAGTCCGATCTCCTCGTCTGATATGTCGCATATCAAGTCTAGGGGTGGTAAACGTCAGACCCTAATAACCGATGAGTCGTGCCGATGTGAGGCTCATAACGGGTCGAGAAACTACTGGTAACACTTACCAGTAAATCTCTAATCGGCCCTGGACAGGGACTTCCCTGTTACGGCCAATCGAGCACAGTGCAACATCAACCCCCAATACCGGGAGAGACGAAACCCCTCCTATCGCTCATTGCCTCCATGTGACTCGGGACTGTACCCAAAAACCACCGTTTTGCACGCCCTCATGGATGTGGTAAGGTGGAAATCAAAGCACAGTGGGAATCACACAAGACTCTATGACGATCTTGGGTCTACAGACTAACCTGCACCAGTGTCACCTGAGAACTGCATCTGACGTGCGGTATAATACCAACTGGGAGTTCTCGGTGAGTCCGTCCAGTGTACCCAGTCTCCACTGAGCACCCGTATACCATCTCTGATGTCAAATACCAATGGATATGGGATCATCCATCGCCCATCTCATGGGTCGAGAAGCGTATACGCTAGTCTACATTGGTATATCGATGCCCCGTCTCGATACACCCACGACTAGGGACCTTGAAGGATGTACTTATGGACTACCATGTCCCCACTAGTATGATCCATATCGTAGTCCAGGTAGTCAAGTACACATCCTAAGGGCTTTACCAACATGTAACTATAAGACAGTATAAAGAGACAAGTATACATGTTAAGATAAAGAGCAACCGGATAGCATACTATCATATCGAGCAAGAAAGTCATCTCTATATATGTCCAAGCATCCAATATAATATACATCATCTGTACAATACTGGCCTCTAGGGCATACATACAACTAATAATCTTCCACTTGCACTAGGGCCAGCTGCTGTAGTATCGCATACCGAGCATCCCGAAGAGTCTCTCAAACTGTATCTGGGGAATGGCCTTCGTGAGTGGATCCACTGTGTTATTCTTCGTGTCAACTCTCCTGACCTCGATCTCCCGGCGATCAACTATCTCCCGGATCAGGTGATATCGCCTCAGAATATGCCTGGATCGCTGATGGGACCTGGGTTCCTTGGCCAAAGCCACCGCTCCATTGTTATCACAATACAAAGGTATTGGATGCTCAATGGATGGAACCACTCCAAGTTCAGTAATGAACTTCTTGATCCAGACAGCCTCTTTGGCAGCATCGTTGGCAGCGATGTATTCAGCCTCCATCGTCGAGTCTGCCACGGTTTCCTGCTTGGAACTCTTCCAGCTAACCGCCCCTCCGTAAAAGGTAAGACAAATCCCGACTGCGACTTAGAGTCGTCCTTATCACTCTGGAAGCTCGAATCGGTAAAGGACTCCACTTGGAGTTCTCCGTTACCATACACCAAGAGCATCTCTTTAGTCCTTCGCAAGTACTTGAGAATGCTGTTCACAGCTGTCCAGTGACTCTCTCCAGGATCAGCTTGATACCTACTCACTACACTTAGTGAGTATGCTACATCGGGTCTGGTACATAGCATCGCGTACATGATAGAGCCTACAGCAGAAGCATAGGGTATCCCTTGCATGCGAGCTCACTTCAAATCAGTGTTCGGAGACATCTCTTTGGAGAGAGTGACTCCAGAGATCGTGGGTAAGTTCCCAAGCTTGGATTCCTCCATACTAAACCTCTTTAGTATGGTGTCAATGTACCTGGATTGGGACAATCCCAATATCCGTTTGGATCTATCTCTATAGATCCCAATTCCCAATATGCAGGAGGCATCACCAAGATCTTTCATTGAGAATCTTTGTGATAAGAAGAGCATAACTGATTGCAGCATAGGAATGTCATTTCCTATCAAGAGTATGTCGTCTACGTACAATACGAGGAAGAAAACCTTACTCTCTGCCACCTTCTTGTAGATACAAGGTTCATCTACGTTTTTGACGAAATCAAACTCTTTGATAACGACGTCAAAGCATATGTTCCAACTCCGCGATGCTTGCTTTAATCCATAAATGGATTTAAGCAGCTTGCACACCTTCCCGCCGCTCCCACTATCTACGAAGCCCTCTGGCTGAGTCATGTATACGCACTCTTCTAAATCACCGTTTAGAAAGGCGGTCTAAACATCCATTTGCCATATTTCGTAATCATGATATGCAGCGATGGAAAGCATGATCCTGATGGATTTAAGCATAGCTACTAGAGAAAAGGCCTCGTCATAGTCCACACCTGGTCTTTGACGAAAACCCTTTGCTACAAGTCTAGCTTTGAAAGTCTCCACTTTCCCATCCACACCAAGTTTTTTCTTGAAGATCCACTTGCTCCCAATGGGTTTTACCCCTTCAGGAGAAACTTCCAAAGTCCATACTTTGTTGGTGTACATGCATTCCATCTCAGACCGCATAGCATCCAGCCATTTCACTGAGTCCCCACTCGTGATGGCCTGCTCGAAGCTAGTTGGATCATCATCCTCCATGATGCAATCCTCGCCCCCACCATCCATGAGAAAACCGTAGTATCTCTCAGGTTGGCGAAGAACCCTACTAGATCGGCGTAGTGGCTGGGGTTCATTGGGAACTGCTGAATCCTCTGGTTCCACTAAATCTTCTGTTGTGGTTTGTTCAGTTGGTACCACATCCAGTTCTACCTCAGGGCCACTAATCTCTTTTGCAAGAAATTCCTTTTCTAAAAAGGTGGCATGTTGAGCAACAAATACTCTTTGTTCCTCACTGTGGTAGAATACATACCCTCGCGAATGCTTGGGATATCCAACAAATTTACACAAAACAGACCTTGCCTCGAGTTTGTCCGGTTTTTGTCTTTTGACATAGGCCGGGCAACCCCATATCTTTATAAAATTAAGGTATGGTCTCTTCCCCTCCCATATCTCATATGGGGTGGTAGGCACAGATTTGGTAGGAACCCTATTCAGTAGGCATGCGGCTGTTTCCAGTGCATATCCCCAGAAGGAAATAGGTAACTCAGCTACACTCATCATAGAGCGCACCATATCTAATAGGGTGCGGTTCCTCCGTTCTGATACACCGTTGTGCTGTGGTGTATATGGAGGAGTCAGCTGAGAGAGAATCCCATTCTCTTTTAGGAAGTCCAGGAATTCAATGCTCAAGTATTCACCTCCTCGATCAGATCGTAGGATTTTAATACTTTTTCCGGTTTGGTTCTCGACTTCTTGTTTATATTCTCTAACTTTCTTAAAAGCTTCTGATTTGTGTTTCATCAGGAACACATACCCGAACCTAGAGAGATCGTCAGTGAATGTAATGAAGTACGAAGAACCATCCCTGGCATGTGTAGACATGGGACCACATACATCACTACGTATCAGTCTCAAGAGTTCAGTAACTCTTTCTCCGTGTCCCGTAAACGGACTTTTGGTCATCTTGCCTTTGAGACATGGCTGGCAAGTGTTATAAGATGAAAATTCAAATGGATTCAAATATCCATCCTTATGCAACTTATCTAGTCGTGTCGCATTGATGTGACCCAGTCTACAATGCCACAAGAAGTATTCGTTCATTTCTGAACTCTTCCTCTTGTGTGTGTTTGTTATACTCAGAACTGTTGATTGATTTAGAACATAAATGCCATTGCACAACGTGCCTGATCCAACCAACTTTTGGTTACGGAAAATGTTCATAACATTATCCTGTAATACAAAATTAGATCCCTCTTTACTCAACAAAGAAACCGATATAATGTTGCATATCAGGTTCGACATGTAATAGCATTCGTTCAGAAACAATGAATTACCAATTGGTAATGCAAGGTGATATTCCCCGACAGTCTTAGCTGCAACAATTGCACCATTTCCAACTTTTATGTCTTTATCACCTTCTCCAAGTTCTCTACCTTTCCAAAGCCCATGTAACTGATTACATATATGGGATCCTGACCCAGTATCTAATACCCAGGACGTAGGGCAAATGGAGAAACAGTTCTCTGTAACGAACACACCCGAAGAAAATGCATCAACATGTACTTTCTTCATTCGGGTGGCATGGGAATCCTGGTATTCCCCTATGTCCTGTTCATTCCTATAACTCTTATAAGAAAGAACGGAACCAACGTTCCCCAGCACAGTATAACTTGCGGGTTCGGTCAATACATCCATATTATTATCTTTATTAAGGCATGACATGGTCGCTACCAGAAGAGAGAGAAGAAAACACTTTAGCGTATGCTCTTGCAAGATCAGATTGGTTATTATCTTATCTAATCAGGATGGCTCCCACTGTTTTTATCAAATCTTCCGTCAAACCCTAAAAGGAAAGACTAGCCGGGATTAATTACACCCTACAACTTCGCCGATCTTTCAGCCAGGCCAGTGTCAGTACTTTGAGGGAGGTTCCCCGTGCTTTCACACGGACCTAATTAAAGTAAACCTCATTTTCCCAGAGGCGTGACCCCATTGACACCTTTCTAGACACCTGCTTGATCAGCTAATTTTCCTGTGTAAAACTCTCCCGGGAGTAACAATTACTCGCAATGGGTATCGGGATCCAACTATCTCATAGAAGGTTTGCAATCTCATTGCAAATTTCAACACTTGAAATTCCCGATAATATTTTGCCCCAAGCATCCTACGACCTTGACGGAGGTCAACAAACCACAGGGTGCAAGTCAAGTCCAACCCGTCATTTCTTGATTGAATCAAACCCACCCGCACGACCCTTGACGGAGGTCAACAAGGTCGTACGACTACCCTAATCCAATCCGCATCACATGGATAAGCAGATAAATACTAGTTAGCTACCGCACACTACGCCTTGACGGAGGTCAACAAACGTAGCACGAATACTAAGTAGGATTTATCTGAAATGACTGAGGGCTACGACAGGTTTTTCTGAGAACCTATTGCGTAATGAACTTGATATCGTTGTAGAATCAAGTGAAGTTTTGAAATGGAGTGATTTTGAGGCTTTTATTAGTTTTGCTAAAGAGTCACTCCCGGTGAAGGGATCTCGGCTCTTTCCTCATCGAATAAGGTGCGGGATATATCATATATATCACTGTGCAAAGCAAAACTCCAAAAGCAATCAAAACCAAACCGATTGTTGTAGCATCTGCCAGTTTTGCTAAAGAGGTCACTCCCGGTGAAGGGATCTCGGCTCTTTCCTCATCGAATAAGGTGCAGGGTATATCATATATACCACTATTCAAAGCAAAACTGTAGCTACCCTTTTTATTAATATTTGATTCTACAACATCTTTTAGGTTTCTTTTCTTTCATTAATCACATTAATGAAGTCCCATCATTTATCTCACCTAAACATCACAGATAAATACGACGTACACTTATGCCGTCCGCATTCGCCTCGACGTCCCCTCGTGCACCGTTAGGTTAGGTAACTAACGGCAGAGCAGGGCAGGGCTAGCACGGGAGTAAAACATAAGTAACACCTATATAATATATCATATATACTATATACTGTATCCATCACAGAACATATCTAATGATCACATCACAGATATCGCAGCAGAAACATAGATATAATGTGGGATATACTAGGACGTCCGTATTTAGTATTTAGCCAACAATAGAAAATACGGATTCCACAGTCGCGATGAATAGCCAAGCCCACACCCTGGACCCCTACGAGAGCGGCAAGCGACCCTACCAATTCCGGAGTTTATGAAACCCGGTCTCGACTCCTCGAGATTGCCTCCCACTGAACCCCAGAACCCGGTCACCTGTGCTACCCTCCTTAGGTCCATCCTAATGCGGAAACGTAAATAATATACAACACTGGTGGCATCAACCTCAACCCGGAAGTGCCCCAAATAAAAGAATATTACATTATATTTAAATCTACAAGAATGAAAATTTAAAACTCTCATCTCACATAAAAAAACTCGGCTATTCAATCGCGACAATCCTGCACATCATATCTCAGCAACACATAATATCATATATCATCAACTTAAGTAAGTATGCGTACCCCAATTGTCGTTGATGTATAGCAACGAAACCGGCGATATCGACATACTACACTTACGGTCACAGAAAAGAATGTGAAAAGCTGCAATATTTGGAATCCACATTCTCTTTAGATATCGTAAATGCGAAATATCACATACTTCGTATTTCATGTCCAACTATATGAATTCCAGATATTGCATCACATTCCAGATAAATAGACGGTATTAAAGTTTTCGAACGAACGATCAAATACCCAAGATTCGCTAAAGCTCAACACTTGAGCGGAGTTCAAAAAGCCGGAGTGTGACACAGTGGTAGCGGTCCAGCCGTAGAAGGGTCAAGCCAACGCCTCACATGTGGCACGCCGTACTGCCCCAAACCCTAAGGTTCAAAAGGCAGTTCAAGACGGTCACATAATCGAGTTAAGGTTTGTTGTCTTCTAGAGGGTCCACCACAAACAAACTTGCACGTATTTCCGAAAGATTTTAAACCCCGTGAAAAGAGAGCAAATGATACTCGTTCAAACACTTCAATACATTCTAATTTATCCGGAAAAGTCACGAAATGAAAATTCCGATCGAATCGACGAGTCCAAAACCATCTCTAGAATTTACTGTTCTAAATTCAGATTAAAAATACTCCAAAACAATATACAAGCAGATAGATTAGTTACTGTACAAAAACGACACGATGAAGCAACATAACGGCCGCGGAACCGTGGCGTAAACAGGCTATTGCCGCGGTTCCACGGCGGAATTAACTGTTCATGGTATCGTTTTTCTCGGTAATTCTTACATTTACCTGCAGAATTTTTTGCATATTTTTAATTCTGAAAAACAATAGTTTTGAAAAAATGTCCAGAGAGCACTAAAAATCCGTATTTTTCGGTTCGATCGGAGTTTTAACTTCGCTTAAGTGTCGCCTAATGTTCTAGGTCGGCTCTGATACCAATGAAAGGTTTACCTAGCACCTCATGAAGGGTTTGGAAGAATCACATGTACCAAAGGTGGAGTCCTTAGGGTGCTAAGTTAAAAAACATTGGATCGTTCCTAGAAAATTAGGGTTTCTAAAACTTGCATATCATCATATGAAAGAAAAGCTAGGGTTTTGAGAGTACAACCTTTATAGCTCCCTACGCTAGACTCCTCGGCCACTTGGGGTTTGGAAAAAGTCCGCTTGATCTCCTCTAGGTCCAATATGATCCACCCGGAGTCCGCTTTGTCCAAGCTTGCAACTTCACTTGATCAAGAAGATGAAATGAAGCTAACACTCTAAACAAGTGGGATAGACTTGTGTAGAATGGTGTTGTGGTTCTCTTTCTCACTTCAAAATCCTATCTTTTTGAGTATTTTTCTCACTTGAAAAGTCTAGAGAGCAAGAGCTCAAGGTTGAAGAAGATGATGGCTTTTTAAGAAGAATAAAAATGATAAACCTTCATGAGAAAATAAAAATATATCTATATATATTTTTCTTCTCTCATCTCAAACCATGGTTAAACAATAAATATATTATTGAACTTGAGTTAAAACCCAAAAGGAAAGGTAATCCATGGTTAAATGGTGGGTGAGCATGGTTAGGTCAAAGAAGAGTGTAGAAAGAAACCATGAATTATCCTTTCATTTTTTCCTTTTGTTTTAAATCAAATGCCATAATAATTCATATAAATAAAACCATGGTGTGAGTCTTATATTGCCACCATTTTCTTTGTATAAGCAACCATGTTAGAATGATGTATGTATGCATGTGTGCATGCACATCCATATGTGCATGAACAAGAATGAATGCATACATGCATGCATACATCCAAAAGAAACAAGATACGATTCTTAGGGAGAAGCTAATGGTTAAATTATAAATCAACACTTGATTTATCAATCCGGCCATATCATGTAAGTCCGCGGCAGCTCCCCAGCCGTCGATCCGACGCCGGAAACGCGGAAACAAAAACTTTCAAAAACTATTGAACCGGCACCACCGCGCACTTTTCACCCGGATCGGGCCATTAACCTAGCTACTAGCAAAATAGAAAAGAGTAGAGAAGCTATACCAAGCGATCCGTGTCCTTCGGTCTTCGTCTCCACTCCAATCTCCCGCGGAATCTCCGTCCGTCACCTCCTCGCTCGTCGGAAAGGCACCACGTAGCCGGGTTGGTATACGGGCTCCCACCTCTGGACCGAGACAACTCGGGTGCGAAGTTGGCTAGCCGACGCGTCCAAGGGATGCTGTAGAATAGTGTAGTAGCCATGTCTCTTTGGGGTTTATGAGGTTGCCATTGATGGAGGTATTGAGAGGAGAATGAGAAAGAGAATGAGCTTTTGAGCTAGTCTTTTTGCTACCATGGAATGAGATGAAGATAAAATGCCACACCCAAAAATATGAACTTCTCTCTCTCTCTAGAATAGTTGTCGGCCCTACTTATCATAGTGGAGGAAAAAGGAAATCCCAATACAAGAGATGAAAATGAATAAATTAATATCAAAATGGTCACAACCATATCATGTCCAAATCAACTCCACACCCATCTCATGAAAAGCAAAGGTATGGACAAGAAAAGCATCTCATGATGAAGAGGCCACAAATATGCAAGAAAACCCCTCCACAAATGTTATTTGCAAACTGCAAATAACACCCTCCAACGAAAAGTCCGGCCGTAAAGGAATAAAAGAAAACCGGCCGAAACGGAATGCAAACTGGCAACTCCAGAAAACTGATCCCGTAATAAATTACAGAAAAACCCCGCTACTGCAAATACATGCCCGCATTTGTATTCCCACTGAACACAAATGCAAAGAGACAAAACTACACTATCTAATACTAGGATCCGGCTTAAGCCAAAGCCGGCCAGTAAAAACCGTCCGATCACGATCCGTGCAATACCGCACGTATCTGATCGAACCCCGTCATATCTCCATACGGCCTCTACAGCGTTTCGCCCGAAACCTGAGTAACTGAGTGTGTGGTGGACTCTAAAGACTCGTCAATACTATGGCTGTGGATTTAACCACTAGCACGTCAGAGGTATAAGCCAATACGTAACGGGCTACCAGGTATTGACCAAAAGGGACGTCGATGAGCGAACCCATCCTGACACCCTACTGAGCCTGTCAGTGACAATATCCGTACAGTCCGGTTCGTTCGTCTATGAGCATCGCATGGCGGGCCTAGGGGGTTGGTAAAAGTCAGACCCCCAAAAGCGGTACAAGTCGTGTCGGAGTGCAGCCCAGAACACCCTGAGATACTACTGGAATACCTACCAGCAAATCTCCTGCCTTGGCCAAGGACTTTTCATGTTCTGGCTCTCCTAGACACAGTGCGACCTCACCCCCAATACCGGGAGAGACGAACCCCTGCAGATCCGCTCACTGCCTCCATGTGGCTCGGGACTGTACCCAACTAAAACCTGTTTGCACGACTCCTTTGAGCCGTGGTAGGGTAGTAATCAAAGCACAGTGGGAACTCACACGAGACAAATTACGATCTAAGGTCGATGAACTAACCTGTACACATGTCACCAGGGAACTGCTATCTGACGTCTGGTATAATCCCAACTAGCAGGTTCCCGGCGAGTCCTGTCCGGTGTACTCATAACCCAATGAGCACCTGTATACATCTTAGATGAACCAACTGACACCAGTGGCTTATGAGACCGGCCACCGCCCCTCGTCGGGGTCTCGACTGTATACACTAGTCTACTCTGGAGAATTGATGCCCTGTCTCGAAACTCCCTCGACTAGGGACCATTTAAGGAGGTGCTTGTATACCCCAGCTCGCACTTATATGATCTCCCTCATACTGCTGGAAGTCAAGCAAGAATCCTAGGGGCTCTATCAACGTGCAATAGCTACTCGTAAGGTCACCTAAAGCAGGACACGATGATAAAGATAAACCAGATAGCATACTATCATCTTGAGTAAGACTGTCCTACTGGGACAGGTCCTCCCATCAATCATTGCAATCACGTGCCTGTGATCCAATAATTGACTCTGAGGGCACTATCTCCAACAATCTCCCACTTGCACTCAAGGCTAATTATTGCGATGTCGTATACTCACAGCCCATGTGATTCCGAACACCCAACTCCACTACTAGTCAGACTCACAAAGCTCGTTTGTGAAACTATTGCGTTCGATGAATAGCCTCAGTGAGTGGATCCGTTCTGATGTTTCTTTCTATGTCTCTCTTTATCTCAAGTTCGCGGAGAAAACCATCTCCCGAAATGAGCAATACCTGTCTTAGAATGTGTCTGGATGTCTGATGGGACCTAGCTCATAAATGAACTCCAAATCCAAAATTCTTAGACTGTATCGTCAACTGAACTTAATCAGTATCCTGCGCCATGCTTTCCCTCAGTATCTACCTGGACCATCTGTCCAAAATACTGCCCCTCGTCAGAGGAAAAACTATAACTCTGACAGCCACTCTGGCATCCAGGTCACCATGGAAGCCTGGAATGATAACCGTCTCCTAAAGGAGGCTGCCGTTATCATATCCCTAGAACATTCACTTATGTTCTAAAACTGCTTCCGACTGTTTCCCCAGGATTGGATTAATATCAACTTATTGCATCTACTGCAAGAACAACAACTGGTGTGGTACTTGGCATCTCATGATTGACTCAATTGCCTAAGCAAGTGATCTGCCAATCATGCGTATCTCTCTCCCCTTTAGTCTGTAAGACACCTTTAAAAAGGGTGACTCCATCACCTGCAGGTATACTACCGTGCCAGGAGTCGTCCATTCTAAATACTCTCAGAATGCTGTCTAAGTACCCAGATTGGGAAACCACCCAAATCTAGATCTAAAACCATAGATCTAGTAACCAGAATGTACGATATAATATCCAAGTCCTGAGTGGAGAAACCACTGTGTGACGACCAAAGTATAACCAATCGTAGTATAGGAATATCACTTCCTACTCTGTGTATGTCATCAAATACCAGGACATCACACCCTACTACCTTCTTAACAGATCCATCCCCTATTCTGATGAAGTCAAACCTATGACTGTCACATCAGAAATAAATGATCTATCTTCTCTATATCTGCTTTAGTCTATAAATAGACATAAGCCTGATGTCCACCAACGCTTCCGCTGCTCCCACTGACTACGACAACCCTCTGGCAGAGTCATATAGACGTACACTTCTAAAGCTAGTTTAGAACGACGCTATACTCATCCTCCTGCCGGGTCTCACAGTCTGGAACAACAGCAATGGCAAGTCTGGGTAAACAAGAACCTTCCTGCCACCGTCCTTAAGCATACCGAAGTACCTCTCGAGCGCCTGAGGTTACCCACTTTATCTGCGGAGTAGCCAATGGAATATCAAATCAGATTGAATCTTTAGGTTCTTATCAAATCTTCAGTAATCGTTTGCGGTTCTGGAATCACTTCCAGTTCTACCATACTCCCACTACTGTTTTCTGGAAAAAAAATCCATTTTTATTAAAACTGTGGCGATTCAAGAACAATATCACTATTGATCTTCCAGATGGAAGAATATCAACCCTCGTCATAGCCCGGGTCAACCCACAAACAACCATTACAGAAACGTGCTTTGCGTAGTCCAGTGTCTGGTTTTAAGCATAAGCCGGACAACTCCCCGTACCTTAACAATGTCAAGATATGAACTGTTCTATATCCAATATAGAAACAGAGACACTGATTTAATTGAACCTAGATTCAAATCATGCAGCTGTCTCCAGTGCATGTCAAGTAAATGGAAGGAGGCCGATCAGCGTTACTCAACTTAGGAATGCTTCCAATTATGAGTAACCTGAAAGAGAAGCAAGTTCTCTTAACCATTACTATCAAATGAATACCATATACAAGTATCTACATCTTCGATCACCTTGAAGAATCCCGATACTTGCAATATCTGGTTCTCTACTTTATTCTTATACCCATAACTTCTCAAAACTTGGACCTTGTGTTTCTACGAAACACTTGTCTAAGAACCAGAGAAGTCATAAGTAAACCTAATATAGTACGAGGACCAACCCCTCTGTTCTAATGGACACTGGACAATATACAATACTCTGTACAAGTCCCTTGAGTCTAGTGACTCATTCACTGTGTGTCGTAGGTTGAAAACTGTACTATGGTTATGAAGAATTACACCGCTGTTCAATGCTCCTTACCTAACCATCCACTGATATAGGTAAATGTCATAGACATAATTTCAAAAAGGTACATCTCACACTATAAAACTAGACGTACTGATATATCAATTTGAAATTGGTGCATAACAACGGATATTCAAAACCAAATATTTGCCGACTGGCAAACAACCCATGTGACTTCCTCAAATATCATCAATTACAACGAATCCCGATATAATGAGGATGATCACCTAATTCCCAATAACTTACTCCCACTCATCATCTGTAAAACCATACAGATGTGAGAATCATACCTGGTAAATACATACCCTGGAGTAAGTGTCAAATTGGGAAATCAGTTTTCTTTTAACAGTACACAGTGAAACTGAAATATTGAAATGTTTCGATGGGGTATCCTGGTATTCTTAGTAATGCCTTTTCCATTATCCAGATTCACAACTGCAACCTTATAATACTTGGCCACTTCTCCAAATCCCTTTTTATGTCTTTAGTCATTACCTTCGGTACACCCCTTTAGGCCAAATGGTTTTCTTCCTTCCCTACCGTTCGGCACCAGCTTATGGTTTGAAAGAAGACTATCCAATAAGCATAATGGGTGTACTGTCCAAATCCTAGGAGCACTCGCAATGCGAGAGAAGGTGAAGATAAAAGACACCTGAATGAACTTTATTCCTATTTCTCCTGAACCAGGATCCATCCCCGAACTGGAACAAGCTCCTTTCGAGTTCGTATATAACCATACGATGGATTATCCAATAAACTGGGATCTTCGTAGTGATACGGAGTGTCCTGGAGAAATACAAAGGTGATTTAGGATTGGCGAAGAAATACTTGGTTTGGTCGTGAATAGCAGTCGCAATTTACTTTGCCCTCTTACTGATCCCTTGCTTTGTCTGAACTTAATACCTTCTGTACACCGTTTAGGCTAATTGGCTTTCTTCATTCTCCACCGTTCGGCACCAGCCTAAGGTTTGGAAGAAGACTATCCAATTTGCGTAATAGGTGTACTATCTCCTAAACCAAGGAGCACTCGCAACCTGAGAGAAGGTAAAAATGAAAAGACAACTGAATAGTCCTATTCGTTTTCTCCAGAACCAGAAACCATCCTCGAATTCTTTCGAGTTCGTATATAACCATACGATGGTTTTGTCCAATGGAAGTGGACGTTCGTAGTAATACGGGGTGTCCTGGAGAAAAGGGTAAAAGTAGGAGTGGCAATGAGGTTTGCAACTCTGACAATCCAAAAACCAGTGTTAAGAAGGTTCAGTCAACTTGGTCACTGAGTCATAGTCTAGGGTCGGGTCAATGGTCGCTACCAAAGAGAGAGAGAAAAGAAACACTCAGCGTGCACTCTAACCTAGATCAGAATGGTTGTCACTTTATCTAATCAGGAAACCTCCCACTGTAACGTCAAATTCTTCCCCAAACCTGAAAGAAGAATTAGCCGGGATCACCCGAGGAGCAAACCAACTCATCAGTAGGAATCGGGATCCAACTATCATCGCATGATAACGTGACGGAATCCGCTCACGTTATCATACTCCAGAAGGTATGCGCATATCTGGCAAGTTTCAGTTTCTTTAGAAACTCCCGATGTGGATTTTTTCCCATGCTCTTATGACCTTGACTTTGGCCAACATATCATAAGTCACATGTCAAGTTCTACCCGTCATTGTCTAGGTTAATTTGAACCCACCCGTACCTACCCTTGACTTTGGCCAAAATGGCAGTACGACTGTCCCAAACCAACGTATCTATCTATGCTGCATATGAATACCCAACAGCTACCAAACACTGTGCCTTGACTTTGGCCAACATACACGGCTTGAATACTATTGACTATCCATATGAAACGACGGAGGGCTACGAATGGTTTCTGGCGAAAACCTTTAACGTAATGAACTTGATATCGTTGAAGGAACTGATAGCTTTTTTAAAAGTATAGTGATGAAAACATTTGCTAAAGAGGTCACTCCCAGTGAAGGGATCTCGGCTCTTTCCCCGTAGAATGAGGTTATCACGACCCGAAGGTACGGAATGTGACTGGCACTTAGATTACGAGACGTCTAAACGCGTACCGTAACCTAAGTCAGCCAAAGCCCAGAAGAATCTAAACCAAAATCAAAAGAGAGTGAAGGAAAACCTTTAATGAAAACGGATTTTAAATCAATTAAGTTGCATAGAATCCCTTCTTAAAAACATCAAAAAAAATTCCCGAAAATTTCGGCAGAGTCTCCCCTGTATTTTCTATCCCCCAAAATGGGTACAACAAGATATATATAACCTGTAATCATAAATGGCATCCCCAAGCGGGAGCTAGCTCTTCGCCCAAGGCGGATCACAACCACATGCAATATATAAGTACTATCAAGAAAAGAGCATAAAAGAAACGAAAAATATCAGAAAAAAACAATGCCGGCTCAAGTGAGCTCGACCCCAAGGAAACCATAAATATACAAATCTCTCAGTCTCATCACTAGGTCGCATATACAATATAAAGTGGTAGATGGAGAATACTAGATACAATGATAAAGCAAAAAGAAATAAAGTGTGCTCGCAGCCCACCTACGGTGATGTCGCGAGTCTGAGCAAAAGGAGCTGATGATAAGATAGCCGCTGCTACAAGACTGATGAGTCTGACCTACAAGACACTGAGGCACAACGGGGGTGAGTTGCCAGCTCGTGGGTAAATATAACATCTAGTAAGGCAATCATAAGAATGCACGCAATGCGGCACAACATGTATGTCCATATGTGATATAATATCTCTAGTATGCATGCACATGTATGCAATGTCATTTCTAACTCTTTAAGTGTTTTAAATGCTAAGGGCACTGCATTCTTAACTTTAGAAAATGAATATCTGTATAATAGCTAAGTACCATCAAGAAATCTTCTGAAAACCCGTGTCAAGCATCGACACCAAATATGAAATCATATCTGTCTCAATATCTCACTGTATCAATGTCTCAAATATCGGGCTCCGTCAGTCCGGATCGGCCCATATCATCAAATCTCACGACAGCGGTCGGTATCCTCCGGATATCCGCCGCGCCAGACATCACCGGTAGGTAGTCTTCCCCTGCCAGGCTCATCGTCTACAACTCGATCTTCTTGCCCCCGGGTACCATACCGGGCCCACCATGTACCCGAGACGGTTCATCCACTCCTCGAATCGGGTCTCGAAATCCAACAGAAAACATGAAAACTCATGGTGGACGACACATACATCACAAGAAAACCGTAACTTTGTTTTCAAAATGATAAATATATGCTTTTGTTAAATTCTTGCGGTTTTCCCCAAAAATCCAGAAATCACAGCAATACTGAAATCCTCATGAAATATCATAATGTCCACATGTTATATATGATAAATGTCTATGATAACAAGGTATGCGATGTGAATTGTGGCTAAAAATCTATGTAAGTATGATGATGATGCGAGGTATATACATGCTATGCAATTTCATATATCATGTATGATGCAAGTGGCGATACTAAACTAAACAGGTTCTATGGTGCACGTGGCATGGCAATTACCAAAGGCGTGTGTGTCACATAAATAGTGCGCGTGCAACAGATGCCAATGGTAATGGTGTTCGTGTCCTACCAAGTGATATAGCATATGTGTATATGAATGTTACATGAATGTCCTTGCAATCTAGTATACGGTTAGCTGTGAGGGTATGCATTGCAATAAAGGGGTAAGCTATATAGCAATACAAGTCTTGCAAGAATAGGGTAATCCTAACTAGGGGGCGCATCACGCCATCCAGACGATTCCCCCATAGATGAATACATCTACTCACCTGAATGCCTCGCTAATCCGATCCGACCACCACCTTGCCTTTACGCGCCGTGTCCGATGTTTCCCCTACCGATCCTATATTTGCACAACACCAAGCATAAGATTACATATCCTAAAACGTTGCAAGTGACAATATACAAATATCGACGCTCTCGAATTAAACATAACATGCACTCGGTGCGCGGAAAAACGCACGAAAATCGCTAATCTTTAACTAGAATCGTCATTTCGGGGAATTCGACAAAACTAAAACCCGACTGGACGAAACCCCGCATTCGCGCACTCTAATAGTCCTATAAGAAGCTAATTATATCGCTAAAATAACGCAATTTGATCGCATTCTATTTTGCATAAAAATCTAGCAAGCAAAAGAATACCGATTCGATGCAAACGTCGCAATTTATCGCTTTAGCGAGCGCAACCTTACACAATTAACCACTCTAACCAATTAGGTAACCAAAGCCCTAACTTAATCCATCAACCATGCTTCAAACCCTAGTTCAAAATCAATCCCATTCTTGATTTTTATGAACAATTAATTACAACTAAATTAATGCTTCAAATATCAATTTTTATCACATTTAAACTACAAGTTAACAAACTAGTTTAGAATTTCACCTCACAAGTGGAACCCTAGCATGATCAAGCCACCAAAGAAGCCTCCTTTCTTCTAGGTTTGAGCTAAATTTGGTTGAGGAGAGAGTGGATTAGGGTTTTGCTTTGAATGGAGAAGGAAATTTGTGAATTCTTTATGAATTTTGGCATGAAAAATGAAGCAAAATGAAGTGAGAAGAGAGGGGATTTCCTGCAGTTGGGGTCGGCCAGCAGTAAGAGGAGATGGTGTGGGATTTTTGGAGAAGTTTCTAGGTCTAAAAAACACCTCATGTTCTCATTTAATGCTTTCACATCAACATTTTACAAAAAAAAACCTCATTTTGCATCATTTTTTTCATTAAATTTCCAACCCTAAAACCAAAAATTTTCAAGTCATGATACAATTTTATTAACACCATATTTTAGCTTATAAAGATTCCTAATTATGAAATTTACCTAATTAAATTTGTATTTATCACTAATTTAATGTATTTTAAAAAGCCTAAAATAATAAAAATAATAATTAATTACGAATTTTTTTTTATTTAACTAGATAATTATAAGTGACATTTTAGTGACATAATCAAAGTAATATCTTATCTAAATTTTGTATAATTAGGTCTACAATGAAAAATACCTATTTTGACTTTTTACGGAAAAAGCCGAAAAATTAGCCGATTACCGAAAAACTGCATAAACGATTTTCGAAGGGATACAATCTTCCCCCCTTAAAGAAATTCGGTCCCCGAATTTAGAATTTAACTACGCGTACCTTCAAAAAGATAGGGATATCTCTTCCTCATCTCGACCTCGGTCTCCCAGGTGACCTCCTCGCTGTTCGGGCCACGCCAAAGGACCTTGACGGACGGTATAACCTTCGACCTCAATTTCTTCACCTGCCGATCCAAAATGACCACCGGCTGCTCGGTGAAAGAAAGATTACGCTCTAGCTGGATCGTCTGGTGCTGAATCACCTGGGAAGGATCATGAAGGTACTTGCGGAGCATCGAGACATGGAATACGGGGTGAACATCGGGGAAGCAGGGCGGAAGAGCTAACCGATAAGCGACTGGACCAACACGCTCTAGGATCTCGAAAGGACCAACATATCTAGGACTCAGCTTCCCTTTCCGCCCAAATCTCATCACACCCTTCATCGGAGAGACCTTTAGGAAAACATGATCGCCAACAGCGAACTCGAGTCGGTGATGGCGCCTGTCAGCATATGATTTCTGCCTACTCTGTGCCGTTCTCATCCTGTCCCGAATCAGCTGTATCTTCTCGGTCGTCTCCTGTACAATCTGCGGCCCCAAAATACTGCTCTCCCTGAGCTCTGTCCAACATACAGGCGATCGACATCTCCTCCCATATAAAGCCTCAAAAGGTGCCATCTGAATCGTCTCCTGGAAGCTATTATTGTAGGAAAACTCGATCAAAGGCAAATGACGATCCCAGCTACCACCGAAATCTAAACACAAGCTCTGAGCATGTCCTCAAGAGTCTGAATAGTACGCTCCGAGTGACCGTCAGTCTGCGGATGAAAGGCTGTGCTAAAACTCAATCGGGTGCCCAAAGCTTCCTGTAGTTTCTGCCACAATCGGCTGGTAAACTGAGTGCCCCTGTCGGACACGATGCAAGTCGGAAAACCATGCAGTCGCACTATCTCATCAATATAAACCTGGGCATACTGAGAAAATCCAAAAGTGGTCTTTACTGGCAGAAAGTGACCCGCTTTCGTCAGTCGATCCACAATCACCCAAATAGAGTCATACCCTCGACTAGTCCTGGGTAGACCGACAATGAAGTCCATGGAGACCTGCTCCCACTTCCACTCAGGGATGGGCAAAGGCTGTAACTCGCCGGCTGGCCTCTGGTGCTCGGCCTTGACTTGCTGACAAGTCAGGCATCTCGACACAAAGTCTGTAATATCCTTCTTCATCCCGTCCCACCAGTAAACCTCTCTCAAATCACGGTACATCTTGGTGGAACCTGGATGCACACTGTATACTGATCTATGTGCCTCCTCGAGAATATCACGCCTCAGTCCCTCTGAATCTGGCACGCACAGTCGAGTCCCAAATCGAAGTATCCCCTGATCATCCATCACGAACTCAGAAACTCTGCCCTGCCGATTCTGCTCAATAATCTCTAATATACGGGCATCGCCGGACTGTGCCTCGCAGATACGGTCAAGTAACTGCGGGCGTGCTCTGAAATGGGCCAGCTGTCCCCCCGTAGGAGTAAACTCGAACTGCACTCTGCTGTCACATAACACCTGCCAATCCGCCGTCGACTGCATATGTACTGCGCTCAAACAAGATAAGCTACCTCCGGGCCTCCTACTCAAAGCATCTGCCACCACATTCTCCTTGCCCGGATGGTATAAAATCTCGCAGTCATAATCTTTCAGCAACTCCATCCATCGGCGCTGTCTCAGGTTCAGATCTCGCTGCTGGAAGATATACTTCAAACTCTTGTGGTCAGTAAATATCTGGCACGACTCACCGTATAGGTAATGTCTCCAGATCTTAAGTGCAAATACCACTGCAGCCATCTCTAAATCATGGGTGGGGTAATTCTGTTCGTGTTTCCTCAGCTGTCGAGAAGCATACGCGATAACTCTATCGTGCTGCATCAATACACATCCCATCCTCACTCGAGAAGCATCACAATATACCACGAACCCGCCTGATCCTGAAGGCAATGCTAACACTGGTGCAGTAGTCAGACGAGTCTTCAACTGCTGGAAACTATCCTCACATGCCTGGGTCCAATCAAAAGGAACCCCCTTCCGGGTCAACCCGGTCAACGGTGCAGCAATGCGGGAGAAATCCTGGACAAAACGTCGATAATAGCCGGCCAGACCTAGAAAACTGCGAACCTCTGTAACTGATACTGGTCTAGGCCAACGCTGAACTGCCTCGATCTTCTTCGGGTCCACACAAATACCATCTCTCATCACCACATGACCCAAGAAGTCGACGCTGTCTAACCAGAATGCGCACTTGGAAAATTTGGCGAACAGCTGATGCTCCCTCAAAGTCTGTAATGTGATACGTAAGTGCTGCTCATGCTCCTCCCGGCTCCGAGAATAAACCAAGATGTCGTCAATGAACACAATAATGAACTGATCGAGATACGGCCTGAATACACGGTTCATCAAGTCCATAAATGCTGCCGGGGCATTGGTGAGCCCGAACGACATCACTAAGAACTCATAATGACCATAACGAGTACGTAAAGCGGTCTTCGGAATATCCTCCTTCCGAACCCGCAACTGGTGATAACCTGACCGTAAATCAACCTTCGAGAAAAACCCTGCACCCTGGAGCTGATCAAATAAGTCATCAATGCGGGGTAGGGGATATCTATTCCCCACAGTAACCTGGTTCAGCTGACGATAATCAATGCATAAACGCATACTTCCGTCCTTCTTCTTAACAAACAAGACGGGAGCACCCCAAGGTGACACACTCGGTCGGATAAGCCCTTTGTCCAGCAAGTCCTGTAACTGATCCTTTAGCTCTCTCAGCTCCGTCGGGGCCATCCGATAAGGCGGTATAGAGATAGGCCCCGTGCCGGGGATCAAGTCAATACAGAACTCAATCTCGCGCTCTGGTGGCAGACCAGGCAGCTCGTCAGGAAATACATCAGGAAACTCTCTCACAACAGGGACCTGGTCCAACAGAACCTCTGTGGAGCTAGTATCACAAACATAGGCTAAGAATCCCTGACACCCTTTCCTTAAGAGCTGACCAGCGCGAAGAGAAGAAATCAAGCTGGGAAGGGTAGCACTACGATCTCCCTGAATAATAAGAACCGGCTCACCAGGAAAACTGAATCTGACTGCTTTTTCACGGAAGTCCACGGATGCATAACAGGTGGCTAGCCAGTCCATACCAAGAAGAACGTCAAAGTCTAGCATATCGAGGAGAATCAAATCAACTGAAGAATCTCTCTCCCCGATACGAACGGAACATGATCGGTACACAAAACGGGCAACAAAAGACTCGCCTACCGGGGTAATAACGACAAGCGGCTGATCTAACGGAGAAGGCTCTCGGCCCAACCTCGGTGCAAAGTACGTGGATACATAGGAATGTGTGGAGCCTGGATCAAATAATACCCATGCATCAAAAGAACATACTGGCAGAGCACCTGTCACGACGACATTGGATGCCTGTGCACCCTGAGGAGTCAATGCGAACACTCGGGCCTGTTCACCACTAATAGCTGGCTGTCCTCTGCCTCTACCTCGGCCTCTACCTCTGCCTCTGTCGCCTCGTCCTCTCTGAACCGGACCGCCACGCCCACGGCCTCTAGAAGCATCTGGCTGGCGTGAAGCATCATCGGGAGTAGGAAGTAAAGCTCTCTAAGAAGGTGGTGAGGGTGGTAAAGTCACATGCGGGACTGTCGCCGTGCCCTGATGCCCCATGGTACAGTCTCTGATACGGTGGTACTGACTCCCGCACCGAAAACATCCTGGAGACGACTGCTGGGTTTGTGGATATGAACCAAATAACTGACCTCGTCTCAATCCTCTGCCTCCACCATCACCCGGAAATAATCTATCGCGGTGTCTATCCATCTGCCGCTGAGCTGGCGTATCAGTACGGATTCTCTTCGGCCCAGAAACGACCGGAGTCTCAGAAATACGCTCCTCTAAAAGTAAGGCTGCATCCATCGCAGCTGCGTATGTATCAAAGTGCTGGGTGCCGATGGCAAGGAATAGCTGTGTATCAAGCCCTCGCACAAACCTCTTTAATCACTTCTCTTCTGTGTCGACTAGGTACGGAGCATATCGAGACAACTGGGTAAACTATATATCATACTCCGACACCGTCATCCCAGGAGTCTTGCGCAATGACTCAAAACTACGGGCTCGAGCATCATGGACACTCTCCGGAAGAAAACGGGCAAGAAATGCAGCTGTAAACTCATCCCAGGTCATAGAAGGTAGACCTGCAGCTCGGCCTCTCTCTACTGAATCGTACCATGTCTGGGCAAGACCCTCCAGACGAAAACTCGCAAACTCCACCAATCTATCTTCAGAACACCTCAACGAACGGCAAATCCGAGCCATCCTATCAAGAAATGCCTGTGGGTCCTCTGTCGCATCTGTACCGGTAAAAGCTGGAGGTCTCAATCTCATGAACTCCTGTAGTGAAACAGGGATAGTCTCCGTAGTAGCAGCAGGAGTGACCATCTGTGCAGCAGGTACGATCGTGGTCTGTGCGGTGGAAGGAACGTCCTCGGATCTCTGTGCCCGGCTGGACTCAACTAAAGATCCCATCATCTGCCGCAACTCTTGCATGCCGGCCTCTAATCTGGCAATACGGTCTGGATAAGGCGGATCAGTATGACCCTGAGGGACATGCGTATCTTCCCGCTCGATCTTCGCCTCAGACGGGCCCGTCCGATCCTCGCCTCAGACGGGCCCGCCCGAATCTCATCCCTAGCGGCAGCCCGCTGAGCTCTCGTAGTCTTTGGCGGTATCGAAGCTGGAATAAGAAACAGGACTGATAAGGACATTGCAATTGAATCAAGGAATGGAAGGAATCAACAAAGGAAATACAAGCAATTATGTCCTAAGGTCACCTAGGCGGAGTACCGTATCGTAAGTATGCCGCGGATCATACCCACACTACGCCACTCTGCTTAAGTCACCTACTCCATCTACCAAGGTCGTCCTACACTCAGAAAGGTAAAACCTACGCTCTGATACCAACTTTGTCACGACCCGAAGGTACGGAACGTGACTGGCACTTAGATTACGAGACGTCTAAAGGCGTACCGTAACCTAAGTCAGCCAAAGCCCAGAAGAATCTAAACCAAAATCAAAAGAGAGTGAAGGAAAACCTTTAGTGAAAACGGTTTTTAAATCAATTAAGTTGCATAGAATCCCTTTTTAAAAACATCAAAAAAAATTCCCGAAAATTTCGGCAGAGTCTCCCCTGTATTTTCTATCCCCCAAATGGGTACAACAAGATATATATAACCTGTAATCATAAATGGCATCCCCAAGCGGGAGCTAGCTCTTCGCCCAAGGCGGATCACAACCATATGCAATATATAAGTAATATCAAGAAAAGAGCATAAAAGAAACGCAAAATATAAGAAAAACACAATGCCGGCTCAAGTTAGCTCGACCCCAAGGAAACCACAAATATACAAATCTCTCAGTCTCATCACTAGGTCGCATATACAATATAAAGTGGTAGATGGAGAATACTAGATACAATGATAAAGCAAAAAGAAATAAAGTGTGCTCGCAACCCACCTACGGTGATGTCGCGAGTCTGAGCAAAAGGAGCTGATGATAAGATAGCCGCTGCTACAAGACCGATGAGTCCGACCTGCAAGACACTGAGGCACAACGGGGGTGAGTTGCCAGCTCGTGAGTAAATATAACATCTAGTAAGACAATCGTAAGAATGCACGCAATGCGGCACAACATGTATGTCTATATGTGATATAATATCTCTAGTATGCATGCACATGTATGCAATGTCATTTCTAACTCTTTAAGTGTTTTAAATGCTAAGGGTACTGCATTCTTAACTTTAGAAAATGAATATCTGTATAATAGCTAAGTACCATCAAGAAATCATCTGAAAACCCGTGTCAAGCATCGACACCAAATATGAAATCATATCTGTCTCAATATCTCACTGTATCAATGTCTCAAATATCGGGCTCCGTCAGTCCGGATCGGGCCATATCATCAAATCTCACGACAGCGGTCGGTATCCTCCGGATATCCGCCGCGCCAGACATCACCGGTAGGTAGTCTTCCCCTGTCAGGCTCATCGTCTACAACTCGATCATCTTGCCCCGGGGTACCATACCGGGCCCACCATATACCCGAGACGGTTCATCCACACCTCGAATCGGGTCTCGAAATCCAACAGAAAACATGAAAACTCATGGTGGACGACACATACATCACAAGAAAACCGCAACTTTGTTTTCAAAATGATAAATATAAGCTTTTGTTAAATTCTTGCGGTTTTCCCCAAATATCCAGAAATAACAGCAATACTGAAATCCTCAAGAAAAATCATAATATCCACATGTTATATACGATAAATGTCTATGATAACAAGGTATGCGATCTGAATTGTGGCTAAAAATCTATGTAAGTATGATGATGATGCGAGGTATATACATGCTATGCAATTTCATATATCATGTCTGATGCAAGTGGCGATACTAAACTAAACAGGTTCTATGGTGCACGTGGCATGGCAATTACCAAAGGCGTGTGCGTCACATAACTAGTGCGCGTGCAACAGATGCCAATGGTAATGGTGTTCGTGTCCTACCAAGTGATATAGCATATGTGTATATGAATGTTACATGAATGTCCATGCAATCTAGTATACGGTTAGCTGTGAGGGTATGCAATGCAATAAAGGGGTAAGCTATATAGCAATACAAGTCTTGCAAGAATAGGGTAATCCTAACTAGGGGGCGCATCACGCCATCCAGACGATTCCCCCGATGAATACATCTACTCACCTGAATGCCTCGCTAATCCGATCCGACCACCGCCTTGCCTTTACGCGCCGTGTCCGATGTTTCCCCGACCGATCCTATATTTGCACAACACCAAGCATAAGATTACATATCCTAAAACGTTGCAAGTGACAATATACAAATCGACGCTCTCGAATTAAACATAACATGCACTCGGTGCGCGGAAAAACGCACGAAAATCGTTAATCTTTAACTAGAATCGTCATTTCGGGGAATTCGACAAAACTAAAACCCCACTGGATGAAACCCTGCATTCGCGCACTCTAATAGTCCTATACGAAGCTAATTATATCGCTAAAATAACGCAATTTGATCGCATTCTATTTTGCATAAAAATCTAGCAAGCAAAAGCATACCGATTCGATGCAAACGTCGCAATTTATCGCTTTAGCGAGCGCAACCTTACACAATTAACCACTCTAACCAATTAGGTAACCAAAGCCCTAACTTAATCCATCAACCATGCTTCAAACCCTAGTTCAAAATCAATCCCATTCTTGATTTTTATGAACAATTAATTACAACTAAATTAATGCTTCAAATATCAATTTTTATCACATTTAAACTACAAGTTAACAAACTAGTTTAGAATATCACCTCACAAGTGGAACCCTAGAATGATCAAGCCACCAAAGAATCCTCCTTTCTTCTAGTTTTGAGCTAAATTTGGTTGAGGAGAGAGTGGATTAGGGTTTTGCTTTGAATGGAGAAGGAAATTTGTGAATTCTTTATGAATTTTGGCATGAAAAATGAAGCAAAATGAAGTGAGAAGAGAGGGGATTTCCTGTAGTTAGGGTCGGCCAGCAGTAAGAGGAGATGGTGTGGGATTTTTGGAGAAGTTTCTCGGTCTAAAAAACACCTCATGTTCTCATTTAATGCTTTCACATCAACATTTTACAAAAAAAAACCTCATTTTGCATCATTTTTTTCATTAAATTTCCAACCCTAAAACCAAAAATTTGCAAGTCATGATACAATTTTATTAACACCATATTTTAGCTTATAAAGATTCCTAATTATGAAATTTACCTAATTAAATTTGTATTTATCACTAATTTAATGTATTTTAAAAAGCCTAAAATAATAAAAAAAAATAATTAATTACGAAATATTTTTTTATTTAACTAGATAATTATAAGTGACATTTTAGTGACAAAATTATAGTAATATCTTATCTAAATTTTGTATAATTAGGTCTACAATGAAAAATACCTATTTTGACTTTTTACAGAAAAAGCCGAAAAATTAGCCGATTACCGAAAAACTGCCTAAACGATTTTCGAAAGGTTACAGAGGTGCAGGATATTCCAACTGAATACCACGATGCAAAGCAAAAGTAATCGGCTATAGTGAAGTTATTGCCCTGACGCAAACTTTTGTCCAAGGGGTCACTCCCGGTGAAGGGATCTCGGCCCTTGCCTCGTCGACTGAGGAGCAGGATATTCCAACTGAATACCACGATGCAAAACAAAAGAGAACGCCCTTGCAATAACAGCTTTTTGAAAAAGTGTTCCAACAACATTAGAATAGGTTTGTTTAACATGCATTGATCCGAATCAACGCAGTCCCATAAATTGATCACACCACAAAAGAACGAAAATAATGATGTACGTATATGCCATCCGCATTCGCCACTGGGTACCGTCTTCACCCGTTAGGTTACTTAACTAACGACAGAGCGGGGACTGGACTAGCGCGGATGCAAAACATATACAACATCTACTAGTATATATATAATATATAATTTTCGCTCAAGGCGTGATAAAAATGCAACAACACAGAAATGTATAGCAACACAGATCAATACAGATATCTGGGATCCCCGGGTTTCACAGAGCCGCTGCTGAAACCCGACGTTTCCCTGGTCGTGTGGATAGCCTGTGTAATGAAATCCTAGACCCCTACAGGCGCGGCAAGTTACCCACCAAAACCGGAAGCGAGGCAGCCCCCTTCAGCAACGTGAATGGACCACCCAGCACTTCACGGAATCCGGTAACTTGGGCACCCCTCCTGGGTCAACCTATACCACCTACGAGCGCGGCGAATAGCCCGCCAATTCTAGAGTAAAGCCCCTTCCGTCTCAACGCCATGAGATGCGGGCTCGTTGCCCTCTAGAACCCAGCTATCCGTGCACCCCTCCTTGGGGTAATCCTAGTACAGAAAGTAAAATATACATACAACTGGTACATCGACCGCAACCTGGTCGTGCCCCAAAATAATAATACAAACAGGCAGTGACGGCAGTCCACATGTCGGACGCTCGCCCCGCAATATCAAATGTACATATAAAACAGAACTGTACTAATATTACATCCAGGCTATCCCCACGACCGATCCGCAACATCACAGCAACACACAGAACATCAACGTGAATGTCACGTTCGCAAATCCGTCTAACCGGGCTATAGCAGTTAGACAGGATTTACCGATCAAGTGACATTCACGGTCGCAGATATAATGTAAATACTGTGAACTAGCATGTTTAAAATATCTGATCGAACAAATTCTATCAAGTGGGCCCCAAGCAGTACTGTAGCACTTACAGAAAATCTTGGCCCAAAAAAAATAATATCCCAAAACCCCTAATTCCAAGTCTAAAGCCCTCTGGAAAAATTTGGCATGCTGATCAGTTAAAAGTGCGGCGGAATCGCGGCCCAAGCATGTGTTTGGCCGCGGTTCCGCGGCGGTATGGAGTGATCTCGCGACAAAATTTACACATAATTCTTAGATTTTCATGCACAGTATTCTGAAACAACCTGAAAAATTTTTGGAGCAGAAAAAATTTCGACAGAAACACGATGCATTGGAAAATACGGTTTTTGGAGATTTTTGTTGGATCGAGTTCTAAATATACTAGAGCAAGCTAGGCATGGTTAATGGCGTGGCTCTGATACCAATGTAAGTCCGCGGCGGCGCCCCAGCCGTCGATCCGACGCCGGAAACGCGGAAACAAAAACTTTCAAAAACTATTGAACCGGCACCACTGCGCACTTTTCACCCGGATCGGGCCATTAACCTAGCTACTAGCAAAAAAGAAAAGAGTAGAGAAGCTATACCAAGCGATACGTGTCCTTCGGTCTTCGTCTCCACTCCAATCTCCCGCGGAATCTCCGTCCGTCACCTCCTCGCTCGTCGGAAAGGCACCACGTAGCCGGATTCGTATACGGGCTCCCACCTCTGGACCGAGACAACTCGGGCGCGAAGTTGGCAAGCCGACGCGTCCAAGGGATGCTGTAGAATAGTGTAGTAGCCATGTCTCTTTGGGGTTTATGAGGTTGCCATTGATGGAGGTATTGAGAGGAGAATGAGAAAGAGAATGAGCTTTTGAGCTAGTCTTTTTGCTACCATGGAATGAGATGAAGATAAAATGCCACACCCAAAAATATGAACTTCTCTCTCTCTCTAGAATAGTGGCCGGCCCTACTTATCATGGTGGAGGAAAAAGAAAATCCCAATACAAGAGATGAAAATGAATAAATTAATATCAAAATGGTCACAACCATATCATGTCCAAATCAACTCCACACCCATCTCATGAAAAGCAAAGGAATGGACAAGAAAAGCATCTCATGATGAAGATGCCACTAATATGCAAGAAAACCCCTCCACAAATATTATTTGCAAACTGCAAATAACACCCTCCAACGAAAAGTCCGGCCGTGAAGGAGTAAAAGAAAACCGGTCGGAACGGAATGCAAACTGGCAACTCCAGAAAACTGATTCCGTAATAAATTACAGAAAAACCCCGCTACTGCAAATACATGCCCGCATTTGTATTCCCACTGAACACAAATCCAAAGAGACAAAACTACAATATCTAATACTAGGATCCGGCTTAAGCCAAAGCCGGCTAGTAAAAACCGTCCGATCACGATCCTTGCAATACCGCACGTATCTGATCGAACCCTGCCATATCTCCATACGGCCTCTACAGTGTTTCGCCCGAAACCTGAGTAACTGAGTGTGTGGTGGACTCTAAAGACTCGTCAATACTATGGCTGTGGATTTAACTACTAGCAAGTCAGAGGTATAAGCCAATACGTAACGGGCTACCAGGTATTGACCAAAAGGGAAGTCGATGAGCAAACCCATCCTGACACCCTACTGAGCCTGTCAGTGACAATATCCGTACAGTCCGGTCCGTTCGTCTATGAGCATCGCATGGCGGGCCTAGGGGGTTGGTAAAAGTCAGACCCCCAAAAGCGGTACAAGTCGTGTCGGAGTGCAGCCAAGAACACCCTGAGATACTACTGGAATACCTACCAGCAAATCTCCTGCCTTGGCCAAGGAATTTTCATGTTCTGGTTCTCCTAGACACAGCGTGACCTCACCCCCAATACCGGGAGAGACGAACCCCTGCAGATCCGCTCACTGCCTCCATGTGGCTCGGGACTGTACCCAACTAAAACCTGTTTGCGCGACTCCTTTGAGCCGTGGTAGGGTAGTAATCAAAGCACAGTGGGAACTCACACGAGACAAATGACGATCTCTGGTCGATGAACTAACCTGTACACATGTCACCAGGGAACTGCTATCTGACGTCTGGTATAATCCCAACTAGCAGGTTCTCGGCGAGTCCTGTCCGGTGTACTCATAACCCAATGAGCACCTATATACATCTTAGGTGAACCAACTGACACCAGTGGCTTGTGAGACCGGCCACCTCCCCTCGTCGGGGTCTCGACTGTATACACCAGTCTACTATGGAGAATCGATGCCCTGTCTCGAAACTCCCTCGACTAGGGACCATTTAAGGAGGTGCTTATAGACCCCAGCTCCTACTTATATGATCGCCCTCATACTGCTGGAAGTCAAGCAAGAATCCTAGGGGCTCTATCAACATGCAATAGCGACTCGTAAGGTCACCTAAAGCAGTACACGATGATAAAGATAAACCAGATAGCATACTATCATCTTGAGTAAGACTGTCCTACTGGGACAGGTCCTCCCCTCAATCATTGCAATCACGTGCCTGTGATCCAATAATTGACTCTGAGGGCACTATCTCCAACATATCACATACGACCCAACCAAAAGCAAGCCGCCCGATTAATATACGGTATCTCATACGCGCATTTTAACCGGGTCCATGCGCATATCGCATACGCGCACCACAACGTTTCTCCTGGACTAGGTAACTCCTCTGTGGGACTCTAAGACTCGTCAATACGCCGGGAGTGGGTGATGATCATATTAAGCACCCCCAAGCCACAAGCGGTCAGCTAAACGTAACGGCCACCGGGGTATTGAGCGATCAGAAGAAAACAAGCGAACCTGCTACAACTCCCGTCGAGCCAACCGGCAACACTACCCGCGCAGTCCGGTCTCCTCGTCTGATATGTCGCATATCATGTCTAGGGGTGGTAAACGTCAGACCCCAATAACCGAAGAGTCGTGCCGATGTGAGGCTCATAACGGGTCGAGAAACTACTGGTAACACTTACCAGTAAATCTCTAATCAGCCCTGGCCAGGGACTTCCCTGTTACGGCCAATCGAGCACTCATTTCCTCCATGTGACTCGGGACTGTACCCAAAAAACCACCATTTTTCACGCCCTCATGGACGTGGTAAGGTGGAAATCAAAGCACAGTGGGAATCACACAAGACTCTATGACGATCTCGGGTCTACAGACTAACCTGCACCAGTGTCACCTGAGAACTGCTATCTGACGTGAGGTATAATACCATCTGGGAGTTCTCGGCGAGTCCGTCCAGTGTACCCAGTCTCCACTGAGAACCCGTATACCATCTCTGACGTCAAACACCAATGGATATGGGATCATCCATCGCCCATCTCATGGGTCGAGAAGCGTATACGCTAGTCTACACTGGTATATCGATGCCCCGTCTCGATACACCCATGACTAGGGACCTTGAAGGATGTACTTATGGACTACCATGTCCCCACTAGTATGATCCATATCATAGTCCTGGTAGTCAAGTACACATCCTAAGGGCTTTACCAACATGTAACTATAAGACAGTATAAAGAGACAAGTATACATGTTAAGATAAAGAGAAACCAGATAGCATACTATCATATCGAGAAAGAAAGTCATCTCTATATATGTCCAAGCATCCAATATAATATACATCATCTATACAATACTGGCCTCTAGGGCATACATACAACTAACAATTACATTCTCTGATGATCTCTCAAGATTCAGACATATGTTCCTGTTGAAACACAAGTCCGAACCTTTTGAGATATTCACAGAATATAAGTTAGAAGTAGAGAACCAAAAATGGGTATAAGTATTATGTCCTTTGATGAGATCAAGGAGGAGAATACTTGAGCACGGAATTCCTGGACTATTCTAAAGGAGAATGAGATTCTCTCTCGGCATTACTCCTCCGTATACACCATAGAACGATGGTATATCGGGACGGAGCAATTGCACCCTATATGATATGGTGTGCTCTATGATGAGTACTACTGAGTTTCCTATTTCCTTTTGGGTGTTATGAACTTGAGAAGCTGCATACCTATTGAATAGGGTTCAAATCAAATCAGTTGCCTACCACTTCATATGTGATATGGAAAGGGAAGAGCCCATATCTTAAGTTTGTTAAGATTTGGGGTTGTCCGGACTATGTCTAAAAGCAAAATCCGGACAAGCTCGAGGCAAGATCTGTTATGTAGAACTAGAAATGTTCCAGCTATACAAACTGCAGCTGATGATTTGGTAGAGACAAAGGATTCAATAGTTTCCAACGAACCTCAGCCTCTCCGCCGATCTAGTAGGGCTCCTCACCCACCTGAGAGATACTTCGGTTTCTCTATGACAGTGGGAGCGAGTATTACATCATGAGATGATGACCCAACTAGTTTCGGGCTGGCCATCAGGAGTGGGACTCTGTAAGAATGGCTGGATGCTTAGCGATATGAGATGGAATCCTTATACACCAACAAAGTATGGACTTTTGTTGCTTTATCTGAAGGGTTAAATCCCCATCAGGAGCAAGTATATCTTGAGAAGATTACTTGGTGTACATGGAAAAGTTGAGACTTTCAAAGCTATGCTTAAGTCCATCCAGATCCTACTTGCCACGGCTACATACCATGACTACGATATCTGGCGGTTGGGTGTCATGACTGCTTTTCTAAATGATGTTTTAGAAAAGAGCGTCTATAAGTACATAGCCAGAGGGCTTCGTATACAGTGGGAGCAGCGGAAACGTGTGCAAGATGTTTTATGTGATAAAACAGGCATCGCGGAGTTGGAACATCTGTTTTAATGTGGTAGTCAAAGAGTTTGACTTCATCAAAATGGTAGATGAACCTTGTATATACAAAAAGGTAGTAGGGAGTATGGTGGTGATCCTCGTAGAGTATGTGGATGACATACTCTTGATAGGAAAGGAGTTTCCTATGCTACGCTCGGTCAATCTCTGCTTATCACAAGAGATTCTCCATATAGGATCAAAATGATACCTCCTAAATCCTGGGTTTTGAATCTATGAGATAGATCTAATTGGATGTTAGGATTGTCACTAGTTGTAGTGAGATGGTATCAATCGATCCTGGGGAGAATCACTGGAAAGGTTCCAGGGTGATAAGGACGACTGAATGTCAGTCGCAGGCATTGTCTTTACCCTCAGTGGAGGGACGGTATGTTGGAAGAGTTCCAAGTTAGATACCGTGACTTACTAGACGATTAAAGGCAAGATACATCGTTAACAAAGATGCTACCAAAGAGGCAGTCTGGATATATATAAGTTCATGAGATGAACTTCGTTCCTACCATTGAGTGACAATGGAGTTGTGGCTTTAGCCAAGGAACCACCGTCCCATCTGAAATCCAGATATAATTCTTAGGCAGTATCACCTGATAGTGGAGATGGTTGATCTCCAGGGAGATCGAGGTTAGGAGAGTAGACACAGAGGACAAAAGCACGGATCCACTCACGAAGGCCTTTTTCCCAGTAGAGACTTTTATGGGATGGTTGAGTATGAGATACTTCAACCGCAGCTAATTGTTGGGTATGTGATACCACAACAGATGGCCCTAGCGCAAGTGGGAGATCGTTAGTTATATGTATGCCCTAGAGGCCATTACTGTACATACGATGTATATTGTAATGGATGCTTGGACATATATAGGGAGGACTTTCTTGCTCGACATGATAGTGTGCTATCTGGTTATACTTTATCTTAATATGTACTCTGATTGTTTCTAAGTTACATGTTGATAAAGCCCTTAGGATAAGTACTCGACTACTGGGACTATGATGAGATCATACTAGTGGGGCCACGGTAGTCGACGAGTACATCCTATAACTGTTCCTAGTCGAGGGTGTATCGAGACAGGGCATCGATACACCAGAGTAGACTAGCGTATATGCATCTTGACCCATATGATGGGCGATGGATGATCCCATATCCATCGGTGTTTGACATCAAGGATGGTGGACGGGTGCTCAGTAGAGACTAGGTACACTGGACGGACTCGCCGAGAACTCCCGGATGGTATTATACCTCATGTCAGATGGCAGTTCTCCGGTGACACTGGTACAGAGTAGTCTGTTGACCCGAGATCGTCATAGAGTCTTGTGTGATTCCCACTGTGCTTTGATTTCCATCATACCACGTCCAAGAGGGCTTGCAAAAAGGTGGCTTTTGGGTACAGTCCCAAATCACATGGAGGCAATGAGCGATAGGAGGGGATTCGTCTCTCCCGGTATAGGGAGTTGATGTTGGGCTGTGTTCGATTGGCTTTAACCTGAAATCCCTGGCCAGGTTTGCTGAGATTTACTGGTAAGTGTTATCAGTAGTTTCTCGAACTGTTATAGACCTCATATCGACACGACTTATCGAGCTACTGGGGTCTGACGTTTACCACCCCTAGGAGAGATATGCGACATATCAGGCGACGAGACCGGACTGTACGGGAGTGTTACTGTTTGGATTCACAGGAGAATGTACAGGCTTGCTTGTTGATCTTCTGAGCGCTCAATAGCTGGGTAGCAGTTACGTTTAGCTGACCGCTTGCAGCTTGTGGGTGTTTGATATGATCATCACCTACTGCTGGCGTATTGACGATTCTTTAGAGTCCTACACAGAGGTTTCTTGGCTCAGGCAAAACGGAGTAGGAGCACATATATGATATGTGCGGGACCGAGGATAATGCAATATGAGATACCATATTCTATTCTCGCGATATTTGATATCAGCCGGGTCATCGGATCAAGTGTTGATTCGATGAATCGGTACGGATAAATATTAGTCGATTATATGCGATATAGCCGGATTTTCGGATCAAGTGTTGATTCGATAATTTAATGTATAATAATATATATGATATATTACATTACATTAACTAATATTAGCTCACCAAAAGATTCTTTTTCTCAGTCTGGTAATACATTGATATATATGCGATATATGTTAATTGTATAATTTTATTTTGTTACAATAAATATTATATATGTGATATATAATATTGTAACATGATATGGTTATTAATGCAACATGATTAGTGGAGATTAAACATGGTTAGGGTTTGATTAGGGTTAAGCTCTTCTAGAAGTTTCTAGAAGGTTATGTTTTGTTTTGTGTAAGATATTTTGTGAAGATATTTACTTAACCAAACCCAAACCCTTGACCATGGTTGTTTCTCTACAAGTGTTAAGGATTCATTCTTAACTATGGTTGCATTTCTAACCTCACATATGAGTTATTCATTATTTATCACAAAAGGATTCCATCTTCTTTTTCCTTCTCTTTTCATGGAAAAGCTTTCTTGATTTAATTTTGTGATGATAAATGAGTGAGAAAAAGATAATAAAAGAGAGCAATAATCCTACTTCATCATCCTCATCTATCCTTGCCATTTAGATGAGGGTGTTCACTTCATATTATGAGTGTTAGCTTGTGTTAACGAAACTTCAAGGTAGATCATCTTTGTATCGAAGATTGGAAGCAAGACTGCATCTTTCTCTTCGTGGAACCTCTCGAGAGTCCGGAACACGATGATCGCAGCGAAGGGACTTCAACACGGAGCTTTAGAAGTGAAGGACCGGATCTACAAAGGTTGTAATCCCTCTCACTTAGTGTTATAGTGTTTAACATGTTAGTTTTCGCCTAATCTCTAGTTTAAAGATCCGGCTTCGAGTTGTTCGGCATAGCTAATTTTTTAATCGGGCATGGTTGATGCCTCGTAGACCCTTGTGTGCATGCCTAGCAACCCTACAGGTTCCTGTCACCATGGTTTGAGCATAGATTGAGCTGCTGCTAGTGATGCGGTCAGGGCGAGCTCGTCATGGGCGAGGACTGACCATCATGTTTTCTGGTGACACGAGAACGTCTCGATTTTTGTATTGGTGTTGTGACTCCTTGTTTGAGGCGAGTGTTCGGTTTTGCACAGGATGATCAGGCTATTGTTAGAGACTGCCCGTTGTGAGAGGACTGTTGATGTACAGCATACCTCAGAGATTGTGATGTCGTCTACCGTGCAGATGACCCAGCTGTTGCTGAGATTGATAGGATGTTGCCTCCATACTTTACGAGCTGAGATCGTTGGAGCATTCTGGCAGAGATGCGACAGATGATAGCTAGTCTACCCCGAGTTAAGAGACGAAGGGTATTCACATGTTGTCTAGGCAAAGTTAAAAAGTTCGAACGAATGTCAGAAACCCATTTTTGCAAGTTTAAGGTATTCGGAGGAACCTGCAAGTAATTCTGTGGACCCTCTAGAAGAATGAAACCATAACTCGACATAATGACCATGGAACCACTTTTGAACCTTAGGGTTTGCGGCAGTTCTGCGGCGCCATTTATGAGGCTTAGGTTTGCCTTTCTACGGCTGGTCCATAGGTACTATGGTATGTCCTGAATATTATTAGACTGTGCTCAAGTGTTGAGATCTCGGGGAATTACGGGACTTTGACAAATTGATCGAAAAGTTTAATGTCGTCCGGATATCATGTGATAGGATACAATACTTGGATTCCACAGAAGACTAATTTGAGTTTTATAAGCCTAGCGGTTTAGTCTCAGTTGATCGGTTGCCACGGGATTTTGATGAGATGACTTTGTTTGTCGGATGATCCAATAGGAGATCAGAATGTGGACTAGCTTCAGATAGAGGACCTCACCCAGATGTGTTGTGAGTTGATCGAGAACGGACGAGTATTGAGTATTCCTCCGATGGTATGGACGAGTTCCCGAGGACGAGTTCACTAGAGATCTTCTACAGAGTGATGAAAAAACCGAGTTCGCGATTTTGTGTCCGTGTGAGAGATTCTGGATTGACTGTATCCCAGACAATTGCAGTACGCAGATAGCATGACGTGGCGTCAAAGAAGACAATAATAAAGAAGCGTGGAACAAGAGGTTCGTGCGAGATGTCAACGAGCTGTTGTTACTCCCCGTTGAGATTACAAATCTGTTATGTATACAGAGGCGTAAGATACGACGAGTTCCCGAGGAAAAGCTGTGCGGAGAACCCAGATGTCCAGAAAGCGAGAAAATATTTTGTAAGAGTATCAGCCTCCGTATAGTTCGTCATAGGAAAAATCAGAAGAGACCCTGAGCAGGTTCCTTCGAGGAAACTGCGGCAATAAGATTTGCACCAAGGATCAGATGTGTGACGTGTATTCAGAGGACCAAAGGCCGATGCCAGTGACGTGCTGCTTTATGATTGGTCATACTAATTTGCCAATAGATGACCCGAGAAGTGCCAGAGCGGAATCATTTCCGTTAGCACACCGGACCGGACCGATGAGCCGATGGATTGCGAGATTGGTAATCCACAGAGAAATGAGGACCCAAAGACAGATGTAACGTTTTGAAAATCGTTTCAGTGAAATTTCGGAAAATCGGTAAAATAAGGGGGTTTCCGTAAAAAGTCAAAATACAAATATCTTTATTATAAAATTAAATATACATATTCTAGCTATGTAATTGCTATTATTTGGTGCGTATTGAGCCACTGGTGAAATTTGAAATTTTCTGAAAAAAAAATTATTTTAATATTATTTTAAGCCGTCACTAATACATTTAATTAGGGAAAATTACAAGTTGGAATGAGTTGAAACAAATTTTGTGCATCATAACACATTAAACAAAATTTTATCATGTGGTTTTTGAAATGAAATGGTTTTCCAAAACGGTTTAGAAATTATTGGAGAAAAAGGCTTAAAAAAATAAGCAAATATGATATAATTGAAGTGTTAGGTGTTAATGTGAGTATGTGGCTAGGTTAATTATCTTTTTCTCACACACTCACCCACATTTCCTGCCAAATTCCGGCCGAGTACAGCCCCCCCCCCCCCCATTCTCATCTCTTTTTAGAAGAATAAAAGATTAATGAAAGCAATGAATTATTAAGGTATGGTGTTAGGTAATTGTGATGGACTGTTTGACCCCATTCTCTCTCCAATCACCTCACACTCTCTTCCCTTCCCCATTTGGCCGAGCCCCAATTCTGCAGCAGCCCTCTTCTTGTCTCCACTTCTTTTCTCTTCAAAAATCGCTCCATTTTGCTTCAAAAATCCATCCAAAGTCTCACAATTTCACCCTTTATCATTTACCCAATATTCTTTGACCCAAAGTGGTTTGGATTGAGGAGCAAGGAGGCATCTTTTGGAGGTCTAGATTTCATGTTGATCCATGGTTCGTGAGGTATAATTTTAACCTTATGCTTATATTGTTGTTTAATTGCTTCAATGTTTACAATTTAGATGTTTAATTGGGTTTTATTGCAAATTTGGAAAATTCAAAAATAGGGTTTGAATTTAATTAGGGTTTTTATCATTAGTTTATGGTTGTAATGAGGAGATTCACATGTAATTGTATGCAAAATCTAAGTTGGTTACTACTTGCTAATTTGTTAATTTAAAATTGTGATAATTATGCTAGTTTGCTAACTAGAGTTTTTGAAAAATTATCAAATGCTTAGATTAAAATATAATTAAGTTTTCATGTCATTATAAAAATTATATTGAGTGGTTTAATGATTTTAGTTTATGAAAATCCAAGCTAAATTGTTGTTTGTGCATTTTTGCTATAAATTGTTAAAATTTGGGTATTTTGTAAACTAGAATTTTGGGGTTAATGAAATTTATTGGGATTAAATTATGGAAATTGTTTTTATGACTTATTTAAGATATTTAATAAGTATTATGGCCACTAGATTTGTTTAAACGTCGAGTCTTGTACTAAAACGGGTAATTTTTGCTTGCTAGATTTTCGGAAAATTGGCTTTTAAGGTGAAATTGGGGTTTTTGTGAATTTTAACCTATTTTATATTATAGTTAGTGTTCGTGGATGCGCAAATGAGTCTGTTTGGGTTTTCTCGATGGTTTGACGTTTGTACATCGACATCGAGGGTTGGTTTGACTATTCTTGCATGCGTAGGCGATAGGTTTTGACCTATGCGTGATACGCGTGCCGATTTGATTTTCGTATGTCGTTTCTATTTCGAATTTGGTTTTAATGCGATACGGTGTGTTATGATATGTAGGTACCCCATGTGGACTTCGAGACGACAAGCAAGCGCGTGGCGACGTCGGCACCAGCAAGCGAGGACCATGTGAGTAGATTTATATCTACGGGGAGAAGTCGGGTGGATGGCGTATAGCACCCCAGCAGTTGTGGTGATGTATACGAATACGTATACACACATACATTTTGATTATATTATGTTGATATGAGACTTGATGATAAAAGGTAGATTCTAGGTGTGCATGGATTAGTTTAGTGTTAGTTGCGAAACCCTAGAGTAGTCCTTACACCCACACATGCACACACACACATGCATACATCTATGTTATTCCATGTGCGTATATGGGGAGATGTGTTTATGTGTTCACCTGGGTATGGGACTAGGTGTTCACATACTGGATTTGCGGATGATACTTGGGTTTGAGATGAGTCGATGAGATTTGAGTTGAGACCGTGAGATCGGTGATATGACAGGATTCGTACTTGAGATACGTCCTGATATTATAGCGGATCTTTGAATGACAATGCCATGTGAATAATGATATTAGTAGTGTACTAGACATAGGTCAGTACCCCAGATGATGATCTTGATAAAGAGGATACCAGATGAACAGTGTGCTGAGTATGATATTGACCCGTACCCAGATTTGGGGATGTCGTAGACGGATTTACGTACGAGCTATATATTGATGATTGATCCGCACTCTTGACTTGGGATGTCTGATTACAGATATGGTATCAGATATTGTATTTTGAGGCGGGATCACCGACTAATACATATACAGGTATGTATACGTATCGACTCAGATGTTAGGCAGTTCCTTACCTGTAGTTCAGCTTGTTAGTTCAGCCGTATAGTTTAGTGTAGTTATTAGACTAGATTAGACTCCTACCTATTTCAAAACTAACGAATCGTGGGTATTTTAAAAGACAGGTCAAGGGATTCTACGGATATTTCAAAGGATGTAATTTTTCATAAAAACACCGTAGCCCTTATTTTTCAAAACACCGCGATTCGTGTTATTTAAAAAGGCACTATTGTAGGACTTATATTAGGTTAATGCAGTTTAGTTATCGCTGTGTCTAGTATTCAGCTCCCGCATATTATTGTTGTTGCTCCGCATCGCATACTTATTGTAATTCATATTTCATTATTGATATCATGCTGTTAGGACACTATCACCATTACCGATGATGCGTATGTACCACGTACACTTACTTGCCGGCTCACACACATCTCCATCGATAATTGCCATGTCACGTACGCTTAGAAAATACTATTACATTGACATAGCCTGTTAGCTAATAGTTTAGACATGAAATTAGTTTACTTGCCTTATATATTAGTTTAGACATTGTAGTTATTACCTGCTACTTCATGCATACTGTTATTCATTGTTATGCCGAATGCATGGATTCTCATGCATATATTCACTATTTTACATGCTATTGAGGTTTTGGATTCGGATTTCCATGAGATTTTCTGGATTTGGGGGAAAACCGCAAAACTTATACAAACTTCTTCTCTCTCTTTTTAAATGAAAAGCGCGGTTTTCCCATGATGTATGAGTCGTCCACCATGAGTTTGCTGATGGATTTCGAGACCCGATTCGAGGAGTTGGATGAACAGTTTCGGGTACATGGTGGGCCCGGTGCGGTACCCCGAGGCGAGAAGGTCGTGTTGTTGACGTTGAGCCCGGCATGGGATCACTACTGACTGGTGATTTTACCCGACGCGTCGGATATCCGGAGGATACCGTCGTGGTCTTGAGATAGATGGTAGGGGCTGGTCTGGACGGACGGCGCCTTAGATATTGTGATTAAGACATTGAGATTTTGAGATATTGAGGTACATAAATTGTGATACAGAGATATCGAGATATTTGGACACTTGTTTTGTGTCGATGCTGGGCACTGTTTTATGCTGATTTCATTTATGGTACCTCATTTTTAAAATACAGAAATCTCACTGATTTATGAAAGCAGTTTTCTTCAGTACATGCATTCTGTTTCATGCATTCATACATCGTCCATATGATACATTGCTACCTGAGGCACTGACACGGGCACATGGAATTACACTTGGGTTAGATATTTGCCCTAACCATTGTTATGGGTTGCTGTTTATATATTTGAGGATTATATATTATGATCGTATGACCTAGGATTGCATCATACATGCGATTTCTATTCGTAGATGTTTTTCTATTCACGAGTTGGCAACTCACCCCCGTTGTGCCCCAGTTCTTGCAGGTTTGCCATACAGATTTCATTACGGCTTTGCGGGCACAGTTTCATTCGGGTGACTTGCTAGTAGCTGGGTTTTTGGTATCGTACCCATCATATTACCTTGTATAATATTATTCAGTTGTATCTAGTAAATTCCATCAACCAAACATGTATTTATTTTGAGATAGAGACCGGTGATGTTATTCTTTCGACCTTAGAGTCGCGCGTTCTATTTCTGTGGATTTCTTGTGGTTTTGAGTTTTCTTTGAGTTTTGATCCTCGCCCTTGGGGTTGTATATTATTTTACTTGTGTGGTTGTGACCGTCGATTGACGAAGAGCTAGCTCCCTCTTGGGGATGCCTTTTATTGATTTCGTATACTATTCATGTTGTATCCCGTTTGGGGGCCAGTATTTACAAAGGAGACTCTGCCGAAATTTTCAAGAAATATTTGATGTTTTTTTTTAAATGCATAATTCGTCTTATGCTAATAAAACTACTTGAATTAAATTGGTTTTTCCTTCACTCTACTACTTTTCTTGGTTTGGATTTCTGGGTTTTCGGCTTACTTAGATTACGTACGCCTCGAGACGTTTCGTAGTTTAAGTGCCGGTCATGTTCCATACTTTCGGGGCGTGACAAAGTTGGTATCAAAGCGTTAGGTTTTACCTTCGGAGCGTAGGATGACCCTTGGTTGATGGAATAAGTGACTAAAGTAGAGTGACGTACCGTGGGTATGTTCCGTGGCATACTTACGATACGCTACTCCACTTAAGGAGACTTAGGATATACATTTCTTTGCTCGGTATCATATTCATTCCTGATCTAGCCTCATCGGTACCAGTTACGGTTTGCTGCCACTATTACGGGCAGGGAGAGCTACGGCTAGAGTTGCGGTCAGCACGAGCTCGTCACGAACGAGGACTGACCCGGGTCGTAATTCCGGCGACACGCGATTGCGGAGATGTGTCTTTTTACTGTGTTTTCGTGCTACAAGCGTTTGGGCGGATCGACTTTACGAGGTTTCTCGGACGTGCCGATCAGTACCAGAGGATTGAACCAATGATAGAGGCCAACCATATTTTGATGACCGTTGGCGTATTTCTTATTCGTGATGATTGAGGCACTGTTCAGCGTGCAGACGAGTAAGGCAGTTATTGCTGCGAACGACGAGATATCGCCCAGATGTTGGAGCTTTTGCAGTACGAGTGGTACTAAGAGATGATAGAAGGTCGCTAGTCACCAAGGATGAATGACTAGGACATGCGGTTTGTTTGCTACCCCGATGCGAGGTCATCAGATAGATTGATTCCAGCTAGAGACGACTTCACGCGGAGAGATTGAGAGTCGACAGAGACGATCGAATGTCAGAAACCTATTGTTCCAAGTTTAAAGTATTCGGAAAGACATTCAGGCAATTCTATGGACCCTCTAGAAGAATGAAACCCTAACTCGACTTAATGACCGTGTGAAAGCCTTTGAACCTTAGGCTTTGCGGCAGTTCCGCGGCGCCATTAGTGAGGCTTGGGTTTGCCCTTCTACGGCTGGACCATCGATGTTGTGGTACGTACTCGATACTGTTAAACTGTACCCAAGATGTTGAGCTCTTGGGGGATTATGAGGTTTTGACAAATCGATCGGATGGTTCGACTTCATTCGGATGCCAAGTGGTGAGATGCACTTCTTGGGAAACTCCAGATACGAGGATAGTCATTGGAGCTCAGTCCATGCAGCCACGACGAGACGAGTCCGAAGCAGTCGACATTAGAGAAAAGTGGAGTAAGAGGTTCGTATGAGATATTGATGAGACGATGTTCCACTCTGCCGACATCAGAGATGCGATACGCATGCCGAGACATTGTACTTGGATATACCTTCCAGAAGGAGCCGCGATGAGTATGCATCGTTCCGGAATGAGAACAGATCTAGTAAGGGACGATGAATTCCGGACAGTTCGACAGAGATGAGATTTGGGAGAGATCTCGACAGGACCTTTCTGGAATGAATTCCGAGAAGACTTGAACCCGGGAGTGGTCATGTTACGCACATTGGCAGGCCAGAGTTCAGGATCGTCGACGAGACAAGCTATGAGTGACCACGACAGTGGGCCAGAGATTCTTGGAGGATGTGCTTGATCGGGACTATTCTGCCATACTTGATTTTGCGTATTTTGGGTGATCTATTCGCGTGATTGATTTTGATGATTGAGTTTCATGATATTTGTCTTCATGGACCATGGTTGCACCTGCTGAGTATTTACGATTTTTGCACAGTTGTTGCACTTGATATCGTTTTCGTGCCTTGGTTTCTCATGTTTGTGATTATATGGATTTCATATAGTTGAGTTGATTTGTGCGTATATACGCATACGATTTGGTTTTTGCACTCGGTATAGTTCCCATATGCTTGCAGTGCAGAGATACGTATTTTGTGCACTTAGATGCACTAGACTTCGATTTCAATTGTGATACTCGATATTTGTTTTGTGCACCTTGTGCACCTGGTTTGATTTTGCGCATGTTCGGCGCTTGATATTGGATTTCATGATTTCGTGCTTAATGGATGCACCTGCTTTTGATTTTCGTGCATGTTGAGCGTATGTTTTGAGAAGCGATTTCGGTGCACACCAGATGCACTAAATCGAGATTCTTCGTGCGTGTCAGACGCACCTGTCCTTGCTGTCAGGCACACACGTCGCCTATGACAGATGTTGTGTGCACACCCGATGCACTTAGATGTTGTTTCTGTGCGCATGTATGGCACATATATGGATTTTGATTTCCGTGCGCACCAGACGCATGTAGTATTCATATGCGTATTTTGGGATTGATTTCTTATAGAGCAGTACGTTTTTATGATATTTGCTATGTCTTTTCGTGCTAAGCAGGACTAGTAAGAGGACAGTACCTAAATGTATTTTGCATGCATTGATAGCTATCGAAGGGAATTCCAAAAGCGAGCTATAGTCTCAGTATTTATCTACGTGTCTGATATGACACGAAACGTTTAAAACAAGGAAATCCTTCTAAATTGTTTCCAAAATGGCGGAACGTACAGTTCAAACAAAAGGATATATATATATATATGTAGTTATTTTCTTACAATAGACGTCCACCACCGTGTAGTGCTGCGAGCATCGCACAGCGATTTGAAGAAGATTTGGCATGCATTGCTTCCAGATGTTTTAATCATGTATATCATATTGATTTTCATTTTGGATTTAGACATTATGTCTTCACCATGACTCTGTTGATTGCGGGATGCTTGACGGAGTTTTGATTTTGAGTTATATAATTATTTTTCATGCGCATGCGCTGCGCTACGATTTGTTTTATGTATTTACGATTTCGGAGCCCCGACGACTTGATGGTTTTGCTTAGATATTTTCGTATTTGGGGGGAGTTTTAATTTAAATTCGGGGACCGAATTTCTTTAAGGGGGGAAGATTGTAACGTTTTGAAAATCGTTTCGGTGAGATTTCGGAAAATCGGTAAAATAAGGGGGGTTTCCGTAAAAAGTCAAAATAAAAATATCTTTATTATATAATTAAATATACATATTCTAGCTATGTAATTGCTATTATTTGGTGCTTATTGAGCCACTGGTGAAATTTCAAATTTTCCGGAAAAAAATTATTTTAATATTATTTTAAGCCGTCACTAATACATTTAATTAGGGAAAATTACAAATTGGAATGAGTTGAAACAAATTTTGTGCATCATAACACATTAAACAAAATTTTATCATATGGTTTTTGAAATGAAATGGTTTGCCAAAACGGTTTAGAAATTATTGGAGAAAAAGGCTTAAAAAAATAAGCAAATATGATATAATTGAAGTGTTAGGTGTTAATGTGAGTATGGGGCTAGGTTAATTATCTTTTTCTCACACACTTACCCACATTTCCTGCCAAATTCTGGCCGAGTACAGCCCCCTCCCCCCATTCTCATCTCTTTTTAGAAGAATAAAAGATTAATGAAAGCAATGAATTATTAAGGTATGGTGTTAGGTAATTGTGATGGACTTTTTGACCCCATTCTCTCTCCAATAACCTCACACTCTCTTCCCCTCCCCATTTGGCCGAGCCCCAATTCTGCAGCAGCCCTCTTCATGTCTCCACTTCTTTTCTCTTCAAAAATCCCTCCATTTTGCTTCAAAAATCCATCCAAAGTCTCACAATTTCACCCTTTATCATTTACCCAATATTCTTTGACCCAAAGTGGTTTGGATTGAGGAGCAAGGAGGCATCTTTTGGAGGTCTAGATTTCATGTTGATCCATGGTTCATGAGGTATAATTTTAACCTTATGCTTATATTGTTGTTTAATTGCTTCAATGTTAACAATTTAGATGTTTAATTGGGTTTTATTGCAAATTTGGAAAATTCAAAAATAGGGTTTGAATTTAATTAGTGTTTTTATCATTAGTTTATGGTTGTAATGAGCAGATTCACATGTAATTGTATGCAAAATCTAAGTTGGTTACTACTTGCTAATTTGTTAATTTAAAATTGTGATAATTATGCTAGTTTGCTAACTAGAGTTTTTGAAAAATTATCAAATGCTTAGATTAAAATATAATTAAGTTTTCATGTCATTATAAATATTATATTGAGTGGTTTAATGCTTTTAGTTTATGAAATTCCATGCTAAATTGTTGTTTGTGCATTTTTGCTATAAATTGTTAAAATTTGGGTATTTTGTAAACTAGAATTTTGGGGTTAATGAAATTTATTGGGATTAAATTATGGAAATTGTTTTTATGACTTATTTAAGATATTTAATAAGTATTTTGGCCACTACATTTGTTTAAACGTCGAGTCTTGTACTAAAACGGGTAATTTTTGCTTGCTAAATTTTCGGAAAATTGGCTTTTAAGGTGAAATTGAGGTTTTTGTGAATTTTAACCTATTTTATATTATAGTTAATGTTCGTGGATGCGCAAATGAGTGTGTTTGGGTTTTCTCGATGGTTTGACGTTTGTACATCGACATCGAGGGTTGGTTTGACTATTCTTGCATGCGTAGGCGATAGGTTTTGACTTATGTGTGATACGCGTGCCGATTTGATTTTCGTATGCCTTTTCAATTTCGAATTTGGTTTTAATGCGATACGGTGCGTTATGATATGTAGGTACCCCATGTGGACTTCGAGTTGACAAGCAAGCGCGTGGCGACGTCGGCACCAGCAAGCGAGGACCAGGCGAGTAGATTTATATCTACGGAGAGAAGTCGGGTGGATGACGTATAGCACCCCCGCAGTCGTGGTGATGTATACGAATACGTATACACACATATATTTTGATTATATTATGTTGATATGAGACTTGATGATAAAAGGTAGATTCTAGGTGTGCATGTATTAGTTTAGTGTTAGTTGCGAAACCCTAGAGTAGTCCTTACACCCACACATGCACACACACACACATGCATACATCTATGTTATTACCTGTGCGTATATGGGGAGATGTGTTTATGTGTTCACCTGGGTATGGGACTAGGTGTTCACATACTGGATTTGCGGATGATACTTGGGTTTGAGATGAGTCGATGAGATTTGAGTTGAGATCGGTGATATTGCAGGATTCGTACTTGAGATACGTCCTTATAGCGGATCTTTGAATGACAATGCCATGTGAATAGTGATATTAGTAGTGTACTAGACATAGGTCAGTACCCCAGATGATGATCTTGATAAAGAGGATACCAGATGAACAGTGTGATGAGTATGATATTGACCCGTACCCAGATTTGGGGATTTCGTACGACGGATTTACGTATGAGCTATATATTGATGATTGATCCGCACTCTTGACTTAGGATGTCTGATTATAAATATGGTATCGGATATTGTATTTTGTGGCGGGATCACCGACTAATACATATACAGGTATGTATATGTATCGACTCAGATGTTAGGCGGTTTCCTTACCTGTAGTTCAGCTTGTTAGTTCAGCCGTATAGTTTAGTGTAGTTGTTAGACTAGATTAGACTCCTACCTATTTCAAAACTAACGATTCGTGGGTATTTTAAAAGACAGGTCAAGGGATTCTACAGATATTTCAAAGGATGTAATTTTTCATAAAAACACCGTAGCCCTTATTTTCAAAACACCGCGATTCGTGTTATTTAAAAAGGCACTATTGTAGGACTTATATTAGGTTAATGCAGTTTAGTTATCGTTGTGTCTAGTATTCAGCTCCCGCATATTATTGATGTTGCTCCGCATCGCATACTTATTGTAATTCATATTTCATTATTGATATCATGCTGTTCGGACACTATCACCATTACCGATGATGCGTATGTACCACGTACACTTACTTGCCGGCTCACACACATCTTCATCGGTAATTGCCATGTCACGTACACTTAGAAAATACTATTACCTTGACATAGCCTGTTAGCTAATAGTTTAGACATGATATTAGTGTACTTGCTTTATATATTAGTTTAGACATTGTAGTTATTACCTGCTACTTCATGCATACTGTTATTCATTGTTATGCCGCATTCATGGATTCTCATGCTTATATTCACTATTTTACATGCTATTGAGGTTTTGGATTCGGATTTCCATGAGATTTTCTGGATTTGGGGGAAAACCGCAAAACTTATACAAACTTCTTCTCTCTCTTTTTAAATGAAAAGCGCGGTTTTCCCATGATGTATTAGTCGTCCACCATGAGTTTGCTGATGGATTTCGAGACCCGATTCGAGGAGTTGGATGAACCGTTTCGGTTACATGGTGGGCCCGGTGCGGTACCCCGGGGCGAGAAGGTCGTGTTGTTGACGTTGAGCCTGGCAGGGGAGCACTACCGACCGGTGATTTTACCCGACGCGTAGGATATCCGGAGGATACCGTCATGGTCTTGAGATAGATGGTAGGGGCCGGTCTGGACGGACGGCGCCCTAGATATTGTGATTGAGACATTGAGATTTTGAGATATTGAGGTACAGAGATTGTGATACAGAGATATCGATATATTTGGTCACTTATTTTGTGTCGATGTTGGGCACTGTTTTATGCTGATTTCATTTATGGTACCTCATTTTTAAAATACAGAAATCTCACTGATTTATGAAAGCAGTTTTCTTCAGTACATGCATTCTGTTTCATGCATTCATACATCATCCATATGATACATTTCTACCTGAGGCACTGACACGGGCACATGGAATTACACTTGGGTTAAATGTTTGCCCTAACCATTGTTATGGGTTGCTGGTTATATATTTGAGGATTATATATTATGATCGTATGACCTAGGATTGCGTCATACATGCGATTTCTATTCGTAGATGTTTTTGTATTCACGAGTTGGCAACTCACCCCCGTTGTGCCCCAGTTCTTGCAGGTTTGCCGTACAGGTTTCATTACGGCTTTGTGGGCACAGTTTCGTTCGGGTGACTTGCTAGTAGGTGGGTTTTTGGTATCGTACCCATCATATTACCTTGTATAATATTATTCAGTTGTATCTAGTAAATTCCATCAACCAAACATGTAATTATTTTGATATAGAGACCCGTGATGTTATTCTTTCGAGCTTAGAGTCGCGCGTTATATTTCTGTGGATTTCTTATGGTTTTGAGTTTCCTTTGAGTTTTGATCCTTGCCCTTGGCGTTGTATATTATTTTACTTGTGTGGTTGTGACCGTCGATTGACGAAGAGCTAGCACCCGCTTGGGGATGCCTTTTATTGATTTCGTATACTATTCATGTTGTATCCCGTTTGGGGGCCAGTATTTACAAAGGAGACTCTGCCGAAATTTTCAAGAAATATTTGATGATTTTTTTAAATGCATAATTCGGCTTATGCTAATAAAACTACTTGAATTAAATTGGTTTTTCCATCACTCTACTACTTTTCTTGGTTTGGATTTCTGGGTTTTCGGCTTACTTGGATTACGTACGCCTCGAGGCATTTCGTAGTTTAAGTGCCGGTCATGTTTCGTACTTTCGGGACGTGACAACAGAGGATGACAGACCGTTAGCAGGGGGAAAGCGAATGTTCTTGCTCTGTCGTTTTGGGCGCACTGACTTTTTTTCGACATTGTAGGAGGTGTACCTCGATGTCATTTGCTGTGATTTGCGTTTGTGATCCGAGTATCACGCTTATATCGCTTGGGTTTGAGATTTGATGATGAGTTTCATGATATTGATTTCGTGCACCATGGCTGCACCTACTGGGTATATACATTTTGTGCATAGTTATTGCACTTGATATATGTTTTATACCCCGTTGTGTTGGTTTATGATTTGTGCATATCTATTGCACTTGATATTGATTTTGTGCCTTGGCTGCACATGTTTATGATTTCCTGGATTTCATACAGTTGATTTGATTTTGTGCGTGTTGTACGCACTCGATTTGATTTTGCACTCGGTATAGCTTATATGTGCTTGCAGTGCATTGATATGTGTTTTGTTCACGTAGTTGCACACGTTTTTGGACTTTATACACCTTGGTACACTCGGTGTTGCTTTTTACGCATTGGAGTTATTGTTTGTATTTCGTGCATTTGTTGCACTAGATTTAGATGTCGTGCATTGGTTGCACCGTATTTGTATTTCGTGCATTTGAAGCACCAGATTTGTATTTTTGTGCATTTGTTACACCAGACTTGTATTTTGTGCATTGTTGCACTAGATTTATACTCCGTATATTGGTTGCAACCAATTTATGTCTTTGAGCATTTGTGCTACCAGATTTGTATTTTTATGCGCGTTTGCACTTGAGGGTCGTTTTCGTACATGCTATTGCGCTAGATGCTTTTTACGGACCTAACGCGTTTGATTTGGATTTTTGCGCATATTAGGCGCTTGGTATTGGGTTTTGTGCGTATTGAATGCACTTGATTTAGATTTCATTCGTGCATGACGGATGCATTTGATTTGGATTTTCGTGCATGTTGGGCGCATGATATGAGATGTGATTTTGTGCACACCGGATGCGCTCGATTGAGATTTTCGTGCACAATAGATGCACCAGATATTGTTGTCGTGCACACCCGTTGCACTGGACAGATGCTTTCGTGCACACCTATTGCACTTAGTTTTGCTTTTGTGCATATTGTGGCACCCTTATTTGGATTTGATTTCCGTGCGTACCAGACGCACGTGATTGTTGGATACGCCTTTCGAAGATGATTTTGCTTTTGAGCACTTTGTTTTCATGTTGGGCCATATATTGTGTAGTAGCCAAACATGACTGATCTGAGGACAGTACCTGAGTACTTTGCATGCATTAAAAAGTTTAACTAGAGGTTTTCAAAGAGGAGCTATACTCTCGCTATTTCTTACGTGTCCGCGAGCGACACGAACGTTTATAAAGGAAAACCTTTTGGGATATCTTTGAAACGGCGGAACGTATAATTTGAGAAAAAACATTTGTAGGTATATTTACTACTTTACAAATGAGCGTCCGCCGCTTTTCGCCGTGAGTTACACATCACACGGCAATTCAGAAAAGATTTTGCATGTGTTTTATTCAGTTTTATGATTTTTCCAAGGATGCGTGATATATATGTATTATAGTATTTGACTGTGCATATTGGATTTCAGTAATGGATTTCGAGATCTGTATCTCCATTATAACTCCGATGATATGCATGCAAATCCGATGATTTGCATGACGCTTGACGGAGTTCGATTTCGATTTTTATATTCGTTTTCAGGCGCTTGATATGCACCGTGGCTTTTCTATATCTTCCATGATTTCGGAGCCCTGTCGATTTGAGTTGATTATTGAAATGTTTTAGTATTTTGGGGGTTTAAATTTAAATTCGGGGACCGAATTTCTTTAAGGGGGGAAGATTGTAACATTTCAGAAAATATAAAATATTATTTTTCGAATTTAATATTAAAATAATATATTTCGCGAAAACTACCCGATTTGCGAAATTGGGGTTTTAGTAAAATGATATAAATATATACCAATAATTGTGAAATAATTGGAGATTAAAATAATTTATTCATTTAAATATATATTTATCAAATTTGATATTATTATAATTTATTATATGCAGTTTAGATAAAAATCGATTAGTGCACTACTAATCGCGATTAAGCCAAATCCGTGTTTCAACAATTTTCCATGGCTAGTGCACCATGTCATCTTGTGTTTTGGTTACAAGTTGTTTCCTTGTATTGTTTTTGGGGTATCATGTGATTTGGTTTTAAAAGAGAAAGAAAAGTGAAGAGAGAGAGAGAGAGGGGACCATATCATGACTTGAGGCAAGAATAATTGAGAGAGTGTGAGATAAGAGATAGAGGGGGGCTACCTCATTTCCCCTTCCTCTTTGTTTTCTTCTTCTTCTTCGTCAACTCCTCCTCCACCTCCTCTACCCTCATGATCCATCTCAATCCCCTCACTAAAACCCTATACTCCCTTCACAAAAGATAATCCCCACCTCTCTACAAACCCAATGGACCCATCAAAGTTGGATTTTGATGACTTTGGGAAGCTAGGGTTTTTCTTGAGTTGCCCAAATGAGGTATAATTCCTTTCATTTAGTTTAGTTTTTAGTTTCTTGTATTCTAGTTTAGTTTAGAATGTGAATTGGTTAGGGTTTGTAAAGTTAGAAATTTCTAAAGAAGGTTTGGGTGTTTGTGTGGGATCATGATCTGTAGTGGGTGTCTACAAGACCCTTAGTGGTGTTTTACTGGCCTAGACCATAGATTAGCACCATAACACAAAGTTAGAAATTCCCGATATCGCTTAATCGGCATATTGTGTGTGTATATAGGAATCTGGAGTAACCCGGAGACACTAAAATTCATTTAGCAAACACAGAGAGGTGAACAGGTGATCTAGAAGATAACCCCAAGACCCGAGACCCCCATTCTCCTCCCAGGCCGCAAATAAATTCCCCCAGGCCGCAAATTGCGGCCTGGTCATGGTGAAACTGTGTGATTCTTGGTCCATAGCTCCTATACCTGATAATTAGACCTCCTATATGTGCAAAATCCCTTAGTTTGGCCTAGGGTGAAATCTGGAAGTGGTTTCCTAGGTTGTTGTTTTCGTGTTTTGCGATTCTGAATTTGGTGTTGGGTATTTGTATTTGTATTTGGTTGTTGGGCGTTTGCACGTCAACAACAAGGGTTGTTTGATTGTTTTGCATGAGTAAGCTATAGGTTCTAACCTATGAGCGCACTGTGTGCCGTATTGGTTTTCCGGACTTGATATGTTAATAGCGATTTCGATTGTGTATTATTATAGGTACCTTCGTGTGGATTCCGAGGCGACGGAGTGTGGCGTCATCGACTTCGGCAAGCAAGGATCAATGTGAGTAAATCTATATCTACGGGGGAAGTCGGGTGGATGGTGTATAGCACCCCCGCAAATTATTAAATGGAAACCGATCTATAGGATATAGTCGTAGAAACCTAGATTAGGAAACTAGGGATATGGTTAAAAAGATAGTTAGAGATGATATGAGATGAAAGCTTAGGGTTATGAAAATTTAAGGTGAATCATGACTTATAGATATATAGTTGCACAAGAATAGGTATGAGTTTTAGAGTAGCAGGGCATTTGATGTATAAGGTAGAATGTGTATATAAAATTGACTTGATGTAAGATGACTTAATGTGATGAAAAGAATATACGATGTGATATGACGACTTGATTGATATGTCGGTATACGGATGCGAGTCGATAAGAGAGGATTGATACCTTTGTTGGTCCCCTGATATGAGATTGTTATGGATGTGACCCGGGGACATAGGCATATAGGGATATAAAATGTTGTGAATCATGAGTGATAAGCCGTACGAGACGTTAGGTCCGTACCCTCATTGTCATATAGGTTGTTAGAATCCCAAATTGTTTAATGACGTCGTACGATGATTTACCGTACGTGATGAGTTTAATTGATGATTGATCCATACCCTTGACTAGAAGATATTGATTGATAGATTCACCGACTCGGTCATGTTAGATACGTATACCTTATAGCATTTAGCTGCCGATTTACTTTTTGCTACGTTCATGTCATTCCCATTGAATTTCATATACCTGTGCTAGTACACCTATACCATTATCGATGATGCGTATGTCACACTTACACAGATTGGCCGGCTCACACACTTCATCATCGATAATTGCCATGTCACTACACAGTAGAATTACTACATGATGATATGACTCTTTGCATAATTTACTTGCTATAGTTATATATACTCCTTTATACGATGTTGCATTCGACTTTGGAGAAATGGGGAACCTCATGATATATTTTAAAATTGGATCCATTTAAAAGAGCGGTTTTCCCTTGATATGTACATATTGATGTTCCATGTTGCATTATATACGGATATGCTTACATTTCTGTTATATGTCGCATACATCATGCTTTACGATTATACGCATTGAGATATGCTATTATCATGAGATTTCTGGATTTGAGAACCGTGGTGATGTTTCAAAAGAAAGTATGTATTGTTTTAAAAACACGGGTTCTCTTGATATGATATTTCAGTGCGTCCACCATGTGTTTTCTCGGTTCTGAGAGTGGCATGTGAAACCCGATTCGAGGAACGGTAGGCACCGTCTGTGGGTACATGGTGGACCTGGTGAGGTACCCCGGGGCTAAAAGACTCGTATTTGTTAGACGGTAAGCCTGGCAGAGGGACCACTACCTACCGGTGATAGTATTTGAACCCGGCGGTTATCCGGAGGATACCGACCGGAGTTATGAGATGGATATGGGCCGACCCGTTCTGCCGGAGCCTGCGGGCGGATCCCGCAAACAGAGTCGAGATATGCGGATTTACGTGTCGATGTTGGACACGGGTTTCATGATGTTTCGAGTGTCGATGCTGGGCACTCAGGTTCCATGATTTTGATGTGTCGCGAGGGACACACGTTGATTTATATCCTCATACTTTCATTCATATGCTTCTTTGATATTTACATGGATGATATTGTTGGATGATATCCACATGCAGATAGGCATTTAGTATACTGTTGGCACATATTTACATATACGGTCACCCTAGATATCATAGTATTACCTTCATGATATAGTTGACCTAGGAATCGTTATTTATTCGATTTTTACCTGTTGATGTATTATATTCACGAGTTGGCATCTCACCCCCATTTTGCCACAGTTTTTGCAGGTTGACCGCTTGGATCGGTAGCGGCATCATTGGCACACAGCTTGCATTCGGGTGACTTACTTTGGTAGGTGGTACATGTTCGATCGTACCACTTTTGTATTTATTATACATATTGTATCTAGTCAACTCCGTTAATCAAAACTACTAATTGTATATGTAGTAAGACTTAACAAGACTTGTAGTTGCGAGAATTGAGCGATGGGTTTTATGTTCGCTTATTGGATTGGTGTCTTGCTTTATTCATTATCTTTTGTGTGGATCTTTGTCGTTGGGCGTCGTATTCTTGTTTTATTTCTTGCGTGGGTGTGAATCTGCCATTTGGCGAAGAGCTAGCTCCCACTTGGGGATGCCAATTATATTATCATGTATTTGTGGTTTTGGATCAAAATATACAAAGGAAGTGTTGCCCAAAAGTTTAAAAGACGAAACATGTTTTTCAACTAGTAAAATAAATTTGCATTTTCCATGTTCCTTTATCTATGCATTTAAGAAAATATTTGATTTCATTATACCTTTATTTTCACCTATTCTATTTTCTTAAAAAGGTTTATATTTCTGGACTTCGGTTTACTTGAATTACATTACGCCTTTAGACGTGGCGTGGTTTAAGTGCCGATCACGAGCTAAATTTCAGGTCGTGACAAAGTTGGTATCAGAGCGCTAGATTTAACCTTGGTTCGAGTTCAGGTTTGACTATGTGGAGTCTGGGGCGTAATTTATTTCGGAACCTAGGCTTGACCTTACGGAACATAGACTTGAACATGGGGGGTATTAGAGCTGAACTTTCGTTTCATAGGTTGACCCTGATTGATGGAGTAGGTAGCTTGAGTAGAATGACGTACCGTACGTATATTCTGCGGAATATTTACGTTACGATACTCCACTTAAGAAACCTTAGGATTGTAGGGTTCCTAGGCACTCATACAAGGGTTAATAAGGCATCAACCATGCCCGAATAAAAATTTAGACGTGCCGAACAACCCAAAGCCGGGATCTTTACTAGATAATTAGGGTTTAACATGCAAGTAAATATCTTTACAACTAAGAGTGAGTGATTACTGTTAGTGTATATGCCCTAGAGGCCATTACTGTATCATACTAGTTTGTATATTACTTAATGGAAGCTTGGGATATTCACCTTGTATAGACAATCTTGCTCAATATAGTAGTATGCTACTTGGTTTGTTTCTACTTCAATGTGTACATGTGTTTATTTTAGTATATCACCTATACACATTAGTGGAGCCCTTAGGATCTTTGCTTGATTACCAGCGTTGTGATGGCAGTCACACTAGTGGGGGCTGGGTAATCTATAAGCACATCCTTATGCAGGTCCCTAGTCCCAGGACTATCGAGACAGGGCATCGATACTCCGGAGTAGATTAGCGTATGCGCTTCTCATCCCAGTGTGGGAGACAGTCTGTCCCACAGCCGTCAGTACGTCGTACTTGACATAGTATGTGGGTGCTCGTTAGGTTACGAGTACACTGGACAGGACTCGTCGGGAACTGTTGGTTGGTACTATACCTATCGTCAGTTATCAGTTCCCAGGTGACATGAGTACAGCTTAGTCCGCTGACTTGACACTGTCATTTCTCCTCGAGTGTGTTCCCACTGTACTTAGATTACTACCCTACCACGGCTCAAAGGAGTCGTGCCAACAGGTAGTAGTTGGGTGCAGTCCCGAAGCACTTGAAGGCAGTGACGGTTAGACAGGATTCGTCTCTCCCGGTATTGGGGGTTGACATCGCGCTGTGTCAGGGAGAGCCATTACACGAGTAGTCCCTGGCCAGGGCAAGCGAGATATACTGGTAGGTTTCCAGTGTTATCTCAGGGTGTTCTGGGCTTCACTCCGACACGACTTGTACCGCTATTAGAGGACTGACGTTTACCGCCCCCTAGGCTCGCCATGCGATGTATCAGACGAACAGACCGGACTGTATAGAGATTGTCACATTCAGGCTCAGTAGGAGTTCAGATGGGTTTCACCTCGTTCGTCTTCTTGTTGGCATCTACCTGGGGACCGTTACGCACAGCTAGTGCCGCTTGCGGTCTGTGGTTAAACCCACTGCCAGCGTAGTGTCGAGTCTGTAGAGTCCCACACAGAAAGCTATTCGCCTTTAGGCAAAAAGAGTAGAGATCGCATGGTTTTGCGACAGGTCGCATGGTTTTGCGACAGGGTTCGGTCACATCCGTGCACTTGTTAACGTTTGGTGTCCGGACAGTTAACACTAGCGGGCTTTGGTTTAAGCCAGATCCTAGTGTACGTTTTGGGATTGGTTTTATCTCGTTTGTATTTGTGTTCCTCGGAACGCTGATGTGGGTGTGTATACACAGTTGACAGAGAGACAGAGGCAGAGGATTCTCATTGGGGTTGTTGACTGTTGACTGTTGACTATTGACTTTTGACTAAACCCTAATGAGAATAAAATATATGATTAACAATAATATTAATTAAGTATTATAGTGACATGGTTGTTGAGGGGTTGACTTGTTGACTTTGTTGACCGGTTGACTAGGTTGGACTAGTTGACCATCATCATGACAATGGCTATCATTCCATGGCAAAGACTTTTGCTTGCTTGTTTATTTATGCAAAATGAGTGCATGAAATGATATAGCCATTTTGACTTAAACCATCACATAATACTTGATTACTATTTTTGTTATGATGGTTTTGGATTATGAGAGCTAGCATGGCAAAAGGGTTACTCATTCTCTCATTTCATTTCTCTCTCTTGCCATCACTTGCTCAAGCTCTCCCTCTTCCTCTTACTCTCTCTAGCTAAAGGCAAACCATTCTCATGTGTTGAGACTCATTGCCTTAGAGATAAAAAGACACCAAAACAATCCTCTACTCATTCTAGTTCACAAGGCCTAGCAAGCCAAGTGTTCTAGTTTCTTCAAAGTTCGAAGAAGAAGCCAAAGGTAGAAGCTTTCGGGTGGATCCATCTTCGGCGCAAGGAGACGACGAGGTGAGGCCGATCCGTATACCGGGAGGAGTCGAAGACGAAGGAGTTCAAGAAAGGTATAGCCCCCTAACCGAGTAGGCAAATCTCTAGTTAGGTTGTTAGTTAGTTGTTTAACAAAGATCCGTATTTGTAGTCCATGTTACCACCCTCTTGAAAATCGTTTTTCACCACTTCCGCAACCCCGTAAGTACCGGGGAAGGGTAGTATGGACTTACAGTGGTATCAGAGCCAGGTTAAACACTATCTAACATGTTAGCAAAGTAACTAGAAATTCGATCGGAGAAAAAGTCACGAAAAACACCCGGAAAATCAAGTTTCCGTCGATTTTGTATTCTGTTCAAAAAATGATAAATCATACTCCAAAAATCGACTCAGGCTTTTTAAAAGACGCTCAAGAAATTTGGTCCAGAGAACCATTCAAAGCGCCGCGGAGCCGCGGCGGGAGCATGCTCCCGCCGCGGATCCACGGCCGAGTTGAGTCGGTCGTGGCTCAAATTTCATGCAGTGTGTTTCTGGGGGTATTTTTGGATTTTTACAATATGTCTTTTCTGCCCAGATTTTCTAGAAAGAAAATTTTGTTTTTGGGGCTTGAAAATCCGTATTTTGATCGAACTTCTAAAGACTTAAGCTGACGGGTATATATCTGTGATGTGTTATATGTATTGAACGTCCGCTAATCGCTATACGTCGATTAGTGGGGGTTATACATATCTGTGATCTGTAATCTGTAATGTTGATGGTATGTGTATATGAATTCATTGGATTGTCGCGGATGAATAGCCGGGGGGTTGTGAGATGATAGTTTTCTTTTATCTTTCAATTCATGTAATATGTAAATTGATGTAATATTATTTTTGGCCGCACAACCGGGTCGGGGTTGTAGCCGTCATTGTATAATTTCTTTTTACTGTTTTTGCTCCTAGGATAGATCCAAGGTGGGGTGCATAAACTACCGGGTATCTCGAAGTGCCGAGTGGCCTACTCACGTCGTTGAGGGAGGTTGCTCCGCTTCGGATATTTGGCGGGTAGTTTGCCGTACCCGTAGGGGTCTAGGGTGGGGTATTGACTATTCATCACGACCGGGTAATCCGCTTTTCGTTACAAGCTAGTACAAATTGCGGATTCCTGGTATATCCAATGTATTCATCTTTGATCTGAAATGGCTATCATTGCAATATATCTATGTATGATATTATTTAGGCGTTGCTTATGTTTTGCATCCGCGCTTGTCCAGCCTCCGCTCTGTCGTTAGTTAAGTAACCTAACGGGTAATGACGGGGCCCCGTGGCGAATGCGGATGGCATAAGCGTACGTCATATTTTGGTTGTTTTCTGCCATGGTAGGATTAAATGATGGGACGCATTGGAATTAATGCAAGAAAAATAAACAAAGTAAAAGTCGTTGGAACACTTTCAAAAACCACTCGGTTTCTTTTCAAAAATAACTTTTAAACGCGGAGATTAAGCCACTCCTTTTAAAAGCTATCTTGTTCCATCGATTATATCAAGTTCACTACGTTCACGGTTTCGCCAAAACCATTCGTAGCCCTCCGTCGTTTCACATGAATGGTCAGTAGTATTCAAGCTATGTATGTTGGCCAAAGTCAAGGCATAGTGATTGGTAGCTATTGGGTATTCATGTGCAGCATAGATAGATGGGTTGGTTTGGGGCAGTCGTTCTACCATTTTGGCCAAAGTCAAGGGTATGTACGGATGGGCTCAAATTAACCTGGAGAATGACGGGCAGAACTTGACATGTGACTTATGATATTTTGGCCAAAGTCAAGGTCATAAGAGCATGGGGAAAAAATTCACATCGGGAGTTTCAAAAGAACTGAAACTTGCTAGCACTGCATACCATTTGGAGTGTGATGATTCTGGTAGGATTCCTTCAGTTTTGTCACGCGATGATATTTGGATCTCGATCCTACTGTGAGTATATGCTACTCCTCAGGAAATTTCTCACTAAACGATCAATGCTATAAACCTAGTAGGTGTCTAGAAAGCTGTTAGCGGGGCTACGTCCCCAGGGAAAAGAGGTTCTTAAATTAAGGAATTTCGCGAAAGCGTTGGAAAACCTCCCTCGAAGTACCGACACCAGCCTGGCCGAACGGTTAAGCAAGTATTGTACGGTGAGATTGATCCTGACTAATTCTTCCTTTTTGGTTTGAGGAAGGATTCGAGAGACAGTGGGAGCCATCCTGTTTAGACAAATTAAAAAGCACTCTAAACTAGCAAGAGCATCATGCTAAAGTGTATCTTCTCTCTCTCCTAATTGCAGCGACCAAACATCATGACCGGACTTAAGTTATTACTAGATAAAAACATACTGACAGGGCCAAACTATAAAGATTGGCTCAGGAATGTCATAATGGCAATCACTTATGAGAAGTTGGGGTATCTCCTGTTAGTGTATATGCCCTAGAGGCCATTACTGTATCATACTAGTTTGTATATTACTTGATGGAAGCTTGGGATATTCACAGTTGTATATACAATCTTGCTCGAAATGGTAGTATGCTACTTGGTTTGTCTCTGCTTTAATATGTGCATGTGTTTCTTTTAGCATATTGCTGATATACATATTAGTAGAGCCCTTAGGATCTTTGCTTGATTACCAGCGTTGTGATGGTGCTCACACTCGTGGGAGCTGGGTGATCTATAAGCACATCCTTATACAGGTCCCTAGTCGTTGGACTATCGAGATAGGGCATCGATACTCCGGAGTGGACTAGCGTATGCGCTTCTCATCCCAGTGTGGGAGATGGTCTATCCCACAGCCGTCTGTACGTCGAACTTGAGATAGTATGCGGGTGCTCGTTGGGTTACGAGTACACTGGACAGGACTCGTCGGGGACTGTTGGTTGGTATTATACCTATCGTCAGTTATCAGTTTCCAGGTGACATGAGTACAGCTTAGTCCGCTGACTTGACACTGTCACTTCGTCTCGAGTGTGTTCCCACTGCACTTTGATTACTACCCTACCACGGCTCAAAGGAGTCGTGCAAACAGGTAGTTTTTGGGTGCAGTCCCGAAGCACTTGGAGGCAGTGACGGTTAGACAGGATTCGTCTCTCCCGGTATTGGGGGTTGACATCGCGCTGTGTCCAGGAGAGCCATTACACGAGTAGTCCCTGGCCAGGGCAAGCGAGATATACTGGTAGGTTTCCAGTGTTATCTCAGGGTGTTCTGGGCTACACTCCGACACGACTTGTACCGCTATTAGGGGACTGACGTTCACCGCACCCTAGGCCCGCCATGCGATGTATCAGACGAACAGACCGGACTGTACGGAGATTGTCACATACAGGCTCAGTAGGAGTTCAGATGGGGTTCACTTCGTCAGTCTTCTTATCGACATCTACCTGGGGACCGTTACGTACAACTAGTGCCGCTTGCGGTCTGTGGTTAAACCTACTGCCAGCGTAGTGTCGAGTCTTTAGAGTCCCACACAGAGAGCTATTCGCCTTTAGCCAAAATGAGTAGAGGTCGCATGGTTTTGCGACAGGGTTCGTTCACATCCGCGCACTTGTGCACGTTTGCTGTCCGGACAGTTTATACTAGCGGGCTTTGGTTTAAGCCGGATCCTAGTATATGATTTGGGATTGGTTTTTCTCATTGTATTCGTGTTCCTCGGATCACGAATGCGGGTGCGTATGCACAGTTGCTTGAGACAGAGAGAGAGGACCTTGATTAGGGTTAATGGCTATTGTCATTTTATTAACCCTAATGCTTATGTGTGTATTATTGTTAATTGATATTAGTTTAATAATTGTGCATGGTTATGGTTGTTGACCATTTGACCTTATTGACTTGTTGACCTTGGTTGACACCTTGACCATCATCATTTCATTTGGAAGATGCTTTTTGATCCTTGCAATTTGCATTAAAAATGAAATGATAATGGTAATGTCTTGATTAAGCCATGACAATTATCTCACTAATTTTCTAATTACAATAATTCACATATATGAGAGAAGGCTTCATATTATTCTCTCATTCTATTTTTCACATTCTCTCTCTTGTTCTTCCTCTCCCTCAAGCTCTCCCCTCTCATGTGTTGAGAAACACTTGGGCTTGAGAAAAACCCTCTCTTGATCATCTCTACTCTCATCTAGGGTTCAAGGATTAGCACTTCTTGCACCCTAGTTACTTCTAGCTTGAAGTTGAAGCCAAAGGTTGAGGCTTTCGGGTGGATCTTTCTTCGACGTGAGAAGGCGACCAAGGTGACCTCCTTCCACCACTCCAAGGAGCAAGGAGAGAAGGACTTAAAGCCCAAGGTATAACCTTTATAGCACTTAGCTAGTTTCTAGTTAGCTTTAGCTTGTTTTTGTTTAGCAAAGATCCTTCAAAGTCTAGTCCATGTTGCCTATAGTTGATAAAAATCCGATTTTTATTCCGTTTTCCGCCTCCCCGCAAGCACCGGGGTGGGCAACGTGGAATTACATCTCCTTACCACCAAAGCTCCCCCTGTCCCAGGTCCCACCTCCAGCATCGCGGATAAGGAAATCCATAACACTTAGGAGATCGATCGCACGAAGGCCAAGTGCCTCGTGCTTGCCTCTATAGACAACGAACATCAGGGGAGGCACGAGAATTTGGACCTCGAATCCATATTTCTCCATACAAAAGAACTGTATGGAGAGCAATCTCGTATCGCCAGATACGAAGTGTCGAAGAAGTTGTTTTCGGCAAAGTTGGCCATCGGATCATCGGTAGCGGAACACGTGCTTAAGATGATTGGCTTCATAGAGGAGCTCGCGGACCTTGGGACCACGTTAGAGAATGAGCTCTATACGGACTTGATTCTTCAGTCCCTTCCTTCCACTTACGCCCAGTTTATACTGAACTTCAACTTGCAAGAAAAAGAAGTTGAACTTTCAGAGCTCCTCAACATGCCGAGGAGTGCAGAGGGCACCCTACAGAAAGGTAGGGAAACATCCACTTTGTTTGTAGAAGGATCTTCATCTTCTAGGTCCAAGGCGAAAGCCAAGGGAAGGAAGAAGAAAGCCTCCACCAAACTAAGGGGCGGTGTTAGTAAAGTGGATACGAAGGGAAAGGCAAAAGCAATAAAGATAGCGGGGAAGCTTATAGGGAAGGAAGAATGCTTTTACTGTCACAAGAGTGGACACTGGAAGAAAGATTGCCGGGCTTGGAAAGCCAGAACACAGGATCTGAAGCATGTTGCGGCTTCAGCTTCAGGTGTGTATGTTATTGAAAACTGTCTATCAATAAACTCTACTTCCTGGGTATTGGATACGGGATCAGGATCTCATATCTGTAATTCTTTGCAGGCGTTGAGAAACCGTAGGTTTTTGAAGGCAGGTGACATGACCCTCAAAGTTGCAAACGGAGCTAGCATGGATGCTAAGGCCGTGGGGGACTATCACCTGGGAATGTCAAATGGACATGTTTTGGTTTTACGTAATTGCTTTTTTGTACCCAACGCAACTTGTAATATCATTTCTGTATCTTTGATTTCTAAAGAAGGTTATGAATTTGCGTTTGTAAGTAATGTTGTAAACATTCACCTTAATCAAGTTTTGATTGGGTCAGGTACATTAAGTAATGGTATATACGTACTAAACCAACCACAGATTTTCAATGTCCAAAATACACACAAAAGAAAGTCTCCGGAAATAAATCAGACTTTCTTATGGCATTGTAGACTGGGTCAAATCAATGAGAGAAGGTTGACAAAGTTACATACAGAAGGATATTTGGATCCGTTCGAATATCAATCATATGCCACTTGTCAATCCTATCTCAAAGGAAAGATGACAAAGACTCCGTTCACTGGACACAGAGTAAGAGCAAGCGAGCTCTTGGGACTCGCACACAGCGATGTGTGCGGTCCAATGTCTACACATGCGCGAAGCGGTTATTCTTACTTCATTACTTTTACGGATGACTTTTCAAAGTACGGTTATGTCTTCTTAATGAAACATAAGTCCGAAGCCTTTGGAAAATTCCAGGAATATAAGAATGAAGTAGAAAAACAAACCGGCAAAAGTATCAAGACACTAAGATCGGATCGAGGTGGTGAATACTTGAGTGCCGAGTTCCTGGACTACTTAAAAGAGAATGGAATTCTCTCTCAGCTTACTCCTCCATACACTCCGCAACATAACGGTGTATCGGAGAGACGGAACCGAACCCTATTGGATATGGTACGGTCCATGATGAGTAACGCTGAGTTACCGCGAACATTCTGGGGATATGCACTAGAATCAGCTGCATACCTTTTGAACCGAGTTCCAACTAAGACTGTGCCTACTACACCATATGATATGTGGTGTGGGAAGAGACCCTATCTTAATCACATTATGATATGGGGAAGTCCAGCTTTTGTCAAAAAGCAGCATGCGGACAAGCTCGAGGCACGCTCAGTACAGTGCTAGTTTGTGGGATATCCAAAGAACTCCAAGGGATATTTCTTCTATTGCGAAGAGGAACAAAAGGTTTTTGTTTCTCGGCATGCCTACTTCTTGGAAACTCAGTTTTTGGAGAATCAGATAAGTGGGAGCGCAATAGAACTGGAAGAAATTCCAGAACCACGAGCTATTACTGAAAGATTAGTAGAACCAGAGGGTTCAAAAGTGTTAGTGTATATGCCCTAGAGGCCATTACTGTATCATACTATTATGTATATTACTTGATGGAAGCTTGGGATATTCACAGTTGTACAGACAATCTTGCTCAATATAGTAGTACGCTACTTGGTTTGTCTCTGCTTTAATGTGTACATGTGTGTTTATTTATTATATCACCTATACGCATTAGTAGAGCCCTTAGGATCTTTGCTTGATTACCGGCGTTGTGATGGCGATCACACTCGTGGGGGCTGGGTAATCTACAAGCACATCCTTATACACGTCCCTAGTCGTGGGAGTATCGAGATAAGGCATCGATACTCCGGAGTAGACTAGCGTATGCGCTTCTCATCCCAGCACGGGTGACGGTCTGTCCCACAGCCGTCGGTACGTCGTACTTGAGATAGTATGCGGGTGCTCGTTAGGTTCTGAGTACACTGGACAGGACTCATCGGGAACTGATGGTTGGTATTATACCTATCGTCAGTTATCAGTTCCCAGGTGACATGAGTACATCTTAGTCCGCTGACTTGACACTGTCATTTCCCCTCGAGTGTGTTCCCACTGTTCTTTGATTACTACCCTACCACGGCTCTACTGAGTCGTGCAAACAGGTAGTAGTTGGGTGCAGTCCTGAAACACTTGGAGGCAGTGACGGTTAGACATGATTCGTCTCTCCCGGTATTGGGGGCTGACATCGCGCTGTGTCTAGGAGAGCCATTACACGAGTAGTCCCTGGCCATGGCAAGCGAGATATACTGGTAGGTTTCCAGTGTTATCTCAGGGTGTATTGGGCTTCACTCCGACACGACTTGTACCGCTATTAGGGGACTGACGTTTACCGCCCCCCTAGGCCCGCCATGCGATGTATCAGACGAACAGACCGGACTGTACGGAGATTGTCACATACAGGCTCAGTAGGAGTTCGGATGGGTTTACCTCATCAGCCTTCTTATCGACATCTACCTGGGGACCGTTACGTACAGCTAGTGCCGCTTGCGGTCTGTGGTTAAACCCACTGCCAGCGTAGTGTCGAGTCTTTAGAGTCCCACACAGAGAGTTGCCCTTCACTGAGCGAAACGTGTAGAGGCCGTATGGTTTTACGGCAGGACTGCGATCACTTACGTACACTTGTGTGCGTATGGTGTTCGGGCAGGCAGTACTAGTGGGCTTTGGTTTAAGCCGGATCCTAGTATTGCACGGATGGATTTGTTTTGTCTTCTGTGCATCCGCATTCTACGGAATACGGATGCAGGTGTGTATGCACAGTTTTCCGGAGCGGTGAAGGAGGAGGTGCCTCATTAGGGTTTTGGCAGTTGGTTCGGCCAAAACCGTTATGTGGCAGGCTCATTAGGGTTTCGACAGTTGATTCGGTCAAAACCATTTTGAGGCGGACTCATTAGGGTTTTTGACAGTTCGTTTGGTCAAAACCATTATGAGCCGAGGATATCATTTACTAATCCTTTTAGTGATAATTTTATGATGGCTAATTGCATTGACCATTTGACCCCGTTGACCTCTCTTGACTTTGTTGACCGGTTGACCGTGTTGACCATTGACTTTCAAGAGGGATCTACACTCTTCTTTTCTTTTTCTTTTTCTTTTTGGATTATGATAATGGTCATTTCAATGTAGCCATCAAACTTTATCTTGATGGGATTAGTAATGATGTTGATTTTACTTTATTGCAACCATGGTTACTTTTCTTTGTATCATAATTGTAGGGTTCCTAGGCACACTTATGGAGTCTCACAAGTGATCAAACATGCACAAATCAAAAATTCCTTGTGCCTACAAACCCTAGACTACGGATCGTTAACTAGATATATAGGCAAAGCAAGCAAGTAAACGGAAATATAGGTAAAGGGAAGGGGCTACAACCTTTGCAGATCCGGTCCTCCACATCCTAGACTCCGTGAAGAGGTCCCTCCGCTGTCCAAGTCGGATTCCGAACTCTAGCATCGGCTTCATCGAAGAAATCGGCGGGCTTGATCGTCGGTTCGATGCCGAAGATGATCTACGTCGAGGCATCACAAGAACAAGCTCCAACTTCACCAAGTCAAGAAAACTTGTGAAGGAAACACCCTATACAACTTGGCAAGAGGTAGACGATGAAGAAATAGGAAGTGGGTAGACTTTAGAATTGGATTTCTCACTTGATATCACTAGTTGCCATTGATGGTCACTAGCTTTTCTTCATGGAAGAAGAAGATGAAGAAGAAGAAGAAATGATAAGTTATTCATTTAAAATAAAAAACCATATGATACTTATCATGTCAACAACCATGGTTTAGTGTAGAGAATCAACTAAGGTTAATAGAATGGTTAGGTTTAGGAGATGAAGACAAAATGGTCATTAGGTCAAAGATGCTTGAAGCATCCAAAAGAAACCATTTTGTTTTCTTTACCTTTTAAAAATAAATAGATAAATGAATAAGTAAATAAAAGAAACCCTAACCATTCATATAACCATGGTCAATTCTTTACACAAACCCAAGCTTGCATGTATCATCAAACATGATACAATCTTGTGCACAAAAGTATATCTCATATACAACTTGTGCAAATCAAGTGAGTTAATCCATTTAAAGTGAACCAATACTAGTTAATGCAAAGTAATATATCAAATATATAATTATACATTAAATCATTAAATCAACACTTGATTCAATGATCCGGTCATATCGCATATAACCGGCTAGTATCCAATGTATCGGCTTATCGAATCAATCCTTGATTCGATAACTAGGTTATATCGCATACAACCATTCGACACATTCATCGCGAGAATAGAATACGGTATCACATACACGCATTATTCTCGGTCCCGCACATATCTCATATGCATTCCTATTTCATTTCGCTTGAGCCAGGAAACCTCTGTGTAGGACTCTAAAGACTCGTCAATACGCCGGCAGCGGATGATGATCATATCAAACACCCACAAGCCGCAAGCGGTCTGCTAAACGTAACGGCCACCCGGGTATTGAGCGATCAGAAGATCGACGAGCAAGCCCGCTCACACTCCTGTGAATCCAACCAGTAACACTTACCGTACAGTCCGGTCTGTTCTTCTGATATGTCGCATATCTCGCCTAGGGGTGGTAAACGTCAGACCCCAATAGCTTGATAATTCATGCTGACGTGAAGTCCATGACATGTGTGAAACTACTGATAACACTTACCAGTAGGTCACTGCAACCCTGGCCAGGGATTTCCTGTTATGGCCAGTCGAGCATAGCGCAACATCAACCCCCAATACCGGGAGAGACGAATACCCTCCTATCGCTCATTGCCTCCATGTGAATCGGGACTGTACCCAAAAACCACCTGTTTGCACAACTCAGTAGAGCCGTGGTATGGTGGAAATCAAGGCACAGTGGGAGACACACAAGACTCTATGACGATCTCGGGTCAACAGACTAAGCTGTACCAGTGTCACCAGAGAACTTCCATCTGACGTGAGGTATAATACCATCTGGGAGTTCTCGGCGAGTCCGTTCAGTGTACCCAGTCTCCACTGAGCACCCGCATACCATCTTCGATGTCAAACACCAATGGATATGGGATCATCCATCGCCCATCGCATGGGTCGAGAAGATATGCGCTAGTCTCCTCTGGAATATCGATGCCCCGTCTCGATATTCCCATGACTAGGAACAATGAAGGATGCACTCATTGACTACCCAGGCCCCACTAGTATGATCTGCATCATAGTCCTGGAAGTTGAGTACACATCCTAAGGGCTTTATCAACATGTAATCAGAGAGACAGAAAGTATACATGTTAAGATAAAGAGCAACCAGATAGCGTACTATCATGTCGAGCAAGAAAGTCCTACCTATATATGTCCCAGCATCCACTACAATATACATCCAATGTACAGTAATGGCCTCTAGGGCATACATATAACTAACAATCTCCTACTTGCACTAGGGCCATCTGTAGCAGTGGTCGCAGTATATAATACTCAACCATCCCATATGAGTCTCTCTCTGGGAAAAGGCCTTCGTGAGTGGATCCGCCGTGTTGTCATCTGAGTCTTCTCTCCTAACCTCGATCACCATGGAGATCAACTATCTCCATGATCCGGTGATGCTGCCTCAGAATTTGTCTGGGTCACTGATGGGACCAGGGTTCCAGGGCCGAAGCCACACTTCCATTGTCATACAATGGCAGGAACCTAGTTCATCTTATGAACCAATATACACCCAAACTGCCGCTTTGGCAGTATCTTTAATAGCGATGTTACCAGCCTTTATCGTCTAGTTTGCCACGGTATCAAGCTTGGAACTCTTCCAACATACCGTCCCTTTACTGAGGGTAAAGACAGTGCCTGTGACTGACATTCAGTCTTCTTTATCACCCTGGAACACTTCCAGTGATTCTCCCCAGGATCGATTGATACAATCTCACTATACCTAGTGAGAACCCTAATATCCCTTTAGATCTATCTCATAGGTCCAAATCTCAGGATTTAGGAGGTATCATCTTTATCCTATTTGGAGAATCCTTGTGATAATAGGAGATTGACCGATCGTAGTATAGAAAACTCTTTTCCTATCAAGAGTATGTTGTCTACGTACAATACGAAGATGACCACCTTACTCTCCACTACCCTTTTGTATATACAAGGTTCGTCTACCATTTTGATGAAGTCAAACACTTTGACTATCACATCAAAACAGACGTTCCAACTCCGCGATGCCTGCTTCATTATGTAAAGCAATTTGCACACGTTTCCGCTGCTCCCACTGTTTACGAAGACTTCTGGCTGTGTTCTTATAGACGTTCTCTTCTAAATCAGTATTTAGAAAAGCAGTCGGGGCACCCAACCACCAGATATCGTAGTCATGGTATGTAGCAATGTTAAGTAGGATCCGGATGGACTTAAGCATAGTCACTTGGAAAAGGTTTCATCATTATCCATGCCTGGTTAATGACTAAAACCTTTAATAAGCCTAGCTTTGAAAGTCTAAACTTTTCCATCTACACCAAGTAATCTTCTCAAGATATACTTGCTCCTGATGGGGATTTAACGCTTCAGATATAGCAACCAAAGTCCATACTTTGCTGGTGTACATAGATTCCATCTCAGATCGCTAAGCATCCAGCCATTCTTACAGAGTCCCTACTCTTGATGGCCTGCTCGAAACTAGTTGGGTCATCATCTCATGATGCATTCCTTGCTCCCACTGTCATCGAGAAACCGAGGTATCTCTCAGGCGGATGAGGAACCCTACTAGATCGGCGGAGAGGCTGAGGTTCGTCGGGAACTATAGAATCTTAGTGTTCTGTCAAATCATCAATTGCAGTTTTGTATAGCTGGAACCTTTCCAGTTCTACAGAACTGATCCTGCCTCGATCTTGTCCGGATTTTGCTTTAAACATAGGCCGGACAACCCCAAATCTTAACTCGCTTAAGAGATGGGTTCTTCCCATACCATATCTCATATGGAGTGGTAGGCACTGATTTGATTCAAACCTAATTCAATAGGTATGCAGCTTCTCAAGTGCATAACCCCAAAAGGAAATAGGTAACTCAATAATACTCATCATAGAGCACACCATATCTAATATTGTGCAACTGCTCCGCCCTGATACACCGTTGTGCTGTGGTGTATTCAGAGGAGTAACACTGAGAGAAAATCTCATTCTTCATTAGAATAGTCCAGGAATTCTATGCACAAGTATTCTCCTCCCTGATCTTATCATAGGACATAATACTTATACCCGTATTTTGGTTCTCTACTTCTAACTTATATTCTGTGAATATCTCAAAAGGTTCGGACTTATGTTTCAACAGGAACATATGACTGAATCATGAGAGATTATCAGAGAATATAATGAAGTATGAAGAACCAGTCCTGGCATGTGTAGACAGGAGACTTTACATACATCATCATGTATCAGTCCCAAGAGTTTACTAACTCTTTCTCTATTTCTAACAAACAGAGCTATGGTCATCTAATCTTTGTGACATGACTGGCAAGTTTCACAAGATGTAAATTCAAACTGATTTAAATATGCATCTAAAATGTAACTTCAGCCAGTCGGGTCGCATTGATGTGACCTAGTCTACAATGCCTCAAGAAGGATTCGTTCATTTCTGAACTCTTCCTCTTGTGTGTGTTCTGTATACTAGGAACTGCAGTTTGATTTAGAACGTCAATGCTTTTAGATAACGTACCTGAACCGATCAACTTTTGATATAGGAAATGTTCAAAACATTATCCAACAATACAAAATTATATCCTTCTTTACTAATAAAGAGACTGATATGATTTTGTATATCAGGTTCGGTATCTAATAGCATTTGTTCAGAATCAATGTACTGGTAATACAGGGTGACAGTGACCAACAGACTTGGCTGCAACACTTGCCCCGGTTTCTGTCTCATGAAACTTATCTCCCGTTCTCAGTTTTTCTACCTTTTTGTAGCCCTATGTAACAGCTTACATATCTGGGATCCTGATCCGGTATCATATACCCAGGATTCAGAGGATACTGAGAAACAGTTCTTTGTAATGAACATACCCGAAGGAGATGCATCATATGCACTTTCTTCTTTTGGGCGGCATAGGAAATCTGGTATTCCCCTATTTCCTGCTCGGTCTTATAACAATTATAAGTCGGAGCGGGACCAACGTTCCTCAGCACAGTATAACAAGCGGGTTCGGTCAATACATCCATATTATTATCTTGATTAAGGCGTGATATGGTCGCTACCTGGGGAGAGAGAGATGAAAACACTCAGCGTGCGCTCTTGCAAGATCAGATTGGTTATATAATTTATCTAATCAGGATGACTCCCACTGTTTTTATCAAATCTTCCTTCAAACCCTAAAAGGAAAGACTAGCCGGGATTAATTACACTCTACAAGTTCGCCAATCTTTCAGCCAGGCCAGTGTCGGTACTTTGAGCGAGGTTCCCCGTGCTTTCGCACGGACCTAATTACTGTAAACCTCGTTTTCCCAGAGGCGTAACCACGTTGACAACTTTCTAGACACCTACTTGATCGGCTAATTGCAAAGTGCAAAACTCTCCCAGGAGTAACAATTACTCGCTGTGGGTATCGGGATCCAACTATCATATAGAAGGTATGCAATCTCATTGCAAATTTCAACACTTGACACTCCCGATAAAGGTTTTTACCCCTAACACCTATGACCTTAACTATGGTCAACAAATCATAAGTACTAGTCAAGTTCTACCCGTCATTTCGTGATTAATTAGACCCACCCACATGACCCTTAACTAAGGTCAACAAAGTCACGCGACTGTCCTAACTAATCGCATCATATGCGGTGTAGGAAGACATCACTTAGCTACCGTACACTGTGCCTTAACTAAAGTCAACAAACACAGCACGAATACTAAGTACTCTACTTCCTAAAATGACAGAGGGTTGCGAATGGTTTTTGTGAAAACCTTTAACGCTTTGAACTTGATCTCGTTGCGGAATCAAATGGTTTTTAAATGGAATGTTTTTGAGGCTTTTCTAGTTTTTGTTGGAGATAGTGCCTTCATAGTCAATTATTGGATCGCAGGTACGTGATTGCAATGATTGCGGAGGACCTATCCCGGTAGGACAGTCTTACTCGAGATGATAGTATGCTATCTGGTTTTCCTTTATCAGTCGTGTACATGTTCAGGTGACTGATTGCATGTTACACTTTGATAAAGCCCTTAGGATCTTGCTTTACTACCAACAGTATGATGGCGATCATATACGTGAGAGTTGGGTAGTTTATATGCATATCCTTAATTGTGGTCCCTAGTCGTGGGAGTTTCGAGACAGGGCATCGATACTCCGGAGTAGACTAGTGTGTACAGTCGAGACCCCGACGAGGGGCGGTGGCCGGTCTCACAAGCCACTGGTGTCAGTTGGATCACCTAAGATGTATACAGGTGCTCATTGGGTTATGAGTACACCGGACAGGACTCGCCGGGAATCTGCTAGTTAGTACTATACCTATCGTCAGATAGCAGTTCCCTGGTGACATGTGTACAGGTTAGTTCATCGACCTGAGGTTGTCATTTGTCTCGTGTGAGTTCCCACTGTGCTTTGATTTCTACCCTACCACGGCTCAAAGGAGTCGTGCAAACAGGTAGCTTTTGGGTACAGTCCCGAGCCATGTGGAGGCACGTGAGCGGATCGGCAGGGGATTCGTCTCTCCCGGTATTGGGGGCGAGATCGTGCTGTGTCTTGGAGAGCCATTACACAAATCCATGGCCATGGTAGGAGATTTACTGGTAGGTACTCCAGTAGTATCTCAGGGTGTATTTGGGCTTCACTCCGACACGACTTAGACTGCTTTTGGGGGTCTGACGTTACTAGCCCCTTAGGCAGATATGCGATACTCATTGACGAACGGACCGGACTGTATATACATTGTCACTGTTAGGCTCAGTAGGGTTTTCGGAGGAGTTCGCTCATCGGTCTCCCTTGAGTTCGCTCCTCGGCCACCCTTGAGGTCAGTCCGTGGGCAGCCGTTACGCATAGCTAGTGTCGCTGACGGTTTGTGGTTAAACCCACTGCCAGGGTGCTGACGAGTCATTAGAGTCCCCCACAGACAGTTTCCCAACTTCGGGCGAAACGTTGTAGAGGCCGTATGGTTTTATGGCAGGGTTCGGAAAATGCACGTGCGTTTACGCACGTGTTATTTTTCGGGCAGATAATACTGGTCGGCTTTGGTTTAAGCCGGATCTGAGTATTATATTGAGTAGGTATAATATATTTGTCTCAGTTGCATTTGTATTCGGTCGTAATACAAATGCGGGTATATTTATACAGTTTCGGGGTTGTCCTGAAATTCGTTTCAGGATCACTTTTGGAAGTTGCCAGTTTCCAGTTTTCTATCAGCCGTCTTTTAACATTCTGTTAAAGACGGATTTATCTTTTCTTCAGATATGATGAGTCGTGCTTCTAGAAGTTTCTAGATATGGTGACTAGGGCGATGACTTGGCTTCATGACTCATTAGGCATTAATGGTGTCATTAAAGCTTTTGGTGACTAGGGTTTTTAGTTCAATGTTTCTAAATGACTCATCCATTTTCATTAATGCATTTTGTTTTGGCTTAAGATATTTTAGTGAGAAGCTTTTGGTTTATGGTCACCTCCCTCCTCCTACGGTCACCCCCCCTTCCTTATAAGGTGGCCGGCCCCTCTCTCTCTCTTGATGGCTCTCGATTCACTTGATGTTTCATTCGGTTAGAAAAGATATGATAGTTTTGGGGTGTATGGAATATACAGTTCATTTCATTCCATCACCCGATTTCCACGGCAACTTCATTTACCGATCGTCCACGGACTTGGACGAAGTGAGACAAGTCATCTACTCATTCTCTACATCAATCTTGGTCATCTCTTTTAGCAAACTTGACGATCGAGTTGCCTCGAGTCAGAGGCGGGAGCCTGTTTAAAGAACCGATCATGTGGTGCCACCTCGACGAGGATATCGGAGATCGACGAGATCGGAGCAGCCGCAACGGAGCGTGGGATGATGGTTGAAGAACGAAGGACTCGGATCGTTCGGTACAATCTTCCTACACTCTTTACAGTTTGTTAGTTTAGCAATAATGGCAGATCCGGGTTAAAGTATACGATAGCGCCAGTTAAAAAGTTTTTGTTCCGCATTTGGCGTCTGTAGACTGCCGGGGCACTAGCGTAGACTTACAGTGGTATCAGAGCCTCACCATTTTGCTATACTAACTTGTGCTAACGCGTTTAAAACATCGATCCGACCGAAAATCGAAAACTGCAAAAATCCAAGCCGACAGTTTCTGTTAATTTTAAACGGTCTCAAAATTCATTTCTGTATATCTTAAAAATCCGTGCAGGCGTATTTAAGAACCACGACAAAATTTAGGGTCGTGATCCCTCCAGGCTGCCGCGGAAGGGCGGCCAAACCCATGGTTTGGCCGCACATCGGCGGCCACGTGGGGAGCACGTGCTCCCAAATTTTCTCAGTGGGTTCTGTGTTGGATTTTGGGATTTTTGGTAAATATCGTTTTGGCCCAGGTTTTGTTACTGTTCACCAGTAAGTAGTGGGGCCCACTTTTTGATATTTGGTCTTTGGTCGATCGAAATTTAAATGCGTTAGTTTACAGTGCTTACATTATATCTCCGACCGGGAATGTCATTTGATCGGTAAACAGCGTCTGATTGCTATAGTTCTTTTAGACGGGTTTGCGAACGTGACATTCGCGTTGATGTTCTGTGTTGTGCTGTGATGTTGCGGATTTGTCGTGGTGGATAGCAGTGTGCAATGGTAGTACAGTTTGAGTTTATTTGTACATTTGATATTGCGGGGCGAGCGTCTAACTTGTGGACAGCCGTCACTGCCTGTTGTATAATATTCTTTTAGGGCACGACCAGGTTGCGGTCGATGTACCTATTGTACTATTTTTCATTACTGTACTAGGTTTTACCCCGCGACGGAGTGCACGGATAGCCGGGTTCGGGAAAGCAACGGGTCCGCATCTCATGGCTTTTAGAGGCAGAGGGTTCCCACTTCAGAATTGGCAGACTATTCGCCGCACTCGTAGGGGGTACAGGTTGACCCAAGGAGGGGTGCTCAATTTACCGGATTCCGTGAAGTGCCGGGTGTTCCATTCACTATGCTGTGGGGACTACCTCGCTTCAGGTTTTGCCGGGTAACTTGCCGCACCCGTAGGGGTCTAGGTTTCATTGCACAGGCTATCCACACGACAGGGGAACGTCGAGTTTCAGCAGCGGCTCTGTGAAACTCGGGGATCCCAGATATCTGTATTGTTCTGTGATGCTTATTACTTTTCTGTAATGTTGCATACTATCACGCCTGGAGCGATTATTGTATATTGGTTTATATACTATTAGATGTTGTATATGTTTTACACCCGCGCTAGTCCAGTCCCCGCTCTGTCGTTAGTTAAGTAACCTAACGGGTAATGACGGGACCCAGTGACGAATGCGGATGGCATATACGTACATTTTATTTTCGTTATTTTCTGGTGTGATTGAATGATGGGACTGCGTTGATTCTGATCAATGCAAAGTAAAACAAACCTGTATACAGTTGTTGGAACAATTTAAAAAGTGTTGTTACAAAGACGTTTCCTTTAGTTATGCATAGCGGTAATCAGTGGAATATCCTGCACCTCATTCGACGGGGCAAGGGCCGATATCCCTTCACCGGGACTGACCCCTTGGACAGAAGTTTGCGTCAGAGTAATAACTTCACTATAGTCGATTACAAGTTGCTTTGCATAGCGGTATTCAGTGGAATATCCTGCACCTCATTCCACGAGGAAAGAGCCGAGATCCCTTTACCGGGAGTGACCTCTTTAGCAAAAGGTTTTCACCACTATATTTTAAAAAGCTATCAGGTTCCTTCAGCGATATCAAGTTCACTACGCTAAAGGTTTTTCGCCAAAAACCAGCCGTAGCCCTCCGTCGTTTCTTATGGATGGTCAGTAGTATTCAAGCTATGTTTGTTGGCATACGTCAAGGCATAGTGTTTGGTAGCTGCTGGGTATTCATTTGTTGCATAGATAGATGAGTTGGTTTGGGACAGTAGTATTACCTTGTTGGCATACGTCAAGGGTATGTACGGGTGGGTTCAAATTAACAAGATAATGACGGGCAGAACTTGACATGTGACTTATGATTTGTTGACATACGCTAAGGTCATAAGAGCATGGGGCATAAATCATATCGGGAGTTTCTAAAGAAACTGAAACTTGCCAAGTATGCGCATACCATCTGGAGTATGAGTAACGTGGATGCATTCCATCACGTTATCATGCGATGAGAGTTGGATCCCGATTCCCACTGATGAGTTGGTTTACTCTTCGGGTGATCCCGATTGATTCTTCTTTAGGTTTGGAGGAGAATTTGACAGGACAGTGGGAGGTTTCCGGATTAGATTAAGTGATAACCATTCTGATCTAGGTTAGAGTGCACGCAGAGTGTTTCTTTTCTCTCTCTCTCTTTGGCAGCGACCTTTGACCGACCCTAGACTTTGACTCAGTGACCAGGTTGACCGAACCTTCTTAAAATACTGGCTTTTGGATTGTCTGAGTTGCATAAGTCATTTCCACTCCTTCTTTTACCCTTTGTATTTCTCAGAACACCCGTATTACTACGGATATCCGCTTCCATTGGATAGAGCCATCGTATGGTTATATACGAACTCGAAGGGACTTCTTCGGGGATGGATCCAGGTTCAGGAGAAATAGAATTGGTTTATTCAGTTGTCTTTTATTATCACCTTCTCTCAGGTTGCGAGAGCTCCTTGGTTTAGGAGAGTACACCTATTACGCCTATTGGATAGTCTTATTCCAAACCATAGGCTGGTGCCGAAAGGTAGGGAATGAAGAAAACCAATTAGCCTAAGTAGGGTGTGCAGAAGGTAATATGTAAAGACAAAATAAAGGGATTAGAAAGAGGGCAAAGTAAATTGCGACTGATATCATTCACGACCAAAACCGCGTACTTTATCGCCGCTCCTATTTCACCATTAAAAAGAATAAGGTATTATTCAGTTGTCTTTTATCGTCACCTTCTCTCGAGATGCGAGTACTCCTTGGTTTAGGAGGGTACACCTATTATGCTTACTGGATAGTCTTCTTACAAACCATAGGCTGGTGCCGAACGGTAGGGAAGGAAGAAAACCAGTTAGCCTAACGATGGTGTACAGAAGGTAACGACTAAAGACAAATAAAGGGATTTGGAGAGACGACAATAAAATATACGGTTGAAGTCATGAATTGGATTATGGAAGAGGCATTGCTATGAATACCAGGATACCCCTACGAAACATTTTCATGTTTCAGTGCATTGTTAAAGGAAAAACTTTTTTCCCGATTAGACACTTACTCCAAGGGTATGTATTTATCAGGTTTCATTATCATATCTGTATGGTTTTACAGATGATGAGTGGGAGTAAGATATTGGGAATTAGGTGATCATCCTCATTATATCGGAATTCGTTGTAATTGGTGATATTTGAGGAAATCGCCAGGGTACAGTTTTTCACCTACGACGCACAGGTTTTGAGTTGTTTAACTCAGCGGACTTATACAGAGTATTGTATGTTGTCCGAGTGTCCTTCAGGACAAAGGGGTAGGTCCTCGTACTATGTTCTGTTTACTTATAACTTCTCTAGTATTTAGACAAGTGTTTCGTAGAAATACAAGGTCTAAGTTTTGAGAAGTTGTGGGTATAAGAATAAAGTAGAGAACCGGGTATCACAAGTATCGGGATTCTTCAAAGAGATCGAAGATGTAGATTCTTGTGATTGGTATTCAGATGATAGTGATAGTTTTGAGAAACGTGTTTCTCTTTCAGGTTACTCATAATTGGATGGATTCCTAAGTTGAGTAATGCTGATTAGCCTTTTTCCATTAAGTTGATATGCACTGGAGACAGCTGCATGGATTGAATCTGGTTCCAATTAAATAAGTGCCAAAGTTTCTATATTGGATATAGAATAGTTCGTACCTTAAAAGATATTAAGGTACGGGGAGTTGTCCAGCTTATGCTTAAAACCAGACTCTGGATAACTCAGGGCACGTTTCTGTAATGGCTGTTTGTGGGTTGACCCTGGCTATGACGAGGGTTGATATTCTACCATTTGGAAGATCAATAGTGATATTGTTCTTGACTCGCCACAGTTTTAGTAAAAATGGATCTTTTTCAGAAAACAGTAGTGGGAGTATGGTAGAACTGGAAGTGATTCCAGAACCGCGAACGATTACGGAAAATTTAATAGGACCTATACTTTCAATCAGGTTTGACATTCCAATAGCCACTCCGCAGATATGGTAGGTAACCTCAGACACCCGAGAGGTACTTCGGTAGGCTCAAGGACGGTGACAGGGAGGTTATTATCTACCAAGACTTGACACTACTGTTGTTCCAGGTTATGAGACCCGGTAGGAGGGTTGTCGTAGTCAGTGGGAGCAACGGAAGCATGGTGGGCAAGTAGCTTATATCTATTTATAGACTTGAGCAAATATAGCGGATATAGTTCATCTAATTTTGATGTGACAGTCATGGGTTTGACTTCAATCAGAATAGGGGATGGATCAGTTAAGAAGGTAGTAGGGTGTAATGTCATGGAATCTGGATGACATACACAGAGTAGGAAGTAAAATTCCTATACTACGATCGGTTGTACTGTGGTCATCACACAGTTGTTTCTCCGGACGGGATATGGATATAATATTTGACATTATGGTTTCTGGATCTATGGTTTTAGATCTAGATTTGGGTGGTTTCCCAATGTGGGTACTTTGACAGATATTCTAATGGTTTTTAGAATAGTTGACTCCTAGCATGGTAGTGTACCTGCAGGTGATGGAGTCACCCTCTCTAAAGGTGTCGTATAGACTAAAGGGGTGAGGGATGTGCATGATTGGCAGATCACTTGCTTAGGCAATTGAGTCATTCATGAGATGTCAAGTACCGCACCAAATGTTGTTTTTGCACTAGATGCAATAAGTTTGTATTAATCCAATCCTGGAGAAACATAAGGAAGCAGTTTTAGAACATTGGTACATGTTCTACGGATTTGATAACGGCAGCCTCTTTCGGAAGACGGTTATCATTCCAGGCTTCAAAGGTGACATGGATGACAGAGTGATTGTCAGAGTTTTTAGTTTTCCCTCTGACGAAGAGGGACAGTATTATGGACAGGTGGTCCAAGGGGATACTGTGGGTGGCATGGTGCCCGATACTGATTAGGTTCAGTGATCGATTCAGTCTAAGAAGTTTGGATATGGAGTTCATTTATGAACTAAGGTCCCATCAGATATCCAGACATATTCTAAGACAGGTATTACTCAATTCGGGAGATGGTTTTCTCCGCGAACTTGAGATTAAGAGAGATATAGAAAGATACTTCCTGGCGGATCCACTCACTAAGGCTATTTCTCGAACACAATAGTTTTACAAACGGGCTTTGTGAAATTGATTAGTAGAGGAGTTGGATGTTCGGTTTCACACGGGCTGTGAGTAGTCGACATCGCAATATTAGCCTTGAGTGCAAGTGGGAGATTGTTGGAGATAGTGCCCTCATAGTCAATTATTGGATCGCAGGTACGTGATTGCAATGATTGCGGAGGACCTATCCCGGTAGGACCGTCTTACTCGAGATGATAGTATGCTATCTGGTTTTCCTTTATCAGTCGTGTACATGTTCAGGTGACTGATTGCATGTTACACTTTGATAAAGCCCTTAGGATCTTGCTTTACTACCAACAGTATGATGGCGATCATATACGTGAGAGTTGGGTAGTTTATATGCATATCCTTAATTGTGGTCCCTAGTCGTGGGAGTTTCGAGACAGGGCATCGATACTCCGGAGTAGACTAGTGTGTACAGTCGAGACCCCGACGAGGGGCGGTGGCCGGTCTCACAAGCCACTGGTGTCAGTTGGATCACCTAAGATGTATACAGGTGCTCATTGGGTTATGAGTACACCGGACAGGACTCGCCGGGAATCTGCTAGTTAGTACTATACCTATCGTCAGATAGCAGTTCCCTGGTGACATGTGTACAGGTTAGTTCATCGACCTGAGGTCGTCATTTGTCTCGTGTGAGTTCCCACTGTGCATTGATTTCTACCCTACCACGGCTCAAAGGAGTCGTGCAAACAGGTAGCTTTTGGGTACAGTCCCGAGCCATATGGAGGCACGTGATCAGATCGGCAGGGGATTCGTCTCTCCCGGTATTGGGGGCGAGATCGTGCTGTGTCTTGGAGAGCCATTACACAAATCCATGGCTATGGTAGGAGATTTACTGGTAGGTACTCCAGTAGTATCTCAGGGTGTATTTGGGCTTCACTCCGACACGACTTATACTGCTTTTGGGGGTCTGACGTTACTAGCCCCCTAGGCAGATATGCGATACTCATTGACGAACGGACCGGACTGTATATACATTGTCACTGTTAGGCTCAGTAGGGTTTTCGGAGGATTTCGCTCATCGGTCTCCCTTGAGTTCGCTCCTCGGCCACCCTTGAGGTCAGTCCGTGGGCAGCCGTTACGCATAGCTAGTGCCGCTGACGGTTTGTGGTTAAACCCACTGCCAGGGTGCTGACGAGTCATTAGAGTCCCCCACAGACAGTTTCCCAAGTTCGGGCGAAACGTTGTAGAGGCCGTATGGTTTTATGGCAGGGTTCGGAAAATGCACGTGCGTTTACGCACGTGTTATTTTTCGGGCAGATAATACTGGTCGGCTTTGGTTTAAGCCGGATCCGAGTATTATATTGAGTAGGTATAATATCATTGTCTCAGTTGCATTTGTATTCGGTCGTAATACAAATGCGGGTATATTTATACAGTTTCGGGGTTGTCCTGAAATTCGTTTCAGGATCACTTTTGGAAGTTGCCAGTTTCCAGTTTTCTATCAGCCGTCTTTTAACATTCTGTTAAAGACGGATTTATCTTTTCCTCAGATATGATGAGTCGTGCTTCTAGAAGTTTCTAGATATGGTGACTAGGGCGATGACTTGGCTTCATGACTCATTAGGCATTAATGGTGTCATTAAAGCTTTTGGTGACTAGGGTTTTTAGTTCAATGTTTCTAAATGACTCATCCATTTTCATTAATGCATTTTGTTTTGGCTTAAGATATTTTAGTGAGAAGCTTTTGGTTTATGGTCACCTCCCTCCTCCTACGGTCACCCTCCCTTCCTTATAAGGTGGCCGGCCCCTCTCTCTCTCTTGATGGCTCTTGATTCACTTGATGTTTCATTCGTTTAGAAAAGATATGATAGTTTTGGGGTGTATGGAATTTACAGTTCATTTCATTCCATCACCCGATTTCCACGGCAACTTCATTTACCGATCGTCCACGGACTTGGACGAAGTGAGACAAAGTCATCTACTCATTCTCTACATCAATCTTGGTCGTCTCTTTTAGCAAACTTGACGATCGAGTTGCCTCGAGTCAGAGGCGGGAGCCTGTTTAAAGAACCGATCATGTGGTGCCACCTCGACGAGGATATCGGAGATCGACGAGATCGGAGCAGCCGCAACGGAGCATGGGATGATGGTTGAAGAACGAAGGACTCGGATCGTTCGGTACAATCTTCCTACACTCTTTACAGTTTGTTAGTTTAGCAATAATGGCAGATCCGGGTTAAAGTATACGATAGCGCCAGTTAAAAAGTTTTTGTTCCGCATTTGGCGTCTGTAGACTGCCGGGGCGCTAGCGTAGACTTACAGTTTTGCTAAAGGGGTCACTCCCGGTGAAGGGATCGTCGGCCCTTTCCTCGTCGAATGAGGTACGGGATATATCATATATATCACTGTGCAAAGCAAAAACTATAGAAGCGATCAAAAAACAAACCGAGGGTTGTAGCATCTGCCAGTTATTGCTAAAGGAGTCACTCCCGGTGAAGGGATCTCGGTCCTTTCCTTATCGAATAAGGTGTAGGATGTTCTACAAGGAACACCGCGATGCAAAGCAAGAACTGTAGCTACCTGTTTTTATTTTGAAATTCGATTCCACAACATCAATTAGGTTTATTTTCTTTCATTAAACTCATTAATGAATATCCCATCATTTAAGTCCACCTAACCATCACAGATAAATATAACGTACGCTTATGCCATCCGCATTCGCCTCGATGTCCCGTCTGCACCGTTAGGTTAGGTAACTAACGCCAGAGCGAGGCAGGGCTAGCATGGGTGTAAAACATAAGCAACGTCTATATAATATATCATATATACTATATACTATATCTATCACAGAACATCACATGATCACATCACAGATAACGCAGCAGAAAGAATCATATGAAATATTGGATATTCTAGGACGTCCGTGTTTTCAATACGAGCCAGTATAAAACACGGATTCCACAGTCGTGATGAATAGCCAATCCCACACCCCTAGACCCCTACGAGAGCGGCAAGAAACCCTACCAATTCTAGGGTTAGGAGACCCGGACTCGACTCCTCGAGTTGGTCTCCCACTGGACCCCAGAACCCGGTTACTTGTGCTCCCCTCCTTGGGTCTATCCTAGTGCAGAAAAGTAAATAATATACAAATGGTGACAACATCCGCAACCTGGAAGTGCCCCAATAAAAGAATATTACATACAAGTTTTTACATGAATGAAAATGAAAAAACACTCATCTCACATAAAAAACCCCCGGCTATTCAAACACGACGATCCAATATAACATATCCAGCAACACATAACATCACATGTCATCAACGTAAGTAAATATGCTCATCCCAATTGTCGTTGACATATAGCAACGAAACCGGCGATATCACATATTACACTTACGGTCACAGTAAAGAAAGTGTAAAACTACAACAGTTGGAATCCGCAACCTCTTTAGACATCGCATGCCCAATCAAATGAATTCCTTAGACATCGCATGCCTAACAATTATAAACCCCGCATTTTAGTCTCATTATCGAAAACTCTTTTCAATATCAAGTCGGGCAATTCAACAGGATTCCCGACATTCTGATCGAATGCTCGTCGCAAACTTCAGTAGACGGCCGCACCCCCGACGCCGTCGACAAAGTGCACCAAGGCGGAACACCGCTACCGCGAGCACCCGAACGGATGCTTTCGGCGACGGGGTTCTCCTACAGTCACTTGGTCGGGGCTGTGGAGTGAAGCTGTCTATTAAGTTTACCCGGCAAGTATCCGCGTACGCTACGTGATTGCAACGGACTTTTGATCGCATCAAAATTCCGTGGCAACCGATCAAGTAAGACTAAACTGCTATGTTTATAACATTCATCAAGTCATTTCATAACTTTTTGCGAATTCCAAGTATTGTATCACATTCCGGATAAATAGAAAATGCTAAACTTTTCGATCGAACAATCTAACACCCAAGTTTTCCCGATACAGCTCAACAAATGAAATAAGTCTAACAACATTCAGTTCGTGCCTCAGTACAAACGGTCCAGCCGTAGAAGGGTCAAGCCAACGCCTCACATGTGGCACGCCGTACTGCCCCAAACCCGAAGGTTCAAAGGGCAGTTCAAGACGGTCACAATCGAGTTAAGGTTTGTTGTCTTCTAGAGGGTCCATCGCGTTACTTGCACTACTTAGAATGTCGTTAAACTACGGAAAAATCCAACAATTGGAAATTTCCCGGCAGGGGAAAAAGTGGGTATTTATATCCGGTCGAACTTTCTAACATATTCTAAAATACACGGAAAAGCACACCGACAAAAATTAGATAGTCCGATCGAATACACCGAGTCCCCAATACAACCCAGAAAATAAAACTCTGGAATAAATATTAAAATATTCCCAGGAAAACCAACACCATAATCTAGGAATTACTGTGCAAACAGTATTGCGCACTGTGATAATACGGCTGCGGAACCGCCGCAGAAGCCTTGCTTCTGCCGCGGTTCCGCCGCCCTCTTGTCGAATCATGGACACGGCTTGCACAGTAATTCTTAGGATTACCTGCTGATTTTTCTGCATATTTTTAATTTCGAAAAAACCACGATTTCAGAAAAAGACCAGAGAGCAATATTAGGGTTTGGGTTTTTATTCGATCGGAGTTCTAATTCCGTCTGGAGTTCGCCTAAGGCTCTAGCTAGGCTCTGATACCACTGTAGGGTTCCTAGGCACACTTATGGAGTCTCACAAGTGATCAAACATGCACAAATCAAAAATTCCTTATGCCTACAAACCCTAGACTACGGATCGTTAACTAGATATATAGGCAAAGCAAGCAAGTAAACGGAAATATAGCTAAAGGGAAGGGGCTACAACCTTTGTACATCCGGTCCTCCACATCCTAGACTCCGTGAAGAGGTCCCTCCGCTGCCCAAGTCGGATTCCGAACTCTAGCATCGGCTTCATCGAAGAAATGGGCGGGCTTGATCGTCGGTTCGATGCCGAAGATGATCTACGTGAGGCATCACAAGAACAAGCTCCAACTTCACCAAGTCAAGAAAACTTGTGAAGGAAACACCCTATACAACTTGGCAAGAGGTAGAGGATGAAGAAATAGGAAGTGGGTAGACTTTAGAATTGGATTTCTCACTTGATATCACTAGTTGCCATTGATGGTCACTAGCTTTTCTTCATGGAAGAAGAAGATGATGAAGAAGAAGAAATGATAAGTTATTCATTTAAAATAAAAAACCATATGATACTTATCATGTCAACAACCATGGGTTAGTGTAGAGAATCAACTAAGGTTAATAGAATGGTTAGGTTTAGGAGATGAAGACAAAATGGTCATTAGGTCAAAGATGCTTGAAGCATCCAAAAGAAACCATTTTGTTTTCTTTACCTTTTAAAAATAAATAGATCAATGAATAAGTAAATAAAAGAAACCCTAACCATTCATATAACCATGGTCAATTCTTTACACAAACCCAAGCTTACATGTATCATCAAACATGATACAATCTTGTGCACAAAAGTATATCTCATATACAACTTGTGCAAATCAAGTGAGTTAATCCATTTAAAGTGAACCAATACTAGTTAATGCAAAGTAATATATCAAATATATAATTATACATTAAATCAACACTTGATTCAATGATCCGGTCATATCGCATATAACCGGCTAGTATCCAATGTATCGGCTTATCGAATCAATCCTTGATTCGATAACTAGGTTATATCGCATACAACCATTCGACACATTCATCGCGAGAATAGAATACGGTATCACATACACGCATTATTCTCGGTCCCTCACATATCTCATATGCGTTCCTATTTCGTTTCGCTTGAGCCAGGAAACCTCTGTGTAGGACTCTAAAGACTCGTCAATACGCCGGCAGCGGATGATGATCATATCAAACACCCACAAGCCGCAAGCGGTCTGCTAAACGTAACGGCCACCCGGGTATTGAGCGATCAGAAGATCGACGAGCAAGCCCGCTCACACTCCTGTGAATCCAACCAGTAACACTTACCGTACAGTTCGGTCTGTTCGTCTGATATGTCGCATATCTCGCCTAGGGGTGGTAAACGTCAGACCCCAATAGCTTGATAATTCATGCCGACGTGAAGTCCATGACATGTGTGAAACTACTGATAACACTTACCAGTAGGTCACTGCAACCCTGGCCAGGGATTTCCTGTTATGGCCAATCGAGCATAGCGCAACATCAACCCCCAATACCAGGAGAGACGAATCCCCTCCTATCGCTCATTGCCTCCATGTGAATCGGGACTGTACCCAAAAACCACCTGTTTGCACAACTCAGTAGAGCCGTGGTATGGTGGAAATCAAGGCACAGTGGGAGACACACAAGACTCTATGACGATCTCGGGTCAACAGACTAAGCTGTACCAGTGTCACCAGAGAACTGCCATCTGACGTGAGGTATAATACCATCTAGGAGTTCTCGGCGAGTCCGTTCAGTGTACCCAGTCTCCACTGAGCACCCGCATACCATCTTCGATGTCAAACACCAATGGATATGGGATCATCCATCGCCCATCGCATGGGTCGAGAAGATATGCGCTAGTCTACTCTGGAATATCGATGCCCCGTCTCGATATTCCCACGACTAGGAACAATGAAGGATGTACTCATTGACTACCCAGGCCCCACAAGTATGATCTGCTTCATAGTCCTGGAAGTCGAGTACACATCCTAAGGGCTTTATCAACATGTAATCAGAGAGACAGAAAGTATACATGTTAAGATAAAGAGCAACCAGATAGCGTACTATCATGTCGAGCAAGAAAGTCCTACCTATATATGTCCCAGCATCCACTACAATATACATCCAATGTACAGTAATGGCCTCTAGGGCATACATATAACTAACAATAATTTCTTTCTCCTTCTCTCTCTTGTGGTTTTTCAAGTGAGAAGAAAAGAATTGAACCATGGTTGTTGCTCCTCCTTCTTCTTCCTCCTCTTGATTCATCTTTTGATCTCATGTGTTGAGAGATAAAGATCCCACAAAGACAAAACCATCCATTGATCACTTCTACATATCCTAGGGCTTCTAGACTAGCAATCTCTTTGCCCTAGTTGCCTCGGCTCGAGGTGGAGCTCGGTGTACATCTCTCGGGTGGATCGTCTTCGACTTAAGGAGGCCGCGGAGGTGACCAAAGTCCGAATCAAGCCACGGAGCAAGCAAGGAGAAGAACAACAAGAAGAGAAGGAGTTCAAGTTGAGGTATAACCCCTAACCGAGTAGACAAATCTCTAGTTAGGATGCTAGAGTATTGTTTAGCAAAGATCCGGCTTTTACGGTCCATGTTACCATGTCCAGAAAATTTTTTGTTTTACCTTTTCCGCAACCCCGAAAGCACCGGGAGAGGTAACGTGGACCTAACAGTGGTATCAGAGCCTAACTAAACACACCCTAGCATGTTAGCAAAGTGTTTAGAAATTCGACCGGACGAAAAACCGCAAAATCACCCCGAAAAATTCAGTTTCTGCCGATTTTCAGATCTGTTCCAAAATCAATAAATCATACACTAAAAATCGGCTCAGGCTTTTTATAGAATACTGAAGAAAAATGGTCACCTAACTCGGTTAAAGCGCCGCGGTTCCGCGGCATAAGCTTGCTTATGCCGCGGAACCGCGGCCGAGTTGACTCGGTTGGCGATTTTCTTTTCTGCAGTATTCTTATATGGGTATTTTGGGATTTTTGATATATGACTTGTCTGCCCAGATTTTCCAGAAAGAAAAATTAGTTTTTGGGGCTTAAAAATCCGTATTTTTGGTCGATGTTCTGTAGACTTTGGCTGATGGTTATATCTGTAATGTTATATGTGTATTGAACGTCTACTAATCGCTATACGTCGATTAGTGGGGGTTATACATATCTGTGATCTGTGTTGATGATGGTTTGTGTATATGAACTCGTTGGATTGTCGCGGATGAATAGCCGGGATGGATGTGAGATGAGAGTTTCTTTTTTCTTTCATTCATGTAATAAATTTGTAAATTGATGTAATATTATTTGTATGGCCGCACAACCGGGTCGGGGTTGTAGCCGTCATTGTATAATTCTTTTTACTGTTTTTGCTCCTAGGATAGACCCATGGAGGGGGTGCACAAACTACCAGGTATCTCGAAGTGCCGAGTGGCCTACTCACGGCGTCGAGGGAGGTTGCTTCGCTTCGGGTACTTGGCGGGTAGTTTGCCGCACCCGTAGGGGTCTTGGGTGGGGTATTGGTTATTCATCACGACCGTGTAATCCGCTTTTCGTTGAAGACTCGAACGAATCGCGGGTTCCTAGTATATCCAAAGTGTTCATCTGTGATTTGGATTGGCTATCATTGCTGTATATTTATATATAATAACTATTTAGGCATTGCTTATATTTTACAGCCGCGCTAGCCCAGCCCCTGCTCTGTCGTTAGTTAAGTAACCTAACGGGTGATGACGGGGCCCCGTAGCGAATGCGAATGGCATAAGTGTACGTCATATTTTGGTTGTTTTCTGCAATGGTAGGATTTAAATGATGGGACGCATTAAAAGAACTAATGCAAGAAAATAAACCTAAAAGACGTTGTTGGAACAATTTTTCAAAAGTTGTTATTACAAGGACGTTCACTTTTGTTTTGCATCGAGGTATTCGGTTATGAATGCCCAGCACCTCAGTCGACGAGGCAAGGGCCGAGATCCCTTCATCGGGAGTGACCCCTTGGACAAAAGTTTGCGTCAAGGTAATAACTTCACTATAGTCGATTATTCTTGCTTTGCATCGAGGTATTCAGTTTGGAATATCCTGCACCTCATTCGACGAGGAAAGAGCCGAGATCCCTTCACGGGGAGTGACCTCTTTAGCAAAAGTTTTCGCCACTATATTTTCAAAAAGATTACCAGGTTCCTTCAACGATATCAAGTTCATTACGTTAACGGGTTTTTCGCCAAAAACCCAGCCGTAGCCCTCAGTCATTTCTTACAAGTAACACTTAGTATTCGTGCTGCGTTTGTTGACTCCGTCAAGGCGTAGTGGACGGTAGCTAAGTGCTGCTTGTTTGTATCGGTATATGGGATTGATTAGGACAGTCGTATAACCTTGTTGATTCCGTCAAGGGTTATGCGGATGGGTTTAATGCAATCAAGATAATGACAGGTTGAACTTGACTAGGACTCTTTGATTTGTTGACTCCGTCAAGATCACTTGGGTCCTAGGGGCAAAAACCACATCGGGAGTTTCAAAAGTACTGAGACTTGCAGATTTAGAATACCTTCTGGAGTGTGGTGACTATAGTGGATTCCATCTAGGTTATCACACAATGACAGTTGCATCCCGATCCCACTGATAAGTTGGATTACTCTCGGGAGATCATTTCACTTAACAATCAATGCTATAAACCTAGTAGGTGTCTAGAAAGGTGTTAGCGGGGCTACGCCCCCAGGGAAAAGAGGTTCTTAAATTAAGGAACTTCGCGAAAGCGTTGGAAAACCTCCCTCGAAGTACCGACACTAGCCTGGCTGAAAGGTTAAGCAAGTATTGTGACGTGAATTAAATCCCGGCTAGTTGTTCTTTTAAAAGGTTTTAAGAAAGAATTTGAGGAAACAGTGGGAGACATCCTGGTTAGATAAACTAATAAACCAATCTAATCTTGCAAGAGCGCACGCTGAGTGTTTCTTTTCTCTCTCTCTAGGTAGCAACCTTTTCACGCCCTAATCAAGATAATAAAATGTATCGCTTGACCGATCCGAATTCTTATTCGGGGCTGGGGAACGTTGGTTCAGCTCTAACTTGTGACAACAGTCATGAGTATGAGAATGGGAAAGGGGATTGTATGGATTTCCAGGATACCCAGTTGAAGAAGAAGCATCGTTTTGCATCTACTTCAGGTGTTCTTGTAATTGAGAACTTTTTTACGGTCAGCCCTACCTCCTGGGTACTTGATACCGGATCAGGATCTCATATCTGTAATTTATTGCAGGGACTGAGAAAAAGTAGGAAAGTTGCACCGGGTGATATGTCGCTCAGAGTAGCGAACGGAGCACAAGTTAATGCGGTAGCCGTCGGTGAATATCACCTAGTATTGCCAAATGGCAAGACTATGATTTTGAACGATTGCTACTATGTACCCTCCATGGTTTGCAACATCATATCAGTTTCTTTACTCGATAAAGATGGATATAACTTTGTTCTTGACAAGAACATCATGAACATTTACCTTGATAAGGTACTGGTTGCAGAGGGTACACTGTGTAATGGTATCTTCGTTCTAAATTAGAATACAGTTCTCAATGTACAAAACACATGCAAGAGGAAGAATTCAGATACGAATGAATCCTACTTGTGGCATTGTAGACTTGGTCATATCGGAGAGAAAAGACTGAGTAAGTTGCATAAATATGGACTCTTGAATGCGTTCGAGTTTTCATCTTATGAAACTTGTCAGTCTTGTCTCAAAGGGAAGATGACCAAATCTCCGTTCACCGGACATGGAGAAAGAGCAACCGAGCTCTTGGGACTCGTACATAGTGATGTATGCGGTCCGATGTCTATACATGCAAGGGGTGGGTTCTCGTACTTCATCACATTCACTGACGATCTCTCTAGGTTCGGATATGTGTATCTGATGAAACACAAATCTGAAGCTTTTGAGAAATTCAAGGAATTCAGAAACGAAGTAGAGAACCTGACAGGCAAAAGTATCAAGATCCTCCGGTCTGACAGGGGAGGGGAGTACATAAGCACGGAATTCCTAGATTACTTAAAAGAGAATGGTATTCTCTCTCAGCTTACTTCTCCTTATACACCACAGCACAACGGTGTTTCGGAGCGGAGGAATCGTACCCTATTAGATATGGTTCGCTCCATGATGAGTAGTGCTGAGTTGCCTCTTTCATTTTGGGGAGATGCGCTTCACACAGCGGCATACCTATTGAATTACGTTCCATCCAAATCAGTGCCTAAGACTCTATATGAAATATGGAGTGGAAGAAATCCGTATCTTAAGCGATTTAAGATATGGGGTTGTCCGGCCTATGTGAAAACACAGAAACCGGAGAAGCTAGAGGCACGGTCAGTTCTGTGTAAATTTGTGGGATATCCTAAAGACTCATTAGGATATCTGTTCTACCACACTGAGGAACAAAAGGTGTTTGTATCTAGCCACGCTACCTTCTTAGAAAGGGAGTTTCTTGCAAAAGAAACTAGTGGGAGTTCGGTAGAACTGGAAGAAATTCAGCGACCACAAAATGTAACTGAAAATTTGGAGGAATCGCTAGATTCAATAACCCCAAACGAACCTCAGCCACTCCGCAGATCTGGTAGGATTTCTCATCCGCCCGAGAGATACTACGGTTTCCTCATTGACGGGGATCGAGAGGATTGCATCTTGGAAGAAGATGACCCTACCAGTTTCAGGCAGGCCATTATCAGTAGGGACTCTGATAAGTGGCAGGAAGCAATGCAATATGAAATGGAGTCCATGTACGCCAATAAAGTGTGGACCTTGGATATTGCTCCACCTGGGGTAAAACCCGTTGGATGCAAATGGATCTACAAAAGGAAACTTGGTGTAGATGGGCAGGTGGAAACCTATAAAGCTAGACTCGTTGCAAAAGGTTTTCTTCAAAGACCTGGTTTGGACTATGATGAAACTTTTTCTCCGGTGGCTATGCTCAAATCCATTCGGATCCTACTTGCCATTGCTGCCTTCCATGGCTATGAAATCTGGAAGATGGATATTAAAACGGCTTTCCTAAACGGTTGTTTGGAAGAGTACGTTTACATGGATCAACCAGAAGGTTTCGTAGACAGTGGGAGCAGCGGGAAGGTGTGCAAGTTGCTTAAATCCATTTATGGATTAAAGCAGGCATCGCGGAGCTGGAACATCTGTTTTGATGAGGTAATCAAGGAATTTGATTTCATCAAGAACGAAGATGAACCCTGTGTCTATAAGAAGATTGTAGGATAAACTGTCGTATTCCTAGTCTTGTACGTGGACGACATTCTTTTGATAGGAAATGATATTCCTATGCTACAATCGGTCAAGCTATTTTTGTCACAAAGGTTCTCCATGAAGGACCTGGGTGATGCCTCGTACATTCTGGGGATCAAAATCTATAGAGATAGATCCAAGAGACTACTGGGACTTTCGCAGTCCAGGTACATAGAGACCGTACTAAAGAGATTTAGTATGGAGGATTCCAAGCGCGGTAACATACCAGCATTGCACGGAATTACCCTCTCCAAGAAGATGTCTCCTAAGACTGACGAGGAGAGGGTTCGCATGAGCACTATACCCTACGCTTCGGCGGTAGGATCTATAATGTATGCGATGCTATGTACAAGACCAGATGTAGCTTACGCGCTGAGCGCGGTAAGCCGGTATCAGTCAGACCCAGGGGAGGACCACTGGACAGCAGTGAAGAACATTCTCAAGTACCTGAGAAGGACTAAGGAGATGTTCCTGGTTTACGGTAATGGAGACCTCAGGGTCGAGTCCTTTACCGATTCAAGCTTCCAGAGTGACAAAGATGACAGCAAGTCTATCCCGGGTTTTGTGTTTACCCTCAACGGAGGGGCGGTATGTTGGAGGAGTTCCAAACAGGATACCGTCGCAGACTCGACGATGGAGGCTGAATAGATTGTTGCTAGCGATGCCGCAAAAGAGGCGGTATGGATGAAGAAGTTCATTAGTGAACTTCAGGTGGTTCCGTCCATTGTCGACCCAATACCTTTGTATTGCGATAACAATGGGGCTATATCTTTAGAGAAGGAACCAAGGTCCCATCAGAAATCCAGGCACATCTTAAGGCGGTATCACCTGATCAGGGAGATCATTGATCGCCAGGAGATCGAGGTGTGGAGAGTGGACACAAAGGACAACACAGCGGACCCATTCACGAAGGCCTTACCCCAGACTCAGTTCGAGCGGCTGATCGAGATGATAGGTCTTCGATACGCCAGTACATGGCCTTAGTGCAAGTGGGAGATTGTTAGTGTATATGCCCTAGAGGCCATTACTGTATCATACTAGTATGTATATTACTTGATGGAAGCTTGGGATATTCACAGTTGTACAGACAATCTTGCTCAATATAGTAGTATGCTACTTGGTTTGTCTCTGCTTTAATGTGTACATGTGTGTTTATTTATTATATCACCTATACGCATTAGTAGAGCCCTTAGGATCTTTGCTTGATTACCGGCGTTGTGATGGCGATCACACTCGTGAGGGCTGGGTAATCTACAAGCACATCCTTATACACGTCCCTAGTCGTGGGAGGATCGAGATAGGGCATCGATACTCCGGAGTAGACTAGCGTATACGCTTCTCATCCCAGCACGGGAGACGGTCTGTCCCACAGCCGTCGGTACGTCGTACTTGAGATAGTATGCGGGTGCTCGTTAGGTTACGAGTACACTGGATAGGACTCGTCGGGAACTGATGGTTGGTATTATACCTATCGTCAGTTATCAGTTCCCAGGTGACATGAGTACAGCTTAGTCCGCTGACTTGACACTGTCAGTTCGCCTCGAGTGTGTTCCCACTGTTCTTTGATTACTACCCTACCATGGCTCTACTGAGTCATGCAAACAGGTAGTAGTTGGGTGCAGTCCCAAAACACTTGGTGGCAGTGACGGTTAGACAGGATTCGTCTCTCCCGGTATTGGGGGTTGACATCGCGCTGTGTCTAGGAGAGCCATTACACGAGTAGTCCCTGGCCAGGGCAAGCGAGATATACTGGTAGGTTTCCAGTGTTATCTCAGGGTGTATTGGGCTTCACTCCGACACGACTTGTACCGCTATTAGGGTACTGACGTTTACCGCCCCCTAGGCCCGCCATGCGATGTATCAGACGAACAGACCGGACTGTACGGAGATTGTCACATACAGGCTCAGTAGGAGTTCGGATGGGTTTACCTCATCAGCCTTCTTATCGACATCTACCTGGGGACCGTTACGTATAGCTATTGCCGCTTGCGGTCTGTGGTTAAACCCACTGCCAGCGTAGTGTCGAGTCTTTAGAGTCCCACACAGAGAGTTTCCCTGCACTGAGAGAAACGTGTAGAGGCCGTATGGTTTTACGGCAGGGCTGTGATCACTTACGTACACTTGTGTGCGTATGGTGTTCGGGCAGGCAGTACTAGTGGGCTTTGGTTTAAGCCGGATCCTAGTATTGCACGGATGGATTTGTTTTGTCTTCTGTGCATCCGCATTCTACGGAATACGGATGCAGGTGTGTATGCACAGTTTTCCGGAGCGGTGAAGGAGGAGGTGCCTCATTAGGATTTTGGCAGTTGGTTCGGCCAAAACCGTTATGTGGCAGGCTCATTAGGGTTTTGACAGTTGATTCGGTCAAAACCATTTTGAGGCGGACTCATTAGGGTTTTTGACAGTTCGTTTGGTCAAAACCATTATGAGCGGCGGATATCATTTACTAATCCTTTTAGTGATAATTTTATGATGGCTAATTGCATTGACCATTTGACCCCGTTGACCTCTCTTGACTTTGTTGACCAGTTGACCGTGTTGACCATTGACTTTCAAGAGGGATCTACACTCTTCTTTTCTTTTTCTTTTTCTTTTTGGATTATGATAATGGTCATTTCAATGTAGCCATCAAACTTTATCTTGATGGGATTAGTAATGATGTTGTTTTTACTTTATTGCAACCATGGTTACTTTTCATTGTATCATAATTTCTTTCTCCTTCTCTCTCTTATGGTTTTTCAAGTGAGAAGAAAAGAAATGAACCATGGTTGTTGCTCCTCCTTCTTCTTCCTCCTCTTGATTCATCTTTTGATCTCATGTGTTGAGAGATAAAGATCCCACAAAGACAAAACCATCCATTGATCACTTCTACATATCCTAGGGCTTCTAGACTAGCAATCTCTTTGCCCTAGTTGCCTCGGCTCGAGGTGGAGCTCGATGTACATCTCTCGGGTGGATCGTCTTCGACTCAAGGAGGCCGCGGAGGTGACCAAAGTCCGAATCAAGCCATGGAGCAAGAAAGGAGAAGAACAACAAGAAGAGAAGGAGTTCAAGTTGAGGTATAACCCCTAACCGAGTAGACAAATCTCTAGTTAGGATGCTAGCGTATTGTTTAGCAAAGATCCGGCTTTTACGGTCCATGTTACCATGTCCAGAAAAATTTTTGTTTTACCGTTTCCGCAACCCCGAAAGCACCGGGAGAGGTAACGTGGACCTAACAAAAAGAACATGACATTCCTACGCCGCTCCGCAGGAGTAGTAGGCAGTCTCATCCGCCCGAGAGATACTACGGTTTTCTCATAGACGGGGATAGAGAGGATTGCATCATTGATTATGATGAGCCGACTAGCTTCCAGCAGGCCATTCAGAGCGTTGACTCGGTAAAATGGCTGGAAGAAATGCGGGCCGAAATGGAGTCCATGTACACCAACAAAGTATGGATGTTGGACGTTGCTCCAGATGGGGTAAAACCCGTAGGATGCAAGTGGATCTTCAAAAGGAAGATTATTGTAGATGGACAGGTTGAGACCTATAAAGCTAGACTGGTTGCAAAGGGTTTTCGTCAAAGACCTGCTTTGGACTATGACGAGACCTTTTCTCCAGTAGCTATGCTGAAATCCATTCGGATCCTTCTTGCCATTGCTGCCTTCCACGATTATGAGATTTGGCAGATGGACGTTAAGACCGCTTTTCTAAATGGAAATTTAGAGGAGTGTGTTTATATGGACCAGCCAGAGGGTTTCATTCAGAGTGGGAGCAGCGGAAAGGTATGCAAGTTGCTTAAGTCCATCTACGGACTAAAGCAGGCATCGCGGAGTTGGAACATCTGTTTTGATGAGACGGTCAAAGAATTTGGCTTTATCAAAAATCCAAATGAACCATGCATCTATAGTAGATTTGTAGCGAGAACTGTAGTATTCCTCGTTTTATACGTGGATGACATTCTCTTAATAGGAAATGACATTCCAATGCCACAATCTGTCAAGGGGTTCTTGTCACCCAGGTTCTCCATGGAAGACCTGGGTGATGCCTCATATATTCTGGGGATCCGGATCTATCGTGACAGATCCAAGAGGATACTGGGACTCTCACAGTCCAGGTACATCAACACCATACAGAAAAGATTCAGTATGGAAGATTCCAAGCACGGTAATCTACCGGCTTGTCACGGGATCACCCTCTCCAAAAAGATGTCTCCCAAGACTGATTTGGAAAGGGATCACATGTCTATTATACCGTACGCTTCTGCGGTAGGCTCTATAATGTATGCGATGTTGTGTACCAAACCAGATTTAGCTTATGCACTGAGTGTGGTAAGCCGGTATCAGTCAAACCCTGGGGAGAAACATTGGATAGCAGTAAAGAACATTCTCAAGTACCTGAGAAGGACTAAGGAGATGTTCTTGGTGTATGGTGGAAAAGACCTCCAGATCGAGGCCTTTGCTGACTCCATCTTCCAGAGTGACAAGGATGATTCCAAGTCCATGTCGGGTTATGTGTTTACCCTCAATGGAGGGGCGGTGTGTTGGAAGAGTTCCAAACAGGAAACCGTTGCTGACTCGAAGATGGAAGCGGAATATATCGCTGCTGCAGATGCCGCAAAAGAAGCCGTCTGGATAAGGAAGTTCTTAACTGAACTTCAGGCGGTTCCATCCATTGTTGATCCAATACCTCTGTATTGCGACAACAACGGGGCTATAGCTTTAGCGAAGGAACCCAGGTCCCATCAGAAGTCCAGACACATCTTGAGGCGGTATCACCTGATCAGGGAGATTGTGGGTCGCCAGGAGATCGAGGTTCGGAGAGTTTCTACGGAAGATAACACTGCTGATCCACTCACAAAGGCCTTACCCCAGACTCAGTTCGAGCGGCTGATTGAGATGATAGGTCTTCGATACGCCAGTACATGGCCTTAGTACAAGTGGGAGATTGTTAGTGTATATGCCCTAGAGGCCATTACTGTATCATACTAGTTTGTATATTACTTAATGGAAGCTTGGGATATTCACCTTGTATAGACAATCTTTCTCAATATAGTAGTATGCTACTTGGTTTGTTTCTACTTCAATGTGTACATGTGTTTATTTTAGTATATCACCTATACACATTAGTGGAGCCCTTAGGATCTTTGCTTGATTACCAGCGTTGTGATGGAAGTAACACTAGTGGGGGTTGGGTAATCTATAAGCACATCCTTATGCAGGTCCCTAGTCGCAGGACTATCGAGACAGGGCTTCTCATCCCAGTATGGGAGACGGTCTGTCCTACAGCCGTCAGTACGTCGTACTTGAGATAGTACGCGGGTGCTCGTTAGGTTACGAGTACATTGGACAGGACTCGTCGGGAACTGTTGTTTGGTACTATACCTATCGTCAGTTATCAATTCCCAGGTGACATAAGTACAGCTTAGTACGCTGACTTGACACTGTCATTTCGCCTCGAGTGTGTAGCCACTGTACTTAAATTACTACCCTACCACGGCTCAAAGGAGTCGTGCAAACAGGTAGTAGTTGGGTGCAGTCCCGAAGCACTTGGAGGCAGTGACGGTTAGACAGGATTCTGTCAGTGTATATGCCCTAGGGGCCATTATTGTATCATACTAGGTTGTATATTACTTAACGGAAGCTTGGGATATTCACAGTTGTATATATATAACAGTCTTGCTAGAAATGGTAGTATGCTACTTGGTTTGAGTCTACTTTAATATGTGCATATGTTTCTTGTAACGTATCACTTATACATATTAGTAGAGCCCATAGGATCTTTGCTTGATTACCAGCGTTGTGATGGCAGTCACACTAGTGGGGGCTGGGTAGTCTGTAAGCAACATCCTATACAGGTCCCTGGTCGTTGGATTATCGAGATAGGGCATCGATATTCCGGAGTAGACTAAGTGTGTACGCTTCTCATCCCAGTTGGGGAGATGGTCTGTCCCACAGCCATCAGTACGTCGTACTAGAAATAGTATACAGGTGCTCGTTAGGTTACGGGTACACCGGACAGGACATTGGTTGGTATTGTACCCATCGTCAGTTAACAGTTTCCAGGTGACATGAGTACAGCATAGTTCGCAGACTTGACACTTCTACTTCGCCTCGAGTGTGTCCCACTGTTCTTAGATTGCTACCCTACCACGGCTCAAAGGAGTCGTGCAAACAGGTAGCAGTTGGGTGTAGTCCCTAGCACTTGGAGGCAGTAGCGGTTAGATAGGATTCGTCTCTCCCGGTATAGGGAGTTGATATCGCGCTATGTCAGAGAGCCATTACGCAAAGTCCCTGGCCAGGGCAAGCGAGATATACTGGTAGGTTCCAGTAGCTTCTCAGGGTGTAATGGGCTTCGCTCCGACACGACTTATACAGCTATTAGGGGACTGACGCTTGCCGCCCCCTAGGCTTGATATGCGATAGTCTTAGACGAACAGACCGGACAGTACGGAGATTGTCACATCAGGCTTAGTAGGGGTTCGGATGGTTTTCCTCATTAGCCTTCTTATCGACATCTACCTGGGGACCGTTACGTACAGCTAGTGCCGCTTGCGGTCTGTGGTTAAACCCACTGCCAGCGTAGTGTCGAGTCTTTAGAGTCCCACACAGAGAGTTTCCCTGCTCCAGGCCAAACGATATAGAGGTCGTATGGTTTTTATGACAAGGGTTCGGATACGTACGTGTGTTTACGCACGTACGACTTTTCGGACAGTTTTTACTAGGCGACTTTGGTTTAAGCCAGATTCTAGTATCGGGTTATTGGATTTATACAGTCTAAAGTTTTTCCGTGTTTTCACGGATTGGAGGGGCGTTCTCGTAATTTTTCGGGAAGGTTCTAGAAGAGTGGTGACAAAGGGGTTAAGGTGGCATGAGCATTAATTGCTTAATGACTCATTTGTGTGATTCATGCTTTGTATTAGATGATTCATTAATGAGTTAGTGAGTCATATGATGAATCACACTAGATGAATGAATCTAACCATGATGATAAATCATTTATATTATTTATTTGATTAATTGTTATGGTTGATATATTCATATGAGTTCATTATTCTTTTCATTATCATTCTCACCTTCTCTCTCCTCAAGCTCACTCTTTCTTCAAACCCTAACCCTAACCTCTCACGTGTTGAGATCAAGGGTTAGCTAGACTGATACATCCATAACCTCACTCTATATCCCCTAGGTAGCTTAGATTAGCACTTTAAGCAACCTAGTTATCTCAAGTTTGAGATTAAGCTTGGCGTAGGAGCTTTCGGGTGGATCGTATTTGATTTGAGGAGGCCGTTGAGATGCTGATGTTCCAAGGAGCCTATGAGGAGTGGAAGACCGCGATGAAGACCCGGAGGACAAGTAACGTGAGGTATAACTTCGTATCCGAGTAGTTAAACTTCTAGTACTTTGTTAGCAATGGTTTAGATAACGATTCATGCGCTCAAGTCATGTTACGAAGCTTTGATAATTGTTTTTCATATATTCCGCCTCCCCGCAAGTTCGTGGGGTGCGTGACATGGACTTACAGTGGTATCAGAGCCAACTAAACTATTACTAGCTTGTTAGCAACTAATTAGAAGTTCGATCGACCGAAACACGAAAACAAAACCCTGAAAATTCCTAGTTGCTGTTAAATTTAAACCTGTCTTAAAAATTATTTGATATGTCTTAAAAATCACAGCAGGGAATTTGATGAATTATGGGAAAATACGAGTGCACAAAACGACAAGACCGCCGCGGATCCGCGGCAAAACAGTGCTTTGCGCCGCGCATCCTCCGCCGAGTCAACTCGGTTTTGACTCGTATTTTCACTGTTATTCATTTTGTGTGGTGTTTTGTCTTCCTGTATATACTGTTTCTTCCCAGGTTACTTCAGTGCTGGTTTGCTTTTGGGGTAGACACGGAATATAGTATACGATCGATGTTCTAAGATATTTGCTAACTGGGTCTTTATCTATAATGTTTAATGTGTTCGTAAACCTCCCTTAACTGCTAGTATGTCGGTTGGCAGGGGGCTGCACATTTCTGAAATGTTTACTGTTTGTGTATATGAACTGTGTTGGACTGTTGTGATGATTAGCCGGGGTTTGAGATGGGTTTAATATTCATTCATTCGATGCAAATGTAAAATGATGTAATATTCTTTTGCGGGGCACATCCAGGTTGCGGTTGTAGCCACCGTTGTATTATTTCTTTTTACTGTTTTTTGCTCCTAGGATAGATCCAAGGCGGGGTACACAAACTACCGGGTACGTCGAAGTGTTTAGTGACCTACTCACGTTATTGAGGGAGACCGCTTCACTTCGGGTACTTGACGGGTAGTTTGCCGTACCCGTAGGGGTTCTAGGGTGGGGTAATGGCTATTCATCACAACTGTGTAATCCGTCTTTTATTGCAATCTCAAAGCAAACGCGGATTGCTAAAAAATCCAATAAAGTTCATCTGTGATCTGGAATGCTTATTATTACGTCTGACGAATGTACAATATCTATATATGATAGCTATTAGACGTCGCTTATGTTTTACACCCGAGCTAGCCCAGCCCCCGCTCTGTCGTTAGTTAAGTAACCTAACGGGTGATGACGGGACCCCGTGGCGAATGCGGATGGCATAAGAGGACGTGGTATTTTCGTTGTTTTCTGCAATGATAGGATAAATGATGGGACGCATTATTTTAATGCAAAGAAAATAAACCAAAGTTTAATCATTGGAACAAATTTAAAAGAAACCACTTGGTTATTTTAAAAGATCAGTTTTTAATTACGGAGCTTTAACCACTCCTTTTTTAGAAAGTATCAGGTTCCTTCGATTATATCAAGTTCACTACGTTCACGGTTTTTCCAAACCATTCGTAGCCCTCCGTCATTTCATATAGATAGTCAATAGTATTCAAGCTGTGTTTGTTGACTAAAGTCAAGGTAGAGTGTTTGGTAGCTGTTGGATATTCATATGCAGCATAGATAGATGCGTTGGTTTAGGACAGTCGTATTACCTTGTTGACTAAAGTCAAGGGTATGTACGGGTGGGTTCAAATTAACCTGGATAATGATGGGTAGAACTTGACATGTGACTTATGATTTGTTGACTAAAGTCAAGGTCATAAGAGCATGGGGAAAAATTCCATATCGGGAATTTCTAAAGAAACTGAAATTTGCAGAGATAGCATACCATTTTGGAGTTTGATGAATGTTGGTAGGATACCTTCAACATTATCATACGATGATATTTTGGATCCCGATCCTACTGTGAGTACAAGCTACTTATCAGGAGATTCGTCACTTAACGATCAATGCTATAAACCAAGTAGGTGCCTAGAAAGGTGTCAGCGGGGTTACGCCCCCAGAGAAAAGAGGTTATTTAATTAAGGAACTTCGCGAAAGCGTTGGAAAACCTCCCTCGAAGTATCGACACTGACCTGGCTGAACGGTTAAGCAAGAATTGTACGGTGAGAATTGTTCTGGCTAATTCTTCTTTTATGGTTTGAGGAAGGATTCGAGAAACTGTGGGAGCCATCCTGTTTAGATAAACTTAAAACCAATCTAAACTTGCAACAGCATCATGCTAAAATGTTTTCTTCTCTCTCTCTTAATTGCAGCGACCCTGTGACCACACATAGGTTACATCTAGATAACAAATTGACTGAATCTGACTTATATGACCGGCAAAGGTCTTTCCAGGTGTCCATTGCCTATAACAAGCTGGACCACCCTATTACTACTCAAGATCCCGCCGTCCCAGGTCCAGTTTCCACTGTCCCGGATATGGATATCCGTCATATAAGGGAAAAAGATAAAGCGAAAGCTAAGTGCCTCATGTTAGCTTCAGTTGATGGTGTATACCAGAAGCAGCACGAGAAGATGGACTTAGTTTCCATATTTCTTCATAACAAAGATTTATATGGAGAGCAATCTCATATCGCAAGATATGAGACCTCAAACGAATTAATTCAAGCGAGGTTGGCTGACGGGTCATTTGTAGGGGACAACGTCCTTACAATGACTACCTGTATTGATAAGATCCAGGACATGGAGACCGCGTTGGGAAACGAGTCAGATACTGACTTGATTCTACAGTCTTTACCTTCTACCCTGAAGGAAACCAGGGAAGTAGAAGAAAAGAAAAGGGCAAAAGTTTCGGGACTGGATATAGTAAAAGAGGGACGTTCCTATTGTTATGGGATTGGGCATAGGCAGAAAGATTGCAGGGCTTTAGAAGCCAGTAGCCAGGATACGAAGAGTGTTGTGGCTTCAGCCTCAAGTGTATTAGTAATAGAGAACTGTTTGTCAATTAACTCTACTTCCTGGGTACTAGATACCGGAGCAGGATCTCATATCTGTAATTCATTACATGCTTTGAGAAACCGTAGAGTTATAAAGGTAGGTGATTGGTCTCTCAGAGTTGCAAACGGAATGAGCATGGACGCTGAATCCGTGGGAGAATATCGCCTAGGTTTGACAAGTGGGCAGATATTGATTTTACGTAACAGTCTATATGTACCTAGTATGACTTGTAATATCATATCAGTGTCCTCACTTTCAAGAGAGGGATATAATTTTACATTCGAAAGCGATGTAGTATACATCCACCTAAATCAAGTTCTGATTGGGTCAGGTACATTAGATAACGGTATATACGTATTAAGTCAAGCTCAGGTTTTCAATGTCCAGAATACACTTAAAAGAAAGTCTCCGGAATTAAATCAGGCTTTCTTATGGCATTGTAGACTTGGTCACATCAATGAGAGAAGGTTGACTAAGTTACATAGAGAAGGATATCTGAATCCGTTCGAATATGAATCTTATGCTACTTGTGAATCTTGTCTCATAGGAAAGATGACAAAGACTCCGTTTACTGGACACGGGGTAAGAGCAAGCGAGCTCTTGGGACTCGTACATAGTGACGTGTGCGGTCCAATGTCTACATATGCGCGAGGTGGTTATTCCTACTTCATTACTTTTACGGATGATTTCTCTAGGTATGGATATATCTTCTTGATGAAGCATAAATCCGAGGCTTTTAAGAAATTCCAAGAATACAAGAATGAAGTGGAAAAACAAACAGGCAAGAGTATAAAAACACTGAGATCTGATCGAGGTGGTGTTACTTAAAAGAGAATGGAATTCTCTCTCAGCTTACTCCTCCATACACATCACAACACAACGGTGTATCGGAAAGGAGGAATCGAACCCTATTGGATATGGTTCATTCCATGATGAGTAACGCTGAGTTACCGCGATCATTCTGGGGATATGCACTAGAATCAGCTGCATATCTTTTGAACCGAGTTCCAACAAAGACTGTGCCTACCACACCATATCAGATATGGAGTGGGAAGAAACCCTGTCTTAAGTATATTAAGACATGGGGATGTCCAGCTTTTGTAAAGAAGCAGCATGCGGACAAGCTCGAGGAACGCTCAGTACAGTGTAAGTTTGTGGGATATCCAAAGTGTAAGTCAACGTTGCTCATCCCGGTTCTTACGGGGAGGCGGAAACGACGAAAAACAATGATTTGGCGCAAGGCAACATGGACTTAAAGCACGGATCTTTGCTAAACAAGTAACTAGTAAACAACTATAGGCTTTAACTACTATGCTGTAGAAAGTATACCTCACGAAACCGGTCCTTCGGGTCTTCATTCCGCTGTCCCGCTCGTCCATCCAAGCTCCAAGAGTCGATCCGGACCTTGGGCACCTCCGCCGCCTTCTTGAGTCGAAGACGATCCACCCGAGAGTTGTACACCGAGCTCCACCTCGAGCCGAGGCAACTAGGGCGACGAGATCGCTAATCTAGAAGCCCTAGGTTGTGTAGAAGTGGTAGAGGGATGGTTTTGTCAAGTGGAATCCTTTTTCTCTCAACACATGAGATCAAAGGAAGAATCAAGAGGAGGAAGAAGGAGGAGCAACCATGGAACTCTTTCTCATTTCTTTTCTAAGAGAGAGAATGAGAATGAAGAAATGAAAAAGCTTTTTTTAATAGAAAAACAACCATGGTTGCAACAATACTCAAATATCATCATTACTAATCTTATCATGATAAAGTTGATGGCACTAATGACATGACCATTTTCATAACTCAAGAAAGAAATAAAAAGAAATCCAAAGAAATCTCTAGACCTCTCATAAAGTTCAAAAGTCCACTTTGGTCAAACGGTCAACAAAGTCAAGTGTGGTCAAAGAAGGTCAAATGGTCAAAGTAATTAGCCATCATATAATTATCACTAATAGGATTAGTAAACAATGTTTCCGACTCATAATGGTTTTGACCGAACAAATTGCCAAAACCCTAATGAGCCTGCCACATAATGGTTTTGGCCGAACCAACTGCCAAAACCCTAATGTGGCACCTCCCCCTTCATCACTCCTCAAAACTGTGCATACACACCCGCATCCGCATTCCGTAGAATGCGAATGCACTGAAGATAAAACAAATCCATCCGTGCAATACTAGGATCCGGCTTAAACTAAAGCCCACTAGTATTGCCTGCCCGAACAACATACGCACACAAGTGTACGCAAGTGATCGTAGCCCTGCCGTAAAACCATACGGCCTCTACACGTTTCGCTCAGTGCAGGGAAACTCTCTGTGTGGGATTCTAAAGACTCGACACTACGCTGGCAGTGGGTTTAACCATAGACCGTAAGCGGCACTAGCTGTACGTAACGGTCCCCAGGTAGATGTCGATAAGAAGGCCTATGAGATAAACCCATCCGAACTCCTACTGAGCCTGTATGTGACAATCTCCGTACAGTCTGGTCTGTTCGTCTGATTCATCGCATGGCGGGCCTAGGGGGGCGGTGAACGTCGGTCCCCTAATAGCGGCACAAGTCGTGTCGGAGTGTAACCCAGAACACCCTGAGATAACACTGGAAACCTACCAGTATATCTCGCTTGCCCTGGCCAGGGACTACATGTGTAATGGCTCTCCTAGACACAGCGCGATGTCAACCCCCAATACCGGGAGAGACGAATCCTGTCTAACCGTCACTGCCTCCAAGTGCTTCGGGACTGCACCCAACTACTACCTGTTTGCACGACTCCTTTGAGCTGTGGTAGGGTAGCAATCTAAGTACAGTGGGAACACACTTGAGGCGAAGTTGTTAGTGTATATGCCCTAGAGGCCATTACTGTATCATACTAGTTTGTATATTACTTGATGGAAGCTTGGGATATTCACAGTTGTATATACAATCTTGCTCGAAATGGTAGTATGCTACTTGGTTTGTCTCTACTTCAATATGTGCATGTGTTTTTTTTAGCATATCGCTTATATACATATTAGTAGAGCCCTTAGGATTATTGCTTGATTACCAGCGATGTGATGGCGCTCACACTCGTGGGGGCTGGGTAATCCATAAGCACATCCTTATACTGGTCCCTAGTCGTTGGACTATCGAGACAGGGCATCGATACTCTGGAGTAGACTAGCGTATGTGCTTCTCATCCGCGCGTGGGAGACGTCTGTCCCACAGCCGTCAGTACGTCGTACTTGAGATAGTATGCGGGTGCTCGTTAGGTTACGAGTACACTGGACAGGACTCGTCGGGAACTGTTGGTTGGTATTATACCTATCGTCAGTTATCAGTTCCCAGGTGACATGAGTACAGCTTAGTCCGCTAACTTGACACTGTCACTTCGCCTCGAGTGTGTTCCCACTGCACTTTGATTACTACCCTACCACGGCTCAAAGGAGTCGTGCAAACAGGTAGTTTTTGGGTGCAGTCCCGAAGCACTTGGAGGCAGTGATGGTTAGACAGGATTCGTCTCTCCCGGTATTGGGGGTTGACATCGCGCTGTGTCCAGGAGAGCCATTACACAAGTAGTCCCTGGCCAGGGCAAGCGAGATATACTGGTAGGTTTCCAGTGTTATCTCAGGGTGTTCTGGGCTACACTCCGACACGACATGTACCGCTATTAGGGGACAGACGTTCACCGCCCCCGCTAGGCCCGCTATGCGATGTATGAGACGAACAGACCGGACTGTATGGAGACTGTCACATACAGGCTCAGTAGGAGTTCAGATGGGGTCACCTCGTCAGTCTTCTTATCGGCATCTACCTGGGGACCGTTACGTACAGCTAGTGCCGCATGCGGTCTGTGGTTAAACCCACTGCCAGCGTAGTGTCGAGTCTTTATAGTCCCACACAGAGAGCTATTCGCCTTTAGGAAAAATGAGTAGAGGTCGCATGGTTTTGTGACAGGGTTCGTTCACATCCGCGCACTTGTGCACGTTTGCTGTCCGGACAACTTATACTAGCGGGCTTTGGTTTAAGCCAGATCCTGGTATATGATTAGGGATTGGTTTTATCTCTTTGTATTCGTGTTCCTCGGATCACGAATGCGGGAGCGTATGCACAGTTGATTGAGTCAGAGGAAGAGGACTTTGATTAAGGTTAATGACCATTGTCATTTTATTAACCCTAATGCTTATGTGTGTATTATAATTAATTGATATTAGCTATATATATATATATATATATAATTGTGCATGGTTAGGATTGTTGACATTTTGACCATACTAGACTTGTGGACCTTAGTTGACATGTTGACCATCATCATTCCATATAAAAGATGCTCTTTGATCCTTGCAATTTTCATTTAATGTGAAATGATAATGGTCAAGTCTTGATTAACCATGACAATTAACTAGCTAATTATCTATTTTTTATAATTCACACATATATGTGAGAATGGCTTATTATTCTCTCATTCTATCATATACTTTCTCTCTCTTGCTCTTCCTCTTCCTCAAGCTCTCCCCTCTCATGTGTTGAGAAATACTTGAGCTTGAGAAAAACCACTCCATAGTAATCTCTACTCTCATCTAAGGTTCTAGGATTAGCAATTCTAGCACTTTAGTTACTTCTAGCTTGAAGTTGAAGCCAAAGGTTGAGGCTTTCGGGTGGATCCTTCTTCGACTCGAGAAGGCGACAAGGCGATCTCTTTCTTACACTCCAAGGAGCAAGGAGAGAAGGACATAAAGCCCTAGGTATAACCTTTCTACCCTTTAGCTAGTTTCTAGTTGGCTTTAGCTAGTTTTTGTTTAGCAAAGATCCTCCTTTGTCTAGTCCATGTTGCCTAGCATGATAAAAGTCCGATTTTTATTCCGTTTTCCGCCTCCCCGCAAGCACCGGGGTGGGCAACGTGGACTTACAGAAGTGACAGTGTCAAGTCGGCGGACAAAGCTGTACTCATGTCACCTGGGAACTGATAACTGACGATAGGTATAATACCAACAAATAGTTCCCGACGAGTCCTGTCCTGTGTACTCGTAACGTAACGAGCACCCGCATACTATCTCAAGTACGACGTACTGACGGCTGTGGAACAGACCGTCTCCCCCGCTAGGATGAGAAGCGCATACGCTAGTCTACTCTGGAGTATCGATTCCCTGTCTCGATAGTCCTACGACTAGGGACCTGTATAAGGATGTGCTTATGGATTACCCAGCCCCCACGAGTGTGAGCGCCAACACAACGCTGGTAATCAAGCAAATATCCTAAGGGCTCTACTAATATGTATATAAGCGATATGCTAAAAGAAACACATGCACATATTGAAGTAGAGACAAACCAAGTAGCATACTACCATTTTGAGCAAGATTGTCTATACAACTGTGAATATCCCAAGCTTCCATTATGTAATATACAATCTAGTATGATACAGTAATGGCCTCTAGGGCATATACACTAACAATCTCCCACTTGCACTAAGGCCATGTACTGGCGTATCGAAGACCTATCATCTCGATCAGCCGCTCGAACTGAGTCTGGGGTAGGGCCTTCGTGAGTGGATCTGCAGTGTTGTTCTCCGTATTTACTCTCTTCACCTCGATCTCTTGGCGATCTACGATCTCCCTGATCAGGTGGTACCGCCTCAAAATGTGCCTGGACTTCTGATGGGACCTGGGTTCCTTCGCTAAAGCTATAGCGCCGTTGTTGTCGCAATACAGCGGTATTGGATCAACAATGTTAGGAACCACCTGAAGCTCCATGAGGAACTTCTTCATCCAGACAGCTTTCTTTGCGGCATCGCAAGCAGCTATGTACTCCGCTTCCATAGTTGAGTCTGCAACGGTCTCCTGCTTGGAACTCTTCCAGCAAACCGCCCCTCCATTGAGGGTAAAGACATAACCCGACATGGACTTGGAGTCATCCTTGTCACTCTGGAAGCTGGAGTCAGCAAAGGCCTCAAGCTGGAGGTCTTTTCCTCCATACACCAAGAGCATCTCCTTAGTCCTTCTCAGGTACTTGAGAATGTTCTTTACCGCTATCCAGTGTTTCTCCCCTGGGTTCGACTGATACCGGCTTGCAACGCTCAATGCGTATGCTACATCTGGTCTGGTACACAACATCGCATACATTATAGAGCCTACCGCAGAAGCGTAGGGTATAATAGACATGCGATCCCTTTCCAAATCAGTCTTGGGAGACATCTCTTTGGAGAGGGCGATCCCGTGACAAGCCGGTAAATTACCGCGCTTGGAATCTTTCATACTGAATCTTTTCAGTATGGTGTCGATATACCTTCACTGTGAAAGTCCCAACATCCTCTTAGATATATCACGATAGATCTGGATCCCCAGAATGTAGTTGGCATCGCCCAGGTCCTTCATGGAGAACCTCTGCGATAAGAATCCTTTGACTGACTGTAGCATAGGAATATCATTCCCTATTAGGAGAATGTCATCCACGTACAAGACGAGGAATACCACAGTTCTCCCTACAATCTTACTGTAAATACATGGTTCATCTGGGTTTTTGATAAAGTCGAATTCCTTGACAGTATCATCAAAGCAGATGTTCCAACTCCGCGATGCCTGCTTAAGTCCATAGATGGACTTGAGCAACTTGCACACTTTACCGCTGCTCCCACTCTGAATGAATCCCTCCGGCTGATCCATATAGACGCACTCTTCCAAATTTCCATTTAGAAAAGCCGTCTTTACGTCCATCTGCTAGATTTCATAATCGTGGAAGGCAGCAACGGCAATATGGATCCGAATGGATTTCTGCATAGCCGCTGGAGAAAAGGTCTCGTCATAGTCCAAACCAGGTCTTTGACAAAAACCCTTTGCAACAAGTCTAGCTTTATAGTTCTCAACCTGCCCATCTACACCAATCTTCTTTCTGAAGATCCATTTGCATCCTACGGGTTTTACCCCTTCTTGAGCAAAGTCCAAAGTCCAAACTTTGTTGGTGTACATAGACTCCATCTTGGCCCACATTGCATCCAGCCATTTTACTGAGTCACCGCTCTGAATGGCTTGCTGGAAGCTAGTAGGCTCACCATAATCCATGGTGCAATCTTATCTATCCCCGTCTATGAGAAAACCGTAGTATCTCTCGGGCGGATGAGACTGCCTACTACTCCTGCGGAGTGGCACTGGAATGTCCGGTTCTCCTGAACCTTCTGGTTATACCAAGGTTTCAGTAACAACTTGTGGTTCTGGAATTTCTTCCAGTTCTATTGCGCTCCCATTTATCTGATTTTCTAAAAATTCAGTTTCCAAGAAGTGGGCATGCTGAGAAACAAAAACCTTTTGTTCCTCTGCAGAATAGAAAATATACCCCATAGAGTTCTTTGGGTATCCCACAAACTTACACAGTACTGAGCGTGCCTCGAGCTTGTCTGCATGCTGCTTTTTTACAAAAGCTGGACATCCCCATGTCTTAAGGTACTTAAGACAGGGTTTCTTCCCACTCCACATCTGATATGGGGTGGTAGGCACAGTCTTGGTTGGAGCCTTGTTCAAGAGATATGCAGCTGTTTCTAGTGCATAACCCCAGAAAGATCGCGGCAACTCAGCCTTACTCATCATGGAACGAACCATATCCAATAGGGTTCGATTCCTCCTTTCCGATACACCATTGTGTTGTGGTGTGTATGGAGGAGTAAGCTGAGAGAGAATTCCATTCTCTTTTAAGTAGCCCAGAAACTCGGCACTTAAGTATTCACCACCTCGATCAGATCTCAGTGTCTTGATACTTTTGCCTGTTTGTTTTTCAACTTCATTCTTGTATTCCTGAAATTTCTCAAAGGCCTCGGATTTGTGCTTCATCAAGAAGACATGCCCATACCTAGAGAAATCATCTGTGAAAGTAATGAAGTATGAATAACCACTTGGCGCATGTGTAGACATTGGACCACACACATCACTGTGTATGAGTCCTAAGAGCTCGCTTGCTCTTTCTCCGTGTCCAGTGAACGGAGTCTTTGTCATCTTTCCCATGAGACAAGATTCACAAGTGGCATAAGACTGATACTCGTACGGATTCAAGTATCCCTCTTTATGTAACTTTGTTAACCATGTCTCATTAATGTGACCCACTCTACAATGCCATAAGAAAGCCTGATTTGTTTCCGGAGACTTTCTTTTAAGTGTGTTCTGGACACTGAAGATCTGAGCTTGATTCAATACGTATATTCCGTTTTGTAATGTACCTGACCCAATCAGAACTTGATTTAGGTGGATGTTGACTACATCGCTTACAAAAGTAAAATCATATCCTTCCTTAGAAATTAAGGATACTGATATGATATTACATGTCGCACCTGGTACATAAAAACAGTTACGCAGAATCAATATCTGCCCAGTTGTCAGTCCTAGATGATATTCCCCTACGGATTCAGCATACATGCTCATTCCATTAGCAACCCTGAGAGTCATATCACCTTTCCTGATAACCCTACGGTTTCTCAGAGCCTGTAACGAATTACAGATATGAGATCAACTTGATTTAGGTGGATGTTGACTACATCGCTTACAAAAGTAAAATCATATCCTTCCTTAGAAATTAAGGATACTGATATGATATTACATGTTGCACCTGGTACATAAAAACAGTTACGCAGAATCAATATCTGCCCAGTTGTCAGTCCTAGATGATATTCCCCTACGGATTCAGCATACATGCTCATTCCGTTAGCAACCCTGAGAGTCATATCACCTTTCCTGATAACCCTACGGTTTCTCAGAGCCTGTAACGAATTACAGATATGAGATCCTGATCCGGTATCCAATACCCAGGAAGTAGGGTTAACTGACATACAGTTCTCTATTACAAACACACCCGAAGCCGAAGCCACAACATGCTTCGAATTCTGGCTACTGGCTTTGCAAGCCCTGCAATCCTTCTGCCCATGTTCATTCCCGTTACAATAGGAACATCCCTCTTTTACTACATCCAGTCCCGAAACTTCTGCCCTTCCCTTTCTTTCTACTTCCCTGGTTTCCTTCAGGGTAGTATGTAGAGACTGTTGAATTAAGTCAGCATCTGACCCGTTCTTCAACGTTTTCTTCAGGTCCGAGAGCTCAAAAGAGCTGGTCTCTGTAAGGACGTTGCCCCCTACAGATGACCCGATAGCCAACCTCGCTGGAAGCAATTCGTTCGAGGTCTCATATCTTGCGATACGAGATTGCTCTCCATATAAAACATTGTTATGGAGGAAGATAAAAGCTGAGTCTATCTTCTCGTGCTGCCTCTGGTATATACCATCAACTGAGGCTAACACGAGGTACTTGGCTTTCGCACAGTCTTCTTCCGATGTCCTAGGATATCAATATCCGTGACAGGGGAAACTGGACCGAGACGGCAGGGGTTGGATCAGTCAAGAGGTGTCCCAGCTTGTCATGGGCAATGGACATCTGGACAGACCTTTGCCAGTCATAATAGTCAGATTCAGTCATTTTATTATCTAGATGTAACCTAGGTGCGGTCACTGGGTCGCTGCAATTAAGATAGAGAGAAGAAAACACTCAGCATGATGCTCTTGCATGTTTAGATTGGTTTTTAATTTATCTAAACAGGATGGCCCCCACTGTCTCTCGAATCTCTCCCGAAACCATAAAGGAAGAATTAGTCAGGATCAATCTCACCGTACAATACTTGCTTAACCGTTCAGCCAGGCCAGTGTCGGTACTTCGAAGGAGGTTTTCTGTAACATTTCAAAATAATAAAAATATTATTTTTGGGAAATTAATAATTTAATATTATTTTATTGAATATTTTAATAATTCGATATAATTAAATACAAATAAAAGGGGGGAAATTATGGAAAATTCTAAAATAGGGTAAATTAGAGAATTATGCCATTTCTAAGTTTAATTGATTAGTTATATGCTAATTTAGTGCTAATCGCGATTAAAAATCGCTAATCGGTTTTTCTAGCTTTTTGTGCAAACCATGTACATATCATTTTTATCACACTTGTGCATTTTCTTGCCATGGTTCACTTTGGGTTTACTATTCTTGGGAGAAGGATTTTGAGAGAAAAAGAAAAGAAAAGAAATGGGAAAGGATTATAATATTGGGTATGGGTAAGTGAGAGAATGAGAGGGTGAGATGTGTTGACCAAGACTTAGCCATTCTCTTCATTCCTCATTCATTTTCCCTCCCTCTCCTTCAAGTTGCTGCTGTTGCTCCTGCTTCCTTCCCCTTCCTTCAACTTCAATGCCCCATTTCACCTCAAAAACAACTCCAAAACCCAATCTCTATTTCATTAAAAGTGTGCACAAGCTCAAGATCTACACATTGGACTAGAGAAGCAAGGATTTTGGCCACTAGGGGCAACTCAAGAAAATTCTTGAGTTGCCAAATGAGGTATTTTTCTGGACTATTAGCTTAGTTTTAGTATTACTTATACCCCATGTTTAGTTTAGAACCGATATTGTTTGATTTGGTGGACTTGAAGAAAACCTAGTTAGGGTTTGAGGAAATTATAAGTTGTAATGTGAAATTGAGTTCAGTAGAGGCTACACCAACACCCTAGTGCATGAATTGGGACCCTAACCTGAGAGTTGAAACCCGGAATATGGATTTAGAAACCGATATAGGGGAAATTGTAAAATCTGTAAAGGTTATTTGGGATCTGCTATCAACCCGAGACTCTGAAAATTATATTGAATGGACAGTGACATGTGCAGGCACCCAGGAAGGTAACCCCAAAGCCCTAGCACCCACTTCCTTTTCCAGGCCACAGATTTAATCTGTTTGGCCGCAATTTGCGGCCTGGGTCCCACCATTTTGTCTCATGTTTGTTCTCTAGCTCCTACATGTATATTTTAGACCCATGGTATGTATAGATTTGTCTAGTGTGACCTAGGGTGAAATCTGGAGCCTATTTCCTTAGTTGCTGTTTTGGATTCGTGTTTCCGTATTCCGTATTATTAGTTCTGAAATTGTGTATTGTGTTTTACCTCTACTATTTGGCGTTTATACGACGATATCGAGAATTGATTGATGGTTTTGAAGGCGTGCCCATAGGTTCAAACCTATAGGCCCCTTATCGTATCGCTTTGGGTTTCGTGTGCCGTGTTAGCTTTGATTTGGTTTTAACACGCAGATACGATACTTTGATGTGTAGGTACCCCATGAAGACTTCGGGACGACAAGCAAGCGCGTGGCGACGTCCATAAATAAAGACGCAAGGTGAGTAGATTATATCTACTAGGGGAAGTCGGGTGGATGGCGTATAGCACCCCCGCAGTCCGTAGTTGGTATACTATATATTTTGCATGATAGTACAGTGTGTCATGGATGTTGTGTTAGGTATAGTATGGATAGCTTTGGGTTAGAAGTAAACTAGTATAGCTCATAGTCGCGAACCCTAAAATAGGTTTACACCCAAACGCACACCATTGCATATTCACTATACTTACACGGTGTTGATGATGATATTGGATGACATTGGAGATGAGTCGATGATATTGGGCTTTGTGCCGCGAGATCGGTGATGTGATATGATTCGTATTTGGGATACGACATGTGATTCTTGCGGGCTTGGGATGTGTGTTTACCCCGCATTCATACTTTGTAGATAGTATCAGTTGTACTAGACTTAGATCAATACCCCAGAGTATGTGAGATGATGATAGTGATACTCAATATTTGTTGAGAGGAATATGATATTGACCGTACCCAGTTACTGGGATGCCGTACGACGACTTACCGTACGAGCCTATATTGATGATTGATCCGCACTCATGACATGAGGATTGGCATATGATATACTGTATCATACGCGATACTATTGAGGCGGGATCACCGACTATTATATATATATCGACTCAGACTTAGGTGGTCTCCTTACCCCTCCTGATTGACTTGATACTTAGATCTGTAGTTTGCATAGTAGATGTTAGACTAGACCCGAGTCATTCTTATTTCAAATGGCATAACTGCATGACATATACATATGGGTGTAGATTCTTTACTGTTACGTTGATTATTCAATTTCCGCATATTCCTGCTACTCACATTGCCTTGCATATGTTTACTGCTATATTACTATCATGTTGCTAGGACACTAGCACCATTATCGATGATGCGTATGTTCCACGTACACTTGCTTGCCGGCTCACACACTTCTTCATCGATAATTGCCATGTCACTACACAGTAGCATTATTGCATCAGGATATGACCTTGTATGTGCATACTATTAATTCCATGTTGCATGATATACTGTTATACTTGCATTTCATTTAGATGACACATACCCATACTTGTACACATATATTGATATCTTTATACTTGCTTAGATTACGCATTGAGATATGTTGTTTCCATGTTAATTCTGGATTTGGGAAACCGTGGATATTTCAAAGAGAATAGTTAATTGTTTAAAAACCCGGTTTCCCTTGATATGATATTTCGGTGCGTCCACCATGTGTTTTCTCGGTGCTAGAATGATATATGTGAACCCGAATCGAGGAGTTGGATGAGGCCGATTACGGGTACATGGTGGACCCGTTACGGTACCCCGGGGCGAGAACAGTTTCGCTGTGTAGTAGACGGTGAGCCTGGCAGAGGGACTACTACCTACCGGTGATTGGTTGGACCTGGCTGTTATCCGGAGGATACTGACCAGAGTCGATGGATGGATATGAGCGTACTGCCGGGGCCGAGGGACGATTCCGCAGACATAGCCCGTGGGCTGATCCGGACTGATGGAGCCCGCTAGATGAGGATTTACGTGTCGATGCTAGGCACGGGTTTCATGATGTTTTCCATGATTAGATTATATCCTCACATTTACATGTATGATGCCTATTGTCATTGGGTGACGGGTGGACATTGATTACATGCAGACATTAATTACATACAGACTTGGCTACATTGATCACACTTCATTTGTATATATAACATGGCACGAGGGCGCTGTTATATATACCCTTACACCAATATTAGTGGAATGGGACGCTAATATATGTGTATTGATATCCATTGATACTTCATCATGTTTATTTCATGCAGACATACCTTACATTATGACATGTTATTATCTGAGGCACTGGCACGACTACATGGCACTACATATATGATTAGATGTTACACTGCCACATTTTCATGCTTCAGACTTACTCTTGAGGGTTATACTATATACTGATCGTATTGTCCTAGGATTATATCTTGCTTTCGATTTCTGCTTGTAGATATTTTCTATTCACGAGTTGGCAACTCACCCCCGTTGTGCCACAGTTCTTGCAGGGTTTTGCCGTACAGGTTCCATAGCGGCGTTTCTGGCACACTGCTTTCCTTTGCGGGTATTTTGCTTGGTAGGTGGGTTCTTTGTATCAGGACTGCCGTTGTACATGTATTATTCATTGTATCTAGAAATTCCATCAACCAAAAACTTGTATATTGTTTCAGACTCAGACACTAGTGACGTATTATTTCGATCTTAGAGTCGCGCTCAGTACTGTAACAGTTTCATGCTTATCTGGGTTTCTTTTGAACTTTGATCCTCGCCATTCGGCGTTGTATAGTTTATTGCTTGTTGCTTATTTATCCTTAAAATGGTTTTAGATTTCTGGGCTTTTGGCTTATTTGGATCAGATGGAGTCCTTTAGACTTCATATGGTTCAAGGGCCAGTCACGTGCTCTTTCGGGTCGTGACAAAGTTGGTATCAGAGCGCTAGGTTGACCTTGGTTCGAGTCTAAGTTTGACTATGTGGAGCCTAGGGCGACTATATGTATACGGAACTTAGGCTTGACCTTACGGAACTTAGACTTAGTCGAGGGGGTATTAGACCCGAACTTTCGTCAAGTAGGATGACCCTTGGTTTATGGAATAGGTGACTAAAGTAGAGTGACGTACCATGGGTATGTTCCGCGGCATACTTACGACACGCCACTCCGCTTAAGGAACCTTAGGGTGTACATATTTTTGAGATCAGTGATTCTCTTCATATCCATGACAATACGTCCATTTGAGATCCTCGATTCTATTAGTTTCATGATCATACCTTTATTGATGTTGTTCCTTCTTATGATCATGTATCCACTCTGGATCTGTTGTTCTCCTCCTTTCCATTGATCTGCTCACTTCGATACTCGATTGAGGTTCCTGTCGCCATGTTGAGCGCGGTTTGGGCTGCTGCTAGGGTTACGGTCAGTGCGAGCTCATCTGGTATGAGGGCCGACCATGGTGTTTTATGGTGACATGAGAACGTCTCGAGTTAGTATTGGTGATTGTGACCTCTAGTGGAGGCGGGTGCTTGGTTTGCACCGGATGATCGGGCCATTGTTGGAGCTGCCAGTTGAGAGGGGACTGTTGATGTACAGCATACCTCGGAGATTATGATGTCGCCTACCGTGCAGACAGATGAAAAAGCTGTTGCTGAGATGGACAGGATGTCGCTTCCGGAGCTTACGGGCTGAGATCGCCGGAGCTTCCAGGCAGATATGAGACAGATGATAGCTAGTCTACCCGATTTGAAAGACGAAGGTGATTCGTCCGATTTATGCGCCAGAGCAGGCCCAGTTGAATTGAAGATTTCCAGTGCGGAGAGTTTCACTCAGATCTAGAGCAGACCGATTTAAAGATGACCGCCAATGTATTGCCTTTCCTGGAGGATTGAGACGCTGTTCAACATACAGACGAATGAGCCAGTTGCTGCTGCAAATGATGAGATATCGCCCAGATGATTGGAGCTACTGCAGCATGAGTATATACTTAGAGATATGATGGAAGGTTGCTAGTCACCGAGGATGAATGACTAGGACATGTGATTCGTTCGTTTACCGATGCGAGGTCATCAGATAGGTTGCTTCCAGCTAGAGACGACTTCGCGCGGAGACGTTGAGAGTCGATAGAGACGATCGGATGTTAGGAGCCCATTTTCCAAGTTTAAAGTATTCGGAAAAACATGCAGGCAATTCTATGGACCCTCTAGAAGAATGAAACCCTAACTCGACATAATGACCGTGTGAAAGCCTTTGAACCTTAGGGTTTGCGGCAGTTCTGCGGCGCCATTAGTGAGGCTTGGGTTTGCCCTTCTGCGGCTGGATCATTGATACTGTGGTATGTACTCCATGCTGTTAACTGTACCCAAGATGTTGAGCTCTTGGGGGATTATAAGGTTTTGACGAATCGATCGAATGGTTCGACTTCCTTCGGATGCTAGGTGGTGAGATGCAGTTCTTGGGAGACTCCAGATACGAGGATAGCCGTTGGAGCGCCGTCCGTGCAGCCACGATGAGACGAGTCCGAAGCAGCTGACATTGAAGCAGAGTGAAGTAAGGAGTTCGCAAGTGATTTCGATGAGATGACGTCCCACTCCGCTGACATCAGAGATGCTATACGCACGCAGAAGCGTTGTATATAGATATATCTCCCAGAAAGAGGCGCGATAAGTATGCAGCCGTTCCGGAATAAGAATTAGCTCCAGCAATGGATGATGACTTCCGGGCAATCCGGCAGGAATGAGATTTGAGAGAGAGACCTCGACAGGACCTTTCTGGAATACGATACGAGAAGACCTAGACCCAGGAGTGGTCATATTGTGCAGACCCAGCAGGCTAGAGTTCGGCATCGTCGACAAGGTAGTTGACCAGGTTCGGATAAAGGACTTTACCCAGATGCGTTGCGAATTGATCAAGGAGGGACAAGTATTGAGTATTCCTCCGATGGTTGGGACGCGTTCCCGAGGACCTGTTCGGCCAGACATCTTCTATAGAATGATGAAGCTACAGAGTACGCGCTTTCGAGTCCGTGCGAGAGACTTCGGATTTACCATGGCCGAGAATCGTGCAGTGCGTAGATAGCATGGCGTGACGTCATAGTGGACGACGATAGAGACAAGTGGAACCAGAGGTTCGTGCGAGACGCCGACGAGCTGTCATTACTTCCCGTCGAGACTAGAGACCTGATATGCTTACAGAGGCGTTGGGATGCGACCAATTTCCGAGAAAATGTTGTGCTGAGGACACAGATGTCCATCGAGTGAGAAGAGATTATGTAAGAGAGCCAGCCTCCGTACAGTTCGGCATAGGCAAGATCGGAGGAGACCTTGAGCAGGATTCCTTCCAGGACATTGCTGCAATGATGTTTGCACCCAGGATCAGATGTGTGATGTGCATTCAAAGAGCCAGAGGCCGACGCCAGTGACATGATGCTTTACGAGTGGTCGTGAGGATTGACCGAGAGATGACCAGATAAGTGCCAGAACGGAATCGTCCCCGTTAGCACACCTGACAGGGCCGATGAGCTGATCGATTGTGAGATTGGTAATCCACAGAGAAGATAAGGACCCAGAGACAGAGGACGCCAGACCGTGAGTGAGGGACAAGTAGATATCTTGCACTGCTAGCATTGGATGCACTGATACCTTCTCGACTTTGAAGGAGAGACTACCGACGACGGTATTGACTATTGGTGATTTTGTGATTCGATTATCACGTATCCGACAACTTGGATTTTGACTGATTGTTCTTGTAATTGGGGGTTTAAATTTAAATTCGGGGACCGAATTTATTTAAGGGGGGTAGATTGTAACATTTCGAAATAATAAAAATATTATTTTTGGGAAATTAATAATTTAATATTATTTTATTGAATATTTTAATAATTCGATATAATTAAATACAAATAAATGGGGGGAAAATTATGGAAAATTCTAAAATAGGGTAAATTAGAGAATTATGCCATTTCTATGTTTAATTGATTAGTTATATGCTAATTTAGTGCTAATCGCGATTAAAAATCGCTAATCGGTTTTTCTAGCTTTTTGTGCAAACCATGCACATATCATTTTTATCACACTTGTGCATTTTCTTGCCATGGTTCACTTTGGGTTTACTATTCTTGGGAGAAGGATTTTGAGAGAAAAAGAAAATAAAAGAAATGGGAAAGGATTATAATATTGGGTATGGGCAAGAGAGAATGAGAGGGTGAGATGTGTTGACCAAGACTTGGCCATTATCTTCATTCCTCATTCATTTTCCCTCCCTCTCCTTCAAGTTGCTGCTGCTGCTCCTGCTTCCTTCCCCTTCCTCCAACTTCAATGCCCCATTTCACCTCAAAAACAACTCCAAAACCCAATCTCCATTTCATTAAAAGTGTGCACAAGCTCAAGATCTACACATTGGACTAGAGAAGCAAGGATTTTGGCCACTAGGGGCAACTCAAGAAAATTCTTGAGTTTCCAAATGAGGTATTTTTCTGGACTATTAGCTTAGTTTTAGTATTACTTATACCCCATGTTTAGTTTAGAACCGATATTGTTTGATTTTGTGGACTTAAAGAAAACCTAGTTAGGGTTTGAGGAAATTATGAGTTGTAATATGAAATTGAGTTCAGTAGAGACTACACCAACACCCTAGTGCATGAATTGGGACCCTAACCTGAGAGTTGAAACCCGGAATACGGATTTAGAAACCGATATCGGAGAAATTGTAAAATCTGTAAAGGTTATTTGGGATCTGCTATCAACCCGAGACTCTGAAAATTATATTGAATGGACAGTGACATGTGCAGGCACCCAGGAAGCTAACCCCAGAGCCCTAGCTCCCACTTCCTTTTCCAGGCCGCAGATTTAATCTGTTTGGCCGCAATTTGCAGCCCGGGTCCCACCATTTTGTCTCGTGTTTGTTCTGTAGCTCCTACATGTATATTTTAGACCCATGGTATGTATAGATTTGTCTAGTGTGACCTAGGGTGAAATCTGCAGCCTATTTCCTTAGTTGCTGTTTTGGATTCGTGTTTCTGTATTCCGTATTATTAGTTCTGAAATTGTGTATTTTGTTTTACCTCGACTATTTGGCGTTTATACGACGATATCGAGGATTGATTGATGGTTTTGAAGGCGTGCCCATAGGTTCTAACCTATAGGCCCCGTTATCGTACCGCTTTGGGTTTCGTGTGCCGTGTTAGCTTTGATTTGGTTTTAATACGCAGATACGATACTTTGATGTGTAGGTACCCCATGAAGACTTCGGGATGACAAGCAAGCGCGTGGCGACTTCCACAAATAAAGACGCAAGGTGAGTAGATTATATCTACTGGGGGAAGTCGGGTGGATGGCGTATAGCACCCCCGCAGTCCGTAGTTGGTATACTATATATTATGCTTGATAGTACAGTGTGTCATGGATATTGTGTTAGGTGTAGTATGGATAGCTTAGGGTTAGATGTAAACTAGTATAGCTCATAGTCGCGAACCCTAGAATAGGTTTACACCCACACGCACACCCTTGCATATTCACTATACTTACACGGTGTTGATGATGATATTGGATGACTTTGGAGATGAGTCGATGATATTGGGCTTTGTGCCGCGAGATCGGTGATGTGATATGATTCGTATTTGGGATACGACATGTGATTCTTGCGGGCTTGGGATGTGTGTTTACCCCGCATTCATACTTTGTAGATGGTATCTGTTGTACTAGACTTAGATCAGTACCTAGAGTATGTGAGATGATGATAGTGATACTCGATATTTGTTGAGAGGAATATGATATTGACCGTACCCAGTTACTGGGATGCCGTACGATGACTTACCGTACGAGCCTATATTGATGATTGATCCGCACTCATGACATGAGGATTGGCATATGATATACTGTATAGTACGCGATACTATTGAGGCGGGATCACCGACTATTATATATATATCGACTCAGACTTAGGTGGTCTCCTTACCCCTCCTGATTGACTTGATACTTAGATCTGTAGTTTGCATAGTAGATGTTAGACTAGACCCGAGTCATTCTTATTTCAAAGGGCATAAGTGCATGACATATACATATGGGTGTAGATTCTTTACTGTTACGTTGATTATTCAATTTCCGCATATTCCAGCTACTCACATTGCCTTGAATATGTTTACTGCTATATTACTATCATGTTGCTAGGACACTAGCACCATTATCGATGATGCGTATGTTCCACGTACACTTGCTTGCCGGCTCACACACTTCTTCATCGATAATTGCCATGTCACTACACAGTGGCATTATTGCATCAGGATATGACCTTGTATGTGCATACTATTAATTCCATGTTGCATGATATACTGTTATACTTGCATTTCATTTAGATGACACATACCCATACATGTACACATATATTGATATCTTCATACTTGCTTAGATTACGTATTGAGATATGTTGTTTCCATGTTAATTCTGAATTTGGGAAATCGTGGATATTTCAAAGAGAATAGTTAATTTTTTAAAAACCCGGTTTCCCTTGATATGATATTTCGGTGCGTCCACCATGTGTTTTCTCGGTGCTAGAGTGATATATGTGAACCCGAATCGTGGAGTTGGATGAGGCCGATTACGGGTACATGGTGGACCCGGTATGGTACCCCGGGGCGAGAACGGTTTCGCTGTGTTATAGACGGTGAGCCTGGGAGAGGAACTACTACATACCGGTGATTGGTTGGACCTGGCAGTTATCCGGAGGATACTGACCAGAGTCGATGGATGGATATGGGCGTACTGCCGAGGCCGAGGGCCGATTCCGCAGACATAGCCCGTGGGCTGATCCGGACTGACGGAGCCCGATAGATGAGGATTTACGTGTCGATGCTAGGCACGGGTTTCATGATGTTTTCCATGATTATATTATATCCTCACATTTACATGTATGATGCTTATTATCATTGGGTGACGGGTGGACAGTGATTACATGCAGACATTGATTACATACAGACATTGATTACATACAGACTTGACTATATTGATCACACTTCATTTGTATATATAACAGGGCACGAGGGCGCTGTTATATATACCCTTACACCAATATTAGTGGAATAGGAAGCTAATATATGTGTATTGATATCCATTGATACTTCATCATGTTTACTTCATGCAGACATACCTTACATTGTGACATGTTATTATCTGAGGCACTGGCACGAGTACATGGCACTACCTATATGATTAGATGTTACACTGCCACATTTTCATGCTTCAGACTTATTCTTGAGGGTTATACTATATACTGATCGTATTGACCTAGGATTATGTCTTGCTTTCGATTTCTGCATGTAGATATTTTCTATTCACGAGTTGGCAACTCACCCCCGTTGTGCCACAGTTCTTGCAGGGTTTTTCCGTACAGGTTCCATAGCGGCGTTTCTGGCACACTGCTTTCCTTTGCGGGTGTTTTGCTTGGTAGGTGGGTTCTTTGTATCAGGACCGCCGTTGTACATGTATTATTCATTGTATCTAGAAATTCCATCAACCAAAAACTTGTATATTGTTTCAGACTCAGACACTAGTGATGTATTATTTCGACCTTAGAGTCGCGCTCAGTAGTGTAACAGTTTCATGCTTATCTGGGTTTCTTTTGAACTTTGATCCTCGCCATTCGGCGTTGTATAGTTTATTGCTTGTTGCTTATTTATCCTTAAAATGGTTTTAGATTTATGGGCTTTTGGCTTACTTGGATCAGATGGAGTCCTTTAGACTTCATATGGTTCAAGGGCCAGTCACGTGCTCTTTCGTGTCGTGACATTTTCCAACGCTTTCGCGAAGTTCCTTAATTAAGTAACCTCTTTTCCCTGTGGACGTAGCCCCGCTAACACCTTTCTAGACACCTACTTGGTTTGTAGCATTGATCGTTAAGTGAGAAAGTTCCCGAGGAGTAACATATACTCACAGTAGGATCGGGATCCAAATATCATCGTGTAACAAAACTGAAGGAATCCTACCAGAATCATCACACTCCAAATGGTATGCAGCGCTAGCAAGTTTCAGTACTTTTGAAACTCCCGATGTGGATTTTTTCCCCATGCTCTTATGACCTTGACGAAGGTCAACAAATCATAAATCACATGTCAAGTTCTACCCGTCATTGTCTAGGTTAATTTGAACCCACCCGTACATACCCTTGACGAAGGTCAACAAGGTAATACGACTGTCCCAAACTAACGCATCTATCTATGCTACATATAAACACCCAATAGCTACCAATCACTATGCTTTGCCGAAGGTCAAGAAACATAGCTTGAAAACTATTGGATATTCATACGAAATGACGGAGGGCTACGAATGGTTTTGGCGAAACCGTGAACGTAGTGAACTTGATATAATCGATGGAACGAGATAGCTTTTAAAAGGAGTGGTTCAAGCTCCGCGTTTAAAAAGCTGGTTTTTGTAAAAGAACCGAGTGGTTTTGAAAGTGTTCCAACGACTTTTACTTGGTCTATTTTTCTTGCATTAGTTCTTTTAATGCGTCCCATCATTTAATCCTACCATTGCAGAAAACAACCAAAATATGACGTACGCTTATGCCATTCGCATTCGCCACGGGGCCCCGTCATCACCCGTCAGGTTACTTAACTAACGACATGTTAGTTATATGTATGCCCTAGAGGCCATTACTGTACATAGGATGTATATTGTAGTGGATGCTGGGACGTATATAGGAAGGCTTTCTTGCTCGACATGATAGTTTGCTATCTGGTTACTCTTTACCTTAACGTGTACACTGATTGTCTCTCTGTTACATGTTGGTAAAGCCCTTAGGATGTGTACTTGACTACCTAGACTATGATGCGGATCATACTAGTGGGGACATGGTAGTCCATAAGTACATCCTTCAAAGTCCCTAGTCGTGGGTATATCGAGACGGGGCATCGATATACCAGAGTAGACTAGCGTGTACCTTCTCGACCCATACAGATGGGAGATGGATGATCCCATATCCATTGGTGTTTGACATCAGATATGATATACGGGTGCTCAGTAGAGACTGGGTACACTGGACGGACTCGCCGAGAACTCCCAGATGGTATTATACCTCACGTCAGATGGCAGTTCTCTGGTGACACTGGTACAGAGTAGTCTGTTGACCCAAGATCGTCATAGAGTCTTGTGTGGTTCCCACTGTGCTTTGATTTCCATCTTACCACATCCAAGAGGGCGTGCAAAACGGTGGTTTTTGGGTACAGTCCCGAGTCACATGGAGGCAATGAGCGATAGGAGGGGATTCGTCTCTCCCGGTATAGGGAGTTGATGTTGCGCTGTGTTCGATTGGCTATAACAGGAAATCCCTGGACAGGGTTGCTGAGATTTACTGGTAAGTGTTACCAGTAGTTTCTCGAATTGTTATAAACCTCACATCGACACGACTTATCGAGCTATTGGGGTTTGACGTTTACCACCCCTAGGCGAGATATGCGACATATCAGACGATCAGACCGGACTGTATGGTAGTGTTACTGGTTGCATTCACTGGAGTGTGAGCGGGCTTGCTCGTCGATCTTCAGATCGCTCAATACCCGGGTGGCCGTTACGTTTAGCAGACCGCTTGCGGCTTGTGGGTGTTTGATATGATCATCACCTGCTGCCGGCGTATTGAGGAGTCTTTAGAGTCCTACATAGAGGTTTCCGGGCTCAAGCGAAACGAAATAGGAGCGCATATGAGATATGTGCGGGACCGAGAATAATGCGTGTATGTGATACCGTATTTCATTCTCGCGATCAATGTGTCGAATGGTTGTATGCGATATAACCTAGTTATCGATTCAAGCGTTGATTCGATAAGCCGATACATTGTATACTAGTCGGTTGTGTGCGACATGACCGGATCATTGAATCAAGTGTTGATTTAATGATTTAATGCATATTTATATATTTGATATATTACTTTGCATTAACTAGTATCGGTTCACTTTAAATGGATTTTCTCACTCGGATGTGCGCATTGCATATGCGATATGATTTTGTGCACTTGCTTGTATCATGTTTGATGATACATGCCTTTTGGTTAAGTGTAAAGAATTAAACCTTGGTTAATGAAATGGTTAGGGTTTACTATTTCCTTATTCATTTATTCATTTATTTATTCTTTTGGAAATAGAAAAGCAAATGAGAAAATGGTGGCTTGTTTTGTTCATGAAGCTTCATGAAGACTTTGACCAAGTGACCATTTTGTCTCTTGCTTAACCCTAACCATCCCATTAACCATGATTTATTCTCTACACTTGACCATGGTTTGGTCATGATAAGTATTCTTTTAATTTTCTTTTTGGAATTAACTTAATATAACTTTATCTTCTTCTTCTTCTTCATCTTCAAAGAAGAAAGCTTTCTTCATCAATGGTGGATTGATGAAACAAGTGAGAAATCCAATTCTAAAGTCTACCCACTTCCTATTTCTTCATCCCCTACCTCTTGCCAAGTAGTAGAGTGTGTTTTCTTCACAAGTTTCATGACTTAGTGAAGTGAGAGCTTGATCTTGCGATGCTTCGACGTAGGTCATCTTCGGCATGGACATCAACGACCTAGCTCGCCATTTCTCCGATGAAGCCGACGCAAGAGCCCGGATTTCGTTTTGGACAGCGAGGACACTTCATCATGGAGCTATGGAGGTGGAGAACCGGATCTACAAAGGTTGTATTTCCGTTATTCTTAGTTAAGTAGTTAACTAGTTGCTTTTTCACCTAGAAATCTAGCCAACGATCCGTATTAGGGTTTCTCGGCACCCCGTATTTTTGAAATTGGCATGGTTGATGCCTTGTGAGACCTTACTAGAGTGCCTAGGAACCCTACACGACAGAGCGGGGGCTGGGCTAGCGCGGCTGAAAAACATAAGCAACGCCTAAATAGATATCATATATAGATATATAGCAATGATAGCCATTACAGATCACAGATGAACACTTTGGATATACTATGAATCCGCGTTTCGTTCGAGCCTGCAAAGAAAAGCGGATTACACGGTCGCGATGAATAGCCAAACCCCACCCTAGACCCCTACGGGTGCGGCAAACTACCCGCCAAGTACCCGAAGCGAAGCAACCTCCCTCAACACCGTGAGTAGGCCACTCGGCACTCCGAGATACCCGATAGTTTGTGCATCACCTTGGGTCTATCCTAGGAGCAAAAACAGTAAAAAGAAATTATACAATGACGGCTACAACCCCGACCCGGTTGTGCGGCCAAACAAATAATATTAGATCAATTTACAAATTTTACAATGAATGAAAGAAAAAGAAACTCTCATCTCACACCCATCCCCGGCTATTCATCCGCGACAATCCACCGAGTTCATATACACAAACCATCAACATTTCAGATCACAGATATGTATAACCCCCACTAATCGACGTATAGCGATTAGCGGACGTTCAATACATATATCACATCACACAAAATATGCATTAGCCAAAGTCTACGGAATATCGATCAAAATACGGATTTTTAACCACCCCAAAAGTCAATTTGCTCTCTGGAAAATCTGGGTAGAAAAAACATGTATTAAAAATCCCAAAACAGCCAAACTAAAACACTGCACAAAATCCGATCCACTGCCGAGTCAAATCGGCCGCGGAACCGTGGCAATGAGCATGTTATTGCCGCGGAACCGCGGTCGTTTGATCGAGTCACTGGATCGTTTTTCTGCAGTGTTTTTACAAAACCCTGAGATGATTTTTCATATATTTTAAATCACTTTTTGAGCAGTATGAAAATCGACAGAAACTTGAGGTTTTGCGGACGTGTTTTGCGACTTTTTTCCGATCGATATTCTAAACACTTTTCTAACTTACTAGTTTATGTTTAGCTAGGCTCTGATACCACTGTAAGTCCACGTTGGTCATCCCGGTTCTTACGGGGAGGCGGAAACGACGAAAAACAATGATTTGGCGCAAGGCAACATGGACTTAAAGCATGGATCTTTGCTAAACAAGAAACTAGTAAACAACTAGAGACTTTAACTACTATGCTGTAGAAAGTATACCTCACGAAACCGGTCCTTCGGGTCTTCATTCCGCTGTCCCTCTCGTCCATCCAAGCTCCAAGTGTCGATCCGGACCTTGGGCACCTCCGCGGCCTTCTTGAGTCGAAGACGATCCACCCGAGAGTTGTACACCGAGCTCCACCTCGAGCCGAGGCAACTAGGGCGACGAGATCGCTAATCTAAAAGCCCTAGGTTGTGTAGAAGTGGTAGAGGGATGGTTTTGTCAAGTGGAATCCTTTTTCTCTCAACACATGAGATCAAAGGAAGAATCAAGAGGAGGAAGAAGGAGGAGCAACCATGGAACTCTTTCTCATTTCTTTTCTAAGAGAGAGAATGAGAATGAAGAAATGAAAAAGTTTTTTTTAAGAGAAAAACAACCATGGTTGCAATAAAACTCAAATATCATCATTACTAATCTTATAATGATAAAGTTGATGGCACTAATGACATGACCATTTTCATAACTCAAGAAAGAAATAAAAAGAAATCCAAAAAAACTCTAGACCTCTCATGAAGGTCAAAAGTCCACTTTAGTCAAACGGTCAACAAAGTCAAGTGTGGTCAAAGAAGGTCAAATGGTCAAAACAATTAGCCATCATATAATTATCCCTAATAGGATTAGTAAAAAATGTTTCCGACTCATAATGGTTTTGAACGAACAAATTTCCAAAACCCTAATGAGCCTGCCACATAATGGTTTTGGCCGAACCAACGGCCAAAACCCTAATGTGGCACCTCCTCCATCATCACTCCTCAAAACTGTGCATACACAGCCGCATCCGCATTCCGTAGAATGCGAATGCACTGAAGACAAAATCAATCCATCCGTGCAATACTAGGATCCGGCTTAAACCAAAGCCCACTAGTATTGCCTGCCCGAATAACATACGCACACAAGTGTACGCAAGTGATCGCAGGCCTGCCGTAAAACCATACGGCCTCTACACGTTTCGCTCAGTGCAGGGAAACTCTCTGTGTGGGACTCTAAAGACTCGACACTACACTGGCAGTGGGTTTAACCACAGACCGCAAGCGGCACTAGCTGTACGTAAGGGTCCCCAGGTAGATGTCGATAAGAAGGCCGATGAGATAAACCCATCCGAACTCCTACTAAGCCTGTATTTGACAATCTCCGTACAGTCCGGTCTGTTAGTCTGATACATCGCATGGCGGGCCTAGGGGGCGGTGAACGTCAGTCCCCTAATAGCGGTACAAGTCGTGTCGGAGTGTAGCCCAGAACACCCTGAGATAACACTGGAAACCTAGCAGTATATCTCGCTTTCCCGGGCCAGGGACTACTTGTGTAATGGCTCTCCTAGACACAGCGCGATGTCAACCCCCAATACCGGGAGAGACGAATCCTGTCTAACCGTCACTGCCTCCAAGTGCTACGGGACTGCACCCAACTACTACCTGTTTGCACGACTCCTTTGAGCCGTGGTAGGGTAGCAATCTAAGTACAGTGGGAACACACTTGAGGCGAAGTGACAGTGTCAAGTCGCCGGACTAAGCTGTACTCATGTCACCTGGGAACTGATAACTGACGATAAGTATAATACCAACCAACAGTTCCCGACGAGTCCTGTCCAGTATACTCGTAACCTAACGAGCACCCGCATACTATCTCAAGTACGACGTACTAACGGCTGTGGGACAGACCGTCTCCCCCGCTGGGATGAGAAGCGCATACGCTAGTCTACTCTGGAGTATCGATGCCCTGTCTCGATAGTCCTACGATTAGGGACCTGTATAAGGTTGTGCTTATGGATTACCCAGCCCCCACGAGTGTGAGCGCCACACAACGCTGGTAATCAAGCAAAGATCCTAAGGGCTCTACTAATATGTATATAAGCGATATGCTAAAAGAAACACATGCACATATTGAAGTAGAGACAAACCAAATAGCATACTACCATTTTGAGAAAGATTGTCTATACAACTGTGAATATCCCAAGCTTCCATTATGTAATATACAATCTAGTATGATACAGTAATGGCCTCTAGGGAATATACACTAACACAAAGAACTCCATGGGATATTGTTTCTATTACGCAGAGGAGCAAAAGGTCTCTGTTTCTCAACATGCCCGCTTCTTGGAAACTGAATTTTTGGAAAATCAGAAGAGTGGGAGCGCAATAGAACTGGAAGAAATTCCAGAGCCACAAGCTATTACTGAAACCTTGGAAGAACCAGAAGGTTCAGGAGAACAGGACATCCCGACGCCACTCCGCAGGAGTAGTAGACCGTCTCATCCGCCTGAGAGATACTACGGTTTTCTCATAGATGGGGATAGAGAGGATTGTGTCATTGATGAAGATGAACCTACTAGCTTCCAGCAAGCCATTCAGAGCGGTGACTCGGTAAAATGGCTGGATGCAATGCGGACCGAAATGGAGTCCACGTACACTAACAAAGTATGGACTTTGGACGTTGCTCCAGATGGGGTAAAACCCGTAGGATGCAAATGGATCTTCGAAAAGAAGATTGGTGTAGATAGACAGGTTGAAACATACAAAGCTAGACTGGTTGCAAAGGGTTTCCGTCAAAGACCTGGTTTGGACTATGACGAAACCTTTTCTCCAGTAGCTATGCTTAAATCCATTCGGGTCCTTCTTGCTATTTCTGCCTTCCACGATTATGAAATCTGGCAGATGGATGTAAAGACGGCCTTTCTAAATGGCAATTTGGAAGAGAGCGTCTATATGGATCAGCCGGAGGGATTCATTCAGAGTGGGAGCAGCGGTAAAGTATGCAAGCTGCTTAAGTCCATTTATGGACTAAAGCAGGCATCACGGAGTTGGAACATCTGTTTTGATGATGCTGTCAAAGAATTTGACTTTATCAAAAATCCAGATGAACCATGCATATACAGTAAGATTGTAGGGAGAACTGTAGTATTCCTCGTCTTGTACGTGGATGACATTCTCCTAATAGGAAATGATATTCCTATGTTACAATCAGTCAAAAGATTCTTGTCACATAAATTCTCCATGAAAGACCTGGGTGATGCCACCTACATTCTGGGAATCCGGATTTATCGTGATAGATCAAAAAGGATGTTAGGACTTTCACAGTCCAGGTACATAGACACCATAGTGAAGAGATTCAGTATGGATGATTCTAAGCGCGGTAATCTACCGGCTTGTCACGGAATCACCCTCTCCAAAGAGATGTCTCCCAAGACTGATTTGGAAAGGTATCGCATGTCAATTATACCCTACGCTCCTGCGGTAGGCTCTATAATGTATGCGATGTTATGTACCAGACCAGATGTAGCATACGCGTTGAGCGTTGTAAGCAGGTATCAGGCAAACCCAGGGGAGAATCACTGGAGAGCAGTAAAGAACATTCTCAAGTACCTGAGGAGGACTAAGGAGATGTTCTTGGTATATGGCGGAAAAGAACTCCAGATGGAGGCCTTTGCCGACTCCGGCTTCCAGAGTGACAAAGATGACTCCAAATCCCTGTCGGGTTATGTCTTTACCCTCAATGGAGGGGCGGTCTGTTGGAAGAGTTCCAAACAGGAGACCGTTGCTGACTCAACGATGGAAGCAGAGTACATAGCTGCTTGCGATGCCGCAGAAGAAGCAGTCTGGATGAAGAAGTTCCTCACAGAACTTCAGGTGGTTCCTACCAGTGTTGGTCCAATACCTCTATATTGTGACAACAACGGCGCTATAGCTTTAGCGAAGGAACCCAGGTCCCATCAGAAGTCCAGACACATCTTAAGACGGTATGACCTGATCAGGGAGATCGTAGATCGCCGGGAGATCGAGGTGAAGAGAGTAGAGACAGAGAATAACATTGCTGATCCATTCAAAAAGGCCCTTCCTCAGACACAGTTCGAGAGGCTATTCGAGATGATAGGTCTACGATATGCCAGCTCGTGGCCCTAGAGCAAGTGGGAGATTGTTAGTGTATATGCCCTAGGGGCCATTATTGTATCATACTAGGTTGTATATTACTTAATAGAAGCTTGGGATATTCACAGTTGTATATATAACAGTCTTGCTAAAAATGGTAGTATGATACTTGGTTTGAGTCTACTTTAATATATGCATATGTTTCTTGTAACGTATCACTTATACATATTAGTAGAGCCCATAGGATCTTTGCTTGATTACCAGCGTTGTGATGGCAATCACACTAGTGGGGGCTGGGTAGTCTGTAAGCAACATCCTATACAGGTCCCTGGTCGTTGGATTATCGAGATCGGGCATCGATATTCCGGAGTAGACTAAGTGTGTACGCTTCTCATCCCAGTTGGGGAGATGGTCTGTCCCACAGCCATCAGTACGTCGTACTAGAGATAGTATACAGGTGCTCGTTAGGTTACGGGTACACCGGATAGGACTAGCCGTGGAACTGATTGGTTAGTATTATACCCATCGTCAGTTAACAGTTTCCAGGTGACATGAGTACAGCATAGTCCGCAGACTTGACACTGCTACTTCGCCTCGAGTGTGTCCCACTGTTCTTAGATTTCTACCCTACCACGGCTCAAAGGAGTCGTGCAAACAGGTAGCAGTTGGGTGCAGTCCCGAGCACTTGGAGGCAGCGGCGGTTAGATAGGATTCGTCTCTTGCAGTATAGGGAGTTGATATCGCGCTGTGTCAGAGAGCCATTACGCAAAGTCCTTGGCCAGGGCAAGCGAGATATACTAGTAAGTTCCAGTAGCTTCTCAGGGTGTAATGGGCTTCGCTCCGACACGACTTATACAGCTATTAGGGGACTGACGCTTGCCGCGCCCTGGGCTTGATATGCGATAGTCTTAGACGAACAGACCGGACTGTACGGAGATTGTCACATCAGGCTCAGTAGGGGTTCGGATGATTTTCCTCATCGGCCTTCTTATCGACATCTACCTGGGGACCGTTACGTACAGCTGGTGCCGCTTGCGGTCTGTGGTTAAACCCACTGCCAGCGTAGTGTCGAGTCTTTAGAGTCCCACATAGAGAGTTTCCCTGCTCCAGGAGAAACGATATAGAGGTCGTATAGTTTTTACGACAAGGGTTCGGATGCGTACGTGTGTTTACGCACGTACGACTTTTCGGACAGTTTTTACTAGCCGGCTTTGGTTTAAGCCAGATTCTAGTATCGGGTTATTGGATTTATACATTCTAAAGTTTTTCCGTGTTTTAACGGATTGGAGGGGCGTTCTCGTAATTTGTCGGGAAGGTTCTAGAAGAGTGGTGACTAAGGGGTTAAGGTAGCATGAGCATTAATTGCTTAATGACTCATTTGTGTGATTCATGCTTTGTATTAAATGATTCATTAATGAGTTAGTGAGTCATATGATGAATCACACTAGATGAATGAATCTAACCATGATGATAAATCATTTATATTATTTATTTGATTAATTGTTATGGTTGATATATTCATATGAGTTCATTATTCTTTTCATTATCATTCTCACCTTCTCTTTCCTCAAGCTCACTCTCTCTTCAAACCCTAACCCTAACCTCTAATGTGTTGAGATCAAGGGTTAGCTAGACTAATACATCCATAACCTCACTCTATATCCCCTAGGTACCTTAGATTAGCACTTTAAGCAACCTAGTTATCTCAAGTTTGAGATTAAGCTTGGCGTAGGAGCTTTCGGGTGGATCGTCTTTGATTTGAGGAGGCTGTTGAGATGCCGATGTTCCAAGGAGCCTACGAGGAGTAGAGGACCGCGATGAAGACCCGAAGGACAAGTAACGTGAGGTATAACTTCGTATCCGTGTAGTTAAACCTCTAGTACTTTGTTAGCAATGGTTTAGATAACGATTCATGCGCTCAAGTCCGTGTTACGAAGCTTTGATAATTGTTTTTCATATATTCCGCCTCCCCGCAAGTTCGTGGGGTGCGTGACATGGACTTACAGATTCGTCTCTCCCGGTATTGGGGGTTGACATCGCGCTGTGTCTAGGAGAGCCATTACACGAGTAGTCCCTGGCTAGGGCAAGCGAGATATACTTGTAGGTTTCCAGTGTTATCTCAGGGTGTTCTGGGCTTCACTCTGACATGACTTGTACCGCTATTAGGGGACTGACGTTTACCGCCCCCTAGGCCCGCCATGCGATGTATCAGACCAACAGACTGGACTGTATAGAGATTGTCACATTCAGGCTCAGTAGGAGTTCAGATGGGTTTCACCTCGTCCGTCTTCTTGTGTACCACTTCAAAAAGATAAAATATTATTTTTGGGAATTTTTATAATTTAATATTATTTTATTGATTATTTTAATATTAAATTTATAATTAAATGCAAATAAATAGGAAAAATGTTAGAAAAATTATGGAAAATTCTAAAATAGGGTAAATTAGAGAATTATGACGTTTTTAAGTTTTTGTGATTAGTTTGACACTAATTTAGTACTAATCGCGATTAAAAATCGCTAATCGGATTTTTTGGCTTTTTGTGCAAAACTTGCACATATCACTTTTCCTACACTTGTGCATTTTCTACCATGTTACTTTGGGTTTACTATTCTTGTGAGAAGGGTTTTGGATTAAAGAGAAAGGGAAAAAGGAAAAGAAAAGAGAAAAGGAATAAAGAAAGAGGGTAGGTGAGAGAGAGAGGTGGACCATTGACCTTGAGACTTAGCCATTTTCTCCTCCTCATTTTCTCTCCCTCTCCTTTGGCTCTTGCTGCTGCTGCCTCTTCCTCATCTTCCTCCCCTCTTCAACTCCTCACTTCATCTCAAAAATCACTCCAAAACCCCAATCTCCTTTCATTAAAATTGTGCAAAATCCCTAGATCTACACATGGAGCTAAAGAAGCAAGGATTTTGGCCACTAGGGGCAACTCAAGAATTTTCTTGAGTTGCTAATGGAGGTACCCATGAAGACTTCGGGACGACAAGCAAATGCGTGGTGACGTCCGCAAATGATGATGCAAGGTGAGTAGATTATATCTACAGGGGGAAGTCGGGTGGATGGCGTATAGCACCCCCGCAGTCCGTAGATAGATTACTATGTAGTTTAACTGTGATAGTTAGGTGTATTATGGATAGTGTAGGGTTAGAAGTGACTAGTGTAGTTCATAGTCGCGAACCCTAGAATAGAATTACACCTACACGCACACCCTTGCATATTCCTTATACTTGCACTGTGTTTTGATGATATGGGATGACTTTGGAGATGAGTCGATGATGTGGGCTTGGTGCCGCGAGATTGGTGATTTGATATGATTCATATGTGGGATATGACTTGTGTTTCTTGCGGGCTTGGGATATGTGTTTACCCCCGCATGCATACTTCATTGATGGTATCGATTGGTGGTAAACATAGAGTAGTACCCCAGACTATTTGATCTGATGATAGTGATACCTGTTATGTGACGAGATAGTGAGATGTTGACCCCTACCTAGCTTTTGGAGATGCCGTACGATGATTTACCGTACGAGCCTATATTGATGATAGATCCGCATTCATAACTCGAGAATGTCCTAAGATATGTTCTTGAGGGGGGATCACCGACTATATATCTATATTTACCGACTCAGATTTAGGTGGTTTCAACACCTACCCCTCCTGATCGACCTGATACTTAGATGTAGTTTGCATAGTAGATACTTCACTGTGGTGTTGACTACTAGATTTCTGCATTTCCATGCTATTCGCATTGCTGGCATATGTTCATTGCTATATTATTATCTTGCTGTTAGGACACCAGCACCATTATCGATGTTGCGTATGTTCCACGTACACTATTTGCCGGCTCACACACTTCATCATCGATAATTGCCATGCCACTACACGGTAGTATTGTTGCAAGATTTCCGATATGATTACTTTTCTTTACATGTCGCATACATCATGGATTGATTGCATAGCACATCGCATTGGATTTACTTCTTGATGTTGGATTTTCATGTGATTTCTGGATTTGGGAACCGTGCCCTTTTTAAATAAGTAATCATTTAAAAACCCGGTTCCCCTTGATATGATATTTTGGGACGTCGCCCCGTGTTTTCTCGATGCTACAGGCATGTACTGAGAGAGGGCTGACCCGGAATGACGGATGCCCGATGGATTGATATAGGGCTGACCCGGAATGACGGATGCCCGATGGATTGATATAGGGCTGACCCGGAATGACGGATGCCCGATGTATTGAGAGAGGGATGACCCGGACTGACGGATTCCCGATATATACTTGATATAGGGCTGACCCGGACTGACGGATGCCCGATGTATTGAGAGAGGGATGACCCGGATTGACGGATTCCCGATATATACTTTGAGAGAGGGCAGACCCGGAATGACGGATGCCCGATACAGGACGATTTACGTGTCGATGCTAGGCACGGGTTTCATGATGTTTTTCCATGATTTTGTTTATATCCTCACATTGCATACATGATGCTTATTGTCATTGGGTGACGGGTGGACGGGTTCCACATATATACAGACATGGATCACATACAGACTGGATTTATACTGATCATACTTCATTTGTATATATAACAGGGTATGAGGGCGCTGTTATATATACCCTTACACCAATATTAGTGGTATGGGACGCTAATATATGTGTATTGATATCATTGATATTTCATCATATTTACTTCCTGCAGACATACCTTATATTGATGACATGTATTTACCTGAGTACCTGGCACTACATACATATTTAGATGTTACCTTGCCACCTTATCATACTTCAGATGTACTCTTATGGTTATATTACTGATCGTTGACTTAGGTTTATGTCTTGCATTCGGTTTCTGCTTGTAGATATTTCTATTCACGAGTTGGCAACTCACCCCCGTTGTGCCACAGTCCTTGCAGGTTCTGCCGTACAGGTTTCATTGCGGCATTTCTGGCACACTACTTTCTTGCGGGTGATTTGCTTTTGGTAGGTGGATTCTTTCGCATCAAGAACCACCATTGTATTTATTTTATTCATTGTATCTAGAATTTCCATCAACCAAAAACTTGTATATTGTTTCAGACCTAGATTTAGTGTTGTATTATCCGACCTTAGAGTCGCGCTTAGTAGTATTGCGGTTTTCTTGTTGCTTTTGAGCTTTCTTTTGGATTTGATCCTCGCCACTTGGCGTTGTATATTATTGTTGCATGTGTGGTTGTGACCGTCGATTGACGAAGAGCTAGCTCCCGCTTGGGGATGCCTTTATCATTGCATATATATTGTTATCCTTGTTGTACCCCATTCGGTGCCAGTTTTACAAAAGAAACTCTGCCGAAATTTTTAGAAAAGACATTATTGTTTTCAAAACGTACCTTTGGCTTAGTTATTTAAAAACCTTGATTTCAAACGTGTATTTCTTCACTTCTTTAAACCAGTTTCTTTACTTATTCTTAAAAATGGTTTTAGATTTCTGGGCTTTTGGCTTACTTGGATCAGATGGAGTCCTATAGACTTCATATGGTTCAAGGGCCAGTCACGTGCTCTTTCGGGTCATGACAAAGTTGGTATCAGAGCGCTAGGTTGACCTTGGTTCGAGTCTAAGTTTGACTATGTGGAGTCTAGGGCGTTTATATATATACGGAATTTAGGCTTGACCTTACGGAACTTAGACTTGGTCGAGGGGGTATTAGACCCGAACTTTCTTCGCGTAGGATGACCCTTGGTTGATGGAATAGGTGACTAAGGTATAGTGACGTAACGTTGGTATGTTCCGCGGCATACTTACGACACGCCACTCCGCTTAAGGAACCTTAGGATGTACATATTTTCGAGATCAGTGATTCTCTTTATATCCAGGATTATGCATCCCTTTGAGATTCCCGATTCTATTAGTTTCATGATCATACCTTCATTGATGTTGTTCCTTCTTATGATCATGTATCCACTCTGGATCTGTTGTTCTCTTCCTTACCATTGATGTGCTCTCTTTGATACTCGATTGAGGTTCCTGTCACCGTGTTTGAGCGCAGTTTGGGCTGCTGCTAGGGTTACGGTCAGGGCGAGCTCGTCTGGTACGAGGGCCGAACATTGTGTTTTCTGGTGACATGGGAACGTCTCGAGTTAGTATTGGTGATTGTGACCTCTAGTGGAGGCGAGTGCTTGGTTTTGCACCGGATGATCGGGCCATTGTTAGAGCTGCCAGTTGAGAGAGGACTGTTGATGTACGACATACCTCAGATATTGTGATGTCGCCTACCGTTTAGACAGATGGACCAGCTGTTGCTGAGATTGACAGGATGTCGCTTCCGAAGCTTACGACCTGAGATTGCCGTAGCTTTCAGGCAGATATGCGACAGATGATAGCTAGTCTACCCGATTTGAGAGACGAAGGTGATTCGTCCGATTTTGCGCCGGAGCGGGCCCAGTTGAGTTGAAGATTTCCAGTGTGGAGAGTCTTACTCAGATTTAGAGCAGACCGACTCAGAGATGACCGCCTATGTATTGCCTTTCCTGGAGGATTGAGGCGCTGTTCGGCGTACAGGCGAATGAGCCAGTTGCTGCTGCAAATGACGAGATATCGCCCAGATGATTGGAGCTACTGCGGCGTGAGCATATACTTAGAGAGATGATAGCGAGTCGCTAGTCACCTGAGGATGAATGACTAGGACATGTGGTTCGTTCGTTTACCGATGCGAGGTCATCAGATAGATTGTTTCCAGCTAGAGACGACTTCACGCAGGTTCGTTGAGAGTCGATAGAGACGATCGAATGTCAGGAGCCCATTTTCCAAGTTTAAAGTATACGGAAAGACATGCAGGTGATTCTATGGACCCTCTAGAAGAATGAAACCCTAACTCGACTTAATGACCGTGTGAAAGCCTTTGAACCTTCGGGTTTGCGGCGGTTCCTCGGCGCCATTAGTGAGGCTTGGGTTTGCCCTTCTACGGCTGGACCACCGACGCTGTGGCATGTACTCGATGCTATTAAACTGTACCCATGATGTGATCCCTTGGGGGATTATGAGGTTCTGATGAGTCGATCGGTTGGTTCGACATCTTTCGGATATCGTGATGGGACACTGCTTGGGAGACTCCAGATGCGAGCATAGCCGTCGGAGCGCAGTTCGTGCAGCCATGATGAGACGAGTCCGAATCAGTCGACATTGACGCAGAGTGAAGAAAAGAGTTCGCAAGATATTTCGACGAGATGACGTCCCACTCCGCCGACATCAGAGATGTGATACGCACCCAGAGGCGTTGTATATGGATATATCTTCCAGAAAGAAGCGCGATAAGTATGCAGCCGTTCCGGAACGAGAAATTGCTTCAGCAATGGATGATGACTTCCGGGCAATTCGGCAGGAATGAGATTTGAGAAAGGAACCTCGACAGGACCCTTCGGGAAAACGATACGAGAAGACCTAGACCAGGAGTGGTCGTATTGCGCACACCCAGCAGGACAGAGTTCGGCATTGTCGAGGAGGTAGTTGACCAGGTTCGGATAAAGGAAACTTACCCAGATGCGTTGCGAATTGATCAAGGACGGACGAGTGATGAGTATTCCTCCGATGGTTGGGACGTGTTCCCGAGGACCTGTTCGGCCTGACATCTTCTACAGAAAGATGAAGCTACAGAATACGCGATTTCGAGTCCGTGTGAGAGACTTCAGATTGACCGTGGCCGAGAACAGTGCAGTGCGTAGTAGCTTGGCGTGACGTCATAATGGACGACGATAGAGACTGGTGGAACAAGAGGTTCGTGTGAGGCACTGACGAGCTGTCATTATTTCCCATCGAGACGAGAGACCTGATATGCTTACATAGGCGTTGGGATGCGACCAATTTCCGAGAAAATGTGGTGCTGAGGACACAGATGTCCATTGAGCGAAAAGAGATTATGCAAGAGTACCAGCCTTCGTACAGTTCGGCTTAGGCATGATCGGAAGAGACCTTGAGCAGGATTCCTTCCAGGACATTGCTGCAATGATGTTTGCACCCAGGATCAGAGGTGTGACGTGCTTTCAGAGAGCCAGAGGCCGACGCCAGTGATATGCTGCCTTACGAGTGGTCGTGAGGATTGACCGAGGGGTGACCAGAGAAGTGCCAGAACGGAATTGTCCCCGTTAGCACGCCTGACAGGGCCGATGAGCCGATTAACCGCGAGATAGGAAATCCGCAAGGAAAATAAGGACCCAGAGTCAGAGGACGCCAGACCGTGAGCAAGAGGAAAGTAGACATCCTGCGCTGCTAGCAGTGGATGCACCGACTCCTTCTCGACCTTGAAGGAGGAACTACCGACGACGGTATTTATGATTTGTGATTTTGTGATTCGATTATCACGTATCCGTCATTTTGGATTTCGGTATTTTGGGCGTTCTGTTTGCATGATTTAGTTTTGATGACTGAGTTTCATGATATTGGTTTCATGCACCCACTGGATATTTATATATTTTGCGCAGAGTTAATACATTTGAGGTATTGATTGTGATTTCATGCCTACCGTATGTAGTGATTTGATTTGCACTTCCAGCGTAGTTTTCATGCACCCTTAGTGTTTTGATATACGATTTTGGTGCACGCCAGATGCACTAAATCGGGATTCTTCGTGCATGTCACATGCACCTGATTTTTTTTTTTTCTGTCAGGCACACACGTTGCTTACGACAGATGTTTCATGCACACCAGTTGCACCTAGATGTTGTTTTGTACACCTGTTTGACACATATATGGATTTTGATTCCTTGCGCACCAGACGCATAGGATATTCTTATATATGCATTTTGGGGATTGATTTCTAGTAGAGCAGTACATTTTTATGATATTCTCTATGTATTGATGTTTTCGGAGTCCCGACAAATTGGATTATTACTGAAATTGTTTTAAGTATTGGGGGTTTAAATTTAAATTCGGGGACCGAATTTCTTTAAGGGGGGTAGATTGTAACACTTCAAAAAGATAAAATATTATTTTTGGGAATTTTTATAACTTAATATTATTTTATTGATTATTTTAATATTAAATTTATAATTAAAACAAATAAATAGGAAAAATGTTAGAAAAATTATGGAAAATTCTAAAATAGGGTAAATTAGAGAATTATGACATTTTAAAGTTTTTTTGATTAGTTTGACACTAATTTAGTACCAATCGCGATTAAAAATCGCTAATCGGATTATTTGGCTTTTTGTGCAAAACTTGCACATATCACTTTTCCTACACTTGTGCATTTTCTACCATGTTACTTTGGGTTTACTATTCTTGTGAGAAGGGTTTTGGATTAAAGAGAAAGGGAAAAAGGAAAAGAAAAGAGAAAAGGAATAAAGAAAGAGGGTAGGTGAGAGAGAGAGGTGGACCATTGACCTTGAGACTTAGCCATTTTCTCCTCCTCATTTTCTCTCCCTCTCCTTTGGCTCTTGCTGCTGCTGCCTCTTCCTCATCTTCCTCCCCTCTTCAACTCCTCACTTCATCTCAAAAATCACTCCAAAACCCCAATCTCCTTTCATTAAAATTGTGCAAAATCCCTAGATCTACACATGGAGCTAAAGAAGCAAGGATTTTGGCCACTAAGGGCAACTCAAGAATCTTCTTGAGTTGCTAATGGAGGTACCCATGAAGACTTCGGGACGACAAGCAAATGCGTGGTGACGTCCGCAAATGATGATGCAAGGTGAGTAGATTATATCTACAGGGGGAAGTCGGGTGGATAGCGTATAGCACCCCCGCAGTCCGTAGATAGATTACTATGTAGTTTAACTGTGATAGTTAGGTGTATTATGGATAGTGTAGGGTTAGAAGTGACTAGTGTAGTTCATAGTCGCGAACCCTAGAATAGAATTACACCTACACGCACACCCTTGCATATTCCTTATACTTGCACTGTGTTTTGATGATATGGGATGACTTTGGAGATGAGTCGATGATGTGGGCTTGGTGCCGCGAGATTGGTGATTTGATATGATTCATATGTGGGATATGACTTGTGTTTCTTGCGGGCTTGGGATATGTGTTTACCCCCGCATGCATACTTCATTGATGGTATCGATTGGTGCTAGACATAGAGTAGTACCCCAGACTATTTGATCTGATGATAGTGATACCTATTATGTGACGAGATAGTGAGATGTTGACCCCTACCCAGCTTTTGGAGATGCCGTACGATGATTTACCGTACGAGCCGATATTGATGATAGATCCGCACTCATAACTCGAGGATGTCCTACGATATGTTCTTGAGGCGGGATCACCGACTATATATCTATATTTACCGACTCAGATTTAGGTGGTTCCCACACCTACCCTCCTGATCGACCTGATACTTAGATGTAGTTTGCATAGTAGATACTTCACTGTGGTGTTGACTACTAGATTTCTGCATTTCCATGCTATTCGCATTGCTGGCATATGTTCATTGCTATATTATTATCTTGCTGTTAGGACACCAGCACCATTATCGATGATGCGTATATTCCACATACACTATTTGCCGGCTCACACACTTCATCATCGATAATTGCCATGCCACTACACAGTAGTATTGTTGCATGATTTCCGATATGATTACTTTTCTTAACATGTCGCATACATCATAGATTGATTGCATAGCACATCGCATTGGATTTCCTTCTTGATGTTGGATTTTCATGTGATTTCTGGATTTGGGAACCGTGCCCTTATTAAATAAGTAATCATTTAAAAACCCGGTTCCTTTGATATGATATTTTGGGGCGTCGCCTCGTGTTTTCTCGGTGCTAGAGGCATGTACTGAGAGAGGGCTGACCCGGAATGACAGATGCCCGATGGATTGATATAGGGCTGACCCGGAATGACGGATGCCCGATGTATTGAGAGAGGGATGACCCGGACTGACGGATTCCCGATATATACTTGATATAGGGCTGACCCGGACTGACGGATGCCCGATGTATTGAGAGAGGGATGACCCGGATTGACGGATTCCCGATATATACTTTGAGAGAGGGCTGACCCGGAATGACGGATGCCCGATACAGGAGGATTTACGTGTCGATGCTAGGCACGGGTTTCATGATGTTTTTCCATGATTTTGTTTATATCCTCACATTGCATACATGATGCTTATTGTCATTGGGTGACGGGTGGACGGGTTCCACATATATACAGACATGGATCACATACAGACTGGATTTATACTGATCATACTTCATTTGTATATATAACAGGGTATGAGGGCGCTGTTATATATACCCTTACACCAATATTAGTGGTATGGGACGCTAATATATGTATTGATATCATTGATATTTCATCATATTTACTTCATGCAGACATACCTTATACTGATGACATGTATTTACCTGAGTACCTCGCATTACATACATATTTAGATGTTACCTTGCTACCTTATCATACTTCAGATGTACTCTTGTGGTTATATTACTGATCGTTGACTTAGGTTTATGTCTTGCATTCGGTTTCTGCTTGTAGATATTTCTATTCACTAGTTGGCAACTCACCCCCGTTGTGCCACAGTCCTTGCAGGTTCTGCCGTACAGGTTTCATTGCGGCATTTCTGGCACACTACTTTCTTGCGGGTGATTTGCTTTTGGTAGGTGGATTCTTTCGCATCAAGAACCACCATTGTATTTATTTTATTCATTGTATCTAGAATTTCCATCAACCAAAAACTTGTATATTGTTTCAGACCAAGATTTAGTGATGTATTATCCGACCTTAGAGTCGCTCTTAGTAGTATTGCGGTTTTCTTGTTGGTTTTGAGCTTTCTTTTGGATTTGATCCTCGCCACTTGGCGTTGTATATTATTGTTGCATGTGTGGTTGTGACCGTCGATTGACGAAGAGCTAGCTCCCGCTTGGGGATGCCTTTATCATTGCATATATATTGTTATCCTTGTTGTACCCCATTCGGGGCCAGTTTTACAAAAGAAACTCTGCCGAAATTTTTAGAAAAGACTTTATTGTTTTCAAAACGTACCTTCGGCTTAGTTATTTAAAAACCTTGATTTCAAACGTGTATTTCTTCACTTCTTTAAACCAGTTTCTTTACTTATTCTTAAAAATGGTTTTAGATTTCTGGGCTTTTGGCTTACTTGGATCAGATGGAGTCCTATAGACTTCATATGGTTCAAGGGCCAGTCACGTGCTCTTTCGGGTCGTGACATCTTGTCAGCATCTACCTGGGGACCGTTACGCACAGCTAGTGCCGCTTGCGGTCTGTGGTTAAACCCACTGCCAGCGTAGTGTCGAGTCTTTAGAGTCCCACACAGAAAGCTATTCGCCTTTAGGCAAAAAGAGTAGAGATCGCATGGTTTTGCGATAGGGTTCGGTCACATCCGTGCACTTGTGCACGTTTGGTGTCCGGACAGTTAACACTAGCGGGCTTTGGTTTAAGCCAGATCCTAGTGTACATTTTGGGATTGGTTTTATCTCGTTTGTATTCGTGTTCCTCGGAACGCGGATGCGGGTGTGTATGCACAGTTGACAGAGAGACAGAGGCAAAGGATTCTCATTGGGGTTGTTGACTGTTGACTGTTGACTGTTGACTTTTGACTAAACGCTAATGAGAATAAAATATATGATTAACAATAATATTGATTAAGTATTATATTGACATGGTTGTTGAGGGGTTGACTTTGTTGACTTGTTGACTTTGTTGACCGGTAGACTAGGTTGGACTAGTTGACCATCATCATGACAATGGCTATCATTTCATGGCAAAGAATTTTGCTTGCTTGTTTATTTATGCAAAATGAGTGCATGAAATGATATAACGATTTTGACTTAAACCATCACACAATATTTGATTACTATTTTTGTTATGATGGTTTTGGATTATGAGAGCTAGCATAGCAAAAGGGTTACTCATTCTCTCTCTTGCCATCACTTGCTCAAGCTCTCCCTCTTCCTCTTGCTCTCTCTAGCTAAAGGCAAACCATTCTCATATGTTGAGACTTATTGCCTTAGAGATAAAAACACACCAAAACAATCCTCTACTCATTCTAGTTCACAAGGCCTAGCAAGCCAAGTGTTCTAGTTTCTTCAAAGTTCGAAGAAGAAGCCAAAAGTAGAAGCTTTCGGGTGGATCCATCTTCGGCGCAAGGAGACGACGAGGTGAGGCCGATCCGTACACCGGGAGGAGTCAAAGACGAAGGAGTTCAAGAAAGGTATAGCCCCCTAACCGAGTAGGCAAATCTCTAGTTAGGTTGTTAGTTAGTTTTTTAACAAAGATCCGTATTTGTAGTCCATGTTACCACCCTCTTGAAAATCGTTTTTCACCACTTCCGCAACCCCGTAAGTACCGGGGAAGGGTAGTATGGACTTACAATTACAACCTTTGTAGTCCGCTCCTTGCATAATTGACATGTCACTACATAGTAGAATTGTTGCATCATGAAATGACTCTTTGCATAATTTACTTTCTATAGTTACATATACACCTTTATACGATGTTGCATTCGACTTTGGAGAAATGGGGAACCGCAGGATATATTTTTAAAACTGGATTCATTTAAAAGAGCAGTTTTCCCTTGATATGTGCATAATATTGTTCCATGTTGCATTATATACGGATATGCTTACATTTCTGTTATATGTCGCATACATCATGCTTTACGATTATACGCATTGAGATATGTTGTTTTCATGAGATTTCTGGATTTGAGAATCGTGGTTTTATTTCAAAAGAATGTATGTATTGTTTTAAAAACCCGGGTTATCTTGATATGATATTTCAGTGCGTCCGCCATGTGTTTTCTCGGTTCTGAGAGTGGCATGTGAAACCCGATTCGATGAGCGGTAGGCACGTCTGCCGGTACATGGTGGACCCGGTGAGGTCCCCCGGGGCAAGAAGACTCGTATTTGTTAGACGGTGAGCCTGGCAGAGGGACCATTACCTACCGGCGATAGTATGTGAACTCGGCGGTTATCCGGAGGATACCGACCGGAGTTATGAATTGGATATCGGCCGACCCGTTCTGCAGGAGCCCGCGGGCCGATCCCGCAAACGGAGTCGAGATATGAGGATTTACGTGTCGATGTTGGACATGGGTTTCATGATGTTTCGAGTGTCGATACTGGGTACTCAGGTTCCATAGTTTTGATGTGTCGCAAGGGAAACACGTTGATTTATATCCTCATACTTTCATGCATATGCTTCTTTGATATTTACATGCATGATATTGTTGGATGATATCCGCATGCGGATAGGCATTTAGTATACTGTTGGCACATATTTACATATACGGTCACCCTAGATATCATAGTATTACCTTCATGATATAGTTGACATAGGAATCGTTGTTTATTTGATTTCTACTTGTTGATGTTTACTACTCACGAGTTAGAAACTCACCCCCGTTGTGCCACAGTTCTTGCAGGTTGACCGCTTGGATCGGTAGCGGCATCGTTGGGACACAGCTTGCATTCGGGTGACTTGCTTTGGTAGGTGGTACATGTTGGATCGTACCAATTTTGTATTTATTATTCATATTGTATCTAGTCAACTCCATCAATCAAAACTAGTAATTGTATATGTAGTAAGACTTAGCAAGACTTGTAGTTGCGAGAATTAAGCAATGGGTTTTATGTTCGCTTGTTGGGTTGGTGTCTTGCTTTATTCGTTATCTTTTGTGTAGATCTTCGTCGTTGGGTGTCGTATACTTGTTTTATTTCTTGAGTGGTTGTGAATCCGCCGTTTTGGGAAGAGCTAGCTCCCGCTTGGGGATGCCTTTTATATTATCATGTATTTGTGGTTTTGGATCAAAATATACAAAGGAGGTGCTGCCCAAAATTTTAAAGGCCGAAACATGTTTTTCAACTAGTAAAATAAACTTGCATTTTCCATGTTACTTTATCTATGCATTTTAAAAAACGTTTGATTTCATTATATCTTTATTTTCAAAACTTTACCTCTTCTATTTTCTTAAAAAGGTTTAGATTTCTGGGCTTCGGCTTACTTGAATTAAGTTATGCCTATAGACGTGGCGTGGTTTAAGTGCCGATCACGAGCTAAATTTCGGGTCGTGACAAAGTTGGTATCAGAGTACTAGGTTTAACCTTGGTTCGAGTTAAGGTTTGACTATGTGGAGTCTGGGGCATAATTTATTTCGGAAACTAGGCTTGACCTTACGGAACATAGACTTGAACAGGGGGGTATTAGACCCGAAGTTTCGTTTCATAGGTTGACCCTGATTGATGGAGTAGGTAGCTTGAGTAGAGTGACGTACCGTACGTATGTTCCGCGGCATATTTACGATACGATACTCCACTTAAGAAATCTTAGGATGTACATATTTTGAGATATGTGATTCTCTTCGTTCTCTTGTTCATAAATCCATTTAAGATCTTTGATTCTATTTGTTTCCATGATCATACTCTTATTGATCCCGTTCTTCCTTATGATCATGTATCCATTCTGGATCCGTTGATTCCTTTCATTCCTTTGATATGTTTTCATCGATACATGCTTGAGGTTCCTGTCACCATGGTTTGAGCGTAGATTGAGCTGCTGCTAGTGATGCGGTCAGGGCGAGCTCGTCATGGGCGAGGACTGACCATCATGTTTTCTTGTGACACAGGAACGTCTCGATTTTTGTATTGGTGTTGTGACTCCTTGTTTGAGGCGAGTGTTCGGTTTTGCACAGGATGATCAGGCTATTGTTAGAGACTGCCCGTTGTGAGAGGACTATTGATGTACAACATACCTCAGAGATTGTGATGTCTTCTACCGTGCAGATGACCCAGCTGTTGCTGAGATTGATAGGATGTTGCCTCCATACTTTACGAGCTGAGATCGCTGGAGCTTTATGGCAGAGATGCGACAGATGATAGCTAGTCTACCCCGAGTTGAAAGACGAAGGGTATTCACATGTTCTCTAGGCAAAGTTAAAAAGTTCGAACGAATGTCAGAAACCCATTTTTGGAAGTTTAAGGTATTCGGAGGAACCTGCAAGTAATTCTGTGGACCCTCTAGAAGAATGAAACCCTAACTCGACATAATGACCATGGAACCACTTTTGAACCTTAGGGTTTGCGGCAGTTCCGCGGCGCCATTTATGGGGCTTAGGTTTGCCTTTCTACGGCTGGTCCATAGGTACTGTGGTATGTCCTGGATATTATTAGACTGTGCTCAAGTGTTGAGATCTCGGGTAATTATGGGACTTTGACAAATCGATCAAAAAGTTTAATGTCGTCCGGATATCATGTGATAGGATACAATACTTGGAATCCACAGAAGACTAATTTGAGTTTTATAAGCCTAGCGGTTTAGTTTCAGTTGATCGGTTGCCACTGGATTTTGATGAGATGACTTTATTTGTCGGATGATCCAATAGGAGATCAGAATGTGGACTACCTTCAGATAGAGGACCTCACCCAGATGCGTTGTGAGTTGATCGAGAACGGACGAGTATTGAGTATTCCTCCGATGGTATGGTGTCACGACCCGAAAGTACGGAGCATGACCGGCACTTAAACTACGAAACGTCTCAAGGCGTACGTAATCTAAGTAAGCCGAAAACCCAGAAATCCAAACCAAGAAAAGTAGTAGAGTGAAGGAAAACCATTTTAAAATCAAGTAGTTTTAATAGTATAAGCCGAGTTATGTGAATTTTTTTTTTAAAAACATCAAAAATTTCCTGAAAATTTCGGCAGAGTCTCCGTTGTAAATACTGGCTCCCAAATGGGATACAACATGAATAGTATACGAAATCCATAAAAAGGCATCCCCAAGCGGGAGCTAGCTCTTCATCAATCGACGGTCACAACCACACAAGCAATATAATATACAACGCCAACGGCGAGGATCAAAATTCAAAAGGAAACTCAAAACCATAAGAAAACCACAGAAATATAACGCGCGACTCTAAGGTTGAAGGAATAACATTACTGGTCTCTATCTCAAAATAAATACATGTTTGGTTGATGGAACTTCTAGATACAACAGAGTAATAATATACAAGTTATATAATGGGGGTACGATACAAGTAAACCCACCTACTAGCAAATCACCCGAACGAAACTATGCCCGCAAAGCCGTAATGAAAGCTGTACGGCAAACCTGCAAGAAACTGGGGCACAACGGGGGTGAGTTGCCAACTCGTGAATAGAAAAACATCTACGGAAAGAAATCGCATAAATAACGCAACCTAGGTCAATGATCAGAATATATCCTCAAATATATGAATAGCATGCAGCCTATAACAATGGCTAGGGTAATATCTAACCCGAGTGTGATCTCATGTGCCCGTGTCAGTGCCTCAGGTAGCAATATATCATATGAATGAGGTATGAATGCATGGAACAGAATGCATGTACTGACGAAAACTGCTTTCATAAATCAGTGAGATTTCTGTATTTTAAAAGTGAGGTACCATAAATGAAATCAGCATAAAACAGTGCCCAGCATCGACACAAAACAAGTGTCCAAATATCTCGATATCTCTGTATCACAATCGCTGTACCTCAATATCTCAAATCATAATATCTAGGGCGCCGTCAATCCTGACCGGCCCCTACCATCCATCTCAAGACCACGACGGTATCCTCCGGATATCCGACGCGTCGGGTAATATCACCGGTCGGTAGTGCTCCCCTGCCGGGCTCAACGTCAACAACACATTCCTCTTGCCCCGTGGTACCGCACCGGGCCCACCATGTACCCGAAACAGTTCCTCCACTCCTCGAATCGGGTCTCGAAATCCATCAGCAAACTCATGGTGGACGACTCATACATCATGGGAAAACCGCACTTTTTATTTTAAAAGAGAGAAAAGGTTTATTTATGTTTTTGCGGTTTTCCTCCAAATCCAAGAAATCTCATGAAATCCGAATCCAAGTCATCAATAGCATGTAAACAGTGAATATAGGCATGAGAATCCATAAATGCGACACAACAGTGAATAATAACATGCATGAAGTAGTAGGCAATAACTACAATGTCTAACTAGCATATAAGGCAAGTACACTAATATCATGTCTAAACTATTAGCTAACAACCTATGTCAAATGAAATAGTACTTTCTAAAGTGTTCGTGACATGGCAATTACCGATGAAGATGTGTGTGAGCCGGCAAGTAAGTGTACGTGGTACATACGCGTCATCGGTAATGGTGCCGGTGTCCTAACAGCATGATATTAGTAATGCAATAAAAAATTATAATATAAGTATGCGTTGCGGAGCAAACAGTAAAAATGAGCGGGAGCTGAATACTAGACGCAACTATAACTAATCTGCACTAATCTAATATAGGTCCTACAAATGGTGCCTTTTGAAATAAGACGAATCATGGGGTTTTGAAAATAGGGGCTACGGTGTTTTTAAGAAAAGATACGTTTTTGAAATATCCGTAGAATCCCTTGACCTGTCTTTTAAAATACGCATGATTCATAAGTTTTGAAATAAGTAAGAATCGAATCTAATCTAACAACTAAACAAAACTAAAGGGCTAAGCTAACAAGCTGAACTACAGGTAAGGAAACCGCCAACATCTGAGTCGATACATATACATACCTGTATATATATTAGTCGGTGATCCCGTCTCAATAATATCATATCCGATACCATATCTATAATCAGACATCCCAAGTCAAGAGTGCGGATCAATCATCAAGATATAGCTCGTACGTAAATCCGTCGTACGGCATCCCCAATTCTGGGTACGGGTCAAAATCACAATCATCATACTATTCACCTGGTATCCTCTTTATCAAATATCATGATCGGGTACTGATCTACGTCTAGTACAATACTGATATCGCCTAAGTATGCATACACGTGTGTAAAACACTACGTCAAGGACCCGCTACAACGCCATGTCGTATCTCAAATACGAACCCTGCTATATCACCGATCTCACGGCCTCAAATCAAATCTCATCGACTCATCATAAATCCTAAGTACTATCCTCAAATCCGTATGTGAACACACAGTCCCATACCTATGTGAACACATAACTATATATTCCCGAATAAGCACAAAAGAAAGAAGAAGGTATGCACGTATGGGTGGGTGTGTGCAAGTGTGGTGCGACCGCTACTCTAGGGTTTCGCGACACTCAATCATCCAAGAACACCAAATATTCATATTTATCATCAATAACTCAAACAATATATAAACAATATATATATGTGTGTATACGTGTCCGTATACATCACCATGAACTGCGGGGGGTGCTATACGCCATCCACCCGACTTCTCTCCGTAGATATAAATCTACTCACCTGGTCCTCGCGCGCCGGTGCCGACGTCGCCACGCGCTTGCTGGTCGTCTCGAAGTCCACATGGGGTACCTACATATCATAACGCACCATATCGCATTAAAATCCGACTCATGACCAAAACGACGCACGAATCCCATATAGGTCAAAACATATGGTTGCTTTCACAAATCGACCCAAAAACCCTCGACGTCGGCGTACAAACGCCAAACCATCGAGAAAGCTCCCAACACATTCATTTGTACAATTACAAGCACCAATTATAATAAAAAATAGCTTAAAATTCACAAAAACCCCAATTTCACTTAAAAAGTCATTTTTCTGAAAATCTAGCAAGCACAAATCACCGTTTTAGTACAAAACTCGATGTATAAACGAATCTAGCGGCCACAATATTCACTAAATATCTTAAATAAGTCATAAAAACAATTCCCATAATTTAATCTCATTAAATTCCAAAAACCCTAAAATTCTAGTTTACAAAATACCTAAATTTTAACAATTTTATAGCAAAAATGCACAAACTACAATCTAGCTTGGATTTTCATGAACTAAAGCATTAAACAACATTTTTTAATGTTAATAATGTTATGAATACCCTAATCACATTTTTTTCTTAATTATTTAACCAATTATAAAAAACCTAGTTAGCAAATTAGCGTAATTAACACAATTTAAATTAACAAAAATGCAACTAACAACTAGATTTGCTTTAGCATAACATTAATATGTAAAAAATATCACACAACCATAATCTCACATCATGAAATCCTAAGTTGCATTCAAAACCCTTTCTTGAAAGTTAAATATTTAATATCAAAACCACAATTAACTCCTAATTAAACACATAATAGCTAGATTGAAGTAATCAAACAATAACTTATGCAAAATGCTAAGATTATACCTCACAAAATTAGAGACCTAGCACCAAAATCTTGGCCTCCAAATTGCTCTCTTGATCCATGATCCACACTAGAATAGGTCAAGAAGAAATGGGTAGAGATTGGATTTTGATTTTGTGGGATTTTTGTGTTGATTTTTGGGCATTTTGTGGAATTTTTTTGTGGTGAAAGAGGGGAGAACAAGGGGAGGGCTGCTGCTGATTTGGGGAGAGGGGGGGCTCGGCTAGGGGATGGGGAGAGGGGAGAGAGAGTGTGGGTTGAAAGAATGATACAATTTCCAAGTCAACAAAGTCATGCCCCATTTTATTAATTCCATTTTCTTTTTTTTGACTTTTTCTTTAAGTGTGGACAACTTTGGGGATTGGGGAAGCCCATTTTCGGCAACAAAAATGGGGAGGTGGAGGTGGTGTGTGTGTGTGTGTGAAGCAATGAACACCAAACACCAATTCAATATGAACCAAATCCCTTTTATTTTCACAAAATAAGCCTTTTTCTTCGATATTTTCTAAACCGTTTTGGAAAACGATTTCGTTTCAAAAACCACATGATAAAATTTTATTTAATGTTTTATGATGCACAAAATTTGTTTCAACTCATTCCAATTTGTAATTTTCCCTAATTAAATATATTAGTGACGGCTTAAAATAATATTAAAATAATATTTTTTTCAGAAAATTTGAAATTTCACCAGTGGCTCAATAAACACCAAATACTAGCAATTACATAGCTAGAATATGTATATTTAATTTTATAATAAAGATATTTGTAGTTTGACTTTTTACAGAAAACCCCCTTATTTTACCATCTTTTCGAAATTTCACCGAAACGATTTTCAAAACGTTACAATCTTCCCCCCTTAAAGAAATTCGTTCCCCGAATTTAAATTAAAACTCCGTCAAGCATCCCGCAATCATCGGAGTCAAGGTGAAGACACGAATGCCAAATCTCAAGCAAGACCGAGATGCTATAAATCGGAACTATACATGCAAATATCAGGAAGAAATGCATGCCAAATCCTTTAAGTTGCTGTGCAATGCACATAACACTGCATAGTGGCGGATGTCTATCATAAGAAAATAACTATATACATATATACCTTTGTTTGAAATGTACGTTCCGCCGTTTTGGGAAACAATTTAGAAGGGTTTTCCTTGTTTTAAACGTTTCGCTTCATATCAGACACGTAGGTAAATACTGAGACTATAGCTCGCTTTTTTTTTTTGGAATTCCCTTCAATAACTATCAATGCATGCAAAATACATTCAGGTACTGTCCTCTGACTAGTCCTGCTTAGTACGAAAACACATCGCAATTATCATTAAAAAAACGTACTGTTCTATAAGAAATCAATCCCAAAATACGCGTATGAATACTACGTGCGTCTGGTGCGCACAACAATCAAAATCCATATACGTGCCATATAAGTGCACAGAAACAAGATCTAAGTGCATCGGGTGTGCACAAAGCATCTGTCGTAGGCAACGTGTGTGCCTGACAGCAAAATCAGGTGTATCTGACATGCACGAAAAATCTCGATTTAGTGCATATGGTGTGCACCAAAATCACACATCAAAACATGCGCCCAACATGCGTGAAATCAAATCAGGTGCACAAGGTGCACAAAACAAATATCGAACATCACCATCAAAATCAAAGTCCAATGCATCTAAGTACACAAAAGGCGTATCACTGCACTGCAAGCATATATAAACTATACAGAGTGCAGGAACCAAATCGTGTGCGTGCATACGCAAAAAATCAACTCAAATGTCTAAAACCGTAAAATCAAAAATATGTGAAACCCAAGCACGAAAACGATATCAAGTGCAACACTGTGCAAGGATCGTAAATCCTCAATCATCAAAATCAAATCATTCGAATAAATCATCCAAAACATCGAAATCAATAATGGCGGCATAGTACCGCTCAAGCGCATCCTCTAAGAATCCTGGGCCAACTGTCGCGGTCACTAGTGGGACGTCTCGTCGATGATCATGAACTCTGGCCTACTGGTGTGCGTAACAATGACCACTCCTGGGTCAAGGTCTTCACTGGGAATTACCAATCTCTCGGTCCATCGGCTCATCGGCCTTGTTAGGTGTGCTAACGAGGATGATCCCGTTCTGGCACGTCTCTTGTCATCTCTCGGTCAATCATCGCGACCACTCGTAAGACAGCATATCACTGGCGTCGGCTTCTGGCTCTTTGAATGTACGTGATACATCTGATCCTGGGTGCAAGTATCATTGCAGCAGTGTCCTGGAAGGAATCCTGCTCACGGTCTCTTCCATGTCTCGTCTCTGCCAACTGTCCGGAAGTCATCGTCCTTTCCTATATCTGCATCTTACTCTGGAACGGCTGCATACCCATCGCGACTCCTTCTGGAAGGTATATCTAGTACTCTGCCACGGCATGCGTATCGCATCTCTGATGTCGGTGGAATGGAACGTCATCTTATCCAGATCTTGTACGGACCTCTTTACTCCACTTTCTCTAATGTCGACTGCTTCGGACTCGTCTCATCGTGGCTACATGGACTGAGCTCCAACGGCTATCCTCATATCTGCAGTCTCCCAAGAAATGCATCTCACCACCTAGCATCCGAATTAAGTCGAGCCATCCGATCGAGTCGTCAAAACCTCATAATCCCCCAAGAGCTCAACATCTTGGGCACAGTTTAATAGTATCGAGTACATACCACAGCATCGGTGGTCCAGCCGTAGAAGGGCAAACCCAAGCCTCACTAATGGCGCCGTAGAACTGCCCCAAACCCGAAGGTTCAAAGGTTTTCACACGGTCATTAAGTCGAGTTAGGGTTTCATTCTTCTAGAGGGTCCATAGAATTGCCTGCATGCCCTTCCGAATACTTTAAACTTGGAATAATAGGTTTCTGACATTCGATCGTCTCTGTCGACTCTCAACGTCTCCGTGTGAAGTCGTCTTTTGCTGGAATCAATCTATCTGATGACCTCTCATAGGGTAGGCGAACGAACCACATGTCCTAGTCATTCATCCTCGATGACTAGCGACCTTCTATCATCTCTTAGTACAACTCGTTCTGCACTAACTCCAGCATCTGGGGCAATATCTCGTCGTTCGCAGCAATAGCTGGCTCGCTCGTCTGCACGCTGAATAGTGCCTCGACCTTCATGAATAAGCAACACACCAGCGGTCATCAAAATCTGGCTGGCCTCTATCATTGGCTCAATCCTCTAGTGCTAATCTTCACGTCCGAGCAATCTCATACGGCGATCCATCCAACGCTCGTGGCGTAACACACAATCAAAAGACACCTCTCTACAATCGGGTGTCGCCGGAATCATGCCCTGGTCAGTCCTCGTTCGTGACGAGCTCGTGCTGACCGCAACTCTAGCCGTAGCTCTCCCTGCCCGTAATCGTGGCAGCAAAACCAAACTGGTACCGATGATGCTAGATCAGGAAGGAATATAATACTGAACAAGGAAATGTACATCCTAAGGCTTCTTAAGTGGAGTGGCGTGTCGTAAATATGCCGTGGAACATACCAACGGTACGTCACTCTACTTTAGTCACCTATTCCATCAACCAAGGGTCATCCTACGCTCCGAAGGTAAACCTAACGCTTTGATACTAACTTTGCCACGACCCGAAAGTACGGAACATGACCGACACTTAAACTACGAAACGTCTCGAGGCGTACGTAATCTAAGTAAGCCGAAAACCCAGAAATCCAAACCAAGAAAAGTAGTAGTGTGAAGGAAAACCAATTTAAAATCAAGTAGTTTTAATAGCATAAGCCGAGTAATGCGATTTTTTTTTTAAAAACATCAAAAAATTCCTGAAAATTTCGGCAGAGTCTCCTTTGTAAATACTGGCTCCCAAATGGGATACAACATGAATAGTATACGAAATCCATAAAAAGGCATCCCCAAGCGGGAGCTAGGTCTTCGTCAATCGACGGTCACAACCACAAAAGCAATATAATATACAACGCCAACGGCGAGGATCAAAATTCAAAAGGAAACTCAAAACCATAAGAAAACCACAGAAATATAACGCGCGACTCTAAGGTTGAAGGAATAACATTACTGGTCTCTATCTCAAAATAAATACATGTTTGGTTGATGGAACTTCTAGATACAACAGAGTAATAATATACAAGTTATATAATGGGGGTACGATACAAGTAAACCCACCTACTAGCAAATCACCCGAACGAAACTATGCCCGCAAAGCCGTAATGAAAGCTGTACGGCAAACCTGCAAGAAACTGGGGCACAACGGGGGTGAGTTGCCAACTCGTGAATAGAAAAACATCTACGGAAAGAAATCGCATAAATAACGCAACCTAGGTCAATGATCAGAATATATCCTCAAATATATGAATAGCATGCAGCCTATAACAATGGCTAGGGTAATATCTAACCCGAGTGTGATCTCATGTGCCCGTGTCAGTGCCTCAGGTAGCAATATATCATATGAATGAGGTATGAATGCATGGAACAGAATGCATGCACTGACGAAAACTGCTTTCATAAATCAGTGAGATTTCTGTATTTTAAAAGTGAGGTACCATAAATGAAATCAGCATAAAACAGTGCCCAGCATCGACACAAAACAAGTATCCAAATATCTCGATATCTCTGTATCACAATCGCTGTACCTCAATATCTCAAATCACAATATCTAGGGCGCCGTCAATCCTGACCGGCCCCTACCATCCATCTCAAGACCACGACGGTATCCTACGGATATCCGACGCGTTGGGTAATATCACCGGTCGGTAGTGCTCCCCTGCCGGGCTCAACGTCAACAACACATTCCTCTTGCCCCGGGATACCGCACCGGGCCCACCATGTACCCGAAACGGTTCCTCCGCTCCTAGAATCGGGTCTCGAAATCCATCAGTAAACTCATGGTGGACGACTCATACATCATGGGAAAACCGCACTTTTTATTTTAAAAGAGAGAAAAGGTTTATTTATGTTTTTGCGGTTTTCCTCCAAATCCAAGAAATCTCATGAAATCCGAATCCAAGTCATCAATAGCATGTAAACAGTGAATATAGGCATGAGAATCCATAAATGCGACACAACAGTGAATAATAACATGCATGAAGTAGTAGGCAATAACTACAATGTCTAACTAGCATATAAGGCAAGTACACTAATATCATGTCTAAACTATTAGCTAACAACCTATGTCAAATGAAATAGTACTTTCTAAAGTGTTCGTGACATGGCAATTACCGATGAAGATGTGTGTGAGCCGGCAAGTAAGTGTACGTGGTACATACGCGTCATCGGTAATGGTGCCGGTGTCCTAACAGCATGATATTAGTAATGCAATAAGAAATTATAATATAAGTATGCGATTCGGAGCAAACAGTAAAAATGAGCGGGAGCTAAATACTAGACGCAACTATAACTATTCTGCACTAATCTAATATAAGTCCTACAAATGGTGCCTTTTGAAATAACACGAATCATGGGGTTTTGAAAATAGGGGCTACGGTGTTTTTAAGAAAAGATACGTTTTTGAAATATCCGTAGAATCCCTTGACCTGTCTTTTAAAATACGCATGATTCGTAAGCTTTGAAATAGGTAAGAATCGAATCTAATCTAACAACTAAACTAAACTAAAGGGCTAAGCTAACAAGCTGGACTACAGGTAAGGAAACCGCCAACATCTGAGTCGATACATATACATACCTGTATATATATTAGTCGGTGATCCCGCCTCAATAATATCATATCCGATACCATATCTATAATCAGACATCCCAAGTCAAGAGTGCGGATCAATCATCAAGATATAGCTCGTACGTAAATCCGTCGTACGGCATCCTCAATTCTGGGTACGGGTCAAAATCACATTCATCATACTATTCACCTGGTATCCTCTTTATCAAATATCATGATCGGGTACTGATCTACGTCTAGTACAATACTGATATCGCCTAAGTATGCATGCACGTGTGTAAAACACTACGTCAAGGACCCGCTACAACGCCATGTCGTATCTCAAATACGAACCCTGCTATATCACCGATCTCACGGCCTCAAATCAAATCTCATCGACTCATCATAAATCCTAAGTACAATCCTCAAATCCGTATGTGAACACACAGTCCCATACCTATGTGAACACATAACTATATATTCCCGAATAAGCACAAAAGAAAGAAGAAGGTATGCACGTATGGGTGTGTGTGTGCAAGTGTGGTGCGACCGCTACTCTAGGGTTTCGCGACACTCAATCATCCAAGAACACCAAATATCCATATTTATCATCAATAACTCAAACAATATATAAACAATATATATATATATATATATGTGTGTATACGTGTCCGTATACATCACCATGAACTGTGGGGGTGCTATACGCCATCCACCCGACTTCTCCCCGTAGATATAAATCTACTCACCTGGTCCTCGCTCGCCGGTGCCGACGTCGCCACGCGCTTGCTGGTCGTCTCGAAGTCCACATGGGGTACCTACATATCATAACGCACCATATCGCATTAAAATCCGACTCATGACCAAAACGACGCACGAATCCCACATAGGTCAAAACATATGGTTGCTTTCACAAATCGACCCAAAAACCCTCGACGTCGGCGTACAAACGCCAAACCATCGAGAAAGCTCCCAACACATTCATTTGTACAATTACAAGCACCAATTATAATATAAAATAGCTTAAAATTCACAAAAACCCCATTTCACATAAAAAGTCATTTTTCCGAAAATCTAGCAAGCACAAATCACTGTTTTAGTACAAAACTCGATGTATAAACGAATCTAGCGGCCACAATATTCACTAAATATCTTAAATAAGTCATAAAAACAATTCCCATAATTTAATCTCATTAAATTCCAAAAACCCTAAAATTCTAGTTTACAAAATACCTAAATTTTAACAATTTTATAGCAAAAATGCACAAACTACAATCTAGCTTGGATTTTCATGAACTAAAGCATTAAACAACATTTTATAATGTTAATAATGTTATGGATACCCTAATAACATTTTTTTCTTAATTATTTAACCAATTATAAAAAACCTAGTTAGCAAATTAGCGTAATTAACACAATTTAAATTAACAAAAATGCAACTAACAACTAGATTTGCTTTAGCATAACATTAATATGTAAAAAATATCACACAACCATAATCTCACATAATAAAACCCTAATTTGCATTCAAAACCCTTTCTTGAAAGTTAAATATTTAATATCAAAACCACAATTAACTCCTAATTAAACACAAAATAGCTAGATTGAAGTAATCAAACAATAACTTATGCAAAATGCTAAGATTATACCTCACAAAATTAGAGACCTAGCACCAAAATCTTGGCCTCCAAATTGCTCTCTTGATCCATGATCCACACTAGAATAGGTCAAGAAGAAATGGGTAGTGATTGGATTTTGATTTTGTGGGATTTTTGTGTTGATTTTTGGGCATTTTGTGGAATTTTTTTGTGGTGAAAGAGGGGAGAACAAGGGGAGGGCTGCTGCTGATTTGGGGAGAGGGGGGCTCGGCTAGGGGATGGGGAGAGGGGAGAGAGAGGGTGGGTTGAAAGAATGATACAATTTCTAAGTCAACAAAGTCATGCCCCATTTTATTAATTCCATTTTCTTTTCTTTGACTTTTTCTTTAAGTGGGGACAACTTTGGGGATTGGGGAAGCCCATTTTCGGCCACAAAAATGGGGAGGTGGAGGTGGTGTGTGTGTGTGTGAAGCAATGAACACCAAACACCAATTCAATATGCACCAAATCCCTTTTATTTTCACAAAATAAGCCTTTTTCTTCGATATTTTCTAAACCGTTTTGGAAAACGATTTTATTTCAAAAACCACATGATAAAATTTTATTTAATGTTTTATGATGCACAAAATTTGTTTCAACTTATTCCAATTTGTAATTTTCCCTAATTAAATATATTAGTGACGGCTTAAAATAATAATAAAATAATATTTTTTTCAGAAAATTTGAAATTTCACCAGTGGCTCAATAAACACCAAATACTAGCAATTACATAGCTATAATATGTATATTTAATTTTATAATAAAGATATTTGCAGTTTGACTTTTTACAGAAAACCCCCTTATTTTACCGTTTTTTCGAAATTTTCACCGTAACGATTTTCAAAACGTTACATATGGACGAGTTCCCGAGGACGAGTTCGGCTAGAGATCTTCTACAGAGTGATGAAGATACCGAGTTCGCGATTTCGAGTCCGTGTGAGAGATTCTGGATTGACTGTAGCCCAGACAATTGAAGTACGCAGATAGCATGACGTGGCGTCGAAGCAGACAATAATAAAGACGAGTGGAACAAGATGTTCGTGCGAGATGTCAACGAACTGTTGTTACTCCCTGTTGAGATTACAAATCTGATATGTATACAGAGGCGTGAGATACGACGAGTTCCCGAGGAAAAGTTGTGCGGAGAACTTAGATGTCCAGAAAGCGAGAAAATATTTTGTAAGAGTATCAGCCTCCGTATAGTTCGGCATAGGCAAAATCAGAAGAGACCCTGAGCAGGTTCCTTCCAGGAAACTGCTGCAATAAGATTTGCACCAAGGATCAGATGTGTGACGTGTATTCAGAGGACCAGAGGCCGATGCCAGTGACGTGCTGCTTTATGATTGGTCATACTAATTGGCCAAGAGATGACCAGAGAAGTGCCAGAGCGAAATTATTTCCGTTAGCACACCGGACCGGACCGATGAGCCGATGGATTGCGAGATTGGTAATCTACAGAGAAATGAGGACCCAGAGACAGAGGACGCCAGACCGTTAGCAGGGTGAAAGCGAATGTTCTTGCTTTGCCAGTTTTGGGCGCACTGACTTTTTTTCGACATTGTAGGAGGTGTACCTCGATGTCATTTGCTGTGATTTGCGTTTGTGATCTGAGTATCACGCTTATATCGCTTGGATTTGAGTTTTGATGATGAGTTTCAAGATATTGATTTCGTGCACCATGGCTGCACCTACTGGGTATCTACATTTTGTGCATAGTTATTGCACTTGATATATGTTTTATACACTGTTGTGTTGGTTTATGATTTGTGCATATCTATTGCACTTGATATTGATTTTGTGCCTTGGCTGCACATGTTTATGATTTCTTGGATTTCATACAGTTGTTTTGATTTTGTGCGTGTGGTACGCACTCGATTTGATTTTGTACTCGGTATAGCTTATATGTGCTTGCAGTGCATTGATATGTGTTTTGTTCACGTAGTTGCACACGTTTTTGGACTTTATACACCTTGGTACACTCGGTGTTGCTTTTTATACATTGGAGTTATTGTTTGTATTTCGTGAATTTGTTGCACTAGATTTAGATGTCGTGCATTGGTTGCACCGTATTTGTATTTCGTGCATTTGATGCACCAGATTTGTATTTTTATGCAATTGTTATACCAGACTTGTATTTTGTGCATTGTTGCACTTGATTTATACTCCGTATATTGGTTAAACCAATTTATGTCTTTGAGCATTTGTGCTACCAGATTTGTATTTTTATGCGCGTTTGCACTTGACGGTCGTTTTTGTACATGCTATTGCACTAGATGCTTTTTACGGACCTAACGCGTTTGATTTGGATTTTTGCGCATATTAGCCGCTTGGTATTGGGTTTTGTGCGCATTGAATGCTCTTGATTTAGATTTCATTCGTGCATGACGGATGCATTGTTTTGGATTTTCGCGCATGTTGGGCGCATGATATGAGATGTGATTTTGTGCACACCGGATGCACTCGATTGACATTTTCGTGCACAATAGATGCACTAGATATTGTTGTCGTGCACACCCGTTGCACTGGACAGATGCTTTCGTGCACACCTGTTGCACTTAGTTTTGCTTTTGTGCATATTTTGTTCACCCTTATTTGGATTTGATTTCCGTGCGTACCAGACGCACGTGATTGTTGGATACGCCTTTCGAGGCTAATTTTTCTTTTTAGCACATTGTTTTCATGTTTAGCCATATATTGTGTAGAAGCCAAACATGACTGATCTGAGGACAGTACCTGAGTACTTTGCATGCATTAAAAAGTTTAACTAGAGGTTTTCAAAAAGGAGCTATACTCTCGCTATTTCTTACGTGTCCGCGAGCGACACAAACGTTTATAAAGGAAAACCTTTTGGGATATCTTTGAAACGGCGGAACGTATAATTTGAGCAAAAACATATGTAGGTATATTTACTACTTTACAAATTAGCGTCCGCCGCTTTTCGCCGTGAGTTACGCATCACACGGCAATTCAGAAAAGATTTTGCATGTGTTTTATTCAGTTTTAAGATTTTTCCAAGGATGCGCGCTATATATTTATTATAGTATTTGACTGTGCATATTGGATTTCAGTAGTGGATTTCGAGATCTGTATCTCCATTATAACTCCTATGATATGCGTGCAAATCCGATGATTTGCGTGACGCTTGACGGAGTTCGATTTCGATTTTTATATTCGTTTTCAGGCGCACGCGATGCGCTGTGGCTTTTCTATATCTTCAATGATTTCGGAGTCCTGTCGATTTGAGTTGATTATTGAAATGTTTTAGTATTTTGGGGGTTTAAATTTAAATTCGGGGACCGAATTTTTTTAAAGGGGAAAGAGTGTAACATTTCAGAAAATATAAAATATTATTTTTGGGATTTAATATTAAAATAATATATATCGCGAAAACTACCCGATTTGCGAAATTGGGGTTTTAGTAAAATGATATAAATATATACCAATAATTGTGAAATAATTGGAGATTAAAATGATTTATTCATTTAAATCTATATTTATCAGATTTGTCATTATTATAATTTATTATATGCAGTTTGGATAAAAATCGATTAATGCACTACAAATCGCGATTAAGCCAAATCCGTATTTCTACAATTTTCGATGGATAGTGCACCATGTCATGTTGTGTTTTTGTTACATGTTGTTTTCTTGTATTTTTTTTGGGTATCATGTGATTTGGTTTTAAAAGAAAAAGAAAAGTGAAGAGAGAGAGAGAGAGGGGGGGGACCACATCATGACTTGAGGCAAGAATAATTGAGAGAGAGTAAGATAAGAGATAGAGGGGGGCTACCTCATTTCCCCTTTCTCTTTGTTTTCTTCTTCTTCTTCTTCAACTCCTCCTCCACCTCCTCTACCCTCATGATCCATCTCAATCCCCTTACTAAAACCCTATACTTCCTTCATAAAAGATAACCCCCACCTCTCTACAAACCTAATGGACCCATCAAAGTTGGATTTTGATGACTTGAGGAAGCTAGGGTTTTTCTTGAGTTGCCCAAAAGAGGTATAATTCTTTTCATTTAGTTTAGTTTTTAGTTTCTTGTATTCTAGTTTAGTTTAGAATATGAATTGGTTAGGGTTTGTGAAGTCAGAAATTCCTAGAGAGGGTTTGGGTGTTTCTGTGGGTTCATGATCTGTAGTGGGTGTCTACAAGACCCGTAGTGGTGTTTTACTGGCCTAGACCATAGATTAGCACCATAACACAATGTTAGAAATTCCCGATATCGGTTAATCGGCAGATTGTGAGTGTATATAGGAATCTGGAGTAACCCGGAGACACTAAAATTCATTTAGCAAACACAGAGAGGTGAACAGGTGATCTAGAAGCTAACCCCAAGACCCGAGACCCCCATTCTTCTCCCAGTCCGCAAATAAATTCCCCCTGGCTGCAAATTGCGGCCTAGTCATGGTGAAACTGTGTGATTCTTGGTCCATTGCTCCTATGCCTGATAATTAGACCTCCTATACATGCAAAATCCCTTAGTTTGGCCTAGGGTGAAATCTGGAAGTGGTTTTCCTAGGTTGCTGTTTTCGTGTTTTGCTATTCTGAATTTGGGGTTGGGTATTTGGATTTGTATTTGGTTGTTGGGCGTTTTCACGTCAACAATAAGGGTTGTTTGATTGTTTTGCATGCGTAAGCTATAGGTTCTAACCTATGAGTGCACCGTGTGCCGTATTGGTTTTCCGGACTTGATATGTTAATAGCGATTTCGATTGTGTATTATTGTAGGTACCTTCGAGTGGATTCCAAGGCGACAGAGCGTGGCGTCATCGACTTCGGCAAGCAAGGATCAATGTGAGTAGATTTATATCTACGGGGGAAGTCGGGTAGATGGTGTATAGTACCCCCGCAAATTATTAAATGGAAACCGATCTATAGGATACAGTCGTTGAAACCTAGATTAGGAAACTAGAGATATGGTTAAAAAGATAGTTAGAGATGATATGAGATGAAAGCTTAGGGTTATGAAAATTTAAGGTGAATCACGACTTATAGATATGTAGATGCACTAGAATAGGTATGAGTTTTAGAGTAGCAGGGCATTTGATGTATAAGGTAGAATGTGTATATAAAATTGATTTGATCTAAGATGACTTAATGTGATGAAAAGAATATACGATGTGATATGACGACTTGATTGATATGTCGGTATACGGATGCGAGTCGATAAGAGAGGATTGATACCTTTGTTGGTCCCCTGATATGAGATTGTTATGGATGTGACCCGGGGACATGGGCATATAGGGATATAAAATGTTATGAATCATGAGTGATAAGCCGTACGAGACGTTAGGTCCGTACCCTCATTGTCATATAGGTTGATAGGATCCCAAATTGTTTAATGACGTCGTACGATGATTTACCGTACGTGATGAGTTTAATTCATGATTGATCCATACCCTTGACTAGAGGATACCGATTCATAGATTCACCGACTCGGTCATGTTAGATACGTATACCTTATAGCATTTAGCTGCCGATTTACATTATGCTACGTTCATGTCATTCCCATTGAATTTCATATACATGTGCTAGTACACCTACACCATTATCGATGATGCGTATGTCACACTTACATAGATTGGCCGGCTCACACACTTCATCATCGATAATTGCCATGTCACTACACAGTAGAATTACTGCATGATGATATGACTCTTTGCATAATTTACTTGCTATAGTTACATATACACCTTTATACGATGTTGCATTCGACTTTGGAGAAATGGGGAACCGCATGATATATTTTAAAATTGGATCCATTTAAAAGTGCGGTTTTCGCTTGATATGTGCATATTGATGTTCCATGTTGCATTATATACGAATATGCTTACATTTCTGTTATATGTCGCATACATCATGCTTTACGATTATACGCATTGAGATATGCTATTTTCATGAGATTTCTGGATTTGAGAACCGTGGTTATGTTTCAAAAGAAATTATGTATTGTTTAAAAAACCCGGGTTCTCTTGATATGATATTTCAGTGCGTCCACCATGTGTTTTCTCGGTTCTGAGAGTGGCATGTGAAACCCGATTCGAAGAACGGTAGGCACCGTCTTTGGGTACATGGTGGACCCGGTGAGGTACCCCGGGGATAGAAGACTCGTATTTGTTAGACGGTAAGCCTGGCAGAGGGACCACTACCTACCGGTGATAGTATTTGAACCCGGCGGTTATCCGGAGGATACCGACCGGAGTTATGAGATGGATATGGGCCGACCCGTTCTGCCGGAGCCCGCGGGATGATCCCACAAACAGAGTCGAGATATGAGGATTTACGTGTCGATATTGGACACGGGTTTCATGATGTTTCGAGTGTCGATGCTGGGCACTCAGGTTCCATGATTTTGATGTGTCGCGAGGGACACACGTTGATTTATATCCCCATACTTTCATGCATATGCTTCTTTGATATTTACATGGATGATATTGTTGGATGATATCCACATGCAGATAGGCATTTAGTATACTGTTAGCAAATATTTACTTATACGGTCACCCTAGATATCATAGTATTACCTTCATGATATAGTTGGCATAGGAATCATTATTTATTCGATTTTTACCTGTTGATGTATTCTATTCACGAGTTGGCATCTTACCCCCGTTTTGCCACAGTTTTTAAAGGTTGACCGCTTGGATCGGTAGCGGCATCATTGACACACAGCTTGCATTCGGGTGACTTACTTTGTTAGGTGGTACATGTTGGATCGTACCACTTTTGTATTTATTATTCATATTGTATCTAGTCAACTCCATTAATCAAAACTAGTAATTGTATATGTAGTAAGACTTAGCAAGACTTGTAGTTGCGAGAATTGAGCGATGGGTTTTATGTTCCCTTATTAGGTTGTTGTCTTGCTTTATTCATTATCTTTTGTGTGTATCTTTGCCGTTGGGCGTCGTATACTTGTTTTATTTCTTGCGTGGGTTTGAATCTACCGTTAGGCGAAGAGCTAGCTCCCACTTGGGGATGCCATTTATGTTATCATGTATTTGTAGTTTTGGATCAAAATATACAAAGGAAGTGCTGCCCAAAATTTTAAAAGACGAAACATGTTTTTCAACTAGTAAAATAAACTTGCATTTTCCATGTTCCTTTATGTATGCTGATCTTTTGATTTTCTTGGATGTAAAAGTATCAAATAGTAAAGAAATCACAACCAAAAATATTTGACCGCAATCAAACAACGGTGTCAGTTGAAGTTAATGAATGAGTGCGGATCGTCCTCAGGGATCTCGAGATTCGTTTTTACTTTTATTTGTTCGAAATGAAATGTTAAGCAACAATAAGAGAAAACACGATTCAATTGATTGATTTGTATTCGTGTGTCACTAATCTTTTCTAAAGATTCAAGAAATATAAACAACAAGAATCGGTTTCAATGGTATTTTCCAAACGACAATCAAGAATGATAAAGAGGCTCGTAGGAATCGATAGGATCTTTAGATGTGTTGTAGTCTACAATATTTCGTATTCTTGTCCTTCGAAGAATTGATGCTAGATCAAATGGTTATCGACGAGAGTTAGGGTTTTCTTGATGAAATCAAAGTTTCATCTCTTAACCCTTGCTCTTTCGAGGATACCATTATATTCTAGCCTCTAGCAATTTCAAGAATCGATCGGATCACCCCAATCTCGAGCGATGTTGATCAAGAAAGCATCGAATCGATTTGGGTTGTCGATTCTTGAACTTGCTAGGGTTTACAATCTCGTGGGATTCAAGAATTGATTACAAATTTGCTACATCATCATACTAAAGATCTTTTCGACTCCTTAACGAGCGGAGTTTTACTCGCGCATCACCACATAGACAATGTTCAAGAACAGTAAAGATAACATGATGCGGAATTTAAAAGAAACAAGATAGAAGAAAATATCACCTTTTATTTCATCAACAATTTCAATACAATCTTTCAAGATCTACAAGAAGAAAGAAAATCGATCGTTGACTCGGCTTCGCTCGACTCCGTGGATCGTGGATCTACTTGGGATCTCTTGCCCGATGGAAGATCGGCTCGGCTCATAAAAGGATTGAAGGAATCTTGCTTGGCTTGCACTCAAGATCTTGAATTGTGGATGGATTTAGGGTTAGGGTTTCCTACAAGATTTCTCACTAATCTTGAGGAAGAAGAAGATGGAGAAAGAGAATGGCTAAACTAAAAATGGGTTGAATCTATCACTCTCCAAGATTGAATCAAGATTTTCCAATTTTTCCAAGATGAGAAATGAGAGAGCCTAGAGTCTTATTTATAGACCTAGGTTTAGGTTTGAATTAGACTTTCCCTCCCAAAGTTTGTTGGCCAAGTTTGTTGGGGTTTAGCTTAAGGTTTAAGCAAGGGTTTGGGAAAGTTCTAGAAGTTTTAGGCTAGTTTAGGAGCTTGATGATCTGGTGGAAGTGTCTGGACTCTTCTGGACTTTTGTATGCATTTTTGAGCTTCAGGTACTAACACAGGAGTTGTGGTGAAATTCGAGGAGTTGACTCTCTGGATCCGCCGCGCAACCGCCGCGTGAGGTGCCTTTAGGCCGCGCTTCCGCCGCGCCTTGGTGGCCTCGGGATTGGTGCTTTCTGCAGTTGCTTTGTACTTATATTTGGGTTATTCTTTGATGTTCAGAATTGCAGTTGCCCTTCTATGTTGATACCAGATTTGCTTTCAATGAGTTTACGAGCAATTGTAATGGTCGAGCAATGTATTGATCGAGCAAGTATCTCTTTTCCTGCATAGACTTTAAAATAGGGGTTGCAAGATATAGAAAATATGCTATGTAATGCAATGCAGTTAATTTCCCTAGAATTTCCGGTTTAAAGGTCGAATACATGTAATTTGATATTTTGCGACCAATTAGCTAATATGTGAATTATGAATACCGTACTCTCCTATATGTATGCAGATGTTAAGGAAATTGCCGGTTAAAATATACAGTATTTTCGACTGATCAAATACCCCCAAACTTAATTTCGATCGTCTCGAGAGAATGTTTTATTAAAAAGAGAAGGAGAAAACAAAGAAAGAGAAAAACTAACTAGCACACTTTCGTAGGCAACACGATTGCACTGAGCACGTGCAACAAGCCTTTAAACCTCTAGGTGTCCCTAGTAGGAGGAGTGTTGTCTCCTGAGGGTTTTCAGCGGATTGCACCCACAAAATCCAATAATAAAAGCAAGATCAAGAATATTACATTTAAAGACAAGAATTGTAAAAGAAAGACTTTGAAAATTAGGGTTTCCAACTAAGCTAGCTTTTCGGTTGTCATGAGCCCTATCTTAATGGTCATGAAAAAATGTCAGAAATCACGTCCTCCCTCAATAAAACATCGTCTTATTCTTCATTCCTATCTTTATTCCAAACATCGATCATATCACCCTGCGTGTGTGTAAAGACATCCCTACACCCGGAGAATTCAATTCAAGCTATCATACTCTTGCCCATCAGCCTCAGTACTTCTTGGCAAACGAGATTGCTTACACACTTTCATGCGACCGTTAATACTTCTTGAGGTACTAACCAACCGATTACTGATGTGCTTGCTAACTTGGTGTATTTTCCTAGTCTTGCACCACCTCGGGCATAGCAGTGACTCCCAGACCAGTTGACCTTGGGGCACTAGGTGAAGAAGCACCCTTTTGCTATATATTTTTCTTACCTTTGGTGATAACAAAACCAGTATCCTTTTTTTTTTTTCTCACCACTTTAAAACACATTTTTCTTTTTCATACTTTTGGCTTTAAGACAAGAGCATTTCAAGGTATCCTCTACTATCCCAGGCTTCAAGACGTGTGTAAGTGCGAATAGCAGGGTAGCAACGTTCAAAATGTTTGGCTTCCAGAATAGAAACTATTTTTCAGACTTATTTTTATCCTCAGATTAGTGACGTCCTTCATCTTACTAACCCTTGGGACAACGGCTCATAACTACTTATTACTAGTTCGTATAAGAAAACTTCTAATTTTCTTAGTTTTCTTAAATTTTTCCAATCTCATGGATGTAATTGTTCACTGTCTACACTTTCATTATCTTATTTATGTACAAAAATATTTTTATAGTTTTGAAAATTTTTAAATTTTTATAGGTTTTTCAAAAATGTTTTGTGCTTATGCAGATGATATGCATATGATGCAAAAATAAGCACAAACCTCCCCCAAACTTGTTTTCAACAGTGTCCTCACTGTTGCCGACAGTTATATCTACAAAAACCTGTAAATCTGGGAGGAATTATTAGTGGGGGCAAAATATATAAGTGAAGAACTTCCCCCAAACTTGTTTTATTTACTCACCTTCATTCAAAATATGATACAATGATATACTGGACATGAAAGTGAGACGGAGGAATTTTAATCAAAATAAACTGGCTCTTGTAAGAACAAGAGCTCCTCCGTGGGGTCAGTGGAAAAATACGGCTTTAATCTATGTCCATTTATTTTGAAAACAGTGCCGTTTTTAACATTTTCAATATCTACTGCCCCGTGCGGGTATACAGACCGCACAACAAAAGGTCCCTTCCAACGAGATCGGAGCTTACCCGCATGAAGGTGTAATCGTGAATCATAAAGAAGGACTTGTTGACCAGGTAAAAATGTTTTCCTCAAAATGTTTTTATCGTGAAAAACCTTAGTCCTATTCTTTGTGATTACAGCATTATCATAAGCTTCATCGCGGAGTTCGCTTAGCTCGTTTAGTTGCAGCTTCCGAAAGTTGCAAGCAAGGTTTAAATCAAAATTAATTTCCTTTATAGCCCACAATGCTTTATGTTCTATCTCAACAGGTAGATGACATGCTTTACCAAAAACTATCCTATATGGAGACATTCCTAGGTCGGTCTTATATGCAGTCCTGAATGCCCAAAGAGCATCCGTCAATTTGGTTGACCAATCTTTTCTATTTTTGGCAACAGTTTTCTCCAGGATAAGTTTGATTTGTCTGTTTGAGATCTCAGCCTGCCCGCTTGTTTGGGGGTGATAGGGTGTAGAAAGACGGTGGTTGATTGAATATTTCCGCATCAGAGTCTCGAAAGATCTGTTGCAGAAGTGTGTCCCATTATCGCTAATAATAGCGCGTGGGTGTCCAAATCGCGAGAAGATATTCTCTTTTAAGAACTTAATGACAACTTTCTTATCATTAGTGCGACTTGGAATGGCTTCTACCCACTTGGAGACATAATCAACCGCCAGCAATATGTACAGATTCCCAAAGGAGTTGGGAAAAGGACCCATAAAATCTATGCCCCAAACATCAAACATTTCAACAACCAGAATGGGTTGCTGAGGCATTTCATTCCTCTGGGATATTCTACCCGTATACTGACATTGTGTACAGGTTTTGCAATGTTCAAATGCGTCCTTGAATAAGGTCGGCCAATAAAATCCCGATTGCAAAACCTTTTCCGCTGTTTTTCTTGGACCAAAGTGACCCCCACAAGCCTGATCATGACAAAATGAAAGAATACTCTTGAACTCTTCATTTGGGACGCACCGGCGAATGATCTGATCAGGACAATATTTAAACAAATAAGGCTCGTCCCAGTAATAGTGTTTTACTTGGGAAAGAAAGCGGTATTTGTCCTGTTTAGACCAATCACTCGGTATCAATCCCGTGGCATGAAAGTTCACAATATCCCTGAACCATGGTTCAGAGGATACGCTCAAGAGTTGTTCGTCAGGGAACGAGTCATTGATCGGCAGGGTCACAGGGGAAGAAACGATGCGTGAAAGGTGGTCAGCTACTACGTTTTCACATCCTTTCTTATCTTTGATAACAAGATCGAATTCTTGTAAAAGAAGGATCCAACGTATTAGTCGACCTTTGGCATCTTTCTTCGCCAACAAATGTTTTAAAGCGGAATGGTCAGTATATACAACAATAGGTGAGCCGATTAAGTAAGGCCTGAATTTCTCCAATGCGAATACAACCGCTAATAGTTCTTTCTCTGTGGTTGTATAATTGATTTGCGCATCATTCAGGGTCTTACTAGCATAGTAAATCACATGTGGCATCTTTTCAATGTGTTGTCCAAGGACAGCACCTACTGCAAAATCAGATGCGTCACACATCAGCTCAAAGGGGTAGTCCCAGTTTGGTGATGATAAAACGGGGGCTGAAGTGAGTGAGTGTTTAAGTGAGTCGAAAGCTGTCTCGCAATCCGAGTCAAAGTGGAAGGTTGTATCCTTGGCCAGGAGTAGTGTTAAAGGTCTAGCAATTTTGCTAAAGTCCTTTATGAATCTCCTATAAAATCCAGCATGGCCAAGAAAAGAGCGAATATCTTTGACGCTTCTGGGATGAGGGAGGTTTTGAATGACATCTACTTTAGCTCTGTCAACCTCAATGCCCTTCTGTGAAATGACATGTCCAAGGACTATTCCTTCTTGGACCATAAAGTGGCATTTTTCCCAGTTCAAAGTCAAGTTCTTCTCTTTGCATCGAGTAAGAACAGCGTCCAGATTCGCTAGGCATTCAGAAAAAGAGTCTCCAAAAATCGAAAAGTCGTCCATAAAGATCTCCAGGAAATTCTCTACCATATCAGAGAATATCCCCATCATACACCGCTGAAAGGTAGCGGGAGCATTGCATAGCCCGAAGGGCATGCGACTGTAAGCAAAGGTACCAAAAGGACAAGTAAAAGTGGTTTTATCTTGATCCTTTTTGGCGATGGGGACCTGATTGTAGCCTGAGTAACCGTCCATGAAACAATAGTATTGTCGTCCCGCTAAGCGTTCCAGCATTTGATCAATAAATGGTAGAGGAAAATGATCTTTCCTCGTAGCAGCGTTGAGTTTTCTATAATCGATGCATACACGCCACCCAGTTTGGGTGCGTGTCTGAATCAACTCATTCGCTTCATTTGTGATCACAGTGATGCCGGATTTCTTAGGAACGACGTGTATAGGACTTACCCACTGGCTATCGGAGATCGGGTATATAATACCACTATCTATGCATTTGACGATCTCTTTCATGACAGCTTCCTTCATGACGGGATTTAACCGTCTCTGTGGTTCTCGGGTCGGTCTGGCATCATCCATCACATGTATATGATGTTCTACTATCAAGGGACTAATCCCTTTGATGTCCGCCATACTCCAACCAAACGCCTCTTTATTAGATCTTAATATCGATAAAAGTGCGTTCTCTTGCTCTGATGCAAGAGAAGTGGAAATTATAACCGGTAAAGTCTCGTTCTCACCAAGATATGCATATTTTAGGTGAGAAGGTAAGACCTTGAGATCTAATTCAGGCGGAGAAATGATCGAAGGAAGGATCATAGAATGATTTTTGGATTTACAAAGAAGCTCAGAGCCTGTGAAAGATACAGACTCGGGTGGAGAAAAGTCAGAAGTGCAGGACTCAAGTGTAAGTGTAGTGTCCTCACTAAGTGTAAGATCAAGCAGAGATGTGCTAATATCATAGAGATCAGTAAAGCAAAGTTCCTCGGCTCCACAACTATCGGGAGCGATCTCATGGACAGAACACACATCTAAAATATGAGCACTAGGTTCTGATGGCTGACTCCCAACTCTGTAGATATTTAGTTCAATGGTCATATTTCCAAATGATAAATTCATTGAACCATTTCTACAATTTATAACAGCGTTGGAAGTGGCAAGGAAAGGACGACCTAAAATCACCGGAATTTGGCCCCGGGGGTTTGCTACAGGATGTGTGTCGAGCACAATGAAGTCTACAGGGAAAACAAATTCCCCGACCTTTATCAACACATCCTCTAATTCACCCCTTGGTTTGGTGATGGATCGGTCCGCCATCTGGAGAGTGCAATGAGCAGGTTTCAGCTCTCCAATTCCTAGTTGCTCATAGACAGAATAAGGTAACAGGTTAACACTCGCGCCAAGGTCTAAAAGAGCACGATTTATGTTTTTACCCCCAATCGAAATAGATATTGTAGGACATCCTGGGTCCTTTCGTTTCTTTGGCAGCTGGGGAATAAAAGCAGTGCTGATATTATTAGCCATAAAGACCTTCTTCGGCACCTGAGTCTTCCTCTTCCTAGTGCACAAGTCCTTTAGAATCTTCGCATAAGCGGGGACTTGTTGAATTGCATTTAGGAGAGGGATATTGATGTTAACCTGTTTGAACATTTCTAAAATTTTCTCCATATGAGGACTCGTTCTGTTAGCCCTTAACCGGTTAGGGTAAGGTGCTTTCGCGATAAGCGCGGGGTCCATCATAGGAGAAGGAAAGGGGGGTAGACGAGATCCCAAAAGAGGTGTGGGGACCGTCTGTGGAGAACTATAAGGGTTGGGTGAAGGTGTTGAGCCTAAAGGGAACTGGAGAATAGGCTCGTGCGAAGGTGGTTTGGTAGAAGAAGAAGGATCAGAAGGAGAAGTGTGTATATGTGGAAAGGTCTCAGCCGGGGTTTTGACATGATTTTCAGTATTATCAATATCTTCCCCGACATTATTATTCAGCACTCTTCCCGATCTCAACGTGGTAATGGCATTTACATTGTAATGCCCAGGATTCTGCAGGGGTTGAGAGGGAAGTTTCCCTTTTTCTCTCGCACTCATTTCAGCTTTGAGGCGTGCGATTTCAGCTTCCATCGATCTAATACTCTCAGCTTGTGACGCTGAGTTTTTCTTTATTTCATTGACGGAAGATCTAACCTCAGTTGAAACCTCCATGAAATTGGATAAAAGTGATTTCATGGTTTGAGTAAATTGAGAGAAATCGTCAGAACAGGACTGCATAGGATTAGACTGTGCATGAGTGTTGCCCTGGTTTTGGAAATTTTGTGACTGGTAGGGGTGCTGAGTGAGTTGAAGGGGTTGCTGTTGTGGTGGAGGAAGAGCCCTCTGAAAGTTATTTGTGTTTGGAACCGTGTTTTGAGATTGATTTTGGTTCCAAGCAAAATTCTGGTGGTTCCTCCAACCCTGATTGTACGTGGAAGAATATGGATCGTTTCGAGGTCGTTGAAATGCGGCATTAGAATGCTCTTGACCTTGAAACGCCGAGTTTAAAGGACATTCTTCCGTTAAGTGTGACGGATCAGAACAGCACCCGCAAATAGTTTTGGGGAGTGATACCGGGTTTAGGGAGGCTGCTGCAAATTTGTGTTCCATAGCGTCGAGCTTCTTTTGCATTGCTGCCATTTCAGCTCGAACACCTATGGACACATCTATTTGGTGTACGCCACCCCTATTCAATGGTTGGGTTCCACTCTCCCAAATTAGTGATTTTTCAGCGAACTCTTCTAAGTATCGCCAGGCTTCCCCATCGTCTTTAGTCATTAATGTACCCTGACACATATTCTCAAGGCTTTGTTTCGTGCTAGGGTTACTGCCCTCATAAATGATTCGGCAAAGCTCCCATCTCGGGATGCCGTGATGAGGACATTGAACCATTAGATCCTTGAAACGTTCAAAGTACTTTGAAAATGGTTCGGTAGGGAGCTGGGCAAATTGGTTCAATTCGCTCCGAATTCGAGCCGTTCTTTGGACTGGGTAAAACTTCTTTAGGAATGCAGCGACGAATTCTTCCCAATTTGTGATGGAGTGTGCGGTGGTGTTATATAGCCACTTCTCGGCTATATCGCACAAGGTAAAAGGAAGAAGTCGTAGACGCATCGCATCCACAGAAAGTTGAGACGTACCCATCATAGCACATACGTTTTCAAATTTGGTAATGAAAACGTAAGCGTCCTCGGTCTCGAGTCCGTGATACTTAGGTAGAAGGTTGATATACTGGGGCTTTATTTCAAAGTTATCCCCGTTTGCTGGTGGTGTGGATAAGCAGGTCGAAAGAGGACCTCTAAGTGGATAGCATCTTTCCTGAAGAGAAATGTGTGGAGGATTCTGCGCACCAACGGACGGTGGCAGATTGGGGTTAAAGAAGTTTGATGGATTCGGATCCATCGGTGTGGGTGTGGTAGTAGGTAAAGAAAAGGTAAATGGAGAAATATCGACTTCGGAGTCGATAAAAGGTACGCGGACTAAACGGGCACTAGAATCCCGTGTCCAGCCTATCTTGTACTAAAAAGGGTTAGTACAAGTGGCAGCGTTGGCTTTATAATTAGGGGTAAAATGAATGCGGTGTTTGCTTTGAAAAGGGACGGATTTTGAAAAAATGATGCGACAACCAAATGCAACACACAAACCCTAGAATCTAATGGTCACCTAGGTCCGGCTCTAGACCGCTCCTAACTGCCAAAAGACAAGTCGCAGGATCAATCCTCCACTGCCTCTTTGTCCCCCTGTGGCCGGATAAGTGCCAGGTAAGTGGGAAGGAACCACCACTACAGTGGACCTAATTAATAACCACTAGCCTTAGACACACTCGCCTTAGGCACCACAAGAAAACGCGGATAAGCAATGAATTACCCACGGCCCTCTCTTGTCCTAAATGAGCGCGACAGTCCTTAGAGTCATCTCTAGATTTCTTTTAGTTAATGGGGGTAAATGTGGATGCAAGTTTGGTGGTTTTCGGGGCCTAGGAAGGGTAATGAAATCCCCACCTAATTTGGATTTGGCCGTGCCCCTTAAATTCCGTATTTAATATGCTAAACAACCAAGGAAAACAAAATCACGCACAATTTTAATTTGCTTTTGCGGCGCAGCTATTGTTTGCAAGAATCCTGCAGAAAGGATTAGTTGGAGCTAAAAAGGGAGAGAGGAGAGAGAGAGAAATCACCTGCTGGAAAATTTTCCAGAGAACCCTCAAAACTGCGGCGCTTCCGCCGCACAAAGCATGTTTCCGCCGCCCTTCCGCGGCTTGTTGGTGGGTTCACTGTACAATTTTTCTTCAGCTTCTTCCTTTTGCTATCTACAGCTCTCTGGTATATCCCAAATAATTTTTCCACAGCACAGAATGCTCCAGATCACCTTGCAATCAATTCACAACACACGTATAAGAGTTTGTACGAATTTTGATTTCAAGAAATGAAACGTAATAATTCTTTCACTTCAAACTATAAAATGTAAACGAATTAGCGCGCGATCCCCGGCAACGGCGCCATTTTGATCTTTTGATTTTCTTGGATGTAAAAGTATCAAATAGTAAAGAAATCACAACCAAAAATATTTGACCGCAATCAAACAACGGTGTCAGTTGAAGTTAATGAATGAGTGCGGATCGTCCTCAGGGATCTCGAGATTCGTTTTTACTTTTATTTGTTCGAAATGAAATGTTAAGCAACAATAAGAGAAAACACGATTCAATTGATTGATTTGTATTCGTGTGTCACTAATCTTTTCTAAAGATTCAAGAAATATAAACAACAAGAATCGGTTTCAATGGTATTTTCCAAACAACAATCAAGAATGATAAAGAGGCTCGTAGGAATCGATAGGATCTTTAGATGTGTTGTAGTCTACAATATTTCGTATTCTTGTCCTTCGAAGAATTGATGCTAGATCAAATGGTTATCGACGAGAGTTAGGGTTTTCTTGATGAAATCAAAGTTTCATCTCTTAACCCTTGCTCTTTCGAGGATACCATTATATTCTAGCCTCTAGCAATTTCAAGAATCGATCGGATCACCCCAATCTCGAGCGATGTTGATCAAGAAAGCATCGAATCGAATTGGGTTGTCGATTCTTGAACTTGCTAGGGTTTACAATCTCGTGGGATTCAAGAATTGATTACAAATTTGCTACATCATCATACTAAAGATCTTTTCGACTCCTTAACGAGCGGAGTTTTACTCGCGCATCACCACATAGACAATGTTCAAGAACAGTAAAGATAACATGATGCGGAATTTAAAAGAAACAAGATAGAAGAAAATATCACCTTTTATTTCATCAACAATTTCAATACAATCTTTCAAGATCTACAAGAAGAAAGAAAATCGATCGTTGACTCGGCTTCGCTCGACTCCGTGGATCGTGGATCTACTTGGGATCTCTTGCCCGATGGAAGATCGGCTCGGCTCATAAAAGGATTGAAGGAATCTTGCTTGGCTTGCACTCAAGATCTTGAATTGTGGATGGATTTAGGGTTAGGGTTTCCTACAAGATTTCTCACTAATCTTGAGGAAGAAGAAGATGGAGAAAGAGAATGGCTAAACTAAAAATGGGTTGAATCTATCACTCTCCAAGATTGAATCAAGATTTTCCAATTTTTCCAAGATGAGAAATGAGAGAGCCTAGAGTCTTATTTATAGACCTAGGTTTAGGTTTGAATTAGACTTTCCCTCCCAAAGTTTGTTGGCCAAGTTTGTTGGGGTTTAGCTTAAGGTTTAAGCAAGGGTTTGGGAAAGTTCTAGAAGTTTTAGGCTAGTTTAGGAGCTTGATGATCTGGTGGAAGTGTCTGGACTCTTCTGGACTTTTGTATGCATTTTTGAGCTTCAGGTACTAACACAGGAGTTGTGGTGAAATTCGAGGAGTTGACTCTCTGGATCCGCCGCGCAACCGCCGCGTGAGGTGCCTTTAGGCCGCGCTTCCGCCGCGCCTTGGTGGCCTCGGGATTGGTGCTTTCTGCAGTTGCTTTGTACTTATATTTGGGTTATTCTTTGATGTTCAGAATTGCAGTTGCCCTTCTATGTTGATACCAGATTTGCTTTCAATGAGTTTACGAGCAATTGTAATGGTCGAGCAATGTATTGATCGAGCAAGTATCTCTTTTCCTGCATAGACTTTAAAATAGGGGTTGCAAGATATAGAAAATATGCTATGTAATGCAATGCAGTTAATTTCCCTAGAATTTCCGGTTTAAAGGTCGAATACATGTAATTTGATATTTTGCGACCAATTAGCTAATATGTGAATTATGAATACCGTACTCTCCTATATGTATGCAGATGTTAAGGAAATTGCCGGTTAAAATATACAGTATTTTCGACTGATCATATGCCTTTAAGAAAACATTTGATTTCATTATACCTTTATTTTCACCTCTTCTATTTTCTTAAAAAGGTTTATATTTCTGGACTTCGGCTTACATGAATTACATTACGCCTTTAGACGTGGTGTGGTTTAAGTGCCGATCACGAGCTAAATTTCGGGTCGTGACAAAGTTGGTATCAGAGAGCTAGATTTAACCTTGGTTCGAGTTTAGGTTTGACTATGTGGAGTCTGGGGCGTAATTTATTTCGGAACCTAGGCTTGACCTTACATAACTTAGACTTGAACAGGGGGTATTAGACCCGAACTTTCATTTCATTGGTTGACCCTGATTGATGGAGTAGGTAGCTTGAGTAGAATGACGTACCGTACGTATATTCCGCGGCATATTTACGTTACGATACTCCACTTAAGAAACCTTAGGATTGTAGGGTTCCTAGGCACTCATACAAGGGTTAATAAGGCATCAACCATGCCCAAATAAAAATTTAGATGTGCCGAACAACCCAAAGCCGGGATCTTTGCTAGATAATTAGGGTTTAACAAGCAAGTAAACATCTTTACAACTAAGAGTGAGAGATTACAACCTTTGTAGTCCGCTCCTTCGCTTCATAAGCCCCGAGTAGAAGTCCCTAAGCCGCGATCCACGATCTCCCGGACTCAAGAGAGGCTCCACAACTTGAACGATCCATGCTAGCTTGTAGTCTTCCTTTTCTCCGATGATCTACCTCGATGTTTCTATAACTCAAGCTCTCTTTTTCTAATGAGGTGAACACCCTAATCTAATTGGCTAGATTAGATGAGGATGATCGAGTAGTATTTGTGCTCTCTTTTCTTATCAAATTCTCACTCTTAATCATCACAAAATGAAAACCTAGAAAGCTTTCTCAAAGCTCAAGGTTGAAGAAGAAGAAGAAATAATGGATAAATCCTTTTGTGATGAATAATGGTAAGAATTTGATAAGAAAAGAGAGCACAAATACTACTCCATCGTCCTCATCTAATCTAGCCAAATAGATTAGGGTGTTCACCTCATTAGAGAGAGAGAGAGCTTGAGTTATAGAAACTTCGAGGTAGATAATCGGAGAAAAGGAAGACTACAAGCTAGCATGGATCGTTCGAGTTGTGGAGCATCTCTTGAGTCCGGGAGATCGTGGATCGCGGCGAAGGGACTTCTACTCGGAACTTATGAAGCGAAGGAGCGGACTACAAAGGTTGTAATCCCTCACTCTTAGTTGTAAAGATGTTTACTTGCATGTTAAACCCTAATTATCTAGCAAAGATCCCGACTTTGGGTTGTTCGGCACGTCTAAATTTTTATTCGAGCATGGTTGATGCCTTATTAAAAATTTAGACGTGCCGAACAACCCAAAGCCAGGACCTTTGCTAGATAATTAGGTTTTAACATGCAAGTAAACATCTTTACAACTAAGAGTGAGGGATTACAACCTTTGTAGTCCGCTCTTTCGCTTCATAAGCTCCGAGTAGAAGTCCCTTCGCCGCGATCCATGGTCTCCTGGACTCAAGAGAGGCTCCACAACTTGAACGATCCATGCTAGCTTGTTGTCTTCCTTTTCTCCGATGATCTACTTCGAAGTTTCTATAACTCAAGCTCTCTCTCTCTCTAATGAGGTGAACACCGTAATCTAATTGGCTAGATTAGATGAGGATGATGGAGTAGTATTTGTTCTCTCTTTTCTTATCAAATTCTCACCATTATTCATCACAAAAGGATTTATCCATTATTTCTTCTTCTTTTTCAACCTTGAGCTTTGAGAAAGCTTTCTAGGTTTTCATTTTGTGATGATTAAGAGTGAGAATTTGATAAGAAAAGAGAGCACAAATACTACTCCATCATCCTCATCTAATCTAGCCAATTAGATTAGGGCGTTCACCTCATTAGAGAGAGAGAGATTGAGTTATAGAAAGTTTAAGGTAGATCATCGGAGAAAAGGAAGATTACAAGCTAGCATGGATCGTTCGAGTTGTGGAGCCTCTCTTGAGTCCGGGAGATCGTGGATCACGGCGAAGGGACTTCTACTCGGAGCTTATGAAGCGAAGGAGCGGACTACATAGGTTGTAATCCCTCACTCTTAGTTGTAAAGATGTTTACTTGCATGTTAAACCCTAATTATATAGCAAAGATCCCGGCTTTGGGTTGTTCGGCACGTCTAAATTTTTATTCGGGCATGGTTGATGCCTTATTAACCCTTGTATACGAAGTTAAAACTCTGATCGAACCCCGAAACATCGATAATGACCCCCTCTCTGGAAATTTTGTAAAAAATATGATTTTTTCTGCATTAAAAATACTTTAAAAAATCAGCAGGGAATTCTATGGATAACCCTAAAACACGAGCCCACAAGGCTCTCAAAGAGCCGTGGAACCGCGGCAAGAACATGCTTGCCGCGGCGGTTCCGCGGCCAAAAGAGTGACTTATGGACACGTGTTGGTACAGTAATATCCGTAGCTATTCCTTCATATTTTCGGTATTTTTAATCTGACTCAAGTGTTGAGTGTTCTGGGGATTATTTTGAATTCGTTGGTTCGATCGGATAGTTTAATTTCGTTATGTTTTCCGGATATTTTAGAAACTGTTAAAATGTTCGAACAGATATGATTAACTCACTTTTTCCCGGCACGAAAAACTTTAAAGCGTTGAATTTTTCTTGATTTTAAATCTTTCGGAAAAACGTGCAAGTAACGCTGTGGTCCCTCTAGAAGAACACAAACCTTAACTCGATTATGTGACCGTCTGAACCGCCTCAAAACCTTAGGTTTTAGGGCAGTACGGCGTGCCACATGTAAGGCGTTGGCTTGACCATTCTACGGTCGGACCATTGGTACTGTGACATATTCTGGGATTATTTGAACTCCGCTCAAGTGTTGAGCTATTTTGGAAATCTTGGGTATTTGATTATTCGATCGGAAAGTTTAATACTGTCTATTTATCTGGAATGTGATACAATATGTGGAATTCATATAGTTTGGCATGAAATACGAAGTATGTGATATTTCGAATTTATGATGTCTAAATTGATTGTGGATTCCAATTGTTGTAGTTTTACACTTTCTTTTCTATGACCGTAAGTGTAGTATGTAGTTGTATTGCCGGTTTTCGTTGCTATACATCAACAACGATCGGTGTATGCATACTTACTTACGTTGATGATATGAGATATTTTGTGTTGATGTGATATGTTATATTGGATCGTCGTGTTCTGAATAGCCGGGGGTTTTATGTGAGATGAGGGTTTTTATTTTCATTCATGTAAAATTCATTTGTATGTAACATTCTTTTATTGGGGCACTTCCGGGATGAGGTTGATGTCAACAGTGAATATTATTTACCTTTCCGCATTAGGTAGACCCAAGGAGGGGAGCACAAGTAACCGGGTTCTAGGGTCCAGTGGGAGGTCATCTCGAGGAGTCGAGACCGGGTCTCCTAACCCTAGAATTGGCAGTGTTACTTGCCGCTCTCGTAGGGATCTAGGGATGTGGGTTTTGCTATTCATCGTGACCGTGGAATCCGTGTTTTATACAGGCTCCTATTAAAACATGGACATCCTAGTATATCCAATATTTTATAAATGTCAGTCTGCTGCAATGTTCTGTGATGAGATGATATTACGGCCTGAGACGAATTCTTATACTATATATATATATATGATGATATATAAATATTACTTCTTTCATTTCTTCTGTGATGCTTAGGAAGCATAAGCTGATGGGTTTTATTAATAAGATTAATAAAAGAAAAGAAACCTAAAAGATGTTGAAGAATCAAAACTTTATAAAAAGGGTAGCTACAGTTTTGTTTTGCATAGAGGTATATATGATATACCCTGCACCTTATTCGATGAGGAAAGAGCCGAGATCCCTTCACCGGGAGTGACCTTTTTAGCGAAACTGGCAGATGCTACAAACTCGTGGTTTAGTTTTTGACAGCTTATATAGTTCTTGCTTTGCATAGCGGTATATATGATATACCCTGCACCTTATTCGATGGGAAAAGAGCCGAGATCCCTTCACCGGGAGTGACCTCTTTTGCAAAACTAGAAAAGCCTCAAAAACACTCTTTTTCAAAATCACTTGTTTCTACAACGATATCAAGTTCATTGCGCTCATGGTTTTCTGAAAAACCTGCGTAGCCCACCGTCATTTCAGATAAGTACTACTTAGTATTCGTGTTGCGGTAGTTTGGCCTCCGTCAAGACGTAGTGTACGGTAGCTAACTAGTGCTTATCTGCAAGCATACGATGCGATCGGATTAGGGTATTCGTACGACGTAGTTTGGCCTTCGTCAAGGGTCGTATAGGTGGGTTTAATTCAATCAAGAAATGAACGGGTTGAACTTGACTAGCGCCCTATGGATAGTTTGGCCTCCGTCAAGGTCATAGGACGCTAGGGGTAAAAGTATTATTGGGAATTTCAAGTGTTGAAATTTGCAATGAGATTGCATACCTTCTATGAGATAGTTGGATCCCAATACCCACTGCGAGTAAGAGTTACTCCTGGGAGAATTTTACACAGGACAATTAGCCGATCAAGTAGGTGTCTAGAAAGGTGTTAACGGGGTTATGCCTCTGGGAAAACGAGGTTTATTTTAATTCGGTCTGTGCGAAAGCACGGGGAACCTCCCTCAAGTACCGACACTGATCTGGCTGAAAGATTGACGAAATTGTAGGGTGTAATTAATCCCGGCTAATCTTACCTTTTAGGGTTTGAAGGAAGATTTGATAAAAACAGTGGGAGACATCCTGATTAGATAAGATAATAACCAATCTAATCTTGCAAAAGATACGCTAAAGTGTTTTCTTCTCTCTCTCTCAAGGTAGCGACCATGTCAGGCCATAATCAAGATAATAATATGGATGTATTGACTGAACCCGCTTATTATTCTGAGCAGGGGATCGTTGGTCCCGTTCTTTCTTATAAGAGTTATAAGACTGAACAGGAAACAAGTGAATATCTGGATTCTTACGCCGCCCAAACAAAGAACATGCATGTTGATGCATCTTCTTCCGGTGTGTTAGTTATTGAGAACTGCTTCTCAGTTCACCCTACGTCCTGGGTATTAGATACCGGATCGGGATCCCATATATGTAAATTGTTACATGGGCTACGTAAAGGTAGAGAACTGGGAAAAGGTGATCATTCCGTTCAAGTAGGGAATTTTGCAAGTATTGCTGCCAAAACAGTTGGCGAATATCACCTTGTATTACAAAGTAGTAATACACTGATTCTGAATGGGTGCTATTATATACCGAACATGATGTGCAACATTATATCAGTTTCTTTATTAAGTAAAGAAGGATATAATTTTGTAGTACAGGATAATGTTATGAACATATTCCTGAATCAAAAGTTGATTGGATCAGGCTCGTTACATAATGGCATATTCATTCTCAATCAAAATACAGTCCTTAATATACAAAACACATACAAGAGAAAGAGTTCAGAAATGAATGAATCCTTCTTGTGGCATTGCAGACTTGGTCATATCAATACGACACGACTAGCTAAGTTACATAAGGATGGATATTTGAATTCGTTCGAATTATCATCTTATGATACTTGCCATTCATGTCTCAAAGGTAAAATGACCAAAACTCCGATTAGTGGACACGGAGAAAGAGTTACGGAACTCTAGGGACTGGTACATAGTGATGTATGCGGTCCTATGTCTACGCATGCCAGGAACGATTCTTCCTACTTCATTACATTCACTGATGATCTCTCTAGATACGGACATGTGTTCCTGATGAAACACAAGTATGAAGCTTTTGAGAAATTCAGAGAATATAAGCACGATGTAGAGAACCAAACGGGCAAAAGTATTAAAGTCCTTCGATCTGATCGAGGAGGAGAATACTTGAGCAATGAGTTCCTAGACTATCTAAAAGAGAATGGGATTCTCTCTCAGCTTACTCCTCCTTATACACCACAACAGAACGGTGTATCGGAGCGGAGGAATCACACCCTATTAGATATGGTGCGCTCTATGATGAGTGATCCTGAGTTACCTATTTCCTTCTGTGGACATGCACTGGAGACAGCTGCATACCTATTGAATAGAGTTCCAACCAAATCAGTGCCTACCACTCCATATGAGATATGGAATGGGAAGAGACCATGTCTTAATTTTATTCAGATATGGGGTTGTCCGGCCTATGTAAAAACACAAAATCCAGACAAGCTCAAGGCAAGGTTTGTCCTATGTAAGTTTATTGGATATCCCAAACATTCGTGAGGATATATCTTCTACCACCCAGAGGAACAAAAGGTGTTTGTCACTCGACATGCCACCTTTTTAGAAAAGGGATTTCTTATGAAAGAAATTAATGGCAATGAGGTAGAACTGGAAGAAGTTCCAGCAACACAAACTACGACAGATGATTTAGTGGAACCAGAGGATTCAGTAGTACCCGACGAACCCCGGCCTCTCCGCCGATCTACCAGGGTTTCTCACCCACCTGAGAGATACTATAGTTTTCTCATTGATGGTGGGACCGAGGATTGCATCATGGAAGATGATGACCCGACTAGTTTCGAGCAGGCCATCACGAGTAGTGAATCTGTGAAATGGTTGGATGCAATGCGATCTGAGATGGAATCCATGTACACCAACAAAGTATGGACTTTGGAAAATGCTCCTAAAGGGGTAAAACCCATTGGGAGCAAGTGGATCCTTAAAAAGAAAATTGGTGTAGGTGGAAAAGTTGAGACTTTCAAAGCTAGACTTGTTGCAAAGAGTTTTTGTCAACGACCAGGTGTGGATTATGACGAAACTTTTTCTCCAGTGGCTATGCTTAAGTCCATCCGGATCTTACTTGCCATTGCTGCATACCATGACTACGAAATCTGGTAAATGGATGTTAAGACCGCCTTTCCAAACGGTGATTTAGAAGAGTGCGTGTACATGACTCAGCCAGAGGGCTTCGTAGATAGTGGGAGCAGCGGAAAGGTGTGCAAACTGCTTAAATCTATTTATGGGTTAAAGCAAGCATCACAGAGTTGGAACATCTGTTTTGATGTTGTAGTCAAAGAGTTTGACTTCATCAAAAATATATATGAACCTTGTATTTATAAGAAGGTTGCAGAGAGTAAGGTTGTCTTCCTCGTATTGTACGTCGATAACATACTCTTGATAGGAAACAATAATCCTATGCTAAAATCAGTCAAGCTCTTCTTATAACAATGATTCTCAATGAAAGATCTAGGTGATGCCTCCTGCATATTGGGAATTATGATCTATAGAGATAGATCTAAACAGATACTTGGATTGTCCTAATCCAGGTACATTGACACCATACTAAAGAGGTTTAGTATGGAAGAATCCAAGCGTGGAAACCAACCCACGATCTCTGGACTCACTCTCTCCAAAGAGATGTCTCCCAAGACTGATTTGGAGAGAGCTCGCATGCAAGGGATACCCTATGCTTCGGCAGTAGGCTCTATCATGTATGCGATGCTATGTACCAGACCCGATGTAGCATACTCACTAAGTGTAGTGAGTCGGTATCAAGCAGATCCTGGAGAGAGTCACTGGATAGCTGTGAAGAACATTGTCAAGTACTTGCGAAGGACTAAGGAGAAGTTCTTGGTGTATGGTAACGGAGAACTCCAGGTGGAGTCCTTTACCGATTCCAGCTTCCAAAGTGATAAGGACGACTCTAAGTCACACTCGGGATTTGTCTTTACCCTCAATGGAGGGGCGGTATGTTGGAAGAGTTCCAAACAGGATACCGTTGCAGACTCGACGATGGAGGCTGAATACATCGCTGCCAACGATGCTGCCAAAGAGGCTGTCTGGATAAAGAAGTTCATTACTGAACTTGGTGTGGTTCTATCCATTAAACATTCAATACTTCTGTATTGCGATAACAATGGAGCTGTGGCTTTGGCCAAGGAACCCAGGTCCCATCAAAAGTCCAGACATATTCTGAGGCGGTATCACCTGATCAGGGAGATAGTTGATCGTCGGGAGATCAAGGTCAGGAGAGTGGATACGAAGGACAACACTGCGGATCCACTCACGAAGGCCATTCCCCAGATACAGTTTGAGAGATTATTCGGGATGCTAGGTACGAGATACTACAGCAGCTGGCCTTAGTGCAAGTGGGAGATTGTTAGTTATGTATATGCCCTAGAGGCCATTGTTGTACATATGATGTATATTATAATGGATGCTTGGATATATATAGAGATGACTTTCTTGCTCGTCATGATAGTATGCAATTTGGTTTTCCTTTATCTTAACACGTTGACTTATATTAGTTTACTGTCTTACACTCACATGTTGATAAAGCTCTTAGGATCTGTACTCGACTACTGGGACTATGATGAGATCATACTAGTGGGGCCACAGTAGTCGATGAGTACATCCTATAACTGTTCCTAGTCGAGGGTGTGTCGAGATAGGGCATCGATACACCAGAGTAGACTAGCGTATACGCATCTTGACCCATATGATGGGCGATGGATGATCCCATATCCATCGGTGTTTTGACATCAGAGATGGTGTACGGGTGCTCAGTGGAGACTGGGTACACTGGACGGACTCGCCGAGAACTCCCAGATGGTGATATACCACACGTCAGATGGCAGTTCTCCGGTGACACTGGTACAGGGTAGTCTGTAGACCCGAGATCAACATAGAGTCTTGTGTGATTCCTACTGTGCTATGATTTCCACCTTACCACGTCCAAGAGGGCGTGCAAAACGGTGGCTTTTGGGTGCAGTCCCGAATCACATGGAGACAATGAGCGATAGGAGGGGATTCGTCTCTCCCGGTATAGGGAGTTGATGTTGTGCTGTGTTCAATTGGCTATAACCGGAAGTCCCTGACCAGGGCTGATATAGAGATTTACTGGTAAGTGTTACCAGTAGTTTCTCGACCTGTTATGAGCCTCACATCGACACGACTTATCGGTTACTGGGGTCTGACGTATACCACCCCTAGACTAGATATGCAACATATCAGACGAAGAGACCAGACTGTATGGGAGTACTGTAGGGTTCCTAGGCACTCATACATGGGTTAATAAGGCCTCAACCATGCCCGAATAAAAATTTAGACGTGCCGAACAACCCAAAGCCGGGATCTTTGCTAGATAATTAGGGTTTAACATGCAAGTAAACATCTTTAGAACTAAGAGTGAAGGATTACAACCTTTGTAGTCCACTCCTTCGCTTCATAAGCTCCGAGTAGAAGTCCCTTCGCCGCGATCCACGATCTCTCGGACTCAAGAGAGGGTCTACAACTCGAACGATCCATGCTATCTTATAGTCTTCCTTTTCTCCGATGATCTACCTCGAAGTTTCTATAACTCAAGCTCTCTCTCTCTCTCTCTAATGAGGTGAACACCCTAATCTAATTGGCTAGATTAGATGAGGATGATGGAGTAGTATTTGTGCTTTCTTTTCTTATCAAGGATGTACATATTTTGAGATCTGTGATTCTCTTCGTTCTCTTTATCATACATCCATTTGAGATCTTTGATTCTATTTGTTTCCATGATCATACACTTATTGATTCCATTCCTCCTTATGATCATGTATCCATTCTGGATCCGTTGATTCCTTTCTTTCCTTTGATATGTTTTCATCGATACATGCTTGAGGTTCATGTCACCATGGTTTGAGAGCAGATTGAACTACTGCTAGTGATGCGGTCAGGGAGAGCTCATCATGGACGAGGACTGACCATCGTGTTTTCTGGTGACACGGGAACGTCATGAATTTTGTATTGGTGTTGTGACTCCTTGTTTGATGCGAGTGTTCGTTTTTTCACAGGATGATCAGGCTATTGTTAGAGGCTGCCTGTTGTGAGAGGACTGTTGATGTACAACATACCTCAGAGATTGTGATGTCGTTTACCGTACATACAGATGACCCAGCTGTTGGTGAGATTGATAGAATGTCGCCTCCATACTTTACGAGCTGAGATCCCTGGAGCTTTCAGGAAGAGATGCGACAGATGATAGCTAGTCTACCCTGAGTTGAGAGACGAAGGGTATTCACATGTTGTCTAGGAAAAGTTAAAAAGTTCGAACGAATGCTAGAAACCCATTTTTCCAAGTTTAAGGTATTCGCAGGAACCTGCAAATAATTCTATGTACCCTCTAGAAGAATGAAACCCTAACTCGACATAATGACCATGGAACCGCTTTTGAACCATGGGGTTTGCGGCAGTTCCGCGGCGCCATTTATGAGGCTTGGGTTTGCCCTTCTACGGCTGGTCCATAAGTACTGTGGCATGTCCTGGATATTATTAGATTGTGCTCAAGTATTGAGCTCTCGGGGAATTATGGGACTTTGACAAATTGATCGAAAAGTTTAATGTCGTCCGGATATCATGTGATAGGATACAATACTTGGAATCTACAGAAGGCTAATTTGAGTTTTATAAGCCTAGCAGTTTAGTCTCAGTTGATCGGTTGCCATGGGATTTTGATGAGATAATGTTGTTCGTCGGATGATCCAATAGAAGATCAGAATGTGTACCAGCTTCAGATAGAGGACCTCACCCAGATGCGTTGTGAGTTGATCGAGAACGGACGAGTATTGAGTATTCCTCCGATGGTAAGGACGAGTTCCCGAGGACGTGTTCGGCTAGAGATCTTCTACAAAGTGATGAAGATACCGAGTTCGCGATTTCGAGTCCGTGTGAGAGATCCCAGATTGAATGTAGCCCAGACAATTGCAGTACGCAGATAGCATGACGTGACGTCGAAGCGGACGATAATAAAGTCGAGTGGAACAAGAGGTTCGTGCGAGATGTCAACGAGCCGTTGTTACTCCCCGTTGAGATTAGAGATCTGATATATATACATAGGCGTGAGATACGACCAATTCCCGAGGACAAGTTGTGTGAAGAACGCAGATGTCCAGAAAGCGAAAAAAGATTTTGTAAGAGTACCAGCCTCCGTATAGTTCGGCATAGGCAAGATCGGAAGAGACCCTGAGCAGGTTCCTTCCTAGACACTGCTGCAATAAGATTTGCACCAAGGATCAGATGTGTTGTAGGGTTCTTAGGCACAACCACAAGGTTTCACAAGGCATCAAACATGCCGTATTTAAAATTAGTGTGCCAAACAACCCTAACTTATGATCTAACTAGAGAATTAGGGTTAGAAACAACAAGTAAAAAACTTTACTTCTAAGTGAATGAGGAATACAACCTTTGTAGACCGGCCATTCACTTCTAAAGCTCCGTGTAGTAGTCCCTTCGCTGTGAGTTGTGATCTCCCGAACTCTAGTATGGGTTCTCCCAGAGAAATGAACAAGCTTGCTCGAAGTATTCGAGGCCGAAGATGATCTACGTCGAGGAGACTCAGGCTCATGCTACCTCTTCACTAATTGTGAAATTAGTGAAGCAAACACCTTAAACTAAATAGCAAGTAGTAGAGGATGATGAAGTAGGAAGTGCGCTCTCTTTAGATTTATTTTTCTCACAATATTTTCTCACCTTGAGAAAAGCTAGTGAGCTTTTCTCATGAGGAAGAAGAATCTCAAAGTGATGAAGATGAGAGAATGAACTCTTGAGGTGAGAATAGCAATCATGGGTGAGTTAGTGTCATACACTAACCCATGTAGAGAATAAACCATGGCTAGTCAATAATGGTTAGGCTAATAAATATCTACAAGTAAAACAAACTTAGTGGACTTGGTCAATGGTTCCACAAGCTTCTACAAGCTTTAACCATGTGACATAATCCCACTAATTTTGATTAACTTAGATAAATGTAAACCCTACATTATAATTAGTATGGTGTAAGTCTCATACACCCATGTAGTGTGTATTAATAACCATGACACAAAAGTTGTACATTAACATATATCGCATATACACTAATGCACACATGTGAGAAAAGAAATCATAAGTGAGCTAATATTAGTTAATGTAATCTAGTATATCTAATATACAATTATACATTAAATTATTAAATCAACACTTGATTTAATAATCCAGCTATATCACATATAACCGACTAATATTAACTACTACAAGTTATCGAATCAACACTTGATCCGATAATCCGGCTATATCACATATAACCGACCGATGTCACAAATCGCGAGAATAGAATGCGGTATCTCATACGCGCATCAATCTCGGTCCCGCACATATTATATATGTGCTCCTACTTCGTTTCGCATGAACCAGGAAACCTCTGTGTAGGACTCTAAAGACTCGTCAATACGCCGGCAGTAGGTGATGATCATATCAAACACCCACAAGCCGCAAGCGGTATGCTAAACGTAACGGCCACCCGGGTATTGAGCGATTATAAGATCAACAAGCAAGCCTGCTCATACTCCTGCGAATTTAATCAGTAGCACTACCGTACAGTCCGGTCTCTTCGTCTGATATGTCGCATATCTCGTCTAGGGGTGGTAAATGTCAAACCCCAGTAACTCGATAAGTCATGCCGATATGAGGCTCATAACGGGTCGAGAAACTACTGGTAACACTTACCATAAAATGTCTGAATCAGCCCTGGCCAGGGACTTCATGTTATAGCCAATCGAGCACAGCGTAACATCAACCCCCAATACCGGGAGAAATGAATCCCCTCCTATCGCTCATTGCCTCCATGTGACTCGGGAATGTACCTAAAAACCACTGTTTTGCACATTCTCATGAACGTGGTAAGGTGGAAATCAAAGCACAGTGAGAATAACACAAGACTCTATGACGATCTCGGGTCGACAGACTAACCTGTACTAATGTCACCAGAGAACTGCCATCTGACGTGAGGCATAATTCCATCTGGGAGTTCTCGCTGAGTCCGTCCAGTGTACCTAGTCTCTACTGAGCACCCGCATATCATCTCTGTTGTCAAACACCAATGGATATGGGATCATCCTTCGCCCATCTGTATGGGTCGAGAAGCTACACGCTAGTCTACTCTGGTATATCGATGCCCCGTCTCGATACACCCACGATTAGGGACATTAAAGGATGTACTCTAAGACTACCATTGTCCCACTAGTATGATCCGCATCATAATCTAAGTAGTCAAGTACACATCCTAAGGGCTTTACCAACATGTAACAGAGAGACAATCAGTGTACATGTTAAGATAAAAAGTAACCAGATAGCATACTATCATGTCAAGCAAGAAAGTACTCCCTATATATGTACAAGCATCCACTACATTATACATCTCATGTATAGTAATGGCCTCTAGGGCATACATATAACTAACAATCTCCCACTTGCACTAGGGCCATCATATAGCAGTAGTTGAAGTAAATCATACTCAACTATCCCATAAAAGTCTCTCTCTGGAAAAAGGCCTTTGTGAGTGGATCCGCCGTGTTGTCCTCTGAGTCTACTCTCCTAACCTTGATCTCCTGGAGATCACCCATCTCCATGATCAGGTGATACTGCCTTAGAATATGTCTGGATCACTGATGGGACGAAGGTTCCTAGGCATAAGCCATAACTCCATTGTCGCACAATGGTAGGAACCAAGTTCATCTCATGAACTAATATACACCCAGACTTCCTCTTTGGTAGCATCTTTGGTAACGATGTATCCAGCCTTTATCGTCTAGTTTGCCACAGTATCTAGCTTGGAACTCTTCCAACATACCGTCCCTCCACTGAGGGTAAAGACAATGCCTGTGACTGACATTCAGTCGACCTTACCACCGTGGAAGTTATCCAGTGATTCTCCCCAAGATCGATTGATACCATCTCACTACACCTAGTGAGAACCATAACATCCACATATATCTATCTCATAGATACAAAACCCAGGATTTAGGAGGTATCACCTTGATCCTATATGGAGAATCATTGTGATAAGAGGAGATTGTCCGAGCGTAGCATAGGAAACTCATTCCTATCAAGTGTATATCATCCACGTACAATACGAGGAATACCACCATACTCTCTACTACCTTTTTGTATATACAAGGTTCATCTACAATTTTTATGAAGTCAAACGCTTTGACTACCATATCAAAACAGACGTTCCAACTCCGCGATGCCTGCTTTAACCTGTAAAGCAACTTGCACATGTTTCCGCTGTGCCCACAGTCTACGAAGCCCTCTGGCTGTGTACTTATAGACGCTTTCTTCTAAATCAGTATTTAGAAAAGCAGTCATGACACCCAACCACCAGATATCGTAGTCATGGTATGTAGCAATGGCAAGTAGGATCCGGATAGACTTAAACATAGCTACTGCAGGAAAGATTTCATCATAAACCACACCTGGTCGATGACGAGAATCTTTTACAACAAGTCTAGCTTTGAAAGTCTCAACTTTTCCATCTACACCAAGTAATCTTTGAATGGTTACACTAGCGCCCCGGCCAACTTCCGTGGCCAAATGCGGAACAAAAATTTTACAACGATACAAAACTTGGCGCTAGAATAAACCATAAACCGGATCTTTACCATAAACCTAGTTAGCACAAAAGAGTTCTATCTACTATAATAGAAAGTTATACCTAATTCTTGAACTCCTTCTTCTCCTTGTTGTGAGCTCGTTGGAATTGTGTGGATGCCTCCTCCTCACCGGCTTCTCTATATCATAGAAGATCCACCCGAAGGCCTCTACCTTCAGCTCCAACTTCAACAATGAAGTAACTAGAGTGCTTGGCTTGCTAGACTAAGAACCCTAGAGTAAGTAGAGAAGTGTTTTGGTGGTTTTATCTCAAAGGCTCTTGATTTTCAACTCATGAAACAAGAGAGCCTTGAGAGAGGAAGAGGAGAGAGCTAACCATGAGAGAGAAAGATAATGAGATAAATGAGAGGATGAAGCTCTCATATGAGGAATAAATGAATAATTAGAATTATTAAGATAATTGTGATGGTTCACTTGATTTGACCATTATCATATCACATTAAATGCTAAGCATACTCAAGAAAATATCTAAGTCAACAATGGTCAACTTGGCCAAATGGTCAAACCAATTAACCATGACAATTATCCATAATAATAAATATTAAACAAATTCCTCGTTCTCATTAGGGTTATAATCAAGTCAATGGTCAAAACCCTAATGAGGCGTCTCCCTCTCTGCCTCTGTCAACTGTACATACATACCCGCATCCGTGTTCCGAAGAAACACGAATACAATGAGACTGAACCAACCCAAAACAAAATTTTATGATCTGGCTTAAACCAAAGCCCACTAGTATCAACTGCCCGAACACCAAACACCCATAAGTACGCATATGTGAATGAACCCTGTCGTAAAACCATACGACCTCTATATCATTTCGCCCAAAGGTGAACAACCCTCTGTTTGGGGCTCTAAAGACTCGACAGTACTCTGGCAGTGGGTTTAACCACAAGCACGTCAGCGGCACTAGCTATGTGTAACGGCTGCCCAGGTATCTGTCGATAAGAAGGCCGATGAGTAAAAGCCATCTGAACTCCTACTGAGCCTATCTGTGACAATATCCGTACAGTCCAGTCTGTTCGTCTAAGAGTATCGCATATCGGGCCTAGGGGGTGGTAAATGTCAGACCCCTAATAGCGATATAAGTCGTGTCGGAGTGTAGCCCAGAACACCTTGAGAAACTACAGGAACACCTACCAGTAAATCTCACTTGCCCTGGCCAGGGACTTTGTGTAATGGCACTCCTAGACACAGCGCGATATCAACCCCCAATACCGGGAGAGACGAATCCTGTCTAACTGCCACTGCCTTCAAGTGCTTCGGGACAGCACCCAACTACTACCTGTTTGCACGACTCAATAGAGCCGTGGTAGGGTAGCAATCAAAAAACGGTAGGAACACACTTGAGGCGAAGTAGCAGTGTCAAGTCAACGGACTAAGCTGTTAGTTATATGTATGCCCTAGAGGCCATTACTGTACATTGGATGTATATTGTAGTGGATGCTGGGACATATATAGGTAGGACTTTCTTGCTCGACATGATAGTACGCTATCTGGATGCTCTTTATCTTAACGTGTATACTTTCTGTCTCTCTGTTACATGTTGACAAAGCCCTTAGGATGTGTACTCGACTTCCAGGACTGTGATGCAGATCATACTAGTGGGGCCTGGATAGTCCATGAGTACATCCTTCAATGTTCCTAGTCGAGGGAATATCGAGACGGGGCATCGATATTCCAGAGTAGACTAGCGTATATCTTCTCGACCCATGCGATGGTCGATGGATGATCCCATATCCATTGGTGTTTGACATCAGAGATGGTATACGGGTGCTCAGTGGAGACTGGGTACACTGAACGGACTCGCCGAGAACTCCCAGATGGTATTATACCTCACGTCAGATGGCAGTTCTCTGGTGACACTGGTGCAGCTTAGTCTGTTGACCCGAGATCGTCATAGAGTCTTGTGTGTCTCCCACTGTGCTTTGATTTCCACCCTACCACGGCTCTACTGAGTTTTGCAAACAGGTGGTTTTTGGGTACAGTCCCGATTCACATGGAGACAATGAGCGATAGGAGGGGATTCGTCTCTCCCGGTATTGGGGGTTAATGTTGTGCTATGCTCGACTGGCCATAACAGGAAATCCCTGGCCAGGGTTGCTGTGATATACTGGTAAGAGTTATCAGTAGTTTCACGAATATTATGGACCTCACGTCGTCATGACTTATCAAGCTACTGGGGTCTGACGTTTACCACCCCTAGGCGAGATATGCGACATATCAGACGAACAGACCGGACTATACGGTAAGTGTTACTGGTTGGATTCACAGGAGTGTGAGCGGGCTTGCTCGTCGATCTTCTGATCGCTCAATACCCGGGTGGCCGTTACGTTTAGCAGACCGCTTACGGCTTGTGGGTGTTTGATATGATCATCATCTGCTACCGGCGTATTGACGAGTCTTTAGAGTCATACACAGAGGTTTCCTGGCTCAAGCGAAACGAAATAGGAGCGCATATGAGATATGTGCGGGACCGAGAATAATTCGTGTATGTGATACCGTATTTCATTCTCGCGATAAATGTGTCGAATGGTTGTATGCGATATAACCTAGTTATCGAATCAAGGATTGATTCGATAAGCCGATACATTGGATACTAGCCGGTTATATGCGATATGACCGGATCATTGAATCCAGTCTTGATTTAATAATTTAATGTATAATTATATATTTGATATATTACTTTGCATTAACTAGTATTGGTTCACTTTAAATGGATTTACTCACTTGGTTTGTGCACATTGTATATGTGATATATTTTTTGCACATGATTGTATCATGTTTGATGATACATTCAAGCTTGGGTTTGTGTAAAGAATTGACTATGGTTATATGAATGGTTAGGGTTTCATTTTATTTACTTATTCATTTATTTATTCTTTTTGTTTATTTTGGAAAAAGAAAATGATAAAGAAATTGGAATGCTGGCTTGATTTGTTTGTAGTTGAAGTTTCTTGAAACTTTGACTAAGTCACCATTCTTATCTCATCCTTAACCCTAACCATTCAAGTTAACCATGGTCCATTCCCTACAACTAACCAAGGGTTAATATATGATAAGTATTGATTTATTTATCTCATTATTAATAACTTATCATATCATCTTCTTCTTCTTCATCTTCTTCTTCCATGAAGAAAGCTTGCTACATCAATGGCAACTTGATGAAATGAGTGAGAAATCCAATTCTAAAGTGAACCCACTTCCTATTTCTTCATCCTCTACCTCTTGCCAAGTAGTATAGGGTGTTTCCTTCACAAGTTTTCATGGCTTGGTGAAGGTGGAGCTTGATCTAGTGATGCTTCGACGTAGATCATCTTCGGCACGTCGTCGATGACCTAGCCCGCTTTTTCTCCGATGAAGTCGACGCTAGAGCCCGGGATTTGATATGGACAGCGAGGAGACTTCATTGCTGAGCTATGGAGGTGGAGAAACGGATCTACAAAGGTTGTATGTTCGTTTACTTTTTAGTTAAGATGTTAACTAGCTCGTTTAGTCGCCTAAAATTCTAGCCAACGATCTTGTTAGGGTTTCTCGGCACCGTTAAAATTTGAAATTGGCATGGTTGATGCCTTGTGAGAACTCCTTGGTGTGCCTAGGAACCCTCCAGTGGTATCAGAGCCTAGCTAGAGCCTTAGGCGATGCTTAGACGATGTTTGAAACCCGAACGAACCGAAACCCTAACACAAACTATGCTCTCTGGACAATTTCTGAAATTTGGTCTTTTTCGAAAATAAAAATATGCAGAAAAATAAGCAGGGAATCCTAAGAATTACTGTGCAACACGTGTCTATGATTCCACTATAATGCGGCGGAACCGCGGCACAAGCATGGCTTGTGCGGCGGTTCCGCGGCCAATTTGTCGTATCCTGCATTGGTTTTGGCACAGTAATTCATATGATGCAGTGCTGGTTTTCCTGCGTATTTTTTAAAATTTATTCAAGAGTTGAATTTTCTGGGGTTGTTTTGGGGATTCGGTGTTTCGATCGGGGCATCAGATTTTGTTTATGTGGCTTTCCGGATATTTTTGAATATGTTAAAAAGTTCGGCCGGACATAAATACCCACTTTTTCCCCTGCCGGGAAATTTCCAATTGTTGGATATTTCTGAAGTTTAATCACGTTCTAAGTATTGCAAGTAACGCGATGGTCCCTCTAGAAGACAACAAACCTTAACTCGATTATGTGACCGTCTTGAACTTCCCTTTGAACCTTAGGGTTTGGGGCAGTACGGCGTGCCACATGTGAGGCGTTGGCTTGACCCTTCTACGGCTGGACCGTTGGTACTGAGGCACGAACTGAATGTTTTTAGACTTGTTTCATGTGTTGAGCTGTATCGGGAAAACTTGGGTGTTCGATTGTTCGATCGAAAAGTTTAGCATTTTCTATTTATCCGGAATGTGATACAATAATTGGAATTCACAAATTGTTATGAGATAACGGAATGAATATTATAAACGTAGCAGTTTAGTCTTACTTGATCGGTTGCCACGGAGTTTTGATGTGATCAAAAGTCCGTCGCAATTACGTAGCGTATGCGGATACTCGTTGGGTAAACTTAATAGACAGCCTCACCCCATAGCCCCGACCAAGTGACTGTAGGAGAACCCCGTCGCCGAAAGCATCCGTTTGGGTGCTCGCGATAGCGGTGTTCCGCCTTGGTGCACTTCGTCGACGGTATCGGGGGTGCGACCGTCTACTAAAGTTTGCGACGAGCATTCGATCAAAATGTCGGGAATCCTGTTGAATTGCCCGACTTGATATTGAAAAGAGTTTTCGATAATGAGACTAAAATGCGGGGTTTATAATTGTTAGGCATGCGATGTCTAAAGAATTCATTTGGTCAGGCATGCGATGTCTGAGGTGGTTGCGGATTCCAACTGTTGTAGTTTTACACTTTCTTTTCTGTGACCGTAAGTGTAATATGTGAAATCGCCGGTTTCGTTGCTATATGTCAACGACAATTGGGATGCGCATATTTACTTACGTTGATGACATGTGTTGTTATGTGTTGCTGGATATGTTATATTGGATCGTCGTGTTTGAATAGCCGGGGTTTTTTATGTGAGATGAGTGTTTTTCATTTTCATTCATGTAAAAACTTGTATGTAATATTCTTTTATTGGGGCACTTCCAGGTTGCGGAAGTAGTCACCGTTTGTATATTATTTACTTTTCTGCACTAGGATAGACCCAAGGAGGGGAGCACAAGTAACCGGGTTCCAGGGTCCAGTGGGAGACCATCTCGAGGAGTCGAGTCCGGGTCTCCTAACCCTAGAATTGGTAGGGTTGCTTGCCGCTCTCGTAGGGGTCTAGGAGTGTGGGATTGGCTATTCATCACGACCGTGGAATCCGTGTTTTATACTGGCTCGTATTAAAAACACGGACGTCCTAGTATATCCAATATTTCATATGTATTTTCTGCTGCGTTATCTGTGATGTGATGTTCTGTGATAGATATAATATATAGTATATATGATATATTATATAGACGTTGCTTATGTTTTACACCCGCGCTAGCCCTGCCTCGCTCTGGCGTTAGTTACCTAACCTAACGGTGCAGACGGGACATCGAGGCGAATGCGGATGACATAAGCGTACGTTATATTTATCTGTGATGTTTAGGTGGAATTAAATGATGGGATATTCATTAATGAGATTAATGAAAGAAAATAAACCTAAATTTATGTTGTGGAATCGAATTTCAAAATAAAAACAGGTAGCTACAGTTCTTGCTTTGCATCGCGGTGTTCCTTGTAGAACATCCTGCACCTTATTCGATAGGGAAAGGACCGAGATCCCTTCACCGGGAGTGACTCCTTTAGCAATAACTGGCAGATGCTACATCACTCGGTTTGTCTTTTGATAGCTTCTATAGTTTCCGCTTTGCACAGTGATATATATGATATATCCCGCACCTCATTCGACGAGGAAAAGGCCGACGATCCCTTCACCGGGAGTGAGCCCTTTAGCAAAACTAAAAAAGCCTCAAAAACATTCCATTTAAAAACCATTTGATTCCGCAACGAGATCAAGTTCAAAGCGTTAAAGGTTTTCATAAAAACCATTCGCAACCCTCCGTCATTTTAGGAAGTAGAGTACTTAGTATTCGTGCTGTGTTTGTTGACTTTAGTTAAGGCACAGTGTACGGTAGCTAAGTGATGTCTTCCTACACCGCATATGATGCGATTAGTTAGGACAGTCGCGTGACTTTGTTGACCTTAGTTAAGGGTCATGTGGGTGGGTCTGATTAATCACGAAATGACGGGTAGAACTTGACTAGTACTTATGATTTGTTGACCATAGTTAAGGTCATAGGTGCTAGGGGTAAAAACCTTTATCGGGAGTTTCAAGTGTTGAAATTTGCAATGAGATTGCATATCTTCTATATGATAGTTGGATCCCGATACCCACTGCGAGTAATTGTTACTCCTGGGAGAGTTTTGCACCTTACAATTAGCCGATCAAGTAGGTGTCTAGAAAGGTGTCAACGGGGTTACGCCTCTGGGAAAACGAGGTTTACTGTAATTAGGTCCGTGCGAAAGCACGGGGAACCTCCCTCAAAGTACCGACACTGGCCTGGCTGAAAGATTGGCGAACTTGTAGAGTGTAATTAATCCCGGCTAGTCTTTCCTTTTAAGGTTTGAAGAAAGATTTGATAAAAACAGTGGGAGCCATCCTGATTAGATAAAATATATAACCAATCTGATCTTGCTAGAGCGCACGCTGAGTGTTTTCTTCTCTCTCTCTCTAAGTAGTGACCATATCACGCCTTAATCAAGATAATAATACGGATAATTGACCGAACCCCCTTGTTATACCGAGCTGGGGTAAGTTGGTCCCGCTCCAACTTATAATTGTTATAAGATAGAGCAGGAAATAGGGGAATACCAGAATTCCCATGCCGCCCAAACGAAGAAAGTGCATGAGATGCATCTCCTTCGGGTGTGTTCATTACAAAGAACTGTTTCTCAGTATCCTCTGCATCCTGGGTATTTGATACAGGATCAGGATCCCAGATATGAAATCTGTTACATATGGCTACAAAATGGTAGAAAAACTGAGAACGGGTGATAAGTTTCATGAGACAGAAACCGGGGCAAGTGTTGCAGCCAAGTCTGTTGGTCACTGTCACCCTGTATTACCAATACATTGATTCTGAACAAATGCTATTAGATACCGAACCTGATATACAAAATCATATCAATCTCTTTATTTATTAAAGTAATGATAAAATTTTGTATTGCTGGATAATGTTTTGAACATTTCCTATATCAAAAGTTGATCGGTTCAGGCACGTTATCTAAAAGCATTGACGTTCTAAATCAAACTACAGTTCCTCGTATACAGAACACACACAAGAGGAAGAGTTCAGAAATGAACGAATCATTCTTGAGGCATTGTAGACTAGGTCATATCAATGCGACCCGACTGGCTGAAGTTGCATTTTAGATGCATATTTAAATCAGTTTGAATTTACATCTTATGAAACTTGCCAGTCATGTCACAAAGATTAGATGACCATAGCTCCGTTTATTGGAAAAAAAGAAAGAGTTAGTAAACTCTTGGGACTGATACATTATGATGTATGTAAGGTCTACTGTCTACACATGCCAGGACTGGTTCTTTATACTTCATTATATTCTCTGATAATCTCTCAAGATTCAGTCATATGTTCCTGTTGAAACATAAGTCCGAAGCTTTTGAGGTATTCACAGAATATAAGTTGGAAGTAGAGAACCAAAATACGGGTATAAGTATTATGTCCTATGACAAGATCAGGGAGGAGAATACTTGTGCATGGCATTCCTGGACTATTCTAAAAGAAAATGAGATTCTCTCTCAGCATTACTCCTCCGTATAAACCATAGCACGATGGTATATCGGGGCGGAGCAATCACACCCTATATGATAAGGTGTGCTCTATGATGAGTACTACTGAGTTACCTATTTTCTTTTGGGGTTATGCGCTTGAGAAGCTGCGTATCTATTGAATTAGGTTCGAATCAAATCAGTTGCCTACCGCTTCATATGTGATATGGAAAGGGAAGAACCCATCTCTTAAGCGAGTTAAGATTTGGGGTTGTCCGGCCTATGTTTAAAGCAAAATCCGGACAAGATCGAGGCAGGATCAGTTCTGTAGAACTGGAAAGGTTCCAGCTATACAAAACTGCAGTTGATGATTTGACAGAACCAAAGGATTCTATAGTTCCCGACGAACCTCAGCCTCTCCGCCGATCTAGTAGGGTTCCTCATCCGCCTGAGAGATACCTCAGTTTCTCGATAACAGTGGGAGCGAGGAATGCATCATAAGATGATGACCCAACTAGTTTCGAGCAGGCCATCGAGAGTAGGGACTCTGTAAGAATGGCTGGATGCTTAGCGATCTGAGATGGAATCCATATACACCAACAAAGTATGGACTTTGGTTTCTATATCTGAAGGGTTAAATCCCCATCAGGAGCAAGTATATCTTGAGAAGATTACTTGGTGTAGATGGAAAGGTTGAGACTTTCAAAGCTAGTCTTGTTAAAGGTTTTCGTCATCGACCAGGCACGGATAATGATGAAACCTTTTCCTTGGAATATGCTTAAGTCCATCCAGATCCTACTTGCCACGGCTACATACCATGACTGCGATATCTGGTGGTTGGGTGCCATGACTGCTTTTCTAAATAATGATTTAGAAGAGAACGTCTGTAAGAACACAGCCAGAGGGCTTCGTAAACAGTGGGAGCAGCGGAAACGTGTGCAAGTTGCTTTACATAATGAAGCAGGCATCGCGGAGTTGGAACGTCTGTTTTGATGTGATAGTCAAAGTGTTTGACTTCATCAAAATGGTAGACGAACCTTGTATATACAAAAGGGTAGTAGAGAGTAAGGTGGTCATCTTCGTATTGTACGTAGACAACATACTCTTGATAGGAAAAGAGTTTCCTATACTACGATCGGTCAATCTCCTATTATCACAGGGATTCTCCAAATAGGATCAAAGTGATACCTCCTAAATCCTGAGTTTTCATCTATGAGATAGATGTAATTGGATGCTAGGATTCTCACTAGATGTAGTGAGATGGTATCAATCGATCCTGGGGAGAATCACTGGAAGAGTTCCAGGGTGATAAAGACGACTGAATGTCAGTCACAGGCACTGTCTTTACCCTCAGTAAAGGGACGGTATGTTGGAAGAGTTCCAAGCTAAGATACCGAGGCAAACTAGACGATAAAGGCTGGTAACATCGCTATTATAGATACTACCAAAGAGGCAGTTTGGGTGTATATTGGTTCACAAGATGAACTAGGTTCCTACCATTGTATGACAATGGAAGTGTGGCTTTGGCCCAGGAGCCCTGATCCCATCAGTGACCCAGACTATTCTGAGGAAGCATCACCTGATCATGGAGATAGTTGATCTCCAGGGTGATCGAGGTTAGGAGAGTAGACTCAGAGGACAACACGGCGGATCCACTCACGAAGGCCTTTTCCCAGAGAGAGACTTATATCGGATGGTTGAGTATTAGATACTGCAACCACTCCTACAGATGGCCCTAGTGCAAGTGGGAGATTATTAGTTATATGTATTCCCTAGAGGCCATTACTGTACATTGGATGTATATTGTAGTGGATGCTGGGACATATATAGGTAGGACTTTCTTGCTCGACATGATAGTACGCTATCTGGTTGCTCTTTATCTTAACGTGTATACTTTTTGTCTCTATGTTACATGTTGATAAAGCCCTTAGGATGTGTACTCGACTTCCAGGACTGTGATGCAGATCATACTAGTGGGGCCTGGATAGTCCATGAGTACATCCTTCAATGTTCCTAGTCGAGGGAATATCGAGACGGGGCATCGATATTCCAGAGTATACTAGCGTATATCTTCTCCACCCATGCGATGGGCGATGGATGATCCCATATCCATTGGTGTTTGACATCAGAGATGGTATACGGGTGCTCAGTGGAGACTGGATACACTGAACGGACTCGCCGAGAACTCCCAGATGGTATTATACCTCACGTCAGATGGCAGTTCTCTGGTGACACTGGTGCAGCTTAGTCTGTGGACCCGAGATCGTCATAGAGTCTTGTGTGTCTCCCACTGTGCTTTGAGTTCCACCCTACCACGGCTCTACTGAGTTGTGCAAACAGGTGGTTTTTGGGTACAGTCCCGATTCACATGGAGACAATGAGCGATAGGAGGGGATTCGTCTCTCCCGGTATTAGGGGTTGATGTTGTGCTATGCTCGACTGGCCATAACAGGAAATCCCTGGCCAGGGTTGCTGTGATATACTGGTAAGAGTTATCAGTAGTTTCATGAATGTTATGGACCTCACGTCGTCATGACTTATCATGCTACTGGGGTCTGACGTTTACCACCCCTAGGCGAGATATGCGACATATCAGACGAACAGACCGGACTATACGGTAAGTGTTACTGGTTGGATTCACAGGAGTGTGAGCGGGCTTGCTCGTCGATCTTCTGATCGCTCAATACCCGGGTGGCCGTTACGTTTAGCAGACCGCTTGCAGCTTGTGGGAGTTTGATATGATCATCATCTGCTACCGGCGTATTGACGAGTCTTTAGAGTCCTACACAGAGGTTTCCTGGCTCAAGCGAAACGAAATAGGAGCGCATATGAGATATGTGCGGGACCGAGAATAATTCGTGTATGTGATATCGTATTTCATTCTCGCGATAAATGTGTCGAATGGTAGTATGCGATATAACCTAGTTATCGAATCAAGGATTGATTCGATAAGCCGATACATTGGATACTAGCCGGTTATATGCGATATGACCGGATCATTGAATCAAGTGTTGATTTAATGATTTAATGTATAATTATATATTCGATATATTACTTTGCATTAACTAGTATTGGTTCACTTTAAATGGATTTACTCACTTGGTTTGTGCACATTGTATATGTGATATATTTTGTGCACATGATTGTATCATGTTTGATGATACATTCAAGCTTGTGTTTGTGTAAAGAATTGACCATGGTTATATGAATGGTTAGGGTTTCATTTTATTTACTTATTCATTTATTTATTCTTTTTGTTTATTTTGGAAAAAGAAAATGATAAAGAAATTGGAATGCTGGCTTGATTTGTTTGTAGTTGAAGTTTCTTGAAACTTTGACTAAGTCACCATTCTTATCTCATCCTTAACCCTAACCATTCAAGTTAACCATGGTCCATTCTCTACAACTAACCAAGGGTTAATATATGATAAGTATTGATTTATTTATCTCATTATTAATAACTTATCATATCATCTTCTTTTTCTTCATCTTCTTCTTCCATGAAGAAAGCTTGCTACATCAATGGCAACTTGATGAAATGAGTGAGAAATTCAATTCTAAAGTGAACCCACTTCCTATTTCTTCATCCTCTACCTCTTGCCAAGTAGTATAGCGTGTTTCCTTCACAAGTTTTCATGGCTTGGTGAAGGTAGAGCTTGATCTAGTGATGCTTCGACGTAGATCATCTTCGGCACGTCGTCGATGACCTAGCCCGCTTTTTCTCCGATGAAGCCGACGCTAGAGCCCGGGATTTGATATGGACAGCGAGGAGACTTCATTGCGGAGCTATGGAGGTGGAGAAACGGATCTACAAAGGTTGTATGTTCGTTTACTTTTTAGTTAAGATGTTAACTAGCTCGTTTAGTCGCCTAAAATTCTAGCCAACGATCTTGTTAGGGTTTCTCGGCACCGTTAAAATTTGAAATTCGCATGGTTGATGCCTTGTGAGACCTCCTTGGTGTGCCTAGGAACCCACCATAAGATGTACTCATGTCACCTGGGAACTGCTAACTGACGATAGGTATAATACCAACCAACAGTTCCCGACGAGTCATGTCCAGTGTACTCGTAACCTAACGAGCACTTGCATACTATCTCCATTACGACGTACTGATGGCTGTGGGACAGACCATCTCCCCTGCTGGGATGAGAAGCGTATGCACCAGTCTACTCTGGAGTATCGATGCCCTGTCTCAATAATCCTACGACTAGGGACCTGTATAAGGATGTGCTTTAAGACTACCCAGCCCCCACAAGTGTGATCGCCATCACAATGCCGATAGTCAAGCAAAGATCCTCAGGGCTCCATCAATATGTATTAGCGATATCTTAAAAGAAACATATACACATATTAAGATAGATACAAACCAAGTAGTATACTACAATATCGAGCAAGACTGTCATCAATCCATGTATATATCCCAATCTTCCAAAATGTAATATACAAACTAGTACTATACAATAATGGCCTCTAGGGCATACATATCCAACAATCTCCCATTTGCACTAAAGGCCAGTAATTGGTGTACCGCATACCCAATGTCTGCACTAAGGCCAACTGATGGCGTACCGCATACCCAATAGCTCAAAAAGTCGCTCGAACTGTGTTTGAGGGAGGGCCTTTGTGAATGGATCCGCCGTGTTATCTTTAGTGTCCACTCTCCGTACCTCGATCTCCCGGCGATCAATGATCTCCCTGATCAGGTGATACCACCACAAGATGTGTCTGGATTTCTGATGGGACCGTGGTTCCTTCACTAAAGCTATAGCCCCATTGTTATCGCAATACAAAGGTATTGGGTCAAAAATGGACGGAACCACCTGAAGTTCACTAATGAACTTCTTCATCCAGATCGCCTCTTTTGTGGCATCGCTTGCAGCAATGTATTCAGCCTCCATCGTCGAGTCTGCGACAGTATCATGTTTGGAACTCCTCCAACACACCGCCTCTCCATTGAGGATAAACACAAAACCCGAGAAAGACTTGTTGTCGTCCTTGTCACTCTGGATTCTTGAATCGGTAAAGTACTTGACCCTGAGGTCTCCATTACCCTAAACCAGGAACATTTCCTTAGTCCTTCTTAGGTACTTGAGAATGTTCTTCACTGTTATCAAGTGGTTCTCATCTGGGTCTGACTGATACCAGCTCACCACGCTTAGTGCGTAAGCTACATCTGGTCTTGTACATAGCATCGCATACATTATAGATCCTACCGCCGAAGCGTAGGGTATAGTGCTCATGCGAACCCTCTCCTCGTCAGTCTTGGGAGACATCTTCTTGGAGAGGGTGATTCCGTGCAATGCGGGTATATTACCGCGCTTGGAATCTTCCATACTAAATCTCTTGAGTACGGTCTCTATGTACCTGGACTGCGAAAGTCCCAGTAATCTCTTAGATCTATCTCTGTAGATCTTGATCCCCAGAATGCATGAGGCATCGCCCATGTCTTTCATGGAGAACCGTTGTGACAAGAATAGCTTGACCGATTGTAGCATAGGAATGTCATTTCCTATCAAAAGAATGTCGTCCACGTACAAGACTAGAAACACGACAGTTCGTCCTACAATCTTCTTATAAATACAAGGCTCATCCTCGTTCTTGATGAAGTCAAATTCCTTGATTCGTTCATCAAAACAGATGTTCCAGCTCCGCGATGCCTGATTTAATCCATAAATGGATTTAAGCAACTTGCACACCTTCCCGCTGCTCCCACTGTCTATAAAACCTTCTGGCTGATCCATATAAACGCACTCTTCGAAACTGCCGTTAAGAAAAGCCGTTTTTACGTCCATCTGCCAGATCTCATAGTCATGGAAGGCAGCAATGACAAGTTGGATCCGAATGGATTTGAGCATAGCCACTGGAGAAAAAGTTTCGTCATAGTACACACCAGGTCTTTGACGAAAACCTTTTGCAATGAGTCTAGCCTTATAGGTTTCCACCTGCCCATCTACACCAAGTTTCCTTTTGTAGATCCATTTGCATCTGACGGGTTTTACCCCAGGTGGTGCAATATCCAAGGTCCACACTTTATTGGTGTACATGGACTCAATTTCGAATTGCATAGCATCCAGCCACTTATCAGAGTCCCTACTGATAATGGCCTGCCTGAAACTGGTAGGATCATTTTCTTCCAAGATGCAATCCTCTCGATCCCCGTCTATAAGAAAACCGTAGTATCTCTCGGGCGGATGAGAAATCCTACCAGATCTGCGGAGTGGCTGAGGTTCGTCTGGGATTACTGAATCTAGTGGTTCCTCCAAATCTTCAGTTACATTTTGTGGTTCATGGATTTCTCCCAGTTCTACCATACTCCCACTAGTTTCTTTTGCAAGAAACTCCCATTCTAGAAAGGTAGCATGGAGAGATACAAACACCTTCTGTTCCTCAGTGTGGTAGAACAGATATCCTAGTGAATCCTTAGGATATCCCACAAATTTACATAGAACTGAACGTGCCTGAAGCTTTTCCAGTTTCTGTGTTTTGACATAGGCTGGACAACCCCTTATCTTAATAAATTTAAGACATGGTTTCTTACTACTCCATATTTCATATGGAGTTTTAGGCACAGATTTGGACGGAACTTGATTCAAAAGGTATGCCGCTATCTGAAGCGCATGTTCCCATAATGAAAAAGGCAACTCAGCATTACTCATCATGGAGCGAACCATATCCAATAGGGTACGGTTCCTCCGCTCTGATACACCATTGTGCTGTGGTATATACGGAGGAGTAAGCTGAGAGAGAATTCTATTCTCTTTTAAGTATTCTAGGAATTCCATGGTTAATTACTCCCTTCCTCAATCCGATCGAAGGATTTTGATACTTTTTCCAGTCTGGTTCTCTACTTCGTTTCTAAATTCTTTGAATTTCTCAAAAGCTTCAGATTTGTGTTTCATAAGATACACATATCCGAATCTATAGAGAACGTCAGTGCATGTGATGAAGTATGAGAACACACCTCTTGCATGTATAGACATAGGACCTCACACATCACTATGTATGAGTCCCAAGAGCTCTGTTCCTCTTTCCCCATGTCCGGTGAAAGGAGATTTGATCATCTTTCCATTGAGACAAGACTGACAAGTTTCATAAGATAAAAATTCGAACGTACGCAAGAGTCCATCTTTATGTAACTTACTTAGTCTTTTCTCTCCGATATGACCAAGTCTACAAAGCCACAATAGGTGTTCTCACCAAAAATTTCTGCGCAAAAGAGTCCAAGGTATCAAATGGCAGCGATACGCTTAAGAAAATGTGAACCAGTATTTTCCGGGCTGTTTTTTTTACAAATTACCGAATTTGAAACATATAAATTCTGATTGTATCGAAAGTGTCTCGAAAAGTCCTTCGAATTGATATATTATGGGACATATATTTCATCCGGGATCAAAAGTTATCAGGCACCACATCCCTACACGTGATCGGGGGTCACGTGCAAACACGTGATGGGTTCCTAAGCTCTTAATTAATAGAATTAAATTCTAATCAAATAATGAATCAATGGGGTCACGTACCAACACGTGATGGGCCTTTTAAACCCACTAAAAAGAATTAAAAGTATAGTAAAATAACAAAGAAAAACCGCAATGGGGCATCACGTGCTCACACGTGACCAAGGGTCACGTGCCGACACGTGATAATTCCTGAGTGCTTTAAAAACAACAGATTTAAATTCTGGCTAAAAGCTTAAACAGTGGGGTCACGTGCTCACACGTGATAGGCATCTAAACCTTCTGAACTAATAGAATTAAATTCTAAATTAAGGGAAATCAAAAACCCTAATAGTTATTTAGATCTTTCCAAACAAAAAGATTGCGCTCTTGAAAGCGGAGCACCGTTGGATTAAAAATCCAATGGTGATTAAAAATCACCAATTTATGGAAAGATTTTCTTGAAATTCACCAAGAATAACAAACAGAATATATTTTGGATTAAAAATCCAATGGTGAATAAAATTCACTGAGTGATCTAAAAGATCAAGTTGGTTACAAAATCAATTAAAAATCTTTCAATGAAAAATTAATTAAACAAATTGATTCTTTTATTTCTCCTATAAATAGGAGCCAAGAAGAAAAGAGAGGAGGATTGATTTTCTGATTTTTGGAGAAAATACAACAACAGAGAGAGAAAAAAGAGGAGAATTTAATTCTCAAGAGAGAAAGAAAATTTCTTCAGAACCCTAGGTGAGAAAGGGGGAAGAGATCTATGCTCCATAAACCAAAAAAGAGAATTTAATTCTCAATTTAAGAGTTTAACTCTTCTGAACAAGAACTTAGTTCTTTCTTTGGTTGAAGATCTGCAGAAGCAGATCTCCCCACAGGTTGAGAATTTAATTCTCATCGGAGAGATTCTGCCATGCAGATCCAAAACTTAGAGGGAGAATTTATGTTTAAGGAATTTAATTCCCCCAAATTCATAGGAATTTATTTCCTCAAAATGAAATTAGGGTTTAACCCAATATGAGAATTTAATTCTCCCAAATTCACAGAAATTTAATTCCTCCAAATAAAACTAGGGTTTAACCCTACATGAGAATTTAATTCTCCAAAATAAGAATTTAATTCTTCCACATACATAGGAATTTAATTCCTCTAAAACAGAATTAGGGTTTAACCATACAAAGAATCTAATTCTTAAAATAAGAGACTTAAAGCTCTACATGCATGTAAAGAACTTGGTCGCGTGGTAACACATGACCCCCATCCTCAATGATCAGAAAAGAAAAAAAAAGACTGGGTCATGTGCCCCCACGTGACCTATAAAACAGATCCCTCAAAATATGAAAGAAAAACTTGGAGGCAACGCCTCGCGTGTTCCCACGTGTACCTCAAAATAAAGGGAACAAATTGTTAGTTATATGTATGCCCTAGAGGCCATTACTGTACATACGATGTATATTGTAATGGATGTTTGGACATATATAGGGAGGACTTTCTTGCTCGACATGATAGTATGCTATCTGGTTGTACTTTATCTTAACATGTACTCTGATTGTCTCTATGTTACATGTTGATAAAGCCCTTAGGATATGTACTCGACTACTGGGACTATGATGAGATCATACTAGTGGGGCCGCGGTAGTCGATGAGTACATCCTATAACTGTTCCTAGTCGAGGGTGTATCGAGAATGGGCATCGATACACCAGAGTAGACTAGCGTATACGCATCATGACTTATATGATGGGCGATGGATGATCCCATATCCATCGGTGTTTGACATCAAGGATGGTGTACGGGTGCTCAGTGGAGACTGGGTACACTGGACGGACTCGCCGAGAACTCCCAGATGGTATTATACCTCACGTCAGATGGCAGTTCTCCGGTGACACTGGTACAGAGTAGTCTGTTGACCCGAGATCGTCATAGAGTCTTGTGTGATTCCCACTGTGCTTTGATTTCCATCATACCACGTCCAAGAGGGCGTGCAAAAGGTGGCTTTTGGGTACAGTCCCGAATCACATGGAGGCAATGAGCGATAGGAGGGGATTCGTCTCTCTCGATATAGGGAGTTGATGTTGCGCTGTGTTCGATTGGCTATAACCGGAAATCCCAGGCCAGGGTTGCTGAGATTTACTGGTAAGTGTTATCAGTAGTTTCTCGAACTGTTATAGACCTCAAATCGACACGACTTATCGAGCTACTGGGGTCTGACGTTTACCACCCCTAGGCGAGATATGCGACATATCAGACGACAAGACCGGACTGTACGGGAGTGTTACTGTTTGGATTCACAGGAGAATGTACAGGCTCGCTTGTTGATCTTCTGAGCGCTCAATACCTGGGTAGCTGTTACGTTTAGATGACCGCTTGCAGCTTGTGGGTGTTTGATATGATCATCACCTACTGCCGGCGTATTGACGAGTCTTTAGAGTCCTACACAGAGGTTTCTTGGCTCAGGCAAAACGGAGTAGGGGCACATATGTGATATGTGCGGGACCGAGGATAATGCGATATGAGATACCGTATTCAATTCCCGCGATATATGATATCAGCCGGGTCATCGGATCAAGTGTTGATTCGATGAATCAGTACGGATAAATATTAGTCGGTTATATGCGATATAGCCGGATTGTCGGATCAAGTGTTGATTCTATAATTTAATGTATAATAATATATATATGATATATTAAATTGCATTAACTAATATTAGCTCACTAAAAGATTCTTTTTCTCACTCGGGTAATACATTGATATATATGCGATATATGTTAATTGTATTATTTTATTTTGTTACGATAAATATTATATATGTGATATATAATATTGTAACATGATATGGTTATTAATGCAACATGTTTAGTGGAGATTAAACATGGTTAGGGTTTGATTAGGGTTAACCTTTTCTAGATGTTTCTAGAAGGTTTTCTTTTTTGTTTTGGAAAAGATATTTTGCAAGATATTTCTTTAACTTAACCCTAACCCTTAACCCTAGTAAAATCTCTACAATGGTTACTTGAACCATGGTTGCATTTCTAACCTTATCAAGTCTATCATTGTTCATCAAAAAAGGATTTTTTTAATTCATAATATTTATTCTTCTTCTTCTTCCTTCTTCTTTTCAAGGAAAAGCTTTCTAGGTTTTTCCAAAGTGATGAATATGAGTGAGAACAAGAAAACAAATGAGAGCAATAATCCCACTTCATCATCCTCATCTATCCTTGCCATTTAGATGAGAGTGTTCACTTCATATTATGAGTGTTAGCTTGTGTTAACGAAACATCAAGGTAGATCATCTTTGTATCGAAGATCGGAAGCAAGACTGCATCTTTCTCTTCGTGGAACCTCTCAAGAGTCCGGAACACGATGATCGCAGCGAAGGGACTTCAACACGGAGCTTTAGAAGTGAAGGACCGGATCTACAAAGATTGTAATCCCTCTCACTTAGTGTTAAAATGTTTAACATGCTTGTTTTCGCCTAAACTCTAGTTTAAAGATCCGGCTTCGGGTTGTTCGGAACGGCTAATTTTTAAATCGGGCATGGTTGATGCCTCGTAGAACCTTGTATGCGTGCCTAGCAACCCTACACAAAGCGAAAGGCAGAATCAATTTTGGGCGCCCTCACGTGTCCCCACGTGACCCCTTAATAAACACTTTAATAATCAATACATGGATACCCATCACATGCCAACTCGTGATGGCCTGAAGACTAAAAGTGTTTAACATTTATTTGCAGATTTGAGGGAAAATAAAGGAGTTTTGTCCCAATTCTCAGGCGCCTCACGTGACCCCACGTGACCACCCCATTTTTAGTGTTTAACACTATTTTGAGCATTTTGTCCCCAGTGTTTAACACTGTTTTAAAATGCATCACGTGGGAACACGTGATCTCAAATATCTTCCAGTGTTTAACACCATTTTAAAACCAATCTAGCCCAAATTGCAAAGTCTTCCAGAGGCAAGACTTCCCTTTGAATGGGACTCAAATATATCCTTGTCTTCCAAGATTGATCATCTCATATGGTATATGAGTGCTCAGCACTCAATAAAAGATAAAGACATGGTCAGAACCCAGACTCATTTTTAGCATTGCTAAATAATAGGGGGGCTGAATCAAGACAAATGTTCAACAGTCCAACAAAGAGCCAACATTTCAAACTTAATTGGACCTAGCCCAAGCTGGTCATAAGTCATCAATTCAGACTTAACCGAGCCCATGTGCTCATAATCTAATTAATTTATCTTAGTCCTAAATTGGACTACAGATTTCCCAATCAACTTTGGTTCAAGGGTACATCTCTTCACTCCTTTTATATTTGTCGTTGTAATCCTTCAACGTCTTCAAAGAGGTGACGGGTCCCAATAGCCAATCATTCCACGAACTGTGTGGTCCTTAAACTCATGGACTATGATGTCCTTAAACTTTATAGACTTTGACGTCTTTAAACTGGACCGTGGGGTCCTTAAGCCCATGGACTATAATGTCCTTAACCTTTACAGACTATGATGTCTTTAAACTGGACCGAGATGTCCTTAAACTAACGATGGACCGAGATGTCCTTAAACTAACAATGGACCGAGATGTCCTTAAAATAACAGTGGACCAACATGTCCTTAAACTGGTAATCGACCGCAATGTCCCTAAACTAAACAATAGAGTTCAAATGCTCTCTTGTTGGATCCAAACGATCCCGTTAAGTTGATCTTAGTCTAAAATTAGACTAACGTATCCTTAACAAACGTTTAAGTTGATCTTAGTCTCAAATGAGACTAACGTATCCTTAAACCTAACCCCCAAACCCAAATCTAAGAAGATACGGATTTGGACTAATCCACGTCCGACAACATAAATTAGTCTCCGTATACAATCCACGGGAAACCAAAAACAAAACAAACACCCACGACACGAAGTGACCATCTAGAGATGGAGAAAGTGGTTACCGCGATGCGGTAGCGTAATTAACTGCAGGGGCTTGCGCCTGCAGGGAAGAGCGTCCCCACAATCAAAAACCCCTCAAATGAGGGGGAATCTGATGAAGTCTGCTACATCCGCCGCATCCGTTTAAACCTTCGATACACGGTGCCATAAATAAACTTAGCATCTTCAGGGATGTGGACGGATAGCACCAATTAGCATCTTCCCTCGAAATTCAGGCCCTAACGTCCGATCGTGGTTTTCGGCAGGGAACAGATTCTGGCACGCCCGGTAGGACATTTTCCTCTTTCCACTCCACACTTCATGGGTCGTGTTTTTCCGCGATCAAATAATCGCGGTATGTATGTTTGTGGTTTCCCTTAGAGGAGTGGATACTGAAGCTGGCGTTTCGTCTTTATGAAGAATGGTGTTTGTTTCCACCTTAGCAACACAGGCTCTGTCATAACTGGTGGAGTCATGTACGGGCCACTTACAGGCTCAAATCTCTGCAATTCGGCTCTTCAAGAAATCAATGGGCTTCTCTTTGGGTTGATGCTCCCATCTCCCACCATCGGTGCCTCAACGCCGATGGAGGAAGCCTAGAGGGTGTCTGTCATCCATAGGCGGGCTCCCCAAGCAGCAGCTTTGCCGACGGAATCAGTCTTCAAACAACTGGCACATGCCAGGGACCAAGGTCGACGCATGGGGCAGAATATTCAAGCTTTCGAAAGAAACAGGGGGCAGGCTCGGAAAAATCCTGAAGCTAATCAAATCCCGGCTGTAAGAAATGGTCGACGTCGATATTGGCATCATACAAAATGAGCTGGTGCAGTTCTCCGTATGGTTCTGTTTCAACCTCAGTGGTGAATGTTGTCCAAACAAGGAACAACTTCAAATTGGTGCGAAGGGTTAGATAAAATTTTCCTACCGCAATATTTGAGAAATCTCTGCATCCCATGGAGATCCCACAAGAGTAGAAACCAGTTCGCTCCCTGAAGCAACTTTCCTCATCTATATATAAAGTACGGAAGCGAGTGAAGGTCTTTGTCGTCAACCGCGGCTCTTCCCCTAAACGTCAGCCAAACTCTGACAAATCCTCTTTCAAATACAAGGGGACTCATCCTAAGACGGATCTCGATACAGCGGTTCCTCCCAAAACCAAAGCGGCTTTTCACAAAAAAGAGAGGCCCAATAAAGCTCAAGTGCCCGAAGCAAACTCCAAAGGACAAAACTCCAAACGCCCCAAGCCTGGGGGCATGGTAGTTCACATAGTCTATGTGGTGAATTCCAAAGACAAAGTTCGAGCCTCTACTAGTCACCGACCTCAAACTCGGTCCTTAACAAAAGTTCAACTGCAACGTGAAAAGCTACAGGAGATGCTTGCTCAGGCGGCAGCAAACGCTAATCCATCGTCTAAAGGCAAATTCTGAAGACGCGCCTGGAGAAAGAATAGAGAAGGGGCCGAATATTGATTTCCTAAAACGCGCTCTGAAAAGGGAGATGCAGAAGCGGCAGAAATGTCCACTAAAATGAACCAGATGGCCCTTCTGATTCAGGATAAGGCTGGAATGATGGTTCAATCGGAACCATTGGCGGATGAACTGCCGGTAGTCGGTCTTAAAGATAAGGATGGCATTTCAAATCCTCTGCAAAGCTCATCAGTGGCTGAAAAGGAAATGATTCCTAAAAGCAAAGATGAACGAATATATCGCTCAGCCAATCGAAGCTCACTACGCCAGTGAAGCCACAAATAGATCAATCAAGATTGGTCGACCATATCCGACATGGCACAATCAAATACAGTACCCGCCAGAGTACACACTTCCAACGTGTCACATGTACAAAGGAACTGAGAATTCTCGCCGGCACATTGCGCGATTTGAACCCATGTACGACAATACTGATATACTTCTCCTCTGACAGTTCATCAGCTGTCTGGCGGGCATTTCCTTCAAATAGTATGTAGAACTCCCGAATGAGTCCATGAATACCTTCGATGAAATGGAGATGCCCTCCTGTCAGAGATTCGCTACTGTGAATAAACGCACTACCGTGACGACACTGGTCAACGAAAGTGTTAGACCGAATGAGACTTGGGTTCAATGTGTTACCCGATGGCAAAATCTCTGGTCAAATACAAGCAACGCATCGATGAAGTTGCAGCCCTGGAAATGCTCATAGCCACCTTTGAGCCAAACTCAAAGACGTCCTCGTATATGGCCATCTTCAAGCCGACCACCTTCCAGGCATTGATCGACAAGCTAGCCCAAATGAACCAGATGACCCATAGGCCTTCCTCTTCAAAGACGAAGCCTCGGAATGAAAAGGGCAAAGGGAAAGCGACCTTTGTCGCCAGCGTTCAACAAAAAACGAGTGGCCCGAGACCGGTTGTTCGCCAAAGCAAAAAACGGCAATCCCTCGACGAGAAGTTAAGACGTTCTTACTCGTTTCCCCGGGATAAGACAAGGAGACTGTTTGAACTAGCAGTGCACAATGGGCTCGTTACTCTACCGGAGTCGAGACACCCACCGTAACCGAACGACGTCAACGATCCTAATTACTGCCCCTACCATCGAGTAATGGGCCATCCAATAGAAGATTGCTACGTCTTCAAAAACTGGGTTGAAGACCAGTACCAACAAGGCAAATTCGCGTTGTCTGAAAATTGGAAGGTAAACCCGCCACAACCACATGCTCAGAAAATGATGGACATGCCGGGGGCATCGTGCTCATTCATAGAGGAAGCTCCATGGAAAGTGGTTCTTTCGGCAAAAACTAAAAGAATGCTGAAAGATCTTCAAACATGTCCGGCAATCAAGTGGAAAAGTCCGCTAGAGCCTGAGATCATTGAGGGAATTCTAAAACCGTGCCCGATGCCGAGAATTGGTAGCGATGGTCAAAACGCTCAGGCCCAGCCGTCAAAGTCTTCAAAGAAGAAGAAAAAGCCCGTGAAGCCTGATGACAAGCACACAGATCTGCAAAAGCATATTGACGCACTGGAGGAATATAACTAGAAGGAGCGAACCCCGGTCACACTCCAAGAATTTCTCAACAATATCCTTGAGAGCGGAGATAACGACAATAACGACGGGGATGACTCGTCAGAAGAATCTGAGGACTACGTGAAAAGTTGCCACATGGTCTCTCATTCAGCGTTAACTAACAAAGAAGCTCACTCGACGATAGAAGACAGCGTAAAAGAGCTGGGGGCAGGATCGAAGGTAAAACCCTTGGAACCGTCTGACGAGATGATCGACTTGCTACTGAACGAAGCCCGTCAGAAAAGCAAAGCAAATCGAGAGCGCGAACTGGCTATATTCGAAAAAGCCAAACGCCGACGACTGAATAAAAAGGTCGAGGCACCCCAACGGGATCGAAGCATCCCTATCGTCAGCAAAAGCAAGCTTAAAGTAAGGAAACGATTCGCTAGAGCCCTGTCAATAGAAATGAAGTTGCCCTCTTTCAGAGGAAATTCTCCTGGCGGTATACATCCTGATGAAGCGGACATACATCCTAACTTCAGCTTATACCATCAGAGGATTGCACACCCTACCGAGGAGTGCATAACCTTTAAAAACTGGAGGCAGGGATATGTTGCCCACCGACAACACGTTCAACGAGTGAAGCGCAAGGCTTTTCAGGAACAGAAAAGTACGACAGATGAGCGCAAAAGAGCTGCTGGCAACTGTCACATAGTCGACACCAAAGGATCCCAAGTTATCACCTTTGGAAGCGACTCCGACGAAGAAATCGCCCTTAGCCCTCTCTTCAAGGAATCCACCTCCGATATAAAAAATGCCAAGATTTGCGAGAAAATCTATCTGCGTAATCGTACGTTGCCCGAAAAATCTCGGACCTATGAACAAATGACCCAAAACGTCGTTAAACTAATACAAACCCGCGGCGTTCCCAGGCAGACGTGGTAAAAAAACGGAATGTCCATAAGCGAGATGGGCACGGATGAAAACCCGAAAGGGCTCCGTGAGTAAAAATAGCAGGGCTACCGGCGAGTTTTGTGGAAACCTGGAAGGGCGCAATCTCGTTAAAAGACACTTGCAAGGTCATCTCGACCTTGTGAGGAGAAAATACCTGCGTGAGATCCTTACGACTCACAAGGGAGCAACACACTTAGGGATCCCCACGATTCCTAAGGAGAAATTACACTTACGAAATCCTCACGACTCGTAAGGAGAACTCTCTTACGAGACCCTCATGGCTCGTAGAATTCAAAAGCCTTAAGCTACAGGGATCTGAACCTGTTCTTAAGCAGTCATACACCCTGAATTTTCCCTACAAGCGTTTCGATATCGATCCTTGTATACAATCCACGGGCGCGAATAAACATTACCCAAACAAATTCCTACCCGCGACTAAGGATATGTTTACACAGTGGACAACCCTTGTAAGTCCTCTCGACTTATAAAGAGAAAATACTCTTGTAAGATCCTTACGACTTATAAGAGAACACACACTTGGGAATCCACACGATTCCTAAGGAGAAAACGCACCTACGAGATCCTCACGACTCGTAGGGAGAAATACCTTTATGAGACCCTTACGGCTCGTAAAGTTAAAAGCCTTAGTCGATAGGATCCTAACCCTGTTTACTAACCTACCTTTGTTCAACATCGACAAAGGCAAATGATGATTCGCTCCTGGCAATGTCCCAGTGGTAGCGATACTGATGCCTAAATCGGTATCAAATCCCAAACTCGCAGCGAAAAGTCAGCGAGCCACAAATGCATAAGAAATTGCCAAAATGATGGGGCAACTTTCAAATCATCATGTAAAAATGTATGCATGCAAAATAGCCGAAATGATTGGGTAACTCGTAATAAAAAGCAGCGAGTAAAAAGAAAAATAGCCAAATTGATTGGGCACCGCGAAAAATAGCCGAAATGATTGGGCAATCGCGATTTTCGCGATATAAAAAGCTGAAATGATAGAGCATCACGGAAAAAATAAAAAAAAATGATGAAAGAAAGAAACTTTTTCCCCTACAGGTGAGATCACATCGATCCCTGTATACAATCCAGGGGCACAAACAAAGAGAGAACCATACCTTCCTAACAGGCTCCATCAGAAAGCGAAGCCAAATCTCGACGGTTCATAGACAACCTAGAGACAACCTCGACATTTGTCGCAAGATTGCAGACACAATGTCAACAAACGAAGCAAAGGAAGATCCTTAGCATTAGGGTCTCGACGTCAACATCGATAACTTAGAGATCGCTAACGGCGTTTCTCCTCACTCCAACCAGATGCAGACGTAACGTCGACAACCGACCTCAGAGTCGCAACGAAACGGAGCCATGGCAAAGTCCCTAGTTCCAAATCTCAATGGCCACATCTACAGCCTGGAGACCAACAATGGTGTGCCTCCTCATTCCAGCAGGACACAGATGATACACCATCAAACGGAGCCACGTCATAGTCCCTAGTTCCAAATCTCGACGGTTCACAGACAACCTAAAGACCATCTCAGCATTCGTCTCGTTACACCAGACGCAATGTCAACAACGGCGTTCCTTTGCAGTCCAGCAGGATACAGATGCAACGTCAACAAAAGACCTCACGGTCGAAACAAAGCGGAGTGACGGCGAAATCCCAGCTCCACCTCAGCATTCGTCTCACTACACCAGACGCAATGTCAACAACAACGTTCATTCGCAGTCCAGCAGGATGCAGATGCAACGTCAACAAAAGACCTCACGGTCGAAACAAAGCGGAGTGACGGCGAAATCCCAGCTCCACCTCAGCATTCGTCTCGTTATACCAGACGCAATGTCAACAACGGCATTCCTTTGCAGTCCAGCAGGATGCAGACGCAGCGTCAACAAAAGACCCCATGGTTAAAACAAAGCGGAGTGATGGCAAAATCCCAGCTCCACTTCGGCATTCGTCTCATTACAGCAGACGCAATGTCAACAACGTCGTTCCTTCGCAGTCCGGCAGGATGCAGATGCGACATCAACAAAAGACCCCATGGTCGAAACAAAGCGGAGTGATGTTCATATCAGATTTTTGCATTTTCATACCGCCCAATTTTTATCACATTGCATATCGGTAGATACTCTTGAGCCGTGTTTGCTAGTCAATTGCAGGATACAGGTTCTCGGCTCTAAACGGTGAAATTCATGGAAAAACACGACAAAACCCGGGTTCCTGCCAACCACAGATAAAATACGGATCTCCGCTCTTTATCCGCCTATTGCCACACACCAGTTTAGGAGACAAAATGGCAAATCAATGTCATTTTCATGCACAAGGCTCAATGGCAGCACAAGATCCAAGAAATCTACACGGAGCTCGAGGAAATCATGACCAAAAGATCCACATCAAATCAACTTTTTCTCAACAGAAATTCTGGAAAAATCGTGAAGAAAATCTGAGAAAAGATATATACCAGATTCATGGGCACAGCAAACCAGGGAACCATACAAAATTTGGACACCTAACTCCACTAAAGGGCCGCGGTTCCGCAGCCTAAGCAGGCTGCTTAGGCCGCGGTTCCGCGGCCTAAGCAGGCTGCTTAGGCCGCGGTTCCGCGGCCTAAGCAGGCTGCTTAGGCCGCGGTTCCGCGGCCTAAGCAGGCTTAGGCCGCGGTTCCGCGGCCGTATGGTGGCGACAGGTGACCAAATTTTGTGGGTGTTTTGGTCTTTTCATATTTGTTCTGAATGTTGCCCTAAGTTTTCATTTTCCAGCCTATAAATACCCCAGAACCTTTTGAAGCCAAGTGTGCATAATCTTGTATTTTTCTAGGTTTAGAATACTTGTTTCTTCTTCCTCTTCTCATCTCTTCTCCATTAAAAATCTTGTAGTGAGCTTTTGTGAGTGAAGAATGATGAATAAAGAAGATCCTTTTACTTATCATGCTTGTATTGTTCTTTTATAATTGCTTGTAATTTTAATTTGATAACTTAGTTGTTGTTATTTCTTGTTGTTTCTTTCTCTTCTCTTTTCCTTTATCATTAAAACAACCATGATGCTTACGCTTGATCCTTGCCAAGGTGAGGTCGCAAATAGCTAGTTGTTATCTTCTAATCTCCTTCTTTCTATCTTCCTCTTTTGTGTTGTTTTCTTTTCATTATGATGTGTGAGTAGTTTCATACTTGTTAGGGTAGGATAAGGGAAGTTTGAGAGAAGGAAATCTCTCTCACTCTTTCCTTGCCCAACATCTTAAAATCAACTCCCGTTAATTGAACCACAATCCGCTCCTTACGGCACCCTATCCTACATGATAGTGGTGATTCCGTAGTGAGACCGGTTGTGGTTGAATTAACCGGAGGTTATGGCTAAGATCCAAGAACGGACGGACAAGCACCAAAAGGAAGAACTTAAGCATTGGAAAGCCTAGCTTATACTCGCAAGTTCCTTCCTAGTCGTGCTAATCCCCGTTGTTGCCGATTACCGTAACACCGATATTAAGAGTGGCAACGAAAGAAGTGAGCGACTCCTAACTCAAACTAACCTAATCCTAACCCTAACAAGCTCTCTTTCCATATCATTTTAGCACTTAATTAATCACAACAAAATCTGGAAAACTGGACTTAACTCGTTAAAGCACATAGAAAAAGATTCCCATCTCCCTGCGGACGACCCGTACTCAACCGGCTAGCTACAAGCGAAACCGTCTTGATTGCGGTATTTAACTAAACTTGAACACGCAGAATCTCAACCAATCAATGGCGCCGTTGCCGGGGAGACGGTAGTTTATTTCTTTGTGTAATTTCGGGTTAACTTGTGAATATAACCGAAAAAAAACAAAAAAAAATATACTTTGTAAAAAAATCATTTTGTTATTTTTGATTAGTTTTTGTGCAAGTGTGCAGGATAATACGGAGTTCGAGTTCAGTGCCAAAGACGTGGGAAGATAGACCCACATTTCGCGGCTACACCGCGGCGAATCAAAACGAAGCAAACGGTCTACTGTAAGATTCTGGAGCAGATACAGTGAGAAAATCAAGATTCAGCAAATCTAGACAAGCAGAGGACAACCACAGCAGCACACCCAAAAAGTTTGGAAGCCCGATCCCTCCATACAGCCGCGGAACCGCGGCCATTTGTTGGCTTCAGTGGTCCAAATTTTTGGTACGTTTCTCTCTCCTCTCTCCCACTCCTCTGGACTCCAATAAATTGTGTTTTCTGCAGCATTCTTTGCGCAAACTCTCTTCCCCCTTCCAATAAACTGTTCTTGTGCAGGATTCTTTGCGCCGCACTAAAAATAAAAATTGTTTGCAGTTGATTTGTTATCGCTTTGCATTCATTAATACGGACTTAAGGGGCTTGAAACCAATTCAGATTGGGTGGGGATTTCATCACCCTTCCCAGGACCCCAAAAATCACAAAAAGCATATGCATTGACCATTGTTAAAATTAAAAAATACAAGACTCAGCCCTAAGGACTTCGCGCTCAATAGGACAGAGGACTAGTTACAGGCATCGGCCGTTTATCCTATCTGACTTTTGCGGTGCCTAGGCAAGTGTGACGAAGGCAAGTGGTTGTTTAATTAAGGAACTTCGCGAAAGCGTTGGACAACCTCCCACTTACCTGGCACTTATCTGGCCGCATTAGACGGAGAAGAGGCGGTTTGAGGTCCTATTTCTAGCCCTCTGGAACAGTTAGGAGCAGGTCTAGTTGACCTAGGTGACCCTAGATCTAGGTGAGATTGTGCATATCTTATTTGTGATTGCTTAAAGCCGTAAGTCCGTACATATTTCTATAAATATCTTTCTAAAAAAAAAGGAAAAAATCAAAAAAAATAATAAAAACTTGCCCTTTGTCGCCAAATCCATTTTTCACCCACCACCCATCGTTTTCTCCATTGACGTTTTCTTACACTCACCTTCTCTGCTTTGACTACACTAAACTCGTTTAATGTATGTCTGCTTGGACTCGGGACACTAGCGCCCGCCTAGTCGGCGTTACGTTAGTCGCTACCGACTACGTGATCGACTCAGACGTCGAAACTCCGTCCACGCCTCTTTCACCCCTACCTTTGCCGGCCAACTCCGACGTTGACCGGAATTCTGTTCATACATCTTCACCTTCACCATCACCAACCTCTTCTTCCGCGATGTCAGGATTTAATCCGAACATCTTTTTGACTACCCCTGGATTGGCTCCACCTCCTACGGAGACCAATAACCCACCACCACCGCCTGTTGTAGCGCCACAGCGAATCGCGCTCCAGGATCGTTTCTATCCCACCCGTTCTGCACTTCCCACCTGCCTTTCTCTTCCACCGGCCAATAGGGACAACTTTGAAATTAAGCCCCATTTCATCAACATGCTTCCACAATTTCATGGGCTTGAATCTGAAGATGCCTATATCTTCATCAATAAATTTCAAAATGTCTGTGCCATGATGAAAACCACCCAGCTGTCGGACGATGCTATACGTCTACGGGTCATTCCGTTCACTTTATGCGATCTTGCTGAAAAATGGCTGTATAGCACCGCTTCCCACTCAATAACCAGCTGGGACGAGTTTGTTAAAGCGTTTCTAAAAAAATTCTATCCGAATCATAAAACCGCAAGGATTCGAAATGAAATCAACCAATTCTCTCATCTTCCTTCTGAACCCTTCTGGAAGTGCTTTGACCGGTACAAAGACCTTCTTGTTCAGTGTCCTCACCACGGTATAGAGAAATGGCAACTTTGCCAAACCTTATACGAGGGCCTGAACCCAGCAACGTAGCAGTTGTTGGAAACCATCTGTCAGGGCCACTTCCTATCGAAATCTGACGAGGAAGCGTGGCAGTTCTTTGACGACCTTGCGGAGCAAACGCTACAATGGGAGAGCACCAGACCGACTTCTTCTTCTTCTTCTACCTCCACTTCTACCGGTCAGTCTAGGGTAGGAATTCACCAACTTGATGTCTCTATTGCGATGAAAGTTGAAATGGCTGCAATAACAAGAAAGCTTGAAGCAATAGAGAGCAAATTTTCTTCTCCTGCTCCTGCCCCTGTTCTTCCCCTTCGTACCATCTGCGCTTGTTGTTCCGATCCTTCTCACTTAACCGAAGAGTGTCCTTACAATCCACCATCGCAAGGACAGGATCAGGTTAATGCTGCATTGCAGCAAAGACCGAGGAATGATCCTTACTCTTCCACCTACAATCCCGGTTGGAGGAACCACCCCAATTTCGCCTAGAATCAGAATCAGAATCAATTCCAAGGAAACAATTTCCAAAGGGCCCCTCCGCCACAACAACAAACTCAACAGCAGTTTCAGCAGCCCTTCCAACCCCAACCTTTCCAAAATCAGACGAACAACTTTGCACCCAACAATTCTTTTCCACCAAACAACTTTTTTCCGTCAAACAACGATAAGGTTTCCTCGCTCGAACGAAGTCTGGAGGCGTTCGTTAAACAATCGACTCAGTCCACCGCCAACATCCAGTCTTCCATTCAGTCCTTAGTGCAACACACTGCCGCTCACAGGCAAAGTATCAAGACCATCGAGGCCCAGATTGCACAACTGAATGCGGCCTTAAGCGAGCGAGAAAAGGGGAAGCTCCCGTCCCAACCACTCCCAAATCCCGGTCACCCACATAATGTACATGTTGCTCTTGAACAACAGAACCATAATGTGAGTGCCGTGACCACATTGAGATCGGGAAGGATGCTGCAAAACAACATTGGCACACGGATCAACGATGACACCCCGACCGCTGCTTCTTCTTCTTCTCCTGCTTCTTCATCTTCTGAGCCTATTCTCCATTCTTCAAAAGGCTCTCCTTCTTCTTCTTCTTCTGCTCTGAACGGACCCACTTCTCACTCAACGAAAACACCTGTTCTGGGATCCGTTCCAACTCCACAATCTCCTCCACAAGGATTAGACTCAACCAATTTTAAAAACGTCCCATTTCCAAACCGGTTGAGGTCTAATAAACAAAATCCTCAAATGGAGAAGATTCTGGAGTTATTTAAGCAGGTTAACTTTAACATTCCTCTTTTAGATGCTGTCCAACAAGTCCCTTCCTACGCGAAAATCTTAAAGGACTTGTGCACGAAAAAGAGGAAGTCTCAGGTACCCAAGAAAGTTTTCTTGGCTAGTGCGGTGAGTGATGCCCTTACCCAATCTTTACCACAAAAACGGAAGGACCCTGGCTGTCCTACGATTTCTATTACCATTGGGGATAAGAACATCAACCGCGCACTATTAGATCTTGGTGCTAGTGTTAACCTGCTTCCGTACTCAGTATACGAGCAATTAGGCGCAGGAGAGCTGAAACCCACGCACTGCACTCTCCAAATGGCCGACCGATCGATCACCCGTCCTAGGGGTGAGCTAGAGGATGTGTTAATCAAAGTCGGGGACTTCATATTCCCCGTTGACTTCATTGTATTAGACACACAGCCTGTAGCTAACCCCCGGAATCAAATTCCGATGATACTCGGTCGCCCATTTCTTGCAACCTCAAATGCTGTGATCAATTGTCGCAATGGTTCGATGAACCACTCTTTTGGAAACATGACAATGGAACTCAACATTTTTAGGTTGGGGAATCAGCCCGCCGAACCTAATGCTCATATACTGGACGTCTACTCGATCCAGGAGATCACCCCAGAAGAATGTGAATTCGAGGAGTTTCTGTTTGATCACGATAATCTTGACGCCACTAGTGCGTTCCTCTTCGAACCTGCTGCTGCTTCTGCGCCCGACAACGACTACGAGTGTTTCACGTTCTCGAACGATCTTAGCCGCTCGCAACCCGAGTTTGAATCCTTCGAATTTCCGGATGAGTTACCTGAACCATCCAACTCGGTCGCCTACACTCGTTTTGAACCTTTGCTGGAGTCCTTTGAGTTCGAGACCTCTGCACCAATCTTGCCTTCCATCGTTTCACCTCCATCGCTCGAACTCAAGCCTTTGCCGTCTCACCTTAAGTATGCTTACTTAGGTGAAAACGAGACCCTCCATGTCATCATTTCGGCTTCTTTAGCTCCCGAGCAAGAGAAAGCCCTTCTCGCGGTCTTGCACAGCAATAGGAAAGCTTTTGGCTGGTCCATGGCGGACATCAAGGGGATTAGTCCCCTGATCGTTGAACATCACATTCATCTGATGGATGATGCCAAACCAGCCCGGGATCCACAAAGACGGCTCAATCCAGTCATGAAAGAGGCTGTGAAGAAGGAGATCGTAAAATGTCTAGATAGTGGTATCATTTACTCTATCTCTGATAGCCAGTGGGTTAGCCCCATTCATGTTGTCCCCAAGAAGTCGGGCATCACGGTCATAACCAACGAGGCGAACGAGTTAATCCCTACTCACACCCAAACTGGGTGGCGAGTATGCATCGATTACAGAAAACTCAACGCCGCAACGCGGAAAGACCAATTCTGCTACCTTTCATTGACCAGATGCTTGAACGATTGGCCGGACACGAGTACTACTGCTTTCTTGATGGCTACTCCGGCTATAATCAAATTCCCATCGCCGAAAAAGACCAGGACAAGACTACATTCACTTGTCCTTTCGGCACGTTTGCATATCGTCGCATGCCCTTTGAGTTATGCAATGCGCCCGCTACCTTCCAGCGGTGTATGATGGGAATCTTCTCAGACATGGTGGAAAAATTTCTGGAGATTTTCATGGATGATTTCTCCATCTTCGGCGATTCCTTCAACGAGTGTTTGCTGCTTCTTGACGCTGTCCTTACCCGATGTAAGGACAAGAATCTCACTTTGAATTGGGAGAAGTGCCACTCATGGTGCGCGAAGGTATTGTCTTAGGACATATCATTTCGCAAAATGGCATAGAGGTTGACAAAGCAAAGATTGAGGTCATTTCCAATCTCCCTCCTCCCAGATGCGTCCGAGATATCCGAGCCTTCCTTGGCCATGCCGGTTTTTATAGACGGTTCATCAAGGACTTTAGCAAGATTGCTAGGCCCTTGACTCTTTTGCTGGCTAAAGACACGCCATTCGACTTCAACTCGAGCTGTGTGACTGCATTCGAGTCACTGAAACGCTCACTCACTTCTGCTCCCGTTCTTTCTTCACCTGACTGGACGCACCCATTTGAGATTATGTGCGATGCATCCGACTTTGCCATTGGTGCTGTCCTTGGACAACACATCAACAAGATGCCGCACGTAATCTATTATGCGAGCCGAACCCTGAATGACGCCCAACTCAATTATACAACAACTGAGAAGGAATTCTTACCTGTTGTATTTGCTTTAGAAAAGTTCAGGCCCTACCTCATCGGCTCTCCAGTCATTGTCTGCACTGACCATTCTGCTCTGCGCCATCTTTTTGCGAAGAAAGATGCAAAATCTCGGTTAATACGTTGGATCCTCTTGCTTCAAGAGTTTGACCTTGTCATTAAGGACAAACGAGGATGTGAAAACGTAGTTGCCGACCATCTCTCACGAATTCCTTCTTCGCCTTCGCTTCCAATTCCGATCAACGACGTTTTCCCGGATGAACAGCTCTTGACAGTATCTTGCGAACCCTGGTTCGCAGATATTGTGAACTATTTGGCTACAGGGTTATTACCGACTGAATGGTCAAGTCAGGACAGACTTCGCTTCTTATCCCAAGTAAAACACTTTTACTTGGACGAACCCTATCTGTTCAAGTATTGTCCCGACCAGATTATTCGTCGGTGTGTCCCTGACGAGGAATTCAAGAGTGTGCTGTCATTTTTCCACGATCAAGCGTGTGGCGGGCATTTTGGCCCCAGAAAGACAGCTGAGAAGATCTTGCAATGTGGTTTCTACTGGCCACAACTCTTCAAAGACGCTCATGACTATTGAAAGACTTTCTCCCGGTGCCAACACTTGGACCGGATATCCCGGAGGAACGAGATGCCGCTCCAACCGATCTTGGTTGTGGAGATTTTCGATGTTTGGGGGAAAGATTTCATGGGGCCGTTTCCCAGCTCTTTTGGGAACTTGTACATCCTTCTCGCTGTTGATTACGTCTCTAAATGGGTCGAGGCTGTGCCCAGCCGGACTAACGACAACAAGGTAGTCGTTAGGTTCCTTAAAGAAAACATTTTCTCCCGGTTTGGACACCCCCGAGCGATCATTAGCGACAATGGAAGTCATTTCTGTAATAAGACTTTTGAGGCCTTGATGCGGAAATATTCCATTAATCATAAGCTCTCTACGCCCTACCATCCCCAGACCTGCGGGCAGGCTGAAGTTTCAAATCGGCAAATCAAGCAGATACTGGAGAAGACGGTTTCTAAGAACCGTAAGGATTGGTCGCTGAAACTCACTGATGCCCTTTGGGCATTTCGAACCGCTTATAAGACCGACCTTGGCATGTCTCCCTATCGGCTTGTGTACGGAAAAGCCTGCCACCTACCTGTCGAAATAGAGCATCGCGCATTTTGGGCGATAAAGGAGCTGAATCTGTCTCTCGAAGATGCGGGCAGCCATCGGAAGCTGCAACTGAATGAATTGTGCGAGCTTAGGGATGAGGCTTACGATAACACGGTAGTCGTTAAGAATCGAACGAAGGTGTTTCATGATAAACACCTTTTGCGCAAAACTTTCGTACCTGGCCAGCAGGTACTGCTTTACGACACCCGACTTCACTTCCATCCAGGAAAGCTCAGATCTCGCTGGAAAGGGCCGTATTTTGTGCGGAATGTGTATCCGCAGGGCGCTGTGGATTTGGAGAATCCAAAGGACGGTTCATTTTTCCAAGTGAACGGACACCGACTAAAACCGTACCTTAGCGCCGAACCAACAAAGGAGCTCCTGTTCTTACAGGAGCCGGTTTACCCTGCATGATCTTCCTCTGCCTACCACCAAACTTCGGTTATCCAGCCAAGAACAGTGGACACTGTTCCAAATAAGTTTGGGGGTATGTACCATTTTGTATATATTTATGGATAATCTTTTCCATTCTTTTTCTTTTCGTTAAAAACAAAAACAATGAAAAAATAAATAAATAAATTGTATTTATCTAACCGACAATTTTGACCCTTCAAATGATCTCTTCATGCAATGACAGTGAGGACACTGTCCAGTTTAAGTTTGGGGGTACGCTCGGTACGCATTTCTAATCTTCGCATTCATATGTATATTTTGCATCTGCATACTAAATCCATAAAATCCATAAAAATCTGAAAATTTTCTAAAAACATAAAAACTTTTCTGTCAAGTTAGCTAGTGGGAAGACTCTGATTCAACATTTTGACGGTTTTGTTTGATAAAATAAGAATAACTAAATCTTATGTTTAGATTTTGAAAACCTGAAAGATAACTCTCCTTTGAAGTTAACTATAGCTGATATACGTCTTTACATCACACTACACGTGTCGTGAGTTTTGGAAATTAGATGACAAGTCTTTTATGTTTAAAATATTTTAAATAGATAAATGATTTTCTGAGGATCAAATAGGTTTGTTCTGAAATAAGTAATATCAAGAATAGTTTATGAAGTGAGTGAATATGAAGGAATGTTATTGATGCCTTAATTGGAACTAAGTCTGAAAAATAACCCATCTGGAACTTGATTGGAATGATTACACATCAAAACCCACTAAACACGTCTTTTATCCAAAAAAATAATTGAACTGCCGGTTATATCTCTGTTCGTATTAAATCATCATGATTTTCACGCCAAACTGTCTTTTGTTTTTGGACCTAGGTAACTTGAGTAATTAAGTCCGCTGGGGTGTTTCTACACCTAATGCCCTAAAGCCAACTAGTTTGGGTGCATTGGCCCAAAGCTCGCTAAGAAACTTAGAAAGTCCAGATTAAAACAAAGTCAAGCAAGTGTTCTCTCCGAGTTAAAATTCCTAACGGTTCTTTGTGTGAGAATAATCTTGATAAAAGACAGGCTTTTATAAAAAAATTTAACGGAGATATGAAGGTTTTATTCTATGATAAAGACTACTGCACGTTCACAAAGGTGTGTATGAAATGAAAACAAGAAAAAGGTGGAGTGAAAAATAAGACCTAGTTTCCTGTTAAGGAAGATAGAAATTCTGAAGTTGAAACCTTGCTGGAAAACGAAACTTGAAAAATACTTAACTCTTTATAAAACTTATGTGATCCTTTCAAAATTCTTATCCGGGCTTTATTTTGAGGACTTTATTCGACCTTTCTGGAACTTAACGACACTATTTTCACTACACGTAAAGACATATAAATTCTGTAGTAAATAAAAAGCGTGGTGTGAAAAATAAAGGTTCGATAGTCTAGACTTAGGATAATAGAATTGTTATTTTCTGAAACAAAACTTTAGGGTTTGAATCTTAGTTATTTTACAAAACCAACTTGACCGGATTTTATGGGTAGTATCCGCTGAAAACCCTCAGGAGACAACACTCCTCCTACTAGGGACAACTAGAGATTTAACGGCTTGTTGCACATGCTCAGTGCAAACGCGTTCCCTGCGAAAGTGAGGTTAGGAAATTTTTTGTGAATAAATTGGCTTTGCTCGGGACGAGCAAATGATAAGTTTGGGGGTATTTGTTCATATCAGATTTTTGCATTTTCATACCGCCCAATTTTTATCACATTGCATATCGGTAGATACTCTTGAGCCGTGTTTGCTAGTCAATTGCAGGATACAGGTTCTCGGCTCTAAACGGTGAAATTCATGGAAAAACACGACAAAACCCGGGTTCCTGCCAACCACAGATAAAACACGGATCTCCGCTCTTTATCCGTCTGTTGCCACACACCAGTTTAAGAGACAAAATGGCAAATCAATGTCATTTTCATGCACAAGGCTCAATGGCAGCATAAGATCCATGAAATCTACACGGAGCTCGAGGAAATCATGACAAAAAGATCCACATCAAATCACCTTCTGCTCAACAGAAATTCTGGAAAAATCGTGAAGAAAATCTGAGAAAAGATATATACCAGACTCATGGGCACAGCAAACCAGGGAACCATACAAAATTTGGACACCTAACTCCAGTAAAGGGCCGCGGTTCCGCGGCCTAAGAAGGCTTAGGCCGCGGTTCCGCGGCCGTATGGTGGCGACAGGTGACCAAATTTTGTGGGTGTTTTGGTCTTTTCATATTTGTTCTGAATGTTGCCCTAGGTTTTCATTTTCCAGCCTATAAATACCCCAGAACCTTGTGAAGCCAAGTGTGCATAATCTTGTATTTTTCTAGGTTTAGAATACTTGTTTCTTCTTCCTCTTCTCATCTCTTCTCCATTAAAAATCTTGTAGTGAGCTTTTGTGAGTGAAGAATGATGAATAAAGAAGATCCTTTTACTTATCATGCTTGTATTGTTCTTTTATAATTGCTTGTAATTTTAATTTGATAACTTAGTTGTTGTTATTTCTTGTTGTTTCTTTCTCTTCTCTTTTCCTTTATCATTAAAACAACCATGATGCTTACGCTTGATCCTTGCCAAGGTGAGGTCGCAAATAGCTAGTTGTTATCTTCTAATCTCCTTCTTTCTATCTTCCTCTTTTGTGTTGTTTTCTTTTCATTATGATGTGTGAGTAGTTTCATACTTGTTAGGGTTGGATAAGGGAAGTTTGAGAGATGGAAATCTCTCTCACTCTTTCCTTGCCCAACATCTTAAAATCAACTCCCGTTAATTGAAACACAATCCGCTCCTTACGGCACCCTATCCTACATGATAGTGGTGATTCCGAAGTGAGACCGGTTGTGGTTGAATTAACCGGAGGTTATGGCTAAGAGCCAAGAACGGACGGACAAGCACCAAAAGGAAGAACTTAAGCATTGGAAAGCCTAGCTTATACTCGCAAGTTCCTTCCTAGTCGTGCTAATCCCCGTTGTTGCCGATTACCGTAACACCAATATTAAGAGTGGCAACGAAAGAAGTGAGCGACTCCTAACTCAAACTAAACTAATCCTAACCCTAACAAGCTCTCTTTACATATCATTTTAACACTTAATTAATCACAACAAAATCTGGAAAACTGGACTTAACTCGTTAAAGCACATAGAAAAAGATTCCCATCTCCCTGCGGACGACCCGTACTCAACCGGCTAGCTACAAGAGAAACCGTCTTGATCGCGGTATTTAACTAAACTTGAACACGCAGAATCTCAACCAATCAAGTGACGGCAAAATCCCAGCTCCACATCTGCATTCGTCTCGTTATAGCAGACGCAACGCCAAAGCAAATGAAGCAAAGGCCAAATTCCTAGCTTCAGGGTCATAAAACCTAAAAGACCATCGGAGATGATCCCACACCGGCGCAGAGTGGTCACCACCTTGACGTTCGTCTCGATACAGCAGACGAGATGTCACTACAGCGTCCTTCCTCCAACAGGATTCGGACACGCCAAAGCAAACGAAGCGAAGGCCAAATTCTTAGCTTCAGGGTCTTGACAGTAACTCATATAAAACCTGAAAGACTACCGGAGATCATCCCACATGGAGTGGTCACCACCTCTACGTTCATCTCGATACAGCAGACGAGATGTCACCACAGCGTTCTTCCTCCAGCAGGATTCAGACGCGATAATCAAACAACGGAGCCACGGCAAAATCCCTAGTTCCAAACCTCGACGGTTCACCAACAACCTAGAGACAACAGAGACACTCGTCTCGATACAGCACACGCAATGCCAGTAAACGAAGCAAAGGCCAAATTCCTAGCTTCAGGGTCATGACGGTAACTCATATAAAACCTGAAAGACTATTGGAGATCATCCCACACTAGCGCGGAGTGGTTATGACTCATCGGGGCTACCCAAACTGAGCCTAACCTCAAGTAAAAAGCGGCATGGCAAAATTCCTAACGCTTGCTCTTCCGACCGTCAGACTGCCTAGGAAGATTGCTTGAAGACGTCTTGTCTAGCCCCCGAAGGGATCAGAGACACGACAGTCGCAAGGCTACTCGAACAGCAAGATTTCCTATCGAGGAATACATCAGCCAACGCAGCGGTACGACAGGAAAAACCCTAGTACCACAGACCCTAACGGACTTCTGTCGTAAAGAGCAGAGGTTAACTGTGACGTTGGGACATTCTTGCGAGAATCTCTCGATTCATCTCAACCCCAGGGAAATCAGTGTCCTTGGCAAAAACCTCCTTGATTCAGGGAAATCAGCGTCCTTGACGAGAACATCGCGATTCGCGTCGACCCGTAGAGAAATCAGCGTCTTTGCAGGAATAACTCGATTCATCTCAACCCCAGGGAAATCAGTGTCCTTGGCAACCTCCTCAATTCAGGGAAATCAGCGTCCTTGACGAGAGCATCTCGATTTGCATCGACATGCAGAGAAATCAGCGTCTTTGCAGGAATACCTCGATTCGTCTCAACCCCAGGGAAATCAGTGTACTTGGCAAAAACCTCGATTCAGGGAAATCAGCGTCCTTGACGAGAGCATCTCGATTCGCATCGACCCACAGAGAAATCAGCGTCTTTGCAGGAATAACTCGATTCGTTTCAACTCCGAGGAAATCAGTGTCCTTGGCAAATACCTCGATTTAGGGAAATCAGCGTCCTTGACGAGAGCACCTCAATTCGCATCGACCAGCAGAGAAATCAGCGTCTTTGCAGGAATACCTAGATTCGTTTCAACTCTGACGAAATCAGTATCCTTGCTAAAAACCTCGATTCAGGGAAATCAGTGTCCTTGACGAGAGCATCTCGATTCGCGTCGACCCGTAGAGAAATCAGTGTCTTTGCAGGAATATCTCGATTCGTCTCAACCCCAAGTAAATCAATGTCCTTGGCAACCTCCTCGATTCAGGGAAATCAGCGTCCTTAACGAGAGCATCTCGATTCGCGTCGCCCCGTAGAGAAATCAGCGTCTTTGCAGGAATAGCTCGATTCGTCTCAACCCCAGGAAAATCAGTGTCGTTGGCAACTTCCTCGATTCAGGGAAATCAGCGTCCTTGACGAGAGCATCTCGATTCACGTCGACCCGCAGAGAAATCAGCGTCTTTGCAGGAATACCTCGATTCGTCTCAACTCCGAGGAAATCAGTGTCCTTGGCAAATACCTCGATTCAGGGAAATCAGCGTCCTTGACGAGAGCAGCTCGATTCTCATCGACCCACAGAGAAATCAGCGTCTTTGCAGGAATACTTCGATTCGTTTCAACTCCGAGGAAATCGGCGTCCTTGGCAAAAACCTCCTTGATTCAGGGAAACCAGCATCCATGACGAAAGCATCTCGATTCGCGTCGACCCGCAGAGAAATCAGCGTCTTTGCAGGAATACCTCGATTCGTCTCAACCCCAGGGAAATCAGTGTCCTTGGCAACCTCCTCGATTCAGGGAAATCAGCATCCTTGACGAGAGCATCTCGATTCACGTCGACCCGCAGAGAAATCAGTGTCTTTGCAGGAATACCTCGATTCGTCTCAACCCCAAGGAAATCGGTGTCGTTGGCAACCTCCTCAAATCAAGGAAATCGGTGTCCTTGATGAGAGCATCTCGATTCGCGTCGACCCGCAGAGAAATCAGCGTCTTTGCAGGAATACCTCGATTCACTCAACTCTGAGGAAACCAGTGTCCTTGGCAAATACCTCGATTCAGGGAAATCATCGTCCTTGACGAGAGCACCTCGATTCGCATCGACCCGTAGAGAAATTAGCGTCTTTGCAGGAATACTCGATTCGTTTCAACTCCGAGGAAATCAGTGTCCTTGGCAAAAACCTCGATTCAGGGAAATCAGCGTCCTTAACGAGAGCATCTCGATTCGCTTCGACCAGCAGAGAAATCAGCGTCTTTGCAGGAATACCTCGATTCGTCTCAACCCCTGGGAAATCAGTGTCCTTGGCAGCCTCCTCGATTAAGGGAAATCAGTGTCATTGATGAGAGCATCTCGATTCGCGTCGACCTGCAGAGAAATCAGCGTCTTTGCAGGAATACCTCGACTCGTTTCGACTCCAGGGAAATCAGTGTCCTTGGCAAATACCTCGATTCAGGGAAATCAGCGTCCTTGATGAGAGCATCTCGATTCGCATCGACCCACAGAGAAATCGGTGTCTCTGCAGGAATATACGATGTCAGCAAAGCGGAGCCACGGCAAAGTTCCTTGTTCCATGACTCAGCGGTGCACAGACAAACCAATGTCAACCTTCGACCTCCCTGTTGAAGCAATGCTTCTACTCGGAAGTAGGTCAACTCATCAATCACTTACGAGTCATCTCGACTTGTAAAGAAGAAAATTCTCTTGTGAGATCCTTACGACTCTCAAGAGAAAACACACTTAGGAATACTCACGATTCCTAAGAAGAAAATACACCTACGAGATTCTCTCGACTCGTAGGGAGAAAAAATCTTTATGAGACCCTCACGGCTCATAAAGTTGAAAAGTCTTAAGCAGCAGATCTGAACCTGTTTCCTAAGCCATCACTTCTTATCTCGATTCAGGGAAATCGGCGTCCTTGGCGAGAACATCTCGATTCGTTTCGACCCGCAAGAAAATCAGTGTCTTTGCGAGAATCTCTCGATTCATCCCAACTTGCGAGGAAATTAGTGTCCCTACGCATAAAGAAAATTCTCTTGTGGAATCCTTACAATTCTCAAGAGAAAACGTACTTAGGAGTCCTCACGACTCCTAAAGATAAAAGACCCCTACGAGATCCTCACGACTCGTAGGGAGAAAAGCATTTATGAGACCCTCACGGCTCATAAAGTTGAAAAGTCTTAAACAACATATCCTAACCCTGTTTCCTAAGCCATCGCTATCTTATAAAGAGTTCAAGATGAACTGTTATCTTCCATCTATGGGCCACACTTGCCAAAGCTACATGCCACTGAAACGGAGAAGTTACTCTTGAACATATAAACTACTTCACGCAGAGTAAAATATAAAGAATAGAAGGGTGCGGCTCATGGAGTTGAGGGTTTGGAGCTATATCTCTTAAGAGTCGAGATTTGAGTCAATGATAAATGACGACGCTAGTGTCCGCTCGTTATCTTGTCAATTCAAGATCCTGAAAATTATATACCAACCCGAAACTGGTCATACACTATGCATAACTATGAACTACTTCACCCACGTACATACTTACGTGGGCAAAGTAATGGGGGGCATTTGTTCTCACCAAAAATTTCTGCGCAAAAGAGTCCAAGGTATCAAATGGCAGCGATACGCTTAAGAAAATACGAACCAGTATTTTCCGGGATGTTTTTTTACACATTCCCGAATTTGAAACATCTAAATTTTTATTGTATCGAAAGTGTATCAAAAAATTCTTTGATTTGATATATTATGGGCCTCATAATTCATCCGGGATCAAAAGTTATGAGGCATCATGTGCCTACACGTGATCGGGGGTCACGTGCAGACACGTGATGGGTTCCTAAGCTCTTAATTAATAGAATTAAATTCTAATCAAACAATCAATCAATGGGGTCACGTGCCAACACGTGATGGGCCTTTTAAACCTACTAAAAAGAATTAAAAGTATAATAAAATAACAAACAAAAACCCCAGTGGGGCATCACGTGCTCACACGTGACCAAGGGTCACGTGCTGACACGTGATAATTCATGAGTGCTTTAAAAACAACAGAATTAAATTCTGGCTAAAAGCTTAAACAGTGGAGTCACGTGCTCACACGTGACAGGCATCTAAACCTTCTGAACTAATAGAATTAAATTCTAAATTAAGGGAAATCAAAAACCCTAATAGTTATTTAGATCTTTCCAAACAAAAAGATTGCGCTTTGTAAAGAGGAGCACCGTTGGATTAAAAATCCAATGGTGATTAAAAATCATTAATTTATGGAAAGATTTTATACAAGAAAATATTTTCCTGAAATTCACCAAGAATAACAAACAGAATATCTTTTGCATTAAAAATCCAATGGTGAATAAAATTCACTGAGTGATCTAAAAGATCATGTTGGTTACAAAATCAATTAAAAATCTGTCAATGAAACATTCATTAAACAAATTGATTCTTTTCTTTCTCTTATAAATAGGAGCCAAGAAGAGAAGTGAGGGGGATCGATTTTCTGATTTTTGGAGAAAATACAACAACAGAGAGAAATAAAAGAGAGGAAAATTTAATTCTCAAGAGAGAAAGAAAATTTCTTCAGAACACTAGGTGAGAAAGGGGAAAGAGATCTAATCTCCATAAAATAAAAAAGAGAATTTAATTCTCAATTTAAGAGTTTAACTCTTCTGAACAAGAACTTAGTTCTTTCTTTGGTTGATGATCTGCAGAAGCAGATCTCCCCACAGGTTGAGAATTTAATTCTCATCGGGGAGATTCTGCCATGCAGATCCAAAAGTTAGAGGAAGAATTTAAGTTTAAGGAATTAATTGCCCCAAATTCATAGGAATTTAATTCCTCAAAATGAAACTAGGGTTTAACCTTATATGAGAATTTAATTCTCCCAAATTCACATAAATTTAATTCCTCCAAATAAAACTAGGGTTTAACCCTACATGAGAATTTAATTCTCCCAAATAAGAATTTAATTCTTCCACATACTTAGGAATTTAATTCCTCTAAAACAGAATTAGGGTTTAACCCTAAAAAGAATCTAATTCTTAAAATAAGAGACTTTAAGCTCTCCATGCATGTAAAGAACTTGGTTACGTGGTAACACGTGACCCCCATCTTCACTGATCAGAAAAGAAAAAAAAACAAGACTGTGTCACGTGCCCCCACGTGACCCCTAAAACAGATCCCTCAAAATGAGAAAGAAAAACTTGGAGGAAATGCCTCACGTGCAACCACGTGACCCTCAAAATAAAGGGAACAAAGTGAACGACAGAATCAATTTTGGGCACCCTCACGTGTCCCTACGTGACCCCTTAATAAACACTTTAATAATCAATACATGGATACCCATCACATGACAACACGTGATGGCCTGAATACTAAAAGTGTTTAACATTTATTTGCATATTTGAGGGTAAAATAAAGGAGGTTTGTCCCAATTCTCAGGCGCCTCACGTGACCCCACGTGACCACCCCATTTTTAGTGTTTAACACTATTTTGAGAATTTTGTCCCCATTGTTTAACACTGTTTTAAAACGCATCACGTGGGAATACGTGATCGCCAAATATCTTCTAGTGTTTAACACCGTTTTAAAACCAATCTAGCCCAAATTGGCTAAGTCTTCCAAAGGCAAGAATTACCTTTGAATGAGCCTCAAATATATCCTTGTCTTCCAAGATTGATCATCTCATATGGTATATGAGTGCTCATCACTCAATAAAAGATAAAGACATGGTCAGAACCCAGACTCATTTTTAGCATTGCTAAATAATGGGGGGCTGAATCAAGGCAAATGTTCAACAGTCCAACAAAGGGCCAACATTTCAAACTTAATTGGACCTAGCCCAACCTGGCCATAAGTCCTCAATTCAGACTTAACCGAGCCCATATGCTCATAATCTAATTAATTGATCTTAGTCCCAAATTGCACTACAGATTTCCCAATCAACTTTGGTTCAAGGGTACATCTCTTCACTCATTTTATATTTGTCGTTGTAATCCTTCAACGTCTTCAGAGAGGTGACGGGTCCCGATAGCGAATCATTCCACGGATTGTGGGGTCCTTAAACTCATGGACTATGATGTCCTTAAACTTTATAGACTATGACGTCTTTAAATTGGACTGTGGGGTCCTTAAGCCCATGGTCTATGATGTCCTTAACCTTTACAGACTATGATGTCTTTAAACTGGACCGAGATGTCCTTAAACTAACGATGGACCGAGATGTCCTTAAAATAACAATGGACCACCATGTCCTTAAACTGGTAATCGGCCGCAATGTCCCTAAACAAAACAATAGAGTTCAAATGCTCTCTTGTTGGATCTAAACGATCCCGTTAAGTTGATCTTAGTCTAAAATTAGACTAACGTATCCTTAACAAACGTTTAAGTTGATCTTAGTCTCAAATGAGACTAACGTATCTTTAAACCCAACCCCCAAAACCAAATCTAAGAAGATACAGATTTGAACTAATCCACGTCCTACGGGCGACAACATAAATTAGTCTCCGTATACAATCCACGAGAAACCAAAAACAAAACAAACACCCACGACACGAAGTGACCATCTGGAGAAGGAGAAAGTGGTTACAGCGATGCGGTAGCGTAATTAACTGCAGGGGCTTGCGCCTGCAGGGAAGAGCGTTTCCACAATCAAAACCCCTCAAATGTGGAGGAATCTGACGAAGTCTGCTACATCGGCCGCATCCGTTTAAACCTTCGATACACGGTGCCATAAATAAACTTGGCATCTTCGAAGAGGTGGACGGATAGCACCAATTAGCATCTGCCCTCGAAATTCAGGCCCTGACGTCCCAACGTCCCGGTCGCGGTTTTCGGCGGGGAACAGTAGGATTCGTTCGTATCTGAACTCTTCCTCTTGCGTGTGTTTTGTATATTGAGAACTGTATTCTAATTTAGAACATAGATACCATTACACAGTGTACCTTCTGCAACCAGTACCTTATTAATGTAAATGTTCATGATATTTCTATCTAAAATAAAGTTATATCCATCTTTATCAAGTAAAGAAACTGATATGATGTTGGAAACCATAGAAGGTACATAGTATAAATTGTTCAAAATCATAGTATTGCCATTTGGCAACACTAGGTGATATCCACCGACGATTGGAGCATTAACTTGTGCTCCGTTCCCTACCCTGAGGGACATATCACCAGGTCCAACGATCCTACTTTTTGTCAGTCACTGTAATAAATTACAGATATGAGATCCTGATCCGGTATATAGTACCCAGGAGGTAGGACTGACCGAAAAGCAGTTCTCAACTTCAAGAACACCTGAAGTAGATGCAATAGTATGCTTCTTCTTCACTTGGGTCTCCTTGGAATCCATACAATACTCCTTTCATTACTCACACTTATGACTGTTGTCGTAAGTTAGAGCCGAACCGACGTTCCCCAGCCCCGAATAAGAATTCGGATCGGTCAAGCGATACATTTTATTATCTTGATTAGGGCGTGAAATGGTTGCTACCTGGAGAGGGAAAAGAAAACATACAGCGTGCGCTCTTGCAAGATTAGATTGGTTATTAATTTATCTAATCAGGATGGCTCCCACTGTTTCCTCAAATTCTTCATCAAACCCAAAAAGAAGAACTAGTCAGGATTAATCGCACGTCACAATACTTGCTTAACCTTTCAGCCAGGCTAGTGTTGGTACTTCGAGGGAGGTTTTCCAACGCTTTCGCAAAGTTCCTTAATTACATAACCTCTTTTCCCTGGAGGCGTAGCCCCGCTATCACCGTTCTAGACAGCTACTTGGTTTATTGCATTGATTGTTAAGTGAAATAATCTCCCGAGAGTAATCCAACTCATCAGTGGGATCGGGATCCAACTATCGTTGTATGATGAACTAGATGGAATCCACTCTAGTCACCACACTCCAGAAGGTATGCTAAATCTGCAAGTTTTCTGTATATTTGAATCTCCCGATGTGGTTTTTGCCCCTACGACCCAAGTGACCTTGACGAATAATCAACAAATCAAAAGGTCCTAGTCAAGTTCAACCTATCGTTATCCAGGATTGCATTAGACCCACCTACATGATCCTTGAAGAATAATCAACAAAATCATGCAACCATCCTAACCAATCGCATCTATCAGTGCAACAGAGAATTATTACTTAGCTACCGTTCACTGTGCCTTGGCGAATAATCAACAAACGCAGCACGAATACTAAGTATTAATTATCTGAAACGACGGAGGGCTACGGCTGGGTTTTTGGCGAAAAACCCGTTAACGTAATGAACTTGATATCGTTGAAGGAACCGGATAGCTTTTTATAAATATATAGTGGCGAAAGCCTTTGCTAAAGAGGTCACTCCCGGTGAAGGGATCTCGGCTCTTTCCTCGTAGAATGAGGTGCAGGATATTCTAACTGAATACCGCGATGCAAAGCAAAAGTAATCAACTATAGTGAAGTTATTACCCTGACGCAAACCTCTGACCAAGGGGTCACTCCCGATGAAGGGATCTCGGCCCTTGCCTCGTCGAATGAGGTGCTGGATATTCATAACCGAATACCTCTGTGCAAAACAAAAGAGAACGTCCTTTCAATAACAGCTTTTTGAAAATTGTTCCAACAACATCTTTTAGGTTTATTTTCTTGCATTAATCAAAATTATTGTGGTCCCATCAATATAACCTATCACACCAGAAAAGAACGAAAATGTGATGTACGTATATGCCATCTGCATTCGCCACTGGGCTCCGTCATCACCCGTTAGGTTACTTAACTAACGACAGAGCGGGGGCTGGACTAGCGCGGGTGCAAAACATATACAACATCTACTAGTATATATATATAAGTATATACAACATTTGTCCCCGGCATGATAATAATCAATATCATAGAAACTCAGCCAATAATACAAAATGGTGGATAATCTTGGAGCCCCGGGTTTCATTTGAGCCGCAAATAAAACCCTACGTTCCCTGTCGTGTGGATAGCCTGTGCAATGAAAACCTGGACCCCTACGAGCGCGGAAAGTTACCCGTCAATCCTAGAAGTGAGGCAGCCCCCTTCAACAAAGTGAATGGGCCCTCCAGCACTTCATGGAATCCGGTAACTTGGGCGCCCCTCCATGGGTCATCCTATACCCCCTACGAGTGCGGCGAATAGCCCGCCAATTCTAGAATGAAGCCCCCTCCGTCTCACTGCCATAAGATACGGGCATGTTGCCTTCTAAAACCCGGCTATTCGTGCACTCCACCGCGGGGTAATCCTAGTACAGAAAAAGAAAATAATATGTACAAACGGTGACATAGACCTCAACCCGGTCATGCCCCAAAATAATATACAACCCGACAAAGACGGCAGTCTATATGTCGGACGCTCGTCCCGCAATAACAAATGTAAAAAAAAATATAAACTGTACTACTAACATTGCACCACATGCTGGTTGGGTTATGGGAGCGTCCCGGCCATCGAACCGTGGGCAAATGCGGAACAAAAATTTTCTAAAACCCGGCTCTACCATTACCCGATTAGCAAGATCGAAACCATTAACCCTAAAACTAGCAAGCAAAGAAAAAGATAGGAATGGTTATACTTAATGAACCAAGTCCTTCGGGTTTTCAACCATCTCCAAGCTCCTAGTGATGTTGTGGATCGACTTTGGTCGCCGGTCTTCCTCCATCTCTGATGATCCACGCGAGAGATGTAATTCCGGCTCTAGCTCCACGCCAAGATGCTAGTGGAGCAACTAGGGTCTCTAGGATGCTACCCTAGAGAGCCTAGGATGTAGTGAGTGTATTCAAAGTGTTTACTATCTCATATCATGAAGGTGGAAGCAAAATGTAAAAGCTAGAGGAGGATGAAGCTAATGGTGAGGGAGGAGCTCAAGCTCAAGAGAAGAAAACCTAGCATCCTTCAAAAAAAATGAAGTCCAAGGAGAGAGAAAATGAAGCATCCTTGGTTTTGTAAAAACCAATTTTCCATTTTAATAATCATACCATGCTTGAATAGTGCACCCAAATGAATTAACAATTCATTTGTGAGCACTATTCCAAGCATGGTTCTCACCATTTCTCTTCATGCCATTTTCCACCTCATTATCCAATTTTTAATAAAAATGGTCAAATCCTAAATGAGGTGGCACCTTCTAGAATGTTATCCGGTAAAAAATACGGATTACATTCAACTGTATATACATACCTGTATCCGTACCGAAATACGAATATCAAAAGAGATAGAATAACACATAGAATATAATACTAGAATATACGTATCGAAATACATATATGTAAATTATTAAATCAATACGTGATTTAATAATCCGGCTCAAAACCCGAGCTGGCTAGTATTATCAACTGTCCGATAAAAAGTCCGAGTACTAAGTACATTAATCGATCGGAACCCTGCACGTATCCAATACGGCTACTACATCATTTCGCCAGAACCAGGGAAACCCTCTGTGTGGGACTCTAAAGACTCGTCAATACGCTGGCAGTGGGTTTAACCACAAGCACGTCAGCGGTACTAGCTGTACGTAACGGCTACCCAGGTATTGAGCGAAAGAAAGGCCGACGAGCAAACTCATCCAAACCTCTACTGAGCCTGTCAGTGACAATATCCGTACAGTCCGGTCTGTTCGTCTATGAGTATCGCATATCGAGTCTAGGGGGGTGGTTAAAGTCAGACCCCTAACAACGCGATAATTTGTGTCGGTATGAAACCCATCACTACCTGAGAAACTCTCGATCCTGGATTGGTAATTCTCACATACCCCGGCCGAGGATTTCTAGTGATGGCCACCCGTGCACTGCGCGACATCAACCCCCAATACCGGGAGAGAAGAATTCCCGACGATCCGCTCACTGCCTCCATATGGCTCGGGACTGTACCCTACTAAAACCTGTTTGCACGACTCCTTTGAGCCGTGGTTGGCTAGTAATCAAAGCACAGTGGGAACTCACACGAGACAAATGATGATCTCAGGTCGACAGACTAACCTTTACACATGTCACTAGGGAACTGCTATCTGATTATTGGTATAATACCAACTAGCATGATCCCGGCGCATCCGTCTAGTGTACTCATAACCTAATGAGCACCTGTATACTATCTTAGGTGAACAACTGACACCAATGGCTTGTGAGACTGGCCACTGCCCCTCGTCAGGGTCTAAATAAGTATACACCAGTCTACACTGGAGTATCGGTGCCCAATCTCGATACTCCCACGACTAGGGACATTTAAGGATGTGCTTATAGACCCCCAGCTCCCACGTATGTGATCGCCATCACAATGCTGGTAGTCAAGCAAGAATCATATGGGGTTTATCAACATATACATGATGATAAAGACAAACCAGATAGCATACTATCATCTCGAATAAGAATGTTTTATCGGTATAGGTCATCACTCAATCATCATGATCACTTGTCTGCGACTATGATAACTGCCTTGAAGGCACTATAGCCAACAATCTCCCACTTGCGCTTAAGGATAATTATTGCGATGTCGCATACTCACAGCCCGTGTGATACCGAACACCCAACTCCTCTACTAATCAGTTTCACAAACCTCATTTGTAAAACTATTGCGTTTGAGAAATAGCCCCAGTGAGTGGATCCGCTCCAATATTTCTTTCTATGTCTCTCTTTATCTCAACTTCGCGGAGAAAACTATCTCCCGAAATGAGCAATAACCGTCTTAGAATATATCTGGATATCTGATGGGACACAGTTCATAAAAGAACTCCAAATCCAGCAAACTTCTTATAGGGTTGCTGGGCACGCGCTCAAGGGTCTACGAGGCATCAACCATGCCCGATTAAAAATTTAGCCGTGCCGAACAACCCGAAGCCGGATCTTTCAACTAGAGTTTAGGAGAAAACTAACATGTTAAACACTTTGACACTAAGTGAGAGGGATTACAACCTTTGTAGATCCGGTCCTTCACTTCTAAAGCTCCGTGTTGAAGTCCCTTCGCTGCGATCATCTTGTTCCGGACTCTCGAGAGGTTCCACGAAGAGAAAGATGCAGTCTTACTTCCGATCTTCGATACAAAGATGATCTACCTTGAAGTTTCGTTAACACAAGCTAACACCCATAATATGAAGAGAACACCCTCATCTAAATGGCAAGGATAGATAAGGATGATGAAGTGGGATTATTGCTCTCATTTGTTTTCTTATTCTCACTCATATCCATCACTTTGGAAAAACCTAGAAAGCATTTCCATGAAAAGAAGAAGGAAGAAGAAGAATAAATCATATGAATTAAAAATCCTTTTGTGATGAATAATGATAGACTTGATATGGTTAGAAATGCAACCATGGTTCAAGTAACCATTGTAGATATTTTACTAGGGTTAAGGGTTAGGGTTAAGTTAAAGAAATATCTTGCAAAATATCTTTTCCAAAACAAAAATGAAAACCTTCTAGAAACATCTAGAAATGCTTAACCCTAATCAAACCCTAACCATGTTTAATCTCCACTAAACATGTTGCATTAATAACCATATCATGTTACAATATTATATATCACATATATAATATTTATTGTAACAAAATAAAATAATACAATTAACATATATCGCATATATATCAAAGTATTACCCGAGTGAGAAAAAGAATCTTTTAGTGAGCTAATATTAGTTGATGTAATTTAATATATCACATATATTATTATACATTAAATTATCGAATTAACACTTGATCCGACAATCCGGCTATATCGCATATAACCGACTAATATTTATCCGTACCGATTCTTCGAATCAACACTTGATCCGATGACCCAGCCGATACCATATATCGCGAGAATAGAATACGGTATCTCATATCGCATTATCCTCGGTCCCGCACATATCACATATGTGCCCCTACTCCGTTTTTCCTGAGTCAAGAAACCTTTGTGTAGGACTCTAAAGAATCGTCAATACGCCGGCAGTAGGTGATGATCATATCAAACACCCACAAGTTGTAAGCGGTCAGCTAAACGTAACAGCCACCCAGGTATTGAGCGCTAAGAAGATCAACAAGCAATCCTGTACTTTCTCCTGTGAATCCAAACAGTAACACTCCTGTGCAGTCCGGTCTCGTCGTCTCATATGTTGCATATCTCGCCTAGGGGTGGTAAACGTCAGACCCTAGTAGCTCGATAAGTCGTGTCGATATGAGGTCAATAACAGTTCGAGAAAGTACTGATAACACTTATCAGTAAATCTCAGCAACCCTGGCCAGGGATTTCCGGTTATAGCCAATCGAACACAGCACAACATCAACTCCCTATACCGGGAGAGATGAATCCCCTCCTATCACTCATTGCCTCCATGTGATTCGGGACTGTACCCGAAAGCCACCTTTTTGCACGCCCTCTTGTACATGGTATGATGGAAATCAAAGCACAGTGGGAATCACACAAGACTCTATGACGATCTCGGGTCAACAGACTACTCTGTACCAGTGTCACCGGAGAATTGCCATCTGACGTGAGGTATAATACCATCTGGGAGTTCTCGGCGAGTCCGTCCAGTGTACCCAGTCTCCACTGAGCACCCGTACACCATCCTTGATGTCAAACACCGATGGATATGGGATCATCCATCGCCCATCATATGGGTCAAGATGCGTATACGCTAGTCTACTCTGGTGCATCGATGCCCTGTCTCGATACACCCTCGACTAGGAACAATTATAGGATGTACTCGTCGACTACTGTGGCCCCACTAGTATGATCTCATCATAGTCCCAGTAGTCGAGTACATATCCTAAGGGCTTTATCAACATATAACATAGAGACAATCAGAGTACATGTTAAGATAAAGTACAACCAGATAGCGTACTATCATGTCGAGCAAGAAAGTCCTCCCTATATATGTCCAAGCATCCATTACAATATACATCGTATGTACAGTAATGGCCTCTAGGGCATACATATAACTAACAATCTCCCACTTGCTCTAGGTCCATCTGTTGTGGTATCACATACCCAACAATTAGCTGCGGTAGAAGTATCTCATACTCAACAATCCCATAAAAGTCTCTACTGGGAAAAAGGCCTTTGTGAGTGGATTCGCGCTGTTGTCCTTTGTGTCTACACTCCTAACCTCGATCTCCCTGGAGATCAACCATCTCCATGATCAGGTGATACTGCCTAAGAATTATATCTGGATTTCTGGTGGGACGGGGGTTCCTTGGCATAAGCCACAACTTCATTGTCACACAATGGTAGGAACGAAGTTCATCTCATGAACTCATATATCCAGACTGCCTCTTTGGTAGCATCCTTGGTAACGATGTATGTTGCCTTTAATCGTCTAGTAAGTCACGGTATCTACCTTGGAACTCTTCCAACATACCGTCCCTCCACCGAGGGTAAAGACAATGCCTGCAACTGACATTCAGTCGTCCTTATCACCCTGGAACCATTCCAGTGATTCTCCCCAGGTTCCATTGATACCATCTCACTACAACTAGTGAGAATCCTAACATCCAATTAGATCTATCTCATATATCCAAAAGCCAGGATTTAGGAGGTATCATTTTGATCCTATATGGAGAATTGATTGATAGATTTTCCTGTTGTGTAGTATGAATCAATTCAAAAGGTCCCCTAAAATGGCACCATTTGATTGAAACTGTTTCTTGTGTCGGTAATCAGAAAATTTATAAAGAACTTCACAACCAAGAAAATATTTTGACCTCAATCAAACTACGGTGTCAATTGTAGTTCATGAGTGAGTGCGGATCGTCCACAGGGATTGCTCGATTCATTTGTATTTTTGATATGCTTGAATTGAAAAGTTAAGCGAAGCTAAAAGAAAACATGATTCAAGAATTTTCAATTTCAAGTGTCACAAATTCTATTCAAGAATCAAGAAAATGATAAACAATCAAGAATCGGTGTTTCGATGATATTTCCAATCAACTGTCAAGAATCTAAAAGAGGCTCGTAGGAATCGATCGGGTCTATAGACGTGATGTAATCTCAAGATTTCGTGTTCTTGCCCTTCGAAGGATTGATACTAGATTGATGATCATCGATGAGTGTTAGGGCTTTCTTGATGAAACTAGGGTTTCATCTTTTAACCCTTGTTCTTTTGTCGATATCATTCCTTTTCTAGCCTCTACCAAATTCAAGAAACGATCGTAACTTCCCAATTTCAAACGATATCAATCAAGAAAGCATCGAAACGAAATGGGTCGTCGTTTCTTGAACTTGCTAGGGTTTTCAAAACAAGCAGGACTCAAGAATCGATAAAAGCTATGTTACATCATCATTCTATTGACCGTCTCGACTCCTCGACGAGCGGAGTTTTATTCACACATCACCACACAGAAAATATTCACGAATTGTAAAGATGTCATGATGCAGAATTTAAAGAAAACAAGATAAAAGAATATCACCTTTATTTATCTCAACAAATTTGATTACATTCGCTCAAGAACTACAAGAGGAAGAATCTAAATCGTTGATAGGGCGTCGCTCGGCTCCGTGAGTCGTGGATCGGCTTGGATCGCTTGCTCCGTTGAAGATCGGCTCCGCTCATAAAGGTTGTAGGGCTTCTTGCTTAATGGGTACTCGGGATCTTGATTTTAATTGGAATTAGGGTTAGGGTTTCCCATAAGCCCTCTCACTAGACTTGTGGAGGAAGGAGATGAAGAAAGAGATTGGCTAAAAAAATAAACTAAAATGAATCACACCCTCTCTTGGATGTATGATATATGATGCCCTTCCTCACCCTAGGTCTAGGCTTCTATTTATAGACTTCCCAAACCCTAGGTTTAAGTTTGAAATGGTAGTTCCCTCCAAAAGTTTGTTGAGTCTTCTAGATGTAGTTTGTTAGGAGCTAGCTTAGGGTTTAAGCAAGGTTTAATTAGGCTTGGAAACCCTAGTTTGCTGATCTGGCAGAAACCCCTGGAGTATTCAGGAACTTGAGATACATTTCTGAGCAGTGGGCCCTTAATGAAGCTTTGTAGACCAAAATTTAGTGTCTGAATCCCTTGTCCCACCGCGGATCCGCGGCACAAGCAAGCCATTGCCGCGGATCCGCGGCACTTTGAAGAGCTTGGGCTTTGGGTCTTCTGGTGTGGCCTTGTTCTGTATTTTAGGGCTTCTTCTGATATATTGATTTGTGATTGCTCCTTTGGATTGATACCAGATTTGAAGTTAGTGTGTTGGCGTATCTTTTGAGCAGCGTTGATTTGACCACGCTTCTAGTTTCCTGTACAGACTTCAAAACACGGGTTGCGATATATAGAGATATTGCGATGCCATGCAATGTAGTCAATTTCCCTAGAAATGCCGGTTTTAAGGTCTAATACATGCAATCTGATATTTTGTGACAGATTTGCTAATATGTAAAATATGAATGCCGAACACTTCTATATGAATGCAATTGATGAGGAAATTGCCGGTAAAAATATACAATATTTTCGACTAATCAAATTCCCCCAAACTTAATTTCGATCGTCTCGAGCGAATGTTTTATTAAAAAGAGAAGGAGAAAATAAAGAAAGAGAAAAACTAACTAGCATACTTTCGTAGGCAACACGATTGCACAGAGCATGTGCAACAAGCCTTTACCCTCTAGGTGTCCCTAGTAGGATGAGTGTTGTCTCCTGAGGGTTTTCAGCGGATTGCACCCACAAAATCCAATAATAAAAGAAAGATCATGAATATTACATTTAAAGAAAAGAATTGTAAAAGAAAAGCCTTGAAAATTAGGGTTTTCAACTAAGCTAGCTTTTCGGTTGTCATGAGCCCTATCTTAATGGTCATGAAAAGATGTCAGAAATCACGTCCTCCCTCAATAAAACATCGTCTTATTCTTCATTCCTATCTTTATTCCAAACATCGATCATATCACCCTGCGTGTGTGTAAAGAACATCCCTACACCCAGAGAATTCAATTCAAGCTATCATACTCTTGCCCATCAGCCTTAGTACTTTTCAATTAATGAATATTTAGATGTGCTCACACACTTTCATGCGACCGTTAATACTTCTTGAGGTACTAACCGACCGATTACTCATGTGCTTACTTATTTGGTGTATTTTCCTCGTCTTGCACCACCTCAGGCAAAACAGTGACTCCCAGACCAGTTGGCCTTAGGGCACTAGGTGAAGAGGCACCCTCGCTATATATTTTTTTATTGCCCTTGGTGATAACAAAACCAGTGTCTATTTTTCTCACCACTTTATATTTTCTTCATTCATTTTTTTTATTATTTCCTTTATACTTTTGGCTTTAAGACAAGAGCATTTCAAGGTATCCTCTACTATCCCAGGCTTTAAGACGTGTGTAAGTGCGAATAGCAGGGTATCAACGTTCAAAATGTTTGGCTTCCAGAATAGAAATTATTTTTCAGACTTATTTTTATCCTCAGATTAGTGACGTCTTTCATTTTACTAACCCTTGGGACAACGGCTCATAACTACTTATTACTAGTTCGTATAAGAAAACTTCTAATTTTCTTAGTTTTCTTAAATTTTTCTAATCTCATGGATGTAATTTTTCACTATCTAAACTTTCATTATCTTATTTATATACAAAAAAAAGAATGTAAATATTAAAATTATTTTTATACTTGAAATTTTTTAAATTTTTATGGGTTTTGAAATTTTTTTTTAAAAGAAATGTTTTGTGCTTAAGCAGATGATATGCAAATGATGCAAAAATAAGCACAAACCTCCCCCAAACTTGTTTTCAACAGTGTCCTCACTGTTGTCGACAACTATATCTACAAAACCTGTAAGTCTGGGAGGAATTATTAGTGGGGGCAAAATATATAAGTGAAGAACTTCCACCAAACTTATTCTTTTCACTCACCTCCATTCAAAAGATGATGCAGTGATATACTGGACATGAAGGTGAGACGGAGGAATTTTAATCCAAATAAACTGGCTCTTGTAAGAACAAGAGCTCCTCCGTGGGGTCAGTGGAAAAGTACGGCTTTAATCTATGTCCATTTACTTTAAAAATTGTGCTGTTTTTAATATTTTCTGCTTCTACTGCCCCGTGCGAGTATACAGACCGCACAACAAAAGGTCCCTTCCATCAAGATCGGAGCTTACCCGCATGAAGGTGTAATCGTGAATCATAAAGAAGGACTTGTTGACCAGGTGAAAATGTTTTCCTCAAAATGTTTTTATCGTGAAAAACTTTAGTCCTATTCTTTGTGATTACAGCGTTATCATAAGCTTCATCGCGGAGTTCGCTTAGCTCGTTAAGTTGCAGCTTCCGAAAGTTGCAAGCAAGGTTTAGATCAAAATTTATTTCTTTAATGGCTCACAATGCTTTATGTTATATCTCAACGGGTAAGTGACATGCTTTTCCAAACACTATCCTATATGGAGACATTCCTAGGTCGGTCTTATATGCAGTTCGGAATGCCCAAAGAGCATCCGTCAATTTGGTCGACCGGTCTTTTCTATTTTTAGCAACAGTTTTCTCCAGGATAAGTTTGATTTTTCTGTTTGAGATTTCAGCCTGCCCGCTTGTTTGGGGATGATAGGGTGTAGAAAGTCGGTGGTTGATTGAGTATTTCCGCATCAGAGTCTCGAAAGATCTGTTGCAGAAGTGTGTCCCATTATCGCTAATAATAGCGCGTGGGTGTCCAAATCGCGAAAAGATATTCTCTTTCAAGAACTTAATGACAACTTTCTTGTCATTAGTGCGACATGGAATGACTTCTACAACTTTGAAACATAATCAACTGCCAGCAGTATGTACAAATTCCCAAAGGAGCTGGGAAAAGGATCCATAAAATATATGCCCCAAACATCAAATATTTCAACAACCAAGATGGGTTGCTGAGGCATTTCATTCCTTTGGGATATTCTACCCGTATACTGACATTGTGTACAGGTTTTGCAATGCTCAAATGCGTCCTTGAATAAGGTCGGCTAATAAAATCCACATTGCAAAACCTTTTCCGCTGTCTTTCTAGGACCAAAGTGACCCCCACAGGCCTGATCATGACAAAAAGAAAGAACACTCTTGAACTCTTCATTCGGGACACACCGGCGAATGATCTGATCAGGACAATATTTAAACAAATAGGGCTCGTCCCAGTAAAAGTGTTTTACTTGGGATAGAAAGCGGTATTTGTCCTGTTTTGACCAATCGCTGGGTATCAGTCCCGTGGCATGATAGTTCACAATATCCCTGAACCTTGGTTCATTGGATACGCTCAAGAGTTGTTCGTCTGGGAACGAGTCATTGATCGGCAGGGTCACAGGGGAAGAAATGATGCGTGAAAGGTGGTCAGCTACCACGTTTTCACATCCTTTCTTATCTTTGATAACAAGATCAAATTCTTGCAACAGAAGGATCCAACGTTTTAGTCGACCTTTTGCTTCTTTCTTCGCCAGAAGATGTTTTAAATAAAGAATGGTCAGTATACACAACTATTGGTGAGCCAATTAAGTAAGGCCTGAATTTTTCTAATGCAAATACAACCGCTAAAAGTTCTTTTTCTGTGGTTGTATAATTGATTTGCGCATCATTCAGGGTCTTACTAGCATAGTAAATCACGTGTGGCATCTTTTCGATGTGCTGTCCCAAGACTGCACCTACTGCAAAATCAGATGCTTCACACATTAGCTCAAAGGGGTAGTCCCAATTTGGTGATGATAAAACGGGGGCTGAAGTGAGTGAGTGTTTAAGTGAGTCGAAAGCTGTCTCGCAATCCGAGTTAAAATGGAAGGTCGTATCCTTGGCCAGGAGAAGAGTTAAAGGTCTAGCAATTTTGCTAAAGTCCTTAATGAATCTCCTATAAAAGCCCCCATGGCCAAGGAAAGAGCGAATATCTTTGACGCTTTTGGGATGAGGGAGGTTTTGAATGACATCTACTTTAGCTCTGTCAACCTCAATGCTTTTCTGTGAAATGACATGTCCAAGAACAATTCCTTCTTGGACCATAAAGTGGCATTTTTCCCAGTTTAAAGTCAAGTTCTTCTCTTTGCAACGAGTAAGAACAGCGTCAAGATTTGCTAGGCAATCGGAAAAAGAGTCTCCAAAAATCGAGAAGTCGTCCATAAAGATCTCCAGAAAATTCTCTACCATATCAGAGAATATCCCCATCATACACCGCTGAAAGGTAGCGGGAGCATTGCATAACCCAAAGGGCATGTGACTGTAAGCAAAAGTACCAAAAGGACAAGTAAAAGTGGTTTTATCTTGATCCTTTTTGGCGATGGGGACCTGATTGTAGCCTGAGTATCCGTCCATAAAACAATAAAACTCTCGTCCCGCTAAGCGTTCCAGCATTTGATCAATGAATGGTAGAGGAAAATGATCTTTCCTCGTGGCAGCGTTGAGTTTTCTATAATCGATACATACAAGCCACCCAGTTTGGGCGCGTGTCTGAATCAATTCATTCGCCTCATTGGTGATAACTGTGATGCCGGATTTCTTAGGAATGACATGTATAGGACTCACCCACTGGCTATCGGAGATGGGGTATATGTTAGTTATATGTATGCCCTAGAGGCCATTACTGTACATAGGATGTATATTGTAGTGGATGCTGGGACATATATAGGGAAGACTTTCTTGCTCGACATGATAGTATGCTATCTGGTTACTCTTTACCTTAACGTGTGCACTGATTGTCTCTCTGTTACATGTTGGTAAAGCCCTTAGGATGTGTACTTGACTATCTGGACTATGATGCGGATCATACTAGTGGGGACGTGGTAGTCCATAAGTACATCCTTCAAAGTCCCTAGTCGTGGGTGTATCGAGACGGGGCATCGATATACCAGAGTAGACTAGCGTGTACCTTCTCGACCCATACAGATGGGCGATGGATGATCCCATATCCATTGGTGTTTGACATCAGAGATGATATACGGGTGCTCAGTAGAGACTGGGTACACTGGACGGACTCGCCGAGAACTCCCAGATGGTATTATACCTCACGTCAGATGGCAGTTCTCTGGTGACACTGGTACAGAGTAGTCTGTTGACCCGAGATCGTCATAGAGTCTTGTGTGGTTCCCACTGTGCTTTGATTTCCATCTTACCACGTCCAAGAGGGCGTGCAAAACGGTGGTTTTTGGGTACAGTCCCGAGTCACATGGAGGCAATGAGCGATAGGAGGGGATTCGTCTCTCCCGGTATAGGGAGTTGATGTTGCGCTGTGTTCGATTGGCTATAACAGGAAATCCCTGGCCAGGGTTGCTGAGATTTACTGGTAAGTGTTACCAGTAGTTTCTCGAAGTGTTATAGAACTCGTATCGACACGACTTATCGAGCTATTGGGGTCTGATGTTTACCACCCCTAGGCGAGATATGCGACATATCAGACGATCAGACCGGACTGTACGGTAGTGTTACTGGTCGGATTCACTGGAGTGTGAGCGGGCTTGCTCGTCGATCTTCAGATCGCTCAATACCCGGGTGGCCGTTACGTTTAGCAGACCGCTTGCGGCTTGTGGATGTTTGATATGATCATCATCTGCTGCCGGCGTATTGACGAGTCTTTAGAGTCCTATACAGAGGTTTCCTGGCTCAAGCGAAACGAAATAGGAGCGCATATGAGATATGTGCGGGACCGAGAATAATGCGTGTATGTGATACCGTATTCCATTCTCGCGATGAATGTATCGATTAGGTTATATGCGATATACCCTAGTTATCGAATCAAGGGTTGATTCGATAAGCCGATACATTTTATACTAGTCGGTTGTGTGCGACATAACCGGATCGATAAATCAAGTGTTGATTTAATGATTTAATGCATATTTATATATTTGATATATTACTTTGCATCAACTAGTACCGGTTTAGTTAAGATGGATTTTCTCACTCGGATTGTGCGCATTACATATGCGATATGATTTTGTGCACTTGATTGTATCATGTTTGATGATACATGATTACTTGGTTAAGTGCAAAGAATAAACCATGGTTAAAAGAATGGTTAGGGTTTCATTTCCTTTATTTATTCATTTATTTGTTTGTTTATTTATTTTGGAAAAGAGGAGAAAAGAATGGTGGCTTAATTTGGAGTTTAGTTGAAGCTTCATGAATCTTTGATCAAGTCAACCATTCTTATCTCATCCTTAACCCTAACCATTCCCACTAACCATGATTCATTCTCTACACTTGACTAGAGTTAATATTATGATAAGTATTGTTATTCTTTTCTTTTTTGAATAATCTTATCATAATATTCATCTTCTTCTTGCTTTCTTCTTCTTCTTCATTTCAAAGAAGAAATCTTCATGTCCATCAATGGTGATTGATGATTAATAGTGAGAAATCCAAATCTAAAGTCTACCCACTTCCTATCTCTTCATCCTCTACCTCTTGCCAAGTAGTAGAGTGTGTTTCCTTCACAACTTTTCACGGTTTGGTGAAGGTGGAGCTTGATCTTGCGATGCCTCGACGTAGATCATCTTCGGCATGGACATCGACGACCTAGCTTGCCCATTCTCCGACGAAGCCGACGCTAGAGCCCGGATTTGATTTAGACAGCGAGAGGACGTCGTTGCGGAGCTATGGAGGTGGAGCAAACGGATCTACAAAGGTTGTATTTCCGTATTCTCATTAGCTAAGTTGTTAGCTTGTTTTAGTTTCGCCTAGACATCTAGTTATAGATCCGTACACTAGGGTTTGTAGGCACCATAATTTTTGAAATTGCCATGGTTGATGGCTTGGGAGACCTCACTAAGGTGCCTAGGAACCCTACAGTGGTATCAGAGCCTAGCTAGAGCCTTAGGCGAAGTCCAGACGGAAATTGAAGTCCGAACGAACCCGAAAACCCAAACCTAACATGCTCTCTGTCCAGATTTTAAAATTGTGGATTTTTAAAGATTAAAAATGTCCAGAAAGTCAAGCAGGGTTTTCTAAGAATTACTGTAAAATTCGTGGATCCGATTCCACTTTCCCACCGCCCTTCCGCGGCACGAGCATGGCTCGTGCGGCGGAAGCGCGGCCGAATTTGTCGTTTAGTGCATTTTGTTTTCACAGTAATTCTCAGATTTCTGTGCTGACTTTCCTGGGATATTTTTATATTTATTATACAGATGAGTTTTCTGCAGTTGTTTTGGGGATTCGGTATATCGATCGGAGTATCAAATTTTGTCTGTGTGGCTTTCCGGATAAATTTTAGAATATGTTAAAAAGTTCGACCGGATATAAACACCCAATTTTTCCCCTGTTGGGAAATTTCCAAGTGTTGGATTTTTCCGTAGTTTAACGACGTTCTAAGTAGTGCAAGTAACGCGATGGACCCTCTAGAAGACAACAAACCTTAACTCGATTATGTGACCGTCTTGAACTGCCCTTTGAACCTTCGGGTTTGGGGCAGTACGGCGTGCCACATGTGAGGCGTTGGCTTGACCCTTCTACGGCTGGACCGTTGGTACTGAGGCACGAACTGAATGTTGTTAGACTTATTTCATGTGTTGATCTGTATCGGGAAAACTTGGGCGTTCGATTGTTCGATCGAAAAGTTTAACATTTTCTGTTTATCTGGAATGGGATACAATAATTGGAATTTGCAAAAGTTATGTGATAACTGAATGAATGTTATAAACGTAGCAATTTAGTCTCACTTGATCGGTTGTCACGGAATTTTTGTTAGTGTTTATGCCCTAGAAGGCCATTACTGTATCATACTAGCTTGTATATTACTTAATGGAAGCTTGGGATATTCACATGTATATAACAGTCTTGCTAAACATGGTAGTATGCTACTTGGTTTTTCTATCTTAATATGTGAGTATACGTATTGATAGAGCTCTTAGGATCTTGCTTGTCTACCAGCGTTGTGATGGCAGTCACACTAGTGGGGGCTGGGTAGTCTACAAGCACATCCTTATTCAGGTCCCCGGTCGTTGGATTATCGAGACAGAGCATCGATACTCCGGAGTAGACTGGTGTGTACGCTTCTCATCCCAGTTGGGGAGATGGTCTGTCCCACAGCCGTCAGTACGTCGTACTGGAGATAGTATACAGGTGCTCGTTAGGTTACGGGTACACCGGACAGGACTCACAGGGAACTGTTGGTTGGTTTGATACCAGTCGTCAGTAAACAGTTCCCAGGTGACATGAGTACAGCGTAGTCCGCAGACTTGACACTGCTACTTCGCCTCGAGTGTGTCCCACTGTTCTTAGATTGCTACCCTACCACGGCTCAAAGGAGTCGTGCAAACAGGTAGCAGTTGGGTGCAGTCCCGAGCACTTGGAGGCAGTGGCGGTTAGACAGGATTCGTCCCTCCCGGTATTGGGAGTAGATATCGTGCTGTGTCAGAGAGCCATTACGCAAAGTCCCTGGCCAGGGCAAGCGAGATTTGCTGGTAGGTTCCAGTAGTTTCTCAGGGTGTAATGGGCTTCACTCCGACACGACTTATACCGCTATTAGGGGACTGACGCTTGCCGCCCCCCTAGGCCCGATATGCGATAGTCTTGGACGAACGGACCGGACTGTATGGAGATTGTCACATCAGACTCAGTAGGAGTTCGGATGGGTTTACTCATCGGCCTTCTTATCGACAACTACCTGGGGACCGTTACGTACAGCTAGTGCCGCTTGCGGTCTGTGGTTAAACCCACTGCCAGCGTAGTAGTCGAGTCTCTAGAGTCCCACACAGAGAGTTTCCTACTCCAGGCGAAACGATATAGAGGTTGCATGGTTTTGCGACAAAGGGTTCGGACGCATACGTGCGTTTACGCGCGTACGACTTTCGGACAGTTTTTACCAGTCGGCTTTGGTTTAAGCCAGTTACTGGTATCCGGTTATTGGATTTTTACAGTCTAAAGTTTTTCCGTATTTTTGCGGATCGGAGGGGCGTTCTCGTAATTTTGCGAGAAGCTTCTAGAAGTAGTGACTAAGGAGGTTTAGGTGTCATTTGCATTTAATGAGTTTAGTGAGTCATGAGGGTGATTCATGCATATCATTAATGCATGATAAATGCTTAATGAGTCATGGTTATGAATCACCACTTGATATTTATGAAACTTCATTATTCATCATTTTAGTTTTACTTTAATGGATGAATTTTAAAGGTTCATATATATTATGATAGATTTACTATTCTCATTATTCTTATTCTCACCTTCTCTCTCCTCAAGCTCTCTCTCTTCAAAAGACTAATCCTCACCCTCATGTGTTGAGATCTAGGATTAGTAAGACTAATCAATCCATAACCATCTCTATATTACACCTAGCTTCTTTGATTAGCAATCCAAGAAGGTTAGTTGCCTCAAGCTTAGAGGTTTAGCTTGGAGTTTTGCTCTCGGGTGGATCGTCTACTACCTAGAGAAGGCCGAGGAGAACCAAGGAGGACATAAAGAAGAAGGACCGGTTCATTAGGTATAATCCCTAATCTCTTATGAAAAGAAACTCATAGGATACGGTTTTTTAGAGTTTAGCTTCGATTCAAGCGGTTAGTCGATGTGTTCGTTGTTTAAACTTGATCGTTTTTGTAAAATCCGCCTCCCCACAAGTACTGGGGTGTACTACATCGACTTACAGTGGTATCAGAGCCTCGCTAAACACTAAATAACTTAATCGCAAATTTGTACGAATTTCGAACGAAAAAACGATCCCGGAAAACCCTAGTTCTGTTAAGTTTCTGTCGAAGTGAAAATGAAGTCCTAAAATTTTTCTGGAGTGTTCAGAGAGCTAGAAATGGGTCCAGGAGAACACCCAAGAAATTCGAGCCCATGAATCGGCAACTCGGCCGCGGAAGCGCGGCGGATCGGTGGGATCTGCCGCGCATCCGCGGCGCTTTGGCCGAGTCATGGACTCGTTTTTCTTGTGTGGGTCCCCTGTGACATTTGGGGTTTTCTGGGATATTTAATTATTGCTCAGGTTACTGTTTAACAGAGCAGATTTTGGAGCAATTTTGAAGTTGTTTATTCGATCGAAAAATACAGTATTTGCGTATTGGATTATATCTGTGATTGTTTGATGTGTTCGTAAACCTCCCCCAACTGCTAGTATGTCGGTTGGCAAGGGGTTGCACATTTCTGAAATGGTTATATCTGTTTGTGCATATAAACTGTATTGGACTGTTGTGGTGTATAGCCGGGGTTAGCAAAGGGTTATTGTTATAATTCATTTGTTGTAAATGTAATTTGTTGTAATATTATTTTCGCGGGGCACTTCCAGGTTGCGGTTGTAGCCACCGTTGTATTATTTCATTTTACTGTTTTTGCTCCTAGGACTGACCCAAGGTGGGGTACACAGACTGCCGGGTAGGTAGTTTGCCGTACCCGTAGGGGTCGAGGGTGGGGTAAACGGCTATTCATCACAACTGTGTAATCTGTCTTTTCTTGCAGGCTCAAAAGAAATACAGATTGCTTGCAAATCCAATATTGTTTATCTGTGTTCTGGAATGAATATCATTGCGTCAGACGAATGTAAAATATCTATATTATGATAGCTATTTAGACGTCACTTATGTTTTACACCCGCGCTAGCCCAGCCCCCGCTCTGTCGTTAGTTAAGTAACCTAACGGGTGATGACGGGACCCCGTGGCGAATGCGGATGGCATAAGAGGACGTTGTATTTTCGTTGTTTTCTGCAATGATAGGTTAATGATGGGACGCATTATCTGTAATGCAAAGCAAAACAAACCAAAGTTTAAATCGTTGGAACAATTTAAAAGAAACCACTCGGTTAATTTTAAAACAGATATTTTTAAATGCGGAGCTTTAACCACTCCTTTTAAAAGCTATCAGGTTCCTTCGGTTATATCAAGTTCACTACGTTCACGGTTTCGCCAAAACCATTCGTAGCCCTCCGTCATTTCATCTGGGTATTCAGTAGTATTCAAGCTATGTATTTTGACCTAACGCCAAGGCATAGTGTTTGGTAGCTGCTGGATATTCATTTGTTGCATAGATAGATGAGTTAGTTTGGGACAGTCGTATTATCATTTTGGCCGAACGTCAAGGATATATACGGATGGGTTCAAACTGACAGGATAATGATGGGCAGAACTTGACATGTGACTTATGACATTTTGACCTAACGCCAAGGTCATAAGAGCATGGGGCAAAAACTTATATCGGGAATTTCTAAAGAAACTGAAATTTGCAAAGAAGATGCATACCATTTGGAGTTTGATGAATGTTGGTAGGATTCCTTCAACATTATCATACGATGATATTTGGATCCCGATCCTACTGTGAGTATATGCTACTTATCAGGATATTCGTCGCTTAACGATCAATGCTATAAACCTAGTAGGTGTCCAGAAAAGTGTCAGCGGGGTTACGCCCCCAGAGAAAAGAGGTTCTTTAATTAAGGAACTTCGCGAAAGCGTTGGAAAACCTCCCTCGAAGTATCGACACCGGCCTGGCTGAACGGTTAAGCAAGTATTGTACGGTGAGAATAGTCTTGGCTAATTCTTCTTTTATGGTTTGAGGAAGGATTCGAGAAACAGTGGGAGCCATCCAGTTTAGATAAACTAAAAACCACTCTAAACTTGCAAGAGCATCATGCTAAAGAGTTTTCTTCTCTCTCTCCTAATTGCAGCGACCCTGAAAATGACTGGACTTAAGTTACTTTTAGAGAAAAATATACTGACGGGGCCAAACTATAAAGATTGGCTGCGGAATGTCAAGATGGCTTTGACCTATGACAAACTGGGGTACGTCCTCACCGCTACAGCACCTGCTGCCCTTGGTCCCAAATCCAGCAATGCGGATAAGGAAATCCGTAAAACCTGGGATTTAGATTGCGCGAGAGCCAAGTGCATCGTCCTTGCCTCAATGAACAATGAACATCAGAGGAGGCACGAGGATATGTCCTTAGATGGCATATTTCTCCATACAAAGGAACTTTATGGAGAGCAATCTCGTATAGCAAGATACGAGACCTCTAAGAAATTATTTCGAGCGAGGTTGGCTGTCGGGTCATCCGTAGGTGAACATGTCCTACAGATGATTGGCTATATAGAAGAGCTCGCGGACCTTGGGACGACTTTGGATAATGAGCTCTATACAGACCTTGTTCTCCAGTCCCTTCCTCCCACCTACGCCCAGTTTATCCTCAACTTCAATCTTCAAGGAAAAGAAGTTGAACTTGCGGAAATCCTGAACATGTTAAGGAGTGCAGAGGGCACCTTGCAGAAGGCAAGGGAAACACCCGCTATGTTTGTTGGCGGTTCATCTTCTTACGGGTCCAAGGCTAGGGCCAAAGGAAGGAAGAAGAAGGCCGCACCCAGACCTAGAGGTGGTGTTAGTAAGGTGGGAAAGAAGGGAAAGAAAAAGTTTACAGCACCAGTAGTTGGCCTGGATGAGTGCTTCCATTGTCACAGGAAAGGGCACTGGAAGAAGGATTGCAAGGCGTGGAACGCCAAGAACCAGGAACCGAAGCAAGCTGTGGCTTCGACTTCAGGTGTGTTTGTAATTGAGAATTGTCTGTCGATCAACTCTACTTCCTGGGTATTGGATACCGGGTCAGGATCTCATATTTGCAATTCATTGCAGGCACTGAGAAACCGTAGAGTGCTGAAGGAAGGTGATATGATCCTCAGGGTTGCTAACGGAGCTAGCGTGGGAGCTGCGTCCGTCGGGGATTATCACCTAGGATTGACGAATGGACACATTTTGGTTTTACATAACTGTTATTTTGTACCCAGCTTAACGTGTAATATCATATCAGTTTCCTTGTTATCAAATAAAGGTTATGATTTCACGTTTGTAAGAGATGTTGTCAACATCCACCTTAATCATGGTTTGATTGGGTCTGGTACTCTAAATAACGGCATATATGTGTTAAACCAACTCCAAATTTTCAATGTCCAGAACACACTAAAAAGAAAGTCTCCAGATTTAAATAAAGCTTTCTTATGGCATTGTAGACTGGGTCACATCAATGAGAAAAGGTTGACTAAGTTGCATAGAGAAGGATATTTGGACACGTTCGAATATCAAACTTATGACACTTGTCAATCTTGTCTCAAAGGAAAGATGACAAAGACTCCATTTACTGGACAAGGAGTAAGAGCGAGCGAGCTCTTAGGACTCATACACAGTGATGTATGCGGTCCAATGTCTACACATGCGAGAGGTGGTTTTTCCTATTTCATTACTTTCACGGATGATTACTCAAGATATGGATTCATTTATCTGATGAAACATAAATCCGAGGCTTTTGAGAAATTCCAAGAGTATAAGAATGAAGTAGAAAACCAAACCGGCAAAAGTATTAAGACACTAAGATCTGATCGAGGTGGAGAATACTTGAGTGCCGAGTTCCTAGGTTACCTAAAAGAGAAAGGAATTCTCTCTCAGCTTACTCCTCCATACACTCCACAGCATAATGGTGTATCGGAGAGACGGAATCGAACCCTATTGGATATGGTACGATCCATGATGAGTAATGCTGAGTTACCGCGATCTTTCTGGGGACATGCGCTAGAATCAGCGGCATATCTTTTGAACATGGTACCTACCAAGACTGTGCCTACCACTCCATATCAGATGTGGAGTGGGAAGAAACCCCATCTACAGTATATAAAGATTTGGGGATGTCCAGCTTTTGTTAAAAAGCAGCATGTGGACAAGCTCGAGGCACGATCAGTAAAATGTTTGTTTGTGGGATATCCAAAGCACTCCAGGGGATATCTATTCTATTACGCAGAGGAACAGAAGGTATTTGTTTCTCGTAATGCCCATTTTCTAGAACATCAGTTTTTAGAAAAGGAATCAAGTGGGAGCGAAATAGAACTGGAAGAAATTCCAGAACCACAAACTGCTGCTGAAAGTTTGGTAGAACCAGAGGTTCAAGAAGAACAGAACATTCCCGCACCCCTCCGCAGGAGTAGTAGGCCGTCTCGTCCGCCTGAGAGATACTACGGTTTTCTCATAGATGGGGATAGAGAGGATTGCATCATAGATGATGATGAACCTACTGACTTCAGGCAGGCCATCCAGAGCGGCGACTCGGTACGATGGCTAGATGCAATGCGGACCGAAATGGAGTCCATGTACACCAACAAAGTATGGACTTTGGACTTTGCTCCAGATGGGGTAAAACCCATAGGATGCAAATGGATCTTCAAGAAAAAGATTGGTGTAGATGGACAGGTGGAAACCTATAAGGCTAGACTTGTTGCAAAGGGTTTTCGTCAAAGACCTGGTTTGGACTATGACGAAACTTTTTCTCCAGTGGCTATGCTCAAATCCATTCGGGTCCTTCTTGCTATTGCTGCCTTCCATGATTATGAAATCTGGCAGATGGACGTAAAGACGGCTTTTCTGAATGGAAATTTAGAAGAGAGCGTCTATATGGATCAGCCAGAGGGTTTCAATCAGAGTGGGAGCAGCGGGAAAGTATGCAAGCTGCTTAAGTCTATTTATGGACTAAAGCAGGCATCGCGGAGTTGGAACATCTGTTTTGATGAGACAGTCAAAGAATATGACTTTATCAAAAATCCAGATGAACCGTGCATATATAGTAAAGTTGTGGCCAGAGGTGTCGTATTCCTCGTCTTGTACGTGGATGACATTCTATTGATAGGAAATGACATTCCTATGCTACAATCTGTCAAAGGATTCTTGTCACACAGGTTCTCCATGAAAGACCTGGGTGATGCCTCTTACATTCTGGGGATCCGGATCTATCGTGATAGATCCAAGAGGATGTTGGGACTTTCGCAGTCCAGGTATATCGACACTGTACTGAAAAGATTCAGTATGGAAGATTCTAAGCGCGGTAATCTACCGGCTTGTCACGGAATCACCCTCTCCAAAGAGATGTCTCCCAAGACTGATTTGGAAAGGGAACGCATGTCTATTATACCCTACGCTTCTGCGGTAGGCTCTATAATGTATGCGATGTTGTGTACCAGACCAGATGTAGCTTACGCACTGAGCGTGGTAAGCCGGTATCAGTCAGACCCAGGGGAGAAACACTGGATAGCAGTAAAGAACATTCTCAAGTACCTGAGGAGGACTAAGGAGATGTTCTTGGTTTACGGCGGAAAAGACCTCAGGTTGGAGGCCTTTGCTGATTCCGGCTTCCAGAGTGATAAGGACGATTCCAAGTCCATGTCGGGTTACGTCTTTACCCTCAATGGAGGGGCGGTGTGCTGGAAGAGCTCCAAGCAGGACACCGTTGCTGACTCGACGATGGAAGCGGAGTATATAGCTGCTTGCGATGCCGCAAAAGAAGCAGTCTGGATGAAGAAGTTCCTAACAGAACTTCAGGTGGTTCCTACCATAGTTGATCCAATACCTCTGTATTGCGACAACAACGGAGCTATAGCTTTAGCGAAGGAACCAAGGTCCCATCAGAAGTCCAGACACATCTTAAGGCGGTATCACCTGATCAGGGAGATCATTGATCGTCAGGAGATCGAGGTTCGGAGAGTTGCTTCAGAAGAGAACATTGCTGATCCATTCACGAAGGCCCTTCCTCAGATTCAGTTCGAGAGGCTACTCGAGATCATTGGTCTACGATATGCCAGTACATGGCCCTAGTGCAAGTGGGAGATTGTTAGTGTTTATGCCCTAGAAGGCCATTACTGTATCATACTAGCTTGTATATTACTTAATGGAAGCTTGGGATATTCACATGTATATAACAGTCTTGCTAAACATGGTAGTATGCTACTTGGTTTTTCTATCTTAATATGTGAGTATACGTATTGATAGAGCTCTTAGGATCTTGCTTGTCTACCAGCGTTGTGATGGCAGTCACACTAGTGGGGGCTGGGTAGTCTACAAGCACATCCTTATTCAGGTCCCCGGTCGTTGGATTATCGAGACAGAGCATCGATACTCCGGAGTAGACTGGTGTGTACGCTTCTCATCCCAGTTGGGGAGATGGTCTGTCCCACAGCCGTCAGTACGTCGTACTGGAGATAGTATACAGGTGCTCGTTAGGTTACGGGTACACCGGACAGGACTCACAGGGAACTGTTGGTTGGTTTGATACCAGTCGTCAGTAAACAGTTCCCAGGTGACATGAGTACAGCGTAGTCCGCAGACTTGACACTGCTACTTCGCCTCGAGTGTGTCCCACTGTTCTTAGATTGCTACCCTACCACGGCTCAAAGGAGTCGTGCAAACAGGTAGCAGTTGGGTGCAGTCCCGAGCACTTGGAGGCAGTGGCGGTTAGACAGGATTCGTCCCTCCCGGTATTGGGAGTAGATATCGTGCTGTGTCAGAGAGCCATTACGCAAAGTCCCTGGCCAGGGCAAGCGAGATTTGCTGGTAGGTTCCAGTAGTTTCTCAGGGTGTAATGGGCTTCACTCCGACACGACTTATACCGCTATTAGGGGACTGACGCTTGCCGCCCCCCTAGGCCCGATATGCGATAGTCTTGGACGAACGGACCGGACTGTATGGAGATTGTCACATCAGACTCAGTAGGAGTTCGGATGGGTTTACTCATCGGCCTTCTTATCGACAACTACCTGGGGACCGTTACGTACAGCTAGTGCCGCTTGCGGTCTGTGGTTAAACCCACTGCCAGCGTAGTAGTCGAGTCTCTAGAGTCCCACACAGAGAGTTTCCTACTCCAGGCGAAACGATATAGAGGTTGCATGGTTTTGCGACAAAGGGTTCGGACGCATACGTGCGTTTACGCGCGTACGACTTTCGGACAGTTTTTACCAGTCGGCTTTGGTTTAAGCCAGTTACTGGTATCCGGTTATTGGATTTTTACAGTCTAAAGTTTTTCCGTATTTTTGCGGATCGGAGGGGCGTTCTCGTAATTTTGCGAGAAGCTTCTAGAAGTAGTGACTAAGGAGGTTTAGGTGTCATTTGCATTTAATGAGTTTAGTGAGTCATGAGGGTGATTCATGCATATCATTAATGCATGATAAATGCTTAATGAGTCATGGTTATGAATCACCACTTGATATTTATGAAACTTCATTATTCATCATTTTAGTTTTACTTTAATGGATGAATTTTAAAGGTTCATATATATTATGATAGATTTACTATTCTCATTATTCTTATTCTCACCTTCTCTCTCCTCAAGCTCTCTCTCTTCAAAAGACTAATCCTCACCCTCATGTGTTGAGATCTAGGATTAGTAAGACTAATCAATCCATAACCATCTCTATATTACACCTAGCTTCTTTGATTAGCAATCCAAGAAGGTTAGTTGCCTCAAGCTTAGAGGTTTAGCTTGGAGTTTTGCTCTCGGGTGGATCGTCTACTACCTAGAGAAGGCCGAGGAGAACCAAGGAGGACATAAAGAAGAAGGACCGGTTCATTAGGTATAATCCCTAATCTCTTATGAAAAGAAACTCATAGGATACGGTTTTTTAGAGTTTAGCTTCGATTCAAGCGGTTAGTCGATGTGTTCGTTGTTTAAACTTGATCGTTTTTGTAAAATCCGCCTCCCCACAAGTACTGGGGTGTACTACATCGACTTACAATTTTGATGTGATCAAAAGTCCGTTCCAATCACGTAGCGTACGCGGATATTCGCCGGGTAAACTTAATAGACAGCCTCACTCCATAGCCCCGACCAAGTGACTGTTGGAGAACCCCGTCGCCGAAAGCATCCGTTCGGGTGCTCGCGGCAGCGGTGTTCCTCCTTGGTGCACTTCGTCGACGGTATCGGGGGTGCGGCCGCCTACTGAAGTTTGCGACGAGTATTCGATCAAAATGTCGGGAATCTTGTTGAATTACCCGACTCGGTATTGAAAAGTGTTTTCGATAATGAGACTAAAATGCGGGGTTTATAATTGTTAGGCATGCGATGTCTAAGGTATTCATTTGGTCAGGCATGCGATGTCTGAGGTGGTTGCGGATTCCAGCTGTTGTAGTTTTACACTTTCTTTTCTGTGACCGTAAGTGTAATATGTGATATTGCCGGTTTCGTTGCTATATGCCAACGACAATTGGGATGCGCACATTTACTTACGTTGATGACATGTGATGTTATGTGATGCTGGATATGTTATATTGGATCGTCGTGTTTGAATAGCCGGGGGTTTTTATGTGAGATGAGTGTTTTTCATTTTCATTCATGTAAAAACTTGTATGTAATATTCTTTTATTGGGGCGCTTCCAGGTAGCGGAAGTAGTCACCGTTTGTATATTATTTACTTTTCCGCACTAGGATAGACCCAAGGAGGAGAGCACAAGTAACCGGGTTCTGGAGTCCAGTGGGAGACCAACTTGAGGAGTCGAGTCCGGGTCTCCTAACTCTAGAATTGGTAGGGTTGCTTGCCGCTCTCGTAGGGGTCTAGGGGTGTGGGTTTGGCTATTCATCACGACCGTGGAATCCGTGTTTTATACTGGCTCGTATTAAAAAACACGGACGTCCTAGTATATCCAATATTTCATATGATTCTTCTGCTGCGATATCTGTGATGTGATCATGTGATGTTCTGTGATAGATACAGTATATAGTATATATGATATATTATATAGGCGTTACTTATGTTTTACACCCGCGCTAGCCCTGCCCCGCTCTGCCGTTAGTTACCTAACCTAACGGTGCACGAGGGGACATCGAGGCGAATGCGGATGGCATAAGTGTACGTCGTATTTATCTGTGATGTTTAGGTACTTAAATGATGGGACTTCATTAATGTGATTAATGAAAATAAAAGAAACCTAAGATGTTGTATAATCGAATTTCAAAATAAAAAGGTAGCTATAGTTCTTGCTTTGCACAGCGGTATATGCGATATATCCTGCACCTTATTCGATAAGGAAAGGACCGAGATCCCTTCACCGGGAGTGACTCCTTTAGCAATAACTGGCAGATGCTACACACTCGGTTTGTCTTTTGATTGCTTTTAAGTGTTTTTGCTTTGCACAGTGATATATGTGATATATCCCGCACCTCATTCGACGAGGAAAGGACCGACGATTCCTTCACCGGGAGTGACTCCTTTAGCAAAACTAGAAAAGCCTCAAAAGCACTCCATTTTAAAATCATTTGATTCTACAACGATATCAAGTTCATTACGCAATAGGTTTTCAGAAAAACCTGTCGTAGCCCTCCGTCATTTCAGATAAGTATTAGTTAGTATTCGTGCTGCGGTTGTTTGGCATGCGTCAAGGCGTAGTGTACGGTAGCTAACTAGTGCTTATCTGCCAGCATATGATGCGATTGGATTAGGGTATTCGTACGGCGTTGTTTGGCATGCGTCAAGGGTCGTGCGGGTGGGTTTAATTCAATCAGGAAATGACGGGTTGAACTTGATTAGCAGACTATGGGTTGTTTGGCATTTGTCAAGGTCATAGCGAGCTAGGGGCAAAATATTATCGGGAATTTCAAGTGTTGAAATTTGCAATGAGATTGCATACCTTCTATGAGATAGTTGGATCCCGATACCCGCTGCGAGTAAGAGTTACTCCTGGGAGAGTTTTATACATTACAATTAGCCGATCAAGTAGGTGTCTAGAAAGGTGTCAACGAGGTTACGCCTCTGGGAAAACGAGGTTTACACTAATTAGGTTCGTGCGAAAGCACGGGGGACCTCCCTCAATGTACCGACACTGTCCTGGCTGAAAGATTGGCGAACTTGTAGTGTGTAATTAATCCCGGCTAGTCTTTCCTTTTAGGGTTTGAAGGAAGATTTGATAAAAAGCAGTGGGAGCCATCCTGATTAGATAAAATAATAACCAATCTATTCTTGACAGAGCGCACGCTGAGCGTTTTCTTCTCTCTCTCTCCTGGTAGCGACCATGTCACGCCTTAATCAAGATAATAATACGGATTATTGACCGAACCCGCTTGTTATACTGAGCTGGGGGACGTTGGTCCCGCTCCAACTTATAATTGTTATAAGACAGAGCAGGAAATTGGGGAATACCAGATTTCCCGTGCCGTCTAAATGAAGAGAGTGCATGCTGATGCGCCATCTTCGGGTGTGTTCATTACAAAGAACTGTTTCTCAGTATCCTCCGCATCCTTGGTATATGATACCGGATCAGGATCCCAGATATGTAAGATGTTACATAGGGCTACAAAAGGGTAGAAAAACTGAGAACGGGTGATAAGTTTCATGAGGCAGAAAACGGGGCAAGTGTTGCAGCCAAGTCTGTTGGTCACTGTCACCCTGTATTGTGATACATTGATTCTGAACGAATGTTATTAGATACCGAACCTGATATACAAAATCATATCAGTCTCTTTATTAGTAAAGAAATGATAAAATTTTGTATTGATGGATAATGTTTTGAACATTTCCTATATCAAAAGTTGATCGGTTCAGGCACGTTGTCTAAAAGCATTGATGTTCTAAATCAAACTACTGTTCTTAGTATACGGAACACACACAAGAGGAAGAGTTCAGAATTGAACCATTCCTTCTTGAGGTATTGTAGACTAGGTCAGATCAATGTGACCCGACTAGCTAGAGTTACATAAAGATGCATATTTAAATTAGTTTGGATTTACATCTTGTGAAACTCGCCAGTCATGTCACAAAGATAAGATGACCATAGCTATGTTTATTGGAAACATATAAAGAGTTAGTGAACTCTTGGGATGATACATGTTGATGTATGTAGGTCCCCTGTCTACACATACCAAGACCGGTTCTTTATACTTCATTACGTTCTCTGATGATCTCTTTTGATTCAGACCTATGTTCCTGTTGAAACACAAGTCCGAACCTTTTGAGATATTCACAGAATATAAGTTAGAAGTAGAGAACCAAAATACGGGTATAAGTATTATGTCCTTTGATGTGATCAAGGAGGAGAATACTTGTGCATGGAATTCCTGGACTATTCTAAAGGAGAATGAGATTCTCTCTCTCAGCATTACTCCTCCGTATACACCATAGCACGATGGTATATCGGGGCGGAGCAGATACACCCTATTTGATATGGTGTGCTCTATGATGAGTAATACTGAGTTACCTTTTTCCTCAGGGGGTTATGCACTTGAGAAGTTGCATACCTATTGAATAGGGTTCGAATCAAATCAGTGCTTACCACTTCATATGTGATATGGAAGGGGAAGAGCCCATATCTTAAGTTAGTTAAGATTTGGGGTTGTCCGGCCTATGTCTAAAAGCAATATCCGGACAAGCTCGAGGCAAGGTCTGTTAAGTACAACTGGAAAGGTTCCAGCTATACAAATGACAGAAGCTGATTTGGTAGAACCAAAGGATTCAGTAGAAACCAACGAACCTCAGCCTCTCCGCCGATCTAGTAGGGTTCCTCACCCACCTGAGAGATACTCTGGTTTCTCTATGACAGTGGGAGCGAGGATTGCATCATGAGATGATGACCCAACTAGTTTCGAGCTGGCCATCAAGAGTAGAGACTCTGTAAGAATGGCTGGATGTTTAGCGATCTGAGATGGAATCCTTATACACCAACAAAGTATGGAATTTAGTTGCTATATCTGAAGGGTTAAATCCCCATCAGGAGCAAGTATATCTTGAGAAGATTACTTGGTGTACATGGAAAAGTTGAGACTTTCAAAGCTAGACTTGTTAAAAGTTTGCATCATTGACCAGCTGTGGATAATGATGAAACCTTTTCAAGTAGCTATGCTTAAGTCCATCCAGATCCTACTTGCCACGGCTACATACCATGACTACGATATCTGGCGGTTTGGTGCCATGACTGCTTTTCTAAATAATGATTTAGAAGAGTGAGTCTATAAGTACACAGCCAGAGGCCTTCGTAAACAGTGGGAGCAGCGGAAACGTGTGCAAGATGTTTTATATGATAAAACAGGCATCGCGGAGTTGGAACATCTGTTTTGATGTAGTAGTCAAAGAGTTTGACATCATCAAAATGGTAGATGAACCTTGTATAAACGAAAAGGTAGTAGGGAGTATGGAGGTGTTCCTCGTAGAGTACGTGGATGACATACTCTTGATAAGAAAGGAGTTTCTTATGCTACGCTCGATCAATCTCCGTTTATCACAAAGATTCTCCGTGAAGGATCAAAATGATACCTCCTAAATCCTGAGTTTTAGATCTATGAGATAGATTTAATTGGATGTTAGGATTCTCACTAGTTGTAGTGAGATGATATCAATAGATCCTGGGGAGAATCGCTGGAAGGGTTCCAGGGTGATAAAGACGACTGAATGTCAGTCGCAGGCAATGTCTTTACCCTCAGTAAAGGGACGGTATGTTGGAAGAGTTCCAAGCTAGATACCGTGACATACTAGACGATAAAGGCAGGATACATCGCTACTTAAGATGCTACCAAAGAGGCTGTTTGGATGTATAATGGTTCATGAGTTGAACTATGTTCCTCCCATTGTGTGACAATGGAGTTGTGGCTTATGCCAAGGAACGCCGGTCCCATCAGTGATCCAGACTTATTCTAAGGCAGTATCACCTGATCGTGGAGATGGTTGATCTCCAGAGTGATCGAGGCAAGGAGAGTAGACTTAGAGGATAACGCAGCGGATCCACTCACGAAGGCCTATTCCCAGAGAGAGACTTTTATGGGATGGTTGAGTATGAGATACTACTGTAAGTGCACGGCGGCGCCCCGGCCGTCAACCCGACGGCCAAGTGCGGAAGCGGTGATAAACTTTAAATTTTGCGGACTCAGCAAACCGGCACCACCGCGCACTAAACCCCGGATCGGGCCATTAAACTTGTTCTAGCAAACTACGAGACGGGTTAGAGATATACCGACTGATCCGAGTCCTCCGGTCTTCATCTCCACTCCGATCTCCTCGCGGGATCTACGGTCGTCGCCTCCTCGCCGGAAGGGCACCACGTCGCCTGCATCTTTTACGGGCTCCCACCTCAATACCGAGGCAACTCGGGCGCGAAGTTGGCTGGCCGACGCGTCCAAGATTTGCTGTAGAATAATGTAGAAACTTATCTCTTTTGGGGTTTAGGAGGTTGCCATTTATGGAGGAATTTGTAGACAAGAATTTTTCCATGGATGCTAGAGAAAAATGGAGCATGCTAGAAAAAGAATGGAGCCTCCTAGCAAATGGGCTCGGCCACTTCTATAAAAAGTGCTCACTGTGAAAATAGAATGAAGCAAGCTCTCTCTCTGTGCACACAAAGCAACCAAAATGAATAAATATATATAAATTAATCAAGCCCCCATAATCCATTCCAGCACACTCAATTTTCTTTCATTCATTTTCTAAGGAAATAATCCACTATACAAATTAACCCCCACACCATTCCCAAACATTGCCGGCCCATTCCCAAATCCCATACTCTTTCATGTCAAATAAATGCATCATGGAGCAAAGTTATGAAGCTATCATAATCAATCTTTTATGCAAGAAACCCCCTTCCACAAAAGTTATTTGCACAATTGCAAATAACCCCCTCCATCGGAAAAGTCCGGCCGGGAAAGAACAAAGGAAAACCGGCCGGAACGGAATGCAAACTGGCAACTCCAGAAAACTGGTCCCGTAATAAATTACAGGAAAACCCCGATACTGTGCATACACACCCGCATTTGTATTTCGACCGAAATACAAATGTAAAGAGACAAAACTACACTATCAAATACTAGGATCCGGCTTAAGCCAAAGCCGGCTAGTAAAACCGTCCGATCACGATTTGTGCAATACCGCACGTATCTGATCGAACCCTGCCATATCTCCATACGGCCTCTACAGCGTTTCGTCCGAAAGCTTGAGTAACTGAAAGTGTGGTGGACTCTAAAGACTCGTCAATACTATGGCTGTGGATTTAACCACTAGCACGTTAGAGGTATATGCCAATACGTAACGGGCCACCAGCTATTGACTAAAAGGGACGTCGATGAGCGAACTCATCCTTACACCCTACTGAGCCTGTCAGTGATAATATCCGTACAGTCCGGTCCGTTCGTCTATGAGCATCGCATGTCGAGCTTAGGGGGTTGGTAAAAGTCAGACCCCCAAAAGCGGTACAAGTCGTGTCGGAGTGTAGCCCAGAACACCCTGAGATACTACTGGAATACCTACCAGTAAATCTCCAGCCTTGGCCAAGGTCTTCGTGTAATGGCTCTCCTAGACACAGCGCGACCTCACCCCCAATACCGGAAGAGACGAACCCCCGAAGATCCGCTCACTGCCTCCATGTGGCTCGGGACTGTACCCAACTAAAACCTGTTTGCACGACTCCTTTGAGCCGTGGTAGGGTAGTAATCAAAGTACAGTGGGAACTCACACGAGACAAATGACGATCCCCAGGTCGATGAACTAACCTGTACACATGTCACCTGGGAACTGCTATCTGACGTCAGGTATAAGACCAACTAGCATGTTCCCGGCGAGTCCTGTCCGGCGTACTCATAACCCAATGAGCACCTGTATACATCTTAGGTGATCCAACTGACACCAGTGGCTTGTGAGACCGGCCACCGCCCCTCGTCGGGGTCTCGACTGTATACACTAGTCTACTCTGGAGTATCGATGCCCTGTCTCGAAACTCCTACGACTAGGGACCTTTTAAGGATGTGCTTATAGACTCCAGCTCTCACTTATATGATCGCCCTCATACTGCTGGCAGTCAAGCAAGAATCCTAGGGGCTCTATCAACGTGCAATAGCAACATGTCAGGTCGCCTAAAGCAGTACACGAAGATAAAGGTAAACCAGATAGCGTACTATCATCTCGAGTAAGACTGTTTTCCCGGGATAGGTCCTCCCTCAATCATTGCAATCACGTGCCTGTGACCCAATAATTGACTCTGAGGGCACTATCTCCAACAATCTCCCACTTGCACTCAAGGCTAATTATTGCGATGTCGCATACTCACAGCCCGTGTGATACCGAACACCCAACTCCTCTACTTGTCAGTCTCACAAAAACCGTTTGTGAAACTATTGCATTCGAGGAATAGCCTCAGTGAGTGGATCCGCCTTGATGTTTCTTTCTATGTCTCTCTATATCTCAAGTTCGCGGAGAAAGCCATCTCCCGAAATGAGCAATACCTGTCTTAGAATGTCTGGATGTCTGATGGGACCGAGCTCATAAATGAACTCCAAATCCAAACTTCTTAGACTGTATCGTCAACTGAACTTAATTAGTATCCTGCGCCATGCCACCCTCAGTATTGCCTTGGACCACCTGTCCAAAAAACTGCCCCTCGTCAGAAGGATAACTACAACTCTGACAACCTCCTTGTCGTCCATGTCACCTTGGAAGCCTGGAGTGATAACCGTCTCCTAAAGGAGGCAGACGTTATCATATCCCTAGAACATCTACTTATGTTCTAAAACTGCTTCCGACTGTATTTCCAGGATTGGATCAATGTCAACTTATAGCATCTAGTGCAAGAACAACATCTGGTGTGGTACTTGACCTCTCATGATTGACTCAATTGCCTAAGCAAGTGATCTGCAAATCATGCACATCCCTCTCTACTTTTGTCTATAAGACACCTTTAGAGAGGGTGACTCCATCATCTGCAGGTACACTACCATGCCAGGAGTCGTCCATTCTAAATACTCTTAGAATGCTGTCAAAGTACCCAGATTGGGAAACCACCCAAATCTAGATCTAAAACCATAGATCTAGTAACCAGTATGTCTGATATAATGTCCAAGTCCTTTTTGGAGAAACCACTGTGTGACGACCAAAGTATAACCGATCGTAGTATAGGAATGTCACTTCCTACTACCTTCTCAACAGATCCATCCCCTATTCTGATGACGTCAAACCTATGACCGTCACATCAGAAATAGATGATCTATCTCCGCTACATCTGCTTTAGTCTATAAATAGACACAAGCCTGATGTCCACCAATGCTTCCGCTGCTCCCACTGACTACGACAACCCTCTGGCAGAGTCATATAGACGTACACTTCTGAAGCTAGTTCAGAACGACGCTATACTCATCCTCCTGCCGGGTCTCGCAGCCTGGAACAACAGCAATGGCAAGTGTGGGTAAACAAGAACTTCCCTGTCACCGTCCTTGAGGCTACCGGAGTACCTCTCGGGTGCCTGAAGTTACCCACCTTATCTGCGGAATGGCCAATGGAATGTCAAATCAGATTGAATTTTTAGGTTCCTATAAAATCTTCAGTAATCGTTTGTGGTTCTGGAATCACTTCCAGTTCTACCATACTCCCACTACTGTTTTTGAAAAAATCCATTTTTAATAAAACTGTGGCGAGTCTAGAACAATATTTCTATTGATCTGCCCTGATGGTAGAAAGTCAACCATCGTCATAGCCTGGGTCAACCCACAAACAGCCATTACAGAAACGTGCCTTGAGTTATCCAGAGTCTGGTTTTAAGCATAAGCCGGACAACTCCCCGTATCTTAACATCGTTAAGATATGAACTGTTCTATATCCAATATAGAACCAGAGGCACTGATTTAATTGAACCAGATTCAAATCATGCAGCTATCTCCAGTGCATGTCAACTAAATGGAAGGAGGCCAATCAGCGTTACTCAACTTAGGAATGCTTCCAATTATGAGTAACCTGAAAGAGAAGCAATTTCTCTTTATCATTACTATCAACTGAATACCATACACAAGTATCTACATCTTCGATCACTTTGAAGAATCCCGATACTTGCTACACCTGGTTCTCTACTCTATTCAAATACCTATAACTCCTCAAAACTTAGACCCTGTGTTTCTACGAAACACATGTCTAAGAACTAGAGAAGTTAAAAGTAAACAGAATATAGTACGAGGACCAAGCCCTCTGTCCTAATGGACACTGGACAACACACAATACTCTGTATAAGTCCGCTGAGTCTAACAACTCTTTCACTGTGTGTCGTAGGTTGAAAACTGTACTTATGGTTAAGAAGAATTACACCGCTGTTTAATGCTCCTTACCTAACCATCCACTGATATAGGTAAATGTCATCGACATAATATCAAAAGGTATATCTCACTCTATGAAAATAGACGTACAGATATATCAATTTGAAATTGGTGCACAACGGCGGATATTCAAAACCAAATATTTGCCGACCGGCAAACAACCCAGGTGACTTCCTCAAATATCACCGATTACAACGAATCCCGATAAAATGAGGATAATCACCTAATTCCCAATAACTTACTCCCACTCATCATCTGTAAAGCCATACAGATGTGAGAATCAAACCCGGTAAATACATACCCTGGAGCAAGTGTCCAATCGGGAAATCAGTTTTCTTTTAACAGTACACAGTTGAAGTGAAACATTGAAATGTTCCGATGGGGTATCCTGGTATTCCCAGTAATGCCTCTACCATTATCCAGATTCACAACTATAACCGTATAATTCTTTGCCACCTCTCCAAATCCCTTCATATGTCTTTAGTCATTACCTTCTGTACACCCCTTAGGCCAAATGGTTTTCTTCCTTCCCTACCGTTCGGCACCAGCCTATGGTTTGGAAGAAGACTATCCAATAAGCATAATGGGTGTACTATCCTAGTCCTAGGAGCACTCGCAACGCGAGAGAAGGTGAAGATAAAAGACACCTGAATGTACTTTATTCTTATTTCTCCTGAACCAGGATCCATCCCCGAACTGGAACAAGTTCCTTTCGAGTTCGTATATAACCATACGATGGATTATCCAATAAAATGGGATCTTCGTAGTGATACGAAGTGTCCTGAAGAAATACAAAGGTGATTTAGGATTGGCGAAGAAATACTTGGTTTGGTCGTGAATAGCAGTCGCAACTTACTTTGCCCTCTTACTAATCCCTTTCTTTGTCTTAATCTTAATACCTTCTGCACACCGTTTAGGCTAATTGGTTTTCTTCATTCCCTACCGGTCGGCACCAGCCTATGGTTTGGAAGAAGACTATCCAATTTGCGTAATAGGTGTACTACTCCTAAACCAAGGAGTACTCGCAACATGAGAGAGGGTGAAAAGAAAAGACAACTGAATAATCCTATCCGTTTTCTCCAGAACCGGAAACCATCCTCGAATTCCTTCGAGTTCGTATCTAACCATACGATGGTTTTGTCCAATGGAAGTGGACGTTCGCAGTAATACGGGGTGTCCTGGAGAAAAGGGTAAAAGTAGGAGTGGCAATGAGGTCTGCAACTCTGACAATCCAAAAGCCAGTGTTAAGAAGGTTCGGTCAACTTGGTCACTGAGTCGTAGTCTTAGGGTCGGGTCAATGGTCGCTGCCAGAGAGAGAGAAAAGAAACACTCAGCGTGCACTCTGTCCTATATCAGAATGGTTACCAATTTATCTAATCTGGAAACCTCCCACTGTACCTCAAATTCTCCTCCAAACCTGAAAGAAGAGTTAGTCGGGGTCACCCGAGGAGTAAACCAACTCATCAGTGGGAATCGGGATCCAACTCTCATCGCATGATAACGTGACGGAATCCGCTCACGGTATCACACTCCAGAAGGTATGCGCATATTTGGCAAGTTTCAGTACTTTTGAAACTCCCGATGTGATTTCTGCCCCATGCTCTTATGACCTTGACGAAGGCCAACAAATCATAAGTCACATGTCAAGTTCTACCCGTCATTCTCCAGGTTGATTTGAACCCACCCGCACAAGCCCTTGACGAAGGCCAACAAGGCTATACGACTGTCCCAAACCAACGCATCTATCTATGCTGCAGAAAGGCAACAAGCAGCTACCATACACTATGCCTTGACGAAGGCCAACAAACATAGCATGAATACTACGTGCTACCCGTCTGAAACGACGGAGGGCTACGAATGGTTTCTGGCGAAAACCTTTAACGTAATGAACTTGATATCGTTGAAGGAACGGATAGCTTTTTAGAAAATATAGTGACGAAAACCTTTACTAAAGAGGTCACTCCCGGTGAAGGGATCTCGGCTCTTTCCCCGTAGAATGGGGTGCAGGATATTCCAACTGAATACCACGGTTCAAAGCAAAAGTAATCGGCTATAGTGAAGTTAATGCCCTGACACAAACTTCTGTCCAAGGGGTCACTCCCGGTGAAGGGATCTCGGCCCTTGCCTCGTCGACTGAGGAGCAGGATATTCCAAATGAATACCACGATGCAAAACAAAAGTGAACGTCCTTGCAATAACAGCTTTTTGAAAAGTGTTCCCACAACATCAGAATAGGTTTGTTTAACTTGCATTGATCCGAATCAATGCAGTCCCATCATTTGATCACACCACAAAGAACGAAAATATACTGACGTACGTATATGCCATCCGCATTCGCCACTGGGTCCCGTCATCACCCGTTTGGTTAGCTTACTAACGGCAGAGCGGGGACTGGACTAGCGCGGGTGAAAAACATATACAACATCTAATAATATATATACCAATATATTATATTCGCTCAAGGCGTGATAAAAATGCAACATCACAGAAATGTACAGCATCACAGAACAATACAGATATCTGGGATCCCCGGGTTTCACAGAGCCACTACTGAAACCCGACGTTCCCCTGGTCGTGTGGATAGCCTGTGCAATGAAATCCTAGACCCCTACGGGCGCGGCAAGTCACCCACCAAAACCTGAAGCGAGGCAGCCCCCTTCAGCTCCGTGAATGGACCACCCAGCACTCCACGGAATCCGGCAACTTGGGCACCCCTCCTGGGTCATCCTGTACCCTCTACGAGTGCGGCGAATAGCCCGCCAATCCCAGAGTGAAGCCCCCTTCGTCCCAATGCCATGAGATGCGGGCTTGTTGCCCTCCAGAACCCGGCTATCCGTGCACCCCACCGCGGGGTAATCCTAGTACAGAATGTAAAATATACATACACCGGGTACATCGACCGCAACCAGGTCGTGCCCCAAAAGAATAATACAAACAGGCAGTGACGGCAGTCCACAAGTCGGACGCTCGCCCCGCAATATCAAATGTACATAATACAACAACACAGTACTAGCATTGCATCCAGGCTATCCCCCACGACCGATCCGCAACATCACAGCATAAACATAGAACATCAACGCGAAGGTCACGTTCGCAAATCCGTCTAACCGGGCTATAGCAGTTAGACCGGATTTACCGATCGAGTGACATTCACGGTCGCAGATATAATGTAAATACTGTGAAAAATGTGTTTAAAAATTTTCCGATTGATCAAACCTTAACAAGTGTGCCCCAAACAAAACTGTAGCACTCACAGAAAACCTGGGCCCAATTTTAATATTCCAGAAACCACATTTTCAACTCAGGAACATTCTACAAAATTTTGGGGAAATGAACAGTTGTTACTGCGGCCGAAGCGCGGCCAAAGCAGTGGTTTGGCCGCCCTTCCGCGGTGGAACAGTGAGTTCATGGTACCAAATTTTACAGTGTGTTTCTAATTCCCTGCACATCACTCTGAGACAACCTGAAAAATTTTTGGACTCAAAAAAAAATTCGACAGAAATTGATGTGCTTGAAATACGCGTTTTCGGGATTTTGTTCGATCGGAAACGTAAAACACATTAAACAAAGCTAGACGAAATTAATGGCGAGGCTCTGATACCACTGTAAGTGCACGGCGGCGCCCCGGCCGTCAACCCGACGGCCAAGTGCGGAAGCGGTGATAAACTTTAAATTTTGCGGACTCAGCAAACCGGCACCACCGCGCACTAAACCCCGGATCGGGCCATTAAACTTGTTCTAGCAAACTACGAGACGGGTTAGAGATATACCGACTGATCCGAGTCCTCCGGTCTTCATCTCCACTCCGATCTCCTCGCGGGATCTACGGTCGTCGCCTCCTCGCCGGAAGGGCACTACGTCGCCTGCATCTTTTACGGGCTCCCACCTCAATACCGAGGCAACTCGGACGCGAAGTTGGCTGGCCGACGCGTCCAAGATTTGCTGTAGAATAATGTAGAAACTTGTCTCTTTTGGGATTTAGGAGGTTGCCATTTATGGAGGAATTTGTAGACAAGAATTTTTCCATGGATGCTAGAGAAAAATGGAGCATGCTAGAAAAAGAATGTAGCCTCCTAGCAAATGAGCTCGGCTACTTCTATAAAAAGTGCTCACTGTGAAAATAGAATGAAGCAAGCTCTCTCTCTGTGCACACAAAGCAACCAAAATGAATAAATATATATAAATTAATCAAGCCCCCACAATCCATTCCAGCACACTCAATTTTCATTCATTCATTTTCTAAGGAAATAATCCACTATACAAATTAACCCCCACACCATTCCCAAACAGTGCCGGCCCATTCCCAAATCCCATACTCTTTCATGTCAAATAAATGCATCATGGAGCAAAGATATGAAGCTATCATAATCAATCTTTTATGCAAGAAACCCCCTTCCACAAAAGTTATTTGCACAATTGCAAATAACCCCCTCCATCGGAAAAGTCCGGCCGGGAAAGAACAAAGGAAAACCGGCCGGAACGGAATGCAAACTGGCAACTCCAGAAAACTGGTCCCGTAATAAATTACAGGAACACCCCGATACTGTGCATACACACCCGCATTTGTATTTCGACCGAAATACAAATGTAAAGAGACAAAACTACACTATCAAATACTAGGATCCGGCTTAAGCCAAAGCCGGCTAGTAAAAACCGTCCGATCACGATCCGTGCAATACCGCACGTATCTGATCGAACCCTGCCATATCTCCATACGGCCTCTACAGCGTTTCGCCCGAAAGCTTGAGTAACTGAAAGTGTGGTGGACTCTAAAGACTCGTCAATACTATGGCTGTGGATTTAACCACTAGCACGTCAGAGGTATATGCCAATACGTAACGGGCCACCAGCTATTGACTAAAAGGGACGTCGATGAGCGAACTCATCCTTACACCCTACTGAGCCTGTCAGTGACAATATCCGTACAGTCCGGTCCGTTCGTCTATGAGCATCGCATGTCGGGCTTAGGGGGTTGGTAAAAGTCAGACCCCCAAAAGCGGTACAAGTCGTGTCGGAGTGTAGCCCAGAACACCCTGAGATACTACTGGAATACCTACCAGTAAATCTCCTGCCTTGGCCAAGGTCTTCGTGTAATGGCTCTCCTAGACACAGCGCGACCTCACCCCCAATACCGGGAGAGACGAACCCCCGAAGATCCGCTCACTGCCTCCATGTGGCTCGGGACTGTACCCAACTAAAACCTGTTTGCACGACTCCTTTGAGCCGTGGTAGGGTAGTAATCAAAGTACAGTGGGAACTCACACGAGACAAATGACGATCCCCAGGTCGATGAACTAACCTGTACACATGTCACCTGGGAACTGCTATCTGACGTCAGGTATAAGACCAACCAGCATGTTCCCGGCGAGTCCTGTCCGGTGTACTCATAACCCAATGAGCACCTGTATACATCTTAGGTGATCCAACTGACACCAGTGGCTTGTGAGACCGGCCACAGCCCCTCGTCGGGGTCTCGACTGTATACACTAGTCTACTCTGGAGTATCGATGCCCTGTCTCGAAACTCCTACGACTAGGGACCTTTTAAGGATGTGCTTATAGACTCCAGCTCTCACTTATATGATCGCCCTCATACTGCTGGCAGTCAAGCAAGAATCCTAGGGGCTCTATCAACGTGCAATAGCGACATGTCAGGTCGCTTAAAGCAGTACACGATGATAAAGGTAAACCAGATAGCGTACTATCATCTCGAGTAAGACTTTTTTCACGGGATAGGTCCTCCCTCAATCATTGCAATCACGTGCCTGTGACCCAATAATTGACTCTGAGGGCACTATCTCCAACAACTACAACCACTGCTACAGATGGCCCTAGTGCAAGTGGGAGATTGTTAGTTATATGTATGCCCTAGAGGCCATTACGGTACATAGGATGTATATTGTAGTGGATGCTGGGACATATATAGGGAAGACTTTCTTGCTCGACATGATAGTATGCTATCTGGTTACTCTTTACCTTAACGTGTGTACTGATTGTCTCTCTGTTACATGTTGGTAAAGCCCTTAGGATGTGTACTTGACAATCTGGACTATGATGTGGATCATACTAGTGGGGACGTGGTAGTCTATAAGTACATCCTTCAAAGTCCCTAGTCGTGGGTGTATCGAGACGGGGCATCGATATACCAGAGTAGACTAGCGTGTACCTTCTCGACCCATACTGATGGGCGATGGATGATCCCATATCCATTGGTGTTTGACATCAGAGATGATATACGGGTGCTCAGTAGAGACTGGGTACACTGGACGGACTCGCCGAGAACTCCCAGATGGTATTATACCTCACGTCAGATGGCAGTTCTCTGGTGACACTGGTACAGAGTAGTCTGTTGACCCGAGATCGTCATAGAGTCTTGTGTGGTTCCCACTGTGCTTTGATTTCCATCTTACCACGTCCAAGAGGGCGTGCAAAACGGTGGTTTTTGGGTACAGTCCCGAGTCACATGGAAGCAATGAGCGATTGGAGGGGATTCGTCTCTCCCGGTATAGGGAGTTGATGTTGCGCTGTGTTTGATTGGCTATAACAGGAAATCCCTGGCCAGGGTTGCTGAGATTTACTGGTAAGTGTTACAAGTAGTTTCTCGAAGTATTATAGACCTCGTATCGACACGACTTATCGAGCTATTGGGGTCTGACGTTTACCACCCCTAGGCGAGATATGCGACATATCAGACGATCAGACCGGACTGTACGGTAGTGTTACTGGTCGGATTCACTGGAGTGTGAGCGGGCTTGCTCGTCGATCTTCAGATCGCTCAATACCCGGGTGGCCGTTACGTTTAGCAGACCGCTTGCGGCTTGTGGATGTTTGATATGATCATCATCTGCTGCCGACGTATTGACGAGTCTTTAGAGTCCTACACAGAGGTTTCCTGGCTCAAGCGAAACGAAATAGGAGCGCATATGAGATATGTGCGGGACCGAGAATAATGCGTGTATGTGATACCGTATTCCATTCTCGCGATGAATGTATCGATTAGGTTATATGCGATATACCCTAGTTATCGAATCAAGGGTTGATTCGATAAGCCGATACATTTTATACCAGTCGGTTGTGTGCGACATAACCGGATCGTTAAATCAAGTGTTGATTTAATGATTTAATGCATATTTATATATTTGATATATTACTTTGCATCAACTAGTACCGGTTTACTTAAGATGGATTTTCTCACTCGGATTGTGCGCATTACATATGCGATATGATTTTGTGCACTTGATTGTATCATGTTTGATGATACATGATTACTTGGTTAAGTGCAAAGAATAAACCATGGTTAAAAGAATGGTTAGGGTTTCATTTCCTTTATTTATTCATTTATTTATTTGTTTATTTATTTTGGAAAAGAGGAGAAAAGAATGGTGGCTTAATTTGGAGTTTAGTTGAAGCTTCATGAATCTTTGATCAAGTCAACCATTCTTATCTCATCCTTAACCCTAACCATTCCCACTAACCATGATTCATTCTCTACACTTGACTAGAGTTAATATTATGATAAGTATTGTTATTCTTTTCTTTTTTGAGTAATCTTATCATAATATTCATCTTCTTCTTGCTTTCTTCTTCTTCTTCATTTCAAAGAAGAAAGCTTCATGTCCATCAATGGTGATTGATGATTAATAGTGAGAAATCCAAATCTAAAGTCTACCCACTTCCTATCTCTTCATCCTCTACCTCTTGCCAAGTAGTAGAGTGTGTTTCCTTCACAACTTTTCACGGTTTGGTGAAGGTGGAGCTTGAGCTTGCGATGCCTCGACGTAGATCATCTTCGGCATGGACATCGACGACCTAGCTTGCCCATTCTCCGACGAAGCCGACGCTAGAGCCCGGATTTGATTTGGACAGCGAGAGGACGTCGTTGCGGAGCTATGGAGGTGCAGCAAACGGATCTACAAAGGTTGTATTTCCGTATTCTCATTAGCTAAGTTGTTAGTTTGTTTTAGTTTCGCCTAGACATCTAGTTATAGATCCGTACACTAGGGTTTGTAGGCACCATAATTTTTGAAATTGCCATGGTTGATGGCTTGGGAGACCTCACTAGGGTGCCTAGGAACCCTACAGTATATAATACCATTATCTAAGCATTTGACGATCTCTTTCATGACCGCTTCCTTCATGACGGGATTCAACCGTCTCTGGGGTTCTCGGGTTTGTCTGGCATCATCCATCACATGTATATGATGTTCAACTATCAAGGGACTAATCCCTTTGATGTCCGCCATACTCCAACCAAACGCCTCTTTGTTAGATCTTAATACCGATAAAAGTGCATTCTCTTGCTCTAACGCTAGAGAAGCGGAAATTATAACCGGTAAAGACTCCTTCTCACCTAAATAAGCATATTTAAGATGAGACGGTAAAATTTTTAGATCAAATTCAGGCGGAGAAATGATAGAAGGAGGGATCATTGAATGATTTTTGGATTTACAAAGAAGCTCAAAGCCTGTGAAAGATACAGACTCGGGTGGAGAAAAGTCAGAAGTGCAGGACTCAAGTGTAGGTAAAGTGTCCTCACTAAGATCTTGTGTAAAGTCAAACAGAGATGTGGAAATGTCATCGAGATCAGTAAAGCAAAGTTCCTCAGCTCCGCAACTATCGGGAGCGATCTCATGGACAGAGCACACATCTAAAATATGAGCACTAGGTTCTGATGGCTGACTTCCAACTTTGTAGATATTTAGTTCAATGGTCATATTTCCAAATGATAAATTCATTGAACCGTTTCTACAGTTTATAGCAGCGTTGGAAGTAGCAAGGAAAGGACGACCAAGAATCACCGGAATTTGGCCCCAGGGGTTTGCTACAGGATGTGTGTCGAGTACAATGAAGTCTACAGGGAAAACAAATTCCCCGACCTTTATCAACACATCCTCTAATTCACCCCTTGGTTTGGTGATAGATCGGTCTGCCATCTGGAGAGTGCAGTGAGCAGTTTTCAGCTCTCCAATCCCTAGTTGCTCATAGACAGAATAAGGGAGCAGGTTAACACTCGCGCTAAGGTCTAAAAGAGCACGATTTGTGTTTTTACCCCCAATAGAAATCGATATTGTAGGACATCCTGGGTCCTTTCGTTTCTTTGGTAGCTGGGGAATAAAAGCAGTGCTGATATTATTAGACATAAAGACCTTCTTCGGCACTTGAGTCTTCCTCTTCCTAGTGCACAAGTCCTTAAGAATTTTCGCATAAGCGGGGACTTGTTGAATCGCATCTAGGAGAGGGATATTGATGTTAACCTGTTTGAACATTTCTATAATTTTCTCCATATGAGGACTCGTTCTATTACCCCTTAACCGGTTCGGGTAAGGAGCTTTCGCAATAAGCGCTGGGTCCATCATAGGAGAAGGAAGAGGGGGTAGATGAGGTCCCAAAAGAGGTGTGGGGACCGTCTGTGGAGAACTATAAGGGTTGGGAGAAGGTGTTGAGCCTAATGGGAAATGGAGAATAGGCTCTCGAGAAGGTGGTATGGTAGAAGAAGAAGGATCAGAAGGAGAAGTGTGTGTGTGTGGAAAGGTCTCAGCCAGGGTGTTGATATGATTTTCAGTATCATCAATACCTTCCCCGACATTATTATTCAGCACTCTTCCCGATCTCAACGTTGTGATGACATTTACATTGTAATGCCCAGGATTCTGTAGGGGTTGAGAGGGAAGTTTCCCTTTTTCTCTCGCACTCATTTCGGCTTTTAGGCGTGCGATTTCAGCTTCCATCGATCTGATACTCTCAGCTTGGGACGATGAGTTTTTCTTCATCTCACTGACGGAAGATCTAACCTCAGTCGAAAGCTCTATGAAATTTGATAAAAGTGATTTCATGGTTTGAGTGAATTGAGAAAACTCGTCAGAACAGGATTGCATAGGATTAGACTGTGCAGGAGTGTTGCCCTGGTTTTGGAAATTTTGTGACTGATAGGGGTGCTGAGTGAGTTGAAGGGGTTGCTGTTGTGGTGGAGGAAGAGCCCTTTGAAATTGATTCGTGTTCGGAACCGTGTTTTGAGATTGGTTTTGGTTCCAAGAAAAATTCGGGTGGTTCCTCCAACCCTGATTGTACGTGGAAGAATATGGATCGTTTCGAGGTCGTTGAAATACGGCATTAGAATGCTCATGACCTTGAAACGCCGAGTTTAATGGACATTCTTCCGTTAAATGTGACGGATCAGAACAGCACCCACAAACAGTTTTGGGGAGTGACATTGGGTTTAGGGAGGCTGCAGAAAATTTGTGTTCCATAGCCTCGAGCTTCTTTTGCATTGCTGCCATATCAGCTCGAACGCCTATGGACACATCTATTTGGTGTACGCCACCCCTATTCAATGGTTGGGTTCCACTCTCCCACTGTAGTGACTTTTCAGCGAACTCTTCTAAGTACTTCCAAGCTTCCCCATCATCTTTGGTCATAAAAGTACCTTGACACATGTTTTCAAGGCTCTGTTTAGTGCTTGAGTTAATGCCCTCATAAATGATTCGGCAAAGCTCCCATCTCGGGATGCCGTGATGAGGACATTGAACCAATAGATCCTTGAAACGTTCAAAGCATTTTGAAAATGGTTCGGTAGGGAGCTGGGCAAATTGATTCAGTTCGCTACGGATTCGAGCCGTCTTTTGGATTGGGTAAAATTTCTTAAGGAATGCAGCGACGAATTCTTCCCAATTCGTGATAGAATGTGTGGTAGTGTTATATAGCCACTTCTCGGCTATATCGCACAATGTAAATGGAAGAAGTCGTAGACGCATAGCATCCACAGAAAGTTGTGACGTACCCATCATTGCGCATACGTTTTCAAATTTGGTAATGAAAACGTAAGCGTCCTCAGTCTCGAGTCCGTGGTATTTGGGTAAAAGATTGATATACTGGGGCTTAATCTCAAAGTTATCCCCATTGGCTGGTGGTGTGGATAAGCAGGTCGAAAGTGGACCTCTAAGTGGATAGCACCTCTCCTGGAGAGAGATGCGGGGTGGATTCTGCGCACCAACGGACGGCGGCAGATTAGGGTTAAAGAAGTTTGATGGATTCGGGTCCATCGGTGTGGGTGTGGTAGTGGGTAAAGAAAAGGTAAATGGAGAAATATCGACTTCAGAGTCGATAAAAGGTACGCGGACTAAACGGGCACTAGAATCCCGTGTCCAGCCTATCTTGTACTAAAAAGGGTTAGTACAAGTGGCAGCGTTGGCTTATAATTAGGGGTAAATGAATGCGGTGTTTGCTTTTGAAAAGGGACGGATTTTTAAAAAAATGATGCGACACAACAAATGCAGCACACAAACCCTAGAATCTAGTGGTCACCTAGGTCCGGCTCTAGACCGCTGCTAACTGCCAAAAGACAAGTCGCAGGATAGAATCCTCCACTGCCTCTTTTTCCCCTGTGGCCGGATGAGTGCCAGGTAAGTGGGAAGGTACTCCACTACGTAAGTAGTGGGCCTAATTAATAACCACTAGCCTTAGACACACTCGCCTTAGGCACCACAAGAAAACGCGGATAAGCAATGAATTACCCACGACCTTCTCCTGTCCTAATTGAGTGCGATAGTCCTTAGAGTCACCTCTAGATTTCTTTTAGTTAATGTGGGTCAATGCGGATGCAAGTTTGGTGGTTTTCGGAGCCTAAGAAGGGTAATGAAATCCCCACCTAATTTGGATTTGGCCGTGCCCCTTAATATCCGTATTTATAATGCAAACAACCAAGAAACAAAATCACGCACAATTTACTTTTGTAATTTGCGAGCTGCGATTATTTGCAAAGAATCCTGCTGCAAATTGTTAGTTGGAGCTAAAAAGAGGAGAGAGGAGAAGGTAAGAAATCACCTGAAGCAAAAAGTTTGCAGAGAACCCCCTAAGAGGCCGCGGTTCCGCCGCACATGCCCTCTATTGCCGCCCTTCCGCGATTGAACTAGGAGAACACTGCACCAAAATTTTTCAGGGAGCTTCTGTAGACTCCCTCAGCTCTCTGGTATTTTCCAAAAAATTCCCTCAATTGCCAAACAGCTCCAAATCTCCTTGCAATGAAACACAACAAATTGTTTAGGGTTTGCACGAATTTTGATCTCAAAATAACAATGGAATAATTCTTTCAATTCAAATTATAATATGTAACGAATTAGCGCGCGATCCCCGGCAACGGCGCCATTTTAATTGATCGTAAAATTCGAGACTGTGTAAGTAAATCAACTCAAATGATCCCTGATAACGGTTTCATTTGATTGTAATATTTTCTTGTTTGGGTTTGTAAAAATTATCAATTCAAATAGTCCCCGGCAACGGCGCCATTTTGATTGATAGATTTTCCTGTTGTGTAGTATGAATCAATTCAAAAGGTCCCCTAAAATGGCACCATTTTATTGAAACTGTTTCTTGTGTCGGTAATCAGAAAATTTATAATGAACTTCACAACCAAAAAAATATTTTGACCGTAATCAAACTACGGTGTCAATTGTAGTTCATGAGTGAGTGCGGATCGTCCACAGTGATTGCACGATTCATTTGTATTTTTGATATGCTTGAATTGAAAAGTTAAGCGAAGCTAAAAGAAAACATGATTCGAGAATTTTCAATTTCAAGTGTCACAAATTCTATTCAAGAATCAAGAAAATGATAAACAATCAAGAATCGGTGTTTCGATGATATTTCCAATCAACTGTCAAGAATCTAAAAGAGGCTCGTAGGAATCGATCGGGTCTATAGACGTGATGTAATCTCAAGATTTCGTGTTCTTGCCCTTCGAAGGATTGATACTAGATTGATGATCATCGATGAGAGTTAGGGCTTTCTTGATGAAACTAGGGTTTCATCTTTTAACCCTTGTTCTTTTGTCGATATCATTCCTTTTCTAGCCTCTACCAAATTCAAGAAACGATCGTAACTCCCCAATTTCGAACGATATCAATCAAGAAAGCATCGAAACGAAATGGGTCGTCGTTTCTTGAACTTGCTAGGGTTTTCAAAACAAGCAGGACTCAAGAATCGATAAAAGCTATGTTACATCATCATTCTATTGACCGTCTCGACTCCTTGACGAGCGGAGTTTTATTCACACATCACCACACAGAAAATATTCACGAATTGTAAAGATGTCATGATGCAGAATTTAAAGAAAACAAGATAAAAGAATATCACCTTTATTTATCTCAATAAATTTGATTACATTCGCTCAAGAACTATAAGAGGAAGAATCTAAATCTTTGATAGGGCGTCGCTCGGCTCCGTGAGTCGTGGATCGGCTTGGATCGCTTGCTCCGTTGAAGATCGGCTCCGCTCATAAAGGTTGTAGGGCTTCTTGCTTAATGGGTACTCGGGATCTTGATTTTAATTGGAATTAGGGTTAGGGTTTCCCACAAGCCCTCTCACTAGACTTGTGGAGGAAGGAGATGAAGAAAGAGATTGGCTAAAAAAATTAACTAAAATGAATCACACCCTCTCTTGGATGTATGATATATGATGCCCTTCCTCACCCTAGGTCTAGGCTTCTATTTATAGACTTCCCAAACCCTAGGTTTAAGTTTGAAATGGCAGTTCCCTCCAAAAGTTTGTTGAGTCTTCTAGAAGTAGTTTGTTAGGAGCTAGCTTAGGGTTTAAGCAAGGATTAATTAGGCTTGGAAACCCTAGTTTGCTGATCTGGCAGAAACCCCTGGAGTATTCTGGAACTTGAGATACATTTCTGAGCAGTGGCCCTTAATGAAGCATTGTAGACCAAAATTTAGTGTCTGAATCCCTTGTCCCACCGCGGATCCACGGCACAAGCAAGCCATTGCCGCGGATCTGCGGCACTTTGAAGAGCTTGGGCTTTGGGTCTTCTGGTGTGGCCTTGTTCTGTATTTTCGGGCTTCTTCTAATATATTGATTTGTGATTGCTCCTTTGGATTGATACCAGATTTGAAGTTATTTAGTTGGCGTATCTTTTGAGCAGCGTTGATTTGAGCACGCTTCTAGTTTCCTGTACAAACTTCAAAACAAGGGTTGCGATATATAGAGATATTGCGATGCCATGCAATGTAGTCAATTTCCATAGAAATGCCTGTTTTAAGGTCTAATACAAGCAATCTGATATTTTGTGATAGATTTGCTAATATGTAAAATATGAATGCCGAACACTTCTATATGAATGTAATTGATGAGGAAATTGCCGGTAAAAATATACAATATTTTCGACTAATCAAGAATCCTTGTGATAAGCGGAGATTGACCGAGCGTAGCATAGGAAACTCCTTCCCTATCAAGAGTATGTCATCCACGTACTCTACGAGGATCACCATCATACTCTTTACTACCTTTTTGTATATACAAGCTTCATCTACCATTTTGATGATGTCAAACTCTTTGATTACCACATCAAAACAGATGTCCAACTCCGCGATGCCTGTTCTATCACATAAAACATCTTGCACACGTTTCCGCTGCTCCCACTGTCCACGAAGCCCTATGGCTGTGTACTTATAGACGCTCTTTTCTGAAACATCATTTAGAAAAGCAGTCATGACACCCAACCGCCAGATATCGTAGTCATGGTATGTAGCCGTGGCAAGTAGGATCTGATGGACTTAAGCATAGCTTTGAAAGTCTCAACTTTTCCATGTACACCAAGTAATCTTCTCAAGATATACTTGCTCCTGATGGGGATTTAACCCTTCAGATAAAGCAACCAAAGTCCATACTTTGTTGGTGTATAAGGATTCCACCTCAGATCACTAAGCATCCAGCCATTCTTACAGAGTCCCACTCCTGATGGCCAGCTCGAAACTAGTTGGGTCATCATCTCATGATGCAATCCCCGCTCCCACTGTCATAGATAAACCGAAGTATCTCTCAGGTGGGTGAGGAACCCAACTAGATCGGCGGAGAGGCTGAGGTTCGTTGGAAACTATTGAATCCTTTGGTTCTACCAAATCATCAGCTGCAGTTTGTATAGCTGGAACCTTTCCAGTTCTACATAACAGACATTGCCTCGAGCTTGTCCGGATCTTGCTTGTAGACATAGGCCAGACAACCCCCAAATCTTAACAAACTTAAGATATGGGCTCTTCCCTTTCCATATCACATATGAAGTGGTAGGCAACTGATTTGATTTGAATCCTATTCAATAGGTATGCAGCTACTCAAGCGCATAACACCCAAAAGGAAATAGGAAACTCAGTAGTACTCATCATAGAGCACACCATATCATATAGGGTGCAATTGCTCCGCCCCGATACACCGGGGTGCTATGGGGTATTCGGAGGAGTAATGTTGAGAGAGAATCTCATTCTCCTTTAGAATAGTCCAGGAATTCCGTGCTCAAGTATCCTCCTCCCTGATCTCATCAAAGGACATAATACTTATAACCATTTTTGGTTCTCTACTTCTAACTTATATTCTGTAAATATCTCAAAAGCTTCGGACTTGTGTTTCAATAGGAACATATGTCTAAATCTTGAGAGATCATCAGAGAATGTAATGAAGTACAATGAACAGGTCCTGGCATATGTAGACAGGGGACCTTCATACATCAGCATGTATCAATCCTAAGAGTTCACTAACTCTTTCTCTGTTTCCAACAAACAGAGCTATGGTCATCGTATCTTTGTGACATGACCGGCGAGTTACACAAGATGTAAATTCAAACAAATTTAAATATGCATCTTAATGTAACTTCAGCTAGTCGGGTCGCATTGATATGACCTAGTCTACAATGCCTCAAGAAGAATTCGTTCATTTCTGAACTCTTCCTCTTGTGTGTGTTCTGTATACTAAGAACTGTAGTTTGATTTAGAACGTCAATGCTTTTAGATAACGTGCCTGAACCGATCAACTCTTGATATAGGAAATGTTCAAAACATTATCCAACAATACAAAATTATATTCTTTCTTTACTAATAAAGAGACTGATATGATGTTGTATATCAGGTTCGGTATCTAATAACATTTGTTCAGATTCAATGTATTCTGGTAATACAGGGTGATAGTGACCAACAGACCTGGCTACAACACTTGCACCGTTTCTATCTCATGAAACTTATTACCCGTTCTCAGTTCTCTAACTATCTGTAGCCCATGTAACAGATTACATATGCGGGATCCTGATCCGGTATCACATACCCAGGACGTAAAGGATACTGGGAAACAGTTCTATGTAATGAGCACACCCGAAGACGATGCATCAGCATGCACTTTCTTCGTTTGGGCGGCACGGGAATTCTAGTAATCCCCAATTTCCTGCTCTGTCTTATAACAATTATAAGTTGGAGCGGGACCAACGTTCCCCAGCTCAGTATAACAAGCGGGTTCGGTCAATATATCCGTATTATTATCTTGATTAAGGCGTGATTTGGTCGCTACCTGGAGAGAGAGAGAGAAGAAAACATTCAGCATATGCTCTTGCAAGATTAAATTGGTTATCTAATATATCTAATCAGGATGTCTCCCACTGTTTTAATCAAATCTTCCTTCAAACCCTAAAAGGAAAGACCAGCCGGGATTAATTACACGCTACAAGTTCGCTAATCTTTCAGCAAGGCCAGTGTCGGTACTTTGAGGGAGCTCCCCCGTGCTTTCGCACGAACCTAATTAAAGTAAACCTCGTTTTTCCAGGGGCATAACTCCGTTAACACCTTTCTAGACACCTACTTGATCAGCTAATTGTAATGTGTAAAACTCTCCCAGGAGTAACTCTTACTCGCAGCGGGTATCGGGATCCAACTATCTCATAGAAGGTATGCAATCTCATTGCAAATTTCAACACTTGAAATTCCCAATAATATTTTGCCACTAGCATCTTATGACCTTGGCTAAGGTCAACAAATCATAAGTTCTAGCCAAGTTCAACCCGTCATTTCCCGATTGAATTAAACCCACCCGCACGACCCTTGGCTAAGGTCAACAAAGTCGTACGACTACCCTAACTCAATCGCATCATATGCTTATACAGATAAGCCCTAATCAGCTACCGCACACTACGTCTTGGCTAAGGTCAACAAACGTAGCACAAATACTAACCAGTACTTATCTGAAATGACGGAGGGCTACGACAGGTTTTTAAGAAAACCTTTTGCGTAATGAACTTGATATCATTGTAGAATCGAGTGATTTTAAATTGAGTGTTTTTGAGGCTTTTGTAGTTTTGCTAAAGGGGTCACTCCCGGTGAAGGTATCGTCGGCCCTTTCCTCATCGAATAAGGTGCAGGATATTTCACAAATACCGCTGTGCAAAGCAAGAACTATAGAAGCAATCAAAAGACAAACCGAGTTTGTAGCATCTGCTAGTTTCACTAAAGAGGTCACTCCCGGTGAAGCGATCTCGGCTCTTTCCTTATCGAATAAGGTGCTGGATGTTCTACAAGGAACACCGCTATGCATAGCAAGAACTAGAGCTACCAGTTTTTAAACAAGTTTCTACAACATCATAGGTTTCTTTTATTTCATTAATCTCATTAATGAAATCCCATTTTATTATGCTTCGCAAGCATCACATTTGAAACGAAATCTGCAATATAACATATATAACATATATCTCATATATATAATATAAACATTCATCTCTGGCAGTAATATGATCTCATCACAGAACATTGCAGCAGAAGAAACATATATGAAATATTGGATATACTAGGACGTCCGTGTTTTCAATACGAGCCTGTACAAAACACGGAATCCACGGTCGCGATGAATAGCCAAACCAACATCCCTAGACCCCTACGAGAGCGGCAAGCAACACTGCCAATTCTAGGGTTAGGAGACCCGGTCTCGACTCCTCGAGATGGTCTCCCACTGGACCCTAGAACCCGGTTACTTGTGCTCCCCGCCTTGGGTCTACCTAATGCGGAAAAGTAAATAATATACAACGGTGACATCATCCTCAGCCCGGAAGTGCCCCAATAAAAGAATAATACATACAAATGAATTTTACATGAATGAAAAAGAAAAACTCTCATCTCACATAAAAACCCCGGCTATTCAGAACACGACGATCCAATATAACATATCACAGCAACACATAATATCTCATATCATCAACGTAAACAAGTATGCGTATCCCGATTTTCGTTGATGTATAGCAACGAAGCCGGCGGTACACCACATAAGTGTACGGTCACAAAAAAGAAAGTGTAAAACTATAACAGTTGGAATCCGCAACCTCCTTAGACATCGCATGCCTAACCAAATGAATTCCTTAGACATCGCATGCCTAACAATTATAAACCCCACATTTTAGTCTCATTATCGAAAACTCTTTTCAATATCAAGTCGGGCAATTCAACAAGATTCCCGACATCCTGATCGAATACTCGTCGCAAACATTAGTAGACGGCCGCACCCCCGAATGCCGTCGAAGAAGTGCACTAAGGCGGAACACCACTGCCGCGAGCACCTGAACGGATGCTTTTGGTGACGGTGTTCTCCTACAGTCACTTAGTCGGGGCTATGGGGCGTGGCTGTCTATTAAGTTTACCCGGTGAGTATCCGCGTACGCTACGTGATTGCGACGGACTTTTGATCACATCAAAATTCCATGGCAACCGATCATCTGAGGCTAAACTGCTATGTTTATAATATTCAAATCAGTTATCTCATAACTATTTGTGGATTCCAAATATTATATCACATTCCAGATAAATAGAGAATGTTAAACTTTCCGATCGAATAATCAAACACCCAAGATTTCCCCAATATATCTCAACACTTGAAATCAGTTTAAAAACATCCGTTACATGCCACAGTACCAATGGTCCAGCCGTAGAAGGGTCAAGCCAACGCCTCACATGTGGCACGCCGTACTGCCACAAACCCTAAGGTTTAGAGGCCGTTCAAGACGGTTACATAATCGAGTTAAGGTTTGTTGTCTACTAGAGGTTCCACCGCGTTACTTGCATGACTTTACGAAAGTTTCAAACACAAGGGAAAATCCAACTTTTGAAAAAAATTCCGACAGGGGAAAAAGTGAGTTATTGATATCCGTTCGAACTTTTTAATATTTTCTAAAATTATCCGGAACAAACTAAACAAAGTTAAATTATCCGATCGAATCAACGAGTCCCCAATACAACCTTAGAAAACTCAACACTTGAGTGGAATTAAAAAATTCCCAGAAAAAATTGCCAAGAAAGGACCTTCGAATAAATACAAGAAATTCCAGGGACTAAGTCATAATTTTGTCCGCGGAACCGCTACCAAACCCTTAGTTTGGCCGCGGTTCCGCGGTCAAATAGTTGACTCAGTGGACCGTACTTCACAGTAATTCTTAGTTTTTCCTGCTTGTTTTTCTGAGCATTTTTAATTCTGAAAATATCACATTTTTTGAAAATTTCCAGAGAAGGGGTTTTATCGGGGTTTCGGGTTTCAATCGGACTTTAAACTTCGTCTAAAGCTCTAGCTTGGCTCTGATACCACTGTAGGGTTGCTGGGCACGCGCACAAGGGTCTACTAGGCATCAACCATGCCCGATTAAAAATTTAGCCGTGCCGAACAACCCGAAGCCGGATCTTTAAACTAGAGTTTAGGGGAAAACTAACATGTTAAACACTTTAACACTAAGTGAAAGGGATTACAACCTTTGTAGATCCGGTCCTTCACTTCTAAAGCTCCGTGTTGAAGTCCCTTCACTGCGATCATCTTGTTCCGGACTCTCGAGAGGTTCCACGAAGAGAAAGATACAGTCTTGCTTCCGATCTTCGATACAAAGATGATCTACCTTGAAGTTTCATTAACACAAGCTAACACTCATAATATGAAGTGAACACCCTCATCTAAATGGCAAGGATAGATGAGGATGATGAAGTGGGATTATTGCTCTCATTTGTTTTCTTATTCTCACTCATATTCATCACTTTGGAAAAACCCAGAAAGCTTTTCCATGAAAAGAAGAAGGAAGAACAAGAAGAATAAATCATATGAATTAAAAATCCTTTTGTGATGAATAATGATAGACTTGATAAGGTTAGAAATGCAACCATGGTTCAAGTAACCATTGTAGAGATTTTACTAGGGTTAAGGGTTAGGGTTAAGTTAAAGAAATATCTTGCAAAATATCTTTTCCAAAACAAAAATGAAAACCTTCTGGAAACATCTAGAAATGCTTAATCCTAATTAAACCCTAACCATGTTTAATCTCCACTAAACATGTTGCATTAATAACCATATCATGTTACAATATTATATATCACATATATAATATTTATTGTAACAAAATAAAATAATACAATTAACATATATCGCATATATATCAATGTATTACCCGAGTTAGAAAAAGAATCTTTTAGTGAGCTAATATTAGTTGATGTAATTTAATACATTACATATATTATTATACATTAAATTATCGAATCAACACTTGATCCGACAATCCGGCTATATCGCATATAACCGACTAATAATTATCTGTACCGATTCATCGAATCAACACTTGATCCGATGACCCGGCTGATACCATATATCGCAAGAATAGAATACGGTATCTCATATCGCATTATCCTCGTTCCCGCACATATCACATATGTGCCCCTACTCCGTTTTGCCTGAGTCAAGAAACCTCTGTGTAGGACTCTAAAGAATCGTCAATACGCCGGCAGTAGGTGATGATCATATCAAACACCCACAAGCTGCAAGCGGTCAGGTAAACGTAACAGCCACCCAGGTATTGAGCGCTCAGAAGATCAACAGACAAGCCTATACATTCTCCTGTGAATCCAAACAGTAACACTCCCGTACAGTCCGGTCTCGTCGTCTGATATTTTGCATATCTCGCCTAGGGGTGGTAAACGTCAGACCCCAGTAGCTCGATAAGTCGTGTCGATATGAGGTCTATAACAGTTCGAGAAACTACTGATAACACTTAACAGTAAATCTCAGCAACCCTGGCCAGGGATTTCCGGTTATAGCCAATCGAACACAGCACAACATCAACTCCCTATACCGGGAGAGACGAATCCCCTCCTATCGCTCATTGCCTCCATGTGATTCGGGACTGTACCCAAAAGCCACCTTTTTGCACGCCCTCTTGGACGTGGTATGATGGAAATCAAAGCACATTGGGAATCACACAAGAGTCTATGACAATCTCGGGTCAACAGACTACTCTGTACCAGTATCACCGGAGAACTGCCATCTGACGTGAGGTATAATACCATCTGGGAGTTCTCGGCGAGTCCGTCCAGTGTACCCAGTCTCCACTGAGCACCCGTACACCATCCTTGATTTCAAACACCTATGGATATGGGATCATCCATCGCCCATCATATGGGTCAAGATGCGTATACGCTAGTCTACTGTGGTGCATCGATGCCCTGTCTCGATACACCCTCGACTAGGAACAATTATAGGATGTACTCGTCGACTACCGTGGCCCCACTAGTATGATCTCATCATAGTCCCAATAGTCGAGTACATATCCTAAGGGCTTTATCAACATGTAACATAGAGACAATCAGAGTACATGTTAAGATAAAGTACAAACAGATAGCGTACTATCATGTCGAGCAAGAAAGTCCTCCCTATATATGTCCAAGCATCCATTATAATATACATCGTATGTACAGTAATGGCCTCTAGGGCATACATATAACTAACACTTCTTAGACTGTATCGTCTACTGAACTCAATAAGTATACAGCGCCATACCTTCCTCAGTATCCACTTGGATCATCTGTCCAAACTATTGCCCCTCGTCAGAGGGAAAACTATAACTCTGACAGTCACTCGGTCATCCAGGTCACCTTGGAAGCCTGAAATGATAACCGTCTCCAGAAGGACGTCGCCGTTATCAAATCCCTAGAACATCCACTTATGTTCATAAACTGCTTTCATTCGTTTTTCTCCAGGATTGGATTAATATATCAACTTATTGCATCTAGTGCAAAAATAACATCCGGTATGGTACTTGACATGTCATGATTGACTCAATTGCCTAAGCAAGTGATATGCCAATCATGCACATCCCTCTCCCCATTAGTCTGTAAGACACCTTCAGAGAGGGTGACTCCATCACCTGCTTGTTCACCACCATGCCAGGAGCCGTCCATTCTAAAATACTTTTAGAATACTGTCTAAGTAGTCAGATTGGGACACTTCCCAAATCGAGATCTAAAACCATAGATCTAGTAATCAGAATGCTTAATATAATATCCATATCCTATGTGGAGAAAACACTGTGTGACAACCACAGTACAACCGATCGTAGTATAGGAATTTCACTTCCTACTATGTGTATGTCATCCAAATACCAGGACATTACACCCTACAATCTTCTTAATAGATCCATCTCCTATTCTGATGAAGTCAAATACCTATGACTGTCACATCAAAAATAGATGATCTATCTCCGCTATATCCGCTTTAGTCTATAAATAGACATAAGCTACTTTTCCACTACGCTTCCATTGCTCCCACTGACTACGACAACCCTATGGCAGATTCATATACACGTGCACTTCTAAAACTAGTTTAGAATGACGCTATACTCATCCTCCTCCTGCCGGGGCTCATAGTCTGGAAAAACAATAGTGTCAAGTCTGGGTAAACAAGAACCTCCCTGTCACCGTTCTTGAGGCTACCGAAGTACCTCTCGGGTGCCTGAGGTAACCCACCATATCTGCAGAGTGGCCAATGGATTGTCAAACCTGATTGAATCTTTATGTTCTTATTAAATTTTCAGTAATCGTTTGTGGTTCTTGAATCACTTCCAGTTCTACCATACCCCCACTCATGTTTTCTGAAAAAGTCCATTTTACTAAAACTGTGGCGAGTCAAGAACAATATCAATATTGATCTTCCAGATGGTAGAAAGTTAACCCTCGTCAAAGCCCGGGTCAACCCACAAACTGCCATTACAGAAACGTGCCTTGAGTTTATCCAGATTCTGGTTTTAAGCATAAGCCGGACGACTCCCTATACCTTAACATCGTTAAGATATAAATTGATTCTATATATATCTAATATAGAAAACAAAGGCACTAATTTAATTGGAACCAGATTCAAATCATGCAGCTGTCTCTAGTGCATGTCAACCAAATGGAGAGAGGCCGATCAGCATTACTCAACTTAGGAGCGCATCCAATTATGAGTAACCTGAAAGAAAAACATGTTTCTCAAATTCATTACCATCAACTGAATACCATACGCAAGTATCTACATCTTCGATCACCTTGAAGAATCCCGATACTTGCAACACATGGATCTCTACTTTATTCTTATACCTATAACTTCTGAAAACTTAGACTTTGTATTTCTACGAAACACGTATCTAAATCTGGATAAGTCACAAGTAGACAGAATATAGTACGAGTACCAACCCCTCTGTCCTAATGGACACTGGACAACATACAATACATTGTATAAGTCCCCTGAGTTTAATAACTCAAACCCTGTGCGTCGTAGGTTGAAAACTGTACCCAGGAGATTTCCTCAAATATCACCAATTACAACGAATTCCGATATAATGAGGATCGTCACCTAATTCCCAATAACTTACTCACACTCATCATCTGTAAAACCATACAGATGTGAGAATCAGACCTGGTAAATACATACCCTGGAGTAAGTATCTAATTGGGAAATCAGTTTTCTATTAACAATGCATAGTGAAACTGAAACATGAAAATGTTTCGAAGGGGTATCCGGGTATTCCTGGTAATGTCTCTTCCATTATCCAGGTTCATGACTGCAACCGTATATTTCGTTGCCATCTCTCCAAATCCTTTTATTTGTCTTTAGTCATTACCTTCTGTACACCATCGTTAAGCTAAGTGGTTTTCTTCCTTCCCTACCGTTCGGCACCGGCCTATGGTTTGGAAGAAGACTATCCAATAAGCATAATAGGTGTACTCTCCTAATCCTAGGAGTACTCGCAACCTGAGAGAAGATGATGATAAAAAACAACTGAATAATCCTTATTCTATTACTCCTGAACCAGAATCCATCCTCGAAAAAGTTCCTTCGAGTTCGTATATAACCATACGTTGGATTTATCCAATGGAAGTGGATGTTCGTAGTGATACGAGGTGTTCTGGAGAAAAATAAAGGTGAAGTAGGAGTGGCGATGAAATACGTGGTTCGGTCATGAATGATAGCAGTCGCAATTTACTTTGCCCTCTTTTCTAATCCCTTTATTTTGTCTTTACTTATTACTTTCTGTACACCCTACTTAAGCCAATTGGTTTTCTCCTTTCCCTACCTTTTGGCACCTGCCTATGGTTTGGAAGAAAACTATCCAATAAGCGTAATAGGTGTACCCTCTCCTAATCCTAGGAGCCCTCACATCCTGAGAGAAGGTAAGAGGAAAAGACAACTGAATAGTCTTATTCATTCTCTCCAGAACCAGAATCCATTCTCAAAAAAGATCCTTTGAGTTCGTATATAACCATACGATAGATTTATCCAATGGAAGTGGACGTTCGTAGTAATACGGTGTGTTCTAGAGAAATGCAAAGGGTAAAAGAAGGAGTGGCAATGTTGTATGCAACTCAGACAATCCAAAAACCGGTGTTTTAAGAAAGTTCGGTTAACTTGGTTACTGAGTTATAGTCCAGGGTCGGGCCATGGTCGCTGCCAAATAGAGGGAGAGAGGAGAAACACTGATCGTGCACTCTAGCCTTGACCAGAATGGTTAATCATTTTATCTAATCAGGAAACCTCCCACTGTAATCACAAATTCTCCTCCAAACCTGAAAGAAGAATTATTCGGGATCACCCGAAGAGTAAACCAACTCATCAGTGAGAATCGGGATCCAACTATCATCGCATGATAACTTGATGGAAGCCACTCAAGTTATCACACTCTAGAAGGTATGTGCATGCCTGGCAAGTTTCCTGTAAGTTTGAAACTCCCGATGTAATTTTTTATCCTATGCTCGTATTGTAGGGTTCCTAGACACTGTTGTGAAGGTTCATAAGGCATCAAACATGCCCGAATAAAAATTTAGACGTGCCGAACAACCCAAAGCCGGGATCTTTGCTAGATTACTAGGATTTAACATGCAAGTAAACATCTTTACTATTAAGTGTCAGGGATTACAACCTTTGTAGTCCGCTCCTTCGCTTCATAAGCTCCGAGTAGAAGTTCCTTCGCCGCGATCCATGATCTCCCGGACTCAAGTGAGGCTCCACGACTCGAACGATCCATGCTAGCTTGTGGTATTCCTTTTCTCCGATGATCTACGTCGAAGTTGCAATAACTCAAGCTCTCTCATTCTAATGAGGTGAACACCCTAATCAAATGGGCTAGATTAGATGAGGATGATGGAGTAGTATTTATGGTATCTTTTTATACCAAAATCTCACATGAAAATATCACAAAAGAAAAATCAAGTAAGCTTTCTCAAAGCTCAAGAGAGAAGAAGATGATGAATAATCAGATAATCCTTTTGTGATGAATAATAATAAGAGTATATCAAAAATAATGCAACCATGGTTAATGATGACATGGATAACCCCTGTAGAGAGTTAACTAAGGCTAGGGTTTGGTTGGGTTAAGAAATGAGTCATAAGAAAATATCTATCATAATATCTTCTTCATGACAAAAGGAATGCTTCTAGAAGGTGCAAGAAGAAGCTAACCCTAATCAAACCCAAATCTCTTTTTATCATCACTAAACATGTTTCATTATTAATCATATCATGTTACTATAATATATATCACATATACATATTATATTTATAACAAAAGAAAACAATACAATTAATATATATGCATATATATCAATGTATTATCCGGTGAGAAAATGAAATAATAAAGCGAGCCAATATTAGATAATATAATACAATATATCATATATATTATTATACATTAAATCATTGAATCAACACTTGATCCGACAATCCGGCTATATCGAATATAACCGACAAATATATCATGTAATGATTCATCGAATCAACACTTGATCCGATGATCCGGTTCATATCTAAATATCGCGAGAATATAATACGGTATCTCATATCTCATTATCCTCGGTCCTGCACATATCACATATGTGCCTCTACTCCATTTTGCCTGAGCCAAGAAACCTCTGTGTAGGACTCTAAAGAATCGTCAATGCGCCGGTAGCAGGTGATAATCATATCAAACACCCACAAGCTGCAATCGGTCAGGAAACGTAACAGCCATCCAGGTATTGAGCGATCAGAAGATCAACAAGCTATCCTGTACGTTCTCCTGTGAATCCAATCAGTAACACTCCCGTACAGTCCGGTCTGTTCGTCTGATATGTCGCATATCAAGTCTAGGGGTGGTATACGTCAGACCCCAGTAACCAATAAGCCGTGTCGATGTGAGGCTCATAACAGGTCGAGAAACTACTGGTAACACTTACCAGTAAATCTCTATATCAGCCCTGGCAAAGGACTTCCAGTTATAGCCAATTGAACACAGCACAACATCAACTCCCTATACCGGGAGAGACGAATCCCCTCCTATTGCTCATTGCCTCTATGTGATTCGGGACTGTACCCAAAAGCCACCATTTTGCATGCCCTCTTGGACGTGGTAAGGTGGAAATCAAAGCACAGTGGGAATCACACAAGACTCTATGACGATCTCGGGTCTACAGACTACTCTATAACAGTGTCACCGGAGAACTGCCATCTGACGTGTGGTATATCACCATCTGGGAGTTCTCGGTGAGTCCGTCCAGTGTACCCAGTCTCCACTTAGCACCCGTACACCATCTCTGATGTCAAACATCGATGGATATGGGATCATCCATCGCCCATCATATGGGTCAAGATACGTATACGCTAGTCTACTCTGGTGTATCGATGCCCTGTCTCGATATACCATCGACTAGGAACAGTTATAGGATGTACTCATCGATTACCATGGCCCCACTAGTATGATCTCATCATAGTCCCAGTAGTCGAGTACAGATCCTAAGGGCTTTATCAACAAGTGAGAGTAAGACAGTAAACCAGTACAAGTCAACATGTTAAGATAAAGTGAAACCAAATAGCATACCATCATGACGAGCAAGAAATCCCTCTCTATATATATCCAAGCATCCATTATAATATAAATCATATGTACAACAATGGCCTCTAGGGCATATACATAACTAACAATCTCCCACTTGCACTAAGGCCAGCTGCTATAGTATCCCATGCCTAGCAACCCGAATAATCTCTCAAACTGTATCTGGGGAATGGCCTTCGTGAATGGATCCGCAGTGTTGTCCTTCGTATCTACTCTCCTGACCTCGATCTCCCGGTGATCAACTATCTCCCTGATCAGGTGATACCGCCTCAGAATATGTCTGGACTTTTGATGGGACCTGGGTTCCTTGGCCAACGCCACAGCTCCATTGTTATCGCATTACAGAGGTATTGGATGTTCAATGGATGGAACCACACCAAGTTCACTAATGAACTTCTTTATCCAGACAGCCTCCTTGGCAGCATCGTTGGCAGCGATGTATTCAGCCTCCATCGTCGAGTCTGCAACGGTATACTGTTTGGAACTCTTCCAACATACCGCCCCTCCATTGAGGGTAAAGACAAATCCCGAGTGCGACTTAGAGTCGTCCTTATCACTTTGGAAGCTCGAATCGGTAAAGGACTCCACCTGGAGTTCTCCGTTACCATACACCAAGAACATCTCCTTAGTCCTTCGTAAGTACTTGAGAATGTTCTTCATAGCTGTCCAGTGATTCTCTCCAGGATCTGCTTGATACAGACTCACTACACTTAGTGAGTATGGTACATCGGGTCTGGTACATAGCATCGCATACATGATAGAGCCTACTGCCGAAGCATAAGGTATCCCTTGCATGCGACCTCTCTCCAAATCAGTCTTGGGAGACATCTTTTTGGAGAGAGTGAGTCCAGAGATCGTGGGTTAGTTCACATGCTTGGATTCTTCCATACTAAACCTCTTTAGTATGGTGTCATTGTACCTGGATTGGGACAATCCCAGTATCCGTTTAGATCTATCTCTATAGATCATGATTCCCAATATGCAGGAGGCATCACCTAGATCTTTCATTGAGAATCTTTGTGATAAGAAGAGCTTGACTGATTGCGGCATAGGAATATCATTTCCTATCAAGAGTATGTTATCCACGTACAATACGAGGAAGACAACCTTACTCTCTGCTATCTTCTTATAGATACAAGGTTCATCTATATTTTTGATGAAGTCAAACTCTTTGACTACAACATCAAAACAGATGTTCCAACTCCGCGATGCTTGCTTTAATCCATAAATGGATTTAAGCAGCTTGCACACCATTCCGCTGCTCCCACTATTTACGAAACCGTCTGGCTGAGTCATGTACATGCACTCTTCTAAATCACCATTTAGAAAGGCGGTCTTAACATCCATTTGCCAGATTTCGTAGTCATGGTATGAAGCAATGCCAAGTAAGATCCGGATGGACTTAAGCATAGCCACTGGAGAAAAGGTTTGGTCATAATCCACTGCTGGTCGTTGAAGAAAACTCTTTGCTACAAGTCTAGCTTTGAAAGTCTCAACTTTTCCATCTATACCAAATTTCTTTTTAAAGATCCACTTGGTCCTAATGGGTTTTACCCCTTCAGGAGCATTTTCCAAAGTCCATACTTTGTTGGTGTGCATGGATTCCATCTCAGATCGCATTGCATCCAGCCATTTCACAGAGTCACCACTCGTGATGGCCTGGTTGAAACTTGTTGGGTCATCATCTTCCAGGATGCAATCCTCGCTCCCACCATCAATGAGAAAACCGTAGTATCTCTCAGGTGGACGAGAACCCTACTAGATCGGCGGAGAGGCTGGGGTTCGTCGGGTACTACTGAATCTTCTTGTTCCAACAAATCATCAGTTGTAGTTTGTGGTGCTAGAACCTCTTCCAACTCTTACTCTTTGCCACTAATTTCTTTTGCAAGAAATTCCTTTTCTAAAAAGGTGGCATATTGAGAAATAAACACTTTTTGTTCCTCGGCATGGTAGAAAATATATCCTTGAGAATTCTTTGGATATCCCACAAACTTGCAAAGAACTGATCGTGCCTCGAGTTTGTATGGATTTTGCCTTTTGACATAGGCCGGACAACACCATATCTTAAATCTTTTAAAATATGGTCTCATTCCCCTCCATATCTTATATGGGGTTGAAGGCACAGATTTAGATGGAACTTGATTCAATAGGTATGCCGCTGTCTCAAGCGCATAACCCCAGAAGGAAATAGGTAACTTAGCTGTACTCATCATAGAGCGTACCATATCTAATAGGGCGTGATTCCTCCGCTCCGACACACCGTTGTGTTGTGGTGTATAAGGAGGAGTAAGCTGAGAGAGAATCCCATTCTCTTTTAGATAATCTAGGAACTCATTGCTTAAGTATTCTCCTCCTCGATCAGATCGAAGGATCTTAATACTTTTGCACGTTTGGTTCTCTACTTCCAGCTTATATTCTCTGAATTTCTCAAAAGCTTCAGACTTGTGTTTCATTAGGAACACATGTCCGTATCTAGAGAGATCGTCAGTGAATGTAATGAAGTAGGAAGAACCATTCCTGGCATGCGTAGACATGGGACCGCATACATCACTATGTACCAGTCCTAAGAGTTCCGTAACTCTTTCTCCGTGTCCACTAAAGGGAGCTTTGGTCATTTTTCCTTTGAGACATGAATGGCAAGTATCATAAGATGATAATTCGAACGGATTCAAATATCCATCCTTATGTAACATAGCCAGTCATGTCGCATTGATATGACCAAGTCTACAATGCCACAAGTAGGATTCGTTCATTTCTGAACTTTTCCTCTTGTGTGTGTTTTGTATATTGAGGATTGTATTTTGATTGAGAATGAATATGCCATTATGTAACGAGCCTGATGCAATCAACTTTTGATTTAGGAAGATGCTCATAACATTATCCTGTACTACAAAATTATATCCTTATTTACTTAATAAAGAAACTGATATAATGTTGCACATCATGTTCGGTATATAATAGCACTCATTTAGAATCATTGTATTATGATTTGGCAATACTAGGTGATATTCGCCAACTGCTTTGGCTGCAATACTTGCACCATTCCCTACTTGAACGGAATGATCACGTTTTCCCAGTTCTCTACCTTTTCGTAGCCCATGTAACAATTTACATATGTGGGATCCTGATCCGGTATCTAATACCCAGGACGTAGGGTGAACTGAGAAACGGTTCTCAATAACTAACACACCTGAAGAAGATGCATCAACATGCATGTTCTTTTGGGCGGCGTGAGAAATCAGATATTCTCCTGTTTCCTGTGCAGTCTTATAACTCTTATAAGAAAAAACGGGTCCAACGTTCCCCTGCTCAGTATAATAAGCGGTTTCAGTCAATACATCCATATTATTATCTTGATTATGGCCTGACATGGTCGTTACCTGGAGAGAGAGAGAGAAGAAAACACTTTAGCGTATGCTCTTGCAAGATTAGATTGGTTATTATCTTATCTAATCAGGATGTCTCCCACTGTTTTTATCAAATCTTTCTTCAAACCCTAAAAGGTAAGATTAGCCGGGATTAATTACACCCTACAATTTCGTCAATCTTTCAGCCAGATCAGTGTCGGTACTTGAGGGAGGTTCCCCGTGCTTTCGCACGAACCTAATTAAAGTAAACCTCGTTTTCCCAGAGGCGTAACCCCGTTAACACTTTTCTAGACACCTACTTGATCGGCTAATTGTCCTGTGTAAAACTCTCCCAGGAGTAACTTTTACTCGCAGTGGGTATCAGGATCCATCTATCTCATAGAAGGTATGCAATCTCATTGCAAATTTCAACAATTGAAATTCCCGATAATGCTTTTGCCCCTAGCAACTCATGACCTTAACATGGTCAACAAATCTTAAGCGCTAGCCAAGTTCAACCCGTCATTTCCCGATTGAATTAAACCCACTCGTACGACCCTTAACATGTTCAACAAAGTCGTACGACTACCTTAATCCAATCACATCACATGTTTTAGCAGATAAACACTGATTAGCTACCGTACACTACGCCTTAACATGGTCAACAAACGTAGCACGAATACTAAGTGGTACTTTTCTGAAATGACAGAGTGCTACGCAGGTTTTTCAAAAAACCATGAGCGTAATGAACTTGTTTTTAGGCTTCTAGTTTCGCTAAAGAGATCACTCCCGGTGAAGGGATCTCGGCTCTTTCCCCATCGAATAAGGTGCAGGATATATCATATATACCGCTGTGAAAAGCAAGAACTATATAAGCTGTCAAAAACTAAACCGCGAGTTTGTAGCATCTGCCAGTTTCGCTAAAGAGGTCACTCCCGGTGAAGGGATCTCGGCTCTTTCCTCATCGAATAAGGTGCAGGGCATATCATATATACCGCTATGCGAAGAAAAACTGTAGCTGCCCTTTTTATAAAGTTTTGATTCTACAACATCTTTTAGGTTTCTTTTCTTTTTATTAATCTTATTAATAAAAATCTCATCAGCTTATGCTTCCTAAGCATCACAGAAGAAACGAAAGCAGTAATATTTATATATCAGCATATATATATTTAGTATAAGCATTCGTCTCAGGCAGTAATATGATCTCATCACAGAACATTGCGGCAGAAGAACATATATGAAATATTGGATATACTAGGATGTCTGTGTTTTTAATACGAGCCGGTATAAAACACGGATTCCACGGTCGCGACGAATAGCCAAACCCACATCCCAAGACCCCTACGAGAGCGGCAAGTAACACTGCCAATTCTAGGGTTAGGAGACCCGGTCTCGACTCCTCGAGATGGCCTCCCACTGGACCCTAGAACCCGGTTACTTGTGCTCCCCTCCTTGGGTCTACCTAATGCGGAAAAATAAATAATATACAATGGTGACATCAACCTCATCCCGGAAGTGCCCCAATAAAAGAATATTACATACAAATGAATTTTACATGAATGAAAATAAAAACCCTCATCTGTGACCCAATAAATGAAATTTACCAGAATATTACATACAATGGTGACATCAACCTCATCCCGGAAGTACCCCACATTTTAGTCTCATTATCGAAATCAAATGAATTCCTTAGACATCGCATGGAGTAGTATTTATGCTATCGTTTTATACCAAAATCTCACATGAAAACGTCACAAAAGGAAAATCAAGTAAGCTTTCTCAAAGCTCAAGAGAGAAGAAGACGATGAATAATCAGATAATCCTTTTGTGATAAATAATAATAAGAGTATATCAAAAATAATGCAACCATGGTTAATGATGACAAGGATAACCCTTGTAGAGAGTTGACTAAGGCTAGGGTTTGGTTGGGTTAAGAAATGAGTCATAAGAAAATATCTATCATAATATCTTCTTCATGACAAAAGGAATGCTTCTAGAAGGTGCAAGAAGAAGCTAACCCTAATCAAACCCTAATCTCTTTTTATCAACACTAAACATGTTTCATTATTAATCATATCATGTTACTATAATATATATCACATATACATATTACATTTGTAACAAAAGAAAATAATACAATTAATATATATCGCATATATATCAATGTATTATCCGGTGAGAAAATGAAATAATAAAGCGAGCCAATATTAGATAATGTAATACAATATATCATGTATATTATTATACATTAAATCATCGAATCAACATGATCCGACAATCCGGCTATATCGAATATAACCGACTAATATATCATGTACCGATTCATCGAATCAACACCTGAACCGATGATCCGGTTCATATCTAAATATCGCGAGAATATAATACGGTATCTCATATCGCATTATCCTCGGTCCTGCACATATCACATATGTGCCTCTACTCCGTTTTGCCTGAGCCAAGAAACCTCTGTGTAGGACTCTAAAGAATCGTCAATACGCCGGTAGCAGGTGATGATCATATCAAACACTCACAAGCTGCAAGCGGTCAGCTAAACGTAACAGCCACCCAGGTATTGAGCGATCAGAAGATCAACAAGATAGCATGTACGTTCTCCTGTGAATCCAATCAGTAACACTCCCATACATTCCGGTCTGTTCGTCTGATATGTCGCATATCAAGTCTAGGGGTGGTATACGTCAGACCCCAGTAACCGATAAGTCGTGTCGATGTGAGGCACATAACAGGTCGAGAAACTACTGGTAACACTTACCAGTAAATCTCTATATCAGCCCTGGCCAGGGACTTCCAGTTATAGCTAATCGAACACAGCACAACATCAACTCCCTATACCGGGAGAGACGAATCCCCTCCTATCGCTCATTGCCTCCATGTGATTCGGGACTGTGCCCAAAAGCCACCATTTTGCATGCCCTCTTGGACGTGGTAAGGTGGAAATCAAAGCACAGTGGGAATCACACAAGACTCTATGACGATCTCGGGTCTACAGACTACCATGTACCAGTGTCACCGGAGAACTGCCATCTGACGTGTGGTATATCACCATCTGGGAGTTCACGGCGAGTCCGTCCAGTGTACCCAGTCTCCACTGAGCACCCGTACACTATCTCTGATGTCAAACATCGATGGATATGGGATCATCCATCGCCCATCATATGGGTCAAGATGCGTATACGCTAGTCTACTCTGGTGTATCGATGCCCTGTCTCGATATACCCTCGACTAGGAACAGTTATAGGATGTACTCATCGACTACCATGGCCCTACTAATATGATCTCATCATAGTCCCAGTAGTCGAGTACAGATCCTTAGGGCTTTATCAACATGTGAGAGTAAGACAGTAAACCAGTACAAGTCAACATGTTAAGATAAACTGAAACCAAATAGCATACTATCATGACGAGCAAGAAAGTCCTCTATATATATATCCAAGCATCCAGTATAATATACATCATATGTACAACAATGGCCTCTAGGGCATATACATAACTAACACTTATGACCTTGACGTAGGCCAACAAATCATAAGTCACATGTCAAGTTCTACCCGTCATTATCCAGGTTAATTTGAATCCACCCGTACATACCATTGACGTTGGCCAACAAGGTAGTACGACTGTTCTAAACCAACACATCTATCTATGGAATAGAAGAGTAACAAATAGCTACCATACACTATGCCTTGACGTAGGCCAACAAACATAGCATGAATACTACGTGCTACCCGTCTGAAATGACGGAGGACTACGAATGTTTTTTGGCGAAAAACCTTTAACGTAATGAACTTGATATCGCTGAAGGAACCGGATAACTTTTATAAAAATATAGCTGCGAAACATTTTGTAACATTTTAGAAATCGTTTTGTGAATTTTCCCGTTTTAGGTCAAAATTGTCGGTTTTTCCCGTTTTAACCCGATTTCGATCAAAAGTCCGTATAAGCTTGCCGGCACTTTTTTTAGCTAAAATAAAGCTTGTACGCGAACTTTAGGGGTATTTGGGAGGTTTTGGTTCAGATAGAAATTTTCTCAAATAAAATATTATTTTATGCGGTATTTGGTGCACGTAAATCGGGAAATTTCTTCTCTTAAGGATAAATTTATTTTTTGTCACTAGAATATTTTGGAAACTTCTTTTTAAATATATAGATATTTTTTTTGAGTGCAAAAGGTTTTATTTTAAAAAGAAAAGAAAATGTGTAAAGGTGGCAAAGAGCATTTATTAGCATTTATTACTCTTTTTCCTAGCAATTTCTTCACAAAAAATTCACAAAAATACCCCCCCCACCGCCTTGGCCGGCCCTTCCCTTCCCCTTGCTTCCCTCCATTGTTCCCACTCTTTTTCAACTCCACACGCGTTTGTGGAGTTTTGGGAATCTTATCCCAGGATTGTAGGTCCTTTTGAGATCCTTTAAGCGAGTTAGTTCGTTGCCTTTAATTTGGCACTTCCTCCCAGATTATTGAGTTTTCACCCAGCATTCTTTGTGTTGATACTTTGCAATTACCTTCATGAATTTTTTTCACATGATTCGGCATTAGACCATTTTCTTTGACGCGATCTTTTCGCTCACCGGCAGCCATTGGTGTTAATGGCCCGGCAGGTGGAGAAACTTCGGTCAAAGGTCTTGCTATCTGTGGAGAGTTTTCTTGGACGTAGCCGTATAGTGAGATGATCACTCGGGAGGCTGCGAGCGAGAATTAGGAGTTTTGTACTCTTCTTTTTGAAGGTACGCTTAGTGAAAATTTTAAATTCGGGGACGAATTTTTATAAGGGGGGGAGATTGTAACGTTTTGAAAATCGTTACGTGAATTTTCCCGTTTTAGGGCAAAATTGTCGGTTTTTCCCGTTTTAACCCGATTTCGATCAAACGTCCGTATAAGCTTTCCGGCACTTTTTTTAGCTAAAATAAAGCTTGTGCGTGAACTTCAGGGGTATTTGGGAGGTTTTGGTTCAGATAAAAATTTTCCCAAATAAAATATTATTTTATACGGTATTTAGTGCACGTAAATCGAGAAATTTTTTTCTTAAGAATAAATTTATTTTTTGTCACTAGAATATTTTGGAAACTTCTTTTTAAATATCTAGATATTTTTTTGAGTGCAAAAGGATTTATTTTAAAAAGAAAAGAAAATGTGTAAAGGTGGTAAAGTGCATTTATTACTCTTTTTCCTAGCAATTACTTCACAAAAAATTCACAAAAATACCCCCCTCATCCCCTTGGCCGGCCCTTCCCTTCCCCTTGCTTCCCTCCATCATTCCCACTCTTTCTCAACTCATTTTGTATCAAATAAATCTTGAAAAATCCAAATATAATCACAAAAATTCAAATATAATCATTTTCCTTCATTTCCTTTACTAATCCTTCATGGATATTCAATAAAGCTTGGTTTTTGATGCTATGATGTTGGATTAAGATTCATTTTGTGTTCTTGGGAAGGTATAATTCTTACCTTAATCCTTTTATATTTGCTTTAATCTTATTCTAGCTAATTTAGTTAGCTAATTATGTGTTTAGTTTAGTTTTTTAAATTATGATTAATTCATTTATATTTGGTTTAAGAAATTCATGTTAGGGTTAAATTTTGTTAAGTGTTTAGTGTTCATTTGAAGTGTATTATGATATCGAAGAATGACGGTGGGAAAATACGCTCAAACTTGCAAAGTATCAACGCAATAGAATTTTCTAGTTTATCCAGCGTCGCAACCTCCAGCGTTTTAGCACACAACTCCCTGAAAAAACAACATAGGTCGTTGATTACCAGACCAACCGAGTCGGGGAGAGAAGTCCTGAGGGCTAATGGAAGAAGGTGCTCCATGATAACATGGTGGTCATGACTTTTCAGCCCATCGATCTTGCCCTTCACAATTTTTATTTTCTTGCTGAATGATCCTGTGAAGCCTGTGGGGACTTTCAAATCATGCAACACCTGCAGGAATCTTTTCTTCTCCGGTTGTGACATATGATAAGCGGCATTGGGAAGTACAAACTTGCCCGGTTTACCCGCTACCGGTTTAGGGTGCAGTTCACTTCTTATTCCCCACTCTTGTAGATCCATCCGGGCATTCATGTTGTCTTTCGATTTCCCGTCTTTACACAGAAGCAAGTTAAGTATGTGCTCTGATACTCCCTTCTCTATATGCATGACGTCCAGACAATGACGCACTGAATTTGTAGACCAGTACGGAAGCTCGAAGAAAATGCTTAACTTGTTCCAATATTGTGGTTTGACCTGTCTCGTCGGATCCATCCCGAAGGTCACGTTATTGTAACCATCCCATTTAGCAGTCACGTCCTCTCCGGACAATGGGGATGGAGGCCCAAGAAGCTCCTGATGGCCATCAAAGTGAACCGTGTCTAACCTATAGGGGTGGTCTGGAGGCAGAAAACGTCGATGGCCGCAATAACAAACCTTCCTGCTAAAATTCAAAAATTTTGATGTTGTGTGTTCATGGCAATGAGGACATGCTTTGTGACCATGTATGGACCAACCTGAAAGCATTCCATACGCAGGAAAGTCATTAATTGTCCACATTAAAGCCGCACGCAGTATGAAGGTTGTATTTGTGTTTGAATCATATGTCTCTACACCATCAATGAACAAAGTTTTCATCTCCTCAATCAGAGGTCGGAGATAGACGTCGATATTGTTCCCCGGTGAGTTTGGTCCGTCGATAAGAAGAGGCATCATAAAGTATGATTGGTCCATAGCCAACCAAGGCGACAGATTATAAATTATCATTACAACGGGCCATGTACTGTGACTTCCAGCCATATAGTTGAATGGGCAGAAGCCATCGGCAGCCAGTCCGAGCCGGACATTGCGGGGATCGCTACTGAATATTGCGTGCCTCCTATCGAAATCCTTCCATGCCGGTGAATCTCTTGGATGGCTCATTTTTCCATTTTCGCTTGGAGGAGCACGGTGATGCCAAATCATTGCCTCGGCTGTTTTCTTGCACCTAAATAGCCTCTGTAGCCTCTGTGTTATGGGAAAATATCGTGCTATCTTCACAGGTATATCAGGCTTCTTATCAGAATCTTTCGGCTTATACCTGGCCTCTCTGCATGTTGGACACTCTTTCAAATCTGAATTCTCTTTCCGGTACAACACGCAATTTTTAGGACATGCTTGAATCTTCTCGCACTTTAGACCCAAATCAGACATCATTTTCTGGGCTTCATACCAGCTTTCGGGCACATTATTTCCCGGAAGCATAGAATCTTTCAAGAACGAAAGAAGCATTGTGAATGACTTGTTGCTCCATCCATTTAGGCACTTAATTTAGAAAAGTTGGACGAACCATGAGAGGGTGGAATACTTCGCATTCTTATAAATTGGTTTCCTAGCATCATTCATGAAATTTTCATATTTATCCGCACGCGGTCCTTGACCGGAAGGAATGTCATCTTCGGTACGAATAGATTCACCTAGGGCAGCCTCTACCATATCCTCCATTTCTTCTGATGGAAATAAATTTCCGTATCCTGCCGTATTACCGAATTCTTCTTCTTCTCCTGCCGCATTATCGTGTTCTCCTTCTTCTACCGCAGTACTGCATTCTTCTCCTTCCCCGTGATATTTCCAAATTGAATAAAGTCTAGTAAACCCATATTTTACAATATGAAGCTCTGCCAATTCTACCTTCCGCCAGTACTTATTGCCACATCTATCACACGGACAGAGAATCTTCTCTATTATGATCTTATTATGTGCTCGTGCAAATTCAAGGAAAGCAGCAACTCCTGCGACAAACTTAGGTTGCATACGTTGTTTCCAATCCACATACATCCAGTCCTTAACTCTGACGTACTCATGGGCCATGTTAGACTGAATAACATATAAATTGTAGGTTATGCTGACTATATTGAGAAATATAAGAACGGGATAGTTACTGACAAAGAAGAAAATTCATGTATATGCTTTGTGTGTGCGTTTGTCGTTGAAAAGAATAAATTATCGCACGTTATGTTGACCGATAGACGGGGACTAAGTGGCGCTTTTAGTTTCATATATGGGTATCGATGGGAATATGAAGGTTTCATATTATCATATATTGGTTTTAACCCGAACATCTCGAGTCGCTCTCTGATTATGCGTTTGTATGTATGTGTTCCGGCTGTCGGGGGTAGGCTTCTATCCCATTAAGAATGTATAGAGCGAACGCCCATCACTTGTGCTTTCAACCGTTTCGAGTAAATTTCGGCAGCACCTCCCCGCTGTTCTCCGAGTACACTGTAATAGAATAGATAATCATTTCAAAGCTGTGAAACACGTTGAAATGAACATCTAATCTATCTTTGTACACGGAGAACCAGCGGAATGGTACCGACGAAATATCTCGAAACGGATGAAAACACAAGTGAATGAAGGCGTTTGCTTTATACATTCTTAACTTGTCCACACGGGACAAATCTATGGGTTACCATACGATTGAATTTTCTCGTCGCGTAGACTATACGACGGTTGTTAGTATCGAGCTATACTGTCCGATATTTAACAACCTTCGTATAGTTCTAGGTCACGACGAGCATCGCACGTATGTTAACCGATAGACGGGGACTAAGTGGCGCTTTTAGTTTCATATACGGGTATCGATGGGAATATGAAGGTTTCATATCATCATCGAGTATCATATATTGGTTTTAACCCGAACATCTCGAGTCGCTCTCTGATTATGTGTTTGTATGTATGTCTTCCGGCTGTCGGGGGTAGGCTTCTATCCCATTAAGAATGTATAGAGCGAACGCCCATCACTTGTGCTTTCAACCGTTTCGAGTAAATTTCGGCAGCACCACCCCGCTGTTCTCCGAGTACACTGTAATAGAATAGATAATCATTTCAAAGCTGTGAAACAACGTTGAAATGAACATCTAATCTATCTTTGTACACGGAGAACCAGCGGAAAGGTACCGACGAAATATCTCGAAACGGATGAAAACACAAGTGAATGAAGGCGTTTGCTTTATACATTCTTAACTTGTCCAAATGGGACAAATCTATGGGTTACCATACGATTGAATTTTCTCGTCGCGTAGACTATACGACGGTTGTTAGTATCGAGCTATACTGTCCGATATTTAACAACCTTCGTATAGTTCTAAGTCACGACGAGCATCGCACGTATGTTAACCGATAGACGGGGACTAAGTGGCGCTTTTAGTTTCATATACGGGTATCGATGGGAATATGAAGGTTTCATATCATCATCGAGTATCATATATTGGTTTTAACTTGAACATTTAACGTGAATAAGTTTTACGTTTACGTTTCGTTATTAAGAGTTCGAAATTTCATGTTTAGGGTAAATTTTTCTTGCGTTTGTGGTAAAGTTGTACGTTTATGTTGTCATCGAGTATCCTATTGTAATGAACTAGTGTATCCTACTAAATAAATTAGTACACCATAAACCTAAATAACCCAAATTAACCTAATTAACCACAATTAACCATAATTGTTACCCTAACACAAATTATCACTAATTAACCCAATTTACCCAAATTAACCTAATTAACCCTAATCAACCCAAACTTAACCAAATTTACCCAAATTAACCAAATTAAGCCTAATCAACACCCTAACCTTTTCAAATTATCACTAATTAACCCAAATTAACCCTACACTGCAATTAACCCAAATTAACCATAGCCTCTAACCCTAAACATGACCCTAACCCTAACACTAACCCTAACCCTAAATACCATAACCCTAACCCTAACCCTTAACCCTAACCACAACCCGGCCAACACCAATCCCAACCCCAACCGAACCCTAATCCCAACCCCAACCCCAACCGGCCCCAACCAAACCCTTACCCTAACCCCAACCCCAACCCAAATCGAACCCTAACCCTAACCACAACCCGGCCAACACCAATCCCAACCCCAACCGAACCCTAATCCCAACCCCAACCCCAACCGGCCCCAACCAAACCCTTACCCTAACCCCAACCCCAGCCCCAATCGAACCCTAACCCTAACTGACCCGATGCCACCCCTACCCGAACCCAGATCCCTGAACCCTACCCCTAACATCATCAAAAGAGGGAAATAAAAGTATTAAATTAGAAGTAAAAATTGGAAATTTACTCACCGCGGTGGAGGAGACGACGGAGGAGGCCAGTAGTCGACGATGCGATCGGCGACGAGTCAAGCACGGTTGCGACGTGGAAGTCGACGAGTCAAGCACGGTTGCGGTGGCGAGGTCAGGATGAGGACGTCGATGGCCGACGAGATAGGGATCGAGACGCGGGAAGAATAAGAGAGAAGAAAAATTTGGGAACGGTGAGGGATTTTCTGTGCCTTTTTTTTTATTATTAACCCGTTTACATGCCCCTACGGACTTAGCCGTAGGTTCTTTGTTTGCGCCACCGTAGGGCCAAACAACAAATTATGATTAAATATTTTTAAATTAAAATATAGAAAACCGTAGGGACAACAGTGGGCACCTACGGATTAATCCGTAGGGGCAATAAAAAGTTGCCCCTACGGATTCCTTTATCCGTAGGGGCAACCCCTATTTGTAGTAGTGCTAGTAGGAAATGTTAATTTTTGCTAATGAACACTTTGTTTAATTATACAATTAGCTTACTAGGTTTTTTGCTAAAACATAATTACCGAGTGTTAAAAATATAGGAATGGTTTAGATAGATTAGTTAAGCTATTTTAAGGTGTTTGTAATCACTAGATATGCATTAGCTAGAAACTAGTGCGAAATATTGCGATAGGTTGCTTACTAGATTTCGGGGTTTTTCCGACATGGGTTCGATTGGTCGTTGCGAGGTTATATCTATTGTATTCCTCGTAATTTTTGTGTTGTGTTGCGTGATAGGGACGATCGGGGTCTAGACTTAGTGTTTTGTAGTTTAGCGACCCCAATTAGGGTTTTTGGCCGATGTCGTGCGCGATAGATGCGCTAAGCACGCAGTGTAATTTTCCGGACATTTTCATCGCGTTTCGTTGTCTTTTCGTCATTTTAGGATTTTTGCTTATGTGATGTGTTTGTAAAATTTTAGGTTCGCAAGCGGGGACTTCGGACGCTACGACAAGGGCAAACAGGTGGTAGGCTTCACTTAGCCAGGAGCGTTGGTGAGTAGATTTAACATCTACAGGGGAATCGCCCGCATGGCGTTATTCGTCTGGGCTAGAGATGTTATTTCTCTTGCATATTCTATGTCATATTTAGAATTTGCACATTTAACCTATTATTTAGATATTGTTGTGCTTGGACTAGTATCCTTAGTACACTGCACATATTATTGACGATTCATGTTGCACGAGCACTGATTGTATGCTACACACACCGTCAATAATTGCCATGTCACGCACAACCCACTTATAGATATTATATTGCTTGGTTAGGGACATTGAGACTTTGATTCATATTTCTTTACGCATTGACTTATAGCATACCTGTATACCTACATGCTTACACATATGCTCTGACATACTTACATGCTAGTTACCTGTATACCTATAGAGTATTGTACCATTAGTGATAGGTACATGCACATTTTATGACATAGCTACAGGTATACCTTGCCCACCTATTTCACTTATACCCAGGGGGTATACTACATCATTACTTATATATAGATACATATATCTTGCTATACCTTTATGTTTTCACATACATCTGGTTATAGCTACATGTTTACCTTTACCTAATGTTATTTTAGAATTGGAGAAAATTAGGAACCGCGTGATATTTATATTAACTTGTTGCAGTTAATTAGCGGCTTTTCCTTTATATGCTTACATTTCCTTTTATGTTGCATATATTATATTCATGGATTTTCGCATTGAGATATGGATTTTTTATGATATTTTCTAGATTTGGGGACCGTGGGAGTTCATGAAATTATGCATTATTTGAAAAACCCGGTTTTCCTTGATATGATATTTCAGCAGCCACCATGAGATTTATCGGTTCGGATATATATATACCCAACGCGAGGAACGGAGGGGTCCGTGTGTGGGTACATGGTGGGGCCCGGAGGTACCCCGGGGCAAGAATCTCAGTGAGGAGATGAGTTATTGGGGGAACCATACTTTCCGGTGACATTACCAATGACTCGGCGGTAATCATGGGGATACCGTTGGGAGTCATGTACGTATAGATACGTAGAAAGATGAGGGTCAGAGCTAGGCACTCGTGCTTTTCGGATAGCGTGTGATACGTACCTATCAGGGGGCCAGTCGTGGTTACAGCACCTGATAGACCAGCATTTCTGTGTCGATGCTTGACACATTGGTTTCATGATATTTCTTTTTTACTCATTTATATATATAACAGGGGTTTAGGCCGCTGTTATATACGCCCTTACACCAATATTAGTGGAATGGGACGCTAATATATGTGTATTGACATTAAATTATATACATCATCATATTTATTCATGCAAATATATTTAGGATGTTAGATTTTTACTTGATAATTTGATTTGGGATATAGGTGATTCATTTGATATTGGATACATGATATTTATGAGATTGCTGATTTGTACATTCAGGATATATGAGATTTATTCGATATTGTACATTCGGGATTTATGTGATTTATATGATATGAGAGCCAATTTGGAGGCTGATTTGAGAAATTGGGATTTGGATTTGTCTTGATAGATTGTGATCCTGCCACGATGTCAGGATTCCGTCGAAATGACATATTTCATTCCATACTTCACATTTATTGTTTATGCACTGCTTCATGTATTAGTAGTACCTGTTAGAGTACCTTTCATGACTGTTGCATTTACATACCTTTATTTATATGCATTGCTTCTTGTATTAGTTGTACCTGCTAGTGTTCCTTTTATGATTATTGCATTCATATGACTTTTTATTGCTATTAATTGCACATGTTAGATTCACGCTGTACGTGCATACTCGCGATTACCTGCATATGTTATTTACTATTCACGAGTTGGAAACTCACCCCCGTTGTGCCACAGTGTTTGCAGGTGTTCCTCAGGATAGTCAGAGGCAGGCTATTATCACACATCTTATCATCTTTTGCTACGGATACCGCATCAGCTCACAGTGTGCAGTTTGCTTAGGTGGGTTTGTGGTTATTCGTTGTATTGTATATTCGTTGTATCCCTGTACTCTCCATCTTCTATTTTCAAATTTACTTAGAGACTTGGTGAGGACGATGTTGTATATTATGTTGTGACTTGTTGTCTTTTATACAGTTTCCTTTCTATCGTCTTCTATTTCTTCGCTACGGCGTCGTATATTTGTTATGGTGGTTGTTTTCCGCCTTTGGCCGTGGATTTGTTCCCGTTGGGGATGCTTTAATTTATATTTATATTGTACCCATTTTTGGTGTTGGTTTTTATAAAGGAAGTGCTGCCGAAATTTAATGGAAATAAAGTTGGACTTTTAAAGAATTTGGGTTGTGATTTCAAAGACTTTTAAACAATGTTTCTTATCTTTTCTGGTATTTTAATGGTTTAGATTTCTGGGTTTTGGCTTTCTTTTACTGCGTTACGCCTGTAGATGTTGCGTATTATTAGGGCCGTCACGTGCCAATTTCGGGTCGTGACACCTTTGCTAAAGAGGTCACTCCCGGTGAGGGGATCTCGGTTCTTTCCTCGTCGAATGAGGTGCAGGATATTCCAAACTGAATACCACGATGCAAAGAAAAAATAATCGACTATACTAAATTTATTACGTTGACGCAAACTTTTACTCAAGGGGTCACTCCCGATGAAGGGATCTCGGCCCTTGCCTCGTAGAATGAGGTGCTGGATATTCATAACCGAATACCACTGTGCAAAGCAAAAGCGTACGTCTGTAATGTCAGTTTTGAAAATTGGTTCCAACAACATCAAATATAGGTTTGTTTTATCCTTGCGTTGATAAGAATCAATGCAGTCCCATCAATTAATCACACCAGAAAAGAACGAAAATAAAATGTACGTATATGCCATCCGCATTCGCCACTAGGTCCCGTCATCACCCGTTAGGTTACTTAACTAACGACAGAGCGGGGACTGGGCTAGCGCGGGTGCAAAACATATACAACATCTACTAGTATATATATATATATATATATATATATATATATATATATATATATATATATATATATATATATATATAACAATCGTCCCAGCATTGATAAATGCAACATCACAGAAAAGTAATAAGCATCACGGAACAATACAAATAATCTGGGAGCCCCGGGTTTCCTTTGAGCCACAACTGAAAACCCGACGTTCCCCTGGTCGTGTGGATAGCCTGTGCAATGAACTCCTAGACCTCTACGAGCGTGTCAAGTTACCCGCCAAAACCTGAAGCGAGGCAGCCCCCTTCAGCAATGTCACGACCCGAAATTGGCACGTGACGGCCCTAATACTACGCAACGCCTAAAGACGTAACGCAGTAAAAGAAAGCCAAAACCCAGAAATATAAACCATAAAAAGAAGATAAGAAAAGATAATAGCAGTTTTGAAACATTTGAAATCGCAACCCAAATTCTTTAAAAGTCCCACTTTCTAAATTTAAAATTTTGGCAACACCCCTTTTTTTTTGTAAAAACTGGCCCAAAGGCGGAAAACAATCCACATCACAAATATACGACGTCGTAGCGAAGAAATAAAGACAATAGAGATAAAGCTGTATAAAAGACAATAAATCCACATATAATATACAATATCGTCCTCACCAAGTCTCTAAGTCAACAACATAATAGTAGATGGAGAGTACAAGATACAACGAATGTACAATATGAAATACAGATAACCACCAAAACCCACCTAAGAAAAATAGTATACTGTGAGCCGATGCGGTATCTGAAGCAAAAGATGATAGATGAATAGCCTGCCTCAATTACTCTGGGGAACACCCTGCAACACCTGTGGCACAACGGGGGTGAGTTGCCAACTCGTGAATAGTAAATAACATATGTAGGTAATCGCAGGTATGTACGTACAACATGAAATCTAAGATATGCGATTACAGTAATAACATGTCATGTGAATGCAGAATAATGGAAAGTACACTAGCAGGTACAATCAATATGTGAAGGAATAGTAACATGACAGTAGTATGCAATATCCATGCAAAAGGGATATGAGAATGTAAATATGCAGTAATCATGAAGGGTACACTAACAGGTACTCCTAATACATGGAACAGTGCATATGTGAAAAGGTATGAGGTATGGAGTGAAATATGTCATTCCACGGAATCCTGACATCGTAGTAGGATCACAATCCATCAAGATACTCAAATCCCAATTCCTCAAATCAGCCCCCAAGTTGGACTCTCACATCATATAAGTCTCACATCTCCTCAATGTACAATATCGAGTAATCTCCTATATCCCGAATGTACAAATCAGTAATCCCATATGTATGTCCAATATCCAATCTCAATGAATTACCTAATATCCCAAATCAAAACTCAAGTAGAATTCTAATATCCTAAAGGTATATATTTGCAGAAATAAATATGATGAGGGTCAATACACATATATTAGCATCCCACTCCACTAATATTGGTGTAAGGGTATATATAACAACGGCTAAATCCCCTGTTATATATACAAAGGTGTTAAAAGAAATATCATGAAAACAATGTGCCAAACATCGTCATAGAATCCTGATCTGTCAGATGCCGTCCCCAAGACTAACATCTTGATAGGTACGTATCATACGCTATCCCGAAAGCACGAGTGCCTAGCTCTGACCCTCACCTTTCGACGTATGCATACGTGCATGACTCCCAACGGTATCTCCGTGATCCCCGCCGAGTCATTGGTACTGTCACTGGTAGGTACTTGCCCGCCTCCAGGCTCAATCGGCGAAGTCCATCGATCATCTTGCCGAGGGAAACCATACCGGGCCCCACCATATACCCTCATACGGCAACCACACCTCGTTTGGAGTATATAATCAGAACCGATAAATCTCATGGTGGCTGCGCAAATATCAAATCAAGGAAACCGGGTTTTTCAATGTATGCATAATTTCATGAACTCCCGCGGTTCCCAAATCCAGAAAACATCATGTAAAATCCAAATAAACAATGCGCAAATCCAGGAATAAATATATGCGATATATCTGAAATGCGAGCATATAAAGGTAAATATGTAGCTGAAACCAGATGTATGCAAAATCAATAAGGTACAGCTGAGTATAGGTGTCTACCTATAGGTAAATGATGTCGTATACCCCCTGGGTATAAGTAAAATATGTAGGATACCTCCTGGGTATAAGTTAAATATGAGCAAGGTATACCCGTAGCTGTATCGTAAGGTGTATATGTATCTATCACTAATGGTATGATATACTATAGGTATACCGACAAGCTAGATGTCATGTGTAATAAGCAATATAGTATCTATAAGGGGTTGGTGTGTGACATGGCAATTATTGACGGTGTGTGTGTAGCATACAATCCGTGCTCGTGCAGCATGAACCGTCAATAATATGTGCAGTGTCCTATGGCTGCTAGTCACAGTACAACTATATCTAAGAAATAAGGTAAAGGCGCAATTCTAGCAATGACGTAGAATATGCGAAAAGTATTAGAATCCTAGCCCAGACGCATAACGCCATGCGGGCGATTCCTCTGTAGATGTTAAATCTACTCACCTACGCTCCATGCTAGGTGAATCCTACCACCTGTCTCCCTCTGTAGCCGTGTCCGTAGTCCCCGCCTGTAAACCTGAAAATGAGACAAGGAATACTTATATAAGCCAAATATTCCGCAAAACGCGATATCGAACCCAACGAGAAACTCGCGTCGCGAACTAAACGCGTGTGTGCACGATACGTTAAAACGGTGTATACGCCTCTAAAACTACCACGACACGTTGGATCGCAGAACCCACTCACGTATCGCGCGTATCGCGCAAACAAAACAGACATGAAAAACGGTATTCGATCCCAGATTTTCCTACAGGTCAAATCTTACAAAACTGTACATGCCAAAACACTAGGAAACACAGCAGAGAACCCTAGCCAAGACCCCAACACCCCAGACCCCAACTTGGACGCAATTTGTGGCCAAACCAATTAAATCTGCGGCCAGAAACTAGAATGGGGGGCTCGTGTTCTTGTGGTGTGTTCTAGACCTAGTGTGCATGCCCCGTTTTCCTCAATTTTGTCCTTAAGGCCCCGGGTCAATAGCAGATTACAGATTGCCAAAATATCGCTTTAAAAACACCAATTGCGATAAAAAGGAAACCCTATGGTATTTTAGTGTAATCTGGGTCAATTCTCAGTTAAAGTAACCCTAACAACACTAAAATAGGCTAGGTTAACTAACACAATCTCCACTTAATCAACATTCCACACAAATCACCTTAATTAGCACTAAACTCACTATTTATCACTAAACGAAGCTAAACCACACACAACTTAAGCAAACCATGAAATGGGGTTCAAGAAATATACCCTAATGAACCCTAGAAGGCAGGTGAAGAAGTGTATGGAGGAGGATGAGCTTCTGCAAGTGCTAGGGTTGCTGCTGCTACAGCTGCTGATGTTGCTTGCTGATGCTGCTGTCTGCTGCTGCTGCTGATGGCTGCTGCTTCTGCTGATGCTGCTGTCTGCTGCTCCTCCTCTGCAGCAGGTGAGTGTGTGTGTGTGTGTGTGTGTGTGTGTGTGTGTTTGTGAGAGAGAAATGAGATAGAAGTGAGAGTGAGAGCAACAACACAACCCCCCTTCTCTTTCTCTTTCATCATTAAATGGGCAGGGCTTGGGCCATGTAGCCCCATGCCCATCTCTTTCTCACAAGGTCAACATATCAAACTAATTCAAAACCCTTTTTATTTTCATTTTATTTTAAAAACAACCATACACTATTAAACCCAAAACTCTTAAACAATTAATAAAACTAGCTTAAAGGAAAATGGTTAGCTAATCATGATCGCTAATCATGTTTAACCCCAAATTACAACCCTAGTTATCATGCACAAGTGTGTGCAAGCATAGGAAAAAATCTAATAAAATATTCATTAAATATAGTAAAATAATTAGAAACCAATTTGGTAAGCTTTTTATTAAAAACCATACCTTAAAATATAATTAGCCACAAAACACATTCTAAGGTGTTACAAGCAAAGTGAATGGACCACCTAGCACTTCACGGAATCCAGTAACTTGAGCACCCCTCCTTGGGTCAACCTATACCCCTTACGAATGCGGCGAATAGCCTGCCAATTCTAGAGTAAGGTCCCCTCCGTCTCAATGCCATGAGATGCGGATCTATTGCCCTCTAGATCCCGGCTATCCGTGCACTCCACTGCGGGGTAATCCTAGTATAGAAAAGAAAATAATATACAAGGGTGACATCGACCTCATCCCGGTCGTGCCCCAAAAGAATAATATACAAACAGGCAGTGACGGCAGTCCACATGTCGGACGCTCGCCCCGCAATATCAAATGTACAAATAAATCCAAACTGCACTACCATTGCACGCAAGCTATCCACCACGACAATCCGCAACAACACAGCACAACAAAGAACATCAACGTGAATGTCACGTTCGCAAACCCATCTAAAAGGACTATAGAGATTAGACAAGATTTACCGATCAAATGACATTCACGGTCACAGATAGAAATGTAAAGTGCTGAAAACACACAATTAAAATTTCGAACGACTAAACTTTCCCAAAATGGCCCCAAGTGCTAAACCAGTACTCAAATGAATCTGGGCCAAAACTATATATCACAAAAATCAATTTTCCACCAACTAGAACTCCAGAAAAAATTTTGGTCACTGTAGCCCAAAAAAGGCCGCGGAAGTGCCGCCAAATACGACATTTCACGGCGGTTCCACGTTGTAATTTTGGAGTTAGGTCACCAAATTTTTTCTGTAGCTTTAGTTTCGCCTGCACGGATTTTTAAGCTATACAGAAACATTTTTGGAGCACTTTCAGAAATCGACAGAAAATAGGCAAATTTGAAAATTGATTTGGAAATTTTAAATCGATCGAGATTTTAAGCATGTGCAAACTAGCTAGTAGGGTTTAATGGGTGGCTCTGATACCATGTTGGGTTATGGGAGCGCCCCGGCCATCGAACCGTGGCCAAATGCGAAACAAATTTTTTCTAAAACCCGGCGCTACCATTACCCGATTAGCAAGATCGAAACAATTAACCCTAAAACTAGCAAGCAAAGAAAAAGATAGGAATGGTTATACTTAATGAACCAAGTCCTTCGGGTCTTCAACCAACTCCAAGATCCTAGTGATGTTGCGGATCGACTTTGGTCGCCGGTCTTCCTCCATCTCCGATGATCCACCCGAGGGATGTAATTCTGGCTCTAGCTCTACGCCAAGATGCTAGTGGAGCAAGTAGGGTCTCTAGGATGCTACCCTAGAGAGCCTAGGGTGTAGTGAGTGTATTTAAAGTGTTTACTATCTGATATCATGAAGGTGGAAGCAAAATGTAAAATCTAGAGGAGGATGAAGCTAATGGTGAGGGAGGAGCTCAAGCTCAAGAGAAGAAAACCTAGCATGTTTCATAAAAAATGAAGACCAAGGAGAGAGAAAATATAGCATCCTTGGTTTTGTAAAAACCAATTTTCCATTTTAATAATCCTACCATGCTTGAATAGTGCACCCAAATGAATTAACAATTCATTTGTGAGCACTATTCCAAGCATGGTTCTCACCATTCATCTTCATGCCATTTTCCACTTCATTATCCAATTTTTAATAAAAATGGTCAAATCCTAAATGAGGTGGCACTTTCTAGAATGTTATCCGGTAAAAAATCCGGATTACATTCAACTGTATATACATACCTGTATCCGTACCGAAATACGAATATCAAAAGAGATAGAATAACACAAAGAATATAATTCTAGAATATACGTATCGAAATACATATATGTAAATTATTAAATCAATACGTTATTTAATAATCCGGCTCAAAACCCGAGCCGTCTAGTATTATCAACTGCCCGATCAAAAGTCCGAGTACTAAGTACATCAATCGATCAGAACCCTGCACGTATCCAATACGGCCACTACATCATTTCGCCAGAACCAGGGAAACCCTCTGTGTGGGACTCTAAAGACTCTTCAATATGCTGGCAGTGTGTTTAACCACAAGCACGTCTGTGGCACTAGCTGTACGTAACAGCTACCCAAGTATTGAGCGATAGGAAGGCCGACGAGCAAACTCATCCAAACCCCTACTGAGCCTGTCAGTGACAATATCCGTACAGTCTGGTCTGTTCGTCTATGAGTATCGCATATCGAGTCTATGGGGTGGTTAAAGTCAGACCCCTAACAACGCGATAATTCGTGTCGGTATGAAACCCATCACTACCTGAGAAACTATCGATCTTGGATCGATAATTCTCACATACCCCGGCCGAGAATTTCTAGTGATGGCCACCCGTGCACTGCGCGACATCAACCCCCAATACCAGGAGAGACGAATTCCCGACGATCCGCTCACTGCCTGCATGTGGCTCGGGACTGTACCCAACTAAAACCTGTTTGCACGACTCCTTTGAGCCATGGTAGGGTAGTAATCAAAGCACAGTGGGAACTAACACGAGACAAATGACGATCTCAGGTCGACAGACTAACCTGTACACATGTCACCAGCGAACTGCTATCTGACTATAGGTATAATACCAACTAGCATGTTCCCGGAGAGTCCGTCCAGTATACTCATAACCCAATGGGCACCTGTATACTATCTTAGGTGAACAACTGAAACCAATGGCTTGTGACACCGGTCACTGCCCCTCCTCAGGGTCTAGATACGTATACACCAGTCTACACTAGAGTATCGATGCCCAGTCTCGATACTCCCACGATTAGGGACATTTAAGGATGTGCTTATAGACCCCCAGCTCCCACGTATGTGATTGCCATCACAATGCTGGTCGTCAAGCAAGAATCCTATGGGCTTTATCAACATATACATGATGATAAAAAAAAACCAGATAGCATACTATCATCTCGAGTAAGACTGTTTTATCGGTATAGGTCCTCCCTCAAACATCATGATCACCTGTCTGCGACTATGATAATTGCCTTGAGGGCACTATATGCAGGGTTCCTAGGCACACTCAAGGGGTTCCACAAGGAATCTACCATGCCAAATTCAAATTTTTATGTGCCTAACAACTCTTTGCAAGATCGTTAACTAGAGATTAGGCGAAACTATAAGCTAGCAAACAACTTTACTAACAAGTGAAAGGGATTACAACCTTTGTAGATCCGGTCCTCCACTTCTTCAGCTCCATGTTGACGTCCCTCCGCTGCGATCATCGGAATCCCGGACTCTAGCGATTGTTTCGTCGGAGAAATGAGCGGGCTAGGTCGTTGACTTCGGTGCCGAAGATGATCTACGTCGAGGCGACTCAAACTCAAGCTCCATCTTCACTTGGTCATGAACCTTGTGAAGAAAACACCTTATACAACATGGCAAGTGGTAGAGGATGAAGAAATAGGAAGTGGGTTCACTTTGGATTTGGATTTCTCACTTGATTTCAACACTTGGAATTTTCAAGAAGGGTTTTTCTTCTTCATGAAGAAGATGAAGAAGAAGAAAAGAATATCAATCATATTCCAAAAGAAAATTCAAGTGAAGTCTATCATCTAGCAACCATGGGTGAGTTTACTTGTGTAGAGAATAAACTAGGGTTTAGGTTGATGGTTAGGTTAAAGCATAAAACCCAAATTGGTTAGACTTTGCAAAGATGCTTAAAAGCTTCATGAAGCTTCAAGCATAAAAACAAGAGAAGCCACCATTTAGTTTTAGAAAAATAAACAAAATAAATAAAACACTAACCATTAACTTAAACAATGGTGTAAAGCATACACACACCCAAGTTTGCATGTATCACCAAACATGATACAAACTAGTGCACAAAAATATATCACATATACAACTTGTGCACATCAAGTGAGAAAATCAATCTTAAGTGAACAAATACTAGTTAATGTAAAGTAATATATCAAATATATAATTATACATTAAATAATTAAATCGATACTTGATTTAATGATCCGGTCATATCGCATATAACCGACTAATATCAATAGTAACAACTTATCGAATACACACTTGATCCGATAACCCGGCTATATCGCATACAACCGATCAATGTCACAAATCGCGAGAATAGAATACAATATCACATACTGGTATTATTCTCGGTCCCGTACATATCTCATATGCGCTACTATTTCGTTTCGCTTGAGCCAGGAAACCCTTGTGTAGGACTCTAAAGATTCGTCAATACGCCGGCAGTAGGTAATGATCATATCAAACACCCACAAGCCGCAAGCGGTCTGCTAAACGTAACGGACACCCGGGTATTGAGCGATCAGAAGATCAACAAGCAAGCCTGCTCACACTCCTGTGAATCCAACCAGTAACACTTACCGTACAGTCCGGTCTGTTCGTCTGATATGTCGCATATCTCGCCTAGGGGTGGTAAACGTCAGACCCCAATAACTCGATAAGTCGTGTCGATATGAGGCTCATAACGGGTCGAGAAACTACCGGTAACACTTACCAGTAAATCCCTAAAACAGCCTTGGCCAAGGACTTCCTGTTATAGCCAATCGAGCACAGCGCAACATCAACTCCCTATACCGGGAGAGACGAAACCCCTCCTATCGCTCATTGCCTCCATGTGACTCGGGACTGTACCCAAAAACCACCGTTTTGCACGCCCTCTTAGACATGGTAAGGTGGAAATCAAAGCACAGTGGGAATCACACAAGACTCTATGACGATCTCGGGTCTACAGACTAACCTGTACCAGTGTCACCAGAGAACTGCCATCTGACGTAAGGTATAATACCATCTGGGAGTTCTTGGCGAGTCCGTCCAGTGTACCCAGTCTCCACTGAGCACCCGTATATCATCTCTGATGTCAAACACCAATGGATATGGGATCATCCATCGCCCATCTATATGGGTCGAGAAGCTACACGCTAGTCTACTCTGGTATATCGATGCCCCGTCTCGATACACCCACGACTAGGGACTTTGAAGGATGTACTTATGGACTACCACGCCCCTACTAGTATGATCCGCATCATAGTCCAGGTAGTCATATACACATCCTAAGGGCTTTACCAACATGTAACATAGTGACAATCAGTATACACGTTAAGGTAAAGTGTAACCAGATAGCATACTATCATATCGAGCAAGAAAGTCATCCCTATATATGTCCAAGCATCCACTACAATATACATCCTATGTATATTAATGGCCTCTAGGGCTTATATATAACTAACAATCTCCCACTTGCACTAGGGCCATCTGATAGCAGTTGTTGTAGTATCTTATACTCAACCATCCCATAAAAGTCTCTCTCTGAGAAAAGGCTTTTGTTAGTGGATCCGCCGTGTTGTCCTCTGAGTCTACTATCCTATCCTCGATCCCTTGGAGATCAACCATCTCCATGATCAGGTGATACTGCCTTAAAATATGTCTGGATCACTGATGGGACGGGCTTTCCTTGGCATAAGCCACAACTCCATTGTCACACCATGGGAGGAACAAAGTTCATCTCATGAACTAATATACACCCAGACTGCCTCTTTGGTAGCATCTTTGGTAACGATGTATCTTGCCTTTAATCGTCTATTATGCCACGGTATCTATCTTGGAACTCTTCCAACATACCGTCCCTTTACTTAGGGTAAAGATAATGCTTGTGACTGACATTCAGTCATCCTTATCACTCTGGAACCTATCCCGTGATTCTCCCCAGGATCGATTGATACCATCTCACTACAACTAGTGAGTATTCTAACATCCAATTAGATCTATCTCATAGATCTAAAACCCAGGATTTAGTAGGTATCACTTTGATCCTATATGGAGAATCCTTGTGATAAGCGGAGATTGACCAAGCATAGCATAGGAAACTCCTTCCCTATCAAGAGTATGTCATCCATGTACTCTACTAGGATCACCACCATACTCCCTACTACCTTTTTGTATATACAAGGTTCATCTACCATTTTTTATGATGTCAAACTCTTTGACTAACTCATCAAAACAGATGTTCCAACTCCGCGATGCCAGCTTTATCACATAAAACATCTTGCATACGTTTCCGCTGCTCCCACTGTCTACGAAACCCTCTGACTGTATACATACAGACTTTCTCTTCTAAAACATCATTTAGAAAAGCAGTCATGACACCCAACCGCCAGATATCGTAGTCATGGTATGTAGCCGTGGCAAGTAGGATCTGGATGGACTTAAGCATAGTTACTTAGAAAAGGTTTCATTATAATCCATACCTGGTCAATGATGCAAACCTTTAACAAGTCTAGCTTTGAAAGTCTTAACTTTTCCATGTACACCAAGTAATCTTCTCAAGATATACTTGCTCCTGATGGGGATTTAACTCTTCAGGTAAAGCAACCAAAGTCCATACTTTGTTGGTGTATAAGGATTCCATCTCAGATCGATAAGCATCCAGCCATTCTTACAGAGTCGTACTCCTGATGGCCAGCTCGAAACTAGTTGGGTCATCATCTCATGATGCAATCCTTGCTCCCACTGTCATAGAGAAACCAGAGTATCTCTCAGGTGGGGTGAGGAAACCTACTAGATCGGCGGAGAGGCTGAGGTTCGTTGGTTGTTATTGAATCCTTTGGTTCTACCAAATCATCAGCTGTAGTTTGTATAGCTGGAACTGTTTCCAGTTCTACCTCATGACCAATAATTTCTTCACAAGAAATTCCCTTTCACAAAGGTGGCATGCTGAGAAACAAAACATTTTTGTTCCTTGGTTAGGTAGAAGATATTCCCTTGCTTATGCTTGGGATATCCAACAAACTTCCACAGATCTGAATTTGCCTCGAGCTTTTCCGGATTTTGCTTTTCAGACATAGGCCGGACAACCCCAAATCTTAACAAACTTAAGATATGGGCTCTTCCTTTTCCATATCACATATGAAGTGGTAGGCAACTGAATTGATCGGAACCCTATTCAATAGGTATGAAACATCATAAGTGCATAACTCCCTAAAAGGAAATAGGAAACTCAGTAGTACTCATCATAGAGCACACCATATCTAATAAGGTGTGATTACTCTGCCCCGATACACCGAGGTGCTGTGGTGTATACGGAGGAGTAATGCTGAGAGAGAATCTCATTCTCCTTTAGAAAAGTCCAAGAATTCCGTGCTCAAGTATTCTCCTCCTTGATCACATCAAAGGACATAATACTTATACCCGTTTTTGGTTCTCTACTTCTAAATTATATTCTGTGAATATCTCAAAAGCTTCGGACTTGTGTTTCAACAGGAACATATGTCTGAATCTCGAGAGATCATCAGAGAATTTAATGAAGTACAAAGAACCGGTCTTGGCATTTGTAGACAGGGGACCTTCATACATCATCATGTATCATCCCAAGAGTTCATTAACTCTTTCTCTGTTTCCAATAAACAGAGCTATAGTCATCTTATCTCTGTGACATGACTGGCAAGTTTCACAAGATGTAAATTCAAACTAATTTAAATATGCATCTATATATAACTTCAGCTAGTCGGGTCGCATTGATATGACCTAGTCTACAATACCTCAAGAAGGATTCCTTCATTTCTGAACTCTTCCTCTTGTGTGTGTTCTATATACTAAGAATTGTGGTTTGATTTAGAACGTCAATGCTTTTAGATAACGTTCCAGAACCGATCAACTCTTGATATAGGAAATGTTCAAAACATTATCCAATCAATACAAAATTATATCCTTCTTTATCAAAATAAAGAGACTGATATGATTTTGTATATCAGGTTCGGTATCTAATAACATTTGTTCAGAATCAATGTATTCTGGTAATACAGGGTGACAGTGACCAACAGACTTGGCTGCACCACTTGCACCGTTTTCTGCCTCATGAAACTTATCACCCGTTCTCAGTTCCCTACCTTTCTGTAGCCCTATGTAATAGATTACATATCTGGGATCCTGATCCGGTATTAGATACCCAGGACGTAGAGGATACTGAGAAACAGTTCTGTGTAATGAACACACCCGAAGATGATGCATTGGTATGCACTTTCTTTGTTTGGGTGGCACGGGAATTCTGGTAATCCCCAATTTCCTGTTCTATCTTATAACAATTATAAGTTAGAGCGGGACTAACGTTCCCCAGCTCAGTATAATAAGCGGGTTCGGTCAATATATCCGTTTTATTATCTTGATTAAGGCGTGACATGGTCTCTACCTGGAAAAAGAGAGAAGAAAACACTCTGCGTGTGCTCTTGCAAGATCAGATTGGTTATTATTTTATCTAATCAGGATGGCTCTGTCACGACCCGAAAGAGCACGTGACTGGCCCTTGGACCATATGAAGTCTATAGGACCCCATCTGATCCAAGTAAGCCAAAAGCCCAGCAATCTAAAACCATTTAAAGAGTAAATAAGGAAAACTGTTTTTGAAAAGTAAGGAAATCATGTTTGGAAATCAAAGTTTTTAAATAACTAAGCCGGATATGCATTTTTTTAAAATGTGTAACCTTTCCTGAAAATTTCGGCAGAGTTTCCTTTGTAAAAACTGGCCCCGAACGGGGTACAACAAGAATAATATATATGAAATGATAAAAGGAATCCCCAAGCGGGAGCTAGCTCTTCGTCCATCGACGGTCACAACCACGCAAGCAATAATAATATACAACGCCAAAGGGCGAGGATCAAAACCCAAAAAAAAGAAACTCAAAACAGCCAGAAAACCGTAATACTACTAGCGCGACTCTAAGGTCGAAATAAAACAACACTGTTTTCTAAGTCTGAAACAAAAAACAAGTTTTTGGTTGATGGACAATTCTAGATACAATGAATAATACCAATACAATAGCGGTTCTGATACAAAAGAACCCACCTAACCAAGCAAGTCACCCGATGGAAGCAGTGTGCCCGAAATGCCGCTAAGGAATCTGTACGGCAAAAACCTGCAAGAACTGGGGCACAACGGGGGTGAGTTGCCAACTCGTGAATAGAGATATATCTACCAGCAGAGATCGAATGCATGACCCATCCTAGGTCAATACGATCAGATATAAATAAACCACAATATGAATAAAGCTGAAACATGCTAAACTGGCAATGTAATCTCTATACATGAGTGTAATGCCAAGAGCTTGTGCTAGTGCCTCAGGTAATAGCATGTCAAGAATATGAGGTATGATCAATGTAATCAAATCTGCACACACGTGGATCCCGTCCACTCGTCACCCACTGACAATAACCATCATGCAAGTAAATATCATAACCTGTGCATGGAAATATGAGGATATAATCCACCCGTGTCCCTCACGACACATCAAAATCATGGAACCAGGGTGCCCAGCATCGACACCCGAAAACATCATGAAAACCGTGCCCAGCATCGGCACTTAAATCCTCATATATCGGGCTCCGTCAGTCCGGATCGGCCCGCGGGCTCTGTCTGCGGTATCGGCCCTCGGCCCCGGCAGTATGCCCAAAACATCTATCGACTCTGGTCGGTATCCTCCGAATAACCGCCAGGTCCAACCAATCACCGGTAGGTGCTCGCCCGCCTCCAGGCTCAATCGGCAAAGCTCATCGATCATCTTGCCGAGGGGAACCATACCGGGTCCACCATGTACCCGCAATCGGCTCATCCACTCCTTGATTCGGGTTACACATGTCGCTCTCAGTACCGAGAAAACACATGGTGGACGCAATGAAATATCATATCAAGGGTAACCGGGTTTTTAAAGTAATGATATATTCTCTTTTTAAAACACCCTCGGTTCCCAAATCCAGAAATATCATAGAAACAACATATCTCAATGCGTAAAATCAAGCATGAAGCATGCTACATGTGAAAGAATGTATGTACATCATCATGTCATGCAAGGATCATATACTGAATGCAATAGTACTACAGTGTAGTGACATGGCAATTATCGATGATAAGTGTGTGAGCCGGCAACAAGTGTACGTGGAGCATATGCATCATCGATAATGGTGCTGGTGTCCTAGCAGCATGACTGAATATCACAACAATACAAGCGATGCAATGCAGATAGCAGGAATAATGCGGAAACGAATAATCAACGCAAAACACAGAACCTTCCTCACAAGATATGTCATGTAACCTTGCCTTTTGAAATAAGACGAATCGGGGCTTTTGGTAAAGTAAGGGCTACGGTGTTTTAAGAAAAGATGCATCATTTGAAAATATCCGTATAACCCTTCTGCTTATCTTTAAAATATCCCCGATTCGTTACTTTTGAAATAGGTATGACTCGGTCTAGTCTAATGCCCACTAAGAAATCTGGACCGGAGGGATATGAAACCACCTAATCTGAGTCAATATATAAGTATAGATATGATAGTCGGTGATCTCGCCTCAATAACATATCGTAAGATATCCTCGAATCATGAGGGCGGATCTATCATCAATATCGGCTCGTACGGTAAATCGTCGTATAGCATCCTAATAGCTGGGTAGGGGTCAATGTCACACTATCTCATCACATATCAGGTATCACCATCATCAGATCACACATCTGGGGTACTACTGTAAGTCTAGTACAAATCGATACCATCTATAAAAATATGAATGCGGATAAAGGCCCGCTAAACTATCATATCGCACCTCAAAAGGCGACTGTGTCATACCGCCGATCTCACGGCCTCACATCAAGTAACACCTCAAACCCACGTATCATCACCAAACCCGTATATGAACACATAGTCCCATACCCATGTGTAGATATACGCACCAACATATGAGAGAATGAATGCAAGAATGTGTGTAATTATAAGGGTAAGTATAGGTATGAGTGCAATCGCTACCCTAGGGTTCGCACTATACTACACCCAAAGATCTCAGCATCAAGAATACCATTATTACTATCAATGATCCTAACCACACATAATAATATACGTGTGTATACGTATTCGTATACAACACCACGGACTGCGGGGGTGCTATACGCCATCCACCCGACTTCTCCCCGTAGATATAAATCTACTCACCTTGCTTCTCATGTGTCGGTGCCGATGTCGCCATCTTCATCTTCTTTGCCTCAACATCTCGTAGGGTACCTACAAGTATATCACAACGCTAAAGCACATGAAAATCACATCGGAAACCAAAATAGCACACGTTACCCGCATAGGTAAAAACCTATCGACTCGCATGTAAACACAATCAATATCCACTTGTCGTTGACGTCCAAACGCCATCCGACAGGAATGAATCACCAAATACCAAAATCCATGCTAAATCAAGTCGTAAAACATACACCAACATAGGAAAATCAACCCAGATTTCACCCTAGATGGAATCAGTCAAAACTAGAAGTACCCAGGATCAATACTAGAGGAAATGGGGGCATGCACAGAAAACGAGGCAATTCCTTAAAATACCTTATTTTAGAATTTTCCATAATTTTTCCCCATTTATCTGTATTTAATTATACCAGAATATTAAAATATTCATTAAAATAATATTAAATTATAAAATTTCCCAAAAATCATATTTTATTATTTTGAAGACGTTACAATCTACCCCCCTTAAAGAAATTCGGTCCCCGAATTTAAATTTAAACCCCCAAATACTAAAATATTTCAATACAAATTCCAAGTCATCGGGGCTCCGAAATCATCTATACATAAAACATCATAGCGCAATGCATGCACATGAGTACTGAGCAGATAACTCAAAAGCAACACTCCATCAATCATCCGCAATCATCGGAGTCATGGTAACGACACAATGTCAAATCCAATACAAAATCAATATGATATGGACCAAGACTATACATGTAGACACCCAATCTATACATGTAATTAGCTGATGCAACTGTATGCCAAATCTTTTTAAGTCGCTGTGCGATGCGCGTAACACTGCACAGTGGCGGAGGTTTCTCATAAGAAAATAACTATATATGTGTATATATATCCTTTGTTTAATAAGCACGTTCCACCATTTTGAAAATAATCAGAAGGGTTTCCTTGTTTTTAAAACGTTTTGTGTCATATCGGACACGTAGGTATATACTGAGACTATAGCTCGCTTTTCGGAAATCCCTTCGATAACTATCGATGCATGCAAAATATATCCAGGCACTGTCCACTGACTAATCCTGCTTAGTATGAAAGCAAATATCCCACATCATAAAAATGTACTGCTCCAAAAGGAATAAATTCCAAAAATGCACATAACACCACCCTGTGCGTCTGACGCGCACGGAAATCAAAATCCATATATGCGCTAAACATGTGCACAAAACAACATCTAGGTGCAACGGGTGTGCACGAAGCATCTGTCATAGGCAACATGTGTGCCTGACAGCCAAAACAGGTGCATCTGACATGCACGAAGAATCTCGATTTAGTGCATCTGGTGTGCCCCAAAATCGTATCTCAAAACATGCGCCCAACATGCGCGAAAATCCAAATCGGTGCATCCATCATGCACGAATGAAAATCTAGACCCTGCGCACTCAATATGCACGGAATCACAAAATCCAATAGCAACGTCGAATATGCGTAAGTCTAGTCAAAAGCACGGAATGCAAGAATCCACATCAATATCACAATCAAAATCGACATACCGGAAGGCATCAAATCGAAGTCAGGTGCAATCGTAATGCACAAAATATAAATCCGGTGCAACAAAGGCACGAAATATAAATCTGATGCGATAAACGCAAGAAACATAAAACTGGTGCGACAAATGCACGAAGTATAGAACTGGTGCATCCCATGCACAAATACCAAGCAATAACTCAAATACATAAGCAGCAACACCAAGTGTATCCAGATATGAAGAAAATCATAAACGTGTGCAGCTGCGGGCACAAAACACATATCGATGCACTACAAGCACATATAAGCTATACCGAGTGCAAAATAAAAACACTAAAATTACATGAAACTCTGCTGGAAGCGTAAATCAAATCACCAGCATAAAATAGGGATGAAATCGCAATCAACAGCTCAAGAGTAATAACTATGTACAAGGTATAAATACCCAGTAGGGGCAACCATGGTGCACAAAATCAAATATCATGAAACTCAGTCATCAAGACTAAATCATGCGAATAGATCGCCCAAAATACCGAAATCCAAAGCAACGGATACGTGATAATCAAATCACAAAATCACAAATCATAATTACCGTCGTCGGTATACCCTCCTTCAGGGTCGAGAAGGTACCGGTACATCCGATGCTAGCGGCGCAAGATATCTACTTGCCTCTTGCTCGCGGCTGGCGTCCTCTGCCTCTGGTTCCTGATCCTTCCTGTAGATTACCAACTCGCAATCCATCGACTCATCGGCCCGGTCAGGTGTGCTAACAGGAACGATTCCGTTCTTGCACTTTCCTGGTCATCTCTCGGTCAATCCTCACGACCGCTCGTAAAGCAGCACATCTCTAGCGCCGACCTCGGGTCCTCTGAATGCATATCACACATCCGATCCTGGGTGCAACTCTTATTGCAGCAGTGTACTGGAAGGAATCCTACTCAAGGTCTCTTCTGATCTTGCCTAAGCCAAACTGTAAGGAGGCTGGTACTCTGGCGTAATCTTTTCTCGCTCTCTCGACCTCTGCGTCCTTAGTACAACATCCCCTCGGAAGCTGGTCGCATCTCTGCGCCTCTGTATGCATGTCCGGCCTTTAATCTTAACGGGATGTAGTAACAGCTCGTCTGCCTCTCGCACGAACTTCTTGTCCCGCTTGTCTGTATCATCGACCATTCGACGTCGCGTCTTTATCTGCACACTGCAATATCCTCGGCTACGGTCCATCCGAAGTCTCTAACACGGACTCGAAATCACGAACTCGGTATCTTCATCACTCCATAGAAGATATCTAGCCGAACACGTCCTCAACGTGCATGTCACATCTCTGATGTCAGCGGAGTGGAACGTCATCTCATTGAAATCTCGTGCGAAATCTTTACTCCACCTTGCTCAAATATCGACTGATTCGGACTCATCTCATCGTGGCTACACGAACTGCGCTCCGACGGCTATGCTCACATCTGGAGTCTCCCAAGCAGTGTCCCATCACAATATCCGAAAGATGTCGAACCATCCGATCGACTCGTCAGAACCTCATGATCCCCCAAGAGCTCACATCTCGGGTACAGTTTAGCAGTATCGAGTACATGCCACAGCGTCGGTGGTCCAGCCGTAGAAGGGCAAACCCAAGCCTCACTAATGGCGCCGAGGAACTGCCGCAAACCCTAAGGTTCAAAGGCTTTCACACGGTCATTAAGTCGAGTTAGGGTTTCATTCTTCTAGAGGGTCCATAGAATCACCTGCATGTCTTTCCGTATACTTTAAACTTGGAAAATAGGTTCCTGACATTCGATCGTCTCAATCAACTCTCAACGAATCTGCATGAAGTCGCCTCTAGCTGGAATCAATCCACCTGATGACCTCGCATCGGGGTAAGCGAACTCACCACACGTCCTAGTCATTCATCCTCGGTGACTAACGACTCACCATCATATCTCAAGAATATGCTCATGCTGCAGTAGCTCCAATCATCTGGGCGATATCTCATCATTTGCAGCAACAACTGGCTCATACGCCTGTACGCCGAACAACGCCTCAATCCCCCAGAAAAGCCGATACATAAGCGGTCATCTCAGAATCGGTCTGCTCTAGATCTGAGCAAGACTCTCCACACTGGAGATCTTCAACACAACTGGGCCCGCTCCGGCGCAAAAATCGGACGAATCACCTTCGTCTCTCAAATCGGGTAGACTAGCTATCATCTGTCGCATATCTGCCTGAAAGCTCCGGCAATCTCAGCTCGTAAGCTCCGAAAGCAACATCCTGTCAATCTCAGCAACAGCTGGTCCATCTGTCTGCACGGTAGGCGACATCACAATCTCTGAGGTATGCTGTACATCAACAGTCCTCTCTCAACTGGCAGCTCTAACAATGACCCGATCATCCGGTGCAAGACCAAGCACTTGCCTCCACTAGAGGTCACAATCCACAATACCAACTCGAGAAGTTCTCATGTCACCAGAAAACACAATGGTCGGCCCTCGTACCAAACGAGCTCACACCGGCCGTAACCCTAGCAGCAGCCCAAACTGCGCTCAAACATGGTGACAGGAACCTCAATCGAGTATCAAGAGAGCACACCGGTGGCAAGAAGGGAAACAACAGATCCAGAGTGGATACATGATCATAGGAAGGAACAACATCAATGAAGGTATGATCATGAAACTAATAGAATCGGGGATCTCAAATGGATGTATAATCCTGGATATGAAGAGAATCACTGATCTCGAAAGTATGTACATCCTAAGGTTCCTTAAGCGGAGTGTCGTGTCGTAAGTATGCCGCGGAACATACCAACGGTACGTCACTCTACTTTAGTCACCTATTCCATCAACCAAGGGTCATCCTACACGACGAAAGTTCGGATTTACACCCCCTCGACCAAGTCTAAGTTCCGTAAGGTCAAGCCTAAGTTCCGCATATAAATAACGCCCTAGGCTCCACATAGTCAAACTTAGACTCGAACCAAGGTCAACCTAGCGCTCTGATACCAACTTTGTCACGACCCGAAAGAGCACGTGACTGGCCCTTGGACCATATGAAGTCTATAGGACCCCATCTGATCCAAGTAAGCCAAAAGCCCAGCAATCTAAAACCATTTAAAGAGTAAATAAGGAAAACTGTTTTTGAAAAGTAAGGAAATCATGTTTGGAAATCAAAGTTTTTAAATAACTAAGCCGAATATGCATTTTTTTAAAATGTGTAACCTTTCCTGAAAATTTCGGCAGAGTTTCCTTTGTAAAAACTGGCCCCGAACGGGGTACAACAAGAATAATATATATGAAATGATAAAAGGCATCCCCAAGCGGGAGCTAGCTCTTCGTCCATCGACGGTCACAACCACGCAAGCAATAATAATATACAACGCCAAAGGGCGAGGATCAAAACCCAAAAAAAAGAAACTCAAAACAGCCAGAAAACCGTAATACTACTAGCGCGACTCTAAGGTCGAAATAAAACAACACTGTTTTCTAAGTCTGAAACAAAAAACAAGTTTTTGGTTGATGGACAATTCTAGATACAATGAATAATACCAATACAATAGCGGTTCTGATACAAAAGAACCCACCTAACCAAGCAAGTCACCCGATGGAAGCATTGTGCCCGAAATGCCGCTAAGGAATCTGTACGGCAAAAACCTGCAAGAACTGGGGCACAACGGGGGTGAGTTTCCAACTCGTGAATAGAGATATATCTACAAGCAGAGATCGAATGCATGACCCATCCTAGGTCAATACGATCAGATATAAATAAACCTCAATATGAATAAAGCTGAAACATGCTAAACTGGCAATGTAATCTCTATACATGAGTGTAATGCCAAGAGCTCGTGCTAGTGCCTCAGGTAATAGCATGTCAAGAATATGAGGTATGATCAATGTAATCAAATCTGCACACACGTGGATCCCGTCCACTCGTCACCCACTGACAATAACCATCATGCAAGTAAATATCATAACCTGTGCATGGAAATATGAGGATATAATCCACCCGTGTCCCTCGCGACACATCAAAATCATGGAACCAGGGTGCCCAGCATCGACACCCGAAAACATCATGAAAACCGTGCCCAGCATCGGCACGTAAATCCTCATATATCAGGCTCCGTCAGTCCGGATCGGCCCGCGGGCTCTGTCTGCGGTATCGGCCCTCGGCCCCGGCAGTATGCCCAAAACATCTATCGACTCTGGTCGGTATCCTCCGAATAACCGCCAGGTCCAACCAATCACCGGTAGGTGCTCGCCCGCCTCCAGGCTCAATCGGCAAAGCTCATCGATCATCTTGCCGAGGGGAACCATACCGGGTCCACCATGTACCGGCAATCGGCTCATCCACTCCTCGATTCGGGTTACACATGTCGCTCTCAGCACCGAGAAAACACATGGTGGACGCAATGAAATATCATATCAAGGGTAACCGGGTTTTTAAAGTAATGATATATTCTCTTTTTAAAACACCCTCGGTTCCCAAATCCAGAAATATCATAGAAACAGCATATCTCAATGCGTAAAATCAAGCATGAAGCATGCTACATGTGAAGGAATGTATGTACATCATCATGTCATGCAAGGATCATATACTGAATGCAATAGTACTACAGTGTAGTGACATGGCATTATCGATGATAAGTGTGTGAGCCGGCAACAAGTGTACGTGGAGCATATGCATCATCGATAATGGTGCTGGTGTCCTAGCAGCATGACTGAATATCACAACAATACAAGCGATGCAATGCAGATAGCAGGAATAATGCAGAAACGAATAATCAAAGCAAAACACAGAACCTGCCTCACAAGATATGTCATGTAACCTTGCCTTTTAAAATAAGACGAATCGGGGCTTTTGGTAAAGTAAGGGCTACGGTGTTTTAAGAAAAGATGCATCATTTGAAAATATCCGTATAACCCTTCTCCTTATCTTTAAAATATCCCCGATTCGTTACTTTTGAAATAGATATGACTCGGTCTAGTCTAATGCCCACTAAGAAATCTGGACCGGAGGGATATGAAACCACCTAATCTGAGTCAATATATAAGTATAGATATGATAGTCGGTGATCTCGCCTCAATAACATATCGTAAGATATCCTCGAATCATGAGGGCGGATCTATCATCAATATCGGCTCGTACGGTAAATCGTCGTATAGCATCCTAATAGCTGGGTAGGGGTCAATGTCACACTATCTCATCACATATCAGGTATCACCATCATCAGATCACACATCTGGGGTACTACTGTAAGTCTAGTACAAATCGATACCATCTATAAAAATATGAATGCGGGTAAAGCACATGTCTAAAGGCCCGCTAAACTATCATATCGCACCTCAAAAGGCGACTGTGTCACACCGCCGATCTCACGGCCTCACATCAAGTAACACCTCAAACCCACGTATCATCACCAAACCCGTATATGAACACATAGTCCCATACCCATGTGTAGATATACGCACCAACATATGAGAGAATGAATGCAAGAATGTGTGTAAATATAAGGGTAAGTATAGGTATGAGTGCAATCGCTACCCTAGGGTTCGCACTATACTACACCCAAAGATCTCAGCATCAAGAATACCATTATTACTATCAATGATCCTAACCACACATAATAATATACGTGTGTATACGTATTCGTATACAACACCAAGGACTGCGGGGGTGCTATACGCCATCCACCCGACTTCTCCCCGTAGATATAAATCTACTCACCTTGCTTCTCATGTGTCGGTGCCGATGTCGCCATCTTCATCTTCTTTGCCTCAACATCTCGTAGGGTACCTACAAGTATATCACAACGCTAAAGCACATGAAAATCACATCGGAAACCAAAATAGCACACGCTACCCGCATAGGTAAAAACCTATCGACTCGCATGTAAACACAATCAATATCCACTTGTCGTTGATGTCCAAACACCATCCGACAGGAATGAATCACCAAATACCAAAATCCATGCTAAATCAAGTCGTAAAACATACACCAACATAGGAAAATCAACCCAGATTTCACCCTAGATGGAATCAGTCAAAACTAGAAGTACCCAGGGTCAATAATAGAGGAAATGGGGGCATGCACAGAAAACGAGGCAATTCCTTAAAATACCTTATTTTAGAATTTTCCATAATTTTTCCCCATTTATCTGTATTTAATTATACCAGAATATTAAAATATTCATTAAAATAATATTAAATTATAAAATTTCCCAAAAATCATATTTTATTATTTTGAAGACGTTACAGGCTCCCACTGTTTTTATCAAATCTTCCTTCAAACCCTAAAAGGAAAGACTAGCCGGGATTAATTACACGCTACAAGTTCGCCAATCTTTCAGCCAGGCCAGTGTCGGTACTTTGAGGGAGGTTCCCCGTGCTCTCGCACGGACCTAATTAAAGTAAACCTCGTTTTCCCAGAGGCGTAACCCCGTTGACACCTTTCTAGACACCTACTTGATCGGCTAATTGTAAGGTGTAAAACTCTCCCTGGAGTAACAATTACTCGCAGCGGGTATCGGGATCCAACTATCTCATAGAAGGTATGCAATCTCATTGCAAATTTAAACACTTGAAATTCCCGATAATATTTTGCCCCTAGCGTCCTATGACCTTGACAAAGGCCAACAAACAATAGGCTGCTAGTCAAGTTCAACCCGTCATTTCTTAATTGAATTAAACCCACCCGCACGGCCCTTGACAAAGACCAACAAGGTCGCATGGCTACCCTAATCCAATCTGCATCATATGCATAAGCAGATAAGTACTATTCAGCTACCGCACACTACGCCTTGACAAAGGCTAACAAACGCAGCACGAATACAAAACAGTCCTTATCTGAAATGACGGAGGGCTACGACAGGTTTTTCTGAAAACCTATTGCGTAATGAACTTGATATCGTTGTAGAATCAAATAATTTTAAAATGGAGTGTTTTTTAGGCTTTTCTAGTTTTGCTAAAGGGGTCACTCCCGGTGAAGGGATCGTCGGCCCTTTCCTCATCGAATAAGGTGCAGGATATATCATATATACCGCTGTGCAAAGCAAGAACTATAGGAGCAATCAAAAGACAAACCGAGGGTTGTAGCATCTGCCAGTTATTGCTAAAGGGGTCACTCCCGATGAAGGGATCTCGGCCCTTTCCTTATCGAATAAGGTGCAGGATGTTCTACAAGGAACACCACGATGCAAAGCAAGAACTGTAGCTACCTTTTTTGAAAATTCGATTCCACAACATCTTTTAGGTTTCTTTTCTTTCATTAATCATATTAATGAAGTCCCATCATTTAAATCACCTAAACATCACAGATAAATACGACGTACACTTATGCCATCCGCATTCGCCTCGATGTCCCCTCGTGCACCGTTAGGTTAGGTAACTAACGGCAGAGCGGGGCAGGGCTAGCGTGAGTGCAAAACATAAGTAACGTCTATATAATATATCATAAATACTATATACAGCATCTATCTCAACAAATTAAATGATCATATCACAGATATCGCAGCAGAAGAAACATATGAAACATTGGATATACTAGGACGTCCGTGTTTTCAATACGAGCCAGTATAAAACACGGATTCCACGGTCGTGATGAATAGCCAAACCCACACCCCTAGACCCCTACGAGAGCGGCAAGCAACCCTACCAATTCTAGAGTTAGGAGACCCGGACTCGACTCCTCGAGTTGGTCTCCCACTGGACTCTAGAACCCGGTTACTTGTGCTCTCCTCCTTGGGTCTATCCTAGTGCGGAAAAGTAAATAATATACAAATGGTGACAACAATCTCAACCCGGAAGCGCCCCAATAAAAGAATATTACATACAATAGATTTTACATGAATGAAAATAAAAACTCTCATCTCACATAAAACCCCCGGCTATTCAAAACGTGACGATCCAATATAACATATCCAGCAACACATAACATCCTATGTCATCAACGTAAGTAAATGTACGCATCCCAATTGTCGTTGACATATAGCAACGAAACCGGCGATATCACATATTACACTTACGGTCGCAGAAAAGAAAGTGTAAAACTACAACAGTTGGAATCCGCAACCAACTTAGACATCGCATGCCTAATAGTTATAAACCCCGCATTTTAGTCTTAATACCGAAAACTCTTTTCAATATCAAGTCGGGCAATTCAGCAAGATTCCCGACATCCGGTACGAATGCTCGTCGCAAACTTTAGTAGACGGCCGCACCCCCGATACCGTCGACGAAGTGCACTAAGGCGGAACACCGCTGCCGCGAGCACCCTAACGGACGCTTTTGGCGACGGGGTTCTCCTACAGTCACTTGGTCGGGGCTTTGGGGCGTGGCTATCTATTATGTTTATCCGGCGAGTATCCGCATACGCAACGTGATTGCGATGGACTTTTGATCGCATCAAAATTCTATGGCAACTGATCAAACGAAACTAAACTGCTACGTTTATAACATTCAAATTAGTTATCTCATAACTACTTGTGGATTCCAAATATTGTATCATAATCCAGATAAATAGAAAATGTTAAACTTTCCGATCGAACAATCAAACACCCAAGTTTTCCCGAAACAGCTCAACACTTGAAATAAATTTAAAAACATCCATTTCATGCCACAGTACCAACGGTCCAGCCGTAGAAGGGTCAAGCCAACGCCTCACATGTGGCACGCCGTACTGCTCCAAACCCTAAGGTTCAAAGGGCAGTTCAATACGGTCACATAATCGAGTTAAGGTTTGTTGTCTTCTAGAGGGTCCATCGTGTTACTTGCACTACTTAGAATGTTCTTAAACTACGGAAAAATCCAACACTTGGAAATTTCCCGACAGGGAAAAAAAGTGGGTATTTATATCCGGTCGAACTTTTTAACATGTTCTAAAATATCCGGAAAAACACATAGACAAAGTTAAACAATCCGATCGAATCATCGAGTCCCCAAAACAACCCAGAAAACTCAACTGTTGAGTACAGAATAAAAATTCCCAGAGAACAAAGGAAACTGCTACGGGCATTACAGTAGAAAACAAAGCGAATGATCATCACATACGGCCGCGGAACCGCCGCCAAAAGTAGGGTACGGCCGCGGTTCCGCGGCGGTACTGTAGCATTAGCTTGTTGTTTTCTGCAGTTTGCCTTAGAATTTCTTGCTCTATTTTCTGAGCATTTTTAATTCACAAAAATCCACTGTTTTGAAAAATTTACAGAGAAGGGTGAAGTTTAGGGTTTCGGGGTTTGATCGGGTTTCAAACATCGTCTACACATCGCCTAAAGCTCTACCTAGGCTCTGATACCACTGTAGGGTTTCTAGTCACACTCAAGGGGTTCCACAAGGCATCTACCATGCCAAATTCAAATTTTTATGTGCCTAACAACTCTTTGCAAGATTGTTAACTAGAGATTAGGCGAAACTATAAGCTAGCAAACAACTTTACTAACAAGTGAAAGGGATTACAACCTTTGTAGATCCGGTCCTCCACTTCTTTAGCTCCGTGTTGACGTCCCTCCACTGCGATCATCGGAATCCCGGACTCTAGCGATGGTTTCGTCGGAGAAATGAGCGGGCTAGGTCGTTGACTTCGGTGCCGAAGATGATCTACGTCGAGGGGACTCAAACTCAAGCTCCATCTTCACTTGGTCATGAACATGGTGAAGAAAACACCCTATACAACATGGCAAGTGGTAAAGGATGAAGAAATAGGAAGTGGGTTCACTTTGGATTTGGATTTCACACTTGATTTCAACATTTGGAATTTTCAAGAAGGGTTTTTCTTCTTTATGAAGAAGATGAAGAAGAAGAAAAGAATATCAATCATATACCAAAAGAAATTCAAGTGAATTCTATCATCTAGCAACCATGGGTGAGTTTACTTGTGTAGAGAATAAACTAGGGTTTAGGTTGATGGTTAGGTTAAAGCATAAGAACCAAAATGGTTAGACTTTTCAAAGATGCTTAAAAGCTTTATGAAGCTTCAAGCATAAAAGCAAGAAAATCCACCATTTAGTTTTAGCAAAATAAATAAAATAAATAAAATACTAACCATTAACCTAAACAATTATGTAAAGCATACACACACCCAAGTTTGCATGTATCATCAAACATGACACAAACTAGTGCACAAAAATATATCACATATACAACTTGTGCACATCAAGTGAGAAAATCAATCTTAAGTGAACAAATACTAGTTAATGTAAAGTAATATATAAAATATATAATTATACATTAAATCATTAAATCGATACTTGATTTAATGATCCGGTCATATCGCATATAACCGACTAATATCAATAGTAACAACTTATCGAATCAACACTTGATCCGATAACCCGGCTATATCGCATACAATCGATCAATTTCACAAATCGCGAGAACAGAATACTGTATCACATACTGGTATTATTCTCGGTCCCGCGCATATCTCATATGCTTTCCTATTTCGTTTCTCTTGAGCCAGGAAACCCCTGTGTAGGACTCTAAAGACTCGTCAATACGCCGGCAGTAGGTGATGATCATATTAAACACCCACAAGCCGCAAGCGGTCTGGTAAACGTAACGGCCACCCGGGTATTGAGTGATCAGAAGATCAACAAGCAAGCCTGCTCACACTCCTGTGAATCCAACCAGTAACACTTACCGTACAGTCCGGTCTGTTCGTCTGATATGTCGCATATCTCGTCTAGGGGTGGTAAACGTCAGACCCCAATAACTCGATAAGTCGTGTCGATATGAGGCTCATAACGGGTCGAGAAACTACTGGTAACACTTACCAGTAAATCCCTAAAACAACCTTGGCCAAGGACTTCCTGTTATAGCCAATCGAGCACAGCGCAACATCAACTCCCTATACCGGGAGAGACGAAACACCTCTTATCGCTCATTGCCTCCATGTGACTCGGGACTGTACCCAAAAACCACCGTTTTGCATGCCCTCTTGGACGTGGTAAGGTGGAAATCAAAGCACAGTGGGAATCACACAAGACTCTATGACGATCTCGGGTCTACAGATTAACCTGTACCAGTGTCACCAGAGAACTGCCATCTGACATAAGGTATAATACCATCTGGGAGTTCTCGGCGAGTCCGTCCAGTGTACCCAGTCTCCACTGAGCACCCGTATATCATCTCTGATGTCAAACACCAATGGATATGGGATCATCCATCGCCCATCTATATGGGTCGAGAAGCTACACGCTAGTCTACTCTGGTATATCGATGCCCCGTCTCGATACACCCACGACTAAGGACTTTGAAGGATGTACTTATGGACTACCACGTCCCCACTAGTTGATCCGCATCATAGTCCAGGTAGTCAAGTACACATCCTAAGGGCTTTACGAACATGTAACAGAGAGACAATCAGTATACACGTTAAGATAAAGTGTAACCAGATAGCATACTATCATATCGAGCAAGAAAGTCATCCCTATATATGTCGAAGCATCCACTACAATATACATCCTATTTATAGTAATGGCCTCTAGGGCATACATATAACTAACACTATAGCCAACAATTCTATCCATCACGACTATCCAACAACAATCACAGCACAAGCACAAAACATCAACGCGAATGTCACGTTCGCAAAACCCGTCTAAAAGAACATATAGCAATCAGACGAGTTTTACCGATCGAGTGACATTCCCGGACACATATAAAAGTGAATGTACTGTAAAATACACATTTAAAATTTCGATCGACTAAACATTTCCAACTAGGACCCAAATGCAAATCCAGCAGTCAAATAAACCTGAGCCAAAACCATATATCACAAATATCATATTTTCATGAACTAGAGCACCAAAATTTTTTTAGGGTACTGTTGTTGGATATAGTGCCCTCAAAGTCAATTATTGGATCGCAGGTACGTGATTGCAATGATTGTGGGAGGACCTATACCGGTAGGACAGTCTTGCTCGAGATGATAGTATGTTATCTGGTTTGTCTTTATCATCGCGTACATGCTTTAGTTCACTATTGCATGTTGATAGAGCCCATAGGATTCTTGCTTGACTGCCAGCAGTATGATGGCGATCATATATGTGGGAGCTGGGGTCTATGAGCACATCCTTAAAGTGTCCCTAGTCGTGGGAGTTTCGAGACAGGGCATCGATACTCCAGAGTAGACTAGTGTATACAGTCGAGACCCCGACGAGTGATGGTGGCCGGTCTCACAAGCCATTGGTGTCAGTTGGTTCACCTAAGATGTATACAGGTGCTCATTGGGTTATGAGTACACCGGACAGGACTCGCCGGGAACATGCTAGTTGGTATTATACATATCGTCAGATAGCAGTTCCCTGGTGACATGTGTACAGGTTAGTCTGTCGACTTGAGATCGTCATTTGTCTCGTGTGAGTTCCCACTGTGCTTTGATTACTACCCTACCACGGCTCAAAGGAGTCTTGCAAACAGGTTTTAGTTGGGTACAGTCCCGAGCCATATGGAGGCAGCGAGCGGATCGTCGGGGATTCGTCTCTCCCAGTATTGGGGGTGAGATCGCACTGTGTTTAGGAGAGCCATTACACGAAATCCCTGGCCAGGGTAATCGAGATTTACAGGTAGGTATTCCAGTAGTATCTCAGGGTGTTCTGGGCTACTCTCCGACACGACTTATACAGCTATTGGGTGTCTGACGTTTACCAGCCCCCTAGGCCCTATATGCGATACTCATAGATGAACGGACCGGACTGTACGGATATTGTCACTGTCGGGCTCAGTGGGGTTTCTGGATGAGTTCGCTCGTCAGCTTCCCCTCCGATCAATACATGGGCAACCGTTACGTACAGCTAGTACCTCTGACGTGCTAATGGTTATACCTAGTGCCAGTGTATGATGAGTCATTAGAGTCCCCCACAGACTGTTTCCAAAATTCGGGCGAAACTTTGTAGAGGCCGTACGGTATTATGGTGCACTTGTGCACGGATCATGATCGGACGGATAATACTAGCGGGCTTTGTTTTAAGCCGGATCCTAGTATTATTGTGTAGGAATAATTTTGTCTCATAGCATCCGTATTCGGTCGGAGTACGGATGCGGGTATGTATATATGGATGAGGGGTAATCATACGAAATTATTTTTTGAAGTTGTCATTTTCATGTTTAATTGATTGTGTGTAATGTGAGCATATCATTTTTACCAAAATTCTCTTTTTTGAGGTGGCAGCCAATTTCGAAATGGGCTGTGGGTATTTATTGATGGGAATGTCTTTTGTTTTAGGCTATTGTATAGTCTTTTGGTGACTCACTTTTGCATTTAATAGGCATGGGAAATTTCATAGAGGAAGCATGGGCAGCATGGCTTTTGTATGAGGTGTCCACTTGTTTTAATTAGTTTTTTGTATGAGTGAAAAAAATTTGGTTGTGGGGTGGGGCTGTTTTTTTTGGGGTGTGCAAGTTTCTTTGATGTGTAAATTAATTTTCTCTTCCCCACCACTTCATTATGCACATTCCACAGAGAACCAAAATCCTATCTCTGGCCGAGCCCCCATTTTTACTCCCTTGGCTTCACAAGCAAAATTCTATGTGCTCACATTTCTCACCTTAGTGACAACTTCAATTTACCTCCACCCAAATATTTGGGTGTCTTGAGACAAACTATTCTACACTCTCTCTACTTCATCCTTGGACATGTCGGCTAGTAAACTTCATGCCCGAGTTTTTTCAGTTTGAAGCGGGAGCCCGTATAAAGATTCGATGACGTGGTGCCACTTCGACGGACCAGATCGGGGAGCGGACTTCATCGGCACAGCAGCGAGGAGTTAGTCGCGGAGATTGAAGACCGAAGGACACGGATCGATCGGTAGAATTTCCAACCTCTTTTTCCAGTTTTCTAGTTTACGGTTAACGGAACGATCCTGGTATTTAGGATGCGGTGGCGCCGGTTCCGTAAAAAGTTTTTGTTCCGCATCTGGCGTCGGTTTGACGGCCGGGGCGCCGCCGCACCCCAACAACTGTAGCCCAAAAAGCGCCACGGAAGTGTCGCAAAATGCGACATTTTGCTAACTTTCCACGGCGGAAATTCGGGGTTATGCCCCCAAATTTTTTCTGTTGCTATAGTTTCGCCTGCACATAATTCTAAGATACCTAGAAAAATTTTAGGACAACATTGAAAATCGACAGCAATCTCCTGAACATAGATTCGTGATTCGGAAAAATTTGTCAATCGAGATTTTAACCTTGTGCAAACTAGCTAGTTGGGTTTATGGGTAGGCTCTGATACCATGAAGGGTTACACTAGCGCCCCGGCCAACTTCCGTGGCCAAATGCGGAACAAAAATTTTACAACGATACAAAACTTTGTGCTAGAATAAATCTTAAACCGGATCTTTACCATAAACCTAGTTAGCACAAAAGAGTTCTATCTACTATGATAGAAAGTTATACCTAAGTCTTGAACTCCTTCTTCTCCTTGTTGTGAGCTCCTTGGAATTGTGTGGATGGCTCCTCCTCACCGGCTTCTCTATATCATCGAAGATCCACCCGAAGGCCTCTACCTTGAGCTCCAACTTCAACAATGAAGTAACTAGAGTGCTTGGCTTGCTAGACTAAGAACCCTAGAGTAAGTAAAGAAGTGTTTTGGTGGTTTTATCTCAAAGGCTCTTGATTTTCAACTCATGAAACAAGTGAGCCTTGAGAGAGGAAGAGGAGAGAGCTAACCATGAGAGAGAAAGATAATGAGATAAATGAGAGGATGAAGCTCTCATATGAGGAATAAAAGAATAATTAGAATTATTAAGATAATTGTGATGGTTCACTTGATTTGACCATTATCATATCACATTAAATGCTAAGCTTGCTGAAGAAAATATCTAAGTCAACAATGGTCAACTTGGTCAAATGGTCAAACCAATTAACCATGACAATTAACCATAATAATAATTATTAAACAAATTCCTCGTTCTCATTAGGGTTATAATCAAGTCAATGGTCAAAACCCTAATGAGGCGTCTCCCTCTCTGCCTCTATCAACTGTATATACATACCCGCATCCATGTTCCGAAAAAACACGAATACAATGAGACTGAACCAACCCAAAAAAAAATACTAGTATCTGGCTTAAACCAAAGCCCACTAGTATCAACTGCCCGAACACCATACACGCAAAAGTACGCATATGTGAACGAACCCTGTCGTAAAACCATACGACCACTACATCATTTCGCCTAAAGGTGAGCAACCCTCTGTGTGGGGCTCTAGAGACTCGACAGTACTCTGGCAGTGGGTTTAACCAAAAGCACGTCAGCGTAACTAGCTATGCGTAACGGCTACCCAGGTATCTGTCGATAAGAAGGCCGATGAGTAAAACCCATCCGAACTCCTACTGAGCCTATCTGCGACAATCTCCGTACATTCCGCTCTGTTCATCTAAGAGTATCGCATATCGGGCCTAGGGGTGGTAAATGTCTGACCCCTAATAGCGGTATAAGTCGTGTCGAAGTGTAGCCCAGAACACCCTGAGAAACTACTGGAAAACCTACCAGTAAATCTCACATGCCCTGGCCAGGGACTTTGTGTAATGACTCTCCTAGACACTGCGCGATATCAATCCCCAATACCGGGAGAGACGAATCCTGTCTAACCGCCACTGCCTTCAAGAGCTTCGGGACTGCACCCAACTACTACCTGTTTGCATGACTCAATAGAGCCGTGGTAGGGTACCAATCAAAGAACAGTAGAAACACAATTGAGGCGAAGTAGCAGTGTCAAGTCAACGGACTAAGCTGTACTCATATCACCTGGGAACTTCTAACTGACGATAGGTATAATACCAACCAACAGTTCCCGACGAGTCATGTCCAGTGTACTCGTAACCTAACGAGCACCTGCATACTATCTCCAGTACAACGTACTGATGGCTGTGGGACAGACCATCTCCCCTGCTGGGATGAGAAGCGTATGCACCAGTCTACTCTGGAGTATCGATGCCCTGTCTCGATAATCCTACGACTAGGGACCTGTATACGGATGTGCTTATAGACTACCCAGCCCCCACTAGTGTGATCGCCATCACAACGCCGGTAGTCAAGCAAAAATCCTAAGGGCCCCATCAATATGTATTAGCGATATGTTAAAAGAAACATATACACCTATTAAGATAGTTACAAACCAAGTAGCATACTACAATATCGAGCAAGACTGTCGTCAATCCATTTATATATCCCAAGCTTCCAAAATGTAATATACAAACTAGTACTATACAATAATGGCCTCAAGGGCATACATATCCAACAATCTTCTCAAGATATACTTGCTCATTATAGGGATTTAACCCTTCAGATATAGCAACCAAAGTCCACACTTTGTTGGTGTACATAGATTCCATCTTAAATCACATAACATCCAGCCATTCTTACAGATTCTCCACTCTTGATGGACTGCTCGAAATTAGTTGGGTCATCATCTCATGATGCAATCCTTGCTCCCATTGTCATAGATAAACCGAAGTATCTCTCAGGTGGGTGAGGAACCCTACCAGATCGGCGGAGAGGCTGAAGTTCGTCGGGTACGATTGAATCCCTCCGGTTCTACCAAATCATCAGCTGTAGTTTGTATAGCTGGAACTGCTTCCAGTTCTACCTCATGACCACAAACTTGTTTCCAAAATAAATTCCTTTACTAACAAGGTGGCATTACGAGAAATAAAACACCTTTTGTTCCTCGGTGTGGTAGAAGATATTCCCTTCCGAATACTTGGGATATCCAACAGACTTCCATAGAACTGACCTTGCCTTAAGCTTGTCCGGATTTTGCTTTTGACATAGGCCGGACAACCCCAAATCTTAACTTACTTAAAACATAGGCTCTTCCTATACCATATCTCATATGGAGTGGTAGGCACCTGATTTGGTTTGAACGCTATTCAATAGGTAAGCAGCTTCACAAGTGCATAACCCTAAAAGGAAATAGGCAACTCAGTAGTACTCATCATAGAGCGCACCATATCTAATAGGGTGCGATTGCTCCACCCCGATACACTGTTGTGTAATTAGAGGAGTAATGCTGAGAGAGAATCTCATTCTCCTTTAGAATAGTCCAGGATCTCCGTGCTCAAGTATTCTCCTCCCTGATCTCATCATAGGACATAATACTTATACCCGTTTTGGTTATCTACTTCTGACTTATATTCATTGAATTTCTCAAAACCTTCAGACTTGTGTTTCAACAGGAACATATATCCGAATCTTGAGAGATCATCACTGAATGTAATGAAGTACAAAGAACCGGTCCTGGCATGTGTAGATAGGGGACCTACATACATCATCATGTATCAATCCCAAGAGTTCATTAACTCTTTCTCTATTTCCAGTAAACGGAGCTATGGTCATTTTATTTTTGTGACATGACTAGTAAGTTTCACAAGATGTAAATTTAAACTGATTTAAATATGCATCTTAATATAACTTCACTAGTCGGTTAGCACTGATATGACCTAGCCTACAATACTTCAAGAAGGATTCATTCATTTCTGATCTCTTCCTCTTGTGTGTGTTCTGTACGTTGAGACTATAGTTTGATTTAGAACGTATATGCTTTTAGATAACATGCCTGAACCGATCAACTCTGGATATAGAAAATGTTCAAAACATTATCCAACAATACAAAATTATATCCTTCTTTACTAAATAAAGAGACTGATATGATGTTTTATATTAGGTTCGGTATCTAATAACATTCGTTCAGAATCAATGTACTTGATAATACAGGGTGATAACTGCCAACAACTTGGCTGCAACAATTGCACCGTTTCTAACTCTTGAAATTTTATCACCCGTTCTCAGTTCTCTACCAATCTGTAGCCCATGTAACAGATTACATATATGGGAGCCTGATCCGGTATCTCATACCCAGGACGTAGAGGATACTGAGAATCAGTTCTCGGTAATGAACACACCCGAAGAAGATGCATCATCATGGACTTTCTTCGTTTGGGCGGCACGGGAATCCTGGTAATCCCCTATTTCCTACTCGGTCTTATAACAATTATAAGTTAGAGCGGGACCAACGTTCCCCCAGCTCAGTATAACAAGCGGGTTCGGTCAATACATCCATATTATTATCTTGATTAAGGCGTGACATGGTCGCTACCTGGAGAGAGAGAGAAGAAAACACTTTAGCGTATGCTCTTGCAAGATCAGATTGGTTATTATTTTATTTAATCAGGATGGCTCCTACTGTTTTTATCAAATCTTCCTTCAAACCCTAAAAGGAAAGACTGGCTGGGATTAATTACACCCTACAATTTCGCTAATCTTTCAGCCAGGCCAGTGCTGGTACTTTGAGGGAGGTTCCCAGTGCTTTCGAACAGAACTAATTAAAATAAACCTCGTTTTCCCAGGGGCGTAACTCCGTTGACACCTTTTTAGACACCTACTTGATCGGCGAATTGTAATGTGTAAAACTCTCCCAGGAGTAACTGTTACTCACTGTGGGTATCGGGATCCAACTATCTCATAGAAGGTATGCAATCTCATTGAAAATTTCACCACTTGAAATTCCCGATAATATTTTGCCCCTAGCGTCCTATGACCTTGACGGAGGTCAACAAATCATAGGCTGCTAGTCAAGTTCAACCCGTCATTTCTTGATTAAATTAAACCCACCCGCACGACCTTTGACGGAGGTCAACAAGGCCGTACGACTACCCTAATCCAATCTGCATTATATCCATAAGCAGATAAATAATAGTTAGCTACCGCACACTACGCCTTGACGGAGGTCAACAAACGTAGCTCGAATACTAAGTAGGACTTATCTGAAATGACGGAGGGCTACGACAGGTTTTTCAGAAAACCTTTTGCATAATGAACTTGATATCGTTATAGAATCGAGTGATTTTGAAAAGAAGTGTTTTTAGGCCTTTGCTAGTTTTGCTAAAGAGGTCACTCCCGATGAAGGGATCTCGGCTCTTTCCCCATCGAATAAGGTGCCAGATATTCTACAAGGAATACCGCTATGGAAAGCAACAACTAGAGCTACCTGTTTTTGAAAATTCGATTCCACAATATCTTTAGGTTTATTTTCTTTCATTAATCTCATTAATGAAGTCTCATCATTTAAGTTACCTAAACATCACAGATAAATACAACGTATGTTTATGCCATCCGCATTCGTCTCGATGTCCCGTCATGCACCGTTAGCTTAGATAACTAACGGCAGAGCGGGGCAGGGCTAGCGCGGGTGTAAAACATAAGCAGCGTCTATATAATATATCACATATACTATATACAATATATATCTCAACATATCAAATGATCACATCACAGATATCGCAGCAGAAATCAACATAAGAAATATTGGATATACTAGGATTTCCGGGTTTTATCTTAAGCATGTATAAAACACGGATTCTACGGTCGTGATGAATGGCCAAACCCACATCCCTAGACCCCTACGAGAGCGGCAAGCAACCCTACCAATTCTAGAGTTAGGAGACCCGGACTCGACGCCTCGAGATGGTCTCCCACTGGACTCTAGAACCCGGTTACTTGTGCTTCCCTCCTTGGGTCTATCCTAATGTGGAAAAGTAAATAATATACAATATTGGTGGCATCATCCTCAACCCGGAAGTGCCCCAATAAAAGAATATTACATATATTGAATTTTACATGAATGAAAAATAAAAACTCTCAACTCACATAAAACCCCGGCTATTCAAAACACGACGATCCAATATAATATATCCCAGCAACACATAACATCACATGTCATCAACGTAAGTAAATATGCGTATCTCAATTGTCGTTGACATATAGCAACGAAACCGGCAATACCCCACATATTACACTTACAGACGCAGAAAAGAAAGTGAAAAACTACAACAGTTGGAATCTGCATCCATCTTAGACATCATAAACCCAATGTATCACATACTTTGGATTTCATGCCTAACCAAATGAATTCCTTAGACATCACATGCCTAACAATTATAAACCCCGCATTTTAGTCTCGATATTGAAAACACTTTCCAATAACCACTTGGGTAATTCAACAAGATTCCCGATAACATGATTGAATGCTCGTCGGAAACTTTATTAGACGGCCGCACCCTCGATGTCGTCGATGAAGTGTGCACTAAGGCGGAACACCACTGTCGTGAGCACCCGAACGGATGCTTTTGGCGACGGGGTTCTCCTACAGTCACTTGGTCAGGGCTATGGGGCATGGCTATCTAATAAGATTACCCGGCGAGTATCCGCGTACACTATGTAATTGCGACGGACTTTTGATCTGTTAGTTATATGTATGCCCTAGAGGCCATTACTATACATGGGATGTATATTGCAGTGGATGCTTGGACATATATAGGGAGGACTTTCTTGCTCGACATGATATTATGCTATCTGGTTACTCTTTAACTTAACATGTACATTGATTGTCTCTCTGTTACATGTTGGTAAAGCTCTTAGGATGTGTACTTGATTACCAGGACTATGATGCAGATCATACTAGTGGGGCCATGGTATTCCGTAAGTAAATCCTTTAAGGTCCCTAGTCATGGGTGTATCGAGACAGGGCATCGATATACCAGAGTAGACTAGCGTATACCTTCTCGACCCATATAGATGGGCGATGGATGATCCTATATCCATTGGTGTTTGACATCAGAGATGATATACGGGTGCTCAGTGGAGACTGGGTACACTGGACGGACTCGCCAAGAACTCCCAGATGGTATTATACCTCACGTCAGATGGCAGTTCTCTGGTGACACTGGTACAGGTTAGTCTGTAGACCCGAGATCGTCATAGAGTATTGTGTGATTCCCACTGTGCTTTGATTTCCAACTTACCACGTCCAAGAGGGCATGCAAAATGGTGGTTTTTGGGTACAGTCCCGAGTCACATGGAAGCAATGAGCGATAGGAGGGGATTCGTCTCTCCCGGTATTGGAGGTTGATGTTGCGCTGTGCTCGATTGGCCATAACAGGGAAGTCCCTGGCCAGGGCTGGTTTAGAGATTTACTGGTAAGTGTTACCAGTAGTTTCTCGACCCGTTATGAGCCTCATATCGGCATGACTTATCGGTTATTGGGGTCTGACGTTTACCACCCCTAGACTTGATATGCGACATATCAGACGAGGAGACTGGACTGTACGGTAGTGTCACTATCAGGCTTTTGCAGGAGTTGGAGCGGGCTTGCTTGTTGATCTTCTGATAGCTCAATACCCAGGTAGCCGTTACATCCAGCTAGTACCGTTGACGGCTTGTAGGTGCTTGATGTGATCATCACCTACTGCCGGCGTATTGACGAGTCTTTAGAGTCCTTTATAGAGGTTTTACTGGCTCAGGCAAAACGAAATAGGAGTGCATATGTGATATGTGCGGGACAGAGAATAATGCGTGGATGTGATACCGTATTCTATTCTCGCAACTTTTGTATCGGCCGGTTATATGTGATATAGCCGGGTTATCGAATCAAGTGTTGATTCGATAAGTTAGTACATTTTGTGTTAGTCGGTTATATGTGATATAGCCGGATTATTAAGTCAAGTGTTGATTTAATAATTTAGTGTATAATTGTATATTGGATATACTAATTTACATTAACTAACATTGACTCACTTAAGTATTCTTTTCTCACTTGTGTGTACGTGTAATATATGTGTGATATATATTAATGTGCATTGTTTATTTTTTTTGTGTCATGGTTGTTGATACACTGTGCATGGGTGTATGAGACATACACCATTATTATTATATTAGTAGGGTTTTAATATTCAAAGTAAATATAAAATTAGTGGATAATTGTTCAAGTACATGAAGCTTCATGAAGCTTGTGAGTGGATTGACCAAGTCCACTAGTTTTGTTTTACTTAGCATATTTATTAACCTAACCACTATAATTAGCCATGGTAATGTCTCTACATGAGTTAGTATAAGATACCCATGTAAGTCCACGGTAGAGCCCCAGCCGTCTAACAGACGCCGAAAGCGGAACAAAAACTTTTTACAACTGGCGCTATCGCGTACTATAACCCGGATCTGCCATTAAAACTAAACTAACAAACCACAAAGGGGGTTGGAATGTTATACCGAACGATCCGAGTCCTTCGGTCTTCAACCATCATCCCATGCTTTGTTACGGCTGATCCGATCTCCTGAATCTCCAGTCTTCTCGTCCAGGTGGCACCACGTCGACGGATCTTTAAACGGGCTCCCGCCTCTGAACCGAGGCAACTCGATCATCAAGTTTGCTAAAAGATATGACCAAGATTGATGTAGAGAATGAGTAGAACACTTTGTCTCGTTACGTCCAAAGCTATGGACGAACGATTAATGAAGTTGCCTTTTGGATCGGGTGAAATGAGAAATTAGGCTATCTAATTTTCAGGAACTAAAACCATATACTTTATTCCAAATCAACAACCATACTCTCTAGCAAGAGGGGCCGGCCACTATATAGGAGAAGGGAGGTGAGTGTACGAACAAAGAGGGTAACCATAAGCAAAAAAGAATAAATGCAAATTGTGACACATATAACCTAGTCATCCATTCATTAAATGCATATAATGAATCACCTTAACACATCATCTAATCATTTAATGCAAATGGATGACTCACTAATCCTAGTCACCTCTTCTAGAAGCTTTCACACACATCACCCTCATGACTCACCCAATTGACGAAAAGATAAATCCGCATTTAACCGAATGTTAAAGACAGGTGAAAAAAAACTGGAAACTGGCAACTTCCAAAAGCGATCCTGAAACGAATTTCAGGATAACCCCGTATCAGTATAAACATACCCGTATTTGTATTACGACCGAATACAAATGCAACTAAGACAAAGATATTATATCTACACAGTATAATACTCGGATCCGGCTTAAACCAAAGCCTACCAGTATTATCTGCCCTAAATATGACACTGGGTATAACCTCTAGCACGTCAGAGGTACTAGCTGTACATAACGGTCGCCTATGTATTGATTGGAAGGGAAGCTGACGAGCGAACTCATCCAGAAACCCTACTGAGCCTGACAGTGGCAATATCCATACAGTCCGGTCCGTTCGTCTAAAGAGTATCGCATATCAAGTCTAGGGGGTGGATAAAGTCAGACCCCTAATAACGCGATAAATCGTGTCGGCGTGAAGCCCATCACCACCTGAGAATCTACTGATCCAAATCAATAATTCTCCACTACCTCGGCCGAGGATTTCTAGTGATGGCCACCCGTGCACTGTGCGACATCAACCCCCAATACCGGGAGATTCGAATCCCCGACGATCCGCTCACTGCCTCCATGTGGCTCGGGACTGTACCCAAAAAATACCTGTTTGCACGTCTCCTTTGAGCATGGTAGGGTAGAAATCAAAGCACAGTGGGAACTAACACGAGACAAATGACGATCTCAGGTCGAAAAACTAACCTGTACACATGTCACCAGGGAACTGCTATCTGACGATATATATAATACCAACTAGCATGTTCCCGGTGAGTCCTGTCCGGTGTAGTCAATGAGCACCTGCATACATCTTAGGTGAACCAACTGACACCAATGGCTTGTGAGACCGGCCACCGCCCCTCGTCGGGGTCTCGACTGTATACACTAGTCTACTCTGGAGTATCGATGCCCGGTCTCGAAACTCCTACGACTAGGGACACTTTAAGGATGTGCTTACAGACCCCAGCTCCCACGTATATGATCGCCATCATACTGCTGGCAGTCAAGCAAGAATCCTATGGGCTCTGTCAACATGCAATAGAGAACTAAAGCATGTAAACGATGATAAAGACAAACTAGATAGCATACTATCATCTCGAGTAAGACTTTCATATCGGTATAGGTCCCCCCTCAATCATTGCAATCACATATCTGCGATCCAATAATTGACTTAGAGGGCACTATGTCCAACAATCTCCCACTTGCACTTAAGGCTATTATTGCGATGACGCATACTCATATCCTCAGTGAGTGGATCCACCCTGATGTTTCTTTCTATGTCTCTCTTAATCTCAAGTTCGTGGAAAAAGCCATCTCCCGAATCGAGTAATACCTGTCTTAGAATATGTCTGGATATCTGATGGGACCAAGTTCATAAATGAACTCCAATTCCAAACTTCTTAGACTGTATTAATAACTGAACCTAATCAGTATCCAGCACCATGCCTTCCACAGTAACCTCTTTGTCACGACCCGAAAGTACGGAACGTGACCGACACTTAGATTACGAAGCGTCTAGAGGCGCCACGTGACCTAAGTAAGCTGAAGCCCAGAAATCTAAACCATAAAAGAAGAAAAGAAAAGAAAACAAGTATAAAAACATCAGCAAATTTTACCAAAAATTTCGGCAGAGTCTCCTCTGTAAAAACTGGCCCCCAAACGGGTACAACAAGTATAATATACATAAACCATAAAAAGCATCCCCAAACGGGAGCTAGCATCAACGCCAACAGGCGGAAACAACCACAACAAGCACAATAATATACAACGCCAATAGGCGATGCTCAAAACTCAAAAGAAAACAAAACCACCAGATCAGAATAATACATGCGCGACTCTAAGGTCGAAATAAAAGACTGGTCCTATAAACTTATCAAGTAATACAAATATGGTTGATGGAGCTTACTGGGTACAAATGAATGAATAAAAGTACAATGGTGGTTCGGATACAAGTGAACCAACCTACCGTGCAAATCACCCGGAATGAAATGATGTGCCAGCAAGCTGCCAGGGAAACTTGTACATCGAACCTGTAATAAAATTTGGCACAACGGGGGTGAGTTGCCAACTCGTGAGTAGAAGATATCTGCGAAAAGAAATCGAATGCACGACGCTGTCCTAGGTCATAATACTATACTAATATACTACTAGTCATCAAGTAAGACATGATAATAAGCTACGTGTAAGTGCAAAAGCTCCGTGATCGTGTCAGTGCCTCCTATAGTACTATGTCTTGTGAATGGGTATGCATGCACCATGAATGTAAAATAACCAATCCTGAAATCTAGATATATCTGTATAAGAAATCTTTAGACTTTATCATGGTAAAATGTGTATAGAAATCTGAAATATCAACGATGAAATCCATGGAAATCCGTGTCAAGCATCGACACAAAACATGTAAATCTCAAGTCTCAATACCTCATAATCTCAATGTCTCATAGTCTCAATATCTCGGGCTCCGTCAGTCCGGATCGTCCCATATCATCAAATCTCACGACAACGGTCGGTATCCTCCGGATATCCGCCGCGCCAGACATCACCGGTAGGTAGCCTTCCCCTGCCAGGCTCATCGTCTACAACTCGATCTTCTTGCCCCGGGGTACCATACCAGGCCCACCATGTACCCGAGACGGTTCATCCACTCCTCGAATCGGGTCTCGAAATCCATCAGAAAACATGAAATCTCATGGTGGACGACACATACATCACGAGAAAACCGCATCTTATGTTTTTTTAAAAAGAGAGGCGGAGGAGAGAGAAAAGTGTTTGCATATTCTTGCGGTTTTTCCCAAAATCCAAAAATCTCATAGAAATCCAAATCTCAAAATCATGAGTAACAATATGATAAGTGTCGGCATATGCCCATAATACTGCATGATAACATGAAAATATGAATGCATGAATGTCTAAGCAATGAATATCATGTCTGTACTAATGTCAGAGAATAATCACAATATTATATCTGTCTAGTTGTTAACTGATTCTATCCATAAAAGACAATATGATCTAAAGTGTACGTGGCATAGCAATTACCGATGATGATGTGTGTGAGCCGGCAAATAAGTGTGCGTGGAATATGCGCATCATCGGTAATAGTGCTGGTGTCCTAACAGGTAAAGTTTATACTGATTATAGCAACATATAAAAGAGCATGCACCATGATGATTACTGTATGAATGTAAATACAGGTGTGCATTATCCACTCCTCTGCGAGATACGAGTACAACTACCACTATGTGAGTCGAACCTAAACCAGTGTCCATCTAACATCCTAAGGAACTAAACCTAATAGACTAGTCAGTAAGAAACTAGAGTCTACCTAAGGTCTGAATCAATATCTCTAATAGTCGGCGATACCGCCTCAATAGCGTCACGTACGTAGTACGACTTCCTCGAATCAAGAGTGCGGATCAATCATCAAATCTAAGCCTCATACGGTAAAATCCATCGTACGGCATCCCAATATCGGGGTACGGTCAAGTATCTCCTAGGTGTCTCCTCATTCGTATAATGTCATCATCAACACATCTCATAATCAAGGTGCTAAACTGTGATCGCATACACCAATCATATATCATTGCCATCATGATAAGCATCATTAGTTTATCCACAGAAATATCATATCATATGTGTAATATTGTGATTAAATCATACCGATATCTTATCGTCATCAAGTCACACCTATACGATATCGACATCAGGTCACACCTATATGATGTCGTAATCAAGTCATACATATATCATATCGTGATCAGTCACAAGCTACAACCCAGGTACTATTTTAGCGTCCCATGTACCTCAATATCACCACCACCCTTTATAATTTATATGTTCATGTTCATTATCTCATTCTCTAATGATCCGCTAACACTTTAATACGACTGTATAGTCAAGAATCACGGCATCAAGCCCAGTTATACTGTTTCATCAGGCCTCAGATATCATATCACATCAATGTATCCCATATACGTGTTGTGTATATATATACACACATATACGTATACGCCATGTCAAGTTTTAGTGTGTGCGTGTGTGTTTCTATCAGAAACCTACGAACCTCTCCCAAAGTATTCATCCTCAGGTGTGGTTTTCCTAAATCGGTCTAGTCCCGCCTAGGGTCATTACCAGGGTCCTACTCAGTAAGAATCTAGGGTCACATCTGGTTTCCTAATGTCAATAAGTGCTATTCTTATTCTACGTTGCGGGGGTGCTAAACGCCATCCACCCGACTTCCCCCCGTAGATATGCATCTACTCACCTGGTCCATGTCTGCCGACGACGGTGTCGCCATCCTCCTCTTCATCGCCCGCAGTCCACTTGAAGGGTACCTAAACGCAAACATATAAATAGCATCGTAAACCGAATCACATACAAAAGTCAAACGATACAAGGAACAAGCATAGGTTAAAACCTATGTCCCGTCCACGCAAAAGAACCAAATACCGCTCGATATCGGCATACAAACTCTGATGGATCGAGATAACATCAACAAACAACTTGTAGTTTTGAAACACATTACTTATACTATAAATCATGATTAAATCCATCGAAACCCGAAAATCTATCAAACCGCCCAATTTCGCAAAACCCGAAAATGCCAGTTTACCGTTTTTCATCAAAACTTAACATTTAAATGAGACCAATGGTCATAAAACTCATTAAATAGCATAACTAGACTATACAAACTATTACTATATTTTTATTACACAAACTTGTATAAATTTGAAATTTCTAGTTTGCACCCTTTAACAATTTTCAACATTTTTCAAGCAAAATACCACAATTCCACCACAAAACATTATTTTGCATAAATTAATGACTTAAACAACAATTCATGATGATAATGATATAATGAAACCATAATTATATTTTTTAATCTCATTTATATAGGAATTTCTAAAATCTAGTTTACAAAATTAGCAATTTTTATCACAATTTATCAATTAACCATAGAAATTAGCAATCAAACTAAGTTTTTCTGTCCATTAACATGCTAATGTTTCCACTAAAACTATAATCCAATGATAACAACCCAAATTAGAATTTTATATTAACCACAACCACATTTTGCAAAAACCTAGTTAACTAAATTCCTAATTTAAAACAATTTTTGAATAACAATTTGTTAAACAATAACCATGCAAGATTTCCTAATACCAAAAGTGTTAAACTAACTACTATAACCCTAATTAATTATTAAAAATCATAACTTGAATTTAGAACCCTAGCTTGCATTTTTTAAAAAAAACATAGAATTATTCATTAAATCTAATTAAGCTTAATATGAACATCTAATAACAATAAGTCAAAAAAAAGAAAATTATACCTTCAAAATGTGAAATCCAAACAAGAAATGAGCCTCCAAAATAATGGTTTTCATCTCCAAGATCCATGCTAGATTAGGCAAAAGAATGATGGTTAAAGGTTAATTAAGGAATTAATTGGATTTGTGTTGATTTTAGAATGGATTTGTATGAATTTTGAGAGGGAATTAGATAGAAATGAGAGAGGTAGAAGCAGCAGCAACAAGTAGGGAGGAGGGCACGAAATTTTGAGGAGAAAGAGAGTGGAGTATGTGTGTGTGTGGAGGTGAGTAGATGTTTCCATACTTATTACCCCTTTTCCTTTAATTTCTTTTTCTATTCAATTTGTAATGGACCAAGTGAAGAATTTGGACAGCCCAAATTGGTGAGCTCGGCCAAGTGAGGTGGAGAAAAAAAAGAGAGAGGGGAAATGTGTAGAGTGATGTAGAAATATCAACAATTCATACATCTTTTAATCTCTTTTCAATAATTACTTATTTTCTTTTCTATTTTAACTTTTTTCCTAATTTTTTGGAACCCTCTTAGCAACCCATTTTATTTCAAACACCACATGTTACCTTTTGTTTTAGTGTGTCATGATGCACAAAATTTGTTTCAACTCATTCCAGTTTGTAATTTTTCCTAATTAAATGTATTAGTGACGGCTTTGTTTCCTGATTTAAAATCAGGAAAGCTTCTGGGAAAATCTTCAGGAAAGGGTCACGTGCTTACACGTGACCAGCAGTCACGCGTTGGCACGTGACGCCTAAGCGCATCATCAAGGGCAAGTTCAGTTTCCTGGTCACATTGAAGAAAAGAGCCTTCAGAAAGAGTCACGTGCTCCCACGTGACCGGGGTCACGTGGCGACACATGACATTTGAGAGCAGGCGTCAAAGGCACACCGGTTCCCTGATCAAGTCAAGAAAAAAAAGGCTTCAGAAGAGGTCACGTGCTCCCACGTGACCAGGGTCACGTGTTAGCATGTGACGTTCAAAGCAGTGGAATTGTTTTCCAGTAAAACCAAGGAAAGAGGCGCCAGACAGGGGTCACGTGCTCACACGTGACTAGGGGTCACGTGGTGGCACGTGACGGTTAAGCAGCCATCAGAAGACAGAGCGCAAAAGAAAGAAGAAGGCTCGTTCCAAGGGGGGTCACGTGCCCACACGTAACCATGGGTCACGTGGTCACACGTGACCGGCTTTCAAAACCTATTTTGCTAACAGAACTAAATTCTGAAAGAGATTTAAATCTTTCCAAAGGAAAGCGATTACCTGGAACCGATTGAATTAAAGATTCAGAGATGATTAAATATCATCTATCTATGGGAAAATCTCGAGTTTGGAAAGATTTCCCCTCAAATCTAACAGAAATAACTAAGGAGAATCTCTGGATTTAAAATCCAATGGTGAATCAAATTCACCTAATAATCCAAAGGTCCAGAACGAATGATGGATGCAAACCAAATCTCTTAATGAAGATTCATCAAAAACTAATTGATTCGGCTGCCTCTCCTATAAATAGGAGTCAAGAGACACAAAAAAAAGATAGATACGCAGAGGGAGAAAAAAGGAGAGAGCCTTGATACTTTGAGGAATTTGGAGCTTCTGCAAAAAGAAAACCCTAGGTAAGAATGGGAAGGCTTTCTGAAAGAAGGAGGATTTAATTCTCAACAGAGTTTAACTCTGATAATATAAAAACAGAAGAACATATTTCTTCTCTCTTTGATAGAGGATCTGCAGAGTGCACATCTCCCCTTTAGGTTGAGAATTTAATTCTCAATGGGTTGAGATCCTGCCATGCAGATCCAAAACATAGAGAGGAAATGGAAACATGAGAATTTAATTCTCACAGAACTATAGGAATTTAATTCCTTTAAGATAAAAGTAGGGCTTGACCCTATGTTATGGGAATTTAATTCCTTCAGAACAGAAAGAAATAGGGTTTAACCCTAATTAAGAACTTAGTTCTGTTGAAACAACGGGAATTCAATTCCCTTAATCATAATTTAACAGGGACTGGAAGTTTAATTCCTTAAAAAGTTTTTTATTAGGGTTTAACCCTATTCAGTTCTTCACATAAACGAGGAATTTAATTCCTACAGAAGATTCAGGGTTCGATTCAACCCCAGAATATAAGTCTTCAAAAGAAAGTAGGAATTTAATTCCTTTGAAAATTAAAGTTCGAGGAATTTAATTCCTGAAAAAGGATCAACAGATTCTCTAAACAATATACATGGAGGCAGGGTCACGTGCCACCACGTGAGCCCCTCAAAAGATCTACAGAAAGCCCTTTGAGGCAGTCCCCCACGTGATCCACGTGACCCTTGACAGAAGCTCTAACACATAGGCATAAGAATGCCCGTCACGTGATGGCACGTGATGCTCTCAAAGATGCAATAATCTCAGCAGAATGAATGGAGAGAGGGCGCTCTCACGTGTCGCCACGTGACCCCTCTTGCTTCAGTGTTTAACACTAAAATGGAACTCCTGAATCCGGTGTTAAAACACTGTTGGGCTGTAGTGTTCAACACCAACCAAAAGAACTTTACTTGCAGTGTTCAACACTGATTACCTTAGTGTTCAACACTAATTTGAGAGCTCTGTTGCCGATGCTTGATACCGATCTGTTTTAGTGTTTAACACTAATTTGAAAGCCTTGTTGCTGGTGTTTAACAACAATTATCTTTTAGTGTTAAACACTAACTTGTCAACCTCATTCCCAGTGTTCAACACTGATTGCTCTGAAGTGTTTAACACTAGGCTTTGGCCCAATTGGCTAAAGGGATAGAGGCAAAGCCTCTCCCTCAATGGACCCACAAGAAATCAATATTCCAGACATGATAGGACTTAGCCCAAGCTGGCCATAAGTCCTCAATTCGTAATTAACTGGGCCAATGGGCTCATAATGTATGGGTCTTGATCCTAAATTGGGCCAAGGACTATTTAATCCACTCCGGTTTTAGGGTACATCTCTTCACTCCTTTGATACTTGGCATTGTAATCCCTCAATGTCTTCAAAGAGGTGACGGGTCCCGACGACCACCCACGATATGGACTGTGGGGTCCTTAAACCCATGTTTAATGCAAAATTCCTGGTCACGTGGAACGCGGATAACGTCAATCTTTGACCACGCGGAAAACGCCAGAGCGGAGCCTAGTCCTCGCCGAGCACGGCAGTGAACCCGTGTGAAGCATCTAGTGCAAAATTCCTGGTTACGTGGAACGTGGATAACGTCACTCTTTGACCCCGCGGAAAACGCCCAGAGCGGAGCCTGGTCCTCGCCAAGCACGGCAGTGAACCCGTGTGAAGCATCCAGAGCACATACCGGACTGTGGAGTCCTTAAACCCATGGACTATGACGTCCTTAACCTCGACCGAGATGTCTTAAAATTAACAATGGACCGCAATGTCCTTAAACTACCCATGGACCGCAATGTCCTTAAACTACCCATGGACCGCAATGTCCTTAAACTAGAACAATAGAGCCCAGCATGCTCTTTTACCGGATTTAAACGGTCCCGTTTAAGTTGATCTTAGCCTCAAAGATGGCTAACGTATCCTTAAACTTTCAAACAGACTGGACTATGAATCCCCCAAATTAACTTTGGCTCGAGGGTACATCTCTGAACTCCTCTGACATCCGTCGTTGTAATACTTCAACGTCGTCAGAGAGGTGACGGGTCCCGACGGCCACATATACGATGGACCACTATGTCCCTAAACTGGAACAATGGAGCCCAAACGCTCTTTTGTCGAATCTAAACGATCCTGTTAAGTTGATCTTAGTCTCAAATCGGACTAACGTATCCTTAACAAACGTTTGAGTTGATCTTAGCCTCAAGAATGGCTGACGTATCCTCAAACCAAACCCCCAAACCCAAATCTAAGATAAACACGGATTTGGACTAGTCCACGCCCTACGGGCGACGACATAACTCAGTCTCCGTAAACAATCCACGGGCAACAAAACATAAAATAAACACACACGACACGAAGTGACCATCTGGAGAAGGAGAAAGTTGTTATCGCGATGCGGTAGCGTAATTAACTGCAGGGGCTTGCGCCTGCAGGGAAGAGCGTCCCCACAATCAAAAACCCCTCAAACGAGGGGGAATCTGACGAAGTCTGCTACATCGGCCGTATCCGTCTAAACCCCCGATGCACGGTGCCATAAACAACTTGGCATCTTCGGAGAGATGGACGGATAGCACCAATTAGCACCTTCCCCGAACCTCAGGCACGGACGCCCGAGTCCAGGCCGCCGTTCGGAGGGGAATAGATTCTGGCACGCCCGGTGGGACCTTTTCCTCTTTCCACTCCACACTTCGTGTGTCGTGATTCGCGAACCAATCGCGGTTCGCTAATGGTTGCCCTTGGGTTTCAAAATACTAAGAATTGGCGTCTTGCCTATTGCAGAAAGCAAAGGATCGATGGCTTCTACTTCTGCGAAATCCTCCAAGTGCTCAAACTGCAATTGCGACCAACGCTCTACCTCGCCAGGAGATATAGCCTATGGACCCCGAGCTGCTTCGTTGTTCACAATGCCGGTGGACCAAGTGACTCAAGCTACTACCGGATTGTTCTTTGGGACTATACTCCCCCCATCGAGCTTCGTGGCGCCGGTGCTGACAAAGGAAGCTCTCAAGAAGTCGGTCTTTGATCGTCTTACCCCTGCCGCGGCTCCTCTCAACGAGTCGCCCAATGTCAACGCCTCGGTCTTCTCTAGATTGGGCCAGAAATCCTGCGAACTCATCACGGGACCTACGATCTCAGAGAAGGCTGCTTCTAAGAAAGCGGCCGCTCCTGCCTCCGAAATCGCCAAGGCGGCTTCCCCAGCCAAGAAGTCGATCTTCACAAGATTAACGGCTTCAGCTCCCGCTCCTGCTGCACAAAGGACATCGGTCTTTGACAGGCTAACACCAGCGGCGACCCCCCACCTACACAGGGGGAAAGACGAAGCCATTCTCACCGCTGAACCAGCGCCGTCCGCTCGACGCGCTTGACGTCGCCATTGGCGCCGAGTAAGGAAGGCTGGGGGCAACTCCCCCTCTGGGTTGACTCCATCAGCCCCGGTGGCAGAAGTTAATACTGTTGTTCCAACTGGGAACAGCTTCGAAATGCTAAATAAAGTGCGAAGAAATTCTCCTACTGCAGTACTGAAGAGGTCTCCTCCCCCGTTAAAAAAGGTTGTGGAAATGGAATCAGAACGGCCCCAATCGCCTCAACGGCTGTCTTCCAAAATCTATAAGGTTTGGCGACAGGCCCGAGACTCGATCATCGATCCAAACTCCTCCCGCCAACACAAGAAGCTGAAAATCCAACCGGAAGCTGGCCACCAGGCTGAACCCCGAAAGGCTGTCGGGACGCCTACTTCAACGGCCCCCTCAACCTCCATGGCTCATAGAAGGAGGAAGCCAGAGAAGACACCCCAACATGCAACGACGGCTAAAAGCACTAAGCCCAGACGCCCTAAGTCTGGGGGGCATGATGGTCCACACCGTATACATGGCCTTTGGAAAGGAGGAGAGCCGCACTTCTACAGGCCACCGACCACTTACACGATCCGTGACGAAAGCCCAGGAGCAGCAACAAAAGCTCCAAGAAATGATGAATGCTATGGCCGCACTTACCGGACCAAAAGAAAGCCCAGAAACGTCCTCAGACGCACGCCAGGAGGAGGAAACCGACGCTGAATTCCTTCGCCGGACACTGGAGAAAAAGGACAAAGAGGCTGCTGAACAAGCGGCCAACATACAACGGATGGGCCTTCTCTTCCAAGATATGATAGGAATGATGATCCAGCAGGACTTACCCGCCGAGGATCCCCCAATCGTTCTGGAAGACGACCGGGGAGAAACGTCAAATCCACCACCAGCCCTCTCAACGGCCAAGGAGGAGACAATCTCTAAAGCTGACTTGGCTGACTATATAGCCCAGCAAATCCGGGTCCATCATGCGACTGAGGCAGCTGGTGAAGTCGTGAAAACGGGGCGGCCGTATCCGAGCTGGTACGATCAAATCAAATACCCGCAAGGCTACACGATACCAAAATTCCACGTGTACAAGGGGACCGGCAACCCCCATCAACATGTCGCCCAGTTCCGGGCCCTCTGTGGTAACACCGGCGGTGATGATAAACTGTTGCTCCGACAGTTCGTGGGCAGCTTATCAGAAACAGCGTTCGAATGGTATTCAGAACTCCCGAACGATTCTATCAAGACGTTCGCTGAAATGGAGCTGCTATTCACTCAGCGATTCGCAAGCGCCAGCGAACGCACTCCAATAACTGCATTGATTAACGCCAGGGTAAAACCAGGCGAAACCTGGGTCCAGTATGCTATACGCTGGCGGAACTTGTGGTCGAGATGTGAACAACGCATTGAGGAGGCACCCGCAGTGGGCATGTTCGTGGGAACCCTAGACCCCCACGCAACTATCTCCCAGTTTATGATGTTCTTTAAGCCAACCACATTCCAGGCTTTAATCGACAAGTTGGCTCAGATGGACCAGATGGGTCATAGACCACCTCCCCCGAAGTCGGAACCTCGGAATGACAAGGGTAAAGGAAGGGCGACCTTCGTCGCAAATGCCCAACAGCAACCTAACGCCCCGAAACCGGCAGATCAATTGGAAGAAAGACGCCGGTATTATAATGAGAATATGAAACGTCCCTACTCGTTCCCACGAGACAAGACGAAACGGTTATTCGAGCTGGCAATACGCAACAGACTTATAAACCTACCGAATCCAAGGCGACCGCCACAACCCACCGAGGTGAATAACCCTAGCTATTGCCCTTACCATCAAATGGTAAGTCATCCGATTGAAGATTGCTTCGTCTTCAAAGGATGGATTGAAGATCAATACCTCCAGGGGAAGTTTGTACTGTCCGAGAAGTGGAAGGTGAGCCCACCACAACCGCATACTCCTAAGAAAACAGATACATTGGGGGCAACCTGCTCCTTTATTGAAGAAGCTCCATGGGAGGTCGTGCTATCAACGAAAACAAAAAGAATGCTGAGAGACCTTCATGCGTGCCCTGCGATCGAATGGAAAGACCCTCTTGAACCTCAAATTATCGAGGGGATGTTGAAACCCCGCACAACTACGAAGACTCGTGATAAGGGCCCAAATACTCACGCCCAGCCGTCAAAAGCTTCGAAGAAAAAGAAGAAGAAATCCAAGAAGCCCGCGAAGCTTGGAGTCGAGCGCACGAAATTGCAAAAGCAAATCGACGCGCTAGAAGAATACAATCAAAAGGCGCGAACCCCTGTCACACTGCAAGAGTTCCTCAACCACATCTTTCAAGAGGAAGATGATGAAGAGAGCTCATCGGATGAATCCGAAGAGTATGTGGCGAGTTGTAACGTAATCTCCCACTCGTTTACCGATGATGAGAAAACTCCTGACACTAAGAAGCTAGAGGCAGAACCTGAACCAGAGCGTGCGTGGCTGACAAATGAAATGATCAATGCCTTTCTAGACGAAATTCGTCTAAAAAGTAAGGCGGATCAGGAGCATGAGATGGCGACGTCAGAAAGAACCAAATGCAGGCAACTGAATGAAAGAGTTGAACTACCCCCGCCAGATCAAAAGGCGTCCGAAGTAGACAAAAAGATATTCAAGACGAGGAAAAGGTTTGCCAAAGCCATGTCAATGGGGATGAAGCTACCACCCTCGGAAGGGAATACACACGATGGGGCGGAGAGGCACCCTAATTATTGCGCATATCATCGGAGAGTCTCACACCCCACGGAGGAGTGCGACGCCTTTAAAATATGGTGGCAAGGATATGTTACTCGTCGACAACATTTTAAGCGCATGAAACGCAAGAGCCGTCGGGAGCGAAGAAGTACTGTCGAAGGGCACAACAGAACTACTGGCAACTGTTACATGGTTAACGCTAGGGGGTCACAAGTTCTCACCTTTGGGAGCGACTCTGATGAAGAAATGGCTCTGGGCCCTCTCTTTAAAGAATCCGTTTTAGAGAAAGAGAAAGAACTAGAAGCCTGCGAAAACATTCAGCTGCGCAATCGCACACTCCCAGAAAAGAATCTCGGGCCCGTGAGTGGAAAAGATAAGGGAAAGGAAAAGGTCACTGAAGATATCACTTTAGATGACCAAGTCATGAAAGAACTGGCTGCCAAAGACCCCCCTACGGGGAGTAAAGTGGACTATAACATCCTCGCGCACCTAAGGAAGCTACCTTCTCAACTTAGCATTCTCGACGCCCTCCTATTATCAAAAGAAGCGCGAGACTCACTAATTAAGGCGTTACAAGAATCTGAGCAATTCCAAGCCTTCCTCGCTGTTCAGACCATAATATTGCATTTATCATTCCCCTATTCTTACCCTTTTTATAAATAAACAGGTACTCTTGACGCACGTTTGTTGCATATTACAGGTTACAGGTTTCTGGAGCAAATACAGTGAAAAAGACACAAAACAACAGAAAAAGGGACTTTTGACCAACAAGTAGACGGATCCTAGCCAAGCCTAGTCGAAGAACAGTGCAAGGTCCAAAAAGTCTAGTGAAACGGTTAAAAAGCCCAATACAAGTCTTCACTAAAAATCTGGAGAAGATCCAGAAGTTCAACAGAGAAAAGAAGAGTAAAAACAGAAGCCCAAAGAGCCAAGGAAAAAGCCCCAAAAATAACAAAGCACAATTCCCTAGTTTGGCCGCGGATCCGCGGCCAAACCCTACATGGAGCCGCGGATCCGCGGCCATCAAGTACCCGTGTCGGTGCATATTTTCTGAATCAGCGCGACGGTTCTGGTGTTGGGATTCTCAGGGTTCAAATCTGTAAATTCACGTGTGCGAGAGTCTGTAACCCTAGTTTTTATATTTTCCTATAAATTGTAGTTTTAGATCTAAAAATTGTATGCCACTTTTCAATAAATAAAATTCAGAAATTCTGGAAGTGACATTCAGATCTGTTCTTTATCGCTTGGAGGGAGCCATCACCATTAGTAAGTGTTTTTCTTTTATTCTTTTAATGTTATTTCATCCCCTAATGAGCGAGTAGTCTCCTCGCTTGTTAGGGTTAGCCTTAGGGAAAGGGTTGAGAGATGAGATCTCTCACCCCTTTTAATGCCATATTAAACTAACTCATTAAGAACTCCATGCATGCGCGCACAACCGCTCCCTGCGGCACCCTATCCCTCGAGGTAATGGTGAACCGCAGTATAAAGGGCCGGTTGCGCGCGTTTTCCATGGGGGTTAGGGTAATTAACGACAAAGGAAGGATACGAATCTAGAGGAAGAAAACATCTTCCCAAAAGAGTCGTATCCACTTTATCGATAATTACTATAACACCTAATGGATCTAAAATACGGCATTGAAAGCGGTGAGGAAACATCAATCTCCAAAACTTCTTCTAAGCCTAACCCTAGAAAGAATTTAAATTAGATTAATTAAGTTTTAGATCTAGATTTTTATAAAACCAAAACGACAAATAGAATCAACTCTTTAAGACACATAAAAGGAATTTACCCGTCTCTGTGGATCGACCCGTACTCACCGGCTAGCTGCGAAGCGACGCCGTTCTGATTGCGGTAAACTCATGTTTTTGACATTAATCAAATGGCACCGTTGCCGGGGACGGCGTAATCTTTCTTTTTGTGAATTTTCGGGTTGATATAAATTTTAAAAATTATAAAAATCTGAAAATATAAAAAATATAAAAAAATAATCAAATTTGATCTGTTTGAAGGGTGTATCTTTTGGATCTTGCAGGAACAACGAAGAATCAAGAATCTGGAATTTTACAGAGAGGGGATCAGAAAGTTACATATCAGAACAGAGAAGAAAGTGCCCAACAGAGCAGTAGAAATTTTTTTCAGGATCTGATCTCTTCACCTGACCGCGCTTCCGCCGCATATAGGGGCCTCCCGCCGCGGATCAGCGCTCCTGCTGACGCGTCAGCGCACCAAATTTTGCTGGTTTGCTTTCTTTTCTTCCCCTCTGCAATCTCCCATATATCTCTCTGTAAAACGTTTTCTGTAGGATTTCTTTGTGTGAAGAGTCTTTCTCCCCCTTCTAAATAACAGATCTCTGCAGGTTTCTTTGCGCCGCGCTAAAAAATTCTGATTGCAAGTGAAATTGTATTGTTTTGCATAATTTAATCGGATTCTAAGGGGCTAATTGACCGAACTCAGATTGGGTGGGGATTTCATCACCCTTCCCAAGACCCCAGAAAACACCTAAAGCATTTTGCATCGACCACAATTAATTAAAAAAGATTAGACTCAGACCTAAGGACAGCGAGCTCAATAGGAAAAGGACTAGGGTAGGCATCGGCCGTTTATCCGAACCGACATTGCGGTGTCTAGGCTAGTGGTTATTAATTAGGCCCACTGTAGTGGTGGTTCCTTCCCACTTACCTGGCCGTATTTGTCCGTGAAGAGGCGGTTTAAGGTCTATTTCTAGCCCTAGTTAGGAGCTGTCTAGCAGACCTAGGCAACCCAAGATCTAGGCCTGATTGTGCATGTGTGGTTGACATATTGGTGTCTCGAGTCCCTTTCCTAAAACCTCTTTGCAAAACCTTCACATAAATAAAAGAAAAAGAAAAAGAAAAATCTTTAAAAAAAAAAAAAAACTTGCAACTTGCCGCTAAGAAAACTTGCACGTCACTTCCACCATCTCTCCTTCATTGACGTTATCTTACCCCCACATTCTGTTTTTCTATTTTTTTTTCTGACTGCACTACCCTTTAGTGTATGTCATCTTGGACTAGAGATACTAACGCCCGATTAGTCCGTGTTCGTTGGTACCGACCAACGAACCCTTCGACGAACCCTTCGTCGACATTCCGTCCATTTCCTTACCTCCACCCTCAAATTCTTTCGAAGGTATGTCGGGACACGACCCCAACTATACCTTACCGACGGGAATGATTCCACCTCCGCCAGGTGCGAATAACCCGAATCTTCCGCCTGTTGTAGCGCCCGCAGGAGTCGCGCTCTAGGATCTCTTCTACCCCGTCCGCACTTCCTTACCTACATGTCTTTCACCCCCACCGGCGAATGGGGATAATTTTGAAATAAAACCACACTTCATCAATATGCTGCCTAAGTTTCATGGTTTGGAATCCGAAGATGCATATATTTTCATTAATAAATTCCAAAATGTTTGCGCCATGATGAAGACAACCCAATTAAGTGATGACGCAATAAGGCTAAGGGTCATTCCTTTTACCTTATGTGACCTAGCCGAGAAGTGGCTATACAGCACCGCATCACATTCCATTAGAAATTGGGACGAGTTTGTGAGAGCTTTTCTGAAAAAGTTCTACCCTCATCATAAAACTGCTAGAATCCGAAACGAGATTATACAATTTTCACAGCTTCCGTCTGAACCATTCTGGAAGTGCTTCGAGAGATTTAAAGACCTACTTGTTCAATACCCTCATCATGGGATAGAAAATTGGCAACTTTGCCAAACATTATACGAGGGATTGAACGCAGCAACGAAGCAGTTGCTAGAAACAATTTGTCAAGGTCATTTTCTCTCCAAGTCTAGCGACGAAGCTTGGCAGTTTCTTGAGGACCTAAGTGAGCAAACAATTCAGTGGGAGAGTACCAAGACCACATCATCTTCTTCAGTTGGTCAATCTAGGGCAGGCATACATCAAGTAGATATGTCGATAGCTATGAAGGCCGAGATGGCCTCACTTATGAAAAAGCTAGAAGCCATTGAGACAAAAATCTCATCGACTTCTCCTGCCCCTACTCTACCCACACGAACTGTTTGTGCTTGTTGTTCGAACCCATCGCATTTAACCGAAGAGTGTCCTTATAATGCACCTATTCAAGGACAGGATCAAGTCAATGCTGCATTTCAGCAACGACAAAGAAACGATCCGTACTCTTCGGCATACAATCAGGGGTGGAGGAGTCACCCAAATCAACAGTTCCAGGGGAATAACAATTTTCAAAGAGCTCCTCCACAACAACAACAAGCACCCTTACAAACTCAAAACCAGCAACCTTTCCAACAACAACCTTATACAAATCAAACGAACAATTTAGTTCAACCAAATGATGATAAGGTTAGCTCGCTCGAGAAAAGTCTAGATGCATTTCTCAAGCAATCTACAGAATCCGCAGCAAGATTTGAAAGTTATGTTCAGTCTTTAATGAATAACAATGCCTCACACGATCAAAGTATCAAATCTATTGAGGCACAAATTGCACAATTAACTACTGCGTTGAGCGAGAGAGAAAAGGGAAAGCTTCCATCTCAACCATTGCCCAATCCCAGTCACCCACAAAACGCATATAACAATCACAATGTGAATGCGGTGACCATGTTGAGATCCGGAAGAGAGTTGCAAAATAATGTGGGAACTAGTGATGACATCCCCGCCGGTGGTTCTTCTTCCCCTTCTTCATTTTCTTCACTTCCTTCTTCACCTTTTTCTTTAGAGCCTATTCTCCACCATTCACATGGCTCTACTTCTTCTGACTCGAACGGACCCATTTCTTACAACACGAACACATCTACACCGGGATCCGTTCCTACTCCACATTCTACTCCACAGATTTTTGACTCAACAAATTATCAGAATGCTCCATTCCCAAACAGATTGAGTCCTAATAAACCAAATACACAAGTGGAGAAGATTGTGGAGATATTTAAGCAGGTTAGCATAAATATACCTCTCTTGGATGCTATCCAACAAGTCCCTTCATATGCGAAAATCTTAAAGGGCTTGTGCACCTCGAAGAGAAAGGCATCTCAAGTACCCAAGAAAGTGCTAGTGGCTAGTGCAGTGAGCAATGCTATTAACCACCATCAAACCTTACCCCAAAAACGAAAGGACCCCGGCTGTCCTACTATTTCAATCACAATTGGGGATAAGAAAATTAATCGAGCACTTTTAGATCTTGGGTCTAGTGTTAACCTGATTCCTTACTCCGTGTATGAACAATTAGGGGTTGGAGAGTTGAAACCCACTCGTTGCACTCTCCAAATGGCTGATCGATCAATCACCTATCCAAGGGGTCAACTAAAGGATGTGTTGATCAAAGTCGGGGAATTCATATTCCCCGTTGATTTTATCGTTATGGATACACAACCTGTTGCCAACCCAATAAACCAAATTCCGGTGATTCTTGGTCGACCATTTTTGGCCACTTCCAATGCAGTAATAAATTGTCGCAATGGCTCCATGACTCTATCCTTCGGAAAGTGGTCTAGTGAGTTCAATATTTATAAGATGGGAAGTCTTCCCCACGTGCCTAAAACAAGTACACGAGAAGTTTGCTCTATTCACGAAATCACGCAAGAGGACTGCGAGCTTGAAAGATTTCTATTTGATGAAAGCAGTTTTGACGCCACTAGTGCGTCCCTCCTTGAGCCTAATATCGTTGACACAACCGATGTTGATTATGTATGTTTCACTTTTTTGGATGATGACGACTCACAGCCCGAATACGAGTCTTTTGAATTTTTGGATGAGTCAGTCGAACCATCCGAATCGGTTGTTTGCAGTGATTTCGAACCTGTGTTAGAGTCCTTTGAGTTCGAGGTAGATTCAGCAATGGTTCTTTCGCCTCAGAAATTCGAACTCATGCCCTTGCCATCTCACCGTAGATATGCTTACATAGGTGAGAACGCTATTTTAAAAGTCTTACAAGATAGACGGCAAGTTTTCAGTTGTACTATGGCGGACATCGAGGAGATCAGTTCCCTCATAAGTGAATATCATACACAATTGATGGATGATGCCATGTCAATAGAGGACCCACAGGAACATCTTGGGGGTATTATGGTGAGTCAACTTCCTCCCTTAGAAGTTGAAATACCCCCATTTCTTTTAATAAGGTACGAGAATGCCAACACTCCACTGATTGCTAATCATTTACATTCTCGTTTCGATGCATCACCATCACCTGTATATTTACCTCCACAGCTCCCATACCACTACTTCTATCTTCCCAAATTCTTTGCGGACCACCACAACTTATTTTTCCACCAACCAATATTTTTTACTGATAAATTTTTCAAATGGTTGGTGTTGACTTTTGGCCGATGCAAAGTTCGGCAGTAATGTCTAACATAGTTTAAATGAAGTTTGGGGGAGGGTCTTTTTGTATATATTTTTGTTTTTCTTAACAATAAAAAAAAATATAAATAAATAAACAGGGGAGTATCGGTATTTTGACCCTCTTGGTTTAGCATGACAGTGAGGACACTGTCAAGTTCAAGTTTGGGGGTATGCTCGGTACGTCTTCTCCCTTCGCATTCATTTGAACATATTTTTGCATTTTCATATTTATTTGAAAACCCATAAAAATTGAAAATTTTCAAAAATTATAAAAATTAATGTATTCAATTTTGGCTAATTGACTTGAGTTTGACAAATAGGTTAACTGGTTAGGAACAACTAGATCTTAGACTTAGTAAATTAAAAACCCTAAAAATAACCTTCCTTAAAGTTTAACGGTAGAAAGTATATGCCTTGTAGTTTATTTAGAAATAGGCAAATTTTGGGTTCACTTCTTGGGCTAAGTCAAAATGAGGGAAGAGTATTGATGTTCTTATTAGAGTATAAGTTTGAAAAATAGTTCCTAACTTAAGTCTAAATTCTGAAAATATATACGCTACAAATTGCACATTCACGCACGTTGAAACTTGGAATAGTAGAAGAGACCTTGAAATGCTCTAGTCCAAAGTCCTTAGTATGAAAAAGTGTGAATAAAGAAAAAAATGGACACTGGTTTTTGTGATTACTTAAGGCTGCAAAAATAGAAAAAAAATCTTTAGCAAGGGTGCTTCATCACCTAGTGCCTTAGACCAACTGGTTTGGGAGTCACTGCTAAGGCCTAGGGTGTTGCAAAGACTAGGAAGTATGCTTTAAAGTGCAAACGCATTTTGTAATCGGTCGTTGGTACCTCAAGAAGTATTAACGGTCGCATGAAGGATGTGTAAGCAAATTTCATTTAAATTCACCAACTAATGAGTACTTTGGACAATGGACGAGAGTACGATTGCTTGATTTGAATTTCTAAGTGTAGGGGTGATATATACACACACGTAGGGATATGTGATTGGAATTTAGATAAGAGAAATGAATGAAGAATAGAACTTGTATCTTTAATAGAGTTGATAGAAATTCCTAAGTGGAGATGTAACCCTAGAAGGAAAACTTAAGAAATGCCGAAAGCTAAGTAGATCTGCAGGATATATATAATCTTAAGTTAAATGATGAGGAAGTGTGAAGAATGTGGGTGGATAATTTACAAGTATAAGATAATAGAATTCCTTGTTAGAAAACCTAATTGGAGAACAAAAGTCAATGGGCCAAGTTGATAGGATTTTGTGGGTGTAATCCGCTGAAAACCCTCAGGAGACAACACTCCTCCTACTAGGGACACCTAGAGGTTTAACGGCTTGTTGCACGAGCTCAGTGCAATCGCGTTTCCCTGCGAAAGTGCGGTTAGGTTTTTTGTAGTGAATAAAAAATAAGTTGCTCGAGGACGAGCAAAAGGTAAGTTTGGGGGTATTTGTTCAGACCATAATATTGCATTTATCATTCCCCTATTCTTACCCTTTTTATAAATAAACAAGTAATCTTGACACACGTTTGTTGCATATTACAGGTTACAGGTTTCTGGAGTAAATACAGTGAAAAAGACACAAAACAACAGAAAAAGGGACTTTTGACCAACAAGTAGACGGATCCTAGCTAAGCCTAGTCGAAGAACAGTGCAAGGTCCAAAAAGTCAAGTGAAACGGTTAAAAAGCCCAATACAAGTCTTCACTAAAAATCTGGAGAAGATCCAGAAGTCCAACAGAGAAAAGAAGAGTAAAATAAGAAGCCCAAAGAGCCAAGGAAAAAGCCCCAAAAATAACAAAGCCCAATTCCCTAGTTTGGCCGCGGATCCGCGGCCAAACCCTACCTGGAGCCGCGGATCCGCGGCCATCAAGTACCCGTGTCGGTGCATATTTTCTGAATCAGCGCGACGGTTCTGGTGTTGGGATTCTCAGGGGTCAAATCTGTAAATTCACGTGTGCGAGAGTCTGTAACCCTAGTTTTTATATTTTCCTATAAATTGTAGTTTCAGATCTAAAAATTGTATGCCTCTTTTCAATAAATAAAATTCATAAATTCTGGAAGTGACATTCAGATCTGTTCTTTATCGCTTGGAGGGAGCCATCACCATTAGTAAGTGTTTTTCTTTTATTCTTTTAATGTTATTTCATCCCCTAATGAGCGAGTAGTCTCCTCGCTTGTTAGGGTTAGCCTTAGGGAAAGGGTTGAGAGATGAGATCTCTCACCCCTTTTAATGCCATATTAAACTAACTCATTAAGAACTTCATGCATGCGCGCACAACCGCTCCCTGCGGCACCCTATCCCTCGAGGTAACGGTGAACCGCAGTATAAAGGGCCGGTTGCGCGCGTTTTCCATGGGGGTTAGGGTAATTAACGACAAAGGAAGGATACGAATCTAGAAGAAGAAAACATCTTCCCAAAAGAGTCGTATCCACTTTATCGATAATTACTATAACACCTAATGGATCTAAAATACGGCATTGAAAGCGGTGAGGAAACATCAATCTCCAAAACTTCTTCTAAGCCTAACCCTAGCAAGAATTTAAATTAGATTAATTATGTTTTAGATCTAGATTTTTATAAAACCAAAACGACAAATAGAATCAACTCGTTAAGACACATAAAAGGAATTTACCCGTCTCTGTGGATCGACCCGTACTCACCGGCTAGCTGCGAAGCGACGCCGTTCTGATTGCGGTAAACTCATGTTTTTGACTTTAATCACTCGCCACTGAAAAGATGAAGGATGAACTGGAGGAAGTGCATACAGCCGATATCACTTTCGGTGATGAAGACCTCCTTCTCGGGACGTGCGACTATAACCGTCCCCTATATGTCTCCGGATACTGCCATGATATCAAGATAGGCAAGATCCTGGTGGATAATGGATCCTCCGTCAATCTCCTTAATGTTCGGGTGTTGAAGGAAATCTGTATGAGTGTGCAACACCTCGCTCGTGACAAAATTACTATCTCCGGTTTCGATTCACAATCGTCGCGGACTCTCGGATCTGTGATACTAACATTACGCTTTGGACTTCTCGTCACAGACATCAAATTCCATGTCATTGACGCCAAGACTTGCTACTACGCCTTGCTCGGCCGTCCTTGGCTACACGAGTACAACATCATCCCATCTACACAACATCAGTGTATGAAGTATTTTAAAGATGGTTTCGAGTATACTGTAACAGGTGAGTTGAACCCATTTTCCGTGAACGAAGTCCGCAAATACGAAGATCCGAAGTACTTTTTGCCAGATTTCGAGGATACAGAAAGGTGTCGCGACCAGGAGAACAAAACCGCCGCCACCATCCCTGTTTTCGGGAGCGATACCGAAGAAGAGGAAGAGATAGTATACGCAGGGCCATCTCAACGCAACAACCTGGGGACGCCCGCCCCTATACTGGTCTTCGGAAGTGATTCGGAGGATGAAGTTAATGCTGTGTTCTCCAACCGGCCGTCAATACAAGCACCCCTTGGCGATGATCATAATTTGCAGATCACCATGGTACCGCGAGAACACTACAAGGATCTCGACACGCTTCAAGCCCACAATGTGCAGGACCTGCAAACGTTTTACGTCCCTCCCAGGCGAAGGGGTGAGAAGGTGATCCTATTCTACCGATCCTCAGAGTCGAAAGTAGAGAAAGAGACCTGGCATGGCGCAGATGCTACACCTGACAGGCTCCAACCCATCCGTCTGCCCAGATACTATACAAATGGATTAAAGAAGCTATTGAAGCACCAAGGGGTACCCTTAAAACAAACTGCTCGGCAGGCTCGGTTCTACAACAAGATTTGGGATGTCGCTGGGACTCAACGCAAATTGCCCAACGGAAAAATGGAAACACTTGTGCTTGGATACGCGAGAGCCGGAAAACGGGAGCGGGCTCATGGTAGCTACACCATATATACCTTTGATGAAGAAGAGGACGCCCTATCAGGAGATGCCAACCCCTCATTAAAACTAGACCCCGTGATTGAAGCACCAAGTCCGTCGTTTGAAGAACGAACGGACAAGCCTATCAGGAAAATAGGTCAGAAAGCTCGGGAAGACCACAACCGCGAGATGGCCATCTATAAGAAGGCCAGGACGCAACGCCTATTTCAACAGACTGCAAAAGACAAAGATGTTCATCCTTGTCAACCTATCATGCGAAAGGCCCGATGCGGAGACGGAAATAAGTCAAGGAGCGGAAAGAAGAGCCGACAACAACGACGTAGGATTAGAGGGTTACGGGTACTGCGCGGCTCGGATTCATCCCTCATGGAGAAGATGAGTCGAGCGTACTCCTTCCCCCGGGACAAGACGGAGAAGTTACTCAAGCTCGCTTTAGAACATCAAATGATCGCACCCCCAGAGTCTAGACACCCTGAGCAAGCTAACAAGGCTTCTCATTTGAGCTATTGCTCTTATCACCGAGACATGGGACATCCTACCGGAGACTGCTTCACCTTCAAGAACTGGGTCGAGGACCAGTACCAACGGGGCAGATTTGCTTTATCCAACAGCTGGAGGGTAACGCCGCCATAAAAGCCTGAACCCAAGGCCGCAAGAGCAAAACCGGATCCACCTCAGTCCTGGGAGCGGATTCACACCTGTTATACGATCGCGATATTAAAAGAAGAGCGCGAGAACGTGGATGACCTTCCCCGGTGCTTTGAGAACAACAATGATGAGGTGATCTCAGAATTTCCGCCAGCTCCGAAAGAACTGGAAGATAGTATACATACTACGGCGGATAACCTTAGGAAGATTGAGTTGGGATCGGCAGATGACCCGCGACCGACATTTGTCAGCGAGCTACTCTCTGAAGAAAAGGTGGTCGCGTTAAAGAACGTGCTTCTACGGCATAAAGACTGCTTCGCGTGGAACTACTCCGAGATGCCAGGATTAGATCCGGAGGTTGCTGTGCATAAATTAGCAATATCCCCAGATATCAAGCCAGTCAAGAAGGCGCCAAGAAGGATGCGACTCGAGCTGGAGATGAGCATCAACGCCGAAGTCAAGAAGCTGATCGATTCTGGATTTATTCAAGAAGTTCAATATCCCGACTGGATCGCCAATATCGTCCCGGTAATGAAGAAGAATGAGACGGTACGCATATGCGTGGATTTCAGGGATCTCAATAAAGCCTGTCCAAAGGATGATTTCCCAGTACCGGTAACCGAGCTAATGATAGATAACACGTCCACTCACGAGGTTTTCTCCTTTATGGATGGTTCGTCAGGATACAATCAGATAAAGATGCACCCCGAAGACCAGAAGCACACCGCTTTCCGGACCCCTTTGGGTATATTCTGCTATAGGGTTATGCCCTTTGGTCTAAAGAACGCTGGCGCCACCTATCAAAGGGCCATGACAAAGATCTTCGACGACCTCATACATGACGTCGTCGAGTGCTATATCGATGACCTCGTAGTAAAAAGCATGTCATACGAAGAGCATTTAAATCAACTGGAGACTGTATTTCAACGCCTTCGGCAATATAATTTGAAAATGAATCCCCTCAAATGCGCGTTTGGAGTCTCCTCAGGCAAATTCCTGGGATTCATCGTTCGACACCGAGGTATTGAAATATATCCGTCGAAGATTAAAGCGATCATGGAAATGCCTCCGCCAAGAACCCTCAAACAGTTGCGGTCCCTCCAAGGGAAGCTCGCATACATCCGGCGGTTTATCGCCAATCTTTCAGGCAAATGCCGTCCTTACAGCCACCTGATGAAAAAGGGAACTCCGTTTGTTTGGGATCACAAATGCCAAGGTGCACTAGACGAGATCAAGCAATACCTGCAGAACCCTCCAGTGTTGGCCGTGCCGGTCAAAGGAAAACCCCTCATTTTTTATACAACCGCCCTCGAAGGTTCCTTGGGCGCATTATGGGCGCAAGAGAACGATCAGGGAAAAGAGAGAGCACTCTACTACTTAAGTCGAGTTCTGCTAGGGGCAGAAAGCAACTACTCTCCCATTGATAAACATAGCTTGGCATTAATCTTCGCGATAACAAAGCTCAGGCACTATGCGTTGGCACACGAAGTCTGTCTCATCTCGAAGGTGGACCCTGTTAAATATTTAATGACGAAAGCCATATTGACGGGACGACTCGCTAAGTGGGCCCTGCTCTTGATGGAGTTCTCGATAATCTATCAACCTCTCAAGGCAGTGAAAGGCCAGGCCATTGCGGACTTCCTCGCTGAGCACCCGATACCGGCCGATTCTCCTCTGAACTGTGATTTGCCGGACGAGCATGCATTTGACGCGATTGGCAGCGGTAGCACCCGATGGGAACTCTATTTCGATGGAGCGTCCTCCGTAAAGAAACAGAAACGGGGTATCCCAATGATCAAATCGGGGATAGGCCTTATCTTTGCAACTCCACAAGGAGGGATAATGCGCTTCGCCTTCTCCTTAACAGAGCCGAGGACAAACAATGAAGCTGAATACGAAGCTCTGATAGCGGGCCTCGAAATCGCCATCGACTTGGGAATTGAAGACCTCCTTATATACGGGGATTCTCAACTAGTTGTTAGTCAAGTAAATGGTGATTACCAAACGTGCAAACCGGAGTTGGTGAGGTACGGCCAAAAGGTGCAACAACTATTGATCCAAATTCCCTCCTATACTTTGGAGAATATACCGCGCGCGGAAAACAGTAAAGCAGACGCGTTAGCCAAACTTGCAAAAGAACTGGCGGACGAAAACCTCGATGATGTAAGAATCGTGGTACAAAGCCGTCGAGTGCTAGCCCCGACAGAAATACCTCCGACATTATATAAAGAGAAGGGAGCGACTAAGCAGACAACCCTACAAATAAAAGACCATGAGAAGGCCGAGGACTGGAGGGAAATCTTCATAGACTACTTTAAGTCCCATCGAATGCCCAAGGATACATCCTCAAGGTATCAGCTCATGAAACGAGCTCTATCTTTCTCCTTCGTCAACGATACTCTATACAAGAGATCGTTTGATTCTCTATGGCTGAGATGCTTAGGACCCGACGAAGCAGAAAGAGTCATTCAGGAAGTTCACGACGGACTTTGCGGTTCTCACCAAGCAGGCCCAAAGATGAAGTTAAAAATTAAACGGATGGGTTACTACTGGCCCACGATGATCCAGGACTACCTCGAGTACGCGAAGCAATGCCACTCGTGCCAGATTCATGGAGACTTTATCCACCAACATCCGAATCCACTACATCCAACGGTGGCTAGTTGGCCATTCGAAATGTGGGGGACTGACATAATCGGCCCCATCGAGCCACCATCATCCCGGGGACATCGTTTTATCCTAGCGACAACTGATTACTTCTCCAAATGGGCAGAAGCAATACCATTGAGGGAAGTGAAGACGGAGAATATCCTCCATTTCTTCAAAACGCACGTCATCTATCGGTTCGGAACCCCACGGCGGATTATCTTCGATAACGAGCCAGCCTACAGAAGCCATAAGATTAGCCGCTTCGCGCAGCAGCACAATATAGACTGGAGATATTCTTCAGTTTACAACCCACGAGCTAACGGTCTAGCCGAGGCTTTCAATAAGACCTTGACGAAGATCATAAAAAAGACCGTTTCCACGAATAAGAGAGACTGGCACGAGAGGCTGCAAGAGGCCCTTTGGGCTTATCGAACTATATTCAAGACGGCCACGAACACAACGCCGTACGCGTTGGTATTTGGGACGGAAGCGGTACTCCCCCTCGAGATAGAGTTACCCTCTCTACGAGTGGCAGTCCACCACGAGCTGACGGACGAAGAAAATGCTCACCTTCGGCTTGAGGAGCTTGATGCCCTCGACGAAACCCGGCTCATAGCGCAACAACATCTAGAAGCCTACAAAGCAAAGATGACGCGCTCGTACGAAAGATTGACCAGGCCGAGGACATTCCACCAAGGCGAACTCGTATTAGTGGTCAAGAGACCTATGATCCCCAATCGTGCCAAGCGGGGGAAATTTGAGCCAATCTACGAAGGCCCTTACATCATAGACAAGGTCTACCAGGGTGGAGCCTATCTACTCATGGACATGCACGGTGAAAGACCTTTCAGGCCAATAAACAGCCGTTTCTTAAAGAAATACTACGCTTAATGAGCCATAGCCTGGGTCAATGATAGATGACGACGACTATGTCCGCTCGCTATCTTCCTAGGCTCAGACTTTACAAGCAGCAGCCGGCCTTCCCGTAACAACGGACCGAAACGTCCTTAAACTAACAACGGACCGAAACGTCCTTAAACTAACGACGGACCGAAACGTCCCTAAAACTACTACCGCAGCATCGTCAGGCTGACGAGATGAGAAAGAAAAAATAAAAAATATATGAAAAAGAATAAAAAAAAAACGGTATGTCCATAAGCAAAATGGGCACGGATGAAAACCCGAAAGGGCTCCGTGAGTAAAAACAGCAGGGCTACCGGCGAGTGTTTGTGAAAACCCGAAAGGGCGCAACCTCATTAAAAGACACTTACAGGGTCCTCTCGACCTTGTAAGGAGAAACCACCCACGTGAGATCCTTACGACTCACAAGGGAGTAACACACTTAAGAATCCTCACGATTCCTAAGGAGAAATTACACTTGCGAGATCCTCACGACTCGTAAGCAGAACTCTCTTATGGGACCCTCACGGCTCATAAGATTTGAAAGTCTTAAGTTACAGAAACCTTAACCTGTTCTTAAGCAACCCCCACAACCTTCGATACTGCCCTACAAGTGGCTCAATACTGACCCTTGTATACAATCCATGGGCGCGAATAAACATTTCTCCAGCAAAGTCCAACCCTTGTAGGTCCTCTCGACCCATGAGGAGAAAGCCCTCTTGTAGGATCCTTACGACTTACAGAGGAACACACGCTTAGGAATCCTCACGATCCCTAAGGAGAAAATACACCTGCAAGATCCTCACGACTTGTAGGGAGAAATACCTTTGTGAGACCCTTACGGCTTATAAAGTCAAAAGCCTTGGTCGACAGGACTCTTAACCCTGTTTGCTGAGCCACCTTTGTTCGTCGTCGACAAAGGCAAATGATGATTCGCTTCTGGCAACATTCCAGTTGTGGCGATGCTGATGCCGAAATCAGTGCCTAAAATCCAGGCTCGCAGCGAAAAAGCTAGCAAACCACACATGCCTACAGAAATAGCCGAAATGATGGGGCAACTCGCAATAAAAAAAAAGCAGCGAGCAGAAAATAAATAAATAGCCGAAATGATTGGGCACCGCGAAAAATAGCCGAAATGATGGGGCAATCGCGACCTTCTTGATATAAAAAGCTGAAATGATAGAGCATCGCGGAAAAAGAAATAAAATAAAAGTGAAATCCTCGCCCTACAGGTGATGTTACATCTACCTCCGTATACAATCCAGGGGCGCAAACAAAGAAGGGATCATACTCCTTCCCCAGGTTTCACCAAAGAAAGAAGCTAAATCTCGACGGTTCACGGATAGCCTAGAGATCATCCCGTCGTTCGTCTCATGGCAGCAGACACAACTTCAAGCTAAGCGGAACAACGGCAACTCCTAGTTCCATGGCTCGGTGGTATACATATCGCCAACAGTCAAACCTCCATCCCGTGAAATGCGGATACAATCAGCAAAATTCCTGGTTACGTGGAACGCGGATAATGTCACTCTTTGACCCCGTGGAAAACGTTCAGAGCGGATCCTGGTCCTCGCAGAGCACGACAGTGAACCCGTGTGAAGAATCCAGAGCGGAGCCTAGTCCTCGCAGAGCACGGCAGTGAACCCGTGTGAAGCATCTAGTGCAAACTTCCTGGTTACGTGGAAAGCGGATAATGTCACTCTTTGACCCCATGGAAAACGTCCAGAGCGGATCCTGGTCCTCGCAGAGCACGGCAGTGAACCCGTGTGAAGCATCCAGAGCGGAGCCTAGTCCTCGCAGAGCGCGGCAGTGAACCCGTGTGAAGCATCTAGTGCAAACTTCCTGGTTACGTGGAAAGCGGATAATGTCACTCTTTGACCCCGTGGAAAACGTCCAGAGCGGATCCTGGTCCTCGCAGAGCACGGCAGTGAACCCGTGTGAAGCATCCAGAGCGGAGCCTAGTCCTCGCAGAGCGCGGCAGTGAACCCGTGTGAAGCATCTAGTGCAAACTTCCTGGTTACGTAGAAAGCGGATAATGTCACTCTTTGACCCCGTGGAAAATGTCCAGAGCGGATCCTGGTCCTCGCAGAGCACGGCAGTGAACCCGTGTGAAGCATCCAGAGCGGAGCCTAGTCCTCGCAGAGCACAGCAGTGAACCCGTGTGAAGCATCTAGTGCAAACATCCTGGTTACGTGGAAAGCGGATAATGTCACTCTTTGACCCCGTGGAAAACGTCCAGAGCGGATCCTGGTCCTCGCAGAGCACGGCAGTGAACCCGTGTGAAGCATCCAGAGCGGAGCCTAGTCCTCACAGAGCACGGCAGTGAACCCGTGTGAAGCATCTAGTGCAAAATTCCTGGTTACGTGGAATGTGGATAACGTCACTCTTTGACCCCGCAAAAAACGCCCAGAGCGGAGCCTGGTCCTCGCCAAGCACGGCAGTGAACCCGTGTGAAGCATCCAGAGCAAATACCGGACTGTGGAGTCCTTAAAATCCACGGACTATGACATCCTTAACCTCGACCGCGATGTCTTAAAACTAACGATCAACCACCCCGATTCCCTACTGATTTTGCCTTGGTTTAAGGGTACATCTCTTCACTCCTTTGATACCTGGCGTTGTAATTCCTCAACGTCTTCAAAGAGGCGACGGGTCCCTGCAACAAAAACATCGGACTGTGGAGTCCCTAAATCCACGGACTATGAGGCCCTTAACCTTGACCGTGATGTCTTAAAACTAACATCGGACTGTGGAGTCCCTAAATCCACGGACTATGAGGTCCTTAACCTTGACCGTGATGTCTTAAAACTAACAGCGGACTGTGGAGTCCTTAAATCCACGGACTATGAGGTCCTTAACCTTGACCGTGACGTCTTTAAACTACGATACCTGGAGAAACCCCTGACTCCGTAAAACACGGACAAGGGTGACCACACCCAGCACTTGCAGGTCCTCACAACCTGTAAGGAAGAAAAACTCTCTTGTGAGATCCTTACGACTCTCAAGGAAAAACCCGCTTAAGAATCCTCACAATTTTTAATAAGAACTTACATCTATGGGATCCTCTCGACCTGTAGTGAGAAAACTCTTTAGGAGACCCTCGTGGCTCATAAAATGCAAAAGTCTTAGGAAGCAGATCTTAACCCTGAATCCTAAGCCTTGGCTGTCCTGCAAGGAGATCAAGGTAGAATGTCCACAGAATACATTCAATAAAAAGGGGGACACATCATTGAGAGGAAAATTGTATCTTTTATTCATGAACCAAAATGGATACAAAGTACAATCTATGAAAGAAACAAAGAAAGAGATACTCTCATTCATGAGCATGTACAAAAAGGGGAGAAAAGATACAAGTCCTTAAGCCGGCGGCCGGTGTAGTAATTTTACCAGCTCATCATTTTGTTGTTGAGCCACGGCTTCATGACGCAAGATCTCCAGAAGACGAGCCTCCGCCTGAGCTTGCTGAGCCTGATACGAAGCGAGCCGAGCTTCGAGCTCTTTCTCGGTGGCTTTATGAGCCTCGACCCTCTCACGAGTGAACGTGGCGGCTTTATCGAGAGCCACCACCTCTTTGATGGATTCCTGAAGCACCCGCCACAGTTCATACGCTTTATTGGCCCTGGCTGTGAGATTGGCTTGAAGCTCGCCCAGCGCCTTAGAGGCTAGCTCCCCCTCCGAGAATTTGCGGCCAAGCCTCTTCTCACATGACGTCATGTTTGCCGCACATCGTGCTATCAGACCTCGCAACTCCGCTTTTGCAGCCACGGCTTCCGAGGAAAGGCGAGAACATTCGAGAGCATACAAACAAGCCTCCACCTTCTTACAGAACTCCACCCGGACCCGCACCACCTCCTCGCTATGATAGGTGGCGAGAAAAGGAAGAGAGCCGTTAGCTTCAGCGGCAAACGCTTCGGCTGTGGTCGCACTACCAGCACGGAGCTCTTCGACGAAAGAAGATAGGGAGAGAAGGCTCAATTGGGCCAAGCGTTCTGAAGCCCGCAAAGCGTAGGGGCCGGGCGGCATCACAATGCGCGATTCCAAAGCCATGGAGACTGGCAGGGCTGTTCAAATTCGGCGAATGTTAGTAAAACTTTTAAACACAGAATGAACGGGACTATAATAAAATGTCACTCACCGACAGTCATGCAAGTAGGAGCTGAAGGTTCCCCTGGCCCTTCAACGACCTCAACCTCATCGTCGGCTTCCAAAACTACAAGAGACATCAACGTCATTTCGCAAAATAGTGACAATGCTATGGCAAAAAAAAATGGCGAATGACACTAACCTTGCCCAGAGGAAAGGACAATACGCTGAGGAGAGATCGCCTGCGGAGCTGCCATCTCCAATAAACGCTGAAATGACTGGCGAGGCGACAGATCCGCGATCGTGGCCGCTAAGCCGCGCAATTCTGGGAAAGATAAAGGAGTTCAGACTATGAAGGGGTTACTAAATTAAAACGCAGAGGGATACCTTTAACACTCCTCCCAATCTGAGCCGGGGGGATAGCAGCCTCAACGGTCTCCGCCGTGACCTCAGGCTCCAACAAAGGGAGAGTAATCCCGACTACCTCGCTTCCAGCCTTTGGGCCACCCTCAGCAAGAGTCATTGGGGTGGCGGCCTCCAGGAGAGCATCCCCCAGAGGGGCAGGCACTCCCTGATCAAGAACCGGCGCTGGAGGTTCTATCATGAGAGGAGCAGCCTCATCAACCCTCTCCACATCCGGCAAAGCTTCGTTAAGAACTTCGGCGGGCTTCAGCTTTAATAGGCCAGTAGGGAGCTCCCCTAACGTCGAAGATTCTACACGATTCAAACAAAAATAATGATACATACCCACGAGTATAAATAATCGACAAGATTACAGGATAAGCACAACATACCTATACGCAAAGAAGCCCTCAATATGGCTTCTCCAAGCCGCTTCTCCTTCTCAAGGAGATAAGCTCGCCGAGGTTCAAGAGTAGACTCATGACCGCCGGTCCATAAAGAAAGTGCATCAGCTGCGTCTTCTGAAGCGGCCTGCTTCAAAGCCCTTTCCCCCCATTCCTCCAAAGGGCCGATAAATCGCCGCCGAATCCACGAAGGGTCTTCGTAAAAAATTACAGCGGGATAAGACTTCTTCGGAACCTTGGCGTTATGGGACGCGTCTTTTGAACGCCGTATGGCCTCAGCCAACTGTGCAGCCTCCTCATCAGCCGAACTCGGGAAGAGAAGTCCAGCATTTGACTCTCGCAAGGCCAATGGTTCGTCTTCAAGGATAGGCTCAGACTCCACCATAGAATCAAGCGGGGTGGTAGCCGTTTTCCTCCGCCGTTTGGACCCGGAGCCGGTCGCTGAGGATGACCGCTTCCTCCCTCGCGAAGCCTTAGGGCGGCGCTGGCCCACATCGCCATCAACGCCCTTATCCCTGTTACTCTCACTCGGTGCCACGACCAAGGACGACATCGCCATTGTCGACGCCATGGGGGGCGGTGCTGCCACCGGCAAAGGTGCTACTACTGGAGCCCGTCTACCCCGCGATCGGGAACCCAAGGGCATACCAGCTATTGGAGTAAGGTCTACCCCTGACTCCCCCGGAATGTGGGCGGTGCCAATCTCCCTCAAAGGGAAGCGGACTGGAACCCTTGGTCGCAGCTTAGCTCCCGAAACCTGAGGAGGGGAGTCGTGACCAAGAAGAACCCTTCTTTCTTCAGCAATAATTGGGGTGGTTCGATGAAGATACCGGCCCGTAAATGCACCTACGCATCGGGGCATGTACTCGGCTTCAGGGACCATGAAATGAGAGCCGGTGTTCAACCTCATGAAATGATGAGCGGCATCGCGAACAGCGTCGAGCGAAGGGATCGGGGCGACCATAAAAGTCTCAAAAGGAACACCCTGGTCGTATCCAAGCTGCCGGGGAAATCGATGCGGATTGTACCGCATAAAAAGAGCTGCACTATCCTGGCGAAACACCAAGTAGCCCGGTCTAATTGAATACAAATGCGTGGCCTCTCGGGGCTTCAGAGAAGACGCGTTGTCCTTTGACTGGTCCGAAAGTTGAAGAACGGGACCCGAAGGAGAAGACAGAACCCGATCATTAAAAACTAACCCGCTGGCGGTGGTGTGAGGGGAAATCAGCACCCGAATAGCCCCAAATTGAGTTGGATCGGCAGCAGAAGCACCCACCAGTCGCATAAGTCGCGGGAAGGTATAGGCGTCGTAAAAAGCGGGCCTCTGATGCATAGCAAAAGACCCCAGCACATGCATTTCGATCCATGACGTGAAATAATGAAGCGAAAAGTTCACTACGTCCACGCCAGGCGTAGAGGTATTAGCTGCGGTGCCCAATCCATTATAGAGGTGCGCCAAGGCCGGGATGCCGATGGCCAACCGCATCCCCTCAGCAATACGATGAGCCGGGTAGATGACCGAGGCTCTCATGAAGCGGCGATGCATGGGGATAACGAACCAACTGAGCCAGACGCTAACAAACCCCACAAAGAACGTCTCCTCGTCCATGCCTGGGGCAGCAATGGATTCAAAAGAGATTGGCGATATAATAGGGATGTAATACTGAGGTAGATCTGATTCGTTGGTCGGCAACCTCTTCGGGCCAAACCCAAAGGGGTCCCCAATGGTGGCAAACTTCGGGGCTGTCTTCGATAAGGCGTCCTCACGAATGAAACAAGCAATGAAGCTCTTGAATGTAACGCCCTGCTCCTCGGACTCGGTGAACAATCGGTCAAAGATGCCTAGGGCCTTAATTAAACTGGGACGCTTGTGGCGAATAGCATTCTCAGCAGACAGGCCGTCAACTGGGGCGGGCTCGGGCTCAAAAACATACTCGTCAGGAGGCAACAACTCCTCATACAGATTACCCCTTATCGGCAACCCCGAGATATCATAGAATTCGGCTAGAGAAATCGAAACCTCGCGATCTCCCAGAATGAAAGTATTAGTGGGAAGATTCCACTGGTTCAAAAACGCCTTGACCCACCAGGCATGCGGGGACTTGTAATGGAATAGCGACGCGTATACGGCCTGGTAGAGCCCGACTTTCTGCAACCGCGCCCGATGGGCAGAAAGGATGTAACGAGCCCAGAGAAGGTAGCCCGTAGGATGCCTAGGAGTGAGCCCTATCTTATAAATTTGCCCCCACGGGTGGGCCTCACCCTGGCAGATACGCCGTCCCAAGATGTCTATGGCTGGAATCGGATGGTTCGGAATGCCGGTCGTCGAAGGCTCCAGCTTCCCCGTTGGAGTCCAGTTGGGCATTTCCACAGCAAAAGCTGTCCTCGGAGGATCCATCGGTAAAAATAGGAAAGTGGGCTCCGTCGGCACCGCGCAAAGAAAGCTCCGGCGACCCTGAATAATCTGATTGTACCAAGGTCCCCATTGAAAAAGATTGGTGCAGTTCGGGTCATGGGCCCGAATCATCGCCATCGCTTCCTCATCAGACGGCGACTGAGGAAAAGCAGCCTCTGAGCGAGAAAAGGGAAAGCGCGGAACAGAAGCCATCGCACATGAATTCCAATAGAGGAAGACCGTTAGAAGAAAAGTCAGCAACGTATATTCATGCATAAACATGAAGACTAGTTAAAGAAAGCAACAGCATAGTTTTTTAGAGTCATTAGCTACAAAACATATGGGTCCCACAGAATCCGAATGACGGCTCATTAATAATGAGGCCAAAGCGTTACAATAAAACAAAGGGAATATCCTCAAAGAATGACGACCATGCACATTTCCCCCCAACAGAAGCTGTCTCGGGCTTTACAATGAATCTGGCAAAATCAAAGGAATTAAATTCCCACCAAAAGACATCATTACAAAGCCCCCATCGCATTAATTGCAGGAAGAACCACCTAGGGCCAGGAGACCTCAGGAAGCCTCCATGCGAAGAGACTGAGTTCTTCATAGGAATTAAATTCCTTATTAAGAAAAGGGAATTAAATTCCCAGAAATATTTTTGATGGAATTAAATTCCATGGGTTGAAACGCCATTGTCATCTCCTCAAAGACCATCTAAACCCTAAGAGATCTACAGTTTGAAGGTTAACCGGTTTTATGTCTTTATGGAAAATATGAACGAAAAAGGGTAAAAACCCTTGTTTTGGATTTAAAATCCGGAGAAATGTGAAGGTCCATCGTTGTCCAAGAACATCACCTGAGGAAAGGGGATCCGTCAACAGAGTTAAACTCTGGAAAATGTCAAGACAGAGAACTAAGCTCTGAAAGCGAGAATTAAATTCTCAAGGAAAACGTTCTCAGAAGAAGAAGATGAGCAGAGTGAAGGCTCCTATGAAGAGACAAAGGTATTTATAGAAGGCAATGGAAACGTTTCATCTCCCCAGATCCCTAGAGGAATCCAACGGTCACAAGAGATGACAGCGTTGCACTCACGTGCAGACACGTGAGAACAACGCTGTGGGGGCATTTGTTTCCTGATTTAAAATCAGGAAAGCTTCTGGGAAAATCTTCAGGAAAGGGTCACGTGCTTACACGTGACCAGCAGTCACGCGTTGGCACGTGACGCCTAAGCGCATCATCAAGGGCAAGTTCAGTTTCCTGGTCACATTGAAGAAAAGAGGCTTCAGAAAGAGTCACGTGCTCCCACGTGACCGGGGTCACGTGGCGACACATGACATTTGAGAGCAGGCATCAAAGGCACACCGGTTCCCTGATCAAGTCAAGAAAAAAAAGGCTTCAGAAGAGGTCACGTGCTCCCACGTGACCAGGGTCACGTGTTAGCATGCGACGTTCAAAGCAGTGGAATTGTTCTCCAGTAAAACCAAGGAAAGAGGTGCCAGACAGGGGTCACGTGCTCACACGTGACTAGGGGTTACGTGGTGGCACGTGACGGTTAAGCAGCCATCAGAAGACAGAGCGCAAAAGAAAGAAGATGGCTCGTTCCAAGGGGGGGTCACGTGCCCACACGTGACCGGCTTTTAAAACCTATTTTGCTAACAGAACTAAATTCTGAAAGAGATTTAAATCTTTCCAAATGAAAGCGATTACCTGGAACCGATTGAATTAAAGATTCAGAGATGATTAAATATCATCTATCTGTGGGAAAATCTCGACTTTGAAAAGACTTCCCCTCAAATCTAACAGAAATAACAAAGGAGAATCTCTGGATTTAAAATCCAATGGTGAATAAAATTCACCTAATAATCCAAAGGTCCAGAACGAATGATGGATGCAAACCAAATCTCTTAATGAAGATTCATCAAAAACTAATTGATTCGGCTACCTCTCCTATAAATAGGAGTCAAGAGACACAAAAAAAAGATAGATACGCAGAGGGAGAAAAAAGGAGAGAGCCTTGATACTTTGAGGAATTTGGAGCTTCTGAAAAAAGAAAACCCTAGGTAAGAAAGGGAAGGCTTCCTGAAAGAAGGAGGATTTAATTCTCAACAGAGTTTAACTCTGATAATATAAAAACAGAAGAACATATTTCTTCTCTCTTTGATAGAGGATCTGTAGAGTGCACATCTCCCCTTTAGGTTGAGAATTTAATTCTCAATGGGTTGAGATCCTGCCATGCAGATCCAAAACATAGAGAGGAAATGGAAACATGAGAATTTAATTCTCACAGAACTATAGGAATTTAATTCCTCTAAGATAAAAGTAGGGCTTGACCCTGTGTTATGGGAATTTAATTCCTACAGAACAGAGAGAAATAGGGTTTAACCCTAATTAAGAACTTAGTTCTGTTGAAACAACGGGAATTCAATTCCCTTAATCATAATTTAACAGGGACTGGAAGTTTAATTCCTTAAAAAGTTTTTTATTAGGGTTTAACCCTATTCAGTTCTTCACATAAACGAGGAATTTAATTCCTACAGAAGATTCAGGGTTCGATTCAACCCCAGAATATAAGTCTTCAAAAGGAAGTAGGAATTTAATTCCTTTGAAAATTAAAGCTCGAGGAATTTAATTCCTAAAAAAGGATCAACAGATTCTCTAAACAATATACATGGAGGCAGGGTCACGTGCCACCACGTGACCCCCTCAAAATATCTACAGAAAGCCCTTTGAGGCAGTCCCCCACGTGATCCACGTGACCCTTGACAGAAGCTCTAACACATAGGCATATGAATGCCCGTCACGTGATGGCACGTGATGCTCTGAAAGATGCAATAATCTCAGCAGAATGAATGGAGAGAGGGCGCTCTCACGTGTCGCCACGTGACCCCTCTTGCTTCAGTGTTTAACACTAAAATGGAACTCCTGAATCCGGTGTTAAAACACTGTTGAGCTGTAGTGTTCAACACCAACCAAAAGAACTTTACTTGCAGTGTTCAACACTGATTACCTTAGTGTTCAACACTAATTTGAGAGCTCTGTTGCCGATGCTTGATACCGATCTGTTTTAGTGTTTAACACTAATTTGAAAGCCTTGTTGCTGGTGTTTAACACCAATTATCTTTTAGTGTTAAACACTAACTTGTCAACCTCATTCCCAGTGTACAACACTGATTGCTCTGAAGTGTTTAACACTAGGCTTTGGCCCAATTGGCTAAAGGGATAGAGGCAAAGCCTCTCCCTCAATGGACCTACAAGAAATCAATATTCCAGACATGATAGGACTTAGCCCAAGCTGGCCATAAGTCCTCAATTCTTAATTAACTGGGCCAATGGGCTCATAATGTATGGGTCTTGATCCTAAATTGGGCCAAGGACTATTTAATCCACTCCGGTTTTAGGGTACATCTCTTCACTTCTTTGATACTTGGCATTGTAATCCCTCAATGTCTTCAAAGAAGTGACGGGTCCCGACGACCACCCACGATATGGACTGTGGGGTCCTTAAACCCATGTTTAATGCAAAATTCCTGGTCACGTGGAACGCGGATAACGTCACTCTTTGACCCCGCGGAAAACGCCCAGAGCGGAGCCTAGTCCTCGCCGAGCACGGCAGTGAACCCGTGTGAAGCATCTAGTGCAAAATTCCTGGTTACGTGGAACGTGGATAACGTCACTCTTTGACCCCGTGGAAAACGCCCAGAGCGGAGCCTGGTCCTCGCCAAGCATGGCAGTGAACCCGTGTGAAGCATCCAGAGCACATACCGGACCGTGGAGTCCTTAAACCCATGGACTATGACGTCCTTAACCTCGACCGAGATGTCTTAAAATTAACAATGGACCGCAATGTCCTTAAACTACCCATGGACCGCAATGTCCTTAAACTACCCATGGACCGCAATGTCCTTAAACTACCCATGGACCGCAATGTCCTTAAACTAGAACAATAGAGCCCAGCATGCTCTTTTACCGGATCTAAACGGTCCCGTTTAAGTTGATCTTAGCCTCAAAGATGGCTAACGTATCCTTAAACTTTCAAACAGACTGGACTATGAATCCCCCAAATTAACTTTGGCTCGAGGGTACATCTCTGAACTCCTCTGACATCCGTCGTTGTAATCCTTCAACGTCGTTAGAGAGGTGACGGGTCCCGACGGCCACATATACGATGGACCACTATGTCCCTAAACTGGAACAATGGAGCCCAAACTCACTTTTGTCGGATCTAAACGATCCTGTTAAGTTGATCTTAGTCTCAAATCGGACTAACGTATCCTTAACAAACGTTTGAGTTGATCTTAGCCTCGAGAATGGCTAACGTATCCTCAAACCAAACCCCCAAACCCAAATCTAAGATAAACACGGATTTGGACTAGTCCACGCCCTACGGGCGACGACATAACTCAGTCTCCGTAAACAATCCACGGGAAACAAAACATAAAATAAACACACACGACACGAAGTGACCATCTGGAGAAAGAGAAAGTTGTTATCGCGATGCGGTAGCGTAATTAACTGCAGAGGCTTCCGCCTGCAGGGAAGAGCGTCCCCACAATCAAAAAACCCTCAAACGAGAGGGAATTTGACGAAGTCTGCTACATCGGCCGTATCCGTCTAAACCCCCGATGCACGGTGCCATAAACAACTTGGCATCTTCGGAGAGATGGATGGATAGCACCAATTAGCATCTGCCCCGAACCTCAGGCACGGACGCCCGAGTCCAGGCCGCCGTTCGGAGGGGAACAGGCTTAAAATAGTATTAAAATAATTAATTTCGGAAAAATTTTCAGAATTTTTGAAATTTTACCAGTGGCTCAATAAACACCAAATACTAGCAATTACATAGCTAGAATATGTATATTTAATTTTAAAATAAAGATATTTGTATTTTGACTTTTTACGGAAAACCCCTTATTTTACCGATTTTCCGAAATTTCACCAAAACGATTTTCAAAACGTTACACTCTTGGACCACCTGTCCATAATATTGTCCCTCGTCAGAGGGAAAACTATAACTCTGACAATTACTCTGTCATCCATGTCACCTTTGAAGCCTGGAATGTTAACCGTCTCCCGAAGGAGGCTGCCGTCATCAAATCCGTAGAACATGCACTTATGCTCTAAAACTTCTTCCTTATGTTTCTTCAGGATTGGATTAATATATACTTATTGCATCTAGTGCAAAAACAACATCTGGTGTGGTACTTGACATCTCACGATTGACTCAATTGCCTAAGCAAGTGATCTGCCAATCATGCACATCCCTCCCCCCTTTAGTCTGTAAGACACCTTTAGAGAGGGTGACTCCATCATCTGCAGGTACACCACCATGCCAGGAGTCATCTATTCTAAAATACCATTAGAATACTGTCAAAGTACCCAAATTAGGAAACTACCCAATTCTAGATCTAAAACCGGAGATCTAGAAACCAAAATGTCAGATATTATATTCATATCCAGTTTGGAGAAACAACTGTGTGACGACCACTGTACAACCGATTGTAGTATAGGAATTTTACTTCCTACTTTGTCTATGTCATCCAAATACCAGGACATCACACTTTACTACCTCCTTAACAGATCCATCCCCTATTCTGATGAAGTCAAAATCCATGACTGTCACATCAAAAATAGATTATCTTATCTCCGCTATATTTGCTCAAGTCTATAAATAGACATAAGTGTTAGTGTATATGCCCTAGAGGCCATTACTGTATCATACTAGTTTGTATATTACTTAATGGAAGCTTGGGATATTCACCTTGTATAAACAATCTTGCTCAATATAGTAGTATGCTACTTGGTTTGTTTCTACTTCAATGTGTACATGTGTTTGTTTTAGTATATCACCTATACACATTAGTGGAGCCCTTAGGATCTTTGCTTGATTACCAGCGTTGTGATGGCAGTCACACTAGTGGGAGCTGGGTAATCTATAAGCACATCCTTATACAGGTCCCTAGTCGCAGGATTATCGAGACAGGGCATCGATACTCCGGAGTAGACTAGCGTATGCGCTTCTCATCCCAGTGTGGGAGATGGTCTGTCCCACAGCCATCAGTACGTCGTACTGGAGATAGTATACGGGTGCTCGTTAGGTTACGAGTACACTGGACAGGACTCGTCGGGAACTGACCGGTTGGTATTATACCTATCGTCTGTTATCAGTTCCCAGGTGACATGAGTACAGCTTAGTCCGCTGACTTGACACTGTCACTTCGCCTCGAGTTTGTTCCCACTGTACTTTGATTACTACCCTACCACGGCTCAAAGGAGTCGTGCAAACAGGTAGTGGTTGGGTACAGTCCCGAAGTACTTGGAGGCAGTGACAGTTAGACAGGATTTGTCTCTCCCGGTATTGCGGGTTGACATCGCGCTGTGTCTAGGAGAGCCATTACATGAGTAGTCCCTGGCCAGGGCAATCGAGATATACTGGTAGGCTTCCAGTGTTATCTCAGGGTGTTTTGGGCTTCACTCCGACACGACTTGTACCGCTATTAGGGGACTGACGTTTACCGCCCCCTAGGCTCGCCATGCGATGTATCAGACGAACAGACCGGACTGTACGGAGATTGTCACATTCAGGCTCAGTATGAGTTCAGATAGGTTTCACCTCGTCAGTCTTCTTGTCGGCATCTACCTGGGGACCGTTACGCACAGCTAGTGCCGCTTGCGATCTGTGGTTAAACCCACTGCCAGCATAGTGTCGAGTCTTTAGAGTCCCACACAAAAAGCTATTCGCCTTTAGGCAAAAGAGTAGAGGTCGCATGGTTTTGCGACAGGGTTCGGTCACATCCGTGCACTTATGCACGTACAGTGTCCGGACAGTTTACACTAGCGGGCTTTGGTTTAAGCCAGATCCTAGTGTACGTATTGGGATTGGATTTATCCAGTATGTACTCGTGTTCCTCGGAATGCGGATGCGGGTGTGTATGCACAGTTGACGGAGAGACAGAGGCAGAGGATTCTCATTAGGGTTGTTGACCGTTGACTGTTGACTATTGACTTTTTACTCAACCCTAATGAGAATATGATATATGATTAACAATAATATTAATTAAGTATTATGGTGACATGGTTGTTGAGGGGTTGACTTTGTTGACTTGTTGACTTTGTTGACCGGTTGACTAGGTTGGACTAGTTGACCATCATGATGACAATGTCTATCATTTCATGGCAAAGACTTTTTACTTGCTTGTTTCTCTTGTGAGAAATGAGTGCATGAAATGATATGGCTATTGTAGCTTAAACTATTTTACACAATACTTGATTACTATTTTGTGTTGATGGTTATGGATTATGAGAGCCAAGAGAGAAAAGTCTTCTATCATTCTATCATTCTCATTCTCTCTCTTGTTCTTGAGCTCTCATCTCCTCCCTCTTGCTCTCCCTCTCTTAGTCTATGGTTCACTTGTCTCATGTGTTGAGAACCAAGAACCATAGAGAAAATCCCAACACACTCTTCTCTACTCACTGTAGTTCACAAGGTTTAGCAAACCAAGTGAACTAGTTTCTTCAAAGACCGAAGAAGAAGCCAAAGGTAGAAGCTTTTGAGGTGGATCTATCTTCGGCGCAAGGAGACGACGGAGTGAAGGCGATCCGGACAACCATCGAGGCTTGAAGACGAAGGAGATCAAGAAAGAAAGGTATAACCCCCAACCGAGTAGTTAACAACTCCTAGTTAGGTTGTTAGTTAGATGTTTAACAAAGATCCGGTTTTGAGTCCATGTTACCACCTGTAGAAAAATTGTTTTTCACCAAATTCCGCATGCCCGAATGTACCGGGAGAGGTAGCTTGGACTTACAATAAGCTACTTGCCCACCATGCTTCCGCTGCTCCCACTGACCACAACAACCCTCTGGCAGAATAATATATACGTGTACTTCTGAAACAAGTTTAGAACGACGCTATACATATTCTCCTGCCGTGTCTCATAGTCTGGAACAACAGTAGTGTCATGTCAAGAACATCCCTGTCACCGTCCTTGAGGCTACCGGAGTACCTCTCGGATGTCTGAGGTTACCCACCATGTCTGCGGAGTGTCTATTGGAATGTCAAACCTGATTGAATATATAGGTTCTATTAAATTTTCCGTAATCGTTTGCGGTTCTAGAATCACTTCCAGTTCTACCATACTCCCACTACTGTTTTCTGAAAAAAAATCCATTTTTACTAAAACTGTGGCGAGTCAAGAACAATATCACTATTGATCTTCCAGATGGTAGAAAGTTAACCCTAGTCAAAACTAAGGTCAACCTACAAACTACTATTACAGAAACATGCCTTGATCTATCCAGTGTCTGGTTTTAAGCATAAGCTGGACAACTCCCCGTATCTTAACATCGTTAAGATATGAACCATTCTATATACAATATAGAAATAGAGGCACTAATTTAATTGGAACCAGATTCAAATCATGCAGTTGTCTCCAGTGCATATCAACTTAATAGAAAGTAGCTACTCAGCATTACTCAACTTAGGAATCCATCCAATTATGAGTAACCTGAAAGAGAAACGAGTTTCTCAAAACCATTACTATCAACTGAATACCAATCACAAGAATCTACATCTTCGATCTCTTTGAAGAATCCCGATACTTGCGATACCTGAAAGAGAAACGAGTTTCTCTACTTATTTTTATACCCACAACTTCTCAAAACTTAGACATTGTATTTCAACGAAACACTTGTCTAAAAACTAGAGAAATTACAAGTAAACAGAACAGAGTATGAGGACCAACCCCTTTGTCCTGACGGACACTGGACAACATACAATACTCTGTATAAGTCCGCTGAGTTGAATAACTCAATACCTGTGCATCGTAGGTTGAAAATTGTACTTATGATTAAGAACTACTTCGTTGTTCAATGCTCCTTACCCAATCGTCAACTGATATAGATAATGTCATGGACATAATTTCAAAAAGTTATATCTCACTTTATAAAAATAAACGTACAGATATATCATTTTGAAATTGGTGCACAACAACGGATACTCAAAACCAAATACATGCCGTCCGGCAAAAACCAAGGCGACTTTCTCAAATATCACCGATTACAACGAATTCCGATATAATGAGGATAATCACCTTATTCCCAATAACCTACTCCCACTCATCATCTGTAAAACCATACAGATATGAGAATGAAACCTGTTAAACTCATACCCTGGAGTAAGTATGTAATCGGGAAATCAGTTTTCCTTTAACAATGCACTGAAACATTAAAATGTTGTAGGGTTCCTAGGCACGCTTATGAGGTCTCACAAGGCATCAACCATGGCAATTTCAAACATTACGGTGCCAAGAAACCCTAGACTAGATCGTTAACTAGAATTTTAGGCGAAAAGTGAAACTAGTTAACAACTTTAACTAAGAGAAAGAGGCTACAACCTTTGTAAATCCGGTTTTCCACTTCCTTAGCTCCACGTAGACGTCCTCTCGCTGTCCATGTCGGATCCCGGACTCTTGCATCGGCTCCATCGGAGAAATGGGCGGGCTAGGCCGTCGGCTTCGTTGCCGAAGATGATCTATGTCGAGGCAACACAAGATCAAGCTCCTACTTCACCAAGAAATGAAACTTGTGAAGTAAACACCCTATACTACTTGGCAAGAGGTAGAGGATGAAAAAATAGGAGGTGGGTTCACTTTAGAATTGGATTTCTCACTCATTTGCTCAAGTTGCCATTGATGAAGGCAAGCTTTTTCTTTAAGAGGAAGAAGAAGATGAAGATAGAATATGATAAGTCTTCTTTAAAATTAGAAAACAATATGAATACTTATCATATCCTAACCATAGTCAAGTATAGAGAGTAAACTAGGGTTAGTTGGAATGGTTAGGGTTAAGCATGAGATAAGAATGGTGGACTTGTTCAAAGCTTCAAGAAGCTTCAACAAACAAACAAAATAAGCCACCATTCCTTTTTTATTTTCCAAAATGAATAAGAAAATAAATAAATAAGTAAATAAACAAAACCCTAACCATTCATATAACCATGGTTTAATCTTTACACAAACCCAAGTGAGCAAGTATCATCAAACATGATACAAACAAGTGCACAAAAATATATCACATATACAATGTGCATCAAGTGAGAAAATCCTTTTAAAATGAACCAATACTAGTTAATGCAAAGTAATATATCAAATATATAATTATACATTAAATCATTAAATCAACACTTGATTGAATGATCCCGTCATGTCGCACATAACCGACTAGTATCCAATGTATCGACTCATCGAATCAATCTTCGATTCGATAACGAGGTTATATCGCATACAACCAATCGAAACATTCATTGCGAGAATTGAATACGGTATCACATACACGCATTATTCTCGCTCCCGCACATATCTCATATGCGCTCCTATTTCATTTCGCTTGAGCCAGGAAACCTCTGCGTAGGACTCTAAAGACTCATCAATACGCCGGCAGTAGATGATGATCATATCAAGCACCCACAAGCCGCAAGCGGTCTGCTAAACGTAACGGCCACCCGGGTATTGAGCGATCAGAAGATCGACGAGCAAGACCGCTCACATTCCTGTGAATCCAACCAGTAACACTTACCGTACAGTCCGGTCTGTTCGTCTGATACGTCGCATATCAAGTCTAGGGGTGGTAAACGTCAGACCCCAATAATCGATAAGTCGTGCCGATGTGAGGCTCATAATGGGTCGAGAAACTACTGGTAACACTTACCAGCAAATCTCTGATCAGCCCTGGCCAGGGACTTCCCTGTTACGTCCAATCGAGCACAGCGCAACATCAACTCCCAATACCGGGAGAGACGAAACCCCTCCTATCGCTCATTGCCTCCATGTGACTCGCGACTGTACCCAAAAACCACCGTTTTGCACGCCCTCATGGACGTGGTAAGGTGGAGATCAAAGCACAGTAGGAATCACACAAGACTCTATGACGATCTCGAGTCTACAGACTAACCTACACAAGTGTCACCTGAGAACTGCCATCTGACGTGAGGTATAATACCATCTGGGAGTTCTCGGCGAGTCCGTCCAGTGTACCCAGTCTCCACTGAGCACCCGTATACCATCTCTGATGTTAAACACCAATGGATATGGGATCATCCATCGCCCATCTCATGGGTCGAGAAGCGTATACGCTAGTCTACACTGGTATATCGATGCCCCGTCTCGATACACCCACGACTAGGGACCTTGAAGGATGTACTTATGGACTACCATGTCCCCACTAGTATGATCTGCATCATAGTCCAGGTAGTCAAGTATACATCCTAAGGGCTTTACCAACATGTAACTATAAGACAGTTTAAAGAGACTTGCATACATGTTAAGATAAAGAGAAACCAGATAGCATACTATCATATCGAGCAAGAAAGTCATCTCTATATATGTCGAAGCATCCAATATAATATACATTATCTGTACAATACTGGCCTCTAGGGCATACATACAACTAACAATCTCCCACTTTCACTAGGGCCAGCTGCTGTAGTATCGCATACCGAGCATCCCGAAGAGTCTCTCAAACTGTATCTGGGGAATGGCCTTCGTGAGTGGATCCGCTGTGTTGTTCTTCGTGTCAACCCTCCTGACCTCGATCTCCCGGCAATCAACTATCTCCCGGATCAGGTGATACCGCCTCAGAATATGCCTGGATCGCTGATGGGACCTGGGTTCCTTGGCCAAAGCCACCACTCCATTGTTATCGCAATACAAAGGTATTGGATGCTCAATGGATGGAACCACTCCAAGTTCAGTAATGAACTTCTTGATCCAGACAGCCTCTTTGGCAGCATCGTTGGCAGCGATGTATTCAGCCTCCATCGTCGAGTCTGCCACGGTTTCCTGCTTGGAACTCTTCCAGCTAACCGCCCCTCCGAAAAGGGTAAAGGCAAATCCTGACTGCGACTTAGAGTCGTCCTTATCACTCTGGAAGCTCGAATCGGTAAAGGACTCCACTTGGAGTTCTCCGTTACCATACACCAAGAGCATCTCTTTAGTCCTTCGTAAGTACTTGAGAATGCTCTTCACAGCTGTCCAGTGACTCTCTCCAGGATCAGCTTGATACCTGCTCACTACACTTAGTGAGTATGAAACATCGGGTCTGGTACATAGCATCGCGTACATGATAGAGCCTACAGCCGAAGCATAGGGTATCTCTTGCATGCGAGCTCTCTCCAAATCAGTCTTGGGAGACATCTCTTTGGAGAGAGTGATTCCAGAGATTGTGGGCAAGTTCCCACGCTTGGATTCTTCCATACTAAACCTCTTTAGTATGGTGTCAATGTACCTGGATTGGGACAATCCCAATATCCGTTTGGATCTATCTCTATAGATCCTTATTCCCAATATGCAAGAGGCATCACCAAGATCTTTCATTGAGAATCTTTGTGATAAGAAGAGCTTGACCAATTGCAGCATAGGAATATCATTTCCTATCAAGAGTATGTCGTCCATATACAATACGAGGAAGACAATCTTACTCTCTGCCACCTTCTTATAAATACAAGGTTCATCTGGGTTTTTGACGAAATCAAACTATTTGATAACGACGTCAAAGCAGATGTTCCAACTCCGCGATGCTTGCTTTAATCCATAAATGGATTTAAGCAGCTTGCACACCTTCCCGCTGCTCCCACTGTCTATGAAGCCCTCTGGCTGAGTCATGTACATGCACTCTTCTAAATCACCGTTTAGAAAGGCGGTCTTAACATCCATTTGCCAGATTTCGTAGTCATGATATGCAGCGATGGCAAGCATGATCCGGATGGATTTAAGCATAGCCACTGGAGAAAAGGTTTCGTCATAGTCCACACCTGGTCTTTGACGAAAACCCTTTGCAACAAGTCTAGCTTTGAAAGTCTCCACTTTCCCATCTACACCAAGTTTTTTCTTGAAGATCCATTTGCTCCCAATGGGTTTTACCCCTTCAGGAGCAACTTCCAAAGTCCATACATTGTTGGTGTACATGGATTCCATCTCGAACCGCATGGCATCCAGCCATTTCATTGAGTCCCAACTCATGATGGCCTGCTCGAAGCTAGTTGGGTCATCATCCTCCATGATGCAATCCTCGCTCCCACCATCCATGAGAAAACCGTAGTATCTCTCAGGTTGGCGAGGAACCCTACTAGATCGGCGGAGAGGCTGAGGTTCATTGGGAACTACTGAATCTTCTGGTTCCACTAAATCTTCAGTTACGGTTTGTGTATCTGGAACTTCTTCCAGCTCTACCACTTTGCCACTAATTTCTTTTTCAAGGAATTCCTTTTCTAAAAAGGTGGCATATTGAGAAACAAATACTTTTTGTTCTTCAACGTGGTAGAAAAAATATCCTTGGGAATTCTTAGGATATCCTACAAACTTGCAAAGAACTGACCGTGCCTCGAGTTTGTCTGGATTTTGCCTTTTGACATAGGCCGGACAACCCCATATCTTAACTCGTTTAAAATATGGTCTCTTTCCACTTCATATCTCATATGGTGTGGTAGGTACAGATTTAGATGGAACTTGATTCAATAGGTATGCTGCTGTCTCCAGCGCATATCCCCAGAAGGAAATAGGTAACTCAGCTGTGCTCATCATAGAGCGCACCATATTTAATAGGGTGCGGTTCCTCCGTTCTGATACACCGTTGTGCTGTGGTGTATATGGAGGAGTCAGCTGAGAGAGAATCCCATTCTCTTTTAGGAAGTCCAGGAATTCATTGCTCAAGCATTCACCTCCTCGATCAGATCGAAGGATTTTAATACTTTTTCCGGTTTGGTTCTCGACTTCTTGTTTATATTCTCTAAATTTCTCAAAAGCTTCTGATTTGTGTTTCATCAGGAACACATATCCGAATCTAGAGAGATCGTCAGTGAATGTAATGAAGTACGAAGAACCATCCCTAGCATGTGTAGACATAGGACCGCATACATCACTATGTATTAGTCCCAAGAGTTCGGTAACTCTTTCTCCGTGTCCCGTAAATGGAGTTTTGGTCATCTTGCCTTTGAGACATGACTGGCAAGTGTCATAAGATGAAAATTCGAATGGTTTCAAATATCCATCCTTTTGCAACTTAGCCAGCCGTGTCGCATTGATGTGACCCTGTCTACAATGCCACAAGAAGGATTCGTTCAGTTCAGAACTTTTCCTCTTGTGTGTGTTTGTTATACTCAGAACCGTTGATTGATTTAGAACATAAATGCCATTGCACAACGTGCCTGATCCAACCAACTTTTGGTTACGGAAAATGTTCATAACATTTTCCTGTAATAAAAAATTATATCCCTCTTTACTCAACAAAGAAACCGATATAATGTTGCATATCAGGTTCGGCATGTAATAACATTCGTTCAGAACTAATGCATTACCAGTTGGTAATACAAGGTGATATTCCCCGACAGTCTTAGCTGCAACAATTGCACCATTTCCAACTCTAATGTCTTTGTCACCTTCTCCAAGTTCTCTACCTTTCCTGAGCCCATGTAACTGATTACATATATGGGATCCTGACCCGGTATCTAATACCCAGGACGTAGAGCAAATGGAGAAACAGTTCTTTGTAACGAACACACCCGAAGAAAATGCATCATCATGTACTTTCTTCATTCGGGTGGCATGGGAATCCTGGTATTCCCCTATATCCTGTTCATTCCTATAACTCTTATAATAAAGAACGGAACCAACGTTTCCCAGCACAGTATAACATGCGGGTTCGGTCAATACATCCATATTATTATCTTTATTAGGGCATGACATGGTCGCTACCTGGAGAGAGAGAGAAGAAAAAACTTTAGCGTATGCTCGTGCAAGATCAGATTGGTTATTATCTTATCTAATCAGGATGGCTCCCACTGGTTTTTATCAAATCTTCCTTCAAACCATAAAAGGAAAGACTAGCCGGGATTAATTACACCCTACAACTTCGTCGATCTTTCAGCCAGGCCAGTGTCTCTACCTTGAGGGAGGTTCCCCGTGCTTTCGCACGGACCTAATTAAAGTAAACCTCATTTTCCCAGAGGCGTAACCCCGTTGACACCTTTCTAGACACCTACTTGATCGGCTAATTGTAATGTGTAAAACTCTCCCAGGAGTAACTCTTACTCGCAGTGGGTATCGGGATCCAACTATCTCATAGAAGGTATGCAATCTCATTGCAAATTTCAACACTTGAAATTCCCGATAATATTTTGCCCCTAGCAGCTATATGACCTTAACATAGTCAACAAATCATAAGTGCTAGTCAAGTTCAACCCGTCATTTCCTGATTGAATTAAACCCACCCGCACGACCCTTAACACAGTCAAAAAAGTCGCACGACTACCCTAATCCAATCGCATCATATGCTTATACAGATAAGCACCAATCATCTACCGCACACTACGCCTTAACATAGTCAACAAACGTAGCACGAATACTAACTAGTACTTATCTGAAATGACGGAGGGCTACGACAGGTTTTTCTGAAAACCTATTGCGTAATGAACTTGATATCGTTGTAGAATCGAATGATTTTGAAATGGAGTGTTTTTGAGGCTTTTTCTAGTTTTACTAAAGGGGTCACTCCCGGTGAAGGGATCGTCGGCCTTTTCCTCGTCGAATGAGGTGCGGGATATATCATATATATCACTGTGCAAAGCAGAAACTATAGAAGCAATCAAAAGACAAACCGAGTGTGTAGCATCTGCCAGTTATTGCTAAAGGAGTCACTCCCGGTGAAGGGATCTCAGTCCTTTCCTCATCGAATAAGGTGCAGGATATATCACATATACCGCTGTGCAAAGCAAGAACTGTAGCTACCTGTTTTATTTAAAATTTGATTCTAGAACATCTTAGGTTTCTTTTCTTTCATTAATCACATTAATGAAGTCCCATCATTTAAGTCACCTAAACATCACAGATAAATACGACGTACACTTATGCCATCCGCATTCACCTCGTTGTCCCCTCGTGCACCGTTAGGTTAGGTAACTAACGACAGAGCAGGGCAGGGCTAGTGCGGGTGCAAAACATAAGTAACGTCTATATAATATATCATATATACTATATACTATATCCATCATAACATATCAAATGATCACATCACAGATATCGCAGCAGAAAATATCATATGAAATATTGGATATACTAGGACGTCCGTGTTTTCAATACGAGCTAGTATAAAACACGGATTCCACGGTCGTGATGAATAGCCAATCCCACACCCCTAGACCCCTACGAGAGCGACAAGCAACCCTACCAATTCTAGGGTTAGGAGACCCGGACTCGACTCCTCGAGATGGTCTCCCACTGGACCCTAGAACCCGGTTACTTGTGCTCCCCTCCTTGGGTCTATCCTAATGCGGAAGAGTAGATAATATACAAAAGATGACAACTTCCGCAACCTGGAAGTGCCCCAATAAAAGACTATTACATACAAGTTTTTACATGAATGAAAATGAAAAACACTCATCTCACATAAAAAACCCCGGCTATTCAAACACGACGATCCAATATAACATATCCAGCAACACATAACATCACATGTCATCAACGTAAGTAAGTATGCATACCCCAATTGTCGTTGACGTATAGCAACGAAACCGACGATATTGACATACTACACTTACGGCCACAGGAAAAAAAAGTGTAAAACTACAACAGTTGGAATCCACAACTTCTTTAGACATCGCATGCCTAATCAAATGAAATACTTAGACATCACATGCCTAACAATTATAAATCCCGCATTTTAGTCTCATTATCGAAAACTCTTTTCAATATCAAGTGAGACTAAACCGCTAGATTTATAACATTCATTCAGTTATCTCATAACTGTTTGTGAATTCCAATTATTGTATCCCATTCCGGATAAATAGAAAATATTAAACTTTCCGATCGAACATTCGAACACCCAAGTTTTCCTGAAACCGATCAACACATGAAATAAGTTCAAAGACATTCACTTCATGCCTCAGTACCAACGGTCCAGCCGTAAAAGGGTCAAGCCAACGCCTCACATGTGGCACGCCGTACTGCCCCAAACCCGAAGGTTCAAAGGGCAGTACAAGACGGTCACATAATCGAGTTAAGGTTTGTTGTCTTCTAGAGGAACCATCGCGTTACTTGCACTACTTAGAACGTCATTAAACTACGGAAAAGTCCAACAATTAGAAATTTCCCGGCAGGGGAAAGATTGGGTATTTACATCCGGTCGAACTTTTTAACATATTCTAAAATATCCGGAAAACTACAGACGAAGATAAAATATCCGATCGAAATATCGAGTCCCCAAAACAACCCTGGAAAACTCAACTGTAGAGTAAATATTAAAATATCTCAGAAAATACAGCACTAAAAAGGAGGAATTACTGTGATACTTTTATTGGATGAACCATCTTTACGGCCGCGGAACCGCCGCATAGGCAGGCTCCTGCCGCGGTTCCGCGGCGGTTTAATCGATTTAGGTCCACGAAATTTACTGTAATTCCTACAAATCCCTGCTTAATTTTCTGCATATTTTTAATTCACAAAAATCCACAATTTTCAAAAATGTACAGAGAGCATGTTTTGAATTAGGGTTTTGGTTCGATCGGACTTCTAACTCCGTCTACACTTCGCCTAAGGCTCTAGCTAGGCTCTGATACCACTGTAGGGTTCCTAGGCACGCTTATGAGGTCTCACAAGGCATCAACCATGCCAATTTCAAACTTTACGGTGCCAAGAAACCCTAGACTAGATCGTTAACTAGAATTTTAGGCGAAAAGTGAAACTAGTTAACAACTTTAACTAAGAGAAAGAGGCTAGAACCTTTGTAGATCTGGTTTTCCACTTCCTTAGCTCCACGTAGACGTCCTCTTCCGCTGTCCATGTCGGATCCCGGACTCTTGCATCGGCTCCATCGGAGAAATGGGCGGGCTAGGTCGTCGGCTTCGTTGCCGAAGATGATCTACGTCAAGGCAACACAAGATCAAGCTCCTACTTCACCAAGCAATGAAACTTGTGAAGTAAACACCCTATACTACTTGGCAAGAGGTAGAGGATGAAGAAATAGGAGGTGGGTTCACTTTAGAATTGGATTTCTCACTCATTTGCTCAAGTTGCCATTGATGAAGGCAAGCTTTTTCTTTAAGAGGAAGAAGAAGATGAAGATAGAATATGATAAGTCTTCTTTAAAAATAGAAAACAATATGAATACATATCATATCCTAACCATAGTCAAGTGTAGAGAGTAAACTAGGGTTAGTTGGAATGGTTAGGGTTAAGCATGAGATAAGAATGGTGGACTTGTTCAAAGCTTCAAGAAGCTTCAACAAACAAACAAAATAAGCCACCATTCCCTTTTTATTTTCCAAAATGAATAAGAAAATAAATAAATAAGTAAATAAACAAAACCCTAACCATTCATATAAGCATGGTTTAATCTTTACACAAACCCAAGTGAGCAAGTATCATCAAACATGATACAAACAAGTGCACAAAAATATATCACATATACAATGTGCATCAAGTGAGAAAATCCTTTTAAGATGAACCAATACTAGTTAATGCAAAGTAATATATCAAATATATAATTATACATTAAATCATTAAATCAACACTTGATTCAATGATCCCGTCATGTCGCACATAACCGACTAGTATCCAATGTATCGACTCATCGAATCAATCTTCGATTCGATAACTAGGTTATATCGCATACAACCAATCGAAACATTCATTGCGATAATTGAATACGGTATCACATACACACATTATTCTCGCTCCCGCACATATCTCATATGCGCTCCTATTTCGTTTCGCTTGAGCCAGGAAACCTCTGCGTAGGACTCTAAAGACTCGTCAATACGCCGGCAGTAGATGATGATCATATCAAGCATCCACAAGCCGCAAGCGGTCTGCTAAACGTAACGGCCACCCGGGTATTGAGCGATCAGAAGATCGACGAGCAAGCCCGCTCACACTCCTGTGAATCCAACCAGTAACACTTACCGTACAGTCCGGTCTGTTCGTCTGATACGTCGCATATCAAGTCTAGGGGTGGTAAACGTCAGACCCCAATAACCGATAAGTCGTGCCGATGTGAGGCTCATAACGGGCCGAGAAATTACTGGTAACACTTACCAGCATATCTCTGATCCACCCTGGCCAGGGAATTCCCTGTTACGGCCAATCGAGCACAGCGCAACATCAACTCCCAATACCGGGAGAGACGAAACCCCTCCTATCGCTCATTGCCTCCATGTGACTCGCTACTGTACCCAAAAACCACCGTTTTGCACGCCCTCATGGACGTGGTAAGGTGGAGATCAAAGCACAGTGGGAATCACACAAGTCTCTATGACGATCTCGGGTCTACAGACTAACCTGCACAAGTGTCACCTGAGAACTGCCATCTGACGTGAGGTATAATACCATCTGGGAGTTCTCGGCGAGTCCGTCCAGTGTACCCAGTCTCCTCTGAGCACCCCGTATACCATCTCTGATGTCAAACACCAATGGATATGGGATCATCCATCGCCCATCTCATGGGTCGAGAAGCGTATACGCTAGTCTACACTGGTATATCGATGCCCCGTCTCGATACACACACGACTAGGGACCTTGAAGGATGTACTTATGGACTACCATGTCCCCACTAGTATGATCTGCATCATAGTCCAGGTAGTCAAGTATACATCCTAAGGGCTTTACCAACATGTAACTATAAGACAGTTTAAAGAGACTAGCATACATGTTAAGATAAAGAGAAACCAGATAGCATACTATCATATCGAGCAAGAAAGTCATCTCTATATATTTCCAAGCATCCAATATAATATACATCATCTGTACAATACTGGCCTCTAGGGCATACATACAACTAACAAATGTTTCGTAGGGGTATCCTGGTATTCTTTGTAATGCCTCTTCCATAATCCAATTCATGATTTTAACCGTATATTTCTTTGCCTTCTCTCCAAATCCCTTTATTTGTCTTTAGTCGTTACCTTCTGTACACCATCGTTAGGCTAAATGGTTTTCTTCCTTCCCTACCGTTCGGCACTAGCCTATGGTTTGGAAGAAGACTATCCGGTAAGCATAATAGGTGTACTCTCCTAATCCTAGGAGTACTCGCAACTTGAGAGAAGGTGATGATAAAAGACAACTGAATAATGCCTTATTCTATTTCTCCCGAACTGGGAAAAAAGCAAATGTGAAATAGGAGTGGCGATGAAGTACGCGGTTTGGTCGTGAATGATAACAGTCGCAATTTACTTTGCCCTCTTTCTAATCCCTTTATTTTGTCTTTAGTTATTACCTTCTGTACACCCTACTTAGGCTAATTGTTTTTCTTCATTCCCTACCTTCGGCACCAGCCTATAGTTTGGAATAAGACTATCCAATAAGCATAATAGGTGTACTCTCCTAGAGTAAGGAGCCCTCACAACCTGAGAGAAGGTGATAATAAAAGACAACTGAATAAACCAATTCTATTTCTCCTAAACCTGGATCCATCCTCGAAGAAGTCCTTCGAGTTCGTATATAACCATACGATGGATCTATCCAATGGAAGTGGATGTCCGTAGAAATACGGGGTGTTCTGAGAAATGCAAAGGGTAAAAGAAGGAGCGGTAATGACTTATGCAACTCGGACAATCCAAAAGCCAGTATTTTAAGAAGGTTCGGTCAGCTTGGTCATCGAGTCATAGTCTAGGGTTGGTCAATGGTCGCTGCCAAAGAGAGAGAGAAAAGAAACACTCTGCGTGCACTCTAACCTAGATCAGAATGGTTATCACTTTATCTAATCAGGAAACCTCCCACTATAATCTCATATTCTCCTCCAAACCTTAAAGAAGAATTAGTCGGGATCACCCGAAGAGTAAACCAACTCATCGGTAAGAATCGGTATCCAACTATCATCGCATGATAACTTGATGGAAGCCACTCAAGTTATCACACTTCAGAAGGTATGCACATGCCTGGCAAGTTTCCTGTATGTTTGAAACTCCCGATGTAATTTTTGCCTCATGCTCTTATGACCTAGACGATGGCCAAAATATCATAAGTCACATGTCAAGTTTTTCCCATCATTATCCAGGTCAATTTGAACCCACCCGTACATACCCTTGACGAAGGCCAAAATAGTAGTTTGACTGTCCCAAACCAACGCATCTATCTATGCAAGAAATGAATACCCCAGCAGCTACGAAACACTATGCCTTGACGAAGGCCAACAAACATAGCTTGAATACTACTGAATACCCAAAAGAAATGACGGAGCGCTACGGCTGGTTTTTGGCGAAAAACCATTAACGTAATGAACTTGATTTCGTTGAAGGAACCTGATAGCTTTTCTTAAAAATATAGTGACGAAAACCTTTTGCTAAAGAGGTCACTCCCGGTGAAGGGATCTCGGCTCTTTCCTCGTGGAATGAGGTGCGGGATATTCCAAATTGAATACCGCGATGCAAAGCAACTTGTAATCGACTATAATGAACTTATTACCCTGACATAAACTTCTGCCCAAGGGGTCACTCCCGGTGAAGGGATCTCGGCCCTTGCCTCGTCGAATGAGGTGCAGGATATTCCAACTGAATATCACTATGCAAAACAAAAGGAAACATCTTTGTAATAACACCTTTTTAAATTTTGTTCCAACAACATCAAATATAGTTTTGTTTTATCCTTACATTGATAAGAATCAATGCAGTCTCATCAATCAATCATACCAGAAAAGAACGAAAATATAATGTACGTATATGCCATCCGCATTCGTCACTGGGTCCCGTCATCACCCGTTAGGTTACTTAACTAACGACGGAGCGGGGGCTGGACTAGCGCGGGTGTAAAACATATACAACATCTAATAGTATATATACCAATATACAATAATCGCTCCAGGCGTGATAATATGCAACATTACAGAAAAGTAATAAGCATCACAAAACAATACAGATAATCTGGGATCCCCGGGTTTCACAGAGCCGCTGCTGAAACCCGACGTTCCCCTGGTCGTGTGGATAGCCTGTGCAATGAAACCTAGACCCCTACGGGTGTGGCAAGTTACCCGCCAGAACCTGAAGCGAGGCAGCCCCCTACAGCAAAATGAATGGACCACCCGACTCTTCACGGAATCCGGTAACTTGAGCACCACTCCTTGGGTCAACCTGTACCTCCTACGAGTGCGGCGAATAGTCTGCCAATTCTAGAGTGAGGCCCCTCTGCCTCTCAAAGCTATGAGATACGGACCCGTTGCCCTCCAGAACCCGGCTATCCATGCACTCCTTCGTGGGGTAAACCTAGTACAGAAATAAAAATATGTACAACGGGTACATCGACCTCATCCCGGTCGTTCCCCAAAAGAATATTATACAAACAGGCAGTGACGGCAGTCCACATGTTGGACGCTCGCCCCGCAATATCATATGTACAAATAAATCCAAACTGCACTACCATTGCACACTTCTATCCACCATGACATATCCGCAACATTACAGCACAACACAGAACATCAACGCGAATGTCACGTTCGCAAATCCGTCTAAAAGAACTATAGCAATTAGACGCAATTTACCGCTCGAATGACATTCCCGGTCGGAGATATAAAGTAAGTACTGTATACTAACAAGTTTAAAATTTCGATCGACAAAATTTCCCGAAGTGGGCCCTACGAATATCTGCAGTACAGTAATAAAAACTGGGCCCAAAATAAATTTTCCAGAAACCACAATTTCCTCTGTAGAACCTACTGTAGAAATTTGGTACCCTAATCTCACACTCTGGCGGCGGATCCGCGGCCAAACCCTGGGTTGGGCCAAGGATCCGCGACAGTACTGTTGATTTGGGCCACCAAATTTCACCAGTATTCTAGTAAAAGCCTGCTCAATTTTCTGTAGTACTCAAAATAATTTTTAGACCCTGTTAAAAATCGACAGAAACTTAGAACATGGAAATTGAAGTTTTGAAAATTTTGTTCGATCGATATTTTAAACGCGTTAGCACAAGTTAGTAAAGCTTAATGGTGAGGCTTTGATACCACTGTAAATCCACGGTAGCGCCCCGGCCGTCTAACAGACGCCAAAAGCGGAACAAAAACTTTTTACAACTAGCGCTATCTCGAACTATAACCCGGATCTGCCATTAAAGATAAACTAACAAACTACAAAGGGGGTTGGAATGTTATACCGAACGATCCGAGTCCTTCGGACTTCAACCATCATCCCATACTTTGTTGCGGCTGCTCCGATCTCCTGAATCTCCAGTCTTCTCGTCCAGGTGGCACCACGTCGACGGATTTTTAAACGGGCTCCCGCCTCTGAACCGAGGCAACTCGATCATCAAGTTTTCTAAAAGAGATGACCAAGATTGATGTAGTGAATGAGTAGAACACTTTGTCTCGTTACGTCCAAAGCTATGGAAGAACGGTTAATGAAGTTTCCTTTTGGATCGGGTGAAATGAGAAATGAGGCTATCTAATTTCCATGAACCAAAACCATATACTTTTTTCCAAATCAACAACCATACTCCCTAGAAAGAGGGGCCGGCCACTATATAGGAGAAGGGAGGTGAGTGTAGGAACAAAGAGGGTAACCATTAGCAAAATAGAATTAATGCAAATGGTGACACATATAACCTAGTCAGCCATTCATTAAATGCATATAATATATCACCTAAACACATCATCTAATCATTTAATGCAAATGGATGACTCATTAATCCTAGTCACCTCTTCTAGAAGCTTCCACACACATCACTCTCATGACTCACCCAAGTGATGAAAAGATAAATCCGCATTTAACCGAATGTTAAAGACGGGTGATAGAAAACTGGAAACTGGCAACTTCCAAAAGCGATCCTGAAACGAATTTCAGGATAACCCCGTATCAGTATAAACATACCCGCATTTGTATTATGACCGAATACAAATGCAACTAAGACAAAGATATTATATCTACACAGTACAATACTCGGATCCGGCTTAAACCAAAGCCTACCAGTATTATCTGCCCGAAATATAACACGTGCGTAAACGCACGTGCATTTTCCGAACCCTGCCATAAAACCATACGGCCTCTACAACGTTTCGCCCGAACTTGGGAAAGTGTCTGTGGGGGACTCTGATGACTCATCAATATACTGGCACTGGGTATAACCTCTAGCATATCAAAGGTACTAGCTGTACGTAACGGTTGCCTATGTATTGATTGGAAGGGAAGCTGACGAGCGAACTCTTCCAGAAACCCTACTGAGCCTGACAGTGACAATATCCGTACAGTCCGGTCCGTTCGTCTAAAGAGTATCGCATATCGAGTCTAGGGGGGTGGATAAAGTCAAACCCCTAATAACGCGATAAATCGTGTCGGCATGAAGCCCATCACCACCTGAGAAACTACTGATCCAAATCAGTATTTCTCTACTACCTCGGCCGAGGATTTCTAGTGATGGCCACCCGTGCATTGTGCGACATCAACCCCCAATACCGGGAGAGACGAATCCCCGACGATCCGCTCACTGCCTCGATGTGGCTCGGGACTGTACCCAAAAAATACCTGTTTGCAAGTCTCCTTTGAGCGTGGTAGGGTAGAAATCAAAGCACAGTAGGAACTTACACGATACAAATGACGATCTCAGGTCGACAAACTAACCTATACACATGTCACCAGGGAACTGCTATCTGACGATATATATATAATACCAACAAGCATGTTCCCGGAGAGTCCTGTCCGGTGTACTCAATGAGCACCTGTATACATCTTAGGTGAACCAACTGACACCAATGGCTTGTGAGACCGGCCACCGCCCCTCGTCGGGGTCTCGACTGTATACACTAGTCTACTCTGGAGTATCGATGCCTGGTCTCGAAACTCCAACGACTAGGGACACTTCAAGGATGGGCTTACAGACCCCAGCTCCCACGTATATGATGGCCATCATACTGCTGGCAGTCAAGCAAGAATCCTATGGGCTCTATCAACATGCAATAGAGAACTAAAGCATGTAAACGATGATAAAGACAAACCAGATAGCATACTATCATCTCGAGTAAGACTTTCATATCGGTATAGGTCCTCCCTCAATCATTGCAATCACGTATCTGTGATCCAATAATTAACTTAGAGGGCACTATATCCAACAACCCACTCACCCAAAGTTAGCTCACTCTCTTGATTAGTTTCATTCTCATTTTTTTTCATCTTCTTCCTCAAAGCAAAAAGCATTGTAGGGTTTGATCCAAACTGAGAAATAATGTGAGAAAAGAAATTCTAAAGTGAGCCCACTTCCTATTTCTCCATCCTTTACTAGATTAGCACTTTAGTATAGGGTGTTTGCTTCACTTTGGTGAACTGGTAGCTTGAGTTCGTATTCCCTCGACGTAGATCATCTTCGGCCTCGAAGACTTCAAGCAAAACCGTTGCCCACTTCATATGGAGCCGTCCAAGAGTCCGGGAGTTTGATGATCGCAGCGAAGGGACTACTATAAGGAGCTTATGAAGTGATGGACCGATCTACAAAGGTTGTATCTCGATTTCACTTAGATAATAAATGGTTTACTATTGTTTCCGTATTAATTTCTAGTTATCGATTCATGTTAAGAGTTCCTTGAAACGGTAATTTTAGAAAATGGCATGGACGATGCCTCCTGAAACCTTGCTGCCGTCGATAGGAACCCTATAGTGGTATCAGAGCCTAGCTAGGAAATTATACGGATATGGTTAGATTACGAACACGAAACAAACTCCAAACTTGAAACCCTAAAAATCAAGTTTCTGTCGAATTTAAAACGAGCCCTAAAATTTTTTTAAACAAGTACAGAATCATATATGTATGATACGATGAACACTGAAGAAATCTGGAGGCATTCTGAAATGTTTGTGCCGGAAACTGTAAGTGCACGGCGGCGCCCCGGCCGTCAATCCCAAGGCCAAATGCGGAAGCGGTGATAAACTTTAATTTTTCGAACTTAGAAACCGACACCACCGCGCACAAATCACCCGGATCGTGCCATTAAACTAGATCTAGCTAACTGCAAGACGGGTTAGAGATATACCGAGTGATCCGTGTCCTTCGGTCTTCGTCTCCACTCCGATCTCCCGCGGAAACTCCGTTCATCTCCTCCTTGTCGGAAAGGGCACCACGTAGCCGGAATCTTTTACGGGCTCCCACCTCTGGACCGAGGCAACTCGGGCGCGAAGTTGGCTAGCCGACGATTCCAAGATTTGTTGTAGAATAGTGTAATAGCCATTATCTCTTTTAGGGTTTGAAGTTGCCTTGATGGAGGGATAGAAGGAATGAACTTTGGAGAGGTGAGAAGGGTTTTTTTTAGCAAGCCAAAAAAAATTGAGATGTATCAATTTTTCTCTTACCAAAATGAAACCTCTCTTTTTTTCTCACAATGTGTGGCCGGCCCCCTTAGAGAATGGTGGAGGGAATCAAAAAAGCAAAACCATGAAGGGAGGTGATGGTAGTAAAAGCAATGGGTGACCACATCCAAAAAGAAATGATAACCAAATCAAATCAACCTTCATCTCATTTCTAATCACAAATAAAGCAAAGAATGGATGAAAAAAGAATATCATCATGATGCCACATAATGCAAGAAAACCCCTCCACAAAATGTTATTTGCACACTTGCAAATAACCCCCTCCAACGGAAAGTCCGGCCGCGAAAGAACAAAGGAAAACCGGCCGGAACGGAATGCAAACTGGCAACTTCAGAAAACTGATCCTGTAATAAATTACAGGAAAACCCCGCTACTGCATATACATGCCCGCATATGTATTCCCACTGAATACAAATGCAAAGAGACAAAATCTACACTGTACAATACTAGGATCCGGCTTAAACCAAAGCCGGCTAGTTATATCCGTCCGATCCCGATCCGTGCAATACCGCACGTATCTGATCGAACCCTGCCATATATCCATACGGCCACTAGTACAAACCGTCCGATCCTGATCCGTGCAATACCGCACGTATCTGATCGGACCCTGCCAAATCTCCATACGGCCTCTACAGCGTTTCGCCAGAAACCTGAGTAACTGAGTGTGGTGGACTCTAAAGACTCGTCAATACTATGGCTATGGATTTAACCACTAGCACGTCAGACGTATAAGCCATACGTGACGGGCCACCAGCTATTGACCAAAAGGGACGTCGATGAGCGAACTCATCCTGACACCCTAGTGAGCCGTCAGTGACAATATACGTACAGTCCGGTCCGTTCGTCTATGAGCATCGCATGGCGGGCCTAGGGGTTTGGTAAAAGTCAGACCCCCAATAGCGGTACAAGTCGTGTCGGAGTGTAGCCCAGAACACCCTGAGATACTACTGGAATACCTACCAGTAAATGTCCTGCCTTGGCCAAGGACTTCGTGTAAAGGCTCTCCTAGACACAGCGCAAACTCACCCCCAATACCGGGAGAGACGAACCCCTGAAGATCCGCTCACTGCCTCCATGTGGCTCGGGACTGTACCCAACTAAAACCTGTTTGCACGTCTCTTTTGAGCGTGGTAGGGTAGTAATCAAAGTACAGTGGGAACTCACACGAGATAAATGACGATCCCCAGGTCGATGAACTAACTTGTACACATGTCACAAGGGAACTGCTATCTGACGTCAGGTATAAGACCAACTAGCATGTTCCCGGCGAGTCCTGTCCGGTGTACTCATAACCCAATGAGCACCTGTATACATCTTAGGTGAACCAACTGACACCAGTGGCTTGTGAGACCGGCCACCGCCCCTCGTCGGGGTCTCGACTGTATACACTAGTCTACTCTGGAGAATCGATGCCCTGTCTCAAAACTCCCACGACTAGGGACCATTTAAGGATGTGCTTATAGACTACCAGCTCCCACGTATATGATCGCCTTCATACTGCTGGTAGTCAAGCAAGAATCCTAGGGGCTCTATCAACGTGTAATAGCGACCTGTAAGGTCACCTAAAGCAGTACACGATGATAAAGGTAAACCAGATAGCATACTATCATCTTGAGTAAGACTGTCCTATCGGGATAGGTCCTCCCTCAATCATTGCAATCACGTACCTGTGATCCAATAATTGACTTTGAGGGCACGATCTCAACAATCTCCCACTTGCACTCAAGGCTAATTATTGCGATGTCGCATACTCACAGCCCGTGTGATACCGAACACCCAACTCCTCTACTAGTCAGTCTCACAAATCCCGTTTGCGAAACTATTGCGTTCGAAGAATAGCCTCAGTGAGTGGATCCGCCTTGATGTTTCTTTCTATGTCTCTCTATATCTCAAGTTCGCGGAGAAAGCCATCTCCCGAAATGAGCAATACCTGTCTTAGAATGTCTGGATGTCTGATGGGACCTTGCTCATAAATGAACTCCAAATCCAAATTTCTTAGACTGTACCGTCAACTGAACTTAATCAGTATCCTACGCCATGCCTCCCTCAGTATCTGCCTGGATCACCTGTCCAAAATACTGCCCCTCGTCAGAGGGAAAACTATAACTCTGACAACCTCCTTGTCGTCCAGGTCACCTTGGAAGCCTAGAATGATAACTGTCTCCCGAATGGGGCTGTCGTTATCATATCCATAGAACATCTACTTATGTTCTAAAGCTGCTCCCGACTGTTTCTCTAGGATTGGATCAATATCAACTTATTGCATCTACCACAAGAACAACATCTGGTGTGGTACTTGACATCTCACGATTGACTCAATTGCCTGAGCAAGTGATCTGCCAATCATGCATATCCCTCTCCCCTTTAGTCTGTAAGACACCTTTAGAGACGGTGACTCCATCACCTTCTGGTACACTACCGTGCCAGGAGTCTTCCATTCTAAATACTCTTAGAATGTGGTCAAAGTACCCAGATTGGGAAACCACCCAATTCTAGATCTAAAACCATAGATCTAGTAACCAGAATGTACGATATAATATCCAAGTCCTGTGTGGAGAAACCACTGTGTGACGACCAAAGTATAACCGATCGTAGTATAGGAATATCACTTCCTACTCTGTGTATGTCATCAAATACTAGGACATCAGACCCTACTACTTTCTTAACAGATCCATCCCCTATTCTGATGAAGTCAAACCTATGACTGTCACATCAGAAATAGATGATCTATCTCCGCTATATCTGCTTTAGTCTATAAATAGACATAAGCATGATGTCCACCAATGCTTCCGCTGCTCCCACTGACTACGACAACCCTCTGACAGAGTCATATAGACGTACATTTCTAAAGCTAGTTTAGAACGACGCTACACTCATCCTCCTGCCGGGTCTCACAGTCTGGAACAACAGCAATGGCAAGTCTGGGTAAACAAGAACCTCCCTGCCACCGTGCTTGAGCATACCGAAATACCTCTCGGGTGCCTGAGGTTACCCACCATATCTGCGGAGTGGCCAATGGAATGTCAAACCAGATTGAATCTTTAGGTTATTATCAAATCTTCAGTAATCGTTTGCGGTTCTGGAATCACTTCCAGTTCTACCATACTCCCACTACTGTTTTCTGAAAAAATCCATTTTTATTAAAACTGTGGCGAATCAAGAACAATATCACTATTGATCTTCCAGATGGTAGAAAATCAACCCTCGTCATAGCCCGGGTCAACCCACAAACAGCCATTACAGAAACGTGCCTTGAGTTATCCAGAGTCTGGTTTTAAGCATAAGCCGGACAACTCCCCGTACCTTAACATCGTTAAGATACGAACTGTTCTATATCCAATATAGGAACAGAGGCACTGATTTAATTGAACCAGATTCAAATCATGCAGCTATCTCCAGTGCATGTCAACAAAATGGAGAGAGGCCGATCAGCGTTACTCAACTTAGGAATACTCCCAATTATGAGTAACCTGACAGAGAAGCAAGTTCTCTTAATCATCACTATCAACTGAATACCGTACACAAGTATCTACATCTTCGATCACCTTGAAGAATCCCGATACTTGCAGCATCTGGTTCTCTACTTTATTCAAATACCTATAACTTCTCAAAATTCGGACCCTGTGTTTCCACGAAACACCTGTCTAAAAACTAGAGAAGTCATAAGTAAACCGAATATAGTACGAGAACCAACCCCTCTGTCCTGATAGATGCTGGACAATATACAATACTCTGTATAGGTCCTTTGAGTCAAATGACTCCTTCACTGTGTATCGTAGGTTGAAAACTGTACTATGGTTATGAAGAATTACACCGCTGTTCAATGCTCCTTACCTAACCATCCACTGTTGTAGGTAAATGTCATAGACATAATTTCAAAAAGGTATATCTCACTCTATAAAGATAGACGTACAGATATATCAATTTGAAATTGGTGCATAACAACGGATATTCAAAACCAAATATTTGCCGACCGGCAAACAACCCAGGTGGCTTCCTCAAATATCACCAATTACAACGAATCCCGATATAATGAGGATGATCACCTAATTCCCAATAACTTACTCTCACTCATCATCTGTAAAACTATACAGATGTGAGAATCAAACATGGTAAATACATACCCTGGAGTAAGGACTAATTGGGAAATCAGTTTTCTTTTAACATTACACAGTGAAACTGAAACATTGAAATGTTTCGATGGGGTATCCTGCTATTCCTAGTAATGCCTCTTCCATTATCCAGATTCACAACTATAACCGCATAATTCTTTGCCATCTCTCCAAATCCCTCTATATGTCTTTAGTCATTACCTTCTGTACACCCCTTTAGGCCAAATGGTTTTCTTCCTTCCCTACCGTTCGGCACCAGCCTCTGGTTTGGAAGAAGACTATCCAATAAGCATAATGGGTGTACTGTCCTAATTCTAGGAGCACTCGCAATGCGAAAGAAGGTGAAGATAAAAGACACCTGAATGAACTTTATTCCTATTTCTCCTGAACTAGGATCCATCCCCGAACTGAAACAAGTTCCTTTCGAGTGTATATAACCATACGATGGATTATCCAATAAACTTGGGATCTTCGTAGTGATACGGAGTGTCCTGGAGAAATACAAAGGTGATTTAGGATTGGCGAAGAATACTTGGTTTGGTCGTGAATAGCAGTCGCAATTTACTTTGCCCTCTTACTAATCTCTTTCTTTGTCTTAACTTAATACCTTCTGTACACCGTTTAGGCTAATTAGTTTTCTTCATTCCCTACCGTTCGGCACCAGCCTAAGGTTTGGAAGAAGACTATCCAATTTGCGTAATAGGTGTACTATCTCCTATGCCAAGGAGTACTCGCAATCTGAGAGAGAAGGTAAAAGGAGAAGACAACTGAATAGTCCTATTCGTTTTCTCCAGAACCGGAAACCATCCTCGAATTCCTTCGAGTTCGTATATAACCATACGATGGTTTTGTCCAATGGAAGAGGACGTTCGTAGTAATACGGGGTGTCCTGGAGAAAAGGGTAAAAGTAGGAGCGGCATTGAGGTTTGCAACTCTGACAATCCAAAAGCCAGTGTTAAGAAGGTTCGGTCAACTTGGTCACAGAGTCATAGTCTAGGGTCGGGTCAATGGTCGCTGCCGAAGAGAGAGAGAAAAGAAAAACTCAGCGTGCACTCTATCCTAGATCAGAATGGTTATCACTTTATCTAATCAGGAAACCTCCCACCGTACCGTCAAATTCTCCTCCAAACCTGAAAGAAGAATTAGTCGGGATCACCCTAGGAGTAAACCAACTCATCAGTGGGAATCGGGATCCAACTATCATTGCATGATAACGTGACGGAATCCGCTCACGTCATCATACTCCAGAAGGTATGCGCATATCTGGCATGTTTCAGTTCTTTTGAAACTCCCGATGTGGATTTTTACCCCATGCTCTTATGACCTTGACTTTGGCCAACATATCATAAGTCACATGTCAAGTTCTACCCGTCATTATCCAGGTTAATTTGAACCCACCCGTACCTACCCTTGACTTTGGCCAAAATGGCAGTACAACTGTCCCAAATCAACGCATCTATCTATGCTGCATATGAATACCCAATAGCTACCAAACACTGCGCCTTGACTTTGGCCAACATACACAGCTTGAATACTATTTACTATTCATATGAAACGACGGAGGGCTACGAATGGTTTCTGGCGAAAACCTTTAACGTAATGAACTTGATATCGTTGAAGGAACTGATAGCTTTATAAAAATATAGTGACGAAAACCTTTGCTAAAGAGGTCACTCCCGGTGAAGGGATCTCGGCTCTTTCCCCGTAGAATGAGGTGCAGGATATTCCAACTGAATACCACGATACAAAGCAAAAGCAATCGGCTATAGTGAAGTTATTTCCCTGACGCAAACTTCTGTCCAAGGGGTCACTCCCGGTGAAGGGATCTCGGCACTTGCCTCGTCGACTGAGGAGCAGGATATTCCAACTGAATACCACGATGCAAAATAAAAGAGAACGTCCTTGCAATAACAGCTTTTTGAAAAAGTGTTCCAACAACATCAGAATAGGTTTGATTATCTTGCATTGATCCGAATCAACGCAGTCCCATCAATTGATCACACCACAAAAGAACGAAAATAATGACGTACGTATATGCCATCCGCATTCGCCACTGGGTCCCGTCATCACCCGTTAGGTTACTTAACTAACGACAGAGCGGAGACTGGACTAGTGCGGATGCAAAACATATACAACATCTACTAGTATATATATAATATATAATTTTCGCTCAAGGCGTGATAAAAAGCAACATCACAGAAATGTATAGCAACACAGATCAATACAGATATCTGGGATCCCCGGGTTTCACAGAGCCGCTACTGAAATCCAACGTTCCCCTGGTCGTGTGGATAGCCTGTGCAATGAAATCCTAGACCCCTACGGGCGCGGCAAGTCACCCGCCAAAACCTGAAGCGAGGCAGCCCCTTTCAGCGACGTGAATGGACCACCCAGCACTCTACGGAATCCGGTAACTTGGGCACCCCTCCTGGGTCAACCTATACCCCCTACGAGTGCGGCGAATAGCCCGCAAATTCTAGAGTAAAGGCCCCCTCCGTCTCAACGCCATCAGATGCGGGCTTGTTTCCCTCTAGAACCCGGCTATCCGTGCACCCCTCTGTGGGGTAATCCTAGTACAGAAAGTAAAATATACATACAACGGGTACATCGACCGCAACCTGGTCTTGCCCCAAAAGAATAATACAAACAGGCAGTGACGGCAGTCCATATGTCGGACGCTTGCCCCGCAATATCAAATGTACATATAAAACAAAAACTGTACTACAACTGCAACCAGGCTATCCCCCACGACAGATCCGCAACATCACAGCACAACACAGAACATCAACGTGAATGTCACGTCCGCAAATCCGTCTAAAAGGGCTATAGCAGATAGACTGGATTTACCGATCGAGTGACATTCACGGTCGCAGATATAATGTAAATACTGTGAACTGGCAAGTTTAAAATATCCGATCGAACAAATTTTATCAAGTGGGCCCCCAAGCAATACTGTAGCACTCAAAGAAAATCTGTGCCCAAAAAGAATATCCCAAAACCCCTATTTTTAAGTCTAAAGCCTACTGGGAAATTTTGGTGCAATGAGCACACCTTCCCGCCGCGGAACCGCGACCAAACCAAGGGTTTGGCCGCGTTTCCGCGGCCGTACTAAGAGATCACTGTATCAAATTTTACCAGAATTCTTAGAATTTCCTGCTTGTCTTTCTGCAATGACCTGAAAAAATTTTGGAGCAGAAAAAATTTCGACAGAAAACACAAAGCATTGAAAATACGGTTTTTGGGGATTTTTGTTCGATCGAGTTCTAAACATACAAGAGCAAGCTAGGCATGGTTAATGGCGTGGCTCTGATACCACTGTAAGTGCACGGCGGCGCCCCGGCCGTCAATCCCGAGGCCAAATGCGGAAGCGGTGATAAACTTTAATTTTTCGAAGTTAGAAACCGGCACCACCGCGCACTAAACACCCGGATCGTGCCATTAAACTAGATCTAGCTAACTGCAAGACGGGTTAGAGATATACCGAGTGATCCGTTTTCTTCGGTCTTCGTCTCCACTCCGATCTCCCTCGGAAACTCCGTTCATCTCCTCCTTGTCGGAAAGGGCACCACGTAGCCGGAATCTTTTACGGGCTCCCACCTCTAGACCGAGGCAACTCGGGCGCGAAGTTGGCTAGCCGACGCGTCCAATATTTGCTGTAGAATAGTGTAGTAGCCATTGTCTCTTTTAGGGTTTGAAGTTGCCTTGATGGAGGGATAGAAGGAATGAACTTTGGAGAGGTGAGAAGGGTTTTTTTTTAGCAAGCCAAAAAAAATTGAGATGTATCAATTTTTCTCTTACCAAAATGAAACCTCTCTCTTTTTCTCACAATGTGTGGCCGGCCCCCTTATAGAATGGTGGAGGGAATCAAAAAAGCAAAACCATGAAGGGAGGTGATGGTAGTAAAAGCAATGGGTGACCACATCCAAAAAGAAATGATAACCAAATCAAATCAACCTTCATCTCATTTCTAATCACAAATAAAGCAAAGAATGGATGGAAAAAGAATCTCATCATGATGCCACATAATGCAAGAAAACCCCTCCACAAAATGTTATTTGCACACTTGCAAATAACCCCCTCCAACGGAAAGTCCGGCCGCGAAAGAACAAAGGAAAACCGGCCGGAACGGAATGCAAACTGGCAACTTCAGAAAACTGATCCTGTAATAAATTACAGGAAAACCCCGCTACTGCATATACATGCCCGCATCTATATTCCCACTGAATACAAATGCAAAGAGACAAAATCTACACTGTACAATACTAGGATCCGGCTTAAACCAAAGTCGGCTAGTTATATCCGTCTGATCCTGATCCGTACAATACCGCACGTATCTGATCGAACCCTGCCATATATCCATACGGCCACTAGTACAAACCGTCCGATCCTGATCAGTGCAATACCGCACGTATCTAATCGGAACCCTGCCATATCTCCATATGGCCTCTACAGCGTTTCGCCCGAATCCTGAGTAACTGAGTGTGGTGGAATCTAAAGACTCGTCAATACTATGGCTATGGATTTAACCACTAGCACGTCAGACGTATAAGCCATACGTGACGGGCCACCAGCTATTGACCAAAAGGGACGTCGATGAGCGAACTCATCCTGACATCCTACTGAGCCTGTCAGTGACAATATCCGTACAGTCTGGTCCGTTCGTCTATGAGCATCTCACGGTGGGCCTAGGGGTTTGGTAAAAGTCAGACCCCCAATAGCGGTACAAGTCGTGTCGGAGTGTAGCCCAGAACACCCTGAGATACTACTGGAATACCTACCAGTAAATCTCCTGCCTTGGCCAAGGACTTCGTGTAAAGGCTCTCCTAGACACAGCGCGAACTCACCCCCAATACCGGGGGAGACGAACCCCTGATGATCCGCTCACTGCCTCCATGTGGCTCGGGACTGTACCCAACTAAAACCTATTTGCACGTCTCCTTTGAGCATGGTAGGGTAGTAATCAAAGTAAAGTGGGAACTCACACGAGACAAATGACGATCCCCAGGTCGATGAACTAACCTGTACACATGTCACAAGGGAACTGCTATCTGACGTCAGGTATAAGACCAACTAGCATGTTCCCGGCGAGTCCTGTCCGGTGTACTCATAACCCAATGAGCACCTGTATACATCTTAGGTGAACCAACTGACACCAGTGGCTTGTGAGACCGGCCACCGCCCCTCGTCGGGGTCTCGACTGTATACACTAGTCTACTCTGGAGAATCGATGCCCTGTCTTGAAACTCCCACGACTAGGGACCATTTAAGGATGTGCTTATAGACTACCAGCTGCCACGTATATGATCGCCCTCATACTGATGGTAGTCAAGCAAGAATCCTAGGGGCTCTATCAACGTGTAATAGCGACCTGTAAGGTCACCTAAAGCAGTACACGATGATAAAGGTAAACAAGATAGCATACTATCATCTTGAGTAAGACTGTCCTATTGGGATAGGTCCTCCCTCAATCATTGTAATCACGTACCTGTGATCCAATAATTGACTCTGAGGGCACTATCTCCAACAGCGCCCCCCCCGGCCAAATCCGAGCCCCCCTCCAAAATTTTCGAGTATTCTATTTCCTGGGTTTTGGTGCTTCAGGTGTTGTTTATTTTTGCTAAATTGTCATGTGATGATTAATTTACTATAATAACAACTCGGACTGTTTCGTAGTCGTAATTTTAGCAATGTTTCGGGTGTTTCACTTTTTGTCTAGACAATGTTAAAAAGTTCGATCGAATGTTAAAAACCCATTTTTCCAAGTTTAATGTACTCGGAAAAACATGCAAGTGATTCTTTGGACCCTCTAGAAGAACGTAAACCTTAAGTCGATTATGTGGCCGTAAAAACCACCACTTTAACCCTAGGGTTTGTGGTTGTTTAGAGTTTCACATGTGAGGCGTTGGTTTGACCCTTCTACGGCTGGTTCATAGGTACTGTGGCATTTTCTGGGTATTATTAAAACTGTGCTCAAGTGTTGAGCTGTCGGGAAATTGTTGGACTTTGATGAATCAATCGAAAAGTTTAACTTCGTCCCGATATTATGTGATGGGATACAATATTTGGAATCCACAAGTAGTTATGAGATAACTTGATTGAATTTTGTAAATCTAGCAATTTAGTCTCATTGATCGGTTGCCATGGGATTTTGATGTGATCAAAACTCCGTCGCAATCACGTAGCGTACGCGGATACTCGCCGGGTAAACTTAATAGATAGCCATGCCCCATAGCCCCGACCAAGTGACTGTAAGAGAACCCCGTCACCAAAAGCAGTCGTTCAGGTGCTCGCGGCAGCGGTGTTCTGCCTTAGTGCACTTGGTCGACGGCATCGGGGGTGCGGCCGCCTACTAAAGTTTCCGACGAGCATTCGATCAGGATGTCAGGAATCTTGTTGAATTGCCCGACTTGTTATTGAAAAGTGTTTTCGATATTGGGACTAAAAGGAGGGGTTTATAATTGTTAGGCATGTGATATCTAAGGAAATCATTTGATTACGCATGTGATGTCTAAGGAGGTTGCGGATTCCAACTGTTGTAGTTTTTCACTTTCTTTTCTGCGACCGTAAGTGTAATATGTGGTGTATCGCCGGTTTCGTTTCTATACGTTAACGACAATTGGGATACGCATATTTACTTACCTTGATAACATGTGATGTTATGTGTTGTTGGATATGTTATATTGGATCGTCTCGTTTTGAATAGCCGGGGGTTTTATGTGAGATGAGAGTTTTTATTTTCATTCATGTAAAATTCATTGTATGTAATATTCTTTTATTCGGGCACTTCCGGGTTGAGGTTGATATCGCTATTGATGTATATTATTTACTTTTCCGCATTAGGATTGACCCAAGGAGGAGAACACAAGTAACCGGGTTCTAGAGTTCAGTGGGTGACTAACTCGAGGAGTCGAGTCCGGGTCATCTAACTCTGGAATTGGTAGGGTTGCTTGCCGCTCTCGTAGGGGTCTAGGGGTGTGGGTTTGGCTATTCATCGCGACCGTGGAATCCGTGTTTTATAGAGGCTCAAAATAAAACACGGACCTCCTAGTATATCCATTATTTCATATGTTCCTTCTGCTGCGATATCTGTGATGTGATCATTTGATATTTTTAGATAGATACTATATATAGTATATATGATATATTATATAGACGTTGCTTATGTTTTACAGCCCTGCTAGCACTGCCCCGCTTTGCCGTTAGTTACCTAACCTAACGGTACACGAGAGGACATCGAGGCGAATGCGGATGGCATAAGCGTACGTTGTATTTATCTGTGATGTTTTGGTGACTTAAATGATGGGACTTCATTAATGTGATTAATGAAAGAAAAGAAACCTAAAGATGTTTTGGAATCGAATTTTCAAAAACAGGTAGCTACAGTTCTTGTTTTGTATAGCGGTGTTCCTTGTAGAACATCCTGAACCTTATTCGATAAGGAAAGGGCCGAGATCCCTTCACCGGGAGTGACCCCTTTAGAAATAACTGGCAGATGCTACAACCCTCGGTTTCGTTTTTGATTGTTTTTCTTGTTCTTTCTTTGCATAGCGGTATTGTGAATATTTCGACGAGGAAAGAGCCGAGATCCCTTGACCGGGAGTGACCTCTTTAGCAAAACTAGCAAAGGCCTAAAAAATACTCCATTTTAAATCATTTGATTCTACAACGAGATCAAGTTCATTACACAATAGGTTTTCTGAAAACCTGTCGTAGCCCTCCGTCATTTCAGATAAGGACTGTTTAGTATTCGTGCTGCGTTTGTTCGCCTTTGTCAAGGCATAGTGTGCGGTAGCTGAATGGTGCTTATCTCCTTATGCATATGATGCAGATTGGGTTAGGGTAGTCGTGCGACCTTGTTGGACTTTGTCAAGGGTCGTGCGTGTAAGTCGATGTACAACACCCCACGACTTGCTGGGAGGCGGAATAATGAAAAACGATCTTGTTTTAGGCTTAAACATCGACTAACCGAGAATCTTTGCATAAACAATAACCAACAAGAAACCATAGAAGAGTTAACTACTATGATAAGTGATTATACCTAAAGAACCGAGTCCTTCGTCTTGTCGTTCTCCATGTCCTCTCCGGCCTTCTCTATGTAGTAGAAGACCCACCCGAGAGCTTTACTACAAGCTTCACCTCTAACTTGAGGTAACTAGGTTTCTTAAATCGCTAATCTAAGTAACCTAGGTGATATAGAGAATGGTTAAGGATTAAGTAATCTACTCTAATCCTTGGTCTCAACACATGAGAGGGGAGGATTAGGGTTTGAAGAGAGAGAGCTTGAGGAGAGAGAAAGTGAGCAAGAGAATGAGATGAGATAATGATCTATCATAATATATATCAAGCATTATCATTTATCCAATAAAAGAAAATAAAGGATTAATCATCATGCTTAATAAATACAAGAGGGTGATTCATCTCCATGAGTCATTAAGCATTTATGATGCATTAATGACATTGATGAATCACTCAAATGACTCACTAATCTCATTTAATGCATATGCCACCTTAACCCCCAAGTCACCATCTTCTAGAATCTTCTCGCGCAATTACGAGAACGCCCCTCCTATCCGTGAAAACACGGAAAAACTTTAGACTGTATAAATCCAATAACCGGATACTAGAAACTGGCTTAAACCAAAGCCAGCTAGTAAAAACTGTCCGGATGTCGTACGTCCGTAAACACACATATGCGTCCGAACCCTTGTCGTAAAACCATACGACCTCTATATCGTTTCGCCTGGAGTAGGGAAACTCTCTGTGTGGGACTCTAGAGACTCGACTACTACGCTGACAGTGGGTTTAACCACAGACCGCAAGCGGCACTATCTGTACGTAACGGTCCCAAGGTAGATGTCGATAAGAAGGCAGTTGAGGAAACCTATCCGAACTCCTACTGTGTCTGATGTGACAATCTCCGTACAGTCCGGTCTGTTCGTCTAAGACTATCGCATATCGGGCCTAGGGGGCGGCAAGCGTCAGTCCCCTAATAGCGGTATAAGTCGTGTCGGAGCGAATCCCATTACACCCTGAGAAACTACTGGAACCTACCAGTAAATCTCGCTTTCCCTGGCCAGGGACTTTGCGTAATTTCTCTCTGACACAACGCGATATCAACCCCTAATACCGGGAGAGACGAATCCTGTCTAACTGCCATTGTCTCCAAGTGCTCGGGACTGCACCCAACTGCTACCTGTTTGCACGACTCCTTTGAGCCGTGGTAGGGTAGCAATCTAAGAACGGTGGGACACACTCGAGGCGAAGTAGCAGTGTCAATTCTGCGGACTATGCTGTACTCATGTCACCTGGGAACTGTTAACGGACGACTGGTATAAAACCAACCAACAGTTCCCTGTGAGTACTGTCCGATGTACCCGTAACTTAACGAGCACCTGCATACTATCTCCAGTACGACGTACTGACGGCTGTGGGACAGACCATCTCCCCAACTGGGTTGAGAAGCGTACACACTAGTCTACTCTGGAGTATCGATGCCCTGTCTCGATAATCCTACGACTAGGGACCTGAATAAGGATGTTCTTGTAGACTACCCAGCCCCCACTAGTGTGACTGCCATCACAACGCTGGTAATCAAGTAAGATCCTAAGAGCTCTATCAATACTTATACTCACATATTAAGATAGAAAAACCAAGTAGCATACTACCATGTTTAGCAAGACTGTTATATACATGTGAATATCCCAAGCTACCATTAAGTAATATACAAACTAGTATGATACAATAATGGCCCCTAGGGCATATACACTAATAATCTCCCACTTGCACTAGGGCCATGTACTGGCATATCGAAGACCGATGATCTCGAGTAGCCTCTCGAACTGAATCTGAGGGTGGGCCTTTGTGAATGGATCAGCAATGTTCTCTTCAGTAGCAACTCTCCGAACCTCGATCTCCCGACGATCAACGATCTCCCTGATCAGGTGATACCGCCTTAAGATGTGTCTGGACTTCTGATGGGACCTTGGTTCCTTCGCTAAAGCTATAGCTCCGTTGTTGTCGCAATACAGAGGTATTGGATCAACAATGGTAGGAACCACCTGAAGTTCTGTTAGGAACTTCTACATCCAGACCGATTCTTTTGCGGCATCGCAAGCAGCAATATACTCCGCTTCCATCGTCGAGTCAGCAACGGTGTCCTGCTTGGAACTCTTCCAGCACACCGCCCCTCCATTGAGGGTAAAGACATAACCTAACATGGACTTGGAATCGTCCTTATCACTCTGGAAGTCTGAATCAGCATATGCCTCCATCCTGAGGTCTTTTCCGCCGTAAACCAAGAACATCTCCTTAGTCCTCCTCAGGTACTTGAGAATGTTCTTTACTGCTATTCAATGTTTCTCCCCTGGGTCTGACTGATACCGGCTTACCACGCTCAGTGCATAAGCTACATCTGGTCTGGTGCACAACATTGCATACATTATAGAGCCTACCGCAGAAGCGTAGGGTATAATAGACATGCGTTCCCTTTCCAAATCAGTCTTGGGAGACATCTCTTTGGATAGGGTGATTCCGTGACAAGCCGGTAGATTACCACGCTTAGAATCTTCCATACTGAATCTTTTCAGTACAATGTCGATATACCTGGACTGCGAAAGTCCCAACATCCTCTTGGATCTATCACGATAGATCCGGATCCTCAGAATGTAAGAGGCATCACCCAGGTCTTTCATGGAGAACCTATGTGACAAGAATCCTTTGACAGATTGTAGCATAGGAATGTCATTTCCTATCAATAGAATGTCATCCACGTACAAGACCAGGAATACGATAGTTCTTGCTACAACTTTACTATATATGCATGGTTCATCTGGATTTTTGATAAAGTCATATTCTTTGACTGTTTCATCAAAACAGATGTTCCAACTCCGCGATGCCTGCTTCAGTCCATAAATGGACTTAAGCAACTTGCATACTTTCCCGCTGCTCCCACTCTGATTGAAACCCTCCGGCTGATCCATATAGACGCACTCTTCTAAATTTCCATTCATAAAAGCCGTCTTTACGTCCATCTGCCAGATTTCATAATGATGGAAGGCAGCAATAGCAAGAAGTACCCGAATGGATTTGAGCATAGCCACTGGAGAAAAAGTTTCGTCATAGTCCAAACCAGGTCATTGACGAAAAACCCTTTGCAACAAGTCTAGCCTTATAGGTTTTCACCTGTCCATCTACACCAATCTTTTTCTTGAAGATCCATTTGCATCCTATGGGTTTTACCCCATCTGGATCAAAGTCCAAAGTCCATACTTTGTTGGTGTACATGGACTCCATTTCGGTCCGCATTGCATCTAGCCATCGTACCGAGTCGCCGCTCTGGATGGCCTACTGGATGCCAGTAGGTTCATCATCATCTATGATGCAATCCTCTCTATCCCTATCTATGAGAAAACCGTAGTATCTCTCAGGAGGATGAGACGGCCTACTACTCCTGCGGAGGGGTGCGAAAATGTCCTGTTCTTCTTGAACTACTTGTTCTACCAAACTTTCAGTATTAGCTTGTGGTTCTGGAATTTCTTCCAGTTCTATTTTGCTCCCACTTGTTTCCTTTTCTAAAAACTGATGTTCTAGAAAATGGGTATTACGAGAAACAAATACCTTTTATTCCTCTGCGTAATAGAATAGATATCCCCTGAAGTTCTTTGGATATCCCACAAACTTACACTTTACTGATCGTGCCTCGAGCTTGTCCACATGCTGCTTTTTAACAAAAGCTGGACATCCCCAAATCTTAATATACTGTAGATGGGGTTTCTTCCAACTCCACATCTGATATGGAGTGGTAGGCACAGTCTTGGTAGGTACCATGTTCAAAAGATATGTCGCTGATTCTAGCGCATAACCCCAAAAAGATCACGACAACTCAACATTACTCATCATGGAACGTACCATATGAAATAGGGTTCGATTCCGTCTCTCCGATACACCGTTATGATGTGGAGTGTATGGAGGAGTAAGCTGAGAGAGAATTCCTTTCTCTTTTAGGTAACCTAGGAACTCGGCACTTAAGTATTCACCACCTCGATCAGATCTTAGTGTCTTGATACTTTTGCCGGTTTGGTTTTCTACTTCATTCTTATAGTCTTGGAATTTCTCAAAAGCCTCGGATTTATGTTTCATCAGATAAATGAATCCGTACCTTGAGTAATCATCCGTGAAAGTAATGAAATAGGAAAAACCACCTCTTGCATGTGTAGTCATTGGACCACATACATCGCTGTGTATGAGTCCTAAGAGCTCGCTCGCTCTTACTCCATGTCCAGTAAATGGAGTCTTTGTCATCTTTCCTTTGAGAAAAGATTGACAAGTGGCATAAGTTTGATATTCGAACGAGTCCAAATATCCTTCTGTATGTAACTTAGTCAACCTTCTCTCATTGATGTGACCCAGTCTACAATGCCATAAGAAAGCTTTATTTAAATCTGGAGACTTTCTTTTTAGTGTGTTCTGGACATTGAAAATTTAGAGTTTGTTTAACACATATATAGCGTTATCCAGTGTACCGGACCCAATCAAACCATGATTAAGGTGGATGTTGACAACATCACTTACAAACGTGAAATCATAACCTTTATTTGATAACAAGGAAACATATATGATATTACACGCTAAGCTGGGTACACAAAAACAGTTATGTAAAACCAAAATGTGTCCACTCGTCAATCCCAGGTGATAATCCCCTACGGACACAGCTCCCACGCTAGCTCCGTTAGCAACCATCAGGGTCATATCACCTTCCTTCAGCACTCTACGGTTTCTCAGTGCCTGCAATGAATTGCAAATATGAGATCCTGATCCGTTATCCAATACCCAGGAAGTAGAGTTGATTGACAGACAATTCTCAATTACAAACACACCTGAAGTCGAAGCCACAGCTTGCTTCGGTTCCTGGTTCTTAGCGTTCCACGCCTTGCAATCCTTTTTCCAGTGCCCTTTCCTGTGACAATGGAAGCACTCATCCTGGCCCAATACCGGTACCGCAAACTTTTTCTTTCCCTTCCCTCCCACCTTACTTACACCTCCTCTAGGTTTGGTGGCGGCCTTCTTTTTCCTTCCCTTGGCCCTAGCCTTGGACCCATAAGAAGAAGCACCGCTAACAAACATAGCGGCTGTTTCCCTTGCCTTCTGCAAGGTGCCCTCTGCACTCATCAACATGTTAAGGTGTTCCAGAAGTTCAACTTCTTTTCTTTGAATGTTGAAGTTCAGAATAAACTGGGCGTAGGTGGAAGGAAGGGACTAGAGAATAAGGTCTGTATAGAGCTCATTATCCAAAGTCGTCCCAAGGTCTGCTATCTATTCTATGTAGCCAATCATCTTTAGGACATGTTCTCCTACCGATGATCCGACAGCCAACCTCACTCGAAACATGTTTTTAGAGGTCTCGTATCTTGCTATACGAGATTGCTCTCCATAAAGTTCCTTTGTATGGAGAAATATGGCGTTTAGTTGCATATCCTGGTGCCTCCTCTGATGTTCATTGTTCATCGAGGCAAGCACGATGCACTTGGCTTTCGCGCAATCGAAATCCCAGGTTTTGCGGATTTCCTTATCCGCATTACTGGATTTGGGACCAGGGACAGCAGGTGCCTTAGCGGTGAGGACGTTGCCCAATTTGTCATAGGTAAAAGCCATTTTGACATTCCGCAGCCAATATTTATATTTTGGCCCTGTCAGTATATTTTTCTCTAAAAGTAACTTAAGTCCAGTCATTTTCAGGGTCGCTGCAATTAGGAGAGAGAGAAGAAAACTCTTTAGCATGATGCTCTTGCAAGTTTAGAATGGTTTTTAATTTATCTAAACTAGATGGCTCCCACTGTTTCTCGAATCCTTCCTCAAACCATAAAAGAAGAATTAGCCAGGACTATTCTCACTGTACAATACTTGCTTAACCGTTCAGCCAGGCTGGTGTCGGTACTTCAAGGGAGGTTTTCCAACGCTTTCGCGAAGTTCCTTAATTAAGTAACCTCTTTTCTCTGGTGGCGTAACCCCGCTGACACCTACTTGGTTTATAGCATTGATCGTTAAGTGACGAATCTCCTGATGAGTAGCATATACTCATAGTAGGATCGGGATCCAAATATCATCGTATGATAATGTTGAAGGAATCCTACCAACATTCATCAAACTCCAAATGGTATGCAATTCTTTGCAAATTTCTGTTTCTTTAGAAATTCCCGATATATATTTTTGCCCCATGCTCTTATGACTTTGGCGTTAGGTCAAAATGTCATAAGTCACATGTCAAGTTCTACCCATCATTATCTTGTTAATTTGAACCCATCCGTACATATCCTTGACGTTCGGCCCAAATGATAATACGACTGTCCCAAACTAACTCATCTATCTATGCGACAAATGAATACCCAGCAGCTACCAAACACTATGCCTTGGCGTTAGGTCAAAATACATAGCTTGAATACTACTGAATACCCAAATGAAATGACAGAGGGTTACGAATGGTTTTGGCGAAACCGTGAACGTAGTGAACTTGATATGACCGAAGGAACCTGATAGCTTTTAAAAGGAGTGGTTAAAGCTCCGTAATTTAAAAATATCATCTGTTTTTTAAAATAACCGAGTGGTTTCTTTTAAATTGTACCAACGATTCATCTTTTGGTTTATTTTCTTTGCATTATAAATAATGCGTCCCATCATTAACCTATCATTGCAGAAAACAACGAAAATACAACGTCCTCTTATGCCATCCGCATTCGCCGCGGGATCCCGTCATCACCCGTTAGGTTACTTAACTAACGGCAGAGCGGGGGCTGGGCTAGCGCGGATGTAAAACACAAGTGACGTCTAAATAGCTATCATATATAGATATTGTACATTCGTCAGACGCAATAATAGGCATTCAAGATCTCATATGAACTTTATTGGATTTTGCAAGCAATCCGCGTTTGTTTAGAGCCTGCAACAAAAGACGGATTACACAGTTGTGATGAATAGCCATTACCCCACCCTAGACCCCTACGGGTACGGCAAACTACCCGTCAAATACCCGAAGTGAAGCGGTCTCCCTCAACAAAGTGAGTAGGCCACTAAACACTTCAAAGTACCCGGTAGTTTGTGCACCGCATCTTGGGTCTATCCTAGGAGCAAAAACAGTAAAATGAAAAAATACAACAGTGGCTACAACCGCAACCTTGATGTGCCCCGCAAAATAATATTATAATATATTACAATTACATTGAATGAATGAATATAACAACCCATCTCAAACCCCGTCTAATCATCACAACAGTCCAATACAGTTCACAACCACAAACAGCTAAAACCATTACAGAAATGTGCAACCCCCTGCCAACCGACATACTAGCAGTTAGGGGAGGTTTACAAACACATTATACAAATACAGATATAATCAAATTAGCAAACATCGTATAATTTCGATCGAGCAAACATATCATATTCTACTCCCAAAACTTCTTTGTGCACCTGAGACTTTGAGCAGAAAATAAACATTCTAGAAAACACAACAATATCACAAAAGAATAACAGGAGCAAACTGGGTCGAATCGGCCCCAACTCGGCCGCGGATCCGCGGCGGATCGGTGGGATCGGCGGGATTGGCCGCAGTTCCGCGGCTGTATGGCCGATTCAGTAACCCATTTTTATCTAGTGTTCTTATCTTTCTATACTTGTTACTCTGCAGCAACTTGAAAAAATTTTAGAGCCTGCTTAAAATTCGACAGAAACTTGTGATATCGATGTCGTTTTTGGTTTGTTTTGCGTTCGAAATTCATACGACTTTGCTAATGAGTTAATTATTGTTTAGCGAGGCTCTGATACCACTGTAAGTCGATGTACAACACCCCACGACTTGCGGGGAGGCGGAATAATGAAAAACGATCTTGTTTTAGGCGTAAACATCGACTAACCAAGAATCTATGCATAAACAATAACTAACAAGAAACCATAGAAGAGTTAACTACTATAATAAATGATTATACCTAAAGAACCGAGTCCTTCGTCTTGTCGTTCTCCACGTCCTCTCCGGCCTTCTCTATGTAGTAGAAGATCCACCCGAGAGCTTTACTACAAGTTTCACCTCTAACTTGAGGTAACTAGGTTTCTTAAATCGCTAATCTAAGTAACCTAGGTGATATAGAGAATGGTTAAGGATTAAGTAGTCTACTCTAATCCTTGGTCTCAACACATGAGAGGGGAGGATTAGGGTTTGAAAAGAGAGAGCTTGAGGAGAGTGAAAGTGAGCAAGAGAATGAGATGAGATAATGATCTATCATAATATATATCAAGCATTATCATTTATCCAATTAAAGAAAATAAAGGATTAATCATCATGCTTAATAAATACAAGAGGGTGATTCATCTCCATGAGTCATTAAGCATTTATGATGCATTAATGCCATGGATGAATCACTCAAATGACTCACTAATCTCATTTAATGCATATGCCACCTTAACCCCCAAGTCACCATCTTCTAGAAGCTTCTCGCGCAATTACGAGAATGCCCCTCCTATTCGTGAAAACACAGAAAAACTTTAGACTGTATAAATCCAATAACCGGATACTAGAAACTGGCTTAAACCAAAGCCGGCTAGTAAAAACTGTCCGGATGTCGTACGTGCGTAAAAACACGTATGCGTCCGAACCCTTGTCGTAAAACCATACGACATCTATATCGTTACGCCTGGAGTAGGGAAACTCTCTGTGTGGGACTCTAGAGACTCGACTACTACGCTGGCAGTGGTTTTAACCACAGACCGCAAGCGGCACTAGCTGTACGTAACGGTCCCCACGTAGATGTCGATAAGAAAGCCGATGAGGAAACCCATCCGAACTCCTACTGAGTCTGATGTGACAATCTCCGTACAGTCCGGTCTGTTCGTCTAAGACTATCGCATATCGGGCCTAGGGGGGAGGCAAGCGTCAGTCCCCTAATAGCGGTATAAGTCGTGTCGGAGAAAAGCCCATTACACCCTGAGAAACTACTGGAACCTACCAGCAAATCTCGCTTGCCCTGGCCAGCGACTTTGCGTAATGGCTCTCTGACACAGCGCGATATCAACCCCCGATACCGGGAGAGACGAATCCTGTCTAACTGCCACTACCTCCAAGTGCTCGGGACTGCACCCAACTGCTACCTGTTTGCACGACTCCTTTGAGCCGTGGTAGGGTAGCAATCTAAGAACAGTGGGACACACACGAGGCGAAGTAGCAGTGTCAAGTCTGCGGACTATGCTGTACTCATATCACCTGGGAACTGTTAACTGACGACTGGTATAAAACCAACCAACAGTTCCCTGTGAGTCATGTCCGGTGTACCCGTAACCTAACGAGCACCTGCATACTATCTCCAGTACGACGTACTGACGGCTGTGGGACAGACCATCTCCCCAACTGGGTTGAGAAGCATACACACTAGTCTACTCCGGAGTATCGATGCCCTGTCTCGATAATCCTACGACTAGGGACCTGAATAAGGATGTGCTTGTAGACTACCCAGCCCCCACTAGTGTGACTGCCATCACAACGCTGGTAGTCAAGCAAGATCCTAAGAGCTCTATCAATACGTATACTCACATATTAAGATAGAAAAACCAAGTAGCATACTACCATGTTTAGCAAGACTGTTATATACATGTGAATATCCCAAGCTTCCATTAAGTAATATACAAACTAGTATGATACAATAATGGCCCCTAGGGCATATACACTAACAGTGCGGGTGGGTTTGATTCAATCAGGAAATGACGGGTTGAACTTGACTAGCATCCTATGATTTGTTGGCCTTTGTCAAGGTCATAGGGGGTTAGGGGAAAAATTATTGGGAATTTCAAGTGTTGAAATTTGTAATGAGATTGCATACCTTCTATGAGATTGTTGGATCCCGATACCCACCGCGAGTTATTGTTACTCCTGGAAGAGTTTTGCACTTTAAAATTAGCCGATCAAGTAGGTTTCTAGAAAGGTGTCAACGGGGTTACGCCCCTAGGAAAATGAGGTTTATTTTAATTAGGTCCGTGCGAAAGCACGGGGAACCTCCCTCAAAGTACCGGCAATGGCCTGGCTGAAAGATTGACGAATATGTAGGGTGTAATTAATCCCGGCTAGTCTTTCCTTTTAGGGTTTGGAGGAAGATTTGATAAAAACAGTGGGAGCCATCCTGATTAGATAAAATTATAACCAATCTGATCTTGCAAGAGCACACGCAGAGTGTTTTCTTCTCTCTCTCTCTCCAGGTAGAGACCATGTCACGCATCAATCCAGATAATAATATGGATGTATTGACCGAACCCGCTTGTTATACTGTGCTGGGGAACGTTGGTCCCGCTCCAACTTATAATTGTTATAAGACTGAGAAGGAAATAGCGGATTACCAGGATTCCCGGGCCGCCCAAACGAAGAAAGTGCATGATGATGCATCTTCTTCAGGTGTGTTCATTACCGAAAACTGTTTCTCAGTATCTTCTACGTCCTGGGTATGAGATACCGGATCAGGATCGCACATATGTAATCTGTTACATGGGCTACAGATAGGTAGAGAACTGAGAACGGGTGATAAAATTTCAAGAGTTGGAAATGGTGCAATTGTTGCAGCCAAGGTATTGGCAGTTATCACCCTGTATTACCAAATACATTAATTCTGAACGAATGTTATTAGATACCGAACCTGATTTACAACATCATATCAGTCTCTTTATTTAGTAAAGAAGGATATAATTTTGTATTGTTGGATAATGTTTTGAACATTTCCTATATGAAGAGTTGATCAGTTTAGGCATGTTATCTAAAAGCATATACGTTCTAAATCAAACCACAGTTCTTAACGTACAGAACACACACAAGAGGAAGAGTTCAGAAATGAACGAATCTTTCTTGAGGCATTGTAGACTAGGTCATATCAATGCGACCTGACTAGCTGAAGTTACATAAAGGTGCATATTTAAATCAGTTTGAATTTACATCTTGTGAAACTTTCCAGTCATGTCTTGTGAAACTTTCCAGTCATGTCACAAAGATAAAATGACCATAGCTCCGTTTACTGAAAACAGAGAAAGAGTTAGTGAACCCTTGGGATTGATACATAATGATGTATGAAGGTCCCCTATCTGCCAGGACCGGTTCTTTATACTTCATTACATTCACTGATAATCTCTCAAGATTCAAACATATGTTTCTGTTGAAACACAAGCCTGAACCTTTTGTGATATTCAAAGAATATAAGTTAGAAGTAGAGAACCAAGATGGGTATAAGTATTATGTCCTTTGATGTGATCAGGGAGGAGAATACTTGTGCACGGAATTCCTGGACTATTCTAAAGGAGAATGAGATTCTCTCTCAGCATTACTCCTCCGCATACACCACGACACAACGGTGTATCGGGGTGGAGCAATTGCACCCTATGAGATATGGTGCGCTCTATGATGAGAATTACTGAGTTGCCTATTTCCTTTTGGGGTTATGCACTTGTGAAGCTACATAACAATTGAATGGCGTTCCAACCAAATAAGGTGCCTACCACTCCATATGAGATATGGTACGGGAAGAGCCCATCTCTTAAGTATGTTAAGATTTGAGGTTGCCCGGCCTATGTCAAAAGAAAAATCCGGACAAGCTCGAGGCAAAGTCAGTTCTGTGGATGTTTGTTGGATATCCCAAGCATTTGCAAGGGAATATCTTCTACCGCACCGAGGAACAAAAGGTGTTTTATTTCTCGGCATGCCACCTTTTTAAAAAGTAATTTATTTTGGAAAGAAATTTCTGGTCATGAGGTAGAACTGGATGGAGTTCCAGCTATACAAACTACAGCTGATGATTTGGTAGAACCGGAGGATTCAATAGCTCCCAACGAACCTCAGCCTCTCCGTCTATCTGGTAGGGTTCTTCACCCACCTGAGAGATACTTTGGTTTCTCTATGACAGTGGGAGTGAGGATTGCGTCATGAGATGATGACCCAACTAGTTTCGAGCAGGCCATCGAGAGTGGGGACTCTGTAAGAATGGTTGGATTCTATGCGATCTGAGATGGAATCTATGTACACCAACGAAGTATGGACTTTGGTTGCTATATCTAAAGAGTTAAATCCCCATTAGGAGCAAGTATATCTTGAGAAGATTACTTGGTGTACATGGAAAAGTTGAGACTTTCAAAGCTAGACTTGTTAAAGGTTCTCGTCATCATCCAAGTTTGATAATGATGAAACCTTTTCTGGGGCCTATGCTTAAGTCCATCCGGATCCTACTTGCCACTGTTACATACCATGACTACTATATCTGGCGGTTGGGTGTCATGACTGCCGTTCTAAATAGTGATTTAGAAGAGAGCGTCTATAAGTACACAGCCAGAAGGCTTCATAGACAGTGAGAGCAGCGGAAACGTGTGCAAGGTTCTTTATGGGATGAAGCAGGCATCCCGGAGTTGGAACATCTATTTTGATGTGGTAGTCAAAATGTTTGACTTAATCAAAAAGGTATATGAACCTAGTATATACAAAAAGATAGTAGAGAGTAAGGTGGTCTTCTTCGAATTGTACGTAGATGACATACTCTTGATAGGAAAGGATTTTTCTATGCTACGCTCGGTCAATCTCCTCTTATCACATGGATTCTCCATATAGTATCAAGGTGATACCTCCTAGATCCAAGGTTTTGGATCTATGAGATAGATCTAAGTGGATGTTAGAATTCTCACTAGGTGTAGTGAGATGGTATCAATCAATCCTGGGAAGAATCACTGGATCTCTTCCAGAGTGATAAGGTTGACTGAATGTCAGTCACAGGCATTGTTTTTACCCTCAGTGGAGGGATGTTATGTTGGAAGAGTTCCAAGCAAGATACCGTGACATACTAGAAGATAAAGTCTGGATACATCACTACCAAAGATGCTACCAAAGAAGCAGTCTGGGTGTATATTAGTTCATGAGATGAACTTAGTTCCTACCATTGTGAGACAATGGAGTTGTGGCTTATGCCTGGGAATGCCCGTCCCATCGGTGATCCAGACATATTCTAAGGAAGTATCACCTGATCATGGAGATGGTTGATCTTAGGGGATCGAGGTCAGGAAAGTAGACTCAGAGGACAACACGGCGGATCCACTCACAAAGGCATTTTCCCAGAGAGACTTTTATGGGATGGTTGAGTATGAGATACTACAACCACTGTTATCAGATGGCCCTAGTGCAAGTGGGAGATTGTTAGTTATATGTATGCCCTAGAGGCCATTACTATACATGAGATGTATATTGTAGTGGATGCTTGGACATATATAGGGAGGACTTTCTTGCTCGACATGATAGTATGCTATATGGTTACACTTTACCTTTACATGTACACTGATTGTCTCTCTGTTACATGTTGGTAAAGCCCTTAGGATGTGTACTTGACTACCAGGACTATGATACAGATCGTACTAGTGGGGCCATGGTAGTCCATAAGTACATCATTTAAGGTCCCTAGTCGTGGGTGTATCGAGACAGGGCATTGATATACCAGAGTAGACTAGCGTATACCTTCTCGACCCATATAGATAGGCGATGGATGATCCCATATCCATTGGTGTTTGACATCAGAGATGATATACGGGTGCTCAGTGGAGACTGGGTACACTAGACGGAGTCGCCGAGAACTCCCAGATGGTATTATACCTCACGTGAGATGGCAGTTCTCTGGTGACACTGGTACAGGTTAGTCTTTAGACCCGAGATCGCCATAGAGCCTTGTGTGATTCCCACTGTGCTTTGATTTCCATTTTACCACGTCCAAGAAGGCGTGCAAAATAGTGATTTTTGGGTACAGTCCCGAGTCACATGGAGGCAATGAGCGATAGGAAGGGATTCGTCTCTCCCAGTATTGGGGGTTGATGTTGCGCTGTGCTCAATTGGACATAACAGGGAAGTCCCTGGCCAGGGCTGGTTTAGAGATTTACTAGTATGTGTTACCGGTAGTTTCTCGACCCGTTATGAGCCTCATATCGGCATGACTTATCGGTTATTGGGGTCTGACGTTTACCACCCATAGACTTGATATGCGACATATCTGACGAGGAGACCGGACTATACGGTAGTGTCACTGTCAGGCTTTTGCTGGAGTTGGAGCAGGCTTGCTAGTTGATCTTCTGATCTCTCAATATCCGGGTAGCCGTTACGTCCAGCTAGTACCGGTGACGGCTTGTGGGTGCTTGATGTGATCATCACCTACTGCCGGCGTATTGACGAGCCTTTAGAGTCCTACATAGAGGTTTTACTGGCTCAGGAAAAACGAAATAGGAGCGCATATGTGATATCTGCGGACCGAGAATAATGCGTGTATGTGATACCGTATTCTATTCTCGCGACTTTTGTATCGGCCGATTATATGTGATATAGCCGGGTTATCGAATCAAGTGTTGATTCAATAAGTTGGTACATTTTGTGTTAGTCAGTTATATGTGATATAGCCGGATTATTAAGTCAAGTGTTGATTTAATAATTTAGTGTATAATTGTATATTGGATATACTAATTTACATTAACTATCATTGGCTCACTTAAGTATTCTTTTCTCACTTGTGTGTACATGTAATATATATGTGATATATATTAATGTGCATTGTTTTTTTTGTCATGGTTGTTGATACACTATGCATGTGTGTTTGAGACATACACCATTATAATTATATTGGTAGGGTTTTAATATTCAAAGTAACTACAAAATTAGTGAATAATTGTTCAAGTGCATGAAGCTTCATGAAGCTTGTGAGTGCATTGACCAAGTCCACTAGTTTTGTTTTACTTAGGATATTTATTAACCTAACCACTATAATTAGCCATGGTAATGTCTCTACATGAATTAGTATATGATACCCACTCACCCAAGGTTAGCTCACTCTCTTTATTAGTTTCATTCTCATTTTTGTTCATCTTCTTCCTCAAAGCTAAAAGCTTTCTAGGGATCCAAAGTGAGAAATAATGTGAGAAAAGAAATTCTAAAGTGAGCCCACTTCCTATTTCTCCATCCTCTACTAGATTAGCATTTTAGTATAGAGTGTTTGCTTCACTTTGGTGAAGTAGTAGCTTGAGTTCGTATTCCCTCGACGTAGATCATCTTCGGCCTTGAAGACTTCAAGCAAAACCGTTGCCCTCTTCTCATGGAGCCGTCCAAGAGTCCAGGAGTTTGATAATCGCAGCGAAGGGACTACTACAAGGAGCTTATGAAGTGAAGGACCGATCTACAAAGGTTGTATTTCGATTTGACTTAGATAGTAAATGGTTTACTATTGTTTCCGTATTAATTTCTAGTTATCGATTCATGTTAAGAGTTCCTTTTAACGACAATTTTAGAAAATGGCATGGACGATGCCTCCCGAAACCTTGCCGCCGTCGATAGGAACCCTACATGATCAACATCAAAATTCCGTGGCAATCGATCAAATGAGACTAAGCCCCTAGGTTTACAAAATTCAAACTAGTTATCACATAACTAATTATAGTGGATTCCAAATATTGTATCACAATTACAGAAAGCTAGGAGACGTTAAATATTACGATCGAAGCAACGAATTCTCAAAATTCCCAGAGAGCTCAACACTTAAGCAGAATTAAAAATGCCCATAAGCATGCCCCAGTACCTACGGACCAACAGCTGAAGGGCCCGACCCAAGCCTCTCAAGTGGCGCCGCGGATCCACCGCCAAAATCATGTTTTGGTTGCGGATCCACGGTCACTTAAACGAGTTAGGGTTTCATTCTTCAGGTGTGTCCATATAATTACCTACATAATTTTTTGAATATTTTTAACATGGAAAAATCCAACTTTTTGAAAAATTTCCAGAGAGGGGGTATAATCGGGTTTTCGGAGTTTCGATCGGACTTTAAGCATCGTCTAGACAACGCCTAATTCTCTAGCTAGGCTCTGATACCACTGTAGGGTTCTTAGGCACAACCACAAGGTTTCACAAGGCATCAAACATGCCGTATTTAAAATTAGTGTGCCAAACAACCCTAACCTAGATCTAACTAGAGAATTAGGGTTAGAAACAAAAAGTAAACAACTTTACTTCTAAGTGAATGAGGAATACAACCTTTTTAGACCGATCCTTCACTTCTAAAGCTCCGTGTAGTAGTCCTTTCGCTATGAGTTGTGATCTCCCGAACTCTAGTATGGGATCACCCGGAGAAATGAACAAGCTTGCTCGAAGTCTTCGAGGCCGAAGATGATCTACGTCGAGGAGACTCAAGCTCATGCTACCTCTTCACTAACTGTGAAATTAGTGAAGAAAACACCCTAAACTAAATGGCAAGGGTAGAGGATGATGAGGTGGGAAGTGGGCTCTCTTTAGATTTATTTTTCTCACAATATTTTCTCACCTTGAGAAAAGCTAGTGAGCTTTTCTCATGAGGAAGAAGAATCTCAAAGTGAAGAAGATGAGAGAATGAACTCTTGAGGTGAGAATAGCAACCATGGGTGAGTTAGTGTCATACACTAACCCTTGTAGAGAATAAACCATGGCTAGTTAATAATGCTTAGGTTAATAAATATCTACAAGTAAAACAAACTTAGTGGACTTTGTCAATAGTTCCACAAGCTTCTACAAGCTTTAACCATGTGACTTAATCCCACTAATTTTGATTAACTTAGATAAATATAAACCCTACATTATAATTAGTATGGTGTAAGTCTCATACACGCATGTAGTGTGTGTCAACAACCATGACACAAAAGTTGTACATTAATATATATCGCATATACACTAATGCACACATGTGAGAAAAGAAATCATAAGTGAGCTAATATTAGTTAATGTAATCTAGTATATCTAATATATAATTATACATTAAATTATTAAATCAACACTAGATTTAATAATTCGGCTATATCACATATAACCGACGAATAATAAATGCAACAACTTATCGAATCAACACTTGATCCGATAATCCGGCTATATCACATATAACCGACCGAAGTCACAAATCGCGAGAATAGAATGCGGTATCTCATACGTGCATCAATCTCGGTCCTGCACATATCACATATATGCTCCTACTCCGTTTCACATGAACCAGGAAACATCTGTGTAGGACTCTTAAGACTCGTCAATACGCCGGCAGTAGGTGATGATCATATCAAACACTCACAAGCCGCAAGCGGTCTTCTAAACGTAACGGCCACCCGGGTATTGAGCGATCATAAGATCAACAAGCATGCCTGCTCATACTCCTGCGAATCCAATCAGTAACACTACCGTATAGTCCGGTCTCTTTGTCTGATATGTCGCATATCTCGTCTAGGGGCGGTAAACGTCATACCCCAGTAACTCGATAACTCATGCCGATATGAGGCTCATAACGGGTCGAGAAACTACTGGTAACACTTACCAGTAATTCTCTGAATCAGCCCTGGCCAGGGACTTCCTGTTATAGCGAATCGAGCACAGTGCAACATCAACCCCCAATACCGGGAAAGGCGAATCCACTCCTATCGCTCATTGCCTCCATGTGACTCGGGACTGTACCCAAAAACCACCGTTTTACACGTTCTTATGACCGTTGTAAGGTGGAAATCAAAGCACGGTGGGAATCACACAAGACTCTATGACGATCTCGTGTCGACAGACTAACCTGTACTAGTGTCACCAGAGAACTGCCATCTGACGTGAGGCATAATACCATCTGGGAGTTCTCGGCGAGTCCGTCCAGTGTACCCTGTCTCCACTAAGCACTCGCATATCATCTCTGATGTCAAACACCAATGGATATGGGATCATCCATCGCCCATCTACATGGGTCGAGAAGCTACACGCTAATCTACTCTGGTATATCGATGCCCCGTCTCGATACACCCACGACTAGGGACATTAAAGGATGTACTCTCAGACTACCATTGTCCCACTAGTATGATCCACATCATAATCAGGGTGTTCTGGGCTACACTCCGACATGAATTGTATCGCTTTTGGGGATCTGACTTTTACCAACACCCTAGGCCCGCCATGCGATACTCATAGACGAACGGACCGGACTATACGGATATTGTCACTGACAGGCTCAGTAGGGTGTCAGGATGAGTTCGCTCATCGACGTCCCTTTTGGTGAATACCTGGTAGCCCGTTACGTATGGCTAATACCTCTGACGTGCTGGTGGTTAAATCCACATCCAAAGTATTGACGAGTCTTTAGAGTCCCCCACAGACCGTTTCTCAAGTTTCGGGCGAAACTCTGTAGAGGCCGTATGGAGATATGGCAGGGTTCAATCATATACATGCGGTATTGCACGGATCATGATCGGACGGATAATACTAGCGGGCTTTGGTTTAAGCCGGATCTTAGTATTGTACAGTGTAGATTTTATCTCATTGCATTTGTATTCGGTCGGAATACAAATACGGGTATGTATATAAAGTCGCGGGGTTTTCCTGTAATTTATTACGGGATCAGTTTTCCGAAGTTGTCAGTTTGCTTTCCGTTTCGGCCATTTTCCTTTGTTTCTTTCTTTGGCTGAAATTTGGTGGAGAGGGGGTTATTTGTAAGCATGCAAATTTGAATTGTGGAGGGTGTTATTTGCATTTAGTAGCTTCATGATGGTTCTTACTTCCTTTGACTTCTTTAGTTCATCATGACTTGATATGATTTGGTGATGGAGTGGGGTTTTGATTGTAATCATTATTCTTCATGATAACCCTTTTTCTCTCTCTTGCATGATAGCCCACTCCCTCTCTCTTTTTCTAAAAAGCAAGGAGCCGACCACAAAGTGGAGGGCTGTCCCAATTTTTGTGAAGAGAATTGGTCTTATTTGTTTGCAAATAAAATGGTCTTGGTTCATCTCAAAAGCTCACTACTTCATTTTCCACCTTCAATTCCTCATGGCAACTTCATACCCCTTTGAGACATAGCCTACTACACTTAGCCTACAGTATTCTTGAGCACGTTGGCTCGCCAACATCGTGCCCGAGTTGCCTCGGTCCAGAGGTGGGAGCCCGTAAAAGAACCCGGCGATGTGGTGCCCTTCCGACGAGGAGATGAAGACCGGAGATTCCGCGGGGAGATCGAGACGACGACGAGAAGACCGAAGGACACGGATCGCTCGGTATATCTCTCTACCCCTTCTCTAGTTAGCTAGGATTAGATTAATGGCCCGATCCGGGTTTATAGTGCGCGGTGGTGCCGGTTTACAAGGTAAAGAAAAGTATCGTTTCCGCATTTTGGCCTCGGATTGACGGCCGGGGCGCCGCCGTGCACTTACAATGGTATCAGAGCCACGCCATTAACCTAGTCTAGCTTGCTCTAACGTGTTTACAAGTTCGATCGATCGGATTTTCCAAAAACCGTATTTTCTAGCATCAGTTTCTGTCGAATTTTGCAGTACTCAAAAATTATTTGGTACATTGTAAAAATACGTGCAGGGTTTTTTATGCATTCTGTGAAAATTTGGTCGCATGTTATTACTATTCCACCGTGGAACCGCGGCCAAACCCATGCTTGGGCCGCGGTTCCGCCGCCACTTTTACTGTTCAATGCACCAAAATTTTACAGAGAGCTTCTGAGTTGAAAATGAAGGTTTTGGAATGTTCTGTTTGGGCCCAGATTTCTTTGAGTGTACAGTTGTGCTTGGGGCCCACTTCGGGAAATTTTTAGTCGATCGAAAATTTTAAACATGTTAGTTCACAGTATTTACATTATATCTGCGACCGTGAATGTCATTTGATCGGTAAATCCTGTCTAACTGCTATAGCCCTTTTAGACGGATTTGCGAACGTGACATTCACGTTGATCTTCTGTGTTGTGCTGTGATGTTGCGGATTGTCGTGGTGGATAACCTGGATGCAATGGTAGTACAGTTTCGTTTTATATGTACATTTGATATTGCGGGGCGAGCGTCCGACATGTGGATTGCCGTCACTGCCTGTTTGTATATTATTCTTTTGGGGCACGACCGGGTAAGGTCGATGTACCCGTTGTATGTATATTTTACTTTCTGTACTAGGATTACCCCAAGGTGGGGTGCACGGATAGCCGGGTTCTAGAGGGCAACGGGCACGCATCTCATAGCGTTGAGACGGAGGGGGCTTCATTCTAGAATTGGCGGGCTATTCGCCGCACTCGTAGGGGGTACAGGTTGATCCAGGAGGGGTGCCCAAGTTACCGGATTCCGTGAAGTGCTGGGTGGTCCATTCACGTTGCTGAAGGGGGCTGCCTCGCTTCAGGTTTTAGCGGGTAACTTGCCGCGCCCGTAGGGGTCAATGATTTCATTGCACAGGCTATCCACACGACCAGGGGAACGTCGGGTTTCAGTAGCGGCTCTATGAAACCCGGGGATCCCAGATATCTGTATTGTTCTGTGATGCTTATTACATTTCTGTGATGTTGCATTTTATCACGCCTTGAGAGAATATTATATATTGATATATATACTAGTAGATGTTGTATATGTTTTGCATCCGCGCTAGTCCAGTCCCCGCTCTGTCGTTAGTTAAGTAACCTAACGGGTAATGACGGGACCCAGTGGCGAATGTGGATGGCATATACGTACATCATTATTTTCGTTCTTTATTGGTGTGATCAATTGATGGGACTGCGTTGATTCGGATAAATGCAAGCTAAACAAACCTATTCTGATGTTGTTGGAACAATTTTTCAAAAAGCTGTTATTGCAAGGACGTTCTCTTTTGTTTTGCACAGTGGTATTCGATTATGAATATCCAGCACCTCAGTCGACGAGGCAAGGGCCGAGATCCCTTCAACTGGAGTGACCCCTTGGACAGAAGTTTTCGTCAGGGCAATAACTTCACTATAGTCGTCTACTTTTGCTTTTATTCGTGGTATTCAGTTGGAATGTCCTGCACCTCATTCTACGGGGAAAGAGTCGAGATCCCTTCACCGGGAGTAACCTCTTTAGCAAAGGTTTTCGTCACTGTATTTTTATAAAGCTATCCGGTTCCTTCAACGATATCAAGTTCATTACGTTAAAGGTTTTTTGCCAGAAACCATTCGTAGCCCTCCGTCATTTCAGACGGGTAGCACGTAGTATTCATGCTATGTATGTTGGCCTTCGTCAAGGCACAGTGTATGGTAGCTGCTTGTTACCTTTCTGCTGCATAGATAGATGCGTTGGTTTGGGACAGTCGTACTGCCTTGTTGGCCAAAGTCAAGGGTAGGTACGGGTGGGTTCAAATTAACCTGGATAATGACGGGTAGAACTTGACATGTGACTTATGATTTGTTGGCCTTCGTCATGGTCATAAGAGCATGGGGCAAAAAATCACATCGGGAGTTTCTAAAGAAACTGAAACTTCCCAGATATGCGCATACCTTCTGGAGTGTGATAACGTGAGCGGATTCCGTCACGTTATCATGCGATGATAGTTTGATCCCGATTCCCACTGATGAGTTGGTTTACACCTCGGGTGATCCCGACTAATTCTTCTTTCAGGTTTGGAGGAGAATTTGACGGTACAGTGGGAGGTTTCCTAATTAGATAAAGTGACAACCATTCTGATCTAGGTTAGAGTGCGCGCTGAGTGTTTTTTTTCTCTCTCTCTTGGGCAGCGACCTTGACCCGACCCTTGCCTATAACTCAGTGACCAAAATTAACCGAACCTTCTTAAAACACTAACTTTTGGATTGTCAGAGTTGTATACCTCATTGCCACTCCTACTTTTACCCTTTTCTCCAGGACACCCCGTATTACTACGAACGTCCACTTCCATTGGATAAAACCATCGTATGGTTATATACGAACTTGAAGGAATTTATTCGAGGATGGTTTCCGGTTCTGGAGAAAACGAATAGGACTATTCAGTTGCCTTTTCCTTTTACCTTCTCTCAGGTTGCGAGTGCTCCTTGGATTAGGGGATAGTACACCTATTACGCAAATTGGATAGTCTTCTTCCAAACCATAGGCAGGTGCCGACCGGTAAGGAATGAAGAAAACCAATTAGCCTAACGATGGTGTACAGAAGGTATTATGTAAAGACAAATAAAGGGATTAGAAGGAGGGCAAAATAAATTGTGACTGCTATTCACGACCAAACCAAGTATTTCATTACCACTCCCACTTCACCTTTGTATTTCTCCAGGACACTCCGTATCACTACGAAGATCCACAGTTTATTGGATACTCCATCGTATGGTTATATACGAACTCGAAAGGAACTTGTTCCAGTTCGGGGATGGATTCTGGTTCAAGAGAAATAGGAATAAGGTTTATACGGGTGTCTTTTATCTTCACCTTCTCTCTCGTTGCGAGTGCTCCTAGGATTAGGACAGTACACCCATTATGCTTATTGGATAGTCTTCTTCCAAACCATAGGCTGGTGCCGAACGGTAGGGAAGGAAGAAAACCATTTGGCCTAAAGGGGTGTGCAGAAGGTAATGACTAAAGACCTATGAAGGGATATGGAGAGATGGCATAGAAATATACGGTTACAGTTGTGAATCTGGATAATGGAAGAGGCATTACTAGGAAAACCCAGATACCCCTTCGAAACATTTACATGTTTCAGTTTCGCTGTGTACTGTTAAAAGAAAACTGATTTCCCAATCAGATCTTGCTCCAGGGTATGTATTTACCAGGTATGATTCTCACATCTGTATGGTTTTACAGATGATGAGTGGGAGTAAGTTATTTGGAATTGGGTGATTTTCCTCATTATATCGGAATTCGTTGTAATTGGTGATATTTGAGGAAATCACCTGGGTTGTTTGCCGGACGGCAAATATTTGGTTTTGAATATCCGCTGTTATGCACCAATATCAAATTGATATATCTGTACGTCTATTTTTATAGAGTGACATATACAGTTTTGAAATTATGTCCATGACAATTACCTATATCAGTGGATGGTTAGGTAAGGAACATTAAACAGCGGTGTAATTCTTCTTAACCATAAGTACAGTTTTCAACCTACGACATACAGGGTTTGAGTTATTCAACTCAAGGGACTTATACAGAGTATTGTATGTTTTCCAGTGTCCATTAGGACAGAGGGGTTGGTCCTCATACTATATTCGGTTTACTTATGACTTCTCTAGTTTTTAAACAAGTGTTTCGTAGAAACGCAAGGTCCGAATTTTGAGAAGTTATAGGTATATGAATAAAGTAGAGAACCAGGTGTTGCAAGTATCGGGATTCTTCAAGGTGATCGAAGATGCAGATACTTGTGTAGGGTTTTCAGGTTATAGTAATGATTAAGAGAACTTGTTTCTCTTTCAGGTTACTCATAATTGGAAGTACTCCTAAGTTGAGTAATGCTGATCGGCCTCTCTCCATTTAGTTGACATGCACTGGAGACAGTTGCATGATTTGAATCTGGTTCAATTAAATTAGTGCCTCTATTTCTATATTGGATATAGAACAGTTCATATCTTAACGATGTTAAGGTACGGGGAGTTGTCCGGCTTATGCTTAAAACCAGACTCTGGATAACTCAAGGCACGTTTCTGTAATGGCTGTTTGTGGGTTGACCCAGGCTATGACGAGGGTTGACTTTCTACCATCTGGAAGATCAATAGTAATATTGTTCTTGACTCGCCACAGTTTTAACAAAAATGGATTTTTTCAGAAAACAGTAGTGGGAGTATGGTAGAACTGAAAGTGATTCCAGAACCGCAGACGATTACTGAAAATTTGATAAGAACCTAAAGATTCAATTTGGTTTGACATTCCATTGGCCACTCCGCAGATACGGTGGGTAACCTCAGGCACCCGAGGGGTACTCCGGTAGCCTCAAGGACGGTGACATGGAGGTTCTTGTTTACCCAGACTTGCCATTGCTGTTGTTCCAGGATGCGAGATCCGGAAGGAGGATGAGTATAGTGTCGTTCTAAACTAGCTTTAGAAGTGTATGTGTATATGACTCTGCCAGAGGGTTGTCGTAATCAGTGGGAGCAGCGGAAGCATTGGTGGATAAGTGGCTTATGTCTATTTATAGACTAAAGCAGATGTAGCGGAGATAGATCATCTATTTCTGATTTGACAATCATAGGTTTGACTTCATCAGAATAGGGGATGGATCTGTTAAGAAGGTAGTAGGGTGTGATGTCCTCGTTTTTGGATGACATATATACAGAATAGGAAGTGATGTTCTTATACAACGATCGGTTATACTTTGGTTGTCACACAGTGTTTTCTCTACATGGGACTTGGATATAATATCAAGACATTATAGTTACTGGATCTATGGTTTTAGATCTAGATTTGGGTAGTTTCCCAATCAGGGTACTTAGACAGCATTCTGAAGGTGTTTTAGAATGGACAACTCCAGGCACGGTAGTGTACCTGCAGGTGATGGAGTCACCCTCTCTAAAGGTGTCTTATAGACTAAAGTGGAGAGGGATGTGCATGATTGGCAGATCACTTGCTTAGGCAATTGAGTCAATCATGAGATGTCAAGTACTACACCAGATATTGTTTTTGCACGAGTGAAATATGTTGATATTGATCCAATCCTGGAGAAACGATCGGAAGCAGTTTTAGAACATAAGTGGATGTTCTAAGGATATGATAACGACAGTCTCATTAGGAGACAGTTATCACTCCAGGCTTCCAAGGTGACATGGATGACAGATTGGTTGTCAGAGTTATAGTTTTCCTTCTGACGAGGGGCAGTATTTTGGACAGGTGGTCCGAGGGGATACTGAGGGAGGCATGGCGCATGATACTGATTAAGTTCATTTGACGATACAATCTAAGAAGTTTGGATTTGGAGTTCATTTATGAACTAGGTCCCATCAGACATCCAGACACATTCTAAGACAGGTGTTGCACATTTCGGGAGATGGGTTTCTTCGCGAACTTGAGATTAAGAGAGACATAGAAAGAAACATCAAAGCGGATCCACTCACTGAGGCTATACCTTGAACGCAATAGTTTCGCTAACGGGTTTTGTGAGAAAGATTAGTAGAGGAGTTGGGTGTTCGGTATCACACGGGCTGTGAGTATGCGACATCGCAATAATTAGCCTTGAGTGCAAGTGGGAGATTGTTGGAGATAGTGCCGTCAGAGTCAATTATTGGATCGCAGGCACGTGATTGCAATGATTGAGGGAGGACCTATGCCGGTAGGACAGTCTTACTCAAGATGATAGTATGCTATCTGGTTTATCTTTATCATCGTGTACTGCTTTAGGTGACCTTACAGGTCACTATTGTGCGTTGATAGAGCCCCTAGGATTCTTGCTTGACTGCCAGCAGTATGAGGGCGATCATATACGTGGGAGCTGGGGTCTATAAGCACATCCTTAAAAGGTCTCTAGTCGTGGGAGTTTCGAGACAGGGCATCGATACTCCAGAGTAGACTAGTGTATACAGTCAAGACCCCGACGAGGGGCGGTGTTCATACCATAATATTGCATTATTATATTCCCCATTCTTATTCGTTTTATAAATAAATAGGTGCTTTTGACGCATGTCTGCTACATATTACAGGTTAGAGGTTCTTGGACAGAAAACAGTGAAAACGATAAAAAGACGATGCAAAAGTGGACTTTGACCAACAAATAGAAGACTCTTGATCAAGCCTACATCAACGATAAAATTCACAAAGTACAAGGCAATGCAAGGTCCAAGATTACAAAGCGAACGGTTAAAAGTCTACCGTAATTATTCACTGGAGATCTGGAAGAAATAGAGAAGCCAAATTGAATAAAAGATCCAAAGAAATAAAAAGCCCAAGAAGCCCATAATCAGTTCCAAAATTTCCAGACATAGAATTTTACCAAAGCTTGAAGTCTACTTTGACTAGGTATTCCTAAGGATATTTTGGTAAATGTAGACATGCGAATCAATTGTAACCTAGGGTTTCCTATCCTCTATAAATAGGAACTCCAAATCATTGTATTCTTTTCATGCCTCCCTTCATTAATAAATTTTAGAATTCTTTTGGAGATCATCGGTGCCTCTTTTCAATTCATGAATTCAGATCTGACAACCCTGTGTTCATGTTTGGAGAGAGCCATCTGTAAGTAGTTTTATTTAATTGCTCTAGTTTCGATTTTAATTCCTTGCCTTAGATGTTAGTTTTGGGGAAGGCTTTTGAGAGATGAGATCTCTCATCCCTTTCTTTCCCATTATATATTTTTAATAGGACTCCATGCATACACGCACACACCGCGCCCTACGGCACCCTATCCCTCGAGGTAGCGGTGATACCGTAGTATAAAGGCCCGGTTGCGCGCGTTTTCCATGGAGGTTAGGGTAATGATCTCTAAAGGAAGGACAAGAACATAGAGGAAGGAACACCTTCCCGAATGGATCTAATCTCTTTTATTGATAATTACCATAACTCCTCATAGATCTTCATTTGGGTATAGAAAGCGTTGAGATTTATTTACATTTCCAAACCATTCCTAAACCTAACCCTAGAAAGATTTAGATATAGATTAATTTAGTTTTTAGATAGATTTAGTTTTTAGATTTAATAATCATTCCGAACACCCTTCGGAATTAACTCGTAAGCGCGATTAGGAGATTCACAACATCCCTGTGGACCGACCCATACTCACCAGCTAGCTACCAAGCGATGCCGTTGTTGATTGCGGTAATAGAAAGTTTTTGAGATCCAATCAAATGGCGCCGTTGCCGGGGATGGCGTGTTATTTCCTTTTTTTGCAATTTCGGGTTAATCAAAATTAAATAATCATAAAAATCTGAAAAATCACAAAAAATATATAAAAATATATTATCTGTTATTTTTGGAAAGGGTTTTCTTGTGAAAATTTTTGCAGGATCTACAAAGAAATTCGGATCTGGAAATCACCAGAGATCAAACAGCAAATATCAAATCCGAACAAACAGAGGAATATCACAATAGACAACAGAAGAAATTTGGAGGACCGAGTCAACAAGAAGAATCGCGGTGATCTGGTCCACAAAAAAAAATCGCGTGCTGACGTCATCTCCGTGTGGCGGATCCGCGGTCGGAAGGGGGTTACAGCGGCGGATCCGCGGCCGTTTGATTGTTTCTAGTCTCCAGATTTCCTCTGCGGTTCAGTAAAAAAAAATAAAAAATGGCGAAGGCATCAACCCGCGGCGGATCCGCGGTCGGAGGCGGCACTTCATGGCGGTTCCGCGGTGGAGGCGACAGATCGGTTGCCCAGAAAAAAAAAGCAGAAGCGCGGTAAAAAAAAAACACTTCCGCCACTGTAAATCTCTGTGAGTTTTCTCTCTCCTCCTCTGTAAATCTCCGATATATCTTCTGAAAAATCTCCTGCAGGATTCTTTGCGCTTAAAAAATCTTTCTCTTTCCTAATAACAATCTTATGCAGGATTCTTTGCGCCGCGAATAAAATAAAAGATTTTATTGCAAGTGATTTTTCTGTTTTGCATATCTTTAAAACTAAATTTAAGGGGCTTTTGACCAATTCAAATTGGGTGGGGATTTCATCACCCTTCCCAGGACCCCAGAAATCACATAAGGCATTTGAATTGACCATATTAATTAAAAAAATACTAGACTCAGCCCTAAGGACTTCGAGCACAATAGGACAGAGGACTAGTTATAGGCATCGGACGTTTATCCTAACCTGACTTTGCGGTGTCTAGGCATGTGTGTCAAGGAAAGTGGTTACTTAATTAGGACCGCTACTTGTAGCGGGGAGCCTCCCACTTACCTGGCACTTACCGGCCGCAATTGGCGGTGAAGAGGCGGTTTGAGGTCCTATTTCTAGCCCTTTGGAACAGTTAGGAGCTGTCTAGCAGACCTAGGTGACTCTAGATCTAGGCCTGATTATGCATTTCTGGTTGATTGCATTTGTGTCTAAGCCCTTTATCGAAAATTTTTGCAAAACAAATAAAAAAATAAGAGGAAATTTTTTTTTATAAAAAGACTTGCAACTTTTATCGCTAAGAAATCCGTGCACTCCAATCTTCTTTCTTTTCTCATTCTTCTATCATGGGTACCCCACATCATAAATCTCTTGCAGAACTTTGGTATCCCGAACCTAACTTTGCGTCGTACGTCAATTGTTTCGGTCGATTTAAAGAAGATCCCTCCATGCCAAAAATATCTTTGAAAGATCAAATAGAAGCGTCTAGGAGAAACAGTTTGACTTTGCAACCCACTTTGTGTCAGCCATGTCAACCTTTACCACCTTCATATGTTGATACCACTTTTTCAAGTCCTGCTGTGACTCCTAAACCGATGTCCATTGCTGAGCATATCGCTCAATCTCGCACCCGATCTTTCACCCCTCTCCCCTCATCTAGTTCTAGGAATCAACAAGTCCATCCACCTTTTTATCCACATGTTGATCCTAATCCTGTCCAACCATCCAATTCCTATTAGTCCTACCCGACTTTCCCACCTTCACTAGACACTGTTTCTACACAGCCATTAGGGAGTTTCACGTATCCAAACAGTTTCGAATCTTTTACCGAAACCCCTTCACAACCTATGTCTAGTTTAGAACAGTCGTTGGAAGCTTATATTGCAGCAACAAACAAAATGACTAGGAATGTGGAAGCGTCCATAGCCGCCCTTATGCAACCTGCTGAACCGGTAGCTAGTTTTCAACTAGCTTCAAATTTTTCAATTTATAAGGAGGCGGTTGGACAGAGTGAGAATGTGAGAGGATTTCCAAATCAAACCTACCCATACCCAATTGAATACAACAACTCCAATTTTCAAACATGTGTCCAAAATGATGAGTTGTGCGACTTTGTAGTGCTTGATTTGCCAAATTGTGAGGAACCCCTTTCGAGTGAAACCACACCTAATCCTTTTGACCTTTACACCTCCACTTTAGAACCTAAATCGATAAAAATCCATGCTTTTGATGAGGTGTCAGAAAAAATTGATTTTCACTTGATTGAGGATATAGACGCCGGGAATATTTTGGATGATGAACCAGTCGATTTGATTGAAATTTTATGTCCCATTCATCATCCCGAGTCATTAGATGTTTCTCGCGAACTTCATATGCGTCTTGATTTTGATGATAATGGCATGGATGAGTTAACTATTGAGGTGACTTATGAGGATAGTATTGAGGAGAGTCTTGAAGATAATATTGAGGTTGAACCATTTTTGTTTGATGTGTCGGATTTTCCAATTCAGCCTCTTGAACCTTTAACTAAATCACCCTCCCTTCTTTCCATCGTTTCGACCACACAAAAGATCACACTTGAAGACTGTGAGCTTGAAAAATTTTCCTTTGAATCTGACACAGTTCTCACAGCCGATAACACTTACGAGTGTTTCACTTTTTCGGACGATGTTGATGACTCACTGCCCGAGTTTGAGTCCTTTGAATTTTCAGATGAGTTAGTCGAACCAACAGACTCGGTTGCTTACAGTTGTTTCGAATCATTGATGGAATCTTTCAAGTTCGAAACAGTTTACTACGGTGAGAATGAGATTATCCCTAATTCACTCCCTTTCGTCCTTCATATCGTTCCGACCGTACAAGAGACCGTTACGCTTTCATCTCCAATACCAAGTTCGGCGTACCCATGCCTTCTTGCGAATCTTGAGGGATTTGACCCCATTTCACGACGAGTTGATTGATTAGCACAATCTTTTTTAACACTTCGGTCATCACAAATTGCGCTAATTTACTCACTCGAGTTATACCCTCAATATCGTACTCCACTTCTTTCTCTTTTCCGCCATTCTTCTCCTCCGCCGAGACCATATTCCACTCTTCTTCCCATGTGGTCTCGTGTGCTTCTCATTTCTTTCCTTTACACCCCATTCTTTCACCAACTCGACCATTACCACGATAAGATTTTTGAATGGTTGGTGCTAACATTTGGCTTGTGTAAGGCCAAGCTTAAGTTTGGGGGGAAACTTGTTGTATATATGTACATATATTTTTTGTTTTCTTTTTCTATAAAAAATAACAAAAAAAAATTCAATGCAATAAAAAAAATTATAAATAAATAAACAGGGGAGTGCCGGCATTTTGACCCTCTTGGTGTAGCATGACAGCGAGGACACTGTAAAGTTTAAGTTTGGGGGTATGCTCGGTACGTCTTCTTCCTTCGCATTCATATGTACATATCTTTGCATTTGCATATTTATTTGAAAACCCATAAAAATTGAAAATTTCAAAAAATTATAAAAATTAATGTATTCAATTTTGGCTTATTTGACTTGAGTTTGAAAAATAGGCAACTAGGTAGGAACAACTAGATCTTAGACTTAGTAAATTAAAAGCCCTAAAAATAACCTTCCTTAAAATTTAACGGTAGAAAGTATATGTCTTTGTAGTTTATTTTGAAATAGGAAAATTTTGAGTCCAATTCATGGGCTAAGTTGAAACAAAGGAAAAATATTGATGTTCTTATTAGAGTATAAGTTTGAAAAATAGTTCCTATCTTAAGTCTAGATTCTGAAAATCTATACCCTACAATTTGCACAATCACGCACCTTGGAACTTGGAATAGTAGAAGAGACCTTGAAATGCTCTTGTCTAAAGTCCTTAGTACGAAGAAAATAAAAGAAAAAAGTGAATAAAGGAAAAAAAATGAAGACCGGTTTTTGTGATTACTTAAGGCTGCAAAAATAGAAAAATATTTAGCGAGGGTGCTTCATCACCTAGTGCCTTAGACCAACTGGTTTGTAGGTCATTACTAAAAGCCTTGGGTGTTGCAAGACTAGGAATTACGCTTTAAAGTGCATACATATCTTGTAATCGGTTGTTGGTACCTCAAGAAGTATTAACGATCGCATGAAGGATGTGTAAGAAAAATTCATTTAAATTCACCTATTAAAGAAGTGCTTTGGACAATGGACAAGAGTATGATTGCTTGATTTGAATTTCCAAGTGTAGGGGTGATTCATACACACACGTAGGGGTATGTGATTGGAGTTTAGATGAGAGAAAGGAATGAAGAATAAAACTTGTATCTTTAGTAGAGTTGATAAAAATTCCTAAGTGGAGATGGAACCTTGGAATGAAAACTTAATAAATGCCGAAAGCTAAGTAGGTCTGCAGAACATATATGATCTTAAGTTAAATGATGAGGAAGTGTGAAGAATATGGGTGGATGATTTATGAGTCGAAGATAATAGAATTCCTTATTAGAAACCCTAATTGGAGAATTAAAGTCGAAAAAGCCAAATTGATAGTATTTTGTGGGTAGTATCTGCTGAAAACCTTCAGGAGACAACACTCCTCCTACTAGGGACACCTAGAGGTTTAACGGCTTGTTGCACGAGCTCAGTGCAATCGCGTTTCCCTGCGAAAGTGCGGTTAGGTTTTTTGTAGAGAATAAAAATAAGTTTGCTCGAGGACGAGCAAAAGATAAGTTTGGGGGTATTTGTTCATACCATAATATTGCATTATTATATTCCCCATTCTTATTCGTTTTATAAATAAACAGGTGCTTTTGACGCATGTCTGCTACATATTACAGGTTACAGGTTCTTGGACAGAAAACAGTGAAAACGATGAAAAGACGATGCAAAAGTGGACTTTGACCAACAAATAGAAGACTCTTGATCAAGCCTACATCAAAGATAAAATTCACAAAGTAAAAGGAAATGCAAGGTCCAAGATTACAAAGAGAACGGTTAAAAGTACACCGTAATTATTCACTGGAGATCTGGAAGAAATAGAGAAGCCAAATTGAATAAAGATCCAAAGAAATAAAAAGCCCAAGAAGCCCATAATCAGTTCCATAATTTTCAGACATAGAATTTTACCAAAACTGGAAGTCTACTTTGACTAGGTCTTCCTATGGATATTTTGGTAAATGCAGACGTGCGAATCAATTGTAACCTAGGGTTTCCTATCCTCTATAAATAGGAACTCTAAATCATTTTAAAGGCTATGCCTCCCTTCATTAATAAATTTTAACATTCTTTTGGAGAGCATCATTTTTTGTAATTTCTTTATTTTCTGCCCTAGGTTAATTTTCTATTCTTGCCCTAGATAAATTTAATTCGTTGCCCTAGTGAATCTTTTATTCTCTGCCCTAGATAAATGTATTTCAATTCCCTAATGAGTGAGGAGTCTCCTCGCTTGTTAGGGTTAGATCTGGGGAAGGTTTTAGAGATGAAGATCTCTCATCCCCTTTCTTACCCATCATATATTTTCATAGGACTCTATGCATACATGCACATACCGCTCCCTACGGCACCATATCCCTCGAGGTAGCGGTGATACCGTAGTATAAAGGCCCGGTTGTGATTGTTTTCCATGGAGGTTAGGGTAAGGATTGATAAAGGAAGGACAAGAACTTAGAGGAAGAAACATCTTTCCAAATGATTCTAATCCCCTTTATTAATAATTACCATAACTCCTAATAAGATCTTTATATGGGTATAGAAAGCGGTGAGATTTATAGACTTTCCAAACTTAACCTAGACCTAACCCTAGCAAGATTTAGATCTAGATTAATTTAGTTTTTAGATAGATTTAGTTTTAGACTTAATAATCAATCCGAACACCCTTCGGAATTAACTCGTTAGCGCGACTAGGAGATTCACAACATCCCTGTGGACCGACCCGTACTCACCGGCTAGCTACGAAGCCGTTCTTGATTGCGGTAATAGATAGTTTTTGAGATCAATCAGGCGGTTGCCGGTCTCACAAGCCTCTGGTGTCAGTTGGTTCACCTAAGATGTATACAGGTGCTCATTGGGTTATGAGTACACCGGACAGGACTCGCCGGGAACATGCTAGTTTGTCTGATATCTTACGTCAGATAGCAGTTCCCTGGTGACATGTGTACAGGTTAGTTCATCGACCTGAGATCGTCATTTTTCTCGTGTGAGTTCCCACTGTAATTTGATTACTACACTACCACGCTCAAAGGAGACGTGCAAACAGGTTTTATTTGGGTACAGTCCCGAGCCACAAGGAGGCAGTGAGCGGATCTGCAGGGGTTCATCTCTCCCGGTATTGGGGGTGAGGTCGAGCTGTGTCTAGGAGAGCCATTACACCAAGTCCTTGGCCAAGGCAGGAGATTTACTGGTAGGTATTCCAGTAGTATCTCAGGGTGTTCTGGGCTACACTCCGACACGACTTGTACCGCTTTTGGGGGTCTGACTTTTACCAACACCTTAGGCCCGCCATGCGATACTCATAGACGAACGGACCGGACTATACGGATATTGTCACTGACAGGCTCAGTAGGGTGTCAGGATGAGTTCGCTCATCGACGTCCCTTTTGGTGAATACCTGGTAGCCCGTTACGTATGGCTAATACCTCTAACGTGCTAGTGGTTAAATCCACATCCAAAGTATTGACGAGTCTTTAGAGTCCCCCACAGACCGTTTCTCAAGTTTCGGGCGAAACGCTGTAGAGGCCGTATGGAGATATGGCAGGGTTCAATCATATACGTGCGGTATTGCACGGATCATGATCGGATGGATAATACTAGCGGGCTTTGGTTTAAGCCGGATCTTAGTATTGTACAGTGTAGATTTTATCTCATTGCATTTGTATTCGGTCGGAATACAAATACGGGTATGTATATAAAGTCGCGGGGTTTTCCTGTAATTTATTACGGGATCAGTTTTCTGAAGTTGCCAGTTTGCTTTCCTTTCGGCCATTTTCCTTTGTTTCTTTCTTTGGCTGAAATTTGGTGGAGAGGGGGTTATTTGCAAGCATGCAAATTTGAATTGTGGAGGGTGTTATTTGCATGTAGTAGCTTCATGATGGTTCTTACTTCCTTTGACTTCTTTAGTTCATCATGACTTGATATGATTTGGTGATGGAGTGGGGTTTTGATTGTAATCATTATTCTTCATGATAACCCTTTTTCTCTCTCTTGCATGATAGCCCACTCCCTCTCTCTTTTTCTAAAAAGCAAGGGGTTGGCCACAAGGGGAAGGCTGTCCCAATTTTCGTGAAGAGAATTGGTCTCATTTTCTTGCAAATAAAATGGTCTTGGTTCATCTCAAAAGCTCACTACTTCATTTTCCACCTTCACTTCCTCATGGCAACTTCATACCCCTTTGAGACATAGCCTACTACACTTAGCCTATAGTATTCTTGGGCACATCGGCTCGCCAACTTCGTGCCCGAGTTGCCTCGGTCCAGAGGTGGGAGCCCGTAAAAGAACCCGGCGATGTGGTGCCCTTCCGACGAGGAGATGAAGACCGGAGATTCCGCGGGGAGATCGGGATGACGACGAGAAGACCGAAGGATATGGATCGCTCAGTATATCTCTCTACCCCTTCTCTAGTTAGCTAGGATTAGATTAATGGCCCGATCCGGGTTTATAGTGCGCGGTGGTACCGGTTTACAAGGTAAAGAAAAGTATCGTTTCCGCAATTTGGCCTCGGATTGACGGTCGGGGCGCCGCCGTGCACTTACACATATAACTAACATGTGTGACGTGTATTCAGAGGACCAGAGGCCGATGCCAGTGATGTGCTTCTTTATGATTGGTCATACTAATTGGCTAAGAGATGACCAGAGAATTGCCAGAGCGGAATCATTTCCGTTAGCACACCGGACCGGACCGATGAGCCGATGGATTGCGAGATTGCTAATCCATAGAGAAATGATGACCCAGAGACAGAGGACGCCAGACCGTTAGCATGGGGAAATCGGATGTTCTTGCTTTGCCAGTTTTGGGCGCACCGACTTTTTTTTCGACATTGTAGGAGGTATACCTCGATGTCATTTGTTGCGATTTGCATTTGTGATCCGAGTATCACGCTTATATCGCTTGGATTTGAGTTTTGATGATGAGTTTCATGATATTGATTTCGTGCACCATGGGGTATTAATATTTTTGTTCATAGTTATCGCACTTGATATACGTTTTATACACCGTTGTGTTGGTTTATGATTTGTGCATATCTATTGCACTTGATGTTGATATTGTGCCTTGGCTGTACATGTTTATGATTTCCTGGATTTCATATAGTTGATTTGATTGTGTGCGTGTGGTACGCACTCGATTTGATTTTGCACTTGGTATAGCTTATATGTGCTTGCAGTACATTGATATGTGTTTTGTGCACGTAGTTGCACAAGTTTTTGGACTTTATACACCTTGGTACACTCGGTGTTGCTTTTTACGCATTGGAGTTATTGTTTGTATTTCGTGCATTTGTTGCACTAGATTTAGATGTCGTGCATTGGTTGCATCGTATTTGTATTTCGTGCATTTGATGCACCAGATTTGTATTTTTGTGCATTTGTTACACCAGACTTGTATTTTGTGCATTGTTGCACTAGATTTATACTCCGTACATTGGTTTCGCCGATTTATATCTTTGAGCAATTGTGCTACCAGATTTGTATTTTTCTGCGCGTTTGCACTTGACAGTCGTTTTCGTACATGGTATTGCACTAGAAGTTTTTTACGGACCTGACGCGTTTGATTTGGATTTTTGCGCAAATTAGGCGCTTGGTATTGGGTTTTGTGCGCATTGAATGCACTTGATTTAGATTTCATTCGTGCATGAAGGATGCACTTAATTTAGATTTTCGCGTATGTTGGGCGTGTAGGGTTACTATGCACTCTAACAAGGGTCTAAGAAGCATCAACCATGCCCGATTAAAAATTAGCCGTGCCGAACAACTCTAAACCAAGATCTTAGAACAGAGATTAGGCGAAAACAAGCATGTTAAACACTTTAACACTAAGTGAGAGGGATTACAACCTTTGTAGATCCTGTCCTTCACTTCTAAAGCTCCGTGTTGTGGTCCTTTCGCTGCGATCATCAAGTTCCGGACTCTCGAGAGGCTCCACGAAGAGAAAGATACAAGCTTGCTTCCGATCTTCCATAACAAAGATGATCTACCTTGAAGTTTCATTAACACAAGCTCTCACTCACTAAATGAAGTGAACACCCTCATCTAAATGGCAAGGATAGATGAGGATGATGAAGTAGGATTTTAGCTCTCTTTTGTTTTCTTTAACACACCCAAAATCATCACTTCATAAAAAGCTAGAGAGCTTTTCATGAAAGAACTCAAGGAAGAAGAAGAAGAAGAAGAAGAAGAAGAAGAAGAAGAAGAATCAATTCATTTTGTGATGAATAATGAAAGTTATGATAAGGTTAGAAATGCAACCATGGTCAATGTAAGCTTTGTAGAGATTTAACTAGGGCTAGGGTTTTGGTTGGGTTAAAGAATGAGTCACATAAAATATCAACACAAATATCTTTGCACAAAACAAAACAAAACCTTCTGGAAACTTCTAGAAAAGCTTAACCCAAATCAAACCCTAACAATATTTAATCTCCACTAATCATGTTGCATTAATAACCATATCATTTTACAACATTATATATCACATATATAATATTTATTGTAACAAAATAAAATAATACAATTAACATATATCGCATATATATTAATGTATTACCCGAGTGAGAAAAAGAATCTTTTAGTGAGCTTATATCAGTTAATGTAATTTAATATATCATATATATAATTATACATTAAATCATCGAATCAACACTTGATCCGACAATCCGGCTATATCGTATATAACCGACTAATATATCATTTACCGATTCATCGAATCAGCACTTGATCCGATGACCCGGCTGATATCAAATATCCCGAGAATAGAATACGGTATCTCATATCGCATTATCCTCGGTCCTGCACATATCACATATGTGCCTCTACTCTGTTTTGCCTGAGTCAAGAAACCTCTGTGTAGGACTCTAAAGAATCGTCAATACGCCGGTAGTGGGTGATTATCATATCAAACACCCACAAGCTGCAAGCGGTCAGCTAAACGTAACAGCCACCCAGGTATTAAGCGCACAGAAGATCAACAAGAAAGCATGTACATTCTCCTGTGAATCCAGTTAGTAACACTCCCTTACAGTCCATTCTCGTCATCTGATATGTCGCATATCTCGCCTAGGGGTAGTAAACGTCAGACCCCAGTAGCTTGATAAGTCGTGTCGATATGAGATCTACAACAGTTCGAGAAACTACTGATAACACTTACCAGTAAATCTCAGCAACCCTGGCCAGGGATTTCCAGTTATAGCCAATCGAACGCAGCACAGCATCAACTCCCTATACCGGGAGAGACTAATCCCCTCCTATCGCTCATTGCCTCCATGTGATTCGGGACTGTACCCAAAAGCCACCTTTTTGCATGCCCTCTTGGACGTGGTATGATGGAAATCAAAGCACAGTGGGAATCACACAAGACTCTATGACGATCTCGAGTCAACAGACTACTCTGTACCAGTGTCACCGGAGAACTGCCATCTGACGTGAGGTATAATACCATCTGGGAGTTCTCGGCGAGTCCATCCAGTGTACCCAGTCTCTACTGAGCACCCGTACACCATCCTTGATGTCAAACACCGATGGATATGGGATCATCCATCGCCCATCATATGGGTCAAGATGCGTATACGCTAGTCTACTCTGGTGTATCGATGCCCTGTCTCGATACACCCTCGACTAGGAATTGTTATAGGATGTACTCATCGACTACCGTGGCCCTACTAGTATGATCTCATCATAGTCCCAGTAGTCGAGTACAGATCCTAAGGGCTTTATCAACATTTAACATAGAGAAAATTAGAGTACATGTTAAGATAAAGTACAACCAGATAGCATACTATCATGTCGAGCAAGAAAGTCCTACCTATATATGTCCAAGCATCCACTACAATATACATCATATGTACAGTAATCACCTCTAGGGCATACATATAACTAACAATCTCCCACTTGCACTAGGGCCATCTGTTGTGGTATCGCATACCTAACAATTAGCTGTGGTTGAGGTATCTCATACTCAACCATCCCATAAATGTCTCTACTGGGAAAAGGGCCTTTGTGAGTGGATCCGCGCTGTTGTCTTCTGTGTCTACTCTCCTAACCTCGATCTCCCTGGAGATCAACCATCTCCATGATCAGGTGATACTTCCTAAGAATTATATCTGGATTTCTGATGGGACGGGGGTTCCTCGGCTAAAGCCACAACTCCATTGTCACACAATGGTAGGAACGAAGTTTATCTCATGAACTTATATATCCAGACTGTCTCTTTGGTAGCATCCTTGGTAACGATGTATCTTTCCTTTAATCGTCTAGTAAGTCACTGTATGTAGCTTGGAACTCTTCCAACATACCGTCCCTCCACTGAGGGTAAAGACAATACTTGCGACTGACATTGAGTCGTTCTTATCACCCTGGAACCTTTCCGGTGATTCTCCCCAGGATCTATTGATAATATCTCTTTACAACTAGTGAGAATCCTAACATCCAATTAGATCTATCTCATAGATCAAAAACCCAGGATTTAGGAGGTATCACCTTGATCCTATACGGAGAATCCTTGTGATAAGCGGAGATTGACTGAGCGTAGCATAGGAAACTCCTTCTCTATCAAGAGTATGTCATCCACGTACTCTACGAGGATCACCACTATACTCTCTACTACCTTTTTGTACATACAAGGTTCATCTACTATTTTGATGAAGTCAAACTCTTTGACTTCCACATCAACACAGACGTTCCAACTCCGCGATGCCTGCTTTATCACATAAAACATCTTCCACACGTTTCCGCTACTCCCACTATCTACGAAGCCCTCTGGCTGTGCACTTATAGACGCTCTCTTCCAAATCAACATTTAGAAAAGCAGTCATGACACCCAGGCGCCAGATATCGTAGTCATGGTATGTAGCCGTGGCAAGTAGGATCTGGATGGACTTTAAGCATAGCTTTGAAAGTCTCAACTTTTTCTTGTACACCAAGTAATCTTCTCAAGATGTACTTGCTCCGGATGGGGGTTTAACCCTTCAGATAAAGCAACCAAAGTCCATACTTTGTTGGTGTATAAGGATTCCATCTCAGATCCCTAAGCATCCAGCTATTCTTACAGGGTCTCTCTCCTGATGGATAGCTCAAAATAAGTTGGTTCATCATCTCATGATGCAATCCTCGCTCCCACTGTCATAGAGAAAACCGAAGTATCTCTCAGGTGGGTGAGGAACCATACTAGATCGGCGGAGAGGCTGAGGTTCGTTGGAAACTATTGAATCCTTTGGTTCAACCAAATCATTAGCTGCAGTTTGTATAGCTGGAACTCCTTCTAGTTCTACCTCATGACCAATATTTTCTTCACAAGAAATTCCCTTTCACAAAGGTGGCATCCTGAGAAATAAAACATCTTTTGTTCCTCGGTTTGGTAGAAGATATTCCCTTGCGAATGCTTGGTATATACAACAAACTTCCACAGAACTGACTTTTCCTCGAGCTTGTCCGGATTATGCTTTTAGACATAGGCTGGACAACCCCAAATCTTAACAAACTTAAGATATGGGCTCTTCCCATTCTATATCACATATGAAGTGGTAGGCAACTGATTTGATTGGAACCCTATTCAATAGGTATGCAGCTTCACAAGTGCATAACTCCCAAAAGGAAATAGGAAACTCAGTAGTACTCATCATAGAGCACACCATATCATATAGGGTGTGATTGCTCCACCCCGATACACCATCGTGCTATGGTGTATACGGAGGAGTAATGCTGAGAGAGAATCTCATTCTCCTTTAGAATAGTCCAGGAATCCCGTGCTCAAGTATTCTCCTCCTTGATCTCATCAAAGGACATAATACTTATACCCGTTTTTGGTTCTCTACTTCTAACTTATATTCTGTGATTATCTCAAAAGTTTCATACTTGTGTTTCAACAGGAACATATGTCCGAATCTTGAGAGATAAACAGTGAATGTAATGAAGTACAAAGAACCAGTCCTGGCATATGTAGACAGGGGACCTTACATACATCATCATGTATCAATCCCAAGAGTTCACTAACACTTTCTCTGTTTCCAATAAGCAAAGCTGTGGTCATTTTATCTCTGTGACATGACCGGCAAGTTTCACAAGATGTAAATTCAAACTAATTTAAATATGCATCTATATGTAACTTCGCTAGTCGGGTCGCATTGAAATGACCTAGTCTACAATGCCTCAAGAAGGATTCGTTCATTTCTGAACTCTTCCTCTTGTGTGTGTTCTATACGTTAAGAACTGTGGTTTGATTTAGAACGTCTATGCTTTTAGATAACGTGCCTGAACCGATCAACTCTTGATATAGGAAATGTTCAGAACATTATCCAACAATACAAAATTATATCCTTCTTTACTAATAAAGAGACTGATATGATGTTGTATATCAGGTTCGGTATCTAATAACATTCGTTCAGAATCAATGTATTCTGGTAATACAGGGTGATAACTACCAACAGACTTGGCTGCAACACTTGCACCGTTTTCTATCTCATGAAACTTATCATCCGTTCTCAGTTCTCTACCTTTCTATAGCACATGTAACAAATTACATTTGCGGGATCATGATCTGGTATCTCATACTTAGGACGTAAATAATACTAAGAAACAGTTCTCTGTAATGAACACACCCGAAGATGATGCATCAACATGCACTTTTTTCGTTTTAGCGGCACGGGAAATCTGGTATTCCCCAATTTTCTGCTCTGTCTTATAACAATTATAAGTTGGAGCGGGACCAACGTTTCCTAGCGCAGTATAACAAGCAGGTTCGGTCAATACATCCATATTTATTATCTTGATTATGGCGTGACATAGTCTCAACCAGGAGAGGGAGAGAAGAAAACACTCAGTGTGCGCTTTTACAAGATTAGATTGGTTATCAATTTATCTAATCAGGATGTCTCCTACTGTTTTAGTCAAATCATCCTTCAAACCCTAAAAGGAAAGACTTGTCGGGATTAATTACACTCTACAAGTTCGCCAATCTTTCAGTCAGGCCAGTGCCGGTACTTTGAGGGAGCTTCCTCGTGCTTTCGCACAGACCTAATTAAAGTAAACCTCGTTTTCCCAGGGGCGTAACCCCGTTAACACCTTTCTAAACACCTACTTGATCGACTAATTGTAATGTGTAAAACTCTCCCAGGAGTAACTCTTACTCGCAGTGGGTATCGGGATCCAACTATCTCATAGAAGGTATGCAATCTCATTGCAAATTTCAACACTTGAAATTCCCAACAATATTTTACCTCGAGCGATCTATGACCTTGACAAGGTAAACAAACCATAGACCGCAAGTCAAGTTCAACCCGTCATTTCCTGATATGAATTAAACCCACCGGCACGACCCTTGACAAGGTCAACAAAGCCGCATGACTACCCTAATCCAATCGCATCATATGCTTATACAGATAAGCAGTAATCAGCTACCGCACACTACGCCTTGACAAGGTCAACAAACACAGCATGAATACTAGCTATTACTTATCTGAAATGACGGAGGGCTACGACGGGTTTTTAAGAAAACCCTTTGCGTAATGAACTTGATATCGTTGTAGAGTCGAGTGATTTTAAGTGGAGTGTTTTTTAGGCTTTTCTAGTTTCGCTAAAGAGGTCACTCCCGGTGAATGGATCGTCGGCTCTTTCCTCATCGAATAAGGTGCAGGATATTTCACAAATATCACTTTGCAAAGCAAAAAACTATAGAAACAATCAAAAGACAAACCGAGTTTGTAGCATCTGCTAGTTTCATTAAAGAGGTCACTCCCGGTGAAGGAATCTCGGCTCTTTCCTTATCGAATAAGGTGTTGGATGTTCTACAAGGAACACCGCTATGCAAAGCAAGAACTAGAGCTACCAGTTTTTAAACAAGTTTCTACAACATCTTTATGTTTCATTTAGTTTCATTAATCTCATTAATGAAGTCCCATTTTATTATGCTTCACAAGCATCACTTTTGAAACGAAATCTGCAATATAACATATATCTCATATATATAATATAAACATTCGTATCAGGCAGTAATATGATCTCATCACAGAACATTGCAGCAGAAGAACATATATGAAATATTGGATATACTAGGACGTCCGTGTTTTTAATACGAGCCTGTAAAAAACACGGATTCTACGGTCGCGATGAATAGCCAAACCCACATCCCTAGACCCCTACGAGAGCGACAAGCAATACTGTAAATTCTAGCGTTAGGAGACCCGGTCTCGACTCCTCGAGATGGTCTCCCACTGGACCCTAGAACCCGGTTACTTGTGCTCCCCGCCTTGGGTCTACCTAATGCGGAAAAGTAAATAATATACAATGCTGACATCATCCTCAGCCCGGAAGTGCCCCAATAAAAGAATATTACATACAAATGAATTTTACATGAATGAAAAAGAAACTCTCATCTGACATAAAACCCCCGGCTATTCAGAACACGACGATCCAATATAACATATCACAGCAACACATAATATCTCATACCATCAACATAAGAAAGTATGCGTATCCCGATTGTCGTTGATGTATAGCAACGAAGCCGACGATACACCACATACTACGCTTACGGTCACAGAAAAGAAAGTGTAAAACTACAACAGTTGGAATCCGCAACTTCCTTAGACATCGCATGCCTAACCAAATGAATTCCTTAGACATCGCATGCCTAACAATTATAAACCCCGTATTTTAGTCTCATTATCTAAAACTCTTTTCAATATCAAGTCGGGAAATTCAACAAGATTCCCGACAACCTGAACGAATGCTCGTCGCAAACTTTAGTAGATGGCCGCACCCCCGGATGCCGTCGATGAAGTGCACTAAGGCGGAACACCGCTGCCGCGAGAACCCGAACGGATGCTTTTGGCGACGGGGTTCTCCTACAGTCACTTGGTCGGGGCTATGGGGCATGGCTATCTATTAAGTTTACCCGGCGAGTATCCGTGTACGCTACGTGATTGCGACGGAATTTTGATCGCATCAAAATCCTATGGCAACCGATCATCTGAGACTAAACCGCTAGATTTATAACATTCAAATTAGTTATCCCATAACTACATGTGGATTCCAAATATTGCATCACATTCCAGATAAAAAGACAGTGTTAAGCTTTCCGATCGAATAAGAAAACACCCAGGATTTCCCAAATAGCTCAACACTTGAGCGGTGTTTAAAAAGTATCCATCACATGCCACAGTACCGATGGTCCAGCCGTAAAAGGGTCAAGCCAACGCCTCACATGTGGCAACGCCGTACTACCCCAAACCCTAAGGTTCAGAGGCGGTTCAGACGGTCACATAATCGAGTTAAGGTTTGTGTTCTTCTAGAGGGTCCATCGCGTTACTTGCATGATTTTCCGAAAGTTTCAAACTCGGGAAAAAATCCAACTTTTGAAAAAATTTCCGACAGGGGAAAAAGTGAGTTATTGATATCCGTTCGAACTTTTTAACATTTTCTAAAATTATCCGGGAAAAATTAAATGAAGTTAAATTATCTGATCGAATCAACGAGTCCCCAATACAACCCAGAAAACTCAACACTTGAGTATATTTAAAAATTCCCAGAAGAATCAGGAAGTACATACGGACATTACTGTGTAAAAACTATCCCTCAATCTACAGTACCTGCCGCGGAACCGCCGCCAATACCCTGGTTTGGCCGCGGTTCCGCGGCGCTTTAGTGGATTTACGGTGTCGTTTTGCACAGTAATTCCTAAAATACCCTGCTGATTTTTTTTAGTATTTTTAATATGAAAAAATCAACTGTTTTGAAAATTTTCCATAAACTAGGATTTTACGGGTATTCGGAGTTCGATCGGACTTTAAACTTCGCCTAAAGCTCTAGCTTCGCTCTGATATCATTGTAGGGTTACTATGCACTCTAACAAGGGTCTATGAGGCATCAACCATGCACGATTAAAAATTAAGCGTCCCGAACAACTCTAAACCAAGATCTTAGACTAGAGATTAGGCGAAAACAAGCATGTTAAACACTTTAACAATAAGTGAGAGGGATTACAACCTTTGTAGATACTGTCCTTCACTTCTAAAGCTCCGTGTTGTGGTCCCTTCACTGTGATCATCAAGTTCCGGACTCTCGAGAGGCTCCACGAAGAGTAAGATACAAGCTTGCTTCCGATTTTCGATAACAAAGATGATCTACCTTGAAGTTTCATTAACACAAGCTCTCACTCACTAAATGAAGTGAACACTCTCATCTAAATGGCAAGGATAGATGAGGATGATGAAGTAGGATTTTAGCTCTCTTTTGTTTTCTTTAACTCACTCAAAATCATCACTTCATAAAAAGCTAGAAAGCTTTTCTTGAAAGAACTCAAGGAAGAAGAAGAAGAAGAAGAAGAAGAAGAAGATGAAGAAGAATCAATTCATTTTGTGATGAATAATGAAAGTTATCATAAGGTTAGAAATGCAACCATGGTCAATTTAACCTTTATAGAGATTTAACTAGGGCTAGGGTTTTGGTTGGGTTAATGAATGAGTCACTTAAATTATCAACACAACTATCTTTGCACAAAACAAAACCTTCTAGAAACTTCTAGAAAAGCTTAACCCAAATCAAACCCTAACTATGTTTAATCTCCACTAATCATGTTGCATTAATAACCATATCATGTTACAATATTATATATCACATATATAATATTTATTGTAACAAAATAAAATAATACAATTAACATATATCGCATATATATTAATGTATTACCCGAGTGAGAAAAAAATCTTTTAGTGAGCTTATATCAGTTAATGTAATTTAATATATCATATATATAATTATACATTAAATCGTTGAATCAACACTTGATCCGACAATCCGGCTATATCGCATATAACCGACTAAAATATCATTTACCGATTCATCGAATCAGCACTTGATCCGATGACCCGGCTGATATCAAATATCGCGAGAATAGAATATAGTATCTCATATCGCATTATCCTCGGTCCTGCACATATCACATATGTGGCCCTATGTAAGTCCATGCTACCTCTCCCGGTACTTTCGGGTATGCGGAATTTGGTGAAAAACAATTTTTCCAGAAGTGGTAACATGGACTAAAAAGCGGATCTTTGTTAAACATCTAACTAACAACCTAATTAGGAGTTGTTAACTACTCGGTTAGGGGGTTATACCTTTCTTTCTTGATCTCCTTCGTCTTCAAGCCTCGATGGTTGTCCGGATCGCCTTCACTCCGTCGTCTCCTTACGCCGAAGATAGATCCACCTCGAAAGCTTCCACCTTTGGCTTCTTCTTCGATCTTTGAAGAAACTAGTTCACTTGGTTTGCTAAACCTTGTGAACTAGAGTGAGTAGAGAAGAGTGTGTTGGGATTTTCTCTATGGTTCTTGGTTCTCAACACATGAGACAAGTGAACCATAGACTAAGAGAGGGAGAGCAAGAGGGGGGAGATGAGAGCTCAAGAACAAGAGAGAGAATGAGAATGATAGAAAATGAGAGAGGACTTTTCTCTCTTGGCTCTCATAATCCAAAAAACAATCATCACAAAAATAATAATCAAGTATTGTGTAAATGGTTTAAGCTACAATAGCCATATCATTTCATGCACTCATTTCTCACAAGAGAAACAAGCAAGTAAAAAGTCTTTGCCATGAAATGATAGCCATTGTCATCATGATGGTCAACTAGTCCAACCTAGTCAACCGGTCAACAAAGTCAACAAGTCAACAAAGTCAACTCCTCATCAACCATATCACCACAATACTTAATTAATATAATTGTTAATCATATATCATATTCTCATTAGGGTTGAGCAAAAAGTCAATAGTCAACAGTCAACGGTCAACAACCCTAATAAGAATCCTCCGCCTCTGTCTCTCCGTCAACTGTGCATACACACCCGCATCCGTGTTCCGAGGAACACGAATACAAACTGGATAAATCCAATCCCAATACGTACACTAGGATCTGGCTTAAACCAAAGCCCGCTAGTGTTAACTGTCCGGACACTGTACGTGCACAAGTGCACGGATGTGACCGAACTCTGTCGCAAAACCATGCGACCTGCCGCAAAACCATGCGACCTCTACTCTTTTTCCTAAAGGCGAATAGCTTTCTGTGTGGGACTCTAAAGACTCGACACTACGCTGGCAGTGGGTTTAACCACAGACCGCAAGCGGCACTAGCTGTGCGTAACGGTCCCCAGGTATATGTCGACAAGAAGACTGACGAGGTGAAACCCATCTGAACTCCTACTGAGCCTGAATGTGACAATCTCCGTACAGTCCGGTCTGTTCGTCTGATACATCGCATGGTGGGCCTAGGGGGCGGTAAACGTCAGTTCCCTAATAGCGGTACAAGTCGTGTCGGAGTGAAGCCCAAAACACCCTGAGATAACACTGGAAACTTACCAGTATATCTCGATTGCCCTGGCCAGGGACTACTCGTGTAATGGCTCTCCTAGACACAGCGCGATGTCAACCCCCAATACCGGGAGAGACGAATCCTGTCTAACCGTCACTGCCTCCAAGTGCTTCGGGACTGTACCCAACCACTACCTGTTTGCACGACTCCTTTGAGCCGTGGTAGGGTAGTAATCAAAGTACAGTAGGAACACACTCGAGGAGAAGTGACAGTGTCAAGTCAGCGGACTAAGCTGTACTCATGTCACCTGGGAACTGATAACCGACGATAAGTATAATACCAACTGGTCAGTTCCCGACGAGTCCTGTCCAGTGTACTCGTAACCTAACGAGCCCCAGTATACTATATCCAGTACGACGTACTGATGGATGTGGGACAGACCATCTCCCACACTGGGATGAGAAGCGCATACGCTAGTCTACTCCGGAGTATCGATGCCATGTCTCAATTGTCCTGCGACTAGGGACCTGTATAAGGATGTGCTTATAGATTACCCAGCCCCCACTGGTGTGACTGCCATCACAACGCTGGTAATCAAGCAAAGATCCTAAGGGCTCCACTAATGTGTATAGGTGATATATTAAAATAAACACATGTACACATTGAAGTAGAAACAAACCAAGTAGCATACTATTATATTGAGCAAGATTGTTTATACAAGGTGAATATCCCAAGCTTCCATTAAGTAATATACAAACTAGTATGATACAGTAATGGCCTCTAGGGCATATACACTAACAATCTCCCACTTGCACTAAGGCCATGTACTGGCGTATCGAAGACCTATCATCTCGATCAGCCGCTCGAACTGAGTCTGGGGCAAGGCCTTGGTGAATGGATCTGCAATGTTATCTTCTGAAGCGACCTTCCGAACCTCGATCTCTTGGCGGTCCACAATCTCCCTGATCAGGTGATACCGCCTCAAGATGTGTCTGGATCTCTGATGGGACCTGGATTCCTTCGCTAAAGTTTTAGCCCCGTTGTTGTCGCAATACAGAGGTATTGGATCAACAATGGACAGAACCACCTGAAGTTCTTTCAAGAACTTCCTTATCCAGACAGCTTCTTTTGCGGCATCAGATGCAGCGATGTATTCCGCTTCCATCGTCGAGTCTGCAACGGTTTCCTGTTTGGAACTCTTCCAACACACCACCCCTCCATTGAGAGTAAAGACAAAACCCGACATGGACTTGGAATCATCCTTGTCACTCTGGAAGCTGGAGTCAGCAAAGGCCTCGATCTGGAGGTCTTTTCCGCCATACACCAAGAACATCTCCTTAGTCCTTCTCAGGTACTTGAGAATGTTCTTTACCGCTATCCAGTGTTTCTCCCCAGGGTTAGACTGATACCGGCTTACTACACTCAGTGCATAAGCTACATCCGGTCTGGTACACAACATCGCATACATTATAGAGCCTACCGCAGAAGCGTAGGGTATAATAGACATGTGATCCCTGTCCAAATCAGTCTTGGGAGACATCTCTTTAGAGAGGGTGATCCCGTGACAAGCCGGTAGGTTACCGCGCTTGGAATCTTCTATACTGAATCTTTTCAGTACGGTGTCGATGTACCTGGACTGTGAAAGTCCTAATATCCTCTTGGATCTATCACGATGGATCCGGATCCTCTGGATGTATGAGGCATCACCCAGGTCTTTCATGGAGAACCTGTGTGACAAGAACCCTTTGACAGATTGTAGCATAGGAATGTCATTTCCTATTAAGAGAATGTCATCCACGTATAAAACGAGGAATACTACAGTTCTCGCTACAAATCTACTATAGATGCATGGTTCATCTGGATTTTTGATAAAGCCAAATTCCTTGACCGTCTCATCAAAACAGATGTTCCAACTCCGCGATGCCTGCTTTAGTCCGTAAATGGACTTAAGCAACTTGCACACCTTTCCGCTGCTCCCACTCTGAATGAAACCCTCTGGCTGGTCCATATAGACACACTCCTCTAAATTTCCATTCAGAAAAGCTGTCTTTACGTCCATCTGCCAAATCTCATAATCGTGGAAGGCAGCAATGGCAAGAAGGATCCGAATGGATTTCAGCATAGCTACTGGAGAAAAGGTCTCGTCATAGTCCAAACCAGGTCTTTGACGAAAACCCTTTGCAACCAGTCTAGCTTTATAGGTCTCAACATGTCCATCTACACCAATTTTCCTTTTGAAGATCCACTTGCATCCTACGGGTTTTACCCCGTCTGTAGCAATGTCCAACGTCCATACTTTGTTGGTGTACATAGACTCCATTTCGGTCCGCATTGCATCCAGCCATTTTACCGAGTCGACGCTCTGAACGACTTGCTGGAAGCTAGTAGGCTCATCATAATCTATGATGCAATCCTCTCTATCCCCGTCAATGAGAAAACCGTAGTATCTCTCGGGCGGATAAGACTGCCTACTACTCCTGCGGAGCGGCATAGGAATGTCCTGTTCTTTTGAACCCTCTGGTTCCACTAAGCTTTCAGTAATAGTCTGTGGTTCTGGAATTTCTTCCAGTTCTATTTCGCTCCCACTTGTTTCCTTTTCTAAGAACTGGTGTTCTAGAAAGTGGGCATTACGAGAAACAATTATCTTTTGTTCCTCTGCGTAATAGAAGAGATACCCCCTGGAGTTCTTTGGGTATCCCATAAACTTGCACGGTACTGAGCGTGCCTCGAACTTGTCCGCATGCTGCTTTTTGACAAAAGCCGGACATCCCCAGATCTTCAGATATTGAAGATAGGGTTTCTTCCCACTCCATATTTCATATGGTGTGGTAGGCACAGTCTTAGTCGGAACTTGGATCAAATGGTATGCAGCTGATTCTAGCGCATACCCCCAGAATGATCGCGGTAACTCGGTATTACTCATCATAGACCGAACCATATCCAATAGGGTTCGGTTCCGTCTTTCCGATACACCGTTATGTTGCGGAGTGTATGGAGGAGTAAGCTGAGAGAGAATTCCGTTCTCTTTTAAATAATCCAGGAACTCGGCACTTAAGTATTCTCCACCTCGATCTGATCTTAGGATCTTGATTCTTTTGCCGGCTTGTTTTTCTACTTCATTCTTATATCCCTGGAACTTTCCAAAGGCTTCGGACTTCTGTTTCATTAAGAAGACATAACCGTACCTTGAGAAGTCATCCGTAAAAGTAATGAAGTAAGAATAACCGCTTCGCGCATGTGTAGACATTGGACCGCACATGTCGCTGTGTACGAGTCCCAAGAGCTCGCTCGCTCTTACTCCGTGTCCAATGAACGGAGTCTTTGTCATTTTTCCTTTGAGACAGGATTGACAAGTGGCATACGATTGATATTCGAACGGATTCAAATATCCTTCTGTATGTAACTTCGTCAACCTTCTCTCATTGATGTGACCCAGTCTACAATGCCACAAGAAAGTCTGATTAATTTCCGGAGACTTTCTTTTGTGTGTATTCTGGAAATTGAAAATCTGTGGTTGGTTTAATACGTATATACCATTGCTCAATGTTCCTGACCCAATCAAAACTTGATTAAGGTGAATGTTTACAACATTACTTACAAACGCAAATTCATAACCTTCTTTAGAAACTAAAGATACAGAAATGATATTACAAGTTGCGTTGGGTACAAAAAAGCAATTACGCAAAACCAAAACATATCCATCTGACATTCCTAGGTGATAGTCCCCCACGGCCTTAGCATCCATGCTAGCTCCGTTTGCAACTCTGAGGGTCATGTCACCTGCCTTCAAAACCCTATGGTTTCTCAACGCCTGCAAAGAATTACAGATATGAGATCCTGATCCGGTATCCAATACCTAGGAAGTAGAGTTTATTGAATGGCAGTTTTCAATAACATACACACCTGAAGCTGAAGCCGCAACCTGCTTCAATTCCTGTGTCCTGGCTTTCCAAGCCCAGCAATCATTTTTCCAGTGACCTTTCTTATGACAATAGAAGCATTCTTCTTTATCCACAAGCTGCCCCGCTTTCTTTGTTGCTTTTGCTTTTCCCTTCGTATCCACTTTACTAACACCGCCCCTTGGTTTGGCGGGGGCTTTCTTCTTCTTTCCCTTGGCTTTCGCCTTGGACCTAGAAGAGGAAGATCCTCCTACAAACAAAGTGGATGTTTCCCTACCTTTCTGTAGGGTGCCCTCTGCACTCCTCAGCATGTTGAGGAGTTCTGAAAGTTCAACTTCTTTTTCTTGTAAGTTGAAGTTCAGTATAAACTGGGCGTAAGTGGAAGGAAGGGACTGGAGAATCAAGTCAGTATAGAGCTCATTCTCCAACGTGGTTCCAAGTTCCGCGAGCTCCTCAATGAAGCCAATCATCTTAAGCACGTGTTCCGCTACCGATGATCCGATGGCCAACCTTGCCGAAAATAACTTTTTCGACACTTCGTATCTTGCGATACGAGATTGCTCTCCATACAGTTCTTTTGTATGGAGAAATATGGATTCAAGGTCCATATTCTCGTGCCTCCTCTGATGTTCGTTGTCCATCGAGGCAAGTACGAGGCACTTGGCCTTCGCGCTATCAATCTCCCAGGTCTTACGGATTTCCTTATCCGCGACGCTGGAGGTGGGACTTGGGACAGGGGGAGCTTTGGTGGTAAGAAGATACCCCAGCTTGTCGTAAGTGATTGCCATTTTGACATTCCTGAGCCAATCTTTGTAGTTTGGCCCAGTCAGTATTTTTTTATCTAGAAGTAACTTAAGTCCAGTCATGTCGATTGGTCGCTGCAATTAGGAGAGAGAAGAAGAAACACTCAGCATGATGCTCTTGCAAGTTTAGAGTGGTTTTTAGTTTGTCTAAACAGGATGTTTCCCACTGTTTCTCGAATCCCTCCTCAAACCAAAAATGAAGAATTAGTCAGGATCAATCTCACCGTACAATACTTGCTTAACCGTTCGGCCAGGCTGGTGTCGGTACTTCGAGGGAGGTTTTCCAACGCTTTCGCGAAGTTCCTTAATTTAAGAACCTCTTTTCCCTGAGGGCGTATCCCCGCTAACACCTTTCTAGACACCTACTAGGTTTATAGCATTGATCGTTAAGTGAGAAATTTCCCGAGGAGTAGCATATGCTCACAGTAGGATCGGGATCCAAATATGATCGCGTGACGAAACTGAAGGAATCCTACCAGAATCATCACACTCCAAATGGTATGCAACACTAGAAAGTTTCAGTTCTTTTGAAACTCCCGATGTGGATTTTTGCCCCATGCTCTTATGACCTTGGCGTGAGGTCAAAATGTCATAAGTCACATGTCAAGTTCTTCCCATCATTATCCAGGTTAATTTGAACCCACCCGTACATACCCTTGACGTAGGCCAAAATGGTAGTACGACTGTCTCAAACCAACGCATTCTATCTATGCAACAGATAAATATCCGGCAGCTACCAATCACTATGCCTTGGCGTGAGGTCAAAATACATAGCTTGAATACTACCGAATATTTAACTGAAATGATGGAGGGCTGCGGATGGTTTTGGCAAAACCGTGAACGTAGTGAACTTGATATGATCGATGGAACGAGATAGCTTTTAAAAGGAGTGGCTCAAACTCCGCATTTAAAAGTTAGTTTTGAAAAGAACCGAGTGGCTTTTCGAAAGTGTTCCAACGACTTTTACTTGGTTTATTTTCTTGAATTAGTTCTTTTAATGCGTGATATTCTTGCATTAGTTCTTTTAATGCGTCCCATCATTTAATCCTACCATTGCAGAAAACAACCAAAATATGAAGTACGCTTATGCCATTCGCATTCGCCACGGGGCCCCGTCATTACCCGTTAGGTTACTTAACTAACGACAGAGCGGGGGCTGGGCTAGCGCGGCTGTAAAACGTAAGCAACGCCTAAATAATATCATATATAGATATATTGCAATGATAGACATTTCAGATCACAGATGAATACATTGGATATACTAGGAAGCTGCAATTCGTACGAGCCTGTAACGAAAAGCAGATTACACGGTCGCGGTGAATAGCCAATACCCCACCCAAGACCCCTACGGGTGCGGCAAACTACCCGCCAAGTACCCGAAGCGAAGCAACCTCCCTCATCCCCGTGAGTAGACCACTCGGCACTTCGGCATACCCGGTAGTTTGTGCACCCCCTCCATGGGTCTATCCTAGGAGCAAAAACAGTAAAAAGAAATTATACAATGACGGCTACAACCCCGACCCGGTTGTGCGGCCATATAAATAATTATTACATCAATTTACAAATTTACATGAATTGAAAGAAAAGAAAACTCTCGTCTCACAACCCCCGGCTATCCACCCGCGACAATCCAATGAATTCATATACACATTCCAATGACATTACAGATCACAGATTTGTATAACCCCCACTAATCGACATATAGAGATTAGCAGACGTTCAATACAAATATCACATCACAGAAAAACCCGTCAGCTTAAGTCTTTTAGAAGTTCGATCAAAATACGGATTTATAGGCCCCAAATACAAAATTTTCGTTCTGGAAAATCTGGGCAAAAAATACATATTCCAAAAATCCTAAAACGACCCCAGAAATACACTGCAAGAAGATTTTTCCCCGACCGAGTTAACTCGGCCGCGGAACCGCGGCGGGCGCGTTTCCGCGGCACATTGAACGATTCAGGGGACGAAATTTCTTGGGTGTTCATACAAAAGCCTGAGCCGATTTTTAAGATGAAAATTATCAACTTTTGAACAGAATAAAAATCGGCAGAAACTTGACAGTTTTGGGTTCGTTTTGCGACTTTTCTTTGATCGATCTTCTAGCTACTTTGCTAAGATGTTAGATAGAGTTTAACTAGGCTCTGATACCACTGTAAGTCCATGCAACCTCTCCCGGTACATTCGGGTATGCGGAATTTGGTGAAAAACAATTTTTCTAGAGGTGGTAACATGGACTCAAAACCGGATCTTTCTTAAACATCTAACTAACAACCTAACTAGGAGTTGTTAACTACTTGGTTAAGGGGTTATACCTTTCGTTCTTGATCTCCTTCGTCTTCAAGCCTCGATGGTTTTCCGGATCGCCTTCACTCCGTCGTCTCCTTGCGCCGAAGATAGATCCACCTCGAAAGCTTCCACCTTTGGCTTCTTCTTCGATCTTTGAAGAAACTAGTTCACTTGGTTTGCTAAACCTTGTGAACAAGAGTGAGTAGAGAAGAGTGTGTTAGGATTTTCTCTATGGTTCTTGGTTCTCAACACATGAGACAAGTGAACCATAGACTAAGTGAGGGAGAGCAAGAGGGAGGAGATGAGAGCTCAAGAACAAGAGAGTGAATGAGAATGATAGAAAATGAGAGAGGACTTTTCTCTCTTGGCTCTCATAATCCAAAAACCAATCATCACAAAAATAATAATCAAGTATTGTGTAAATGGTTTAAGCTACAATAGCCATATCATTTCATGCACTCATTTCTCACAAGAGAAACAAGCAAGTAAAAAGTCTTGGCCATGAAATGATAGCCATTGTCATCATGATGGTCAACTAGTCCAACCTAGTCAACCGGTCAACAAAGTCAACAAGTCAACAAAGTCAACCCCTCATCAACCATGTCACCACAATACTTAATTAATATAATTGTTAATCATATATCATATTCTCATTAGGGTTGAGCAAAAAGTCAATAGTCAACAGTCAACGGTCAACAACCCTAATGAGAATCCTCCGCCTCTGTCTCTCCGTCAACTGTGCATACACACCCGCATCCGCATTCCGAGGAACACGAATACAAACTGGATAAATCCAATCCCAATACGTACACTAGGATCTGGCTTAAACCGAAGCCCGCTAGTGTTAACTGTCCGGACACTGTACGTGCACAAGTGCACGGATGTGACCGAACCCTGTCGCAAAACCATACGACCTGCCGCAAAACCATGCGACCTCTACTCTTTTACCTAAAGGCGAATAGCTTTCTGTGTGGGACTCTAAAGACTCGACACTACGCTGGCAGTGGGTTTAACCACATATCGCAAGCGGCACTAGCTGTGCGTAACGGTCCCCAGGTAGATGTCGACAAGAAGACTGACGAGGTGAAACCCATCTGAACTCCTACTGAGCATGAATGTGACAATCTCCGTACAGTCCGGTCTGTTCGTCTGATACATCGTATGGCGGGCGTAGGGGGCGGTAAACGTCAGTCCCCTAATAGCGGTACAAGTCGTGTCGGAGTGAAGCCCAAAACACCCTGAGATAACACTGGAAACCTACCAGTAAATCTCGATTGCCCTGGCCAGGGACTACTCGTGTAATGGCTCTCCTAGACACAGCGCGATGTCAACCCCCAATACCGGGAGAGACGAATCCTGTCTAACCGTCACTGCCTCCAAGTGCTTCGGGACTGTACCCAACCACTACCTGTTTGCATGACTCCTTTGAGCCGTGGTATGGTAGTAATCAAAGTACAGTGGGAACACACTCGAGGCGAAGTGACAGTGTCAAGTCAGCGGACTAAGCTGTACTCATGTCACCTGGGAACTGATAACTGACGATAGGTATAATACCAACCGGTCAGTTCCCGACGAGTCCTGTCCAGTGTACTCGTAACCTAACGAGCACCCGTATACTATCTCCAGTACGACGTACTGATGGCTGTGGGACAGACCATCTCCCACACTGGGATGAGAAGCGCATACGCTAGTCTACTCCGGAGTATCGATGCCCTGTCTCGATAGTCCTGCGACTAGGGACCTGTATAAGGATGTGCTTATAGATTACCCAGCCCCCACTAGTGTGACTGCCATCACAACGCTGGTAATCAAGCAAAGATCCTAAGGGCTCCACTAATGTGTATAGGTGATATACTAAAATAAACACATGTACACAATGAAGTAGAAACAAACAAAGTAGCATACTACAATATTGAGCAAGATTGTTTATACAAGGTGAATATCCCAAGCTTCCATTAAGTAATATACAAACTAGTATGATACAGTAATGGCCTCTAGGGCATATACACTAACACCCTACTCCGTTTTGCCTGAGTCAAGAATATCTGTGTAGGACTCTAAAGAATCGTCAATACGCCGGCAGTAGGAGATGATCATATCGAACACCCACAAGATGCAAGCGGTCAGCTAAACGTAACAGCCACCCAGGTATTGAGCGCTCAGAAGATCAACAAGCAAGCCTGTACATTCTCCTATGAATCCAGTCAGTAACACTCCCGTACAGTCCGGTCTCGTCGTCTGATATGTCGCATATCTCGCCTAGGTGTGGTAAACGTCAGACTCCAGTAGCTCGATAAGTCGTGTCGATATGAGGTCTATAATAGTTCGAGAAACTACTGATAACACTTACCAGTAAATCTCAGCAACCCTGGCCATGGATTTCTAGTTATAGCCAATCGAACACAGCACAACATCAACTCCCTATACCGGGAGAGACGAATCCCCTCCTATCGCTCATTGCCTCCATGTGATTCGGGACTGTACCCAAAAGCCACCTTTTTGCACACCCTCTTGGACGTGGTATGATGGAAATCAAAGCACAGTGGGAATCATCCAAGACTCTATGACAATCTCGGGTCAACAGACTACTCTGTACCAGTGTCACCGGAAAACTGCCATCTGACGTGAGGTATAATACCATCTGGGAGTTCTCGGCAAGTCCGTCCAGTGTACCCAGTCTCTACTGAGCACCCATACACCATCCTTGATGTCAAACACCGATGGATATGGGATCATCCATCGCCCATCATATGGGTCAAGATGCGTATACGCTAGTCTACTCTGGTGTATCGATGCCCTATCTCGATACACCCTCGACTAGGAACTGTTATAGGATGTACTAATATGATCTCATCATAGTCCCAGTAGTCGAGTACAGATCCTAAGGGCTTTATCAACATGTAACATAGAGACAATCAGAGTACATGTTAAGATAAAGTACAACCAGATAGCATACTATCATGTCGAGCAAGAAATTCCTCCCTATATATGTCCAAGCATCCACTACAATATACATCGTATGTATAGTAATGGCCTCTAGGGCATATATATAACTAACATGGAGCATGATATGAGATGAGATTTTGTGGACACCGGATGCACTCGATTGAAATTTTCGTGCACAATAGATGCACCAGATATTGTTGTCGTGCATACCCGTTGCACTAGACAGATGCTTTCGTGCACACCTGTTGCACTTAGTTTTGCTTTTGTGCATATTGTAGCACCCGTATTTGGATTTGATTTCCGTGCGCACCAGATGCACGTGATTGTTGGATACGCCTTTCGAGGCTGATTTTGCTTTTGAGCACTTTGTTTTCATGTTGGGCCTTATATTGTGTAGTAGCCAAACATGACTGATCTGAGGACATTACCTGAGTACTTTGCATGCATTAAAAAGTTTAACCAGGGTTTTCAAAAAGGATCTATAGTCTCGCTATTTCTTACGTGTCCGCGAGCGACACGAACGTTTATAAAGGAAAACCTTTTGGGATATCTTTGAAACGGCGGAACTTATAATTTGAGCAAAAACATATATAGGTATATTTACTACTTTACAAATGAGCGTCCGCCCCTTTTCTCCATGAGTTACGCATCACACGGCAATTCAGAAAAGATTTTGCATGTGTTTTCTTCAGTTTTAAGATTTTTCCAAGGATGCGTGCTATATATGTATTATAGTATTTGACTGTGCATATTGGATTTCAGTAGTGGATTTCGAGATCTGTATCTCCATTATAATTCCGATGATATGCGTGCAAATCCGATAATTTGCGTGACGCTTGACGGAGTTCGATTTCGAGTTTTATATTCGTTTTCAGGCGCACACGATGCGCTGTGGCTTTTCTATATCTTCCATGATTTCGGAGCCATGTCGATTTGAGTTGATTATTGAAATGTTTTAGTATTTTGGGGGTTTAAATTTAAATTTGGGGACCGAATTTCTTTAAGGGGGGAAGATTGTAACATTTCAGAAAATATAAAATATTATTTTTGGAATTTAATATTAAAATAATATATTTCGCGAAAACTACGCGATTTGCGAAATTGGGGTCTTCGTAAAATGGTATAAATATATACCAATAATTGAGAAATAATTGGAGATTAAAATGACTTATTCATTTAAATATATATTTATCGGATTTGGCATTTTTATAATTTATTATATGCGGTTTGGATAAAAATCGATTAGTGCACTACTAATTGTGATTAAGCCAAATCCGTGTTTCTACAGTTTTCCATGACTAGTGCACCATGTCATGTTGCGTTTTGGTTACATGTTGTTTCCTTGTATTGGTTTTGGGGTATTATGTGATTTGGTTTTAAAAGAAAAGGAAAAGTGAAGAGAGAGAGAGGGGACCACATCATGACTTGAGGCAAGAATAATTGAGAGAGTGAGAAAAGAGAGAGGGGGGGAGGCTGCCTCATTTCCCCTTCCTCTTTGTTTTCTTCTTCTTCTTCAACTCCTCCTCCACCTCCTCTACCCTCATGACCCATTTCAATCCCCTCACCAAAACCCTATACTCCCTTCACAAAAGATGATCCCCACCTCTCTACAAACCCAATGGACCCATCAAAGATGGATTTTGATGACTTTGGGAAGCTAGGGTTTTCTTGAGTTGCCCAAATGAGGTATAATTCCTTTCATTTAGTTTATTTTTTAGTTTCTTGTATTATAGTTTAGTTTAGAATGTGAATTGTTTAGGGTTTGTGAAGTTAGAAAATTCTAGAGCGGGTTTGGGTGTTTGTGTGGGATCATGAACTGTAGTGGATGTCTATGTAACGTTTTAGAAATCGTTATGCGAATTTTTCCGTTTTAGGGTAAAATAGTCGGTGTTTTCCGTTTTAACCCGATTGTGATCAAATTACTGTATAGACTTGACGGCACCTAGTTTAGCTAGAATGAAGCTAGTTTGCGGGCTTTAAGGGTCAATTGGAAGTTTTGGTTCACATAGAATTTTTCCCTAAAATAATATTATTTTAAGTTGTTAATTATGCACTTTATTAGTGGTAATTACATTTTTGATTCGGGTTAATTACTTCTAATGTGAATCTATGCTAATCTAATCACTACATTTTTGTTAATCCAACCATCCATAAATATCTAGATATTTGTGTGTAATTTAGTTGTTTTATTTTGTAATGAAAAGAAAAGGTGGCAAAATTCATTAATGAGCATTTATTTTCAATTGTAGTTAGAAACTTCACACATTTTTCACAAGCCCCCTCCTCACTTGCAATGGTCGAGCCTCCCTTTATGTTCCGCCCTTTGATTTTCTTTCTCCATTTTCATCTTTCTCAAGCTCAAAAGTTCATCAAAAATCCTTAAATAATTCCACAAAACTCATAAACAAACAATAACCAATCATTCTTCTTCACAAATCTTGCTTAAATCTTCAAGAAAAACATCATTTTGGATGAAAAAATGATGGATCTAGTTGCTAGATTTTGTTCTTGAGAAGGTATAATTTCAAACCCTAATCCTTATTTGTTGTGCTAAAATCATATAGTTAGCTATCTAATTGTTTAATATAGCTTTAAATTCATATTTAATTCATTCATGATAATTTTAGTGAAGTTCAAGTTAGGGTTTAACTTGATGAAAGGGTTAATTGAAGATTAGGAAAAACTTCTTCTAGTGGAAGAATGAAAATTTGTTTAATTCCTAATTTGTGTAACTAAGATTATTACTAAACTAGGTTTTAATAAAGCATAATTGGGTGAGATTAAAATTTTGGAAATTGTTTAGATAACTTAGTTAAGCTGCTTTGCGATGTTTGTAATCGCTAGAATTGTGTTAGCTTTAGACTTGCGCAAAATTATGCGATAAGTTGCTTACTAGATTTCGGTGAATTTTGGACGTGGGTTCAATTGGTCATTGCGAGATAATATATATATATTCTTCCTCGCATTTTACTGTGTTGTGTTTGCGCGATCGGTACGATCGGGGTCTAGACTGGATGGTTGCGTAATTTAGCGACCCTAGCTAGGGTTTTTGCCGATGTCGTGCGCGTTTTGTGCGCTAGGTGCGCAGCGTAATTTTCTTGGCGTTATCCTTGTGTTTCATTATCTTTGTGTCGGCATAGGATATTGAGCTTATGTGATGTGTTTGTGAAATTTTAGGATCGCAAGCGGGGTGTAACCCTTCGAAAATCGTTTAGGCAGTTTTTCGGTAAGCCGGCTAATTTTTCAGCTTTTTCCGTAAAAAGTCAAAATAAGTATTTTTTTCATTGTAGACCTAATTATACAAAATTTAGATAAGATATTACTATAATTTGGTCACTAAAATGTTACTTAAAATTTTCTAGTTAAATATTTTTTTTTCGTAATTAATTATTTTTAATATTATTTTAAGCTTTTAAAATAAATACAAATTTAATTAGGTAAATTTCATAATTAGGAATCTTTATAAGCTAAAATATGGTGTTAATAAAATTGCATCATGCTTTGCAAGATTTTAGTTTTATGGTTTGAAATTTATGAAAAAATGAGGTAAAAAGGGTTTTTTTTTGAAAAAGGTTGATGTGAAATGCATTAAATGAGACTTAAGGGGTTTTATTGACCTAGAAACATCTACACAAAACCCCCCATCACTTTACCTAGCTGCTGGCTAAGCTAAACCTGCAGTCCTCCCCTATTTTTCTCATTCTTTCTTGCTTCATTTTCATGTCAAATATCATTAAAAAAATTCACAAATTCCATCTCAAATTCAAAGCAAAACCCTAATCCACTCTCTCCTCAAGCCAATTTAGCTTAAAACATGAAGAAAGGAGGCATCTTTGGTGGCTTGAGGAAACTAGGGTTCAACTTGTGAGGTGAAAATTCTAAACTAGTTGTTAAATTGTAGTTTAAATGTGCTAAAATAAAATTTTGAAGTGTTAATTTAGTAGTAATTGTTTGTTTAGGAAATTCAAGAAAGGGATTTGATTTTGAATTAGGGTTTGTAGCATGGTTGATGGAGTTAAGTTAGGGTTTGGTTATCTAATTAGTTAGAGTGGTTAATTGTGCAATGTTACGCTCGCTAAATCGATAAATTGCGATATTTGCATCGAATCGGTATGCTTTTGCTTACTAGATTTTTATTAAAATTAGGATGTGATCCAATTGCGTTATATTAGCGATATAATTAGCTTCATATACGACTATTAGTGTGCACGAATGCGAGGTTTTGTCTAGTCGGGTTTTAGTTTTGTCGATTTCCCCGAAACGGCGATTTTGGTTAAGGTTTTAGCGATTTTCGTGTGTTTTCCGTGCACCGAGTGCACGTTATGTTTAATTCAAGAGCGTCGATCTTTTTATATTGACTTGGTGTCATTTAAGGGGTATGTAATCTTATATTGTGTGTTATGCAATGCTAGGATTGTTAGTTATATGTATGCCCTAGAGGCCATTACTGTACATATGATGTATATTGTAGTGGATGCTGGGACATATATAGGGAGGACTTTCTCGCTCGACATGATAGTATGCTATCTGGTTACTCTTTACCTTAACGTGTACATTGATTGTCTCTCTATTACATGTTGGTAAAGCCCTTAGGATGTGTACTTGACTACCTGGACTATGATGCGGATCATACTAGTGGGGACATGGTAGTCCATAAGTACATCCTTCAAAGTCCCTAGTCGTAGATGTATCGAGACGGGGCATCGATATACCAGAGTAGACTAGCGTGTACCTTCTCGACCCATACAGATGGGCGATGGATGATCCCATATCCATTGGTGTTTGACATCGGAGATGATATACGGGTGCTCAGTAAAGACTGGGTACACTGGACGGACTCGCCGAGAACTCCCAGATGGTATTATACCTCACGTCAGATGGCAGTTCTCTGGTGACACTGGTACAGAGTAGTCTGTTGACCCGAGATCGTCATAGAGTCTTGTGTGGTTCCCACTGTGCTTTGATTTCCATCTTACCACGTCTATGACGGCGTGCAAAACGGTGGTTTTTTGGTACAGTCCCGAGTCACATGGAGGCAATGAGCGATAGGAGGGGATTCGTCTCTCCCGGTATAGGGAGTTGATGTTGCGCTGTGTTCGATTGGCTATAACAGGAAATCCCTGGCCAGGGTTGCTGAGATTTACTGGTAAGTGTTACCAGTAGTTTCTCAAGTTGTTATAGACCTCATATCGACACGACTTATCAAGCTATTGGGGTCTGACGTTTACCACCCCTAGGCGAGATATGCGACATATCATACGATCAGACCGGACTGTACGGTAGTGTTACTGGTTGGATTCACAGGAGTATGAGCGGGCTAGCTCGTCGATCTTCTGATCGCTCAATACCCGGGTGGCCGTTACGTTTGGCAGACCGCTTGCGGCTTGTGGGTGTTTGATATGATCATCACCTGCTACCGGCGTATTGACGAGTCTTTAGAGTCCTACACAGAGGTTTCCTGGCTCGAGCAAAACGAAAAAGGAGCACATATGAGATATGTGCGGGACCGAGAATAATACGTGTATGTGATGCTGTATTCTATTCTCGCGATATGTAACATTGATCGGTTATATGTGATATAGCCGGGTTATCGGATCAAGTGTTGACTCGATAATTTATTACTATTCAGGTTAGTCGGTTATATGAGATATGACCGGATCGTTAAATCAAGTGTTGATTTAATGATTTAATGTATGATTATATATTTGATATATTATTTTACATTAACTAATATTGATCGGTTATATGTGATATAGCCGGGTTATCGGATCAAGAGTTAATTCGATAATTTGTTACTATTCATATTAGTCGGTTATATATGATATGACCGGATCGTTAAATCAAATGTAGATTTAATGATTTAATGTATAATTATATATTTCATATATTATTTTACATTAACTAATATTGGTTCACTTAAGATGGTTTTTCTCACTTGGTTTGCACATTGTATATATATGATATATTTTTATGCACTAGTTTGTATCATGTTTGATAATACATGCAAACTTGGGTGTATATTTGATTTGAACCATATTTAGGTTAATGGTTATGGTTTTATTTTTGTTCATAATTCATTTGATTTAAATTGTTTATTTCATTTGGCTAAAATGACATGGTTGCTAATTTTGTCTTTTGTGAAAGCTTCATGAAGCTTTAAATTAACAACCATATCATTTTATATTAAAACCTAACCATTAGCTTAACTTGGGTTTGCTCTCTACAAGGGTCAAATCTAACCATGGTTCCATCATGATAACATCAACACATTTGTTTATTTCATCACCATTCTCACATTATTCCTCTTGTCCATTCATGTTCCTTCATGCTTCTTCTTCTTCTTCATCAAGAAGAAGAAAGCTTGAAACCTCCAATGGTGAAATGATCAAATGAGTGAGAAAACAAAATCTAAAGTCAACACATCTCCTCTTTCTTCATTCTCTACAACATGCCTTGTTGAAGAGGGTGTTGTCTTCATAAGTTTCTTGACTTGGTGAAGGCGGAGCTCGAGTTTGAGTTGCCTCGACGTAGATCTTCTTCGGCATTGTAGTCTTCGACTTAGCCCGATTATTTCTCCGACGAAACCATCACCGGAGTCCGGGATCCGACGACCGAAGCGGAGGGACATCGTCTTGGAGCTATGGAGGTGGAGCAAAGAAACTACAAAGGTTGTATTTTCTTCACTCATTAGTTATGTTGATAACTAGTTGCTTCTTTTTCGCCTAAACTCTAGCCAACGATCCGTATAAGGGTTCTTCGGCACATGTAAAAATTTTGTTTGGCATGGTTGATGCATTGTGACAACCCCTTGATGTGCCCCGGAACCCTACAGTGGTATCAGAGCCTAGCTAGAGCCTTAGGCGATCCCCGGACGGAATTAGAAACCCGATCGAACCGAAATCCCATTGCAAAATCGCTCTCTGTACTTTTTTCAAAACTGTTGATTTTTGGGAATTAAAAATATCCAGAAAAACAAGCAGGCTTTTCTGAGAATAACTGTGAAATTTGAGCGCACGATTCCACCAGAGTGCGGCGGAAGCGCCGCACAAGTAGGGTTTGTGCGGCCCTTCAGCGGCCAATAAGTTTGCGACACGTGTCAAATTTCACAGTAACTCGTAAAATGCAGTGCTCATTTTCCTGGAATATTTTAATCTGAACTCAAGAGTTGAGTTTTTCTGACTTGTTTTGGGACTCGTAGTTTCGATCGGAAAGTCTAATTCTGTCTATGTGTTTTCCGGATAAAATTTTTGAACATGTTGAAAAGTTCGACCGGATATAAATACCCAATTTTTCCCCTGTTGGGAAATTTCTAAGTGTTGGATTTTTCCGTGGTTTGAAGACATTCTAAGTAGTGCAAGTAACGCGATGGACCCTCTAGAAGACAACAAACCATAACTCGATTATGTGACCGTCTTGAACTGCCCTTTGAACCTTCGGGTTTGGGGCAGTACGGCGTACCACATGTGAGGCGTTGGCTTGACCCTTCTACGGCTGGACCGTTGGTACTGAGGCACGAAGTGAATGTTTTTGACTTGTTTCATGTGATGAGCTGTATCGGGAAAACTTGGGTGTTCGATTGTTCGATCGGAAAGTTTGACATTTTCTATTTATCCGGAATGGGATACAATAATTGGAATTCACAAAAAATTATGAGATAACTGAATGAATGTTATAAACATAGCACTTTAGTCTCACTTGATCGGTTACCACGGAATTTTGATGTGATCAAAAGTCCGTCGCAATCACGTAGTGTACGCGGATACTCGCCGGGTAAACTTAATAGACAGCCTCACTCCATAACCCCGACCAAGTGACTGTAGGAGAACCCCGTCGCCGAAAGCATCCGTTCGGGTGCTCGTGGCAGCGGTGTTCCGCCTTGGTGCACTTTGTCAACGGCATCGGGGGTGCGGCCGCCTATTAAAGTTTGCGACGAGCATTCGATCAAGATGTCGGGAATCTTGTTGAATTGCCCGACTTGACATTGAAAAGTGTTTTCGATAATGAGACTAAAATGCGGGGTTTATAATTGTTAGGCATGTGATGTCTAAGTAATTCATTTGATTAGGCATGTGATGTCTATGCATGTTGCGGATTCCAACTGTTGTAATTTTACACTTTCTTTTCTGTGACCGTAAGTGTAGTATGGCGATATCGCCGGTTTCGTTGCTATACGTCAACGACAATTGGGGTATGCATACTTACTTACGTTGATGACATGTGATGTTATGTGTTGCTGGATATGTTATATTGGATCGTCGTGTTTGAATAGCCGGGGGTTTTTATGTGAGATGAGTGTTTTTCATTTTCATTCATGTAAAAACTTGTATGTAATATTCTTTTATTTGGGGCACTTCCATGTTGCGGAAGATGTCACTGGTTGTATATTATTTACTTTTCCGCACTAGGATAGACCCAAGGAGGAGGGCACAAGTAACCGGGTTCTGGAGTCCAGTGGGAGACCAACTCGAGGAGTCGAGTCCGGGTCTCCTAACTCTAGAATTGGTAGGGTTGCTTGCCGCTCTCGTAGGGGTCTAGGGATGTGGGATTGGCTATTCATCACGACCGTGGAATCCGTGTTTTGTACTGGCTCGTATTGAAAACACGGACATCCTAGTATATCCAATATTTCATTTGATTCTTCTGCTGCGATATCTGTGATGTGATCATGTGATGTTCTGTGATAGATACTGTATATGATATATATGATATATTATATAGACGTTACTTATGTTTTACACCAGCGCTAGCCCTGCCCTGCTCTGTCGTTAGTTACCTAACCTAACGGTGCACGAGGGGACATCGAGGCGAATGCGGATGGCATAAGTGTACGTCATATCTATCTGTGATGTTTAGGTATTTAAATGATGGGACTTCATTAATGTGATTAATGAAAGAAAAGAAACCTTAAGATGTTGTGGAATCGAATTTCAAAATTAAAACAGGTAGCTACAGTTCTTGCTTTGCACAGAGGTATATGTGATATATCCTGCACCTTATTCGATAAGGAAAGGACCGAGATCCCTTCACCGGGAGTGACTCCTTTAGCAACAACTGGCAGACGCTACACACTCGGTTTGTTTTTGATTGATTTTAAGAGTTTTTGCTTTGCACAGTGATATATGTGATATATCCCGCACCTCATTCGATGAGGAAAGGGCCGACGATCCCTTCACCGGGAGTGACCCCTTTAGCAAAACTGGAAAGGCCTCAAAATCACTCCATTTCTAAACTTCATTTGATTCTACAACGATATCAAGTTCATTACGCAATAGGTTTTCAGAAAAACCTGTCGTAGCCCTCCGTCATTTCAGATAAGTAGTAGTTAGTATTCGTGCTACGTTTGTTGGCCTGCGTCAAGGCGTAGTGTGCGGTAGCTAACTGGTTCTTATCTGCATAAGCATATGATGTGATTGGATTAGGGTAGTCGTGCGACTTTGTTGGCCTGCGTCAAGGGTCGTGCAGGTGGGTTTAATTCAATCGGGAAATGACGGGTTGAACTTGACTAGCGGACTATGGTTTGTTGGCCTGCGTCATGGTCATAGGACGCTAGGGGCAAAAGATTATCGGGAATTTCAAGTGTTGAAATTTGCAATGAGATTGCATACCTTCTATGAGATAGTTGGATCCCGATACCCACTGCGAGTAAGAGTTACTCCTGGGAGAGTTTTGCACATTGCAATTAGCCGATCAAGTAGGTGTCTAGAAAGGTGTTAACGAGGTTACGCCTCTGGGAAAACGAGGTTTACATTAATTAGGTTCGTGCGAAAGCACGGGGGACCTCCCTCAAAGTACCGACACTGGCCTGGCTGAAAGATTGGCGAACTTGTAGTGCGTAATTAATCCCGGCTAGTCTTTCCTTTTAGGGTTTGAAGGAAGATTTGATAAAAAGCAGTGGGAGCCATCCTGATTAGATAAAACATAACCAATCTATTCTTGCAAGAGCGCACGCTGAGTGTTTTCTTCTCTCTCTCTCCGGGTAGCGACCATATCACGCCTTTAATCAAGATAATAATACGGATTATTGACCGAACCCGCTTGTTATACTGAGCTGGGGAACGTTGGTCCCGCTCCAACTTATAATTGTTATAAGACAAGAGCAGGAAATTGGGGAATACCAGATTTCCCGTGCCGCCCAAACGAAGAGAGTGCATGTTGATGCATCATCTTCGGGTGTGTTCATTACAAAGAACTGTTTCTCAGTATCCTCCCGATCCTGGGTATGTGATACCGGATCAGGATCCCAGATATGTAATCTGTTATATAGGGCTACAAAAAGGTTGAAAAACTGAGAACAGGTGACAAGTTTCATGAGGCAGAAAACGGGGCAAGTGTTGCAGCCAAGTCTGTCGGTCACTATCACCCTGTATTACCTGAATACATTGATTCTGAACGAATGTTATTAGATACCGAACCTGATATACAAAATCATATCAGTCTCTTTATTAGTAAAGAAATGATAAAATTTTGTATTGTTGGATAATGTTTTGAACATTTCCTATATCAAAAGTTGATCGGTTCAGGCACGTTATCTAAAAGCATTGATGTTCTAAATCAAACTACAGTTCTTAGTATACGGAACACACAGAAGAGGAAGAGTTCACGAATGAACGAATCCTTCTTGAGGTATTGTAGACTTGGTCATATCAATGCGACCCGACTAGCTGGAGTTACATAAAGATGCATATTTAAATTAGTTTGAATTTACATCTTGTGAAACTCGCCAGTCATGTCACAGAGATAAGATGACCATAGCTCTTTTTATTGGAAACAGAGAAAGAGTTAGTGAACTCTTGGGATGATACATGTTGATGTATGTAGGTCCCCTGTCTACACATACCAGAACTGGTTCTTTATACTTCATTACGTTCTCTGATGATCTCTTTAGTTTCAGACATATGTATTTGTTGAAACACAAGTCCGAACCTTTTGAGATATTCACAGAATATAAGTTAGAAGTAGAGAACCAAAATAAGGGTATAAGTATTATGTCCTTTGATGAGATCAAGGAGGAGAATACTTGAGCATGGAATTCCTGGACTATTCTAAAGGAGAATGAGATTCTCTCTCAGCATTACTCCTCCGAATACACCATAGCACGATGGTATATCGGGGCGGAGCAGATACACCCTATTTGATATGGTGTGCTCTATGATGAGTAATACTGAGTTACCTTTTCCTTAGGGGGTTATGCACTTGAGAAGTTGCATACCTATTGAATTGGGTTCGAATCAAATCAGTTGCCTACCATTTCATATGTGATATGGAAAGGGAAGAGCCCATGTCTTAAGCTAGTTAAGATTTGGGGTTGTCCGGCCTATGTCTAAAAAGCAAAATCCGGACAAGCTCGAGGCAAGGTCTGTTATGTACAACTGGAAAGATTCCAGCTATACAAAAGACGGCAGATGATTTGGTACAACCAAAGGATTCAGTAGATACCAACGAACCTCAGCCTCTCCGCCGATCTAGTAGGGTTCCTCACCCACCAGAGAGTTACTTCGGTTTCTCTATGACAGTGGGAGACAGGATTGCATCATGAGATGATGACCCAACTAGTTTCGAGCTGGCCATCAGGAGTGAGACTCTGTAAGAATGGCTGGATGTTTAGCGATCTGAGATGGAATCCTTATACACCGACAAAGTATGGACTTTTGTTGCGATATCTGAAGGGTTAAATCCCTATCAGGAGCAAGTATATCTTGAGAAGATTACTTGGTGTAGATGGAAAAGTTGAGACTTTCAAAGCTAGACTTGTTAAAGGTTTGCATCATTGACCAGGAATGGATCATGATAAAGCCTTTTCCAAGGAGCTAAGCTTAAGTCCATCCAGATCCTACTTGCCACGGCTACATTCCATGACTACGATATCTGGTGGTTGGGTGTCATGACAGCTTTTCTAAATAATGTTTTGGAAGAGAGCGTCTATAAGTACACAGCCAGAGGGCTTCGTAGACAGTGGGAGCAGCGGAAACGTGTGCAAGATGCTTTATAGGATAAAGCAGGCATTGCGGAGTTGGAACATCTGTTTTGATTTGGTAGTCAAAGAGTTTGACATCATCAAAATGGTAGATGAACCTTGTATAAACAAAAGGGTAGTAGGGAGTATTGTGACAATCCTCGTAGAGTACCTGGATGACATACTCTTGATGGGGAAGGAGTTTCCTATGCTACGCTCGGTCAATCTCCGTTTATCATAATGATTCTCCATATAAGATCAAAATGATACCTACAAAATCCTGGATTTTGGATCTATGAGATAGATCTAAATGGATATTAGGATACTCACTAGTCGTAGTGAGATTGTATCAATCGATCCTGGGGAGAATCACTGGAAGTGTACCAGAGTGATAAAGACGACTGAATGTCAGTCGCAGGCATTGTCTTTACCCTCAGTAAAGGGACGGTATGTTGGAAGAGTTCCAAGCTAGATACCGTGACATACTAGACGATAAATGCAGGATACAGCGCTACTTAAGATGCTACCAAAGAGGCTGTTTGGATGTATAATGGTTCATGAGATGAACTATGTTCCTACCATTGTGAGACAATGGGGTTGTGGCTTATGCCAAGGAACGCTGGTCCCATCAGTGATCCAGACATATTCTAAGGCAGTGTCACCTGATCATGGAGATGGTTGATCTCCAAGATGATCGAGGCAAGGAGAGCCGACTTAGAGGATAACACGGCGGATCCACTCACGAAGGCCTATTCCCAGAGAGAGACTTTTATGGGATGGTTGAGTATGAGATACTGCAACCACTGCTACAGATGGCCCTAGTGCAAGTGGGAGATTGTTAGTTATATGTATGCCCTAGAGGCCATTACTGTACATATGATGTATATTGTAGTGGATGCTGGGACATATATAGGGAGGACTTTCTCGCTCGACATGATAGTATGCTATCTGGTTACTCTTTACCTTAACGTGTACATTGATTGTCTCTCTATTACATGTTGGTAAAGCCCTTAGGATGTGTACTTGACTACCTGGACTATGATGCGGATCATACTAGTGGGGACATGGTAGTCCATAAGTACATCCTTCAAAGTCCCTAGTCGTGGGTGTATCGAGACGGGGCATCGATATACCAGAGTAGACTAGCGTGTACCTTCTCGACCCATACAGATGGGCGATGGATGATCCCATATCCATTGGTGTTTGACATCGGAGATGATATACGGGTGCTCAGTAAAGACTGGGTACACTGGACGGACTCGCAGAGAACTCCCAGATGGTATTATACCTCACGTCAGATGGCAGTTCTCTGGTGACACTGGTACAGAGTAGTCTGTTGACCCGAGATCGTCATAGAGTCTTGTGTGGTTCCCACTGTGCTTTGATTTCCATCTTACCACGTCCATGAGGGCGTGCAAAACGGTGGTTTTTGGGTACAGTCCCGAGTCACATGGAGGCAATGAGCGATAGTAGGGGATTCGTCTCTCCCGGTATAGGGAGTTGATGTTGCGCTGTGTTCGATTGGCTATAACAGGAAATCCCTGGCCAGGGTTGCTGAGATTTACTGGTAAGTGTTACCAGTAGTTTCTCGAGTTGTTATAGACCTCATATCGACACGACTTATCAAGTTATTGGGGTCTGACGTTTACCACCCCTAGGCGAGATATGCGACATATCAGACGATCAGACCGGACTGTACGGTAGTGTTACTGGTTGGATTCACAGGAGTATGAGCGAGCTAGCTCATCGATCTTCTGATCGCTCAATACCCGGGTGGCTGTTACGTTTGGCAGACCGCTTGCGGCTTGTGGGTGTTTGATATGATCATCACCTGCTACCGGCGTATTGACGAGTCTTTAGAGTCCTACACAGAGGTTTCCTGGCTCGAGCAAAACGAAAGAGGAGCACATATGAGATATGTGCGGGACCGAGAATAATACGTGTATGTGATGCTGTATTCTATTCTCGCAATATGTAACATTGATCGGTTATATGTGATATAGCCGGGTTATCGGATCAAGTGTTGACTCGATAATTTATTACTATTCATGTTAGTCGGTTATATGAGATATGACCGGATCGTTAAATCAAGTGTTGATTTAATGATTTAATGTATGATTATATATTTGATATATTATTTTACATTAACTAATATTGATCGGTTATATGTGATATAGCCGGGTTATCGGATCAAGTGTTGATTCGATAATTTGTTACTATTCATATTAGTCGGTTATATGTGATATGACCGGATCGTTAAATCAAATGTTGATTTAATGATTTAATGTATAATTATATATTTGATATATTATTTTACATTAACTAATATTGGTTCACTTAAGATGGTTTTTCTCACTTGGTTTGCACATTGTATATATATGATATATTTTTATGCACTAGTTTGTATCATGTTTGATGATACATGCAAACTTGGGTGTATATTTGATTTGAACCATATTTAGGTTAATGGTTATGGTTTTATTTTTGTTCATAATTCATTTGATTTAAATTTTTTATTTCATTTGGCTAAAATGACATGGTTGCTAATTTTGTCTTTTGTGAAAGCTTCATGAAGCTTTAAATTAACAACCATATCATTTTATATTAAAACCTAACCATTAGCTTAACTTGGGTTTGCTCTCTACAAGGGTCAAATCTAACCATGGTTCCATCATGATAACATCAACACATTTGTTTATTTCATCACCATTCTCACATTATTCCTCTTGTCCATTCATGTTCCTTCATGCTTCTTCTTCTTCTTCATCAAGAAGAAGGAAGCTTGAAACCTCCAATGGTGAAATGATCAAATGAGTGAGAAAACAAAATCTAAAGTCAACCCATCTCCTCTTTCTTCATTCTCTACAACATGCCTTGTTGAAGAGGGTGTTGTCTTCATAAGTTTCTTGACTTGGTGATGGCGGAGCTCGAGTTTGAGTTGCCTCGACGTAGATCTTCTTCGGTATTGTAGTCTTCGACTTAGCCCGATTATTTCTCCGACGAAACCATCACCGGAGTCCGGGATCCGACGACCGAAGCGGAGGGACATCGTCTTTGAGCTATGGAGGTGGAGCAAAGAAACTACAAAGGTTGTATTTTCTTCACTCATTAGTTATGTTGATAACTAGTTGCTTCTTTTTCGCCTAAACTCTAGCCAACGATCCGTATAAGGGTTCTTCGGCACATGTAAAATTTTTGTTTGGCATGGTTGATGCCTTGTGACAACCCCTTGATGTGCCCCAGAACCCTACAAGGATCGGTCGGGGAAACATCGGACACGGCGCGTAAAGGCAAGGCGGTGGTAGGATCGGATTAGCGAGGCATTCAGGTGAGTAGATGTATTCATTTATGGGGGAATCGTCTGGATGGCGCGAGGCGCCCCTAGTTAGGATTACCTTATTTCTTGCAAGACTTGTATTGTTAGTTAGCTTACCCCTTTATTTACATTGCATACCCTTATAGCTAACCGTATACTAGATTGCATGGATATTCATACACACATATGCGATATCACTTCGTAGGACACGAACACTATTACCATTGGCATCTGTTGCACGCGCACTATTCATGTGACACACACGCCTTTGGTAATTGCCATGCCACGTGCACCATAGAACCTATTTAGTTTAGTATCGCCACTTGCATCATACATGATATATGAAATTGCATAGCTTGTATATACCTCGCATATCATCATACATACAATGATTTCTAGTCACAATTCACATCGCATACCTTGATATCATAGACATTTATCATATATAACATGTTGGACATTATTATTTTCTTGAGGATTTCAGTATTGCTGCGATTTCTGGATTTTTGGGGAAAACCGCAAGAATTTAACAAAAGCTTATATTTATCATTTTTAAAACAAAGTTGCGGTTTTCTCGTGATATATGTGTCATCCACCATGAGTTTTCATGTTTTCTGTTGGATTACGAGACCCGATTCGAGGAGTGGATGAACCGTCTCGGGTACAGGTGGGCCCGGTATGGTACCCCGGGGCAAGAAGATCTAGTTGTAGACGATGAGCCTGGCAGTGGAAGACTACCTACCGGTGATGGCTGGCGCGGAGGATATCTGGAGGATACCGACCGTTGTCGTGAGATTTGATGACATGGGCCGATCCGGACTGACGGAGCCGGATATTTTGAGACATTGATACAGTGAGACTTTGAGACAGAGGTGATTTCATATTTGGTGTCGATGCTTGACACGGTTTTCAGATGATTTTCTTGATGGTATTTAGCTATTATTCAGATATTCCTTTTTTCTAAAGTTAAGAATGCAGAACTCTTAACATTTAAAACACTTAAAGATTTAGTAATGACATTGCATACATGTGCATGCATACTAGAGGTATTATATCACATCTGAACATACATGCTGTGACGCATTTGCGTGCATTCTTACGATTGCCTTATTAGATGTTATATTCTACTCACGAGCTGGCAACTGTAGGGTTCCTAGGCATGCTAATGAGGTCTCACAAGGCATTTATGTTCTAAATCAATCAACAGCTCTGATACCACTGTAGGGTTCCTAGGCACGCTAATGAGGTCTCACAAGGCATCAACCATGCCAATTTGAAATTTTACATGTGCCGAGAAACCCTAATACGGATTCGTTGACTAGAGTTTAGGCGAAAAGTGAAACTAGTTAATATTTTAACTAAAAGAAAGAGTCTACAACCTTTGTAGATCCGGTTCTCCACTTCCTTAGCTCCACGTAGACGTCCTCTCGCTGTCCATATCGGATCCCGGACTCATGGCATCAAGTGTAGAGAGTAAACTAGGGTTAGGTGAATGGTTAGGTTAAGAGAAGAAAACAAAAATGGTCAAGTTTCAACTCTTCATGAAGCTTCATGAAAGAAACAAAGAAAGCCACCATTTCCATTTTCTTTTCCAAAATAAATAATCAAAATCAATAAATGAATAAGTAAACAAAACCATAACCATTCATATAACCATGGTTTAATCTTTACACATGCTCAAGTTAACATGTATCATCAAACATGATACAATCAAGTGCACACAAAAATATATCACATATACAATGTGCACATCAAGTGAGAAAATCCTTTTAAAGTGAACCAATACTAGTTAATGCAAAGTAATATATCAAATATATAATTATACATTAAATCATTAAATCAACACTTGATTCAATGATCCGGTCATGTCGCACATAACCGACTAGTATCCAATGTATCGACTTATCGAATCAATCTTCGATTCGATAACTAGGTTATATCGCATACAACCAATCGAAACATTCATCGCGAGAATGAAATACGGTATCACATACACGCATTATTCTCGGTCCCGCACATATCTCATATGCGCTCCTATTTCGTTTCGCTTGAGCCAGGAAACCTCTGTGTAGGACTCTAAAGACTCGTCAATACACCGGCAGCAGATGATGATCATATCAAGTACCCACAATCCGCAAGCGGTCTGCTAAACGTTACGGCCACCCGGGTATTGAGCGATCATAAGATCGACGAGCAACCCCGCTCACACTCCTGTGAATCCAACCAGTAACACTTACCGTACAGTCCGGTCTGTTCGTCTGATATGTCGCATATCAAGTCTAGGGGTGGTAAACGTCAGACCCCAATAACCGATAAGTCGTGCCGATGTGAGGCTCATAACGGGTCGAGAAACTACTGGTAACACTTACCAGCAAATCTCTGATCAGCCCTGGCCAGGGACTTCCCGGTTACGGCCAATCGAGCACCGCGCAACATCAACTCCCAATACCAGGAGAAATGAAACTCCTCCTATCGCTCATTGCCTCCATGTGACTCGGGACTGTGCCCAAAAACCACCGTTTTGCACGCCCTCATGGACGTGGTAAGGTGGAGATCAAAGCACAGTGGGAATCACACAAGACTCTATGACGATCTCGGGTCTACAGACTAACCTGCACAAGTGTCACCTAAGAACTGCCATCTGACGTGAAGTATAATACCATCTAGGATTTCTCAGCGAGTCCGTCCAGTGTACCCAGTCTCCACTGAGCACCAGTATACCATCTCTGATGTCAAACACCAATGGATATGGGATCATCCATCGCCCATCTCATGGGTCGAGAAGCGTATACGCTAGTCTACACTGGTATATCGATGCCCCGTCTCGATACTCCCACGACTAGGGACCTTGAAGGATGTACCTATGGACTACCATGTCCCCACTAGTTGTTAGTGTATATGCCCTAGAGGCCATTACTGTATCATACTAGTATGTATATTACTTAATGGAAGCTTGGGATATTCACCTTGTATATACAATCTTGCTCAAAATAGTAGTATGCTACTTGGTTTATTTCTACTTCAATGTGTACATGTGTTTACTTTTTTATATCGCCTATACACATTAGTGGAGCCCTTAGGATCTTTGCTTGATTACCAGCGATTGATGGCCGTCACACTAGTGGAGCTGGGTAATCTATAAGAACATCCTTATGCAGGTCCCTGGTCGCAGGACTATCGAGACAGGGCATCGATACTCCGGAGTAGACCAGCGCATGCGCTTCTCATCCCAGTGTGGGAGACGGTCTGTCCCACAGCCGTCAGTACGTCGTACTTGAGATAGTATGCGGGTGCTCGTTAGGTTACGGGTACACTGGACAGGACTCGTCGGGAACTGACTAGTTGGTATTATACCTATCGTCAGTTATCAGTTCCCAGGTGACATGAGTACAACTTAGTCCGCTGACTTGACACTGTCACTTCGCCTCGGGTGTGTTCCCACTGTACTTTGATCACTACCCTACCACGGCTCAAAGGAGTCGTGCAAACAGGTGGTGGTTGGGTGCAGTCCCGAAGCACTTGGAGGCAGTGACGGTTAGACAGGATTTGTCTCTCCCGGTATTGGGGGTTGACATCGCGCTGTGTCTAGGAGAGCCATTACACGAGTAGTCCCTGGCCAGGGCAAACGAGATATACTGGTAGGTTTCCAGTGTTATCTCAGTGTGTTTTGGGCTTCGCTCCGGCACGACTTGTACCGCTATCGGGGGACTGACGTTTACCGCCCCCTAGGCCCGCCATGCGATGTATCAGACGAACAGACCGGACTGTACGGAGAATGTCACACTCAGGCTCAGTAGGAGTTCAGATGGGTTTCGCCTCGTCGGTCTTCTTGTCGGCATTACCTGGGGACCGTTACGCACAGCTAGTGCCGCTTGCGGTCTGTGGTTAAACCCACTGCCAGCGTAGTGTCGAGTCTTTAGAGTCCCACACAGAAATCTTTTCGCCTTTAGGCAAAAGAGTAGAGGTCGCATGGTTTTGCGACAGGGTTCGGTCACATCCGTGCACTTGTGCACGTACAGTGTCCGGACAGTTTACACTAGCGGGCTTTGGTTTAAGCCAGATCCTAGTGTACCTTATGGGATTGGATTTATCCAGTTTGCATTCGTGTTCCTCGGAACGCGGATGCGGATGTGTATGCACAGTTGACAGGGAGGCAAAGACAGCGGATTCTCATTAGGGTTGTTGACAGTTGACCGTTGACTTTTTGACTTTTTGCTCAACCCTAATGAGAATATGATATGTGATTAACTATTATATTAATTAAGTATTATGGTGACTTGGTTGTTGACTTTTGTTGTCTTTGTTAACTTGTTGACTTTTGTTGACTTGTTGACTTTGTTGACCGGTTGACTAGGCTTGAGTAGTTGACCATCATGATAACCATGGCTATCATTTCATGCCAAAGAGTTTTACTTGCTTCTTCATTTGAGTAAAATGAGTGCATGACATGATAAGGTTATGGTTGCTTCAACCATCACATAAGACTTTTATTGATATGATGAGTTATGATTACTTTGGATTATGAGAGGGTGAGAGACAAAAGAGAGCCTCATTCTTTCTTGCTCATTCTCTCTCTTGTTCTTGAGCTCTCCATTTTCCTCTCACCCTCTTGCTCTTGCTCCCTCTCTTTAATCTATGGTTCTCTTGTCTCATGAGTTGAGAATCAAGAACCATAGATAAAATCCCACACAAACTATTCTCTACTCATTCTAGTTCACTAGGTTTAGCAAACCAAGTGAACTAGTTTCTTCAAAGAACGAAGAAGGAGCTAAAGGTTGGAGCTTTCAAGTGGATCTATCTTCGGCGTACGGAGACGACGAGAAGGAGCCATAGGACAACCACCGGAGCTTGAAGACGAAGGAGTTCAAGACAAGCTAGGTATAACCCCCTAACCGAGTAGCTAGAAACTCTTAGTTAGGATGTTAGATAGAAGTTTAACCAAGATCCGGGTTATAGGTCCATGTTACCACCTCCGTAAAAAATTGTTATTTACCAAATTCCGCATTCCCGAAAGTACCGGGAGAGGTAGCATGGACTTACAGTGGTATCAGAGCCTAGTTAAACTCTATCTAGCATGTTAGCAAGTAACTAGAAGATCGATCAACTAAAAAGTCCCGAAACAAACCCCAAGAATTTCAAGTTTCTGTCGAATTCTTTACTGTTCAAAAGTTGATTATTTTAACACCTAAAATCGGCTCAGGCTTTTCTGTGAATAACCACCAAAGATGGACCCACGAACAAGTCAAAGCGCCGCGGAAGCGCGGCGGGAGCACGCTCCCGCCGCAGATCCGCGGCCGAGTTGACTCGGCCGTGGTCAATCTTTGGTGCAGTGTTATTCTGGGGGTATTTGGGGATTTTTGGAACATATATTTTCTGCCCAGATTTTCCAGAACGAAAATTTCTTTTTTGGGGTCCCGAAAATCCGTATTTTTGATCGAACTTCTAAAAGACTTAAGCTAACGGGTTTTCTGTAATGTGATATTTGTATTGAACGTCTACTAATCGCTATATGTCGATTAGTGGGGGTTATACAAATCTGTGATCTGTAATGTGCTGGAATGTGTATATAAATATGTTGGATTGTCGCGGGTGAATAGCCGGGGGTTGTGAGACGAGAGTTTTCTTTTCTTGCAATTCATGTAAATTTGTAAATTGATGTAATAATTATTTGTATGGCCGCACAACCGGGTCGGGGTTGTAGCCGTCATTGTATAATTTCTTTTTACTGTTTTTGCTCTAAGGATAGACCCATGGAGGGGTGCACAAACTACCGGGTATGCCGAAGTGTCGAGTGGCCTACTCATGGAGATGAGGGAGGTTGCTACGCTTCGGGTACTTGGCGGGTAGTTTGCCGCACCCGTAGGGGTCTTGGGTGGGGTTTTGGCTATTCACCGCGACCGTGTAATCTGTTTTTGTTACAGCCTCGTACAAATTACAGATTCCTAGTATATCCAATGTATTTATCTGTGATCTGAAATGTTTATCATTGCAGTATATCGATATATGATATTATTTAGGCGTTGCTTATGTTTTACAGACGCGCTAGCCCAGCCCCCGCTCTGTCGTTAGTTAAGTAACCTAACGGGTAATGACGGGGCCCAGTGGCGAATGCGAATGGCATAAGCGTACGTCATATTTTGGTTGTTTTCTGCAATGGTAGGATTAAATGATGGGACGCATTAAAAGAACTAATGCAAGAATATCACGCATTAAAAGAACTAATGCACGATAATAAACCAAGTTAAAGTCGTTGGAACACTTTCGAAAAACCACTCGGTTCTTTTCAAAACAAACTTTTAAAATACGGGGTTTGAGCCACTCCTTTTAAAAGCTATCTCGTTCCATCGACCAAATCAAGTTCACTACGTTCACGGTTTTGCCAAAACCATTCGTAGCCCTCCGTCGTTTCACATGAATAGTCAATAGTATTCAAGCTGTGTATGTTGGCCAAAGTCAAGGCACGGTGATTGGTAGCTATTGGGTGTTCATGTGTAGCATAGATAGATGCGTTGGTTTGGGACAGTCGTACTGCCATTTTGGCCAAAGTCAAGGGTAGGTACGGATGGATCCAAATTAACCTGGATAATGACGGGTAGAACTTGACATGTGACTTATGATATTTTGGCCAAAGTCAAGGTCATAAGAGCATGGGGCAAAAATCCACATCGGGAGTTTCATAAGTACTGAAACTTGCTAGATTTGCATACCATTTGGAATGTGATGATTCTGGTAGGATTCCTTCAGTTTCGTCACGCAATGATATTTGGATCCCGATCCTACTGTGAGTATATGCTACTCCTCGGGAAATTTCTCGCTAAACGATCAATGCTATAAACCTAGTAGGTGCCTAGAAAGGTGTTAGCGGGGCTACGCCCCCAGGGAAAAGAGGTTCTCAAATTAAGGAACTTCACGAAAGCGTTGGAAAACCTCCCTCGAAGTACCGACACCAGCCTGGCCGAACGGTTAAGCAAGTATTGTACGGTGAGATTGATCCTGACTAATTCTTCCTTTATGGTTTGAGGAGGGATTCGAGAAACAGTGGGAGCCATCCTGTTTAGACAAACTAAAAACCACTCTAAACTTGCAAGAGCATCATGCTGAGTGTTTTCCTCTTCTCTCCAAATTGCAGCGACCAATCAACATGACTGGACTTAAGTTACTCCTAGATAAAAACAAACTGACAGGGCCAAACTACAAAGATTGGCTCAGGAATGTCAAGATAGCAATCACTTATGACAAGCTGGGGTATCTTCTTACCACCAAAGCTTCCCCTGTCCCTGGTCCAACTTCCAGTGTCGCGGATAAGGAAATCCGCAAGACTTGGGAGATTGATAGCGCGAAGGCCAAGTGCCTCCTGCTTGCCTCGATGGACAACGAACATCAGAGGAGGCATGAGAATATGGACATGGAATCCATATTGCTCTATACAAAAGAACTGTATGGAGAGCAATCTCGTATCGCAAGATACGAAGCATCGAAAAAGTTATTTTCGACAAGAATGGCCGTCGGATCATCAGTAGCCGAGCACGTGCTAAAGATGATCGGCTACATTGAGGAGCTCGCTGACCTAGGGATCATATTGGAGAGTGAGCTATATACGGATATAGTTCTCCAGTCCCTTCCTTCCACTTACGCCCAGTTTATACTGAACTTCAACCTACAAGAAAAAGAGGTTGAACTTTCAGAGCTCCTCAACATGCTGAGGAGCGCAGAGGGCACCCTACAGAAAGGTAGGGATACATCCACTTTGTTTGTAGGAGGATCATCTTCTTCTAGGTCCAAGGCAAAAGCCAAGGGAAAGAAGAAGAAGGCCCCCGCCAAACCAAGGGCGGTGTAAATAAAGTGGATACGAAGGGAAAAGCAACAGCAACAAAGATAGCGGGGAAGCTTGTGGATAAGGAAGAATGCTTCTATTTTCATAAGAAAGGACACTGGAAGAATGATTGCAGGGCCTGGAAGGCCAGAACACAGGAATTGAAGCAGGTTGCAGCTTCAGCTTCAGGTGTGTATGTTATTGAAAACTGTCTTTCAATAAACTCTACTTCCTGGGTATTGGATACCGGATCAGGATCTCATATCTGTAATTCTTTGCAGGCGTTGAGAAACCGTAGTGTTTTGAAAGCAGGTGACATGACCCTCAGAGTTGCGAACGGAGCTAGCATGGATGCTAAAGCCGTGGGGGACTATCACCTGGGAATGTCAGATGGACATGTTTTGGTTTTGCGTAATTGCTTTTTTGTACCCAACGCAACTTGTAATATCATTTCTGTATCTTTAGTTTCTAAAGAAGGTTATGAATTTGCGTTTGTAAGTAATGTTGTAAACATTCACCTTAATCAAGTTTTGATTGGGTCAGGTACTTTGAGTAATGGTATATACGTGTTAAACCAACCACAGATTTTTAATGTCCAGAATACATACAAAAGAAAGTCTCCAGAAATAAATCAGACTTTCTTATGGCATTGTAGATTGGGTCACATCAATGAGAGAAGGTTGACGAAGTTACATACAGAAGGGTATTTGAATGCGTTCGAATATCGGTCGTATGCCACTTGTCAATCCTGTCTCAAAGGAAAGATGACAAAGACTCCGTTTACTGGACATGGAGTAAGAGCGAGCGAGCTCTTGGGACTCGTACACAGTGACGTGTGCGGTCCAATGTCTACACATGCCCGAAGCGGACATTCTTACTTCATTACTTTTACGGATGACTTCTCAAGGTACGGTTATGTCTTCTTAATGAAACATAAGTCCGAGGCCTTTGGAAAATTCCAGGAGTATAAGAATGAAGTAGAGAAACAGACCGGCAAAAGTATTAAGATTCTAAGATCGGATCGAGGTGGAGAATACTTAAGTGCCGAATTCCTGAATTACTTAAAAGAGAATGGTATTCTCTCTCAGCTTACTCCTCCATACACTCCGCAACATAACGGTGTATCGGAGAGACAGAACCGAACCCTATTGGATATGGTTCGGTCCATGATGAGTAACGCTGAGTTGCAGCGATCATTCTGGGGATATGCGCTAGAATCAGCCGCATACCTTTTGAACCGAGTTCCCACTAAGACTGTGCCTACTACGCCATTTGAGATGTGGTGTGGGAAGAGACCCCATCTTAATCACATTAAGAAATGGGGAAGTCCAGCTTTTGTCAAAAAGCAGCATGCGGACAAGCTCGAGGCACGCTCAGTACTGTGCAAGTTTGTGGGATATCCAAAGAATTCCAAGGGATATTGCTTCTACTGCGAAGAGGAACAAAAAGTTCTTGTTTCTCGTCATGCCCACTTTCTAGAACACCAGTTCATAGAAAAGGAAATAAGTGGGAGCGCAGTAGAACTGGAAGAGATTCCAGAACCACGGACTATTACTGAAAGTTTAGTGGAACCAGAGGGTTCGGAAGAACAGGACATTCCTACGCCGCTCCGCAGAAGTAGTAGGCAGTCTCATCCGCCCGAGAGATACTACGGTTTTCTCATAGACGGGGATAGAGAGGATTGCATCATAGATTATGATGAGCCTACTAGCTTCCAGCAGGCCGTTCAGAGCGTTGACTCAGTGAAATGGCTGGATGCAATGCGGACCGAAATGGAGTCCATGTACACCAACAAGGTTTGGACGTTGGACATTGCTCCAGACGGGGTAAAACCCGTAGGATGCAAGTGGATCTTCTAAAGGAAGATTGGTGTAGATGGACAGGTTGAGACCTATAAAGCTAGGCTGGTAGCAAAGGGTTTTCGTCAAAGACCTGGCTTGGACTATGACGAAACCTTTTCTCCAGTAGCCATGCTGAAATCCATTCGGATCCTTCTTGCCATTGCTGCCTTCCACGATTATGAGATTTGGCAAATGGACGTAAAGACAGCTTTTCTAAATGGAAATTTAGAGGAATGTGTCTATATGGACCAGCCAGAGTGTTTCATTCAGAGTGGGAGCAGCGGAAAGGTGTGCAAGTTGCTTAAGTCCATCTATGGACTAAAGAAGGCATCGCGGAGTTGGAACATCTGCTTTGATGAAACGGTCAAAGAATTTGGCTTTATCAAAAATCCAGATGAACCATGCATCTATAGTAGATTTGTAGCGAGAACTGTAGTATTCCTCGTTTTATACGTGGATGACATTCTCTTAATAGGAAATGACATTCCTATGCTACAATCTGTCAAGGGGTTCTTGTCACACAGGTTCTCCATGAAAGACCTGGGTGATGCCTCATACATTCTGTGTATCCGGATCTACCGTGACAGATCCAAGAGGATATTAGGACTTTCACAGTCCAGGTACATCGACACCATACTGAAGAGATTCAGTATGGAAGATTCCAAGCGCGGTAACCTACCGGCTTGTCACGGGATCACCCTCTCTAAAGAGATGTCTCCCAAGACTGATTTGGAGAGGGATCGCATGTCTATTATACCCTACGCTTCTGCGGTAGGCTCTATAATGTATGTGATGTTGTGTACCAGACCGGATGTAGCTTATGCACTGAGTGTGGTAAGCCGGTATCAGTCAAACCCTGGGGAGAAACACTGGATAGCGGTAAAGAACATTCTCAAGTATCTGAGAAGGACTAAGGAGATGTTCTTGGTGTATGGCGGAAAAGACCTCCAGATCGAGGCCTTTGCTGACTCCAGCTTCCAGAGTGACAAGGATGATTCCAAGTCCACGTCGGGTTTTGTCTTCACCCTCAATGGAGGGGCGGTGTGTTGGAAGAGTTCCAAACAGGAAACCGTTGCAGACTCGACGATGGAAGCGGAATACATCGCTGCATCTGATGCCGCCAAAGAAGCTGTCTGGATGAGTAAGTTCTTGAAAGAACTTCAGGTGGTTCCGTCCATTGTTGATCCAATACCTCTGTAATGCGACAACAACGGGGCTATAGCTTTAGCGAAGGAACCCAGGTCCCATCAGAGATCCAGGCACATCTTGAGGCGGTATCACCTGATCAGGAAGATCGTGGATCGCCAGGAGATCGAGGTTCGGAGAGTCGCTTCAGAAGATAACACTGTAGATCCATTCACCAAGGCCCTGCCCCAGACTCAGTTCGAGCGGCTGATCGAGATGATAGGTCTTCGATACGCCAGTACATGGCCTTAGTGCAAGTGGGAGATTGTTAGTGTATATGCCCTAGAGGCTATTACTGTATCATACTAGTTTGTATATTACTTAATGGAAGCTTGGGATATTCACCTTGTATATACAATCTTGCTCAAAATAGTAGTATGCTACTTGGTTTGTTTCTACTTCAATGTGTACATGTGTTTACTTTTGTATATCGCCTATACACATTAGTGGAGCCCTTAGGATCTTTGCTTGATTACCAGCGATGTGATGGCCGTCACACTAGTGGGGCTGGGTAATCTATAAGCACATCCTTATGCAGGTCCCTGGTCGCAGGACTATCGAGACAGGGCATCGATACTCCGGAGTAGACCAGCGCATGCGCTTCTCATCCCAGTGTGGGAGACGGTCTGTCCCACAGCCGTCAGTACGTCGTACTTGAGATAGTATGCGGGTGCTCGTTAGGTTACGGGTACACTGGACAGGACTCGTCGGGAACTGACTAGTTGGTATTATACCTTATTAGTTCCCAGGTGACATGAGTACAGCTTAGTCCGCTGACTTGACACTGTCACTTCGCCACGGGTGTGTTCCCACTTTACTTTGATCACTACCCTACCACGGCTCAAAGGAGTCGTGCAAACAGGTGGTGGTTGGGTGCAGTCCCGAAGCACTTGGAGGCAGTGACGGTTAGACAGGATTCATCTCTCCCGGTATTGGGGGTTGACATCGCGCTGTGTCTAGGAGAGCCATTACACGAGTAGTCCCTGGCCAGGGCAAACGAGATATACTGGTAGGTTTCCAGTGTTATCTCAGGGTGTTTTGGGCTTCGCTCCGGCACGACTTGTACCGCTATTGGGGGACTGACGTTTACCGCTCCCTAGGCCCGCCATGCGATGTATCAGACGAATAGACCGGACTGTACGGAGAATGTCACACTCAGGCTCAGTAGGAGTTCAGATGGGATTCGCCTCGTCGGTCTTCTTGTCGGCATTACCTGGGGACCGTTACGCACAGCTAGTGCCGCTTGCGGTCTGTGGTTAAACCCACTGCCAGCGTAGTGTCGAGTCTTTAGAGTCCCACACAGAAAGCTTTTCGCCTTTAGGCAAAAGAGTAGAGGTCGCATGGTATTGCGACAGGTCGCATTGTTTTGCGACAGGGTTCGGTCACATCCATGCACTTGTGCACGTACAGTGTCCGGACAGTTTACACTAGCGGGCTTTGGTTTAAGCCAGATCCTAGTGTACCTTATGGGATTGGATTTATCCAGTTTGCATTCGTGTTCCTGGGAACGCGGATGCGGGTGTGTATGCACAGTTGACAGGGAGGCACAGACAGCGGATTCTCATTAGGGTTGTTGACAGTTGACCGTTGACTTTTTGACTTTTTGCTCAACCCTAATGAGAATATGATATGTGATTAACTATTATATTAATTAAGTATTATGGTGACTTGGTTGTTGACTTTTTTTGACTATGTTGACTTGTTGACTTTTGTTGACTTGTTGACTTTGTTGACCGGTTGACTAGGCTTGACTAGTTGACCATCATGATAACCATGGCTATCATTTCATGCCAAAGACTTTTACTTGCTTCTTCATTTGAGTAAAATGAGTGCATGACATGATAAGGTTATGGTTGCTTCAACCATCACATAAGACTTTTATTGATATGATGAGTTATGATTACTTTGGATTATGAGAGGGTGAGAGACAAAAGAGAGCCTCATTCTTTCTTGCTCATTCTCTCTCTTGTTCTTGAGCTCTCCATTTTCCTCTCACCCTCTTGCTCTTGCTCCCTCTCTTTAATCTATGGTTCTCTTGTCTCATGAGTTGAGAATCAAGAACCATAGATAAAATCCCACACAAACTATTCTCTACTCATTCTAGTTCACTAGGTTTAGCAAACCAAGTGAACTAGTTTCTTCAAAGAACGAAGAAGGAGCTAAAGGTTGGAGCTTTCAAGTGGATCTATCTTCGGCGTACGGAGACGACGAGAAGGAGACATCGGACCACCACCGGAGCTTGAAGACGAAGGAGTTCAAGACAAGCTAGGTATAACCCCCTAACCGAGTAGCTAGAAACTCTTAGTTAGGATGTTAGATAGAAGTTTAACCAAGATCCGGGTTATAGGTCCATGTTACCACCTCCGTTAAAAATTGTTATTTACCAAATTCCGCATTCCCGAAAGTACCGGGAGAGGTAGCATGGACTTACACTAGTATGATCTGCATCATAGTCCAGGTAGTCAAGTACACATCCTAAGGGCTTTACCAACATGTAACTATAAGACAGTTTAAAGAGACTGGTACACATGTTAAGATAAAGAGTAGCCAGATAGCATACTATCATATCGAGCAAGAAAGTCATCTCTATATATGTCCAAGCATCCAATATAATATACATCATTTGTACACTACTGGCCTCTAGGACATACATACAACTAACAGCAACTCACCCCCGTTGTGCCACAGTGTCTTGTAGGTCGAACTCATCAGTCTTGTAGCGGCGGCTATCTTATCATCAGCTCCTTTTGCTCTGACTCACGACATCGCCAGTAGGTGGGTTGCGAGCACACTTTGTTTCTTTTTTCTTTATCATTGTATCTAGTATTCTCCATCTACCACTTTCTATTTGTATATGCGACCTAGTGATGAGACTGAGTGTCACGACCCGCAGGGTACGGAACGTGACTGGCACTTAAGTTTACGAAACGTCTAAAGGCGTCCGTAAAATAAGTAAGCCAAAGCCCAGAAAACAAAACCAATGAAGCAAAAAAGTGAAGAAAACCCAATCAATTGAAAGCGAGTTATCAAACAAGTCATGTAAAACACTTTTTAAAAACAATACAAATTTTTCCCGAAAATTTCGGCAGAGTCTCCTTTGTAAATACTGACCCCCAAAAATGGGTACAACAAAATATATACATGAATCCACAAAATAGGGCATCCCCAAGCGGGAGCTAGCTCTTCGCCATACGGCGGTCACAATTCCCACGCAATGTAAATGACAACAAGCATAATAAAGCATAATAAGGCATAAGGAAGCATGAAAAAGTAGCATGTCGGCTCAAGTGAGCTCGACCCCAAATACAGTATAAAATCCACAAACCTCACAGTCTCATCTCTAGGTCAATATACAATAATCTGGTAGAACAGTAGATGGAGTACACTAGATACAAAGAATATACAAGTGGTACAAAATAATAACATAACCCACCTATGAGCAAATCTCGAGCTCAGGCAAAAGAGGCAAAAGACAAGTGCGCCCGCCGCTACTGAACTGACGGAGCGGACCTGCAAAAGACTGTGGCACAACGGGGGTGAGTTGCCAACTCGTGAGTAATAAATAACATCTACAAAGGCTATCGTATGCATGCACACAAGCATCCTAGCATCTATAATACGGGTATGACTGGATGCACTAGCAGGTGTGTATATAACATCAGTGTACTAATATGTATGCAACATGAATATCTGAGGTCTCAATAGGTATATATAGAAAATATTTTATCTCCTTTTGTTTTTGAAACTCTTTTAGAATGCCAGCATAATGTCAATGAATCGACGAAAATCGGTGTCCAGCAACGACTCCCAAAAGCTGTCTCAAATCTCATAAATCCATGTCATAGTGTCTCTGGCCTCAGCCATCCGGCTGACCCATCTCAATATCAATATCTCATCCTCTCGCGGCCCCGGTCGGTATCCTCTGGATATCCGCCGTGCCCAATGAAGTCACCGGTAGGTAATCCGTCCCCTGCCAGGCTCAACGTCATCACCACATTCCTCTTGCCCCGGGGTACCTTACCGGGCCCACCATGTACCCGTGCCGGTTCCTCCACTCCTCGACACGGATTTCCAAATCCACAGCAAACTCATGGTGGACGACACTTACATCACTAGAAAACCGCAATTTACATGTTTTAAAAATATCATAAGTTTGGAAATTTTGCGGCTTTCCCCCGAAATCCAGCAATATCATAAAATCTCAAGAAATCCTCATAAGTGCATATATCAATGATAATGAATGCGTATGATATCAATAATCAAGTTGCGATGTGTGATTAATGTATTAAGCATGAACAATGAATATGATGAAGTACATGCACATGAATAGCAATCCTACGGTTTCATTTTAAGGAAATAGCACAATTTAAGTATCAATTAGTAAAAGGTTTAAATTAAAGGTTATCTAGTGTGGTGGCATGGCAATTACCAGGGTGTGTGTGTAAACATGAATAGTGCTCGTGCTGCATATAATAACCTGGTAATGGTGCATGTGTCCTACAATTGAGTTTGCGTATATGGATATAACATATTGATCTAATTGCAGCAATTATCATGCCAGTATTATTATTCTAATATCACAAGTGATTATCCAATTTACTATTTTCCAGTTTACTAAATCTATCGGGCGACTTGCGCCATCCAGACGATCGTCCCCCGTAGATGTTAAATCTACTCACTGGGATCCCTGGCTAGCTGTGTCCAATCACCGCCTTTCCCTTTCGCGCCGCGTCTGACGTCTCCGCGACCGAACCTGGAATTTACATCAATACCAAATATAAGGTTACATATCAAGAACGACGCAAAACCCCAACGAAACTACTAAAGTTCGCTAGCTAGGTACAACGTGCACAAAGTGCGCGGAACACACGCGAAAATCGCAAAAACTGCCGAAAAACGCCGATTTGGTCGCCCGGCAAAACTAAAACCCGACTACCCAAAAATCCGCACTCACGTATCCTAAAAGTCGTGGGACAAGCCATTACAATCATCAAGATATCAAAAATAATTCATCACATAACTTTGATAAAAATCTAGTAAGCAGAAATTGCAATTTGATGCAAACATCGACAATATAGCGACAAAGTCAACACCACCCAACACCAACATTCCAAACTAACCAAAAAGTTAGCCAATACACAAATTCTAAACCATTAACTAAGCTTAAAAAACCTAATTTCCATAAACAAAACCTTCTCTTGATTTTTCTACTTAGCAAACATAACCCAAACTATATATGAAATCCTTGCTTTAACACTATATTTTAGCCTAATAAACAAATTAACCACTTAGATTAAGGTTAGCAAAACACTAGATAGCAAATTAGGTTTAATCAACACAAATTAGGTTTAATCAACTCACTAATCATGTTTTCAAATACCATTTCCATACAAAAACCTTTTCTTGAAAATCCTAAAAAGCAAATTTCACACTTCTAATTTAATTAAATTAGCATAATTGAAAACTATATCAACAAGGTAACCAATTAGATTAGTCATTAACAACTAGATTAACTATAAAATAACTTAATTAACTATTATGGCTTTCAAACCCTAGTTCAATTTTCAAACAAAATCTAAGGAATCTAGATTAACTACACTAAATTATCACTAAACCATATAATATAAGCACTTAAACAAAGGATTTAACAAGATAGGAATTATACCTCTTGATCAATGGATCAAGCAAGAAAGTTTGCTCCAAAAATGCCTCCTTTCCACATGATTTCAACTATATTAGGCTTGAGAAGAGGTAGCACAAGGATTTTGTGTTGAAAAAGAGAAGGATTTGTGGATATTTATTGAATTTTTGTTGCAAATTTTGAAGAAAATGAGAGAGAAAGAGAAGGAAAATGATGGAGGTGGAAATGGTGCAGGTTTCGGCCAGAGGAGGGGAATGGGGGAGGGTATGGGCAAGTGGGGAAAGTCATGGTCAAGTTTCTAAAGTCAAATGTATCATACATTAACCATTTTATTTAAATTAATACCATAAACTATCAATTTAACTCAAGAAAGAACCCAAGAAGAGAGAGACCAGAATTTCTGGACTTGGCCAAGACTTGGGCTGTTCTTGGGCTGAGGGAAAAGATAGAGGGGTGTTACAAAAGAAATTTTATGCAAAAAGGCCCCCTACAACTCAAAAATTGCAAGTTTTAGCCCAAAATTCAATAATTTCGTTTCAATTCATAAAAATTGGTTAAAAATCAAAATAAATTACTAAAAATTCATGTTATCACTAGATTATAATTATCATAATTTTAGAGATTAAAATTAGCCCGGAAAAATTTGTATTTATCGCTTATTTAATGTATTTTCTTACCGGCTTAAAATAATATTAAAAAAATGAAAAATAGGGAAAATTTTTTAAATGACCAAAATTTCATAAATAACTCATTAGCTACTAAAAACAAGCAATTACCTATCCATTTTAGGTATAATTAGCCCTAAACTGCAAAATATCAAGAAAGACGGTTTTCGGAAAAATACTGAATTTTCACCGAATTTCAAGAAAACACCAAAACGACTTTTCAAGACGCTACAATCTTCCCCCCTTAAAGAAATTCGGTCCCCGAATTTAAAAATATAGCTACGCATACCTTCAAAGAGATGGGGATATTTCTTCCTCATCTCGCCCTCGGTCTCACCTCCTCGCTGCTCGGGCTACGCCAAAGGACCTTGACGGTTGGTATAATCTTCGACCTCAACTTCTTCACCTGCCGATCCAGGATGGCCACCGGCTGCTCTGCAAAAGAAAGGTCGCGCTCTAGCTGGACTGTCGGGTGTTGAATCGCATGCGAAGGGTCGTGAAGGTACTTGCGGAGCATCGAAACATAAAAAACGGGGTGAACATCGGGAAAGCTGGGAGGAAGAGCCAAACGATAAGCAACAGCGCCAACACGCTCGAGGATCTCGAAGGGACCTACGAATCTTGGGCTAAGCTTCCCCTTTCGCCCAAAACGCATCACGCCCTTCATCGGTGAGACCTTCAGAAAAACATGGTCGCCAACTGCGAACTCTAAACTGCGACGGCGCCTGTCTGCATAGGATTTCTGCCTGCTCTGAGCCGCTCTCATCCGGTCTCGGATCAACTGTATCTTCGCTGTCGTCTCCTCAACAAGCTGCGGCCCCAAAATACTGCTCTCGCTGAGCTCTGTCCAACAAACGGGCGATCTGCATCTCCTCCCATACAATGCCTCGAAAGGTGCCATCTGAATAGTATCCTGGAAGCTGTTGTTGTAGGAGAACTCCACTAGAGGTAAATGACGATCCCAGCTACCACCAAAGTCTAAAACGCACGCTCTGAGCATGTCCTCGAGAGTCTGAATGGTCCGCTCTGACTGTCCGTCTGTCTGCGGATGAAACGCTGTGCTGAAGCTCAAATGAGTGCCCAAAGCCTCCTGAAGTCTCTGCCAAAGTCGGCTGGTGAACTGAGTGCCTCGATCTGACACGATACAAGTCGGTACGCCATGTAGTCGCACGATCTCGTCAATATAGAGCTGAGCATACTGAGCGAAGCTGAAAGTCGTCTTCACTGGAAGGAAGTGAGCCGCTTTCGTCAATCTATCCACGATCACCCAGATGGAGTCGTACCCTCGACTGGTCCTGGGTAGACCCACAACGAAATCCATCGAAATCTGCTCCCATTTCCACTCTGGAATGTGTAACGGCTGTAGCTCTCCTGCGGGCCTCTGGTGCTCGGCCTTGACTTGCTGACAAGTCAGGCATCTCGAAACGAACTCCGCAATGTCCCTCTTCATCCCGTCCCACCAGTAGGTCTCTCTCATATCATGGTACATCTTGGTGGAACCGGGGTGGACACTATACACTGATCGGTGTGCCTCCTCAAGAATGTCGCGCCGCAATCCATCAGCATCTGGTACGCACAGTCTAGATCCATATCGTAAAATCCCCTGATCGTCAACCACGAACTCGGAAAATCTGCCCTGTCCCATCTGTGCCATGATCTCTGAGCAACGGTCGTCACTGCGCTGTGCCTCATATATACGGTCAAGCAACTGTGGGCGTGCACGAACATGCGCGAGCTGTCCCCCTGTCTGAGTGAACTCGAACTCAACTCGGCTGTCGCATAACATCTGCCAATCTGCTGACGACTGCCTCTGCACTGCGCGCAAAAAGGATAGACTACCCCCGGGCCTCCTACTCAACGCATCTGCCACCACATTCGCCTTGCCGGGGTGATATAAGATCTCGCAGTCGTAGTCTTTCACCAACTCCATCCAACGACGCTGTCTGAGGTTCAGGTCTCGCTGCTGAAATATGTACTTTAAGCTCTTGTGATCGGTGAATATCTGACATGACTCGCTGTAAAGGTAATGTCGCCAAATCTTCAGTGCAAAGACCACTGCAGCCATCTCCAAATCATGAGTGGGGTAGTTCTGTTCATGCTTCTTCAACTGCCGAGAAGCATACGCGATCACCCGGCCATGTTGCATCAAAACGCATCCTAATCCCACTCGCGAAGCATCACAGTAGACAACAAACCCGCCTGATCCCGAAGGCAAAGATAATACCGGCGCCGTAGTCAAACAAGTCCGTAGCTGCTGAAAACTGCGCTCGCACTCCTCTGTCCAAACGAAAGGAACTCCCTTCCGGGTCAAACCGGTCAACGGTGCAGCTATACGGGAGAAGTCCTGAACAAAACGCCTGTAGTAGCCCGCCAAGCCTAGAAAACTACGGATCTCAGTAACCGATGTAGGTCGGGGCCACTGCTGAACAGCCTCAATCTTCTTCGGGTCCACACAAATGCCGTCTCTCGTAACCACGTGACCCAAGAATCCGACGCTGTCCAGCCAGAATGCACACTTGGAGAACTTCGCGAACAGCTGGTGCTCCCTCAGAGTCTGTAACGTAATCCGCAAGTGCTGCTCGTGCTCCTCTCTGCTCCGGGAGTACACCAAGATATCGTCGATAAACACGATGATGAACAAGTCAAGATACGGCCTGAATGTACGGTTCATCAAATCCATAAATGCTGCTGGGGCGTTGGTGAGTCCGAACGACATCACCAAAAACTCGTAGTGGCCATAGCGTGTACGGAAAGCTGTCCTCGGTATATCCTCCTGTCGGACTCGCAGCTGATGGTATCCTGATCGCAAGTCGATCCTCGAAAAATACCCCGCACCCTGAAGCTGGTCGAACAAATCATCAATGCGCGGCAACGGATATCTGTTCCGAATGGTAACTTTGTTCAGCTGGCGGTAGTCGATACACAAGCGCAAACTTCCATCCTTCTTCTTGACAAACAGGACCGGAGCACCCACGGAGAAACACTCGGTCGAATAAGCCCCTTATCCAACAAATCCTGCAACTGATCCTTCAGCTCTCGAAGCTCTGCCGGGGCCATCCGATAAGGCGGTATAGAAATAGGCCCCGAACCGGGAATCAAATCAATGCAGAACTCAACATCGCGCTCAGGCGGTAGCCCAGGTAGCTCATCAGGGAAAACATCAGGAAACTCACAAACTACCAGGACCCGGTCCAACGGAACCTCTGCAGCTCGAGTATCACAAATATACGCTAAGAATCCCTGACATCCCTTCCGCAAGAGCTGACCAGCGCGAAGAGACGAAATTAAACTGGGAAGGGTGACACTGCGGTCTCCCTGAATAACAAGGACTGGCTCTCCCGGAAAGCTAAATCTGACTGCCTTCTCACGGCAGTCCACCGAAGCATAACAAGTGGCTAGCCAATCCATGCCCAGAAGCACATCAAAGTCCAACATATCGAGGAGTATCAAATCAACTGATGAATCCCTCTCCCCGATACGAACGGAACACAAATGAAATACAAACCGAGCGACAAACGACTCGCCTACCGGAGTAACAACAACAAGCGGCTGGTCTAACGACGACGACTCACGGCCCAACATCGGTGCAAAGTGTGTAGAGACGTACGAATGTGTGGAACCTGGGTCGAATAATACCCGTGCGTCGAAAGAACAAACTGGCAAGGTACCTGTCACAACGGCATTGGATGCCTGCGCATCCTGCGGTGTCAAAGCAAATACTCGGGCCTGTCCTCCACCGATAGCGGGCTGACCTCGACCTCGGCCTCTGCCTCCTCGTCCTCTCTGAACAGGACCGCCACGTCCACGACCTCTGGGTGCACCTAACTGGCGTGGAGCATCGCCTGGGGTGGGAAGTAGGGCTCTCTGAGGAGGGGGTGGTGATGGTGGTAGGGTCACATGCGGAACTGTCGGTGCTGCCTGTCGTCTCGCCGGACAATCTCTGACAAGATGGTGCAAACTCCCGCACCCAAAACATCCTGGCGACGGCTGCTGCCCCTGGGGATAAGAACCATATAACTGTCCCCGCCCAAATCCTCTGCCAGGCCTATCTCTCGGAAAGAATCTGGCGCGCTGCCTCTGAGACGGTACATCGGTGCGCATCCTCTTCGGCCCAGAAATGGCCGAAGTCCGTGATATGCGTGCCTCCATCCGCAATGCCGTATCCATAGCCGCTGAATAAGTGTCGTAGTGCTGGGCGCCAATGGCAAGATATAGCTGGGCATCAAGTCCCTGTACGAACCTCTTCACCATCTTCTCCTCGGTATCCACCAAATACTGAGCATATCGGGACAACTGAGTAAACTGGATGTCATACTCAGACACCGTCATCCCAGGTGTCTTGACTAAGGCCTCGAAACTGCGAGCTCTGGCGTCACGAACGCTCTCTGGAAGGAAACGGGCTAGAAAGACCGCTGTAAACTCGACCCAAGTCATAGGCGGTAGATCTGCAGCTCGACCTCTCAAGACTGACTCCCACCATGTCTGCGCGAGACCCTCTAGCCGGAAGCTGGCAAGCTCTACCCATCGATCATCCGAACATCTCAGCGAACGGCAGATCCTGGCTAAACTATCAAGGAACGTCTGTGGGTCCTCCGCTGTCTCGGTGCCGGTGAATACTGGAGGTCTCAGCCTTATGAAATCCTGTAGTGAAACCGGAATGGCCACGGTGGTAGTAGTAGGAGCAGGTATCATGGTCGTCTGTGATGTAGTAGGTACGTCATCCGGCCTCGGTGTACGACTGGCTGCAACTAGGGATCCTACCATCTGACGCAGCTCCTGCATGCCTCCCATCATCTGTCGCAACTCCTCCATACCAGTCTCGAGCCTATCCATACGGCCTGGGGAAGGTGGATCGGTCTGTCCCAGCGGCGTAGGCATACCACCCTGCTCAGTCCTAGTCTCGGACGAGCCAGCTCGAATCTCATCTCTGGCGGCAGCCCTCTGTGCCCTCGTAGCCTTCGGCGGCATAGTGGCTGTCACAGGAAAACGGATAGTAAGGACAGTGCAATAAGATCATAGGATACACAGAATTGAAGAAGGAAATTTCCAAGCAAGTATCCTAAAGTCACTTAGACGGAGTACCGTATCGTAAGTATGCCGCGGACATACGCACGCTACGTTACCCTGCTTAAGTCACTTACTCCATCTACCAAGGGTCATCCTACACTCACAAAGGTAAAACCTATCGCTCTGATACCAACTTTGTCACGACCCGCAGGGTACGGAACGTGACTGGCACTTAAGTTTACGAAACGTCTAAAGGCGTCCGTAAAATAAGTAAGCCAAAGCCCAGAAAACAAAACCAATGAAGCAAAAAAGTGAAGAAAACCCAATCAATTGAAAGCGAGTTATCAAACAAGTCATGTAAAACACTTTTTAAAAACAAAACAAATTTTTCCCGAAAATTTCGGCAGAGTCTCCTTTGTAAATACTGACCCCCAAAAATGGGTACAACAAAATATATACATGAATCCACAAAATAGGGCATCCCCAAGCGGGAGCTAGCTCTTCGCCATACGGCGGTCACAATTCCCACGCAATGTAAATGACAACAAGCATAATAAAGCATAATAAGGCATAAGGAAGCATGAAAAAGTAGCATGTCGGCTCAAGTGAGCTCGACCCCAAATACAGTATAAAATCCACAAACCTCACAGTCTCATCTCTAGGTCAATATACAATAATCTGGTAGAACAGTAGATGGAGTACACTAGATACAAAGAATATACAAGTGGTACAAAATAATAACATAACCCACCTATGAGCAAATCTCGAGCTCAGGCAAAAGAGGCAAAAGACAAGTGCGCCCGCCGCTACTGAACTGACGGAGCGGACCTGCAAAAGACTGTGGCACAACGGGGGTGAGTTGCCAACTCGTGAGTAATAAATAACATCTACAAAGGCTATCGTATGCATGCACACAAGCATCCTAGCATCTATAATACGGGTATGACTGGATGCACTAGCAGGTGTGTATATAACATCAGTGTACTAATATGTATGCAACATGAATATCTGAGGTCTCAATAGGTATATATAGAAAATATTTTATCTCTTTTTGTTTTTGAAACTCTTTTAGAATGCCAGCATAATGTCAATGAATCGACGAAAATCGGTGTCCAGCAACGACTCCCAAAAGCTGTCTCAAATCTCATAAATCCATGTCATAGTGTCTCTGGCCTCAGCCATCCGGCTGACCCATCTCAATATCAATATCTCATCCTCTCGCGGCCCCGGTCGGTATCCTCTGGATATCCGCCGTGCCCAATGAAGTCACCGGTAGGTAATCCGTCCCCTGCCAGGCTCAACGTCATCACCACATTCCTCTTGCCCCGGGGTACCTTACCGGGCCCACCATGTACCCGTGCCGGTTCCTCCACTCCTCGACACGGATTTCCAAATCCACAGCAAACTCATGGTGGACGACACTTACATCACTAGAAAACCGCAATTTACATGTTTTAAAAATATCATAAGTTTGGAAATTTTGCGGCTTTCCCCCGAAATCCAGCAATATCATAAAATCTCAAGAAATCCTCATAAGTGCATATATCAATGATAATGAATGCGTATGATATCAATAATCAAGTTGCGATGTGTGATTAATGTATTAAGCATGAACAATGAATATGATGAAGTACATGCACATGAATAGCAATCCTACGGTTTCATTTTAAGGAAATAGCACAATTTAAGTATCAATTAGTAAAAGGTTTAAATTAAAGGTTATCTAGTGTGGTGGTATGGCAATTACCAGGGTGTGTGTGTAAACATGAATAGTGCTCGTGCTGCATATAATAACCTGGTAATGGTGCATGTGTCCTACAATTGAGTTTGCGTATATGGATATAACATATTGATCTAATTGCAGCAATTATCATGCCAATATTATTATTCTAATGTCACAAGTGATTATCCAATTTACTATTTTCCAGTTTACTAAATCTATCGGGCGACTTGCGCCATCCAGACGATCGTCCCCCGTAGATGTTAAATCTACTCACTGGGATCCCTGGCTAGCTGTGTCCAATCACCGCCTTTCCCTTTCGCGCCGCGTCTGACGTCTCCGCGACCGAACCTGGAATTTACATCAATACCAAATATAAGGTTACATATCAAGAACGACGCAAAACCCCAACGAAACTACTAAAGTTCGCTAGCTAGGTACAACGTGCACAAAGTGCGCGGAACACACGCGAAAATCGCAAAAACTGCCGAAAAACGCCGATTTGGTCGCCCGGCAAAACTAAAACCCGACTACCCAAAAATCCGCACTCACGTATCCTAAAAGTCGTGGGACAAGCCATTACAATCATCAAGATATCAAAAATAATTCATCACATAACTTTGATAAAAATCTAGTAAGCAGAAATTGCAATTTGATGCAAACATCGACAATATAGCGACAAAGTCAACACCACCCAACACCAACATTCCAAACTAACCAAAAAGTTAGCCAATACACAAATTCTAAACCATTAACTAAGCTTAAAAAACCTAATTTCCATAAACAAAACCTTCTCTTGATTTTTGTACTTAGCAAACATAACCCAAACTATATATGAAATCCTTACTTTAACACTATATTTTAGCCTAATAAGCAAATTAACCACTTAGATTAAGGTTAGCAAAACACTAGATAGCAAATTAGGTTTAATCAACACAAATTAGGTTTAATCAACTCACTAATCATGTTTTCAAATACCATTTCCATACAAAAACCTTTTCTTGAAAATCCTAAAAAGCAAATTTCACACTTCTAATTTAATTAAATTAGCATAATTGAAAACTATATCAACAAGGTAACCAATTAGATTAGTCATTAACAACTAGATTAACTATAAAATAACTTAATTAACTATTATGGCTTTCAAACCCTAGTTCAATTTTCAAACAAAATCTAAGGAATCTAGATTAACTACACTAAATTATCACTAAACCATATAATATAAGCACTTAAACAAAGGATTTAACAAGATAGGAATTATACCTCTTGATCAATGGATCAAGCAAGAAAGTTTGCTCCAAAAATGCCTCCTTTCCACATGATTTCAACTATATTAGGCTTGAGAAGAGGTAGCACAAGGATTTTGTGTTGAAAAAGAGAAGGATTTGTGGATATTTATTGAATTTTTGTTGCAAATTTTGAAGAAAATGAGAGAGAAAGAGAAGGAAAATGATGGAGGTGGAAATGGTGCAGGTTTCGGCCAGAGGAGGGGAATGGGGGAGGGTATGGGCAAGTGGGGAAAGTCATGGTCAAGTTTCTAAAGTCAAATGTATCATACATTAACCATTTTATTTAAATTAATACCATAAACTATCAATTTAACTCAAGAAAGAACCCAAGAAGAGAGAGACCAGAATTTCTGGACTTGGCCAAGACTTGGGCTGTTCTTGGGCTGAGGGAAAAGATAGAGGGGTGTTACAAAAGAAATTTTATGCAAAAAGGCCCCCTACAACTCAAAAATTGCAAGTTTTAGCCCAAAATTCAATAATTTCGTTTCAATTCATAAAAATTGGTTAAAAATCAAAATAAATTACTAAAAATTCATGTTATCACTAGATTATAATTATCATAATTTTAGAGATTAAAATTAGCCCGGAAAAATTTGTATTTATCGCTTATTTAATGTATTTTCTTACCGGCTTAAAATAATATTAAAAAAATGAAAAATAGGGAAAAATTTTTAAATGACCAAAATTTCATAAATAACTCATTAGCTACTAAAAACAAGCAATTACCTATCCATTTTAGGTATAATTAGCCCTAAACTGCAAAATATCAAGAAAGACGGTTTTCGGAAAAATACTGAATTTTCACCGAATTTCAAGAAAACACCAAAACGACTTTTCAAGACGCTACACTGAGAGATTTGTATGTATGTGGTTTCTTTTGGGTCGAGCTCACTTGAGCCGACGTTGGGTTTTCGGATATTTTGCATTTCTTTTATGCTCTTTTTCTTGATATTACTTATACATTGCGTGTGGTTGTGATCCGCCTTGGGCGAAGAGCTAGCTCCCGCTTGGGGATACCATTTTATGATTACAGGTTATATATATCTTGTTGTACCCATTTTGGGGGATAGAAAATACAAGGGAGACTCTGCCGAAATTTTCGGGAATTTTTTTGATGTTTTTAAAAAGGGTTTCAGTGCAACTTAATTGATTTACAAATCATTTTCATGTAAGGTTTTCCTTTACTCTCTTTTGATTTTGGTTTAGATTCTTCTGGGCTTTGGCTGACTTAGGTTACAGTACGCCTTTAGACGTCTCGTAATCTATGTGCCAGTCACGTTCCATACCTTCGGGTCGTGACAAAGTTGGTATCAGAGCGTAGGTTTTACCTTTCTGACTGTAGGACGACCTTGGTAGATGGAGTAGGTGACTTAAGCAGAGTGGCGTACCGTGGGTATGATCCGCGGCATACTTACGATACGGTACTCCTCCTTAGTGACCTTAGGACATAATTGCTTGTATTTCCTTTCTTGATTCCTTGCATTCCTTGATTCAATTGCAATGTTCTTATCAGTCCCGTTTCTTATTCCAGCTTCGATGCCGCCAAAGACTACGAGAGCTCAGCGGGCTACCGCTAGGGATGAGATTCGAGCGGGCTCGTCTGAGGCGAGGATCGAGCTGGAGGATACGCCTACCCCTCAGGGTCATACTGATCCGCCCTATCCAGACCTTATCGCCAGATTAGAGGCCGGCATGCAAGAGTTGCGACAGATGATGGGATCTTTAGTTGAGTCCAGTCGGGCACAGAGATCCGAGGACGTTCCTTCCACCACACAGACCACGATTGTACCTGCTGCACAGATGGTCGCTCTTGCTACTACGGAGACTATCCCTGTTTCACTACAGGAGTTCATGAGATTGAGACCTTCAGCTTTTACCGGCACGGATGCGACAAAGGACCCACAGCCATTTCTCGATAGGATGGCTCGGATTTGCCGTTCGTTGAGGTGTTCTGATGATAGATTGGTGGAGTTTGCGAGTTTTCGTCTGTAGGGTCTTGCCCATACATTGTACGATTCAGTAGAGAGAGGCCGAGCTGCAGGTCTGCCTTCTATGACCTGGGATGAGTTTACATCTGCATTTCTTGCCCGTTTTCTTCCGGAGAGTGTCCGAGATGCTCGAGCCCGTAGTTTCGAGTCTCTGCAAAAGACTCCTGGGATGACAGTGTCGGAGTATGATATACAGTTTACCCAGTTGTCTCGATATGCTCCGTACCTAGTAGACACAGAAGAGAAGAGAATAAAGAGGTTCGTGCGAGGGCTTGATACACAGCTATTCCTTGCCATCGGCACCCAGCACTTTGATACATACGCAGCCGCGATGGATGCAGCCTTACTTTTGGAGGAGCTTATTTCTGAGACTCCGGTCGTTTCTGGGCCGAAGAGGATCCGTACTGATACCCCAGCTCAGGGGCAGATGGGTAGACACCGCGATAGATTATTTCCGGAAGATGGTGGAGGCAGAGGATTGAGACGAGGTCAGTTATTTGGTTCATATCCACAGACCCAGCATTCGTCGCCAGGATGTTTTCGGTGTGGGAGTCAGTACCACCGTGTCAGAGACTGTACCATGGGACGTCAGGGCGCGGCGACAGTCCCGCATGTGACCTTACCACCCTCACCACCTCCTCAGAGAGCTCTACTTCCTACTCCTGATGATGCTCCATGCCAGCCAGATGCTTCTAGAGGTCGTGGGCGTGGCGGTCCGGTTCAGAGAGGACGAGGCGACAGAGGCAGAGGCAGAGGCCGAGGTAGAGGCAGAAGACAGCCAGCTATCAGTGCTGGACAGGCCCGAGTGTTCGCGTTGACTCCTCAGGATGCACAGGCATCCAATGCCGTCGTGACAGGTACTCTGCCACTATGTTCTTTTGATGCACGGGTATTATTTGATCCAGGCTCCACACATTCCTATGTATCAACGTACTTTGCACCGAGGTTGGGCCGAGAGGCTTCTCCGTTAGATCATCCGCTTGTCGTTATTACACCAGTAGGCGAGTCGTTTGTTGCCCGTTTCGTGTACCAATCGTGTTCCGTTCGTATCGGGGAGAGAGATTCTTCAGTTGATTTGATTCTCCTCGATATGTTAGACTTTGACGTTCTTCTTGGTATGGACTGGATAGCCACCTGTTATGCATCCGTGGACTGCCATGAGAAAGCAGTCAGATTCAGTTTTCCTGGTGAGCCGGTTCTTATTATTCAGGGAGATCGTAGCGCTACCCTTCCCAGCTTGATTTCTTTTCTTCGCGCTGGTCAGCTCTTAAGGAAAGGGTGTCAGGGATTCTTAGCTTATGTTTGTGATACTAGCTCTACAGAGGTTCCGTTGGACCAGGTCCCTGTTGTGAGAGAGTTTCCTGATGTATTCCCTGACGAGCTGCCTGGTCTGCCGCCAGAGCGCGAGATTGAGTTCTGCATCGATCTGATCCCCGGCACGGGGCCTATCTCTATACCGCCTTATCAGATGGCCCCGGCGGAGCTGAGAGACCTAAAGGATCAGTTACAGGACTTGCTGGAAAAAGGGCTTATCCGACCGAGTGTGTCACCTTGGGGTTCTCCCGTCTTGTTTGTTAAGAAGAAGGACGGAAGTATGCGCTTATGCATTGATTATCGTCAGCTGAACCGGGTTACTGTGCGGAACAGGTATCCCCTACCCCGCATTAATGACTTATTCGATCAGCTCCAGGGTGCAGGGTTTTTCTTGAAGGTTGATTTATGGTCAGGTTATCACCAGTTGCGGGTTCGGAAGGAGGATATTCCGAAGACCGCTTTCCGTACTCGTTATGGTCATTATGAGTTCTTGGTGATGTCGTTCGGGCTCACCAATGCCCCGGCAGCATTTATGGATTTGATGAACCGTGTATTCAGGCCGTATCTCGATCAGTTCATCATTGTGTTCATTGACGACATCTTGGTTTATTCTCGGAGCCGGGAGGAGCATGAGCAGCACTTACGTATCACATTGCAGACTTTGAGGGAGCATCAGCTGTTCGCCAAATTTTCCAAGTGCGCATTCTGGTTAGACAGCGTCGACTTTTTGGGTCATGTGGTGACGAGAGATGGTATTTGTGTGGACCCGAAGAAGATCGAGGCAGTTCAGCGTTGGCCTAGACCGGTATAAGTTACAGAGGTTCGCCGCTTTCTAGGTCTAGCCGGCTATTATCGACGTTTTGTCCAGGGTTTCTCCCGCATTGCTGCACCATTGACCGGATTGACCCGGAAGGGGGTTCCTTTTGATTGGACCCAGGCATGTGAGGATAGTTTCCAGCAATTGAAGACTCGTCTGACTACTGCACCAGTGTTAGCATTGCCTTCAGGATCAGGCGGGTTCGTGGTATATTGTGATGCTTCTCGAGTGGGGCTGGGCTGTGTATTGATGCAGCACGACAGAGTTATCGCGTACGCTTCTCGGCCGCTAAGGAAACACGAGCAGTACTACCCCACCCATGATTTAGAGATGGCTGCAGTGGTATTTGCACTTAAGATCTGGAGACATTACCTATACGGTGAGTCATGCCAGATATTCACTGACCACAAGAGTTTGAAGTATATCATCCAGCAGCAAGATCTGAACCTGAGACAGCGCCGTTGGATGGAGTTGGTGAAGGATTATGACTGCGAGATTTTATACCATCCGGGCAAGGCGAATGTGGTGGCAGATGCTTTGAGTAGGAGGACCGGAGGTAGCTTATCTTGTTTGAGCGCAGTACAGATGCAGTCGACGGCGGATTGGCAGGTTTTATGTGATAGCAGAGTACAGTTCGAGTTTACTCCTACAGGGGGACAGCTGGCCCATTTCAGAGCTCGCCCACAGTTACTTGACCGTATCCGCGAGGCACAGTCTGGTGATGCCCGTATCTTAGAGATTATTGAGCAGATTCGGCAGGGCAGAGTTTCCGAGTTCGTGATTGATGATCAGGGGATACTTCGATTTGGGACTCGACTGTGCGTGCCAGATTCAGAGGGACTGAGGCGTGATATTCTCGAGGAGGCACATAGATCAGTATACAGTGTGCATCCAGGTTCCACCAAGATGTACCGTGATTTGAGAGAGGTTTACTGGTGGGACGGGATGAAGAAGGATATTACAGACTTTGTGTCGAGATGCCTGACTTGTCAGCAAGTCAAGGCCGAGCACCAGAGGCCAGCCGGCGAGTTATAGCCTTTGCCCATCCCTGAGTGGAAGTGGGAGCAGGTCTCCATGGACTTCATTGTGGGTCTACCCAGGACCAGTCGAGGGTATGACTCTATTTGGGTGATTGTGGATCGAGTGACGAAAGCTGCTCACTTTCTGCCAGTGAAGACCACTTTTGGATTTTCTCAGTACGCCCAGGTTTATATTGATGAGATAGTGCGATTGCATGGTGTTCCGACTTGCATCATGTCCGACCGGGGCACCCAGTTTACCAGCCGATTGTGGCAGAAACTTCAGGAAGCTTTGGGCACCCGATTGAGTTTTAGCACAGCCTTTCATCCATAGACTGACGATCAGTCGGAGCGTACTATTCAGACTCTTGAGGACATGCTCAGAGCTTGTGTTTTAGATTTCGTTGGTAGCTGTGATCGTCATTTGCCTTTGATCGAGTTTTCCTACAATAATAGCTTCCAGGAGACGATTCAGATGGCACCTTTCGAGGCTCTATATGGGAGGAGATGTCGATCACCTGTGTGTTGGACAGACCTCAGGGAGAGCAGTGTTTTGGGCCCGCAGATTGTACAGGAGACGACCGAGATGATACAGCTAATTCGGGACAGGATGAGAGCGGCTCAGAGCAGGCAAAAATCATATGCTGACAGGCGCCGTCGCCGACTCGAGTTCGCTGTTGGCGATCATGTTTTTCTGAAGATCTCTCCGATGAAAGGTGTGATGAGATTTGGGCGGAAAGGGAAACTGTGTCCTAGATATGTTGGTCCTTTCAAGATCCTAGAGCGTGTTGGTCCAGTCGCTTATCGGTTAGCTCTTCCGCCCGGCTTCCACGATGTTCACCCCGTATTCCATGTCTTGATGCTCCGCAAGTACCTTCATGATCCTTCCCATGCGATTCAGCACCAGACGATCCAGCTAGAGCGTGATCTTTCATTCACCGAGCAGCCGGTGGTCATTCTGGATCGGCAGGTGAATAAGTTGTGGTCGAAGGTTATACCATCCGTCAAGGTTCTTTGGCGTGGCCTGAACAGCGAGGAGGTCACCTGGGAGACCGAGGTCGAGATGAGGAAGAGATATCCCCATCTTTTTGAAGGTATGCGTAGTTAAATTATGAATTCGGGGACCGAATTTCTTTAAGGGGGGAAGATTGTAACCCTTCGAAAATCGTTTAGGCGGTTTTTCGGTAAACCGGCTAATTTTTCAGCTTTTTCCGTAAAAAGTCAAAATAGGTATTTTTTTTAATGTAGACCTAATTATACAAAATTTAGATAAGATATTACTATAATTTGGTCACTAAAATGTTACTTAAAATTTTCTAGTTAAATAAATTTTTTTCGTAATTAATTATTTTTAATATTATTTTAAGTTTTTAAAAATACATTAAATTAGTGATAAATACAAATTTAATTAGGTAAATTTCATAATTAGGAATCTTTATAAGCTAAAATATGGTGTTAATAAAATTGTATCATGCTTTGCAAGATTTTAGTTTTATGGTTTGAAATTTATGAAAAAATGAGTTAAAAAGGGTTTTTTTTGAAAAAGGTTGATGTGAAATGCATTAAATGAGACTTGAGGGGTTTTATTGACCTATAAACATGTACACAAAACCCCCCCATCACTTTCCCTAGCTGCTGGCCGAGCTAAACCTGCCGTCCTCCCCCATTTTTCTCATTCTTTCTTGCTTCATTTTCATGTCAAAATTCATTAAAAAATTCACAAATTCCATCTCAAATTCAAAGAAAAACCCTAATCCACTCTCTCCTCAAGCCAATTTAGCTTAAAACATGAAGAAAGGAGGCATCTTTGGTGGCTTGAGTAAACTAGGGTTCAACTTGTGAGGTGAAAATTCTAAACTAGTTGTTAAATTGTAGTTCAAATGTGCTAAAATTGAATTTTGAAGTGTTAATTTAGTAGTAATTGTTTGTTTAGGAAATTCAAGAAAGGGATTTGATTTTGAATTAGGGTTTGTAGCATGGTTGATGGAGTTAAGTTAGGGTTTGGTTATCTAATTAGTTAGAGTGGTTAATTGTGCATTGTTACGCTCGCTAAATCGATAAATTGCGATATTTGCATCGAATCGGTATGCTTTTGCTTACTAGATTTTTATTAAAATTAGGATGTGATCCAATTGCATTATATTAGCGATATAATTAGCTTCATATACGACTATTAGTGTGCGCAAATGCGAGGTTTTGTCTAGTCGGGTTTTAGTTTTGTCGATTTCCCCGAAACGGCGATTTTGGTTAAGGTTTTAGCGATTTTCGTGTGTTCTCCACGCACCGAGTGCACGTTATGTTTAATTCAAGAGCGTCGATCTTTTTATATTGACTTGGTATCGTTTTAGGGGTATGTAATCTTATATTGTGTGTTATGCAATGCTAGGATCGGTCGGGGAAACATCGGACACGGCGCGTAAAGGCAAGGCGGTGGTCGGATCGGATTAGCGAGGCATTCAGGTGAGTAGATGTATTCATCTATGGGGGAATCGTCTGGATGGCGCGAGGCGCACCCTAGTTAGGGTTACCTTATTTCTTGCAAGACTTGTATTGTAAGTTAGCTTACCCCTTTATTTACATTGCATACCCTTATAGCTAACCGTATACTAGATGGCATGGATATTTATACACACATATGCGATATCACTTCGTAGGACACGAACACCATTACCATTGGCATCTGTTGCACGCACACTATTCATGTGACACACACTCCTTTGGTAATTGCCATGCCACATGCACCATAGAACCTGTTTCGTTTAGTATCACCACTTGCATCATAGATGATATATGAAATTGCATAGCATGTATATACCTCGCATCATCATCATACTTACATAGATTTCTAGCCACAATTCACATCACATACCTTGATATCATAGACATTTATCATATATAACATGTTGGACACTATTATTTTCTTGAGGATTTCAGTATTGCTGCGATTTCTGGATTTTTGGGGAAAACCGCAAGAATTTAACAAAAGCTTATATTTATCATTTTTAAAACAAAGTTGCGGTTTTCTCGTGATGTATGTGTCGTCCACCATGAGTTTTCATGTTTTCTGTTGGATTTCGAGACCCGATTCGAGGAGTGGATGAACCGTCTCGGGTACATGGTGGGCCCGGTATGGTACCCCGGGGCAAGAAGATCGAGTTGCAGACGATGAGCCTGGCAGGGGAAGACTACCTACTGGTGATGTCTGGCACGGCGGATATCCAGACGATACCGACCGTTGTCGTGAGATTTGATGACATGGGCCGATCCGGACTGACGGAGCCCGATATTTTGAGACATTGATACAGTGAGACTTTGAGACAGAGGTGATTTCATATTTGGTGTCGATGCTTTACACGGTTTTCAGATGATTTTCTTGATGGTATTTAGCTATTATTCAGATATTCCTTTTTTCTAAAGTTAAGAATGCAGAACTCTTAACATTTAAAACACTTAAAGATTTAGTAATGACATTGCATACATGTGCATGCATAGTAGAGGTATTATATCACATCTAAACATACATGTTGTGACGCATTTGCGTGCATTCTTATGATTGCCTTATTAGATGTTATATTCTACTCACGAGCTGGCAACTCACCCCCGTTGTGCCACAGTGTCTTGCAGGTCAGACTCATCAGTCTTGTAGCGGCGGCTATCTTATCATCAGCTCCTTTTGCTCTGACTCGCGACATCGCCCGTAGGTGGGTTGCGAGCACACTTTGTTTCTTTTTGCTTTATCATTGTATCTAGTATTCTCCATCTACCACTTTCTATTTGTATATGTCACCTAGTGACGAGACTGAGAGATTTGTATGTATGCGGTTTCTTTTGGGTCGAGTTCACTTGAGCCGACGTTGTGTTTTCTGATATTTTGCATTTCTTTTATGCTCTTTTTCTTGATATTACGTATACATTGCGTGTGGTTGTGATCCGCCTTGGGTGAAGAGATAGCTCCCTCTTGGGGATGACATTTTATGATTACAGGTTATATATATCTTGTTGTACCCATTTTGGGGGATAGAAAATACAAGGGAGACTCTGCCGAAATTTTCAGGAATTTTTTTGATGTTTTTAAAAAGGGTTTCAATGCAACTTAATTGATTTACAAATCGTTTTCATGTAAGGTTTTCCTTCACTCCCTTTTGATTTTGGTTTAGATTCTTCTGGGCTTTGGCTGACTTAGGTTACAGTACGCCTTTAGACGTCTCGTAATCTAAGTGCCAGTCACGTTCCGTACCTTCGGGTCGTGACACGGGGACTTCGGACGCTGTGAATAAAGGGAAGCAGGTGGTCGAATTTTAGTAGCTCGAGATCATCGGTGAGTAGATTTAACATCTACGGGGAAATCGCCTGTATGGCTTTATGCATCAGGGCTGGATTATGATATGATAGCTGCATGTTATTCGCATATGAGTTGATTGCATATGAACGTCATTGCATAGTATTACCTGTTGTACCTTGACTTATACCTTTTGGACACAACACCTTACTGACGGTTCATATTGCACGAGCACTAATTTGTATGCTACACCCGCACCGTCGGTAATTGACAAGACACGCACACCCCACTTACATACGTGATATTGTATTGTATAGGGATAACTGAGGTAATGACTCTTATTCCATTGTGCATATGAGATACAGCTGACACTCTTACATACGTGATATCGTATTTGGATAGGGATAATGGAGGTAGTGACTCTTATTTCATTTCACGTATACCTTGTTATAGCCACATGTACATCATGCATACATACTGACATGTACACCCACATACCTGTTATAACTACATGTACATCATGCATACCTAGTGACATGTACACCCACCTATTTTGCTATAGCTGCATATACCCCTAAGTGGTATTGTATTGACATGTGATACTGACATGTACACCCACATTCCTGTGTTCTGGCTTTCAAAGCCCTGCAATCTTTCTTCCAATGTCCACTCTTGTGACAGTAAAAGAATTCTTCCTTATCCACAAGCTTCCCTGTTACCTTTGTAGCTTTTGCCTTTCCCTTCGTATCCACCTTACTAACACCGCCCCTTGGTTTGGCGGGGGTTTTCTTCTTCTTTCCCTTGGCTTTCGCACTGGACCTAGAAGAGGAAGATCCTCCTACAAACAAAGTGGATGTTTCCCTACCTCTCTGTAGGGTGCCCTCTGCACTCCTCAGCATGTTAAGGAGTTCTGAAAGTTCAACTTCCTTTACCTGCAAGTTGAAGTTCAGGATGAACTGGGCGTATGTGGAAGGAAGGGACTAGAGAATCAAGTCCGTATAGAGCTCATTCTCCAACGTGGTCTCAAGGTCCGCGAGCTCCTCTATGTATCCAGTCATCTTAAGCATGTGTTCCGCTACCGATGATCCGACGGCCAATCTCGCCGAAAACAACTTCTTCGACACTTCGTATCTGGCGATACGGGATTGCTCTCCATACAGTTCTTTTGTATGGAGAAATATGGATTCGAGGTCTATATTCTCGTGCCTCCTCTGATGTTCGTTGTCCATAGAGGTAAGCACGAGGCACTTGACCTTCGCGCAGTCGATCTCCCAAGTCTTACGGATTTCCTTATCCACGACGCTGGAGGTGGGACCTGGGACAGGGGGAGCCTTGGAGGTAAGAAGATACCCCAACTTGTCATAAGTGATCGCCATTTTGACATTCCTGAGCCAACGTTTGTAGTTTGGCCCTGTCAGTATGTTTTTATCTAGAAGTAACTTAAGTCCAGTCATGATAAATGGTCGCTGAAATTAGGAGAGAGAGAAGAAACACTTTAGCATGATGCTCTTGCAAGTTTAGAGTGGTTTTTAATTTGTCTAAACATGATGGCTCCCACTGTCACTCGAATCCCTCCTCAAACCATAAAGGAAGAACTAGTCGGGATCAAACTCACCGTACAATACTTGCTTAACCGTTCAGCCAGGCCAGTGTCGGTACTTCGAGGGAGGTTTTCCAACGCTTTCGCGAAGTTCCTTAATTAAGTAACCTCTTTTCCCTGTGGGCGTAACCCAGCTACCATCTTTCTAGACACCTACTTGGTTTATAGCATTGATCGTTAAGTGAGAAAGTTCCGGAAGAGTAGCATATACTCACAGTAGGATCGGGATCCAAATATCATTGCGTGACAAAACTGAAGGAATCCTACCAGAATCATCACACTCCAAATGGTATGCAGCGCTAGCAAGTTTCAGTTCATTTGAAACTCCCATTGTGGATTTTTGCCCCATGCTCTTATGACCTTGACTTTGGCCAAAATATCATAAGTCACATGTCAAGTTCTACCCGTCATTCTCCAGGTTAATTTGAGCCCACCCGCACATACCCTTGACTTTGGCCAAAATGGTAGAACGACTGCCCCAAACAAACACATCTATCTATGCTGCACATGAATACCCAATAGCTACCAATCACTATGCCTTGACTTTGGCCAACATACATAGCTTGAATACTTTTTGACCATTCATGTGAAACGACGGAGGGCTACGAATGGTTTTGGCGAAACCGTGAACGTAATGAACTTGATATAATCGAAGGAACGAGATAGCTTTCAAAAGGAGTGGTTCAAGCTCCGCATTTAAAAGTTTGGTTTTGAAAAGAACCGAGTGGTTTTCAAAGTGTTCCAACGACTTTTACTTGGTTTATTTTATTTCTTGCATTAATTCCAATGCGTCCCGTCATTTAATCCTACCATTGCAGAAAACAACGAAAATATGACGTACGCTTATGCCATCCGCATTCGCCATGGGGTCCCGTCATCACCCGTTAGGTTACTTAACTAACGACAGAGCGGGGGCTGGACTAGCGCGGATGCTAAACATAAGCAACGCCTAAATAGATATCATATAGATATATATAAACATTCGTCACATGCAATGATAGCCATTCCAGATCACAGATGAAAGTATTGGATATACTAGGAATCCGCAATTCGTACGAACCTGTAACGAAGAACGGATTACACGGTCGCGATGAATAGCCAAACCCTACCCTAGACCCCTACGGGTGCGGCAAACTACCCGCCAAGTACCCGAAGCGAAGCAACCTCCCTCAACACCGTGAGTAGGCCACTCGGCACTTCGAGATACCCGGTAGTTAGTGCACCCCACCTTGGGTCTATCCTAGGAGCAAAAAAAGTAAAAAGAAATTATACAATGACGGCTACAACCCCGACCCGGTTGTGCGGCCATACAAATAATTATTACATCAATTTAAATATTACAAGAATTGAAAGAATAAGAAAACTCTCATCTCATAACCTCCCGGCTATTCATCCGCGACAATCCAACGAATTCATATACACATACCATCAACATTACAGATCACAGATATGTATAACCCCCAATAATCGACGTATAGCGATTAGCGGACGTTCAATACATATATCACATCGCAGATATAACCCATTAGCCAAAGTGTAAAGAAGTTCGATCAAAAAATACGGATTTGTGACCACCCCAAAAACCAACTTGTTCTCTGGAAAATCTGGGTGGAAACAAACTACATCAAAAATCACAAAGCAGTACCAGAAGAACACTGCAGAAAAAACGACCCACGACCGAGTCAACTCGGCCGCGGATCCGCATGCTCTTGCCGCGGTTCCGCGGTGAGTTGGTCGACTCGCCGGCTCGTTTTTCTTCTGTGTTCTGTAAAAACCCTGAGCCAATTTTTAAAGTATTATTTATTACTTTTAGAGCAGATTTAAAAATCGGCAGAAACTTAGGGTTTCGAAAAATTGTTTTGCGATTTTTTCCGATCGAAGTTCTAGATACTTTGCTAACTAGTTAGTTTGTGTTTAGCTAGGCTTTGATACCACTGTAAGTCCACGTTGCCCACACCGGTGCTTCCAGGGAGGCGGAAACGTTATGAAAAAACCGATTTTTTACAACACTAGGCAACATGGACTAACCAAAAGAGGGATCTTTGCTAAACAAAACTAACTACAAAGCTAAAGAGAGTTAGCTACTCGGAAAGTGGGTTATACCTAGGTCTTCAGGTCCTTCTCTTCTTGCTCCTTGGAGTGAAAGAACGGGTTCTCCTTGTCGCTTCTCTTGCCGAAGAAAGATCCACCCGAGGGCCTCAACCTTAGGCTCCAACCTCAAACTAGAATTAACTAAGGTGCTTCGTGTGCTAGACCTAGGACCTTAGAAAGAGTAGAGAGTGTTTTTGAAGGGATTATCTCAAGCTCAAATGGTTCTCAACTCATGAGAGGGAAGAGCTAGAGAGAGAGGAAGAGGAGGAGAGAGAATGGAAATGATAAAGCGAGAAGAATAATTCAACCCTTCTCACGTATATGTGATTTATGAATAATAGATAATTAGCTAAGATAATTGTCATGGTTAATCAAGAAATGACCATTATCATTTCACATTAAATGCTTTTGCAAGAATCAAAGAGCATCTTTCATATGAAATGATGATGGTCAACTTGTCAACCAAGATCAACAAGTCAAGTATAGTCAAGTGGTCAACAACCCTAACCATGGACAATTATAATTAACCAATTATTAATAAATCATAATTCACACAGAAACATAGGGTTAAGAAAATGACAATGGTCATCAACCCTAATCAAAGTCCTCTGCCTCTGTCTCAGTCAACTGTGCATACACACCCGTAGCCGTGTTCCGAGGAACACGAATACAATGAGATAAAAACCAATCCCAAATCATATACTAGGATCCGGCTTAAACCAAAGCCCGCTAGTATAAGCTGTCCGGACACCAAACGTGCACAAGTGCGCGGATGTGAAAGAACCCTGTCGCAAAACAATGCGACCTCTACTCGTTTTGCCTTAAGGCGAATAACCCTCTGTGTGGGACTCTAAAGACTCGACACTACGCTGGCAGTGGGTTTAACCACAGACCGCAAGCGGCACTAGCTGTACGTAACGGTCCCCAGGTAGATGCTGATAAGAAGACTGACGAGGTAAACCTATCTGAACTCCTACTAAGCCTGTATGTGACAGTCTCCATATAGTTCGGTCTGTTCATCTAAGAACATCGCATGGCGAGCCTAGGGTGGCGGTAAATGTCAGTCCCCTACTAGCGTTACAAGTCGTGCCGGAGTGTAGCCCAGAACACCTGAGAAAACACTGGAAACCTACCAGTCTTTCTCGCTTGCCTAGGCCAGGGACTTTGTGTAATGGCTCTCCTAGACACAGCGCGATATCAACCCCCAATACCGGGAGAGACGAATCCTGTCTAACCGTCACAGCCTCCAAGTGCTTCGGGACTGCACCCAAAAACTACCTGTTTGTACGACTCCTTTGAGCCGTGGTAGGGTAGTAATCAAAGTACAGTGGGAACACACTCGAGGCGAAGTGACAGTGTCAAGTCAACGGACTAAGCTGTACTCCTGTCACCTGGGAACTGATAACTGACGATAGGTATAATACCAACCAACAGTTCCCGATCAGTCCTGTCCAGTGTACTCTTGACCTAACGAGCACCCGCATAGTATCCCAAGTACGACGTACTGACGGCGGTGGGACAGGCCGTCTCCCATGCTGGGATGAGAAGCGCATACGCTAGTCTACTCCGGAGTATCGATGCCCTGTCTCGATAGTCCTGCGACTAGGGACCTGCATAAGGATGTGCTTATAGATTACCCAGCCCCCACGAGTGTGACTGCCATCACAATGCTGGTAATCAAGCAAAGATCATAAGGGCTCCACTAATGTGTAAAGGCGATATGCTAAAAGAAACACATGCACACATTAAAGCAGAAACAAACCAAGTAGCATACTACCATTTTGAGAAGGAATGTCAATACAAGGTGAATATCCCAAGCTTCCATCAAGTAATATACAATCCAGTATGATACAGTAATGGCCTCTAGGGCATATACACTAACAATCACCCACTTGCACTAAGGCCATGTACTGGCGTATCGAAGACCTATCATATCGATCAGCCGCTCGAACTGAGTCTGGGGTAAGGCCTTCGTGAATGGATCAGCAGTGTTATCTTCCGTAGCAACTCTCCGAACCTCGATCTCCTGGCGACCCAAGATCTCCTTGATCAGGTGATACCGCCTCAAGATGTTCCTGGACTTCTGATGGGACCTGGGTTCCTTCGCTAAAGCTATAGCTCCGTTGTTGTCGCATTACAGTGGTATTGGATCAACAATGGTAGGAACCACCTGAAGCTCCATGAGGAACTTCTTTATCCAGACAGCTTCCTTTGCGGCATCTGCAGCAGCGATATATTCCGCTTCCATTGTCGAGTCGGCAACGGTTTCCTGTTTGGAACTCTTCCAACACACCTCCCCTCCATTGAGGGTAAAGACATAACCCGACATGGACTTGGAATCATCCTTATCACTCTGGAAGCTGGAGTCAGCAAAGGCCTCGATCTGGAGGTCTTTTCCGCCATACACCAAGAACATCTCCTTAGTCCTTATAAGGTACTTGAGAATGTTCTTTACCGCTATCCAGTGCTTCTCCCCAGGGTTTGACTGATACCGGCTTACCAAACTCAGTGCATAAGCTACATCTGGTCTGATACACAACATCGCATACATTATAGAGCCTACCGCAGAAGCGTAGGGTATAATAGACATGCGATCCCTTTCCAAATCAGTCTTGGGAGATATCTCTTTGGAGAGGGTGATCCCGTGACAAGCCGGTAGATTACCGCGCTTGGAATCTTCCATACTGAATCTTTTCAGTATGGTGTCGATGTACCTGAACTGTGAGAGTCCTAATATCCTCTTGGATCTGTCACGATAGATCCGGTTCCCCAGAATGTACGAGGCATCACCCAGGTCTTTCATGGAGAATCTGTGTGACAAGAACCCTTTGACAGATTGTAGCATAGGAATGTCATTTTCTATCAAGAGAATGCCATCCACGTATAAAATGAGGAATACTACAGTTCTCGCTACAAATCTGCTATAGATGCATGGTTGATCTGGATTTTTGATAAAGCCAAATTCTTTGACCGTCTCATCAAAACAGATGTTCCAACTCCGTGATGCCTGCTTTAGTCCATAGATGGACTTAAGAAACTTGCTCACCTTTCCGCTGCTCCTACTCTGAATGAAACCCTCTGGCCGATCCATATAGACACACTCCTCTAAATTTCCATTCAGAAAAGCGGTCTTTACGTCCATCTGCCAGATCTCATAATCGTGGAAGGCAGCAATGGCAAGAAGGATCCGAATGGATTTCAGCATAGCCACTGGAGAAAAGGTTTCGTCATAGTCCAAGCCAGGTCTTTGACGGAAACCCCTTGCAACAAGTCTATCTTTATAGGTCTCAACCTGTCCATCTACACGAATCTTCATTTTGAAGATCCACTTGCATCCTACGGGTTTTACCCCATCTGGAGCAATGTCCAACGTCCATACATTATTGGTGTACATGGACTCCATTTCGGTCCGCATTGCATCCAGCCATTTTACCGAGTCAACGCCCTGAATGGCCTGCTGGAAGCTAGTAGGCTCATCACTATCAATGATGCAATCCTCTCTATCCCCGTCTATGAGAAAACCGTAGTATCTCTCGGGCGGATGAGACTGCCTACTATTTCTGCGGAGCGGCGTAAGAATGTCCTGATCTTTCGAACCCTCTGGTTCTACTAAGCTTTCAGTAATAGCTCGTGGTTCTGGAATTTCTTCCAGTTCTACTGCACTCCCACTTATCCGTTTTTCCAAAAACTGAGTTCCTCTTCGCAATAGAAGAAATATCCCTTGGAGTTCTTTGGATATCCCACAAACTTGCACTGTACTGAGCGTGCCTCGAGCTTGTCCGCATGGTGATTTTTGACAAAAGCTGGACATCCCCATGTCTTAATGTGATTAAGATAGGGTCTCTTCCCACACCACATCTAATATGGTGTAGTAGGCACAGTCTTAGTTGGAACTCGGTTCAAAAGGTATGCAGCTGATTCTAGCGTATATCCCCAGAATGATCGCGGTAACTCAGTGTTACTCATCATGGACCGTACCATATCCAATAGGGTTCGGTTCCGTCTCTCCGATACACCGTTATGTTGCGGAGTGTATGGAGGAGTAAGCTGAGAGAGAATTCTATTCTCTTTTAAGTAATCTAGGAACTCGGCACTCAAGTATTCACCACCTCGATCAGATCTCAGTGTCTTGATACTTTTGCCGGTTTGTTTTTCTACTTCATTCTTATATTCCTGGAATTTTCCAAAGGCTTCGGATTTATGTTTCATTAAGAAGACATAACCATACCTTGAAAAGTCATCCGTAAAAGTAATGAAGTAAGAATAACCGCTTCGTGCATGCGTAGACATTGGACCGCACACGTCGCAGTGTACGAGTCCCAAGAGCTCGCTCGCTCTTACTCCGTGTCCAGTGAACGGAGTCTTTGTCATCTTTCCTTTGAGACAGGATTGACAAGTTGCATATGATTGATATTCGAACAGATCCAAATATCCTTCTGTATGTAACTTCGACAACCTTCTCTCATTGATGTGACCCAGTCTACAATGCCATAAGAAAGTCTGATTTGTTTCCGGAGACTTTCTTTTGTGTGTATTCTGGACATTGAAAATCTGTGGTTGGTTTAATACGTATATACCATTGCTCAATATACCTGACCCAATCAGAACTTGATTAAGGTGAATGTTTACAAAATTACTTACAAACGCAAATTCATAACCTTCTTTAGAAATCAAAGATACAGAAATGATATTACAAGTTGCGTTGGGTACAAAAAAGCAATTACGTAGAACCAAAACATGTCCATCTGACATTCCAAGGTGATAGTCCCCCACGGCCTCAGCATCCATGCTATCTCCGTTTGCAACTTTGAGGGTCATGTCACCTGCTTTCAAAAACCTACGCTTTCTCGACGCCTGTAAAGAATTACAGATATGAGATCCTGATCCGGTATCCAATAACCAGGACGTAGAGTTTATTGATAGACAGTTTTCAATAACATACACATCTGAAGCTAAAGCCGCAACCTGCTTCAGATCCTGGGTTCTGGCTTTCCAAGACCTGCAATATTTCTTCCAGTGTCCACTCTTGTGACAGTAAAAGAATTCTTCCTTATCCACAAGCTTCCCCGTTACCTTTGTTGCTTTTGCCTTTCCCTTCGTATCCACCTTACTAACACCGCCCCTTGGTTTGGCGGGGGTTTTCTTCTTCTTTCCCTTTGCTTTCGTCCTGGACCTAGAAGAGGAAGATCCTCCTACAAACAAAGTGAATGTTTCCCAACCTTTCTGTAGGGTGCCCTCTGCACTCCTCAGCATGTTGAGGATGATAGTGTATATGCCCTAGAGGCCATTACTATATCATACTAGTTTGTATATTACTTAATGGAAGCTTGGGATATTCACAGTTGTATAGACAATCTTGCTCAATATAGTAGTATGCTACCTGGTTTGTTTCTACTTCAATGTGTACATGTGTTTATTTTAGTATATCACTTATACACATTAGTGGAGCCCTTAGGATCTTTGCTTGATTACCAGCATTTTCATGGCAGTCACACTAATGGGGGCTGGGTAATCTATAAGCACATCCTTATGCAGGTCCCTAGTCGCAGGACTATCGAGAGAGGGCATCGATACTCCGGAGTAGACTAGCGTATGCGCTTCTCATCCCAGTGGGGGAGATGGTCTGTCCCACAGCCATCAGTACGTCGTACTGGAGATAGTATGCGGGTGCTCGTTGGGTTACGAGTACACTGGACCGGACTCGTCGGGAACTGTTGGTTGGTACTATACCTATCGTCAGTTATCAGTTCCCAGGTGACATGAGTACAGCTTAGTCCGCTGACTTGACACTGTCACTTCGCCTCGAGTGTGTTCCCACTGTACTTTGATTACTACCCTACCACGGCTCAAAAGAGTCATGCAAACAGGTAGTAGTTCGGTGCAGTCCTGAAGCACATGGAGGCAGTGACGGTTAGACAGGATTCGTCTCTCTCGATATTGGGGGTTGACATCGCGCTGTGTCTAGGAGAGCCATTACACGAGTAGTCCCTGGCCAGGGCAAGCGAGATATACTGGTAGGTTTCCAGTGTTATCTCAGGGTGTTCTGGGCTTCACTCCGACACGACTTGTACCACTATTAGGGGACTGGCGTTTACCACCCCCTAGGCCCGCCATGCGATGTATCGGACGAACAGACCGGACTGTATGGAGATTATCACATTCAGACTCAATAGGAGTTCAAATGGGTTTCACTTCGTCCGTCTTCTTATCGGCATCTACCTGGGGACCGTTACACACAGCTAGTGCCGCTTGCGGTCTGTTGTTAAACCCACTACCAGCGTAGTGTCGAGTCTTTAGAGTCCCACACAGAGGGCTATTCGCCTTTGGGCAAAACAGAGTAGATGTCGCATGGTTTTGCGACACGCATGGTTTTGCGACAGGGTCCGTTCACATCCGCGCACTTGTGCACGTTTAGTGTCCGGACGGTCATTACTAGCGGGCTCTGGTTTGAGCCAGATCCTAGTATATGCTTTGGAGTTAGTTTTATCTCATTGTGTTCTTATTCCTCGGAACATGAATGCGGGTGTGTATGCACAGTTGTTTGAGGCGGAGGAAGAGGTTTTTCATTAGGGTTTTTGAACGGGTGTATATGCACTGTTGACAGTCGTCTTTTTCCAAACCCTAATGATCTTGTGATTTATTAATTAAAATTATTAATTAAATGAAATTGTGTCATGGTTGGGTTTGTTGACTTGTTGACCAAGGTTAACTAGTTGACTAGGTTTGAAACATTGACCATCATCATTACCTTTCAAGATGCTCTTTGATCTTCGCAAAATACATTTATTGTGATATGATAATGGTCTCTTCAAACTTTCCATCACCTTTTTCATTTTCAATTAATATTATTATTAGATAAATCACATATATGTTATGGTTGTAAAATACCATCTCATTCTATTATATTGTTTCTCTCTCTTCTCTTCATCTTCTTCCTCCTCTAGTTCAAGGAGAACAAATCTCATGTGTTGAGAAACATCTCCTTGAGGATAAAACACCCTAAGACACTCTCTACTCTCTCTAAGGTAAAAGGTTTAGCAAGCAGGATACCCTAGTTCTCTCAAAGTTCGAGAAAGGAGCTCAAAGGAAGAAACCCTCGGGTGGATCCATATTTGACGAAAGAAGGCGACGAGGAAAGCACCATCCAACCACTACAAAGAGTTCAAGAAGAAGGAGTCCAAGTGAGGTATAACCCCTAACCGAGTAGACAAATCTCTTGTTAGGTTGCTAGTGTGTAGTTTAGCCAAGATCCGTTTTTGTAGTCCATGTTACCCAAGTCTTAAAAATCGTTTTTCACATTTTCCGCAAGCCCGTAAGAACCGGGAGAGGTAACGTGGACTTACAGTGGTATCAGAGCCTAAATAAACACACCCTAGCATGTTAGCAAAGTATTTAGAATTTCAACCGAACGAAAAAACCGCAAAACACCCCGGAAAACACTAGTTGCTGCCGATTTTTTTCTGCTCTAAAAATAAAAAATCATGTCTTAAAAATCGGCTCAGGCTTTTCTATAAACAGGAAAGAAAAACGATCGCACGAGCCGACCAAGTGGCCGCGGTTCCGCGGCAGAAGCTTGCTTCAGCCGCGGATCTGCGGCCGAGTTGACTCGGTCGTGGATCGTTTCTCCTGCAGTTTGTTTATATTTTGTGATTTTTGGGATGGTTTGTTTCTGCCCAGATTTTCCAGAGAACAAGTTGGTTTTTAGGATGGTTACACATCCGTATTTTTGGTCGATTTTCTGTAGACTTTGGCTAATGGTTATATATGTAATGTTTTATATGTATTGAACGTCTACTAATCGCTATACGTCGATTAGTGGGGGTTATACATATCTGTGATTTGTGATGTTGATGGTTTGTGTATATGAATTCGTTGGATTGTCGCGGATGAATAACTGGGGGAAAGATGAGAGTTTTTTTTATCTTTTAATTCTTGTAATATGTAAATTGATGTAATATTATTTTTTGGCCGCACAACCGGGTCGGGGTTGTAGCCGTCATTGTATAATTTCTTTTTATTGTTTTTGCTCCTAGGATAGACCCAAGGTGGGGTGCACAAACTACCGGGTATCTCGAGGTGCCAAGTGGCCTACTCACGTTGTTGAGGGAGGTTGCCCCACTTCGGATATTTGGCGGGTAGTTTGCCGCACCCGTAGGGGTCTAGGGTGGGGTATTGGCTATTCATCGCGATCGTGTAATCCGCTTTTCGTTACAGTCTCGTACAAATTGCGGATTCCTAGTATATCCAATGTATTCATCTGTGATCTGAAATGACTATCATTGCAATATATCTATGTATGATATTATTTAGGCGTTGCTTATGTTTTGCAGCCGCGCTAGCCCAGCCCCCGCTCTGTCGTTAGTTAAGTAACCTAACGGGTGATGACGGGGCCCCGTGGCGAATGCGAATGGCATAAGCGTACGCCATATTTTGGTTGTTTTCTGCAATGGTAGGATTAATTGATGGGACGCATTAAAAGAACTAATGCAAGAAAAATAAACCAAAGTAAAAGTCGTTGGAACACTTTCAAACAACCACTCGGTTTCTTTTCAAAATAACTTTTAAACGCGGAGCTTAAACCACTCCTTTTAAAAGCTATCTCGTTCCATCGATTATATCAAGTTCACTACGTTCACGGTTTCGCCAAAACCATTCGTAGCCCTCCATCGTTTCACATGGATGGTCAAGAGTATTCAAGCTATGTTTGTTGGCCAAAGTCAAGGCATAGTGATTGGTAGCTATTGGGCATTAATGTGCAGCATAGATAGATGTGTTGGTTTGGGACAGTCGTACTACCTTGTTGGCCAAAGTCAAAGGTGGGTGCGGGTGGGTTCAAATTAACCTGGAGAATGACGGGTAGAACTTGACATGTGACTTATGATTTGTTGGCCAAAGTCATGGTCATAAGAGCATGGGGCAAAAATCCACATCGGGAGTTTCAAAAGAACTGAAACTTGCTAGCGCTGCATACCATTTGGAGTGTGATGATTCTGGTAGGATTCCTTCAGTTTTGCCACGCAGTGATATTTGGATCCCGATCCTACTGTGAGTATATGCTACTCCTCGAGAAATTTCTCACTAAACGATCAATGCTATAAACCTAGCAGGTGTCTAGAAAGGTGTTAGCGGGGCTACGCCCCCAGGGAAAAGAGGTTCTTAAGTTAAGGAACATCGCGAAAGCGTTGGAAAACCTCCCTCGAAGTACCGACACCAGCCTGGCCGAACGGTGAAGCAAGTATTGTACGGTGAGATTAATCCTGACTAATTCTTCCTTTTTGGTTTGAGGAGGGATTCGAGAGACAGTGGGAGCCATCCGGTTTAGACAAATTAAAAAACCACTCTAAACTTGCAAGAGCATCATGCTAAAGTGTTTCTTCTCTCTCTCCTAATTGCAGCGACCATTCATCATGACTGGACTTAAGTTACTACTGGATAAAAACATACTAACAGGGCCAAACTACAAAGATTGGCTCAGGAATGTCATGATGGCAATCACTTAGGACAAGTTGGGGTACCTCCTTACCACCAAAGCTCCCCCCGTCCCAGGTCCCACCTCCAGCGTCGCGGATAAGGAAATCTGTAAGACTTGGGAGATCGATAGCGCGAAGGCGAAATACCTTGTGCTTGCCTCTATGGACAACGAACATCAGAGGAGGCATGAGAATATGGACCTAGAATCCATATTTCTCCATACAAAAGAACTGTATGGAGAGCAATCTCGTATCGCCAGATACGAAGTGTCGAAGAAGTTGTTTTCGGCAAGATTGGCCGTCGGATCATCGGTAGCGGAACACGTGCTTAAGATGATTGGCTTCATTGAGGAGCTCGCGGACCTTGGGACCACGTTGGAGAATGAGCTCTATACGGACTTGATTCTTCAGTCCCTTCCTTCCACTTACGCCCAGTTCATTCTGAATTTCAACTTGCAAGAAAAGGAAGTTGAAATTTCAGAGCTCCTAAACATGCTGAGGAGTGCAGAGGGCACCCTACTGAAAGGTAGGGAAACATCCACTTTGTTTGTAGGAGGATCTTCATCTTCTAGGTCCAAGGCGAAAGCCAAGGGAAAGAAGAAGAAAGCCCCCGCCAAAGCAAGGGGCGGTGTTAGTAAAGTGGATTCGAAGGGAAAGGCGAAAGCAACAAAGATAGCGGGGAAGCTTATAGGGAAGGAAGAGTGCTTTTTCTGTCATAAGAGTGGTCACTGGAAGAAAAATTGCAGGGCTTGGAAAGCCAAGACACAGGAACTGAAGCAAGTTGCGGCTTCAGCTTCAGGTGTGTATGTTATTGAAAACTGTCTATCAATAAACTCTACTTCCTGGGTATTGGATACCGGATCAGGATCTCATATCTGTAATTCTTTGCAGGCATTGAGAAACCGTAGGGTTTTGAAGGAATGTGACATGACCCTCAAAGTTGCAAACGGAGCTAGCATGGATGCTAAGGCCGTGGGGGACTATCACCTGGGGTTGTCAGATGGACACGTTTTGGTTTTGCGTAATTGCTATTTTGTACCCAACGGAACTTGTAATATCATTTCTGTATCTTTGACTTCTAAAGAAGGTTATGAATTTGCGTTTGTAAGTAATGTTGTAAACATTCACCTTAATCAAGTTCTGATTGGGTCAGGTACATTAAGCAATGGAATATACATATTAAACCAACCACAGATTTTCAATGTCCGGAATACACACAAAAGAAAGTCTCCGGAAATAAATCAGACTTTCTTATGGCATTGTAGACTAGATCACATCAATGAGAGAAGGTTGACGAAGTTACATACAGAAGGATATTTGGATCCGTTCGAATATCAATCATATGCCACTTGTCAATCCTGTCTCAAAGGAAAGATGACAAAGACTCCGTTCACTGGACACGGAGTAAGAGTGAGCGAGCTCTTGGGACTCGTACACAGCGACGTGTGCGGTCCAATGTCTACACATGCGCGAAGCGGTTATTCTTACTTCATTACTTTTACGGATGAATTTTCAAGGTACGGTTATGTCTTCTTAATGAAACATAATTCCGAAGCCTTTGGAAAATTCCAGGAATATAAGAATGAAGTAGAAAAACAAACCGGCAAAAGTATCAAGATTCTAAGATCGGATCGAGGCGGTGAATACTTGTGTGCCGAGTTCCTGGACTATTTAAAAGAGAATGGAATTCTCTCTCAGCTTACTCCTCCATACACTCCGCAACATAACGGTGTATCGGAGAGACGGAACCGGACCCTATTGGATATGGTACGTTCCATGATGAGTAACGCCGAGTTACCGCGATCATTCTGGGGATATGCACTAGAATCAGCTGCATACCTTTTGAACCGAGTTCCAACTAAGACTGTGCCTACTACACCATATCAGATGTGGTGTGGGAAGAGACCCTATCTTAATCACATTAAGACATGGGGATGTCCAGCTTTTGTCAAAAAGCAGCATGCGAACAAGCTGGAGGCACGCTCAGTACGGTGCAAGTTTGTGGGATATCCAAAGAACTCCAAGGGATATTTTTTCTATTGTGAATAGGAACAAAAGATCTATGTTTCTCGTCATGCCCACTTCTTGGAAACTGAATTTTTGGAAAATCAGATAAGTGGGAGCGCAATAGAACTGGATGAAATTCCAGAAGCACAGACTATTACTGAAAGCTTAGTGGAACCAGAGGGTTCAAAAGAAAATGACATTCCTACGCCGCTCCGCAGGAGTAGTAGGCAGTCTCATCCGCCCTAGAGATACTACGGTTTTCTCATAGACGGGGATAGAGAGGATTGCATCATTCATTATGATGAGCCGACTAGCTTCCAGCAAGCCATTCAGAGCGTTGACTCGGTAAATTGGCTGGATGCAATGCGGACCGAAATGGAGTCCATGTACACCAACAAAGTATGGACGTTGCTCCAGATGGGGTAAAACCCGTAGGATGCAAGTGGTTCTTCAAAAGGAAGATTGGTGTAGATGGACAGGTTGAGACCTATAAAGCTAGAATGGTTGCAAAGGGTTTTCGTCAAAGACCTGGTTTGGACTATGACGAGACCTTTTCTCCAGTAGCTATGCTGAAATCCATTCGGATCCTTCTTGCTATTGCTGCCTTCCACGATTATGAGATTTGGCAGATGGACGTAAAGACCGCTTTTCTAAATGGAAATTTAGAGGAGTGTGTTTATATGGACCAGCCAGAGGGTTTCATTCAGAGTAGGAGCAGCGGACAGGTGTGCAAGTTGCTTAAGTCCATCTATGGACTAAAACAGGCAGCGCGGAGTTGGAACATCTGTTTTGATGAGACGGTCAAGGAATTTGGCTTTATCAAAAATCCAGATGAACCATGCATCTATAGTAGATTGTAGCGAGAACTGTAGTATTCCTCGTATTATACGTGGATGGCATTCTCTTAATAGGAAATGACATTCCTATGCTACAATCTGTCAAGGGGTTCTTGTCACACAGGTTCTCCATGAAAGACCTGGGTGATGCCTCATACATTCTGGGGATCCGGATCTATCGTGACAGATCCAAGAAGATACTGGGACATTCACAGTCCAGGTACATCGACACCATACTGAAAAGATTCAGTATGGAAGATTCCAAGCGCGGTAATCTACAGGCTTGTCACGGGATCACCCACTCCAAAGAGATGTCTCCCAAGACTGATTTGGAAAGGGATCGCATGTCTATTATACCCTACGCTTCTGCGGTAGGCTCTATAATGTATGCGATGTTGTGTACCAGACCAGATGTGGCTTATGCACTGAGTGTGGTAAGCAGGTATCAGTCAAACCCTGGGGAGAAACACTGGATAGCGGGAAAGAACATTCTCAAGTACCTAAGAAGGACTAAGGAGGTGTTCTTGGTGTATGGCGGAAAAGACCTCCAGATTGAGGCCTTTGCTGACTCCAGCTTCCAGAGTGACAAGGATGATTCCAAGTCCATGTCGGGCTTTGTCTTTACCCTCAACGGAGGGGCGGTGTGTTGGAAGAGTTCCAAACAGGAAACCGTTGCTGACTCGACTATGGAAGCGGAATATATCGCTGCATCTGATGCCGCAAAAGAAGCCGTCTGGATAAGGAAGTTCTTGAAAGATCTTCAGTTGGTTCCGTCCATTGTTGACCCAATACCTTTGTATTGCGACAACAACGGGGCTATAGCTTTAGCAAAGGAAGCCAGGTCCCATCAGAAATCCAGACACATCTTGAGGCGGTATCACCTGATCAGGGAGATCGTGGATCGCAAGGAGATCGAGGTTCGGAGGGTTGCTTCAGAAGATAACACTGCAGATCCATGCACAAAGGCCTTACCCTAGACTCAGTTCGAGCGGCTGATTGAGATGATAGGTCTTCGATACGCCAGTACATGGCCTTAGTGTAAGTGGGAGATTGTTAGTGTATATGCCCTAGAGGCCATTACTGTATCATACTAGTTTGTCTATTACTTAATGGAAGCTTGGGATATTCACAGTTGTATAGACAATCTTGCTCAATATAGTAGTATGCTACTTGGTTTGTTTCTACTTCAATGTGTACATGTGTTTATTTTAGTATATCACTTATACACATTAGTGGAGCCCTTAGGATCTTTACTTGATTACCAGCGTTGTGATGGTAGTCACACTAGTGGGGGCTGGGTAATCTATAAGCACATCCTTATGCAGGTCCCTAGTTGCAGGACTATCGAGAGAGGGCATCGATACTCCGGAGTAGACTAGCGTATCCGCTTCTCATCTTAGTGTGGGAGATTGTCTGTCCCACAGCCATCAGTACGTCGTACTGGAGATAGTATGCGGGTTCTCGTTGGGTTACGAGTACACTGGACAGGACTCGTTGGGAACTGTTGGTTGGTACTATACCAATCGTCAGTTATCAGTTCCCAGGTGACATGAGTACAGCTTAGTCCGCTGACTTGACACTGTCACTTCGCCTCGAGTGTGTTCCCACTGTACTTCGATTACTACCCTACTGCGGCTCAAAGGAGTCATGCAAACAGGTAGTAGTTGGGTGCAGTCCCAAAGCACTTAGAGGCAGTGACGGTTAGACATGATTCGTCTCTCCCGGTATTAGGGGTTGACATCGTGCTGTGTCTAGGAGAGCCATTACACGAGTAGTCCCTGGCCAGGGCAAGCGAGATATACTGGTAGGTTTCCAGTGTTATCTCAGGGTGTTCTGGGCTTCACTCCGACATGACTTGTACCGCTATTAGGGGACTGGCGTTTACCGCCCCCAAGGCCCGCCATGCGATGTATCAGACGAAAAGACCGGACTGTATGGAGATTTTCACATTCAGACTCAGTAGGAGTTCAGATGGGTTTCACCCCGTCCGTCTTCTTATCGGCATCTACTTGGGGACCGTTACGCACAGCTATTGCCGCTTGCGTTCTATGGTTAAACCCACTGCCAGCGTACTGTCAAGTCTTTAGAGTCCCACACAGAAGGTTGTTTGCCTTTGTGCAAAACAGAGTAGAGGTCGCATGGTTTTGCGACAGGGTCCGTTCACATCCGCGCACTTGTGCACGTTTAGTGTCCGGACGGTCATTACTAGCGGGCTATGGTTTGAGCCAGATCCTAGTATATGCTTTGGGGTTAGTTTTATCTCATTGTGTTCATGTTCCTCGGAACAGGAATGCGGGTGTGTATGCACAGTTGTTTGAGGCGGAGGAAGAGGTTTTTCATTAGGGTTTTGAAACGGGTGTATATGCACTGTTGACAGTCGTCTTTTTCCAAACCCTAATGATCTTGTGATTTATTAATTAATATTATTAATTAAATGAAATTGTGTCATGGTTGGGTTTGTTGACTTGTTGACCAAGGTTGACTAGTTGACTAGGTTTGAAACATTGACCATCATCATTACCTTTCAAGATGCTCTTTGATCTTTGCAAAATACATTTATTGTGATATGATAATGGTCTCTTCAAACTTTCCATCACCTTTTTCATTTTCAATTAATATTATTATTAGATAAATCACATATATGTTATGGTTGTAAAATACCATCTCATTCTATCATATTGTTTCTCTCTCTTCTCTTCATCTTCTTCCTCCTCTAATTCAAGGAGAACAAATCTCATGTGTTGAGTAACATCTCCTTGAAGATAAAACACCCTAAGACACTCTCTACTCTCTCTAAGGTAAAAGGTTTAGCAAGACGGATACCCTAGTTCTCTCAAAGTTCGAGAAAGGAGCTCAAAGGAAGAAACCCTCGGGTGGATCCATCTTTGACGAAAGAAGGCGACGAGGAAAGCACCATCCAACCACTACAAAGAGTTCAAGAAGGAGTTCAAGTGAGGTATAACCCCTAACCGAGTAGACAAATCTCTTGTTAGGTTGCTAGTGTGTAGTTTAGCCAAGATCCGTTTTTGTAGTCCATGTTACCCAAGTCTTAAAAATCGTTTTTCACCTTTTCCGCAAGCCTGTAAGAACCGGGAGAGGTAACGTGGACTTACAGAGGAGTTCTGAAAGTTCAACTTCCTTTTCCTGCAAGTTGAAGTTCAGGATGAACTGGGCGTAAGTGGAAGGAAGGGACTGGAGAATCAAGTCCGTATAGAGCTCATTCTCCAACGTGGTCCCAAGGTTCGCGTGCTCCTCTATGTATCCAATCATCTTAAGCACGTGTTCCGCTACCGATGATCCGACGGCCAATCTCGCCGAAAACAACTTCTTCGACACTTCGTATCTGGCGATACGAGATTGCTCTCCATACAGTTCTTTTGTATGGAGAAATATGGATTCGAGGTCCATATTCTCGTGCCTCCTCTGATGTTCGTTGTCCATAGAGGAAAGCACGATGCACTTGACCTTCGCGCAGTCGATCTCCCAAGTCTTACGGATTTCCTTATCCACGACGCTGGAGGTGGGACCTGGGGTAGGGGGAGCCTTGGAGGTTAGAAGATACCCCAACTTGTCATAAGTGATCGCCTTTTTGACATTCCTGAGCCAATCTTTGTAGTTTGGCCCTGTCAGTATATTTTTATCTAGAAGTAACTTAAGTCCAGTCATGATAAATGGTCGCTGCAATTAGGAGAGAGAGAAGAAACACTTTAGCATGATGCTATTGCAAGTTTTGAGTGGTTTTTAATTTGTCTAAACATGATGGCTCCCACCGTCTCTGAATCCCTCCTCAAACCATAAAGGAAGAACTAGTCGGGATAAATCTCACCGTACAATACTTGCTTAACCGTTCAGCCAGGCCAGTGTCGGTACTTCGAGAGAGGTTTTCCAACGCTTTCGCGAAGTTCCTTAATTAAGTAACCTCTTTTCCCTATGGGCGTAGGCCCGCTAACACCTTTCTAGATACCTACTTGGTTTATAGCATTGATCGTTAAGTGAGAAAGTTCCGGAGGAGTAGCAAATACTCACAGTAGGATCGGGATCCAAATATCATTGCATGACAAAACTGAAGGAATCCTACCAGAATCATCACACTCCAAATGGTATGCAGCGCTAGCAAGTTTCAGTTCTTTTGAAACTCCCGATGTGGATTTTTTCCACATGCTCTTATGACCTTGACTTTGGCCAAAATATCATAAGTCACATGTCAAGTTCTACCCATCATTCTCCAGGTTAATTTGAGCCCACCCGCACATACCGTTGACTTTGGCCAAAATGGTAGAACGACTGCCCCAAACCAACACATCTATCTATGCGGCACATGAATACCCAATAGCTACCAATCATTATGCCTTGACTATGGCCAACATGCATAGCTTGAATACTTATTAACCATTCATGTGAAATGACGGAGGGCTACGAATGGTTTTGGCGAAACCGTGAACGTAGTGAACTTGATATAATCGAAGGAACGAGATAGCTTTCAAAAGGAGTGGTTCAAGCTCCGTATTTAAAAGTTTGGTTTTGAAAAGAACCGAGTGATTTTCAAAGTGTTCCAACGACTTTTACTTGGTTTATTTTATTTCTTGCATTAATTACAATGGGTCCCATCATTTAATCCTACCATTGCAGAAAACAACGAAAATATGACGTTTGCTTATGCCATCCGCATTCGCCACGGGGTCCCAACATCTCCCGTTAGGTTACTTAAGTAACGACAGAGCGGGGGCTGGACTAGCGCGGATGCAAAACATAAGCAACGCCTAAATAGATATCATATAGATATATATAAACATTCATCACATGCAATGATAGCCATTCCAGATCACAGATGAAAACATTGGATATACTAGGAATCCGCAATTCCTACGAGCCTGTAACGAAGAACGGATTACACGGTCGCGATGAATAGCCAAACCCCACCCTAGACCCTTACGGGTGCGGCAAACTACCCGCCAAGTACCCGAAGCGAAGCAACCTCCCTCAACACCGTGAGTAGGCCACTCGGTACTTCGAGATACCCGGTAGTTTGTGCACCCCACCTTGGGTCTATCCTAGGAGCAAAAACAGTAAAAAGAAATTATACAATGACGGCTACAACCCCGACGCGGTTGTGCGGCCATACAAATAATTATTACATCAATTTACATATTACAAGAATTGAAAGAATAAGAAAACTCTCATCTCACAACCCCCCGGCTATTCATCCGCGACAATCCAACGAATTCATATACACATACCATCAACATTACAGATCAGAGATATGTATAACCCCTACTAATCGACGTATAGCGATTAGCGGACGTTCAATACATATATCACATCACAGATATAACCCATTAGCCAAAGTGTAAAGAAGTTCGATCAAAAAATACGGATTTGTGACCACCCCAAAAACCAACTTGTTCTCTGGAAAATCTGGGTGGAAACAAACTACATCAAAAATCACAAAACAGTACCAGAAGAACACTGCAGAAAAAACGACCCATGGCCGAGTCAACTCGGCCGCGGATCCGCGGCAAGAGCATGCTCTTGCCGCGGTTCCGCGGTGAGTTGGTCGACTCGCTGGCTCATTTTTCTTCTGTGTTCTGTAAAAACCCTGAGCCAATTTTTAAAGTATGATTTAATATTTTTAGAGCAGATTTAAAAATCGGCAGAAACTTAGTGTTTCGAAAAATTGTTTTGCGATTTTTTCCGATCGAAATTCTAGATACTTTGCTAACTAGTTAGTTTGTGTTTAGCTAGGCTCCGATACCACTGTAAGTCCACGTTGCCTACCCCGGTGCTTGCGGGGAGGCGGAAACGTTATGAAAAACCGATTTTTTACAACACTAGGCAACATGGACTAACCAAAAGAGGGATCTTTGCTAAACAAAACTAACTACAAAGCTAAAGAGAGTTAGCTACTCGGAAAGTGGGTTATACCTAGGTCTTCAGGTCCTTCTCTTCTTGCTCCTTGGAGTGAAAGAACGGGTTCTCCTTGTCGCTTCTCTTGCCGAAGAAAGATCCACCCGAGGGCCTCAACCTTTGGCTCCAACCTCAAACTAGAAGTAACTAAGGTGCTTGGTGTGCTAGACCTAGGACCTTAGAAAGAGTAAAGAGTGTTTTTGAAGGGATTATCTCAAGCTCAAATGGTTCTCAACTCATGAGAGGGGAGAGCTAGAGAGAGAATGGAAATGATAAAGTGAGAAGAATAATTCAACCCTTCTCACATATATGTGATTTATGAATAATAGATAATTAGCTAAGATAATTGTCATGGTTAATCAAGAAATGACCATTATCATTTCACATTAAATGCTTTTGCAAGGATCAAAGAGCATCTTTCATATGGAAAGATGATGGTCAACTTGTCAACCAAGGTCAACAAGTCAAGTATAGTCAAATGGTCAACAACCCTAACCATGCACAATTATAATTAACCAATTATTAATAAATCATAATTCACACATAAACATTAGGGTTAAGAAAATGACAGTGGTCATCAACCCTAATCAAAGTCATGTGCCTCTGTCTCAGTCAACTGTGCATACACTCCCGTATCCGTGTTCCGAGGAACACGAATACAATGAGATAAAAACCAATCCCAAATCATATACTAGGATCCGGCTTAAACCAATGCCCGCTAGTATAAGCTGTCCGGACACCAAACGTGCATAAGTGCGCGGATGTGAACGAACCCTGTCGCAAAACCATGCGACCTCTACTCGTTTTGCCTAATGGCGAATAACCCTCTTTGTGGTACTCTAAAGACTCGACACTACGCTGGCAGTGGGTTTAACCACAGACCGCAAGTGGCACTAGCTGTACGTAACGGTCCCCAGGTAGATGCTGATAAGAAGAATGACGAGGTAAACCCATCTGAACACCTACTGAGCTTGTATGTGACAGTCTCCGTACAGTCCGGTCTGTTCGTCTAAGAACATCGCATGGCGGGCCTAGGGGGCGGTAAACGTCAGTCCTCTACTACCGGTACAAGTCGTGCCGGAGTGTAGCCCAGAACACCTGAGATAACACTGGAAACCTACCAGTCAATCTCGCTTGCCCTGGCCAGGGACTTTGTGTAATGGCTCTCCTAGACACAGCGCGATATCAACACCCAATACCGGGAGAGAAGAATCCTGTCTAACCGTCACTGCCTCCAAGTGCTTCGGGACTGCACCCAAAAACTACATGTTTGCATGACTCCTTTGAGCCGTGGTAGGGTAGTAATAAAAGTACGGTGGGAACACACTTGAGGCGAAGTGACAGTGTCAAGTCAACGGACTAAGCTGTACTCATGTCACCTGGGAACTGATAACTAACGATAGGTATAATACCAACCAACAGTTCCCGACGAGTCCTGTCCAGTGTACTCTTAACCTAACGAGCACCCGCATACTATCCCAAGTACGGCATACTGACGGCTGTGGGACAGGCCGTCTCCCAAGCTGGGATGAGAAGCGCATACGCTAGTCTACTCCGGAGTATCGATGCCCTGTCTCGATAGTCCTGCGACTAGGGACCTGCATAAGGATGTACTTATAGATTATCCAGCCCCCACGAGTGTGACTGCCATCACAACGCTGGTAATCAAGCAATGATCCTAAGGGCTCCACTAATGTGTAAAGGCGATATGCTAAAAGAAACACATGCACACATTAAAGCAGAAACAAACCAAGTAGCATACTACTATTTTTAGCAAGAATGTCAATACAAGGTGAATATCCCAAGCTTCCATCAAGTAATATACAATCCAGTATGATACAGTAATGGCCTCTAGGGCATATACACTAACACTCAGGGGAGCCGGTTTTGTTGTTAAGTTTTAACCCTTATGCTGTTTTCATTCATATTTCTTCGCTTCGGCGTCGTATATATATCTTGTGGTGGTTGTTTCCGCCATTGGGCGTGAGTTGCTCCCGTTTGGGATGCTTTATTATATTCTATGTTGTACCCGTTTTCGGGGCTAGTGTTTACAAAGAAGGTGCTGCCGAAATTTTCAATTAAGAAAACTAGAGTTAAAGACTTTACTTGAGATTTTCCGAATGTTTTAAACTATGTTTTTCTCCGCTTATCCATTTTTGGGTGGTTTATATTTCTGGGTTTCGGCTTACTTAAGTTGCGTACGCCTGGTGACGTTACGTAATTTAAGTGCCGGTTACGGGCCTAAGTTTTGGGTCGTGACAAAGTTGGTATCAGAGCGCTAGGTTTTACCTTTCGGAGTGTAGGATGACCTTGGTATGATGGAATAGGTAGCTTAAGCAGAGTGACGTAGCATGTGTATGTTCCGCGGCATACTTACGACACGGTACTCCGCCTAAGTGACCTTAAGAACTATTGATTGAAATTCCTTCCGTGATTTATATACATCCTTGTGATTCGATTTCTGTGTCCTTATCGGATCTTGTTCAATTTCCAGCTTATATGCTGCCGAAGACTACGAGGGCACAGAGAACGGTCGCGAGGTCCGAGGTCAGAATTGACTCGTCTGAGACGAGGACTGACCAGGGAGGTACTCCTATTGTACCGGAGCACATTGCTATGTTTGGGGCTGGAATGCAGGACTTGCGCCAGATGATGGGGTCTTTAGTTGAGGCCATTCAAGCGCAGGGGCAGGCGGTTGTTCCACCCGTTGCGGGGACCGCGATGGTGCCCACTTGTTCTCCTCCGAAACACAGAGACGCGTCTGTGTAAGTTCTTCTTTCCTGAATTTGGTGGCAGATGCTAATTGGTGCTATCCGTCCAACTCTCCGAAGATGCCGAGTTGATTTATGGCACCATGTATCAAAGGTTTAAACCGATGCGGCCGAAGTAGCAGACTTCGTCAGATTCCCCCTCGTTGAGGGGTTTTTGATTGTGGGAACACTCTTCACTGTAGGCACAAGCCCCTGCAGTTAATTACGCTACCGCATCACGGTAACAACTTTCTCCTTCTCCATATGGTCACTTCGTGTCGTGTGTGTTTGTTTTGTTTTTTTTGCCCGTGGATTGTATACGGAGACTAATTTATGTTGTCGCCCGTAGGGCGTGGATTAGTCCAAATCCGTATTTTCTTAGATTTTGGTTTGGGGTTGGGTTTAAGGATACGTTAGTCTCATTTAAGACTAAGATAAACTTAAACGTTTGTTAAGGATACGTTGGTCTAATTTTAGACTAAGATCAATTTAACGGGATCATTTAGATCCAACAAGAGAGCAATTGGGCTCTTTTGTTTAGTTTAGGGACATTGCGGTCGATTACCAGTTTAAGGACATGGTAGTCCATTGTTAGTTTAAGGACATCTCGGTCCATTGTTAGTTTAAGGACATCTCGGTCCAGTTTATGTAAAGGTTAAGGACATCATAGTCCATGGGCTTAAGGACCCCACAGTCCGAGGTTAAGGACATCATAGTCCATAGGCTTAAGGACCCCACAGTCCGTGGAATGATTGGTTATTGGGACCCATCACCTCTTTGAATACGTTGAAAGATTACAACGACAAGTATCAAAGGAGTGAAGAGATATACCCTTGAACCAAAGTTGATTGGGAAATCTGTAGTCCAATTTGGAACTAAGATCAGCTAATTAGATTATGAGTACATTGGCTCAGTTAAATCTGAATTGAGGACTTATGGCCAACTTGTGCTAAGTCCAATTAGGTTTAAAATGTTGGCCCTTTGTTGGACTGTTGAACATTTGTCTGGGTTCAGCCCCCCATTATTTAGCAATGCTAAACAGGAGTTTGGGGGCTCTGACAACCTTTTTTCTTTGTTTGAGCGCTAACCATTCATTATGGCTCTGGATTTTTAAGGTTCATTATTGGCTTTAAGATTGTGTGAAACACTAGAGGGTATTTCGTAATCACGTGCTCCTACGTGATGTGCTGAAAATAGTGTTAAACACTAAAGACAAAACGCTCAAAATAGTGTTAAACACTAAAAATGAGGTGGTCACGTGGGGACACGTGAGGCGCCTGAGAATGGACCAAACCACCCTTATTTTACTCTCAAAATTTGCAAATAAGTGTTAAACACTTAATCTTTATAATCATCACGTATGGACACGTGATAGTGCCATTGTATTGGGTATTAATTCCTCTGTTTCACCTCATTTGCCCTTTTTTTTTAAAAAGATGTTAATCAAAGGTCACGCGGGGACATGTGAGGCATTGCCTCTGTTATTTGTTCTCAGAATATTCACAGAAGTGTTAAACACTTAATCTTAACGGCCATCACGTGTGGGCACGTGATGGGGCCCATGCATTGATTTTTAAAATGTTTATTAGGGGTCACGTGGGGACACGTGAGGGCGCCCAAAATTGATTCTTCCCTTGGTCTTGTTCTCTTTTATTTTGAGGGTCCCGTGGGAGCACGTGGGGCATTGCCTCTAAGCTTTTTCTTTCTCATTTTGAGGAGTCTGTTTAGGGGTCACGTGGGGGCATGTGACCTAGTCTTGTTCGTTCTTTTTTACTCATTGAGGATGAGGGTCACGTGTTACCACGTGACCAGGTTAGATACTTGATCTTTACGTGCATGGAGAGCTTTAAGTCTCTTGTTTTTTTAAGAATTAAATTCTCTGTAGGGTTAAACACTAATTCTGTTTAGAGGAATTAAATTCCTATGAATTTAGAAGAATTAAATTCATATGTAGGGTTAAACCGTAGTTTTATTTGGAGGAATTAAATTCCTATGAATTTGGAAGAATTAAATTCTTATGTAGGGTTAAACCCTAGTTTCTTTAAGAGGAATTAAATTCCTATGTAGGGTTAAACCTTAGTTTCATTGGGAGAAATTAAATTCCTATGAATTTGGGGGAATTAAATTCCTTAAACTTAAATTCTCCCTATAAGTTTTGGATCTGCATGGCAGAATCTCCCCGATGAGAATTAAATTCTCAACTTATGGGGAGATCTGCTTCTGTAAATCCTCAACCAAAGGAAGAACTAAGTTCTTTATTCAGAAGAGTTAAACTCTTAATTTCATAATTAAATTCTCTTTTGTTTTATGGAGCTTAGATATCTATCCCCTTTCTCACCTAGGGTTTCTTTTCTCTTCTGATGAAAATTTCTTTTCTCTCTTGAGAATTAAATTATCCTCTCTTTTTTCTCTCTGTTGTTGTATTTCTCTCCAAAAAAAATAGTAGATCCTTTCTCTTTTCTTCTTGGCTCCTATTTATTGGAGAAAGAAAAGAATCAAATTGTTTAGTGAATCTTTTATTGAAAGATTTTTGTTGTTTTTGTAACCAACATGATCTTTTAGATCACTCAGTGAATTTTATTCACCATTGGATTTTTAATCCAAAAGATATTTTTTTCTGTTATTCTTGGTGAATTTCAGGGAAATCTTTCCTTGTATAAAATCTTTCCATAAATTGGTGATTTTTAATCACTATTGGATTTTTAATCAAACAATGCTCTACTTTACTGAGCGCGATCTTTTTGTTTGGAAAGATCTAAAAAAATATTAGGGTTTTTGATTTCCCTTAATTAGAATTTAATTCTATTAGTTGAGAAGGTTTAAATGCCTATCACGTGTGAGCACGTGACCCCATTGTTTAAGCTTTTAGCTAGAATTTAATTATGTTGATTTTAAAGCACTCATGAATTATCAGGTGTCAGCACGTGACCCTTGGTCACGTGTGAGCACGTGATGCCCCATTGGGGTTTTTCTTTGTTATTTTATTATACTTTTAATTCTTTTGAGTGGGTTTAAAAGGCCCATCACGTGTTGGCACGTGACCCCATTGATTGATTATTTGATTAGAATTTAATTCTATTAATTAGAGAGCTTAGGAACCTATCACGTGTTGACACGTGACCTCCATTGATTAAACATCTTAACCAGAATTTAAAGAGCTAAGGAATCATCACGTGTCAGCACGTGACCTTTGGTCACGTGTAGACACTTGATGCCCCATTGGTTTCTTTCCTTGCTGCTTTATTATGCCTTTTAATTCCTTCAGTGGTTTTTCTAAAGGCCCATCAAGTGTGGGCATGTGACTCCACTAGTTGCTTACTTGATTAGAATTTAATTCTATTTCAGCAGAATCCCCAGGAAACCATCACGTGTCAGCACGTGACCCCTGGTCACGTGTGGGCACGTGATGCCCCACTGGGGGTTTTCCCGATATTTTATGAGGGAACAAATGCCCCCACAGCGTTGTTCTCACGTGTTTGCATGTGAGTGCAACGCTGTCACTTTGTGGCCGTTGGATCTGCCTAGGGAACAGGGAAGATGAACCGTTTCCCATCACATCTTATATATGCAGGGGTCTCTTCAGAAGCGCCTCCACTTTTTCCATCTTCTTCCTTGCTCGTTCTTCTCTGAGAATTAAATTCTCTTTCCCAGAGCTCAGTTCTCTATTTCAAAATTTCCAGAGTTTAACTCTGTCAACAAAAGATTTTCTTTTTCAGGTAAGGATTTTGAATGGTTGAAGAACTTCTTGTAGAAATTTTCATTGCACTTTAAATGTACACTAAGGGTTTTTCCCTTTCACAAGAACCCATCATTCCAAGTTCTTTAAAATAATGTCCAATCTTTAAATAATAAACTCTTTTTGTTAGGACTTCTCTGATCTCAGGGATCGATGGTGATACTTGTCTTCTCTCTGGAATTTAATTTCATTCCAAAGAGCTTTGGCTCTGAAAAATATTTTCTGGGAATTTAATTCCTCTATTCAAAAGGAATTTAATTCCTCTAAAGAACCCAGTTCTTCACAGAGAACTTCTTGGGATTTTCTTGCCCTGAGTTGTTCTTTTCAAAAAAGTTTCCAGAGAGATCCATCATGATTTGCATAGAGTCTGTAGTGGGTTTCCTCCTTGGGGAATGTGTAGAGTTGTTTGCAATCCATTGTTCATTTATTGAGAATCTTCCTTTTATTCCCATAATGATTACCCTGCCTCCTTATTAGTGAGCCGCCATTTTGATTTTGTTGGGCCCCTGTGTTTTGTAACCAATGATCCGACAAAATAAATTTTTTGTCGCTTTCTTCCATTTTCTTACACACACACACATACACACACACACACACACACGTGTGGGATTCACTAACAGCTTCCTTTCCTTTGTTTCAGGAGTAATGGCTTCTCTCCCATACTTTCCCTTTACTCGCTCGGAGGCGGCTTTTCCTCAATCACCGTCGGATGAAGAGGTGATAGCGATGATCAGGGCTCATGACCCGAATTGCACCAATATACTTTTATGGGGGACCTGGTATGGTCACATCATCCGCAGTCGCCGCAGCTTTCTTTACGAGATACCAACGGAGCCTACCTGCCCATTTCTGCCGATGGAGCGTCCACGGACCGCTTTTGCTGTTGAGATGCCAAATTGGACCCCTACAGGAAGACTTGAGCCATCGACAACTGGGATTCCAAACCAGCCCATGCCGGCCTTAGACATCTTGGGGCGTCGCATCTGCCAAGGCGAAGCCCATCCCCAGGGACAGGTCTATAAGATGGGGCTTATTCCTCGACATCCTACGGGCTACCTTCTCTGGGCTCGTTATATCCTGTCCACCCATCGTGCGTGATTGCAGAGGGTCGGACTATACCAGGCGGTGTATGCGTCTTTCTTCAACTATGAGTCCCCCCATGTCTGGTGGGTTAAGGCTTTCGTGAATCATTGGAATCTTCCCACCAACACCTTCCTGCTAGGGGACCGCGAAGTTTCAATTTCTTTCGAAGAGTTTCGCGAGATCTCAGGGTTGCCGATCAGGGGAACACTTTATGAAGAACTGTTGCCTCCTGATGAGTATGTTTTCGAATCTGAGACTGCTATGTTTGACGGTTTGTCGACTGAGAATGTAGTCCGCCACAAGCACCCACATTTAATCAAGGCCTTGGGCATTTTTGAGAAGCTATTCACAGAGTCTGAGGAACAAGGCGTCACTTTCAAAAGCATTATTTCCTGCTTCCTTCGCGGAGACGTTCTATCAAAGACGGCTCCAAAGTTCGCGAATATCAACGACCCCTTCGGGTTCGGTTTAAATAAGCGACCAACTAAAGAAGAGGATTTTCCGAAGTTCTACATTCCCATCCTGTCGGCCGTATCTTTTGAGTCGATCGCAGCTCCTGGCATGGATGAAGAGACATTCTTCATGGGCTTTATCAGTGTTTGGCTCAGCTGGTTCGCCGTTCCCACGCACCGTCGCTTCATGAGAGCCTCGGTCATTTACCCTGCCCATCGTATTGCTGAAGGGAAGCGACTAGCCGTGGGCATGGCGGGGCTAGCGCATCTGTATCATGGGCAAAGTGTTGCACCCAACAATTCAACCCGAGGCGTGAATGTGGTAAATTTCTCTCTTCATTATTTTATGTCATGGATTGAGATGCATGTGCTGGGGGCATTTGCCGCGCATCAGAGACCCAACTTTTATGACGCTTAGACTTTTCTGCGACTCATGAGGCTGCTGGATGCTTCTGCTCCTGACCCGACTCAGCCCGGAGCTATTCGCGTGCTGCTTAGTCCCTATGCCAATGAAGGCGGGATGATATTTAACGATCGAGTCCTCTCTGCTCCTTCAGGACCGATTCAGCAGCTTTTTGACTCGTCAAAAGAGGGAGCACCCTCCCTGAAACCGAAGGAAGCCATGCACTTATATTCGATCAGGCCGGGTTACCTGGTATTTCGTCAAAACAGTGCGGCCCTTTTTATGCGGTACAACCCACACCGCTTTGCTCGGCAACTGGGATATGACCAGGGTGTCCCCTTTGAGGCGTTTATAGTGGAGACCAGCCCGTCGTCGGACGTTGATCGTGACGCCGCTCACCACTTCATGCAGCTAAACACCCGCTCTCGCTTCGTGATTCCTGAGGCTGACTACATTCCTTAATGTGTGGGGGCTTTCACGGGCTGGTACCTCCACCGATTCGGTCCTATCATTGCTGAGGATAAGAGGATGCTCCTTGGATATAGGGCTCCCACTCCGATCCAGGCTACGGGAGTCCCGCCGCGACCGCGGGCAGTGGTTCGCCCTCCCCTGAGAGATACTGGTGTCGTTCTTATTCCTGAGGCGGCGGAAGTGGATCTAACTCCTACAGCTGGTATGCCGCTGTGCACTAGAGCTCAATCAAGGGGCAATAAGGCACCAGTAGCAGTATCATCAGCTGCGACGTCAATAATGGCAGTGTCCTCATCGGTAGCACCCCCGAGAGACAACACTGAAGGCGATGTGGGTCAGCGTCGAACTAAAGCACCGAGAGGAAAGAAGCGATCGTCTTCTGGTGTTAGTTCTGGGTCCAAGAGGCGAAAGAAGAAGGTCACCAATTTGCTTGACTTTCTAGTGGACTCCGAGCCTATCTTCCAAGATGAACCACTAGCTATGCAAGAGTCGGATGGTGGCCTTCTTTTTCCGGGTTCATCTGCCGAGGAAGACACACAATTGGCTGAGGCTATAAGACGCTCTCAGGATGAGACTGAGAATGTAAGGATCTCGAAGAGGCCTTATCCTGCCGTCATCTTCTATGAAGATCCTCCCTCGATACAGCGGATATTTATAGGTCCATTAGAAGAAGGAGGCGAGATAGCTCTTAAACAGCCTATCTCAGCCGATGCCGAAGATGCGCTTTCGTTGTGGACCGGTGGCCATGAGTCTACCCTCGAACCCCGGCGAGCATACCTCCTCAGGAAGGAACGTCGGCTTGAAAAAGCCATACTAGAAGCTCCCTTGCGCATTTGTACATTTATATTTATTTTTGTAGTATTTTGCACTACTTATATATATATATATATATATATATATTTATATATCCTTATCCTCGTGAAAACTTTGCAGGGACTTCGGCAATGGCGGAGGATCTGGGTTTGAGTCACGCCTTGACTATTGACTCTGCAAATATCCCCGATGAGACACTAGCAAGTGTGGAGGGGGTTGATACACCAATCCTTCCTGCCGCGGAGTTCCCATTGGTGGTTCCCGTTCCGGCGGTGCTTGCTCTCCCGGAAGAGGCATCTTTATTGGCCATCGGTTCAATGGATCTTTCTGGGGCCGGCCCAGAGACTGTGGTTGAGTCTACCGTCCTTACATTGGAGCCTGCAGCGGTGGCCACTGCTTCTCGGTTGGGAGTTGTCATACCGGCCCATGTCTCCGATGATGTGCCTGGGGGCATGGAGGAGGCTGCTGAAGCTTCTATACCTCCAGCCCAGAACGGGAGGAGCATCGAATGTAACTTTCTATATATTATTTTAATGATCTCTTCATTATCTGAACCCTTCTGTCTTTTCAGAGCTACGAAGACCGGCTGTGTCCATTGCGGACCTGACCCCCAGAGAGTCCTTTCAGCGTCTGCTAGAGCTGGCCGCTCCGCATGCGATATCTCCTCAACGCATCGTCCTATCTTCCGGGCAAGATTAGTGTCGTTCGCCTTCTTCATGGCATTATCATTATTCCGTATAGTGATACTGATGTCTTCTGCAGTTCTGGAAGCCGATGATGAAGTTGAAATTCTTGATGGGCCTGGGGACCTTTTGGACCCTTCTTGCATGACTGTGGGTAAGTAAAGTTTTGATGCTGGTCCATCTGCTCTTTGCTTGTGAACCTCGCTGACTGTTTATGAATCTCAACTACTTTGCCATTTCTTATTGCGCTGGAATCTCGCATCGTTATGCCACCTGGCCCCTATTCTTTACGTGCCTCTGACCGGATGGCGAAGTTAAGCCTTCGCTCTCTGTCGGCTTTGATTGAAGACCTTCGTGCTGGAAGTGTGATCACGGCCGAAGCATTTACCGCTGAAGCAAATAGTTCTCTTCCCTTTCTTGCTAGTTACCATAGTGAAGCATTGGTGCAAGTCTGGGTTGAGTTCTGTCGTCAGGTGGAGGCTTGCTTGCATAGTCTTTATTGTACACGCCTTCCTTCAGAGGTTGTGGCTGTGAAGGCGAGCTTACGGGGGCTGATTGAGCGGTGCACTGCGAATATGCTGTCATGCGAGAAGAGGCTCAGCCGAAAGTTCTCAGAGAGGAAGCTGGCTTCAAATGCGCTAAGGGAACTTCAAGCTAATCTTACGGCAAAGACTACTCGGGCGTATGAACTCTGGCGGGTGCTTCAAGAAACTATCAGGGAGGTGGTAGCCATTGATAAAGCTTTCGTTTTTACTCGTGAAATGTTCAAAGCTCTTAAGTTTACCGAAAAGGAGCTTGAACGTCGGCTTGCCTCGTACCAGGCCCAACAGGCTCAAGCGGAGGCCCGTCTCTTAACGATAATAAATCATGAAGCCGAGGCCCAGCGGAAAAAGGAAGAACTGGCAAACCTATTAAACCGTCCGCCGGCTTGAAGAATTGTATATTTTTTCTATTCTTCTTTTGTACGTACTCCTGAATGAGAGTATTTCTTTTTTCTTTCATAAATTGTACTTTGTATTCATTTTGATTCATGAATAAAAGACATATTTTGTTTCACGGTGATGTGTTCCCTTTAGTAAATGCATTTTGTGGATAATCTATTTTATTCTCCTTGTAGGACAGCAATGGCTTAGGAGTCAGGTTCAGATCTGCCTCCTAAGGCTTTCCAACTTTATGAGCCGTGAGGGTCTCATAAAGGTATTTATCCTTATGAGTCGTGAGGATCTCGTAAGTGTAATTTCTCCTTAAGAATCGTGAGGGCTCCTAAGTGTATTTTCTCTTGAGAGTCGTAAGGATCTCACAAGAGAATTTTCTTCCTTACAAGTCGAGAGGACCCGTAAGTGATTATTTCTTTTCTTGTCGGAGAGTGTGGCCCATAGAAAATCTACCTTGACCTCTCTACGAAGCAACGATGGCTCGGGAGACAGGGTTAGGATCTGCCTCCTAAGACTTTTCAGCTTTATGAGCTGTGAGGGTCTCATAAAGAATTTTCTCCCTACAGGTCGACAGGATCTCGTAGGTGTAATTTCTCCTTAAGAATCGTGAGGATTCCTATGTACGTTTTCTCTTGAGAGTCGAAAGGATCTCACAAAAGAGTTTTCTCCCTTACGAGTCGTGAGGACCCGTAAGTGGTGCATGAGGTTGACATTATCCGCATTTCACGGAATCAGGGGTTACCCTGGCCATTTCCTACGGGGTCAAGATTGACTTTAGTCGTGTTCTATGGGACCAGGATTTGCTTTGGACGCTTCCCATGGGGTCAGGATTGACATAGCCGTGTTCCGCAAGGACCAGGATCCACTCTAGACGCTTCCCATGGAGTCAGGATTGACATAGCCTTATTCCACAAGACCAGGATTTTCTCTGGACGCTTCCCACGGGGTCAGGATTGACATGGCCGTGTTCCGCAAGGACCAGGATCCACTCTGGATGCTTCCCACGGGGTCAGGATTGACATAGCCGTGTTCCGCAAGGACCAGGTTTCGCTCTGGACGTTTCCCACGGGTAAGGATTGACATAGGCCGTGTTCCAAGAAACCAGGATTTGCTCTGGATGCTTTCCACGGGGTCAGGATTGACATAGCCGTGTTCCGCAAGGACCAGGTTCCGCTATGGACGCTTCCCACGGGGTCAGGATTGAAATAAGCCGTGTTCTACTAGACCTGGATTTGCTCTGGATGCTTCCCACGGGGTCAGGATTAACATAGCCGTGTTCCGTAAGGACCAGGTTCCACTCTGGACGCTTCCCACGGGGTCAGGATTGACATAAGCCGTGTTCTACCAGACCAGTATTTGCTCTGGACGCTTCCCACGGGGTCAGGATTGACATAGCCATATTCCGCAAGGACCAAGTTCCGCTCTGGACTTTTCCCACGGGGTCAGGATTGACATAGGTCGTGTTCCACGAAACCAGGATTTGCTCTGGACGCTTTCCACGGGGTCAGGATTGACATAGCCGTGTTCCACGAAATCAGGATTTGCTCTGGACGCTTTCCACGGGGTTAGGACTGACATAAGCCGTGTTCCACTAAACCAGGATTTACTCTGGATGCTTCCCACAGGGTCAGGATTGACATAGCCGTGTTCCGCAAGGACCAGGTTCCACTCTGGACGTTTCCCACGAGGTCAGGACTGACAATAGCCGTGTTCCACGGGACCAGGATTTGCTCTGGGCGCTTCCCACGGGGTCAGGATTGACATTAGCCGTGTTCCACGGGACCAGGATTGGTTGACTCTCGGTTGTCTGTGCATCGTCGAGTCATGAAACTGGGAGCTTTGCCGCGGCTCCGATTTGCTGATGTTGCGTCTGTTGTAATGATACGAATATTGAGATGATCTCCAGGCTGTCTGTGAACCGTCGAGATTTGGAACAGGGACTTTGCCATGGCTCCAAGGTTTATTGTCGCGTCTGAACCCTGCTGGAATGAGGAAGAACGCTATTGGTGATCTCTAGGTTGTAGATGCGGCCGTCGAGACTTGGAACAAGGGACTCTGCCATGGCTCCTTTTTGCTAACGTTGTATATTCCTGCAGAGATACTGATTTCTCTGCGGGTCGACACGAATCGAGATGCTCTCGTCAAGGATGTTGATTTCCCTGAATCGAGGTTTTTGCCAAGGACACTGATTTCTCCGGGGTTGAGACGAATCGAGGTATTCATGCAAAGACGCCGATTTCTCTGCGGGTCGACGCGAATCGAGATGCTCTCGTCAAGGATGCTGATTTCTCTGAATCGAGGAGGTTGCCAAGGACACTGATTTTCCTGGGGTTGAGACGAATCGAGATATTCCTGCAAAGACGTTGATTTCTCTGCGGGTCGACGTGAATCGATATGCTCTAGTCAAGGACGCTGATTTCCCTGAATCGAGGAGGTTGCCAAGGACACTGATTTCCCTGGGGTTGAGACGAATCGAGGTATTCCTTCAAAGACACTGATTTCCTTATGGGTCGACACGAATCGAGATGCTCTCGTCAAGGATGTCCTAACGTTACAGTTAACCTTTGCTCTTTACGACAGAGGTCCGTTAGGGTTTGTGGTACTAGGGTTTTACCCGTCGTGCCATCACGTTGGCTGATGTATCCCTCGATAGTAAATCTTGTTGTTCGAGTAGCCTTACGACTGTCGTTCCTCCGATCCCTTCGGGGGCTGGACAAGACGTCTTCAAGAAATCTTCCTAGGCAGTTTGACCTTTGGAAGAGCAAGCGTTAGGAATTTTTCCATGCCGCTTGAGGTTAGACTCATTTTGGAGAGCCCCGATGAGTCATAACCACTCCATGCTGGTGTCGGATGATCTCCGATAGTCTTTCGGGTTTTATATCAGTTGCCGTCAAGACCCTGAAGCTAGGACTTTGGCCTTTGCTTCATTTGTTGGCATTGCGTCTGCTGTATCGAGACGAATGTCGCGGTTGTCTCTAGGTTGTTGGTGAACCGTCGAGGTTTGGAACTAGGGATTTTGCCGTGGCTCCGTGGTTTGATTGTCGCATCTGAATCCGGTTGGAGGAAGAACGTTGTGGTGACATCTCGTCTGCTGTATCGAGACGAACGTCGAGTTGGTGACCATTCCATGTGGGATGATCTCCGGTAGTCTTTCAGGTTTTATATGAGTTACCGTCAAGACCCTGAAGCTTGGAATTTGGCCTTCGCTTCGTTTGCTTTGGTGTGTTCGAATCTTGTTGGAGGAAGAACGCTGTGGTGACATATCGTCTGCTGTGTCGAGACGAACATCGAGGTGGTGACCATTCCATGTGGGATGATCTCCGGTAGTCTTTCAGGTTTTATATGAGTTACCGTCAAGAACCTGAAGCTAGGAATTTGGCCTTCGCTTCGTTTGCTTTGGCGTGTCCGAATCCTGTTGGAGGAAGAACGCTGTGGTGACATCTCGTCTGCTGTGTCGAGACGAATGTCGAAGTGGTCACCAAATTGCTGGTGAACCGTCGCGGCTTGGAACTAGGGACTTCGCCGTGCCTCCATTTTTTTGACCCTGGGGTCGATTGTTGACGTTGTATCTATATCCTGCTGGAGTTGAGAAAAAACGCCGCTGTTGACACCGTGTCTTCTGTAACGAGACGAATGTCAAGGTGGTCTCTAGGTTGAAACATCGAGATTTGGAACTAGGGGCTTTGCCGTAGCTCCAAGGTTGATTATCGCGTCTGAATCCTGCTAGAATGAGGAGGAACGTTGTTGTGGGTCTCCAGGCTGTAGATGTGGCCGTCGAGACTTGGCTCTCTTTCTGATGGAGCCTGGTGGGATGATATGGTTCCCTCTTTGTTTACGCCCCTAAATTGTTTACAGGGATCGATGTGATCTCACCTGTAGGGAAAAATGTTTCATTTTATATATTTTTCATTCCGCGATGCTCTATCATTTCATCTTTTATATCGCTAAAGTCGCGATTGCCAAATCATTTCGGCTATTTTTCGCGGTGCCCAATCATTTCGGCTATTTTTTTTATTTACTCGCTGCTTTTTATTGCGAGTTGCCCAATCATTTCGGCTATTTTGCATGCATATATTTTTACTTGCTGATTTTGTTGCAAGTCGCCCTATCATTTCGGCTATTTCGTATTCATTTGTGGCTCGCTGGCTTTTCGCTGCAATTTTGGACACCGATTTTGGCATCAGCACCGCTACAACTGTGATATTGCCAGGAGCGAATCATCATTTGCCTCTGTCGATGTCGAACAAAGGTGGCTTAGCAAACAGGGTTAAGATCCTGTCGACTAAGGCTTTTGACTTCATGAGCCGTAAGGGTCTCATAAAGGTATTTCTTCCTACGAGTCGTGAGGATCTCATAGGTGTGTTTTCTCCTTAGGAATCATAAGGATTCCCAAGTGTATGGCTTCTCGTAAGTCGTAAGGATCTTAAAAGAGTGTTTTCTCCTTATAAGTCGAGATGACTTACATGGGTTGTCCACCGTGTAAACATATCCTTAGTCGAGGGTAGGACTTTGTTAGGGAAATGTTTATTCGCGCCCATGGATTTTATACAAGGGTCGATATCAAAACGCTTGTAGGGAAAAATTAGAGATTGTGATAGCTTAAGAACAGGTTCAAATCCTTATAACTTAAGGCTTTTGAATCCTATGAGCCGTGAGGGTCTCAGAGGAGGGTTCTCCTTATGAGTCGTGAGGATCTCGCAAGTGTAATTTCTCCTTAGGAATCGTGGGGATCCCTAAGTGTGTTGCTCCCTTGTGAGTCGTAAGGATCTAACGCAGGTATTTTCTCCTCACAAGATTGAGAGGACCTTGCAAGTGTCTTTTAACGAGATTGCGCCCTTTCGGGTTTTCATAAACTCGCGGGTAGTCCTGCTGTTTTTACTCACGGAGCCCTTTCAGGTTTTCATCCGTGCCCGTCTCGCCTGTGGACATACCGTTTTTTTTACCATGTCTGCCTAAGGATGCCGCGGGTTGGTAGTAGTTTATCGACGTTTCGGTCAATATCCAGTTTTAGGACATAGTGTTCCATTGTTAGTTTAACGACGTCTCGGTCTGCAGCCAGTTTTAGGACATAGCAGTCCATCATTAGTTTAAGGATGTTTTGGTCCGCCGTTGCCATATTTCAAGCGAGTTTCTAGTTTACGGACTTTTCGGTCTATGGGGCTTTCTCTATGAATGAGCACGATGCCCCCGGCATGTCCATCTTTTTCGGATCATGTGGTTGTGGCGGGTTCACCTTCCAGTTTTCGGATAGCGCGAATTTTCCCTGCTAGTATTGGTCCTCAATCCAACCTTTGAAGATGAAGCAATATTCGATTGGATGGCTTATTGCTTGGTGGTAAGGGCAGTAATTAGGATTGTTGACATCGCCTGGCTGCAACGGACGTTTTGGATCCAGCAGATTGATGAGTTTGTTGCGTACTGCTAGCTCGAACAGTCTCCGCGTTTTATCGCGGGGGAATGAGTAAGGACGTCCCAGTCTCTCCTCGAGGGATGGGCGTGGACGCACATTGTTTTGGCGAACAACTGGCTTTAAGTTGCTCGGCTGTTGTTGAGTATTGGCGACAAAAGTCGCTTTCCCTTTCCCTTTTTCGTTTCGAGGCTCCGGCTTCGGAGAGGAAGTCTTGTGACCCATCTGGTCCATTTGTGCCAGTTTGTCAATCAAGGCCTGGAAAGTGGTCGGCTTGAAAAACATCATGAATTGGGAAATAGTCGCCTGAGGGTCGAGAGTACCCACAAACATGCCCACCGCTGGCGCTTCTTCGATGCGCTGCTCACATTTTGACCATAGATTCCGCCATCGTATTGCGTATTGGACCCATGTCTCGCCAGGCTTCACCCTGGCATTGATCAATGCCGTTATTGGGGTACGGTCGCTAGCGCTCGCAAAATGCTGGGTGAACAACAACTCCATCTCCGTAAAAGTTTTGACGGAATCGTTGGGAAGCTCTGAATACCATTCGAATGCCGTTTCTGCCAAGCTACCGACGAATTGATGAAGCAGCTGTTAGTTATATGTATGCCCTAGAGGCCATTACTGTACATAGGATGTATATTGTAGTGGATGCTGGGACATATATAGGGAGGACTTTCTTGCTCGACATGATAGTATGCTATCTGGTTGCTCTTTACCTTAACGTGTATATTGACTGTCTCTCTATTACATGTTGGTAAAGCCCTTAGGATGTGTACTTGACTACCTAGACTATGATGCGGATCATACTAGTGGGGACATGGTAGTCTATAAGTACATCCTTCAAAGTCCCTAGTCGTGGGTGTATCGAGACGGGGCATCGATATACCAGAGTAGACTAGCGTATACCTTCTCGACCCATACAGATGGGCGATGGATGATCCCATATCCATTGGTGTTTGACATCGGGGATGATATACGGGTGCTCAGTAGAGACTGGGTACACTGGACGGACTCGCCGAGAACTCCCAGATGGTATTATACCTTACGTCAGATGGCAGTTCTTTGGTGACACTGGTACAGAGTAGTTTGTTGACCCGAGATCGTCATAGAGTCTTGTGTGGTTCCCACTGTGCTTTGATTTCCATCTTACCACGTCCAAGAGGGCATGCAAAACGGTGGTTTTTCGGTACAGTCCCGAGTCACATAGAGGCAATGAGCGATAGGAGGGGATTCGTCTCTCCCGGTATAGGGAGTTGATGTTGCACTGTGTTTGATTGGCTATAACAGGAAGTCCCTGGCCAGGGCTGATCAGAGAATTGCTGGTAAGTGTTACCAGTAGTTTCTCGACCCGTTATGAGCCTCATATCGACACGACTTATCGAGCTATTGGGGTCTGATGTTTACCACCCCTAGGCGAGATATGCGACATATCAGACGATCAGACCGGACTGTACGGTAGTGTTACTGGTTGGATTCACTGGAGTGTGAGCGGGCTTGCTCGTCGATCGTCTGATCGCTCAATACCCGGGTGGCCGTTACGTTTAGCAGACCGCTTGCGGCTTGTGGTTGATTGATATGATCATCATCTGCTGCCGGCGTATTGACGAGTCTTTAGAGTCCTACACAGAGGTTTCCTGGCTCAAGCGAAACGAAATAGGAGCGCATATGAGATATGTGCGGGACCGAGAATAATGCGTGTATGTGATACCGCATTTCATTCTCGCGATCAATGTGTCGGATGGTTGTATGCGATATAACCTAGTTATCGATTCAAGCGTTGAATCGATAAGCCGATACATTGAATACTAGTCGGTTGTGTGCGACATTACCGGATCATTGAATCAAGTGTTGATTTAATGATTTAATGCATAATTATATATTTTATATATTACTTTGCGTTAACTAGTATTGGTTCACTTTATATGGATATTCTCACTTGGTTTGCACAAGTTGTATATGTGATATACTTTTGTGCACTTGATTGTGTCATGTTTGATGATGCTATAATGCTAGGGTTTATGTAAAGAGTTAAACCTTAGTAAAGTAAATGGTTAAGTTTTTCTTTTATTCATTCATTTATTTTTAATTTGGATTAAAAGAAATGAAATGAGAAAAGAAAAACAAAAGGGTTTCATTCTTTCATGAAGCTTGTTGAAGCTTCATGAAGTTTTGACCAAAGAAACCCTTTTGTCTTCATCTCATTAACCTTAACCATTCATTGAACTATAGTTAACTCTCTACAACAAACCATGGTTTATGTTATGATAAGGATAATTCATTTTCTATTTTAAAATTAACTTATCATAACTCTTTTTCTTCTTCTTCATCTTCTTCCATGAAGATACCTCCACTTCATCAATGGTGATTGATGATAAAGAGTGAGAAATCCAATTCTAAAGTCTACCCACTTCCTATTTCTTCATCCTCTACCTCTTGCCAAGTAGTAGAGTGTGTTTACTTCACAAGTTTCTTGACTTGGTGAAGTCGGAGCTTGATTTAGCGATGCCTCGACGTAGATCATCTTCGGCATGGACATCGACGACCTAGCTTGCCCATTCTCCGACGAAGCCGACTCTAGAGCCCGGGATGGATTTTAGACAGCGAGGAGACGTCGTTGCGGAGATATGGAGGTGGAGCACCGGATCTACAAAGGTTGTATTTCCGTATTCTCTTTAGCTAAGTTGTTAGCTTGTTTTAGTTTCGCCTAGATTTCTAGTTAACGATCCGTAGTCGGGTTTCTCGGCACCGTTAAAATTTTAATTTGGCATGATCGATGCCTTGTGAGACCTCTAGTGTGTGCCTAGGAACCCTACAGTGGTATCAGAGCCTTGCTTGAGCCTTAGGCGAAGTCTAGACGGAATTTGAAGTCCGATCGAACCAAAAACACGAACCCAAAATTGCTCTCTGTCCAGATTTTAAAATTGTGGATTTTTCAAGATTAAAAATATCCAGAAAATCAAGCAGGGTTTTCTAAGAATTACTGTAAATTTCGTGGGCCTAATTCAACTTTCCCACCGCGTTTCCGCGGCACGAGCATGGCTCGTGCGGCGGAAGCACGGCCGATTTTGTCATTTTATGCATTTTGTTTCCACAGTAATTCTCAGATTTCTGTGCTGATTTTCCTGGGATATTTTTATATTTATTATACAGATGAGTTTTCTGGAGTTGTTTTGGGGATTCGGTGTTTCGATCGGGGTATCAAATTTTGTCTATTTGGCTTTCCGGATATTTTTTAGAATATGTTAAAATGTTCGACCGGATATAAATACCCAACTTTTCCCCTGTCGGGAAATTTCCAAGTGTTGGATTTTTCCAAAGTTTAACGACGTTCTAAGTAGTGCAAGTAACGCGATGGACCCTCTAGAAGACAACAAACCTTAACTCGATTATGTGACCGTCTTGAACTGCCCTTTGAACCTTCAGGTTTGTGGCAGTACGGCGTGCCACATGTGAGGCGTTGGCTTGACCCTTCTACGGCTGGACCGTTGGTACTGAGGCACGAACGGAATGTTGTTAGACTTGTTTCATGTGTTGATCTGTATCGGGAAAACTTGGGTGTTCGAATGTTCGATCGAAAAGTTTAACATTTTCTGTTTATCTGGAATGGGATACAATAATTGGAATTCACAATAAGTTATGTGATAACTGAATGAATGTTATAAACGTAGCAATTTAGTCTCACTTGATCGGTTGCCACGGAATTTTGATGTGATCAAAAGTCCGTCGCAATCACGTAGCGTACGCGGATACTCGCCGGGTAAACTTGATAGACAGCTTCACTCCATAGCCCCGACCAAGTGACTGTAGGAGAACCTCGTCGCCGAAAGCATCCGTTAGGGTGCTCGCGGTAGCGGTGTTCCTCCTTGGTGCACTTCGTCGACGGTATCGGAGGTGCGGCCGTCTACTGGAGTTTGCGACGAGCATTCGATCAGAATGTCGGCAATCTTGTTGAATTGCCCGACTTCATATTGAAAAGAGTTTTCGATTTTGAGACTAAAATGCGGGGTTTATAATTGTTAGGCATGTGATGTCTAAGTAATTCATTTGGTCAGGCATGCGATGTCTGAGGTGGTTGCGGATTCCAACTGTTGTAGTTTTACACTTTCTTTTCTGTGACCGTAAGTGTAATATGTGATATCGCCGGTTTCGTTGCTATATGTCAACGACAATTGGGATGCGCATATTTACTTACGTTGATGACATGTGATGTTATGTGTTGCTGGATATGTTATATTGGATCGTCGTGTTTGAATAGCCGGGGTTTTTTTATGTGAGATGAGTGTTTTTCATTTTCATTCATGTAAAAACTTGTATGTAATATTCTTTTATTGGGGCGCTTCCAGGTTGCGGAAGTTGTCACCCGTTGTATATTATTTACTTTTCTGCACTAGGATAGACCCAAGGAGGAGGGCACAAGTAACCGGGTTCTGGAGTCCAGTGGGAGACCAACTCGAGGAGTCGAGTCCGGGTCTCCTAACTCCAGAATTGGTAGGGTTGCTTGCCGCTCTCGTAGGGGTCTAGGGGTGTGGGTTTGCCTATTCATCACGACCGTGGAATCCGTGTTTTATACTGGCTCGTATTGAAAACACGGACGTCCTAGTATATCCAAAATTTCATATGATTCTTCTGCTGCGATATCTGTGATGTGATCATGTGATGTTCTGTGATAGATACAGTATATAGTATATATGATATATTATATAGACGTTACTTATGTTTTACACCCGCGCTAGCCCTGCCCCGCTCTGTCGTTAGTTACCTAACCTAACGGTGCACGAGGGGACATCGAGGCGAATGCGGATGGCATAAGTGTACGTCATATCTATCTGTGATGTTTAGGTAATTAAATGATGGGACTTCATTAATGTGATTAATGAAAGTAAAAGAAACCTAAGATGTTGTAGAATCGAATTTCAAAATAAAACAGGTAGCTACAGTTCTTGCTTTGCACAGCGGTATATGTGATATATCCTGCACCTTATTCGATGAGGAAAGGACCGAGATCCCTTCACCGGGAGTGACTCCTTTAGCAATGACTGGCAGATGCTACACATTCGGTTTGTCTTTTGATTGCTTTTAAGTGTTTTTGCTTTGCACTGTGATATATATGATATATCCCGCACCTCATTCGACGAGGAAAGGACCGACGATCCCTTCACCGGGAGTGACTCCTTTAGCAAAACTAGAAAAGCCTAAAAAGCTCTCCATTTTTAAAATCATTTGATTCTATAACGATATCGAGTTCATTACGCAATAGGTTTTCAGAAAAACCTATCGTAGCCCTCCGTCATTTCAGATAAGTGGTAGTTAGTATTCGTGCTACGTTTGTTGGCCTGCGTCAAGGCGTAGTGTGCGGTAGCTAACTAGTATTTATCTGCTTATGCATATGATGCAGATTGGATTAGGGTAGTCGTGCGACTTTGTTGGCCTGCGTCAAGGGTCGTGCGGGTGGGTTTAATTCAATCAGGAAATGACGGGTTGAACTTCACTAGCGGACTATGGTTTGTTGGCCTGCGTCAAGGTCATAGCACGCTAGGGGCAAAATATTATCGGGAATTTCAAGTGTTGAAATTTGCAATGAGATTGCATACCTTCTATGAGATAGTTGGATCCCGATACCCGCTGCGAGTAAGAGTTACTCCTGGGAGAGTTTTATACATTATAATTAGCCTATCAAGTAGGTGTCTAGAAAGGTGTCAACGGGGTTACGCCTCTGGGAAAACGAGGTTTACATTAATTAGGTTCGTGCGAAAGCACGGGGGACCTCCCTCAAAGTACCGACACTGGCCTGGCTGAAAGATTGGCGAACTTGTTGTGTGTAATTAATCCCGGCTAGTCTTTCCTTTTAGGGTTTGAAGGAAGATTTGATAAAAAGCAGTGGGAGCCATCCTGATTAGATAAAATAATAACCAATCTATTCTTGTAAGAGCGCACGCTGAGTGTTTTCTTCTCTCTCTCTCCTGGTAGCGACCATATCACGCCTTAATCAAGATAATAATATGGATTATTGACCGAACCCGCTTGTTATACTGAGCTGGGGAACGTTGATCCCGCTCCAACTTATAATTGTTATAAGACAGAGCAGGAAATTGGGGAATACCAGATTTCCCGTGCCGCCCAAACGAAGAGAGTGCATGTTGATGCATCATCTTCGGGTGTGTTCATTACAAAGAACTGTTTCTCAGTATCCTCCGCATCCTGGGTATGTGATACCGGATCAGGATCCCAGATATGTAATCTGTTACATAGGGCTACAACAGGGTAGAAAAACTGAGAACGGGTGATAAGTTTCATGAGGCAGAAAACGGGGCAAGAGTTGCAACCAAGTCTGTCGGTCACTGTCACCCTGTATTACCGATACATTGATTCTGAACGAATGTTATTAGATACCGAACCTGATATACAAAATCATATATGTCTCTTTATTAGTAAAGAAATGATAAAATTTTGTATTGTTGGATAATGTTTTGAACATTTCCTATATCAAAAGTTGATCGGTTCAGGCACGTTATCTAAAAGCATTGATGTTCTAAATCAAACTACAGTTCTTAGTATAGATGAACACACACAAGAAGAAGAGTTCAGAAATGGACAAATCCTTCTTGAGGTATTGTAGACTAGGTCAGATCAATATGACCCGACTAGCTAAAGTTACATTTAGATGCATATTTAAATTAGTTTGAATTTACATCTTGTGAAACTCGCCAGTCATGTCACAAAGATAAGATGACCATAGCTCTGTTTATTGGAAACAGAGAAAGAGTTAGTGAACTCTTGGGACTGATACATGATGATGTATGTAAGGTCTCCTGTCTACACATGCCAGGACTGATTCTTTCTACTTCATTATATTCTCTGATAATCTCTCAAGATTCAGTCATACGTTCCTGTTGAAACATGAGTCCGAACCTTTTGAGATATTCACAGAATATAAGTTGGAAGTAGAGAACCAAAATACGGGTATAACTATTATGTCCTTTGATGAGATCAAGGAGGAGAATACTTGAGCACGGAAATCCTGGACTATTCTAAAGGAGAATGAGATTCTCTCTCAGCATTACTCCTCCGTTTACACCATAGCACGATGGTATATCGGGGCGGAGCAGATACACCCTATTTGATATGGTGTGCTCTATGATGAGTACTACTGAGTTACCTGTTTCCTTTTTGGGAGTTATGCACTTATGAAGTTTCATACCTATTGAATAAGGTTCGAATCAAATCAGTTGCCTACCATTTCATGGAAAGGGAAGAGCCCATCTCTTAAGTCAGTTAAGATTTGGGGTTGTTCGGCCTATGTCTAAAAGCATGATCCGGACAAGCTCGAGGCAAAGTCTGTAATGTAGAACTGGAAAGGTTCCAGCTATACAAAATACAGCAGATGATTTGGTACAACCAAAGGATTCAGTAGATGCCAACGAACCTCAGCCTCTCCGCCGATCTAGTAGGGTTCGTCACCCACCTGAGAGATACTTCTGTTTCTCTATGACAGTGGGAGAGAGGATTGCATCATGAGATGATGACCCAACTAGCTTCGAGCTGGCCATCAGGAGTAAGACTCTGTAAGAATGGCTGGATGCTTAGTGATCTGAGATGGAATCCTTGTACACCAACAAAGTATGGACTTTGGTTGCTATATCTGAAGGGTTAAATCCCCATCAGGAGCAAGTATATCTTGAGAATATTACTTGGTGTACATGGAAAAGTTCAGACTTTCAAAGCTAGACTTATTAAAGGTTTGCATCATTGACCATGTGTGGATCATGATGAAACCTTTTCTAAGGATCTATGCTTAAGTCCATCCAGATCCTACTTACCACGGCTACATACCATGACTACGATCTCTGGTGGTTGGGTGTCTTGACTGCTTTTCTAAATGATGATTTGGAAGAGAGCGTCTATAAGTACACAGCCAGAGGGCTTCGTAAACAGTGGGAGCAGCGGAAACGTGAACAAGATGCTTTATAGGATAAAGCAGGCATCGCGGAGTTGGAACATCTGTTTTGATGGATTAGTCAAGGAAGTTGACATCATCAAAATGGTAGATGAACCTTGTATATACAAAAAGGTAGTAGGGAGTATGGTGGTGATCCTCGTAGAGTACGTGGATGACATACTCTTGATAAGAAAGGAGTTTCTAATGCTACGCTCGATCAATCTCCGCTTATCACATTGATTCTCCACATAGGATCAAAATGATACCTACTAAATCCTGGATTTTGGATCTATGAGATAGATCTAAATGGATGTTAGGTACTCACTAGTTGTAGTGAGATGGTATCAATCGATCCTGGGGAGAATCACTGGAAGTGTTCCAAGGTGATAAAGACGACTGAATGTCAGTCGCAGGCATTGTCTTTACCTTCAGCAAAGGGACGGAATGTTGGAAGAGTTCCAAGCTAGATACCGTGGCATACTAGACGATAAAGGCACGATACATCGCTACTTAAGATGCTACCAAAGAGGATGTTTGGGTGTATATTAGTTCATGAGATGAACTACGTTCCTACCATTGTGAGACAATGGAGTTGTGGCTTATGCCAAGGAACGCCGGTCCCATCAGTGATCCAGACTTATTCTAAGGCAGTATCACCTGATCATGGAGATGGTTGATCTCCAAGGTGATCGAGGCAAGGAGAGCAGACTCAGAGGATAACGCAGCGGATCCACTCACGAAGGCCTATTCCCAGAGAGAGACTTTTATGGGATGGTTGAGTATGAGATACTACAACCACTGCTACAGATGGCCCTAGTGCAAGTGGGAGATTGTTAGTTATATGTATGCCCTAGAGGCCATTACTGTACATAGGATGTATATTGTAGTGGATGCTGGGACATATATAGGGAGGACTTTCTTGCTCGACATGATAGTATGCTATCTGGTTGCTCTTTACCTTAACGTGTATATTGACTGTCTCTCTATTACATGTTGGTAAAGCCCTTAGGATGTGTACTTGACTACCTAGACTATGATGCGGATCATACTAGTGGGGACATGGTAGTCTATAAGTACATCTTTCAAAGTCCCTAGTCGTGGGTGTATCGAGACGGGGCATCGATATACCAGAGTAGACTAGCGTATACCTTCTCGACCCATACAGATGGGTGATGGATGATCCCATATCCATTGGTGTATGACATCGGGGATGATATACGGGTGCTCAGTAGAGACTGGGTACACTGGACGGACTCGCCGAGAACTCCCAGATGGTATTATACCTTACATCAGATGGCAGTTCTCTGGTGACACTGGTACAGAGTAGTCTGTTGACCCGAGATCGTCATAGAGTGTTGTGTGGTTCCCACTGTGCTTTGATTTCCATCTTACCACGTCCAAGAGGGCGTGCAAAACGGTGGTTTTTGGGTACAGTCCCGAGTCACATGGAGGCAATGAGCGATAGGAGGGGATTCGTCTCTCCCGGTATAGGGAGTTGATGTTGCACTGTGTTTGATTGGCTATAACAGGAAGTCCCTGGCCAGGGCTGATCAGAGAATTGCTAGTAAGTGTTACCATTAGTTTCTCGACCCGTTATGAGCCTCATATCGACACGACTTATCGAGCTATTCGGGTCTGACGTTTACCACCCCTAGGCGAGATATGCGACATATCAGACGATCAGACCGGACTGTACGGTAGTGTTACTGGTTGGATTCATTGGAGTGTGAGCGGGCTTGCTCGTCGATCTTCTGATCGCTCAATACCCGGGTGGACGTTACGTTTAGCAGACCGCTTGCGGCTTGTGGGTGATTGATATGATCATCATCTGCTGCCGGCGTATTGACGGGTCTTTAGAGTCCTACACAGAGGTTTCCTGGCTCAAGCGAAACGAAATAGGAGCGCATATGAGATATGTGCGGGACCGAGAATAATGCGTGTATGTGATACCGCATTTCATTCTCGCGATCAATGTGTCGGATGGTTGTATGCGATATAACCTAGTTATCGATTCAAGCGTTGAATCGATAAGCCGATACATTGAATACTAGTCGGTTGTGTGCGACATGACCGGATCATTGAATCAAGTGTTGATTTAATGATTTAATGCATAATTATATATTTGATATATTACTTTGCGTTAACTAGTATTGGTTCACTTCATATGGATATTCTCACTTGGTTTGCACAAGTTGTATATGTGATATACTTTTGTGCACTTGATTGTGTCATGTTTGATGATGCTATAATGCTAGGGTTTATGTAAAGAGTTAAACCTTAGTAAAGTAAATGGTTAAGGTTTTCTTTTATTCATTCATTTATTTTTAATTTGGATTAAAAGAAATGAAATGAGAAAAGAAAAACAAAAGGGTTTCATTCTTTCATGAAGCTTGTTGAAGCTTCATGAAGCTTTGACCAAAGAAACCCTTTTGTCTTCATCTCATTAACCTTAACCATTCATTGAACTATAGTTAACTCTCTACAACAAACCATGGTTTATGTTATGATAAGGATAATTCATTTTCTATTTTAAAATTAACTTATCATAACTCTTCTTCTTCTTCTTCATCTTCTACCATGAAGATACCTCCACTTCATCAATGGTGATTGATGATAAAGAGTGAGAAATCCAATTCTAAAGTCTACCCACTTCCTATTTCTTCATCCTCTACCTCTTGCCAAGTAGTAGAGTGTGTTTACTTCACAAGTTTCTTGACTTGGTGAAGTCGGAGCTTGATTTAGCGATGCCTCGACGTAGATCATCTTCGGCATGGACATCGACGACCTAGCTTGCCCATTCTCCGACGAAGCCGACTCTAGAGCCGGGGATGGATTTTGGACAGCGAGGAGACGTCGTTGCGGAGCTATGGAGGTGGAGCACCGGATCTACAAAGGTTGTATTTCCGTATTCTCTTTAGCTAAGTTGTTAGCTTGTTTTAGTTTCGCCTAGATTTCTAGTTAACGATCCGTAGTCGGGTTTCTCGACACCGTTAAAATTTTAATTTGGCATGATCGATGCCTTGTGAGACCTCTAGTGTGTGCCTAGGAACCCTACAGCAGCTGCTTATCGTCACCTCCAGTATTACCGTACAAGGCTCTAAATTGAGCAACATGTTGGTGCGGATTTCCCGTCCCCTTATATACATGGAATTTGGGGATCATGTATCCCGGCGGGTACTTTATTTGGTCGTACCAGCCTTGATAGGGCCGTCCTGTCTTAACAATCTGCTCGGTCGTTTCACTCGCATGATGAGCTCGTATTTGCTGAGCGATGTAATCATCCAGAGCGGCCTTGGAGATGGTCTCCTCTTTGGCTGCTGAAAGAGCCGAAGGAGGGTTCGATGTCTCTCCTCTGTAGTCTTCAATGATAATCGGGGGGTCTTTAGCTGGAGGTTCCGGCTGTAAGATCTTCCCGGCTATATCTTGGAACAAGAGAGCCATTCGTTTTATGTTGGCTTCCTATTCTGCGGCCTCTTTTTCTTTCCTCTCGAGTATTCTTCTGAGGAATTCAGCATCAGTTTCTTGTTCCTGACGCTGCTATGGGGATTCTGGATTTTCTTTCGGCCTAGTGAGTGCGGCCACCGCAGTCAGCATCTACTGAAGTTTCTGCTGCTGTTGCTCCTTAGCCTTTGTTATCGATCGGGTAAGAGGTCGATGACCCATAGAAGCACGACTTTCCTCTTTTCCTGAAGCATATAAATCGTATGTGTTACCATTCCCCCAGACTTGGGGCGTTTAGATTCAGCGTCCTTGTGGTTCGCCGCTGTCACAGGGGCTTTATCCGGCCTCCTTCTCTTGTGAGCGGTTGAAGTTGATGGAGCCGTTGCAGCTGGCACCCAGACGGATGACATCTTCTGTGGTACCACGGGATGGCTCTTTTCTTGCCGAGCTTTAATCTTCTTTGGCCGGCGAGAGTAGTCCTGGTCAATCACCGATTCCTGGACCTGTCGCCAGACTTTGTAAATTTTGGAGGACAGCCGCTGAAAAGGCTGCTCCGGCTTCTTTTCTGTATCATTCTCCACGGGTGGAGGAGATCTTTTTAGTATGGCGGTTGGAGAGTTCTTACGGACCCTCCTAAGCGGTTCGAAGCTGTTCCCAGTCGGAACAGCAGCATCGATTTCCACCATGGGAGCTGGCGGAGTCAGTCAAGAAGGGGAGCTGCCCCCAGCCTTCCTCACTCGGCGCCAGTGACGACGGCGAGCATGTCGTGCGGATGGGATTGGTTCAGTTATGGGGATGGCTTCGTCATGCCCCCTATCTTGGTGGAGGGTTGTCGTTGTCAGACTATTGAAGACTGATGTCCGCTGAGAAGTAATATCCAATCTATCAAAGACAGACCTCTAGGCAGGGGAAGCAACTTTGAGGACTTCGCCTGGAGCGGGAGCCGGAACAATCAGTCTTGTGAAGACCGACCCTTTGGTAGGAGAAGCCGCTTTGACGACTTCAAGAGCAGGAATGGCTATCCTTTTTGGGATAACCCTTTCTGGTATTGCGAGCTTCTTCATGGGCCCGTTGGAGATTTGGCCCAGTCAGTCAAAGACCGAGGCGTTGGAGCTGGACGACCCGTTGAGAGGGGTCGCAGCGGTGGTAAGTCGATCAAAGACCGACTTCTTTGAGGCCTCCTGCAATAGCATTGGGGCATTGAAATTCATGGGTGGGAGCATGGTCCCAAAGAATAGTCCAGTGGTGGTCTGAGTTACTTACTCCACCGGCATCTTGAATAGAGAGGCCGTTTGGGGCCCGTAGGTTACACCTCCAGATGAAGCGGAACGGGAATTACAGTTGCAGCTGGAGCAGTTGGAGGTCATTGATGTTCTGTTTTCTGCACGGGAGAAAAACCAAATCTTAGTAGCTCGAACCCAAGGGCAACCATATCAAACCGCGATGTGTTCGCGAAACACGACACACGAAGTGTGGAGTGGAAAGAGGAAAAGGTCCCACCGGGCGCGCCAGAATCTGTTCTCCTCCGAAACACAGAAACGCGACCGCATAGGTTCGTCTTTCCTGAATTTAGGGGCAGATGCTAATTGGTGCTACCCGTCCACCTCTTCGAAGATACCAAGTTGATTTATGGCACCATGTATCGAAGGTTTAAACGGATGCGGCCGATATAGAAGACTTCGTCAGATTCCCCCTCGTTGAGGGGTTTTTGATTGTGGGGACACTCTTCCCTGCAGGCGCAAACCCCTGCAGTCAATTACGCTACCGCAATGCGGTAACAACTTTCTCCTTCTCCAGATAGTCACTTCGTGTCCCATGTGTTTGTTTTGTTTTTGGTTTCCCGTGGATTGTATACGGAGACTAATTTATGTTGTCTCCCGTAGGGCGTGGATTAGTCCAAATCCGTATTTTCTTAGATTTGGGTTTGGGGTTGGGTTTAAGGATACGTTAGTCTCATTTGCGACTAAGATCAACTTAAACTTTTGTTAAGGATACGTTGGTCTAATTTTAGACTAAGATCAACTTAATGGAATCATTTAGATCCAACAAGAGAGCATTTGGGCTCTATTGTTTAGTTTAGGGACATTGCGGTCGATTACCAGTTTAAGGACATGGTGGTCCATTGTTAGTTTAAGGACATCTCGGTCCATTGTTAGTTTAAGGACATCTCGGTCCAGTTTAAAGGCATCATAGTCTGTAAAGGTTAAGGACATCATAGTCCATGGGCTTAAGGACCCCACAGTCCGAGGTTAAGGACATCATAGTCCATGGGCTTAAGGACCCCACAGTCCATGGAATGATTGGTTATCGGGACCCGTCACCTCTTTGAAGACGTTGAAAGATTACAACGACAAGTATCAAAGGAGTGAAGAGATGTACCCTTGAACCAAAGTTGATTGGGAAATCTGTAGTACAATTTGGAACTAAGATAAGTTAATTAGATTATGAGTACATTGGCTCAGTTAAATCTGAATTGAGGACTTATGGCCAACTTGGGCTAAGTCCAATTAGGTCTAAAATGCTAGCCCTTTGTTGGACTGTTGAACATTTGTCTGGGTTCAGCCCCCCCATTATTTAGGAATGCTAAACAGGAGTTTGGGGGCTCTGACAACCTTTTGTCTTTGTTTGAGCGCTAACCATTCATTATGGCTCTGGATTTTTAAGGTTCATTATTGGCTTTAAGATAGTGTGAAACACTAGAGGGTATTTGGAGATCACGTGCTCCTATTTGATGTGCTGAAAATAGTGTTAAACACTAAAGACAAAACGCTCAATATAGTGTTAAACACTAAAAATGAGGTAGTGACGTGGGGACACGTGAAGCGCCTGAGAATGGGCCAAACCTCCCTTATTTTACTCTCAAAATTTGCAAATAAGTGTTAAACAATTATTCTTTATAATCATCACGTGTGGACACATGATAGTGCCAATGTATTGGGTATTAATTCCTCTGTTTCACCTTATTTGCCCTTTTTTTTTAAAAGATGTTAATCAAAGGTCATGTGGGGACATATGAGGCATTGCCTCTGTTATTTGTTCTCAGAATATTCACAGAAGTGTTAAACACTTAATCTTAACGGCCATCACGTGTGGGCACATGATGGATGCCCATGCATTGATTTTTAAAATGTTTATTAGGGGTCACGTGGGGACACGTGAGGGTGCCCAAAATTGATTCTGCCCTTGGCTTTGTTCTCTTTTATTTTGAGTGTCACGTGGGAGCATGTGAGTCATTGCCTCCAAGCTTTTTCTTTCTCATTTTGAGGAGTCTGTTTAGGGGTCACATGGGGGCACGTGGCTCTTGTTCATTCTTTTTTACTCATTGAGGATGAGGGTCAGTGTTACCACGTGACCAGATTAGATACTTGATCTTTATGTGCATAGAGAGCTTTAAGTCTCTTGTTTTTTAAGAATTAAATTCTCTGTAGGTTTAACCCTAATTCTGTTTAAAGGAATTAAATTCCTATGAATTTAGAAGGATTAAATTCTTATGTCGGGTTAAACCCTAGTTTTATTTGGAAGAAATAAATTCCTATGAATTTGGAAGAATTAAATTCTTATATAGGGTTAAACCCTAGTTTCATGAGGAGGAATTAAATTCCTATATAGGGTTAAACCCTAGTTTCATCGGGAGGATTTAAATTCCTATGAATTTGGGGGAATTAAATTCCTTAAACTTAAATTCTCTCTCTGAGTTTTGGATCTACATGGCAGAATCGCCCCGATGAGAATTAAATTCTCAACTTATAGAGGATCTGCTTCTGCAAATCCTCAACCAAAGGAAGAACTAAGTTCTTTATTCAGAAGAGTTTGAGAATTAAATTCTCTTTTGTTTTATGGAGCTTAGATATCTTTCCCCTTTCTCACCTAGGGTTTCTTTTCTCTTCTGTTGAAATTTTCTTTTCTCTCTTGAGAATTAAATTCTCCTCTCTTTTTTCTCTCTGTTGTTGTATTTCTCTCCCAAAAAAAAATTAGATCCTTTCTCTTTTCTTCTTGGCTCATATTTAGAGGAGAAAGAAAAGAATCAAATTGTCTAGTGAATATTTTATTGAAAGATTTTTGTTGTTTTTGTAACCAACATGATCTTTTAGACCACTCAGTGAATTTTATTCACCATTGGATTTTTAATCCAAAAGATATTTTTTCTGTTATTCTTGGTGAATTTCAGGGAAATTTTTCCTTGTATAAAATCATTCCATAAATTGGTGATTTTTAATCACCATTGGATTTTTAATCCAAAGTTGCTCCTCTTTTAAGAGCGCAATCATTTTGTGTGGAAAGATCTAAAGAAATATTAGGGCTTTTGATTTTTCTTAATTAGAATTTAATTCTATTAGTTGAGAAGGTTTAAATGCCTATCACGTATGAGCACGTGACCCCATTGTTTAAGCTTTTAGCCAGAATTTAATTCTGTTGATTTTAAAGAACTCGGGAATTATCACGTATCAGCACGTGACCCTTGGTCACGTGTGAGCACGTGATGCCCCATTGGGGTTTTTCTTTGGTATTTTATTATACTTTTAATTCTTTTTAGTGGGTTTAAAAGGCCCATCACGTGTTGGCACGTGACCCCATTGATTAATTATTTGATTAGAATTTAATTCTATTAATTAGAGAGCTTAGGAACCCATCACGTGTTGACACGTGACCTCCACTGATTAAACATCTTAACCAGAATTTAATGAGCTAAGGAATCATCACGTGTCAGCATATGACCTTTGGTCACGTGTAGACACGTGATGCCCCATTGGGATCTTTCCTTGCTGCTTTATTACGCCTTTTAATTCCTTCATGGGTTTTTCTAAAGGCCCATCACGTGTAGGCATGTGACTCCACTAGTTGCTTGCTTGATTAGAATTTAATTCTATTTCAGCAGAATCCCCAGGAAACCATCACGTGTCAGCACGTGACCCCTGGTCACGTGTCAGCACGTGACCCCTGGTCACGTGTGGGCACGTGATGCCCCACTGGGGGTTTTCTCGATATTTTATAAGGGAACACCACTATTCCAGCAGTCGCAGCTACAGCTCCGGAGGTTATCACCGTGTCACTGTCAGAGTTCATGAGGCTGAGGCCTCCGGTTTTCACTGGCACATATGCAGCCGAGGATTCGCAGTCGTTTATCGATTGGATGTCCAAGATTTGTCGTTCGCTCCAATGCTCCGACGCGAGATGGGTAGAGTTCGCGAGCTTTCGTCTGGAGGGTCTGGCTCGGAAGTGTTGTGAGTCCTTGGAGAGGGGCAGAGCCGCAGGTCTTGCTCCTATGACCTGGGTTGAGTTTGTGACGGTGTTTCTCGCCCGTTTTCTTCCACCGAGCGTCAGGGATGAGCAAGCATGCATATTCGAGTTGTTACGCCAGACTCTGGGGATGACGGTGGCTGAGTATGATGTACTGTTTACCGAGCTGGCTGTGTATGCTCCGTATTTGGTTGCTACTGAGGAGATGAGGGTGAAGAGGTTTGTTCGAGGCCTGCTTACCCAGTTGTTCCTCTCCATCAATATTCAGCATTGTGACACGTATGCGGCAGTGGTGGACACAGCCCTATTGGTGGAGGAGAGTCTTTCTGAGTCGTCGGTTGTTCCGGAACCGAAGAGGGCTCGTACTGGTATAGCAGTCCAGAGTTCGTTCAGGCACGGGGAGTAGCAGAGATGCGGGACGTGGCCATTTGTTCAGCGATTTTTCCCAGGAGGGTCAGCAGTCGATTCGTGGGTGTTTTGGATATGGTAGTTTACAGCATCTCATTAGGGTTTGTCCCGAGATACGCCAGAGAGGGGCAGCCGTACCCCAGGTTACTTTAACACCTTCTCGGCCTCAAAGAGCGTTGCCTCTTATGCTTGTTGTTGCGCCGCGTCAGACTCCTGCTTAGAGAGGTCGTAGTCACGGTGGTTTTATGCCGAGAGGACGAAGTGGTGGAGGCAGAAGACCGCCAGTAGCCGGTAGAGGACAGGCTCGGGTTTTTGCCTTGACTCACCAGGACGCGCAGGCGTCAAATGCAGTGGTTTCATGTACCCTTCATGTATGTTCTTTTGATGCACATTTTCTTTTTGATCCGGGATCTACGCATTCGTATGTTTCTACGCACTTCGTGCGGAGGATAGGCCGAGAGTCGTGTTTGCTAGATCAGCCGCTTGTCATGACTACTCCTGTAGGAGAGTGGTTTGTTGCACGACACGTGTTCCGGTCGTATGCTGTCCGTTTAGGAGATAGAGATTTGTCCGTCGAATTGATCCTTCTTGAGATGTTGGACTTCGACGTTCTCCTTGGCATGGACTGGTTAGCTACTTTCTATGCGTCCGTGGACTTCCGCGAGAAGACAGTTAGGTTTTGTTTTCTCGGCGAGTCAGTGTTTGTTCTGCAGGGGGACCGTGGTGCCGCCCCTCACAGTTTGATTTCTGTCCTTTGCGCTAGTCGGCTTTTGAGGAGGGGATGTCGGGGATTCTTGGCTTTCATTCATGATACCGGAGCCACAGTGGAGTCGTTGGACCGGTGTGTAACACTTCAAAAAGATAAAATATTATTTTTGGGAATTTTTATAATTTAATATTATTTTATTGATTATTTTAATATTAAATTTATAATTAAATGCAAATAAATAGGAAAAATGTTAGAAAAATTATGGAAAATTCTAAAATAGGGTAAATTAGAGAATTATGACATTTTTAAGTTTTTGTGATTAGTTTGACACTAATTTAGTGCTAATCGCGATTAAAAATCGCTAATCGGATTTTTTTGCCTTTTTGTGCAAAACTTGCACATATCACTTTTCCTACACTTGTGCATTTTCTACCATGTTACTTTGGGTTTACTATTCTTGTGAGAAGGGTTTTGGATTAAAGAGGAAGGGAAAAAGGAAAAGAAAAGAGAAAAGGAATAAAGAAAGAGGGTAGGTGAGAGAGAGAGGTGGACCATTGACCTTGAGACTTAGCCATTTTCTCCTCCTCATTTTCTCTCCCTCTCCTTTGGCTCTTGCTGCTGCTGCCTCTTCCTCATCTTCCTCCCCTCTTCAACTCCTCACTTCATCTCAAAAATCACTCCAAAACCTCAATCTCCTTTCATTAAAATTGTGCAAAATCCCTAGATCTACACATGGAGCTAAAGAAGCAAGGATTTTGGCCACTAGGTGCAACTCAAGAATTTTCTTGAGTTGCTAATGGAGGTAATTACTGAACCATTAGCTTAGTTATAGCTTTTCTTTAACCCCATGTTAAGATTTAATCGATATGGTGTGATATTATGGAATTGAGAATAATCAAGTTAGGGTTTGAGGAAGCTTGTGTTGTATTGGGAAATTAAGCTCAGTTAAGGTTATACCAACACCCTAGTGTATGAATTGGAACCCAAAACCTGAAGCTAGAAACAGAATACGGATTTTAGAACCCGATATCGGGGAAATTGTGAAATCTGTGCAGGCTAACTTGAATCTGCTATCACCCCGAGAACTCTAAAATAATATTGAGTGGACAGTGACATGTGCAGGCACCAGAGAACCATCACCCCAGACCCCAGCCCCTGATTCCTTCTTGAGGCCGCCGGAATTCCCATTCTGGCCGCAATTTGCGGCCAGACCAGTGGGGAATTCCCTCGTTTTGCGTGCATGCCCCCATTTCCTCAATTCTTGGCCCTGGGTACTTCTAGTTTTGACAGATTCTATCTAGGGTAAAATCTGGGACATATATCCTAAGTTGCTATTTTGGATTCGTGTTTCCGTATTCCGTATTTTTGATTCTGAAATTGTAGATTGTGTTTTGCCTCGACTATTTGGCGTTTATACGACGATATAGAGGATTTATTGATGGTTTTGAAGATGTGCCATAGGTTCTCACCTATAGGCCCCTTATCGTATCGTTTTGGATTTCATGCGCCGTTTAGCTTAGATTTGGTTTTAATGCGCATATACGATACTTGATGTGTAGGTACCCATGAAGACTTCGGGACGACAAGCAAATGCGTGGTGACGTCCGCAAATGATGATGCAAGGTGAGTAGATTATATCTACAGGGGGAAGTCGGGTGGATGGCGTATAGCACCCCCGCAGTCCGTAGATAGATTACCATGTAGTTTAACAGTGATAGTTAGGTGTATTATGGATAGTGTAGGGTTAGAAGTGACTAGAATAGTGTAACATTTTCAAAAGTATAAAATATTAATTTTGGGAATTTTTATAATTTAATATTATTTTATTGATTATTTTAATAATTAAATGCAAATAAATAGGAAAAATGTTAGAAAAATTAGGAAAAATTTTGGAAAATTCTAAAATAGGGTAAATTAGTGAATTATGACATTTTTATGTTTTTGTGATTAGTTTGACACTAATTTAGTGCTAATCGCGATTAAAATCGCTAATCGGGTTTTTTGGCAATTTTGTGCAAAACTTGCACATATCACTTTTTCCCACACTTGTGCACTTTCTACCATGGTTTCTCATTTTGGGTTTACTATTCTTGTAAGAGGGAATTAAGGATTAAAAGAGAAAAGGAAAAGAAAAAGAAAAGAAAAAGAGTGAGGGTAGGTGAGAGAGAGGATGGGCTTGTTTGACTAACCCTTAGCATTTTCCTCCCTTCATTTTTCCCCTCCTTCCTCTCCCCTTGCTGCTGCTGCTCTGCACCCCATTCTCCCTCCCCTCTTCAAGCTCCAAAACACATCCAAAACAACACTAAAACCCCGATCTCCTTTCATAAAAATGATGCACAAGCTCGAGATCTACAAGATGGACTAAGAAAGCATGGATTTTGGCCACTAAGGGCAACTCAAGAAAATTCTTGAGTTGCTAATGGAGGTAATTTCTGAACCATTAGCTCAATTGTAGCATTTCCTATAACCCCATGTTAAGATTATATCGATATTGTGTGATATTATGGACTTGATGAAAACCTAGTGCATGAATTGGAACCCAAAACCTGAAGCTAGAACCAGAAATACGGATTTTAGAAACCGATATCGGAGAAAAACTGAAATCTGTGCAGGTTAAATTGAATCTGCTATCACCCCGAGGACCCTAAAATAATATTGAGTGGAAATTGAGATGTGCAGGCACTATAGAACCAACACCCCAAACCCTAGATCCCCACTCCATTTCCCGGCCGCCAAAACCTCCTTTCTGGCCGCAATTTGCGGCCAGACCAGTGAGGAATCGCCTCGTTTTCTGTGCACAGCCCCAGTTCCTCTAGTGTTGGCCCAGGGTACTTCTAGTTTTGACAGATTCTATCTAGGGTGAAATCTGGGACATATATCCTAAGTTGCTATTTTGGATTCGTGTTTCCGTATTCCGTATTTTCATTTCTGAAATGGTGGATTGTGTTTCGTTTTACCTCGACTATTTGGCGTTTATACGACGATGTAGAGGATTTATATGTGGTTTTGAAGGCGTGCCATAGGTTCTCACCTATAGGCTCCCTTATCGTATCGTTTTGGATTTCATGCGCCGTTTTAGCTTGGATTTGGTTTTAATGCGCATATACGATATTTGATGTGTAGGTACCCATGAAGACTTCGAGACGACAAGCAAATGCGTGGTGATGTCCGCAAATGATGTTTCAGGTGAGTGGAATATATCTACAGGGGGAAGTCGGGTGGATGGCGTATAGCACCCCCGCAGTCCGTAGTTAGTATACTATATATATGTAGATATATGATAGTGTTTAGTGTGTTGTAGCTTTGTGTTAGAGGTAATATGGTTAGTTAGGGTTAGAAGTAACTAGTGTAGTTCCTAGTCGCGAACCCTAGGATAGATTTGTACCCACACTCACACACTTGGACATTCCTTATACTTTCACTTGGTTGATGATATTTAATGACATTGGAGATGAGTCGATGATATTGGGCCTTGTGCCGCAGGATCGGTGATTGGATATGGTTCATATTTGGGAATATGTCATGTGATTCTTGCGGGATTGGGATGTGTGTTTACCGCCGCCTTCATATCTTGTAGATGGTGTCAGTTGTACTAGACTTAGATCAGTACCCCAGCTTATATGATGTGATGATAGTGATACCTGATATTTGATGAGAGGAATGTGATACTGACCCGTACCCAGCTATTGGGATGTCGTACGATGATTACCGTACGAGCCGATATTGATGATAGATCCGCACTCATAACTCGAGGATATCTTATGATATGATATTGAGGCGAGATCACCGACTATATACCTTTATATATGTATCGACTCAGATTTAGGCGGTTTCCATACCCCTCCAGACTTGCATGATACTTAGATCAGTAGTTGCATAGTAGATGTTAGATTAGACCAGAGTCATACCTATTTCAAAACTAACGAATCGGGAATATTGCAAGATAGGAAAAAGGGGATTCTACGGATATTTTCAAATGTGTAGTGTCTATTTTCTAAACACCGTAGCCCTTGTTTTACCAAAGACCCCGATTCGTCTTATTTCAAAAGGCAAGGTTGCATGATATAGCTTTTGAGTTAGATTCTTCACTATTGCGTTGATTATTCGATTGCACCTGTTCATACTGTTGGCATGGCATCACTTGTGCTTATTGTTATATTACCATCATGCTGTTAGGACACCAGCACCATTATCGATGATGCGTATGTTCCACGTACACTGATTGCCGGCTCACACACTTCATCATCGATAATTGCTATGCCACTACACTGTAGTACTGCTGCATTCATGGTATGATTTCCGCATGGCACATTGTACACATAGACCTGTACACAAACATATATGATTTTGACTTGATATTCATACCTGATACTTATGTCACACCTGATCATCTTATTATAGCTCATTTATATGTGACATGACTTGATACTCACATTGATGCTTATATCACATCTGATCATCATATTGTAGCTCATTTATATGTGACATGACTGGATACTCACATTCATGCTTATATCACATCTGATCATCATATTGTAGCTCATTTATATGTGACATGACTGGATACTCACATTGATGCTTATATCACATCTGATCATCATATTGTAGCTCATTTATATGTGACATGACTGGATACTCACATTGATGCTTATATCACACCTGATCATCATATTGTAGCTCATCTATATGTGACTTGACATGATATTTATGTTTGACGCACATATCATATCAGATTAGTGACTTACATTCTGGTTTGGATTATATGTGATTTCTGGATTTGGGAACCGTGGCTATTTCAAATATGTAATCATTTAAAAACCCGGTTCCCTTGATATGATATTTCGGTGCGTCCACCATGTGTTTTCTCGGTGCTAGAGTGATATATAAAAACCCGAATCAAGGAGGCGGTTGAGGCCGATTACGGGTACATGGTGGACCCGGTATGGTACCCCGAGGCGAGAACGGTTTCGCTGTGTGATAGACGGTGAGCACGGCAGAGGGACTACTACCTACCGGTGATTGTACTTTAGCTCGGCGGATATCATGGAGGATTCCGACCGGAGCCCAGAGATGGACATGGGTTGACCCGTACTGCCGGGGCCGAGGGCCGATACCGCAGACGGAGCCCAGAGATGGACATGGGTTGACTCGTACTGCCGGGGCCGAGGGCCGATACTGCAGACGGAGCCCCATATGGATGAGGATTTACGTGTCGATGCTTGGCACGGGTTTCATGATGTTTTACCATGATGTTGTTTATATCCTCATATTGCATGCATGATGTTTATTGTCATTGGGTGACGGGTGGACGGGTTCCACGCATATACAGACATAGATCATATACAGATATGGATCATATACAGACATGGATCATATACAGACATGGATCATATATATATACAGACTGGATTTACACATATCATACTTCATTTGTATATATAACAGGGTATGAGGGCGCTGTTATATATACCCTTACACCAATATTAGTGGTATGGGACACTAATATATGTGTATTGATATCACTTGATACTTCATCATATTTACTTCATACAGCATACCCTATACTGATGACATGTTATTACCTGAGTACTTGGTACCACATACATATTTAGATGTTACCTTGCCACCTTATTACACTCAGATGTACTCTTGCGGATTATATTACTGATTGTTGACTTAGGTTTATGTCTTGCATTCGGTTTCTGCTTGTAGATGTTTCTATTCACGAGTTGGCAACTCACCCCCGTTGTGCCACAGTTCTTGCAGGTTCTGCCGTACAGGTTCTATTGCGGCATTTCTGGCACACTACTTTCTTGCGGGTGGTTTGCTTTTGGTAGGTGGATTCTTTTGCATCAAGAACCACCCTCGTATTTATTTATTTCATTGTATCTAGAAATTGTCCATCAACCAAAACTTGTATATTGTTTCAGACCTAGACTTTAGTGATGTATTATTCGACCTTAGAGTCGCGCTTAGTTGTATTGCGGTTTCTTGTTGCTTTGGGCTTTCTTCTGGGTTTGATCCTCGCCACTTGGCGTTGTATATTATTGATGCATGTGGGGTTCTGACCGTCGATGGACGAAGAGCTAGCTCCCGCTTGTGGATGCCTTTATCATTGCATATATATTGTTATCTTGTTGTACCCCATTCGGGGCCAGTTTTACAAAGGAAACTCTGCCGAAATTTTTAGAAAAGACTGTACTGTTTTAAATTGCATATTCGGCTTAGTTATTTAAAAACATTGATTTTTAAACATGTAGTTCTTTACTTATTCTTAAAAAGGGTTTTAGATTTCTGGGTTTTCGGCTTACTTAGTCGCGTTACGCCTGTAGGCGTTACGTGGTTAAGTGCCGGTCACGGGCCAAACTTTGGGTCGTGACAAAGTTGGTATCAGAGCGCTAGGTTGACCTTGGTTCGAGTCTGAGTTTGACTATGTGGAGCCTAGGGCGTTGTATATATACGGAACTTAGGCTTGACCTTACGGAACATAGACTTGGTCGAGGGGGTATTAGACCCGAACTTTCGTCGTATTAGGATGACCCTTGGTTGATGGAATAGGTGACTAAAGTAGAGTGACGTACCGTTGGTATGTTCCGCGGCATACTTACGACACGCCACTCCGCTTAAGGAACCTTAGGAGGTGCATACTTTTGAGATCAGTGATTCTCTTCATATCCAGGATTATACATCCATTTGTGATCCCCGATTCTATTAGTTCATGATCATATCTTCATTGATGCTGTTCCTTCCTATGATCATGTATCCATTTTGGATCTGTTGTTTCCCTTCTTGCCACTGATGTGCCCTTTTGATACTCGATTGAGATTCCTGTCACCATGTTTGAGCGCAGTTTGGGCTGCTGCTAGGGTTACGGCCGGTGTGAGCTCGTTTGGTACGAGGGCCGACCTTTGTGTTTTTTGGTGACATGGGAATGTCTCAAGTTAGTATTGCTGATTGTGACCTCTAGTGGAGGCGAGTGCTTGGATTTGCACCGGATGATCGGGCCATTGTTAGAACTGCCAGTTGAAAGAGGACTGTTGATGTACAGCATACCTAAGAGATTGTGATGTCGCCTACCGTGCAGACAGATGGACCAGCTGTGGCTGAGATCGACAGGATGTTGCTTTCGGAGCTTACGAGCTGAGATTGCCGGAGCTTTTAGGCAGATATGCGACAGATGATAGCTAGTCTACCCGATTTGAGAGACGAAGGTGATTCGTCCGATTTTGCGCCAGAGCGGGCCCAGTTGAGTTGAAGAATTCCAGTGTGGAGAATCTTACTCAGATCTAGAGCAGACCGATTCAGAGATGACCGCCTATGTATTGCCCTTCCTGGAGGATTGAGGCTTTGTTCGGCAAACAGGCGTATGAGCCAGTTGCTGCTGTAAATGATGAGATATCGCCAAGATGATTGGAGCTGTTGCAGCGTGAGCATATACTCAGAGAGATGATAGCGAGTCGCTAGTCACCTGAGGATGAATGACTAGGACATGTGGTTCGTTCGTTACCGATGCGAGGTCATCAGATAGATTGTTTCCAGATAGAGACAACTTCACGCAGGTTCGTTGAGAGTCGATTGAGACGATCGAATGTCAGGAGCCCATTTTTCCAAGTTTAAAGTATACGGAAAGACATGCAGGTGATTCTATGGACCCTCTAGAAGAATGAAACCCTAACTCGACTTAATGACCGTGTGACAGCCTTTGAACCTTAGGGTTTACGGCGGTTCCGCGGCGCCATTAGTGAGGCTTGGGTTTGCCCTTCTACGGCTGGACCACCGACGCTGTGGCATGTACTCGATACTATTAAACTGTACCCGAGATGTGAGCTCTTGGGGGATTATGAGGATCTGACGAGTCGATCGGATGGTTCGACATCTTTCGGATATCGTGATGGGACACTGCTTGGGAGACTCCAGATGTGAGCGTAGCCGTCGGAGCGCAGTTCGTGTAGCCATGATGAGACGAGTCCGAATCAGTCGACATTTGAGCAGAGTGAAGAAAAGAGTTCGTACGAGGTTTCGACGAGATGACGTCCCACTCCGCTGACATCAGAGATGTTATACACACCCAGAGGCGTGGTATATGGATATATCTTCCAGAAAGAAGCGCGATGAGTATGCAGCCATTCCGGAATAAGAATTAGCTTCAGCTTTGGATGATGACTTCCGGGCAATTCGGCAGGTATGAGATTTGAGGAAGGAGCCTCGACAGGACCTTTCTGGAGTACGATATGAGAAGACCTAGACCAGGAGTGGTCGTATTGCGCACACCCAGCAGGACAGAGTTCGGCATTATCGACGAGGTAGTTGACCAGGATCGAATAAAGGGACTTACCCAGATGCGTTGCGAATTGATCAAGGACGGACGAGAGATGAGTATTCCTCCGATGGTTGGGACGTGTTCCCGAGGATTTGTTCGGCCTGACATCTTCTACAAATGGTGAAGCTACAGAGTACGCGATTTCGAGTCCGTGCAAGAGACTTCAGATTGGCCGTGGCCGAGAACAGTGCAGTGCATAGTAGTGTGGCGTGACGTCATAGTGGACAATGATAGAGACATGTGGAACCAGAGGTTCGTGAGAGACGCTGACGAGCTGTCATTACTTCCCGTCGAGACTAGAGACCTGATATGCTTACAGAGACGTTGGAATGTGACCAATTTCCGAGAAAAGGTTGTGCTGAGGACACAGATTTCTATCAAGCGAGAAGAGGTAGTACAAGAGAGCCAGCCTCTGTACAGATCGGCATAGGCATGATTGGAAGAGACCTTGAGCAGGATTCCTTCCAGGACATTGCTGCAATGATGTTTGTACACAGGATCAGATGTGTGACGTGCATTCAGAGAGCCAGAGGCCGACGCCAGTGATATGCTGCCTTACGAGTGGTCATGAGGATTGACCGAGAGGTGACCAGAGAAGTGCCAGAACGGAATCGTCCCCGTTAGCACACCTGACAGGGCCGATGAGCCGATTGACTGCGAGATAGGAAATCCGCAGAGAAGATAAGGACCCAGAGTCAGAGGACGCCAGACCGTGAGCAAGAAGCAAGTAGATATCCTGCGCTGTTAGCAGTGGATTGCACCGACTCCTTCTCGACCTTGAAGGAGGAACTACCGACGACGGTATTTATGATTTGTGATTTTGTGATTCGATTATCACGTATCCGTCGTTTGGGATTTCGGTATTTTGTGCGTTCTGTTTGCATGATTTAGTTTGATGACTGAGTTTCATGATATTGTTTTCATGCACCCACTGGATATTTATATATTTTGTGCTGAGTTGTTACATTTGAGATATTGATTGAGATTTCATTCCTATCGTATTCAGTGATTTGATTTGCACTTCCAGCGTAGTTTTCATGCATCTTTAGTGTTTTGATATACGATTTTGGTGCACGCCAGATGCACTAAATCGGAATTCTTCGTGCATTTCATATGCACTTGATTTTTCTGTCAGGCGCACACGTTGCCTACGACAGATGTTTCGTACACACCCGTTGCACTTAGATGTTGTTTTCTACACCTGTTTGACACTTATATGGATTTTGATTCCTTGCGCACCAGACGCATAGGATATTCTTATATATGCATTTTGGGGATTGATTGCTAGTAGAGTAGTACATTTCTTTTTATGATATCCTCTATGTGTTGATGTTTTCGGAGCCCCGACAAATGGATTATTACTGAAATTGTTTTAGTAGTGGGGGTTTAAATTTAAATTCGGGGACCGAATTTCCTTAAGGGGGGTAGATTGTAACATTTTCAAAAGTATAAAATATTAATTTTGGGAATTTTTATAATTTAATATTATTTTATTGATTATTTTAATAATTAAATGCAAATAAATAGGAAAAATGTTAGAAAAATTAGGAAAAATTTTGGAAAATTCTAAAACAGGGTAAATTAGTGAATTATGACATTTTTAAGTTTTTGTGATTAGTTTGACACTAATTTAGTGCTAATCGCGATTAAAATCGCTAATCGGGTTTTTTGGCAATTTTGTGCAAAACTTGCACATATCACTTTTTCCCACACTTGTGCACTTTCTACCATGGTTTCTCATTTTGGGTTTACTATTCTTGTAAGAGGGAATTAAGGATTAAAAGAGAAAAGGAAAAGAAAAAGAAAAGAAAAAGAGTGAGGGTAGGTGAGAGAGAGGATGGGCTTGTTTGACTAACCCTTAGCATTTTCCTCCCTTCATTTTTCCCCTCCTTCCTCTCCCCTTGCTGCTGCTGCTCTGCACCCCATTCTCCCTCCCCTCTTCAAGCTCCAAAACACATCCAAAACAACACTAAAACCCCGATCTCCTTTCATAAAAATGATGCACAAGCTCGAGATCTACAAGATGGACTAAGAAAGCATGGATTTTGGCCACTAGGGGCAACTCAAGAAAATTCTTGAGTTGCTAATGGAGGTAATTTCTGAACCATTAGCTAAATTGTAGCATTTCCTATAACCCCATGTTAATATTATATCGATATTGTGTGATATTATGGACTTGATGAAAACCTAGTTAGGGTTTGAGAGAAACTTGAGTTGTAATATGAAATTGAGCTCAGTAGAGGACTTGTAAACACCCTAGTGCATGAATTGGAACCCAAAACCTGAAGCTAGAACCAGAAATACGGATTTTAGAAACCGATATCGGAGAAAAACTGAAATCTGTGCAGGTTAAATTGAATCTGCTATCACCCCGAGGACCCTAAAATAATATTGAGTGGAAATTGAGATGTGCAGGCACTATAGAACCAACACCCCAAACCCTAGATCCTCACTCCATTTCCCGGCCGCCAAAACCTCCTTTCTGGCCGCAATTTGCGGCCAGACCAGTGAGGAATCGCCTCGTTTTCTGTGCACAGCCCCAGTTCCTCTAGTGTTGGCCCAGGGTACTTCTAGTTTTGACAGATTCTATCTAGGGTGAAATCTGGGACAATATCCTAAGTTGCTATTTTGGATTCGTGTTTCCGTATTCCGTATTTTCATTTCTGAAATGGTGGATTGTGTTTCGTTTTACCTCGACTATTTGGCGTTTATACGACGATGTAGAGGATTTATATGTGGTTTTGAAGGCGTGCCATAGGTTCTCACCTGTAGGCTCCCTTATCGTATCGTTTTGGATTTCATGCGCCGTTTTAGCTTGGATTTGGTTTTAATGCGCATATACGATATTTGATGTGTAGGTACCCATGAAGACTTCGAGACGACAAGCAAATGCGTGGTGATGTCCGCAAATGATGTTTCAGGTGAGTAGATTATATCTACAGGGGGAAGTCGGGTGGATGGCGTATAGCACCCCCGCAGTCCGTAGTTAGTATACTATATATATGTAGATATATGATAGTGTTTAGTGTGTTGTAGCTTTGTGTTAGAGGTAATATGGTTAGTTAGGGTTAGAAGTAACTAGTGTAGTTCCTAGTCGCGAACCCTAGGATAGATTTGTACCCACACTCACACACTTGGACATTCCTTATACTTTCACTTGGTTGATGATATTTGATGACATTGGAGATGAGTCGATGATATTGGGCCTTGTGCCGCAGGATCGGTGATTGGATATGGTTCATATTTGGGAATATGTCATGTGATTCTTGCGGGATTGGGATGTGTGTTTACCCCCGCCTTCATATCTTGTAGATGGTGTCAGTTGTACTAGACTTAGATCAGTACCCCAGCTTATATGATGTGATGATAGTGATACCTGATATTTGATGAGAGGAATGTGATACTGACCCGTACCCAGCTATTGGGATGCCGTACGATGATTACCGTACGAGCCGATATTGATGATAGATCCGCACTCATAACTCGAGGATATTTTATGATATGACATTGAGGCGAGATCACCGACTATATACCTTTATATATGTATCGACTCAGATTTAGGCGGTTTCCATACCCCTCCAGACTTGCATGATACTTAGATCAGTAGTTGCATAGTAGATGTTAGATTAGACCAGAATCATACCTATTTCAAAACTAACGAATCGGGAATATTGCAAGATAGGAAAAAGGGGATTCTACGGATATTTTCAAATGTGTAGTGTCTATTTTCTAAACACCGTAGCCCTTGTTTTACCAAAGACCCCGATTCGTCTTATTTCAAAAGGCAAGGTTGCATGATATAGCTTTTGAGTTAGATTCTTCACTATTGCGTTGATTATTCGATTGCACCTGTTCATACTTTTGGCATGGCATCACTTGTGCTTATTGTTATATTACCATCATGCTGTTAGGACACCAGCACCATTATCGATGATGCGTATGTTCCACGTACACTGATTGCCGGCTCACACACTTCATCATCGATAATTGCTATGCCACTACACTGTAGTACTGCTGCATTCATGGTATGATTTCCGCATGGCACATTGTACACATAGACCTGTACACAAACATATATGATTTTGACTTGATATTCATACCTGATACTTATGTCACACCTGATCATCTTATTATAGCTCATTTATATGTGACATGACTTGATACTCACATTGATGCTTATATCACATCTGATCATCATATTGTAGCTCATTTATATGTGACATGACTGGATACTCACATTCATGCTTATATCACATCTGATCATCATATTGTAGCTCATTTATATGTGACATGACTGGATACTCACATTGATGCTTATATCACATCTGATCATCATATTGTAGCTCATTTATATGTGACATGACTGGATACTCACATTGATGCTTATATCACACCTGATCATCATATTGTAGCTCATCTATATGTGACTTGACATGATATTTATGTTTGACGCACATATCATATCAGATTAGTGACTTACATTCTGGTTTGGATTATATGTGATTTCTGGATTTGGGAACCGTGGCTATTTCAAATATGTAATCATTTAAAAATCCGGTTCCCTTGATATGATATTTCGGTGCGTCCACCATGTGTTTTCTCGGTGCTAGAGTGATATATAAAAACCCGAATCGAGGAGGCGGTTGAGGCCGATTATGGGTACATGGTGGACCCGGTATGGTACCCCGGGGTGAGAACGGTTTCGCTGTGTGATAGACGGTGAGCCCGGCAGAGGGACTACTACCTACCGGTGATTGTACTTTAGCTCGGCGGATATCATGGAGGATTCCGACCGGAGCCCAGAGATGGACATGGGTTGACCCGTACTGCCGGGGCCGAGGGCCGATACCGCAGACGGAGCCCAGAGATGGACATGGGTTGACTCGTACTGCCGGGGCCGAGGGCCGATACCGCAGACGGAGCCCCATATGGATGAGGATTTACGTGTCGATGCTTGGCACGGGTTTCATGATGTTTTACCATGATGTTGTTTATATCCTCATATTGCATGCATGATGTTTATTGTCATTGGGTGACGGGTGGACGGGTTCCACGCATATACAGACATAGATCATATACAGATATGGATCATATACAGACATGGATCATATACAGACATGGATCATATATATATACAGACTGGATTTACACATATCATACTTCATTTGTATATATAACTGGGTATGAGGGCGCTGTTATATATACCCTTACACCAATATTAGTGGTATGGGACGCTAATATATGTGTATTGATATCACTTGATACTTCATCATATTTACTTCATACAGCATACCTTATACTGATGACATGTTATTACCTGAGTACTTGGCACCACATACATATTTAGATGTTACCTTGCCACCTTATTACACTCAGATGTACTCTTGCGGATTATATTACTGATTGTTGACTTAGGTTTATGTCTTGCATTCGGTTTCTGCTTGTAGATGTTTCTATTCACGAGTTGGCAACTCACCCCCGTTGTGCCACAGTTTTTGCAGGTTCTGCCGTACAGGTTCTATTGCGGCATTTCTGGCACACTACTTTCTTGCGGGTGGTTTGCTTTTGGTAGGTGGATTCTTTTGCATCAAGAACCACCCTCATATTTATTTATTTCATTGTATCTAGAAATTGTCCATCAACCAAAACTTGTATATTGTTTCAGACCTAGACTTTAGTGATGTATTATTCGACCTTAGAGTCGCGCTTAGTTGTATTGCGGTTTCTTGTTGCTTTGGGCTTTCTTCTGGGTTTGATCCTCGCCACTTGGCGTTGTATATTATTGATGCATGTGGGGTTGTGACCGTCGATGGACGAAGAGCTAGCTCCCGCTTGGGGATGCCTTTATCATTGCATATATATTGTTATCTTGTTGTACCCCATTCGGGGCCAGTTTTACAAAGGAAACTCTGCCGAAATTTTTAGAAAAGACTGTACTGTTTTAAATTGCATATTCGGCTTAGTTATTTAAAAACATTGATTTTTAAACATGTAGTTCTTTACTTATTCTTAAAAAGGGTTTTAGATTTCTGGGTTTTCGGCTTACTTAGTCGCGTTACGCCTGTAGGCGTTACGTGGTTAAGTGCCGGTCACGGGCCAAACTTTGGGTCGTGACATATAGTTCATAGCCGCGAACCCTAGAATAGAATTACAGCTACACGCACACCCTTGCATATGCCTTATACTTGCACTATGTTTTGATGATATGGGATGACTTTGGAGATGAGTCGATGATGTGGGCTTGGTGCCGCGAGATTGGTGATTTGATATGATTCATATGTGGGATATGACTTGTGATTCTTGCGGGCTTGGGATATGTGTTTACCCCCGCATGCATACTTCATTGATGGTATCGATTGGTGCTAGATATAGAGTAGTACCCCAGACTATTTGATCTGATGATAATGATACCTGTTATGTGACGAGATAGTGAGATGTTGACCCCTACCCAGCTTTTGGAGATGCCGTACGATGATTTACCGTACGAGCCGATATTGATGATAGATCCGCACTCATAACTCGAGGATGTCCTACGATATGTTCTTGAGGCGGGATCACCGACTATATATCTATATTTACCGACTCAGATTTAGGTGGTTTCCACACCTACCCCTCCTGATCGATCTGATACTTAGATGTAGTTTGCATAGTAGATACTTCACTGTGGTGTTAACTACTAGATTTCTGCATTTCCATGCTATTCGCATTGCTGGCATATGTTCATTGCTATATTATTATCTTGTTGTTAGGACACCAGCACCATTATCGATGATGCGTATGTTCCACGTACACTGTTTGCCGGCTCACACACTTCATCATCGATAATTGCCATGCCACTACACGGTAGTATTGTTGCATGATTTCCGATATGATTACTTTTCTTTACATGTCGCATACATCATGGATTGATTGCATAGCACATCGCATTGGATTTACTTCTTGATGTTGGATTTTCATGTGATTTCTGGATTTGGGAACCGTGCCCTTTTTAAATAAGTAATCATTTAAAAACCCGGTTCCCTTGATATGATATTTTGGGGCGTCGCCCCGTGTTTTCTCGGTGCTTGAGGCATGTACTGAGAGAGGGCTGACCCGGACTGACGGATGCCCGATGTATTGAGAGAGGGATGACCCGGACTGACGGATTCCCGATATATACTTGATATAGGGCAGACCCGGACTGACGGATGCCCGATGTATTGAGAGAGGGATGACCCGGATTGACGGATTCCCGATATATACTTTGAGAGAGGGCTGACCCGGAATGACGGATGCCCGATACAGGAGGATTTACGTGTCGATGCTAGGCACGGGTTTCATGATGTTTTTCCATGATTTTGTTTATATCCTCACATTGCATACATGATGCTTATTGTCATTGGGTGACGGGTGGACGGGTTCAACATATATACAGACATGGATCACATACAGACTGGATTTATACTGATCATACTTCATTTGTATATATAACAGGGTATGAGGGCGCTGTTATATATACCCTTACACCAATATTAGTGGTATGGGACGCTAATATATGTGTATTGATATCATTGATATTTCATCATATTTACTTCATGCAGACATACCTTATACTGATGACATGTATTTACCTGAGTACCTGGCACTACATACATATTTAGATGTTACCTTGCCACCTTATCATACTTCAGATGTACTCTTGTGGTTATATTACTGATCGTTGACTTTGGTTTATGTCTTGCATTCGGTTTCTGCTTGTAGATATTTCTATTCACGAGTTGGCAACTCACCCCCGTTGTGCCACAGTCCTTGCAGGTTCTGCCGTACAGGTTTCATTGCGGCATTTCTGGCACACTACTTTCTTGCGGGTGATTCGCTTTTGGTAGGTGGATTCTTTCACATCAAGAACCACCATTGTATTTATTTTATTCATTGTATCTAGAATTTCCATCAACCAAAAACTTGTATATTGTTTCAGACCTAGACTTAGTGATGCATTATCCGACCTTAGAGTCGCGCTTAGTAGTATTGCGGTTTTCTTGTTGCTTTTGAGCTTTCTTTTGGATTTGATCCTCGCCACTTGGCGTTGTATATTATTGTTGCATGTGTGGTTGTGACCGTCGATTGACGAAGAGCTAGCTCCCGCTTGGGGATGCCTTTATCATTGTATATATATTGTTATCCTTGTTGTACCCCATTCGGGGCCAGTTTTACAAAAGAAACTCTGCCGAAATTTTTAGAAAAGACTTTATTGTTTTCAAAACGTACCTTCGGCTTAGTTATTTAAAAACCTTGATTTCAAACGTGTATTTCTTCACTTCTTTAAACCAGTTTCTTTACTTATTCTTAAAAATGGTTTTAGATTTCTGGGCTTTTGGCTTACTTGGATCAGATGGAGTCCTATAGACTTCATATGGTTCAAGGGCCAGTCACGTGCTCTTTCGGGTCGTGACACGGTGTCACGACCCAAATGTAGCACATGAACGACACTTATATCACATGACATCTAGAGACATCAACGCAATCCATGTAAGCCGAAACCCGGAATCTAAACCCTTTTTCAAATCAATAGTAGGTCTGTGGTTCGAGGACGAACCATTGTTCTAAGTTGGGGAGAATGTAATACCCCAGGCATTATCTGGTATACCTATATATACAAGATAAGCTTAGGGACCCACTGTAAAACAATGGGGAATCTTCGGAATACATTCCGAAAAAGGACAGATCTGTACTATAAATGGAATGATACCACTCTTCAATACAGAGGCGCCTTTTAAGTGAACTGGCACTACAGGAGTTTGAGAACTCCGTAGTTAAGCGTGCTCGGGCCAGGGAAGTTCTGATATGGGTGACCTCCTGGGAAGTGGCCCATGGTCGGGCCGGTTCGCTCCAAAGGATAAAACCGTGCGGCTTCCGCTGGAGCGGGCAATACTCTCTGTATTGGGAGTGGGGTGACAGCTTACCCTCTGAGTAGTCGCGGCAGGGCGTCTTATCATTCCTAATTTTGCGGATACCGCTACGGTTGGCTTTGAGGCCTTTGCTTCTAAGTGTGTTTTGCGGTTATCCGTTTGTGTACTTTGGATATCTTTTTGTTGGATCTAGTATTCTCCATCTACCACTTCATGTATTCGACTTAGAGACGAGTTGTGAGGATCGGTGTTGTATATTTTGGTGACTTTGGGTGCCGTGCTCATGGGAGCCGGTTTTGTTGTTAAGTTTTACCTCCTTACGCTGTTTTCATTCATATTTCTTCGCTTCGGCGTCGTATATATATCTTGTGGTGGTTTCTCCGCCGTTGGTAATGAGTTGCTCCTGTTTGGGATGCTTTATTATATTCTATGTTGTACCCGTTTTTGGGGCTAGTTCTTACAAAGGAGGTGCTGCTGAAATTTTCAAGAAAGAAAACTAGAGTTAAAGATTTTACTTGAGATTTTCCGAATGTTTTAAACTATGTTTTTCTCCGCTTATCCATTTTTGGGTGATTTAGATTTTTGGGTTTCGGCTTACTTTAGTTCTATACGCCTGGTGACGTTACGTAGTTTAACTGCCGGTTACGGGCCTAAGTTTTAAGTCGTGACTGTCTACAAGACCCTTAATGATGTTTAACTGGCCTAGACTGTTGGATATAGTGCCCTCAAAGTCAACTATTGGATCGCAGGCACGTGATTGCAATGATTGAGGGAGGACCTATACCGGTAGGAAAGTCTTACTCGAGATGATATTATGCTATCTGCTTTGTCTTTGTCATCGTGTACATGCTTTAGGTGACATTGCAGATCACTATTACACGTTGATAGAGCCCTTAGAATTCTTGCTTGACTACCAGCAGTATGATGGCGATCATATACGTGAGAGTTGGGTAGTCTATAAACACATCCTTAAAGTGTCCCTGGTGTTAGTTATATGTATGCCTTAGAGGCCATTGTTGTACATATGATGTATATTATAATGGATGCTTGGATATATATAGAGAGGACTTTCTTGCTCGACATGATAGTATGCTATTTGGTTCCACTTTGTCTTAACATGTTGGCTTGTATTAGTTTACTGTTTTGCTCTCACATGTTGATAAAGCCCTTAGGATATGTACTTGACTACTGGGACTATTATGAGATCATACTAGTGGGGCCATCCGACATGTGGACTGTCGTCACTGCCTGTTTGTATATTATTCTTTTGGGGCACGACCGGGCTGAGGTCGATGTACCCGTTGTATATATTTCTTTTCTGTACTAGGATTACCCCGTGGTGGGGTGCACGGATAGCCGGGTTCTAGAGGGCAACGGGCCCGCATCTAATGGCTTTTCGACGGAGGGGGCTTTACTCTAGAATTAGCGGGCTATTCGCTGCACTCGTAAGGGGTACAGGTTGACCCAAGGAGGGGTGCTCAAGTTATCGGATTCCGTGAAGTGCTGGGTGGTCCATTCACTTTATTGAAAGGGGCTGTCTTGCTTCAGGTTTTTGTGGGTAACTTGCCGCACCCGTAGGGGTCTAGGTTTTCATTGCACAGGCTATCCACACGACCAGGGGAACGTCGGGTTTCTGTTGCGGCTCTATGAAACCCGGGGATCCCAGATTATCTGCATTGTTCTGTGATGCTTATTACTCTCTGTGATGTTGCATTTTATCACTCCATGAGCGAATATTATATATTGATATATATACTAGAAGATGTTGTATATGTTTTGCATCCGAGCTAGTCCAGTCCCCGCTCTGTCGTTAGTTAAGTAACCTAACGGGTGATGACGGGACCCAGTGGCGAATGCGGATGGCATATACGTACATCGTATTTTCGTTCTTTATTGGTGTGATCAATTGATGGGACTGCGTTGATTCGGATCAATGCAAGCTAAACAAACCTGTTTGATGTTGTTGGAACATTTTTCAAAAAGATGTTATTACAAGGACGTTTTCTTTGGTTTTGCACAGTGGTATTCGGTTATGAATATCCAGCACCTCAGTCGACGAGGCAAGGGCCGAGATCCCTTCACCGGGAGTGACCCCTTGGGCAGAATTTTGCGTCAGGGTGATAACTTCACTATAGTCGATTACTTTTCGCTTTGCATCGCGGTATTCAGTTGGAATATCCTGCACCTCATTCTACGGGGAAAGAGCCGAGATCCCTTCACCGGGAGTGACCTCTTTAGCAAAGGTTTTCGCCACTATATTTTTATAAAAAGCTATCCGGATCCTTCATCGATATCAAGTTCATTACGTTAACGGTTTTTCGCCAAAAACCATTCGTAGCCCTCCGTCATTTCAGACGGGTAGCACTAGTATTCATGCTATGTTTGTTGGCCAAAGTCAAGGCATAGTGTATGGTAGCTATTTGTTACCTTTCTGTTGCATAGATAGATGCGTTAGTTTGGGACAGTCGTACTGCTTGGTTGGCCAAAGTCAAGGGTAGGTACCGGTGGGTTCAAATTAACCTGGAAAATGACGGGTAGAACTTGACATGTGACTTATGATTTGTTGGCCAAAATCAAGGTCATAAGTGCATGGGGTAAAAATCACATCGGGAGTTTCTAAAGAAACTGAAACTTGCCAGGCATGCGCATACCTTCTGGAGTGTGATAACGTTAGTGGATTCCATCACGTTATCATGCGATGATAGTTGGATCCCGATTCCCACTGATGAGTTGGTTTACTCCTTGGGGACTAATTCTTCTTTCAGGTTTGGAGGAGAATTTGAGGATGCAGTGGGAGGTTTCCTGATTAGATAAATTGGTAACCATTCTGATCTAGGTTAGAGTGCACGCTGAGTGTTTCTTTTCTCGCTCTCTTTGGCAGCGACTATGACCCGACCCTAGACTATGACTAAGTGACCAAATTAACCGAACCTTCTTAAAACACTGGCTTTTGGATTGTCTGAGTTGCATACATCATTGCAACTCCTTCTTTTACCCTTTGCATTTCTCCAGAATACCCCGTATTACTACGAACATCCACTTCCATTGGATAAATCCATCGTATGGTTATATATGAACTCGAAGGAACTTCTTCGAGGATGGATTCTGGTTTTGGAGAGATTGAATAGGATTATTTAGTTGTCTTTTCCTTTTACCTTCTCTCAGGTTTTGAGGGCACCTAGGATTAGGAGAGAGTACACCTTTTATGCTTATTGGATAGTCTTCTTCCAAACCATAGGCAAGTGCCAAAAGGTAGGGTATGAAGAAAACCGATTAGCTTAAGGAAGGTGTACAAAAGGTAATAAGTAAAGACAAATAAAGGGATTAGAAAGAGGGAAAAGTAAACTGCGACTGCTATCATTCACGACCAAACCAAGTATTTCACCACCACTCCTATTTCTCCTTTGTATTTCTCTAGAATACCCTGTATCACTACGAACATCCAATTCCATTGGATAAATCCATCGTATGGTTATATACAAACTCGAAGGAACTTTTTCGAGGATGGATTTTGGTTCAGGAGAAATATGAATAAGGTTTATTCAGTTGTCTTTAATCTTCACCTTCTCTCAGGTTTCGAGTGTTCCTAGGATTAGGACAGTACACCTATTACGCTTATTGGATAGTCTTCTTCCAAACCATAGGCTGGTGTCGAACGGTAGGGAATGAAGAAAACCATTTGGCCTAAAGGTGGTGTACAGAAGGTAACGACTAAAGACAAATAAAGGGATTTGGAGAGATGGCAAAGAAATATGCGGTTACAGTTGTGAATCTGGTTAATGGAAGAGGCATTATTAGGAATATCCGGATACCCCTTCGAAACATTTTCATGTTTCAGTTTCACTGTGTATTGTTAAATGGAAAACTGATTTCCCAATTAGTACTTACTCCAGGGTGTGTATTTACCAGGTATGATTCTCACATCTGTATAGTTTTACAGATGATGAGTGGGAGTAAGTTATTGGGAATTAGGTGATCATTCTCATTATATCGGAATTCATTGTAATTGGTGATATTTGAGGAAATTGCCTGGGTTGTTTGTTGGACGGCAAATATTTGGTTTTGATTATCCGTTGTTATGCACCAATTTCAAATTGATATATCTGTACGTTTATTTTTATAAAGTCAGATATAACCTTTTGAAATTATGTCCATGACATTTACCTATATCAGTTGATGGTTAGGTAAGGAGCATTAAACAGCGGTGTAATTCTTCATAACTATAGTACAGTTTTCAACCTACGACGCACAGAATTTGAGTTATTCGACTCAGGGGACTTATACAGAGTACTGTATGTTGTCCAGTGTCCATTAGGACAGAGGGGTTGGTCCTCGTACTATATTCTGTTTACTTGTGACTTCTCTAGTTCTTAGACATGTGTTTCGTAGAAATACAAGGTCCAAGTTTTGAGAAGTTATAGGTATATGAATAAAGTAGAGAACCAGGTGTCGCAAGTATCAGGATTCTTCAAGGTGACCGAAGATGTAGATACTTGTGTATGGTATTTAGTTGATAGTAATGGCTTTGAGAAACTTGTTTCTCTTTCAGGTTACTCAAATCTGGATGCATTCCTAAGTTGAGTAACGCTGATCGGCCTCCATCCATTTAGTTGACATGCACTGGAGACAGCTGCATGATTTGAATATGGTTCCAATTAAATCAGTTCCTTTGTTTCTATATTGGATATAGAACGATTCATATCTTAACGATGTTAAGGTACGCGGAATTGTCCAGCTTATGCTTAAAACCAGACTCTGGATAACTCAAGGCACGTTTCTGTAATGGCTGTTTGTGGGTTGACCCGGGCTATGATGAGGGTTGACTTTCTACCATCTGGAAGATCAATAGTGATATTGTTCTTGACTCTCCACAGTTTTAATAAAATGGACTTTTTCAGAAAACAGTAGTGGGAGTATGGTAGAACTGGAAGTGATTCCAGAACCACAAACGATTACTGAAAATTTGATAAGAACCTAAGGATTCAATCAGGTTTGACATTCCATTAGCCACTCCGCAGATATGGTGGGTAACCTCAGGCGCCTGAGAGGTACTCTGGTAGCCTCAAGGACGGTGATTGGGAGGTTCTTGTTTACCCAGACCTGACACTACTGTTGTTCCAGGCTATGAGACCCGGCAGGAGGATGAGTATAGCGTCATTCTGAACTGGCTTTAGAAGTGCGTGTGTATATGACTCTGACAGAGGGTTGTCGTAGTCAGTGGGAGCAGCGGAAGCGTAGTGGACAAGTAGCTTATGTCTATTTATTGACTAAAGCAGATATAGCGGAGATAGATCATCTATTTCTGATGTGACAGTCATAGGTTTGACTTCATCAGAATATGGGATGGATCTGTTAAGAAAGTGTAGGGTGTGATGTCCTGGTATTTGGATGACATACACAGAGTAGGAAGTGATATTCATATACTACGATCGGTTATACTTTGGTTGTTACACAGTGGTTTCTACACATAGGATATAGATATAATATCAGACATTATGGTTACTAGATCTATGGTTTTAGATCTAGATTTGGGTAGTTTCCCAATCTGGGTATTTAGACAGCATTCTACAGTTATTTTAGAATGGACGACTCCTGGCACGGTAGTATACCTGCCGGTGATGAAGTCACCCTCTCTAAAGGTGTCTTACAAACCAAAGGGGAGAGAGATATGCATGATTGGCAGATCACTTGCTTAGGCAATTGAGTTGATCATGAGCTGTCAAGTACCACACCAGATGTTGTTTTTGCACTAGATGCAATAAGTTGATATTAATCCAATCGTGGAGAAACATTCGGAAGCAATTTTAGAACATAAGTCGATGTTCTGGGGAAATGATAACGACATCCTCCTTCGGGAGACAGTTATCATTTTAGGCTTCCAAGGTGACCTGGATGACAGAGTGACTGTCAGAGTTATAGTTTTCCCTCTGACGAGGGGCAATAGTTTTGGACAGGTGGACTATGGGGATACTGAAGGAGGCATGGCGCAGGATACTGATTAAATACCTGGTAGCCCGTTACGTATAGCTAGTACCACTGACGTGCTAGTGGTTAAATCCATAGCCAGAGTATTGACGAGTCTTTAGTGTCCCCCACAGACAGTTTCTCATGTTTCGGGCGAAACGTTGTAGAGGTCGTATGATATATGGCAGGGTTCGATCATATACGTGCAGTCATGCACGGATCATGATCGGGCGGATCATACTAGTGGACTTTGGTTTAAGCCAGATCCCAGTAGTAGATTTGTTGGATTACTTTAGTCTCATTGCATTCGCATTCAGTCGGAATGCGGATGCATGTATCTATATACAGGTGAGGGGTATTCTTGTGATCCGTCACGAGTTTACTTTAGTAGATGCCATTCTCTTTTTATTTGTTGTAAGCATTTGGATAAATGTTTACAAATGGAAATAATGAGCACAAAGTCATGATTAGGAGCATTAATTGTGACACATGCACAAGTGATGACTTATGGTCTCTTTACTTGTGCATATGTCACATTTTGGATTGATTTGTGTGTTGAAATGATAAGAGGAGAGAGGGAGGGAAGCCAAGGGAAAGGGGTTAGCTCTTGTGTTTATTCTTACTTTCATATTATCATCTCAACACAAAAAGAAAAAGAAAGCTCTTCTTCTTTCTCTTTCTTCTTGAGCTCACTATCTCCATTGATGGCATCATCTTCAACCTCCATCCATACACTCTCATGTGTTGAGAATCAATGGATTCTTGAGACAAAGTGATCACACACATTCTCTACTTCACCTTGGACACGTCGGCTAGAAAATTTCGTGTCCGAGTTGCTTCGGTTCGAAGAGGGAGCCCGTAAAAGGATTCATCGACGTGGTGCCCTTCCGACGAGGAGACCGGAGATCGGAGATGCCGCGAGGAGCTACGGATGGTAGCTAAAGACCGAAGGACACGGATCGATCGGTATAGCCTTTCAACCCTTTTCTAGATTGCTAGTTAATGTTAATGGTTCGATCCGGGTTAAAGTATACGTTAGCGCCAGTTTCAAGTTTATGAAAAAGTTTTGTTTCCGCATTTTGGCCTCGGATCGACGGCCGGGGCGCTACCGTAGACTTACAAAACGGTGTATCAGAGCGGAGGAATCGCACCCTATTAGATGCGGTGCGCTCTATGATGAGCACTACTGAGTTGCCTATTTCCTTCTGGGATATGCACTGGAGACAGCTGCAGTCCTATTGAATATGGTTCCCACCAAATCTGTGCCAACCACTCCATATGAGATACGGAAAGAAAAGAGACCATATCTTATTTATGTTAGGATATGGGGTTGTCCGGCATATGTGAAAACACAAAATCCGGACAAGTTCGAGGCAAGGTCTATTCTGTGTAAGTTTATCGGATATCCCAGACATTCGCGCGGGTATATCTTCTACCACACCGAGGAACAAAAGGTGTTTGTTTCTCGGCATGCTACCTTTTTAGAAAAGGAATTTCTTGCAAAGGAAATTAGTGGCAAGGAGGTAGAACTGGAAGAAGTTCTAGCAACACAAACTACAACAGATGATTTGGTAGTACCAGAGGATTCAGTAGTTCCCAACGAACCCCAGCCTCTCCGCCGATCTAGTAGGGTTTCTCATCCACCTGAGAGATACTATGGTTTTCTCGTTGATGGTGGGAGCGAGGATTGCATCATGGAAGATGAGGACCCAACTAGTTTCGAGCAGGCCATCACGAGTGGTGACTCTGTGAAATGGCTGGATGCAATGCGATCTAAGATGGAATCCATGTATACCAACAAAGTATGGACTTTGGAAGTTTCTCCTGAAGGGGTAAAACCCATTGGGAGCAAGTGGATCTTTAAGAAGAAACTTGGTGTAGACTGAAAAGTGGAGACTTTCAAAGCTAGACTTGTTGCAAAGGGTTTTCGTTAACGACCAGGTGTGGATTATGACGAAAACTTTTATCCAGTGGCTATTCTTAAGTCCATCTGTATCCTACTTGCCATTGCTGCATACCATGACTACGAAATCTGGCAGATGGATGTTAAGACCGCCTTTCTAAATGGTGATTTAGAAGAGTGCGTGTACATGACTCAGCCAGAGGGCTTCGTAGACAGTGGGAGCAGCGGAAAGGTGTGCAAGCTACTTAAATCCATCTATGGGTTAAAGCAAGTATCGCGGAGTTGGAACATCTGCTTTGATGATGTAGTTAAAGAGTTTGACTTCATCAAAAACGTAGATGAACCTTGTATCTATAAGAAGGTTGCAGAGAGTAAAGTAGTCTTCCTCGTATTGTACGTGGATGACATACTCTTGATAGGAAATGATGTTCCTATGCTGCACTCGGTCAAGCTCTTCTTATCACAAAGATTCTCAATGAAAGATCTAGGTAATGCTTCCTGCATTTTGGGAATTAAGATCTATAGAGATAGATCTAAACGGATACTGGGATTGTCCCAATCCAGGTACATTGACACCATACTAAAGAGATTTAGTATGGAAGAATCCAAGCGTGGGAACCAACCCACGATCTCTGGACTCACCCTCTCCAAAGAGATGTCTCCCAAGACTGATTTGGAAAAAGCTCGCATGCAAGGGATACCCTATGCTTCGGCAGTAGGCTCTATCATGTATGTGATGCTATGTACCAGACCCGATGTAGCAAACTCACTAAGTATAGTGAGTTGGTATCAAGCAGATCCTGGAGAGAGTCACTGGATAGCTGTGAAGAACATTCTTAAGTACTTTAGAAGGACTAAAGAGATGTTCTTGGTGCATGGTAACAGAGAACTCCAGGTGGAGTCCTTTAACGATTCGAGCTTCCAAAGTGATAAGGACGATGCTAAGTCGCACTAGGGATTTGCCTTTACCCTCAATGGAGGGGCGGTGTGTTGGAAAAGTTCCAAACAGGAAACCGTTGCAGAATCGACGATGGAGGCTGAATACATCGCTGCCAACGATGCTGCCAAAGAGGCCGTCTGGATGAAGAAGTTCATCACTGAACTTGGTGTGGTTCCGTCCATTGAGCATCCAATACCTTTGTATTGTGATAACAATGGAGATGTGGCTTTTGCCAAGGAACCCAGGTCCCATCAGAAGTCCAGACATATTCTGAGGCGGTATCACCTGATCCGGGAGATAGTTGATCGCCGGGAGATCGAGGTCTGGAGAGTTGATACGAAGGACAACACTGCAGATCCACTCACAAAGGCCATTCCTCAGATACAATTTGAGAGACTCTTCGGGATGTTGGGTATGAGATACTACAACAGCTGGCCTTAGTGCAAGTAGGAGATTGTTAGTTATATGTATGCCCTAGAGGCCATTGTTGTACATATGATGTATATTATAGTGGATGCTTGGATATATATAGAGTGGACTTTCTTGCTCGACATGATAATATGCTATTTGGTTCCACTTTGTCTTAACATGTTGACTTGTATTAGTTTACTGTCTTGTACTCACATGTTGATAAAGCCCTTAGGATATACACTCGACTACTGGGACTATGATGACATCATACTAATGGGGCCAGGGTAGTCAATGAGTACATCCTATAACTGTTCCTAGTCGAGGGTGTATCGAGACAGGGCATCGATACACCAGAGTAGACTAGCGTATACGCATCTTGACCCATATGATGGGTGATGGATGATCCCACATCCATCGGTGTTTGACATCAAAGATGGTGTACGGGTGCTCAGTGGAGACTGGGTACACTGAACAGACTCGCCGAGAACTCCCAGATGGTATTATACCTCACGTCAGATGGCAGTTCTCCGGTGACACTGGTACAGGTTAGTCTGTTCCGAGATCGTCATAGAGTCTTATGTGATTCCCACTGTGCTTTGATTTCCGCCTTACCACATCCAAGAGGGAGTGCAAATCGGTGTATTTTGGGTACAGTCCCGAATCACATGGAGGAAATGAGCGAGGGGATTCGTCTCTCCCGGTATAGGGAGTTGATGTTGTGCTGTGTTCGATTGGCTATAACAGGAAGTCCCTGGCCAGGGCTGATATACAGTGTTACTGGTAAGTGTTATCAGTAATTTTTCGACCTGTTATGAGCCTCACATCAACATGACTTATCGGTTACTGCGGTCTGACGTTTTACCACCCTTAGACTACATATGCGACATATCAGACGAAGAGACCGGACTATACGGTGGTGTTACTGATTGGATTCACAGGAGAATGTACAAGCTTGCTTGTTGATCTTCTGATCGCTCAATACCTGGGTGGCTGTTACGTTTACCTGACCGCTTGCAGCTTGTGGGTGTTTGATATGATCATCACCTACTGCCGGCGTATTGACGATTCATTAGAGTTCTACACAGAGGTTTCCTGGCTCAGGAAAAACGGAGTAGGAGCACATATGTGATATGTGCGGGACCGAGACTAATACGATATGACATACCATATTCTATTCTCGCGATATATGATATCGGCCGGGTATATGTGATATAGCCGTGTCATCGGATCAAGTGTTGAATCGATGAATCGGTACATGTTATATCAGTCGGTTATATGCGATATAGCCGGATTGTCGAATCAAGTGTTGATTTGATAATTTAATGTATAATTATATATGTGATATATTACATTACATTAACTGATATAAGCTCACTTTATTGATTCATTTTTTCACCGGATAATACATTGATATATATGCGATATATGTTAATTGTATTATTTTCTTTTGTTACAAAAATATATTATATATGTGATATATAATATTGTAACAAGTTATGATTACAATTGGAACATGATTTGTGGAGATTAAACTAGTTAGGGTTTGATTTGGGTTAGCATTTGGGTTAGCTTTTTCAAGAAGCTTTCTTTGTTTTTAGCTAAGATATTTTGTTATGATATTTTGTGTAGATATTTCTTAACCCAACCCAAACCCTTTACCTTAGGTTTATTCTCTACATGAGATAAGCCATTCATTCTTAACTCAAGGTTTGATTTGTAACCACAACACAATAATTCATTATTCATCACATATACTTTTCTTCTTCCTCCTCCTCCTTGAAAAGCTTTGTAGCTTTTGGGTTAGTGATGAATAAGCGTGAGAAATTGAAAACAAAAGAGAGCTAAATTCTTACTTCATCATCCTCATCTATTCTAGCCATTTAGATTAGGGTGTTCACTTCTCTAATACTTGATTAGAGAAGTGAGAGCTTGAGTTAAAGATTCTTCAAGGTAGATCATCTTCGAAAAAGAAGACTTCAAGCAAGCATGGATCATTCGGCTTGTGGAGCCTCTCTAGAGTTCAGAAGTTCATGGATCGCGGCGAAGGGACTACTTCTCGGAGCTTATGAAGCGAAGGAACGGACTACAAAGGTTGAAATCCCTCTCTCTTAGATGTAAAGTTGTTTACATGCTATGTTTACCCTAATTATCTAGCAAAGATCCTTTCTTTAGGTTGTTCGGCACTTGAAAATTTTGATTTTGGCATGGTTGATGCCTTGTAGAACCTTGTTCTAGTGCCTAATAACCCTACACCTAGTCGTGGGAGTTTCGAGACTGGGCATCGATACTCCATTAGTAGACTAGTGTATGCAGTCGAGACCCCGACGAAGGGCAGTGGCCGGTCTCACAAGCCATTGGTGTCAGTTGGTTCACCTAAGATGTATACAGGTGCTCATTTGGTTATGAGTACACCGGAAGGACTCACCGTGAACATGCTAGTTGGTATTATACCTATCGTCAGATAGCAGTTCCCTGGTGACATGTGTACAGGTTAGTCTATCGACCTGAGATCGTCATTTGTCTCGTGTGAGTTCCTACTGTGCTTTGATTACTACCCTACCACGGCTCATCGTGCAAACAGGTTTTAGTTGGATACAGTCCCGAGCCATATGGAGGCAGTGAGCGGATCGGCAGGGTACTCCTCTCTCCCGGTATTGGGTGTGAGATCGCGCTGTGTCTGGAGAGCCATTACACGAAATCCTTGTCCAGGGTAATCGAGATTTACTGGTAGTTATTCCGGTAGTTTCTCAGGGTGTTCTGGGCTACTCTCGGACACGACTTATACCGCTATTGGGGGTCCGACGTTTACTATCCCCTAGGCCCGATATGCGATACTCATAGACGAACGGACTGGACTGTACGGATATTGTCACTGACAAGCTCAGTAGGGTTTCAGGATGAGTTCGCTCATCAGCTTCCCTTTCGCTCAATACATGGGCAGCCGGTACGCATAGCTAGTGCCACTGACGTTCTTGTGGTTAAACCTACTGCCAACGTATTGATGAGTCTTTAGAGTCCCCCATAGAAAGTTTCCCAAGTTCGGGCGAAACGTTGTAGAGGTCGTATGGTTTTATGGCGGGGTTCGATCATATACGTGCACTCATGCACGAATCATGATTGGACGGATCATACTAGTGGGCTTTGGTTTAAACCGGATCCTAGTATTAGATTTGTTGGATTACTTTCGTCACATTGCATTCGTATTCAGTCGGAATGCGGATGCAGGTATGTATATATAGATGAGAGGTATTCTTGTGATCCGTCACTAGTTTACTTTATTTGATGTCATATCTTTTTTATTGGATTAAACATTTAGTTTAAATGTTTAGTGGAGGAAAATGTGAGTGCAAGTTTTGTCCAAATACATCATTTCATGTCACATGCACATGGTGACTCATGGTCTTGGTTCATGTGGCCATTTATTGTGACATGGATTGATTTTGGAGCTAATTATGATTGTGGGGGATATTTTTGGAGAAAGAGGGCTGCCATGTGAGGGCATCAGATTATTCTTTTGTTTTTGATATATATTTTCTCTCAAAAATATCTCACACAATTGAACAAGCTTTTCTCTTCACTTGCTTCTCTTTCTTGAGCTCGCATCTTCCTCTAATGGCTTCTTCTTCAACCTCCACCCATCCCTCTCATGTGTTGAGAATCCATGGGTGTATTGAGACAAAATTATCACACACATTCTCTACTTCACCTTGGACATGTCGGCTAGCAAACTTCATGTCCGAGTTGCTTCGGTTTTGAAGCGGGAGCCCATAAAAAGATTTCTTAACGTGGTGCCACTTCGACGAGGAGACCGGAGATCGAGCGAGATCGGAGATGACGCGAGGATCGGAGGATGGTGGCTAAAGACCGAAGGACACGGATCGGTCAGTATAGCCATTCTAACTTCTTTGTAGTTAGCTAGTATAGTGTTAATGGAACGATCCGGGTAAATGTCTACGTTAGCGCCAAATTATAAAAGTTTTTTGTTCCGCGTTTGGCCACGGATAGACGGTCAGGGCGTTACCGTAGACGTACATGGTATCAAAGCCACGCCATTAACCCCTACTAGCTTGTTCTAACATGTTTAAAACATCGATCGACCGAGTTTTCTAAAACCGCATTTCCATATTTCAAGTTTCTGTCGAATTTTTAAAGTTGTCGAAAAATCATTTTCAGTGTATCTGAAAATTGTGCTGGCTTTTTTAACACTACAGAAGAAATTTGAGCTATTGAACCCACTAAAACGCCGCGGAACCGCCGCGGAACCTGCACCTTAGCCGCGGTTCCGCCGCCGTTTTGGGCCCACAGTGCGCAATCTTTCTTCTGGGGCTCTTAATTATGGAATTATGGTTTCAGGAATATTTTGTTTTGTCCCATATTATTTTGAGTGCTGGATTTGCACTTGGGGCCCACTTCGGGAAGTTTTGTCGATCGAAATTTTAAATAGTTAGTTTACAGTACATACATTTCTATCTGCGCCGTGAATGTCATTTGATCGGTACAACTTGTCTAAACGCAATAGTACTTTTAGACGGGTTCGCGAACATGACATTCACGTTGATGTTATGCGTTGTGCTGTGATGTTGCGGATTGTCGTTGTGGATAGCTTGGTTGCAATGTTAGTATAGTTTAGTTTTATTTGTACATTTGATATCGCGGGGCGAGCGTCCGACATGTGGACCGCCGTCACTTCCAGTTTGTATATTATTCATTTGGGGAACGACCGGGTTGAGGTCGATGTCACTGTTTTATATATTTTATTTTTTGTACTAGGATTACCCCACGGTGGAGTGCACGGATAGGCGGGTTCTAGAGGGCAACGGGCCTGCATCTTATGGCTTTGAGACGGAGGGGGCTTCACTCTAGAATTGGCAGGCTATTCACCGCACACGTTGGGGGTACAGGTTGACCCAAGGAGGGGTGCTCAAGTTACCGGATTCTGTGAAGTGCTAGGTGGCCCATTCACTTTGCTGAAAGGGGCTGCCTCGCATCTGCTTTTGGCGGGTAACTTGTCGCGCCCGTAGGGGTCTAGGTTATCATTGCACAAGCTATCTACACGACCAGGGGAACGTCGGGTTTCAGTTGCGGCTCAAAGGAAACCCGGGGCTCCCAGATTATCTGTATTATTCTGTGATGCTTATTACTTTTCTTTGATGTTGCATTTATCACGCCTGGAGCGATTCTTATATACTGATATATATACTAGTAGATGTTGTATATATTTTTCACCCGCTCTAGTGCAGTCCCCGATCTGTCGTTAGTTAAGTAACCTAACGGGTGATGACGGGACCAAGTGGCGAATGCGGATGACATATACGTACATTTTATTTTCGTTCTTTTCTGGTGTGATTAATTGATGGGACTGCATTGATTCTGATCAATGCAAATAAAATAGACCTATATGATGTTGTTGGAAAATTTTTCAAAAAAACTTGTTATTACAAGGACGTTTTCTTTTGTTTTGCACAGTGGTATTCGGTTATGAATATCCAGCACCTCATTCGACGAGGCAAGGGCCGAGATCCCTTCATCGGGAGTGACCCCTTGGGAAGAAGTTTGCGTCAGGGTAATAACTTCATTATAGTCGAGTACCTTTTGCTTTGCATCGCGGTATTCAGTTGGAATATCCTGCACCTCATTCTACGGGGAAAGAGCTGAGATCCCTTCGCAGGGAGTGACCTCTTTAGCAAAGGTTTTCGCCACTATATTTTTGTAAAAAGCTATCCGGTTCCTTCAAAGATATCAAGTTCATTACGTTAAAGGTTTTTCGCCAAAAACCATTCGTAGCCCTCCGTCATTTCAGAAGGGTAGCACTTAGTATTCATGTTATATTTGTTGGCCTTAGTCAAGGCATAGTGTATGGTAGCTATTTGTTACTTTTCTGTTGCATAGATAGATGTGTTGGTTTGGGACAGTCGTACAGCCTTGTTGGCCCTAGTCAAGTACTTGTACAGGTGGGTTTAAATTAACCTGGACAATGACGGGTAGAACTTGACATGTGACTTATAATTTGTTGGCCTTAGTCAAGGTCATAAGAGCATGGGGTAAAAATCACATCGGGAGTTTCTAAAGAAACTGAAACTTGCCAGGCATGCGCATACCTTCTGGAGTGTGATAACGTGAGTGGATTCCATCATGTTATCATGCAATGATAGTTGGATCCCGATACCAACTAATGAGTTGGTTTACTCCTTGGGTGATCCCGACTAATTCTTCTTTCAGGTTTGGAGAAGAATTTGAGATTACAGTGGGAGATATCCTGATTAGATAAAGTGATTAACCATTTTGATCTAGGATAGAGTGCACGCAGAGTGTTTCTTTTCTTTCTCTCTTTGGCAGCGACCATGGCCCGACCATAGACTATAACTCAGTGACCAAGTTAACCGAACTTTCTTAAAACACTGGCTTTTGGATTGTCTGAGTTGCATACATCATTGCCACTCCTTCTTTTACCCTTTGCATTTCTCCAGAACACCTCGTATCACTACGAACATCCACTTCCATTGGATAAATCCATCGTATAGTTACATACGAACTCGAAGGAACTTGTTCCAGATTCGAGGATGGATTCTGGTTCTGGAGAGATTGAATAGGACTATTCAGTTGTCTTTTCCTTTTACCTTCTCTCAAGTTATGAGGGCTCCTAGGATTACGAGAGGGTACACCTATTACGCTTATTGGATAATCTTCGTCCAAACCATATGCAGGTGCCGAAAAGTAGGGAATGAAGAAAACCAATTAGCCTGAGTGTGGTGTACAGAAGGTAATAAGTAATGACAAATAAAGGGATTAGAAAGAGGGCAAAGTAAACTGCGACTGCTATCATTCATGACTAAACCCCGTATTTCATCGCCACTCCTACTTCACCTTTGTATTTCTCCAGAACACCCCGTATCACTACGAACATCCACTTCCATTGGATAAATCCATCTTATAGTTATATACGAACCCGAAGGAACTTGTTCCAGTTCGGGGATGGATTCTGGTTCAGGAGAGATAGAATAAGGTTTATTCAGTTGTCTTTTATTTTTACCTTCTCTCAGGTTACGAGTGCTCCTAGGATTAGGACAATACACCTATTACGCTTATTGGATAGTCTTCTTCCAAACCATAGGCTGGTGCCGAACGGTAGGGAAGTAAGAAAACCATTTAGCCTAACGATGGTGTACAGAAGATAATGAGTAAAGACAAATAAATGGATTTGAAGAGATGGCAATGGAAATATATAGTTACAGTCATGAATCTGATAATGGAAGAGGCATTAGTAGGAATACCCGGATACCCCTACGAAACATATTCATGTTTCAGTTTCACTATGCGTTGTTAATAGAAAACTGATTTCCCAATTAGATCCTTGCTCCAGGGTATGTATTTACCATATATGATTCTCACATCTGTATGGTTTTACAGATGATGAGTGGGAGTAAGTTATTGGGAATTAGGTGATCATCCTCATTATATCGGAATTCGTGGTAATTGGTGATATTTGAGAAAATCGCCTGGGTTTCTGCCGGACATCAAATATTTGGTTTTGAATATCCATTGTCATGCACCAATTTCAAACTGATATATCTGTACGTTTATTTTATAAAGTGAGATATAACTTTTTGAAATTATGTCCATGACATTTACCTATATCTGTTGATGGTTAGGTAAGGAGCATTAAACAGCGGTGTAATTCTTCTTAACCATAAGTACAGTTTTCAACCTACGACGCATAGGGTTTGAGTTATTCATCTCAGGGGACTTATACAAAGTATTGTATATTGTCCAGTGTCCATTAGGACAAAGGGGTTGGTGCTCGTACTATATTCTGTTTACTTGTGACTTCTCTAGTTTTTAGACATGTGTTTCGTAGAAATACAATGTCCAAGTTTTGTGAAGTTATAGGTAAAAGAATAAAGTAGAAAACCAGGTGTTGCAAGTATCAGGATTCTTCAAGGTAATCGAAGATGTAGATACTTGTATTTGGTATTCAGTTGATAGTAATGGTTTTGAGAACTGGCTTCTCTTTCAGGTTACTCATAATTGGATGATCTCCTAAGTTGAGTAATGTTGATTGGCCACCTTCCATTTAGTTGACATGCACTGGAGACAGCTACATGATTTGAATCTTGTTCCAATTAAATCAGTGCCTCTATTTCTATATTGTATATAGAATAGTTCATATCTTAACAATGTTAAGGTACGGGGAGTTGTCCGGCTTATGCTTAAAACCAGACTCTGGATAACTCAAGGCACGTTTCTGTAATGGTAGTTTGTGGGTTAAACCGGGATTTGACGAGGGTTAATTTTCTACCATCTGGAAGATCAATAGTGATATTGTTCTTGACTCGCCACAGTTTTAGTAAAATGGACTTTTTCAGAAAACAGTAGTGGGAGTGTGGTAGAACTGGAAGTAATTCCAGAACAACAAACAGTTACTGAAAAATTTAATAGGACCTAAAGATTCAATCAGGTTTGACATTCTATTAGCCACTCCGCAGATATGGTGGGTAACCTCAGGCACTCGAGAGGTACTCCGGTAGTCTCAAAGACGGTGACAGGGAGGTTCTTGTTTACCCAGACTTTCCATTACCGTTGTTCTAAACTATGAGACCCGGCAGAAAGATGAGTATAGCATCATTCTAAACTAGCTTTAGAAGTGCACGTCTATATGATTCTGCCAGAGGGTTGTTGTAGTCAGTGGGAGAAGCGGAAGCATAGTGGACAAGTAGCTTGTGTCTATTTATAGACTAAAGCAGATATAGCGGAAATAGATCATCTATTTTTGATGTGACAATCATGGGCTTTGACTTCATCAGAATAGGGGATGGATCTGTTAAGAAAGTAGTATGGCGTGATGTCCTGGTATTTGGATGACATACACATAATAGGAAGTGAAATTTCTATACTACGATCGGTTATATTGTGGTTGTCACACAGTGGTTTCTCCACATAGGATATGGATATAATATCAGGCATTCTGGTTACTAGTTCTATGGTTTTAGATATAGATTTAGGAAGTGTCCCAATATGGATACTTAGACAGCATTCTAAAGGTGTTTTAGAATGGACGACTCCTGGCATGGTAGTGTACCTGCAGGTGATGGAGTCACCCTCTCTAAAGGTGTCTTACAGACTAAAGGAGAGAGGGATGTGCATGATTGGCATATCACTTACTTAGGCAGTTGAGTTGATCATGAGATGTCAAGTACCATACCAGATGTTGTTTTTGCACTAGATGCAATAAGTTGATATTAATCCAATCCTGGAAAAATATTCGGAAGCAGTTTTAGAACATAATTGGATGTTCTAGGGATTTTATAACGACGGCCTCCTTCGGGAGACAGTTATCATTCCAGGCTTCTAAGGTAACCTGGATGACAGAGTGACTGTCAGAGTTATAGTTTTCCCACTGATGAGGGGCAGTAGTCTGGACAGGTGGTCCAGGCAGATACTGAGGGAGGCATGGCACAGGATGCTGATTAAATTCAATTGACGATACAGTCTAAGAAGTTTGCTGGATTTAGAGTTTACTTGTAAACTAGGTCCCATCTGAAGGGTTATGGGAGCACCCCGACCATCCAACCGTGGCCAAATGCGGAACAAAAATTTCTAAAACCCGGCGCTACCATTACCCGATTTACAAGATCGAAACCATTAACCGTGAAACTAGCAAATCAAACATAAAGAGATAGAATGGTTATACCTAATGAACCAAGTCCTTCGGGTCTTCAACCATTTCTAAGCTCCTAGTGATGCGGATCGACTTTGGTCGCCGGTATTCCTTCATCTCCGATGATCCACCCGAGGGAAACGGCGCAAGCTTCAGGTTTGCCAAGCGAACCAACCAACTCTTCAAAATTGCTAGTAGTGGAGAGTGTAGGATAGTGTCACTAAAACTTTCTTTCAACTATGAGCTCAAGTGAGCATCTCACGAAGAAGATGAAGAGGGTGATGATGGCAAGGCATTGTAGAAGGCAAGGCATTGTAAATGTCTAAGTAATTTTTGTGTGAGCATGAGAGTGAGAGAGCACAAAGTGAAATCACAAAAATGAGCAAGCCCTCCCTTCCCCTCAAGTTGCCGACCCCCCTCTCATGCCCACACAAAAAATATCATTGCAAATTGCAATAAACAAATACACTATACCAATCACTACATGAGCAAAAACCATGCTTTGACCAAAACCCATGCCTATGCCATGTCACCATTTCTACCTCATCTAAAACAAATGATTTTCTAAACAAAATCAATAATGAGGTGGCATCTTCTAGAAGCCATTCCGTATAAATACGGAATGCTTCCCGGTACATGTATCGAAATACACATACGCGTATTCGTACGAAAATACGAATAGCCAAAGAGAGAAAATAAATAGTGAGCAATAATACTATAATACATATATATATATATATATATGTAAATTATTAAATCAAAACTTGATTTAACAATCTGGATTAATCCTAAGCCGCTAGTATTATCAACCGTCTGATTAAAGTCTGTACAGCATGTGCACATATTCAATCGGACACCTGTATGTACCAACATACATCACCTACACCATATCGCCTGAGCCGTGAAAACCCTCTGTGTGGGACTCTAAAGACTCGTCAATACGCTGGCAATAGGTTTAACTACAAGCACGTCGACGGCACTAGCTGTACGTAACTGCTACCCAGGTATTGAGCGAAAGGAAGGACGACGAGCAAACTCATCCAAACCCCTACTGAGCCTGTCGGTGACAATATCCGTACAGTCCGGTATGTTCGTCTAAGAGCATTGCATATCGAGTCTAGGGGGGTGGATAAAGTCAGACCCCTAATAACGCGATAATTCGTGTCGGTATAAAACCCATCACTAGCTGAGAAACTATCGATCCTGGATCGGTAATTCTCACATACCCCGGCCGAGGATTTCTAGTGATGGACACCCGTGCCCTGTGCGACATCAACCCCCAATACTGGGAGAGACGAATCCCCGACGATCCGCTCACTGCATCCATGTGTCTCGGGACTGTACCCAACTAAAACCTGTTTGCACGACTCCTTTGAGCCATGGTAGGATAGTAATCAAAGTACAGTGGGAACTCACACGAGAAAAATGACGATCTCAGGTCGACAGACTAACCTGTACACATGTCACCAGGGAACTGCTATCTGACAATAGGTATAATACCAACTAGCATGTTCCCGGCGAGTCCGTCCAGTTTACTCATAACCCAATGAGCACTTGTATACTATCTTAGGTGAACAACTGACACCAATGGCTTGTAAGACCGGCCACCGCCCTTCGTCGGGGTCTAGATAAGTATACACCAGTCTACACTGGATTATCGATGCCCAGTCTCGATACTCCTACGACTAGGGACATTTAAGGATGTGCTTATAGACCCCCAGCTCCCACGTATGTGATCGCCATCACAATGCTGGTAGTCAAGCAATAATCCTATGGGCTCTATCAATATATACATGAAGATTAAGACACACCAGATAGCATACTATCATCTTGAGTAAGACTGTTTTATCGGTATAGGTCCTCCCTCAATCATCATAATCATTTACCTGCGACTACGACAATTGCCTTGAGGGCACTATAGCCAACAATCTCCCACTTGCACTTAAGGCTAATTATTGCGATGTCGCATACTCACAGCCCGTGTGATACCGAACACCCAACTCCTCTACTAATCAGTTTCACAAACCTCGTTTATAAAACTATTGCGTTCGAGAAATAGCCTCAGTGAGTAGATCCGCTCCAGTGTTTCTTTCTGTATCTCTCTATATCTCAACTTCATGGGAAAAGCTATCTCCTAAAATCAGCAATACCTGTCTTAGAATATGTCTGGATATCTGATGTGACCCAGTTCACAAATGAACTCCAAATCCCGTAAACTTCTTAGACTGTATCGTCTACTGAACTCAATTAGTATACTGCGCCATGCCTTCCTCAGTATCCGCTTGGACCTCCTTTCCAAACTACTGGCCCTCGTCAGAGGGAAAACTATAACTCTGCTAGTCACTCTGTCATCCGGTCACCCTGGAAGCCTGGAATGATAGCTGTCTCCCAAAGGAGGCTGCCCTTATCAAATCCCTAGAACATCCACTTATGTTCTAAAACTGCTTCTGAACGCTTTTCCAGCACTGGATTAATATCTCAACTTATTGCATCTTGTGCAAAAACGACATCTGGTGTGGTACTTGACATGTCATGATTGACTCAATTGCCTAAGCAAGTGATATGTCAATCATGCACATCCCTCTCCCCTTTAGTCTGTAAGACACCTTTAGAGAGGGTGACTCCTTCACCTGCAGGTACACCACCGTGCCAGGAGTCGTCCATTCTAAAACACCTTTAGAATACTGTCTAAGTACCCAGATTGGGAGACTTCCCAAATCTAGATATAAAACCATAGATCTAGTAACCAGAACGCCTGATACAATATCCATATCCTTTGTGAAGAAACTACTGTGTGACAACCACAGTTTAACCGATCGTAGTATATGAATTTCACTTCATACTCTGTGTATGTCATCCAAATACCAGGACATCACACCCTACTACCTTCTTAACAGATCCATCCCCTATTCTGATGAAGTCAAAACCCAAGACTGTCACATCATAAATAGATGATCTATTTCCGATTTATATGCTTTAATCTATAAATAGACATAAGCTACTTGTCCACTACACTTCTGTTGCTCCCACTGACTACGACAACCCTCTAGCAGAGTCATATACACGTGCACTTCTAATGCTAGTTTAGAATGACGCTATACTCATCCACCTGCCGGGTCTCATAGTCTGGAACAACAGTAGTGTCAAGTCTGGGTAAACAAGAACCTCCCTGTCACCGTCCTTGAGGATACCGGAGTACCTCTCGGGAGCCTGAGGTTACCCACCATATCTGCGGAGTGGCTAATGGAATGTCAAACCTGATTGAATCTTTAGGTCCTATTAAATTTTCAGTAATCGTTTGCGGTTCTGGAATTTCTTCCAGTTCTACCATACTCCTACTACTGTTTTCTGAAAAGGTCTATTTTACTAAAACTGTGGAGAGTCAAGAATAATATCACTATTGATCTTCCAGATGGTAGAAAGTTAACCCTCGTCAAAGCCCGGGTTAACCCACAAACTGCCATTACAGAAACGTGCCTTGAGTTATCCAGAGTCTGCTTTTAAGCATAAGCTGGACAACTCCCCGTACCTTAACATCGTTAAGATATGAACCATTCTATATACAATATAGAAATAAAGGCACTGATTTAATTGGAACCAGATTCAAATCATGCAGCTGTGTCCAGTGCATATCAACTAAATGGAGGGAGGCCGATCAGCGTTACTCAACTTTGGAGTGCATCCAATTATGAGTAACCTGAAAAAGAAACAAGTTTCTCAAAACCATTACTATCAACTGAATACCAAACACAAGTATCTACATCTTCGATTACCTTGAAGAATCCTGATACTTGCAACACATGGTTCTCTACCTTATTCTTGTACCTATAACTTCTCAAAACTTAAACTTTGTATTTCTACGAAAGACGTGTCTAAAAATGGAGAAGTCACAAGTAAACAGAATATAGTGCGAGTATCAACCCCTCTGTCCTAATGGACACTAGACAACATACAATATATTGTATAGGTCCCCTGAGTTTAATAACTCAAACCTTATGCGTCGTAGGTCGAAAACTGTACTATGGTTATGAAGATTTACACCGCTGTTGAATGCTCCTTACCTAACCATCAACTGATATAGGTAAATATCATGAATATAATTTCAAAAAGTTATATCCACTTTATATAAATAAACGTACAGATATATCAGTTTGAAATTGGTGCATAACAACGGATATTCAAAACCAAATACTTGCCGTCCGGTAAACAACCCAGGCGATTTCCTCAAATATCACCAATTACAACGAATTCCGATATGATGAGGATGATCACCTAATTCCCAATAACTTGCTCCCACTCATCATCTGTAAAACCATACAGATGTGAGAATCAAACCTGGTAAATACATACCCTGGAGTAAGGACCTAATTGGGAAATCAGTTTTCAATTAACAACGCATAGTGAAACTAAAATATTAAAATGTTTTGTAGGGGTATCCTAGTATTCCTAGTAATGCATCTTCCATTATCCAGATTCATGACTATAACCGTATATTTCTTTGCCATCTCACCAAATCCCTTTATTTGTCTTTAGTCGTTACCTTCTGTACACCTTCGTTAGGCTTAAATAGTTTTCTTCCTTCCCTACTGTTCAGCACCAGCCTATGGTTTGGAAGAAGATTATCCAATAAGCGTAATAGGTGTACTCTCCTAATCCTAGGAGTACTCGCAACCTGAGAGAAGGTAAAGATAAAAAACAACTGAATAAACCTTATTCCTATTTCTCCTGAACCAGAATCCATCATCGAAAAAGTTCCTTCGAGTTCGTATATAACCATACGATGGATTTATCCAATAGGATTGGATGTTCGTAGTGATACGGAGTGTTCCGGAGAAATACATGGGTGAAATAGGAGTGGCTATGAAAGACTTGGTTTGGTCGTGAATAGCAGTCGAATTTTACTTTGCCCTCTTTCTAATCCCTTTATTTGTCTTTACTCATTACCTTCTATACACCACACTTAGGCTAATTGGTTTTCTTCATTCCCAACCTTTCGGCACCTGTCTATGGTTTGGAAGAAGACTATCCAATAAGTGTAATAGGTGTACTCTCCTAATCCTAGGAGTACTCGCAACCTGAGAGAATGTAAAGATAAAAGGCAACTGAATAGTCCTATTCTTTTTCTCCAGAACCGGAAACCATCCTCGAATACGTTCCTTCGAGTTCGTATATAACCATACGATGGTTTTATCCAATGGAAGTGAATGTTCGTAGTGATACGGGGTGTTCTGGAAAAATACAAATGGTAAAATAAGGAGTGGCAATGATGTATGCAACTTGGACAATCCAAAAGCCAGTGTTTTTAAGAAGGTTCGGTTAACTTGGTCACGGAGTGATAGTCTAGGTTCGGGGCATGGTCAAAGCCAAAGAGAGAGAGAAAAGAACCACTCAGCGTGCACTCTAAACTAGATCAGAATGGATAATCACTTTATCTAATCTGGATGGCTCCTACTGTATTCTCGAATTCTCCTCCAAACCTAAAAGGAGAATTAGTCGGAATTACCCGAGGAGTAATCCTACTCATCAGTGGGAATCGGGATCCAACTATCATCGCATGATAACTTGATGGAAGCCACTAAAGTCACCACACTCCAGAAGGTATGCGCAAGCCTGGCAAGTTTCCTGTATGTTTGAAACTCCCGATATCATTTTTACCCCAAGCAGTTTATGACCTTGATAAAGGCCAACAAATCATAAACCACAAGTCAATTTCAACCCATAATAATCCTGGATTACTCTAGACCCACCCGCACAAACCCTTGACAAAGGCTAACAAGGTTATATGGCTGTCCTAGATAATCGCAACTCAATGCAACAGAAAAGTAATACCCAACTACCGCACACTATGCCTTGACAAAGGCAAACAAACGCAGCACGAATACTAGGTACTACCTGAAGAAATGACGGAGGGCTACGGCTGGTTTTTGGCGAAAAACCTTTAACATAATGAACTTGATATCATTGAAGGAATCCAAGCGGTTTTTATAAATATATAGTGGCGAAAACTTTTGCTAAAGAGGTCACTCCCGGTGAAGGGATCTCGGCTCTTTCCTCGTCGAATAAGGTGCAGGATATTCCAAACTGAATACCATGATGCAAAGCAAAAAGTAAATGACTATAATGAAGTTATTACGTTGACGTAAACTTTTACTCAAGGGGTCACTCCCGATGAATGGATCTCGGCCCTTTCCTCGTCGAATGAGGTGCAGGATATTCCTGTTGGAGATAGTGCCCTCAGAGTCAATTATTGGATCACAGGCACGTGATTGCAATGATTGAGGGAGGACCTATCCCGGTAGGACAGTCTTACTCGAGATGATAGTATGCTATCTGGTTTACCTTTATCATCGTGTACTGCTTTAGGTGACCTGACAGGTCGCTATTGCACGTTGATAGAGCCCCTAGGATTCTTGCTTGACTGCCAGCAGTATGAGGGCGATCATATACGTGGGAGCTGGTAGTCTATAAGCACATCCTTAAATGGTCCCTAGTCGTAGGAGTTTCGAGACTGGGCACCGATACTCTAGAGTAGACTAGTGTATACAGTCGAGACCCCGACGAGGGGCGGTGGCCGGTCTCACAAGCCACTGGTGTCAGTTGGATCACCTAAGATGTATACAGGTGCTCATTGGGTTATGAGTACACCGGACAGGACTCGCCGGGAACATGCTAGTTGGTCTTATACCTGACGTCAGATAGCAGTTCCCTGGTGACATGTGTACAGGTTAGTTCATCGACCTGGGGATCGTCATTTGTCTCGTGTGAGTTCCCACTGTACTTTGATTACTACCCTACCACGGCTCAAAGGAATCGTGCAAACAGGTTTTAGTTGGGTACAGTCCCGAGCCACATGGAGGCAGTGAGCGGATCTTCGGGGGTTCGTCTCTCCCGGTATTGGGGGTGAGGTCGCGCTGTGTCTAGGAGAGCCATTACATGAAGTCCTTGGCCAAGGCAGGAGATTTACTGGTAGGTATTCCAGTAGTATCTCAGGGTGTTCTGGGCTACACTCCGACACGACTTGTACCGCTTTTAGGGGTCTGACTTTTACCAACCCCCTAGGCCCGCCATGCGTTGCTCATAGACGAACGGACCGGACTGTACGGATATTGTCACTGACAGGCTCAGTAGGGTGTCAGGATGAGTTCACTCATCGATGTCCCTTTTGGTCAATAGCTGGTGGCCCGTCACGTATTGGCTTATACCTCTAACGTGCTAGTGGTTAAATCCACAGCCATAGTATTAACGAGTCTTTAGAGTCCACCACACTTACAGTTACTCAAGTTTCGGGCGAAACGCTGTAGAGGCCGTATGGAGATATGGCAGGGTCCGATCAGATACGTGCGGTATTGCACGGATCAGGATCGGACAGTTTGTACTAGAGGCCGTATAGATATATGGCAGGGTTCGATCAGATACGTGCGGTATTGCACGGATCAGGATCGGACGGATATTACTAGCCGGCTTTGGTTTAAGCCGGATCCTAGTATAGTACAATGTAGATTTTGTCTCATTGCATTTGTATCCGGTCGGAATACAGATGCGGGTGTGTATGCACAGTATCGGGGTTTTCCTGTAATTTATTACGGGACCAGTTTTCTGGAGTTGCCAGTTTGCATTCCGTTCCGGCCGGTTTTCCTTTGTTCTTTCCCGGCCGGACTTTTCCGATGGAGGGGGTTATTTGCAAGTTTGCAAATAACACATTGTGGAGGGGTTTCTTGCAAATGTATTGATTATGATGGCATCTTTTCTTTTCAACCATCATTTGATTCTCTTTACATCACTAAAAGGTGATTAGCGTTTGATGTGAGTTTGTTATGATGATGTTTGGTTATGGTCACCTCTTGCTTTCTCCTACCATCACCTCCCTTCATGATTTGTATTTTTCCCTCCACCATTCTCACAATGATATAGGCCGGCCACTTCTTTGGGAGGAAATGAGAGAGTTCCATTTTGCAAGTGGCAATTTTCTTCATCTCAATTTCCTTGCATGAAAAATGAAAGCACCATTTTTCTTAACCTCATTCCTCCATCATCTTCAAAGGCAACAAACCCCAAATGAGACATAGCCTCTACACTACACATTCTACAGCAAATCTTGGACGCGTCGGCCAGCCAACTTCGCGCCCGAGTTGCCTCGGTATTGAGGTGGGAGCCCGTAAAAGATGCAGGCGATGTGGTGCCCTTCCGGCGAGGAGGCGACGACCGGAGTTTCCGCAGGAGATCGGGACGACGACGAGAAGACCGGACGACTCGGATCACTCGGTATATCTCTTCCCCATCTTGTAGTTAGCTAGAACTAGTTTAATGGCCCGATCCGGGTGTTTAGTGCACGGTGGTGCCGGTTTGCTAAGTTCGCAAAATTAAAGTTTATCACCGCTTCCGCATTTGGCCGTCGGATTGACGGCCGGGCGCCGCCGTGCACTTATAATTCCAAACCGAATACCACTGTGCAAAGCAAAAGCCAACGTCTGTAATATCTTTTTAAAAACTTGGTTCCAACAATATCATATAATAGGTTTTTTTTCCTTGCATTGATAAGAATCAACGCAGTCCCATCAATTAATCATACCAGAAAAGAACGAAAATAAAATGTACGTATATACCATCCGCATTCGCCACTGGGTCCCGTCATCACTCGTTAGGTTACTTAACGAACGACAGAGCGGGGACTGGGCTAGCGCGGGTGCAAAACATATACAACATCTACTAGTATGTATAAATATATATAACAATGGTCCCAGGCATGATAAATGCAACATCACAGAAAAGTAATAAGCATCACAAAACAATACAGATAATCTGGGATCCCCGGGTTTCCTTTGAGCCCCAAGTGAAACCCGACGTTCCCCTGGTCGTGTGGATAGCCTATGCAATGAAAACCTAGACCCCTACGAGCGCGGAAAGTTACCCGCCAAAACCTGAAGCGAGGCAGCCCCCTTCAGCAAAGTGAATGGACCACCCAGCACTTCACGGAATCCGGTAACTTGAGCACCCCTCCTTGGGTCAACCTGTACCCCCTACGAGTGCGGCGAATAGCCCGCCAATTCTGCAGTGAAGCCCCCACCGTCTCAACGCCATAAGATGCGGGCTCGTTTCCCTCTAGAACCCAGCTATCCGTGCACCCCACCGCGGGGTAATCCTTGTACAGAAAAGAAAATATATACAACGAGTACATCGACCTCAACCCGGTCGTGCCCCAAAAGAATAATATACAAACAGGCAATGACGGCAGTCCACATGTCGGACGCTCGCCCCACAATAACAAATGTACAAATAAATCCAAACTGCACTACCATTGCGAACAAGCTATCCACCACGACAAATCCGCAATATCATAGCACAACACAGAACATCAACGTGAATGTCACGTTCGCAAATCCTTCTAAAGGGACTATAGCGATTAGACAAAATTTACCGATCAAATGACATTCACGGTCGCATATAGAAATGTAATGTACGGCAAATTTTAAACAATATTAAAACATATCGACTTCCAAATAACCCCCGAATAGCCTCAGACAAACTGATAAAGCAATATCCAAATTAGGCTAAATAAACAATACCACTGCACATAGATTACAGATACATGATAACACCCCAAAACCCAAACCCTGGCTCCCCTGAAAAACCGGCCTCACCGAAATTTTAACACTTGTGATCGGCTAAAATCCGGCCACAGGGTCTGGGGCTTGGGGTGTGGTCTTGTGTTCAAGTCAGTAGCCTTCTGCACATGTTTAAATAATTTTTTGAAGACATTTAAAAAACGACAAAGACTGAATGTGCAGAGGCAGCATGTCTGGGTTTTTCGGATTTCGATATGTTAACATTGCTTAAACAAGATAGATTACGGGTTAATGGGTGGCTCTTATACCATGAAGGGTTATGGGAGCGCCCAGGCCATCCTACCGTGGCCAAATGCGGAACAAAAATTTCTAAAGCCCGGCGCTACCATTACCCGATTTACAAGATCGAAACCATTAACCGTAAAACTAGCAAATCAAACACAATGAGATAGAATGGTTATACCTAATGAACCAAGTCCTTCGGGTCTTCTACCATTTCCAAGCTCCTAGTGATGCGGATCGACTTTGGTAGCCGGTCTTCCTTCATCTCCGATGATCCACCCGAGGGAAACGGCGCAAGCTTCAGGTTCGCCAAGAGAACCAACTGACTCTTCAAAATTGCTAGTAGTGGAGAGTGGGGAGTGTAGGATAGTGTCACTAAAACTTTCTCTCAACAATGAGCTCAAGTGAGCATCTCAAGAAGAAGATGAAGAGGGTGATGATGGCAAGGCATTGTAGATGGCTAAGTAATTTTTGTGTGAGCATGAGAGTGAGAGAGAAAAAAGTGAAATCACAAAAATGAGCAAGCCCCCCTTCCCCTCAAGTGGCCGGCCCCCCTCTCATGCCCACACAAAAAATATCACTGCAAATTGCAATAAACAAATACACCATACCAATCACTACATGAGCAAAAACCATGCTTTGACCAAAACCCATGCATATGCCATGTCACCATTTCCACATCATCTAAAACAAATTATTTTCTAAAGAAAATCAATAATGAGGTGGCATCTAAAACAAAGTATAATACGGAATGCTTCCCGGTACATGTATCGAAATACGCATACGCGTATTCGTATGAAAATACGAATAGCCAAAGAGCGAAAATAAATAGTGAGCAATAATAATAGAATACATATATATATATATATATATACATATGAAAATTATTAAATCAAAACTTGGTTTAACAATCTGGCTTAATCCTAAGCTGCTAGTATTATCAACCGTCCGATTAAAGTCTGTGCAGCCTGTGCACATATTCAATCGAACACTTGTATGTACCAACATAGATCACCTACACCATATCACCTGAGCCGTGGAAACCATCTGTGTGGGACTCTAAAGACTCGTCAATACACTGGCAGTGGGTTTAACCACAATCACGTGAGCGGCACTAGCTGTACGTAACGGCTACCCAGGTATTGAGTGAAAGGAAGGCCGACGAGCAAACTCATCCAAACCCCTACTGAGCCTGTCAGTGACAATATCCGAACAGTCCGGTCTGTTCGTCTAAGAGCATCGCATATCGAGTCTAGGGGGTGGATAAAGTCATACCCCTAATAACGCGATAATTCATGTCGGTATGAAACCTATCACTACCTGAGAAACTATCGATCCTGGATCGGAAATTCTCACATACCCCGGTCGAGGATTTCTAGTGATGGCCACCCATGCATTGTGTGACATCAACCCCCAATACCGGGAGAGACGAATCCCCAACGATCCGCACACTGCCTCCATGTGGCTCGGGACTATACCCAACTAAAACCTGTTTGCACGACTCCTTTGAGCTGTGGTAGGGTAGTAATCAAAGTACAATGGGAACTCACACGAGACAAATGACGATCTCAGGTCGACAGACTAACCTGTACACATGTCACCAGGGAACTGCTATCTGAAAATAGGTATAATACCAACTTGCATGTTCCCGGTGAGTCTGTCCAGTGTACTCCTAACCCAATGAGCACATGTATACTATCGTAGGTGAACAACTGACACCAATGGCTTGTGAGGACGGCCACCGCCCTTCGTCAGGGTCTAGATAAGTATACACCAGTCTTCACTGGAGTATCGATGCCCAGTCTCGATACTCCTACGACTAGGGACATTTAAGGATGTGCTTATAGACCCCCAGCTCCCACGTATGTGATCGCCATCACAATGCTGGTAGTCAAGCAAGAATCCTATGGGCTCTATCAACATATACATGAAGATAAAGACAAACCAGATAGCATACTATCATCTCGAGTAAGACTGTTTTCTCGGTATAGGTCCTCCCTCAATCATCATAATCATCTACCTGCGACTACGACAAATGCCTTGAGGGCACTATAGCCAACACCATTAGATATCCAGACATATTCTAAGACAGGTATTACTCAATTCGGGAGATGGCTTTCTTTTTGAACTTGAGATAAAGAGAGACATAGAAAGAAACATCTGAGTGGATCCACTCACTAAGGCTATTTCTCGAACGCAATAGTTTCATAAACACGCTTTGTGAGACTGTTCAGTAGAGAAGTTGGGTGTTCGGTATCACGCGGGCTGTGAGTATGCGACATCGCAATAATTAGCCTTAAGTGCAAGTGGGAGATTGCTGGATATAGTGCCCTCAAAGTCAATTATTGGATCGCAGGCACGTGATTGCAATGATTGAGGGAGGACCTATACCGGTAGGAAAGTCTTACTCGAGATGATAGTATGCTATCTGGTTTGTCTTTATCATCGTGTACATGCTTTAGGTGACATTACAGATCACTATTACACATTGATAGAGCCCTTAGGATTCTTGCTTGACTACCAGCAGTATGATGGCGATCATATACGTAAGAGTTGGGTAGTCTATAAACACATATTTAAAGTGTCCCTAGTCGTGGGAGTTTCGAGACTGGGCATCGATACTCCATTAGTAGACTAGTGTATGCAGTCGAGATCCCGACGAGGTGCGGTGGCCGGTCTCACAAGCCATTGGTGTCAGTTGGTTCACCTAAGATGTATACAGGTGCTCATTAGTTTATGAGTACACCGGACGGACTCGCCGGGAACATGCTAGTTGGTATTATACATGTCGTCAGATAGCAGTTCCCTGGTGACGTGTGTACGGGTTAGCCTATCGACCTGAGATCGTCATTTTTCTCATGTGAGTTCCCACTGTGCTTTGATTACTACCCAATCATGGATCAAAGGAGTCGTGCAAACAGGTTTTAGTTGGGTACAGTCCCGAGCCACAAGGAGGCAGTGAGCGAATCGGCAGGGGATTCGTCTCTCCCGGTATTAGGGGTGAGATCGCACTGTGTCTGGAGAGCCATTACACGAAATCCCTGGACAGGGTAATCGAGATTTACTGGTAGGTATTTTAGTTGTTTCTCAGGGTGTTCTGGGCTACACTCCGACACGACTTATACCGCTATTGGCGGTCTGACATTTACTAGCCCCCTACGCCCGATATGCGATACTCATAGACGAACGAACCGGACTTTAAGAATATTGTCACTGATAGGCTCAGTAGGGTTTCAGGATGAGTTCGCTCGTCAGCTTCCCTTTCGCTCAATACATGGGTAGCCGTTACGCACAGCTAGTGCCACTGACGTTCTTGTGGTTAAACCCACTGCCAGCGTATTGATGAGTCTTTAGAGTCCCCCACAGAAAGTTTCCCAAGTTCGGACGAAACGTTGTAGAGGCCGTATGGTTTTATGGCAGGGTTCGATCATATACGTGCACTCATGCACGAATCATGATTAGACGGATCATACTAGTGGGCTTTGGTTTAAGCCGGATCCTAGTATTAGATTTGTTGGATTACTTTCGTCTCATTGCATTCATATTCAGTCGGAATGCGGATGCAGGTATGTATATACAGATGAGAGGTATTCTTGTGATCCGTCACGAGTTTACTTTAGTTGATTCCATATCTTTTTTATTGGATTAAATATTTAGTTTAAAAGTTTAGTGGAGGAAAATGTGAGTGCAAGTTTTGTCCAAATGCATCATTTCATGTCACATGCACATGGTGACTCATGGTCTTGATTCATGTGACCATTTATTGTGACATGGATTGATTTTGGAGCTAATTATGATCGTGGGGGATATTTTTGGAGAGAGAGGGCTGCCATGTGAGGGCATGGGATTATTCTTTTGGTTTTGATATGTATTTGCTCTCAAAAATATCTCACACAATTGAACAAGCTTTTCTCTTCACTAGCTTCTCTTTCTTGAGCTCGCATCTTCCTCTAATGGCTTCTTCTTCAACCTCCTCCCATCCCTCTCATGAGTTGAGAATCTATGGGTGTATTGAGACAAAGTTATCACACACATTCTCTACTTCACCTTGGACATCTCGGCTAGCAAACTTCATGTCCGAGTTTCTTATGTTTTGAAGCGGGAGCCCGTAAAAAGATTTCTTGACGTGGTGCCACTTTGACGAGGAGACCGGAGATCGAGCGAGATCGGAGATGCCGTGAGGAGCTAAGGATGGTGGCTAAAGACCGAAGGACACGGATCGATCGGTATAGCCATTCTAACTTCTTTATAGTTAGCTAGTATAGGATTAATGCAACGATCCGGGTAAAAGTCTGTGTTAGCGCCAGTTTATAAAAGTTTTTTGTTCCGCGTTTGGCCTCGGATAGACGGCCAGGGCGCTACCGTAGACTTACATAGACTATAGATTATCACCATAAAACAAAGTTAGAAATTCCCGATATCGGTTAATCGACAGATTGTGATTGTATATAGTAATCTGGAGTAACCCGGAGACTCTAAAATTCATTTAGCAAACACAGAGAGGTGAGCAGGTGATCTAGAAGATAACCCCAAGACCCGAGACCCCCATTCTTCTCCCAGGCTGCAAATAAATTCCTCAGGCCGCAAATTGCGGCCTGGTCTTGGTGAAACTGTGTGATTCTTGGTCCATAGCTCCTATACCTGATAATTCGACCTCCTATATGTGGAAAATCCCTTAGTTTGGCCAAGGGTGAAATCTGGGAGTGGTTTTCCTAGGTTCTTGTTTTCGTGTTTTGCGATTCTGAATTTGGGGTTGGGTATTTGGATTTGTATTTGGTTGTTGGGCGTATGTACGTCAACAACAAGGGTTGTTTGATTGTTTTGCATGCGTAGACTATAGGTTCTAACCATTGAGCGCACCGTGTGCCGTATTGGTTTTCCTGTAACATTTCAAAATAATAAAATATGATTTTTGGGAATTTTTATAATTTAATATTATTTTAATAAATATTTTAATATTCGGGTATAGTTAAATACAAATAAATGGGGAAAAATTATGAAAAATTCTAAAATAGGGTATTTTATGGAATTATGTCATTTTTAAGTTTTTATGATTAGTTATATGCTAATATAGTGTTAATCGTGATTAAAAATCGCTAATTGGATTTTTAGCATTTTTTTGTAAAAATGTGCACATATCATTTTCCACACTTGTTACACTTGTTACATGTTTTGAGTGCATGGTTGTTTAGGGTTCACCATGGTGGCAAAAGAAAAGAAAAGAAAAGAAAGAAAAATTAAGTATGATGATGAGAGAGAGAGAGAGTAGTTGCTTTTGACTTTTGACCCTTTCCTCCATCATTTCCATCTCATTTTCTCTCCCTTCTTAAAACAAGAGATGTTGCTGCTCTTGCTCCTGCTCCCTCATTTCCCTCCCCTTCACTTCATAGATCACTCTCATTTCCCTCACCAAAACCCCATTTCCACTTCACAAAACTTGCTCCCAAGCTCACTAGCTACACATTGAACCTAGCAAGATTGGATTTAGAGGACTTTGAGCAACTCAAGAATTTTCTTGAGTTGCCAAAGGAGGTAATTTCTGCACCCTCAAGTAGTATTTCAATTTCCTTGTGCATCAATTTAGTTTCATATCGATATTGTGTCGTTTTGTGGACTTTGGAGAATTCAAGTTAGGGTTTAGAGTTAGACCTGAAATCAAAGTGAAATTGAGGGTTGTTGTGACCTTAGAACCCCTTGTGTGATGCTAATTTGGACCCAAACCTGAACTTGAAACCAGAATACTGATTTATGAGACGATGTCGGAGAAAAACTGTGAATCTGTGATCGTATTTAGGAATCTGCTATCACCCCGAGACCCTAAAAATAAAACTGAGTTGACAGTGAGATGTGCAGGCACCATGGAACCACCACACCAAACCCTAGCCCCCAACTCCAAACCCCGGCCGCCAATTAATTCCTTCTGGCCGCAATTTCCGGCCAGAGCAGGAGGGAACCGTCTCGATTTTGGTGCATGGCCCTATTTCCAGTAGTATTGACCCTGGGTATGTCTAGTTTTGACTGATTCCAGTTAGGATAAAATCTTGGTTGATTTTCTTGAGTTGGCGTATGATTTACGACTTGTTTTAGCATGGATTTTGGTATTTGGTGATTCGTTTCTGTCGGGTGGCGTTTGGACGTCAACGACAAGTGGATATTGAACGTGTTTACATGCGAGACGATAGGTTTTTACCTATGGGAGTAGCGTGTGCTATTTTGGTTTCCGATGTGATTTTCATGTGCTTTAGCGTTGTGATATACTTGTAGGTACCCTACGTGATGTTGTGGCGAAGAAGATGAAGATAGCGACATCGGTATCGGCACACGAGAAGTAAGGTGAGTAGATTTATATCTACGGGGAGAAGTCGAGTGGATGGCGTATAGCACCTCCGCAGTCCGTGGTGATGTATACGAATACGTATACACACATATATTTATTATGTGTTGTTAGGATTATTGATGATAATAATGGAATTATTGATGATAAGGATGTATTGGTTTAGTAGTGTGAAACCCTAGAGTAGTGGGTGCACTCACACATACACATACACATACACATATACTTGCATACATTCTTTCATTTATCTGTGCGCATATAGAGGTGTGTATATCTACACATGGATATGGGACTATGTGTTCATATACTGGATTGAGGATGATACGCGGGATTGAGATGAGTCGATGAGGTTCGATTGAGGCCGTGAGATTCGGCGATATGACAGAGTTCGTATTTGTGATAAGATAATGTATGTATTGACTCAGATTTAGGTGGTTTTCATACCCCTCCCGATTGACTTGATTGTTGGCTCTGTAGTTCGCATAGTAGGCGTTAGACTAGACCCGAGTCATACCTATTTCAAAACTAACGAATCGGGGATATTTTAAAGATAGGCAAAAGGGATTCTACGGATATTTTCAAACGACACATCTTTTCATAAAACACCGTAGCCCTTATTTTACCAAAAACCCCGATTCGTCTTATTTCAAAAGGCAAGGTTGCATGATATATTTATTGAGATAGTGTTTGTACTGTTGCGTTGATTATTCGATTCCGCATACTCTTGATATTTGCATTGCATTACTTGTGTTTATTGATATATTACAGTCATGCTGTTAGGACACCAGCACCATTATCGATGATGCGTATGTTCCACGTACAATATTTGCCGGCTCACACACATCATCATTGATAATTACCATGCCACTACACAGTAGAACTGTTGCATTCCTGATATGATCCTTGCACGGCATATTGTACACTTATACCTGTACACATACATAGATGATTCTGACTTGATTAGAGATTTGAGGACCGCAAGATATTCTTTAAAACTGATTCCTTTTAAAAATAGTGGTTTCCCTCGACATATTCACATTACTTTTCCATGTTGCATGACTTACTATTATGCTTACCTTTCTTTACATGTCGTATACATCATGTTTGATTATACGCATTGAGATATGTTGTTTCTATGATATTTCTGGATTTGGGAACCGCGGGTATTTCAAAAGAGAATATGTAATTGTTTTAAAAACCCGGTTACCCTTGATATGATATTTCAGTGCGTCCACCATGTGTTTTCTCGGTGCTGAGAGTGACATGTGAAACCCGACTCGAGGAGGTGGATGAGTCCGATTTCGGGTACATGGTGGACCCGGTATGGTTCCTCGGGGCAAGAAATGTTTTTCGTGGAGTAGACGATGAGCCTAGCAGGGTGGCGAGTACCTACCGGTGTTGGTTAGACCTGGCGGTTATCCGGAGGATACTGACCAGAGTCGATAGATAGATATGGGCGTACTGTTGGGGCCGAGGGCCGATTCCGCAGACGGAGCCCGTGGGCTGATCCGGACTGACGGACCCCGATATATGAGGAATTATGTGCCGATGCTGGGCACAGTTTTCATGATGTTTTCGAGTGTCGATGTTGGGCACTCCGGTTCCATGATTTTGACGTGTCGCGAGGGACACAGGTGGTTATATCCTCATATTTCCATGCATATGCTGATGATATTTACATGCATGATGGTTTTGTCATTGGGTGACGAGTGGACGGGATCCACGTACATGCAGATTGATTTCATTGATTATACCTCACATTTATGATATGCTATTACCTGAGGCACTGGCACGAGCACTTGACACTACACTCATGTATAGAGATTACATTGCCAGTTTAGCATGATTCAGACTTATTCATATTGAGGTTTATTTATATCTGATCGTATTGACCTAGGATGGGTCATACATTTGATCTCTGCTTGTAGATATTTTCTATTCACGAGTTGGCAACTCACCCCCGTTGTGCCACAGTCCTTGCAGGTTTTTGCCATACATATTCCATAGCGGCATTTCTGGCACACTGCTTCCATATGGGTGACTTGTGTTGGTAGGTGGGTTCTTTTGTATCATAACCGCCATTGTTCCTGTATTATTCATTGTATCTAGACATTCCATCAACCAAAACTTGTATATTGTTTCAGACTTAGAGACGGTGATGTATTATTTCGACCTTAGAGTCGCGCTTGTAGTATTATGGTTTTCTAGCTATTTTGAGTTTCTTTTTGAGTTTTGATCCTCGCCCTTTGGCGTTGTATATTCTTATTGCTTGCGTGGTTGTGACCGTCGATTGACGAAGAGCTAGCTCCCGCTTGGGGATGCCTTTTATCATTTCATATATATTATTCTTGTTGTACCCCGTTTGGGGCCAGTTTTTACAATGGAAACTCTGCCGAAATTTTCAGAAATGACTACACAATTTTAAAATGCATTTCGGCTTAGTTATTTGAAAATGTTGATTTCAAACATCCTTTCTTTACTTATTAAAAACCAGTTTCTTTATTTACTCTTTAAATGGTTTTAGATTTCTGGGCTTTTGGCTTACTTGGATCAGATGGAGTCCTATAGACTTCATAGGATTCAAGGGCCAGTCACGTGCTCTTTCGGGTCGTGACAAATTTGGTATCAAAGCGCTAGGTTGACCTTGGTTCGAGTCTACGTTTGACTATGTAGAGCCTAGGGCGTTATATATATACGGAACGTAGGCTTGACCTTACGGAACTTAGACTTAGTCGAGGGGGTATTATACCCGAACTTTCGTCGCATATGATGACCCTTAGTTGATGGAATAGGTAGCTTGAGTAGAGTGACGTACCGTACGTATGTTCCGCGGCATATTTACGACACGCCACTCCGCTTAAGAAACCTTAGGATGTACATTTCCTTGAAAAGTATTATATTCATTCCTATGATCTATCCTCATCGATACTGGTTATGGTTTTGCTGCCGCGATTGCACGGGCAGAGTGAGCTACGGCTCGAGTTGCGTCAGCATGAGCTCGTCGTGGACAACCACTGACCAGGGCGTGATTCCAGAGAAATACGATTGCATATTGAGGCGTCGTCTTTTTGGGTTTTCGCGCCCTGAGCGTTGGATTGAACGCTTTTACGAGATTTCCCGGATGTGTCGATCGGTACCAGAGGATTGAGCCACTGATAGAGGCCAGCCAGGATGTGATGACCATTGATATATCGCTTATCCAGGACGATTGAGGCGCTGTTCAGTGTACGGACGAATGAGCCAGTTGCTGCTGCGAATGATGAGATATCGCCCCAGTTGTTGGAGCTATTGCAGCTTGAGCATATACTTAGAGATATGATGGTGAGTCGCTAGTCACTGAGGATGAATGACTAGGACATGTGGTTCGTTCGCTTACCCCGATGCGAGGTCATCAGGTTGATTGATTCCAGCTAGAGACGACTTCAAGCAGATTCGTTGAGAGTCGATTGAGACGATCGAATGTCAGGAATCCATTTTCCAAGTTTAAAGTATTCGGAAAGACATGCAAGCGATTCTATGGACCCTCTAGAAGAATGAAACCCTAACTCGACATAATGACCGTGTGAAAGCCTTTGAACCTTAGGGTTTACGGCAGTTCCGCGACGCCATTAGTGAGGCTTGGGTTTTCCCTTCTACGGCTGGACCACCGATACTGTGGTATGTACTCGATACTATTAAACTGTACTCGAGATGTTAAGCTCTTGGGGGATTATGAGGTTCTGACGAGTCGATCGGACGATTCGACATCATTCGGATATCATGTGATGGGACACTGCTTGGGAGACTCCAGATACGAGCATAGCCGTTGGAGCGCAGTCTGTGTAGCAACGATGAGATGAGTCCGGATTAGTCGATATTGAAGCAGAGTGGAGTAAAGAGTTCGCATGAGATTTCGACGAGATGACATTCCACTCCGCTGTCATCAGAGATGCGATATGCACGCTGAGGACGTGTTCAGCTAGATATCTTCTACTGAGTGATGAAGATACCGAGTTCGTGATTTCGAGTCCGTGTGAGGGACTTCGGATGGACCGTAGCCGAGGGCAATGCAGTGCGCAGATAGAGACGCGACGTCGAAATGGTCGATGATACAGACAAGCGGGACAAGAAGTTCGTGCGAGATGCAGACGAGCTGTTACTAATCCCGTTAAGATTAAAGGTCGGATATGCATACAGAGGCGCAGGGATGCGACCAGCTTTCGAGTAGATGTCGTACTAAGGACGCAGATGTCTAGAGAGCGAGGAAAGATTACTCCAGAATACCAGCCTCCGTACAGTTTGGCTTATGCAAGATCAGAAGAGACCTTGAGCAGGATTCCTTCCAGTACACTGCTGCAATAAAATTTGCACCAGGAGCAGATGTGTGATGTGCATTCAGAGGACTCGAGGTCGGCGCCAGAGATGTGCTGCTTTACGAGCGGTCGTGAGGATTGACCGAGAGATGACCAGAAAAGTGCCAGAACGGAATCGTTCCTGTTAGCACACCTGACCGGGCCGATGAGCCGATGGATTGGGAGAATGGTAATCCACAGGAAAGATAAGGAACCAGAGGCAGAGGACTCCAGCCGCGAGCAAGAGGTAAGTAGATATCTTGCACCGCTAGCATTGGATGTACCGGCACCTTCTCGACTTTGAAGAAGGATATACCGACGGCGGTATTTATGAATTGTGATTTTGTGATTTGACTATCACGTATCCGTCACTTTGGATTTCGGTATTTTGGGCGATCTATTCGCATGATTTAGTCTTGATGACTGAGTTTCATGGTATTTGTTTTCTTGCACCATGGTTGCACCTACTAGGTATTTATACCTGGCGCATAGTTATTACTCTTAAGGTATTGATTGTGATTTCATGCCTATTTTTTTATGCCGGTGATTTGATTTACGCTTCCAGCATAGTTTTCATGTACTTTTAGTGTTTTGATTTGATTTGTGCACGCTGATGCACGCAGTTGTGAGATTTTCCATCGCGGTACACCTGATTTTGATTAAGCCGCATTGTATATTGTTTCGTGCCGTTGTTGCACCGGATTTATATTTTGTGCACTACGGTTGCACCGGACTTCGATTTGATGTCATTCGATATGTCGATTTTGACCCTGATATTGATGATTGATTCTTACACTCCGTGCTTTGATTGGACTTACGCATGTTCGGCGTTGCTATTGGATTTTGTGATTCCGTGCATGTTGAGTGCGCAGGGTTTAGATTTTCATTCGTGCACGATGGATGCACCGATTTGGATTTTCGCGCATGTTGGGCGCATGTTTTGATATACTATTTTGGTGCACACCGGATGCACTAAATCGATATTCTTCGTGCATGCCTGATGCACCTGATTTGGCTGTCAGGCACACGCGTTGCCTTTGACAGATATTTCGTTCACACCCGTTGCACCTAGATATTGTTTTGTGCACCTGTGTGGCACATATATGGATTTTGATTTCCGTGCGCACCAGACGCACAGGGTGGTGTTATGTGCATTTTTGGGATTTATTCCTTTTGGAGCAGTACATTTTTATGATATTGGATATTTGTTTTCATACTGAGCAGGACTAGTCAGAGGACAGTACCTGGATATATTTTGCATGCATTGATAGTTATCGAAGGGATTTCCAAAGAGCGAGCTATGGTCTCGGTATATATATACCTACGTGTCCGATATGACACGAAACGTTTTAAAAACAAGGAAACCCTTCTAAATTGTTTTCAAAACGGCGGAACGTACCTATTAAACAAAGGATATATACGTATATAGTTATTTTCTTATGAAAAACGTCCGCCACTGTGCAGTGTTACGTGCATCGCACGTCGATTTAAAAAGATTTGGCATGCATTTACATCAGCTATTCACATGTATAGACTGGATGTCTACATGTATAGTTCTGATCTATATCATATTGGTTTTGTATTGGATTTGACATTTGTGTCTTTACCATGACTCCGATAATTGCGGGATGCTTGATGGAGTTTTGCTTTTGAGTTATCTGTTCAGTACTCATGTGCATGCATTGCGCTATGATGTTTTATGTATTGATGATTTCGGAGCCCCGATGACTTGGAATTTGTATTGAAATATTTTAGTATTTGGGGATTTAAATTTAAATTCGGGGACCGAATTTCTTGAAGGGTGGTAGATTGTAACGTTTCAAAATAATAAAATATGATTTTTTGAGAATTTTTATAATTTAATATTATTTTAATGAATATTTTAATATTCGGGTATAGTTAAATACAAATAAATAGGGAAAAATTATGGAAAATTCTAAAATAGGGTATTTTATGGAATTATGCCATTTTTTAGTTTTTATGATTAGTTTTATGCTAATATAGTGCTAATCGCGATTAAAAATCGCTAATCGGATTTTTAGCATTTTTGTCCAAAAATGTGCACATATCATTTTCCACACTTGTTACATGTTTTGGGTGCATGGTTGCTTAGGGTTCACCATGGTGGGAAAAGAAAGGAAAAGAAAAGAAAAGAAAGAAAAAGTAAGTATGATGATGAGAGAGAGAGAGTAGTTGCTTTTGACTTTTGACCCTTTCCTCTATCATTTCCATCTCATTTTCTCTCCCCTCTTCAAACAAGAGCTGCTGCTGCTCTTGCTCCTGCTCCCTCATCTCCCTTCCCTTCACTTCATATATCCCTCTCATTTCCCTCACCAAAACCCCATTTCCACTTCACAAAACTTGCTCCCAAGCTCACTAGCTACACATTGAACCTAGCAAGATTGGATTTGGAGTACTTTGAGCAACTCAAGAATTTTCTTGAGTTCCCAAAGGAGGTAATTTCTGCACCCTCAAGTAGTATTTCAATTTCCTTGTGCATCAATTCTAGTTTCATATCGATATTGTGTCGTTTTGTGGATTTTGGAGAATTCAAGTTAGGGTTTAGGGTTAGACCTGAAATCAAAGTGAAATTGAGGCTTGTTGTGACCTTAGAACCCCTTGTGTGATGCTAATTTGGACTCAAACCTGAACTTGAAACCAGAATACGGATTTATGAGACGATGTCGGAGAAAAACTGTGAATCTGTGATCGTATTTAGGAATCTACTATCACCCCGAGACCCCAAAAATAAAACTGAGTTGACAGTGAGATGTGCAGGCACCATGGAACCACCACACCAAACCCTAGCCCCCAACTCCAAACCCCGGCCGCCAATTAATTCCTTCCGGCCGCAATTTGCGGCCAGAGCAGGAGGGAACCATCTCGATTTTGGTGCATGGCCCTATTTCCAGTAGTATTGACCCTGGGTATGTATAGTTTTGACTGATTCCAGTTAGGGTTAAATCTGGGTTGATTATTCGATTCCGCATACTCTTGATATTTGCATTGCATTACTTGTGTTTATTGATATATTACAGTCATGCTGTTAGGACACCAGCACCATTATCGATGATGCGTATATTCCACGTACACTATTTGCCGGCTCACACACATCATCATCGATAATTGTCATGCCATTACACAGTAGAACTGTTGCATTCCTGATATGATCCTTGCATGGCATATTGTACACTTATACCTGTACACATACATAGCTGATTCTGACTTGATTAGAGATTTGAGGACCGCAAGATATTCTTTAAAACTGATTCCTTTTAAAAAGAGCGGCTTCTCTCGACATATGCACATTACTATTCCATGGTGCATGACTTACTATTATGCTTACCTTTCTTTACATGTCGCATACATCATGTTTGATTATACGCATTGAGATATGTTGTTTCCATGATATTTCTGGATTTGGGAACCGCAGGTATTTCAGAAGAGAATATGTAATTGTTTCAAAAACCCGGTTACCCTCGATATGATATTTCAGTGCGTCCACCATGTGTTTTCTCGGTGCTGAGAGCGACATGTGAAACCCGACTCGAGTAGGCGGATGAGGCCGATTGCGGGTACATGGTGGACCCGGTATGGTTCCCCGGGGCAAGAAATGTTTTTCGTGGAGTAGACGATGTGCCTAGCAGGGTGGAGAGTACCTACCGGTGATTGGTTGGACCTGGTGGTTATCCGTAGGATACTGAACAGAGTCGATAGATGGATATGGGTGTACTGCTGGGGCCGAGGGCCGATTCCGTAGACGGAGCCCGTGGGCTGATCCGGACTGACGGAGCCCGATATATGAGGAATTACGTGCCGATGCTGGGCACAGTTTTCATGATGTTTTCAAGTGTCGTGCTGGGCACTCAGGTTCCATGATTTTAACGTGTCGCGAGGGACACAGATGGTTTATATCCTCATATTTCCATGCATATGCTGATGATATTTACATGCATGATGGTTTTGTCATTAGGTGACGAGTGGACGGGATCCACGTACATGCAAATTGATTTCATTGATTATAACTCACATTTATGATATGCTGTTACCTGAGGCACTGGCACGAGCACTTGGCACTCAACTCATGTATAGAGATTACATTGCCAGTTTAGCATGCTTCAGACTTATTCGTATTGAGGTTTATTTATATCTGATCGTATTGACCAAGGATGGGTCATACATTCGATCTCTGCTTGTAGATATTTTCTATTCACGAGTTAGCAACTCACCCCCGTTGTGCCACAGTCCTTGCAGGTTTTTGCCGTACAGATTCCATAGCGGCATTTCTGGCACACTGCTTCCATATGGGTGACTTGCGTTGGTAGGTGGGTTCTTTTGTATCAGAACCGCCATTGGTCCTGTATTATTCATTGTATCTAGACATTCCATCAACCAAAACTTGTATATTATTTCAGACTTAGAGACAGTGATGTATTATTTCGACCTTAGAGTCGCGCTTGTAGTATTATGGTTTTCTGGCTATTTTGAGTTTCTTTTTGAGTTTTGATCCTCTCCCTTTGGCGTTGTATATTCTTATTGCTTGCGTGGTTGTGACCGTCGATTGACGAAGAGCTAGCTCCCGCTTGGGGATGCCTTTTATCATTTCATATATATTATTCTTGTTGTACCCCATTTGGGGCCAGTTTTTACAAAGGAAACTCTGCCGAAATTTTCAGAAAAGACTACACATTTTTAAAATGCATTTCGGCTTAGTTATTTGAAAACGTTGATTTCAAACATGCTTTCTTTACTTATTAAAAACCAGTTTCTTTATTTACTCTTTAAATGGTTTTAGATTTCTGGGCTTTTGGCTTATTTGGATCAGATGGAGTCCTATAGACTTCTTAGGATTCAAGGGCCAGTCACGTGGTCTTTCGGGTCGTGACATTTCCGGACATGATGTTAATAGCGATTTCGATTGTATATAATTGTAGGTAACTTCACGTGCATTCCGAGACGACGGAGCGTGGAGTCATCGACTTCGGCAAGCAAGGATCAATGTGAGTAGATCTATATCTACTGGGGAAGTCGGGTGGATGGCGTATAGCACCCCCGCAAATTATTAAATGGAAACCGATCTATAGGATACAGTCGTAGAAATCTAGATTAGGAAACTAGAGATATGGTTAAAAAGATAGTTAGAGATGATATGTAACGTTTTAAAAATAATTAAATAAATAACTAAATAAATAAAATCCTTTAAATGAATTTTCTGATTTTCGGTAAAATAAAACGTATTTTTCGTAAAACTTAATCGTAATTATTTTTCATTATAAAATTAAAAAGACCTATTTTAATTATGTAATTACTAGTAAATGGTGTTTATTTAGTGACTTATAAATTTTTAGTTTAATTAAAAAAAATTCGTAAATTAATTATTTTAAATATTAACATAATCTTTATTTATACATTAAATTAGTGTATATTACAAATTGAAAATGGGTTAATTTAAAATTTGTGCACCATGACACACTAATACAAAATGTTTTATGTTTGCTTTGATTTGAGTTGGAGTTGTCATGAGGTATTTAGATAATTATAGAATGGTTTATTGGAAAAAGGGAAAAATAAGCTAGCTAATTAAAAGAATTGCTTATTTTTGGAAGTCTCCACACTCACCGCAAACCCCACACACTCTCTCTCCCTCTCTTACCCTTATGACCGGCCTTGGCAGCCCCCCCATCAATTAGCCATCTCATTAGACTTCTAGAATGTGGTTTAATCAAAAATTGAAAAGAAAATAAAGTAAATAAAGAAATGACTTAAAAGAAGAATGTTGGGGGAAACTTCTACATACATCTACACATCTTATTTCCTCTCTTTTTCCCCATCTTGCTACTGCCGAAACCAGGTCCCCCCTTCCCAAAATTCCTCCTTCTTCAATTTTTGATCAAAAGTCTCCAAAATCAATCAAAAATCAATACCAATTTATCATAAATTCATCATTCAACCCTATCCAATTTCCTTTGCTCCTATTTAACTTGGGTTTGGAAGCAAGAGAGCCATATTTTAGGGTCAAGTTGCATGTTTGGATCTCAAGTTGTTGAGGTAAAATCTTAATCCTTTTGTCAAGTGTTGTTTATTTAATCCAAAATTGATTATTGTGTTGTTTAATATAGTTTTAAGTTAAGATTTAAATTTCTAGAATATGGTTATTAAATTATTATTAGGGTTTTCATTCTTGGGTATTGATCTAAAATTGTAGTTTAGCCTATTAGGAAATGTTAAACCTAACTAGTAGCCAATTTGCTATTGTTGCATTTAAATTGTTTTAATTAGGTTCTTTTTGTAAACTAGATTTCTACAAAACATATAAATATGTTAGATAAAATTATAATTAGGGTTTTTATTATTAGATTGTGGTATTAGTATGTATATTAATATGTAAATTGAGTGTGAAACATAATCTAGTTACAAATTTCTAGCTTCCACCTTAAAAATTGTCATAATATTGCTATTTTATTAAACTAGGTTTTGAAAATTTATTTAAAACGCGGGTTTAAAAATAAAGTTAGGGTTTTAGAACATCCTTAAGGGTTCAAGGTGTTGTTTAATGATTTAAAATATGCAAAATCAAGTCTAGAAGTGAAATTGTGAAATTTTGCTTAAAAGTATCGAAATCAGGCAAGTTTGCAAACTAGAATTTCAATTTAATACAAATTAGGGTGTTAAAAATATAGTAATGGTTTATATAAGCTAGTTATTCTATTTAATGAGTATTATGACCATTAGTTCTTGTTAAACGTCAAGTTTTGAACTAAAGCTGTAAATTGACATTTTCAAGGTTTTTCGGAATTCGATGATTTGATCAATTTTAAGGTTTTGATGATTTAAACAAGTTTTTATATATTAAATAATGGGTTTTGAAACTACGAGTTGTTTATTGGTTTTTATCTCGGTCAATCGGCGTTTGTACGCCGATATCGAGCGATATTTGGTTCTTTTGCATGAGCGGGACATAGGTTTTAACTTATGCGCGTTCCGTGCGTCGTTTTGATTTTGTCCGTGATTCAGTTTACGATATTATATATATTTGCATATAGGTACCCCTCACGTGGACTTCGAACGATGGAGAAGAGGATGGCGACACCGTCTTCGGCAGACAAGGACCAAGTGAGTAGATGCATATCTACGGGGGAAGTCGGGTGGATGGCGTTTAGCACCCCCGCAAACGTAGAATAGGAATATTAGTTATTGTCATTAGGAAGCCAGACGTGACTTTAGATTCTTGGTGAGTAGGACCCTAGTAATGACCTTAGGTTGGACTAGACTGATTTAGAAAGACCTAACCATAGGATGAATATCTTGGAGGTGGTTCGTAAGATTCAGGTAGATACACACACACGCACATACAGAAACTTGACTTGGTGTATATGTGTGTGTGTGTGTGTGTGTGTGTGTGTCTATATATATATATATATATATATATATATATATATATATATATATATAGGGTTATGTGTAGGTATATATATACACAGCATGTATGTGTGATATAAGGATGTGATATGATACATGGGGATGAAACAATATAACTGGGCTTGATGCCGTGATCTCTTGGCTATACAGTCGTGTTATGATGTTAGCGGATCATTAGAAAATGAGATAATGGATATGTATAAATAAACAATAATAGGTGGTGATGATATTGAGGTACAGGAGACTCTAAAATAGAACCCGAACTGTAACCTGTGACTGAATCACGATATGATATATGGGTGATTGTTACGATATCATATAAGTGTGACTTGATTACGATATGATAAGAGTGTGACTTAATCAAGATATGATATATATGACATGAAATTTCTGAGGATAAATTGACGATGTATATTTATGCTGGCAATGATATAAGATTGATGTATGCGATTACAGTACAATACCTTGATCATGACATTAATTGATGATGATATTATACGAATGATGTTGTACGTAGGTGATACTTCACTCGTACCCCGATATTGGGATGCCGTACGATGGATTTTACCGTACGAGGTATATATGTGATGATTGATCCACACTCTTGATTCGAGGAAGTCGTACTACGTACGTAACGCTATTGAGGCTGGATCGCCGACTATTAGAGATATGTACTCAGACCTTAGGTGGACCCTTATTTCTTATCGACTAGTCCTTTAGTTTAGTTCCCTTGGGGACTAGATAGATACTAGTTTAAGCTCGAGTTATATAGTTGTAGTTAGACATGAATATTACAATGAGTGGTTATTACACATCCATCTTTACATTCAGAACGTAATCATCATGTTGCATGTTCATACATATGATTTTCTAGTCAGTATGAAACTCTGCCTGTTATGACACCAGCACCATTACCGATGATGCGCATATTCCACGTACACTCATTTTCCGGCTCACACCCATCATCATCGGTAATTGCTATGTCACGTACACTTTAGAGCATATTATCTGTTATTGATAGAATCAGCTAAAAGCTAGATCGATATATATTGCGATTATTCTCAGGTGTTAGTCTAGACATGGCATTTATTACTTAGACATTTTATGCATTCACATTTTCATGTTGTCATGCAGTATTGTGGGGCTTATGCGGACACTTATCATTTACTTACTCATGATTTTGGGATTTTGGATTTCTATGAGATTTCTGGATTTTGGGGAAAACCGCAATAATATATATAAAAAGTTCTCTCTCTCCTCCTCTCTTTTTTAAAATATAAGTTGCGGTTTTCTCGTGATGTATGTGTCGTCCACCATGAGATTTCATGTTTTCTGTTGGATTTCGAGACCCGATTTGAGGAGTGGATGAACCGTCTCGGGTACATGGTGGGCCCGGTATGGTACCCCGGGGCAAGAAGATCGAGTTGTAGATGATGAGCCTGGCAGGGGAGGACTACCTACCGGTGCTGTTTGGCGCGGCGGATATCCGGAGGATACCGACCGTTGTCGTGAGATTGATGATATGGGCCGATCCGGACTAACGGAGCCCGAGATATTGAGACTATGATATATTGAGACTAAGAGGTATTGAGACTTGAGCTTTACTTGTTTTGTGTCGATGCTTGACACGGATTGTCATGAATTTCATCGATGATACTTCAGATTTCTATACCAATTTATCATGATAAAAGTTAAAGATTTCTTACAGAGATATTTCCAGATTCCAGGATTGGTTATTTTACATATAGGGTGCATGCATACTCATTCATATGACATATTACTATTTGAGGCACTGACACGAGCTCGGAGTATTTGCACTTACACCTAGTTTATTACCCTGCCACTATTAGATGACTAGTGATACATTAGTATGTTATTATGACCTAGGACAGCGTCGTGCATTCGATTTCATTTCGCAGATGTCTTCTACTCACGAGTTGGCAACTCACCCCCGTTGTGCCAAATTTTATTACAGGTTCGATGTACAGGTTTCCTTGGCAGCTTGCTGGCACATCATTTCATTCAGGGTGATTTGCACGGTAGGTTGGTTCACTTGTATCAGGACCGCTGTTGTATCTTTATTATTTCATTAGTATGTAGTAAGCTCCATCAACCAAACATGTATTACTTGATGAGTTAAAGGACCAGTTATTTATTTCGACCTTAGAGTCGCGCATGTATTATTATGGTTTGGTGGATTTGTTTTCTCTTAAGTGTTGAGCCTCGCCCTTTGGCGTTGTTTATTATTGTGCTTGGTGTGGTTGATTCCGCCTGTTGGCGTAGAGCTAGCTCTCGTTTGGGGATGTCATTTTATCGTTTGTATATATTATACTTGTTTGTACCCATTTGGGGCCAATTTTTACAAAGGAGACTCTGCCGAAATTTTTGAGAAAATTTGATCTTGTTCTTAAACTTGTTTTCCTATATGATTTCCTTTACCTCTTCTTTTTATGGTTTAGATTCTGGGCTTCGTCTTACTTAGATTACGTGGCGCCTCTAGATGCTTCGTAATTTAAGTGTCGGTCACGTTCTGTACCTTCGGGTCGTGACAAAGTTGGTATCAAAGCGTTAGGTTTAACCTTGTATAAGTTTAGGGTGACCTTTGGTTGATGGAGTAGGTAACTTAGATATAGTGACGTACCGTGGGTATGATCCGCGGCATACTTACGATAATCTACTCTGCTTAAGAAGCCTTAGGATGTACATTTCTTTGCACCGTATTTCTTTCGTTCCTTTGATCTATCTTCGTCGATATCGGATGGTGGTTTCTTTTACCACGGTCGCACGGGCAGAGGGAGTTGCGACTCGAATGCGATAACCCTTAGGGTATCGTTTATTCTTAAGGATTGAAGCATTGTTTAGCGTGCGGACGAAGGGTATTCACATGCTGTCCAGGCGAAGTTAAAGTGTTCGAACGATTATCAGAAAATCATTTTCCATAGTTTAAGGTATTCGGAAGGACATGCAGGTATTTCTATGGACCCTTTAGAAGAATGAAACCCTAACTCGACATAATGACCACGAGAACGCCTTTGAACCTTAGGGTTTACGGCAGTTCCGTAGTGCCATTAGTGAGTGTAGGGTTCCTAGACACACCCATGAGGTTCTACAACTGATCAACCATGCCAAAATCAATAATTTCCATGTGCCAAAGAACCCTAATGCTAGATCGTTACTAGAGGTAAGGCGATACAAAGCAAGTTAACAGTTTAACTACAAGTGAAAGTGACTACAACCTTTGTAGATCCGGTCCTCCACTTCTCTAGCTCCGTGTTGACGTCCCTCCGCTGCGATCATCGGAATCTCGGACTCTATTGTCGGTTTCATCGGAGAAATGGGCGGGCTAGGTCGATGACTTCGATGCCGAAGATGATCTACGTCGAGGCAACTCTAACTCAAGCTCCATCTTCACTTGATCATGAAACTTGTGAAGATAACACTCTCTACTACATGGCAAGTGGTAGAGGATGAAGAAATAGGAAGTGGGTTCACTTTGGATTTGGATTTCTCACTTGGATTCATCACTTGGAATTTTCTAGCAATGGCTTTCTTCTTCATGAAGAAGATGAAGAAGAAGAAAGAAAAATAAAAAGAATAATGTTGTAACGTTTTGAAAATCGTTTCAGTGAAATTTCGAAAAATCGGTAAAATAAGGGTGTTTTCGGTAAAAAGTCAAAATACAAATATCTTATTATAAAAATTAAATATACATATTCTAGCTATGTAATTGCTATTATTTGGTGTTTATTGAGCCGCTGGTGAAATTTCAAATTTTCTGAAAAAAATATTATTTTATTATTATTTTAAGCCGTTACTAATACATTTAATTAGGGAAAATTACAAATTGGAATGAGTTGAAACAAATTTTGTGCATCATAAAACATTAAATAAAAATTTATCATGTGGTTTTTGGAACGAAATCATTTGCCGAAACGGTTTAGAAATTATTGAAGAAAAAAGGATTTTTTTTAGCGTAAATGGATGTTTGGGGTACTGTATTTATCATTTTCCATCACCCCACACCCATACCCACACTCACACACCCCCATTTTCCCTCCCCCTTGGCTGAATTCAGCAGCCCCCCTCTCTTGTCCCCACTTGTTTTGCAAAAGAAAAGAAAAGGAAAAGAAAGGATAAAAGAATGTATAAGAATGGGCTTTTGACTTTTCTTTGACTTTGAAACCAACACTCTCTCTCTCTCACTCTCCCACTCACCTCACCCTCCCCATTTTCGGCCAGAACCAGCCCCCCCCCCCATTTTCTCCAAGTATCCATCTTCCTTCACCTCCATTTCCTTCAAAAAAAATCAACAAAAATCAACACAAACCCTCACAAAATCAAAATCCGACTCCTACCCATTTCTCTATAGCCAAAATTGCATGGATCTAGGGAACAAGATTCCAATTTGGGAGGCTATGTGTGTGCTTGTGGATCTTCAATTCATTGGGTATAAATTCTAACCATTTTTGCTTAATTAGTTAGTTAATTTCTTAAGGCTAAGTTGTTAAAGTGTTAATTTTGCTCTTGTTGCTAATTTGAGAATTCAAGAGTATGGTTTGAAGCTAATTTGGGTTTAACCATCACTAATAGGATAATCAAGTGTAGATTATCATCTTGTGGAAATGTAAAACCTAATCTAGTTGCTAGTTGCAATTTGTTAATTCAAAATTTGCAATAAATAAGCTTTTATGTAAACTAGATTTTTATGAAATGCATATATATATGAGATTTAAATCTAGTTAGGGTTTTATATCATTTGAACATGGTTTAAGTGTGTAATTTATCATATTAAGGCATGTTAAATCAAACCTAGTAACTAGTTTGCAAATTGTATTTTAGAATTTTACTATTTAAGCTAAATTGCAAACTAGAATTTTGGGATTTATGGAAATGAGTAAGTTTAAAATCTAGTAATGGTTTGGGTGGCTTAGTTAAGATATTTAGTGAGCATTGTAGCCACTAAAATCATTAAAACATTTAGTTTTGTACTAAAATGGAAAAGTTTGCTTACTAGGTTTTCGGAAAAATCGCTTTTAAAGTGAGTTTGAGGTTTTTGTGAATTCTAACCTATTTCATATTATAATTAGTGTTTGTGAATGCGCAAATGGTGCGTTTGGGTTTTTTCTCGATGGTTTGACGTTTGGACATCGACATCGAGTGTTGGTTTGGCTATTTTTGCATGCGTAGGTGATAGGTTTAGACCTATGTGTGATACGCGTGCCGATTTGGTTTTCGTATGCCGTTTCGATTTCGAATTGGGTTTTTAATGCGATGCGATGTGTCATGATACGTAGGTACCCTCACGAGGACTTCGAGAAGACAAGCAAGCGCGTGGCGACATCGATTTCGGCAAGCGAGGACCAGGTGAGTAGATTTATATCTACGGGGAGAAGTCGGGTGGATGGCGTATAGCACCCCCGCAGTCCGTGGTGGTGTATACGGATGCGTATACCCACCAACATTTATTATATGTTATTTAGGATTAATACGATGCTTAGGATGGATATTGGTGTGTTGGACTATTTTAGTGTTGCGAACCCTAGGGTAGTGTTGCACTACACATACACACATGCATACTTGCATACATTCCTATTGATATGTACTCATGGGATTCTTTATATTTATATGTTCACATGGGTATGAGACTATGTGTTCACATACGGATTTGAGGAGGATACTTGGGATTGAGCTGAGTCGATGAGATTTGATTTGAGGCCGTGAGATCGGTGATATAGCAGGGTTCGTATCTTAGATACGACATGACGTTGTAGCGGGTCTTTGACGTAGTGTTTCACACACGTCCATGCATACGTAGACGGTATCAGTATGGTACTAGACGTAGATCAGTACCCCGATCATGATATTTGATAAAGAGGATACCAGGTGAATAGTATGATGAATGTGATATTGAACCGTACCCAGATTGGGATGCCGTACGACGGATTTACGTACGAGCTATATTGATGATTGATCCGCACTCTTGACTTGGGATGCCTGATTATAGGTATGGTATCGGATATGATATTATTGAGGCGGGATCACCGACTATACATATACAGGTATGTATATGTATCGACTCAGATAATAGGCGGTTTCCTTACCTGTAGTTCAGCCTGTTAGTTCAGCCGTATAGTTTAGTGTAGTTGTTAGATTAGATTAGACTTCTTACCTATTTCAAAAACTAACGAATCGTGGGCATTTTTAAAGACAGCTCAAGGGAATCTACGGATATTTCAAAAACGACGTATCTTTTCATAAAAACACCGTAGCCCCTATTTTCAAAACCCCACGATTCGTGTTATTTCAAAAGGCACCATTTGTAGGATTTATATTAGATTATTGCAGATTAGTTATCGTTGTGTCTAGTATTCAGCTCCCGCACATTATTGTTGTTCGCTCTGCCTCGCATATTGATTTTGCTGCATATTCCATTATTGACATCATGCTGTTAGGACACCAGCACCATTACCGATGATGCGTATGTACCACGTACACCTACTTGCCGGCTCACACACATCTTCATCGGTAATTGCCATGTCACGTACACTTTAGAGAATATAATTGCTTGACTTAGATTGTTAGCTAGTAGTGTTGACATGATATTAGTGTACTTCCCTTATATGCCATATTAGACATTGTAGTTATTACCTACCACTTCATGCATACTGTTATTCAGTTGTTCATGCCTAGTTCATTATCATTGACATATGCACTTGTGATGATTTCTTGAGATTTATGATATTTCTGGATTTGGGGAAAACCGCAAAACATATACAAACTTCTTCTTTCTCCTTCTAAATAAAAAGCGCGGTTTTTCCCATGATGTATGAGTCGTCCACCATGAGTTTGCTGATAGATTTGGAGACCCGAGGAGTTGGATGAACCGTTTCGGGTACATGGTGGACCCGGTAAGGTACCCCGCGGCAAGAAGCTCGTGGTGATGACGATGAGCCTGGCAGGGGGAGACTACCTACCGGTGATTTTACCCGACGCGTCGGATATCCGGAGGATACCGTCGTGGTCTTGAGATGGATGGTAGGGGTCGGTCTGGACTGACGGCGCCCTAGATATTGAGACATTGAGATTTCGAGATATTGAGGTACTGAGATTTGATGATACAGGCCAGTCCGGATGGCAAAGCCTGAGGTTTTGAGACATTGAGATTCATGTTTTGTGTCGATGCTAGACACCGTTGATCCTGATTTCATTTATGATACCTCAATTTTAAAAATACAAAGGAAATCTCACTAATTTATGAAAACAGTTTCTTCATTTACATGTATTCTGTTTTCATGCATTCATACCTCATTCATATGATATATTGCTACCTGAGGCACTGACACGGGCACATGAAATTATACTCGGGTTAGATTTACCCTAGACATTGTCATAGGCTGCCTGTTATACATATATTTGTGGATATTTTATGATCATTGACCTAGGTTGCATTATTTATGCGATTTCTGTGCGTAGATATTTTTCTATTCACGAGTTGGCAACTCACCCCCGTTGTGCCCCAGTTTCTTGCAGGTTTGCCGTACAGGTTTCATTACGGCTTTGCGGGCTCAGTTTCATTCGGGTGACTTGCTAGTAGGTGGGTTTTTCTTGTATCGTACCCATCATATTACCTTGTATAATATTATTCCGTTGTATCTAGTAAATTCCATCAACCAAACATGTATTTTTTTGAGATAGAGACCAGTGTTGTTTATTCTTTCGACCTTAGAGTCGCTCGTTATATTTCTGGTGGTTTTGAGTTTCTTTTTGAGTTTTGATCCTCGCCGTTGGCGTTGTATATTTTATTGTTTGTGTGGTTGTGACCGTCGATTGACGAAGAGCTAGCTCCCGCTTGGGGATGCCTTTTTCTTGATTTCGTATACTATTCATGTTGTATCCCGTTTGGGGGCCAGTATTTACAAAGGAGACTCTGCCGAAATTTTCAGTAAATTTTTGATGTTTTAAAAACCGCATAATTCGGCTTATGCTATTGAAATTACTTTCTTTAAGTTGGTTTTTCCTACTCTCTACTACTCTTCTTGGTTTGGATTTCTGGGTTTTCGGTTTACTTAGATTACGTACGCCTCGAGACGTTCGTAGTTTAAGTCCCGGTCATGTTCCGTACTTTCGGGTCGTGACAAATGTCAAAATAGAAAATCAAGTGATTCTTATCATTTAGCAACCATGGGTGAGTGTAACTAATGTAGAGAATAAACTAAGGTTTAGGTGAAATGGTTAGGTTAAGGAATAAAAACAAAATGGTTACTTTGTCAAAGATGCATGAAGCATCAAGAAGCTTCTTGCAAAAAACAAAAGCAACCATTTAGTTTTTTCTTTTTAACCAAAATAAATAAAGTAAATAAAACCCTAATCATTTACCTAAACAGGTGTATAGCACACACACACCCAAGTTTGCATGTATCATCAAACATGATACAATCAAGTGCACAAAAATATATCACATATACTACTTGTGCACATCAAGTGAGAAAATCAATCTTAAGTGAACAAATACTAGTTAATGTAAAGTAATATATCAAATATATAATTATACATTAAATCATTAAATCAACACTTGATTTAATGATCCGGTCATATTGCATATAACCGACTAATATCAAGTGTATCAATATATCGAATCAACATTTGATTCGGTAACCTGGCTATATCCTATATAACCGTCCGATGATACGAATCGCGAGAACAGAATTCAGTATCACATACTGGTATTATTCTCGGTCCCGCACATATCTCATATGCGCTCCTATTTCGTTTCGCTTGAGCTAGGAAACCTCTGTGTAGGACTCTAAAGACTCGTCAATATGCCGGCAGCAGGTGATGATCATATCAAACACCCACAAGCCGCAAGCGGTCTGCTAAACGTAACGGCCACCCGGGTATTAAGCGATCAGAAGATCAACGAGCAAGCCCGCTCACACTCCTGTGAACCCAACCAGCAACACTTACCGTACAGTCCGGTATGTTCGTCTGATATGTCGCATATCTCGCCTAAGGGTGGTAAACGTCAGACCCCAGTAGCTTGATAAGTCATGCCGACATAAGGTCCATAACAAGCGTGAAACTACTGATAACTCTTACCAGTAAATCACTGCAACCCTGGACAGGGATTTCCAGTTATGGCCAGTCGAGCATAGCGCAACATCAACCCCCAATACCGGGAGAGACGAATCTCCTCCTATCGCTCATTGTCTCCATGTGAATCGGGATTGCATCCAAAAACCACCTGTTTGCACGACTCAATAGAGCCGTGGTAGGGTGGAAATCAAAGCACAGTGGGAGACACACTGTTGGAGATAGTGCCCTCAGAGTCAATTATTGGATCACAGACACGTGATTGCAATGATTGAGGGAGGACCTGTCCCAGTAGGATAGTCTTACTCAAGATGATAGTATGCTATCTGGTTTATCTTTATCATCGTGTACTTCTTTAGGTGACCTGACAGGTCGCTATTACACGTTGATAGAGCCCCTAGGATTCTTGCTTGACGACCAGCAGTATGATGGAGATCATATACGTGGGAGCTGGGGTCTATAAGCATATCCTTAAAAGGTCCCTAGTCGTGGGAGTTTCGAGACTGGGCATCGATACTCCATTAGTAGGCTAGTGTATATAGTCGAGACCCCGACGAGGGGCGATGGCCGGTCTCACAAGCCACTGGTGTCAGTTGGTTCACCTAAGATGTATACAGGTGCTCATTGGGTTATGAGTACACCGGACAGGACTCGCCGGGAACATGCTAGTTTGTCTTATACCAGACGTCAGATAGCAGTTCCCTGGTGACATGTGTACAGGTTAGTTCATCGACCTGAGATCGTCATTTGTCTCGTGTGAGTTCCCACTGTGCTTTGATCACTACCCTACCACGGCTCAAAGGAGTCTTGCAAACAGGTTTTAGTTGGGTACAGTCCCGAGCCACATGGAGGCAGTGAGCGGATCTGCAGGGGTTCGTTTCTCCCGGTATAGGGGGTGAGGTCGCGCTGTGTCTAGGAGAGCCATTACACAAAGCCCTCGGCCGAGGCTGGAGGTTTACTGGTAGGTATTCCAGTAGTATCTCAGGGTGTTCTGGGCTACACTCCGACACGACTTGTACCGCTTTTGGGGGTCTGACTTTTACCAACCCCCTAGGCCCGCCATGCGATACTCATAGACGAACGGACCGGACTGTACGGATATTGTCACTGACAGGGTCAATAGGGTGTCAGGATGAGTTCGCTCATCGACGTCCCTTTTGGTCAATAGCTGGTATCCCGTCACGTATGGCTAATACCTCTGACGTGCTAGTGGTTAAATCCACAGCCATAGTATTGACGAGTTTTTAGAGTCCACCACACTTACAGTTACTCAAGTTTCGGGCGAAACGCTGTAGAGGCCGTATGGAGATATGGCAGGGTCCGATCAGATACGTCCGGTATTGCACGGATCCGTATCGGACGGTTTGTACTAGTGGCCGTATGGATATATGGCAGGGTTCGATCAGATACGTGCGGTATTGCACGGATCAGGATCGGACGGATATTACTAGCCGGCTTTGGTTTAAGCCGGATCCTAGTATAGTACAGTGTAGATTTTGTCTCATTGCATTTGTATCCGGTCGGAATACAGATGCGGGTGTGTATGCACAGTATCGGGGTTTTTCCTGTAATTTATTACGGGACCAGTTTTCTGGAGTTGCCAGTTTGCATTCCGTTCCGGCCGGTTTTCTTTTGTTCTTTCCCGGCCGGACTTTTCCGATGGAGGGTGTTATTTGCAAGTTTGCAACTAACATTTTGTGGAGGGGTTTCTTGCATATGGATTGATTATGAGAGCATCTTTTGATACCATTCTTTTCTATCATCATTTCTTTTGCATTAATGCTGATTAGAATGGATTGGAGTTGATTAGGAGTTGATGTGAGGTTTACTTTGGATGTGGTCACCTCTTACTTTTCCTACACTCACCTTCCTTCTTGTTTTTGAGATTCTTCCTCCACCATTTGTTCAAGAGAGAATGAGAGGTTCATTTTGATATGGGTGGCATATTTCCTTCATCTCATTCTTGCAAGAAAATGATAGCTCCATTTTTTTTTCAAAAGCTCATTTTCTTTCTCCACCTCCACATCCACGGCAATTTCACTACCCCAAATGAGACAACCATTCTACACTAGCCTACAACACTTCATGGACGCGTCGGCTAGCCAACTTCGCGCCCGAGTTGCCTCGATCCAGAGGTGGGAGCCCGTAAAAGATTCCGGCTACGTGGTGCCCTTTCCGACGAGGAGGGGACGAACGGAGTTTCCGCGGGAGATCGGAGTGGAGACAAAGACCGAAGGACACGGATTGCTTGGTATACTTCTCTACCCTTCTCTTGATAGCTAGCATTAGGTTAATGGTTACGATCCGGGTTTTATTGTCCGCGGTAGCGCCAGTTTAAAACTAAAGAAAAAATTTTGAATCCGCATTTTGGCCTCGGATAGACGGCCGGGGCGCTGCCGTGGCGCAACATAGTATCAGAGCCACGCCATTAACCTAGTCTAGCTTGCTCTAGTATGTTTAAAGACCCGATCGAACAAAAATCCCAAAAACCGTATTTCGTGTGCATCAGGTTTCTGTCAAAATTTTTTGGACTCTAAAAATTTTTCAGGTTGTTTCAGAATGATGTACAGGGTGTTCTAAGAATTCTGCAAAATTTTGGTGACCTGATTCCACTTTTCCACCTCGGAACCGCGGCCAAACCCATGCATTTGCCGCGGTTCCGCGGCCATAATATGTCCACGTGGCACCAAATTTTTTCAGAGGCTCTTGGACTTGAAAATATGAGTTTTGGGACATTCTTTTTGGGCCCAGATTTTCTGTGAGTGCTACAGTAGTGCTTGGGGCCCACTTGGGTATATTTGTTCGATCGGATATTTTAAACATGTTAGTTCACAGTATTTACATTATATCTGCGACCGTGAATGTCACTTGATCGGTAAATCCTGTCTAACTGCTATAGCCCGGTTAGACGGATTTGCGAACGTGACATTCCCGTTGATGTTCTGTGTTGTACTGTGATGTTGCGGATCGGTCGTGGGGGATAGCCTGGTTGAAGTATTAGTACAGTTTTGTTGTATTATGTGCATTTGATATTGCGGGGCGAGCGTCCGACATATGGACTGCCATCACTGCCTGCTTGTATTATTCTTTTGGGGCACGACCTGGTTGCGGTCGATGTACCCGTTGTATGTATATTTTACTTTCTGTACTAGGATTACCCCATGGTGGGGTGCACGGATAGCCGGGTTCTAGAGGGCAACGGGACCGCATCTCATGGCATTGAGACGGAGGGGGCTTCACTCTAGGATTGGCGGGCTATTCGCCGCACTCGTAGGGGGTACAGGTTGACCCAGGAGGGGTGCCCAAGTTACCGGATTCCATGAAGTGCTGGGTGGTCCATTCACGTTGCTGAAGGGGGCTGCCTCGCTTCAGGTTTTGGCGGGTGACTTGCCGCGCCCGTAGGGGTCTAGGATTTTCATTGCACAGGCTATCCACACGACCAGGGGAACGTCGAGTTTCAGCAGCGGCTCTGTGAAACCCGGGGTTTCCACATATCTGTATTGTTCTGTGATACTTTACATTTCTCTGATGTTGCATTTTATCACGCCTTGAGCGAAAATTATATATTATATATATACTAGTAGATGTTGTATATGTTTTGCATCCGCGCTAGTCCAGTCCCCGCTCTGTCGTTAGTTAAGTAACCTAACGGGTGATGGCGGGACCCAGTGGCGAATGCGGATGGCATATACGTACATCATTATTTTCGTTCTTTATTGGTGTGATCAATTGATGGGACTGCGTTGATTCGGATCAATGCAAGTTAAACAAACCTATTCTGATGTTTTTGGAACATTTTTCAAAAAGCTGTTATTGCAAGGGCGTTCTCTTTTGTTTTGCATCGTGGTATTCAGTTGGAATATCCTGCTCCTTAGTCGACGAGGCAAGGGCCGAGATCCCTTCACCGGGAGTGACCCCTTGGACAGAAGTTTGCGTCAGGGCAATAACTTCACTATAGCCGATTACCTTTTGCTTTGCATCGTGGTATTCAGTTGGAATATCCTGCACCTCATTCTACGGGGAAAGAGCCGAGATCCCTTCACCGGGAGTGACCTCTTTAGCAAAGGGTTTTCGTCACTATATTTTTATAAAAAACTATGCAGTTCCTTCAACGATATCAAGTTCATTACGTTAAAGGTTTTTCGCCAAAAACCAGCCGTAGCCCTCCGTCATTTCCTACGGGTATTATTTAGTATTCGTGCTGCGTTTGTTGACCTAGTCAAGACGTAGTGTTCGTAAGCTAAGTGGTACTTGTTTGTTGCATAAATGGGATTGGTTAGGACAGTCGTGCGGCCTTGTTGACCTAGTCAAGGGCACGTACGGGTGGGTTTAATGCAATCCAGAATAATGACGGGTTGAACTTGACTGGCGGTTTATGGTTTGTTGACCTAGTCAAGGTCATAAGCCGCTTGGGATAAAAACACACATCGGGAGTTTCTAAAGAAACTGAAACTTGCCAGGCATGCGCATACCTTCTGGAGTGTGGTGACTTGAGTGGATTCCATCAAGTTATCATGCGATGATAGTTGGATCCCGATTCCCACTGATGAGTTGGTTTACTCCTGGGGTGATCCTGGCTAATTCTTCTTTCAGGTTTGGAGAAGAATTTGACGTTACAGTGGGAGGTTTCCAGATTAGATAAAGTGATAACCATTCTGATCTAGGTTGGAGTGCACGCTGAGTGTTTCTTTTCTCTCTCTCTCTCTGGCAGCGACCATTGACCCGACCCTTGACTATGACTCAGTGACCAAGTTAACCAAACCTTCTTATAATACTGGCTTTTGGATTGTCAGAGTTGCAAACCTCATTGCCAATCCTACTTTTACCCTTTTCTTCAGGACACCCCGTATTACTACGAACGTCCACTTCCTTTGGACAAAACCATCGTATGGTTAGATACGAACTCGAAGGAATTCGAGGATGGTTTCCGGTTCTGGAGAAAACGAATAGGACTATTCAGTTGTCTTTTCCTTTTTACCTTCTCTCAGATTTCGAGTACCCCTTGGTTTAGGAGTAGTACACATATTACGCAAATTGGATAGTCTTCTTCCAAACCATAGGCAGGTGCCGACCGGTAGGGAATGAAGAAAGCCAATTAGCCTAAACGGTGTACAGAAGGTATTAAGTTAAGACAAAGAAAGGGATTAGTAAGAGGGCAAAGTAAATTGCGACTGCTATTCACGACCAAACCAAGTATTTCTTCGCCAATCCTAAATCACCTTTGTATTTCTCCAGGACACTCCGTATCGCTACGAAGATCCACGGTTTATTTGGATATTCCATCGTATGGTTGTATACGAACTCGAAAGGAACTTTTTCCAGTTCGGGGATGGATTCTGGTTCAGGAGAAATAGGAATAAGGTTTATTCGGTTGTCTATTATCTTCACCTTCTCTCGCATTACGAGTGCTCCTAGGATTAGGACAGTACACCCATTATGCTTATTGGATAGTCTTCTTCCGAACCATAGGCTGGTGCCGAACGGTAGGGAAGGAAGAAAACCATTTGGCCTAAAGAGGTGTGCAGAAGGTAATGACTAAAGACATATAAAGGGATTTGGAGAGATGGCAAAGAGATATACGGTTACAGTTGTGAATCTAGATAATGGAAGAGGCATTACTAAGAATACCAGGATACCCCAACGAAACATTTCAATGTTTCAGTTTCACTGTGTACTGTTAATGGAAAACTGATTTCCTGATTAGACACTTACTCCAGGGTATGTATTTACCAGGTATGATTCTCACATCTGTATGGTTTTACAGATGATGAGTGGGAGTAAGTTATTGGGAATTGGGTGATCACCCTCATTATATCGGGATTCGTTGTAATCGGTGATATTTGAGGAAGTCACCTGGGTTGTTTGCCGGACGGCAATTATGTGGTTTTGAATATCCGCTATTTTGCACCAATTTCAAATTGATATATTCGTACGTCTATTTTTATAGAGTGAGATATATTTTCTTGAAATTATGTCTACGACATTTACCTATATCAGTGGATGGTTAGGTAAGGAGCATTAAACAGCGGTGTAATTCTTCTTAACCATAAGTACAGTTTTCAACCTACGACACACAGCGAATGAGTTATCAGACTCAATGGAATTATACAGAGTATTGTATGTTGTCCAGCGTCCATGAGGACAGAGGGGTTGGTTCTCGTACTATATTCGGTTTACTTATGACTCCTCTAGTTTTTAAACAGGTGTTTCGTGGAAACACAGGGTCTGAATTTTGAGAAGTTATAGGTATTTGAATAAAGTAGAGAACCAGGTATTGCATGTATCGGGATTCTTCAAAGTGATCGAAGATGTAGATACTTGTGTATGGTATTCAGTTGATAGTAATGATTAAGAGAACTTGCTTCTCTTTCGGGTTACTCATAATTGGAAGCATTCCTAAGTTGAGTGACGCTGATCGGCCTTTTTCCATTTAGTTGACATGCACTGGAGACAAATGCATGATTTGAATCTGGTTCAATTAAATCAGTGCATCTGGTTCTGTATTGGATATGGAACAGTTCATATCTTGACATTGTTAAGGTACGGGGAGTTGTCCGGCTTATGCTTAAAACCAGACACTGGACAACTCTAGGCACGTTTCTGTAATGGCTGTTTGTGGGTTGACCCAGGCTATGACGAGGGTTGACTTTCTACCATCTGGAAGATCAATAGTGATATTGTTCTTGACTCGCCACAGTTTTAAAAGAAATGGATTTTTTCAGAAAACAGTAGTGGGAGTATGGTAGAACTGGAAGTAATTCCAGAACCGCAAACGATTACTGAAGATTTGATAAGAACCTAAAGATTCAATCTGATTTGACATTCCATTGGCCACTCCGCAGATAAAGTGGGTAACCTCAGGCACCCGAGAGGTACTTCGGTATGCTCAAGGACGGTGGCAGGGAGGTTCTTGTTTACCCAGACTTGCCATTGCTGTTGTTCCAGACTGTGAGACCCGGCAGGAGGATGAGTATAGCGTCATTCTAAACTGGCTTTAGAAGTGTACGTCTATATGACTCTTCCGGAAGGTTGTCGTAGTCAGTGGGAGCAACGGAAGCACAGTAGGCAAGAGGCTTATGTCTATTTATAGACTTAAACAGATATAGCGGAGATAGATCATCTATTTCCGATGTGACAGTCATAGGTTTGACTTCGTCAGAATAAGGGATGGATCTGTTAAAGAAGGTTGTAGGGTGTGATGTCCTGGTATTTAGATGACATACACATAATAGGAAGTGATATTCCTATACTACGATCGATTATACTTTGGTTGTCACACAGTAGTTTCTCTGCACAGGACTTGGATATTATATCAGACATTCTGGTTACTAGATCTATGGTTTTAGATCTATATTTGGGTGGTTTCCTAATCTGGGTACCTTGACAGCATTTGATTGAATGTAAATTCTCGATGCGTAAATCGAATCAAATATTTAAATTGACCGCAATCAAACTACGGTGTCAGCTGTAGTTAATGAATGAGTGCGGATCGTCCACAGGGATCTCGAGATTCGTTTGTATTTTAATTCGTTTGAAATGAAATGTTAAGCAACAAGAAAACAAGATTCAAGATTTTTATGTATTCGTGTGTCACAATTCTCTATTAAAGAATCAAGAAATTATAAACAATCAAGAATCGGGGTTTCAATGGTATTTTCCAAACAACAATCAAGAATAATAGAGAGGCTCGTAGGAATCGATCGGATCTTTAGATGTGTTGTAGTCTACAATATTTCGTATTCTTGTCCTTCGAAGAATTGATACTAGATCAATGGTTATCGACGCGAGTTAGGGTTTTCTTGATGAAATTAGGGTTTCATCTCTTAACCCTTGCTCTTTCGAGGATACCATTTATATTCTAGCCTCTAGCAATTTCAAGAAACGATCGGATCACCCCAATCTCGAGCGATGTTGATCAAGAAAGCATCGCAACGACTTGGGTTGTCGATTCTTGAATCTTGCTAGGGTTTACAAACTCGTGGGATTCAAGAATTGATTACAAATTTGCTACATCATCATACTAAAGATCGTTTCGACTCCTTAACGAGCGGAGTTTTATTCACACATCACCACATAGACAATATTCAAGAATAGTAAAGATAACATGATGCGGAATTTAAAGAAAACAAGATAGAAGAAAATATCACCTTTTATTTCATCAACAATTTCAATACATTCTTTCAAGATCTACAAGAAGAAAGAAAATCGATCGTTGACTCGGCTTCGCTCGTCTCCGTGGATCGTGGATCTACTTTGATCTCTTGCCCGATGGAAGATCGGCTCGGCTCATAAAAGGGTTGAAGGAATCTTGCTTGGCTTGCACTCAAGATCTTGAATTGTGGTTGGATTTAGGGTTAGGGTTTCCTACAAGATTTCTCACTAATCTTGAGGAAGAAGAAGATGGAGAAAAAGAATGGCTAAAACTAAAAATGGGTCGAATCTATCTATCTCCAAGATTGAATCAAGATGATCAAAGATGAGAAATGAGTGAGCCTAGGGTCTTATTTATAGAACTAGGTTTTGGTTTGAATTGGACTTTCCCTCCCAAAGTTTGTTGGCCAAGTTTGTTGGGGTTTAGCTTAGGGTTTAAGCAAGGGTTTAGGAAAGTTCTAGAAGTTTTAGGCTAGTTTAGGAGTTTGCTGATCTGGTGGAAGTGTCTGGAATATTCTGGACTTTTGTGTGTATTTTTGAGCTGTAGCCACTGAAACAGGAGTTTCGATGCAAATTGAGGAGTTGACTCCCTGGGGCCGCCGCTCTTCCGCCGCAGATACTAGGTATTAGCCGCTCTTCCGCGGCTCATTGGTGGCCTTGGGATCTGAGCTTTCTTCAGTGGTCTTGTACTTCTGTATGGGCATTACTTTGATGTTTTGATTTGTGTAATCACTTCTATGTTGATACCAGATTTGCTTTCAATGAGTTTACGAGCAATTGTAATGGTCGAGCAATGTAATGATCGAGCAAGGTTCTCTTTTCTGCACAGACTCCGAAACAGGGGTTGCAAGATATGGAAAATATGCTATGTAATGCAATGCAGTTAATTTCCCTAGAATTGCCGGTTTTAAGGTCGAATACATGTAATTTGATATTTTGCGACCGATTAGCTAATATGTGAATTATGAATACCGTACTCTTCTATATGTATGCAGATGATAAGGAAATTGCCGGTTAAAATATGCAATATTTTCGACTGATCAAATACCCCCAAACTTAATTTCGATCGTCTCGAGAGAATGTTTTATTAAAAATAAAAAGAGAAGGAGAAAATAAAGAAAGAGAAAAACTAACTAGCACACTTTCGTAGGCAACACGATTGCACTGAGCATGTGCAACAAGCCTTTAAACCTCTAGGTGTCCCTAGTAGGAGGAGTGTTGTCTCCTGAGGGTTTTCAGCGGATTGCACCCACAAAATCCAAAAATAAAAGTAAGATCATGAATATTACATTTAAAGACAAGAATTGTAAAAGAAAAGCCTTGAAAATTAGGGTTTCCAACTAAGCTAGCTTTTCGGTTGTCATGAGCCCTATCTTAATGGTCATGAAAAGATGTCAGAAATCACGTCCTCCCTCAATAAAACATCGTCTTATTCTTCATTCCTATCTTTATTCCAAACATCGATCATATCACCCTGCGTGTGTGTAAAGACATCCCTACACCCGGAGAATTCAATTCAAGCTATCATACTCTTGCCCATCGACCTCAGTACTTCTTGGCAAACGAGCTTGCTTACACACTTTCATGCGACCGTTAATACTTCTTGAGGTACTAACCGACCGATTACTAATGTGCTTGCTAACTTGGTGTATTTTCCTAGTCTTGCACCACCTCAGGCATAGCAGTGACTCCCAAACCAGTTGACCTTGGGGCACTAGGTGAAGAAGCACCCTTTTGCTATATATTTTTCTTGCCCTTGGTGATAACAAAACCAGTATCCATTTTTTTCACCACTTTAAAACACATTTTTCTTTTTTCATACTTTTGGCTTTAAGACAAGAGCATTTCAAGGTATCCTCTACTATCCCAGGCTTCAAGACGTGTGTAAGTGCGAATAGCAGGGTAGCAACGTTCAAAATGTTTGGCTTCCAGAATAGAAACTATTTTTCAGACTTATTTTTATCCTCAGATTAGTGACGTCCTTCATCTTACTAACCCTTGGGACAACGGCTCATAACTACTTATTACTAGTTCGTATAAGAAAACTTCTAATTTTCTTAGTTTTCTAAAATTTTTCCAATCTCATGGATGTAATTGTTCACTGTCTAAACTTTCATTATCTTATTTATATACAAAAAAGTGTAAATATTAAAATTATTTTTATATTTGAAAATTTTTAAATTTTTATGGGTTCTGAAAATTTTTAAATTTTTATAGATTTTTAAAAGAAATGTTTTGTGCTTATGCAGATGATATGCAAATGATGCGAAAATAAGCACAAACCTCCCCCAAACTTGTTTTCAACAGTGTCCTCACTGTTGCCGACAGTTATACCTACAAAAATCTGTAAATCTGGGGAGAATTATTAGTGGGGGCAAAATATATAAGTGAAGAACTTCCCCCAAACTTGTTTTATTTACTCACCTTCATTCAAAATATGATGCAATGATATACTGGACATGAAAGTGAGACGGAGGAATTTTAATCAAAATAAACTGGCTCTTGTAAGAACAAGAGCTCCTCCGTGGGGTCAGTGGAAAAATACGGCTTTAATCTATGTCCATTTATTTTGAAAACAGTGCCGTTTTTAACATTTTCAATATCTACTGCCCCGTGCGGGTATACAGACCGCACAACAAAAGGTCCCTTCCAACGAGATCGGAGCTTACCCGCATGAAGGTGTAATCGTGAATCATAAAGAAGGACTTGTTGACCAGGTAAAAATGTTTTCCTTACAATGTTTTTATCGTGAAAAACCTTAGTCCTATTCTTTGTGATTACAGCATTATCATAAGCTTCATCGCGGAGTTCGCTTAGCTCGTTTAGTTGCAGCTTCCGAAAGGTGCAAGCAAGGTTTAGATCAAAATTAATTTCCTTTATAGCCCACAATGCTTTATGTTCTATCTCAACAGGTAGATGACATGCTTTTCCAAACACTATCCTATATGGAGACATTCCTAGGTCGGTCTTATATGCAGTCCTGAATGCCCAAAGAGCATCCGTCAATTTGGTCGACCAGTCTTTTCTATTTTTAGCAACAGTTTTCTCCAGGATAAGTTTGATTTGTCTGTTTGAGATCTCAGCCTGCCCGCTTGTTTGGGGGTGATAGGGTGTAGAAAGACAGTGGTTGATTGAATATTTCCGCATCAAAGTCTCGAAAGATCTGTTGCAGAAGTGTGTCCCATTATCGCTAATAATAGCGCGTGGGTGTCCAAATCGCGAGAAGATATTCTCCTTCAAGAACTTAATGACAACTTTCTTGTCATTAGTGCGACTTGGAATGGCTTCTACCCACTTGGAGACATAATCAACCGCCAGCAATATGTACAGATTCCCAAAGGAGTTGGGAAAAGGACCCATAAAATCTATGCCCCAAACATCAAACATTTCAACAACCAGAATGGGTTGCTGAGGCATTTCATTCCTTTGGGATATTCTACCCGTATACTGACATTGTGTACAAGTTTTGCAATGTTCAAATGCGTCCTTGAATAAGGTCGGCCAATAGAATCCAGATTGCAAAACCTTTTCCGCTGTTTTTCTTAGACCAAAGTGACCCCCACAGGCCTGATCATGACAAAATGAAAGAATACTCTTGAACTCTTCATTCGGGACGCACCGGCGAATGATCTGATCAGGACAATATTTAAACAAATAAGGCTCGTCCCAGTAATAGTGTTTTACTTGGGAAAGAAAGCGGTATTTGTCCTGTTTAGACCAATCGCTCGGTATCAATCCCGTGGCATGATAGTTCACAATATCCCTGAACCATGGTTCAGAGGATACGCTCAAGAGTTGTTCGTCAGGGAATGAGTCATTGATCGGCAGGGTCACAGGGGAAGAAACGATGCGTGAAAGGTGGTCAGCTACTACGTTTTCACATCCTTTCTTATCTTTGATAACAAGATCAAATTCTTGTAAAAGAAGGATCCAACGTATTAGTCGACCTTTGGCATCTTTCTTCGCCAGAAGATGTTTTAAAGCGGAATGGTCAGTATATACAACAATAGGTGAGCCGATTAAGTAAGGCCTGAATTTCTCTAATGCGAATACAACCGCTAATAGTTCTTTCTCTGTGGTTGTATAATTGATTTGCGCATCATTCAGGGTCTTACTAGCATAGTAAATCACGTGTGGCATCTTTTCAATGTGTTGTCCTAGGACAGCACCTACTGCAAAATCAGATGCGTCACACATCAGCTCAAAAGGGTAGTCCCAGTTTGGTGATGATAAAACGGGGGCTGAAGTGAGTGAGTGTTTAAGTGAGTCGAAAGCTGTCTCGCAATCCGAGTCAAAGTGGAAGGTCGTATCCTTGGCCAGGAGTAGTGTTAAAGGTCTAGCAATTTTGCTAAAGTCCTTTATGAATCTCCTATAAAAGCCAGCATGGCCAAGGAAAGAGCGAATATCTTTGACGCTTTTGGGATGAGGGAGGTTTTGAATGACATCTACTTTAGCTCTGTCAACCTCAATGCCCTTCTGTGAAATGACATGTCCAAGGACTATTCCTTCTTGGACCATAAAGTGGCATTTTTCCCAGTTTAAAGTCAAGTTCTTCTCTTTGCATCGAGTAAGAACAGCGTCAAGATTTGCTAGGCATTCAGAAAAAGAGTCTCCAAAAATCGAAAAGTCGTCCATAAAGATCTCCAGGAAATTCTCTACCATATCAGAGAATATCCCCATCATACACCGCTGAAAGGTAGCGGGAGCATTGCATAGCCCGAAGGGCATGCGACTGTAAGCAAAGGTACCAAAAGGACAAGTAAAAGTGGTTTTATCTTGATCCTTTTTGGCGATGGGGACCTGATTGTAGACTGAGTAACCGTCCATGAAACAATAGTATTGTCGTCCCGCTAAGCGTTCCAGCATTTGATCAATAAATGGTAGAGGAAAATGATCTTTCCTCGTAGCAGCGTTGAGTTTTCTATAATCGATGCATACACGCCACCCAGTTTGGGTGCGTGTCTGAATCAACTCATTCGCTTCATTTGTGATAACTGTGATGCCGGATTTCTTAGGAACGACGTGTATAGGACTTACCCACTGGCTATCGGAGATCGGGTATATAATACCACTATCTAAGCATTTGACGATCTCTTTCATGACAGCTTCCTTCATGACGGGATTCAACCGTCTCTGTGGTTCTCGGGTCGGTCTGGCATCATCCATCACATGTATATGATGTTCAACAATCAAGGGACTGATCCCTTTGATGTCCGCCATACTCCAACCAAACGCCTCTTTATTAGATCTTAATACCGATAAAAGTGCATTCTCTTGCTCTGATGCAAGAGAAGTGGAAATTAAAACCGGCAAAGTCTCGTTCTCACCAAGATATGCATATTTAAGGTGAGAAGGTAAGACCTTGAGATCTAATTCAGGCGGAGAAATGATAGAAGGAAGGATCATAGAATGATTTTTGGATTTACAAAGAAGCTCAGAGCCTGTGAAAGATACAGACTCGGGTGGAGAAAAGTCAGAAGTGCAGGACTCAAGTGTAAGTGTAGTGTCCTCACTAAGATCAAGTGTAAGATCAAGCAGAGATGTGCTAATGTCATCGAGATCAGTAAAGCAAAGTTCCTCGGCTCCACAACTATCGGGAGCGATCTCATGGACAGAGCACACATCTAAAATATGAGCACTAGGTTCTGATGGCTGACTCCCAACTCTGTAGATATTTAGTTCAATGGTCATATTTCCAAATGATAAATTCATTGAACCATTTCTACAGTTTATAACAGCGTTGGAAGTGGCAAGGAAAGGACGACCTAAAATCACCGGAATTTGGCCCCGGGAGTTTGCTACAGGATGTGTGTCGAGCACAATGAAGTCTACAGGGAAAACAAATTCCCCGACCTTTATTAACACATCCTCTAATTCACCCCTTGGTTTGGTGATAGATCGGTCCGCCATCTGGAGAGTGTAATGAGCAGGTTTCAGCTCTCCAATTCCTAGTTGCTCATAGACAGAATAAGGTAACAGGTTAACACTCGCGCCAAGGTCTAAAAGAGCACGATTTATGTTTTTACCCCCAATCGAAATCGATATTGTAGGACATCCTGGGTCCTTTCGTTTCTTTGGTAGCTGGGGAATAAAAGCAGTGCTGATATTATTAGCCATAAAGACCTTCTTCGGCACCTGAGTCTTCCTCTTCCTAGTGCACAAGTCCTTTAGAATCTTCGCATAAGCGGGGACTTGTTGAATCGCATTTAGGAGAGGGATATTGATGTTAACCTGTTTGAACATTTCTAATATTTTCTCCATATGAGGACTCGTTCTGTTAGCCCTTAACTGGTTCGGGTAAGGTGCTTTCGCAATAAGCGCAGGGTCCATCATAGGAGAAGGAAAGGGGGGTAGACGAGATCCCAAAAGAGGTGTGGGGACCGTCTGTGGAGAACTATAAGGGTTGGGTGAAGGTGTTGAGCCTAAAGGGAACTGGAGAATAGGCTCGTGCGAAGGTAGTTTGGTAGAGGAAGAAGGATCAGAAGGAGAAGTGTGTGTATGTGGAAAGGTCTCAGCCGGGGTTTTGACATGATTTTCAGTATTATCAATATCTTCCCCGACATTATTATTCAGCACTCTTCCCGATCTCAACGTGGTAATGGCATTTACATTGTAATGCCCAGGATTTTGTAGGGGTTGAGAGGGAAGTTTCCCTTTTTCTCTCGCACTCATTTCGGCTTTGAGGCGTGCGATTTCAGCTTCCATCGTTCTAATACTCTCAGCTTGTGACGCTGAGTTTTTCTTTATTTCACTGACGGAAGATCTAACCTCAGTTGAAACTTCCATGAAATTTGATAAAAGTGATTTCATGGTTTGAGTAAATTGAGAGAAATCGTCAGAACAGGGCTGCATAGGATTAGACTGTGCAGGAGTGTTGCCCTGATTTTGGAAATTTTGTGACTGATAGGGGTGCTGAGTGAGTTGGAGGGGTTGCTGTTGTGGTGGAGGAAGAGCCCTTTGAAAGTTATTTGTGTTTGGAACCGTGTTTTGAGATTGATTTTGGTTCCAAGCAAAATTCTGGTGGTTCCTCCAACCCTGATTGTACGTGGAAGAATATGGATCGTTTCGAGGTCGTTGAAATGCGGCATTAGAATGCTCGTGACCTTGAAACGCCGAGTTTAAAGGACATTCTTCCGTTAAATGTGACGGATCAGAACAGCACCCACAAATAGTTTTGGGGAGTGGTACCGGGTTTAGGGAGGCTGCTGCAAATTTGTGTTCCATAGCGTCGAGCTTCTTTTGCATTGCTGCCATTTCAGCTCGAACACCTATGGACACATCTACTTGGTGTATGCCACCCCTATTCAATGGTTGGGTTCCACTCTCCCAAATTAGTGATTTTTCAGCGAACTCTTCTAAGTATCGCCAGGCTTCCCCATCGTCTTTAGTCATAAATGTACCCTGACACATATTTTCAAGGCTCTGTTTAGTGCTAGGGTTACTGCCCTCATAGATGATTCGGCAAAGCTCCCATCTCGGGATGCCGTGATGAGGACATTGAACCATTAGATCCTTGAAACGTTCAAAGTACTTTGAAAATGGTTCGGTAGGGAGCTGGGCAAATTGGTTCAATTCGATACGGATTCGAGCCGTTCTTTGGACTGGGTAAAATTTCTTTAGGAATGCAGCGAGGAATTCTTCCCAATTCGTAATAGAGTGTGCGGTGGTGTTATATAGCCACTTCTCGGCTATATCACACAAGGTAAAAGGAAGAAGTCGTAGACGCATCGCATCCACAGAAAGTTGAGACGTACCCATCATAGCACATACGTTTTCAAATTTGGTAATGAAAACGTAAGCGTCCTCGGTCTCGAGTCCGTGGTATTTAGGTAGAAGGTTGATATACTGGGGCTTGATTTCAAAGTTATCCCCATTGGCTGGTGGTGTGGATAAGCAGGTCGAAAGAGGACCTCTAAGTGGATAGCATCTTTCCTGGAGAGAAATGTGGGGAGGATTCTGCGCACCAACGGACGGTGGCAGATTAGGGTTAAAGAAGTTTGATGGATTCGGATCCATCGGTGTGGGTGTGGTAGTAGGTAAAGAAAAGGTAAATGGAGAATTATCGACTTCGGAGTCGATAAAAGGTACGCGGACTAAACGGGCACTAGAATCCCGTGTCCAGCCTATCTTGCACTAAAAAGGGTTAGTACAAGTGGCAGCGTTGGCTTATAATTAGGGGTAAAAATGAATGCGGTGTTTGCTTTGAAAAGGGACGGATTTTGAAAAAAATGATGCGACAACCAAATGCAACAACACAACCCTAGAATCTAATGGTCACCTAGGTCCGGCTCTAGACCGCTCCTAACTGCCAAAAGACAAGTCGCAGGATCAATCCTCCACTGCCTCTTTGTCCCCCTGTGGCCGGATAAGTGCCAGGTAAGTGGGAAGGAACCACCACCACAGTGGACCTAATTAATAACCACTAGCCTTAGACACACTCGCCTTAGGCACCACAAGAAAACGCGGATAAGCAATGAATTACCCACGGCCCTCTCTTGTCCTAAATGAGCGCGACAGTCCTTAGAGTCATCTCTAGATTTCTTTTAGTTAATGGGGGTAAATGCGGATGCAAGTTTGGTGGTTTTCGGGGCCTAGGAAGGGTAATGAAATCCCCACCTAATTTGGATTTGGCCGTGCCCCTTAAATTCCGTATTTAATATGCAAAACAACCAAGAAAAACAAAATCACGCACAATTTTAATTTGCTTTTGCGTCGCAGCTATTGTTTGCAAAGAATCCTGCAGAAAGGATTAGTTGGAGCTAAAAAGGGCGAGGGGAGAGAGACAGAAATCACCTGCACTGAAAATTATGCAGAGAACCCCCTACACTGCGGCGCATCCGCCGCGATTACTGGGCTCAGGCCGCTCTTTCGCGCTCGGGTTGTTGGTTCACTGTACCAAATTTCAACAGGGAGTCTCTGTTGCTTTCCTCAACTTTCCTGTATATCCCAAATAATTTTTCCACAGCTCAGAATGCTCCAGATCTCCTTGCAATCAAATCACAACACACGTGTAAGAGTTTGTACGAATTTTGATTTCAAGAAATGAAACGTAATAATTCTTTCACTTCAAACTATAAAATGTAAACGAATTAACGCGCGATCCCCGGCAACGGCGCCATTTTGATTGAATGTAAATTCTCGATGCGTAAATCGAATCAAATATTTAAATTGACCGCAATCAAACTACGGTGTCAGCTGTAGTTAATGAATGAGTGCGGATCGTCCACAGGGATCTCGAGATTCGTTTGTATTTTAATTCGTTTGAAATGAAATGTTAAGCAACAAGAAAACATGATTCAAGAGTTATATGTATTCGTGTGTCACAATTCTCTATTAAAGAATCAAGAAATTATAAACAATCAAGAATCGGGGTTTCAATGGTATTTTCCAAACAACAATCAAGAATAATAGAGAGGCTCGTAGGAATCGATCGGATCTTTAGATGTGTTGTAGTCTACAATATTTCGTATTCTTTTCCTTCGAAGAATTGATACTAGATCAATGGTTATCGACGCGAGTTAGGGTTTTCTTGATGAAATTAGGGTTTCATCTCTTAACCCTTGCTCTTTCGAGGATACCATTTATATTCTAGCCTCTAGCAATTTCAAGAAACGATCGGATCACCCCAATCTCGAGCGATGTTGATCAAGAAAGCATCGCAACGACTTGGGTTGTCGATTCTTGAATCTTGCTAGGGTTTACAAACTCGTGGGATTCAAGAATTGATTACAAATTTGCTACATCATCATACTAAAGATCGTTTCGACTCCTTAACGAGCGGAGTTTTATTCACACATCACCACATAGACAATATTCAAGAATAGTAAAGATAACATGATGCGGAATTTAAAGAAAACAAGATAGAAGAAAATATCACCTTTTATTTCATCAACAATTTCAATACATTCTTTCAAGATCTACAAGAAGAAAGAAAATCGATCGTTGACTCGGCTTCGCTCGTCTCCGTGGATCGTGGATCTACTTTGATCTCTTGCCCGATGGAAGATCGGCTCGGCTCATAAAAGGGTTGAAGGAATCTTGCTTGGCTTGCACTCAAGATCTTGAATTGTGGTTGGATTTAGGGTTAGGGTTTCCTACAAGATTTCTCACTAATCTTGAGGAAGAAGAAGATGGAGAAAAAGAATGGCTAAAACTAAAAATGGGTTGAATCTATCTATCTCCAAGATTGAATCAAGATGATCAAAGATGAGAAATGAGTGAGCCTAGGGTCTTATTTATAGAACTAGGTTTTGGTTTGAATTGGACTTTCCCTCCCAAAGTTTGTTGGCCAAGTTTGTTGGGGTTTAGCTTAGGGTTTAAGCAAGGGTTTAGGAAAGTTCTAGAAGTTTTAGGCTAGTTTAGGAGTTTGCTGATCTGGTGGAAGTGTCTGGAATATTCTGGACTTTTGTGTGTATTTTTGAGCTGTAGCCACTGAAACAGGAGTTTCGATGCAAATTGAGGAGTTGACTCCCTGGGGCCGCCGCTCTTCCGCCGCAGATACTAGGTATTAGCCGCTCTTCCGCGGCTCATTGGTGGCCTTGGGATCTGCGCTTTCTTCAGTGGTCTTGTACTTCTGTATGGGCTTTAGTTTGATGTTTTGATTTGTGTAATCCCTTCTATGTTGATACCAGATTTGCTTTCAATGAGTTTACGAGCAATTGTAATGGTGGAGCAATGTAATGATCGAGCAAGGTTCTCTTTTCTGCACAGACTCCGAAACAGGGGTTGCAAGATATGGAAAATATGCTATGTAATGCAATGCAGTTAATTTCCCTAGAATTGCCGGTTTTAAGGTCGAATACATGTAATTTGATATTTTGCGACCGATTAGCTAATATGTGAATTATGAATACCGTACTCTTCTATATGTATGCAGATGATAAGGAAATTGCCGGTTAAAATATGCAATATTTTCGACTGATCAGCATTCTATGAGTATTCAGAATGGACGACTCCTGGCACGGTAGTATACCTGTAGATAATGGAGTCACCCTCTCTAAAGGTGTCTTACAGACTAAAGAGGAGAGGGATACACATGATTGGCAGATCACTTGCTCAGGCAATTGAGTCAATCATGAGATGTCAAGTACCACACCAGATGTTGTTCTTGCAGTAGGTGCAATAAGTTGATATCAATCCAATCCTGGAAAAACAATCGGGAGTAGTTTTAGAACATAAGTTGATGTTCTAGGGATATGATAACAGCAGCCTCCTTTAGGGGACAGTTATCATTCCAGGCTTCCAAGGTGACCTGGACGGCAGGGTGGCCGTCAGAGTTATAGTTCTCCCTCTGACGAGGGGCAGTATTTTGGACAGGTGGTCCAGGTGGATACTGAGGGAAGGCATGGCGCAGGATACTGATTAAGTTCAGTTGACGTTACAGTCTAAGAAGTTTGGATTTGGAGTTCATTTATGAACTAGGTCACATCAGACATCCAGATTTTCTAAGACAGGTATTGCTCAATTCGGGAGATGGCTTTCTCCGCGAACTTGAGATATAGAGAGACATAGAAAGAAACATCAAAGCGGACCCACTCACTGAGTCTATTCCTCGAACGCAATAATTTCGCAAACGAGTTTTGTGAGACTGACTAGTAGAGGAGTTGGGTGTTCGGTATCACACGGGCTGTGAGTATGCGACATCGCAATAATTAGCCTTGAGTGCAAGTGGGAGATTGTTGGAGATAGTGCCCTCAGAGTCAATTATTGGATCACAGGCACGTGATTGCAATAATTGAGGGAGGACCTGTCCCAGTAGGACAGTCTTACTCAAGATGATAGTATGCTATCTGGTTTATCTTTATCATCGTGTACTGCTTTAGCTGACCTGACAGGTCGCTATTACACGTTGATAGAGCCCCTAGGATTCTTGCTTGACGACCAGCAGTATGATGGCAATCATATACGTAGGAGCTGGGGTCTATAAGCATATCCTTAAAAGGTCCCTAGTCGTAGGAGTTTCGAGACTGGGCATCGATACTCCATTAGTAGGCTAGTGTATACAGTCGAGACCCCGACGAGGGGCGGTGGCCGGTCTCACAAGCCACTGGTGTCAGTTGGTTCACCTAAGATGTATACAGGTGCTCATTGGGTTATGAGTACACCGGACAGGACTCGCCGGGAACATGCTAGTTGGTCTTATACCGGACGTCAGATAGCAGTTCCCTGGTGACATGTGTACAGGTTAGTTCATCGACCTGAGATCATCATTTGTCTCGTGTGAGTTCCCACTGTGCTTTGATTACTACCCTACCACGGCTCAAAGGAGTCGTGCAAACAGGTTTTAGTTGGGTACAGTACCGAGCCACATGGAGGCAGTGAGCGGATCTGCTGGGGTTCGTCTCTCCCGGTATTGGGGGTGAGGTCGCGCTGTGTCTAGGAGAGCCATTACACAAAGCCCTCGGCCGAGGCAGGAGGTTTACTGGTAGGTATTCCAGTAGTATCTCAGGTTGTTCTGGGCTACACTCCGACACGACTTGTACCGCTTTTGGCGGTCTGACTTTTACCAACCCCCTAGGCCCGCCATGCGATACTCATAGACGAACGAACCGGACTGTACGGATATTGTCACTGACAGGCTCAGTAGGGTGTTAGGATGAGTTCGCTCATCGACGTCCCTTTTGGTCAATAGCTGGTAGCCCGTCACGTATGGCTAATATCTCTGACGTGCTAGTGGTTAAATCCACAGCCATAGTATTGACGAGTCTTTAGAGTCCACCACACTTACAGTTACTCAAGTTTCGGGCGAAACCCTGTGGAGGCCGTATGGAGATATGGCAGGGTCCGATCAGATACGTGCGGTATTGCACGGATCAGTATCGGACGGTTTGTACTAGTGGCCGTATGGATATATGGCAGGGTTCGATCAGATACGTGCGGTATTGCACGGATCAGGATCGGACGGATATTACTAGCCGGCTTTGGTTTAAGCCGGATCCTAGTATAGTACAGTGTAGATTTTGTCTCATTGCATTTGTATCCGGTCGGAATACAGATGCGGGTGTGTATGCACAGTATCGGCGTTTTTCCTGTAATTTATTACGGGACCAGTTTTCTGGAGTTGCCAGTTTGCATTCCGTTCCGGCCGGTTTTCTTTTGTTCTTTCCCGGCCGGAATTTTCCGATGGAGGGTGTTATTTGCTCGGTTTTTTTTCAAAAGCTCGTTTTCTTTCTCCACCTCCACATCCATGGCAATTTCACTACCCCAAATGAGAAAACCATTCTACACTAGCCTACAGCACTTCTTGGACGCGTCGGCTAGCCAACTTCGCGCCCGAGTTGCCTCGATCCAGAGGTGGGAGCCCGTAAAAGATTCCGGCTACGTGGTGCCCTTTCCGACGAGGAGGAGATGAACGAAGTTTCCGCGGGAGATCGGAGTGGAGACAAAGACCGAAGGACACGGATCGCTTGGTATACTTCTCTACCCTTCTCTTGATAGCTAGCATTAGGTTAATGGTTACGATCCGGGTTTTATTGTCCGCGGTAGCGCCAGTTTAAAAGTTAAGAAAAAATTTTGATTCCGCATTTTGGCCTTGGATAGATGGCCGGGGCGCTGCCGTGGCGCAACACACACAAGACTCTATGACGATCTCGGGTCAACAGACTAAGCTGTACCAGTGTCACCAGAGAACTGCCATCTGACGTGAGGTATAATACCATCTGGGAGTTCTCGACGAGTCTGTTCAGTGTACCCAGTCACCACTGAGCACCCGCATACCATCTCTGATGTCAAACACCAATGGATATGGGATCATCCATCGCCCATCACATGGGTCGAGAAGATATACGCTAGTCTACTCGGGAATATCGATGCCCCGTCTCGATATTCCCACGACTAGGAACTTTGAAGGATGTACTCATGGACTACCCAGGCCCCACTAGTATGATCTGCATCATAGTCCAGGAAGTCGAGTACACATCCTAAAGGCTTTATCAACATGTAATAGAGAGACTGCAAGTATACATGTTAAGATAAAGAGCAACCAGATAGCGTACTATCATGTCGAGCAAGTAAGTCCTACCTATATATGTCCTAGCATCCACTACAATATACATCTCATGTACAGTAATGGCCTCTAGGGCATACATATAACTAACAATCTCCCACTTGCACTATGGCCATCTGTAGCAGTGGTTGTAGTATCTCATACTCAACCATCCCATAAAAGTCTCTCTCTGGGAAAAGGCCTTTGTGAGTGGATCCGCCGTGTTGTCCTCTGAGTCTACTCTCCTACCCTCGATCACCCTGGAGATCAACTATTTCCATGATCTGGTGATGCTGCCTCAGAATATGTATGGGTCACTGATGGGATTGGGTTTCCTGGGCCAAAGCCACACTTCCATTGTCATACAATAGTAGGAACCTAGTTCAACTCATGAACTAATATACACCCAAACTTCCTCTTTGGTAGTATCTTCGATAGCGATGTCACCAGCCTTTATCGTCTAGTCTGCCACGGTATCTAGCTTGGAACTCTTCCAACATATCGTCCTTCCACTGAGGGTAAAGACAATTCCTGCGACTGACATTCAGTCGTCCTTATCACCCTGTAACTTTTCCAGTGATTCTCCTCAGGATCCATTGATATCATCTTACTACAACTAGTGAGAATCCAAACATCCATTTAGATCTATCTCATAGATCCAAAACCCAGGATTTAGGAGGTATCACTTTGATCCTATATGGAGAATCCATGTGATAAGAGGAGATTGACCGATCGTAGTATAGGAAACTCTTTTCCTATCAAGAGTATGTTGTCCACGTTCAATACGAGGATGACCACCTTACTCTCTACTACCATTTTTGTATATACAAGGTTCATCAACTATTTTGATGAAGTCAAACTCTTTGACTACCACATCCAAACAGATGTTCCAACTCCGCGATGCCTGTTTTATTCTGTAAAGCAACTTGCACATGTTTCCGCTGCTCCTACTGTTTATGAAGCCCTCTGGCTGTGTACTTATAGACGTTCTCTTCTAAATCAGTATTTAGAAAAGCAGTCATGACACCCAACCACCAGATATCGTAGTCATGGTATGTAGCAATGTTAAGTAGGATCCGGATGGACTTAAGCATAGCCACTGGAAAAGGTTTCATCATTTTCCACGCCTGGTCGATGACGAAAACCATTAACATGTCTAGCTTTGAAAGTCTCAACTTTCCCATCTACACCAAATAATCTTCTCAAGATATACTTTCCCCTGATGGGGATTTAACCTTTCAGATATTGCAACCAAAGTCCATACTTCGTTGGTGTACATGGATTCCATCTCAGATCGCTAAGCATCCAGTCATTCTTACAGAGTCCCTACTCTAGATGGCCTGCTCGAAACCAGTTGGGTCATCATCTCATGATGCAATCCTCGCTCCCACTGTCATCGAGAAACCGAAGTATCTCTCAGGCGGATGAGGAACCCTGCTAGATCGGCGGAGAGGCTGAGGTTCGTCGGAGACTATTGAATCCTTTGGTTCTATCAAATCATCAGCTGTAGTTTGTATAACTGGAACTCCTTCCAGTTCTACAGAACTGACTTTCCTCGATCTTGTCCGGTTTTTGCTTTTGACATAGGCCGGACAATCCCAAATCTTAATTTACTTAAGGGATGGGCTCTTTCCATACCATATCTCATATGGAGTGGTAGGCAGTGATCTGATTCGAACCTAATTGCATAGGTATGCAGCTTCTCAAGTGCACAACCCCCAAAAGGAAATAGGTAACTCAGTAGTACTCATCATAGAGCACACCATATCTAATATGGTGCGATTGCTCCTCCCCGATACACCGTTGTGCTGTGGTGTATTCAGAGGAGTAACACTGAGAGAGAATCTCATTCTCCTTTAGAATAGTCCAGGAATTCTATGCACAAGTATTCTCCTCCTTGATCTCATCATAGGACATAATACTTATACCCGTAATTTTGGTTCTCTACTTCTAACTTATATTCTGTGAATATCTCAAAAGCTTCGAACTTATGTTTCAGCAGGAACATGTGACTGAATCTTGAGAGATCACCAGAAATGTAATGAAGTACAAAGAACCGGTCTTGGCATGTGTAGACAGGGGACCTTACATACATCATCATGTATCAGTCCCAAGAGTTTACTAACTCTTTCTCTGTTTCCAATAAACAGAGCTATGGTCATCTAATCTTTGTGACATGACTGGCAAGTTCCACAAGATGTAAATTCAAACTGATTTAAATATGCATCTAAATGTAACTTCAGCCATTCGGGTCGCATTGATATGACCTAGTCTACAATGCCTCAAGAAGGATTCATTCATTTCTGAACTCTTCCTCTTGTTTGTTTTCTATACGTTAAGAACTGTGGTCTGATTTAGAATGTATATGCTTTTAGATAACGTGCCTGAACCGATCAACTATTGATATAGGAAATGTTCAAAACATTATCCAACAATACAAAATTATATCCTTCTTTAGTAAATAAAGAGACTGATATGATGTTGTATATCAGGTTCGGTATCTAATAACATTCGTTCAGAATCAATGTATTTTGGTAATACAGGGTGATAGTGACCAACAGACTTGGCTGCAATACTTGCACCGTTTTCTGTCTCATGAAACTTATCACCCGTTCTCAGTTCTCTACCTTTCTGTAGCCCTATGTAACAGATTACATATGCGGGATCCTGATTCGGTATCTAATACCGATGACGTAGAGGATACAGGAAAACAGTTCTTTGTAATGAACGGACCCGAAGAAGATGCATCATAATGCACTTTCTTCGTTTGGGCGGCACGAGAATTCTGGTATTCCCCTAATTTCCTGCTCGGTCTTATAACAATTATAAGTTGGAGCGGGACCAACGTTCCCCAGCTCAGTAAAATAAGCGGGTTCGGTCAATACATCCATATTATTATCTTGATTAAGGCGTGATATGGTCGCTACCTGGAGAGAGAGAGAAGAAAACACTCTGCATGCGCTCTTGCAAGATTAGATTGGTTACATATTTTATCTAATCAGGATGGCTCCCACTGTTTTTATCAAATCTTCCTCCAAACCGTAAAAGGAAAGACTAGCCGGGATTAATTACACTCTACAATTTCTCCAATCTTTCGGCCAGGCCAGTGTCGGTACTTTGAGGGAGGTTCCCCGTGCTTTCTTAAGGACCTGATTAAAATAAACCTCGTTTTCCCAGAGGCGTAACCCCGTTGACACCTTTCTTGACACCTACTTGATCGGCTAATTGTAAAGTGCAAAACTCTCCCAGGAGTAACAATTACTCTCAGTGGGTATCAGGATCCAACTATCATATAGAAGGTATGCAATCTCATTGCAAATTTCAACACTTGAAACTCCCGATAGCGGTTTTTACCCCTAGCACCTATGACCTTAACTATGGTCAACAAATTATAAGTACTAGTCAAGTTCTACCCGTCATTTCGTGATTAATTAGACCCACCCACATGACCCTTAACTAAGGTCAACAATGTCACGCGACTGTCCTAACTAATCGCATCATATGCGGTGTAGGAAGACATCACTTAGCTACCGTACACTGTGCCTTGACTATGGTCAACAAACACAGCACGAATACTAAGTACTCTACTTCCTAAAATGACGGAGGGTTGCGGATGGTTTATAGGAAAACCTTTAACGCTTTGAACTTGATCTCGTTGCGGAATCAAATGGTTTTTAAATGGAGTGTTTTTGAGGCTTTTCTAGTTTTGCTAAAGGGGTCACTCCCGATGAAGGGATCGTCGGCCCTTTCCTCATCGAATAAGGTGCAGGATATATCACATATACCGCTGTGCAAAGAAAAAACTATAGAAGCAATCAAAAGACAAACTGAGGGTTGTAGCATCTGCCAGTTATTGCTAAAGGAGTCACTCCCGGTGAAGGGATCTCGGTCCTTTCCTTATCGAATAAGGTGCAGGATGTTCTACAAGGAACACCGCGATGAAAAGCAAGAACTGTAGCTACCTGTTTTTATTTTTGAAATTCGATTCCACAACATCTTTTAGGTTTATTTTCTTTCATTAATCACATTAATGAAGTCCCATCATTTAAGTCCACCTAAACATCACAGATAAATATAACGTACGCTTATGCCATCCGCATTCGCCTCGATGTCCCGTCTGCACCGTTAGGTTAGGTAACTAACACCAGAACGAGGCAGGGCTAGCGCGGGTGTAAAGCATAAGCAACGTCTATATAATATATTATATATACTATATACAATATCTATCTGAACAAATCACATGATCACATCACAGATAACGCAGCAGAAAATATCATAGTAAATATTGGATATACTAGGACGTCTGAGTTTTTAATACGAGCCAGTATAAAACACGGATTCCACGGTCGCGATGAATAGCCAAACCCACACCCTTAGACCCCTACAAGAGCGGCAAGCAACCCTACCAATTCTATAGTTAGGAGACCCGCACTCGACTCATCGAGTTGGTCTCCCACTGGACTCCAGAACCCGGTTACTTGTACTCTCCTCCTTGGGTCTATCCTAATGCGGAAAAGTAAATAATATACATCAACGGTGACATCTTCCGCAACATGGAAGTGCCCCAATAAAAGAATATTACATACAAGTTTTTACATGAATGAAAATGAAAAACACTCGTCTCACATAAAACCCCCGGCTATTCAAACACGACGATCCAATATAACATATCCAGCAACACATAAGATCACATGTCATCAACGTAAGTGAATATGCGCATCCCAATTGTCGTTGACATATAGCAACGAAACTGGCAATATCACAAATTACACTTACGGTCGCAGAAAAGAAAGTGTAAAACTACAACAGTTGGAATCCGCAACCTGCATAGACATCGCATGCCTAACCAAATGAATTCCTTAGACATCGCATGCCTAATAATTACAAACCCCGCATTTTAGTCTCAATATCGAAAACACTTTTCAATATCAAGTCGGGCAATTCAACAAGATTCCCGACATCCTGATCAAAAGCCCGTCCCAAACTTTAGTAGACGGCCGCACCCCCGATACCATCGACGAAGTGCACTAAGGCGGAACACCGCTGCCGCGAGCACCCGAATGGATGCTTTCGGCGACGGGGTTCTCCTACAGTCACTTGGTCGGGGCTATAGGGTGTAGCTGTCTATTAAGTTTACCCGGCGAGTATCCGCGTACGTTACGTGATTGCGATGGACTTTTGATCACATCAAAATTCCATGGCAACCGATCAAGTGAGACTAAAGTGCTATGTTTATAACATCCAAATCAGTTATCTCATAAGTACCTGTGGATTCCAAATATTGTATCACATTCCAGATAAATATAAAATGTTAAACTTTCCGATCGAACAATCAAACACCCAAGTTTTTCCGAAACAGCTCAACACATGAAATAAGTTCAAAAACATCCATTTCATGCCACAGTACCAACGGTCCAGCCGTAGAAGGGTCAAGCCAACGCCTCACATGTGGCACGCCGTACTGCCCCAACCCTAAGGTTCAAAGGGCAGTTCAAGACGGTCACATAATCGAGTTAAGGTTTGTTGTCCTCTAGAGGGACCATCGCGTTATTTGCACTACTTAGAACATTCTCAAACTACGGAAAAATCCAACAGTTGGAAATTTCCCGGCAGGGGAAAAATTGGGTATTTATATCCGGTCGAACTTTTTAAAATGTTCTAAAATACCGGGAAAAACACATAGACGAAGTTAAACTTTCGATCGAAACAACGAACTCCCAATACAACCCAGAAAACTCAACTCTTGAGTATAATATAAAAAATCCCAGAAAACAACAATTACAGAAAGAAATTACTGTGCAAACCACGTGTGAAGATTCCCTATTATGGCCGTGGAACCGCCGCGAAAGCTAGGGTGGGGCCGCAGTTCCGCGGCGCAATAGTCGATACAGGGGCACGTACTGCACAATATTTCCTAAATAACCCTGCTGATTTTTCTTCATATTTTTAATTCACAAAAATCACAGTTTTGAAAAATTGTATAGAGAAGGGTTTTCAATTTGGGTTTCGGGTTCGATCGGACTTCTAATATCGTCTACACTTCGCCTAAAGCTCTAGCTAGGCTCTGATACCACTGTAGGGTTCCTAGGCACACCCATGAGGTTCTACAACTGATCAACCATGCCAAAATCAAAAATTTCCATGTGCCAAAGAACCATAATCCTAGATCATTTATAGAGGTAAGGCGATACAAAGCAAGTTAATAGTTTAACTACAAGTGAAAGTGACTACAACCTTTGTAGATCCGGTCCTCCACATCTCTAGCTCCGTGTTGATGTCCCTCCGCTGCGATCATCGGAATCCCGGACTCTATTGTCGGTTTCATCGGAGAAATGGGCGGGCTAGGTCGATGACTTCGATGCCGAAGATGATCTACGTCGAGGCAACTCTAACTCAAGCTCCATCTTCACTTGGTAATGAAACTTGTGAAGATAACACTCTCTACTACATGGCAAGTGGTAGAGGATGAAGAAATAGGAAGTGGGTTCACTTTGGATTTGGATTTCTCACTTGGATTCATCACTTGGAATTTTCTAGCAATGGCTTTCTTCTTCATGAAGAAAATGAAGAAGAAGAAAGAAAAATAAAAAGAATAATGTCAAAATAGAAAATCAAGTGATTCTTATCATTTAGCAACCATGGGTGAGTGTAACCAATGTAGAGAATAAACTAAGGTTTAGGTGAAATGGTTAGGTTAAGGAATAAAAACAAAATGGTTGCTTTGTCAAAGATGCATGAAGCATCAAGAAGCTTCTTGCATAAAACAAAAGCAACCATTTAGTTTTTTCTTTTTAACCAAAATAAATAAAGTAAATAAAGACCTAACCATTTACCTAAACATTGTGTATAGCACGCACACACCCAAGTTTGCATGTATCATCACACATGATACAATCAAGTGCACAAAAATATATCACATATACTACTTGTGCACATCAAGTGAGAAAATCAATCTTAAATGAACAAATACTAGTTAATGTAAAGTAATATATCAAATATATAATTATACATTAAATCATTAAATCAACACTTGATTTAATGATCCGGTCATATTGCATATAACCGACTAATATCAAGTGTATCAATATATCGAATCAACATTTGATTCGGTAACCCGGCTATATCTTATATAACCGTACGATGATACGAATCGCGAGAATAGAATTCAGTATCACATACTGGTATTATTCTCGGTCCCGCACATATCTCATATGCGCTCCTATTTCGTTTCACTTGTGCCAGGAAACCTCTGTGTAGGACTCTAAAGACTCGTCAATACGCCGGCAGTAGGTGATGATCATATCAAACACCCACAAGCCGCAAGCGGTCTGCTAAACGTAACGGCCACCGGGGTATTGAGCGATTAGAAGATCAACGAGCAAGCCCACTCACACTCCTGTGAATCCAACCAGCAGCACTTACCGTACAGTCCGGTCTGTTCGTCTGATATGTCGCATATCTCGTGTAGGGGTGGTAAACGTCAGACCCCAGTAGCTTGATAAGTCATACCGATATAAGGTCCATAACTATCGTGAAACTACTGATAACTCTTACCAGTAAATCGCTGCAACCCTGGCCAAGGATTTCCAGTTATGGCCAGTCGAGCATAGCGCAACATCAACCCCCAATACCGGGAGAGACGAATCCCCTCCTATCGCTCATTGCCTCCATGTGAATCGGGACTGCACCCAAAAACCACCTGTTTGCATGACTCAATAGAGCCGTGGTAGGGTGGAAATCAAAGCACAGTGGGAGACACACAAGACTCTATGACGATCTCGGGTCAACAGACTAAGTCGTACCAGTGTCACCAGAGAACTGCCATCTGACGTGAGGTATAATACCATCTGGGAGTTCTCGGCGAGTCCGTTCAGTGTACCCAGTCACCACTGAGCACCCGCATACCATCTCTGATGTCAAGCACCAATGGATATGGGATCATCCATCGCCCATCGCATGGGTCGAGAAGATATACGCTAGTCTACTCTGGAATATCGATGCCCCATCTCGATATTCCCACGACTAGGAACTTTGAAGGATGTACTCATGTACTACCCAGGCCCCTCTAGTATGATCTACATCATAGTCCAGTAAGTTGAGTACACATCCTAAGGGCTTTATCAACATGTAATAGAGAGACTGCAAGTATACATGTTAAGATAAAGAGCAACCAGATAGCGTACTATCATGTCGAGCAAGAAAGTCCTACCTATATATGTCCTAGCACCCACTACAATATACATCTCATGTACAGTAATGGCCTCTAGGGCATACATATAACTAACAGTGAGGCTTGGGTTTGCCCTTCTACGGCTAGTCTGCAGATGCTGGGGCATGTTTTGGATATTTTTAAACTGTACTTGAGTGTTGAGCTCTCGGGGAATTATGGGCTTTTGATGAATCGATCGAAAAGTTTAATGTAGTCCGGATATCAGGTGAAGGGATAGATTACGTGGGAGACTCTAGATATGAGTATTTCCGTTGGTAGCGCAGTCAGCACACCTATGAAGAGACGAGTTCGAAGCAGTCAACATCCGAGTATAGAGGCGCATATTGACGATAGTGTTTGCGATTGTGATTTGGTGATTTGAATTTCATATTTCTGTTATTTGGATTTTGGTATTTTGAGGATTTTTTTCTGCGATTGGTATTTCTTATGTGTACATTCATTACATTCTATTCGTGTTTCATATACCAGTTGTATTGATGTTGTTTTGTACATACCCAGTGCACTCGATTTGGTTTTATACATTTTGGGATATTGATTTGATTTCGTGCATATGGGTTACACATGATTTTGACATATGCTTCGACCTAGTTTTCATGCATTTTCGTACTGTGATTTTGATTTTGATATTCGGTGTATGTTTTCGTGCACCATGTGCACTTGATTGAGATTCTTGCGCACACTTGGCGCACTTGATGCGATTTTGTGCACACCAGATGCACTAAATCGGGATTTTGTGCAGATTAGATGCACCTGATATTAGAGTCGTGCACGCCCGTTGCACTTGACAGATGTTTTTGGTGCACACCTGTTGCACTCAGTTTTGTTTTTGTGCATATTTGTGGCAACTGTATTTGGTTTCGATTTCAGTGCGCACCGGACGCACATGATATCTTTATGATCTGATTGGGATTGATTTCAGTTTGAGCAGTATGTTTTTATAATCAATACTATTTGATTTAGTAACCAGGTGGAAAGTGTATGTTAAATAAAAAATATAAATATGTATAGCTATTTTTTTTAAAAATAAACGTCCACTACTTGTGCCGTGACGCGTGCATCGCACGGCGATTTTCAAAAGGGGTTTTTGCATGCTTCTTTATTAAGATGTTTAGCCGATTTTACTATGATGCGCACTATATATAAGTTATAGTTTTGATTTATATTATGTTGATTTTCGTATTGGGCTTTGATATTCTATTTTCACTGTAACTCCGATGATTGCGTTATGCTTGACGGAGTTGATTTTATCTATGTATTGCTGATATCAGAGCCCCGACGATTTGAGTGTTTTGGCTGAATGTTTTAGTAATTGGGGGGAGTCTTAATTTAAATTCGAGAACCGAATTTCTTAAAGGGGGGAAGATTGTAACGTTTTAAAAATAATTAAATAACTAACTAAATAAATAAAATCCTTTAAATGAATTTTCTGATTTTCGGTAAAATAAAACGTATTTTTCGTAAAACTTAACCGTAATTATTTTTCGTTATAAAATTAAAAAGACATATTTTAATTATTTAATTAAAAGTAAATGGTGTTTATTTAGTGACTTATAAATTTTTAGTTTAATTAAATATTTTTCCTAAATTAATTATTTTAAATATTAACATAAGCTTTATTTATACATTAAATTAGTGTATATTACAAATTGAAAATGGGTTAATTTAAAATTTGTGCACCATGACACACTAATACAAAAACTTTTATGTTGCTTTGATTTGAGTTGGAGTTATCATGAGGTTTTTAGATAATTATAGAATGGTTTATTGGAAAAAGGGAAAAATAAGCTAGCTAATTAAAAGAAGTGCTTATTTTTTGAAGTCTCCACACTCACCAAACCCCACAAACACTCTCTCCCTCTCTTACCCTTGTGACCAGCCTTGGCAGGCCCCCCCATCAATTGGCCATCTCATTAGACTTCTAGAATGCGGTTTAATCAAAAATTGAAAAGAAAATAAAGTAAATAAAGAAATGACTTAAAAGAAGAATGTTGGGGGAAACTTCTACATACATCTACACATCTTATTTCTTCTCTTTTCCCCCATCTTTCTACTTCCGAAACCAGGTCCCCCCTTCCCAAAATTCCTCCTTCTTCAATTTTTGATCAAAAGTCTCCAAAATCAATCAAAAATCAATACCAATTTATCATAAATTCATCATTCAACCCTATCCAATTTCCTTTGCTCCTATTTAATTTGGATTTGGAAGCAAGAGAGCCATATTTTAGGGTCAAGTTGCATGTTTGGATCTCAAATTGTTGAGGTAAAATCTTAATTCTTTTGTCAAGTGTTGTTTATTTAATCCAAAATTGATTATTGTGTTGTTTAATAGAGTTTTAAGTTAAGATTTAAATTTCAAGAATATGGTTATTAAATTATTATTAGGGTTTTCATTCTTGGGTATTGATCTAAAATTGTAGTTTAGCCTATTAGGAAATGTTAAACCTAATCTAGTAGCCAATTTGCTAGTGTTGCATTTAAATTGTTTTAATTAAGTTCATTTTGTAAACTAGATTTCTACAAAACATATAAATATGTTAGATAAAATTATAATTAGGGATTTTATTATTATATTGTGGTATTAGTATGTAGATTAATATGTAAATTGAGTGTGAAACATAATCTAGTTACAAATTTCTAGCTTCCACCTTAAAAATTGTCACAATATTGCTATTTTATTAAACTTGGTTTTGAATTTTTTTTTAAAAAGTGGGTTTAAAAATAAATTTAGCATTTTAGAACATCCTTAAGGGTTCAAGGAGTTGTTTAACGATTTAAAATATGCAAAATCAAGTGTAGAAGTGAATTTGTGAAATTTTGCTTAAAAGTATCGAAATCGGGCAAGTTTGCAAACTAGAATTTCAATTTAATACAAATTAGGGTGTTAAAAAAATAGTAATGGTTTTATTTAAGCTAGTTATGCTATTTAATGAGTATTATGACCATTAGTTCCAGTTAAACGTCAAGTTTTGAAGTAAAGCGGTAAATTGACATTTTCAAGGTTTTTCGGAATTGGTTGATTTGATCAATTTTAGGGTTTCGATGATTTAAACCAGGTTTTATATATTAAATAATGGGTTTTGAAACTACGAGTTGTTTATTGGTTTTTATCTCGATCAATCGGCGTTTGTACGCCGATATCGAGCGATATTTAGTTCTTTTGCATGAGCGGGACATAGGTTTTAACCTATGCGCGTTCCGTGCGTCGTTTTGATCTTGTCCGTGATTCAGTTTACGATATTATATATATTTCCGTATAGGTACCCCTCACGTGGACTTCGGACGATGGAGAAGAGGATGGCGACACCATCTTCGACAGACAAGGACCAAGTGAGTAGATGTATATCTACGGGGGAAGTTGGGTGGATGGCGTTTAGCACCCCCGCAAACGTAGAATAGGAATATTACTTATTGTCATTAGGAAGCCAGACGTGACCTTAGATTCTTGGTGAGTAGGACCCTAGTAATGACCTTAGGTTGGACTAGACTGATTTAGAAAGACCTTACAAGAGGATGAATATCTTGGAGGAGGTTCGTAGGTTTCAGGTGGATACACACACACGCACACACAGAAACTTGACTTGGTGTATATGTGTATGTGTATGTGTGTGTGTGTGTGTGTATAAGGTTATGTGTGGGCATATATATATATATATACAGCATGTATATGTGATATAAGGATGTGATGATACATGGGGATGAAACAATATAACTGGGCTTGATGCCGTGATCTCTTGGCTATACAGTCGTGTTATGATGTTAGTGGATCATTAGAAAATGAGATAATGTATATGTATACATAAACAATAATAGGTGGTGATGATATTGAGGTACAGGAGACTCTAAAATAGAACCCGAACTGTAACCTGTGACTGAATCACGATATGATATATGGGTGATTGATTACGATATCATATAAATGTGACTTGATTACGATATGATAAGAGTGTGACTTAATCAAGATATGATATATATGACATGAAATTTCTGAGGATAAATTGACGATGTATATTTATGCTGGCAATGATATATGATTGATGTATGTGATTACAGTACAGTACCTTGATCATGACATTAATTGATGATGATATTATACGAATGATGTTGTACGTAGGTAATACTTGACCCGTACCCCGATATTGGGATGCCGTACGATGGATTTTACCGTACGAGGCATATATGTGATGATTGATCTGCACTCTTGATTCGAGGAAGTCGTACTACGTACATAACGCTATTGAGGCTGGATCGCCGCCTATTAGAGATATGTACTTAGACCTTAGGTGGACCCTTATTTCTTATCGACTAGTCCTTTAGTTCAGTTCCCTTGGGGGCTAGATAGATACTTGTTTAGGCTCGAGTTATATAGTTGTAGTTAGGCATGAATATTACAATGAGTGGTTATTACACATCCATCTTTACATTCAGATCGTAATCATCATGTTGCATGTTCATACAAATGTTTTTCTAGTCAGTATGAAACTATGCCTGTTAGAACACCAGCACCAATACCGATGATGCGCATATTCCACGTACACTCATTTGCCGGCTCACACACATCATCATCGGTAATTGCTATTTCATGTACACTTTAGAGCATATTATCTGTTATTGATAGAATCAGCTAAAAACTAGATCGATATATATTGCGATTATTCTCAGGTGTTAGTCTAGACATGGCATTTATTACTTAGACATTTCATGAATTCACATTTTCATGTTATCATGCAGTATTGTGGGGCTTATGCCTACACTTATCATTTACTTACTCATGATTTGGGGATTTTGGATTTCTATGAGATTTCTGGATTTTGGGAGAAACCGCAATAATATATATAAAAACTTCTCTCTCTCCTCCTCTGTTTTTTGAAATATAAGTTGCGGTTTTCTCGTGATGTATGTGTCGTCCACCATGAGATTTCATGTTTTCTGTTAGATTTCGAGACCCGATTCGAGGAGTGGATGAACCGTCTCGGGTATATGGTGGGCCCGGTATGGTTCCCCGGGGCAAGAAGATCGAGTTGTAGACGATGAGCCTGGCAGGGGGGACTACATACCGGTGTTGTCTGGCGCGGCGGATATCCGGAGGATATCGACCGTTGTCGTGAGATTGATAATATGGGCCGATCCGGACTGACGGAGCCCGAGATATTGAGACTATGAGATATTGAGACTATGAGGTATTGAGACTTGTGCTTTACTTGTTTTGTGTCGATGCTTGATACGGATTTTCATGGATTTCATCGATGATACTTCAGATTTCTATACCAATTTACCATGATAAAAGTTAAAGATTTCTTAGACAGATATATCCAGATTCCAGGATTGGTTATTTTACATACATGGTGCATGCATACTCATTCACATGACATATTACTATTTGAGGCACTGATACGAGCTCGGAGTATTTGCACTTACACGTAGCTTATTACCCTGCCACTACTAGATGACTAGTGATACATTAGTATGTTATTATGACATAGGACAGCGTCGTGCATTCGATTTCTTTTCTCAGATGTCTTCTACTCACGAGTTGGCAACTCACCCCCGTTGTGCCAAATTTTATTACAGGTTCGATGTACAGGTTTCCTTGGCAGCATGCTGGCACATCATTTCATTCAGGGTGATATGCACGGTAAGTTGGTTTACTTGTATCAGGACCGCCGTTGTATTTTTATTATTTCATTGGTATCTAGTAAGCTATATCAACCAAACTTGTATTACTTGATAAGTTAAAGGACCAGTTATTTATTTCGACCTTAGAGTCGCGCATGAATTATTATGGTTTGGTGGATTTGTTTTCTCTTGAGTTTTGAGCCTCGCCCTTTGGCTTTGTATATTATTGTGCTTGGTGTGGTTGTTTCCGCCTGTTGGCGTAGATCTAGCTCCCGCTTGGGGATGCCATTTATTCATTTGTATATATTATACTTGTTTGTATCCGTTTGGGGCCAGTTTTTACAAAGGAGACTCTGCCGAAATTTTTGAGAAAATTTGATCTTGTTTTTAAACTTGTTTTCTTATATGTTTTCCTTTACTTCTTCTTTTTATGGTTTAGATTCTGGGCTTCGGCTTACTTAGATTACGTGGCGTCTCTAGACGCTTCGTAATTTAAGTGCCGGTCACGTTCCGTACCTTCGGGTCGTGACATGATATGAGATGAAAGCTTAGGGTTATGAAAATTTAAAGTGAATCACGACTTATAGATATGTAGTTGCACTAAAATAGGTATGAGTTTTAGAGTAGCAGGGCATTTTATGTATACGGTAGAATGTGTATATAAAATTGACTTGATGTAAGATGACTTAATGTGATGAAAAGAAAATATGATGTGATATGACGAATTGATTGATATGTCGGTATACGGATGCGAGTCGATAAGAGAGGATTGATACCTTTGCCGGTCCCCTGATATGAGATTGTTATGGATGTGACCCGGGGACATGGGCATATATGGATATAAAATATTGTGAATCATGAGTGATAAGCCGTACGAGACGTTAGGTCTGTACCCTCATTGTCATATAGGTCGTTAGGATCCTAAATTTTTTAATGACGTCGTACGATGATTTACCGTACGTGATGAGTTTAATTGATGATTGATCCATACCCTTGACTAGAGGATGCTGATTGATAGATTCACCGACTCGGTCATGTTAGATACGTATACCTTATATCATTTAGCTGCCGATTTACTATATGCTACATTCATGTCATTCCCATTGCATTTCATATACCTGTGCTAGTACACCTACACCATTATCGATGATGCGTATGTCACACTTACACAGATTGGCCGGCTCACACACTTCATCATCGATAATTGCCATGTCACTACACAGTAGAATTGATGCATCATGATATGACTCTTTGCATAATTTACTTGCTATAGTTACATATACAACTTTATACGATGTTGCATTCGACTTTGGAGAAATGGGGAACCGCATGATATATTTTAAAACTGGATTCATTTAAAAGAGTGGTTTTCCCTTGATATGTGCATATTACTATTCCATGTTGCATTATATACGGATATGCTTACATCTTTGTTATTTGTCGCATACATCATGCTTTACGATTATACGCATTGAGATATGTTGTTTTCATGAGATTTCTGGATTTGAGAACCGTGGTTATGTTTCAAAAGAAAGTATGTATTGTTTTAAAAAATCGGGTTCTCTTGATATGATATTTCAGTGCGTCCACCATGTGTTTTCTTGATTCTGAGAGTGGCATGTGAAACCCGATTCGAGGAGCGGTAGGCACCGTCTGCGGGTACATGGTGGACCCGGTGAGGTACCCCGGGGCAAGAAGACTCATATTTGTTAGACGGTGAGCCAGGCAGAGGGACCACTACCTACCGGTGATAGTATTTGAACTCGGCGGTTATCCGGAGGATACCGACCGGAGTTATGAGATGGATATGGGCCGACCCGTTCTGCCGGAGCCCGCGGGCCGATCCCGCAGATGGAGTCGAGATATGAGGATTTACGTGTCAATGTTAGACATGGGTTTCATGATATTTCGAGTGTCGATGATGGGCGCTCAAGTTCCATGATTTTGATGTGTCGTGAGGGACACACGTTGATTTATATCATCATACTTTCATGCATATGCTTTTATGATATTTACATGCATGATATTGTTGGATGATATCCATATGCAGATAGGCATTTAGTATACTGTTGGCACATATTTACATATACAGTCACCCTAGATATCATAGTATTACCTTCATGATATATTTGAACTAGAAATCGTTTTTTATTCGATTTCTACCTGTTGATGTTTTCTACTTATGAGTTGGCAACCCACCCCCGTTGTGCCACAGTTCTTGCAGGTTGACCGCTTGGATCGGTAGCGGAATCGTTGGCATAAAGCTTTCATTCGGGCGACTTGCTTTAGTAGGTGGTACATCTTGGATAGTACGACTTTTATATTTATTATTCATATTGTATCTAGTCAACTCCATGTTAGTTATATGTATGCCCTAGAGGCCATTACTATACATAGGATGTATATTGTAGTGGATGCTTGGACATATATAGGGAGGACTTTCTTGCTCGACATGATAGTATGCTATCTAGTTGCTCTTTACCTTAACGTGTACACTGATTGTCTCTCTGATACATGTTGGTAAAGCCCTTAGGATGTGTACTTGACTACCTGGATTATGATGCAGATCATACTAGTGGGGACATGGTAGTCCATAAGTACATCCTTCAAGGTCCCTAGTCGTGGGTGTATCGAGACGGGGCATCGATATACCAGAGTAGACTAGCGTATACCTTCTCGACCCATACAGATGGGCGATGGATGATCCCATATCCATTGGTGTTTGATATCAGAGATGATATACGGGTGCTCAGTGGAGACTGGGTACACTGGACGGACTCGCCGTGAACTCCCAGATGGTATTATACCTTACGTCAGATGGCAGTTCTCTGGTGACACTGGTACAGGTTAGTCTGTAGATCCGAGATTGTCATAGAGTCTTGTGTGATTCCCACTGTGCTTTGATTTCCACCTTACCACGTCCAAGAGGGCGTGCAAAACGGTGGCATTTTGGTACAGTCCCGAATCATATGGAGGCAATGAGCGATAGGAGGGGATTCGTCTCTCCCGGTATAGGGAGTTGATGTTGCGCTGTGTTCGATTGGCTATAACCGGAAATCCCTGGCCAGGGTTGCTGATATTTACTGGTAAGTGTTACCAGTGGTTTCTCGAACTGTTATATACCTAATATCGACAAGACTTATCGAGCTACTGGGTCTGACGTTTACCACCCCTAGGCGAGATATGCGACATATCAGACGAACAGACCGGACTGTACGGTAAGTGTTGCTGGTTGGATTCACAGGAGTGTGAGCGGGCTTGCTCGTCGATCTTCTGATCGCTCAATACCCGGGTGGCCGTTATGTTTAGCAGACCGCTTGCGGCTTGTGGGTGTTTGATATGATCATCACCTGCTGCCGGCGTATTGACGAGTCTTTAGAGTCCTACACAGAGGTTTCCTGGCTCAAGCGAAATGAAATAGGAGCGCATATGAGATAAGTGCGGGACCGAGAATAACGTGTGTATGTGATACCGTATTCTATTCTCGCGAGGAATGTATTGAATGGTTGTATTCGATATAACCTAGTTATCGAATCGAAGATTGATTCGATAAGTCGATACATTGGATATTAGTCGGTTATATGCGATATGACTGGATCGTTAAATCAAGTGTTGATTTAATGATTTAATGTATAATTATATATTTGATATATTACTTTACATTAACTAGTATATGTTCACTTAAGATGGATTTTCTCACATGATGTGCACATTGTATATATGATATAGTTTTGTGCACTAGTTTGTATCATGTTTGATGATACATGCAAACTTGGGTGTGTATGACTAAACCATGGTTATGTTAATGGTTAGGGTTTTGATTTACTTATTTATTTATTCTCTTTATTCATTTTGGCAAAGGAAAATGAAATGGTGGCTTGCTTTGTCTTTTGTTGAAGCTTCATGAAGCTTTGAAGAAGCAACCATTTTTGTTTCTTTTGCCTAACCTAACCATTCACCTAACCCCAGTTTATTCTCTACACTTAACCATGGTTGCATTATGATACATATCATTTTCATTTTTCTTTTTGAGAATAATTCATTTTTCATTCTCTTCTTCTTCTTCTTCATGAAGAAAAAGAAAACCATTCTTGAAAATTCTTAAGTAATGAAATCAAGTGAGAAATTCAAATCCAAAGTGAACCCACTTCCTATTTCTTCATCCTCTACCACTTGCCATGTAGTATAGGATGTTTTCTTCACAAGTTTCATGACTTGGTGAAGTTGGAGCTTGATCTTGAGTTGCCTCGACGTAGATCATCTTCGGCATCGAAGTCGACGACCTAGCCCGCCTATTTCTCTGATGAAGCCGATGCTAGAGTCCGGGATCCGATGATCGCAGCGAGGGGACATCTTCACGGAGCTAAGGAAGTGGAGGACCGGATCTACAAAGGTTGTATTTTCCGTTCACTCTTAGTTAAGGTGTTAACTAGTTATCGTTTTCGCCTTTGCCTCTAGTCAACGATCGAATTAGGGTTTCTCGGCACTAGAAAAATTTTGAATTGGCCATGTTTGATCACTTGTGGAACCTCATGGGTGTGCCTAGGAACCCTACAGTGGTATCCGAGCCTAGCTAGAGCCTTAGGCGATGCGTAGACGAAGTTAGAAACCCAATCGTACCCGAAACCCTAACTCAAAATCACTCTCTGGAAATTTTCTGGAATTTTGGATTTTTGTGAATTAAAAATTACCAAAAAATACAGCAGGGTTTTCTAGGAGTTACTGTAAAGCACGTGCACCTAACTCGACTAAAGCGCCGCGGAACCGTGGCCCCACCCTAGCATGTGCGGCGGTTCCGCGGCCAAAAAGTTGATTCTTGGCACGTGCTTTGCACAGTAATGTCCTATATTGATTGCTGTATTTTCTGGGAATTTTTAAAGTTTACTCAACAGTTGAGTTTTCTGGGTTGTATTGGGGACTCGGTGTTTCGATTGGGATGTTTAACTTCGTCTATTGGTTTTTCCAGGTAATTTTAGAATATGTTGAAAAGTTCGACCGGATAAAAATACCCACTTTTTCCCCTGCTGGGAAATTTCCAATTGTTGGATTTTTCCGTAGTTTAATGACGTTCTAAGTAGTGCAAGTAACTTGATGGTCCCTCTAGAAGACAACAAACCTTATTTCGATTATGTGACCGTCTTGAACTGCCCTTTGAACCTTAGGGTTTGGGGCAGTACGGCGTGCCACATGTGAGGCGTTGGCTTGACCCTTCTACGGCTGGACCATTGGTACTGTGGCATGAAGTGAATGTTTTTTAAACTTATTTCATGTGTTGAGCTGTTTCGGGAAAAACTTGGGTGTTTGACTGTTCGTTCGGAAAGTTTAACATTTTCTGTTTATCTGGAATGTGATACAATATTTGGAATCCACAAGTAGTTATGAGATAACTGATATGAATGTTATAAACATAGCACTTTAGTCTCACTTGATCGGTTGCCATGGAATTTTTGATGCGATCAAAAGTCCGTCGCAATCACGTAGCGTATGCGGATATTCGCCGATAAACTTAACAGACAGCTACACCCCTTAGCCCCGACCGAGTGACTGTAGGAGAACCTCATCGCCGAAAGCATCCGTTCGGGTGCTCGCGGTAGCGGTGTTCCGCCTTGGTGCACTTCGTCGACGGTATCGGGTGTGCGGCCGCCTACTAAAGTTTGCGACGAGCATTCGATCAAAATGCCGGGAATCGTGTTGAATTGCCCGACTTGATATTGAAAAGTGTTTTCGATAATGAGACTAAAATGCGGAGTTTATAATTGTTAGGCATGCGATGTCTAAGGAATTCATTTGGTTAATCATGCGATGTCTAAGTAGGTTGCGGATTCCAACTGTTGTAGTTTTACACTTTCTTTTCTGTGACCGTAAGTGTAATATGTGATATCGCCGGTTTCGTTGCTATATGTCAACGACAATTGGGATATGCATGTTTACTTACGTTGATGACATGTGATGTTATGTGTTACTGGATATGTTATATTGGATCGTCGTGTTTGAATAGCCGGGGGTATTTATGTGAGATGAGTGTTTTTTTCATTTTCATTCATGTAAAAACTTGTATGTAATATTCTTTTATTGGGGCACTTCCAGGTAGCGGAAGATGTCACCCATTGTATATTATTTACTTTTCCGTAGTAGGATAGACCCATGGAGGAGAGCACAAGTAACCGGGTTCTGGAGTCCAGTGGGAGACCAACTCGAGGAGTCGAGTCCGGGTCTCCTAACTCTAGAATTGGTAGGGTTGCTTGCCGCTCTCTCAAGGGTCTAGGGGTGTGGGTTTGGCAATTCATCGCGACCGTGGAATCCGTGTTTTATACTGGCTCGTATTAAAAACACGGACGTCCTAGTATATCCAATATTTCATATGATTCTTCTGCTGCGATATCTGTGATGTGATCATGTGATGTTCTGTGATAGATACGGTATATAGTATATATGATATATTATATAGACGTTACTTATGTTTTACACCCGCGCTAGCCCTGCCCCGCTTTACCATTAGTTACCTAAATTAACGGTGCACGAGGGGACATCGAGGCGAATGCGGATGGCATAAGTGTACGTCGTATTTATCTGTGATGTTTAGATAACTTAAATGATGGGACTTCATTAATGTGATTAATGAAAGAAAAGAAACCCAAAAGATGTTGTGGAATCGAATTTTCAAAAACAGGTAGCTACAGTTCTTCCTTTGCATCGCGGTGTTCCTTGTAGAACATCCTGCACCTTATTCGATAGGGAAAGGACCGAGATCCCTTCACCAGGAGTGACTCCTTTAGCAATAACTGGCAGATGCTACAACCCTCGGTTTGTCTTTTTATAGCTTCTATAGTGTTTGCTTTGTACAACGGTATATATGATATATTCCGCACCTCATTCGACGAGGAAAGGGCCGACGATCCCCTCACCGGGAGTGACCCCTTTAGCAAAACTAGAAAAGCCTCAAAAACACTACATTTTAAAATCATTTGATTCTACAACGATATCAAGTTCATTACGCAATAGGTTTTCAGAAAAACCTGTCGTAGCCCTCCGTGATTTCAGATAAGTAGTAGTTAGTATTCGTGCTGCGTTTGTTGGCCTTTGTTAAAGCGTGGTGTGCGGTAGCTGACTGGTGCTTATCTGCTTATGCATATGATGCAGATTGGGTTAGGGTAGTCGTGCGACCTTGTTGGCCTTTGTCAAGGGTCGTGCGGGTTGGTTTAATTCAATCAGGAAATGACGGGTTGAACTTGACTAGCATCCTATGGTTTGTTGGCCTTTGTCAAGGTCATAGGAGGTTAGGGGCAAAATTATCGGGAATTTCAAGTGTTGAAATTTGCAATGAGATTGCATACCTTCTATGAGATAGTTGGATCCCGATACCCGCTGCGAGTAATTTTTACTCCTGGGAGAGTTTTACACATTACAATTAGCCGATCTAGTAGGTGTCTAGAAAGGTGTCAACGGGGTTACGCCTCTGGGAAAACGAGGTTTACTGTAATTAGGTCCGTGCGAAAGCACGGGGAACCTCCCTCAAAGTACCGACACTGGCCTGGCTGAAATATTGGCGAACTTGTAGTGTGTAATTAATCCCGGCTAGTCTATCCTTTTACGGTTTGAAGGAAGATTTGATAAAAAACAGTGGGAGCCATCCTGATTAGATAAAATAATAACCAATCTGATCTTGCAAGAGCGCACGCAGAGTGTTTTCTTCTCTCTCTCTCCTGGTAGCGACCATGTCACGCCTTAATCAAGATAATAATACGGTTGTATTGACCGAACCCGCTTGTTATACTGAGCCGGGGAACGTTGGTCCAGCTCCAACTTATAAATTTTATAAGACAGAGCAGGAATTAGGGGATTACCAGAATTCCCATGCCGTCCAAACGAAGAAAGTGCATGTGATGCATCTCCTTCGGGTGTGTTCATTATAAAGAATTGTTTCTCAGTATCCTCTACGTCCTGGGTATTTGATACCGGATCAGGATCCCTGATATCTAATCTGTTACATAGGGCTACAGAAAGGCAGAGAACTGAGAATGGGTGATAAGTTTCATGAGGCAGAAAACGGGGCAAGTGCTGTAGCCAAGTCTGTTGGTCACTGTCACCCTGTATTACAAATACATTGATTCTGAACGAATGTTATTAGATACCGAACCTGATATACAAAATCATATCAGTCTCTTTATTAGTAAAAAAATGATAAAATTTTGTATTGTTGGATAATGTTTTGAACATTTCCTATATCAAAAGTTGATCGGTTCAGGCACGTTATCTAAAAGCATTGATGTTCTAAATCGAACCACAGTTCCTAGTATATAGAACACACATAAGAGGAAGAGTTCAGAAATGAACGGATCCTTCTTGAGGCATTGTAGACTAGGTCATATCAATGCGACCCGACTAGCTGAAGTTACATTAAGATGCATATTTAAATTAGTTTGAATTTACATCTTGTGAAACTTGCCAGTCATGTCACAGAGATAAGATGACCATAGCTCTGTTTATTGGAAACAGAGAAAGAGTTAGTGAACTCTTGGGATTGATACATGGTGATGTATGTAGGTCCCCTGTCTACACATGCCAGGACCGGTTCTTTGTACTTCATTACATTCTCTGATAATCTCTCAAGATTCAGACATATGTTCCTGTTGAAACACAAGTCCGAAATTTTTGAGATATTCACAGAATATAAGTTAGAAGTAGAGAACCAATATACAGGTATAAGTATTATGTCCTTTGATGTGATCAAGGAGGAGAATACTTGAGCAAGGAATTCCTGGATTATTCTAAAGGAGAATGAGATTCTCTCTCAGCATTACTCCTCCGTATACACCATAGCATGATGGTATATCGGGGCGGAGCAATAGCGCCCTATGTGATATGGTGTGTTCTATGATGAGTACTACTGAGTTATCCTATTTCCTTTTAGGGAGTTATGCGCTTGAGAAGCTGCATACTTATTGAATAGGGTTCCAATCAAATCAGTTGCCTACCACTTCATATGTGATATGGAAAGGGAAGAGTCCATATCTTAAGTTTGTTAAGATTTAGGGTTGTCCGGCCTATGTCTAAAAGCAAAATCCGGACAAGCTCGAGGCAAGATCTGTTATGTAGAACTGTAAATGTTCCAGCTATACAAACTGCAGCTGATGATTTGATAGAACAAAAGGATTCAGTAGATTCCAACGAACCTCAGCCTCTCCACCGATCTAGTAGGGTTCCTCACCCACCTGAGAGTTACTTCTGTTTCTCTATGACAGTGGGAGCGAGGATTGCATCATGAGATGATGACCCAACTAGTTTCGTGCTGGCCATCAAGAGTAGGGACTCTGTAAGAATGGCTGGATGCTTAGCGATCTGAGATGGAATCCATGTACACCAACAAAGTATGGACTTTGGTTGCTATATCTGAAGGGTTAAATACCCATCAGGAGCAAGTATATCTTGAGAAGATTACTTGGTGCACATGGAAAAGTTGAGACTTTCAAAGCTAGACTTGTTAAAGGTTTGCATCATTGACCAGGTATGGATTATGATGAAACCCTTTCTAAGGAGCTATGCTTAAGTCCATCCAGATCCTACTTTCCACGGCAACATACCATGACTACGATATCTGGCGGTTGGGTGCCATGACTGCTTTTCTAAATGATATTTTAGAAGAGTGCGTCTATAAGTACACAGCCAGAGGGCCTCGTAGACAGTGGGAGCAGCGGAAACGTGTGCAAGATGTTTTATGTGATAAAGCAGGAATCGCGGAGTTGGAACGTCTGTTTTGATGTGTTAGTCAATGAGTTTGACATCATCAAAATGGTAGATGAACCTTGTATATACAAATAGGTAGTAGGGAGTAAGGTAGTGATCCTCGTAGAGTACGTGGATGACATACTCTTGATAGGGAAAGAGTTTCCTATGCTACGCTCGGTCAATCTCCGCTTATCACAAGGATTCTCCATAAAGGATCAAAATGATACCTCCTAAATCCTAAGTTTTGATCTATGAGATAGATGTAACTGGATGTTAGGATTCTCACTAGTTTTAGTGAGATAGTATCAATCAATCCTGGGGAGAATCACTGGAAAGGTTCAAGGGTGATAAGGACGACTGAATGTCAGTCACAGGCATTGTCTTTACCCTCAGTGAAGTGATGGTATATTGGAAGAGTTTCAAGCTAGATACCATGGCAAACTAGACCATAAAGTCTGGTGACATCGCTATTAAAGATGCTACCAAAGAGGTAGTCTGGATGTATATTTGTTCATGAGATGAACTTAGTTCCTCCCATTGTGTGACAATGGAGTTGTGGCTTATGCCAAGGAACGTCTATCCCATCAGTGATCCAGACATATTCTAAGGCAGTATCACCTGATCATGGAGATGGTTGATCTCAAAGGAGATCAAGGTTAGGAGAGAAGACTCAGAGGACAACACGGCGGATCCACTCACAAAGGCCTTTTCCCAGAGAGAGACTTTTAAGGGATGGTTGAGTATGAGATACTACAACCACTACTACAGATGGCCCTAGTACAAGTGGGAGATTGTTAGTTATATGTATGCCCTAGAGGCCATTACTATACATAGGATGTATATTGTAGTGGATGCTTGGACATATATAGGGAGGACTTTCTTGCTCGACATGATAGTATGCTATCTGGTTGCCCTTTACCTTAACGTGTACACTGATTGTCTCTCTGATACATGTTGGTAAAGCCCTTAGGATGTGTACTCGACTACCTGGACTATGATGCAGATCATACTAGTGGGGACCTGGTAGTCCATAAGTACATCCTTCAAGGTCCCTAGTCGTGGGTGTATCGAGACGGAGCATCGATATACCAGAGTAGACTAGCGTATACCTTCTCGACCCATACAGATGGGCGATGGATGATCCCATATCCATTGGTGTTTGACATCAGAGATGATATACGGGTGCTCAGTGGAGACTGGGTACACTGGACGGACTCGCCGAGAACTACCAGATGGTATTATACCTTACGTCAGATGGCAGTTCTCTGGTGACACTGGTACAGGTTAGTCTGTACACCCGAGATCGTCATAGAGTCTTGTGTGATTCCCACTGTGCTTTAATTTCCACCTTACCACGTCCAAGAGGGCGTGCAAAACGGTGGCTTTTGGGTACTGTCCCGAATCACATGGAGGCAATGAGCGATAGGAGGGGATTCGCCTCTCCCGGTATAGGGAGTTGATGTTGCGCTGTGTTCGATTGGCTATAACCGGAAATCCCTGGCCAGGGTTGCTGAGATTTACTGGTAAGTATTACCAGTTGTTTCTTGAACTGTTATAGACCTAATATGGACACGACTTATCGAGCTACTGGGGTCTGACGTTTACCACCCCTAGGCGAGATATGCGACATATCAGATGAACCGATCGGACTGTACGGTAAGTGTTTCTGGTTGGATTCACAGGAGTGTGAGCGGGCTTGCTCGTCGATCTTCTGATCGCTCAATACCCGGGTGGCCGTTATGTTTAGCAGACCGCTTGCGGCTTGTGGGTGTTTGATATGATCACCACCTGCTGCCGGCGAATTGACGAGTCTTTGGAGTCCTACACAGAGGTTTCCTGGCTCAAGCGAAACGAAATAGGAGCGCATATGAGATATGTGAGGGCCCGAGAATAATGCGTGTATGTGATACCGTATTCTATTCTCGCGATGAATGTATTGAATGGTTGTATGCGATATAACCTAGTTATCGAATCGAAGATTGATTCGATAAGTCGATACATTGGATATTAGTCGGTCATATGCGATATGACCGGATCGTTAAATCAAGTGTTGATTTAATGATTTAATGTATAATTATATATTTGATATATTACTTTACATTAACTAGTATATGTTCACTTAAGATGGATTTTCTCACATGATGTGCACATTGTATATATGATATTGTTTTGTGCACTAGTTTGTATCATGTTTGATAATACATGCAAACTTAGGTGTGTATGATTAAACCATGGTTATGTTAATGGTTAGGGTTTTGATTTACTTATTTACTTATTCTCTTTATTCATTTTGGCAAAGGAAAATGAAATGGTGGCTTGCTTTGTCTTTTGTTGAAGCTTCATGAAGCTTTGAAGAAGCAACCATTTTTGTTTCTTTTGCCTAACCTAACCATTCACCTAACCCTAGTTTATTCTCTACACTTAACCATGGTTGCATTATGATACATATCATTTTCATTTTTCTTTTTGAGAATAATTCATTTTTCATTCTCTTCTTCTTCTTCTTCATGAAGAAAAAGAAAACCATTCTTGAAAATTCTTAAGTGATGAAATCAAGTGAGAAATTCAAATCCAAAGTGAACCCACTTCCTATTTCTTCATCCTCTACCACTTGCCATGTAGTATAGGGTGTTTTCTTCACAAGTTTCATGACTTGATGAAGTTGGAGCTTGATCTTGAGTTGCCTCGACGTAGATCATCTTCGGCATCGAAGTCGACGACCTAGCCCGCCCATTTCTCCGATGAATCCGACGCTAGAGTCCAGGATCCGATGATCGCATCGAGGGGACATCTTCACGGAGCTAAGGAAGTGGAGGACCGGATCTATAAAGGTTGTATTTTCCGTTCACACTTAGTTAAGGTGTTAACTAGTTATCGTTTTCGCCTTTGCCTCTAGTCAACGATCGAATTAGGGTTTCTCGGCACTAGAAAAATTTTGAATTGGCCATGTTTGATCACTTGTAGAACCTCATGGGTGTGCCTAGGAACCCTACACTCCATCAATCAAAACTAGTAATTGTATATGTAGTAAGACTTGTAGTTGCGAGAATTTAGCGATGGGTTTTATGTTCGCTTATTGGGTTGGTGTCTTGCTTTATTCATTATCTTTTTTGTGGATCTTCGCCATTTGGCGTCGTATACTTGTTTTATTTCTTGCGTGGTTATGAATCCGCCGTTTGGCGAAGAGCTAGCTCCAGCTTGGGATGCCTTTTATATTATCATGTATTTGTGGTTTTGGATCAAAATATACAAAGGAGGTGTTGCCCAAAATTTTAAAAGACGAAACATGTTTTTCAACTATTAAAATAAACTTGAATTTTCCATGTTCCTTTATCTATGCATTTAAGAAACCATTTGATTTCATTATACCTTTATTTTCAAAACTTCACCTCTTCTATTTTCATAAAAATGTTTAGAGTTTTGGGCTTCGGCTTACTTGAATTACGTTACGCCTTTAGACGTGGCATGGTTTCAGTGTCGATCACGAGCTAAATTTCGGGTCGTTACATATATATAGTATTCATATACGTGTAAGATAAGGATATGAGATGTTGAACGTATATGAGTCGATATGATCGGGCATGATGCCGTGAGGTTATGATATGTGATAAAATCGAGACACCGTTTATGATATGATATATTAAAGGATCGTTGGGCGATACATACAAAACATGCGATAACATGTGACTTGATATGATAATAGATTGTACGTTACCTTAGATCCGTACCATGATATTGATATAGTACGATGGATGATACCGTACAAATGATGATATACATATATGATAATTGACCCGTACCCTCGATTTTGAGGATGTCGTACGACGGACTATACCTTACGATATATATATATATATGATGATTGATCCGAACTCATGACTCGAGGATACCGTACGATGTGTTATACCGTACGTGATGCTATGAGGCTGGATCGCTGACTACTAAATATATCGACTCGGATACGTATAGATTTCTACTTACTTTTGACTCCGAATTAGTTTAGTTTCTTATTTACTGAAGTAGGTGTTAGAATAGAGTTCGAGTCATACCTACTTTCAAAAAACTAACGAATCGTAGGTATTTTTAAAAAGAAAAACTAGGGACGCTACGGATTTCCAAAATGATATTTCTTTTCTCAAAAACACCGTAGCCCCTACTTTTCTAAAAACAACGATTCGTGTTATTTTAAATATTATAATTGCATAGCGCATATATAGATATTTATATTTTAAAATGTTGCGGTTACTGTTACTTTTCTGCTATGTTTATGTTATTCTCATTGCATTGCATACATACATGTTTTGCATTAGCTGTTATGATCTCGTCTGCTAGTACACATGCACCATTACCGATGATGCGTATGTTGCACGTACACTTGCTTGCCGGCTCACACACATCATCATCGGTAATTGTCATGTCACGTACACATTAGAAAACGTTACTTCACTTGCATAACCGCTAGCTGGTAGTTTATTCATATAGTTAGTATTCTTTCTCTCACATGCTAGTTTAGATATTGCATTCCTTGCTTAGATGCCGCATGCATTTTCATACATACATTCTGTTTTATGCACTGTAAGATGAGTTCCGTGCCAATATTCATGATTCATTTCTAGCTCATGATTATGAGATTCCGATTTCATAAGATTTCTGGATTTGTGAAACATCATGTTAATTTCAAAACTTATGCTCCTTTAAAATTATAAAATGTGGTTTTCCTTGATATGATGTGTGGCGTCCACCATGAGATTTCTCGGTTCTAGAGCTATATGATATATGATTACCTGCCATGAGAAGCGAGGAGACATCGTCAGCGGGTATATGGTGTGTTGGATATAGTGCCCTCTAAGTCAATTATTGGATTGTAGGTACGTGATTGCAATGATTGAGGGAGGACCTATACCGACCTGACTGTCTTACACGAGATGATAGTATGCTATCTGGTTTGTCTTTATCATCGTATACATGCTTTAGTTCACTATTGCATGTTGATAGAGCCCATAGGATTCTTTCTTGACTGCCAGCAGTATGATAGTGATCATATACGTGGGAGCTGGGGTCTGTAAGCTTATCCTTAAAGTGTCCCTAGTCATGGGAGTTTAGACACAGGGCATCGATACTGCAGAGAATACTAGTGTATACAGTCGAGACCCCGACGAGGGGCGGTGGCTGGTCTCACAAGCCATTGGTGTCAGTTGGTTCACCTAAGATGTATACAGGTGCTCATTGAGTACACCGGACAGGACTCGCCGGGAATTTGCTAGTTGGTATTATATATATCGTCAGATAGCAGTTCCCTGGTGACATGTGTACAGGTTATTTTTCGACCTGAGATCGTCATTTGTCTCGTGTGAATTCCCACTGTGCTTTGATTACTACCCTACCACGCTCAAAGGAGACGCGCAAACAGGTTTTAGTTGGGTACAGTCCCGAGCCACATGGAGGCAGTGAGCGGATCGTCGGGGATTCGTCTCTCCCGGTTTTGGGGGTTGATGTCGCACAGTGCACGGGTGTCCATCACTAGAAATCCTCGGCCGAGATAGTAGAGAATTACTGATTTGAATCAGTAGTTTCTGAAATGGTGATAGGCTTCATACCGACACGAATTATCGCGTTATTAGGGGTCTGATTTTATCCACCCCCTAGACTCGATATGCGATACTCTTAGAAGAACGGATCGGACTGTACGGATATTGTCACTGTCAGGCTCAGTAAGGTTTCTGGATGAGTTCGCTCATCAGCTTCCCTTCCAATCAATACATAGGAAAACGTTACGTACAGCTTGTACCTCTGACGTGCTAGTGGTTATACCCAGTGCCAGTGTGTTGATGAGTCATTAGATTCCCCCACAGACCGTTTCCCAAGTTCGGGCGAAGTGTTGTAGAGGCCGTATGGTTTTATGGCAGGGTCCGGAAAATGCACGTGCGTTTACGCACGTGTCATATTTCGGGCAGATAATACTTGTCGGCTTTGGTTTAAGCCGGATCCGAGTATTATACTGTGTAGATATAATATCTTTGTCTCCGTTGCATTTGTATTCGGACGTAATACAAATGGGGTATGTTTATACTGTTACGGGGTTATCCTGAAATTCGTTTCGGGATCGCTTTTGGAAGTTGCCAGTTTCCAGTTTTCTATCAGCCGTATTAAACATTCGGTTTAATACGGATTTATCTTTTCTTGATGAGTGTGGAAGGTTCTAGAAGTTTCTAGATGGTGACTAGGATGATGAGGTGGCTAGTGAGTCATTAGTGCATTAATTATGCATTTAATGATATGATGATGTGTTTATATGATTCATTGTATGCATTGATTACTTATGCAAGGTGTATATGTGACTCATTAGTTCATTAATGTTATGGTCACCCTCCTAGCTCCTACACTCACCTCCCCCCTCATTTTAAGTGGCCGGCCCCCTCTTGTTAGATGAATGGTTGTTGATTTGGAAAAAGAATATAGTTTTGGGCTCATGGAAATTAGATAGCTAAAATTCTCATTTCACCCGATTCAAATGGAAACTTCATTAACCGTTCGTCTATAGCTTTGGACGAAGCGAGACAAAGTGTTCTACTCATTCTCTACATCAATCTTGGTCATCTCTTTTGGCAAACTTGATGATCGAGTTGCCTCGGTTCAGAGGCGGGAGCCCGTTTAAAGATCCGTCGACGTGGTGCCACCTGGACGAGATGACTCGAGATTCAGGAGATCGGAGCAGCCGCAACAAAGCGTGGGATGATGGTTGAAGACCGAAGGACTCGGATCGTTCGGTATAACATTTCTACCCACTTTGTAGTTTGTTAGTTTAGCAATAATGGCAGATACGGGTTATAGTATACGATAGCGCCAGTCAAAAAGTTTTTGTTCCGCATTTGGCGTCCGTTAGACGGTCGGGGCGCTACCGTGTACTTACAGTGGTATCAGAGCCTCACAATTAAGCTTTACTAACTTGTGCTAACGCGTTTAAAATATCGATCGAACGGATTTTCGAAGATCACAATTTTCAGTACAAAAGTTTCTGTCGATTTTTAAAAGGGACTAAAAATTATTTTGAGCACTACAGAAAAACGAGCAGGCTTTTATTAGAATACTGGTGAAATTTGGTGGCCCAACTCCACAGTACCGCCGCGGATCCGCGGCCCAAAAAAGGTTTTCGCCGCGGATCCGCCGTCGTTGTATGAGATTGGTACTCCAAATTTCTACAGTAAGTTCTTCATGGGAAATTGTGGCTTCTGGAATATTTCTTTTGGACCCAGATTTTATTACTGTACAGCAGATGTACGTGGGGCCCACTTCGGGGAATTTAGTCGATCGAAATTTTAAACTTGTTAGTATGCAGTAATTACATTATATCTCCGACCGTGAATGTCATTCGAGCGGTAAATTGCGTCTAATTGCTATAGTTCATTTAGACAGATTTGCGAACGTGACATTCGCGTTGATGTTCTGTGTTGTGCTGTGATGTTGCGGATATGTCGTGGTGGATAGCAGTGTGCAATGGTAGTGCAGTTTGGATTTATTTGTACATTTGATATTGCGGGCGAGCGTCCAACATGTGGACTGCCGTCACTACCTGTTTGTATAATATTCTTTTGGGGCGCGACCAGGCTGAGGTCGATGTACCCGTTGTACATATTTTTATTTCTGCACTAGGTTTACCCCGCGACGGAGTGCACGTATAGCTGGGTTCTGGAGGGCAACGGGTCCGTATCTCATGGATTTTAGAGGTAAAGGGGCCTCACTCTAGAATTGGTAGACTATTCACCGCACTCGTAGGGGGTACAGGTTGACCAAAGGAGAGGAGCTCAAGTTACCGGATTCTGTGAAGTGCCGGGTGGTCCATTCATTTTGTTGTAGGGGCTGCCTTGCTTCAGGTTTTGGCGGGTAACTTGCCGCACCCGTAGGGGTCTAAGTTTCATTACACAGGCTATCCACACGACCAGGGGAACGTCGGGTTTCAGCAGCGGCTCTGTGAAACCTGGGGATCCCAGATTATCTGTATTGTTCTGTGATGCTTATTACTTTTCTGTAATGTTGCATATTATCACCCCAGGAGCGATTATTGTATATTGGTATATATACTATTAAATGTTGTATATGTTTTACACCCGCGCTAGTCCAGTCCCCGCTCTGTCGTTAGTTAAGTAACTTAACAGGTGATGATGGGACCCAGTGACGAATGTGTTGGGGATAGTGCCCTCAGAGTCAATTATTGGATCACAGGCACGTGATTGCAATGATTGAGGGGAGGACCTGTCCCAGTAGGAAAGTCTTTCTCAAGATGATAGTATGCTATCTGGTTTACCTTTATCATCGTGTACTGCTTTAGGTGACCTTACAGGTCACTATTGCACGTTGATAGAGCCCCTAGGATTCTTGCTTGACTACCGGCAGTATGAGGGCGATCATATACGTGGGAGCTGGTAGTCTATAAGCACATCCTTAAATGGTCCCTAGTCGTGGGAGTTTCGAGACAGGGCATCGATACTCCAGAGTAGACTAGTGTATACAGTCGAGACCCCGACGAGGGGCGGTGGCCGGTCTCACAAGCCACTGGTGTCAGTTGGTTCACCTAAGATGTATACAGGTGCTCATTGGGTTATGAGTACACCGGACAGGACTCGCCGGGAACATGCTAGTTCGTCTTATACCTGACGTTAGATAGCAGTTCCCTGGTGACATTGTTAGTTATATGTATGCCCTAGAGGCCATTACTGTACATTGGATGTATATTGTAGTGGATGCTGGGACATATATAGGTAGGATTTTCTTGCTCGACATGATAGTACGCTATCTGGTTGTTCTTTATCTAAACATGTATACTTTCTGTCTCTCTGATTACATGTTGATAAAGCCCTTAGGATGTGTACTCAACTTCCAGGACTATGATGTAGATCATACTAGTGGGGCCTGGCTAGTCAATGAGTACATCCTTCATTGTTCCTAGACGTGGGAATATCGAGACGGGGCATCGATATTCCAGAGTAGACTAGCGTATATCTTCTCGACCCATGTGATGAGCGATGGATGATCCCATATCCATTGGTGTTTGACATCAGAGATGGTATACGGGTGCTCAGTGGAGACTGGGTACACTGAACGGACTCGCCGAGAACTCTCAGATGGTATTATACCTCACGCCAGATGGCAGTTCTCTGGTGACACTGGTACAGCTTAGTCTGTTGACCCGAGATCGTCATAGAGTCTTGTGTGTCTCCCACTGTGCTTTGATTTCCACCCTACCACGGCTCTACTGAGTCGTGCAAACAGGTGGTTTTTGGGCACAGTCCCGATTCACATGGAGGCAATGAGCGATAGGAGGGGATTCGTCTCTCCCGGTATTGGGGGTTGATGTTGCGCTATGCTCGACTGGCCATAACAGGAAATCCCTGGCCAGGGTTGCAGTGATATACTGGTAAGAGTTATCAGTAGTTTCACGAATGTTATGGACCTCACGTCGGCATGACTTATCAAGCTACTGGGGTCTGACGTTTACCACCCCTAGGCGAGATATGCGACATATCAGACGAATAGACCGGACTGTACGGTAAGTGTTACTGGTTGGATTCACAGGAGTATGAGCGGGATTGCTCGTCGATCTTCTGATCGCTCAATACCCGGGTGGCCGTTACGTTTAGCAGACCGCTTGCGGCTTGTGGATGCTTGATATGATCATCATCTGCTGCCGGCGTATTGAAGAGTCTTTAGAGTCCTACACAGAGGTTTCTTGTCTTAAGCGAAACGAAATAGGAGCGCATATGAGATATTTGCGGGACCGAGAATAATGCGTGTATGTGATACCGTATTTCATTCTCACGATGAATGTATCGATTGGTTATATGCGATATAACCTAGTTATCGAATCAAGGATTGATTCGATAAGCCGATACATAGGATACTGGTCGGTTATATACGATATGACCGGATCGTTAAATCAAGTGTTGATATAATGATTTCAGGCATAATTATATATTTGATATATTACTTTGCATTAACTAGTATTTGTTCACTTTAAATGGATTTTCTCACTCGAAATGCACAAGTTGTATATGTGATATACTTTTGTGCACTTGTTTGTATCATGTTTGATGATACTTGCTCACTTGGGTTTGTGTAAAGAATTAAACCATGGTTAAGTTAATGATTAGGGTTTTCTTTTTCTCACTTATTTATTTATTTATTTATTTTGAAAAGATAAGAAATGAAATGGTTGCTAGTTTTGGTTTTTCTTTGAAGCTTCTTGAAGCTTTGACCATAATGACCATTTTGTCTCATACTTAACCCTAACCATTACACTTAACCTTAGTACATTCTCTACACCTAACCAAGGTTAGAAAATAATAAGTGTTGATTTTATTTTCTATTTTTAATAACACTTATCATATTCTTTCTTCATCTTCTTCTTCATGAGCAAGAAAGAAAAGCTTGCCTCAACAATGGCAAGTGATGAAATCATGTGAGAAATCCAATTCCAAAGTGAACCCACTTCCTATTTCTTCATCCTCTACCTCTTCCCAAGTAGTATAGGGTGTTTCCTTCACAAGTTTCATGACTTGGTGAAGTGGGAGTTTGATCTTGTGATGCCTCGACGTAGATCATCTTCGGCATCGAAGCCGACGACCAAGCCCGCCCATTTTTCCGATGAAGCCGATGCTAGAGTCTGGAATCCGATTTGGACAGCGGAGGGACATCATCGCGGAGCCTAGGAAGTGGTGGACCGGATCTACAAAGGTCGTACCCCCTTTCCTTTTAAGTTCAAGTCGTTAACTTGCATCGCATAGCCTATATATCTAGTTAAGGATCCGTGTTAGGGTTTCTCGGCACTCATAAAATTTAAATTAGCCATGTTTGATGCCTTGTGAGACTTTATTAGTGTGCCTAGGAACCCTACAGTGGTATCAGAGCCTAGCTAGAGCCTTAGGCGATGCGTAGACGGAATTAGAAGTCCGATCGAATCAAAACCCAAACCCAAAAGTGCTCTCTGTACATTTTTGAAATAAGTGGTTTTTTGAGAATTAAAAATATGCAGAAAACCCAGCAGGAGATTCTAAGAATTACTGAGAAGCCCGTACTCATAAGTCCATGAAAGCGCGGCGGAACCGCGGCATTAGCATGCTAATGCGGCGGTTCCGCGGCCCTTTTGTCTCCTCTTGCAATAAATTTTGCACAGAAATTCCTAGTTTGCAGTGCTGGTTTTCCTGGGAATTTTTAATATTTTTCCAAGAGTTGAATTTTCTGGGTTGTATTGAGGACTCGGTGTTTCGATCGGATTATCTAATTTTGTCAGTGTGTTTTTCCGGGTATTTTTTAGAATATGTTAAAAAGTTCGACCGGATATAAATACCCACTTTTTCCCCTGTCGGAAAATTTCCAAGTGTTGGATCTTTCCGTGGTTTAATAATGTTCTAAGTAGTGCAAGTAACGCAATGGACCCTCTAGAAGACAACAAACCTTAACTCGATTATGTGACCGTCTTGAACTGCCCTTTGAATCTTAGGGTTTGGGGCAGTACGGCGTGCCACATGTGAGGCGTTGGCTTGACCCTTCTACGGCTGGACCGTTGGTACTGAGGCACGAACTGAATGTTTTTAGACTCATTTCATGTGTTGGACTGTATCGGGAAAACTTGGGTGTTCGATTGTTCGATCGAAAAGTTTAACATTTTCTATTTATCCGGAATGTGATACAATACTTGGAATTCGCAAATAGTTATGAGATGACTGAATGAATGTTATAAATCTAGCGGTTTAGTCTCACTTGATCGGTTGCCACGGAATTTTGATGCGATCAAAAGTCCGTCGCAATCACGTAGCGTACGCGGATACTCGTCGGGTAAACTTAATAGACAGCCTCACCCCATAGCCCCGACCAAGTGACTGTAGGAGAACCCCGTCGCCGAAAGCATCCGTTTCGGTGCTCGCGGTAGCGGTGTTCCGCCTTGGTGCACTTCGTCGACGGCGTCGGGGGTGCGGCCGCCTACTAAAGTTTGCGACGAGCATTCGATCAAAATGTCGGGAATCCTGTTGAATTTCCCGACTTGATATTGAAAAGTGTTTTCGATTTTGAGACTAAAATGCGGGGTTTATAATTGTTAGGCATGTCATGTCTAAGGAATTCATTGATTAGGCATGCGATGTCTAAAGAAGATTGCGGATTCCAACTGTTGTAGTTTTACACTTTCTTTTCTGTGACTGTAAGTGTAATATGTGATATCGCCGGTTTCGTTGCTATATGTCAACGACAATTGGGATGCGCATATTTACTTACGTTGATGACATGTGATGTTATGTGTTGCTGGATATGTTATATTGGATCGTCGTGTTCGAATAGCCGGGGGTTTTTATGTGAGATGAGTGTTTTTCATTTTCATTCATGTAAAAACTTGTATGTAATATTCTTTTATTGGGGCACTTCCAGGTTGCGGAAGATGTCACCTTTTGTATATTATTTACTTTTCTGCATTAGGATCGACCCAAGGAGAGGAGCACAAGTAACCGGGTTCTGGGGTCCAGTGGGAGACCAACTCGAGGAGTCCAGTCCGGGTCTCCTAACCCTAGAATTGGTAGGGTTGCTAGCCTCTCTCGTAGGGGTATAGGGGTGTGGGATTGGCTATTCATCACGACTGTGGAATCTGTGTTTTGTACTGGCTCGTATTGAAAACACGGACGTCCTAGTATATCCAATATTCCATATGATATTCTCTGCTGCATTATCTGTGATGTGATCATGTGATGTTCTGTGATAGATATAATATATAGTATATATGATATATTATATATACGTTACTTATGTTTTACACCCGCGCTAGCCCTGCCCCGCCCTGCCGTTAGTTACCTAACCTAACGGTGCACGAGGGGACATCGAGGCGAATGCGGATGGCATAAGTGTACGTCATATTTATCTGTGATGTTTAGGTTATTTAAATGATGGGATATTCATTAATGAGATTAATGAAAGAAAATAAACCTAATTGATGTTGTGGAATCGAATTTCAAAATAAAAACAGGTAGCTGCAGTTCTTGCTTTGCATCGCGGTGTTCCTTGTAGAACATCCTGCACCTTATTCGATAGGGAAAGGACCGAGATCCCATCACCGGGAGTGACTCCTTTAGCAATAACTGGCAAATGCTTCATCACTCGGTTTGTCTTTTGATTGCTTCTATAGTTTCTGCTTTGCACAGTGATATATATGATATATCCCGCACCTCATTCGACGAGGAAAGGGCCGACGATCCCTTCACCGGGAGTGACCCCTTTAGCAAAACTAGAAAAGCCTCAAAAACATTCCATTTAAAAACCATTTGATTCCGCAACGAGATCAAGTTCAAAGCGTTAAAGGTTTTCATAAAAACCATTCTCTACCCTCCGTCATTTTAGGAAGTAGAGTACTTAGTATTCGTGCTGTGTTTGTTGACTTTAGATAAGGCACAGTGTACGGTAGCTAAGTGATGTCTTCCTACACCGCATATGATGCGATTAGTTAGGACAGTCGCGTGACTTTGTTGACCTTAGTTAAGGGTCATGTGGGTGGGTCTAATTAATCACGAAATGATGGGTAGAACTTGACTAGTACTTATGATTTGTTGACCATAGTTAAGGTCATAGGTGCTAGGGGTAAAATCCATTATCGGGAGTTTCAAGTGTTGAAATTTGCAATGAGATTGCATACCTTCTATATGATAGTTGGATCCCGATACCCACTGCGAGTAATTGTTACTCCTGGGAGAGTTTTGCACTTTGCAATTAGCCGATCAAGTAGGTGTCTAGAAAGGTGTCAACGGGGTTACGCCTCTGGGAAATCGAGGTTTACATTAATTAGGTCCGTGCGAAAGCACGAGGAACCTCCCTCAAAGTACCGACACCGGCCTGGCTGAAAGATTTGCAACTTGTAGAGTGTAATTAATCCCGGCTAGTCTTTCCTTTTAGGGTTTGAAGGAAGATTTGATAAAAAAGTGGGAGCCATCCTGATTAGATAAAATATATAACCAATCTAATCTTGCAAGAGCGCACGCAGAGTGTTTTCTTTTCTCTCTCTCCAGGTAGCGACCATATCACGCATTAATCAAGATAATTATATGGATGTATTGACCGAACCCGCTTGTTATACTGAGCTGGGGAACGTTGGTCCCGCTCCAACTTATAACTGTTATAAGACAGAGCAGGAAAAAGGGGAATACCAGAATTCCTATGCCGCCCAAACGAAGAAAGTGCATATGATGCATCTTCTTCGGGTGTGTTCGTTACACGGAACTGTTTCTCAGTATCCTCTGCATCCTGGGTATTTGATACCGGATCAGGATCCCAGATATGTAATCTTTTACATAGGGCTACAAAAAGGTAGAAAAACTGAGAACGAGTGATAAGTTTCATGAGACAGAAGCCGGGGCAAGTGTTGCAGCCAAGTCTGTTGGTCACTGTCACCCTGTATTACCAATACATTGATTCTGAACAAATGCTATTAGATACCGAACCTGATATACAAAATCATATCAATCTCTTTATTTATTAAAGAAATGATAAAATTTTGTATTGATGGATAATGTTTTGAACATTTCCTATATCAAAAGTTGATCGGTTCAGGCACGTTATCTAAAAACATTGACGTTCTAAATCAAACTACAGTTTCTAGTATACAGAACACACACAAGAGGAAGAGTTCAGAAATGAACGAATCCTTCTTGAGGCATTGTAGACTAGGTCACATCAATGCGACCCGACTGGCTGAAGTTACATTTTAGATGCATATTTAAATCAGTTTGAATTTACATCTTGTGAAACTTACCAGTCATGTCACAAAGATTAGATGACCATAGCCCTGTTTATTAGAAACAGAGAAAGAGTTAATGAACTCTTGGGACTGATACATGATGATGTATGTAAGGTCTCCTGTCTACACATGCCAGGACTGGTTCTTTATACTTCATTATATTCTCTGATAATCTCTCAAGATTCAGTCATATGTTTCTGTTGAAACATAAATCCGAAGCTTTTGAGGTATTCACAGAATATAAGTCAGAAGTAGAGAACCAATAACTGGGTATAAGTATTATGTCCTATGATGAGATCAGGGAGGAGAATACTTGTGCATAGAATTCCTGGACTATTCTAAAAGAAGAATGAGATTCTCTCTCAGTGTTACTCCTCTGAATACACCACAGCACAACGGTGTATCGGGGTGGAGCAATCGCACAATATTAGATATGGTGTGCTCTATGATGAGTACTACTGAGTTTCCTATTTCCTTTTGAGAGTTATGCGCTTGAGAAGCTGCATACTTATTGAATTAGGTTCGAATCAAATCAGTGCCTACCACTCCATATGAGATATGGTATGGGAAGAACCTATCTCTTAAGTAAGTTAAGATTTAGGATTGTCCGGCCTATGTCTAAAGCAAAATCCGGACAAGATCGAGGCAGTATCAGTTCTGTAGAACTGGAAAGGTTCCAGCTATACAAAACTACAGTTGATGATTTGACAGAACCAAAGGATTCTATAGTTTCCAACGAACCTCAACCTCTCCGCCGATCTAGTAGGGTTCCTCACCCACCTGAGAGATACTTCGGTTTCTCTATGACAGTGGGAGCGAGGAATGTATCATGAGATGATGATCCAACTAGTTTCGAGCAGGTCATCGAGAGTAGGGACTCTGTAAGAATGGCTGGATGCTTAGCGATCTGAGATGGAATCCATATACACCAACAAAGTATGGACTTTGGTTGCGATATCTGAAGGGTTAAATCCCCATCAGGAGCAAGTACATCTTGAGAAGATTACTTGGTGTAGATGGAAAAGTTGAGTCTTTCAAAGCTAGACTCGTTAAAGGTTTTCGTCATCGACCAGGCGTGGATAATGATGAAACCTTTTTCAGTAGCTATGCTTAAGTCCATCCAGATTCTACTTACCAATGCTACATACCATGACTGCGATATCTGGTTGTTGGGTGTCATGACTGCTTTTCTAAATAGTGATTTAGAATAGAAAGTCTATAAGTACACAGCCAGAGGGTTTCGTAAACAGTCGGAGCAGCGGAAACATGTGCAAGTTGCTTTACAGGATAAAGCAGGCATCGCGGAGTTGGAACATCTGTTTTGATGTGGTAGTCAAAGAGTTTGACTTCATCAAAATGGTAGATGAACCTTGTATGTACAAAAGGATAGTATGGAGTATAGTAATGATCCTCGTAGAGTACGTGGATGACATACTCTTGATAGGAAATAAGTTTCCTATGCTACGATCGGTCGATCTCCTCATATCACATAGATTCTCCAGAAAAGATCAAAATGATACCTCCTAAATCCTGAGATTTGGGTCTATGAGATAGATCTAAATAAGATATTAGGATTCTCACTAGTTGTAGTGAGATAGTATCAGTTGATCCTGGGGAGAATCACTGGAAAATTTCCAGGGTGATAAAGACGACTGGATGTCAGTCACAGGCATTGTCTTTACCCTCAATAGAGGGACGGTATGTCGGAAGAGTTCCAAGCTAAGATACCGAGGCAAACTAGACGATAAAAGCTGGAAAAATCGCTATTATAGATACTACCAAAGAGGCAGTTTGGGTGTATATAGGTTCATAAGATGAACTCGGTTCCTACCATTGTATGACAATGGAAGTGTGGCTTTGGCCCAGGAACCCTGATCCCATCAGTGACCCAGACATATTCTGAGGAAGCATCACCTGATCAAGGAGATAGTTGATCTCCGGGGTGATCGAGGTTAGGAGAGTAGACTCAGAGGACAACACGGCGGATCCACTCACGAAGGCCTTTTCCCAGAGAGAGACTCCTATGGGATGGTTGAGTATTAGATACTGCAACCACTGCTACAGATGGCCCTAGTGCAAGGGGGAGATTGTTAGTTATATATATGCCCTAGAGGCCATTACTGTACATTGGATGTATATTGTAGTGGATGCTGGGACATATATAGGTAGGACTTTCTTGCTCGACATGATAGTACGCTATCTGGTTGTTCTTTATCTTAACAAGTATACTTTCTGTCTCTCTGATTACATGTTGATAAAGCCCTTAGGATGTGTACTCGACTTCCAGGACTATGATGTTGATCATACTAGTGGGGCCTGGCTAGTCAATGAGTACATCCTTCATTGTTCTTAGTCGTGGGAATATCGAGACGGGGCATCGATATTCCAGAGTAGACTAGCGTATATCTTCTCGACCCATCTGATGGGCGATGGATGATCCCATATCCATTGGTGTTTGACATCAGAGATGGTATACGGGTGTTCAGTGGAGACTGGGTACACTGAACGGACTCGCCGAGAACTCCCTGATGGTATTATACCTCACGTCAGATGGCAGTTCTCTGGTGACACTGGTACAACTTAGTCTGTTGACCCGAGATCGCCATAGAGTCTTGTGTGTCTCCCACTATGCTTTGATTTCCACCCTACCACGGCTCTACTGAGTCGTGCAAACAGGTGGTTTTTGGGCACAGTCCCGATTCACATGGAGGCAATGAGCGATAGGAGGGGATTCGTCTCTCCCGGTATTGGGGGTTGATGTTGCGCTATGCTCGACTAGCCAAAACAGGAAATCCCTGGCCAGGGTTGCAGTGATATACTGGTAAGAGTTATCAGTAGTTTCACGAATGTTATGGACCTCACGTCGGCATGACTTATCAAGCTACTGGGGTCTGACGTTTACCACCCCTAGGCGAGATATGCGACATATCAGACGAACAGACCGGACTGTACGGTAAGTGTTACTGGTTGGATTCACAGGAGTATGAGCGGGCTTGCTCGTCGATCTTCTGATCGCTCAATACCCTCGTGGCCATTACGTTTAGCAGACCGCTTGCGGCTTGTGGATGCTTGATATGATCATCATCTGCTGCCGGCGTATTGACGAGTCTTTAGAGTCCTACACAGAGGTTTCCTGGCTCAAGCGAAACGAAATAGGAGCGCATATGAGATATGTGCGGGACCGAGAATAATGCGTGTATGTGATACCGTATTTCATTCTCACGATGAATGTATCGATTGGTTATATGCGATATAACCTAGTTATCGAATCAAGGATTGATTCGATAAGCCGATACATAGGATACTGGTCGGTTATATGCGATATGACCGGATCGTTAAATCAAGTGTTGATATAATAATTTCAGGCATAATTATATATTTGATATATTACTTTGTATTAACTAGTATTTGTTCACTTTAAATGGATTTTCTCACTCGAAATGCACAAGTTGTATATGTGATATACTTTTGTGCACTTGTTTGTATCATGTTTGATGATACTTGCTCACTTGGGTTTGTGTAAAGAATTAAACCATGGTTAAGTTAATGATTAGGGTTTTCTTTTTCTCACTTATTTATTTATTTATTTATTTTGAAAAGATAAGAAATGAAATGGTTGCTAGTTTTGGTTTTTCTTTGAAGCTTCTTGAAGCTTTGACCATAGTGACCATTTTGTCTCATACTTAACCCTAACCATTACACTTAACCATAGTACATTCTCTACACCTAGCCAAGGTTAGAAAATGATAAGTGTTGATTTTATTTTCTATTTTTAATATCACTTATCATATTCTTTCTTCATCTTCTTCTTCATGAGCAAGAAAGAAAAGCTTGCCTCAACAATGGCAAGTGATGAAATCATGTGAGAAATCCAATTCCAAAGTGAACCCACTTCCTATTTCTTCATCCTCTACCTCTTCCCAAGTAGTATAGGGTGTTTCCTTCACAAGTTTCATGACTTGGTGAAGTGGGAGTTTGATCTTGTGATGCCTCGACGTAGATCATCTTCGGCATCGAAGCCGACGACCAAGCCCGCCCATTTTTCCGATGAAGCCGATGCTAGAGTCCGGAATCCAATTTGGACAGCGGAGGGACATCAACGCGGAGCCTAGGAAGTGGTGGACCGGATCTACAAAGGTTGTACCCCCTTTCCTTTTAAGTTCAAGTCGTTAACTTGCATCGCATAGCCTATATATCTAGTTAACTATCCGTGTTAGGGTTTCTCGGCACTCATAAAATTTAAATTAGCCATGTTTGATGCCTTGTGAGACTTCATTAGTGTGCCTAGGAACCCTACAGACATGTGTACAGGTTAGTTCTGTAGGGTTCTTTGGCACACTAATGAAGTCTCACAATGGATCAAACATGCCCAATTCAAATTTTTCATGTGCCTACAAACCCTAATACGGATCGTTAACTAGATATATAGACGATGCGATGCAAGTAAACAACTTTAACTTAAAAGGAAAGAGGCTACAACCTTTGTAGATCCGGTCCTCCACCTCCATGGCTCCGTGATGAAGTCCCCTCGCTGTCCATATCGGATCCCGGACTCTAGCATCGGCTTCATCAGAGAAATGGGCGGACTAGGTCGTCGACTTCGATGCCGAAGATGATCTACGTCGAGGCAACACAAGATCAAGCTCCAACTTCACCAAGCCATGAAACTTATGAAGAAAACACCCTATACTACTTGGCAAGTGGTAGAGGATGAAGAAATAGGAAGTGGGTTCACTTTCGAATTGGATTTCTCACTCATTTTCACAAGTTGCCATTGATGGAGGCAAGCTTTCTTCATTGTTGAAGATGAAGAAGAAGAAGAAGAAAGAATATGATAAGTATTTTACAAAATAGAAAATAAAATGAATACTTATCATATACCAACCACGGTCAAGTGTAGAGAATAAACTAGGGTTAGGTGAATGGTTAGGTTAAGGGAAGCAAACAAAAATGGTCAAGCTTTCAACTCTTCATGAAGCTTCATGAAAGAAACAAAGAAAGCCACCATTTCTATTTATCTTTTCCAAAATAAATAAACAAAATAAATAAATGAATAAGTAAACAAAACCCTAACCATTCATATAACCATGGTTTAATCTTTACACAAACTCAAGTTAGCATGTATCATCAAACATGATACAATCAAGTGCACACAAAAATATATCACATATACAATGTGCATATCAAGTGAGAAAAACCTTTTAAAGTGAACCAATACTAGTTAATGCAAGGTAATATATCAAATATATAATTATGCATTAAATCATTAAATCAATACTTGATTTAACGATCCGACTAATATCCAATGTATCGGCTTATCGAATCAATCTTCGATTCGATAACTAGGTTATATCGCATACAACCAATCGATTCATTCATCGCGAGAATAGAATACGGTATCACATACTCGCATTATTCTCAGTCCTGCACATATCTCATATGCGCTCCTATTTCATTTCGCTTGAGCCAGGAAACCTCTGTGTAGGGCTCTAAAGACTCGTCAATAGGTCGGCAGCAGGTAATGATCATATCAAACACCCACAAGCCGCAAGCGGTCTGCTAAACGTAACGGCCAACCGGGTATTGAGCGATCAGAAGATCGACGAGCAAGCCCGCTCACACTCCTGTGAATCTAACCAGTAACACTTACCGTACAGTCCGGTCTGTTCGTCTGATATGTCGCATATCTCGCCTAGGGGTGGTAAATGTCAGACCGCAATAGCTCGATAAGTCATGCCGACGTGAGGTCCATAACAATCGTGAAACTACTGATAACTCTTACCAGTATATCACTGCAACCCTGGCCAGGGATTTCCTGTTATGGCCAGTCGAGCATAGCGCAACATCAACCCCCAATACCGGGAGAGACGAATCCCCTCCTATCGCTTATTGCCTCCATGTGAATCGGGACTGTACCCAAAAACCACCTGTTTGCACGACTCAGTAGAGCCGTGGTAGGGTGGAAATCAAAGCACAGTGGGAGACACACAAGACTCTATGACGATCTCGGGTCAACAGACTAAGTTGTACCAGTGTCACCAGAGAACCGCTATCTGACGTGAGGTATAATACCATCTGGGAGTTCTCGGCGAGTCCGTTCAGTGTACCCAGTCTCCACTGAGCACCCGCATACCATCTCTGATGTCAAACACCAATGGATATGGGATCATCCATCGCCCATCACATGGGTCGAGAAGATATACGCTAGTCTACTCTGGAATATCGATGCCCCGTCTCGATATTCCCACGACTAGGAACATTGAAAGATGTACTCTTGGACTATCCAGGCCCCACTAGTAGGATCTGCATCATAGTCCTGGAAGTCGAGTACACATCCTAAGGGCTTTATCAACATGTTATCAGAGAGACAGAAAGTATACATGTTAAGATAAAGAGCAACCAGATAGCGTACTATAATGTCGAGCAAGAAAGTCCTACCTATATATGTCCCAGCATCCACTACTATATATATCCAATGTACAGTAATGGTCTCTAGGGCATACATATAACTAACAATCTCCCACTTGCACTAGGGCCATCTGTAGCAGTAGTCGTAGTATCTAATACTCAACCATCCCCTAAAAGTCTCTCTTTTGGAAAAGGCCTTCGTGAGTGGATCCGCCGTGTTGTCCTCTGAGTCTACTCTCCTAACCTCGATCAACCTGCAGATCAACTATCTCCATGATCAGGTGATGCTGCCTCAGAATATGTCTAGGTCACTGATGGGACCAGGGTTCCAGGGCCAAAGCCTCACTTCCATTGTCATACAATGGTAGGAACCGAGTTCATCTTATGAACCAATATACACCCAAACTGCCTCTTCGGTAGTATCTTTAATAGCGATGTTACCAGCCTTTATCGTCTAGTTTGCCACGGTATCTAGCTTGGAACTCTTCCAACATACCGTCCCTTTACTGAGGGTAAAGACAATGTCTGTGACTGATATTCAGTCGTCTTTATCACCCTGGAACGTTTCCAGTGATTCTCCCCAGGATCGATTGATACCATTTCACTACATCTAGTGAGAATCCTAGCATCCAATTACATTTATCTCATAGATGAAAACTCAGGATTTAGGAGGTATCACTTCGATCCTATTGGAGAAACCTTGTGATAAGCGGAGATTGACCGAGCGTAGTATAGGAAACTCCTTCCCTATCAAGAGTATGTCATGTACGTACTCTACGAGGATCATCACCATACTCCAGACTACCCTTTTGTACATACAAGGTTCATCTACCATTTTGATGAAGTCAAACACTTCGACTATCACATCAAAACAGACGTTCCAACTCCGCGATGCCTGCTTTATTATGTAAAGCAACTTGCACACGTTTTCGCTGCTCTCACTGTTTATGAAGCCCTCTGGCTGTGTTCTTATAGACGTTCTCTTCTAAATCATTGGTGCATCCGTTCGGGTGCTCGCGGCAGCGGTGTTCCTCCTTGGTGCACTTCGTCGACGGCGTCGGGGGTTCGGCCGCCTACTAAAGTTTGCGACGAGCATTCGATCATGTTGTCGGGAATCTTGTTGAATTGCCCGACTTGATATTGAAAAGAGTTTTCGATAATGAGACTAAAATGCGGGGTTTATAATTGTTAGGCATGTGATGTCCAAGGGATTCATTTGATTAGGCATGCGATGTCTAAAGAGTTTGCGGATTCCAACTGTTGTAGTTTTACAGTTTCTTTTCTGTGACCGTAAGTGTAATATGTGATATCGCCGGTTTCGTTGCTATATGTCAACGACAATTGGGATGTGCATATTTACTTACGTTGATGACATGTGATTTTATGTGTTGCTGGATATGTTATATTGGATCGCCGTGGTTGAATAGCCGGGGTTTTTTATGTGAGATGAGTGTTTTTCATTTTCATTCATGTAAATACTTGTATGTAATATTCTTTTATTGGGGCACTTCCAGGTTGCGGAAGTTGTCACCTGTTGTATATTATTTACTTTTCCGCATTAGGATAGACCCATGGAGGGGAGCACAAGTAACCGAGTTCTACGGTCCAGTGGGAGACCAACTCGAGGAGTCGAGTCCGGGTCTCCTAACCCTAGAATTGGTAGGTTGCTTGCCGCTCTCGTAGGTGTCTAGGGGTGTGGGATTGGATATTCATCACGACCGTGGAATCCGTGTTTTATATTGGCTAGTATTGAAAACACGGACGTCCTAGTATATCCAATATTTCATATGATATTTTCTGCTGCGTTATCTGTGATGTGATCATGTGATTTGTTCAGATAGATACTATATATAATATATATGATATATTATATAGACGTTGCTTATATTTTACACCCGCGCTAGCCCTGCCTCGTTCTGGCGTTAGTTACCTAACCTAACGGTGCAGACGGGACATCGAGGCGAATGCGGATGGCATAAGCGTACGTTATATTTATCTGTGATGTTTAGGTGGACTTAATGATGGGATATTCATTAATGAGATTAATGAAAGAAAATAAACCTAATTGATGTTGTGGAATCGAACTTCAAAATAAAACAGGTAGCTACAGTTCTTGCTTTGCATCGCGGTGTTCATTGTAGAAAATCCTGCACCTTAATCGATGAGGAAAGGACCGAGATCCCTTCACCGGGAGTGACTCCTTTAGCAATAACTGGCAGATGCTACACACTCGGTTTGTCTTTTGATTGCTTCTATAGTTTCCGCTTTGCACAGTGATATATATGATATATCCCGCACCTCATTCGACGAAGAAAGGGCCGACGATCCCTTCACCGGGAGTGACCCCTTTAGCAAAACTAGAAAAGCTTCAAAAACATTCCATTTAAAAACCATTTGATTCCGCAACGAGATCAAGTTCAAAGCGTTAAAGGTTTTCATAAAAACCATTCGCAACCCTTCGTCATTTTAGGAAGTAGAGTACTAAGTATTCGTGCTGTGTTTGTTGACCATAGTCAAGGCACAGTGTACGGTAGCTAAGTGATGTCTTCCTACACCGCATATGATGTGATTAGTTAGGACAGTCGCGTGACTTTGTTGACCTTAGTTAAGGGTCATGTGGGTGGGTCTAATTAATCACGAAATGACGGGAAGAACTTGACTAGTGCTTATGATTTGTTGACCATAGTTAAGGTCATAAGTGCTAGGGGTAAAAACCTTTATCGGGTGTTTCAAGTGTTGAAATTTGCAATGAGATTGCATACCTTCTATATGATAGTTGGATCCCGATACCCACTGCGAGTAATTGTTACTCCTGGGAGAGTTTTGCACTTTGTAATTAGCCGATCAAGTAGGTGTCTAGAAAGGTTTCAACGGGGTTACGCCTCTGGGAAAACGAGGTTTACTGTAATTAGGTCCGTGCGAAAGCACGGGGAACCTCCCTCAAAGTACCGACACTGGCCTGGCTGAAAGATTGGCGAACTTGTAGAGTGTAATTAATCCCGGCTAGTCTTTCCTTTTAAGGTTTGAAGGAAGATTTGATAAAAACAGTGGGAGCCATCCTGATTAGATAAAATATATAACCAGTCTAATCTTGCAAGAGCGCACGAAGAGTGTTTTCTTCTCTCTCTCTCCAGGTAGCGACCATATCACACCTTAATCAAGATAATAATATGGATGTTTTGACCGAACCCGCTTGTTATACTGAGCAGGGGTAAGTTGGTCCCGCTCCAACTTATAATTGTTATAAGACAGAGCAGGAAATAGGGGAATACCAGAATTCCTATGCCGCCCAAACGAAGAAAGTGCATATGATGCATCTTCTTCGGGTATGTTCGTTACACAGAACTGTTTCTCAGTATCCTCTGCATCCTGGGTATTTCATACCGGATCAGGATCCCAGATATGTAATCTGTTACATAGGGCTACAAAAAGGTAGAAAAACTGAGAGCGGGTGATAAGTTTCATGAGACAGAAAATGGGGCAAGTGTTGCAGCCAAGTCTGTTGGTCACTGTCACCCTGTATTACCAATACATTGATTCTGAACAAATGCTATTAGATACCGAATCTGATATACAAAATCATATCATTCTCTTTATAAGTAAAGAAATGATAAAATTTTGTATTGATGGATAATGTTTTGAACATTTCCTATATCAAAAGTTGATCGGTTCAGGCAGGTTATCTAAAAGCATTGACGTTCTAAATCAAACTACATTTCTTAGTATACAGAACACACACAAGAGGAAGAGTTCAGAAATGAACGGATCCTTCTTGAGGCATTGTAGACTAGGTCACATCAATGCGACCCGATTGGCTGAAGTTACATTTTAGATGCATATTTAAATCAGTTTGAATTTACATCTTGTGAAACTTCCCAGTCATGTCACAAAGATTAGATGACCATAGCTCTGTTTATTAGAAACAGAGAAAGAGTTAGTAAACTCTTGGGAATGATATATGATGATGTATGTAAACTCCCCTGTCTACACATGCCAGGACCCGTTCTTTATACTTCATTACGTTCTCTGATGATCTCTCAAGATTCAGTCATATGTTCCTGTTGAAACATTAGTCCGAACCTTTTGAGATATTCACAGAATATAAGGTAGAAGTAGGGAATCAATACGGGTATAAGTATTATGTCCTATGATAAGATCAGGGAGGAGAATACTTGTGCATGGCACTTCTGGACTATTCTAAAAGAAAATGAGATTCTCTCTCAGTATTACTCCTCTGAATGCACCACAGCACAACGGTGTATCAGGGCGGAGCAATCGCACAATATTAGATATGGTGTGCTCTATGATGAGTATTACTGAGTTACCTATATCCTTTTGGGGTTGTGCACTTGAGAAGCTGCATACCTATTGAATTGAGTTCGAATCAAATCAGTGCCTACCACTCCATATGAGATATGGTATGGGAATAGCCTATCTCTTAAGTAAGTTAAGATTTGGGGTTGTCCGGCTTATGTCTAAAGAAAAATCCGGACAAAATCGAGGCAAGGTCAGTTTTATAGAACTGGAAAGGTTCCAGCTATACAAAACTGCAGCTGATTTGACTGGACCAAAGGATTCTATAGTCCCCAGCAAACCTCAGCCTCTCCGCCGATCTAGTAGGGTTCGTCACCTGCCTGAGAGATACTTCAGTTTCTCGATGACAGTGGGAGAGAGGATTGCATCATGAGATGATGACCCAACTAGTTTCGAGCAGGCCATCGAGAGTAGGGACTCTGTAAGAATGGCTGGATGCTTAGCGATCTGAGATGGAATCCACATACACCAACAAAGTATGGACTTTGGTTGCAATGTCTGAAGGGTTAAATCCACATCAAGAGCAAGTATATCTTGAGAAGATTACTCGGTGTAGATGGAAAAGTTGAGACTTTCAAAGCTAGACTTGTTAAAGGTTTTCGTCATCAACCAAGTGTGGATAATGATAAAACCTTTTCTAGGGACTATGCTTAAGTCCATCCAGATCCTACTTGCCATTGCTACATACCATGACTGTGATATCTGGTGGTTGGGTGCCATGACTACTTTTCCAATTGTTGTATCACATTCCGGATAAATAGAAAATGTTAAACTTTCTGATCGAACATTCGAATACCCAAGTTTTCCCGAAACAGCTCAACACATGAAATAAGTTTAAAAGCATTCACTTCGTGCCTCAGTACCAACAGTCCAGCCGTAGAAGGGTCAAGCCAACGCCTCACATGTGGCACGCCGTACTGCCCCAAACCCTAAGGTTCAAAGGGCACTTCAAGACGGTCACATAATCGAGTTAAGGTTTGTTGTCTTCTAGAGGGACCATCGCGTTACTTGCACTACTCAGAACGTCATTAAACTACGGAAAAGTCCAACAATTGGAAATTTTCCGGCAGGGGAAAAAGTGAGTATTTATATCCGGTCGAACTTTTTAACATATTCTAAAATTATCCGGAAAATCACATCGACAAACTTAGACAATCTGATCGAAACACCGAGTCCCGAATACAACCCAGAAAACTCAACTCTTGAGTCAGATTTAAAAATTCCCAGAAACTACAGCAACAAAATATAAGAGTTACTGTGCAAAAATCAATGGGAGAAGCGACAAAGTTGCCGCGGAACCGCTGCAATAGCCATGCTAATGCCGCGGTTCCGCCGCACTTTGATGGAATCAGGTGATCGAACTTCACAGTAATTCGTAGAAATTCCTACTTAGTTTTCTGCATATTTTTAATTCTAAAAAATCCCCGAATTTCAAAAATGTACAGAGAGCATTTTTGGGTTAGGGTTTTGGTTCGATCGGACTTCTAACTCTGTCTACGCATCGCCTAAGGCTCTAGCTAGGCTCTGATACCACTGTAGGGTTCCTTGGCACACTAATGAAGTCTCACAATGGATCAAACATGCCCAATTCAAATTTTTCATGTGCCTACAAACCCTAATACGGATTGTTAACTAGATGTATAGACGATGCGATGCAAGTAAATAACTTTAACTTAAAAGGAAAGAGGCTACAACCTTTGTAGATCCGGTCCTCCACCTCCATGGCTCCGTGATGAAGTCCCCTCGATGTCCATATCGGATCCCGGACTCTAGCATCGGCTTCATCGGAGAAATGGGCAGACTAGGTCGCCGACTTCGATGCCGAAGATGATCTACGTCGAGGCAACACAAGATCAAGCTCCAACTTCACCAAGCCATGAAACTTATGAAGAAAACACTCTATACTACTTGGAAAGTGGTAGAGGATGAAGAAATAGGAAGTGGGTTCACTTTAGAATTGGATTTCTCACTCATTTTCATAAGTTGCCATTGATGGAGGCAAGCTTTCTTCATTGTTGAAGATGAAGAAGAAGAAGAAGAAAGAATATGATAAGTATTTTACAAAATAGAAAATAAAATGAATACTTATCATATACCAACCATGGTCAAGTGTAGAGAGTAAACTAGGGTTAGGTGAATGGTTAGGTTAAGGGAAGCAAACAAAAATGGTCAAGCTTTCAACTCTTCATGAAGCTTCATGAAAGAAACAAAGAAAGCCACCATTTCTATTTATCTTTTCCAAAATAAGTAAACAAAATAAATAAATGAATAAGTAAACAAAACCCTAACCATTCATATAACCATGGTTTAATCTTTACACAAACTCAAGTTAGCATGTATCATCAAACATGATACAATCAAGTGCACACAAAAATATATCACATATACAATGTGCATATCAAGTGAGAAAATCCTTTTAAAGTGAACCAATACTAGTTAATGCAAGGTAATATATCAAATATATAATTATGCATAAAATCATTAAATCAATACTTGATTTAACGATCCGGTCATATCGCATATAACCGACTAATATCCAATGTATCGGCTTATCGAATCAATCTTCGATTCGATAACTAGGTTATATCGCATACAACCAATCGATACATTCATCGCGAGAATGGAATACGGTATCACATACTCGCATTATTCTCGGTCCCGCACATATATCATATGCGCTCTTATTTCATTTCGCTTGAGCCAGGAAACCTCTGTGTAGGACTCTAAAGACTCGTCAATAGGCCGGCAGCAGGTAATGATCATATCAAACACCTACAAGCCGCAAGCGGTCTGCTAAACGTAACGGCCAACCGGGTATTGAGCGATCAGAAGATCGACGAGCAAGCCCGCTCACACTCCTGTGAATCCAACTAGTAACACTTACCGTACAGTCCGGTCTGTTCGTCTGATATGTCGCATATCTCGCCTAGGGGTGGTAAACGTCAGACCCCAATAGCTCGATAAGTCATGCCGACGTGAGGTCCATAACAATCGTGAAACTACTGATAACTCTTAACAGTATATCTCTGCAACCCTGGCCAGGGATTTCCTGTTATGTCCAGTCGAGCATAGCGCAACATCAACCCCCAATACCGGGAGAGACGAATCCCCTCCTATCGCTCATTGCCTCCATGTGAATCGGGACTGTACCAAAAAACCACCTGTTTGCACGACTCAGTAGAGCTGTGGTAGGGTGGAAATCAAATCACAGTGGGAGACACACAAGACTCTATGACGATCTCGGGTCAACAGACTAAGCTGTACCAGTGTCACCAGAGAACTGCCATCTGACGTGAGGTATAATACCATCTGGGAGTTCTCGGCGAGTCCGTTCAGTGTACCCAGTCTCCACTGAGCACCCGCATACCATCTCTGATGTCAAACACCAATGGATATGGGATCATCCATCGCCCATCACATGGGTCGAGAAGATATACGCTAGTCTACTCTGGAATATCGATGCCCCGTCTCGATATTCCCACGACTAGGAACATTGAAGGATGTACTCATGGACTATCCAGGCCCCACTAGTATGATCTGCATCATAGTCCTGGAAGTCGAGTACACATCCTAAGGGCTTTATCAACATGTTATCAGAGAGACAAAAAGCATACATGTTAAGATAAAGAGCAACCAGATAGCGTACTATCATGTCGAGCAAGAAAGTCCTACCTATATATGTCCCAGCATCCACTACTATATATATCCAATGTATAGTAATGGCCTCTAGGGCATACATATAACTAACAAGTTCATCGACCTGAGATCGTCATTTGTCTCGTGTGAGTTCCCACTGTGCTTTGATTACTACCCTACCACGGCTCAAAGGAGTCGTGCAAACAGGTTTTAGTTGGGTACAGTCCCGAGCCACATGGAGGCAGTGAGCGGATCTGCATGGGTTCGTCTCTCCCGGTACTGGGGGTGAGGTCGCGCTGTGTCGAGGAGAGCCAGAACATGAAAAGTCCTTGGCCAAGGCAGGAGATTTGCTGGTAGGTATTCCAGTAGTATCTCAGGGTGTTCTGGGCTACACTCCGAGACGACTTGTACCGCTTTTGGGGGTCTGACTTTTACCAACCCCCTGGGCCCGCCATGCGATGCTCATAGACGAACGGACCGGACTGTACGGATATTGTCACTGACAGGCTCAGTAGGGTGTCAGGATGAGTTTGCTCATCGACGTCCCTTTTTGTCAATACCTGGTTGCCCGTTACGTATTGGCTTATACCTTTGACGTGCTAGTTGTTAAATCCACAGCCATAGTATTGACGAGTCTTTAGAGTCCACCACACAGACAGTTGTTAGTTATATGTATGCCCTAGAGGCCATTACTGTACATAGGATGTATATTGTAGTGGATGCTGGGACATATATAGGTAGGACTTTCTTGCTCGACATGATAGTACGCAATCTGGTTGCTCTTTATCTTAACATGTATACTTTCTGTTTCTCTGATTACATGTTGATAAAGCCCTTAGGATAGGTACTCGACTTCCAGGACTATGATGTAGATCATACTAGTGGGGCCTGGGTAGTCAATGAGTACATCTTTCATTGTTCCTTGTCATGGGAATATCGAGACGGGGCATCGATATTCCAGAGTAGACTAGCGTATATCTTCTCGACCCATGTGATGGGCGATGGATGATCCCATATCCATTGGTGTTTGACATCGGAGAAGGTATGCGGGTGCTCAGTGGAGACTGGGTACACTGAACGGACTCGTCGAGAACTCCCAGATGGTATTATACCTCACGTCAGATGGTAGTTCTCTGGTGACACTGGTACAGCTTAGTCTATTGACCCGAGATCGTCATAGAGTCTTCTGTGTCTCCCACAGTGCTTTGATTTCCGCCCTACCACGGCTCTACTGAGTTGTGCAAACAGGTGGTTTTTGGGTACAGTCCCGATTCACATGGAGGCAATGAGCGATAGGAGGGGATTCGTCTCTCCCGGTATTGGGGTTTGATGTTGCGCTATGCTCGACTGGCCATAACAGGAAATCCCTGGCCAGGGTTGCAGTGATATACTGGTAAGAGTTATCAGTAGTTTCACGAATGGTATGGACCTCACGTCGGCATGACTTATCAAGCTACTGGGGTCTGACGTTTACCACCCCTAGGCGAGATATGCGACATATCAGACGAACAGACCGGACTGTACGGTAAGTGTTACTGGATGGATTCACAGGAGTGTGAGCGGGCTTGCTCGTCGATCCTCTGATCGTTCAATACCCGGGTGGCCGTTACGTTTAGCAGACCGCTTGCGACTTGTGGGTGTTTGATATGATCATCATCTGCTGCCGGCGTATTGACGAGTCTTTAGAGTCCTACACAGAGGTTTCCTGGCTCAAGCGAAACGAAATAGGAGCGCATATGAGATATGTGCGGGACCGAGAATAATGCTTGTATGTGATACCGTATTCTATTCTCGTGATGAATGTATCGATTGGTTGTATGCGATATAACCTAGTTATCGAATCGAAGATTGATTCGATAAGTCGATACATTGGATACTAGTCGGTTATATGCGACATGACCGGATCATTGAATCAAGTGTTGATTTAATGATTTAATGTATAATTATATATTTGATATATTACTTTGCATTAACTAGTATTGGCTCACATTAAAAGGATTTTCTCACTTGATGCACATTGTATATGTGATATATTTTTGTGCACTTGTTTGTATCATGTTTGATGATACTTTCTTACATGGGTTTGTGTAAAGATTGAACCATGCTTGTGTAATGGTTAGGGTTTTATTTTTATTATCTATTTATTTATTTATTAATGTTTTGGAAAACATAAAGAGAAAAAGAAATGGTTGCTTAGTTTGTTTTTTGTTGAAGCTTCATGAAGCTTTGAACAAGTCCACCATTCTTGTCTCATGCTTAACCCTAACCATTCCACTTAACCATAGTCTATTCTCTACACATAACCATGGTTAGTATATGATAAGTATTCATATTATTTTCCTTTTTAGAAAATACTTATCATATTCTATCATATTCTTTTCTTCTTCTTCTTCATCTTCAACATGAAGAAACCTTGTCTCCATCAATGGCAACTTGAGCAAATGAGTGAGAAATCCAATTCTAAAGTGAACCCACCTCCTATTTCTTCATCCTCTACCTCTTGCCAAGTAGTATAGGGTGTTTCCTTCACAAGTTTTCATGGCTTGGTGAAGTTGGAGCTTGATCTTGTGATGCCTCGACGTAGATCATCTTCGGCATCGTCGTCGATGACCTAGCCCGCCCATTTCTCCGATGAAGCCGATGCTAGAGTCATGGATTCAATTTGGACAGCGGAGGGACTTCATCACGGAGCCTAGGAGGTGGAGGACCGGATTTACAAAGGTTGTAGCCTCTTTCTTTTAAGTTAAAGTTGTTTACTTGCATCGCATCACATATATATCTAGTTAACGATCCGTATTAGGGTTTCTTGGCACTGCTAAAATTTTAATTGGCCATGTTTGATCACTTGTGAGACTTCATTAGTGTGCCTAGGAACCCTACAGTGGTATCAGAGACTAGCTAGAGCCTTAGGCGATGCACAGACGGAGTTTGAAGTCCGATCGAACAGAAACCCAAAATCCAAAATGCTCTCTGGACTTTTTTCAAAAACTGTGTTTTTTCCAAATTAAAAATATGCAGAAAAACCAACAGGAATATCTAAGAATTACTGTGAATTTCGATCACCTGATTCCATTATATCGCGGCGGAACCGCGGCATTAGCATGGCTAATGCGGCGGTTCCGCGGCCGTTTAGTCCCTTCTTCAGTTGATTTCTGCACAGTAATTCCTATTTTTCAGTGCTGGTTTTCCTGGGAATTTTTAATCTGAACTCAAGAGTTGAGTTTTCTGGGTTGTATTAGGAGTTCGTTGATTCGATCGGATTATCTAATTTTGTCTATGTGTTTTTCCGGGTAATTTTAGAATATGTTAAAAAGTTCGACCGGATATAAATACCCACTTTTTCCCCTGCCGGGAAATTTCCAATTGTTGGATATTTCTGTAGTTTAATCACGTTCTAAGTAGTGCAAGTAACGCGATGGTCACTCTAGAAGACAACAAACCTTAACTCGATTATGTGACCGTCTTGAACTGCCCTATGAACCTTAGGGTTTGGGGCAGTACGGCGTGCCGCATGTGAGGCGTTGGCTTGACCCTTCTACGGCTGGACTGTTGGTACTGAGGCACGAACTGAATGTTGTTAGACTTATTTCATGTGTTGAGCTGTATCGGGAAAACTTGGGTGTTCGATTGTTCGATTGGAAAGTTTAACATTTTTCTGTTTATCCGGAATGTGATACAATAATTGGAATTCACAAAAAGTTATGAGATAACTAATATGAATGTTATAAACATAGCGCTTTAGTCTCACTTGATCGGTTGCCACGGAATTTTGATGTGATCAAAAGTCCGTCGCAATCGAGAAACGTACGCGGATACTCGCCGGGTAAACTTAATAGACAGCCTCACTCCATAGCCCCGACCAAGTGACTGTAGGAGAACCCCGTCGCCGAAAGCATCCGTTCGGGTGCTCGCGGCAGCGGTGTTCCGCCTTGGTGCACTTCGTCGACGGCTTCGGGGGTGTGGCCGCCTACTAAAGTTTGCGACGAGCATTCGATCAAAATGTCGGGAATCCTGTTGAATTCCCCGACTTGATATTGAAAAGAGTTTTCGATAATTAGACTGAAATGCGGGGTTTATAATTGTTAGGCATGCGATGTCTAAGGAATTCATTTGGCTGGGCATGCGATGTCTAAAGAGTTTGCGGATTCCAACTGTTGTAGTTTTACACTTTCTTTTCTGTGACCGTAAGTGTAATATGTGATATCGCCGGTTTCGTTACTATATGTCAACGACAATTGGGATACGCATGTTTACTTACGTTGATGACATGTGATGTTATGTATTACTGGATATGTTATATTGGATCGTCGTGTTTGAATAGCCGGGGTTTTTTATGTGAGATGAGTGTTTTTCCATTTTCATTCATGTCAAAACTTGTATGTAATATTCTTTTATTGGGGCACTTCCAGGTTACGGACGATGTCACCTTTTGTATATTATTTACTTTTCCGCATTAGGATAGACCCAAAGAGGGGAGCACAAGTAACCGGGTTCTGGGGTCCAGCGGGAGACCATCTCGAGGAGTCGAGTCCGTGTCTCCTAACCCTAGAATTGGTAGGGTTTCTTGCCGCTCTCGAAGGGGTCTAGGGGTGTGAGTTTGGCTATTCATCGCGACTGTGGAATCCGTGTTTTATACTGGTTCGTATTGAAAACACGGATGTCCTGGTATATCCAATGTTTCATATGTTTCTTCTGCTGCGATATCTGTGATGTGATCATGTGATTTGTTCAGATAGATAGTATATAGTATATATGATATATTATATAGACGTTGCTTATGTTTTATGCCCGCGCTAGCCCTGCCCCGCTCTGCCGTTAGTTACCTAACCTAACGGTGCAGACGGGACATCGAGACGAATGCGGATGGCATAAGCGTACGTTATATTTATCTGTGATGATTAGGTGGACTTAAATGATGGGATATTCATTAATGAGATTAATGAAAGAAAATAAACCTAATTGATGTTGTGGAATCGAATTTCAAAATAAAACAGGTAGCTACAGTTCTTGCTTTGCATTGCGGTGTTCCTTGTTGAACATCCTGCACCTTATTCGATAAGGAAAGGACGGAGATCCCTTCATCGGGAGTGACTCCTTTAGCAATAACTGGAAGATGCTACAACACTCGGTTTGTCTTTTGATTGCTTCTATAGTTTCTGCTTTGCACAGTGATATATATGATATATCCTGCACCTCATTCGACGAGGAAAGGGCCGACGATCCCTTCACCGGGGGTGATCCCTTTAGCAAAACTAGAAAAGCCTCAAAAACATTCCATTTAAAAACCATTTGATTCCGCAACGAGATCAAGTTCAAAGCGTTAAAGGTTTTTCTTAAAAACCAGTCGCAACCCTCCGTCATTTTAGGAAGTAGAGTACTTAGTATTCGTGCTGTGTTTGTTGACTTTAGTTAAGGCACAGTGTACGGTAGCTAAGTGATGTCTTCCTACACCGCATATGATGCGATTAGTTAGGACAGTCGTGTGACTTTGTTGACCTTAGTTAAGGGTCATGTGGGTGGGTCTAATTAATCACGAAATGACGGGTAGAACTTGACTAGTACTTATGATTTGTTGACCTTAGTTAAGGTAATAGGTGCTAGGGGTAAAAACCATTATCGGGAGTTTCAAGTGTTGAAATTTGCAATGAGATTGCATACCTTCTATATGATAGTTGATCCCGATACCCACTGCGAGTAATTGTTACTCCTGGGAGTGTTTTGCACTTTGCAATTAGCCGATCAAGTAGGTGTCTAGAAAGGTGTCAACGGGGTTACGCCTCTGGGAAAACGAGGTTTACATTAATTAGGTCCGTGCGAAAGCACGGGGAACCTCCCTCAAAGTACCGACACTGGCCTGGCTGAAAGAATGGCGAACTTGTAGAGTGTAATTAATCCCGGCTAGTCTTTCCTTTTAGGGATTGAAGGAAGATTTGATAAAAACAGTGGGAGCCATCCTGATTAGATAACATATATAACCAATCTAATCTTGCAAGAGCGCACGCAGAGTGTTTTCTTCTCTCTCTCTCCAGGTAGCGACCATATCACGCCTTAATCAAGATAATAATATGGATGTATTGACCGAACCCGCTTGTTATACTGAGCTGGGGAATGTTGGTCCCGCTCTAACTTATAATTGTTATAAGACAGAGCAGGAAATAGAGGAATACCAGAATTCCTATGCCGCCCAAACGAAGAAAGTGCATATGATGCATCTCCTTCGGGTGTGTTCATTACAAAGAACTGTTTCTCAGCATCCTCTGCATCCTGGGTATTTGATACCGGATCAGGATCCCAGATATGTAATCTGTTACATAGGGCTACAAAAAGGTAGAAAAACTGAGAACGGGTGATAAGTTTCATGAAACAGAAAACGGGCCAAGTGTTGCAGCCAAGTCTGTTGGTCACTGTCACCCTGTATTACCAATACATTGATTCTGAACAAATGCTATTAGATACCGAACCTGATATACAAAATCATATCAATCTCTTTATTAGTAAAGAAGGATATAATTTTGTATTGTTGGATAATGTTTTGAACATTTCCTATATCAATAGTTGATCGGTTCAGGCACGTTATCTAAAAGCATTGATGTTCTAAATCAAACTACAGTTCCTAGTATACAGAACACACACAAGAGGAAGAGTTCAGAAATGAACGAATCCTTCTTGAGGCATTGTAGACTAGGTCATATCAATGCGACCCGACTGACTGAAGTTACATTTTAGATGCATATTTAAATCAGTTTGAATTTACATCTTGTGAAACTTGCCAGTCATGTCACAAAGATTAGATGACCATAGCTCTGTTTACTGAAAACAGAGAAAGAGTTAGTAAACTCTTGGGACTGATACATGATGATGTATGTAAGGTCTCCTGTCTACATGTCACGACCCGAAAGTACGAAAAGTGACTGGCACTTAGATTACTAGACGTCTAAAGGCGTACCGTAACCTAAGTCAGCCAAAGCCCAGAAAATCTAAACCAAATCAAAAGAAAGTGAAGGAAAACCTTACCTGAAAATGATTTGTAAATCAATTAAGTTGCATTGAAACCCTTTTTAGAAACATCAAAAATTCCCGAAAATTTCGGCAGAGTCTCCCTTGTAATTTCTATCCCCCAAAACGGGTACAACAAGATATATAAAACCTGTAATCATAAAATGGCATCCCCAAGCGGGAGCTAGCTCTTCGCCTAAGGCGGATCACAACCACATGCAATATATAAGTAATATCAAGAAAAAAGTGCATAAAAGAAACGCAAAATATCAGAAAACACAACGCCGGCTCAAGTGAGCTCGACCCAAAAGAAACCACAAATATACAAACCTCTCAGTCTCATCACTAGGTCGCATATACAATATAAAGTGGTAGATGGAGAATACTAGATACAATGATAAAGCAAAAGAAATAAATGTAAGTGCACGGCGGCGCCCCGGCCGTCGATCCGACGGCCAAACGCGGAAACGGTGATAAACTTAAATTTTGCGGACTTAGCAAACCGGCACCACCGCGCACTAAACCCCGGATCATGCCATTAAACTAGTCTAAGCTAACAAGAGAATGAGTTAGAGATATACCGACTGATCCGAGTCCTCCGGTCTTCATCTCCACTCCGATCTCCTCGCGGGATCTCCGGTCGTCGCCTCCTCGCCGGAAGGGCACCACGTCGCCTGCATCTTTTACAGGCTCCCGCCTCAACACCGAGGCAACTCGGGCGTGAAGTTGGCTAGCCGACGCGCCCAAGATTTGCTGTAGAATAATGTAGAATCGTTGTCTCTTTAGGGTTAATGAGGTTGCCAAGATGGAGGAATTTGTGCACAATGATTTTCATCTGTGGATGCTAAGAGAAAAATGAGCCTCCCTGGAAAAAGAGCTCGGCCAGAACTTGTTTTAGCTCTCTGGAAAAATAAGAATGAAGCAAGCTCTCTCATGTGAATCCAAGTGTGAATGAATTAATCCCTCATCAAATATATTCCAGCACACTCACACATCAAGAGGGGGCCCACGAAATAAATCATGAAGGAAAATTACCTCACATAACAAATTAAACCACTCACCAAACCCCAACAGTGGCCGGCCCCCAATTCCTATCAAGTGGGAAAAAGAATTAAAAACTAAAAGGAAAAAAAGGTCACAACCATTTCCAAAACATCAACCATACCTCAAACTTTAAACCCATACCCTCTAATTAAATGCAAGTGATGGTAAAGAGAATGATGATGGTCATATCATAAACCCACATAAGCAAGAAACCCCCTCCTCAAATGTAATTTGCAAAACTGCAAATTACCCCCTCCATCGAAAAAGTCCGGCCAGGAAAGAACAAAGGAAAACCGGCCGGAACGGAATGCAAACTGGCAACTCCAGAAAACTGGTCCCGTAATAAATTACAGGAAAACCCCGATACTGTGCATACACACCCGCATCTGTATTCTGTCCGGATACAAATGCAAAGAGACAAAATCTACACAGTACTAAACTAGGACCGGCTTAAGCCAAAGCCGGCTAGTAAAAACCGTTCGATCCTGATCCGTGCAATACCGCACGTATCAGATCGAACCCTGCCATATAACTATACGGCCACTAGTACAAAACTGTCCGATCCTGATCCGTGCAATACCGCACGTATCTGATCGGACCCTGCCATATCTCCATACGGCCTCTACAGCGTTTCGCCCGAAAGCTTGAGTAACTGAAAGTGTGGTGGACTCTAAAGACTCGTCAATACTATGGCTGTGGATTTAACCACTAGCACGTCAGAGGTATAAGCCAATATGTAACGGGCCACCAGCTATTGACTAAAAGGGACGTCGATGAGCGAACTCATCCTGACACCCTACTGAGCCTGTCAGTGACAATATCCGTACAGTCCGGTCCGTTCGTCTATGAGCATTGCATGTCGGGCCTAGGGGGTTGGTAAAAGTCAGACCCCCAAAAGCGGTACAAGTCGTGTCGGAGTGTAGCCCAGAACACCCTGAGATACTACTGGAATACCTACCAGTAAATCTCCTGCCTTGGCCAAGGTCTTCGTGTAATGGCTCTCCTAGACACAGCGCGACCTCACTCCCAATACCGGGAGAGACGAACCCCTGAAGATCCGCTCACTGCCTCCATGTGGCTCGGGACTGTACCCAACTAAAACCTGTTTGCACGACTCCTTTGAGCCGTGGTAGGGTAGTAATCAAAGTACAGTGGGAACTCACACGAGACAAATGACGATCCCCAGGTCGATGAACTAACCTGTACACATGTCACCTGGGAACTGCTATCTGACGTCAGGTATAAGACCAACTAGCATGTTCCCGGCGAGTCCTGTCCGGTGTACTCATAACCCAATGAGCACCTGTATACATCTTAGGTGAACCAACTGACACCAGTGGCTTGTGAGACCGGCCACCGCCCCTCGTCGGGGTCTCGACTGTATACACTAGTCTACTCTGGAGAATCGATGCCCTGTCTCGAAACTCCCACGACTAGGGACCTTTTAAGGATGTGCTTATAGACTCCAGCTCTCACTTATATGATCGCCCTCATACTGCTGGCAGTCAAGCAAGAATCCTAGGGGCTTTATCAACGTGCAATAGCGACCTGTCAGGTCACCTAAAGCAGTACACGATGATAAAGGTAAACCAGATAGCAAACTATCATCTCGAGTAAGACTGTTCTACCGGGATAGGTCCTCCCTCAATCATTGCAATCACGTGCCTGTGATCCAATAATTGACTCTGAGGGCACTATCTCCAACAATCTCACACTTGCACTCAAGGCTAATTATTGCGATGTCGCATACTCACAGCCCGTGTGATACCGAACACCCAACTCCTCTACTTGTCAGTCTCACAAAGCTCGTTTGCGAAACTATTGCGTTCGAGGAATAGCCTCAGTGAGTGGATCCGCCTGTTGTGTTTCTTTCTATGTCTCTCTATATCTCATGTTCGCGGAGAAAGCCATCTCCCGAAATGAGCAATACCTGTCTTAGAATGTATGGATGTCTGATGGGACCTAGCTCATAAATGAACTCCAAATCCAAACTTCTTAGACTGTATCGTCAACTGAACTTAATCAGTATCCTGCGCCATGCCACCCTCAGTATTGCCTTGGACCACCTGTCCAAAATACTGCCCCTCGTCAGAAGGAAAACTATAACTCTGACAACCTCCTTGTCGTCCATGTCACCTTGGAAGCCTGGAATGATAACTGTCTCCCGAATGAGGCTGTCGTTATCATATCCCTAGAACATCCACTTATGTTCTAAAACTGCTTCCAACTGTTCCTCCAGGATTGGATCAATATCAACTTATTGCATCTAGTGCAAGAACAACATCTGGTGTGGTACTTGACATCTCATGATTGACTCAATTGCCTAAGCAAGTGATCTGCCAATCATGCGCATCCCTTTCTACTTTAGTCTATAAGACACCTTTAGAGAGGGTGACTCCATCACCTGCAGGTACACTACCGTGCCAGGAGTCGTCCATTCTATATACTCTTAGAATGCTGTCAAAGTACCCTGATTGGGAAACCACCCAAATCTAGATCTAAAACCATAGATCTAGCAACCGGTATGTCTGATATAATGTCCAAGTCTTTTGTGGAGAAACCACTGTGTGACGACCAAAATATAACCGATCGTAGTATAGGAATATCACTTCCTACTACCTTCTCAACAGATCCATCCCCTGTTCTGATGACGTCAAACCTACGACTGTCACATCAGAAATGGATGATCTATCTCCGCTACATCTGCTTTAGTCTATAAATAGACATAAGCCTGATGTCCACCAATGCTTCCGCTGCTCCCACTGACTACGACAACCCTCTGGCAGAGTCATATAGACGTGCACTTCTAAAGCTAGTTTAGAACGACGCTATACTCATCCTCCTGCCGGGTCTCGAAGCCTGGAACAACAACAATGGCAAGTGTGGGTAAACAAGAACTTCCCTGTCACCGTCCTTGAGGCAACCGAAGTACCTCTCGGGAGCCTGAAGTTACCCACCTTATCTGCGGAGTGGCCAATGGAATGTCAAATCAGATTGAATCTTTAAGTTCCTATGAAATCTTCAGTAATCGTTTGTGTTTCTGGAATCACTTCCAGTTCTACCATACTCCCACTACTGTTTTTGAAAAAATCCATTTTTAATAAAACTGTGGCGAGTCTAGAACAATATTTCTATTGATCTGCCAGATGGTAGAAAATCAACCCTCGTCGTAGCCTGGGTCAACCCACAAACAGCCATTACAGAAACGTGCCTTGAGTTATCCAGAGTCTGGTTTTAATCATAAGCCGGACAACTCCCCGTACCTTAACAATGTTAAGATATGAACTGTACTATATCCAATATAGAACCAGAGGCACTGATTTAATTGAACCAGATTCAAATCATGCAGCTGTCTCCAGTGCATGTCAACTAAATGGAGAGAGGCCGATCAGCGTTACTCAACTTAGGAATGCTTTCAATTATGAGTAACCTGAAAGAGAAGTAATTTCTCTTTATCATTACTATCAACTGAATACCATACACAAGTATCTACATCTTCGATCACTTTGAAGAATCCCGATACTTGCTACACCTGGTTCTCTACTCTATTCAAATACCTATAACTCCTCAAAACTTAGACCATGTGTTTCTACGAAACACATGTCTAAGAACCAGAGAAGTTAAAAGTAAACAGAATATAGTACGAGGACCAACCCCTCTGTCCTAATGGACACTGGACAACATACAATACTCTGTATGAGTCGGCTGAGTCTAACAACTCTTTCACTGTGTGTCGTAGGTTGAAAACTGTACTTATGGTTAAGAAGAATTACACCGCTGTTTAATGCTCCTTACCTAACCATCTACTGATATAGGTAAATGTCATCGACATAATATCAAAAGGTATATCTCACTCTATGAAAATAGACGTACAGATATATCAATTTGAAATTGGTGCACAACAGCGGATATTCAAAACTAAATATTTGCCGACCGGCAAACAGCCCAGGTGATCTCCTCAAATATCACCGATTACTACGAATCCCGATATAATGAGGATGATCACCCAATTCCCAATGACTTACTCCCACTCATCATCTGTAAAACCATACAGATGTGAGAATCAAACCTGGTAAATACATACCCTGGAGCAAGTGTCCAATCGGGAAATCAGTTTTCTTTTAACAGTACACAACTGAACTGAAACATTGAAATGTTTCAATGGGGTATCCTGGTATTCTTAGTAATGCCTCTACCATTATCCAGATTCATAACTATGACCGTATAATTCTTTGCCACCTCTCCAAATCCCTTCATATGTCTTTAGTCATTACCTTCTGCACACCCCTTTAGGCCAAATGGTTTTCTTCCTTCCCTACCGTTCGGCACCAGCCTATGGTTTGGAAGAAGACTATCCAATAAGCATAATGGGTGTACTGTCCTAATCCTAGGAGCACTCGCAACGCGAGAGAAGGTGAAGATAAAAGACACCTGAATGTACTTTATTCCTATTTCTCCTGAACCAGGATCCATCCCCGAACTGGAACAAGTTCCTTTCGAGTTCGTATATAACCATACGATGGATTATCCAATAAAATGGGATCTTCGTAGTGATACGGAGTGTCCTGGAGAAATACAAAGGTGATTTAGGATTGGCGAAGAAATACTTGGTTTGGTCGTGAATAGCAGTCGCAACTTACTTTGCCCTCTTACTAATCCCTTTCTTTGTCTTAACTTAATACCTTCTGTACACCGTTTAGGCTAATTAGTTTTCTTCATTCCCTACCGGTCGGCACCAGCCTATGGTTTGAAAGAAGACTATCCAATTTGCGTAATAGGTGTACTACTCTTAAACTAAGGAGTACTCGTAACTTCAGAGGAGGCAAAAAGGAAAAGACAACTGAATAATCCTATCCGTTTTCTCCAGAACCGGAAACCATCCTCGAAGTCCTTCGAGTTCGTATCTAACCATACGATGGTTTTGTCCAATGGAAGTGGACGTTCGTAGTAATACGGGGTGTCCTGGAGAAAAGGGTAAAAGTAGGAGTGGCAATGAGGTCTGCAACTCTGACAATCCAAAAGTCAGTGTTAAGAAGGTTCGGTCAACTTGGTCTCTGAGTCATAATCTTAGGGTCGGGTCAATGGTCGCTGCCAGAGAGAGAGAGAAAAGAAACACTCAGCGTGCACTCAATCCTAGATCAGAATGGTTATCACTTTTTCTAATCAGGAAACCTCCCACTGTACCTCAAATTCTCCTCCAAACCTGAAAGAAGAATTAGTCGGGTCACCCGAGGAGTAAACCAACTCATCAGTGGGAATCGGGATCCAACTATCATCGCATGACAACGTGACGGAATCCGCTCACGCTATCACACTCCAGAAGGTATGCGCATATCTGGCAAGTTTCAGTTCTTTTGAAACTCCCGATGTGATTTCTGCCCCATGCTCTTATGACCTTGACGAAGGCCAACAAATCATAAGTCACATGTCAAGTTCTACCCGTCATTCTCCAGGTTGATTTGAACCCACCCGCACAAGCCCTTGACGAAGGCCAACAAGGCTATACGACTGTCCCAAACCAACGCATCTATCTATACTGCAGAAAGGCAACAAGCAGCTACCATACACTATGCCTTGACGAAGGCCAACAAACATAGCATGAATACTACGTGCTACCCGTCTGAAACGACGGAAGGCTACGAATGGTTTCTGGCGAAAACCTTTAACGTAAAGAACTTGATATCGTTGAAGGAACGGATAGCTTTTTAGAAAATATAGTGGCGAAAACCTTTACTAAAGAGGTCACTCCCGGTGAAGGGATCTCGGCTCTTTCCCCGTAGAATGAGGTGCAGGATATTCCAACTGAATATCACGATGCAAAGCAAAAGTAATCGGCTATAGTGAAGTTAATGCCCTGACGCAAACTTCTGTCCAAGGGGTCACTCCCGGTGAAGGGATCTCGGCCCTTGCCTCGTCGACTGAGGAGCAGGATATTCTAAATGAATACCACGATGCAAAACAAAAGAGAACGTCCTTGCAATAACAGCTTTTTGAAAAGTGTTCCAACAACATCAAATTAGGTTTGTTTAACTTGCATTGATCCGAATCAATGCAGTCCCATCAATTGATCACACCACAAAGAACGAAAATATACTGACGTATGTATATGCCATTCGCATTCACCACTGGGTCCCGTCATCACCCGTTAGGTTAGCTAACTAACGGCAGAGCGGGGACTGGACTAGCGCGGATGAAAAGCATATACAACATCTACTAATATATATACCAATATATAGTATTTCGCTCAAGGCGTGAATAAAATGCAACATCACAGAAATGTACAGCATCACAGAACAATACAGATATCTGGGATCCCCGGGTTTCACAGAGCCACTACTGAAACCCGACGTTCCCCTGGTCGTGTGGATAGCCTGTGCAATGAAATCCTAGACCCCTATGGGCGCGGCAAGTTACCCGCCAAGACCTGAAGTGAGGCAGCCCCCTTCAGCGTCGTGAATGGACCACCCAGCACTTCATGGAATCCGGTAACTTGGGCACCCCTCCTGGGTCAACCTGTACCCCCTACGAGTGCGGCGAATAGCCCGCCAATTCTAGAGTGAAGCCCCCTCCTTCCCAATGCCATGAGATGCGGGCTTGTTGCCCTCTAGAATCCGGCCATCCGTGCACCCCACCGCGGGGTAATCCTAGTACAGAATGTAAAATATACATACACCGGGTACATCGACCGCAACCAGGTCGTGCCCCTAAAGAATAATACAAACAGGCAGTGACGGCAGTCCACATGTCGGACGCTCGTCCCGCAATATCAAATGTACATAATACAACAGCACTGTACAAGCATTGCATCCAGGCTACCCCCACGACCGATCCGCAACATCACAGCATAAACATAGAACATCAACGTGAAAGTCACGTTCGCAAATCCGTCTAACCGGGCTATAGCAGTTAGACCGGATTTACCGATCAAGTGACATTCACGGTCGCAGATATAATGTAAATACTGTGAAAAATGTGTTTAAAATTTTCCGGTTGATCAAACTTAACAAGTGGGCCCCCAAACCAATACTGCAGCACTCACAGAAAAACTGGGCCCAATTTTAATATTCCAAAACCCATATTTTAAGCCCACAAGCCCACTGAAAAAAAATTGGTGAAGTGAAGCCTTATTCCTGCGGCGGAAGCGCGGCCAATGAGGGGCTAAGGCCGCTCTTCCGCGGTCGTACGGAATCATCGCTTCACCAAAATTTTGCAGTATTCTTATAACTCTCTGCACATCACTCTGAGACAACCTAAAAAATTTTTGGACTCAAAAAAAATTCGACAGAAACTGATGTGCATGAAAAATGCGGTTTCGGGATTTTGTTCGATCGGAAACGTAAAACACATTAAACCAAGCTAGACGAAGTTAATGGCGAGGCTCTGATACCACTGTAAGTGCACGGCGGCGCCCCGGCCGTCGATCCGACGGCCAAACGCGGAAACGGTGATAAACTTTAATTTTTGCGGACATAGCAAACCGGCACCACCGCGCACTAAACCCCGGATCATGCCATTAAACTAGTCTAAGCTAACAAGAGAATGAGTTAGAGATATACCGACTGATCCGAGTCCTCCGGTCTTCATCTCCACTCCGATCTCCTCGCGGGATCTCCGGTCGTCGCCTCCTCGCCGGAAGGGCACCACGTCGCCTGCATCTTTTACGGGCTCCCGCCTCAATACCGAGGCAACTCGGGCGCGAAGTTGGCTAGCCGACGCGCCCAAGATTTGCTGTAGAATAATGTAGAATCGTTGTCTCTTTGGGGTTAATGAGGTTGCCAAGATGGAGGAATTTGTGCACAATGATTTTCATCTGTGGATGCTAAGAGAAAAATGAGCCTCTCTGGAAAAAGAGCTCGGCCAGAACTTGTTTTAGCTCTCTGGGAAAATAAGAATGAAGCAAGCTCTCTCATGTGAATCCAAGTGTGAATGAATTAATCCCTCATCAAATATATTCCAGCACACTCACACATCAAGAGGGGGCCCACGAAATAAATCATGAAGGAAAATTACCTCACAAAACAAATTAAACCACTCACCAAACCCCAACAGTGGCCGGCCCCCAATTCCTATCAAGTGGGAAAAAGAATTAAAAACTAAAAGAAAAAAAAGGTCACAACCATTTCCAAAACATCAACCATACCTCAAACTTTAAACCCATACCCTCTAATTAAACGCAAGTGATGGTAAAGAGAATGATGATGGTCATATCATAAACCCACATAAGCAAGAAACCCCCTCCTCAAATGTAATTTGCAAAACTGCAAATTACCCCCTCCATCGGAAAAGTCCGGCCGGGAAAGAACAAAGGAAAACCGGCCGGAACGGAATGCAAACTGGCAACTCCAGAAAACTGGTCCCGTAATAAATTACAGGAAAACCCCGATATTGTGCATACACACCCGCATCTGTATTCTGTCCGGATACAAATGCAAAGAGACAAAATCTACACAGTACTAAACTAGGAACGGCTTAAGCCAAAGCCGGCTAGTAAAAACCGTTCGATCCTGATCCGTGCAATACCGCACGTATCAGATCGAACCCTGCCATATAACTATACGGCCACTAGTACAAAACTGTCCGATCCTGATCCGTGCAATACCGCACGTATCTGATCGGACCCTGCCATATCTCCATATGGCCTCTACAGCGTTTCGCCCGAAAGCTTGAGTAACTGAAAGTGTGGTGGACTCTAAAGACTCGTCAATACTATGGCTGTGGATTTAACCACTAGCACGTCAGAGGTATAAGACAATACGTAACGGGCCACCAGCTATTGACTAAAAGGGACGTCGATGAGCGAACTCATCCTGACACCCTACTGAGCCTGTCAGTGACAATATCCGTACAGTCCGGTCTGTTCGTCTATGAGCATCGCATGTCAGGCCTAGGGGGTTGGTAAAAGTCAGACCCCCAAAAGCGGTACAAGTCGTGTCGGAGTGTAGCCCAGAACACCCTGAGATACTACTGGAATACCTACCAGTAAATCTCCTGTCTTGGCCAAGGTCTTCGTGTAATGGCTCTCCTAGACACAGCGCGACCTCACTCCCAATACCGGGAGAGACGAACCCCTGAAGATCCGCTCACTGCCTCCATGTGGCTCGGGACTGTACCCAACTAAAACCTGTTTGCACGACTCCTTTGAGCCGTGGTAGGGTAGTAATCAAAGTACAGTGGGAACTCACACGAGACAAATGACGATCCCCAGGTCGATGAACTAACCTGTACACATGTCACCTGGGAACTGCTATCTGACGTCAGGTATAAGACCAACTAGCATGTTCCCGGCGAGTCCTGTCCGGTGTACTCATAACCCAATGAGCACCTGTATACATCTTAGGTGAACCAACTGACACCAGTGGCTTGTGAGACCGGCCACCGCCCCTCGTCGGGGTCTCGACTGTATACACTAGTCTACTCTGGAGAATCGATGCCCTGTCTCGAAACTCCCACGACTAGGGACCTTTTAAGGATGTGCTTATAGACTCCAGCTCTCACTTATATGATCGCCCTCATACTGCTGGCAGTCAAGCAAGAATCCTAGAGGCTTTATCAACGTGCAATAGCGACCTGTCAGGTCACCTAAAGCAGTACACGATGATAAAGGTAAACCAGATAGCAAACTATCATCTCGAGTAAGACTGTTCTACCGGGATAGGTCCTCCCTCAATCATTGCAATCACGTGCCTGTGATCCAATAATTGACTCTGAGGGCACTATCTCCAACAATAAAGTGTGCTCGCAACCCACCTACGGGCGATGTCGCGAGTCTGCGCAAAAGGAGATGATAATAAGATAGCCGCCGCTATAAGACTGATGAGTCCGACCTGCAAGACACTGTGGCACAACGGGGGTGAGTTGCCAGCTCGTGATTAAATATAACATCTCATAAGGCAATCGTAAGAATGCACGCAATGCACCACAACATGCATGTCCATATGTGATATAATAGCTCTAGTATGCGTGCACATGTATGCAATGTCATTACTAACTCTTTAAGTGTTTTAAATGCTAGGGATACTGCATTCTTAACTTTAGAAAAGGAATATCTGTATAATAGCTAAATACCATCAAGAAATAATCTGAAAACCCGTGTCAAGTATCGGCACCAAATCTGAAATCACATCTGTCCCAATATCTCACTGTATCAATGTCTCAAATATCGGGCTCCGTCAGTCCGGATCGGCCCATATCACCAAATCTCACGACAACGGTCGGTATCCTTCGGATATCCGCCGCGCCAGACATCACCGGTAGGTAGTCTTCCCCTGCCAGGCTCATCGTCTACAACTCGATCTTCTTGCCCCGGGGTACCATACCGGGCCCACCATGTACCCGAGACGGTTCATCCACTCCTCGAATCGGTTCTCGAAATCCAACAGAAAACAAGAAAACTCATGGTGGACGACACCTACATCACGAGAAAACCGCAACTTTGTTTTGAAAATGATAAATATAAGGTTTTGTTAAATTCTTGCGGTTTTCCCCAAAATCCAGAAATCGCAGCAATACTGAAATCCTCAAGAAAATCATAATGTCCACATGTTATATATGATAAATGTCTATGATATCAATGCATACGATGTGAATTTTGGCTAGAAATCTATATAAATATGATGATGATGTGAGGTATACGTATGCTATGCAATTTCATATATCAAGTATGAATGCAAGTGGCGATATTATGATAAACAGGTTCTATAGTGCACGTGGCATGGCATTTACCAAAGGCGTGTGTGTCACATGAATAGTGCGCGTGCAACAGATGCCAATGGTAAGGTGTTCGTGTCCTACGAAATGATATCGCATAAGTATAGATGAATGTCCATGCAATTTAATATACTGTTCGCTATAAGGGTATGCAGTGTACATGAATGGATAAGCTAGCTAACAAAATAAATCTTGCAAAAAGTAGGGTAATCCTAACTAGGGGGGCGCCTCACGCCATTCAGACGATTCCCCCATAGATGAATACATCTACTCACCTGAAATCCCCGCAATCCGTTCCGACCACCGCCTTTCCTTTACGTGCCGTGTCCGATATTTCCCCGACCGATCCTATATTTGTACAACACCATGCATAAGATTACAAAACCTAAAACGATGCAAGTCACAATATACAATTATCGACGCTCTCGAATTAAACATAGCATACACTCGGTGCGCGGGAAAACGCACGAAAATCGCTAATCTTTAACTAGAATCGTCATTTCGGGGAAATCGACAAAACTACAACCCGACTAGACGAAATACCGCGTTCGCGCACTCTAATAGTCCTATACGAAGCTAATTATATTGCTAACATAACGCAATTTGATCGCATTCTAATTTTTGTAAAAATCTAGTAAGCAAATTCAAAACCGATTCGATGCAAACATCGAAATTTTATCGATTTAGCGAGCGTAACATTACACAATTAACCACTCCGACCAATTAGATAACCAAAGCCCTAACTTAAGTCTAAAAACCATGCTTCAAACCCTAGTTCAACATCAAATCCCATTCTTGATTTTCATGAACAAGAATTTACAACTAAATTAATACTTCAAAATTGAATTTTTAGCACATATAACTACAAGTTAACAAACTAGTTTAGAATTTCACCTCACAAGTGGAACCCTAGCATGGTCTAGCCACCAAAGAAGCCTCCGTTCTTCTAGTTTTAAACTAAATTTGGTTGAGGAGAGAGTGGATTAGGGTTTTGCTTTGAATGGGAGAATGAATTTGTGGATTTTTTTATGAATTTTGACATGAAAAAATGAAGCATAATGAAGTGAGAAGATGAGGGAATTTCTGCAGTGGGCTCGGCCAGCAGCAAGAAGAGGTGATGGGGGGGGGTTTGAAGAAGTTTCTAGGTCAAAAAGATCCCTCAAATCTCATTTAATGCATTTCACATCAACTTTTTACAAAAAAAACACTTTTCACTTCATTTTCTTCATAATTTTCACACCATAAAACTAAAATGTTGCAAGTCATGATACAATTTTATTAACACCATATTTTAGCTTATAAAGACTCCTAATTATGAAATTTACCTAATTAAATTTGTATTTATCACTAATTTAATGTATTTAAAAAGGCTTAAAATAATTAATTACGAAAAAAATTTATTTACTAGAAAAATTATAAGTGACATTTTAGTGACAAAATTATAGTAATATCTTATCTAAATTTTGTATAATTAGGCCTACAATGAAAAATACCTATTTTGACTTTTTACGGAAAAAGCTGAAAAATTAGCCGATTACCGAAAAACTGCCTAAACGATTTTCGAAGGGTTACAATCTTCCACCCTTAAAGAAATTCGGTCCCCGAATTTAGAATTTAACTACGCGTACCTTCAAAAAGATGGGGATATCTCTTTCTCATCTCGACCTCGGTCTCCCAGGTGACCTCCTCGCTGTTTGGGCCACGCCAAAGGACCTTGACGGACGGTATAACCTTCGACCTCAATTTCTTCACCTGCCGATCCAAAATGACAATCGGCTGCTCGGTGAAAGAAAGATCATGCTCCAACTGGATCGTTTGGTGCTGAATCGCATGGGAAGGATCATGAAGGTACTTGCGGAGCATCGAGACATGGAATACGGGGTGAACATCGGGGAAGCTGGGCGGAAGAGCTAACCGATAAGCGACTGGACCAACTCGCTCTAGGATCTCGAAAGGACCAACATATCTAGGACTCAGTTTCCCTTTCCGCCCAAATCTCATCACACCTTTCATCGGAGAGACCTTCAGGAAAACATGATCGCCAACAGCGAACTCGAGTCGGCGACGGCGCCTGTCAGCATAAGATTTCTGCCTGCTCTGTGCCGCTCTCATCCTGTCCCGAATCAGCTGTATCTTCTCGGTCGTCTCCTGTACGATCTAAGGCCCCAAAATACTGCTCTCCCTAAGCTCTGTCCAACATACAGGCGATCGACATCTCCTCCCATATAAAGCCTCGAAAGGTGCCATCTGAATCGTCTCCTGGAAGCTATTATTGTAGGAAAACTCGATCAAAGGAAAATGACGATCCCAGCTACCAACGAAATCTAAAACACAAGCTCTGAGCATGTCCTTAAGAGTCTGAATCGTACGCTCCGACTGACCGTCAGTCTGCGGATGAAAGGCTGTGCTAAAACTCAATCGGGTGTCCAAAGCTTCCTGGAGTTTCTGCCACAATCGGCTGGTAAACTGGGTGCCACGGTCGGACACGATGCAAGTCGGAACGCCATGCAGTCGCACTATCTCATCAATATAAACCTGGGTGTACTGAGAAAATCCAAAAGTGGTCTTCACTGGCAGGAAGTGAGCCGCTTTCGTCAGTCGATCCACAATCACCCAAATAGAGTCGTACCCTCGACTGGTCCTGGGTAGACCCACAATGAAATCCATGGAGACCTGCTCCCACTTCCACTCAGGGATGGGCAATGGCTGTAACTCGCCGTCTGGCCTCTGGTGCTCGGCCTTGACTTGCTGACAAGTCAGGCATCTCGACACAAAGTCTGTAATATCCTTCTTCATCCCGTCCCACCAGTAAACCTCTCTCAAATCACGGTACATTTTGGTGGAACCCGGATGCACACTGTATACTGATCTATGTGCCTCCTCGAGAATATCACGCCTCAGTCCCTCTGAATCTGGCACGCACAGTCGAGTCCTAAATCGAAGTATCCCCTGATCATCAATCACGAACTCGGAAACTCTGCCCTGCCGAATCTGCTCAATAATCTCTAATGTACGGGCATCGCCGGACTGTGCCTCGCGGATACGGTCAAGTAACTGCGGGCGTGCTCTGAAATGGGCCAGCTGTCCCCCTGTAGGAGTAAACTCGAACTGCACTCTGCTGTCACATAACACCTGCCAATCCGCCGTCGACTGCATCTGCACTGCGCTCAAACAAGATAAGCTACCTCCGGGCCTCCTACTCAAAGCATCTGCCACCACATTCGCCTTGCCCGGATGGTATAGAATCTCGCAGTCATAATCTTTCACCAACTCCATCCAACGGCGCTGTCTCAGGTTCAGATCTCGCTGCTGGGAGATATACTTCAAACTCTTGTAGTTAGTGAATATCTGGCACGACTCACCGTATAGGTAATGTCTCCAGATCTTAAGTGCAAATACCACTGCAGCCATCTCTAAATCATGTATGGGGTAGTTCTGCTCGTGTTTCCTCAGCTGCCGAGAAGCATACGCAATAACTCTGTCGTGCCGCATCAATACACAGCCCAGCCCCACTCGAGAAGCATCACAGTATACCACGAACCCGCCTGATCCTGAAGGCAATGCTAACACTTGTGCAGTAGTCAGACGAGTCTTCAACTGCTGGAAGCTATCCTCACATGCCTGAGTCCAATCAAAAGGAACCCCCTTCCGGGTCAACCCGGTCAAAGGTGCAGCAATACGGGAGAAATCCTGGACAAAACGTCGATAATAGCCGGCTGTCACGACCCGAAAGAGCACGTGACTGGCCCTTGAACCATATGAAGTCTATAGGACTCCATCTGATCCAAGTAAGCCAAAAGCCCAGAAATCTAAAACCATTTTTAAGAATAAGTAAAGAAACTGGTTTAAAGAAGTGAAGAAATACACGTTTGAAATCAAGGTTTTTAAATAACTAAGCCGAAGGTACGTTTTGAAAACAATAAAGTCTTTTCTAAAAATTTCGGCAGAGTTTCTTTTGTAAAACTGGCCCCGAATGGGATACAACAAGGATAACAATATATATGCAATGATAAAGGCATCCCCAAGCGGGAGCTAGCTCTTCGTCAATCGACGGTCACAACCACACATGCAACAATAATATACAACGCCAAGTGGCGATGATCAAATCCAAAAAAAAGCTCAAAAGCAACAAGAAAACCGCAATACTACTAAGCGCGACTCTAAGGTCGGATAATACATCACTAAGTCTAGGTCTGAAACAATATACAAGTTTTTGGTTGATGGAAATTCAAGATACAATGAATAAAATAAATACAATGGTGGTTCTTAATGCGAAAGAATCCACCTACCAAAAGCAAATCATCCGCAAGAAAGTAGTGTGCAAGAAATGCCGCAATGAAACCTGTACGGCAGAACCTGCAAGGACTGTGGCACAACGGGGGTGAGTTGCCAACTCATGAATAGAAATATCTACAAGCAGAAACCGAATGCAAGACATAAACCTAAGTCAACGATCAGTAATATAACCACAAGAGTACATCTGAAGTATGATAAGGTGGCAAGGTAACATCTAAATATGTATGTAGTGCCAGGTACTCAGGTAATAACATGTCATCAGTATAAGGTATGTCTGCATGAAGTAAATATGATGAAGTATCAAAGGATATCAATACACATATATTAGCGTCCCATACCACTAATATTGATGTAAGGGTATATATAACAGCGCCTCATACCCTGTTATATATACAAATGAAGTATGATCAATGTAAATCCAGTCTGTATATGATCCATGTCTGTATATGATCTATATCTGTATATGATCTATGTCTGTATATATACGTGGAATCCTGTCCACCCGTCATCCAATGACAATAAATGTGGAACCCGTCAACCCGTCACCCAATGACAATAAGCATCATGTATGCAATATGAGGATATAAACAAAATCATGGGAAAACATCATGAAACCCGTGCCTAGCATCGACACGTAAATCCTCGTCCATATGGGGCTCCGTCTGCGGTATCGGCCCTCGGCCCCCGGCAGTACGGGTCAACCCATGTCCATCTCTGGGCTCCGTCTGCGGTATCGGCCCTCGGCCCCGGCAGTACGGGTCAGCCCATATCCATCTCTCAACTCCGGTCGGTATCCTCCAGATATCCGCCGAGCTCAAATACAATCACCGGTAGGTAGTAGTCCCTCTGCCAGGCTCACCGTCTACTACACAGTGAAACCGTTCTCGCCCCGGGGTACCATACCGGGTCTACCATGTACCCGTAATCGGCCTCAACCGCCTCCTCGATTCGGGTTTACATATATCACTCTAGCCCCGAGAAAACACATGGTGGACGCACCGAAATATCATATCAAGGGAACCGGGTTTTTAAATGATTACATATTTGAAATAGCCACGGTTCCCAAATCCAGAAATCACATATAATCCAAACCAAAATGTAAGTCAATGATCCGATATGATATGTGCGTCAAATATAGATATCATGTCAAGTTACATAAAGGTAAGCTATACCATAATGATCCGATGTGATATATGCATCAAGTATGAGTAGCATGTCAAGTCATATATAGATGAGCTACAATATGATGATCCGATGTGATATAAGCATCAAGTATGAGTAGCATGTCATGTCACATATAAATGAGCTACAATATTATTATCCGATGTGATATAAGCATCAAGTATGAGTAGCATGTCATGTCACATATAAATGAGCTACAATATTATGATGCGATGTGACATATGTATCAGGTATGAATATCAAGTCAGGTCACATATAAATGGTAATGTGCATATGTCGAGGGAAACCGCTCCTTTAGACTAAATCAGTTTTTAAAGAATATCTTGCGGCCCTCAAATCTCTAATCAAGTCAAAATCATATATGTTTGTGTACAGGTCTATGTGTACAATATGCCATGCGAGAATCATATCATGAATGCAACAGTACTACAGTGTAGTGGCATGGCAATTATCGATGATGAAGTGTGTGAGCCGGCAAGTAGTGTACGTGGAACATATGCATCATCGATAATGGTGCTGGTGTCCTAACAGCATGATGGTAATATAACAATAAGCACAAGTAATGCGATGCAAATAGTATGAACAGGTGCAATCGAATAATCAACGCAATAGTAAAGAATCTAACTCAAAAGCTATATCATGCAGCCTTGCCTTTTGAAATAAGACGAATCGGGGTTTTTGGTAAAAAAAGGGCTACGGTGTTTAGAAGACAGACGCTACACATTTGAAAATATCGGTAGAATCCCCTTTTTCCTACCTTGCAATATTCCCGATTCGTTAGTTTTGAAATAGGTATAACTCGGGTCTAGTCTAACATCTACTATGCAACTACTGATCTAAGTATCAAGCAAGTCGGGAGGGGTATGGAAACCACCTAAATCTGAGTCGATAAATATATAGATATATAGTCGGTGATCTCGCCTCAATAGTATCGCGTACGATACAGTATATCCTATGACATCCTCAAGTCATGAGCGCGGATCTATCATCAATATAGGCTCGTACGGTAAATCGCCGTACGGCATCCCAATAGCTGGGTACGGGTCAATATCATATTCCTCTCATCGGAGGTCAGGTATCACTATCATCATACCGCACAATCTGGGGTACTACTCTAAGTCTAGTACAACTGATACCATTTATAAGTATGAATGCGGGGGTAAACACACATCCCAAGCCCGCAAGAAACACAAGTCATATCCCACATATGAATCGTATCAAATCACCGATCTCACGGCACCAAGCCCACATCATCGACTCATCTCCAAAGTCATCCCATATCATCAAACACAGTGCAAGTATAAGTAATATGCAAGGGTGTGTGTGTAGGTGTAATTCTAATCTAGGGTTCGCGACAATGAACTACACTAGTCACTTCTAACCCTATACTATTTACAGTACACCTAACTATCATATATATAAATATAACAACAACGGACTGCGGGGGTGCTATACGCCATCCACCCGACTTCCCCCTCTAGATATAATCTACTCACCTTGCATCATCATTTGCGGACGTCACCACGCATTTGCTTGTCGTCCCGAAGTCTTCATGGGTACCTACACATCAAGTATCGTATATGCGCATTAAAACCAAATCCAAGCTAAAACGGCGCATGAAATCCAAAACGATACGATAAGGGGCCTATAGGTGAGAACCTATGGCACACCTTCAAAACCAACAATAAATCCTCTATATCGTCGTATAAACGCCAAATAGTCGAGGCAAAACACAATCTACAATTTCAGAATCAAAAATACGGAATACGGAAACACGAATCCAAAATAGCAACTTAGGATATATGTCCCAGATTTTACCCTAGATAGAATCTGTCAAAACTAGAAGTACCCAGGGCCAAGAATTGAGGAAATGGGGGCATGCACGCAAAACGACGGAATTCTCCACTGGTCTGGCCGCAAATTGCGGCCAGAATGGGAATTCCGGCGGCCTCAAGAAGGAATCAGGGGCTGGGGTCTGGGTTGATGGTTCTCTGGTGCCTGCACATGTCACTGTCCACTCAATATTATTTTAGGGTGTCTCGGGTGATAGCAGATTCTATATACCCTGCACAGATTTCACACATTCCCCGATATCGGTTTCTAAAGTTCGTATTCTGGTTCTAGCATCAGGTTTTGGGTTCCAATTCATACACTAGGGTGTTGGTAAGACCTCTATTGAGCTCAATTTCATAATACAACACCAATTTCCCTCAAACCCTAACTAGGTTTTTCACCAAGTCCACAAATCACCCGATATCGATTAAATCTTAACATGGGGTTATAAGAAAAGCTAGAATTAAGCTAATGGTTCAGAATTTACCTCACTTGGCAACTCAAGAATTTTCTTGAGTTTCTCCTAGTGGCCAAAATCCACGCTTTCTTGGTCCATCTTGTAGGGCTCGGGCTCGTGCACATTTTTAATGAAACGGACATGAGCTTTTGGGGTTGTTTTTGAGTTTAAGAGAGGGATTGAAGAGGGGGAGAAAGGGGCTAGGGCGGCAGCAGCAGCAAGGGGAGAGTGAGAGAGGAAGAGGAATGAAAAATGAAGAGAATGGCTAAGGATGTTAAGTCAAAGGTCCACCTCTGTCTCTCACCTACCCTCATTTTCCTTTCTTTTTCTTTTCTTTTCCTTTTCTTTTAATCCCTAATCCAACCCTTCTCACATCAATAGTAACCCCAAAAGAAAACCATGGCTAGAAAAATGCACAAGTGTAGAAAAAAGTGATATGTGCACGCTTTGCTCAAAAATGCTAAAAATCCGATTAGCGATTTTTAATCGCGATTAACACTAATTAAGCATACAACTAGTCAATTAAACTTAGAAATGGCATAATTCTTTAATTTACCCTATTTTAGAATTTTCCATAATTTTTCTAACATTTTTCCTATTTATTTGTATTTAATAATACCAAAATATTAAAATATTCAATAAAATAATATTAAATTATAAAAATTCCCAAAATTAATATTTTATCTTTTTGAAATGTTACAATCTACCCCGCTTAAAGAAATTCGGTCCCCGAATTTAAATTTAAACCCCCAATACTAAAACAATTTCAGTAATAATCCAATTTGTCGGGGCTCCGAAAACATCAATACATAGAGAATATCATGAAAATGTACTGCTCTACTAGAAATCAATCCCCAAAATGCATATATAATAATATCCTGTGCGTCTGGTGCGCAAGGAATCAAAATCCATATATGTGTCAAACAGGGGTACAAAACAATATCTAGGTGCAACTGGTGTGCACGAAACATCTATCGTAGGCAACGTGTGTGCCGGACAGCAAAAGCAGGTGCATGTGACATGCACGAAGAATCCCGATTCAGTGCATCTGGTGTGCACCAGAATCGTATACCAAAACACTAAAGGTGCATGAAAACTATGCTGGAAGTATAAATCGAATCACTGCATAAGATAGGCATGAAATCACAATCAATACCTCAAATGTAATAACTCTGCGCAAAATATATAAATATCCAGTGGGTGCATGAAACCAATATCATGAAACTCAGTCATCAAAACTAAATCAAGAAAACAGAACGCCCAAAATACCGAAATCCAAAATGACGGATACGTGATAATCGAATCACAAAATCACAAATCATAAATACCGTCGTCGGTAGTTCCTCCTTCAAGGTCGAGAAGGAGTCGGTGCATCCACTGCTAGCAGCGCAGGATGTCTACTTGCCTCTTGCTCACGGTCTGGCGTCCTCTGACTCTGGGTCCTTATTTTCCTTGCGGATTTCCTATCTCGCGGTCAATCGGCTCATCGGCCCTGTCAGGCGTGCTAACGGGGACAATTCCGTTCTGGCACTTCTCTGGTCACCCCTCGGTCAATCCTCACGACCACTCGTAAGGCAGCATATCTCTGGCGTCGGCCTCTGGCTTTCTGAATGCACGTCACACATCTGATCCTGGGTGCAAACATCATTGCAGCAATGTCCTGGAAGGAATCCTGCTCAAGGTCACTTCCGATCTTACCTAAGCCGAACTGTACAAAGGCTGGTACTCTTGCATAATCTCTTTTCGCTCAAAAGACATCTGTGTCCTCAGTGCAATATTTTCTCGGAAACTGGTCGCATCCTAACGTCTCTGTAAGCTTGTCAGGTCTCTAGTCTCAACGGAAAGTAATGACAGCTCGTCAGCGTCTCGCACGAACCTCTGGTTCCACCGGTCTCTATCATCGTCCACTATGACGTCACGCCAAGCTACTATGCACCGCACTGTTCTCGGCCACGGTCAATCTGAAGTCTCTCGCACGGACTCGAAATCGCGTATTCTGTAGCTTCATCATTCTGTAGCAGATGTCAGGCCGAACAGGTCCTCGGGAACACGTCCCAACCATCGGAGGAATACTCATCACTCGACCGTCCTTGCTCAATTCGCAACGCATCTGGGTAAGTTCCTTCATCCGAACCTGGTCAACTACCTCGTCGACAATGCCGAACTCTGTCCTGCTGGGTGTGCGCAATACGACCACTCCTGGTCTAGGTCTTCTCGTATCGTTTTCCAGAAGGGTCCTATCGGGGTTCCTTTCTCAAATCTCAATCCTGCCGAATTGCCCGGAAGTCATCATCCATTGCTGAAGCTAATTCTTATTCCGGAACGGCTGCATACTTATCGCGCTTCTTTCTGGAAGATATATCCATATACAACGCCTCTGGGTGCGTATCACATCTCTGATGTCAGCGGAGTGGGACGTCATATCGTCGAAACCTCTTGCGAACTCTTTTCTTCGCTCTACGTCAATGTCGACTGATTCGGACTCGTCTCATCATGGCTGCATGGACAGTGCTCCAACGGCTATCCTCGTATCTGGAGTATCCCAAGCAACGCATCCCATCACATAATGCCTGAATGATGTCGAATCATCCGATCGACTCGTCAGAACCTCATAATCCCCCAAGAGATCACATCATGGGTACAGTTTAATAGCATCGAGTACATGCCACAGCGTCGGTGGTCCAGCCGTAGAAGGGCAAACCCAAGCCTCACTAATGGCGCCGCGGAACTGCCGCAAACCCTAAGGTTCAAAGGCTTTCACACGGTCATTAAGTCGAGTTAGGGTTTCATTCTTCTAGAGGGTCCATAGAATCACCTGCATGTCTTTCCGTATACTTTAAACTTGGAAAATGGGCTCCTGACATTCGATCGTCTCAATCGACTCTCAACGAATCTGCGTGAAGTCGTCTTTAGCTGGAAACAATCTATCTGATGACCTCGCATCGGTATCCGAACGAACCACATGTCCTAGTCATTCATCATCAGGTGACTAGCGACTCGCTATCATCTCTCTAAGTATATGCTCACGCTGCAGTAGCTCCAAACATCTGGGCGATATTTCGTCATTTGCAGCAGCAACTGGCTCATCGCATGTACGCCGAACAGCGCCTCAATCCTCCAGGAAAGGCAATACATAGGCGGTCATCTCTGAATCGGTCTGCTCTAGATCTGAGTAAGACCCTCCACACTGGAAATCTTCAACTCAACTGGGCCCGCTCCGGCGCAAAATCGGACGAATCACCTTCGTCTCTCAAATCGGGTAGACTAGCTATCATCTGTCTCATATCTGCCTGAAAGCTCCAGCAATCTCAGCTCGTAAGCTTCGGAAGCGATATCCTGTCAAACTCAGCAACAGCTGGTACATCTGTCTGCACGGTAGGAGACATCATAATCTCTGAGGTATGTTGTACATCAACAGTCCTCTCTCAACCGGCAGCTCTAATAATGGCCCGATCATCCGGTGCAAAACCAAGCACTCGCCTCCACTAGAGGTCACAATCACCAAAACTAACTCGAGACGTTCCCATGTCACCAGAAAACACAATGGTTGGCCCTCGTACCAGACGAGGTCACACCGGCCGTAACCCTAGCAGCAGCCCAAACTGTGCTCAAACATGGTGACAGGAACCTCAATCGAGTATCAAAGAGAGCACATCAATGGTAAGGAAGAGAACAACAGATCCAAAGTGGATACATGATCATAGGAAGGAACAGCATCAATGAAGGTATGATCATGAAACTAATAGAATCGGGGATTTCAAATGGATGTATAATCCTGGATATAAGGAGAATCACTGATCTCGAAAATATGTACATCCTAAGGTTCCTTAAGCTGAGTGGCGTGTCGTAAGTATGCCGCGGAACATACCAACGGTACGTCACTCTACTTTAGTCACCTATTCCATCAACCAAGGGTCATCCTAATACGACGAAAGTTCGGGTTTAATACCCCCTCGACCAAGTCTAAGTTCCGTAAGGTCAAGCCTAAGTTTCGTATATATATAAAAGCCCTAGGCTCCACATAGTCAAACTTAGACTCGAACCAAGGTCAACCTAGCGCTTTGATACCAACTTTGTCACGACCCGAAAGAGCACGTGACTGGCCCTTGAACCATATGAAGTCTATAGGACTCCATCTGATCCAAGTAAGCCAAAAGCCCAGAAATCTAAAACCATTTTTAAGAATAAGTAAAGAAACTGGTTTAAAGAAGTGAAGAAATACACGTTTGAAATCAAGGTTTTTAAATAACTAAGCCGAAGGTACGTTTTGAAAACAATAAAGTCTTTTCTAAAAATTCCGGCATAGTTTCTTTTGTAAAACTGGCCCCGAATGGGGTACAACAAGGATAACAATATATATGCAATGATAAAGGCATCCCCAAGCGGGAGATAGCTCTTCGTCAATCGACGGTCACAACCACACATGCAACAATAATATACAACGCCAAGTGGCGAGGATCAAATCCAAAAGAAAGTTCAAAAGCAACAAGAAAACCGCAATACTACTAAGCGCGAAGGTCGGATAATACATCACTAAGTCTAGGTATGAAACAATATACAAGTTTTTGGTTGATGGAAATTCTAGATACAATGAATAAAATAAATACAATGGTGGTTCTCGATGCAAAAGAATCCACCTACCAAAAGCAAATCACCCGCAAGAAAGTAGTGTGCCAGAAATGCCGCAATGAAACCTGTACGGCAGAACCTACAAGGACTGTGGCACAACGGGGGAGAGTTGCCAACTCATGAATAGAAATATCTACAAGCAGAAACCGAATGCAAGACATAAACCTAAGTCAACGATCAGTAATATAACCACAAGAGTACATCTGAAGTATGATAAGGTGGCAAGGTAACATCTAAATATGTATGTAGTGCCAGGTACTCAGGTAATAACATGTCATCAGTATAAGGTATGTCTGCATGAAGTAAATATGATGAAGTATCAAAGGATATCAATACACATATATTAGCGTCCCATACAACTAATATTGGTGTAAGGGTATATATAACAGCGCCTCATACCCTGTTATATATACAAATGAAGTATGATCAATGTAAATCCAGTCTGTATATGATCCATGTCTGTATATGATCTATATCTGTATATGATCTATGTCTATATATATACGTGGAGTCCTGTCCACCCGTCATCTAATGACAATAAACGTGGAACCCGTCCACCCGTCACCCAATGACAATAAGCATCATGTATGCAATATGAGGATATAAACAAAATCATGGGAAAACATCATGGAACCCGTGCCTAGCATCGACACGTAAATCCTCGTCCATATGGGGCTCCGTCTGCGGTATCGGCCCTCGGCCCCCGGCAGTACGGGTCAACCCATGTCCATCTCTGGGCTCCGTCTGCGGTATCGGCCCTCGGCCCCGGCAGTACGGGTCAGCCCATATCCATCTCTCAACTCCGGTCGGTATCCTCCAGATATCCGCCGAGCTCAAATACAATCACCGGTAGGTAGTAGTCCCTCTGCCAGGCTCACCGTCTACTAGACAGCGAAAGCGTTCTCGCCCCGGGGTACCATACCGGGTCCACCATGTACCCGTAATCGGCCTCAACCGCCTCCTCGATTCGGGTTTACATATATCACTCTAGCCCCGAGAAAACACATGGTGGACGCACCGAAATATCATATCAAGGGAACCGGGTTTTTAAATGATTACATATTTGAAATAGCCACGGTTCCCAAATCCAGAAATCACATATAATCCAAACAAAAATGTAAGTCAATGATCCGATATGATATGTGCGTCAAATATAGATATCATGTTAAGTTACATAAAGGTAAGCAATACCATAATGATCCGATGTGATATATGCATCTGTTAGTTATATGTATGCCCTAGAGGCCATTACTGTACATTGGATGTATATTGTAGTGGATGCTGGGACATATATAGGGAGGACTTTCTTGCTCGACATGATAGTATGCTATCTGGTTGACTCTTTACCTTAACGTGTACACTGATTGTCTCTCTGTTACATGTTGGTAAAGCCCTTAGGATGTGTACTTGACTACCTGGACTATGATGCGGATCATACTAGTGGGGACATGGTAGTCCATAAGTACATCCTTCAAAGTCCCTAGTCGTGGGTGTATCGAGATGGGGCATCGATATACCAGAGTAGACTAGCGTGTACCTTCTCGACCCATTCAGATGGGTGATGGATGATCCCATATCCATCGGTGTTTGACATCAGAGATGATATACGGGTGCTCAGTAGAGACTGGGTACACTGGACGGACTCGCCGAGAACTCCCAGATGGTATTATACCTCACGTCAGATGGCAGTTCTCTGGTGACACTGGTACAGAGTAGTCTGTTGACCCGAGATCGTCATAGAGTCTTGTGTGGTTCCCACTGTGCTTTGATTTCCATCTTACCACGTCCAAGAGGGCGTGCAAAACGGTGGTTTTTAGGTACAGTCCCGAGTCACATGGAGGCAATGAGCGATAGGAGGGGATTCGTCTCTCCCGGTATAGGGAGTTGATGTTGCGCTGTGTTCGATTAGCTATAACTGGAAATCCCTGGCCAGGGTTGCTGAGATTTACTGGTAAGTGTTACCAGTAGTTTCTCGAATTGTTATAGACCTCATATCGACACGACTTATCGAGCTATTGGGGTCTGACGTTTACCACCCCTATGCAAGATATGCGACATATCAGACCATCAGACCGGACTGTTCGGTAGTGTTACTGGTTGGATTCACTGGAGTGTGAGCGGGCTTGCTCGTCGATCTTCTGATCGCTCAATACCCGGGTGGCCGTTACGTTTAGCAGACCGCTTGCGGCTTGTGGGTGTTTGATATGATCATCACCTGCTGCCGGCGTATTGACGAGTCTTTAGAGTCCTACACAGAGGTTTCCTGGCACAAGCGAAACGAAATAGGAGCGCATATGAGATATGTGCGGGACCGAGAATAATGCGTGTATGTGATACCGTATTTCATTCTCGCGATCAATGTGTCGAATGGTTGTATGCGATATAACCTAGTTATCGATTCAAGCGTTGATTCGATAAGCCGATACATTGTATACTAGTCGGTTGTGTGCGACATGACCGGATCATTGAATCAAGTGTTGATTTAATGATTTTATGCATATTTATATATTTGATATATTACTTTGCATCAACTAGTATCGGTTTCTTTAAGTTGGATTTTCTCACTCGGATGTGCGCATTATATATGTGATATGATTTTGTGCACTAGCTTGTATCATGTTTGATGATACAAGCTTTTTGGTTAAGTGTAAAGTGTTAAACCTTGGTTAATGAATAGGTTAGGGTTTATTATTTGTTATTCATTTATCTTATTTAATTATCCATTTCTTTATGATAAATGAATAAAAGAAAATGAAATGAAATGGTTGCTAATTTTGGATTCTAGTTGAAGCTTCTTGATCTTTTGACTAAGTGACCATTTTATCTCTAGTTTGACCCTAACCATTCCTTTAACCATGATTGATTCTCTACACCTAACTATGGTTCAATTATGATAAGAATGAATTTCTTTTCTCATTATTATCATTCTTATCATAATATATTCTTCTTCTTCTTCCTTCAACTCAAGAAGAAAAACCTAGACTACATCAATGGTGGATTGATGATATGAGTGAGAAATCCATTTCTAAAGTCTACCCACTTCCTATTTCTTCATCCTCTACCTCTTGCCAAGTAGAAGAGTGTGTTTCCTTCACAAGTTTTCATGACTTGGTGAAGGTGGAGCTTGATCTTTCGATGCCTCGACGTAGATCATCTTCGGCATGGACATCGACGACCTAGCTTGCCCATTCTCCGACGAAGCCGACGCTTGAGCCCGGATTTGATTTGGACAGCGGATAGGACCTCGTTGCGGAGCTATGGAGGTGGAGCACCGGATCTACAAAGGTTGTATTTCCGTATTCTCATTAGTTAAGTGTTAACTAGTTTATAGTTTCGCCTAGAAATCTAGTCTATGATCTTGTTAGGGTTTGTAGGCACCGTTAAAATTTGAAAATGGCATGTTCGATGCCTTGTATAACCTCATTAGGGTGCCTAGGAACCCTACACTGGTATCAGAGCTGTAAGTCTACGCTAGCGCCCCGGCAGTCTACAGACGCCAAAATGCGGAACAAAAACTTTTAACTGGCGCTATCGTATACTTTAACCCGGATCTGCCATTATTGCTAAACTAACAAACTGTAAAGAGTGTAGGAAGATTGTACCGAACGATCCGAGTCCTTCGTTCTTCAACCATCATCCCACGCTCCGTTGCGGCTGCTCCGATCTCGTCGATCTCCGATCTCCTCTTCGAGGTGGCACCACATGATCGGTTCTTTAAACGGGCTCCCGCCTCTGACTCGAGGCAACTAGATCGTCAAGTTTGCTAAAAGAGACGACCAAGATTGATGTAGAGAATGAGTAGATGACTTTGTCTCACTTCGTCCAAATCCGTGGACGATCGGTTAATGAAGTTGCCGTGGAAATCGGGTGATGGAATGAACTGTAAAATTCCATGCACCCCAAATACTATCATATCTTTTCTAATCGAAATGAAAACTCAAGTGAGAGTATGTGTAGAGAGGGAGAGGGGCCGGCCTCTTTATATGATGGAGGGAGGTGACCGTAGGAGGAGGGAGGTGACCACAAGCATAAGATATTATGAACAAAATATCTTAAGGAAAACAAAAAGCCTTAATTACAAAGCATGAGTCATTATGCATTAATTGAACCTTTAAAGCAACCAATGAAAATCCAACACCAAACAATCCTAGTCACCTCATCTAGAAACTTCTAGAAGAATCCACACTCATCTCAAGAAAAGATAAATCCGTCCTTAACCGAATGTTAAAAGACGGCTGATAGAAAACTGGAAACTGGCAACTTCCAAAAGTGATCCTGAAACGAATTTCAGGACAACCCCGAAACTGTATAAAAATACCCGCATTTGTATTACGACCGAATATAAATGCAACTGAGATAAAGATATTATACCTACTCAATATAATACTCGGATCCGGCTTAAACCAAAGCCGACCAGTATCATCTGTCCGAAAATCGACACGTGCGTAAACGCACGTGCATTTTCCGAACCCTGCCATAAAACCATACGGCCTCTACAACGTTTCGCCCGAACTTGGGAAACTGTCTGTGGGGGACTCTAATGACTCGTCAGCACCCTGGCAGTGGGTTTAACCACAAAACGTCAGCGGCACTAGCTATGCGTAACGGCTGCCCATGGACTGACCTCAAGGGTGGCCGAGGAGCGAACTCAAGGGAGACCGATGAGCGAACTCCTCCGAAAACCCTACTGAGCCTAACAGTGACAATGTATATACAGTCCGGTCCGTTCGTCAATGAGTATCGCATATCCGCCTAGGGGGCTAGTAACGTCAGACCCCCATTAGCAGTATAAGTCGTGTCGGAGTGTAGCCCAGAACGCCCTGAGATACTACTGGAATACCTACCAGTAAATCTCTTGCCTCGGCCGAGGGCTTTGCGTAATGGCTCTCCTAGACACAGCACGATCTCGCCCCCAATACCGGGAGAGACGAATCCCCTGCCGATCCGCTCACGTGCCTCCATATGGCTCGGGACTGTACCCAAAAGCTACCTGTTTGCACGACTCCTTTGAGCCGTGGTAGGGTAGAAATCAAAGCACAGTGGGAACTCACACGAGACAAATGACGACCTCAGGTCGATGAACTAACCTGTACACATGTCACCAGGGAACTGCTATCTGACGGTAGATATAATACTAACTAGCAGATTCCCGGCGAGTCCTGTCCGGTGTACTCATAACCCAATGAGCACCTGTATACATCTTAGGTGATCCAACTGACACCAGTGGCTTGTGAGACCGGCCACCGCCCCTCGTCGGGGTCTCGACTGTACACACTAGTCTACTCCGGAGTATCGATGCCCTGTCTCGAAACTCCCACGACTAGGGACCATAATTAAGGATATGCATATAAACTACCCAACTCTCACGTATATGATCGCCCTCATACTGTTGGTAGTAAAGCAAGATCCTAAGGGCTCTATCAAAGTGTAACATGCAATCAGTCACCTGAACATGTACACGACTGATAAAGGCAAACCAGATAGCATACTATCATTTCGAGTAAGACTGTCCTACCTGGATAGGTCCTCCGCAATCATTGCAATCACGTACCTGCGATCCAATAATTGACTATGAGGGCACTATCTCCAACAATCTCCCACTTGCACTCAAGGCTAATATTGCGATGTCGACTACTCACAGCCCGTGTGAAACCGAACATCCAACTCCTCTACTAATCAGTTTCACAAAGCCCGTTTGTAAAACTATTGTGTTCGAGAAATAGCCTCGGTGAGTGGAACCGCCTAGAAGTATCTTTCTGTATCTCTCTTAATCTCAAGTTCGCGGAGAAAGCCATCTCCCGAATTGAGTAGTACCTGTCTTAGAATATGTCTGGATATCTGATGGGACCTTAGTTCATAAATGAACTCCATATCCAAACTTCTTAGACTGAATCGATCACTGAACCTAATCAGTATCGGGCACCTTGCTTCCCACAGTATCCTGTTGGACCACCTGTCCACAATACTGTCCCTCTTCGTCAGAGGGAAAAACTAAAACTCTGACAGTCACTCTGTCATCCACGTCACCTTTGAAGCCTGGAATGATAATCGTCTCCCGAAGGAGGCTGCCGTCATCAAATCCGTAGAACATGTACTTATGTTCTATAACTGCTTCCTTATGTTTCTCCAGGATAGGATTAATACAAACTTATTGCATCTAGTGCAAAACCAACATTTGGTGTGGTACTTGACATCTCATGATTGACTCAATTGCCTAAGCAAGTGATCTGCCAATCATGCACATCCCTCTCCCTTTTAGTCTGTACGACACCTTTAGAGAGGGTGACCCCATCACCTGCAGGTACACCACCATGCTAGGAGTCAACTATTCCAAAAACCATTAGAATATCTGTCAAAGTACCCACATTGGGAAACTACCCAAATCCAGATCTAAAACCATAGATCTAGAAACCAAAATGTCAAATATTATATCCATATCCTGTCTGGAGAAACAACTGTGTGACGACCACAGTACAACCGATCGTAGTATAGAAATTTTACTTCCTATTCTGTGTATGTCATCCAGATACCATGACATCACACCCTACTACCTTCTTAACTGATCCATCCCCTATTCTGATTGAAGTCAAACTCATGACTGTCACATCAAAATTAGATGATCTATCTCCGCTATAACTGCTCAAGTCTATAAATAGACATAAGCTACTTGCCCACCACGCTTCCGTTGCTCCCACTGACTACGACAACCCTCCTACCGGGTCTCATATCCTGGAACAACAGTAGTGTCAAGTCTGGGTAGATAAGAACCTCCCTGTCACCGTCCTTGAGGCTACCGAAGTACCTCTCGGGTGTCTGAGGTTACCTACCATACCTGCGGAGTGGCTATTGGAATGTCAAACCTGATTGAATGAATAGGTCCTATTAAATTTTTTTTCGTAATCGTTCGTGGTTCTGGAATCACTTCCAGTTCTACCATACTCCCACTACTGTTTTCTGAAAAAGATCCATTTTTACTAAAACTGTGGCGAGTCAAGAACAATATCACTATTGATCTTCTAAATGGTAGAATATCAACCCTCGTCATAGCCAGGGTCAACCCACAAACAGCCATTACAGAAACGTGCCCTGAGTTATCCAGTGTCTGGTTTTAATCATAAGCTGGACAACTCCCCGTACCTTAATTTCTTTTAAGGTACGAACTATTCTATATCTAATATAGAAACTTTGGCACTAATTTAATTTGGAACCATATTCAAATCCATGCATCTGTCTCCAGTGCATATCAACTTAATGGAAAGAGGCTAATCAGCATTACTCAACTTAGGAATCCATCCAATTATGAGTAACCTGAAAGAGAAAACTCGTTTCTCAAAACCATCACTATCATCTGAATACCAATCACAAGAATCTACATCTTCCATCTCTTTGAAGAATCCCGATACTTGTGATACCTGGTTCTCTACTTTATTCTTATACCCACAACTTCTCAAAACTTAGACCTTGTATTTCTACGAAACACTTGTCTAAATACTAGAGAAGTTATAAGTAAACAGAACAAGGTACGAGGACCTATCCCTTTGTCCTGATGGACACTTGGACAACATACAATACTCTGTATAAGTCCGCTGAGTTAAACAACTCAAAACCTGTGCGTCGTAGGTAGAAAACTGTACCCTGGCGATTTCCTCAAATATCACCAATTGCAACGAATTCCGATATAATGAGGATGATCACCTAATTCCCAATATCTTACTCCCACTCATCATCTGTAAAACCATACAGATATGAGAATGAAACCTGGTAAATACATACCCTTGGAGTAAGTGTCTAATCGGGAAAACAGTTTTTCTTTAACAATGCACTGAAACATGAAAATGTTTCGTAGGGGTATCCTGGTATTCATAGCAATGCCTCTTCCATAATCCAATTCATGACTTCAACCGTATATTTTATTGCTATCTCTCCAAATCCCTTTATTTGTCTTTAGTCGTTACCTTCTGTACACCATCGTTAGGCTAACTGGTTTTCTTCCTTCCCTACCGTTCGGCACCAGCCTATGGTTTGGAAGAAGACTATCCAGTAAGCATAATAGGTGTACCCTCCTAAACCAAGGAGTACTCGCAACTGAGAGAAGGTGACGATAAAAGACAACTGAATAATACCTTATTCTTTTTAAAGGTGAAATAGGAGCTGCGATGAATTACGCGGTTTTGGTCGTGAATGATATCAGTCGCATTTTACTTTGCCCTCTTTCTAATCCCTTTATTTTGTCTTTACATATTACCTTCTGCACACCATCCTTAGGCTAATTGGTTTTCTTCATTCCCTACCTTTCGGCACCAGCCTATGGTTTGGAATAAGACTATCCAATAGGCGTAATAGGTGTACTCTCCTAAACCAAGGAGCTCTCTCAACCTGAGAGAAGGTGATAATAAAAGACAACTGAATAAACCAATTCAATTTCTCCTGAACCTTGATCCATCCTCGAAGAAGTCCCTTCGAGTTCGTATATAACCATACGATGGCTCTATCCAATGGAAGTGGATATCCGTAGTAATACGGGTGTTCTGAGAAATGCAAAGGGTAAAAGAAGGAGGGGCAATGACTTATGCAACTCAAACAATCCAAAAGCCAGTATTTTAAGAAGGTTCGGTCAACCTGGTCACTGAGTCATAGTCTAGGGTCGGTCAAAGGTCGCTGCCAAAGAGAGAGAGAGAAAAGAAACACTCTGCGTGCACTCTAACCTAGATCAGAATGGTCATCACTTTATCTAATCCGGAAACCTCCCACTGTCCTGTCAAATTCTCCTCCAAACCTAAAGAAGAATCAATCGGGATCACCCGAAGAGTAAACCAACTCATCAGTGGGAATCAGGATCCAACTCTCATCGCATGATAACGTGATGGAATGCATCCACGTTATTCATACTCCAGAAGGTATGCGCATACTTGGCAAGTTTCAGTTTCTTTAGAAACTCCCGATATCATTTTCTTGCCCCATGCTCTTATGACCTTGACGTATGCCAACAAATCATAAGTCACATGTCAAGTTCTGCCCGTCATTATCTTGTTAATTTGAACCCACCCGTACATACCCTTGACGTATGCCAACAAGGTAATACGACTGTCCCAAACCAACTCATCTATCTATGCAACAAATGAATACCCAGCAGCTACCAAACACTATGCCTTGACGTATGCCAACAAACATAGCTTGAATACTACTGACCATCCATAAGAAACGACGGAGGGCTACGGCTGGTTTTTGGCGAAAAACCTTTAGCGTAGTGAACTTGATATCGCTGAAGGAACATGATAGCTTTTTAAAATTATAGTGGCGAAAACCTTTTGCTAAAGAGGTCACTCCCGGTAAAGGGATCTCGGCTCTTTCCTCGTGGAATGAGGTGCAGGATATTCCACTGAATACCGCTATGCAAAGCAACATGTAATCGACTATAGTGAAGTTATTACCCTGACGCAAACTTCTGCCCAAGGGGTCAGTCCCGGTGAAGGGATATCAACCCTTGCCCCGTCGAATGAGGTGCAGGATATTCCACTGAATACCGCTATGCATAACAAAAGAAAACGTCTTTGCAATAACACTTTTTAAATTGTTCCAACAACTGTATACAGGTTTGTTTTTACTTTGCGTTGATCAGAATCAACGCAGTCCCATCAATCAATCACACCAGAAAAGAACGAAAATAAAATATACGTATATGCCATCCGCATTCGTCTCTGGGTCCCGTCATCACCCGTTAGGTTACTTAACTAACGACAGAGCGGGGACTGGACTAGCGCGGGTGTAAAACATATACAACATCTAATAGTATATAAACCAATATACATAATCGCTCCAGGCGTGATGATATGCAACATTACAGAAAAGTAATAAGCATCACATAACAATACAGATAATCTGGGATCCCCGAGTTTCACAGAGCCGCTGCTGAAACCCGACGTTCCCCTGTCGTGTGGATAGCCTGTGCAATGAAACCTAGACCCCTACGGGTGCGGCAAGTTACCCGCCAAAACCTGAAGCGAGGCAGTCCCCCACAGCATAGTGAATGGAACACCCGGCACTTCACGGAATCCGGTAAATTGAGCACCCCTCCTTGGGTCAACCTGTACCCCCTACGAGTGCGGCGAATAGTCTGCCAATTCTGAAGTGGGGCCCCTCTGCCTCTCAAAGCCATGAGATGCGGACCCGTTGCTTTCCCGAACCCGGCTATCCGTGCACTCCGTCGCGGGGTAAAACCTAGTACAGTAATGAAAAAAGTACAATAGGTACATCGACCGCAACCTGGTCGTGCCCCAAAAGAATATTATACAACAGGCAGTGACGGCAGTCCACAAGTTGGACGCTCGCCCCGCAATATCAAATGTACAAATAAACTCAAACTGTACTACCATTGCACACTGCTATCCACCACGACAAATCCGCAACAATACAGCACAACACAGAACATCAACGCGAATGTCACGTTCGCAAACCCGTCTAAAAGAACTATAGCAGTTAAACGCGGTTTACCGATCAAATGACATTCCCGGTCGGAGATATAATGTAAGCACTGTAAACTAACGTGTTTAAATTTCGATCGACCAAAGACCAAAAATTAAAAAGTGGGCCCCACAGCTTACTGGTGAACAGTAACAAAATCTGGGCCAAAACTTTATATACCAAAAACCACAAAATCCCAAACAGAACCTACTGACAAAATTTGGGAGCACGTGCTCCCCACGTGGCCGCGGTTGCGCGGCCAAACCATGGGTTTGGCCGCCCTTCCGCGGCGACTTGGAGGGATCACGACCCCAAATTTTGTCGTGGGTCTTATAATTCCCTGCACGGATTTTTAAGACATCCAGAAATAATTTTTGAGACCGTTTAAAAACAACAGAAACTGTCAATATAGGATTTTGTCGTTTTGAGTTTCGGTTCGATCGATGTTTTGAACACGTTAGCACAAGTTAGTATAGCAAAATGGTGAGGCTCTGATACCACTGTAAGTCTACGCTAGCGCCCCGGCAGTCTACAGACGCCAAAATGCGGAACAAAAACTTTTAACTGGCGCTATCGTATACTTTAACCCGGATCTGCCATTATTGCTAAACTAACAAACTGTAAAGAGTGTAGGAAGATTGTACCGAACGATCCGAGTCCTTCGTTCTTCAACCATCATCCCACGCTCCGTTGCGGCTGCTCCGATCTCGTCGATCTCCGATCTCCTCTTCGAGGTGGCACCACATGATCGGTTCTTTAAACGGGCTCCCGCCTCTGACTCGAGGCAACTCGATCGTCAAGTTTGCTAAAAGAGACGACCAAGATTGATGTAGAGAATGAGTAGATGACTTTGTCTCACTTCGTCCAAATCCGTGGACGATCGGTTAATGAAGTTGCCGTGGAAATCGGGTGATGGAATGAACTGTAAAATTCCATGCACCCCAAATACTATCATATCTTTTCTAATCGAAATGAAAACTCAAGTGAGAGTATGTGTAGAGAGGGAGAGGGGCCGGCCTCTTTATATGATGGAGGGAGGTGACCGTAGGAGGAGGGAGGTGACCACAAGCATAAGATATTATGAACAAAATATCTTAAGGAAAACAAAAAGCCTTAATTACAAAGCATGAGTCATTATGCATTAATTGAACCTTTAAAGCAACCAATGAAAATCCAACACCAAACAATCCTAGTCACCTCATCTAGAAACTTCTAGAAGAATCCACACTCATCTCAAGAAAAGATAAATCCGTCCTTAACCGAATGTTAAAAGACGGCTGATAGAAAACTGGAAACTGGCAACTTCCAAAAGTGATCCTGAAACGAATTTCAGGACAACCCCGAAACTGTATAAAAATACCCGCATTTGTATTACGACCGAATATAAATGCAACTGAGATAAAGATATTATACCTACTCAATATAATACTCAGATCCGGCTTAAACCAAAGCCGACCAGTATCATCTGTCCGAAAATCGACACGTGCGTAAACGCACGTGCATTTTCCGAACCCTGCCATAAAACCATACGGCCTCTACAACGTTTCGCCCGAACTTGGGAAACTGTCTGTGGGGGACTCTAATGACTCGTCAGCACCCTGGCAGTGGGTTTAACCACAAAACGTCAGCGGCACTAGCTATGCGTAACGGCTGCCCATGGACTGACCTCAAGGGTGGCCGAGGAGCGAACTCAAGGGAGACCGATGAGCGAACTCCTCCGAAAACCCTACTGAGCCTAACAGTGACAATGTATATACAGTCCGGTCCGTTCGTCAATGAGTATCGCATATCCGCCTAGGGGGCTAGTAACGTCAGACCCCCATTAGCAGTATAAGTCGTGTCGGAGTGTAGCCCAGAACGCCCTGAGATACTACTGGAATACCTACCAGTAAATCTCTTGCCTCGGCCGAGGGCTTTGCGTAATGGCTCTCCTAGACACAGCACGATCTCGCCCCCAATACCGGGAGAGACGAATCCCCTGCCGATCCGCTCACGTGCCTCCATATGGCTCGGGACTGTACCCAAAAGCTACCTGTTTGCACGACTCCTTTGAGCCGTGGTAGGGTAGAAATCAAAGCACAGTGGGAACTCACACGAGACAAATGACGACCTCAGGTCGATGAACTAACCTGTACACATGTCACCAGGGAACTGCTATCTGACGGTAGATATAATACTAACTAGCAGATTCCCGGCGAGTCCTGTCCGGTGTACTCATAACCCAATGAGCACCTGTATACATCTTAGGTGATCCAACTGACACCAGTGGCTTGTGAGACCGGCCACCGCCCCTCGTCGGGGTCTCGACTGTACACACTAGTCTACTCCGGAGTATCGATGCCCTGTCTCGAAACTCCCACGACTAGGGACCATAATTAAGGATATGCATATAAACTACCCAACTCTCACGTATATGATCGCCCTCATACTGTTGGTAGTAAAGCAAGATCCTAAGGGCTCTATCAAAGTGTAACATGCAATCAGTCACCTGAACATGTACACGACTGATAAAGGCAAACCAGATAGCATACTATCATTTCGAGTAAGACTGTCCTACCTGGATAGGTCCTCCGCAATCATTGCAATCACGTACCTGCGATCCAATAATTGACTATGAGGGCACTATCTCCAACAAGAGCCGAGCTAGAGCCTTAGGCGAAGTCCAGACGGAATTTGAAGTCCGAACGAACCCGAAACCCGATCACTATCATGCTCTTTGGACATTTTGTAAAATATGGGATTTTTCCATATTAAAAAGTGCTAAAAAATTCAGCAGGGATTTTTATGAATTACCGTGAAAAACGGAGATCTAACTCCGTCATAACGGCGCGGAACCGCGGCCTAACCCCACGTGGCGCGGCGGTTCCGCGGCGCTACTGTTGACTCTTTGACTCACTTTTGCACAGTAATTTCTTTTTTAACATGCTGAGTTTTCTGGGATATTTTAATAATTTTTCAAGAGTTGAATTTTTCAGAGGTGGTTTTCGGGTTTCGGAGTTTCGATCGGAATATCAAATTTTGTCTGTGTGGCTTTCCGGATAAATTTTAGACTATGTTAAAAAGTTCGACTGGATATTAATACCCAATTTTTCCCCTGTCGGGAAATTTCCAAGTGTTGGATTTTTTCGAAGTTTAATGACGTTCTAAGTAGTGCAAGTAACGCAACGGACCCTCTAGAAGACAACAAACCTTAACTCGATTATGTGACCGTCTTGAACTGCCCTTTGAACCTTCGGGTTTGGGGCAGTACGGCGTGCCACATGTGAGGCGTTGGCTTGACCCTTCTACGGCTGGACCGTTGGTACTGAGTCACGAACTGAATATTGTTAGACTTATTTCATGTGTTGAGCTATATCGGGAAAACTTCGGTGTTCGATTGTTCGATCGAAAAGTTTAGCATTTTCTATTTATCCGGAATGGGATACAATAATTGGAATTCACAAATAGTTATGTGATAACGGAATGAATGTTATAAACATAGCAGTTTAGTCTCACTTGATCGGTTGCCACGGAATTTTGATGTGATCAAAAGTCCGTCGCAATCACGTAGCGTACGCGGATACTCGCCGGGTAAACTTAATAGACAGCATCACTCCATAGCCCCGACCAAGTGACTGTAGGAGAACCCCGTCGCCGAAAGCATCCGTTCGGGTGCTCGCGGCAGCGGTGTTCCGCCTTGGTGCACTTCGTCGACGGTATCGGGGGTGCGGCCGCCTACTAAAGTTTGCGACGAGTACTCGATCAGGATGTCGGGAATCCTGTTGAATTGCCCGACTTCATATCGAAAAGGAGTTTTCGATTTTGAGACTAAAATGCGGGGTTTATAATTGTTAGGCATGCGATGTCTAAGTAATTCATTTGGTCAGGCATGCGATGTCTGAGGAGGTTGCGGATTCCAACTGTTGTAGTTTTACACTTTCTTTTCTGTGACCGTAAGTGTAATATGTGATATCGCCGGTTTCGTTGCTATATGCCAACGACAATTGGGATGGACATATTTACTTACGTTGATGACATGTGATATTATGTGTTGCTGGATATGTTATATTGGATCGTCGTGTTCGACTAGCCGGGGGTTTTTACGTGAGATGAGTGTTTTTCATTTTCGTTCATGTAAAAACTTGTATGTAATATTCTTTTATTGGGGCGCTTCCAGGTTGCGGAAGTTGTCACCGTTTGTATATTATTTACTTTTCTGCACTAGGATAGACCCAAGGAGGAGGGCACTAGTAACCGGGTTCTGGAGTCCAGAGGGAGACCAACTCGAGGAGTCGAGTCCGGGTCTCCTAACTCCAGAATTGGTAGGGTTGCTTGCCGCTCTCGTAGGGGTCTAGGGGTGTGGGTTTGGCTATTCATCACGACCGTGGAATCCGTGTTTTATACTGGCTCGTATTGAAAACACGGACGTCCTAGTATATCCAATATTTCATATGTTTCTTCTGCTGCGATATCTGTGATGTGATCATGAGATGTTCTGTGATAGATACAGAATATAGTATATATGATATATTATATAGACGTTGCTTATGTTTTACACCCGCGCTAGCCCTGCCCAGCCCTGCCGTTAGTTACCTAACCTAACGGAGCACGAGGGGAGATCGAGGCGAATGCGGATGGCATAAGTGTACGTCGTATTTATCTGTGAAGTTTAGGTACTTAAATGATGGGACTTCATTAATGAGATTAATGAAATAAAAGAAACCTAAGATGTTGTAGAATCGAATTTCAAAATAAAACAGGTAGCTATAGTTCTTGCTTTGCACAGCGGTATATACGATATATCCTGCACCTTATTCGATGAGGAAAGGACCGAGATCCCTTCACCGGGAGTGACTCCTTTAGCAATAACTGGCAGATGCTACACACTCGGTTTGTCTTTTGATTGCTTTTAAGAGTTTTTGCTTTGCACAGTGATATATATGATATATCCTGCACCTCATTCGACGAGGAAAGGACCGACGATCCCTTCATCGGGAGTGACACCTTTAGCAAAACTAGAAAAGCCTCAAAAGCACTCCATTTTAAAACCATTTGATTCTACAACGATATCAAGTTCATTACGCAATAGGTTTTCAGAAAAACCTGTCGTAGCCCTCCGTCATTTCAGATAAGTACTAGTTAGTATTCGTGCTGCGGTTGTTTGGCATGCGTCAAGGCGTAGTATACGGTAGCTAACTAGTGCTTATCTGCCAGCATATGATGCGATTGGATTAGGGTATTCGTACGGCGTTGTTTGGCCTCCGTCAAGGGTCGTGCGGGTGGGTTTAATTCAATCAGAAAATGACGGGTTGAACTTGACTAGCGGACTATGGGTTGTTTGGCCTCCGTCAAGGTCATAGGACGCTAGGGGCAAAATATTATCGGGAATTTCAAGTGTTGAAATTTGCAATGAGATTGCATACCTTGTATGAGATAGTTGGATCCCGATACCCGCTGCGAGTAAGAGTTACTCCTGGGAGAGTTTTATACATTACAATTAACCGATCAAGTAGGTGTCTAGAAAGGTGTTAACGGGGTTACGCCTCTGGGAAAACGAGGTTTACATTAATTAGGTTCGTGCGAAAGCACGGGGGACCTCCCTCAAAGTACCGACACTGGCCTGGCTGAAAGATTGGCGAACTTGTATTGTGTAATTAATCCCGGCTAGTCTTTCCTTTTAGGGTTTGAAGGAAGATTTGATAAAAAGCAGTGGGAGCCATCCTGATTAGATAAAATAATAACCAATCTATTCTTGCAAGAGCGCACGCTGAGTGTTTTCTTCTCTCTCTCTCCTGGTAGCGACCATGTCACGCCTTAATCAAGATAATAATACGGATTATTGACCGAACCCGCTTGTTATACTGAGCTGGGGAACGTTGGTCCCGCTCCAACTTATAATTGTTATAAGACAGAGCAGGAAATTCGGGAATACCAGATTTTTCGTGCCGCCCAAACGAAGAAAGTGCATACTGTAACGTTTTGAAAATCGTTTCGGTGAAATTTCGAAAAATCGGTAAAATAAGGGGGTTTTCTGTAAAAAGTCAAAATACAAATATTTTATTATAAAAATTAAATATACATATTCTAGCTATGTAATTGCTATTATTTGGTGTTTATTGAGCCGCTGGTGAAATTTTAAATTTTCTGAAAAAAATATTATTTTAATATTATTTTAAGCCGGTAATAAAATACATTAAATTAGCGATAAATACAAATTTAAATGGGCTAATTTTAATCTTTAAAATCATGTTAATTAAAATCTAGTTGTAATATAAATTTTTAGTATTTTATTTCAAGTTTTAAGGGGTTTTTATTATGGAGAGAAAAAAAATTTAATTTAAGCTAAAACTTGCAAATATGAGTTTTGAAGGGGTTTTTATTGGAAATTTAATACAAATACCCCTCACACTCACCCCTCTCCCTCATGGCCGGCCCAAAAAAGTCTGCACCATCCCACACTTCACCACATGGCCAATTCTTTTCTACTTAAAGTACACAAATTAATAGAATAATGATAGCTAAAGAGGTATGGATTTTTTATTTCCTTGACTTGTAAATTACCCCCACACCAACAACCCCACTCCTACATGGCCGAGCCCTCTCTCCAAGTGCAGGAGCAGCCTCCCCCAAATGCTTCATCCATTTTCCTCTCAAAAATTCTCCATTTTTCTTCAAAAATCAACACAAGATTTCCACCAAATCCAAATCCAATCTCTACCCATTTCTCCTTAGCCTATTCTACTATGGATCTTGGAGCTAGAGAGAATTTTGGGAGTCTAGATTTCATGGGAGATGTCAAAAATTGTGAGGTATAATTTTAACCATATACTTATATTGTTGTTTGATTGCTTCCATGTTAACAATTTAGATGTTTAATTGGGTTTTATTGCAAGTTTGGAAAATTCAAGAAAAGGGTTTGAATGCAAGTTAGGGTATTGTGAAATTGGTGTATGGTTGTGATGGGTAGCTTACCATCTTTGGATTTGTAGAAAGTAAACTAGTAGTTAGATTTCATATTGTTGCATGGAAATGTCTAAATTAAGTTATTTTGCTAACTAGAGTTTTTGAAAAAATTATCAAATGCTTAGATTAAAATATAATTAAGTTTTCATGTCATTATAAATATTATAATGAGTGGTTTAATGACTTTGGTTCATGCAAAACCAAGCTTAATTGATGAATTGTGAATTTTGCTTTAAAGGGTGTTAAAATTTGATATTTTTCCAAACTAGGATTTTGGAAATTATGCAAATTTATGAGATTAAATTATGGAAATGGTTTTTATGACTTATTTAAGATATTTAGTGAATATTGTGGCCGCTAGATTCGTTTATACATCGAGCTTTGTACAAAAACGGCGAATTGTGCTTGCTAGATTTTCGGAAAAATGACTTTTAAGTGAAATTGGGGTTTTTGTGAATTTTAACCTATTTTATATTAAAATTAGTGTTCGTGAATGTGCAAATGAGTGTATTTGTGTTTTTCTCGATGATTTGGCGTTTGTACGCCGACGTCGAGGGTTTTTGGGTTGATTTGTGAAAGCAACCATAGGTTTTGACCTATGTGGGATTCGTGCGTCGTTTTGGTCATGAGTCGGATTTTAATACGATTCGGTGCGTTATGATATGTAGGTACCCCATGTGGACTTCGAGACAACAAGCAAGCGCATGGCGACGTCAGCACCGGCGAACGAGGACCAGGTGAGTAGATTTATATCTACGGGGAGAAGTCGGGTGGATGGCGTATAGCACCCCCGCAGTTCGTGGTGATGTATACGAATACGTATACACACAGATATTGATTATATGTTGTTGAGATTATTGATGATAAGATGGATATTTCGTATTTTGGGATTGCTTTAGTGTAGTTGCGAAACCCTAGAGTAGCGGTCGCACTCACACACGCACACACACACATACTTGCATACATTCTTCTTTTATATGTGCGTATATGGGAGTATATATTTATGTGTTCACATGGGTATGTGACTATGTGTTCATATACTGGATTTGAGGATAGCATTTGGAATTTGAGATGAGTTGATGATATTGGGCCTGAGGCCAGAAGATCGGTGATGTGATTTGGTTCGTATTGAGATACGACATGATGTTTTAACGGGTCTTTTGACGTAGCAATTCTTACACCTGTATGCATGCTTAGGCGGTATCAGTATTGTACTAAACGTAGGACATTGTCCCGGATCATGATATTTGATAAAGAAGATACCAAATGAATAGTATGATTGAATGTGATATTAACCCGTACCCAGATTTGGGGATGTCGTACGACGGATTTACGTACGAGCTATATTGATGATTGATCCGCACTCTTGACTTGGGATGCCTGATTATAGATATGGTATCGGATATGATATTATTGAGGTGGGATCACCGACTATACATATACAGGTATGTATATGTATCGACTCAGATGATAGGCGGTTTCCTTACCTGTAGTTCAGCTTGTTAGTTCAGCCGTATAGTTTAGTGTAGTTGTTAGATTAGATTAGACTTCTTACCTATTTCAAAAACTAACGAATCTTGGGCATTTTTAAAGACAGCCCAAGAGATCCTACGGATATTTCAAAAGACGTGTCTTTTCATAAAAACACCGTAGCCCCTATTTTCAAAACCCCATGATTCGTGTTATTTCAAAAGGCACCATTTATAGGACTGATATTAGATTAATGCAGATTAGTTATAGTTGCGTCTAGTTTTCAGCTCCCGCTCATTTTTGTGGTCCACTTCGCATCGCATGCTTATTTTATGTTTCATACTCCATTATTGATATCATGCTGTTAGGACACCAGCACTATTACCGATGATGCGTATGTACCACGTACACTTAATTGCCGGCTCACACACATCTTCATCGGTAATTGCCATGTCACGTACACCTTAGAAAATGTTATTGCTTGACATAGCCTGTTAGCTAATAGTTAGACATGATATTAGTGTACTTGCCTTATATGTTAGTTTAGACATTGTAGTTATTACCTGTTACTTCATGCATACTGTTATTCATTGTTATGCCGCATTCATGGATTCTCATGCATATATTCATTATTTTACGTGTTATTGAGGTTTTGGACTCGGATTTCCATGAGATTTTCTGGATTTGAAGGAAAACCGCAAAAACTTATATGAACTGATTTCTCTCTTTTTAAAATAAAAAGTGCGGTTTTCCCATGATGTATGAGTCGTCCACCATGAGTTTGCTGATGGATTTCGAGACCCGATTCGAGGAGACGGATGAACCGTTTCGGGTACATGGTGGACCCGGTAAGGTACCCCGGGGCATGAAGCGCGTGATGATGACGATGTGATCCTGGCAGGGGAGCACTACCTACCGGTGATTTTACCCGACGCGTCGGATATCCGGAGGATACCGTCGTGGTCTTGAGATGGATGGTAGGGGCCGGTCTGGACTGACGGCGCCCTAGATATTGAGGTACAGAGACTGTGATACAGAGATATCGAGATATTGGGATTACGTTTTGTGCCGATGCTAGGCACTGTTTTATGCTGATTTCATTATGATACCTCATTTTAAAAATACAAAGGAAATCTCACTAAATTATAGAAATAGTGTTCATTTACATGTATTCTGTTTTCATGCATTCATAACTCATTCATATGATATATTGCTACCCTTGGGCACTGACACCGGCACATGAGATTACACTCGGGTTAGATATTTACCCTAGCCTTGTTATAGGCTACGTGTTATTCATATATTTGAGGATATATTATGATCATTGACCTAGGTTGCGTTATTTATGCGATTTCTGTGCGTAGATATTTTTCTATTCACGAGTTGGCAACTCACACCCGTTGTGCCCCAGTTTCTTGCAGGTTGCCGTACAGGTTTCATTACGGCTTTGCGGGCTCAGTTTCCATTCGGGTGACTTGCTAGTAGGTGGGTTTTTTCTTGTATATCGTACCCATCATATTACCTTGTATAATATTATTCCGTTGTATCTAGTAAATTCCATCAACCAAACATGTATTTTTTTGAGATAGAGACCAGTGTTGTTTATTCTTTCGACCTTAGAGTTGCTCGTTATATTTCTGGTGGTTTTGAGTTTCCTTTTGAGTTTTGATCCTCGCCGTTGGCATTGTATATTATATTGTTTGTGTGGTTGTGACCGTCGATTGACGAAGAGCTAGCTCCCGCTTGGGGATGCCCTTTTCTTGTTTTCGTATACTATTCATGCTGTATCCCGTTTGGGGGCCTGTATTTACAAAGGAGAGTCTGCCGAAATTTTCAGTAAATTTTTGATGTTTTAAAAACCGCATAATTCGGCTTATGCTATTAAAACTACTTGTTTTAAATTGGTTTTCCTTCACTCTACTTCTTTTCTTGGTTTGGATTTCTGGGTTTTCGGTTTACTTAGATTACGTACGCCTCGAGACGTTTCGTAGTTTAAGTGCCGATCATGTTCCGTACTTTCGAGACGTGACAAAGTTGGTATCAGAGCGTTAGGTTTTACCTTCGGAGTATAGGATGACCCTTAGTTGATGGAATAGGTGACTAAAGTAAAGTGACGTACCGTTGGTATGTTCCGCGGCATATTTACGACACGCCACTCCACTTAAGAAGCCTTAGGATGTACATTTCCTTGTTCAGTATTATATTCCTTCCTGATCTAGCCTCATCGTTACCAGTTTGGTTTTGCTGCCACGATTTTGGGCAGGGAGAGATACGGCTAGAGTTGCGGTCAACAGGAGCTCGTCACAAATGAGGACTGACCAGGGCGTGATTCCGGCGACACCCAATTGCAGAGATGTGTCTTTTTACTGTGTTTCCGCCCCACGAGCGTTTGGCGGATCGCCTTTATGAGGTTACTCGGAGGTGCTGATCGACACTAGAGAATTGAGCCAATGATGGAGGCCAGCCAGATTTTGATGACCGTTGGTGTGTTGCTTACTCCTGATGATTGAGGCACGGTTCAGCATGCAGACGAGTGAGCCAGTTATTGCTGCGAACGAAGAGATATCACCCCAGATGTTGGAGCTATTGCAATATAAGTTGTACTAAGAGATGATAGAAGGTCGCTAGTCATCGAGGATGAATGACTAGGACATGTGGATCGTTCGCCAACCCCGATGCGAGGTCATCAGATAGATTGATTCCAGCTAGAGACGACTTCACGCGGAGACGTTGGGAGTCGACAGAGACGATCGAATGTCAGAAACCTATTATTCCAAGTTTAAAGTAGTCGGAAAGACATGCAGGCAATTCTATGGTCCCTCTAGAAGTATGAAACCCTAACTCGACTTAATGACCGTCTGAAAGCCTTTGAACCCTCGGGTTTGCGGCAGTTCTACGGCGCCATTAGTGAGGCTTGGGTTTGCCCTTCTACGGCTGGACCACCGATGCTGTGGTACGTACTCGATACTATTATTCTGTACCCAAGATGTTGAGCCCTTGGGGGATTATGAGGTTTTGACGACTCGATTGGATGGCTCGACTTAATTCGGATGCTAGGTGGTGAGATGCATTTCTTAGGAGACTCCCGATACGAGGATAGCCGTTGGAGCTCAGTCCATGCAGCCACGACGAGACGAGTCCGAAACGGTCGACCTTGGAGAAAAGTGGAGTAAGCGGTGCGTACGAGATCTTGATAAGATGATGTTCTACTCTGCCGACATCATAGATGCGATACGCATGCCGAGGCATTGTACTTGGATATATCTTCCAGAAGGAGTCGCGACGAGTATGCAGCCGTTCCGGAACAAGGAGCAGATATAGTAAAGGACGATGACTCCCGAACAGTTGGCAGAGATGACACTGGAAGAGACCTTGAGTAGGATTCCTTTCAGGACAATGCTGCAATGATATTTGCACCCAGGATCAGATGTGTCACGTGCATTTAGAGAGCCAGAGGCCGACTCCAGTGACATGTTGCTTTACGAGTGGTCGTGCTGATTGACCGAGAGATGACCAGAGAAGTGTCAAAACGGAATCGTCCCCGTTAGCACACCTGACAGGGCCGATGAGCCGATGGACCGAAAGATTGGTAATTCACAGTGAAGACCTTCATGGTTACGCACGCCAGCGGGACAGAGTTCATGATCATCGACGAGACGTCCCACTAGTGACCGCGACAGTTGGCCGAGATTCTTAGAGAATGCGCTTGAGTAGTATTACTCCGCCAATATTGATTACGATGTTTTGGGTGATTTATTCGTATGATTTGATTTTGATGATTGAGGATTTACGATCTTTGCACAGTTGTTGCACTTGATATCGTTTTCGTGCTTCAGTTTCACATGTTTTGTGATTTTACGATTTTAAACAGTTGAGTTGGTTTTGTGCGTATGCATGCACACGATTTCGTTCCTGCACTCGGTATAGTTTAATATATGCTTGCAGTGCAGTGATACCCCTTTTGTGCACTTAGATGCACTGGACTTCGATTTCGATTGTGATACCCGATATTTGTTTTGTGCACCTGATTGATTTTGCGCACGTTCGGCGCTTGATATTGGATTTCATGATTTCGTGCACGATAGATGCACCTGATTTTGCTGTCAGGCACACATGTTGCCTACGACAGATGTTTCGTGCACTACCCGATGCACTTAGATGTTGTTTCTGTGCGCATGTATGGCACATTCATGGATTTTGATTTCCGTGCGCACCAGACGCACGTAGCATTCATGTGCATATTTTGGGATTGATTTCGTATAGAGCAGTACGTTTTTATGATATTGCTATGTATTTTCGTACTGAGCAGGACTAGTCAGAGGACAGTACCTGAATATATTTTGCATGCCATTGATAGTTATTGAAGGGATTTCCAAAAAGCGAGCTATAGCCTCAGTATATACCTACGTGTCTGATATGACACGAAATGTTTAAAACAAGGAGACCCTTCTAAATTGTTTCCAAAACGGCGGAATGTACATTTCAAACAAAGGTATATATGTATATAGTTATTTTCTTATGATAGACGTCCGCCACTGTGCAGTGTTATACGCGTTGCACAGCGACTTAAAGAGATTTGGCATGCATTTCCTTCAGATACTTACAGATATAGATTCGATGTTTACATGTATAGTTTCGAGTTATATCATATTGGTTTTGATTTAGATTTGGCATTGATGTCTTCTCCATGACTCCGATGATTTCGGGATGCTTGACGGAGTTTTGATTTGAGTTATATACTCATTTTTCAAGCGCATGCGCTGCACTACGATTTGTTTTATGTAGTTACAATTTCGATCCCCGACGACTTGATGGTTTTTCTTAGATGTTTTAGTATTTAGGGGAGTTTGAATTTAAATTCGGGGACCGAATTTTCTTTAAGGGGGGAAGATTGTAACGTTTTGAAAATCGTTTCGGTGAAATTTCGAAAAATCGGTAAAATAAGGGGGTTTTCTCTAAAAAGTCAAATACAAATATCTTATTATAAAAATTAAATATACATATTCTAGCTATGTAATTGCAATTATTTGGTGTTTATTGAGCCGCTGGTGAAATTTTAAAATTTTCTGAAAAAAATATTATTTTAATATTATTTTAAGCCGGTAAGAAAATACATTAAATTAGCGATAAATACAAATTTAAATGGCTAATTTTAATCTTTAAAATCATGTTAATTAAAATCTAGTTGTAATATAAATTTTTAGTATTTTTATTTCAAGTTTTAAGGGGTTTTTATTATGGAGAAAAAACAAATTTTAATTTAAGCTAAAACTTGCAAATATGAGTTTTGAAGGGGTTTTTCTTGGAAATTTAATACAAATACCCCTCACACTCACCCCCTCTCCCTCATGGCCGGCCCAAAAAAGTCTGCACCATCCCACACTTCACCACATGGCCAATTCTTTTCTACTTAAAGTACACAAATTAATAGAATAATGATAGCTAAAGAGGTATGGATTTTTTATTCCCTTGACTTGTAAATTACCCCCACACCAACAACCCCACTCCTACATGGCCGAGCCCTCTCTCCAAGTGCAGGAGCAGCCTCCCCCAAATGCTTCATCCATTTTCCTCTCAAAAATTCACCATTTTTCTTCAAAAATCAACACAAGATTTCCACCAAATCCAAATCCAATCTCTACCCATTTCTCCTTAGCCTATTCTACTATGGATCTTGGAGCTAGAGAGAATTTTGGGAGTCTAGATTTCATGGGAGATGTCAAAAATTGTGAGGTATAATTTTAACCATATACTTATATTGTTGTTTGATTGCTTCCATGTTAACAATTTAGATGTTTAATTGGGTTTTATTGCAAGTTTGGAAAATTCAAGAAAAGGGTTTGAATGCAAGTTAGGGTATTGTGAAATTGGTGTATGGTTGTGATGGTAGCTTACCATCTTAGGATTTGTAGAAAGTAAACTAGTAGTTAGATTTCATATTGTTGCATGGAAATGTCTAAATTAAGTTATTTTGCTAACTAGAGTTTTTGAAAAATTATCAAATGCTTAGATTAAAATATAATTAAGTTTTCATGTCATTATAAATATTATAATGAGTGGTTTAATGACTTTGGTTCATGCAAAACCAAGCATAATTGATGAATTGTGAATTTTGCTTTAAAGGGTGTTAAAAATTGATATTTTTCCAAACTAGGATTTTGGAAATTATGCAAATTTATGAGATTAAATTATGGAAATGGTTTTTAGACTATTTAAGATATTTAGTGAATATTGTGTCCGCTAGATTCGTTTATACATCGAGCTTTGTACAAAAACGGCGAATTGTGCTTGCTTAGATTTTCGGAAAAATGACTTTTAAGTGAAATTGGGGTTTTATGAATTTTAACCTATTTTAATTAAATTAGTGTTCGTGAATGTGCAAATGAGTGTATTTGGGTTTTTCTCGATGATTTGGCGTTTGTACGCCGACGTCGAGGGTTTTTGGGTTGATTTGTGAAAGCAACCATAGGTTTTGACCTATGTGGGATTCGTGCGTCGTTTTGGTCATGAGTCGGATTTTAATACGATACGGTGCGTTATGATATGTAGGTACCCCATGTGGACTTCGAGACAACAAGCAAGCGCATGGCGACGTCACACACTCCGGCGAACGAGGACCAGGTGAGTAGATTTATATCTACGGGGAGAAGTCAGGGTGGATGGCGTATAGCACCCCCGCAGTTCATGGTGATGTATACGAATACGTATACACACAGATATTGATTATATGTTGTTGAGATTATTGATGATAAGATGGATATTTGTATTTTGGGACTGCTTTAGTGTAGTTGCGAAACCCTAGAGTAGTGGTCGCACTCACACATACGCACACACACACATACTTGCATACATTCTTCTTTTATATGTGCGTATATGGGAGTATATATTTATGTGTTCACATGGGTATGTGACTATGTGTTCATATACTGGATTTGAGGATAGTATTTGGAATTTGAGATGAGTTGATGATATTGGGCCTGAGGCCAGAAGATCGGTGATGTGATTTTGGTTCGTATTGAGATACGACATGATGTTTAGCGGGTCTTTTGACGTAGCAATTCTTACACCTGTATGCATGCTTAGGCGGTATCATTATTGTACTAAACGTAGGACATTGTCCCGGATCATGAATATTTGATAAAGAAGATACCAAATGAATAGTATGATTGAATGTGATATTAACCCGTACCCAGATTTGGGGATGCCGTACGACGGATTTACGTACGAGCTATATTGATGATTGATCCGCACTCTTGACTTGGGATGCCTGATTATAGATATGGTATCGGATATGATATTATTGAGGTGGATCACCGACTATACATATACAGGTATGTATATGTATCGACTCAGATGATAGGCGTTTCCTTACCTGTAGTTCAGCTTGTTAGTTCAGCCGTATAGTTTAGTGTAGTTGTTGATTAGATTAGACTTCTTACCTATTTCAAAAACTAACGAATCTTGGGCATTTTTAAAGACAGCCCAAGGGATCCTACGGATATTTCAAAAGACGTGTCTTTTCATAAAAACACCGTAGCCCCTATTTTCAAAACCCCATGATTCGTGTTATTTCAAAAGGCACCATTTATAGGACTGATATTAGATTAATGCAGATTAGTTATAGTTGCGTCTAGTTTTCAGCTCCCGCTCATTTTTGTGGTCCACTTCGCATCGCATGCTTATTTTATGTTTCATACTCCATTATTGATATCATGCTGTTAGGACACCAGCATCATTACCGATGATGCGTATGTACCACGTACACTTAATTGCCGGCTCACACACATCTTCATCGGTAATTGCCATGTCACGTACACCTTAGAAAATGTTATTGCTTGACATAGCCTGTTAGCTAATAGTTAGACATGATATTAGTGTACTTGCCTTGTATGTTAGTTTAGACATTGTAGTTATTACCTGTTACTTCATGCATACTGTTATTCATTGTTATGCCGCATTCATGGATTCTCATGCATATATTCTCAATTTTACGTGTTATTGAGGTTTGGACTCGGATTTCCATGAGATTTTCTGGATTTGAAGGAAAACCGCAAAAACTTATATGAACTGATTTCTCTCTTTTTAAAATAAAAAGTGCGGTTTTCCCATGATGTATGAGTCATCCACCATGAGTTTGCTGATGGATTTCGAGACCCGATTCGAGGAGACGGATGAACCGTTTCGGGTACATGGTGGACCCGGTAAGGTACCCCGGGGCAAGAAGCGCGTGATGATGACGATGTGAGCCTGGCAGGGGAGCACTACCTACCGGTGATTTTACCCGACGCGTCGGATATCCGGAGGATACCGTCGTGGTCTTGAGATGGATGGTAGGGGCCGGTCTGGACTGACGGCACCCTAGATATTGAGGTACAGAGACTGTGATACAGAGATATCGAGATATTGGGATTACGTTTTGTGCCGATGCTAGGCACTGTTTTATGCTGATTTCATTATGATACCTCATTTTAAAAATACAAAGGAAATCTCACTAAATTATGGAAACAGTTCTTCATTTACATGTATTCTGTTTTCATGCATTCATAACTCATTCATATGATATATTGCTACCCTTGGGCACTGACACGGGCACATGAGATTACACTCGGGTTAGATATTTACCCTATCCTTGTTATAGGCTACGTGTTATTCATATATTTGAGGATATATTATGATCATTGACCTAGGTTGCGTTATTTATGCGATTTCTGTGCGTAGATATTTTTCTATTCACGAGTTGGCAACTCACACCCGTTGTGCCCCAGTTTCTTGCAGATTGCCGTACAGGTTTCATTACGGCTTTGCAGGCTCAGTTTCCTTCGGGTGACTTGCTAGTAGGTGGGTTTTGTCTTGTATCGTACCCATCATATTACCTTGTATAATATTATTCCGTTGTATCTAGTAAATTCCATCAACCAAACATGTATTTTTTTGAGATAGAGACCAGTGTTGTTTATTCTTTCGACCTTAGAGTTGCTCGTTATATTTCTGGTGGTTTTGAGTTTCCTTTTGAGTTTTGATCCTCGCCGTTGGCGTTGTATATTATATTGTTTGTGTGGTTGTGACCGTCGATTGACGAAGAGCTAGCTCCCGCTTGGGGATGCCCTTTTCTTGTTTTCGTATACTATTCATGTTGTATCCCGTTTGGGGGCCTGTATTTACAAAGGAGACTCTGCCGAAATTTTCAGTAAATTTTTGATATTTTAAAAACCGCATAATTCGGCTTATGCTATTAAAACTACTTGTTTTAAATTGGTTTTCCTTCACTCTACTTCTTTTCTTGGTTTGGATTTCTGGGTTTTCGGTTTACTTAGATTACGTACGCCTCGAGACGTTTCGTAGTTTAAGTGCCGGTCATGTTCCGTACTTTCGAGACGTGACACATACGATGCATCATCTTCGGGTGTGTTCGTTACAAAGAACTGTTTCTCAGTATCCTCCGCATCCTGGGTATATGATACCGGATCAGGATCCCAGATATGTAATCTGTTACATAGGGCTACAAAAGGGTAGAAAAACTGAGAACGGGTGATAAGTTTCATGAGGTAGAAAACGGGGCAAGTGTTGCAGCCAAGTCTGTCGGTCACTGTCACCCTGTATTATCAATACATTGATTCTGAACGAATGTTATTAGATACCGAACCTGATATACAAAATCATATCAGTTTCTTTAATAGTAAAGAAAGGATATAATTTTGTATTGTTGGATAATGTTTTGAACATTTCCTATATCAAAAGTTGATCGGTTCAGGCACGTTATCTAAAAGCATTAATGTTCTAAATCAAACTACAGTTCTTAGTATACGAAACACACACAAGAGAAAGAGTTCAGAAATGAACGAATTCTTCTTGAGGTATTGTAGACTAGGTCAGATCAATGTGACCCGATTGGCTAAAGTTACATGTAGATGCATATTTAAATCAGTTTGAATTTACATCTTATGAAACTTGCCAGTCATGTCACAAAGATAAGATGACCATAGCTCTGTTTATTGGAAACAGAGAAAGAGTTGGTGAACTCTTGGGATGATACATGTTGATGTATGTAAGTCCCCTGTCTACACATGCCAGGACTGATTCTTTATACTTCATTACGTTCTCTGATGATCTCTTTAGATTCAGACCTATGTTCCTGTTGAAACACAAGTCCGAACCTTTTGAGATATTCACAGAATATAAGTTAGAAGTAGAGAACCAGAATACGGGTATAAGTATTATGTCCTTTGATGAGATCGAGGAGGAGAATACTTGAGCACGGAAATCCTGGACTATTTTAAAGGAGAATGAGATTCTCTCTCAGCATTACTCCTCCGTATACACCATTGCACGATGGTATGTCGGGGCGGAGCAGATACACCCTATTTGATATGGTGTGCTCTATGATGAGTAATACTGAGTTACCTTTTTCCTTAAGGGGTTATGCACATGAGAAGCTGCATACTTATTGAATAGGGTTCGAATCAAATCAAAGCCTACCATTTCATATGTGATATGGAAAGGGAAGAGCCCATATCTTAAGTTAGTTAAGATTTGGGGTTGTCCGGCCTATGTCTAAAAGTAAAATCCGGACAAGCTCGAGGCAACGTCTGTTATGTAGAACTGGAAACGTTCCAGCTATACAAACTGGAGTTGATGATTTGGTAGAACCGAAGGATTCAGTAGATTCCAACGAACCTCAGCCTCTCCGCCGATCTAGTAGGGTTCCTCACCCACCTGAGAGATACTTCGGTTTCTCTATGACAGTGGGAGCGAGGAATGCATCATGAGATGATGACCCAACTAGTTTCGAGCTGGCCATCAGGAGTATGACTCTGTAAGAATGGCTGGATGCTTAGCGATCTGAGATGGAATCTTATACACCAACAAAGTATGGACTTTAGTTGCTATATCTGAAGGGTTAAATCCCCATCAGGAGCAAGTATATCTTGAGAAGATTACTTGGTGTATATGGAAAAGTTGAGACTTTCAAAGCTAGACTTGTTAAAGGTTTTCGTCATCAACCAGGCGTGGATAATGATGAAACCTTTTCCAATACCTATGCTTAAGTCCATCCAGATCCTACTTGCCACGGCTACATACCATGACTACGATATCTGGTGGTTGGGTGTCATGACTGCTTTTCTAAATGATGTTTTAGAAGAGTGAGTCTATAAGTACACAGCCAGAGGGCTTCGTAAACAGTGGGAGCAGCGGAAACGTGTGCAAGATGTTTTATCTGATAAAGCAGGCATCGCGGAGATGGAACGTCTGTTTTGATGTGTTTGTCATGGAAGTTGACATCATCAAAATGGTAGATGAACCTTGTATATACAAAAAGGTAGTAGGGAGTATGGTAGTGATCCTCGTAGAGTACTTGGATGACATACTCTTGATAAGAAAGGAGTTTCCTATGCTACGCTCGGTCAATCTTCGTTTATCACAATAATTCTCCATATAGGATCAAAGTGATACCTCCTTAATCCTGAGTTTTGGATCTATGAGATAGATTTAATTGGATGTTAGGATTCTCACTAGCTGTAGTGAGATGGTATCAATCGATCCTGGGGAGAATCACTGGAAGTGTTCCAGGGTGATAAAGACGACTGAATGTCAGTCGCAGGCATCGTCTTTACCCTCAGTAAAGGGACGGTAGGTTGGAAGAGTTCCAAGCTAGATACCATGGCATACTAGACGATAAAGGCAGGGTACATCGCTACTAAAGATGCTACCAAAGAGGCTGTTTGGGTGTATATTGGTTCATGAGATGAACTATGTTCCTCCCATTGTGTGACAATGGAGTTGTGGCTTATGCCAAGGAACGCAAGTCCCATCAGTGATCCAGACTTATTCTAAGGCAGTATCACCTGATCATGGAGATGGTTGATCTCCAGGGTGATCGAGGTAAGGAGTGCAGACTCAGAGGATAACGCGGCAGATCCACTCACGAAGGCCTATTCCCAGAGAGAGACTTTTATGGGATGGTTGAGTATGAGATACTTCGACCACTGCTACAGATGGCCCTAGTGCAAGTGGGAGATTGTTAGTTATATGTATGCCCTAGAGGCCATTACTGTACATTGGATGTATATTGTAGTGGATGCTGGGACATATATAGGGAGGACTTTCTTGCTCGACATGATAGTATGCTATCTGGTTGACTCTTTACCTTAACGTGTACACTGATTGTCTCTCTGTTACATGTTGGTAAAGCCCTTAGGATGTGTACTTGACTACCTGGACTATGATGCGGATCATACTAGTGGGGACATGGTAGTCCATAAGTACATCCTTCAAAGTCCCTAGTCGTGGGTGTATCGAGATGGGGCATCGATATACCAGAGTAGACTAGCGTGTACCTTCTCGACCCATACAGATGGGCGATGGATGATCCCATATCCATCGGTGTTTGACATCAGAGATGATATACGGGTGCTCAGTAGAGACTGGGTATACTGGACGGACTCGCCGAGAACTCCCAGATGGTATTATACCTCATGTCAGATGGCAGTTCTCTGGTGACACTGGTACAGAGTAGTCTGTTGACCCGAGATCGTCATAGAGTCTTGTGTGGTTACCACTGTGCTTTGATTTCCATCTTACCACGTCCAAGAGGGCATGCAAAACGGTGGTTTTTGGGTACAGTCCCGAGTCACATGGAGGCAATGAGCGATAGGAGGGGATTCGTCTCTCCCGGTATAGGGAGTTGATGTTGCGCTGTGTTCGATTGGCTATAACAGGAAATCCCTGGCCAGGGTTGCTGAGATTTACTGGTAAGTGTTACCAGTAGTTTCTCGAATTGTTATAGACCTCATATCGACACGACTTATCGAGCTATTGGGGTCTGACGTTTACCACCCCTAGGCAAGATATGCGACATATCAGACGATCAGACCGGACTGTACGGTAGTGTTACTGGTTGGATTCACTGCAGTGTGAGCGGGCTTGCTCGTTGATCTTCTGATTGCTCAATACCCGGGTGGCCGTTACGTTTAGCAGACCGCTTGCGGCTTGTGGGTGTTTGATATGATCATCACCTGCTGCCGGCGTATTGACGAGTCTTTAGAGTCTTACACAGAGGTTTCCTTGCTCAAGCGAAACGAAATAGGAGCGCATATGAGATATGTGCGGGACCGAGAATAATGCGTGTATGTGATACCGTATTTCATTCTCGCGATAAATGTGTCGAATGGTTGTATGCGATATAACCTAGTTATCGATTCAAGCGTTGATTCGATAAGCCGATACATTGTATACTAGTCGGTTGTGTGCGACATGACCGGATCATTGAATCATGTGTTGATTTAATGATTTTATGCATATTTATATATTTGATATATTACTTTGCATCAACTAGTATCGGTTTCTTTAAGATGGATTTTCTCACTCGGATGTGCGCATTATATATGTGATATGATTTTGTGCACTAGCTTGTATCATGTTTGATGATACATGCTTTTTGGTTAAGTGTAAAGTGTTAAACCTTGGTTAATGAATAGGTTAGGGTTTATTATTTGTTATTCATTTATCTTATTTAATTATCCATTTCTTTATGATAAATGAATAAAAGAAAATGAAATGAAATGGTTGCTAATTTTGGATTCTAGTTGAAGCTTCTTGATCTTTTGACTAAGTGACCATTTTGTCTCTAGTTTGACCCTAACAATTCCTTTAACCATGATTGATTCTCTACACCTAACTATGGTTCAATTATGATAAGAATGAATTTCTTTTCTCATTATTATCATTCTTATCATAATATATTCTTCTTCTTCTTCCTTCAACTCAAGAAGAAAAACCTAGACTACATCAATGGTGGATTGATGATATGAGTGAGAAATCCATTTCTAAAGTCTACCCACTTCCTATTTCTTAATCCTCTACCTCTTGCCAAGTAGTAGAGTGTGTTTCCTTCACAAGTTTTCATGACTTGGTGAAGGTGGAGCTTAATCTTTCGATGCCTCGACGTAGATCATCTTCGGCAAGGACATCGACGACCTAGCTTACCCATTCTCCGACGAAGCCGACGCTTGTGCCCGGATTTGATTTGGACAGCGGAGAGGACCTCGTTGCGGAGCTATGGAGGTGGAGCACCGGATCTACAAAGGTTGTATTTTCGTATTCTCATTAGTTAAGTGTTAACTAGTTTATAGTTTCGCCTAGAAATCTAGTCTACGATCTTGTTAGGGTTTGTAGGCACCGTTAAAATTTGAAAATGGCATGTTCGATGCCTTGTATAACCTCATTAGGGTGCCTAGGAACCCTACAGCATCAAGTATGAGTAGCATGTCAAGTCACATATAGATGAGCTACAATATGATGATCCGATGTGATATAAGCATCAAGTATGAGTAGCATGCCATGTCACATATAAATGAGCTACAATATTATGATCCGATGTGATATAAGCATCAAGTATGAGTAGCATGTCATGTCACATATAAATGAGCTACAATATTATGATGCGATGTGACAGATGTATCAGGTATGAATATCAAGTCAGGTCACATATAAATGGTAATGTGCATATGTCGAGGGAAACCGCTCCTTTAGACTAAATCAGTTTTTAAAGAATATCTTGCGGCCCTCAAATCTCTAATCAAGTCAAAATCATATATGTTTGTGTACAGGTCTATGTGTACAATATGCCATGCGAGAATCATATCATGAATGAAACAGTACTACAGTGTAGTGGCATGGCAATTATCGATGATGAAGTGTGTGAGCCGGCAAGTAGTGTACGTGGAACATATGCATCATCGATAATGGTGCTGGTGTCCTAACAACATGATGGTAATATAACAATAAGCACAAGTAATGCGATGCAAATAGTATGAACAGGTGCAATCGAATAATCAACGCAATAGTAAAGAATCTAACTCAAAAGCTATATCATGCAGCCTTGCCTTTTGAAATAAGACGAATCGGGGTTTTTGGTAAAACAAGGGCTACGGTGTTTAGAAGACAGACGCTACACATTTGAAAATATCCGTAGAATCCCCTTTTTCCTACCTTGCAATATTCCCGATTCGTTAGTTTTGAAATAGGTATGACTCGGGTCTAGTCTAACATCTACTATGCAACTACTGATCTAAGTATCAAGCAAGTCGGGAGGGGTATGGAAACCACCTAAATCTGAGTCGATAAATATATAGATATATAGTCGATGATCTCGCCTCAATAGTATCGCGTACGATACAGTATATCCTATGACATCCTCAAGTCATGAGCGCGGATCTATCATCAATATAGGCTCGTACGGTAAATCATCGTACGGCATCCCAATAGCTGGGTACGGGTCAATATCATATTCCTCTCATCGGAGGTCAGGTATCACTATCATCATACCGCACAATCTGGGGTACTACTCTAAGTCTAGTACAACTGATACCATTTATAAGTATGAATGCGGGGGTAAACACACATCCCAAGCCCGCAAGAAACACAAGTCATATCCCACATATGAATCGTATCAAATCACCGATCTCACGGCACCAAGCCCACATCATCGACTCATCTCCAAAGTCATCCCATATCATCAAACACAGTGCAAGTATAAGTAATATGCAAGGGTGTGTGTGTAGGTGTAATTCTAATCTAGGGTTCGCGACTATGAACTACACTAGTCACTTCTAACCCTATACTATCTACAGTACACCTAACTATCATATATATAAATATAACAACTACGAACTGCGGGGGTGCTATACGCCATCCACCCGACTTCCCCCTCCAGATATAATATACTCACCTTGCATCATCATTTGCGGACGTCACCACGCATTTGCTTGTCGTCCCGAAGTCTTCATGGGTACCTACACATCAAGTATCGTATATGCGCATTAAAACCAAATCCAAGCTAAAACGGCGCATGAAATCCAAAACGATACGATAAGGGGCCTATAGGTGAGAACCTATGGCACACCTTCAAAACCATCAATAAATCATCTATATCGTCGTATAAACGCCAAATAGTCGAGGCAAAACACAATCAACAATTTCAGAATAAAAAATACGGAATACGGAAACACGAATCCAAAATAGCAACTTAGGATATATGTCCCAGATTTTACCCTAGATAGAATCTGTCAAAACTAGAAGTACCCAGGGCCAAGAATTGAGGAAATGGGGGCATGCACGCAAAACGAGGGAATTCCCCACTGGTCTGGCCGCAAATTGCGGCCAGAATGGGAATTCCGGCGGCCTCAAGAAGGAATCAGGGGCTGGGGTCTGGGGTGATGGTTCTCTGGTGCCTGCACATGTCACTGTCCACTCAATATTTTTTTAGGGTGTCTCGGGTGATAGTAGATTCTATATACCCTGCACAGATTTCACACATTCCCCGATATCGGTTTCTAAAGTTCGTATTCCGGTTCTAGCATCAGGTTTTGGGTTCCAATTCATACACTAGGGTGTTGGTAAGACCTCTACTAAGCTCAATTTCATAATACAACACCAATTTCCCTCAAACCCTAACTAGGTTTTTCACCAAGTCCACAAATCACCCGATATCGATTAAATCTTAACATGGGGTTATAAGAAAAGCTAGAATTAAGCTAATGGTTCAAAATTTACCTCACTTGGCAACTCTAGAATTTTCTTGAGTTGCCCCTAGTGGCCAAAATCCACGCTTTCTTGGTCCATCTTGTAGGGCTCGGGCTCGTGCACATTTTTAATGAAACGGACATGAGCTTTTGGGGTTGTTTTTGAGTTGAAGAGAGGGATTGAAGAGGGGGAGAAAGGGGCTAGGGCAGCAACAGCAGCAAGGGGAGAGTGAGAGAGGAAGAGGAATGAAAAATGAAGAGAATGGCTAAGGATGTTAAGTCAATGGTCCACCTCTCTCTCTCACCTACCCTCATTTTCCTTTCTTTTTCTTTTCTTTTCCTTTTCTTTTAATCCCTAATCTAACCCTTCTCACATCAATAGTAACCCCAAAAGAAAACCATGGCTAGAAAAATGCACAAGTGTAGAAAAAAGTGATATGTGCATGCTTTGCTCAAAAATGCTAAAAATCCGATTAGCGATTTTTATTCGCGATTAGCACTAATTAAGCATACAACTAGTCAATTAAACTTAGAAATGGCATAATTCTTTAATTTATCCTATTTTAGAATTTTCCATAATTTTTCTAACATTTTTCCTATTTATTTGTATTTAATAATACCAAAATATTAAAATATTCAATAAAATAATATTAAATTATAAAAATTCCCAAAATTAATATTTTATCTTTTTGAAATGTTACACCGGCCAGACCTAGAAAACTGCGAACCTCTGTAACTGATACTGGTCTAGGCCAACGCTGAACTGCCTCGATCTTCTTCGGGTCCACAGAAATACCGTCTCTCGTCACCACATGACCCAAGAAGTCGACACTGTCTAGCCAGAATGCGCACTTGGAGAATTTGGCGAACAGTTGATGCTCCCTCAAAGTCTGCAATGTGATACGTAAGTGCTGCTCATGCTCCTCCCGGCTCCGAGAATAAACCAAGATGTCGTCAATGAACACAATAATGAACTGATCGAGATACGGCCTGAATACACGGTTTATCAAATCCATAAATGCCGTCGGGGCATTGGTGAGCCCGAACGACATCACCAAGAACTCATAATGACCATAACGAGTACGGAAAGTGGTCTTCGGAATATCCTCCTTCCGAACCCGCAACTGGTGATAACCTGACCGTAAATCAACCTTCGAGAAAAACCCTGCACCCTAGAGCTGATCGAATAAGTCATCAATGCAGGGTAGGGGATATCTGTTCCGCACAGTAACCCGGTTCAGCTGACGATAATCAATGCATAAGCGCATACTTCCGTCCTTCTTCTTAACAAACAAGACGGGAGCACCCCAAGGTGACACACTCGGTCTGATAAGCCCTTTGTCCAGCAAGTCCTGTAACTGATCCTTTAGCTCTCTCAGCTCTGCCGGGGCCATCCGATAAGGCGGTATAGAGATGGGCCCCGTGCCGGGGATCAAGTCAATACAGAACTCAATCTCGCGCTCTGGTGGCAGACCAGGCAACTCGTCAGGGAATACATCAGGGAACTCTCTCACAATAGGGACCTGGTCCAACGGAACCTCTGTGGAGCTAGTATCACAAACATAGGCTAAGAATCCCTGACACCCTTTTCTCAAGAGATGACCAGCGTGAAAAGAAGAAATCAAGCTGGGAAGGGTAGCACTACGATCTCCCTGAATAACAAGAACCGGCTCACCAGGAAAACTGAATCTGACTGCCTTCTCACGGCAGTCCACAGATGCATAACAGGTGGCTAGCCATTCCATACCAAGAAGAACATCAAAGTCTAGCATATCGAGGAGAATCAAATCTACTGAAGAATCTCTCTCCCCGATACGAACAGAACACGATCGGTACACAAAACGGGCAACAAAAGACTCGCCTACCGGGGTAATAACGACAAGCGGCTGATCTAACGGAGAAGACTCTCGGCCCAACCTCGGTGCAAAGTACGTGGAAACATAGGAATGTGTGGAGCCTGGATCAAATAATACCCGTGCATCAAAAGAACATACTGGCAGAGTACCTGTCACGACGGCATTGGATACCTGTGCATTCTGAGGAGTCAACGCGAACACTCGGGCCTGTCCACCACTAATAGCTGGCTGTCCTCTGCCTCTACCTCAGCCTCTGCCTCTGTCGCCTCGTCCTCTCTGAACCGGACCGCCACGCCCACGGCCTCTAGAAGCATCTGGCTGGCGTGGAGCATCATCAGGAGTAGGAAGTAGAGCTCTCTGAGGAGGTGGTGAGGGTGGTAAGGTCACATGCGGGACTGTCGCCGTGCCCTGACGTCCCATGGTATAGTCTCTGATATGGTGGTACTGACTCCCACACCGAAAACATCCTGGAGACGACTGCTGGGTCTGTGGATATGACCCAAACAACTGACCTCGTCTCAATCCTCTGCCTCCACCATCTCCCGGAAATAATCTATCACGGTGTCTACCCATCTGCCGCTGAGCTGGCGTATCAGTACGGATCCTCTTCGGCACAGAAACAACCGGAGTCTCAGAAATACGCTCCTCCAAAAGTAAGGCTGCATCCATCGCGGCTGCGTATGTGTCAAAATGCTGGGTGCCGATGGCAAGGAATAGCTGTGTATCAAGCCCTTACACAAACCTCTTTATTCTCTTCTCTTCTGTGTCTACAAGGTACGGAGCATATCGAGACAACTGGTTAAACTGTATATCATACTCCGACACTGTCATCCCAGGAGTCTTGCGCAAAGACTCAAACCTACGGGCTCGAGCATCTCGGACACTCTCCGGAAGAAAACGGGCAAAAAATGCAGATGTAAACTCATCCCAGGACATAGAAGGTAGACCTGCAGCTCGGCCTCTCTCTATTGAATCGTACCATGTCTGGGCAAGACCCTCCAGACGAAAACTCGCAAACTCCACCAATCTATCATCAGAACAACTCAACGAACGGCAAATCCGAGCCATCCTATCAAGAAATGCCTGTGGGTCCTCTGTCGCATCTGTACCGGTAAAAGCTGGAGGTCTCAATCTCATGAACTCCTGTAGTGAAACAGGGATAGTCTCCGTAGTAGCAGCGGGAGTGACCATCTGTGCAGCAGGTACGATCGTGGTTTGTGCGGTGGAAGGAACGTCCTCGGATCTCTGTGCCCGGCTGGACCAACTAAAGATCCCATCATCTGCCGCAACTCTTGCATGCCGGCCTCTAATCTGGCAGTACGGTCTGGATAAGGCGGATCAGTATGACCCTGAGGGATAGGCGTATCATCCTGCTCGATCCTCGCCTCAGACGAGCCCGCTCGAATCTCATCCCTAGCGGCAGCCCACTGAGCTCTCGTAGTCTTTGGCGGCATCGAAGCTGGAATAAGGAACAGGACTGATAAGAACATTGCAATTGAATCAAGGAATGCAACGAATCAAGAAGGAAATACAAGAAATTATGTCCTAAGGTCACTTAGGCGGAGTACCGTATCGTAAGTATGCCGCGGATCATACCCACGCTACGCCACTCTGCTTAAGTCACCTACTCCATCTACCAAGGTCGTCCTACACCCAGGAAGGTAAAACCTACGCTCTGATACCAACTTTGTCACGACCCGAAAGTACGGAACGTGACTGGCACTTAGATTACGAGACGTCTAAAGGCGTACCATAACCTAAGTCAGCCAAATCCCAGAAAATCTAAACCAAATCAAAAAAGAGTGAAGGAAAACCTTACATGAAAACGATTTGTAAATCAATTAAGTTGCATTGAAACCCTTTTTAGAAACATCAAAAATTCCCGAAAATTTCGGCAGAGTCTCCCTTGTATTTTCTATCCCCCAAAACGGGTACAACAAGATATATAAAACCTGTTATCATAAAATGGCATTCCCAAGCGGGAGCTAGCTCTTCGCCCAAGGCGGATCACAACCACATGCAATATATAAGTAATATCAAGAAAAAAGAGCATAAAAGAAACGCAAAATATCAGAAAACACAACGCCGGCTCAAGTGAGCTCGACCCAAAAGAAACCACAAATATACAAACCTCTCAGTCTCATCACTAGGTCGCATATACAATATAAAGTGGTAGATGGAGAATACTAGATACAATGATAAAGCAAAAGAAATAAAGTGTGCTCGCAACCCACCTACGGGCGATGTCGCGAGTCTACGCAAAAGGAGATGATAATAAGATAGCCGCCGCTACAAGACTGATGAGTCCGACCTGCAAGACACTGTGGCACAACGGGGGTGAGTTGCCAGCTCGTGAGTAAATATAACATCTAATAAGGCAATCGTAAGAATGCACGCAATGCACCACAACATGCATGTCCATATGTGATATAATAGCTCTAGTATGCGTGCACATGTATGCAATGTCATTACTAACTCTTTAAGTGTTTTAAATGCTAAGGATACTGCATTCTTAACTTTAGAAAAGGAATATCTGTATAATAGCTAAATACCATCAAGAAATCATCTAAAAACCCGTCTCAAGTATCGACACCAAATCTGAAATCACATCTGTCCCAATATCTCACTGTATCAATGTCTCAAATATCGGGCTCCGTCAGTCCGGATCGGCCCATATCACCAAATCTCACGACAACGGTCGGTATCCTCCGGATATCCGCCGCGCCAGACATCACCGGTAGGTAGTCTTCCCCTGCCAGGCTCATCGTCTACAACTCGATCTTCCTGCGCCGGGGTACCATACCGGGCCCACCATGTACCCGAGACGGTTCATCCACTCCTCGAATCGGGTCTCGAAATCCAACAGAAAACATGAAAACTCATGGTGGACGACACCTACATCACGAGAAAACCGCAACTTTGTTTTGAAAATGATAAATATAAGGTTTTGTTAAATTCTTGCGGTTTTCCCCAAAATCCAGAAATCGCAGCAATACTGAAATCCTCAAGAAAATCATAATGTCCACATGTTATATATGATAAATGTCTATGATATCAATGCATACGATGTGAATTTTGTCTAGAAATCTATATAAATATGATGATGATGTGAGGTATACGTATGCTATGCAATTTCATATATCAAGTATAAATGCAAGTGGCGATATTATGATAAACAGGTTCTATAGTGCACGTGGCATGGCATTTACCAAAGGCGTGTGTGTCACATGAATAGTGCGCATGCAACAGATGCCAATGGTAAGGTTTTCGTGTCCTACGAAATAATATCGCATAAGTATAGATGAATGTCCATGCAATTTAATATACTGTTCGCTATAAGGGTATGCAGTGTACATGAATGGATAAGTTAGCTAACAAAATAAATCATACAAAAAGTAGGGTAATCCTAACTAGGGGGGGCGCCTCGCGCCATTCAGACGATTCCCCCATAGATGAATACATCTACTCACCTGAAATCCCCGCAATCCGATCCGACCACCGCCTTCCCTTTACGTGTCGTGTCCGATATTTCCCCGACCGATCCTATATTTGTACAACACCATGCATAAGATTACAAAACCTAAAACGATGCAAGTCACAATATACAATTATCGACACTCTCGAATTAAACATAGCATACACTCGGTGCGCGGGAAAACGCACGAAAATCGCTAATCTTTAACTAGAATCGTCTTTTCGGGGAAATCGACAAAACTACAACCCGACTAGACGAAATCCCACGTTTGCGCACTCTAATAGTCCTATACGAAGCTAATTATATCGCTAACATAACTCAATTTGATCGCATTCTAATTTTTGTAAAAATCTAGTAAGCAAATTCAAAACCGATTCGATGCAAACATCGAAATTTTATCGATTTAGCGAGCGTAACATTACACAATTAACCACTCCGACCAATTAGATAACCAAAGCCCTAACTTAAGTCTAACAACCATGCTTCAAACCCTAGTTCAACATCAAATCCCATTCTTGATTTTCATGAACAAGAATTTACAACTAAATTAATACTTCAAAATTGAATTTTTAGCACATATAACTACAAGTTAACAAACTAGTTTAGAATTTCACCTCACAAGTGGAACCCTAGCATGCTCAAGCCACCAAAGAAGCCTCCTTTCTTCTAGTTTTGAACTAAATTTGGTTGAGGAGAGAGTGGATTAGGGTTTTGCTTTGAATGGGAGAATGAATTTGTGGATTTTTTTATGAATTTTGACATGAAAAAATGAAGCAAAATGAAGTGAGAAGATGAGGGAATTTCTGCAGTGGGCTCGGCCAGCAGCAAGAAGAGGTGATGGGGGGGGTTTTGAAGAAGTTTCTAGGTCAAAAAGATCCCTCAAATCTCATTTAATGCATTTCACATCAACTTTTTACAAAAAAAAACCTTTTCACTTCATTTTTTTCATAATTTTCACACCATAAAACCAAAATGTTGCAAGTCATGATACAATTTTATTAACACCATATTTTAGTTTATAAAGACTCCTAATAATGAAATTTACCTAATTAAATTTGTATTTATCACTAATTTAATGTATTTAAAAAGGCTTAAAATAATAAAAAAAATTAATTAATTACGAAATTTTTTATTTAACTAGAAAAATTATAAGTGACATTTTAGTGAAAAAATTATAGTAATATCTTATCTAAATTTTGTATAATTAGGCCTACAATGAAAAATACCTATTTTGACTTTTTACGGAAAAAGCCGAAAAATTAGCCGATTACCGAAAAACTGCCTAAACGATTTTCGAAGGGTTACACTACACATGCCAAGACTGGTTCTTTGTATTTCATTACATTCTCTGATAATCTCTCAAGATTCAGACATGTGTTTCTGTTGAAACACAAGTCCGAACCTTTTGAGATATTCACAGAATATAAGTTAGAAATAGAGAACCAAAAATCGGGTATAAGTAGTATGTCCTATGATAAGATCAGGGAGGAGAATACTTGCGCATGGCATTCCTGGACTATTCTAAAGGAGAATGAGATTCTCTCTCCGTATTACTCTTCTGAATACACCACAGCACAACGGTGTATCAGGGCGGAGCAATCGCACAATATTAGATATGGTGTGCTCTATGATGAGTATTACTGAGTTACCTATTTCCTTTTGGGAGTTATGCGCTTGTGAAGCTGCATACCTATTGAATTAGGTTCGAATCAAATCAGTGCCTACCACTCCATATGACATATGGTATGGGAAGAGCCTATCTCTTAAATAAGTTAAGATTTGGGATTGTCCGGCCTATGTCTAAAGCAAAATCCAGACAAGATCGAGGCAGGATCAGTTCTGTAGAACTGGAAAGGTTCCAGCTATACAAAACTGCAGTTGATGATTTGACAGAACCAAAGGATTCTATAGTTCCCGACGAACCTCAGCCTCTCCGCCGATCTAGTAGGGTTCCTCATCCGCCTGAGAGATGCATCGGTTTCTCGATGACGGTGGGAGCGAGGAATGCATCATGAGATGATGACCCATCTAGTATCGAGCAGGCCATCGAGAGTAGGGACTCTGTAAGAATGGCTGGATGCTTAGCGATCTGAGATGGAATCCATATGCACCAACAAAGTATGGACTTTGGTTGCGATATCTGAAGGGTTAAATCCCCATCAGGAGCAAGTATATCTTGAGAAGATTACTTGGTGTAGATGGAAAAGTTGAGACTTTCAAAGCTAGACTTGTTAAAGGTTTTCGTCTTCGACCAAGAGTGGAAAATGATGAAACCTTTTTCCAGGGACTATGCTTAAGTCCATCCAGATTCTACTTACCATTGCTACATACCATGAATGCGATATCTGGTGGTTGGGTGTCATGACTGCTTTTCTAAATTCTGATTTAGAATAGAATGTCTATAAGTACACAGCCAGAGGGCTTTGTAAACAGTGGGTGCAGCGGAAACATGTGTAAGTTGCTTTACAGGATAAAGCAGGCATCGCGGAGTTGGAACATCTGTTTTGATGTGGTAGTCAAAGAGTTTGACTTCATCAAAATGGTAGATGAACCTTGTATGTACAAAAGGGCAGTATGGAGTATGGTAATGATCCTCGTAGAGTACGTGGATGACATACCCTTGATAGGAAAAGAGTTTCCTATGCTACGATCGGTCGATCTCCTCTTATCACATAGATTCTCCATATAGGATCAAAGTGATACCTCCTAAATTCTGAAATTTTGGATCTATGAGATAGATCTAATTGGATATTAGGATACTCACTAGTTGTACTGATATGGTATCAATCGATCCCGGGGAGAATCACTGGAAAGGTTCCAGGGTGATAAAGACGACTGAATGTCAGTCACAGGCATTGTCTTTACCGTCGGTAAAGGGACAGTATGTTGGAAAAGTTCCAAGCTAGATACCGTGGCAAACTAGACGATAAAGGCTGGTAACATCTGTTAGTTATATGTATGCCCTAGAGGCCATTACTGTACATAGGATGTATATTGTAGTGGATGCTGGGACATATATAGTGAGGACTTTCTTGCTCGAGATGATAGTATGCTATCTGGTTACTCTTTACCTTAACGTGTATACTGATTGTCTCTCTGTTACATGTTGGTAAAGCCCTTAGGATGTGTACTTGACTACCTAGACTATGATGCGGATCATACTAGTGGGGACATGGTAGTCCATAAGTACATCCTTCAAGGTCCCTAGTCGTGGGTGTATCGAGACGGGGCATCGATATACCAGAGTAGACTAGCGTATACCTTCTCGACCCATACAGATGGGCGATGGATGATCCCATATCCATTGGTGTTTGACATCAGAGATGATATACGGGTGCTCAGTAGAGACTGGGTACACTGGACGTACTCGCCGAGAACTCCCAGATGGTATTATACCTCACGTCAGATGGCAGTTCTCTGGTGAAACTGGTACAGGTTAGTCTGTAAACCCGAGATCGTCATAGAGTCTTGTGTGATTCCCAGTGTGCTTTGATTTCCACCTTACCACGTCCAAGAGGGCGTGCAAAACGGTGGCTTTTGGGTACAGTCCCGAATCACATGGAGGCAATGAGAGATAGGAGGGGATTCGTCTCTCCCGGTATAGGGAGTTGATGTTGCGCTGTGTTCGATTAGCTATAACCGGAAATCCCTGGCCAGGGTTGCTGAGATATACTGGTAAGTGTTACCAGTAGTTTCTCGAACTGTTATAGACCTCATATCGACACGACTTATCGAGCTATTGGGGTCTGACGTTTACCACCCCTAGGCAAGATATGCGACATATCAGACGACGAGACCGGACTATACGGTAAGTGTTACTGGTTGGATTCACTGGAGGGTGAGCGGGCTTGCTCGTCGATCTTCTGATCGCTCAATACCCGGGTGGCCGTTACGTTTAGCAGACCGCTTGCGGCTTGTGGGTGTTTGATATGATCATCACCTGCTGCCGGCGTATTGACGAGTCTTTAGAGTCCCACACAGAGGTTTCCTGGCTCAAGCGAAAAGAAATAGGAGCGCATATGAGATATGTGCGGGACCGAGAATAATGCGTGTATGTGATACCGTATTCTATTCTCGGGATGAATGTATCGAATGGTTGTATGCGATATAACCTGGTTATCGATTCAAGCGTTGATTCGATAAGTCGATACATTGAATACTAGTCGGTTATGTTCGACATGACCGGAGCATTGAATCAAGTGTTGATTTAATGATTTAATGTATAATTATATATTTGATATATTACTTTGCATTAACTAGTATTGGTTCACTTTAAATGGATTTTCTCACTTCATGTGCACATTGTATATGTGATATAGTTTTGTGCACTTGTATGTATCATGTTTGTTGATACATGTTTACTTGAGTTTGTGTAAAGATTGAACCATGGTTATTTAAATGGTTAGGGTTTTGATTTTCATATCTATTTATTTATTTATATATTATGGAAATGATAAATAGGAAAATGGTGGCTTTATTTGTTTGTTCATGAAGCTTCATGAAGCTTTGACTAAGTGACAATTTTGTCTCATGCTTAACCCTAACCATTCCTCTTAACCATAGTCCTCTCTCTACACTTAACCATGGTTTTAGTTATGATAAGAATAATCTATTTCTCTATTTTCTCATTATTCTTATTATAATTATCATATTCTATCTTCTTCTTCCTCTTCATCTTCAAGAAAGAAACCTTGCCTTCATTAATGGCAACTTGAGCAAATGAGTGAGAAATCCAATTCTAAAGTGAACCCACTTCCTATTTCTTCATCCTCTACCTCTTGCCAAGTAGTATAGGGTGTTTTCTTCACAAGTTTCATGACTTGATGAAGTGAGAGCTTGATCTTGTGATGCCTCGACGTAGATCATCTTCGGCATCGTAGTCGATGACCTAGCCCGCCCATTTCTCCGATGAAGACGACACTAGAGCCCAAGATCCGATTTGTACAGCGAGGAGACTTCATCGCGGAGCTATGGAGGTGGAGAACCAGATCTACAAAGGTTGTATTTCCGTTCACTCATTGTAAAGTAGTTTACTTGTTCATGATTCGCCTAAAATTCTAGTTAACGATCCGTATTAGGGTTTCTCGGCACCTCTAAAATTTGAAAATGGCATGGTTGATGCCTTTTGAGACCTCATTAGCGTGCATTAGGCACCCTACAGTGGTATCAGAGCCTAGCTAGAGCCTTAGGCGAAGTGTAGACGACGTTTGAAATCCGAACGAACCGAAACCCTAACTTCAAAATTGCTCTCTGGACAATTTTGCAAAAATGTGGATTTTTGTAAATTAAAAATATGCAGAAAACTCAGCAGGAGTTGATAAGAGTTACTGTGAAATTCGAGCGGCCAATTCGTCTAAAGCGTGGCGGAACCGCGGCACAAGCATGCCTTGTGCGGCGGTTCCGCGGCCAAGTTGTCACATCACCTCTTGAAAACTGCACAGTAATTCCTATATTTTAGTGTTGAATTTTCTGTGAATTTTTAATATTTACTCAAGAGTTGAGTTTTTTGGGTTGTATTGGGAGTTCGTAGATTCGATCGGATTATCAAACTTTGTCTAAGTGTTTTCCGGATATTTTTGAATATGTTAAAAAGTTCGACCGAATATAAATACCCACTTTTTTCCCTGCCGGGAAATTTCCAATTGTTGGACTTTTCCGTAGTTTAACGACGTTCCAAGTAGTGCAAGTAACACGATGGTCCCTCTAGAAGACAACAAACCTTAACTCGATTATGTGACCGTCTTGAACTGCCCTTTGAACCTTCGGGTTTGGGGCAGTACGGCGTGCCACATGTGAGGCGTTGGCTTGACCCTTCTACGGCTGGACCGTTGGTACTGAGGCACGAACTGAATGTTGTTAGACCTATTTCATGTGTTGAGCTGTATCGGGAAAACTTGGGTGTTCGACTGTTCGATCGGAAAGTTTAACATTTTCTGTTTATCCGGAATGGGATACAATAATTGGAATTCACAAAAAGTTATGAGATAACTGAATGAATGTTATAAACACAGCACTTTAGTCTCACTTGATCGGTTGCCACGGAATTTTGATGTGATCAAAAGTCCGTCGCAATCACGTAGTGTACGCGGATACTCGCCGGGTAAACTTAATAGACAGCCTCACTCCATAGCCCTGACCAAGTGACTGTAGGAGAACCCAGTCGCCGAAAGCATCCGTTCGGGTGCTCGCGGCAGCGGTGTTCCGCCTTGGTGCACTTCGTCGGAGGCATCGGGGGTGCAGCCGCCTACTGAAGTTTGCGACGAGCATTCGATCAAAATTTCGGGAATCTTGTTGAATTGCCCGACTTGATATTGAAAAGTGTTTTCGATAAAGAGACTAAAATGCGGGGTTTATAATTGTTAGGCATGCGATGTCTAAGTAATTCATTTGATTAGGCATGCGATGTCTATGTAGGTTGCGGATTCTAACTGTTGTAGTTTTACACATTCTTTTCTGTGACCGTAAGTGTAATATGTGATATCGCCGATTTCTTTGCTATATGTCAACGACAATTGGGATACGCATGTTTACTTACGTTGATGACATGTGATGTTATGTGTTGCTGGATATGTTATATTGGATCGTCGTGTTCGAATAGCCGGGGGGGGGGGGGTTTATGTGAGATGAGTGTTTTTTCATTTTCATTCATGTAAAAACTTGTATGTAATATTCTTTTATTTGGGCACTTCCAGGTTGCGGAAGATTGTCACCGTTGATGTATATTATTTACTTTTCCGCACTAGGATAGACCCAAGGAGGAGGGCACAAGTAACCGGGTTCTGGAGTCCACTGGGAGACCAACTCGAGGAGTCGAGTCCGCGTCTCCAAACTCTAGAATTGGTAGGGTTGCTTGCCGCTCTCGTAGGGGTCTAGGGGTGTGGGTTTGGCTATTCATCGCGACCGTGGAATCCGTGTTTTATACAGGCTCGTATTGAAAACACGGACGTCCTAGTATATCCAATATTTCATATGTTTCTTCTGCTGCGATATCTGTGATGTGATCATTTGATGTTCTGTGATAGATACAATATATAGTATATATGATATATTATATAGATGTTACTTATGTTTTACACCCGCGCTAGCCCTGCCCTGCTCTGTTGTTAGTTACCTAACCTAACGGTGCACGAGGGGACATCGAGGCGAATGCGGATAGCATAAGTGTACGTCGTATTTATCTGTGATGTTTAGGTACTTAAATGATGGGACTTCATTAATGTGATTAATGAAAGAAAAGAAACCTAAGATGTTATGGAATCGAATTTCAAAATAAAACAGGTAGCTACAGTTATTTCTTTGCACAGCGGTATATATGATATATCCTGCACCTTATTCGATAAGGAAAGGACCGAGATCCCTTCACCGGGAGTGACTCCTTTAGCAATAACTGGCAGATGCTACACACTCGGTTGGTCTTTTGATTGCTTTTAAGAGTTTATGCTTTGCATAGTGATATATATGATATACCCCGCACCTATTTCGACGAGGAAAGGGACGACGATCCCTTCACCGGGAGTGACCCCTTTAGCAAAAGTAGAAAAGCTTAAAAAACAACCCATTTCAAAATCATTTGATTCTACAACGATATCAAGTTCATTACGCAATAGGTTTTCAGAAAAACCTGTCGTAGCCCTCTGTCATTTCAGATAAGTGGTAGTTAGTATTCGTGCAACGTTTGTTGGCCTGCGTCAAGGCGTAGTGTGCAGTAGCTAACTAGTATTTATCTGCTTATGCATATGATGCAGATTGGATTAGGGTAGTCGTGCAACTTTGTTGGCCTGCGTCAAGGGTCGTGCGGGTGGGTTTAATTCAATCAGGAAATGACGGGTTGAACTTGACTAGCGCACTATGGTTTGTTGGCCTGCGTCAAGGTCATAGGACGCCAGGGGCAAAATATTATCGGGAATTTCAAGTGTTGAAATTTGCAATGAGATTGCATACCTTCTATGAGATAGTTGGATCCCGATACCCACTGCGAGTAATTGTTACTCCTGGGAGAGTTTTACACATTACAATTAGCCGATCAAGTAGGTGTCTAGAAAGGTGTTAACGAGGTTACGCCTCTAGGAAAACGAGGTTTACATTAATTAGGTTCGTGCGAAAGCACGGGGGACCTCCCTCAAAGTACCGACACTGGCCTGGCTGAAAGATTGGCGAACTTATAGTGTGTAATTAATCCCGGCTAGTCTTTCCTTTTAGGGTTTGAAGGAAGATTTGATAAAAACCAGTGGGACCCATCCTGATTAGATAAAATAATAACCAATCTATTCTTGCAAGAGCGCACGCTGAGTGTTTTCTTCTCTCTCTCTCCTGGTAGAGACCATGTCACGCCTTAATCAAGATAATAAAACGGATATATTGACCGAACCTGCTTGTTATACTGAGCTAGGGAACGTTGGTCCCGCTCCAACTTATAATTCTTATAAGAAAGAGCAGGAAATTGGGGATTACCAGAATTCCCGTGCCGCCCAAACGAAGAGAGTGCATGCTGATGCATCATCTTCGGGTGTGTTCATTACAAAGAACTGTTTCTCAGTATCCTCCGCATCCTGGGTATATGATACCGGATCAGGATCCCAGATATGTAATCTGTTACATAGGGCTACAAAAGGGTAGAAAAACTGAGAACGGGTGATAAGTTTCATGAGACAGAAAACGGGGCAAGTGTTGCAGCCAAGTCTGTCGGTCACTGTCACCCTGTATTACTAATACATTGATTCTGAACAAATGCTATTAGATACCGAACCTGATATACAAAATCATATCCGTCTCTTTATGAGTAAAGAAATGATAAAATTTTGTATTGTTGGATAATGTTTTGAACATTTCCTATATCAAAAGTTGATCGGTTCAGGCACGTTATCTAAAAGCATTGACGTTCTAAATCAAACTACAGTTCTTAGAATACAGAACACACACAAGAGGAAGAGTTCAGAAATGAACGATTCCTTCTTGAGGCATTGTAGACTAGGTCATATCAATGCGACCGGACTGACTGAAGGTACATTTAGATGCATATTTAAATTAGTTTGAATTTACATCTTGTGAAACTTGCCAGTCATGTCACAAAGATATAATGACACCAGCTCTGTTTATTGGAAACAGAGAAAGAGTTAGTGAACTCTTGGGATGATACATGTTTATGTATGTAGGTCCCCAGTTTACACATGCCAAGACCGGTCCTTTGTACTTCATTACATTCTCTGATAATCTCTCAAGATTCAGACATATGTTCCTGTTGAAACACTAGTCCGAACCTTTTGAGATATTCACAGAATATAAGTTAGAAGTAAAGAACCAAAATACGGGGATAAGTATTATGTCCTTTGATGAGATCAAGGAGGAGAATACTTGAGCACGGAATTCCTGCACTATTCTAAAAGGAGAATGAGATTCTCTCTCAGCATTACTCCTCCGTATACACCATAGCACGATGGTATATCGGGGCGAAGCAATAGCACCCTATATGATATGGTGTGCTCTATGATGAGTATTACTGAGTTACCTATTTCCTTTAGGGAATTACGCACTTATGAAGTTGCATACCTATTGAATAGGGTTCCGATCAAATCAGATGCCTACCACTCCATATGAGATATGGAAAGGGAAGAGCCCATATCTTAAGTTTCTTAAGATTTGGGGTTGTCCAGCCTATGTCTAAAAGGCAAAATCTGGACAAGCTCGAGGCAAGGTCTGTTATGTAGAACTGGAAATGTTCCAGCTATACAAACTCCAGCTGATGATTTGGTAGAACCGATGGATTCAATAGTAACCAACGAACCTCAGCCTCTCTGCCGATCTAGTAGGGTTACTCACGCGCCTGAGCGTTACTTCGGTTTCTCTATGACAGTGGGAGCGAGGAATGCATCATAAGATGATGACACAACTAGTTTCGAGCTGGCCATCAAGAGTGGGACTCTGTAAGAATGGCTGGATGCTTAGCGATTTGAGATGGAATCCTTATACACCAACAAAGTATGGACTTTAGTTGCTATATCTGAAGGGTTAAATCCCCATCAGGAGCAAGTATATCTTGAGAAGATTACTTGGTGTAGATGGAAAAGTTGAGACTTTCAAAGCTAGACCTGTTACAGGTTTTCGTCATCGACCAGGCGTGGATGATGATGAAACCTTTTCTGAGGAGCTATGCTTAAGTCCATCCAGATCCTACTTGCCACGGCTGCATACCATGACTACGATATCTGGTGGTTGGGTGTCATGACAGCTCTTCTAAAATGATGTTTTGGAAGAGAGAATCAATAAGTACACAGCCAGAGGGCTTCGTAGAAAGTGGGAGCAGCGGAAACGTGTGCAAGATGTTTTATGTGATGAAGCAGGCATCGCGGAGTTGGAACGTCTGTTTTGATGTGTTAGTCAAAGAGTTTGACATCATCAAAATGGTAGATGAACCTTGTATATACAAAAAGGTAGTAGGGAGTATGGGGGTGATCCTCGTAGAGTACGTGGATAACATACTCTTGATAGGGAAGGAGTTTCCTATGCTACGCTCGGTCAATCTCCGCTTATCACAAGGATTCTCCAGATAGGATCAAAGTGATACCTCCTCCATCCTGAGCTTTCATCTATGAGATAGATGTTATTTGGGTGTTAGTATACTCACTAGTTGTAGTGAGATGGTGTCAATCGATCCTGGGGAGAATCACTGGAAAGGTTCCAGGATGATAAAGACGACTGAATATCAGTCGCAGGCATTGTATTTACCCTCAGTAAAGGGACGGTATGTTTGAAGAGTTCCAAGCTAGATACCGTGGCATACTAGATGATAAAGGCTGGATACATCGCTACTTAAAATGCTACCCAAGAGGAAGTCTGGGTGTATATTTGTTCATGAGATGAACTTTGTTCCTCCCATTGTGTGACAATGGAGTTGTGGCTTTTGCCAAGGAACGTCCGTCCCATCAGTGATCCAGACATATTCTAAGACAGTATCACCTGATCATGGAGATGGCTGATCTCCAAGGTGATCGAGGTTAGGAGAGTAGACTCAGAGGACAACACGGCGGATCCACTCAGGAAGGCCTATTCCCAGAGAGAGATTTTTTATGGGATGGTTGAGTTTGAGATACTACAACCACTGCTACAGATGGCCCTAGTGCAAGTAGGAGATTGTTAGTTATATGTATGCTCTAGAGGCCATTACTGTACATAGGATGTATATTGTAGTGGATGCTTGGACATATATAGGGAGGACTTTCTTGCTCGACATGATAGTATGCTATCTGGTTACTCTTTACCTTAACGTGTATACTGATTGTCTCTCTGTTACATGTTGGTAAAGCCCTTAGGATGTGTACTTGACTACCTAGACTATGATGCGGATCATACTAGTGGGGACATGGTCGTCCATAAGTACATCCTTCAAGGTCCCTAGTCGTGGGTGTATCGAGACGGGGCATCGATATACCAGAGTAGACTAGCGTATACCTTCTCGACCCATACAGATGGGCGATGGATGATCCCATATCCATTGGTGTTTGTCATCAGAGATGATATACGGGTGCTTAGTAGAGACTGGGTATACTGGACGGACTCGCCAAGAACTCCCAGATGGTATTATACCTCACGTCAGATGGCAGTTCTCTGGTGACACTGGTACAGGTTAGTCTGTAGACCCGAGATCGTCATAGAGTCTTGTGTGATTCCCACTGTGCTTTGATTTCCACCTTACCACGTCCAAGAGGGCGTGCAAAACGGTGGCTTTTGGGTACAGTCCCGAATCACATGGAGGAAATGAGCGATAGGAGGGGATTCGTCTCTCCCGGTATAGGGAGTTGATGTTGCGCTATGTTCGATTGGTTATAACCGGAAATCCCTGGCCAGGGTTGCTGAGATATACTGGTAAGTGTTACCAGTAGTTTCTCGAACTGTTATAGACCTCATATCGACACGACTTATCGAGCTATTGGGGTCTGACGTTTACCACCCCTAGGCAAGATATGCGACATATCAGACGACGAGACCGGACTGTACGGTAAGTGTTACTGGTTGGATTCACTGGAGTGTGAGCGGGCTTGCTCGTCGATCTTCTGATCGCTCAATACCCGGGTGGCCGTTACGTTTAGCAGACCGCTTGCGGCTTGTGGGTGTTTGATATGATCATCACCTGCTGCCGGCGTATTGACGAGTCTTTAGAGTCCTACACAGAGGTTTCCTGGCTCAAGCGAAACGAAATAGGAGCGCATATGAGATATGTGCGGGACCGAGAATAATGCGTGTATGTGATACCATATTCTATTCTCGGGATGAATGTATCGAATGGTTGTATGCGATATAACCTAGTTATCGATTCAAGCGTTGATTCGATAAGTCGATACATTGAATACTAGTCGGTTATGTTCGACATGACCGGATCATTGAATCAAGTGTTGATTTAATGATTTAATGTATAATTATATATTTGATATATTACTTTGCATTAACTAGTATTGGTTCACTTTAAATGGATTTTCTCACTTGATGTGCACATTGTATATGTGATATAGTTTTGTGCACTTGTATGTATCATGTTTGATGATACATGTTTACTTGAGTTTGTGTAAAGATTGAACCATGGTTATTTAAATGGTTAGGGTTTTGATTTTCATATCTATATATTTATTTATTTATATATTATGGAAATGATAAAGAGGAAAATGATGGCTTTCTTTGTTTGTTCATGAAGCTTCATGAAGCTTTGACTAAGTGACCATTTTGTCTCATGCTTAACCCTAACCATTCCTCTTAACCATAGTCCTCTTTCTACACTTAACCATGGTTGTAGTTATGATAAGAATAATCTATTTCTCTATTTTCTCATTATTCTTATTATAATTATCATATTCTATCTTCTTCTTCCTCTTCATCTTCAAGAAAGAAACCTTACCTTCAATAATGGCAACTTGAGCAAATGAGTGAGAAATCCAATTCTAAAGTGAACCCACTTCCTATTTCTTCATCCTCTACCTCTTGCCAAGTAGTATAGGGTGTTTTCTTCACAAGTTTCATGACTTGATGAAGTGAGAGATTGATCTTGTGATGCCTCGACGTAGATCATCTTCGGCATCGTAGTCGATGACCTAGCCCGCCCATTTCTCCGATGAAGACGACACTATAGCCCAAGATCCGATTTGTACAGCGAGGAGACTTCATCGCGGAGCTATGGAGGTGGGGAACCGGATCTACAAAGGTTGTATTTCCTTTCACTCATTGTAAAGTAGTTTACTTGTTCATGATTCGCCTAAAATTCTAGTTAACGGTCCGTATTAGGATTTCTCGGCACCTCTAAAATTTGAAAATGGCATGGTTGATGCCTTGTGAGACCTCATTAGCGTGCACTAGGAACCCTACAACATCGCTATTATAGATACTACCAAAGAGGCAGTTTGGGTGTATATTGGTTCATAAGATGAACTAGGTTCCTACCATTGTACGACAATGGAAGTGAGGCTTTGGCCCAGGAACCCCGATCCCATCAGTGACCCAGATATATTCTGAGGAAGTATCACCTGATCATGGAGATAGTTGATCTCCGGGGTGATCGAGGTTAGGAGAGTACACTCCGAGGACAACACGGCGGATCCACTCACGAAGGCATTTTCCCAGAGAGAGACTCATATGGGATGGTTGAGTATTAGATACTGCAACCACTGCTACAGATGGCCCAAGTGCAAGTGGGAGATTGTTAGTTATATGTATGCCCTAGAGGCCATTACTGTACATAGGATGTATATTGTAGTGGATGCTGGGACATATATAGGTAGGACTTTCTTGCTCGACATGATAGTACGCTATCTGGTTGCTCTTTATCTTAACATGTATACTTTCTGTCTCTCTGATTACATGTTGATAAAGCCCTTAGGATATGTACTCGACTTCCAGGACTATGATGTAGATCATACTAGTGGGGCCTGGGTAGTCAATGAGTACATCCTTCATTGTTCCTAGTCGTGGGAATATCGAGACGGGGCATCGATATTCCAGAGTAGACTAGCGTATATCTTCTCGACCCATGTGATGGGCGATGGATGATCCCATATCCATTGGTGTTTGACATCGGAGATGGTATGCGGGTGCTCAGTGGAGACTGGGTACACTGAACGGACTCGCCGAGAACTCCCAGATGGTATTATACCTCACGTCAGATAGCAGTTCTCTGGTGACACTGGTACAGCTTAGTCTGTTGACCCGAGATCGTCATAGAGTCTTGTGTGTCTCCCACTGTGCTTTGATTTCCGCCCTACCACGGCTCTACTGAGTTATGCAAACAGGTGGTTTTTGGGTACAGTCCCGATTCACATGGAGGCAATGAGCGATAGGAGGGGATTCGTCTCTCTCGGTATTGCGGGTTGATGTTGCGCTATGCTCGACTGGCCATAACAGGAAATCCCTGGCCAGGGTTGCAGTGATATACTGGTAAGAGTTATCAGTAGTTTCACGAATGTTATGAACCTCACTTCGGCATGACTTATCAAGCTACTGGGGTCTGACGTTTACCACCCCTAGGCGAGATATGCGACATATCAGACGAACAGACCGGACTGTACGGTAAGTGTTACTGGTTGGATTCACAGGAGTGTGAGCGGGCTTGCTCGTCGATCTTCTGATCGCTCAATACCCGGGTGGCCGTTACGTTTAGCAGACCGCTTGCTGCTTATGGGTGTTTGATATGATCATCATCTGCTACCGGCGTATTGACGAGTCTTTAGAGTCCTACACAGAGGTTTCCTGGCTCAAGCGAAACGAAATAGGAGCGCATATGAGATATGTGCGGGACCGAGAATAATGCGTGTATGTGATACCGTATTCTATTCTCGTGATGAATGTATCGATTGGTTGTATGCGATATAACCTAGTTATCGAATCGAAGATTGATTCGATAAGTCGATACATTGGATACTAGTCGGTTATATGGGACATGACCGGATCATTGAATCAAGTGTTGATTTAATGATTTAATGTATAATTATAAATTTGATATATTACTTTGCATTAACTAGTATTGGTTCACTTTAAAAGGATTTTCTCACTTGATGCACATTGTATATGTGATATATTTTTGTGCACTTGTTTGTATCATGTTTGATGATACTTGCTTACTTGGGTTTGTGTAAAGATTGAACCATGGTTGTGTAATGGTTAGGGTTTTATTTTTATTATCTATTTATTTATTTATTAATGTTTTGGAAAAGATAAAGGGAAAAAGAAATGGTGGCTTAGTTTGTTTTTTGTTGAAGCTTCATGAAGCTTTGAACAAGTCCACCATTCTTGTCTCATGCTTAACCCTAACCATTCCACTTAACCATAGTCTATTCTCTACACATAACCATGGTTAGTATATGATAAGTATTCATATTATTTTCCTTTTTAGAAAATACTTATCATATTCTATCATATTCTTTTCTTCTTCTTCTTCTTCATCTTCAACATGAAGAAACCTTGCCTCCATCAATGGCAACTTGAGCAAATGAGTGAGAAATCCAATTCTAAAGTGAACCCACCTCCTATTTCTTCATCCTCTACCTCTTGCCAAGTAGTATAGGGTGTTTCCTTAACAAGTTTTCATGTCTTGGTGAAGTTGGAGCTTGATCTTGTGATGCCTCGACGTAGATCATCTTCGGCATCGTAGTCGATGACCTAGCCCGTCCATTTCTCCGATGAAGCCGATGCTAGAGTCATGGATTCAATTTGGACAGTGGAGGGACTTCATCACGGAGCCTAGGAGATGGAGGACCGGATCTACAAAGGTTGTAGCCTCTTTCTTTTAAGTTAAAGTTGTTTACTTGCATTGCATCACCTATATATCTAGTTAACGATCCGTATTAGGGTTTCTCGGCACTGCTAAAATTTTAATTGGCCATGTTTGATCACTTGTGAGACTTCTTTAGTGTGCCTAGGAACCCTACAACAGTTACTCAAGTTTCGGGCGAAACGCTGTAGAGGCCGTATGGAGATATGGCAGGGTTCGATCAGATACGTGCGGTATTGCACGGATCGTGATCGGACGGTTTTTACTAGCCGGCTTTGGCTTAAGCCGGATCCTAGTATTAGATAGTGTAGTTTTGTCTCTTTGCATTTGTGTTCAGTGGGAATACAAATGCGGGCATGTATTTGCAGTAGCGGTGTTTTCCTGTAATTTATTACGGGATCAGTTTTCTGTAGTTGCCAGTTTGCATTCCGTTCCGGCCGGTTTTTCATTGTTCCTTCATGATCGGACTTTTCGTTGGAGGGGGTTAATTGCAAGTTTGCAATTAACTTACTTGTGAGGGACTTTCTTGCATTTGTGGCTTTATGATGAGACTAGCATCATGATGAGATTCTATTCTAGTCTTTTTCATTTCTTTTCTTTTGATGGTTGTTTGACTTGTTGAGATGAGAAATGAGAGTGACCATTTTCTATATTGTTTTTCCATTCTATTTTCTATAGACTTGGTGAGGTCTTTTTCTCTCTCCAATCTTCTTTGTGGTAAGAGAGGGCCGGCCACTTTGTGAGGAGAGGATGAGAGTGCTCATTTGAGTGAGGGATTGATTCATCTCATTTCATGCTTCTTTGCTTACTAAAATTCCAAGCTTCTCTCCTTCATTCATTCTCCTCCTCACATCCCTCCATCAAGGCTACTTCCTAAACCTTAAAGAGACATGGCTACTACACTATTCTATAGCAAGCCTTGGACGAGTAGTCTAGCCAACTTCGCACCCGAGTTGCCTCGGTCAAGAGGTGGGACCCAGTAAAAGACTTTGGCGATGTGGTGCCCGTTCCGACGAGACGATGACGAACGGAGTTTCCGCAGGAGATCGGAGTGGAGACGAAGACCGAAGGACACGGATCACTTGGTATACTTCTCTACTCTTTTCTTGTTTGCTAGTAGCTAGGTTAATGGCCCGATCCGGGTGAAAAGTGCGCGGTGGTGCCGGTTTGCAAGTTTTGCAAAGTTTTTGTTTCCGCGTTTCCGGCATCGGAGTGACGGCCGGGGCGCCCCAGCGGGCTTACATTGGTATCAGAGCCACGCCATTAACTATGCCTAGCTTGCTCTAGTATGTTTAAAACCCGATCGAACAAAATTCCCTAAAAACCGTATTTTGTATGCACATGTGTTTTCTGTCGAAATTTTTTCTGCTCAAAAAATTTTTCAGGTTGTCTCAGAATACTGTGCATGGATATAGAAGCAATCTGTGAAATTTTAGTGGCGCGATCTCTCCAAACTGCTGCGGAACCGCGGCCAAACCCATGCTTGGGCCACGGTTCCGCCGCGCTTTTGATTGATCACTTGACCAAAATTTTGGAGATTCCTTCTGAGTTAAAAATATGGGTTTTGGGATATTCTTTTTGGGCCCAGATTTTCTGTGAGTGCTACAGTATTGCTTGGGGCCCACTTTGATAAATTTGTTCGATCGGATATTTTAAACATGCCAGTTCACAGTATTTACATTATATCTGCGACCGTGAATGTCACTCGATCGGTAAATCCAGTCTATCTGCTATAGCTCTTTTAGACGGATTTGCGAACGTGACATTCACGTTGATGTTCTGTGTTGTGCTGTGTTGTTGCGGATCGGTCGTGGGGGATAGCCTGGATGCAATGTTAGTACAGTTTTGTTTTATATGTACATTTGATATTGCGGGGAGAGCGTCCGACATGTGGACTGCCATCACTGCCTGTTTGTATTATTCTTTTGGGGCACGACCAGGTTGCGGTCGATGTACCCGTTGTATGTATATTTTACTTTCTGTACTAGGATTACCCCACGGAGGGGTGCACGGATAGCCGGGTTCTAGAGAGCAACGAGCCCGCATCTCATGGCGTTGAGACGGAGGGAGCTTTACTCTGGAATTGGCGGGCTGTTCGCCGCACTCGTAGGGGGTATAGGTTGACCCAGGAGGGGTGCCCAAGTTACCGGATTCCGTGAAGTGCTGGGTGGTCCATTCACGTTGCTGAAAGGGGCTGCCTCACTTCAGGTTTTGGCGGGTAACTTGCTGCGCCCGTAGGGGTCTTGGATTTCATTGCACAGGCTATCCACACGACCAGGGGAACGTCGGGTTTCAGCAGCGGCTCTGTGAAACCCGGGGATCCCAAATATCTGTATTGATCTGTGTTGCTATACATTTCTGTGTTGTTGCTTTTTATCACGCCTTGAGCGAAAATTATATATTATATATATACTAGTAGATGTTGTATATGTTTTGCATCCGCGCTAGTCCAGTCCCCGCTCTGTCGTTAGTTAAGTAACCTAACGGGTGATGACGGGACCCAGTGGCGAATGCGGATGGCATATACGTACATCATTATTATCGTTCTTTTTATGGTGTGATCAATTGATGGGACTGCGTTGATTCGGATCAATGCAAGTTAAACAAACCTATTCTGATGTTGTTGGAACTTTTTTCAAAAAGCTGTTATTGCAAGGGCATTCTCTTTTGTTTTGCACAGTGGTATTCAGTTGGAATATCCTGCTCCTCAGTCGACGAAGCAAGGGCCGAGATCCCTTCACCGGGAGTGACCCCTTGGACAAAAGTTTGCGTCAGGGCAATAACTTCACTATAGCCGATTACTTTTGCTTTGCATCGTGGTATTCAGTTGGAATATCCTGCACCTCATTCTACGGGGAAAGAGCCGAGATCCCTTCACCGGGAGTGACCTCTTTAGCAAACGTTTTCGTCGCTATATTTTTAAAAAAGCTATCAGTTCCTTCAACGATATCAAGTTCATTACGTTAAAGGTTTTCGCCAGAAACCATTCGTAGCCCTCCGTCTTTTCATATGGATAGTTAATAGTATTCAAGCTGTGTATGTTGGCCAAAGTCAAGGCACAGTGTTTGGTAGCTGTTGGGTATTCATATGCAGAATAGATAGATGCGTTGGTTTGGGACAGTTGTATTGCCATTTTGGCCAAAGTCAAGGGTAGGTACGGGTGGGTTCAAATTAACCAGGAAAATGACGGGTAGAACTTGACATGTGACTTATGATATGTTGGCCAAAGTCAAGGTCATAAGAGCATGGGGTAAAAATCCACATCGGGAGTTTCAAAAGAACTGAAACTTGCCAGATATGTGCATACCTTCTGGAGTGTGATAGCGTGAGCGGATTCCGTCACGTTATCATGCGATGATAGTTGGATCCCGATTCCCACTGATGAGTTGGTTTACTCCTCGGGTGATCCCAGCTAATTCTTCTTTCAGGTTTGGGGAAGAATTTGACGTTACGGTGGGAGGTTTCCAGATTAGATAAAGTGATAACCATTCTGATCTAGGTTAGAGTGCACGCTGAGTGTTTTCTTTTCTCTCTCTTTGGCAGCGACCATTGACCCGACCCTAGACTATGACTCAGTGACCAAGTTGACCGAACCTTCTTAACACTGGCTTTTGGATTGTCAGAGTTGCAAACCTCATTGCCACTCCTACTTTTACCCTTTTCTCCAGGACACCCCGTATTACTACGAACGTCCACTTCCATTGGACAAAACCATCGTATGGTTATATACGAACTCGAAAGAATTTGAGGATGGTTTCCGGTTCTGAAGAAAACGAATAGGATTATTCAGTTGTGTTTTCCTTTTACCTTCTCTCTCAGATTGCGAGTACTCTTTGGCTTAGGAGATAGTACACCTATTACGCAAATTGGATAGTCTTCTTCCAAACCTTAGGCTGGTGCCGAACGATGGGGAATGAAGAAAGCCAATTAGCCTAAATGGTGTACAGAAGGTATTAAGTTCAGACAAAGCAAGGGATTAGTAAGAGGGCAAAGTAAATTGCGACTGCTATTCACGACCAAACCAAGTATTTCTTCGCCAATCCTAAATCACCTTTTTATTTCTCCAGGACACTCCGTATCACTACGAAGATCCCAAGTTTATTGGATAATCCATCGTATGGTTATATACGAACTAGAAAGGAACTTGTTCCAGTTCGGAGATGGATCCTCGTTCAGGAGAATTAGGAATAAGGTTTATTCGGTTGTCTTTTATCTTCACCTTCTCTCGCATTGAGAGTGCTCCTAGGATTAGGACAGTACACCCATTATGTTCATTGGATAGTCTTCTTCCAAACCATAGGCTGGTGCCGAACGGTAGGGAAGGAAGAAAACCATTTGGCCTAAAGGTGTGTGCAGAAGGTAATGACTAAAGACATATAAAGGGATTTGGAGAGGTGGCAAAGAATTATACGGTTACAGTCGTGAATATGGATGATGGAAGAGGCACTACTATGAATACCAGGATACCCCATCGAAACATTTCAATGTTTCAGTTTCACAGTGTACTGTTAAAAGAAAACTGATTTCCCAATTAGACACTTGCTCCAGGGTATGTATTTACCAGGTATGATTCTCACATCTGTATGGTTTTACAGATGATGAGTGGGGGTAAGTTATTGGGAATTAGGTGATAATCCTCATTATATCGGAATTCGTTGTAATTGGTGATATTTGAGGAAATCGTCTGGGTTGTTTGCCGGACGGCAAATATTTGGTTTTGAATATCTGCTGTTATGCACCAATTTCAAATCGATATATCTGTACGTCTATTTTTATAGAGTGAGATATACCTTTTTGAAATTATGTCTATGACATTTACCTATATCAGTGGATGGTTAGGTAAGGAGCATTGAACAGCGGTGTAATTCTTCTTAACCATAAGTACAGTTTTCAACCAACGACACACAGTGAATGAGTTATTAGACTCAAGGGACTTATACAGAGTATTGTATATTGTCCAGTGTCCATTTGGACAGAGGGGTTGGTCCTCGTACTATATTCGGTTTACTTATCACTTCTCTGGTTCTTAGACAGGTGTTTCGTAGAAACACAGGGTCCAAGTTTTGAGAAGTTATAGGTATAAGAATAAAGTAGAGAACCAGATATTGCAAGTATCGGGATTCTTCAAAGTGATCGAAGATGTAGATACTTGTATATGGTATTCAGTTGATAGTAATGGTTAAGAGAACTTGCTTCTCTTTCAGGTTACTCATAATTAGAAGTATTCCTAAGTTGAGTAACGCTGATCGGCCTCCTTCCATTTAGTTGACATGCACTGGAGACAGCTGCATGATATGAATCTGGTTCAAGTAAATCAGTGCCTCTGTTTCTATATTGGATATAGAACAGTTCATATCTTGACATTGTTAAGGTACGGGGAGTTGTCCAGCTTATGCTTAAAACCAGACTCTGGATAACTCAAGGCACGTTTCTGTAATGGCTGTTTGTGGGTTGACCCGGGCTATAACGAGGGTTGATATTCTACCATCTGGAAGATCAATAGTGATATTGTTCTTGACTCGCCATACTTTTAATAAAAATTGATTTTTTCATAAAACAGTAGTGGGAGTATGGTAGAACTGGAAGTGATTCCAGAACCGCAAACGATTACTGAAGATTTGATAAGAACCTAAAGATTCAATCTGGTTTGACATTCCACTAGGCCACTCCGCAGATATGGTGGGTAACCTCAGGCACTCGAGAGGTACTTCGGTATGCTCAAGGACGGTGGCAAGGGGGTTCTTGTTAACCCAGACTTGCCATTGCTGTTGTTCCAGACTGTGAGACCCGACAGGAGGATGAGTACAGCGTCGTTCTAAACTAGATTTAGAAGTATACGTCTATATGACACTGCCAGCGGGTTGTCATAGTCAATGGGAGCAGCGGAAGCATTGGTGGACATCAGGCTTATGTCTATTTGTAGACTAAAGCAGATATAGCGGAGATAGATCATCTATCTCTGGTGTGACAGTCATAGGTTTGATTTCATCAGACTAGGGGATGGATCTGTTAAGAAGGTGGTAGGGTGTAATGTCCTGGTATTTGGATGACATACACAGAGTAGGAAGTGATATTCCTATACTACGATCGGTTATACTTTGGTCGTCACACAGTGGTTTCTCCACATAGGACTTGGATATTATATCAGACATTCTGGCCACTAGATCTATGGTTTTAGATCTAGATTTGGGTGGTTTCCCAATTTGGGTACTTTGAAAGCATTCTATGAGTATTTAGAATGAAAGACTCCTGGCACGGTAGTGTACCTGCAGGTGATGGAGTCACTGATTAGTCGAAAATATTGTATATTTTTACCGGCAATTTCCTCATCAATTGCATTCATATAGAAGTGTTCGGCATTCATATTTTACATAATAGTAAAACTGTCGCAAAATATCAGATTACAAGTATTAGACTCTAAAACCGACACTATAAAGGAAATTGACTGCATTTCATGGCATCGCATCATCCGTATATTGCGCAACACTTGTTTTGAGATCTGTGCAGGAAAATCCAGCAGAAAGGCTAAAATATACAGGGTACAGCTAAAGCGTTACGCCAACTCAATGAATTCAGTTCTGGTATCAATCCAAAGGGACAAACAAAAATCAACATATCAAAGAAAGCTCAAAATATCAGCCCAAGCAAGCGCCAGAGATCCCAAGCCCCAACTCTCCAACATGGCCGCGGAACCGCGGCCAGAGTCGGCTTGCGCCGCGGTTCCGCGGCTACTTGATGACTTCAGCACATCAATTTTAGTGCACAACTCCTAGCTCAGCTCCTACAACTCAAAAAGACATGTCAACTTCTAGAAGACTCCAGAGGTTTCTGCCAGATCAGCAAACTAGGGTTTCTAATGCTTAATTAATCCTAGCTTAAACCCTAAGCTAGCTCCTAACAAACTCCTTATAGAAACTCCTCAACAAACTTTTGGAGGGAATTGGAAGTTCAAACCTAGACCTAGGGTTTGGGAAGTCTATAAATAGAAGCCTAAACCTAGGGTTATATATCTAAGGATCAATCCCCAAATCTAGTATCAAACTAGAACCATTCTCTTTCTTCTTCTTCTTCCACAAGTTTAGTGAGAGAAATTGTGTGAAACCCTAACCCTAAATCCACTCCAAAAGCCAAGATCCCGAGTACCCATTCAAGCAAGAAGCCTTGCAACCTTTTACAAGCCGAGCCGGTCTTCAACGGAGCAAGTGGTCAAAGCCGATCCGCGACTCACGGAGCCGAGCGACGCCAATTCAGCAATTTAGATTCTTCCTCTTGTAGTTCTTGAGCGAATGTAATCAAAGTGTTGATATAAATAAAAGGTGATATTCTTTTATCTTGTTTTCTTTAAATTCTTGCATCATGAATCAATCTAAATTTCTAGTTATAATTCTTGGTGTGATGTTTGAGTAATACTCCGCTCGTCGAGGAGTCGAGACGATCAATAGAATGATGTTGTAATATATCTGAAAACGATTCTTGATTCCTACGAGTTTTGTAAACCCTAGCAAGATCAAGAACCGACGACCCATTTCGTTGCGATGCTTTCTTGATTGATATCGCTCGAAATTGGGAAGTTACGATCGTTTCTTGAAATTGCTAGAGGCTAGAATGTGAATGATATCGACGAAAGAACAAGGGTTAAAAGATGAAACCCTAGTTTCATCAAGAAAGCCCTAACTCTCGTCGATCATCATCGATCTAGTATCAATCCTTCGAAGGACAAGATCACGTTATCTTTAGATTACAACACGTCTATCGATCCGATGAATTCCTACGAGCGTCATTTAGATTCTTGACTTTTTGGTTGGAAATATTATCGAAACCCTATTCTTGAGTGTTTATCAATTTCTTGATTCTTGATTAAACATCGTGACACCTGAATCAACTGATAAATTCTTGAATCATGTTTTCTTTTCTTTTCGATTAACTTTTCGATTCAAACAAATTAAATATAAAAACGAATCGCACAATCCCTGTGGACGATCCGCACTCACTTACAATCTACATCCGACACTGTAGTTGATTGCGGTCAAATATAATTTTTTGATTGTCGATACTTTTTACATATACACGTTAAAAAATAATTCAACCAAAATGGCGCCGTTGCCGAGGATCGCGCGCTAATTCGTTACATATTATAGTTTGAATTGAAAGATTTATTTCATTATGATTTTTGAGATCAAAATTCGTGCAAACCCTAAACAATTTGTTGTGTTTCATTGCAAGGAGATCTGGAGCTGTTTGGAAATTGAAGAAATTTTTTGGAAAATTCCAAAGGACTAGGAAAGTGATCAGGTGCATTCTGCAATTTTTCTTTTCAAGAGATCAAATCATAGAACCGCGGAAGGGCGGCAGTAGGAGACTATTGCGGCGGAACCGCGGCAGCATTGAAGGATCTCTGCAAACGTTTTCTCTCAGGTAATTTCTTACCTTCTCCTCTCTCCTCTTTTTAGCTCCAACTAATAATTTTCTGCAGGATTCTTTGCAAATAATCGCAGCTCGCAAATTAGAAAAATAAATTTGTGCGTGATTTTGTTTCTTGGTTGTTTGCATATTAATATGGATATTAAGGGGCACGGCCAAATCCAAATTAGGTGGGGATTTCATTACCCTTCCTAGGCCCCGAAAACCACAAAACTTGCATCTGCATTGACCCACATTAACTAAAAGAAATCTAGAGATGACTCTAAGGACTGTCGCTCTCAATTAGGACAAGAGAAGGTCGTGGGTAATTCATTGCTTATCCGCGTTTTCTTGTGGTGCCTAAGGCGAGTGTGTCTAAGGCTAGTGGTTATTAATTAGGCCACTACTTACGTAGTGGAGTACCTTCCCACTTACCTGGCACTCATCCGGCCACAGGGAAAAAAGAGGCAGTGGAGGATTCTATCCTGTGACTTGTCTTTTGGCAGTTAGGAGCGGTCTAGAGCCGGACCTAGGTGACCACTAGATTCTAGGGTTTGTGTGCTGCATTTGTTGTGTCGCATCATTTTTTCAAAAATCCGTCCCTTTTTCAAAGCAAACACCGCATTATTCATTTACCCCTAATTATAAGCCAACGCTGCCACTTGTACTAACCCTTTTTAGTAAAAGATAGGCTGGACACGGGATTCTAGTGCCCGTTTAGTCCGCGTACCCTTTATCGACTCCGAAGTCGATATTTCTCCATTTACCTTTTCTTTACCCACTACCACACCCACACCGATGGACCCGAATCCATCAAACTTCTTTAACCCTAATCTGCCGCCGTCCGTTGGTGCGCAGAATCCACCCCGCATCTCTCTCCAGGAGAGGTGCTATCCACTTAGAGGTCCTCTTTCGACCTGCATATCCACACCACCAGCCAATGGGGATAACTTTGAGATTAAGCCCCAGTATATCAATCTTTTACCCAAATACCACGGACTCGAGACTGAGGACGCTTACGTTTTCATTACCAAATTTGAAAACGTATGCGCAATGATGGGTACGTCACAACTTTCTGTGGATGCGATGCGTCTACGACTTCTTCCATTTACATTGTGCGATATAGCCGAGAAGTGGCTATATAACACTATCGCACATTCTATTACGAATTGGGAAGAATTCGTCGCTGCATTCCATAAGAAATTTTACCCAATCCAAAAGACGGCTCGAATCCGTAGCGAACTGAATCAATTTGCCCAGCTCCCTACCGAACCATTTTCAAAATGCTTTGAACATTTCAAGGATCCATTGGTTCAGTGTCCTCATCACGGCATCCCGAGATGGGAGCTTTGCCGAATCATTTATGAGGGCATTAACCCAAGCACTAAACAGAGCCTTGAAAACATGTGTCAAGGTACTTTTATGACCAAAGATGATGGGGAAGCTTGGAAGTACTTAGAAGAGTTCGCTGAAAAATCACTACAGTGGGAGAGTGGAACCCAACCATTGAATAGGGGTGGCGTACACCAAATAGATGTATCCATAGGTGTTCGAGCTGAGATGGCAGCAATGCAAAGACGCTATGGAACACAAATTTTCTGCAGCCTCCCTAAACCCAATGTCGCTCCCCAAAACTGTTTGTGGGTGCTGTTCTGATCCGTCACATTTAACGGAAGAATGTCCATTAAACGCGGCGTTTCATGGTCATGAGCATTCTAATGCCGCATTTCAAAGACCTCGAAATGATCCATATTCTTCCACGTACAATCAGGGTTGGAGGAACCACCCGAATTTTGCTTGGAACCAAAATCAATCTCAAAATACGGTTCCAAACACGAATCAATTTCAAAGGGCTCTTCCTCCACCACAACAGCAACCCCTTCAACTCACTCAGCACCCCTATCAGTCATAAAATTTCCAAAACCAGGGCAACACTCCTGCACAGTCTAATCCTATGCAGTCCTGTTCTGACGAGTTTTCTCAATTCACTCAAACCATGAAATCACTTTTATCAAATTTCATAGAGGTTTCGACTGAGGTTAGATCTTCCATCAGTGAGATAAAGAAAAACTCAGCGTCCCAAGCTGAGAGTATCAGATCGATGGAAGCTGAAATCGCACGCCTAAAAGCCGAAATGAGTGCGAGAGAAAAAGGGAAACTTCCCTCTCAACCCCTACAGAATCCTGGGCATTACAATGTAAATGCCATCACAACGTTGAGATTGGGAAGAGTGCTGAATAATAATGTCGGGGAAGGTATTGATGATACTGAAAATCATATCAACACCCCGGCTGAGACCTTTCCACACACACACACTTCTCCTTCTGATCCTTCTTCTTCTACCACACCATTTTCTCGAGAGCCTATTCTCCATTTCCCATTAGGCTCAACACCTTCTCCCAACCCTTATAGTTCTCCACAGACGGTCCCCACACCTCTTTTGGGACCTCGTCTACCCCCTCTTCCTTCTCCTATGATGGATCCAGCGCTTATTGCGAAAGCTCCTTACCCGAACCGGTTAATAGGTAATAGAACGAGTCCTCATATGGAGAAAATTATAGAAATGTTCAAACAGGTTAACATCAATATCTCTCTCCTAGATGCGATTCAACAAGTCCCCGCTTATGCGAAAATTCTTAAGGACTTGTGCACTAGGAAGAGGAAGACTCAAGTGCCGAAGAAGGTCTTTATGTCTAATAATATCAGCACTGCTTTTATTCCCCAGCTACCAAAGAAACGAAAGGACCCAGGATGTCCTACAATATCGATTTCGATTGGGGGTAAAAACATAAATCGTGCTCTTTTAGACCTTGGCGCGAGTGTTAACCTGCTCCCTTATTCTGTCTATGAGCAACTAGGGATTGGAGAGCTGAAACCTGCTCACTGCACTCTCCAGATGGCAGACCGATCTATCACCAAACCAAGGGGTGAATTAGAGGATGTGTTGATAAAGGTCGGGGAATTTGTTTTCCATGTAGACTTCATTGTGCTCGACACACATCCTGTAGCAAACCCCCGGGGCCAAATTCCGGTGATTCTTGGTCGTCCTTTCCTTGCCACTTCCAACGCTGTTATAAACTGTAGAAACGGTTCAATGAACTTATCATTTGGAAATATGACCATTGAACTAAATATCTACAAAGTTGGAAGTCAGCCATCAGAACCTAGTGCTCATATTTTAGATGTGTGCTCTGTCCATGAGATCGCTCCCGATAGTTGTGGAGCTGAGGAACTTTGCTTTACTGATCTCGATGACATTACCACATCTCTGTTTGACTTTACACAAGATCTTAGTGAGGACACTTTACCAACACTTGAGTCCTGCACTTCTGACTTTTCTCCACCCGAGTCTGTATCTTTCACAAGCTCTGAGCTTCTTTGTAAATCCAAAAATCATTCAATGATCCCTCCTTCTATTATTTCTCCGCCTGAATTAGATCTAAAAATTTTACCGTCTCATCTGAAATATGCTTATTTAGGTGAGAAGGAGACTTTACCGGTTATAATTTCCGCTTCTCTAGCATTAGAGCAAGAGAATGCACTTTTATCGGTATTGAGATCTAACAAAGAGGAGTTTGGTTGGAGTATGGCGGACATCAAAGGGATTAGTCCCTTGATAGTTGAACATCATATAAATGTGATGGATGATGCCAGTCCAACCCGGGAACCACAAAGACGGTTGAATCCCGTCATGAAGAAAGCGGTAATGAAAGAGATCGTCAAATGCTTAGATAATGGTATTATATACCCCATCTCCGATAGCCAATGGGTGAGTCCTATACATGTCGTTCCTAAGAAATCCGGCATCACAGTTATAACCAATGAGGCGAATGAGTTGATTCAGACACGCGCCCAAACTGGGTGGCGTGTATGTATCGATTATAGAAAACTCAACGCTGCTACGAGGAAAGATCATTTTCCTCTACCATTCATTGATCAGATGCTGGAACGCTTAGCGGGACGAGAGTTTTATTGTTTTATGGACGGATACTCAGGCTACAATCAGGTCCCCATCGCCAAAAAGGATCAATATAAAACCACTTTTACTTGTCCTTTTGGTACTTTTGCTTACAGTCGCATGCCCTTTGGGCTATGCAATGCTCCCGCTACCTTTCAGCGGTGTATGATGGGGATATTCTCTGATATGGTAGAGAATTTTCTGGAGATCTTTATGGATGACTTCTCGATTTTTGGAGACTCTTTTTCTGATTGCCTAACAAATCTTGACGCTGTTCTTACTCGTTGCAAAGAGAAGAACTTGACTTTGAACTGGGAAAAATGCCATTTTATGGTCCAAGAAAGAATTGTTCTTGGACATGTCATTTAACAGAAAGGCATTGAGGTTGACAGAGCTAAGATAGATGTCATTCAAAACCTCCCTCATCCCAAAAGCGTCAAAGATATTCGCTCTTTCCTTGGCCATGCGGGCTTTTATAGGAGATTCATTAAGGACTTTAGCAAAATTGCTAGACCTTTAACTCTTCTCCTGGCTAAGGATACGACCTTCCATTTTGACTCGGATTGCGAGATAGCTTTCGACTCACTTAAACACTCACTCACTTCAGCCCCCGTTTTATCATCACCAAATTGGGACTACCCCTTTGAGCTGATGTGTGATGCATCTGACTTTGCAGTAGGTGCAGTTCTCGGACAGCACATCGAAAAGATGCCACACGTGATTTACTATGCTAGTACGACCCTGAATGATGCGCAAATCAATTATACAACCACAGAAAAAGAACTTTTAGCGGTTGTATTTGCATTAGAAAAATTCAGGCCTGACTTAATCGGCTCACCTATAGTTGTGTATACTGACCATTCCGATTTAAAACATCTTCTGGCGAAGAAAGATGCAAAAGGTCGACTAATACGTTGGATCCTACTATTACAAGAATTCGATCTTGTTATCAAAGATAAGAAAGGATGTGAAAACGTAGTAGCTGACCACCTTTCACGCATCATTTCTCCTCCTGTGACCCTGCCGATCAATGACTCGTTCCCTGACGAACAACTCTTGAGCGTATCCACTGAACCATGGTTCAGGGATATTGTGAACTATCATGCCACGGGACTGATACCCAACGATTGGTCGAAATAGGACAAATACCGTTTTCTATCCCAAGTAAAACACTTTTACTGGGATGAACCCTATTTGTTTAAATATTGCCCTGATCAGATCATTCGCCGATGTGTCCCAAATGAAGAGTTCAAGAGTGTTCTTTCTTTTTGTCATGATTAGGCCTGTGGGGGTCACTTTGGTCCTAGAAAGACAGCGAAAAAGGTTTTGCAATGTAGATTTTATTAGCCGACCTTATTCAAGGACGCATTTGAGCATTGCAAAACCTGTACACAATGTCAGTATACGGGTAGAATATCCCAAAGGAATGAAATGCCTCAGCAACCCATCTTGGTTGTTGAAATATTTGATGTTTGGGGCATAGATTTTATGGGTCCTTTTCCTAGCTCCTTTGAGAATTTGTACATACTGCTGGCGGTTGATTATGTTTCCAAGTGGGTAGAAGCCATTCCATGTCGCACTAATGACAAGAAAGTTGTCATTAAGTTCTTGAAAGAGAATATCTTTTCGCGATTTGGACACCCACGCGCTATTATTAAAGATAATGGGACACACTTCTGCAACAGATCTTTCGAGACTCTAATGCGGAAATACTCAATCAACCACCGACTTTCTACACCCTATCATCCCCAAACAAGCGGGCAGGCTGAAATCTCAAACAGGCAAATCAAACTTATCCTGGAGAAAACTGTTGCTAAGAATAGAAAAGACTGGTCGACCAAATTGACGGATGCTCTTTGGGCATTCCGAACTGCATATAAGACCGACTTAGGAATGTCTCCATATAGGATAGTGTTTGGAAAAGCATGTCACTTACCCGTCGAGATAGAACATAAAGCATTGTGGGCCATTAAAGAAATAAATTTTGATCTAAACCTTGCTTGCAACTTTCGGAAGCTGCAACTAAACGAGCTAAGCGAACTCCGCGATGAAGCTTATGATAATGCTGTAATCACAAAGAATAGGACTTAGGTTTTTCACGATAAAAACATTTTGAGAAAAATATTTTCACCTGGTCAACAAGTCCTTCTTTATGATTCACGATTACACCTTCATGCGGGTAAGCTCCGATCTCGATGGAAGGGACCTTTTGTTGTGCGGTCTGTATACCCGCACGGGGCAGTAGAAGTAGAAAATGTTAAAAACGGCACCTTTTTCAAAGTGAATGGACATAGATTAAAGCCGTATTTTTCCACTGACCCCACGGAGGAGCTCTTGTTCTTACAAGAGCCAGTTTATTTGGATTAAAATTCCTCCGTCTCACCTTCATGTCCAGTACATCATTGCATCATCTTTTGAATGAAGGTGAGTGAAAAGAATAAGTTTGGGGGAAGTTCTTCACTTATATATTCTGCCCCTACAAATAATTCCTCCCAGACTTACAGGTTTTGTAGATATAGCTGTCGACAACAGTGAGGACACTGTTGAAAACAAGTTTGGGGGAGGTTTGTGCTTATTTTTGCATCATTTGCATATCATCTGCATAAGCATAAAACATTTCTTTTAAAAATCTATAAAAATTGAAAAAAATTCAAAACCTATAAAAATTTAAAAATTTTCAAGTATAAAAATAACTTTAATATTTACATTCTTTTTTGTATATAAATAAGATAATGAAAGTTTAGATAGTGAACAATTACATCCATGAGATTAGAAAAATTTAAGAAAACTAAGAAAATTAGAAGTTTTCTTATACGAACTAGTAATAAGTAGTTATGAGCTGTTGTCCCAAAGGTTAGTAAGATGAAAGACGTCACTAATCTGAGGATAAAAATAAGTCTGAAAAATAGTTTCTATTCTGGAAGCTAAACATTTTGAACGTTGCTACCCTGCTATTCGCACTTACACACGTCTTGAAGCCTGGGATAGTAGAGGATACCTTGAAATGCTCTTGTCTTAAAGCCAAAAGTATGAAGGAAAAAAAAAGTGAATAAAGAAAAATATAAAGTGGTGAGAAAAATGGACACTGGTTTTGTTATCACCAAGGGCAATAAAAAAATATATAGCGAGGGTGCTTCTTCACCTAGTGCCCTAATGCCAACTGGTCTGGAAGTCACTGCTATGCCTGAGGTGGTGCAAGACGAGGAAAATACACCAAGTAAGCAAGCACAAGAGTAATCGGTCGGTTAGTACCTCAATAAGTATTAACGGTCGCATGAAAGTGTGTGAGCAATCTCATCTAAATATTCATTAATTAAAAAGTACTGAGGCTGATGGGCAAGAGTATGATAGCTTGAATTGAATTCTCCGGGTGTAGGGATGTCTTTACACACACGCAGGGTTATATGATCGATGTTTGGAAGAAAGATAGGAATGAAAAATAAGACGATGTTTTATTGAGGGAGGACGTGATTTCTGACATCTTTTCATGACCATTAAGATAGGGCTCGTGACAACCGAAAAGCTACCTTAGTTGGAAACCCTAATTTTCAAAGTCTTTTCTTTTACAATTCTTTTCTTTAAATGTAATATTCATGATCTTTCTTTTATTATTGGATTTTGTGGGTGCAATCCGCTGAAAACCCTCAAGAGACAACACTCCTCCTACTAGGGACACCTAGAGGTTTAAAGGCTTGTTGCACGTGCTCAGTGCAATCGTGCTGCCTACGAAAGTGTGCTAGTTAGTTTTTCTCTTTCATTATTTTCTCCTTCTTTTTAATAAAACATTCGCTCGAAACGTTCGAAATTAAGTTTGGGGGAATTTGATTAGTCGAAAATATTGTATATTTTTACCGGTAATTTCCTCATCAATTGCATTCATATAGAAGTGTTCAGCATTCATATTTTACATATTAGCAAAACTGTCGCAAAATATCAGATTACAAGTATTAGACTCTAAAACCGACACTATAAAGGAAATTGACTGCATTTCATGGCATCGCATCATCCGTATATTGCGCAACACTTGTTTTGAGATCTGTGTAGGAAAATCCAGCAGAGAGGCTAAAATATACAGGGTACAGCTAAAGTGTTACGCCAACTCAATGAATTCAGTTCTGGTATCAATCCAAAGGGAAAAACAAAAATCAACATATCAAAGAAAGCTCAAAATATCAGCCCAAGCAAGCACCAGAGATCCCAAGCCCCAACTCTCCAACATGGCCGCGGAACCGCGGCCAGAGTCAGCTTGCGCCGCGGTTCCGCGGCTACTTGATGACTTCTGCACATAAATTTTAGTGCACAACTCCTAGCTCAGCTCCTACAACTCAAAAAGACATGTCAACTTCTAGAAGACTACAGAGGTTTCTGCCAGATCAGCAAACTAGGGTTTCTAATGCTTAATTGATCCTAGCTTAAACCCTAAGCTAGCTCCTAACAAACTCCTTCTAGAAACTCCTCAACAATCTTTTGGAGGGAATTGGAAGTTCAAACCTAGACCTAGGGTTTGGGAAGTCTATAAATAGAAGCCTAAACCTAGGGTTATATATCTAAGGATCAATCCCCAAATCTAGTATCAAACTAGAACCATTCTCTTTCTTCCACAAGTTTAGCGAGAGAACTTGTGTGAAACCCTAACCCAAAATCCACTCCAAAAGCCAAGATCCCGAGTACCCATTCAAGCAAGAAGCCTTGCAACCTTTTACAAGCCGAGCCGGTCTTCAACGGAGCAAGTGGTCAAAGCCGATCCGCGACTCACGGAGCCGAGCGACGCCAATTCAGCAATTTTGATTCTTCCACTTGTAGTTCTTGAGCGAATGTAATCAAAGTGTTGATATAAATAAAAGGTGATATTCTTTTATCTTGTTTTCTTTAAATTTTTGCATCATGAATCAATCTAAATTTCTAGTTATAATTCTTGTTGTGAAGTTTGAGTAATACTCCGCTCGTCGAGGAGTCGAGACGATCAATAGAATGATGTTGTAATATATCTGAAAACGATTCTTGATTCCTACGAGTTTTGTAAACCCTAGCAAGATCAAGAACCGACGACCCATTTCGTTGCGATGCTTTCTTGATTGATATCGCTCGAAATTGGGAAGTTACGATCGTTTCTTGAAATTGCTAGAGGCTAGAATGTGAATGATATCGACGAAAGAACAAGGGTTAAAAGATGAAACCCTAGTTTCATCAAGAAAGCCCTAACTCTCGTCGATCATCATCGATCTAGTATCAATCCTTCGAAGGACAAGAACACGTTATCTTTAGATTACAACACGTCTATCGATCCGATCAATTCCTACGAGCCTCATTTAGATTCTTGATATAATTCTTGTTGTGAAGTTTGAGTAATACTCCGCTCGTCGAGGAGTCGAGACGATCAATAGAATGATGTTGTAATATATCTGAAAACGATTCTTGATTCCTACGAGTTTTGTAAACCCTAGCAAGATCAAGAACCGACGACCCATTTCGTTGCGATGCTTTCTTGATTGATATCGCTCGAAATTGGGAAGTTACGATCGTTTCTTGAAATTGCTAGAGGCTAGAATGTGAATGATATCGACGAAAGAACAAGGGTTAAAAGATGAAACCCTAGTTTCATCAAGAAAGCCCTAACTCTCGTCGATCATCATCGATCTAGTATCAATCCTTCGAAGGACAAGAACACGTTATCTTTAGATTACAACACGTCTATCGATCCGATCAATTCCTACGAGCCTCATTTAGATTCTTGACTTTTTGGTTGGAAATATTATCGAAACCCTATTCTTGAGTGTTTATCAATTTCTTGATTCTTGATTAAACATCGTGACACCTGAATCAACTGATAAATTCTTGAATCATGTTTTCTTTTCTTTTCGATTAACTTTTCGATTCAAACAAATTAAATATAAAAACGAATCGCACAATCCATGTGGACGATCCGCACTCACTTACAATCTACATCCGACACCGTAGTTGATTGCGGTCAAATATAATTTTTTGATTGTCGATACTTTTTACATATACACGTCAGAAAATAATTCAATCAGTCACCCTCTCTAAAGGTGTCTTACAGACTGAAGGGGAGAGGGATGCGCATGATTGGCAGATCATTTGCTTAGGCAATTGAGTCAATCATGAGATGTCAAGTACCACACCAGATGTTGTTCTTGCAGTAGGTGCAATAAGTTGATATTGATCCAATCCCGGAGAAACAATCGGAAGCAGTTTTAGAACATAAGTTGATGTTCTAGGGATATGATAACGGCAGCCTCCTTCGGGAGACGGTTATCATTCCAGGCTTCCAAGGTGACCTGGATGACAGAGAGGTTGTCAGAGTTATAGTTTTCCCTCTGACGAGGGACATTATTTTGGACAGATGGTCCAGGTTGATACCGAGGGAAGGCATGGCGCAGGATACTGATTAAGTTCAGTTGACGATACAGTCTAAGAAGTTTGGATTTGGAGTTCACTTATGAGCTATGTCCTATCAGACATCCAGACATTCTAAGACAGGTATTGCTCATTTCGGGAGATGGCTTTCTCCGCGAACTTGGGATAAAGAGAGACATAGAAAGAAACACCAGAGCGGATCCACTCACTGAGGCTATTCCTCGAACGCAATAGTTTCGCAAACGAGCTTCGTGAGACTGACTAGTAGAGGAGTTGGGTGTTCGGTATCACACGGGCTGTGAGTATGCGACATCGCAATAATTAGCCTTGAGTGCAAGTGGGAGATTGTTGGGGATAGTGCCCTCAGAGTCAATTATTGGATCACAGGCACTTGATTGCAATGATTGAGGGGAGGACCTGTCCCAGTAGGACAGTCTTACTCAAGATGATAGTATGCTATCTGGTTTACCTTTATCATCGTATACTGCTTTAGGTGACCTTACAGGTCACTATTGCACGTTGATAGAGCCCCTAGTATTCTTGCTTGACTACCGGCAGTATGAGGGCGATCTTATACGTGGAAGCTGGTAGTCTATAAGCACATCCTTAAATGGTCCCTAGTCGTGGGAGTTTCGAGACAGGGCATCGATACTCCAGAGTAGACTAGTGTATACAGTCGAGACCCCGACGAGGGGCGGTGGCCGGTCTCACAAGCCACTGGTGTCAGTTGGTTCACCTAAGATGTATACAGGTGCTCATTGGGTTATGAGTACACCGGACATGACTCGCCGGGAACATGCTAGTTGGTCTTATACCTGACGTCAGATAGCTGTTCCCTGGTGACATGTGTACAGGTTAGTTCATCGACCTGAGATCGTCATTTGTCTCGTGTGAGTTCTCACTGTGCTTTGATTACTACCCTACCACGGCTCAAAGGAGTCGTGCAAACAGGTTTTAGTTGGGTACAGTCCGGAGCCACATGGAGGCAGTGAGCGGATCTGCAGGGGTTCGTCTCTCCCGGTATTGGGGGTGAGGTCGCGCTGTGTCGAGGAGAGCCAGAACATGAAAAGTCCTTGGCCAAGGCAAGAGATTTGCTGGTAGGTATTCCAGTAGTATCTCAGGGTGTTCTAGGCTACACTCCGACACGACTTGTACCGCTTTTGGGGGTCTGACTTTTACCAACCCCCTAGGCCCGCAATGCGATGCTCATAGACGAACGGACCGGACTGTACGGATATTTTCACTGACAGGCACAGTAGGGTGTCAGGATGAGTTTGCTCATCGACGTCCCTTTTTGTCAGTACTTGGTTGCCCGTTACGTATTGGCTTATACCTCTGACGTGCTAGTGGTTAAATCCACAGCCATAGTATTGACGAGTCTTTAGAGTCCACCACACAGACAGTTACTCAAGTTTCGGGCGAAACGCTGTAGAGGCCGTATGGAGATATGGCAGGGTTCGATCAGATACGTGCGGTATTGCACGGATCGTGATCGGACGGTTTTTACTAGCCGGCTTTGGCTTAAGCCGGATGCTAGTATTAGATAGTGTAGTTTTGTCTCTTTGCATTTGTGTTCAGTGGGAATACAAATGCGGGCATGTATTTGCAGTAGCGGGGTTTTCCTGTAATTTATTACGGGATCGGTTTTCTGAAGTTGCCAGTTTTTATTCTGTTCCGGCCGGTTTTTCTTTGTTCCTTCACGACCGGACTTTTCGTTGGAGGGGGTTAATTGCAAGTTTGCAATTAACTTACTTGTGAGGGACTTTCTTGCATTTGTGGCTTTATGATGAGACTAGCATCATGATGAGATTCTATTCTAGTCTTTTTCATTGATTTTCTTTTGATGGTTGTTTGACTTGTTGAGATGAGAAATGAGAGTGACCATTTTCTATATTGTTTTTCCATTCTATTTTCTATAGACTTGGAGAGGTCTTTTTCTCTCTCCAATCTTCTTTGTGGTGAGAGAGGGCCGGCCACTTTGTGAGGAGAGGATGAGAGTGCTCATTTGAGTGAGGGATTGATTCATCTCATTTCATGCTTCTTTGCTTGCTAAAATTCCAAGCTTCTCTCCTTCATTCATTCTCCTCCTCACATCCCTCCATCAAGGCAACTTCCTGAACCCTAAAGAGACATGGCTACTACTCTATTCTATAGCAAGCCTTGGACGTGTCGGCTAGCCAACTTCGCACCCGAGTTGCCTCGGTCAAGAGGTGGGAGCCCGTAAAAGACTTTGGCGATGTGGTGCCCGTTCCGACGAGACGATGACGAACGGAGTTTCCGTGGGAGATCGGAGTGGAGACGAAGACCGAAGGACACGGATCGCTTGGTATACTTCTCTACTCTTTTCTTGTTTGCTAGTAGCTAGGTTAATGGCCCGATCCGGGTGAAAAGTGCGCGGTGGTGCCAGTTTGCAAGTTTTGCAAAGTTTTTGTTTCCGCGTTTCCGGCGTCGGAGTGACGGCCGGGGCGCCCCCGCGGGCTTACAGAATGTGGATGGCATATACGTACACTATATTTTCGTTCTTTTCTGGTGTGATTGATTGATGGGACTGCGTTGATTCTTATCAATTCAAGGATAAAATAAACCTATATTTGATGTTGTTGGAACAAATTTTAAAAGGTGTTATTACAAAGACGTTTCCTTTTGTTTTGCATAGTGATATTCGGTTTGAATATCCTGCACCTCATTCGATGAGGAAAGGGCTGATATCCCTTCACCGGGAGAGACCCCTTGGGCAGAAGTTTGCGTCAGGATAATAACTTCATTATAGTCGATTACAAGTTGCTTTGTATCGCGGTATTCAGTTTGGAATACCCAGCACCTCATTCCACGAGAAAAGAGCCGAGATCCCTTCACCGGGAGTGACCTCTTTAGCAAAAGGTTTTCGCCACTATATTTTTATGAAAAGCTATCAGGTTCCTTCAGCGATATCAAGTTCGTTACGTTAAAGGTTTCTCGCCAAAAACCAGCCGTATCCCTCCGTCATTTCTGTTGGGTATTCTGTAGTATTCAAGCTATGTATTTTAACCAATGCCAAGGCTTAGTGTTTGGTAGCTGCTGGGTATTCATTTGTTGCATAGATAGATGAGTTGGTTTGGGACAGTCGTTCTGCCATTTGGCCAACGTCAGAGGCATGTGAGGGTGGGTTCAAATTGACCTGGATAGTGACGGGTAGAACTTGGTATGTGACTTATGAAATTTTTACCAACGCCAAGGTCATAAGAGTGTGGGGCAAAAATCACATCGGGAGTTTCAAACATACAGGAAACTTGCCAGGCATGCGCATACCTTCTGGAGTATGATAACTTGAGTGGCTTCCATCAAGTTATCATGCGATGATAGTTGGATCCCGATTCTCACTGATGAGTTGGTTTACTCTTCAGGTGATCCCGACTAATTCTTCTTTCAGGTTTGGAGAAGAATTTGAGATTACATTGGGAGGTTTCCTGATTAGATAAAATGATAACCATTCTGATCTAGGTTAGAGTGCACGCAGAGTGTTTCTTTTCTCTCTCTCTTTGGCAGCGACCATTGACCGACCCTAGACTATTGTAGGGTTCCTAGGCACTCTCAAGAGGTCTCACAAGGCATCAACCATGCCAATTTCAAAAATTACGGTGCCGAGAAACCCTAGACTACGGATCGTTAACTAGATTTTAGGCGAAACAAGAAACTAGCTAACAACTTAGCTAAAGAGAAAACGGAAATACAACCTTTGTAGATCTGATGCTCCACCTCCACAGCTCCGCAATGAAGTCTTCTCGCTGTCCAAATGAAATCCCGGGCTCTAGCGTCGGCTTCATCGGAGAAATGGGCGGGCAAGGTCGTCGGCTTCGTGCCGAAGATGATCTACGTCGAGGCATCACAAGATCAAACTCCAACTTCACCAAGTCAAGAAACTTGTGAAGAAAACACACTCTACTACTTGGCAAGAGATAGAGGATGAAGAAATAGGAAGTGGGTAGACTTTAGAATTGGATTTCTCACTCTTATTCATCAATCACCATTGATGGTCAAGCTTTTTCTTCTTGTGAAGAAGAAGAAGAAGATGAAGAAAAGAATTATGATAAGTTAATCAAAAGGAAAAGAAAAAGAATACTTATCATAATAATAACCATGGTCAAGTGTAGAGACTAAACTAAGGTTAAGTGAAGTGGTTAGGGTTAAGCATGAGACAAAATGGTCACAAAGTCAAAGCTTCATGAAGCTTCAAAGAAAGAAACAAAACTTGCAACCATTTCATTTCTAATCTTTTCCAAAAATAAATAAATAAATAAATTAGTAAGAAAAAGAAAACCCTAATCATTAACCTAACCAAGGTTTAATTCTTTACAGTTAACCAAGTAAACATGTATCATCAAACATGATACAATCAAGTGCACAAAAGTATATCACATATACAACTTGCACAATTCAAGTGAGAAAATCCATTTAAAATGAACCAATACTAGTTAATGCAAAGTAATATATCAAATATATAATTATACATTAAATCATTAAATCAACACATGAATTAACGATCCGGTCATATCGCATATAACCGACTAGTATCCTATGTATCGGCTTACCGAACCAACCGTTGATTCGATAACTAGGTTATATCGCATACAACCTTTGGATACATTCATCGCGAGAATGGAATACGGTATCACATACACGCATTATTCTCGGTCCCGCGCATATCTCATATGCGCTCCTATTTCGTTTCGCTTGAGCCAGGAAACCTCTGTGTAGGACACTAAAGACTCGTCAATACGCCGGCAGCAGGGGATGATCATATCAAACACCCACAAGCCGCAAGCGGTCTGCTAAACGTAACGGCCACCCGGGTATTGAATGATCAGAAGATCGACGAGCAAGCCCGCTCACACTCCAGTGAATCCAACCAGTAACACTACCGTACAGTCCGGTCTCGTCGTCTGATATGTCACATATCTTGCCTAGGGGTGGTAAACGTCAGACCCCAATAGCTCGATAAGTCGTGTCGATATGAGGTCTATAATAATTTGAGAAACTACTGGTAACACTTTCCAGTAAATCTCAGCAACCCTGGCCAGGGATTTCTTGTTATAGCCAATCGAACACAGCGCAACATCAACTCCCTATACCGGGAGAGACGAATCCCCTCCTATCGCTCATCGCCTCCATGTGACTCGGGACTGTACCCAAAAACCACCGTTTTGCACGCCCTCTTGGACGTGGTAAGATGGAAATCAAAGCACAGTGGGAACCACACAAGACTCTATGACGATCTCGGGTCAACAGACTACTCTGTACCAGTGTCACCAGAGAACTGCCATCTGACGTAAGGTATAATACCATCTGGGAGTTCTCGGCGAGTCCGTCCAGTGTACCCAGTCTCCACTGAGCACCCGTATATGATCTCTGATGTCAAACACCAATGGATATGGGATCATCCATCGCCCATCTGTATGGGTCGAGAAGGTATACGCTAGTCTACTCTGGGATATCGATGCCCCGTCTTGATATACCCACGACTAGGGACCTTGAAGGATGTACTTATGGACTACCATGTCCCCACTAGTATGATCCGCATCATAGTCCAGGTAGTCAAGTACATATCCTAAGGGCTTTACCAACATGTAACAGAGAGACAATTAGTATACACGTTAAGGTAAAGAGCAACCAGATATCATACTATCATGTCGAGCAAGAAAGTCCTCCCTATATATGTCCCATTATCCACTACAATATACATCCTATGTACAGTAATGGCCTCTAGGGCATACATATAACTAACAATCTCCCCCTTGCACTAGGGCCATCTGTAGCAGTGGTTGTAGTATCTCATACTCAACCATCCCATAAAAGTCTCTCTCTGGGAATAGGCCTTCGTGAGTGGATCCGCCGTGTTATCCTCTGAGTCTGTACTCCTAACCTCGATCCCCTTGGAGATCAGCCATCTCCATGATCAGGTGATACTGCCTTAGATTATGTCTGGATCACTGATGGGACGGGTGTTCCTTGGCATAAGCCACAACTCCATTGTCATACAATGGGAGGAACTAAGTTCATCTCATGAACTATTATACACCCAGACTTCCTCTTTGGTAGCATCTTAAGTAGCGATGTATCCATCTTTTATCGTCTAGTATGCCACGGTATCTAGCTTGGAACTCTTCCAACATACCGTCCCTTTATTGAGGGTAAAGACAATGCCTGTGACTGACATTCAGTCGTCTTTATCATCCTGGATCCTTTCCAGTGTTTCCCCCCAGGACCAATTGATACCATCTCACTACTACTAGTGAGATTCCTAACATCCAATTAGATCTATCTCATAGATCCAAAATCCAGGATTTAGTAGGTATCACTTTGATCCTATATGGAGAATCTTTGTGATAATCAGAGATTGATCGAGCGTAGCATAGGAAACTTCTTCCCTATCAAGAGTATGTCATCCACGTACTCTACGAGGATCACCACCATACTCCCTACTACCTTTTTGTATATACAAGGTTCATCTACCATTTTGATGATGTCAAACTGTTTGACTAACTCATCAAAACAGATGTTCCAACTCCGCGATTCCTGCTTCATCACATAAAACATCTTGCACACGTTTCCGCTGCTCCCACTGTCTACGAGGCCTTCGGGCTGTGTACTTATAGACGCACTCTTCTCAAACACCATCTAGAAAAGCTGTCATGGCACCCAACCGCCAGATATCGTAGTCATGGTATGTAGCCGTGACAAGTAGGATCAGGATGGACTTAAGCATAGGTACTGGAAAAAGGTTTCATCATTATCCACGCCTGGTCGATGACGAAAACCTTTAACAAGTCTAGCTATGAAAGTCTCAACTTTTCCATCTACACCAAGTAATCTTCTCAAGATTTACTTGCTCCTGATGGGGATTTAACCCTTCAGCTATAGCAACTAAAGTCCATACTTTGTTGGTGTATAAGGATTCCATCTCAGATTGCTAAGCATCCAGCCATTCTTACAGAGTCCCACTCCTGATGGCCAGTTCGAAACTAGTTGGGTCATCATCTCATGATGCATTCCTCGCTCCCACTGTCATAGAGAAACTGAAGTATCTCTCAGGTGGGTGAGGAACTCTGCTAGATCGGCGGAGAGTCTGAGGTTCGTTGGTATCTACTGAATCCTTTGGTTCTGACAAATCATCTACTGTAGTTTGTATAGCTGGAACCTTTCCAGTTCTACATAACTGACCTTGCCTCGAGCTTGTCCGGATTTTGCTTTTGGACATAGGCCGGACAACCCCAAATCTTAACTAACTTAAGATATGGGCTCTTCCCTTTCCATATCACATATGAAGTGGTAGGCAACTGATTTGATCGGGACCCTATTCAATAGGTATGTATCTTCATAAGTGCATAACTCCCAAAAGGACATAGGTTACTCAGTAATACTCATCATAGAGCACACCTTATCATATAGGGTGTGATTGCTCCGCCCCGACATACCATCGTGCAATGGCGTATACGGAGGAGTAATGCTGAGAGAGAATCTCATTCTCCTTTAGAATAGTCCAGAAATTCTATGCACAAGTATTATCCTCCTTGATCTCATCAAAGGACATAATACTTATACCCGTATTTTGGTTCTCTACTTCTAACTTATATTCTATGAATATCTCAAAAGATTCGGACTTGTGTTTCAACAAGAACATAGATCTGAATCTCGAGAGATTATCAGAGAATGTAATGAAGTACAAAGAACCGGTCTTGGCATGTGTAGACAGGGGACCTACATACATCAACACGTATCATCCCAAGAGTTCACTAACTCTTTCTCTGTTACCAAAAAACAGAGCTATGGTCATCTTATCTTTGTGACATGACTGGCGAGTTTCACAAGATGTAAATTCAAACTAATTTAAATATGCATCTATATGTAACTCCAGCTAGTCGGGTCGCATTGATATGGCCTAGTCTACAATACCTCAAGAAGGATCCGTTCATTTCTGAACTCTTCCTCTTGTGTGTGTGTAGGGTTCCTAGGCACCCTAGAGATGTCTCACAAGTGATCAAACACGCTTCTTTCTAAAAATACGGTGCCTACAAACCCTAGAACGGATCGTTTGCTAGAAAACTAGGCGAAAAAGTAAACTAGTTAACAGTTAACAACAAGATAACGGACATACAACCTTTGTAGATCCGGTCCACCACCTCCACGGCTCCGCAACGAAGTCCCCTCCGCTGTCCAAAAAGAATCCGGACTCCAACGTCGGCTTCGTCGAAGAATAGGCGGGCTTGATCGTCGGTTCGATGCCGAAGATGATCTACGTCGAGGCGTCGCTAGAACAAGCTCCAACTTCACCAAGTCGGAAAAACTTGTGAAGGAAACACCCTATACTTCTTGGCAAGAGGTAGAGGATGAAGAAATAGGAAGTGGGTAAACTTTAGTTTTGGATTTCTCACTAGATTTCATGACTTGCCATTGGAGTAGCAAGCTTTCTCCATTGAAGAAGAAGATGAAGCAAGAAGAAGATGATATATTAAGATAATTAAAATAGTAAAGAAAATATAATACTTATCATATCATTAACCTTAGTTAGTGGTAGAGAATTGACTAAGGTTAATATGAAGAGTTAGGGTTAAGAAAGAAGACAAAATGGTTACTTAGTCAAAGTTTGAAGAAACTTCAACTACAAACAAAATAAGCCACCATTTCATTTTCTTTATCATTTTCTTTTTCCAAAATAAATAAGAAAAAGAAAAACCTAATCTTAATCTTAACCATGGTCAAATTCTTTACACTAACCCTAGCTTGCATGTATCATCAAACATGATACAATCATGTGCACAAAATATATCACATATGCAATGTGCACAAACTAAGTGAGTAAATCCGTTTAAAGTGAACCAATACTAGTTAATGCAAAGTAATATATCAAATATATAATTATACATTAAATCATTAAATCAACACTTGATTCAATGATCCGGTCATGTCGCATATAACCGGCTAGTATTCAATGTATCGGTTTATCGAATCAATCCTTGATTCGACAACTAGGTTATAACGCATATAACCAATCGATACATTCATCGCGAGAATAGAATACGGTATCACATACACGCATTATTCTCGGTCCCGCACATATCTCATATGCGCTCCCATTTCGTTTCGCTTGAGATAGGAAACCTCTGTGTAGGACTCTAAAGACTCGTCAATACGCCGGCAGCGGATGATGATCATATCAAACACCCACAAGCCGCAAGCGGTCTGCTAAACGTAACGGCCATCCGGGTATTGAGCGATCAGAAGATCGACGAGCAAGCCCGCTCACACTCCCGCGAATCCAACCAGTAACACTTACCGTATAGTCCGGTCTGTTCGTCTGATATGTCGCATATCTCGCCTAGGGGTGGTAAACGTCAGACCCCAATAGCTCGATAAGTCATGCCGACTTGAGGTCCATAACATTCGTGAAACTACTGATAACTCTTACCAGTATATCACTGCAACCCTGGCCAGGGATTTCCTGTTATGGCCAGTCGAGCATAGCACAACATCAACCCCCAATGCCGGGAGAGACGAATCCCCTCCTATCGCTCATTGCCTTCATGTGAATCGGGACTGTAACCAAAAACCACCTGTTTGCACAACTCAGTAGAGCCATGGTAGGGTGGAAATCAAAGCACAGTGGGAGACACACAAGACTCTATGACGATCTCGGGTCAACAGACTAAGTTGTACCAGTGTCACCAGAGAACTGCCATCTGACGTGAGGTATAATACCATCTGGGAGTTCTCGGCGAGTCCGTTCAGTGTACCCAGTCTCCACCGAGCACCCGCATACCATCTTCGATGTCAAACACCAATGGATATGGGATCATCCATCGCCCATCGCATGGGTCGGGAAGATATGCTCTAGTCTACTATGGAATATCGATGCCCCGTCTCGATATTCCCTCGACTAGGAACAATGAAGGATGTACTCATTGACTACCCAGGGCCCACTAGTATGATCTGCATCATAATCCTGGAAGTCGAGTACACATCCTAAGGGCTTTATCAACATGTAATCAGAGAGACAGAAAGTATACATGTTAAGATAAAGAGCAACCAGATAGCGTACTATCATGTCGAGCAAGAAAGTCCTACCTATATATGTCCCAGCATCCACTACAATATACATCCAATGTACAGTAATGGCCTCTAGGGCATACATATAACTAACAATCTCCCACTTGCACTAGGGCCATCTGTAGCAGTGGTTGCAGTATCATATACTCAACAATCCCCTAAAAGTCTCTCTTTGGGAAAAAGGCCTTCGTGAGTGGATCCGCCGTGCTGTCCTCTGAGTCTACTCTCCTAACCTTGATCACCCTGAAGATCAACTATCTCCATGATCAGGTGATGCTGCCTCAGAATATGTCTGGGTCACTGATGGGACCAGGGTTCCAGGGCTAAAGCCACACTTCCATTGTCATACAATGGCAGGAACCTAGTTCATCTTATGAACCACTATACACCCAAACTGCCTCTTTGGTAGTATCTTTAATAGCGATGTTACTAGCCTTTATCGTCTAGTTTGCCACGGTATCTAGCTTGGAACTCTTCCAACATACCGTCCCTTTACCAAGGGTAAAGACAATGCCTGTGACTGACATTCAGTCATCTTTATCACCCTGGAACACTTCCAGTGATTCTCCCCAGGATCGATTGATACAATCTCACTATACCTAGTGAGAACCCTAATATCCCTTTAGATCTATCTCATAGGTCCAAATCTCAGGATATAGGAGGTATCATCTTTATCCTATTTGGAGAATCCTAGTGATAATAGGAGATTGACCGATCGTAGTATAGGAAACTCTTTTCCTATCAAGAGTATGTTGTCTACGTACAATACGAAGATGACCACCTTACTCTCTACTACCCTTTTGTAAATACAAGGTTCGTCTACCATTTTGATGAAGTCAAACACTTTGACTATCACATCAAAACAGACGTTCCAACTCCGCGATGCCTGCTTCATTTTGTAAAGCAACTTGCACACGTTTCCGCTGCTCCCACTTTTTACGAAGACCTCTGGCTGTGTTCTTACAGACGTTCTCTTCTAAATCAGTATTTAGAAAAGCAGTCATGGCACCCAACCGCCAGATATCGTAGTCATGGTATGTAGCCGTGGTAAGTAGGATCTGGATAGACTTAAGCATAGCTACTGGAAAAAAGTTTCATCATTATCCACGCCTGGTCGATGACGAAAACCTTTAACAAGTCTAGCTTTGAAAGTCTCAACTTTTCCATCTACACCAAGTAATCTTCTCAAGATATACTTGCTCCTGATGGGGATTTAACCCTTCAGATATAGCAGCTAAAGTCCATACTTTGCTGGTGTACATGGATTCCATCTCAGATCGCTAAGCATCCAGCCATTCTTACAGAGTCCCTACTCTCGATGGCCTGCTCGAAACTAGTTGGGTCATCATATCATGATGCAATCCTTGCTCCCACTGTCATCGAGAAACCAAGGTATCTCTCAGGCGGATGAGGAACCCTACTAGATCGGCGGAGAGGCTGAGGTTCGTCGGGAACTATAGAATTCTTTGGTTCTGTCAAATCATCAACTGCAGTTTTGTATAGCTGGAACCTTTCCAGTTCTACAGAACTGATTCTGCCTCGATATTGTCTGGATTTTGCTTTAAACATAGGCCGGACAACCCCAAATCTTAACTCACTTAAGAGATGGGATCTTCCCACACCATATCTTATATGGAGTGGTAGGCAGTGATTTGATTCAAACCTAATTCAATAGGTATGCAGCTTCTCAAGTGCATAACCCCAAAAGGAAATAGGTAACTCAGTAATACTCATCATAGAGCACACCATATCTAATATTGTGCAATTGCTCCGCCCTGATACACCGTTGTGCTGTGGTGCATTCAGAGGAGTAGTACGGAGAGAGAATCTCATTCTCCTTTAGAATGGTCCAGGAATGCCATGCACTAGTATTCTCCTCCCTGATCTCATCATAGGACATAATACTTATACCCGGTTATTGGTTCTCTACTTCTAACTTATATTCTGTGAATACCTCAAAAGGTTCGGACTTATGTTTCAACAGGAACATATGACTGAATCTTGAGAGATTATTAGAGAATATAATGAAGCATAAAGAACCAATCCTGGCATGTGTAGACAGGGGACCTACATACATCAACATGTATCATCCCAAGAGTTCACTAACTCTTTCTCTGTTTCCAATAAACAGAGCTATGGTCATCTTATCTTTGTGACATGACCGGCGAGTTTCACAAGATGTAAATTCAAACTAATTTAAATATGCATCTATATGTAACTCCAGCTAGTCGGGTCGCATTGATATGACCTAGTCTACAATACCTCAAGAAGGATCCGTCCATTTCTGAACTATTCCTCTTGTGTGTGTTCCATATACTAAGAACTGTAGTTTGATTTAGAACATCAATGCTTTTAGATAACATGCCTGAACTGATCAACTTTTGATATAGGAGATGTTCAAAACATTATCCAACAATACAAAATTTTATCATTTCTTTACTAATAAAGAGACAGATATGATTTTGTATATCAGGTTCGGTATCTAATAACATTCGCTCAGAATCAATGTATTACTATACAGGGTGACAGTGACCAACAGACTTGGCTGCAACACTTGCCCCGTTTTCTGCCTCATGAAACTTATCACCCGTTCTCAGTTTTTCTACCCTTTTGTAGCCCTATGTAACAGATTACATATCTGGGATCCTGATCCGGTATCATATACCATGGATGCAGAGGATACTGAGAAACAGTTCTGCACAATGAACACACCCGAAGATGATGCATCAGCATGCATTCTCTTCGTTTGGGCGGCATGGGAATCTTGGTATTCCCCTATTTCCTGCTCTGTCTTATAATAATTATAAGTTGGAGCTGGACCAACGTTCCCCAGCTCAGTATAACAAGCGGGTTCGGTCAATAATCCGTATTATTATCTTGATTAAGGCTTGATATAGTCGCTACCAGGAGAGAGAGAGAAGAAAACACTCAGCGTGCGCTCTGTCAAGAATAGATTGGTTATATATTTTATCTAAACAGGATGGCTCCCACTGTTTTTATCAAATCTTCCTTCAAACCCTAAAAGGAAAGACTAGCCGGGATTAATTACACTCTACAAGTTCGCCAATCTTTCAGCCAGGCCAGTGTCGGTACTTTGAGGGAGGTTCCTCGCGCTTTCGCACGGACCTAATTACTGTAAACCTCGTTTTCCCAGAGGCGTAACCCCGTTGACACCTTTCTAGACACCTACTTGATCGGCTAATTGCAAAATGCAAAACTCTCCCAGGAGTAACAATTACTCGCAGTGGGTATCGGGATCCAACTATCACATAGAAGGTATGCAATCTCATTGCATGTTTCAACACTTGAAACTCCCGATAATGGTTTTTACCCCTAGTACCTATGACTTTAACTATTGTCAACAAATCATAAGTACTAGTCAAGTTCTACCCGTCATTTCGTGATTAATTAGACCCACCCACATGACCCTTAACTAAGGTCAACAAAGTCACGCGACTGTCCTAACTAATCGCATCATATGCAGTGTAGGAAGACATCACTTAGCTACCGTACACTGTGCCTTGACTATGGTCAACAAACACAGCACGAATACTAAGTACTCTACTTCCTAAAATGACGGAGGGTTGCGGCTAGTTTTTGTGAAAACCTTTAATGCTTTGAACTTGATCTCGTTGCGGAATCAAACGGTTTTTAAATGGAATGCTTTCCGAAGCTTTTCTAGTTTTGCTAAAGGGGTCACTCCCGGTGAAGGGATCGTCGGCCCTTTCCTCATCGAATGAGGTGCGGGATATATCATATATATCACTGTGCAAAGCGGAAACTATAGAAGCGATCAAATGACAAACCGAAGGTTGTAGCATCTTCCAGTTATTGCTAAAGGAGTCACTCCCGGTGAAGAGATCTCGGTCCTTTCCCTATCGAATAAGGTGCAGGATGTTCTACAAGGAACACCACGATGCAAAGCAAGAACTGTAGCTACCTGTTTTATTTTGAAATTCGATTCCACAACATCAATTAGGTTTATTTTCTTTCATTAATCTCATTAATGAATATCCCATCATTTAATTTACCTAAACATCACAGATAGATATGACGTACACTTATGCCATCCGCATTCGCCTCGATGTCCCCTCATGCACCGTTAGGTTAGGTAACTAACGGCAGAGCGGGGCAGGGCTAGCGCGGGTGTAAAACATAAGCAACGTCTATATAATATATCATATATACTATATATAATATCTGCCACAGAACATCGCATGATCTCAGATAAAACACAGAAGAAGAAACATATGAAATATTGGATATACTAGGACGTCCGTGTTTTCAATACGAGCCAGTATAAAACACGGATTCCACGGTCGTGATGAATAGCCAATCCCACACCCCTAGACCCCTACGAGAGCGGCAAGCAACCCTACCAATTCTAGGGTTAGGAGACCCGGACTCGACTCCTCGAGTTGGTCTCCCACTGGACCCTAGAACCCGGTTACTAGTGCTCCCCTCCTTGGGTCTATCCGAGTGCAGAAAAGTAAATAATATACAAACGATGACTACTTCCGCAACCTGGAAGTGCCCCAATAAAAAGAATATTACATACAAGTTTTTACATGAATGAAAATGAAAAACACTCATCTCACATAAAAACCCCCGGCTATTCGAATACGACGATCCAATATAACATATCCAGCAACACATAACATCACATGTCATCAACGTAAGTAAATATGCGCATCCAAATTGTCGTTGACATATAGCAACGAAACCGGCGATATCACATATTACACTTACGGTCACAGAAAAGAAAGTGTAAAACTACAATAGTTGGAATCCGCAACCACCTCAGACATCGCATGCCTGACCAAATGAATTACTTAGACATCGCATGCCTAACAATTATAAACCCCGCATTTTAGTCTCATTATCGAAAACTCTTTTCAATACCAAGTCGGGCAATTCAACAAGATTCCCGACATCCTGATCGAATGCTCGTCGCAAACTTTAGTAGGCGGCTGCACCCCCGATACCGTCGACGAAGGGCACCAAGGCGGAACACCGCTACCGCGAGCACCCGAACGGATGCTTTCGGCGACGGGGTTCTCCTACAGTCACTTGGTCGGGGCTATGGAGTGAGGCTGTCTATTAAGTTTACCCGGCGAGTATCCGCGTACGCTACGTGATTGCGACGGACTTTTGATCACATCAAAATTCCGTGGCAACCGATCAAGTGAAACTAAACTGCTATGTTCATAACTTTCATTCAGTTATCACATAACATTTGCAAATTCCAATTATTGTATCCCATTCCAGATAAACAGAAAATGTTAAACTTTTCGATCGAACAATCGAACACCCAAATTTTCCCGATACAGATCAACACATGAAATAAGTCTAACAACATTCAGTTCGTGCCTCAGTACCAACGGTCCAGCCGTAGAAGGGTCAAGCCAACGCCTCACATGTGGCACGCCGTACTGCACCAAACCCGAAGGTTCAAAGGGCAGTTCAAGACGGTCACATAATCGAGTTAAGGTTTGTTGTCTTCTAGAGGGTCCATCGCGTTACTTGCACTACTAAGAACGTCGTTAAACCTTGGAAAAATCCAACACTTGGAAATTTCCCGACAGGGGAAAAATTGGGTATTTATATCCGGTCGAACTTTTTAACATATTGTAAAATTATCCGGAAAGCCACACAGACAAAATTTGATATTCCGATCGAAACTCCGAAACCCCAAAACCACCTCTGAAAAATCAACTGAATAATAAAAATTAAAATATCCCAGGAAAACCAGAACAGAATACTGAGAATTACTGTGCAAACAATACCTCACAAAACGACAAAACGGCCGCGCTTACGCCGCACGAGGCATGCTCGTGCCGCGGAAAAGCGGTGGTAAAGTTGAATTAGGTCCTCGAAATTTACAGTAATTCTTAGAAAACCCTGCTTGATTTTCTGGATATTTTTAATCTTGAAAAATCCACAATTTTAAAATCTGGACAGAGAGCATTTTAGAGTTCGTGTTTTCGGTTCGATCGGACTTCAAATTCCGTCTGGACTTCGCCTAAGGCTCTAGCTAGGCTCTGATACCACTGTAGGGTTCCTAGGCACCCTAGAGATGTCTCACAAGTGATCAAACACGCTTCTTTCTAAAAATACGGTGCCTACAAACCCTAGAACGGATCGTTTGCTAGAAAACTAGGCGAAGAAGTAAACTAGTTAACAGTTAACTACAAGATAACGGACATACAATCTTTGTAGATCCGGTCCACCACCTCCACGGCTCCGCAATGAAGTCCCCTCCGCTGTCCAAAAAGAATCCGGACTCCAACGTCGGCTTCGTCGAAGAATAGGCGGGCTTGATCGTCGGTTCGATGCCGAAGATGATCTACGTCGAGGCGTCGCTAGAACAAGCTCCAACTTCACCAAGTCGGAAAAACTTGTGAAGGAAACACCCTATACTACTTGGCAAGAGGTAGAGTATGAAGAAATAGGAAGTGGGTAAACTTTAGTTTTGGATTTCTCACTAGATTTCATGACTTGCCATTGGAGTAGCAAGCTTTCTCCATTGAAGAAGAAGATGAAGCAAGAAGAAGATGATATATTAAGATAATTAAAATAGTAAAGAAAATATAATACTTATCATATCTTTAACCTTAGTTAGTGGTAGAGAATTGACTAAGGTTAATATGAAGAGTTAGGGTTAAGAAAGAAGACAAAATGGTTACTTAGTCAAAGTTTGAAGAAACTTCAACTACAAAAAAAATAAGCCACCATTTCATTTTCTTTATCATTTTATTTTTCCAAAATAAATAAGAAAAAGAAAACCCTAATCTTAATCTTAACCATGGTCAAATTCTTTACACTAACCCTAGCTTGCATGTATCATCAAACATGATACAATCATGTGCACAAAATATATCACATATGCAATGTGCACAAACTAAGTGAGTAAATCCGTTTAAAGTGAACCAATACTAGTTAATGCAAAGTAATATATCAAATATATAATTATACATTAAATCATTAAATCAACACTTGATTCAATGATCCGGTCATGTCGCATATAACCGGCTAGTATTCAATGTATCGGTTTATCGAATCAATCCTTGATTCGACAACTAGGTTATATCGCATATAACCAATCGATACATTCATCGCGAGAATAGAATACGGTATCACATACACGCATTATTATCGGTCCCGCACATATCTCATATGCGCTCCCATTTCGTTTCGCTTGAGCTAGGAAACCTCTGTGTAGGACTCTAAAGACTCGTCAATACGCCGGCAGCGGATGATGATCATATCAAACACCCACAAGCCGCAAGCGGTCTGCTAAACTTAACGGCCATCCGGGTATTGAGCGATCAGAAGATCGACGAGCAAGCCCGCTCACACTCCCGCGAATCCAACCAGTAACACTTACCGTATAGTCTGGTCTGTTCGTCTGATATGTCGCATATCTCGCCTAGGGGTGGTAAACGTCAGACCCCAATAGCTCGATAAGTCATGCCGACTGGAGGTCCATAACATTCGTGAAACTACTGATAACTCTTACCAGTATATCACTGCAACCCTGGCCAGGGATTTCCTGTTAAGGCCAGTCGAGCATAGCACAACATCAACCCCCAATACCGGGAGAGACGAATCCCTTCCTATCGCTCATTGCCTTCATGTGAAACGGGACTGTACCCAAAAACCACCTGTTTGCACAACTCAGTAGAGCCGTGGTAGGGTGGAAATCAAAGCACAGTGGGAGACACACAAGACTCTATGACGATCTCGGGTCAACAGACTAAGCTGTACTAGTGTCACCAGAGAACTGCCATCTGACGTGAGGTATAATACCATCTGGGAGTTCTCGGCGAGTCCGTTCAGTGTACCCAGTCTCCACTGAGCACCCGCATACCATCTTCGATGTCAAACACCAATGGATATGGGATCATCCATCGCCCATCGCATGGGTCGGGAAGATATGCGCTAGTCTACTCTGGAATATCGATGCCCCGTCTCGATATTCCCTCGACTAGGAACAATGAAGGATGTACTCATTGACTACCCAGGGCCCACTAGTATGATCTGCATCATAATCCTGGAAGTCGAGTACACATCCTAAGGGCTTTATCAACATGTAATCAGAGAGACAGAAAGTATACATGTTAAGATAAAGAGCAACCAGATAGCGTATTATCATGTCGAGCAAGAAAGTCCTACCTATATATGTCCCAGCATCCACTACAATATACATCCAATGTACAGTAATGGCCTCTAGGGCATACATATAACTAACAGTGTGTTCTATATATTAAGAACTGTAGTTTGATTTAGAACATTAATGCTTTTAGATAACGTGCCTGAACCGATCAACTTTTGATATAGGAAATGTTCAAAACATTATCCATCAATACAAAATTTTATCATTTCTTTACTAATAAAGAGACTAATATGATTTTGTATATCAGGTTCGGTATCTAATAACATTCGTTCAGAATCAATGTATTTGCAATACAGGGTGACAGTGACCAACAGACTTGGCTGCAACACTTGCCCCGTTTTCTGCCTCATGAAACTTATCACCCGTTCTCAGTTCTTTACCTGTCTGTAGCCCATGTAACAGATTACATATCTGGGATCCTGATCCGGTATCATATACCCATGATGTAAAGGACATTGAGAAACAGTTCTTTGTAATGAACACACCCGAAGATGATGCATCAGCATGCACTCTCTTCGTTTGGGCGGCACGGGAAATCTGGTATTCCCCAATTTCCTGCTCTGTCTTATAACAATTATAAGTTGGAGCGGGACCAACGTTCCCCAGCTCAGTAAAACAAGCGGGTTCGGTCAATATTCCGTATTATTATCTTGATTAAGGCGTGATATGGTCGCTACCTGGAGAGAGAGAGAAGAAAACACTCAGCGTGCGCTCTAGCAAGAATAGATTGGTTATTATTTTATCTAATCAGGATGGCTCCCACTGCTTTTTATCAAATCTTCTTTCAAACCCTAAAAGGAAAGACTAGCCGGGATTAATTACACACTACAAGTTCGCCAATCTTTCAGCCAGGCCAGTGTCGGTACTTTGAGGGAGGTCCCCCGTGCTTTCGCACGAACCTAATTAATGTAAACCTCGTTTTCCCAGAGGCGTAACCTTGTTAACACCTTTCTAGACACCTACTTGATCGGCTAATTGTAATGTGTAAAACTCTCCTATGAGTAACTCTTACTCGTAGTGGGTATCGGGATCCAACTATCTCATAGAAGGTATGCAATCTCATTGCAAATTTCAACACTTGAAATTCCCGATAATATTTTGCCCCGAACGATCTATGACCTTGACAAGGTCAACAAACCATAGACCGCAAGTCAAGTTCAACCCGTCATTTCTTGATTGAATCAAACCCACCCGCACGACCCTTGACAAGGTCAACAAGGCCGCACGACAACCCTAACCCAATCTGCATCATATGCATAAGCAGATAAATACTGGTTAGCTACCGCACACTGCGCCTTGACAAGGTCAACAAACGCAGCACGAATACTAAACAGGACTTATCTGAAATGACGGAGGGCTACGAAAGGTTTTTTTTTGAAAACCTATTGCGTAATGAACTTGATATCGTTATAGAATCAAATGAATTTTGAAATGGAGTGTTTTTGAAGCTTTACTAGTTTTGCTAAAGGAGTCACTCCCGGTGAAGGGATCGTCGGTCCTTTCCTCGTCGAATGAGGTGCGGGATATATCATATATATCACTGTGCAAATCAAAAACTCTTAAAAGCATTCAAAAGACAAACCGAGTGTGTAGCATCTGCCAGTTATTGCTAAAGGAGTCACTCCCGGTGAAGGGATCTCGATCCTTTCCTCATCGAATAATGTGCAGGATATATCATATATACCGCTGTGCAAAGCAAGAACTGTAGCTACCTGTTTTATTTTTGAAATTCGATTCTACAACATCTTAGGTTTCTTTTATTTCATTAATCACATTAATGAAGTCCCATCATTTGAGTACCTAAACATCACAGATAAATACGACGTACACTTATGCCATCCGCATTCGCCTTGATGTCCCCTCATGCACCGTTAGGTTAGGTAACTAACGGCAGAGCGGGGCAGGGCTAGCGCGGGTGTAAAACATAAGTAACGTCTATATAATATATCATATATACTATATACTGTATCTATCACAGAACATCACATGATCACATCACAGATATCGCAGCAGAAGAATCATATGAAATATTGGATATACTAGGACGTCTGTGTTTTCAATACGAGCCAGTATAAAACACGGATTCCACGGTCGTGATGAATAGCCAAACCCACACCCCTAGACCCCTACGAGAGCGGCAAGCAACCCTACCAATTCTAGAGTTAGGAGACCCGGACTCGACTCCTCGAGTTGGTCTCCCACTTGACTCTAGAACCCGGTTACTTGTGCTCCCCTCCTTCGGTCTTTCCTAGTGCGAAAAAGTAAATAATATACAAATGGTGACATCTTCCGCTACATGGAAGTGCCCCAATAAAAGAATATTACATACAAGTTTTTACATGAATGAAAATGAAAAACACTCATCTCACATAAAAACCCCCGGCTATTCAAACACGATGATCCAATATAACATATCCAGCAACACATAACATCACATGTCATCAACGTAAGTAAATATGCGCATCCTAATTGTCGTTGACATATAGCAACGAAACCGGCGATATCACATATTACACTTACGGTCACAGAAAAGAAAGTGTAAAACTACAACAGTTGGAATCCGCAACCTCTTTAGACATCGCATGCCTAAACCAATGAATTACTTAGACATCGCATGCCTAACAATTATAAACCCCGCATTTTAGTCTCTTTATCGAAAACACTTTTCAATATCAAGTCGGGCAATTCAGCAACATTCCCGACATCCTGATCGAATGCACGTCGCAAACTTTAGTAGACGGCCGCACCCCCGATACCGTCGACGAAGTGCACCAAGGCGGAACACCGCTGCCGCGAGCACCCGAACGGATGCTTTCGGCGACGGGGTTCTCCTACAGTCACTTGGTCGGGGCTATGGAGTGTAGCTGTCTATTAAGTTTACCCGGCGAGTATCCGCGTACACTACGTGATTGCGACGGACTTTTGATCACATCAAAATTCCGTGGCAACCGATCAAGTGAGACTAAAGTGCTATGTTTATAACATTCATTCAGTTATCTCATAACTATTTGTGAATTCCAATTATTGTATCACATTCCAGATAAGACAGAAAATGTTAAACTTTCCGATCGAACAATCGACCACCCAAGTTTTCCCGAAACAGATCATCACATGAAATAAGTTCAAAAACATTCACTTCGTGCCTCAGTACCAACGGTCCTGCCGTAGAAGGGTCAAGCCAACGCCTCACATGTGGCACGCCGTACTGCCCCAAACCCGAAGGTTCAAAGGGCAGTTCAAGACGGTCACATAATCGAGTTAAGGTTTGTTGTCTTCTAGAGGGACCATCGCGTTACTTGCACTACTTAGAACGTGATTAAACCACGGAAAGATCCAACACTTGGAAATTTCCCGACAGGGGAAAAATTGGGTATTTATATCCGGTCGAACTTTTTAACATATTCAAAAATTATCCGGAAAGGAACACAGACAAAATTAGACAATCCGATCGAAATACCGAGTCCCCAATACAACCCAGAAAATTCAACGCTTGAATAAATATTAAAATTTCCCAGGAAAACCAGCACTGAATAATAAGAATTACTGTGCAAAATTTAACAACAGAGGAGACAAGATGGCCGCGGAACCGCCGCATTAGCCATGCTAATGCCGCGGTTCCGCCGCGCTTTTAGGGAATCATGGGTACGGGCTTCACAGTAATTCTTACAATTCCCTGCTGAATTTTCTGCATATTTTTAATGTGGAAAATTCCCCGAAATTAAAAAATGTACAGAGAGCATGTTTTGAATTAGGGTTTCGGTTCGATCGGACTTCAAACTCCGTCTGGACTTCGCCTAAGGCTCTAGCTAGGCTCTGATACCACTGTAGGTCAGGCAGCCACCCCATCCAATGGGGTCGCCGTGGCACCAACGGGTCCCCCATCCGCTACTTTTTACGCATGCCCCCTCGCGAGGACTACAACCCGCCGGAACACCTTCGGGTCTCGGGACACCCTGGGGGTAAGAGCCTATGCTTCTCCACACTGTCACACAGTGAGAATCCCCCATAGGTTGACATCCAATACCTAGTAGCTCTGATACCACTGTTGGGTTCCTAGGCACTCTCAAGAGGTCTCACAAGGCATCAACCATGCCAATTTCAAAAATTACGGTGCCGAGAAACCCTAGACTACGGATCGTTAACTAGATTTTAGGCGAAACAAGAAACTAGCTAACAACTTAGCTAAAGAGAAAACGGAAATACAACCTTTGTAGATCCGGTGCTCCACCTCCACAGCTCCGCAATGAAGTCTTCTCGCTGTCCAAATGAAATCCCGGGCTCTAGCATCGGCTTCATCGGAGAAATGGGCGGGCAAGGACGTCGGCTTCGTGCCGAAGATGATCTACGTCGAGGCATCACAAGATCAAACTCCAACTTCACCAAGTCAAGAAACTTGTGAAGAAAACACTGTTGGAGATAGTGCCCTCAGAGTCAATTATTGGATCACAGGCATGTGATTGCAATGATTGAGGGAAGACCTATCCCAGGAGGACAGTCTTACTCAAGATGATAGTATGCTATCTGGTTTATCTTTATCATCGTGTACTGCTTTAGGTGACCTGACATGTCGCTATTACACGTTGATAGAGCCCCTAGGATTCTTGCTTGACTACCAGCAGTATGATGGCGATCATATACGTGGGAGCTGGTAGTCTATAAGCACATCCTTAAAAGGTCCCTAGTCGTAGGAGTTTCGAGACAGGGCATCGATACTCCATTAGTAGACTAGTGTATACAGTCGAGACCCCGACGAGGGGCGGTGGCCGGTCTCATAAGCCACTGGTGTCAGTTGGTTCACCTAAGATGTATACAGGTGCTCATTGGGTTATGAGTACACCGGACAGGACTCGCCGGGAACTTGCTAGTTGGTCTTATACCAGATGTCAGATAGCAGTTCCCTGGTGACATGTGTACAGGTTAGTTCATCGACCAGAGATCGTGATTTGTCTCGTGTGAGTTCCCACTGTGCTTTGATTACTACGCTACCACGGCTCAAAGGAGTCGTGCAAACATGTTTTAGTTGGGTACAGTCCCGAGCCACATGGAGGTAGTGAGCGGATCTGCAGGGGTTCGTCTCTCCCGGTATTGGGGATGAGGTCGCGCTATGTCTAGGAGAGCCATTACACAAAGCCCTCGGCCGAGGCAGGAGATTTACTGGTAGGTATTCCAGTAGTATCTCAGGGTGTTCTGGGCTACGCTCCGACACGACTTGTACCGCTTTTGGGGGTCTGACTTTTACCAACCCCCAAGGCCCGCCATGCGATACTCATAGACGAACGGACCGGACTGTACGGATATTGTCACTGACAGGCTCAGTAGGGTGTCAGGATGAGTTCGCTCATCGACGTCCCTTTCGGTCAATAGCTGGTGGCCCGTCACGTATTGGCTTATACCTCTGACGTGCTAGTGGTTAAATCCACAGCCATAGTATTGACGAGTCTTTAGAGTCCACCACACTTACAATTACTCAAGCTTTCGGGCGAAACGCTGTAGAGGCCGTATGGAGATATGGCAGGGTCCGATCAGATACGTGCGGTATTGCACGGATCAGGATCGGACAGTTTGTACTAGTGGCCGTATGGATATATGGCAGGGTTCGATCAGATACGTGCGGTATTGCACGAATCAGGATCGAACGGATATAACTAGCCGGCTTTGGTTTAAGCCGGTCCTAGTTTAGTACAGTGTAGATTTTGTCTCATTGCATTTGTATCCGGTAGGAATACAGATGCGGGTGTGTATGCACAGTATCGGGGTTTTCCTGTAATTTATTACGGGACCAGTTTTCTGGAGTTGCCAGTTTGCATTCCGTTCCGGCCGGTATTCCTTTGTTCCTTCCCGGCCGGACTTTTCCGATGGATGGGGTAATTTGCAGTTTTGCAAATTACTTTTGTGGAAGGGGGTATCTTGCATATTGGTGGCATCATGATAGTTTTTCATGATGAGATGCTTTCTTAGTCTTTTCCTTGCTTTATGAGATTAGAAAGATTAGGATTGATTTGTGTTATGATGGGAGCTTTGCTTTAGGATGTGGTTACCACTTGCTTTTACTACACTCACCTCCCTTCATGAGTTGTTTTTCCTCCACCATTTCCACACATATAGGCCGGCCACTTGGGGAGGAGATGATGAGGGATTTTCATTTTGTAGAGTGGGAAAATTATCATCTCATTTGGATACACCAAAGTTCATCTCCATTTTGTTCTTCACTTCCCTCCATCCAATGGCAACTTCATTACCTCATATGAGACAAGCATCATCTACACTACATTCTACAGCAAACCTTGGGCACGTCTGTAAGTGCACGGCGGCGCCCCGGCCGTCAATCCGACGCCGGAAAGCGGAAGCGGTGAAAAACTTTAATTTTGCGGACTTAGCAAACCGGCACCACCGCGCACTAAACATCCGGATCGTAACCATTAACAAGTCTAAGCTATTAACAAGAAAGGGAATAGAGATATACCGACGATCCAAGTCCTCCGGTCTTCTCATCATCGTCCCGATCTCTTGCGGAATGTCCCGTCTCCTCCTCGTCGCTGGAAGTGCACCACATCGCCTACTTCTTTTACGGGCTCCCGCCTCAATGCCGAGGCAACTCGGGCACGAAGCCGGCTACTCGACGTGCCCAAGATTTGCTGTGGAATATAATGTGGATTACATGTCTCATTTGGGATTATGGAGTTGCTATTTGTGGAGGAATAGAAGTGAACTTTTGGAGAGGGAGTTGTAGGGATTTCTCAAAGCTCAAGATACAAAATTTTTCCACACCATGAAAAATGAAATCCCCTCTCCTCAAAAAGGGAATGGCCCCCCCCAATTTTGGTGTGATTGGAGAGAGAGAGAGAATGGCTTGAACAATGATGCAAAGAAAATGATGGCTTGGAAAGTCCAACACTCAACAACCATCTCTTCTCCCATCATCACAACCAAAGTCAAGAAATCATGAAAACAAAGTCAAGAAGTCAAGGTAAGGTGCAACCATGATGAAGTCAAAAAGTCAAGCAAGGTCAAGGTATGGTGAGCCATCATGATACAAGGAAATATGCAAAGACCCCCTCCACAAATGCTTATTTGCAACAATGCAAATAAGCCCTCCTCCACCAATCTTCGGCCAATGAACGGAACAATGGAAATCAGCCGAAACGGAAAACAAACTGGCAACTCCAGAAAACTGTTCCCGTAATAAATTACAGGAAAACCCCGATACTGTGCATACACACCCGCATCTGTATTTCGACCGAAATACAAATGCAATGAGACAAAATCTACACTGTACTATACTAGGATCCGACTTATACCAAAGCCGGCCAGTAATATCCGTTCGATCCTGATCCGTGCAATACCGCACGTATCTGATCGAACCCTGCCATATAACCATACGGCCTTTAGTACAAACTGTCCGATCCTGATCCGTGTAATACCGCACGTATCTGAACGGACCTTGCCATATCTCCATACGGCCTCTACAACCTTTCGCCCGAAAGCTGAGTAACTGAATGTGGGGGACTCTAAAGACTCGTCAACACCTTGGTTGTGGATTTAACCACTAGCACGTCAGAGGTATAAGCCAATACGTAACAGGCTACCAGGTATTGACTAAAAGGGACGTCTGTGAGTGAACTCAGCCAGACAACCCTACTGAGCCTGTCAGTGACAATATCCGTACAGTCCGGTCCGTTCGTCTATGAGCATCGCATGGCGGGCCTAGGGGGTTGGTAAAAGTCAGACCCCCAAAAGCGGTACAAGTCGTGTCGGAGTGTAGCCCAGAACACCCTGAGATACTACTGGAATACCTACCAGTAAATCTCCTTGCCTCGGCCGAGGGCTTCGTGTAATGGCTCTCCTAGACACAGCACGACCTCACCCCCAATATCGGGAGAGACGAACCCCTGAAGATACGCTCACTGCCTCTATGTGGCTCGGGACTGTACCCAACTGAAACCTGTTTGCACGACTCCTTTGAGCCGTGGTAGGGTAGTAATCAAAGTACAGTGGGAACTCACACGAGACAAATGACGATCCCCAGGTCGATGAACTAACCTGCACACATGTCACCAGGGAACTGCCATCTGACGTCTGGTATATGACCAACTAGCATGTTCCCGGCGAGTCCTGTCCGGTGTACTCATAACCCAATGAGCACCTGTATACATCTTAGGTGATCCAACTGACACCAGTGGCTTGTGAGACCGGCCACCGCCCCTCGTCGGGTCTCGACTGTATACACTAGTCTACTATGGAGTATCGATGCCCTGTCTCGAAACTCACACGACTAGGGACCATTTCAGGATATGCTTATAGACCCCAGCTCCCACTTATATGATCGCCCTCATACTGCTGGTGGTCAAGCAAGAATCCTAGGGGCTCTATCAACGTGTAATAGCGACGTGTCAGGTCACCTAAAACAGTACACGATGATAAAGGTAAACCAGATAGCATACTATCGTCTCGAGTAAGACTGTCCTACCGGGATAGGTCCTCCATCAATCATTGCAATCACGTACCTGTGATCCAATAATTGACTCTGAGGGCATTATCTCCAACAATCTCCCACTTGCACTCAAGGCTAATTATTGCGATGTCGCATACTCACAGCCCGTGTGATACCGAACACCCAACTCCTCTACTAGTCAGTCTCAAAAAGCTCGTTTGCGAAACTATTGCGTTCGAGGAATAGCCTCAGTGAGTGGATCCGCCTTGATGTCTCTTTCTATGTCTCTCTATATCTCAAGTTCGCGGAGAAACCCTTCTCCCGAAATGAGCAATACCTGTCTTAGAATGTGTCTGGATGTCTGATGGGACATAGCTCATAAATGAACTCCAAATCCAAACTTCTTAGACTGTATCGTCAACTGAACTTAATCAGTATCCTGCGCCATGCCTCCCTCAGTATTGCCTTGGACCACCTGTCCAAAATACTGCCCCTCGTCAGAGGGAAAACTATAACTCTGACAACCTCCTTGTCGTCCATGTCACCTTGGAAGCCTGGAATGATAACTGTCTCCCACATGAGGCTGTCGTTATCATATCCCTAGAACATCCACTTATGTTTTAAAACTGCTTCCGACTGCTTCTCCAGGATTGGATCAATGTCAACTTATTGCATCTACTGCAAGAACAACATCTGGTGTGGTACTTGACATCTCATGATTGACTCAATTGCCCAAGCAAGTGATCTGCCAATCATGCACATCCCTCTCCCCTTTAGTCTGTAAGACACCTTTGGAGAGGATGACTCCATCACCTGCAGGTACACTACCGTGCCAGGAGTCGTCCATTCTAAATACTCTTAGAATGCTGTCAAAGTACCCTGATTGGGAAACCACCCAAATCTAGATCTAAAGCCATAGATCTAGTAACCAGTATGTCTGACATAATGTCCAAATCCCATATGGAGAAAACTCTGTGTGACGACCAAAGGATAACCGATTGTAGTATAGGAGTTTCTTTTCCTACTCTGTGTATGTCATCCAGATACCAGGATATCATACCCTACTACCTTCTCAACAGATCCATCCCCTATTCTGATGAAGTCAAACCCATGACTGTCACGTCAGAAATAGATGATCTATCTCCGCTACATCTGCTTTAGTCTATAAATAGACATAAGCTACTTGTCCACCAATGCTTCCGCTGCTCCCACTGACTATGACAACCCTCTGGCAGAGTCATATAGACGTACACTTCTAAAACTAGTTTAGAACGACGCTATACTCATCCTCCCACCGGGTCTCGCAGCCTGGAACAGCAGCAATGGTAATTGTGGGTAAACAAGAACTTCCCTGTCACCGTCCTTGAGGCTACCGGAGTACCTCTCGGGTGGCTGAAGTTACCCACCTCATCTGCGGAGTGGCCAATAGAATGTCAATCCAGATTGAATCTTTAGGTTCCTTATCAAATCTTCAGTAATCGTTTGTGGTTCTGGAATCACTTCCAGTTCTACCATACTCCCACAACTGTTTTCTGAAAAAATCCATTTTTAATAAAACTGTGGTGAGTCTAGAACAATATCGCTATTGTTCATCCAGATGGTAGAAAGTCAACCCTCGTCACAGCCTGGGTCAACCCACAAACAGCCATTACAGAAACGTGCCCTGAGTTGTCCAATGTCTGGTTTTAAGCATAAACCGGACAACTCCCCGTACCTTAACAATGTTAAGATATGAACTGTACTATATCCAATATAGAACCAGAGGCACTGATTTAATTGAACCAGATTCAAAATTATGCAACTGTCTCCAGCGCATGTCAACTAAATGGAAGGAGGCCGATCAGCGTTACTCAACTTAGGAATGCTTCCAATTATGAATAACCTGAAAGAGAAGCAAGATCTCTTAATCATTACTATCAACTGAATACCATACACAAGTATCTACATCTTCGATCACTTTGAAGAATCCCGATACTTGCTACACCTGGTTCTCTACTCTATTCAAATACCTATAACTTCTCAAAATTCTGACCCTGTGTTTCCTCGAAACACTTGTCTAAAAACTAGAGAAGTCATAAGTAAACCGAATATAGTACGAGGACCAACCCCTCTGTCCTAATGGACCCTGGACAACATACAATACTCTGTATAAGTCCCTTGAGTCTGATAACTCATTCACTGTGTGTCGTAGGTAGAAAACTGTACTTATGGTCAAGAAGAATTACACCGCTGTTTAATGCTCCTTACCTAACCATCCACTGATATAGGTAAATGACATAGACATAATTTCATAAAGGTATATCTCACTCTATGAAAATAGACGTACAGATATATCAATTTGAAATTGGAGCATAAAAGCGGATATTCAAAACCAAATATTTGCCGACCGGCAAACAGCCCAGGTGATTTCCTCAAATATCACCGATTACAACGAATCCCGATATAATGAGGATAATCACCCAATTCCCAATAACCTACTCCCACTCATCATCTGTAAAACCATACAGATGTGAGAATCAAACCTGGTAAAATACATACCCTGGAGTAAGTGTCTAACTGGGAAATCAGTTTTCCTTTAACATTAAACAGTGAAACTGAAACATTGAAGTGTTTCGATGGGGTATCCTGGTATTCCTAGTAATGCCTCTTCCATTATCCAGATTCACAACTGTAACCGTGTAATTCCTTGCCACCTCTCCAAATCCCTTCATATGTTTTTAGTCATTACCTTCTGCACACCCCTTTAGGCCAAATGGTTTTCTTCCTTCCCTACCGTTCGGCACCAGCCTATGGTTTGGAAGAAGACTATCCAATAAGCATAATGGGTGTACTGTCCTAATCCTAGGAACACTCGCAATGCGAGAGATGGTGAAGATAAAAGACACCTGAATAAATCTTATTCCTATTTCTCCTGAACCAGAATCCATCCCCGAACTGGAACAAGTTCCTTTCGAGTTCGTATATGACCATACGATGGAGTATCCAATAAAATATGGATCTTCGTAGTGATACGGAGTGTCCTGGAGAAATTCAAAGGTGATTTTAGGATTGGCGAAGAAATACCTGGTTTGGTCATGAATATCTGTTGCAATTTACTTTGCCCTCTTACTAATCCCTTGCTTTGTCTTAACTTAATACCTTCTGCACACCATCGTTATGTTGATTGGTTTTCTTCATTCCCTACCGGTCGGCACCAGCCTAAGGTTTGGAAGAAGACAATCCAATTTGCGTAATAGGTGTACTACCCCTAAACCAAGGAGTACTCGTAACCTGAGAGAGGGTAAAAGGAAAAGACAACTGAATAATCCTATCCGTTTTCTCCAGAACCTGAAACCATCCTCGAATAAATTCTTTCGAGTTCGTATCTAACCATACGATGGTTTTGTCCAATGGAAGTGGACGTTCGTAATGAAACGGGGTGTCCTGGAGAAAAGGGTAAAAGTAGGAGTGGCAATGAGGTCTGCAACTCTGACAATCCAAAAGCCAGTGTTAAGAAGGTTCGGTTAATTTGGTCACTGAGTCATTGTCTTAGGGTCGGGTCAATGGCCGCTGCCAAAGAGAGAGAGAAAAGAAACACTCAGCGTGCACTCTAACCTAGATCAGAATGGTTACCAATTTATCTAATCTGGAAACCTCCCACTGTACCTCAAATTCTCCTCCAAACCTGAAAGAAGAATTAGTCGAGGTCACCCGAGGAGTATACCAACTCATCAGTGGGAATCGGGATCCAACTCTTATCGCATGATAACGTGACGGAATCCGCTCACGGTATCACACTCCAGAAGGTATGCGCATATCTGGCAAGTTTCAGTTCTTTTGAAACTCCCGATGTGATTTCTGCCCCATGCTCTTATGACCTTGGCGAAGGTCAACAAATCATAAGTCACATGTCAAGTTCTACCCGTCATTATCCAGGGCTAATCTGAATCCACCCGTACAAGCCCTTGACGAAGGTCAACAAGGCTATACGACTGTCCCAAACCAACGCATCTATCTATGCTGCAGAAAGGTAACAAGCAGCTACCATACACTATGCCTTGATGAAGGTCAACAAACATAGCATGAATACTACGTGCTACCCTTCTGAAACGACGGAGGGCTACGAATGGTTTCTGGCGAAAACCTTTAACGTAAAGAACTTGATATCGTCGAAGGAACGGATAGCTTTTAAAAAATATAGTGACGAAAATCGTTGCTAAAGAGGTCACTCCCGGTGAGGGGATCTCGGCTCTTTCCCCGTAGAATGGGGTGCAGGATATTCCAACTGAATACCGTGATGCAAAGCAAAAGTAATCGGCTATAGTGAAGTTAATGCCCTGACGCAAACCTTTTGTCCAAGGGGTCACTCCCGGTGAAGGGATCTCGGCCCTTGCCTCATCGACTGAGGAGCAGGATATTCCAACTGAATATCACGATGCAAAACAAAAGTGAACGTCCTTGCAATAACAGCTTTTTGAAAAGTGTTCCAACAACATCAGATTAGGTTTGTTTTTAACTTGCATTGATCCGAATCAATGCAGTCCCATCAATTGATCACACCACAAAGAACGAAAATATACTGATGTACGTATATGCCATCCGCATTCGCCACTGGGTCCCGTCATTACCCGTTAGGTTAGCTAACTAACGACAGAGCGGGGACTGGACTAGCGCGGATGTAAAACATATACAACATCTACTAATATATATACCAATATATTATATTTCGCTCAAGGCGTGAAAAGAAATGCAACATCACAGAGAATGAACAGCATCACAGAAACAATACAGATATCTGGGATTCCCGGGTTTCACAGAGCCACTACTGAAACCCGACGTTCCCCTGGTCGTGTGGATAGCCTGTGCAATGAAATCCTAGACCCCTACGGGCGCGGCAAGTCGCCCGCCAAAACCTGAAGCGAGGCAGCCCCCTTCAGTACCGTGAATGGACCACCCAGCACTTCACGGAATCCGGCAACTTGGGCACCCCTCCTGGGTCAACCTGTACCCCCTACGAGTGCTGCGAATAGCCCGCCAATCCTAGAGTGAAGTCCCCTCCGTCTCAATGCCATGAGATGCGGGCTTGTTGCCCTCCAGAACCCGGCTATCCGTGCACCCCTCCTCGGGGTAATCCTAGTACAGAAAGTAAAATATACACACAACGGGTACATCGACCGCAACCTGGTCGTGCCCCAAAATAATAATACAGACAGGCAGTGACGGCAGTCCACATGTCGGACGCTCGCCCCGCAATATCAAATGTACATAATACAACCACAACTGTACTAGCATTGCATCTAGGCTATCCCCCACGACCGATCCGCAACATCACAGCAAAAACAGAACATCAACGTGAAAGTCACGTTCGCAAATCCGTCTAACCGGGCTATAGCAGTTAGACCGGATTTACCGATCGAGTGACATTCACGGTCGCAGATATAATGTAAATACTGTGAAAAATGTGTTTAAAATATCCGATCAATCAAACTTTAACAAGTGGGCCCCCAAGTATTACTGTAGCAGATAAAGAAATTCTGGGCCCAATGTTATTATTCCAAAACCCCACTTTTCACCCCAGAAAGCCTCTGTAAAAAATTGGTGAAGTGATCTCCACAGTGTGCGGCGGAAGGGCGGCGGGAATGGGGTTTTCGCGGCGGTTCCGCGCTCCCACTGTGGAGTTACTTCATCGAATTTTTACAGAGCTCTTAGATTTTCCAGTACATCAATATTTTACAACCTGAAAATTTTTTGGAGACTAAAAATTTCCAACAGAAAACTGATGCGACAAAATACGGGTTTTTGGACTTTTTGATCGATCGGAAATGCAAACACATTACACAAAGCTAGACTAAGTTAATGGCGAGGCTCTGATACCACTGTAAGTGCACGGCGGCGCCCCGGCCGTCAATCCGACGCCGGAAAGCGGAAGCGGTGAAAAACTTTAATTTTGCGGACTTAGCAAACCGGCACCACCGCGCACTAAACATCCGGATCGTAACCATTAACAAGTCTAAGCTACTAACAAGAAAGGGAATAGAGATATACCGACGATCCAAGTCCTCCGGTCTTCTCATCATCGTCCCGATCTCTTGCGGAATGTCCCATCTCCTCCTCGTTGCCGGAAGTGCACCACATCGCCTACTTCTTTTACGGGCTCCCGCCTCAATGCCGAGGCAACTCGGGCACGAAGCCGGCTACTCGACGTGCCCAAGATTTGCTGTAGAATATAATGTGGATTACATGTCTCATTTGGGATTATGGAGTTGCCATTTGTGGAGGAATAGAACTGAACTTTTGGAGAGGGAGTTGTAGGGATTTCTCAAAGCTCAAGATACAAAATTTTTCCACACCATGAAAAATGAAATCCCCTCTCCTCAAAAAGGGAATGGCCCCCCCCCCCCCAATTTTGTTGTGATTGGAGAGAGAGAGAGAATGGCTTGAACAATGATGCAAAGAAAATGATGGCTTGGAAAGTCCAACACTCAACAACCATCTCTTCTCCCATCATCACAACCAAAGTCAAGAAATCATGAAAACAAAGTTAAGAAGTCAAGGTAAGGTGCAACCATGATGAAGTCAAAAAGTCAAGCAAGGTCAAGGTATGGTGAGCCATCATGATACAAGGAAATCTGCAAAGACCCCCTCCACAAATGCTTATTTGCAACAATGCAAATAAGCCCTCCTCCACCAATCTTCGGCCAATGAACGGAACAATGGAAATCAGCCGAAACGGAAAACAAACTGGCAACTCCAGAAAACTGTTCCCGTAATAAATCACAGGAAAACCCCGATACTGTGCATACACACCCGCATCTGTATTTCGACCGAAATACAAATGCAATGAGACAAAATCTACACTGTACTATACTAGGATCCGACTTATACCAAAGCCGGCCAGTAATATCCGTTCGATCCTGATCCGTGCAATACCGCACGTATCTGATCGAACCCTGCCATATAACCATACGGCCTTTAGTACAAACTGTCCGATCCTGATCCGTGCAATACCGCACGTATCTGAACGGACCTTGACATATCTCCATACGGCCTCTACAACCTTTCGCCCGAAAGCTGAGTAAATGAATGTGGGGGACTCTAAAGACTCGTCAACACCTTGGTTGTGGATTTAACCACTAGCACGTCAGAGGTATAAGCCAATACGTAACGGGCTACCAGGTATTGAGTAAAAGGGACGTCTGTGAGTGAACTCAGCCAGACAACCCTACTGAGCCTGTCAGTGACAATATCCGTACAGTCCGGTCCTTTCGTCTATGAGCATCGCATGGCGGGCCTAGGGGGTTGGTAAAAGTCAGACCCCCAAAAGCGGTACAAGTCGTGTCGGAGTGTAGCCCAGAACACCCTGAGATACTACTGGAATACCTACCAGTAAATCTCCTTGCCTCGGCCGAGGGCTTCGTGTAATGGCTCTCCTAGACACAGCACGACCTCACCCCCAATACCGGGAGAGACGAACCCCTGAAGATACGCTCACTGCCTCCATGTGGCTCGGGACTGTACCCAACTAAAACCTGTTTGCACGACTCCTTTGAGCCGTGGTAGGGTAGTAATCAAAGTACAGTGGGAACTCACACGAGACAAATGACGATCCCCAGGTCGATGAACTAACCTGCACACATGTCACCAGGGAACTGCCATCTGACGTCTGGTATATGACCAACTAGCATGTTCCCGGCGAGTCCTGTCCGGTGTACTCATAACCCAATGAGCACCTGTATACATCTTAGGTGATCCAACTGACACCAGTGGCTTGTGAGACCGGCCACCGCCCCACGTCGGGGTCTCGACTGTATACACTAGTCTACTATGGAGTATCGATGCCCTGTCTCGAAACTCACACGACTAGGGACCATTTCAGGATATGCTTATAGACCCCAGCTCCCACTTATATGATCGCCCTCATACTGCTGGTGGTCAAGCAAGAATCCTAGGGGCTCTATCAACGTGTAATAGCGACGTGTCAGGTCACCTAAAACAGTACACGATGATAAAGGTAAACCAGATAGCATACTATCATTTCGAGTAAGACTGTCCTACCGGGATAGGTCCTCCATCAATCATTGCAATCACGTACCTATGATCCAATAATTGACTCTGAGGGCATTATCTCCAACAACGTCGACTAGCCAGCTTCGTGCCCGAGTTGCCTCGGTATTGAGGTGGGAGCCCGTAAAAGATGCAGACGATGTGGTGCCCTTCCGGCAAGGAGGCGACGACCGGAGTTTCCGCGGGAGATCGGGACGATGATGAGAAGACCGGAGGACTCGGATCACTCGGTATACTTCTCTTCCCATCTCTTGTTAGCTAGTATAGGTTAATGGTTAACGATCCGGGTTTTATTGTCCGCGGTAGCGCCAGTTTCCAAGTAAGGAAAATTTTTGATTCCGTATTTTGGCCTCGGTAAGACGGCCGGGGCGCTGCCGTGGCGCAACATGATATCAGAGCCACGCCATTAACCTTGTTTAGCTTGCTCTAACGTGTTTACAAGTTCGATCGATCGGATTTTCCAAAAACCACATTTCCATGTCGCACTTTCTGTCGATTTTTTCCTTGCTCTAAAAATTATTTGGTACATTGGAAAATTACGTGCAGGGTTTTTTATGAATTCTGTGAAAATTTGGTACGCTGATGTTACTGTAGCGCGGCGGTTTAGCGGCCAAAACCACGTTTTGGCCGCGGAACCGCCGCCGTTTTGTGGCCAAACCGTACCACATTTCTACAGTGGTTTACTGACATGAAAATAGGGTTTCTGGTATATTCTTTTTGGGCCCAGATGTTTTTGAGTGCTACAGTTGTGCTTGGGGCCCACTTCGGAAAATTCAGTCGATCGAAAATTTTAAACATGTTATTTCACAGTATTTACATTATATCTGCGACCGTGAATGTCACTTGATCGGTAAATCCTGTCTAACTGCTATAGCCCGGTTAGACGGATTTGCGAATTTGATTTTCACGTTGATGTTCTGTGTTTATGCTGTGATGTTGCGGATCGGTCGTGGGGGATAGCCTGGATGCAATGTTAGTACAGTTTTGTTTTATATGTACATTTGATATTGCGGGGCGAGCGTCCGACATGTGGACTGCCGTCACTGCCTGATTGTATTATTCTTTTGGGGAATGACCTGGTTGCGGTCGATGTACCCGGTGTATGTATATTTTACTTTCTGTACTAGGATTACCCCGCGGAGGGGTGCACGGATAGCCGGGTTCTAGAGGGCAACGGGCCCGCATCTCATGGCATTGAGACGGAGGGGGCTTCACTCTAGGATTGGCGGGCTATTTGCCGCACTCGTAGGAGGTACAGGTTGACCCGGGAGGGGTGCCCAAGTTACCGGATTCCATGAAGTGCTGGGTGGTCCATTCACGGTGCTGAAGGGGGCTTCCTCGCTTCAGGTTTTGGCGGGTGACTTGCCGCGCCCGTAGGGGTCTAGGATTTCATTGCACAGGCTATCCACACGACCAGGGGAACGTCGGGTTTCAGCAGCGGCTCTGTGAAACCCGGGGCTTCCAGATATCTGTATTGTTCTGTGATGCTGTATATTTCTGTGATGTTGCATTTTATCACGCCTTGAGCGAAAATAATATATTGGTATATATATTAGTAGATGCTGTATATGTTTTACATCCGCGCTAGTCCAGTCCCCGCTCTGTCGTTAGTTAGCTAACCTAACGGGTAATGACGGGACCCAGTGGCGAATGCGGATGGCATATACGTAAATCAGTATATTTTCGTTCTTTGTGGTGTGATCAATTGGTGGGACTGCGTTGATTCGGATCAATGCAAGATAAACAAACCTATTCTGATGTTGTTGGAACACTTTTTCAAAAAGCTGTTATTGCAAGGACGTTCACTTTTGTTTTGCATCGTGGTATTCATTTGGAATATCCTGCTCCTCAGTCGACGAGGCAAGGGCCGAGATCCCTTCACCGGGAGTGGCCCCTTGGACAGAAGTTTGCGTCAGGGCATTAACTTCACTATAGCCGATTACTTTTGCTTTGCATCGTGGTATTCAGTTGGAATATCCTGCACCTCAATCTACGGGGAAAGAGCCGAGATCCCTTCACCGGGAGTGACCTCTTTAGCAAAGGCTTTCGTCACTATATTTTTATAAAGGTTATGCAGTTCCTTCAACGATATCAAGTTCATTACGTTAAAAGTTTTTCGCCAAAAACTAGACGTAGCCCTCCGTCATTTCTTACAAGTATTACTTAGTATTCGTGCTGCGTTTGTTGACTGTGTCAAGGCGTAGTGTGCGGTAGCTAAGTAGTGTTTGTTTGCAGCATGTTAATGGGATTGGTTAGGGCAGTCGTGCGGCCTTGTTGACTGTGTCAAGGGCTCGTACGGGTGGGTTTAATGCAATCCAGGATAATGACGGGTTGAACTTGACTAGGAGTCTTTGATTTGTTGACTGTGTCAAGGTCACTTGGGTCCTAGGGGTAAAACTTTCATCGGGGGTTTCAAAAGAACTGAAACTTGCCAGGCATGCGCATACCTTCTGGAGTGTGGTGACTTGAGTGGATTCCGTCAAGTTATCATGCGACGATAGTTCGATCCCGATTCCCACTGATGAGTTAGTTTACTCATCGGGTGACCCCGACTAATTCTTCTTTCAGGTTTGGAGGAGAATTTGAGGTACAGTGGGAGGTTTCCTGATTAGATAAATTGGTAACCATTCTGATCTAGGTTAGAGTGCACGCTGAGTGTTTCTTTTCTCTCTCTCTTTGGCAGCGACCATTGACCCGACCCTTGACTATGACTCAGTGACCAAGTTGACCGAACCTTCTTAACACAGGCTTTTGGATTGTCAGAGTTGCAAACCTCATTGCCACTCCTACTTTTACCCTTTTCTCCAGGACACCCCGTATTACTACGAACGTCCACTTCCATTGGACAAAACCATCGTATGGTTATATACGAACTCGAAGGACTTCGAGGATGGTTTCTGGTTCTGGATAAAACGAATAGGATTATTCAGTTGTCTTTTCCTTTTACCTTCTCTCAGGTTGCGAGTACTCCTTGGTTTAGGAGATAGTACACCTATTACTCAAATTGGATAGTCTTCTTCCAAACCTTAGGCTGGTGCCGACCGGTAGGGAATGAAGAAAACCAATTAGCATAACAATGGTGTGCAGAAGGTATTAAGTTAAGACAAAGCAAAGGATTAGTAAGAGGGCAAAGTAAATTGCGACTGCTATTCACGACCGAACCAAGTATTTTTTTCGCCAATCTTAAATCACCTTTGTATTTCTCCAGGACACTCCGTATCACTACGAAGATCCACAGTTTATTTGGATACTCCATCGTATGGTTATATACGAACTCGAAAGGAACTTGTTCCAGTTCGGGGATGGATTCTGGTTCAGGAGAAATAGGAATAAGGTTTACTCGGTTGTCTTTTATCTTCACCTTCTCTCGCTTTGCGAGTGCTCCTAGGATTAGGACAGTACACCTTTTATGCTTATTGGATAGTCTTCTTCCAAACCATAGGCGAGTGCCGAACGGTAGGGAAGGAAGAAAACCATTTGGCCTAAAGGGGTGTGCAGACGGTAATGACTAAAGACATATAAAGGGATTTGGACAGATGGCAAAGAGATATACGGTTATAGTTGTGAATCTGGATAATGGAAGAGGCATTACTAAGAATACCGGAATGCCCCACCGAAACATTTCAATGTTTCAGTTTCACTGTGTAATGTTAAAAGAAAACTGATTTCCCGATTAGATACTTACTCCAGGGTATGTATTTACCAGGTATGATTCTCACATCTGTATGTTTTTAGAGATGATGAGTGGGAGTAAGTCATTGGGAATAGGGTGATCATCCTCATTATATCGGGATTCGTTGTAATCGGTGATATTTGAGGAGATCATCTGGGCTGTTTGCCGGTCGGCAAATATTTGGTTTTGAATATCCGCTGTTGTGCACCAATTTCAAATTGATATATCTGTACGTCTATTTTCATAAAGTGAGATATACCTTTTGATATTATGTCGATGACATTTACCAATATCAGTGGATGGTTAGGTAAGGAGTATTAAACAGCGGTGTAATTCTTCTTAACCATAAGTACAGTTTTCAACCTACGACGCACAGTGAAAGAGTTGTTAGACTCAGCGGACTTATACAGAGTACTGTATGTTGTCCAGTGTCCATTAGGACAGAGGGGTTGGTCCTCATACTATATTCTGTTTACTTTTAACTTCTCTAGTTCTTAGACATGTGTTTCGTAGGAACACAGGGTCTAAGTTTTGAGGAGTTATAGGTATTTGAATAGAGTAGAGAACCAGGTGTAGCAAGTATCGGGATTCTTCAAAGTGATCGAAGATGTAGATACTTGTGTATGGTGTTCAGTTGATAGTAATGATTAAGAGAACTTTCTTCTCTTTCAGGTTACTCATAATTGGATGCATTCCTAAGTTGAGTGACGCTGATCGGCCTTTTTCCATTTTAGTTGACATGCACTGGAGACAGCTGCATGATTTGAATCTGGTTCCGATTAAATCAGTGCCTCTGTTTCTATATTGGATATAGAATAGTTCATATCTTGACATTGTTAAGGTACAGGGAGTTGTCCGGCTTATGCTTAAAAACAGACTCTGGATAACTCAAGGCACGTTTCTGTAATGGCTGTTTGTGGGTTGACCCAGGCTATGATGAGGGTTGACTTTCTACCATCTGGAAGATCAATAGTGATATTGTTCTAGACTCGTCACAGTTTTATTAAAAATGGATTTTTTCAAAAACGGTAGTGGGAGTATGGTAGAACTGGAAGTAATTCCAGAACCGCCAACGATTACTGAAGATTTGATAAGGAACCTAAAGATTCAATCTGGCTTGACATTCCATTGGCCACTCCGCAGATACGGTGGGTAACTTCAAGCACCCGAGAGGTACTCCGGTAGCCTCAAGGACAGTGACAGGGAAGTTCTTGTTTACCCACACTTGCCATTGCTGTTGTTCCAGGCCGCGAGACCCGGCAGGAGGATGAGTATAGCGTCGTTCTGAACTAGCTTCAGAAGTGTACGTGTATATGACTCTTCCAGAGGGTTGTCGTAGTCAGTGGGAGAAGCGGAAGCATTGGTGGACAGGTGGCTTATGTCTATTTATAGACTAAAGCAGATATAGCGGAGATAGATCATCTATTTCTGACATGACAGTCATAGGTTTGACGTCATCAGAATAGGGGATGGATCTGTTAAGAAGGTAGTAGGGTGTGATGTCCTGGTTTTGGATGACATACACAGAGTAGGAAAGGAAACTCCTATACTACGATCGGTTATACTTTGGTTGTCACACAGTGGTTTCTCCACACAGGACTTGGATATTATTTCAGACATTCTGGTTACTAGATCTATGGTTTTAGATCTAGATTTGGGTGGTTTCCTAATCTGGGTACCTTGACAGCATTCTATGAGTATTTAGAATGGACGACTCCTGGCACGGTAGTACACCTGCAGGTAATGGAGTCACCCTCTCTAAAGGTTTCTTACAGACTAAAGGGGAGAGGGATACGCATGATTGACAGATCACTTGCTTAGGCAATTGAGTCAATCATGAGATGTCAAGTACCACACCAGATGTTGTTCTTGCAGTAGATGCAATAAGTTGATATTAATCCAATCCTGGAGAAACAATCGGAAGCAGTTTTAGGACATAAGTGCGTGTTCTAGGGATGTGATAACGACAGCCTCTTTTAGGAGACGGTTATCACTCCAGGCTTCCAAGGTGACATGGATGGCAGAGTGGCTGTCAGAGTTATAGTTTCTCCTTCTGACGAGGGGCAGTATTTTGGACAGGTGGTCCAAGGCAATACTGAGGGAGGCATGGCGCTGGGTACTGATTAAGTTCAGTTATCGATACAGTCTAAGAAGTTTGGATTTGGAGTTCATTCAGGAGCTAGGTCCCATCAGATATCCAGACATACTCTAAGACAGGTATTGCTCATTTCGGGAGATGGTTTTCTCTGCGAACATGAGATATAAAGAGACATAGAAAGAAACATCCAAGCGGATCCACTCACTAAGGCTATTCCTCGAACGCAATAGTTTCGCAAACGAGTTTTGTGAGACTGACTTGTAGAGGAGTTGGGTGTTCGGTATCACACGGGCTGTGAGTATGCGACATCGCAATAATTAGCCTTGAGTGCAAGTGGGAGATTGTTGGAGATAGTGCCCTCAGAGTCAATTATTGGATCACAGGCACGTGATTGCAATGATTGAGGGAGGACCTATCCCAGGAGGACAGTCTTACTCAAGATGGTAGTATGCTATCTGGTTTATCTTTATCATCGTGTACTGCTTTAGGTGACCTGACATGTCGCTATTACACGTTGATAGAGCCCCTAGGATTCTTGCTTGACTACCAGCAGTATGATGGCGATCATATACGTGGGAGCTGGTAGTCTATAAGCACATCCTTAAATGGTCTCTAGTCGTAGGAGTTTCGAGACAGGGCATCGATACTCCATTAGTAGACTAGTGTATACAGTCGAGACCCCGACGAGGGGCGGTGGCCGGTCTCACAAGCCACTGGTGTCAGTTGGGTCACCTAAGATGTGAAAGGTTCCTAGGCACCCTAGAGTGGTCTCACAAGGCATCGAACATGCCAATTTCAAAAATATGGTGCCGAGAAACCCTAGACTACGGATCGTTTGCTAGAAGTTTAGGCGAAAAAGCAAACTAGTTAACACTTAACTAATGGGATATCGGAAATACAACCTTTGTAGATCCGGTGCTCCACCTCCATAGCTCCGCAAAGAAGTCGTCTCCGCTGTCCAAAAGGAATCCGGGCTCTAGAGTCGGCTTCGTCGGAGAAAAAGCGAGCTAGGTCGTCGATGTCCATGCCGAAGATGATCTACGTCGAGGCATCGCTAAATCAAGCTCCACCTTCACCAAGCCCTAAAAACTTGTGAAGGAAACACACTCTACTACTTGGCAAGAGGTAGAGGATGAAGAAATAGGAAGTGGGAAGACTTTAGAATTGGATTTCTTACTCTAATTCATCAATCACCATTGATGAGGTTAGCTTTCTTCTTGAAGTGAAGAAGAAGAAGATGATGAAAAGTTATGATAAGTTAATTTGTAAAAAGAAATAAAAATGAATACTTATCATTAACCAACCATAGTTTAGTGTAGAGAATAAATCATGGTTAGATTGAAGGGTTAGGGCTAAGCATCAAGACAAAATGGTGACTTAGTCAAAGTATCATGAAGCTTCATAATGCATCCAAAGAAAGCCACCATTTAATCTTTATGCAAATCAATTTCCAAAAAGAATAAATAGATAAATAAATGAATAAGGAAATAGTAAACCCTAACCATTTCATTAACTAAGGTTTAATTCTTTACACTTAACCAAAAGGCATGTATCATCAAACATGATACAAGCTACTGCACAAAATCATATCGCATATGCAATGCGCACATCCGAGTGAGAAAATCCATTTAAAGTGAACCGATACTAGTTAACGCAAAGTAATATATCAAATATATAATTATGCATTAAATCATTAAATCAACACTTGATTCAATGATCCGGTCATGTCGCACACAACCGACTAGTATTCAATGTATCGGCTTATCGATTCAACGGTTGAATCGATAACTAGGTTATATCGCATACAACCATCCGACACATTGATCGCGAGAATGAAATGCGGTATCACATACACGCATTATTCTCGGTCCCGCACATATCTCATATGCGCTCCTATTTCGTTTCGCTTGAGCCAGGAAACCTCTGTGTAGGACTCTAAAGACTCGTCAATACGCCGGAAGCAGATGATGATCATATCAAGCATCCACAAGCCGCAAGCGGTCTGCTATACGTAACGGCCACCCGGGTATTGAGCGATCAGAAGATCGACGAGCAAGCCCGCTCACACTCCTGTGAATCCAACCAGTAACACTACCGTACAGTCCGGTCTGATCGTCTGATATGTCGCATATCTTGCCTAGGGGTGGTAAACGTCAGACCCCAATAGCTCGATAAGTCGTGTCGATATGAGGCTCATAACGGGTCGAGAAACTACTGGTAACACTTACCAGTAATTCTCTGATCAGCCCTGGCCAGGGACTTCCTGTTATAGCCAGTCGAACACAGTGCAACATCAACTCCCTATACCGGGAGAGACGAATCCCCTCCTATCGCTCATTGCCTCCATGTGACTCGGGACTGTACCCAAAAACCACCGTTTTGCACGCCCTCTTGGACGTGGTAAGATGGAAATCAAAGCACAGTGGGAACCACACAAGACTCTATGACGATCTCGGGTCAACAGACTACTCTGTACCAGTGTCACCAGAGAACTGCCATCTGACGTAAGGTATAATACCATCTGGGAGTTCTCGGCGAGTCCGTCCAGTGTACCCAGTCTCTACTGAGCACCCGTATATCTCCTCTGATGTCAAACACCAATGGATATGGGATCATCCATCGCCCATCTGTATGGGTCGAGAAGGTACACGCTAGTCTACTCTGGTATATCGATGCCCCGTCTCGATATACCCACGACTAGGGACTTTCAAGGATGTACTTATGGACTACCATGTCCCCACTAGTATGATCCGCATCATAGTCCAGGTAGTCAAGTAGACATCCTAAGGGCTTTACCAACATGTAACAGAGAGACAATCAGTGTACACGTTAAGGTAAAGGGTAACCAGATAGCATACTATCATGTCGAGCAAGAAAGTCCTCCCTATATATGTCCCAGCATCCACTACAATATACATCCAATGTACAGTAATGGCCTCTAGGGCATACATATAACTAACAATCTCCCACTTTCACTAGGGCCATCTGTAGCAGTGGTTGTAGTATCTCATACTCAACCATCCCATAAAAGTCTCTCTCTGGGAATAGGCCTTCGTGAGTGGATCCGCCGTGTTGTCCTCTGAGTCTACTCTCCTAACCTCGATCAGCCTGGAGATCAACCATCTCCATGATCAGGCGATACTGCCATAGAATAAGTCTGGATCACTGATGGGACGGACGTTCCATGGCAAAAGCCACAACTCCATTGTCACACAATGGGAGGAACATAGTTCATCTCATGAACCATTATACATCCAAACAGCCTCTTTGGTAGCATCTTAAGTAGCGATGTATCCTGCCTTTATCGTCTAGTATGTCACGGTATCTAGCTTGGAACTCTTCCAACATACCGTCCCTTTACTTGAGGGTAAAGACAATGCCTGCGACTGAAATTCAGTCGTCTTTATCACCCTGGAACACTTCCAGTGATTCTCCCCAGGATCGCTTGATACCATCTCACTACAACTAGTGAGTGTCCTAACATCCAATTAGATCTATCTCATAGATCCAAAACTCAGGATTTAGGAGGTATCATTTTGATCCTATATGGAGAATCCTTGTGATAAGCGGAGATTGATCGAGCGTAGCATAGGAAACTCCTTCCCTATCAAGAGTATGTCATCCACGTACTCTACGAGGATCACTACCATACTCCCTACTACCTTTTTGTATATACAAGGTTCATCTACCATTTTGATGATGTCAAACTCTTTGACTATCTATCAAAACAGATGTTCCATCTCCGCGATGCCTGCTTTATCAAATAAAACATCTTGCACATGTTTCCACTGCTCCCACTGTCTACGAGGCCCTCTGGCTGTGTACTTATAGACTCACTCTTCTAAAACATCATTTAGAAAAGCAGTCATGACACCCAACCACCAGATATCGTAGTGATGGTATGTAGCCGTGGCAAGTAGGATCTGGATGGACTTAAGCATAGCTACTTGAAAAAAAAGGTTTCATCATAATCCATGCCTGGTACATGATGCAAACTTTTAACAAATCTAGTTTTGAAAGTCTCAACTTTTCCACGTACACCAAGTAATCTTCTCAAGATCTACTTGCTCCTGATGGGGATTTAACCCTTCAGATATAGCAACTAAAGTCCATACTTTGTTGGTGTAAGGATTCCATCTCAGATCGCTAAACATCCAGCCATTCTTACTGAGTCTCACTCCTGATGGCCAGCTCGAAGCTAGTTGGGTCATCATCTCATGATGCAATCATCGCTCCCACTGTCATAGAGAAACCAAAGTATCTCTCAGGTAGGTGAGGAACCCTACTAGATCGGCGGAGAGGCTGAGGTTCGTTGGTATCAACTGAATCCTCTGGTTGTACCAAATCATCTGCTGTAGTTTGTATAGCTGGAACATTTCCAGTTCTACATAGCTAACCTTGCCTCGAGCTTGTCCGGATTTTGCTTTTAAACAAAGGCCGGACAACCCCAAATCTTAACTAACTTAAGATATGGGCTCTTCCCTTCCCATATCTCATATGAAGTGGTAGGCACTGATTTGATTCAAACCCTATTCAATAGGTATGCAACTTTATAAGTGCATAACACCCAATAGGAAAAAGGTAACTCAGTAGTACTCATCATAGAGCACACCTTATCATATAGGGTGTGATTGCTCCGCCCCGATATACCATCGTGCTATGGTGTATTCGGAGGAGTAATGCCGAGAGAGAATCTCATTCTCCTTTAGAATAGTCCAGGAATTCCGTGCTCTAGTATTCTCCTCCTCGATCACATCAAAGAACATAATACTTATACCCGTATTTTGGTTCTCTACTTCTAACTTATATTCTGTGAATATCTCAAAAGGTTCGGACTTGTGTTTCAACAGGAACATATGTCTGAATCTAAAGAGATCATCAGAGAACGTAATGAAGTATAAAGAACCGGTCTTGGTATGTGTAGACAGGGGACTTACATACATCAACATGTATCATCCCAAGAGTTCATTAACTCTTTCTCTGTTTCCAATAAACAGAGCTATGGTCATCTTACCTTGTGATATGACTGGCGAGTTTCACAAGATGTAAATTCAAACTAATTTAAATATGCATCCATATGTAACTCAAGCTAGTCGGGCCGCATTGATATGACCTAGTCTACAATACCTCAAGAAGGATCCGTCCATTTCTGAACTCTTCCTCTTGTGTGTGTTCCATATACTAAAAAACTGTAGTTTGATTTAGAACGTCAATGCTTTTAGACAACATGCCTGAACCGATCAACTTTTGATATAGGAAATGTTCAAAACATTATCCAACAATACGAAATTTTATCGTTTCTTTACTAATAAAGAGACAGATATGATTTTGTATATCAGGTTCGGTATCTAATAACATTCGTTCAGAATCAATGTATTACAATACAGGGTGACAGTGACCAACAGACTTGGCTGCAACACTTGCCCCGTTTTCTGCCTCATGAAACTTATCACCCGTTCACAGTTTTTCTACCCTTTTGTAGCCCTATGTAACAGATTACATATCTGGGATCCTGATCCGGTATCATATACCAAGGATGCGGAGGATACTGAGAAACAGTTCTGTATAATGAACACACCCGAAGATGATGCATCAATGTCACGACCCGCAGGGTACGGAACGTGACTGGCACTTAAGTTTACGAAACGTCTAAAGACGTCCGTAAAATAAGTAAGCCAAAGCCCAGAAAACAAAACCAATTAAGCAAAAGAGTGAAGAAAACCCAAACATTTGAAAGCAAGTTTATCAAATAAGTCATGTAAAACCCCTTTTTAAAACAATACTAATTTTTCCGAAAATTTCGGCAGAGTCTCCTTTGTAAATACCGGCCCCCAAAAATGGGTACAACAAGAATATAAACATGAATCCAAAAAAATAGGGCATCCCCAAGCGAGAGCTAGCTCTTCGCCACAAGGCGGTCACAAATCCCACGCAATATAAATGACAATAAGCATAATAACCATAAGGAAGCATGAAAAAAAAGTAGCATGTCGGCTCAAGTGAGCTCGACCCCAAAATACAGCATAAAATCCACAAACCTCACAGTCTCATCTCTAGGTCAATATACAATAATCTGGTAGAAACAGTAGATAGAGTACACTAGATACAAGAATATACAAGGTGGTACAAAATAATAACATAACCCACCTATGAGCAAATCTCGAGCCCAAGCAAAAGAGGCAAAAGAACAAGTGCGCCCGCCGCTACTGAACTGACGGAGCGGACCTGCAAAAGACTGTGGCACAACGGGGGTGAGTTGCCAACTCGTGAGTAATAAATAACATCTACAAAGGCTATCGTATGCATGCACACAAGCATCCTAGCATCTATAATACAGGTATGACTGGATGCACTAGCAGGTGTGTATACAACATCAGTGTACGAATATGTATGCAACATGAATATCTGAGGTCTCAATAGGTATATATAAGAAATATTTTATCTCTTTTTGTTTTTGAAACTCTTTTAGAATGCCAGCATAATGTCAATGAATCGACGAAAATCGGTGTCCAGCAACGACACCCAAAAGCTGTCTCAAATCTCATAAATCCATGTCATAGTGTCTCTGGACTCAGCCATCCGGCTGACCCATCTCAATATCAATATCTCATCCTCTCGCGGCCCCGGTCGGTATCCTCTGGATATCCGCCGTGCCCAATGAAGTCACCGGTAGGTAATCCGTCCCCTGCCAGGCTCATCGTCAACACCACGAGCTTCTTGCCCCGGGGTACCCTACCGGGCCCACCATGTACCCGAAACGGTTCATCCAACTCCTCAAAACGGGTCTCCAAAAACCACAGCAAACTCATGGTGGACGACACTTACATCACTAGAAAACCGCAATTTACATGTTTTAAAAATATCATAAGTTTGGAAATTTTGCGGCTTTCCCCAGAAATCCGGCAATATCATAAAATCTCAAGAAATCCTCATAAGTGCATATATCAGTGATAATGAATGCATATGGTATCAATAATCAAGTTGCGATGTGTGATTAATGGATTAAGCATGAACAATTAATATGATGAAGTACATGCACATGAATAGCAATTAGTAAAAAGGTTTAAATTTTAATGTTATCTAGTATGGTGGCATGGCAATTACCAGGGTGTGTGTGTAAGCATGAATAGTGCTCGTGCTGCATATAAAAACCTGGTAATGGTGCATGTGTCCTACAATTAAGTTTGCGTATATGGGTATAACATATTGACCTAATTGCAGCAATTATCATGCCAGTAATATTATTCTAATGTCACAAGTGGTTATCCAGTTTACTATTTTTCAGTTTACTAAATCTATCGGGCGACTTGCGCCATCCAAACGATCGTCCCCCGTAGATGTTAAATCTACTCACTGGGATCCCTGGCTAGCTGTGTCCAATCACCGCCTTTCCCCTTCGCGCCGCGTCTGACGTTTCCGCGACCGAACCTGGAATTTACATCAATACCAAATATAAGGTTACATATCAAGAACGACGCAAAACCCCAATGAAACTACTAAAGTTCGCTAGCTAGGTACAACGTGCACAAAGTGCGCGGAACACACGCGAAAATCGCAAAAACTGCCAAAAAACGCCGATTTGGTCGCCCAGAAAAACTAAAACCCGACTACCCGAAAAAACCGCACTCACGCATCCTGAAAGTCGTAGGACAAGCCATTACAATCATCAAGATATCAAGAATAATTCATCACACAATTTTATAACAAAGCTAGTAAGCATTGCGTCCCAAAATCGGTGCAAAAATCGCCGATTTGCGACAAAACGACTACAATAAAGCATAATTACCCAAGCACACTACAAGCAATCTACAAACACTAATTACAACACAATAGCCATGATTCCAATCCTATTTCCATAACCACCAATTCTTGAATTTAAAACCTAGCAAAATCCAATCAATTTCCACACTTGAAAACTTAATTAACACTAATTTCAAACCCAATTAGCAAGTTCACCTCTTAGATTTAGGTTAGCAAAATACTAGATAACAAATTAGGTTCAATCAACTAAATAAAGTTTTCTAAACCTTAATCAACTCACTAATCATGTTTCACCATCCAATTCCACACAAAAACCCTCTCTTGAAAATCCTAAAACAACAATTTCACACTTCTAAATTTAACTAAATTAGCATAATTAAAGACTACATCAACAAGGTAACTATATAGATTAGTTAATTAACCATTAGATTAACTATAAAACAACTTAATTAACTATTATGGCTCAAAACCCAAGTTTAATTTTCAAGCAAAACCTAAGAAAACTAGACTAAAACTACACTAAATTAACACTAAACCATACAATTAAAGGAATTTTTCCAAAAGAAAGTATCTTGATGAGAATTATACCTCTTGATCTATGGATCAAGCAAGAAAATTTGGCTCCAATTGATGGCCTCAAGCACCAAGATCCAAACAAGAATGGCTAAGGTAAATGATAGCATAAGGATTTGTTTGGATTTTTGAATAAAGTGTGGATTTTGTTATGGTTTTTTGAAGAAATTGAAGGAAAATGGGAAGAAAAGAGAGGAAGAAGAGGGTGTGCAGGAATTTCGGCCAGAGGATGAATGGGGGAGGGTGTGGGCAAGTGGGGAAAGTCATGGTCAAGTCCACAAAAGTCAATGTATCATACTTTATTCATTATATTTAAATTAATTCCATAAACTATCAAATTCAACTCAAGAAAGCAACTCAAGAAATAAGGCCAGAAATTTCTGGTCTCACACAAGGTGGGGCTGTCCTAGGGCTGAGGAAAAAGAGAGAGGGGTTTTACAAAAGAAATTTTATGCAAAAAGGCCCCCTACAACTCAAAAATTGCAAGTTTTAGCTCAAAATTCAATAAATTCGTTTCATAACATAAAAATTTGTAAAAAAATCAAAATAAATTACTAAAAATTCATGTTATCACTAGATTATAATTATCATAATTTTAGAGATTAAAATTAGCCCGGAAAAATTTGTATTTATCGCTTATTTAATGTATTTTCTTACCGGCTTAAAATAATATTAAAAAATTGAAAAATAGGGAAAAAAATTTAAATGACCAAAATTTCATAATTAACTCATTAGTCACTAAAACAAGTAATTACCTATCCATTTAAGGTATAATTAGCCCTAAACTGCAAAATATCGAGAAAGACGGTTTTCGGAAAAATACCGAATTTTCACCGAATTTCAGGAAAACACCAAAACGACTTTTCAAGACGCTACAATCAACATGCACTCTCTTCATTTGGGCGGCACGGGAAATCTGGTATTCCCCAAAATCCTGCTCTGTCTTATAACAATTAGAAGTTGGAGCGGGACCAACGTTCCCCAGCTCAGTATAACAAGCGGGTTCGGTCAATAATCCGTATTATTATCTTGATTAAGGCGTGATATGGTCGCTACCTAGAGAGAGAGAGAAGAAAACACTCAGCGTGCGCTCTTTCAAGAATGGATTGGTTTTTATTTTATCTAATCAGGATGGCTCCCACTGCTTTTTATCAAATCTTCCTTCAAACTCTAAAAGGAAAGACTAGCCGGGATTAATTACACACTACAAGTTCGCCAATCTTTCAGCCAGGCCAGTGTCGGTACTTTGAGGGAGGTCCCCCGTGCTTTCGCACGAACCTAATTAATGTAAACCTCGTTTTCCCAGAGGCGTAACCTCGTTAACACCTTTCTAGACACCTACTTGATCGGCTAATTGTAATGTATAAAACTCTCCCAGGAGTAACACTTACTCGCAGCGGGTATCGGGATCCAACTATCTCATAGAATGTATGCAATCTCATTGCAAATTTCAACACTTGAAATTCCCGATAATATTTTGCCCCTAGCGTCCTATGACCTTGACGCAGGCCAACAAACCGTAGTCCGCTAGTCAAGTTCAACCCGTCATTTCCTGATTGAAATAAACCCACCCGCACGACCCTTGACGCAGGCCAACAAAGTCGCACGACTACCCTAATCCAATCTGCATCATATGCATAAGCAGATAAATACTAGTTAGCTACCGCACACTACGCCTTGACGCAGGCCAACAAACGTAGCACGAATACTAAATAGGACTTATCTGAAATGACGGAGGGCTACGACAGGTTTTTCTGAAAACCTATTGCGTAATGAACTCGATATCGTTGTAGAATCAAATAATTTTAAAATCGAGTGCTTTTGAGGCTTTTGTAGTTTTGCTAAAGGAGTCACTCCCGGTGAAGGGATCGTCGGTCCTTTCCTCGTCGAATGAGGTGCTGGATATATCACATATATCACTGTGCAAAGCAAAAACACTGAAAAGCTATCAAAAGACAAACCGAGTGTGTAGCATCTGCCAGTTATTGCTAGAGGAATCACTCCCGGTGAAGGGATCTCGGTCCTTTCCTCATTGAATAAGGTGCAGGATATATCATATATACCGCTGTGCAAAGCAAGAACTGTAGCTACCTGTTTTATTTTGAAATTCGATTCTACAACATCTTAGGTTTCTTTTATTTGATTAATCTCATTAATGAAGTCCCATCATTTAATTACCTAATCATCACAGATAAATACGACGTACACTTATGCCATCCGCATTCGCCTCGATGTCCCCTCGTGCACCGTTAGGTTAGGTAACTAACGGCAGAGCGGGGCAGGGCTAGCGCGGGTGTAAAACATAAGTAACGGCTATATAATATATCATATATACTATATACTGTATCTATCACAGAACATCACATGATCACATCACAGATATCGCAGCAGAAGAATCATATGAAATATTGGATATACTAGGACGTCCGTGTTTTTAATACGAGCCAGTATAAAACACGGATTCCACGGTTGTGATGAATAGCCAAACCCACACCCCTAGACCCCTACGAGAGCGGCAAGCAACCCTACCAATTCTAGAGTTAGGAGATCCGGACTCGACTCCTCGAGTTGGTCTCCCACTTGACTCTAGAACCCGGTTACTTGTGCTCCCCTCCTTCGGTCTTTCCTAGTGCGGAAAAGTAAATAATATACAAAAGGTGACTACTTCCGCAACCTGGAAGCGCCCCAATAAAAGAATATTACATACAAGTTTTTACATGAATGAAAATGAAAAACACTCATCTCACATAAAAACCCCCGGCTATTCAATCACGACGATCCAATATAACATATCCAGCAACACATAACATCACATGTCATCAACGTAAGTAAACATGCGTATCCCAATTGTCGTTGACATATAGCAACGAAACCGGCGATATCACATATTACACTTACGGTCACAGAAAAGAAAGTGTAAAACTACAACAGTTGGAATCCGCAATCTGCATAGACATCGCATGCCTAATCAAATGAAAACTTTAGACATCACATGCCTAACAATTATAAACCCCGCATTTTAGTCTCAAAATCGAAAACTCTTTTCAATACCAAGTCGGGCAATTCAACAAGATTCCCGACACCCTGATCGAATGCTCGTCGCAAACTTCAGTAGGCGGCCGCACCCCCGATACCGTCGACGAAGTGCACCAAGGCGGAACACCGCTACCGCGAGCACCCGAACGGATGCTTTCGGCGACGGGGTTCTCCTACAGTCACTTGGTCGGGGCTATGGAGTGAGGCTGTCTATTAAGTTTATCGGCGAGTATCCGCGTACGCTACGTGATTGCGATGGACTTTTGATCGCATCAAAATTCCGTGGCAACCGATCAAGTGAGACTAAACCGCCAGATTTATAACATTCATTTAGTTATCACATAACTTTTGTGAATTCCAATTGTTGTATCCCATTCCGGATAAATAGAAAATGTCAAACTTTCCGATTCGAACAATCGAACACCCAAGTTTTCCCGATACTGATCAACACATGAAACAAGTCTAAAAACATTCAGTTCGTGCCTCAGTACCAACGGTCCAGCCGTAGAAGGGTCAAGCCAACGCCTCACATGTGGCACGCCGTACTGCCCCAAACCCGAAGGTTCAAAGGGCAGTTCAAGACGGCCACATAATCGAGTTAAGGTTTGTTGTCTTCTAGAGGGTCCATTGAGTTACTTGCACTACTTAGAACGTCGTTAAACTACGGAAAAATCCAACACTTGGAAATTTCCCGACAGGGGAAAAATTGGGTATTTATATCCGGTCGAACTTTTTAACATATTCTAAAATTTATCCGGAAAGCCACACAGACAAAATTTGATACCCCGATCGAAACACCGAATCGCCAAAATAACCCCAGAAAATTCAACACTTGAATAAATATTAAAGATTCCCAGAAAATCCAGCACTATCTTTTAGGAGTTACTGTGTAAGATTCTCTGAACAATGATTCCGTACGGCCGCGGAACCGCCGCACGAGCCTTGCTCGTGCCGCGGAACCGCGGCGGTTTGATGGAGTTAGGAGCACGAATTTCACAGTACCTCTTCAATTCACCTGCTGAGTTTTCTGAATATTTTTAATGTTGAAAAACTCACTGTTTTCAAAAATGTACAGAGAGCATGGAAATTTTGGTCTTTCGGGTTCGATCGGACTTCAAAATCCGTCTGGACTTCGCCTAAGGCTCTAGCTAGGCTCTGATACCAGTGAAAGGTTCCTAGGCACCCTAGAGTGGTCTCACAAGGCATCGAACATGCCAATTTCAAAAATATGGTGCCGAGAAACCCTAGACTACGGATCGTTTGCTAGAAGTTTAGGCGAAAAAGCAAACTAGTTAACACTTAACTAATGGGATATCGGAAATACAACCTTTGTAGATCCGGTGCTCCAACTCCATAGCTCCGCAAAGAAGTCGTCTCCGCTGTCCAAAAGGAATCCAGGCTCTAGAGTCGGCTTCGTCGGAGAAAAAGCGAGCTAGGTCGTCGATGTCCATGCCGAAGATGATCTACGTCGAGGCATCGCTAAATCAAGCTCCACCTTCACCAAGCCCTAAAAACTTGTGAAGGAAACACACTCTACTACTTGTTGGCAAGAGGTAGAGGATGAAGAAATAGGAAGTGGGTAGACTTTAGAATTGGATTTCTCACTCTAATTCATCAATCACCATTCATGAGGTTAGATTTCTTCTTGAGGTGAAGAAGAAGAAGATGATGAAAAGTTATGATACGTTAATTTGTGAAAAGAAATAAAAATGAATACTTATCATTAACCAACCATAGTTTAGTGTAGAGAATAAATCATGGTTAGATTGAAGGGTTAGGGTTTAGCATCAAGACAAAATGGTGACTTAGTCAAAGTATCATGAAGCTTCATAATGCATCCAAAGAAAGCCACCATTTAATCTTTATGCAAATCAATTTCCAAAAAGAATAAATAGATAAATAAATGAATAAGGAAATAGTAAACCCTAACCATTTCATTAACCAAGGTTTAATTCTTTACACTTAACCAAAAGGCATGTATCATCAAACATGATACAAGCTAGTGCACAAAATCATATCGCATATGCAATGCGCACATCCGAGTGAGAAAATCCATTTAAAGTGAACCGATACTAGTTAACGCAAAGTAATATATCAAATATATAATTATGCATTAAATCATTAAATCAACACTTGATTCAATGATCCAGCCATGTCGCACACAACCGACTAGTATTCAATGTATCGGCTTATCGATTCAACGGTTGAATCGATAACTAGGTTATATCGCATACAACCATCTGACACATTGATCGCGAGAATGAAATGTGGTATCACATACACGCATTATTCTCGGTCCCGCACATATCTCATATGCGCTCCTATTTCGTTTCGCTTGAGCCAGGAAACCTCTGTGTAGGACTCTAAAGACTCGTCAATACGCCGGCAGCAGATGATGATCATATCAAGCATTCACAAGCCGCAAGACGTCTGCTAAACGTAACGGCAACCCGGGTATTGAGCGATCAGAAGATCGACGAGCAAGCCCGCTCACACTCCTGTGAATCCAACCAGTAACACTACCGTACAGTCCGGTCTGATCGTCTGATATGTCGCATATCTTGCCTAGGGGTGGTAAACGTCAGACCCCAATAGCTCGATAAGTCGTGTCGATATGAGGCTCATAACGGGTCGAGAAACTACTGGTAACACTTACCAGCAATTCTCTGATCAGCCCTGGCCAGGGATTTCCTGTTATAGCCAATCGAACACAGTGCAACATCAACTCCCTATACCGGGAGAGACGAATCCCCTCCTATCGCTCATTGCCTCCATGTGACTCGGGACTGTACCCAAAAACCACCGTTTTGCACGCCCTCTTGGACGTGGTAAGATGGAAATCAAAGCACAGTGGGAACCACACAAGACTCTATGACGATCTCGGGTCAACAGACCACTCTGTACCAGTGTCACCAGAGAACTGCCATCTGACGTAAGGTATAATACCATCTGGGAGTTCTCGGCGAGTCCGTCCAGTGTACCCAGTCTCTACTGAGCACCCATATATCTCCTCTGATGTCAAACACCAATGGATATGGGATCATCCATCGCCCATCTGTATTGGTCGAGAAGGTACACGCTAGTCTACTCTGGTATATCGATGCCCCGTCTCGATATACCCACGACTAGGGACTTTCAAGGATGTACTTATGGACTACCATGTCCCCACTAGTATGATCCGCATCATAGTCCAGGTAGTCAAGTACACATCCTAAGGGCTTTACCAACATGTAACAGAGAGACAATCAGTGTACACGTTAAGGTAAAGGGTAACCAGATAGCATACTATCATGTCGAGCAAGTAAGTCCTCCCTATATATGTCCCAGCATCCACTACAATATACATCCAATGTACAGTAATGGCCTCTAGGGCATACATATAACTAACAAGATGTATACAGGTGCTCATTGGGTTATGAGTACACCGGACAGGACTCGCCGGGAACCTGCTAGTTGGTCTTATACCAGATGTCAGATAGCAGTTCCCTGGTGACATGTGTACAGGTTAGTTCATCGACCTGAGATCGTCATTTGTCTCGTGTGAGTTCCCACTGTGCTTTGATTACTACCCTACCACGGCTCAAAGGAGTCGTGCAAACAGGTTTTAGTTGGGTACAATCCCGAGCCACATGGAGGCAGTGAGCGGATCTGCAGGGGTTCGTCTCTCCCGGTATTGGGGGTGAGGTCGCGCTGTGTCTAGGAGAGCCATTACACAAAGCCCTCGGCCGAAGCAGGAGATTTACTGGTAGGTATTCTAGTAGTATCTCAGGGTGTTCTGGGCTACGCTCCGACACGACTTGTACCGCTTTTGGGGGTCTGACTTTTACCAACCCCCTAGGCCCGCCATGCGATACTCATAGACGAACGGACCGGACTGTACGGATATTTTCACTGACAGGCTCAGTAGGGTGTCAGGATGAGTTCGCTCATCGACGTCCCTTTTGGTCAATAGCTAGTGGCCCGTCACGTATTGGCTTATACCTCTGACGTGCTAGTGGTTAAATCCATAGCCATAGTATTGACGAGTCTTTAGAGTCCACAACACTTACAGTTACTCAAGCTTTCGGGCGAAACGCTGTAGAGGCCGTATGGAGATATGGCAGGGTCCGATCAGATACGTGCGGTATTGCACGGATCAGGATCGGACAGTTTGTACTAGTGGCCGTATGGATATATGGCAGGGTTCGATCAGATACGTGCGGTATTGCACGGATCAGGATCGAACGGATATAACTAGCCGGCTTTGGTTTAAGCCGGTCCTAGTTTAGTACAGTGTAGATTTTGTCTCATTGCATTTGTATCCGGTAGGAATACAGATGCGGGTGTGTATGCAAAGTATCGGGGTTTTCCTGTAATTTATTACGGGACCAGTTTTCTGGAGTTGCCAGTTTGCATTCCGTTCCGGCCGGTTTTCCTTTGTTCCTTCCCGGCCGGACTTTTCCGATGGAGGGGGTAATTTGCAGTTTTGCAAATTACATTTATGGAAGGGGGTATCTTGCATATTGGTGGCATCATGATAGTTTTTCATGATGAGATGCATTCTTAGTCTTTTCCTTGCTTTATGAGATTAGAAAGATTAGGATTGATTTGTGTTATGATGGGAGCTTTGCTTTAGGATGTGGTTACCACTTGCTTTTACTACACTCACCTCCCTTCATGAGTTGTTTTTCCTCCACCATTTCCACACATATAGGCCGGCCACTTGGGGAGGAGATGATGAGGGATTTTCATTTTGTAGAGTGGGAAAATTATCATCTCATTTGGATACACCAAAGTTCATCTCCATTTTGTTCTTCACTTCCCTCCATCCAATGGCAACTTCATTACCCCATATGAGACAAGCATCATCTACACTACATTCTACTGCAAACCTTGGGCACGTCGACTAGCCAGCTTCGTGCCCGAGTTGCCTCGGTATTGAGGTGGGAGCCCGTAAAAGATGCAGACGATGTGGTGCCCTTCCGGTAAGGAGGCGACGACCGGAGTTTCCGCGGGAGATCGGGACGATGATGAGAAGACCAGAGGACTCGGATCACTCGGTATACTTCTCTTCCCATCTCTTGTTAGCTAGTATAGGTTAATGGTTAACGATCCGGGTTTTATTGTCCGCGGTAGCGCCAGTTTATAAGTAAGGAAAAATTTTGATTCCGCATTTTGGCCTCGGTAAGACGGCCGGGGTGCTGCCGTAGCGCAACAAACACACTCTACTACTTGGCAAGAGGTAGAGGATGAAGAAATAGGAAGTGGGTAGACTTTAGAATTGGATTTCTCACTCTTATTCATCAATCACCATTGATGGTCAAGCTTTTTCTTCTTGTGAAGAAGAAGAAGAAGATGAAGAAAATAATTATGATAAGTTAATCAAAAGGAAAAGAAAAAGAATACTTATCATAATAATAACCATGGTCAAGTGTAGAGACTAAACTAAGGTTAAGTGAAGTGGTTAGGGTTAAGCATGAGACAAAATGGTCACAAAGTCAAAGCTTCATGAAGCTTCAAAGAGAGAAACAAAACTTGCAACCATTTCATTTCTAATCTTTTCCAAAAATAAATAAATAAATAAATTACTAAGAAAAAGAAAACCCTAATCATTAACTTAACCAAGGTTTAATTCTTTACACTTAACCAAGTAAACATGTATCATCAAACATGATACAATCAAGTGCACAAAAGTATATCACATATACAACTTACACAATTCAAGTGAGAAAATCCATTTAAAGTGAACCAATACTAGTTAATGCAAAGTAATATATCAAATATATAATTATACATTAAATCATTAAATCAACACTTGATTTAACGATCCGGTCATATCGCATATAACCGACTAGTATCCTATGTATCGGCTTACCGAACCAACCCTTGATTCGATAACTAGGTTATATCGCATACAACCTTTCGATACATTCATCGCGACAATGGAATACGGTATCACATACACGCATTATTCTCGGTCCCGCACATATCTCATATGCGCTCCTATTTCGTTTCGCTTGAGCCAGGAAACCTCTGTGTAGGACTCTAAAGACTCTTCAATATGCCGGCAGCAGGTGATGATCATATCAAACACCCACAAGCCGCAAGCGGTCTGCTAAACGTAACGGCCAACCGGGTATTGAACGATCAGAAGATCGACGAGCAAGCCTGCTCACACTCCAGTGAATCCAACCAGTAACACACCGTACAGTCCGGTCTCGTCGTCTGATATGTCGCATATCTTGCCTAGGGGTGGTAAACGTCAGACCCCAATAGCTCGATAAGTCGTGTCGATATGAGGTCTATAACAATTTGAGAAACTACCGGTAACACTTAGCAGTAAATCTCAGCAACTCTGGCCAGGGATTTCCTATTATAGCCAATCGAACACAGCGCAACATCAACTCCCTATACCGGGAGAGACGAATCCCCTCCTATCGCTCATTGCCTCCATGTGACTCGGGACTGTACCCAAAAACCACCGTTTTCCACGCCCTCTTGGACGTGGTAAGATGGAAATAAAAGCACAGTGGGAACCACACAAGACTCTATGACGATCTCGGGTCAACAGACTACTCTGTACCAGTGTCACCAGAGAACTGCCATCTGATGTAAGGTATAATACCATCTGGGAGTTCTCGGCGAGTCCGTCCAGTGTACCTAGTCTCCACTGAGCACCCGTATATAATCTCTGATGTCAAACACCAATGGATATGGGATCATCCATCGCCCATCTGTATGGGTCGAGAAGGTATACGCTAGTCTACTCTGGTATATCGATGCCCCGTCTCGATATACCCACGACTAGGGACCTTGAAGGATGTACTTATGGACTACCATGTCCCCACTAGTATGATCCGCATCATAGTCCAGGTAGTCAAGTACACATCCTAAGGGCTTTACCAACATGTAACAGAGAGACAATTAGTATACACGTTAAGGTAAAGAGCAACCAGATAGCATACTATCATGTCGAGCAAGAAAGTCCTCCCTATATATGTCCCAGCATCCACTATAATATACATCCTATGTACAGTAATGGCCTCTAGGGCATACATATAACTAACAACTATGACTCAGTGACCAAGTTGACCGAACCTTCTTAAAATACAGGCTTTTGGATTGTCTGAGTTGCATAAGTCATTGGCGCTCTTTCTTTTACCCTTTACATTTCTCAGAACACCCCGTATTACTACGGACATCCACTTCCATTGGATAGATCCATCGTATGGTTATATACGAACTCGAAGGGATTTCTTCGAGGAGGGATCCAGGTTCAGGAGAAATAAAATTGGTTTATTCAGTTGTCTTTTATTATCATCTTCTCTCAGGTTGCGAGGGCTTCTTAGTTTAGGAGAGTACACCTATTACGCTTATTGGATAGTCTTATTCCAAACCATAGGCAGGTGCCGAAAGGTAGGGAATGAAGAAAACCAATTAGCCTAAGTAGGGTGTACAGAAGGTAATAACTAAAGATAAAATAATGGGATTAGAAAGAGGGCAAAGTAAATTACGACTGTTGTCATTCACGACCAAACCACATACTTCATCGCCACTCCTATTTCACCTTTGCTTTTTTCCCCAGTTCGGGAGAAATAGAATAAGGTATTATTCAGTTGTTTTTTATCATCACCTTCTCTCAAGTTGCGAGCACTCCTTGGTTTAGGAGGGTACACCTATTATGATTACTGGATAGTCTTCTTCCAAACCATAGGCTTGGGCCGAACGGTAGGGAAGGAAGAAAACCACTTAGCCTAAAGGGGTGTACAGAAGGTAATGAATAAAGACAAATAAAGGGATTTGGAGAGAATGCAAAGAAATATACGGTTATAGTCATGAATTGGATTTTGGAAGAGGCATTACTATGAATAACAGGATACCCCTACGAAACATTTTTATGTTTCTATGCATTGTTAATGGAAAACTGATTTCCTGATTAGATACTTACTCCAGGGTATGTATTTACCAGGTAAGATTCTCACATCTGTATGGTTTTACAGATGATGAGAGGGAGTAAGTTATTGGGAATTAGGTGATCATCCTCATTATATCAGAATTCGTTAGAATTGGTGATATTTTAGGAAATCACCTAGGTACAGTTTTCAACCTACGACGCACAGTTTTTGAGTTATTCAACTTAGCGGACTTATACAGTGTATTGTATGTTGTCCAGTGTCCGTTGGGACAAAGGGGTTGGTCCTCGTACTATGTTTTATTTACTTGTGACTTCTCTAGTTTTTAGACAAGTGTTTCGTTGAAATACAAAGTCTAAGTTTTGAGAAGTTGTGGGTAAAAGAATAAAGTAGAGAACCAGGCGTCACAAGTATCGGGATTCTTCAAAGAGATCGAAGATGTAGATTCTTGTGATTGGTATTCAGATGATAGTAATGGTTTTGAGAAACTTGTTTCTCTTTCAGGTTACTCATAATTGGATGTATTCCTAAATTGAGTAATACTGATTAGCCTCTCTCCATCAAGTTGATATGCACTGGAGACAGCTGCATGATTAGAATCTAGTTCCAATTAAATAAGTGCCAAAGTTTCTATATTGGATATACAATGGATCATATCTTAACTATGTTAAGGTATGGGGAGTTGTCCAGCTTATGCTTAAAACCAGACATTGGATAACTCAAGGAATGTTTCTGTAATGGCAGTTTGTGGGTTGACCCAGGCTTTGACGAGGGTTGATTTTCTACCATCTGGAAGATCAATAGTGATATTGTTCTTGACTCGCCACAGTTTTAGTAAAATGGATTTTTTCAAAAAACAGTAGTGGGAGTATAGTAGAACTGGAAGTGATTCCAGAACCGCAAATGATTGCGGAAAATTTAATAGGACCTATATATTCAATCAGGTTTGACATTCCATTAGCCACTCCACAGATATGGTGGGTAACCTCAGACACTCGAGAGGTACTCAGGTAGCCTTAAGGACGGTGACAGGGAGGTTCTTGTTTACCCAGACTTGACACTATTGTTGTTCCAGGCTATGAGACCCGGCAGGAGGATAAGTATTGCGTCGTTCTAAACTAGCTTTAGAAGTGTACGTATATATTATTCTGCCATAGGGTTTTCATAGTCAGTGGGAACAGCGGAAGCATAGTGGGCAAGAAGCTTATGTCTATTTATAGGCTTGAGCAGATATAGTGGAGATGGATCATCTATTTTTTTATGTAACAGTCATAGGTTTGACTTCATCAGAATAGGGGATGGATCTGTTAAGAAGGTAGTAGGATGTGATGTCCTGGTATTTTGGATGACATACAAAGAGTAGGAAGTAAAATTCCTATACTACAATCGGTTGTACTGTGGTCGTCACACAGTTGTTTCTCCAGACAGGATATGAATATAATATCTGACATTCTGGTTACTAGATTGATGGTTTTAGATCTTGAATTGGGTAGTTTCCCAATTTGGGTACTTTGACAGTATTCTAATGGTATTTAGAATAGATGACTCCTGGCATGGTGGTGTACCTGCAGATGATGGAGTCACCCTCTCTAAAGGTGTCTTATAGACTAAAGGGGAGAGGGATGTGCATGATTGGCAGATCACTTGCTTAGGCAATTGAGTCAATCAGGAGATGTCAAGTACCACACCAGATGTTGTTTATGCACTAGTTGCAATAAGTTTATATTAATCCAATCCTGAAGAAATATAAGGAAACGGTTTTAAAACATGAGGGTATGTTCTACGGATTTGATGACGGCAGCCTCGTTCGGGAGACGATTATCATTCCAGGCTTCAAAGGTGACTAGGATGACAGAGTGATTGTCAGAGTTATAGTTTTTCCTCTGACGAGGGACAGTATTATGGACAGGTGGTCCAAGAGGATACTGTGGAAGTCATGATGCTTGATACTGATTAGCTTCAGTGATCGCTACTGTCACGACCCGAAAGAGCACGTGACTGGCCCTTGAATCTTATGAAGTCTATAGGACTCCATCTGATCCAAGTAAGCCAAAAGCCCAGAAATCTAAAACCATTTTAAGGATAAATAAACATACAAGAAACATACTATACAACGCCGAAAGGCGAGGATCAAAATTCAAAAGAAACCCAGATAAGCATGAAAACTGTAACACTACTAAGCGCGACTCAAAGGTCGAAATAATACATCACTAGTGTCTGAATCGGGAACAATATACAAGTTTTTGGTTGATGGAATTTCTAGATACAATGAATAATACATGTACAACGGCGGTTCTGATGCAAAGAACCCACCTACCAAGCAAATCACCCGCAAAGGAAAGCAGTGTGCCAGAAATGCCGCTATGGAACCTGTACGGCCAACCCTGCAAGAACTGTGGAACAACGGGGGTGAGTTGCCAACTCGTGGATAGAGAATATCTACAAGAAGAAATCGAATGCAAGACATAATCCTAGGTCAATACAATCAGTATAAAATATAACCCTCAAGAGTAAGTCTGAAGCATGATAATGTGGCAATGTAACATCTAATAATGTAGGTAGTGTCAAGTACTCGTGCCGGTGCCTCAGATAATAACATGTCATAAATGTGATGTATGTCTGCATGAAGTAAACATGATGAAGTATCAAATGAATATCAATACACATATATTAGCGTCCCATTCCACTAATATTGGTGTAAAGGTATATATAACAGCGCCCTCGTACCCTGTTATTTATACAAATGAAGTATGATCAATGTAATCAAAGTCTGTATGTGATCAATGTCTGTATATATGTGGATCCCGTCCACCCGTCACCCAATGACAATAAGCATCATGCATGTAAATGTGAGGATATAATCTAATCATGGAAAACATCATGAAACCCGTGCCTAGCATCGACACGTAAATCCTCATCTATCGGGCTCCGTCAGTCCGGATCAGCCCACGGGCTATGTCTGCGGAATCGGCCCTCGGTCCCGACAGTACGACCATATCCATCTATCGACTTTGGTCAGTATCCTCTGGATAATTGCCAGGTCCAACCAATCACCGGTAGGTAGTAGTCCCTCTGCCAGGCTCACCGTCTACTACACATCGAAACCGTTCTCGCCCCGGGGTACCATACCGGGTCCACCATGTACCCGTAATCGGCCTCATCCAACTCCTCGATTCGGGTTCACATATATCACTCTAGCACCGAAAAAACACATGGTGGACGCACCGAAATATCATATCAAGGGAAACCGGGTTTTTAAATAATTAACTATTCTCTTTCGAAATATCCACGGTTCCCCAAATCCAGAATTAACATAGAAACAACATATCTCAATGCGTAATCAAAGCAAGTATGAAGATATCAATGTATGTATGCACTGGTATGAATATACAGTGTGCATGTGCGCAGGTATGAAGATATCAATATATGTGTGCACTGGTATGAATATACAGTGTGCATGTGCGCAGGTATGAAGATATCAATATATGATGTATGTGTACAAGTATGGGTATGTGACAGATAATGAAATGCAAGTATAACGGTATATCATGCAACATGGAAATAATAGTATGCACATACAAGGTCATATCCTGATGCAATAATGCTACTGTGTAGTGACATGGCAATTATCGATGATGAAGTGTGTGAGCCGGCAAGCAAGTGTACGTGGAACATACGCATCATCGATAATTGTGCTAGTGCCCTAGCAACATGATAGTAATATAGCAATAAACAAATGCAAAGCAATGGGAATAGCATGAATATGCGGAAATCGAATAATCAACGCAACAGTAAAGAATCTACACCCATATGTATATGTCAAGCAGTTATGCCATTTGAAATAAGAATGACTCGGGTCTAGTCTAACATCTACTATGCAAACCACAGATCTAAGTATCAAGTTAATCGGGAGGGGTATGGAAACCACTTAAATTTGAGTCGATATATAGATATAATAGTCGGTGATCCCGCCTCAATAGTATCGCGTACGATACAGTATATCATATGACATCCTCAAGTCATGAGTGCGGATCTATCATCAATATAAAGCTCGTACGGTAAATCGTCGTACGGCATACCAATAGCTGGGTACGGGTCAGTATCACATTCCTCTCATCAAATATCAGGTATCATTATCAGCATATCATCTAATCTGGGGTACAGATCTAAGTCTAGTACAAATCAATATCATCTATATAAGTATGAAAGCGGGGGTAAAACACATGCCCAACGGCCCGCTAAGATTACATGTCGTATCGCAAGTACGAATCACATCGCATCACCGATCTCACGGCACAATGCCCAAAATCATCGACTCGTCTCTAATGTCATCCAATATCATCATCAACACAGTGTAAGTATAGTGAATATGCAAGGGTGCGCGTGTGGGTTTAAACCTATTCTAGGGTTCACGACTATGAACTATACTAGTTTACTTCTAACCCTAAGCTATCCATACTACACCAAACACAACATCCATGACACACTATAACTATCAAGCATAATATATAGTATACCAACTACGGAATGCGTGGGTGCTATACGCCATCCAACCGACTTTCCCTAGTAGATATAATCTACTCACCTTGCGTCTTCATTTGTCGACGTCACCACGCGCATTGCTTGTCGTCCCGAAGTCTTCATGGGGTACCTACACGTCAAAGTATCGTAATGCGTATTAAAACCAAATCAAAGCTAAAACGGCACATGAAACCCAAAACGATACGATAAGGGGCCTATAGGTTAGAACCTATGGGCACGCCTTCAAAACCATCAATCAATCCTCGATATCGTCGTATAAACGCCAAATAGTCGAGGTAAAACACAATACACAATTTCAGAACTAAAAATACGGAATACGGAAACACGAATCCAAAACAGTAACTAAGGAAATAGGCTGCAGATTTCACCCTAGGTAAAATTAGACAAATCTATACATGCCAAGGGTCTAATCTATACATGTAGGGGCTACAGAACCAAAACGACACAAAATGGGGCAGGTCTGGCCGCAAATTGCGGCCAATTGGAATAAATTGGCAGCCGAAGAAGAGAGTTAGGGGCTGGGGTCTTGGGGTTAGCTTCCTGGGTGCCTGCACATGTCACTGTCCATTCAATATAATTTTCAGAGTCACGTGTTAATAGCAGATCCTAAATAACCTTCACAGATTTCATCAATTTTCCGAGATCGGTTTCTATAAATCCGTATTCTAGGTTTAAGCTTCAGGTTTAGGTCTCAATTCATGCACTAGGGTGTAGGTGTAGCCTCTACTGAGCTCAATTTCCCATCACAACTCATAATTTCTTGAAACCCTAACTAGGTTTTCTTTAAGTTCAACAAATCACGCAATATCGATTCTAAACTAGTATGGGGGTGTATGTAATACAAAAACTAAGCTAATGGTTCAGAAATTACCTCATTTGGCAACTCAAGAATTTTCTTGAGTTGCCCCTAGTGGCCAAAATCCTTGCTTCCTTGGCCCAATGTGTAGATCTTGAGCTAGTGCACACCTTTTGTGAAATGAGAGTGGGGTTTTGGTGTAGTTTTAGAGGTGATTTGGGGCTTGAAGAGGGGAGGTGAGGTGAGGAGCAGGAGCAGCAGCAGCAACTTGAAGGAGAGGGAGAGAAATGAGTGTTGAAAATGGAGGAGAATGGCTAGGACTTAGTCAAAGGAAAGCCCCCCTCACTTTCTCTCTCACACCCATACCTTATATTTTATTCTTTTCCTTTTCTTTTTCTTTTCCTTATCTTTTCCCTCTAATTCCTTCTCACTCAAATAGTAAACCCAAAAGGAACATGGTGGAAAAATGCACAAGTGTAAGAAAAGATGATATGTGCATGTTTTGCACAAAAAGCTAGAAAAACCGATTAGCGATTTTTAACCGCAATTAACACTAAATTAGCATATAACTAATCAATTAAACTTAGAAATGGCATAATTCTCTAAATTACCCTATTTTAGAATTTTCCATAATTTTTCCAAAATTTCCCCCCATTTATTTGGATTTAATTATACCGAATTATTAAAATATTCAATAAAATAATATTAACTTATAAATATTCCCTAAAAATAATATTTTTATTATTTCGAAATGTTACAATCTACCCCCCTTAAATAAATTCGGTCCCCGAATTTAAATTTAAACCCCCAACTACTAAAACATTCAGTAACAATCCAAGTTGTCGGATACATGATAATCGAATCATAAAATAACAAGTCATAAATACCGTCGCCGGTAGTCTCTCCTTCAAAGTCGAGAAGGTGTCGGTGCATCTAATGCTAGCAGCGTAAGATGTCCACTTGCCTCTTGCTCACGGTCCGGCGTCCTCTATCTCTAGGGTCATTATCTTCTCTGCGGATTACCATCTCGCAATCAATCGGCTCATCGGCCCTGTCAGGTGTGCTAACGGGGACGATTCCGTTCTGGCACCTCTCTGATCATCTCTCGGTCAATCCTCACGACCACTCGCAAAGCAGCATGTCACTAGCGTCGGTCTCTGGCTCTCTGAATGCCCATGACACATCTGATCTTGGGTGCAAATATCATTGCAGCAGTGTCCTGGAAGGAATCCTGCTCAAGGTCGCTTCCGATCTTGCCTATGCCGAACTGTACGGAGGCTGGCTCTCTTGCATAATCTCTTCTCACTCGATGGACATCTGTGTCCTCAGCACAACATTTTCTCGGAAATTGGTCGCATCCCAACGCCTCTGTAAGCATATCAGGTCTCTAGTCTCAACGGGAAGTAATGACATCTCGTCAGCGTCTCACACGAACCTCTGGTTCCACTTGTCTCTATCGTCGTCCACTATGACGTCACGCCATGCTATCTACGCACTGCATTGTTCTCGGCCACGGTCAATCCGAAGTCTCTCGCACGGACTCGAAATCGCGTACTCTGTAGCTTCATCATTCTATAGAAGATGTCTGGCCGAACAGGTCCTCAGGAACGCGTCCCAACCATCGGAGGAATACTCGATACTCGTCCGTCCTTGATCAATTCGCAAAGCATCTGGGTAAGGTCCTTTATCCGAACCTGGTCAACTACCTCGTCGACGATGCCGAACTCTGGCCTGCTGGGTGTGCGCAATATGACCACACCTGGGTCTAGGTCTTCTCGTATCGTATTCCAGAAAGGTCCTGTCGAGGTCTCTCTCTCAAATCTCATTCCTGCCGAATTACCCGGAAGTCATCATCCATTGCTGAAGCTAATTCTTATTCCGGAATGGCTGCATACTTATCGCGCCTCTTTCTGGAAGATGTATCCATATACAACGCCTCTGCGTGCGTATCACATCTCTGATGTCAGCGGAGTGGGACGTCATCTCATCGAAATCTCTTGCGAACTCTTTACTTCACTCTGCTTCAATGTCGACTGCTTCGGACTCGTCTCATCGTGGCTGCACGGACTGCGCTCCAATGGCTATCCTCGTATCTAGAGTCTCCCAAGTAGTGTGTCCCATCACATGATATCCGAATGTTGTCGAATCATCCGACCGAATCGTCAGACCCTCATAATCCCCCAAGAGATCAACATCTTGGTACAGTTTAATAGTATCGAGTACATAGCACAGCATCAGTGGTCCAGCCGTAGAAGGGCAAACCCAAACCTCACTAATGGCGCCGCGGAACTGCCGCAAACCATAAGGTTCAAAGGCTTTCACACGGTCATTAAGTCGAGTTAGGGTTTCATTCTTCTAGAGGGTCCATAGAATCGCTTGCATGTCTTTCCGAATACTTTAGACTTCAAAAATGGGCTCCTGACATTCGATCGTCTCAATCGACTCTCAACGAACTTGCATGAAGTCGTCTCTAGCTGGAAGCAACCTATCTGAAGACCTCTCATCGGTAAGGGAATGAACCGCACGCCCTAGTCATCCACCCTCGGTGACTAGCTACCGTCCATCATATCTTTAAGTATATACTCATGCTGCAGTAGCTACAATCATCTGGGCGATATCTCATCATTTGCAGCAACAACTGGCTCATTCGTCTGTACGCTGAACAGCGCCTCAATCCTCCAGGAAAGACAATACATTGGCGGTCATCTCTAAATCGGTCTGCTCTATATCTGAGTAAGACTCTCCGCACTGGAAATCTTCAACTCAACTGGGCCTGATCCGACGCATAAATCGGACGAATCACCTTCGTCTCTCAAACCGGGTATACTCGCTATCATCTGTCTCATATCTGCCTTGAAACTCCGGCGATCTCAGCTCGTAAGCTCCGGAAGCGACATCCTATCAATCTCAGCAACAGCTGTTTCACCTGTCTGCACGGTAGGCGACATCATAACCTTTGAGGCATGCTGTACATCAACAGTCCTCTCTCAACTGACAGCTCTAACAATGGTCCGATCATCCGGTGCAAAACCAAGCACTCGCCTCCACTAGAGGTCACAATCACCAATACTAACTCGAGACGTTCCCATGTCACCAGAAAACACAATGGTCGGCCCTCGTACCAGACGAGCTCGCACTGACCGTAACTCTAGTAGCAGCCCAAGCAGCGCTCAAACATGGCGACAGGAACCTCAATCGAGTATCGAAGAGAGCAGATCAATGGCAAGAAAGAAAACAACAGATCCAGAGTGGATACATGATCATAAGAAGGAACAACATCAATGAAGGTATGATCATGAAACTAATAGAATCGAGGATCTCAAATGGATATGAAAAGAATCACTGATCTCGAAAATATGTACATCCTAAGGTTCCTTAAGCGGAGTGGCGTGTCGTAAGTATGCCGCAGAACATACCCAGGGTACGTCACACTACTTTAGTCACCTATTCCATCAACCAAGGGTCGTCCTACGCGACGAAAGTTCGGGTCTAATGCCCCCTCGACTAAGCCTAAGTTCCGTAAGGTCAAGCCTAAGTTCCGTATATATATAGACACCCTAGGCTCCACATAGTCAAACTTAGACTCGAACCAAGGTTAACCTAGCGCTCTGATACCAATTTTGTCACGACCCGACAGAGCACGTGACTGGCCCTTGAATCATATGAAATCTATAGGACTCCATCTGATCTAAGTAAGCCAAAAGCCCAGAAATCTAAAACCATTTTAAGGATAAATAAACATACAAGCAATATACTATACAACGCCGAAAGGTGAGGATCAAAATTCAAAAGAAACCCAGATAAGCATGAAAACTATAACACTACTAAGCGCGACTCTAAGGTCGAAATAATACATCACTAGTGTCTGAATCGGGAACAATATACAAGTTTTTGGTTGATGGAATTTCTAGATACAATGAATAATACATGTACAACGGCGGTTCTGATGCAAAGAACCCACCTACCAAGCAAATCACCCGCAAAAGAAAGCAGTGTGCCAGAAATGCCGCTTTGGAACCTGTACGGCAAACCCTGCAAGAACTGTGGCACAACGGGGGTGAGTTACCAACTCGTGAATAGAGAATATCTACAAGCAGAAATCGAATGCAAGACATAATCCTAGGTCAATACAATCAGTATAAAATATAACCCTCAAGAGTAAGTCTGAAGCATGATAATGTGGCAATGTAACATCTAATCATGTAGGTAGTGTCAAGTACTCGTGCCGGTGCCTCAGATAATAACATGTCATAAATGTGAGGTATGTCTGCATGAAGTAAACATGACGAAGTATCAAATGAATATCAATACACATATATTAGCGTCCCATTCCACTAATATTGGTGTAAAGGTATATATAACAGCGTCCTCGTACCCTGTTATATATACAAATGAAGTATGATCAATGTAATCAAAGTCTGTATGTGATCAATGTCTGTATATATGTGGATCCCGTCCACCCGTCACCCAATGACAATAAGCATCATGCTGTAAATGTGAGGATATAATCTAATCATGGAAAACATCATGAAACCCGTGCCTAGCATCGACACGTAAATCCTCATCTATCGGGCTCCGTCAGTCCGGATCAGCCCACGGGCTATGTCTGCGGAATCGGCCCTCGGCCCCGGCTGTACGCCCATATCCATCTATCGACTCTGGTGAGTATCCTCCGGATAACTGCCAGGTCCAACCAATCACCGGTAGGTAGTAGTCCCTCTGCCAGGCTCACCGTCTACTACACAGCGAAACCGTTCTCGTCCCGGGGTACCATACCGGGTCCACCATGTACCCGTAATCGGCCTCATCCAACTCCTCGATTCGGGTTCACATATATCACTCTAGCACCGAGAAAACACATGGTAGACGCACCGAAATATGATATCAAGGGAAACCTGATTTTTAAATAATTAACTATTCTCTTTCGAAATATCCACGGTTCCTCAAATCCAGAATTAACATGTAAACAACATATCTCAATACGTAATCTAAGCAAGTATGAAGATATCAATGTATGTATGCACTGGTATGAATATACAGGGTGCATGTGCGTAGGTATAAAGATATCTATATATATGTGCACTGGTATGAATATACAGTGTGCATGTGCGTAGGTATGAAGATATCAATATATGATATATGTGTACAAGTATGGGTATGTGACATATAATGAAATGCAAGTATAACGGTATATCATGCAACATGGAAATAATAGTATGCACATACAAGGTCATATCCTGATGCAATAATGCTACTGTGTAGTTACATGGCAATTATCGATGATGAAGTGTGTGAGCCGGCAAGCAAGTGTACGTGGAACATACGCATCATCGATAATTGTGCTGGTGCCCTAGCAACATGATAGTAATATAGCAATAAACAAATGCAAAGCAATGTGAATAGCATGAATATGCGGAAATCGAATAATCAACGCAACAGTAAAGAATCTACACCCATATGTATATGTCATGCAGTTATGCCATTTGAAATAAGAATGACTCGGGTCTAGTCTAACATCTACTATGCAAACCACAGATCTAAGTATCAAGTCAATCGGGAAGGGTATGGAAACCACCTAAATCTGAGTCGATATATAGATATAATAGTCGGTGATCCCGCCTCAATAGTATCGCGTACGATATAGTATATCATATGACACCCTCAAGTCATGAGTGCGGATCTATCATTGTAACGTTTTGAAAATCGTTTCGGTGAAATTTCGGAAAAATCGGTAAAATAAGGGGGGTTTCTGTAAAAAGTCAAAATACAAATATCTTTATTATAAAATTAAATATACATATTGTAGCTATGTAATTCCTAGTATTTGGTGTTTATTGAGTCACTGGTGAAATTTCAAATTTTCTGAAAAATTTCCCGAAATTAATTATTTTAATATTATTTTAAGCCGTCACTAATACATTTAATTAGGGAAAATTACAAATTGGAATGGTTTGATAAAAATTTTATAATTCTTGACACACTAAACTGACATGTAAAATATTGTTTCTGAAACGAAATCGTTTGCCAAAACGGTTTAGAAATTATTGAAGAAAAAAAGGCTTTTTTAGTGAATTTCTTGTAAATGGATGTTTGGGGTATAGTATTTATCATTTTCCATCACCTCACACCCATACCCACACTCACACACCCCCATTCTTCCTTCCCCTTAGCTGAATTCAGCAGCCCCCCCCTCAATTGTCCCCACTTGTGTTGCAAAAGAAAAGAAAGAAAAGAAAAGAAAAGAAAAGAGAATGATAGAAGTAAAAGGTGGACTTTTTGACCCCATTCTCTCTCCAATCACCTCACACTCTCTTCTCCTCCCCATTTAGCCGAGCCCTCTTTTTTTCCTGCACCACAACAGCTCCTCTTTCTTCCTCTCTCATTTTGCATCAAAAAATTCAACAAAATGCCCAAAAACCAACACAAAAATCCCACAAAATCAAAATCCAACTCTTACCCATTATTCTTTATCCCATGTAGCATGGATCTTGGTGAAAAGAGAGCAATTTGGGAGCCTTAGATCCTTGCTAGATCTCTAATTGGGAGGTATAAATCTTAACCCATGTCTTAATTGTTGGTTAATTACTCCAATTTAACTAAATTTGGTGTTTAATTTGTGTTCATATTGCAAACTTGAATTGTGGAATTAATGGTTATATGTGAGATTAAAATCAAGATAGGGTTTTATCACATCATTAAGGTTGCCATGAGTAGATTAACATGTTAATTCTTGCTAAAACCTAATCCAGTTACTAATTTCAAATTGTTAGTTGGAAATTGTGATAAATGTGCTATTTTGCTAACTAGGTTTTTTTGAAATTGTTTTATATTTGGGTTTAAAATCTAAATTAAGGTTTCATGTCATTATTAATATTATAATGAGTGGTTTAATGACTTTGGATCATGCAAAACCAAGCTTAATTGATGAATTGTGAATTTTGCTTTAAAAGGTGTTAAAAATTGCTTAAATTGCAAACTAGTTTTTGTAAACTATGAATTTGATTAAGAGAAAAATGTGATTAGGTTTTTCATGACTTTAATAACATTTTAAATTGTAGTTCAATGCTTTAGGTCATGCAAATCCAAGCTAGATTGTTGTTTGTGCATTTTTGCTATAAAATTGTTAAAATTGGTTATGTATGCGTTCTAGATTTTTGAGATTAATATTAAGAGTTAAGTTTAAAATCTAATTATCATTGGTATGACTTAATTAAGATGTTTAGTGAGCTTTATGGCCGCTAGATTTGTTTAAACGTCGAGTTTTGTACTAAAACTGTAAATTTTTGCTTGCTAGATTTTCGGAAAAATAGCTTTTAAAGTGAGTTTGGGGTTTTTGTAAGTTTTAACCCATTTTATATTATAATTAGTGTTTGTGAATGTGCAAATGAGTGTGATTGGGTTTTTCTCGATGGCTTGAAGTTTGTACATCGACATCGAGGGTCGGTTTGGCTATTCGTGCATGCGTAGGCGATAGGTTTTGACCAATGCGTGATACGCGTGCCGATTTTATTTTTGTATGCCGTTTCGATTTCGAATTTGGATTTTAATGCGATACGGTGCATTATGACATGTAGGTACCCCATTTGGACTTCGAGACGACAAGCAAGCACGTGGCGACGTCGGCACCGACGAGCGAGGACCAGGTGAGTAGATTTATATCTACGGGAAGAAGTCGGGTGGATGGCGTATAGCACCCCCGCAGTCCGTAGTATAGTTCATATATATATGTTTATATAGGTGTTTTATGATACGAGAATGTTTATTCACAATATGGTTATATGTTCATGGATTAGCTTTGGGTTAGTTGCGAAACCCTAGAGTAGTTGTTATACCCACATACGCACATACAGACTTGCATACATTACTTTCTTGTGCATAGATGGGGATGTGTATATATGTATATACGCATGGGTATGGGACTATGCATATATACATTCATATACACATGCATGGATGATGAGGATAGTACTTGGGATTTGAGATGAGTCGATGAGATCGGTGATATGGCAGGGTTCGGATTTGAGATAAGACATGTCGTTGTAGCGGGTCCCTGACGTAGTGTTTCACACACGTGCATGCATACTTAGGCGGTATCAGTATTGTACTAGACGTAGATCAGTACCCCAATCATGATATTTGATAAAGAGGATACCAGATGAATAGTATGATGAATGTGATATTGACCTGTACCCAGATTTGGGATGCCGTACGACGGATTTACGTATGAGCTATATATTGATGATTGTTCCGCACTCTTGACTTGGGAATGTCTGATTATAGATATGGTATCGGATGTGATATTATTGAGGCAGGATCACCGACTGATATATATATATATATATATATATATATATATATATATATATCGACTCTGATGTTAGGCGGTTTCCTTACCATCAGTTAGCCTGTTAGCTTAGCCCTATAGTTTAGTATATTTGGTAGACTAGATTCGACTCCTACCTATTTCAAAAGCTAACGAGTCACGGGTATTTTAAAAGACAGGTCAAGGGATTCTACGGATATTTCAAAAGACGTATCTTTTCTTAAAAACACCGTTGCCATTATTTTCAAAACACCGCGATTTGTGTTATTTTTAAAAGGCACCATTGTTTGACTTATAGTTATCGTTGTGTCTAGTATTCTGCTCCCACACATTATTGTTGTTCGCTCCGCATCGCATACTTATTGTAATTCATATTTCATTACTAATATCATGCTGTTAGGACACCAGCACCATTACCGATGACGCGTATGTACCACGTACACTTACTTGCCGGCTCACACACATCTTCATCGGTAATTACCATGTCATGAATACTTTAGAAAATACTATTTCATTTGACATAGGTTGTTAGCTAATAGTTTAGACATGATATTAATGTACTTGCCTTATATGCTGGTTTAGACATTGTAGTTATTGCCTGCTACTTCATGCATGTTATTATTCACTGTTGTGTCGCATTCATGGATTCTCATGCCTATATTCACTGTTTACATGCTATTGATGACTTGGATTCGGATTTCATGAGATTTCTTGGATTTGGAGGAAAACCGCAAAAACATAAATAAACCTTTTCTCTCTTTTAAAATAAAAAGTGTGGTTTTCCCATGATGTATGAGTCGTCCACCATGAGTTTGCTGATGATTTCGAGACCCGATTCGAGGAGTGGAGGAACCGTTTCGGGTACATGGTGGGCCCGGTGCGGTACCCCGGGGCAAGAGGATCGTGTTGTTGACGTTGAGCCTGGCAGGGGAGCACTACCGACCGGTAATATTACCCGACGCGTCGGATATCCGGAGGATACCGTCGTGGTCTTGAGATGGATGGTAGGGGCCGGTCTAGACTGACGGTGCCCTAGATATTGAGAATGAGACATTGAGATTTCGAGATATTGAGGTACTGAGATTTGATGATACAGGCCAGTCCGGATAACCAGAGCCTGAGATTTTGAGACATTGAGATTTATGTTTTGTGTCGATGCTAGACACTGTTGATGCTGATTTCATTATGATACCTCATTTTAAAAATACAAAGGAAATCTCACTAAATTATGAAAACAGTTTCTTCATTTACATGTATTCTGTTTTCATGCATTCGTACCCCATTCATATGATATATTGCTACCTGAGGCACTGACACGGGCACATGAGATTACACTCGGGTTAGATATTTACCCTAATCATTGTTTGGCTGCATGTTATATATATTTGAGGATATATTATGATCGTTGACCTAGGATTGCGTTGTTCATGCGGTTTCTGTTCATAGATGTTTTTCTACTCACGAGTTGGCAACTCACCCCCGTTGTGCCACAGTTCCTTGCAGGTTTTGCCGTACAGGTTTCATTACGGCTTTGCTGGCACTGCTTCTTTCGGGTGACTTGCTAGTAGGTGGGTTTATTTATATCGTACCAATCATTATACATTGTATATTATTATTCAGTTGTATCTAGAAGTTCCATCAACCAAACTTGTATTTATTTCAGAGATAGAGACCAGTGATGTTTATTCTTTCGACCTTAGAGTCGCGCGTTGTATTTCTGTGGATTTCTTGTTGTTTTGAGTTTCCTTTTGAGTTTTGATCCTCGCCCTTGGCGTTGTATATTATATTGTTTGTGTGGTTGTGACCGTCCATTGACGAAGAGCTTGCTCCCGCTTGGGGATGCCTTTTTTTGATTTCGTATACTATTCATGTTGTATCCCGTTTGGGAGCCAGTATTTACAAAGGAGACTCTGCCGAAATTTTCAGGAAATATTTGATGTTTTTAAAACCGCATAATTCGGCTTATGCTATTAAAACTACTTGATTTTAAATTGGTTTTCCTTCACTCTACTACTTTTCTTGGTTTGGATTTCTGGGTTTTCGGCTAACTTAGATTACGTACGCCTCGAGAAGTTTCGTAGTTTAAGTGGCGGTCATGTTCCGTACTTTCGGGACGTGACAAAGTTGGTATCAGAGCGTTAGGTTTTACCTTCGGAGCGTAGGATGACCCTTGGTTGATGGAATAGGTGACTAAAGTTGTGTGACGTACCGTGGGTATGTTCCGCGGCATACTTACGATACGCTACTCCACTTAAGGAGCCTTAGGATATACATTTCTTTGCTCAGTATCATATTCATTCCTGATCTAGCCTCATCGGTACCAGTTACGGTTTGCTGCCACGATTACGGGTTGGGAGAGCTACGGCTACATTTGCGGTCAGCATGAGCTCGTTAAGGACGAGGACTGACCAGGGCGTAATTTCGGCGACACACGATTGCAGAGATATGTCTTTTTACTGTGTTTTCGCGCCACGAGCGTTTGGCGGATCGCCTTTATGAGATTTCTCGGACGTGCCGACCAGTAACAGAGGATCGAGCCAATGATAGAGGCCAACCAGATTTTGGTGACCGTTGGTTTATTGCTTATTCATGAGGTTTGAGGCACTGTTCAGCGTGCAGACGAGTGAGCCTGTTATTGCGGCGAACGACGAGATATCGCCCCAGACGTTGGAGCTATTGCAGTACGAGTTGTACTAAGAGATGATAGAAGGTCGCTAGTCACCAAGGATGAATGACTAGGACATGTGGTTCGTTCGCTACCCTAATGCGAGGTCATCAGATAGATTGATTCCAGCTAGAGACGACTTCACGTGGAGACGTTGAGAGTCGACAGAGACGATCGAATGTCAGAAACCTATTATTCCAAGTTTAAAGTATTCGGAAAGACATGCAGGCAATTCTATGGACCCTCTAGAAGAATGAAATCCTAACTCGACTTAATGACCGTGTGAAAGCCTTTGAACCTTAGGGTTTGCGGCAGTTCCGCGGCACCATTAGTGAGGCTTGGGTTTGCCCTTCTACGGCTGGACCATCGATGCTGTGGTACGTACTCAATACTGTTAAACTGTACCCAAGATGTTGAGCTCTTGGGGGATTATGAGGTTTTGACAAATCGATCGGATGGTACGACTTCATTCGGATGCCCGGTGGTGAGATGCATTTCTTGGAAGACTCCAGATACGAGGATAGCCGTAGGAGCTCAGTCCATGCAGCCACGACGAGACGAGTCCGAAGCAGTCGACATTAAAGAAAGTGGAGTAAGAGGTTCGTACGAGATCTTGATGAGACGATGTTCCACCCCGCCGACATCAGAGAAGCGATACGCATGCTGAGGCATTGTACTTGGATATACCTTCCAGAAGGAGTCGCGATGAGTATGTTGCCGTTCCGGAACGAGAATAGATCTAGTAAGGGACGCTGACTTCCGGACAGTTCGGCAGAGACGAGACTTGGGAGAGATTTCGACAGGACCTTTCTGGAATGAATTACGAGAAGACTTGGACCCAGGAGTGGTCATGTTACGCACACCGGCAGGCCAGAGTTCAGGATTATCGACGAGACATGCTATGAGTGACCACGACAATTGGCCAGAGGTTCTTAGAGGAAGTGCTTGAGCGGAGACTATTCCTCCATAGTTGATTTCGGTATTTTGGGAAATCTATTCGCATGATTGATTTTGATGATTGAGTTTCATGATATTTGTTTTCATGGACCATAGTTGCACCTACTGAGTATTTACGATTTTTGCACAGTTGTTGCACTTGAGATAGTTTTCGTGCCTTGGATTTTCGCGCATGTTGAGCGCATGTTTGAGATGCGATTTTGGTGCACAGCAGATGCACTAAATCGAGATTTTTCGTGCATGTCATACGCACCTGATTTTGCTGTCAGGCACACACGTTGCCTATGACCAATGTTGTGTGCACACCCGATGCACTAGATGTTGTTTCTGTGTGCATGTATGGCACATATATGGGTTTTGATTTCCGTGCGCACCAGACGCATGTAGTATTCATATGCGTATTTTGGAATTGATTTCTTATACAGCAGTATGTTTTTATGATATTTGCTATTTGTTTTCATACTGAGCAGGACTAGTCAGAGGACAGTACCTGAATATATTTTGCATTCATTGATAGTTATAGAAGGGATTCCCAAAAGGCGAGCTATAGTCTCAGTATTTACCTACGTGTCTGAAATGACACGAAATGTTTAAAATAAGGAAACCCTTCTAAATTGTTTCCCAAAACGGCGGAACGCACATTTCAAACAAAGGTATATATGTATATAGTTATTTTCTTATGATAGACGTCCGCCACTGTGCAGTGTTATGCGCATTGCACAGCGACTTAAAAGATTTGGCTTGCATTTCCTCCTGATATTTACATGTATAGTTCCGATTTATAGCATATCGGTCTTGCTTTGGATTTGGCATTGTCTCTTCACCAAGACCCCGATGATTGCGGGATGCTTGACGGAGTTTTGATTTTGAGTTATATGCTCATTTTTCATGCGCATGCGTTGCGCTACGACTTGTTTTACGTATTTATGAATTTGGAGCCCCGACGACTTGATGGTTTTGCTTAGATATTTTAGTATTTGGGGAAGTTTTTAATTTAAATTCGGGGACCGAATTTCTTTAAGGGGGGAAGATTGTAACGTTTTGAAAATCGTTTCGGTGAAATTTCGGAAAAATCGGTAAAATAAGGGGGTTTTCTGTAAAAAGTCAAAATACAAATATCTTTATTATAAAATTAAATATACATATTCTAGCTATGTAATTGATAGTATTTGGTGTTTATTGAGTCACTGGTGAAATTTCAAATTTTCTGAAAATTTTTCCGAAATTAATTATTTTAATATTATTTTAAGCCGTCGCTAATACATTTAATAAGAGAAAATTACAAATTGGAATGGGTTGATACAAATTTTATAATTCTTGACACACTAAACTGACTTGTAAAATATTATTTCTGAAACGAAATCGTTTGCCATAACGGTTTAGAAATTATTGAAGAAAAAAAGGCTTTTTTAGTGAATTTAGTGTAAATGGATGTTTGGGGTATAGTATTTATCATTTTCCATCATCCCACACCCATACCAACACTCACACACCCCCATTATTCCTTCTCCTTGGCTGAATTCAGCAGCCCCCCCTCAATTGTTCCCACTTGTGTTGCAAAAGAAAAGAAAGAAAAGAAAAGAAAAGAAAAGAGAATGATAGAAGTAAAAGGTGGACTTTTTGACCCCATTCTCTCTCCAATCACCTCACACACTCTTCTCCTCCCCATTTGGTCGAGCCCTCTTTTTTTTCCTGCACCACAACAGCTCCTCTTTCTTCCTCTCTCATTTTGCATCAAAAAATTCAACAAAATGCCTAAAAACCAACACAAAAATCCCACAAAATCAAAATCCAACTCTTACCCATTATTCTTTATCCCATGTAGCATGGATCTTGGTGAAAAGAGAGAAATTTGGGATGATTAGATCCTTGCTAGATCTCTAATTGGGAGGTATAAATTTTAACCCATGTCTTAATTGTTGGTTAATTACTCCAATTTAACTAAATTTGGTGTTTAATTTGTCTTCATATTGCAAACTTGAATTGTGGAATTAATGGTTATATGTGAGATTAAAATAAAGATAGGGTTTTATCAAATCATTAAGGTTGCCATGAGTAGATTAACATGTTAATTCTTGCTAAAACCTAATCCAGTTACTAATTTCAAATTGTTAGATGGAAATTGTGATAAATGTGCTATTTTGCTAACTAGGTTTTTTTGAAATTGTTTTATATTTGGGTTTAAAATTTAAATTATGGTTTCATGGCATTATTAATATTATAATGAGTGGTTTGATGACTTTGGATCATGCAAAACCAAGCTTAATTGATGAATTGTGAATTTTGCTTTAAAAGGTGTTAAAAATTGCTTAAATTGCAAACTAGGTTTTTGTAAACTATGAATTTGATTAAGAGAAAAATGTGATTAGGTTTTTCATGACTTTATTAACATTTTAAATTGTTGTTCAATGCTTTAGGTCATGCAAATCCAAGCTAGATTGTTGTTTGTGCATTTTTGCTATAAAATTGTTAAAATTGGTTATGTATGCAAACTAGATTTTTGAGATTAATATTAAGAGTTAAGTTTAAAATCTAATTATCATTGGTATGACTTAATTAATATGTTTAGTGAGCTTTATGGCCGCTAGATTTGTTTAAACGTCGAGTTTTGTACTAAAACGGTAAATTTTTGCTTGCTAGATTTTCGGAAAAATGGTTTTTAAAGTGAGTTTGGGGTTTTTGTAAGTTTTAACCCATTTTATATTATAATTAGTGTTTGTGAATGTGCAAATGAGTGTGATTGGGTTTTTCTCGATGGCTTGACGTTTTTACATCGACATCGAGGGTCGGTATGGCTATTCGTGCATGCGTAGGTGATAGGTTTTGACCTATGCGTGATACGCGTGCCGATTTGATTTTTGTATGCCGTTTCGATTTCGAATTTGGATTTTAATGCGATACGGTGCATTATGACATGTAGGTACCCCATGTGGACTTCGAGACGACAAGCAAGCACGTGGCGACGTCGGCACCGACGAGCGAGGACCAGGTGAGTACATTTATATCTACGGGGAGATGTCGGGTGGATGGCGTATAGCACCCCCGCAGTCCGTAGTATAGTTCATATATATATGTTTATATAGGTGTTTTATGATACGAGAATGTTTATTCACGATAAGATTATGTGTTCATGGATTAGCTTTGGGTTAGTTGCGAAACCCTAGAGTAGTTGTTATACCCAGATACGCACATACAGACTTGCATACATTACTTTCTTGTGCATAGACGGGGATGTGTATATATGTATATACGCATGGGTATAGGACTATGCATATATACATTCATATACACATGCATGGATGATGAGGATAGTGTAAGTCCACGTTGCCCATCCCGGTACTTACGGGGAGGCGGAAAACGGAATAAAAATCGGATTTTTATGAGCTTAGGCAACATGGACTAGAGCTAGAAGGATCTTTGCTAAACAAAAACTTGCTAAAGCTAACTACAAACTAGCTAAGTGCTAGAAAGGTTATACCTTGGGCTTTAAGTCCTTCTCTCCTTTCTCCTTGGAGTGGTGGAAGGAGGTCACCTTGATCGTCTTCTCACGCCGAAGAAAGATCCACCCGAAAGCCTCAACCTTTGGCTTCAACTCCAAGCTATAAGTAACTAGGGTGCAAGAAGTGCTAATACTTGAACCCTAGATGAGAGTAGAGATGATCAAGAGAGGGTTTTTCTGAAGCTCAAGTGTTTCTCAACACATAAGAGGGGAGAGCTTGAGGGAGAGGAAGAACAAGAGAGAGAAAAGAAATGATAGAATGATAATGGAATAAACCATTCTCACTAATATATGTGTATTAATTTAATTAGATAATTAGTAAGATAATTGTCATGGATTAATCAAGACATGACCATTATCATTTCATTTTAAATGCAAATTGCAAGGATCAAAGAGCATCTTCCAAATGAAATGATGATGGTCAAAGTGTCAACCAAGGTCAACAAGTCAATAAGGTCAAATGGTCAATAACCATAACCATGCTCAATTATTAAACTAATACCAATTAAAAATAATACACACAAAAACATTAGGGTTAATAAAATGACAATAGCCATTAACCCTAATCAAGGTCCCCTCCTTCTGTCTCAAGCAACTGTGCATACGCACCTGCATTCGTGATCCGAGGAACACGAATACAATGAGAAAAACCAATCCCAAATCTTATACTAGGATCCGGCTTAAACCAAAGCCCGCTAGTATAAACTGTCCGGACAGCAAACGTACACAAGTGCGCGGATGTGACCGAACCCTGTCGCAAAATCATGCGACCTCTACTCATTTTGCCTAAAGGCGAATAGCTCTCTGTGTGGGACTCTAAAGACTCGACACTACGCTGGCAGTGGGTTTAACCACAGACCGCAAGCGGCACTAGCTGTACGTAACGGTCCCCACGTAGATGTCGATAAGAAGACTGACGAGGTGAACCCCATCTGAACTCCTACTGAGCCTGTATGTGACAATCTCCGTACCGTCCGGTCTGTTCATCTGATACATCGCATTGCGGGCCTAGGGGGCGGTGAACGTCAGTCCCCTAATAGCGGTACAAGTCGTGTCGGAGTGTAGCCCAGAACACCCAGAGATAACACTGGAAACCTACCAGTATATCTCGCTTGCCCTGGCCAGGGACTACTCGTGTAATGGCTCTCCTAGACACAGCGCGATGTCAACCCCCAATAACGGGAGAGACGAATCTTGTCTAACCGTCACTGCCTCCAAGTGCTTCGGGACTGCACCCAAAAACTACCTGTTTGCACGACTCCTTTGAGCCGTGGTAGGGTAGCAATAAAAGTGCAGTGGGAACACACTCGAGGCGAAGTGACAGTGTCAAGTCAGCGGACTAAGCTGTACTCATGTCACCTGGGAACTGATAACTGACGATAGGTATAATACCAACCAACAGTTCCTGACGAGTCCTGTCCAGTGTACTCGTAACCTAACGAGCACCCGCATACTATATCAAGTACGACGTACAGACGGCTGTGGGACAGACCGTCTCCCACACTGGGATGAGAAGCGCATACGCCAGTCTACTCCGGAGTATCGATGCCCTGTCTCGATAGTCCAACGACTAGGGACCTGTATAAGGATGTGCTTATAGATCACCCAGCTCCCACAAGTGTGAGCGCCATCACAACGCTGGTAATCAAGCAAAGATCCTAAGGGCTCTACTAATATATATATCCGCAATATGCTAAAAGAAACATATGCACATATTAAAGCAGAGACAAACCAAGTAGCATACTACCATTTCGAGCAAGATTGTATATACAACTGTGAATATCCCAAGCTTCCATCAAGTAATATACAAACTAGTATGATACAGTAATGGCCTCTAGGGCATATACACTAACAATCTCCCACTTGCACTAAGGCCATGTACTGGCGTATCGAAGACCTATCATCTCGATCAGCCGCTCGAACTGAGTCTGGGGTAGGGCCTTTGTGAGTGGATCTGCAGTGTTGTTCTCCGTATTTACTCTCTTTACCTCGATCTCCTGGCGATCTATGATCTCCCTGATCAGGTGATACCGCATTAAGATGTGTCTGGATTTCTGATGGGACCTGGGTTCCTTCGCTAAAGCTATAGCCCCGTTGATGTCGCAATACAGAGGTATTGGGTCAACAATGGACGGAACCACCTGAAGTTCTCTCAAGAACTTCCTCATCCAGACAGCTTCTTTTGCGGCATCAGATGCAGCGATGTATTCCGCTTCCATCGTCGAGTCAGCAACGGTTTCCTGTTTGGAGCTCTTCCAACACACCGCCCATCCATTGAGGGTGAAGACAAAACCCGACATGGACTTGGAATCATCCTTGTCACTCTGGAAGCTAGAGTCAGCAAAGGCCTCAATCTGGAGGTCTTTTCCGCCATACACCAAGAACATCTCCTTAGTCCTTCTCAGGTACTTGAGAATGTTCTTTACTGCTATCCAATGTTTCTCCCCAGGGTTTGACTGATACCTGCTTACCACACTCAGTGCATAAGCCACATCCGGTCTGGTACACAACATCGCATACATTATAGAGCCAACCGCAGAAGCGTAGGGTATGATAGACATGCGATCCCTCTCCAAATCATTCTTGGGAGACATCTCTTTGGAGAGGGTGATCCCGTGACAAGCCGGTAGATTACCGCGCTTGGAATCTTCCATACTGAATCTCTTCAGTATGGCGTCGATGTACCTGGACTGCGAAAGTCCTAATATCCTCTTGGATCTGTCACGGTAGATCCGGATACCCAGAATGTATGAGGCATCACCCAGGTCTTTCATGGAGAACCTGTGTGACAAGAACCCCTTGACAGATTGTAGCATAGGAATGTCATTTCCTATTAAGAGAATGTCATCCACGTATAAAACGAGGAATACTACAGTTCTTGCTACAAATCTACAATAGATGAATGGTTCATCTGGATTTTTGATAAAGCCAAATTCCTTGACCGTCTCATCAAAACAGATGTTCCAACTCCGCGATGCCTGCTTTAGTCCATAAATGGACTTAAGCAACTTGCACACCTTTCCGATGCTCCCACTCTGAATGAAACCCTATGGCTGATCCATATAGACACACTCCTTTAAATGTCCATTTAGAAAAGCTCTCTTTACGTCCATCTGCCAAATCTCATAATCGTGGAAGGCAGCAATGGCAAGAAGGATCCGAATGGATTTCAGCATAGCTACAGGAGAAAAAGTTTCGTCATAGTCCAAACCAGGTCGCTGACGAAAACCCTTTGCAACCAGTCTAGCTTTATAGGTCTCAACCTGTCCATCTACACCAATCTTCCTTTTGAAGATCCACTTGCATCCTACGGGTTTTACCCCATCTGGAGCAATGTCCAACGTCCATGCTTTGTTGGTGTCCATGGACTCTATTTCGGTCCGCATTGCATCCAGCCATTTTACCGAGTCGACACTCTGAATGGCTTGCTGGAAGCTAGTAGGCTCATCACAGTCTATGATGCAATCCTCTCTATCCCCGTCAATGAGAAAACCGTAGTATCTCTCGGGCGGATGAGACTGCCTACTACTCCTGCGGAGTGGCGTGGGAATGTCCTGATCTTTCGAACCCTCTGGTTCTACTAAGCTTTCAGTAATAGCTCGTGGTTCTGGAATTTCTTCCAGTTCTATTGCGCTCCCACTTAATTCTTTTTCTATGAACTGGTGTTCTAGAAAGTGGACATGGCGAGAAACAAGGACTTTTTGTTCCTCTTCGCAATAGAAGTAATATCCCTTGGAGTTCTTTGGATATCCTACAAACTTGCACGGTACTGAGCGTGCCTCGAGCTTGTCCGCATGCTGCTTTTTTACAAAAGCTGGACATCCCCATGTCTTAATATGATTAAGATAGGGTTTCTTCCCACACCACATCTGATATGGTGTAGTAGGCACAGTCTTAGTTGGAACCCGGTTCAAAAGGTATGCAGCTGATTCTAGCGCATATCCCCAGAACGATCGCGGCAACTCTGCGTTACTCATCATGGACCGTACCATATCTAATAGGGTTCGGTTCCGTCTCTCCGATACACCATTATGTTGCGGAGTGTATGGAGGAGTAAGCTGAGATAGAATTCCATTCTCTTTCAAGTAACCCAGGAACTCGGCACTCAAGTATTCACCACCTCGATCAGATCTCAGTGTCTTTATACTTTTGCCTGTTTCTTTTTCCACTTCATTCTTATATTCCTGGAATTTTTCAAATGCCTCGGATTTATGTTTCATTAAGAAGACATAACCGTACCTTGAAAAGTCATCCGTAAAAGTAATGAAGTAAGAATAACCGCTTCGTGCATGTGTAGACATTGGACCGCACACGTCGCAGTGTACGAGTCCCAAGAGCTCGCTCGCTCTTTCTCCGTGTCCTGTAAACGGAGTCTTTGTCATCTTTCCCTTGAGACAGGATTGACAAGTTGCATACGATTGATATTCGAACGGATCCAAATATCCTTCTGAATGTAACTTAGTCAACCTTCTCTCATTGATGTGACCCAGTCTACAATGCCATAAGAAAGTTTTATTGATTTCTGGAGACTTTCTTTTATGTGTATTCTGGACATTGAAAATCTGTGGTTGGTTTAACACGTATATACCGTTGTTCAATGTACCTGACCCAATCAAAACTTGATTAAGGTGAATGTTCACTACATTACTTACAAATGCAAATTCATAACCTTCTTTAGATAATAAAGATACAGAAATGATATTACAGGTTGCATTTGGTACATAATAACAACTACGCAAACCAAAAAATGTCCATCTGACAATCCCAGGTGATAGTCCCCCACGGCCTCAGCATCCATGCTAGCACCGTTTGCAACTCTTAGGGTCATGTCACCTGCCTTCAAAACTCTATGCTTTCTCAACGCCTGGAAAGAATTACAGATATGAGATCCTGATCCGGTATCCAATACCCAGGAAGTAGAGTTTATTGATAGACAGTTTTCAATAACATACACACCTGAAGCTGAAGCTGCAACTCGCTTCAAATCCTGTGTTCTGGCTTTCCAAGCCTTGCAATCCTGTTTCCAGTGACCACTTTTGTGACAATAGAAGCATTCTTCCTTCCCCACCAGCTTTCCCGCTATCTTTGTTGCTTTACCTTTTCCCTTCGTATCCACTTTACCGACACCGCCTCTTGGTTTGGCGGGGGCTTTCTTCTTCTTACCCTTGGCTTTCGCCCTGGATCTAGAAGAGGAAGATCCTCCTACAAACAAAGTGGATGTCTCCCTACCTTTCTGTAGGGTGCCCTCAGCACTCCTCAACATGTTCAGAAGTTCGGAAAGTTCTACCTCCTTTCCATGCATGTTGAAGTTTAAAACAAACTGGGCGTAAGTGGAAGGAAGGGACTGGAGAATCAAATCAGTATAGAGTTCATTCTCCAACGTGGTCCCAAGGTCCGCAAGCTCCTCAATGTAACCAATCATCTTAAGCACGTGTTCCGCTACAGATGAACCGACGGCCAACCTTGCCGAAAACAACTTCTTCGACACTTCGTATCTTGCGATACGAGACTGCTCTCCGTACAGTTCTTTTGTATGAAGAAATATGGACTCAAGGTCCATATTCTCGTGACTCCTCTGATGTTCGTTGTCCATCGAGGCTAGTACGAGGCATTTGGCCTTCGCGCAATCTATCTCCCATGTCTTACGGATTTCCTTATCCGCGATGCTGGAGGTGGGACCTGGGACAGGGGGAGCTTTTGTGGTAAGGACATACCCCAACTTGTCATAAGTGATCGCCATCTTGACATTCCTGTGCCAATCTTTGTAGTTTGGCCCTGTCAATATGTTTTTATCTAGTAATAACTTAAGTCCGGTCATGTTGATTGGTCGCTGCAATTAGGAGAGAGAAAAGAAATACTTTAGCATGATGCTCTTGCAAGTTTAGAGTGGTTTTTAATTTGTCTAAACTGGATGGCTCCCACTGTCTCTCGAATCCCTTCTCAAACCGTAAAGAAAGGATTAGTCAGGATCACTCTCACCGTACAATACTTGCTTAACCGTTCAGCCAGGCCAGTGTCGGTACTTCGAGGGAGGTTTTCCAACGCTTTCGTGAAGTTCCTTAATTAAGTAACCTCTTTTTCCTGTGGGCGTAGCCCCGCTAACACCTTTCTAGACACCTACTAAGTTTATAGCATTGATCGTTAAGTGAGAGTTTTCCCGAGGTGTAGCATATACTCACAGTAGGATCGGGATCCAAATATCATTGCGTGATAAGACCGAAGGAATCCTACCAGAATTATCACACTCCAAATGGTATGCAGCGCTAGCAAGTTTCAGTACTTATGAAACTCCCGATGTGGATTTTTGCCCCATGTTCTTATGACCTTGACTTTGGCCAAAATATCATAAGTCACATGTCAAGTTCTACCCGTCATTCTCCTGGTTAATTTGGACCCACCCGTACCTACCTTTGACTTTGGCCAAAATGGCAGCACGACTGTCCCAAACCAACGCATCTATCTATGCTGCACATGAATACCCAATAGCTACCAATCACATTGCCTTGACTTTGGCCAAAATACATAGCTTGAATACTTTTTGACCATTCATGTGGAATGACGGAGGGCTACGGATGGTTTTGGCGAAACCGTGAACGTAGTGAACTTGATCTAATCGATGGAACGAGATAGCTTTTAATAGGAGTGGTTCAAGCTCCGCGTTTAAAAGTTTGGATTTGAAAAGAACCGAGTGGTTTTCAAAGTGTTCCAATCGACTTTTACTTGGTTTATTTTCTTGCATTAGTTCTTTTAATGCGTCCCATCATTTAATCCTACCATTGCAGAAAACAACCAAAATATGACGTACGCTTATGCCATTCGCATTCGCCACGGGGCCCCGTCATCACCCGTTAGGTTACTTAACTAACGACAAAGCGGGGGTTGGGCTAGCGCGGCTGTAAAACATAAGCAACGCCTAAATAGTTATTATATTTAAATATATAGCAATGATAGACATTACAGATCACAGATGAATACATTGGATATACTAGGAATCTGCAATACGTTCGTGTTAGTTATGTATATGCCCTAGAGGCCATTGTTGTACATATGATGTATATTATAATGGATGCTTGGTTATATATTGAGATGACTTTCTTGCTCGTCATGATAGTATGCTATTTGGTTTCACATTATCTTAACATGTTGACTTGTATTGGTTTACTGTTTTACTCTCACATTTTGATAAAGCCCTTAGGATCTGTACTCGACTACTGGGACTATGATGAGATCATACTAGTGGGGCCGCGGTAGTCGATGAGTACATCTTATAACTGTTCCTAGTCGAGGGTATATCGAGACAGGGCATCGATACACCAGAGTAGACTAGCGTATACGCATCTTGACCCATATGATGGGTGATGGATGATCCCATATCCATCGGTGTTTGACATCAGAGATGGTGTACGGGTGCTCAGTGGAGACTGGGTACACTGGACGGACTCGCCGAGAACTCCCAGATGGTGATATACCACACGTCAGATGGCAGTTCTCTGGTGACACTGGTACAGGGTAGTCTGTAGACCCGAGATCGTCATGGAGTTTTGTGTGATTCCCACTGTGCTTTGATTTCCACCTTACCATGTCTAAGAGGGCGTGCAAAACGGTGGCTTTTGGGTACAGTCCCGAATCACATGGAGGCAATGAGCGATAGGAGGGGATTCGTCTCTCCCGGTATAGGGAGTTGATGTTGTGCTGTGTTCGATTGGCTATAATTGGAAGTCCCTGGCCAGGGCTGATATAGAGATTTACTGGTAAGTTTTACTAATAGTTTCTCGACCCGTTATGAGCCACACATCGACACGACTTATCGGTTAATGGGGTCTGACATATACCACCCCTAGACTTGATATGCGACATATCAGACGAACAGACCGGACTGTACGGGAGTGTTACTGATTGGATTCATAGAAGAACGCACAGGCTAGTTTGATGATCTTCTGATCGCTCAATACCTAGGTGGCTGTTACGTTTATCTGACCGCTTGCAGCTTGTGGGTGTTTGATATGATCATCACCCGCTACCGGCGTATTGACGATTCTTTGGAGTCCTACACAGAGGTTTCTTGGCTCAGGAGAAACGGAGTAGAGGCACATATGTGATATGTGCAGGACCAGGAATAATGCGATATGGGATACCGTATTATATTCTCGCGATATTTAGATATGAACCGGGACATCGGATCAAGTGTTGATTCGATGAATCGGTACATGATATATTAGTCGGTAATATTCGATATAGCCGGATCATCGATTCAAGTGTTGATTCGATGATTCAATGTATAATAATATATATATGATATATTGTATTACATTATCTAATATTGGCTCGCTTTATTATTTCATTTTCTCACTGGATGATACATTGATATATATGCGATATATGTTAATTGTATTATTTTCTTTTGTTGCAAATATATAATATATATGTGATATATATTATTGTGACATGATATGATTAATTGTTAAACATGTTTAAGGATGATTAATTGAGGTTAGGGTTTGATTAGGGTTAGATGCTTCATGCACCTTCTAGAAGCTTTTTCTTTTGTCATTCTTAAGAAATTTTTGGATGACACATTCTTAACCCAACCAAACCCTAACTCTAGTTTATTCTCTACTAAATCTTAGCCACTCATCCTTGACCATGGTTTATAAATCAATCATATAGCTTTCATTCTATTCATCACAAAAGGATTAATCTTATTATTCATTTTTCCATTATTATCTTCTTCTCTCTTGATGAAAGCTTACTTGATTTTCGTTATGTGATGAATAAATATGAGAAAATGATTTAAAAAGAAAGCAAAATTACTACTCTCTCATCCTCATCTCATCTAGCCCATGAGATTAGTGTGTTCATCTCTTTAGAGTGAGAAAGCTTGAGTCTTTGCAACTTCGACGTAGATCATCGGAGATTTGGAACACTTCAAGCTAGCATGGATCGTTCGAGTCGTGGAGCCTCTCATGAGTCCGGGAGATCGTGGATCGCGGCAAAGGGACTTCTACTCGGAGCTTGTGAAGCGAAGGAGCGGACTACAAAGGTTGTAATCCCTCACACTTAGATAAAAGTTATCATCTTGCATATTTAAACCTAATAATCTAGCAAAGATCCCGGCTATGGGTTGTTCGGCACGTCTAAATTTTTATCCGGGCATGTTTGATGCCTTATGAACCTTCACAAGAGTGCCTAGGAACCCTACAGTTCGAGCCTGCAACGAAAAGCGGATTACACGGTCGCGGTGAACATCCAATACCCCACCCAAGACCCCTACGGGTGCGGCAAACTACCCGCCAAGTACCCGAAGCGAAGCAACCTCCCTCAACACCGTGTGTAAGTCCACGTTGCCCACCCCGGTGCTTACGGGGAGGCGGAAAACATAATAAAAATCGGATTTTTATGAGCTTAGGTAACATGGACTATGCAAGAAAGGATCTTTGCTAAACAAAAACTTGCTAAAGCTAACTACAAACTAGCTAAGTGCTACAAAGGTTATACCTTGGGCTCTAAGTCCTTCTCTCCTTGCTCCTTGGAGTGGTGGAAGGAGGTCACCTTGCCCGTCTTCTCACGCCGAAGAAAGATCCACCCGAAAGCCTCAACCTTTGGCTTCAACTCCAAGCTAGAAGTAACTAGGGTTCAAGAAGTGCTAGTCCTTCAACCCTAGATGAGAGTAGAGAAGATCAAGAGAGGGTTTTTCTCAAGCTCAAGTGTTTCTCAACACATGAGAGGGAGGGAGCTTAAGAGAGAGGAAGAACAAGAGAGAGAAAAGATATGATAGAATTGAGAAATAATTGAACCATTCTCACTAATATGTGTGAATTATTTTAATTCAATAATTAGCTAGATAATTGTCATGGTTAATCATGACATGACCATTATCATTTCAATTTGCAAAGATCAAAAAGCATCTTCCAAAAGAAATGATGATGGTCAAAGTGTCAACCTAGGTCAACAAGTCAAAGAAGTCAAATGGTCAACAACCATAACCATGGACAATTATTAAACTAATTATTAATTAACAATAATACACACATAAACATTAGGGTTAAAAAAATGACAATAGCCATTAACCCTAATCAAGGTCCTCTCCCTCAATCTCAAGCAACTGTGCATACGCACCCGCATTCGTGATCCGAGGAACACGAATACACTGAGAAAAACCAATCTCAAATCATATACTAGGATCCGGCTTAAACCAAAGCCCGCTAGTATAAACTGTCCGGACAGCAAACGTGCACAAGTGCGCGAATGTGAACGAACCCTGTCGCAAAACCATGCGAACTCTACTCATTTTTCCTAAAGGCGAATAGCTCTCTTTGTGGGACTCTAAAGACTCGACACTACGCTGGCAGTGGGTTTAACCACAGACCGCAAGCGGCACTAGCTGTACGTAACGTGTAAGTCTACGTTAGCGCCCCGGCCGTCTACAGACGCCAAATGCGGAACAAAAACTTTTAAACTGGCGCTATCGTATACTTTAACCCGGATCTGCCATTATTGCTAAACTAACATACTGTAAAGAGTGTAGGAAGATTGTACCGAACGATCCGAGTCATTCGTTCTTCAACCATCATCCCACGCTCCGTTGCGGCTGCTCCGATCTCGTCGATCTCCGATGTCCTCGTCGAAGTGGCACCACATGATCGGTTCTTTAAACGGGCTCCCGCCTCTGACTCGAGGCAACTCGATCGTCAAGTTTGCTAAAAGAGACGACCAAGATTGATGTAGAGAATGAGTAGATGACTTTGTCTCACTTCGTCCAAATCCGTGGACGATCGGTTAATGAAGTTGCCGTGGAAATCGGGTGATGGAATGAAATGAACTGTAAAATTCCATACACCCCGAATGCTATCATAATCTTTTCTAACCGAAATGAAACATCAAGTGAGAGTGAATGAGAGAGAGAGGAGGCTTATCATATATATGAAGGAGGGAGGTGACCGTAGGAGAGGGGGGTGACCATATGATAAATCTCATATGTGAACACATACAAATATCTTGCTTAAAGATCTTAAGCAAAACAAGAAAGTAATGAAATCAAAGCATGAGTCACAAAGCTTAGTCACAAATTCTAGAACCTTCTAGAAGCTCGACTCACTCTCATCCAAGAAAAGATAAATCCGCCTTTAACCAAATGTTAAAAGACGGCTGATAGAAAACTGGAAACTGGCAACTTCCAAAAGTGATCCTGAAACGATTTTCAGGATAACCCCGAAACTGTATAAATATACCCGCATTTGTATTACGACCGAATACAAATGCAACTGAGACAAAGATATTATACCTACTCAATATAATACTCGGATCCGGCTTAAACCAAAGCCGACCAGTATCATCAGCCCGAAAACTGACACGTGCGTAAACGCACGTGCATTTTCCGAACCCTGCCATAAAACCATACGGCCTCTACAACGTTTCGCCCGAACTTGGGAAACTGTCTGTGGGGGACTCTAATGACTCGTCAGCACCCTGGCAGTGGGTTTAACCACAAACCGTCAGCGGCACTAGCAATGCGTAACGGCTGCCCACGGACTGACCTCAAGGGTGGCCGAGGAGCGAACTCAAGGGAGACCGATGAGCGAACTCCTCCGAAAAACCCTACTGAGCCTAACAGTGACAATGTATATACAGTCCGGTCCGTTCGTCAATGAGTATCGCATATCTGCCTAGGGGGCTAGCAACGTCAGACCCCCAATAGCAGTATAAGTCGTGTCGGAGTGAAGCCCAATAACACCCTGAGATACTACTGGAGTACCTACCAGTAAATCTCCTGCCATGGCCATGGACTTTGTGTAATGGCTCTCCTAGACACAGCACGACCTCGCCCCCAATACCGGGAGAGACGAATCCCCTGCCGATCCGCTCACGTGCCTCCATATGGCTCGGGACTGTACCCAAAAACTACCTGTTTGCACGACTCCTTTGAGCCGTGGTAGGGTAGAAATCAAAGCACAGTGGGAACTCACACGAGACAAATGACGACCTCAGGTCGATGAACTAACCTGTACACATGTCACCAGGGAACTGCTATCTGACGGTAGATATAATACTAACTAGCAGATTCCCGGCGAGTCCTGTCCGGTGTACTCATAACCCAATGAGCACCTGTATACATCTTAGGTGATCCAACTGACACCAGTGGCTTGTGAGACCGGCCACCGCCCCTCGTCGGGGTCTCGACTATACACTAGTCTACTCCGGAGTATCGATGCCCTGTCTCGAAACTCCCACGACTAGGGACCACAATTAAGGATATGCGTATAAACCACCCAACTCTCACTTATATGATCGCCATCATACTGTTGGTGGTAAAGCAAGATCCTAAGGGCTCTATCAAAGTGTAACGTGCAATCAGTCACCTGAACATGTACACAACTGATAAAGGCAAACCAGATAGCATACTATCATCTCGAGTAAGACTGTCCTACTGGGATAGGTCCTCCACAATCATTGCAATCACGTACCTGCGATCCAATAATTGACTATGAGGGCACTATCTCCAACAATCTCCCACTTGCACTCAAGGCTAATATTGCGATGTCGACTACTCACAGCCCGTGTGAAACCGACACCCAACTCCTCTACTAATCAGATTCACAAAGCCCGTTTGTAAAACTATTGTGTTCGAGAAATAGCCTCAGTGAGTGGATCCGCCTAGATGTTTCTTTCTGTATCTCTCTTAATCTCAAGTTCGCGGAGAAAGCCATCTCCCGAATTGAGTAGTACCTGTCTTAGAATATGTCTGGATATCTGATGGGACCTTAGTTCATAAATGAACTCCATATCCAAACTTCTTAGACTGGTTCGATCACTGAACCTAATCAGTATCGGGCACCTTGCTTCCCACAGTATCCTCTTGGACCACCTGTCCATAATACTGTCCCTCTTCGTCAGAGGGAAAAACTACAACTCTGACAATCACTCTGTCAACCATGTCACCTTTGAAGCCTGGAATGATAACCGTCTCCCGAAGGAGGCTGCCGTCATCAAATCCGTAGAACATGCACTTATGTTCTATAACTGCTTCCTTATGTTTCTCCAGGATTGGATTAATACAAACTTATTGCATCTAGTGCAAAACCAACATTTGGTGTGGTACTTGACATCTCATGATTGACTCAATTGCCTAAGCAAGTGATCTGCCAATCATGCACATCCCTCTCCCCTTTAGTCTGTACGACACCTTTAGAGAGGGTGACTCCATCACCTGCAGGTACACCACCATGCTAGGAGTCAACTATTCCAAAAACCATTAGAATATCTGTCAAAGTACCCACATTGGGAAACTACCCAAATCCAGATCTAAAACCATAGATCTAGAAACCAGAATGTCAAATATTATATCCATATCCTGTCTGGAGAAACAATTGTGTGACGACCACAGTACAACCGATCGTAGTATAGGAATTTTACTTCCTACTCTGTGTATGTCATCCAGATACCATGACATCACACCCTACTACCTCCTTAACTGATCCATCCTTATTCTGATTGAAGTCAAACCCATGACTGTCACATCAAAATTAGATGATCTATCTCCGCTATAACTGCTCTAGTCTATAAATAGACATAAGCTACTTGCCCACCAGGCTTCCGTTGCTCCCACTGACTACGACAACCCTCCTACCGGGTCTCATATCCTGGAACAACAGTAGTGTCAAGTCTGGGTAGATAAGAACCTCCCTGTCACCGTCCTTGAGGCTACCGAAGTACCTCTCGAGTGTCTGAGGTTACCCACCAAATCTGCGGAGTGGCTATTGGAATGTCAAACCTGATTGAATATATAGGTCCTATTAAATTTTCCGTAATCGTTCGCGGTTCTGGAATCACTTCCAGTTCTACCATACTCCCACTACTGTTTTCTGAAAAAGATCCATTTTGCTAAAACTGTGGCGAGTCAAGAACAATATCACTATTGATCTTCCAAATGGTAGAATATCAACCCTCGTCATAGCCAGGGTCAACCAACAAACAGCCATTACAGAAACGTGCCCTGAGTTATCCAGAGTCTGGTTTTAATCATAAGCTGGACAACTCCCCGTACCTTAATTTCTTTTAAGGTACGATCCATTCTATATCCAATACAGAAACTTTGGCACTTATTTAATTGGAACCATATTCAAATCATGCAGCTGTCTCCAGTGCATATCAACTTAATGGAAAGAGGCTAATCAGCATTACTCAACTTAGGAATCCATCCAATTATGAGTAACCTGAAAGAGAAACACGTTTCTCAAAACCATCACTATCATCTGAATACCAATCACAAGAATCTACATCTTCGATCTCTTTGAAGAATCCCGATACTTGTGATACCTGGTTCTCTACTTTATTCTTATACCCACAACTTCTCAAAACTTAGACTTTGTATTTCTACGAAACACTTGTCTAAATACTAGAGAAGTTATAAGTAAACAGAACATAGTACGAGGACCTACCCCTTTGTCCTGATGGACACTTGGACAACATACAATACTCTGTATAAGTCCGCTGAGTTAAACAACTCAAAACCTGTGTATCGTAGGTAGAAAACTGTACCCTGGCGATTTCCTCAAATATCACCAATTACAACGAATTCCGATATAATGAGGATGATCACCTAATTCCCAATATCTTACTCCCACTCATCATCTGTAAAACCATACAGATATGAGAATGAAACCTGGTAAATACATACCCTTGGAGTAAGTGTCTAATCGGGAAAAACAGTTTTGCTTTAACAATGCACTGAAACATGAAAATGTTTCGTAGGGGTATCCTGGTATTCATAGCAATGCCTCTTCCATAATCCAATTCATGACTTCAACCGTATATCTATTTGTCATCTCTCCAAATCCCCTTTATTTGTCTTTAGTCGTTACCTTCTGTACACCATCGTTAGACTAAATGGTTTTCTTCCTTCCCTACCGTTCGGCACCAGCCTATGGTTTGGAAGAAGACTATCCAGTAAGCATAATAGGTGTACCCTCCTAAACCAAGGAGTACTCGCATCTCGAGAGAAGGTGATGATAAAAGACAACTGAATAATACCTTATTCTTTTAAAGGTGAAATAGGAGTGGCGATGAAGTACGCGGTTTTGGTCATGAATGATATCAGTCGCAATTTACTTTGCCCTCTTTCTAATCCCTTTATTTTGTCTTTACATATTACCTTCTGCACACCCTACTTAGGCTAATTGGTTTTCTTCATTCCCTACCTTTCGGCACCAGCCTATGGTTTGGAATAAGACTATCCAATAAGCGTAATAGGTGTACTCTCCTAAACCAAGGAGCTCTCGCAACCTGAGAGAAGGTGATAATAAAAGACAACTGAATAAACCAATTCTATTTCTCCTGAACCTGGATCCATCCTCGAAGAAGTCCCTTCGAGTTCGTATATAACCATACGATGGCTCTATCCAATGGAAGTGGATATCCGTAGTAATACGGGTGTTCTGAGAAATTCAAAGGGTAAAAGAAGGAGTGGCAATGACTTATGCAACTCAGACAATCCAAATGCCAGTATTTTAAGAAGGTTCGGTCAACCTGGTCACTGAGTCATAGTCTAGGGTCGGTCAAAGGTCGCTGCCAAAGAGAGAGAGAGAAAAGAAACACTCAGCGTGCACTCTAACCTAGATCAGAATGGTCATCATTTTATCTAATCCGGAAACCTCCCACTGTCCTGTCAAATTCTCCTCCAAACCTAAAGAAGAATCAATCGGGATCACCCGAAGAGTAAACCAACTCATCAGTGGGAATCGGGATCCAACTCTCATCGCATGATAACGTGATGGAATGCATCCACGTTACTCATACTCCAGATGGTATGCGCATACTTGGCAAGTTTCAGTTTCTTTAGAAACTCCCGATATCAATTTTGCCCCATGCTCTTATAACCTTGGCGTTGGTCAAAATGTCATAAGTCACATGCCAAGTTCTACCCATCACTATCTTGTCAATTTGAACCCACCCGCACATGCCCTTGACGTTGGCCAAAATGGCAGAACGACTGTCCCAAACTAACTCATCTATCTATGCAACAATTGAATACCCAGCAGCTACCAAACACTATGCCTTGGCGTTGGTCAAAATGCGTAGCTTGAATACTACTGAATACCCAAAAGAAGTGACGGAGGGCTACGGCTGGTTTTTGGCGAAAAACCTTTAGCGTAGTGAACTTGATATCGCTGAAGGAACCTGATAGCTTTTTAAAATATAGTGGCGAAAACCTTTTGCTAAAGAGGTCACTCCCGGTAAAGGGATCTCGGCTCTTTTCTCGTGGAATGAGGTGCAGGATATTCCACTGAATACCGCTATGCAAAGCAATATGTAATCGACTATAGTGCAGTTATTACTCTGACGCAAACTTCTGTCCAAGGGGTCTTTCCCGGTGAAGGGATATCAGCCCTTGCCTCGTCGAATGAGGTGCAGGATATTCCACTGAATACCGCTATGCATAACAAAAGAAAACGTCTTTGCAATAACACTTTTTAAAATTGTTCCAACAACTCAAACAGGTTTGTTTTACTTTGCATTGATCAGAATCAACGCAGTCCCATCAATCAATCACACCAGAAAAGAACGAAAATAAAATGTACGTATATGCCATCCGCATTCGTCACTGGGTCCCGTCATCACCCGTTAGGTTACTTAACTAACGACAGGGCGGGGACTGGACTAGCGCGGGTGTAAAACATATACAACATCTAATAGTATATTAACCAATATACATAATCGCTCCAGGCGTGATAATATGCAACATTACAGAAAAGTAATAAGCATCACAGAACAATACAGATATCTGGGATCCCCGAGTTTCACAGAGCCGCTGCTGAAACTCGACGTTCCCCTGTCGTGTGGATAGCCTGTGCAATGAAACCTAGACCCTTACGGGTGCGGCAAGTTACCCGCCAAGACCTGAAGCGAGGCAGCCCCCTACAGCATAATGAATGGACCACCCAGCACTCCACGGAATCCGGTAAGCTTGGGCACCCCTCCTTGGGTCAACCTGTACCCCCTACGAGTGCGGCGAATAGTCTGCCAATTCTGAAGTGGGACCCCTCTGCCTCTCAAAGCCATGAGATGCGGACCCGTTGCTTTCCCGAACCCGGCTATCCGTGCACTTCGTCTCGGGGCAAAACCTAGTACAGTAATGAAAAATAGTACAATAGGTACATCGACCGCAACATGGTCGTGCCCCAAAAGAATATTATACAACAGGCAGTGACGGCTGTCCACAAGTTGGACGCTCGCCCCGCAATATCAAATGTACAAATAAACTCAAACTGTACTACCATTGCACACTGCTATCCACCACGACAAATCCGCAACATTACAGCACAACACAGAACATCAACGCGAATGTCACGTTCCCAAACCCGTCTAAAAGAACTATAGCAATCGGACGCGGTTTACCGATCAAATGACATTCCCGGTCGGAGATATAATGTAAGCACTGTAAACTAACGTGTTTAAATTTCGATCGACCAAATACCAAATATTAAAAAGTGGGCCCCACAGCTTACTGGTGAACAGTAACAAAATCTGGGCCAAAACTTTATATACTAAAAACCCCAAAATCCCAAACAGAACCTACTGACAAAATTTGGGAGCACGTGCTCCCCACGTGGCCGCGGTTGCGCGGCCAAACCATGGGTTTGGCCGCCCTTCCGCGGCGACTTGGAGGGATCACGACCCCAAATTTTGTCGTGGGTCTTAGAATTCCCTGCAAGGATTTTTAAGACATCCAGAAATAATTTTTGAGACCGTTTAAAAACAACAGAAACTGTCAATATAGGATTTTGTCGTTTTTGAGTTTCGGTTCGATCGATGTTTTGAACACGTTAGCACAAGTTAGTATAGCAAAATGGTTAGGCTCTGATACCACTGTAAGTCTACGTTAGCGCCCCGGCCGTCTACAGACGCCAAATGCGGAACAAAAACTTTTAAACTGGCGCTATCGTATACTTTAACCCGGATCTGCCATTATTGCTAAACTAACATACTGTAAAGAGTGTAGGAAGATTGTACCGAACGATCCGAGTCCTTCGTTCTTCAACCATCATCCCACGCTCCGTTGCGGCTGCTCCGATCTCGTCGATCTCCGATGTCCTCGTCGAAGTGGCACCACATGATCGGTTCTTTAAACGGGCTCCCGCCTCTGACTCGAGGCAACTCGATCGTCAAGTTTGCTAAAAGAGACGACCAAGATTGATGTAGAGAATGAGTAGATGACTTTGTCTCACTTCGTCCAAATCCGTGGACGATCGGTTAATGAAGTTGCCGTGGAAATCGGGTGATGGAATGAAATGAACTGTAAAATTCCATACACCCCGAATGCTATCATAATCTTTTCTAACCGAAATGAAACATCAAGTGAGAGTGAATGAGAGAGAGAGGAGGCTTATCATATATATGAAGGAGGGAGGTGACCGTAGGAGAGGGGGGTGACCATATGATAAATCTCATATGTGAACACATACAAATATCTTGCTTAAAGATCTTAAGCAAAACAAGAAAGTAATGAAATCAAAGCATGAGTCACAAAGCTTAGTCACAAATTCTAGAACCTTCTAGAAGCTCGACTCACTCTCATCCAAGAAAAGATAAATCCGCCTTTAACCAAATGTTAAAAGACGGCTGATAGAAAACTGGAAACTGGCAACTTCCAAAAGTGATCCTGAAACGATTTTCAGGATAACCCCGAAACTGTATAAATATACCCGCATTTGTATTACGACCGAATACAAATGCAACTGAGACAAAGATATTATACCTACTCAATATAATACTCGGATCCGGCTTAAACCAAAGCCGACCAGTATCATCAGCCCGAAAACTGACACGTGCGTAAACGCACGTGCATTTTCCGAACCCTGCCATAAAACCATACGGCCTCTACAACGTTTCGCCCGAACTTGGGAAACTGTCTGTGGGGGACTCTAATGACTCGTCAACACCCTGGCAGTGGGTTTAACCACAAACCGTCAGCGGCACTAGCAATGCGTAACGGCTGCCCACGGACTGACCTCAAGGGTGGCCGAGGAGCGAACTCAAGGGAGACCGATGAGCGAACTCCTCCGAAAAACCCTACTGAGCCTAACAGTGACAATGTATATACAGTCCGGTCCGTTCGTCAATGAGTATCGCATATCTGCCTAGGGGGCTAGCAACGTCAGACCCCCAATAGCAGTATAAGTCGTGTCGGAGTGAAGCCCAATAACACCCTGAGATACTACTGGAGTACCTACCAGTAAATCTCCTGCCATGGCCATGGACTTTGTGTAATGGCTCTCCTAGACACAGCACGACCTCGCCCCCAATACCGGGAGAGACGAATCCCCTGCCGATCCGCTCACGTGCCTCCATATGGCTCGGGACTGTACCCAAAAACTACCTGTTTGCACGACTCCTTTGAGCCGTGGTAGGGTAGAAATCAAAGCACAGTGGGAACTCACACGAGACAAATGACGACCTCAGGTCGATGAACTAACCTGTACACATGTCACCAGGGAACTGCTATCTGACGGTAGATATAATACTAACTAGCAGATTCCCGGCGAGTCCTGTCCGGTGTACTCATAACCCAATGAGCACCTGTATACATCTTAGGTGATCCAACTGACACCAGTGGCTTGTGAGACCGGCCACCGCCCCTCGTCGGGGTCTCGACTATACACTAGTCTACTCCGGAGTATCGATGCCCTGTCTCGAAACTCCCACGACTAGGGACCACAATTAAGGATATGCGTATAAACCACCCAACTCTCACTTATATGATCGCCATCATACTGTTGGTGGTAAAGCAAGATCCTAAGGGCTCTATCAAAGTGTAACGTGCAATCAGTCACCTGAACATGTACACAACTGATAAAGGCAAACCAGATAGCATACTATCATCTCGAGTAAGACTGTCCTACTGGGATAGGTCCTCCGCAATCATTGCAATCACGTACCTGCGATCCAATAATTGACTATGAGGGCACTATCTCCAACAAAACGGTCCCCAGGTAGATGTCGATAAGAAGACTGGCGAGGTGAACCCCATCTGAACTCCTACTGAGCCTGTATGTGACAATCTCCGCACAGTCCGGTTTGTTCGTCTGATACATCGCATGGCGGGCCTAGGGGGGCGGTGAACTTCAGTCCCCTAATAGCGGTACAAGTCTTGTCGGAGTGAAGCCCAGAACACCCTGAGATAACACTGGAAACCTACCAGTATATCTCGCTTGCCCTGGCCAGGGACTACTCGTGTAATGGCTCTCCTGGACACAGCGCGATGTCAACCCCCAATACCGGGAGAGACGAATCCTGTCTAACCGTCACTGCCTCCAAGTGCTTCGGGACTGCACCCAAAAACTACCTGTTTGCACGACTCCTTTGAGCCGTGGTAGGGTAGTAATCAAAGTGCAGTGGGAACACACTCGAGGCGAAGTGACAATGTCAAGTCAGCGGACTAAGCTGTACTCATGTCACCTGGGAACTGATAACTGACGATAGGTATAATACCAACCAACAGTTCCCCACGAGTCCTGTCCAGTGTACTCGTAACCTAACGAGCACCCGCATACTATCTCAAGTACGACGTACAGACGGCTGTGGGACAGACCGTCTCCCACACTGGGATGAGAAGCGCATACGCTAGTCTACTCCGGAGTATCGATGCCCTGTCTCGATAGTCCAACGACTAGGGACATGTATAAGGATGTGCTGATAGATCACCCAGCTCCCACGAGTGCGAGCGCCATCACAACGCTGGTAATCAAGCAAAGATCCTAAGGGCTCTACTAATATGTATATCAGCAATATGCTAAAAGAAACACATGCACATATTAAAGCAGAGACAAACCAAGTAGCATACTACCATTTCGAGCAAGATTGTATATACAACTGTGAATATCCTAAGCTTCCATCAAGTAATATACAAACTAGTATGATACAGTAATGGCCTCTAGGGCATATACACTAACAATCTCCCACTTGCACTAAGGCCATGTACTGGCGTATCGAAGACCTATCATCTCAATCAGCCGCTCGAACTGAGTCTGGGGCAAGGCCTTGGTGAATGGATCTGCTGTGTTATCCTCTGATGCAACTCTCCGGACCTCGATCTCCTGGCGATCTACGATCTCCCTGATCAGGTGATACCGCCTTAAGATGTGTCTGGTTTTCTGATGGGATCTGGGTTCCTTCGCTAAAGCTATAGCCGCGTTGTTATCGCAATACAGAGGTATTGGGTCAACAATGGACGGAACCACCTGAAGTTCTCTCAAGAACTTCCTCATCCAGACAGCCTCTTTTGCGGCATCAGATGCAGCGATGTATTCCGCTTCCATCGTCGAGTCAGCAACGGTTTCCTGTTTGGAGCTCTTCCAACACACCGCCCCTCCATTGAGGGTGAAGACAAAACCCGACATGGACTTGGAATCATCCTTGTCACTCTGGAAGCTGGAGTCAGCAAAGTCCTCAATCTGCAGGTCTTTTCCGCAATACACCAAGAACATCTCCTTAGTCCTTCTCAGGTACTTGAGAATGTTCTTTACTGCTATCCAATGTTTCTCCCCTGGGTTTGACTGATACCTGCTCACCACACTCAGTGCATAAGCCACATCCGGTCTGGTACACAACATCACATACATTATAGAGCCTACCGCAGAAGCGTAGGGTATAATCGACATGTGATCTTGTAAGCCCGCGGCGGCGCCCCGGCCGTCGATCCGACGCCGGAAACGCCGAAACAAAAACTTTGCAAACTAGCAAACCGGCACCACCACGTACTTTTCACCCGGATCGGGCCATTAACCTAGCTAACTAGCAAAATAGAAAAGAGTAGAGAAGTTTACCAAGCGATCCGTGTCCTTCGGTCTTCGTCTCCACTCCGATCTCCTGCGGAATCTCCGTCCATCATCGTCTCGTCGAAAAGGGCACCACGTAGCCGGAATCTTTTACGGGCTCTCGCCTCTTGACCAAGGCAACTCGGGCGCGAAGTTGGCTAGCCGACGCGTCCAAGACTTGCTATAGAATAATGTAGTAAACTTGCCTCTTGGGGTTTAGTAGTTGCCATGGATGGAAGGAATGAGCATAGGAATTTTGAAGCAAGCAAAGCTAAAAATGAGAATGAATCATTTTCCCTCATCTAAAAATGAACCCCCTCTCTCTCATCTCATGAAGTGGCCGGCCCCCTCTTCTCCATGGAAGATTGGAGAGAGAGAAAGAATAATGCAAGAAAGAATATATCAACATGAGAAAAGAAAATGGCCACATCCACTTTCAAATCAAAAACCCATCATAATGAAAGCAAGTGAGTTGATTCAAAAGGAATCTCATCATGATAAAGAGGCAACAAAAGCAATAAAGCCCTCCACAATATGATAATTGCAAACTTGCAATTAACACCCTCCATTAGAATGTCCGACCGAGAAGGAATAAAGGAAAACCGGCCGGAACGGAATGCAAACTGGCAACTTCAGAAAACCGATCCCGTAATAAATTACAGGAAAACCCCGCTACTGCAAATACATGCCCGCATTTGTATTCCCACTGAACACAAATGCAAAGAGACAAAACTACACTATCAAATACTAGGATCCGGCTTAAGCCAAAGCCGGCTAGTAAAAACTGTCCGATCACGATCCGTGCAATACCGCACGTATCTGATCGAACCCTGCCATATCTCCATACGGCCTCTACAGCGTTTCGCCCAAAACCTAAGTAACTGTGAGTGTGGTGGACTCTAAAGACTCGTCAGTACTATGGCTGTGGATTTAACCACTAGCACGTCAGAGGTATAAGCCAATACGTAACGGGCTACCAGGTACTGACCAAAAGGGACGTCGATGAGCGAACTCATCCTGACACCCTACTGAGCCTGTCAGTGACAATATCCGTACAGTCCGGTCCGTTCGTCTATGAGCATCGCATGGCGGGCCTAGGGGGTTGGTAAAAGTCAGACCCCCAAAAGCGGTACAAGTCGTGTCGGAGTGTAGCCCAGAACACCCTGAGATACTACTGGAATACCTACCAGCAAATCTCCTGCCTTGGCCAAGGACTTTTCATGTTCTGGCTCTTCTCGACACAGCGCGACCTCACCCCCAATACCGGGAGAGACGAACCCCTGCAGATCCGCTCACTGCCTCCATGTGGCTCGGGACTGTACCCAACAAAAACCTGTTTGCACGACTCCTTTGAGCCGTGGTAGGGTAGTAATCAAAGCACAGTGGGAACTCACACGAGACAAATGACGATCCCAGGTCGATGAACTAACCTGTACACATGTCACCAGGGAACTGCTATCCGACGTCTGGTATAAACCCAACTAGCAGGTTCCCGGCGAGTCCTGTCCGGTGTACTCATAACCCAATGAGCACCTGTATACATCTTAGATGAACCAACTGACACCAGTGGCTTGTGAGACCGGCCACCGCCCCTCGTCGGGGTCTCGACTGTATACACTAGTCTACTCTGGAGTATCGATGCCCTGTCTCGAAACTCCCACGACTAGGGACCATTTAAGGATGTGCTTATAGACTCCAGCTCTCACTTATATGATCGCCCTCATACTGCTGGTAGTCAAGCAAGAATCCTAGGGGCTCTATCAACGTGCAATAGTGACCTGTAAGGTCACCTAAAGCAGTACACGATGATAAAGGTAAACCAGATAGCATACTATCATCTTGAGTAAGACTGTCCTACTGGGACAGGTCCTCCCCTCAATCATTGCAATCACGTGCCTGTGATCCAATAATTGACTCTGAGGGCACTACCTCCAACAATCTCCCACTTGCACTCAAGGCTAATTATTGCGATGTCGTATACTCACAGCCGGTGTGATACCGAATACCCAACTCCCCTACTAGTCAGTCTCACAAAGCTCGTTTGCGAAACTATTGCGTTCGAGGAATAGCCTCAGTGAGTTGATCCGCTCTGGTGTTTCTTTCTATGTCTCTCTATATCTCAAGTTCACGGAGAAAGCCATCTCCCGAAATGAGCAATACCAATCTTAGAATGTCTGGATGTCTGATGGGACCTAGCTCATAAATGAACTCCAAATCCAAACTTCTTAGACTGTATCGTCAACTGAACTTAATCAGTATCCTGCGCCATGCCTTCCCTCAGTATCCACCTGGACCAACTGTCCAAAATACTTCCCCTCGTCAGAGGAAAAACTATAACTCTGACAACCACCTTGTCGTCCAGGTCACCTTGGAAGCCTGGAATGATAACTGTCTCTCGAATGAGGCTGTCGTTATCATATCCCTAGAACATTCACTTATGTTCTAAAACTGCTTCCGACTGTTTCTCCAGGATTGGATCAATATCAACTTATTGCATCTAGTGCAAGAACAACATCTGGTGTGGTACTTGACATCTCATGATTGACTCAATTGCCGGAGCAAGTGATCTGCCAATCATGCACATCCCTCTCCCCTTTAGTCTATAAGACACCTTTGGAGAGGGTGACTCCATTACCTGCAGGTACACTACCGTGCCAGGAATCATCCATTCTAAATACCCTTAGAATGTTGTCTAAGTACCCAGACTGGGAAACCACCCAAATCTAGATCTAAAAACATAGATCTAGTAACCAGTATGTCTGATATAATGTCCAAGTCCCATGCGGAGAAACCACTGTCTGACGACCAAAGTATAACCGATCGTAGTATAGGAATATCACTTCCTACTCTGTGTATGTCATCAAATACCAGGACATCACACCCTACTACCATCTTAACAGATCCATCCCCTATTCTGATGACGTCAAACCTATGACTGTCACATCAGAAATAGATGATCTATCTCCGCTATATCTGCTTTAGTCTATAAATAGACATAAGCTACCTGTCCACCAGTGCTTCCGCTTCTCCCACTGACTACGACAACCCTCTGGCAGAGTCATATAGACGTACACTTCTAAAGCAAGTTTAGAACGACGCTATACTCATCCTCCTGCCGGGTCTCGCAGCCTGGAACAACAGCAATGGCAAGTGTGGGTAAACAAGAACTTCCCTGTCACCGTCCTTGAGGCTACCGGAGTACCTCTCGGGCGCCTGAGGTTACCCACCTTATCTGCGGAGTGGCCAATGGAATGTCAAATCAGATTGAATCTTTAGGTTCCTATCAAATCTTCAGTAATCGTTTGTGGTTCTGGAATCACTTCCAGTTCTGCATAGCCCGGGTCAACCCACAAACAGCCATTACAGAAACGTGCCTTGAGTTATCCAGAGTCTGGTTTTAAGCATAAGCTGGACAACTCCCCGTATCTTAACAATGTCAAGATATGAACTGTTCTATATCCAATATAGAAACAGAGGCACTGATTTAATTGAACCAGATTGAAATCATGCAGCTGTCTCCAGTGCATGTCAACTAAATGGAAGGAGGCCGATCAGCGTTACTCCACTTAGGAATGCTTCCAATTATGAGTAACCTTAAAGAGAAGCAAGTTCTCTTAACCACTACTATCAATTGAATACCATATACAAGTTTCTACATCTCCGATCACCTTAAAGAATCCCGATACTTTCAACACCTGGTTCTCTACTTTATTCTTATACCTATAACTTCACAAAACTTCGACCCTGTGTTTCTACGAAACACCTGTCTAAGAACTAGAGAAGTCATAAGTAAACAGAATATAGTACGAGGACCAACCCCTCTGTCCTCATGGAAACTAGACAATATACAATACTCTGTATAAGTCCCCTGAGTCTAGCGACTCAATCACTGTGTGTCGTAGGTTGAAAACTGTACTTATGGTTAAGAAGAATCACACCGCTGTTCAATGCTCCTTACCTAACCATCCACTGGTATAGGTAAATGTCATAGACATAATTTCAAAAAGGTATGTCTCACTCTATAAAAATAGACGTACAGATATATCAATTTGAAATTGGTTCACAACAACGGATATTCAAAACCAAATATTTGGCGACCGGCAAACAACCCAGGTGGCTTCCTCAAATATCACCAATTCCAACGAATCCCGATATAATGCGGATGGTCACCTAATTCCCAATAATTTACTCCCACTCATCATATGTAAAACCATACAGATGTGAGACTCATACCTGGTAATTACATACCCTGGAGCAAGTGTCTAATTGGGAAATCAGTTTTCTATTAACAGTACACAGTGAAACTGAAACATTGAAATGTTTCGATGGGGTATCCTGGTATTCCTAGTAATGCCTCTTCCATTATCCAGATTCACAACTATAACCGTATAATTCTTTGCCACTTCTCCAAATCCCTTTATATGTCTTTAGTCATTACCTTCTGTACACCCCTTTAGGCCAAATGGTTTTCTTCTTTCCCTACCGTTCGGCACCAGCCTCTGGTTTGGAAGAAGACTATCCAAAAAGCATAAAGGGTGTACTGTCCTAATCCTAGGAGCACTCGCAACGCGAGAGAAGGTGAAGATAAAAGACACCTGAATGTACTTTATTCCTATTTCTCATGAACCAGGATCCATCCCCGAACTGGAACAAGTTCCTTTCGAGTTCGTATATAACCATACGATGGATTATCCAATAAACTGGGATCTTCGTAGTGATACGGAGTGTCCTAGAGAAATACAAAGGTGATTTAGGATTGGCGAAGAAATACTTGGTTTGGTCGTGAATAGCAGTCGCAATTTACTTTGCCCTCTTACTAATCCCTTGCTTTGTCTTAACATAATACCTTCTGTACACCGTTTAGGCTAATTGGCTTTCTTCATTCCCTACCGGTCGGCACCATCCTAAGGTCTGGAAGAAGACTATCCAATTTGCGTAATAGGTGTACTATTTCCTAAACCAAGGAGTACTCGCAATCTGAGAGAGAAGGTAAAAGGAAAAGACAACTGAATAATCCTATTCGTTTTCTCCAGAACCAGAAACCATCCTCGAATTCCTTCGAGTTCGTATATAACCATACGACGGTTTTGTTTAATGGAAGTGGACGTTCGTAGTAATACAGGGTGTCCTGGAGAAAAGGGTAAAAGTAGGAGTGGCAATGAGGTTTGCAACTCTGACAATCCAAAAGCCAGTGTTAAGTAGGTTCGGTCAACTTGGTCACTGAGTCATTGTATAGGGTCGGGTCAATGCTCGCTGCCAAAGAGAGAGAGAGAAAAGAAACACTCAGCGTGCACTCTAACCTAGATCAGAAAGGTTATCACTTTATCTAATATGGAAACCTCCCACTGTAACGTCAAATTCTTCCCCAAACCTGAAAGAAGAATTAGCCGGGATCACCCGAGGAGTAAACCAACTCATCAGTGGGAATCGGGATCCAACTATCATCGCATGATAACGTGACGGAATCCGCTCACGCTATCATACTCCAGAAGGTATGCGCATATCTGGCAAGTTTCAGTTCTTTTGAAACTCCCGATGTGGATTTCTACCCCATGCTCTTATGACCTTAGCGTGAGGTCAAAATATCATAAGTCACATATCAAGTTCTACCCATCATTATCCAGGTTAATTTGAACCCACCCGTACATACCCTTGACGTAGGCCAAAATAGTAGTACGACTGTCCCAAATCAACGCATCTATCTATGCAACAGATAAATATCCGGCAGCTACCAATCACTATGCCTTGGCATGAGGTCAAAATACATAGCTTGAATACTACCGAATATTTAACAGAAATGATGGAGGGCTACGAATGGTATCTGGCGAAAACCTTTAACGTAATGAACTTGATATCGTTGAAGGAACTGATAGCTTTGTAAAAATATAGTGACGAAAACCTTTGCTAAAGAGATCACTCCCAGTGAAGGGATCTCGGCTCTTTCCCCGTAGAATGAGGTGCAGGATATTCCAACTGAATACCACGATGCAAAGCAAAAGTAAACGGCTATAGTGAAGTTATTGCCCTGACGCAAACTTCTGTCCAAGGGGTCACTCCCGGTGAAGGGATCTCGGCCCTTGCCTCGTCGACTGAGGAGCAGGATATTCCAACTGAATACCACGATGCAAAACAAAAGAGAACGCCCTTGCAATAACAGCTTTTTGAAAAGTGTTCCAACAACATCAGAATAGATTTGTTTATCTTGCATTGATCCGAATCAACGCAGTCCCATCAATTGATCACACCACAAAGAACGAAAATATACTGACGTACGTATATGCCATCCGCATTCGCCACTGGGTCCCGTCATCACCCGTTAGGTTAGCTAACTAACGACAGAGCGGGGACTGGACTAGCGCGGATGAAAAAAATATACAACATCTACTAGTATATATACAATATATAATTTTCGCTCAAGGCGTGATAAAAATGCAGCAACACAGAAATGGATAGCAACACAGATCAATACAGATATCTGGGATCCCCGGGTTTCACAGAGCCGCTGCTGAAACCCGACGTTCCCCTGGTCGTGTGGATAGCCTGTGCAATGAAATCCTAGACCCCTACGGGCGCGGCAAGTTACCCGCCAAAACCTGAAGCGAGGCAGCCCCCTTCAGCGACGTGAATGGACCACCCAGCACTTCACGGAATCCGGTAACTTGGGCACCCCTCATGGGTCAACCTGTACCCCCTACGAGTGCGGCGAATAGCCCGCCAATCCTAGAGTGAAGCCCCCTCCGTCTCAATGCCATGAGATGCGGGCCCGTTTCCCTCTAGAACCCGGCTGTCTGTGCACCCCTCCTTGGGGTAATCCTAGTACAGAAAGTAAAATATACATACAACGGGTACATCGATCGCAACCTGGTCGTGCCCCAAAAGAATAATACAAGCTGGCAGTGACGGTAGTCCACATGTCGGACGCTCGCCCCGCAATATCAAATGTACATAATACAACAATACTGTACTAACATTGCAACCATGCTATCCCCACGACCGATCCGCAACATCACAGCAAAACACAGAACATCAACGTGAATGTCACGTTCGCAAATCCGTCTAAAAGGGCTATAGCAGATAGACTGGATTTACCGATCAAGTGACATTCACGGTCGCAGATATAATGTAAATACTGTGAACTAGCATGTTTAAAATATCCGATCGACCAAATTTATCAAAGTGGGCCCCAAGCAGTACTGTAGCACTCACAGAAAATCTGGGCCCAAAAAGAATATCCAAAAACCCCTATTTCCATGTCTAAAGCCTACTGGGAAAATATGGTGCGACGATTCCTCTTACCCATCGCGGAACCGCGGCCAAACCAGGGGTTTGGCCGCGTTTCCGCGGCTGAAGTAAGGAATCACTAAACCGTATTTTTCCAGAATTCTTAGAATTGCTTGTACATGCCTCTGCAACAACCTGAAAAATTTTAGGAGCTGAAAAAATTTCAACAGAGAACACATGCATTGAAAATACGGTTTTTTTTCATTTTTGTTCGATCGGGTTTTAAACATACTAGAGCAAGCTAGGCATAGGTTAATGGCGTGGCTCTGATACCTTTGTAAGCCCGCGGCGGCGCCCCGGCCGTCGATCTGACGCCGGAAACGCGGAAACAAAAACTTTGCAAACTAGCAAACCGGCACCACCGCGCACTTTTCACCCGGATCGGGCCATTAACCTAGCTAACTAGCTAAATAGAAAAGAGTAGAGAAGTTTACCAAGCGATCCGTGTCCTTCGGTCTTCGTCTCCACTCCGATCTCCTGCGGAATCTCCGTCCATCATCGTCTCGTCGGAAAGGGCACCACGTAGCCGGTATCTTTTACGGGCTCCCACCTCTTGACCGAGGCAACTCGGGCGCGAAGTTGGCTAGCCGACGCGTCCAAGACTTGCTATAGAATAGTGTAGTAAATTTGTCTCTTGGGGTTTAGTAGTTGTCATGGATGGAAGGAATGAGCATAGGAATTTTGAAGCAAGCAAAGCTAAAAATGAGAATGAATCATTTTCCCTCATCTAAAAATGAACCCCCCCTCTCTCATCTCATGAAGTGGCCGGCCCCCTCTTCTCCATGGAAGATTGGAGAGAGAAAAAGAATAATGCAAGAAAGAATATATCAACATGAGAAAAGAAAATGGCCACATCCACTTTCAAATCAAGAACCCATCATAATGAAAGCAAGTGAGTTGATTCAAAAGGAATCTCATCATGATAAAGAGGCAACAAAAGCAATAAAGCCCTCCACAATATGTTAATTGCAAACTTGCAATTAACACCCTCCATTAGAAAGTCCGACCGAGAAGGAATAATGGAAAACCGGCCGGAACGGAATGCAAACTGGCAACTTCAGAAAACTGATCCCGTAATAAATTAAAGGAAAACCCCGCTACTGCAAATACATGCCCGCATTTGTATTCCCACTGAACACAAATGCAAAGAGACAAAACTACACTATCAAATACTAGGATCCGGCTTAAGCCAAAGCCGGCTAGTAAAAACTGTCCGATCACGATCCGTGCAATACCGCACGTATCTGATCGAATCCTGCCATATCTCCATACGGTCTCTACAGCGTTTCGCCCGAAACCTGAGTAACTGTGAGTGTGGAGGACTCTTAAGACTCGTCAGTACTATGGCTGTGGATTTAACCACTAGCACGTCAGAGGTATAAGCCAATACGTAACGGGCTACAAGGTACTGACCAAAAGGGACGTCGATGAGCGAACTCATCCTGACACCCTACTGAGCCTGTCAGTGACAATATCCGTACAGTCCGGTCCGTTCGTCTATGAGCATCGCATGGCGGGCCTAGGGGGTTGGTAAAAGTCAGACCCCCAAAAGCGGTACAAGTCGTGTCGGAGTGTAGCCCAGAACACCCTGAGATACTACTGGAATACCTACCAGCAAATCTCCTGCCTTGGCCAAGGACTTTTCATGTTCTGGCTCTCCTCGACACAGCGCGACCTCACCCCCAATACCGGGAGAGACGAACCCCTGCAGATCCGCTCACTGCCTCCATGTGGCTCGGGACTGTACCCAACTAAAACCTGTTTGCACGACTCCTTTGAGCCGTGGTAGGGTAGTAATCAAAGCACAGTGGGAACTCACACGAGACAAATGACGATCCCAGGTCGATGAACTAACCTGTACACATGTCACCAGGGAACTGCTATCCGACGTCTGGTATAAACCCAACTAGCAGGTTCCCGGCGAGTCCTGTCCGGTGTACTCATAACCCAATGAGCACCTGTATACATCTTAGGTGAACCAACTGACACCAGTGTCTTGTGAGACCGGCCACCGCCCCTCGTCGGGGTCTCGACTGTATACACTAGTCAACTCTGAAGTATCGATGCCCTGTCTCGAAACTCCCACGACTAGGGACCATTTAAGGATGTTCTTATAGACTCCAGCTCTCACTTATATGATCGCCCTCATACTGCTGGGTAGTCAAGCAAGAATCCTAGGGGCTCTATCAACGTGCAATAGTGACCTGTAAGGTCACCTAAAGCAGTACAGGATGATAAAGGTAAACCAGATAGCATACTATCATCTTGAGTAAGACTGTCCTACTGGGACAGGTCCTCCCCTCAATCATTGCAATCACGTGCCTGTGATCCAATAATTGACTCTGAGGGCACTACCTCCAACAGATCCCTCTCCAAATCAGTCTTGGGAGACATCTCTTTGGAGAGGGTGATCCCGTGACAAGCCGGTAGATTACCGCGCTTGGAATCTTCCATACTGAATCTCTTCAGTATGGCGTCGATGTACCTGGACTGCGAAAGTCCTAATATCCTCTTGGATCTGTCACGGTAGATCCGGATACCCAGAATGTATGAGGCATCACCCAGGTCTTTCATGGAGAACTTGTGTGACAAGAACCCCTTGACAGATTGTAGCATAGGAATGTCATTTCCTATTAAGAGAATGTCATCCACGTATAGAACGATGAATACTACAGTTCTCGCTACAAATCTACAATAGTTGCTTGGTTCATCTGGATTTTTGATAAAGCCAAATTCCTTGACCGTCTCATCAAAACAGATGTTCCAACTCCGCGATGCCTGCTTTAGTCCATAAATGGACTTAAGCAACTTGCACACCTTTCCGCTGCTCTCACTCTGAATGAAACCTTCTGGCTGATCCATATAGACACACTCCTCTAAATGACAATTTAGAAAAGCTGTCTTTACGTCCATCTGCCAAATCTCATAATCGTGGAAGGCAGCTATCGCAAGAAGGATCCGAATGGATTTCAGCATAGCTACTGGAGAAAAGTTTTCGTCGTAGTCCAAACCAGGTCGCTGACGAAAACCCTTTGCAACCAGTCTAGCTTTATAGGTCTCAACCTGTCCATCTACACCAATCTTCCTTTTGATGATCCACTTGCATCCTACGGGTTTTACCCCGTCTGGAGCAATGTCCAACGTCCATACTTTGTTGATGTACATGGACTCCATCTCGGTCCGCATTGCATCCAGCCATTTTACAGAGTCGACGCTCTGAATGGCTTGCTGGAAGCTAGTAGGCTCATCACAATCTATGATGCAATCCTCTCCATCCCCGTCAATGAGAAACCCGTAGTATCTCTCGGGCGGATGAGACTGCCTACTACTCCTGCGGAGTGGCGTGGGAATGTCCTGATCTTTCGAACCCTCTGATTCTACTAAGCTTTCAGTAATAGCTTGTGGTTCTGGAATTTCTTCCAGTTCTATTGCGCTCCCACTTATTTCTTTTTCTAAGAACTGATGTTCCAGAAAATGGGCATTACGAGAAACAAGGACTTTTTGTTCCTCTGCGTAATAGAAAAGATACCCCCTGGGGTTCTTTGGGTATCCCACAAACTTGCACAGTACTGAGCGTGCCTCGAGCTTGTCCGCATGCTGCTTTTTTACAAAAGCTGGACATCCCCAAATCTTCAGGTATTGAAGATAGGGTTTCTTCCCACTCCATAACTCATATGGTGTGGTAGGCACAGTCTTAGTAGGAACTCGGTTCAAAAGGTATGCAGCTGATTCTAGCGCATATCCCCAGAACGATCGCGGCAACTCAACGTTACTCATCATGGACCGTACCATATCCAATAGGGTTCGGTTCCGTCTCTCCGATACACCGTTATGTTGCGGAGTGTACGGAGGAGTAAGCTGAGAGAGAATTCCATTCTCTTTTAAGCAACCCAGGAACTCGGCACTCAAGTATTCACCACCTCGATCAGATATCAGTGTCTTTATACTTTTGCCTGTTTGTTTTTCTACTTCATTCTTATATTCCTGGAACTTATCAAATGCTTCGGATTTATGCTTCATTAAGAAGACATGTCCGAACCTTGAGAAATCATCCGTAAAAGTAATGAAGTAAGAATAGCCGCTTCGCGCATGTGTAGACATTGGACCGCACACGTCGCTGTGTACGAGTCCTAAGAGCTCGCTCGTTCTTTCTCCGTGTCCAGTGAACGGAGTCTTTGTCATCTTTCCCTTGAGACAGGATTGACAAGTTGCATACGATTGATATTCGAACGGATCCAAATATCCTTCTGCATGTAACTTAGTCAACCTTCTCTCATTGATGTGACCCAGTCTACAATGCCATAAGAAAGTTTTATTGATTTCTGGAGACTTTCTTTTGTGTGTATTCTGGACATTGAAAATCTGTGGTTGGTTTAATACGTATATACCGTTGTTCAATGTACCTGACCCAATCAAAGCTTGATTAAGGTGAATGTTCACTACATTACTTACAAATGCAAATTCATAACCTTCTTTTGATAATAAAGATACAGAAATGATATTACAGGTTGCATTTGGTACATAATAACAACTACGCAAAACCAAAAAATGTCCATCTGACAATCCCAGGTGATAGTCCCCCACGGCCTCAGCAACCATGCTAGCACCGTTTGCAACTCTGAGGGTCATGTCACCTGCCTTCAAAACTCTACGCTTTCTCAACGCCTGCAAAGAATTACAGATATGAGATCCTGATCCGTTATCCAATACCCAGGAAGTAGAGTTTATCGATAGACAGTTTTCAATAACATACACACCTGAAGCTGAAGCTGCAACTCGCTTCAAATCCTGTGTTCTGGCTTTCCAAGCCTTGCAATCCTGTTTCCAGTGACCACTTTTGTGACAATAGAAGCATTCTTCCTTCCCCACCAGCTTTCCCACTATCTTTGTTGCTTTTATTTTTCCCTTCGTATCCACTTTACCGACACCGCCTCTTGGTTTGGCGGGGGCTTTCTTCTTCTTACCCTTGGCTTTCGCCCTGGATCTAGAAGAGGAAGATCCTCCTACAAACAAAGTGGATGTCTCCCTACCTTTCTGTAGGGTGCCCTCAGCACTCCTCAACATGTTCAGAAGTTCGGAAAGTTCAACCTCCTTTCCTTGCATGTTGAAGTTCAGAATAAACTGGGCGTAAGTGGAAGGAAGGGACTGGAGAATCAAATCAGTATAGAGTTCATTCTCCAACGTGGTCCCAAGGTCCGCGAGCTCCTCAATGTAGCCAATCATCTTAAGCACGTGTTCCGCTACCGATGATCCGACGGCCAACCTTGCCGAAAAAAGCTTCTTCGACACTTCGTATCTTGCGATACGAGACTGCTCTCCATACAGTTCTTTTGTATGAAGAAATATGGACTCTAGGTCCATATTCTCGTGCCTCCTCTGATGTTCATTGTCCATCGAGGCTAATACGAGGCATTTGGCCTTCGCGCAATCTATCTCCCATGTCTTACGGATTTCTACATCCGCGACGCTGGAGGTGGGACCTGGGACAGGGGGAGCTTTGGTGGTAAGTACATACCCCAACTTGTCATAAGTGATCGCCATCTTGACATTCCTGAGCCAATCTTTGTAGTTTGGCCATGTCAGTATGTTTTTATCTAGTAATAACTTAAGTCCGGTCATCTTGAATGGTCGCTGCAATTAGGAGAGAGAAAAGAAACACTTTAGCATGATGCTCTTGCAAGTTTAGAGTGGTTTTTAATTTGTCTAAACTGGATGGCTCCCACTGTCTCTCGAATCCCTTCTCAAACCGTAAAGAAAGGATTAGTCAGGATCACTCTCACCGTATAATACTTGCTTAACCGTTCAGCCAGGCCAGTGTCGGTACTTCGAGGGAGGTTTTCCAACGCTTTCGCGAAGTTCCTTGATTAAGTAACCTCTTTTCCCTGTGGGTGTAGCCCCGCTAACACCTTTCTAGACACCAACTAGGTTTATAGCATTGATCGTTAAGTGAGAGGTTTCCCGAGGAGTAGCATATTCTCACACAGTAGGATCGGGATCCAAATATCATCGCGTGATAAAACCGAAGGAATCCTACCAGAATCATCACACTCCAAATGGTATGCAACGCTAGAAAGTTTCAGTACTTATGAAACTCCCGATGTGGATTTTTGCCCCATGCTCTTATGACCTTGGCGTGAGGTCAAAATGTCATAAGTCACATGTCAAGTTCTTCCCATCATTATCCTGGTTAATTTGAACCCACCCGTACCTACCCTTGACGTAGGCCAAAATGGCAGTACGACTGTCTCAAACCAATGCATTCTATCTATGCAACAGATAAATATCCGGCAGCTACCAATCACTATGCCTTGGCGTGAGGTCAAAATACATAGCTTGAATACTACCGTATATTTAACTGAAATGATGGAGGGCTACGGATGGTTTTGGCGAAACCGTGAACGTAGTGAACTTGATATAATCGATGGAACGAGATAGCTTTTAAAAGGAGTGGTTCAAGCTCCGCGTTTAAAAGTTTAGTTTTGAAAAGAACCGAGTGGTTTTCAAAGTGTTCCAATCGACTTTTACTTGGTTTATTTTCTTGCATTAGTTCTTTTAATGCATCCCATCATTTAATCCTACCATTGCAGAAAACAACCAAAATATGACGTACGCTTATGCCATTCGCATTCGCCACGGGGCCCCGTCATCATCCGTTAGGTTACTTAGCTAACAACAGAGCGGGGGCTGGGCTAGCGCGGCTGTAAAACATAAGTAACGCCTAAATAGTTATCATATATAAATATATAGCAATGATAGACATTACAGATCACAGATGAATACATTGGATATACTAGGAATCCGCAATCCGTTCGAGCCTGCAACGAAAAGCGGATTACACGGTCGCGGTGAAGAGCCAAATACCCCACCCAAGACCCCTACGGGTGCGGCAAACTACCCGCCAAGTACCCGAAGCGAAGCAACCTCCCTCACCACCGTGAGTAGGCCACTCGGCACTTCGAGATACCCGGTAGTTTTTGCACCCCCTCCATGGGTCTATCCTAGGAGCAAAAACAGTAAAAAGAATTATACAATGACGGCTACAACCCCGACCCGGTTGTGTGGCCATACAAATAATAATATTACATCAATTTACATGTTACAAATGAATGAAAGAGAAACAACACTCATCTCACATCCACCCCGGCTATTCACCCGCGACAATCCAACCCATTGATATACACATACCAATATCAAACACAGATCACAGAGATGTATAACCCCGACTAATCGACATATAGCGATTAGCCGACGTTCAATACATACAAACATCACAGATATAACCTTCGTAGTCAAAGTGTAGTGAAGTTCGAAAAAAAATACGGATTTATAGGCCCCCAAAAATAAATTTCTATTCTGGAAAATCTGGGCACATATAACATATCTCAAAAATCCTAAAACCAAGCCAGAGATACACTGCACCAAACTCGACCAAGTGAAGAGCCAAGACGGCCGCGGTTGCGCGGCAATAGCTTGCTATTGCCGCGGAACCGCGGCACTTTGGTCGATTCACTTGCTCGTTTTTGGTGGCTATCTTTAAAAAACCCTGACACTATTTTAGGAGGATAACAAATTTTGTTTTGACCAGAAAAATTTTTAACAGAAACTAGGGTTTTTGAAAACTCGGTTTTTGGATTTTTCGGTTTCGAACTTCGTTACACTTCACTACCTAGCTAGTTTATGTTTAGTTAGGCTCTGATACCACTGTAAGTCCACGTTGCCCACCCCGGTGCTTACGGGGAGGCGGAAAACATAATAAAAATCGGATTTTTATGAGCTTAGGCAACATGGACTATACAAGAAAGGATCATTGCTAAACAAAAACTTGCTAAAGCTAACTACAAACTAGCTAAGTGCTAGAAAGGTTATACCTTGGGCTCTAAGTCCTTCTCTCCTTGCTCCTTGGAGTGGTGGAAGGAGGTCACCTTGCTCGTCTTCTCACGCCGAAGAAAGATCCACCCGAAAGCCTCAACCTTTGGCTTCAACTCCAAGCTAGAAGTAACTAGGGTTCAAGAAGTGCTAGTCCTTCAACCCTAGATGAGAGTAGAGAAGATCAAGAGAGGGTTTTTCTCAAGCTCAAGTGTTTCTCAACACATGAGAGGGAGAGAGCTTGAGAGAGAGGAAGAACAAGAGAGAGAAAAGATATGATAGAATTGAGAAATAAATGAACCATTCTCACTAATATGTGTGAATTATTTTAATTCAATAATTAGCTAGATAATTGTCATGGTTAATCATGACATGGCCATTATCATTTCAATTTGCAAAGATCAAAATGCATCTTCCAAAAGAAATGATGATGGTCAATGTGTCAACCTAGGTCAACAAGTCAAAGAAGTCAAATGGTCAACAACCATAACTATGGACAATTATTAAACTAATTATTAATTAACAATAATACACACATAAACATTAGGGTTAAAAATATGACAATAGCCATTAACCCTAATCAAGGTCCTCTCCCTCAATCTCAAGCAACTGTGCATACGCACCCGCATTCGTGATCCGAGGAACACGAATACACTGAGAAAAACCAATCTCAAATCATATACTAGGATCCGGCTTAAACCAAAGCCCGCTCGTATAAACTGTCCGGACAGCAAATGTGCACAAGTGCGCGAATGTGAACGAACCCTGTCGCAAAACCATGCGACCTCTACTCATTTTGCCTAAAGGCGAATTGCTCTCTGTGTGGGACTCTAATGACTCGACACTACGCTGGCAGTGGGTTTAACCACAGACCGCAAGCGGCACTAGCTGTACGTAACGGTCCCCAGGTAGATGTCCATAAGAAGACTGACGAGGTGAACCCCATCTGAACTCCTACTGAGCCTGTATGTGACAATCTCCGCACAGTCCGGTCTGTTCGTCTGATACATCGCATGGCGGGCCTAGGGGGACGGTGAACGTCAGTCACCTAATAGCGGTACAAGTCGTGTCGGAGTGAAGCCCAGAACACCCTGAGATAACACTGGAAACCTACCAGTATATCTCGCTTTCCCTGGCCAGGGACTACTCGTGTAATGGATCTCCTGGACACAGCGCGATGTCAACCCCCAATATCGGGAGAGACGAATCCTGTCTAACCGTCACTGCCTCCAAGTGCTTCGGGACTGCACCCAAAAACTACCTGTTTGCACGACTCTTTTGAGCCGTTGTAGGGTAGTAATCAAAGTGCAGTGGGAACACACTTGAGGCGAAGTGACAGTGTCAAGTCAGCGGACTAAGCTGTACTCATGTCACCTGGGAACTGATAACTGACGATAGGTATAATACCAACCAACAGTTCCCCACGAGTCCTGTCCAGTTGTAACACCTTAGAATGTGTTTTGTAGCTAATTATATTTTAATGTGTGGTTTTTAATAAAAAGTTTACCAAATTAAGTTTTAAATATTTTATCTTATTTAATGTGTATTTTATTAGAATTTTGTTAAGCACACACACACTTGTGCATGATAACTAGGGTTGTTTTTGGAGTTAAACTATGATTAGCAACCATGGTTAACTAACCATTTCTCCCTAACCTAGTTTTTATATTGTTAAGTGTCATGGTTGTAATTAGTAGTGTTGGTTTTAAAATGAAAAGGGATTTGGAAAAGGTTTTAAATATTTTGTTTGGTTTGACTTTGAGAGAGAGAGAGAGAGAGCATGGGCATCATGGCTTTGCCCATGCCTCATTTAATGAGGTGAGAGGGAGTGAGAAGAGAGGAGGGGTTAGCCTTGTTTAGTTCTCTCACTTCTCATTCTCTTTTCTCTCATTTCACTCACTCTCTCTCACACACACACACCCAGCAGAAGCAGCAGCAGCAATAGCAACAACAACAACACTACGACAGCAACAACATCATCACCATCATCACCATCAGCAACTGCAACTGCAGCAACTCAAGAAGACAGCAACAGCAGCAGCATCAGCAAACCCCAGCAACACCAGAAGCAAGGCAGCAGCAGCAAGAGAGGCCCCAGTAGCAACAGAGGCTTCAACCCCAGCTCGAGCAAGCAGTAGCAACAGCTGAATGCATCAGCATCAGCAGCAAAACAGCAGTAACAGCATCAGCAACAACTTCACTTTTGCCCCTGCATCACGAGCCGCTGTAGTAGCTCAATTCTTCACATTCATCTGCTTTCTAGGATCCCACTGGGTATAATTTTTGAACCCAATTTCCATAGTTGCTTAGCTTGTGTGTTTATTAGCTAGATTAGTGTTAATTGGCTAGATTAGTGCTAAATTATGGTAAATTGTGTGGAAAATTGGTTAAGTCTTGATTGTGTTGGTTAACTTAGCTCAGTGTAGTGTTAATAAGGCCACTTCAACTGAGAATTAACCCAGATTTCACTAAAATACCATAGGTTTCCCCTTTTGTGCAAAATTAGTGTTTTTAAGTGATATACTGGATATCTGTGATCTACTTTGAACCCAATGTGTACCGAGTGAAATTGGGAAGACTGTAGTATAGTGGAGATGTGCTGATACCCTAGCTAGAACCCGACCCCCTAATTCTTCCCTTTGGCCGCCGATTTGTGCTTTCTGGCCGCAATTTGCGGCCAGATAGGTAAGGTTTGTTAGTGTATATGCCCTAGAGGCCATTACTGTATCATACTAGTTTGTATATTACTTAATGGATGCTTGGGATATTCACCTTGTATATACAATCTTGCTCAAAATAGTAGTATGCTACTTGGTTTGTTTCTACTTCAATGTGTACATGTGTTTATTTCAGTATATCACTTATACGCATTAGTGGAGCCCTTAGGATCTTTGCTTGATTACCAGCGTTGTGATGGCAGTCACACTAGTGGGGGCTGGGTAATCTATAAGCACATCCTTATACAGGTCCCTAGTCGCAGGACTATCGAGACAGGGCATCAATACTCCGGAGTAGACTAGGGTATGCGCTTCTCATCCCAGTGTGGGAGATGGTCTGTCCCACAGCCATCAGTACGTCGTACTGGAGATAGTATACGGGTGCTCGTTGGGTTACGAGTACACTGGACAGGACTCGTCGGGAACTGACAGGTTGGTATTATACCTATCGTCAGTCATCAGTTCCCAGGTGACATGAGTACAGCTTAGTCCGCTGACTTGACACTGGCACTTCGCCTCGAGTGTGTTCCCACTGCACTTTGATCACTACCCTACCACGGCTCAAAGGAGTCATGCAAACAGGAGGTGGTTGGGTGCAGTCCCGAAACACTTGGAGGCAGTGACGGTTAGACAGGATTCGTCTCTCCCGGTATTGGGGGTTGACATCGCGCTGTGTCTAGGAGAGCCATTACACGAGTAGTCCCTGGCCAGGGCAAACGAGATATACTGGTAGGTTTCCAGTGTTATCTCAGGGTGTTTTGGGCTTCGCTCCGGCACGACTTGTACCGCTATTGGGGGACTGACGTTTACCGCCCCCTAGGCCCTCCATGCGATGTATCATACGAACAGACCGGACTGTACGGAGACTGTCACATTCAGACTCAGTAGGAGTACCGATGGGGTTTCACCTCGTCAGCCTTCTTGTCGACATCTACCTGGGGACCGTTACGGACAGCTAGTGCCGCTTGCGGTCTGTGGTTAAACCCACTGCCAGCGTAGTGTCGAGTCTTTAGAGTCCCACACAGAGGGTATTCGCCTCTGGGCAAAACAGAGTAGAGGTCGCATGGTTTTGCGACAGGGTTCGTTCTCATCCGCGCACTTGTGCACGTTTGGAGTCCAGACGGATATTGCCAGCGGGCTCTGGTTTGAGCCGGATACTGGTATATGATTTGGGGTTGCTTTTATCTCTCAGTATTCATGTTCCTCGGAACAAGGATGCAGGTGTGTATGCACAGTTATTTGAGGAAGAGGAAGAGGGCTTTCATTAGGGTTTCGGAACGGGTGCGTATGCACAGTTGACAGTCTTCTTTTTCCAAACCCTAATGGATTTGTATTATATCATTTAATAATATATAATAAAATGAAATTGTGTCATGGTTAGTTTTTGTTGACTTGTTGACCATGGATGACTTGTTGACCTTGGTTGAACTTTTGACCATTATCATTACAAAAGAAAGATGCTCTTGATTCTTGCATTTTCATTTAATGTTTGTAATGATATTGGTCATTCTAAAACTTTCCATCAACCTTTTCATTTTGATTATTATTATTTGATAATTCATTTTCTTTTGGCATTATGGTTGCAAGAAAGGAAATGAGAGCTCATTATCTCATTTAGCTTCTCTCTCTTCATCTTCATCTTCTTCTTCCTCTAGCAAAGAGAAACCTTCTCATGTGTTGAGAATCCTTCTCTTTAAAAACAAAAGCAACCCTTAGACACTCTCTACTCACTCTAGGATCAAGGGTTTAGCAAGCCGGCGATTCTAGTTCACTCCAAGTTCGAGAAAGAGCCCAAAGGTCGAGCCTTCGAGGTGGATCCATCTTCGACGGAAGAAGGCGACAAAGGAGAACCATCAACCTCTACAACAAAGTTTGAAGAAGAAGGAGTTCAAGTTTAGGTATAATCATCTTCATCCGAGTAGCTAAATCTCTTTAGGTAGTTTGCTAGTTTTAGTTTAGACAACGATCCCGACCTTGGTTATTCCATGTTGCCTCTTGCGATAAAAAATTGTTTTTTTTATACCGTTTCCGCCTCCCCGTAAGAACCGGGGGTCGCAATATGGACTTACAGTGGTATCAGAGCCTAACTAAACTTAAACTAGCTTGGTAGTGATGTGTAACGAAGTTCGGAACCGAAAAAAAACCCAAAAACCAAACTTTTTCAAAACCTTAGTTTCTGTTGAAATTTTTTTGGCTCAAAATGAAAAACTTTATACTTGTAAATTCGTCTCAGGGTTTTGTTAGAACACCCAAGAAAAACGATGAGCCAATTCATTTAAACCGCCGCGGTTCCGCGGCACGAGGTAGGCATGTGCCGCGGAACCGCCGCCGTTTGTTTTCCTCTCTGCATCGTTTTTCGTGCAGTGTGTTTGTGTGTTGGTTTTGGGATTTTTAAGATATATTATATGTGCCCAGATTTTCCAGAACTGAAATTCACTTTTGGGGTCCTATAATTCCGTATTTTTCCGAACTTCACTGCACTTTGACTATGATGGTTATATCTGTGATGCTTGCATGTATTGAACGTCGGCTAATCGCTATAAGTCGATTAGTCGGGGTTATACATGATCTGTGTTTGATATTGGAATGTGTATATGAATGTGTTGGACTGTCGCGGGTGAATAGCCGGGGTGGATGTGAGATGAGCTTTTGTTTTTCTTTCATTCATTGTAAATGTAAATTGATGTAATAATATTATTTGTTTGGCCGCACAACCGGGTCGGGGTTGTAGCCATCATTGTATAATTCTTTTTACTGTTTTTGCTCCTAGGATAGACCCATTGAGGGGTGCACAAACTACCGAGTACTTGGCGGGTAGTTTGCCGCACCCGTAGGGGTCTTGGGTTGGGTATTGCTATTCACCGCGACCGTGTTATCCGCTTTTCGTTCCAGGCTCGAAAGGATTGCGGATTGCTAGTATATCCAATGTATTCATCTGTGATCTGTAATGTCTACTATTGCTATATCTATAACTATTTAGGCGTTGCTTATGTTTTACAGCCGCGCTAGCCCAGCCCCCGCTCTGTTGTTAGTTAAGTAACCTAACGGGTGATGACGGGGCCCCGTGGCGAATGCATATGGCATAAGCGTACGTCATATTTTGGTTGTTTTCTGCAATGGTAGGATTAAATGATGGGACGCATTAAAAGTACTAATGCAAGAATATCACGCATTAAAAGAACTAATGCAAGATAATAAACCAAGTTAAAGTCGTTGGAACAATTTCGAAAAACCACTCGGTTCTTTTCAAAACTGACTTTTAAATGCGGAGTTTGAGCCACTCCTTTTAAAAGCTATCTCGTTCCATCGACCAAATCAAGTTCACTACGTTCACGGTTTTGCCAAAACCATTCGTAGCCCTCCGTCGTTTCGTATGAATATTCAATAGTATTCAAGCTGTGTTTGTTGACCTTCGTCAAGGCATAGTGATTGGTAGCTGTTGAGTATTCATATGTAGCATAGATAGATGCGTTGGTTTGGGACATTCACATTACCTTGTTGACCTTCGTCAAGGGTATATGCGGGTGGATTCAAATTAACCTGGATAATGACGGGCAGAACTTGACATGTGACTTATGATTTGTTGACCTTCGTCAAGGTCATAAGAGCATGGGGCAAAAATCCACATCGGGAGTTTCATAAGTACTGAAACTTGCTAGATTTGCATACCATTTGGAGTGTGGTGATTCTGGTAGAATTTCCTTCAGTTTCGTCACACGATGATATTTGGATCCCGATCCTACTGTGAGTATATGCTACTCCTCGGGAAATTTCTCACTTAACGATCAATGCTATAAACCTAGTAGGTGCCTAGAAAGGTGTTAGCGGGGCTACGCCCCCAGGGAAAAGAGGTTTTATAATTAAGGAACTTCGCGAAAGCGTTGGAAAACCTCCCTCGAAGTACCGACACCGGCATGGCTGAACGGTTAAGCAAGTATTGTACGGTGGGATTGATCCTGGCTAATTCTTCCTTTATGGTTTGAGGAGGGATTCGAGAAACAGTGGGAGCCATCCTGTTTAGACAAACTAAAAACCACTCTAAACTTGCAAGAGCATCATGCTGAGTGTTTCTTCTTCTCTCTCCTAATTGCAGCGACCAATCAACATGACTGGACTTAAGTTACTCCTAGATAAAAACAAACTGACAGGGCCAAAATACAAAGATTGGCTCAGGAATGTCAAGATAGCAATCACTTATGACAAGCTGGGGTATCTTCTTACCACCAAAGCTCCCCCTGTCCCTGGTCCAACTTCCAGCGTCGCGGATAAGGAAATCCGCAAAACTTGGGAGATTGATAGCGCGAAGGCCAAGTGCCTCCTGCTTGCCTCGATGGACAACGAACATCAGAGGAGGCATGAGAATATGGACATGGAGTCCATATTGCTTCATACAAAAGAACTGTATGGAGAGCAATCACGTATCGCAAGATACGAAGCGTCGAAAAAGTTGTTTTCGACAAGAATGGCCGTCGGATCATCAGTAGCCGAGCACGTGCTAAAGATGATCGGCTACATTGAGGAGCTCGCAGACCTGGGGATCACATTGGAGAGTGAGCTATATACGGATATAGTTCTCCAGTCCCTTCCTTCCACTTACGCCCAGTTCATACTGAACTTCAACCTATAAGAAAAAGAGGTTGAACTTTCAGAACTCCTCAACATGCTGAGGAGCGCAGAGGGCACCCTACAGAAGAATAGGGAAACATCCACTTTGTTTGTAGGAGGATCATCTTCTTCTAGGTCCAAGGCGAAAGCCAAGGGAAAGAAGAAGAAGGCCCCCGCCAAACCAAGGGGCGGTGTTAGTAAAGTGGATACGAAGGGAAAAGATAAAGCAACAAAGATAGCGGGGAAGCTTGTGGATAAGGAAGAATGCTTCTTTTGTCATAAGAAAGGACACTGGAAGAATGATTGCAGGGCCTGGAAGGCCAGAACACAGGAATTGAAGCAGGTTGCAGCTTCAGCTTCAGGTGTGTATGTTATTGAAAACTATCTTTCTATAAACTCTACTTCCTGGGTATTGGATACCGGATCAGGATCTCATATCTGTAATTCTTTGCAGGCGTTGAGAAACCGTAGGGTTTTAAAGGCAGGTGACATGACCCTCAGAGTTGCGAACGGAGCTAGCATGGATGCTAAAGCCGTGGGGGACTATCACCTGGGAATGTCAGATGGACATGTTTTGGTTTTGCGTAATTGCTTTTTTGTACCCAACGCAACTTGTAATATCATTTCTGTATCATTAGTTTCTAAAGAAGGTTATGAATTTGCGTTTGTAAGTAATGTTGTAAACATTCACCTTAATCAAGTTCTGATTGGGTCAGGTACATTGAGTAATGGTATATACGTATTGAACCAACCACAGATTTTCAATGTCCAGAATACACACAAAAGAAAGTCTCCAGAAATAAATCAGACTTTCTTATGGCATTGTAGATTGGATCACATCAATGAGAGAAGGTTGACGAAGTTACATACAAAAGGGTATTTGAATGCGTTAGAATATCAGTCGTATGCCACTTGTCAATCCTGTCTCAAGGGAAAGATGACGAAGACTCCGTTTACTGGACATGGAGTAAGAGCGAGCGAGCTCTTGGGACTCGTACACAGTGACGTGTGCGGTCCAATGTCTACACATGCCCGAAGCGGACATTCTTACTTCATTACTTTTACGGATGACTTCTCAAGGTACGGTTATGTCTTCTTAATGAAACATAAGTCCGAGGCCTTTGAAAAATTCCGGGAGTATAAGAATGAAGTAGAGAAACAGACCGGCAAAAGTATTAAGATTCTAAGATCGGATCGAGGTGGAGAATACTTAAGTGCCGAATTCCTGAATTACTTAAAAGAGAATGGTATTCTCTCTCAGCTTACTCCTCTATACACTCCGCAACATAACGGTGTATCGGAGAGACGGAACCGAACCCTATTGGATATGGTTCGGTCCATGATGAGTAACGCTGAGTTACCGCGATCATTCTGGGGATATGCAATAGAAGCAGCTGCGTATCTCTTGAACAAGGCTCCCACCAAGACTGTGCCTACCACCCCATATGAGATGTGGACTGGGAAGAAACCCTGTCTTAAGTATCTTAAGGTATGGGGATGTCCAGCTTTTGTAAAAAAGCAGCATGCGGACAAGCTTGAGGCACGTTCAGTACATTGTAAGTTTGTGGGATACCCAAGGAACTCCAGGGGGTATCTTTTCTATTCCGCTGAGGAACAAAAGGTTTTTGTTTCTCAGCATGCCCGCTTCTTGGAAACTGAGTTTTTGGAAACCCAGATAAGTGGGAGCACAATAGAACTGGAAGAAGTTCCAGAACCACAGACTGTTACTGAAAGCTTAGTGGAACCAGAGGGTTCAACAGAACAGGACATTCCTACGCCGCTCCGCAGGAGTAGTAGGCAGTCTCATCCGCCCGAGAGATACTGCGGTTTTCTCATAGACGGGGATAGAGAGGATTGCATCATAGATTATGATGAACCTACTAGCTTCCAGCAGACCGTTCAGAGCGTTGACTCAGTGAAATGGCTGGATGCAATGCGGACCGAAATGGAGTCCATGTACACCAACAAGGTATGGACGTTGGACATTGCTCCAGACGGGGTAAAACCCGTAGGATGCAAGTGGATCTTCAAAAGGAAGATTGGTGTAGATGGACAGGTTGAGACCTATAAAGCTAGGCTGGTAGCAAAGGGTTTCCGTCAAAGACCTGGCTTGGACTATGACGAAACCTTTTCTCCAGTAGCCATGCTGAAATCCATTCGGATCCTTCTTGCCATTGCTGCGTTCCACGATTATGAGATCTGGCAAATGGACGTAAAGACAGCTTTTCTAAATGGAAATTTAGAGGAGTGTGTCTATATGGACCAGCCAGAGGGTTTCATTCAGAGTGGGAGCAGCGGAAAGGTGTGCAAGTTGCTTAAGTCCATCTATGGACTGAAGCAGGCATCGCGGAGTTGGAACATCTGTTTTGATGAGACGGTCAAGGAATTTGGCTTTATCAAAAATCCAGATGAAACATGCATCTACAGTAGATTTGTAGCGAGAACTGTAGTATTCCTCGTTTTATACGTGGATGACATTCTCTTAATAGGAAATGACATTCCTATGCTACAATCTGTCAAGGGGTTCTTGTCACACAGGTTCTCCATGAAAGACCTGGGTGATGCCTCATACATCCTGGGGATCCGGATCCATCGTGATAGATCCAAGAGGATATTGGGACTTTCTCAGTCCAGGTACATCGACACCATAGTGAAGAGATTCAGTATGGAAGATTCCAAGCGCGGTAACCTACCGGCTTGTCACGGGATCACCCTCTCTAAAGAGATGTCTCCCAAGACTGATTTGGAGAGGGATCGCATGTCTATTATACCCTACGCTTCTGCGGTAGGCTCTATAATGTATGCGATGTTGTGTACCAGACCGGTTGTAGCTTATGCACTGAGTGTGGTAAGCCGGTATCAGTCTAACCCTGGGGAGAAACACTGGATAGCAGTAAAGAACATTCTCAAGTACCTGAGAAGGACTAAGGAGATGTTCTTGGTGTATGGCGGAAAAGACCTCCAGATCGAGGCCTTTGCTGACTCCAGCTTCCAGAGTGACAAGGATGATTCCAAGTCCATGTCGGGCTTTGTCTTTACCCTCAATGGAGGGGCGGTGTGTTGGAAGAGTTCCAAACAGGAAACCGTTGCAGACTCGACGATGGAAGCGGAATACATCGCTGCATCTGATGCCGCAAAAGAAGCTGTCTGGATGAGGAAGTTCTTGAAAGAACTTCAGGTGGTTCCGTCCATTGTTGATCCAATACCTCTGTATTGCGACAACAATGGGGCTATAGCTTTAGTGAAGGAACCCAGGTCCCATCAGAGATCCAGGCACATCTTGAGGCGGTATCACCTGATCAGGGAGATCGTGGATCGCAAGGAGATCGAGGTTCGGAGAGTTGCTTCAGAAGACAACACTGCAGATCCATTCACCAAGGCCCTGCCCCAGACTCAGTTCGAGCGGCTGATCGAGATGATAGGTCTTCGATACGCCAGTACATGGCCTTAGTGCAAGTGGGAGATTGTTAGTGTATATGCCCTAGAGGCCATTACTGTATCATACTAGTTTGTATATTACTTAATGGATGCTTAGGATATTCACCTTGTATATACAATCTTGCTCAAAATAGTAGTATGCTACTTGGTTTGTTTCTACTTCAATGTGTACATGTGTTTATTTCAGTATATCACTTATACGCATTAGTGGAGCCCTTAGGATCTTTGTTTGATTACCAGCGTTGTGATGGCAGTCACACTAGTGGGGGCTGGGTAATCTATAAGCACATCCTTATACAGGTCCCTAGTCGCAGGACTATCGAGACAGGGCATCGATACTCCGGAGTAGACTAGCGTATGCGCTTCTCATCCCAGTGTGGGAGATGGTCTGTCCCACAGCCATCAGTACGTCGTACTGGAGATAGTATACGGGTGCTCGTTGGGTTACGAGTACACTGGACAGGACTCGTCGGGAACTGACAGGTTGGTATTATACCTATCGTCAGTCATCAGTTCCCAGGTGACATGAGTACAGCTTAGTCCGCTGACTTGACACTGGCACTTCGCCTCGAGTGTGTTCCCACTGCACTTTGATCACTACCCTACCACGGCTCAAAGGAGTCGTGCAAACAGGTGGTGGTTGGGTGCAGTCCCGAAACACTTGGAGGCAGTGATGGTTAGACAGGATTAGTCTCTCCCGGTATTGGGGGTTGACATCGCGCTGTGTCTAGGAGAGCCATTACACGAGTAGTCCCTGGCCAGGGCAAACGAGATATACTGGTAGGTTTCCAGTGTTATCTCAGGGTGTTTTGGGCTTCGCTCCGGCACGACTTGTACCGCTATTGGGGGACTGACGTTTACCGCCCCCTAGGCCCGCCATGCGATGTATCAGACGAACAGACCGGACTGTACGGAGACTGTCACATTCAGACTCAGTAGGAGTACCGATGGGGTTTCACCTCGTCAGCCTTCTTGTCGACATCTACCTGGGGACCGTTACGCACAGCTAGTGCCGCTTGCGGTCTGTGGTTAAACCAACTGCCAGCGTAGTGTCGAGTCTTTAGAGTCCCACACAGAGGGTATTCGCCTCTGGGCAAAACAGAGTAGAGGTCGCATGGTTTTGCGACAGGGTTCGTTCTCATCCGCGCACTTGTGCACGTTTGGAGTCCGGACGGATATTGCCAGCGGGCTCTGGTTTGAGCCGGATACTGGTATATGATTTGGGGTTGCTTTTATCTCTCAGTATTCATGTTCCTCGGAACAAGGATGCAGGTGTGTATGCACAGTTATTTGAGGAAGAGGAAGAGGGCTTTCATTAGGGTTTCGGAACGGGTGCGTATGCACAGTTGACAGTCTTCTTTTTCCAAACCCTAATGGATTTGTATTATATCATTTAATAATATATAATAAAATGAAATTGTGTCATGGTTAGTTTTTGTTGACTTGTTGACCATGGTTGACTTGTTGACCATGGTTGAACTTTTGACCATTATCATTACAAAAGAAAGATGCTCTTGATTCTTGCATTTTCATTTAATGTTTGTAATGATATTGGTCATTCTAAAACTTTCCATCAACCTTTTCATTTTGATTATTATTATTTGATAATTCATTTTCTTTTGGCATTATGGTTGCAAGAAAGGAAATGAGAGCTCATTATCTCATTTAGCTTCTCTCTCTTCATCTTCATCTTCTTCTTCCTCTAGCAAAGAGAAACCTTCTCATGTGTTGAGAATCCTTCTCTTTAAAAACAAAAGCAATCCTTAGACACTCTCTACTCACTCTAGGATCAAGGGTTTAGCAAGCCGGCGATTTTAGTTCACTCCAAGTTCGAGAAAGAGCCCAAAGGTCGAGCCTTCGAGGTGGATCCATCTTCGACGGAAGAAGGCGACAAAGGAGAACCATCAACCTCTACAACAAAGTTTGAGGAAGAAGGAGTTCAAGTTTAGGTATAATCATCTTCATCCGAGTAGCTAAATCTCTTTAGCTAGTTTGCTAGTTTTAGTTTAGACAACGATCCCGACCTTGGTTAGTCCATGTTGCCTCTTGCGATAAAAAATTGTTTTTTTTATACCGTTTCCGCCTCCTCGTAAGAACCGGGGGTCGCAATATGGACTTACAAGGTTTGGGTTGGGGTTTGGTCCTGTAGGTGTCTGTTAGTGTGTGGAGTGTTGTTGTATATATATTTTTGTAAGTTTGGCTCTGTGTAGAAATCTGGGACTATATGTCGTATTTGGTGTCCGTTGTGTTTGCGCGATACACGCGATACGTGAGTGAGTTCTGTGATCCAGCGTATCGCGGCGTGTCGCGATGGTTTTAGACGCGTACACACACGATTCAGCGTATCGTGCACACGCGCGTTTAGTTCGCGACCCGAGTTTCTCGTTTTGGTTCGATATCGCGTTTCGCGGAATATTTTGGCTTATATGTGATATTCATGTCGTATTTACAGGTTTGCAGGCAGGAGCTACGGACACTACTACAGGGGGAGCACGTGGTAGGGTTCACCTAGAGTGCAGTATAGATGAGTAGATTTAACATCTACAGGGGAATCGCCCGCATGGCGTTATGCGTTTGGGCTAGGATTCAATTACCTGTCGCACATTCTACGTCATTGTAGAATTGCGCCTTTACTGTATTTCCTTAATATAGTTATATACTGTGACTAGCAGTCGTAGGACACTGCACATATTATTGACGGTTCTTGTTGCACGAGCACGGATTGTATGCTACACACACACCGTCAATAATTGCCATGTCACACACTACCCCTTATAGCTACTATTGCTTGCCACACATGACATCTAGCTTATCGGTATACCTATAGTGTATCATACCTTCAGTGATAGGTATATTTTCACCTTGCGATACAGCTACAGGTATACCTCCTACATATTTAACTTATACCGGGAGGGATTTCTAACACATGTTACTTATACCCAGGGGGTATACGACATCAGTTCCTATAGGTAGATACCTATACTTTGCTACACCTGTATGTTAGATACATATTCAGTTGTTGTCACATATTCACATTTACTGATGTTACTTAGCTGTACCCAATCTTGATTTCGCATACATCTGGTTCAGCTATATACTTGTGTTTACCTGCTCGCATTCGGATATATCACATACATTTATTCCTGGATTTGCGTATTGTTTATCTGGATTTTATATGATGTTTTCGGGATTTGGGAACCGCGGGGGTTCATGAAATTATGCATACATTGAACAACCTGGTTCCCTTGATATGATATTTGAGCGTCCCCCATGAGTTTTATCGGTGCTGATTATATACTCCATACGAGGTGTGGTTGCCGTATGAGAGTACATGGTGGGGCCCGGTATGGTTCCCCTCGGCAAGAAGATCGATGGGTTTGCCGATTGAGCCTGGAGGCGGGCGAGTACCTACCGGTGATTGATTGAACCTGGAAGTTGTCCGGAGGCTACTGGCCAGAGTCGAGAGATGGATGTGGGAGGATCTGTACTGTCAGGGCCGAGGGCCGATACCGCAGACGGACCCCGTGGGCCGATCCGGACTGACGGAGCCCGATATACGAGGATTTCTGTGTCGATGCTTGGCACACGGTTTTCATGATATTTCTTCAACCCCTTTTTGTATATATAACAGGGGACTTAGCCGTTGTTATATATACCCTTACACCAATATTAGTGGAATGGGATGCTAATATATGTGTATTGCCACCATCATATTTATTTCTGTACATATATACATACCTTTAGGATGTTAGAAACTTACTTGGGATTCGACTTGGGATATAGGTGATTCATTGAGATTGGATTTTGGATATGAATGAGATTGTTGGATTGTACATTCGAGATATAGGAGAGCTATTCAATATTGTACATTGAGGTGATGTGAGACTTTTATATTGTGACAGCCCAATGTGGGGGCTGATTTGAGGATTTGGGATTTGAGTGTCTTGATGGATTGTGATCCTGCCACGACGTCAGGTTTCCGTGGAGATGACATATTCCACCCTATACCTCACCCTTATCTATTTTATGCACAGTTTCATACATTGGTAGTACCGGTTAGTGTACCCTTATGATAAGTCGCATATCCACATTCTGATATCCTTTTTGCATGGTTATTACATACTATTGTCATGTTATTATTGCTTCACATATTGATTATACCCGCTAGTGTACTCTCCTTATTTCAGCATTGCATGACATACTATTATTGTAATCGCATATCTTAGATTCATGCTGTACGTGCATTCCTGCGATTACCTGCATATGCTTTATTCTATTCACGAGTTGGCAACTCACCCCCGTTGTGCCACAGGTGTTTCAGGTTGTTCCCCAAAGTAGTCGAGGCAGGCTATTCCCTTATTCAGCTATCCAGCTGCCATCTTTTGCTACAGATACCGCATCAGCTCACAGTACCATTTTGCTTAGGTGGGTTAGATGGTTATCTGTATTTCATATTGTATATTCGTTGTATTTGTACTCTCCATCTACTATTGTATTATTGACATAGAGACTTGGTGAGGACGTTATGTGTATTATTGTGGATTTGATGTCTTTTATATACAGCTTTTTCTCTACTGTCATTATTTTTGTGTTGCTTTCATCTTGACTTGTCTTTACAAAAAGGGGGTGTTGCTAAAATTTTAAAGAAAGAAAGTAAGACTTTTAAAGAATTTGTGTTGCGATTTCAATTGTTTCAAAACTTATATTATCTTTTCCGTATTTTTCATGGTTTAGATTTCTGGGTTTGGCTTTCTTTTACTACGTTGCGTCTTTAGGCGTTGCGTAGTATTAGGGCCGTCACGGGCCAATTTTGGGTCGTGACACCAGTGTACTCATAACCTAACGAGCACCCGCATACTATCTCAAGTACGACGTACTGACGGCTGTATGACAGACCGTCTCCCACACTGGGATGAGAAGCGCATACGCTAGTCTACTCCGGAGTATCGATGCCCTGTCTCGATAGTCCAACGACTAGGGACATGTATAAGGATGTGCTTATAGATCACCCAGCTCCCATGAGTGCGAGCGCCATCACAACGCTGGTAATCAAGCAAAGATCCTAAGGGCTCTACTAATATATATATCAGCAATATGCTAAAAGAAACACATGCACATATTAAAGCAGAGACAAACCAAGTAGCATACTACCATTTCGAGCAAGATTGTATATACAACTGTGAATATCCCAAGCTTCCATCAAGTAATATACAAACTAGTATGATACAGTAATGGCCTCTAGGGCATATACACTAACACCGTGAGTAGGCCACTCGGCACTTCGAGATACCCGGTAGTTTGTGCACACCCTCCATGGGTCTATCTTAGAAGCAAAAACAGTAAAAAAAAATTATACAATGACGGCTACAACCCCGACCCGGTTGTGTGGCCAAACAAATAATAATATTACATCAATTTACATATTACAATGAATGAAAGAAAAGCAACACTCATCTCACATCCACCCCGGCTATTCATCCGCGACAATCCAACCCATTCATATACACATACCATCATCAATCACAGATCACAGATATGTATAACCCCGACTAATCGACATATAGCAATTAGCCGACGTTCAATACATGCAAACATCACAGATATAACCTTTATAGTCAAAGTGTGTTGAAGTTCGAAAAAAAATACGGATTTATAGGCCCCCAAAAATGAATTTCTATTCTGGAAAACCTGGGCACATATAAACCATCTTAAAAATCCTAAAACCAAGCCAGAGATACACTGCACCAAACTCGACCCAGTGAAGAGTCAAAACGGCGGCGGTTCCGCGGCAATAGCTTGCTATTGCCGCTGAACCGCGGCAGTTTAGATGACTCACTGGACCGGGTTTGGTGGTTATCTTCACAAAACCCTGAGACGATCTTTGGAGTATAACAAATTTTGTTTTGACCAGAAAAAATTTTAACAGAAAACTAGGGTTTTGAAATTTTGGTTTTTCGATTTTTTCGTTTCGAACTTCGATACACTTCACTATCTAGCTAGTTTATGTTTAGTTAGGCTCTGATACCACTGTAAGTCCACGTTGCCCACCACGGTACTTACGGGGAGGCGGAAAACGGAATAAAAATCGGATTTTTATGAGCTTAGGCAACATGGACGAGAGCTAGAAGGATCTTTGCTAAACAAAAACTTGCTAAAGCTAACTACAAACTAGCTAAGTGCTAGAAAGGTTATACCTTGGGCTCTAAGTCCTTCTCTCCTTGCTCCTTGGAGTGGTGGAAGGAGGTCACCTTGATCGTCTTCTCACGCCGAAGAAAGATCCACCCGAAAGCCTCAACCTTTGGCTTCAACTCCAAGCTAGAAGTAACTAGGGTGCAAGAAGTGCTAATACTTGAACCCTAGATGAGAGTAGAGATGATCAAGAGAGGGTTTTTCTCAAGCTCAAGTGTTTCTCAACACATGAGAGGGGAGAGCTTGAGGGAGAGGAAGAACAAGAGAGAGAAAAGAAATGATAGAATGAAAATGGAATAAACCATTCTCACTAATATATGTGTATTAATTTAATTAGATAATTAGTAAGATAATTGTCATGGCTTAATCAAGACATGACCATTATCATTTCATTTTAAATGCAAATTGCAAGGATCAAAGAGCATCTTCCAAATGAAATGATGATGGTCAAAGTGTCAACCAAGGTCAACAAGTCAATAAGGTCAAATGGTCAACAACCATAACCATGCTCAATTATTAAACTAATACCAATAAACAATAATACACACATAAACATTAGGGTTAATAAAATGACAATAGCCATTAACCCTAATCAAGGTCCTCTCCCTCTGTCTCAAGCAACTGTGCATACGCACCCGCATTCGTGATCCGAGGAACACGAATACAATGAGAAAAACCAATCCCAAATCTTATACTAGGATCCGGCTTAAACCAAAGCCCGCTAGTATAAACTGTCCGGACAGCAAACGTGCAGAAGTGTGCGGATGTGACCGAACCCTGTCGCAAAACCATGCGACCTCTACTCATTTTGCCTAAAGGCGAATAGCTCTCTGTGTGGGACTCTAAAGACTCGACACTACGCTGGCAGTGGGTTTAACCACAGACCGCAAGCGGCACTAGCTGTACGTAACGGTCCCCAGGTTGATGTCGATAAGAAGACTGACGAGGTGAACCCCATCTGAACTCCTACTGAGCCTGTATGTGACAATCTCCGTACAGTCCGGTCTGTTCGTCTGAAACATCGCATGGCGGGCCTAGGGGGCGGTGAACGTCTGTCCCCTAATAGCGGTACAAGTCGTGTCGGAGTGTAGCCCAGAACACCCTGAGATAACACTGGAAACCTACCAGTATATCTCGCTTGCCCTGGCCAGGGACTACTCGTGTAATGGCTCTCCTAGACACAGCGCGATGTCAACCCCCAATACCGGGAGAGACGAATCCTTTCTAACCGTCACTGCCTCTAAGTGCTTCAGGACTGCACCCAAAAACTACCTGTTTGCACGACTGCTTTGAGCCGTGGTAGGGTAGCAATCAAAGTGCAGTTGGAACACACTCGAGGCGAAGTGACAGTGTCAAGTCAGCGGACTAAGCTGTACTCATGTCACCTGGGAACTGATAACTGACGATAGGTATAATACCAACCAACAGTTCCCGACGAGTCCTGTCCAGTGTACTCGTAACCTAACGAGCACCCGCATACTATCTCAAGTACGACGTACAGACGGCTGTAGGACAGACCGTCTCCCACACTGGGATGAGAAGCGCCTACGCTGGTCTACTCCAGAGTATCGATGCCCTGTCTCGATAGTCCAACGACTAAGGACCTGTATAAGGATGTGCTTATAGATCACCCAGCTCCCACGAGTTTGAGCGCCATCACAACGCTGGTAATCAAGCAAAGATCCTAAGGGCTCTACTAATATGTATATCCGCAATATGCTAAAAGAAACACATGCACATATTAAAGCAGAGACAAACCAAGTAGCATACTACCATTTCGAGCAAGATTGTATATACAACTGTGAATATCCCAAGCTTTCATCAAGTAATATACAAACTAGTATGATACAGTAATGGCCTCTAGGGCATATACAATAACAGATAGTACTTGGGATTTGAGATGAGTCGATGAGATCGGTGATATGGCAGGGTTCGTATTTGAGATACGACATGACGTTGTAGCGGGTCCCTGATGTAGTGTTTCATACACGTGCATGCATACTTAAGCGGTATCAGTATTGTACTAAACGTAGATCAGTACCCCAATCATGATATTTGATAAAGAGGATACCAGATGAATAGTATGATGAATGTGATATTGACCCGTACCCAGATTTGGGATGCCGTACGACGGATTTACGTATGAGCTATATATTGATGATTGATCCGCACTCTTGACTTTGGAATGTCTTGTAGGGTTCCTAGGCACGCTAATGTGGTCTCACAAGGCATCAACCATGCCATTTTCAAAACTTACGGTGCCGAGAAACCCTAGACTAGATCGTTAACTAGAAGTTTAGGCGAAACAAAGAAGCTAGTTAACAACTTAACTATGTGAACGGAAATACAACCTTTGTAGATCCGGTTCTCCACCTCCATAGCTCCGCGATGAAGTCTCCTCGGTGCGATCATCAGATCCCGGGCTCTAGCGTCGGCTTTATCGGAGAAATGGACGGGCTAGGTCGTCGACTACGATGCCGAAGATGATCTACGTCGAGGCATCACAAGATCAAGCTCTCACTTCACCAAGTCATGAAACTTGTGAATAAAACACCCTATACTACTTGGCAAGAGGTAGAGGATGAAGAAATAGGAAGTGGGTTCACTTTAGAATTGGATTTCTCACTCATTTGCTCAAATCACCATTGATGGAAGTAAGGTTTTCTTCTTTGAAGAAGAAAAAGAAGAAGAAGATGATAATATGATAAGTTCATTAGTTATTTTCAAAATAGAAAATAATAAGATATTTATCATAATCTCAACCATAGTTAGGTGTAGAGAATAAACCATGGTTAGTGTGAATGGTTAGGGTTAGGCATGAAGACAAAATGGTCACTTAGTCAAAGCTTCATGAAGCTTCAACAAGAAAACAAATCAAGCCACCATTTTATTTTCTTTTTCCAAAATGAATAATAAATAAATAAATAAGATCAGAAGAAACCCTAACCATTGATCAACCATGGTTTAAACCATACACCAAACTATCATGTATCATCAAACATGATACAATCAAATGCACACAAGTATATCACATATACAATGTGCACATCAAGTGAGAAAATCCATTTAAAATGAACCAATACTAGTTAGTGCAAAGTAATATATCAAATATATAATTATATATTAAATCATTAAATCAACACTTGATTCAATGATCCGGTCATGTCGAACATAACCGACTAGTATTCAATGTATCGACTTATCGAATCAACGCTTGAATCGATAACTAGGTTATATCGCATACTACCAATCGATACATTCATCCCGAGAATATAATACGGTATCACATACACGCATTATTCTCGGTCCCACACATATCTCATATGCGCTCCTATTTCGTTTCGCTTGAGCCAGGAAACCTCTGTGTAGGACTCTAAAGACTCGTCAATACGCCGACAGCAGGTGACGATCATATCAAACACCCACAAGCCACAAGCGGTCTGCTAAACGTAACGGCCACCCGGGTATTGAGCGATCAGAAGATCGACGAGCAAGCCCGCTCACACTCCAGTGAATCCAACCAGTAACACTTACCGTACAGTCCGGTCTCGTCGTCTGATATGTCGCATTTCTTGCCTAGGGGTGGTAAACGTCAGACCCCAATAGCTCGATAAGTCGTGTCGATATGAGGTCTATAACAGTTCGAGAAACTACTGGTAACACTTACCAGTAAATCTCAGCAACCCTGGCCAGGGATTTCCGGTTATAGCCAATCGAACACAGCGCAACATCAACTCCCTATACCGGGAGAGACGAATCCCCTCCTATCGCTCATTGCCTCCATGTGATTCGGGACTGTACCCAAAAACCACCGTTTTGCACGCCCTCTTGGACGTGGTAAGGTGGAAATCAAAGCACAGTGGGAATCACACAAGACTCTATGTCGATCTCGGGTCAACAGACTACTCTGTACCAGTGTCACCAGAGAACTGCCATCTGACGTAAGGTATAATACCATTTGGGAGTTCTCGGCGAGTCCGTCCAGTATACCCAGTCTCCACTGAGCACCCGTATATAATCTCTGATGTCAAACACCAATGGATATGGGATCATCCATCGCCCATCTGTATGGGTCGAGAAGGTATACGCTAGTCTACTCTGGTATATCGATGCCCCGTCTCGATACACCCACGACTAGGGACCTTGAAGGATGTACTTATGGACTACCATGTCCCCACTAGTATGATCCGCATCATAGTCCAGGTAGTCAAGTACACATCCTAAGGGCTTTACCAACATGTAACAGAGAGACAATCAGTATACACGTTAAGGTAAAGAGCAACCAGATAGCATACTATCATGTCGAGCAAGAAAGTCCTCCCTATATATGTCCAAGCATCCACTACAATATACATCCTATGTATAGTAATGGCCTCTAGGGCATACATATAACTAACAATCTCCCACTTGCACAAGGGCCATCTGATAGCAGTGGTTGCAGTATCTCATACTCAACCATCCCATAAAAGTCTCTCTCAGGGAATAGGCTTTTGTGAGTTGATCCGCCGTGTTGTCCTCTGAATCTGCTCTCCTAACCTCGATCAGCTTGGAGATCAACTATCTCTATGATCAGGTGATACTGCCTTAGAATATGTCTGGATTACTGATGGGACGAATGTTCCTTGGCATAAGCCACAACTCCATTGTCACACAATGGGAGGAACAAAGTTCATCTCATGAACAAATATGCATCCAGACTGCCTCTTTGGTAGCATCTTAAGTAGCGATGTATCCTGCCTTTATCGTCTAGTATGCCACGGTATTTAGCTTGGAACTCTTCCAACATACCGTCCCTGCGCTGAGGGTAAAGACAATGCCTGCGACTGACATTCAGTCGTCTTTATCACCCTGGAACCTTTCCAGTGATTCTCCCCAGGATCGATTGATATCATCTCACTACAACTAGTGTGTATACTAATATCCAATTAGATCTATCTCATAGATCCAAAATCCAGGATTTAGTAGGTATCACGTTGATCCTATATGGAGAATCCTAGTGATAAGCGGAGATTGGCCGAACGTAGCATAGGAAACTCCTTCCCTATCAGGAGTATGTCATCCACGTACTCTACGAGGATCACCACCATACTCCCTACTATCTTTTTGTATATACAAGGTTCATCTACCATTTTGATGATGTCAAACTCCTTGACTAACTCATCAAAACAGATGTTCCAACTCCGCGATGCCTGCTTTATCACATAAAACATCTTGCATACGTTTCCGCTGCTCCCACTGTCTACGAAGCCTTCTGGCTGTGTACTTATAGACGCTCTCTTCCAAAACATCATTTTAGAAGAGCTGTCATGACACCCAACCACCAGATATAGTAGTCATGGTATGTAGCCGTGGCAAGTAGGATCTGGATGGACTTAAGCATAGCTACTTAGAAAAGGTTTCAACATAATCCATACCTGGTCAATGATGCAAACCTTTAACAAGTCTAGCTTTGAAAGTCTCAACTTTTCCATGTACACCAAGTAATCTTCTCAAGATATACTTGCTCCTGATGGGGATTTAACCCTTCAGATAAAGCAACCAAAGTCCATACTTTGTTGGTGTATAAGGATTCCATCTCAGATCGCTAAGCATCCAGCCATTCTTACAGAGTCTCACTCCTGATGGCCAGCTCGAAACTAGTTGGGTCATCATCTTATGATGCATTCCTCGCTCCCACTGTCATAGAGAAACCGTAGTTACTCTCAGGTGGGTGAGGAACCCTACTAGATCGGCGGAGAGGCTGAGGTTCGTTGGTAACTATTGAATCTTTTGGTTCTACCAAATCATCAGGTTTAGATTATATAGCAGGAACCTTTCCAGTTGTATATCACTGACCTTGCCTCGAGCTTGTCCGGATTTTTCTTTTAGACACAGGCCGGACAACCCCAAATCTTGACGAAGATATGGGCTCTTCCCTTTCCATATCACATATAAAGCGGTAGGCAACTGATTTGATTGGAACCCTATTCAATAGGTATGCAACTTCTCAAGTGCATAACCCCCTAAAAGGAAATAGGTAACTCAGTAATACTCATCATAGAGCACACCATATCATATAGGGTGTTATTGCTCCGCCCCGATACAACGTTGTGCTGTGGTGTATTCGGAGGAGTAATTCTGAGAGAGAATCTCATTCTCCTTTAGAAAAGTCTAAGAATTCCGTGCACAAGTATTCTCCTCCTTGATCACATCAAAGGACATAATACTTTTACCCGTGTTTTTGTTAGTTATATGTGTGCCCTAGAGGCCATTACTGTACATATGATGTATATTGTAGTGGATGCTTGGACATATATAGGGAGGACTTTCTTGCTCGACATGATAGTACGCTATCTGGTTGTACTTTATCTAAACATGTACTCCGATTGTCTTTTTTACATGTTGATAAAGCCCTTAGGATTTGTACTCGACTACTGGGACTATGATGAGATCATACTAGTGGGGCCATAGTAGTCTATGCGTACGTCCTATAAACTGTTCCTAGTCGAGGGTGTGTCGAGACAGGGCATCGATACACCAGAGTAGACTAGCGTATACGCATCTTGACCCATATGATGGGCGATGGATGATCCCATATCCATCGGTGTTTGACATCAAGGATGGTGTACGGGTGCTTAGTGGAGACTGGGTACACTGAACGGACTCGCCGAGAACTCATAGATGGTATATATACCTATTGTCAGATAGCAGTTCTCTGTTGACACTTGTACAGGTTAGTCTGTAGACCCGAGATCGTCATAGAGTCTTGTGTGGTTTCCACTGTGCTTTGATTTCCTCCCTACCACGGCTCTACTGAGTCGTGCAAACAGGTGGATTTTGGGTACAGTCCCGAATCATATGGAGACAGTGAGCGATAGGAGGGGTTTCGTCTCTCCCGGTATAGGGGGTTGATGTCGCGCTATGTTTGATCGGCTATAACACCAAAATCCCTGGCCAGGGTTCTCGAGGTTTACTGATAAGTGTTATCAGTAGTTCCTCGACCGGTTATGAGCCATAAATCAACATGACTTATAAAGTTACTGGGGTTGACATTTACCACCCCTAGACTGCATATGCGACGTATCAGACGAAGAGACCGGACTGTACGGTAAGTGTTGCTTACAGGCTCGTAAGGGTTGTGATGAGTTCGCTCGTCGGCCACCTTTTTGTCAATACCTGGTAGCCCGTTATGTATTGGCTTATACTTCTAACGTGCTAGTGGTTAAATCCACAACTAAGGTGTTGACGAGTCTTTTGAGTCCCCCACATTTAGTTACTCAAGTTTTCAGGCGAAAAGATGTAGAAAACCGTAAGTTGTTACGGCAGCCGTAAAGTGTTGCGGCAGATTTTCGATTATGTTCGGTAATTGTTGCAGGAATAATAATCGGAAGAATAATACTGGACGGATACCGGTATTATATTGTTGGATTAATGGTATTCATATTTTTCGGAATTCGGATACGGGTATACAGTATACGGTATACGGTATACGGAGGAGGGGTATTTTTGTAATTGTTACAAAATACCTTCTAGAAGATGCCACCTCATAATGACATAATAATGACATCATTTATTTTGTGAAAATAAATAAGTGAGGTGTAAATTGAAAAGTATAAGCATGATAGCTTGTTTTTTGAAGTGGATGTACTAATTAAGCATGATACTTCTTTCATAATGCATGCTTTAATTAGTGCTAAATTCTTTTCTTTCTTTTTTCTATCATGCTTAAACTTTTTAATTATAAATGAAATTATTCTCTCCTCCATTTCTTCTTATAAATACCTTCACATGAGATGTGAAATCAAGGCATTCAATTCCTTAACAAAATTATGATAAGTGTATCATAACAAGTTCATAAGAAGAGAGAAAGAAAAATGATGGTGATCATTCTTCCTAGCTTTAACCCTCACATGAGATGTGAATCAAAAGCTTAGGATTTCAAGTTAATCCAATACAATTCTACATCAAATCTTGGACGCGTCGGCTAGCCAACTTCGCGCCCGAGTTGCCTCGGCATTGAGGTGGGAGCCCGTAAAAGACGTAGGCGATGTGGTGCCCTTCCGGCGACGAGATGGAGACCGGACATTCCGCGGGACTTCGGGTGGATCATCGTGGACAAAGAAGGCTTCCATCGATCAGTTACAAACTATCATAGTGCCAAGGAGTCACCGAGGAAGATCTACAAATGTTGTAATCTTTCCTCTTAGTGATAGTTTTACAATTGCATGTGATGCTTATTTGTATGAATCCCTAAAACTTCTAGCTACGATTCTCACCGGGGCTAGCTTAGCACCTCCAAAATTTTGATTATGGCATGTGTGATGCCACCGAACCCTTGACAAGGTGCTAGGCCATCCCTACAGTGGTATCAGAGCCAAGCTAGAGCTTTAGGCGATGCGTAGGCGAAATTAAAAGTCCGATCGAACCACGAAACATCAATTTGGACCGCTCTCTGGAAATTTTTCTGAAAATTGGATTTTTTGAAATTTAAAGGTCCTAAAAAAATCAGCAGGCAAATCTAAGAATTACCATATAAAAATTTTTAAACGATCCCTCTAAAGAGCCGCGGAAGGGCGGCAAAAACATGGTTTTGGCGGTGCTTTAGCGGCCGTACTGTAGCATCAGGTAAAAATTTTTGTGCACAGTACCTGATAAATTCTTACTATGCCTCTGAAATATTTAAAACTCACTCAAGTGTTGAGTGTTCTGGAGATAAATTGGATTTGGTGATTCGATTGGAAAAGTTTAACTTCGTTCAGATTTTCAGATTTTTAGAACGTGTTAGAATGTTTGAACGAATATTAGAAACACAGTTTTTCCCAAATTGGAAAAATTCCAAGTGTTGGATTTTTCCCTAGTTCGAAACTTTCGAAAAACATGCAAGCGCATTGTGGACACTCTAGAAGAACATAACCATAACTCGATTATGTGACCGTCAAAACTATCACCGAACCTTAGGGTTTGTGGTAGTTTAGCGTTGCCACATGTGAGGCGTTGGTTTGGCCCTTCTACGGTTGGTCCATAAGGGGCTGTGGCATATTCTAGAAACTTTTGAACTCGGCTCAAGTGTTGTGCAGTTTGGGAAATCCTGGGTGTTTGTTTATTCGGTCGAAGAGTTTAACATTGTCTATTTATCTGAAATGTGATACAATATGTGGAATTCATATAGTTAGGCATGAAATACGAAGTATGTGATATTTCGAATTTATGATGTCTAAGATGATTATGGATTCCAAATGTTGTAGTTTTTCATTTTATTTTCTGTGACCGTAAGTGTAGTATATGGTGTATCGCCGTTTTCGTTGCTATATGTCAAGGACAATCGGGATACGCATACTTACTTACGTTGATGATATGGGATATTATGTGTTGCTGAAATATGATGAGTAGGATTGTCGCGAATGAATAGCCGGGGGTTTTTATGTGAGATGAGAGTTTTATTTTTCATTCATGTATAAATCAATTGTATATTATTTACTTTTCCGCATTAGGATAGACCCAAGGAGGGGAGCACAAGTGACCGGGTTCTAGGGTTCAGTGGGAGGCCATCTCGAGGAGTCGAGACCGGGTCTCCTAAACTCTAGAATTGGCAGGGTCACTTGCCGCTCTCGTAGGGGTCTAGGGGTGTAGGCTTGGCTATTCATCACGACCGTGGAATCCGTATTTTCTATTGTTGGCTCGATACAAAATAAGGACATCCTAGATATCCTTTTATATGCTTCTGCTGTTGATATTCTGTAATGTGATTACTTAGTATCTGAGACGAATGGATTATTATTATATATATGATATATAATAAACGTTGCTTTTGTTTTGCACCCGCGCTAGTCCAGCCCCCGCTCTGCCGTTAGTTAAGTAACCTAAAGGTTCATGACGGGGCCCAGTGGCGAATGCGGATGGCATAAGCGTACGTTCTATTTGCGTTTCTTTTCTGTGATGTTTGGGAAACATAAAAAATAGGAAACAAAAATGATGGGACAGCATTAACGTGATTAATGTTAAGAGAAAGAAACCTAATGATGTTGTAGAATCAAATTTTTTTTGAAAAATGGTAACTCTAGTTTTTGTTTTGCATAGTGGTATTGTTGAATATCCTGCACCTCATTCGATGAGAAAAGGGCCGAGATCCCTTCACCGGGAGTGACCCCTTTAGCGAAACTGGAAAAAGATACAAAGAACTCGAATTGATTTTATAGTTGATCTATTGTTGCTTTGCATCGTGGTATTTACATATCCAGCACCTTATTCGATAAGGAAAGAGCCGAGATCCCTTCACCGGGAGTGACCTCTTTAGCAAAATTAGAAAGATACTACAAAACCATTCGATATTTAAAACTGGAGCTTAAACCACTCCTCCCCACTTGATTCTACAACGACATCAAGTTCAAAACATTAAAGGTTTTCATAAAAACCATCCGTTGCCCTCCGTCATTTTAGGAAGCAGAGTACTTAGTATTCGTGCTACGTATGTCGACCATAGCCGAGGCGTAGTGTTCGGTAGCTAAGTGATGTATTCCTACAAATCATATGATGCGATTAGTCAGGACATTCATGTGATTATGTTGATCATAGTCAAGGGTCATGTGGGTGGGTCTGGCTAATCACGAAATGACGGGTAGAACTTGACTAGTACTTATGATATGTTGATCATAGTCAAGGTCATAAGGACTAGGGGTAGAAACCATATCGGGAATTTCAAGAGTTGAAAATTGCAATGAGATTGCATACCTTCTATACGATAGTTGGATCCCGATCTCACTGCGAGTAAGAGTTACTCCTGGGAAAGTTTTACACAAGACAATTTGATGAAATTATAGGGTGTAATTATTCCCGGCTAATCTTACCTTTTAGGGTTTGAAGGAGGATTTGATAAAAACAGTGGGAGACATCTGGATTAGATAAATAACCAATCTAATCTTGCAAGAGCGTACGCTAAAATGTTTTCTTCTCTCTCTCTCCAGATAGTGACCATATCATGCCTTAATCGAGATAATAAATACGGATATTTTGACTGAACCCGCTTGTTATACTAAGCTGCGGAACGTTGGCCCCGCTCCAACTTATAATTATTATAAGACAGAGCAGAAAATTGGAGAAAACCAGAATTCCTATGCCGCCCAAAACGAAGAAAGTGCATATGATGCATTTCCTTCGGGTGTGTTCATTACAAAGAACTGTTTCTAAGTATCTTTTACGTCCTGGGTATAATGATACCGGATCAGGATCCCATAAATGTAATCTGTTACATGGGCTACAGAAAGGTAAATGACTGAGAACGGGTGATAAGTTTCAAGAGTTGGAAATGGTGCAATTGTTGCAAGCCAAGAAGTTGGCAGTTATCACTCTGTATTAAGAATACATTGATTCTGAACAAATGCTATTAGATACCGAACCTGATATACAAAATCATATCAATCTCTTTATTAGTAAAGAAATGATAAAATTTTGTATTGATGGATAATGTTTTGAACATTTCCTATATCAAGTGTTGATCGGTTCAGGCACGTTATCTAAAAGCATAGACGTTCTAAATCAAACTACAGTTCTCAGTATACAGAACACACATAAGAGGAAGAGTTCAGAAATGAACGGATCCTTCTTGAGGCATTGTAGACTAGGTCAGATCAATGCGACCCGGCTGGCTGAAGTTACATTTTAGATGCATATTTAAACCAGTTTGAATTTACATCTTGTGAAACTTGCCAGTCATGTCACATAGATAAGATGACCATAGCTCTGTTTATTAGAAACAGAGAGAGTTAGTGAACTCTTGGGGTTGATACATGATGATGTATGAAAGGCCCCCTGTCTACATATGCCATGACCGGTTCTTTATACTTCATTATTTTCTCTGATAATCTCTCAAGATTCAGACATATGTTCCTGTTGAAACACAAGTCCGAAGCTTTTGAGATATTCACAGAATATAATAGAAGTAGAGAACCAAAAACGGGTATAAGTATTATGTCCCTTGATGAGATCAAGGAGGAGAATACTTGAGCATGGAAATCCTGGACTGTTCTAAAGGAGAATGAGATTCTCTCTCAGCATTACTCCTCCGTATACACCATAGCACGATGGTATAACGGGGCAGAGCAATTGCACCCTATGTGATATGGTGTGCTCTATGATGAGTATTACTGAGTTTCCTATTTTCCTTTTGGGAGTTATGCACTTGCGAAGCTGCATACCTATTGAATAGGGTTCTAATCAAATCAGGTGCCTACTACTCCATATGTGATATGGTATGGGAAGAGCCCATATCTTAAAGATGTTAAGATTTGGGGTTGTCTGGCCTATGTCTGAAAACCAAAATCCGGACAAGCTCAAGGCAAAGTTAAAACTATGGAATTTTGTTGGATATCCCAAGCATTAGCAAGGGAATATCTTCTACCTAACCGAGGAACAAAAGTTGTTTTGTTTCTCAGCATGCCACCTTTGTGAAAGGGAATTTCTTGTGAAGAAATTAGTGGTCATGAGGTAGAACTGGAAGGAGTTCCAGCTACAGCAAATGATTTGGTAGAACCAAAGGATTCAATAGACACTAATGAACCTCAGCCTCTCCGCCGATCTAGTAGGGTTCCTCACCCACCTAAGAGATACTTTGGTTTCTCTATGACAGTGGGAGCGAGGATTTCATTTTACCCCAGCGTTTCCCGAGACCGGAAGGTGTTCCGACGGGTTGTAGTCCTCGCAATGGGGACTGCATACAAAGTAGCTGCTGAGGGACCTTTTGGTGCCACGGCGACCCTATGGGATGGGGTTGTTGCCTGACCAAAATGGTATGACCTAACTAGTTTCGAGCAGGCCATCAGGAGTGGGACTCTGTAAGAATGGCTGGATGATTAGCGATCTGAGATGGAATCCTTATACACCAACAAAGTATGGACTTTTGTTGCTTTATCTGAAGGGTTAAATCGCCATCAGGAGCAAGTATATCTTGAGAAGATTACTTGGTGTACATGGAAAAGTTGAGACTTTCAAAGCTATGCTTAAGTCCATCCAGATCCTACTTGCCACTGCTACATACCATGACTGCGATATCTGGTGGTTGGGTGTCATGACTGCTTTTCTAAAAGAAGTTTTAGAAGAGAGCGTCTATAAGTACACAGCCAGAGAGCTTCGTAAACAGTGGGAGCAGCGGAAAAGTGTGCAAGATGTTTTATGTGATAAAACAGGCATCGCGGAGTTGGAACATCTGTTTTGATGTGGTAGTCAAAGGGTTTGACTTCATCAAAATAATAGATGAACCTTGTATATACATAAAAGGTAGTAGGGAGTATGGTGGTGATCCTCGTAGAGTATGTGGATGACATACTCCTGATAGGGAAGGAGTTTCCTATGCTACGCTCAGTCAATCTCCTCTTAAATGATTCTCCATATAGGATCAAAGGTGATACCTCCTAAATCCAGGATTTTGGATCTATGAGATAGATCTAAATGGATATTAGGATACTCACTAGTTGTAGTGAAATAGTATCAATTGATCCTCGGGAGAATCACAGCGGAGTTGGAACATTTGTTTTGATGTGGTAGTCAAAGAGTTTGACTTCATCAAAATGGTAGAACCTCGTGGTATGGAGTATGGTGTTGATCCTCGTAGAGTACGTGGATGGCATACTCTTGATAGGGAAGTAGTTTCCTATGATACACTCGGTCAATCTCTGCTTATCACAAGGATTCTCCATATAAGATCAAGGTGATACCTCCTAAATCCTAGGTTTTGGATCTATGAGATAGATCTAAATGGATGTTAGGATACTCACTAGTTGTAGTGAGATAGTATCAATCGATCATGGGGAGAATCGCTGGAAAGGTTCCAGGGTGATTAAAGACGACTGAATGTCAGTCGCAGGCATTGTCTTTACCCTCAGTAGAAGGACGGTATGTTGGAAGAGTTCCAAGCTAGATACCGTGACATAAAGACAAGATACGTCATTACTAAAGATGCTACAAAAGATAAAGTCTGGATATATATATGTTCGTAAGATGAACTTCGTTCCTACCATTGTGTGACAATGGAGTTGTGGTTTTAGCCAAGGAACAACCGTCCCATCAGAAATCCAGATATATAATTCTTAGGCAGCATCACCTGATCAAAGAGATGGTTGATCTCCAGGGAGATCAAGGTTAGGAGAGTAGATACAGAGGATAACAGAGCGGATCCACTCACTAAGGCTTTATTCCCAGTTGAGACTTTTTTGGGATGGTTGAGTATGAGATACTTAAACCACAGCTGATTGATTGGTATGTGATACCACAACAGATGGCCCTAGTGCAAGTGGGAGATTGTTAGTTATATGTGTGCCCTAGAGGCCATTACTGTACATATGATGTATATTGTAGTGGATGCTTGGACATATATAGGGAGGACTTTCTTGCTCGACATGATAGTACGCTATCTGGTTGTACTTTATCTAAACATGTACTCCGATTGTCTTTTTTACATGTTGATAAAGCCCTTAGGATTTGTACTCGACTACTGGGACTATGATGAGATCATACTAGTGGGGCCATAGTAGTCTATGAGTACGTCCTATAAACTGTTCCTAGTCGAGGGTGTGTCGAGACAGGGCATCGATACACTAGAGTAGACTAGCGTATACGCATCTTGACCCATATGATGGGCGATGGATGATCCCATATCCATCGGTGTTTGACATCAAGGATGGTGTACGGGTGCTTAGTGGAGACTGGGTACACTGAACGGACTCGCCGAGAACTCCTAGATGGTATATATACCTATTGTCAGATAGCAGTTCTCTGGTGACACTTGTACAGGTTAGTCAGTAGACCCGAGATCGTCATAGAGTCTTGTGTGGTTCCCACTGTGCTTTGATTTCCTCCCTACCACGGCTCTACTGAGTCGTGCAAACAGGTGGATTTTGGGTACAGTCCCGAATCATATGGAGACAGTGAGCGATAGGAGGGGTTTCGTCTCTCCCGGTATAGGGGGTTGAAGTCGCGCTATGTTTGATCGGCTATAACACCTAAATCCCTGGCCAGGGTTCTCGAGGTTTACTGATAAGTGTTATCAGTAGTTCCTCGACCGGTTATGAGCCATAAATCAACATGACTTATAAAGTTACTGGGGTCTGACATTTACCATCCCTAGACTGCATATGCGACGTATCAGACGAAGAGACCGGACTGTACGGTAAGTGTTGCTTACAGGCTTGTAAGGGTTGTGATGAGTTCGCTCGTCGGCCACCTTTTTGTCAATACCTGGGAGCCCGTTATGTATTGGCTTATACCTCTAACGTGCTAGTGGTTAAATCCACAACTATGGTGTTGACGAGTCTTTTGAGTCCCCCACATTTAGTTACTCAAGTTTTCGGGCGAAAAGATGTAGAAAACCGTAAGTTGTTACGGCAGCCGTAAAGTGTTGCGGCAGGTTTTCGATTATGTTCGGTAATTGTTGCAGGAATAATAATCGGAAGAATAATACTGGACGGATACCGGTATTATATTGTTGGATTAATGGTATTCATATTTTTCGGAATTCGGATACGGGTATACAGTATACGGTATACGGTATACGGAGGAGGGGTATTTTTGTAATTGTTACAAAATACCTTCTAGAAGATGCCACCTCATAATGACATAATAATGACATCATTTATTTTGTGAAAATAAATAAGTGAGGTGTAAATTGAAAAGTATAAGCATGATAGCTTGTTTTTTGAAGTGGATGTACAAATTAAGCATGATACTTCTTTCATAATGCATGCTTTAATTAGTGCTAAATTCTTTTCTTTCTTTTTTCTATCATGCTTAAACTTTTTAATTATAAATGAAATTATTCTCTCCTCCATTTCTTCTTATAAATACCTTCACATGAGATGTGAAATCAAGGCATTCAATTCCTTAACAAAATTATGATAAGTGTATCATAACAAGTTCATAAGAAGAGAGAAAGAAAAATGATGGTGATCATTCTTCCTAGCTTTAACCCTCACATGAGATGTGAATCAAAAGCTTAGGATTTCAAGTTAATCCAATACAATTCTACATCAAATCTTGGACGCGTCGGCTAGCCAACTTCGCGCCCGAGTTGCCTCGGCATTGAGGTGGGAGCCCGTAAAAGACGTAGGCGATGTGGTGCCCTTCCGGCGACGAGATGGAGACCGGACATTCCGCGGGACTTCGGGTGGATCATCGTGGACAAGGAAGGCTTCCATCGATCAGTTACAAACTATCATAGTGCCAAGGAGTCACCGAGGAAGATCTACAAATGTTGTAATCTTTCCTCTTAGTGATAGTTTTACAATTGCATGTGATGCTTATTTGTCTGAATCCCTAAAACTTCTAGCTACGATTCTCGCCGGGGCTAGCTTAGCACCTCCAAAATTTTGATTATGGCATGTGTGATGCCACCGAACCCTTGACGAGGTGCTAGGCCATCCCTACAGTTTTGGTTCTCTACTTCTAACTTATATTCTGTGAATATCTCAAAAGGTTCGGACTTGTGTTTCAACTGGAACATATGTCTGAATCTTGAGAGATTATCAGAGAATGTAATGAAGTACAAAGAACCGGTCTTGGCATGTGTAGATAGGGGACCTTTATACATCAACATGTATCATCCCAAGAGTTCACTAACTCTTTCTTTGTTTCCAGTAAACAGAGCTATGGTCATCTTATCTCTGTGACATGACTGGCTAGTTTCACAAGATGTAAATTCAAACCGATTTAAATATGCATCTAAATGTAACTTTAGCTAGTCGGGTCGCATTGATATAACCTAGTCTACAATACCTCAAGAAGGATTCGTTCATTTCTGAACTCTTCCTCTTGTGTGTGTTCCGTATACTAAAAACTGTAGTTTGATTTAGAACGTCAATGCTTTTAGATAACGTGCCTGAACCGATCAACTCTTGATATAGGAAATGTTCAAAACAATATCCAACAATACAAAATTTTATCATTTCTTTACTAATAAAGAGACTGATATGATTTTGTATATCAGGTTCGGTATCTAATAACATTCGTTCAGAATCAATGTATTGAAAATACAGGGTGACAGTGACCAACAGACTTGGCTGCAACACTTGCCCCGTTTTCTGACTCATGAAACTTATCACCCGTTATCAGTTTTTCTACCCTTTTGTAGCCCTATGTAACAGATTACTTATCTGGGATCCTGATCCGGTATCATATACCCAAGATGCGGAGGATACTGAGAAACGGTTCTTTGTAATGAACTCACACGAAGATGAAGCATCAGCGTGCACTCTCTTCGTTTGGGCGGCACGGGAATTCTGGTAATCCCCAATTTCCTGCTCTGTCTTTTAACAATTATAAGCTAGAGCGGGACCAACGTTCCCCAGCTTAGTATAACAAGCGGGTTCGGTCAATTATCTATATTATTATCTTGATTAAGGCGTGATATGGTCGCTACCTGGAGAGAGAGAGAAGAAAACACTCAGCGTGCGCTATTGCAAGAATAGATTGGTTATTATTTTATCTAATCAGGATGGCTCCCACTGCTTTTTATCAAATCTTCCTTCAACCCTAAAAGGAAAGACTATCCGGGATTAATTACACACTACAAGTTCGCCAATCTTTCAGCCAGGCCAGTGTCGGTACTTTGAGGGAGGTGCCCTGTGCTTTCGCACGGACCTAATTAATGTAAACCTCGTTTTCCTAGAGGCGTAACCCCGTTGACACCTTTCTAGACACCTACTTGATCGGCTAATTGTAATGTGTAAAACTCTCCCAGGAATAACAATTACTCGCAGCGGGTATCGGGATCCAACTATCTCATAGAAGGTATGCAATCTCATTGCAAATTTCAACACTTGAAATTCCCGATAATATTTTGCCCCTAACGTCCTATGACCTTGACGCAGGCCATCAAACCATAGTGCGTTAGTCAAGTTCAACCCGTCATTTCCTAATTGAATTAAACCCACCCGCACGACCCTTGACGCAGGCCAACAAAGTCGCACGACTACCCTAATCCAATCTGCATCATATGCATAAGCAGATAAATACTAGTTAGCTACCGCACTGTTGGAGATAGTGCCCTCAGAGTCAATTATTGGATCACAGGCACGTGATTGCAATGATTAAGGGAGGACCTATCCCGGTAGGACAGTCTTACTCAAGATGATAGTATGCTATCTGGTTCACCTTTATCATCGTGTACTGCTTTAGGTGACCTTACGAGTCGCTATTGCACGTTGATAGAGCCCCTAGAATTCTTTCTTGACTACCAGCTGTATGAGGACGATCATATACGTGAGAGCTGGAGTCTATAAGCACATCCTTAAAAGGTCCCTAGTCGTGGGAGTTTCGAGACAGGGCATCGATTCTCCAGAGTAGACTAGTGTATACAGTTGAGACCCCGACGAGGGGCGGTGGCCGGTCTCACAAGCCACTGGTGTCAGTTGCTTGACCTAAGATGTATACAGGTGCTCATTGGGTTATGAGTACACTGGACAGGACTCGCCGGGATCATGCTAGTTGGTCTTATACCTGACGTCAGGTAGCAGTTCCCTGGTGACATGTGTACAGGTTAGTTCATCGACCTGAGGATCGTCATTTGTCTCGTGTGAGTTCCCACTGTACTTTGATTACTACCCTACCACGGCTCAAAGGAGTCGTGCAAACAGGTTTTAGTTGGGTACAGTCCCGAGCCACATGGAGGCAGTGAGCGGATCTTCAGGGGTTCGTCTCTCCCGGTATTGGGGGTGAGGTCGCGCTGTGTCTAGGAGAGCCATTACACGAAGTCCTTGGCCAAGGCAGGAGATTTACTGGTAGGTATTCCAGTAGTATCTCAGGGTGTTCTGGGCTACACTCCGACACGACTTGTACCGCTTTTGGGGTTCTGACTTTTACCAACCCCCTAGGCTCGCCATGCGATGCTCATAGACGAACGGACCGGACTGGACGGATATTGTCACTGACAGGCTCAGTAGGGTGTCAGGATGAGTTCGCTCATCGACGTCCCTTTTGGTCAATAGCTGGTGGCCCGTCACGTATTGGCTTATACCTCTGATGTGCTAGTGGTTAAATCCACAGCCATAGTATTGACGAGTCTTTAGAGTCCACCACACTTACAGTTACTCAAGCTTTCGGGCGAAACGCTGTAGAGGCCGTATGGAGATATGGCAGGGTCCGATCAGATACGTGCGGTATTGCACGGATCAGGATCGGACGGTTTGTACTAGTGGTCGTATGGATATATGGCAGGGTTCGATCAGATACGTGCTGTATTGCATGGATCAGGATCGGACGGATATTACTAGCCGGCTTTGGTTTAAGCCGGATCCTAGTGTAGTACAGTGTAGATTTTGTCTCATTACATTTGTATCCGGTCGGAATACAGATGCGGGTGTGTATGCACAGTATCAGGGTTTTCCTGTAATTTATTACGGGACCAGTTTTCTGGAGTTGCAATTTTGCATTCCGTTCCGGCCGGTTTTCCTTTGTTCCTTCCCGGCCGGACTTTTCCGATGGAGGGTGTTATTTGCACATTTGCAAATAACATTTTGTGGAGGGCTTTCTTGCATATTGGTGGCATCATGATAGTTTTTCATGATGAGATTCTTTTTCCATCTTATCACTTGCTTTATGGTGATTAGAGTTGATTAGATTTGGAGATGACATGGTTATCATGATCTTTGAATGTAGTCACCCATTCTCTTTTCTTACACTCACCTCCCTTCATGGTTGATGTTTTTATCCTCCACCATTCTCACAAAAGAAAAAAGAGGACACACATTTGAGTGGAGAGAAAAATGAGAGAGCTGATTTTTGTTAGGTGAGGAAATCTTCATCTCATATTCTTCTTGCTAGAAAATTGAAAGCACCAATTTTCCAAACCTCCTCCTCCATCCTCCATGGCAACAAAACCCCCATATGAGACATAGCCTCTACACTACATTCTACAGCAAATCTTGGGCACGTCGACTTGCCAGCTTCGTGCCCGAGTTGCCTCGGTATAGAGGTGGGAGCCCGTAAAAGATGCAGGCGATGTGGTGCCCTTCCGGCGAGGAGGCGACGACATGGAGACAGGACTTTCCGCTGGAGATCAGGACGATGACGAGAAGACCGGAGGACTCGGATCACTCGGTATATCTCTAACCCGTCTTGTAGTTAGCTAGATCTAGTTTAATGGCCCGATCCGGGTGTTTAGTGCGCGGTGGTGCCGGTTTGCTAGTTTGCAAAATTAAAGTTTATCACCGCTTCCGCATTCCGGCGTCGGATTGACGGCCGGGGCGCCGCCGTGCACTCACAGTGGTATCAGAGCCTCGCCATTAACATATTCTAGCTTTGTTTAATGTGTTTGCATTTCCGATCGACCAAAATTCCAAAAACCCGCGTTTTCTTCACATCAGTTTTCTGTCGAATTTTTTCTGGCTCGAAAATTTTTTCAGGTTGTAGAAAACTGATGTACTGAAAGTCGTAAGAACACTGGAAAAATTTGGTGCCCTGATCATTCCGTACGACCGCGGAACCGCGGCCATAACCCCTCTTTGGCCGCGGTTCCGCCGCAGTAATGTGGATTCATGTCACCATTTTTTTGCAGTGGGCTTGGGGGCTGAAAATAGGGGTTTTGGTATACTTTGTTTGGGCCCAGAATTTCTGTGAGTGCTACAGTATTGTTTGGGGGCCCACTTGGTAAAATTTGATCGATCGGATATTTTAAACACATTATTTCACAGTATTTACATTATATCTGCGACCGTGAATGTCACTCGATCGGTAAATCCTGTCTAGCTGCTATAGCCCGGTTAGACCGATTTGCGAACGTGACTTTCACGTTGATGTTCTGTGTTTTGCTGTGTTGTTGCGGATCGGTCGGTGGGATAGCCTGGATGCAATGCTAGTACTGTATTGTTGTATTATGTACATTTGATATTGCGGGGCGAGCGTCCGACATGTGGACTGCCGTCACTGCCTGTTTGTATTATTCTATTGGGGCACGACCAGGTTGCGGTCGATGTACCCGTTGTATGTATATTTTACTTTCTGTACTAGGATTACCCCAAGGAGGGGTGCACGGATAGCCGGGTTCTAGAGGGCAACGAGCCCGCATCTCACGGCTTTGAGAAGGGGGGCTTTACTCTAGAATTGGCGGGCTATTCGCCGCACTCGTAGGGGGTACAGGTTGACCCAGGAGGGGTGCCCAAGTTACCGGATTCCGTGAAGTGCTGGGTGGTCCATTCACGTCGTTGAAGGGGGCTGCCTCGCTTCAGGTTTTGGCGGGTAACTTGCCGCGCCCGTAGGGGTCTAGGATTTCATTGCACAGGCTATCCACACGACCAGGGGAACATCGGGTTTCAGTAGCGGCTCTGTGAAACCCGGGGATCCCAGATATCTGTATTGATCTGTGTTGCTATACATTTCTGTGTTGTTGCATTTTATCGCGCCTTGAGCGAAAATTATATATTATATATATAGTAGTAGATGTTGTATATGTTTTTCATCCGCGCTAGTCCAGTCCCCGCTCTGTCGTTAGTTAGCTAAACTAACTGGTGATGACGGGACCCAGTGGCGAATGCGGATGGCATATACGTACGTCAGTATATTTTCGTTCTTTTTGGTGTGATCAATTGATGGGACTGCGTTGATTCGGATCAATGCAAGCTAAACAAACTTATTCTGATGTTGTTGGAACACTTTTTCAAAAGTTGTTATTGCAAGGACGTTCACTTTTGTTTTGCACAGTGGTATTCAGTTGGAATATCCTGCTCCTCAGTCGATGAGGCAAGGGCCGAGATTCCTTCACCGGGAGTGACCCCTTGGACAGAAGTTTGCGTCAGGGCAATAACTTCACTATAGCCGTTTACTTTTGCTTTGCATCGTGGTATTCAGATGGAATATCCTGCACCTCATTCTACGGGGAAAGAGCCGAGATCCCTTCACCAGGAGTGACCTCTTTCGCAAAGGTTTTCGTCACTATATTTTTAAAAGCTATCAGTTCCTTCAACGATATCAAGTTCATTACGTTAAAGGTTTTCGCCAGAAACCATTCGTAGCCCTCCGTCATTTCAGTTAAATATTCGGTAGTATTCAAGCTATGTATTTTGACATCACGCCAAAGCATAGTGACTGGTAGCTGCCGGGTATTTATCTGTTGCATAGATAGATGCGTTGGTTTGGGACAGTCGTACTACTATTTTGGCCTACGTCAATGGTATGTGCGGGTGGGTTCAAATTAACCAGGACAATGACGGGCAGAACTTGACATGTGACTTATGATATTTTGACCTCACGCCAAGGTCATAAGAGCATGAGGAAAAAATCCACATCGGGAGTTTCAAAAGAACTGAAACTTGCCAGATATGCGCATACCTTCTGGAGTATGATGACGTGAGCGGATTCCGTCACGTTATCATGTGATGATAGTTGGATCCCGATTCCCACTGATGAGTTGGTTTACTCCTCGGGTGATCCCGGCTAATTCTTCTTTCAGGTTTGGGGAAGAATTTGACGTTACAGTGGGAGGTTTCCAGATTAGATAAAGTGACAACCATTCTGATCTAGGTTAGAGTGCACGCTGAGTGTTTCTTTTCTCTCTCTCTCTGACAGCGACCATTGACCCGACCCTAGACTATGACTCAGTGACCAAGATTGACTGAACCTTCTTAACACTGGTTTTTGGATTGTCAGAGTTGCAAACCTCATTGCCACTCCTACTTTTACCCTTTTCTCCGGGACACCCCGTATTACTACGAACGTCCACTTCCATTGGACAAAACCATCGTATGATTATATACGAACTCGAAGGAATTCGAGGATGGTTTCCGGTTCTGGAGAAAACGAATAGGACTATTCAGTTGTCTTTTCTTTTCACCTTCTCTAAGGTTGTGAGTACTCCTTGGTTTAGGAGATAGTACACCTATTACGCAAATTGGATAGTCTTCTTCCAAACCTTAGGCTGGTGCCGAACGGTGGGGAATGAAGAAAATCAATTAGCATAACGATGGTGTACAGAAGGTATTCAGTTAAGGCAAAGAAAGGGATTAGTAAGATGGCATTGTAAATTGCGACTGCTATTCACGACCAAACCGAGTATTTCTTCGCCAATCCTAAATCACCTTTGTATTTCTCCAGGACACTCCGTATCACTACGAAGATCCACAGTTTATTTTGATATTCCATCGTATGGTTATATTCGAACTCGAAAGGAACTTGTTCCAGTTCGGGGATGGATTCTGGTTCAGGAGAAATAGGAATAAGGTTTATTCGGTTGTCTTTTATCTTCACCTTCTCTCGCATTGCGAGTGCTCCTAGGATTAGGACAGTACACCCATTATGCATATTGGATAGTCTTCTTCCAAACCTTAGGCTGGTGCCGAACGGTAGGGAAGGAAGAAAACCATTTGGCCTAAAGGGGTGTACAGAAGGTAATGACTAAAGACATATAAAGGGATTTGGAGAGGTGGCAAAGAATTACACAGTTACAGTTGTGAATCTGGATAATGGAAGAGGCATTACTAGGAATACCAGGATACCCCAACGAAACATTTCAATATTTCAGTTTCACTGTGTATTGTTAATGGAAAACTAATTTCCTAATTAGACACTTGCTCCAGGATATGTATTTACCAGGTATGATTCTCACATCTGTATGGTTTTACAGATGATGAGTGGGAGTAAGTTATTGGAAATTGGGTGATCATCCTCATTATATCGGGATTCATTGTAATCGGTGATATTTGAGGAAGTCACCAGGGTAGTTTGCCGGACGACAATTATTTGGTTTTGAATATCCGCTGTTGTGCACCAATTTCAAATTGATATATCTGTACATCTATTTTCATAGAGTGAGATATACCTTTCTGAAATTATGTCTTTGACATTTACCTATATATCAGTGGATGGCTAGGTAAGGAGCATTAAACAGCGGTGTAATTCTTCTTAACCATAAGTACAGTTTTCAACCTACGACACACAGTGAATGAGTTATCAGACTCAAGGGACTTATACAGAGTATTGTATGTTGTCCAGCGTCCATGAGGACAGAGGGGTTGGTTCTCGTACTATATTCGGTTTACTTATGACTCCTCTAGTTTTTATACAGGTGTTTCGGTGAAACACAGGGTCTGAATTTTGAGAAGTTATAGGTATTTGAATAAAGTAGAGAACCAGGTATTGCATGTATCGGGATTCTTCAAAGTGATCGAAGATGTAGATACTTGTGTATGGTATTCAGTTGATAGTAATGATTAAGAGAACATTCTTCTCTTTCGGGTTACTCATAATTGGAAGCATTCCTAAGTTGAGTAACGCTGATCGGCCTCCTTCCATTTAGTTGACATACACTGGAGACAGCTGCATGATTTGAATCTGGTTCAATTAAATCAGTGCCTCTGGTTTTATATTGGATATAGAACAGTTCGTATCTTAACGATGTTAAGGTACGGGGAGTTGTCCGGCTTATGCTTAAAACCAGATTCTGGATAACTCAAAGGCACGTTTCTGTAATGGCTGTTTGTGGGTTGACCCAGGCTATGACGAGGGTTGATTTTCTACCATCTGGAAGATCAATAGTGATATTGTTCTTGACTCGCCACAGTTTTAATAAAAATGGATTTTTTCAGAAAACAGTAGTGGGAGTATGGTAGAACTGGAAGTGATTCCAGAACCACAAACGGTTACTGAAGATTTGATAAGGAATCTAAAGATTCAATCTGGATTGACATTCCATTGGCCACTCCACAGATAAAGTGGGTAACTTCAGGCACCCGAGAGGTACTCCGGTAGCCTCAAGGACGGTGAAAGGGAAGTTCTTGTTTACCCACACTTGCCATTGCTGTTGTTCCAGGTTGCGAGACCCGGCGGGAGGATGAGTATAGCGTCGTTCTAAACTAGCTTTAGAAGTGTACGTGTATATGACTCTGCCAGAGGGTTGTCGTAATCAGTGGGAGCAGCGGAAGCATTGGTGGACAGGTAGCTTATGTCTATTTATAGACTAAAGCAGATATAGCGGAGAAAGATCATCAATTTCTGACGTGACAGTCATAGGTTTGACTTCATCAGAATAGGGGATGGATCTGTTGAGAAGGTAGTAGGGTGTAATGTCATGGTATTTGGATGACATACACAGAATAGGAAAAGAAACTCCTATTCTATGATCGGTTATACTTTGGTCGTCACACAGTGGTTTCTCCACATGGGACTTGGACATTATATCAGACATACTGGTTACTAGATCTATGGTTTTAGATCTAGATTTGGGTGGTTTCCCAATCAGGGTACTTAGACAGCATTCTAAGAGTATTTAGAATGGACGACTCCTGGTACGGTAGTGTACCTGCAGGTGATGGAGTCACCCTCTCTAAAGGTGTCTTACAGACTAAAGGGGAGAGGGATGTGCATGATTGACAGATCACTTGCTTAGGCAATTGAGTCAATCATGAGATGTCAAGTACCACACCAGATGTTGTTTTTGCACTAGATGCAATAAGTTGACATTGATCCTATCTTGGAGAAACAGACGGAAGCAGTTTTGGAACATAAGTGGATGTTCTAGGATATGATAACGGCAGCCTCCTTTAGGAGACGATTATCATTCCAGGCTTCCAAGGTGACCTGGATGGCAGAGTGGCTGTCAGAGTTATAGTTTTCCCTCTGACGAGGGGCAGTATTTTGGACAGTTGGTCCAGGTGGATACTGAGGGAAGGCATGGCGCAGGATACTGATTAAGTTCAGTTGACGATACAGTCTAAGAAGTTTGGATTTGGAGTTCATTTATGAGCTAGGTCCCATCAGACATCCAAACATTCTAAGATAGGTATTGCTCATTTCGGGAGATGGTTTTCTCCACGAATTTGAGATATAGAGAGACATAGAAAGAAACATCAAGGCGGATCCACTCAGTGAGGCTATTCCTCGAACGCAATAGTTTCGCAAACGAGTTTTGTGAGACTGACAAGTAGAGGAGTTGGGTGTTCGGTATCACACGGGCTGTGAGTATGCGACATCGCAATAATTAGCCTTGAGTGCAAGTGGGAGATTGTTGGAGATAGTGCCCTCAGAGTCAATTATTGGATCACAGGCACGTGATTGCAATGATTGAGGGAGGACCTATCCCGGTAGGACAGTCTTACTCAAGATGATAGTATGCTATCTGGTTTATCTTTATCATCGTGTATTGCTTTAGGTGACCTTACGAGTCGCTATTGCATGTTGATAGAGCCCCTAGGATTCTTGCTTGACTACCAGCAGTATGAGGGCGATCATATACGTGAGAGCTGGAGTCTATAAGCACATCCTTAAAAGGTCCCTAGTCGTGGGAGTTTCGAGACAGGGCATCGATTCTCCAGAGTAGACTAGTGTATACAGTTGAGACCCCGATGAGGGGCGGTGGCCGGTCTCACAATCCACTGGTGTCAGTTGCTTCACCTAAGATGTATACAGGTGCTCATTGGGTTATGAGTACACCGGACAGGACTCGCCGGGAACATGCTAGTTGGTCTTATACCTGACGTCAGGTAGCAGTTCCCTGGTGACATGTGTACAGGTTAGTTCATCGACCTGAGGATCGTCATTTGTCTCGTGTGAGTTCCCACTGTACTTTGATTACTACCCTACCACGGCTCAAAGGAGTCGTGCAAACAGGTTTTAGTTGGGTACAGTCCCGAGCCACATGGAGGCAGTGAGCGGATCTTCAGGGGTTCGTCTCTCCCAGTATTGGGGGTGAGGTCGCGCTGTGTCTAGGAGAGCCATTACACGAAGTCCTTGGCCAAGGCAGGAGATTTACTGGTAGGTATTCCAGTAGTATCTCAGGGTGTTCTGGGCTACACTCCGACACGACTTGTACCGCTTTTAGGGGTCTGACTTTTACCAACCCCCTAGGCCCGCCATGCGATGCTCATAGACGAACGGACCGGACTGGATGGATATTGTCACTGACAGGCTCAGTAGGGTGTCAGGATGAGTTCGCTCATCGACGTCCCTTTTGGTCAATAGCTGGTGGCCTGTCATGTATTGGCTTATACCTCTGACGTGCTAGTGGTTAAATCCACAGCCATAGTATTGACGAGTCTTTAGAGTCCACCACACTTACAGTTACTCAAGCTTTCGGGCGAAACGCTGTAGAGGCCGTATGGAGATATGGCAGGGTCCGATCAGATACGTGCGGTATTGCACGGATCAGGATCGGACGGTTTGTACTAGTGGCCGTATGGATATATGGCAGGATTCGATCAGATACGTGCGGTATTGCATGGATCAGGATCGGACGGATATTACTAGCCGGCTTTAGTTTAAGCCGGATCCTAGTGTAGTACAGTGTAGATTTTGTCTCATTACATTTGTATCCGGTCGGAATACAGATGCGGGTGTGTATGCACAGTATCAGGGTTTTCCTGTAATTTATTACGGGACAATTTTTCTGGAGTTACCATTTTGCATTCCGTTCCGGCCGGTTTTCCTTTGTTCTTTCCCGGCCGGACTTTTCCGATGGAGGGTGTTATTTGCACATTTGCAAATAACATTTTGTGGAGGGTTTTCTTTCATATTGGTGGCATCATGATAGTTTTTCATGATGAGATTCTTTTTCCTTCTTATCACTTGCTTTATGGTGATTAGAGTTGATTAGATTTGGAGATGACATGGTTATCATGATCTTTGGATGTGGTCACCCATTCTCTTTTCCTACACTCACCTCCCTTCATGGTTGATGTTTTTATCCTCCACCATTCTCACAAAAGAAAAAAGAGGACACACATTTGAGAGGAGAGAAAAATGAGAGAGTTGATTTTTGTTAGGTGAGGAAATCTTCATCTCATATTCTTCTTGCTAGAAAATTGAATGCGCCAATTTTCCTAACCTCCTCCTCCATCCTCAATGGCAACAAAACCCCCAAATGAGACATAGCCTCTACACTACATTCTACAGCAAATCTTGGGCACGTCGACTTGCCAGCTTCGTGCCTGAGTTGCCTCGGTATAGAGGTGGGAGCCCGTAAAAGATGCAGGCGATGTGGTGCCCTTCCGGCGAGGAGGCGACGACATGGAGACAGGACTTTCCGCGGGAGATCGGGACGATGACGAGAAGACCGGAGGACTCGGATCACTCGGTATATCTCTAACCCGTCTTGTAGTTAGCTAGATCTAGTTTAATGGCCCTATCCGGGTGTTTAGTGCGCGGTGGTGCCGGTTTGCTAGTTTCCAAAATTAAAGTTTATCACCGCTTCCGTATTCCGGCGTCGGATTGACGGCCGGGACGCCGCCGTGCACTCACACGCACACTACGCGTTGACGCAGGCCAACAAACGCAGCAAGAATATTAACTACTACTTATCTGAAATGACGGAGGGCTACGACAGGTTTTTCTGAAAACCTATTGCGTAATGAACTTGATATCGTTGTAGAATCAAATGATTTTTAAAATGGAGTGCTTTTGAGACTTTTCTAGTTTTGCTAAAGGAGTCACTCCCGGTGAAGGGATCGTCGGTCCTTTCCTCGTCGAATGAGGTGCGGGATATATCATATATATCACCGTGCAAAGCAAAAACTCTTAAAAGCATCAAAAGACAAACCGAGTGTGTAGCATCTGCCAGTTATTGCTAAAGGAGTCACTCCCGGTGAAGGGATCTCGGTCCTTTCCTCATTGAATAAGGTGCAGGATATATCACATATACCGCTGTGCAAAGCAAGAACTGTAGCTACCTGTTTTATTTTGAAATTCGATTCTACAACATCTTAGGTTTCTTTTATTTCATTAATCTCATTAATGAAGTCCCATCATTTAAGTACCTAAACATCACAGATAAATACGATGTACACTTATGCCATCCGCATTCGTCTCAATGTCCCTTCGTGCACCGTTAGGTTAGGTAACTAACGACAGAGCAGGGCAGGGCTAGTGCGGGTGCAAAACATAAGTAACGTCTATATAATATATCATATATACTATATACTGTATCTATCACAGAACATCACATGATCACATCACAGATATCGCAGCAGAAGAAACATATGAAATATTGGATATACTAGGACGTCCGTGTTTTTAATACGAGCCAGTATAAAACACGGATTCCACGGTCGTGATGAATTGCCAAACCCACACCCCTAGACCCCTACGAGAGCGGCAAGCAACCCTACCAATTCTAGAGTTAGGATACCCGGACTCGACTCCTCGAGTTGGTCTCCCACTGGACTCCAGAACCCGGTTACTTATGCCCTCCTCCTTGGGTCTATCCTAGTGCAGAAAAGTAAATAATATACAAAAGGTGATATCTTCCGCAACCTAGAAGTGCCCCAATAAAAGAATATTACATACAAGTTTTTGCATGAATGAAAAAGAAAAATACTCATCTCACATAAAAAAAAACCCGGCTATTCAATCACGACGATCCAATATAACATATGCAGCAACTCATAACATCACATGTCATCAACGTAAGTAAATATGCGCATCCAAATTGTCGTTGACATATAGCAACGAAACCGGCGATATCACATATTACACTTACGGTCACAGAAAAGAATGTGTAAAACTACAACAGTTGGAATCCACAACCTCTTTAGACATCGCATGCCTAATCAAATGAAATACTTAGACATCACATGCCTAACAATTATAAACCCCGCATTTTAGTCTCATTATCGAAAACTCTTTTCAATATCAAGTCGGGCAATTCAACAAGATTCCCGACATTCTGATCGAATGCTCATCGCAAACTTTAGTAGACGGCCGCACCCCCGATACCGTCGACGAAGTGCACCAAGGCGGAACACCGCTGCCGCGAGCACCCGGACGGATGCTTTCGGCGACGGGGTTCTCCTACAGTCACTTGGTCGGGGCTATGGAGTGAGGCTGTCTATTAAGTTTACCCGGCGAGTATCCGCGTACTCTACGTGATTGCGACAGACTTTTGATCGCATCAAAATTCCATGGCAACCTATCAAGTGAGACTAAACTGCTGTGTTTATAACATTCATTCAGTTATCTCATAACTACTTGTGAATTCCAATTATTGTATCAAATTCCAGATAAACAGAAAATGTTAAACTTTCCGATCGAACAATCGAACACCCAAGTTTTCCCGATACAGCTCAACACATGAAATAAGTCTAAAAACATTCAGTTCGTGCCTCAGTACCAACGGTCCAGCCGTAGAAGGGTCAAGCCAACGCCTCACATGTGGCACGTCGTACAGCCCCAAACCCGAAGGTTCAAAGGGCAGTTCAAGACGGTCACATAATCGAGTTAAGGTTTGTTTTCTTCTAGAGGGACCATCGCGTTACTTGCACTACTTAGAACGTCTTTAAACCACGGAAAAATCCAACACTTGGAAATTTCCTGACAGGGGAAAAATTGGGTATTTATATCCGGTCGAACTTTTTGACATATTCGGAATTATCCGGAAAAACACACGGACAAAGTTTGACAATTCGATCGAATAATCGAATCCCCAAAAAAACCCCAGAAAATTCAACTCTTGAATAATATTTAAAAATACCCATAGAACTCAGTACTGAATAAAGGAAGTTACTGTGCAAAATTGGGATGGTGACGTCACACTATTGCCGCGGAACCGCCGCATAAGCTAGGCTTCTGCCGCGGTTCCGCCGCAATCTTGAAGTAACTTTTGTCAAATTTTGCACCATAATTCTTATAATTCCCTGCTGAATTTTTTAAGCATTTTTAATCTGGAAAAAACCCAGTTTTTGAAAAAAGTCCAGAGAGCGTGAAATTTTAGGGTTTCGGGTTCGTTCGGGTTTCAAACTTCGTTTGTGCATTGCCTAATGCTCTAGCTAGGCTCTGATACCATTGTAGGGTTCCTAGGCACACTAATGAGGTCTCACAAAGCATCAACCATGCCATTTTCAAAAATTACGGTGCCGAGAAACCCTAGACTAGATCGTTAACTAGAAGTTTAGGCGAAACAAAGAAGCTAGTTAACAACTTAACTATGTGAACGGAAATACAACCTTTGTAGATCCGGTTCTCCACCTCCATAGCTCCGCGATGAAGTCTCCTCGCTGCGATCATCGGATCCCGGGCTCTAGCGTCGGCTTCATCGGAGAAATGGACGGGCTAGGTCGTCGACTACGATGCCGAAGATGATCTACGTCGAGGCATCACAAGATCAAGCTCTCACTTCACCAAGTCATGAAACTTGTGAAGAAAACACCCTATACTACTTGTCAAGAGGTAGAGGATGAAGAAATAGGAAGTGGGTTCACTTTAGAATTGGATTTCTCACTCATTTGCTCAAATCACCATTGATGGAAGTAAGGTTTTCTTCTTTGAAGAAGATGATGATAATATGATAAGTTCATAAGTTATTTTCAAAATAGAAAATAATAAGATACTTATCATAATCTCAACCATAGTTAGGTGTAGAGAATAAACCATGGTTAGTGTGAATGGTTAGGGTTAGGCATGAAGACAAAATGGTCACTTAGTCAAAGCTTCATGAAACTTCAACTAGAAAACAAATCAAGCCACCATTTTATTTTCTTTTGCCAAAATGAATAATAAATAAATAAATAAATAAGATCAAAAGAAACCCTAACCATTGATCAACCATGGTTTAAACCATACACCAAACTATCATGTATCATCAAACATGATACAATCAAATGCACAAAAGTATATCACATATACAATGTGCACATCAAGTGAGAAAATCCATTTAAAATGAACCAATACTAGTTAATGCAAAGTAATATATCAAATATATAATTATACATTAAATCATTAAATCAACACTTGATTCAATGATCCGGTCATGTCGAACATAACCGACTAGTATTCAATGTATCGACTTATCGAATCAACGCTTGAATCGATAACTAGGTTATATCGCATACAACCAATCGATACATTCATCCCGAGAATAGAATACGGTATCACATACATGCATTATTCTCGGTCCCGCACATATCTCATATGCGCTCCTATTTCGTTTCGCTTGAGCCAGGAAACCTCTGTGTAGGACTCTAAAGACTCGTCAATACGCCGGCAGCAGGTGATGATCATATCAAACACCCACAAGCCGCAAGCGGTCTGCTAAACGTAACGGCCACCCGGGTATTGAGCGATCAGAAGATCGATGAGCAAGCCCGCTCACACTCCAGTGAATCCAACCAGTAACACTTACCGTACAGTCCGGTCTCGTCGTCTGATATGTCGCATATCTTGCCTAGGGGTGGTAAACGTCAGACCCCAATAGCTCGATAAGTCGTGTCGATATGAGGTCTATAACAGTTCGAGAAACTACTGGTAACACTTACCAGTAAATCTCAGCAACCCTGGCCAGGGATTTCCGGTTATAGCCAATCGAACACAGCGCAACATCAACTCCCTATACCGGGAGAGACGAATCCCATCCTATCGCTCATTGCCTCTATGTGATTCGGGACTGTACCCAAAAACCACCGTTTTTCACGCCCTCTTGGACGTGGTAAGGTGGAAATCAAAGCACAGTGGGAATCACGCAAGACTCTATGACGATCTCGGGTCAACAGACTACTCTGTACCAGTGTCACCAGAGAACTGCCATCTGACGTAAGGTATAATACCATCTGGGAGTTCTCGGCGAGTCCGTCCAGTGTACCCAGTCTCCACTGAGCACCCGTATATAATCTCTGATGTCAAACACCAATGGATATGGGATCATCCATCGCCCATCTGTATGGGTCAAGAAGTTATACGCTAGTCTACTCTGGTATATCGATGCCCCGTCTCGATACACCCACGACTAGGGACCTTGAAGGATGTACTTATGGACTACCATGTCCCCACTAGTATGATCCGCATCATAGTCCAGGTAGTCAAGTACACATACTAAGGGCTTTACCAACTTGTAACAGAGAGACAATCAGTATACACGTTAAGGTAAAGAGCAACCAGATAGCATACTATCATGTCGAGCAAGAAAGTCCTCCCTATATATGTCCAAGCATCCACTACAATATACATCCTATGTATAGTAATGGCCTTTAGGGCATACATATAACTAACATGTCTGATTATAGATATGGTATCGGATGTGATATTATTGAGGCGGGATCACCGACTGATATATATATATATATATATATATATATATATATATATATATATATCGACTCAGATGTTAGGCGGTTTCCTTACCTTCAGTTAGCCTGTTAGCTTAGCCCTATAGTTTAGTATATTTGGTAGACTAGATTGGACTCCTACCTATTTCAAAAGCTAACGAGTCGCGGGTATTTTAAAAGACAGGTCAAGGGATTCTACGGATATTTCAAAAGACGTATCTTTTCTTAAAAACACCGTCGCCCTTATTTTCAAAACACCGCAATTTGTGTTATTTTTAAAAGGCACCATTGTTTGACTTATAGTTATCGTTGTGTCTAGTATTCTGCTACCGCACATTATTGTTGTTCGCTCAGCATCGCATACTTATTGTAATTCATATTTCATTATTAATATCATGCTGTTTGGATACCAGCACCATTACCGATGACGCGTATGTACCACGTACACTTACTTGCCGGCTCACACACATCTTCATCGGTAATTACCATGTCACGAACACTTTAGAAAATACTATTTAATTTGACATAGGTTGTTAGCTAATAGTTTAGACATGATATTAATGTACTTGCCCTATATGCTAGTTTAGACATTGTAGTTATTTCCTGCTATTTCATGCATGTTATTATTCACTGTTGTGTCGCATTCATGGATTCTCATTCCTATATTCACTATTTACATGCTATTGATGACTTGGATTCGGATTTCATTAGATTTCTTGGATTGGGAGGAAAACCGCAAAAACATAAATAAACCTTTTCTCTCTTTTAAAATAAAAAGTGCGGTTTTCCCATGATGTATGAGTCGTCCACCATTAGTTTGCTGATGGATTTCAAGACCCAATTAGAGAAGTGGAGGAACCGTTTCGGGTACATGGTGGGCCCGGTGCGGTACCCCGGGGAAAGAGGATCGTGTTGTTGACGTTGAGCCTGGCAAGGGAGCACTACCGACCGGTGATATTAGCCGACGCGTCGGATATCCGGAGGATACCGTCGTGGTCTTGAGATGGATGGTAGGGGCCGGTCTGGACTGACGGCGCCCTAGATATTGAGATTGAGACATTGAGATTTCGAGATATTGAGGTATTGAGATTTGATGATACAGGCCAGTCCGGATAACCGGAGCCTGAGATTTTGAGACATTGAGATTTATGTTTTGTGTCGATGCTAGACACTGTTGATGCTGATTTCATTATGATACCTCATTTTTAAAAATACAAAGGAAATCTCACTAAATTATGAAAACAGTTTCTTCATTTACATGTATTCTGTTTTCATGCATTCATACCTCATTCATATGATATATTGCTACCTGAGGCACTGACACGGGCACATGAGATTACACTCGGGTTAGATATTTACCCTAATCATTGTTAGGCTGCATGTTATATATATTTGAGGATATATTATGATCGTTGACCTAGGATTGCGTTGTTCATGCGGTTTCTGTTCGTAGATGTTTTTCTACTCACGAGTTGGCTACTCACCCCCGTTGTGCCACAGTTCCTTGCAGGTTTTGCCGTACAGGTTTCATTACGGCTTTGCTGGCACTGCTTCTTTCGGGTGACTTGCTAGTAGGTGGGTTTATTTATATCATACCCATCATTATACATTGTATATTATTATTTTGTTGTATCTAGAAGTTCCATCAACCAAACATGTATTTATTTCAGAGATAGAGACCAGTGATGTTTATTCTTTCGACCTTAGAGTCGCGCGTTGTATTTCTGTGGATTTCTTGTTGTTTTGAGTTTCCTTTTGAGTTTTGATCCTCGCCCTTGGCGTTGTATATTATATTGTTTGTGTGGTTGTGACCGTCCATTGACGAAGAGCTAGCTTCCGCTTGGGGATGCCTTTTTTTGATTTCGTATACTATTCATGTTGTATCCCGTTTGAGAGCCAGTATTTACAAAGGAGACTCTGCCGAAATTTTCAGGAAATATTTGATGTTTTTAAAACCGCATAATTTGGCTTATGCTATTAAAACTACTTGATTTTAAATTGGTTTTCATTCACTCTACTACTTTTCTTGGTTTGGATTTCTGGGTTTTCGGCTAACTTAGATTACATACGCCTCGAGACGTTTCGTAGTTTAAGTGCCGGTCATGTTCCGTACTTTCGGGATATGAAAATCATCAATATAAATCTCGTACGGTAAATCGTCGTACGGCATACCAATAGCTGGGTACGGGTCAGTATCACATTCCACTCATCAAATATCAGATATCATTATCATCATATCATATAATCTGGGTACAAATCTAAGTCTAGTACAAATCAATACCATCTATATAAGTATGAAAGCGGAGGTAAAACACATGCTCAACGGCCCGCTAAGATTACATGTCGTATCGCAAGTACGAATCACATCGCATCACCGATCTCACGGCACAATGCCCAAAATCATCGACTCGTCTCTAATGTCATCCAATATCATCATCAACACAGTGTAAGTATAATGAATATGCAAGGGTGCGCGTGTGGGTTTAAACCTATTCTAGGGTTCGCGACTATGAACTATACTAGTTTACTTCAAACTCTAAGCTATCCATACTACACCTAACACAACATACATGACACACTATAACTATCAAGCATAATATATAGTATACCAACTACGGACTGCGGGGGTGCTATACGCCATCCACCCGACTTTCCCCAGTAAATATAATCTACTCACCTTGCGTCTTCATTTGTCGACGTCACCATGCGCATTGCTTGTCGTCCCGAAGTCTTCATGGGGCACCTACAGGTCAAAGTATCGTAATGCGTATTAAAACCATCAATAAATCCTCGATATCGTTATATAAACGCCAAATAGTCGAGGTAAAACACAATACACAATTTCAGAACTAAAAATACGAAATACGGAAACACGAATCCAAAACAGCAACTAAGGAAATAGGCTCCAGATTTCACCCTAGGTCAAATTAGACAAATCTATACATACCAGGGGTCTAATCTATACATGTAGGGGCTACAGAACCAAAATGACAAAAAATGGGGCAGGTCTGGCCGCAAATTGTGGCCAATTGGAATAAATTGGCGGCCGAAGAAGAGAGTTAGGGGCTGGGGTCTTGGGGTTAGCTTCCTGGGTGCCTGCCCATGTCACTGTCCATTCAATATAATTTTCAGAGTCACGGGTTAATAGCAGATCCTAAATAATCAACACAGATTTCATCAATTTTCCAATATCGGTTTCTATAAATCCGTATTCTGGGTTTAAGCTTCTGGTTTAGGTATCAATTCATGCACTAGGGTGTAGATGTAGCTTCTACTGAGCTCAATTTCCCATCACAACTCATAATTTCCTCAAACCCTAACTAAGTTTTCTTTAAGTTCACCAAATCACGCAATATCGATTCTAAACTAGTATGGGGGTGTATGTAATACAAAAACTAAGCTAATGGTTCAGAAATTACCTCATTTGGCAACTCAAGAATTTTCTTGAGTTGCCTCTAGTGGCCAAAATCCTTGCTTCCTTGGTCCAATGTGTAGATCTTGAGCTTGTGCACAACTTTTGTGAAGTGAGAGTGGGGTTTTGGTGTAGTTTTAGAGGTGATTTGGGGCTTGAAGAGGGGAGGTGAGGTGAGGAGTAGGAGCAGCAGCAGCAACTTGAAGGAGAGGGAGAGAAATGAGTGTTGAAAATGGAAGAGAATGGCTAGGACTTAGTCAAAGGAAAGCCCCCCTCACTTTCTCTCTCACACCCATACCTTATATTTTATTATTTTCCTTTTATTTTTCTTTTCCTTATCTTTTCCCTCTAATTCCTTCTCACTCAAATAGTAAACCCAAAAGGAACATGGTGGAAAAATGCACAAGTGTAAGAAAAGATGATATGTGCATGTTTTGCACAAAAAGCTAGAAAAACCGATTAGCAATTTTTAATCACGATTAACACTAAATTAGCATATAACTAATTAATTAAACTTAGAAATGGCATAATTCTCTAAATTACCCTATTTTAGAATTTTCCATAATTTTTCCATAATTTCCCCCCATTTACTTGGATTTAATTATACCGAATTATTAAAATATTCAATAAAATAATATTAATTTATAAATATTCCCTAAAAATAATATTTTTATTATTTCGAAATGTTACAACTATAGTCTAAGAAGTTTGGATTTAGAGTTCATTTATGAACTAGGTCCCGTCAGATATCCAGACATATTCTAAGACAGGTATTACTCGATTCGGGAGATGGCTTTCTCCGCGAACTTGAGATTAAGAGAGACATAGAAAGAAACATCAGGGCGGATCCACTCACTAAGGCTATGGGTATGCGTCATCGCAATAATAGCCTTAAGTGCAAGTGGGAGATTGTTGAATATAGTGCCCTCTAAGTCAATTATTGGATCGCAGGTACGTGATTGCAATGATTGAGGGAGGACCTATACCGACATGACTGTCTTACTCGAGATGATAGTATGCTATCTGGTTTGTCTTTATTATCGTATACATGCTTTAGTTCACTATTGCATGTTGATAGAGCCCATAGGATTCTTGCTTGACTTCCAGCAGTATGATGGCGATCATATACGTGGGAGCTGGGGTCTGTAAGCACATCCTTAAAGTGTCCCTAGTCGTGGGAGTTTAGACACAGGGCATCGATACTCCAGAGTAGACTAGTGTATACAGTCGAGACCCCGAGAAGGGGCGGTGGCCGGTCTCACAAGCCATTGGCGTCATTTGGTTCACCTAAGATGTATACAGGTGCTTATTGAGTACACCGGACAGGACTCGCCGGGAACATGCTAGTTGGTATTATATATATCGTCAGAAAGCAGATCCCTAGTGACATTTGTACAGGTTATTTTTTCGACCTGAGATCGTCATTTGTCTCGTGTGAGTTCCCACTGTGCTTTGATTACTACCCTACCACGCTTAAAGGAGACGTGCAAACAGGTTTTAGTTGGGTACAGTCCCGAGCCACATAGAGGCAGTGAGCGGATCGTCGGGGATTCGCCTCTCCCGGTATTGAGGGTTGATGTCGCACAGTGCACTGGTGGCCATCACTAGAAATCCTCGGCCGAGGTAGTAGAGAATTACTGATTTGAATCGGTAGTTTCTCAAGTGGTGATAGGCTTCATACCGACATGAATTATCGCGTTATTAGGGGTCTGACATTATCCACCCCTAGACTCGATATGCGATACTCTTAGACGAACGGACCGGACTGTACGAATATTGTCACTGTCAGGCTCAGTAGGGTTTCTGGATGAGTTCGCTCGTCAGCTTCCATTCCAATCAATACATAGGCAAACGTTACGTACAGCTTGTACCTCTGACGTGCTAGTGGTTATACCCAGTGCCAGTGTGTTGATGAGTCATTAGAGTCCCCCACAGACTGTTTCCCAAGTTCGGGTGAAACGTTGTAGAGGCCGTATGGTTTTATGGCAGGGTTCGGAAAATGCACGTGCGTTTACGCACGTGTCATATTTCGGGCAGATAATACTGGTAGGCTTTGGTTTAAGCCGGATCCGAGTATTATACTGTGTAGATATAATATCTTTGTCTCAGTTGCATTTGTATTCGGACGTAATACAAATGCGGGTATGTTTATACTGTTACGGGGTTATCCTGAAATTCGTTTCTGGATCGCTTTTGGAAGTTGCCAGTTTCCAGTTTTCTATCAGCCGTATTAAACATTCGGTTTAATAGGGATTTATCTTTTCTTGATGAGTGTGGAAGGTTCTAGAAGTTTCTAGATGGTGACTAGGATGATTAGGTGGCTAGTGAGTCATTAGTGCATTAATTATGCATTTAATGATATGATGATGTGTTTATATGATTCATTGTATGCATTGATTACTTATGCAAGGTGTATATGTGACTCATTAGTTCATTAATGTTATGGTCACCCTCCTAGCTCCTACACTCACCTCCCCCCTCATTTTAAGTGGCCGACCCCCTCTTGTTGGATGAATGGTTGTTGATTTGGAAAAAGAATATAGTTTTGGGCTCATGGAAATTAGATAGCTACAATTCTCATTTCACCCGATTCAAATGGCAACTTCATTAACCGTTCGTCCATAGCGAGACAAAGTGTTCTACTCATTGTCTACATCAATCTTGGTCATCTCTTTTGGCAAACTTGATAATCGAGTTGCCTCGGTCCAGAGGCGTGAGCCCATTTAAAGATCCGTCGACGTGGTGCCACCTGGACGAGAAGACTGGAGATTTAGGAGATCGGAGCAGCCACAACGAAGCGTGGGATGATGGATGAAGAACGAAGGACTCGGATCGTTTGGTATAACATTTCTACCCACTTTGTAGTTTGTTAGTTTAGCAATAATGGCATATCCGGGTTATAGTATACGATAGCGCCAGTCACAAAGTTTTTGTTCCGCATTTCGCGCCTGTTAGACGCCCGGGGCTCTACCGTGTACTTACATGGTGGACCCAGTGCGGCACCCCGGGGAAAGAAGGCCGTATAGAGATTGAGACGTTGAGTCCGGCAGGGGAGCACTACCGACCGGTGATATTTGGCTCGGCGGACATCCGGAGGATACCAACCGCAGTCGTGAGATTAGATGATTTGGGGCCGATCCGGACAGACGGAACCCGAGATATGATGATTTTGTGTCACATACAGACACGGTTTTCTTGATGTTTTTGAGTGTCGATACTTGACACTCAGGTTTTATCATGATTTTGTGTGTCGTTGCTGGACACACATTGGATGATGCATTCATACATAATATACATGACATGTAGTTACTTTGTGGCATGCACACGAGTACTTGATATTACTTTACACTCATACATACATTACATATGACATGGTATTACTATATGACATAGGAGATCGTTATTCATGCGATTTCTACTCGGTGATATATTCTACTCATGAGTTGGCAACTCACCCCCGTTGTGCCACAGTTTTCTTGCAGGTTTGGCCGCACAGGTTCCGTTACGGCTTGTTGGAACACCACTTCCTTCAAGGTGATTGCATTGATAGGTGGGATACATTGCATCGTGACCATCATTATATACTTGTATATTTATTTCAGTTGTATCTAGATAAAAGCTCCATCAACCAGATTATGTATATTTGTAAACTTAGAAACACCGTTTGTATATTCTTTCGGCCTTAGAGTCATACTCATGTATATATTCTTTATGTTGATTTCTTGATGATGCATGTTTTCTTTATTTCTTTCTGAGTTTTGATCCTCACCTTCGGCGTTGTATATTTATATTACTTGCGTGGTTGTTTCTGCCAATTGGCGAAGAGCTAGCTCCCGCTTGGGGATGCTTTTTATTATTATTACTTGTATCTATTTTTAGGCTAAAATATACAAAGGAGGTGCCGCCGAAATTTTCAATGACGAAACATGTTTTCAAGATAGCTAAAAAACCATGTTTTCATATTATATTACCAATGTCTTTAAAGAAAGAACTTGATTTCATTAAACCTTATTTCAAAACTTCACCTCCACTATTTTCCCTAAAAAGGTTTAGATTTCTGGGCTTTTGGCTTACTTGAATTAGGTGGGGCCCTATAGACTTCATATGATTCAAGTGCCAGTCACGTGCCTTTTCCGGGTCGTGACAATACCGAAAGCAAAATAATCATGAGTCAATAAGAAGATAATGAATATCGTCATAAAGCCCCTCAACAGTGTATAAACAGAATGTATGTATGAATGCATGCGGCATCTAAATAAGAATGCAAGGTCTAACTAGCATATGAGATCATGAATGCTAACCCATACTATTAAACTGCAACTATCAGATAATAAGAGTGTAGTAACTGTTCTCTAATCTGTACGTGGCATGGAAATTACCGATGATGATGTGTGTGAGCCGGCCAGTAAGTGTACGTTCAACATACGTGTCATTGGTAATGGTTCATGTGTCCTAGCAGACGAGATCATAACAGCTAATGCAAAACATGTATATATATGCAATGTAATGGAATTAACATGAATAGAGCATAAAGTAACAGTAAAATGCACCATTGTAAATTATACATATTTATATATATATCTATACACACACACACACACACACACACACACACACACGAGCCATACGGTTACCGTATTTAAAATAATATGAATCGTTGTTTTTGGAAAAGTCAGGGCTACGATGTTTTTGAGAAAAGAAATATCATTTTGAAAATACATAGCATCCCTCGGGTTGCTCTTTGAAAATTCTTACAATTCGTTATTTTTGAAAATAGTTATGGCTCAAACCCTATTCTAACATCTACCTAAGTAATTTACGAACTAAACTAAAACAGAGTCGAAAGTGAAAGGAAATCTAAAACATAACCGAGTCGATAAGTCTAGTAGCCGGCGTTCCAGCCTCATATCATCAAGTACGGTATAATACATCGTACGGCATCCACGAGTCAAGAGTACGGATCAATCATCATATATACATCTCGAATGATATAGTCCGCCGTATGGCATCCTCAAAATCGAGGGTACGGGTCAAACATCATATATGTCATGTATAGATCATAGTTCGTACGGTATCATTCGTCGTACCATATCATAAACAAAGGTACGGATCTATGGTCATGTACATTCTATTATATCATTAATTCACATATTATCGCATGTTATGTGTAGATCGGCCAACGATCGTTTAATATATCATATCATATACAAGGTCTCAAGTCGATCATATATCATAGCCTTACGACATCATGTCCAATCATATCGACTCACATTCATTAACAAAAAATATCCTCATCTCACATGTATATGTATGTGCGTGTGTGTATATATATATATATAATCACAAACACACACACACACATACACATATACACACACAAACCAAGTGTGCATGTGTGTGGGCGCGCGCATGTGTGTGACAACCCATAACCTAAGGTTCACGACTAAGGCAAAAGAGACTAAGGTTATACCTACCTACCAATATGCTTATTTAATTCTACGGTCTCCTAAAACCCTACTTGCTACGTAACCAAGTCTTGCATCAGTACAAAGATAATATATAACCTATTCTACGGTTGCGGGGGTGCTATACGCCATCCACCCGACTTCCTCCGTAGATATACATCTACTCACCTTCGATCCTCGCTTGTCGATGTCGGTGACGCTTTTCTCTCCTTGTCATCCTGAAACCCACGTGAAGGTACCTACAGTCCAAGCATGTCATATTGTAAACCAAAAATCCCATAAGAAACACGAATCGAATTGCATAGAAATCCATATCCAAAACCGATACGACACACGAAATGCACATAGGTTAGAACACATGGCCAACACATGCAAGAATAACCAAATAACTCTCGACGTTGTCGAACAAACGTCAATCGACCGAGATAAAACCCAAATACCAAAATTCATTTCAGTGAAAGTCGTAAACGAAAACAGCAGCTTTGAAAAACACTTCCGGATTTGCCTCAGGTCAAAATGGGACAAAACTCACAATACAGAAGCTAAGTTATAAGGAGTGGAAGCTATAGGCCAAATCCTAACACCAACTCAAACAAACTAGCCGGCAAGAATGCCAAAAAGCCCGGTGTCGCCGGTCCAAGTGAGGAAATTTGGGCTCGTACTTCTATGAAGGTCATCTAGTGGTCCTACAAGGTCACTGAAATTGATTGATTTATCTATAGATATCTCAGGTTGCTCGAGATTTATAATATCACCATAATATCCACAAAAATATGATATCGGAAAATTCTAAGTTCATGTATGGGGTTTTGTCTCAGGTTTGGTCCACAAAATTAACATTACAGGGGTTTAATGTCACTATCAAATCCTCAATTTCACCTTCACACATCAAAATATCACCAAAATCTCAACTTGGAATTTTCAAAGATCACTAAACTACATCGGTTTAACTCTAAACTGCAATAGGATATAAGAAACACTAAAAACTGAACTAAAGGTGTAGGGATTACCTCATTTGGCAACTCAAGAATTTTCTTGAGTTGCCCAAAGTCTTTAAAATCTTCACTTTATGTATCCATGGGGTTTTGTAGAGAAGTTGTGATCATTTTTAGTGAAGGGGTTGAGGTTTTTGGCTAAGTTTTGATGTGGTTTTTGTGATGAAAGAGGGATGGAGGGAGGAGGGAGATGGAAGAGGAGAAGAAGAGGTGATGAAGTGAAGGATGAGGATCAACCATGGCAAGAGAAGAACCTTTTCCCTCTCTCTCTCTCTCTCTCTCATCCTCACTCAAGTCCATACCTAAGTGTCCCTTCTCACAAAAAATATCTTCTCCTTTTCTTTTCTTTAAATTTTCTTTTATTTTAAAAGAAAACAAATTTTAAAAAAAAAGGAATGTAATACTGCCATGGTTCACAAAAAAATGTAAGAAGTGTTGCAACATGTCATGCATGTCATACACATAAACCGGATTAATGCATAATTAGTAAAATCTTACTCAAGTTTAGCATAATCTATTATACAAATAATTGTATAAATATTTATAAAATGTCCAATTCACATAAAGTCTTTCAAAATCAATATCTCATATAAATTTCCAATATTTTCCAAACTATATGCATATAAATTCGTACAATTCCATTAAAACTAATTTCTATATTTTTCATAATATCCATAAAATTAATTATTTTATTTATTTAAATTCCAAAAAATAATATTTTATTTTTCTGAAATATTACAATCTTCCCCCTTAAATAAATTCGGTCCCTGAATTTAAATTTAAACCCTCCAAATACATAAAATATTTCAGTCAATCAATCAAATCAATGGGGCTCCGAGTATCATGAATACATAAAATATATCATAGCGCAATACATGCGCATAAAAAACGAGTGCAAAACTCAAAACGAAACTTCGTCAAGCGTCACGTATTCATCGGAGTTATGAAGAAAATATAAATGTCAAAATCTATTACGAAAATCTAAATATATTTGGGATTACAACATATATGTAGTACGCATCGTTGTGAAATTATCTGAACAACCGGATAAAAGTGCATGCAAAATCCTTTTTCAAATCGCCGTGCGATGCGCGTATCACGACACATGCAGCGGACGTGCATTATAAAGAAAATAGCTATATATATATCTATATATACATATCCCTTATTTAACATATATGACTCGGCTTTTGAAAATGATTTAGAAGGGTTTTTCTTAGTAAATTTTCGTGTCATCATGGAAACGTAGGAAAATATGGAGACTATAGCTCCTTTTTGAAAATCCCCTCGGTAAATATCGGTGCATGCAAAAATACTAAGGTAATGTCCTCAAACGAGTCCTGCTCGGTTACTAAACCGTAGTATATGTCATGAAAACATGGTGCTCGAAAGGAAATCAATCTCAAAATAGAGTATACAAAATGCCACGTTCGTCTGGTGCGCACAGAAATCGAAATCAAATACAAGTGCCACAAATAAGCACACATAAACAAAAGTAAGTGCATTGGGTGTGCACGAAAGCATCTGTCAAGTGCAACGGATGTGCCTGACAACAATATCAAGTGCATCTAATGTGCATGAAAAATCTCAATTAAGTGCATCTAGCGTGCACAAAATCACATCAAGTGCGCCAAGTGTGCGCAAGAATCTCAATCAAGTGCACAAGGTGCATAAAAACAAATATTGAATATCAAAATCGAAATCGACGGTATACAACATACACCAAATCGAAATCAAGTATACTGTGGTATATAAACTCATAAACATTTGCAACTGTGTGCTCAAAACCATATCAAAGTACCAAAAGCTCGTGTAAACTACGCCGAATGCATAAGTCAAAACCATGTGCATACCATATGCATGAAATCAAAATCAAATATCTTAGAATGCGTGAAAATCAAAATCAGGTGCAATAGGTATGCACAAAAACGAACATCGGTACAACTGATACATGAAAATACGAATCAAGTGCAACTATGGTGCACATAAGAATTACCAATCATAAAACAATTCGTCAAAATACCAAAATCAAAATGATGAAAATATGATATCTGAATCACCAAGGTGTAATTCATAACAACTTTCGTCGAGGTGCCTCTCCTCCAATGTCGAAAGGTGCCGGTGCATCCAAAGCTGGCAAGGCAAGAATTTCTACTTTCCTCCTGCCCACATTCTAGCGTCTTCTGTTCTTAGGCCCTCATTTCTCTATGCGGGTTACCAGTTACATGACTCCTCGGCTCGACAACCCGATCTGGAGTAATGACGGAAACAGTCCCATTCTGGTGCTTCTCTGAAGATCTCCTGACCAATTAACATGGTCACTCGTAACGTATCACGTCAATGACGGCAGCCTCTGGCCCACTAAGTATGCGCGATACAACCGATCCTGGGTCTAAGTCTATATCGTGAAGTATTCCAGAAAGATCCTTTCGGTGTCTCTTCTCAATCTCATCTCTGCAGAACTATACGTAAGTTGGGACTCTTTACTTAACCCGTTTCTTATTCCGGGATAGCTGCATTCTCTTCATGACTTTATTTTGGAAAGTATGTCCGTATCCAACGCCTCTGCGTATGTATCCGGTCTCTGGCATCAACGGAGTGGAACAATAACTCGTTACAATCTCGTACGAACCTCTTACTCTGCTTCCCTTCAATATGGGCCAATTCGGAATCACCTCTTCGTAGCTGTGTGGAGTGCGCTCCAATTAGTTATAGTCATATCTGGAGTCTCTTTCGAGGCTATGAACTCGGCATCTCTAATATCCTTTAGAAGGTATCTGGCCAACTACGTCCTCGGGAACTCACCCAAGTCATCGAAGTAATATGATTCCTTCATCCGTTCTCGATCAACTCACAACGCATATGGGTGAGGTCCTTCTATTCGAAGCTGATCAACTGAGTGATCTTACATCGGAGAAACCCACGAACAATGTCCTTTCTTGATCGATTTACTCTAGATCTGTGTAAGATCCTTCAAACTGGAATTCTTCAACTTAACTGAGCCTGTGTCGGCGCATCAGATCAGACGAATCATCTCAGTCACCCTATCCAAGATGGACTAGCTACCCTCTGTCACATCTTCGTGTATGACCTCATGCTGCATTTGCTTCAAAGGTCTGGGGGAGATATCTTATCAAACCCAGCAACAGCTGGCTCATCTTTCCGCACGGTAGACAACGCCTCGATCATCTGGAGTAGACGGTACCTTAATAGTCTTCGCAGTCTGGCTGGCCTCTAGCAATGGCCTGATCATCTGGTGTAGATCTCGAACGCTCGTGTCAACAAGAAATCTTAACAAAACAATAAAACAGTGCGTTCGTATGTCTCCGGAATACATCCTGGTCAGTCCTCATCCATGACGAGCTCGCTCTGACCGCATCTCTAGCCGCAGCTCTATCTGCTCGTGTAGCCAAGGTAACAGAAACCATGATTCGACATCGATGAGGATAGATCATAGGAATGAATAGGAATACAGTGTATAAGAAATGTATATCCTAAGGCTACTTAAGCGAAGTAGCATATTGTAAGTATGCCGCGGAACATACACACGGTATGTCACTCTACTTAAGTCACCTACTCCATCAATCAAGGTCAACCTACGCGACGAAAGTTCGGGTCTAATACCCCATCAGTCAAGTCTAAGTTCCGTAAGGTCAAGCCTAGGTTTCGAATATATATATACGTCCTAGAATCCGCATAGTCAAACCTAGACTCGAACCAAGGTTAAACCTAACACTCTGATATCAACTTTGTCATGACCCGGAAAAGGCACGTGACTGGCGCTTGAATCACGTGAAGTCTAAAGGACCCCACCTGATTCAAGTAAGCCAAAAGCCGAGAAATCTAAAACTTTTTAGGGAAAATAGTGGAGGTGCAGTTTTAAAATAAAGGTACACTGAAATCATGTTTATTCTTTATATGCATAAATAATAGTATAAGAAAACACAATGTTTTGTAACTATCTTGAAAACGTGTGTCATCATTTACAATTTCGGCAGCACCTCCTTTGTAATTTTTAACCCGAAAATAAATACAACAATAATAATTATAGGGATCCCCAAGCGGGAGCTAGCTCTTTGCCAATTGGCGGAAACAACCACGCACGATATAAATATACAACGCCGAAGCGAGGATCAAAACAGAGAAATAAAGTAAAGAAACCAAAGCATCATCAATGAAAAACCAAAAACAATAATAAATACATGAGCGTGACTCTGAGTCTGAAAGAATATACAATGGTAGTTTCTAAGTCTACAAATATACATAGTCTGCTTAATGGAGCTTTTAACTAGATACAACTGAAATGAAATATACAAGTATATAATAGTGGTCACGATGTAATGTATCCCACCTATCAATGCAATCACCCGGAAGGAAGGTAGTGTGCCAGCAAGTCGCAACATAACCTGTGCGGTCGAACCTGCAAAAAAAACTGTGGCACAACGGGGGTAAATTGCCAACTCGTGAGTAGAAGACATCACCAAGTAGAAACCGAATGTATGACTATCTCCTAGGTCATACAGTACAATAATTATATAATGACATCGAGTAATAATAAGGATAATAGTATAAGCATATGTGCAATGCAAAGTACTCGGTCTGTTTCATAAAGTGGTAACAAGACATATGTAAATATGTATCTGAGTGTAAATTCATCAATCAATGTGTGTCCAACAAGGACACACTAAATCATAATAAAACCCGAGTGCCCAGCATCGACACTCAAGAACATCATGAAAATCGTATTCATCTGCGATACAATATCTTCAAATCTCGGGCGCCGCATCCTCAGATCGGCCCTCAAATCCATCCCACGACTCCGGTCGGTATCCACCGGATAACCGCCGGGTCCAAACTATCACCGGTCGGTAGTGCTCCCCTGTCGGGATCAACATCTCTATCTCTCTATATATACGTTATTCTTGCCCTGGGGTACCGCACCGGTCCACCATGTACTCTCAGACGGTGTCGCCCTCGATCCTCGTGGCGAGAAATCATATATCATATATGCTCCAGAATCGAGAAATCTCATGGTGGACGTCACACATCATATCAAGGAAAACCGCAATTTTCTTTTAAAAGGAGCATAAGTTTTCAAATTCACATGCGGTTTCCCAAATCCAGAAATCTCATGAAATACCGAAATCAAAATAATCATGAGTCAATAAGAAGTCAATGAATATCGGCATAAAGCCCCACAACAGTGCATATACAGAATGTATGTATGAATGCATGCGGCATCTAAATAAGAATGCAAGGTCTAACTAGCATATGATCATGAATGCTAACCCATACTATTAAACTACAATTATCAGATAATACGAGTGAAGTAACTGTTCTCTAATGTGTACGTGGAATGGTAATTACCAATGATGATCTGTATGAGACGGCCAGTAAGTGTACGTCCAACATAGTCACGACCCAATTTAGGAACGTGACCGGCACGTAAACCACGTGACGTCAACAGGCGTAACGCAATTTAAGTAAGCCGAAAACCCAGAAATCTAAACCATATAAAAAAGTAAGTGATAAAACATTTAGAAATCTCAAGTAAAAATCTTAAAGCTTAAGTTTATTTTCTTAAAAAATTTGGCAGCACCTCCTTTGTAAAACTAGCCCCGAAACGGGTACAAACACAGGATATAAATAGAGCATTCCCAAACGGGAGCAAATCACGCCCAAAGGCGGAAAACAATCACCAAAAGTATATATACGATGCCGTAGCGAAGAAATAGACAATAAAAATGAAAACATCATAAAAGAGATAAAGCTACATAAGAAAAGCCGACTCACACGAGCACAACACCCAGAGTAATATAATATATAATATCGATCCTCACAAACTCGTCTCTAAGTCAATACATGAAAGTGGTAGATGGAGAGTACTAGATACAACGAGATATATAATAGATGTGTTCGGATAACCGCAAATCCACCTATACCAAAAAGGCTTCACATTCAACCGTAGTGGTATCCGCAGAAATAGATACAATAAGGAGCCCTGCCGCGACTACTCTGGGGGTCAAGCATGCAAAACACTGTGGAACAACGGGGGTGAGTTGCCAACTCGTGAATAGTAAATAACATCATACAGATAATCGCAAGTATGCACGAACGGCGATAATCTATCACATGCAATCTGATAGCATAAGTATGGCAATATGGATATGCAACAATCATGATCAAGGTACACCGTCAGGGTACTACAACTACATGAAACAATGCATATCAAATAATCCTCAGTGGGGGATAAAACATAATCATCATCAACGAATCATCATCGTGGAAAAACCCGGTGTCCATCAACGACACCCCAAATCCCAATACCTCAGGCGCCGTCACTCTGATCGGCCCTCATATCCATAAATCTCATAGAAGCTAAGTGTCCGACATCGACACTCGAAACATCATGAAAACCCGTGTCCAACATCGACACGTAAATCCACATAATTTAGGCTCCGTCAGTCCGGATCGGCCCATATCCATCTCACGACTCCGGTTGGTATCCTCCGGATAACCGCCGGGTCCAAACTATCACCCGTAGGTAGCAGTCCTTCTGCCAGGCTCATCGTCTACTGCACAACTTACCTTTCTTGCCCCGGGGTACCATACCGGGTTTCGAAAACCAATCTCAAAACCGAGAAAACTCATGGTGGAGGCATCGAAATAACATATCAAGAGAAACCAGGTTTTCAAAACAATGCATGCTTTCTTGAAATATAACCCCGGTTCTTAAATCCATAAAGCACATGAAATCAGTGTCTCAATGCGTAAATCCATGAAATACGATGTATGCAACATAGAACAGTAATATGAGCATATCAAGGGAAAACCGCTCTTTTAAATGAATCAAGTTTTTAAAGATATCATGCGGTTCCAAAATTCCTGAAGTCAATTTCAACATCATATAAAGGTGTATATGTAGCTATAGCAAGGTATGTGTGTATGCATGTATGTATGTATGCATGATGCAATTCATATGAGCAATCGAACAAGAATCAACGTCTAACTATTGATAATAGTGAAGGCGGAACAATACATAATACCTTAGTAAGGTGGTACAAGAACAACAGCCTCAATGTCAATAACTAATACAGTACCACATATATGTATATGTTATGCGTGTTGTTAGTTATATGTATGCCCTAGAGGCCATTACTGTACATAGGATGTATATTGTAGTGGATGCTGGGACATATATAGGGAGGACTTTCTTGCTCGACATGATAGTATGCTATCTGGTTGCTCTTTACCTTAACGTGTGCACTGATTGTCTCTCTGTTACATGTTGGTAAAGCCCTTAGGATGTGTACTTGACTACCTGGACTATGATGCGGATCATACTAGTGGGGACATGGTAGTCCACAAGTACATCCTTCAAAGTCCCTAGTCGTGGGTGTATCGAGATGGGGCATCGATATACCAGAGTAGACTAGCGTGTACCTTCTCGACCCATACAGATGGGCAATGGATGATCCCATATCCATCGGTGTTTGACATCAGAGATGGTATACGGGTGCTCAGTAGAGACTGGGTACACTGGACGGACTCGCCGAGAACTCCCAGATGGTATTATACCTCACGTCAGATGGCAGTTCTCTGGTGACACTGGTACAGAGTAGTCTGTTGACCCGAGATCGTCATAGAGTCTTGTGTGGTTCCCACTGTGCTTTGATTTCCATCTTACCACGTCCAAGTGGGCGTGCAAAACGGTGGTTTTTGGGTACAGTCCCGAGTCACATGGAGGCAATGAGCGATTGGAGGGGATTCGTCTCTCCCGGTATAGGGGGTTGATGTTGCGCTGTGTTCGATTGGCTATAACAGGAAATCCCAGGCCAGGGTTGCTGAGATTTACTGGTAAGTGTTACCAGTAGTTTCTCGAAGTGTTATAGACCTCATATCGACACGACTTATCAAGCTATTGGGGTCTGACGTTTACCACCCCTAGGCGAGATATGCGACAGATCAGACGATCAGACCGGACTGTACGGTAGTGTTACTGGTCGGATTCACTGGAGTGTGAGCGGGCTTGCTCGTCGATTTTCAGATCGCTCAATACCCGGATGTCCGTTACGTTTAGCAGACCGCTTGCGTCTTGTGGGTGTTTGATATGATCATCACCTGCTGCCGGCGTATTGACGAGTCTTTAGAGTCCTACACAGAGGTTTCCTGGCTCAAGCGAAACGAGATAGGAGCGCATATGAGATATGTGCGGGACCGAGAATAATACCAGTATGTGATTCTGTATTTGATTCTCGCGATGTGACATTGATCGGTTATATGCCATATAGCCGGGTTATCGGATCAAGTGTTGATTCGATAAGTTGTTACTGATGATACCAGTCGGTTATGTGCGACATGACCGGATCGTTAAATCAAGTGTTGATTTAATGATTTAATGCATAATTATATATTTGATATATTACTTTGCGTTAACTAGTATTTGTTCACTTTAGATGGATTTTCTCACTCGGGAGTGCGCATTACATATGCGATATGATTTTGTGCATTTGATGTTTGATGATACATGATTAATTGGTTAAGTGCAAAGAATAAACCATGGTTAAAAGAATGGTTAGGATTTCATTTCCTTTATTTATTCATTTATTTATTTGTTTATTTATTTTGGAAAAGAGGAGAAAAGAATGGTGGCTTAATTTGGAGTTTAGTTGAAGCTTCATGAATCTTTGATCAAGTCAACCATTCTTATCTCATCCTTAACCCTAACCATTCCCACTAACCATGATTCATTCTCTACACTTAACTAGAGTTAATATTATGATAAGTATTGTTATTCTTTTATTTCATGAATAATTCTTATCATAATTATTATCTTCTTCTTGCTTTCTTCTTCTTCTTCGTTTAAAAGAAGAAAGCTTCATGTCCATCAATGGTGATTGATGATTAATAGTGAGAAATCCAAATCTAAAGTCTACCCACTTCCTATTTCTTCATCCTCTACCTCTTGCCAAGTAGTAGAGTGTGTTTCCTTCACAAGTTTTTGGACTTGGTGAAGTTCGGAGCTTGATTTAGCGATGCCTCGACGTAGATCATCTTCGGCACGTCGTCGATGTCCTAGCCCGCTTCTTCTCCGATGAAGCCGACACAAGAGCCCGGGACTTCTTATGGACAGCGAGAGGATGTCGTTGCGGAGCTATGGAGGTGGAGTAAACGGATCTACAAAGGTTGTATTTCCGTATTCTCATTAGTTAATTGTTAACTAGTTAGTATTTCGCTTAGACATCTAGCAAACGATCCGTTGATTAGGGTTTCTCGGCACTAGAATTTTTGAAATTGGCATGATCGATGCCTTATGAGACCTCACTAGAGTGCCTAGGAACCCTACACGTGTCATGGTAGTTACCAACGGTGTGTTGTGGCATACAATTCAGTGCTCGTGCTATATAAACCGTCAGTAATGGTGCAGTGTCCAATATGTACTAAGTCAATGTACAACAAGTAATGGTATGCAAATGATGCTCATGCACAATCAACGCATATGCATATAAACATGTGGCTATAACATCATATCTAGCCCTCGACGCTTAACGCCATACGGGTGATTCCCCCGTAGATGATAAATCTACTCACCGATGATCTCGAGCTAGGTAAATCAAACCACCTGTGTTCCCTTCTTTGTAGCGTCTGAAGTCCCCGCAATCGATCCTAATATCACACAAAACATAACAAGTGCAACATAGAAAATACCCAATAATACATACAAACTATGCTTAAATCAACACATCGACTCCTACAAACTCTCAAGTGTTAGCTTAGTGGCTAACGTGTGTAGCGACATCCTAAATCAAACCTAAGTGCAGCAAGCTACACAAAGTACGCAAACCGTGTCGGATACCGTAACGCGCGTTGCCTAAACACTAGAAACTAGCAAAATAGTCCCAGATTTTTCCAACAACCAATATAGGAAAATCAAGCAGTACCAAACACCTAGGATAACCTACAGACATCTACCCTCAAAACCATAACCCCCCAGGTCCCCAAAAATCCGGCGGCGCCGGACTTTCCTCCAATCTCGCCGGGTGAACAATAAAGGTTGGGGTCCTGGTTTCAGGTGCACACTCAGGGCTTCTAACACAATACTATTACATTGCTAGATTTTACAGTAACCTAACGTAGTGATAGCAGATCACAGAGACACCAATTAATCACCAAAAATACGATATTTGCTTAAAACTATAACTTTAGTGTTCTAAACAGCAACCAATAAGCAGCACAACATATTAAAGGCCTAGTTAACAGTTAGAGATCACTACCTTACCAAACTTGCTCAAAAACCCTAACTTTCCAAGCTCCAAGTCATCTCTAGAGGCTTAACTTGACTTTGTGAGGGTGTTAGTGAGGTTTAGTGAAGATTAGGCTTGGTTTTGTGATGGAAAGGTTAAGTTTTCAGTTTGGGATGGGGAAATGAGAAGGAGAACAAGTAATGAGAGAGTGTAAGTGTTGAGGGAAAATGAGAGTGTGAGAGTGGTGAAGGAAAATGAGGGTGTGAGGTTAGGAGATGAGCCATGCACATTCTCTCTCCTCATTAATTGCTCCCATGCTTGCCCCATGCCTCATCATTCTCCATTGTCAACTCTCTCTCTCTCCCTCTCTCTCTCAAGTCATCCCTTAGTCAAAAGAATAATGAAATGGGTTAATATGGCCTAAAATTGGTTTAGGGTGCCATATATACTTAAGCATGGTTAACACCTCCATAAGCCCTAAGTTAATATACACAAGTGTGTGAAAGCCAAAATAAATAATAATAAAATGTTAATTAATTTTTATAAAATATGTGAAAACTATTTTGGTTAACTTTTTACTAAAAACCCGCATTATTGCTAATTAACACTAATAGCATTCTAAGATGTTATATGCATCATCGGTAATGGTGCATGTGTTCTAGCAGACGAGATCATAACAGCTAATGCAAAACATGTATATATATATATATATATGCAATGCAATGGAATTAACATGAATAGAGCAGAAAGTAATAGTAATACGCAACATTGTAAAGTATACATACACACACACACACACACACACACACACACACATATATATATATACGAGCTATACGGTTACCATATTTAAAATAATATGAATCGTTGTTTTTGGAAAAGTATGGGCTACAGTGTTTTTGAGAAAATAAATATTATTTTGAAAATCCGTAGCATCCCTCGGGTTGCTCTTTGAAAATACACAGGATTCGTTAGTTCTGAAAATATGTATGACTCAAACCCTATTCTAACATCTACCTAAGTAATTAAGGAACTAAACTAAAACAGTGTCAAAAGTGAAAGGAAATCTAAAACATAACCGAGTCGATAAGTCTAGTAGTCAGCGATCCATCCTTATTGCATCACGTATAGTATAATCCATCGTACGACATCCTCGAGTCAAGAGTGCGGATCAATCATCATATATACATCTCGTACGGTATATTCCGTCGTACAACATCCTCAAAATCGAGGGTACGGTTCAAAAATCATATATGTCATGTATAGATCATAGTTCGTACGGTATCATTCGTCGTACAATATCATAAACAAGGGTACGGATCTATAGTCACGTACATTCTATTGTATAATTAATTCACATGTTATCACATGTTATGTGTATATCGCCCAACGATCATTTAATATATCATAATATATCATATCATATACAAGGTCTCAACTCGATCATATATCATAGCCTCACGACATCATGTCCGATCATATCGACTCACATCCATTAACAAATAATATTCTCATCTCATGGGTATATGTATGTATATATATATATATAATCACACACACACACATATACATATACAAACCAAGTGTGTATGTGTGTGTGTGTGACAACCCATAACCTAAGGTTCACGACTAAGGCAAAAGAGACTAAGGTTATGCCTACCAACCAATATGCTTATTTAATACTACAGTCTCCTAAAACCCTACTTGCTACGTATCCACGTCTTACATCAGCACAAAGATAATATATAACCTATTCTACGGTTGTGGGAGTGTTATATGCCATCCACCCGACTTCCCCCGTAGATATACATCTACTTACCTTCGATCCTCGCTTGCCGATGTCGATGACGCCTTGCTCTCCTTGTTGTCCCGAAACCCACGCGAAGGTATCTACAGTCCAAGCATGTCGTATTGTAAACCAAAAATCCCATAAGAAACACGAATCGAATTGCATAGAAATCCATATCTAAAACCGATACGACACACGAAGTGCGCATAGGTTAGAACCTATGGCCAACGCATGCAAGAATAACCAAATAACTCTCGACGTTGTCGAACAAACGTCAATCGACCGAGATAAAACCCAAATACCAAAATTCATTTCAGTAAAAGTCGTAAACGAAAACAAAAACTTTGAAAAACACTTCCAGATTTGCCTCAGGTCAAAATGGGACAAAACTAATAATACAGAAATTAAGCTATAAGGAGTGAAAGTTACAGGACAAACCCCAACACCAACTCAAACAAACTGGCCGGCGAGAATGCTAAAAAGCCCGGTTTCGCTGGTCCAAGTGGGGAAATTTAGGCTCGTACTTCTATGGAGGTCATCTAGTGGTCCTACCAGGTCAATAAAGTTGTTTGATTTATCTATAGATATCCCAGGTTGCTCCGGATTCATAATATCACCACAGTATCCACAAATATACAATATCGGAAAATTCTAAGTTTAAGTTTGGGGTTTTGTCTCATGTTTAGTCTACAAAATTAACACTACAAGGGTTTAAGGTCACTATCAAATCCTCAATTTCACCTTCACACATCAAAATATCACCTAAACCTCAACTTGGAATTTTCAAAAATCACTAAACTATATCGGTTTAATTCTAAACTACAATAAGATATAAGAAACGCTAAAAACTGAACTAAAGCTGTAGGGATTACCTCATTTGGCAATTCAAGAATTTTCTTGAGTTGCCCGAAGTCTTCAAAATCTTCACTTGATGTATCCATAGGGTTTTGTAGAGAGGTTGTGATCATTTTTAGTGAAGGGGGTGAGGTTTTTGGCTAATTTTTTATGTGGTTTTTGTGATGAAAGAGAGATGGAGGGAGGAGGGAGATGGAAGAGGAGAAGAAGAGGTGATGAAGTGAAGGATGAGGATCAACCATGGCAAGAGAAGACCCCTTTCCCTCTCTCTCTCATCCTCACTCAAGCCAATACCTAACTGTACCCTCCCACATAAAATATCTTCTCCTTTTCTTTTCTTTAAATTTTATTTTATTTTAAAACAAACCAAACTTTTTATAAAAAAAAAGGAATGCAATAATGTCATGGTTCACAACAAAATGTAATAAGTGTTGCAACATGTCATGTTGCATGTCAACACATAAACCGGATTAATGCATAATTAGTAAAATCTTGCTCAATTTTATCATAATCTATTATACAAATATTGTATAAATATTTATAAAATGTCCAAATCATATAAATTTCCAATATTTTCCAAACTATATGCATATAAAATCGTACAATTCCATTAAAACTAATTTCTATATTTTTCATAATATCCACAAAATTACTTATTTTATTTATTTAAATTCAAAAAAATAATATTTTATTTTTCTGAAATATTACATTGCTGACTCAGTACTGCAATTCGTTCTCGGCTGCAGTTAATCCAGAGTTTCTCACACGGACTCGAAACTACAAACTCGGTATTATCACCAATCTGTGGAAGATATCTAGCAGAACATGTCCTCGGGAACTCGTCCCAATCATCGGAGGTATACGCTTCATTCGTCCTTTTTCGATCAACTCACAACGCGTCTGGGTAAGGTCCTTCTATTTGAAGCTAGTCAACTTACTGATCTCTCTTCGAAGCATCCAATGAAGGATGTCCACTCTTGATTGCTTTACTCTAGATCCGAGTAGATCCATCAAACTAGAATTCTTCAACTAAACTGAGCCGGCGTCGGCGCATCAAATCAGACGAATCATCTCCGTTACTCTATTCAAGTTGGGCTAGCGATCTTCTGTCACATCTCTGTCTGAAAGTTCCTGTGTTTTCAACTTATAAACTCTGGAAGGGACATCCCGTCAATCTTAGCAACAGCTGGGTCATCTGTCTGTACGATAGACAATTTCACGATCTCTGGGGTAGGCTGTACATCAACAGTCCTCTCAATTTGGCAGTCGCCATCAAATGCCCGATCATCCAGTACAGATCCGAACACTCACCTCAAACAGGAGATCTTAACACAAACACTATACCGATACGTCCCTATGTCACCAGAAAACATCTTGGTCAACCCTCGTCCGTGACGAGCTCACTCTGACCACAACTCTAGCAGCAGCTCTCTCAATGCTCATAGCCATGGTGACAGGCACCTCAAGCAGGTATCGATGAAGATAGATCGAAAGAACAAAAGGAATTTATAGATTAGAAATGGGAATATGATCATAGGAAAGAATGAAATCAATGAGAGTATGATCATAGGAACGAATAGAATCAAGGATCTCAAGAAAAGTGCATCCTAAGGTCACTTAAGTGGAGCAGCGTGTCGTAAGTATGCCACGGAACATACACACGGTACGTCACTCTACTCAAGATACCTACTCCATCAACCAAGGTCAACCTATGTGGTAAAAACTCGGGTCCCAAATGTAGGGTTCCTAAGCACGACAGCAAGGTTTCGGGTGGCATCGTCCATGCTAAATTACAATTTTACCATGCTAAAAGAACCCTAACCTAGGATGTTTAACTAGAGAATCATACGAAAACAAGATGTAAACAACTTTACAACTAAATGACTCGGGATTACAACTTTTGTAGTTCGTTCCTTCACTTCTATAGCTCCTTGTTGTGGTCCCTTCGCTACAGTCAACGAACTCCCGGACTTTTGAGAGGCTCCACGAGATATATGATGCATGCTTGCTAGAAGTCTTCAAAGTCTATGATGATCTACATCGAAGAAACACGGACTCAAGCTATCACTTCACTAATATGGAATTAGTGAAGCTAACACCCTAAACTATATGGCTAGTATAGAAGAGAATGATGAAGTAGGAATTTTGCTCACTTTAAGATTTAATTTCTCACTATTTTCTTTATCTCCTCAAAACTAAAGAGAGAGCTTGAGAGAGATGAAGATGAAGAAGATGAATGGATAATGAGCTTGAGGTTAGAAAAGCAACAATGGTGAGTTTATGCCATCCTTAACCCATGTAGAGAATAAACCATAGCTAAGTGATTAGGGTTAAGTCAATAAATATCTTAGGTCAAAACAAATTTGGTGGACTTAGTTAATGAATCTACAAGCTTCCTCCAAGATCATCCATGACTAATTCCAAGCAATTTTGAATTAACTAAAATAAATAAAAACCTACCATTATCACAACTATGGTGTTAGTCTCATACACCCAAGTTGAAAGTGTAACCTATCATGTCACAATATTATATATCACATATATAATTTTGTTAACAAAAGAAAACTATACAATAAACATATATGTTAAATGTATAAGTGAGAAAAATAAATACTTAAGTTGGCATTTATTAGTTAATGTAATTTAGTATATCAAATATATAATTATAAATTAAATTATTAAATCAAAACTTGATTTAATAATCCGGCTATATCACATATTACCGACTAATATAATATGTATCATTTCATCGAATCAACACTTGATCCGATGACCCCGATATATCACATATAACCGGACGATATCACATATCGCGAGAATAGAATACGGTATCACATACACGTATTAATCTCGGTCTCGCACATATCATATATGTTCTCCTACTCCGTTTCGCCTGATCCAGGAAGCCTCTGTGTAGGACTCTAAAGACTCGTCATTACTCTGGCAGTAGGTGGTGATCATATCAGTCAGCCACAAGTCGTCAGCGGTCAGCTAAACATAACGGCCACCCGGGTATTGAGCGATCAGAAAATCAACAAGCAAGCCTCATCATACTCCTGTAAGCCTATCAGTAACACTACCGTACAGTCTGTAAGTCTACGGTAGAGCCTCGGCCGTCAATCTGAGGACAAACGCGGAACAAAAAACTTTTACAACTGGCGCTATCGCATACTATAACCCGGATCTTGCCATTAATGCTAAACTAGCTATAAAGATGATAGAATGGCTATACCGATCGATCCGTGTCCTTCGGTCTTTATCCATCATCCCACGCTACTCGCGGCATCTCCGATCTCCTGTCTCCTCGTCGAGGTGGTACCACGTCAACGGATCTTTATACGGGCTCCCGCCTCTATACCGAGACAACTCGGACATGAAGTATACTAACCGACATGTCCAAGATGAAGTAGAGAATGAGTGGAATACTTTGTCTCAAACACCCTAGGGTCTCATCACCTGAGAGGGTTAGGGTGGAGGTTGAAGAAGATGCTAAGGTTTGGAAAGTGTGAGCTCAAGAAAAATAAAGCAAGCGAGCATAAGAAAAACCAAGCACAAAAATAACTTGTTCTTATTTCTTTCTTTTGTGAATAGATATATGAGGTTGTGTTTTTTAAAACCAAAGAAAATATCTCATAAAAAATATCTCCTCAAATATCTATGCCCAAAACAAAACTCATTAATTCTTTAATGACTCACTAGATGACTCATTACATGAGTCATTGGTGAACATTCTAGAATTAATGAGTCACAACAATGAGTCACACTTTCCATTAATCATTTAAACCAAAATGATTAATCCAAAAAGAAATGCATCTTCTAAAGTAATCTCGTAACAGATTACGAGAATACCCCTCACCTGTAAATACATACATGTATCCGTATTCCGACCGAATACGAATACGACGAGACTAAAATATTCCGACTCAATATAATACTTGGATCCGACTTAAACCAAAGCCCACCATTATTATCTGTCCGAACCTCGACACGTGCACAAGTGCACGTGCATGTTCGAACCCTGCCATAAAACCATACGTCCTCTACAACGTTTCGCCCGGACTTGGGAAACTATCTGTGGGGGACTCTAAAGACTCGTCAATACTCTGGCATTGAGTTTATCCACAAGCCGTCAGTGGTACTAGCTGTACGTAACGGCTGCCCATGTATTGACAGAAAGGGAAGCTGATGAGCGAACTCATCCTGAAACCCTACTGAGCCTATTAGTGACAATATCCGTACAGTCCGGTCTGTTCGTCTATGAGCATCGCATATCGGGCCTAGGGGGCTGGTAACGTCAGACCCCCAATAGCGGTATAAGTCGTGTCAGAGTGTAGCCCAGAACACCTTGAGATACTACTGGAGTACCTACCAGTAAATCTCCTGCCTCGGCCGAAGGCTTTGTGTAATGGCTCTCCTAGACACAGCGCGATCTCACCCCTAATACCGGGAGAGACGAATCCCCTGCCGATCCGCTCACTACCTCCATATGGCTCGGGACTGTACCCAACTAAAACCTGTTTGCATGACTCCTTTGAGCTGTGGTAGGGTAATAATCAAAGCATAGTGGGAACTCACACGCGAAAAATGACGATCTCAGGTCGATGAACTAACCTGTACACATGTCACCTGGGAGCTGCTATCTGACGCTAGGTATAATACCAACTAGCAGGTTCCCGGCGAGTCCTGTCCGGTGCACTCATAACCCAATGAGCACCCGTATACATCTTAGGTGATCCAACCGACACCAATGGCTTGTGAGACCGACCACCGCCCCTCATCGGGGTCTCGACTGTATACACTAGTCTACTACGGAGTATCGATGCCCTGTCTCGAAACTCCCATGACTAGGGACCACTTTTAAGGATGTGCTTATAGACTACACAACTCTCACGTATCCGATCACCATCATACTGTTGGTAGTCAAGCAGGATCCTATGGGATCCATCAATGTGTAACAGTGAACAGTAATGTCACATAAAGCTGTACACGATGATAAAGGCAAACCAGATAGCATACTATCATCTCGAGTAAGACTGTCCTACCGGTATAGGTCCTCCCTCAATCATTGCAATCACGTAACTGCGATCCAATAATTGACTTTGAGGGCACTACATCCAACACAGTCCGGTCTCTTCATCTGATATGTCGCATATCCAGTCTAGGGGTGGTGATTGTCAGACCCCACTAACCGATAAGTCATGCCTATGTGAGGCTCATAACGGGTCGAGAAACTACTGATAACACTTACCAGTAGATCTCCATATTAGCCCTGGCCAGGGACTTCCAGTTATAGCCAATCGAGCACAGTACAACATCAACCCTCAATACCGGGAGAGACGAAACCCCTCCTATCGCTCATTGCCTCCATGTGATTCGGTACTATACCCAAAAGCCACCGTTTCGCACGTTCTATTGAACGTGGTAAGGTGGAAATTAAAGCACAGTGGGAATCACACAAGACTCTATGACGATCTTGGGTCTACAAACTAACCTGTACCAGTGTTACCAGAGAACTGCTATTTGACGATAGGTATAATGTAGGACTACGGTAGCGCCGCGGCCGTCTATCCGAGGACAAATGCGGAAACGAAAATTTTTCTTTACAATAAACCGGCACTACCGCATCCTCAAAAACCCGGATCGTAACCATTAACCTACTACTAGCAAACAAGAGAATGGGTAGAAAGCTATACCATGCGATCCGTGTCCTTCGGTCTTCGCCTCCACTCCGATCTCCTCGCGGAATCTCCGGTCGTCGCCTCCTCATAGAAACGGGCACCACATCGCCGGGTTCTTTTACGGGCTCCCACCTCTGGACCGAGGAAACTCTGGCACGAAGTTGGTGAGCCGACGTGCCCAAGAAATGCTGTAGGCTAGTGTAGAATCACTTTGTCTCAAAGGGGTGAAGTTGCCTTTGATGGAGGAATGAAACAATGAACTTTGGAGAGGTGTTAGGAATTTAGCAAGCAAGCAAATATGAGATGAATCAATTTCCCTCACCAAAATGAAAAACCTCTCTCTTTTCTCAAAGTGGCCGGCCCCCTTATCAAAAATGGCGGAGGGAAAAAGAACTCAAAACCATGAAGGGAGGTGAGTGTAGGAAAAGTAAAAGGGTGACCACAACCGAAAGTGATGATAACAATATCAAATCAAATTCTAATCCTTTCTAATCTCATTAATGCAAGACCATCATGAAAAAGCAAAGATGCTCAACTTATTATAATGCCACAAACACAAATAACCCCCCTCCACAATGGCTAATTTGAACAATTGCAAATTAGCCCCTCCATCGGAAAAATCCGGCCTTGAAGGAACAAAAGAATACTGGCCGGAACGGAATGCAAACTGGCAACTTCAGAAAACTGATCCCGTAATAAATTACAGGAAAACCCCGTCACTGCATATACATGCCCGCATTTGTATTCCCACTGAATATAAATGCAAAGAGACAAAATCTACACTGTACTATATTAGGACCCGGCTTAAACCAAAGCCCACTAGTATTATCCGTCCGATCATGATCCGTGCAATACCGCACGTATCTGATCGAACCTGCCATATCTCCATACGGCCTCTACAGCGTTTCGCCCGAAACTTGTGAAACAGGTCTATGGGGGACTCTAAAGACTCGTCAATACTTTGGTTGTGGATTTAACCACTAGCACGTCAGAGGTATTAGCCAATACGTAACGGGCTACCAGGTATTGACCAAAAGGGACGTCGATGAGCGAACTCATCCTGACACCCTACTGAGCCTGTCAGTGACAATATCCGTACAGTCCGGTCCGTTCGTCTATGAGTATCGCATGGCGGGCCTAGGGGGTTGGTAAAAGTCAGACCCCCATAAGCGGTACAAGTCGTGTCAGAGTGTAGCCCAGAACACCCTGAGATACTACTGGAATACCTACCAGTAAATCTCCTGCCTCGGCCGAGGGCTTTGTGTAATGGCTCTCCTAGACACAGCGCGACCTCACCCCCAATACCGGGAGAGATGAACCCCTGCAGATCCGCTCACTGCCTCCATGTGGCTCGGGACTGTACCCAACTAAAACCTGTTTGCACGACTCCTTTCAGCCGTGGTAGGGTAGTAATCAAAGTACAGTGGGAACTCACACGAGACAAATGACGATCTCAGGTCGATGAACTAACCTGTACACATATCACCAGGGAACTGCTATCTGACGTCAGGTATAAGACCAACTAGCATGTTCCCGGCGAGTCTTGTCTAGTGTACTCATAACCCAATGAGCACCTGTATACATCTTAGGTGAACCAAATGACACCAGTGGCTTGTGAGACCGGCCACCGCCCCTCGTCGGGGTCTCAACTGTATACACTTGTCTACTCTGGAGTATCGATGCCCTGTCTCAAAACTCCCACGACTAGGGACCATTTAAGGATGTGCTTATAGACCCCAGCTCCCACGTATATGATCGCCATCATACTGCTGGCAATCAAGCAAGAATCCTAGGGGCTCTATCAACGTGCAATAGTGATCCGTAATGTCACCTAAAGCAGTACACGATGATAAAGATAAACCAGATAGCATACTATCATCTAGAGTAAGACTGTCCTACCGGGATAGGTCCTCCCTCAATCATTGCAATCACGTGCCTGTGATCCAATAATTGACTCTGAGGGTACTATCTCCAACAATCTCCCACTTGCACTCAAGGCTAATTATTGCGATGTGGCATACTCACAGCCCGTGTGATACCGATCACCCAACTCCTTTACTCGTCAGTCTCACAAAGCTCGTTTGCGAAACTATTGCGTTCAAGGAATAGCCTCAGTGAGTGGATCCGCTGTGATGTTTCTTTCTATGTCTCTCTTTATCTCAAGTTCGCGGAGAAAGCTATCTCCCGAAATGAGCAATACCTATCTTAGAATGTCTGGATATCTGATGGGACCTAGCTCATACATGTACTCCAAATCCAAACTTCTTAGACTGTATCGGCAACTGAACTTAATCAGTATCCTGCGCCATGCTTGCCCTCGGTATCCACCTGGACCACCTGTCCAAAATACTGCCCCTCGTTAGAGGGAAAACTATAAATCTGACAGTCACTCTTTCATCCAAGTCACCTTGGAAGCCTGGAATGATAACTGTCTCCCGAATGAGGCTGTCGTTATCATATCCCTAAAACATCCACTTATGTTCTAAAACTGCTTCCGAATATTTCTCCAGGATTGGATCAATATCAACTTGTTGCACCTACTGCAAAAGCAACATTTGGTGTGGTACTTGGCATCTCATGATTGACTCAATTGCCTAAGCAAGTGATCTGCCAATCATGCACGTCCCTCTCCCCTTTAGTCTGTAAGACACCTTTAGAGAGGGTGACTCCATCACCTGCAGGTATACTACCGTGCCAGGAGTCGTCCATTCTAAAACACCTTTAGAATGCTGTCTAAGTACCCAGATTGGGAAACTACCCAAATCTAGATCTAAAACCATAGATCTAGTAACCAGAATGTCTGATATAATATCCAAGTCCTTTGTGGAGAAACTATTGTGTGACAACCAAAGTATAACCGATCGTAGTATAGGAATTTTACTTCCTACTCTGTGTATGTCATCCAAATACCAGGACATCACACCCTACTACCATCTTAACAGATCTATCCCCTATTCTGATGAAGTCAAACCTATGAATGTCACATCAGAAATAGATGATCTATCTCCGCTATTGTTAGTTATATGTATGCCCTAGAGGCCATTACTGTACATTGGATGTATATTGTAGTGGATACTGGGACATATATAGGGAGGACTTTCTTGCTCGACATGATAGTATGCTATCTGGTTACTCTTTACCTTAACGTGTACACTGATTGTCTCTCTGTTACATGTTGGTAAAGCCCTTAGGATGTGTACTTGACTACCTGGACTATGATGCGGATCATACTAGTGGGGACATGGTAGTCCATAAGTACATCCTTCAAAGTCCCTAGTCGTGGGTATATCGAGACGGGGCATCGATATACCAAAGTAGACTAGCGTATACCTTCTCGACCCATACAGATAGGCGATGGATGATCCCATATCCATCGGTGTTTGACATCAGAGATGATATACGGGTGCTCAGTAGAGACTGGGTACACTGGACGGACTCGCCGAGAACTCCCAGATGGTATTATACCTCACGTCAGATGGCAGTTCTCTGATGACACTGGTACAGAGTAGTCTGTTGACCCGAGATCGTCATAGAGTCTTGTGTGGTTCCCACTGTGCTTTGATTTCCATCTTACCACGTCCAAGAGGGCGTGCAAAACGGTGGTTTTTGGGTACAGTCCCGAGTCACATGGAGGCAATGAGCGATAGAAGGGGATTCGTCTTTCCCGGTATAGGGAGTTGATGTTGCGCTGTGTTCGATTGGCTATAACAGGAAATCCCTGGCCAGGGTTGCTGAGATTTACTGGTAAGTGTTACCAGTAGTTTCTCGAATTGTTATAGACCTCATATCGACACGACTTATCGAGCTATTGGGGTCTGACGTTTACCACCCCTAGGCAAGATATGCGACATATCAGACGATCAGACCGGACTGTACGGTAGTGTTACTAGTTGGATTCACTGGAGTGTGAGCGGGCTTGCTCGTCGATCTTCTGATCGCTCAATACCCGGGTGGCCGTTACGTTTAGCAGAACGCTTGCGGCTTGTAGGTGTTTGATATGATCATCATCTGCTGCCGGCGTATTGACGAGTCTTTAGAGTCCTACACAGAGGTTTCCTAGTTCAAGAGAAACGAAATAGGAGCGCATATGAGATATGTGCGGGACCGAGAATAATGCGTGTATGTGATACCGTATTTCACTCTCGCGATGTATGTATCGATTAGGTTATATGAGATATACCCTAGTTATCGAATCAAGGGTTGATTCGATAAGCCGATACATAGGATACTAGTCGGTTATATGCGATATGACTGGATCGTTAAATCAAGTGTTGATTTAATGATTTAATGTATAATTATATATTTGATATATTACTTTGCATTATCTAGTATCGGTTCACTTTAATTGGATTTTCTCGCTCGGATGTGCGCATTACATATGCGATATGATTTTGTGCACTTGCTTGTATCATGTTTGATGATACATGCCTTCTTAGTTAAGTGTATAGAATTAAACCTTGGTTAATGGAATGGTTAGGGTTTACTAATTACTTATTTATTTATTTATTAATCTTTTTCTTTTTGGCAAAAGGAAAAGGAAATGAGAAAATGGTGGCATTCTTTTGTTTATTCATGAAGCTTCATGAATACTTTGACCATTCCAACCATTTTTGTCTCATGCTTAACCTAACCATTCCACTAAACCATGATTGATTCTCTACACCTAACTATGGTTCAATTATGATAAGAATGAATTTATTTTCTCATTTTTATTATTTCTTATTCATAATAACATTCTTCATCTTCTTCATTCTTCAAGTGAAGAAAGCTAGGTCCATCAATGGTGATTGATGGAAATGAGTGAGAAATCCAAATCTAAAGTCTACCAACTTCCTATTTCTTCATCCTCTACCTCTTTCCAAGTAGTAGAGTGTGTTTACTTCACAAGTTTCTTGACTTGGTGAAGTCGGAGCTTGATTTAGCGATGCCTCGACGTAGATCATCTTCGGCATGGACATCGACGACCTAACTTGCCCATTCTCCGACGAAGCCGACGCTAGAGCCCGGGACTTGTTATGGACAACGAGGAGACTTCATTGCGGAGCTATGGAGGTGGACAAACGGATCTACAAAGGTTGTATTTCCGTATTCCCTTAGTTAATTGTTAACTAGTTTAAATGTTTCGCCTAGTTTTCTAGCAAACGATCTTGTTAGGGTTTGTAGGCACCGTTAAAATTTGAAATTGGCATGTTCGATGCCTTGTGTGACCTCATTAGGGTGCCTAGGAACCTTTCAGTGGTATCAGAGCCTAGCTAGAGCCTTAGGCGAAGTCTAGACGGATTTTGAACTCCGAACGAACCCGAAATCCTAACACACCCATGCTCTCTGTCCAATTTTCAAAAACAGGGATTTTTCAGTTTTAAAAATATGCAGAAAATCAAGCAGGGTTTTCTAGGAATTAATGTAAATTTCGTGGACCTAATTCAACTTTCCCACCGCGTTTCCGCGGCACGAGCATGGCTCGTGCGGCGGAAGCGCGGCCTTTTTGTCTTTTGTGGCATCCAAATTTGTACAGTAATTCATAAAATACAGTGATGGTTTTCCTGGGTATTTTTAATATTTTTTCAAGAGTTGAATTTTTCTGGGTTGTTTTGGGGATTCGAATGTTCGATCGGATTATCAAATTTTGTCTGTGTGGCTTTCCGGATAAATTTTAGAATATGTTAAAAAGTTCGACCGGATTAAATACCCAATTTTTCCCCTGTCGGGAAATTTCCAAGTGTTGGATTTTTCCGTAGTTTAACGACGTTCTAAGTAGTGCAAGTAACTCGATGGACCCTCTAGAAGACAACAAACCTTAACTCGATTATGTGACCGTCTTGAACTGCCCTTTGAACCTTCGGGTTTGGGGCAGTACGGCGTGCCACATGTGAGGCGTTGGCTTGACCCTTCTACGGCTGGACCGTTGGTACTGAGGCACGAACTGAATGTTGTTAGACTTATTTCATGTGTTGATCTGTATCGGGAAAACTTGGGTGTTTGACTGTTCGATCGAAAAGTTTAACATTTTCTGTTTATCTGGAATGGGATACAATAATTGGAATTCACAATAAGTTATGAGATAACTGGATGAATGTTATAAACATAGCAATTTAGTCTCACTTGATCGGTTGCCACGGAATTTTGATGTGATCAAAAGTCCGTCGCAATCACGTAGCGTACGCGGATACTCACCGGATAAACTTAATAGACAGCCTCTCTCCATTGCCCCGACCAAGTGACTGTAGGAGAACCCCGTCGCCGAAAGCATCCGTTCGGGTGCTCGCGGCAGCGGTGTTCCGCCTTGGTGCACTTCGTCGACGGCATCGGGGGTGCGGCCGCCTACTAAAGTTTGCGACGAGCATTCGATCAGGTTGTCGGGAATCTTGTTGAATTGCCCGACTTGATATTGAAAAGAGCTTTCGATAATGAGACTAAAATGCGGGGTTTATAATTGTTAGGCATGCGATGTCTAAGTAATTCATTTGATTAGGCATGTGATGTCTATGCAGGTTGCGGATTCCAACTGTTGTAGTTTTACACTTTCTTTTCTTTGACCGTAAGTGTAATATGTGATATCGCCGGTTTCGTTGCTATATGTCAACGACAATTGGGATGGACATATTTACTTACGTTGATGACATGTGATGTTATGTGTTGCTGGATATGTTATATTGGATTGTCGTGTTTGAATAGCCGGGGTTTTTATGTGAGATGAGTGTTTTTCATTTTCATTCATGTAAAAACTTGTATGTAATATTCTTTTATTGGGGCACTTCCAGGTTGCGGAAGTAGTCACCGTTTGTATATTATTTACTTTTCCGCACTAGGATAGACCCAAGGAGGAGAGCACAAGTAACCGGGTTCTGGAATCCAGTGGGAGACCAACTCGAGGAGTCGAGTCCGGGTCTCCTAACTCCAGAATTGGTAGGTTGCTTGCCGCTCTCGTAGGGGTCTTGGGGTGTGGGTTTGGCTATTCATCGCGACCGTGGAATCCGTGTTTTATACTGGCTCGTATTGAAAACACGGACGTCCTAGTATATCCAATATTTCATATGATTCTTCTGCTGCGATATCTGTGATGTGATCATGTGATGTTCTGTGATAGATACAGTATATAGTGTATATGATATATTATATAGACGTTACTTATGTTTTACACCCGCGCTAGCCCTGCCCTGCTCTGCTGTTAGTTACCTAACCTAACGGTGCACGAGGGGACATCGAGGCGAATGCGGATGGCATAAGTGTTCGTCGTATTTATCTGTGATGTTTAGGTACTTAAATGATGGGACTTCATTAATGAGATTAATGAAATAAAAGAAACCTAAGATGTTGTAGAATCGAATTTCAAAATAAAACAGGTAGCTACAGTTCTTGCTTTGCACAGCGGTATATATGATATATCCTGCACCTTATTCGATAAGGAAAGGACCGAGATCCCTTCACCGGGAGTGACTCCTTTAGCAATAACTGGCAGATGCTACACCCTCGGTTTGTCTTTTGAGTGCTTTTAAGAGTTTTTGCTTTGCACAGTGATATATATAATATATCCCGCACCTCATTCGACGAGGAAAGGACCGACGATCCCTTCACCGGGAGTGACTCCTTTAGCAAAAACTAGAAAAGCCTCAGAAACACTCCATTTTAAAATCATTCGATCCTACAACGATTTCAAGTTCATTACGCAATAGGTTTTCGGAAAAACCTGTCGTAGCCCTCCGTCATTTCAGATAAGTACTAGTTTGTATTCGTGCTGCGGTTGTTTGGCATGCGTCAAGGCGTAGTGTACGGTAGCTAACTAGTGCTTATCTGCTAGCATACGATGCGATTGGATTGGGGTATTCGTACGGCGTTGTTTGGCATGCGTCAAGGGTCGTGCGGGTGGGTTTAATTCAATCAGGAAATGACGGGTTGAACTTGACTAGCAGACTATGGGTTGTTTGGCATGCGTCAAGGTCATAGCGAGCTAGGGGCAAAATATTATCGGGAATTTCAAGTGTTGAAATTTGCAATGAGATTGCATACCTTCTATGAGATAGTTGGATCCCGATACCCGCTGCGAGTAAGAGTTACTCCTGGGAGAGTTTTACACATTACAATTAGCCGATCAAGTAGGTGTCTAGAAAGGTGTCAACGGGGTTACGCCTCTGGGAAAACGAGGTTTACATTAATTAGGTTCGTGCGAAAGCACGGGGGACCTCCCTCAAAGTACCGACACTGGCCTGGCTGAAAGATTGGCGAACTTGTAGTGTGTAATTAACCCCGGCTAGTCTTTCCTTTTAGGGTTTGAAGGAAGATTTGATAAAAAGCAGTGGGAGCCATCCTGATTAGATAAAATAATAACCAATCTATTCTTGTAAGAGCGCACGCTGAGTGTTTTCTTCTCTCTCTCTCCTGGTAGCGACCATGTCACGCCTTAATCAAGATAATAAAACGGATTATTGACCGAACCCGCTTGTTATACTGAGCTGGGGAACGTTGGTCCCGCTCCGACATATAATTGTTATAAGACAGAGCAGGAATTTGGGGAATACCAGATTTCCCGTGCCGCCCAAACGAAGAGAGTGCATGCTGATGTATTATCTTCGGGTGTGTTCATTACACAGAACTGTTTCTCAGTATCCTCCGCATCCATGGTATATGATACCGGATCAGGATCCCAGATATGTAATCTGTTACATAGGGCTACAAAAGGGTAGAAAAACTGAGAACGGGTGATAAGTTTCATGAGGCAGAAAACGGGGCAAGTGTTGCAGCCAAGTCTGTCGGTCACTGTCACCCTGTATTACCAATACATTGATTCTGAACAAATATTATTAGATACCGAACCTGATATACAAAATCATATCAGTCTCTTTATCAGTAAAGAAATGATAAAATTTTGTATTGTTGGATAATGTTTTGAACATTTCCTATATCAAAAGTTGATCGGTTCAGGCACGTTATCTAAAAGCATTAATGTTCTAAATCAAACTACAGTTCTTGGTATATAGAACACACACAAGAGGAAGAGTTCAGAATTGAACCATTCCTTCTTGAGGTATTGTAGACTAGGTCATATCAATGCGACCTGACTAGCTGGAGTTACATTTAGATGCATATTTAAATTTGTTTGAATTTACATCTTGTGAAACTCGCCAGTCATGTCACAAAGATAAGATGGCCATAGCTCTGTTTATTGGAAACAAAGAAAGAGTTAGTGAACTCTTGGGATGAAACATGTTGATGTATGTAGGTCTCCTGTCTACACATACCAGGATTGGTTCTTTATACTTCATTACGTTCTCTGATGATCTCTTTAGATTCAGACATATGTTCTTGTTGAAACACAAGTCCGAACCTTTTGAGATATTCACAGAATATAAGTTAGAAGTAGAGAACCAAAATACGGGTATAAGTATTATGTCCTATGATGAGATCAAGGAGGAGGATACTTGTGCATGGAATTCCTGGACTATTCTAAAGGAGAATAAGATTCTCTCTCAGCATTACTCCTCCGTATACACCATAGCACGATGGTATATCGGGACGGAGCAGATACACCCTATTTGATATGGTGTGCTCTATGATGAGTACTACTGAGTTACCTGTTTCCTTTTTGGGAGTTATGCACTTATGAAGTTGCATACCTATTGAATTAGGTTCGAATCAAATCAGTGCTTACCACTTCATATGTGATATGGAAAGGGAAGAGACCATCTCTTAAGTCAGTTAAGATTTGGGGTTGTTCGGCCTATGTCTAAAAGCATGATCCGGACAAGCTCGAGGCAAAGTCTGTAATGTACAACTGGAAAGGTTCCAGCTATACAGACTGCAGCTGTTGAATTGATAGAACCAAAGGATTCAGTAGATTCCAACGAACCTCAGCCTCTCCACCGATCTAGTAGGGTTCCTCACCCACCTGAGAGATACTTCAGTTTCTCTATGACAGTGGGAGCGAGGATTGCATCATGAGATGATGACCCAACTAGCTTCGAGCTGGCCATCAGGAGGGAGACTCTGTAAGAATGGTTGGATGCTAAGCGATCTGAGATGGAATCCTTATACACCAACAAAGTATGGACTTTGGTTGCTATATCTGAAGGGTTAAATCCCCATTAGGAGCAAGTAAATCTTGAGAAGATTACTTGGTGTACATGGAAAGGTTGAGACTTTCAAAGCTAGACTTGTTAAAGGTTTTCATCATCAACCAGGCGTGGATAGTGGTGAAACCTCTTCAAGTAGCTATGTTTAAGTCCATCCAGATCCTACTTGCCACGGCTACATACCATGACTACGATATCTGGTGGTTGGGTGTCATGACAGCTCTTCAAAAATGATGTTTTGGAAGAGAGTGTCTATAAGTACACAGCCAGAAGGCCTCGTAGACAGTGGGAGCAGCGGAAACGTGTGCAAGATGCTTTATAGGATAAAGCAGGCATCGCGGAGTTGGAACATCTATTTTGATGAAGTAGTCAAAGAAGTTGACATCATCAAAATGGTAGATGAACCTTGTATAAACAAAAAGGTAGTAGGGAGTATGGTGGTGATCCTCGTAGAGTACGTGGATGACATACTCTTGATAAGAAAGGAGTTTCTTATGCTACTCTCGATCAATCTCCGCTTATCACTAGGATTCTCCATGTAGGATCAAATTGATGCCTCCTAAATCCTGAGTTTTGGATCTATGAGATAGATTTAATTGGATGTTAGGATTCTTAGTAGCTGTAGTGAGATGGTATCAATCGATCCTGGGGAGAATCACTGGAAGTGTTCCAGGGTGATAAAGACGACTGAATGTCAGTCGCAGGCATTGTCTTTACCCTCAGTAAAGGGACGGTATGTTGGAAGAGTTCCAAGCTAGAGACCGTGACATACTAGACGATAAAGGCTAGATACATCGCTACTTAAGATGCTACCAAAGAGGCTGTTCGGATGTATATTGGTTCATGAGATGAACTATGTTCCTCCCATTGTGTGACAATGGAGATGTGGCTTATGCCAAGGAATGTCCGTCCCATCAGTGATCCAGACATATTCTAAGGCAGTATCACCTGATCGTGGAGATGGTTGATCTCCAAGGTGGTAAGGAGAGCAGACTCAGAGGACAACGCGGCGGATCCACTCACGAAGGCCTATTCCCAGAGAGAGACTTTTATGGGATGGTTGAGTATGAGATACTTCGACCACTGCTACAGATGGCCCAAGTGCAAGTGTGAGATTGTTAGTTATATGTATGCCCTAGAGGCCATTACTGTACATTGGATGTATATTGTAGTGGATGCTGGGACATATATACGGAGGACTTTCTTGCTCGACATGATAGTATGCTATCTGGTTACTCTTTACCTTAACGTGTACACTGATTGTCTCTCTGTTACATGTTGGTAAAACCCTTAGGATGTGTACTTGACTACCTGGACTATGATGCGGATCATACTAGTGGGGACATGGTAGTCCATAAGTACATCCTTCAAAGTCCCTAGTCGTGGGTATATCGAGACGGGGCATCGATATACCAGAGTAGACTAGCGTATACCTTCTCGACCCATACAGATGGGTGATGGATGATCCCATATCCATCGGTGTTTGACATCAGAGATGATATACGGGTGCTCAGTAGAGACTGGGTACACTGGACGGACTCGCCGAGAACTCCCAGATGGTATTATACCTCTCGTCAGATGGCAGTTCTCTGGTGACACTGGTACAGAGTAGTCTGTTGACCCGAGATCGTCATAGAGTCTTGTATGGTTCCCACTGTGCTTTGATTTCCATCTTACCACGTCCAAGAGGGCATGCAAAATGGTGATTTTTGGGTACAGTCCCGAGTCACATGGAGGCAATGAGCGATAGAAGGGGATTCGTCTCTCCCGGTATAGGGAGTTGATGTTGCGCTGTGTTCGTTTGGCTATAACAGGAAATCCCTGGCCAGGGTTGCTGAGATTTACTGGTAAGTGTTACCAGTAGTTTCTCGAATTGTTATAGACCTCATATCGACACGACTTATCGAGCTATTGGGGTCTAACGTTTACCACCCCTGGGCAAGATATGCGACATATCAGACGATCAGACCGGACCGTACGGTAGTGTTACTGGTTGGATTCACTGGAGTGTGAGCGGGCTTGCTCGTCGATCTTCTGATCGCTCAATACCCGGGTGGCCGTTACGTTTAGCAGACCGCTTGCGGCTTGTGGGTGTTTGATATGATCATCATCTGCTGCCGGCGTATTGACGAGTCTTTAGAGTCCTACACAGAGGTTTCCTGGTTCAAGCGAAACGAAATAGGAGCGCGTATGAGATATGTGCGGGACCGAGAATAATGCGTGTATGTGATACCGTATTTCACTCTCGCGATGTATGTATCGATTAGGTTATATGAGATATACCCTAGTTATCGAATCAAGGGTTGATTCGATAAGCCGATACATAGGATACTAGTCGGTTATATGCGATATGACCGGATCGTTAAATCAAGTGTTGATTTAATGATTTAATGTATAATTATATATTTGATATATTACTTTGCATTATCTAGTATCGGTTCACTTTAATTGGATTTTCTCGCTCGGATGTGCGCATTACATATGCGATATGATTTTGTGCACTTGCTTGTATCATGTTTGATGATACATGCCTTCTTAGTTAAGTGTATAGAATTAAACCTTGGTTAATGAAATGGTTAGGGTTTACTATTTACTTATTTATTTATTTATTAATCTTTTTCTTTTTGGCAAAAGGAAAAGGAAATGAGAAAATGGTGGCATTCTTTTGTTTATTCATGAAGCTTCATGAATACTTTGACCATTCCAACCATTTTTGTCTCATGCTTAACCTAACCATTCCACTAAACCATAATTGATTCTCTACACCTAACTATGGTTCAATTATGATAAGAATGAATTTCTTTTCTCATTTTTATTATTTCTTATTCATAATAACATTCTTCATCTTCTTCATTCTTCAAGTGAAGAAAGCTAGGTCCATCAATGGTGATTGATGGAAATGAGTGAGAAATCCAAATTTAAAGTCTACCCACTTCCTATTTCTTCATCCTCTACCTCTTTCCAAGTAGTAGAGTGTGTTTACTTCACAAGTTTCTTGACTTGGTGAAGTCGGAGCTTGATTTAGCGATGCCTCGACGTAGATCATCTTCGGCATGGACATCGACGACCTAGCTTGCCCATTCTCCGACGAAGCCGACGCTAGAGCCCGGGACTTGTTATGGACAGCGATGAGACTTCATTGCGGAGCTATGGAGGTGGACAAACGGATCTACAAAGGTTGTATTTCCGTATTCCCTTAGTTAATTGTTAACTAGTTTAAATGTTTCGCCTAGTTTTCTAGCAAACGATCTTGTTAGGGTTTGTTGGCACCGTTAAAATTTGAAATTGGCATGTTCGATACCTTGTGTGACCTCATTAGGGTGCCTAGGAACCTTTCAGCTATATGTGCTTTAGTCTATAAATAGACATAAGCCACTTGTCTACCAATGCTTCCGTTACTCCCACTGACCACGACAACCCTCTGGCAGAGTCATATACACGTGCATTTCTAAAGCTAGTTTAGAACGACGCTATACTCATCCTCCTGCCGGGTCTCACAGTCTGGAACAACAGCAATGGCAAGTCTGGGTAAACAAGAACCTCCCTGCCACCGTCCTTGAGCATACCGGAGTACCTCTCGAGCGCCTGAGGTTACCCACCATATCTGCGGAGTGGCTAATGGAATGTCAAATCAGAATGAATCTTTAGGTTCTTATCAAATTTTTAGTAATCGTCTGCTGTTCTGGAATCACTTCCAGTTCTACCATACTCCTACTACTGTTTTCTGAAAAAATCCATTTTTGTTAAAACTGTGGCGAGTCAAGAACAATATCACTATGGATCTTCCTGATGGTAGAAAGTCAACCCTCGTCATAGCCCGGGTCAACCCACAAACAGCCATTACAGAAACGTGCCTTGAGTTATCCGGAGTCTGGTTTTAAGCATAAGCCGGACAACTCCCCGTACCTTAACATCGTTAAGATATGAACTGTTCTATATCCAATATAGAAATAGAGGCACTGATTTAATTGAACCAGATTCAAATCATGCAGCTGTCTCCAGTGCATGTCAACTAAATGGAAGGAGGCCTATTAGCGTTACTCAACTTTGGAATGCTTCCAATTATGAGTAACCTAAAAGAGAAGCAAGTTCTCTTGATCATTACTATCAACTGAATATCATACAAAAGTATCTACATCTTCGATCACCTTGAAGAATCCTGATACTTGCAATACCTGGTCCTGTACTTTATTCATATACCTATAACTTCTCAAAACTTCGACCTTGTGCTTCTACGAAACACATGTCTAAGAACTTGAGAAGTCACAAGTAAACAGAATATAGTACGAGTACCAACCCCTCTGTCCTAATGGACACTGGACAAAATACAATACTCTGTATAAGTCCCCTGAGTCTAATAACTCATTCCATGTGTGTCGTAGGTTGAAAACTATACTTATGGTTAAGAAGAATTACACCGCTGTTTAATGCTCCTTACCTAACCATCCACTGATATAGGTAAATGTCAAAGACATAATTTCAAAAAGGTATATCTCACTCTATAAAAATAGACGTACAGATATATCAATTTGAAATTGGCGCATAACAATGGATATTCAAAACCAAATATTTGCCGTCCGGCAAACAGCCTAGGCGATTTCCTCAAATATCACCAATTTTAACGAATTCTGATATAATGAGGATGATCACCTAATTCCCAATAACTTACTCCCACTCATCATCTGTAAAACCATACAGATGTGAGAATCATACCTGGTAAATACATACCCTGGAGTAAGGACTAATTAGGAAATCAGTTTTCTTTTAACTGTACAAAGTGAAACTGAAACATTGAAATATTTCGTAGGGGTATCCGGGTATTCCTAGTAATGCCTCTTCCATTATTCAGATTCACAACTGTAACCGTGTAATTCTTTGCCATCTCTCCAAATCCTTTTATATGTCTTTAGTCATTACCTTCTGCACACCCTCTTAGGCTAAATGGTTTTCTTCCTTCCCTACCGTTCGGCACCAGCCTATGGTTTGGAAGAAGACTATCTAATAAGCATAATGGGTGTACTGTCCTAATCCTAGGAGCACTCGCAATGCGAGAGAAGATGAAGATAAAAGACAACCGAAGAAACCTTATTCCTATTTCTCCTGAACCAGAATCCATCCCCGAACTGGAACAAGTTCCTTTCGAGTTCGTATATAACCATACGATGGAGTATCCAAATAAACTGTGGATCTTCGTAGTGATACGGAGTGTCTTGGAGAAATACAAAGGTGAAGTGGGAGTGGTAATGAAATACTTGGTTTGGTCGTGAATAGCAGTCGCAGTTTACTTTGCCCTCTTACTAATCCCTTTATTTGTCTTAACTTAGTACCTTCTGTACACCATCGTTATGCTAATTGGTTTTCTTCATTCCCCACCGTTCGGCACCAGCCTAAGGTTTGGAAGAAGACTATCCAATTTGCGTAACAAGTGTACTATCTCCTAAACCAAGGAGTACTCGCAACCTGAGAGAAGGTAAAAGGAAAAGACAACTAAATAGTCCTATTCGTTTTCTCCAGAACCGGAAACCATCCTCGAATAAAATCCTTCGAGTTCGTATATAACAATACGATGGTTTTATCTAATATAAGTGGACGTTCGTAGTAATACGGGGTGTCCTGGAGAAAAGGGTAAAAGTAGGAGTGACAATGAGGTTTGCAACTCTGACAATCCAAAAGCCAGTGTTATAAGAAGGTTCGGTTAATTTGGTCACCGAGTCATAGTCAAGGGTCGGGTCATGGTCGCTGCCAAAGAGAGAGAGAAAAGAAACACTCAGCGTGCACTCTAACCTAAATCAGAATGGTTATCAATTTATCCAATCAGGAAACCTCCCACTGTACAGACAAATTCTCCTCCAAACCTGAAAGAAGAATTAGTTGGGATAATCCGAGGAGTAAACCAACTCATCAGTGGGAATCAGGATCCAACTATCATCGCATGATAACGTGACGGAATCCACTCACGTCACCACACTCCAGAAGGTATGCGCATGCCTGGCAAGTTTCAGTTTCTTTAGAAACTCCCGATGTGATTTTTACCCCTAGGACCTAAGTGACCTTGACGAATAATCAACAAATCAAAAGGTCCTAGTCAAGTTCAACCCGTCATTATCTTGATTGCGTTAAACCCACCCGCACGACCCTTGATGAATAATCAACAAAGTCGTACGACTGTCCTAACCAATCCACATATCTATGCGACAGAAAGCATTACAGAGCTACCGCACACTACGCCTCGGCGAATAGCAACGACAAACGTAGCGCGAATACTAAGCAATACTAATCCGAAATGACGGAGGGCTACGAATAGTTTTTGGCGAAAAACCTTTTACCGTAATGAACTTGATATCGTTGAAGGAACTGGATAACTTTTTATAAAAATATAGTAACGCAAACCTTTGCTAAAGAGGTCACTTCCGGTGAAGGGATCTCGGCTCTTTCCCCGTAGAATGAGGTGCAGGATATTCCAACTGAATACCACGATGCAAAGCAAAAGGCAATCGGCTATAGTGAAGTTATTACCCTGACGCAAACTTCTGTCCAAGGGGTCACTCCCGGTGAAGGGATCTCGGCCCTTGCCTCGTCGACTGAGGTGCTGGATATTCATAACCGAATACCACTGTGCAAAACAAAAGAGAACGTCCTTGCAATAACAGCTTTTTGAAAAATGTTCCAACAACATCAGAATAGGTTTGTTTAGCTTGCATTGATCCGAATCAACGCAGTCCCATCAATTGATCACACCAATAAAGAACGAAAATATGATGTACGTATATGCCACCCGCATTCGCCACTGGGTCCCGTCATCACCCGTTAGGTTACTTAACTAACGACAGAGCGGGGACTGGACTAGCGCGGATGCAAAACATATACAACATCTACTAGTATATATATCAACATATAATAATCGCTCAAGGTGTCATAAAATGCAACATCACAGAAAAGTAATAAGCATCACAGAACAATACAGATAATCTGGAAGCCCCGGGTTTCACAAAGCCGCTGTTGAAACCCGACGTTCCCCTGGTCGTGTGGATAACATGTGCAATGAAATCCTAGACCCCTACGGGCGCGGCAAGTTACCCGCCAAAACCTGAAGCAAGGCAGCCCCCTTCAACGACGTGAATGGACCACCCAGCACTTCACGGAATCCGGTAACTTGGGCACCCCTCCTTGGGTCAACCTGTACCACCTACGAGTGCGGCAAATAGCCCGCCAATTCTAGAGTGAAGCCCCTTCCGTCTCAATGCCATGAGATGCGGGCCCGTTGCCTTCTAGAACCCGGCTATCCGTGCACCCCTCCTCGGGGCAATCCTAGTACAGAAAGTAAAATATACATACAACGGGTACATCGACCTCAGCCCGGTCGTGCCCCAAAAGAATAATATACAAACAGGAAGTAACGGCAGTCCACATGTCGGACGCTCGCCCCGCAATATCAAATGTACATATACAACCAAACTGTACTACCATTGCATCCAGGCTATCCACCACGACAGATCCGCAACATCACAGCACAACAACGAACATCAACGTGAATGTCACGTTCGCAAATCCGTCTAAAAGGGCTATAGCAGATAGACTGGATTTACCGATCGAGTGACATTCACGGTCGCAGATATAATGTAAATACTTGAACTAACATGTTTAAAATTTTCGATCGACTGAATTTTCCGTAGTGGGCCCCAAGCAAAACTATAGCACTCAAAAACATATGGGCCCAAAAAGAATATACCAGAAACCCTATTTCAATGTCAGTAAACCACTGTAGAAATTTGGTACGGTTTGGCCACAAAACGGCGGCGGTTACGCGGCCAAAACGTGGTTTTGGCCGCTAAACCGCCGTGCTACAGTAACATCAGCATACCAAATTTTCACAGAATTCATAAAAAACCCTGCACGTAATTTTCCAATATACCAAATAATTTTTAGAGCAAGGAAAAAATCGACAGAAAGTGCAACATGGAAATGTGGTTTCTGGAAAATACGATCGATCGAACTTGTAAACACGTTAGAGCAAGCTAGACTAGGTTAATGGTATGGCTCTGATACCATGTAAGACTACGGTAGCGCCCCGGCCGTCTATCCGAGGCCAAATGCGGAAACGAAATTTTTTCTTTACTTTAAAACCGGCACTACCGCATCCTAAAAAACCCGGATCGTAACCATTAACCTACTACTAGCAAACAAGAGAATGGGTAGAAAGCTATACCAAGAGATCCGTGTTCTACGGTCTTCGCCTCCATTCCGATCTCCTCACGGAATCTCCGGTCGTCGCCTCCTCATCGAAACGGGCACCACATCGCCGGGTTCTTTTACGGGCTCCCACCTCTGGACCGAGGCAACTCGGGCACGAAGTTGGCGAGCCGACGTGCTCAAGAAATGCTGTAGGCTAGTGTAGAATCACTTTGTCTCAATGGGGTGAAGTTGCCTTTGATGGAGGAATGAAACAATGAACTTTGGAGAGGTGTTAGGAATTTAGCAAGCAAGAAAATATGATATGAATCAATTTCCCTCACCAAAATGAAAAACCTCTCTCTTTTCTCTAAGTGGCCGGCCCCCTTATCAAAAATGGTGGAGGGAAAAAGAACTCAAAACCATGAAGGGGGGTGAGTGTAGGAAAAGTAAATGGGTGACCACAACCAAAAGTGATGATAACAATATCAAATCAAATTCTAATCCATTCTAATCTCATTAATGCAAGACCATCATGAAAAAGCAAAGATGCTTAACTTATCATAATGCCACAAATACAAATAACCCCCCCTCCACAATGGCTAATTTGCACAATTGCAAATTAGCCCCTCCATCGGAAAAATCCGGCCGTGAAGGAACAAAGGAATACTGGCCGGAACGGAATGCAAACTGGCAACTTCAGAAAACTGATCCCGTAATAAATTACAGGAAAACCCCGTGACTGCATATACATGCCCGCATTTGTATTCCCACTGAATATAAATGCAAAGAGAAAAAATCTACAATGTACTATACTAGGACCCGGCTTAAACCAAAGCCCACTAGTATTATCCGTCCGATCATGATCCGTGCAATACCACACGTATCTGATCGAACCTGCCATATCTCCATACGGCCTCTACAGCGTTTCACCCGAAACATGTGAAACAGGTCTATGGGGGACTCTAAAGACTCGTCAATACTTTGGTTGTGGATTTAACCGCTAGCACGTCAGAGGTATTAGCCAATACGTAACGGGCTACCAGTTATTGACCAAAAGGGACGTCGATGAGCGAACTCATCCTGACACCCTACTGAGCCTGTCAGTGACAATATCCGTACAGTCCGGTCCGTTCGTCAATGAGTATCGCATGGCGGGCCTAGGGGGTTGGTAAAAGTCAGACCCCCATAAGCGGTACAAGTCGTGTCGGAGTGTAGCCCAGAACACCCTGAGATACTACTGGAATACCTACCAGTAAATCTCCTTCCTCGGCCGAGGGCTTTGTGTAATGGCTCTCCTAGACACAGCGCGACCTCACCCCCAATACCGGGAGAGACGAACCACTGCAGATCCGCTCACTGCCTCCATTTGGCTCGGGACTGTACCCAACTAAAACCTGTTTGCACGACTCCTTTCAGCCGTGGTAGGGTAGTAATCAAAGTACAGTGGGAACTCACACGAGACAAATGACGATCTCAGGTCAATGAACTAACCTGTACACATGTCACCAGGGAACTGCTATCTGACGTCAGGTATAAGACCAACTAGCATATTCCCGGCGAGTTCTGTCCGGTGTACTCATAACCCAATGAGCACCTGTATACATCTTAGGTGAACCAACTGACACCAGTGGCTTGTGAGACCGGCCACCGCCCCTCGTCTGGGTCTCGACTGTATACACTAGTCTACTCTGGAGTATCGATGCCCTGTCTCGAAACTCCCACGACTAGGGACCATTTAAAGATGTGCTTATTGACCCCAGCTCCCACGTATATGATCGCCATCATACTGCTGGCAGTCAAGCAAGAATCCTAGGGGCTCTATCAACGTGCAATAGTGATCAGTAATGTCACCTAAAGCAGTACACGATGATAAAGATATATCAGATAGCATACTATCATCTTGAGTAAGACTGTCCTACCGGGATAGGTCCTCCCTCAATCATTGCAATCACGTGCCTGTGGTCCAATAATTGACTCTGAGGTCACTATCTCCAACATATAATACCAACTAGGATTTCTCGGCGAGTCCGTTCAGTGTACCCAGTCTCCACTGAGCACCCGTATACCATCTTTGATGTCAAACACCAATGGATGTGGGATCATCCATCGCCCATCATATGTGTCAAGAGGCGTATATGCTAGTCTAATCTGGAGTATCGATGCCCTGTCTCGATACACCCTCGACTAGGAACTATTATAGGATGTACTTGTGGACTACCCTAGCCCCACTAGTATGATCTCCATCATAGTCCTAGTAGTCAAGTACACATCCTAAGGGCTTTATCAACATGTGAGAGCAAGACAGTATCACAATACAAATCTACATGTTAAGATAAAGAGCAACCAGATAGCATACTATCATGTCGAGCAAGAAAGTCCTCTCTATATATATCCAAGCGTCTACTATAATATACATCATATGTACAATAATGGCATCTAGGGCATATACATAACTAACACCAAAACCCCCCTTTAGTCAAGTCTAAGTTCCGTAAGATCAAGCCTAAACTCGAACCAAGGTTAAACCTAACGCTCTGATACCAACTTTGTCACGACCGGAATTTGGCACGTGACCGGCACCTAAATCGTGTAACGTCTAAAGGCGTAGAGTAATTCAAGTAAGCCGAAGCTCAGAAATCTAAACCTTTTTGCGGAAAATAGTGGAGGTGCAGTATTGAAATAAAGGTATAATGAAATCAAGTTTTCCTTTAAATGCATAAATAAAGATATATAAGAAAAAAAGGATTATATACAAGAGTTGAAAACATTTTCCGTCCTTAAAAATTTGGGCAGCACCTCCCTTGTATATTTTGATCCAAAACCACATACATGCAATAAAAGGCATCCCCAAGCGGAAGCTAGCTCTTTTCCAATTGGCGGAATCACAACCATGCAAGAAAACATATATACGACGCCCTACGGCGAAGATCAAATGCAGAAAGAACAATAAATAAAGCAAGACATAAAAAATCTCAAATAGCGAACATACACCCAACGATCGAAGTCTCGCAACCACAAGTCTGACTAGGTCCACCAATATACAAAGTACAGATACTGATTGATGGAGTTTATCTAGATACAATAGAAGTAATAAGTACAAGAGTGGGTACGATCCAATGTGTCCCACCTACCATAGCAAAACAACCTGAAGGAAGCTGTGTGCCAGCGATACCGCTACTAATCCAAGCGATCGAACCTGCAAGAAAACTTTGGCACAATGGGGGTGAGTTGCCAACTCGTGAGTACTGTTGGGTTTCGCCGGCAACCTGGCCATCTAAAGTGGCCGGTGCGGAACAAAAATGACGTATAAAAAATTTTTAGCACAAACGAAACCATGCCCAAGATCAAACCATAAAACCTATACTAGCAAAACAAAAAGAGCTACACTACAAGGTTGGAATGTTATACCGAATGAAACAAGTCCTTCGGTCTTCTACCATGCTCCCAAGCTCCTTGAGGTGTCCTGAAATAAACTTGGTCACCGGTCTTCCTTCATCGAAGACGATCCACCCGAGGGGTGTCATGGCTCTAGCTCCACACAGAAAGCATGAAAGTGAAGCAACTAGGGATTCTATGTTGCTAATCTAGAAACCCTAGGATGTAGTGTGTGTTCCAAATGTTTATCTATCTCATCTCACCTCCTCTCATGATTCTCAACACATGAGAGGGTTGATAGGAGGTGGAGAATGAAGGTGGAGGTAACTCAAGAAATCTAGAGGAGTGAAGCTAGATGGTGAGAGGAAGAGAGGAACAAATGAACCATCCATATTTTTTCATCAAGTGAGCAAGTGTCTAAAAAAACACATGAAGAAAAAAAATTAGTTTTGTAAAACAATATTTTCAATTTTAAAAAGCACCCATACTTGAATAGTATGCACAAATGATATAAAAATTCGTTTGTGCACACTATGCAAGGATGGTCCTCACCATACTCCTCATTCTTGAATATCCACCTCATTTCCATTTATAAAAAAAAGTCAAACCCAAAACGAGGTGTCCACCTTCTAAAATGATATCTGTATAAATACGGATTACATTCTACTATATATACATACATGTATTCATACCGAAATACGAATACCCGAAAAGATAGAATAACACAAAGAACATAATACTAGAATATACATATCGAAATATATATGTAAATTATTAAATCAATACAATATTTAATAATCCGGCTCAAACCCGAGCCGGCTAGTATTATCAACTGTCCAATCGAAAGTCCGGGAACATAGTACAATCAACAATCAATCGATCGGAACCCTGCACGTATCCAATACGGCTACTACATCGTTTTGCCAGAACCAGGGAAACCCTCTGTCTGGGACTCTAAAGACTCGTCAATACGCTGGCAGTGGATTTAACCACAAGCACGTCAGCAACACTGGATGTACGTAACGGCTACCCAGGTATTGAGCGAAAGGAAGGCCGAAGAGCAAGCTCATCCGAACCCCTACTGAGCATGTCCGTGAAAATCTCCATACAGTCCGGTCAGTTCGTCTAAGAGTATCACATATCGAGTCTAGGGGTGGATAAAGTCAGACCCAGAATAACGCGATATTTTGTGTCAGTATGAAGCCCATCACCCACTGAGAAACTACTGATCCAAATCAGTAATTCTCGACTGCCCCGGCCGAGGATTTCTGGTGATGGCCACTCGTGCACTCTGCGACATCAACCCCCAATACCGGGAGAGACGAATCCCCGACGATCCGCTCACTGCCTCCATGTTGCTCGGGACTGTACCTAACTAAAACATGTTTGCACGACTCCTTTGAGCCGTGGTAGGGTAGTAATCAAAGCACGGTGGGAACTCACACGAGACAAATGACGATCTCAGATCGACGGACTAACCTGTATTCATGTCACCTGGGAACTGCTATCTGACAATAGGTATAATACCAATTAGCATGTTCCCGATGAGTTTTTCCAGAGTACTCATAACCCAATGAGCACATGTATACTATCTTAGGTGACTAACTGACACCAATGGCTTGTGAGACCGACCACCGCCCTTATTCGGGGTCTCGATAAGTATACACTAGTCTACTCCAGAGTATCGATGCCCAGTCTCGATACTCCCTCGACTAGGGACATTTAAGGATGTGCTTATAGACCATCCAGCTCCCATGTATATAATCGTCATCATAATACTGGTAGTCAAGCAAGAATTGTATAGTCTCTATCAATATGTAATAGTGATCTGTAATACTATCTAATGCAAGTACATGATGATAATACACTAGTCTATTCCGGAGTATCGATGCCCAGTCTCGATACTCTCTCGACTAGGGACATTTAAGAATGTGCTTATAGACCATCCAGCTCCCACGTATATAATCGCCATCATAATACTGGTAGTCAAGCAAGAATCGTATAGGCTCTATCAGCATGTAATAGTGATCTGTAATACCACCTAATGCAAGTACATGATGATAAAGACAAACCAGATAGCATACTATCATTTTGAGTAAGATTGTTGTACCTGTACAGGTCCTCGTTCAATCACCTCAATCGCGTGCTTGCGATGACAATAATTGACTTGAGGGCACTATAGCCAACAATCTCCCACTTGCACATAAGGCTAATTAATGCGGTGTCGCATAATCAAAGCCCGTGTGATACCGAATACCCAACTTCTCTACTAATCAGTCTCACAAAGCCCGTTTGTGAAACTATTACGTTCGAGAAATAGCCTTAGTGAGTAGATCCGCTCCAATGTTTCTTTCTTTATATCTCTATATCTCAACTTCACGGAGAAAGACTGTCTCCCGAAATGAGTAATACCTGTCTTAGAATTTGTTTGGATATCTGATGTGAACCAGTTCACAAATGAACTCCAAATCCAGCAAACTTCTTAGACTGTATCTACCACTGATTTTAATCAGTATCCTGCGCCATGCATTTCTCAGTATCCGCTTGGACCACCTGTCCAACATACTGCACCTCAAAAGAGGGTAAACATAAACTCTGATGGCCACTCTGTCATCCAGTCACCTTGGAATCCATAAATGATAACCGCCTCCCGAAGGAGGTTGCCGTTACCATATACCAAGAACATCCACTTATATTCATAACTTCTTCCTAAAGTTTCTCCAGGATTTGATTAATATATATGCTTACTGCATCTAGTGCAAAAGAAAAATTGGGTGTGGTACTTGACATTTCATGATTGACTCAATTGCCTAAGCAAGTGATATGCCAATCATGCAAATCCCTCTCCTCATCAGTCTAGAAGCCATCTCTTTAGAGAAGGTGACTCCATCACCTGCAGGTACACCACCACGCCAGGGGTCATCCATTCTAAAATCCTTTATAGTAGTGTCAAGTACCCAAATTGGGACACTTCCCAAATCTAGATCTAATACCATAGATCTAGTGACCAGAATCCTTGATATTTTATCCAGATCTTATATGGAGAAACACCTTGTAACAACCACAGTATAACGGATCGTAGTATAGGAATATCACTTTCTTATTAAGAGCATGCCATCCAAATACCAGGACATCACTCCCTACTACCTTCTTACCAGATCAACCACTTATTCTAATGAAGTCAAACTCTATGACTGTCACATCAAAAATAGATGATCTATCTACGCTATACTCGCTTCAGTCTATAAATAGACATAAGCTACTCGTCCACTATGCTTCCGCTGCTCCCACTGACTACAACAACCCTCTGGCAGAGTCATATACACGTGCACTTCCAATGCTAGTTTAAAACGACGTTATATTCATCCTCCTGCCAGATCTCATAGTCTAGAACAGCAGTAGTGGCAAGTTTGGGTAAAGAAAAACCTCCCTGTCACCGTCCTTGAGGAAACCGAAGTATCTCTCGGGTGCCTGAGGTTACCCACCAAATCTGCGGAGTGGCTAATGAATTGTCAAATCCAATTGAATTTTTAGGTTCTACTAAATTTTTAGTAATCGTCTGTGGTTTTGGAATCACTTCCAGTTCTACCATACTCCCACTAATATTTTCTGAAAAAGAACTCATTTTACTAAAACTGATGGCGAGTCAAGAACAATATAACTATTGATCTTCCAAATGGAAGAATGTTATCCCTTGTCAATGCCCGGGATAACCCACAAACTGCCATTACTGAAACGTGCCTTGAGTTTATCTAGAGTCTGGTTTTAAGCATAAGCTGGACAAGTCCATATACCTTAACATCTTTAAGATATGAATCCATTCTATATCCAATATAAAAACAAATGCACTAATTTAATTGGAACCAGTTTTAAAAACATGTAGCTGTTTCCAGTGCATATCAACTAAATGGAAGGAGGCCTAGCAGCATTACTCGTCCAGGAGTGCATCCACATATGAGTAACCTAAGAGAGAAGAAAGTTTTCAAAACTATTACTTACAACGGAATACCTAGCACAAGTATCTACATCTTCGTTCACCTTGAAGAATCCTGATACTTTGCTACATATTGTTTTCTACTTTATTCTTATACCGATAAATTCTCAAAATTTGGACCTTGTATTTCAATGAAATACTTATCTAAAACTAGAGAAGTCACAAGTAAACAGAATATAGTACGAGTACCAACCCCTTTGTCTTAATAGACACCGGACAACATATAATACTCTGTATAAATCCACTGAGTTCAATAACTCAAATCCTGTGCGTCGCAGGTTGAAAACTGCGATATGGTTAAGAAGAATTACACCACTATTGAATGCTCCTTACCTAACCATCTACTGATATAGGTAAATGTCATAGACATAAATTCAAAAAGTTATATCTTGCTTTATAGAATAAATGTACAGATATATCAGTTTGAAGTTGGTGCATAACAACGTGTAAGTCCATGCTACCTCTCCCGGTACTTTCGGGCATGCGGAATTTGATAAAAAAACGATTTTCTTAGAGGTGGTAACATGGACTTAAAACCCGGATCTTTGTTAAACATCTAACTAACAACCTAACTAGGAGTCGTTAACTACTCGGTTAGGGGGTTTATACCTTGCTTGACTTGAACTCCTTCGTCTTCAAACTCCGATGGTGGTCCGGATCGGCTTCTTCCCGTCGTCTCCTTACGCCGAAGATAGATCCACCTGAAACCTTTAACCTTTGGCTCCTTCTTCGGTCTTTGAAGAAACTAGTTCACTTGGTTTGCCAAACCTTGTGAACTAGAGTGAGTAGAGAAGAGTTTGTATGGGATTTTATCTATGGTTCTTGGTTCTCAACTCATGAGACAAGTGAACCATAGAGTCAAGAGAGGGAGCAAGAGGAAGAGGGTGAGAGCAAGAGTATGAGAGCTCAAGAACAAGAGAGAGAATGGTCAAGTGAGAAAATGAGCCTCTCTTTTGTCTTTCACCCTCTCATAATCCAAAACAATGATAACTCATCATATCAATCAAGTGTTATGTGATGGTTTAAGCAACCATAGCCATATCATTTCATGCACTCATTTTGCACAAAGGAGCAAGCAAGCAAAAGTCTTTGCCATGAAATGATAGCTATGGTTATCATGATGGTCAACTAGTCAAGCCTAGTCAACCGGTCCACAAAGTCAACAAGTCAACAAAAGTCAACAAGTCAACAAAGTCAACATGTCTACAACCATGTCACCATAATACTTAATTAATATAATTGTTAATCATATATCATATTCTCATTAGGGTTGAGCAAAAAGTCAATAGTCAACGGTCAACGGTCAACAACCCTAATGAGAATCCTCTGCCTCTGTCTCTCCGTCAACTGTGCATACACACCCGCATCCGCGTTCCGAGGAACACGAATACAAACTGGATAAATCCAATCCCAATACATACACTAGGATCTGGCTTAAACCAAAGCCCGCTAGAGTTAACTGTCCGGACACTGTACGTGCACAAGTGCACGGATGTGACCGAACTCTGTCGCAAAACCATGCGACCTGCCGCAAAACCATGCGCCCTCTACTCTTTTGCCTAAAGGCGAAAAGCTCTCTGTGTGGGACTCTAAAGACTCGACACTACGCTGGCAGTGGGTTTAACCACAGACCGCAAGCGGCACTAGCTGTGCGTAACGGTCCCCAGGTAGATGCCGACAAGAAGACTGACGAGGTGAAACGCATCTGAACTCCTACTGAGCCTGAATGTGACATTCTCCATACAGTCCGGTCTGTTCGTCTGATACATCGCATGGCGGGCCTAGGGGGGCGGTAAACCTCAGTCCCCTAATAGCGGTACAAGTCATGTCGGAGTGAAGCCCAAAATACCCTGAGATAACACTGGAAGCCTACCAGTATATCTCGATTGCCCTGGCCAGGGACTACTCCTGTAATGGCACTCCTAGACACAGCGCGATGTCAACCCCCAATACCGGGAGAGACGAATCCTGTCTAACCGTCACTGCCTCCAAGTGCTTCGGGACTGCACCCAACTACCACCTGTTTGCACGACTCCTTTGAGCCGTGGTAGGGTAGTAATCAAAGTACAGGGGGAACACACTCGAGGCGAAGTGACAGTGTCAAGTCAGCAGACTAAGCTGTACTCATGTCACCTGGGAACTGATAACTGACGATAGGTATAATACCAACCGGTCAGTTCCCGACGAGTCCTGTCCAGTGTACTCGTAACCCAACGAGCACCCGCATACTATCTCCAGTACGACGTACTGACGGCTGTGGGACAGACTGTAAGTCTACGCTAGCGCCCCGGCCGTCTACAGACGCCAAATGCGGAACAAAAACTTTTTAACTGGCGCTATCGTATACTTTAACCCGGATCTTCCATTATTGCTAAACTAACAAACTGTAAAGAGTGCAGAAAGGTTATACCGAACGATCCGAGTCCTTCGTTCTTTAACCATCATCCCACGCTCCGTTGCGGCTGCTCCGATCTCGTCGATCTCCGATATCCTCGTCGAGGTGGCACCACATCGACGATTCTTTAAACGGGCTCCCGCCTCTGACTTGAGGCAACACGATCGTCAAGTTTGCTAAAAGAGACGACCAAGAATGATGTAGAGAATGAGTAGATGACTTTGTCTCACTTCGTCTAAATCCGTGGACGATCGGTTAATGAAGTTGCCGAGGGAATTGGGTGATGGAATGAAATGAACTGTAAAGTTCCATGCACCCCAAATACTATCATAATCTTTTCTCTCTAAAATGAAATCAACAAGTGAAGTGAGGAGGAGAGAGAGGGCCGGCCACTAATAAGGAGGGGGGTGAGTGTAGGAGAGGGAAAGGTGACCATAAGAGCATGAATCATTATCTTTGTAATAAATGAAAAGCATGACTCACTTTAGAAACATTGAATCTAATAAGCTAGTCATCAAGCATTAATGACACCATTAAAAGCAACCAATGAAAAATCAACACCAATTAATCCTAGTCACCTCATCTAGATGCTTCTAGAACACTGACTCACCTCATCAGAAGAAAAGATAAATCCGTCTTTAACCGAATGTTAAAAGACGGCTGATAGAAAACTGGAAACAGGCAACTTCCAAAAGTGATCCTGAAACGACTTTCAGGATAACCCCGAAACTGTATAAATATACCCGCATTTGTATTACGACCGAATACAAATGCAACTGAGACAAAGATATTATACCTACTCAATATAATACTCGGTTCCGGCTTAAACCAAAGCCGACCAGTATCATCTGCCCGAAAAATAACACGTGCGAAAACGCACGTGCATTTTCCGAACCCTGCTATAAAACCATACGGCCTCTACAACGTTTCGCCCGAACTTGGGAAACTGTCTGTGGGGGACTCTAATGACTCGTCAGTACCCTGGCAGTGGGTTTAACCACAAACCGTCAGCGACACTAGCAATGCGTAACGGCTGCCCATGGACGGACCTCAAGGGATGCCGATGAGCGCACTCATCCGGAAAACCCTACTGAGCCTAACAGTGACAATGTATATACAGTCCGGTCCGTTCGTCTATGAGTATCGCATATCTGCCTAGGGGGCTAGTAACGTCAGACCCCCAATAGCAGTATAAGTCGTGTCGGAGTGAAGCCCAATAACACCCTGAGATACTACTGGAGTACCTACCAGTAAATCTCCTGCCATGGCCATGGACTTTGTGTAATGGCTCTCCTAGACACAGCACGACCTCGCCCCCAATACCGGGAGAGACGAATCCCCTGCCGATCCGCTCACGTGCCTCCATATGGCTCGGGACTGTACCCAAAAACTACCTGTTTGCACGACTCCTTTGAGCCGTGGTAGGGTAGAAATCAAAGCACAGTGGGAACTCACACGAGACAAATGACGACCTCAGGTCGATGAACTAACCTGTACACATGTCACCAGGGAACTGCTATCTGACGGTAGATATAATACTAACTAGCAGATTCCCGGCGAGTCCTGTCCGGTGTACTCATAACCCAATGAGCACCTGTATACATCTTAGGTGATCCAACTGACACCAGTGGCTTGTGAGACCGGCCACCGCCCCTCGTCGGGGTCTCGACTGTACATACTAGTCTACTCCGGAGTATCGATGCCCTGTCTCGAAACTCCCACGACTAGGGACCACAATTAAGGATATGCGTATAAACCACCCAACTCTCTCCTATATGATCGCCATCATACTGTTGGTGGTAAAGCAAGATCCTAAGGGCTCTATCAAAGTGTAACATGTAATCAGTCACCTGAACATGTACACGACTGATAAAGGCAAACCAGATAGCAAACTATCATCTCGAGTAAGACTGTCATACCGGTATAGGTCCTCCGCAATCATTGCAATCACGTACCTGTGATCCAATAATTGACTATGAGGGCACTATCTCCAACAATCTCCCACTTTCACTCAAGGCTAATTATTGCGATGTCGACTACTCACAGCCCGTGTGAAACCGAACATCCAACTCCTCTACTAATCAGTATCACAAAGCCCATTTGTAAAACTATTGTGTTCGAGAAATAGCCTTAGTGAATGGATCCGCCTAGAAGTTTCTTTCTATATCTCTCTAAATCTCAAGTTCGCGGAGAAAGCCATCTCCCGAATTGAGTAATAACTGTCTTAGAATATGTCTGGATATCTGATAGGACCTAGTTCATAAATGAACTCCAAATCCAAACTTCTTAGACTGTATCGATCACTGAACCTAATCAGTATCCGGCACCATGCCACCCACAGTATCCTCTTGGACCACCTGTCCATAATACTGTCCCTCTTCGTCAGAGGGATTAACTATAACTCTGACAATCACTCTGTCAACCATGTCACCTTTGAAGCTTGGAATGATAACCGTGTCCCGAAGGAGGCTGCCGTCATCAAATCCGTAGAACATGTACTTATGTTCTAAAACTGCTTCCTTATGCTTCTCCAGGATTGGATTAATACAAACTTATTGCATCTAGTGCAAAAACAACATCTGGTGTGGTACTTGACATCTCATGATTGACTCAATTGCCTAAGCAAGTGATTTGCCAATCATGCACGTCCCTCTCCCCTTTAGTCTGTAAGACACCTTTAGAGAGGGTGACTCCATCACCTGCAGGTACACCACCATGCTAGGAGTCATCTATTCCAAAAACCATTAGAACATCTGTCAAAGTACCTACATTGGGAAACTACCCAAATCCAGATCTAAAACCATAGATCTAGAAACCAGAATGTCAAATATTATATCCATATCCTGTCTGGAGAAACAACTGTGTGACGACCACAGTACAACCGATCGTAGTATAGGAATTTTACTTCCTACTCTGTGTATGTCATCCTGATACCATGACATCACACCCTACTACCTTCTTAACAGATCCATCCTTTATTCTGATTGAAGTCAAACCCATGACTGTCACATCAAAATTAGATGATCTATCTCCGCTATAACTGCTCAAGTCTATAAATAGATATAAGCATCTTGCCCACTATGCTTCCGCTGCTCCCACTGACTACGACAACCCTCCTACCGGGTCTCATATCCTGGAACAACAGTAGTGTCAAGTCTTGGTAGACAAGAACCTCCCTGTCACCGTCTCTGAGGCGACCGAAGTACCTCTCGGGCGTCTGAGGTTACCTACCATACCAGCGGAGTGGCTATTGGAATGTCAAACCTGATTGAATGTATAGGTCCTATTAAATTTTCCGTAATCGTTCGCGGTTCTGGAATCACTTCCAGTTCTACCATACTCCCACTACTTTTTTCTGAAAAAGATCCATTTTACTAAAACTGTGGCGAGTCAAGAACAATATCACTATTGATCTTCCAAATGGTAGAATATCAACCCTCGTCATAGCCAGGGTCAACCCACAAACAGCCACTACAGAAACGTGCCCTGAGTTATCCAGAGTCTGGTTTTAAGCATAAGCTGGACAACTCCCCGTACCTTAATATCTTTTAAGGTACGATCCATTCTATATCCAATACAGAAACTTTGGCACTTATTTAATTGGAACCAGATTCAAATCATGCAGCTGTCTCCAGTGCATATCAACTTAATGGAAAAAGGCTAATCAGCATTACTCAACTTAGGAATCCATCCAATTATGAGTAACCTGAAAGAGAAAACTCGTTTCTCAAAATCATCACTATCATCTGAATACCAATCACAAGAATCTACATCTTCGATCTCTTTGAAGAATCCCGATACTTGTGATACCTGGTTCTCTACTTTATTCTTATACCCACAACTTCTCAAAACTTAGACCTTGTATTTCTACGAAACACTCGTCTAAATACTAGAGAAGTTATAAGTAAATAGAACATAGTACGAGGACCTACCCCTTTGTCCTGATGGACACTTGGACAACATACAATACTCTGTATAAGTCCGCTGAGTTAAACAACTCAAAACCTGTGCGTTGTAGGTGGAAAACTGTACCCTGGCGATTTCCTCAAATATCACCAATTACAACGAATTCCGATATAATGAGGATGATCACCTAATTCCCAATATCTTACTCACAATCATCATCTGTAAAACCATACAGATATGAGAATGAAACCTGGTAAATACATACCCTTGGAGTAAGTGTCTAATCGGGAAAACAGTTTTTCTTTAACAATGCATTGAAACATGAAAATGTTTCGTTGGGGTATCCTGGTATTCATAGCAATGCCTCTTCCATAATCCAATTCATAACTTCAACCGTATATTTTATTGCCATCTCTCCAAATCTCTTTATTTGTCTTCAGTCGTTACCTTCTGTACACCATTGTTAGGCTAAATGGTTTTCTTCCTTCCCTACCGTTCGGCACCAGCCTATGGTTTGGAAGAAGACTATCCAGTAAGCATAATAGGTGTACCCTCCTAAACCAAGGAGTACTCGCATCTCGAGAGAAGGTGATGATAAAAGACAACTGAATAATACCTTATTCTTTTAAAGGTGAAATAGGAGTGGCGATGAAGTACGCGGTTTTGGTCGTGAATGATATCAGTCGCAATTTACTTTGCCCTCTTTCTAATCCCTTTATTTTGTCTTTACATATTACCTTCTGCACACCCTACTTAGGCTAATTGGTTTTCTTCATTCCCTACCTTTTGGCACCAGCCTATGGTTTGGAATAAGACAATCCAATAAGCATAATAGGTGTACTCTCCTAAACTAAGGAGCCCTCGCAACCTGAGTGAAGGTGATAATAAAAGACAACTGAATAAACCAATTCTATTTCTCCTGAACCTGGATCCATCCTCGAAGAAGTCCCTTCGAGTTCGTATATAACCATACGATGGATCTATCCAATGGAAGTGGATAACCGTAGTAATACGGGTGTTCTGAGAAATACAAAGCGTAAAAGAAGGAGTGGCAATGACTTATGCAACTCAGACAATCCAAAAGCCAGTATTTTAAGAAGGTTCGGTCAACCTGGTCACTTAGTCATAGTCTAGGGTCGGTCAAAGGTCGCTGCCAAAGAGAGAGAGAAAAGAAATACTCTGCGTGCACTCTAACCTAGATCAGAATGGTCATCACTTTATCTAATCCGGAAACCTCCCTCTTTCCTGTCAAATTCTCCTCCAAACCTAAAGAAGAATCAATCGGGATCACCCGAAGAGTAAACCAACTCATCAGTGGGAATCGGGATCCAACTCTCATCGCATGATAACGTGATGGAATGCATCCACGCTACTCTTACTCCAGATGGTATGCGCATACTTGGCAAGTTTCAGTTTCTTTAGAAACTCCCGATATGATTTTTGCCCCATGCTCTTATAACCTTGGCGTTGGTCAAAATGTCATAAGTCACATGCCAAGTTCTACCCGTCACTATCTTGTCAATTTGAACCCACCCGCACATGCCCTTGACGTTGGCCAAAATGGCAGAACGACTGTCCCAAACTAACTCATCTATCTATGCAACAATTGAATACCCAGCAGCTACCAAACACTATGCCTTGGCGTTGGTCAAAATACATAGCTTAAATACTACTGAATACCCAAAAGAAGTGACGGAGGGCTACGGCTGGTTTTTGGCGAAAAACCTTTAACGTAGTGAACTTGATATCGCTGAAGGAACCTGATAGCTTTTTTAAAATATAGTGGCGAAAACCTTTTGCTAAAGAGGTCACTCCCGGTAAAGGGATCTCGGCTCTTTCCTTGTGGAATGAGGTGCAGGATATTCCACTGAATACCGCTATGCAAAGCAACTTGTAATCGACTATAGTGAAGTTATTACGCTGACGCAAACTTCTGCCCAAGGGGTCAGTCCCGGTGAAGGGATATCAGCCCTTGCCCCGTCGAATGAGGTGCAGGATATTCCACTGAATACCGCTATGCATAACAAAAGGAAACGTCTTTGTAACAACACTTTTTAAATTTGTTCCAACTACTGCAAACAGGTTTGTTTTACTTTGCATTGATCAGAATCAACGCAGTCCCATCAATAATCACACCAGAAAAGAACGAAAATAAAATGTACGTATATGCCATCCACATTCGTCACTGGGTCCCGTCATCACCCGTTAGGTTACTTAACTAACGACAGAGCGGGGACTGGACTAGCGCGGGTGTAAAACATATACAACATCTAATAGTATATAAACCAATAACAATAATCGCTCCAGGCGTGATAATATGCAACATTACAAAAAAGTAATAAGCATCACAGAACAATACAGATAATCTGGGATCCCCGGGTTTCACAGAGCCGCTGCTGAAACCCGACGTTCCCCTGTCGTGTGGATAGCCTGTGCAATGAAACCTAGACCCCTACGGGTGCGGCATGTTACCCGCCAAAACCTGAAGCGAGGCAGCCCCCTACAGCATAGTGAATGGACCACCCAACACTTCACGGAATCCGGTAACCTGGGCACCCCTCCTTGGGTCAACCTGTACCCCCTACGAGTGCGGCGAATAGTCTGCCAATTCTAGAGTGGGACCCCTCTGCCTCTCAAAGCCATGAGACGCGGACCCGTTGCCCCCCAGAACCCGGCTATCCGTGCACTCCGTCGCAGGGCAAAACCTAGTACAGTAATGAAAAATAGTACAATAGGTACATCGACCGCAACCTGGTCGTGCCCCAAAAGAATATTATACAACAGGCAGTGACGGCAGTCCACAAGTTGGACGCTCGCCCCGCAATATCAAATGTACAATTAAACACAAACTGTACTACCATTGCACACTGCTATCCACCACGACAAATCCGCAACATCACAGCACAACACATAACATCAACGCGAATGTCACGTTCGCAAACCCGTCTAAAAGAACTATAGCAATCAGACGCGGTTTACCGATCAAATGAAATTCCCGGTCGGAGATATAATGTAAGCACTGTAAACTAACATGTTTAAATTTCGATCGACCAAATATCAAAAAGTGGGCCCCACGACTTACTGGTGAACAGTAAAAAAACCTGGGCCCAAACGATATATACCAAAAACCCCAATTTCCAACAGAGAAGACACATACAAAATTTGGTGCACTGATCCCATCATATGGCCGCGGATGCGCGGCTAAACCATGGGTTTGGCCGCTAATCCGCGGCGCTTTGGTGAGATCACGTGATCAAATTTTGCACGTGTTGTTAAAAAACCCTGCACAGTTTTCTGAGATGTTCAAAATGACATTTGGACCAGTTTTAAAATTAACAGAAACTGTCAAGTTGGAAAAATGCGATTTTTGATTTTCGTTTCGATCGATGTTTTAAACGCGTTAGCACAAGTTAGTATAGCAAAATGGTGAGGCTCTAATACCACTGTAAGTCTACGCTAGCGCCCCGGCCGTCTACAGACGCCAAATGCGGAACAAAAACTTTTTAACTGGCGCTATCGTATACTTTAACCCGGATCTTCCATTATTGCTAAACTAACAAACTGTAAAGAGTGCAGAAAGGTTATACCGAACGATCCGAGTCCTTCGTTCTTTAACCATCATCCCACGCTCCGTTGCGGCTGCTCCGATCTCGTCGATCTCCGATATCCTCGTCGAGGCGGCACCACATCGACGATTCTTTAAACGGGCTCCCGCCTCTGACTTGAGGCAACTCGATCGTCAAGTTTGCTAAAAGAGACGACCAAGAATGATGTAGAGAAAGAGTAGATGACTTTGTCTCACTTCGTCCAAATCCGTGGACGATCGGTTAATAAAGTTGCCGAGGGAATTGGGTGATGGAATGAAATGAACTGTAAAGTTCCATGCACCCCAAATACTATCATAATCTTTTCTCTCTAAAATGAAATCAACAAGTGAAGTGAGGAGGAGAGAGAGGGCCGGCCACTAATAAGGAGGGTGGTGAGTGTAGGAGAGGGAAAGGTGACCATAAGAGCATGAATCATTATCTTTGTAATAAATGAAAAGCATGACTCACTTTAGAAACATTGAATCTAATAAGTTAGTCATCAAGCATTAATGACACCATTAAAAGCAACCAATGAAAAATCAACACCAATTAATCCTAGTAACCTCATCTAGATGCTTCTAGAACACTGACTCACCTCATCAGAAGAAAAGATAAATCCGTCTTTAACCGAATGTTAAAAGACGGCTGATAGAAAACTGGAAACAGGCAACTTCCAAAAGTGATCCTCAAACGACTTTCAGGATAACCCCGAAACTGTATAAATATACCCGCATTTGTATTACGACCGAATACAAATGCAACTGAGACAAAGATATTATACCTACTCAATATAATACTCGGATCCGGCTTAAACCAAAGCCGACCAGTATCATCTGCCCGAAAAATAACACGTGCGTAAACGCACGTGCATTTTTCGAACCCTGCCATAAAACCATACGGCCTCTACAACGTTTCGCCCGAACTTGGGAAACTGTCTGTGGGGGACTCAAATGACTCGTCAGTACCCTGGCAGTGGGTTTAACCACAAACCGTCAGCGGCACTAGCAATGTGTAACGGCTGCCCATGGACTGACCTCAAGGGATGCCGATGAGCGCACTCATCCGGAAAACCCTACTGAGCCTAACAGTGACAATGTATATACAGTCCGGTCCGTTCGTCTATGAGTATCGCATATCTGCCTAGGGGGCTAGTAACGTCAGACCCCCAATAGCAGTATAAGTCGTGTCGGAGTGAAGCCCAATAACACCCGGAGATACTACTGGAGTACCTACCAGTAAATCTCCTGCCATGGCCATGGACTTTGTGTAATGGCTCTCCTAGACACAGCACGACCTCGCCCCCAATACCGGGAGAGACGAATCCCCTGCCGATCCGCTCACGTGCCTCCATATGGCTCGGGACTGTACCCAAAAACTACCTGTTTGCACGACTCCTTTGAGCCGTGGTAGGGTAGAAATCAAAGCACAGTGGGAACTCACACGAGACAAATGACGACCTCAGGTCGATGAACTAACCTGTACACATGTCACCAGGGAACTGCTATCTGACGGTAGATATAATACTAACTAGCAGATTCCCGGCGAGTCCTGTCCGGTGTACTCATAACCCAATGAGCACCTGTATAGATCTTAGGTGATCCAACTGACACCATTGGCTTGTGAGACCGGCCTCCGCCCCTCGTCGGGGTCTCGACTGTACACTCTAGTCTACTCCGGAGTATCGATGCCCTGTCTCGAAACTCCCACGACTAGGGACCACAATTAAGGATATGCGTATAAACCACCCAACTCTCACGTATATGATCGCCATCATACTGTTGGTGGTAAAGCAAGATCCTAAGGGCTCTATCAAAGTGTAACATGTAATCAGTCACCTGAACATGTACACGACTGATAAAGGCAAACCAGATAGCAAACTATCATCTCGAGTAAGACTGTCATACCGGTATAGGTCCTCCGCAATCATTGCAATCACGTACCTGTGATCCAATAATTGACTATGAGGGCACTATCTCCAACACAGACCGTCTCCCACTCTGGGATGAGAAGCGCATGCGCTAGTCTACTCCGGAGTATCGATGCCCAATCTCGATAGTCCTGCGACTAGGGACCTGCATAAGGATGTGCTTATTGATTACCCAGCCCCCACTAGTGTGACTGCCATCACAACGCTGGTAATCAAGCAAAGATCCTAAGGGCTCCACTAATGTGTATAGGTGATATACTAAAGTAAACAAAAGTACACATTGAAGTAGAAACAAACCAAGTAGCATACTATTATTTTGAGCAAGATTGTATATACAAGGTGAATATCCCAAGCTTCCATTATGTAATATACAAACTAGTATGATACAGTAATGGCCTCTAGGGCATATACACTAACAATCTCCCATTTGCACTAAGGCCATGTACTGGCGTATCGAAGACCTATCATCTCGATCAGCCGCTCGAACTGAGTCTGGGGCAAGGCCTTGGTGAATGGATCTGCAGTGTTATCTTCTGAAGCGACTCTCCGAACCTCGATCTCCTGGCGATCCACGATCTCCCTGATCAGGTGATACCGCCTCAAGATGTGTCTGGATCTCTGATGGGACCTGGGTTCCTTCGCTAAAGCTATAGCCCCGTTGTTGTCGCAATACAGAGGTATTGGATCATAAATGGACGGAACCACTTGAAGTTCTTTCAAGAACTTCCTCATCCAGACAGCTTCTTTTGCGGCATCAGATGCAGCGATGTATTCGGCTTCCATCGTCGAGTCTGCAACGGTTTCCTGTTTGGAACTCTTCCAACACACCGCCCCTCCATTGAGGGTAAAGACAAAACCTGACATGGACTTGGAATCATCCTTGTCACTCTGGAAGCTGGAGTCAGCAAAGGCCTCGATCTGGAGGTCTTTTCCGCCATACACCAAGAACATCTCCTTAGTCCTTCTCAGGTACTTGAGAATGTTCTTTAGCGCTATCCAGTGTTTCTCCCCAGGGTTTGACTGATACCGGCTTACTACACTCAGTGCATAAGCTACATCCGGTCTGGTACACAACATCGCATACATTATAGAGCCTACCGCAGAAGCGTAGGGTATAATCGACATGCGATCCCTCTCCAAATCAGTCTTGGGAGACATCTCTTTAGAGAGGGTGATCCCGTGACAAGCCGGTAGGTTACCGCGCTTGGAATCTTCCATACTGAATCTCTTCAGTATGGCGTCGATGTACCTGGACTGCGAAAGTCCTAATATCCTCTTGGATCTGTCACGGTAGATCCGGATACTCAGAATGTACGAGGCATCACCCATGTCTTTCATGGAGAACCTGTGTGACAAGAACCCCTTGACAGATTGTAGCATAGGAATGTCATTTCCTATTAAGAGAATGTCATCCACGTATAAAACGAGGAATACTACAGTTCTCACTACAAATCTACTATAGATGCATGGTTCATCTGGATTGTTGATAAAGCCAAATTCCTTGACCGTCTAATCAAAACAGATGTTCCAACTCCGCGATGCCTGCTTTAGTCCGTAAATGGACTTAAGCAACTTGCACACCTTTCCGCTGCTCCCACTCTGAATGAAACCCTCTGGCTGATCCATATAGACACACTCCTCTAAATTTCCATTTAGAAAAGCTGTCTTTACGTCCATCTGCCAAATCTCATAATCGTGGAAGGCAGCAATGGCAAGAAGGATCCGAATGGATTTCAGCATAGCCACTGGAGAAAAGGTTTCGTCATAGTCCAAACCAGGTCGCTGACGAAAACCCTTTGCAACCAGTCTAGCTTTATAGGTCTCAACCTGTCCATCTACACCAATCTTCCTTTTGAAGATCCACTTGCATCCTACGGGTTTTACCCCATCTGGAGCAATGTCCAACGTCCATACTTTGTTGGTGTACATGGACTCCATTTCGGTCCGCATTGCATCCAGCCATTTTACCGAGTCGACGCTCTGAACGGCTTGCTGGAAGCTAGTAGGCTCATCATAATCTATGATGCAATCCTCTCTATCCCCGTCTACGAGAAAACCGTAGTATCTCTCGGGCGGATGAGACTGCCTACTACTCCTGCGGAGCGGCATAGGAATGTCCTGTTCTTTTGAACCCTCTGGTTCCACTAAGCTTTCAGTAATAGTCTATGGTTCTGGAATTTCTTCCAGTTCTACTGTGCTCCAACTTATCTGGGTTTCCAAAAACTCAGTTTCCAAGAAGTAGGCATGACGAGAAACAAGAACTTTTTGTTCCTCTTCACAGTAGAAGAAATATCCCTTGGAGTTCTTTGGATATCCCACGAACTTACACTGTACTGAGCGTGCCTCGAGCTTGTCCGCATGCTGCTTTTTAACAAAAGCTGGACATCCCCATGTCTTAATGTGCTTAAGATAGGGTCTCTTCCCACACCACATTTCATATGGTGTAGTAGGCACAGTCTTAGTTGGAACTCGGTTCAAAAGGTATGCAGCTGATTCTAGCGCATACCCCCAGAATGATCGCGGTAACTCAGCGTTACTCATCATGGACCGTACCATATCCAATAGGGTTCGGTTCCATCTCTCCGATACACCGTTATGTTGCGGAGTGTATGGAGGAGTAAGCTGAGAGAGAATTCCGTTCTCTTTTAAATAATCCAGGAACTCGGCACTTAAGTATTCTCCACCTCGATCCGATCTTAGAATCTTGATACTTTTGCCGGTTTGTTTTTCTACTTCATTCTTATACTCCTGGAATTTTTCCAAAGGCTTCGGACTTATGTTTCATTAAGAAGACATAACCGTACCTTGAGAAGTCATCCGTAAAAGTAATGAAGTAAGAATAACCGCTCCGCGCATGTGTAGACATTGGACCGCACACGTCGCTGTGTACGAGTCCCAAGAGCTCGCTCGCTCTTACTCCATGTCCAGTGAACGGAGTCTTTGTCATCTTTCCTTTGAGACGGGATTGACAAGTGGCATACGATTGATATTCGAACGGATTCAAATATCCTTCTGCATGCAACTTCGTCAACCTTCTCTCATTGATGTGACCCAGTCTATAATGCCATAAGAAAGTCTGATTTATTTCCGGAGACTTTCTTTTGTGTGTATTCTGGACATTGAAAATCTGTGGTTGGTTTAATACGTATATACCATTACTCAATGTACCTGACCCAATCAAAACTTGATTAAGGTGAATGTTTACAACATTACTTACAAACGCAAATTCATAACCTTCTTTAGAAACTAAAGATACAGAAATGATATTACAAGTTGCGTTGGGTACAAAAAAGCAATTACGCAAAACCAAAACATGTCCATCTGACATTCCCAGGTGATAGTCCCCCACGGCTTTAGCATCCATGCTAGCTCCGTTCGCAACTCTGAGGGTCATGTCACCTGCTTTCAAACCCTACGGTTTCTCAACGCCTGCAAAGAATTACAGATATGAGATCTTGATCCGGTATCCAATACCCAGGAAGTAGAGTTTATTGAAAGACAGTTTTCAATAACATACACACCTGAAGCTGAAGCCGCAACCTGCTTCAATTCCTGTGTCCTGGTTTTCCAAGCCCTGCAATCATTCTTCCAGTGACCTTTCTTATGACAATAGAAGCATTCTTCCTTATCCACAAGCTTCCCCGCTTTCTTTGTTGCTTTAGCTTTTCCCTTCGTATCCACTTTACTAACACCGTCTCTTGGTTTGGCGGGGGCTTTCTTCTTCTTTTCCTTGGCTTTCGTCTTGGACCTAGAAGAAGATGATCCTCCTACAAACAAAGTGGATGTTTCCCTACCTTTCTGTAGGGTGCCCTCTGCCCTCCTCAGCATGTTGAGGAGCTCTGAAAATTCAACTTCTTTTTCTTGTAAGTTGAAGTTCAGTATAAACTGGGCGTAAGTGGAAGGAAGGGACTGGAGAATCAAGTCCGTATAGAGCTCATTCTCCAACGTGGTTCCAAGTTCCGCGAGCTCCTCAATGAAGCCAATCATCTTAAGCACGTGTTCCGCTACCGATGATCCGATGGCCAACCTTGCCGAAAATAACTTCTTCGAGACTTCGTATCTTGCGATACGAGACTGCTCTCCATACAATCCTTTGTATGGAGAAATATGGATTCAAGGTCCATATTCTCGTGCCTCCTCTGATGTTCGTTGTCCATCGAGGCAAGTACGAGGCACTTGGCCTTCGCGCTATCAATCTCCCAGGTCTTACGGATTTCCTTATCCGCGACGCTGGAAGTGGGACTTGGGACAGGGGGAGCTTTGGTGGTAAGAAGATACCCCAGCTTGTCGTAAGTGATTGCCATTTTGACATTCCTGAGCCAATCTTTGTAGTTTGGCCCTGTCAGTATGTTTTTATCTAGGAGTAACTTAAGTCTAGTCATGTCGATTGGTCGCTGCAATTAGGAGAGAGAAGAAGAAACACTCAGCATGATACTCTTGCAAGTTTAGAGTGGTTTTTAGTTTGTCTAAACAGGATGGCTCCCACTGTTTCTCGAATCCCTCCTCAAACCAAAAAGGAAGAACTAGTCAGGATCAATCTCACCGTACAATACTTGCTTAACCGTTCGGCCAGGCTGGTGTCGGTACTTCGAGGGAGGTTTTCCAACGCTTTCGCGAAGTTCCTTAATTTAAGAAGCTCTTTTCCTTGGGGGCGTAGCCCCGCTAACACCTTTCTAGACACCTACTAGGTTTATAGCATTGATCGTTAAGTGAGAAATTTCCCGAGGAGTAGCATATACTCACAGTAGGATCGGGATCCAAATATCATTGCGTGACGAAACTGAAGGAATCCTACCAGAATCATCACACTCCAAATGGTATGCAACACTAGCAAGTTTCAGTTCTTTTGAAACTCCCGATGTGGATTTTTGCCCCGTGCTATTATGACCTTGACTTTGGCCAACAAATCATAAGTCACATGTCAAGTTCTACCCGTCGTTCTCTAGGTTAATTTGAATCCACCCGTACCTACCCTTGACTTTGGCCAACAAGGCAGTACGACTGTTCCAAACCAACGCATCTATCTATGCTGCACATGAATACCCAATAGCTACCAATCACTATGCCTTGACTTTGGCCAACAAACACAGCTTGAATACTATTGACTATTCATGTGAAACGACGGAGGGCTACGAATGGTTTTGGCGAAACCGTGAACGTAGAGAACTTGATATAATCGATGGAACGAGATAGCTTTTAAAAGGAGTTGCTCAAACTCCGCATTTAAAAGTTAGTTTTGAAAAGAACCGAGTGGTTTTTCGAAAGTGCTCCAACGACTTTTACATGGTTTATTTTCTTGCATTAGTTCTTTTAATGCGTGATATTCTTGCATTAGTTCTTTTAATGCGTCCCATCATTTAATCCTACCATTGCAGAAAACAACAAAAATATGACGTACGCTTATGCCATTCGCATTCGCCACTGGGCCCCGTCATTACCCGTTAGGTTACTTAACTAACGACAGAGCGGGGGCTGGGATAGCGCGGCTGTAAAACATAAGCAACGCCTAAATAATATCATATATAGATATACTGCAATGATAAACATTTCAGATCACAGATGAACACATTGGATATACTAGGAACCTGCAATTCGTACGAGCCTGTAACGAAAAGCAGATTACACGGTCGCGGTGAATAGCCAATACCCCACCCAAGACCCCTACGGGTGCGGCAAACTACCCGCCAAGTACCCGAAGCGAAGCAACCTCCCTCATCCCCGTGAGTAGGCCACTCGGCACTTCGGCATACCCGGTAGTTTGTGCACCCCTCCATGGGTCTATCCTAGGAGCAAAAACAGTAAAAAGAAATTATACAATGACGGCTACTACCCCGACCCGGTTGTGCGGCCATACAAATAATTATTACATCAATTTACAAATTTACATGAATTGAAAGAAAAGAAAAACTCTCGTCTCACAACCCCCGGCTATTCACCCGCGACAATCCAACATATTCATATACACATTCCAGCAACATTACAGATCACAGATTTGTATAACCCCCACTAATCGACATATAGCGATTAGCAGACGTTCAATACAAATATCACATTATAGAAAAACCCGTCAGCTTAAGTCTTTTAGAAGTTCGATCAAAAATACGGATTTTCGGGACCCCAAAAATAAAATTTTCGTTCTGGAAAATCTGGGCAGAAAATACATATTCCAAAAATCCCAAAACAACTCCAGAAATACACTGCACCAAAGATGGTCCTCGGCCGAGTCAACTCGGACGCGGAACCGCGGCGGGAGCGTGCTCCCGCCGCGTTTCCGCGGCGCTTTGACTCGATCGTTGGACCAAATTTGGTGGGTTTTCACAAAAAAGCCTGGGCCGATTTTTAAGATGAAAATTATCAACTTTTGAACAGAATAAAAATCGGCAGAAACTTGAAATTCTCGGGTTCGTTTTCGTGACTTTTTCTTTGATCGATCTTCTAGTTACTTGCTAACATGTTAGATAGAGTTTAACTAGGCTCTGATACCACTGTAATTCCATGCTACCTCTCCCGGTACTTTCGGGCATGCGGAATTTGATAAAAAAATGATTTTCTTAGAGGTGGTAACATGGACTTAAAACCCGGATCTTTGTTAAATATCTAACTAACAACCTAACTAGGAGTCGTTAACTACTCGGTTAGAGGGTTTATACCTTGCTTGACTTGAACTCCTTCGTCTTCAAACTCCGATGGTGGTCCGGATCGGCTTCTTCCCGTCGTCTCCTTACGCCGAATATAGATCCACCTGAAAGCTTCAACCTTTGGCTCCTTCTTCGGTCTTCGAAGAAACTAGTTCACTTAGTTTGCCAAACCTTGTGAACTAGAGTGAGTAGAGAAGAGTTTGTATGGGATTTTATCTATGGTTCTTGGTTCTCAACTCATGAGACAAGTGAACCATAGAGTCAAGAGAGGGAGCAAGAGAAAGAGGGTGAGAGCAAGAGTATGAGAGCTCAAGAACAAGAGAGAGAATGGTCAAGTGAGAAAATGAGCCTCTCTTTTGTCTTTCACCCTCTCATAATCCAAAACAATGATAACTCATCATATCAATCAAGTGTTATGTGATGGTTTAAGCAACCATAGCCATAACATTTCATGCACTCATTTTGCACAAAGGAGCAAGCAAGCAAAAGTCTTTGCCATGAAATGATAGCTATGGTTATCATGATGGTCAACTAGTCAAGCCTAGTCAACCGGTCAACAAAGTCAACAAGTCAACAAAAGTCAACAAGTCTACAACCATGTCACCATAATACTTAATTAATATAATTGTTAATCATATATCATATTCTCATTAGGGTTGAGCAAAAAGTCAATAGTCAACGGTCAACGGTCAACAACCCTAATGAGAATCCTCTGCCTCTGTCTCTCCGTCAACTGTGCATACACACCCGCATCCGTGTTCCAAGGAACACGAATACAAACTGGATAAATCCAATCCCAATACATAAACTACGATCTGGCTTAAACCAAAGCCCGCTAGTGTTAACTGTCCGGACACTGTACGTGCACAAGTGCGCGGATGTGACCGAACCCTGTCGCAAAACCATGCGACCTGCCGCAAAACCATGCGACCTCTACTCTTTTGCCTAAAGGAGAAAAGCTCTCTGTGTGGGACTCTAAAGACTCGACACTACGCTGGCAATGGGTTTAACCACAGACCGCAAGCGGCACTAGCTGTGCATAACGGTCCCCAGGTAGATGCCGACAAGAAGACTGACGAGGTGAAACCTATCTGAACTTCTACTGAGCCTGAATGTGACATTCTCCGTACAGTCCGGTCTGTTCGTCTGATACATCGCATGGCGGGCCTAGGGGGGCGGTAAACGTCAGCCCCCTAATAGCGGTACAAGTCGTGTCGGAGTGAAGCCCAAAACACCCTGAAGATAACACTGGAAGCCTACCAGTATATCTCGATTGCCCTGACCAGGGACTACTCGTGTAATGGCTCTCCTAGACACAGCGCGATGTCAACCCCCAATACCGGGAGAGACGAATCCTGTCTAACCGTCACTGCCTCCAAGTGCTTCGGGACTGCACCCAACTACCACCTGTTTGCACGACTCCTTTGAGCCGTGGTAGGGTAGTAATCAAAGTACAGTGGGAACACACTCGAGGCGAAGTGACAGTGTCAAGTCAGCGGACTAAGCTGTACTCATGTCACCTGGGATCTGATAACTGACGATAGGTATAATACCAACCGGTCAGTTCCCGACGAGTCCTGTCCAGTGTACTCGTAACCCAACGAGCACCCGCACACTATCTCCAGTACGACGTACTGACGGCTGTGGGACAGACCGTCTCCAACTCTTGGATGAGAAGCGCATGCGCTAGTCTACTCCAGAGTATCGATGCCCTATCTCGATAGTCCTGCGACTAGGGACCTGCATAAGGATGTGCTTATAGATTACCCAGCCCACACTAGTGTGACTGCCATCACAACGCTGGTAATCAAGCAAAGATCCTAAGGGCTCCACTAATGTGTATAGGTGATATACTAAAATAAACACAAGTACACATTGAAGTAGAAACAAACCAAGTAGCATACTACTATTTTGAGCAAGATTGTATATACAAGGTGAATATCCCAAGCTTCCATTAAGTAATATACAAACTAGTATGATACAGTAATGGCCTCTAGGGGATATACACTAACACAACGGATATTCAAAACCAAATATTTGTCGTCAGGAAAAACCCAGGTGATTTAATCAAATATCACCAATTACAAAGAATTCCGATATAATGAGGACATGTTCACCCAATTCCCAATATTCTACTCCCACTCAGCATCTATAACGCCATACAGATGTGAGAATCAAATCTGGTAAATACATACCCTGGAGTTAGAATCTAATTGCGAAATCAGTTTCAATTAACACCGCACAGAAAAGACTGAAACATGAAACTGTTTCGAAGGGGTAGCCGAGTATTCCTAGTAATGTCTCTTCCGCTATCCAGATTCATGACAGTAACCGTATATTTTCTTGCCCTCACTCCAATCCCTTTATATGTCTTTACTTCTTACCTTCTGCACACCACACTTAGGCTAAATGGTTTTCTTCCTTCCCTGTCTTTCGGCACCAGCCTATGGTTTGGAAGAAGACTATCCAATAATCGTAATAAATGTACTCTCCTAACACTAGGAGCCCTCGCAACCTGAGAGAAGGTAAAGGGGAAAAGACAACTGAATAATCATATTCAATTTTTCCAGAACCGGAAACCATCCTCGAACTGAAACAAGTTCCTTCGAGTTCGTATGTAACTATACGATGGCATATCCAAGTAATGTGGATCTTCGTAGTGATACAGAATGTTCCGGAAAAATGCAAAGGCGAAGTAGGAGTGGCAGAGATATACGCGGTTTTGTCATGAATGATAGCAGTCGCAATTTTTTTGCCCTCACTCTAATCCCTTTATATATCTTTACTTATTACCTTCTGTACACCACACTTAGGCTAATTAGTTTTCTTCCTCCCTACCTTTCGGCACATGCCTATGGTTTGGAAGAAGACTATCAAATAAGCGTAATAGGTGTACTCTCCTAATACCAGGAGCCTCGCAACCTGAGATAAGGTAAAGGGGAAAAGACAACCGAATAATCATATTCAATTTCTCCAGAACCGGAAACCATCCTCGAAATGAAACAAGTTTCTTCGAGTTCGTATGTAACTATACGATAGCATATCCAATAAATATAGATCTTCGTAGTGATACAGAATGTTCCGGAGAAAATGCAAAGGTGATATAGGAGCGGCAATGAAATATGCGACTAAATGACAATCCAAAGCCAAAGTGTTTTCAAGAAGGTTCGGTTAACTTGGTTCAAAAGTTTTAGTTTAGGGTCGAGTTATGGTCGCTGCCAAAGAGAGAGAGAAAAGAAACACTCGGCGTGCACTCTAACCTAGATTAGATTGGGTAATAATTTTATCTAATTAGGATGGCTCCCACTGTTTCCTTGAATTCTCCCTCAAACCCTAAAATGAGAATTAGTCGGGATCATCTAAAATCACCCGGGGAGTAACACCTACTCATCAGTTGTCACGACCCGAAATTCGGCCCGTAACCGGCACTTAAACTACGTAAAGTCTACAGGTGTACACAACTCAAGTAAGCCGAAACCCAGAAATCTAAACCACCAAAATCTGGATCAACGGAGAAAAACACAGTTTTAACATTTTGAAAAGTTCAAGTAAAATCTATAACTCTGGTTTTCCTTCTTGAAAATTTCGGCAGCACCTCCTTTGTAAAAACTAGCCCCGAAAACGGGTACAACACAGATAATATATAAAGCCTCCCAAATGGGAGCAAAATCACGCCCATCGGCGGAGACAATCACCACAACAAGTATATGACGCCGAAGCGAAGAATATAAAGGGAACTGTATAAAGAGGTAAACTTCCCAACATAACCGGCTCCCACGAGCACGGCACCCAAAGTCACCAAAATAATACAACACTGAATCGTCACAAGTCGTCTCTAAGTCATATACAAACAGTGGTAGATGGAGAATACTAGCTCCAACAAAAAGATATACAATGGACAGGCATATAACCGCAAACCCACCAAAAAGTAAAGTCCTCACTGCCTAACGTAGCGGTGTCCGCAAAAGTAGTCATGATAAGATGCCCTGACGCGACTACTCTGAGGGTAAGTCCTGCAAAACACTGTGGCATAACGGGGGTGAGTTTTCAACTCGTGAATAGTAAATAACATCATACTGTAATCGCAGGTATGCACGAACAGCGATCTATCTATCACATGTAATCCGATAGCATAAGTATGATAAATGAATATGCAACAATCGTGTAAATGTACATCATCAGGGTACTACAACTACATGAAGCAATGCATATCAACATAATCCTGAGTGTGTGGGATGATATAATAAAATCTCATGAAAAATCATTAGCATGGAAAAACACCAGTGTCCCTCACTGACACATCAAATCCCAAATCCTCAGGCACCTCATCCACAGATCGGCCCTCACATCCTGTAAGTCTCATGAAACCTGAGTGTCTAACACCGACACCCGAAATATCATGAAAACATATACCTGTAAGTATATATATATATAAGGATATCAACCACGTATGTCGACCGACGATACGTAAAAATCATGGAAACCTGAGTGTCTAACATCGACACTCGAAACAACATGAAACCCGTGTCTAACATCGACACGTAAATCCTCATAACTTAGGCGCTGTCACCATGACCGGCTCTGACGATATGTCATACCTCACTCCGGTCGGTATTCCCACGATAACCGTCGAGTCCAAATACAGTCACCGGTAGGTAGTGGTCCTACCGCCAGGCTTATCGTCTACACCACGAAATCACCACTCGCCCCGGGGTACCATACCGGGTCCACCATGTACCCGCAGACGGTGCCTCCCGCTCCTCGAATCGGGTATCACAAGCCAAATCTCAGAACCGAGAAATCACATGGTGGATACACTGAAAAATCATATCAAGAGAAACCGGGTTTTCAAACAATACATAGTTTCTTGAAAATACCCCCACTGTTCTCAAATCCATAAATCGTATGAAATCCTTATTTCAATGCGTAAAATCCATATAAAACTGATATATGCAACATAAAACATCAATATGAGCATATAAAGCGAAAACCGCTTTTTAAATGAATCCAGCTTTTAAAATATATCCTGCGGTTTCCAAAATCCTCCGAAAACAAATACAGCATCATATAAGGTGTACATGTAAGTGTAGCAAGGTTTAAGTATCTACATGTAAGCAAGTGGTTATGATGCATTTCATAAGCTCAATGATCAACAACTCGATACCACATATCAAAACAATACCACTTAGGGTACATACAACTATAGCGAAAATATGCTGTGTACATGTCAATATGAGTGCATAATATACATGTAACCATAATAGACTATGTGGGTGTACATGTCAATATGTATGCAAGATGTACAATATAGCTATAGTAAGGTGTATGTGAAATGGAATAAGGGTTGGTACCTCAACTATTCCTGCCCAATGCAATGTCACGTACGTATGTGCCCACAATATTTCATATGCACAAGGGAATAAGAGTTACTACTCCAATCATTCCTATCCACTACCCTATCACGTATGTAGGTGTCAACAATATATAATATGCACATTGGGATAAGGGCTACTACCTCAACTATCCCTATCCACTACCTTAACACGTATGTAGGTGGTTTGTGCATGTCATGGCAATTACTGACGATGTGGGTGTAGCATAATATTTAGTGCTCTTGCAACATGAACCGTCAGTAATGTGTTATATCTAAAGGTACGAGTCAGGTACAACAGATAATGCTATGCAATGACATTCATATGAAAGTACCTAATATGCAAATACTATGCAGCTAACATATCATATTCGCCCCGACGCATAACGCCATACGGGCGATTTCCCCATAGACGTTAAATCTACTCACCAGTGGTCTCCAGTTATGAAAATCCGACCACCTGCTTCCCCTTGTTCGCAGCGTCCGAAGTCCCCGCTTGCGATGCTGTAATTTCACAAACACAAGAAATAGTGCGAACATCTCAGAATCGATCAATATAACGCAAAACTACGTATTCAAAAACGCACCAACACACTAAACTAACTCGCAAGTGTACGTCTAGTGGCTAACGTGCGCAACGATACCTCAAAACCTAACTGAGTACAGCAGCAGCATATGCTCACGACTCACGCCGCAATACGTATCACGCGGACTCAAAACACTATATTATAGGTAATCGATACCAGATTTTTCATACTGAATTTGTTAGTTGTATGTATGCCCTAGAGGCCAGTATTGTACAGATGATGTATATTATATTGGATGCTTGGACATATATAGAGATGACTTTCTTGCTCGATATGATAGTATGCTATCTGGTTACTCTTTATCTTAACATGTACACTAGTCTCTTTATACTGTCTTATAGTTACATGTTGGTAAAGCCCTTAGGATGTGTACTTGACTACCTGGACTATGATGCAGATCATACTAGTGGGGACATGGTAGTCCATAAGTACATCCTTCAAGGTCCCTAGTCGTGGGTGTATCGAGACGAGGCATCGATATACCGGAGTAGACTAGCGTATACGCTTTTCGACCCATGTGATGGGCGATGAATGATCCCATATCCATTGGTGTTTGACATCAGAGATTGTATACGGGTGCTCAGTGGAGACTGGGTACACTGGACGGACTCGCCGAGAACTCCCAGATGGTATTATACCTCACGTCAGATGGCAGTTCTCAGGTGACACTTGTACAGGTTAGTCTGTAGACCCGAGATCGTCATAGAGTCTTGTGTGATTCCCATTGTGCTTTGATCTCCACCTTACCACGTCCATGAGGACGTGCAAAACGGTGGTCTTTGGGTACAGTCCCGAGTCACATGGAGGCAATGAGCGATAGGAGGGGTTTCGTCTCTCCCGGTATTGGGGGTTGATGTTGCGCTGTGCTCGATTGGCCGTAACAGGGAAGTCCCTGGCCAGGGCTGATCAGAGATTTGCTGGTAAGTGTTACCAGTAGTTTCTCGACCCGTTATGAGCCTCACATCGGCACGACTTATCGGGTTATTGGGGTCTGACGTTTACCACCCCTAGACTTGATATGCGACATATCAGACGAAGAGACCGGACTGTACGGCAAGTGTTACTGGTCGGATTCGCAGGAGTGTGAGCGGGCTAGCTCGTCGATCTTCTGATCGCTCAATACCCGGGTGGCCGTTAAGTTTAGCAGACCGCTTGCGGCTTGTGGGTGCTTGATATGATCATCATCTTCTACCGGCGTATTGACGAGTCTTTAGAGTCCTACACAGAGGTTTCCTAGCTCAAGCGAAACGAAATAGGAGTGCATATGAGATATGTGCGGGACCGAGAATAATGCGTGTATGTGATACCGTATTTGATTCTCGCGATTAATGTTTCGATTGGTTGTATGAGATATGACCTAGTTATCGAATCATTGATTCGATAAATCGATGCATTGAATACTAGTCGGTTATGTGCGACATGACCGGATCATTGAATCAAGTGTTGATTTAATGATTTAATGTATAAATATATATTTGATATATTACTTTGCATCAACTAGTATTGGTTCACTTTAAACGGATTTTTCTCACTTGATTTACACATTGTATATGTGATATACTTTTGTGCACATATGAGTATCATGTTTGATGATACTTGATCATATGGTTAAGTGTATGGAATTAAACCATAGTTAACTTGAGATTAGGGTTTTAATTATGCATTTATTCATTTAATTGTTTATTCATTTATTTGGATAAAGCTTAAGTGGAGAATGGTGGCATTTCTTGTTTTATGTTGAAGCTTCATGAAGCCTTGACTTTATGCAACCATTCTTGTCCACTAGCTTAACCCTAACTCTCCAAATAACCATGGTTGATTCTCTACACTTAACCTTAGTTAGAATTATGATAAGTATAGATTTTTCTTTTCATTTTAAAAAAACTTATCATAACTCTAGCTCTTCTTCTTCTTCATCTTCAAAAGAAAAACTTAGATGCCATCAACGGCAACTTGAGTTCTAGTGAGAGAATTCCAAATCTAAAGTGAACCCATCTCCTATTTCTTCACCCTCTACCTCTTGCCAAGTTGTTTTGGGTGTTCTCTTCACAAGTTTCATAACTTTGTGAAGTCGGAGCTTGAACTAGTGCAACCTCGACGTAGATCGTCTTTGACACGAAGCCGACGACCTATTCCGCACGTTCTTCCGATGAAGCCGACGAATGAGTCGAGGATTCATGATGGACAGCGAGGGCATGACCACGTGGAGCTAAGGAGGTGGAAATCCGGATCTACAAAGGTTGTAGCTTCTCACTTCTAGTTAAAGTGTTAACTAAGTTTTCATTTCGCCTAAACATCTAGTCTAAGATCCGTAGTCTAGGGTTTCTCGGCACCAAAATTTTTAAATTGGCATGTTCGATGCCTTGTGAGACCTTACTAGAGTGCCAAGGAACCTTTCAGTGGTATAAGAGCCTAGCTAGAGCCTTAGGCGAAGTCCCGACAGAGTTTGAAATCCGAACGAACCCGAAACCCATATTCAAAAATGCTCTCTGTCCAGATTTTAAAAATGTGGATTTTTCAAGATTAAAAATATCCAGAAAATCAAGCAGGCTTTATTATGAATTACTGTGAAAAACGGAGTGCTAACGCCGTCATAACGCCGCGGAACCGCGGCCTAAGCCCACGTGGCGCGGCGGTTCCGCGGCAGAAATGTTGATTCTTTAACTCCTCTTTCCACAGTAATTGCTATATTTGACTTTTGTGTTTTCTGGATAATTTTAATAATTTATTCTACAGTTGAGTATTTTAGGGTTATATTGGGGTTCGATGATTCGATCGGATTATAAAATTTTGTCTGTGTGGCGTTCCGGATAAATTTTAGAATATGTTAAAAAGTTCGACCGGATATAAATACCATATTTTTCCCCTGTCGGGAAATTTCCAAGTGTTGGATTTTTCCGAAGTTTAACGACGTTCTAAGTAGTGCAAGTAACGCGATGGACCCTCTAGAAGACAACAAACCTTAACTCGATTATGTGACCGTCTTGAACTGCCCTTTGAACCTTCGGGTTTGGGGCAGTACGGCGTGCCACATGTGAGGCGTTGGCTTGACCCTTCTACGGCTGGACCGTTGGTACTGAGGCACGAACTGAATGTTGTTATACTTATTTCATGTGTTGAGCTGTATCGGGAAAACTTGGGTATTCGAATGTTCGATCGGAAAGTTTAACATTTTATGTTTATCTGGAATGTGATACAATAATTGGAATTCACAAACAGTTATGAGATAACTGAATGAATGTTATAAATTTAGCAGTTTAGTCCCACATGATATTGAAAAGAGTTTTCGATAATGAGACTAAAATGCGGGATTTATATCGGTTAGGCATGCGATGTATAAAGTGGTTGCGGATTCCAATTGTTGTAGTTTTACACTTTCTTTTCTGTGACCGTAAGTGTAGTATGTTCATATCGCCGGTTTCGTTGCTATACGTCAACGACAATTGGGGTATGCATACTTACTTACGTTGATGACATGTGATGTTATGTGTTGCTGGATATGTTATATTGGATCGTCGTGTTTGAATAGCCGGGGGTTTTTATGTGAGATGAGTGTTTTTCATTTTCATTCATGTAAAAACTTGTATGTAATATTCTTTTATTTGGGGCACTTCCAGGTAGCGGAAGTTGTCACCCTTTGTATATTATTTACTTTTCCGCATTAGGATAGACCCAAGGAGGGGAGCACAAGTAACCGGGTTCTGGGGTCCAGTGGGAGACCAACTCGAGGAGTCGAGTCCGGGTCTCCTAACCCTAGAATTGGCAGGGTTGCTTGCCGCTCTCGTAGGGGTCTAGGGGTGTGGGATTGGCTATTCATCACGACCGTGGAATCCGTGTTTTATACTGGCTCGTATTGAAAACACGGACGTCCTAGTATATCCAATATTTCATATGTTTATTCTGCTGCGATATCTGTGATGTGATTCTGTGATGGATATAGTATATAGTATATATGATATATTATATAGACGTTACTTATGTTTTACACCCGCGCTAGCCCTGCCCTGCTCTGTCGTTAGTTACCTAACCTAACGGTGCACGAGGGGACATCGAGGCGAATGCGGATGGCATAAGTGTACGTCATATCTATCTGTGATGTTTAGGTATTTAAATGATGGGACTTCATTAATGTGATTAATGAAAGATAAGAAACCTAAGATGTTGTAGAATCAGATTTTAAATAAAACAGGTAGCTACAGTTCTTGCTTTGCACAGCGGTATATGTGATATATCCTGCACCTTATTCGATGAGGAAAGGACCGAGATCCCTTCACCGGGAGTGACTCCTTTAGCAATAACTGGCAGATTCTACACACTCGGTTTGGTTTTTGATTGCTTTTAAGAGTTTTTGCTTTGCACAGCGATATATATGATATATCCCGCACCTCATTCGACGAGGAAAGGACCGAGATCCCTTCACCGGGAGTGACTCCTTTAGCAAAACTAGAAAAGCCTCAAAATCACTCCATTTCAAAACTTCATTTGATTCTACAACGATATCAAGTTCATTACGCAATAGGTTTTCGGAAAAACCTGCTGTAGCCCTCCGTCATTTCAGATTAGAACTGTTTAGTATTCGTGCTGCGTTTGTTAGCCATTGTCAAGGCGTAGTGTGCGGTAGCTGAATAGTGCTTATCTGCTTATGCATGTGATGCAGATTGTTTCAGGGTAGTCGTACGACCTTGTTGGCCTTTGTCAAGGGTCGTGCGGGTGGATTTGATTCAATCAAGAAATGGCGGGTTGAACTTGACTAGCATCCTGTGATTTGTTGGCCTTTGTCAAGGTCATAGGACACTAGGGGAAAAATATTATCGGGAATTTCAAGTGTTGAAATTTGCAATGAGATTGCATACCTTCTATGAGATAGTTGGATCCCGATACCCGCTGCGAGTAAGAGTTACTCCTGGGAGAATTTTACACATTGCAATTAGCTGATCAAGTAGGTGTCTAGAAAGGTGTCAACGGGGTTACGCCTCTGGGAAAACGAGGTTTACATTAATTAGGTTCGTGCGAAAGCACGGGGGACCTCCCTAAAAGTACCGACACTGGCCTGGCTGAAAGATTAGCGAACTTGTAGTGTGTAATTAATCCCGGCTAGTCTTTCCTTTTAGGGTTTGGAGGAAGATTTGATAAAAAGCAGTGGGAGCCATCCTGATTAGATAAGATAATAACCAATCTGATCTTGCACGAGCATACGCTAAAGTGTTTTCTTCTCTCTCTCTCCAGGTAGCGACCAGTTCATGCCTTAATCAAGATAATAATATGGATGTATTGACCGAACCCGCATGTTATACTGTGCTGGGGAACGTTGGTTCCGTTCTTTCTTATAAGAGTTATAGGAATGAACAGGATATAGGGGAATACCAGGATTCCCATGCCACCCGAATGAAGAAAGTACATGTTGATGCTTTTTCTTCGGGTGTGTTCGTTACTGAGAACTGTTTCTCTATTTGCTCTACGTCCTGGGTATTAGATACCGGGTCAGGATCCCATATATGTAATCAGTTACATGGGCTTAGGAAAGGTAGAGAACTTGGAGAAGATGATAAAGACATTAGAGTTGGAAATGGTGCAATTGTTGCAGCTAAGACTGTCGGGGAATATCACCTAGTATTACCAACTGGTAATACATTGGTTCTGAACGAATGCTATTACATGCCGAACCTGATATGCAACATTATATCGGTTTCTTTATTAAGTAAAGAAGGATATAATTTTGTATTACAGGACAATGTTATGAACATTTACCGTAACCAAAAGTTGGTTGGATCAGGCACGTTATGCAATGGCATTTATGTTCTAAATCAATCAACAGTTCTGAGCATAACAAACACACACAAGAGGAAGAGTTCTGAACTCAACGAATCCTTCTTGTGGCATTGTAGACTGGGCCACATCAATGCGACACGACTAGCTAAGTTGCATAAAGATGGATATTTAAATCCGTTTGAATTTTCATCTTATGACACTTGCCAGTCATGTCTCAAAGGCAAGATGACCAAAACTCCGTTTACGGGACACGGAGAAAGAGTTACCGAACTCTTGGGACTGATACATAGTGATGTATGCGGTCCCATGTCTACACATGCCAGGGATGGTTCTTCATACTTCATTACATTCACTGACGATCTCTCTAGGTTCGGGTATGTGTTCCTGATGAAACACAAATCAGAAGCTTTTGAGAAATTTAGGGAATATAAGCAAGAAGTTGAGAACCAAACCGGAAAAAGTATTAAAATCCTACGATCTGATCGAGGAGGAGAATACTTGAGCAATGAATTCCTGGACTTCCTAAAAGAGAATGGGATTCTCTCTCAGCTGACTCCTCCATATACACCACAGCACAACGGTGTATCAGAACGGAGGAACCGCACCCTATTAGATATGGTGCGCTCTATGATGAGCACAGCTGAGTTACCTATTTCCTTCTGGAGTTATGCGCTGGAGACAGCAGCATACCTATTGAATCAAGTTCCATCTAAATCTGTACCTACCACACCATATGAGATATGGAGTGGGAAGAGACCATGTCTTAAACGAGTTAAGATATGGGGTTGCCCGGCCTATGTCAAAAGGCAAAATCCGGACAAACTCGAGGCACGGTCAGTTCTATGCAAGTTTGTGGGATATCCCAAACATTCACATGGATATCTTTTCTACCATACAGAGGAACAAAAAGTGATTGTTTCTCGACATGCCACCTTTTTGGAAAAGGAATTTCTTGCAAAGGAAATTAGTGGCGATAAGGTAGAACTGGAAGAAATTCCGGCTACACAAACTCAAACTGAAGATTTAGTGGAACCAGAGGATTCAGTAGCTCCCGACGAACCTCAGCCTCTCCGCCGATCTAGTAGGGTTCCTCGCCAACCAGAGAGATACTACGGTTTTCTCATGGATGGTGGGAGCGAGGATTGCATCATGGAGGATGATGACCCAACTAGCTTCGAGCAGGCCATCACGAGTGGGGACTCAGTGAAATGGCTGGATGCTATGCGGTCTGAGATGGATTCCATGTACACCAACAAAGTATGGACTTTGGAAGTTGCTCCTAAAGGGGTAAAACCCATTGGGATCAAGTGGATCTTCAAGAAGAAACTTGGTGTAGATGGGAAAGTGGAGACTTTCAAAGCTAGACTTGTAGCAAAGGGTTTTCGTCAAAGACCAGGTGTGGACTATGACGAGACCTTTTCTCCAGTGGCTATGCTTAAATCCATCCGGATCATGCTTGCCATCGCTGCATATCATGATTACGAAATCTGGCAAATGGATGTTAAGACCGCCTTTCTAAACGGTGATTTAGAAGAGTGCGTGTACATGACTCAGCCAGAGGGTTTCGTAGACAGTGGGAGCAGCGGGAAGGTGTGCAAGCTGCTTAAATCCATTTATGGATTAAAGCAAGCATCGCGGAGTTGGAACATCTGCTTTGACGTCGTTATCAAAGAGTTTGATTTCGTCAAAAATCCAGATGAACCTTGTATCTACAAGAAGGTGGCAGAGAGTAAAGTTGTCTTCCTCGTATTGTACGTGGACGACATACTCTTGATAGGAAATGATATTCCTATGCTGCAATTGGTCAAGCTCTTCTTATCACAAAGATTCTCAATGAAAGATCTTGGTGATGCCTCCTGCATATTGGGAATAAGGATCTATAGAGATAGATCCAAATGGATTTTGGGATTGTCCTAATCCAGGTACATTGACACCATACTAAAGAGGCTTAGTATGGAAGAGTCCAAGCGTGGGAACTTACCCACGATCTCTGAAGTCACTCTCTCCAAAGAGATGTCTCCCAAGACTGATTTGGAGAGAGCTCGCATGCAAGGGATACCCTATGCTTCGGCAGTAGGCTCTATCATGTATGCGATGCTATGTACCAGACCCGATGTAGCATACTCACTAAGTATAGTGAGCAGGTATCAAGCTGATCCTGGAGAGAGTCACTGGACAGCTGTGAAGAGCATTCTCGAGTACTTGCGAAGGACTAGAGATATGTTCTTGGTGTATGGTAACGGAGAACTCCAAGTGGAGTCCTTTACCGATTCGAGCTTCCAGAGTGATAAGGACGACTCTAAGTCGCAGTCGGGCTTTGTCTTTACCCTTTACGGAGGGGCGGTTAGCTGGAAGAGTTCCAAGCAGGAAACCGTGGCAGACTCGACGATGGAGGCTGAATACATCGCTGCCAACGATGCTGCCAAAGAGGCTGTCTGGATCAAGAAGTTCATTACTGAACTTGGAGTGGTTCCATCCATTGAGCATCCAATACCTTTGTATTGCGATAACAATGGAGCAGTGGCTTTGGCCAAGGAACCCAGGTCCCATCAGCGATCCAGGCATATTCTGAGGCGGTATCACCTGATCCGGGAGATAGTTGATCGCCGGGAGATCGAGGTCAGGTGAGTTGACACGAAGAACAACACGGCGGATCCACTCACGAAGGCCATTCCCTAGATACAGTTTGAGAGACTCTTCGGGATGCTCGGTATTCGATACTACAGCAGCTGGCCCTAGTTCAAGTGGGAGATTGTTAGTTGTATGTATGCCCTAGAGGCCAGTATTGTACAGATGATGTATATTATATTGGATGCTTGGACATATATAGAGATGACATTCTTGCTCGATATGATAGTATGCTATCTGGTTACTCTTTATCTTAACATGTACACTAGTCTCTTTATACTGTCTTATAGATACATGTTGGTAAAGCCCTTAGGATGTGTACTTGACTACCTGGACTATGATGCAGATCATACTAGTGGTGACATGGTAGTCCATAAGTACATCCTTCAAGGTCCCTAGTCGTGGGTGTATCGAGACGGGGCATCGATATACCGGAGTAGACTAGCGTATACGCTTCTCGACCCATGTGATGGGCGATGGATGGTCCCATATCCATTGGTGTTTGACATCAGAGATGGTATACGGGTGCTCAGTGGAGACTGGGTACACTGGACGGACTCGCCGAGAACTCCCAGATGGTATTATACCTCACGTCAGATGGCAGTTCTCAGGTGACACTTGTACAGGTTAGTCTGTAGACCCGAGATCGTCATAGAGTCTTGTGTGATTCCCACTGTACTTTGATCTCCACCTTACCACGTCCATGAGGGCGTGCAAAACGGTGGTCTTTGGGTACAGTCCCGAGTCACATGGAGGCAATGAGCGATAGGAGGGGTTTCGTCTCTCCCGGTATTGGGGGTTGATGTTGCGCTGTGCTCGATTGGCCGTAACAGGGAAGTCCCTGGCCAGGGCTGATCAAAGATTTGCTGGTAAGTGTTACCAGTAGTTTCTCGACCCATTATGAGCCTCACATCGGCACTACTTATCGGGTTATTGGGGTCTGACGTTTACCATCCCTAGACTTGATATGCGACATATCAAACGAAGAGACCGGACTGTACGGCAAGTGTTACTGGTCGGATTCGCAGGAGTGTGAGCGGGCTAGCTCGTCGATCTTCTGATCGCTCAATACCCGGGTGGCCGTTACGTTTAGCAGACCGCTTGCGGCTTGTGGGTGCATGATATGATCATCATCTGCTACCGGCGTATTGACGAGTCTTTAGAGTCCTACACAGAGGTTTCCTAGCTCAAGCGAAACGAAATAGGAGTGCATATGAGATATGTGCGGGACCGAGAATAATGCGTGTATGTGATACCGTATTTGATTCTCGCGATTAATGTTTCGATTGGTTGTATGAGATATGACCTAGTTATCGAATCATTGATTCGATAAATCGATGCATTGAATACTAGTCGGTTATGTGCGACATGACCGGATCATTGAATCAAGTGTTGATTTAATGATTTAATGTATAAATATATATTTGATATATTACTTTGCATCAACTAGTATTGGTTCACTTTAAACGGATTTTTCTCACTTGATTTACACATTGTATATGTGATATACTTTTGTGCACATATGAGTATCATGTTTGATGATACTTGATCATATGGTTAAGTGTATGGAATTAAACCATAGTTAACTTGAGATTAGGGTTTTAATTATGCATTTATTCATTTAATTGTTTATTCATTTATTTGGATAAAGCTTAAGTGGAGAATGGTGGCATTTCTTGTTTTATGTTGAAGCTTCATGAAGCCTTGACTTTATGCAACCATTCTTGTCCACTAGCTTAACCCTAACTCTCCAAATAACCATGGTTGATTCTCTACACTTAACCTTAGTTAGAATTATGATAAGTATAGATTTTTCTTTTCATTTTAAAAAAACTTATCATAACTCTAGATCTTCTTCTTCTTCATCTTCAAAAGAAAAACTTAGATGCCATCAATGGCAACTTGAGTTCTAGTGAGAGAATTCCAAATCTAAAGTGAACCCATCTCCTATTTCATCACCCTCTACCTCTTGCCAAGTTGTTTTGGGTGTTCTCTTCACAAGTTTCACATCTTTGTGAAGTCGGAGCTTGAACTAGTGCAACCTCGACGTAGATCGTCTTTGACACGAAGCCGACGACCTATTCCGCACGTTCTTCTGATGAAGCCGACGAATGAGTCGAGGATTCATGATGGACAGCAAGGGCATGACCACGTGGAGTTAAGGAGGTGGAAATCCGGATCTACAAAGGTTGTAGCTTCTCACTTCTAGTTAAAGTGTTAACTAAGTTTTCATTTCGCCTAAACATCTAGTATAAGATCCGTAATCTAGGGTTTCTCGGCACCAAAATTTTTAAATTGGCATGTTCGATGCCTTGTGAGACCTTACTAGAGTGCCAAGGAACCTTTCAGAATTTACTAAAAAAGTAAACAGTACCAAACACCCCTAGACAACAGCAGACAACTACCCACAGAAGACCAACCCTATCCCCCTCTTTCTAAACCGGCGTCGCCGGATCGCGCCTTAGGGGTCGCCGGCCCCGTCCGGTGAGGTGGCCCCCGTGTCTTAGGTGGTGTCTTAGGTTCACTAGTACATCTCTATAATTTTGTTTGGTCACTTACTACAGTTTCCAGGTCACGGAAGATACAAAGTCTCTAAAATGACACTAAAAACCCGATATTGCACTAATCGATATAAAAAGCATTCTACGCTACAACCAACGAACAAAACAACATAAAAACTTCTAATTAACAGTATAGGGATTATACCTAACAATCTTCCTCACAAGATTCAATATTTCCCTAGCTCCAAGTGATCCAAGAAGCAAGAACAAGGATTTTTGGTAATTTTGTGATATGTTTGGGATTTTGAGGATTTAGTGTGCTAGAATGATGCAAGAATGGAAAAGAAATGAGCAGGGGCAGTAGAGGGAGAGGGATCTCGGCCAAGGGAGTGAGGTGGGAGTTTGGTGAGGGTTTCCCAGCAATTACCAACCATAAATGCCATTAAATGCATTCATACTCAAACATGCACACATGCATGCATCTACAATTCTATTTCTTTTCTTTTCTTTAAACCATTAATCCTAGTCTACACAAATATCTAGATATGGTGAGAAGGTTCTGGATTAACTCAACTTAATTTAAAGAAAAGATCTCTTAAAGAGAAATTTCCCAAAATGTGAATACCGCATTAAAATAACATTAAAAATGGGAAAAATTCAAATTGAACCAAAACGACCCATATACCCCCAAAGTGTCACGACCCGAAATTGGCACGTGACGGCCCTAATACTACGCAACGTCTACAGGCGTAACGTAGTAAAAGAAAGCCAAAACCAAGAAATCTAAACCATTAAAATACCATAAAAGATAAGAAACATTGTTTAAAAGTCTTTGAAATCACAACCCAAATTCTTTAAAAATCCAACTTTATTTCTTTTAAAATTTTGGCAGCACCTCCTTTGTAAAAGCCAACCCCAAAAGTGGGTACAACATAAATAAAAAGTAAAGCATCCCCAACGGGAGCAAATCCACGCCCAAAGACGGAAAACAACCACCACAACAAATATACGACGCCGTAGCGAAGAAAAAGAAGACGATAGAAAGGAAACTTGATAAAAGACAACAAATCCAACATAATATACAACATCGTCCTCACCAAGTCTCTAAGTCAATATGAAAATAGAAGATGGAGAGTACAGGGATACAACGAATATACAATACAACGAATAACCACAAAACCCACCTAAGCAAACTGCACACTGTGAGCTGATGCGGTATCCGTAGCAAAAGATGATAAGATGTGTGATAATAGCCTGCCTCTGACTATCCTGAGGAACACCTGCAAACACTGTGGCACAACGGGGGTGAGTTGCCAACTCGTGAATACTAAATAACATAAGCAGGTAATCGCAAGTATGCACGTAAAGCGTGAATCTAAGATATGCAATTAACAGTAATAACATGTCATATGAATGCAGAATAATGGAAAGTACACTAGCAGGTACAACCAATATATATAAAGCAATAATGATATGACAACAGTATGCAATAATCATGCGATAGGGATATGAGAATGTAAATGTGCAATAATCATGAAAGGTACACTAATAGGTACTACTAGTACATGAAGCAATGCACAAACAGATAAGGTGAGGTATGGTGTGAAGTATGTCATTTCCACGGAATCCTGAAATCGTGGTAGGATCAAAATCCAGCAAGACAATTTAAATCCCAATTCCACAAATCAGCCCCCAAATTGGCTCTTATATTATCTAAGTATCACATCTCCTCAATTGCACAATATCAAGTATATCTCATATATCCCGAATGTACAACCTCAAGTATATCTCACATATATCGAATGTACAATCATCAAGTATATCTTGTATATATCGAATGTACAAAATCAATTGGATCTCACATATCTCGTATGTACAATATCAAGTAGATCTCACATATCTCGTATGTACAATATCAAGTAGATCTCACATATCTTGTATGTACAACAGCAAATAGATCTCATATATCTCGAATGTACAATATCAAGTAAAGGTGAACATGTAGCTATAACCAGATATATGTGCAACATAAAGGTATAGCAAGATATATGTATCTACCTATAAGTAATGATGTAGTATACCCCCTGGGTATAAGTGAAATAGGTGTGCAAGGTATACATGTAGCTATGTCATAAAGTGTGCATGTACTTATCACTAATGGTACAGTACTCTATAGGTATACAGGTAATTAGCATGTAAGTATGTCAGAACATATGTGTAAGCATGTAGGTATACAGGTATGCTATAAGTCAATGCGTAAAGAAATATGAATCAAAGTCTCAATGTCCCTAACCAAGCAATATCAAATCTATAACTGGGTTATGCGTGACATGGCAATTATTGACGGTGTGTGTAGCATACAATCAGTGCTCGTGCAACATGAATCGTCAATAATATGTGCAGTGTCCTAAGGATACTATTCCAGGCACAACTACATCGAAGTAATAGGGTAAATGCGCAATTCTAACAATAACGTAGAATATGCGACAAGTAATAAAATCTCTAGCCCTGACGCATAACGTCATGCGGGCGATTCCTTTGTAGATGTTAAATCTACTCACCAACGCTCCAAGCTAGGTGAAGCCTACCACCTGTTTCCCCTTGTCGTAGCGTCCGAAGTCCCCGCTTGCGAACCTAAAATTTCACAAACACATCACACAAGCATATATTCTACATCGACGAAAAGACATCGAAACGCAAGAATAATGCCCCGAAAATTACACTGCGCGCTTAGCGCATCTAACGCTCACGACCTCGGCTAAAAATCCTAACTAGGGTCGCCAAACTACGAAACACTTAGTCTAGATTCCGATCGTCCCGATCGCGCATTCAAAACACAACATAAACGTGGTCTTAATATAAATAACGTCGCAACGTCAATAGAAACTCACGCCTAAAAGTTACCAAAATCTAATAAGCAGTATTTATCTTTTTAGCACAAAACTATAAGTTTTACCAAAACTATAATTTACAAACATCTTCAAATAGCAAGGTTAAACCATTTAAACCATTTCTATATTTTTAAACTTATTTAATTAAGCTTTAGCAAAAACCTAGTAAGCAAAAACCCTTAATTAGACAAATTAGTAATTAACAAAAATTAGCATTTTTACTAGGTTAAGCTTTTCAAATTCACAAATTAACACTTCAATTAAATATTAAACACTTAAATTAAGCTTTAAGCTTAACTTGAATTTCTAAAACCAATTCTAAAATTTTGAAACATGAAATTTAAAGCTTAAACTAACATCTAATTAAGCTAGCATAAAGATTTAAACTTAAACATTAGAGATTAGGGTTAGGGTTTTATACCTTCAAGAACACCACTTGAATCAAGGATAAAACCAAACTTTAGCCTCCAAAATCCTCACTAGAATGAAGATCCAAGCAACTTTTGTGAAGAAAAATGAAGGTTTTGGATTTTATTTGAATTTCTATGAATTAAATTGGATTTTTCATGATTTATTTGTGCAAGAAATCATGAAAAATGAGTGAGAAAAGAAATGGGCAGCCAAGAACAAGTAGTGGCCGGCCATGAGGGAGTGTGGGTGTTTTTTGGTGAATTGTAGAATTTTCTAGAAGAAAATAGAATAATAGTATAACAAAACAAAAGCTTATGTTCACACTACTTTTCTTTTTCTTTATTATTTAAAAAAATTAATCCTTTCACCATAAAAATCTAGATATTTAAAAAGAAGGTTCTAAAATAATCGTGGTGACAATTTCCAAGAATTTTCATTTAGAAGAAATTTCCCGATTTACGTGCATATTTTACCGGCTAAAATAATATTTTATTTGGGAAAAATTCTATCTGAACCAAAACCTCCCAAATACCCCTAAAGTTCGCGCACAAGCTTTATTTTAGCTAAAAAAGGTGCCAGTAAGCTTATACGAACGTTTGATCGAAATCGGGTTAAAACGGGAAAAACCGACAATTTTGCCCTAAAACGGGAAAATTCGCAAAACGATTTCTGAAACGTTACAATCTCCCCCCTTATAAAAATTCGACCCCGAATTAAAATTTTTTTTACTAAGCGTACCTTCAAAGAGAGGAGTATAAATCTCCCAATTCTCGCTCGCAGCCTACCAAGTGATCATCTCACTATACGGCTACGTCCAAGAAAAAAAAACCCTTCACAGATGGCAAGGCCCTTGACCGAAGTTTCTCCACCCGCCTAGCCATTAAAACAATTGGCTGCTGGCGAATGAAAGATCGCGTCCAAACTAAATGGTCTAGGGCTGAATCATGTGAGAAAGGTCATGAAGGTAATTGCAAAGTATCGACACAAGGAATACGGGGTGAATACTCAATAATATGGGCGAAAGTGCCAAATTAAAGGCAGCAAAACTAACTCACTTTAAGGATCTCGAAAGGACCTACAATTCTGGGTAAGCTTCCCAAAACTCAACACGTCCTTCATCTGAAAAATCCGTAGGAATACATGATCTCCTACAGCGAACTCGAGCCTGCGATCACCATGGTCGGCATAAGACCTCTGTCCGCACAGGACTGTCATCATCCTCACCTGAAACAGCTGGATCATTTTCCGAAGTCTCTAGACTAGCTGGGGTCCAAAAATCCTACTACACCTAGTCAGAAAAACAGATTGGAGATCGACACCACCTAACAAACAAAACTTAAAGGTTGCCAATTGGAATGTCTCCTGATAACTGCTATCGAAGGAGAATCCGAACAATGGCAAGTGACGATCCCAACTGCCAACAACAAATTAGCACAAACGCAAACAAGACAAACACCTCGAAACGAAATCCGAAACTTCACTCTTCATCCCTGCCCACCCGTAACTATCTAACAAGTCACGCTACAAATTGGTGGAACTTGAATGAACACCGAAAGTTGACTTATGTGCCTGCTCTAGAATTTCGCGTCTCTACCGAATAGTATCAGGTACGCAAACGTGTCCCCAAACTCATCACACCCTTGTCACAAATCAAGGACTCCGAATCAAAACCCAGCCGAGTATGCTCAAGTATTTCTGACGAACGAGCATCGGCGGCAGTGTCTCGCGAAAGCGATTAAGGAAAAGTGGTCGGGCGCGGACATGAGTAAGCTGTCCTTTCAGTAGAGGCGAACTGAAGCTATACTCAACGATCACACAAGAACTGTAAATCTGCGGAGGACTATCACAACAATCAAATCCGCTGCAGGAAGATGCACATTAAGCTCTGGTGGTCCGTGAAAAATCTGACACGACTCTCAAACCAGTAGTGTCTCTAAATCTCCAACGCAAAACCACCACGACTATCTCCAGATCGTGAGCGGAATATCCTGCTAGTACTTCCTCCAAATGTAGGGAAGCAAAAGCGATAACTCTATAGTGTCACCTCAGTACACAATCTATCCCCACTCGCGAAACATCACAGTTAAAACAACAAAGTCGCCCGAACCAAAAAGCAAGAAGAACTGGTGCAGTTGTCAACCGAGTCTTCAACTGCTAAAAAACTCCGCACGCATGCCTCAGTCCAAAGAAAGAAACCTCCCTTCCGGTCATTCCAGTCAACTGTGCAGCAATATGCTAGTAATCCTGCACGAAACGGTGGTAAAAACCTGCTAAGCCCAAAATCCGCGGACCTCCGTCCGTACACAAGCCTGGGCCAAAGCTGTATGGCCTCGATCTTCCTCGGAACCATACAAAAACCGTCTCCCGTAACTACAAGACCTAGGAGTCAACATAACAAGCCTGAAGGAACACTCCGAGAATCTAGCAAACAGCTGGACTCTTCCAATGTCTGCAAAACAAATCCTTAAGTGTTGCTCCTGTTCCTCAAGACACATTAGAATAGACCAGAATGTCGTCAATAACACAACAATAACTGGTCGAGGAACGGCCTGAAGAAATCTGGTGTATCATGTCTACGAATGCTGCTAGGGCATTGGCGAGTCCAAAGACACCACCAAAACACACAAAGTCGTAGCATGCATAAGGCAGCCTTCGGAATGCCATCACTCCGAACCCGCAACAATGATGACCTGATCCCAACAACTTAGAAAAAGTCTCGCACTTAGGAGCCGATCGAAGAAATCGTCAATGCGAGGTAAATGATACCTATCCGCACCGTAAGCCGGTTCAATTGACGATCTATCAATATACAACCTCAACAGCCGTCCTTCTCCTTGACGAACAGTAATAGGAGTTCCTCAAGGCGAAACACTCAGACGCACAAACCCCCCCAACAAACAACTCTGCAGCTGATCCTTAAGCTCCCTAAGCTCCGCCGACTCATCTGGAACAACGTCGGAAAACTCTCACACGATAAGAACCCAGTCCAACAAACCCACTATGGCTCCGGTATCACGAATGAACGCAAAGAATTCTCGACATCGTCTCCTCAAAAGCCGACTAGCGAAAAAGGCTGAATTCAAGCTGTGTGAGGCGGCACCACTGCCCTCCTATGCACAACAAGAACCGACTCGCCGGGAAAACATACCCTGTCTGTTTTCCTCACGGTAGTCCACAGACGCCTAGCACGTAACTAACCAGTCCGTGCCCAGGAGAACGTCAAATCCAACATCTCTAGAAGGATCAAGTGACGGATGAATCTCCTAACCGATTGGCATACGACTAAAATACGTGTCGCACAACAAAAGAATCGCTGACAAAAGTTAACACAACAAACGGCTGATCTAGCTAACACGAATCCCCTCGTCCCAACCTCTGCTACTCCCGCAACGGTCACAAAAGCTGTCTCGACGACTAAGCCTCTGTCTCTGAGCTGATACCCCGTTACGAGTCCTCCACGGTTCCGGAACTCCCGAAGTCTCTGGAATACGTGTCTCGTCAACTAGGGCTACATCCACTGGTGCTAGGTAAGTGACGGAATATTGTGTGCTGATCGCAAGGAACAACTGGGCAGCAGCGTGACAACCTCCTGTCGCTGCGCTCGAATGGCCTCAACCAATGAACTCATCGTCTAGCGCAAGTCCTGCATCTCTACCATATGCCCAGCGATACTATCTGTCGAAGGCGGATCCGTCTGCACCTGTGCAACTAGCGTGCCATCTTGGTCAGTGCTCGTCTCACCCTAGCCAACTCTGACCTCGGCCCTCGCTGCACCTCACTGAGTCCCCATAGTCGTCGTCGGCAAAGGCTATAAATAGGAATAAGATTCGATATGAACACGGAAATCGAATCACAAGGATATGAATCATCAAGGAAGGAATTTCAAGTAATTGTACTTAGGTCACTTTAGGTGGAGTACTGCATCGTGAGTATGCTGCAGACATACACACACTACGTTACTCTGCTTAAGCTACTTACTCCATCATATCAAGGTCCTCCTACACTCCGTAAGATAAAAACCTAGCGCTCTGATACCAACTTTGTCACGACCCAAAATTGGCACGTGACGGCCCTAATACTACGCAACGTCTACAGGCGTAACGCAGTAAAAGAAAGCCAAAACCCAGAAATCTAAACCATTAAAATACCAGAAAAGATAAGAAACATTGTTTAAAAGTCTTTGAAATCATAACCCAAATTCTTTAAAAGTCCAACTTTATTTCCTTTAAAATTTTGGCAGCACCTCCTTTGTAAAAGCCAACCCCAAAAGTGGGTACAACATAAATAAAAAGTAATGCATCCCCAACGGGAGCAAATCCACACCCAAAGGCGGAAAACAACCACCACAACAAATATACGACGCCGTAGCGAAAAAATAGAAGACGATATAAAGGAAACTTGATAAAAGACAACAAATCCAACATAATATACAACATCGTCCTCACCAAGTCTCTAAGTCAATATGAAAATAGAAGATGGAGAGTACAGGGATACAATGAATATACAATACAACGAATAACCACAAAACCCACCTAAGCAAACTGCACACTGTGAGCTGATGCGGTATCCGTAACAAAAGATGATAAGATGTGTGATAATAGCCTGCCTCTGACTATCCTGAGGAACAACTGCAAACACTGTGGCACAACGGGGGTGAGTTGCCAACTCGTGAATACTAAATAATATATGCAGGTAATCGCAAGGATGCACGTAAAGCGTGAATCTAAGATATGCAATTAACAGCAATAACATATCATATGAATGCAGAATAATGGAAAGTACACTAGCAGGTACAACCAATATATATAAAGCAATAATGATATGACAACAGTATGCAATAATCATGCGATAGGGATATGAGAATGTAAATGTGCAATAATCATGAAAAGTACACTAACAGGTACTACTAGTACATGAAGCAATGCACAAACAGATAAGGTGAGGTATGGTGTGAAGTATGTCATTTCCACGGAATCCTGACATCGTGGTAGGATCACAATCCTGCAAGACAATTTAAATCCCAATTCCTCAAATCAGCCCCCAAATTGGCTCTCATATTATCTAAGTATTACATCTCCTCAATTGCACAATATCAAGTATATCACATATATCCCGAATGTACAACCTCAAGTATATCTCACATATATCAAATGTACAATCATCAAGTATATCTCGTATATATCGAATGTACAAAATCAAGTGGATCTCACATATCTCGTATGTACAATATCAAGTCGATCTCACATATCTCGTATGTACAATATCAAGTGGATCTCACATATCTCGTATGTACAACAGCAAGTAGATCTCATATATCTCGAATGTACAATATCAAGTAAAGGTAAACATGTAGCTACTGTAAGTCTACGCTAGCGCCCCGGCAGTCTACAGACGCCAAATGCGGAACAAAAACTTTTTATCTGGCGCTATCGTATACTTTAACCCGGATCTGCCATTATTGCTAAACTAACAAACTGTAAAGAGTGTAGAAAGGTAATACCGAACGATCCGAGTCCTTCGTTCTTTAACCATCATCCCACGCTCCGTTGCGGCTGCTCCGATCTCCGATATCCTCGTCGAGGTGGCACCACATGATCGATTCTTTAAACGGGCTCCCGCCTCTGACTTGAGGCAACTCGATCGTCAAGTTTGCTAAAAGAGACGACCAAGATTGTTGTAGAGATTGAGTAGATGACTTTGTCTCACTTCGTCCAAATCCGTGGACGATCGGTTAATGAAGTTGCCGAAGGAATCGGGTAATGGAATGAAATGGACTGTGAAATTCCATACACCGATAAAACCTATCATAATCTTTTCTAGCAAATGAAAACTCAAGTGAGAGAGAGAATGAGGAGAGAGAGAGGGCCGGCCATATATAGCAAGAGGGAGGTCACCGTAGGAGAGGGGGGTGACCTTAAGCATAAAGCTTATCATGAAGAAAATATCTTAAGGAAAACAAAAAGCTTTAATAACAAAGCATGAGTCATTATGCATTAATTGAACCATTAAAGCAACCAATGAAAATCCAACACCAATTAATCCTAGTCTCCTCATCTAGAAATTTCTAGAAGAATCCACACTCATCTCAAGAAAAGATAAATCCGTCTTTAACCGAATGTTAAAAGACGGCTGATAGAAAACTGGAAACTGGCAACTTCCAAAAGTGATCCTGAAACGAATTTCAGGATAACCCCGAAACTGTATAAATATACCCGCATTTGTATTACGACCGAATACAAATGCAACTGAGACAAAGATATTATACTTACTCAATATAATACTCGGATCCGGCTTAAACCAAAGCCGACCAGTATCATCTGCCCGAAAACTGACACGTGCGTAAACGCACGTGCATTTTCCGAACCCTGCCATAAAACCATACGGCCTCTACAACGTTTCGCCCGAACTTGGGAAACTGTCTGTGGGGGACTCTAATGACTCGTCAGCACCATGTCAGTGGGTTTAACCACAAACCGTCAGCGGCACTAGCAATGCGTAACGGCTGCCCATGGACTAACCTCAAGGGAGGCTGATGAGCGAACTCAAGGGAGGCCGATGAGCGAACTCATCCAGAAACCCTACTGAGCCTAACAGTGACAATGTATATACAGTCCGGTCCGTTCGTCAATGAGTATCGCATATCTGCCTAGGGGGCTAGCAACGTCAGACCCCCAATAGCAGTATAAGTCGTGTCGGAGTGAAGCCCAATAACACCCTGAGATACTACTGGAGTACCTACCAGTAAATCTCCTACCATGGCCATGGATTTGTGTAATGGCTCTCCTAGACACAGCACGACCTCGCCCCCAATACCGGGAGAGACGAATCCCCTGCCGATCCGCTCACGTGCCTCCATATGGCTCGGGACTGTACCCAAAAGCTACCTGTTTGCACGACTCCTTTGAGCCGTGGTAGGGTAGAAATCAAAGCACAGTGGGAACTCACACGAGACAAATGACGACCTCAGGTCGATGAACTAACCTTTACACATGTCACCAGGGAACAGCTATCTGACGGTAGATATAATACTAACTAGCAGATTCCCAGCGAGTCCTGTCCGGTGTACTCATAACCCAATAAGCACCTGTATACATCTTAGGTGATCCAACTGACACCAGTGGCTTGTGAGACCGGCCACCGCCCCTCGTCGGGGTCTCGACTGTACACACTAGTCTACTCCGGAGTATCGATGCCCTGTCTCGAAACTCCCACGACTAGGGACCACAATTAAGGATATGCGTATAAACTACCCAACTCTCACGTATATGATCGCCATCATACTGTTGGTAGTAAAGCAAGATCCTAAGGGCTCTATCAAAGTGTAACATGCAATCAGTCACCTGAACATGTACACGACTGATAAAGGCAAACCAGATAGCATACTATCATCTCGAGTAAGACTGTCCTACCGGTATAGGTCCTCCGCAATCATTGCAATCACGTACCTGTGATCCAATAAATGACTATGAGGGCACTATCTCCAACAATCTCCCACTTGCACTCAAGGCTAATTATTGCGATGTCGACTACTCACAGCCCGTGTGAAACCGAACATCCAACTCCTCTACTAATCAGTATCACAAAGCCGGTTTGTAAAACTATTGTGTTCGAGAAATAGCCTTAGTGAGTGGATCCGCCTAGAAGTATCTTTCTATATCTCTCTTAATCTCAAGTTCGCGGAGAAAACCATCTCCCGAATTGAGTAATACCTGTCTTAGAACATGTCTGGATATCTGATGGGACCTTAGTTCATAAATGAACTCCATATCCAAACTTCTTAGACTGAATCGATCACTGAACCTAATCAGTATCGGGCACCTTACTTCCCACAGTATCCTCTTGGACCACCTGTCCATAATACTGTCCCTCTTCGTCAGAGGGAAAAACTAAAACTCTGACAGTCACTCTGTCATCCACGTCACCTTTGAAGCCTGGAATGATAATCGTCTCCCGAAGGAGGCTGCCGTCATCAAATCCGTAGAATATGTACTTATGTTCTAAGACTGCTTCCTTATGTTTCTCCAGGATTGGATTAATACAAGCTTATTGCATCTAGTGCAAAAACAACATCTGGTGTGGTACTTGACATCTCATGATTGACTCAATTGCCTAAGCAAGTGATCTGCCAATCATGCACATCCCTCTCCCTTTTAGTCTGAAAGACACCTTTAGAGAGGGTGACTCCATCACCTGCAGGTACACCACCATGCTAGGAGTCAACTATTCCAAAACCCATTAGAATAACTGTCAAAGTACCCACATTGGGAAACTACCCAAATCCAGATCTAAAACCATAGATCTAGAAACCAGAATGTCAAATATTATATCCATATCCTGTCTGGAGAAACAACTGTGTGACGACCACAGTCCAACCGATCGTAGTATAGGAATTTTACTTCCTACTCTGTGAATGTCATCCAGATACCATGACATCACACCCTACTACCTTCTTAACTGATCCATCCCCTATTCTGATTGAAGTCAAACCCATGACTGTCACATCAAAATTAGATGATCTATCTCCGCTATAACTGCTCTAGTCTATAAATAGACATAAGCATCTTGCCCACTATTGCTTCCGTTGCTCCCACTGACTACGACAACCCTCCTACCGGGTCTCATATCCTGGAACAACAGTAGTGTCAAGTCTGGGTAGATAATAACCTCCCTGTCACCGTCTCTGAGGCTACCGAAGTACCTCTCGGGTGTCTGAGGTTAGCTACCAAATCTGCGGAGTGGCTATTGGAATGTCAAACCTGATTGAATGTATAGGTCCTATTAAATTTTCCATAATCGTTTGCGGTTCTGGAATCACTTCCAGTTCTACCATACTCCCACTACTGTTTTCTGAAAAAGATCCATTTTTACTAAAACTGTGGCGAGTCAAGAACAATATCACTATTGTTCTTGCAAATGGTAGAATATCAACCCTCGTCATAACCAGGGTCAACCCACAAACAGCCATTACAGAAACGTGCCCTGAGTTATCCAGAGTCTGGTTTTAAGCATAAGCTGGACAACTCCCCGTACCCTAATATCTTTTAAGGTACGAACTATTCTATATCCAATATAGAAACTTTGGCACTTTTTTAATTGGAACCATATTCGAATCATGCAGCTGTCTCCAGTGCATATCTACTTAATGGAAAGAGGCTAATCAACATTACTCAACTTAGGAATCCATCCAATTATGAGTAACCTGAAAGAGAAACACGTTTCTCAAAACCATCACTATCATCTGAATACCAATCACAAGAATCTACATCTTCGATCTCTTTGAAGAATCCTGATACTTGTGATACCTGGTTCTCTTCTTTATTCTTATACCCACAACTTCTCAAAACTTAGACCTTGTATTTCTACGAAACACTCGTCTAAATACTAGAGAAGTTATAAGTAAACAGAACATAGTACGAGGACCTACCCCTTTGTCCTGATGGACACTGGACAACATACAATACTCTGTATAAGTCCGCTGAGTTGAACAACTCAAAACCTGTGTGTTGTAGGTGGAAAACTGTATCCTGGCGATTTCCTCAAATATCACCAATTACAACGAATTCCGATATAATGAGGATAATCACCTAATTCCCAATATCTTACTCCCACTCATCATCTGTAAAACCATACAGATATGAGAATGAAACCTGGTAAATACATACCCTTGGAGTAAGTGTCTAATCGGGAAAACAGTTTTTCCTTAACAATGCCCTGAAACATGAAAATGTTTCGTAGGGGTATCCTGGTATTCATAGCAATGCCTCTTCCATAATCCAATTCATGACTTCAACCGTATACTTTATTGCCGTCTCTCCAAATCCCTTTATTTGTCTTTAGTCGTTTTCTTCTGTACACCATCGTTAGGCTAAATGGTTTTCTTCCTTCCCTACCGTTCGGCACCAGCCTATGGTTTGGAAGAAGACTATCCAGTAAGCATAATAGGTGTACCCTCCTAAACCAAGGAGTACTCGCAACTGAGAGTAGGTGACGATAAAAGACAACTGAACAATACCTTATTCTTTTAAAGGTGAAATAGGAGTGGCGATGAAGTACGCGGTTTTGGTCGTGAATGATATCAGTCGCAATTTACTTTGCCCTCTTTCTAATCCCTTTATTTTGTCTTTACATATTACCTTCTGCACACCCTACTTAAGCTAATTGGTTTTCTTCATTCCCTACCTTTCGGCACCAGCCTATGGTTTGGAATAAGACTATCCAATAAGCGTAATAGGTGTACTCACCTAAACCAAGGAGCTCTCGCAACCTGAGAGAAGGTGATAATAAAAGACAACTGAATAAACTAATTCTATTTCTCCTGAACCTGGATCCATCCTCGAAGGAGTCCCTTTGAGTTCGTATATAACCATACGATGGATCTATCCAATGGAAGTGGATATCCGTAGCAATACGGGTATTCTGAGAAATGCAAAGGGTAAAAGAAGGAGTGGCAATGACTTATGCAACATAGACAATCCAAAAGCCAGTATTTTAAGAAGGTTCGGTCAACCTGGTCACTGAGTCAAAGTCTAGGGTCGGTCAAAGGTCGCTGCCAAAGAGAGAGAGAGAAAAGAAACACTCTGCGTGCACTCTAACCTAGATCAGAATGGTCATCATTTTATCTAATCCGGAAACCTCCTACTGTCCTGTCAAATTCTCCTCCAAACCTAAAGAAGAATCAATCGGGATCACCCGAAGAGTAAACCAACTCATCAGTGGGAATCGGGATCCAACTCTCATCGCATGATAACGTGATGGAATGCATCCACGTTACTCATACTCCAGATGGTATGCGCGTACTTGGCAAGTTTCAGTTTCTTTAGAAACTCCCGATAAAGTTTTTGCCCCATGCTCTTATGATCGTGACTAAGGGCCAGCCCACCATAAGTCACATGTCAAGTTCTTCCCATCATTATCTTGTTAATTTGAACCCACCCGTACTCGCCCTTGACTAAGGGCCAACAAGGCTGTACGACTGTCCCAAACCAACTCATCTATCTATGCAACATGTGAACACCCCAGCAGCTACCAATCACTATGTCGTAGCTAAGGGCTAGACCAACATAGCTTGAATACTACTGACCATTCATATGAAATGACGGAGGGCTACGGTTGGTTTTTGGCGAAAAACCTTTAACGTAGTGAACTTGATATCGCTGAAGGAACCTGATAGCTTTTTAAAATATAGTGGCAAAAACCTTTTGCTAAAGAGGTCACTCCCGATAAAGGGATCTCGGCTCTTTCCTCGTGGAATGAGGTGCAGGATATTCCACTGAATACCGCTATGCAAAGCAATATGTAATCGACTATAGTGAAGTTATTACCCTGACGCAAAATTCTGTCCAAGGGGTCGGTCCCGGTGAAGGGATATCGGCCCTTGCCTCGTCGAATGAGGTGCAGGATATTCCACTGAATACCGCTATGCATAACAAAAGGAAACGTCTTTGCAATAACACTTTTTAAATTTGTTCCAACAACTGAAAACAGGTTTGTTTTAACTTTGCATTGATCAGAATCAACGCAGTCCCATCAATCGATCACACTAGAAAAGAACGAATATAAAATGTACGTATATGTCATCCGCATTCGTCGCTGGGTCCCGTCATCACCCGTTAGGTTACTTAACTAACGACAGAGCGGGGACTGGACTAGCGCGGGTGTAAAACATATACAACATCTATTAGTATATAAACCAATATACAATAATCGCTCCAGGCGTGATAATATGCAACATTACAGAAAAAGTAATAAGCATCACAGAACAATACAGATAATCTAGGATCCCCGAGTTTCACAGAGCCGCTGCTGAAACTCGACGTTCCCCTGTCGTGTGGATAGCCTGTGCAATGAAACCTAGACCCCTACGGGTGCGGCAAGTTACCCGCCAAAACCTGAAGCGAGGCAGCCCCCTTACAGCATAGTGAATGGACCACCCGTCACTTCACGGAATCCGGTAATCTTGAGCACCCCTCCTTGGGTCAACCTGTACCCCCTACGAGTGCGGCGAATAGTCTGCCAATTCTAGAGTGGGACCTCTCTGCCTCTCAAAGCCATGAGATGCGGACCCGTTGCCCCCCAGAACCCGGCTATCCGTGCACTCCGTCTCGGGGAAAAACCTAGTACAGTAATGAAAAATAGTACAATAGGTACATCGACCGCAACCTGGTCGTGCCCCAAAAAGAATATTATACAACAGGCAGTGACGGCAGTCCACAAGTTGGACGCTCGCCCCGCAATATCAAATGTACAAATAAACACAAACTGTACTACCATTGCACTCTGCTATCCACCACGACAAATCCGCAACATCACAGCACAACACAGAACATCAACGCGAATGTCACGTTCGCAAACCCGTCTAAAAGAACTATAACAATCAGACGCGGTTTACCGATCAAATGACATTCCCGGTCGGAGATATAATGTAAGCACTGTAAATTAACGTGTTTAAATTTCGATCGACCAAAGACCAAATATCAAAAAGTGGGCCCCACTGCTTACTGGTGAACAGTAACAAAACCTGGGCCAAAAAGATATATACCAAAAATCCTAATTTCCAACATAGAATGCACTGTAGAAAATTGGCAAACTGATTTGACTTTTCTGCGGCGGATCCGCGGCCAAACCCATGCTTGGGCCGCGGATCCGCGGCTGAACAGTCGAATTACTTCGTCGTTTTTCTGCAGTATTCGTAAAAAAGCCTGCTTGATTTTCTGGTATGGTCCAAATGTCATTTTGACCAGTTTAAAAATTAACAGAAACTGTCAAGTGAAGAAATTGCGAGTTTTGATTTCCGGTTCGATCGATGTTTTAAACGCGTTAGCACAAGTTAGTATAGCAAAATGGTGAGGCTCTGATACCACTGTAAGTCTACGCTAGCGTCCCGGCAGTCTACAGACGCCAAATGCGGAACAAAAACTTTTTATCTGGCGCTATCGTATACTTTAACCCGGATCTGCCATTATTGCTAAACTAACAAACTGTAAAGAGTGTAGAAAGGTTATACCGAACGATCCGAGTCCTTCATTCTTTAACAATCATCCCACGCTCCGTTGCGGCTGCTCCGATCTCGTCGATCTCCGATATCCTCGTCGAGGTGGCACCACATGATCGATTCTTTAAACGGGCTCCTGCCTCTGACTTGAGGCAACTCGATCGTCAAGTTTGCTAAAAGAGACGACCAAGATTGTTGTAGAGAATGAGTAGATGACTTTGTTTCACTTAGTCCAAATCCGTGGATGATCGGTTAATGAAGTTGCCGAAGGAATCGGGTAATGGAATGAAATGGACTGTGAAATTCCATACACCGATAAAACCTATCATAATCTTTTCTAGCAAATGAAAACTCAAGTGAGAGAGAGAATGAGGAGAGAGAGAGGGCCGGCCATATATAGCAAGAGGGAGGTGACCGTAGGAGAGAGGGGTGACCTTAAGCATAAAGCTTATCATGAAGAAAATATCTTAAGGAAAACAAAAAGCTTTAATAACAAAGCATGAGTCGTTATGCATTAATTGAACCATTAAAGCAACCAATGAAAATCCAACACCAATTAATCCTAGTCACCTCATCTAGAAACTTCTAGAAGAATCCACACTCATCTCAAGAAAAGATAAATCCGTCTTTAACCGAATGTTAAAAGACGGCTGATAGAAAACTGGAAACTGGCAACTTCCAAAAGTGATCCTGAAACGAATTTCAGGATAACCCCGAAACTGTATAAATATACCCGCATTTGTATTACGACCGAATACAAATGCAACAGAGACAAAGATATTATACCTACTCAATATAATACTCGGATCCGGCTTAAACCAAAGCCGACCAGTATCATCTGCCCGAAAACTGACACGTGCGTAAATGCACGTGCATTTTCCGAACCCTGCCATAAAACCAAACGGCCTCTACAACGTTTCGCCCGAACTTGGGAAACTGTCTGTGGGGGACTCTAATGACTCGTCAGCACCATGGCAGTGGGTTTAACCACAAACCGTCAGCGGCACTAGCAATGCGTAACGGCTGCCCATTGACTGACCTCAAGGGAGGCTGATGAGCGAACTCAAGGGAGGCCGATGAGCGAACTCATCCAGAAACCCTACTGAGCCTAACAGTGACAATGTATATACAGTCCGGTCCGTTCGTCAATGAGTATCGTATATCTGCCTAGGGGGCTAGCAACGTCAGACCCCCAATAGCAGTATAAGTCGTGTCGGAGTGAAGCCCAATAACACCCTGAGATACTACTGGAGTACCTATCAGTAAATCTCCTACCATGGCCATGGATTTGTGTAATGGCTCTCCTAGACACAGCACGACCTCGCCCCCCAATACCGGGAGAGACGAATCCCCTGCCGATCCGCTCACGTGCCTCCATATGACTCGGGACTGTACCCAAAAGCTACCTGTTTGCACGACTCCTTTGAGCCGTGGTAGGGTAGAAATCAAAGCACAGTGGGAACTCACACGAGACAAATGACGACCTCAGGTCGATGAACTAACCTTTACACATGTCACCAGGGAACTGCTATCTGACGGTAGATATAATACTAACTAGCAGATTCCCGGCGAGTCCTGTCCGGTGTACTCATAACCCAATGAGCACCTGTATACATCTTAGGTGATCCAACTGACACCAGTGGCTTGTGAGACCGGCCACCGCCCCTCGTCGGGGTCTCGACTGTACACACTAGTCTACTCCGGAGTATCGATGCCCTGTCTCGAAACTCCCACGACTAGGAACCACAATTAAGGATATGCGTATAAACTACCCAACTCTCACGTATATGATCGCCATCATACTGTTGGTAGTAAAGCAAGATCCTAAGGGCTCTATCAAAGTGTAACATGCAATCAGTCACCTGAACATGTACACGACTGATAAAGGCAAACCAGATAGCATACTATCATCTCGAGTAAGACTGTCCTACCGGTATAGGTCCTCCGCAATCATTGCAATCACGTACCTGTGATCCAATAATTGACTATGAGGGCACTATCTCCAACAGCTATAACCAGATATATATGCAACATAAAGGTATAGCAAGATATATGTATCTACCTATAAGTAATGATGTAGTATACCCCCTGGGTATAAATGAAATAGGTGTGCAAGGTATACCTGTAGCTATGTCATAAAGTGTGCATGTACTTATCACTAATGGTACAATACTCTATAGGTATACAGGTAACTAGCATGTAAGTATGTTAGAACATATGTGTAAGCATGTAGTTATTCATGTATGCTATAAGTCAATGTGTAAAGAAATATGAATCAAAGTCTCAATGTCCCTAACCAAGCAATATCATATCTATAACTGGGTTATGCATGACTTGGCAATTATTGACGGTGTGTGTAGCATACATTCAGTACTCGTGCAACATGAATCGTCAATAATATGTGAAGTGTCCTAAGGATACTAGTCCAGGCATAACTACATCTAAGTAATAGGGTAAAGGCGAAATTCTAACAATAACGTAGAATATGCGACAAGTAATAAAATCTCTATCCCTGACGCATAACGCCTTGCGGGCGATTCCCCTGAAGATGTTAAATCTACTCACCAACGCTCCAAGCTAGGTGAAGCCTACCACCGGTTTCCCATTGTCGTAGCGTCCGAAGTCCCCGCTTGCGAACCTAAAATTTCACAAACACATCACATAAGCATATATTCTACATCGACGAAAAGACATCGAAAAGCAAGAATAATGCCCCGAAAATTACACTGCGCGCTTAGCGCTTCTAACGGGCATGACCTCGGCCAAAAATCCAAACTAGGGTCGCCAAACTACGAAACACCTAGTCTAGATTCCGATCTTCCCGATCGCGCATTCAAAACACAACAATAAACATGGTCTCAATATAAATAACGTCGCAACGTCAAAAGAAACTCACGCCTAAAAGTTACCAAAATCTAGTAAGCAGTATTTATCTTTTTAGCACAAAACTACAAGTTTTACCAAAACTATAATTTACAAATATCTTCAAATAGCAAGGTTAAACCATTTAAAGCATTTCTATATTTTTAAACTTGTTTAATTAAGTTTTAGCAAAAACCTAGTAAGCAAAAACCTTAATTAGACAAAATAGTAATTAACAAAAATTAGCATTTTTTACTAGGTTAAGCTTTTCAAATTCACAAATTAACACTTTAATTAAATATTAAACACTTAAATTAAGTTTTAAACTTAACTTCAATTTCTAAAACCAATTCTAGAATTTTGAAACATGAAATTTAAAGCTTAAACTAACATCTAATTAAGCTAGCATAAAGATTTAAACTTAATAATTAGAGATTAGGGTTAGGGTTTTATACCTTCAAGAACACCACTTGAATCAAGGATAAAACCAAACTTTAGCCTCCAAAATCCTCACTAGAATGAAGATCCAAGCAACTTTTGTGAAGAAAAATGAAGATTTTGGATTTTATTTGAATTTCTATGAATTAAATTGGATTTTTCATGATTTATTTGTGCAAGAAATCATGAAAAATGAGTGAGAAAAGAAATGGGCAGCCAAGAACAAGTAGTGGCCGGCCATGAGGGAGTGTGGGTGTTTTTTGGTGAATTGTAGAATTTTTTAGAAGAAAATAGAATAATAGTATAACAAAACAAAAGCTTATGTTCACACAACTTTTCTTTTTCTTTATTATTTACAAAAATTAATCCTTTCACCATAAAAATTTAGATATTTAAAAAGAAGGTTCTAAAATAATTGTGGTGATAATTTCCAAGAATTTTCATTTAGAAGAAATTTCCCGATTTACGTGCATATTTTACCGGTTAAAATAATATTTTATTTGGGAAAAATTCTATCTGAACCAAAACCTCCCAAATATCCCTAAAGTTCGCGCACAAGCTTTATTTTAGCTAAAAAAGGTGCCGGTAAGCTTATACGAACGTTTGATCGAAATCGGGTTAAAACGGGAAAAACCGACAATTTTGCCCTAAAACGGGAAAATTCGCAAAACGATTTCTGAAACGTTACACAAAGCTTGCGCACTAGCTTTATTTTAGCTAAACTAGGTGCTGGCAAGTCTATATGGTCGTTTGAACACAGTCGGGTTAAAACGGAAAATACCGACAATTTAACCCTAAAACGGAAAAATTCGCATAACGATTTATAAAACGTTACATCAGTGGGAATCGGGATCCAACTATCATCGCATGATAACTTAACGGAAGCCACTCAAGTCACCACACTCCAGAAGATATGCGCATGCCTGGCAAGTTTCTTGTATGTTTGAAACTCCCGATGTGGTTTTTACCCCTAAGACCCAAGTGAACTTGACAATGCTAACATATCAAAGGATCCTAGTCAAGTTCAACCCGTCATTATCTTGATTGCGTTAAACCCACCCGTACGAGTCCTTGACAATGCCAACATAACTATACGACTGTCCTAATCAATGCACATATCCATGCGACAAAACAGTATTACAGAGCTACTGAACACTACGCCTCGGCAATGCACGACATACGTAGCATGAATACTAAGCAATACTAATCTGAAATTATGGAGGGATACGGCTGGTTTTTGGCGAAAAACCTTTAACGTAATGAACTTGATATCGTTGAAGGAACTCAAATGGTTTTACAAATATATAGTGGCAAAAACTTTTACTAAAGAGGTCACTCCCCTGTGAAGGGATCTCGGCTCTTTCCTCATCGAATGAGGTGCATGATATTCCAAACTGAATACCATGATGCAAAGCAAAAGAATCGACTGTAGTGAAGTTATTACACTGACGCAAACTTTTGCTCAAGAGGTCACTCCCGATGAAGGGATCTCGGCTCTTGCCTCGTCGAATGAGGTGTTGGATATTCATAACCGAATGTCGCTGTGCAAAGCAAAAGGAAACATCCTTGCAATAACAGTTTTTGAAAATTTAGTTCCAACAACATCAATTAGGTTTATTTTTCTTTGCATTTATCAAAATCAACGCAGTCCCATCAATTAATCCATATCACACCAGATAAAAGGAACGAAAATAAAATGTAATTATATGCCACCCGCATTCGCCATGGGGCCCCGTCTTGCACCGTTAGGTTACTTAACTAACAGCAGAACAGGGGCTGGACTAGCAAAGGTGCAAAACATATACAACATCTTCTAGTATATATAAATATATATAACATTCGTCCTAGGCATGATATAAGAAACAACACAGAATCTCAGCAGCAACAAAGAATGGTGGATAATCTGGGAGCCCTGGGTTTCCTTTGAGCCGCAAATGAAAACCCGACGTTCCCGGTCGGGTGGATAGCTAGTGCAATGTAAACCCTGGACCCCTACAAATGCGGCAAGTTACCCGCCAATCCTAGAAGCGAGGCAACCCCAATCAACAAAGTGAATGGGCTGTTAGTGTATATGCCCTAGAGGCCATTACTGTATCATACTAGTATGTATATTACTTGACGGAAGCTTGGGATATTCACAGTTGTATAGACAATCTTGCTCGAAATAGTAGTATGCTACTTGGTTTGTCTCTGCTTTAATGTGTACATGTGTTTCTTTATTATATCACCTATACGCATTAGTAGAGCCCTTAGGATCTTTGCTTGATTACCGGCGTTGTGATGGCGATCACACTCATGGAGGCTGGGTAATCCACAAGCACATCCTTATACACGTCCCTAGTCGTGGGATTATCGAGACAGGGCATCGATACTCCGGAGTAGACTAGCGTATACGCTTCTCATCCCAGCACGGGAGACGGTCTGTCCCACAGCCGTCAGTATATCGTACTTGAGATAGTATGCGGGTGCTCGTTAGGTTATGAGTATACTGGATAGGACTCGTCGGGAACTGATGGTTGGTATTATACCTATCGTCAGTCATCAGTTCCCAGGTGACATGAGTACAGCTTAGTCCGCTGACTTGACACTGTCACTTCGCCTCAAGTGTGTTCCCACTGTTTTTTGACTACTACCCTACCACGGCTCTACTGAGTCGTGCAAACAGGTAGTAATTGGGTGCAGTCCCGAAGCACTTGGAGGCAGTGACGGTTAGACAGGATTCGTTTCTCCCGGTATTGGGGGTTGACATCGCGCTGTGTCTAGGAGAGCCATTACACATGTAGTCCCTGGCCAGGGCAAGCGAGATATACTGGTAGGTTTCCAGTGTTATCTCAGGGTGTTCTGGGCTACACTCCGACACGACTTGTACCGCTATTAGGGGACTGACGTTCGCCACCCCCTAGGCCCGCCATGCGATGTATCATACGAACAGACCGGACTGTACGGAGATTTTCACATACAGGCTCAGTAGGAGTTCAGATGGGTTTACCTCATCGGCCTTCTTATCGACATCTACCTGGGAACCATTACGTACAGCTAGTGCCGCTTGTGGTCTGTGGTTAAACCCACTGCCAGCGTAGTGTCGAGTCTTTAGAGTCCCACACAGAGAGTTTCCCTGCACTGAGAGAAATGTGTAGAGGCCGTATGGTTTTACGGCAGGGCTGCGTTCACTTACGTGCACTTGTGTGCGTATGCTGTTCGGGCAGGCAATACTAGTGGGATTTGGTTTAAACCGGATCCTAGTATTGCACAGATGGATTTGTTTTGTCTCTGTGCATTCGCATTCTACGGAATGCGGATGCAGGTGTGTATGCACAGTTTTGAGGAGCGATGAAGGAGGAGGTGCCTCATTAGGGTTTTGGCAGTTGGTTCGGCCAAAACCGTTATGTGGCAGGCTCATTAGGGTTTTGACAGTTGATTCGGTCAAGACCATTTTAAGGTGGACTCATTAGGGTTTTGGCAATTCGTTCGGTCAAAACCATTATGAGCCGGAGACATTATTTACTAATCCTTTTAGTGATAATTATGCGATGGCTAATTGCTTTGACCATTTGACCGCGTTGACCACTCTTGACTTTGTTGACCAGTTGACCAAAGCTGACCATTGACCTTCATGAGAGGTCTACACTCTTCTTTGGTTTTCTTTTTTATTTTAGGATTATGAAAATGGTCATTGGATTATGAAAATGGTCAAATCAAAATAGCATCAACTTTATCATGATAGGATTTGTAATGATGGTGTTTTTAGTATCATTATGCAACCATGGTTCATTTTCTTTGGTGAAGTTTTTCATTTCTCTTTTTTCATTCTCTCTCTTGAAATGAGAAGAAAAGAAATGCTCCATGGTTGCTAGCTCCTCATTCTTCCTCCTCTTGATTCATCTTTTGATCTCATGTGTTGAGAGAAAAAGATCCCACAAAGACTAACACTTCCATATATCTCCTCTACACATCCTAGGGCTTCTTGACTAGCAATCTCGTTGCCCTAGTAGCCTCGGCTCGAGGTGGAGCTCGGTGTACAACTCTCGGGTGGATCGTCTTCGACTCAAGAAGGCCGCGGAGGTGACCAAAGTCCGGATCAACCCTCGGAGCATGGATAGACAAACGGCGCAGCGGAGTGAAGACCCGAAGGACCGGTATCGTGAGGTATAACTTCTACGGCATAGTAGTTAACACCTCCTTTTGTTTGCTAGTTTCTAGTTTAGCAAAGATCCGGCTTTTACGGTCCATATAACCAAGTCTAGAAAAAATTTTGTTTTACCGTTTCCGCAACCCCGAAAGTACTGGGAGAGGTAACGTAGAACTAACAGTGGTATCAGAGCCTGGCTAAACATAAACTAGAAAGTTAGCAAAGTATCTAGAATTTTGACCGGACGAAAAACCGCAAAACACCCCGGAAATTTCAAGTTTCTGCCGATTTTTAGATCTGTTCAAAAATGAATAAATCATGCACTAAAAATCGGCTCAGGCTTTTTATAGAACACTGGGGAAATTCGATCCCCTAACTCGGTTAAAGAGCCGTGGAACCACGGTATAAGCTTGCTTATGCCGCGGAACCGCGGCCGAGTTAACTCGGTTTGGGGTCCTGTTTCCTGCAGTGTTCTTATATGGGTATTTTGGGATTTTTAGAATATGATTTTTCTTTCCAGATTTTCCAGAAAGCAAAATTTAGGGGCTTAAAAATCCGTATTTTTTGTCGATATTCTGTAGACTTTGGCTAATGGGTTGTATCTGTGTTACGATATATGTATTGAACGTCTACTAATCGCTATACGTCGATTAATGGGGGTTATACATATCTGTGATCTGTAATGCTGATGGTTTGTGTATATGAACTCGTTGGATTGTCGCGGATGAATAGCCGGGGTGGATGTGAGATGAGAGTTTCTTTTTCTTTCATTCATGTAAAAAATTTGTAAATTGATGTAATATTATTTGTATGGCCGCACAACCGGGTCGGGGTTGTAGCCGTCATTGTATAATTTCATTTTACTGTTTTTGCTCCTAGGATAGACCCAAGGAGGGGTGCACAAACTACCGGGTATCTCGAAGTGCCGAGTGGCCTACTCACGGGTTGAGGGAGGTTGCTTCGCTTCGGGTACTTGGCGGGTAGTTTGCCGCACCCGTAGGGGTCTAGGGTGGGGTATTGGCTATTCATCGCGAACATGTAATCCGCTTTTCGTTGCAGGTTCGAACGAATCGCGGGTTCCTAGTATATCCAAAGTGTTCATCTATGATCTGGATTGGCTATCATTGCTTTATATCTATATATGACATCTATTTAGGCGTTGCTTATGTTTTTCAGCCGCGCTAGCCCAGCCCCCGCTCTGTCGTTAGTTAAGTAACCTAACGGGTGAAGACGGGGCCCCGTGGCGAATGCGAATGGCATAAGCGTACGTCATATTTTGGTTGTTTTCTGCAATGGTAGGATTTAAATGATGGGACGCATTAAAAGAACTAATGCAAGAAAATAAACCTAAAAGACGTTGTTGGAACAATTTTTTCAAAAAGCTGTTATTGCAAGCACGTTCACTTTTGTTTTGCATCGAGGTATTCGGTTATGAATGCCCAGCACCTCATTCGACGAGGCAAGTGCCGAGATCCCCTCATCGGGAGTGACCCCTTGGACAAAAGTTTGTGTCAGGGTGATAACTTCACTATAGTCGATCATTCTTGCTTTGCATCGAGGTATTCATCTTATGAATGCCCAGCACCTCACTCGACGAGGAAAGAGCCGAGATCCCTTCACAGGGAGTGACCTCTTTAGCAAAAAGTTTTCGCCACTATATTTTCAAAAGATTACCATGTTCCTTCAATGATATCAAGTTCATTACGTTAACGGGTTTTTCGCCAAAAACCCAGCCGTAGCCTTCCGTCATTTCTTGCAAGTAACACTTAGTATTCGTGATGCGTTTGTTGACTCCGTCAAGGCGTAGTGTACGGTAGCTAAGTGCTGCTTGTTTGTATCCGTATATGGGATTGATTAGGACAGTCGTATAACCTTGTTGACTCCGTCAAGGGTTATGCGGGTAGGTTTAATGCAATCCAGATAATGACGGGTTGAACTTGACTAGGACTCTTTGATTTGTTGACTCCGTCAAGATCACTTGGGTCCTTGGGGCAAAAACCACATTGGGAGTTTCTAAAGAAACTGAAACTTGCAGATTTAGTATACCTTCTGGAGTGTGGTGACTAGAGTGGATTCCATCTAGGTTATCACACAATGACAGTTGGATCCCGATCCCACTGATGAGTTGGATTACTCTCGGGAGATTATTTCACTTAACGATCAATGCTAAACCTAGTAGGTGTCTAGAAAGGTGTTAGCGGGGCTACGCCCCAAGGGAATAGAGGTTCTTAAATTAAGGAACTTCGCGAAAGCGTTGGAAAACCTCCCTCGAAGTACCAACACCAGCCTGGCTGAAAGGTTAAGCAAGTATTGTGACGTGAGATTAATCCTGACTCGTTCTTCTTTTAAGGTTTTAGGAAGAATTTGAGGAAACAGTGGGAGCCATCCTGGTTAGATAAACTAATAAACCAATTTAATCTTGCAAGAGTGCACGCTGAGTGTTTCTTTTCTCTCTCTCCAGGTAGCAACCATTTTACGCCCTAATCAAGATAATAAAATGTATCGCTTGACCGATCCGAATTCTTATTCGGGACTGGGGAACGTTGGTTCGGCTCTAACTTGTGACAACAGTCATAAGTATGAGCAAGGGAAAGAGGATTGTATGGATTCCAAGGATACCCAGTTGAAGAAGAAGCATGGTTTTGCATCTACTTCAGGTGTTCTTGTAATTGAGAACTGCTTTACGGTCAGCCCTACCTCCTGGGTACTTGATACCGGATCAGGATCTCATATCTGCAATTTATTGCAGGGACTGAGAAAAAGTAGGAAAGTTGCACCTGGTGATATGTCGCTCAGAGTAGCGAACAGAGCACAAGTAAATGCTGCAGCCGTCGGTGAATATCACCTAGTATTGCCAAATGGCAAGGCTATGATTTTGAACGATTGCTACTATGTACCTTCCATGGTTTGCAACATAATATCAGTTTCTTTACTCGATAAAGATGGATATAACTTTGTTCTTGATAGAAATATCATGAAAATCTCCCTTCATAAGGTAATGGTTGTAGAAGGTACACTGTGTAATGGTATCTACGTTCTAAATCAGAATACAGTTCTCAATATACAAAACACTCGCAAGAGGAAGAATTCAGATACGAATGAATCCTACTTGTGGCATTGTAGACTTGGTCATATCGGAGAGAAAAGACTGAGTAAGTTACATAAAGATGGACTCTTGGATACGTTCGAGTTTTCATCTTATGAAACTTGTCAGTCTTGACTCAAAGGAAAGATGACCAAATCTCCGTTCACCGGACATGGAGAAAGGGCAGCAGAGCTCTTGGGACTCATACAAAGTGATGTATGTGGTCCGATGTCTATACATACAAGGGGTGGGTTCTCGTACTTCATCACATTCACTGACGATCTCTCTAGGTTCGGATATATGTATCTGATGAAACACAAATCTGAAGATTTTGAGAAATTCAAGGAATTCAGAAACGAAGTAGAGAAACAGACTGGTAAAAGTATCAAGATCCTCCGGTCAGATAGAGGAGGGGAGTACTTAAGCACGAAATTCCTAGATTACTTAAAAGAGAATGGCATTGTCTCTCAGCTTACTCCTCCTTATACACCACAGCACAACGGTGTTTCGGAGCGGAGGAATCATACCCTATTGGATATGGTTCGCTCCATGATGAGTGTTGCTGAGTTACCTCTTTCATTCTGGGGACATGCGCTTCAGACAGCAGCAAACCTACTGAATAATGTTCCATCCAAATCTGTGCCTAGGACTCCATATGAAATATGGAGTGGGAGAAATCCGTATCTTAAGCGATTTAAGATATGGGGTTGTCCGGCCTATGTGAAAACACAGAAACCGAAAAAACTAGAGGCACGGTCAGTTCTGTGTAAATTTGTGGGATATCCTAAAGACTCGCTAGGATATCTGTTCTACCACACTGAGGAACAGAAGGTGTTTGTATCTCGCCACGCTACCTTCTTAGAAAGGGAGTTTCTTGCAAAAGAAACTAGTGGGAGTTCGGTAGAACTGGAAGAAATTCAGCGACCACAAAATATAACTGAAAATTTGGAGGAACCACTAGATTCAATAACCCCAGACGAACCTCAGCCACTGCGCAGATCTGGTAGGATTTCTCATCCGCCCGAGAGATACTACGGTTTTCTCATAGACGGGGATCGAGAGGATTGCATCTTGGAAGAAGATGACCCTACCAGTTTCAAGCAGGCCATTATCAATAGGGACTCTGATAAGTGGCAGGAAGCAATGCAATCCGAAATGGAGTCCATGTACGCCAATAAAGTGTGGACCTTGGATATTGCTCCACCTGGGGTAAAACCCGTTGGATGCAAATGGATCTACAAAAGGAAACTTGGTGTAGATGGGCAGGTGGAAACCTATAAGGCTAGACTCGTTGCAAAAGGTTTTCGTCAAAGACCTGGTTTGGACTATGACGAAACTTTTTCTCCGGTGGCTATGCTCAAATCCATTCGGATCCTACTTGCCATTGCTGCCTTCCATGACTATGAAATCTGGCAGATGGATGTTAAAACGGATTTTCTAAATGGTTGTTTGGAAGAGTGCGTTTACATGGATCAGCCAGAAGGTTTCGTAGACAGTGGGAGCAGCGGGAAGGTGTGCAAGTTGCTTAAATCCATTTATGGATTAAAGCAGGCATCGCGAAGATGGAACATCTGTTTTGATGAGGCAATCAAGGAATTTGATTTCATCAAAAACGAAGATGAACCTTGTGTCTATAAGAAGATTGTAGGACGGACTGTTGTATTCCTAGTCTTGTACGTGGACGACATTCTTTTAATAGGAAATGACATTCCTATGCAACAATCGGTCAAGCTGTTTTTGTCACAACGGTTCTCCATGAAGGACCTGGGTGATGCCTCGTACATTCTAGGGATCAAGATCTATAGAGATAGATCCAAGAGACTACTGGGACTTTCGCAGTCCAGGTATATAGAGACCGTACTAAAGAGATTTAGTATGGAGGATTCCAAGAGCGGTAACATACCCGCATTGCACGGAATTATCCTCTCCAAGAAGATGTCTCCTAAGACTGACGAGGAGAGGGTTCGCATGAGCACTATACCCTACGCTTCGGCAGGAGGATTTATAATGTATGCAATGCTATGTACAAGACCAGATGTAGCTTACGCGCTGAGCGCGGTAAGCCGGTATCAGTCAGACCAAGGTGAGGACCACTGGACAGCAGTGAAGAACATTCTCATGTACCTGAGAAGGACTAAGGAGATGTTCCTGGTTTACGGTAATAGAGACCTCAGGGTCGAGTCCTTTACCGATTCAAGCTTTCAGAGTGACAAAGATGACAGAAAGTCTGTCTCGGGTTTTGTGTTTACCATCAACGGAGGGGCGGTATGTTGGAGGAGTTCCAAGCAGGATACCGTCGCAGACTCGACGATGGAGGCTGAATACATTGCTGCAAGCGATGCCGCAAAAGAGGCGGTCTGGATGAAGAAGTTCATTAGTGAACTTTAGGTGGTTCCGTCCATTGTTGACCAAATACCTTTGTATTGCGATAACAATGGGGCTATAGCTTTCGCGAAGGAACCAAGGTCCCATCAGAAATCCAGACACATCTTAAGGCGGTATCACCTGATCAGGGAGATCATTGATCGCCAGGAGATCGAGGTACGGAGAGTGGACACAAAAGACAACACGGTGGATCCATTCACGAAGGCCTTACCCCAGACTCAGTTCGAACGGCTGATCGAGATGATAGGTCTTCGATACGCCAGTACATGGCCTTAGTGCAAGTGGGAGATTGTTAGTGTATATGCCCTAGAGGCCATTACTGTATCATACTAGTATGTATATTACTTGATGGAAGCTTGGGATATTCACAGTTGTATAGACAATCTTGCTCGAAATAGTAGTATGCAACTTGGTTTGTCTCTGCTTTAATGTGTACATGTGTTTCTTTATTATATCACCTATACACATTAGTAGAGCCCTTAGGATCTTTGCTTGATTACCGGCGTTGTGATGGCGATCACACTCGTGGGGGCTGGGTAATCCACAAGCACATCCTTATACACGTCCCTAGTCGTGGGATTATCGAGACAGGGCATCGATACTCCGGAGTAGACTAGCGTATGCGCTTGTCATCCCAGCACGGGAGACGGTCTGTCCCACAGCCGTCAGTACGTCGTACTTGTGATAGTATGCGGGTGCTCGTTAGGTTACGAGTATACTGGACAGGACTCGTCGGGAACTGTTAGTTGGTATTATACCTATCGTCAGTCATCAGTTCCCTGGTGACATGAGTACAGCTTAGTCCGCTGACTTGACACTGTCACTTCGCCTCAAGTGTGTTCCCACTGTTCTTTGACTACTACCCTACCACGCTCTACTGAGTCGTGCAAACAGGTAGTAGTTGGGTGCAGTCCCGAAGCACTTGGAGGCAGTGACGGATAGACAGGATTCGTCTCTCCCAGTATTGGGGGTTGACATCGCGCTGTGACTAGGAGAGCCATTACACATGTAGTCCCTGGCCAGGGCAAGCGAGATATACTGGTAGGTTTCCAGTGTTATCTCAGGGTGTTCTGGGCTACACTCCGACACGACTTGTACCGCTATTAGGGGACTGACGTTCGCCACCCCCTAGGCCTGCCATGCGATGTATCAGACGAACAGGCCGGACTGTACGGAGATTGTCACATACAGGCTCAGTAGGAGTTCGGATGGGTTTACCTCATCGGCCTTCTTATCGACATCTACATGGGGACCGTTACGTACAGCTAGTGCCGCTTGCGGTCTGTGGTTAAACCCACTACCAGCGTAGTGTCGTGTATTTAGAGTCCCACACAGAGAGTTTCCCTGCACTGAGCGAAACGTGTAGAGGCCATATGGTTTTACGGCAGGGCTGCGATCACTTACGTGCACTTATGTGCGTATGCTGTTCGGGCAGGCAATACTAGTGGGCTTTGGTTTAAGCCGGATCCTAGTATTGCACAAATGGATTTGTTTTGTCTTCTGTGCATTCGCATTCTACGGAATGCGGATGCGGGTGTGTATGCACAGTTTTGAGGAGCGATGAAGGAAGAGGTGCCTCATTAGGGTTTTGGCAGTTGGTTCGGCCAAAACCGTTATGTGGCAGGCTCATTAGGGTTTTGACAGTTGATTCGGTCAAGACCATTTTGAGGTGGACTCATTAGGGTTTTGGCAATTCGTTCGGTCAAAACCATTATGAGCCGGAGACATTATTTACTAATCCTTTTAGTGATAATTATGTGTTGGCTAATTGCTTTGACCATTTGACCACGTTGACCACTCTTGACTTTGTTGACCAGTTGACCAAAGTTGACCATTGACCTTCATGAGAGGTATACACTCTTCTTTAGTTTTCTTTTTCATTTTAGGATTATGAAAATGGTCATTGGATTATGAAAATGGTCAAATCAATGTAGCATCAATTTTATCATGATAGGATTTGTAATGATGGTGTTTTTAGTATCATTATGCAACCATGGTTCATTTTCTTTGGTGAAGTTTTTCATTTATCTTTTCTCATTCTCTCTCTTGAAATGAGAAGAAAAGAAATGCTCCATGGTTGCTAGCTCCTCCTTCTTCCTCCTCTTGATTCATCTTTTGATCTCATGTGTTGAGAGAAAAAGATCCCACAAAGACTAACACTTCCATATATCTCCTCTACACATCCTAGGGCTTCTTGACTAGCAATCTCGTTGCCCTAGTAGCCTCGGCTCGAGGTGGACCTCGGTGTACAACTCTCGGGTGGATCGTCTTCGACTCAAGAAGGCCGCGGAGGTGACCAAAGTCCGGATCAACCCTCGGAGCATGGATGGACAAACGACGCAGCGGAGTGAAGACCCGAAGGACCGGTATCGTGAGGTATAACTTCTACGGCATAGTAGTTAACACCTCCTTTTGTTTGCTAGTTTCTAGTTTAGCAAAGATCCGGTTTTTACGGTCCATATTACCAAGTCTAGACAAAATTTTGTTTTACAGTTTCCGCAACTCCGAAAGTACCGGGAGAGGTAACGTGGACCTAACATTGGCCACCCAGCACTTCACGGAATCCAGTAACTTGAACACCCCTCCGTGGGTCATCCTATACCCCCTATGAGTGCGGCGAATACCCCGCCAATTCTAGAATAAGTCCCCCTCCATCTCAACGCCGTGATATGCGGGCCCGTTGCCCTCTAGAATCCGGCTATTCGTGCACTCCATCTTGGGGTAATCCTAGTACAGAAAAGAAAATATATACAATGGCGACATCGACCTCAACCCTGTCGTACCCCAAAAAAATAATATACAAACCGGCAGTGACGGCAGTCCCCATGTCGGACGCTCGCCCCGCAATAATAAATATACAAATGAATCTGAACTGTACGACTAACATTGCACAACCGGCTATCCACCACGACAATCTAACCACAATATCAACACAACACATAACATCAACATGAATGTCATGTTCGCAAACTCGTCTAAAAGAATATATAGCAGTTAGACGGGTTATACCGATCAAATGACATTCACGATCACAGATATCAACAAATGTACTAATAAACACGCACTTAAAATTTCGATCGATTAAACTTTCCAAATTGGCCCCAAATGCAAAGCAGCACTCAAATGAATCTGGGCCAAAATCAAATATCACAAGAATCATATTTCCAAGTCATAGAGTGCCACAAGAAATTTTGAGAAAATCAGCCACAAAACTGCTGTGGAACCGCGGCCAATGGGCATGGTATGCCGCGGTTCCGCGGCCAAGTTATTTGTTCGAGTCATCAAATTTCTTCTGGTGCCCAAAATTTGCCTGCACGTATTTTTAAGATACATTGAAAGATTTTATGAACACATTTCAAAATCGACAGAAAGCACTTCAAAACGGAAAAATGATTCGGAAAATTGAGTCGATCGAGATTTTAACCTTGTGTAAACTAGCTAGTATGGGTTTATAGTGTGGCTCTAATACCATGTTGGGTTTCGCCGGCGTCCAGAGCATCTAATGTGGCCGGTGCGGAACAAAAACGATGTATAAAATTTTTTGGCGCAAACGAAACCACACCCAAGATCGAACCATAAACCCTATACTAGAAAAACAAAAAGAGCTACACTACAAGGTTGGAATGTTATACCGAATGAAACAAGTCCTTCAGCCTTCTACCATGCTCATAAGCTCCTTGAGGTGTCATGAACTGAACTTGGTCACCGGTCTTCCTCCGTCGAAAACGATCCACCCGAGGGATGTAGTCATGGCTCTAGCTCCACATAGAAAGCATGCAAGTGAAGCAACTACGGATTCTAGATTGCTAATCTAGAAACCCTAGGATGTAGTGTGTGTTCCAAGTGTTTATCTATCTCATATCACCTCCTCTCATGATTCTCAACACATGAGAGGGTTGAGAGGAGGAGGAGAATGAAGGTGGAGGTAACTCAAGAAATCTAGAGGGGTGAAGCTAGATGGTGAGAGGAAGAGAGGAACAAATGAGCCATCCATCTCTTTTCTTCAAGTTACCAAGTGTCTAAAAAAACAAACGAAGAAAAAAAATTGGTTTTGTAAAACAATATTTTCAATTTTAAAAAGCACCCATACTTGAATAGTATGCACAAATGAATTAAAAATTCATTTGTGCACACTATGCAAGGATGGTCCTCGCCATACACTCCATTCTTGAATATTCACCTCATTTGCATTTATAAATAAATGGTCAAACCCAAAATGAGGTGTCCACCTTCTAGAATGATATCTGTATAAATACGGATTACATTCTACTGTATATACATACTTGTATTCGTACCGAAATACGAATACCTGAAGAGATAGAATAACATAAAGAACATAATACTATAATATATATATATCGAAATATATATATGTAAATTATTAAATCAATACCTGATTTATTAATCCGGCTCAAACCCGAACCAGCTAGTATAATCAACTGTCCAATCGAAAGTCCGGGTATATAGTACAATCAATCGATCGGAATCCTGCACATATCCAATACGGCTACTACATCGTTTCGCCAGAACCAGGGAAACCCTCTCTGTGGGACTCTAAAGACTGGTCAATACGCTGGCAGTGGATTTAACCACAAGCACGTCAGCGACACTGGATGTACGTAACAGCTACCCAGGTATTGAGCGAAAGGAAGGCCGACGAGCAAGCTCATCCGAACCCCTACTGAGCCTTTCCGTGACAATCACCTAACAGTCCAGTCTGTTCGTCTAAGAGTATCGCATATCGAGTCTATGGGATGGATAAAGTCAGACCCCTAATAACGCGATATTTCGTGTCGGTATGAATCCCATCACCCACTGAGAAACTACTAATCCAAATCAGTAATTCTTGACTACCCCGGCCGAGGATTTCTGGTGATGGCCACTCGTGCACTGTGCGACATCAACCGCCAATACCGGGAGAGAAGAATCTCCGGCAATCCGCTCACTGCCACCATGTGGCACGGGACTGTACCCAACTAAAACCTGTTTGCATGGCTCCTTTGAGCCATGGTAGGGTAGTAATCAAAGAACAGAGGGAACTCAAACGAGACAAATGACAATTTCAGGTCGACAAACTGACCTATACTCATGTCACCTGGGAACTGCTATCTGACAATAGGTATAATACCAACTAGCATGTTCCCGGCGAGTCCGTCCAGTGTACTCATAACCCAATGAGCACCTGTATACTATCTTAGGTGACTAACTGACACCAATGTCTTGTGAGACCGGCCACCGCCCCTCGTCGGGGTCTCGAGAAGTATACACTTGTTAGTTATATGTATGCCCTAGAGGCCATTATTGTACATGTTATGTATATTATAGTGGATGCTTGGATATATATAGAGAGTCCTTTCTTGCTCGACATAATAGTATGCTATCCGTTTGTTCTTTGTCTTAACATGTAGACTTGTATTGTGATACTGCCTTGCTCTCACATATTGATAAAGCCCTTAGGATATGTACTTGACTACCAGGACTATGATGGAGATCATACTAGTGGGGCCAGGGTAGTTCACAAGTACATTCTTTAATTGTTCCTAGTCAAGGGAATATCGAGACAGGGCATCGATATTTCAGAGTAGACTAGCGTATACGCTTCTTGACCCATATGATGGGCGATGGATGATCCCATATTGTCATGACAAGAAATTGGCACGTGACGGCCCTAATACTACGCCACGTCTACAGGCGTAACGCAGTAAAAGAGAGCCAAAACCCAGAAATCTAAACCATTAAAAGACAAGAAAAGATAACATTGTTTAAACTTTTGAAATCGCAACCCAAATTCTTTAAAAAGTCCAACTTATTTCCTTTAAAATTTTGGCAGCACCTCCTTTGTAAAAACTAGCCCTAAAAATGGATACAATATAAATATAAAGTAAAGAATCCCCAAACGGGAGCAAAATCCACGCCCAACGGCGGAAAACAATCACCCCAACAGATATACGACGCCGTAGCGAAGAAAGAGACAATATAAATAAAACTGTATAAAAACCTCCAAGTCACAAAATAATATACAATATCATTCTCACATCAAGTCTCTAAGTCATACAAGATAATGGTAGATGGAGAGTAAATGATACAACAAGCAACATTGGATAACCGCAAAACCTACCTAAGCAAAACTGCACACTGTCAGGCCAAGTGGTATCCGCAGCAAAAGATGATACGATGGATGGAAATAGCCCTGCCTCTGCCTATCTTGAGGAACACCTTCAAGAAACTGTGGCACAACAGGGGTGACTTGCCAACTCGTGAATAGTAAAATAAAATATGCAGGTAATCGCGAGTATGTACGTACAACGCGAATCTAACATAAGCATCTAATAGCAACGAATGGTCATATGTAATGCATCAGTCATGAAAGTACACTAGCAGGTACAATTAATACATGAAACAATAATACGGCGATATATATGTAACAGTCATGTAAGGTACTCTATCAGGTACTACAAGTACATGAAGTAATGATATGACAATCTGTATGCAATAATCATGCAATAATGATATGAAAAGGTATATATGCAACAGTCATGAAAGGTACTCTATCAGGTACTACTAATACATGAAGCAGTGCATATAAATAAAGGTATGTAAATGCAACAGTCATGAAAGGTACACTAACAGGTACTACTAATACATGAAGCAGTGCATAAACAATAAATGTGGAGTATGGAATGAAATATGTCATTTCCACGGAATCCTGACATCGTGGTAGGATCAAAATCCATCAAGACAATCCAAATCCCAATTCCTCAAATCAGCCCCCAAATTGGTTATCATATCAAGTCTCACATATCCTTAATATACAACATCAAGTAAATCTCATATATCCCGAATGTACAATATCAAGTATATCTCGTATATCCCGAATGTACAACATCAAGTAGATCTCACAATCCCGTATGTACAATATCAAGTATATCTCGCATATCCTGTGTGTTTTCATGAATAAATATGATGATGTATGTAAATCATTATGTATACATATATATTAGCGTCCCACTCCACTAATATATATATACTTAGGAGTAAAATATCATGAAAACAATGTGTCAAGTATCGACACAGAAAGGCTGATCTATCAGGTGCTGTCACCATGACTGGCACCCAGATAAGTACGTATCATATGCTATACCGAAAGCTCGAGTGCCTAGCTCTGACCCTCGCCTCTTGACGTATCCATACACACATGACTCCTGTCGGTATCCCCATGATAACCGCCGAGTCATTGGTAATGTCACCGGAAAGTATGGTTCCCCCACTAACTCATCTCCTCACTGAGATTCTTGCCCCGGGGTACCTCCGGGCCCCACCATGTACCCGCACACGGACCCCTCCTTTCCTCGCGTGGGGTATAAATATATCCGAACCGATAAATCTCATGGTGGCTGCTGAAATATCATATCAAGGGAAACCGGGTTTTTCAAATAATGCATAATTTCATGAAACTACCACGGTCCTCAAATCCAGAAAACATCATGAAAAATCCATATCTCAATGCGAAAATCCATGAATATAATATACACATCATAAATCTGAAATGCGAGCATATAAAGGAAAAGCCGCTATTTAACTGCAACAAGTTAACATATAAATCATGCGGTTCCTAATTTCTCCAAGTCTATATAACATCAAGTAGAGGTAAACATGTAGCTATAACCAGGTAATGTGTAAATATAAGGTATTGCAAGATATATGTATCTACCTATAAGTAATGATGTAATATACCCCCTGGGTATAAGTGAAGTTTGTGTGCAAGGTATACCTGTAGCTATGTCATGAAGTGTGTATGTACCCATCGCTAATGGTATAATACTCTATAGGTATACAGGTAACTAGCACGTAAATATGTCAAGGTATACAGGTATGCTATATATATATCTTATGCGATAAGAATTATGAATCAATGTCACAATGTCCCTAACTAAACATTATCATATCTATAAGTGGGTTGTGCGTGACATGGCAGTTATTGACGGTGTGTGTGGTATACAATCAGTGCTCATACAACATGAGCCGTCACTAATAGTGCAGTGTCCTAAGGATACTAGTCCAAGCACAAAGATTTACTAAGCAGTAGGGTAAATGCGCAATTCTAAATATGACATAGAATATGCGACAAGTTAAGTCATTTCTAGCCCAGACGCATAACGCCATGAGGGCGATTCCCGTGTAGATGTTAAATCTACTCACCAACGCTCCTGGCTAAGTGAAGCCAACCACTCGTTTACCCTTTGTAGCAGTGTCCGAAGTCCCCGCCTGCGAACCTACCACAATAAAACAATAACGCAAGTATATATTAATAATAGACCCCAAAACACGCACAAACTACATTTAACCGACGCAACCACACAAAACATACCCTCAAGTGTTCGTATTGTGGCTAACGTACATAGCGACACGGCGAAAACAACTCAAGAGAAAAAATCACACAAATTGCACGATCCGTGTCGTATAACGTATCGCGCGGACACAAAACACAAGATTATAGGAAAACGATCCCAGATTTTTCATACAGAAAATACTAAAAAAGTAAACATTGCCAAACACCCATAACCAACAGCAAACAACTACCCACAAAAACCAAACCCCATCACCTCCCCCATAGCCGGCGTCGCAGGAATTCTTCAAAGGGTCGCCGGCCCATGCCGGTGGGGTTGGTCTCGTGTCTCAGGTGGTGCTCCAGGGTCACTAGTACATCACTACAATTTTGTTTGATTTTTCTGTACGAAATCCAGGTCATAGCAGTTCATAGAGGTTCTAAAAGGACACTAAAAACACGATATTGCACTAATCGATATTTAAAGTGTTCTACGCTACAACCAACGAGCTACACAACATAAAAACTCCTAATTAACAGATTAGGGATTATACCTATCAACCTTGCTTCTAAGATCCAAGCTTTCCTAGCTCCAAGTGATCAAGAAGGCAAAAACCAAGACTTGAGGTCTTTTTGTGATATATTTTAGGATTTTGGGGATTTATTGGCTTGGATTGATGCAAAAATGGAAGGGAAATGATCAAGAGCAGAAGGGGGAAGAGGGATTTCGGTCAAGTGAGGAAGGGAAGGGTTTGTGTAGGGTTTTCTAGTTCAATCCATCAATAAATGCAATTTAATGCATTCACACACACATGCATGCACCTCTTGTAATTCTTTTCTTTATCTTTAATCTTAATTATAATTTCTAAACAAATATCTAGATATTGTATGAAGGTTTATTAACTCAAACTTAATGTTGAAAAGATCACTAAAGAGAAATTTCCCAAAATGTGAATACTGCATTAAAATAATATTAAAATTGGGAAAAATTCAAACCGAACCAAAACGTCCCATATACCCCTAAAGCTTGCGCACTAGCTTTATTTTAGCTAAACTAGTTGCTGGCAAGTCTATATGGCCGTTTGATCACAATCGGGTTAAAACGGAAAATACCGACAATTTTACCCTAAAACGGAAAAATTCGCATAACGATTTCTAAAACGTTACAATCTCCCCCTTATAAAAATTCGTCCCCGAATTTAAAATTCTCACTAAGCATACCTTCAAAGAAATGAGCACAAAACTTCCAAATCTCGCTTGTAGCCTCCCAAGTGATCACCTCACTATACAGCTACGTCTAAGAAAACTCTCTACAGATGGCAAGACCCTTGACCGAAGTTTCTCCTCCTGCCGAGCCATTAACACAATTGGCTGCTGGTGAACGAATAGATTGAGTCCAAACTATATGGTCTGATGCTGAATCATGTAAGAAAGTCATGAAGGTATTTGCAAAGTATCGACACAAGGAATACGGGCTGAAAACTCAATAATCTGGGCGGAAGTGCCAAATCAAAGGCAATGGAACTAACTTGCGTTAAGGATCTCAAAAGGACCTACAATCCTGGGATAAGCTTCCCAAAACTCAACACGTCATTCATCGAAAAAATCCATAGGAATCCATGATCTCCCATTGCGAACTCAAGTCTGCGACCAACATGGTTGGCATAAGACCTCTGTCCACACAGGACTGTCATCATCATGACCTGAACAAACTGGATCATTTTCGAAGTCTCCAGACTAGCTGGGGTCCAAAAATCCTACTACGCAAAGTCAGAAGAACAGAATAGAGATCGACACCACCTAACAACAAAATCAAAAGGTTGCCAATTGGAGCGTCTCCTGATAACAGCTACTGAAGGAGAACCCTAACAAGGGCAAGTGACGATCCCAACTGCCAACAACATTTAGTACGTACGCATAAGTATATCCTCCAGAGTAGGTATAGCCCGCTCTCACAAAACCATCATCCTGCAGATGGAAAGACGGGGCTAAAGCTCAACCAGTACCCAAGGCTTCCTGAAGCTTCTTCCAACTACGGCTAGCGAACAGGGTGCCTTAATTGGATACAACGCATGAAGGAACTCCGTGCAACGCACAAACTTAACAAAGGACAACTGAGAAAACTGAGCATAACCGGACAACAAACACCCAAATGGAGTCACACCCCGACTAAACCTGGGTAGACGCCACAACGAAATTTGTGGAGATCTGCTCCCATTCCCACTCTGGAACGGTTCAAGGTTGCAACTCTCCAGCCGATCTCAGATGCTCAACCCTAGCTCACAACAAGACAGACACCTTGAAAGAAATCCGAAACTTCACTCTTCAATCCTGCCCACCAGTAACTAACTCACAAGTCACGTCAAATGTTGGTGGAACTCGAACGAACACAGAAAGCTGACTGATGTGCCTGCTCTAGGATTTCGCGTCTCCATCTACCAATAACGGTACACCAACGCGTCCCTAAACGTAGAACACCTTAGTCACAAATCAAGGACTCTGAATCTTTACCCTGCCGAGTATGCGTAAGAATCTCTGACGAACGAGCATCGACGGGCAGTGCCTCGCGAAAGCGATTAAGGAAAAGTGGTCGAGCGCGGACATGAGCAAGATGTCCCCTCATTAGAGGCGAACTTAAGCTGTACTCAACGATCACAAAAGAACTGTAAATCTGCAGAAGACTGTCTCAGAACTGCTCATAACTGGAGCACGCTAATCCCGAGCCTACGATTCAAACATCAGCTACCACAATCGCCTTGCCACGTTTAATAAAGGATCTCACAAACACAATCCTCCACAAGCTCCATCCAACGACACTATCTCAACAATCACAACTCGCTGCAGGAAGATGTACATTAAGCTTTGGTGGTCCATGAACATCTGGCACGACTCTCCGAACAAGTAGTGTCTCCAAATCTGCAACGCAGGACCACCGCGGCCATCTCCAGATCATGAGTGGGATATCCTGCTCGTACCTCTTCCAACCGTCGAAAAGCAAAAAGCGATAACTCTATAGTATCACATCAGTACACAATCGAGCCCCACTCGCGAAACATCACAGTTAAACAACAAAGTCGCCCGAACCAGAAAGCAAAGAAAGAACTGGTGCAGTTGTCAACCGAATCTCCACCTGCTGAAAACTCCGCACACATGCCTCAGTCCACAGAAAAAGAACCTCCTTCCCGGTCAGTTCAGTCAACGGTGCAGCAATACACTAGTACTACTGCACGAAACGGCGGTAAAAACCTGCTAAGCCAAAAAATCTGCGGACCTCTGTCCTGGATATAAGTATGGGTCAAAGCTGTACGGCCTCGATCTTCCTCGAAACCATACAAAAACTGTCTCTCGTAACTACAGGACCTAGGAGTCAACACAAACAAGCCTGAAGGAACACTCCGAGAATCTAGCAAACAGCTGGCGCTCTCCCAATGTCTGCAAAACAAATCATCAAGTGTTGCTCATGTTCCTCACGACACATTGGAATAGACCAGAATGTTACCAATGACACAACAACAACTGGTCGAGGAACGGCCTGAAGAAATCTGGTTCATCACTTACACGAATGCTGCTAGGGCATTGGCGAGTCCAACGACACCACTAACACACACAAAGCCTGTAGCGCGCAAAAAAGCAGTCTTCGTAATGCCATCACTCTGAACCCGCAAAAAAGATGACCTGATTCCAACAAACTTAGGAAAGGTCTCGCACTATAGAGCAGATCGAAGAAATCGTCAATGCAAGGAAAAGAATACCCATCCACACCGTAAGCCGGTTCCATTGACGATCAATCAATACACAACCTCAACTGCCATCCTTCTCCTTGACGAACAGAAATAGGAGCTCCCCAATGCGAAACACTCAGACTCACAAGCCCCCCAACAAACAACTCTGCAGCCGATCCTTAAGCTCCCTGAGCTTCGCCGGCTCATCTAGAACAACGTCGGAAACTCTCGCACAATAGGAATCCAGTCCAACAAACCCACGGTGGCTCCGGTATCACGAATGAACGCCAAGAATTCTCGACATCCTCTCCTCAAAAGCCGACTAGCGAAAAAAGCTGAATTCAAGCTGTGAGAGGCGGCACCACTGTCCCTCTACACAACAAGAACTGACTCGCCGGGAAAACACACCTGACGGTTTTCTCGTGGCAGTCCACAGACGCCTAGCACGTAGCTAACCAGTCTGTGCCCAGGAGAACGTCAAATCCAACATCTCTAGAAGGATCACAATAACGGACGAATCTCTATCTCCTGCCCGATTGGCACACGACCGAAATACGTGTCGCGCAACAAAAGAATCGCTTACAGAAGTTAACACAACAATGGCTGATCTTGCATACACAACTCTCAGCCCAACCAAGGCACAAAGTGTGTAAAACAACAAGTGCATAGATCCTGAACAAAACCAACCTATGAATCGAAAGAACACACCACAGAAAACTCGAAAACTCTGCATTGGATGCCCGCGCGTCCCGATGAGTAGAAGCAAACTCTCGTGTCTGCCTCCTACCCGAAACTGGCTGAACTCCTTCTCTGCCAAACTGTCCCCTCAGAGCGAATCCTCCGCGCCCACGACCTCTCTGAAATCGACCTTGACGCAATGTTAGGGAACAACTCCTGATGTGGTGAAGAAGGCTCCCGCATCGAAAACATCCATACGATGGCTGCTGACCTTCCTGGGGATGAGAGCTGAACGACTGTCCTCGTCCCAAGCCTCTGCTACTCCCGCGACGGTCACGAAATCTATCTCGACGACTAGGCCTCTGTCTCTGAGCTAGTACACCTGTACGAGCCCTCCTCTGCTCCGGAACTCCCAAAGTCTCGGAAAAACGCTCCTCGTCAAAACGGGCTGCGTCCACTGGTGCTATATACGTAACACAAGGCTGAGTGCTGACTGCAAGGAACAACTGGGTAACAAGGGTGACCACCCATGTCGCCGCGCTCTACTGGCCTCAACCAAAGACCTCATCGTTTGGCGCAAATCCAGCATCTCTGCCACAAGCCTATCAATATGATCTATCAAAGGCGGATCCATCTGGTCCGCTACAACGAGCATGCCATCCTGGTCAGTCCTCGTACCACGCGAGTCAACTCTGACCTAGGCCCTCGCTGCATCACTCTGAGTCCTCATAGTCATCGGCGGGAAAGGCTATAAACGGAAGAAGGATTCGATATGAACACGGAAATTGAATCACAAGGATATGTATCATCAAGGAAGGAATTTCAAGCAATTTGTACTTAGGTCGCTTTAGGTGGAGTACCGCATCGTGAGTATGCCGCGGACATACACACACTACGTTACACTGCTTAAGCTACCTACTCCATCGTACCAAGGTCATCCTACACTCCGAAAGGTAAAACCTAGCGCTCTGATACCAACTTTGTCACGACCCGAAATTGGCACGTGACGGCCCTAATACTACTCCACGTCTACAGGCGTAACGCAGTAAAAGAAAGCCAAAACCCAGAAATCTAAACCATTAAAAGACAAGAAAAGATAAGAAACATTGTTTAAACTTTTGAAATCGCAACCCAAATTCTTTAAAAAGTCCAACTTATTTCCTTTAAAATTTTGGCAGCACCTCTTTTGTAAAAACTAGCCCCAAAAATGGGTACAATATAAATATAAAGTAAAGCGTCCCCAAACGGGAGCAAAATCCACGCCCAACGGCAGAAAACAATCACCCCAAGAAATATACGACGCTGTAGCGAAGAAAGAGACGATATAAATAAAACTGTATAAAAACCTCAAAGTCACAAAATAATATACAATATCGTCCTCACATCAAGTCTCTAAGTCATACCAGATAATGATAGATGGAGAGTACATGATACAACAAGCAACATTGGATAACCACAAAACCTACCTAAGCAAAACTGCACACTGTCAGGCGAAGCGATATCCGCAGCAAAAGATGATACGATGGATGGAAATAGCTCTGCCTCTGACTATCCTGAGGAACACCTGCAAGACACTGTGGCACAACGGCAGTGAGTTGCCAACTCGTGAATAGTAAAATAACTTATGCAGGTAATCGCGAGTATGTTCGTACAACGTGAATCTAACATAAGCATCTAATAGCAATGAATGGTCATATGTAATGCATCGGTCATGAAAGTACACTAGCAGGTACAATTAATACATGAAACAATAATACGACGATATATATGTAACAGTCATGTAAGGTATTCTATCAGGTACTGCAAGTCCATGAAGTAATGATATGACAATCGGTATGTAATAATCATGCAATAATGATATGAAAAGGTATATATGCAACAGTCATGAAAGGTACTCTTACAGGTACTACTAATACATGAGGCAGTGCATATAAATAAAAGTATGTAAATGCAACAGTCATGAAAGGTACACTAACAGATACTACTAATACATGAAGTAGTGCATAAACAATAAATGTGGAGTATGGAATGAAATATGTCATTTCCACGGAATCCAGACATCGTTGTAGGATCAAAATCCATCAAGACAGTCCAAATCCCAATTCCTCAAATCAGCCCCCAAATTGGCTATCATATCAAGTAAGACTCACATATCCTTAATGTACAACATCAAGTAAATTTCATATATCCCGAATGTACAATATCAATTATATCTCGTATATCCTAAATGTACAACATCAAGTAGATCTCACAATCCCGTATGTACATTATCAAGTATATCTCGCATATCCTGTGTGTTTTCATGAATAAATATGATGATGTATGTAAATCATTATGTATACATATATATTAGCGTCCCACTCCACTAATATATATATACTTAGGAGTAAAATATCATGAAAACAATGTGTCAAGCATCGACACAGAAAGGCTGATCTATCAGGTGCTGTCACCATGACTGGCACCCTGATAGGTACGTATCATACGCTATACCGAAAGCTCGAGTGCCTAGCTCTGACCCTCGCCTCTCGACGTATCCATACGCACATGACTCCCGTTGGTATCCCCAAGATAACCGCCGAGTCATTGGTAATGTCACCGGAAAGTATGGTTCCCCCCACTAACTCATCTCCTCACTGAGATTCTTGCCCCGGTTACCTCCGGGCCCCACCATATACCCGCACACGGACCCCTCCTTTCCTCGCGTGGGGTATATATATATCCGAACCGATAAATCTCATTGTTGCTGCTGAAATATTATATCAAGGGAAACCGGGTTTTACAAATAATGCATAATTTCATGAAACTACCACGGTCCCCATATCCAGAAAACATCATGAAAAATCCATATCTCAATGCGAAAATCCATGAATATAATATACACATCATAAATCTGAAATGCGAGCATATAAAGGAAAAGCCGCTATTTAACTGCAACAAGTTAACATATAAATCATGTGGTTCCTAGTTTCTCCAAGTCTATATAACATCAAGTAGAGGTAAACATGTAGCTATAACCAGGTAATGTGTAAACATAAGGTATAGCAAGATATATGTATCTACCTATAAATAATGATGTAATATACCCCTGGGTATAAGTGAAGTATGTGTGCAAGGTATACCTGTAGCTATGTCATGAAGTGTGTATGTACCCATCGCTAATTGTATAATACTCTATAGGTATACAGGTAACTAGCACGTAAGTATGTCAAGGTATACAGGTATGCTATATATATATCATATGCGATAAGAATTATGAATCAATGTCACAATGTCCGTAACTAAACATTATCATATCTATAAGTGGGTTATGCGTGACATGGCAGTTATTGACGGTGTGTGTGTCATACAATCAGTGCTCGTGCAACATGAGCCGTCAATAATAGTACAGTGTCCAAAGGATACTAGTCCAAGCACAACGATTTACTAACCAGTAGGGTAAATGTGCAATTCTAAATATGACATAGAATATGCGACAAGTTAAGTCATTTCTAGCCCAGACGCATAACGCCATGTGGGAGATTCCCCTGTAGATGTTAAATCTACTGACCAACGCTCCTGGCTAAGTGAAGCCAACCACTCGTTTACCCCTTGTAGCAGCGTCCGTAGTCCCCGCCTGCGAACCTACCACAATAAAACAATAACGCAAGTATATATTAATAATAGACCCCAAAACACGCACAAACTACATTTAACCGTCGCAACCACACAAAACATACCCTCAAGTGTTCGTATTGTGTCTAACGTACGTAGCGACACGACGAAAACAACTCAAGAGCAAAAATCACATAAAGTGCACGATCCGTGTCGTATAACGTATCGTGCGGACACAAAACACAAGATTATAGGAAAACGATCCCAGATTTTTCATACAGAAAATACTAAATAAGTAAACAGTACCAAACACCCCTAACCAACAGCAGACAACTGCCCATAAAAACCAAACCCCATGACCTCCCCCCATAGCCGGCGTCGCCGGAATTCTTCAAAGGGTCGCCGGCCCATGCCGGTGGGATTGGTCTCGTGCCTCAGGTGGTGCTCCAGGGTCACTAGTACATCACTACAATTTTGTTTGATTTTCTGTACGAAATCCAGGTCATATCAGTTCACATAGGTTCTAAAAGGACACTAAAAACATGATATTACACTAATCGATATTTAAAGTGTTCTACGCTACAACCAACGAGCTACACAACATAAAAACTCCTAATTAACAGAGTAGGGATTATACCTATTGTAACATTTCAAAAAAATAAAATATTATTTTTGGGAATTTTTATAATTTAATATTAATTTTAAATGAATATTTTAATATTTCGGTATAATTAAATACCGATAAATTGGGGGGAAATTTTGAAAATTAGAGAAATTACTTTAAAGAGGGTGTTTTATTTGAATTATGCAAATTTTATGTTTTTATGATTAATTATATGCTAATTTAGTGCTAATCGTGATTAAAAATCGCTAACCGCGCTTTGAGGGTATTTTTTGCAAACATGCACCATATCTATTTTTTAAACTTGTGCATTTTCTACCATGGTTTGTTTTGGGTTTACTATTGAGAAGAGACGGAAATTAGAGAGGAAAAGAAAAGTAAAAAAAAGAAAAGAGTATTATATGGAGGTATGATTAGAGAGAGAGAGAAAGTGGGTGAGGGGTCAACCCTTGTTATGAGCCATCCCCCATCATTTCTTCCTCTCATTTCTCTCCCCTCTCTTCCCTTGTTGTTGCTGCTGCTGCACCCCCCTCCTCCTCAATCTCCAACCCTTAAAACACCATGAAAATCAACTCAAAACCTCACACCCATTTCACAAAAAGGTGCACAAGCCCTCTAGCAACCCAATGGACCAAGAAAAATTCGATTTTGGCACTGTAGAGGATTCTTGGGAGCTAAATGAGCTAATCCCTTAACAATTAGTGTAGTGTTTTGGTTGTTTAAGCCTCATTTCAAGTTTAAAATCGTTTTAGTGAAGTTTTGGTGAACTTTGAAGATTCTTGAGAGGGTTAAGGTTAATTAGAGTTGTGTTGGTGAACTTGGGCTCTAGAGATGACCTTAAACCCCCATAGATGTTAGAAAACCCAGAACTTGCACAATATACAACCTGAAACCCATTTCTGGAAAACAGAAACTTGCATGTCGGTTTGTAAGTGTTTAAGGCGTGCAGGGAAATCTGGAGTGATCTGGGGCCAATACTAGAATAATAAACAATACCAGAGACCTAGTGGGACCCATAGGAAGACACCATACCAGAACGAGGCCCTAACTCCATGCCCAAACCGGCCTGGCCGGATTTTCCCTTGGTGTGGCCGACCTCCCTGATGAGATAGGTGCCCAGATTGCTTCAGTAGGTCATATTCACACCATATATCACCCCAGAGTTATTTGCTTGCTTTGTTTTGGCCTGAGTCAAAATCTGGGACCACTTTCCCAAGTTGCTGTTTGGAATTGAGTTATGGTTTTCCGTATTTCGATTTCTAGATTTTAGTATTTGTGCTTTATCTCGATCATGTGACCTTTGTACGTCTATCTCGAGTGATATCGGGTTGATTTGCGAGAGCTAACCATAGGTTCTAACCTATAGGCTTTTAAGCGTATCTTTTTGGTTTTCGTGTGTCGTTTTGGTTTCGATTTGGTTTTAATGCGATGCGATACGTGTGACATGTAGGTACCCACAGTGATCCGAGACGATGAAGAAGATGGTGGCGACATCGACGTCGGCAAGCAAGATCAAGGTGAGTAGATTATATCTACGGGGGAAGTCGGGTGGATGGCGTATAGCACCCCCGCAGTTCGATGTTTTGTATAGTATAAATAAACTATTTATGATAGCTTATTGTGTGTCGTGGATATTTGAGATGAGATTAGGTGTACTATGATTAGATTAGAGCGTAGGAGTAAACTAGTATAGTTCCTAGTTGAGAACCCTAGAATAGGCTTACACCCATACGCACACACATGCATATTAGTTATACTTATACCTAGATGACGAGGATAGTGGTTGATATTTGGAGATGAGTCGATGAGATTTGGCATAGTGCCATGAGATCGGTGATATAATGTGATTCGTATTTGGGATACGACATGAGATTTTAGCGGACCTTTGGACGTGTGTTTACGCACGCATTTATATAGATGGTATCGATTTGTACTAGACTTAGATCAGTATCCCAGATCATGTGATATACTGATAAGGATACCAGATAATTGACGAGATGAATGTGATATTGACCCGTACCCAGCTTTTGGGATGCCGTACGATGATTTACCGTACGAGCTTTATGTTGATGATAGATCCGCACTCATGACTTAAGGATGTCATATGATATTGTGTCGTACGCGGTACCTTTGAGGCGGGATCACCGACTATTATACTTATATATATATGTACATATCGACTCAGATTTAGGTAGTTTCCATACCCCTCCTTATTGACTTGTTAGTTAGAGCTGTAGTTTTGCTAGTAGATGTTAGGCTAGGCCGATGTCATGCCTATTTCAAAAACTAACGAATCAGAAGTATTCTAAAGATAGGCAAAAGGATTTTACGGATATTTTCAAAAGATGCATCTTTTCTTAAAAACACCGTAGCCCTTATTTTTCTAAAAACCCTGATTCGTCTTCTTTCAAATGGCAAAACAGTATGACCTAGATACATGGATGTAGATTCTGCAATGTTGTGTTTATTATTCATTTGCCGCATATTCTTGATGTTCGCATCGCGTTGCATGTTAAATATGTTATTGTTATATCAAATCCATGTTGTTAGTACACCAGCACTATTATCGATGATGCATATGTTCCACGTACACCTGCTTGCCGGCTCATACACTTCATCATCGATAATTGCCATGTCACTACACTGTAGTATTGTTGCATTCAGGATATGACCTTTGCATGGCATACTTGTGTACTTATATACTGTACACTCATACTTGTGCACACACCTATTGTACATTCATACTCGTGCACCTACCTGTTGTACACTCATACTTGTACACATACATATTTGCACATACATAGATGATTCTGGTTGACTTGGAGATCTGGGAACCACAAGATACTCTTTAAAACTGATTCATTTTAAAAAGAGCGGTTTCCCTCAATATGTGCATATTACTATTGCATATTGCATGATATACTGATATGCTTGCATTTCTTTTACAGGTCGCATACATCATGCTTTTGATTATACGCATTGAGATATGTTGTTTCCATGATATTTCTGGATTTGGGAACCGTGGGTATTTCAAAAGAGAGTATGTAATTGTTTTTAAAACCCGGTTACCCTTGATATGATATTTCAGTGCGTCCACTATGTGTTTTCTCGGTGCTAAGAGCGACATGTGAAACCCGATTCGAGGAGGCGGATTAGGCCGATTGCGGGTACATTGTGGACCCGGTATGGTACCCCGGGACAAGAAAAGGATGCTGTGTATACAGACGGTGAGCCTGGCAGAGGGACTACTACCTACTGGTGATAGTATTTAGGCTTGACGGATATTCGGAGGATACCGACCGGAGTCGAGAGATGATGTGGGCCGATCCGCACTAACGGAGCCCGATATATGAGGATTTACGTGCCGATGCTAGGCACAGGTTTCATGATGTTTTCGAGTGTCGATGCTAGACACTCAGGTTCCATGATTTTGATATGTCGCGAGTGACACATGTTGATTTATATCCTCATATTTCCATGCATATGCTTTATGATATTTACATGCATGATGTTTATTGTCATTGGGTGACACGTGGACGATTTCCACATACATATATTGACATTGATGACATTGATCACATAGTTGGACGAGATCCACATACATGATGACTTTGATTACATAGTTGGATGATATCCACATACTTATAGACTTCATGATATAGTCGACATTGATCATACCTCATACTTTGGATATGTTATTACCTGAGGCACTGGCACGAGCACTTGGCACTACACTCATGTATAGATGTTATATTGCTACCTTATCATGCTTCAGACTTATTCATTTGAGGTTTATATATTTATTGATCGTATTGACCTAGGATTGTGTCATACATACGATTTCTGCTCTGTGATGTTTTTCTATTCACGAGTTGGCAACTCACCCCCGTTGTGCCACAGTTCTTGCAGGTTTTGCCGTACGGGTTCCATTGCGGCTTTCTGGCACACTGCTTCCTTTCTGGGTGATTGCATTGGTAGGTGGGTTCACTCGCATCGTGACCACCCTTGTATTATTTTATTCCGTTGTATCTAGTAATTCCATCAACCAAACTTGTATATTGTTTCAGACTTAGAAAACCAGTTGTGTATTATTTCGACCTTAGAGTAGCATGTTGTAGTATTTTAGTTTTAATGCTGATTTTGAGTTTTCCTTTGAGTTTTGATCCTCGCCCTTTAGCGTTGTATATTATATTGCTTGCATGGTTGTGACTGTCGATTGACGAAGAGCTAGCTCCCGCTTGGGGGTGCCTTTTATCATTGCATACATATTATTCATGTTGTACCCCGTTCGGGGCCAGTATTTACAAAGGAAACTCTGCCGAAATTTTCAGAAAAGACGTGTGATTTTTAAAAAAATGCATATTTGGCTTACTTATTTAAAAACCTTGTTTTTAAAAAAAAACGTGTTTTCTTCACTTCTTAAAACTAGTTTTCCTTATTTACTCCTTCAAAATGGTTTTAGATTTCAGGGCTTTTGGCTTACTTGGATTAGATGGTGTCCTATAGACTTCATATGATTCAAGTGCCAGTCACGTGCTATTTTCGGGTCGTGACAAAGTTGGTATCAGAGCGCTAGGTTAATCTTGGTTCGAGTCTAAGTTTCTCTATGTGGAGCCTAGAGCGTTTATTTTTATACGGAACTTAGGCTTCACCTTACGGAACTTAGACTTAGTCGAGGAGGTATTATACCCGAACTTTCGTCGCATAGGATGACCCTTAGTTAATGCAGTAGGTAGCTTGAGTAGAGTGACGTACCGTACGTATGTTCCGTGGCATACTTACGATACGCTACTCCGCTTAAGAATCCTTAGGATGTACATTTCCTTGCACAGTATTATATTCATTCCTATGATCTATCCTCATCGATACTGGTTATGATTTTGCTGCCACAATTACACGGGCAGAGAGAGAGAGCGCTACGGCTAGAGTTGCGACAATACGAGCTATTCACGGACGAGGACTGACCAGGGCGTGATTCCAAAGACGTACGATTGCATAGAGGCTTCGTTTTGTTGTTTTCGCGCCATGAGCGTTTGACAGATCGCTGATATGAGATTTCTCGGACGTGCTAATCGGCACCAAAGGATCGAGCTACTGCAAGAAGCTAACCAGAATGTGATGACCATTGATATACCGCTTATTCATGGTGATTGAGGCGTTGTTCAGCATACAGATGAATGAGCCAGTTGTTGCTGCAAATGACGAGATATCGCCCAGATGATTGGAGCTACTGCAGAATGAGTATATACTTAGAAATATGATGGAAGGTCGCTAGTCACCCGAGGATGAATGAATAGGACATGCGGTTCGTTCGCTTACCCCGATGCGAGGTCATCAGATAGATTGATTCCAGCTAGAGACGACTTCACGCAGATTCGTTGAGAGTCGATAGAGACGATCGAATGTCAGGAACCCATTCCAAGTTTAAAATATTCGGAAGACAATGCAAGTAATTCTATGGACCCTCTAGAAGAATGAAACCCTAACTCTACGTAATGACCATGGAATGCCTCCGAACCTTAGGGTTTGCGGCAGTTTAGCGGTGCCATTTGTGAGGCTTGGGTTTGCCCTTCTACGGTTGGTTCACAGGTGCTGTGGTATGTACCGGAATACTATTAAACTGTCCTCAAGATGTTGATCTCTTGGGGGATTATGAGGTTCTGACGAGTCGATCGGATGGTTCGACATCATTCGGATATCATGTGATGGGATACATTGCTTGGAGACTCAAGATACGAGTATAGCCGTTGGAGCGCAGTCCATACAGCCACGAGAAGACGAGTCCGAATCAGTCGACATTGGAACAGAGTGGTGTAAAGAGTTCGCACGAGATTTCGACGAGATGACGTTCCACTCCGCTGACATCAGAGATGCAATACGCATGCAAAGGCATTGATTATTGATATACCTTCCAGAAGGAGTCGCGATGAGTATACAGCTATTCCGGAACAAGAAACGGATATGGAAAAGATGATAATTTCCGGGCAATTCGGCTGATGCGAGATTTGAGAAAGACCTCGACAAGACCTTTTCTGGAAAACTATACGAGAAGACTTGGACCGAGGAGTGGTCATATTGCGCAGACCCAGCACGCCAGAGTTCGGCATCGTCGACAAGATAGTTGACCAGGTTCGGATAAAGGACCTCAATCAGATGCGTTGTGAGTTGATCAAGGATGGACGAGAATGGAGTAAATCTCCGCAGGTTGGGACGAATTCCTCATGATGTGTTCGGCTAGATATCTTCCACAGAGGGATGAAGATACCAAGTGTTAGTTATATGTATGCCCTAGAGGCCATTACTGTACATATGATGTATATTGTAATGGATTCTTGGACATATATAGGGAGGACTTTCTTGCTCGACATGATAGTATGCTATCTGGTTGTACTTTATCTTAACATGTACTCCGATTGTCTCTATATACATGTTGATAAAGCCCTTAGGATATGTACTCGACTACTGGGACTATGATGAGATCATACTAGTGGGGCCGCGGTAGTCGATGAGTACATCCTATAACTGTTCCTAGTCGAGGGTGTATCGAGAATGGGCATCGATACACCAGAGTAGACTAGCGTATACGCATCTTGACCTATATGATGGGCGATGGATAATCCCATATCCATCGGTGTTTGACATCAAGGATGGTATACGGGTGCTCAGTGGAGACTGGGTACACTGGACGGACTCGCCGAGAACTCCCAGATGGTATTATACCTCACGTCAGATGGCAGTTCTCCGGTGACACTGGTACAGAGTTATCTATTGACCCGAGATCGTCATAGAGTCTTGTGTGATTCCCACTGTTCTTAGATTTCATTCATACTACGTCCAAGAGGGCGTGCAAAAGGTGGCTTTTGGGTACAGTCCCGAATCACATGGAGGCAATGAGCGATAGGAGGGGATTCGTCTCTCCCGGTATAGGGAGTTGATGTTGCACTGTGTTCGATTGGCTATAACCGGAAATCCCTGGCCAGGGTTGCTGAGATTTACTGGTAAGTGTTATCAGTAGTTTCTCGAACTGTTATAGACCTCAAATCGACACGACTTATCGAGCTACTGGGGTCTGACGTTTACCACCCCTAGGCGAGATATGCGACATATCCGACGACGAGACCTGACTGTACGGGAGTGTTACTGTTTGGATTCACAGGAGAATGTACAGGCTCGCTTGTTGATCTTCTGAGCGCTCAATACCAGGGTAGCTGTTACGTTTAGCTGACCGCTTGCAGCTTGTGGGTGTTTGATATGATCATCACCTACTGCCGGCGTATTGACGATTATTTAGAGTCCTAAACAGAGTTTTCTTGGCTCAGGCAAAACGGAGTAGGGACACATATGTGATATGTGCGGGACCGAGGATAATGCGATATGAGATACCGTATTCAATTCTCGCGATATATGATATCAGCCGGGTCATCGGATCAAGTGTTGATTCGATGAATCGGTACGGATAAATATTAGTCGGTTATATGCGACATAGCCGGATTGTCGGATCAAGCGTTGATTCGATAATTTAATGTATAATAATATATATATGATATATTAAATTACATTAACTAATATTAGCTCACTAAAAGATTCTTTTTCTCACTCGGGTAATATATTGATATATATGCGATATATGTTAATTGTATTATTTTATTTTGTTACGATAAATATTATATATGTGATATATAATATTGTAACATGATATGGTTATTAATGCAACATGTTTAGTGGAGAATAAACATGGTTAGGGTTTGATTAGGGTTAAGCTTTTCTAGATATTTCTAGAAGGTTTTCTTTTTTGTTTTGGAAAAGATATTTTGCAAGATATTTCTTTAACTTAACCCTAACCCTTAACCCTAGTAAAATCTCTACAATGGTTACTTGAACCATGGTTGCATTTCTAACCTTATCAAGTCTATCATTATTCATCACAAAAGGATTTTTTTAATTCATAATATTTATTCTTCTTCTTCTTCTTCCTTCTTCTTTTCATGGAAAAGCTTTCTAGGTTTTTCCAAAGTGATGAATATGAGTGAGAACAAGAAAACAAATGAGAGCAATAATCCCACTTCATCATCCTCATCTATCTTTGTCATTTAGATGAGGGTGTTCACTTCATATTATGAGTGTTATCTTGTGTTAACGAAACTTCAAGGTAGATAATCTTTGTATCGAAGATCGGAAGCAAGACTGCATCTTTCTCTTCGTGGAACCTCTCGAGAGTCTGGAACACGATGATCGCAGCGAAGCGACTTCGACACGGAGCTTTAGAAGTGAAGTACCGGATCTACAAAGGTTGTAATCCCTCTCACTTAGTGTTAAAATGTTTAACATGCTTGTTTTCGCCTAAACTCTAGTTTAAAGATCCGGCTTCGGGTTGTTCGGCACGGCTAATTTTTAAATCGGGCATGGTTGATGCCTCGTAGAACCTTGTATGCGTGCCTAGCAACCCTACAGTGGTATCAGAGCCAAGCTAGAGCTTTAGGCGATGTGTTAACGAAGTTAAAACCCCGATCGAACCCGGAAACGCAAAACTAAAACCCTCTCTGTACATTTTTTTAAATCTGGAATTTTTCTGAATTAAAAATGCTTAAAAATATAAGCAGGAAATTATAAGGACACCTGTGCAAAACGACAACGTTTGGCTCCCAAAGCGTCGCGGAACCGCGGTACGAGCATGGCTCGTGCGGCGGTTCCGCGGCCATAAGGTGACGTCATCGTTTTCTTTTTGCACAGTAATGTTCCTATTTAATTTCCTGATATTTTCTGGGTATTTTTATCTGACTCAAGTGTTGAGTATTTTGGGGTTTATTTTTTATTCGTTGATTCGATCAGAATATTTAATTTCATTGTGTTTCCGGATAACTTTTAGAAACTGTTAAAAAGTTCGAACGGATATCAATAACTCACTTTTTCCCCAGTCGGAAAATTTTTCAAAAGTTGGATTTGTTCTCGTGTTTAAGAACGTTCTATATCGTGCAAGTAACGCGGTGGACCCTCTAGAAGACAACAAACCTTAACTCGATTATGTGACCGTCTTGAACTGCCTCTAAACCTTAGGGTTTGCGGCAGTACGGCGTGCCACATGTGAGGCGTTGGCTTGACCCTTCTACGGCTGGACCATCGGTACTGTGGAATGTGATGGATGTTTTTTAAACTGATTTCAAGTGTTGAGATATATTGGGGATATCTTGGGTGTCTGATTATTCGACCTGAAAGTTTAACATTGTCTATTTATCTGGAATGTGATACAATATTTGGAATCCACAGGTAGTTATGAGATAACTAATTTGAATATTATAAACATAGCAGTTTAGTCTCAAATTGATCGGTTGCCACAGAATTTTGATGTGATCAAAAGTCCGTCGCAATCACGTAGCGTACGCGGATACTCCCCGGATAAACTTAATAGATAGCCATGCCCCATAGCCCTGACCAAGTGACTGTAGGAGAACCCCGTCGCCAAAAGCATCCGTTCGAGTGCTCGCGGTAGCGGTGTTCCGCCTTAGTGCACTTCGTCGTCGGCATTCGGGGGTGCGGCCGTCTACTAAAGTTTGCGACGAGCATTCGATCAGGTTGTCGGGAATCTTATTGAATTGCCCGACTTGATATTGAAAAGTGTTTTCGATAAAGAGACTAAAATGCGGGGTTTATAATTGTTAGGCATGCGATGTCTAAGGAATTCATTTGGTTAGGCATGCGATGTCTAAAGAGGTTGCCGATTCCAACTGTTGTAGTTTTACACTTTCTTTCATGTGACCGTAAGCGTAGTATGTGGTGTATCGCCGGCTTTGTTGCTATACATCAATGACAATAGGGATACGCATACTTGCTTCCGTTGATGATATGGGATATTATGTGTTGCTGTGATATGTTATATTGGATCGTCGCGTTCTGAATAGCCGGGGGGTTTTATGTGAGATGAGAGTTTTTTCTTTTTCATTCATGTAAAATTCATTTGTATGTAATATTCTTTTATTGGGGCACTTCCGGGCTGAGGATGATGTCACCATTGTATATTATTTACTTTTCCGCATTAGGTAGACCCAAGGCGGGGAGCACAAGTAACCGGGTTCTGGGGTCTAGTGGGAGACCATCTCGAGGAGTCGAGACCGGGTCTCCTAACCCTAGAATTGGCAGTGTTGCTTACCGCTCTCGTAGGGGTCTAGGGATGTGGGTTTGGCTATTCATCGCGACCGTGGAATCCGTGTTTTATACAGGCTCGTACTAAAACACGGACGTCCTAGTATATCCAATATTTCATATATGTTCTGCTGCTGCAATGTTCTGTGATGAGATCATATTACTGTCTGTGACGAATGTTTATATTATATATATGAGATATATCTTATATTGCAGATTTTGTTTCAAAAGAGATGCTTGTGAAGCATAATAAAATGGGACTTCATTAATGAGATTAATGAAACTAAAAGAAACCTAAGATGTTGTGGAAACTTGTTTAAAAACTGGTAGCTCTAGTTCTTGCTTTGCATAGCGGTGTTCCTTGTAGAACATCCAGCACCTTATTCGATAAGGAAAGAGCCGACATCCCTTCACCGGGAGTGACCTCTTTAGTGAAACTAGCAGATGCTACAAACTCGGTTTGTCTTTTGATTGCTTCTATAGTTCTTGCTTTGCATAGTGATATTTGTGAAATATCCTGCACCTTATTCGATGAGGAAAGAGCCGACGATCCCTTCACCGGGAGTGACCTCTTTAGCGAAACTAGAAAAGGCCTAAAAAACATTCCATTTAAAATCACTCGATTCTACAACGATATCAAGTTCATTACGCAATATGTTTTTTATAAAAACCTGCGTAGCCCTCCGTCATTTTAGGAAGTAGATTACTTAGTATTCGTGCTGCGTATGTCGACTTTAGTTGAGGCGTAGTGTACGGTAGCTAAGTGATGTCTTCCTACACAGCATATGATGCGATTTGTTAGGACATTCATGTGATTATGTCGACCATAGTTGAGGGTCATGTAGGGTGGGTCTGATTAATCATGAAATGACGGGTAGAACTTGACTAGTACTTATGATATGTTGACCTTAGTTAAGGTCATAAGTGCTAGGGGTAAAATATTATTGGGAATTTCAAGTGTTGAAATTTGCAATGAGATTGCATACCTTCTATGAGATAGTTGGATCCCAATACCCGCTGCGAGTAAGAGTTACTCCTGGGAGAGTTTTACACATTACAATTTGCCGATCAAGTAGGTGTCTAGAAAGGTGTCAACGGGGTTACGCCCCTGGGAAAACGAGGTTTACTTTAATTAGGTCCGTTCGAAAGCACGGGGGACCTCCCTCAAAGTACCGACACTGGCCTGGCTGAAAGATTAGCGAACTTGTAGCGTGTAATTAATCCCGGCCAGTCTTTCTTTTTAGGGTTTGAAGGAAGATTTGACTAAAACAGTGGGAGATATCCTGATTAGATATATTAGATAACCAATCTAATCTTGCAAGAGCATACGCTGAGTGTTTTCTTCTCTCTCTCCAGGTAGCGACCATATCACGCCTTAATTGAGATAATAATATGGAAGAATTGACCGAACCTGCTTGTTGTACTGAGCTAGGGAACGTTGGTCCCGCTCAAACTTATAATTGTTATAAGACAGAGCAGGAAATTGGGGAATACCAGATTTCCCGTGCCGCCCAAAAGAAGAAAGTGCATGCTGATGCATCTTCTTCGGGTGTGTTCATTACACAGAACTGGTTCTCAGTATCCTTTACGTCCTGGGTATTTGATACCGGATCAGGATCCCACATATGTAATTTGTTACATTGGCTACATATAGGTAGAGAACTGAGAACGGGTGCTAAGTTTCAAGAAGTAGAAACGGTGCAAGTGTTGCAGTCAAGTCTGTTGGTCACTATCACCCTGTATTACCTGAATACATTGATTCTGAATGAATGTTATTAGATACCGAACCTGATATACAACATCATATCAGTCTCTTTATTAGTAAAGAAAGGATATAATTTTGTATTGTTGGATAATGTTTTGAACATTTCCTATATCAAGAGTTGATCGGTTCAGGCACGTTATCTAAAAGTATTGACGTTCTAAATCAAACCACAGTTCTTAACGTAAAGAACACACACAAGAGGAAGAGTTCAGAAATGAATGGATCCTTCTTAAGGCATTGTAGAATAGGTCATATCAATGCGACCCGACTGGCTGAAGTTACATATAGATGCTTATTTAAATTAGTTTGAATTTACATCGTGTGAAACTTGCCGGTCATGTCACAAAAATACGATGACCATAGCACTGTTTGTTGGAAACAGAGAAAGTGTTAGAGAACTCTTGGGATTGATACATGTTGATGTATGAAAGTCCCCTGTCTACATATGCCAGGGCCGGTTCTTTGTACTTCATTACATTCTCTGATGATCTCTCAAGATTTAGACATATGTTCCTGTTGAAACACAAGTCCGAACCTTTTGAGATATTCACAGAATATAAGTTAGAAGTAGAGAACCAAAATACGGGTATAAGTATTATGTCCTTTGATGAGATCAGGGAGGAGAATACTTGAGCAATTACTGGACTATTCTAAAGGAGAATGAGATTCTCTCTCAGCATTACTCCTCCGTATACACCATAGCACGATAGTATATCAGGGCAGAGCAATAACGCCCTATGTGATATGGTGTGCTCTATGATGAGTACTACTGAGTTTCCTATTTCCTTTTGGGAGTTATGCACTTGAGAAGGTGCATACCTATTGAATAGGGTTCAAATCAAATCAGTTGCCTACCACTTCATATGTAATATGGAAAGGGAAGATCCCATATCTTATATTTGTTAAGATTTGGGGTTGTCCGGCCTATGTCTAAAAACAAAATCCGGACAAGCTCGAGGCAAGGTCTGTTATGTAGAACTGGAAAGGTTCCAGCTATACAAACTGCAGCTGATGATTTGGTAGAACCAAAGGATTAAATAGTAACCAACGAACCTCAGCCTCTCCGCTGATCTAGTACGGTTCCTCACCCACCTGAAAGATACTTCGGTTTCTCTATGACAGTGGGAGCGAGGATTGCATCATGAGATGATGACCCAACTAGTTTCGAGCTGGCCATCAGGAGTGAGACTCTGTAAGAATGGCTGGATGCTTAGTGATCTGAGATGGAATCCTTATATGGACTTTGGTTGATTTATCTGAAGGGTTAAATCCCCATCAGGAGCGAGTATATCTTAAGAAGATTACTTGGTGTACATGGAAAAGTTGAGATTTTCAAAGCTATGCTTAAGTCCATCCAGATCCTACTTACCACGGCTACATACCATGACTACGATATCTGGCGGTTGGGTGTCATGGCTGCTTTTCTAAATGATGATTTGGTAGAGAGCGTCTATAAGTACACAGCCAGAGGGCTTCGTAGACAGTGGGAGCAGTGGAAACGTGTGCAAGATGTTTTATGTGATAAAACAGGCATCGCGGAGTTGGAACATCTGTTTTGATGTGGTAGTCAAAGAGTTTGACTTCATCAAAATGGTAGATGAACCTTGTATATACAAAAAGGTAGTAGGGAGTATGGTGGTGATCCTCGTAGAGTACGTGGATGACATACTCTTGATAGGGAAGGAGTTTCCTATGCTACGCTCGGTCAATCTCTGCTTATCACAAGGATTCTCCAGATAGGCTCAAAGTAATACCTCCTAAATCCTGGGTTTTGGATCTATGAGATAGATCTAATTGGATGTTAGGATACTCACTAGTTGTAGTGAGATGGTATCAATCGATCCTGGGGAAAATCACTGGAAAGGTTCCAGGGTGATAAGGACGACTGAATGTCAGTCGCAGGCATTGTCTTTACCCTCAGTGGAGGGACGGTATGTTGGAAGAGTTCCAAGCTAGATACCGTGACATACTAGACGATATAAAGGCAAGATACATCATTACCAAGGATGCTACCAAAGAGTCGGTCTGGATATTTATAAGTTCATGAGATGAACTTCGTTCCTACCATTGTGTGACAATGGAGTTGTGGCTTATGCCAAGGAACCCCTGTCCCATCAGAAATCCGGATACAATTCTTAGGCAGTATCACCTGATCATGGAGATGGTTGATCTCCAGGGAGATCGAGGTTAGGAGAGTAGACATAGAGGACGACAGCGCGGATCCACTCACAAAGGCCTTTTTCCAAGTAGAGACTTTTATGGGATGGTTGAGTATGAGATACTTCAACCACAGCTAATTGTTGGGTATGTGATACCACAACAGATGGCCCTAGTGCAAGTGGAAGATTGTTAGTTATATGTATGCCCTAGAGGCCATTACTGTACATATGATGTATATTGTAATGGATGCTTGGACATATATAGGGAGGACTTTCTTGCTCGACATGATAGTATGCTATCTGGTTGTACTTTATCTTAACATGTACTCCGATTGTCTCTATATACATGTTGATAAAGCCCTTAGGATATGTACTCGACTACTGGGACTATGATGAGATCATACTAGTGGGGCCGCGGTAGTCGATGAGTACATCCTATAACTGTTCCTAGTCGAGGGTGTATCGAGAATGGGCATCGATACACCAGAGTAGAATAGCGTATACGCATCTTGACCTATATGATGGGAGATAGATGATCCCATATCCATCGGTGTTTGACATCAAGGATGGTGTACGGGTGCTCAGTGGAGACTGGGTACACTGGACAGACTCGCCGAGAACTCCCTGATGGTATTATACCTCACGTCAGATGGCAGTTCTCCGGTGACACTGGTACAGAGTAGTCTGTTGACCCGAGATCGTCATAGTGTCTTGTGTGATTCGCACTGTGCTTTGATTTCAATCATACCACGTCCAAGAGGGCGTGCAAAAGGTGGCTTTTGGGTACAGTCCCGAATCACATGGAGGCAATGAGCGATAGGAGGGGATTCGTCTCTCCCGGTATAGGGAGTTGATGTTGCGCTGTGTTCGATTGGCTATAACCGGAAATCCCTGGCCAGGGTTGCTGAGATTTACTGGTAAGTGTTATCAGTAGTTTCTCGAACTGTTATAGACCTCAAATCGACACGACTTATCGAGCTACTGGGGTCTGACATTTTCCACCCCTAGGCGAGATATGCGACATATCAGACGACGAGACCGGACTGCACGGGAGTGTTACTGTTTAGATTCACAGGAGAATGTACAGGCTCGCTTGTTGATCTTATGAGCGATCAATACCTGGGTAGCTGTTACGTTTAGCTGACCGCTTGCAGCTTGTGGGTGTTTGATATGATCATCACCTACTGCCGGCGTATTGACGATTCTTTAGAGTCCTACACAGAGTTTTCTTGGCTCAAGCAAAACGGAGTAGGGGCACATATGTGATATGTGCGGGACCGATGATAATGCGATATGAGATACCGTATTCAATTCTCGCGATATATGATATCAACCGGGTCATCGGATCAAGTGTTGATTCGATGAATCGGTACGGATAAATATTAGTTGGTTATATGCGATATAGCCGGATTGTCGGATCAAGTGTTGATTCGATAATTTAATGTATAATAATATATATATGATATATTAAATTACATTAACTAATATTAGCTCACTAAAAGATTCTTTTTCTCACTCGGGTAATACATTGATATATATGCGATATATGTTAATTGTATTATTTTATTTTGTTACGATAAATATTATATATGTGATATATAATATTGTAACATGATATGGTTATTAATGCAACATGTTTAGTGGAGATTGAACATGGTTAGGGTTTGATTAGGGTTAATCTTTTCTAGATGTTTCTAGATGGTTTTCTTTTTTGTTTTGGAAAAAATATTTTGCAAGATATTTCTTTAACTTAACCCTAACCCTTAACCCTAGTAAAATCTCTACAATGGTTACTTGACCATGGTTGCATTTCTAACCTTATCAAGTCTATCATTGTTCATCACAAAAGGATTTTTTTAATTCATAATATTTATTCTTCTTCTTCCTTCTTCTTTTCATGGACAAGCTTTCTTGGTTTTTCCAAAGTGATGAATATGAGTGAGAACAAGAAAACAAATGAGAGCAATAATCCCACTTCATCATCCTCATCTATCCTTGCCATTTAGATGAGGGTGTTCACTTCATATTATGAGTGTTAGCTTGTGTTAACGAAACTTCAAAGTAGATCATCTTTGTATCGAAGATCGGAAGCAGGACTGCATCTTTCTCTTCGTGGAACTTCTCGAGAGTCCGAAACACGATGATCACAGTGGAGGGACTTCAACACGGAGCTTTAGAAGTGAAGGACCGGATCTACAAAGGTTGTAATCCCTCTCACTTAGTGTTAAAATGTTTAACATGCTTGTTTTCGCCTAAACTCTAGTTTAAAGATCCGGCTTCGGGTTGTTCGGCACGACTAATTTTTTAAATCGGGCATGGTTGTTGCCTCGTAGAACCTTGTATGCGTGCCTAGCAACCCTACACCAAGTTCATCATTTCAAGTCCGTGTGAGAGATTTCGGATTGACCGTAGCCGAGAACATTTGCAGTGCGCAGATAGAGATATGACGTCGAAATGGACGATGATACAGACAAGCGGGACAGGAGGTTCATGCAAGATGCTGACGATCTGTTGTTACTCCCCGTTAGGGTTAAAGGTCGGATATGTCTACAGAGGCATTGGGATGCGACCAGTTTCCGAGGAATATATTGTGCTGAGGACGCAGATGACCAGAGAAGTGCAAGAACGGAATCGTCCCCGTTAGCACACCTAACAGGGCCGATGAGCCGATGGATTGCGAGATTGTTAATCCGCCGGGGAGATAAGAACCTGGAGACAGAGGACGCCAGACTGTAAGTCCACGTTACCTCTCCCGGTACTTACGGGCTCGCGAAAATGATGAAAACGATTTTTCAAGAGGTGGTAACATGGACTCAAAATACGGATCTTTGTTAAACAACTTATCTAACAAACCTAAGAAGAGTTTTACCTACTCAGTTAGGGGGTTATACCTTTCTTGAACTCCTTCGTCTTCAACTATTTCCGGTGTACGGATCAGCCTCACCTCGTCGTCTCCTTGCGCCGAAGATGGATCCACCTGAAAGCTTCTACCTTTGGCTTCTTCTTCGAACATGAAGAAATTAGAACACTTGGTTTGCTAAACCTTGTTGATTACCCCAATCAGAGCAAAGCTCTGATCAAATTCCGAGGCGGAAGATGAAGCAACGCTTCATCTTCCCCCAATCAGAAGCAAAGCTTTGCTTTGAAAATTTAAACTTCAATAAATGAAGCAGCGCTTCAGATCCTTTGCGCTGCGCGTAACGCGCCACGTGCCTGGCGTAGATGCATTAGCGCGGCGTCTAAAAAGGCGCGCTCAATCAGAGCAAAGCTCTGTTAAAAACAAAAAAAAGGTAAAGGAAGCAACGTTTCAGTTGCGCAAGCGCTGCACTGCGCGACACGTGTCGGCGCAGTTGCGCAAGCACAACTGCGCAAGCGTAGTTGCGCAAGCGCTGCACTGCACGACACGTGTCTGCGTAGTTGCGCAAGCACAGCTGCGCAAGCGCTGCGCTGCGCGACACGTGTCAAGCGCTGGGGAGTTGCGCAAAACAGAATGGAGATTTAAAGAAATCTTTCTGTTCTTGTTAAAACAAGAAGATTTTCTTCTGTAAAGCAGAGGTCTTTGGATCAAAGATCCAACTGTGAGAGGGATTCCCCAAATCACTCAGAGAAAGATCTCTTTAACAAATTTAACTAATTTGGGCACTATAAAAAGGACCCTAGACTTCAATTCAGAGGAGGAACATTTTTCTAAAAAAAAAAGAGAACTCTGAAAAACTCCTCAAGAACAAAAAGGTAAAAACCTTTAGAAAAAGAGAAAGTTCTCTTATGAACAGATCATAGATCTAAAAACAAGATCAATGATCTTCAATAAAAATAAAATAAAATAAAATAGTGCTTTGCACTTTTTTATGAACCTTTGGTTCCTGAAATAAAAAGAAAAGCTTGTTTTTTCTTTGATCTAAATTAGATCAAGGAAACGAATAGTGCTTTGCACTTCTTTTATAAACCATTGGTTCTTGAATCTAAAAGATTCTTAAATCATAGTGCCTTGCACTTGCAAACTGCGTTGTTGCGCTCCTGGATTGGCGCAAGCCACCAGAGCGCGCCACGTGTCAGCAGCGCAGGCGTAGCGCATTAGCGCAGCGCACTGCGCTTGCGCGACACGTGTCAACACTACAAGCGCTTGCGCTCTCTGATTGGCGCAAAGCCCCTGTAAATGCAATGCATTTCCTAAAAGGGCCAGGCCTAAATCAAAATGACTAAGCAGGCCAAAATAAATTGCAAAGCAATAAAAGGGCAGAGCCCAAATAAAATTTATGCTTTGCATCATTTATAAAGGGCAGAGCCCAAAACAAATTAATGCTCTGCATCCTTTCTGGGCAAAGCCCAAATAAAAATAAAAAGAAATGCAATGCAAAAGCAAATAAAATGTTGAACATTTTCAACTGGACTTAGCCCAATTTTGGCCGTAAGTCCTTAAATTAAATTGACTGAGCAAGATTGCTCTCTCAAATCAATTTACCTCCGGTTCGAGGGTACATCTCCGAACTCTTCTGACACCCGTCGTTGTAATCCTTCAACGACGTCAGAGAGGTGACGGGTCCGGACGACTACACACGTATACGGACTGCGGGGTCCTTAAACTCGTGGACCGAAACGTCCTTAAACTAATGTCGGACCGAAACGTCCTTTAACTAATGTCGGACCGAAACGTCCTTAAACTAATGTAGGACCAAAACGTCCTTAAACTAATGTAGGACCGAAACGTCCTTAAACTAATGTCGGACCGAAACGTCCTTAAACTAATGATGGACCACCACGTCCCTAAACTGGAACATAGACCACCACGTCCCTAAACTGGAACATAGAACACCACGTCCCTAAACTGGCGATAGACCCCCACGTCCCTAAACTGGAACATGGAACCCTACGTCCCTAAACTGGAATATGGACCCCTACGTCCCTAAACTGGAACAATAGAGCCCCCAAATGCTCTTTTGTCGGGTCCTAACGATCCCGTTAAGTTGATCTTAGTCTCAAATCAGACTAACGTATCCTTGACGAACGTTTAAGTCGATCTTAGCCTAAATACGGCTAACGTATCCTTAAACCAAAACACCAAACCCAAATCTAAGTAAATACGGATTTGGACTAATCCACGTCCTACGGGCGACGACATTACTCAGTCTCCGTATACAATCCACGGGCAACCACAAACAAAACAAACACACACGACGCGAAGTGAAATTCTGGAGAAGGAGAAAGTTGTTACCGCGATGCGGTAGCGTAATTAACTGCAGGGGCTTGCGCCTGCAGGGAAGAGCGTCCCCACAATCAAAAACCCCTCGAGCGAGGGGGAATCTGACGAAGTCTGCTACATCGGCCGCATCCGTCTAAACCTCCGATACACGGTGCCATAAATCAACTTGGTATCTTCGGAGAGGTGGACGGATAAAACCAAATAGCATCTGCCCCGAACCCCAGCGACAGGACATCGCGGTCCTGTGCGCCGCCGTTTGGAGGGGAACAGATTCTGGCATGCCCGGTGGGACCTTTTCCTCTTTCCACTCCACACTTCGTGTGTCGTCCTCGCGAACCGATCGCGGTTTGTTAAATGGTTGCCTTCGGATTTCAAGTTACTAAGATTTGGTCTTTTGCCTGGTGCAGAACTCAAGATTCAATGGCCTTTAACTGCACCAACTGCTCGAAATGCCACTGCAACGGACGCTCCATCTCACCGGGAGGTGTAGCATATAGGCCCCAAGCGGCTTCCTTCCTCGCTCTGCCGGTAGACCAGGTGACCCAAGCCACCACTGGCCTGTTTTTCGGGACCATGATCCCGCATACAAGCTTCTCTGCGCCAATACCTGCACCGGAAGTGAACAAAAAGTCGGTCTTCGACCGGCTCACTGCTACGACGGCCCCTGTCAACGGGTCGTCCAATGCCATACCAACAGCCTCTGTTTTCGCCAGGCTGGATCAGAGCTCTAAATTAGTTGTCCCAAGGAAGGCAATAACTGCTGCTCTAGAAGTCATCAAGGCAGCTTCCCCTGTCAAAGAATCAGTCTTTTCAAGACTGACGATTCCTGCTCCTGCCCCTGCTCGAGGATCCGTCTTCGATAGGTTGAATATCACCCCTCAAAAGACAACCTCAGTCTTTAAGAGGTTAACACCGGCGGCACCTCATTCAGACAGGGGGAAAAAAGAATATGTCTCAATCTCCGAGCCAGTCCCAACGGCTCGTCATGCTCGACGTCGCCATTGGAAACGAGTGAGGAAGGCAGGGGCCAACTCCCCTCAGGGCTAACTCCACCGGCTCCAGTGGTGGAAGTCAACGCTGCTGTTCCAACTAGGAACAACTTTGAACTGCTGAGGAGGGTACGTAAGAACTCTACAACCGCTACATTGAAAAATCCCCTCCACCTATGGAGAGAGATCCGGAAACAAAGCAAGAACAGCCCCCTCAACGGTTGTCTTCAAAAATTTATAAAGTTTGGCGGAGGGTTCAAGACTCCGTGATTGACCCAGGTCACTCTCGTCGTCAGAAAAAGGCGAAGGTGGAAAAAGACAAGGACCGTCCCATTAAACAGCAAGGGACAACAATCGCTAGGGTGCCCACTGCAACGACCCCTTCAACCTCAACGACCCACAAAAGAAGGAGGCCAGAGAAAACTCCCGCGTCAGCGGCAAAAGTTAAAAATGTTGAACCTAAACGCCCCAAGTCAGGGGGCATAACAGTTCATACGGTTTACATGGCATCGGGAAAAGAAGATAGTCGTGCATCCATGGGTCATAGACCGCTTACACGGTCAGTGACCAAGGCTAAGGAGCAGCAACAAAAGCTCCAGGAGATGATGAACGCTATGACCGCACTTACAGGGCCAAAAGAGAACCCTGAAAAGTCCTCAGATGAGCGCCAGGAGGAAGAAACCGACGCCGAATTCCTTCGTCGGATATTGGAGAAGAAGGACAAAGAAGCTGCTGAACAAGCAGCCAACATACAGCGTATGGGCCTCAGGACATGATAGGGATGATGATACAACAAGATCCCCCGGCTGAAGAGCCCCCGATCGTCCTTGGAGACGATAGGGGAGAGACATCAAATCCTCCACCAGCTCTATCGACAGCTAAAGAGGATACAATCTCCAAAGCTGATTTGGATGAGTACATCGCCCAGCAAATACGGGTTCATCATGCGACCGAAGCAGACGGCCAGGTCGTAAAAACGGGACGGCCATATCCGAGTTGGTACAATCAAATCAAGTACCTGCCGGGTTACACAATTCCCAAGTTCCATGTCTACAAGGGGACGGGCAATCCTCATGAGCATGTTGCCCAGTTCAGGGCAATTTGCGGCAACACCGGCGGTGATGACAAGCTATTGCTTCGCCAGTTTGTTGGAAGCTTATCAGATACGGCGTTCGAATGGTACTCTGAGCTCCCGAACGACTCTATTAAAACCTTCGCGGAGATGGAGCTGCTGTTTACTCAGCGTTTTGCAAGCGCCAGTGAACGTACCCCGATGACGGCACTGATTAATGCCAGGATAAAAACCGACGAGACGTGGGTTCAGTACGCTATACGATGGGGGAACTTATGGTCGAAGTGCGAGCAGCGCATTGAAGAAGCTTCCGCGGTGGGTATGTTTGTGGGAACACTTGTTCCGCAAGCGACCATCTCACAATTTATGATGTTTTTCAAGCCAACTACCTTCCAGGCCTTGATTGACAAACTAGCGCAAATGGATCAAATGGGCCATAAACCCCCTCTTCCAAGGCCAGACTCCCGAAATGACAAAGGGAAGGGAAAAGCGATCGTTGTCGCTAATGCTCAACAACAATCGAGCGACTCGAAGCCGGTCGTTCGTCAAAATAATATGCGCCCGTACGTACCCCTTGAGGATAGCATGGGGCGTCCTTATTCCTTTCCCCGCGATAAAACGAGGAGGTTATTCGAGCTGGCGTTGCGCAACAGACTCATAAATCTGCCGGATCCAAAACGTCCGTTGCAACCAAGTGACGTCAACGAGCCCAACTATTATCCTTATCATCGAGTACTAGGCCATCCGATCGAAGACTGCTACGTTTTCAAAAATTGGCTTGAAAACCAGTACCGAAAGGGCAAGTTCGAGTTATCTAACAAATGGAAGGTGAATCCCCCGCAGCCCCACACCTCTAAGGGGACGAATACGCCGGGGGAAACATGCTCCGTCATTGAAGAAGCTCCTTAGGAGGTTGTATTATCAGCCAAGACAAAGAGGATGCTAAACGATCTTCAGGCATGTCCAGCGATCAAGTGGAAGAACCCGTTGGAACCGCAGGCCATTGAGGGGATGTTCAAGCCGCGTACAACTCCAAAGACCGATGGTGGTGGCTCAAGCACTTGCAGCCAGCCGTCAAAATCTTCGAAAAAGAAGAAGAAGAAATCTAAGAAGCCCGTGAAGCCTGACGACAAGCGCACGGACTTACAAAAGCAAATTGACGCGCTGGATGAATACAACCAAAAGGCACGGACTCCCATTACGCTCCAAGAGTTTCTCAATCACGTCTTTCAAGAAGAAGATGAGGGAGAAAGTTCATCGGATGAATCCAAGGAATATGTGGCGAGCTGTCATATGATTTCCCATTCGATCATGAACGATGAGGAGACTCCTTGCACTGAAAAGCTGGGGGCAGATCTTGAACCAAAATTTTCGGAGCTATCAGATGAAATGATTGACGCGTTCCATAACGAAGCTCGATTGAAAAGTAAAGCTGATCGAGAACGCGAGACGGCTATATTTGAAAGGGCCAAGCGCCAGCGACTTGATGGAAGAGCTGGGACGATCCCGCTGGAGCAAAACACATCCGTTACCGACAAAAGCCAATTCAAGATGAGGAAAAAGTTTGCTAAGGCCATATCAATGGGCATGAAGCTACCATCCTCTGAAGGAAACATCACTGGTGAAATGGAAACGCACCCCTCCTATTGCTTATATCATCAAAAGATTTCGCACTCCACTCAAGAGTGCAAAGCTTTCGATAGATGGTGGCAAGGATATGTTGCTCATCGACAACGCTTTAAGTGGGAAAAGCGTAAAACTCGTCGAGAGCAAAGAAATACGACCGAAGGGATTAAAAGAACTACCGGCAATTGTCGCATGGTTAACACTGGCGGGTCACAAATGCCTACATTCGGGAGCGATTCTAATGAAGAGCTGGAACTTGCCCCTCTCTTTAAAGAATCCACTTCGAGAAAAGAAGATGAACCGAAGGTCTGCGAAAATATTCGGCTGCGGAATCGGACGCTGCCTGAAAAGAACCTCGGACCCTCAAGCAGAAAAGATAAAGGGAAAGAAAAGGTCTCTGAAGATATCGTCTTAGATGACTAAGTTCTGGAAGAGCTAAACTCCAACAACCCGCCGAAGAAGAATAAGGTGGATTACAACGTCTTAGCACATCTGAGAAAGCTGCCCTCACAACTCAGCATTTTTGACGCCCTTTTGCTATCAAAAGAGGCGAGAGATTCGTTGATTAAGGCGCTCCAAGACCCAGAACAATTCTAAGCATGCCTGGCCGAGGAAAAGATGAAGGATGAATTGGAAGAAGTGCACACGGCCGACGTTACTTTTGGCGATGAAGACCTTCTACTTGGGACGTGAGAATACAATTGCCCTCTCTATGTCTCGGGATACTACCACGATATAAAGATAGGCAAAATCCTGATCGACAATGGATCCTACGTTAATCTCCTCAATGTGCGAGTGTTAAAAGAAATCTGCATGAGCGTCCAGCACCTTGCTCGTGACAAGATCACCAACTCCGGGTTCGACTCCCAGTCATCAAGAACTCTCGGGTATGTGATACTGACGCTACGCTTCGGGCTACTCGTCACGGACATTAAGTTCCATGTCATAGACGCCAAGACATGCTACAACGCTTTGCTCGGCCGGCCATGGTTACACGAGTACAACATCATCCCTTTTACACAACATCAGTGTATGAAGTATTTTAAGGATGGTTTCGAGTATACCGTGACAGGAGAGCTGAACCCGTTCACTGTGAACGAGGTCCGCAAATACGAAGATGCCAAATACTTCTTGCCAGATTTCGAAGGTACGGAGAAGTGTCACAAACCAGAGAATAAAGCTAACGCCACAATCCCTGTCTTCGGCAGTGATACCGAGGAGGAAGAGGAGATAGTGTATTCTGGTCCGTCCGTTCCTACGTTGATCTTTGGTAGCGACTCGGAAGATGAGATCCGTGTTGTATTCTCTGCTCGGCCTTCCATACGAGCGTCCGCTGACGAAGAGCAAAGTCTACAAGTCGCCATAGTGCCGCTTAAACACCATAAGGAACTGGATGCACTTAATACTTACAATGTAGACGAGCTACAAACATTCTACATCCCTCCCAGGCGAGAGAACGAGAAAGCAATTCTGTTCTACCTGTTAGTTATATGTATGCCCTAGAGGCCATTACTGTACATAGGATGTATATTGTAGTGGATGCTAGGACATATATAGGGAGGACTTTCTTGCTCGACATGATAGTATGCTATCTGGTTACTCTTTACCTTAACGTGTATACTGATTGTCTCTCTGTTACATGTTGGTAAAGCCCTTAGGATGTGTACTTGACTACCTGGACTATGATGCGGATCATAATAGTGGGGACATGGTAGTCAATAAGTACATCCTTCAAGGTCCCTAGTTGTGGGTGTATCGAGACGGGGCATCGATATACCAGAGTAGACTAGCGTATACCTTCTCGACCCATACAGATGGGCGATGGATGATCACATATCCATTGGTGTTTGACATTAGAGATGATATACGGGTGCTCAGTAGAGACTGGGTACACTGGACGGACTCGCCGAGAACACCCAGATGGTATTATACCTTACGTCAGATGGCAGTTCTCTGGTGACACTGGTACAGAGTAGTCTGTTGACCCGAGATCATCATAGAGTCTTGTGTGATATCCACTGTGCTTTGATTTCCACCTTACCACGTCCAAGAGGGCGTGCAAAACGGTGGTTTTTGGGTACAGTCCCGAATCACATGGAGGCAATGAGCGATAGGAGGGGATTCGTCTCTCCCGGTATAGGGAGTTGATGTTGCGCTGTGTTCGATTGGCTATAACCGGAAATCCCTGGCCAGGGTTGCTGAGATTTACTGGTAAGTGTTACCAGTAGTTTCTCGAACTGTTATAGACCTCATATCGACACGACTTATCGAGCTATTGGGGTCTGACGTTTACCACCCCTAGGCGAGATATGCGACATATCAGACGACGAGACCGGACAGTACGGTAAGTGTTGCTGGTTGGATTGACAGGAGTGTGAGCAGGCTTGCTCGTCGATCTTCTGATCGTTCAATACCCGGGTGGCCGTTACGTTTAGCAGACCGCTTGCGGCTTGTGGGTGTTTGATATGATCATCAACTGCTGCCGGCGTATTGACGAGTCTTTAGAGTCCTACACAGAGGTTTCCTGGCTCAAGCGAAACGAAATAGGAGCGCATATGAGATATGTGCGGGACCGAGAATAATGCGTGTATGTGATACCGTATTCCATTCTCGCGATGAATGTATCGATTGGTTGTATACGATATAACCTAGTTATCGAATCAAAGATTGATTCGATAAGCCGATACATTAGATACTGGTCGGTCATATGCGATATGACCGGATCGTTAAATCAAGTGTTGATTTAATGATTTAATGTATAATTATATATTTGATATATTACTTTGAATTAACTAGTATTTGTTCACTTAAGATGGATTTTCTCACTTCATGTGCACATTGTGTATATGATATATATTTTTTTGTGTGCACAAGATTGTATCATGTTTGATGATACATGCTAGTTTGGGTGTATGTTTGGTTTAAACCATGGTTGGTCAATGGTTAGGGTTTCACTTTATTTATTTCACTTATTCTTTTATCTATTTATTTTGGTTGAAAAGGAAAAGAAAAACTAAATGGTTGCTTTCATGCTAGAAGGTTCTTGTAGCTTCATGCATCTTTGACTAAAGCAACCATTTTCTATTCATCTCCTAACCCTAACCATTCAACTAACCTTAGTTTATTCTTTACACCTAACTATGGTTGCTATATGATAAGTATTCATTTATTTTCTATTTTGGGATAATACTTATCATATTCTTTTCTTCTTCTTTTCTTCTTCTTCTTCTTCATCAATAAGAAGAAAAAGCTTGCAACCATTAATGGCATCTTGAGAAAAAGAGTGAGAAATCCAATTCTAAAGTGAACCCACTTCCTATTTCTTCATCCTCTACCACTTGCCAAGTAGTATAGGGTGTTTTCTTCACAATTTTATTGACTTGGTGAAGTTGGAGCTTGATCTTGTGTTGCCTCGACGTAGATCATCTTCGACATCGAAGTCGACGACCTAGCCCACCCATTTCTCCGATGAAGCCGACGCTAGAGCCCGAGATCCGATGATCGCAGCGAGGGGACTTCATCATGGAGCTCTGGAGGTGGAGGACCGGATCTACAAAGGTTGTATTTTCGGTTTACTCTTAGTTAAGTTGTTAACTAGTTGCTTGTTTCGCCTAAATTCTAGTTAACGATCCGTATTAGGGTTTGTGGGCACAAGAAAAATTTGAATTTGGCATGGTTGATGCCTTGTGAGACCTCATTAGTGTGCCTAGGAAACCTACAGTGGTATCAAAGCCTAGCTAGAGCCTTAGGCGATGCGTAGACGGAGTTAGAAGTCCGATCGAACCGAAACCCTAACTCCAAAATGCTCTCTGGACTTTTTTCAAAAACTGGGTTTTTTCCAGATTAAAATTGCTTAAAAAATTCAGCAGGAAATTCTAAGAATTACGGTGCAAAAACGAGCAAACGACACGCCTAAAGCGCGGCGGAACCGCGGCACGAGCATGCCTCGTGCGGCGGTTCCGCGGCCAAGTTGTCACATCACCTCTTGAAAATTGCACAGTAATTCCTATATTTTGGTGCCGAGTTTTCTGGGAATTTTTTAATATTTACTCAAGAGTTGAGTTTTCTGGGTTGTATTGGGGGTTCGTAGATTCGATCGGATTATCAAACTTTGTCTATGTGTTTTCCGGATAATTTGTTGAATATGTTAAAAAGTTCGACCGGATATAAGTACCCACTTTTTGCCCTGCCGGGAAATTTCCAATTGTTGGACTTTTCCGTAGTTTAATGACGTTCTAAGTAGTGCAAGTAATGCGATGGTCCCTCTAGAAGACAATAAACCTTAACTCGATTATGTGACCGTCTTGAACTGCCCTTTGAACCTTCGGGTTTGGGGCAGTACGGCGTGCCACATGTGAGGCGTTGGCTTGACCCATCTACGGCTGGACCGTTGGTACTAAGGCACGAAGTGAATGTTTTTAAACTTATTTCATGTGTTGAGCGGTTTCGGGAAAACTTGGGTGTTCGAATGTTCGATCGGAAAGTTTAACATTTTCTATTTATCTGGAATGGGATACAATACTTGGAATCCACAAGCAGTTATGCGATAACTGATTTGAATGTTATAAACATAGCACTTTAGTATCATTTGATCGGTTGCCACGGAATTTTGATGTGATCAAAAGTCGGTCGCAATCACGTAGCGTACGCGGATACTCGCCGGGTAAACTTAATAGACAGCTACACCCCATAGCCCCGACCAAGTGACTGTAGGAGAACCCCGTCGCCGAAAGCATCCGTTCGGGTGCTCGCGGCAGCGGTGTTCCGCCTTGGTGCACTTCGTCGACGGTATCGGGGGTGCGACTGTCTACTAAAGTTTGCGACGAGCATTCGATCAGGATATCGGGAATCTTGTTGAATTGCCCGATTATGTATTGAAAAGTGTTTTCGATTATGAGACTAAAATGCGGGGTTTATAATTGTTAGGCATGCGATGTTTAAGGAATTCATTTGATTAGGCATGCGATGTCTATGGAGGTTGCGGATTCCAACTGTTGTAGTTTTACACTTTCTTTTCTGTGACCGTAAGTGTAATATGTGATATCGCCGGTTTCGTTGCTATATGTCAACGACAATTGAGATGCGCATATTTACTTACGTTGATGACATGTGATGTTATGTGTTGCTGGATATGTTATATTGGATCGTCGTGTTTGAATAGCCGGGGGGTTTTTATGTGAGATGAGGGTTTTTCATTTTCATTCATGTAAAAAACTTGTATGTAATATTCTTTTATTGGGGCACTTCCAGGTTGCGGAAGATGTCACCTTTTTTTATATTATTTACTTTTCCGCACTAGGATAGACACAAGGATGAGGGCACAAGTAACCGGGTTCTGGAGTTCAGTGGGAGACCAACTCGAGGAGTCGAGTCCGGGTCTCCTAACTCAAGAATTGGTAGGGTTTCTTGCCGCTCTCGTAGGGGTCTAGGGGTGTGGGTTTGGCTATTCATCACGACCGTGGAATCCATGTTTTATACTGGCTCATATTAAAAACACGGTCGTCCTAGTATATCCAATATTTCATATGTTTCTTCTTCTGCGATATCTGTGATGTGATCATGTGATGTTCTGTGATAAATACTGTATATAGTATATTTGATATATTATATAGACGTTACTTATGTTTTACACCCGCGCTAGCCCTGCCCTGCTCCGCCGTTAGTTACCTAACCTAACGGTGCACGAGGGGACATCGAGGCGAATGCGGATGGCATAAGTGTACGTCGTTTTTATCTGTGATGTTTAGGTATATTTTAAATGATGGGACTTCATTAATATGATTAATGAAAGTAAAAGAAACCTAAAGATGTTGTAGAATCGAATTTCAAAAATAAAACAGGTAGCTACAGTTCTTGCTTTGCACAGTGATGTATATGATATATCCCGCACCTCATTCGACGAGGAAAGGATCGAGATCCCCTCACCGGGAGTGACTCCTTTAGCAATAACTGGCAGATGCTACACACTCGGTTTGTCTTTTGATAGCTTCTATAGTTTCTGCTTTGCTCAGTGATATATATGATATATCCCGCACCTCATTCGACGACGAAAGGACCGACGATCCCTTCACCGGGAGTGACTCCTTTAGCAAAACTAGAAAAGCCTCAAAAACACTCCATTTCAAAATTTATTCGATCCTACAACGATATTAAGTTCATTACGCAATAGGTTTTCAGAAAAACCTGTCGTAGCCCTCCGTCTTTTCAGATAAGTCCTGTTTAGTATTCGTGCTGCGTTTGTTGACCTTGTCAAGGCGCAGTGTGCGGTAGCTAACCAGTATTTATCTGCTTATGCATATGATGCAGATTGGGTTAGGGTAGTCGTACGGACTTGTTGACCTTGTCAAGGGTCGTGCGGGTGGGTTTGATTCAATCAAGAAATGACGGGTTGAACTTGACTTGCGGTCTATGGTTTGTTGACCTTGTCAAGGTCATAGATCGTTCGGGGCAAAATTATCGGGAATTTCAAGTGTTGAAATTTGCAATGAGATTGCATACCTTCTATGAAATAGTTGGATCCCGATACCCGCTGCGAGTAATTGTTACTCCTGGGAGAGTTTTACACATTACAATTAGCCGATCAAGTAGGTGTCTAGAAAGGTGTTAACGAGGTTACGCCTCTGGAAAAACGACGTTTACATTAATTAGGTCCGTGCGAGAGCACGGGGCACCTCCCTCAAAGTACCGACACTGGCCTGGCTGAAAGATTGGCGAACTTGTAGCGTGTAATTAATCCCGGCTAGTCTTTCCTTTTAGGGTTTGAAGGAAGATTTGATAAAAACAGTGGGAGCCATCCTGATTAGATAAAATAATAACCAATCTGATCTTGCAAGAGCGCACACAGAGTGTTTTCTTCTCTCTCTCTCTCCTGGTAGCGACCATGTCACGCCTTAATCAAGATAATAAAACGGATATATTTACCGAACCCGCTTGTTATACTGTGCTGGGGAACATTGGTCCCGCTCCAACTTATAATTGTTATAAGACAGAGCAGGAAATTGGGGATTACCAGAATTCCCGTACCGCCCAAACGAAGAAAGTGCATAGTGATGCATCATCTTCGGGTGTGTTCATTACAAAGAACTGTTTCTAAGTATCCTTTACGTCCTGGGTATATGATACCAGATCAGGATCCCAGATATGTAATCTATTACATAGGGCTACAGATAGGTAGAGAACTGAGAACGGGTGATAAGTTTCATGAGGCAGAAAACGGGGCAAGTGTTGCAGCCAAGTCCGTCGGTCACTGTCACCCTGTATTACCAATACATTGATTTTGAACGAATGTTATTAGATACCGAACCTGATATACAAAATCATATCAGTCTCTTTATTAGTAAAGAAATGATAAAATTTTGTATTGTTGGATAATGTTTTGAACATTTCCTATATCAAAAGTTGATCGGTTCAGGCACGTTATCTAAAAGCATTGATGTTCTAAATCAAACTACAGTTCTTAGTATATAGAACACACACAAGAGGAAGAGTTCAGAAATGAACGGATCCTTCTTGAGGTATTGTAGACTAGGTCATATCAATGCGACCCGACTAGCTAAGTTTCATTTAGATGCATATTTAAATCAGTTTGAATTTACATCTTGTGAAACTTGCCAGTCATGTCACAGAGATAAGATGACCATAGCTCTGTTTACTGGAAACAGAGAAAGAGTTAGTGAACTCTTGGGATGATACATGTTGATGTATGTAGGTCCCCAGTCAACACATGCCAAGACCGGTCCTTTGTATTTCATTACATTCTCTGATAATCTCTCAAGATTCAGACATATGTTCCTGTTGAAACACAAGTCCGAATCTTTTGAGATATTCACAGAATATAAGTTAGAAGTAGAGAACCAAAAACCGGGTATAAGTATTATGTCCTATTGTAACATTTTCAAAAATATAAAATATTAATTTTGGGAATTTTTATAATTTAATATTATTTTATTGATTATTTTAATATTAAATGCAAATAAATAGGAAAAATGTTAGAAAAATTATGAAAAATTATGGAAAATTCTAAAATAGGGTAAATTAGTGAATTATGACATTTTTAAGTTTTTGTGATTAGTTTGACACTAATTTAGTGCTAATCGCGATTAAAATCGCTAATCGGGTTTTTTGGCAATTTTGTGCAAAACTTGCACATATCCCATTTTCTACACTTGTGCATTTTTCTTCCCATGTATTTCTTTTGGGTTTACTATTCTTGTGAGAAGGTTTGGTTTTAAAAGAAAAGGGAAAAGGGGAAAAAAGAAAAGAAAGTGAAATGATGAGGGTAGGTGAGAGAGAGAGGTGGACCATTGACCTTTAACCCTTAATCATTTTCTTCTCCCATCATTTCTTCCCTCTTCTTTCTCCACTTGCTGCTGCTGCCTTTCCCCCCCCCCCCATCATCCTCCCCTCTTCAAGCTATGAATCATCTCAAAATCAACCCCAAAACCACTTGTCCATTTCATTAAAATTGTGCAAAATCCCTAGATCTACACATGGAGCTAAAGAAGCAAGGATTTTGGCCACTATGGGCAACTCAAGAAAATTCTTGAGTTGCCAATTGAGGTAATTTCTGAACCATTATCTTAGTTTTAGCATTTCCTATACCCCTATGCAAGTTTTGAATCGATATCGGGTGAATTGTCGATTTTTGGAAAAACTAGTTAGGGTTTGAGGGAATTGTGAGTTGTGATGGGGAATTTGAGTTCAGTGGAGACCATGAGGACACCCTAGTGCATGAATTGAGACCCTAACCTGAAGTTTAAACCACAGAATACGGATTGTTGAAACCAATATCGGGGGAAAAACTGGAATTTGTCACTGTGATTGAGAATCTGCTAACACCCCGAGACCCCTAAAATAATATTGAGTGGGAATTGAGATGTGCAGGCACCATAGAACCAACACCCCAAACCCTAGCTCCCAACTCTTCCGTACGGCCGCCAATTCTCCCTTTCTGGCCGCAAATTGCGGCCAGACCAGTGAGGAATCTCCTCGTTTTCTGTGCATAGCCCCATTTCCTTAATTCTTGGCCCTGGGTACTTCTAGTTTTGACAGATTCTTTCTAGAGTGAAATCTGGGACATATATCCTAAGTTGTTGTTTTGGATTCGTATTTCCGTATTCCGTATTTTCATTTCTGAAATGGTGGATTGTGTTTTTCCTCGACTATTTGTCGTTTATACGACGATATAGAGGAGTTATTGATGGTTTTGAAGGCGTGCCATAGGTTTTCACCTATAGGCCCCTTATCGTATCGTTTTGGATTTTATGCGCCGTTTTAGATTGGATTTGATTTTAATGCGCATATACGATATCTTGATGTGTAGGTACCCATGAAGACTTTGGGACGACAAGCAAATACGTGGTGACGTCCGCAAATGATGATGCAAGGTGAGTAGATTATATCTACAGGGGGAAGTCGGGTGGATGGCGTATAGCACCCCCGCAGTCCGTAGATAGATTATTATGTAGTTATTGTGATGATAGGTGTATTATGGATAGTATAGGGTTAGAAGTGACTAGTGTAGTTCATAGTCGCGAACCCTAGGATAGAATTACACCTATACACACACCTTTGCTTATCACTTGTACTTACACTGTGATTGATGATATGTGATGACTTTGGAGATGAGTCGATGATGTGGGCTTGGTGCCCTGAGATCGTTGATTTGACACGATTCATATGTGGGATATGACTTGTGATTTCTTGCGGGCTTGGGATATGTGTTTACCCCCGCATGCATACTTACTGATGTTACCGTTTGTACTAGACATAGAGTAGTACTCTAGACTATATGATCTGATGATGGTGATATCTGTTATGTGATGAGACAGTGAGATGTTGACCCCTACCCAGCTATGGGGATGCCGTACGATGATATACTGTACGTGCCGATATTGATGATAGATCCGCACTCATAACTCGAGGATATCTTATGATATGACATTGAGGCGAGATCACCGACTATATATCTTTATATATATACCGACTCAGATTTAGGTGGTTTCCACAACTACCCTTCCTGATAGACCTGATACTTAGATGTAGTTTGCATTGTAGATACTTCACTGTGATGTTGACTACTAGATTTCTGCATCTTCATGCTATTCATATTGCTGGCATACATTCATTGCTATATTATTATTATGCTGTTAGGACACCAGCACCATTATCGATGATGCGTATGCTTCACGTACACTATTTCCCGGCTCACAGACTTCATCATCGATAATTGCCATGCCACTACATTGTAGTACTATTGCATTCATGAGATGATTCTTCCTTCGACATATGCACATTACTATTCCATGTTGCATGATTTCCGATATGATTACTTTTCTTTACATGTCGCATACATCATGGATTGATTGCATAGCACATCGCATTGGATGTACTTCTTGATGTTGGATTTTCATGGGATTTCTGGATTTGGGAACCGTGTCCTTTTCAATAGCAATCATTAAAAACCCGGTTCCCTTGATATGATATTTGGGGCGTCGCCCCGTGTTTTCTCGGTGCTAGAAGATGTACTGAGAGAGGGCTGACCCGGACTGACGGAAGCCCGATGGATTGATAGAGGGCTGACCCGGACTGACGGAAGCCCGATGTACTGATAGAGGGCTGACCCGGACTGACGGAAGCCTGATGTATTGAGAGAGGAATGACCCGGACTGATGGATTCCCGATATATACTTTGAGATAGGGCATGATCCGGAATGACGGATGCCCGATGGATTGATATAGGGCATGATCCGGAATGACGGATGCCCGATGCATTGAGAGAGGGATGACCCGGACTGATGGATTCCCGATATGTACTTTGATATAGGGCATGATCCGGAATGACGGATGCCCGATGCATTGAGAGAGGGATGACCCGGACTGACGGATTCCCGATATGTACTTTGATATAGGGCATGATCCGGAATGACGGATGCCCGATACAGGAGGATTTACGTGTCGATGCTAGGCACGGGTTTCATGAAGTTTTTCCATGATTTTGTTTATATCCTCACATTGCATACATGATGCTTATTGTCATTGGGTGACGGGTGGACGGGTTCCACATACATACAGACTTGGATCATAGACAGACTGGTTTTACATTGATCATACTTTATTTGTATATATAACAGGGTATGAGGGCGCTGTTATATATACCCTTACACCAATATTAGTGGTATGGGACGCTAATATATGTGTATTGATATCATTGATATTTCATCATATTTACTTCATGCAGACATACCTTATACTGATGACATGTTACTACCTGAGTACCTGGCACTACATACGTGATTAGATGTTACCTTGCCACCTTGTTACACTCAGATGTACTCTTGTGGATTTTATTGCTGATCGTTGACTTAGGTTTATGTCTTGCATTCGGTTTCTGCTTGTAGATGTTTCTATTCACGAGTTGGCAACTCACCCCCGTTGTGCCACAGTTCTTGTAGGTTTTGCCGTACAGGTCCTATTGCGGCATTTCTGGCACACTACCTTCTTGCGGGTGATTTGCTTGGGTAGGTGGATTCTTTCGTATCAGGAATCACCTTTGTATTTATTTATTTCATTGTATCTAGAAATTGTCCATCAACCAAAACTTGTATATTCTTTCAGACTTAGAGACAGTATTGTATTATTTCGACCTTAAAGTCGCGCTTAGTAGTATTGCGGTTTTCTTGTTGTTTTTGAGCTTTCTTTGGATTTGATCCTCGCCACTTGGCGTTGTATATTATCATATCATTGCGTGGTTGTGACCGTCGATTGACGAAGAGCTAGCTCCCGCTTGGTGATGCCTTTATCATTGTATATATATCGTTATTCTTGTTTTACCCCATTCGGGGCCATTTTTACAAAAGAAACTCTGCCGAAATTTCTGGAAAAGATTGTACTATTTTTTTTAAAATGCACATTCGACTTAGTTATTTAAAAACCTTGATTTCAAACATGTTTTCTTCACTTCTTTAAACCAGTTTCTTTACTTATTCTTCAAAATGGTTTTAGATTTCTGGGCTTTTGGCATACTTGAATCAGATGGAGTCCTATAGGCTTCATATGGTTCAAGGGCCAGTCACGTGCTCTTTCGGGTCGTGACACCTATGATAAGATCAGGGAGGAGAATACTTGTGCATGGAATTTCTGGACTATTCTAAAGGAGAATGAGATTCTCTCTCAGCATTACTCCTCCGAATACACCATAACACGTTGGTGTATCGGGGCGGAGCAATCACACCCTATATGATAAGGTGTGCTCTATGATGAGTACTACTGAGTTACCTATTTCCTTTTAGGAGTTATGCGCTTGAGAAGCTGCATACCTATTGAATAGGGTTCCAATCAAATCAGTTGCCTACCGCTTCATATGTGATATGGAAAGGGAAGAACCCATATCTTAAGTTGGTTAAGATTTGGGGTTGTCCAGGCTATGTCTAAAAGCATAATCCGGACAAGCTCGAGGCAAGGTCTGTTATGTAGAACTGGAAAGGTTCCAGATATACAAACAGCAGCTGATGATTTGGAAGAACCAAAGGATTCAATAGTTACCAACGAAACTCAGCCTCTCCGCCGATTTAGTAGGGTTCCTCACCCACCTGAGAGATACTTCTGTTTCTCTATGACAGTGGGAGCGAGGATTGCATCATGAGATGATGACCCAACTAGTTTTGAGCTGGCCATCAGGAGTGGGACTCTGTAAGATTGGCTGGATGCTTAGCGATCTGAGATGGAATCCTTATACACCAACAAAGTATGGACTTTAGTTGCTTTATCTGAAGGGTTAAATCCCCATCAGGAGCAAGTATATCTTGAGAAGATTACTTGGTGTACATGGAAAAGTTGAGACTTTCAAAGCTAGACTTGTTAAAAGTTTGCATCATTGACCAGGTATGGATTATGATGAAACCTTTTCTATGTAGCTATGCTTAAGTCCATCCAGATCCTAGTTGCCACGGCTACATACCATGACTACGATATCTGGCGGTTGGGTTTCATGACTGCTTTTCTAAATAAAGTTTTAGAAGAGTGCGTTTATAAGTACACAGCCAGAGGGCCTCGTAGAAAGTGGGAGTAGCGGAAACGCGAGCAAGATGTTTTATATGATAAAGCAGGCATCGTGGAGTTGGAACGTCTGTTTTGATGTAGTAGTCAAAGAGTTTGACTTCATCAAAATGGTAGATGAACCTTGTATATACAAAAAAGGTAGTAGGGAGTATGGTGACGATCCTCGTAGAGTACGTGGATGACATACTCTTGATAGGGAAGGAGTTTCCTATGCTACGCTTGATCAATCTCCGCTTATCACATGGATTCTCCATATAGGATCAAAGTGATACCTCCTAAATCCTGACTTTTCATCTATGAGATAGATGTAATTGGATGCTAGGATTCTCACTACAAGTAGTGAGAAGGTATCAATCGATCCTGGGGAGAATCACTGGAAGTGTTCCAGGGTGATAAAGACGACTGAATGTCAGTCACAGGTATTGTCTTTACCCTCAGTAGAGGGACGGTATGTTGGAAGAGTTAAAAAAGCTAGATACCGTGGCATACTAGACGATAAAGGCTGGATACATCGCTACTTGAGATGCTACCAAAGAGGCTATCTGGGTGTATATTAGATCATGAGATGAACTTAGTTCTTCCCATTGTGTGACATTGGAGTTGTGGCTTATGCCAAGGAACGTCCGTCCCATCAGTGATCCAGACATATTCTAAGGCAGTATCACCTGATCATGGAGATGGTTGATCTCCAGGCTGATCGAGGTTAGGAGAGCAGACTCAGAGGACAACACGGCGGATCCACTCACGAAGGCCTATTCCCAGAGAGAGACTTTTATGGGATGGTTGAGTATGAGATACTACAACCACTGCTACAGATGGCCCTAGTGCAAGTGGGAGATTGTTAGTTATATGTATGCCCTAGAGGCCATTACTGTACATAGGATGTATATTGTAGTGGATGCTAGGACATATATAGGGAGGACTTTCTTACTCGACATGATAGTATGCTATCTGGTTACTTTTTACCTTAACGTGTATACTCATTGTCTCTCTGTTACATGTTAATAAAGCCCTTAGGATGTGTACTTGACTACCTGGACTATGATGCGGATCATAATAGTGGGGACATGGTAGTCTATAAGTACATCCTTCAAGGTCCCTAGTCGTGGGTGTATCGAGACGGGGCATCGATATACCAGAGTAGACTAGCGTATACCTTCTCGACCCATACAGATGGGCGATGGATGATCCCATATCCATTGGTGTTTGACATCAGAGATGATATACGGGTGCTTAGTAGTGACTGGGTACACTGGACGGACTCGCCGAGAACTCCCAGATGGTATTATACCTTACGTTAGATGGCAGTTCTCTGGTAACACTGGTACAGAGTAGTCTGTTGACCCGAGATCGTCATAGAGTCTTGTGTGATACCCACCGTGCTTTGATTTCCACCTTACCACGTCCAAGAGGGCGTGCAAAACGGTGGTTTTTGCGTACAATCCCGAATCACATGGAGGCAAAGAGCGATAGGAGGGGATTCGTCTCTCCCGGTATAGGGAGTTGATGTTGCGCTGTGTTCGATTGGCTATAACCGGAAATCCCTGGACAGGGTTGCTGAGATTTACTGGTAAGTGTTACCAGTAGTTTCTCGAACTGTTATAGACCTCATATCGACACGACTTATCGAGCTATTGGGGTCTGACGTTTACCACCCCTAGGCGAGATATGCGACATATCAGACGACGAGACCGGACTGTACGGTAAGTGTTGCTGGTTGGATTCACAGGAGTGTGAGCGTGCTTGCTCGTCGATCTTCTGATCGCTCAATACCCGGGTGGCCGTTACGTTTAGCAGACCGCTTGCGGCTTGTGGGTGTTTGATATGATCATCACCTGCTGCCGGTGTATTGACGAGTCTTTAGAGTCCTACACAGAGGTTTCCTGGCTCAAGCGAAACGAAATAGGAGCGCATATGAGATATGTGCGGGACCGAGAATAATGCGTGTATGTGATACCGTATTCCATTCTCGCGATGAATGTATGGATTGGTTGTATGCGATATAACCTGGTTATCGAATCAAGGATTGATTCGATAAGCCGATACATTAGATACTGGTCAGTCATATGCGATATGACCGGATCGTTAAATCAAGTGTTGATTTAATGATTTAATGCAAAGTAATATATTCGGCACCAACGCTACCGCTCTGAAGAAACCAGGGTGGAAAAAGAAATCTGGCATGGTGCGGATCCTACGCTCGACAGGCTTCAGCCTATCCATCTTCCCAGATATTATACAGAGGGTTTGAAAAAGCTGCTGAAATGCCAGGGGATATTCTTCAAGCAGACCGTTCAAAAAGCCAAGTCCTATGACAATGTCTGGAACGTTCCCGGGACTCAACGTAAACTGCCTAATGGGAGAATGGAAACAATTGGGCTTGGATACGTCCGGTCAAAGAAACGGGAGCTACTAAACAGCTGCTATATCGTGTATGACTTCGATGAAGAAGCGGATGCTCAATGGGGGAACGCTAATCCTGAGACAATGGAAGTTCCGGATGCAAAAGAGCCCAGTCCGTCGTTCGAAGAACAAATGGACAGGCTTATAAGGGAAGCGGGTCAAAAAGTCTGAGACGATCATAACCGCGAAATGGTCATCTATGAAAAAGCCAAGACGCAACGCCTTCTCCAATAGGCCGTGAAAGATGAAAAGGCCGCTCCTTGTCAACCTGTTATAAAGAAGACTCGGCTCAAAAGAAGAAATAAGTCGAAAGGCCAAAAAGGCGCTCAACAACAACAAAGCAGGGCTAGGAAGCCACGCGAACGGGAGTCGAGCGTCATTGATCTATCCCTCATGAAGAAAATGGGTCGAGCGCACTCATTTCCTCGGGATAAGACGAAGAAGATACTTGACCTTGCTCTAAAACATCAAATGCTTACATTGCCGGAGTCTAAACATCCCGGACGAGCGGGCGAAGTCTCACACCCGGACTATTGCTCTTATCACCGAGTGGTAGGGCACCCTCTCGAGGACTGCTTCACCTTCAAAAATTAGGTCGAAGATCAGTATCAGCTTTGCAAGTTCGCTCTGTCCGACAACTGGAGGGTAGCACCACCACAAAAGCACGAGCCCAAGGCCACGAAAGAAGAACCAGTTCCGCATTGGGATTGGAAGAGAATTCGTACTTGTCACATGATAATGATATCAAGGGAAGAGCCCGAGAACATGGATGACCTTCCCTGGTGCTTTGAAAACAGCAATGACGAGATAATCTCAGAATTCCCACCAGCGCCGAAAGAACTGGAGGATGAAGTACATACCACTGCAGATAACCTCAAGAAAATTGAGTTGGAGACGGAAAACGATCCACGACCGACATTCATCAGCGAGTTACTATCTGAAGAAAGGGTAGCTGCGTTAAAGGACGTGCTTCTCCAGCATAGAGATTGCTTCGCGTGGAACTATTCCGAAATGCCGGGACTAGATCCAGAAATTGCTGTACACAAATTGGCGATATCCCCGGACATCAAGCCAGTCAAACAGGCGCCGAGGAGAATGCGGCTCGAGCTCGAGATGAGTATCAACGCAGAGGTCAAGAAGCTGATCGACTCTGGCTTTATCCAGGAGGTTCAATATCCTGAATGGATCGCTAACATCGTCCCGGTGATGAAGAAAAATGGGACGGTGCGCATATGCGTGGACTTTCGGGATCTCAATAAAGCTTGCCCAAAAGACGATATCCCAGTGCTAGTCACCGAACTGATGATAGACAATACGTCCACTCATGAGGTTTTCTCCTTCATGGACGGCTCATCGGGGTATAATCAGATAAAAATGCATCCTGAAGACCAGAAGCATACCGCTTTCCGGACCCCTTTGGGAATATTCTGTTATAAAGTGATGCCCTTCGGATTAAAGAACGCCGGTGCCACTTATCAAAGGGCCATGACGAAGATCTTCGATGACCTTATACACGAAATCGTCGAATGCTATATCGACGACCTCGTTGTTAAAAGGAAATCATACGAGGAACATCTCGAACATCTGAAGACCGTATTTCAACGCCTTCGGCAATACAACTTGAAGATGAACCCGCTCAAATGTGCATTCGGAGTTTCCTCAGGCAAATTCCTGGGATTCATTGTTCGACACCGAGGTATTGAAATAGATCCGTCAAAGATCAAAGCGATCATGGAAATGCCTCCGCCGAGAACTCTCAAACAGTTGCGATCTCTCCAAGGGAAGCTCGCATACATACGGCGATTTATAGCCAACCTTTCAGGCAAATGTCTTCCCTATAGCCACCTGATGAAGAAGGGAACCCCATTTGTCTGGGATCACAGATGCCAAGGCGCACTAGACGAGATCAAGCAATACCTGCAGAACCCTCCAGTATTGGCTGCTCCAGTTAAGGGAAAGCCTCTCATTCTCTACACGACCGCCCTCGAAGGTTCCTTAGGCGCATTATGGGCATAAGAGAACGATCAAGAGAAAGAAAGAGCACTCTACTACTTAAGTCGAGTTCTGCTGGGGGCAGAAAGCAACTACTCCCCCATTGAGAAACACTGCCTGGAGTTGATCTTTGCGATAACAAAGCTCAGACACTATGCGTTGGCGCATGAAGTCCGTCTTATTTCAAAGGTGGACCCCCTTAAATACTTGTTGACAAAGGCCATACTGATGGGATGACTCGCTAAATGGGCCCTGCTCTTGATGGAGTTCTCGATAATATATCAACCTTTCAAGGCAGTGAAAGGCCAGGCCATCGCCGGCTTCCTCGCTAAGCATCCGATACTCGCCGATTCTCCTCTGAATTGTGATTTGCCAGACGAACATGCGTTTGATGCGATCGACAGTGATAATATACGATGGGAGCTTTATTTCGACGGAGCATCTTCCGTGAAGAAGCGCAAACAAAGTACCCGTGTAATCAAATCGGGGTTAGGCCTCATCTTCGTGACTCCGCAAGGAGGGATAATGCGTTTCGCTTTCTCCTTAACAGAGCCAAGGACAAACAATGAAGCCGAATACGAAGCTCTGATAGCGGGCCTCGAGATCGCCATTGACATGGGAATTGAAAACCTCCTCATATACGGGGATTCTCAACTGGTCGTTAGTCAAGTAAACGGCGACTACCAAACGTGAAAACCGGAATTGGTGAAATACGGTGAAAAGGTGCAACAATTGTTGGCCCAAATCCCCTCTTATACTTTAGAGAACATACCGCGCACGGAAAATAGCAAAGCAGACGCGTTGGCCAAACTTGCTAAAGAACTGGCTGACGAGAACCTCGATGACGTTAGAATCGTGGTACAAAGCCGTCGAGTGCTTGCCCCAGCAGAAATATCTCCGGAATTATCCGAAGAAAAAGGAGCGAGCGAGCAAACAACCCTGCAAGTAAAAGATTGGGAAAATACCGAGGATTGGAGGGAAGTCTTCAAAGATAACTTCAAGTCCCACCGAATGCCTGATGAAGCATCCACGAGACATCAGCTCATGAAACGAGCTCTGTCTTTCGCCTTCGTCAATGATACTCTGTACAAGAGGTCATTTGATTCCCTGTGGTCGAGATGTCTGGGACCCGACGAAGCGAAAAGAGTCGTTCAGGAAGTTCACGACGGACTCTGCGGTTCTCACCAAGCAGGTCCAAAGATGAAATTGATGATCAAGCGGATGGGCTACTACTGGCCCACGATGATCCAAGACTGCCTCGAATATGCGAAGCAATGCCACTCATGTCAAATTCATGGGGATTTCATCCATCAGCATCCAAATCCACTACATCCAACGGTGGCTAGCTGGCCATTCGAAATGTGGAGGACTGATATAGTCGGCCCCATCGAACCAGCATCGTCTAGAGGACATCCTTTCATCCTAGCAACGACTGACTACTTCTCTAAATGGGCAGAAGCGATACCGTTAAGAGAAGTGAAGACAGAAAATATCCTCCACTTCTTCAAGACGCACGTCATATATCGGTTTGGAACTCCGCGACGGATCATCTCCGATAACGGGCCAGCTTACAGAAACCACAAGATCAGTCGCTTTGCGCAACAGCATAATATAGACTGGAGATATTCCTCGGTTTATAATCCGCGAGCTAATGGTCTAGCTGAAGCCTTCAACAAGACCTTGACAAAGATCATAAAGAAAACGGTGTCCCGAAATAAGAAAGACTGGCATGAAAGACTGCAAGAAGCACTTTGGGCATATCGAACTACGTTCAAGACGGCCACGAACACAACGCCGTACGCATTGGTGTTCGGTACAGAAGCAGTACTCCCCCTCGAGATAGAGTTACCCTCTCTACGAGTGGCAGTCTATTACGAGCTAACGGACGAAGAAAATGCTCACCTTCGGCTTGAGGAGCTTGACGCCCTTGATGAAACCCGGCTCATAGCGCAACAAAATCTGGAAGCTTATAAAGCAAAGATGACGCGCTCATATGAAAGATTGATCCGGCCGAGGACATCCTGCCAAGGCGAACATGTGTTAGTGGTCAAAAGGCCTATGATCCCCAATCGCGCCAAGCGGGGAAAATTAGAGCCGAACTATGAAGGCCCGTACATCATAGACAAGGTCTACCATGGTGGAGCCTATCTACTCATGGATATGCACGGTGAAAGGCCTTTCAGGCCAATAAACGGTCGCTTCCTAAAGAAATACTACGCTTAATGAGCCACAACCTAGGTCAACGATAGATGACGACGACTATGTCCGCTCGCTATCTTCCTAAGCTTAAGCTTTCTAAGCAGTGGCCAGCCTTCTCCATGACGGACCGAGACGTCCTTAGACTAGTGACGGACCGAAATGTCCTTAAACTAACAATAGACCGAAACGTCTTTAAACTAATACCGCAGCATCCTTAAGCTGACGAGATGAATAAAAAAAATTAAATAAAAAAATATAATAAATAAAAACGGTATGTCCATAAGCAAAAAGGGCACGGATGAAAACCCGAAAGGGCTCCGTGAGTAAAAACAGCAGGGCTACCGACGAGTGTTCATGAAAACCCGAAAAGGCGCGACCTCGTAAAAAAAAAGAGAAAAAGAAAATAAAAATAATAAAAAAACGGTATGTCCATAAGCAAAATGGGCACAGATGAAAACTCGAAAGGGCTCCGTGAGTAAAAACAGCAGGGCTACCGGCGAGTGTTTGTGAAAACCTGAAAGGGCGCAACCTCGTTAAAAGACACTTATAGGGTCCTCTCGACCTTGTAAGGAGAAATCACCCGCGTGAGATCCTTACGACTCACAAGGGATCAACACACTTAGGGATCCTCACGATTCCTAGGGAGAAAGTAAACTTACGAGATCCTCACGACTCGTAAAGAGAACTCTCTTATGGGACCCTCACGGCTCGTAAGATTTGAAAGTCTTAAGTTACAGAGACTTAAACCTGTGCTTAAGAAACCCCCACAACCTTCGATACTGCCCTACAAGTGGCTCAATACTGGCCTTTGTATACAATCCACGGGCGCGAATAAAACATTTCCCTAACCAAGTCCCATCCATGACTGGGGATATGTTCGCATGGTAAACAACCCATGTAAATCCTCTCGATTTATGAGGAGAAAACCCTCATGTAGGATCCTTACGACTTACAGAGGAAACAAACACTTAGGAATCCTCACGAGTCCTAAGGAGAAAATACCCCTACGATATCCTAACGACTTGTAGGGAGAAATAACTTCGTGAAACCCTTACGGCTCATGAAGTCAAAAGACTTAGTCGACAGGACCTTAACCCTGGTCGCTAAGCCACCTTTGTTCGACATCGACGGAGGCAAATGATGATTCGCTCCTGGTAATATCCCTGTTGTAGCGGTGCTGATGCCGAAATCAGCTTACGGCGAAAAGCCAGTAGGCCGCACATGCATACGAAATAGCCGAAATGATGGGGCAACTTGCAATAAAAAGCAGCAAGTAAAAATGTATGCATGAAAAATAGACGAAATGATTGGGCAACTCGCAATAAAAAGCAGTGAGTAAAAAAAATAGCCGAAATGATTGGGCAACTCGCAATAAAAAGAAGCGAGTAAAAAAAAAAATAGCCGAAATGATTGGGCACCGCGGAAAAATAGCCGAAATGATTGGGCAATCGCGACCTTCGCGATATAAAAGCTGAAATGATAGAGCATCGCGGAGATAAAAAAAATGATGATAAAACTTTGGCCCTACAGTTAAGATCACATCGATCCTTGTATACAATCCAAAGGCATAAACAAAGAGGGAACCATACTTTCCCAACAGGCTCCGCCAGAAGACGAAGCCAAATCTCGATGGTTCAGTCCAACTCCGAAGAAACCAGTATCTTCAGCAAATTCCTCGACTCACGGATACAAACACTCCTTGACGAGAGCCTCCTGATCCGCGTCGACTCGCAGAGCCACCAGTGCCTCCGTGGGAAATCCTCGACTCTTTTCAAACCGCAAGGAAACAAATAATCCTTGGCGGTTGGGAAAAAAATAATCCCTAGCAAACTCATCGACTCACGGATACAAACACTCCTTGACGAGAGCCTCCTGATCCGCGTCGACTCGCAGAGCCACCAGTGCCTCCGTGGGAAATCCTCGACTCGTTTCAAACCCCAAGGAAACAAATAATCCTTGGCGCTTGGGAAACAAATAATCCCTAGCAAACTCCTCGACTCACGGATACAAACACTCCTTGACGAGAGCCTCCTGATCCGCGTCGATTCGCAGAGCCGCCAGTGCCTCCGTGGGAAATTCTCGACTCGTTCCAAACCCCAAGGAAACAAATAATCCTTGGCGATTGGGAAACAAATAATCCATAGCAAACTCCTCGACTCACGGATACAAACACTCCTTGACGAGAGCCTCCTGATCCGCGTTGACTCGCAGAGCCACCAGTGCCTCCGTGGGAAATCCTCGACTCGTTTCAAACCCCAAGGAAACAAATAATCCTTGGCGCTTGGGAAATAAATAATCCCTAGCAAACTCCTCGACTAATGGATATAAACACTCCTTGACGAGGGCCTCCTGATCCGCGTCGACTCGCAGAGAAACTAGCGTCTCCGCGGGAAAATTCCTGATTCGTCTCAATTTGCAAATGAAGCCTCAGGTAGCAGGGACTAAAAAACTTGCTTCCTGAACAATGGGACCCTGCAAGTCAATCCAAAATGGTCTCTTGCATACTATTCACGGGTCTCACTCTCCAAGGTCGAGTTTCGACAAGGAGGGAAACAACCGCTTATGAATCCTCTCGACTCGTAAGAGGGAAAATTCTCTTATAGGATCCTTACGACTTATAAGAGAAAACCACACTTAGGAATCCTCACGATTCCTAAGGAGAAAAACCCACCTACGAGATCCTCTCGATCCGTAGGGAGAAAAGTCTCTATGAGACCCTCACGGCTCATGGAGTTGAAAAGTCTCTATGAGACCCTCACGGCTCATGGAGTTGAAAAGTCTTAGGCAGCAGATCTGAACCTGCGGCCTAAGCCATCGCTGATTCTTAAGAAAGTCAAGATGCTTGCTCTATTTTCTGTCAACCATGTTTATCAAGATAGCATGCCGATAGTAGGAGAAAGAAGAAAGCTACAGAAGGAGCATCCAATTTACGTTTGATCGAGCATTCGAGACACACTCAATCATGCACAAGCAAAAGACTCAGAACGAAAAATAAAGACAAGCTGGGATAAAAAATTTCCATTAATATGGCCATTGGTTCTTACAATCTTAAAAGCAACAAACGAAAAGCGTCATTACAAAGGAATAACCTCGAACCCAGGACATGGATTGAGGAACTAGAAAGCAACCCTATCTATGACTTTCCAGGCCTCGCGGACCATCCTAGTATGCTTTCTTTCGCGAGCACAAGCGTCAGGGTCCCCCCTGATGTCTTCCACCCTCCGATAAGCAGCGAGTATGGCAGACTGTTGAAAGACCTCGTGCAAGAGATCGATAAGACTGTCCCGCAGTCTCTTAGAGATGAAGTTCAGCAGGTACACCGAGTGCACCTTGTCCTCAGCGGCATCCAACGCCCTAAGCGGCATGGCAGAACAGAAGAGGGGAAGCGCTTCCCAGATGGCTCACACGATAAGCTTAAGAAGGGAGGAACGTCGTAGGAGCAGTGGACCATTGTACGTGTCGAAGCGACTCATTATTTCAGCGCACTCCTCGTTTGTGAACTCCCGATTTTGATAACGGCCAAGTCGGCGGTTGTCCCCATACGAGATGATCTCGTTAAGGGCATACATGTGGGCGTTCATGGTTCCTGTGAAAGAAGATCAACAGAATTAGCAGACCGACTGATTAAGCGAATTCTGGTTAAAAAAACGAGCACAGACAGTTAAACTCCTCGAGAGCAATGCACTACGAACAGGAGTGACTATCAAAATCCTAATAAGGGAAATTTAAAGAAGTCCCCCAAGATTCTGAGATCACTATTATTAAAAGATGATATAGTCCATTAAAATACAAAACTCCATTTTTAATTTTCATTATTCATATTCAAACTCTTAAAAGTTCATCATTTTTAGATCAAAGAGATCTATGTTTTGACAAAGATGCAAGGTTCTGTTCATGGGTCAAGAAACCTTGGAACAGATTCTTGAGAGCAAGGCTCTATTGGTGAAACCCCAGAAGGGTTTCTTTAGATCAAAGATCTATAAGAGCAAAGCTCTATTAATTAAAATTGATTTAATTCAAAACTAATTCTTACCAAAATAGTTCCTTTTAAAGAAAATCTAAGAGTTCTTAAAAACAAGAGCAGGGCTCTGAGGTTCTGAAAATAAAATTTTTGGAGATGATGATCATCTGTGAAGGACCAAAGGTCCTATTTATAGGCACCAAGTGCCCTTTCAACTTTCAAAAGTTATTGCAACGGTTGGAATTCTTTCACCGTTGCGCTCACGTTTCAGGACCACGTAAGCGCAATGGTGGGGGGCACTTGTTTACCCTAATCAGAGCAAAGCTCTGATCAAATTCCGAGGCGGAAGATGAAGCAACGCTTCATCTTCCCCCAATCAGAAGCAAAGCTTTGCTTTGAAAATTTAAACTTCAATAAATGAAGCAGCGCTTCAGATCTTTTGCGCTGCGCGCAACGCGTCACGTGCCTGGCGTAGATGCATTAGCGCGGCGTCCAAAAAGGTGCGCTCAATAAGAGAAAAGCTCTGTTAAAAACAAAAAAAGGTAAAGGAAGCAACGTTTCAGTTGCGCAAGCGCTGCACTGCGCGACACGTGTCGGCGCAGTTGCGCAAGCGCTGCACTGCACGACACGTGTCTGCGTAGTTGCGCAAGCACAGCTGCGCAAGCGCTGCGCTGCGCGACACGTGTCAAGCGCTGGTTAGTTGCGCAAAACAGAATGGAGATTTAAAGAAATCTTTCTGTTCTTGTTAAAACAAGAAGATTTTCTTCTGTAAAGCAGAGGCCTTTGGATCAAAGATCCAACGGTGAGAGAGATTCCCCAAATCACTCAGAGAAAGATCTCTTTAATAAATTTAACTAATTTATGGGCACTATAAAAAGGACCCTAGACTTCAATTCAGAGGAGGAACATTTTTCTAAAAAAAAAATAGAGAACTCTGAAAAACTCCTCAAGAACAAAAAGGTAAAAACCTTTAGAAAAAGAGAAAGTTCTCTTATGAACAGATCATAGATCTAAAAACAAGATCAATGATCTTCAATAAAAATAAAATAAAATAAAATAGTGCTTTGCACTTTTTTATGAACCTTTGGTTCCTGAAATAAAAAGAAAAACTTGTTTTTTCTTTGATCTAAATTAGATCAAGGAAACGAATAGTGCTTTGCACTTCTTTTATGAACCATTGGTTCTTGAATCTAAAAGATTCTTAAATCATAGTGCCTTGCACTTGCAAACTGCGCTGTTGCGCTCCTGGATTGGCGCAAGCCACCAGAGCGCGCCACGTGTCAGCAGCGCAGGCGCAGCGCATTAGTGCAGCGCACTGCGCGACACGTGTCAACACAACAAGCGCTTGCGCTCTCGGATTGGCGCAAAGCCCCTGTAAATGCAATGCATTTCCTAAAAGGGCCAGGCCCAAATCAAAAAGACCAAGCAGGCCAAAATAAATTGCAAAGCAATAAAAGGGCAGAGCCCAAATAAAATTGATGCTCTGCATCATTTATAAAGGGCAGAGCCCAAAACAAATTGATGCTCTGCATCCTTTCTGGGCAAAGCCCAAATAAAAATAAAAAGAAATGCAATGCAAAAGCAAATAAAATGTTGAACATTTTCAACTGGACTTAGCCCAATTTTGGCCGTAAGTCCTTAAATTAAATTGACTGAGCAAGATTGCTTTCTCAAATCAATTTACCTCCGGTTCGAGGGTACATCTCCGAACTCCTCTGACACCCGTCGTTGTAATCCTTCAACGACGTCAGAGAGGTGATGGGTCCCGACGACCACACACGTATACGGACTGCGGGGTCCTTAAACTCGTGGACTGAAACGTCCTTAAACTAATATTGGACCGAAACGTCCTTAAACTAATGTTGGGCCGAAATGTCCTTAAACTAATGTCGGACCAAAACGTCCTTAAACTAATGATGGACCACCACGTCCCTAAACTGGAACATAGACCACCATGTCCCTAAACTGGAACATAGACCACCACGTCCCTAAACTGGCGATAGACCCCCACGTCCCTAAACTGGAACATGGACCCCTACGTCCCTAAACTGGAACAATAGAGCCCCCAAATGCTCTTTTGTCAGGTCCAAACGATCCCGTTAAGTTGATCTTAGTCTCAAATCAGACTAACGTATCCCTGACGAACGTTTAAGTCGATCTTAGCCTAAATACGGCTAACGTATCCTTAAACCAAAACACCAAACCCAAATCTAAGTAAATACGGATTTGGACTAATCCACGTCCTACGGGCGACGGCATTACTCAGTCTCCGTATACAATCCACGGGCAACCACAAACAAAACAAACACACACGACACAAAGTGAAATTCTGGAGAAGGAGAAAGTTGTTACCGCGATGCGGTAGCGTAATTAACTGCAGGGGCTTGCGCCTGCAGGGAAGAGCGTCTCCACAATTAAAAACCCCTCAAGCGAGGGGGAATCTGACGAAGTCTGCTACATCGACCGCATCCGTCTAAACCTCCGATACACGGTGCCATAAATCAATTTGGCATCTTCAGAGAGGTGGACGGATAAAACCAAATTGCATCTGCCCCGAACCCCAGCGACAGGACATCGCGGTCCTGTGCGCCGCCGTTCGGAGGGGAACACTTGTGAACTAGGATGAGTAGAGAAGTGATATGGGTTTTCTTTTATCTTTAAGGCAAAGTTTCTCAACTCATGAGATGGAGTTGCCTTGAACTAGAGAGAGAGCAAGAGGAAGAGCAAGAGGGAGAGCTTGAGCATGAGAGAGAAGAAGAATGATAGAATGAGCCAACCCCTTTTCCTCCCATGCTCCCATAACAAAATAATAATAATAATAATAATAATAATAATAATAATAATAATAATAATAATAATAATAATTGAGTATTATGTGATGGTTCATATCATATCAAGTGGCATTATCATTTCATGCACTCATACTGCAAAGCATAACAAGCAAGCAAAAGTCTTTGCCATGAAATGATAGCCATTGCAATGATGATGGTCAACTAGTCCAACCTAGTCAACAAGTCAACCCATCATCTCAACCATGACACAATAATACTTAATTAATATTATCATTAATCATATTTCTTATTCTCATTAGGGTTTAGCAAAAGTCAATGGTCAACAGTGAACAGTTAACAGTCAATAACCCCAATGAGAATCCTCTACCTCTGTCTCTCTGTCAACTGTGCATACACACACGCATCCGCGTTCCGAGGAACACGAATACAAATGAGATAAAACCAATCCCAAAACGTACACTAGGATCTGGCTTAAACCAAAGCCTGCTAGTGTTAACTGTCCGGACACCAAACATGCACAAGTGCACGGATGTGACCAAACCCTGTCACAAAAACCATGTGACCTGTCGCAAAGCCATGCGACCTCTACTCTTTTGCCAAAAGGCGAATATCTTTCTGTGTGGGACTCTAAAGACTCGACACTACGCTGGCAGTGGGTTTAACCACAGACCGCAAGCGGCACTAGCTGTGCGTAACGGTCCCCAGGTAGATGCCGACAAGAAGACTGGCGAGGTGAAACCCATCTGAACTCCTACTTAGCCTGAATGTGACAATCTCTGTACAGTCCGGTTTGTTCGTCTGATACATCGCATAGTGGGCCTAAGGGCGGTAAACGTCAGTCCCCTAATAGCGGTACAAGTCGTGTCGGAGTGTAGCCCAGAACACCCTGAGATAGCACTGGAAACCTACCAGTATATCTCGCTTGCTCTGGCCAGGGACTACTCGTGTAATGGCTCTCCTAGACACAGCGCGATGTCAACCCCCAATACAGGGAGAGACGAATCCTGTCTAACCGTCACTGCCTCCATGTACTTCGGGACTGCACCCAACTACTACCTGTTTGCACGACTCCTTTGAGCCGTGGTAGGGTAGTAATCAAAGTACAGTGGGAACACACTCGAGGCGAAGTGACAGTGTCAAGACAGCGGACTAAGCTGTACTCATGTCACCTGGGAACTGATAACTGGCGATAGGTATAGTACCAACCAACAGTTCCCGACGAGTCCTGTCCAGTGTACTCGTAACCCAACGAGCACCCAGATACTATCTCCAGTACGACGTACTGATGGCTGTGGGACAGATCATCTCCCCTGCTGGGATGAGAAGCGCATACGTTAGTCTACTCCGGAGTATCGATGCCCTGTCTCAATAGTCCGACGACTAGGGACCTGTATAAGGATATGCTTATAGATTACCCAGCCCCCACGAGTGTGACTGCCATCACAACGCTGGTAATCAAGAAAAGATCCTAAGGGCTCTACTAATATGTATAAGCGATATGCTAAAAGAAACACATGCACATATTGAAGTAGAAACAAACCAAGTAACATACTACCATTTTGAGCAAGATTGTCTATACAACTGTGAATATCCCAAGCTTCCATTAAGTAATATACAAGCTAGTATGATATTGTAATGGCCTCTAGGGCATATACACTAACAATCTCCAACTTGCACTAAGGCCATGAACTGGCGTATCGAAGACCTATCATCTCGATCAGCCGCTCGAACTGAGTCTGGGGTAAGGCCTTCGTGAGTGGATCAGCAGTGTTATCTACTGTATTTACTCTCTTCACCTCGATCTCTCGGCGATCTACGATCTCCCTGATCAGGTGGTACCGCCTCAAAATGTGCCTGGACTTCTGATGGGACCTGTGTTCCTTCGCTAAAGCTATAGCGCCGTTGTTGTCATAATACAGCGGTATTGGATCAACACTGGTAGGAACCACCTGAAGCTCCGTGTGGAACTTCTTCATCCAGACAGCTTCCTTTGCGGCATCGCAAGCAGCTATGTACTCCGCTTCCATAGTTGAGTCAGCAACGGTTTCCTGCTTGGAGCTCTTCCAGCAAACCGCCCCTCCATTGAGGGTAAAGACATAACCCGACATGGACTTGGAGTCATCCCTGTCACTCTGGAAGTTGGAGTCAGCAAAGGCCTCGATCTGGAGGTCTTTTCCGCCAAACACCAAGAACATCTCCTAAGTCCTTCTCAGGTACTTGAGAATGTTCTTTACTGCTATCCAGTGTTTCTCCCCTGGGTTCGACTGATACCGGCTTACAACGCTCAATGCGTATGCTACATCTGGTCTGGTACAAAACATCGCATACATAATAGATCCTACCGCAGATGCGTAGGGTATTGATGGCATGCGAGCCCTTTCCAAATCAGTCTTGGGAGACATCTCTTTGGAGAGGGTGATTCCGTGACAAGCCGGTAGATTACCGCGCTTGGAATTTTCCATACTGAATCGTTTCAGTATGGTGTCGATGTACCTTGACTGTGAAAGTCCCAACATCCTTTTAGATCTATCACGATAGATCTGGATCCCCAGAATGTAGTTGGCATCGCCCAGGTCCTTCATGGAGAACCTCTGTGACAAGAATCCTTTGACTAACTGTAACATAGGAATATCATTTCCTATTAGGAGAATGTCATCGACGTACAAGACGAGGAATACCACATTTCTCCCTACAATCTTAGTGTAAAAGCATGGTTCGTCTGGGTTTTTGATAAAGTCGAATTCTTTGACAGTATCATCAAAGCAGATGTTCCAACTCCGCGATGCCTGCTTTAGTCCATAGATGGACTTGAGCAACATGCACACTTTACCGCTGCTCCCACTCTGAATGAATCCCTCTGGCTGATCCATATAGACGCACTCTTCCAAATATCCATTTAGGAAAGCCGTCTTTACGTCCATCTGCCAGATTTCATAATCGTGGAAGGCAGCAATGGTAAGAAGGACTCGAATGGATTTCAGCATAGCCATTGGAGAAAAGGTTTCATCATAGTCCAAACCAGGTCTTTGACGAAAACCCTTTGCAACAAGTCTAACCTTATAGGTCTCAACCTGTCCATCTACACCAATCTTCCTTTTGAAGATCCACTTGCATCTACGGGTTTTACCCCATCTGGAGCAACGTCCAACGTCCATACTTTGTTGGTGTACATGGACTCTATTTCGGTCCGCATTGCATCCAGCCATTTTACCGAGTCACCGCTCTGAATGGCTTGCTGGAAGCTAATAAGCGCATCATAATCAATAGTGCAATCCTCTCTATCCCCGTCAATGAGAAAACCGTAGTATCTCTCGGGCGGATGAGACTGCCTACTACTCCTGTGGAGCGGCGCAGGAATGTCCGGTTCTCCTGAAACTTTTGGTTCATCCAAGCTTTCAGTAACAGCTTGTGGTTCTGGAATTTCTTCCAGTTCTATTGCACTCCCACTTATCTGATTTTCCAAAAATTCAGTTTCCAAGAAGTGGGCATGCGGAGAAACAAAAACTTTTTGTTCTTCTGCGGAATAGAAAAGTTACCCCCTTGAGTTCTTTGGGTATCCCACAAACTTACACAGTACTGAGCGTGCCTCGAGCTTGTCCGCATGCTTCTTTTTTACAAAAGTTGGACATCCCCATATCTTAAGATACTTAAGACAGAGTTTCTTCCCACTCCACATTTGATATGGGGTGGTAGGCACAGTCTTGGTTGGAGCCTTGTTCAAGAGATATGCAGCTGCTTCTAGTGCATAACCCCAGAAAGATTACGGTAACTCAGCCTTACTCATCATGGAACGAACCATATCCAATAGGGTTCGATTCCGCCTTTCAGATACACCGTTGTGTTGTGGTGTGTATGGAGGAGTACGCTGAGAGAGAATTCCATTCTCTTTTAAGTAGTCCAGAAACTCGGCAGTTAAGTATTCACCACCTCGATCAGATCTCAGTGTCTTTATACTTTTGCCTGTTTGTTTTTCAACTTCATTCTTGTATTCCCGAAATTTCAAGGCCTCGGATTTGTGCTTCATTAAGAAGACATGTCCATACCTAGTGAAATCATCTGTGAAAGTAATGAAGAATGAATAACCACTTCGCGCATGTGTAGACATTGGACCACACACATCACTGTGTATGAGTCCCAAGAGCTCGCTCGCTCGCTCTTACTCCGTGTCCAGTGAACGGAGTCTTTGTCATCTTTCCCATGAGACAAGATTCACAAGTGGCATAAGACTGATACTCGAACGGATTCAAGTATCTCTCTTTATGTAACTTAGTTAATCGTGTATCATTAATGTGACCCAGTCTACAATGCCATAAGAAAGCCTGATTTGTTTCCGGAGACTTTCTTTTAAGTGTGTTCTAGACACTGAATATCTGAGCTTGATTTAATACGTATATCCCGTTATTTAATGTACCTGACCCAATCAGAACTTGATTTAGGTGGATGTTTACTACATCGCTTACAAAAGTAAATTCATATCCTTCCTTAGAAAGTAAGGATACATATATGATATTACAAGTCGCACCTGGTACAAACAAACAGTTACGCAAAATCAATATCTGCCTAGTTGTCAGTCCAAGATGATATTCCCCTACGGATTCAGCATCCATGCTCATTCCGTTAGCAACCCTGAGAGTCATATCACCTTTCCTGATAACCCTACGGTTTCTCAGAGCCTGTAATGAATTACAGATGTGAGATCCTGATCCGGTATCCAATACCCAGGAAGTAAGGTTAACTGACATACAGTTCTCTATTACAAACACACCCGAAGCCGAAGCCACAACAAGCTTCGAATTCTGGCTACTGGCTTTGTTAGCCCTGCAATCCTTCTGCCAATGTTCATTCCCGTAACAATAGGAACCTCCCTCTTTTACTACATCCAGCCCCGAGACTTTTGCCCTTCCCCTTCCTTCTTCTTCCCTGGTTTCCTTCAGGGTATAAGCAGAGGGCAGGGACTGTAGAATCAGGTCAGCACTTGACCCATTCTCCAACGTGGTCTCCAGGTCCGTGAGCTGAAAATAGCCGGTCTCTGTAAGGACGTTGCCCCCTACAGATGATCCGACAGCCAACCTCGCTTGAAGCAATTCGTTCGAGGTCTCATATCTTGCGATACGAGATTGCTCTTCATATAAATCTTTGTTATGGAGGAAGATGGAAACTGAGTCCATCTTCTCGTGCTGCCTCTGGTTTTCACCATCAACTGAGGCTAACACGAGGCACTTGGCTTTCGCACAGTCTTTTCGGATGTCATACGGATGTCAATGTCCGTGACAGGGGAAACTGGTCCTGAGACGGCAAGGGTTTGATTAGTTAAGAGGTGTCCCAGCTTGTCATGGGTAATGGACATCTGGACAGACCTTTTGCAATCGTAACAGTCAGATTCAGTCATTTTATTATCTAGATGTAACCTATGTCTGGTCACTGGGTCGCTGCAATTAAGTGAGAGAGAGAGAAGAAAACACTCAGCACGATGCTCTTGCAAGTTTAGATTGGTTTTTAATTTATCTAAACAGGATGGCTCCCACCGTCTCTCGAATCCCTCCTCAAATCATAAAGGAAGAATTAGTCGGGATCAATCTCACTGTACAATACTTGCTTAACCGTTCAGCCAGGCTGGTGTCGGTACTTCGAGGGAGGTTTTCCAATGCTTTCGCGAAGTTCCTAAATTAAATAACCTCTTTTCCCTGTGGGCGTAGCCCTGCTAACACCTTTCTAGACACCTAATTGGTTTATAGCATTGATCGTTAAGCGAGAAAGTTCCGGAGGAGTAGCATATACTCACAGTAGGATCGGGATCCAAATATCATCGTGTGATAAACTGAAGGAATCCTACCAGAATCATCACACTCCAAATGGTATGCAACTCTAGCAAGTTTCAGTTCTTTTGAAACTCCCGATGTGGATTTTTGCCCCATGCTCTTATGACCTTGACGAAGGTCAACAAATCATAAGTCACATGTCAAGTTCTACCCGTCATTGTCTTGGTTAATTTGAACCCACCCGTATATACCCTTGATGAAGGTCAACAAGGTAATACGACTGTCCCAAAACAACGCATCTATCTATGCTACATATGAACACCCAACAGCTACCAATCACTATGCCTTGACGAAGGTCAACAAACATAGCTTGAATACTATTGAATATTCATACGAAACGACGGAGGGCTACGAATGGTTTTGGCGAAACCTTGAACGTAGTGAACTTGATATAATCAAAGGAACCTTGATAGCTTTTAAAAGGAGCGGCTTAAGCTCCGCGTTTTAAAAGTTATTTTTTGAAAAGAAACCGAGTGGTTTTTGAAATTGTTCCAACGACTTTTACTTGGTTTATTTTTCTTGCAATAATTTTAATGTGTCCCATCAATTAATCCTACCATTGCAGAAAACAACGAAAATATGACGTACGCTTATGCCATCCGCAGTCGCCACGGGGCCCCGTCATTACCCGTTAGATTACTTAACTAACGACAGAGCGGGGGCTGGAGTAGCGCGGAAGCAAAACATAAGCAACGCCTAAATAGATATCATATATAGATATACTCATTCGTCACATGCAATGATAGCTATTCCAGATCACAGATGAACACATTGGATATACTAGGAATTCGCAATTCGTACGAGCCTGTAACGAAAGGCGGATTACACGGTCGCGATGAATAGCCAATACCCCACCCTAGACCCCTACGGGTGCGGCAAACTACCCGCCAAATATCCGAAGCGGAGCAACCTCCCTCAACGACGTGGGTATGCCACTCGGCACTTCGAGATACCCGGTAGTTTGTGTACCCCACCTTGGGTCTATCCTAGGAGCAAAAACAGTAAAAAGAAATTATACAATGACGGCTACAACCCCGACCCGGTTGTGCGACCAAAAATAATATTACATCAATTTACATATTACATGAATTGAAATATAAAAGAAAACTCTCATCTCACAATCCCCCGGCTATTCATCCGCGACAATCCAATGAATTCATATACACTTACCATCAACATTACAGATCACAGATATGTATAACCCCTACTAATCGACGTATAGCGATTAGAGGACGTTTAATACATATATCGCATCACAGATAAAACCCGTTAGCTTAAGTCTTTTAGAAGTTCGATCAAAATACGGATTTTTAGGCCCCAAAAACAAAATTTGCTTTCTGGAAAATCTGGGCAGAAAAAACATATTGTAAAAATCCCAAAACACCCCAATTAACATACTGCATGAAACATCTCCCACGGCCGAGTCAACTCGGCCGCGGTTCCGCGGCGGGAGAATGCTCTGTAAGTCGATGTACAAAACCCCACGACTTTCGGGGAGGCGGAAATATGAAAAACAATCTTGTTTCTTGCTTAAACATCGACTAACCGCACGAATCGAAGCTAAACGATAACTAACATGAAACATAGAAGTTCTATACTACTATGTTTAGGGATTATACCTAATGAATCGTGTCCTTCGTCTTTGCGAGCTCCACCTCCTCCTCGGCCTTCTCGAAGTAGTAGACGATCCACCCGAGAGCTTTACTCGAAGCTTAGCCTCTAAACTTGAGGCAACTAACTTTCTTTAAGTGCTAATCAAAGAAGCTAGGTGATATAGAGTAAGGGTTATGGTTTAATTAGTCTAGCTAATCCTTGTATTCAACACATGAGAGGGGAGGATTAGGGTTTGAAGAGGGAGAGCTTGAGGAGAGAGAAGATGAGAATAATAATGAAGTGAGAATAATGAGTTATGATAATATATATCAAGCATTTCTTTTTATCAAGAAAAGAAAATAAATCAATTTAACAACCATGCTTGATAATATCTAGTGATGATTCAACTCCATGAGTCATTAAGCATTTATGATGCATTAATGACATGGATGAATCATCCATATGACTCACTAATCACATTCATTGTATATGTCACCTAAACCTCCTTTGTCACCACCTTCTACAAGCTTCTCGCGCAATTACGAGAACGCCCCTCCTTTCCGCAAAAATACGGAAAAACTTTAGACTGTATAAATCCAATTACCGGATACCAGTAACTGGCTTAAACCAAAGCCGACTGGTAAAAACTGTCCGAAAGTCGTACGTGCGTAAACACACATATGCGTCCGAACCCTTGTCGTAAAACCATACGACCTCTATATCGTTTTGCCCGGAGTAGGGAAACTCTCTGTGTGGGACTCTAGAGACTCGACTACTACGCTGGCAGTGGGTTTAACCACAGACCGCAAGCGGCACTAGCTGTACGTAACGGTCCCCAGGTAGATGTCGATAAGAAGGCCGATGAGGAAACCCATCCGAACTCCTACTGAGTCTAATGTGACAATCTCCATACAGTCCGGTCCGTTCGTCCAAGACTATCGCATATCGGGCCTAGGGGGGCGGCAAGCGTCAGTCCCCTATTAGCGGTATAAGTCGTGTCGGAGGGAAGCCCATTACACCCTGAGAAACTACTGGAACCTACCAGCAAATCTCGCTTGCCCTGGCCCGGGACTTTGCATAATGGCTATCTGACACAGCGCGATATCAACCCCCAATACCGGGAGAGACGAATCCTGTCTAACCGCCACTGCCTCCAAGTGCTCGGGACTGCACCCAACTGCTACCTGTTTGCACGACTCCCTTGAGCCGTGGTAGGGTAGCAATCTAAGAACAGAGGGACACACTCGAGGCGAAGTAGCAGTGTCAAGTCTACGGACTATGCTGTACTCATGTCACCTGGGAACTGTTCACTGACGACTGGTATAAAACCAACCAACAGCTCCCTGTGAGTCCTGTCTGGTGTACCCGTAACCTAACGAGCACCTGCATACTATCTCCAGTACGACGTACTGACGGCTGTGGGACAGACTATCTCCCCAACTGGGATGAGAAGCGTACACACTAGTCTACTCCGGAGTATCGATGCTCTGTCTCGATAATCCAACGACTAGGGACCTGAATAAGGATGTACTTGTAGACTACCCAGCCCCCACTAGTGTGACTGCCATCACAACGCTGGTAGTCAAGCAGGATCCTAAGAGCTCTATCAATACGTATACTCACATATTAAGATAGAAAAACCAAGTAGCATACTACCATGTTTAGCAAGACTGTTATATACATGTGAATATCCCAAGCTTCCATTAAGTAATATACAAACTAGTATGATACAATAATGGCCCCTAGGGCATATACACTTACAATCTCCCATTTGCACTAGGGCCATGTACTGGCATATCAAAGACCGATGATCTCGAGTAGCCTCTCAAACTGAATCTGAGGTAGGGCCTTCATGAATGGATCAGCAATGTTCTCTTCAGAAGCAACTCTCCGAACCTCGATCTCCTGATGATCAATTATCTCCCTGATCAGGTGATACCGCCTTAAGATGTGTCTGGATTTCTGATGGGACCTTGGTTCCTTAGCTAAAGCTATAGCTCCGTTGTTGTCGCAATACAGAGGTATTGGATCAACTATGGTAGGAACCACCTGAAGTTCTGTTAGGAACTTCTTAATCCAGACTGCTTCTTTTGCGGCATCGCAAGCAGCTATATACTCCGCTTCCATCGTCGAGTCAGCAACGGTGTCCTGCTTGGAGCTCTTCCAGCACACCGCCCCTCCATTGAGGGTAAAGAAATAACCCGACATGGACTTGGAATCGTCCTTATCACTCTTGAAGCCGGAATCAGCAAAGGCCTCCAACCTGAGGTCTTTTCTGCCGTAAACCAAGAACATCTCCTTAGTCCTTCTCAGGTACTTGAGAATGTTCTTTACTGCTATCCAGTGCTTCTCCCCTGGGTCTGACTGATACCGGCTTACCACGCTTAGTGCGTAAGCTACATCTGGTCTGGTGCACAACATCGCATACATTATAGAGCCTACCGCAGAAGCGTAGGGTATAATAGACATGCGTTCCCTTTCCAAATCAGTCTTGGGAGACATCTCTTTGGAGAGGGTGATTCCGTGACAAGCCGGTAGATTACCGCGCTTAGAATCTTCCATACTGAATCTTTTCAGTATAGTGTCGATATACATGGACTGCGAAAGTCCTAACATCCTCTTGGATCTATCACGATAGATCCGGATCCCCAGAACGTAAGAGGCATCACCCAGGTCTTTCATGGAGAACCTGTGTGACAAGAATCCTTTGAAAGATTGTTGCATAGGAATATCATTTCCTATCAGTAGAATGTCATCCACGTACAAAACGAGGAATACGACACTTCTGGCTACAACTTTACTATATATGCACGGTTCATCTGGATTTTTAATAAAGTCATATTCTTTGACTGTCTCATCAAAACAGATGTTCCAACTCCGCGATGCCTGCTTTAGTCCATAAATGGACTTAAGCAGCTTGCATACTTTCCCGCTGCTCCCACTCTGATTGAAACCCTCTGGCTGATCCATATAGACGCACTCTTCTAAATTTCCATTCAGAAAAGCCGTCTTTACGTCCATCTGCCAGATTTCATAATCATGGAAGGCAGCAATAGCAAAAAGGACCCGAATGGATTTGAGCATAGCCACTGGAGAAAAAGTTTCGTCATAGTCCAAACCAGGTCTTTGACGAAAACCCTTTGCAACAAGTCTAGCCTTATAGGTTTCCACCTGTCCATCCACACCAATCTTTTTCTTGAAGATCCATTTGCATCCTATGGGTTTTACCCCATCTAGAGCAAATTCCAAAGTCCATACTTTGTTGGTGTACATGGACTCCATTTCGGTCCGCATTACATCTAGCCATCGTACCGAGTCGCCGCTCTGGATGGCCTGCTGGAAGTCAGTAGGTTCATCATCATCTATGATGCAATCCTCTATATCCCCATCTATAAGAAAACCGTAGTATCTCTCAGGCGGATGAGACGGCCTACTACTCCTGCGGAGGGGTGCGGGAATGTCTTGTTCTTCTTGAACTTCTGGTTCTACCAAACTTTCAGTAGCAGTTTGTGGTTCTGGAATTTCTTCCAGTTCCATTTCGCTCCGACTTATTTCCTTTTCTAAAAAATGATGTTCTAGAAAATGGGCATTACGAGAAACAAAAACCTTTTGTTCCTCTGCGTAATAGAAATAATATCCCTTGGAGTTCTTTGGATATCCCACAAACTTACATTTTACAGATCGTGCCTCGAGCTTGTCCACATGCTGCTTTTTAACAAAAGCTGGACATCCCCAAATCTTCATATGCTGAAGATGGGGTTTCTTCCCAGTTCACATTTGATATGGAGTGGTAGGCACAGTCTTGGTAGGAGCCCTGTTCAAAAGATATGCCGCTGATTCTAGCGCATAACCCCAGAAAGATCGCGGTAACTCAGCATTATTCATCATGGATCGTACCATATCCAATAGGGTTCGATTCCGTCTCTCCGATACACCGTTATGCTGTGGAGTGTATGGAGGGGTAAGCTGAGAGAGAATTCCTTTCTCTTTTTGGTAACCTAGGAACTCGGCACTTATGTATTCACCACCTCGATCAGATCTAAGTGTCTTGATACTTTTGCCGGTTTGGTTTCCTACTTCATTCTTATACTCTTGGAATTTCTCAAAAAGCCTCGGATTTATGTTTCATCAGATAAATGAATCCGTATCTTGAGTAATCATCCGTGAAAGTAATGAAATAGGAAAAACCACCTCTTGCATGCGTAGACATTGGACCACATACATCGCTGTGTATGAGTCCTAAGAGCTCGCTCGCTCTTACTCCTTGTCCAGTAAATGGAGTCTTTGTCATCTTTCCTTTGAGACAAGATTGACAAGTGTCATAAGTTTGATATTCGAACGAGTCCAAATATCCTTCTCTATGCAACTTAGTCAACCTTCTCTCATTGATGTGACCCAGTCTACAATGCCATAAGAAAGCTTTATTTAAATCTGGAGACTTTCTTTTTAGTGTGTTCTGGACATTGAAAATTTGGAGTTGGTTTAAAACATATATACCATTATTTAGTGTACCGGACCCAATAAAACCATGATTAAGGTGGATGTTAACAACATCTCTTACAAACGTGAAATCATAACCTTTATTTGATAACAAGGAAACTGATATGATATTACACGTTAAGCTTGGTACAAAAAAATAGTTATGTAAAACCAAAATGTGTCCACTCGTCAATCCTAGGTGATAATCCCCGACGGACGCAGCTCCCACGCTAGCTCCGTTAGCAACCTTTAGGGTCATATCACCTTCCATCAGCACTCTACGGTTTCTCAGTGCCTGCAATGAATTGTAAAAATGAGATCCTGATCCGGTATCCAATACCCAGGAAGTAGAGTTGATCGACAGACAATTCTCAATTACAAACACACCTGAAGTCGAAGCCACAGCTTGCTTCGGTTCCTGGTTCTTGGCGTTCCACGCCTTGCAATCCTTCTTCCAGTGCCCTTTCCTGTGACAATGGAAGCACTCATCCTGGCCAACTACCGGTACCGCAAACTTTTTCTTTCCTTTCCCTCCCACCTTACTTACACCTCCTCTAGGTCTGGGGACGGCCTTCTTCTTCCTTCCTTTGGCCCTAGCCTTGGACCCGGGAGAAGATGCACCGCCAACAAACATAGCGGGTGTTTCCCTTGCTTTCTGCAAGGTGCCCTCTGCACTCCTTAACATGTTCAGGAGTTCCGGAAGTTCAACTTCTTTTCTTTGAATGTTGAAGTTCAGGATAAACTGGGCGTAGGTGGAAGGAAGGGACTGGAGAATAAGGTCTGTATAGAGCTCATTATCCAAAGTCGTCCCAAGGTCTGCGAGCTCTTCTATATAGCCGATCATCTTTAGGACATGTTCTCCTACCGATGACCCGACAGCCAACCTCGCTCGAAACAAGTTCTTAGAGGTCTCGTATCTTGCTATACGAGATTGCTCTCCATAAAGTTCCTTTGTATGGAGAAATATGGCATCTAGTTCCATATCCTCATGCCTCCTCTGATGTTCATTGTTCATCGAGGCAAGCACGATGCACTTGGCTTTCGCGCAATCGAAATCCCAGGTTTTGCGGATTTCCTTATCCGCATTACTGGATTTGGGACCAGGGACAGCAGGTGCCGTAGCGGTGAGGACGTACCCCAATTTGTCATAGGTCAAAGCCATTTTGACATTCCGCAACCAATCTTTATAGTTTGGCCCTGTCAGTATATTTTTCTCTAAAAGTAACTTAAGTCCAGTCATTTTCAGGGTCGCTGCAATTAGGAGAGAGAGAAGAAAACTCTTTAGCATGATGCTCTGGCAAGTTTAGAGTGGTTTTTAGTTTATCTAAACTGGATGGCTCCCACTGTTTCTCGAATCCTTCCTCAAACCATAAAAGAAGAATTAGCCAGGACTATTCTCACTGTACAATTCTTGCTTAACCGTTCAGCCAGGCTAGTGTCGATACTTCGAGGGAGGTTTTCCAACGCTTTCGCGAAGTTCCTTAATTAAAGAACCTCTTTTCTCTGGGGGCGTAACCCCGTTGACACTTTTCTTGACACCTACTTGGTTTATAGCATTGATCGTTAAGTGACGAATATCCTGATAAGTAGCATATACTCACAGTAGGATCGGAATCCAAATATCATCGTATGATAATGTTGAAGGAATGCTACCAACATTCATCAAACTCCAAATGGTATGCATTTCTTTGCAAATTTCAGTTTCTTTAGAAATTCCCGATATAAGTTTTTGCCCCATGCTCTTATGACCTTGGCTTTGGTCAAAATGTCATAAGTCACATGTCAAGTTCTACCCGTCATTATCTTGTCAATTTGAACCCATCCGTATATACCCCTGAGTTTGGTCAAATGATAATACGACTGTCCCAAACCAACTCATCTATCTTATGCACCAAATGAAAACCCAGCAGCTACCAAACACTATGCCTTGACTTTGGCCAAAATGCATAGCTTGAATACTACTGAATACCCAGATGAAATGACGGAGGGCTACGAATGGTTTTGGCGAAACCGTGAACGTAGTGAACTTGATATAACCGAAGGAACCTGATAGCTTTTAAAAGGAGTGGTTAAAGCTCCGTATTTTTAAAAAATATCTGTTTTTTAAAATTAACCGAGTGGTTTCTTTTAAATTGTTTCAACGATTAAAACTTTGGTTTATTTTCTTTGCATTATAGATATTGCGTCCTATCATTAACCTATCATTGCAGAGAACAACGAAAATATGACGTCCTCTTATGCCATCCGCATTCGCCACTGGGTCCCGTCATTACCCGTTAGGTTACTTAACTAACGACAGAGCGGTGACTGGGCTAGCGCGGTTGTAAAACATAAGTGACGTCTAAAATAGCTATCATATATATAGATATTTTACATTCGTCTGACGCAATGATATTCATTCCAGATCACAGATGAACTTAATTGGATTTGCAAGCAATCCGTGTTTGTTTTGAGCCTGCAACAAAAGACGGATTACACAGTTGTGATGAATAGCCATTACCCCACCCAAGACCCCTACGGGTGCGGAAAACTACCCGCCCGGCAGTTTGTGCACCCCTCCTTGGGTCTGTCCTAGGAGCAAAAACAGTAAAATGAAATAATACAACGGTGGCTACAACCTCAACCTGGATGTGCCCCGCAAAATAATATTACAACAAATTACATTTACATCAAATGAATTAAATAATGTGCAACCCCCTGCCAACCGACATACTAGCAGTTAGGGGAGGTTTACGAACACATAATACAAACACAGATATAATCCAACAAGCAAATACTGTATAATTTCGATCGATTAAACACTTTTAATTTTGCTCCAATACTTCTCTGTAAATCTGAAAACTGAGCAAAAATTAAAAAATTCCAGAAAATACCAAATATCCCATAGAACCAACACAGGAAAATTGGGTTCCTGAATCGCCAACTCGGCGGCGGAAGCGCGGCGGATCGGTGGGATCCGCCGCGGTTCCACGGCTATTTAGGCGATTCAGGGGCCCAATTTTCTTGGGTGTTCTTCTACTGTCTTTTCAAGCTTTCTGAACATCCCTGAAAAATTTTTGGACTTCATTTAAAAATCGACAGAAAATCATGATTTCGGGCTTTTCCGGTTTCGTTTTTTCCGTTCGAAATTCATAAAAATTTGCAAGTAAGTTATTTATTGTTTAGCGAGGCTCTGATACCAATGTAAGTCGATGTACAACACCCCACGACTTGCGGGGAGGCGGAAATATGAAAAACAATCTTGTTTCTTGCATAAACATCGGCTAACCGCACGAATCGAAGCTAAACGATAACTAACATGAAATATACAAGTTCTATACTACTATGTTTAGGGATTATACCTAACGAATCGTGTCCTTCGTCTTTGCGAGCTTCACCTCCTCCCCGGCCTTCTCGAAGTAGTAGACGATCCACCCGAGAGCTTTACTCCAAGCTTAGCCTCTAAACTTGAGGCAACTAACTTTCTTTAAGTGCTAACCAAAGAAGCTAGTTGATATAGAGTAAGGGTTATGGTTTAATTAGTCTAGCTAATCCTTGTACTCAACACATGAGAGGGGAGGATTAGGGTTTGAAGAGGGAGAGCTTGAGGAGAGAGAAGATGAGAATAATAATGAAGTGAGAATAATGAGTTATGATAATATATATCAAGCATTTCTTTTTATCAAGAAAAGAAAATAAATCAATTTAACAACCATGCTTGATAATATCTAGTGATGATTCAATGCCATGAGTCATTAAGCATTTATGATGCATTAATGACATGGATGAATCATCCATATGACTCACTAATCACATTCATTGTATATGCAACCTAAACCTCCTTAGTCACCACCTTCTAGAAGCTTCTCGCGCAATTACGAGAACGCCCCTCCTTTCCGCAAAAATACGGAAAAACTTTAGACTGTATAATCCAATAACCGGATACCAGTAACTGGCTTAAAACAAAGCCGACTGGTAAAAACTGTCCGAAAGTCGTACATGCGTAAACACACGTATGCGTCCGAACCCTTGTCGTAAAACCATACGACCTATATATAGTTTCGCCCGGAGTAGGGAAACTCTCTGTGTGGGACTCTAGAGACTCGACTACTACGCTGGCAGTGGGTTTAACCACAGACCGCAAGCGGCACTAGCTGTACGTAACGGTCCCCAGGTAGATGTCGATAAGAAGGCCGATGAGGAAACCCATCCGAACTCCTACTGAGTCTGATGTGACAATCTCCATACAGTCCGGTCCGTTCGTCCAAGACTATCGCATATCGGGCCTAGGGGGCGGCAAGCGTCAGTCCCCTAATAGCGGTATAAGTCGTGTCGGAGGGAAGCCCATTACACCCTGAGAAACTACTGGAACCTACCAGCAAATCTCGCTTGCCCTGTCCAGGGACTTTGCGTAATGGCTCTCTGACACAGCGCGATATCAACCCCCAATACCGGGAGAGACGAATCCTGTCTAACCGCCACTGCCTCCAAGTGCTCGGGACTGCACCCAACTGCTACCTGTTTGCACGACTCCCTTGAGCCGTGGTAGGGTAGCTATCTAAGAACAGTGGGACACACTCGAGGCGAAGTAGCAGTGTCAAGTCTGCGGACTATGCTGTACTCATGTCACCTGGGAACTGTTCACTGACGACTGGTATAAAACCAACCAACAGCTCCCTGTGAGTCCTGTCCGGTGTACCCGTAACCTAACGAGCACCTGCATACTATCTCCAGCACAACGTACTGACGGCTGTGAGACAGACTATCTCCCCAACTGGGATGAGAAGCGTACACACTAGTCTACTCCGGAGTATCGATGCTCTGTCTCGATAATCCAACGACTAGGGACCTGAATAAGGATGTGCTTGTAGACTACCCCGCCCCCACTAGTGTGACTGCCATCACAACGCTGGTAGACAAGCAAGATCCTAAGAGCTCTATCAATACGCATACTCACATATTAAGATAGAAAAACCAAGTAGCATACTACTATGTTTACCAAGACTGTTATATACATGTGAATATCCCAAGCTTCCATTAAGTAATATACAAACTAGTATGATACAATAATGGCCCCTAGGGCATATACACTAACATGCTCTTGCCGCGGTTCCGCGGCGCTTTGACCGAGTCGTGGGACCATTTTTCTACAGTGTGTTCTAAAAAGCCTGAGCCGATTTTTAGTGTAAGATTTTTTATTTTTTGAACAGAAAACAGAATCGGCAGAAACTTGATTTTTCGGGCATGTTTCGCGACTTTTTCTTCGATCGAACTTCTAGTTACTTTGCTAACATGTTAGATAGTGTTTAACTAGGCTCTGATACCACTGCAAGTCCACGTTACCTCTCCCGGTACTTACAGGCTTGCGGAAATTATGAAAAACGATTTTTCAAGATGTGGTAACATGGACTCAAAATACGGATCTTTGTTAAACAACTTATCTAACAAACCTAACAAGAGTTTTACCTACTCGGTTAGGGCGTTATACCTTTCTTGAACTCCTTCGTCTTCAACTCTTTCCGGTGTACGGATCGGCCTCACCTCGTCGTCTCCTTGCGCCGAAGATGGATCTGTAGGGCTGGCCTAGCACCTCGTCAAGAGTTCGGTAGCATCACACATGCCATAATCAAAGATTTAGAGGTGTTAAGTTAACCCGACAAGAATCGAAACTAGAAGTTTTAGGGATTATTCAACTAAACATCACATGCAATTGTAAAACTATCACTAAGAGGAAAGATTACAACCTTTGTAGATCTCTCTCGGTGACTCCTTGGCACTATGAGAGTTTGGAACGGATCGATGGTAGCCTTCCTTGTCCACGATGATCCACCCGAAGTACCTTTGCTCAAAGCTCCTTACCTTACTTGTTTCGCAAACGAAGTAGAGTAAACACCCTACACAAATCGGCTAGAGGTGTGTAGTATGATGATGTGGTTTATGTTCTTCAATTGAAATCCTTTCTTTTGTCAATCTTCACTCAAGAGAGAAATCTAGAGAGGAAGAAGAAGATAATGGTGGCTTGAGATTTCTTTCATATCACATATGATAACTTGTATTTTTCACACCCTTGCACTCAATTTTTTTTCTTGTTGTGTGCTACTTGTTTCATATCACATATGAAGCTATTTATAGTGTTAAGAAAGGAATAATCACCATTATTCCATTACCACCATAATTATGAGTGGAAATTCTTTTCCTAAAAATTAAGCATGGGTGGAAATTCTTTTCATTAAGTTAATTAAAGTTTACCCACTAAAGAATAATGGAGAATTAGTGGATATTCTTTATATTAACTTAAAATGATAAATACAAATTAAAAGCTTCAATATAAGTCTTATATTGCCATCATTCTTGTATCATCAACCATGATACTATGTATGCATGTATGTGTCCATGCACATCATCATGTGCATACATGCATGCATACAAAAGGATTTACTTAAAGGATTAATCTAAATGTAATTAGTTAAATCAACACTTGATTTTACCAAACCGGTCATATCTCATACGATCGGACAAATAGAAAATGCCCGATTAATATACGTTATCACATAACCGTATTTAATCGGGTCCCGCGCATATCTCATATGCACACCACATCGTTTTGCCTGAGCCAGGAAACTTCATTGTGGGACTCTAAGACTCGTCAATACGCCAGCAGTAGATGATGATCATATCAAATATCCACAAGCCACAAGAGGTCAGCTAAACATAACGGCCACCCGGGTATTGAAACGATCAGAAGAAAACCAGCGAAGCTGTAAAAACTCCCGTCGAATCAACTGGCAACACTTACCGTACAGTCCGGTCTCTTCGTCAGATATGCTGCATATCAAGTCTAGGGATGGTATTGTCGACCCCAATAACTCAATAAGTCATGCTGGTGTATGGCTCATAACAGATCGAGAAACTACTGATAACTCTTATCAGTAAATCTCAGCAGCCCTGGCCAGGGACTTCATGTTATAGCCAATCGAGCATAGCACAACATCAACCCCCAATACCGGGAGAGACGAAACCCTTCCTATCGCTCATTGCCTCCATGCGCTTCGGGACTGTACCCAAAGACCACCTGTTTGCACGACTCAGTAGAGCCGTGGTAGGGTGGAGATCAAAGTATAGTGGGAGGACACACAAGACTCTATGACGATCTCGGGTCTACAGACTAACCTGTACCAGTGTTCCTGAGAACTGCTATCCGACAATAGATATAATACCACATAGGAGTTCTCTGTGAGTCCGTTCAGTGTACCCAGTCTCCACTGAGCACCCGCATACAATCTTTGGTGTCTCCTCACCAGATGGATATGGGATCATCCATCGCCCATCATATGGGACAAGAATAGTATACGCTAGTCTACTCTGGAATATCGATTCCCTGTCTCGATACACCCTCGACTAGGAACAGTTCAAGGATATGCTTATAGACTACATGTGCCCCACTAGTATGATCCGCATCATAATCACAGTAGTCAAGCATATATCCTTTGGGCTTTATCAACATGTGTAAATGATTAAATCTACATGTACAGATAAAGTAAACCAGATAGCGTACTATCATTTTGAGCAAGAAATTCATCTATCTCCATAGATAATATGTCCAAGTTTCCACTATCCATATAATGGCCTTTAGGGCATACAAATTACTAACAATCTCCCACTTGCACTAAGGCCAGTTATTGGCGTATCTCATACCCAACATTTCAAACAGTCGCTCATGCTGAGGCTGTGGAAGTGCCTTGGTGAATGGATCCGCTGTGTTATCCTTTGTATCTACTCTCCGAATCTCGATCTCCTGGCGATCAACTATTTCCCGGATCAGATGATATCTCCTTAGGATGTGTCTTGATTTCTGATGGGACCTTGGTTCTTTAGCTAATGCTATAGCTCCATTATTATCGCAATACAATGGTATTGGATCAACAATGGTTGGAACTACTCCTAGTTCCGCAATGAACTTCTTCATCCAGACGGCTTCCTTAGCAGCATCACTTGCAGCAATATACTCAGCTTCCATCGTGGAGTCTGCAACGGTGTCCTGTTTGGAACTCTTCCAACTAATCGCTCCTCCATTTAGGGTAAATACAAACCCTGAGATTGATTTACTGTCATCCTTGTCACTTTGGAAGCTTGAATCGGTAAAGGCCTCCATCTGGAGATCGCCATTACCATACACCAAGAACAATTCTTTAGTCCTTCGCAAGTACTTAAGAATGTTCTTCACTGCTATCCAATGTTTCTCCCCTGGGTTGGATTGATACCTGCTTACTACAGCCAGTGCATAAGCTACATCAGGGCGAGTACACAACATCGCATACATTATAGATCCCACGGCTGAAGCGTAGGGTATAATGCTCATGCGAGCTCTCTCTTCATCAGTCTTCGGACAGAAGTCCTTAGAGAGAGTGATTCCATGACTAGCAGGCAAGGCACCACGCTTGGAATCTTCCATACTAAACCTCTTTAGATTGGTGTCTATGTACTTTGATTGGGACAGTCCAAATAACCTTTTGGATCTATCTCTATAGATCCTAATGCCCAAAATGCGCGAGGCATCACCCAGGTCCTTCATGGAGAACCTTTGTGATAAGAGTAGTTTGACCGATTGTAGCATAGGAACATCATTTCCTATCAGGAGAATGTCATCTACGTACAATACGAGGAATATGACAGTACTCCCTACAATCTTCTTATAAATACATGGTTCATCTTCATTTCTGACAAAATCAAACTCTTTGATTGTATCATCAAAGCAGATGTTCCAGCTCCTTGAGGCCTGCTTTAATCCATAGATGGATTTAAGCAATCTACATGCTTTCCCGCTGCTCCCACTATCAATGAAGCCCTCTGGCTGATCCATAAAAACGCATTCTTCTAAATCACCATTTAGAAATGCAGTTTTCACGTCCATCTGCCATATTTCATAATCATAGTGAGCAGCAATAGCAAGTAGGATCCTAATGGATTTAAGCATTGCTACCGGAGAGAAAGTTTCATCATAGTCCAAGCCTGGTCTTTGACGAAAACCTTTCGCTACAAGCCTTGCTTTATAGGTCTCCACCTGTCCATCTACACCAATCTTTCTCTTAAAGATCCATTTGCACCCAACGGGTTTTATCCCAGGAGGCGCAACGTCCAAAGTCCATACTTTGTTGGTGTACATTGACTCCATTTCAGATCTCATTGCTTCCAGCCATTTCACTGAGTCACCACTCGTGATAGCTTGCTGAAAACTAGTAGGGTCATCATCATCCATGATGCAATCTTCTCTATCACCATCTATGAGAAACCCATAGTATCTCTCTGGTGGGTGAGAAGTTCTTCTAGACCTCCTGAGCGGCTGAGGTTCTTGAAGTTCTACTGCAACATCAGTTTCAACCAATTCCTCCTGAGCAATTTGTGTCTCTAGAACCTCTTCTAGTTCTACCACATTGCCATTAGTACTTTCCGTAAAGAACTCATTTTCCAAAAATATGGCATGCTGAGCAACAAACACCTTTTGTTCCTCTTTGTGGTAGAATAGATATCCATACGAATGTTTTGGATACCCCACAAATTTACACATGACCGATCGTGTCTCGAGTTTGTCTGGATTCTGCTTTTTAACAAAAGCCGGACAACCCCAAATCCTAAACCTTTTAAGAGATGGTCTCTTTCCATTCCACATCTCATATGGAGTGGTAGACACGGTCTTGGTTGGCACCCTGTTCAATAGATACATTGCTGTCTCCAATGCATGTCCCCAAAAGGAAAGCGGTAACTCAGCATCACACATCATGGATCGTACCATATCCAATAGGGTACGATTCCTCCGTTCTGACACACCATTGTACTGCGGCGTGTAAGGAGGAGTGAGCTGAGAGAGAATCCCATTCTCTTTTAAGATGTCTAGAAACTCTGTACTTAAATACTCTCCACCTCGATCCGATCGAAGTTTCTTAATGCTCAAGCCTGTTTGCTTCTCTACTTCAAGTTTATACTCCTTGAATTTCTCAAAAGCTTCAGATTTGTGCTTTATCAAAAACACGTGTCCGAATCTTGAGAAATCATCAGTAAAAGTGATGAAGTATGAAAAACCACCTCTTGCAAGTGTAGACATTGGTCCGCATACATCACTATGTATGAGGCTTAAGAGTTCACCAGCTCTCTCTCCGTGTCCACTAAACGGAGTTTTGGTCATTTTACCTTTGATACAAGACTGGCAAGTCGCATAAGATTTATATTCAAACGGATTTAAATATCCATCTTTGTGTAGCTTGTTTAGTCTTGTTTCGTTAATATGACCAAGTCTACAATGCCAAAGAAAAGCTTCATTTATATCTGAAAACTTTCTTTTACTAGTATGTTGTATATTGAAAACTGTGTGTTGGTTCAGGATGTAAATACCGTTATTTAATGTACCAAACCCAATCAACTCTTGATTCAGGTTAATGTTCATAACATTATTTTGCAACATAAAATGATATCCTTCATTGTCCAACAAAGAAACGGATATAATGTTACACAGCATACTTGGTACAAAATAACACGGGTTCAAAACCAAAATACTTCCTGAAGGCAACCCTAGATGATACTCTCCCACGGATACAGCATGTATATTGGAACCATTTCCAACCCGCAGAGTATGATCTCCAACTTTTAAAACTCTACTATTTCTCAATCCCTGCATACAATTGCAGATGTGAGAACCAGAACCGGTATCCAATACCCAGGATGCAGAGTTTAAAGAAAAACAGTTTTCAGTTACAAACACACCTGAAGTGGAAGCATCAGCATGCTTCTTCTTCTTGAGATCAGCAAGATATTCAGCACAGTTACGTTTCCAATGTCCTGACTTTTTACAGTAAAAACATTCTCCATTTCCACTTCCCATAGCCCCCACTTTGTCTTTCCCCTTCGCCTTTCTAACTCCACCTTTCTGTTTGATGGACTTCTTCTTCTTCTTTCCCTTGGCCTTAGCTTTTGGGAATGAAGAGGAAGATGGCCCAGCAACCAGAGCGGGAGTCCTTGCCGTTTTCAATGTGTTCTCTGCACTTCTCAACATATTGAGAAGTTCAGGCAATGATTTCTCCAAACCATTCATATTGAAATTTACTATGAACGGAGCAAAGGTAGGGGGGAGAGACTGAAGAACAATATCCGTATATTGCTCATTATCCATAGTCCATCCCAGTCCCTCAAGTTCTTCAATAAGACCAATCATTTTCAAAACATGGTCTCCAACTGATGCACCAGCGGCCATTCGCATCTGAAACAGCTTTCTAGATGCCTCGTATCTCAAAGTACGAGTTTGCTCTTCATACACTCCTTTGTGTGAAGAAAGATGGATTGCACATCCATATTCTCGTGTTGCTTCTGATGGATATTGTCCATAGAAGCAAGCGCGAGGCACTTGGCCGTGTTGCAGTCAATTTCCCAAGTTTTCCGGATCTCCCTATCCGCGACAGATGATTCAGGTCCTGGGACGGGTGGGGCTTCAGTATTGAGAACATATGATACCTTATCATATTAGAGTGCAATGTTCAAGTTCCTCAACCATTCTTTATAATTTGGTCCTGTCAGTTTATTTTTCTCAAGTAGAAGCTTAAGTCCTGACATCTGTAATTGTCATTCGGAGAGAGAAAAAGATACACTTAGCGAATTGCTCTTTCAAAAAATTAGATTGGTTATTATTTTATCTAATCAATGTCTCCCACTGCTTTTAATCAAATTTTCTTTCAAAACCTGAAAAGAAAACTAGCTAGGAAAGTTTTCCTGGAAGTAACACTTACTTACAGTGAGATCGAGATCCAACTATCATATAGATGGTATGCAATCTCATTGCAAATTTCAACTCTTGAAATTCCCGATATGGTTTTTACCCCTAGTCACTTATGACCTTGGCTATGGTCAACATATCATAAGTACTAGTCAAATTCTCCCCGTCATTTCGTGATTAACTAGACCCACCCATATGACCCTTGACTATGATCAACATAATCACATGAATGTCCTAACTAATCGCATCATATGCTTTGTAAGAAGACATCACTTAGCTACCGTACACTACGCCTTGACTATAATCAACATACGCAGCACGAATACTAAGTACTCTACTTCCTAAAATGACGGAGGGTTGCGGATGGTTTTTAAGAAAACCTTTAATGCTTTGAACTTGATCTCGTTGTAGAATCAAACGGTTAAGAAAAGGAGTGGCTTAAGCTCCGCATCTTTTGAAACTTGCATTTTTCATAAAAAGCCGAGTTTGTTTCAAATCTGATTCTATAACATCATTAGGTTTCTTTTCTTTACATTAATCTTATTAATGTGATCCCATCATTTAAGTTCCTAAGCCATCACAGAATAGAACGTATACTTATACCATCCGCATTCGCCACAGTGTCCCGTTATGCACCGTTAGGTTACTTAACTAACGGCATAGCGGGGCGGGACTAGCGCGGGTGTAAAATATAAGCAACGTTTATTATATATCATATATATAATAATAATCCATTCATCTCAGATACTAAGTAATTACATTACAGAATATCAACAGCAGAAGCATATAAAAGGATATCTAGGATGTCCGTATTTTGTATCGAGCCAACAATAGAAAATACGGATTCCACGGTCGTGATGAATAGCCAAGCCCACACCCTTAGACCCCTACGGGAGCGGCAAGTGATCCTGCCAATTCTAGAGTTTAGGAGACCCGGTCTCGACTCCTCGAGATGGCCTCCCACTGAACCCTAGAACCCGATCACTTGTGCTCCCCTCCATGGGTCTATCCTATTGCGGAAAAGTAAATAATATACAATTGATTTTACATGAATGAAAAAATAAAACTCTCATCTCACAAAAACCCCCGGCTATTCTGTCACGACAATCCTGCTCATCATATCTCAGCAACACATAATATCTCATATCATCAACGTAAGTAAGTATGCGTATCCCGATTGTCGTTGACGTATAGCAACGAAAACGGCGATACACCACATACTACACTTACGGTCACAGAAAATAAAATGAAAAACTACAACATTTGGAATCCACAATCACCTTAGACATCATAAATTCGAAATATCACATACTTTATATTTCATGCCTAACTATATGAATTCCACATATTGTATCACATTTCAGATAAATAGACAATGTTAAACTTTTCGATCGAATAAACAAACACCCTAGATTTCCCAAACTGCACAACACTTGAGCCGAGTTCAAAAGTTTCTAGAACATGCCACAGCACCTTATGGACCAACCGTAGAAGGGCCAAACCAACGCCTCACATGTGGCAACGCTAAACTACCACAAACCCTAAGGTTCAGTGATAGTTTTGACGGTCACATAATCGAGTTATGGTTATGTTCTTCTAGAGTTTCCACAAATACGCTTGCATGTTTTTCGAAGATTTTGAACTAGGGAAAAATCCAACATTTGGAATTTTTCCAATACGGGAAAAAACTGTGTTTCTAATATTCGTTCAAACATTTCAACACGTTCTAAAATATGAAAATCTGAACGAAGTTAATGTTGGAGATAGTGCCCTCATAGTCAATTATTGGATCGCAGGTACGTGATTGCAATGATTGCGGAGGACCTATCCCGGTAGCACAGTCTTACTCGAGATGATAGTATGCTATCTGGTTTGCCTTTATCAGTCGTGTACATGTTCAGGTGACTGATTGCATGTTACACTTTGATAGAGCCCTTAGGATCTTGCTTTACTACCAACAGTATGATGGCGATCATATACGTGAGAGTTGGGTAGTTTATATGCATATTCTTAATTGTGGTCCCTAGTCGTGGGAGTTTCGAGACAGGGCATCGATACTCCGGAGTAGACTAGTGTGTACAGTCGAGACCCCGACGAGGGGCGGTGGCCGGTCTCACAAGCCACTGGTGTCAGTTGGATCACCTAAGATGTATACAGGTGCTCATTGGGTTATGAGTACACCGGACAGGACTCGCCGGGAATCTGCTAGTTAGTACTATACCTATCGTCAGATAGCAGTTCCCTGGTGACATGTGTACAGGTTAGTTCATCGACCTGAGGTCGTCATTTGTCTCGTGTGAGTTCCCACTGTGCTTTGATTTCTACCCTACCACGGCTCAAAGGAGTCGTGCAAACAGGTAGCTTTTGGGTACAGTCCCGAGCCATATGGAGGCACGTGAGCGGATCGGCAGGGGATTCGTCTCTCCCGGTATTGGGGGCGAGGTCGTGCAGTGTCTAGGAGAGCCATTACACAAAGTCCATGGCCATGGCAGGAGATTTACTGGTAGGTACTCCAGTAGTATCTCAGGGTGTAATTGGGCTTCACTCCGACACGACTTATACTGCTATTGAGGGTCTGACGTTACTAGCCCCCTAGACAGATATGCGATACTCATTGACGAACGGACCGGACTGTATATACATTGTCACTGTTAGGCTTAGTAGGGTTTTCCGGATGAGTGCGCTCATCGGCATCCCTTGAGGTCAGTCCATGGGCAGCCGTTACGCATTGCTAATGCCGCTGACGGTTTGTGGTTAAACCCACTGCCAGGGTGCTGACGAGTCATTAGAGTCCCCCACAGACAGTTTCCTAAGTTCGGGCGAAACGTTGTAGAGGCCGTATGGTTTTATGGCAGGGTTCGGAAAATGCACGTGCGTTTACGCACGTGTCGATTTTCGGACAGATGATACTGGTCGGCTTTGGTTTAAGCCGGATCCGAGTATTATATTGAATAGGTATAATATCTTTGTCTTAGTTGCATTTGTATTCGGTCGTAATACAAATGCGGGTATATTTATACAGTTTCGGGGTTGTCCTGAAATTCGTTTCAGGATCACTTTTGGAAGTTGCCAGTTTCCAGTTTTCTATCAGCCGTCTTTTAACATTTGGTTAAAGACGGATTTATCTTTTCTACAGATGAGGTGAGTCAGTGTTCTAGAATATTCTAGATGAGGTGACTAGGCTTATTGGTGTAGGGTTTTCATTGGATGCATTTATTGTAATGGTGACTAGGTTTAATAGTAATCATTTATGCATTATTGTGTTTAGTGACTCATGCTTTGTTTTTATAGCTTCTTGTTTTGCTTAAGATATTTTGAGTGAGAAGCTTCATACCTTATGGTCACCACTTGCTCCTACGGTCACCTCCCTCTTCTATATTAGTGCACACCCCTCTCTCTCCTCATACTCTCTCACTTGATAGTTTTTCATGGTTGGAAAAAAGATTATGATAGATTTGGGGTCTATGGAATCCACAGTTCATTTCATTCCATCACCCAATTCCCTCGGCAACTTCATTAACCGATCGTCCACGGATTTGGACGAAGTGAGACAAAGTCATCTACTCATTCTCTACATCATTCTTGGTCGTCTCTTTTAGCAAACTTGACGATCGAGTTGCCTCGAGTCAGAGGCGGGAGCCCGTTTAAAGAACCGATCATGTGGTGCCACCTCGACGAGGAGATCGGAGATCGACGAGATCGGAGCAGCCGCAACGGAGCGTGGGATGATGGTTGAAGAACGAAGGACTCGGATCGTTCGGTATAACCATTCTACACTCTTTACAGTTTGTTAGTTTAGCAATAATGGCAGATCCGGGTTAAAGTATACGATAGCGCAAGTTTAAAAGTTTTGTTCCGCATTTTGGCGTCTGTAGATTGCCGGGGCGCTAGCGTAGACTTACAGTGGTATCAGAGCCTCACCATTTTGCTATTCTAACTTGTGCTAACGCGTTTAAAACATCGATCCGACCGGAAATCGAAAACTACAAAATCCTATGCCGACAGTTTCTGTTAATTTTAAACGGTCTCAAAATTGAATTCTGGATGTCTTAAAAATCTGTGCAGGCAAATATAAGAACCACGACAAAAGTTGGGGTCGTGATCCCTCCAACATGCCGCGGAAGGGCGGCCAAACCCTTGGTTTGGCCGCGCAACCGCGGCCACGTGGGGAGCACGAGCTCCCAAATTTTGTCAGTGCGTTCTCTGTTGGGTTTTGTGATTTTTGGTATATAAAGTTTTGGCCCAGATTTTGTTACTGTTCACCAGTAAGCTGTGGGGCCCACTTTTTGATATTTGGTCTTTGGTCGATCGAAATTTAAACACGTTAGTTTACAGTGCTTACATTATATCTCCGACCGGGAATGTCATTTGATCGGTAAACAGCGTCTGATTGCTATAGTTCTTTTAGACGGGTTTGCGAACGTGACATTCGCGTTGATGTTCTGTGTTGTGCTGTGATGTTGCGGATTTGTTGTGGTGGATAGCAGTGTGCAATGGTAGTACAGTTTGAGTTTATTTGTACATTTGATATTGCGGGGCGAGCGTCCAACTTGTGGACAGCCGTCACTGCCTGTTGTATAATATTCTTTTGGGGCACGACCAGGTTGCGGTCGATGTACCTATTGTACTATTTTTCATTACTGTACTAGGTTTTATCCCGCGACGGAGTGCACGGATAGCCGGGTTCGGGAAAGCAACGGGTCCGCATCTCATGGCTTCGAGAGGCAGAGGGGCCCCACTTCAGAATTGGAAGACTATTCGCCGCACTCGTAGGGGGTACAGGTTGACCCAAGGAGGGGTGCTCAATTTACCGGATTCCGTGAAGTGCCGGGTGTTCCATTCACTATGCTGTGGGGACTACCTCGCTTCAGGTTTTGGCGGGTAACTTGCCGCACCCGTAGGGGTCTAGGTTTCATTGCACAGGCTATCCACACGACAGGGGAACGTCGAGTTTCAGCAGCGGCTCTGTGAAACTCGGGGATCCCAGATTATCTGTATTGTTCTGTGATGCTTATTACTTTTCTGTAATGTTGCATATTATCACGCCTGGAGCGATTATGTATATTGGTTTATATACTATTAGATGTTGTATATGTTTTACACCCGCGCTAGTCTAGTCCCCGCTCTATCGTTAGTTAAGTAACCAAACGGGTAATGACGGGACCCAGTGACGAATGCGGATGGCATATACGTACATTTTATTTTCGTTCTTTTCTGGTGTGATCGAATGATGGGACTGCGTTGATTCTGATCAATGCAAAGTCAAAACAAACATGTTTGAGTTGTTGGAACAATTTTAAAAAGTGTTATTGCAAAGACGTTTTCTTTTGTTATGCATAGCGGTATTCAGTGGAATATCCTGCACCTCATTCGACGGGGCAAGGGTTGATATCCCTTCACCGGGACTGACCCCTTGGGCAGAAGTTTGCGTCAGGGTAATAACTTCACTATAGTCGATTACATGTTGCTATGCATAGCGGTATTCAGTGGAATATCCTGCACCTCATTCCACGAGGAAAGAGCCGAGATCCCTTTACCGGGAGTGACCTCTTTAGCAAAAGGTTTTCGCCACTATATTTTAAAAAAGCTATTAGGTTCCTTCAGCGATATCAAGTTCACTACGCTAAAGGTTTTTCGCCAAAAACCAGTCGTAGCCCTCAGTCACTTCTTTTGGGTATTCAGTAGTATTCAAGCTACGTATTTTGACCAACGCCAAGGCATAGTGTTTGGTAGCTGCTCGGTATTCAATTGTTGCATAGATAGATGAGTCAGTTTGGGACAGTCGTTCTGCCATTTTGGCCAACGTCAAGGGCATGTGCGGGTGGGTTCAAATTGGCAAGATAGTGACGGGTAGAACTTGGCATGTGACTTATGAAATTTTGACCAACGCCAAGGTTATAAGAGCATGGGGCAAAAATAATATCAGGAGTTTCTAAAGAAACTGAAACTTGCCGAGTATGCGCATACCTTCTGGAGTATGAGTAACGTGGATGCATTCCATCACGTTATCATGCGATGAGAGTTGGATCCTGATTCCCACTGATGAGTTGGTTTACTCTTCGGGTGATCCCGATTGATTCTTCTTTAGGTTTGGAGGAGAATTTGACAGGACAGTGGGAGGTTTCCGGATTAGATAAAGTGATGACCATTCTGATCTAGGTTAAAGTGCACGTAGAGTGTTTCTTTTCTCTCTCTCTTTGGCAGCGACCTTTGACCGACCCTAGACTATGACTCAGTGACCAGGTTGACCGAACCTTCTTAAAATATTGGCTTTTGGATTGTCTGAGTTGCATAAGTCATTGCCACTCCTTCTTTTACCCTTTGAATTTCTCAGAACACCCGTATACTACGGATATCCACTTCCATTGGATAGATCCATCGTATGGTTATATACGAACTCGAAGGGACTTCTTCGGGGATGGATCCAGGTTCAGGAGAAATAGAATTGGTTTATTCAGTTGTCTTTTATTATCTCCTTCTCTCAGGTTGCGAGAGCTCCTTGGTTTAGGAGAGTACACCTATTACGTCTATTGGATAGTCTTATTCCAAACCATAGGCTGGTGCCGAAAGGTAGGGAATGAAGAAAACCAATTAGCCTAAGTAGGGTGTGCAGAAGGTAATATGTAAAGACAAAATAAAGGGATTAGAAAGAGGGCAAAGTAAATTGCGACTGATATCATTCACGACCAAAACCGCGTACTTCATCGCCGCTCCTATTTCACCTTTAAAAGAATAAGGTATTATTCAGTTGTCTTTTATCGTCACCTTCTCTCGAGATGCGAGTACTCCTTGGTTTAGGAGGGTACACCTATTATGCTTACTGGATAGTCTTCTTCCAAACCATAGGCTGGTGCCGAACGGTAGGGAAGGAAGAAAACCAGTTAGCCTAACGATGGTGTACAGAAGGTAACGACTAAAGACAAATAAAGGGGATTTGGAGAGATGGCAATAAAATATACGGATGAAGTCATGAATTGGATTATGGTAGAGGCATTACTATGAATACCAGGATACCCCTACGAAACATTTTCATGTTTCAGTGCATTGTTAAAGGAAAAACTGTTTTTCCCGATTAGACACTTACTCCAAGGGTATGTATTTACCAGGTTTCATTCTCATATCTGTATGGTTTTACAGATGATGAGTAGGAGTAAGATATTGGGAATTAGGTGATTATCCTCATTATATCGGAATTCGTTGTAATTGGTGATATTTGAGTAAATCGCCAGGGTACAATTTTCCACCTACAACGCACAGGTTTTGAGTTGTTCAACTCAGCGGACTTATACAGAGTATTGTATGTTGTCCAGTGTCCATAAGGACAAAGGGGTAGGTCATCGTACTATGTTCTGTTTACTTATAACTTCTCTAGTATTTAGACGAGTGTTTCGTAGAAATACAAGGTCTAAGTTTTGAGAAGTTGTGGGTATAAGAATAAAGTAGAGAACCAGGTATCACAAGTATCGGGATTCTTCAAAGAGATCGAAGATGTAGATTCTTGTGATTGGTATTCAGATGATAGTGATGGTTTTGAGAAACGTGTTTCTCTTTCAGGTTGCTCATAACTGGATGGTTTCCTAAGTTGAGTAATGCTGATTAGCCTCTTTCCATTAAGATGATATGCACTGGAGACAGCTGCATGGATTGAATCTTGGTTCCAATTAAATAGTGCCAAAGTTTCTATATTGGATATAGAATAGTTCGTACCTTAAAAGAAATTAAGGTACGGGGAGTTGTCCAGCTTATGATTAAAACCAGACACTGGATAACTCAGGGCACGTTTCTGTAGTGGTTGTTTGTGGGTTGACCCTGGCTATGACGAGGGTTGATATTCTACCATTTGGAAGATCAATAGTGATATTGTTCTTGACTCGCCACAGTTTTAGTAAAAATGGATCTTTTTCAGAAAACAGTAGTGGGAGTATGGTAGAACTGGAAGTAATTCCAGAACCGCGAACGATTACGGAAAAATTTAATAGGACCTATATATTCAATCAGGTTTGACATTCCAATAGCCACTCCGCAGGTATGGTAGGTAACCTCAGACGCCCGAGAGGTACTTCGGTAGCCTCAGAGACGGTGACAGGGAGGTTCTTATCTACCAAGACTTGACACTACTGTTGTTCCAGGATATGAGACCCGGTAGGAGGGTTGTCGTACTCAGTGGGAGCAACGGAAGCATAGTGAGCAAGATGCTTATGTCTATTTATAGACTAGAGCAGTTATAGCGGAGATAGATCATCTAATTTTGATGTGACAGTCATGGGTTTGACTTCAATCAGAATAGGGGATGGATCAGTTAAGAAGGTAGTAGGGTGTGATGTCATGGTATCTGGATGACATACACAGAGTAGGAAGTAAAATTCCTAAACTACGATCGGTTGTACTGTGGTCGTCACACAGTTGTTTCTCCAGACAGGATATGGATATAATATTTGACATTTTGGTTTCTAGATCTATGGTTTTAGATCTGGATTTGGGTAGTTTCCCAATGTGGGTACTTTGATAGATATTCTAATGGTTTTTGGAATAGTTGACTCCTAGCATGGTAGTGTACCTGCAGGTGATGGAGTCACCCTCTCTAAAGGTGTCTCACAGACTAAAGGGGAGAGGGATGTGCATGATTGGCAGATCACTTGCTTAGGCAATTGAGTCAATCATGAGATGTCAAGTACCACACCAAATGTTATTTTTGCACCAGATGCAATAAGTTTGTATTAATCCAATCCTGGAGAAACATAAGGAAGCAGTTTTAGAACATTGGTACATGTTCTACGGATTTGATAACGGCAGCCTCTTTCGGGAGACGGTTATCATTCCAGACTTCAAAGGTGACATGGATGACAGAGTGATTGTCAAAGTTTTAGTTTTCCCTCTGACGAGGGACAGTATTATGGACAGATGGTTCCAGAGGATACAGTGGGTGGCAAGGTGCCCGATACTGATTAGGTTCAGTGATCGATACAGTCTAAGAAGTTTGGATATGGAGTTCATTTATGAACTAAGGTCCCATCAGATATCCAGACATATTCTAAGACAGGTACTACTCAATTCGGGAGATGGCTTTCTCCGCGAACTTGAGATTAAGAGAGATACAGAAAGAAACTTCTAGACGGATCCACTCACCGAGGCTATTTCTCGAACACAATAGTTTTACAAACGGGCTTTGTGAAACTGATTAGTAGAGGAGTTGGATGTTCGGTTTCACACGGGCTGTGAGTAGTCGACATCGCAATATTAGCCTTGAGTGCAAGTGGGAGATTGTTGGAGATAGTACCCTCATAGTCAATTATTGGATCGCAGGTACGTGATTGCAATGATTGCGGATGACCTATCCCGGTAGCACAGTCTTACTCGAGATGATAGTATGCTATCTGGTTTGCCTTTATCAGTCGTGTACATGTTCAGGTGACTGATTGCATGTTACACTTTGATAGAGCCCTTAGGATCTTGCTTTACTACCAACAGTATGATGGCGATCATATACGTGAGAGTTGGGTAGTTTATATGCATATCCTTAATTATGGTCCCTAGTCGTGGGAGTTTCGAGACAGGGCATCGATACTCCGGAGTAGACTAGTGTGTACAGTCGAGACCCCGACGAGGGGCGGTGGCCGGTCTCACAAGCCACTGGTGTCAGTTGGATCACCTAAGATGTATACAGGTGCTCATTGGGTTATGAGTACACCGGACAGGACTCGCCGGGAATCTGCTAGTTAGTACTATACCTATCGTCAGATAGCAGCTCCCTGGTGACATGTGTACAGGTTAGTTCATCGACCTGAGGTCATCATTTGTCTCGTGTGAGTTCCCACTGTGCTTTGATTTCTACCCTACCACTGCTCAAAGGAGTCGTGCAAACAGGTAGCTTTTGGGTACAGTCCCGAGCCATATGGAGGCACGTGAGCGGATCGGCAGGGGATTCGTCTCTTCCGGTATTGGGGGCGAGGTCGTGCAGTGTCTAGGAGAGCCATTACACAAAGTCCATGGCCATGGCAGGAGATTTACTGGTAGGTACTCCAGTAGTATCTCAGGGTGTAATTGGGCTTCACTCCGACACGACTTATACTGCTATTGGGTGTCTGACGTTACTAGCCCCCTAGACAGATATGCGATACTCATTGACGAACGGACCGGACTGTATATACTTTGTCACTGTTAGGCTCAGTAGGGTTTTCCGGATGAGTGCGCTCATCGGCATCCCTTGAGGTCAGTCCATGGGCAGCCGTTACGCATTGCTAGTGCCGCTGACGGTTTGTGGTTAAACCCACTGCCAGGGTGCTGACGAGTCATTAGAGTCCCCCACAGACAGTTTCCCAAGTTCGGGCGAAACGTTGTAGAGGCCGTATGGTTTTATGGCAGGGTTCGGAAAATGCACGTGCGTTTACGCACGTGTCGATTTTCGGACAGATGATACTGGTCGACTTTGGTTTAAGCCGGATCCGAGTATTATATTGAGTAGGTATAATATCTTTGTCTTAGTTGCATTTGTATTCGGTCGTAATACAAATGCGGGTATATTTATACAGTTTCGGGGTTGTCCTGAAATTCTTTTCAGGATCACTTTTGGAAGTTGCCAGTTTCCAGTTTTCTATCAGCCGTCTTTTAACATTTGGTTAAAGACGGATTTATCTTTTCTACAGATGAGGTGAGTCAGTGTTCTAGAATATTCTAGATGAGGTGACTAGGCTTATTGGTGTAGGGTTTTCATTGGATGCATTTATTGTAATAGTGACTAGGTTTAATAGTCATCATTTATGCATTATTGTGTTTAGTCACTCATGCTTTGTTATTATAGCTTCTTGTTTTGCTTAAGATATTTTGAGTGAGAAGCTTCATACCTTATGGTCACCACTTGCTCCTACGGTCACCTCCCTCTTCTATATTAGTGCACACCCCTCTCTCTCCTCATACTCTCTCACTTGATAGTTTTTCATGGTTGGAAAAAAGATTATGATAGATTTGGGGTGTATGGAATCCACAGTTCATTTCATTCCATCACCCAATTCCCTTGGTAACTTCATTAACCGATCGTCCACGGATTTGGACGAAGTGAGACAAAGTCATCTACTCATTCTCGACATCATTCTTGGTCGTCTCTTTTAGCAAACTTGACGATCGAGTTGCCTCGAGTCAGAGGCGGGAGCCCGTTTAAAGAACCGATCATGTGGTGCCACCTCGACGAGGAGATCGGAGATCGACGAGATCGGAGCAGCCGCAACGGAGCGTGGGATGATGGTTGAAGAACGAAGGACTCGGATCGTTCGGTATAACCATTCTACACTCTTTACAGTTTTTTAGTTTAGCAATAATGGCAGATCCGGGTTAAAGTATACGATAGCGCAAGTTTAAAAGTTTTGTTCCGCATTTTGGCGTCTGTAGACTGCCGGGGCGCTAGCGTAGACTTACAGTTAAAGCTTTTCCAATCGAATCACCAAAACCAATATTTCTCTAGAACACTCAATACTTGAGTGAGTTTTAAACATTTCAGAGGCATGTCCATAATTTATCAGGTCCTGTGCACTAAAAATTTTCCCTTGATCCAACAGAACGGCCGCGGATCCGCCGCCAAAGCCATGCTTTGGCCGCGGATCCGCGCTCCTTTGAAAAGATCATTAAATAAATTTTTTATGGTAATTCTTAAAAAAGCCTGCTGATTTTTTTAGGACCTTCAAATTTGGAAAAATCCAATATTTTAAAAAATTTCCAGAGAGCTGTCAAAATTGATGTTTCGTGGTTCGATCGGACGTTTAATTTCGCCTGCGCATCGCCTAAAGCTCTAGCTTGGCTCTGATACCACTGTAGGGCTGGCCTAGCACCTCGTCAAGAGTTCGGTAGCATCACACATGCCATAATCAAAGATTTAGAGGTGTTAAGTTAACCCGACAAGAATCGAAACTAGAAGTTTTAGGGATTATTCAACTAAACATCACATGCAATTGTAAAACTATCACTAAGAGGAAAGATTACAACCTTTGTAGATCTCTCTCGGTGTCTCCTTGGCACTATGAGAGTTTGGAACGGATCGATGGTAGCCTTCCTTGTCCACGATGATCCACCCGAAGTACCTTTGCTCAAAGCTCCTTACCTTACTTGTTTCGCAAACGAAGTAGAGTAAACACCCTACACAAATCGGCTAGAGGTGTGTAGTATGATGATGTGGTTTATGTTCTTCAATTGAAATCCTTTCTTTTGTCAATCTTCACTCAAGAGAGAAATCTAGAGAGGAAGAAGAAGATAATGGTGGCTTGAGATTTCTTTCATATCACATATGATAACTTGTATTTTTCACACCCTTGCACTCAATTTTTTTTCTTGTTGTGTGCTACTTGTTTCATATCACATATGAAGCTATTTATAGTGTTAAGAAAGGAATAATCACCATTATTCCATTACCACCATAATTATGAGTGGAAATTCTTTTCCTAAAAATTAAGCATGGGTGGAAATTCTTTTCATTAAGTTAATTAAAGTTTACCCACTAAAGAATAATGGAGAATTATTGGATATTCTTTATATTAACTTAAAATGATAAATACAAATTAAAAGCTTCAATATAAGTCTTATATTGCCATCATTCTTGTATCATCAACCATGATACTATGTATGCATGTATGTGTCCATGCACATCATCATGTGCATACAGGCATGCATACAAAAGGATTTACTTAAAGGATTAATCTAAATGTAATTAGTTAAATCAACACTTGATTTTACCAAACCGGTCATATCTCATACGATCAGACAAATAGAAAATGCCCAATTAATATACGTTATCACATAACCGTATTTAATCGGGTCCCGCGCATATCTCATATGCACACCACATCGTTTTGCCTGAGCCAGGAAACATCATTGTGGGACTCTAAGACTCGTCAATACGCCAGCAGTAGATGATGATCATATCAAATATCCACAAGCCGCAAGAGGTCAGCTAAACATAACGGCCACCCGGGTATTGAAACGATCAGAAGAAAACCAGCGAAGCTGTAAAAACTCCCGTCGAGCCAACTGGCAACACTTACCGTACAGTCCGGTCTCTTCGTCAGATATGCTGCATATCAAGTCTAGGGATGGTATTGTCGACCCCAATAACTCAATAAGTCATGCTGGTGTATGGCTCATAACAGATCGAGAAACTACTGATAACTCTTATCAGTAAATCTCAGCAGCCCTGGCCAGGGACTTCAGGTTATAGCCAATCGAGCATAGCACAACATCAACCCCCAATACCGGGAGAGACGAAACCCCTCCTATCTCTCATTGCCTCCATGCGCCTCGGGACTGTACCCAAAGACCACCTGTTTGGACGACTCAGTAGAGCCGTGGTAGGGTGGAGATCAAAGTATAGTGGGAGGACACACAAGACTCTATGACGATCTCGGGTCTACAGACTAACCTGTACCAGTGTTCCTGAGAACTGCTATCCGACAATACATATAATACCACATAGGAGTTCTCTGTGAGTCCGTTCAGTGTACCCAGTCTCCACTGAGCACCCGCATACAATCTTTGGTGTCTCCTCACCAGATGGATATGGGATCATCCATCGCCCATCATATGGGACAAGAATAGTATACGCTAGTCTACTCTGGAATATCGATGCCCTGTCTTGATACACCCTCGACTAGGAACAGTTCAAGGATATGCTTATAGACTACATGTGCCCCACTAGTATGATCCGCATCATAATCACAGTAGTCAAGCATATATCCTTTAGGCTTTATCAACATGTGTAAATGATTAAATCTACATGTACAGATAAAGTAAACCTGATAGCGTACTATCATTTTGAGCAAGAAATTCATCTATCTCCATAGATAATATGTCCAAGTTTCCACTATCCATATAATGGCCTTTAGGGCATACAAATTACTAACAGGATCCACCTGAAAGCTTCCACATTTGCCTTCTTCTTCGAACTTGAAGAAACTAGAACACTTGGATTGCTAAACCTTATGAACTAGGATGAGTAGAGAAGTGATATGGGTTTTCTTTTATCTCTAAGGCAATGTTTCTCAACTCATGAGATGGAGTTGCCTTGAACTAGAGAGAGAGCAAGAGGAAGAGCAAGAGGGAGAGCTTGAGCATGAGAGAGAAGAAGAATAATAGAATGAGCCAACCCCTTTTCCTCCCATGCTCCCATAACAAAATAATAATAATAATAACAATAATAATAATAACAATAATAATAATAATTGAGTATTATGTGATGGTTCATATCATATCAAGTGGCATTATCATTTCATGCACTCATATTGCAAAGCATAACAAGCAAGCAAAAGTCTTTGCCATGAAATGATAGCCATTGCAATGATGATAGTCAACTAGTCCAACCTAGTCAACCGGCCAACAAAGTCAACAAGTCAATAAAGTCAACCCCTCATCTCAACCATGACACAATAATACTTAATTAATATTATCATTAATCATATTTCTTATTCTCATTAGGGTTTAGCAAAAGTCAATGGTCAACAGTGAACAGTCAACAGTCAATAACCCCAAAGAGAATCCTCTTCCTCTGTCTCTCTGTCAACTGTGCATACACACCCGCATCCGCGTTCCGAGGAACACGAATACAAACGAGATAAAACCAATCCCAAAACGTACACTAGGATCTGGCTTAAACCAAAGCCCGCTAGTGTTAAATGTCCGGACACCAAACGTGCACAAGTGCACGGATGTGACCGAACCCTGTCGTAAAAACCATGCGACCTGTCGCAAAACCATGCGACCTCTACTCTTTTCCCAAAAAGAGAATAGATTTCTGTGTGGGACTCTAAAGACTTGACACTACGCTGGCAGTGGGTTTAACCACAGACCGCAAGCGGCACTAGCTGTGCGTAACGGTCCCCAGGTAGATGCCGACAAGAAGACTGGCGAGGTGAAACCCATCTGAACTCCTACTGAGCCTGAATGTGACAATCTCTGTACAGTCCGGTCTGTTCGTCTGATACATCGCATGGCGGGCCTAGGGGGCGGTAAACGTCAGTCCCCTAATAGCGGTACAAGTCGTGTCGGAGTGTATCCTAGAACACCCTGAGATAGCACTGGAAACCTACCAGTATATCTCGCTTGCCCTGGCCAGGGACTACTCGTGTAATGGCTCTCCTGGACACAGAGCGATGTCAACCCCCAATACCGGGAGAGACGAATCCTGTCTAACCGTCACTGCCTCCAGGTGCTTCGGGACTGCACCCAACTACTACCTGTTTGCACGACTCCTTTAAGCCATGGTAGGGTAGTAATCAAAGTACAGTGGGAACACACTCGAGGTGAAGTGACAGCGTCAAGTCAGCGGACTAAGCTGTACCCATGTCACCTGGGAACTGATAACTGACGATAGGTATAGTACCAACCAACAGTTCCCGACGAGTCATGTCCAGTGTACTCGTAACCCAACGAGCACCCGCATACTATCTCCAGTACGACGTACTGATGGCTGTGGGACAGACCATCTCCCCTGCTGGGATGAGAAGCGCATACGCTAGTCTACTCCAGAGTATCGATTCCCTGTCTCGATAGTCCTACGACTAGGGACCTGTATAAGGATGTGCTTATAGATTACCCAGCCCCCACGAGTGTGACTGCCATCACAACGCTGGTAATCAAGCAAAGATCCTAAGGGCTCTACTAATATGTATAAGCGATATGCTAAAAGAAACACATGCACATATTGAAGTAGAAACAAACCAAGTAGCATACTACCATTTTGAACAAGATTGTCTATACAATTGTGAATATCCCAAGCTTCCTTTAAGTAATATACAAGCTAGTATGATACAGTAATGGCCTCTAGGGCATATACACCAACACAGACCGTGAGCAAGAGGCATGTAGATATCTTGCGCTGCTAGCATCGGATGCACCGACACCTTCTCGACTGCGAAGGAGGAAATATCGACGGCGGTATTTATGATTTGTGATTTTGTGATTCGATTATCACGTATCCGTCACCTTGGATTTCGGTATTTCGGGCGAATTGTCGCATGACTTAGTTTTGATGATCGAATTCCATGATATTTGTTTTCATGCACCATGGTTGCACCTACTGGGTATTTATATTTTGCGCATAGCTATTACGCTTGCGGTATTGATTGTGATTTCATGCCTATTTTATGCCGGTGATTTGATTTACGCTTCCAGCATAGTCTTCATGCACTTTTAGTGTTTTGATTTGATTTTTGCATGCTGATGCACATGGTTGTGAGCTTATATACCGCGGTATACCTGATTTTGATCGAGCCATATTGTATACCGTCGATTTCGATTCTGATGTCGATTTCGTGATTTCGTGTATGATGGATGCACCAATTTGGATTTTCGCGCATGTTGGGCGCATGTTTTGAGATACGATTTTGGTGCACACCAGATGCACTAAATCGGGATTCTTCGTGCATGTCAGATGCACCTGATTTTGCTGTCAGGCATACACGTTGCCTATGAAAGATGTTTCGTGCACACCCGTTGCACCTAGATGTTGTTTTGTGCACATGTATGGGACATATATGGATTTTGATTTCCGTGGGCACCAGACGCACAGGGTATTCTTATATACATTTTGGGATTGATTTCTTATGGAGCAGTACATTTTTTATGATATTGCTATTTGTTTTCGTACTGAACAAGACTAGTCAGAGGACAGTACCTGGATATATTTTGCATGCATCGATAGTTATTGAAGGGATTTCAAAAAAAGCGAGCTATAGTCTCAGTATTAACCTATGTGTCTGATATGACACGAAACGTTTTAAACAAGGAAACCCTTCTAAATTGTTTTCAAAACAGCGGAACGTACATATTAAACAAAAGATATATACATATATGGTTATTTTCTTACAATTGATGTCCGCCACTGTGCTGTGTTATGTGCATCGTACAACGATTTAAAAAGGTTCGGCATGCATTTACTTCAACTATTTATATGTATAGATTTGATGTTTACATGTATAGTTCTGATTTATATCATATTGGTTTTATTTTGGATTTGACATTTGTGTCTATACAATGACTCCGATGATTGCGGGATGCTTGACGGAGTTTTGATTTTGAGTTATCTGCTCATTACTCATGCGCATGCATTGCGCTATGATGCATCTTATGTATTGATGATTTCGGAGCCCCGACGACTTAGTTTTTACCGAAATGTTTTAGGATTTGAGGGATTTAAATTAAAATTCGGGACCGAATTTCTTTAAGGGATGAAGATTGTAAAATTTCAAAAAAATAAAATATTATTTTTCGGAATTTTTATAATTTAATATTAATTTTAAATGAATATTTTAATATTTCGGTATAATTAAATACCGATATATTGGAGAAATTTTTGGAAAATTATAGAAATTACTTAAAAGAGTGTGTTTTATGTGAATTATGCAAATTTTATGTTTTTATGATTAATTATATGCTAATTTAGTGCTAATCGCGATTAAAAATCGCTAATCGCGCTTTGAGCGTATTTTGTGCAAACATGCACCATATCTTTTTTTTACACTTGTGCATTTTCTACCATGGTTTGTTTTGGGTTTACTATTGAGGAGAGAAGGAAATTAGAAAGGAAAAGAAAAGAAAAGAGTATTATATGGAGGTATGATTAGAGAGAGAGAAAGTGGGTGAGGGGTCAACCCTTGTTATAAGCCATCCCCCATCATTTCTTCCTCTCATTTCTCTCCCCTCTCTTCCCTTGTTGTTGCTGCTGCTGCACCCCCCTCCTCCTCTATCTCCAACCCTCAAAACACCATGATAATCAACTAAAAACCTCACACCCATTTCACAAAAAAGGTGCACAAGCCCTCTAGTTACCCAATGGACCAACAAAAATTCGATTTTGGCACTGTAGAGGATTCTTGGGAGCTAAATGAGGTAATCCCTTCACAATTAGTGTAATGTTTAGGTTGTTTAAGCCTCATTTCGAGTTTAAAATCGTTTTAGTGAAGTTTTCGTGAACTTTGAAGATTCTTGAGAGGGTTAGGGTTAATTGGAGTTGTGTTGGTGAACTTGGGCTCTAGAGATGACCTTAAACCCCCATAGATGTTAGAAAACCCAGAACTTGCACAATATACAACCTGAAACCCATTTTCTGGAAAACAGAAACTTGCATGTCGGTTTGTGAGTGTTTAAGGCGTGCAGGGAAATCTGGAGTGATCCGGGGCCAATACCAAAAAAATAAACAATACCAGAGACCTAGTGGGACCCATAGGAAGACACCCTACCAGAACGAGGCCCTAACTCCATGCCCAAACCGGCCTGGCCGGATTTTCCCTTGGTGTGGCCGACCCCCTGATGAGATAGGTGCCCACATTGCTTCAGTAGTTCATATTCACACCATATATCACCCCAGAGTTGTTTGCTTGCTTTGTTTTGGCCTGAGTCAAAATATAGGACCACTTTCCCTAGTTGCTGTTTGGAATTGAGTTATGGTTTTCTGTATTTCGATTTCTAGATTTTAGTATTTGTGCTTTAACTCGATCATGTGGCATTTGTGCGTCTATCTCGAGTGATATCGGGTTGATTTGCGAGAGCTAACCATAGGTTCTAACCTATAGGCTTTTTAAGCGTATCGTTTTGGTTTTCGTGTGTCGTTTTGGTTTCGATTTGGATTTAATGCGATGCTCGTGTGACATGTAGGTACCCCTACGGTGATCCGAGACGATGAAGAAGATGGTGGAGACATAGACATCGGCAAGCAAGATCAAGGTGAGTAGATTATATCTACGGGGGAAGTCGGGTGGATGGCGTATAGCACCCCCACAGTTCGATGTTTAGTATAGTATATATATACTATTTATGATAGCTTATTGTGTGTCGTGGATATTTGAGATGAGATTAGGTGTACTGTGATTAGATTAGGGCGTAGGAGTAAACTAGTATAGTTCCTAGTTGCGGACCCTAGAATAGGCTTACACCCATACGCACACACATGCATATTCGTTATACTTATACCTAGATGACGATGATAGTGGTTGATATTTGGAGATGAGTCGATGAGATTGGACATAGTGCCATGAGATCGGTGATATAATGTGATTCGTATTTGGGATACGACATGAGATTTTAGCGGGCCTTAGGACGTGTGTTTAACACGCATTTATATAGATGGTATCGATTTGTACTAGACTTAGATCGGTACCACAGATCATGTGATATGATGATAAGGATACCAGATAATTGATGAGATGAATATGATATTGACCCGTACCGAGTTTTTGGGATGCCGTACGATGATTTACCGTACGAGCTTTATATTGATGATAGATCCGCACTCATGACTTGAGGATGTCATATGATATGGTATCGTACGCGGTACATTTGAGGCGGGATCACCGACTATTATACTTATATATATATATATATATATGTATATATCGACTCAGATTTAAGTGGTTTCCATACCCCTCCTTATTGACTTGTTAGTTAGAGCTGTAGTTTTGCTAGTAGATGTTAGGCTAGGCCGATGTCATTCCTATTTCAAAAACTAACGAATCGGGAGTATTCTAAAGACAGGCAAAGGGATTCTACGGATATTTTCAAAAGACGCATCTTATTTTAAAAACACCGTAGCCCTTATTTTTCTAAAAACCCCGATTCATCTTCTTTCAAATGGCAAAACAGTATGACCTAGATACATTGATGTAGATTCTGCACTGTTGTGTTTATTATTCATTTGCCGCATATTCTGTAAGTCCATGCAACCCTTCCCCGGTGCTTACGAGGTTGCGGAAGTGGTGAAAAACGATTTTCAAAAGAATGGTAACATGGACTACAAATACGGATCTTTGCTAAACAACTAACTAACAACCTAACTTGAGTTTACCTACTCGGTTAGGGGGCTATACCTTCCTTGAACTCCTTCGTCTTCAACTCCTCCCGGTGTACGGATCGGCCTCACCTCGTCATCTCCTTGCGCCGAAGATGGATCCACCCGAAAGCTTCTACCTTTGGCTTCTTGTTCGATCTTTGAAGAAACTAGAACACTTGTCTTGCAAGGCCTTGTGAGCTAGAATGAGTAGAGAATTGTTTTGGTGTCTTTTTATCTCTAAGGCAATGAGTCTCAACACATGAGAATGGTTTGCCTTGAGCTAGAGAGAGCAAGAGGAAGAGGGAGAGCTTGAGAATGAGAGAGCTCAAGAGAGAGAGAAAAAAAGAAAGAATGAGCCACTCTTTTTTCATCCAACCTCTCATAATCCAAAAGCCATCATAACAAAAATAGTAATCAAGTATTGTGTGATGGTTTAAGTCAAAATGGCTATATCATTTCATGCACTCATTTTGCATAAATAAACAGGGAAGCAAAAGTCTTTGCCATAGAATGATAGCCATTGTCATGATGATGGTCAACTAGTCCAACCTAGTCAACCGGTCAACAAAGTCAACAAGTCAATAAAGTCAACCCCTCAACAACCATGTCACTATAATACTTAATTAATATTATTGTCAATCATATTTCATATTCTCATTAGGGTTAAGCAAAAGGCAATGGTCAACAGTCAACAACCCCAATGAGAATCCTCTGCCTCTGTCTCTCTGTCATCTGTGCATACACACCCACATCCGCATTCCGAGGAACACGAATACAAACGAGATAAAACCAATCCCAAAACGTATACTAGGATCTGGCTTAAACCAAAGCCCGCTAGTGTTAACTGTCCGGACACTGTACGTGCACAAGTGCACGGATGTGACCGAACCCTGTCGCAATACCATGCTACCTGTCGCAAAACCATGCGACCCCTACTCTTTTGCCTAAAGGCGAATAGCTTTCTGTGTGGGACTCTAAAGACTCGACACTACGCTGGCAGTGGGTTTAACCACAGACCGCAAGCGGCACTAGCTGTGCGTAACGGTCCCTAGGTAGATGCCGACAAGAAGACAGACGAGATGAAACCCATCTGAACTCCTACTAAGCCTGAATGTGACAATCTCTGTACAGTCCGGTTTGTTCGTCTGATACATCGCATGGCGGGCCTAGGGGGCGGTAACCGTCATTCCCGTAATAGAGGTACAAGTCGTGTCGGAGTGAAGCCCAGAACACCCTGAGATAACACTGGAAACCTAGCAGTATATCTCGCTTGCCCTGGCCAGGCACTACTCGTGTAATGGCTCTCCTAGACACAGCGCGATGTCAACTACCAATACCGGGAGAGACGAATCCTGTCTAACCGTCACTGCCTCCAAGTGCTTCGGGACTGCACCCAACTACTACCTGTTTGCACGACTCCTTTGAGCCATGGTAGGGTAGTAATCTAAGTACAGTGGGAACACACTCGAGGCGAAGTGACAGTGTCAAGTCAACGGACTAAGCTGTACTCATGTCACCTGGGAACTGATAACTGACGATAGGTATAGTACCAACCAACAGTTCCCGACGAGTCCTGTCCAGTGTACTCGTAACCCAACGAGCATCCGCATACTATCTCAAGTACGATGTACTGACGGCTGTGGGACAGACCGTCTCCTACACTGGGATGAGAAACGCATACGCTAGTCTACTCCGGAGTATCGATGCCCTGTCTCGATAGTCCTGCGACTAGGGACCTGCTTAAGGATGTGCTAATAGATTACCCAGCCCCTACTAGTGTGACTGCCATCACAACGCTGGTAATCAAGCAAAGATCCTAAGGTCTCCACTAATGTGTAAAGGTGATATACTAAAATAAACACATGTATACATTGAAGAAGAAACAAGCCAAGTAGCATACTACTATATTGAGCAAGATTGTCTATACAAGATGAATATCCCAAGCTTCCATTAAGTAATATACAAACTACTATGATACAATAATGGCCTCTTGGGCATATACACTAACAATCTCCCACTTGCACTAAGGCCATGTACTGGCGCATCGAAGACCTATCATCTCCATCAGCCGCTCGAACTGAGTCTGGGGTAAGGCCTTTGTGAGTGGATCAGCAGTGTTATCTTCCGTAGAAACTCTCCGAACCTCGATCTCCTGGCGACCCACAATCTCCCTGATCAGGTGATACCGCCTCAAGATGTGTCTGGACTTCTGATGGGACCTGGGTTCCTTCGCTAAAGCTATAGCCCCGTTGTTGTCGCAATACAGCGGTATTGGATCAACAATGGACGGAACCACCTGAAGTTCAGTTAAGAACTTCCTTATCCAGACAGCTTCTTTTGCGGCATCTACAGCAGCGATATATTCCGCTTCCATCGTCGAGTCAGCAACGGTTTCCTGTTTGGAACTCTTCCAACACACCGCCCCTCCATTGAGGGTAAAGAAATAACCCGACATGGACTTGGAATCATCCTTGTCACTCTGGAAGCTGGAGTCAGCAAAGGCCTCGATCTGGAGGTCTTTTCCGCCATACACCAAGAACATCTCCTTAGTCCTTCTTGGGTACTTGAGAATGTTCTTTACCACTATCCAGTGTTTCTCCCCAGGGTTTGACTGATACCGGCTTACCACACTCAGTGCATAAGCTACATCTGGTCTGGTACATAACATCGCATACATTATAGAGCCTACCGCAGAAGCGTAGGGTATAATAGACATGCGATCCCTTTCTAAATCAGTCTTGGGAGACATCTCTTTGGAGAGGGTGATCCCGTGACAAGCCGGTAGATTACCGCACTTGGAATCTTCCATACTGAATCTTTTTAGTATGGTGTCGATGTACCTGGACTGTGAAAGTCCTAGTATCCTCTTGGATCTGTCACGATAGATCCGGATCCCCAGAATGTATGAGGCATCACCCAGGTCTTTCATGGAGAACTTGTGTGACAAGAACCCCTTGACAGATTGTAGCATAGGAATATCATTTCCTATTAAGATAATGTCATCCACGTATAAAACGACGAATACTACAGTTCTCGCTACAAATCTACTATATATGCATGGTTCATCTGGATTTTTGATAAAGCCAAATTCCTTGACCGTCTCATCAAAACAGATGTTCCAACTCCGCGATGCCTGCTTTAGTCCGTAGATGGACTTAAGCAACTTGCACACCTTTCCGCTGCTCCCACTCTGAATGAAACCCTCTGGCTGGTCCATATAAACACACTCCTCTAAATTTCCATTTAGAAAAGCGGTCTTTACGTCCATCTGCCAAATCTCATAATCGTGGAAGGCAGCAATGGCAAGAAGGATCCGAATGGATTTCAGCATAGCTACTGGATAAAAGGTCTCGTCATAGTCCAAACCAGGTCTTTGACGAAAACCCTTTGCAACCAGTCTAGCTTTATAGGTCTCAACCTGTCCATCTACACCAATCTTCCTTTTGAAGATCCACTTGCATCTTATGGGTTTTACCCCATCTGGAGCAACGTCCAATGTCCATACTTTGTTGGTGTACATGGACTCCATTTCGGTCCGCATTGCATCCATCCATTTTACCGAGTCAAAGCTCTGAATGGCCTACCGGAAGCTAGTCAGCTCATCATAATCAATGATGCAATCATCTCTATCCCCGTCTATGAAAAAACCGTAGTATCTCTCGGGCGGATGAGACTGCCTACTACTCCTGCGTAGCGGCGTAGGAATGTCATGATCTTTCGAACCCTCTGGTTCTACTAAGCTTTCAGTAATAGCTCGTGGTTCTGGAATTTCTTCCAGTTCTATTGCGCTCCCACTTATCTGATTTTCCAAAAACTCAGTTTCCAAGAAGTGGGCATGACGAGAAACATAAATCTTTTGTTCCTCTTCGCAATAGAAAAAATATCCCTTGGAGTTCTTTGGATATCCCACAAACTTGCACTGTACTGAGCGTGCCTCGAGCTTGTCCGCTTGTTGTTTTTTGACAAAAGCTAGACATCCTCATGTCTTAATGTGATTAAGATAGGGTCTCTTCCCACACCATATCTCATATGGTGTAGTAGGCACAGTCTTAGTTGGAACTCGGTTCAAAAGGTATGCAACTGATTCTCGTGCATATCCCCAGAATGATCGCGGTAACTCAGCGTTACTCATCATAGACCGTACCATATCCAATAGGGTTCGGTTCCGTCTCTCCGATACACCGTTATGTTGCGGAGTGTATGGAGGAGTAAGTTGAGAGAGAATTCCATTCTCTTTTAAATAGTCCAGGAACTCGGCACTCAAGTATTCACCACCTCGATCCGATCTTAGAGTCTTGATACTTTTGCCGGTTTGTTTTTCTACTTCATTCTTATATTCCTGGAATTTTCCAAAGGCTTCGGACTTATGTTTCATTGAGAAGACATAATCGTACCTTGAAAAGTCATCCGTAAAAGTAATGAAGTAAGAATAACCGCTTCGCGCATGTGTAGACATTGGACTGCACACGTCGCTGTGTACGAGTCCCAAGAGCTCGCTCGCCCTTACTCCGTGTCCAGCGAACGGAGTCTTTATCATCTTTCCTTTGAGACAGGATTGACAAGTGGCATACGATTGATATTCGAACGGATTCAAATATCCTTCTTTATGTAACTTCGTCAACCTTCTCTCATTGATGTGACCCAGTCTACAATGCCATAAGAAAGTCTGATTTATTTTCGGAGACTTTCTTTTGTGTGTATTCTGGACATTGAAAATCTGTGGTTGGTTTAATACGTATATACCATTGCTTAATGTACCTGACCCAATCAGAACTTGATTAAGGTGAATGTTTACAACATTACTTACAAACGCAAATTCATAACCTTCTTTAGAAGTCAAAGATACAGAAATGATATTACAAGTTGCGTTAGGTACAAAATAGCAATTACGCAAAACCAAAACGTGTCCATCTGATAACCCCAGGTGATAGTCCCCCACGGCCTTAGCATCCATGCTAGCTCCGTTTGCAACTTTGAGGGTCATGTCACCTGCCTTCAAAATCCTACGGTTTCTTAACGCCTGCAAAGAATTACAGATATGAGATCCTGATCCAGTATCCAATACCTAGGAAGTAGAGTTTATTGATAGACAGTTTTCAATAACATACACACCTGAAGCTGAAGCCGCAACTTGCTTCAGATCCTGTGTCCTGGCTTTCCAAGCCCTGCAATCTTTCTTCCAGTGTCCACTCTTATGACAGAAAAATCACTCTTCCTTCCCTATAAGCTTCCCCGCTATCTTTGTTGCTTTTGCCTTTCCTTTCGTATCCACTTTACTAACGCCGCCCTTTGGTTTGGCGGAGGCTTTCTTCTTCTTTCCCTTGGCTTTCGCCTTGGACCTAGATGATGAAGATACTCCTACAAACAAAGTGGATGTTTCCCTACCTTTCTGTAGGGTGCCTTCTGCACTCCTCAGCATGTTGAGGAGCTCTGAAAGTTCAAGTTCTTTTTCTTGCAAGTTGAAGTTCAGTATAAACTGGGCGTAAGTGGAAGGAAGGGACTGAAGAATCAAGTCCGTATAGAGCTCATTCTCCAACGTGGTCCCAAGGTCCGCGAGCTCCTCAATGAAGCCAATCATCTTAAGCACGTGTTCCGCTACCGATAATCCGATGGCCAACCTTGCCGAAAATAACTTCTTCGACACTTCGTATCTTGCGATACGAGATTGCTTTCCATACAGTTCTTTTGTATGGAGAAATATGGATTCGAGATCCATATTCTCGTGCCTCCTCTGATGTTCGTTGTCCATAGAGGCAAGCACGAGGCACTTGGCCTTCGCGCTATCGATCTCCCAAGTCTTACGGATTTCCTTATCCGCGACGCCGGAGGTTGCGGAAGTGGTGAAAAACGATTTTCAAAAGGGTGGTAACATGGACTACAAATACGGATCTTTGCTAAACAACTAACTAACAACCTAACTTGAGTTTATCTACTCGGTTAGGGGGCTATACCTTCCTTGAACTTCTTCGTCTTCAACTCCTCCCGGTGTACGGATCGGCCTCACCTCGTCGTCTCCTTGCGCCGAAGATGGATCCACCCGAAAACTTCTACCTTTGGCTTCTTCTTCGATCTTTGAAGAAACTAGAACACTTGGCTTCCTAGGCCTTGTGAACTAGAATGAGTAGAGGATTGTTTTGGTGTCTTTTTATCTCTAAGGCAATGAGTCTCAACACATGAGAATGGTTTGCCTTGAGCTAGAGAGAGCAAGAGGAAGAGGGAGAGCTTGAGAATGAGAGAGCTCAAGAGAGAGAAAAAAATGAAAGAATGAGCCACTCTTTTCTCATCCAACCTCTCATAATCCAAAAGCCATCATAACAAAAATAGTAATCAAGTATTGCGTGATGGTTTAAGTCAAAATGGCTATATCATTTCATGCACTCATTTTGCATAAATAAACAAGCAAGCAAAAGTCTTTGCCATGGAATGATAGCCATTGTCATGATGATGGTCAACTAGTGCAACCTACTCAACCGGTCAACAAAGTCAACAAGTCAACAAAGTCAACCCCTCAACAACCATGTCACTATAATACTTTATTAATATTATTGTTAATCTTATTTCTTATTCTCATTAGGGTTAAGTAAAAGTCAATGGTCAACAGTCAACAGTCAACAACCCCAATGAGAATCCTCTGCCTCTGTCTCTCTGTCATCTGTGCATACACACCCACATCCGCGTTCCGAGGAACACGAATACAAACAAGATAAAACCAATCCCAAAACGTACACTAGGATCTGGCTTAAACCAAAGACCGCTAGTGTTAAATGTCCGGACACTGTACGTGCACAAGTGCACGGATATGACCGAACCCTGTCGCAATACCATGCGACCTGTCGCAAAACCATGCGACCCCTTCTCTTTTGCCTTAAGGCGAATAGCTTTCTGTGTGGGACTCTAAAGACTCGACACTACGCTGGCAGTGGGTTTAACCAAAGACCGCAAGCGGCACTAACTGTGCGTAACGGTCCCCAGGTAGATGCCGACAAGAAGACTGACGAGGTGAAACCCATCTGAACTCCTACTGAGCCTGAATGTGACAATCTCTATACAGTCCGGTCTGTTCGTCTGATATATCGCATGGCGAGCCTAGGGGGCGGTAACCTTCAGTCCCCTAATAGCGGTACAAGTCGTGTCGGAGTGAAGCCCAGAACACCCTGAGATAACAATGGAAACCTACCAGTATATCTCGCTTGCCCTGGCCAGGGTCTACTCGTGTAATGGCTCTCCTAGACACAGCGCGATGTCAACTCCCAATACCGGGAGAGACGAATCCTGTCTAACCGTCACTGTCTCCAAGTGCTTCGGGACTGCACCCAACTACTACCTGTTTGCACGACTCCTTTGAGCCGTGGTAGGGTAGTAATCTAAGTACAGTAGGAACACACTCGAGGAGAAGTGACAGTGTCAAGTCAGCGGACTAAGCTGTACTCATGTCACCGGGGAACTGATAACTGACGATAGGTATAGTACCAACCAACAGTTCCCGACGAGTCTTGTCCAATGTACTCGTAACCCAATGAGCACCCGCATACTATCTCAAGTACGACGTACTGACAGCTGTGGGACAGACCGTCTCCCACACTGGGATGAGAAGCGCATACGGTAGTCTACTCCGGAGAATCGATGCCCTGTCTCGATAGTCCTGCGACTAGGGACCTGCATAAGGATGTGCTTATAGATTACCCAGCCCCCACTAGTGTGACTGCCATCACAACGCTGGTAATCAAGCAAAGATCCTAAGGGCCCCACTAATGTGTAAAGGTGATATACTAAAATAAACACATGTACACATTGAAGCAGAAACAAACCAAGTAGCATACTACTATATTGAGCAAGATTGTCTATACAAGGTGAATATCCCAAGCTTCCATTAAGTAATATACAAACTAGTATGATACAGTAATGGCCTCAAGGGCATATACACTAACATATTCTTGCTGTCCGCATCGCGTTGCAAGTTAAATATGTTATTGTTATATCAAATCCATGTTGTTAGTACACCAGAAGTATTATCGATGATGCATATGTTCCACGTACACCTGCTTGCCGGCTCACACACTTCATTATCGATAATTGCCTTGTCACTACACTGTAGTACTTTTGCATTCATGATATGACCTTTGCATGGCATACTTATGTACTTACATACTGTACACTCATACTTGTGCACACACCTATTGTACATTCATACTCGTGCACCTACCTGTTGTACACTCATACTTGTACACATACATATTTGCACATACATAGATGATTCTAGTTGACTTGGAGATCTGGGTACCGCAAGATAGTCTTTAAAACTGGTTCATTTTAGAAAGAGCGGTTTCCCTCAATATGTGCATATTACTATTCCATATTGCATGATATACTGATATGCTTGCATTTCTTTTACATGTCGCATACATCATGCTTTTGATTATACGCATTGAGATTTGTTGTTTCCATGATATTTTTGGATTTGGAGACCGTGTGTATTTCAAAAGAGAGTATGTAATTGTTTTTAAAACCCGGTTACACTTGATATGATATTTCAGTGCGTCCACCATGTGTTTTCTCGGTGTTGAGAGCGACATGTGAAACCCGATTCGAGGTGGCGGATGAGGCCGATTGCGGGTACATGGTGGACCCGGTATGGTACCCCGGGGCAAGAAAGGGATGATGTGTATACAGATGGTGAGCCTGGCAGAGGGACTACTACCTACCGGTGATAGTATTTAGGCTCGGCGGATATCCGGAGGATACCGACCTGAGTCGAGAGATGATGTAGGCCGATCCGCACTAACGGAACCCGATATTTGAGGATTTACGTGCCGATGCTAGGCACAGATTTCATGATGTTTTCGAGTGTCGATGCTAGACACTCAGGTTCCATGATTTTGATATGTCGCGAGCGACACATGTTGATTTATATCCTCATATTTCCATGCATATGCTTTATGATATTTACATGCATGATGTTTATTGTCATTGTGTGACACGTGGACGATTTCCACATACATATATTGACATTGATGGCATTGATCATATAGTTGGACGAGATCCACATACATGATGACTTTGATTACATAGTTGGATGATATCCACATACTTATAGACTTCATGATATAATCGACATTGATCATACCTCATACTTAGGATATGTTATTATCTGAGGCACTGGCACGAGCACTTGGCACTACACTCATGTATAGATGTTATATTGCCACCTTATCATGCTTCAGACTTATTCATTTGAGGTTTATACATTTATTGATCGTATTGACCTAAGATTGTGTCATACATACGATTTCTGCTCTGTGATGTTTTCTATTCACGAGTTAGCAACTCACCCCCGTTGTGCTACAGATCTTGCAGGTTTTGTCGTACAGGTTCCATTGCGGCTTTCTGGCACACTGCTTCCTTTCTGGGTGATTGCATTGGTGGGTGGGTTCACTCGCATCGTGACCACCCTTGTATTATTCTATTCCGTTGCATCTAGTAATTCCATCAACCAAACTTGTAAATTGTTTCACACTTAGAAAACCAGTTGTGTATTATTTCGACCTTAGAGTCGCTCGTTGTAGTATTTTGGTTTTCATGCTGATTTTGAGTTTTCCTTTAAGTTTTGATCCTCGCCCTTTGGCGTTGTACATTATATTGCTTGCGTGGTTGTGTCCGTCGATTGACGAAGAGCTAGCTCCCGCTTGGGTATGCCTTTTATCATTGCATACATATTATTTATGTTGTACCCCGTTCGCGGTCAGTATTTACAAAGGAAACTCTGCCGAAATTTTCAGAAAAGACTTGTGATTTTTTAAAAAATGCATATTTGGCCTACTTATTTAAAAACCTTGTTTTTAAAAAAACGTGTTTTCTTCACTTCTTAAAACTAGTTTTCCTTATTTTCTCCTTGAAAATGGTTTTAGATTTCTGGGCTTTTGGCTTACTTGGATTAGATGGGGTCCTATAGACTTCATATGATTCAAGTGCCAGACACGTGCTATTTTCGGGTCGTGACAAAGTTGTTATCAGAGTGCTAGGTTAACCTTGGTTCGAGTATAAGTTTGATTATGCGGAGCCTAGAGCGTTTATTTTTATACGGAATTTTGGCTTGACCTTACGGAACTTAGACTTAGTCGAGGGAGTATTATACCCGAACTTTCGTCGCATAGGATGACCCTTGGTTGATGGAGTAGGTAGCTTGAGTAGAGTGACGTACCGTACGTATGTTCCGCGGCATACTTACGATATGCTACCCCGCTAAAGAAACCATAGGATGTACATTTCCTTGCACAGTATTATATTCACTCCTATGATCTATCCTCATCGATACTGTTTATGATTTTGCTGCCACGATTACACGGGCAGAGAGTGAGAGCTACGGCTAGAGTTGCGACAGCACGAGCTCGTCACGGACGAGGACTGACCAGGGCGTGATTCCAGAGACGTATGATTGCATAGAGGCTTCGTTTTGTTGTTTTCGCGCCATGAGCATTTGACAGATCGCTGATACGAGAATTCCCGGACGTGCTGATCGGCACCAGAGGATCGGGCTACTGCAAGAAGCTAGCCGGAATGTGATGAACATGAATATACCGCTTATTAAAGGTGATTGAGGCGCTGTTCAGCGTATAGATGAATGAGCCAGTTGCTGCTGCAAATGACGAGGTATCGCCCTGATGATTGGAGCTACTGCAGCATGAGTATATACTTAGAAATATGATGGAAGGTCGCTAGTCACCCGAGGATGAATGACTAGGACATGCGGTTCGTTCGCTTACCCGATGCGAGGTCATCAGATAGATTGATTCCAGCTAGAGACGAATTCACGCAGATTCGTTGAGAGTCGATAGAGACGATCGGATTTCAGGAACCCATTCCAAGTTTAAAGTATTCGGAAGACAATGCAAATAATGCTATGTACGAGTCGCTATTACACGTTGATATAGCCCTTGGATCCTTGCTTGACTACCAGCAGTATGAGGGCGATCATATAAGTGAGAGCTGGGGTCTATAAGCATATCCTTAAAAGGTCCCTAGTCGTGGAAGTTTCGAGACAGGGCATCGATACTCCGGAGTAGACTAGTGTATACAGTCGAGACCCGGACGAGGGGCGGTGGCCGGTCTCACAAGCCACTGGTGTCAGTTGGTTCACCTAAGATGTATACATGTGCTCATTGGGTTATAAGTACACCGGACAGGACTCGCCGGGAACATGCTAGTTGGGATTATACCAGACGTCAGATAGCAGTTCCCTGGTGACATGTGTACTGGTTAGTTCATCGACCTGAGATCGTCATTTGTCTCGTGTGAGTTCCCACTGTGCTTTGATTACTACCCTACCACGGCTCAAAGGAGTCGTGCAAACAGGTTTTAGTTGGGTACAGTCCCGAGCCACATGGAGGCAGTGAGCGGATCTGCAGGGGTTCGTCTCTCCCGGTATTGGGGGTGAGGTCGCGCTGTGTCTAGGAGAGCCAGAACATGAAAAGTCCTTGGCCAAGGCAGGAGATTTGCTGGTAGGTATTCCAATAGTATCTCAGGGTGTTCTGGGCTACACTCCGACTCGACTTGTACCGCTTTTGGGGGTCTGACATTTACCAACCCCCTAGGCCCGCCATGCGATGCTCATAGACGAACGGACCGGACTGTACGGATATTGTCACTGACAGGCTCAGTAGGGTGTCAGGATGAGTTCGCTCATCGACGTCCCTTTTGGTCAATAGCTGGTGGCCCGTCACGTATGGCTAATACCTCTGACGTGCTAGTGGTTAAATCCACAGCCATAGTATTGACGAGTCATTAGAGTCCACCACACACCGACAGTTACTCATGTTTCGGGCGAAAAGCTGTAGAGGCCATATGGAGATATGGCAGGGTTCGATCAGATACGTGCGGTATTGCACGGATCGTGATCGGACGGTTTTTACTAGCCGGCTTTGGCTTAAGCCGGATTCTAGTATATGATAGTGTAGTTTTGTCTCTTTGCATTTATGTTCAGTGGGAATACAAATGCGGGCATGTATTTGCAGTAGCGGGGTTTTCCTGTAATTTATTACGGGATCAGTTTTCTGAAGTTGCCAGTTTGCATTCCGTTCCGGCCGGTTTTCTTTTATTCCTTCACGACCGAACTTTTCGATGGAAGGGGGTTATTTGCAAGTTCGCAAATAACTTATAATGTAGGGGTTCCTTGCATATTGTGGCTTCATAATCATGTGATTCTGCAAGTGCACGGCGGCGCCCCGGCCGTCAATCCGACGGCCAAATGCGGAAACGGTGATAAACTTAAATTTTGCGGACTTAGCAAACCGGCACCACCGCGCACTAAACCCCGGATCGGGCCATTAAACTAGATCTAGCTAACAAGAAGATGGGTTAGGGATATACCGATTGATCCGAGTCCTCCGGTCTTCATCTCCACTCCGATCTCCTCGCGGGATCTCCGGTCGTCGCCTCTTCGCCGGAAGGGCACCACGTCGCCTGCATCTTTTACGGGCTCCCGCCTCTATACCGAGGCAACTCGGGCATGAAGCTGGCAAGTCGACATGCCCAAGACTTGCTATAGAATGTAATGTAGAGTGCATGTCTCACTTTGGGGTATTGGTTGCCTTTTGAAGATGGAGGAATGAAGGTTAAGAAAAATGGTGCTTTCATTTTTCATGCAAGGAAATTGAGATGAAGATAAAATGCCACAAGCTCACAAAATGAAACTCTCTCTCTCTCTCCCTCAAAATGATGGCCGGCCATATCATTTTAGGAATGGTGGTGGAGTGAGAACAAAATGCAAGAGAGAGGTAAGTGTAGGATAAAGCAAGTGGTAACCTTAAACAAAACATCAACCATGCTTAATACTTCTATTCACATCAAATCTCATTAATGCAAAAGTATGGATGAAAGATATCATAATCAATACAATTGCAAGAAACCCCCTCCACAAATGTTATTTGCACAATTGCAAATAACACCCTCCATCAGAAAAGTCCGGCCGGGAAAGAACAAAGGAAAACCGGCCGGAACGGAATGCAAACTGGCAACTCCATAAAACTGGTCCCGTAATAAATTACAGGAAAACCCCGATACTGTGCATACACACCTGCATCTGTATTCCGTCCGGATACAAATGCAACGAGACAAAATATACACTGTACTAAACTAGGATCCGGCTTAAACCAAAGCCGGCTAGTATTATCCGTCCGATCCTGATCCGTACAATACCGCACGTATCTGATCGAACCCTGCCATATATCCATACGGCCACTAGTACAAACCGTCCAATCCTGATCCGTGCAATACCGCACGTATCTGATCGGACCCTGCCATATCTCCATACGGCCTCTACAGCGTTTCGCCCGAAAGCTGAGTAACTGAATGTGTGGTGGACTCTAAAGACTCGTCAATACTATGGCTGTGGATTTAACCACTAGCACGTCAGAGGTATTAGCCATACGTGACGGGCCACCAGCTATTGACCAAAAGGGACGTCGATGAGCGAACTCATCCTGACACCCTACTGAGCCTGTCAGTGACAATATCCGTACAGTCCGGTCCGTTCGTCTATGAGCATCGCATGTCGGGCCTAGGGGGTTGGTAAAAGTCAGACCCCCAAAAGCGGTACAATTCGTGTCGGAGTGTAGCCCAGAACACCCTGAGATACTACTGGAATACCTACCAGTAAATCTCCTGCCTTGGCCAAGGACTTCGTGTAATGGCTCTCCTAGACACAGCGCGACCTCACCCCCAATACCGGGAGAGACGAAACCCCCGAAGATCCGCTCACTGCCTCCATGTGGCTCGGGACTGTACCCAACTAAAACCTGTTTGCACGACTCCTTTGAGCCGTGGTAGGGTAGTAATCAAAGCACGGTGGGAACTCACACGAGACAAATGACGATCCCTAGGTCGATGAACTAACCTGTACACATGTCACCTGGGAACTGCTATCTGACGTCAGGTATAAGACCAACTAGCATGTTCCCGGCGAGTCCTGTCCGGTGTACTCATAACCCAATGAGCACCTGTATACATCTTAGGTGAACCAACTGACACCAGTGGCTTGTGAGACCGGCCACCGCCCCTCGTCGGGGTCTCGACTGTATACACTAGTCTACTCTGGAGTATCGATGCCCTATCTCGAAACTCCCACGACTAGGGACATTTTAAGGATGTGCTTATAGACTCCAGCTCTCACTTATATGATCGCCCTCATACTGCTGGCAGTCAAGCATGAATCCTAGGGCTCTATCAACTTGCAATAGCGACCTGTCAGGTCACCTAAAGCAATACACGATGATAAAGGTAAACCAGATAGCATACTATCATCTCGAGTAAGACTGTCTTACCGGGATAGGTCTTCCCTCAATCATCGCAATCACGTGCCTGTGATCCAATAATTGACTCTGAGGGCATTATCTCCAACAATCTCCCACTAGCACTCAAGGCTAATTATTGCGATGTCGCATACTCACAGCCCGTGTGATACCGAACACCCAACTCCTCTACTTGTCAGTCTCACAAAACTCGTTTGCGAAACTATTGCGTTCGAGGAATAGCCTCAGTGAGTGGATCCGCCAGTGGTGTTTCTTTCTATGTCTCTCTATATCTCAAGTTCGCGGAGAAAGCCATCTCCCGAAATGAGCAATACCTGTCTTAGAATGTCTGGATGTCAGATGGGACCTAGCTCATGAATGAACTCCAAATCCAAACTTCTTAGACTGTATCGTCAACTGAACTTAATCAGTATCCTGCGCCATGCCTCCCTCAGTATTGCCTTGGACCACCTGTCCAAAATACTGCCCCTCGTCAGAAGGAAAACTATAACTCTGACAACCTCCTTGTCGTCCATGTCACCTTGGAAGCCTGGAATGATAATTGTCTCCCGAAAAAGGCTTTCGTTATCATATCCCTAGAACAGCCACTTATGTTCTAAAACTGCTTCCGACTGTTTCTCCAGGATTGGATCAATGTCAACTTATTGCATCTACTGCAAGAACAACATCTGGTGTGGTACTAGACATCTCATGATTGACTCAATTGCCTACGCAAGTGATCTGCCAATCATGCACATCCCTCTCCATTTTAGTCTGTAAGACACCTTTAGAGAGGGTGACTCCATCACCTGCAGGTATACTACCGTGCCAGGAGTCGTCCATTCTAAATACTCATAGAATGTTGTCCAAGTACCCAGATTGAGAAACTACCCAAATCTAGATCTAAAACCATAGATCTAGTAACCAGTATGTCTGATATAATGTCCAAGTCCTATGTGGAGAAACCACTGTGTGACGACCAAAGTATAACCGATCGTAGTATAGGAATATCACTTCCTACTACCTTCTCAACAGATCCATCCCCTATTCTGATGACGTCAAACCTATGACTGTCACATCAGAAATAGATGATCTATCTCCGCTATATCTGCTTTAGTCTATAAATAGACATAAGCCTGATGTCCACCAATGCTTCCGCTGCTCCCACTGATTACGACAACCCTCTGCCAGAGTCATATAGACGTGCACTTCTAAAACTAGTTTAGAACGACGCTATACTCATCCTCCTGCCGGGTCTCGCAGCCTGGAACAACAACAATGGCAAGTGTGGGTAAACAAGAACTTCCCTGTCACCGTCCTTGAGGCTACCGGAGTACCTCTCGGGTGCCTGAAGTTACCCACCTAATCTGCGGAGTGGCCAATGGAATGTCAAAACAGATTGAATCTTTAGGTTCCTTATCAAATCTTCAGTAATCGTTTGCGGTTCTGGAATCACTTCCAGTTCTACCATACTCCCAATACTGTTTGAAAAAATCCATTTTTAATAAAACTGTGGCGAGTCTAGAACAATATTTCTATTGATCTGCCAGATGGTAGAAAGTCAACCCTCGTCATAGCCTGGGTCAACCCACAAACAGCCATTACAGAAACGTGCCTTGAGTTGTCCAGTGTCTGGTTTTAATCATAAGCCGGACAACTCCCCGTACCTTAACAACGTTAAGATATGAACTGTTCTACATCCAATACAGAACCAGAGGCACTGATTTAATTTATCCAGATTCAAATCATGCAGCTGTCTCCAGTGCATGTCAACTAAAAGGAGAGAGGCCGATCAGCGTTACTCAACTTAGGAATGCTTCCAATTATGAGTAACCTGAAAGAGAAGCAATTTCTCTTTATCATTACTGTCAACTGAATACCATACATAAGCATCTACATCTTCGATCACTTTGAAGAATCCCGATACTTGCTACACCTGGTTCTCTACTCTATTCAAATACCTATAACTCCTCAAAACTTAGACCCTGTGTTTCTACGAAACACATGTCTAAGAACTAGAGAAGTTAAAAGTAAACAGAATATAGTGAGAGGACCAACCCCTCTGTCCTAATGGACACTGGACAACATACAATACTCTGTATAAGTCCGCTGAGTCTAACAACTCTTTCACTGTGTGTCGTAGGTTGAAAACTGTACTATGGTTATGAAGAATTACACCGCTGTTTAATGCTCCTTACCTAACCATCCACTGATATAGGTAAATGTCATCGACATAATATCAAAAGGTATATCTCACTCTATGAAAATAGACGTACAGATATATCAATTTGAAATTGGTGCACAACAGCTGATATTCAAAACCAAATATTTGCCGACCGGCAAACAGCCCAGATGATCTCCTCAAATATCACCGATTACAACGAATCCCGATATAATGAGGATGATTACCCTATTCCCAATGACTCACTCCTGCTCATCATCTGTAAAACCATACAGATGTGAGAATCAAACCTGGTAAATACATACCCTGGAGTAAGTGTCCAATCGGGAAATCAGTTTTCTTTTAACAGTACACAGTTGAACTGAAACATTGAAATGTTTCGATGGGGTATCCTGGTATTCCTAGTAATGCCTCTACCATTATCCAGATTCACAACTATAACCGTATAATTCTTTGCCACCTCTCCAAATCCCTTTATATGTCTTTAGTCATTACCTTCTGCACACCCCTTAGGCCAAATGGTTTTCTTCCTTCCCTACCGTTCGGCACCAGCCTATGGTTAGGAAGAAGACTATCCAATAAGCATGATGGGTGTACTGTCCTAATCCTAGGAGCACTCGCAATGCGAGAGAAGGTGAAGATAAAAGACAACCGAATAAACCTTATTCCTATTTCTCCTGGACCAGAATCCATCCCCGAACTGGAACAAGTTCCTTTCGAGTTCGTATATAACCATACGATGGAGTATCCAAATAAACTGTGGATCTTCGTAGTGATACGGAGTGTCCTGGAGAAATACAAAGGTGATTTAGGATTGGCGAAGAAATACTTGGTTTGGTCGTGAATATCAGTCGCAATTTACTTTGCCCTCTTACTAATCCCTTGCTTTATCTTAATCTTAATACCTTCTGCACACCGTTTAGGCTAATTGGTTTTCTTCATTCCCAACCGGTCGGCACCAGCCTAAGGTTTGGAAGAAGACTATCCAATTTGCGTAATAGGTGTACTATCTCCTAAACCAAGGAGTACTCACAACTTGAGAGAAGGTAAAAGGGAAAAGACAACTGAATAATCCTATCCGTTTTCTCCAGAACCGGAAACCATCCTCGAATTCCTTCGAGTTCGTATCTAACCATACGATGGTTTTGTCCAATGGAAGTGGACGTTCGTAGTAATACGGGGTGTCCTGGAGAAAAGGGTAAAAGTAGGAGTGGCAAAGAGGTCTGCAACTCTGACAATCCAAAAGCCATTATTAAGAAGGTTCGGTCAACTTGGTCACTGAGTCATAGTCTAGGGTCGGGTCAAAGGTCGCTGCCAGAGAGAGAGAGAAAAGAAACACTCTGCGTGCACTCTATCCTAGATCAGAATGGTTACCAATTTATCTAATCTGGAAACCTCCCACTTTACCTCAAATTCTCCTCCAAACCTGAAAGAAGAATTAGTCGGGGTCACCCGAGGAGTAAACTAACTCATCAGTGGGAATCGGGATCCAACTATCATTGCATGATAATGTGACGGAATCCGCTCACGTCATCACACTCCAGAAGGTATGCGCATATCTGGCAAGTTTCAGTTCTTTTGAAACTCCCGATGTGATTTCTGCCCCATGCTCTTATGACCTTGACGAAGGTCAACAAATCATAAGTCACATGTCAAGTTCCACCCGTCATTGTCCAGGTTAATTTGAACCCACCCGTACAAGCCCTTGACGAAGGTCAACAAGGCTATACGACTGTCCCAAACCAACACATCTATCTATGCAGCAGAAAGGCAACAAGCAGCTACCATGCACTATGCCTTGACGAAGGTCAACAAACATAGCATGAATACTACGTGCTACCCGTCTGAAACGACGGAGGGCTACGAATGGTTTCTGGCGAAAACCTTTAACGTAATGAACTTGATCTCGTTGAAGGAACGGATAGCTTTTTAGAAAATATAGTGACGAAAACCTTTACTAAAGAGGTCACTCCCGGTGAAGGGATCTCAGCTCTTTCCCCGTAGAATGAGGTGCAGGATATTCCAACTGAATACCACGGTGCAAAGCAAAAGTAATCGGCTATAGTGAAGTTAATGCCCTGACGCAAACTTCTGTCCAAGGGGTCACTCCCGGTGAAGGGATCTCGGCCCTTGCCTCGTCGACTGAGGAGCAGGATATTCCAAATGAATACCACGATGCAAAACAAAAGTGAACGTCCTTGCAATAACAGCCTTTTGAAAAGTGTTCCAACAACATCAGAATAGGTTTGTTTAACTTGCATTGATCCGAATCAATGCAGTCCCATCATTGATCACACCACAAAGAACGAAAATATACTGACGTACGTATATGCCATCCGCATTCGCCACTGGGTCCCGTCATCACCCGTTAGGTTAGCTAACTAACGGCAGAGCGGGGACTGGACTAGCGCGGATGAAAAGCATATACAACATCTACTAATATATTATATTCGCTCAAGGCGTGATAAAATGCAACATCACAGAAATGTACAGCATCACAGAACAATACAGATATCTGGGATCCCTGGGTTTCACAGAGCCACTACTGAAACCCGACGTTCCCCTGGTCGCGTTGATAGCCTGTGCAATGAAATTCTAGACCCCTACGGGCGCGGCAAGTTACCCGCCAAAACCTGAAGCGAGGCAGCCCCCTTCAGCGCCGTGAATGGACCACCCAGCACTTCACGAAATCCGGTAACTTGGGCACCCCTCCTGGGTCAACCTGTACCCCCTACGAGTGCGGCGAATAGCCCGCCAATCCTAGAGTGAAGCCCCCTCCGTCTCAATGCCATGAGATGCGGGATTGTTGCCCTCTAGAACCGGGCTACCCGTGCACCCCTCCGCGGGGTAATCCTAGTACAGAAAGTAAAATATACATACACCGGGTACATCGACCGCAACCAGGTCGTGCCCCAAAATAATAATACAAACAGGCAGTAACGGCAGTCCACAGGTCGGACGCTCGCCCCGCAATATCAAATGTACATGATACAACAAAACAGTACTAGCATTGCATCCAGGCTATCCCCACGACCGATCCGCAACATCACAGCAATACATAGAACATCAACGTGAAAGTCACGTTCGCAAATCCGTCTAACCGGGCTATAGCAGTTAGACCGGATTTACCGATCAAGTGACATTCACGGTCGCAGATATAATGTAAATACTGTGAAAAATGTGTTTAAAATATCCGATCGATCAAAAATTAACAAGTGGGCCCCCAATCAATACTGTAGCACTCACAGAAAACCTGGGCCCAATTTTAATATTCCAAAACTCCTAAAAATTGCCCAGAAGCCCACTGGAGAATTACGAAGAAATGATCCCATCAACCTGCGGCGGAACCGCGGCAACAAGGGGGGTTTTGCCGCGGTTCCGCGCTCGAGATGATGGTTCATTGTCTCGTATTTTCCCAGAGTTCTTAGAACTCCCTGCACATCATTCTGAGACCACCTGAAAAATTTTTAGACTTCAAAAAATTTCAACAGAAACTGATGTGAAGGAAAAATTGGGTTTTTGGAATTTTCGTCGATCGGAACTGAAAAACACATCAAACGAAGCTAGACGAAGTTAATGGCGAGGCTCTGATACCACTGTAAGTGCACGGCGGCGCCCCGGCCGTCAATCCGACGGCCAAATGCGGAAACGGTGATAAACTTAAATTTTGCGGACTTAGCAAACCGGCACCACCGCGCACTAAACCCCGGATCGGGCCATTAATCTAGATCTAGCTAACAAGAAGATGGGTTAGGGATATACCGATTGATCCGAGTCCTCCGGTCTTCATCTCCACTCCGATCTCCTTGCGGGATCTCCGGTCGTCGCCTCTTCGCCGGAAGGGCACCACGTCGCCTGCATCTTTTACGGGCTCCCGCCTCTATACCGAGGCAACTCGGGCATGAAGCTGGCAAGTCGACATGCCCAAGACTTGCTATAGAATGTAGTGTAGAGTGCATGTCTCACTTTGGGGTATTGGTTGCCTTTTGAAGATGGAGGAATGAAGGTTAAGAAAAATGGTGCTTTCATTTTTCATGCAAGGAAATTGAGATGAAGATAAAATGCCACAAGCTCACAAAATCAAACTCTCTCTCTCCCTCCCTCAAAATGATGGCCGGCCATATCATTTTAGGAATGGTGGTGGAGTGAGAACAAAATGCAAGAGGGAGGTAAGTGTAGGATAAAGCAAGTGGTAACCTTAAACAAAACATCAACCATGCTTAATACTTCTATTCACATCAAATCTCATTAATGCAAAAGTATGGATGAAAGATATCATAATCAATACAATTGCAAGAAACCCCCTCCACAAATGTTATTTGCACAATTGCAAATAACACCCTCCATCAGAAAAGTCCGGTCGGGAAAGAACAAAGGAAAACCGGCCGGAACGGAATGCAAACTGGCAACTCTATAAAACTGGTCCAGTAATAAATTACAGGAAAACCCCGATACTGTGCATACACACCTGCATCTGTATTCCGTCCGGATACAAATGCAACGAGACAAAATCTACACTGTACTAAACTAGGATCCGGCTTAAACCAAAGCCGGCTAGTATTATCCGTCCGATCCTGATCCGTGCAATACCGCACGTATCTGATCGAACCCTGCCATATATCCATACGGCCACTAGTACAAACCGTCCAATCCTGATCCGTGCAATACCGCACGTATCTGATCGGACCCTGCCATATCTCCATACGGCCTCTACAGCGTTTCGCCCGAAAGCTGAGTAACTGAAAGTGTGGTGGACTCTAAAGACTCGTCAATACTATGGCTGTGGATTTAACCACTAGCACGTCAGAGGTATTAGCCATACGTGACGGGCCACCAGCTATTGACCAAAAGGGACGTCGATGAGCGAACTCTTCCTGACACCCTACTGAGCCTGTCAGTGACAATATCCGTACAGTCCGGTCCGTTCGTCTATGAGCATCGCATGTCGGGCCTAGTGGGTTGGTAAAAGTCAGACCCCCAAAAGCGGTACAATTCGTGTCGGAGTGTAGCCCAGAACACCCTGAGATACTACTGGAATACCTACCAGTAAATCTCCTGCCTTGGCCAAGCACTTCGTGTAATGGCTCTCCTAGACACAGCGCGACCTCACCCCCAATACCGGGAGAGACGAAACCCCCGAAGATCCGCTCACTGCCTCCATATGGCTCGGGACTGTACCCAACTAAAACCTGTTTGCACGACTCCTTTGAGCCGTGGTAGGGTAGTAATCAAAGAACAGTGGGAACTCACACGAGACAAATGACGATCCCCAGGTCGATGAACTAACCTGTACACATGTCACCTGGGAACTGCTATCTGACGTCAGGTATAAGACCAACTAGCATGTTCCCGGCGAGTCCTGTCCGGTGTACTCATAACCCAATGAGCACCTGTATACATCTTAGGTGAACCAACTGACACCAGTGGCTTGTGAGACCGGCCACCGCCCCTCGTCGGGGTCTCGACTGTATACACTAGTCTACTCTGGAGTATCGATGCCCTATCTCGAAACTCCCACGACTAGGGACATTTTAAGGATGTGCTTATAGACTCCAGCTCTCACTTATATGATCGCCCTCATACTGCTTGCAGTCAAGCATGAATCCTAGGGCTCTATCAACGTGCAATAGCGACCTGTCAGGTCACCTAAAGCAATACACGATGATAAAGGTAAACCAGATAGCATACTATCATCTCGAGTAAGGCTGTCTTACCGGGATAGGTCCTCCCTCAATCATCGCAATCACGTGCCTGTGATCCAATAATTGACTCTGAGGGCATTATCTCCAACAGATTCCATTCTTGTCCATTCATTGGCTTTTGTTTTGATGGTTGGTGAAAAGATGAGATGAGAAAGAAGTGTGACCATTTTTTTTTCTCATTATAATTTCTTTTTCCCTCATTTATCTTTGTGATTTTTATTTTGCTCCAACACCATTCTTGAGGTGAGGCCGGCCACAATGGTGAGGGGAGAATGGGAGTGCTCATTTTAGTGAGGGATTGATTCATCTTATTTCATGGTACTTTGCTTGCTAAAATTCCAAGCTTCTCTCCTTCATTCATTCTCCTCCTCACATCCCTCCATCAAGGAAACTTCATGAACCCCTAAAGAGACATGGCTACTACACTATTCTATAGCAAGTCTTGGACGCGTCGGCTAGCCAACTTCGCGCACGAGTTGCCTCGGTCAAGAGGTGGAAGCCCGTAAATGATTCCGGCTACGTGGTGCTTTTCCGACGAGCGAGGAGGTGACGAACATTCCGCGGGAGATCGGAGTGGAGACGAAGACAGAAGGACACGGATCGCTTGGTATAGCTTCTCTACTCTTTTCTTGTTTGCTAGTTATCTAGGTTAATGGCCCGATCCGGGTGAAAAGTGCGCGGTGGTGCCGGTTGCAAGTTTTTGCAAAGTTTTTGTTTCCGCGTTTCCGGCATCGGATCGACGGCCGGGGCGCCGCCGCGGGCTTACATTGGTATCAGAGCCACGCCATTAACCATGCCTAGCTTCCTCTAGTATGTTTAGTACTCGATCGAACAAAATTCCCTAAAAACCGTATTTTGTATGCACATGTGTTTTCTGTCGAAATATATATACTAGTAGATGTTGTATATGTTTTGCATCCGCGCTAGTCCAGTCCCCGTTCTGTCGTTAGTTAAGTAACCTAACGGGTGATGACGGGACCCAGTGGCGAATGCGGATGGCATATACGTACGTCATTATTTTCGTTCTTTTTGGTGTGATTAATTGGTGGGACTGCGTTGATTCGGATCAATGCAAGCTAAACAAACATATTCTGATGTTGTTGGAACACTTTTCAAAAAGCTGTTATTGTAAGGACGTTCACTTTTGTTTTGCACAGTGGTATTCGGTTGGAATATCCTGCTCCTCAGTCGACGAGGCAAGGGCCGAGATCCCTTCACCGGGAGTGACCCCTTGGACAGAAGTTTGCGTCAGGGAAATAACTTCACTATAGCCGTTTACTTTTGCTTTGCATCGTGGTATTCAGTTGGAATATCCTGCACCTCATTCTACGGGGAAAGAGCCGAGATCCCTTCACCGGGAGTGACCTCTTTAGCAAAGGTTTTCGTCACTATATTTTTACAAAGCTATCTGTTCCTTCAACGATATCAAGTTCATTACGTTAAAGGTTTTCGCCAGAAACCATTCGTAGCCCTCCGTCATTTCAGTTAAATATTCGGTAGTATTCAAGCTATGTATTTTGACCTCACGCCAAGGCATAGTGTTTGGTAGCTGCCGGGTATTTATCTATTGCATAGATAGATGTGTTGGTTTGGGACAGTCGTACTACTATTTTGGCCTACGTCAAGGGTATGTACGGGTGGGTTCAAATTAACCTGGACAATGACGGGCAGAACTTGACATGTGACTTATGATATTTTGACCTCACGCCAAGGTCATAAGAGCATGGGGCAAAAATCCACATCGGGAGTTTCAAAAGAACTGAAACTTGACAGATATGCGCATACCTTCTGGAGTGTGATAACGTGAGCGGATTCTGTCACGTTATCATGCGATGATAGTTGGATCCCGATTCCAACTGATGAGTTGGTTTATTCCTCGGGTGATCCCGGCTAATTCTTCTTTCAGGTTTGGGGAAGAATTTGACGTTACAGTGGGAGGTTTCCAGATTAGATAAAGTGATAACCATTCTGATCTAGGTTAGAGTGCACGCTGAGTGTTTCTTTTCTCTCTTTCTTTGGCAGCGACCATTGACTCGACCCTAGACTATGACTCAGTGACCAAGTTGACCGAACCTTCTAAAACACTGGCTTTTGGATTGTCGGAGTTGCAGACCTCATTGCCACTCCTACTTTTACCCTTTTCTCCAGGACACCCCGTATTACTACGAACGTCCACTTCCATTGGACAAAACCATCGTATGGTTATATACGAACTCGAAGGAATTCGAGGATGGTTTCTGGTTCAGGAGAAAACGAATAGGACTATTCAGTTGTCTTTTCCTTTCACCTTCTCTCATTGCGAGTACTCCTTACTCTAGGAGATAGTACACCTATTACGCAAATTGGATAGTCTTCTTCCAAACCATAGGCAGGTGCCGACCGGTAGGGAATGAAGAAAACCAATTAGCCTAAATGGTGTACAAAAGGTATTAAGTTAAGACAAAGAAAGGGATTAGTAAGAGGGCAAAGTAAATTGTGACTGCTATTCACGACCAAACCAAGTATTTCTTCGCCAATCCTAAATCACCTTTGTATTTCTCCAGGACACTCCGTATCACTACGAAGATCCCAGTTTATTGGATAATCCATCGTATGGTTATATACTAACTCGAAAGGAACATGTTCCAGTTCGGGGATGGATCCTGGTTCAGGAGAAATAGGAATAAAGTTCATTCAGGTGTCTTTTATCTTCACCTTCTCTCGCATTGCGAGTGCTCCTAGGATTAGGACAGTACACCCATTATGCTTATTGGATAGTCTTCTTCCAAACCACAGGCTGGTGCCGAACGGTAGGGAAGGAAGAAAACCATTTGGCCTAAAGGGGTGTACAGAAGGTAATGACTAAAGACATAAAAAGGGATTTGGAGAAGTGGCAAAGAATTATACGGTTACAGTTGTGAATCTGGATAATGGAAGAGGCATTACTAGGAATACCAGGATACCCCATCGAAACATTTCAATGTTTCAGTTTCACTGTGTACTGTTAATAGAAAACTGATTTCACGATTAGACACTTGCTCCAGGGTATGTATTTACCAGGATGGATTCTCACATCTGTATGGTTTTACAGATGATGAGTGGGAGTAAGTTATTGGGAATTAGGTGACCATCCTCATTATATCGGGATTCGTTGTAATTGGTGATATTTGAGGAAGCCACCTGGGTTGTTTGCCGGTCGGTAAATATTTGGTTTTGAATATCCGTTGTTGTGCACCAATTTCAAATTGATATATCTGTACGTCTATTTTTATAGAGTGAGACATACCTTTTTGAAATTATGTCTATGACATTTACCAATACCAGTGGATGGTTAGGTAAGGAGCATTGAACAGCGGTGTAATTCTTCTTAACCAAAAGTACAGTTTTCAACCTACGACACACAGTGACTGAGTCATTTGACTCAAGGGACTTATACAGAGTATTGTATGTTGTCCAGTGTCCCTTAGGACAGAGGGGTTGGTCCTCGTACTATATTCTGTTTACTTATGACTTCTCTAGTTCTTAGACATGTTTTTCGTAGAAATGCAAGGTCTAAGTTTTGAGGAGTTATAGGTATAAGAGTAAAGTAGAGAACCAGGTATTGCAAGTATCGGGATTCTTCAAAGTGATCGAAGATGTAGATACTTGTATATGGTATTCAGTTGATAGTAATGATTAAGAGAACTTTCTTCTCTTTCAGGTTACTCATAATTGGAAGCACTCCTAAGTTGAGTAACGCTGATCGGCCTCCTTCCATTTAGTTGACATGCACTGGAGACAGCTGCATGATTTAAATCTGGTTCAATTAAATCAGTGCCTCTGTTTCTATATTCGATATAGAACAGTTCATATCTTGACATTGTTAAGGTACGGGGAGTTGTTCGGCTTATGCTTAAAACCAGACTCCGGATAACTCAAGGCACGTTTCTGTAATGGTTGTTTGTGGGTTAACCCGGGCTATGACGAGGGTTGATTTTTCTACCATCTGCAAGATCAATAATGATATTGTTCTTGACTCGCCACAGTTTTAATAAAAATGGATTTTTTCAGAAAACAGTAGTGGGAGTATGGTAGAACTGGAAGTGATTCCAGAACCGCAAACGATTACTGAAGATTTGGAAAGAACCTAAAGATTCAATCTGGTGTGACATACCATTGGCCACTCCGCAGATTTGGTGGGTAACCTCAGGCGCTCGAGAGGTACTTCGGTATGCTCAAGGACGGTGGCAGGGAGGTTCTTGTTTACCCAGACTTGCCATTGCTGTTGTTCCAGACTATGAGACCCGGCAGGAGGATGAGTATAGCGTCGTTCTGAACTAGCTTTAGAAGTGTACGTCTATATGACTCTGCCAGAGGGTTGTCGTAGCCAGTGGGAGCAGCAGAAGCATTGGTGGACATCAGGCTTATGTCTATTTATAGACTAAAGCAGATATAGCGGAGATAGATCATTTATTTCTGATGTGACAGTCATAGGTTTGACTTCATCAGAATAGGGGATGGATCTGTTAAGAAGGTAGTAGGGTGTGATTTCCTGGTATTTGATGACATACATAGAGTAGGAAGTGATATTCCTATACTACGATCGGTTATACTTTGGTCGTCACACAGTGGTTTCTCCACATAGGACTTGGATATTATATCAGACATTCTGGTTACTAGATCTATGATTTTAGATCTAGATTTGGGTGGTTTCCCAATCTGAGTACCTTGACAGCATTCTATGAGTATTTAGAATGGACGACTCCTGGCACGGTAGTGTACCTGCAGGTAATGGAGTCACCCTCTCTAAAGGTGTCTTACAGACCAAAGGGGAGAGGGATGTGCATGATTGGCAGATCACTTGCTTAGGCAATTGAGTCAATCATGAGATGTCAAGTACCACACCAGATGTTGTTCTTGCAGTAGGTGCAATAAGTTGATATTGATCCAATCCTGGAGAAACAGATGGAAGCAGTTTTAGAACATAAGTTGATGTTCTAGGGATATGATAACAACATTCTCCTTCGGGAGACAGTTATCATTCCAGGCTTCCAAGGTGACCTGGATGGCAGAGTGGCTGTCAGAGTTATAGTTTTCCCTCGGACGAGGGGCAGTATTATGGACAGGTGGTCCAGGTAGATACTGAGGGAAGGTATGGCGCAGGATACTGATTAAGTTCAGTTGACGATACAGTCTAAGAAGTTTGGATTTGGAGTTCATTTATGAGCTAGGTCCCATCAGACATCCAAACACATTCTAAGACAGGTATTGCTCATTTCGGGAGATGGCTTTCTCCGCGAACATGAGATAAAGAGAGACATAGAAAGAAACACCAGAGCGGATCCACTCACTGAGGCTATTCCTCGAACGCAATAGTTTTGCAAACGAGCTTTGTGAGACTGACTAGTAGAGGAGTTGGGTGTTCGGTATCACACGGGCTGTGAGTAAGCGACATCGCAATAATTAGCCTTGAGTGCAAGGGGGAGATTGTTGGAGATAGTGCCCTCAGAGTCAATTATTGGATCACAGGCACATGATTGCAATGATTGAGGGGAGGACCTGTCCCAGTAGGACAGTCTTACTCGAGATGATAGTATGCTATCTGGTTTATCTTTATCATCATGTACTGCTTTAGGTGACCTTACGAGTCGCTATTACACGTTGATAGAGCCCCTAGGATCCTTGCTTGACTACCAGCAGTATGAGGGCGATCATATAAGTGAGAGCTGGGGTCTATAAGATATCCTTAAAAGGTCCCTAGTCGTGGGAGTTTCGAGACAGGGCATCGATACTACGGAATAGACTAGTGTATACAGTCGAGACCCCGACGAGGGGCGGTGTCCGGTCTCACCAGCCACTGGTGTCAGTTGGTTCACCTAAGATGTATACAGGTGCTCATTGGGTTATGAGTACACCGGACAGGACTCGCCGGGAACATGCTAGTTGGGATTATACCAGACGTCAGATAGCAGTTCCCTGGTGACATGTGTACAGGATAGTTCATCGACCTGAGATCGTCATTTGTCTCGTGTGAGTTCCCACTGTGCTTTGATTACTACCCTACCATGGCTCAAAGGAGTTGTGCAAACAGGTTTTAGTTGGGTACAGTCCCGAGCCATATGGAGGCAATGAGCGGATCTGCAGGGGTTCGTCTCTCCCGGTATTGGGGGTGAGGTCGCGCTGTGTCTAGGAGAGCCAGAACATGAAAAGTCCTTGGCCAAGGCAGGAGATTTGCTGGTAGGTATTCCAGTAGTATCTCAGGGTGTTCTGGACTACACTCCGACACGACTTGTACCGCTTTTGGGGGTCTGACTTTTACCAACCCCCTAGGCCCGCCATGCGATGCTCATAAACGAACGGATCGGACTGTATGGATATTGTCACTGACAGGCTCAGTAGGGTATCAGGATGAGTTCGCTCATCGACGTCACTTTTGGTCAATAGCTGGTGGCCCGTCACGTATGGTTAATACCTCTGACGTGCTAGTGGTTAAATCCACAGCCATAGTATTAACGAGTCTTTAGAGTCCACCACACACCGACGGTTACTCAGGTTTCGGGCGAAAAGCTGTAGAGGCCGTATGGAGATATGGCAGGGTTCGATCAGATACGTGCGGTATTGCACGGATCGTGATCGGACGGTTTTTACTAGCCGGCTTTGGCTTAAGCCGGATTCTAGTATATGATAGTGTAGTTTTGTCTCTTTGCATTTGTGTTCAGTGGGAATACAAATGCGGGCATGTATTTGCAGTAGCGGGGTTTTCCTGTAATTTATTACGGGATCAGTTTTCTGAAGTTGCCAGTTTGCATTCCGTTCCGGCCGGTTTTCTTTTATTCCTTCACGACCGGACTTTTCGATGGAAGGGGGTTATTTGTAAGTTCGCAAATAACTTATAGTGGAGGGGTTCTTTGCATATTGTGGCTTCATAATCATGAGATTCCATTCTTGTCCATTCATTGGCTTTTGTTTTGATGGTTGGTGAAAAGATGAGGTGAGAAAGAAGTGTGACCATTTTTTTTTCTCATTATCATTTCCTTTTCCCTCATTTATCTTTGTGATTTTTCTTTTGCTCCAACACCATTCTTGAGGTGAGGCCGGCCACAATGGTGAGGTGAGAATAGGAGTGCTCATTTTAGTGAGGGATTGATTCATCTTATTTCATGCTTCTTTGCTTGCTAAAATTCCAAGCTTCTCTCCTTCATTCATTCTCCTCCTCACATCCCTCCATCAAGGCAACTTCATGAACCCCTAAAGAGACATGGCTACTACACTATTCTATAGCAAGTCTTGGACGCGTCGGCTAGCCAACTTCGCGCCCGAGTTGCCTCGGTCAAGAGGTGGGAGCCAGTAAAAGATTCCGGCTACGTGGTGCTTTTCCGACGAGCGAGGAGGCGACGAACATTCCGCGGGAGATGGGAGTGGAGACGAAGACCGAAGGACACGGATCGCTTGGTATAGCTTCTCTACTCTTTTCTTGTTTGCTAGTTAGCTAGGTTAATGGCCCGATACGGGTGAAAAGTGCGCGGTGGTGCCGGTTGCAAGTTTTTACAAAGTTTTTGTTTCCGCTTTTCCGGCGTCGGATCGACGGCCGGGGCGCCGCCGCGGGCTTACACTATGGACCCTCTAGAAGAATGAAACCCTAACTCGACGTAATGACCATGGAACGCCTCCGAACCATAGGGTTTGCGGCAGTTTAGCGGTGCCATTTGTGAGGCTTGGGTTTGCCCTTCTACGGTTGGTCCGCAGGTGCTATCGTATGTACTGGAATACTATTAAACTGTACTCAAGATGTTGATCTCTTGGGGGATTATGAGGTTCTGACAAGTCGATCGGGTGGTTCGACATCATTTGGATATCATGTGATGGGATACATTGCTTGGAGACTACAGATACGAGTATAGCCGTTTGAGCGCAGTCCATGCAGCCACGAGAAGACGAGTCCGAATCAGTCGACATTGGAACAGAGTGGGGTAAAGAGTTCGCACGAGATTTCGAAGAGATGACGTTCCACTCCGCTGACATCAGAGATGCAATACGCATGCAAAAGCATTGATTATTGATATACCTACCAGAAGGAGTCGCGATGAGTATACAGCCGTTCCGGAATAAGAAACGGATATAGAAAAGATGATAATTTCCGGGCAATTCGGCAGATGCGAGATTTGAGAAAGACCCCGACAGGACCTTTTCTGGAATACTATACAAGAAGACTTGGACCCAGGAGTGGTCATATTGCGCACACCCAGCAGGCCAGAGTTCGGCATCGTCGACAAGATAGTTGACCAGGTTCGGATAAAGGACATCACTCTGATGCGTTGTGAGTTGATCAAGGATGGAAGAGAATGGAGTATATCTCCATAGGTTTGGACAAATTCCTGAGGACGTGTTCGGCTAGATATCTTCCACAGAGAGTATGTAATTGTTTCTAAAACCCGGTTACCCTTGATATGATATTTCAGTGCGTCCACCTTGTGTTTTCTCGGTGCTGAGAGCGCCATGTGAAACCCGATTCGAGGAGGCGGATGAGGCCGATTGCGGGTACATGGTGGACCCGGTATGGTACCCTGGGGAAAGAAAGGGATGCTGTGTATACAGACGGTGAGCCTGGCAGAGGGACTACTACCTACTGGTGATAGTATTTGGGCTCGGCGGATATCCGGAGGATACCGACCGGAGTCGAGAGATGATGTAGGCCGATCTGCACTGACGGAGCCCGATATATGAGGATTTACGTGCCGATGCTAGGCACAGGTTTCATGATGTTTTCGAGTGTCGATGCTTGACACTCAGGTTCCATGATTTTGATATGTCGCGAGCGACACACGTTGATTTATATCCTCATATTTCCATGCATATGCTTTATGATATTTACATGCATGATGTTTATTGTCATTGGGTGACACGTGGACGATTTCTACATACATATATTGACATTGATGACATTGATCATATAGTTGGACGAGATCCACAAACATGATGACTTTGATTACATAGTTGGATGATATCCACATACTTATAGACTTCATGATATAGTCGACATTGATCATACCTCATACTTAGGATATGTTATTACCTGAGGCACTGGCACAAGCACTTGGCACTACACTCATGTATAGATGTTATATTGCCACCTTATCATGCTTCAAACTTATTCATTTGAGGTTTATATATTTATTGATCGTATTGACCTAGGATTGTGTCATACATACAATTTCTGCTCTGTGGTGTTTTCTATTCACGAGTTGGCAACACACCCCCATTGTGCCACAGTTCTTGCAGGTTTTGCCGTGCAGGTTCTATTGCGGCTTTCTAGCACACTGCTTCCTTTCTGGGTGATTGCATTCTCCCATAGTGACCACCCTTGTATTATTTTATTCCGTTGTATCTAGTAATTCCATCATCCAAACTTGTATATTGTTTCAGACTTAGAAAACCAGTTGTGTATTATTTCGACCTTAGAGTCGCGCGTTGTAGTATTTTGGTTTTTATGCTAATTTTGAGTTTTCCTTTGAGTTTTGATCCTCGCCCTTTGGCGTTGTATATTATATTTCTTGCGTGGTTGTGACCGTCGATTGACGAAGAGCTAGCTCCCGCTTGGAGATACCTTTTATCATTGCATACATATTATTCATGTTGTACCGCGTTCGGGGCCAGTATTTACAAAGGAAACTCTGCCGAAATTTTCTGAAAAGACATGTGATTTTTTTAAAAATGCATATTTGGCTTACTTATTTAAAAACCATGTTTTTAAAAAAAACGTGTTTTCTTCACTTCTTAAAACTAGTTTTCCTTATTTACTCCTTGAAAATGGTTTTAGATTTCTGGGCTTTTGGCTTAGTTTGATTAGATGGGGTCCTATAGACTTCATATGATTCAAGTGCCAGTCACGTGCTATTTTCGGGTCGTGACAAAGTTGTTATCAGAGTGCTAGGTTAACCTTGGTTCGAGTCTAAGTTTAACTAAGCGGAGCCTAGAGCGTTTATTTTTATACGGAACTTAGGCATGACCTTACGGAACTTAGGCTTGACCTTACGGAACTTAGACTTAGTCAAGGGGGTATTATACCCGAACTTTCGTTGCATAAGATGACCCTTGGTTGATGGAGTAGGTAGCTTGAGTAGAGTGACGCACCGTACGTATGTTCTGCGGCATACTTACGATACGCTACTCCGCTTAAGAAACCTTAGGATGTACATTTCCTTGCACAATATTATATTCATTCTTATGATCTATCCTCATCGATACTGGTTATGATTTTGCTGCCACGATTACACGGGCAGAGAGAGAGCTATGGCTAGAGTTGCGACAGCATGAGCTCGTCACAGATGAGGACTGACCAGGGCGTGATTCCAGAGACGTACGATTGCATAGAGGCTTCGTTTTGTTGTTTTCGTGCCATGAGCGTTTGACAAATCGCTGATACGAGATTTCCCGGACGTGCTGATCGGCACCAGAGGATCGGGCTACTGCAAGAAGCTAGCCGGAATGTGATGAACATTAATATACCGCTTATTCATGGTGATTGAGGCGCTGTTCAGCGTACAGATGAATGAGTCAGTTGTTCCTGCAAATGACGAGATATCGCCCAGATGATTGGAGCTACTGCAGCATGAGTATATACTTAGAAATATGATGGAAGGTCGCTAGTCACCCGAGGATGAACGACTAGGACATGCGGTTCATTCGCTTACCCCGATGCGAGGTCATCAGATAGATTGATTCCAGCTAGAGACGACTTCACACAGATTCGTTGAGAGTCGATAGAGACGATCGAATGTCAGGAACCCATTCCAAGTTTAAAGTATTCGGAAGACAATGCAAGTAATGCTATGGACCCTCTAAAAGAATGAAACCCTAACTCGACGTAATGACCATGGAACGCCTCCGAATCTTAGGGTTTGCGGCAGTTTAGCGGTGCCATTTGTGAGGCTTGGGTTTGACCTTCTACGGTTGGTCCACAGGAGCTGTGGTATGTATCGGAATACTATTAAACTGTACTCAAGATGTTGACCTCTTGGGGAATTATGAAGTTCTGACAAGTCGATCGGATGGTTCGACATCTTTCGGATATCATGTGATGGGATACATTGCTTGGAGACACCAGATACGAGTATAGCCGTTGGAGCGCAGTCTATGCAGCCACGAGAAGACGAGTCCGAATCAGTCGACATTGGAACAGAGTGGTGTAAAGAGTTCGCACGAGATTTTGACGAGATGACGTTCCACTCCACTGACATTAGAGATGCAATACGCATGCAGAGGCATTGATTATAGATATACCTTCCAGAAAGAGTCGCGATGAGTATACAGCCGTTCAGGAACAAGAAACGGATATAGAAAAGATGATAATTTCTGGGCAATTCGGCATATGCGAGATTTGAGAAAGGCCTCGACAGGACCTTTTCTGGAAACTATACGAGAAGACTTGGACCTAGGAGTGGTCATATTGCGCACACCCAGCAGGCCAGAGTTCGGCATCGTCGACAAGATAGTTGACCAGGTTCGGATAAAGGGCCTCAATCAGATGCGTTGTGAGTTGATCAAGGATGGACGAGAATGGAGTATATCTCCGCAGGTTGGGACGAATTCCTGAGGACGTGTTCGGCTAGATATCTTCCACAGAGTGATGAAGATACCAAGTTCTTGATTTCGAGTCCGTGTGAGAGATTTCGGATTGACCGTAGCCTTGCAGTGCACAGATAGAGACGTGACGTCGAAATGGACGATGATACGGACAAGCGGGACAGGAGGTTCGTGCGAGATACTGACGAGCTGTTGTTACTCCCCGTTAAGGTTAAAGGTCGGATGTCTACAGAGGCGTTGGGATGCGACCAATTTCCGAGGAATATGTTGTGCTGAGGACGCAGATGACCAGAGAAGTGCCAGAACGGAATCGTCCCCGTTAGCACACCTAACAGGACCGATGAGCCGATGGACTGCGAGATTGTTAATCCGCAGGGGAGATAAGGACCTGGAGACAGAGGACGCCAGACCGTGAGCAAGAGGCAAGTAGATATCTTGTGCTGCTAGCATCGGATGCACGGACACCTTCTCGACTGTGAAGGAGGAAATATCGACGACGGTATTTATGATTTGTGATTTTGTGATTCGATTATCACGTGTCCGTCACCTTAGATTTTGGTATTTCGGGCGAATTGTCGCATGACATAGTTTTGATGACCGAATTCCATGATATTTGTTTTCATGCACTATGGTTGCACCTACTGGGTATTTATATTTTGCGCATAGTTATTACGCTTGCGGTATTGATTGTGATTTCATGCCTATTTTATGCCGGTGATTTGATTTACGCTTCCAGCATAGTCTTCATGCACTTTTAGTGTTTTGATTTGATTTCTGCATACTGATGCACATGGTTGTGAGCTTATATACCGCGGTATACCTGATTTTGCTTGAGCCATATTGTATACGGTCGATTTCGATTTTGATTTTGATGTCGATTTTGTGATCTCGTGTATGATGGATGCACCGATTTGGATTTTCACGCATGTTGGGCGCATGTTTTGAGATACGATTTTGGTGCACACCAGATGCACTAAATCGGGATTCTTCGTGCATGTCAGATACACCTGATTTTGCTGTCAGGCACACACGATGCCTATGACAGATGTTTCGTGCACACCCGTTGCACCTAGATGTTCTTCTGTGCACATGTATGGCACATATATGGATTTTGATTTCCGTTCGCACCAGACGCACAGGGTATTCTTATATACATTTTGGGATTGATTTCTTATGGAGCAGTACGTTTTTTATGATATTGCTATTTGTTTTCGTATTGAACAGGACTAGTCAGAGGACAGTACCTGGATATATTTTGCCTGCATCGATAGTTATTAAAGGAATTTCCAAAAAAGCGAGCTATAGTCTCAGTATTAACCTACGTGTCTGATATGACACGACACGTTTTAAACAAGGAAACCCTTCTAAATTGTTTTCAAAACAGCGGAACGTACATATTAAACAAAAGATATATACATATATGGTTATTTTCTTACAATAGACGTCCGCCACCGTGCAGTGTTATGTGCATCTTACAGCGATTTCAAAAGGTTCGGCATGCATTTACTTCAGCTATTTACATGTATAGATTTGATGTTTACATGTATAGTTCTGATTTATATCATATCGGTTTTATTTTGGATTTGACATTTGTGTCTATACCATGACTCCGATGATTGCGGCATGCTTGACGGAGTTTTGATTTTGAGTTATCTGCTCATTACTCATGTGCATGCATTGTGCTATGACGCGTCTTATGTATTGATGATTTCGAAGCCCCGACGACTTAATCTTTTACCGAAATGTTTTAGTATTTGAGGGGTTTAAATTAAAATTCGGAGACCGAATTTCTTTAAGGGGGAAGATTGTAAAATTTCAAAAAAATAAAATATTATTTTTGGGATTTTTTATAATTTAATATTAATTTTAAATGAATATTTTAATATTTCGGTATAATTAAATACTGATAAATTGGAGAAAAATTTTGGAAATTATAGAAATTACTTAAAAGAGGGTGATTTATGTGAATTATGCAAATTTTAAGTTTTTATGATTAATTATATGCTAATTTAGTGCTAATCGCGATTAAAAATAGCTAATCGCGCTTTGAGCGTTTTTTGTGCAAACAAGCACCATATCTTTCTTTTACACTTGTGCTTTTTCAACCATGGTTTGTTTTGGGTTTACTATTGAGGAGAGAAAGAAATTAGAGAGGAAAAGAAAACAAAAGAGTATTATATGGAGGTATGATTAGAGAGAGAAAAAGTGGGTGAGGGGTCAACCCTTGTTATGAGCCATCCCCCATCATTTCTTCCTCTCATTTCTCTCCCCTCTCTTCCCTTGTTGTTGTTGCTGCTGCCCCCCTCCTCTATCTCCAACTCTCAAAACACCATGATAATCAACTCAAAACCTCACACCCATTTCACAAAAAAGGTGCACAAGCCCTCTAGCTACCCAATGTGTAAGTCGATGTACTTCACCCCAGTACTTATGGGGAGGCGGAATTTTCAAAAACGATCAAGTTTAAACAACGAACATCGACTAACCGCTTGAATCGAAGCTAAACAAATAATAACCAAACACATAGCTAAACTAAACTAAAGTGTTAAGGGATTATACCGATCGAAACTAGTCCTTCGTCTTTGTGTCCTCCTTTGTTCTCCTCGGCCTTCTCTAGGTAGTAGACGATCCACCCGAGAGCGAAACTCCAAGCTAAACCTCTAACTTGAGGTAACTAATCAACTTTGATTGCTAATCAAAGATGAAAGGATGATGTAGAGTGTAGGTTATGGATTGTTTAGTCTAACTAATCCTTTGATCTCAACACATGGGGATTAAGGATTAGGGTTTGAAGATGAGAGCTTGAGGAGAGAGAATGTGAGATAAGATAATGAGAGGAGAGAGAGTGTATCATAATATATTATGAAGCATTTCTTTTAAGAATAAAGAATAATGGAAATGAATAATCATGCTTCATAAAATATCTAGTGGTGATTCATTAGCATGAGTCATTAAGCAATAAATGTGCATTAATGAAATGAATGAATCACCACCATGACTCACTCTCTTTCCAAAAGAAACCTCCTTAGTCACATCTTCTAGAAGCTTCTCGAGTAATTACGAGAACGCCCCTCCGATCCGTAAAAATACGGAAAAACTTTAGACTGTAAAAATCCAATAACCGGATACCAGTAACTGGCTTAAACCAAAGCCGACTGGTAAAAACTGTCCGAAAGTCGTACGCGCGTAAACGCACGTATGCGTCCGAACCCTTTGTCGCAAAACCATGCAACCTCTATATCGTTTCGCCTGGAGTAGGAAACTCTCTGTGTGGGACTCTAGAGACTCGACTACTACGCTGGCAGTGGGTTTAACCACAGACCGCAAGCGGCACTAGCTGTACGTAACGGTCCCCAGGTAGTTGTCGATAAGAAGGCCGATGAGTAAACCCATCCGAACTCCTACTGAGTCTGATGTGACAATCTCCATACAGTCCGGTCCGTTCGTCCAAGACTATCGCATATCGGGCCTAGGGGGGCGGCAAGCGTCAGTCCCCTAATAGCGGTATAAGTCGTGTCGGAGTGAAGCCCATTACACCTTGAGAAACTACTGGAACCTACCAGCAAATCTCGCTTGCCCTGGCCAGGGACTTTGCGTAATGGCTCTCTGACACAGCACGATATCTACTCCCAATACCGGGAGGGACGAATCCTGTCTAACCGCCACTGCCTCCAAGTGCTCGGGACTGCACCCAACTGCCACCTGTTTGCACGACTCCTTTGAGCCGTGGTAGGGTAGCAATCTAAGAACAGTGGGACACACTCGAGGCGAAGTAGCAGTGTCAAGTCTGCGGACTACGCTGTACTCATGTCACCTGGGAACTGTTTACTGACGACTGGTATCAAACCAACCAACAGTTCCCTGTGAGTCCTGTCCGGTGTACCCGTAACCTAACGAGCACCTGTATACTATCTCCAGTACGACGTACTGACGGCTGTGGGACAGACCATCTCCCCAACTGGGATGAGAAGCGTACACACTAGTCTACTCCGGAGTATCGATGCTCTGTCTCGATAATCCAACGACCAGGGACCTGAATGAGGATGTGCTTGTAGACTACCCAGCCCCCACTAGTGTGACTGCCATCACAACGCTGGTAGACAAGCAAGATCCTAAGAGCTCTATCAATACGTACACTCACATATTAAGATAGAAAAACCAAGTAGCATACTACCATGTTTAGCAAGACTGTTATATACATGTGAATATCCCAAGCTTCCATTAAGTAATATACAAGCTAGTATGATACAGTAATGGCCTTCTAGGGCATAAACACTAACAATCTCCCACTTGCACTAGGGCCATGTACTGGCATATCGCAGACCAATGATCTTGAGCAGCCTCTCGAACTGAATCTGAGGAAGGGCCTTTGTGAATGGATCAGCAATGTTCTCTTCTGAAGCAACTCTCCGAACCTCGATCTCCTGACGATCAATGATCTCCCTGATCAGGTGATACCGCCTCAAGATGTGTCTGGACTTCTGATGGGACCTTGGTTCCTTCGCTAAAGCTATAGCTCCGTTGTTGTCGCAATACAGAGGTATTGGATCAACTATGGTAGGAACCACCTGAAGTTCTGTTAGGAACTTCTTCATCCAGACTGCTTCTTTTGCGGCATCGCAAGCAGCTATATACTCCGCTTCCATCGTCGAGTCAGCAACGGTGTCCTGCTTGGAGCTCTTCCAGCACACCGCCCCTCCATTGAGGGTAAAGACATAACCCGACATGGACTTGGAATCGTCCTTATCACTCTGGAAGCCGGAATCAGCAAAGGCCTCTAACCTGAGGTCTTTTCCGCCGTAAACCAAGAACATCTCCTTAGTCCTCCTCAGGTACTTGAGAATGTTCTTTACTGCTATCCAGTGTTTCTCCCCTGGGTCTGACTGATACCGGCTTACCACGCTTAGTGCGTAAGCTACATCTGGTCTGGTACACAACATCGCATACATTATAGAGCCTACCGCAGAAGCGTAGGGTATAATAGACATGCGTTCCCTTTCCAAATCAGTCTTGGGAGACATCTCTTTGGAGAGGGTGATTCCGTGACAAGCCGGTAGATTACCGCGCTTAGAATCTTCCATACTGAATCTTTTCAGTACAGTGTCGATATACCTGGACTGCGAAAGTCCCAACATCCTCTTGGATCTATCACGATAGATCCGGATCCCCAGAATGTAAGAGGCATCACCCAGGTCTTTCATGGAGAACCTGTGTGACAAGAATCCTTTGACAGATTGTAGCATAGGAATGTCATTTCCTATCAATAGAATGTCATCCACGTACAAGACGAGGAATACGACACTTCTGGCCACAACTTTACTATATATGCACGGTTCATCTGGATTTTTGATAAAGTCATATTCTTTGACTGTCTCATCAAAACAGATGTTCCAACTCCGCGATGCCTGCTTTAGTCCGTAAATGGACTTAAGCAGCTTGCATACTCTCCCGCTGCTCCCACTCTGATTGAAACCCTCTGGCTGATCCATATAGACGCTCTCTTCTAAATTTCCATTTAGAAAAGCCGTCTTTACGTCCATCTGCCAGATTTCATAATCATGGAAGGCAGCAATAGCAAGAAGGACCCGAATGGATTTGAGCATAGCCACTGGAGAAAAAGTTTCGTCATAGTCCAAACCAGGTCTTTGACGAAAACCCTTTGCAACAAGTCTAGCTTTATAGGTTTCCACCTGTCCATCTACACCAATCTTTTTCTTGAAGATCCATTTGCATCCTATGGGTTTTACCCCATCTGGAGCAAAGTCCAAAGTCCATACTTTGTTGGTGTACATGGACTCCATTTCGGTCCGCATTGCATCTAGCCATCGTACCGAGTCGCCGCTCTGGATGGCCTGCTGGAAGTCAGTAGGTTCATCATCATCTATGATGCAATCCTCTCTATCCCCGTCTATGAGAAAACCGTAGTATCTCTCAGGCGGATGAGACGGCCTACTACTCCTGCGGAGGGGTGCGGGAATGTTCTGTTCTTCTTGAACCTCTGGTTCTACCAAACTTTCAGTAGCAGCTTGTGGTTCTGGAATTTCTTCCAGTTCTATTTCGCTCCCATTTGTATCCTTTTCTAAAACTTGTTGTTCTAGAAAATGGGCATTACGAGAAACAAAAACCTTTTGTTCTTCTGCGTAATAGAAGCAATATCCCTTGGAGTTCTTTGGATATCCTACAAGCATACATTTTACTGATCGTGCCTCGAGCTTGTCCACAAACTGCTTTTTGACAAAAGCTGGACATCCCCAAATCCTTATATTCTGAAGATAGGGTTTCTTCCCACTCCACATCTGATATGGTGTGGTAGGCACAGTTTTGGTAGGAACTCTGTTCAAAATATATGCCGCTGATTCTAGCGCATATCCCCAGAAAGATCGCGGTAACTCAGCATTACCCATCATGGATCGTACCATATCTAATAGGGTTCGATTCCGTCTCTCCGATACACCGTTGTGCTGTGGAGTGTATGGAGGAGTAAGCTGAGAGAGAATTCCTTTCTCTTTTAGGTAACCTAGGAACTCGGCACTTAAGTATTCTCCACCTCGATCAGATCTCAGTGTCTTAATACTTTTGCCTGTTTGGTTTTCCGCTTCATTCTTGAATTCCAGGAATTTCTCAAAGGCCTCTGATTTATGCTTCATTAAGAAAACATATCCATACCTAGAGAAATCATCTGTAAAAGTAATGAAGTAGGAATAACCACCTCTCGCATGTGTAGACATTGGACCGCATACATCACTATGTATGAGTCCTAAGAGCTCGCTCGCTCTTACTCCTTGTCCAGTGAATGGAGTCTTTGTCATCTTTCCTTTGAGACAAGATTGACAAGTGTCATAAGTTTGATATTCGAACGTGTCCAAATATCCTTCTTTATGCAACTTAGTCAACCTTCTCTCATTGATGTGACCCAGTCTACAATGCCATAAGAAAGCTTTATTTAAATCTGGAGACTTTCTTTTTAGTGTGTTCTGGACATTGAAAATTTGGAGTTGGTTTAACACATATATGCCGTTATTTAGAGTACCGGACCCAATCAAACCATGATTAAGGTGGATGTTGACAACATCTCTTACAAACGTGAAATCATAACCTTTATTTGATAACAAGGAAACTGATATGATATTACACGTTAAGCTGGGTACAAAATAACAGTTATGTAAAACCAAAATGTGTCCACTCGTCAATCCTAGGTGATAATCCCCGACGGACGCAGCTCCCACGCTAGCTCCGTTAGCAACCCTGAGGATCATATCACCTTCCTTCAGCACTCTACGGTTTCTCAGTGCCTGCAATGAATTGCAAATATGAGATCCTGACCCGGTATCCAATACCCAGGAAGTAGAGTTGATTGACAGACAATTCTCAATTACAAACACACCTGAAGTCGAAGCCACAGCCTGCTTCGGTTCCTGGTTCTTGGCGTTCCACGCCTTGCAATCCTTCTTCCAGTGCCCTTTCCTGTGACAATGGAAGCACTCATCCTGGCCAACTATCGGTACTGCTTTCTTTTGCTTTCCCTTCCCTCTCACCTTACTAACACCTCCTCTAGGTTTGGGTGCGGCCTTCTTCTTCCTTCCTTTGGCCCTAGCCTTGGACCCGGAAGAAGATGCACCGCCAACAAACATAGCGGGTGTTTCCCTTGCCTTCTGCAAGGTGCCCTCTGCACTCCTTAACATGTTCAGGAGTTCCGCAAGTTCAACTTCTTTTCCTTGAAGATTGAAGTTGAGGATAAACTGGGCGTAGGTGGGAGGAAGGGACTGGAGAACAAGGTCTGTATAGAGCTCATTATCCAAAGTTGTCCCAAGGTCTGCGAGCTCTTCTATATAGCCAATCATCTGTAGGACATGTTCACCTACCGATGACCCGACAGCCAACCTCGCTCGAAACAATTTCTTAGAGGTCTCGTATCTTGCTATACGAGATTGCTCTCCATAAAGTTCCTTTGTATGGAGAAATATGCCATCTAGGGACATATCCTCGTGCCTCCTCTGATGTTCATTGTTCATCGAGGCAAGCACGATGCACTTGGCTCTCGCGCAATCTAAATCCCAGGTTTTGCGGATTTCCTTATCCGCATTACTGGATTTGGGACCAGGGACAGCAGGTGCCGTAGCGGTGAGGACGTACCCCAGTTTGTCATAGGTCAAAGCCATCTTGACATTCCGCAGCCAATCTTTATAGTTTGGCCCCGTCAGTATATTTTTCTCTAAAAGTAACTTAAGTCCAGTCATTTTCAGGGTCGCTGCAATTAGGAGAGAGAGAAGAAAACTCTTTAGCATGATGCTCTTGCAAGTTTAGAGTGGTTTTTAGTTTATCTAAACTGGATGGCTCCCACTGTTTCTCGAATCCTTCCTCAAACCATAAAAGAAGAATTAGCCAAGACTATTCTCACCGTACAATACTTGCTTAACCGTTCAGCCAGGCCGGTGTCGATACTTCGAGGGAGGTTTTCCAACGCTTTCGCGAAGTTCCTTAATTAAGTAACCTCTTTTCTCTGGGGGCGTAACCCCGCTGACACTTTTCTGGACACCTACTAGGTTTATAGCATTGATCGTTAAGTGACGAATATCCTGATAAGTAGCATATACTCACAGTAGGATCGGGATCCAAATATCATCGTCTGATAATGTTGTAGGAATGCTACCAACATTCATCAAACTCAAAATGGTATGCACTTGGTTCTTTGCAAATTTCAGTTTCTTTAGAAATTCCCGATATAAGTTTTTACCCCATGCTCTTATGACCTTGGCGTTGGTCAAAATGTCATAAGTCACATGTCAAGTTCTACCCATCATTATCTTGTTAATTTGAACCCATCCGTATATATCCCTGACGTTGGCCAAATGATAATACGACTGTCCCAAACCAACTCATCTATCTATGCAACAAATGAATACCCAGCAGCTACCAAACACTATGCCATGACGTTGGCCAAAAGTGCATAGCTTGAATACTACCGAATACCCAAATGAAATGACGGAGGGCTACGACTGGTTTTGGCGAAACCGTGAACGTAGTGAACTTGATATAACCGAAGGAACCTGATAGCTTTTAAAAGGAGTGGTTAAATCTCCGCATTTAAAAATATCTGTTTTAAAAATAACCGAGTGGTTTCTTTTAAATTGTTCCAACGATTTAAACTTTGGTTTGTTTTACTTTGCATTATAGATAATGCGTCCCATCATTAACCTATCATTGCAGAAAACAACGAAAATACAACGTCCTCTTATGCCATCCGCATTCGCCACGGGGTCCCGTCATCACCCGTTAGGTTACTTAACTAACGACAGAGCGGGGGCTGGGCTAGCGCGGGTGTAAAACATAAGTGGCGTCTAAATAGCTATCATAATATAGATATTTTACATTCGTCTGACGCAATGATATTCATTCCAGAACACAGATAAACAATATTGGATTTGCAAGCAATCTGTATTTCTTTTGAGCCTGCAAGAAAAGACAGATTACACAGTTGTGATGAATAGCCGTTTACCCCACCCTCGACCCCTACGGGTACGGCAAACTACCCACCCGGCAGTCTGTGTACCCTACCTTGGGTCAGTCCTAGGAGCAAAAACAGTAAAATGAAATAATACAACGGTGGCTACGACCGCAACCTGGAAGTGCCCCGCGAAAATAATATTACAACAAATTACATTTACAACAAATGAATTAAAACAATAACCCATTGCAAACCCCGGCTATACACCACAACAGTCCAATACAGTTTATATGCACAAACAGATATAACCATTTCAGAAATGTGCAACCCCCTGCCAACCGACATACTAGCAGTTGGGGGAGGTTTACGAACACATTAAACAATCACAGATATAATCCAATACGCAAATACTGTACAATTCGATCGAATAAACAACTTCAATATTGCTCCAAAATCTGCTCTGTTAAACAGTAACCTGAGCAATAATTAAACATTCCAGAAAACCCCAAATTACACAGAGAAGCAACAGAAGAAAAATCGGCCGCTGACTCGCCAACTCGGCGGCGGAAGCGCGGCGACTCAGTGGCTGAGGCCGCGGTTCCGCGGCGAGTTGGTCGATTCAGTCGACTGTTTTTCTTGGGTGTTCTTCTGGTGTCATGTCAAGCACTCTGAGCTCACCTGAAAAATTTTCTGACATCGTTTTAAATTCGACAGAAACTTACATTTTTTAGGGTTTTCCGGCTTCGTTTTTCCGTTCGAAATTCGTACAAATTTGCAACTAGGTTATTTATTGTTTAGCGAGGCTCTGATACCACTGTAAGTCGATGTACTTCACCCCAGTACTTATGGGGAGGCGGAATTTTCAAAAACGATCAAGTTTAAACAACGAACATCGACTAACCGCTTGAATCGAAGCTAAACAAATAATAACCAAACACATAGCTAAACTAAACTAAAGTGTTAAGGGATTATACCGATCGAAACTAGTCCTTCGTCTTTGTGTCCTCCTTTGTTCTCCTCGGCCTTCTCTAGGTAGTAGACGATCCACCCGAGAGCGAAACTCCAAGCTAAACCTCTAACTTGAGGTAACTAATCAACTTTGATTGCTAATCAAAGATGAAAGGATGATGTAGAGTGTAGGTTATGGATTGTTTAGTCTAACTAATCCTTTGATCTCAACACATGAGGATTAAGGATTAGGGTTTGAAGATGAGAGCTTGAGGAGAGAGAATGTGAGATAAGATAATGAGAGGAGAGAGAGTGTATCATAATATATTATGAAGCATTTCTTTTAAGAATAAAGAATAATGGAAATGAATAATCATGCTTCATAAAATATCTAGTGGTGATTCATTAGCATGAGTCATTAAGCAATAAATGTGCATTAATGAAATGAATGAATCACCACCATGACTCACTCTCTTTCCAAAAGAAACCTCCTTAGTCACATCTTCTAGAAGCTTCTCGAGTAATTACGAGAACGCCCCTCCGATCCGTAAAAATACGGAAAAACTTTAGACTGTAAAAATCCAATAACCGGATACCAGTAACTGGCTTAAACCAAAGCCGACTGGTAAAAACTGTCCGAAAGTCGTACGCGCGTAAACGCACGTATGCGTCCGAACCCTTTGTCGCAAAACCATGCAACCTCTATATCGTTTCGCCTGGAGTAGGAAACTCTCTGTGTGGGACTCTAGAGACTCGACTACTACGCTGGCAGTGGGTTTAACCACAGACCGCAAGCGGCACTAGCTGTACGTAACGGTCCCCAGGTAGTTGTCGATAAGAAGGCCGATGAGTAAACCCATCCGAACTCCTACTGAGTCTGATGTGACAATCTCCATACAGTCCGGTCCGTTCGTCCAAGACTATCGCATATCGGGCCTAGGGGGGCGGCAAGCGTCAGTCCCCTAATAGCGGTATAAGTCGTGTCGGAGTGAAGCCCATTACACCTTGAGAAACTACTGGAACCTACCAGCAAATCTCGCTTGCCCTGGCCAGGGACTTTGCGTAATGGCTCTCTGACACAGCACGATATCTACTCCCAATACCGGGAGGGACGAATCCTGTCTAACCGCCACTGCCTCCAAGTGCTCGGGACTGCACCCAACTGCCACCTGTTTGCACGACTCCTTTGAGCCGTGGTAGGGTAGCAATCTAAGAACAGTGGGACACACTCGAGGCGAAGTAGCAGTGTCAAGTCTGCGGACTACGCTGTACTCATGTCACCTGGGAACTGTTTACTGACGACTGGTATCAAACCAACCAACAGTTCCCTGTGAGTCCTGTCCGGTGTACCCGTAACCTAACGAGCACCTGTATACTATCTCCAGTACGACGTACTGACGGCTGTGGGACAGACCATCTCCCCAACTGGGATGAGAAGCGTACACACTAGTCTACTCCGAAGTATCGATGCTCTGTCTCGATAATCCAACGACCAGGGACCTGAATGAGGATGTGCTTGTAGACTACCCAGCCCCCACTAGTGTGACTGCCATCACAACGCTGGTAGACAAGCAAGATCCTAAGAGCTCTATCAATACGTACACTCACATATTAAGATAGAAAAACCAAGTAGCATACTACCATGTTTAGCAAGACTGTTATATACATGTGAATATCCCAAGCTTCCATTAAGTAATATACAAGCTAGTATGATACAGTAATGGCCTTCTAGGGCATAAACACTAACACAATGGACCAAGAAAAATATTATTTTGGCACTGTAGAGGATTCTTGGGAGCTAAATGAGATAATCCCTTCACAATTAGTGTAGTGTTTAGGTTGTTTAAGCCTCATTTCAAGTTTAAAATCGTTTTAGTGAAGTTTTGGTGAACTTTGAAGATTCTTGAGAGGGTTAGGGTTAATTGGAGTTGTGTTGGTGAACTTGGGCTCTAGAAATGACCTTAAACCTCCATAGATGTTAGAAAACCCAGAACTTGCACAATATACAACCTGAAATCCATTTTCTGTAAAACAGAAACTTGCATGTCCGTTTGTGAGTGTTTAAGGTGTGCAAGGAAATCTGGAGTGATCCGAGGCCAATACTAGAAAAATAAACAATACCAGAGACCTAGTGGGACCCATAGGAAGACACCCTACAAGAACGAGGCCCTAACTCCATGCCCAAACCGGCCTGGCCAGATTTTCCCTTGGTGTGGCCGACCCCCCTGATGAGATAGGTGCCCAGATTGCTTCAGTAGGTCATATTCACACCATATATCACCCCAGAGTTGTTTGCTTGCTTTGTTTTGGCCTGAGTCAAAATCTGGGACTACTTTCCCTAGTTGCTGTTTGGAATTGAGTTATGGTTTTCCGTATTTTGATTTCTAGATTATAGTATTTGTGCTTTATCCCGATCATGTGACGTTTGTACGTCTATCTCGAGTGATATCGGGTTGATTTGCGAGAGCTAACCATAGGTTCTAACCTATAGGCTTTTAAGCGTATCGTTTTGGTTTGCGTGTGTCATTTTGGTTTCAATTTGGTTTTAATGCGATGCGATACGTGTGACATGTAGGTACCCCCACAGTGATCCGAGACGATGAAGAAGATGGTGGCGACATTGACATCGGCAAGCCAGATCAAGGTGAGTAGATTATATCTACGGGGGAAGTCGGGTGGATGGCGTATAGCACCCCCGCAGTTCGATGTTTAGTATAGTATATATATATACTATTTATGATAGCATATTGTGTGTCGTGGATATTTGAGATGAGATTAGGTGTACTATGATTAGATTAGGGCGTAGGAGTAAACTAGTATAGTTCCTAGTTGCGAACCCTAGAATAGGCGTACACCCACACGCACACACATGCATATTCGTTATACTTATACCTAGATGCCGAGGATAGTGGTTGATATTTGGAGATGAGTCGATGAGATTGGGCATAGTGCCATGAGATCGGTGATATAATGTGATTCGTATTTGGGATACGACATGAGATTTTAGCGGGCCTTTGGACGTGTGTTTACACACGCATTTATATAGATGGTATCGATTTGTACTAGACTTAGATCAGTACCCTAGATCATGTGATATGATGATAAGAATACCAGATAATTGATGAGATGAATGTGATATTGTCTCGTACCCAGTTTTTGGGATGTCGTACGAGTTTTATATTGATGATAGATCCGCACTCATGACTTGAGGATGTCATATGATATTGTATCGTACGCGGTACCTTTGAGGCGGGATCACCGACTATTATACTTATATATATATATATATATATATATATATATATATATATATATATATATGTATATATCGACTCAGATTTAGGTGGTTTACATACCCCTCCTTATTGACTTGTTAGTTAGAGCTGTAGTTTTGCTAGTAGATGTTAGGCTAGGCCGATGTCATGCCTATTTCAAAAACTAACGAATCGGGAGTATTCTAAAGACAGGAAAAGGGATTCTACGGATATTTTCAAAAGACGCATCTTTTCTTAAAAACACCGTAGCCTTTATTTTTCTAAAAACCCCGATTCGTCTTCTTTCAAATGGCAAAACAGTATGACCTAGATACATTGATGTAGATTCTGTACTGTTGTGTTTATTATTCATTTGCCGCATATTCTTGTTGTTCGCATCGCGTTGCAAGTTAAATATGTTATTGTTATATCAAATCCATGTTGTTAGTACACCAACACCATTATCGATGATGCATATGTTCCACGTATACCTGCTTGCCGGCTCACACACTTCATCATCGATAATTGCCATGTCACTACACTATAGTACTGTTGCATTAAGGATATGACCTTTGCATGGCATACTTGTGTACTTACATACTGTACACTCATACTTGTGCACACACCTATTGTACATTCATACTCGTGCACCTACCTGTTGTACACTCATACTTGTACACATACATATTTGCACATATATAGATGATTCTGGTTGACTTGGAGATCTGGGAACCGCAAGATACTCTTTAAAACTGATTCATTTTAAAAAGAGCGGTTTCCCTCAATATGTGCATATTACTATTCCATATTGCATGATATATTGATATGCTTGCATTTCTTTTACAGGTCGCATATATCATGCTTTTGATTATACGCATTGAGATATGTTGTTTCCATGATATTTCTGGATTTGGGAACCGTGGGTATTTCAAAAGAGAGTATGTAATTGTTTTTAAAACCCGGTTACCCTTGATATGATATTTCAGTGCGTCCACCATGTGTTTTCTCGGAGCTAAGAGCGACATGTGAAACCCGATTCGAGGAGGCGGATGAGGCCGATTGCGGGTACATGGTGGACCCAGTATGGTACCCCGGGGAAAGAAAGGGATACTTTGTATACAGACGGTGAGCCAGGCAGAGGGACTACTACCTACCGGTGATAGTATTTGGGCTCGGCGGATATCCGGAGGATACCGACTGGAGTCGAGAGATGATGTGGGCCGATCCGTACTGACGGAGCCCGATATATGAGGATTTACGTGCCGATTCTAGGCACTGGTTTCTTGATGTTTTCGAGTGTCGATGCTAGACACTCAGGTTCCATGATTTTGATATGTCGCGAGCGACACATGTTGATTTATATCCTCATATTTCCATGCATATGCTTTATGATATTTACTTGCATGATATTTATTGTCATTGGGTGACATGTGGACGATTTCCATATACATATATTGACATTGATGACATTGATCACATAGTTGGACAAGATCCACATACATGATGACTTTGATTACATAGTTGGATGATATCCACATACTTATAGACTTCATGATATAGTCGACATTGATCATACCTCATACTTAGGATATGTTATTACCTGAGGCACCGGCACGAGCACTTGGCACTACACTCATGTATAGATGTTATATTGCCACTTTATCATGCTTCAGACTTATTCATTGGAGGTTTATATATTTATTGATCGTATTGACCTAGGATTGTGTCATACATACGATTTCTGCCCTATGATGTTTTCTATTCACGAGTTGGCAACTCACCCCCGTTGTGCCACAGTTCTTGCAGGTTTTGCCTTACAGGTTCCATTGCGGCTTTCTGGCACACTGCTTCCTTTCTAGATGATTGCATTGGTGGGTGGGTTCACGCGCATCGTGACCACCTTGTATTATTTTATTCCGTTGTATCTAGTAATTCAATCAATCAAACTTGTATATTGTTTCCGACTTAGAAAACCAGTTGTGTATTATTTCGACCTTAGAGTCGCGCGTTGTAGTATTTTGGTTTTCATGCTGATTTTGAGTTTTCCTTTGAGTCTTGATCCTCGCCCTTTGGCGTTGTATATTATATTGCTTGCATGGTTGTGACCGTCGATTGAGGAAGAGCTAGCTCCCGCTTGGGGATGCTTTTTATCATTGCATACATATTATTCATGTTATACCCCGTTCGGGGCCAGTATTTACAAAGGAAACTCTGCCAAAATTTTCAGAAAAGACATGTGATTTTTAAAAAAATGCATATTTAGCTTACTTATTTAGAAACCTTGTTTTAAAAAAAACGTGTTTTCTTCACTTCTTAAAACTAGTTTTCCTTATTTACTCCTTGAAAATGGTTTTAGATTTATGTGCTTTTGGCTTACTTGGATTAGATGGGGTCCTATAGACTTCATATGATTCAAGTGCCAGTCACGTGCTATTTTCGGGTCGTGACAAAGTTGGTATCAGAGCGCTAGGTTAACCTTGGTTCGAGTCTAAGTTTGACTATGCGGAGCCTAGAGCGTTTATTTTTATACGGAACTTTGGCTTGACCTTACGGAACATAGACTTAGTCGAGGGGGTATTATACCCGAACTTTCGTCGCATAGGATGACCCTTGGTTGATGGAGTAGGTAGCTTGAGTAGAGTGACATAACGTACGTCGGTTCCGCGGCATACTTACGATATGCTACTCCGCTTAAGAAACCTTAGGAAGTACATTTCCTTGCACAGTATTATATTCATTCATATGATCTATCATCATCGATACTCATTATGATTTTGCTACCACGATTACACGGGAAGAGAGAGAGCTACGCCTAGAGTTGCGACAGCACGAGCTCGTCACGGACGAGGACTGACTAGGGTGTGATTCCAGAGACGTACGATTTAATAGAGGCTTCGTTTTGTTGTTTTCGCGCCATGAGCGTTTGACAGATCGCTGATACGAGATTTCCCGGACGTGCTGATCGGCACCAGAGGATCGGGCTACTGCAAGAAGCTAGCCAGAATGTGATGAACATTGATATACCGCTTATTCATGGTGATTGAGGCGCTGTTCAGCGTACAGATGAATGAGCCAGTTGTTGTTGCAAATGACGAGATATCGCCCGGATGATTGGAGCTACTGCAGCATGTGTATATACTTAGAAATATGATGGAAGGTCGCTAGTCACCCGAGGATGAATGACTTGGACATGTTGTTCGTTCGCTTACCCCGATGCGAGGTCATCAGATAGATTGATTCTAGCTAGAGACGACTTCACGCAGATTCGTTGATAGTCGATAGAGACGATCGAATGTCAGGAACCCATTCCAAGTTTAAAGTATTCGGAAGACAATGCAAGTAATGCTATGGACCCTCTAGAAGAATGAAACCCTAACTCGACGTAATGACCATGGAACTCCTCCGAACCTTAGGGTTTGCGTCAGTTTAGCGGTGCCATTTGTGAGGCTTGGGTTTGCCCTTCTACGGTTGGTCCACAGGTGATGTGGTATGTACCGAAATACTATTAAACTGCACTCAAGATGTTGATCTCTTGGGGGATTATGAGGTTCTGACGAGTCGATCGGATGGTACGACATCATTCGGATATCATGTGATGGGATACATTACTTGGAGACTCCAGATACGAGTATAGCCGTTGGAGCGCAGTCCATGCAGCCACGAGAAGACGGGTCCGAATCAGTCGGCATTGGAACAGAGTGGTGTAAAGAGTTCGCACGAGATTTCGACGAGATGACGTTCCACTCCGCTGACATCAAAGATGAAATACGCATGCTGAAGCATTGATTATTGATATACCTTCCAGAAGGAGTCGCGATGAGTATACAGCCGTTCCGGAATAAGAAACGGATATAGAAAATATGATAATTTCCGGGCAATTTGGCAGATGCGAGATTTGAGAAAGACCTCGACAGGACCTTTTCTGGAATACTATACAAGAAGACTTGGACCCAGGAGTGGTCATATTGCGCACACCCAGCAGGCAAGAGTTCGGCATCGTCGACAAGATAGTTGACCAGATTCGGATAAAGGACCTCAATACGATGCGTTGTGAGTTGATCAAGGATGGACGAGAATGGAGTATATCTCCGCAGGTTGGGACGAATTCCTGATGACGTGTTCGGCTAGATATCTTCCACGGAGAGTATGTAATTGTTTTTAAAACATGGTTACCCTTGATATGATATTTCAGTGCGTCCACCATGTATTTTCTCGGTGCTGAGAGTGACATGTGAAACCCGATTCGATGAGGCGGATGAGGCCGATTGCGGGTACATGGTGGACCCGGTATTGTACCCCGGGGCAAGAAAGGGATGCTGTGTATACAGATGGTGAGCTTGCCAGAGGGACTACTACCGACCGGTGATAGTATTTGGGCTCGGCGGATATCCGGAGGATACCGACCGGAGTCGAGAGATGATGTGGGCCGATCCGCACTGACGGAGCCCGATATATGAGGATTTACGTGCCGATGCTAGGCACAGGTTTCCTAATGTTTTCGAGTGTCGATGCTAGACACTCAGGTTCCATGATTTTGATATGTCGCGAGCGACACATGTTGATTTATATCCTCATATTTCCATGAATATGCTTTATGATATTTACATGCATGATGTTTATTGTCATTGGGTGACACGTGGACGATTTCCACATACATATATTGACATTGATGACATTGATCACATAGTTGGACGAGATCCACATACATGATGACTTTGATTGCATAGTTGGATGATATCCGCATACTTATAGACTTTATGATATAGTCGACATTGATCATACCTCATACTTAGGATACGTTATTACCTGAGGCACTGGCACGAGCACTTGGCACTACACTCATGTATAGATGTTATATTGCCACCTTATCATGCTTCAGACTTATTCATATGAGGTTTATATATTTATTGATCGTATTGACCTAGGATTGTGTCATACATACGATTTCTGCTCTGTGATGTTTTCTATTCACGAGTTGGCAACTCACCCCCGTTGTGCCACAGTTCTTGCAGGTTTTGCCGTACTGGTTCCAATGCAGCTTTCTGGCACACTGCTTCCTTTCTGGGTGATTGCATTGGTAGGTAGATTCACTCGCATCGTGAACACCCTTGTATTATTTTATTCCGTTGTATCTAGTAATTCCATCAACCAAACTTGTATATTGTTTCAGACTTAGAAAACCAGTTGTGTATTATTTCGACCTTAGAGTCGCGCGTTGTAGTATTTTGGTTTTCATGCTGATTTTGAGTTTTCCTTTGAGTTTTGATCCCCGCCCTTTGGCGTTGTATATTATATTGCTTGCGTGGTTATGACCGTCGATTGACGAAGAGCTAGCTCCCGCTTGGGGATGCCTTTTATCATTGCATACATATTATTCATGTTGTACCCCATTTGGGGCCAGTATTTACAAAGGAAACCCTGCCGAAATTTTCAGAAAAGACATGTGATTTATAAAAAAATGCATATTTGGCTTACTTATTTAAAAACCTTGTTTTAAAAAAAAAACGTGTTTTCTTCACTTCTTAAAAGTAGTTTTCCTTATTTACTCCTTGAAAATGGTTTTAGATTTCTGGGCTTTTGGCTTACTTGGATTAGATATTGTCCTATAGACTTCATATGATTCAAGTGCCAGTCACGTTCTATTTTCGGGTCGTGGCACCTATCAACCTTGCTTCGAAGATCCAAGCTTTCCTAGCTCCAAGTGATTAAGAAGGCAAAAACCAAGTCTTAAAGTATTTTTGTGATATATTTTAGGATTTTGGGGATTTATTAGCTTGGATTGATGCAAAAATGGAAGGGAAATGATCAAGAGCAGAAGGGGGAAGAGGGATTTCGGCCAAGTGAGGAAGGGAAGGGTTTGTGTAGGGTTTTCTAGTTCAATCCATCAATAAATGCAATTTAATGCATTCACACACACATGCATGCACCTCTTGTAATTCTTTTCTTTTTCTTTAATCTTAATTCTAATTTCCAAACAAATATCTATATATTGTGTGAAGATTTATTAACTCAAACTTAATGTTGAAAAGATCACTAAAGAGAAATTTCTCAAAATGTGAATACAGCATTAAAATAATATTAAAATTGGGAAAAATTCAAATTGAACCAAAACGTCCTATATACCCCCAAGCTTGCGCACTAGCTTTATTTTAGCTAAACTTGGTGCTGGCAAGTCTATATGGCCGTTTGATCACAGTCGGGTTAAAACGGAAAATACCGACAATTTTACCCTAAAACGGAAAAATTCGTATAACGATTTCTAAAACGTTACACACATCCATTGGTGTTTGAAATATAAGATGGTATACGGGTGCTCAGTGTAGACTGGGTACACTGAACAGAACTCACCGAGGACTCCTATGTGGTAGTATACCTATCGTTAGATAGCAGTCCTAAGGTGACACTGGTACAAGTTAGTCTGTAGACTCGAGATCGTCATAGAGTCTTGTGCGGATCCCACTGTGCTTTGATTTCCTCCCTACCATGCTCAAATAAGACGTGCAAACAGGTGGATTTTGGGTACAGTCCCGATTCGCATGGAGGCAATGAGCGATAGGAGGGGTTTCGTCTCTCCCGGATTTTGGAGTTGATGTTGCACTATGCTCGATTAGCTATAACTGGAAGTCTCTGGCCAGGGCTACTGCCGAGATTTACTGATAAGTGTTATCAGTAGTTACTCGAACCGTTATAGGGCAAACATCGGCATGACTTATCACGTTACTTGGGTTCGACGATTTCCACCCCTGTACATGATATGCGACATATCAGATGAAAAGACCGGACTGTACGGTAGTGTTACTGATAGGCTTCATAGAAACTGTAGACAGGCTTGCTTGTTGATCTTCATATCGCTCAATACCCGGGTGGCCGTTACGTCCAGCTAGTACCGCTGATGGCTTGTAGGTGACTGATGTGATCATCACCTACTGTTGGCGTATTGACGAGTCTTTAGAGTCCCACACAGAAGTTTCCTGGTTCAAGCGAAATGAAGTAGGACACATATGTGATATATGTGTGGGCCTGATTAAATACGAGTATGTGATACCGTATTGTAATCTGGCAGTCATCTGTTATCAGTTCGGTTATATGCGATATAACCAGATTGTCGAATCAAGTGTTGATTCGATAATGTGATATACAGATAAATCATATTAGTCAGTCATATGTGATATAACCGAATTATTAGATCAAATGTTGATGTAATAATGTGATATATATTATTTGTGATATAATTATATCTTAAATAATATCAATAGCTCACTAATTATTCTTCATTATGTATATATCAATATGTATGATATATATATATATATATATATATATAATAATGAAGAATGGCATTTAAATTTCTATTTTCTGAAAATACAAATGAGGTGGAAAGTGAAAGCATGGTTGCAAGCATGGGATTTACTTTTGTTTATTCATCTTGACTCACTATTCAAGCATGGTTGCAATTTTATATTGCATAATTCCATGCTTGAATAGTGAGGGGTCAAGACTTGGCATTTATTCTAGCTCATTCTCAACACTTATCCAATTTTCTTGAGTTGCTCCCATGTTAGCTCTCTAGCTTCTTCTTCCTCCTCTTGTCGTGGCTCAAGCTTCAACCCTCACATGTGATGTGAATCATGAAGCTTGAACAAAAACTTGTGAGCTCTTAACATCCTCTACTTCACCATCCTACACTTGACTAGCGATCAAGTGTAGAGTGTTTCATACGCTAAAGAGTTTATTGTAAAGGCGGCTTGAGTTGGAGGGACTTCAAGTGGATCATCTTCGGCATGAAGGCCATCGGAGGAAGCCCGTTCAAAGTCTCAAGAGAAGCCTAGTGGAGTCGCGGGACTACTACACGGAGCAAGTGAAGAGAAGGATCGGTCTACAAAGGTTGTATTCTTGTTCTCTAGATGTAAAGTAGTTTACATTTGGTATTGTCTATATCTCTAGTTAAAGATTCTAGGATTAGGGTTGTTTAACATGATAATTTTTTGAAAATGGCATGGACGATGCCTTCCGAAACCGTGTTGTCGTGCTAAGGAACCTTACAGTGGTATCCGAGACAAGCTAGATAATTAGAAAATGTTTGTTAGATTACGAAACCGAAACTGCTCCGATACTTGAAACATTAACAACCCAGTTTCTGTCAATTTTTAAAGTCGACGAAAAAAAATTTAGCAACTACAGAATGTTATATGAGATGTAACATGAATACTGAGCAACTACGAACCCATTCCACCGGATTTGACCCGGCGAAACACCCCTAAAAACCGAGCAGGCCATCCCATTGTGCTTTGTTCCGGTTCGTATTTCTTCTTTGTTCCGGTCTCTGTGTTTTGGTGTTTCAGGTGTTGCTTGTTTTTTCCAAAATTGCATGAGATGTTAATTTTCTATGAAAGAAATTCAGAGTGTTTCGTAGTCGTAATTCTAACTATTTTTCAGGTTATTTAGACAGTGTTAAAAGGTTCGAACGGATATCAAATACCCACTTTAACCCTCGCTGGAAAATTTTCCAAGAGTTGGATTTTTTCAAAGTTAAAGAATACTCAAATATCATGTAAGTGATTCGATGGACCCTCTACGAAACCCTAACTCGATTCTATGACCGTAAGAACCGCCGCCAAACCCTCGGGTTTGCGGTAGTTCCGCGGCGCCATAGGTGAGGCAAGGATTGGCCCTTTTACGGTAGGTCCATAGGTACTGCGGCATGTTCTGAGTATTTTTAAACTGCGCTCAAGTGTTGAGCTTTTTGGGAAATTTTAGGTGTTTGTTGATTCGATCGGAATGTTTATGTCACGGCCCGAAAGTAAGGAACATGACCGGCACATAAACTACGAACGTCTCGAGACGTACGTAATCTAAGTAAACCGAAAACCCAGAAATCTAAACCAAGAAAAGTAGTAGAGTGCAGGAAAAACCAACTTAAAGCAAGTAATTTCAATAGCATAAGCCGAATTATGCGGTTTTTAAAACATCAAAAATTTACTGAAAATTTCGGCAGAGTCTCCTTTGTAAATACTGGCCACCAAACGGGATACAACATGAATAGTATACGAAATCAAGAAAAAGGCATCCCCAAGCGGGAGCTAGCTCTTCGTCAATCGACGGTCACAACCACACAAGCAATATAATATACAACGCCAACGGCGAGGATCAAAACTCAAAAGGAAACTCAAAACCACCAGAAATATAACGAGCGACTCTAAGGTCGAAAGTGTAAACAACACTGGTCTCTATCTCAATAAATACATGTTTGGTTGATGGAATTTACTAGATACAACGGAATAATATTATACAAGGTAATATGATGGGTACGATACAAGAAAAACCCACCTACTAGCAAGTCACCCGAATGAAACTGAGCCCGCAAAGCCGTAATGAAACCTGTACGGCAAACCTGCAAGAAACTGGGGCACAACCGGGGTGAGTTGCCAACTCGTGAATAGAAAAACATCTACGCACAGAAATCGCATAAATAACGCAACCTAGGTCAATGATCATAATATATCCTCAAATATATGAATAACACGTAGCCTATAACAAGGCTAGGGTAAATATCTAACCCGAGTGTAATCTCATATGCCTGTGTCAGTGCCTCAGGTAGCAATATATCATATGAAAGAGGTATGAATGCATGAAGACAGAATACATGCAAATGAAGAAACTGTTTTCATAAATTAGTGAGATTTCCTTTGTAAATTTTCAAAATGAGGTATCATAATGAAATCAGCATAAAACAGTGCCTAGCATCGGCACAAAACGTAATCCCAATATCTCGATATCTCGGTATCACAGTCTCTGTACCTCAATCACAATATCTAGGGCACCGTCAGTCCAGACCGGCCCCTACCATCCATCTCACGACCACGACGGTATCCTCCGGATATCCGACGCGTCGGGTAAAATCACCGGTAAGTAGTGCTCCCCTGCCAGGCTCACATCGTCATCATCACGCGCTTCTTGCCCCGGGGTACATTACCGGGTCCACCATGTACCCGAAATGGTTCATCCGTCTCCTCGAATCGGGTATCGAAATCCATCAGCAAACTCATGGTGGACGACTCATACATCATGGGAAAAACCGCACTTTTATTTAAAAAGAGAGAAATCAGTTTATATATGTTTTGCGGTTTTCCTCCAAATCCAGAAAATATCATGGAAATCCGAATCATCAATAGCATGTAGAACCATGAATATAAGCATGAGAATGAATAACAGTATGCATGAAGCGATAAGTAATAACTACAATATCTAAGCTGGCATATGTAAGTCTACGCTAGCGCCCCGGCCGTCTACAGACGCCATAATGCGGAATAAAACTTTTAAACTGGCGCTATCGTATACTTTAACCCGGATCTGCCATTATTGCTAAACTAACAAACTGTAAAGAGTGTAGAATGGTTATACCGAACGATCCGAGTCCTTCGTTCTTCAACCATCATCCCACGCTCCGTTGCGGCTGCTCCGATCTCGTCGATCTCCGATCTCCTCCGTCGAGGTGGCACCACATGATCAGTTCTTTAAACGGGCTCCCGCCTCTGACTCGAGGCAACTCGATCGTCAAGTTTGCTAAAAGAGATGACCAAGATTGATGTAGAGAATGAGTAGATGACTTTGTCTCACTTCGTCCAAATCCGTGGACGATCGGTTAATAAAGTTGCCGTGGAAATCGGGTGATGGAATGAAATGAACTGTGAAATTCCATACACCGATAAATATCTATCATAACCTTTTCCAAATGAATCAAGTGTAGGAATGAGAGAGAGAGAGGAGGCTATATATATATAAAGGAGGAGGGTGAGTGTAGGAGAAGATAAGGAGGTAACCATAACCAAACATCCTTATCATAATATGAACACAAACTAAATATCTTACAAAAAGATCTTAAGCATAACAAGAAATGGTTGATTACAAAGCATGAGTCACACGACACCTCACCCAATCTAGAACCTTCTAGAATCTTCTAGAAGCATGACTCACTCTCATCCAAAAAAAGATAAATCCGTCTTTAACCGAATGTTAAAAGACGGCTGATAGAAAACTGGAAACTGGCAACTTCCAAAAGTGATCCTGAAACGACTTTTAGGAAAACCCCGAAACTGTATAAATATACCCGCATTTGTATTACAACCGAATACAAATGCAACTGAGACAAAGATATTATACCTACTCAATATAATACTCGGATCCGGCTTAAACCAAAGCCGACCAGTATTATCTGCTCGAAAAATAACACGTGCGTAAACGCACGTGCATTTTCCGAACCCTGCCATAAAACCATACGGCCTCTACAACGTTTCGCCCGAACTTGGGAAACTGTCTGTGGGGGACTCTAATGACTCGTCAGCACCCTGGCAGTGGGTTTAACCACAAACCGTCAGTGGCACTAGCAATGCATAACGGCTGCCCACGGACTGACCTCAAGGGTGGCCGAGGAGCAAACTCAAGGGAGACCGATGAGCGAACTCCTCCGAAAAACCCTACTGAGCCTAACAGTGACAATGTATATACAGTCCGGTCCGTTCGTCAATGAGTATCGCATATCTGCCTAGGGGGCTAGCAACGTCAGACCCCCAATAGCAGTATAAGTCATGTCGGAGTGAAGCCCAATTACACCCTGAGATACAACTGGAGTACCTACCAGTAAATCTCCTGCCACGGCCGTGGGCTTTGTGTAATGGCTCTCCTAGACACAGCACGACCTCGCCCCCAATACCGGGAGAGACGAATTCCCTGCCGATCCGCTCACGTGCCTCCATATGGCTCGGGACTGTACCCAAAAGCTAGCTGTTTGCACGACTCCTTTGAGCCGTGGTAGGGTAGAAATCAAAGCACAGTGGGAACTCACACGAGACAAATGACGACCTCAGGTCGATGAACTAACCTGTACACATGTGACCAGGGAACTGCTATCTGACGGTAGATATAATACTAACTAGCAGATTCCCGACGAGTCCTGTCCGGTGTACTCATAACCCAATGAGCACCTGTATACATCTTAGGTGATCCAACTGACACCAGTGGCTTATGAGACCGGCCACCGCCCCTCGTCGGGGTCTCGACTGTACACACTAGTCTACTCCGGAGTATCGATGCCCTGTCTCGAAACTCCCACGACTAGGGACCACAATTAAGGATATGCATATAAACTACCCAACTCTCACGTATATGATCGCCATCATACTGTTGGTAGTAAAGCAAGATCCTAAGGGCTCTATCAAAGTGTAACATGCAATCAGTCACCTGAACATGTACACGACTGATAAAGGCAAACCAGATAGCATACTATCATCTCGAGTAAGACTGTACTACCGGGATAGGTCCTCCGCAATCATTGCAATCACGTACCTGCGATCCAATAATTGACAATGAGGGCACTATGTCCAACAGCATATAAGGTATGTACACAAATATTATGTCAAACTACTGGCTATCAAGCTAAGTTAGGCAACAATATTTTCTAAGGTGTACGTGACATGGCAATTACCGATGAAGATGTGTGTGAGCCGGCAAGTAAGTGTACGTGGTACATACGCATCATCGGTAATGGTGCTGGTGTCCTAACAGTATGATATCAATAATAGAGTATGAAACATAATATAAGCATGCGATGAGAAGCGAACAGTAAAAATGAGCGGGAGCTGAATACTAGACGCAACTATAACTAATCCGCACTAATCTAATATAAGTCCTGCAAATTGTGCCTTTTGAAATAACACGAATCATGGGGTTTTGAAAATAGGGTCCACGGTATTTTTATGAAAAGATACGTCCTTTGAAATATCCGTAGGATCCCTTGGGCTGTCTTTTTAAAATACCTACGATTCGTTAGTTTTTGAAATAGGTAAGAATCGAATCTAATCTAGCAACTAAACTAAACTAAAGGGCTAAGCTAACAAGCTGGACAACAGGTAAAGAAACCGCCTATCATCTGAGTCGATACATATACATACCTGAATAGGTATAGTCGGTGATCCCGCCTCAATAATATCATATCCATAACCAGACATCCCAAGTCAAGAGTGCGGATCAATCATCAAAATATAACTCGTACGTAAATCCGTCGTACGGCATCCCCAAATCTGGGTACGGGTCAATATCATATTCCTCACACTAATCCTCAGGTATCCTCTTTATTCAAGATCATCGTCTAGGGTACTGACCTATGTCTAGTACAATACTAATATCCTCAATGTACTCATGATCTGACTACTGATCGACAATCTCGTACAAACCGATATCGTCAGCACAATTATCATCAAGGGGTATACATCGCTTAATACGGCCTAGTATCCATATCCTAGTATATGATATCTCATATCACGATCACATGTCGACCACTTTATATATAACACTATTCATCCGTATCGTCGCCCCAAGATCCGCTATAATACCAGGACGTACCTCAAGTACGAATCTTGCCATATCACCGATATCACAATCTCAACACAAATCTCATCGACTCATCTCAATCCCAAGTATCATCCTCAAATCCGTATGTGAACAGATAGTCCCATACCCATGTGAACACATAACTATATATCCCATATAAGCATAAATGAAAGAAGAAAGTATGCAAGTATGGGTTGGTGTGTGCTTGTGTAGTGCGACCACTACTCTAGGGTTTCGGAACACTAAATCATCCAAGAACACCAAATATCCATATTATCATCAATATACTGAAACAATATATATATATATATATGTGTGTGTGCATACGTATTCGTATACATCACCACGAACTGCGGGGGTGCTATACGCCATCCACCCGACTTCTCCCCGTAGATATAAATCTACTCACCTGGTCCTCGCTTGCCGGTGCCGATGTCGACACGCGCTTTCTTGTCTCCTTGAAGTCTTCGTGAGGGTACCTACATATCTTAACGCACCATATCGCATTAAAACTAAATTCGAAATCGAAACGGGATACGAAAATCAAATCGGCACGCGTATCACGCATAGGTCCAAACCTATCGCCTACGCATGCAAGTATAGTCAACCCAACCCTCGATGTTGATGTACAAACGTCAAACCATCGAGAAAATCCAATCACACTCATTTGCACATTCACGAACACTAATTTTAATATAAACTAGGTTAAAACTCACAAAAACCCCAATTTCACTTAAAAAGTCATTTTTCCGAAAATCTAGCAAGCACAATTCGCCGTTTTTTGTACAAAACATGACGTTTAAATGAATGTAGCGGCCAATATACTTATTAAATATCTTAAATAAGTCATATAAACAATTCCCGGAATTTAATCTCATTAAATTCCAAAAACCCTAATATTCTAGTTTACAAAATACCTAAAATTTAACAATTTCAAAGCAAAAATGCACAAACTACAATCTAGCTTAGATTTGCATGATCTAAAGCATTAAACCACACTTAATAAAGTTAATGAAGTTATGAAAAACCTAAACACATTTTTAATCCCAAGTATTTAACCAATTTCAAAAACCTAGTAAGCAAATCAGCAAATTAACACAATTTTTAAACTAACCATTAGCACAAGCTACTAATCTTGTATTAACATGACAAAAAGCCTAAATATAACGCACAACCATACACCAATTTTATAAAACCCTAACTTGCATTCAAATTCCTAACTTGAATTCCAAAACTTGCAACTTAAGCCTAATTAACACTTAAGTAGTTTAGCTTTAAGAAATTTATAACAAATTAAGCAAAAATGTTTTAGAATTATACCCAAAAACATTTGAAGATCCACAAGCATCCATGGCCTCCCAAAATGCTCACTTTTCACAAAGATCCATGTTATACGGGCTAAGCTAAAATGGGTAGGAGTCGGATTTGGGTTTTGGGATTTTTTTTGATGGATTTGAGGCAATTTTTGATGAAGTTTGAAGAGAAAAGAGAAGGGAAATGGGGGGGCTGCTGCTGCTGTAGGAGGGGTGTGTGTGCTGGAATGGGAGTGGGGGAGGAGAGAGAGGGAGGTAGAGAAAGTGGGGGGGAGAAGTCAAAGTCAATTCAAGGTCAAAGGTCCACCTCATTTCTCCATTTTCTTTTCTTTTCTTTCATTTCTTTCCTTTGAAATTCAAGTGGGGAAAAAAATAGGGCCTGCTGAATTCTTCAAGGGGAGAAGTAAATGGGAGTGTGTGGATGTGGGTACGGGTGTGGGGTGATGAAAAATGATAAATATAATACCCCAAACATCCATTTACGCTAAAAAAAAGACTTTTTTCTTCAAAAATTTCTAAACCGTTTTGGCAAACAATTTCGTTCCAAAAACCACATGATAAAATTTTATTTAATGTTTTATGATGCACAAAATTTGTTTCAACTCGTTCCAATTTGTAATTTTCCTTAATTAAATGTATTAGTGACGGCTTAAAAAAATAATAAAATAATATTTTTTTCAGAAAATTTGAAATTTCACCAGCGGCTCAATAAACACCAAATAATAGCAATTACAAAGCTAGAATATGTATTTTTAATTTTTATAATAAGATATTTGTATTTTGACTTTTTACAGAAAACCCCCTTATTTTACAGATTTTTTTCGAAATTTCACCGAAACGATTTTCAAAACGTTACAATCTTCCCCCCTTAAAGAAATTCGGTCCCCGAATTTAAATTCATACTCCCCCAAATACTAAAACATCTAAGAAAAACCATCAAGTCGTCGTGGCTCCGAAATTGTAAATCCATAAAACAAATCGTAGCGCAGCGCATGCGCTTGAAAAATGAGCATATAACTCAAATCAAAACTCCGTCAAGCATCCCGCAATCATCGGAGTCATGGAGAAGACATCAATGCCAAATCCAAATCAAACCAATATGATATAACTCGAAACTATACATGTAAATATCGAATCTATATTTGTAAGTATCTGAAGGAAATGCATGCCAAATCTCTTTAAGTCGCTGTGCAACGCATATAACACTGCACAGTAGCGGACGTCTATCATAAGAAAATAACTATATACATATATACCATTGTTTGAAATGTACGTTCCGCCGTTTTGGAAACAATTTAGAAGGGTCTCCTTGTTTTAAACATTTCGTGTCATATCAGACACGTTGGTAAATACTGAGGCTATAGCTCTCTTTTTGGAAATCCCTTCAATAACTATCAATGCATGCAAAATATATTCAGGTACTGTCCTCTGACTAGTCCTTCTCAGTACGAAAATACATAGCAATATCATAAAAACGTACTGCTCTATACGAAATCAATCTCAAAATATGCACATGAATGCTACGTGCATCTGGTGCGCACGGAAATCAAAATCCAAATATGTGCCATACATATGCACAGAAACAACATCTAAGTGCATCGGGTGTGCACGAAACATCTGTCGTAGGCAACATGTGTGCCTGACAGCAAAATCAGGTGCATCTGACATGCACAAAAATCTCGATTTAGTGCATCTGGTGTGTACCAAAATCACACTTCAAAACATGCGTCCAACATGCGCGAAAATCCAATCAGGTGCATCCATCGTCCACGAAATCATGAAATCCAATATCAAGTGCCGAACATGTGCAAAAATCAAATCAGGTGCACAAGGTGCACAAAACAAATATCGAACATCACAATCGAAATCGAAGTCCAGTGCATCTAAGTGCACAAAAGGCGTATCACTGCACTGCAAGCATATAATAACTATACAGACTGCAGGAACCAATTCGTGTGTATGCATACGCACAAAACCAACTCAACTGTTTAAAACCGTAAAATCACAAACATGTGAAACTAAAGCACGAAAACGATATCAAGTGCAACACTGTGCAAAGATCGTAAATCCTCAATCATCAAAATAAAATCATACGAATAAATCACCCAAAACATCAAAATCAACAATGGCGGAACAGTACCGCTCAAGTGTTAGTGTTTATGCCCTAGAAGGCCATTACTGTATCATACTAGCTTGTATATTACTTAATGGAAGCTTGGGATATTCACATGTATATAACAGTCTTGCTAAACATGGTAGTATGCTACTTGGTTTTTCTATCTTAATATGTGAGTATACGTATTGATAGAGCTCTTAGGATCTTGCTTGTCTACCAGCGTTGTGATGGCAGTCACACTAGTGGGGGCTGGGTAGTCTACAAGCACATCCTTATTCAGGTCCCTGGTCGTTGGATTATCGAGACAGAGCATCGATACTCCGGAGTAGACTAGTGTGTACGCTTCTCATCCCAGTTGGGGAGATGGTCTGTCCCACAGCCATCAGTACGTCGTACTGGAGATAGTATACAGGTGCTCGTTAGGTTACGGGTACACCGGACAGGACTCACAGGGAACTGTTGGTTGGTTTGATACCAGTCGTCAGTGAACAGTTCCCAGGTGACATGAGTACAGCGTAGTCCGCAGACTTGACACTGCTACTTCGCCTCGAGTGTGTCCCACTGTTCTTAGATTGCTACCCTACCACGGCTCAAAGGAGTCGTGCAAACAGGTGGCAGTTGGGTGCAGTCCCGAGCACTTGGAGGCAGTGGCGGTTAGACAGGATTCGTCCCTCCCGGTATTGGGAGTAGATATCGTGCTGTGTCAGAGAGCCATTACGCAAAGTCCCTGGCCAGGGCAAGCGAGATTTGCTGGTAGGTTCCAGCAGTTTCTCAGGGTGTAATGGGCTTTACTCCGACACGACTTATACCGCTATTAGGGGACTGACGCTTGCCGCCCCCCTAGGCCCGATATGCGATAGTCATGGACGAACGGACCGGACTGTATGGAGATTGTCACATCAGACTCAGTAGGAGTTCGGATGGGTTTACTCATCGGCCTTCTTATCGACAACTACCTGGGGACCGTTACGTACAGCTAGTGCCGCTTGCGGTCTGTGGTTAAACCCACTGCCAGCGTAGTAGTCGAGTCTCTAGAGTCCCACACAGAGAGTTTCCTACTCCAGGCGAAACGATATAGAGGTTGCATGGTTTTGCGACAAAGGGTTCGGACACATACGTGCGTTTACGCACGTACGACTTTCGGACAGTTTTTACCAGTCGGCTTTGGTTTAAGCCAGTTACTGGTATCCGGTTATTGGATTTATACAGTCTAAAGTTTTTCCGTATTTTTACGGATCGGAGGGGCGTTCTCGTAATTACTCGAGAAGCTTCTAGAAGATGTGACTAAGGAGGTTTGTTTTGGAAAGAGAGTGAGTCATAGTGGTGATTCATTCACTTCATTAATGCACATTTATTGCTTAATGACTCATGTTAATGAATCATCACAAGATATTTTGTGAAGCATGCTTATTCATTTCCTTTATTGATTATTAGATAATAAGAATGCTTCATAATATTATGATACACTCTCTCTCTTCTCTCATTATCATATCACACATTCTCTCTCCTCAAGCTCTCATCTTCAAGATACTAACCTTAATCCTCATGTGTTGAGAACAAAGGTTTAGTTAGACTAAACAATCCATAACCTACACTCTTTATCATTCTCTCATCTTTGATTAGCAATCAAAGTTGATTAGTTACCTCAAGTTAGAGGTTTAGCTTGGAGTTTTGCTCTCGGGTGGATCGTCTACTACCTAGAGAAGGCCGAGGAGAACCAAGGAGGACATAAAGAAGAAGGACCGGTTCATTAGGTATAATCCCTAATCACTTTTGTGAAAAGAAACTCATAGAATACGGTTATTTAGAGTTTAGCTTCGATTCAAGCGGTTAGTCGATGTTCGTTGTTTAAACTTGATAAGTTTTTGTAAATTCCGCCTCCCCATAAGTACTGGGGTGTACTACATCGACTTACAGTGGTATCAGAGCCTCGCTAAACACTAAATAACTTAATCGCAAATTTGTACGAATTTCGAACGAAAAAACGAACCCGGAAAACCCTAGTTCTGTATAGTTTCTGTCGAACTTAAAATCAAGTCCTAAAATTTTTCTGGTGTGTTCAGAGAGCTAGAAAGGGGTCTAGGAGAACACCCAAGAAATTCGAGCCCATGAATCGGCAACTCGGCCGCGGAAGCGCGGCGGATCGGTGGGATCTGCCGCGCATCCGCGGCGCTTTGGCCGAGTCATGGACTCGTCTTTCTTGTGTGGGTCCCCTGTGACTTTTGGGGTTTTCTGGAATATTTAATTATTGCTCAGGTTACTGTTTAACAGAGCAGATTTTGGAGCAATTTTGAAGTTGTTTATTCGATCGAAAAATACAGTATTTGCGTATTGGATTATATCTGTGATTGTTTGATGTGTTCGTAAACCTCCCCCAACTGCTAGTATGTCGGTTGGCAGGGGGTTGCACATTTCTGAAATGGTTATAACTGTTTGTGCATATAAACTGTATTGGACTGTTGTGGTGTATAGCCGGGGTTCGCAATGGGTTATTGGTTAATTCATTTGTTGTAAATGTAATTTGTTGTAATATTATTTTCGCGGGGCACTTCCAGGTTGCGGTTGTAGCCACCGTTGTATTATTTCATTTTACTGTTTTTGCTCCTAGGACTGACCCAAGGTGGGGTACACAGACTGCCGGGTGGGTAGTTTGCCGTACCCGTAGGGGTCGAGGGTGGGGTAACGGCTATTCATCACAACTGTGTAATCTGTCTTTTCTTGCAGGCTCAAAAGAAATACAGATTGCTTGCAAATCCAATATTGTTTATCTGTGTTCTGGAATGAATATCATTGCGTCAGACGAATGTAAAATATCTATATTATGATAGCTATTTAGACGCCACTTATGTTTTACACCCGCGCTAGCCCAGCCCCCGCTCTGTCGTTAGTTAAGTAACCTAACGGGTGATGACGGGACCCCGTGGCGAATGCGGATGGCATAAGAGGACGTTATATTTTCGTTGTTTTCTGCAATGATAGGTTAATGATGGGACGCATTATCTATAATGCAAAGTAAAACAAACCAAAGTTTAAATCGTTGGAACAATTTAAAAGAAACCACTCGGTTATTTTTAAAACAGATATTTTTAAATGCGGAGATTTAACCACTCTTTTTAAAAGCTATCAAGGTTCCTTCGATTATATCAAGTTCACTACGTTCACGGTTTCGCCAAAACCAGTCGTAGCCCTCCGTCATTTCTTATGGATAGTCAGTAGTATTCAAGCTATGTTTGTTGGCTTTCGTCAAGACATAGTGTTTGGTAGCTGCTGGGGTATTCATTTGTTACATAGATAGATGTGTTGGTTTGGGACAGTCGCATTACCTTGTTGGCTTTCGTCAAGGGTATATACGGGTGGGTTCAAATTAACAAGATAATGATGGGCAGAACTTGACATGTGACTTATGATTTGTTGGCTTTCGTCAAGGTCATAAGAGCATGGGGCAAAAACTTATATCGAGAATTTCTAAAGAAACTGAAATTTGCAAAGAAAAGCATACCATTTGGAGTTTGATGAATGTTGGTAGGATTCCTTCAACATTATCATACGATGATATTTGGATCCCGATCCTACTGTGAGTATATGCTACTTATCAGGATATTCGTCGCTTAACGATCAATGCTATAAACCTAGTAGGTGTCCAGAAAAGTGTCAGCGGGGTTACGCCCCCAGAGAAAAGAGGTTCTTTAATTAAGGAACTTCGCGAAAGCGTTGGAAAACCTCCCTCGAAGTATCGACACCGGCCTGGCTGAACGGTTAAGCAAGTATTGTACGGTGAGAATAGTCTTGGCTAATTCTTCTTTTATGGTTTGAGGAAGGATTCGAGAAACAGTGGGAGCCATCCAGTTTAGATAAACTAAAAACCACTCTAAACTTGCAAGAGCATCATGCTAAAGAGTTTTCTTCTCTCTCTCCTAATTGCAGCGACCCTGAAAATGACTGGACTTAAGTTACTTTTAGAGAAAAATATACTGACGGGGCCAAACTATAAAGATTGGCTGCGGAATGTCAAGATGGCTTTGACCTATGACAAACTGGGGTACGTCCTCACCGCTACGGCACCTGCTGTCCCTGGTCCCAAATCCAGTAATGCGGATAAGGAAATCCGCAAAACCTGGGATTTAGATTGCGCGAGAGCCAAGTGCATCGTGCTTGCCTCGATGAACAATGAACATCAGAGGAGGCACGAGGATATGTCCTTAGATGGCATATTTCTCCATACAAAGGAACTTTATGGAGAGCAATCTCGTATAGCAAGATACGAGACCTCAAAGAAATTGTTTCGAGCGAGGTTGGCTGTCGGGTCATCGGTAGGTGAACATGTCCTACAGATGATTGGCTATATAGAAGAGCTCGCAGACCTTGGGACGACTTTGGATAATGAGCTCTATACAGACCTTGTTCTCCAGTCCCTTCCTCCCACCTACGCCCAGTTTATCCTCAACTTCAATCTTCAAGGAAAAGAAGTTGAACTTGCGGAACTCCTAAACATGTTAAGGAGTGCAGAGGGCACCTTGCAGAAGGCAAGGGAAACACCCGCTATGTTTGTTGGCGGTTCATCTTCTTCCGGGTCCAAGGCTAGGGCCAAAGGAAGGAAGAAGAAGGCCGCACCCAGACCTAGAGGAGGTGTTAGTAAGGTGGGAAAGAAGGGAAAGAAAAAGTTTACAGCACCGGTAGTTGGCCTGGATGAGTGCTTCCATTGTCACAGGAAAGGGCACTGGAAGAAGGATTGCAAGGCGTGGAACGCCAAGAACCAGGAACCGAAGCAAGCTGTGGCTTCGACTTCAGGTGTGTTTGTAATTGAGAATTGTCTGTCAATCAACTCTACTTCCTGGGTATTGGATACCGGGTCAGGATCTCATATTTGCAATTCATTGCAGGCACTGAGAAACCGTAGAGTGCTGAAGGAAGGTGATATGATCCTCAGGGTTGCTAACGGAGCTAGCGTGGGAGCTGCGTCCGTCGGGGATTATCACCTAGGATTGACGAGTGGACACATTTTGGTTTTACATAACTGTTATTTTGTACCCAGCTTAACGTGTAATATCATATCAGTTTCCTTGTTATCAAATAAAGGTTATGATTTCACGTTTGTAAGAGATGTTGTCAACATCCACCTTAATCATGGTTTGATTGGGTCCGGTACTCTAAATAACGGCATATATGTGTTAAACCAACTCCAAATTTTCAATGTCCAGAACACACTAAAAAGAAAGTCTCCAGATTTAAATAAAGCTTTCTTATGGCATTGTAGACTGGGTCACATCAATGAGAGAAGGTTGACTAAGTTGCATAGAGAAGGATATTTGGACACGTTCGAATATCAAACTTATGACACTTGTCAATCTTGTCTCAAAGGAAAGATGACAAAGACTCCATTCACTGGACAAGGAGTAAGAGCGAGCGAGCTCTTAGGACTCATACACAGCGATGTATGCGGTCCAATGTCTACACATGCGAGAGGTGGTTATTCCTATTTCATTACTTTCACGGATGATTACTCAAGATACGGATTCATTTATCTGATGAAACATAAATCCGAGGCTTTTGAGAAATTCCAAGAGTATAAGAATGAAGTAGAAAACCAAACCGGCAAAAGTATAAAGACACTAAGATCTGATCGAGGTGGTGAATACTTGAGTGCCGAGTTCCTAGGTTACCTAAAAGAGAAAGGAATTCTCTCTCAGCTTACTCCTCCATACACTCCACAGCACAACGGTGTATCGGAGAGACGGAATCGAACCCTATTGGATATGGTACGATCCATGATGAGTAATGCTGAGTTACCGCGATCTTTCTGGGGTTATGCGCTAGAATCGGCGGCATATCTTTTGAACAAAGTTCCAACCAAGACTGTGCCTACCACACCATATCAGATATGGAGTGGGAAGAAACCCTGTCTTCAGTACCTGAAAACATGGGGATGTCCAGCTTTTGTTAAAAAGCAGCATGTGGACAAGCTCGAGGCACGCTCAGTAGAGTGTAAGTTTGTGGGATATCCAAAGAACTCTATGGGATATTATTTCTATTACGCAGAGGAACAAAAGGTTTTTGTTTCTCGTCATGCCCGCTTCTTAGAAACTGAATTTTTGGAAAATCAGAAGAGTGGGAGCGTAGTAGAACTGGAAGAAATTCCAGAACCACAAACTGCTACTGAAAGTTTGGTAGAACCAGAGGTTCATGAAGAACAGAACATTCCCGCACCCCTCCGCAGGAGTAGTAGGCCGTCTCATCCGCCTGAGAGATACTACGGTTTTCTCATAGATGGGGATAGAGAGGATTGCATCATAAATGATGATGAACCTACTGACTTCAGGCAGGCCATCCAGAGCGGCGACTCGGTACGATGGCTAGATGCAATGCGGACCGAAATGGAGTCCATGTACACCAACAAAGTATGGACTTTGGACTTTGCTCCAGATGGGGTAAAACCCATAGGATGCAAATGGATCTTCAAGAAAAAGATTGGTGTAGATGGACAGGTGGAAACCTATAAGGCTAGACTTGTTGCAAAGGGTTTTCGTCAAAGACCTGGTTTGGACTATGACGAAACTTTTTCTCCAGTGGCTATGCTCAAATCCATTCGGGTCCTTCTTGCTATTGCTGCCTTCCATGATTATGAAATCTGGCAGATGGACGTAAAGACGGCTTTTCTGAATGGAAATTTAGAAGAAAGCGTCTATATGGATCAGCCAGAGGGTTTCAATCAGAGTGGGAGCAGCGGGAAAGTATGCAAGCTGCTTAAGTCTATTTATGGACTAAAGCAGGCATCGCGGAGTTGGAACATCTGTTTTGATGAGACAGTCAAAGAATATGACTTTATCAAAAATCCAGATGAACCGTGCATATATAGTAAAGTTGTGGCCAGAAGTGTCGTATTCCTCGTCTTGTACGTGGATGACATTCTATTGATAGGAAATGACATTCCTATGCTACAATCTGTCAAAGGATTCTTGTCACACAGGTTCTCCATGAAAGACCTGGGTGATGCTTCTTACATTCTGGGGATCCGGATCTATCGTGATAGATCCAAGAGGATGTTGGGACTTTCGCAGTCCAGGTATATCGACACTGTACTGAAAAGATTCAGTATGGAAGATTCTAAGCGCGGTAATCTACCGGCTTGTCACGGAATCACCCTCTCCAAAGAGATGTCTCCCAAGACTGATTTGGAAAGGGAACGCATGTCTATTATACCCTACGCTTCTGCGGTAGGCTCTATAATGTATGCGATGTTGTGTACCAGACCAGATGTAGCTTACGCACTGAGCGTGGTAAGCCGGTATCAGTCAGACCCAGGGGAGAAACACTGGATAGCAGTAAAGAACATTCTCAAGTACCTGAGGAGGACTAAGGAGATGTTCTTGGTTTACGGCGGAAAAGACCTCAGGTTGGAGGCCTTTGCTGATTCCGGCTTCCAGAGTGATAAGGACGATTCCAAGTCCATGTCGGGTTATGTCTTTACCCTCAATGGAGGGGCGGTGTGCTGGAAGAGCTCCAAGCAGGACACCGTTGCTGACTCGACGATGGAAGCGGAGTATATAGCTGCTTGCGATGCCGCAAAAGAAGCAGTCTGGATGAAGAAGTTCCTAACAGAACTTCAGGTGGTTCCTACCATAGTTGATCCAATACCTCTGTATTGCGACAACAACGGAGCTATAGCTTTAGCGAAGGAACCAAGGTCCCATCAGAAGTCCAGACACATCTTAAGGCGGTATCACCTGATCAGGGAGATCATTGATCGTCAGGAGATCGAGGTTCGGAGAGTTGCTTCAGAAGAGAACATTGCTGATCCATTCACGAAGGCCCTTCCTCAGATTCAGTTCGAAAGGCTACTCGAGATCATTGGTCTACGATATGCCAGTACATGGCCCTAGTGCAAGTGGGAGATTGTTAGTGTTTATGCCCTAGAAGGCCATTACTGTATCATACTAGCTTGTATATTACTTAATGGAAGCTTGGGATATTCACATGTATATAACAGTCTTGCTAAACATGGTAGTATGCTACTTGGTTTTTCTATCTTAATATGTGAGTATACGTATTGATAGAGCTCTTAGGATCTTGCTTGTCTACCAGCGTTGTGATGGCAGTCACACTAGTGGGGGCTGGGTAGTCTACAAGCACATCCTTATTCAGGTCCCTGGTCGTTGGATTATCGAGACAGAGCATCGATACTCCGGAGTAGACTAGTGTGTACGCTTCTCATCCCAGTTGGGGAGATGGTCTGTCCCACAGCCATCAGTACGTCGTACTGGAGATAGTATACAGGTGCTCGTTAGGTTACGGGTACACCGGACAGGACTCACAGGGAACTGTTGGTTGGTTTGATACCAGTCGTCAGTGAACAGTTCCCAGGTGACATGAGTACAGCGTAGTCCGCAGACTTGACACTGCTACTTCGCCTCGAGTGTGTCCCACTGTTCTTAGATTGCTACCCTACCACGGCTCAAAGGAGTCGTGCAAACAGGTGGCAGTTGGGTGCAGTCCCGAGCACTTGGAGGCAGTGGCGGTTAGACAGGATTCGTCCCTCCCGGTATTGGGAGTAGATATCGTGCTGTGTCAGAGAGCCATTACGCAAAGTCCCTGGCCAGGGCAAGCGAGATTTGCTGGTAGGTTCCAGCAGTTTCTCAGGGTGTAATGGGCTTTACTCCGACACGACTTATACCGCTATTAGGGGACTGACGCTTGCCGCCCCCCTAGGCCCGATATGCGATAGTCATGGACGAACGGACCGGACTGTATGGAGATTGTCACATCAGACTCAGTAGGAGTTCGGATGGGTTTACTCATCGGCCTTCTTATCGACAACTACCTGGGGACCGTTACGTACAGCTAGTGCCGCTTGCGGTCTGTGGTTAAACCCACTGCCAGCGTAGTAGTCGAGTCTCTAGAGTCCCACACAGAGAGTTTCCTACTCCAGGCGAAACGATATAGAGGTTGCATGGTTTTGCGACAAAGGGTTCGGACACATACGTGCGTTTACGCACGTACGACTTTCGGACAGTTTTTACCAGTCGGCTTTGGTTTAAGCCAGTTACTGGTATCCGGTTATTGGATTTATACAGTCTAAAGTTTTTCCGTATTTTTACGGATCGGAGGGGCGTTCTCGTAATTACTCGAGAAGCTTCTAGAAGATGTGACTAAGGAGGTTTGTTTTGGAAAGAGAGTGAGTCATAGTGGTGATTCATTCACTTCATTAATGCACATTTATTGCTTAATGACTCATGTTAATGAATCATCACAAGATATTTTGTGAAGCATGCTTATTCATTTCCTTTATTGATTATTAGATAATAAGAATGCTTCATAATATTATGATACACTCTCTCTCTTCTCTCATTATCATATCACACATTCTCTCTCCTCAAGCTCTCATCTTCAAGATACTAACCTTAATCCTCATGTGTTGAGAACAAAGGTTTAGTTAGACTAAACAATCCATAACCTACACTCTTTATCATTCTCTCATCTTTGATTAGCAATCAAAGTTGATTAGTTACCTCAAGTTAGAGGTTTAGCTTGGAGTTTTGCTCTCGGGTGGATCGTCTACTACCTAGAGAAGGCCGAGGAGAACCAAGGAGGACATAAAGAAGAAGGACCGGTTCATTAGGTATAATCCCTAATCACTTTTGTGAAAAGAAACTCATAGAATACGGTTATTTAGAGTTTAGCTTCGATTCAAGCGGTTAGTCGATGTTCGTTGTTTAAACTTGATAAGTTTTTGTAAATTCCGCCTCCCCATAAGTACTGGGGTGTACTACATCGACTTACATCAAGCGCATCCTCTAAGAATCTTGGGCCAACTGTCGCGGTCACTAATGGGACGTCTCGTCGATGATCATGAACTCTGGCCTGCTGGTGTGCGTAACAATGACCACTCCTGGGTCAAGGTCTTCACTAGGAATTACCAATCTCTCGGTCCATCGGCTCATCGGCCTTGTCAGGTGTGCTAACGGGGATGCTCCCATTCTGGCACCTCTCTAGTCATCTCCCGGTCAATCATCGCGACCACTCGTAAGACAGCATATCACTGACGTCGGCCTCTGGCTCTCTGAATGTACGTGACCCATCTGATCCTGGGTGCAAGTATCATTGCAGCAGTGTCCTGGAAGAAATCCTGCTCACGGTCTCTTCCATGTTTCGTCTCTGCCAACTGTCCGGAAGTCATCGTCCTTTACTATATCTGCGTCTTGCTCTGGAACGACTGCATTCTCATCACGACTCTTCTGGAATGTATATCCAAGTACCATGCCTCGGCATGCGCATCGCATCTCTGATGTCGGCGGAGTGGAACGTCATCTCGTCTAGATCTGGTACGAACCTCCTACTTCACTTTTCTCTAATGCCGTCTGCTTTGGACTCGTCTCGTCGTGGCTGCATGGATTAAGCTCCAACGACTATCCTCGTATCTGGAGTCTCCCAAGAATTCATCTCACCACCTAGAATCCGAATTAAGTCGAGCCATCCGATCGAGTCGTCAAAACCTCATAATCCCCCAAGAGCTCAACATCATGGGCACAGTTTAATAGTATTGAGTACATACCACAGCATCGGTGGTCCAGCCTTAGAAGGGCAAACCCAAGCCTCACTAATGGCACCGTAGAACTGCCGCAAACCCGAAGGTTCAAAGGCTTTCACACGGTCATTAAGTCGAGTTAGGGTTTCATTCTTCTAGAGGGACCATAGAATTGCCTGCATGTCCTTCCGACTACTTTAAACCTGGAATAATAGGTTTCTGACATTCGATCGTCTCTGTCGACTCCCAACGTCTCCGCGTGAAGTCGTCTCTAGCTGGAATCAATCTATCTGATGACCTCGCATCGGGATAGGCGAACGATCCACAAGTCCTAATCATTCATCCTCGATGACTAGCGACCTTCTATCATCTCTTAGTACAACTCGTTCTGCACTAACGCCAGCATCTGGGGCAATATCTCGTCGTTCGCAGCAATAACTGGCTCGCTCGTCTGCACGCTGAACAGTGCCTCGACCATCATGAATAAGCAACACACCAACGGTCATCAAAATCTGGTTGGCCTCTGTCAGTGGGCCAATCCTTTGATACTGATCGGCACGTCCGAGAAATCTCATAAAGGCGATCCGCCAAACGCTCGTGGCGCGGAAACACAGTAAAAAGACACATCTCCGCAATCGTGTGTCGCCGGAATTTTGCCCTGGTCAGTCCTCGTTCGTGACGAGCTCGTGCTGACCGCAACTCTAGCTGTAGCTCTCCCTGCCCGTAATCGTGGCAGAAAAACCAAACTAGTACCGATGAGGCTAGATCAGGAAGTAATATAATACTGAACAAGGAAATGTACATCCTAAGGCTTCATAAGTGGAGTGGCGTGTCGTAAATATGCCGCGGAACATACCAACGATACGTCACTCTACTTTAGTCACCTATTCCATCAACCAAGGGTCATCCTACGCTCCGAAGGTTAAAACCTAACGCTCTGATACCAACTTTGTCACGGCCCGAAAGTACGGAACATGACCGGCACTTAAACTACGAACGTCTCGAGACGTACGTAATCTAAGTAAACCGAAAACCCAGAAATCCAAACCAAGAAAAGTAGTAGAGTGCAGGAAAAACCAACTTAAAGCAAGTAATTTCAATAGCATAAGCCGAATTATGCGGTTTTTAAAACATCAAAAATTTACTGAAAATTTCGGCAGAGTCTCCTTTGTAAATACTGGCCCCCAAACGGGATACAACATGAATAGTATACGAAATCAAGAAAAAGGCATCCCCAAGCGGGAGCTAGCTCTTCGTCAATCGACGGTCACAACCACACAAGCAATATAATATACAACGCCAACGGCGAGGATCAAAACTCAAAAGGAAACTCAAAACCACCAGAAATATAACGAGCGACTCTAAGGTCGAAAGAGTAAACAACACTGGTCTCTATCTCAATAAATACATGTTTGGTTGATGGAATTTACTAGATACAACGGAATAATATTATACAAGGTAATATGATGGGTACGATACAAGAAAAACCCACCTACTAGCAAGTCACCCGAATTAAACTGAGCCCGCAAAGCCGTAATGAAACCTGTACGGCCAACCTGCAAGAAACTGGGGCACAACGGGGGTGAGTTGCCAACTCGTGAATAGAAAAACATCTACGCACAGAAATCGCATAAATAACGCAACCTAGGTCAATGATCATAATATATCCTCAAATATATGAATAACACGTAGCCTATAACAAGGCTAGGGTAAATATCTAACCCGAGTGTAATCTCATATGCCCGTGTCAGTGCCTCAGGTAGCAATATATCATATGAATGAGGTATGAATGCATGAAGACAGAATACATGCAAATGAAGAAACTGTTTTCATAAATTAGTGAGATTTTCTTTGTATATTTTCAAAATGAGGTATCATAATGAAATCAGCATAAAACAGTGCCTAGCATCGGCACAAAACGTAATCCCAATATCTCGATATCTCGGTATCACAGTCTCTGTACCTCAATCACAATATCTAGGGCACCGTCAGTCCAGACCGGCCCCTACCATCCATCTCAAGACCACGACGGTATCCTCCGGATATCCGACGCGTCGGGTAAAATCACCGGTAAGTAGTGCTCCCCTGCCAGGCTCACATCGTCATCATCACGCGCTTCTTGCCCCGGGGTACATTACCGGGTCCACCATGTACACGAAACGGTTCATCCGTCTCCTCGAATCGGGTCTCGAAATCCATCAGCAAACTCATGGTGGACGACTCATACATCATGGGAGAAACCGCACTTTTATTTAAAAAGAGAGAAATCAGTTTATATATGTTTTGCGGTTTTCCTCCAAATCCAGAAAATATCATGGAAATCCGAATCATCAATAGCATGTAGAACCATGAATATAAGCATGAGAATGAATAACAATATGCATGAAGCGATAAGTAATAACTACAATATCTAAGCTGGCATATAAGGTATGTACACTAATATTATGTCAAACTACTGGCTATCAAGCTAAGTTAAGCAACAATATTTTCTAAGGTGTACGTGACATGGCAATTACCAATGAAGATGTGTGTGAGCCGGCAAGTAAGTGTACGCGGTACATACGCATCATCGGTAATGGTGCTGGTGTCCTAACAGTATGATATCAATAATAGAGTATGAAACATAATATAAGCATGCGATGCGAAGCGAACAGTAAAAATGTGCGGGAGCTGAATACTAGACGCAACTATAACTAATCCGCACTAATCTAATATAAGTCCTGCAAATTGTGCCTTTTGAAATAACACGAATCATGGGGTTTTGAAAATAGGGTCCACGGTATTTTTATGAAAAGATACGTCCTTTGAAATATCCGTAGGATCCCTTGGGCTGTCTTTTTAAAATACCTACGATTCGTTAGTTTTTGAAATAGGTAAGAATCGAATCTAATCTAGCAACTAAACTAAACTAAAGGGCTAAGCTAACAAGCTGGACAACAGGTAAAGAAACCGCCTATCATCTGAGTCGATACATATACATACCTGAATAGGTATAGTCGGTGATCCCGCCTCAATAATATCATATCCATAACCAGACATCCCAAGTCAAGAGTGCGGATCAATCATCAAAATATAGCTCGTACGTAAATCCGTCGTACGGCATCCCCAAATCTGGGCACGGGTCAATATCATATTCCTCACACTAATCCTCAGGTATCCTCTTTATTCAAGATCATCGTCTAGGGTACTGACCTATGTCTAGTACAATACTAATATCCTCAATGTACTCATGATCTGACTACTGATCGACAATCTCGTACAAACCGATATCGTCAGCACAATTATCATCAAGGGGTATACATCGCTTAATACGGCCTAGTATCCATATCCTAGTATATGATATCTCATATCACGATCACATGTCGACCACTTTATATATAACACTATTCATCTGTATCGTCGCCCCAAGATCCGCTATAACACCAGGACGTACCTCAAGTACGAATCTTGCCATATCATCGATATCACAATCTCAACACAAATCTCATCGACTCATCTCAATCCCAAGTATCATCCTCAAATCCGTATGTGAACACATAGTCCCATACCTATGTGAACACATAACTATATATCCCATATAAGAATAAATGAAAGAAGAAAGTATGCAAGTATGGGTTGGTGTGTGCTTGTGTAGTGCGACCACTACTCTAGGGTTTCGGGACACTAAATCATCCAAGAACACCAAATATCCATATTATCATCAATATACTGAAACAATATATATATATATATATATGTGTGTGTGTGTGTGCATACGTATTCGTATACATCACCATGAACTGCGGGGGTGCTATACGCCATCCACCCGACTTCTCCCCGTAGATATAAATCTACTCACCTGGTCCTCGCTTGCCGGTGCCGATGTCGACACGCGCTTTCTTGTCTCCTTGAAGTCTTCGTGAGGGTACCTACATATCTTAACGCACCATATCGCATTAAAACTAAATTCGAAATCGAAACGGGATACGAAAATCAAATCGGCACGCGTATCACGCATAGGTCCAAACCTATCGCCTACGCATGCAAGTATAGTCAACCCAACCCTCGATGTTGATGTACAAACGTCAAACCATTGAGAAAATCCAATCACACTCATTTGCACATTCACGAACACTAATTTTAATATAAACTAGGTTAAAACTCACAAAAACCCCAATTTCACTTAAAAAGTCATTTTTCCGAAAATCTAGCAAGCACAATTCGCCGTTTTTGTACAAAACATGACGTTTAAATGAATGTAGCGGCCAATATACTTATTAAATATCTTAAATAAGTCATATAAACAATTCCCGGAATTTAAACTCATTAAATTCCAAAAACCCTAATATTCTAGTTTACAAAATACCTAAAATTTAACAATTTCAGATCAAAAATGCACAAACTACAATCTAGCTTAGATTTGCATGATCTAAAGCATTAAACCACACTTAATAAAGTTAATGAAGTTATGAAAAACCTAAACACATTTTTAATCCCAAGTATTTAACCAATTTCAAAAACCTAGTAAGCAAATTAGCAAATTAACACAATTTTTAAACTAACCATTAGCACAAGCTACTAATCTTGTATTAACATGACAAAAAGCCTAAATATAACGCACAACCATACACCAATTTTATAAAACCCTAACTTGCATTCAAATTCCTAACTTGAATTCCAAAACTTGCAACTTAAGCCTAATTAACACTTAAGTAGTTTAGCTTTAAAAAATTTGTAACAAATTAAGCAAAAATGTTTTAGAATTATACCCAAAAACATTTGAAGATCCACAAGCATCCATGGCCTCCAAAAATGCTCTCTTTTCACAAAGATCCATGCTATACGGGCTAAGCTAAAATGGGTAGGAGTCGGATTTGGGTTTTGGGATTTTTTTTGATGGATTTGAGGCAATTTTTGATGAAGTTTGAAGAGAAAAGAGAAGGGAAATGGGGGGGCTGCTGCTGCTGTAGGAGGGGTGTGTGTGCTGGAATGGGAGTGGGGGAGGAGAGAGAGGGAGGTAGAGAAAGTGGGGGGAGAAGTCAAAGTCAATTCAAGGTCAAAGGTCCACCTCATTTCTCCATTTTCTTTTCTTTTCTTTCATTTCTTTCCTTTGAAATTCAAGTGGGGAAAAAAATAGGGGCTGCTGAATTCTTCAAGGGGAGAAGTAAATGGGAGTGTGTGGATATGGGTACGGGTGTGGGGTGATGAAAAATGATAAATATAATACCCCAAACATCCATTTACGCTAAAAAAAACCCTTTTTTCTTCAAAAATTTCTAAACCGTTTTGGCAAATAATTTCGTTCCAAAAACCACATGATAAAATTTTATTTATTGTTTTATGATGCACAAAATTTGTTTCAACTCGTTCCAATCTGTAATTTTCCTTAATTAAATGTATTAGTGACGGCTTAAAAAAATAATAAAATAATATTTTTTTCAGAAAATTTGAAATTTCACCAGCGGCTCAATGAACACCAAATAATAGCAATTACATAGCTAGAATTTGTATTTTTAATTTTTATAATAAGATATTTGTATTTTGACTTTTTACAAAAAAAACCCCCTTATTTTACCGATTTTTTTCGAAATTTCACCGAAACGATTTTCAAAACGTTACAGTTTAACATCGTCTAGCTATTTGATGACATGTGATGTTATGTGTTGCTTGGATATGTTATATTGGATCGTCGTGTTTTGAATAGCCGGGGTTTTTTATGTGAGATGAGAGTTTTTATTTTCATTCATGTAAAATTCAATGTATGTAATATTCTTTTATTGGGGCACTTCCGGGTTGAGGATGATATCACTATTGTTGTATATTATTTACTTTTCCGCATTAGGATAGACCCAAGGCGGGGAGCATAAGTAACCGGGTTCTAGAGTCCAGTGGGAGACCATCTCGAGCAGTCGAGTCCGGGTCTCCTAACTCTAGAATTGGTAGGGTTGCTTGCCGCTATAGTAGGGGTCTAGGGATGTGGGTTTGGCTATTCATCGTGACCGTGGAATCCGTGTTTTATACTGTCTTAATTTAAAACACGGAATTTCTAGTATATCCAATATTTCATATGTTATCTTCTGCTGCTGATATTATGTGATGTGATCACTTATATGCGTGAGATGAATGCTTTATTATTGTATATATAATATATAATAAACGTTGCTTATGTTTTGCACCTGCGCTAGTCCCGCCCCGTTATGCCGTTAGTTAAGTAACCTAACGTGCATAACGGGACATTGTGGCGAATGCAGATAGCATAAGCGTACGTTGTTTTTTCGTTCCTTCTGTGATGCTTAGGAAGAATAAATGATGGGACTTCATTAATGAGATTAATGAAAGAAAAGAAACATAACAGATGTTGTAGAATCAAATTTTGAAAAAGGGTAGCTCTTGTTTTTTCTTTGCATAGCGGTATTCCTTGTAGAATATCCAGCACCTTATTCGATAAGGAAAGAGCCAAGATCCCTTCACCGGGAGTGACCTCTTTAGCGAAACTAGCAGATGCTACAACCCATTCGGTTTTGTTTTTGATTGCCTTTTTTAGTTCTTGCTTTGCATAGCGGTATTCCTTGTAGAATATCCAGCACCTTATTCGATAAGGAAAGAGCCGAGATCCCTTCACCGGGAGTGACCTCTTTAGCAAAACTAGCAAAAGCATCAAAAAACACTCCTTTTCAAAATCACTCGATTCTACATCGATATCAAGTTCATTACGCAAAAGGTTTTATTAAAAACCTGCGTAGCCCTCCGTCATTTCAGATAAGTACTATTTAGTATTCGTGCTGCGTTTGTTGGCCTTTGTCAAGGCGTAGTGTGTGGTAGCTGACTAGTGCTTATCTGCTTAAGCATATGATGCGATTGGATTAGGGTAGTCGTGCGACCTTGTTGGCCTTTGTCAAGGGTCGTGCGGGTGGGTTTAAATTCAATCATGGAATGACGGGTTGAACTTGACTAGCATCATATAGTTTGTTGGCCTTTGTCAAGGTCATAGGAGGTTAGGGGCAAAAGTATTATCGGGAATTTCAACTGTTGAAATTTGCAATGAGATTGCATACCTTCTACGAAATAGTTGGATCCCGATACCCACTACGAGTAAGAGTTACTCCTGGGAGAATTTTACACATCACAATTAGCCAATCAAGTAGGTGTCTAGAAAGGTGTTAACGGGGTTATGCCTCTGGAAAAACGAGGTTTATTTTAATTAGGTTCGTGCGAAAGAACGAGTAACCTCCCTCAAAGTACTGGCACTGGCCTGGCTGAATGATTGGCGAACTTGTAAGGTGTAATTAATCCCGGCTAGTCTTACCTTTTAGGGTTTGAAGGAAGATTTGATAAAAACAGTGGGAGCCATCCTTATTAGATAAGATAATAACCAATCTAATCTTGCAAAGAGCGCACGCTAACGCGTTTCCTTCTCTCTCTCTCCAGGCAGCAACCAATGTCACGGCTTAATCAAGATAATAATATGGATGTATTGACCCAACCCGCTTGTTATAGAGGAAAGGGGAACGTTGGTTCCGCTCCAACTTATAAGTGTTATAAGTCCGAGTAGGAAATAGGGGAATATCCAGATTACCATGCCACCCAAACGAAGAATAAGCATTTTGATGCATCTTCTTCGGGTGTGTTAGTTACCGAGAACTGTTTCTCAGTACACTCTACGTCCTGGGTATTAGATACCGGATCGGGATCCCACATATGCAATTTGTTGCATGGGCTAAGGAAAGGTAGAGAACTGGGAAAAGGTGATCATTCTCTAAAAGTAGGGAATGGTGCAAGTGTTGCAGCCAAAGCAGTTGGTGAATATCACCTTGTATTGCAAACTGAGAATACATTGATCCTGAACGACTGTTATTACGTGCCCTCTATGATATGCAATTTAATATCAATTTCTTTATTAGATAAAGAAGGATATAATTTTGTAGTAGAGAAAATGTTATGAACATTTACCTAAATCATGTGTTGATTGGGTTTGGTGCGTTATGTAACAGATTATACGTTCTGAATCAAAACACAGTTCTTAACGTACAGAACACACAAAAGAGGAAAAGTTCAGAAATGAACGAATCCTTCTTGTGGCATTGTAGGCTAGGTCATATCAATGCGACACGACTAGCTAAGTTACATAAAAATGGATATTTGAATCCGTTCGAATTTTCATCTTATGAAACTTGCCAGTCGTGTCTCAAAGCCAAGATAACCAAAACTCCGTTTACAGGACATAGAGAAAGAGTTACGGAACTCTTGGGACTGATACATAGTGATGTATGCGGTCTCATGTCTACACATGCCAGGGATGGTTCCTCGTACTTCGTTACATTCACTGACGATCTCTCAAGATTCGGTCATGTGTTCCTATTGAAACACAAGTCTGAAGCTTTTGAGAAATTCAAAGAATATAAGCATGAAGTTGAGAACCAGATGGGTAAGAGTATTAAAATCCTTCGATCTGATTGAGGAGGAGAATACTTGAGCACGGAATTCCATGACTATCTAAAAGAGAATGGGATTCTCTCTCAGCTTACTCCTCCATATACACCACAGCACAACGGTGTATCGGAGCGGAGGAATCGCACCCTATTAGATATGATGTGCTCTATGATGAGCACCGCTGAGTTACCTATTTCCTTTTGGAGTTATGCGCTTGAAACAGCTGCATACCTAATGAATCAAGTTCCATCTAAATCTGTACCTACCACGCCATATGAGATATGAAGTGGGAAGACACCATGTCTTAAACGAGTTAAGATATGGGGTTGTCCGGCCTATGTCAAAAGGCAAAATCCGGACAAACTCGAGGGACGGTCCGTTCTTTGTAAGTTTGTGGGATATCCCAAACATTCACATGGATATCTTTTCTACCATGGCGAGGAACAAAAGGTGTCTGTTTCTTGACATGCCACCATTTTAGAAAAGGAATTTCTTGAAAAGGAAATTAGTGGCAAAGAGGTAGAACTGGAAGAAATTCCGGCTACACAGACTGCAATAGAAGATTTAATGGAACCAGAGTATTCGATAGTTTCCAACGAACCTCCGCCTCTCCGCTAATCTAGTAGGGTTCCTCATCCAGCCGAGAGATACTACGGTTTTCTCATTGATGGTGGGAGCAAGGATTGCATCATGGAAGATGTTGACCCAACTAGCTTCAAGCAGGCCATCACGAGTGGAGACTCTGTGAAATCCCTGGATGCAATGCGATCTGAGATGGAATCCATGTACACCAGCAAAGTATGGACTTTGGAAGTTTCCCCGAAAGGGTAAAACCCATTGGGAGCAGATGGATCTTTAAGAAGAAACTTGGGGTAGATGGAAAAGTTGAAACTTTCAAAGCCAGACTTGTTGCAAAAGGTTTTCGTCAACGACTATGTGTGGATTATGATGAAACCTTTTCTTCAGTGACTATGCTTAAGTCCATGTGGATCCTACTTGTCATTGCTGCATACCATGACTACTAAATCTGGCAAATGGATGTTAAGACCACCTTTCTAAATGGTGATTTAGAAGAGAGCGTATACATGACTCAGCTGGAAGGCTTCGTAGACAGTGGGAGCAGCGGAAATGTGTGCAAGCTGCTTAAATCAATCTACGGGTTGAAGCAGGCATCGCGGAGTTGGAACATCTGTTTTGATGAGCTAGTCAAAGAGTTTGACTTCATCAAAAACGTAGATGAACCTTGTATATACAAGAAGGTTGCAGAGAGTTAGGTCGTCTTCCTCGTATTGTACGTGGAAGACATACTCTTGATAGGAAATGATGTTCTTATGCTGCACTCGGTCAAGCTCTTCTTATCATAAAGATTCTCAATGGAAGATCTAGGTGATGCCTCCTACATCTTGGGGATTAAGATCTATAGAGATAAATCTAAACGGATACTGGGATTTTCCCAATCCAGGTACATTGACACCGTACTAAAGAGGTTTAGTATGGAAGATTCCAAGCATGGGAATATACCCACGATCTCAGGACTCACTCTCTCCAAAGAGATCTCTCCCAAGACTGATTTGGAGAGAGCTCGCATGCAAGGGATACCCTATGCTTCGGCAGTAGGCTCTATCATGTACGCGATGTTATGTACTAGATCCGATGTAGTGTACTCACTAAGTGTAGTGAGTAGGTATCAAGCAGATCCAGGAGAGAATCACTGGACAGCTGTGAAGAACATTCTCCAATACTTGAGAAGGACTAAAGAGATGTTCTTGGTATACGGTAACGGTGAACTCCAAATGGAGTCCTTTACCGAATCGAGCTTCCAGAGTGATAAGGACGACAATAATTCGGCCTCAGGTTTTGTCTTTATCCTCAACGGAGGGGCGGTGTGTTGGAAGAGTTCCAAGCAAGAGACCATTGCAGACTCGACGATGGAGGCTGAATACATCACTGCCAACGATGCTGCCAAAGAAGCTGTCTGGATGAAGAAGTTCATTGCTGAGCTTGGTGGGGTTCCATCCATTGAGAATCCAATCCCTGTGTATTGTGATAACAATGGAGCAGTGACTTTGGGCAAGGAACCCAGGTCCCATCAGAGATCCAGAAATATTCTGAGGCGGTATCACCTGATCCGGGAGATAGTTGATCGCCGAGAGATCGAGGTCAGGAGAGTTGACACGAAGGACAACGTAGAGGATGCACTCACAAAGGCCCTCCCCCAAATACAATTTGAGAGACATTTGGGATGTTGGGTATGAGATACTACAACACATGGACTTAGTGCAAGTGGGAGATTGTTAGTTATATGTATGCCCTAGAGGCCATTATTGTACATGTGATGTATATTATAGTGGATTCTTGGACATATATAGAGAGGACTTTCTTGCTCGACATAGTATTATGCTATATGGTTGTTCTTTGTCTTAACATATAGACTTGTATTGTGATACTGTCTTGCTCTCACATGTTGATAAAGCCCTTAGGATATGTACTTGACTACCAGGACTATGATGGAGATCATACTAGTGAGGCCAGGATAGTTCACAAGTACATCCTATAATTGTTCCTAGTAGAGAGAATATCGAGACAGGGCATCGATATTCCATAGTAGACTAGCATATACACTTCTTGACCCATATGATGGGCGATGGATGATCCCACATCCTGTAAGTCCACGTTACCTCTCCCGGTTCTTTCGGGCTTGCGGAAACGGTGAAAAACGATTTTTAGGGTTTAGGTAACATGGACTACCAAATACGGATCTTGGCTAAACTACACACTAGCAACTAACAAGAGAGTTATCTACTCGGTTAGGGGTTATACCTCAACTTGAACTCCTTCTTCTTGGACTCTTTGTAGTGGTCGGATGGTGCTTTCCTCGTTGCCTTCTCTTGTCGAAGATGGATCCACCTGAGGGTTTCTACCTTGAGCTCCTTTCTCGATTTTAAGAGAACTAAAGTGTCCGGCTTGCTAGACCTTCAACCTTAGGAAGAGTAGAGAGTGGCTTTGGGTGTTTTATCTCCAAGGTTTCTCAACTCATGAGAATGATTCTCCTTGAACTAGAGGAGGAGGAAGATGAAAAGAAGAGAGAGAATGGTTATGATAGAATTAGAATAGTTTTACAACCATAACAATATATGTGAATTAATCAAATTAATAATTTTAATCAAATGAAAAGGTTGATGGTTGGTTTGATGAGACAATTATCATTTCACATTAAATGTTTTTTGCAAAGATCAAAGAGCATCTTTGATGTGTAATGATGATGGTCAAAATTTCAACCATGGTCAACTAGTCAACCTTGGTCAACAAGTCAACAAACCCAACCATGACACAATTTCATTTAATTAATATTATTAATTGATATATCACAAATTCATTAGGGTTTGGAAAAAGACGACTGTCAACAGTGCATACACACCCGTTCCAAAACCCTAATGAAAAACCTCTTCCTCCGCTTTAATCAACTGTGCATACACACCCGCATTCGTGTTCCGAGGAACATGAATACTATGAGATAAAACTAACCCCAAAACATATACTAGGATCTGGCTCAAACCAGATCCCGCTAGTGATGTCTGTCCGGACGCCAAACGTGCACAAGTGCGCGGATGTAAACGAACCCTGTCGCAAAACCATGCGACCCCTACTCTGTTTTGCCCAAAGGCGAATAACCCTCTGTGTGGGACTCTAAAGTCTCGACACTACGTTGGCAGTGGGTTTAACCACAGACCGCAAGCGGCACTAGCTGTACGTAATGGTCCCCAGGTAGATGCCGATAAGAAGACTGACGAGGCAAATGTAGGTTCTTAGGCAGACTATAGAGGTCTCACAAGGCATCAACCATGCCAATTTACAATTTTATGAGTGCCGAGAAACCCTAATACGGATCGTCGACTAGAATTCTAGGCGAAAAACGAAACTAGTTAACATCTTAACTAAAGGAGAGAGGCTATAACCTTTGGAGATCCGGTTCTCCACTTCCTTAGCTCCACGTAGGCGTCCTCTCGCTGTCCATCTTGAATCCCGAACTCAATCGTCGGCTTCATCGGAGAAATGGGCGGACTAGGTCGTCGGCTTCGTGCAGAAGATGATCTACGTCGAGGCATCACAAGTTCAAGCTCCAACTTCACCAAGTTGTGAAACTTGTGAAGAAAACACCCTATACTAACTTGGCAAGAGTTAGAGGGTGAAGAAATAGGAGGTGGGTTCACTTTAGAATTGGATTTCTCTCACTTTTGCTCAAGTTGCCATTGACGGACTTAAGCTTTTCTTGAAGAAGAAGATGATGAAGAAGAAGAAAGAATATGATAAGTCTTCTAAAATGAAAAAGAAAATGAAAACTTATCATAATCTTAACCATAGTTAAGTGTAGAGAATTAACTAGGGTAAGTTCAAATGGTTAGGGTTAAGCATGAGACAAGAATGGTGACTAAGTCAAAGCTTCATGAAGCTTCAATAAGAAACAAAGAAAGCCACCATTCTCATCTTTATCTTTTCCAAATAAATAAATAAACAAATAAATAAATAAATGAAAAAGCAAAACCCTAATCATCAACTTAACCATGGTTTAATTCTATACACTTAACCAAATGAGCAAGCATCATCAAACATGATACAAACATGTGCACAAAAGTATATCATATATACAACTTGCACATCAAGTGAGAAAATCCATTTAAAGTGAACCAATACTAGTTAATGCAAAGTAATATATCAAATATATAATTATACATTAAATCATTAAATCAACATTCGATTCAATGATCCGGTCATGTCGCACATAACCGACTAGTATCCAATGTATCGATTTATCGAATCAATGATTCGATAACTAGGTCATATCGCATACAACCAATCGAAACATTCATCGCGAGAATGAAATGCGGTATCACATACACGCATTATTCTCGGTCCCGCACATATCTCATATGCGTTCCTATTTCGTTTCGCTTGAGCCAGGAAACCTCTGTGTAGGACTCTAAAGACTCGTCAATACGCCGGTAGCAGATGATGATCATATCAAGCACCCACAAGCCGCAAGCGGTCTGCTAAACGTAACGGCCATCCGGGTATTGAGCGATCAGAAGATCGACGAGCTAGCCCGCTCACACTCCTGTGAATCCAACCAGTAACACTTACCGTACAGTCCGGTCTGTTCGTCTGATATGTCGTATATCAAGTCTAGGGGTGGTTAACGTCAAACCCCAATAACCGATAAGTCGTGCCGATGTGAGGCTCATAACGGGTCGAGAAACTACTGGTAACACTTACCAGCAAATCTCTGATCAGCCCTGTCCAGGGACTTCCCTGTTACGGCCAATCGAGCATTGCGCAACATCAACCCCCAATACCGGGAGAGACGAAACCCCTCCTATCGCTCATTGCCTCCATGTGACTCGGGACTGCACCCAAAGACCACCGTTTTGCACGCCCTCATGGATGTGGTAAGGTGGAGATCAAAGCACAGTGGGAATCACACAAGACTCTATGACGATCTCGGGACTACAGACTAACCTGTACAAGTGTCACCTGAGAACTGCCATTTGACGTGAGGTATAATACCATCTGGGAGTTCTCGGCGAGTACGTCCAGTGTACCCAGTCTCCACTGAGCACCCGTATACCATCTCTGATGTCAAACACCAATGGATATGGGATCATCCATCGCCCATCTCATGGGTCGAGAAGCGTATACGCTAATCTACACTGGTATATCGATGCCCCGTCTCGATACACCCAAGACTAGGGACCTTGAAGGATGTACTTATGGACTATCATGTCCCTACTAGTATGATCTGCATCATAGTCCAGGCAGTCAAGTACACATCCTAAGGGCTTTACCAACATGTAACTAAAAGACAGTTTAAAGAGACTAGTATACATGTTAAGATAAAGGAGAAACCAGATAGCATACTATCATATCGAGCAGGAAAGTCATCTCTATATATGTCCAAGCACCCAATATAATATACATCATCTGTACAATACTGGCCTCTAGGGCATACATACAACTAACAATCTCCCACTTGCACTAAGGCCAGCTGCTGTAGTATCGCATACTGAGCATCCTGAAGAGTCTCTCAAACTGTATCTGGGGAATGGCCTTCGTGAGTGGATTCGCCGTGTTGTTCTTCGTGTCAACCCTCCTGACCTCGATCTCGCGGCGATCACTAATCTCCCGGATCAGGTGATACCGCCTTAGAATATGCCTGGATCGCTGATGGGACCTGGGTTCCTTGGCCAAAGCCACCGCTCCATTGTTATCGCAATACAGAGGTATTGGATGCTCAATGGATGGAACCACTCCAAGTTTAGTAATGAACTTCTTGATCCAGACAGCTTCTTTAGCAGCATCGTTGGCAGTGATGTATTCAGCCTCCATCGTCGAGTCTGCCACGGTTTCCTGCTTGGAACTCTTCCAGCTAACCGCCCCTCCGTAAAGGGTAAAGACAAATCCCGACTGCGACTTATAGTCGTCCTTATCACTCTGGAAGCTCGAATCGGTAAAGGACTCCACTTGGAGTTCTCCGTTACCATACACCAAGAGCATCTCTTTAGTCCTTCGTAAGTACTTGAGAATGCTCTTCACAGCTGTCCAGTGATTCTCTCCAGGATCAGCTTGATACCTGCTCACTACACTTAGTGAGTATGCAACATCGGGTCTGGTACATAGCATCGCGTACATGATAGAGCCTACTTCCGAAGCATAGGGTATCCCTTGCATGCGAGCTCTCTCCAAATCAGTCTTGGGAGACATCTGTTTGGAGAGAGTGACTCCAGAGATCGTGGGCAAGTTCCCACACTTGGATTCTTCCATACTAAACCTCTTTAGTATGGTGTCAATGTACCTGGATTGGGACAATCCCAATATCCGTTTGGATCTATCTCTATAGATCCTAATTCTCAATATGCAGGAGGCATCACCAAGATCTTTCATCGAGAATCTTTGTGATAAGAAGAGCTTGACCGATTGCAGCATAGGAATATCATTTCCTATCAAGAGTATGTCGTCCATGTACAATACGAGGAAGACAATCTTACTCTCTGCTATCTTCTTGTAAATACAAGGTTCATCTGGGTTTTTGACGAAATCAAACTCTTTGATAACGACGTCAAAGCAGATGTTCCAACTCCGCGATGCTTGCTTTAATCCATAAATGGATTTAAGCAGCTTGCACACCTTCCCGCTGCTCCCACTGTCTACGAAGCCCTTTGGCTGAGCCATGTACACGCACTCTTCTAAATCACCATTTAGAAAGGCGGTCTTAACATCCATTTGCCAGATTTCGTAGTCATGATACGCAGCGATGGCAAGCATGATCCGGATGGATTTAAGCATAGCCACTGGAGAAAAGGTTTCGTCATAGTCCACACCTGGTCTTTGATGAAAACCCTTTGCAACAAGTCTAGCTTTGAAAGTCTCCACTTTCCCATCTACACCAAGTTTTTTCTTGAAGATCCACTTGCTCCCAATGGTTTTTACCCCTTCAGGAGCAACTTCCAAAGTCCATACTTTGTTGGTGTACATGGATTCCATCTCGGACCGCATAGCATCCAGCCATTTTACCGAGTCCCTACTCGTGATGGCCTGCTCGAAGCTAGTTGGGTCATCATCCTCCATGATGCAATCCTCGCTCCCACCATCCATGAGAAAACCGTAGTATCTCTCAGGTGGGTGAGGAACCCTACTAGATCGGCGGAGAGGCTGAGGTTCATCGGGAGCTACTGAATCCTCTGGTTCAACCAAATCTTCTGTCGTAGTCTGTATTGCTGGAACCTCTTCCAGTTCTACCTCCATGCCACTTATCTCTTTTTCAAGAAATTCCTTTTCTAAAAAGGTGGCATGTGGAGAAACAAACACTTTTTGTTCCTCGGTGTGGTAGAAGATATACCCGCGCGAATGTTTGGGATATCCAATAAACTTACACAGAATGGACCTTGCCGCGAGTTTGTCCGGATTTTGCGTTTTCACATATGCCGGACAACCCCATATCCTAACATAATTAAGACATTGTCTCTTTCCTTTCCATATCTCATATGGAGTGGTTGGCACGGATTTGGTGGGAACCATATTCAATAGGTCTGCAGCTGTTTCCAGTGCATATCCCCAGAAGGAAATAGGTAACTCAGCTGTGCTTATCATAGAGCGCACCATATCTAATAGGGTGCGGTTCCTCCGTTCCGATACACCGTTGTGCTGTGGTGTATATGGAGGAGTCAGCTGAGAGAGAATCCCATTCTCTTTTAGGAAGTCCAGGAATTCATTGCTTAAGTATTCTCCTCCTCGATCAGATCGAAGGATTTTAATACTTTTTCCGGTTTGGTTCTCGACTTCCTTTTTATATTCTCTAAATTTCTCAAAAGCTTCTGATTTGTGTTTCATCAGGAACGCATATCCGAATCTAGAGAGATCGTCAGTGAATGTAATGAAGTACGAAGAACCATCCCTGGCATGTGTAGACATGGGACCGCATACATCACTATGTATAAGTCCCAAGAGTTCGGTAACTCTTTCTCCGTGTCCCGTAAACGGAGTTTTGGTCATCTTGCCTTTGAGACATGACTGGCAAGTGTCATAAGATGAAAATTCAAACGGATTTAAATATCCATCCTTATGCAACTTGGCTAGTCGTGTCGCATTGATGTGACCCAGTCTACAATGCCACAAGAAGGATTCGTTCAGTTCAGAACTCTTCCTCTTGTGTGTGTTTGTTATGCTTAGAACTGTTGATTGATTTAGAACATAAATGCCATTGCACAACGTGCCTGATCCAACCAACTTTTGGTTACGGAAAATGTTCATAACATTGTCCTGTAATACAAAATTATATCCCTCTTTACTCAATAAAGAAACCGATATAATGTTGCATATCAGGTTCGGCATGTAATAGCATTCGTTCAGAACCAATGTATTACCAGTTGGTAATACAAGGTGATATTCCCCGATAGTCTTAGCTGCAACAATTGCACCATTTCCAACTCTAATGTCTTTATCACCTTCTCCAAGTTCTCTACCTCTCCTGAGCCCATGTAACTGATTACATATATGGGATCCTGACCCGGTATCTAATACCCAGGACGTGGAGCAAATGGAGAAACGGTTCTCTGTAACGAACACACCCGAAGAAAATGCATCAGCATGTACTTTCTTCATTCGGGTGGCATGGGAATCCTGGTATTCCCCTATATCCTGTTCAGTCCTATAACTCTTATAAGAAAGAACGGAACCAACGTTCCCCAGCACAGTATAATATGCGGGTTCGGTCAATACATCCATATTATTATCTTTATTAGGGCATGACATGGTCGCTACCTGGAGAGAAAGAGAAGAAAACACTTTAGCGTATGCTCGTGCAAGATCAGATTGGTTATTATCTTATCTAATCAGGATGGCTCCCACTGGTTTTCATCAAATCTTCCTTCAAACCCTAAAAGGAAAGACTAGCCGGGATTAATTACACCCTGCAACTTCGTCGATCTTTCAGCTAGGCCAGTGTCGGTACTTTGAGGGAGGTTCCCCGTCCTTTCGCACGGACCTAATTAATGTAAACCTCGTTTTCCCAGAGGCGTAACCCCGTTGACACCTTTCTAGACACCTACTTGATCGGCTAATTGTAATGTGCAAAACTCTCCCAGGAGTAACTCTTACTCGCAGTGGGTATCGGGATCCAACTATCTCATAGAAGGTATGCAATCTCATTGCAAATTTCAACACTTGAAATTCCCGATAATATTTTGCCCCTATCGTCCTATGACCTTGACGCAGGCCAACAAACCATAGTGCGCTAGTCAAGTTCAACCCGTCATTTCCTGATTGAATTAAACCCACCCGCACGACCCTTGACGCAGGCCAACAAAGTCGTACGAATACCCTAATCCAATCTGCATCATATGCATAAGCAGATAAATACTAGTTAGCTACCGCACACTACGTCTTGACGCAGGCCAACAAACGTAGCACGAATACTAACTACTACTTATCTGAAATGACGGAGGGCTACGACAGGTTTTTCTGAAAACCTATTGCGTAATGAACTTGATATCGTTGTAGAATCATAGGAAGTTTTGAAATGGAGTGATTTTGAGGCTTTTCTAGTTTTGCTAAAGGGGTCACTCCCGGTGAAGGGATCGTCGGCCCTTTCTTCGTCGAATGAGATGCGGGATATATCATATATATCACTGTGCAAAGCAGAAACTATAGAAGCAATCAAAATTCAAACCGAGTGTGTAGCAGCTGCCAGTTATTGCTAAAGGAGTCACTCCCGGTGAAGGGATCTCGGTCCTTTCCTCATCGAATAAGGTGCAGGGTATATCATATATACCGCTGTGCAAAGCAAGAACTGTAGCTACCTGTTTTATTTAAAATTTGATTCTACAACATCTTAGGTTTCTTTTCATTCATTAATCACATTAATGAAGTCCCATCATTTAAGTCACCTAAACATCACAGATAAATACGACGTACACTTATGCCATCCGCATTCGCCTCGATGTCCCCTCGTGCACCGTTAGGTTAGGTAACTAACGACAGAGCAGGGCAGGGCTAGCGCGGGTGTAAAACATAAGTAACGTCTATATAATATATCATATATACTATATACTGTATCTATCACAGAACATCACATGATCACATCACAGATATCGCAGCAGAAGAAACATATGAAACATTGGATATACTAGGACGTCCGTGTTTTCAATACGAGCCAGTATAAAACACGGATTCCACGGTCGTGATGAATAGCCAATCCCACACCCCTAGACCCCTACGAGAGCGGCAAGCAACCCTACCAATTCTAGGGTTAGGAGACCCGGACTCGACTCCTCGAGTTGGTCTCCCACTGGACCCCAGAACCCGGTTACTTGTGCTTCCTTCCTTGGGTCTATCCTAATGCGGAAAAGTAAATAATATACAAAAGGTGACAACTTCCGCTACCTGGAAGTGCCCCAATAAAAGAATATTACATACATGTTTTTACATGAATGATAATGAAAAACACTCATCTCACATAAAAAACCCCGGCTATTCTTACATGACGATCCAATATAACATATCCAGCAACACATAACAACACATGTCATCAACGTAAGTAAGTATGCATACCCCAATTGTCGTTGACGTATAGCAACGAAACCGGCGATATCGACATACTACACTTACGGTCACAGAAAAGAAAGTGTAAAATTAAAACAATTGGAATCCACAACTTCTTTAGACATCGCATGCCTAATCAAATGAAATACTCAGACATCACATGCCTAACAATTATAAACCCCGCATTTTAGTCTCATTATCGAAAACTCTTTTCAATATCAAGTGAGACTAAACGGCTAGATTTATAACATTCATTCAGTTATCTCATAACTGTTTGTGAATTCCAATTATTGTATCCCATTCCGGATAAATAGAAAATATTAAACTTTCCGATCGAACATTCGAACACCTAAGTTTTCCCGAAACCGATCAACACATGAAATAAGTTCAAAGACATTCACTTCATGCCTCAGTACCAATGGTCCAGCCGTAGATTGGTCAAGTCAACGCCTCACATGTGGCACGCCGTACTGCCCCAAACCCGAAGGTTCAAAGGGCAGTTCAAGACGGTCACATAATCGAGTTAAGGTTTGTTGTTTTCTAGAGGGACCATCGCGTTACTTGCACTACTCAGAACGTCATTAAACTACGGAAAAGTCCAACAATTGGAAATTTCCCGGCAGGGGAAAGATTGGGTATTTGCATCCGGTCGAAACTTTTAACATATTCCAAATTTATCCAGAAAACCACATAGACAAAGCTTGATAATCCGATCGAATCGACGATATCCCAATACAACCCAGAAAACTCAACTCTTGAGTCAGATTTAAAAATTCCCAGAAAATACAGCAACAAGATATAAGAATTACTGTGCAGAAATTATTGCCTGAAGAGACCAAGTGACCGCGGAACCGCCGCAATAGGCATGCTATTGCCGCGGTTCCGCCGCGCTTTGATGGATTCAGGAGTACGGGCTTCACAGTAATTCTTAGAATCGCCTGCTGGTTTTTCTGCATATTTTTAATACTAAAAAATCCCAATTTTCAGAAAATTTCCAGAGAGCAATTTGGGTTTTAGGGTTTCGGTTCGATCGGACTTCAAAAGTCGTCTACACTTCGCCTAAGGCTCTAGCTAGGCTCTGATACCACTGTAGGGTTCCTAGGCACACTATAGAGGTCTCACAAGGCATCAACCATGCCAATTTACAATTTTATGAGTGCCGAGAAACCCTAATACGGATCGTCGACTAGAATTCTAGGAGAAAAACGAAACTAGTTAACATCTTAACTAAAGGAGAGAGGCTACAACCTTTGTAGATCCGGTTCTCCACTTCCTTAGCTCCACGTTGGCGTCCTCTCGCTGTCCATCTCGAATCCCGAACTCAATCGTCGGCTTCATCGGAGAAATGGGCGGACTAGGTCGTCGGCTTCGTGCCGAAGATGATCTACGTCGAGGCATCACAAGTTCAAGCTCCAACTTCACTAAGTTGTGAAACTTGTGAAGAAAACACCCTATACTAACTTGCCAAGAGATAGAGGGTGATGAAATAGGAGGTGGGTTCACTTTAGAATTGGATTTCTCTCACTTTTGCTCAAGTTGCCATTGATGGACTTAAGCTTTTCTTGAAGAAGAAGATGATGAAGAAGAAGAAAGAATATGATAAGTCTTCTAAAATGAAAAAGAAAATGAAAACTTATCATAATCTTAACCATAGTTAAGTGTAGAGAATTAACTAGGGTAAGTTCAAATGGTTAGGGTTAAGCATGAGACAAGAATGGTGACTAAGTCAAAGCTTCATGAAGCTTCAATAAGAAACAAAGAAAGCCACCATTCTCATCTTTATCTTTTCCAAATAAATAAACAAACAAATAAATAAATAAATGAAAAAGCAAAACCCTAATCATCAACTTAACCATGGTTTAATTCTATACACTTAACCAAATGAGCAAGCATCATCAAACATGATACAAACATGTGCACAAAAGTATATCACATATACAACTTGCACATCAAGTGAGAAAATCCATTTAAAGTGAACCAATACTAGTTAATGCAATGTAATATATCAAATATATAATTATACATTAAATCAACATTTGATTCAATGATCCGGTCATGTCGCACATAACCGACTAGTATCCAATGTATCGATTTATCGAATCAATGATTCGATAACTAGGTCATATCGCATACAACCAATCGAAACATTCATCGCGAGAATGAAATGCGGTATCACATACACGAATTATTCTCGGTCCCGCACATATCTCATATGCGCTCCTATTTCGTTTCGCTTGAGCCAGGAAACCTCTGTGTAGGACTCTAAAGACTCGTCAATACGCCGGTAGCAGATGATGATCATATCAAGCACCCACAAGCCGCAAGCGGTCTGCTAAACGTAACGGCCATCCGGGTATTGAGCGATCAGAAGATCGACGAGCTAGCCCGCTCACACTCCTGTGAATCCAACTAGTAACACTTACCGTACAGTCCGGTCTGTTCGTCTGATATGTCGCATATCAAGTCTAGGGGTGGTTAACGTCAGACCCCAATAACCGATAAGTCGTGCCGATGTGAGACTCATAACGGGTCGAGAAACTACTGGTAACACTTACCAGCAAATCTCTGATCAGCCCTGGCCAGGGACTTCCCTGTTACGGCCAATCGAGCACTGCGCAACATCAACCCCCAATACCGGGAGAGACGAAACCCCTCCTATCGCTCATTGCCTCCATGTGACTCGGGACTGCACCCAAAGACCACCGTTTTGCACGCCCTCATGGACGTGGTAAGGTGGATATCAAAGCACAGTGGGAATCACACAAGACTCTATGACGATCTCGGGTCTACAGACTAACCTGCCAAAGTGTCACCTGAGAACTGCCATCTGACGTGAGGTATAATACCATCTGGGAGTTCTCGGCGAGTCCGTCCAGTGTACCCAGTCCCCACTGAGCACCCGTATACCATCTCTGCTGTCAAACATCAATGGATATGGGATCATCCATCGCCCATCTCATGGGTCGAGAAGCGTATACGCTAGTCTACACTGGTATATCGATGCCCCGTCTCGATACACCTACGACTAGGGACCTTAAAGGATGTACTTATGGACTACCATGTCCCCACTAGTATGATCTGCATCATAGTCCAGGCAGTCAAGTACACATCCTAAGGGCTTTACCAACATGTAACTAAAAGACAGTTTAAAGAGACTAGTATACATGTTAAGATAAAGGAGAAACCAGATAGCATACTATCATATCGAGCAAGAAAGTCATCTTTATATATGTCCAAGCATCCAATATAATATACATCATCTGTACAATACTGACCTCTAGGGCATACATACAACTAACAGTAAACCCATCTGAACTCCTACTGAGCCTGTATGTGACAGTCTCGGTACAGTCCGGTCTGTTCGTCTAAGAATATCGCATGGCGGGCCTAGGGGGGCGGTAAACGTCAGTCACCTACTAGCAGTACAAGTCGTGTCAGAGTGTAGCCCAGAACACCCTGAGATAACACTGGAAACCTACCAGTATATCTCGCTTGCCCTGGCCAGGGACTTTGTGTAATGGCTCTCCTAGACACAGCGCGATATCAACCCCCAATACCGGGAGAGAAGGATCCTGTCTAACCGTCACTGCCTTCAAGTGCTTTGGGACTGCACCCAAAAACTACCTGTTTGCACGACTCCTTTGAGCCATGGCAGGGTAGTAATCAAAGTACAGTGGGAACACACTCGAGGCGAAGTGACAGTGTCAAGTCAACGGACTAAGCTGTACTCATGTCACCTGGGAACTGATAACTGACGATAGGTATAGTACCAACCAACAGTTCCCGACGAGTCCTGTCCAGTGTACTCGTAACGTAACGAGCACCCGCATACTATCTCAAGTACGACGTACTGACGGCTGTGGGACAGACCGTCTCCCAAGCTGGGATGAGAAGCGTATACGCTAGTCTACTCCGGAATATTGATGCCCTGTCTCGATAGTCCTACGACTAGGGACCTGCATAAGGATGTGCTTGTGGATTACCCAGCCCCCACGAGTGTGACTGCCGTCACAACGCTGGTAATCAAGCAAAGAACCTAAGGGCTCCACTAATGTGTAAAGGCGATATGCTATAAGAAACACATGCACACATTAAAGTAGAAACAAACCAAGTAGCATACTACTATATCGAGCAAGATTGTCAATACAACTGTGAATATCCCAAGCTTCCATTAAGTAATATACAAACCAGTATGATACAGTAATGGCCTCTAGGGCATATACACTAACAATCTCCCATTTGCACTAAGGCCATGTACTGGCGTATCGAAGACCTATCATCTCGATCAGCCGCTCGAACTGAGTCTGGGGTAAGGCCTTTGTGAGTGGATCAGCAGTGTTATCTTCCGTAGCAACTCTCCGAACCTCTATCTCCTGGTGACCCACGATCTCCCTGATCAGGTGATACCGCCTCAAGATGTGCCTGGACTTCTGATGGGACCTGGGTTCCTTTGCTAAAGTTATAGCCCCGTTGTCGTCGCAATACAGAGGTATTGGATCAAAAATGGACGGAACCATCTGAAGTTCTATCAAGAACTTCCTCATCCAGACGGCTTCTTTTGCGGCATCAGATGCAGCGATATATTCCGCTTCCATCATCGAGTCAGCAACGGTTTCCTGTTTGGAACTCTTCCAACACACCGCCCCTCCATTGAGGGTGAAGACATAACCCGACAAGGACTTGGAATCATCCTTGTCACTCTGGAAGCTGGAGTCAGCAAAGGCCTCGATCTGGAGGTCTTTTCCGCCATACACCAAGAACATCTCCTTAGTCCTTCTCAGGTACTTGAGAATGTTCTTTACCGCTATCCAGTGTTTCTCCCCAGGGTTTGACTGATACGGGCTTACCACACTCAGTGCATAAGCTACATCTGGTCTGGTACACAACATCGCATACATTATAGAGCCTACCGCAGAAGCGTAGGGTATAATAGACATGCGATCACTTTCCAAATCAGTCTTGGGAGACATCTCTTTAGAGAGGGTGATCCCGTGACAAGCCGGTAGATTACCGCGCTTGGAATAATCCATACTGAATCTTTTCAGTATGGTGTCGATGTACCTGGACTGTGAAACTCCTAATATCCTCTTGGATCTGTCACGATAGATCCGGATCCCCAGAATGTAAGAGGCATCACCCAGGTCTTTCATGGAGAACCTGTGTGACAAGAACCCTTTGACAGATTGTAGCATAGGAATGTCATTTCCTATCAAGAGAATGTCATCCACGTAAAAAACGAGGAATACGACAGTTCGTGCTACAAATCTACTATAGATGCATGGTTCATCTGGATTTTTGATAAAGCCAAAATCTTTGACTGTCTCATCAAAACAGATGTTCCAACTCCACGATGCCTGCTTTTGTCCATAGATGGACTTAAGCAACTTGCACACCTTTCCGCTGCTCCCACTCTGAATGAAACCTTTTGGCTGGTCCATATAGACACACTCCTCTAAATTTCCATTCAGAAAAGCGGTCATTACGTCCATCTGCCAAATCTCATAATCGTGGATGGCAGCAATGGCAAGAAGGATCCGAATGGATTTCAGCATAGCTACTGGAGAAAAGGTTTCGTCATAATCCAAACCAGGTCTTTGACGAAAACCCTTTGCAACAAGTCTAGCTTTATAGGTCTCAACCTGTCCATCAACACCAATCTTCCTTTTGAAGATCCACTTGCATCCTACGGGTTTTACCCCATCTGGAGCAACGTCCAACGTCCATACTTTGTTGGTGTACATGGACTCCATTTCGGTCCGCATTGCATCCCGCCATTTTACCGAGTCAGCGCTCTGAATGGCCTGCTGGAAGCTAGTCAGCTCATCACTATCAATGATGCAATCCTCTCTATCCCCGTCTATGAGAAAACATTATCTCTCGGGCGGATGAGACTGCCTACTACTCCTGCGGAGTGGCGGAGGAATGTCCTGATCTTTCGAACCCTCTGGTTCTACTAAGCTTTCAGTAATAGCTCGTGGTTCTGGAATTTCTTCCAGTTCTATTGCGCTCCCACTTATCTGGTTTTCCATAAACTCAGTTTCCAAGAAATGGGCATGACGAGAAACAAAAACCTTTTGTTCCTCTTCGCAATAGAAGAAATATCCCATGGAGTTCTTTGGATATCCCACAAACTTGCACTATACTTAGCGTGCCTCGAGTTTGTCCGCATGCTGCTTTTTGACAAAAGCTGGACATCCCCATGTCTTAATGTGCTTAAGATAGGGTTTCTTCCCACACCACATCTGATATGGTGTGGTAGGCACAGTCTTAGTTGGAACTCGGTTCAAAAGGTATGCAGCTGATTCTAGTGCATATCCCCAGAATGATCGCGGTAACTCAGCGTTACTCATCATGGAACGTACAATATCCAATAGGGTCCGATTCCGTCTCTCCGATACACCGTTATGTTGCGGAGTGTATGGAGGAGTAAGCTGAGAGAGAATTCCATTCTTTTTTAAGTAATCCAGGAACTCGGCACTTACGTATTCACCAACTCGATCAGATCTCAGTGTCCTGATACTTTTGCCTGTTTGTTTTTCTACTTCATGCTTATATTCCTGGAATTTTCCAATGGCTTCGGATTTAAGTTTCATTAAGAAGACATATCCGTACCTTGAAATTCATCCGTAAAAGTAATGAAGTAAGAATAACTGCTTCGCGCATATGTAGACATTGGACCGCACACGTCGCTGTGTATGTGTCCCAAGAGCTCGCTCGCTCTTACTCCGTGTCTAGTGAACGGAGACTTTGTCATCTTTCATTTGAAACAGGATTGACAAGTTGCATATTATTGATATTCGAACGGATCCAAATATCCTTCTGTATGTAACTTCGTCAACCTTCTCTCATTGATGTGACCCAGTCTACAATGTCATAAGAAAGCCTGATTTGTTTCCGGAGACTTTCTTTTGTGTGTATTCTAGACATTGAAAATATGTGGTTGGTTTAATACGTATATTGCATTGTTTAATGTACCTGACCCAATCAGAACTTGATTAAGGTGAATGTTTACAACATTACTTACAAACGCAAATTCATAACCTTCTTTAGAAACTAAAGATACAGAAATGATATTACAAGTTGCATTGGGTACAAAATAACAATTACGCAAAACCAAAACGTGTCCATCTGACAACCCTAGGTGATAGTCCCCTACGGACTCAGCATCCATGCCAGCTCCGTTTGCAACTCTGAGGGTCATATCACCTGCCTTCAATGTAAGTCTACGCTAGCGCCCCGGCAGTCTACAGACGCCAAGATGCGGAACAAAACTTTTTAACTGGCGCTATCGTATACTTTAATCCGGATCTGCCATTATTGCTAAACTAAGAAACTGTAAAGAGTGTAGAAAGATTGTACCGAACGATCCGAGTCCTTCGTTCTTCAACCATCATCCCACGCTCCGTTGCGGCTGCTCCGATCGCGTCGATCTCCGATATCCTCGTCGAAGTGGCACCACATGATCGGTTCTTTAAACGGGCTCCCGCCTCTGACTCGAGGCAACTCGATCGTCAAGTTTGCTAAAAGAGACGACCAAGAATGATGTAGAGAATGAGTAGATGACTTTGTCTCACTTCGTCCAAATCCTTGGACGATCGGTTAATGAAGTTGCCGTGGAAATCGGGTGATGGAATGAAATGAACTGTAAAATTCCATACACCCCGAATACTATCATAATCTTTTCTAGTCAAAATGAAACATCAAGTGAGAGTGAGGAGGAGAGAGAAGGCCGGCCACTTATATATGATGGAGGGAGGTGACCGTAGGAGAGGGGGTGACCACAAGAAAGCTTCTCACTTAAAAGATCAAGAAGAAAATATCTTAAGGAAAACAAAAGGCTTTAATAACAAAGCATGAGTCATTAAGCATAGTCACCATTTAATAAATGCACCATTAAAATCAAGATGACTCATTAGCCACTTCATCACTTCTAGAAGTTTCTAGAATGATAACTCACTCATATCTGAAGAAAAGATAAATCCGTCTTTAACCGAATGTTAAAAGACGGCTGATAGAAAACTTGAAACTGGCAACTTCCAAAAGTGATCCTGAAACGACTTTCAGGATAACCCCGAAACTGTATAAATATACCCGCATTTGTATTACGACCGAATACAAATGCAACTGAGACAAAGATATTATACCTACTTAATATAATACTCGGATCCGGCTTAAACCAAAGCCGACCAGTATCATCTGTCCGAAAATCGACACGTGCGTAAACGCACGTGCATTTTCCGAACCCTGCCATAAAACCATACGGCCTCTACAACGTTTCGCCCGAACTTGGGAAACTGTCTGTGGGGGACTCTAATGACTCGTCAGTACCCTGGCAGTGGGTTTAACCACAAACCGTCAGCGGCACTAGCAATGCGTAACGGCTGCCCACGGACTGACCTCAAGGGAGACCGATGAGTGCACTCAAGGGAGGCCGATGAGCGAACTCATCCAGAAACCCTACTGAGCCTAACAGTGACAATGTATATACAGTCCGGTCCGTTCGTCAATGAGTATCGCATATCTGCCTAGGGGGCTAGCAACGTCAGACCCCCAATAGCAGTATAAGTCGTGTCGGAGTGAAGCCCAATAACACCCTGAGATACTACTGGAGTACCTACCAGTAAATCTCCTGCCACGGCCGTGGGCTTTGTGTAATGGCTCTCCTAGACACAGCACGATCTCGCCCCCAATACCGGGAGAGACGAATCCCCTGCCGATCCGCTCACGTGCCTCCATATGGCTCGGGACTGTACCCAAAAGCTACCTGTTTGCACGACTCCTTTGAGCCGTGGTAGGGTAGAAATCAAAGCACAGTGGGAACTCACACGAGACAAATGACGACCTCAGGTCGATGAACTAACCTGTACACATGTCACCAGGGAACTGCTATTTGACGGTAGATATAATACTAACTAGCAGATTCCCGGCGAGTCCAGTCCGGTGTACTCATAACCCAATGAGCACCTGTATACATCTTAGGTGATCCAACTGACACCAGTGGCTTGTGAGACCGTCCACCGCCCCTCGTCGGGGTCTCGACTGTACACACTAGTCTACTCCGGAGTATCGATGCCCTGTCTCGAAACTCCCACGACTAGGGACCACAATTAAGGATATGCAAATAAACTACCCAACTCTCACGTATATGATCGCCATCATACTGTTGGTAGTAAAGCAAGATCCTAAGGGCTCTGTCAATGTGTAACATGCAATCAGTCACCTGAACATGTACACGACTGATAAAGGCAAACCAGATAGCATACTATCATCTCGAGTAAGACTGTGCTACCGGGATAGGTCCTCCGCAATCATTGCAATCACGTACCTGCGATCCAATAATTCACTATGAGGGCACTATCTCCAACAATCTCCCACTTGAACTCAAGGCTAATATTGCGATGTCGACTACTCACAGCCCGTGTGAAACCGAACATCCAACTCCTCTACTAATCAGTTTCACAAAGCCCGTTTGTAAAACTATTGTGTTCGAGAAATAGCCTCGGTGAGTGGATCCGCCTAGAAGTTTCTTTCTGTATCTCTCTTAATCTCAAGTTCGTGGAGAAAGCCATCTCCTGAATTGAGTAGTACCTGTTTTAGAATATGTCTGGATATCTGATGGGACCTTTGTTCATAAATGAACTCCATATCCAAACTTCTTAGACTGTATGGATCACTGAACCTAATCAGTATCCGGCACCATCCCACCCACAGTATCCTCTGGAACCACCTGTCCATAATACTGTCCTTCGTCAGAAGGAAAACTAAAACTCTGACAATCACTCTGTCATCCATGTCACCTTTGAAGCCTGGAATGATAACCGTCTCCCGAAAGAGGCTGCCGTTATCAAATCCATAGAACATGTACTAATGTTCTAAAACTGCTTCCTTATGTTTCTCCAGGATTGGATTAATACAAACTTATTGCATCTAGTGTAAAAACAACATTTGGTGTGGTACTTGACATCTCATGATTGACTCAATTGCTTAAGCAAGTGATCTGCCAATCATGCACATCCCTCTCCCCTTTAGTCTGTACGACACCTTTAGAGAGGGTGACTCCATCACCTGCAGGTACACCACCATGCTAGGAGTCAACTATTCCAAAAACCATAAGAATATCTGTCAAAGTACCCACATTGGGAAACTACCCAAATCCAGATCTAAAGCCATAGATCTAGAAACCAGAATGTCAAATATTATATCCATATCCTGTCTGGAGAAACAACTGTGTGACGACCACAGTACAACCGATCGTAGTATAGGAATTTTACTTCCTACTCTGTGTATGTCATCCAAATACCATGACATCACACCCTGCTACCTTCTTAACTGATCCATCCCCTATTCTGATTGAAGTCAAACCCATGACTGTCATATCAAAATTAGATGATCTATCTCCGCTATAACTGCTCAAGTTTATAAATAGATATAAGCATCTTGCCCACTATTCATCCGATGCTCCCACTGACTACGACAACCCTCCTACCGGGTCTCATATCCTGGAACAACAGTAGTGTCAAGTCTGGGTAGATAAGAACCTCCCTGTCACCGTCCTTGAGGCTACCGAAGTACCTCTCGGGTGTCTGAGGTTACCCACCAAATCTGCGGAGTGGCTATTGGAATGTCAACCTGATTGAATGTATAGGTCCTATTAAATTTTCCGTAATCGTTCGCGGTTCTGGAATCACTTCCAGTTCTACCATACTCCCACTACTGTTTTTCTGAAAAAGATCCATTTTAACTAAAACTGTGGCGAGTCAAGAACAATATCACTATTGATCTTCCAAATGGTAGAATATCAACCCTCGTCATAGCCAGGGTCAACCCACAAACAGCCATTACAGAAACGTGCCCTGAGTTATCCAGAGTCTGGTTTTAAGCATAAGCTGGACAACTCCCCATACCTTAATTTCTTTTACGGTACGATCCATTCTATATCCAATACAGAAACTTTGGCACTTATTTAATTGGAACCATATTCAAATCATGCAGCTGTCTCCAGTGCATATCAACTTAATGGAAAGAGGCTAATCAGCATTACTCAACTTAGGAAACCATCCAGTTATGAGCAACCTGAAAGAGAAACACGTTTCTCAAAACCATCACTATCATCTGAATACCAATCACAAGAATCTACATTTTCGATCTCTTTGAAGAATCCCGATACTTGTGATACCTGGTTCTCTACTTTATTCTTATACCCACAACTTCTCAAAACTCAGACCTTGTATTTCTACGAAACACTTGTCTAAATACTAGAGAAGTTATAAGTAAATAGAACATAGTACGAGGACCTACCCCTTTGTCCTGATGGACACTTGGACAACATACAATACTCTGTATAAGTCCGCTGAGTTAAACAACTCAAAACCTGTGCGTCGTAGGTAGAAAACTGTACCCTGGCGATTTCCTCAAATATCACCAATTTCAACGAATTCCGATATAATGTGGATGATCACCTAATTCCCTATATCTTACTCCCACTCATCATCTGTAAAACCATACAGATATGAAACCTGGTAAATACATACCCTTGGAGTAAGTGTCTAATCGGAAAAAACAGTTTTTCTTTTACAATGCACTGAAACATGAAAATGTTTCATAGGGGTATCCTGGTATTCATAGCAATGCCTCTTCCATAATCCAATTCATGACTTCAACCGTATATTTTATTGCCATCTCTCAAAATCCCTTTATTTGTCTTTAGTCGTTACCTTCTGTACACCATCGTTAGGCTAAATGGTTTTCTTCATTCCCTACCGGTCGGCACCAGCCTATGGTTTGGAAGAAGACTATCCAGTAAGCATAATAGGTGTACCCTCCTAAACCAAGGAGTACTCGCATCTCGAGAGAAGGTGATGATAAAAGACAACTGAATAATACCTTATTCTTTTAAAGGTGAAATAGGAGTGGCGATGAAGTACGCGGTTTTGGTCGTGAATGATATCAGTCGCAATTTACTTTGCCCTCTTTCTAATCCCTTTATTTTGTCTTTACATATTACCTTCTGCACACCCTACTTAGGCTAATTGGTTTTCTTCATTCCCTACCTTTCGGCACCAGCCTATGGTTTGGAATAAGACCACCCAATAAGCGTAATAGGTGTACTATCCTAAACCAAGGAGCTCTCGCAACCTGAGAGAAGGTGATAATAAAAGACAACTGAATAAACCAATTCTATTTCTCCTGAACCTTGATCCATCCTCGAAGAAGTCCCTTCGAGTTCGTATATAACCATACGATGGCTCTATCCAATGGAAGTGGATATCCGTAGTAATACGGGTGTTCTGAGAAATACAAAGGGTAAAAGAAGGAGTGGCAATGACTTATGCAACTCAGACAATCCAAAAGCCAGTATTTTAAGAAGGTTCGGTCAACCTGGTCACTGAGTCATAGTCTAGGGTCGGTCAAAGGTCGCTGCCAAAGAGAGAGAGAGAAAAGAAACACTCAGCGTGCACTCTAACCTAGATCAGAATGGTCATCATTTTATCTAATCCGGAAACCTCCCACTGTCCTGTCAAATTCTCCTCCAAACCTAAAGAAGAATCAATCGGGATCACCCGAAGAGTAAACCAACTCATCAGTGGGAATCAGGATCCAACTCTCATCGCATGATAACGTGATGGAATGCATCCACGTTACTCATACTCCAGAAGGTATGCGCATACTCGGCAAGTTTCAGTTTCTTTAGAAACTCCTGATATTATTTTTGCCCCATGCTCTTATAACCTTGGCGTTGGTCAAAATGTCATAAGTCACATGCCAAGTTCTACCCATCACTATCTTGTCAATTTGAACCCACCCGCACATGCCCCTGACGTTGGCCAATCGGCAGAACGACTGTCCCAAACTAACTCATCTATCTATGCAACAATTGAATACCCAGCAGCTACCAAACACTATGCCTTGGCGTTGGTCAAAATGCGTAGCTTGAATACTACTGAATACCCAAAAGAAGTGACGGAGGGCTACGGCTGGTTTTTGGCGAAAAACCTTTAGCGTAGTGAACTTGATATCGCTGAAGGAACCTGATAGCTTTTTAAAATATAGTGGCGAAAACCTTTTGCTAAAGAGGTCACTCCCGATAAAGGGATCTCGGCTCTTTCCTCGTGGAATGAGGTGCAGGATATTCCACTGAATACCGCTATGCAAAGCAACATGTAATCGACTGTAGTGATGTTATTACTCTGACGAAAACTTCTGTCCAAGGGGTCGGTCCCGGTGAAGGGATATCGGCCCTTGCCTCGTCGAATGAGGTGCTGGATATTCCACTGAATACCGCTATGCATAACAAAAGGAAACGTCTTTGCAATAACACTTTTTAAATTGTTCCAACAACTGTATACAGGTTTGTTTTTCTTTGCATTGATCAGAATCAACGCAGTCCCATCAATCAATCACACCAGAAAAGAACGAAAATAAAATGTACGTATATGCCATCCGCATTCGTTACTGGGTCCCGTCATCACCCGTTAGGTTACTTAACTAACGACAGAGCGGGGACTGGACTAGCGCGGGTGTAAAACATATACAACATCTAATAGTATATAAGCCAATATACATAATCGCTCCAGGCATGATAATATGCAACATTACAGAAAAGTAATAAGCATCACAGAACAATACAGATATCTGGGATCCCCGAGTTTCACAGAGCCGCTGCTGAAACTCGACGTTCCCCTGTCGTGTGGATAGCCTGTGCAATGAAACCTAGACCCCTATGGGTGTGGCAAGTTACCCGCCAAAACCTGAAGCGAGGCAGTCCCCCACAGCATAGTGAATGGAACACCCGGCACTTCACGGAATCCGGTAAATTGAGCACCCCTCCTTGGGTCAACCTATACCCCATACGAGTGCGGCGAATAGTCTGCCAATTCTAGAGTGGGACCCCTCTGCCTCTCAAAGCCATGAGATGCGGACCCGTTGCCCTCCCGAACCCGGCTATCCGTGCACTCCGTCTTGGGGTAAAACCAAGTATAGTAATGAAAAATAGTACAATAGGTACATCGACCGTAACCTGGTCGTGCCCCAAAAAGAATATTATACAACAGGCAGTGACGGCAATCCACAAGTTGGACGCTCGCCCCGCAATATCAAATGTACAAATAAACTCAAACTGTACTACCATTGCACACTGCTATCCACCACGACAAATCCGCAACATCACAGCACAACACAGAACATCAACGCGAAAGTCACGTTCGCAAACCCGTCTAAAAGAACTATAGCAATCAGACGCGGTTTACCGATCAAATGACATTCCCAGTCGGAGATATAATATAAGCACTGTAAACTAACGTGTTTAAATTTCGATCGACCAAAGACCAAATATCAAAAAGTGGGCCCCACAGCTTACTGGTGAACAGTAACAAAACCTGGGTCCAAACGATATATACCAAAAACCCCAAACAACATAGAACCCACTGACCAAATTTGGGAGCACGTGCTCCCCACGTGGCCGCGGAAGCGCGGCCAAACCATGGGTTTGGCCGCCTTTCCGCGGCAACTTGGAGGAGTTACGACCCCAAATTTTGTCGTGGCTCTTAAAAAACCCTGCACAGATTTTTAAGACATCCAGAAATAAATTTTGAGACCGTTTAAAATTAACAGAAACTGTCGGGCTAGGATTTTGCCGTTTTTTATTTTTGGTTCGATCGATGTTTTGAACGCGTTAGCACAAGTTAGTATAGCAAAATGGTGAGGCTCTGATACCACTGTAAGTCTACGCTAGCGCCCCGGCAGTCTACAGACGCCAAGATGCGGAACAAAACTTTTTAACTGGCGCTATCGTATACTTTAATCCGGATCTGCCATTATTGCTAAACTAACAAACTGTAAAGAGTGTAGAAAGATTGTACCGAACGATCCGAGTCCTTCGTTCTTCAACCATCATCCTACGCTCCGTTGCGGCTGCTCCGATCGCGTCGATCTCCGATATCCTCGTCGAGGTGGCACCACATGATCGGTTCTTTAAACGGGCTCCCGCCTCTGACTCGAGGCAACTCGATCGTCAAGTTTGCTAAAAGAGACGACCAAGAATGATGTAGAGAATGAGTAGATGACTTTGTCTCACTTCGTCCAAATCCATGGACGATCGGTTAATGAAGTTGCCGTGGAAATCAGGTGATGGAATGAAATGAACTGTAAAATTCCATACACCCCGAATACTATCATAATCTTTTCTAGTCAAAATGAAACATCAAGTGAGAGTGAGGAGGAGAGAGAAGGCCGACCACTTATATATGATGGAGGGAGGTGACCGTAGGAGAGGGGGGTGACCAAAAGAAAGCTTCTCACTTAAAAGATCAAGAAGAAAATATCTTAAGGAAAACAAAAGGCTTTAATAACAAAGCATGAGTCATTAAGCATAGTCACCATTTAATAAATGCACCATTAAAATCAAGATGACTCATTAGCCACTTCATCACTTCTAGAAGTTTCTAGAATGATGACTCACTCATATCTGAAGAAAAGATAAATCCGTCTTTAACCGAATGTTAAAAGACGGCTGATAGAAAACTGGAAACTGGCAACTTCCAAAAGTGATCCTGAAACGACTTTCAGGATAACCCCGAAACTGTATAAATATACCCGCATTTGTATTACGACCGAATACAAATGCAACTGAGACAAAGATATTATACCTACTCAATATAATACTCGGATCCGGCTTAAACCAAAGCCGACCAGTATCATCTGTCCGAAAATCGACACGTGCGTAAACGCACGTGCATTTTCCGAACCCTGCCATAAAACCATACGGCCTCTACAACGTTTCGCCCGAACTTGGGAAACTGTCTGTGGGGGACTCTAATGACTCGTCAGTACCCTGGCAGTGGGTTTAACCACAAACCGTCAGCAGCACTAGCAATGCGTAACGGCTGCCCACGGACTGACCTCAAGGGAGACCGATGAGTGCACTCAAGGGAGGCCGATGAGCGAACTCATCCAGAAACCCTACTGAGCCTAACAGTGACAATGTATATACAGTCCGGTCCGTTCGTCAATGAGTATCGCATATCTGCCTAGGGGGCTAGCAACGTCAGACCCCCAATAGCAGTATAAGTCGTGTCGGAGTGAAGCCCAATAACACCCTGAGATACTACTGGAGTACCTACCAGTAAATCTCCTGCCACGGCCGTGGGCTTTGTGTAATGGCTCTCCTAGACACAGCACGATCTCGCCCCCAATACCGGGAGAGACGAATCCCCTGCCGATCCGCTCACGTGCCTCCATATGGCTCGGGACTGTACCCAAAAGCTACCTGTTTGCACGACTCCTTTGAGCCGTGGTAGGGTAGAAATCAAAGCACAGTGGGAACTCACACGAGACAAATGACGACCTCAGGTCGATGAACTAACCTGTACACATGTCACCAGGGAACTGCTATCTGACGGTAGATATAATACTAACTAGCAGATTCCCGGCGAGTCCTGTCCGGTGTACTCATAACCCAATGAGCACCTGTATATATCTTAGGTGATCCAACTGACACCAGTGGCTTGTGAGACCGGCCAACGCCCCTCGTCGGGGTCTCGACTGTACACACTAGTCTACTCCAGAGTATCGATGCCCTGTCTCGAAACTCCCACGACTAGGGACCACAATTAAGGATATGCATATAAACTACCCAACTCTCACGTATATGATCGCCATCATACTGTTGGTAGTAAAGCAAGATCCTAAGGGCTCTATCAAAGTGTAACATGCAATCAGTCACCTGAACATGTACACGACTGATAAAGGCAAACCAGATAGCATACTATCATCTTGAGTAAGACTGTGCTACCGGGATAGGTCCTCCGCAATCATTGCAATCACGTACCTGCGATCCAATAATTGACTATGAGGGCACTATCTCCAACATTCAAAACCCTACGGTTTCTCAACGCCTACAAAGAATTACAGATATGAGATCCTGATCCGGTATCCAATACCCAGGAAGTAGAGTTTATTGATAGACAGTTTTCAATAACATACACACCTGAAGCTGAAGCCGCAACTCGCTTCAGATCCTGTGTTCTGGCATTCCAAGCCCTGCAATCTTTCTTCCAGTGTCCACTCTTGTGACAGTAAAAGCATTCTTCCTTTCCCACAAGCTTTCCCGCTACCATTGTTTCCTTTGCCTTTCCCTTCGTATCCACTTTACTAACACCGCCCCTTGGTTTGGCGGGGGTTTTCTTCTTCTTTCCCTTGGCTTTCGCCTTGGACCTAGAAGAGGAAGATCCTCCTACAAACAAAGTGGATGTTTCCCTACCTTTCTGTAGGGTGCCCTCTGCACTCCTCAGCATATTGAGGAGTTCTGAAAGTTCTACTTCTTTTTCTTGTAAGTTGAAGTTCAGGATGAACTGGGCGTAAGTGGAAGGAAGGGACTGGAGAATCAAGTCCGTATAGAGCTCATTCTCCAACGTGGTCCTAAGGTCCGCGAGCTCCTCAATGAAGCCAATCATCTTAAGCACGTGTTCCGCTACCGGTGATCCGATGGCCAATCTCGCCGAAAACAGCTTTTTCGAGACTTCGTATCTCGCGATACGGGATTGCTCTCCATACAGTTCTTTTGTATGAAGAAATATGGATTCAAGGTCCATATTCTCGTGCCTCCTTTGGTGTTCATTGTCCATAGAGGTAAGCACGAGGCACTTGGCCTTCGCGCAATCAATCTCCCAAGTCTTACGGATTTCCTTATCCGCGACGCTGGAGGTGGGACCTGGAGCAGGGGGAGATTTGGTGGTAAGGAGATACCCCAACTTGTCGTAAGTGATTGCTATTTTGACATTCCTGAGCCAATCTTTGTCGTTTGGCCATGTCAGTATGTTTTTTTCTAGTAGTAACTTAAGTCCAGTCATGATGTTTGGTCGCTGCAATTAGGAGGGAGAGAAGAAACACTTTAGCATGATGCTCTTGCAAGTTTAGAGTGGTTTTTAATTTGTCTAAACAGGATGGCTCCCACTGTCTCTCGAATCCCTCCTCAAACCAACAAGGAAGAATTAGTCTGGATCAATCTCACCGTACGATACTTGCTTAACCGTTCAGCCAGGCTTGTGTCGGTACTTCGAGGGAGGTTTTCCAACGCTTTAGCGAAGTTCCTTAATTAAATAACCTCTTTTCCCTTTGGGCATAGCCCTGCTAACACCTTTCTAGACACCTACTTGGTTTATAGCATTGATCGTTAAGTGAGAAAGTTCCGGAGGAGTAGCATATACTCACAGTAGGATCCGGATCCAAATATCATCGCGTGACAAAACTGAAGGAATCCTACCAGAATCATCACACTCCAAATGGTATGCAGCGCTAGCAAGTTTCAGTTCTTTTGAAACTCCCGATGTGGATTTTTGCCCCATGCTCTTATGACCTTGACTTTGGCCAACAAATTATAAGTCACATGTCAAGTTCTACCCGTCATTCTCCAGGTTAATTTGAACCCACCCGTACCTACCCTTGACTTTGGCCAACAAGGCAATACGACTGTCCCAAACCAACACATTTATCTATGCTGCACATGAATACCCAATAGCTACCAATCACTAAGCCTTGACTTTGGCCAACAAACATAGCTTGAATACTATTGACCATCCATGTGAAATGACGGAGGGCTACGAATGGTTTTGGCGAAACCGTGAACGTAGTGAACTTGATATAATCGATGGAACGAGATAGCTTTTAAAAGGAGTGTTTTAAGCTCCGCGTTTAAAAGTTATTTTGAAAAGAAACCGAGTGGTTTTTGAAAGTGTTCCAACGACTTTTAGTTTGGTTTATTTTTCTTGCATTAATTTTAATGCGTCCCATCAATTAATCCTACCATTGCAGAAAACAACGAAAATATGACGTATGCTTATGCCATCCGCATTCGCCACGGGGTCCCGTCATCACCCGTTTGGTTACTTAACTAACGACAGAGCGGGGGCTGGAATAGCGCGGATGCAAAACATAAGCAACGCCTAAATAGATATCTACATATAGATATATACATTCGTCAGATGCAATGATAGCCATTCCAGATCACAGATGAATACATTGGATATACTAAGAATCCGCATTCCTTTCGAGCCTGTAACGAAGAGCGGATTACACGGTCGCGATGAATAGCCAATACCCCACCCTAGACCCCTACGGGTGCGGCAAACTACCCGCGAAGTATCCGAAGTGAAGCAACCTCCCTCAACGACGTGAGTAGGCCACTCGGCACTTCGAGGTACCCGGTAGTTTGTACACCCCACCTTGGGTCTATCCTAGGAGCAAAAACAGTAAAAAGAAATTATACAATGACGGCTACAACCCCGACCCGGTTGTGCGGCCATACAAATAATATTACATCAATTTACATATTACAAGAATTGAAAGATAAACAAAACTCTCATCTCACAATTCCCCCGGCTATTCATCCGCGACAATCCAACGAATTCATATACACAATCCATCAATATTACCGATAACAGATATGTATAACCCCCACTAATCGACGTATAGCGATTAGCAGACGTTCAATACATATATAACATTACAGATACAACCCATTAGCCAAATTCTACAGAAAATCGACCAAAATACGGATTTGTAACCACCCCCAAAACAAACTTGTTCTCTGGAAATTCTGGGCAGAAACAAACCATCTGAAAAATCAGAAAACACCAAAAGAAGAAATCTGCAGGAGAAACGATCCACGGCCGAGTCAACTCGGCCGCGGATCCGCGGTGAGTTGATCGACTCACTGGATCGTTTTTCTTGCCCGTTCTTTAAAAATCCTGAGCCAATTTTTAATACATGATTTATTATTTTTTGAGCAGAAATAAAAATCGGCAGAAACTTGATATTTTTAACATGTTTTGCGGTTTTTCGTCCGATCGAAATTCTAGATACTTTTCTAACAAGCTAGGGTGTGTTTAGCTAGGCTCTGATACCACTGTAAGTCCACGTTACCTCTCCCGGTTCTTTCGGGCTTGCGGAAACGGTGAAAAACGATTTTTAGGGTTTAGGTAACATGGACTACCAAATACGGATCTTGGCTAAACTACACACTAGCAACTAACAAGAGAGTTATCTACTCGGTTAGGGGTTATAAGTCAACTTGAACTCCTTCTTCTTGGACTCTTTGTAGTGGTCGGATGGTGCTTTCCTCGTTGCCTTCTCTTGTCGAAGATGGATCCACCTGAGGGTTTCTACCTTGAGCTCCTTTCACGATCTTGAGAGAACTAAAGTGTCCGGCTTGCTAGACCTTCAACCTTAGGATGAGTAGAGAGTGGCTTTGGGTGTTTTATCTCCAAGGAAAGGTTTCTCAACTCATGAGAATGATTCTCCTTGAACTAGAGGAGGAGGAAGATGAAAAGAAGAGAGAGAATGGTTATGATAGAATGAGAATAGTTTTACAACCATAACAATATATGTGAATTAATCAAATTAATAATTTAAATCAAATGAAAAAGTTGATGGTTGGTTTGATGAGACAATTATCATTTCACATTAAATGTTTTTTGCAAAGATCAAAGAGCATCTTTGATGTGTAATGATGATGGTCAAAGTTTCAACCATGGCCAACTAGTTAACCTTGGTCAACAATCAACAAACCCAACCATGACACAATTTCATTTAATTAATATTATTAAGTGATATATCACAAATTCATTAGGGTTTGGAAAAAGACGACTGTCAACTGTGCATACGCACCCGTTCCAAAACCCTAATGAAAAACCTCTTCCTCTGCCTCAATCAACTGTGCATATACACCCGCATTCGTGTTTCAAGGAACATGAATAGTATGAGATAAAACTAACCCCAAAACATATACTAGGATCTGGCTCGAACCAGAGCCCGTTAGTGATGTCTGTCCGGACGCCAAACGTGCACAAGTGCGCGGATGTGAACGAACCCTGTCGTAAAACCATGCGACCCCTACTCTGTTTTTTCCAAAGGCGAATAAACCTCTGTGTGGAACTCTAAAGACTCGACACTATGCTGGCAGTGGGTTTAACCACAGACCACAAGCGGCACTAGCTGTATGTAACGGTCCCCAGGTAGATGCCGATAAGAAGACTGACGAGGTAAACCCATCTGAACTCCTACTGAGCCTGTATGTGACAGTCTCCGTACAGTCCGGTCTGTTCGTCTAAGAATATCGCATGTCGGGCCTAGGGGGCGGTAAACGTCAGTCCCCTACTAGCGGTACAAGTCGTGTCGGAGTGTAGCTCAGAACACCCTGAGATAACACTGGAAATCTACCAGTATATCTCGCTTGCCCTGGCCAGGGACTTTGTGTAATGGCTCTCCTAGACACAGCGCGATATCAACCCCCAATACCAGGAGAGACGAATCCTGTCTAACCGTCACTGCCTCCAAGTGCTTCGGGACTGCACCCAAAAACTACCTGTTTGCAAGACTCCTTTGAGCCGTGGTAGGGTAGTAATCAAAGTACAGTGGGAACACACTCGAGGCGAAGTGACAGTATCAAGTCAACGGACTAAGCTGTACTCATGTCACCTGGGAACTGATAACTGACGATAGGTATAGTACCAACCAACAGTTCACGACGAGTCCTGTCCAGTGTACTCGTAACCTAACGAGCACCCGCATACTATCTCAAGTACGACGTACTGACGGCTGTGGGTCAGACCGTCTCCCAAGCTGGGATGAGAAGCGTATACGCTAGTCTACTCCGGAGTATCGATGCCCTGTCTCGATAGTCCTGCGACTAGGGACATGCATAAGGATGTGCTTGTGGATTACCCAGCCCCCATGAGTGTGACTGCCGTCACAACGCTGGTAATCAAGCAAAGATCCTAAGGGCTCCACTAATGTGTAAAGGTGATATTCTATAAGAAACACATGCACACATTAAAGTAGAAATAAACCAAGTAGCATACTACTATATCGAGCAAGATTGTCAATACAACTGTGAATATCCCAAGGTTCCATTAAGTAATATACAAACTAGTATGATACAGTAATGGCCTCTAGGGCATATACACTAACACATCCATTGGTGTTTGACATCAAAGATGGTATACGGTTGCTCAGTGTAGACTGGGTACACTGAACAGGACTCACCGAGGACTCCTGTATGGTAGTATACCTATCGTCAGATAGCAGTCTTCAGGTGACACTGGTATATGTTAGTCTGTAGACCCAAGATCGTCATAGAGTCTTGTGCGGCTCCCACTGTGCTTTGATTTCCTCCCTACCATGCTCAAATGAGACGTGCAAACAGGTGGATTTTAGGTACAGTCCCGAGTCGCATGGAGGCAATGAGCGATAGGAGGGGTTTCGTCTCTCCCGGTATTGGGAGTTGATGTTGCACTATGCTCGATTGGCTATAACTGGAAGTCCCTGGCCAGGGCTGCTGCCGAGATTTACTGATAAGTGTTATCCGTAGTTTCTCGAACCATTATAGGGCAGACATCTGCATGACTTATCACGTTACCGGGGTCTGACAATTTCCACACCTAGACATGATATGCGACATATCAGACGAAGAGACCGGACTGTACGGTAGTGTTACTGATAGGATTCAAGGAGACTGTGGACAGGCTTGCTTGTTGATCTTCATATCGCTCAATACGCGGGTAGCCATTACGTCCAGCTAGTACCGCTAACGACTTGTAGGTGACTGATGCGATCATCACCTACTGCTGGCGTATTGACGAGTCTTTGGAGTCCCAGACAGAAGTTCCCTTGTTCAAGCGAAACGAAGTAGGACACATATGTGATATGTGTGTGGGCCTGATTAAATACGAGTATGTGATACCGTATTGTAATCTGGCAGTCATCTGTTATCAGTTCGGTTATATGCGATATAATCAGATTGTCGAATCAATTGTTGATTCGATAATGTGATATACAGATAAATGATATTAGTCGGTCATATGTGATATAACCAGATTATTAGATAAAGTGTTGATTTAATAATGTGATATATATTATATGTGATATAATTATATCTTAACTAATATCATTAGCTCACTAATTATTCTTCATTATATATATTAATATATATGTTATATATATATATATATAATAATGAAGCATGGCATTTAAATTTCTATTTTGTGAAAATACAAATGAGGTGGAAAGTGAAAGCATGGTTGCAAGCATGGGATTTACTTTTGTTTATTCATCTTGACTCACTATTCAAGCATGGTTGCAATTTTTGCAGGGTTACCTAAGACGGGAGCAAGGTTTCGGGAGGCATGATCCGTGCCAAATTCAAAAAAATTGCCATTCTAGCTTACCCTAACCATGAATCGTAAACTAGAATCGACGGAATAGAAAATGCAAACACTTTGCAATAAGAAGTGAGCAAGGAATACAACCTTTGTAGACCGTGTTAATGTATATGCCCTAGAGGCCATTACTGTATCATACTAGTTTGTATATTACTTAATGGAAGCTTGGGATATTCACCTTGTATAAACAATCTTGCTCAATATAGTAGTATGCTACTTGGTTTGTTTCTACTTCAATGTGTACATGTGTTTATTTTAGTATATCACCTATACGCATTAGTGGAGCCCTTAGGATCTTTGTTTGATTACCAGCGTTGTGATGGCAGTCACACTAGTGGGGGCTGGGTAATCTATAAGCACATCCTTATACAGGTCCCTAGTCGCAGGTCTATCGAGACAGGGCATCGATACTCTGGAGCAGACTAGCGTATGCGCTTCTCATCCCATTGTGGGAGATGGTCTGTCCCACAGCCATCAGTACGTCGTACTGGAGATAGTATACGGGTGCTCGTTGGGTTACGAGTACACTGGACAGGACTCGTCGGGAACTGACAGGTTGGTATTATACCTATCGTCAGTTATCAGTTCCCAGGTGACATGAGTACAGCTTAGTCCGCTGACTTGACACCGGCACTTCGCCTCGAGTGTGTTCCCACTGCACTTTGATCACTACCCTACCACGACTCAAAGGAGTCGTGAAAACAGGTAATGGTTGGGTGCAGTCCTGAAGCACTTGGAGGCAGTGACGGTTAGACAGGATTCGACTCTCCCGGTATTGGGGGTTGACATCGCGCTGTGTCTAGGAGAGCCATTACACGAGTAGTCCCTGGCCAGGGCAAGCGAGATATACTGGTAGGCTTCCAGTGTTATCTCAGGGTGTTTTGGGCTTCACTCCGACACGACTTGTACGGCTATTAGGGGACTGACGTTTAACGCCCCCTAGGACCGCCATGCGATGTATCAGACGAACAGACCGGACTGTACGGAGATTGTCACACTCAGACTCAGTTGGAGTTCAGATGGGGTTCACCTCGTCAGTCTTCTTGTCGGCATCTACTTGGGGACCGTTACGCACAGCTAGTGCCGCTTGCGGTCTGTGGTTAAACCCACTGCCAGCGTAAGTGTCGAGTCTTTAGAGTCCCACACAGAGGGCTATTCGCCATTGGGCAAAACAGAGTAGAGGTCGCATGGTTTTGCGACAGGGTTCGTTCTTATCCGCGCACATGTGCACGTTTGGAGTCCGGACGGATATTACTGGCTGGCTCTGGTTTGAGTCAGATACTGGTATATGTTTTAGGGTTGATTTTATCTCTCAGTATTCATGTTCCTTGGAACAAGAATGCAGGTGTGTATGCACAGTTGTTTGAGGAGGAGGAAGAGGACTTTCATTAGGGTTTCGGAACGGGTGCGTATGTACAGTTGACAGTCGTCTTTTTCGAAACCCTAATGGATTTATGTTATATCAATTAATAATATTAATAAAATGAAATTGTGTCATGGTTGGCTTTTTGTTGACTTGTTGACCATGGTTGACTAGTTGACCATAGTTGAATGTTTGACCATTATCATTACTTTGCAAAGATGCTATTTGATTCTAGCAAAATTCATTTAATGAATGAAATGATAATGGTCATTCATAAACCTTCCATCAACTATTTCATTTTCTTTATTATTATTAATTTGATAATTCTTTTTGCTTTTGTTATGGTTGCAAAAGAAAAAGAACTCATTCTATCATATTGCTTCTCTCTCTTCACTTCATCTTCTTCTTCCTCTAGCTCAAGGAGAATCTTTCTCAAGCGTTGAGAATCCCTCTCCTTGAAAGAAAAACACCCCAAAGACACTCTCTACTCACTCTAGGATCAAAGGTTTAGCAAACCGAAGATTCTAGTTCTCTCAAAGTTCGAGAAAGAGCCCGAAGGTTGAACCCTCAGGTGGATCCATCTTTGACGGAAGAAGGCAACGAGGAAAGCACCATCAACCTCTACAAAAGTTTGAAGAAGAAGGAGTTCAAGTTAGGTATAACCATCTTTCCGAGTAGCTAACTCTCTTTAGCTTGTTTGCTAGTTTAGTTTAGAAAAGATCCCGACTTTGTTAGTCCATGTTGCCCCATGCGCTAAAAATTTGATTTTTATACCGTTTCCGCCTCCCCGTAAGAACCGGGGGTCGCAACGTGGACTTACTGTGGTATCAGAGCCTAACTAAACTTAAACTAGCTTTGTAGTAAAGTGTATGGAAGTTCGATCGAGAAAAATCGCAAAACTGGAAAAACAAAAACCCTAAGTTTCTGTTGAAATTTTTTCTGCTCTAAAAGTAAAAAGTTTTACTCCTAAAATCGGCTCAGGGTTTTGTGAAAACACCCAGGAAATACGATCGCATGATTCCTTCAAACCGCCGCAGTTCCGCGGCAATGGGTGGCTTAGGCCGTGGAACCGCCGCCATTTTGTCTCCTCTTGTGATCCTGTTTTGTGCAGTGTTCTTCTGGTAGGGTTTTGGGATTTTTCAGATATGTTATTTGTGCCCAGATTTTCCAGAAAAGAAATTTATTTTTGGGGGCCTATAATTCCGTATTTTTTATCGAACTTCATTACACTTTGACTATATTGGTTATATCTTTGATGTTTGCATGTATTGAACGTCGGCTAATCGCTATATGTCGATTAGTCGGGGTTATACATCGCTGTGATCTGTGTTTGATGATGGTTTGTGTATATGAATGTGTTGGACTGTCGCGGGTGAATAGCCGGGGTGGATGTGAGATGAGCTTTTGTTTTTCTTTCATTCATTTGCAACATGTAAATTGATGTAATATTATTATTTGTATGGCCGCACAACCGGGTCGGGGTTGTAGCCGTCATTGTATAATTCTTTTTACTGTTTTTGCTCCTAGGATAGACCCATGGAGGGGTGCACAAACTACCGGGTACTTGGCGGGTAGTTTGCCGCACCCGTAGGGGTCTTAGGTGGGGTATTGGCTATTCACCGCGACCGTGTAATCCGCTTTTCGTTGCAGGCTCGAACGGATTGCGGATTTCTAGTATATCCAATGTATTCATCTGTGATCTGTAATGTCTATCATTGCTATATTTATAACTATTTAGGCGTTGCTTATGTTTTACAGCCGCGCTAGCCCAGCCCCCGCTCTGTTGTTAGTTAAGTAACCTAACGTGTGATGACGGGGCCCCGTGGCGAATGCGAATGGCATAAGCGTACGTCATATTTTGGTTGTTTTCTGCAATGGTAGGATTAAATGATGGGACGCATTAAAAGAACTAATGCAAGAATATCACGCATTAAAAGAACTAATGCAAGATAATAAACCAAGCTAAAGTCATTGGAACACTTTCGAAAAACCACTCGGTTCTTTTCAATACTAACTTTTAAATGCGGAGCTTGAGCCACTCCTTCTAAAAGCTATCTCATTCCATCAATTATATCAAGTTCACTACGTTCACGGTTTTACCAAAACCATTCGTAGCCCTCCGTCGTTTCGCATGAATAGGCAATAGTATTCAATCTATGTATGTTGGCCAAAGTCAAGGCATAGTGATTGGTAGCTATTGGGTGTTCATGTATAGCATAGATAGATGCGTTGTGTAACCCTTCGAAAATCGTTTAGGCAGTTTTTCGGTAATCGGCAAATTTTTCGGCTTTTTCCGTAAAAAGTCAAAAGTGATATTTTTCATTGTAGACTTAATTATACAAAATTTAAATAATATATTACTATAATTTTGTCACTAAAATGTCATTTATAATTTTCTAGTTAAATAAATTTTTTTTCGTAATTAATTATTTTTTTATTATTTTAAGCCTTTTTAAATACATTTAATTAGGGATAAATACAAATTTAATTAGGTAAATTTCTTAATTAGGAGTATTTATAAGCTAAAATATGGTGTTAAAAAAATTGTGTCATGACTTTCACATTTTTAGTTTTTGGGTTGGAAATTTAATGAGAAAATGAGGTAAAATAAGGGTTTTTTTGTAAAATGTTGAAAAGAAATGCATTAAATGATAACATTGGGGTGTTTTGGTCCTAGAAACTTCCCCAAAATTTCCCCACTTCACCCTCCTTGCTGCTGGCCGAGCTCCAACTGCAGCAACCCCATTTTTCTCACTTCTTTCTTGCTTCATTTTCATGCCAAAATTCATCAAAAATTCACAAATTTCATTCTCAATTCAAAGCCTAAACCTAATCCCTTCTCTCTTCAACCCAAATTTGTTCAAAAACATGATGAAAGGAGGCTTCTTGGAGACTTGATCAAGTTAGGGTTTAAGATTGAGAGGTGAAAATCCTAAACTAGTTGCTTACTTGAGGTTTAATTGTGCTAGAATTTCAATTCTAAATATTAATTTTGTAGTAAATGTTTGATTTGGAAAAATCAAGTGAAGGTTTTGATTTTAGAAATTAGGGTTTGTAGCATAATGCTTGGATTATGTTAGGGATGGTTATCTAGGTGATTGGAGTGGTTAATTGTGTATTGGTATGCTTACTAAATCGATAAATTTCGATATTTGTAACAAATCGGTAAAGAAATCGATTACTAGATTTTTTCGAAAAATAGTATGCGTTCAAATTGCGCTAGGTTAGCAATATTATTAGCTTCGTATAGGATTATTAGAATGCGCGAACGCGGGGTTTCGTCTAGTCAGGTTGTAGTTTAATCGATTTCCCCGATACGGCGATTTTAGTTAAGGTTTTAGCGATTTTCGTGTATTTTCCGCGTACCGAGTGCACGTTGTGATTAATTCGAGAGCGTCGATCTTTTCTTAGTGTGAGTTGCATCATTTCAGAAATCTGTAACCTTATATTTTGTGTTATGCAATTCTAGGATAGGTCGGGGAAACTTCGGACACGGCGCGTAAAGGCAAAGCGGTGGCCGGATCAGATTAGCGGGGATTTCTGGTGAGTAGATGTATTCATCTATGGGGGAATCGTCTGGATGGCGCGAGGCGCCCCCTCCCCCCTAGTTAGGATTACCCTACTTTATTCAAGATTGATATTGTTAGACAGCTTACCCCTTTATGTACATTGCATACCCTCACAGCAAACCGTATGCTAGATTGCATGGACATTCATCATCATATATGCGATATCATTTCGTAGGACACAAACACCTTACCATGGGCATCTATTGCACGCGCACTATTCATGTGACACACACGCCTTTTGTATTTGCCATGCCACGTGCACTATAAAAACCTGTTTAGCTTAGTAACGCCATTGCATTCATGCATGATATTTGAGATTTCATCGCACGCATATACCTCGCATTGCTATCATATTCACATAGATTTCTAGCCAAACTCTCACATCATATACATTGATATCATAGACACGTATCATATATAACATGTGGGCCTTATGATTTTCTTGAGGATTTCAGTTTTGCTGCGATTTTCTGGATTTTTGGGAAAAACCGCAAGAATTTAACAAAACCTTATATTTATCCTTTTCAAAACAAAAGTTGCGGTTTTCTCGTGATGTATGTGTCGTCCACCATGAGTTTTTATGTTTTCTGTTGGATTTCGAGACCCGATTCGAGGAGTGGATGAACCGTCTCGGGTACATGGTGGGCCCGGTATGGTACCCCGGGGCAAGAAGATCGAGTTGTAGACGATGAGCCTGGCAGGGGAAGACTACCTACCGGTGATGTCTGGCGCGGCGGATATCCGGAGGATACCGACCGTTGTCGTGAGATTTGTGATATGGGCCGATCCGGACTGACGGAGCCCGATATTGAGACAGATATGATTCCTATTTGGTGTCGATGCTTGACATGGGTTTTCAGAGGATTTCTTGATGATATTTAGCTATTATGCAGACATTCATTTTCTAAAAGTTAAGAATGCAGTAACATTAACATTTAAATCACTTAAAGAGTTAGAAAAGATATTGCATACATGTGCATGCATACTAGAGTTATTATATCACATATGGACATACATGTTGTTCCGCATTGCGTGCATTCTTACGATTGCCTTAGTAGATGTTATATTTACTCACGAGCTGGCAACTCACCCCCGTTGTGCCACAGTGTCTTGCAGGTCGGACCCGTCAGTCTTGTAGCGGCGGGCTATCTTGTCATCAGTTCCTTTTGCTCAGACTCGCGACATCGCCCGTAGGTGGGTTGCGAGTATACTTATTTCTTTTTCTTTATCATTGTATCTAGTATTCTCCATCTACCACTTGTATTGTATATGCGACCTAGTGATGAGACTGAGAGATTTGTATATTTGTGGTTTCTTTTGGGTCGAGCTCACTTGAGCCGACGTGTGTTTTCTGGTATTTGCATCTCTTTTATGCTCTTTCTCTTGATATTACTATTATATTGCATGTGGTTGTGATCCGCCTTGGGCGAAGAGCTAGCTCCCGCTTGCGGATGCCATTTTTATGATTACAGGTTTATTATCTTGTTGTACCCATTTTGGGGGATAGAAAATACAGGGGAGACTCTGCCGAAATTTTCGGAAATTTTTGATGTTTTAAAAAGGGATTCTATGCAACTTATTTGATTTAAAAAAAAACTGTTTTCATTTAAGGTTTTTCCTTCACTCTCTTTTGATTTTGGGTTAGATTTCTGGGCTTTGGCTGACTTAGGTTACGGTACGCCTTTAGACGTCTCGTAATCTAAGTGCCAGTCACGTTCCGTACTTTCAGGTCGTGACAAAGTTGGTATCAGAGCGTAGGTTTTACCTTTCTGAGTGTAGGACGACCTTGGTAGATGGAGTAGGTGACTTAAGCAGAGTGGCGTAGCGTGGGTATGGTCCGCGGCATACTTACGATACGGTACTCCGCCTAAGTGACCTTAGGACATAATTGCTTGTATTTCCTTTCTTGATTCCTTGCATTCCTTGATTCAATTGCAATGTCCTTATCGGTCATGTTTCTTATTCCAGCTTCGATGCCGCCAAAGACTACGAGAGCTCAGCGGGCTGCCGCTAGGGATGAGATTCGAGCGGGCTCGTTTGAGGCGAGGATCGAGCGGGAGGATACACCTACCCCTCAGGGTCCTACTGATCCGCCTTATCCTGACCGTATTGCCAGATTAGAGGCCGGCATGCAAGAGTTGCGGCAGAAGATGGGATCTTTAGTTGAGTCTAGCCGGGCACAGAGATCCGAGGACGTTCCTTCCACCGCACAGACCACGATCGTACCTGCTGCACAGATGGTCACTCCTGCTGCTACTACGAAGACTATTCCTGTTTCACTACAGGAGTTCATGAGATTGAGACCCCCATCTTTTACCGGTACAGATGCGACAGAGGACCCACAGACATTTCTCGATAGGATGGCACGGATTGGCCGTTCGTTGAGGTGTTCTGAGGATAGATTGGTGGAGTTTGCGAGTTTTCGTCTGGAGGGTCTTGCCCAGACATGGTACGACTCAGTAGAGAGAGGCCGAGCTGCAGGTCTGCCTTCTATGACCTGGGATGAGTTTACATCTGCATTTCTTGCCCGTTTTCTTCCGGAGAGTGTCCGAGATGCTCGAGCCCGTAGTTTTGAGTCTCTGCGCAAGACTCCTGGGATGACAGTGTCGGAGTATGATATACAGTTTACCCAGTTGTCTCGATATGCACCGTACCTAGTCGACACAGAAGAGAAGAGGATAAAGAGGTTTGTGCGAGGGCTTGATACACAGCTATTCCTTGCCATCGGCACCCAGCACTTTGATACATACGCAGCCGCGATGGATGCAGCCTTACTTTTGGAGGAGCGTATTTCTGAGACTCCGGTCGCTTCTGGGCCGAAGAGGATCCGTACTGATACGCCAGCTCAGCGGCAGATGGGCAGACATCGTGATAGATTATTTCCGGGGGATGGCGGAGGCAGAGGATTGAGACGAGGTCAGTTATTTGGTTCATATCCACAGACCCAGCAGTCGTCTCCAGGATGTTTTCGGTGTGGGAGTCAGTACCACCGTATCAGAGACTGTACCATGGGGCGTCCGGGCGCGGCGACAGTCCCGCATGTGACCTTACCACCCTCACCACCTTCTCAGAGAGCTTTACTTCCTACGCCTGATGATGCTTCACGCCAGACAGATGCTTCTAGAGGCCGTGGGCGAGGCGGTCCGGTTCAGAGAGGACGAGGCGACAGAGGCAGAGGCAAAGGCCGAGGTAGAGGCAGAGGACAGCCAGCTATCAGTGGTGGACAGGCCCGAGTGTTCGCATTGACTCCTCAGGATGCACAGGCATCCAATGCCGTCGTGACAGGTACTCTGCCAGTATGTTCTTTTGATGCACGGGTATTATTTGATCCAGGCTCCACACACTCCTATGTTTCCACGTATTTTGCACCGAGGTTGGGCCGAGAGTCTTCTCCGTTAGATCAGCCGCTTGTCGTTATTACCCCGGTAGGCGAGTCTTTTGTTGCCCGTTTTGTATACCGATCTTGTTCCGTTCGTATCGGGGAGAGAGATTCTTCAGTAGATTTGATTCTCCTCGATATGCTAGACTTTGACGTTCTTCTTGGTATGGACTGGCTAGCCACCTGTTATGCATCCGTGGACTGCCGTGAAAAAGCAGTCAGATTCAGTTTTCCTGGTGAGCCGGTTCTTATTATTCAGGAAGATCGTAGTGCTACCTTTCCCAGCTTAATTTCTTCTCTTCGCGCTGGTCAGCTCTTAAGGAAAGGGTGTCAAGGATTCTTAGCTTATGTTTGTGATACTAGCTCCACAGAGGTTCCGTTGGACCAGGTCCCTGTTGTGAGAGAGTTCCCTGATGTATTCCCTGACGAGCTGCCTGGTCTGCCACCAGAGCGCGAGATTGAGTTCTGTATTGACTTGATCCCTGGCACGGGGCCTATTTCTATTCCCCCTTATCGGATGGCCCCGGCAGAGCTGAGAGAGCTAAAGGATCAGTTACAGGACTTGCTGGACAAAGGGCTCATCCGACCGAGTGTGTCACCTTGGGGTGCTCCCGTCTTGTTTGTTAAGAAGAAGGACGGAAGTATGCGTTTATGCATTGATTATCGTCAGCTGAACCGGGTTACTGTGCGGAACAAGTATCCCCTACCCCGCATTGATGACTTATTTGATCAGCTCCAGGGTGCAGGGTTCTTCTCGAAGGTTGACTTACGATCAGGTTATCACCAGTTGCGGGTTCGGAAGGAGGATATTCCGAAGACAGCTTTCCGTACTCGATATGGTCATTATGAGTTCTTGGTGATGTCATTCGGGCTCACCAATGCCCCGGCAGCATTTATGGATTTGATGAACCGCGTATTCAGGCCGTATCTTGATCAGTTCATCATTGTGTTCATTGACGACATCTTGGTTTATTCTCGGAGCCGGGAGGAGCATGAGCAGCACTTACGTATCACATTGCAGACTTTGAGGGAGCATCAGCTGTTCGCCAAATTCTCCAAGTGCGCATTCTGGCTAGACAGTGTCGATTTCTTGGGTCATGTGGTGACGAGAGATGGTATTTGCGTGGACCCGAAGAAGATCGAGGCAGTTCAGCGTTGGCCTAGACCGGTATCAGTCACAGAGGTTCGTAGTTTTCTAGGTCTGGCCGGCTATTATCGACGTTTTGTCCAGGATTTCTCCCGCATTGCTGCACCGTTGACCGGGTTGACCCGGAAGGGGGTTCCTTTTGATTGGACCCAGGCATGTGAGGATAGCTTCCAGCAGTTGAAGACTCGTCTGACTACTGCTCCAGTGTTAGCATTGCCTTCAGGATCAGGCGGGTTCGTGGTATATTGTGATGCTTCTAGAGTGGGGCTGGGATGTGTATTGATGCAGCACGACAGAGTTATCGCGTATGCTTCTCGGCAGCTGAGGAAACACGAGCAGAACTACCCCACCCATGATTTAGAGATGGCTGCAGTGGTGTTTGCACTCAAGATCTGGAGACATTACCTATACGGTGAGTCGTGCCAGATATTCACTGACCACAAGAGTTTGAAGTATATCTTCCAGCAGCGAGATTTGAACCTGAGGCAGCGCCGTTGGATGGAGTTGGTGAAGGATTATGACTGCGAGATTTTATACCATCCGGGCAAGGCGAATGTGGTGGCTGATGCTTTGAGTAGGAGGTCCGGAGGTAGCTTATCTTGTTTGAGCGCAGTACAGATGCAGTCGACGGCGGATTGGCAGGCGTTATGTGATAGCAGAGTGCAGTTCGAGTTTACTCCTACGGGGGGACAACTGGCCCATTTCAGAGCACGCCCACAGTTACTTGACCGTATCCACGAGGCACAGTCCGGCGATGCCCGTACATTAGAGATTATTGAGCAGATTCGGCAGGGCAGAGTTTCTGAGTTCGTGATTGATGATCAGGGGATACTCCGATTTGGGACTCGACTGTGTGTGCCAGATTCAGAGGGACTGAGGCGTGATATTCTCGAGGAGGCACATAGATCCGTATACAGTGTGCATCCAGGTTCCACCAAGATGTACCGTGATTTGAGAGAGGTTTACTGGTGGGACGGGATGAAGAAGGATATTACAGATTTTGTGTCGAGATGCCTGACTTGTCAGCAAGTCAAGGCCGAGCACCAGAGGCCAGCCGGCGAGTTACAGCCTTTGCCCATCCCTGAGTGGAAGTGGGAGCAGGTCTCCATGGACTTCGTTGTGGGTCTACCCAGGACCAGTCGAGGGTATGACTCTATTTGGGTGATTGTGGATCGACTGACGAAAGCGGCTCACTTTCTGCCAGTGAAGACCACTTTTGGATTTTCTCAGTACGCCCAGGTTTATATTGATGAGATAGTGCGACTGCATGGTGTTCCGACTTGCATCGTGTCCGACCGTGGCACCCAGTTTACCAGCCGATTGTGGCAGAAACTCCAGGAAGCTTTGGGCACCCGATTGAGTTTTAGCACAGCCTTCCATCCTCAGACTGACGGTCAGTCGGAGCGTACGATTCAGACTCTTGAGGACATGCTCAGAGCTTGTGTTTTAGATTTCGGTGGTAGCTGGGATCGTCATTTGCCTTTGATCGAGTTTTCCTACAATAATAGCTTCCAGGAGACGATTCAGATGGCACCTTTCGAGGCTTTATATGGGAGGAGATGTCGATCGCCAGTATGTTGGACAGAGCTCAGGGAGAGCAGTATTTTGGGGCCGCAGATTGTACAGGAGACGACCAAGAAGATACAGCTGATTCGGGACAGGATGAGAGCGGCACAGAGCAGGCAGAAATCTTATGCTGACAGGCGTCGTCGCCGACTTGAGTTCGCTGTTGGCGATCATGTTTTCCTGAAGGTCTCTCCGATGAAGGGTGTGATGAGATTTGGGCGGAAAGGGAAGTTGAGTCCTAGATATGTTGGTCCTTTCGAGATCCTAGAGCGTGTTGGTCCAGTCGCTTATCGGTTAGCTCTTCCGCCCAGCTTCCCCGATGTTCACCCCGTATTCCATGTCTCGATGCTCCGCAAGTATCTTCATGATCCTTCCCAGGCGATTCAGCACCAGACGATCCAGTTAGAGCGTGATCTTTCTTTCACCGAGCAGCCGGTGGTCATCTTGGATCGGCAGGTGAAGAAATTGAGGTCGAAGGTCATACCGTCTGTCAAAGTCCTTTGGCGTGGCCCGAACAGCGAGGAGGTCACCTGGGAGACCGAGGTCGAGATGAGGAAGAGATATCCCCATCTTTTTGAAGGTACGCGTAGTTAAATTCTAAATTCGGGGACCGAATTTCTTTAAGGGGGGAAGATTGTAACCCTTCGAAAATCGTTTAGGCAGTTTTTCGGTAATCGGCAAATTTTTCGGCTTTTTCCGTAAAAAGTCAAAAGTGATATTTTTCATTGTAGACTTAATTATACAAAATTTAAATAAGATATTACTATAATTTTGTCACTAAAATGTCATTTATAATTTTCTAGTTAAATAAAAAAAATTTCGTAATTAATTATTTTTTTATTATTTTAAGCCTTTTTAAATACATTTAATTAGGGATAAATACAAATTTAATTAGGTAAATTTCTTAATTAGGAGTCTTTATAAGCTAAAATATGGTGTTAAAAAAATTGTGTCATGACTTTCACATTTTTAGTTTTTGGGTTGGAAATTTAATGAGAAAATGAGGTAAAATAAGGGTTTTTTTGTAAAATGTTGAAAAGAAATGCATTAAATGATAACATGGAGGTGTTTTGGTCCTAGAAACTTCCCCAAAATTTCCCCACTTCACCCTCCTTGCTGCTGGCCGAGCTCCAACTGCAGCAACCCCATTTTTCTCACTTCTTTCTTGCTTCATTTTCATGCCAAAATTCATCAAAAATTCACAAATTTCATTCTCAATTCAAAGCCTAAACCTAATCCCTTCTCTCTTCAACCCAAATTTGTTCAAAAACATGATGAAAGGAGGCTTCTTGGAGACTTGATCAAGTTAGGGTTTAAGATTGAGAGGTGAAAATCCTAAACTAGTTGCTTACTTGAGGTTTAATTGTGCTAGAATTTCAATTCTAAATATTAATTTTGTAGTAAATGTTTGATTTGGAAAAATCAAGTGAAGGTTTTGATTTTAGAAATTAGGGTTTGTAGCATAATGCTTGGATTATGTTAGGGATGGTTATCTAGGTGATTGGAGTGGTTAATTGTGTATTGGTATGCTTACTAAATCGATAAATTTCGATATTTGTAACAAATCGGTAAAGAAATCGATTACTAGATTTTTTCGAAAAATAGTATGCGTTCAAATTGCGCTAGGTTAGCAATATTATTAGCTTCGTATAGGATTATTAGAATGCGCGAACGCGGGGTTTCGTCTAGTCAGGTTGTAGTTTAATCGATTTCCCCGATACGGCGATTTTAGTTAAGGTTTTAGCGATTTTCGTGTATTTTCCGCGTACCGAGTGCACGTTGTGATTAATTCGAGAGCGTCGATCTTTTCTTAGTGTGAGTTGCATCATTTCAGAAATCTGTAACCTTATATTTTGTGTTATGCAATTCTAGGATCGGTCGGGGAAACTTCGGACACGGCGCGTAAAGGCAAAGCGGTGGCCGGATCAGATTAGCGGGGATTTCTGGTGAGTAGATGTATTCATCTATGGGGGAATCGTCTGGATGGCGCGAGGCGCCCCCTCCCCCCTAGTTAGGATTACCCTACTTTATTCAAGATTGATATTGTTAGACAGCTTACCCCTTTATGTACATTGCATACCCTCACAGCTAACCGTATGCTAGATTGCATGGACATTCATCATCATATATGCGATATCATTTCGTAAGACACAAACACCTTACCATGGGCATCTATTGCACGCGCACTATTCATGTGACACACACGCCTTTTGTATTTGCCATGCCACGTGCACTATAAAAACCTGTTTAGCTTAGTAACGCCATTGCATTCATGCATGATATTTGAGATTTCATCGCACGCATATACCTCGCATTGCTATCATATTCACATAGATTTCTAGCCAAACTCTCACATCATATACATTGATATCATAGACACGTATCATATATAACATGTGGGCCTTATGATTTTCTTGAGGATTTCAGTTTTGCTGCGATTTTCTGGATTTTTGGGAAAAACCGCAAGAATTTAACAAAACCTTATATTTATCCTTTTCAAAACAAAAGTTGCGGTTTTCTCGTGATGTATGTGTCGTCCACCATGAGTTTTTATGTTTTCTGTTGGATTTCGAGACCCGATTCGAGGAGTGGATGAACCGTCTCGGGTACATGGTGGGCCCGGTATGGTACCCCGGGGCAAGAAGATCGAGTTGTAGACGATGAGCCTGGCAGGGGAAGACTACCTACCGGTGATGTCTGGCGCGGCGGATATCCGGAGGATACCGACCGTTGTCGTGAGATTTGTGATATGGGCCGATCCGGACTGACGGAGCCCGATATTGAGACAGATATGATTCCTATTTGGTGTCGATGCTTGACATGGGTTTTCAGAGGATTTCTTGATGATATTTAGCTATTATGCAGACATTCATTTTCTAAAAGTTAAGAATGCAGTAACATTAACATTTAAATCACTTAAAGAGTTAGAAAAGATATTGCATACATGTGCATGCATACTAGAGTTATTATATCACATATGGACATACATGTTGTTCCGCATTGCGTGCATTCTTACGATTGCCTTAGTAGATGTTATATTTACTCACGAGCTGGCAACTCACCCCCGTTGTGCCACAGTGTCTTGCAGGTCGGACCCGTCAGTCTTGTAGCGGCGGGCTATCTTGTCATCAGTTCCTTTTGCTCAGACTCGCGACATCGCCCGTAGGTGGGTTGCGAGTATACTTATTTCTTTTTCTTTATCATTGTATCTAGTATTCTCCATCTACCACTTGTATTGTATATGCGACCTAGTGATGAGACTGAGAGATTTGTATATTTGTGGTTTCTTTTGGGTCGAGCTCACTTGAGCCGACGTGTGTTTTCTGGTATTTGCATCTCTTTTATGCTCTTTCTCTTGATATTACTATTATATTGCATGTGGTTGTGATCCGCCTTGGGCGAAGAGCTAGCTCCCGCTTGGGGATGCCATTTTTATGATTACAGGTTTATTATCTTGTTGTACCCATTTTGGGGGATAGAAAATACAGGGGAGACTCTGCCGAAATTTTCGGAAATTTTTGATGTTTTAAAAAGGGATTCTATGCAACTTATTTGATTTAAAAAAAAACTGTTTTCATTTAAGGTTTTTCCTTCACTCTCTTTTGATTTTGGGTTAGATTTCTGGGCTTTGGCTGACTTAGGTTACGGTACGCCTTTAGACGTCTCGTAATCTAAGTGCCAGTCACGTTCCGTACTTTCAGGTCGTGACACGTTGGTTTGGGACAGTCGTACTGCCATTTTGGCCAAAGTCAAGGGTAGGTACGGATGGATCCAAATTAACCTGGATAGTGACGGGCAGAACTTGACATGTGACTTATGATATTTTGGCCAAAGTCAAGGTCATAAGAGCATGGGGCAAAAATCCACATCGGGAGTTTCATAAGTACTGAAACCTGCTAGATTTGCATACCATTTGGAGTGTGGTGATTCTGGTAGGATTCCTTCAGTTTCGTCACGCGATGATATTTGGATCCCGATCCTACTGTGAGTATATGCTACTCCTCGGGAAATTTCTCACTGAACGATCAATGCTATAAACCTAGTAGGTGCCTAGAAAAGTGTTAGCGTGGCTACGCCCCCAGGGAAAAGAGGTTATTTAATTAAGGAACTTCGCGAAAGCGTTGGAAAACCTCCCTCGAAGTACCGACACTGGCCTGGCTGAACGGTTAAGCAAGTATTGTGCGGTAGGATTGATCCCGACTAATTCTTCCTTTATGGTTTGAGGAGGGATTCGAGAGACAGTGGGAGCCATCCTGTTTAGACAAATTAAAAACCATTCTAAACTTGCAAGAGCATCGTGCTGAGTGTTTCTTCTTCTCTCTCCTAATTGCAGCGACCAATCGACATGACTGGACTTAAGTTACTTCTAGATAAAAACATACTGACAGGGCCAAACTACAAAGATTGGCTCAGGAATGTCAAAATGGCAATCACTTACGACAAGCTGGGGTATCTTCTTACCACCAAAGCTCCCCCCGTCCCAAGTCCCACCTCCAGCGTTGCGGATAAGGAAATCCGTAAAACCTGGGAGATTGATAGCGCGAAGGCCAAGTGCCTCGTATTTGCCTCGATGGACAATGAACATCAGAGGAGGCACGAGAATATGGACCTTGAATCCATATTTCTCCATACAAAAGAACTGTATGGAGAGCAATCTCGTATCGCAAGATACGAAGTGTCGAAGAAGTTATTTTCGGCAAAGTTGGCTATCGGATCATCGGTAGCGGAACACGTGCTTAAGATGATTGGCTTCATTGAGGAGCTCGCTGAACTTGGGACCACGTTGGAGAATGAGCTCTATACGGACTTGATTCTTCAGTCCCTTCCTTCCACTTACGCCCAGTTTATACTGAACTTCAACTTACAAGAAAAAGAGGTTGAACTTTCAGAACTCCTCAACATGCTGAGGAGCGCAGAGGGCACCCTACAGAAAAGTAGGGAAACATCCACTTTGTTTGTAGGAGGATCTTCTTCTTCTAGGTCCAAGGCAAAAGCCAAGGGAAAGAAGAGGAAAGCCCCCGCCAAACCAAGGGGTGGTGTTAGTAAAGTGGATACGAAGAGAAAGGCAAAGGCAACAATGATAGCGGGGAAACTTGTGGGAAAGGAAGAATGCTTCTATTGTCATAAGAAAGGACACTGGAAGAATGATTGCAGGGCTTGGAAAGCCAGGACATAGGAATTGAAGCAGGTTGCAGCTTCAGCTTCAGGTGTGTATGTTATTGAAAATTGTCTTTCAATAAACTCTACTTCCTGGGTATTGGATACCGGATCAGGATCTCATATCTGTAATTCTTTGCAGGCGTTGAGAAACCGTAGGGTTTTGAAGGCAGGTGACATGACCCTCAGAGTTGCAAACGGAGCTAGCATGGATGCTAAAGCCGTGGGGGACTATCACCTGGGAATGTCAGATGGACATGTTTTGGTTTTACGCAATTGCTTTTTTGTACCCAACGCAACTTATAATATCATTTCTATATCTTTGGTTTCTAAAGAAGGTTATGAATTTGCGTTTGTAAGTAATGTTGTAAACATTTACCTTAATCAAGTTCTGATTGGGTCAGGTACATTGAGCAATGGTATATACGTATTAAACCAACCACAGATTTTCAATGTCCAGAATACACACAAAAGAAAGTCTCCGGAAATCAATCAGACTTTCTTATGGCATTGTAGACTGGGTCACATCAATGAGAGAAGGTTGACTAAGTAACATACAGAAGGGTATTTGGATCCGTTCGAATATCAATCGTATGCCACTTGTCAATTCTGTCTCAAAGGAAAAATGACAAAGACTCCGTTCACTGGACACGGAATAAGAGCGAGCGAGCTCTTGGGACTCGTACACAGCGACGTGTACGGTCCAATGTCTACACATGCGCGAAGCGGTTATTCTTACTTCATTACTTTTACGGATGATTTTTCAAGTTACGGTTATGTCTTCTTAATGAAACATAAGTCCGAAGCCTTTGAAAAGTTCCAGGAATATAAAAATGAAGTAGAAAAACAAACCGGCAAAAGTATCAAGATTCTAAGGTCGGATCGAGGTGGAGAATACTTAAGTGCCGAGTTCCTGAATTATTTAAAAGAGAAAGGAATTCTCTCTCAGCTTACTCCTCCATACACTCCGCAACATAACGGTGTATCGGAGAGACGGAACCGGACCCTATTGGATATGGTACGGTCCATGATGAGTAACGCTGAGTTACCACGATCATTCTGGGGGTATGCGCTAGAATCAGCTGCATATCTTTTGAACCGAGTTCCTACTAAGACTGTGCCTACCACACCATATGAAATGTGGTTTGGGAAGAGGCCCCATCTCAGTCACATTAAGACTTGGGGAAGTCCAGCTTTTGTTAAAAAGCAGCATGCGGACAAGATCGAGGCGCGCTCAGTACAGTGTAAGTTTGTGGGATATCCAAAGAATTCCAAGGGATATCTCTTCTACTACGAAGAGGAACAAAAATTTCTTGTTTCTCGTCATGCCCATTTTCTAGAACACCAGTTCTTAGAAAAAGAAATAAGTGGGTGCGCAGTAGAACTGGAAGAAATTCCAGAGCCACAGAATATTACTAAAAGCTTAGTGGAACCAGAGGGTTCAAAAGAACAGGACATTCCTACGCCGCTCCGCAGGAGTAGTAGGCAGTCTCATCCGCCCGAGAGATACTACGGTTTTCTCATAGACGGGGATAGAGAGGATTGCATCATAGATTATGATGAGCCTACTAGCTTCCAGCAGGCCGTTCAGAGCGTTGACTCGGTAAAATGGCTGGATGCAATGCGGACCGAAATGGAGTCCATGTACACCAACAAAGTATGGACGTTGGACGTTGCTCCAGACGGGGTAAAACCCGTAGGATGCCAGTGGATCTTCAAAAGGAAGATTGGTGTAGATGGACAGGTTGAGACCTATAAAGCTAGACTTGTAGCTAAGGGTTTCCGTCAAAGACCTGGTTTGGACTATGACGAAACCTTTTCTCCAGTAGCTATGCTGAAATCCATTCGGATCCTTCTTGCCATTGCTGCCTTCCACGATTATGAGATTTGGCAGATGGACGTAAAGACCGCTTTTCTAAATGGAAATTTAGAGGAGTGTGTCTATATGGATCAGCCAGAGGGTTTCATTCAGAGTGGGAGCAGCGGAAAGGTGTGCAAGTTGCTTAAGTCCATCTATGGACTAAAGCAGGCATCGCGGAGTTGGAACATCTGTTTTGATGAGACGGTCAAGGAATTTGGCTTTATCAAAAATCCAGATGAACCATGCATCTATAGTAGATTTGTAGCGAGAACTGTAGTATTCCTCGTTTTATACGTGGATGACATTCTCTTAAGAGGAAATGACATTCCTATGCTACAATCTGTCAAGGGGTTCTTGTCGCACAGGTTCTCCATGAAAGACCTGGGTGATGCCTCATACATCCTGGGGATCCGGATCCATCGTGATAGATCCAAGAGGATATTAGGACTTTCTCAGTCCAGGTACATCGACACCATAGTGAAAAGATTCAGTATGGAAGATTCCAAGCGCGGTAACCTACCGGCTTGTCACGGGATCACCCTCTCTAAAGAGATGTCTCCCAAGACTGATTTGTAAAGGGATCGCATGTCTATTATACCCTACGCTTCTGCGGTAGGCTCTATAATGTATGCGATGTTGTGTACCAGACCGGATGTAGCTTATGCACTGAGTGTGGTAAGCCGGTATCAGTCAAACCCTGGGGAGAAACACTGGATAGCGGTAAAGAACATTCTCAAGTACCTGAGAAGGACTAAGGAGATGTTCTTGGTGTATGGCGTAAAAGACCTCCAGATCGAGGCCTTTGCTGACTCCAGCATCCAGAGTGACAAGGATGATTCCAAGTCCATGTCGGGTTTTGTCTTTACCCTCAATGGAGGGGCGGTGTGTTGGAAGAGTTCCAAACAGGAAACCGTTGCAGACTCGACGATGGAAGCGGAATACATCGCTGTATCTGATGCCGCAAAAGAAGCTGTCTGGATGAGGAAGTTCTTGAGAGAACTTCAGGTGGTTCCGTGCATTGTTGATCCAATACCTCTGTATTGCGACAACAACGGGGCTATAGCTTTAGCGAAGGAACCCAGGTCCCATCAGAGATCCAGACACATCTTGAGGCGATATCACCTGATCAGGGAGATTGTGGATCGCAAGAAGATCGAGGTTCGGAGGGTTGCTTCAGAAGAGAACACTGCAGATCCATCCACCAAGGCCATGCCCCAGACTCAGTTCGAGCGGCTGATCGAGATGATAGGTCATCGATATGCCAGTACATGGCCTTAGTGCAAGTGGGAGATTGTTAGTGTATATGTCCTAGAGGCCATTACTGTATCATACTAGTTTGTATATTACTTAATGGAAGCTTGGGATATTCACCTTGTATAAACAATCTTGCTCAATATAGTAGTATGCTACTTGGTTTGTTTCTACTTCAATGTGTACATGTGTTTATTTTAGTATATCACCTATACGCATTAGTGGAGCCCTTAGGATCTTTGCTTGATTACCAGTGTTGTGATGGCAGTCACACTAGTAGGGGCTGGGTAATCTATAAGCACATCCTTATACAGGTCCCTAGTCGCAGGTCTATTGAGACAGGGCATCGATACTCCGGAGTAGACTAGCGTATGCGCTTCTCATCCCAGTATGGGAGATGGTCTGTCCCACAGCCATCAGTACGTCGTACCGGAGATAGTATACGGGTGCTCGTTGGGTTACGAGTACACTGGACAGGACTCGTCGGGAACTGACAGGTTGGTATTATACCTATCGTCAGTTATCAGTTCCCAGGTGACATGAGTACAGCTTAGTCCGCTGACTTGACACTGGAAATTCGCCTCGAGTGTGTTCCCACTGCACTTTGATCACTACCCTACCACGACTCAAAGGAGTCGTGCAAACAGGTAATGGTTGGGTGCAGTCCCGAAGCACTTGGAGGCAGTGACGGTTAGACAGGATTCGCCTCTCCCGGTATTGGGGGTTGACATCGCGCTGTGTCTAGGAGAGCCATTACACGAGTAGTCCCTGGCCAGGGCAAGCGAGATATACTGGTAGGCTTCCAGTGTTATCTCAAGGTGTTTTGGGCTTCACTCCGACACGACTTGTACCTCTATTAGAGGACTGACGTTTACCGCCCCCTAGGCCCGCCATGCGATGTATCAGACGAACAGACCGGACTGTACGGAGATTGTCACACTCAGACTCAGTAGGAGTTCAGATGGGGTTCACCTCGTCAGTCATCTTGTCGGCATCTACCTGGGGACCGTTACGCACAGCTAGTGCCGCTTGCGGTCTATGTTTAAACCCACTGCCAGCGTAAGTGTCGAGTCTTTAGAGTCCCACACAGAGGGCTATTCGCCATTGGGCAAAACAGAGTAGAGGTCGCATGGTTTTGTGACAGGGTTCGTTCTCATCCGCGCACATGTGCACGTTTGGAGTCCGGACGGATATTACTGGCTGGCTCTGGTTTGAGTCAGATACTGGTATATGTTTTGGGGTTGATTTTATCTCTCAGTATTCATGTTCCTCGGAACAAGAATGCAGGTGTGTATGCACAGTTGTTTGAGGAGGAGGAAGAGGCTTTCATTAGGGTTTCGGAACGGGTGCGTATGCACAGTTGACAGTCGTCTTTTTCCAAACCCTAATGGATTTATGTTATATCAATTAATAATATTAATAAAATGAAATTGTGTCATGGTTGGGTTTTTGTTGACTTGTTGACCATGGTTGACTAGTTGACCATAGTTGAATGTTTGACCATCATCATTACTTTGCAAAGATGCTCTTTGATTCTAGCAATATTCATTTAATGAATGAAATGATAATGGTCATTCATAAACCTTCCATCAACTATTTCATTTTCATTATTATTATTAATTTGATAATTCTTTTTGCTTTTGTTATGGTTGAAAAAGAAAAAGAACTCATTCTATCATATTGCTTCTCTCTCCTCACTTCATCTTCTTCTTCCTCTAGCTCAAGGAGAATCCTTCTCATGTGTTGAGAATCCCTCTCCTTGAAAGAAAAACACCCCAAAGACACTCTCTACTCACTCTAGGATCAAAGGTTTAGCAAGACGAAGATTCTAGTTCTCTCAAAGTTCGAGAAAGAGCCCGAAGGTTGAACCCTCAGGTGGATCCATCTTTGACGGAAGAAGGCAACGAGGAAAGCACCATCAACCTCTACAAAAGTTTGAAGAAGAAGGAGTTCAAGTTAGGTATAACCATCTTTCCGAGTAGCTAACTATCTTTAGCTTGTTTGCTAGTTTATTTTAGAAAAGATCCCGACTTTGTTAGTCCATGTTGCCCCATGCGCTAAAAATTTGATTTTTAAACCGTTTCCGCCTCCCCGTAAGAACCGGGGATCGCAACGTGGACTTACAGACCGGTCATTCACTTCAATAGCTCTGTGTAGTGGTCCCTTCACTGTGATCGTGAACTCCGGACTCTAGAGAGGCTCCCATGAAGAAACGAACATGCTTGCTTCGATGTCTTCGAGCTTCGATGTCTTCGAGGCCGAAGATGATCTACGTCAAGGAGACACTAACCAAAGCTATTTCTTCACTAGGTCAAGAACTTTTTGAAGAGAACACCCTAAACTAAATGGCAAGTAGTAGAGGATGATGAAGTAGGAAGTGGGCTCACTTTAGATTTTATTTGCTCACATATTTTCATCGCTTGATCAAGATCTAGGGAGCAAAAATCATGAAGAAGAAGAAGATGAGCCTCAAGTGAAGAAGTGATGGAAGAATAATGAGATATGGTTAGAAATGCAACCTTGGTTAGATAATATCATGCCTAACCCTTGTAGAGATTAAAGCATAGCCTAGGGTTAAAGTTGGTTTAATAAATATCTTAAGGAAGACAAACAAGTTGACTTAGTCAAAGGTTATCCAAAAGCATTCACAAGCTTAACCTTGACTTAATCAAAAGTTTGAATTAGCTTAAGACAAATAAAACCCTAGCTTAACACTAGCATGTTTTAAGTCTCATACAATAAAATGTTGCATTTGTAACCTAGCATGACACAAACATGTACACAATTATACATATCACATACATACAATGTGCACATCAAGTGAGAAAAGAAACATAAGTGAGCCAATACTAGTTAATGTAAAGTAATATATCAAATATATAATTATACATTAAATCATTAAATCAACACTTGATTTAATGACCCGGTCATATCACATATAACCGACTAATATCAAATGTAATATCTTATCGAATCAACACTTGATCCGATAACCCGGTTATATCATATATAACCAATCATGTCACACATCGCGAGAATAGAATACGATATCTCATATCGTATCAATCTCGGTCCCGCACATATCACATATGTGCTCCAACTCCGTTTCGCGTGAGCCAGGAAACCCCTGTGTAGGACTTTAAAAACTCGTCAATACGCCGGCAGTAGGTGATGATCATATCAAACAACCACAAGCCGCAATCGGTCTGCTAAACGTAACGGCTACCCGGGTATTGAGCAATCAGAACATCAACAAGAAAGCCTGCTCACTCTCCTGCGAATACAATCAGTAACACTACCATACAGTCCGGTCTCTTCGTCTGATATGTCGCATATCTCGTCTAGGGGTGGTAAACGTCAGACCCCAGTAACTCGATAAGTCATGCCGATGTGAGGATCATAACGGGTTGACAAACTACTGATAACACTTACCAGTAAATCTCCGAAACAGCCCTGGCCAGGGACTTCCTGTTAGTTATATGTATGCCCTAGAGGCCATTACTATACATGAGATGTATATTGTAGTGGATGCTTGGACATATATAGGGAAGACTTTCTTGCTCGACATGATAGTATGCTATCTGGTTACTCTTTAGCTTAACGTGTATACTGATTGTCTCTCTGTTACATATTGGTAAAGCCCTTTGGATGTGTACTTGACTACCTGGACTATGATGCAGATCATACTTGTGGGGACATGGTAGTCCAAAAATACATCCTTCAAGGTCCCTAGTCGTGGGTGTATCGAGACGGGGCATCGATATACCAGTGTAGACTAGCGTATACCTTCTTGACCAATGTAGATGGGCGATGGATGATCCCATATCCATTTGTGTTTGACATCAGAGATGATATACGGGTGCTCAGTGGTGACTGGGTACACTGGAATGACTCGCCGAGAACTCCCAGATGGTATTATACCTTACGTCAGATGGCAGTTCTCTGGTGACACTGGTACAGGTTAGTCTGTAGACCCGAGATCGTCATAGAGTCTTGTGTGATTCCCATGGTGCTTTGATTTCCACCTTACCACGTCCAAGAGGGCATGCAAAACGGTGGTTTTTGGGTATAGTCCCGAGTCACATGGAGGCAATGAGTGATAGGAGGGGTTTCGTCTCTCCCGGTATTGGGGGTTGATGTTGCGCTATGCTCGATTGGCCATAACAGGGAAGTCCCTGGCCAGGGCTGGTTTAGAGATTTACTGGTAAGTGTTACCAGTAGTTTCTCGACCTGTTATGAGCCTCATATCGGCATGACTTATCGATTATTTGGGTCTGACGTTTACCACCCCTAGACTTGATATGCGACATATCAAACGAGGAGACCGAACTGTACGGTAGTGTCACTGTCAGGCTTTTTGCAGGAGTTGGAGAGGGCTTGCTTGCTGATCTTCTGATCGCTCAATACCCGGGTAGCCGTTACGTCCAGCTAGTACCACTGACGGCTTGTGGGTGCTTTATATGATCATCACCTACTGCCGGCGTATTGACGAGTCTTTAGAGTCCTACATAGAGGTTTTACTGGCTCAGGCAAAACGAAATAGGAGCGCATATGTGAAATGTGTGGGACCGAGAATAATGCGTGTATGTGATAACGTATTCTATTCTCGCGATGTTGGTATCGATAGGTTATATGCGATATAACCTGGTTATTGAATCAAGGGTTGATTCGATAATTGAATACGTTGGATGTTAGTTGGTTATATGTGATGTAACCGGATTATTAAGTCAAGTGTTGATTTAATAATTTAGTGTATAATTGTATATGTGATATACTAATTTACATTAACTAACATTGGTTCACTTAAGCATTTGTTTTTCTCACTTGTGCACAACTTAATATATATGTGATATATATTAATTTGTGTTCATTTTGTAGCATGGTTGTTGATACACACTACATGGGTTTAAGAGTCATACACTATTATAATTATATTGGTTAGGTTTTTATATTTAAAGTAATTCTAAAAGCAAATGGATAATGAGCTCACATGCATGAAGCTTCATGAAGCTTATGGTTGCATTGACTTAGTCCACTAGTTTTGTTTTACTTAAGATATTAATTAACCTAACCACTATAATTAGCCATGGTTATGTCTCTACATGAGTTAGTAAATGATACTCACTCACCATGGTTAGCTCTCTCACTCTCTTGATTAGTTTTCATTCTCATTTTGAGCTCATCTTCTTCCTCCTTAAATTTCTTTCTAGGGTTTGATAAAGAGAGAGAATGATAGTGAGACCAGAAATTCTAAAGTGTACCCATTTCTTATTTCATCATCCTCTACTAGACTAGCACTTTAGTTTAGGGTGTTTGCTTCACTAATTCTCTAGTTAGTGAAGTAGAAGCTTGAGTTCGTATTCCCTCGACGTAGATCATCTTCGGCCTCGAAGACTTCAAGCAAAACCGTTGCCCTCTTCTCATGGAGCCGTCCGAGAGTCCGGGAGCACGATGATCGCAGCGAAGGGACTACTACAAGGAGCTTTAGAAGTGAAGGATCGATCTACAAAGGTTGTATTTCGTATTCACTTAGTGATAATTGTTATTTACTAGCATGTGTTACCCTAATAATCTAGCAAAGAGCTTGTTTAGAGTTATTCGGCACGGCTAAAATTTTAATCGGGCATGGTTGATACCTTATAGAACCTTCTTAGAGTGCCTAGTAACCCTACAGTGGTATCAGAGCCTAGCTAGAGCATTAGGCGACGTGTTTACGAAGTTAAAACTCCGATCGAACCCTGATACGACAAAGTAAACCCCTCTCTGGAAAATTTTTCAAAACTTAGATTTTTCTGTATTAAAAAAGCTTAAAAAATCAGCAGGGAATTATAAGGGTTACCATGAAAAACGAGACCTCAAATCCTCCACATGGCCGCGGAACTGCGGCACTAAGCCACTTGTTGCGGCGGTTCCGCGGCAGTAAAAGTGTATTGGGGACGGTTCTTTATGCAGTAATATCCTATGCTATTCCTTCTAATTTCTGGATATTTTTTATCCGACTCAAGTGTTGAGTGTTCTGGGGTTTATCTTGTATTCGTTGATTCGACCGGAAAATTTAATTTTGTTGTGTTTTTCCGGATAATTTAGAATGTATTAAAAAGTTCGAACGGATATCAATAACTCACTTTTTCCCGACCCGGAAAATTTCCAAGTGTTGGATTTTTCCGTTTGTTTAAGAACGTCTAAATCGTGCAAGTTACGCAATTGACCCTCTAGAAGACAACAAACCTTAACTCGATTATGTGACCGTCTTGAACTGCCTTTTGAACCTTAGAGTTTGGGGCAGTACGGCGTTGCCACATGTGAGGCGTTGGCTTGACCCTTCTACGGCTGGACCATTGGTACTGTGGCATGTGATGGATGTTTTTAAACTCCCCTCAAGTGTTGAGAACTATTTGGGAAAACTTGGGTGTTTGATCATTCGATCGGAAAGTTTAACATTGTCTATTTATCTGGAATGTGATACAATATTTGGAATCTACAAGTAGTTATGAGATAACTAATTTGTATGTTATAAACATAGCAGTTTAGTCTCAAATGATCGATTGCCACGGAATTTTGAAGCGATCAAAAGTTCGTCGCAATCACGTAGCGTACGCGGATACTCGCCGGGTAAACTTAATAGTAAACCATGCCCCATAGCCCCGACCAAGTGACTGTAGGAGAACCTCGTCGCCAAAAGCATCCGTTCGGGTGCTCGCGGCAGCGGTGTTCCGCCTTAGTGCACTCCGTCGACGGCATCCGAGGGTGCGGCCGTCTACTTAAGTTTGCGACGAGCATTCGATCACATATTGGGAATCTTGTTGAATTGCCCGACTAGATATTGAAAAGTGTTTTCGATATAGAGACTAAAATGCGGGGTTTATAATTGTTAGGCATGCGATGTCTAAAGAATTCATTTGGTTAGGCATATGATGTCTGAGGATGTTGCGAATTCCAACTGTTGTAGTTTTACACTTTCTTTTCTGTGACCGTAAGTGTAATATGTGATATCGCAGGTTTCGTTGCTATATGTCAACGACAATTAGGATGCGTATATTTACTTACGTTGATGACATGTGATGTTATGTGTTGCTGGATATGTTATATTGGATCGTCGCGTTTCTGAATAGCCGGGGGTTTTATGTGAGATGAAGGTTTTTATTTTCATTCATGTAAAATTCATTGTATGTAATATTCTTTTATTGGGGCACTTCCGGGATGAGGTTGATGTCACCATTTGTAAATTATTTACTTTTTCCGCATTAGGTAGACCCAAGGAGGAGAGCACAAGTAACCAGGTTCTAGGGTCCAGTGGGAGACCAACTCGAAGAGTCGAGTCCGGGTCTCCTAACTCTAGAATTGGAAGGGTTGCTTGCCGCTCTCGTAGGGGTCTAGGGGTGTGGGTTTGGCTATTCATCGCGACCGTGGAATCCGTGTTTTATAGAGGCTCAAAATAAAACACGGACGTCCTAGTATATCCAATGTTTCATATGATTCTTCTGCTGCGATATCTGTGATGTGATCATTTGATATGTTGTGATAGATACTGTATATAGTATATATGAAATATTATATAGATGTTACTTATGTTTTACACCCGCGCTAGCCCTACCCCGCTCTGCCGTTAGTTACCTAACCTAACGGTGCACGAGGGGACATCGAGGCGGATGTGGATGGCATAAGTGTACGTCGTATTTATCTGTAATGTTTAGGTGACTTAAATGATGGGACTTCATTAATGTGATTAATGAAAGAAAAGAAACCTAAAAGATGTTGTGGAATCGAATTTTCAAAAACAGGTAGCTACAGTTCTTGCTTTTCATCGCGGTGTTCCTTGTAGAACATCCTTCACCTTATTCGATAAGGAAAGGGCCGAGATCCCTTCACCGGGAGTGACCCCTTTAGCAATGACTGGCAGATGTTACACCCATCGGTTTTGTCTTTTGATTGCTTTTCTAGTTCTTGCTTTGCACAATGATATATATAATATATCCTGCACCTCATTCGACGAGGAAAGAGCCGAGATCCCTTCACCGGGAGTGACCTCTTTAGCGAAACTAGCAAAAGCCTAAAAAACACTCAATTTTAAAATTATTTGATTCTACAACGATATCAAGTTCATTACGCAATAGGTTTTCAGAAAAACCTGTCGTAGCCCTCCGTCACTTCAGATAAGTAGTAGTTAGTATTCGTGCTGCGTTTGTTGGCCTTTGTCAAGGCGTAGTGTGCGGTAGCTGACTAGTGCTTATCTGCTTATGCATATGATGCAGATTGGGTTAGGGTAGTCGTACGACCTTGTTGGCCTTTGTCAAGGGTCGTGCGGGTGGGTTTAATTCAATCAAGAAATAACGGGTTGAACTTGACTAGCATCCTATGGTTTGTTGGCCTTTGTCCAGGTCATAGGAGGTTAGGGGCAAAATTAACGGGAATTTCAAGTGTTGAAATTTGCAATGAGATTGCATACCTTCTATGAGATAGTTGGATCCGGATACCCACTGCGTGTAATTGTTACTCCTGGGAGAGTTTTACACATTACAATTAGCCGATCAAGTAGGTGTCTAGAAAGGTGTCAACGGGGTTACGCCTCTGGGAGAACGAAGTTTACTTTAATTAGGTCCGTGCGAAAGCACGGGGAACCTCCCTCAAAGTACCGACACTGGCCTGGCTGAAAGATTGGCGAAGTTATAGGGTGTAATTAATCCCGGCTAGTCTTTCCTTTTAGGGTTTGAAGGAAGATTTGATAAAACAGTGGGAGCCATCCTGATTAGATAAAATAATAACCAATCTGATCTTGAAAGAGCCCACGCAGATTGTTTTCTTCTCTCTCTCTCCAGGTAGCGACCATATCACGCCTTAATCAAGATAATAATACGGATATATTGACCGAACCCGCTTGTTATACTGAGCTGGGGAACGTTGGTCCCGCTCCAACATATAAATGTTATAAGACAGAGCGGGAAATAGGGGATTACCAGAATTCCCGTGCCGTCCAAACGAAGAAATTGCATGCTGATGCATCTTCTTCGGGTGTGTTCATTACAGAGAACTGTTTCTCAGTATCCTTTACGTCCTGGGTATGAGATACCGGATCAGGATCCCGTATATGTAATCTGTTACATGGGCTACATATAGGTAGAGAACTGAGAACGGGTGATAAGTTTCATGAGATAGAAACGGTGCAAGTGTTGCAGCCAAGTCTGTTGGAAGTTATCACCCTGTATTACCAGAATACATTGATTCTGAACGAATGTTATTAGATACCGAACCTGATATACAACATCATATCAGTCTCTTTATTAGTAAAGAAAGGATATAATTTTGTATTGTTGGATAATGTTTTGAACATTTCCTATATCAAGAGTTGATCGGTTCAGGCACGTTATCTACAAGCATTAACGTTCTAAATCAAACTACAGTTCTTAGTATACAGAACACACACAAGAGGAAGAGTTTAGAAATGAACGAATCCTTCTTGAGGTATTGTAGACTATGTCATATCAGTACGACCCGACTAGCTGAAGTTACATATAGATGCATATTTAAATTAGTTTGAATTTACATCTTGTGAAACTTGCCGGTCATGTCACAGAGATAAAATGACCACAGCTCTGTTTATAGGAAACAGAGAAAGAGTTAGTGAACTCTTGGGATGATACATGTTGATGTATAAAGGTCCCCTGTCTACACATGCCAAGACCGGTTCTTTGTACTTCATTACATTCTCTGATGATCTCTCAAGATTCAGACATATGTTCCTGTTGAAACACAAGTCCGAAGCTTTTGAGATATTCGCAGAATATAAGTTAGAAGTTGAGAACAAAAACGGGTAAAAGTATTATGTCCTTTGATGTGATCAGGGAGGAGAATACTTGAGCATGGGATTCCTGGACCATTCTAAAGGAGAATGAGATTCTCTCTCAGCATTACTCCTCCACATACACCACAACACGTCGGTGTATCGGGGCAGAGCAATCACACCGTATGTGATAAGGTGTGCTCTATGATGAGTACTACTGAGTTACCTATTTCCTTTTGGGAGTTATGCACTGGAGAAGTTGCATACCTATTGAATAGGGTTCCGATCAGATCAGTTGCCTACCACTTCATATGAGATATGGAAAAGGAAGAGCCCATATCTTAAGTCAGTTAAGATTTGGGGTTGTCCAGCATATGTCTAAAAGCATAATCCGGACAAGCTCGAGGCAAAGTCAGTTCTGTAGAAGTTTGTTGGATATCCCAAGCATTCGCAAGGGAATATCTTCTACCAAACCAAGGAACAAAAGATTTTTTGTTTCTCAGCATGCCACCTTTGTGAAAGGGAATTTCTTGTGAAGAAATTAGTGGTCATGAGATAGAACTGGAAGGAGTTCCAGCTATACAAACTGCAGCTGATGATTTGGTAGAACCAAAGGATTCAATAGTAACCAACGAGCCTCAGCCTCTCCGCCGATCTAGTAGGGTTCCTCACCCACCTGAGAGATACTTCAGTTTCTCTATCACAGTGGGAGCGAGGATTGCATCATGAGATGATGACCCAACTATTTTCGAGCTGGCCATCAGGAGTGGGACTCTGTAAGAATGGTTGGATGCTTAGCGATCTGAGATGGAATCCTTATACACCAACAAAGTATGGACTTTGGTTGCCTTATCTGAAGAGTTAAATCCCTATCAGGAGCAAGTATATCTTGAGAAGATTACTTGGTGTACATGGAAAAGTTGAGACTTTCAAAGCAAGACTTGTTAAAGGTTTGCATCATTGACCAGGTAAGGATTATGATGAAACCTATTCTAAGTAGCTATGCTTAAGTCCATCCAGATCCTACTTGCCACGGCTACATACCATGACTACGATATCTGGCGGTTGGGTGTCATGACTGCTTTTCTAAATGATGATTTGGAAGAGAGAGTCTTTAAGTACACAGTTAGAGGGCTTCGTAGACAGTGGGAGCAGCGGAAACTTGTGCAAGATGTTTTATGTGATAAAGCATGCATCGCGGAGTTGGAACGTCTGTTTTGATGTGTTAGTCAAAGATGTTGACTTCATCAAAATGGTAGATGAACCTTGTATATACAAAAGGGTAGTATGGAGTATGGTAGTGATCCTCGTAGAGTACGTGGATGACATACTCTAGATGGGGAAGGAATTTCCTATGCTACGCTCGGTCAATCTCCGCTTATCACAATGATTCAACATATAGGATCAAAGTGATACCTACTAAATCCTGGGTTTTGGATCTATGAGATAGATCTAATTGGATATTAAGATAATCACTAGTTGAAGTAAGATGGTATCAATCGATCCTGGGGAGAATCACTGGAAAGGTTCCAGAGTGATAAGGACGACTGAAAGTCAGTCACAGGCATTGTCTTTACCCTCAGTGGAGGACGGTATGTTGGAAGAGTTCCAAGCTAGATACCGTGACAAACTAGACGATTAAAGGCAAGACAGATCGTTACCAAAGATGCTACCAAAGAGGCAGTCTAGGTGTATATTAGTTCATGAGATGAACTTCATTCCTTCCATTGTGTGACAATGGAGTTGTGGCTTATGCCTAGGAATGCCCGTCCCATCAGTGATCCAGACATACTCTAAGGCAGTGTCACCTGATCATGGAGATGGTTGATCTCCAGGGGATCGAGGTCAGGAGAGTAGACTCAGAGGACAACACGGCGGATCCACTCACAAAGGCTTTTTCCCAGAGAGAGACTATTATGGGATGGTTGAGTATGAGATACTACAACCACTGTTATCAGATGGCCCTAGTGCAAGTGGGAGATTGTTAGTTATATGTATGCCCTAGAGGCCATTACTATACATGAGATGTATATTGTAGTGGATGCTTGGACATATATAGGGAGGACTTTCTTGCTCGACATGACAGTATGCTATCTGGTTACTCTTTACCTTAACGTGTATACTGATTATCTCTCTGTTACATATTGGTAAAGCCCTTAGTATGTGTACTTGACTACCTAGACTATGATGCGGATCATACTATTGGGGACATGGTAGTCCAAAAGTACATCCTTCAAAGTCCCTAGACGTGGGTGTATCGAGACGGGGCATCGATATACCAGTGTAGACTAGCGTATACCTTCTCGACCCATGTAGATGAGCGATGGATGATTACATATCCATTGGTGTTTGACATCAGAGATGATATAAGGGTGCTCGGTGGAGACTGGGTACACTGGACGGACTCACCGAGGACTCCCAGATGGTATTATACCTTACGTCAGATGGCAGTTCTCTAGTGACACTGGTACAGGTTAGTCTGCAGACCCGAGATCGTCATAGAGTCTTGTGTGATTCCCACCGTGCTTTGATTTCCACCTTACCACGTCCAAGAGGGCATGCAAAACGGTGGTTTTTGGGTACAGTCCCGAGTCACATGGAGGCAATGAGCGATAGGAGGGGTTTCGTCTCTCCCGGTATTGGGGGTTGATGTTGCGCTATGCTCGATTGGCCATAACAGGGAAGTCCCTGGCCAGGGCCGGTTTAGAGATTTACTGGTAAGTGTTACCAGTAGTTTCTCGACCCATTATGAGCCTCATATCGGCATGACTTATCGTTTATTAGGGTCTGACGTTTACCACCCTTAGACTTGATATGCGACATATCAGACGAGGAGACCGGACTGTACGGTAGTGTCACTGTCAGGCTTTTTGCAGGAGTTGGAGCGGGCTTGCTTGCTGATCTTCTGATCGCTCAATACCCGGGTAGCCGTTACGTCCAGCTAGTACCGCTGACGGCTTGTGGGTGCTTGATATGATCATCACCTACTGCCGGCGTATTGACGAGTCTTTAGAGTCCTACATGGAGGTTTTACTGGCTCGGGCAAAATGAAATAGGAGCGCATATGTGATATGTGCGGGACCGAGAATAATGCGTGTATGTGATACCGTATTCTATTCTCGCGATGTTGGTATCGATCGGTTATATGCGATATAACCTGGTTATTGAATCAAGGGTTGATTCGATAAGTCGATACGTTGGATGTTAGTCGGTTATATGTGATGTAACCGGATTATTAAGTCAAGTGTTGATTTAATAATTTAGTGTATAATTGTATATGTGATATACTAATTTACATTAACTAACATTGGTTCACTTAAGCATTTGTTTCTCTCACTTGTGCATAACTTAATATATATGTGATATATATTAATTTGTGTTCATTTTGTATCATGATTGTTGATACACACTACATGGGTGTATGAGACATACACCATTATAATTATATTGGTTAAGTTTTTATATTTAAAGTAATTCTAAAAACAAATGGATAATGAGCTCACATGCATGAAGCTTCATGAAGCTTATGGTTGCATTGACTTAGCCCACTAGTTTTGTTTTACTTAAGATATTAATTAACCTAACCATTATATTAGCCATGGTTATGTCTCTACATGAGTTAGTATATGATACTCACTCACCATGCTTAGCTCTCTCACTCTCTTGATTAGTTTTCAATCTCATTTTGAGCTCATCTTTTTCCTCCTTCAATTTCTTTCTAGGGTTTGATAATGTGATAGTGAGAAAAGAAATTCTAATGTGTACCCATTTCCTATTTCATCATCCTCTACTAGACTAGCACTTTAATTTAGGGTGTTTGCTTCACTAATTTTCTAGTTAGTGAAGTAGAAGCTTATGTTCGTATTCCCTCGACGTAGATCATCTTCGGCCTCGAAGACTTCAAGCAAAACCGTTGCCCTCTTCTCATGGAGCCGTCCAAGAGTCCAGGAGCATGATGATCGCAGTGAAGGGACTACTACAAGGAGTTTTAGAAGTGAAGGACCGATCTACAAAGGTTGTATTTCGTATTCACTTAGTGATAATTGTTATTTACTAGCATGTGTTACCATAATTATCTACCAAAGATCTTGTTTAGAGTTATTCGGCACGGCTAAAATTTTAATCGGGCATGGTTGATGCCTTGTAGAACCTTCTTAGAGTGCCTAGTAACCCTACACTTCCTGTTATAGCCAATCGAGCACAGCGCAACATCAACCCCCAACACCGGGAGAGACGAATCCACTCCTATGGCTCATTGCCTCCAAGTGACTCGGGACTGTACCCAAAAACCACCATTTTGCACGTCCTCTTGAACGTGGTAAGGTGGAAATTAAAGCATAATGGGAATCACACAAGACTCTATGACGATCTCGGGTCAACAGATTAACCTGTACGAGTGTCACCAGAGAACTGCCATCTAACGTAAGGTATAATATCATCTGGGAGTTCTCGGCGAGTCCGTCCAGTATACCAAGTCTCCACTGAGCACCCGTATATCATCTCTGATGTCAAACACCAATGGATATGGGATCATCCATCTCCCATCTACATGGGTCGAGAAGCAATACTCTAGTCTGCTCTAGTATATCGATGCCCCGTCTTGATACACCCACGACTCGGGACATTAAAGGGTGTACTTACCGACTACCTCTGTCCCAGTAGTATGATCCGCATCATAATCCAGGTAGACAAGTACACATCTGATTGGTAGAATAAAAGTTAACCGCAATCAAGACGGTGTCGCTATGCAGCTAGCCGGTTGAGCACGGGTCGATCCACAGGGAGATGGTTGTATTTCCGTTCTTGTCTTAGACGAGTCAATAAAGAATTTGTATGAGTTTGTTCAATCTAACCTATGTGTATTATTTGCAAGTATAAAGTTGTTAAGAAAAAGATACGAGATTGTAAGCTAAAGAAATCCGTACTCAAAACCTTTGAGCCGAGTCTTGACCAATTGAAGCTAGAGCAATCGGCAACAACGTGGATTAGGGGATTTAAGCGCGGTATTCGTGGAATACGGCTTATTTACCCTTGTCCTTCCGTTCTTGTCTCTTGCTTTCGCCTCCGGCCAAACAGAACGCAACCGGTCGCGGTTAGGAATCACCGTTACCTTGTTAGGGTAGGGTGCCTAACGGAGCGCTTGCGTATGGTTTGGGCGGAGTTCAATGGAAAATAACGGGAAAAGGAAATGAGCATAGAAATGTTAACTTACAATACCGTATTTATTCTTAACAACGATAATTACAACCATTCACAAAATGAACAACAAAGAGCAAAAGAAAAGAACAAAGAAAAGAAAAGATTACAAGTAAGTAAGTGCATGAAATTAAATTGCAAGTAAGTAAAGCAAGATAATAAAAAGCAAGTAATAAATAAGCAATAAAAAAAACAAGAAACTAGAACTCAAGACAAGCATGGGATCGATAGCCAACCCTTAAACTTGCAAGCTCAATCAAGAGGTTGCAAGATCAAGAGAAGGGTAAAGAACTCATGTGAAGTGAAGAACCAATTCCATAAGAAAATACGACCCTTGAGATCAATAACTAACCCTTAATCTTTCAAGCTCAATGAAGAGGTTGAAGGGTTAAGAGAAAGCAAGAATCTCAAGGGGAAGTTAAACAAAAGGGAATGATACAAAAACCCTCATCTTCATTAACATCCACTCAATGCTCTCACTACATTTTCATGGAGGAAGAATGAAGAAGAAGAAGAAGAACTACACTAAAACCTAACAAAGAGAGGCAAAAAGAATGGACCCTTGGTTTGGCTCAGATCTGGGGTATTTATAGGAAGGGAACTGGAAACCTAGGGCAAGAATCTGCCCCTATATGAAGTCCCCAAACTACCCCAGAAAAAGGACACAGAGAGGAGACAGTATGGCCGCGGTTCCGCGGCCTATACCCCCCATTGGCCGCGGAACCGCGGCCGTCTTGGTGAGTTGGATCATGGGGTTTTCTGGTAATCCCTGGTTTGATGTTTCCTCGTGTTTGCCAACATTATACTGCACAAAATCTTCCAGAATATCTTCAGATTTCTTTGTCCAAGATTGCATTCTTTTCTTTACTTTTGACTTTATCTCCCTCGAGCTCCACGCACCCATTGATTCTTGTGCAGCCCCCCTCGTGCTCTGTGCTTGTCCCAGACACGAATGACCATTGTCATATGTCTTGTCTCTGGAACTGGTACTCGGCACTGGACGGATATGGATGACCGGAACACGGCTTTTATCTGCTGTGACAGATGTTCTGTATTTGGTGTAACTGTGGAGATTTTATCTTGATTTGCAATATTTGTACTGGAAACCTGTATTCTGTAAAAATGTAACAAACACGGATTAAAAGTACCTACTTATAAACAACCGAGCGTAAGAATGGGCGGTACAAAATGCAATATTCTGGTATGAACAAACACCCCCAAACTTAACTTTTGCTCGTCCCGAGCAAAACCAATTATTCATAAAAATAAAATCCTAACCGCACTTTCGCAGGGAACGCGATTGCACTGAGCGCGTGCAACAAGCCGTTAAACCTCTAGGTGTCCCTAGTAGGAGGAGTGTTGTCTCCTGATGGTTTTCAGCGGATACTACCCACAAAATCCCGTCAAGTTAGTGTCATAAGTTAACATGGATTCTACTCCTACGGTTTAGTATTTACGCTAGAAACTCTATCATCCTAAGTTAGAAATATTCAACCCTAATGCTTCACACCTCCTATCTATTTAACCTTGGTTTATATACGTTCCAAAAAAGTTAAGAAAGATGTTGGTTCTCCTGAGTTTTCCTTCTAAAGTGTGACCTCAAATCAGGGATTTTTATCAACTTTACAGAAAACACAAGTCTTATTCTTCATTTCTATTTTTTATTCAAACATCGATTGTATACCCCTACGTGTGTGTGTATTTGCACCCATACACTCAAGAATTCAATTCAAACTATAATACCCTTGCCCTAATACCTAATACTACTTCTTTTCATTAAGGATGGACGGATTTGCTCACACACCTTTCATGCGACTATTAATGCTTCTTGAGGCACTAACAGCCGATTACTGAATGTGTGAACTTTAAAGCGTAAATAGCAGTTTCCAGGTCTTGACTTTATTCTATTTTTTTTTTCTTTTTTTCCTTTTTCAAGACCGGATATTTTTTTCACATGCTCTTTTGGTATTTAGCTTTAAATACCGTTTTTTCTTTCATACTAGGCTTTCAGGCAAGAGTATTTCTAGGTATCCTCTACTATCCCAAGTTTCAAGGTGCGTGTAAGTGCAGTTTGTAGGGTATATACTTTCTAAATTTGAACTCAAGAAAAGAAACTCTTTTTCAGACTTATCCTCCGGTAAAGCTTCAATACTTTCCCTTCATCTTGACTTAACTCAAAAACTGAACTCAAGATTACCTATTTCTCAAAAAAAACTGTAAGGACGTATACTTACCAAAGTTAGACAGAATGAGGGTTATTTTTAGGGTTTTCAATTCCTAAGCCTAGAATTTAGTGATTTCTAACATATCAACTAAACTTTTAGAATAAAAATCCAAGTTACCCTATTAGCTAACTTGACCACAAAGTTTTTATATTTTGGAAATTTTTCGATTTTTTTGGGTTTTTAATAAGGTATGCAAATGCAAAATATACAAATGAATGCGAAGGAAGAAAGCTTACCGAGCACACCCCCAAACTTAAACTTGACAGTGCCCTCACTGTCAGGCTATACCAAGAGGGTCAAAATTGTCGGCGCTCTCCCTAAAAACAAATTATATACAAAACAAAGAAAACAAAAAATATATACAAAAAAAGGAGTCCCCCCAAACTCAAGTGAAACAGTGTTTCCACTGTTAAGCGATGAAGTTCAGGATTAGGGGGGAAAGAAAAGTATCAATCTATACAAGGCCTTACACAGGCCAAAGGTGAGCACCAACCATTCAAAGATCTTATCGTGATAAAGCAATGGTTGGTCAAAGAAGGCGTAGAGAAAAGAAATGGAGAATACTTGAGACCGTATGGAGATAGAAGCGGGATACGGTCTCGGTATATCAGAAGAAGAAGAATGGCGGAAGGGAAAAAGAAGTGGAGTACGAACTTGAGGGTGCAAATGGAGAGAATAAATTAGCACAATTTGTGATGACCGATGTGTGAAAAGCGATTGTGCTAATATATTAACCCGTCGAGAAATGGGGTCAAATCCGTCAAGATTCGTGAGAAACCATGGGTACGCCGAACTTGGTAAACCAGACATAGTAAATGAAAGTGAGACGGTTTCTTGCAATGTCGGAACGATGGAAAGAATGGAGGGAAGTGATCGAGGAGGGGTATCGGTTAAAGGTTCAGGAGGGTGTACACAGTCAGTGGAAGGAATAGGATGAATTGGAAAATCCGACTCATCAATTATAACTGGTTCATCCTCAAAACTATCCTCAGAATTTTCCTCAAAGTTAAGCTCATCCATGCCTTTATCATCAAAATTAAGACGCATATGGGGTTCGGGAAAAACATTCAATGACTTGGGATGATGATTTGAAGAGATAAGCTCAGCAAAATCTATGGGTTCATCATCCAAAATATTCCCGGCGTCAATATCCTTAATCAAGTGAAAATCAAAATTCTCTGACACCTCAACAAAAGCATGGATATCAATCGATTCAGGTTCTAAAGTGGAGGTGCAGAGGTCAAAAGGTTTAGGATCGGTTTCACTTGGAAGAGACCCTTCACAATCGGGCAAATCAAACACTACGAAGTCACACAACTCATTCATCATTCTATCTTCAATTGATAAATCATGTAGGATACTCGATAGACATTCAAAACAGGAGGTGTGGGATTCCATTTGGGATGGGTAGGTTTGATTTGGAAGGGGGTACATGTCACTCTCTCCACTCAAATTCACAGCCTGTCCTGCCGCCTCATCAAACATTGAAAAAGTTGGAGCTAGTTGAAAACTAGCTACCGGGTCACTAGGTTGCATGAGGACGGCCATGGATGCATTAAAATCCATCATCTGTTGGCTTGACGCTGCCCTAAAATCTTCCAACGACTGTTCCAGACTAGACATAGGTTGTGAAGGGGTTTCAGTAAAAGATTCATAGTTGTTTGGATACTGAAAACTCCCAAATGGCGGTTCTGAAGCAATGTCTAGGGAAGGTGCAAAAGTAGGGTAGGATTGGTAGGAATTGAATGGCTGGACAGGAGTGGGATCAACATTGGGATAAGAAGGTGAATGGAATTGTTGATCCCAAGAATTTGAAGCGGTGAAAGGAGTGAAAGATCGGCTACGAGATTGTTCAATACGTTCAGCAAGAGACATAGGTCTTGTGGCTACACCTGGACTTTCAAAAGGGGTATCAACGCAAAAAGGGGTGAATGTTTGAAATGGTTGATATGAAGTGGATTGCGGGGTCCAGTTGTTGGTCCTAGACGCGTCTATCCGATCTTTCAACGAAATTTTGGGCATGGAGGGGTCGTTTGAAGTTCGACCAAAACAAGAACCGTATGAAGTAATGTCTGGTTGTGGGTACCAAAGTTCGGCAAGGGTTTTTCGAGGTGGGGTACCCATGATATGAAGAGAGAGAAAGAAAGGTAGAGAAAAGGAAGGAAAAAGAATGTGATTATTAATTTTTTTTATATATATTAACAAAAGAATGAAGTATACACACAAAAAGAATATGGACAAAAACAATCACGACACAAAAATACCACACACCTCATCGTTCTAGGGTTCACCTAGGTCAACTAGACCTGCTCCAGAACTTGATTGTCGAAGTAAAACTGTGTCGAGAAACGGGCTCAAGATACACTGATCACGAGGCTAGGTAAGTGCAGAGATAAGGGGAGGTTTTCCAACGCTTTCACGAAGTTCCTTAATTAAATAACCCTTTCTCTTTTGGCGGTTTCGCCGTTAACACTTTCCTAGACACCCCGTAAACAATATACCGTTAAGCGAGGTTCTAAACACAGTTAACTTCTCCTAGTGAGCGCGAAGTCCTTAAGGCTTAAAGTCTAATTTCTTTTAAATTTGTGCGGGTAAACGTTATGCGCAAGTTCGTGATTTGTGGGCCACGGAAAAGGTGATGAAATCCTTTACCGTATGTTGTGGGGTTCGCTTGCCCTTAAGTCCGTATTAATGTATGCAATGCGCAATTCAATAAAAATTCTATAAAGAATCAAACAATCGTTTTTTTATTTTAAGCATGGCACTGCAAAAAATGCGGGTTAGTCAATTTTTAGCGTTTGCTAGCGAACTTGCAAAGAATCCTGCAAAGAATAGTATATTGGATGCGTCCGATTTGAGAAGAAGGTGTTAGTAAAGTACGTACCGTTAAGTTAAATCCGGTAAGCTTGAAAAGTTCGCTTGCGCGGGTCAAACTACCCGGATCTTTGGCACTGTACTTCGTAATCACCTTAACCTAGAACGTACACTTTGCTCCCCACAATCGCAGTTTGCAAATACGCAAAAATATCCACACTTGCCCACAAAAATTATCAAAAATAACAAAAAGATTTTTTTTTTAATAAATATATACAAAAAGAATATTAACCCGAATAACAAGAAAGAAAATACGCTACCGTTTCCCCGGCAACGGCGCCATTTGATTGAAAGAATTAAAGTTAACCGCAATCAAGATGGTGTCGCTATGCAGCTAGCCGGTTGAGCACGGTTCGATCCACAGGGAGATGGTTGTATGTCCGTTCTTGTCTTAGACGAGTCAATAAAGAATGAGTATGTGTTTGTTCGATTCTATCCTAAGTGTATTATTTGCAAGTATGAAGTTGTTAAGAAAAAGATACGAGATTGTAAGCTAAAGATATCCGTACTCAAAACCTTTGAGCCGAGTCTTGACCAATTGAAGCTAGAGCAATCGGCAACAACGTGGATTAGGGGATTTAAGCGCGGTATTCGTGGAATACGGCTTATTTACCCTTGTCCTTCCGTTCTCGTCTCTTGCTTCCGCCTCCGGCCAAACCGAACGCAACCGGTCGCGGTTAGGAATCACCGTTACCTTGTCAGGGTAGGGTGCCTAAAGGAGCGCTTGCGTATGGTTTGGGCGGAGTTCAATGGAAAATAACGGAAAAAGGAAATGAGCAAAGAAATGTTAACTTACAATACCGTATTTATTCTTAACAACGATAATTACAACCATTCACAAAATGAACAACAAAGAGCAAAAGAAAAGAACAAAGAAAAGAAAAGATTACAAGTAAGTAAGTGCATGAAATTAAATTGCAAGTAAGTAAAGAAAGGTAATAAAAAGCAAGTAATAAATAAGCAATAAAAAGAACAAGAAACAAGAACTCAAGACAAGCATGGGATCGATAGCCAACCCTTAAACTTGCAAGCTCAATCAAGAGGTTGCAAGATCAAGAGAAGGGTAAAGAACTCATGTGAAGTGAAGAACCAATTCCACAAGAAAATACGACCCTTGAGATCAATAACTAACCCTTAATCTTTCAAGCTCAATGAAGAGGTTGAAGGGTTAAGAGAAAGCAAGAATCTCAAGGGGAAGTTAAACAAAAGAGAATGATACAAAAACCCTCATCTTCATAAACATCCACTCAATGCTCTCACTACATTTTCATGGAGGAAGAATGAAGAAGAAGAAGAAGAACTACACTAAAACCTAACAAAAAGAGGCAAAAAGAATGGACCCTTGGTTTGGCTCAGATCTGGGGTATTTATAGGAAGGGAACTGGAAACCTAGGGCAAGAATCTGCCCCTATATGAAGTCTCCAAACTACCCCAGAAAAACGACACAGAGAGGAGACAGTATTGCCGCGGTTCCGCGGCCTATACCCCTCATTGGCCGCGGAACCGCGGCCGTCTTGGTGAGTTGGATCATGGGGTTTTCTGGTAATCCCCGGTTTGATGTTTCCTCGTGTTTGCCAACTTTATACTGCTCAAAATCTTCCAGATTATCTTCAGATTTCTTTGTCCAAGATTGCATTCTTTTCTTTACTTTTGACTTTATCTCCCTCGAGCTCCGCGCACCCATTGATTCTTGTGCAGCCCCCCTCGTGCTCTGTGCTTGTCCCAGACACGAATGACCATTGTCATATGTCTTGTCTCTGGAACTGGTACTCGGCACTGGACGGATATGAATGACCGGAACCCGGCTTTTATCTGCTGTGACAGATGTTCTGTATTTGGTGTAACTGTGGAGATTTTATCTTGATTTGCAATATTTGTACTGGAAACCTGTATTCTGTAAATATGTAACAAACACGGATTAAAAGTACCTACCTATAAACAACCGAGCGTAAGAATGGGCGGTACAAAATGCAATATTCTGGTATGAACAACATCCTAAGGGCTTTACCAATATGTAACAGAGAGACAATCAGTGTACATGTTAAGATAAAGAGTAACCAGATAGCATACTATCATGTCGAGCAAGAATGTCCTCCCTATATATGTCCAAGCATCCACTACAATATGCATCTCTTGTACAGTAATGGCCTCTAGGGCATACATATAACTAACAATCACTCACTTGCACTAGGGCCATTCTATAGCAGTGGTTGTAGTATTACATACTCAACCATCCCATAAAAGTCTTTCTCTGAGAAAAAGCCTTCGTGAGTGGATCCGTCGTGTTGTCCTCTGAGTCTACTCTCTTAACCTCGATCCCCTGGAGATCAACCATCTCCATGATCAGGCAATACTGCCTTAGAATATGTGTGGATCACTGATGGGACGGGGGTTCCTAGGTATAAGCCACAACACCATTGTCATACAATGGTAGGAATGAAGTTCATCTCATGAACTAATATACACCCAGACTTCCTCTTTGGTAGCATCTTTGGTAGTGATATATACAGCCTTTATCGTCTAGTTTGTCACGGTATCTAACTTGGAACTCTTCTAACATACCGTCCCTCCACTGAGGGTAAAGACAATGCATGTGACTGACATTCAGTCGTCCTTACCACCCTGGAAGATATCCAGTGATTTTCCCCAGGATCGATTGATACCATCTCACTACACCTAGTAAGAATCCTAACATCCACTTAGATCTATCTCATAGATCCAAAATCCAGGATTGAGGAGGTATCACCTTGATCCTATATGGTGAATCAATGTGATAAGAGGAGATTGACCGAGTGTAGCTTAGGAAACTCCTTCCCTATCAAGAGTATGTCATCCACGTACAATACGAGGATCATCACCATACTACCTACTACCTTTTTGTATATACAAGGTTCATCTACCATTTTGATGAAGTCAAAATCTTTGACTACCACATCAAAACAGATGTTCCAACTCCGCGATGCCTGCTTTAACCCGTAAAGCAACTTGCACATGTTTCCGCTGCTCCCACTGTCTACGAAGCCCTCTGGCAGTGTACTTATAGGCGTTCTCTTCTAAATCACTATTTAGAAAAGCTGTCATGACACCCAAACGCCAGATATCATAGTCATGGTATACAGCAATGGCAAGTAGGATCCGGATGGACTTAAGCATAGCCACTAGAAAAGGTTTCATCATTATCCAAACTTGGTCGATGACGAGAACCTTTTACAATTAGTCTTAGCTTTGAAAGTCTCAACTTTTCCATCTACACTAAGTAATCTTCTCAAGATATACTTGCTCCTGATGGGGTTTTTGTTAGTTATGTATATGCCCTAGAGGCCATTGTTGTACATTTGATGTATATTATAATGGTTGCTTGGTTATATATAGAGAAGACTTTCTTGCTCGTCATGATAGTATGCTATTTGGTTTCACTTTATCTTAACATGTTGACTTGTATTGGTTTACTGTTTTACTCTCACATGTTGATAAAGCCCTTAAGATCTGTACTCGAGTACTGGGACTATGATGAGATCATACTAGTGGGGCCGCGGTAGTCGATGAGTACATCCTATAACTGTTCCTAGTCGAGGGTATATCGAGACAGGGCATCGATACACCAGAGTAGACTATCGTATACGCATCTTGACCCATATGATGGGCGATGGATGATCCCATATCCATCGGTGTTTGACATCAGAGATGGTGTACGGGTGCTCAGTGGAGACTGGGTACACTGGACGGACTCGCCGAGAACTCCCAGATGGTGATATACCACATGTCAGATGGCAGTTCTCCGGTGACACTGGTACAGGGTAGTCTGTAGACCCGAGATCGTCATAGAGTCTTGTATGATTCCCACTGTGCTTTGATTTCCACCTTACCACGTCCAAGAGGGCGTGCAAAATGGTGGCTTTTGGGTACAGTCCCGAATCACATGGAGGCAATAAGCGATAGGAGGGGATTCTTCTCTCCCGGTATAGGGAGTTGATGTTGTGCTGTGTTCGATTGGCTATAACTGGAAGTCCCTTGCCAGGGCTGATATAGAGATTTACTGGTAAGTGTTACTAGTAGTTTCTCGACCCGTTATGAGCCACATATCGACACGACTTATCGGTTACTGGGGTCTGACGTATACCACCCCTAGACTTGATATGCGACATATCAGACGAACAGTCCGGACTGTACGGGAGTGTTACTGATCGCATTCACAGGAGAATGGACAGGCTAGCTTGTTGATCTTCTGATCGCTCAATACCTGGGTGGCTGTTACGTTTAGCTGACCGCTTGCAGCTTGCGGGTGTTTGATATGATCATCACCTGCTACCGGCGTATTGACGATTCTTTAGAGTCCTACACAGAGGTTTCTTGGCTTAGGCGAAACGGAGTAGAGGCACATATGTGATATGTGCAGGACCGAGAATAATGCGATATAGGATACCGTATTATATTCTAGCGATATTTAGATTTGAACCGGGTCATCGGATCAAGTGTTGATTCGATGAATCAGTACATGATATATTAGTCGGTTATATTCGATATAGCCGGATCGTCGGATCAAGTGTTGATTCGATGATTTAATATATAATAATTATATATGATATATTATTATATTAACTAATATTGGCTTGCTTTATTATTTCATTTTCTCACTGGATGATACATTGATATATATGCGATATATGTTAATTGTATTATTTTCTTTTGTTGAAAATATATAATATATATGTGATATATATTATTGTGACATGATATGATTAATTGTTAAACATGTTTAACGATGATTAATTGAGGTTATGGTTTGATTAGGGTTGGATGCTTCAAGTTCCTTCTAGAAGCTTTCTTTCTTTTGTCATTGCAAAGATCTTTTGTGATGACACATTCTAAACCAAACCAAACCCTAACCCTAGTTGTTTCTCTATACATTCTCATCCATTCATCCTTGACCATGGTTTGCATATCAATCATATACTTTATTTTCTATTCATGACAAAAGGATTAATTGATATTATGATTATCCATTATCTTCTTCTTCTTCTCTCTTGAAGAAGCTCTCTTGAAAATCCTTAAGTGATGAAATAAAATGAGAAAATGATATTAAAAGAAAGCAAAATCACTACTCTCTCATCCTCATCTCATCTAGCCCATGGGATTAGGGTGTTCTTCTCTTTTGAGTGAGAAAGCTTGAGTCGAAGCAACTTCAAGGTAGATCATCGGAGATTTGGAATACGACAAGCTAGAATGGATCGTTCGAGTCGTGGAGCCTCTCATGAGTCCGGGAGATCGTGGATCGCGGCAAAGGGACTTCTACTCGGAGCATGTGAAGTGAAGGAGCGGACTACTAAGGTTGTAATCCCTCACACTTAGATAAAAGTTATCATCTTGCATATTAAACCCTAATAATCTAGCAAAGATCCCGGCTTTGGGTTGTTCGGCACGTCTAAAATTTAATCCGGGCATGTTTGATGCCTTAAGAACCATCACAAGAGTGCCTAGGAACCCTACAGTGGTATCAGAGCCTAGCTAGAGCATTAGGCGATGTGTTTACGAAGTTAAAACTCCGATCGAACCCGTAACGACGAAACTTGACCCCTCTCTGGAAATTTTTTAAATTTTGGGATTTTTCAGAATTAAAAAAATGTAAAAAAATCAGCAGGGAATTACAAGAATTACCATAAAATCCGAGCCCCTAATTCCACTAAACGGCGGTGGAACCACGGCGCAAGCATGGCTTGAGCGGCGGTTCCGCGGCGGATTGATGAGATCATGACACATGGCTTCATGGTATGGCCCGTAGGTACTTGCTGACTATTCTGGATATTTTTAATCTGTTTCAGGTATTTAAAATTCTGGGGTTTGTTTTGTAATAGTAGACTCGATCGGAAATTTTAAATTCGTATTTCTTTCCGGATATTTAGAAACTGTTAAACTATTTGAACGGATAACATTAACTTACTGTTTCCCGGTACGGCAAACTTTCAAGTGTTGAAATTTATTCGGGTTTAAATCTTTCGGGAAAATTGTACAAGTTAAGCGGTGGACCCTCTAGAAGACAACAAACCTTAACTTGATTATGTGACCGTCTTGAACTGCCTTTTGAACCTTCGGGTTTGGGGCAGTACGGCGTGCCACATGTGAGGCGTTGGCTTGACCCTTCTACGGCTGGATCACCGGTACTGTGACATATTCTGGGATTATTTGAACCCCGCACAAGTGTTGAGCAGTTTAGGAAATTTTGGGTGTTTGATTATCTGTTCGAAAAGTTTAATACTGTTTATTTATCTGGAATGTGATACAATAAGTGGAATTCATAGAGTTAGGCATGAAATGCGGAATATGTGATATTTCGGATTTACGATGTCTAAAGTGATTATGGATTCCAAATATTGTAGTTTTACACTTTCTTTTCTGTGACCGTAAGTGTAATATGTGAAATCGCCGGTTTCGTTGCTATATGTCAACGACAATTGGGATGCGCATATTTACTTACGTTGATGATATGAGATATTATGTGTTGCTGTGATATGTTATATTGGATCGTCGCGATCAGAATAGTCGGGGGTTTTATGTGAGATGAGGGTTTTTATTTTCATTCATGTAAAATTCATTTGTAATGTGATATTCTTTTATTTGGGGCACTTCCAGGTTGCGGTTGTTGTCACCAGTGTATATTATTTACTTTTCCGCATTAGGTAGACCCAAGGTGGGGAGCACAAGTAACCGGGTTCTAGGGTCCAGTGGGAGGCCATCTCGAGGAGTCGAGACCGGGTCTTCTAACCCTAGAATTGGCAGTGTTACTTGCCGCTCTCGTAGGGGTCTTTGGATGTGGGTTTGGCTATTCGTCGCGACCGTGGAATCCGTGTTTTATACAGGCTCGTATTAAAAACACGGACGTCCTAGTATATCCAATATTTCATATATGTACTTCTGCTGCAATGTTCTGTGATGAGATCATATTACTGCCTGAGACGAATGCTTATACTATATATATATGCTGATATATAAATATTACTGCTTTCGTTTCTTCTGTGATGCTTAGGAAGCATAAGCTGATGGGATTTTTATTAATGAGATTAATAAAAGAAAAGAAACCTAAAGATGTTGTAGAATCAAAACTTTACAAAAAGGGTAGCTACAGTTTTGCTTTGCACAGTGATATATACGATATATCCTGCACCTTATTCGATGAGGAAAGGACCGAGATCCCTTCACCGGGAGTGACTTCTTTAGCGAAACTGGCAGATGCTACAAAACGCGGTTTGTCTTTTGATTGCTTTTAGTGTTTTGCTTTGAACAGCGGTATATATGATATATCCTGCACCTTATTCGATGAGAAAAGGGCCGACGATCCCTTCACCGGGAGTGACCCCTTTAGCGAAACTAAGAAAAGCTTCAAAACACTCCTTTTCAAAAATACTCGATTCTACGACGATATCAAGTTCGTTACGCTCAGGGTTTTCTGAAAAACCTGCGTAGCCCTCCGTCATTTCAGATAGAGACTAGTTAGTATTCGTGCTGCGTTTGTTGACCTTAGCCAAGGCGTAGTGTACGGTAGCTAATTAGTATTTATCTGCTAAAACATGAGATGTGATTGAGTTAGGGTAGTCGTGCGACTTTGTTGACCTTAGCCAAGGGTCGTACGGGTGGGTTTAATTCAATCAAGAAATGATGGGTTAAACTTGACTAGCGCTTATGATTTGTTGACCTTAGCCAAGGTCATAAGTTGCTAGGGGTAAAAGCATTATCGGGAATTTCAAGTGTTGAAATTTGCAATGAGATTCCATACCTCCTATGAGATAGTTGGATCCTGATACCCACTGCGAGTAAGTGTTACTTCTGGGAGAGTTTTACACAGGACAATTAGTCATTCAAGTAGGTGTCTAGAAAAGTGTTAACGAGGTTACGCCTCTGGGAAAACGAGGTTTACTTTAATTTGGTCCGTGCGAAAGCACGGGGAACCTCCCTCAAAGTACCGACACTGATCTGGCTGAAAGATTGATGAAGTTGTAGGGTGTAATTAATCCCGGCTAATCTTACCTTTTAGGGTTTTATGGTAGATTTGATAAAAACAGTAGGAGACATCCTGATTAGATAAGATAATAACCAATCTAATCTTGCAAGAGCATACGCTAAAAGTGTTTTCTTCTCTCTCTCTCCAGGTAGCGACCATTTCATGCCATAATCAAGATAATAATATGGATGTATTGACTGAACCTGATTATTGTACTGAGCAAGGGAACGTTGGACCCATTCTTTCTTATAAGAGTTATAAGACTGAACAGGAAACAGGAGAATATCTGGATTCTCACGCCGCCCAAAAGAACATACATGTTGATGCATCTTCTTCGGGTGTGTTTGTTATTGAGAACTGTTTCTCAGTTCACCCTACGTCCTGGGTATTAGATACCGGATCAGGATCCCACATATGCAAACAGTTGCATGGGCTACGTAAAGGTAGAGAACTGGGAAAAGATGATCATTCCGTTCTAGTAGGGAACGGTGCAAATGTTGCAGCCAAAGCAGTTGGCGAATATCACCTTGTATTACCAAGTCGTAATACACTGATTCTAAATGAGTGCTATTATATACCGAACATGATGTGCAATATTATATCAGTTTCTTTATTGAGTAAAGAGGGATATAATTTTGTAGTACATGATAATGTTATGAACATATTCCTAGATCAAAAGTTGATTGCATCAGGCTCGTTACATAATGGCATATTCATTCTAAATCAGAATACAGTTCTAAATATACAAAACACACACAAGAGGAAAAATTCAGATATGAACGAATCCTACTTGTGGCATTGTAGACTTGGTCATATCAATGCGACACGACTGGATAAGTTACATAAGGATGGTTATTTGAATCCGTTCGAATTATCATCTTATGATACTTGCCATTCATGTCTCAAAGGAAAAATGACCAAAACTCCGTTTAGTGGACACGGAGAAAGAGTTACCGAACTCTTAGGACTGGTACATAGTGATGTATGTGGTCCAATGTCTACGCATGCCAGGAACGGTTCTTCCTACTTCATTACATTCACTGACGATCTCTCAAGATTCGGATATGTGTTCCTGATGAAACACAAGTCTGAAGCTTTTGAGAAATTCAGAGAATATAAGCACGAAGTAGAGAACCAAACGGGCAAAAGTATTAAGATTCTTCGATCTGATCGAGGAGGTGAATACTTAAGCGGTGAGTTCCTAGATTATCTAAAAGAGAATGGGATTCTCTCTCAGCTTACTCCTCCTTATACACCACAGCACAACGGTGTATCTGAGCGGAGGAATCTCACCCTATTAGATATGGTGCGCTCTATGATGAGTACAGCTGAGTTACCTATTTCCTTTTGGGGGTATGCGCTGGAGACAGCCATATATCTATTGAATAGAGTTCCAACTAAATCAGTGCCTACCACTCCATATGAGATATGGAATGGGAAGAGACCGTCTCTTAAAAGAGTTAAGATATGGGGTTGTCCGGCCTATGTTAAAAGGCAAAATCCGGACAAACTCGAGGCACGATCAGTTCTTTGTAAGTTTGTAGGATATCCAAGCAATTCGTATGGATATCTATTTTACCACAGTGAACAACAAAAGGTGTTTGTTGCTCAACATGCCACCTTTTTAGAAAAGGAATTTCTTGAAAAAGAAATTAGTGGCTCTGAGGTAGAACTGGAAAAAGTTCCAGCAGAACAAACTGCAACAGATGATTTAGTGGAACCAGAGGATTCAGTAGTACCCGACGAACCCCAGCCTCTCCGCCGATCTAGTAGGGTTTCTCGTCCACCTGAGAGATACTACGGTTTTCTCATTGATGGTGGAAGCGAGGATTGCATCATGGATGATGATGAACCGACTAGTTTCGAGCAGGCCATCACGAGTGGTGACTCTGTGAAATGGCTGGATGCAATGCGATCTGAGATGGAATCCATGTACACCAACAAAGTATGGACTTTGGAAAATGCTCCTGAAGGGGTAAAACCCATTGGGAGCAAGTGGATCTTTAAAAAGAAATTTGGTGTAGATGGAAAAGTTGAGACTTTCAAAGCTAGACTTGTAGCAAAAGGTTTTCGTCAAAGACCAGGTGTGGACTATGACGAAACCTTTTCTCCAGTAGCTATGCTTAAGTCCATCCGGATCTTACTTGCCATTGCTGCATACCATGACTACGAAATCTGGCAAATGGATGTTAAGACCGCCTTTCTAAACGGTTATTTAGAAGAGTGCGTGTACATGACTCAGCCAGAGGGCTTCGTAGATAGTGGGAGCAGCGGAAAGGTGTGCAAACTGCTTAAATCCATTTATGGGTTGAAGCAAGCATCGCGGAGTTGGAACATCTGTTTTGATGTTGTAGTCAAAGAGTTTGACTTCATCAAAAATATAGATGAACCTTGTATCTATAAGAAGGTAGCAGAGGGTAAGGTTTTCTTCCTCGTATTGTACGTGGATGACATTCTCTTGATAGGAAATGATATTCCTATGCTGCAATCAGTCAAGCTCTTCTTATCACAGAGATTCTCAATGAAAGATCTAGGTGATGCCTCCTGCATATTGGGAATCATGATCTATAGAGATAGATCTAAACGGATACTAGGATTGTCCCAATCCAGGTACATTGACACCATACTAAAGAGGTTTAGTATGGAAGAATCCAAGCGTAGGAATCAGCCCACGATCTCTGGACTCACTCTCTCCAAAGAGATGTCTCCCAAGACTGATTTGGAGAGAGCTCGCATGCAAGGGATACCCTATGCTTCGGCAGTAGGCTCTATCATGTATGCGATGCTATGTACTAGACCCGATGTAGCATACTCACTAAGTGTAGTGAGTCGGTATCAAGCAGATCCTGGAGAGAGTCATTGGACAGCAGTGAAGAACATTCTCAAGTACTTACGAAGGACTAAGGAGATGTTCTTGGTGTATGGTAACGGAGAACTCCAGGTAGAGTCCTTTACCGATTCCAGCTTCCAAAGTGATAAGGACGACTCTAAGTCGCATTCGGGTTTTGTCTTTACCCTCAATGGAGGGGCGGTATGTTGGAAGAGTTCCAAACAGGATACCGTTGCAGACTCGACGATGGAGGCTGAATACATCGCTGCCAACGATGCTGCCAAAGAGGCTGTCTGGATCAAGAAGTTCATTAGTGAACTTGGTGTGGTTCCATCCAATGAGCATCCAATACCTCTGTATTGCGATAACAATGGAGCTGTGGCTTTGGCCAAGGAACCCAGGTCCCATCAGAAGTCCAGACATATTCTGAGGCGGTATCACCTGATCAGGGAGATAGTTGATCGCCGGGAGATCGAGGTCAGGAGAGTAGATACGAAGGACAACACTGCGGATCCATTCACGAAAGCTATTCCCCAGATACAGTTTGAGAGATTATTCGGGATGCTGGGTATGAGATACTACAGCAGCTGGCCTTAGTGCAAGTGGGAGATTGTTAGTTATGTATATGCCCTAGAGGCCATTGTTGTACATTTGATGTATATTATAATGGATGCTTAGTTATATATAGAGAAGACTTTCTTGCTCGTCATGATAGTATGCTATTTGGTTTCACTTTATCTTAACATGTTGACTTGTATTGGTTTACTGTTTTACTCTCACATGTTGATAAAGCCCTTAAGATCTGTACTCGACTACTGGGACTATGATGAGATCATACTAGTGGGGCCGCGGTAGTCGATGAGTACATCCTATAACTGTTCCTAGTCGAGGGTATATCGAGACAGGGCATCGATACACCAGAGTAGACTAGCGTATACGCATCTTGACCCATATGATGGGCGATGGATGATCCCATATCCATCGGTGTTTGACATCAGAGATGGTGTACGGGTGCTCAGTGGAGACTGGGTACACTGGACGGACTCGCCGAGAACTCCCAGATGGTGATATACCACACGTCAGATGGCAGTTCTCCGGTGACACTGGTACAGGGTAGTCTGTTGACCCGAGATCGTCATAGAGTCTTGTGTGATTCCCACTGTGCTTTGATTTCCACCTTACCACGTCCAAGCGGGCGTGCAAAACGGTGGCTTTTGGGTACAGTCCCGAATCACATGGAGGCAATGAGCGATAGGAGGGGATTCGTCTCTCCCGGTATAGGGAGTTGATGTTGTGCTGTGTTCGATTGGCTATAACTGGAAGTCCCTGGCCAGGGCTGATATAGAGATTTACTGGTAAGTGTTACTAGTAGTTTCTCGACCCGTTATGAGCCACACATCGACACGACTTCTCGGTTACTGGGGTCTGACGTATACCACCCCTAGACTTGATATGCAACATATCAGACGAACAGACCGGACTGTACGGGAGTGTTACTGATCGGATTCACAGGAGAACGGACAGGCTAGCTTGTTGATCTTCTGATCGCTCAATACCTGGGTGGCTGTTACGTTTAGCTGACCGCTTGCAGCTTGTGGGTGTTTGATATGATCATCACCTGCTACCGGCGTATTGACGATTCTTTAGAGTCCTACACAGAGGTTTCTTGGCTCAGGCGAAATGGAGTAGAGGCACATATGTGATATGTGCAGGACCGAGAATAATGCGATATGGGATACCGTATTATATTCTCGCGATATTTAGATTTGAACCGGGTCATCGGATCAAGTGTTAATTCGATGAATCGGTACATGATATATTAGTCGGTTATATTCGATATAGCCGGATCGTCGGATCAAGTGTTGATTCGATAATTTAATATATAATAATATATATGATATATTATTATATTAACTAATATTGGCTTGTTTTATTATTTCATTTTCTCACTGGATGATACATTGATATATATGCGATATATGTTAATTGTATTATTTTCTTTTGTTGCAAATATATAATATATATGTGATATATATTATTGTGACATGATATGATTAATTGTTAAACATGTTTAAGGATGATTAATTGAGGTTAAGGTTTGATTAGGGTTGGATGCTTCAAGTTCCTTCTAGAAGCTTTCTTTCTTTTGTCATTGCAAAGATCTTTTGTGATGACACATTCTAAACCAAACCAAACCCTAACCCTAGTTGTTTCTCTACACATTCTCATCCATTCATCCTTGACCATGGTTTGCATATCAATCATATACTTTATTTTCTATTCATGACAAAAGGATTAATTGATATTATGATTATCCATTATCTTCTTCTTCTTCTCTCTTGAAGAAGCTCTCTTGAAAATCCTTAAGTGATGAAATAAAATGAGAAAATGATATTAAAAGAAAGCAAAATCACTACTCTCTCATCCTCATCTCATCTAGCCCATGGGATTAGGGTGTTCTTCTCTTTTGAGTGAGAAAGCTTGAGTCGAAGCAACTTCAAGGTAGATCATCGGAGATTTGGAATACGACAAGCTAGAATGGATCGTTCGAGTCGTGGAGCCTCTCATGAGTCCGGGAGAACGTGGATCGCGGAAAAGGGACTTCTACTCGAAGCTTGTGAAGTGAAGGAGCGGACTACAATGGTTGTAATCCCTCACACTTAGATAAAAGTTATCATCTTGCATATTAAACCCTAATAATCTAGCAAAGATCCCGGCTTTGGGTTGTTCGGCACGTCTAAAATTTAATCCGCGCATGTTTGATGCCTTAAGAACCTTCACAAGAGTGCCTAGGAACCCTACAGTTTTAACCCTTCAGATAAAGCAACCAAAGTCCATACTTTGTTGGTGTATATGGATTCCATCTCAGATCGCATATCATCCATCCATTCTTACAGAGTCCCCACTCTCGATGGCATGTTCGAAACTAGTTGGGTCATCATCTCATGATGCAATCCTCGCTCCCACTGTCATAGAAGAAACCGAAGTATCTCTCAGGTGGATGAGGAACCCTACCAGATCGGCGGAGAGGCTGAGGTTCGTTGGAAACTATTGAATCCTCCGGGTTTACCAAATCATCAGCTGCAGTTTGTATAGATGGAACTCCTTCCAGTTCTACCTCATGACCACTAATTTCTTCACAAGAAATTCCCTTTCTAAAAAGGTGGCATGATGAGAAACAAAACACCTTTTGTTCCTCGGTGCGGTAGAATATATTCCCTTGCGAATGCTTGGGATATCCAACAAACTTCTACAGAACTGACCTTGCCTCGAGCTTGTCCGGATTTTTCTTTTAGACATAGGCCGGAAAACCCCCAAATCTTAACATCCTTAAAAGATGGGCTCTTCCCATACCATATCACATATGGAGTGGTAGGCACCTGATTTGGTTGGAACCCTATTCAATAGGTATGCAGCTTCACAAGTGCATAACCCCCAAAAGGAAATAAGCATCTCAGTAGTACTCATCATAGAGCACACATATCTCATAGAGTGTGATTGCTCCGCCCCAATATACCAACGTGTTGTGGTGTATACGGAGGAGTAATGCTGAGAGAGAATCTCATTCTCCTTTAGAATAGTCCAGGAATTCCGTGATCAAGTATTCTCCTCCCTGATCACATCAAAGGACATAATATTTATACCCGTTTTGGTTCTCTACTTCTGACTTATATTCTTTGAATTTCTCAAAAGCTTCAGACTTGTGTTTCAACAGGAACACATGTGTGAATCTTAAGAGATCATCAATGAATGTAATGAAGTACAAAGAACCGGTCCTGGCATGTGTAGATAGGGGACTTTCATACATCATCATGTATCAATCCCAAGAGTTCACTAACTCTTTCTCTGTTTCCAATAAACGGAGCTATGGTCATCTTAGCTATGGTCATCTTATCATTGTGACATGACTGGCAAGTTTCACAAGATGTAAATTCAAACTGATTTAAATATGCATCTTAATGTAACTTAGCTAGTCGGGTCGCATTGATATGACCTAGTCTACAATGCCTCAAGAAGGATTTGTTCATTTCTGAACTCTTCCCCTTGTGTGTGTTCTGTACGTTAAGAACTGTGGTTTGATTTAGAACGTATATGCTTTTAGATAACGTGCCTGAACCGATCAACTCTTGATATAGGAAAATGTTCAAAACATTATCCAACAATACAAAATTATATCCTTCTTTACTAAATAAAGATACTGATATGATGTTGTATATCAAGTTCGGTATCTAATAACAGTCATTCAGAATCAATGTATTTGGCAGGGTGATAACAGCCAACAAGCTTGGCTGCAACACTTGCACCATTTCCAACTCTTGAAACTTATCACCCGTTCTCAGTTCTTTACCTATCTGCAGCCCATGTAACAGATTACATATATGGGATCCTGATCCGGTATCTCATACCCAGGACGTAGATGATACTGAGAAACAGTTCATAGTTACGAACATACCCAAAGAAGATGCATCAACATGCACTTTCTTCGTTTTGGCGGCACGGGAATTCTGGTAACCCCCTATTTCCTGCTCGGTCTTATAACAATTATAAGTTGGAGCGGGACCAACATTCCCTAGCTCAGTATAACAAGCGGGTTCGGTCCATACATCCGTATTATTATCTTGATTTAGGCGTGACATGGTCGCTACCTGGAGAGAGAGAGAGAAGAAAACACTCAGCGTATGCTCTTGCAAGATTAGATTGGTTATTAATTTATCTAATCAGGATGGCTCCCACTGGTTTTATCAAATCTTCCTTCAAACCCTAAAAGTAAAGACTAGCCGGGATTAATTACACCCTACAATTTCGCCAATCTTTCAGCCAGGCCAGTGCCGGTACTTTGAGGGAGGTTCCCCGTGCTTTCGCACGAACCCGTTTTCCCAGGGTCGTAACCCCGTTGACACCTTTCTAGAAACCTACTTGATCGGCTAATTTTAACGTGCAAAACTCTCCCAGGAGTAACTCTTACTCGCAGTGGGTATCGGGATCCAACTATCTCATAGAAGGTATGTAATCTCATTGCAAATTTCAACACTTGAAATACCCAATAATATTTTGTCCCTAGCATCCTATGATCTTGACGGAGGTCAACGAACCATAGGCTACTAGTCAAGTTCAACCCGTACATTTCCTAATTGAATTAAACCCACCCGCACGACCCTTGACCGAGGTCAACAAGGCCGCACGACTACCGTAATCCAATCGCATCGTATGCTTATGCAGATAAGCATAAATAGCTACCGCACACTACACCTTGACGAAGGTCAATAAACGTAGCACGAATACTATGAAGTACTTATCTGAAATGACGGAAGGCTACGACAGGTTTTTAAGAAAACCTTTTGCGTAATGAACTTGATATCGTTGTAGAATCAAATGATTTAAATGAAGTGTTTTTTAGGCTTTTGCTATTTTTGCTAAAGAGGTCACTCCCGGTGAAGGGATCTCGGCTCTTTCCTCATCGAATAAGGTGCAGGATATATCATATATATCACTATGCAAAACAAAAACTCCAAAAGCAGTCAAAAGACAAACCGACTGTTGTAGCATCTGCCAGTTTTTCTAAAGAGGTCACTCCCGGTGAAGGGATCTCGGCTCTTTCCTTATCGAATAAGGTGCAGGATGTTCTACAAGGAACACCGCTATGCAAAGCAAGAACTGTAGCTACCTGTTTTTGAAAGTTCGATTCCACAACATCTTTAGGTTTCTTTTCTTTCATTAATCTCATTAATAAAGTCACGTCATTTAAGTTACCTAACCATCACAGATAAATACAACGTACGCTTATGCCATCCGCATTCGCCTCGATGTCCCCTCGTGCATCGTTAGGTTAGGTAACTAACGGCAGAGCGGGGCAGGGCTAGCGCGGGTGTAAAACATAAGCAACGTCTATATAATATATCATATATACTATATACAGTATCTATCTCAACATATCAAATGATCACATCACGGATATCGCAGCAGAACACAACATATGAAATATTGGATATACTAGGATTTCCGGGTTTTATTTTAAGCCTAAATAAAACACGGATTCCACGGTCGTGATGAATAGCCAAACCCACATCCCTAGACCCCTACGAGAGCGGCAAGCAACCCTACCAATTCTAGAGTTATGAGACCCAGACTCGACTCCTCGAGATGGTCTCCCACTGGACTGTAAAACCCGGTTACTTATGCTCCCCTTCTTTGGTCTATCCTAATGCGGAAAAGTAAATAATATACATGAACGGTGACATCTTCCTCAACCCGGAAGTGCCCCAATAAAAGAATATTACATACATTGAATTTTACATGAATGAAAATGAAAAAACTATCATCTCACATAAAACCCTCGGCTATTCAAACACGACGATCCAATATAACATATCACAGCAATACATAACATCACATGTCATCAACGTAAGTAAATATGCGTATCCCAATTGTCGTTGACGTATAGCAACGAAACTGGTGATACCCCACATATTACACTTACGGTCGCAGAAAAGAAAGTGAAAACTACAACAGTTGGAATCCGCAACCGCCTTAGACATCATATGCCTAACCAAATGAATTCCTTAGACATCGCATGCCTAACAATTATAAACTCCGCATTTTAGTCTCGATATTCAAAACACCATTTAATATCTCGTCGGGCAATTCAACAAGATTCCCGACATCCTGATTGAATGCTCGTCGGAAACTTTAGTAGACGGCCGCACCCCCCGATGCCGTCGACAAAGTGCACTAAAGCGGAACACATCTGCCGCGAGCACTCGAACGGATGCTTTTGGCGACGGGGTTCTCCTACAGTCACTTGGTCGGGGTTATGGGGCATGGCTATCTATTAAGTTTACCCGGCGAGTATCCGCGTACGCTACGTGATTGCGACGGACTTTTGGTCACATCAAAATCCCGTGGCAACCGATCAAATGAGACTAAATTGCTAGATTTATAAAATTCAAACTAGTTATCTCATAACTACTTGTCGATTCCAAATATTGTATCCCATCACATAGACGATGTTAAACTTTTCGATCGATTCATCAAAGTCCCACAATTTCCCAACGATTCAACACTTGAACACAGTTTTAATAATATCCAGAATATGCCACAGTACCTATGCACCAGTCGTAGAAGGGCAAACCCAAGCCTCACTCATTTCGCCACGGAACTACGGCAAACCGCGGTTACGTGATCCAGAAAAGTCGAGTTAAGGTTTCATTCTTCTAGAAGGTTCAAAGACTTACTTGCATGTTTTTCCGAATATGTTAAACTTGGAAAAATGGGTTTTGACATTCGATCAAACTTTATAATTTCGCCTAGACAACATGCGAATAACCCGAAACAATGTTAAAACTACGAATAAGAAATACTCCGAATTGATTATAGTGTATGATTACATCACATTCAAAATTAGCAAAAACAAACAACACATGAAACACCAATCCCAATCACCTGGAACACACCCAAAAATTTAACCCATTCCTCCATTAAAAAACCGAGGTCGCCGGAATAAGGGTGAATGTCGCGGCCATTTTCCGAGGAGGGGGGTGAAATTTCTTGTGTGTTCATGTTGCATCACATACAACATTCTGCACTTGTTTAAAAATATTTCTGAAAGATTTTTAAAATCGACAGAAACTAGGGTTTCGCGTTGCAAGTTTCAGAGTTGTTTCGGTTTCGTAATTCTAACAAAATCCGTATTAATTTCTAGTATGGCTCTGATACCACTGCAGGGTTACCTAGAACGGCAGCAAGGTTTCGGGAGGCATCGTTCATGCCAAATTCAAAAAAAATTGTCGTTCTAGCTAACCCTAACCATGAAGCGTAAACTAGAAATCGACGGAATAGGAAATGCAAACACTTTGCAATAAGAAGTGAGCAAGAAATACAACCTTTGTAGACCGGTCCTTCACTTCAATAGCTCCGTGTAGTGGTCCCTTCACTGCGATCGTGAACTCCGGACTCTAGAGAGTCTCCCATGAAGAAACGAACATGCTTACTTCGATGTCTTCGAGGCCGAAGATGATCTACGTCGAGGAGACACTAACCCAAGCTATTTCTTCACTAGGTCAAGAACTTTGTGAAGAGAACACCCTAAATTAAATGGCAAGAAGTAGAGGATGATGAAGTAGAAAGTGGGCTCACTTTAGATTTTATTTTCTCACATGTTTTCACCACTTGATCAAGAGCTAGGGAGCAAAAATCATGAAGAAGAAGAAGAAGATGAACCACAAGTGAAGAAGTGATGAAAGAATAATGAGATAAGGTTAGAAATGCAACCTTGGTTAGATAATATCATGCCAAACCCTTGTAGAGATTAAACCATAGCCTAGGGTTAAAGTTGGGTTAATAAATATCTTAAGGAAGACAAAAAAATTGACTTAGTCAAAGGTTATCCAAAAGCTTTCACAAGGTTAACCTTGACTTAATCAAAAGTTTGAATTAGCTTAAGACAAATAAAACCCTAGCTTAACACTAGCATGGGTTAAGTCTCATACAATAAAATGTTGCATTTGTAACCTAGCATGACACAAACATGTACACAATTATACATATCACATATATACAATGTGCACATCATGTGAGAAAAATACTAGTTAATGTAAAGTAATATATCAAATATATAATTATACATTAAATCATTAAATCAACAATTGATTTAATGACCCGGTCATATCACATATAACCGACTATATCAAATGTAACATCTTATCGAATCAACACATGATCCGATAACCCGGTTATATCATATATAACCAATCATGTCACACATCGCGAGAATAGAATACGGTATCTCATATCGTATAAATCTCGGTCCGGCACATATCACATATGTGCTTCTACTCCGTTTCGCTTGAGCCAGGAAACCCCTGTGTAGGATTCTAAAGACTCGTCAATACGCCGGCAGTAGGTGATGATCATATCAAACACCCAAAGCCGCAAGCGGTCTGCTAAACGTAACGGCTGCCCGGGTATTGAGCGATCAGAAGATCAACAAGCAAACCTGCTCACTCTCCTGCGAATTCAATCAGTAACACTACCGTACAGTCCGGTCTCTTCGTCTGATATGTCGCATATCTCGTCTAGTGGTGGTAAACGTCAGACCCCAGTAACTCGATAATTCGTGCCGATGTAAGGCTCATAACGGGTCGAGAAACAACTGATAACACTTACCAGTAAATCTCCGAAACAGCCTTGGCAAGGGAATTCCTGTTATAGCCAACTGAGCACAGTGTAACATCAACCCCCAATACCGAGAGAGACGAATCCCCTCCTATCGCTCATTGCCTCCATGTGACTCGGGACTGTACCCAAAAACCACCATTTTGTACTTCCTCTTGAACATGGTAAGGTGAAAATCAAAGCACAGTGGGAATGGCACAAGACTCTATGACGATCTCGGGTCAACAGACTAACCTGTATCAGTGTCACCGGAGAACTGCCATCTGACGTGATGTATAATACCTTCTGGGAGTTCTCGGCGAGTCCGTACAGTGTACCCAGTCTCCACTGAGCACCCGTATATCATCTCTGATGTCAAACACCAATGGATATGGGATCATCCATCGCCCATCTACATGGGTCAAGAAGCTATACGCTAGTCTACTCTGGTATATCGATGCCCCATCTCGATACACCCACGACTAGGGACATTAAAGGATGTACTTACCGACTGCCTCTGTCCCATTAATATGATCCACATCATAATCTAGGTAGTCAAGTACACATCCTAAGGGTTTTACCAACATGTAACAGAGAGACGATCGGTGTACATGTTAAGATAAAGAGTAACCAGATAGCATACTATCATGTCGAGCAAGAAAGTCCTCCCAATATATGTCCAAGCATCCACTACAATATACATCTCATGTATAGTAATGGCCTCTAGGGCATACATATAACTAACAATTTTATATTGCATAATTCCATGCTTGAATGAGTGTGGGGTCAAGACTTGGCATTCATTCTAGCTCATTCTCAACACTTAGCCAATTTTCTTGAGTTGCTCCCATGGTTGCTCACTAGCTTCTTCTTCCTCCTCTTGTCATTGCTCAAACTTTAACCCTCACATGTGATGTGAATCATGAAGCTTGAACACAAACTTGTGAGCTCTTAACATCCTCTACTTCACCATCCTATACTTGACTAGCGATCAAGTGTAGCGTGTTTCATACGCTAAAGAGTTTAGTATAAAGATAGCTTGAGTTAGAGGGACTTCAAGTGGATCATCTTCGGCACGAAGGTCATCGCAGGAAGCTCGTTCAAAGTCTCAAGAGAAGCCTAGTGGAGTCGCGGGACTACTATACGGAGCAAGTGAAGAGAAGGACCGGTCTACAAAGGTTGTATTCTTGTTCTCTAGATGTAAAGTAGTTTACATTTGGTATTGTCTAAATCTCTAGTTAATGATTCTAGGATTAGGGTTGTTTAGCATGACAATTTTTTGAAAATGGCATGGACGATGCCTCCCGAAAACTTGCTATCGTGCTAGGGAACCTTACAACACTAGTTTACTCCGGAGTATCGATGCCCAGTCTCGATACTCCCTCGACTTGGGACATTTAAGAATGTGCTTATAGACCACCCAATTCCCACGTATATGATCGCCATCATAATACTGGTGGTCAAGAAAGAATCTTATAGGCTCTATCAATATGTAATAGTGATCTGTAATACCACCTAATGTAAGTACATGATGATAAAGACAAACCAGATAGCATACTATCATTTTGAGTAAGACTGTTCTACCTGTATAGGTCCCCCTTCAATCACCTCAATAGCATGCCTGCGATGACAATAATTGACTTGAGGGCACAATAGCCAACAAGCAGAAAATATCAGCAGGTAGAAATTGAATAAACAGTGATCACTAGGTCCTACTGTAGCATGAAGGTAATACTATGGTATCTAGGGCGACCATATATAAATATGTAACAACATTAGAGTCAATGCCAATGACAACATGTAAAATCAAATCAATTGAATCAAATACATGTATGTATGTGAATATCAACCATACGTATGCCCATCAATGACACATCAACATCATGGAACCTGAGTGTCCAACACCGACACTCGAAATATCATGAAACCCGTGTCCAGCATCGACACGTAAATCCTCATATCTCAGGCGCTGCATCCTCTGATCGGCCCTCATATCTATTTCACGACTACGATCGGTATCCTCCGGATAACCGCCGGGTCCAACTATCACTGGTAGGTAGCACATTCCCTGCCAGGCTCATCGTCTACTTCTCAAGCTTCTTGCCCCGGGGTACCTTACCGGGCCCACCATGAACCCGCAGACGGTTCATCCACTCCTCGAATCGGGTTGCTCATTGCTCAGAACCAAAAAAACTCATGGTGGACATGAAATATCATATCAAGGGAAAACCGCGCTTTTAAATATTTCAAGTTTTCAAAATGTACTTTGTGGTTTCCCAACTCCACAAAACAGAAATCTCATGAAAACAACATCTCAATGCATGTAACCATAAAGTACGATATATGCAAATATAGAACAGTAATATGAGCATATCAAGTATATCATGCAAGTATGTCATGTGATAGCAGTTCTACTGTGAAAGTGTCAAGGCAATTACCAATGATGAATGTGTGAGCCGGCAAATCTGTGTAAGTGTAACATGCACATCAACGGTAATTGTGCAGGTGTACTAGCAGATGATATCATGTAACAATAAATACTGGGAACATGGTACGTATGTCACGAGGGATAATCCCACAAAAACATGAATGGTAAATAGGTATATTTCTACACATGAACCATACGATCATTTTTAAAAGATACGAATCGTAGTTTTGAAAGTGGGGGCTACGGTGTTTTTAATGAAAAGACACTGTTCTGTTGATTAAACTGCACAATTAATATGACATTTTTCCTACTATTTCTATATAATGAAAAGTGTTTATTATAATATATGATACATATGAGGGTTTATCTGTAAAAATACTATTTTCATGTGTTTATATTGTTAGTTATATGTATGCCCTAGAGGCCAATACTATACATGAGATGTATATTGTAGTGGATGCTTGGACATATAAAGTGAGGCCATTACTATACATGTGACTGTCTTGAACTGCCTTTTGAACCTTAGGGTTTGGTGAAGTACGGCGTTGCCACATGTGAGGCGTTGGCTTGACCTTTCTACGGCTGGACCATTGGTACTGTGGCATGTGATGGATGTTTTTTAAACTCCCCTCAAGTGTTGAGAACTATTTGGGAAAACTTGGGTCTTTGATTATTCGATCGGAAAGTTTAACATTATCTATTTATCTGGAATGTGATACAATATTTGGAATCCACAAGTAGTTATGAGATGACTAATTTGAATGTTATAAACATAGCAGTTTAGTCTCAAATGATCGCTTGCCATGGAATTTTGATGCGATCAAAAGTCCGTCGCAATCACGTAGCATACGCGGATACTCATCGGGTAAACTTAATAGATAGCCATGCCCCATAGCCCCGACCAAGTGACTGTAGGAGAACCCCGTCACCAAAAGCATCCTTTCGGGTGCTATCGGGAACGGTGTTCCGCCTTAGTGCACTTCGTCGACGGCATCCGGGGGTGCGGCCGTCTACTAAAGTTTGCGACGAGCATTCGATCACATATCGGGAATCTTGTTGAATTGCCCGACAAGATATTGAAAAGTGTTTTCGATATAGAGACTAAAATGCGGGGTTTATAATTGTTAGGCATGTGATGTCTAAGGAGGTTGCGGATTCCAACTGTTGTAGTTTTACACTTTCTTTTCTGCGACCGTAAGTGTAATATGTGATATTGCCGGTTTCGTTGCTATATGTCAATGACAATTGGGATGCGCATATTTACTTATGTTGATGACATGTGATGTTATGTGTTGCTGGATATGTTATATTGGATCGTCGCGTTTTGAATAGCCAGGGGTTTTATGTGAGATGAGGGTTTTTATTTTCATTCATATAAAATTCATTGTATGTAATATTATTTTATTGGGGAACTTCCGGGATGAGGTTGTTGTCACCATTTGTATATTATTTACTTTTCCACACTAGGATAGACCCAAGGAGGAGAGCACAAGTAACCGGGTTCTAGGGTCCAGTGGGAGACCAATTCGAGGAGTCGAGTCCGGGTCTCCTAACTCTAGAATTGGTAGGGTTGCTTGCCGCTCTCATAGGGGTCTAGGGGTGTGGGTTTGGCTATTCATCGCGACCGTGGAATCCGTGTTTTATAGAGGCTCAAAATTAAACACGGACGTCCTAGTATATCCATTGTTTCATATGTTTCTTCTGCTGCGATATCTGTGATGTGATCATTTGATATATTTTGATAAATACTGTATATAGTATATATGATATATTATATAGATGTTACTTATGTTTTACACCCGCGCTAGCCCTGCCCCGCTCTGCCGTAGTCACCTAACCTAACGGTGCATGAGGGGACATCGAGGCGAATGCGGATGGCATAAGTGTACGTCGTATTTATCTGTGATGTTTAAGTGACTTCAATGATGGGACTTCATTAATGTGATTAATGAAAGAAAAGAAACCTAAAAGATGTTGTGGAATCGAATTTTCAAAAAAAAAAAATCAAGTAGCTACAGTTCTTGCTTTGCATCGCGGTGTTCCTTGTAGAACATCCTTCACCTTATTCGATAAGGAAAGGGCCGAGATCCCTTCACCGGGAGTGACCCCTTTAGCAATGACTGGCAGATGCTACAACACTCGGTTTGTCTTTCGACTGCTTTTCTAGTTCTTGCTTTGCACAGTGATATATATGATATGTCCTGCACCTTATTCCATAAGGAAAGAGCCGAGATCCCTTCACCGGGAGTGACCACTTTAGCGAAACTAGTAAAAGCCTAAAAAACACTCCATTTTAAAATCATTTGATTCTACAACGATATCAAGTTCATTACGCAATAGGTTTTCAGAAAAAACCTGACGTAGCCCTCCGACATTTCAGATAAGTCCTGCTTAGTTTTCGTGTTGCGTTTGTTAACCTTGTCAAGGCGCAGTGTGCGGTAGCTGACCAGTATTTATCTGTTTATGCATATGATGCAGATTGGATTAGGGTAGTCGTACGGCCTTGTTGACCTTGTCAAGGGTCGTGCGGGTGGGTTTAATTCAATCAAGAAATGACGGGTTGAACTTGACTTACGGTCTATGCTTTGTTGACCTTGTCAAGGTCATAGATCGTTCGGGGCAAAATTATCGGGAATTTCAAGTGTGGAAATTTGCAATAATATTGCATACCTTCTATGAGATAGTTGGATCCCAATACCCACTGCGAGTAATTGTTACTGCTGGGAGAGTTTTACACATTACAATTAGCCGATCAAGTAGGTGTCTAGAAAGGTGTCAACGGGGTCACGCCTCTGGGAAAACTAGGTTTACTTTAATTAGGTCCGTGCGAAAGCACGGGGAACCTCCCTCAAAGTACCGACACTGGCCTGGCTGAAAGATTGGCGAAATTGTAGGATGTTATTAATCCCGGCTAGTCTTTCCTTTTAGGGTTTGAAGGAAGATTTGATAAATACAGTAGGAGCCATCCTGATTAGATAAAATAATAACCAATCTGATCCTGCAAGAGCGCACGCAGAGTGTTTTCTTCTCTCTCTCCAGGTAGCGACCATGTCACGCCTTAATCAAGATAATAATACGGATGTATTGACCGAACCCTCTTGTTATACTGAGCTGGGGAATGTTGGTCCCGCTCCAACTTATAATTGTTATAAGACAGAGCAGGAAATTGGGGATTACCAGAATTCCCGTGACGGCCATACGAAGAAAGTGCATGCTGATGCATCTTCTTCGGGTGTGTTCATTACAGAGAACTGTTTCTCAGTATCCTTTACGTCCTGGGTATGAGATACCGGATCAGGATCCCGCATATGTAATCTGTTACATGGGCTACTGATAGGTAGAAAACTGAGAACGGGTGATAAGTTTCATGAGATAGAAAACGGTGCAAGTGTTGCATCCAAGTCTGTTGGTCACTATCACCCTGTATTACCAGAATACATTGATTCTAAACGAATGTTATTAGATACCGAACCTAATATACAACATCATATCGGTCTCTTTATTAGTAAAGAAAGGATATAATTTTGTATTGTTGGATAATGTTTTGAACATTTCCTATATCAAGAGTTGATCGGTTCAGGCACGTTATCTAAAAGCATAGACTCTCTAAATCAAACCACAGTTCTTAACGTACAGAACACGCAAAAGAGGAAGAGTTCAGAAATGAACGAATCCTTCTTGATGTATTGTAGACTAGGTCATATCAATGCGACCCGACTAGCTGAAGTTACGTAAAGATGCATATTTAAATTAGTTTGAATTTACATCTTGTGAAACTTGTCGGTCATGTCACAGAGATAAAATGACCATAGCTTTGTTTATTGGAAGAAGAGAAAGAATTAGTGAACTCTTGGGATTGATACATACTGATGTATGAAGGTCCCCTGTCTACACATACCAAGACCGGTTCTTAGTACTTCATTACATTCTCTGATGATCTCTCAAGATTCAGACATATGTTCCTGTTGAAACACAAGTCCGAACCTTTTGAGATATTCACAGAATATAAGTTAGAAGTAGAGAACCAAAACGGGTATATGTATTATGTCCTTTGATGTGATCATGGAGGAGAATACTTGAGCACGGAATTCCTGGACTATTCTAAAGGAGAATGAGAATCTCTCTCAGCATTACTCCTCCGTATACACTACAGCACGTCGGTGTATCGGTGTTGGAGATAGTGCCCTCAGAGTCAATTATTGGTAGATTGGCAGATCACTTGCTTAGACAATTGAGTCAATCATGAGATGTCAAGTACCACACCAGATGTTATTTTTACACGAGATGCGGTATGTAGATATTAATCCAATCCTGGAGAAACGATCGGAAGAAGTTTAGAACATAAGTTGATGTTCTAGGGAAATGATAACGACAACCTCCTTTAGGAGACGGTTATCATTCCAGGCTTCCAAGGTGACCTGGATGACAGAGTGGCTGTCAGAGTTATAGTTCACCCTCTGTAGAGGGGCAGTATTTGGGACAGGTGGTCCAGGCGGATACTGAGGGAGGCATGGCGCAGGATACTGATTAAGTTCAGTTGACGATACAGTATAAGAAGTTTGGATTTGGAGTTCACTTATGAACAAGGTCCCATCAGACATCCAAACATATTCTAAGACAGGTATTGCTCATTTCGGGAGATGGGTTTCTCCGCGAACTTGAGATAAAGAGAGACATAGAAAGAAACATCACAGCGGATCCACTCACTGAGGCTATTCCTCGAACGCAATAGTTTCGCAAATGAGCTTTGTGAGACTGACTAGTAGAGGAGTTGGGTGTTCGGTATCACACGGGCTGTGAGTATGCGACATCGCAATAATTAGCCTTGAGTGCAAGTGGGAGATTGTTAGAGATAGTGCCCTCAGAGTCAATTATTGGATCACAGGCACGTGATTGCAATGATTGAGGGAGGACCTATACCGGTTGGACAGTCTTACTCAAGAAGATAGTATGCTATCTGGTTTATCTTTATCATCGTGTACTGCTTTAGGTGACCTTACAGGTCACTATTGCACGTTGATAGAGCCCCTAGGATTCTTGCTTGACTGCCAGCAGTATGAGGGCGAACATATACGTGGGAGCTGGGGTCTATAAGTGTTAGTTATATGTATGCCCTAGAGGCCATTACTGTACATTGGATGTATATTGTAGTGGATGTTGGGACATATATAGGTAGGACTTTCTTGCTCGACATGATAGTACGCTATCTGGTTGCTCTTTATCTTAACATGTATACTTTCTGTCTCTCTGATTACATGTTGATAAAGCCCTTAGGATGTGTACTCGACTTCCAGGACTATGATATAGATCATACTAGTGGGGCCTGGGTAGTCAATGAGTACATCCTTCATTGTTCCTAGTCGTGGGAATATCGAGACGGGGCATCGATATTCCAGAGTAGACTAGCGTATATCTTCTCGACCCATGTGATGGGCGATGGATGATCCAATATCCATTGGTGTTTGACATCAGATATGGTATGCGGGTGCTCAGTGAAGACTGGGTACACTGAACGGACTCGCCGAGAACTCCTAGATGGTATTATACCTCACGTTAGATGGCAGTTCTCTGGTGACACTGGTACAGCTTAGTCTGTTGACCCGAGATCGTCATAGAGTCTTGTGTGTCTCCCACTGTGCTTTGATTTCTACCCTACCACGGCTCTACTGAGTTGTGCAAACAGGTGGTTTTTGGGTACAGTTCCGATTCACATGGAGGCAATGAGCGATAGGAGGGGATTCGTCTCTCCCGGTATTGGGGGTTGATGTTGCGCTATGCTCGACTGGCCATAACAGGAAATCCCTGGCCTGGGTTGCAGTGATATACTGGTAAGAGTTATCAGTAGTTTCACGAATGTTATGGATCTCACGTTGGCATGACTTATCGAGCTACTGGGGTCTGACGTTTACCACCCCTAGGCGAGATATGCGACATATCAGACGAACAGACCGACTGTACGGTAAGTGTTACTGGTTGGATTCACAGGAGTGTGAGCGGGCTTGCTCGTCGATCTTCTGATCGTTCAATACCCGGGTGGCCGTTACGTTTAGCAGACCGCTTGCGGCTTGTGGGTGCTTGATATGATCATCATCTGCTACCGGCGTATTGACGAGTCTTTAGAGTCCTACACAGAGGTTTCCTGGCTCAAGCGAAACGAAATAGGAGCGCATATGAGATATGTGCGGGACCGAGAATAATGCGTGTATGTGATACCGCATTCCATTCTCGCGATGAATGTGTCGAAAGGTTGTATGCGATATAACCTAAATCAAGGATTGTTTCGATAAGCCGATACATTGGATACTAGTCGGTTATATGCGACATGACCGGATCATTGAATCAAGTGTTGATTTAATGATTTAATGTATAATTATATATTTGATATATTACTTTGCATTAACTAGTTTTGGTTCATTTTAAAAGGATTTTCTCACTTCATGCACATTGTATATGTGATATATTTTTGTGCACTTGTTTGTATCATGTTTGATGATACATGATTGTTAGGGTGTATGTTTAGACTAAACCATGGTTATGAAATGGTTAGGGTTTTGATCTCATTTAGTTATTCTTTTATTCATTTATTCTTTATTTTGGCAAGAAACAAAAGGGTGGCTATTTTTGTTTTTTCCTTTGAAGCTTCATGAAGCTTTGAAACATTGACCATTTTGTTTCTTAGCCTTGACCCTAACCATTTAACCTAACCCTAGTTTAGTCTCTACACCTAACCAAGGTTGGATTATGATAAGAATGAGTTGGATTTTCTTTTTTGAGATAATCTTTTTATTCTTATCATATTTCTTTCTTTCATCTTCTTCTTCTTCTTCATGAAGAAGCTTGCTTTCATCAATGGAAAGTTGAGCAAATGAGTGAGAAATCCAATTCTAAAGTGAACCCACCTCCTATTTCTTCATCCTCTACCTCTTGCCATGTAGTATAGGATGTTTTCTTCACAAGTTTCATGACTTGGTGAAGTGAGAGCTTGATCTTGCGATGCCTCGATGTAGATCATCTTCGGCATCGAAGCCGACGACCAAGTCCGACCTATTCTCCAATGAAGCCGATGTTCGAGTCATGGATTCAATTTGGACAGCGGAGTGACGTCATCACGGAGCCTAGGAGGTGGAGGACCGGATCTACAAAGGTTGTAGCCCCTTTCTTTTAGATATATTTCCGTTTACTTGCTTGCATCGCCTAGTTTTCTAGTTAACGATTCGTATTAGGGTTTGTAGGCACAAGGAAATTTTTGAATTGAGCATGTTTGATCACTTGTGAGACTTCATTAGTGTGCCTAGGAACCCTACAGTGGTATCAGAGCCTAGCTAGAGCCTTAGGCGATGCACAGACGGAGTTAGAAGTCTGATCGAACCAAAACCCAAACCCAAAAATGCTCTCTGTACATTTTTGAAATTCGGGGATTTTTGAGAATTAAAAATATACAGAAATATCAGCAGGAATATCTAAGAATTACTGTGAAATTCGACAACCTGATTCCATCATAGTGCGGCGGAACCGCGGCATTACCATGGCTAATGCGGCGGTTCCGCGGCCAATATGTCACTTCTTCAGTTGATTTCTGCACAGTAATTCTTATTTTGCAGTGCTGGTTTTCCTGGGAATTTTTAAATCTGACTCAAGAGTTGAGTTTTCTAGGTTGTATTGGGAGTTCGTCAGTTCGATCGGATTATCAAACTTTGTCTATGTGTTTTCCGGATATTTTTTGAATATGTTAAAAAGTTCAACCGGATATAAATACCCACTTTTTCCCCTGCCGGGAAATTTCCAATTGTTGGACTTTTCCGTAGTTTAATGACGTTCTAAGTAGTGCAAGTAACACGATGGTCCCTCTAGAAGACAACAAACCTTAACTCGATTATGTGACCGTTTTGAACTGCCCTTTGAACCTTCGGGTTTGAGGCAGTACGGCATGCCACATGTGAGGCGTTGGCTTGACCCTTCTACGGCTGGACCGTTGGTACTGAGGCACGAACTGAATGTTGTTAGACTTATTTCATGTGTTGAGCTGTATTGGGAAAACTTGGGTGTTCGATTGTTCGATCGGAAAGTTTAACATTTTTCTATTTATCCGGAATGTGATACAATACTTGGAATTCATAAATAGTTATGAGATAACTGAATGAATGTTATAAACATAGCAGTTTAGTCTCACTTGATCGGTTGCCACGGAATTTTGATGTGATCAAAAGTCCGTCGCAATCACGTAGCGTACGCGGATACTCGCCGGATAAACTTAATAGACAGCCTCACCCTATAGCCCCGACCAAGTGACTGTAGGAGAACCCCGTTGCCGAAAGCATCCGTTCAGGTGCTCGCGGCAGCGGTGTTCCGCCTTGGTGCACTTCGTCGACGGTATCGGGGGTGCAGCCGCCTACTAAAGTTTGCGACGAGCATTCGTTTTAGAAGCCGGGAATCTTGTTGAATTGCTCGACTCGATATTGAAAAGAGTTTTCGATAAATGAGACTGAAATGCGGGGTTTATAATTGTTAGGCATGTGATGTCTAAGGAATTCATTTGATTAGTCATGCGATGTCTAAAGAGATTGCGGATTCCAACTGTTGTAGTTTTACACTTTCTTTTCTGTAACCGTAAGTGTAATATGTGATATCGCCGGTTTCGTTGCTATATGTCAACGACAATTGGGATGCGCATATTTACTTACGTTGATGACATGTGATGTTATATGTTGCTGATATGTTATATTGGATCGTCGTGGTTGAATAGCCGGGTATTTTTATGTGAGATGAGTGTTTTTCCATTTTCATTCATGTAAAAACTTGTATGTAATATTCTTTTATTGGAGCACTTCCAGGTTGCGGAAGTTGTCACCTTTTGTATATTATTTACTTTTCCGCATTAGGATAGACCCAAGGAGGGGAGCATAAGTAACCGGGTTCTAGGGTCCAGTGGGAGACCATCTCGAGGAGTCGAGTTCGGGTCTCCTAACCCTAGAATTGGTAGGGTTGCTTGCCGCTCTCGTAGGGGTCTAGGGGTGTGGGATTGGCTATTCATCGCGACCGTGGAATCCGTGTTTTATACTGGCTCGTATTGAAAACACGGACGTCCTAGTATATCCAATATTCCATATAATATTTTCTGCTGCGTTATCTGTGATGTGATCATGTGATGTTCTGTGATAGATATAATATATAGTATATATGATATATTATTTAGGCGTTGCTTATGTTTTACACCCGCGCTAGCCCTGCCCCGCTCTGCCGTTAGTTACCTAACCTAACGGTGCAGACGGGACATCGAGGCGAATGCGGATGGCATAAGCGTACGTTATATTTATCTGTAATGATTAGGTGGACTTAAATGATGGGATATTCATTAATGAGATTAATGAAAGAAAATAAACCTAATTGATGTTGTGGAATCGAATTTCAAAATAAAACAAGTAGCTACAGTTCTTGCTTTGAATCGCGGTGTTCCTTGTAGAACATCCTGCACCTTATTCGATGAGGAAACGACCGAGATCCCTTTACCAGGAGTGACTCCTTTAGCAATAACTGGCAGATGCTACACACTCGGTTTGTCTTTTGATTGCTTCTATAGTTTCTGCTTTGCACAGTGATATATATGATATATCCCGCACCTCATTCGACGAGGAAAGGTCCGACGATCCCTTCACCGGGAGTGACCCCTTTAGCAAAACTAGAAAAGCCTCAAAAACATTCCATTTAAAAACCATTTGATTCCACAACGAGATCAAGTTCAAAGCGTTAAAGGTTTTTCATAAAAAACCATTCGCAACCCTCCGTCATTTTGTCACGACCCAAAATTGGCCCGTGACGGCCCTAATACTATGCAACGCCTAAAGACGTAACGCAGTAAAAGAAAGCCAAAACCCAGAAATCTAAACCATGAAAAATACGGAAAAGATAATATAAGTTTTGAAACCATTGAAATCGCAACCCAAATTCTTTAAAAGTCTTATTTTCCTTCTTTAAAATTTTAGCAACACCCCTTTTTGATGAAAACCAGCCCAGATGAATACAATACAAATATACGACGCCGTAGCGAAGAACTAAAGACAGTAGAGAGAAGCTGTATATAAATAAAAGACATAAATCCACAATAATACACACTAACGTCCTCACCAAGTCTCTATGTCCACAAATACAATAGTAGATGGAGAGAGAGTACAATATACAACGAAGGTACAATATGAAATACAGATAACCGTCTAACACACTTAAGCAAAATGGTACTGTGAGCTGATGCGGTATCTGTAGCAAAAGGTAGTAGCTGGATAGCTGAATAAAGGAATAGCCTGCCTCGACTACTCTGGGGAAAAACCTGAAACACCTGTGGCACAACGGGGGTGAGTTGCCAACTCGTGAATAGTATAAAACATATGCAGGTAATCGCAGGAATGCACGTACAGCATGAATCTAAGATATGCGATTACAGTGGTAATAATATGTCATGCAATGCTGAAATAAAAAGAGTACACTAGCAGGTACAATCAATAAGTGAAGCGATAGTAACATGACAATAGTACGCAGTAGAGATATGGGAAAGCAAATATGCAACTATCATAAAGGTACACTACAAGTACTACCAATATATATGAATCTGTGCATAAGGTAGGTAAGGGTGAGGTATAGGGTGGAATATGTCATTTTCCATGGAAACCTGACGTCGTGGCAGGATCACAATCCATCAAGATACTCCAATCCCAATCCTCAAACCGGCCCCCACATTGGGCTGTCACAATATAAAAGTCTCACATCACCTCAATGTACAATATCGAATAGCTCTCCTATATCTCGAATGTACAAATCACCAATCACATAGGTATATCCAATGTCCAATCCCAATGAATCACCTAGTATCCTAAGTCCAATCTTAAGTAAGTTTCTAGCATCCTAAAGGTAAATATATGTACAGAAATAAATATGATGGGGGCAATACACATATATTAGCGTCCCATACCACTAATATTGGTGTAAGGGTATATATAACAACGGCTAAATCCCCTGTTATATATACAAAAAGGGGTTAAAGAAATATCATGAAACCGTGTGCCAAGCATCGACACAGAAATCCTCGTATATGGGGCTCCGTCAGTCCGGATCAGCCCACGGGGTCCGTCTGCAGTGTCGGCCCTCGGCCTCGACAGTACAGGTCATCCCGCATCCATCTCTCTACTCTGGCCAGTAGCTTCCAGACAACTGCCAGGTCCAAACAATCACCGGTAGGTACTCGCCCGCCTCCAGGCTCAATCGGCAAACCCATCGATCTTCTTGCCGAGGGGAACCATACCGGGCCCCACCATGTACTCTCATACGGCAACCACACATCGTATGGAGCATAAAATCAGCACCGATAAAACTCATGGGGGACGCTCGAAATATCATATCAAGGGAACCGGGTTGTTACATGTATGCATAATTTCATGAACTCCCGCGGTTCCCAAATCCCGAAAACATCATGAAAAATCCTGATAAACAATGCGCAATCCAGGAATAATGTATGCGATATATCTGAATGCGAGCAAGTAAACACAAGTATATAGCTGAACCAGATGTATGCGAAATCATGATAAGGTACAGCTAAGTAACATCAGTAAATGTGAATATGCGACAACAACTGAATATGTATCTAACATACAGGTGTAGCAAAGTATAGGTATCTCCCTATAAGAACTGATGTCGTATACCCCCTGGGTATAAGTAAAATATGTATGAAATCCCTCCCGGTATAAGTAAAATATGTATGAGGTATACCTGTAGCTGTATCGCAAAGTGAAAATATACCTATCACTAAAGGTATGATACACTATAGGTATACCGATAAACTAGATGTCAAGTGTGGCAAGCAATGGTAGCTATAAGGGGTAGTGTGTGACATGGCAATTATTGACGGTGTGTGTGTAGCATGCAATCCGTGCTCGTGCAACATGAACCGTCAATAATGTGTGCAGTGTCCTACGGCTGCTAGTCACAGTATATAGCTATATCTAGGAAATGCAGTAAGGCGCAATTCTACAATGACGTAGAATGTGCGACAGGTAATTGAATCCTACCCCAGACGCATAACGCCATGCGGGCGATTCCCCTGTAGATGTTATATCTACTCACCTATACTCCACGCTAGGTGAATCCTACCATCTGCTCCCCCTGTAGCCGTGTCCGTAGTCCCTGCCTGCAAACCTGCAAATAAGATAAGGAAATCACATATAAGCCAAATATCTCGCAAAACGCGATATCGAATCGAAACGAGAAACTCGCGTCGCGAACTAAACGCGCGTGTGCACGATACGCTGAATCGTGTGTGTACGCGTCTAAAACCATCGCGACACGCCGCGATACGCTGTATCACAGAACCCACTGACGTATCACGCGTATCGCGCAAACACAACGAAACACAAAAGCGACATATAGTCCCAGATTTTCCTACAGGCAAGATATTACAAAACTAGACATGTCAAAGACCTAGAAAACACAGCAGGGAGCCCTACACCCAAACCCCAACACCCAAGCTCCCCACTGGGCCGCAAATTGCGACCAAAAAGAAGAAATTGGCGGCCTGGGTTAGGAGTTAGGGGGTTGTGCTCTGGTGGTGGTGTCTAGACCTAGGTATCATGTCCCAGTATTCTCAATTTTGTTCTGCAAGGTCCGGGTCTATAGCAGATCACAAATGTCCAGTATATCACTTAAAAACGACAATTTGCACCAAATAGAAACCTTATGGTATTTTAGTGTAATCTGGCTATTCCTAAGTTGAAGTGGCCTTGTTAACACTTAAATATACTAGGTTAGCTAACACAAACATCAATTTGCCATCACAACTCACAAATTACCAAAACTAGCACTAAACAGCTATTTCAACACTAATCGACACAAAACTTAAGCAGACACGAAATGGGGTTCAGAAATTACCCTATTGGACCTTAAAGAGCCCAAGAAAGCAGGTGAAGAGGTGTATGGAGGGGGTGAGAGCTTCTGCAAGTGCTGAGCTCCTTCTAGTGTTGCTGCTGCTGTCACTGCTGCTTGCTGCTGCTGTAGTTGCTGCTATTGTTGCTGTAGTTGTTGTTGTGTTGTGATGATGATGATGATGTTGCTGGAACTGATGATGCTACTGCTGGTGGTGTTGTTGTTATTGTGTTGTTGTTGTGATGATGATGAGGATGCCTGCAGCTGCTGCTCCTGCTCCTGCTGATCCTGTTGCTGCTGCTGCCAATGATGCTGATGGTGTTGGTGATGCTAGCTGCTGCTGCTGGAGCTCTCTCTCTCTCTCAGGTGAGTGTGTGTGTGTGTGAGTGAGATAATGAGAGAAGAAAAGAAATGAGATGGAGAATGAGCACACACAAGAACCCCCCCTTCTCACTCTCTCTCACTTCATTAAATGAAGCATGGGCAAGGCCATAATGCCCATGCTCTCTCTCTCTCTGTCTCTCTCTCCAAGTCAACCAATAATAAAACCCTTTTCATTTTAAAAACCAACACTACTAATTACAACCATGCATACTATTAAACCCAAAAGCACTTAAACAAATAATTAAAACTAGGCTAGGAAAAATGGTTGGTTAACCATGGTTGCTAATCATGGTTTAACCCCAAAAACAACCCAAGTTAACATGCACAAGTGTGTGTGTGGCTAGCAAAATTCTAATAAAACTCATTAAATAAGATAAAATATTTAAAAACCAATTTGGTAAACTTTTTATTAAAAACTATATATTAAAATATAATTAGCTACAAAACACATTCTAAGGTGTTACAATCTCCCCCCCTTAAAAGAAATTCGTCCCCGAATTTAAAACTTATACTGTTACCTGTACCTTCAAAAGAAGCTTAAAATCCTCAATCTCGCTCGCAGCCTCCCAAGTGACTACCTCACTATACGGCTACGTCCAAGAAAACCCTTCACAGATGGCAAGACCTTCGACCGACGTTTCTCCACCTGTCGAGCCATTAACACACATGGCTGCTGGTGAACGAAAGATCGCGTCCAGCTAAAAGGTCTGGTGCTAAATCATGTGGGAAAGGTCATGAAGGTAATTGTAAGGTATCATCACAAGGAATACGGGGTGAAAATCCCATAATCTGGGCGGAAGTGCCAAGTTAAAGGCAACGAAACTAACTCGCTTATAGGATCTAAAAGGACCTAAAATCCTGGGATAAGCTTCCCAACATCCAACACGTCATTCATCGGAAGGTCCATAGGAATACATGATCTGTCCTACGAACTCGAGTCTATGACCAACACCATCGTCATAAGACCTCAGTTCGAAATGGACAATCCCCATCCTGACCTAACACAACTGGACCGTCTCCGAAATCTCTAGACTAGCTGGGGTCCAAAGTCCTACTTACGCAGAGTCAGAGAAACAGCAGGCTGGTGGTCGACATGACCTAACCCTTAGCCTAAGGGTGGCCAATTAGAGCGTCTCCTGATAACAGCTATCGAAGGAGAACCCTAACGATGGCGAGTGATGATCCCAACTGCTGACGACAAACAAAACAAACACACCACTTAAACAAACAACTGAGCACTGAGTATAACCGGATGACAAGAATCCGAATGGAGTCACATCCTAACTAAACTGGGTAGAAACCATAACGGAATTTATGGAGATCTGCTTCCACTCCTACTTCGGAACGGTAAAAAGATTGCAATTCTCCAGCCGGCCTCAGATGCTCAACCCAAAGCACACAACAAGACAGACACTTGAAACGAAACCTGAAACTTCTCTTTACATCCCTGTCCACTCTTAACTATCTCACAAGTCGCGCCAAAGCTGGTGGAACTTGAATGAATAAAGAGAGTTGACAGATGTGCATGTGCTAGGATTACACGCCTCTACTTGATAATGGCAGGTACACAAACGTGTCCCTAACTTAGCACATCATTGTCACAATCAAGGTCTCCGAATCATTACCCAGCCGAATCTGCTCAAGTATCTCTGACGTACGAGCTTCGACGGGCAGTGTCTCGCGAAAACGATTTAAAGAAAGTGGTCGGGCGCGGACATGAGCAAGCTGTCCCCACCGTAGAGACGAACTAAGCTATACTCGACGATCACACAAGAACTGAAAATCTGCAGAAGACCATCACAACAATCCAAATCTGCTGCAGGAAGATGTACATTAAGCTCTAGTGGTCCGTGGAAAATCTGACACGACTCTCAAGCAAGTAGTGTCTCCAAATCTCCAACGCAAAACCACCGCGGCCATCTCCAGATCATGAGTGGAATATCCTCCTCGTACTTCCTCCAAATGTAGGGAAAGCAAAAGCGATATCTCTATAGTGTCACCTCAGTACACCCTCGAGCCCACTCAAGAAACATTACAGTTAAACAACGAAGTCGCCCGAACCAAAAGCAAAGAAAGACTGATGCAGTTGTTAACGGAATCATCAACTGCTGAAAACCCCGTACACATGCCTCAGTCCGAAGAAAAGAAACCTCCATCTCGGTCAATTCAGTCGACGGTGCAGCACTACTCTAGCAATCCTGCATGAAACGGCGGCAAAAACCTGCTAAGCCCAACAATCTGCGGATCTCCGTCCAGCACACAAGTCTGGGCCTAAGCTGTACGGCCACGATCTCCCTCGGGACCATACGGAACCGTCTCCCGTGACTACAAGACCTAGGAGTCAACACAAACAAGCCTGAAGAAACACTCCGAGAATTTAGCAACTGCTGGTGCTCTCCCAGCATCTGCATAACAAATCCTCAAGTGCTACCCCTGTCCCTCAAGACAAATTAAGTAGACCAGAGTGTCGTAAGTAACACAACAGAAACTGGTCGAGGAACGGCCCGCAGAAATCTGGTTCATCATATCTACGAATGCTGCTAGGGCAACAGTGAATCCAACGACTCACAAGAACACACAAAGCCCGTAGCACGCGCAAGGCAGTCTTCGGAATGCCGTCACTCCGAATCCTCAATAATGATGACCTGATCCCAAGCAAACTTAGAAAATGTCTCGCACTCTGGAGCTGATCGAAGAAATCGCCACGGCGAGGTGAAGGATACCTATCCGCACCGTAAGCCGGTTCAATTGACGATCCGTCGATACGCAACCCTAAACTGCCGTCTTTCTCCTCGACGAACAGAAATAGGAGCATCCAAAAGCGAAACACTCAGACGCACAAAACTTCCCAAACCAAAACTCTACAGCTGATCTTTAAGCTCCCTCAGCTTCGCCGGCTCATCTGGAACAACGTCGGAAAGACTCTCGCACGAAAAGAACCCGGTCCAACAATCCCACGGTGGCTCCGGTATCACGAATGAACGCCAAGAATCCACGCCATCTCCTCAGTAGCCGACTAGCGAAAAAGGCTGAATTCAAGCTGTGAGAGGCGGCCCAACTATCCACCTGCACAATAAGAACGGACTTGCCTGGGAAAGCAAAACCTAACTTGTTTCCACACGGTAGTCCACAGACGCCTAACACGTAGTTAACCAATCCGTGCCCAGGAGAACGTCAAATCCAACATCTCTAGAAGGATCAAAACGACGGATGAATCTCTACCTCCTATCCGATTGGCACAAAACTGAATACGTGTCGCGCAACAAAAGAATCGCTGACAGAAGTTAACACCACTACGACTAGTCTACTCAACCACGGTACAAGCATGAAACAAACAAATACACCAAGAGAAAATATAACTCAAGGGTACCTGAAAACTCCACATTGGACGTCTGCGCGTCCCGATGAGTAGAAGCAAACTCCTGTGTCTGCCCTCTACTCGCAGCTAGATGAACTCCTCTGGTAGCCTGAGCCCTCTGAGCAAATCTTCCACGTCCACGGCCTCTCTGAATACGATCCTGACGCCGTGCTGAGGAACAATCCCTGACGAAGTGCTGAAGGCTTCCGCATCGAAAACATCCACGTGCTGACTGCTGACCATCCTGGGGATGAGAGCTGAACGACTGTCCTCGTCCCAAGCCTCTGCTACTCCCGTAGTGGCCACGAAATCTGTCTCGACGACCGAACCTCTGTCTCTGGGCTGGTACGCTGGTACGAGTCCTCCACTGTCCTGGAACTCTCTGAGCCTCTGAAATATGTGCCTCGTCAACTGGGGCTGCAACCACTGGTGCTATGTAGGTGACGGACTGCTGCATACCGATCGTAAGGGATAGCTGAGTAACGGGGGTGACAACCTCCTGTCGTAGCTCCCGAACGACGTCAACTAACGAACTCATCGTCTGGCGGAACTCCTGCATCTCTACCAACAATCTATCCATAGTATAGGTCGTAGGCTGATCCATCTGCACCTGTGCAACTAGAGTGCCATCCTGGTCAGTACTCGTCTCACCCGAGCTAACTCTGACCTCGGCCCTCGCTGCATCGCTCTGAGTCCCCATAGTCATCGGCGGCAAGGCTATAAATAGATATAAGATGAGATTCGATAAGAATGAGGAAATCGAATCTCAAAGATACGAATCATCAAGGGAGAAATGTCAAGCAAATTGTACTTAGGTCACTTAATGCAAGGTACCGCGCTGTGGGTATGCTGCAGACATACACACACTACGTTACTCTGCTTAAGCTACCTACTCCATCATACTAAGGTCATCCTACACTCCGAAAGGTAAAACCTAACGCTCTGATACCAACTTTGTCACGACCCAAAATTGGCACGTGACGACCCTAATACTATGCAACGCCTAAAGACGTAACGTAGTAAAAAAAAGCCAAAACCCAGAAATCTAAACCATGAAAAATACGGAAATGATAATATAAGTTTTGAAACCATTGAAATCGCAACCCAAATTCTTTAAAAGTCTTATTTTCCTTCTTTAAAATTTTAGCAACACCCCTTTTTGATGAAAACCAGCCCAGATGAATACAATACAAATATACGACGCCGTAGCGAAGAACTAAAGACAGTAGAGAGAAGCTGTATATAAATAAAAGACATAAATCCACAATAATGCACACTAACGTCCTCACCAAGTCTCTATGTCCATAAATACAATAGTAGATGGAGAGAGAGTACAATATACAACGAAGGTACAATATGAAATACAGATAACCGTCTAACCCACCTAAGCAAAATGGTACTGTGAGCTGATGCGGTATCTGTAGCAAAAGGTAGTAGCTGGATAGCTGAATAAAGGAATAGCCTGCCTCGACTACTCTGGGGAAAAACCTGAAACACCTGTGGCACAACGGGGGTGAGTTGCCAACTCGTGAATAGTATAAAACATATGCAGGTAATCGCAGGAATGCACGTACAGCATGAATCTAAGATATGCGATTACAGTGGTAATAATATGTCATGCAATGCTGAAATAAAGAGAGTACACTAGCAGGTACAATCAATAAGTGAAGAGATAGTAACATGACAATAATACGCAGTAGAGATATGGGAAAGCAAATATGCAACTATCATAAGGGTACACTACAAGTACTACCAATATATATGAATCTGTGCATAAGGTAGGTAAGGGTGAGGTATAGGGTGGAATATGTCATTTTCCATGGAAACCTGACGTCGTGGCAGCATCACAATCCATCAAGATACTCCAATCCCAATCCTCAAACCGGCCCCCACATTGGGCTGTCACAATATAAAAGTCTCAAATCACCTCAATGTACAATATCGAATAGCTCTCCTATATCTCGAATGTACAAATCACCAATCACATAGGTATATCCAATGTCCAATCCCAATGAATCACCTAGTATCCCAAGTCCAATCTTAAGTAAGTTTCTAGCATCCTAAAGGCAAATATATGTACAGAAATAAATATGATGGGGGCAATACACATATATTAGCGTCCCATACCACTAATATTGGTGTAAGGGTATATATAACAACGGCTAAATCCCCTGTTATATATACAAAAAGAGGTTAAAGAAATATCATGAAACCGTGTGCCAAGCATCGACACAGAAATCCTCGTATATGGGGCTCCGTCAGTCCGGATCAGCCCACGGGGTCCGTCTGCAGTGTCGGCCCTCGGCCTCGACAGTACAGGTCATCCCGCATCCATCTCTCTACTCTGGCCAGTAGCCTCCAGACAACTGCCAGGTCCAAACAATCACCGGTAGGTACTCGCCCGCCTCCAGGCTCAATCGGCAAACCCATCGATCTTCTTGCCGAGGGGAACCATACCGGGCCCCACCATGTACTCTCATACGGCAACCACACATCGTATGGAGCATAAAATCAGCACCGATAAAACTCATGGGGGACGCTCGAAATATCATATCAAGGGAACTGGGTTGTTACATGTATGCATAATTTCATGAACTCCCGCGGTTCCCAAATCCCGAAAACATCATGAAAAATCCAGATAAACAATGCGCAATCCAGGAATAATGTATGCGATATATCTGAATGCGAGCAAGTAAACACAAATATATAGCTGAACCAGATGTATGAGAAATCATGATAAGGTACAGTTAAGTAACATCAGTAAATGTGAATATGCGACAACAACTGAATATGTATCTAACATACAGGTGTAGCAAAGTATAGGTATCTACCTATAAGAACTGATGTCGTATACCCCCTGGGTATAAGTAAAATATGTATGAAATCCCTCCCGGTATAAGTAAAATATGTATGAGGTATACCTGTAGCTGTATCGCAAAGTGAAAATATACCTATCACTAAAGGTATAATACACTATAGGTATACCGATAAACTAGATGTCAAGTGTGGCAAGCAATGGTAGCTATAAGGGGTAGTGTGTGACATGGCAATTATTGACGGTGTGTGTGTAGCATGCAATCCGTGCTCGTGCAACATGAACCGTTAATAATGTGTGCAGTATCCTACGGCTGCTAGTCACAGTATATAGCTATATCTAGGAAATGCAGTAAGGCGCAATTCTACAATGACGTAGAATGTGCGACAGGTAATTGAATCCTACCCCAGACGCATAACGCCATGCGGGCGATTCCCCTGTAGATGTTATATCTACTCACCTATACTCCATGCTAGGTGAATCCTACCATCTGCTCCCCCTGTAGCCGTGTCCGTAGTCCCTGCCTGCAAACCTGCAAATAAGATAAGGAAATCACATATAAGCCAAATATCTCGCGAAACGCGATATCGAATCGAAACGAGAAACTCGCGTCGCGAACTAAACGCGCGTGTGCACGATACGCTGAATCGTGTGTGTACGCGTCTAAAACCATCGCGACACGCCGCGATACGCTGGATCACAGAACCCACTCACGTATCACGCGTATCGCGCAAACACAACGAAACACAAAAGCGACATATAGTCCCAGATTTTCCTACAGGCAAGATATTACAAAACTAGACATGTCAAAGACCTAGAAAACACAGCAGGGAGCCCTACACCCAAACCCCAACACCCAAGCTCCCCACTGGGCCGCAAATTGCGGCCAAAAAGAAGAAATTGGGGGTTAGGAGTTAGGGGGTCGTGCTCTGGTGGTGGTGTCTAGACCTAGGTATCATGTCCCAGTATTCTCAATTTTGTTCTGCAAGGTCCGGGTCTATGGCAGATCACAAATGTCCAGTATATCACTTAAAAACGACAATTTGCACCAAATAGAAACCTTATGGTATTTTAGTGTAATCTGGCTATTCCTCAGTTGAAGTGGCCTTGTTAACACTTAAATATACTAGGTTAGCTAACACAAACATCAATTTGCCATCACAACTCACAAATTACCAAAACTAGCACTAAACTAGCTATTTCAACACTAATCGACACAAAACTTAAGCACACACGAAATGGGGTTCAGAAATTACCCTATTGGACCTTAAAGAGCCCAAGAAAGCAGGTGAAGAGGTGTATGGAGGGGGTGAGAGCTTCCGCAAGTGCTGAGCTCCTTCTAGTGTCGCTGCTGCTGTCACTGCTGCTTGCTGCTGCTGTAGTTGCTGCTATTGTTGCTGTTGTTGTTGTTGTGTTGTGATGATGATGATGATGTTGCTGGAACTGATGATGCTACTGCTGGTGGTGATGTTGTTATTGTGTTGTTGTTGTGATGATGATGAGGATGCCTGCAGCTGCTGCTCCTGCTCCTGCTGATCCTGTTGCTGCTGCTGCCAATGATGCTGATGGTGTTGGTGATGCTAGCTGCTGCTGCTGGAGCTCTCTCTCTCTCTCAGGTGAGTGTGTGTGTGTGAGAGTGAGATAATGAGAGGAGAAAAGAAATGAGATGGAGAATGAGCACACACAAGAACCCCCCCTTCTCACTCTCTCTCACTTCATTAAATGAAGCATGGGCAAGGCCATAATGCCCATGCTCTCTCTCTCTCTCTCTCCAAGTCAACCAATAATAAAACCCTTATCATTTTAAGAACCAACACTACTAATTACAACCATGCATACTATTAAACCCAAAAGCACTTAAACAAATAATTAAAACTAGGCTAGGAAAAATGGTTGGTTAACCATGGTTGCTAATCATGGTTTAACCCCAAAAACAACCCAAGTTAACATGCACAAGTGTGTGTGTGCCTAGCAAAATTCTAATAAAATACTCATTAAATAAGATAAAATATTTAAAAACCAATTTGGTAAACTTTTTATTAAAAACTATATATTAAAATATAATTAGCTACAAAACACATTCTAAGGTGTTACACATTTTAGGAAGTAGAGTACTTAGTATTCGTGCTGTGTTTGTTGACTTTAGTTAAGGCACAGTGTACGGTAGCTAAGTGATGTCTTCCTACACCGCATATGATGCGAATAGTTAGGACAGTCGCGTGACTTTGTTGACCTTAGTTAAGGGTCATGTGGGTGGGTCTAATTAATCACGAAATGACGGGTAGAACTTGACTAGTACTTATGATTTGTTGACCATAGTTAAGGTCATAGGTGCTAGGGGTAAAAACCACTATCGGGAGTTTCAAGTGTTGAAATTTGCAATGAGATTGCATACCTTCTATATGATAGTTGGATCCCGATACCCACTGCGAGTAATTGTTACTCCTGGGAGAGTTTTGCACTTTGCAATTAGCCGATCAAGTAGGTGTCTAGAAAGGTGTCAACGGGGTTACGCCTCTGGGAAAACGAGGTTTACATTAATTAGGTCCGTGCGAAAGCACGGGGAACCTCCCTCAAAGTACCGACACAGGCCTGGCTGAAAGATTGGCGAACTTGTAGAGTGTAATTAATCCCGGCTAGTCTTTCCATTTAAGGTTTGAAGGAAGATTTGATAAAAATAGTGGGAGCCATCCTGATTAGATAAAATATATAACCAATCTATTCTTGCAAGAGCGCACGCAGAGTGTTTTCTTTTCTCTCTCTCCAGGTAGCGACCATATCACGCCTTAATCAAGATAATAATATGGATGAATTGACCGGATCCGCTTGTTATACTGAGCTGGGGAACGTTGGTCCCGCTCCAACTTATAATTGTTATAAGACAGAGCAGGAAATAGGGGAATACCAGAATTCATATGCCGCCCAAACGAAGAAAGTGCATATGATGCATCTCCTTCGGGTGCGTTCGTTACACAGAACTGTTTCTCAGTATCCTCTGCATCCTGGGTATTTGATACCGGATCAGGATCCCAGATATGTAATCTGTTACATAGGGCTACAAAAAGGTAGAAAAACTGAGAACGGGTGATAAGTTTCATGAGACAGAAACCGGGGCAAGTGTTGCAGCCAAGTCTGTTGGTCACTGTCACCCTGTATTACCAATACATTGATTCTGAACAAATGCTATTAGATACCGAACCTGATATACAAAATCATATCAATCTCTTTATTTATTAAAGAAATGATAAAATTTTGTATTGATGGATAATGTTTTGAACATTTCCTATATCAAAAGTTGATCGGTTCAGGCACGTTATCTAAAAACATTGACGTTCTAAATCAAACTATAGTTCCTAGTATACAGAACACACACAAGAGGAAGAGTTCAGAAATGAACGAATCCTTCTTGAGGCATTGTAGACTAGGTCACATCAATGCGACCCGACTGGCTGAAGTTACATTTTAGATGCATATTTAAATCAGTTTGAATTTATATCTTGTGAAACTTGCCAGTCATGTCACAAAGATTAGATGACCATAGCCCTGTTTATTAGAAACAGAGAAAGAGTTAATGAACTCTTGGGACTGATACATGATGATGTATGTAAGGTCTCCTGTCTACACATGCCAGGACTGGTTCTTTATACTTCATTATATTCTCTGATAATCTCTCAAGATTCAGTCATATGTTTCTGTTGAAACATAAGTCCGAAGCTTTTGAGGTATTCACAGAATATAAGTCAGAAGTAGAGAACCAATAACCAGGTATAAGTATTATGTCCTATGATGAGATCAGGGAGGAGAATACTTGTGCATAGAATTTCTGGACTATTCTAAAAGAAGAATGAGATTCTCTCTCAGTGTTACTCCTCTGAATACACCACAGCACAACGGTGTATCGGGGTGGAGCAATCGCACAATATTAGATATGGTGTGCTCTATGATGAGTACTACTGAGTTTCCTATTTCCTTTTGGGAGTTATGCGCTCGAGAAGCTGCATACCTATTGAATTAGGTTCGAATCAAATCAGTGCCTACCACTCCATATGAGATATGGTATGGGAAGAGCCTATCTCTTAAATAAGTTAAGATTTAGGATTGTCCGGCCTATGTCTAAAGCAAAATCCGAACAAGATCGAGGCAGGATCAGTTCTGTAGAACTGGAAAGGTTCCAGCTATACAAAACTGCAATTGATGATTTGACCGAACCAAAGGATTCTATAGTTCCCGATGAACCTCAGCCTCTCCGCCGATCTAGTAGGGTTCCTCATTCGCCTGAGAGATACCTCGGTTTCTCGATGACAGTAGGAGCGAGGAATGCATCATGAGATGATGACCCATCTAGTATCGAGCAGGCCATCGAGAGTAGAGACTCTGTAAGAATGGCTGGATGCTTAGCGATCTGAGATGGAATCCATATGCACCAACAAAGTATGGACTTTGGTTGCGATATCTGAAGGGTTAAATCCCCATCAGGAGCAAGTATATCTTGAGAAGATTACATGGTGTAGATGGAAAAGTTGAGACTTTCAAAGCTAGACATATTAAAGGTTTTCGTCATCGACCAAGAGTGGAAAATGATGAAACCTTTTCCAGGGACTATACTTAAGTCCATCCAGATCCTAGTTACCATTGCTACATACCATGACTACGATATCTGGTGGTAGGGTACCATGACTACTTTTCTAAATATTGATTTAGAAGAGAACGTCTATAAGAACACAGCCAGAGGGCTTCGTAAACAGTGGGAGCAGCGGAAACATGTGCAAGTTGCTTTACAGGATAAAGCAGGCATCGCGGAGTTGGAACATCTGTTTTGATGTGGTAGTCAAAGAATTTGACTTCATCAAAATGGTAGATGAACCTTGTATGTACAAAAGGGTAGTATGGAGTATGGTAATGATCCTTGTAGAGTACGTGGATGACATACTCTTGATAGGAAATGAGTTTCCTATGCTACGATCGGTCGATCTCCTCTTATCAAATAGATTCTCCATATAGGATCAAAGCGATACCTCCTAAATCCTGAGTTTTGGGTCTATGAGATAGATCTAAATGGATATTAGGATTCTCACTAGCTATAGTGAGATAATATCAGTTGATCCTGGGGAGAATCACTGGAAATGTTCCAGGGTGATAAGGACGACTTAATTTCAGTCGCGGGCATTGTCTTTACCCTCAGTAAAGGGACGGTATGTTGGAAGAGTTCCAAGATAGATACCGTGGCAAACTAGACGATAAAGGCTGGTAACATCGCTATTATAGATACTACCAAAGAGGCAGTTTGGGTATATACTGGTTCATAAGATGAACTAGGTTCCTACCATTGTATGACAATGGAAGTGTGGCTTTGGCCCAGGAACCCCGATCCCATCAGTGACCCAGACATATTCTGAGGAAGCATCACCTGATCATGGAGATAGTTGATCTCCAGGGTGATCGAGGTTAGGAGAGTAGACTCAGAGGACAACACGGCGGATCTACTCACGAAGGCCTTTTCCCAGAGAGAGACTCCTATGGGATGGTTGAGTATTAGATACTGCAACCACTGCTACAGATGGCCCTAGTGCAAGTGGGAGATTGTTAGTTATATGTATGCCCTAGAGGCCATTACTGTACATTGGATGTATATTGTAGTGGATGCTGGGACATATATAGGTAGGACTTTCTTGCTCGACATGATAGTACGCTATCTGGTTGCTCTTTATCTTAACATGTATACTTTCTGTCTCTCTGATTACATGTTGATAAAGCCCTTAGGATGTGTACTCGACTTCCAGGACTATGATGTAGATCATACTAGTTGGGCCTGGGTAGTCAATGAGTACATCCTTCATTGTTCCTAGTCGTGGGAATATCGAGACGGGGCATCGATATTCCAGAGTAGACTAGCGTATATCTTCTCGACCCATGTGATGGGCGATGGATGATCCAATATCCATTGGTGTTTGACATCAGAGATGGTATGCGGGTGCTCAGCGAAGACTGAGTAAACTGAACGGACTCGCCGAGAACTCCCAGATGGTATTATACCTCACGTCAGATGGCTGTTCTCTGGTGACACTGGTACAGCTTAGTCTGTTGACCCGAGATCGTCATAGAGTCTTGTGTGTCTCCCACTGTGCTTTGATTTCCACCCTACCACGGCTCTACTGAGTTGTGCAAACAGGTGTTTTTTGGGTACAGTCCCGATTCACATGGAGGCAATGAGCGATAGGAGGGGATTCGTCTCTCCCGGTATTGGGGGTTGATGTTGCGCTATGCTCGACTGGCCATAACAGGAAATCCCTGGCCAGGGTTGCAGTGATATACTGGTAAGAGTTATCAGTAGTTTCACGAATGTTATGGACCTCACGTCGGCATGACTTATCGAGCTACTATGGTCTGACGTTTACCACCCCTAGGCGAGATATGCGACATATCAGACGAACAGACCGGACTGTACGGTAAGTGTTACTGGTTGGATTCACAGGAGTGTGAGCGGGCTTGCTCGTCGATCTTCTGATCGTTCAATACCCGGGTGGCCGTTACGTTTAGCAGACCGCTTGCGGCTTGTGGGTGCTTGATATGATCAGCATCTGCTACCGGCGTATTGACGAGTCTTTAGAGTCCTACACAGAGGTTTCCTGGCTCAAGCGAAACGAAATAGGAGCGCATATGAGATATGTGCGGGACCGAGAATAATGCGTGTATGTGATTCCGCATTCCATTCTCGCGATGAATGTGTCGAAAGGTTGTATGCGATATAACCTAGTTATCGAATCAAGGATTGTTTCGATAAGCCGATACATTGGATACTAGTCGGTTATATGCGACATGACCGGATCATTGAATCAAGTGTTGATTTAATGATTTAATGTATAATTATATATTTGATATATTACTTTGCATTAACTAGTATTGGTTCATTTTAAAAGGATTTTCTCACTTCATGCACATTGTATATGTGATATATTTTTGTGCACTTGTTTGTATCATGTTTGATGATACATGATTGTTAGGGTGTATGTTTAGACTAAACCATGGTTATGAAATGGTTAGGGTTTTGATTTCATTTAGTTATTCTTTTATTCATTTATTCTTTATTTTTGCAAGAAACAAAAGGGTGGCTATTTTTGTTTTTTCCTTTGAAGCTTCATGAAGCTTTGAAACATTGACCATTTTGTTTCTTAGCCTTAACCCTAACCATTTAACCTAACCCTAGTTTAGTCTCTACACCTAACCAAGGTTGGATTATGATAAGAATGAGTTGGATTTTCTTTTTTGAGATAATCTTTTTATTCTTATCATATTTTTTCTTTCATCTTCTTCTTCTTCTTCATGAAGAAGCTTGCTTTCATCAATGGCAAGTTGAGCAAATGAGTGAGAAATCCAATTCTAAAGTGAACTCACATCCTATTTCTTCATCCTCTACCTCTTGCCAAGTAGTATAGGATGTTTTCTTCACAAGTTTCATGACTTGGTGAAGTGAGAGCTTGATCTTGCGATTCCTCGACGTAGATCATCTTCGGCTTCGAAGCCGACGACCAAGTCCGCCCTATTCTCCAATGAAGCCGATGTTCGAGTCATGGATTCAATTTGGACAGTGGAGTGACGTCATCACAGAGCCTAGGAGGTGGAGGACCGGATCTACAAAGGTTGTAGCCCCTTTCTTTTAGATATATTTCCGTTTACTTGCTTGCATCGCTTAGTTTTCTAGTTAACGATCCGTATTAGGGTTAGTAGGCACAAGGAAATTTTTGAATTGAGAATTTTGATCACTTGTGAGTCTTCATTAGTGTGCCTAGGAACCCTACAATAAGCACATCCTTAAAAGGTCCCTAGTCGTGGGAGTTTCGAGACAGGGCATCGATACTCCAGTGTAGACTAGTGTATACAGTCGAGACCCCGACGAGGGGCGGTGGCCGGTCTCACAAGCCACTGGTGTCAGTTGGTTCACCTAAGATGTATATAGGTGCTCAATGGGTTATGAGTACACCGGACAGGACTTGTCGGGAATATGCTAGTTGGTCTTATACCTGACGTCAAATAGCAGTTCCCTGGTGACATGTGTACATGTTAGTTCATCGACCTGAGATCGTCATTTGTCTCGTGTGAGTTCCCACTGTACTTTTATTACTACCCTACCACGCTCAAAGGAGTTGTGCAAACAGGTTTTAATTGGGTATAGTCCCGAGCCACATGGAGGCAGTGAGCGGATCTGCAGGGGTTCGTCTCTCCCGGTATTGGGGGTGAGGTCGCGTTGTGTCTAGGAGAGCCATTACACGAAGTCCTTGGCCAAGGCAGGAGATTTACTGGTAGGTATTCCAGTATTATCTCAGGGTGTTCTGGGCTACACTCCGACACGACTTGTACCGCTATTGGGGGTCTGACTTTTACCAACCCCTAGGCCCGCCATGCGATGCTCATAGACGAACGGACCGGACTGTACGGATATTGTCACTGACAGGCTCAGTAGGGTGTCAGGATGAGTTAGCTCATCGACGTCCCTTTTGGTCAATACCTGGTTGCCCGTTACGTATGGCTAATACCTCTGACGTGCTAGTGGTTAAATCCACAGCCAAAGTATTGACGAATCTTTAGAGTCCCCCACAGACAGTTTCTCAAGTTTCGGGTAAAACACTGTAGAGGCCGTATGCATATATGGCAGGGTTCGATCTTATACGTGCGGTATTGCACGGATCATGATCGGACGGATAATACTAGCGGGCTTTGGTTTAAGCCGTATCCTAGTATTGTGCAGTGTAGATTTTGTCTCATTGCATTTGTTAGTTATATGTATGCCCTAGAGGCCATTACTATACATAGGACGTTTATTGTAGTGGATGCTTGGACATATATAGGGATGACTTTCTTGCTCGATATGATAGTATTCTATCTGGTTACTCTTTACCTTAACGTGTACACTGATTGTCTCTCTGTTACATGTTGGTAAAGCCCTTAGGATGTGTACTTGACTACCTGGACTATGATGCGGATCATACAAGTGGGGACATGGTAGTCCATAAGTACAATCTTCAAAGTCCCTAGTCGTGGGTGTATCGAGACGGGGCATCGATATACCAGAGTAGACTAGCGTGTAGCTTCTCGACCCATATAGATGGGCGATGGATGATCCCATATCCACTGGTGTTTGACATCAGAGATGATATACGGGTGCTCAGTGGAGACTGGGTACACTGGACGGACTCGCCGAGAACTCCCAGATGGTATTATACCTTACGTCAGATGGCAGTTCTCTGGTGATACTGGTACAGGTTAGTCTGTAGACCCGAGATCGTCATAGAGTCTTGTGTGATTCCTACTGTACTTTGATTTCCATCATACCATGTCCAAGAGGGTGTGCAAAAAGGTGGCTTTTGGGTACAGTCCCGAATTACAAGGAGGCAATGAGCGATAGGAGGGGTTTCGTCTCTCCCGGTATAGGGAGTTGATGTTGCGCAGTGCTCGATTGGCTATAACAGGAAGTCCTTCGCCAAGGATGCTTTAGGGATTTACTGGTAAGTGTCACCAGTAGTTTCTCGACCCGTTATGAGCCTCATATCGACACGACTTATCGAGTTATTGGGGTCTGACGTTTACCACCCCTAGACGAGATATGCGACATATCAGACGAACAGACCGGACTGTACGGTAGTGTTACTCGTTGGATTCATAGAAGTGTGAGCGGGCTTGCTCGTTGATCTTCTGATCGCTCAATACCCGGGTGGCCGTTACGTTTAGCAGACCGCTTGCGGCTTGTGGGTGTTTGATATGATCATCACCTACTGCCGGCGTATTGACGAGTCTTTAGAGTCCTACACAGGGGTTTCCTGGCTCAAGCAAAACGAAATAGGAGCGCATATGAGATATGTGCGGGACCGAGAATAATACCAGTATGTGATACTGTATTCTATTCTCGCAATTTGTGACATTGATCGGTTGTATGCGATATAGCCGGGTTATCGAATCAAGTGTTGATTCGATAAGTTGCTACTATTGATATTAGTCGGTTATATGCGATATGAACGGATCGTTAAATCAAGTGTTGATTTAATGATTTAATGAATAATTATATATTTGATATATTACTTTACATTAACTAGTATTGGTTCACTTAAGATTGATTTTCTCACTTGAATGTGCACATTGTTTATATGTGATATATGCAAGTGTACATGTTTGTATCATGCTTGATGATACAAACAAGTTGTGTGTATGAGACTTGAACCAAATCAAGGTTAGATTAGGGTTTACTATTTTCCTAAGCATATAACAAAAGAGTGTGACTTTGGTCAATGTTATCAAGCTTCATGAAGCTTGATAAACATTGACAAAGTCAACTCTCGTTGTCATTTGTTTAAGATATTAGCTAACCAAACCCTTAACTTAATGCTATGGTTAAATCTCTACATAAGTTAAGCATGAGGGCTTAACTCAACCATGGTGCCATGATTAAAAGGATAAGTATTCATATTATTCTTTTAATTTCATATGCTTCTTTGCTTCTTCTTCATCTTCATCAAGCTCACAAAAGCTTGAGAGCTCCAATGGTGCCATGAGAAAAAGAGTGAGAAATCCAATTCTAAAGTGAACCCACTTCCTATTTCTTCATCCTCTACCACTTTCCATGTTGTATAAGGTGTTCTCTTCACAAAGTTTTTGACCAAGTGAAGGAATAACTTGAGTTTGAGTCTCCCCGATGTAGATCATCTTCGGCCTCGAAGTCAATGACCTAGCCCGATCTTTCTCCGACGAAACCATCGCTAGAGTCCAGGATCCGATGATCGCAGTGGAGGGACGTCAACACGGAGCTAAAGAAATGGTGGAGCGGATCTACAAAGGTTGTTGTCCCTTTTCACTTAGCAATAAAGATGTTTACTTGCTTGCTTTTCGCCTATCCTCTAGTTAACGATCTATATTAGGGTTTCACGGCACCGGAAAATTTTTGTTTGGCATGGTTGATGCCTTGTGGAACCTCTTGAGTGTGCCTAGTAACCCTACAGTGGTATCAGAGCCTAGCTAGAGCTTTAGGCGAAGTGTAGACGATGTTAGAAATCCGATCGAACCCCGAAACCCTAACTCAAACCCTTCTCTGTACATTTTATGAAAATGAGGATTTTTCTAGATTAAAAATATCCAAAAAATTCAGCAGGGAATTGTATGAGTTACTGTGCAGCACGTGACTCCAACTCGACCAAAGCGCCGTGGAACCACGGTCCCACCCTTACTTCTGCGGCGGTTCCGCGGCCATAATGGTGAGTTAGGCCACGTGGTTTGCACAGTAACTTATTTCTGGAGCGGCTGAGTTTTCTGGGAATTTTTAAATTATACTCAACAGTTGAGTTTTTTCTGGGTTGTATTGGGAGTTCGACGATTCGATCGGAATCTTTAACTTTGTCTGTGTTTTTCCGGATAATTTAGAATATGTTAAAAAAGTTCGACCGGATATAAATACCCAATTTTTCCCATGCCGGAAAATTTCCAAGTGTTGGATCTTTCCGTAGTTTAAAGACGTTCTAAGTAGTGCAAGTAACGCGATGGACACTCTAGAAGACAACAAACCTTAACTCGATTATGTGACCGTCTTGAACTGCCATTTGAACCTTAGGGTTTGGGGCAGTACGGCGTGCCACATGTGAGGCGTTGGCTTGACCCTTCTACGGCTGGACCATTGGTACTGTGGCATGAAGTGGATGTTTTTAAACTTATTTCATGTGTTGAGCTGTTTCGGGAAAACTTGGGTGTTTGATTGTTCGATCGGAAAGTTTAACATTTTCTATTTATCTGGAATGTGATACAATATTTGGAATCCACAAGTAGTTATGAGATAACTAATATGAATGTTATAAACATAGCACTTTAGTCTCACTTGATCGGTTGCCACGGAATTTTGATGCGATCAAAAGTCCGTCGCAATCACGTAGCGTACGCGGATACTCGCCGGATAAACTTAATAGACAGCTACACCCCATAGCCCCGACCAAGTGACTGTAGAAGAACCCCGTCGCCAAAAGCATCCGTTCGGGTGCTCGCGGCTACGGTGTTCCGCCTTAGTGCACTTCGTCGACGGCATCCGGGGGTGCGGCCGTCTACTAAAGTTTGCGACGAGCATTCGATCAGTTTATCGGGAGTCTTGTTGAATTGCCCGATTTGATATTGAAAAGTGTTTTCGATATGGAGACTAAAATGCGGGGTTTATAATTGTTAGGCATGTGATGTATAAGGAATTCATTTGATTAGGCATGTGATGTCTAATGAGGTTGCGGATTCCAACTGTTGTAATTTTACACTTTCTTTTCTGCGACCGTAAGTGTAATATGTGATATCGCCGGTTTCGTTGCTATATGTCAACGACAATTGGGATGAGCACATTTACTTACGTTGATGACATGTGATGTTATATGTTGCTGGATATGTTATATTGGATCGTCGTGTTTTGAATAGCCGGGGTTTTTATGTGAGATGAGTGTTTTTCATTTTCATTCATGTAAATTAATTGTATGTAATATTCTTTTATTGGGGAACTTCCGGGTAGCGGAAGATGTCACCCATTGTATATTATTTACTTTTCCGCACTAGAATAGACCCAAGAAGGAGGGCACAAGTAACCGGGTTCTGGAGTCCAGTGGGAGACCAACTCGAGGAGTCGAGTCCGGGTCTCCTAACTCTAGAATTGGTAGGGTTGCTTGCCGCTCTCGTAGGGGTCTAAGGGTGTGGGTTTAGCTATTCATCGCGACCGTGGAATCCGTGTTTTATACAGGCTCGTATTGAAAACACGGACGTCCTAGTATATCCAATATTTCATATATATTTCTTCTGCTGCGATATCTGTGATGTGATCATTTGATATGCTGTGATAGATACTGTATATAGTATATATGATATATTATATAGATGTTACTTATGTTTTGCACTCGCGCAAGCCCTGCCCCGCTCTGTCATTAGTTACCTAACCTAACGGTGAACGAGAGGACATTGAGGCGAATGCGGATGGCATAAGTGTACGTCGTATTTATCTGTGATGTTTAGGTAACTTAAATGATGGGACTTCATTAATATGATTAATGAAGGAAAATAAACCTAAAAGATGTTATGGAATCGAATTTCAAAAATTCAGGTAGCTACAGTTCTTGCTTTGCATCGCGGTGTTCCTTTTAGAACATCCTGCACCTTATTCGATAAGGAAAGGGCCGAGATCCCTTCACCGGGAGTGACCCCTTTAGCAATAACTGGTAGATGCTACAACCCTCGGTTTGTCTTTTGATTGCTTCTATAGTTTTTTGTTTTGCACAGCGGTATATGTGATATATCCTGCAGCTTATTCGATGAGGAAAGGGCCGACGATCCCTTCACCGGGAGTGACCCCTTTAGCAAAACTAGAAAAGCCTAAAAAACACTCCATTTTAAAATCTTTTGATTCTACAACGATATCAAGTTCATTACGAAATAGGTTTTCAGAAAAACCTGTCGTAGCCCTCCGTCATTTCAGATAAGTACTAGTTAGTATTCGTGCTACGTTTGTTGACTATGTTAAGGCGTAGTGTGCGATAGCTAATTAGTGCTTATCTGTATAAGCATATGATGCGATTGGATTAGGGTAGTCGTGCGACTTTGTTGACTATGTTAAGGGTCGTGCGGATGGGTTTAATTAAATCGGGAAATGACGGGTTGAACTTGACTAGCACTTATGATTTGTTGACTATGTTAAGGTCATATCGCTGCTAGGGGCAAAATATTATCGGGAATTTCAAGTGTTGAAAGTTGCAATGAGATTGCATACCTTCTATGAGATAGTCGGATCCCGATACCCACTGCGAGTAATTGTTACACCTGGGAGAGTTTTACACAATACAATTAGCCGATCAAGTAGGTGTCTAGAAAGGTGTCAACGAGGTTACGCCTCTGGAGAAACGAGGTTTACATTAATTAGGTTCGTGCGAAAGCACGAGGGACTTCCCTCAAAGTACCGACACTGGCCTGGCTGAAAGATTGGCGAACTTGTAGCGTGTAATTAATCCTGGCTAGTCTTTCCTTTTAGGGTTTGAAGGAAGATTTGACAAAAACAGTGGGAGCCATCCTGATTAGATAAAATAATAACCAATATGATCTTGCAAGAGCGCACGCAGAGTGTTTTCTTCTCTCTCTCTCTCTCCTGGTAGCGACCATGTCACGCCTTAATCAAGATAATAAAACGGATATATTGACCGAACCCACTTGTTATACTGTGCTGGGGAACGTTGGTCTCGCTCCAACTTATAAATGTTATAAGATAGAGCAGGAATTAAGGGATTACCAGAATTCCCGTGCCGCCCAAACGAAGAAAGTGCATGTTGATGCATCATCTTCGGGTGTGTTCGTTACACAGAACTGTTTCTCAGTATCCTTTACGTCCTGGGTATGTGATACCAGATTAGGATCCCGCATATGTAATTTGTTACATGGGCTACAGAAAGGTAGACAATTGAGAACGGGTGATAAGTTTCATGAGGCAGAAAACGGTGCAAGTGTTGCAGCCAAGTCCGTTGGTCACTGTCACCCTGTATTACCAGAATACATTGATTCTGAACAGATGTTATTAGATACCGAACCTGATATACAAAATCTTATCAGTCTCTTTATAAGAAAAGAAGGATATAATTTTGTATTGTTGGATAATGTTTTGAACATTTCCTATATCAAGAGTTGATCGGTTCAGGCACGTTATCTAAAAGCATTGACGTTCTAAATCAAACCACAGTTCTTAGTATATTGAACACACACAAGAGGAAGAGTTCAGAAATGAACGAATCCTTCTTGAGGCATTGTAGACTAGGTCATATCAATGCGACCCGACTAGCTGAAGTTACATTAAGATGCATATTTAAATTAGTTTGAATTTACATCTTGTGAAACTTGCCAGCCATGTCACGAAGATTATATGACCAAAGCTCTGTTTATTGGAAGCAGAGAAAGAGTTAGTGAACTCTTGGGATTGATATATGCTGATGTATGAAGGTCCCCTGTCTACACATGCCAAGACCGGTTCTTTGTACTTCATTACATTCTCTGATAATCTCTCAAGATTCAGACATATGTTCCTGTTGAAACAAAAGTCCGAACCTTTTGAGATATTCATAGAATATAAGTTAGAAGTAGAGAACCAAAATACGGGTAAAAGTATTATGTCCTTTGATGTGATCAAGGAGGAGAATACTTGAGCACGAAATTCCTGGATTATTCTAAAGGAAAAAGAGATTCTCTCTCAGCATTACTCCTCCGTATACACCTTAGCACGATGGTATATCGTGGCAGAGCAATAACACCCTATGTGATATGGTGTGCTCTATGATGAGTACTACTGAGTTTCCTATTTCCTTTTAGGGAGTTATGCACATATGAAGTTGCATACCTATTGAATAGGGTTCCGATCAAATCAGATGCCTACCATTTCATATGAGATATGGAAAGGGAAGAGCCCATCTCTTAAGTCAGTTAAGATTTGGGGTTGTCCGGCCTATGTCTAAAAAGCAAAATCCGGACAAGCTCGAGGCAAAGTCAGATCTGTGGAAGTTTGTTGGATATCCCTAGCATACGCAAGGGAATATCTTCTACCTAACCGAGGAACAAAAATGTTTTGTTTCTCAGCATGCCACATTTGTGAAAGGGAATTTCTTGTGAAGAAATTATTGGTCATGAGGTGGAACTGGAAACAGTTCCAGCTATACAAACTGCAGCTGATGATTTGGTAGAACCAAAGGATTCAATAGCCACCAACGAACCTCAGCCTCTCCGCCGATCTAGCAGAGTACCTCACCCACCTGAGAGATACTTTGGTTTCTCTATGACAGTGGGAGCAAGGATTGCATCCTGAGATGATGACCCAACTAGTTTCGAGCTGGCCGTCGGGAGTGGGACTCTGTAAGAATGGCTGGATGCTTATCGATCTGAGATGGAATCCTTATACACCAACAAAGATGGACTTTGGTTGCTTTATCTGAAGGGTTAAATCCCCATCAGGAGCAAGTATATCTTGAGAAGATTACTTGATGTACATGGAAAAGTTGAGACTTTCAAAGCTAGACTTGTTAAAAGTTTGCATCATTGACCTGGCATGGATTATGATGAAACCTTTTCTAAGTAGCTATGCTTAAGTCCATCCAGATCCTACTTGCCACGGCTGCATACCATGACTACGATATCTGGAGGTTGAGTGTCATGACTGCTTTTCTAAATGATGTTTTAGAAGAGAGCGTCTATAAGTACACAGCCAGAGGGCTTCGTAGACAGTGGGAGCAGCAGAAACGTGTGCAAGATGTTTTATGTGATAAAGCTGGCATCGCGGAGTTGGAACATCTGTTTTGATGAGTTAGTCAAAAAGTTTGACATCATCAAAATGATAGATGAACCTTGTATATATAAAAAGGTAGTAGGGAGTATGGTAGTGATCCTCGTACAGTACATGGATGACATACTGTTGATAGGGAAGGAGTTTCCTATGCTACGCTCGGTCAATCTCCGCTTATCACAAGGATTCTCCATATAGGATCAAAGTGATACCTCCTAAATCCTCAGCTTATTTCTATGAGATAGATCTAAGTGGACCTTAGGATCCTCACTAGCTGTAGTGAGAAGGTATCAATTGATCCTGGGGAGAATCACTGGAAAGGTTCCAGAGTGATAAGGATGACTAAATGTCAGTCACAGGCATTGTCTTTACCCTCAGAAAAGGGACGGTATGTTGGAAGAGTTCTAAGCTAGATACCGTGGCATACTAGACGATTAAAGACAAGATACATCGTTACCAAAGATGCTACCAAAGAGGCAGTCTGGGTGTATATTAGTTCATGAGATGAACTTCGTTCCTTCCATTGTGTGATAATGGAGTTGTGGCTTATGCCTAGGAACGCTCGTCCCATCAGTGATCCAGAAAAATTCTTAGGCAGTATCACCTGATCGTAGAGATGGATGATCTCCAGGGGATCGAGGTTAGGTGAGTAGACTCAGAGGACAACACGGCGGATCCACTCACAAAGGCCTTTTCCCAGAGAGAGACTTTTATGGGATGGTTGAGTATGAGATACTACAACCACTGCTGACAGATGGCCCTAGTGCAAGTGGGAGATTGTTAGTTATATGTATGCCCTAGAGGCCATTACTATACATAGGATGTATATTGTAGTGGATGCTTGGACATATATAGGGATGACTTTCTTGCTCGATATGATAGTATGCTATCTGGTTACTCTTTACCTTAACGTGTACACTGATTGTCTCTCTGTTACATGTTGGTAAAGCCCTTAGGATGTGTACTTGACTACCTGGACTATGATGCGGATCATACTAGTGGGGACATGGTAGTCCATAAGTACATCCTTCAAAGTCCCTAGTCGTGAGTGTATCGAGACGGGGCATCGATATACCAGAGTAGACTAGCGTGTAGCTTCTCGACCCATATAGATGGGCGATGGATGATCCCATATCCATTGGTGTTTGACATCAGAGATGATATACGGGTGCTCAGTGGAGACTGGGTACACTGGACGGACTCGCCGAGAACTCCCAGATGGTATTATACCTTACGTCAGATGGCAGTTCTCTGGTGACACTGGTACAGGTTTGTCTGTAGACCCGAGATCGTCATAGAGTCTTGTGTGATTCCCACTGTGCTTTGATTTCTAACATACCACGTCCAAGAGGGCGTGCAAAAAGGTGGCTTTTGGGTACAGTCCCGAATCACATGGAGGCAATGAGCGATAGGAGGGGTTTCGTCTCTCCCGGTATAGGGAGTTGATGTTGCGCAGTGCTCGATTGGCTATAACAGGAAGTCCTTGGCCAAGGCTGCTTTAGGGATTTACTGGTAAGTGTTACCAGTAGTTTCTCGACCCGTTATGAGCCTCATATCGACACGACTTATCGAGTTATTGGGGTGTGACGTTTACCACCCCTAGACAAGATATGCGACATATCAGACGAACAGACCGGACTGTACGGTATTATTACTCGTTGGATTCACAGGAGTGTGAGCGGGCTTGCTCGTTGATCTTCTGATCGCTCAATACCCGGGTGGCCGTTACGTTTAGCAGTCCGCTTGTGGCTTGTGGGTGTTTGATATGATCATCACCTACTGCCGGCGTAATGACGTGTCTTTAGAGTCCTACACAGGGGTTTCCTGGCTCAAGCGAAACGAAATAGGAGCGCATATGAGATATGTGTGGGACCGAGAATAATACCAGTATGTGATACTGTATTCTATTCTCGCGATTTGTGACATTGATCGGTTGTATGCGATATAGCCGGGTTATCGAATCAAGTGTTGATTCGATAAGTTGTTACTATTGATATTAGTTGGTTATATGCGATATGACCGGATCGTTAAATCAAGTGTTGATTTAATGATTTAATATATAATTATATATTTGATATATTACTTTACATTAACTAGTATTGGTTCACTTAAGATTGATTTTCTTACTTGAATGTGCACATTGTTTATATGTGATATATGCAAGTGTACATGTTTGTATCATGCTTGATGATACAAACAAGTTGTGTGTATAAGACTTGAACCAAATCAAGGATAGATTAGGGTTTACAATTTTCCTATGCATATAACAAAAGAGTGTGACTTTGGTCAAAGTTATCAAGCTTCATGAAGCTTGATAAACATTGACAAAGTCAACTCTCTTTGTCATTTGTTTAAGATATTAGCTAACCCAACCCTTAACCTAATGCTATGGTTAAATCTCTACATGAGTTAAGCATGAGGGCTTAACTCAACCATGGTGCCATGATTAAAAGGATAAGTATTCTTCTTATTCTTTTAATTTCATATGCTTTTTTGCTTCTTCTTCATCTTCATCAAGCTCACAAAAGCTTGAGAGCTCCAATGGTGCCATGAGAAAAAGAGTGAGAAATACAATTCTATAGTGAACCCACTTCCTATTTCTTCATCCTCTACCACTTGCCATGTATTATAGGGTGTTCTCTTCACAATGTTTTTGACCAAGTGAAGGAATAGCTTGAGTTTGAGTCTCCCCGACGTAGATCATCTTCGGCCACGAAGTCAATGACCTAGCCCGATCATTTCTCCGAAGAAACCATCGCTAGAGTCCAGGATTCGATGATCGCAGCGGAGGGACGTCAACACGGAGCTAAAGAAATGGTGGAGCGGATCTACAAAGGTTGTAGTCCCTTTTCACTTAGCAATAAAGATATTTACTTGCTTGCTTTTCGCCTATCCTCTAGTTAACGATCTATATTAGGGTTTCTCGGGACCGGAAAATTTTTGTTTGGCATGGTTGATGCCTTGTGGAACCTCTTGAGTGTGCCTAGTAACCCTACAGCATTTGTATTCGGTTGGAATAAAAATGCGGGTATGTATATACAGTCGTGGGGTTTTTCCTGTAATTTATTACGGGAGCAGTTTTTTGAAGTTGCCAGTTTGCATTCCGTTTCAGCCAGTTTTCCTTCCTTCCTTTCGTTGGCTGATATTTGATGGGAGGGGCTTATTTGCAAATGTGCAAATTAGCATTATGGAGGGGGTTATTTGTATATGTGGCTTCATGATGGTTCTTTGCATCAAAAGATTCTTTTTGCATCACTTTTTTTGCATTAAATGTGATGGAATATGAAGGGATTGATTTGGTAAATGGTGTGACCATTTTCTTCTGATTATCATACATTTTCTTCTCTTGCATAACTAATCCTTTTTTTTCCCTCCACCATTTGAGAGAGGCCAGCCACTTCAAGGGAGAGGGAGAGGGAGAGGGGAATTCATTTTGGTGATGAGGGAAATTTCCTGTTCTCAATTTTTGCTTGCACCAAAAATCCTAAGCTCATTTCCATTGTTCTTTCCTCCACACTATCATGGCAACTTCAATCACCCCATTGAGACAAAGTGATTCTACACAAGCCTACAGTATTCTTGGACACGTCGGCTCGCCAACTTCGTGCCCGAGTTGCCTCGGTCCAGAGGTGGGAGCCCGTAAAAGAACCCGGCGATGTGGTGGCCGTTCTGACGAGGACCTGAAGACCGGAGATTCCGCAAGGAAATCGGAGTAGAGGCCGAAGACCGAAGGACACGGATCGCTCGGTATAGCTTCCTACCCATTCTCTAGTTTGCTAGCATTAGGTCAATGGCCCGATCCGGATTTTATAGTGCGCGGTAGTGCCGGTTTACAAGTTTCGTAAAAGTTTCAAAACCACATTTTGGCCTCGGATTGACGGCCGGGACGCTGCCGTGCACTTACATTGGTATCAGAGCCACGCCATTAACCTAGTCTAGCTTGCTCTAACGTGTTTACAAGTTCGATCGAACGGATTTTCAAAAAACCGCGTTTCCATGTCAAGTTTCTGTCGAATTTTTCCAGTGCTTTAAAAATTATTTCGTACATTGTAAAAATACGAGCAGGGTTTTTTATGCATTCTGTGAAAATTTGGTAGGCTAAAGTTACTGTAGCGCGGCGGATCAGTGGCCAAAACCACGTTTTGGCCGCGGATCCGCCGCCGAAATTTGGCTTCACTGCATCAAATTTTTACAGTGCCTCTCTGACATGGAAATATGGTTCTGGTATATTCTTTTGGGGCCCAGATGTTTTTGGGTGCTACAATTGTGCTTGGGGCCCACTTCGGTAAATTTGGTCAATCGAAAATTTTAAACATGTTAGTTCACAGTATTTACATTATATCTGCGACCGTGAATGTCATTTGATCGGTAAATCCTGTCTAACTGCTATAGCCCTTTTAGACGGATTTGCGAACGTGACATTCACGTTTATGTTCTGTGTTGTGCTGTGATGTTGCGGATTTGTCGTGGGGATATCCTTGTTACAATGTTAGTACAGTTTGGTATATTATGTACATTTGATATTGCGGGGCGAGCGTCCGACATGTGGACTGCCGTCACTGCCTGTTTGTATATTATTCTTTTGGGGCACGACCGGGCTGAGGTCGATGTACCCGTTGTATATTTTACTTTCTGTACTAGGATTACCCCATGGAGGGGTGCACGGGTAGCCGGGTTCTAGAGGGCAACGGGCCCGCATCTCATGGCATTGAGACGGAGGGGGCTTCACTCTAGAATTGGCGGGCTATTCTCCGCACTCGTAGGGGGTACAGGTTGACCCAAGGAGGGGTGCCCAAGTTACCGGATTCCGTGAAGTGCTAGGTGGTCCATTCACGTTGCTGAAGGGGGCTGCCTCGCTTCAGGTTTTGGCGGGTAACTTGCCGCGCTCGTAGGGGTCTAGGATTTCATTGCACAGGCTATCCACACGACCAGGGGAACGTCGGGTTTCAGTAGCGGCTCTATGAAATCCGGGGATCCCAGATATCTGTATTGTTCTGTGATGCTGGTTACATTTATGTGATGTTGCATTTTATCACGCCTTGAGCGAATATTATATATTGATATATATACTAGTAGATGTTGTATATGTTTTGCATCCGCGCTAGTCCAGTCCCCGCTCTGTCGTTAGTTAAGTAACCTAACGGGTGATGACGGGACCCAGTGGCGAATGCGGATGGCATATACGTACGTCGTTATTTTCGTTCTTTATTGGTGTGATCAATTGATGGGACTGCGTTGATTCGTATCAATGCAAGCTAAATAAACCTATTCTGATGTTGTTGGAACACTTTTCAAAAAGTTGTTATTGCAAGGACGTTCTCTTTTGTTTTGCACAGTGGTATTCGGTTATGAATATCCAGCACCTCATTCGACGAGGCAAGGGCCGAGATCCCTTCACCGGGAGTGACCCCTTGGACAGAAGTTTGCGTCAGGACAATAACTTCACTATAGTCATTTACTTTTGCTTTGCATCGTGGTATTCAGTTGGAATATCCTGCACCTCATTCCACGGGGAAAGAGCCGAGATCCTCTCACCGGGAGTGACCTCTTTAGCAAAGGTTTTCGTCACTATATTTTTAAAAAGCTATCCGGTTCCTTCAACGATATCAAGTTCATTACGTTAATGGTTTTTCGCCAGAAACAATTCGTAGCCCTCCGTCATTTCAGACGGGTAGCACGTAGTATTCATGCTATGTTTGTTGACCATCGTCAAGGCATAGTGTATGGTAGCTGTTTGTTACCTTTCTGTTGCAAAGATAGATGCGTTGGTTTGGGACAGTCGTATAGCCTTGTTGACCTTCGTCAACGGCTTGTACGGGTGGGTTCAAATTAACTTGGACAATGACGGGTATAACTTGACGTGTGACTTATGATTTGTTGACCTTCGTCAAGGTCATAAGAGCATTGGGCAAAAATCACATCGGGAGTTTCTAAAGAAACTGAAACTTGCCAGATATGCGCATACCTTCTGGAGTGTGATAACGTGAGTGGATTCCGTCACATTATCATGCGATGATAGTTGGATCCCGATTCCCACTGATCAGTTGGTTTACTCCTCGGGTGATCCCGACTAATTCTTCTTTCAGGTTTGGGAAAGAATTTGACGTTACAGTGGGAGCTTTCCTGATTATATAAAGTGATAACCATTCTGATCTAGGTTAGAGTGCACGCTGAGTGTTTCTTTTCTCTCTCTCTCTCTTTGGCAGCGACCATGGCCCGACCCTATACTATGACTTAGTGACCAAGTTAACTGAACCTTCTTAAACACTGGCTTTTGGATTGTCAGAGTTGCAAACCTCATTGCCACTCCTACTTTTATCCTTTTCTCCAGGACACCCCGTATTACTATGAACGTCCACTTCCATTGGATAAAACCATCGTATGGTTATATACGAACTCGAAGGAATTTATTCGAGGATGGTTTCCGGTTCTGGAGAAAACGAATAGGACTATTCAGTTGTCTTTTCCTTTTACCTTCTCTCAGGTTGCGAGTACTCATTGGTTTAGGAGATAGTACACCTATTACACAAATTGGATAGTCCTCTTCCAAACCATAGGCAGGTACCGAACCGTGGGGAATGAAGAAAACCAATTAGCATAACGATGGTATACAGAAGGTATTAAGTAAAGACATATCAAGGGATTAGTAAGAGGGCAAAGTAATTTGCGACTGCTATTCACGACCAAACCAAGTATTTCTTCGCCAATCCTAAATCACCTTTGTATTTCTCCAGGACACTCCGTATCACTACGAAGATCCACAGTTATTTGGATACTCCATCGTATGGTTATATACGAAATCGAAAGGAACTTGTTCCAGTTCGGGGATGGATTCTGGTTTAGGAGAAATAGGAATAAGGTTTATTCGGTTGTCTTTTATCTTCACCTTCTCTCGCATTGCGAGTGCTCCTAGGATTAGGACTGTACACCCATTATGCTTATTGGATAGTCTTCTTCCTGAAGGGTTCCTAGGCACTCTCAAGGGGTCTCAGAAGACATCAACCATGCCCGTTTCAAATTTTAACGGTGCCGAGAAACCCTAGACTACGGATCGTTAGCTAGATGTCTAGGCGAAAGAAGCAACTAGTAAACTACTTTACTAAGAGAACGGAAATACAACCTTTATAGATCCGGTCCTCCACCTCCACGGCTCCGTGATGAAGTCCTCTCCGCTGTCCAAATGGAATCCCGGGCTCTAGCGTCGGCTTCATCGGAGAAATGGGCGGGCAAGGTCGTCGGCTTCGTGCCGAAGATGATCTACGTCGAGGCATCACTAGATCAAGCTCCACCTTCACCAAGCCATGAAAACTTGTGAAGGCAACACCCTATACTACTTGGCAAGAGGTAGAGGATGAAGAAATAGGAAGTGGGTTCACTTTAGAATTGGATTTCTCACTCTTTTTCATCAATCACCATTGATGAAGCAAGCTTTCTTCAAGTGATGAAGAAGAAGAAGAAGATGAATCTTATGATGAGTATTTTCCAAAAAGGAAATAAAAGGAATCCTTATCATAATCTAACCATGGTGAAGTGTAGAGAATCAACTAGGGTTAAGTGGAGTGGTTAGGGTTAAGCATGAGACAAAATGGTGACTAAGTCAAAGCTTCATGAACCTTCATAATACAAACAAAGTTAGCAACCATTTTTCTCTTTATGCTTTTCATTTTCCATAAAGAATAAATAAATAAATGAATAAGTAATCATAACCCTAACCATTCATATAACCATGGTTCAATCTTTACACTTAACCAATTTTGCATGTATCATCAAACATGATACAATCAAGTGCACAAAACAATATCGAATATACAATGTGCACAAGCGAGCGAGAAAATCCATTTAAAGTGAACCGATACTAGTTAATGCAAAGTAATATATCAAATATATAATTATGCATTAAATCATTAAATCAACAATTGATTTAATGATCCGGTCATATCGCATATAACCGACTAATATCAACAGTAACAACTTATCGAATCAACACTTGATCCGATAACCCGGCTACATCGCATATAACCGATCAATGTCACAGATCGCGAGAATCGAATACAGTATCTCATACTGGTATCATTCTCGGTCCCGCACATATCTCATATGCGCGCCTATTTCGTTTCGCTTGATCTAGGAAACCTCTGTGTAGGACTCTAAAGACTCGTCAATACGCCGGCAGCAGATGATGATCATATCAAGCACCCACAAGCCGCAAGCGGTCTGCTAAACGTAACGGCCACCCGGGTATTGAGCGATCAGAAGATCGATGAGCAAGCCCGCTCACACTCCAGTGAATCCAACTAGTAACACTACCGTACAGTCCGGTCTCGTCGTCTGATATGTCGCATATCTTGCCTAGGGGTGGTAAACGTCAGACCCCAATAGCTCGATAAGTCGTTTCGATATGAGGTCTATTACAATTCAAGAAACTACTGGTAACACTTACCAGTAAATCTCAGCAACCCTGGCCAGGGATTTCCTGTTATAGCCAATCGAACACAGCGCAACATCAACCCCCTATACCGGGAGAGATGAATTTCCCTCCTATCGCTCATTGCCTCCATGTGACTCGGGACTGTACCCAAAAACCACCGTTTTGCACGCCCTCTTGGACGTGGTAAGATGGAAATCAAAGCACAGTGGGAACCACACAAGACTCTATGACGATCTCGGGTCAACAGACTACTCTGTACCAGTGTCACCAGAGAACTGCCATCTGACGTAAGGTATAATACCATCTGGGAGTTCTCGGCGAGTCCGTCCAGTGTACCCAGTCTCTAGTGAGCACCCGTATATCATCTCTGATGTCAAACACCGATGGATATGGGATCATCCATCGCCCATCTGTATGGGTCGAGAAGGTACACGCTAGTCTACTCTGGTATATCGATGCCCCGTCTCGATACACCCACGACTAGGGACTTTGAAGGATGTACTTATGGACTACCATGTCTCCACTAGTATGATCCGCGTCATAGTCCAGGTAGTCAAGTACACATCCTAAGGGCTTTACCAACATGTAATAGAAAGACAATCTGAGTATACGTTAAGGTAAAGAGTAACCAGATAGCATACTATCATGTCGAGCAAGAAATTCCTCCCTATATATGTCCCAGCATCCACTACAATATACATCCTATGTACAGTAATGGCCTCTAGGGCATACATATAACTAACAATCTCCCACTTGCACTAGGGCCATCTGTAGCAGTGGTAGTAGTATCTCATACTCAACCATCCCATAAAAGTCTCTCTCTGGGAATAGGCCTTCGTGAGTGGATCCGCCGTGTTGTCCTCTGAGTCTACTCTCCTAACCTCGATCCCTTAGAGATCAACCATCTCCATGATCAGGTGATACTGCCTTAGAATATGTCTGGATCACTGATGGGACCTGCGTTCCTTGGCATAAGCCACAACTCCATTGTCACACAATGGGAGGAACATAGTTCATCTCATGAACCAATATACACCCAAACAGCTTCTTTGGTAGCATCTTTAGTAGCGATGTTTCCTGCCTTTATCGTCTAGTATGTCACGGTATCTAGCTTGGAACTCTTCCAACATACCGTCCCTTTACTTAGGGTAAAGACAATGCCTGCGACTGACATTCAGTCGTCTTTATCACCCTGGAACCCTTCCAGTGATTCTCCCCAGGACCAATTGATACCATCTCACTACAACTAGCGAGTATCCTAATATCCATTTAGATCTATCTCATAGATCCAAAACCCAGGATTTAAAAGGTATCACTTTGATCCTACTCGGAGAATCTTTGTGATAAACGGAGATTGATCGAGCGTAGCATAGGAAACTCTTTCCCTATCAAGAGTATGTCATCCACGTACTCTACGAGGATCACCTCCATGCTCCCTACTACCTTTTTGTATATACAAGGTTCATCTACCATTTTGATGATGTCAAACTCTTTGACTAACACATCAAAACAGACGTTCCAACTCCGCGATGCCTGCTTCATCACATAAAACATCTTGCACACGTTTCCGCTGCTCCCACTGTCTACGAAGCCCTCTGGCTGTGTACTTATAGACGCTCTCTTCCAAAAAATCATTTTAGAAGAGCTGTCATGACACCCAACCACCAGATATCGTAGTCATGGTATGTAGCCGTGGCAAGTAGGATCTGGATGGACTTAAGCATAGCCACTGGAAAAAGGTTTCATCATTATCCACGCCTGGTCAATGGCGAAAACCTTTAACAAGTCTAGCTTTGAAAGTCTCAACTTTTCCATGTACACCAAGTAATCTTCTCAAGATATACTTGCTCCTGATGGGGATTTAACCCTTCAGATATAGCAACCAAAGTCCATACTTTGCTGGTGTATAAGGATTCCATCTCAGATCACTAAGCATCCAGCCATTCTTACAGAGTCTCACTCTTGTTGGCCTGCTCGAAACTAGTTGGGTCATCATCTCATGATGCAATCCTCGCTCCCACTGTCATAGAGAAACCGGAGTAACTCTCAGGTGGGTGAGGAACCCTACTAGATCGGCGGAGAGGCTGAGGTTCGTTGAAATCTACTGAATCCTTTGGTTCAATCAAATCATCTGCAGTAGTTTGTATAGCTGGAACTTTTCCAGTTCTACATAACAGACCTTGCCTCGAGCTTGTCCGGATTTTGCTTTAAGACATAGACCGGACAACCCCAAATCTTAACCAGCTTAAGACATGGGCTCTTCCTTTTCCATATCACATATGATGTGGTAGGCAACTTATTTGATTTGAACCCTTTTCAATAGGTATGCAGCTTCTCAAGTGCATAACTCCCAAAAGGAAATAGGTAACTCAGTAGTACTCATCATAGAGCACACCATATCAAATAGGGTGTATCTGCTCCGCCCCGATATACCATCGTGCTCTGGTGTATTCGGAGGAGTAATGCTGAGAGAGAATCTCATTCTCTTTTAGAATAGTCCAGGATTTCCGTGCTCAAGTATTCTCCTCTTTGATCACATCAAAGGACATAATACTTATACCCGTATTTTGGTTCTCTATTTCTCGCTTATATTCTGTGAATATATCAAAAGGTTCGGACTCATGTTTCAACAGGAACATATGACTGAATCTTGAGAGATTATAAGAGAATATAATGAAGTATAAAGAATCAGTCCTGGCATGTGTAGACAGGAGACCTTACATACATCATCATGTATCAGTCCCAAGAGTTCACTAACTCTTTCTCTGTTTCCAATAAAAAGAGCTATGGTCATCTTATCTTTGTGACATGACTGGCAAGTTTCATAAGATGTAAATTCAAACTGATTTAAATATGCATCTTAATGTAACTTTAGCCAGTCGGGTCGCATTGATATAACCTAGTCTACAATGCCACAAGAAGGATCCGTTCATTTCTGAACTCTTCCTCTTGTGTGTGTTCTGTATACTAAGAACTGTAGTTTGATTTAGAACATTAATGCTTTTAGATAACGTGCCTGAACCGATCAACTTTTGATATAGGAAATGTTCAAAACATTATCCAACAATAAAAAAATTTATCGTTTCTTTACTAATAAAGAGACAGATATGATTTTGTATATCAGCTTCGGTATCTAATAACATTCGTTCAGAATCAATGTATTACAATACAGGGTGACAGTGACCAACAGACTTGGCTGCAACTCTTGCCCCGTTTTCTGCCTCATGAAACTTATCACCCGTTCTCAGTTTTTCTACCCTTTTGTAGCCCTATGTAACAGATTACATATCTGGGATCCTGATCCGGTATCATATACCCAGGATGCAGAGGATACTGAGAAACAGTTCTTTGTAACGAATACACCCGAAGGAGATGCATCATCATGCACTTTCTTCGTTTGGGCGGCACGGGAAATATGGTATTCCCCTATTTCCTGCTCTGTCTTATAACAATTATAAGTTTGAGCGGGACCAACGTTCCCCAGCTCAGTATAACAAGCGGGTTCGGTCAATATTCCGTATTATTATCTTGATTAAGGCGTGATATGGTCGCTACCTGGAGAGAGAGAGAAGAAAACACTCAGCGTGCGCTCTTGCAAGAATAGATTGGTTATTATTTTATCTAATCAGGATGGCTCCCACTGCTTTTTATCAAATCTTCCTTCAAACCCTAAAAGGAAAGACTAGCCGGGATTAATTACACACTACAAGTTCGCCAATCTTTCAGCCAGGCCAGTGTCGGTACTTTGAGGGAGGTGCCCCGTGCTTTCGCACGGACCTAATTAATGTAAATCTCGTTTTCCCAGAGGCGTAACCCCGTTGACACCTTTCTAGACACCTACTTGATCGGCTAATTGTAATGTGTAAAACTCTCCCAGGAGTAACTCTTACTCGCAGCGGGTATCGGGATCCAACTATCTCATAGAAGGTATGCAATCTTATTGCAAATTTCAACACTGAAATTCCCGATAATATTTTGCCCCTAGCGTCCTATGACCTTGACGGAGGCCAAACTACCCATAGTCCGCTAGTCAAGTTCAACCCGTCATTTCCTGATTGAATTAAACCCACCCGCACGACCCTTGACGGAGGCCAAACAACGCCGTACGAATACCCTAATCCAATCGCATCATATGCTAGCAGATAAGCACTAGTTAGCTACAATACACTACGCCTTGACGGAGGCCAAACTACCGCAGCACGAATACTAACTAGTACTTATCTGAAATGACGGAGGGCTACGAGTGTGTAGCATCTGCCAGTTATTGCTAAAGGAGTCACTCCCGGTGAAGGGATCTCGGTCCTTTCCTCATCGAATAAGGTGCAGGATATATCGTATATACCACTGTGCAAAGCAAGAACTGTAGCTACCTGTTTTATTTTGAAATTCGATTCTACAACATCTTAGGTTTCTTTTATTTCATTAATCTCATTAATGAAGTCCCATCTTTTAAGTACCTAAACATCACAGATAAATACGACGTACACTTATGCCATCCGCATTCGCCTCGATGTCCCCTCGTGCACCGTTAGGTTAGGTAACTACCGACAGAGCGGGGCAGGGCTAGCGCGGGTGTAAAACATAAGTAACGTCTATATAATATATCATATATACTATATACTGTATCTATCACAGAACATCACATGATCACATCACAGATATCGCAGCAGAAGAATCATATGAAATATCGGATATACTAGGACGTCCGTGTTTTCAATACGAGCCAGTATAAAACACGGATTCCACGGTCGTGATGAATAGCCAAACCTACACTCCTAGACCCCTACGAGAGCGGCAAGCAACCCTACCAATTCTAGAGTTAGGAGACCCGGACTCGACTCCTCGAGTTGGTCTCCCACTGGACCCCAGAACCCGGTTACTTGTGCCCTCCTCCTTGGGTCTATCCTAGTGCGGAAAAGTAAATAATATACAAACGGTGACAACTTCCGCAACCTGGAAGTGCCCCAATAAAAGAATATTACATACAAGTTTTTACATGAATGAAAATGAAAAACACTCATCTCACATAAAACCCCCCGGCTATTCAAACACGACGATCCAATATAACATATCCAGCAACACATAACATCACATGTCATCAACGTAAGTAAATATGCGCATCGCAATTGTCGTTGACATCTAGCAACGAAACCGGCGATATCACATATTACACTTACGGTCAGAGAAAAGAAAGTGTAAAACTACAACAGTTGGAATCCGCAACCACCTCAGACATCGCATGCCTGACCAAATGAATTACTTAGACATCGCATGCCTAACAATTATAAACCCCGCATTTTAGTCTCATTATAGAAAACTCTTTTCAATACCAAGTCGGGCAATTCAACAGGATTCCCGACATTTTGATCGAATGCTCGTCGCAAACTTCAGTAGACGGTCGCACCCCTGATACCGTCGACGAAGTGCACCAAGGCGGAACACCGCTACCGGGAGCACCCGAACGGATGCTTTCGGCGACGGGGTTCTCCTACAGTCACTTGGTCGAGGCTATGGAGTGAAGCTGCCTATTAAGTTTACCCGGCGAGTATCCGCTTACGCTACGTGATTGCGACGGACTTTTGATCACATCAAAATTCCGTGGCAACCGATCAACTGAGACTAAACTGCTATGTTTATAACATTCATTCAGTTATCTCATAACTTCTTGTGAATTCCAATTATTGTATCGCATTCTGGATAAGTAGAACATGTCAAACTTTCCGATCGAACAATCGAACACCCAAGTTTTCCCGATACAGATCAACACATGAAACAAGTCTAAAAACATTCAGTTCGTGCCTCAGTACCAACGGTCCAGCCGTAGAAGGGTCAAGCCAACGCCTCACATGTGGCACGCCGTACTGCCCCAAACCCGAAGGTTCAAAGGGCAGTTCAAGACGGTCACATAATCGAGTTAAGGTTTGTTGTCTTCTAGAGGGTCCATCGAGTTACTTGCACTATTTAGAACGTCTTTAAACCAAGGAAAGATCCAACACTTGGAAATTTCCCGACAGGGGAAAAATTGGGTATTTATATCCGGTCGAACTTTTTAACATATTCCAAAAATTATCCGGAAAGCCACTTAGACAAAATATGATACTCCGATCAAAACACCGAATCCCCAAAACAACTCCAGAAAATTCAACTTTTGAATAAATTTTAAAAATACCCAGAGAACTCAGCACCTGAAACAATGAATTACTGTGCAAACAGTTAGGGCTGACGTCACACATCTGCCGCGGAACCGCCGCATAAGCTAGGCTTATGCAGCGGTTCCGCCGCCGATTTCACTGTTCATGAAATAAATTTTGCTCCGTAATTCTTAGAATTCCCTGCTGAGTTTTATGCATATTTTTAATTTGGAAAAAACCACGATTTTAGAAAATGTACAGAGAGCCGTTCTCGGGTTAGGGTTTTGGTTCGATCGGACTTCAAACGTCGTCTGGACTTCGCCTAAGGCTCTAGCTAGGCTCTGATACCAATGAAGGGTTCCTAGGCACTCTCTAGGGGTCTCACAAGGCATCAACCATGCCCGTTTCAAATTTTAACGGTGCCGAGAAACCCTAGACTACGGATCGTTAGCTAGATGTTTAGGCGAAAGAAGCAACTAGTAAACTATTTTACTAAGAGAACGGAAATACAACCTTTGTAGATCCGGTCCTCCACCTCCACGTCTCCGTGATGAAGTCCTCTCCGCTGTCCAAATGGAATCCCGGGCTCTAGCGTCGGCTTCATCGGAGAAATGGGCGGGCAAGGTCGTCGGCTTCGTGCCGAAGATGATCTACGTCGAGGCATCACTAGATCAAGCTCCACCTTCACCAAGCCATGAAAACTTGTGAAGGAAACACCCTATACTACTTGGCAAGAGGTAGAGGATGAAGAAATAGGAAGTGGGTTCACTTTAGAATTGGATTTCTCACTCTTTTTCATCAATCACCATTGATGAAGCAAGCTTTCTTCAAGTGATGAAGAAGAAGAAGAAGATGAATCTTATGATGAGTATTTTCCAAAAAGGAAATAAAAGGAATCCTTATCATAATCTAACCATGGTGAAGTGTAGAGAATCAACTAGGGTTAAGTGGAGTGGTTAGGGTTAAGCATGAGACAAAATGGTGACTAAGTCAAAGCTTCATGAAGCTTCATAATACAAACAAAGTTAGCAACCATTTTTCACCTTATGCTTTTCATTTTCCATAAAGAATAAATAAATAAATGAATAAGTAATCATAACCCTAACCATTCATATAACCATGGTTCAATCTTTACACTTAACCAATTTTGCATGTATCATCAAACATGATACAATCAAGTGCACAAAACTATATCGAATATACAATGTGCACAAGCGAGCGAGAAAATCCATTTAAAGTGAACCGATACTAGTTAATTCAAAGTAATATATCAAATATATAATTATGCATTAAATCATTAAATCAACACTTGATTTAATGATCCGGTCATATCGCATATAACCGACTAATATCAACAGTAACAACTTATCGAATCAACACTTGATCCGATAACCCGGCTACATCGCATATAACCGATCAATATCACAGATCGCGAGAATCGAATACAGTATCACATACTGGTATCATTCTCGGTCCCGCACATATCTCATATGCGCTCCTATTTCGTTTCACTTGAGCTAGGAAACCTCTGTGTACGACTCTAAAGACTCGTCAATACGCCGGCAGCAGATGATGATCATATCAAGCACCCACAAGCCGCAAGCGGTCTGCTAAACGTAACGGCCACCCGGGTATTGAGCGATCAGAAGATCGACGAGCAAGCCCGCTCACACTCCAGTGAATCCAACCAGTAACACTACCGTACAGTCCGGTCTCGTCGTCTGATATGTCGCATATCTTGCCTAGGGGTGGTAAACGTCAGACCCCAATAGCTCGATAAGTCGTGTCGATATGAGGTCTATAACAATTCAAGAAACTACTGGTAACACTTACCAGTAAATCTCAGCAACCCTGGCCAGGGATTTCCTGTTATAGCCAATCGAACACAGCGCAACATCAACTCCCTATACCGGGAGAGACGAATCCCCTCCTATCGCTCATTGCCTCCATGTGACTCGGGACTGTACCCAAAAACCACCGTTTTGCACGCCCTCTTGGACATGGTAAGATGGAAATCAAAGCACAGTGGGAACCACACAAGACTCTATGACGATCTCGGGTCAACAGACTACTCTGTACCAGTGTCACCAGAGAACTGCCATCTGACGTAAGGTATAATACCATCTGGGAGTTCTCGGCGAGTCCGTCCAGTGTACCCAGTCTCTACTAAGCACCCGTATATCATCTCTGATGTCAAACACCGATGGATATGGGATCATCCATCGCCCATCTGTATGGGTCGAGAAGGTACACGTAGTCTACTCTGGTATATCGATGCCCCGTCTCGATACACCCACGACTAGGGACTTTGACGGATGTACTTATGGACTACCATGTCCCCACTAGTATGATCCGCATCATAGTCCAGGTAGTCAAGTACACATCCTAAGGGCTTTTCCAACATGTAATAGAGAGACAATCTGAGTACACGTTAAGGTAAAGAGTAACCAGATAGCATACTATCATGTCGAGCAAGAAAGTCCTCCCTATATATGTCCCAGCATCCACTACAATATACATCCTATGTACAGTAATGGCCTCTAGGGCATACATATAACTAACACTTCCAAACCATAGGCTGGTGCCGAACGGTAGGGAAGGAAGAAAACCATTTGGCCTAAAGGGGTGTGCGGAAGGTAATGACTAAAGACATATAAAGGGATTTGGAGAGATGGCAAAGAATTATACGGTTACAGTTGTGAATTTGATAATGGAAGAGGCATTACTAGGAATACCCGGATACCCCTTCGAAACATTTCAATGTTTCAGTTTCACTGTGTACTGTTAAAAGAAAACTGATTTCCCAATTAGACACTTTCTCCAGGGTATGTATTTACCAGGTTTGATTCTCACATCTGTATGGTTTTACAGATGATGAGTGGGAGTAAGTTATTGGGAATTGGGCGATCATCCTCATTATATCGGAATTCGTTGTAATTGGTGATATTTGAGGAAATCGCCTGGGTTGTTTGCCGGAAGGCAAATATTTGGTTTTGAATATCCGTTGTTATACACCAATTTCAAATTGATATATCTGTACGTCTATTTTTATAGAGTGAGATATACCTTTTTGAAATTATGTCCATGACATTTACCTATATCAGTGGATGATTAGGTAAGGAGCATTAAACAGCGGTGTAATTCTTCTTAACCATACGTACAGTTTTCAACCTACGACACACAGGGTTTGAGTTATTAGACTCAGGGGACTTATACAGGGTATTGTATGTTGTCCAGTGTCCATAAGGACAGAGGGGTTGGTACTCATACTATATTCTGTTTACCTGTGACTTCTCTGATTCTTAGACATGTGTTTCGTAGAAATGCAAGGTCTAAGTTTTGAGAAGTTATAGGTATAAGAATAAAGTAGAGAACCAGGTATTGCAAGTATTAGGATTCTTCAAGATGATCGAAGATGTAGATACTTATGTATGGTATTCAGTTGATAGTAATGATTAAGAGAACTTGCTTCTCTTTCAGGTTACTCATAATTGGAAGTACTCCTAAGTTGAGTAATGCTGATCGGCCTTTTTCCATTTAGTTGACAAGCACTGGAGACAGCTGCATGATTTGAATCTGGTTCAATTAAATCAGTGCCTCTGTTTCTGTGTTGGATATAGAACAGTTCATATCTTGACATTGTTAAGGTATGGGGAGTTGTCCAGCTTATGCTTAAAAACCAGACTCTGGATGACTCAAGGCACATTTCTGTAGTGGATGTTTGTGGGTTGACCCAGGCAATGACGAGGGTTGATTTTCTACCATCTGGAAGATCAATAGTGATATTGTTCTTGACTCGTCACAGTTTTAATAAAAATGGATTTTTTCAGAAAACAGTAGTGGGAGTATGGTAGAACTAGAAGTGATTCCAGAACCGCAAACGATTACTGAAGATTTGATAAGAACCTAAAGATTCAATCTGGTTTGACATTCCATTAGCCACTCCGCAGATATGGTGGGTAACCTCAAGCGCTCGAGAGGTACTTCGGTATAATCAAGGACGGTGGCAGGGAGGTTCTTGTTTATCCAGACTTGCCATTGCTGTTGTTCCAGACTGTGAGACCCGGCAGGAGGATGAGTATAGCGTCGTTCTAAACTAGATTTAGAAGTGCACGTGTATATGACTCTGCCAGAGGGTTGTCGTAGTAGTCAGTGGGAGCAGCGGAAGCATTGGTGGACAAGTGGCTTATGTCTATTTATAGACTAAAGCAGATACAACGGAGATAGATCGTCTATTTCTGATGTGACGGTCATAGGTTTGACTTCATCAAAATAGGGGATGGATCTGTTAAGAAGGTAGTAGGGTGTGATGTCCTGGTATTTGGATGACATACACAGAGTAGGAAGTGAAATTCCTATACTACGGTCGGTTAAACTTTGGTTGTCACACAGTGGTTTCTCCACATAGGAATTGGATATTATATCAGGCATTCTGGTTACTAGATCTATGGTTTTAGATCTAGATTTGGGTAGTGTCCAAATCTGGGTACATAGACGGCATTCTAAAGGTGTTTTAGAATGGACGACTCCTGGCACGGTAGTATACCTGCAGGTAATGGAGTCACCCTCTCTAAAGGTGTCTTACAGAATAAAGGGGAGAGAGATGTGCATGGTTGGCAGATCACTTGCTTAGGCAATTGAGTCAATCATGAGATGTCAAGTACCACAACAAATGTTATTTTTGCACGAGATGCAGTAAGTAGATATTAATCCAATCCTAGAGAAACGATCGGAAGCAGTTTTAGAACATAAGTTGATGTTCTAGGGAAATGATAACGGCAGCCTCCTTTATGAGACGGTTATCATTCCAGGCTTCCAAGGTGACCTGGATCACAGAATGACTGTCAGAGTTATAGTTCTCCCTCTGAAGAGGGGCAGTATTTTGGACAGGTGGTCCAGGCGGATACTGAGGGAGGCATTGCGCAGGATACTGATTAAGTTCAGTTGACGATACAATTTAAGAAGTTTGGATTTGGAGTTCACTTATGAACAAGGTCCCATCAGAGATCCAAACATATTCTAAGACAGGTATTGCTCATTTCAGGAAATGGGTTTCTCCGCGAACTTGAGATAAAGAGAGACATAGAAAGAAAAACATGACAGCGGATCCACTCACTGAGGCTATTCCTCGAATGCAATAGTTTCACAAACGAGCTTTGTGAGACTGACTAGTAGAGGAGTTGGGTGTTCGGTATCACACGGACTGTAAGTATGCGACATCGCAATAATTAGCCTTGAGTGCAAGTGGGAGATTGTTGGAGATAGTGCCCTCAGAGTCAATTATTGGATCACAGGCACGTGATTGCAATGATTGAGGGAGGACCTATACCGGTAGGACAGTCTTACTCAGGATGATAGTATGCTATCTGGTTTATCTTTATCATCGTGTACTTCTTTAGGTGACCTTACAGGCCACTATTGCACGTTGATAGAGCCCCTAAGATTCTTGCTTGACTGCCAGCAGTATGAGGGTGATCATATACGTGGGAGCTGGGGTCTATAAGCACATCCTTAAAAGGTCCCTAGTCGTGGGAGTTTCGAGACAGGGCATCGATACTCCAGAGTAGACTAGTGTATACAGTCGAGACCCCGACGAGGGGCGGTGGCCGATCTCACAAGCCACTGGTGTCAGTTGGTTCACCTAAGATGTATACAGGTGCTCATTGGGTTATGAGTACACCGGACAGGACTCGCCAGAAACATGCTAGTTGGTCTTATACCTGACGTCAGATAGCAGTTCTCTGGTGACAGGTGTACAGGTTAGTTCATAGATCTGAGATCGTCATTTGTCTCGTGTGAGTTCCCACTGTACTTTGATTACTACCCTACCACGCTCAAAGGAGTTGTGCAAACAGGTTTTAGTTGGGTACAGTCCCGAGCCACATGGAGGCAGAGAGCGGATCTGCACGGGTTCGTCTCTCCCAGTATTGGGGGTGAGGTCGCGCTGTGTCTAGGAGAGCCATTACACGAAGTCCTTGGCCAAGGCAGGAGATTTACTGGTAGGTATTCCAGTAATATCTCAGGGTGTTCTGGGCTACACTCTGACACGACTTGTACCGCTATTGGGGGTCTGACTTTTACCAACCCCCTAGGCCCGCCATGCGATGCTCATAGACGAACTGACCGGACTGTATGGATATTGTCACTGACAGGCTCAGTAGGTTGTCAGGATGAGTTCGCTCATCGACGTCCCTTTTGGTCAATACCTCTGACGTGCTAGTGGTTAAATCCACAGCCAAAGTATTGACGAGTCTTTAGAGTCCCCCACAGACAGTTTCTCAAGTTTCGGGCGAAACACTGTAGAGGCCGTATTGATATATGGCAGGGTTCGATCTTATACGTGCGGTATTGCACGGATCATGATCGGACGGATAATACTAGCAGGCTTTGGTTTAAGCCGGATCCTAGTATTTTGCAGTGTAGATTTTGTCTCATTGCATTTGTATTCAGTTGGAATACAAATGCGGGTATGTATATACAGTCGCGGGGTTTTTCCTGTAATTTATTACGGGAACAGTTTTTTGAAGTTGCCAGTTTGCATTCCGTTTCAGCCAGTTTTCCTTCCTTCCTTTCGTTGGCTGATATTTGATGGGAGGCGCTTATTTGCAAATGTGCAAATTAGCATTGTGGAGGGGGTTATTTGTATATATGTCTTCATGATGGTTCTTTGCATCAAAAGAGTCTTTTTGCATCACTTCCTTTGCATTAAATGTGATGGAATATGAAGGGATTGATTTGGTAAATGGTGTGACCATTTTCTTCTCATTATCATACATTTTCTTCTCTTGCATAATTGATCCTTTTTTTCCCTCCACCATTTGAGAGAGGCCGGCCACTTCTAGGGAGAGGGAGAGGGGAATTCATTTTGGTGATGAGGGAAATTTCTTGTTCTCATTTTTTGCTTGCACCAAAAATCCTAAGCTCATTTATATTGTTCTTTCCTCCACACTATCATGGCAACTTCAATCACCCCATTGAGACAAAGTGATTCTACACTAGCTTACAGTATTCTTGGGCACGTCGGCTCGCCAACATCGTGCCCGAGTTGCCTCGGTCCAGAGGTGGGAGCCCGTAAAAGAACCCGGCGATGTGGTGCCCGTTCCGACAAGGAGCTGAAGACCGGAGATTCCACGAGGAGATCGGAGAGGAGGCCGAAGACCGAAGGACATGGATCGCTCGGTATAGCTTCCTACCCATTCTCTAGTTTTCTAGCATTAGGTCAATGGCCCGATCCGGGTTTTATAGTGCGCGGTAGTGCCGGTTTACAAGTTTCGTAAAAGTTTCGTTTCCGCATTCCGGCGTCGGATTGACGTCCGGGGCGCTGCCGTGCACTTACAATCGAGGCGGAGCAATCACACCGTATGTGATAAGGTGTGCTCTATGATGAGTACTACTGAGATACCTATTTCCTTTTGGGAGTTATGCACTGGACAAGTTGCATGCCTATTGAATAGGGTTCCGATCAAATCAGTTGCCTACCACTTCATATGAGATATGGAAAGGGAAGAGCATATATCTTAAGTTTTTTAAGATTTGGGGTTGTCCAGCCTATGTCTAAAAGCATAATCCGGACAAGCTCGAGGCAAAGTCAGTTCTGTAGAAGTTTGTTGGATATCCCAAGCATATGCAAGGGAATATCTTCGACCAAACCGAGGAACGAAAGTTGTTTTGTTTCTCAATATGCCACCTTTGTGAAAGAGAATTTCTTGTGAAGAAATTATTGGTCATAAGGTAGAACTGGAAGGAGTTCCAGCTATACAAACTGCAGCTGATGATTTGGTAGAACCAAAGGATTCAATAGTTTCCAACGAACCTCAGCCTCTCCGCCGATCTAGTAAGGTTCCTCACCCACCTGAGAGATACTTCAGTTTCTCTATAACAATGGGAGCGAGGAATGCATCATGAGATAATGACCCAACTAGTTTCGAGCAGGCCATCAAGAGTGGGGACTCTGTAAGAATGGTTGGATGCTTAGCGATCTGAGATGGAATCCTTATATACCAACAAAGTATGGACTTTGGTTGCCTTATCTGAAGGGTTAAATCCCCATCAGGAACATGTATATCTTGAGAAGATTACTTGGTGTACGTGGAAAAGTTGAGACTTTCAAAGCTAGATTTGTTAAAGGTTTGCATCATTGACTAGGTATGGATTATGATGAAACCTTTTCTAAGTACCTATGCTTAAGTCCATCCAGATCCTACTTCCCACGGCTATATACCATGACTACGATATCTGGCGGTTGGGTGTCATGACTGCTTTTCTAAACGTTGATTTGGAAGAGAGAGTCTATAAGTACACAGTCAAAGGGCTTCATAGAAAGTGGGAGCAGCGGAAACGTGTGCAAGATGTTTTATGTGATAAAACAGGCATCGCGGAATTGGAACGTCTGTTTTGATGTGGTAGTCAAGGAGTTTGACTTCATCAAAATGGTAGATGAACCTTGTATATACAAAAAGGTAGTAGAGAGTATGGTGTGTTGGAGATAGTGCCCTCAGAGTCAATTATTGGATCACAGGCACGTGATTGCAATGATTGAGGGAGGACCTATCCCAGAAGGACAGTCTTACTCAAGATAATAGTATGCTATCTGGTCTGTCTTTATCATCGTGTACTGCTTTAGGTGACCTTACAGGTCACTATTGCACGTTGATAGAGCCCTTAGGATTCTTGCTTGACGGCCAGCAGTATGATGGCGATCATATACGTGGGAGCTGGGGTCTATAAGCACATCCTTAAAGTGGTCCCTAGTCGTGAGACTTTCAAAACTGGGCATCGATACTCCATTAGTAGACTAGTGTTTACAGTCGAGACCCCGACGAGGGGCGGTGGCCGGTCTCACAACCCATTGGTGTCAGTTGGTTCACCTAAGATGTATACAGGTGCTCATTGGGTTATGAGTACACCGGACAGGACTCGCCGGTAACATGCTAGTTGGGATTATCCAGACGTCAGATAGCAGTTCCCTAATGACAGGTGTACAGGTTAGTTCATCGACCTGAGATCGTCATTTGTCTCGTGTGAGTTCCCACTGTGCTTTGATTACTACCCTACCACGCTCAAAGGAGTCATGCAAACAGGTTTTAGTTGGGTACAGTCCCGAGCCACATGGAGGCAGTGAGCGGATCTGCAGGGGTTCGTCTCTCCCGGTATTGGGGGTGAGGTTGCGCTGTGTCTAGGAGAGCCATTACACGAAGCCCTCGACCGAGGCAGGAGATTTACTGGTAGGTATTCCAGTAATATCTCAGGGTGTTCTGGGCTACACTACGACACGACTTGTACTGCTTATGGGGGTCTGACTTTTACCAACCCCCTAGGCCTGCCATGCGATGCTCATAGACGAACGGACCGGACTGTACGGATATTGTCACTGACAGGCTCAGTAGGGTGTCAGGATGAGTTCGCTCATCGACGTCCCTTTTGGTCAACACCTGGTAGCCCATTACGTATGGCTAATACCTCTGACGTGCTAGTGGTTAAATCCACAGCCAAAGTGTTGACGAGTCTTTAGAGTCCCCCACTGACCGTTTACTCAAGTTTCAGGCGAAACGCTGTAGAGGCCGTATAGAGATATGGCAGGCTTCGATCAGATACGTGCGGTATTGCACGGATCATGATCGGACGGATAATACTAGCGGGCTTTGGTTTAAGCCAGATCCTAGTATTGTACAGTGTAGATTTTGTCTCTTTGTATTTGTATTCAGTGGGAATACGAATGCGGGCATGTATATGAAATCACGAGGTTTTCCTGTAATCTATTACGGGATCAGTTTTCTGAAGTTGCCAGTTTGCATTCCGTTCCGGCCAGTATTCCTTTGTTCCTTCACGGCCGGATTTTTCTGATTAAGGGGCTAATTTGCAAGTTCGCAAATTAGCATTTATGGAGGGGTTCTTAGTATTTGTGGCATTATGATAGATTTTGCATCATGAGATTCCATTTTATTCTTATCCTTTGCATTAATGAGATAAGAAAAGATTTGAAATGGTGTGACTTTTATTCCTAGTTTTCTTCACATCTCTTATGGTCACCTTGAGCTATCCTACACTCACCTCCCTTCTTGATTTTTTCTCCACCATATTTCATAAGGGGGGCCGGCCACTTGAGAGGGAGAAGGGGGTTTATTTTTGATGAGGGAAGTTTGGTCATCTCATTTTTGCATGCTACACAAATTCATCTACCTCACTCCAAAGTCCATTGCTCACTCCTCCATCACCAAGGCAACTTCACAACCCCAAATGAGACAATGTTTTCTACACTAGTCTACAGCATTCCTTGGACGCGTCGGCTAGCACACTTCGCGCCGGAGTTGCTTCGGATGAAGCGGGAGCCCGTAAAAAGAACCGATGATGTGGTGCCCTTTCCGACGAGGAGATCGAGACCGGAGTTACCGCGGGAGCTTGGGATGGTGGCCAAAGACCAAAGGACATGGATCGCTCGGTATAGCTTCCTACCCATTCTCATGTTAGCTAGCATTAGGTTAACAGTTACGATCCGGGTTTTATAGGATGCGGTAGTGCCGGTTTAAAAGTCAAGAAAAATTTTCGTTTCCGTATTTTGGCATCGGATAGACGGTCGGGGCGCTACCGTAGTCCTCCATGGTATCAGAGCCACGCCGTTAACCTAGTCTAGCTTGCTCTAGTATATTTAAAAATCGATCGATCAAAAATCCCAAAAACCGTATTTTCACATGCACAGTTTCTGTCGAAATTTTTTTGGGCTCTAAAAATTTTTCACGGTGTTTCAGAAATGTGTGCAGGGTATATGGAGAACACTGTAAAAAAATGGTCACGTGATGCCACTACAGAGACGTGGAACCGCGGCCTTAACCACCTTTTGGGCGCGGTTCCGCCGCCGAAAAGTGTCATCATTGCTCCAGATTTCTATAGTAGTTATCTGAGTTGAACATGGGGCTTTTGGAATATTCTTTTTGGGCCCAGATTTTCTGTGAGTGCTACAGTACTGCTTGGGGCCCACTTCGATAAATTTGATCGATTGAAAAGTTTAAACATGTTAGTTCACAGTATGTACATTATATCTGCGACCGTGAATGTCACTCGATCGGTAAATCCATTCTATCTGCTATAGCCCTTTTAGACGGATTTGCGAACGTGACATTCACGTTGATGTTCTGTGTTGTGCTGTGATTTTGCGGATCTGTCGTGGTGGATAGCCTGGATGCAATGGTAGTACAGTTTGGTTTATTATGTACATTTGATATTGCGGGGCGAGCGTCCGACATGTGGACTGCCGTTACTGCCTGTTTGTATATTATTCTTTTGGGGCACGACCGGGCTGAGGTCGATGTACCCGTTGTATATATATTTTACTTTCTGTACTAGGATTGCCCCGAGGAGGGGTGCACGGATAGCCGGATTCTAGAAGGCAACGGGCCCGCATCTCATGGCATTGAGACGGAGGGGGCTTCACTCTAGAATTGGCGGGCTATTTGCCGCACTCGTAGGGGGTACAGGTTGACCTAAGGAGGGCTGCCCAAGTTACCGGATTCCGTGAAGTGCTGGGTGGTCCATTCACGTTGCTGAAGGGGACTGCCTCGCTTCAGGTTTTGGTGGGTAACTTGCCGTGCCCGAGGGGTCTAGGATTTCATTGCACAGGCTATCCACACGACCAGGGGAACGTCGGGTTTCAGCAGCGGCTCTGTGAAACCCTGGGCTTCCAGATTATCTGTATTGTTCTGTGATGCTTATTACATTTATGTGATGTTGCATTTTATCACGCCTTGAGCGAATATTATATATTGATATATATACTAGTAGGTGTTGTATATGTTTTACACCCGCGCTAGTCCAGTCCCCGCTCAGTCGTTAGTTAAGTAACCTAACGGGTGATGACGGGACCCAGTGGCGAATGCGGATGGCATATACGTACATCATTATTTTCGTTCTTTGTGGTGTGATCAATTGATGGGACCGCGTTGATTCGGATCAATGCAAGTTAAACAAACCTATTCTGATGTTGTTGGAACAATTTTTCAAAAAGCTGTTATTGCAAGGACGTTCTATTTTGTTTTGCACAGTGGTATTCGGTTATGAATATCCAGCACCTCAGTCGACGAGGCAAGGGCCGAGATCCCTTCACCGGGAGTGACCCCTTGGACAGAAGTTTGCGTCATGGTAATAACTTCACTATAGCCGATTGCCATTTGCTTTGCATCATGGTATTCAGTTGGAATATCCTGCACCTCATTCTACAGGGAAAGATCCGAGATCCCTTCACCGGGAGTGACCTCTTTAGCAAAAGTTTTCGTCACTATATTTTTATAAAAAGGCTATGCAGTTCCTTCAACAATATCAAGTTCATTACGTTAAAGGTTTTTCGCCAAAAACCAGCCGTAGCCCTCCGTCATTTCTTACAGGAATTGTTTAGTATTCATGCTGCGTTTGTTGACTCCGTCAAGGCGTAGTGTACGGTAGCTAAGTGGTGCTTGTTTGTTGCATAAATGGGATTGGTTAGGACAGTCGTGCGGCCTTGTTGACTCCGTCTAGGGCACGTACGGGTGGGTTTAATGCAATCCAGATAATGACGGGTTTAACTTGACTAGGACTCTTTGATTTGTTGACTCCGTCAAGGTCACTTGGGTCCTAGGGGTAAAAACACACATCGGGAGTTTCTAAAGAAACTGAAACTTGCCAGGCATGAGCATACCTTCTGGAGTGTGGTGACTTGAGTGGATTCCGTCAAGTTATCATACGATGATAGTTGGATCCCGATTCCCACTGATGAGTTGGTTTACTCCTCGGGTGATCCTGACTAATTCTTCTTTCAGGTTTGGACGAGAATTTGACGTTACAGTGGGAGGTTTCCTGATTAGATAAAGTGATAACCATTCTGATCTAGGTAAGAGTGCACGCTGAGTGTTTCTTTTCTCTCTCTCTTTGGCAGCGACCCTGACCTGACCCTTGACTATGACTCAGGGACCAAGTTTAACCGAACCTTCTTAAACAATGGCTTTTGGATTGTCAGAGTTGCAAACCTCATTGCCACTCCTACTTTTACCCTTTTCTTCAGGACACCCCGTATTACTATGAACGTCCACTTCCATTGGATAAAACCATCGTATGGTTATATACGAACTCGAAGGAATTTATTCGAGGATGGTTTCCGGTTCTGGGGAAAACGAATAGGATTATTCAGTTGTATTTTCCTTTTACCTTCTCTCAGGTTGCGAGTACTCATTGGTTTAGAAGATAGTACACCTATTAAGCAAATTGGATAGTCCTCTTCCAAACCATAGGCAGGTACCGAACGGTGGGGAATGAAGTGTCACGACCCAAAAATGGCACGTGACGGCCCTAATACTACGCAACGTCTACAGGCGTAACACAGTAAAAGAAAGCCAAAACCCAGAAATCTAAACCATTAAAATACCAGAAAAGATAAGAAACATTGTTTAAAAGTCTTTGAAATCACAACCCAATTTCTTTAAAAGTCCAACTTTATTTCCTTTAAAATTTTGGCAGCACCTCCTTTGTAAAAGCTAGCCCCAAAATGGGTACAACATAAATACAAAGTAAAGCATCCCCAACGGGGGCAAATCCACGCCCAAAGGCGGAAAACAACCACCACAACAAAAATACGACGCCGTAGCGAAGAAATAGAAGACGATAGAAAGGAAACTGTATAAAAGACAACAAATCCAACATAATATACAACATCGTCCTCACCAAGTCTTTAAGTCAATATGAAAATAGTAGATGGAGAGTACATGGATACAACGAATATACAATACAACGAATAACTACAAAACCCACCTAAGAAACTGCACACTGTGAGCTGATGCGGTATCCGTAGTAAAAGATGATAAGATGCGTGATAATAGCCTGCCTCTGACTATCATGAGGAACACCTGCAAACACTGTGGCACAATGGGGGTGAGTTGCCAACTCGTGAATAGTAAATAACATATGCAGGTAATCGCAAGTTTGCACGTAAAGCGTGAATCTAAGATATGCAATTAACAGTAATAACATGTCATATGAATGCAGAATAATGGAAAGTACACTAGCAGGTACAACCAATATATATAAAACAATAATGATATGACAATAGTATGTAATAATCATACGATAGGGATATGAGAATGTAAAAGTGCAATAATCATGAAAGGTACACTAACAGGTACTACTAGTACATGAAGCAATGCACAAACAGATAAGGTGAGGTATGGTGTGAAGTATGCCATTTCCACGGAATCCTGACATCGTGGTAGGATCACAATCCAGCAAGACAATTTAAATACCAATTCCTCAAATCAGCCCCCAAATTGGCGCTCATATTATCTAAGTATCACATCTCCTCAATTGCACAATATCAAGTATATCTCATATATCCCGAATGTACAACCTCAAGTATATCTCACATATATCGAATGTACAATCATCAAGTATATCTGGTATATATCGAATGTACAAAATCAAGTGGATCTCACATATCTCGTATGTACAGTATCAAGTATATCTCATATATCTCGAATGTACAACCTCAAGTATATCTAACATATATCGAATGTACAATCATCAAGTATATCTCGTATATATCGAATGTACAAAATCAAGTGGATCTCACATATCTCGTATGTACAGTATCAAGTATATCTCATATATCTTGAATGTACAACAGCAAGTAGATCTCATATATCTCGAATGTACAATATCAAGTAGATTTCACATATCTCGTATGTACCATATCAAGTATATCTCACATATCTCGAATGTACAACAGTAAGTAGATCTCACATATCTATCCAGTATCCAATCTCAAATGAATCTCTTATATCCCGAATCAAATCTTCAGCAAAATTCTAACATCCTAAATATAATGGCGTAAATAAATATGATGAGGTCAATACACATATATTAGCGTCCCATTCCACTAATATTGGTGTAAGGGTATATATAACAGCGGCTCAATCCCCTGTTATATATACAAAGGAGTAATTAGAAATATCATGAAACCAATGTGCCAAGCATCGACACAGAAATGCTGATCCATCAGGTGCTGTCTCCATGACTGGCCCCCTGATAGGTACGTATCATACGCTATCCCGAAAGCTCGAGTTCCTAGCTCTGACCCTCGCCTCTCGACGTATCCATACGTACATGACTCCCGTCGGTATCCACATGATAGCCGCTGAGTCATTGGTCCTGTCACCGGATAGTATGGTTCCCCTAAGCCTCATCGCCTGACACCACGACATCGTTCTTGCTTCGGGGTACCTCCGGGCCCCTCCATGTACCCGCACACGGACCCCTCCTTTCCTCGCGTGGGGTATACACATCGTAAACGACAAATCTCATGGTGGCTGCTGAAATATCATATCAAGGGAAACCGGGTTTTTCAAATAATGCATAATTTCATGAACTACCACGGTTCCCAAATCCAGAAAACATCATGAAAAATCCATATCTCAATGCGAAAATCCATGAATAAAGTATACGCATCATAAATCTGAAATGCGAGCATATAGAAGAAAAGCAGCAATTAACTGTAACAAGTTAATATAATATCATGCGGTTCCTAATCTCTCCAATTCTAAAATAACATCAAGTAAAGGTAAACATGTAGCTATAACTAGATATATGTGCAACATAATGGTATAGCAAGATATATGTATCTACCTATAAGTAATGATGTAGTATACCCCCTGGGTATAAGAATAGTATGTGCAAGGTATACCTGTAGCTATGACGTAAAGTGTGCATGTACCTATCACTAATGGTACAATACTCTATAGGTATACAGGTAACTGGCATGTAAGTATGTCAGAACATATGTGCAAGCATGTAGGTATACAGGTATGCTATAAGTCAATGCGTAAAGAAATATGAATCAAAATCTCAATGTCCCTAACCAAGCCATATTATATCTATAAGTGGGTTATGCGTGACATGGCAATTATTGACGGTGTGTGTAGCATACAATCAGTGCTCGTGCAACATTAATCGTCAATAATATGTGCAGTGTCCTACTACTACTAGTGCAGGCACAACTACATCTAAGTAATAGGGTATAGGCGCAATTCTAACAATAACGTAGAATATGCGACAAGTAATAAAATCTCGAGCCCTGACGCATAACGCCATGCGGGCGATTCCCCTGTAGATGTTAAATCTACTCACCAACGCTCCTGGCTAAGTGAAGCCTACCACCTGTTTTTCCTTGTCGTAGCGTCCGAAGTCCCCGCTTGCGAACCTAAAATTTCACAAACACAACACATAAGCAAATATCCTACATCGACGAAAAGACATCGAAACGCAAGAATAACTCCCTGAAAATTACACTGCGCGCTTAGCGCATCTAACGCGCATGACCTCGGCCAAAAATCCTAACTAGGGTCGCCAAACTACGAAACACCAAGTCTAGTTTCCGATCGTCCCGATCGCGCATTCAAAACACAACAATAAACGTGGTCTCAATATAAATAATGTCGAAACGTCAAAAGAAACCCACGCCTAAAAGTTACCAAAATCTAGTAAGCAGTATTTATCTTTTTTTAGCACAAAACTACAAGTTTTACCAAAACTATAATTTACAAACATCTTCAAATAGCAAGGTTAAACAATTTAAACCATTTCTATATTTTTAAACTTGCTTAATTAAGCTTTAGCAAAAACCTATTAAGCAAAAACCCTTAATTAGACAAAGTAGTAATTAACAAAAATTTGCATTTTCTACTAGGTTAAGCTTTTCCAATTCATAAATTAACACTTCAATTAAATATTAAACACTTAAATTAAGCTTTAACCTTAACTTGAATTTCTAAAACAATTTCTAGAATTTTGAAACATGAAATTTAAAGCTTAAACTAACATCTAATTAAGCTAGCATAAAGATTTAAATTTAGCAATTAGAGATTAGGGTTAGGGTTTTATACCTTCAAGAACACCACTTGAATCAAAGATAAAACCAAACTTTAGCCTCCAAAATTCTCACTAGAATGAAGATCCAAGCAACTTTTGTGAAGAAGAAAGAAGGTTTTGGATTTTATTTGAATTTTTATGAATTAAATTGGATTTTTCATGATTTATTTGTGCAAGAAATGATAAAAAAAATGAGTGAGGAAGAACAAGGGAAGCAAAGGGGAGAGAGGGGCCGGCCAAATGATGAAGGATTGTGTTTTTGGTGAATTGTATAATTTTCTAGAAGAAAATAGAATAATAGTATAATAAAACAAAAAGCTTATGTTCACACTACTTTTCTTTTTCTTTATTTTTTTAAAAAATAAATCCTTTCACCATAAAAATCTAGATATTTAAAAAGAAGGTTCTAAAATAATTGTGTTGATAATTTCCAAGAATTTTCATTTAGAAGAAATTTCCCGATTTACGTGCATAATTTACCGGCTAAAATAATATTTTATTTGGGAAAAAATCTATCTGAACAAAAACCTCTCAAATACCCCTAAAGTTCGCGCACAAGCTTTATTTTAGCTAAAAAAGGTGCCGGTAAGCTTATACGGACGTTTGATCGAAATCGGGTTAAAACGGGAAAAACTGACAATTTTGCCCTAAAACGGGAAAATTCGCAAGACGATTTCTGAAACGTTACAATCTCCCCCCTTATAAAAATTCGTCCCCGAATTTAAAATTTTCACTAAGCGTACCTTCAAATAGAAGAGTATAAAACTCCCAATTCTCGCTCGCAGCCTCCCGAGTGATCATATCACTATACGGCTACGTCCAAGAAAACTCTCCACAGATAGCAAGACCCTTGACCGAAGTTTCTCCACCTGCCGGGCCATTAACACCAATGGCTGCTGGTGAACGAAAGATCGCGTCCAAGCTAAATGGTCTGGTGCTGAATCATGTGAGAAAGGTCATGAAGGTAATTGCAAAGTATTAACACAAAGAATGCGGGGTGAAAACTCAATAATCTGGGCGGAAGTGCCAAATTAAAGGCAACGGAACTAACTCACTTAAAGGATCTCAAAAGGACCTACAATCCTTGGATAAGATTCCCAAAACTCCACACGTCATTTATCGGAAAATCCATAGGAATACATGATCTCCCACTGCGAACTCAGGCCTGCGACCACCCTTGTCGGCATAAGATCTCTCTCCGCACAGGAAGGTCATCATCCTGACCTGAACCACTGGATCATCTCCGAAGTCTCTGGACTAGCTGAGATCCAAAAATCCTACTACGCAGAGTCAGAAAATAGACTGGTGATCGACACGACCTGTCTAAACCTGGAGGTTGCCAATTGGAGTGTCTCCTGATAACAACTATCGAAGGAGAATCCTAACAATGGCGAGTGACGATCCCAACTGCCAAAAAAAAATTAACGCAAACGCAAACAAGACAAACACCTCGAAACGAAATCCGAAACTTCACTCTTCATCCCTGCCCACCCGTAACTATCTCACAAGTCACGCTACAGATTGGTGGAACTTGAATGAACACCGAAAGTTGACTTATGTGCCTGCTCTAGGATTTCGCGTCTCTACCCAATTGTATCAGGTACGCAAACGCGTCCCCAAACTCATTACACCCTTGTCACAAATCAAGGACTCCGAATCATTACCCAGCCGAGTATGCTCAAGTATTTCTGATGAACGAGCATCGGCGGCAGTGTCTCGCGAAAGCGATTAAGGAAAAGTGGTCGGGCGCGGACATGAGCAGGTTGTCCCCTCAGTAGAGGCGAACTTAAGCCGTGCTCAATGATCGCACAAGAACTGTGAATCTGCAGAAGACTATCTCAACAATCAAAATCCGCTGCAGGAAGATGTACATTAAGCTCTGATAGTCCGTGAGAATCTGACACGACTCTCGAACAAGTAGTGTCTCCAAATCTCCAACGCAAGACCACCGCGGCTATCTCCAGATCGTGAGCGGAATATCCTGCTAGTACTTCCTCCAAATGTAGGGAAGAAAAAGCGATAACTCTATAGTGTCACCTCAGTACACAATCTAGCCCCACTCGCGAAACATCACAGTTAATACAACAAAGTCGCCCGAACCAAAAAGAAAGAAGAACTGGTGCAGTTGTTAACCGAGTCTTCAACTGCTGAAAAACTCCGCACGCATGCCTCAGTCCAAAGAAAGAAACCTCCACTCCGGTCAATTCAGTCGACTGTGCAGCACTACACTAACGATCCTCCACGAAACGGCGGTAGAAACCTGCTAAGACCAAAATCTGCGGACCTCCGTCCGTACACAAGCCTGGGACAAAGCTGTACGACCTCGACCTTCCTCGGGACCATACGAAAACCGTCCCCCGTAACTACAAGACCTAGGAGTCAACACCAACAAGCCTGAAGGAACACTCCGAGAATCTAGCAACCGCTGGGGCTCTCCCAATGTCTGAAAAACAAATCCTCAAGTGCTACTCCTGTCCCTCACGACACATTGAATAGACCAGAATGTCGTCAATAACACAATAATAACTGGTCGAGGAACGACCTGAAGAAACCTGGTTTATCAAGTCTACGAATGCTGCCAGGGGATTGGCGAGTCCAAAGACACCACCATAACACACAAAGCCGTAGCATGAACAAGGCAGCCTTCGGAATGCCATCACTCCGAACCCACAACAATGATGACCTGATCCCAACAACTTAGAAAAAGTCTCGCACTTAGGAGCCGATCGAAGAAATCGTCAATGCGAGGTAAATGATACATATCCGCACCGTAAGCCGGTTCGATTGACGATCTATCAATACACAACCCCAACTGCCGTCCTTCTCCTTGACGAATAGAAATAGGAGCTCCTCAAGGCGAAACACTCAGACGCACAAACCCCACAACAAACAACTCTGCAGCTGATCCTTAAGCTCCCTAAGCTCCGCCGGCTCATCTGGAACAATGTCGGAAAACTCTCGCACGATAAGAACCCGGTCGAACAAACCAACTATGGCTCCGGTATCACGAATGAACGCAAAGAATCCTCGACATCCTCTCCTCAAAAGCCGACTAGCGAAAAAGGCTAAATTCAAGCTGTGTGAGGCGGCACCACTGCCCTCCTATGCACAACAAGAACTGACTCGCCGGGAAAACAAACCCTGTCTGTTTTCCTCCCGGTAGTCCACAGACGCCTAGCACGTAACTAACCAGTCCGTGCCCAGGAGAACGTCAAATCCAACATCTCTAAAAGGATCAAGTGACGGATGAATCTCCTAACCGATTGGCATAAGACTGAAATACATGTCGCGCAACAAAAGAATCGCTGACAGAAGTTAACACAACAAACGACTGATCTAGCTAACACGAATCCCCTCGTCCCAAACCTCTGCTACTCCCGTAATGGTCACAAAAGCTGTCTCGACGACTAAGCCTCTGCCTCTGAGCTGATACCCCGGTACGAGTCCTCCACGGTTCCGGAACTCCCGAAGTCTCTGGAATACGTGTATCGTCAACTAGGGCCGCATCCACTGGTGCTATGTAAGTGACGGAATACTGTGTGCTGATCGCAAGGAACAACTGGGTAGCAGGGTGACAACCTCCTGTCGCTGCGCTCGAATGGCCTCAACCAATGAACTCATCGTCTAGCGCAAGTCCTGCATCTCTGCCACATGCCTAGCGACACTATCTGTCGAAGGCGGATCCGTCTGCACCTGTGCAACTAGCGTGCCATCCTGGTCAGTGCTCGTCTCACCCGAGCCAACTCTGACCTCGGCCCTCGCTGCACCTCACTGAGTCCCCATAGTCGTCGTCGGCAAAGGCTATAAATAGGAATAAGATTCGATATGAACACGGAAATCGAATCACAAGGATATGAATCATCAAGGAAGGAATTTCAAGTAATTGTACTTAGGTCACTTTAGGCGGAGTACTGCATCATGAGTATGCTGTAGACATACACACAGTACGTTACTCTGCTTAAGCTACCTACTCCATCATATCAAGGTCATCCTACACTCCGTAAGGTAAAAACCTAGCGCTTTGATACCAACTTTGTCACGACCCAAAAATGGCACGTGACGGCCCTAATACTACGCAACGTCTACAGGCGTAACGCAGTAAAAGAAAGACAAAACCCAGAAATCTAAACCATTAAAATACCAGAAAAGATAAGAAACACTGTTTAAAAGTCTTTGAAATCACAACCCAATTTCTTTAAAAGTCCAACTTATTTCCTTTAAAATTTTGGCAGCACCTCCTTTGTAAAAGCTAGCCCCAAAAATGGGTACAACATAAATATAAAGTAAAGCATCCCCAACGGGAGCAAATCCACGCCCAAAGGCGGAAAACAACCACCACAAAAAAAATACGACGCCGTAGCGAAGAAATAGAAGACGATAGAAAGGAAACTGTATAAAAGATAACAAATCCAACATAATATACAACATCGTCCTCACCAAGTCTCTAAGTCAATATGAAAATAGTAGATGGAGAGTACATGGATACAACGAATATACAATACAACGAATAACCACAAAACCCACCTAAGAAACTGCACACTGTGAGCTGATGCGGTATCCGTAGTAAAAGATGATAAGATGTGTGATAATAGCCTGCCTCTGACTATCCTGAGGAACACCTGCAAACACTGTGGCACAACGGGGGTGAGTTGCCAACTCGTGAATAGTAAATAACATATGCAGGTAATCGCAAGTATGCACGTAAAGCGTGAATCTAGGATATGCAATTAACAGTAATAACATGTCATATGAATGCAGAATAATGGAAAGTACACTAGCAGGTACAACCAATATATATAAAGAAATAATGATATGACAACAGTATGCAATAATCATGCGATAGGGATATGAGAATGTAAATGTGAAATAATCATGAAAGGTACACTAACAGGTACTACTAGTACATGAAGCAATGCACAAACAGATAAGGTGAGGTATGGTGTGAAGTATGTCATTTCCACGGAATCCTGACGTCGTGGTAGGATCACAATCCAGCAAGACAATTTAAATACCAATTCCTCAAATCAGCCCCCAAAATTGGCGCTCATATTATCTAAGTATCACCTCTCCTCAATTGCACAATATCAAGTATATCTCATATATCCCGAATGTACAACCTCAAGTATATCTCACATATATCGAATGTACAATCATCAAGTATATCTCGTATATATCGAATGTACAAAATCAAGTGGATCTCGCATATCTCGTATGTACAGTATCAAGTATATATCATATATCTCGAATGTACAACCTCAAGTATATCTAACATATATCGAATGTACAATCATCAAGTATATCTCGTATATATCGAATGTACAAAATCAAGTGGATCTCACATATCTCGTATGTACAGTATCAAGTATATCTCATATATCTCGAATGTACAACAGCAAGTAGATCTCATATATCTCGAATGTACAATATCAAGTAGATTTCACATATCTCGTATGTACCATATCAAGTATATTTCACATATCTCGAATGTACAACAGTAAATAGATCTCACATATCTATCCAGTATCCAATCTCAAATGAATCTCTTATATCCGAATCAAATCTCCAGCAAAATTCTAACATCCTAAATATAATGGCGTAAATAAATATGATGAGGTCAATACGCATATATTAGCGTCCCATTCCACTAATATTGGTGTAAGGGTATATATAACAGCGGCTCAATCCCCTGTTATATATACAAAGCAGTAATTAGAAATATCATGAAACCAATATGCCAAGCATCGATACAGAAATGCGGATCCATCAGGTGCTGTCTCCATGACTGGCCCCCTGATAGGTACGTATCATACGCTATCCCGAAAGCTCGAGTGCCTAGCTCTGACCCTCGCCTCTCGACGTATCCATACGTACATGACTCCCGTCGGTATCCACATGATAGCCGCTGAGTCATTGGTCCTGTCACCAGATAGTATGGTTCCCCTAAGCCTCATCGCCTGACACCACGACGTCGTTCTTGCTTCGGGGTACCTCCGGGCCCCACCATGTACCCGCACACGGACCCCTCCTTTCCTCGCGTGGGGTATACACATCGTAAACGACAAATCTCATGGTGGCTGCTGAAATATCATATCAAGGGAAACCGGGTTTTTCAAATAATGCATAATTTCATGAACTACCACGGTTCCCAAATCCAGAAAATATCATGAAAAATCCATATCTCAATGCGAAAATCCATGAATAAAGTATACGCATCATAAATCTGAAATGCGAGCATATAGAGGAAAAGCAGCAATTTACTGTAACAAGTTAATATAATATCATGCGGTTCCTAATCTCTCCAATTTTAAAATAACATCAAGTAAAGGTAAACATGTAGTTATAACCAGATATATGTGCAACATAAAGGTATAGCAAGATATATGTATCTACCTATAAGTAATGATGTAGTATACCCCCTGGGTATAAGAATAGTATGTGCAAGGTATACCTGTAGCTATGACGTAAAGTGTGCATGTACCTATCACTAATGGTACAATACTCTATTGGTATACAGGTAACTGGCATGTAAGTATGTCAGAACATATGTGTAAGCATGTAGGTATACAGGTATGCTATAAGTCAATGCATAAAGAAATATGAATCAAAATCTCAATGTCCCTAACCAAGCCATATTATATCTATAAGTGGGTTATGCGTGACATGGCAATTATTGACGGTGTGTATAGCATACAATCAGTGCTCGTGCAACATGAATCGTCAATAATATGTGCAGTGTCCTACTACTACTAGTGCAGGCACAACTACATCTAAGTAATAGGGTAAACGCGCAATTCTAACAATAACGTAGAATATGCGACAAGTAATAAAATCTCTAGCCCTGACGCATAACGCCATGCGGGCGATTCCCCTGTAGATGTTAAATCTACTCACCAACGCTCCTGGCTAAGTGAAGCCTACCACCTGTTTTTCCTTGTCGTAGCGTCCGAAGTCCCCGCTTGTGAACCTAAAATTTCACAAACACAACACATAAGCAAATATCCTACATCGACGAAAAGACATCAAAACGCAAGAATAACGTCCTGAAAATTACACAACGCGCTTAGCGCATCTAACGCGCACGACCTCGGCCAAAAATCCTAACTAGGGTCGCCAAACTACGAAACACCTAGTCTAGATTCCGATCGTCCCGATCGCGCATTCAAAACACAACAATAAACGTGGTCTCAATATAAATAACGTCGAAACGTCAAAAGAAACCCACGCCTAAAAGTTACCAAAATCTAGTAAGCAGTATTTATCTTTTTTTAGCACAAAACTACAAGTTTTACCAAAACTATAATTTACAAAATCTTAAAATAGCAAGGTTAAACCATTTAAACCATTTGTATATTTTTAAACTTGCTAAATTAAGCTTTAGTAAAAACCTAGTAAGCAAAAACCCTTAATTAGACAAAGTAGTAATTAACAAAAATTAGCATTTTCTACTAGATTAAGTTTTTCCACTTCACAAATTAACACTTCAATTAAATATTAAACACTTAAATTAAGCTTTAACCTTAACTTGAATTTCTAAAACAATTTCTAGAATTTTGAAACATGAAATTTAAAGCTTAAACTAAAATCTAATTAAGCTAGCATAAAGATTTAAACTTAGCAATTAGAGATTAGGGTTAGGGTTTTATACCTTCAAGAACACCACTTGAATCAAGGATAAAACCAAACTTTAGCCTCCAAAATCCTCACTAGAATAAAAGTCCAAGCAACTTTTGTGAAGAAGAAAGAAGGTTTTGGATTTTATTTGAATTTCTATGAATTAAATTGGATTTTGTTGGAGATAGTGCCCTCAGAGTCAATTATTGGATCACAGGCACGTGATTGCAATGATTGAGGGATGACCTGTCCCGGTAGGACAGTCTTACTCGAGATGATAGTATGCTATCTGGTTTATCTTTATCATCGTGTACTGCTTTAGGTGACCTGACATGTCGCTATTACACGTTGATAGAGCCCCTAGGATTCTTGCTTGACTGCCGACAGTATGGTGGCGATCATATACGTGAGAGCTGGTGGTCTATAAGCACATCCTTAAAAGGTCCCTAGTCGTAGGAGTTTCGAGACAGGGCATCGATACTCCATTAGTAGACTAGTGTATACAGTCGAGACCCCGACGAGGGGCGGTGGCCGGTCTCACAAGCCACTGGTGTCAGTTGGTTCACCTAAGATGTATACAGGTGCTCATTGGGTTATGAGTACACCGGACAGGACTCGCCGGGAACCTGCTAGTTGGTCTTATAACAGATGTCAGATAGCAGTTCCCAGGTGACATGTGTACAGGTTAGTTCATCGACCAGAGATCGTCATTTGTCTCGTGTGAGTTCCCACTGTGCTTTGATTACTACCCTACCACGGCTCAAAGGAGTCGTGCAAACAGGTTTTAGTTGGGTACAGTCCCGAGCCACATGGAGGCAGTGAGCGGATCTGCAGGGGTTCGTCTCTCCCGGTATTGGGGGTGAGGTCGCGCTGTGTCTAGGAGAGCCATTACACGAAGCCCTCGGCCGAGGCAAGGAGATTTACTGGTAGGTATTCCAGTAGTATCTCAGGGTGTTCTGGGCTACACTCCGACACGACTTGTACCGCTTTTGGGGGTCTGACTTTTACCAACCCCCTAGGCCCGCCATGCGATACTCATAGACGAACAGACCGGACTGTACGGATATTGTCACAGACAGGCTCAGTTGGGTGTCGGGGTGAGCTTCCTCATCGACGTCCCATTTGGTCAATACCTGGTGGCCCGTCACGTATTGGCTTATACCTCTGACGTGCTAGTGGTTAAATCCACAGCCAAGGTATTGACGAGTCTTTAGAGTCCACCACATTTTCAGTTACTCAAGTTTCGGGCGAAACGCTGTAGAGGCCGTATGGAGATATGGCAGGGTTCGATCGGATACGTGCGGTATTGCACGGATCGTGATCGGACGGTTTTTACTAGCCGGCTTTGGCTTAAGCCGGATTCTAGTATTTGATAGTGTAGTTTTGTCTCTTTGCATTTGTGTTCAGTGGGAATACAAATGCGGGCATGTATTTGCAGCAGTGGGGTTTTCCTGTAATTTATTACGGGATCGGTTTTCTGAAGTTGCCAGTTTGCATTCCGTTCCGGCCGGTTTTTCTTCATTCCTTCTCGGTCGGACTTTCTTGGTGGAGGGTGTTAATTGCAAGTTTGCAATTAACATCTAGTGGAGGGCTTTCTTGCATATGTTGCATTATGATGAGACTTGCTTCATGATGATATTCCATTCTTGTCCATTTGATGGCTTTTCATTTGAGTTAAGTGTGGAGTTGATTTGGATTAGAATGGTGGTGACCTTTTTTCATTATTGGATTAATTCTTTTTCTCTCTCCAATCTCATTCTTGTGGAGAGGGGCCGGCCACTATTCAAGAGAGGGGGGGGGGTTCATTTGATGAGTGACTTGGTTATCTCATTTCCTTAGAAAAATTGAGAGCACCATTCTTCTTTCTCCAAAGTCTTTCTCTCCTCCTACACTTCAAAGGCAACTTCAAGAACCCCAAGAGACAAGTTCACTACACTATTCTATAGCAAGCCTTGGACGCGTCGGCTAGCCAACTTCGCGCCCGAGTTGCCTCGGTCAAGAGGCGGGAGCCCGTAAAAGATTCCGGCTACGTGGTGCCCTTTCCGACGAGCGAGGAGGTGACGGAGATTCCGCGGGAGATCGGAGTGGAGACGAAGACCGAAGGACACGGATCGCTTGGTATATCTCTCACCCCATCTCTAGTTAGCTAGTATAGGTTAATGGTTAACGATCCGGGTTTTCATTGTCCGCGGTAGCGCCGGTTTCCGATTAAGGAAAAATTTTATTCCGCATTTTGGCCTCGAGTATGGGGCCGGGGCGCTGCCGTGGCGCAACAGATTTTTCATGATTTATTTGTGCAAGAAATGATAAAAAATGAGTGAGGAAGAACAAGGGAAGCAAAGGGGAGAAAGGGGCCGGCCAAATGATGAAGGATTGGGTTTTTGGTGAATTGTAGAATTTTCTAGAAGAAAATAGAATAATAGTATAATAAAACAAAAAGCTTATGTTCACACTTCTTTTCTTTTTCTTTATTTTTTTAAAAAATAAATCCTTTCACCATAAAAATCTAGATATTTAAAAAGACGGTTCTAAAATAATTGTGGTGATAATTTCCAAGAATTTTCATTTAGAAGAAATTTCCCGATTTACGTGCATAAGTTACCGGCTAAAATAATATTTTATTTGGGAAAACATCTATCTGAACCAAAACCTCCCAAATACCCCTAAACTTCGCGCACAAGCTTTATTTTAGCTAAAAAAAGGTGCCGGTAAGCTTATACGGACGTTTGATCGAAATTGGGTTAAAACGGGGAAAACCGACAATTTTGCCCTAAAACGGGAAAATTCGCAAAACGATTTCTGAAACGTTACATGAAGAAAACCAATTAGCATAACGATGGTGTACAGAAGGTATTAACTAAAGACATATGAAGGGTTTAGTAAGAGGGCAAAGTAAACTGCGACTGCTATTCACGACCAAACCAAGTATTTCATTACCACTCCCACATCACCTTTGTATTTCTCCAGAACACTCCGTATCACTACGAAGATCCACAGTTTATTGGATACTCCATCGTATGGTTATATACAAACTCGAAAGGAACTTGTTCCGGTTCGGGGATGGATTCTGGTTCAGGAGAAATAGGAATAAGGTTTATTCGGTTGTCTTTTATCTTCACCTTCTCTAACTGCGAGTGCTCCTAGGATTAGGACAGTACACCCATTATGCTTATTGGATAGTCTTCTTCAAAACCATAGGCTGGTGCGGAACAGTAGGGAAGGAAGAAACCATTTGGCCTAAAGTGGTGTACAGAAGGTAATGACTAAAGACATATAAAGGGATTTGGAAAGATGGCAAAGAATTACACGGTTACAGTTGTGAATCTGGATAATAGAAGAGGCATTACTAGGAATACTGGGATACCCCATCGAAACATTTCAATGTTTCAGTTTCACTGTGTACCGGTAAAAAAAAACTCATTTCCCAATTAAACACTTGCACCATGGTATGTATTTACCAGGTATGATTCTCACATCTGTATGGTTTTACAGATGATGAGTGGGAGTAAGTTATTGGGAATTAGGTGATCATCTTCATTATATCGGGATTCGTTTTAATTGGTGATATTTGAGGAAATCACCTGGGTTGTTTGCCGGACGGCAAATATTTGGTTTTGAATATCCGTTGTTATGCACCAATTTCAAATTGATATATCTGTACGTCTATTGTTATAGAGTGAGATATACCTTTTTGAAATTATGTCTTTGACATTTACCTATATCAGTGGATGGTTAGGTAAGGAGCATTAAACAGCGGTGTAATTCTTCTTAACCATAAGTACTGTTTTCAACCTACGACACACAGGGAATGAGTTATTAGACTCAAGGGACTTATACAGAGTATTGTATATTGTCTAGTGTCCATTAGAACAGAAGGGTTGGTCCTCGTACTATATTCTGTTTACTTGTGACTTCTCTGGTTCTTAGACATGTGTTTCGTAGAAACACAAGGTCCAAGTTTTGAGAAGTTATAGGTATAAAAGTAAAGTAGAGAACCAAGTGATGCAAGTATCAGGATTCTTCAAGGTGATCGAAGATGTAGATACTTGTGTATGGTATTCAGTTGATAGTAATAGAACTTGCTTCTCTTTCAGGTTACTCATAATTGGAAGCATTCCTAAATTGAGTAACGTTGATCGGCCTCCTTCCATTTAGTTGACATGCACTGGAGACAGCTGCTTGATTTGAATCTGGTTCAATTAAATCAGTGCCTCTGTTTCTATATTCGATATAGAACGGTTCATATCTTAACGATGTTAAGGTACGGGGAGTTGTCCGGATTATGCTTAATACCAAACTCTGGATAACTCAAGGCATGTTTCTGTAATGGTTGTTTGTGGGTTGACCCAGGCTATGACGAGGGTTGATTTTCTAGCATCTGGAAGATCAATAGTGATATTGTTCTAGACTCGCCACAGTTTTAAGTAAAATGGATTATTTCAGAAAACAGAAGTGGGAGTATGGTAGAACTGGAAGTGATTCCAGAACCGCAAACTATTACTGAAGATTTGAAAAGAACCTAAAGATTCAATCTGGTTTGACATTCCATTAGCCACTCCGCAGATATGGTGGGTAACCTCAGGCACCCGAGAGGTACTTCGGTATGCTCAAGGACGGTGGCAGGGAGGTTCTTGTTTACCCAGACTTTCCATTGCTGTTGTTCCAGACTGTGAGACCCGGCAGGAGGATGAGTATAGCGTCGTTCTAAACTAGCTTTAGAAGTGCACGTGTATATGACTCTGCCAGAGGGTTGTCGTAGTCAGTGGGAGCAGCGGAAGCAAGGTGGACAAGTGGCTTATGTCTATTTATAGACTAAAGCAGATATAGCGGAGAAAGATCATCTATTTCTGATGTGATAGTCATAGGTTTGACTTCATCAGAATAGGGGATGGATCTGTTAAGAAGGTAGTAGGGTGTGATGTCCTAGTATTTGGATAACATACACATAGTAGGAAGTGATATTCCTCTACTACGATCGGTTGTACTTTGGTTGTCACACAGTGGTTTCTCCACACAGGACTTGGATATTATATCAGACATTCTGGTAACTAGATCTATGGTTTTAGATCTAGATTTGGGTAGTTTCCCAATCTGGGTACTTTGACAACATTCTATAAGTATTTAGAATGGACGACTCCTGGCACGGTAGTGTACCTGCAGGTGATGGAATCACCCTATCTAAAGGTGTCTTATAGACTAAAGGGGAGAGGGATGTGCATGATTGGCAGATCACTTGCTTAGGCAATTAAGTCAATCATGAGATGTCAAGTACCAAACCAGATGTTGTTTTTGCAGTACATGCAATAAAGTTGATATTGATCCAATCCTGGAGAGACGGTCGGAAGCAGTTTTAGAACATAAGTGGATGTTCTAGGGATATGATAACGACAGCCTCGTTCGGGAGACAGTTATCATTCCAGGCTTCCAAGGTGACCTTGATGACAGAGAGGTTGTCAGAGTTATAGTTTTCCCTCTGACGAGGGGCAGTATTTTGGACAGGTGGTCCAGGTGGATACTGAGGGAAAGCATGGCGCAGGATACTGATTAAGTTCAGTTGCCGATATAGTCTAAGAAGTTTGGATTTGGAGTTCATGTATGAGCTAGGTCCTATCAGATATCCAGACATATTCTAAGACAGGTATTGCTCATTTCGGGAGATAGCTTTCTCCGCGAACTTGAGATAAAGAGAGACATAGAAAGAAACATCACAGCGGATCCACTCACTGAGGCTATTCCTCGAACATAATAGTTTCGCAAACGAGCTTTGTGAGACTGACTAGTAGAGGAGTTGGGTGTTCGGTATCACACGGGCTGTGAGTATGCGACATCGCAATAATTAGCCTTGAGTGCAAGTGGGAGATTGTTGGAGATAGTGCCCTCAGAGTCAATTATTGGATCACAGGCACGTGATTGCAATGATTGAGGGAGGACCTATCCTGGTAGGACAGTCTTACTCAAGATGATATTATGCTATCTGGTTTATCTTTATCATCGTGTACTGCTTTAGGTGACCTTACAGGTCACTATTGCACGTTGATAGAGCCCTTAGGATTCTTCCTTGACGGCCAGCAGTATGATGGCGATCATATACGTGGGAGCTGGGGTCTATAAGCACATCCTTAAAGTGGTCCCTAGTCGTGGGAGTTTCGAAACTGGGCATCGATACTCCATTAGTAGACTAGTGTATACAGTCGAGACCCCGACGAGGGGCGGTGGCCGGTCTCACAAGACACTGGTGTCAGTTGGTTCACCTAAGATGTATACAGGTGCTCATTGGGTTATGAGTACACCGGACAGGACTCGCCGGGAACATGCTAGTTGGAATTATACCAGACGTCAGATAGCAGTTCCCTGGTGACATGTGTACAGGTTAGTTCATTGACCTGAGATCGTTATTTGTCTCGTGTGAGTTCCCACTGTGCTTTGATTACTACCCTACCACGGCTCAAAGGAGTCGTGCAAACAGGTTTTAGTTGGGTACAGTCCCGAGCCACATGGAGGCAGTGAGCGGATCTGCAGGGGTTCGTCTCTCCCGGTATTGGGGGTGAGGTCGCGCTGTGTCTAGGAGAGCCATTACACAAAGCCCTCGGCAGAGGCAGGAGATTTACTGGTAGGTATTCCAGTAGTATCTCAGGGTGTTCTGGGCTACACTCCGACATGACTTGTACCGCTTATAGGGGTCTGACTTTTACCAACCCCCTAGGCCCGCCATGCGATACTCATAGACGAACGGACCGGACTATACGGATATAATCACTGACAGGCTCAGTAGGGTGTCAGGATGAGTTCGCTCATCGACGTCCCTTTTGGTCAACACCTGGTAGCCCGTTACGTATGGCTAATACCTCTGACGTGCTAGTTGTTAAATCCACAGCCAAAGTGTTGACGAGTCTTTAGAGTCCCCCACAGACCGTTTACTCAAGTTTCGGGCGAAACGCTGTAGAACCCGTATGGAGATATGGCAGGCTTCGATCAGATACGTGCGGTATTGCACGGATCATGATCGGACGGATAATACTAGCGGGCTTTGGTTTAAGCCGGATCCTAGTATTGTACAGTGTAGATTTTGTCTCTTTGCATTTGTGTTCAGTGGGAATACGAATGCGGGCATGTATATGCAGTCACGGGATTTTCCTGTAATCTATTACGGGATCAGTTTTCTGAAGTTGCCAGTTTGCATTCCGTTCCGGCCAGTATTCCTTTGTTCCTTCACGGCCGGATTTTTCTGATGGAGGGTCTAACTTGCAAGTTCGCAAATTAGCATTTGTGGAGGGGTTCTTAGTATATGTGGCATTATGATAGATTTTGCATCATGAGATTCCATTTTATTCTTATCCTTTGCATTAATGAGATAAGAAAAGATTTGAAATGGTGTGACTTTTATTCCTAGTTTTCTTCACATCTCTTATGGTCACCTTGAGCTATCCTACACTCACCTCCCTTCTTGATTTTTTCTCCACCATATTTCATAAGGGGGGCTGGCCACTTGAGAGGGACAAGGGGGTTCATTTTTGATGAGGGAAATTTGGTCATCTCATTTTTGCATGCTACAAAAATTCATCTACCTCACTCCAAAGTCCATTGCTCACTCCTCCATCACCAAGGCAACTTCACAATCCCAAATGAGACAATGTTTTCTACACTAGTCTACAGCATTCCTTGGACGTGTCGGCTAGCACACTTCGTGCCCGAGTTGCTTCGAATGAAGCGGGAGCCCGTAAAAAGAACTGATGATGTGGTGCCATTTCCGATGAGGAGATCGAGACCGGAGTTACCACGGGAGCTTGGGATGGTGGCCAAAGACCGAAAGACACGGATCGCTCGGTATAGCTTCCTACCCATTCTCATGTTAGCTAGAATTAGGTTAACGGTTACGATCCGGGTATTATAGGATGCGGTAGTGCCGGTTTAAAAGTCAAGAAAAATTTTCGTTTCCGCATTTTGGCCTCGGATAGATGGCCAGGGCTCTACCGTAGTCCTACATGGTGGAGATCCTCGTAGAGTACGTGGATAACATACTCTAGATAGGAAAGGAGTTTCCTATGCTACGCTCGGTCAATCTCCGCTTATCACAAGGATTATCCATATAGGATCAAAATGATACCTACTAAATCCTGGGTTTTGGATCTATGAGATAGATCTAATTAGATGTTAGTATTCTCACTAGTTGTAGTGAGATGGTATCAATCGATCCTGAGGAGAATCACTGGAAAAGTTCCAGGGTGATAAGGACGACTGAATGTCAGTCGCAGGCATTGTCATTACCCTCAGTAAAGGGACGGTATGTTGGAAGAGTTCCAAGAAAGATACCGTGGTATACTAGACGATAAAGGCTAAATACATCGCTACCAAAGATACTACCAAAGAGGCAGTCTGGGTGTAGATTAGTTCATGAGATGAACTTCGTTCCTACCATTGTGTGACAATGGAGTTGTGGCCTATGCCTAGGAACGCCCGTCCCATCAGTGATCCAGACATATTCTAAGGCAGTGTCACCTGATCATGGAGATGGAAGATCTCCAGGGGATCGAGGTTGGGAGAGTAGACTCAGAGGGCAACATAGCGGATCCACTCACAAAGGCCTTTTCCTAGAGACAGACTTTTATGGGATGGTTGAGTATGAGATACTACAACCACTGTTATCAGATGGCCCTAGTGCAAGTGGGAGATTGTTAGTTATATGTATGCCCTAGAGGCCATTACTATACATGAGATGTATATTGTAGTGGATGCTTGGACATATATAGGGAGGACTTTCTTGCTCGACATGATAGTATGCTATCTGGTTACTCTTTGCCTTAACGTGTACACTGATTGTCTCTCTGTTACATGTTGGTAAAGCCCTTAGGATGTGTACTTGACTACCAGGACTATGATGCGGATCATACTAGTGGGGACATGGTAGTCCATAAGTACATCCTTCAAGGTCCCTAGTCGTTGGTGTATCGAGACGGGGCATCGATATACTAGAGTAGACTAGCGTATAGCTTCTCGATCCATATATATGGGCGATGGATGATCCCATATCCATTGGTGTTTGACATCAGAGATGATATACGGGTGCTCAGTGGAGAGTGGGTACACTGGACGGACTCTCCAAGAACTCCCAGATGGTATTATACCTTACGTCAGATGGCAGTTCTCTGGTGACACTGGTACAGGTTAGTCTGTAGACCCGAGATCGTCATAGAGTCTTGTGTGATTCCCACCGTGCTTTGATTTCCACCTTACCACGTCCAAGAGGATGTGCAAAACGGTGGGTTTTGGGTACAGTCCCGAGTCACATGGAGGCAATGAGCGATAGGAGGGGTTTCGTCTCTCCCGGTATTGGGGTTGATGTTGCGCTATGCTCGATTGGCCGTAACAGGGAAGTCCCTGGCCAGGGCTGGTTTAGAGATTTACTGGTAAGTGTTTCCAGTAGTTTCTCGACCCGTTATGAGCCACATATCGGCATGACTTATCGGTTATTGGGGTCTGACGTCTACCACCCCTAGACTTGATATGCGACATATCAGATGAGGAGACCGGACTATACGGTAGTGTCACTGCCAGGCTTTTTGCAGAAGTTGGAGCGGGCTTGCTTGCTGATCTTCTGATCGCTCGATACTCGGGTAGCCGTTACGTCCAGCTAGTACCGCTGACGGCTTGTGGGTGCTTGATATGATCATCACCTACTGCCGGCGTATTGACGAGTTTTTAGAGTCCTGCATAGTGGTTATACTGGCTCAGGCAAAACGAAATAGGAGCGCATATGTGATATGTGCGGGACCGAGAATAATGCGAGTATGTGATACCGTATTCTATTCTCGCGATGTTTGGGTCGATCGGTTATATGCCATATAACCAAGTTATCAAATCAAGAGTTGATTCGATAAGTCGATACATTGAATGTTAGTCGGTTATATGTGATATAACCGGATTATTAAGTCAAGTGTTGATTTAATAATTTAGTGTATAATTGTATATGTGATATACTAATTTACATTAACTAACATTGGTCCACTTAAGCATTTATTTTTCTCACTTGTGCACAACTTAATATATATGTGATATATATTTATTTGTGTACATTTTGTATCATGGTTGTTGATACACACTACATGGGTGTATGAGATATACACCATTGTAATTATATTGGTGGGGTTTTAATATACAAAGTAAATACAAAATTAGTGGATAATTGTTCAAGTGCATGAAGATTATGAATGCATTGACCAAAGTCTACTAGTTTTGTTTTTACTTAGGATTTTTATAAACCTAACCACTATAATTAGCCATGGTTATATCTCTACATGAGTTAATATATGATCCACACTCACCCATGGTTAGCTAACTCTCTCTTGATTGGTCTTCATTCTCATTTTGAGCTCATCTTCTTCCTCCATCAATTTCTTTCTAGGGTTTGAAAAAGAGAGAAAATGAAAGTGAGAAAAGAAATTCTAAGGTGTACCCATTTCCTATTTCATCATCCTCTACTGGACTAGCACTTTAGTTTAGGGTGTTTGCTTCACTAATTCTCTAGTTAGTGAAGTAGAAGCTTGAGTTCGTATTCCCTCGACGTAGATCATCTTCGGCCTCGAAGACTTCAAGCAATACCGTTGCAATTTTCTCATGGAGCCATCCGAGAGTCCGGGAGTTCGATGATCGCAGTGAAGGGACTACTACAGGGAGCTTAAGAAGTGAAGGACCGATCTACAAAGGTTGTATTTCGTATTCACTTAGTGTTAAAGTTTTTAACTTGCTAGTTTTCTCCTAATCTCTAATTCAAAGATCTTGTTTAGAGTTGTTCGGCACGGCTAAAATTTTAATCGGGCATGGTTGATGCCTTGTAGAACCTTCTTAGAGTGCCTAGTAACCCTACATATATATTATAATTAACATTTGGTAGGAAAAAGTAAGCATATAATATCCATGTAACATTTGGCCCATTTAAATATGCTTACCTTTTTAAATACCATTGACCAATTCTTAATGGTTAAGTTAATATCTCAATAAAACAAACTCTACTAATATTATTTGTTGAGATATTGTGCAGAATTTGCAGGGCTGAAATCAAGGAAATCAAAGTTGGTAAAACAAACCTACCTAAATAGGAAAGTAATCTAAAGAAATCAATTCTGGCAGTGACGTAGAAAAGATTTTCAGTTTCCAGAGATTCAAAAGATCACCATGTGTCACCATAAGAAGCCACTTGAAGAATGAGCCCAAGATTCCCTTACTTGGCCGCGGATCCGCGGCCAAACCCACCTATTGGCCGTGGATCGGCCGCGGTTTTGATGAGTCGGGAGTTGGGATTTTGGTGGTTAGGATTTTAACCTCTGGCTTCCAAATTAGGCAGCTAGGGTTCTGGCTTTGGGACTATAAATAAGTACCGAGAGCCTGTTGGAAAAATTTTCACACTGACGAGATAACGAAGTCCACGACGGCTCAAGAATCCTGGTTGATCATCAACGGTTCATCTACCTCCTTAGAAGAGATCGAGAAGCAAACTAGCATTTTGTAATCATTTTCTAAGGGAACAAAGTGTAATTGATTCTGTTGATTAATAAAGGTGGTTTTTCTTATTCTATTTCTTTTTAATATGATTTCTCTCTACTTCTCCCAACATGCGCGAGTAATTCTTCGCTTATTAGGGTTCTTGGGATTAGGGTAGGTTAGTGGATAATGAAGATCCTTAAACTCTTTTTAAGCCCTATAAAGTTTATAAACTATATCAAAAGAATAGTTAACATCCTAATTAGGCGCGCTATCAATTTATTGATAATCGCGACCACGATTAGAGATTAGATTAACTATTGTTTTGGTAAAGGCTAGATATGAACGGAGTTCTATGTCGAGATAGGGGTTAAGAGTGGGAACCCTTTTCCCTCCAGAAATCTAATCTACATGCATCACTGTCGTCCTAGTTTTAAATATATTAAAGGATAAAAAGAGTAATCTTTAATTAATCATCCATAACTACTAAGTCCTAATGAACCCTACAAGCCCTCTTTTTATATAAACTTACATCCGTAGTTAATCTAGATCCACATTTTGCAACAGTGTTTAACGTAGATCTAGATCCTACAACTATTTCCACCATTCTTTATTCTTCACCTTTCTCAACACATCTAAAGTAAGATTGAAAGGTTCCACGTTTCCCTGAGGACAACCCGTACTCATCTCGGTCTAGCTACGCGCGACACCATTATTGATTGCGGTTACAACACACTTCAAATACACATCAATCAAATGATGCCGTTGCCAGGGATACGTGCGTAATTTTTTATTCTTACTATTTATGTTGAATTCTTATTCGATCTATATCATAATTAAAACAAAACTGCAAATTGTATATTTAACGATTTGTGTGTGATTTTTGCGAGGGGAATCTGGAGTTACAGACTTGAGGAAACAGAGATTTGGAAGCATTCATCAAGATCCAGAAGAGTACAGGAGGCCACGTAGCAAAATTCATCACCTGATCCCTCTTTATGGCGGCGGAAGCGCGGCGAAAAGACCAACTTCGTGGCGGAAGCGCGGCGGGATTGGGAATTAAGGTTCCAAAATTTTCTGGTATCTTTCTCAACTCATTCTCTCTCCTCTGAAATCCAATAAAATATCTTTTCTGCAGGATTCATTGCAAAATTTTGCCGCGCAAAAATATTTTTGCAAAGTTTTGTAATTGGTTTGTTAATTCATATTTTAATACGGATTTTTAAGGGGAAAGAACAAATCCAGATTAGGTGGGGATTTTATTACCCTTCCTAAGCCCCACAAATCATAAACCGAGCATCTGCATCAACCATACATTAATTTAAAAAATATCTAGACAAAACTCTAAGGACTGTCGCGCTCAATAAGGACAGAGGATGGTCGTGGGTAATCTATCGCTTATCCGCATTACTTTTGTGGTGTCTAGGCAAGTGGTTACTTAATTAGGCCCACTACTTACGTAGTGGATACCTCCCACTTACCTGGCACTTACCTGGCCACAAGAGTAGTAAAGAGGTGGTAGAAGATTGATCCTACGGCTTGTCCTTTGAAAGTCTAGGGGCGGTTTAGAGACTTGACCTAGGTAACCTTAGTTCTAGGGTTGTTTGTGCATTTTTGTGTGATTTGTCTAAGTCCGACACACTTTTCAAAACAGACCATTTTTAAAAAGAACACACGCTGCTACTTGCACTAAACCCGCTTAATGCATGCTTGGCTGGACACGGGATTCTAGTGCCCTTCTTGTCCGTGTTCCTGCTATCGACTCCGAAGTCGGTACTTCTTCATCTTCGTTTTCTCCACCATCCACCACATCGATCGAGATGGACGGTACTCCATCAAATTATAACACCATGCTGCCACCCCCCGTAGGTGAGCAGAATCCACCGCGCATCTCTCTCCAAGAAAGATGTTATCCTATCCGTGGTCCCCTTCCTACTTGTCAATCCATTCCACCAGCCAACGGGGATAATTTTGAAATTAAACCCCACTACATCAACCCGTTGCCCAAATTTCACGGGCCTGAGTCTGAAGACGCATATGTTTTCATCACTAAATTCAAAAACGTATGCGCAATGATGGGTACTTCACAACTGACTGTGGATGCTATGCGCTTGCGTCTTCTCCCATTCACTCTGTGCAACTTGGCAGAAAAATGGCTTTATAATACTGCCGCACACTCTATCACTAATTGGGATGAATTCGTAATAGCATTTTTTAAGAAGTTTTACCCAAACCATAAGACCGCCCGTGTTAGGAGCGAAATCAACCAGTTCACCCAGCTTCCCAATGAACCATTTTGGAAGTGCTTTGAACGTTTCAAAGATCTGCTTGTCCAATGTCCTCATCATGGAATAAATAGATGGGATTTGTGCCGAATTATATATGAAGGCATTAATCCAGCGACAAAGCAGATGCTTGAAACAAATTGTCAATACAATTTCATGTCTAAAGATAATAGTGAAGCTTAGAAATATCTGGAAGACCTCGCTGAAAACACTTTGCAGTGGGAAAGCGTAAGACTACCTTCATCTAGGGGAGGTATTCATTAGCTCGATGTTTCCATCGCAGTAAAAGCCGAAATGGCAGCGATGCAGAAGAAACTCGACGCTATTGAGAACAAATTCTCATCAGTCTCCCTAAATCAGGTCATGCTACCCAAGACCGTGTGTGGTTGCTGTTCAGATCCTTCACACTTGACGAAAGAATGTCCTATGAATGCACCGTTTCAAGGTCACGAGCAAACTAATGCTGCTTTTCAGCAGCGACCTAGAAACGATCCTTCTTCTTCCACGTACAATCAAGGATGAAGAAATCATCCTAATTTTGCTTGGAACCAAAACCAACCCCAAAAATCAAAACCAGTTCCAAAGCAATTATCAAAGACCTCCTCCACAGCAACAGCAACCACAGCTACAAAGTCAGCACCCCTTTCAGTCACAAAATTTTCAAAATCCGGCCAACACTTCTGCACCGTAATTGGCCGGTACTGATAACTCTTCACTCGCACAAACTTTGGATTTGTTTATGAAACATACCATTCAAATGTCGGCTGATATGAAGTCTTCTATTGATACCATAAAGAAAGACTCTGCCTCCCACGGTGAGAGTATTAAATCAATAGAAAACTAAATTGCACAGTTGAACGCCGCAATGAGTGCGAGAGAGAAAGGGAAACTCCCATCCCAACCCCTACCGAATCCTGGCCACTCACAAAATCATAACGTGGGTGCCGTTACTACATTGAGATCGGGAAAAGTGCTAAATAACCGAGTGGGTGAGCAATTTGATGATGTTAGTGATACCAATGATACCCCGGCTTCTACTTCTTCCCCTAATTCGTCTAGTCTCCCATCTTCATCCGATCCTATTCTACGTTTTCCCCAAGGCTCGAACACTTCACCAAATCTATCTAAGACGATTCCCACTCCAATTTTGGGATCGAATCCGTTCCCACAATCTTCTCCATAAATGTTGGACCCCAAACTTATTGATCAAGCTCATTTCTAAACAGATTAAGGGCCAATAGACCTAACCCACAAATGGAGAAGATTGTGGAAATGTTTAAGCAAGTTAACGTAAATATTCCTCTCCTAAATACTATTCAACAAGTCCCAGCTTATGCGAAAATTCTCAAGGACTTGTGCACTAGGAAGAGGAAGACTCAAGTGCCAAAAAAGGTGTTCATGTCAAAGACTGTAGACACAGCTTTTCCCCAACAATTACCTAGGAAACGTAAGGATCCTGGCTATCCTACTATTTCTATTTCTATTGGGGGTAAACACATTAACCGTTCTCTACTTGACCTTGGTGCTAGTGTTAACTTGCTTCCGTATTCTGTTTATGAGCAATTAGGGATCGAAGAGTTAAAGCCGGCGCATTTCACTCTTCAGATGGCTGATCGATCTATCACCCAACCTAGGGGTGAGCTAGAGGATGTGTTAATCAAAGTCGGGGAATTTATATTTCCTGTGGACATTATCGTTATAGATACACAACCTGTAGTGAACCCACGAAACTAAATTCGAGTGATTTTAGGTCGACCTTTTCTTGCAACTTCCAACGCTGTAATCAATTGCCGTAACGGCTCTATGACCCTATCCTTTGGGAAGAAGTCAATTGAGCATAACATTTACAAGTTGGGAAGTGAACCCTCCGAACCCTATACTCATATGTGTTCTGTCGAAACAATAGATTCCGACAGCAGCGAAATTGAAGAGCTTCACGATACTGATCTCGACTCCGCTATTACGTTGTTGTCCGGGCTAACAGCTAACTCTAAATGTGAACCTTTTATGGAGTCTGACGATCACCCTATTTTTTCTGATAAGATTATTCTTCGAGGTATCGATGAAAGCTTTGAGGAAATCTTCGCTGATGAACTCGCAACCTTAGAAGACATGGGCGTTGTGATGAATCAACCCCAAACCAAAGAAATTGAACCGCCACATCTTCTTCTTATCAAGACTGAGAATGCGAGTAATCGATCATCATTGCTTCGTCTCTACAAATCGAGACGTAAGCCTTTTCCATTACACATCTTATCTCCTCCCCACTTCTTCACATCAATAGGCGACATGTTCTTCCACCAACCTTGGTGCTTCATCGATAAAATTTTTGAATGGTTGGTGTTGACTTTTGGTCTTTGCAAAGCTTGGCATTGACCAATAACTTTGACCCCCTCTTGTGATTTTCAATGCTTAACTCAAGTTTGGGGGGGTATAATCTGGCACTTGAAAATAAAATTTTTACTTAAAATTGTGAGCCAAAAATAAGTTTGGGGGAGGATTTTCACGATCATATTTATTGCACCCGTTAATAAATTTCCTCCCAAGTTTACAGGTTTTAGTGATCTAGCAGAAGACAACAGTGAGGACACTGCTGCAAACAGGTTTGGGGGAGGTTTGTGCTTATTTACGCATCAATTTGCATCATACTTTGCATAGGCACAACATTTAAAAAAAAAATCTTTTATAATAAAAGATTAGATAGTGAAAAATTACATTCAAAAGATTAGAAAAATTTAAGAAAACCAAGAAAGTTAGAAGTTTTCTTAAATGAAACTAGTAATAAGTAGTTATGAGCTGTTGTCCCAAGGGTTAGTAAGATGAAGGAAGTCACTAATCTGAGGATAAAATAAGTCTGAAAAATAGTTTCTATTCTGGAAGCCAAACATTTGAATGTTGATACCCTACTATATGCACTTATACACGTCTTGAAACTCGGGATAGTAGAGGATACCTTAAAATGCTCTTGTCTAAAAGCCAAAGTATGAAGGAAATAATAAATGGAAAATAAAAGATAAAATGGTGAGAAAAATGAACACTGGTTTTTTTATCGCTAAGGCAGCAATAAAAAAATATAGCGAGGGTGCTTCATCACCTAGTGCTTTAGACCAACTGGTTTGGGAGTCACTGCTAAGCCTTAGGTGGTGCAAGACGAGAAAAATACTAAATACACCATATAAGCGATCACATGAGTAATCGGTCAGTTAGTACCTCAAGAAGTATTAACGGTCGCATGAAAAATATCAATTAAAAAGTACTGAGCTAGATGGACAAGAGTATGATAGCTTGAATTGAATTCTCCGAGTATAGGGATGTCTTTTACACACACGTAGGGGTATATGATCGATGTTTGGAAGAAAGATAGGAATAAAGAATAAAGACGATATTTTATTGAGGGATGATGTGATTTCTAACATCTTTTCATGACTATTAAGATAGGGCTCATGACAACTGAAAAGCTAGTGTAGTTGGAAACTCTAAGTTTTCAAAGTCTTTCTTTTATGGTTCTTATCTTTATACGTAACTTTCACCATCTTTCTTTTATTATAGGATTTTGTGGGTGTAATCCGCTGAAAACCCTCATGAGACAACACTCCTCCTACTAGGGACACCTAGAGATTTAACGGCTTATTGCACGTGTTGGGTTCCTATGGACTCTTACAAGGGTCTATAAGGTATCAACCATGCCCGATTTAAAATTTAGACGTGCCGAACAACCCAAAGCTAGGATCTTTGCTAGATTATTAGGGTTAAAGAAGCAAGTAAATATCTTTACAACTAAGGGAGAGGGATTACAACCTTTGTAGTCCGCTCCTTCGCTTCATAAGCTCCGAGTAGAAGTCCCTTCGCCGCGATCCATGATCTCCCGGACTCTTGAGAGGCTCCACAACCCGAATGATCCATGCTTGCTTGTAGTCTTCCTTTTCAAAGATGATCTACCTTGAAGTTTCTTTAACTCAAGCTTCTCACTCTCTAATGAAGTGAACACCCTAATCTAATTGGCTAGATTAGATGAGGATGATGAAGTAGGATTTATACTCTCTTTTATTATCAAATTCTCACACTAAATCATCACTAAAGAAAAACGTAGAGAGCTTTTGTGAGCTTAAAGATGAAGAAGAAGAAGGAATTCCTTTTGTGATGAATAATGAAAAATTAGTTAATCATTACAAATGCAACCATGGTAGATAATGAGAAGGCTAACCATTGTAGAGACTTAACCATAGTCAAAGGGTTTGGGTTGGGTTAACAATGACTCCATAAGAATACAAAGAGAAAAGATAAAGTCTAAGCTTCATGAAGATTCATGAAAGCTCATGAAAAAGCTAACCCAAATGCTAACCCTAATCCAAACCCTAACTAGGTTAAACTCAACAAATCATGTTGCATTTGTAATCCTAACTTGTTACAATATTATATATCACATATACAATATTTAATGTAACAAAAGAAAATAATACAATTAACATATATCGCATATATATTAATGTATTACCTGGTGAGAAAATGAATCAATAAAGCGAGCCAATATTAGATAATGTAATGCAATATATCATATATATAATTATACATCAAATTATCGAATCAACACTTGATCCGACAATCCGGCTATATCGAATATAACCGACTAATATATCATGTACCAATTCATCGAATCAACACTTGATCCGATGACCCGGCTCATATCAAAATATCGCGAGAATATAATACGGTATCCCATATCGTATTATCCTCGGTCCTGCACATATCACATATGTGCCCTACTCCGTTTTGCCTGAGTCAAGAAACCTCTGTGTAGGACTCTAAAGAATCGTCAATACGCCGGTGGTAGGTGTAACACTTTGAAAAATTCGTTTAGTCTTATTTCACGATAGTTAGCATTGATGCGTGTTACCATAAAATCCGTAAATCTTATTTCCGTCTCAATCAAGTCAAATTGAGAGGAGAAGTGTTTTATATATATAAATGGGGGTTATTAATTTTAAATTAACAAAGGTTCTTTTAATTAGAATCTATTTTCCTTAATTACTTTTCCTAATGAGTTTTAATTAGAATCTAGTCATATTTTGGTATCACATTTTCTCTTCTTATCTTTTATTTTCAATTTAGCATTCTCTTTTCTTTTCTTTTCAAAATTAAAAAGGAAATGGAAATTAGAGAAAAGAGAGAGGCATGGTGTGCAATTAATGAGGTATGGTGTGCATTTAATGTAACTTTTTCTCTCTCTTTCTATTCTCTTCCCTCTCTTTTCTTTCTCTTTTCTCTCTTGCTGAAACTTTCAGCAGCAGAAACAGCAGCCCCAGCAGCAGCAACATCACATTTTCATCCTCTTTTTCTTTTCCTTTCATTCCTCTTTGAAATCCATATAAAATCCTACACAAAACCTCTCATTCTTTCACTCAAAACCTTGGAAAATGGCTTTTTGGGGGAGTTTGGAGGCAAGTCTGTACTCTTGAGGATAGAGCTGGAAATTTTGGTTTTCCTAAGGCTTTTGGGAGGTATTAAACTCACACTTAACACCCTTTTTCATAATTTGTAGTATTTTAGCTAAAAATCATGTTTTTATGTGCATTTTGTGATATTGAAAGGAATTTTGTGAAGTATATGATAAGTTGGGAATCTTATGGCTTGGTTAACTCATTTAAGTGCTATTAGAGCTGTTTAAACCAAGTTTTCATTTCAGATTACATAAAAATACTCTAAAGTATCAATTTAGTGCTAAATGTTGCTTTTTAACTGGTTTTGGGACTCTGTTGAAATCTGCTTGCACTCTGATTATTTCAGAATAAAATTGTAATTACTGGGCCATGTACACTAGGAGTAGAAAACGCACACGAAGCACGGGAGGCAGACTCCCAACCTGGGCCGCCGAAAAATTCTTTATGGCCGCAAATTGCGGCCAGATAGGTGATCTGGGAGTTGGGGTTTTTGTGGTGGGTGTATGCTGCTATGTGGAGTCTTGTGGCATATATAGTTTTGCAAAATTCTTTCCGTATAAAAATCTAGAGCTAATTACCTGTTTCTAGTATTTTAAATCTTCGCGACAAACGTGATTCATGTGTGGGTTTGGGGTATTCTGCGTATCGCGAAGCGTCGGGGTAGTTTCAGACGCTTAATCACACGTTTTAGCGTAACGCGCACACGCGCGCTTGGTTTGCGATGCGGGTTTCTAGTTTGACCTTAATATCGCGTTTTTGTGGATTTGAGCTTATGTGTGATATATTGTGTAATTCTAGGTTCGCAGGCGAGTGAGACGGACGATGCGAAGAAGGGGAAGCAAGTCGTCGGTTACACCTAGCGCGAGACTTCGGTGAGTAGATTTAACATCTACGGGGATATCGCCCGCATGGCGTTATGCGTCAGGGCTGATTGGACCTTATAGCTATATGTTGCATTTACCTACATTGACTGTCATGGATACTGTTGTTGCATACTGCATTCCCTGCTATATGTATGTAAACTTAGAATTGATAGAACACCGCACTATTACTAACGGTTCATGTTGCACGAGCACTGATCTGCATGTTACACACACCGTTAGTAATTTCCATGACACACTCACTGTAGAATTGCCATGGTTATTATGTTATAGTTCATTTCACCTATGATTCGATATGATTTTCATAGAAATTGGGAGCCGCATGCTGTCTTTGAAAACTGAAACTATTTTAAGAAAAGCGGTTTCTCCCTTGTACCTATATTATGGCTTGATGTACATAGCACATCGCATTTGATTTACTCATTGGTGTTGGATTTTCATGTGATTTCTGGTTTTGAGGACCGTGGGATTATTTAAGAAAAGATGCATTATTTGAAAACCCGGTTCCTCGTGATATGATATTTTGGTGCATCCACCACGCGTTTTCTCGGTGCTGAGATGTGTGCTTGAAACCCGATTCGAGGAGTGGATGATCCATTTGCGGGTTCGTGGTGGACCCGGTATGGTTCCCCTCGGCAAGATGATCGATGGATTTTGTCAGTTGAGCCTGGAGGTGGGCGAGTACCTACCGGTGATTGGTTGGACCTGGCGGTTATCCGGAGGATACGGACCAGAGTCGAGAGATGGATGCGGGATGATCCGTACTACCGGGGCCGAGGGCCGATACCGCAGACGGAGCCCGTGGGCAGATCCGGACTTACGGGGCCCGATTTATGAGGATTTACGTGTCGATGTTGGACACGAGTATTTTTATGATATTTTGAGTGCCGATGATGGGTACTCGTGATTCTCAGAGATTTACAGGATTTGAGGGCCGAGGATAGTGCCGGCGCCTGAGTTTATTTGGGATTTGGGGTGCAGTTTTGGGCACCGATTATTTTTCCACGATTGATATTCCGTGTAGATGTTGGTTATCCCATGCTCAGCATTGATTATCATGTATCTCATCCTGTAGTTATTTTACCTGACAGAGCATTTGCATGATTATTGCACCTATTGCTTGTCGTATATAGATTTTACCTGTTGACATATGTTAGTAGCGCAGTACGTGCATGCTCGCGATTACCTTTATATGTTATTTCTATTCACGAGTTGGCAACTCACCCCCGTTGTGCCACAGTATTTGCATGTTGCCCTTCGGAGTAGTCGCGACAGGCTGCCTTCTTACCTCTTTTGGCTACAGATACCCCTACAGTTGGTGCGAGAGCTGTTTTGCTGTTAGGTGGGTTGTGGTATCTGGTTACTTCTATTGTACACTCTTTTGTATCTAGTATCTCCATCTACTTTATATGTACTGGACTTAGAGATAGTGTGAGGACGATGATGTATATTTTTGTATTCTGGTGTCGAGCTCGTGGGAGCCGACTGTTTATATATGCAGTTTATTATTCTGTGATGTTTACTTATTGCTCATTCTTCGCTACGGCGTCGTATATTACTCTTGTGGTGATGGTTTCCACCGTTGGGCGTGATTGATCCCGTTTGGGGATGCTTTGTTTCATTATATCCCATTTCACTTATATCCTGTTTTATACCCGATTTCGGGGTTACTTTTACAAAGAAAATGCTGCCAAAATTATTTAAATGATGGCGTAACTTTAAAAGAACTTATTGAACTATTTAAGGTTTTCTAAATGTTTTAATTAAATGTTTTCAACACTCTCTACTTTTAAATGCTTTTGATTTCTGTGTTCGGCTTACTTAGTCGCGTTACACCTGTAGACGTTGTGTGGTTAAGTGCCGGTCACGAGTCGAAACATTCGGGTCGTGACAAAGTTGGTATCAGAGCGTAGGTTTTACCTTTCGGAGTGTAGGATGACCCTGGTATGGTGGAGTTGGTAGCTGAAGCAGAGTGGCGTAGCGTGCGTATGTTCCGCGGCATACTCACGACACGGTACTCCGCCAAGAAGACCTTAGGACTTACTGATTCAAATTCCTTCTTGAGTATATATATTCTTGCGATTCGATTTCCGTATCTTTATCGAATCCTACTTTTCTTTTCAGCCATTATGCCGCCAAAGACTACTAGGGCGCAGAGAGTGGCCGCGAGGGCCGAGATTCGAGTTGATTCGTCTGAGATGGGGACTGATCCGGGAAGTACACCAGTTGTACCCAAGCAGGTTGTTCCTCCTGTGACAGATCAGATCGCCACGCTAGGGGGCTGGTATGCAGGAGATGCGCCAGACGGTGGGATCCAGCATGCAGGAGATGCGCCAAATGATAGGATCGCTAGTTAAGACGCTTCGAGCGCAGCGACCAGAGGTAGCTCCACCCGTTACAGAGACCGCGATGGTACCTACCGTACAACCTGTTGCCCCTGCAGCCACGGAGGTGATTACAGTATCGCTATCAGAGTTTATGAGGCTGAAGCCTCCGGTCTTCACAAGCACCGATACAGCCGAGGACCCACAGTCTTTCATTGATAGGATGGCTCGGATATGCCGTTCCCTGAGATGCGCAGATGCGAGATGGGTTGAGTTCGCGAGCTTTCGCCTGGAAGGTCTTGCGCAGAAATGGTGCGAATCAGTTGAGAAGGGCAGAGCAGCAGGTCTTCCTCCTATGACCTGGACAGAGTTCATGGCGCTATTCCTTGCCCGCTTTCTTCCACTGAGCGTCAGAGATGTTAGACCATGCAGGTTCGAGTCCTTACGCCAGACTCCGGAGATGTCGGTTGCAGAGTATGATGTGTTGTTCACAGAGCTATCTATCTATGCCCCGTATTTAGTGGCTACTGAGGAGTTGCGAGTCAAGAGATTTGTCTGAGGCTTGCTTACACCACTGTTCCTTACGATCAACGCGAAGCATTAGAGACATATGCAGCAGCGGTGGACGCAGCCCTATTAGTCGAGGAGCGCCTTGCTGAGACTTCGGTAGTTCCAGACCCGAAGAGAGTTCGTACTGGTATATCAGCACGGATACAGACATTCAGACGCCGCGACAGGTATCGTTCCGGTACGGGGAGTGACAGAGATTCGGGACGAGGCCAGATGTTTAGTTCATATCCACGGGAGAGTCGGCAGTCGTCGCGGGGTTGCTATAGATGCGGCAGTCTACTTCATCTCGTCAGAGATTGTCCTGAGATACACCGGAGGGAGACAGCGGCATCGCACGTCACCTTAGCACCTTCACCACCCCAGAGGGAATTGCCTATTGTTCCTACTGTTACTCCACGTCAGACTCATACACAGAGAGGTCGTGGGCGTGGAGGATTTGCTCAGAGAGGACGGGGCGACCGAGGCAGAGGACAGTCAGTCACAGGTGGAGGACAGGCGCGAGTTTTTGCTTTGACGCATCAGGACATGCAGGCGTCCAATGCGGTGGTCTCAGGTATCCTTCCAGTATGTTCTGTTGATGCACACGTGTTGTTCGATCCCTGATCCACGCACTCGTACGTATCCACAAACTTTGTGTCGAGTTTGAGTAGAGAGTCCAGTTTGCTTGATCAGCCGCTTGTTATGACCACTCCTGTGGGAGAGTCGTTTGTTGCTAAGCACGTGTTCCGATCCTGTACCGTCTGTATTGGCGAGAGAGAGTTGCCTGTCGACTTGATCCTTCTTGAGATGTTGGACTTCGACGTTCTTTTGGGCATGGATTGGTTAGCCACGTGCTATGCTTCTGTGGACTGCCGTGAGAAGACAGTTAGATTTTGTTTTCCCGGCGAGTCGGTTTTTGTTGTGTTGGGGGACCGTGGTGCCCCCCCTTACAGTGTGATTTCTTCTTTTCAGGCTGGACAGCTTTTGAGGAAGGGATGTCAGGGATTTCTCGTCTATGTTTGCGATACTAGCGCTACAGAGGTTCCGTTGGATCGGGTTCCGGTTGTTAGCGAGTTTCTTGATGTGTTCCCTGACGAGCTTCCTGGGCTACCGCCCGAGCGCGACATTTTTTTCTGTATTGATTTGGTTCCTGGCGCGGGGCCTATTTCCATACCGCCTTATCGGATGGCCCCGGCGGAACTTAGAGAATTGAAGGGCCAGTTTCAAGATTTGCTGGATAAGGGACTTATTCGACCCAGTGTTTCTCCTTGGGGTGCTCCAGTCCTGTTTGTTAAGAAGAAGGACGGCAGTATGCGTCTGTGTATCGACTGCCGCCAGCTGAACAGGGTTACGGTGCGGAACTGGTATCCTTTGCCACGCATCGACGATTTGTTCGTCCAGCTTCAGGGGGCAGGATACTTTTCGAGGATCGATTTGCGATCAGGCTACCGTTAGCTGCAGGTTCGACAGGAGGACATTCCTAGGACAGCTTTCCGCACGCGCTACGGCCATTATGAGTTTTTGGTGATGTCGTTCGGACTCACCAATGCGCCAGCAGCATTGGTGGACATGATGAACCGTATTTTCAGGCCGTATCTTGATCTGTTCATCATAGTATTCATTGACGATATCTTGGTGTATTCTCGGAGCAGAGACGAGCACGAGCAGCACCTGCGGATTCCACTGCAGACCTTGAGGGAGCATCAGCTCTTCGCCAAATTCTCCAAGTGTGCTTTCTGGCTGGACAGCGTAGACTTCTTGTTAGGTCCACGTTACCTCTCCCGGTACTTTCGGGGTTGCGGAAACGGTAAAACAAAATTTTTCTGGACTTGGCAACATGGACCGTAAAAGCCGGATCTTTACTAAACAACACACTAGCATCCTAACTAGAGATTTTATCTACTCGGTTAGGGGTTATACCTCAACTTGAACTCCTTCTCTTCTTTTTGTTCTTCTCTTTGCTTGCTCCGATGGTTGATCCGGACTTTGGTCACCTCCGCGGCCTCCTTGAGTCGAAAACGATCCACCCGAGAGATGTACACCGAGCTCCACCTCAAGCCGAGGTAACTAGGGCAAGGAGATTGCTAATCTAGAAGCCCTAGGTTGTGTAGAAGTGGTAGATGAAAGGTTTTGTCTTTGTGGGATCTTTATCTCTCAACACATGAGATTAAAAGATAAATCAAGAGGAGGAAGAAGGAGGAGCTAGCTAACAACCATGGAGCTTCTCATTTCAAGAGAGAGAATGAGAATAAGCAAATGAAAAACTTCACCAAGAGAAAACACAACCATGGTTGCAATAATGCAAAACATTATAATTACTAATCCCATCAAGATAAAGTTGATGGCTACAAATGACATGACCATTATCATAACAAAAAGAAAAAGAAAACCAAAGAATACTTTAGATCTTTCAAGAAGATCCTAGTCAACTTTGGTCAGATGGTCAACAAAGTCAAGATGGTCAAATGGTCAATGTAATTAGCCATAACATAATTATCAATGAAAGGATTAGTAAATAATGTCCCCGGCTCATAATGGTTTTGACCAAACGAACTGTCAAAACCCTAATGAGTCCGCCTCAAAATGGTTTTGACCGAATCAACTGTCAAAACCCTAATGAGCCTGCCACATAACGGTTTTGGCCGAACGAACTGCCAAAACCCTAATAAGGCACCTCCTCCATCGCTCCAGAAAACTGTGCATACACACCTGCATCCGCATTCCGTAGAATGCGGATGCGCAGAAGATAAAACAAATCCATCCGTGCAATACTAGGATCCGGCTTAAACCAAAGCCCACTAGTATTGCTTGCCCGAACACCACACGCACACAAGTGTACATAAGTGATCGCAGCCCTGTCTTAAAACCATACGGCCTCTACACGTTTCGCTCAGTGCAGGGAAACTCTCTGTGTGGGACTCTAAAGACTCGACACTACGCTGGCAGTGGATTTAACCACAGACCGCAAGCGGCACTAGCTGTACGTAACGGTCCCCAGGTAGATGTCGATAAGAAGGCCGATGAGGTGAACCCATCCGAACTCCTACTGAGCCTGTATGTGACAATATCCGTACATTCCTGTCTGTTCGTCTGATACATCGCATGGCAGGCCTAGGGGGCGGTAAACGTCAGTCCCCTAATAGCGGTACAAGTCGTGTCGGAGTGAAGCCCAGAACACCCTGAGATAACACTGGAAACCTACCAGTATATCTCGTTTGCCCTGGCCAGGGACTACTCGTGTAATGGCTCTCCTAGACACAGCGCGATGTCAACCCCCAATACCGGGAAAGACGAATCCTGTCTAACCGTCACTTCCTCCAAGTGTTTCGGGACTGCACCCAACTACTACCTGTTTGCACGACTCAGTAGAGCCGTGGTAGGGTAGTAATCAAAGAATAGTGGGAACACACTCGAGGCGAAGTGACAGTGTCAAGTCAGCGGACTAAGCTGTACTCATGTCACCTGGGAACTGATAACTGACGATAGGTATAATACCAACCATCAGTTCCCGACGAGTCCTGTCCAGTGTACTCGTAACCTAACGAGCACCCGCATACTATATCAAGTACGACGTACCGACGGCTGTGGGACAGACCGTCTCCCGTGCTGGGATGAGAAGCGCATACGCTAGTCTACTCCGGAGGATCGATGCCCTATCTCGATACTTCCACGACCAGGGACGTGTATAAGGATGTGCTTGTAGATTACCCAGCCCCCACGAGTGTGATCGCCATCACAACGCCGGTAATCAAGCAAAGATCCTAAGGGCTCTACTAATGCGTATAGGTGATATAATAAATAAACACACATGTACACATTAAAGTAGAGACAAACCAAGTAGCATACTACTATATTGAGCAAGATTGTCTGTACAACTGTGAATATCCCAAGCTTCCATCAAGTAATATACATACTAGTATGATACAGTAATGGCCTCTAGGGCATATACACTAACAATCTCCCACTTGCCCTAAGGCCATGTACTGGCGTATCGAAGACCTATTATCTCGATCAGCCGCTCGAACTGAGTCTGGGGTAAGGCCTTCGTGAATGGGTCCGCTGTGTTGTCCTTTGTGTCCACTCTCCGCACCTCGATCTCCTGGCGATCAATGATCTCCCTGATCAGGTGATACCGCCTTAAGATGTGCCTGGATTTCTGATGGGACCTTGGTTCCTTCGCTAAAGCTATAGCCCTATTGTTATCGCAATACAAAGGTATTGGGTCAACAATGGACGGAACCACCTGAAGTTCACTAATGAACTTCTTTATCCAGACTGCCTCTTTTGCGGCATCGCTTGCAGCAATGTATTCAGCCTCCATCGTCGAGTCTGCGACGGTATCCTATTTGGAACTCCTCCAACATACCGCCCCTCCGTTGAGGGTAAACACAAAACCCGAGACAGACTTGCTGTTATCTTTGCCACTCTGGAAGCTTGAATCGGTAAAGGACTCGACCCTGAGGTTTCCATTACCGTAAACCAGGAACAACTCCTTAGTCCTTCTCAGGTACTTGAGAATGTTCTTCACTGCTGTCCAGTGGTCCTCCCCTGGGTCTGACTGATACTGGCTTACCGCGCTCAATGCGTAAGACACATCTGGTCTTGTACATAGCATCGCATACATTATAGATCCTACCGCCGAAGCGTAGGGTATAGTGCTCATGCGAACCCTCTCCTCGTCAGTCTTAGGAGACATCTTCTTGGAGAGGGTAATTCCGTGCAATGCGGGTATGTTACCGCGGTTGGAATCCTCCATACTAAATCTCTTTAGTACGGTCTCTATGTACCTGGACTGCGAAAGTCCCAGTAGTCTCTTGGATCTATCTCTTTAGATCTTGATCCCCAGAATGTATGAGGCATCACCCAGGTCCTTCATGGAGAACCTTTGTGACAAAAATAGCTTGACCGATTGTAGCATAGGAATGTCATTTCCTATCAAAAGAATGTCGTCCACGTACAAGACTAGGAATACGACAGTTCGTCCTGCAATCTTCTTATAGACACAAGGTTCATCTTCGTTTTCGATGAAATCAAATTCTTTGATTGCCTCATCAAAACAGATGTTCCAGCTCCATGATGCCTGCTTTAATCCATATATGGATTTAAGCAACTTGCACACCTTCCCGCTGCTCCCACTGTCTACGAAACCTTCTGGCTGATCCATGTAAACGCACTCTTCCAAACAACCGTTTAGAAAAACCGTTTTAACATCCATCTGCCAGATTTCATAGTCATGGAAGGAAGCAATGGCAAGTAAGATCCGAATGGATTTGAGCATAGCCATCGGAGAAAAAGTTTCGTCATAGTCTAAACCAGGTCTTTGACGAAAACCTTTTGCAACGAGTCTAGCCTTATAGGTTTCCACCTGCCCATCTACACCAAGTTTCCTTTTGTAGATCCATTTGCATCCAACGGGTTTTACCCCAGGTGGAGCAATATCCAAGGTCCACACTTTATTGGCGTACATGGACTCCATTTCGGATTGCATTGCTTCCTGCCACTTATCAGAGTCCCTAGTGATAATGGCCTGCCTGAAACTGGTAGGGTCATCTTCTTCCAAGATGCAATCCTCTCGATCCCCGTCTATGAGAAAACCGTAGTATCTCTCGGGCGGATGAGAAATCCTACCAGATCTGCGGAGTGGCTGAGGTTCGTCTGGGGTTATTGAATCTAGCGGTTCCTCCAAATTTTCAGTTACATTTTGTGGTCGCTGAATTTCTTCCAGTTCTACCGAACTCCCACTAGTTTCTTTTGCAAGAAACTCCCTTTCTAAGAAGATAGCGTGGCGAGATACAAACACCTTCTGTTCCTCAGTGTGGTAGAACAGATATCCTAATGTGTCTTTAGGATATCCCACAAATTTACACAGAACTGACTGTGCCTCTAGCTTGTCCGGTTTCTGTGTTTTCACATAGGCCGGACAACCCCATATCTTAAATCGCTTAAGATACGGATTTCTTCCACTCCATATTTCATATGGAGTCTTAGGCATTGATTTGGATGGAACGTAATTCAATAGGTATGCCGCTGTCTGAAGCGCATGTCCCCAAAATGAAAGAGGCAACTCAGCACTACTCATCATGGAGCGAACCATATCCAATAGGGTACGATTCCTCCGCTCCGAAACACCGTTGTGCTGTGGTGTATAAAGAGGAGTAAGCTGAGAGAGAATACCATTCTCTTTTAAGTAATCTAGGAATTCCGTGCTTAAGTACTCCCCTCCCCTGTCAGACCGGAGGATCTTGATACTTTTGCCTTTCTGGTTCTTTACTTCGTTTCTAAATTCCTTGAATTTCTCAAAAGCTTCATATTTGTGTTTCATCAGATACACATATCCGAACCTAGAGAGATCGTCAGTGAATGTGATGAAGTACGAAGACCCACCCCTTGCATGTATAGACATCGGACCGCATACATCACTATGTACGAGTCCCAAGAGCTCGGTTGCTCTTTCTCCATGTCCGGTGAACGGAGATTTGGTCATCTTCCCTTTGAGACAAGACTGATAAGTTTCATAAGATGAAAACTCGAACGCATTCAAGAGTCCATCTTTATGCAACTTACTCTGTCTTTTCTCTCCGATATGACCAAGTCTACAATGCCACAAGTAGGATTCATTCGTATCTGAATTCTTCCTCTTGCGTGTGTTTTGTACATTGAGAACTGTATTCTGATTTAGAACGTAGATACCATTACACAGTGTACCCTCTGCAACCAGTACCTTATTAAGGTAAATGTTCATGATATTCTTGTTAAGAACAAAGTTATATCCATCTTTATCGAGTAAAGAAACTGATATGATGTTGCAAAACATAGAGGGTACATAGTAGCAATCGTTCAAAATCATAGTCTTGCCATTTGGCAATACTAGGTGATATTCACCGACGGCTGCCGCATTAACTTGTGCTCCGTTCGCTACTCTGAGCGACATATCACCTGGTGCAACTTTCCTACTTTTTCTCAGTCCCTTCAATAAATTACAGATATGAGATCCTGATCCGGTATCAAGTACCCAGGAGGTAGGGCTGACCGTAAAACAGTTCTCAATTACAAGAACACCTGAAGTAGATGCAAAACAATGCTTCTTCTTCAACTGGGTATCCTGGAAATCCATACAATCCCCTTTCCCAATCTCATACTCATGACTGTTGTCACAAGTTAGAGCTGAACCAACGTTCCCCAGCCCCGAATAAGAATTCAGATCGGTCAAGCGATACATTTTATTATCTTGATTAGGGGGTGAAAAGGTTGCTACCTGGAGAGAGAGAAAAGAAACACTCAGCGTGCGCTCTTGCAAGATTAGATTGGTTTATTAGTGTAAGTCGATGTAGTACACCCCAGTACTTGTGGGGAGGCGGAATTTTCAAAAACGATCAAGTTTAAAGAACGAACATCGACTAACCGCTTGAATCGAAGCTAAACTATAAATAACCGTATTCAAAGAGTTTCTTTTCACTTGTGATTAGGGATTATACCTAATGAAACCGGTCCTTCGTCTTTGTGTCCTCCTTTGTTCTCCTCGACCTTCTCTAGGTAGTAGACGATCCACCCGAGAGCAAAACACCAAGCTAAACCTCTAACTTGAGGTAACTAATCTACTTTGATTGCTAATCAAAGAAGAAAGGATGATATAGAGTGAGGGTAATGGATGTTTAAGTCTAACTAAACCTTTGATCTCAACACATGAGGATTAAGGATTAGTATCTTGAAGATGAGAGCTTGAGGAGAGAGAATATGAGATAAGATAATGAGAAGAGAGAGAGTGTATCATAATATATTATGAAGCATTCTTATTAAAGAATAATGAATAAAAGAAATGAATAAGCATGCTTCATAAAATATCTAGTGGTGATTCATTAGCATGAGTCATTAAGCAATAAATGTGCATTAATGAAATGAATGAATCACCACCATGACTCACAACCTCATCCAAAGTAACCTCCTTAGTCACATCTTCTAGAAGCTTCTCGTACAATTACGAGAACGCCCCTCCAATCCGCAAAAATACGGAAAAACTTTAGACTGTAAAAATCCAATAACCGGATACCAGTAACTGGCTTAAACCAAAGCCGACTGGTAAAAACTGTCCGAAAGTCGTACGTGCGTAAACGCACGTATGCGTCCGAACCCTTTGTCGCAAAACCATGCAACCTCTATATCGTTTCGCCTGGAGTAGGAAACTCTCTGTGTGGGACTCTAGAGACTCGACTACTACGCTGGCAGTGGGTTTAACCACAGACCGCAAGTGGCACTAGCTGTACGTAACGGTCCCCAGGTAGTTGTCGATAAGAAGGCCGATGAGAAAACCCATCCGAACTCCTACTGAGTCTGATGTGACAATCTCCATACAGTCCGGTCCGTTCGTCCAAGACTATCGCATATCGGGCCTAGGGGGCGGCAAGCGTCAGTCCCCTAATAGCGGTATAAGTCGTGTCGGAGGGAAGCCCATTACACCCTGAGAAACTACTGTAACCTACCAGCAAATCTCGCTTGCCCTGGCCAGGGACTTTGCGTAATGGCTCTCTGACACAGCACGATATCTACTCCCAATACCGGGAGGGACGAATCCTGTCTAACCGCCACTGCCTCCAAGTGCTCGGGACTGCACCCAACTGCTACCTGTTTGCACGACTCCTTTGAGCTGTGGTAGGGTAGCAATCTAAGAACAGTGGGACACACTCGAGGCGAAGTAGCAGTGTCAAGTCTGCGGACTACGCCGTACTCATGTCACCTCGGAACTGTTCACTGACGACTGGTATCAAACCAACCAACAGTTCCCTGTGAGTCCTGTCCGGTGTACCCGTAACCTAACGAGCACCTGTATACTATCTCCAGTACGACGTACTGACGGCTGTGGGACAGACCATCTCCCTAACTGGGATGAGAAGCGTACACACCAGTCTACTCCGGAGTATCGATGCTCTGTCTCGATAATCCAACGACCAGGGACCTGAATAAGGATGTGCTTGTAGACTACCCAGCCCCCACTAGTGTGACTGCCATCACAACGCTGGTAGACAAGCAAGATCCTAAGAGCTCTATCAATACGTACACTCACATATTAAGATAGAAAAACCAAGTAGCATACTACCATGTTTAGCAAGACTGTTATATACATGTGAATATCCCAAGCTTCCATTAAGTAATATACAAGCTAGTATGATACAGTAATGGCCTTCTAGGGCATAAACACTAACAATCTCCCACTTGCACTAGGGCCATGTACTGGCGTATCGAAGACCGATGATCTCGAGTAGCCGCTCGAACTGAATCTGAGGAAGGGCCTTCGTGAATGGATCAGCAATGTTCTCTTCTGAAGCAACTCTCCGAACCTCGATCTCCTGACGATCAATGATCTCCCTGATCAGGTGATACCGCCTCAAGATGTGTCTGGACTTCTGATGGGACCTTGGTTCCTTCGCTAAAGCTATAGCTCCGTTGTTGTCGCAATACAGAGGTATTGGATCAACTATGGTAGGAACCACCTGAAGTTCTGTTAGGAACTTCTTCATCCAGACTGCTTCTTTTGCGGCATCGCAAGCAGCTATATACTCCGCTTCCATCGTCGAGTCAGCAACGGTGTCCTGCTTGGAGCTCTTCCAGCACACCGCCCCTCCATTGAGGGTAAAGACATAACCCGACATGGACTTGGAATCGTCCTTATCACTCTGGAAGCCGGAATCAGCAAAGGCCTCCAACCTGAGGTCTTTTCCGCCGTAAACCAAGAACATCTCCTTAGTCCTCCTCAGGTACTTGAGAATGTTCTTTACTGCTATCCAGTGTTTCTCCCCTGGGTCTGACTGATACCGGCTTACCACGCTCAGTGCGTAAGCTACATCTGGTCTGGTACACAACATCGCATACATTATAGAGCCTACCACAGAAGCGTAGGGTATAATAGACATGCGTTCCCTTTCCAAATCAGTCTTGGGAGACATCTCTTTGGAGAGGGTGATTCCGTGACAAGCCGGTAGATTACCGCGCTTAGAATCATCCATACTGAATCTTTTCAGTATAGTGTCGATATACCTGGACTGCGAAAGTCCCAACATCCTCTTGGATCTATCACGATAGATCCGGATCCCCAGAATGTAAGAGGCATCACCCAGGTCTTTCATGGAGAACCTGTGTGACAAGAATCCTTTGACAGATTGTAGCATAGGAATGTCATTTCCTATCAATAGAATGTCATCCACGTACAAGACGAGGAATACGACACTTCTGGCCACAACTTTACTATATATGCACGGTTCATCTGGATTTTTGATAAAGTCATATTCTTTGACTGTTTCATCAAAACAGATGTTCCAACTCCGCGATGCCTGCTTTAGTCCGTAAATGGACTTAAGCAGCTTGCATACTTTCCCGCTGCTCCCACTCTGATTGAAGCCCTCTGGTTGATCCATATAGACGCTCTCTTCTAAATTTCCATTCAGAAAAGCCGTCTTTACGTCCATCTGCCAGATTTCATAATCATGGAAGGCAGCAATAGCAAGAAGGACCCGAATGGATTTGAGCATAGCCACTGGAGAAAAGGTTTCGTCATAGTCCAAACCAGGTCTTTGACGAAAACCCTTTGCAACAAGTCTAGCCTTATAGGTTTCCACCTGTCCATCTACACCAATCTTTTTCTTAAAGATCCATTTGCATCCTATGGGTTTTACCCCATCTGGAGCAAAGTCCAAAGTCCATACTTTGTTGGTGTACATGGACTCCATCTCGGTCCGCATTGCATCTAGCCATCGTACCGAGTCGCCGCTCTGGATGGCCTGCTGGAAGTCAGTAGGTTCATCATCATCTATGATGCAATCCTCTCTATCCCCGTCAATGAGAAAACCGTAGTATCTCTCAGGCGGATGAGACGGCCTACTACTCCTGCGGAGGGGTGCGGGAATGTTCTGTTCTTCTTGAACCTCTGGTTCTACCAAACTTTCAGTAGCAGCTTGTGGTTCTGGAATTTCTTCTAGTTCTATTTCGCTCCCACTCTTCTGATTTTCTAAAAATTCAGTTTCTAAGAAGGTGGCATGACGAGAAACAAATACCTTTTGTTCCTCTGCGTAATAGAAATAATATCCCTTGGAGTTCTTTGGATATCCCACAAGCTTACACTGTACTGAACGTGCCTCGAGCTTGTCCACATGCTGCTTTTTTACAAAAGCTGGACACCCCCATGTCCTAAAATGTTTTAGACAGGGTTTCTTCCCACTCTACATCTGATATGGTGTGGTAGGCACAGTCTTGGTTGGAACCTGGTTCAAAAGATATGCCGCTGATTCTAGCGCATAACCCCAGAAAGATCGCGGTAACTCAGCATTACTCATCATGGATCGTACCATATCCAATAGGGTTCGATTCCGTCTCTCCGATACACCGTTGTGCTGTGGAGTGTATGGAGGAGTAAGCTGAGAGAAAATTCCTTTCTCTTTTAGGTAACCTAGGAACTCGGCACTTAAGTATTCTCCACCTCGATCAGATCTTAGTGTCTTAATACTTTTGCCTGTTTGGTTTTCCGCTTCATTCTTGAATTCCAGGAATTTCTCAAAGGCCTCTGATTTATGCTTCATTAAGAAAACATATCCATACCTGGAGAAATCATCTGTAAAAGTAATGAAGTAGGAATAACCACCTCTCGCATGTGTAGACATTGGACCGCATACATCGCTGTGTATGAGTCCTAAGAGCTCGTTCGCTCTTACTCCTTGTCCAGTAAATGGAGTCTTTGTCATCTTTTCTTTGAGACAGGATTGACAAGTGTCATAAGATTGATATTCGAACGAGTCCAAATATCCTTCTCTATGCAACTTAGTCAACCTTCTCTCATTGATGTGACCCAGTCTACAATGCCATAAGAAAGCTTTATTCAAATCTGGAGACTTTCTTTTTAGTGTGTTCTGGACATTGAAAATTTGGAGTTGGTTTAAAACATATATGCCGTTATTTAATGTACCGGACCCAATCAAACCATGATTAAGGTGGATGTTGACAACATCTCTTACAAACGTGAAATCATAAACTTTATTTGATAACAAGGAAACTGATATGATATTACACGTTAAGCTGGGTACAAAATAACAGTTATGTAAAACCAAAATGTGTCCACTCGTCAATCCTAGGTGATAATCCCCGACGGACGCAGCTCCCACGCTAGCTCCGTTAGCAACCCTGAGGATCATATCACCTTCCTTCAGCACTCTACGGTTTCTCAGTGCCTGCAATGAATTGCAAATATGAGATCCTGATCCGGTATCCAATACCCAGGAAGTAGAGTTGATCGACAGACAATTCTCAATTACAAACACACCTGAAGTCGAAGCCACAGCTTGCTTCGGTTCCTGGTTCTTGGCGTTCCACGCCTTGCAATCCTTCTTCCAGTGCCATTTCCTGTGACAATGGAAGCACTCATCCTGGCCAACTATCGGTACTGCTTTCTTTTTCTTTCCCTTCCCTCCCACCTTACTAACACCTCCTCTAGGTCTGGGTGCGGCCTTCTTCTTCCTTCCTTTGGCCCTAGCCTTGGACCCGGAAGAAGATGAACCGCCAACAAACATAGCGGGTGTTTCCCTTGCCTTCTGCAAGGTGCCCTCCGCACTCCTTAACATGTTCAGGAGTTCCGCAAGTTCAACTTCTTTTCCTTGAAGATTGAAGTTGAGGATAAACTGGGCGTAGGTGGGAGGAAGGGACTGGAGAACAAGGTCTGTATAGAGCTCATTATCCAAAGTCGTCCCAAGGTCTGCGAGCTCTTCTATATAGCCAATCATCTGTAGGACATGTTCACCTACCGATGACCCGACAGCCAACCTCGCTCGAAACAATTTCTTAGAGGTCTCGTATCTTGCTATACGAGATTGCTCTCCATAAAGTTCCTTTGTATGGAGAAATATGCCATCTAAGGACATATCCTCGTGCCTCCTCTGATGTTCATTGTTCATCGAGGCAAGCACGATGCACTTGGCTCTCGCGCAATCTAAATCCCAGGATTTGCGGATTTCCTTATCCGCATTGCTGGATTTGGGACCAGGGACAGCAGGTGCCGTAGCGGTGAGGACGTACCCCAGTTTGTCATAGGTCAAAGCCATCTTGACATTCCGCAGCCAATCTTTATAGTTTGTCCCCGTCAGTATATTTTTCTCTAAAAGTAACTTAAGTCCAGTCATTTTCAGGGTCGCTGCAATTAGGAGAGAGAGAAGAAAACTCTTTAGCATGATGCTCTTGCAAGTTTAGAGTGGTTTTTAGTTTATCTAAACTGGATGGCTCCCACTGTTTTTCGAATCCTTCCTCAAACCATAAAAGAAGAATTAGCCAAGACTATTCTCACCGTACAATACTTGCTTAACCGTTCAGCCAGGCCGGTGTCGATACTTCGAGGGAGGTTTTCCAACGCTTTCGCGAAGTTCCTTAATTAAATAACCTCTTTTCTCTGGGGGCGTAACCCCGCTGACACTTTTCTGGACACCTACTAGGTTTATAGCATTGATCGTTAAGTGACGAATATCCTGATAAGTATCATATACTCACAGTAGGATCGGGATCCAAATATCATCGTATGATAATGTTGAAGGAATCCTACCAACATTCATCAAACTCCAAATGGTATGCATCTCTTTGCAAATTTCAGTTTCTTTAGAAATTCCCGATATGGATTTTTGCCCCATGCTCTTATGATCTTGACTAAGGGCCAACAAATCATAAGTCACATGTCAAGTTCTGCCCATCATTATCCTGTTGATTTGAACCCATCCGTATACTCTTGACTAAGGGCCAACAAAGTAATACGACTGTCCCAAACCAACTCATCTATCTATGCAACAAATGAATACCCCAGCAGCTACCTATCACTATGTCTTGACTAAGGGCCAAACAAACATAGCTTGAATACTACTGACCATTCATAAGAAATGACGGAGGGCTACGACTGGTTTTGGCGAAACCGTGAACGTAGTGAACTTGATATAACCGAAGGAACCTGATAGCTTTTTAAAAGGAGTGGTTAAATCTCCGCATTTTAAAAATATCTGTTTTAAAAATAACCGAGTGGTTTCTTTTAAATTGTTCCAACGATTTAAACTTTGGTTTATTTTCTTTGCATTATAGATAATGCGTCCCATCATTAACCTATCATTGCAGAAAACAACGAAAATACAACGTCCTCTTATGCCATCCGCATTCGCCACGGGGTCCCGTCATCACCCGTTATGTTACTTAACTAACGACAGAGCGGGGGCTGGGCTAGCGCGGGTGTAAAACATAAGTGACGTCTAAATAGCTATCATAAATATAGATATTTTACATTCGTCTGACGCAATGATATACATTCCAGAACACAGATAAACAATATTGGATTTGCAAGCAATCTGTATTTCTTTTGAGCCTGCAAGAAAAGACAGATTACACAGTTGTGATGAATAGCCGTTACCCCACCCTCGACCCCTACGAGTACGGCAAACTACCCACCCGGCAGTCTGTGTACCCCACCTTGGGTCAGTCCTAGGAGCAAAAACAGTAAAATGAAATAATACAACGGTGGCTACAACCGCAACCTGGAAGTGCCCCGCGAAAATAATATTACAACAAATTACATTTACAACAAATGAATTAAACAATAACCCATTGCAAACCCCGGCTATACACCACAACAGTCCAATACAGTTTATATGCACAAACAGATATAACCATTTCAGAAATGTGCAACCCCCTGCCAACCGACATACTAGCAGTTAGGGGAGGTTTACGAACACATTAAACAATCACAGATATAATCCAATATGCAAATACTGTACAATTTCGATCGATTAAACAACATCAATATTGCTCCAAAATCTGCTCCGTTAAACAGTAACCTGAGCAATTATTAAATATTCCAGAAAACCCCAAATATCACAGGGGACCCACACAAGAAAGATGAGTCCATGACTCGGCCAAAGCGCCGCGGAAGGGCGGCGGATCCCACCGATCCGCCGCGCTTCCGCGGCCGAGTTGCCGATTCATGGGCTCGAATTTCTTGGGTGTTCTCCTGTGGTCATGTCAAGCTCTCTGAACACACCATAAAAATTTTAGGACTTCATTTTAACTTCGACAGAAACTTGACAGAATTAGGGTTTTTCGGCTTCGTTTTTCCGTTCGAAATTCGTACAAATTTGCAATTAAGTTATTTATTGTTTAGCGAGGCTCTGATACCACTGTAAGTCGATGTAGTACACCCCAGTACTTGTGGGGAGGCGGAATTTTCAAAAACGATCAAGTTTAAAGAACGAACATCGACTAACCGCTTGAATCGAAGCTAAACTATAAATAACCGTATTCAAAGAGTTTCTTTTCACTTGTGATTAGGGATTATACCTAATGAAACCGGTCCTTCGTCTTTGTGTCCTCCTTTGTTCTCCTCGACCTTCTCTAGGTAGTAGACGATCCACCCGAGAGCAAAACACCAAGCTAAACCTCTAACTTGAGGTAACTAATCTACTTTGATTGCTAATCAAAGAAGAAAGGATGATATAGAGTGAGGGTAATGGATGTTTAAGTCTAACTAAATCTTTGATCTCAACACATGAGGATTAAGGATTAGTATCTTGAAGATGAGAGCTTGAGGAGAGAGAATATGAGATAAGATAATGAGAAGAGAGAGAGTGTATCATAATATATTATGAAGCATTCTTATTAAAGAATAATGAATAAAAGAAATGAATAAGCATGCTTCATAAAATATCTAGTGGTGATTCATTAGCATGAGTCATTAAGCAATAAATGTGCATTAATGAAATGAATGAATCACCACCATGACTCACAACCTCATCCAAAGTAACCTCCTTAGTCACATCTTCTAGAAGCTTCTCGTACAATTACGAGAACGCCCCTCCAATCCGCAAAAATACGGAAAAACTTTAGACTGTAAAAATCCAATAACCGGATACCAGTAACTGGCTTAAACCAAAGCCGACTGGTAAAAACTGTCCGAAAGTCGTACGTGCGTAAACGCACGTATGCGTCCGAACCCTTTGTCGCAAAACCATGCAACCTCTATATCGTTTCGCCTGGAGTAGGAAACTCTCTGTGTGGGACTCTAGAGACTCGACTACTACGCTGGCAGTGGGTTTAACCACAGACCGCAAGCGGCACTAGCTGTACGTAACGGTCCCCAGGTAGTTGTCGATAAGAAGGCCGATGAGAAAACCCATCCGAACTCCTACTGAGTCTGATGTGACAATCTCCATACAGTCCGGTCCGTTCGTCCAAGACTATCGCATATCGGGCCTAGGGGGGCGGCAAGCGTCAGTCCCCTAATAGCGGTATAAGTCGTGTCGGAGGGAAGCCCATTACACCCTGAGAAACTACTGGAACCTACCAGCAAATCTCGCTTGCCCTGGCCAGGGACTTTGCGTAATGGCTCTCTGACACAGCACGATATCTACTCCCAATACCGGGAGGGACGAATCCTGTCTAACCGCCACTGCCTCCAAGTGCTCGGGACTGCACCCAACTGCTACCTGTTTGCACGACTCCTTTGAGCCGTGGTAGGGTAGCAATCTAAGAACAGTGGGACACACTCGAGGCGAAGTAGCAGTGTCAAGTCTGCGGACTACGCTGTGCTCATGTCACCTGGGAACTGTTCACTGACGACTGGTATCAAACCAACCAACAGTTCCCTGTGAGTCCTGTCCGGTGTACCCGTAACCTAACGAGCACCTGTATACTATCTCCAGTACGACGTACTGACGGCTGTGGGACAGACCATCTCCCCAACTGGGATGAGAAGCGTACACACCAGTCTACTCCGGAGTATCGATGCTCTGTCTCGATAATCCAACGACCAGGGACCTGAATAAGGATGTGCTTGTAGACTACCCAGCCCCCACTAGTGTGACTGCCATCACAACGCTGGTAGACAAGCAAGATCCTAAGAGCTCTATCAATACGTACACTCACATATTAAGATAGAAAAACCAAGTAGCATACTACCATGTTTAGCAAGACTGTTATATACATGTGAATATCCCAAGCTTCCATTAAGTAATATACAAGCTAGTATGATACAGTAATGGCCTTCTAGGGCATAAACACTAACAATTAGTTTATCTAACCAGGATGTCTCCCACTGTTTCCTCAAATTCTTTCTTAAAACCTTTTAAAAGAAGAAATAGCTGGGATTTAATTCACGTCACAATACTTGCTTAACCTTTCAGCCAGGCTAGTGTCGGTACTTCGAGGGAGGTTTTCCAACGCTTTCGCGAAGTTCCTTAATTTAAGAACCTCTTTTCCCTTGGGGCGTAGCCCCGCTAACACTTTTCTAGACACCTACTAGGTTTATAGCATTGATTGTTAAGTGAAATGATCTCCCGAGAGTAATCCAACTCATCAGTGGGATCGAGATCCAACTGTCATTGTGTGATAACCTAGATGGAATCCACTCTAGTCACCATACTCCAGAAAGTATGCTAAATCTGCAAGTTTCAGTACTTTTGAAACTCCCGATGTGGTTTTTGCCCCCAGGACCTAAGTGATCTTGACGGAGTCAACAAATCAAAGAGTCCTAGTCAAGTTCAACCTGTCATTATCTGGATTGCATTAAACCCACCCGCATAACCCTTGACGGAGTCAACAAGGTTATACGAATGTCCTAATCAATCCCATATACCGATACAAACAAGATGCACTTAGCTATCGTCCACTACGCCTTGACGGAGTCAACAAACGCAGAACGAATACTAAGTGTTACTTGTAAGAAATGACGGAGGGCTAGGGCTGGGTTTTTGGCGAAAAACCCGTTAACGTAATGAACTTGATATCGTTGAAGGAACCTGGTAATCTTTTTGAAAATATAGTGGCGAAAACTTTTGCTAAAGAGGTCACTCCCCGTGAAGGGATCTCGGCTCTTTCCTCGTCGAATGAGGTGCAGGATATTCCAAATTGAATACCTCGATGCAAAGCAAGAATAATCGACTATAGTGAAGTTATTACCTTGACGCAAACTTTTTTCCAAGGGGTCACTGCCGATGAAGGGATCTCGGCCCTTGCCTCGTCGACTGAGGTGCTAGGCATTCATAACCGAATACCTCGATGCAAAACAAAAGTGAACGTCCTTGTAATAACATCTTTTTGAAAAAACTTGTTCCAACAACGTCTTTTAGGTTTATTTTCTTGCATTAGTTCTTTTAATGCGTCCCATCATTTAAATCCGACCATTGCAGAAAACAACCAAAATATGACGTACGCTTATGCCATTTGCATTCGCCATGGGGCCCCGTCATCACCCGTTAGGTTACTTAACTAACGACAGAGCAGGGGCTGGGCTAGCGCGGCCGTAAAACATAAGCAACGCCTAAATAGTTATTATATATAGATATGCAGCAATGATAGCCAATCCAGATCACAGATGAACACTTTGGATATACTAGGAACCCGCGATTCGTTCGAGCCTGCAACGAAACGCGGATTACACGGTCGCGATGAATAGACAATACCTCACCCAAGACCCCTACGGGTGCGGCAAACTACCCGCCAAGTACCCGAAGCGAAGCAACCTCCCTCAACGCCGTGAGTAGGCCACTCGGCACTTCGAGATACCCGGTAGTTTGTGCACCCCCTCCATGGGTCTATCCTAGGAGCAAAAAACAGTAAAAAGAATTATACAATGATGGCTACAACCCCGACCCGGTTGTGCGGCCATACAAATAATATTACATCAATTTACAAATTTATTACATGAATGAAAGAAAAAGAAACTCTCATCTCACATCCATTCCGGCTATTCATTTGCGACAATCCAACGAGTTCATATACACAAACCATCGTCAACACAGATCACAGATATGTATAACCCCCACTAATCGACGTATAGCGATTAGTAGACGTTCAATACACATATAACATTACAGATATAACTATTAGCCAAAGTCTACAGAACATCGACCAAAAAATACGGATTTTTAAGCCCCAAAAACTAATTTTTCTTTATGGAAAATCCGGGCAAAAAAGTCATATTGAAAAAATCCCAAAATACCCATCTAAGAAAACTGCAAGAAGGAGATCCCCAAACGGAGCCAAACTGGCCGCGGTTTCGCGGCATAAGCAAGCTTATGCCGCGGAACCGCGGCGGTTTAGTCGAGTTGGGTGATCAAATTTTTGCAGTTTTCTAACAAAAGCCTGAGCCGATTTTTAGTGCACGATTTATTACTTTTTGAACAGAAAGAAAATCGGCATAAACATCAAATTTTCGGGGGGTCTTGCGGTTTTTCGTCCGGTCGAAATTCTAAATACTTTGCTAACATGCTAGGGTGTGTTTAGTTAGGCTCTGATACCACTGTTAGGTCCACGTTACCTCTTCCGGTACTTTCGGGGTTAAGGGAACGGTAAAACAAAATTTTTCTGGACTTGGCAACATGGACCGTAAAAGCCGGATCTTTACTAAACAACACACTAGCATCCTAACTAGAGATTTTATCTACTCGGTTAGGGGTTATACCTCAACTTGAACTCCTTCTCTTCTTGTTGTTCTTCTCTTTGCTTGCTCCGATGGTTGATCCGGTCTTTGGTCACCTCCGCGGCCTCCTTGAGTCGAAGACGATCCACCCGAGAGATGTACACCGAGCTCCACCTCGAGCCGAGGTAACTAGGGCAAGGAGATTGCTAATCTAGAAGCCCTAGGTTGTGTAGAAGTGGTAGATGAATGGTTTTGTCTTTGTGGGATCTTTATCTCTCAACACATGAGATCAAAAGATAAATCAAGAGGAGGAAGAAGGAGGAGCTAGCTAACAACCATGGAGCTTCTCATTTCAAGAAAGAGAATGAGAATAAGCAAATGAAAAACTTCACCAAGAGAAAACACAACCATGGTTGCAATAATGCAAAACATTATCATTACGAATCCCATCAAGATAAAGTTGATGGCTACAAATGACATGACCATTATCATAACAAAAAGAAAAAGAAAACCAAAGAATACTTTAGATCTTTCAAGAAGATCCTAGTCAACCTTGGTCAAATGGTCAACAAAGTCAAGATGGTCAAATGGTCAATGTAATTAGCTATAACATAATTATCAATGAAAGGATTAGTAAATAATGTCCCCGGCTCATAATGGTTTTGACCAAACGAACTGTCAAAACCCTAATGAGTCCGCCTCAAAATGGTTTTGACCGAATCAACTGTCAAAACCCTAATGAGCCTGCCACATAACGGTTTTGGCCGAACCAACTGCCAAAACCCTAATGAGGCACCTCCTCCTCCATCGCTCCGGAAAACTGTGCATACACACCTGCATCCGCATTCTGTAGAATGCGGATGCGCAGAAGACAAAACAAATCCATCCGTGCAATACTAGGATCCGGCTTAAACCAAAGCCCACTAGTATTGCTTGCCCGAACACCATACGCACACAAGTGTACGTAAGTGATCGCCGCCCTGCCGTAAAACCATACGGCCTCTACACGTTTCGCTCAGTGCAGAGAAACTCTCTGTGTGGGACTCTAAAGACTCGACACTACGCTGGCAGTGGGTTTAACTACAGACCGCAAGCGGCACTAGCTGTACGTAACGGTCCCCAGGTAGATGTCGATAAGAAGGCCGATGAGGTGAACCCATCCGAACTCCTACTGAGCCTGTATGTGAAAATCTCCGTACAGCCCGGTCTGTTCGTCTGATACATCGCATGGCGGGCCTAGGGGGCGGTAAACGTCAGTCCCCTAATAGCGGTACATGTCGTGTCGGAGTGAAGCCCAGAACACCTTGAGATAACACTGGAAACCTACCAGTATATCTCGTTTGCCCTGGCCAGGGACTACTCGTGTAATGGCTCTCCTAGACACAGCGCGATGTCAACCCCCAATACCGGGAGAGACGAATCCTGTCTAACCGTCACTGCCTCCAAGTGTTTCGGGACTGCACCCAACTACCACCTGTTTGCACGACTCAGTAGAGCCGTGGTAGGGTAGTAATCAAAGAACAGTGGGAACACACTCGAGGCGAAGTGACAGTGTCAAGTCAGCGGACTAAGCTGTACTCATGTCACCTGGGAACTTATAACTGACGATAGGTATAATACCAACCATCAGTTCCCGACGAGTCCTGTCCAGTGTACTCGTAACCCAACGAGCACCCGCATACTATCTCAAGTACGACGTACCGACGGCTGTGGGATAGACCGTCTCCCGTGCTGGGATGAGAAGCGCATACGCTAGTCTACTCCGGAGTATCGATGCCCTATCTCGATACTCCCACGACCAGGGACGTATATAAGGATGTGCTTGTAGATTACCCAGCCCCCACGAGTGTGATCGCCATCACAACGCCGGTAATCAAGCAAAGATCCTAAGGGCTCTACTAATGCGTATAGGTGATATAATAAATAAACACACATGTACACATTAAAGCAGAGACAAACCAAGTAGCATACTACTATATTGAGCAAGATTGTCTGTACAACTGTGAATATCCCAAGCTTCCATCAAGTAATATACATACTAGTATGATACAGTAATGGCCTCTAGGGCATATACACTAACACTTCTTGGGGCATGTAATTTCACGAGACGGTATATGTGTAGACCCGAGGAAGATCGAGGTCGTTCAGCGTTGGCCCAGACCCACATCAGTTACGGAGATTCACAGCTTTTTGGGGTTGGCCGGTTACTACAGGCGATTTGTGCAGGACTTCTCCCGTATTGCTATACCTTTGACCGGGTTGACCCGGAAGGGAGTTCCTTTCATTTGGACAGAGGAGTGTGAGCACAGTTTTCAGCAGTTATGGACTCTACTGACTACGGCGCCAGTTTATCATTGCCTTCAGGGTTAGGCGGATTTGTGGTATATTGTGATGCTTCTCTAGTGGGGCTAGGGTGCGTATTGATGCAGCATGACAGGGTGATCGCGTATACTTCGCGGCAATTGAAGAAACCTGAACAGAACTACCCCACTCACGATTTGCAGATGGCAGCAGTGTTCTTTGCACTTAAGATCTGGCGACATTACCTATATGGCGAGTCGTGCCAGATATTCACTGATCACAAGAGCTTAAAGTATATATTTCAGCAGCGAGACCTGAACCTTAGACAGCGTCGATGGATGGAGTTAGTGAAGGACTACGATTGCGAGATCTTGTACCACCCGGGCAGGGCCAATGTAGTGGCGGACGCTTTGAGCAGGAGGCCCGGGGGTAGTCTATCTTGTTTGAACGCAATGCAGAGGCAGTCGTCGGCAGATTGGCAGATTTTATGCGACAGCCGGGTACAGTTCGAGTTTACGCCGATCGAAGGACAGATTGCACATGTTCGTGTACGACCACAGTCGCTTGACCGTATACATGAGGCACAACACAGTGATGACCGTTGTTCAGAGATCAGGACACAGATTGGACAGGGCAGATTTTCCGAGTTCGTGATCGATGATCAGGGGATACTACGATTTGGGACTAGACTGTACGTACCAGATGCTGATGGACTGCGGCGTGAGATTCTTGAGGAGGCACATCGCTCGGTGTACAGTGTTCATCCAGGTTCCACCAAGATGTACCACGATATGAGAGATGTTTACTGGTGGGGCGGTATGAAGAGGGACATCGCAGATTTCGTGTCGAGATTCCTGACTTGTCAGTAAGTCAAGGCCGAGCACAAGAGGCCCGCGGGAGAGCTACAGCCGTTACCCATTCCAGAGTGGAAATGGGAACAAATTTCTATGGACTTCATTGTTGGTCTACTCAGGACTAGTCGAGGGTATGACTCCATCTGGGTGATCGTGGATCGTTTGACGAAAGCGGCTCACTTTCTACCGGTGAAGACGACTTTCAGATTTGCTCAGTATGCCCAGATATACATCGACGAGATCGTACGATTGCACGGAGTTCCGACATGTATCATGTCCGACAGAGGCACCCAGTTTACCAGCCGACTATGGCAGAGGCTTCAGGAGGCTTTGGGCACCCGTTTGAGTTTCAGCACAGCATTTAATCCGCAGACCGACGGACAGTCAGAGCGTACTATTCAGACTCTCGAGGATATGCTCAGAGCATGCGTATTAGACTTCAGAGGTAGCTGGAATCATCATTTACCCTTGGTAGAGTTCTCCTACAACAACAACTATCAGGAGACCATTCAGATGGCACCATTTGAGGCTCTTTATGGGAGGAGGTGCAGATCGCCAGCCTGTTGGACAGAGCTCAGTGAGAGCAGTATCTTAGGGCCGCAGATTGTTGAGGAGACGACCGCAAAGATCCAGTTGATTCGCGATAGGATAAGGGCAGCCCAGAGTAGGCAGAGATCTTATGCGGACCGTCGTCGGCACAGACTTGAGTTTTCTGTAGGTGATCATGTTTTCTTGAGGGTCTCCCCAATGAAAGGTGTGATGAGATTTGGGAAGAAGGGGAAGCTTAGTCCCAGATATGTGGGCCCCTTCGAGATCCTTGAGCGCGTTGGTGCAGTTGCGTATCGGTTGGCCCTTCCGCCTAGCTTCCCAGATGTGCACCCCGTATTTCACGTTTCGATGCTCCGCAGATTTCTTCATGATCCTTCGTATGCGATTCAGCACCCGACGATCCAGCTTAAGCATGACCTTTCCTATGCAGAGCAGCCGGTGATCATTTTGGATCGACAAGTGAAGAAATTGAGATCGAAGGACATACCGTCAGTCAAGGTACTTTGGCGTGGCCCGAGCAGCGAGGAGGTCACTTGGGAGACCGAGAGCGAGATGAGGAAGAGATATCCCCATCTCTTTGAAGGTACGTATAGTTAGATTTTTAAATTCGGGGACCGAATTTCTTTAAGGGGGGTAGATTGTAACACTTTGAAAAATTCGTTTAGTCTTATTTCACGATAGTTAGCATTGATGCGTGTTTCCATAAAATCCGTAAATCTTATTTCCGTCTCAATCTAGTCAAATTGAGAGGAGAAGTGTTTTATATATATAAATGGGGGTTGTTAATTTGAAATTAACAAGGGTTCTTTTAATTAGAATCTATTTTCCTTAATTACTTTTCCTAATGAGTTTTAGTGAAGCCTGTTTACACTTAGCATATTTTGGTATCAGATTTTCTCTTCTCATCTTTTATTTTCAATTCAGCATTCTCTTTTCTTTTCTTTTCAAAATTAAAAAGGAAATGGAAATTAGAGAAAAGAGAGAGGCATGGTGTGCAATTAATGAGGTATGGTGTGCATTTAATGTAGCTTTTTCTCTCTCTTTCTTTTCTCTTCCCTCTCTCTTCTTTCTCTTTTCTCTCCTGCTGAAACTTTCAGCAGCAGAAACAGCAGCCCCAGCAGCACCAACATCACATTTTCATCATCTTTTTCTTTTCCTTTCATTCCTCTTTGAAATCCATATAAAATCCTACACAAAACCTCTCATTCTTTCACTCAAAACCTTGGAAAAATAGCTTTTTGGGGGAGTTTGGAGGAAAGTCTGTACTCTTGAGGATAGAGCTGGAAATTTTGGTTTTCCTAAGGCTTTTGGGAGGTATTAAACTCACACTTAACACCCTTTTTCATAATTTGTAGTATTTTAGCTAAAAATCATGTTTTTATGTGCATTTTGTGATATTGAAAGGAATTTTGTGAAGTATATGATAAGTTTGGAATCTTATGGCTTGGTTAACTCATTTAAGTGCTATTAGAGCTGTTTAAACCAAGTTTTCATTTCATATTACACAAAAATACCCTAAAGTATCAATTTAGTGCTAAATGTTGCTTTTTAACAGGTTTTGGGACTCTGTTGAAATCTGCTTGCACTCTGATTATTTCAGAATAAAATTGTAATTACTGGGCCATGTACACTAGGAGTAGAAAACACACACGAAGCACGGGAGGCAGACTCCCAACCTGGGCCGCCGAAAAATGCTTTCTGGCCACAAATTGCTGCCAGATAGGTGATCTGGGAGTTGGGGTTTTTGTGGTGGGTGTCTGCTGCTATGTGGAGTCTTGTGGCATATATAGTTTTGCAAAATTCTTTCTGTATAAAAATCTGGAGCTAATTACCTGTTTCTCGTATTTTAAATTTTCGCGACGCACGTGATTCGTGTGTGGGTTTGGAGTGTTCTGCGTATCGCGACGCGTCGATAGTTTCAGACGCTTAATCACACATTTTAGCGTATCGCGCACACGCGCGCTTGGTTTGCGACGCGGGTTTCTAGTTTGACCTTAATATCGCGTTTTTGTGGATTTGAGCTTATGCGTGATATATTGTGTAATTCTAGGTTCGCAGGCGAGTGAGACGGACGCTGCGAAGAAGGGGAAGCAAGTCGTCGGCTACACCTAGCGCGAGACTTCGGTGAGTAGATTTAACATCTACAGGGATATCACACGCATGGCGTTATGCGTCAGGGCTGATAGGACCTTATAGCTATATGCTGCATTTACCTACATTGACTATCATGGATACTGTTGTTGCATACTGCATTCCCTGCTATATGTATGTAAACATAGAATTGATATAACACCGCACTATTACTAACGGTTCATGTTGCACAAGCACTGATCTGCATGTTACACACACACCGTTAGTAATTTCCATGACACACTCACTGTAGAATTTCCATGGTTATTATGCTGTGGTTCATTTCACCTATGATTCGATATGATTTTCATAGAAATTGGGAGCCGCATGTTGTCTTTGAAATCCGAAACTATTTTAAGAAAATCGGTTTCTCCCTTTTATCTATATTATGGCTTGATGTACATAGCACATCGCATTTGATTTACTCATTGGTGTTAGATTTTCATGTGATTTCTGGTTTTGAGGAACGTGGGATTATTTAAGAAAAGATGCATTATTTGAAAACCCGGTTCCTCGTGATATGATATTTTGGTGCGTCCACCACGCGTTTTCTCGGTGCTGAGACGTGTGCTTGAAACCCGATTCGAGGAGTGGATGATCCGTTTGCGGGTTTGTGGTGGACCCGGTATTGTTCCCCTCAGCAAGATGATCGATGGATTTTGCCGATTGAGCCTGGAGGTGGGCGAGTACCTACCAGTGATTGGTTGGACCTGGCGGTTATCCAGAGGATACTGACCAGAGTCGAGAGATGGATGCGGGATGATCCGTACTGCCGGGGCCGAGGGCCGATACCGCAGACGGAGCCCGTAGGCTGATCCGGACTTACGGGGCCCGATTTATGAGGATTTACGTGTAGATGCTGGACACGAGTATTTTGTGATATTTTGAGTGCCGATGATGGGTACTCGTGATTCTCAGAGATTTACAGGATTTGAGGGCCGAGGAGAGTGCCGGCGCCTGAGTTTATTTGGGATTTGGGGTGCAGTTTTGGGCACCGATTATTTTTCCACGATTGATATTCCGTGTAGATGTTGGTTATCCCATGCTCAGCATTGATTATCATGTATCTCATCCTGTAGTTATTTTACCTGACAGAGCATTTGCATGATTATTGCACCTACCGCTTGTCGTATATAGATTTTATCTGCTGACATATGTTAGTAGCGCAGTACGTGCATGCTCGCGATTACCTTTATATGTTATTTCTATTCACGAGTTGGCAACTCACCCATGTTGTGCCACAGTATTTGTAGGTTTCCTTTCGGAGTAGTCGTAGCAGGCTGCCTTCTTACCTCTTTTGGCTACAGATACCCCTACAGTTGGTGCGAGAGCTTTTTTGCTGTTAGGTGGGTTATGGTATCTGGTTACTTCTTTTGTACACTCTTTTGTATCTAGTATCTCCATCTACTATATATTTACTGGACTTAGAGACAGTGTGAGGACGATGATGTATATTTTTGTATTCTGGTGTCGAGCTCGTGGGAGCCGACTGTTTATATATGCAGTTTATTATTCTGTAATGTTTACTTATTGCTCATTCTTCGCTACGGCGTCGTATATTACTCTTGTGGTGATGGTTTCCGCCGTTGGGCGTGATTGCTCACGTTTGGGGATGCTTTGTTTCATTATATCTCATCTTCACTTATATCATGTTTTATACCCGATTTCGGGGTTACTTTTACAAAGAAAATGCTGCCAAAATTATTTAAATGATGACGTAACTTTAAAAGAACTTATTGAACTATTTAAGGTTTTCTAAATGTTTTAATTAAATGTTTTCAACACTCGCTACTTTTAAATGCTTTTGATTTCTGGGTTCGGTTTACTTAGTCACGTTACACCTGTAGACGTTGCGTGGTTAAGTGTCGGTCACGAGTCGAAATATTAGGTGATGATCATATCAAACACCCACAAGCTGCAAGCGGTCAGCTAAACGTAACAGCCACCTAGGTATTGAGCGATCAGAAGATCAACAAGCAAGCCTGTACATTCTCCTGTGAATCCAAACGTTAACACTCCCGTACAGTCCGGTCTCTTCGTCTGATATGTTGCATATCTAGTCTAGGGGTGGTATACGTCAGAACCCAGTAACCGATAAGTCGTGTCGATGTGAGGCTCATAACAGGTCGAGAAACTACTGGTAACACTTACCAGTAAATCTCTATATCAGCCCTGGCCAGGGACTTCCAGTTATAGCCAATCGAACACAGCACAACATCAACTCCCTATACCGGGAGAGACGAATCCCCTCCTATCGCTCATTGTCTCCATGTGATTCGGGACTGTACTCAAAAGCCACCGTTTTGCACACCTCATTGGACGTGGTATGATGGAAATCAAAGCACAGTGGGAATCACACAAGACTCTATGACGATCTCGGGTCTACAGACTAACCTGTACCAGTGTCACCAGAGAACTGCAATCTGACGTGAGGTATAATACCATCTGGGAGTTCTCGACGAGTCCGTCCAGTGTACCCAGTCTCTACTGAGCACCCGTATACCTTCTCTGATGTCAAACACCAATAGATATGGTATCATCCATCGCCCATCATATAGGTCAAGAAGCGCATACGCTAGTCTACTCTGGAGTATCGATGCCCTGTCTCGGTACTCCCACGACTAGGAACATTTGAGGGATGTACTTGGCGACTACTCTGTCCCCACTAGTATGATCTGTATCATAGTCCTGGTAGTCAAGTACTTATCATAAGGGCTTTATCAACAAGTAAAATAGAGACAATCAGAGTACATGTTAAGATAAAGAGCAACCAGATAGCTTACTATCATTTCGAGCAAGAAAGTCCTACTTATATATGTCCAAGCATCCACTACAATATATATCGTATGTACAGTAACGGCCTCTAGGGCATACATATAACTAACAATCTCCCACTTGCACTAGGGCCATCTGTTGTGGTATCACATACCCAACAATTAGCTGTGGTTGAAGTATCTCATACACAACCATCCCATAAAAGTCTCTACTGGGAAAAAAGGCCTTTGTGAGTGGATCCGCGCTGTTATCCTCTGTGTCTACTCTTCTAACCTTGATCTCCTTGGAGATCAACCATCTCCATGATCAGGTGATACTGCCTAAGAATTATATCTGGATTTATGATGGGACGGGGGTTCCTAGGCCAAAGCCATAACTCCATTGTCACACAATGGTTGGAACTAAGTTCATCTCATGAACTATTATCTATATCCAGACTGCCTCTTTGGTAGCATCTTTGGAAACGATGTATCTTGCCTTTAATCGTCTAGTATGTCACGGTATCTAGCTTGGAACTCTTCCAACATACCGTCCCTCTACCGAGGGTAAAGGCAATGCCTACGACTGACATTCAGTCGCCCTTATCACCCTGGAACCATTCCAGTGATTCTCCCCAGGATCGATTGATACCTTCTCACTACAACTAGTGAGAATCCTAACATCCAGTTAGATCTATCTCATAGATATAAAACTTAGGATTTAGGAGGTATCAACTTGATCCTATATGGAGAATCTTTGTGACAAGAGGAGATTGACCGAGCGTATCATAGGAAACTCCTTCCCTATCAAGAGTATGCCATCCACGTACTCTACGAGGATCATGACCATACTCTCTAATACCTTTTTGTATATACAAGGTTCATCTACCATTTTGATGAAGTCAAACTCTTTGACTACCACATCAAAACAGGCGTTCCAACTCCGCGATGCCTGATTTATCCCATAAAACATCATGCTCACGTTTCCGCTGCTCCCACTGTCTACGAAGCCCTCTGGTTGTGTACTTATAGACGCTCTCTTATAAAACATCATTTAGAAAAGCAGTCATGACACCCAACCACCAGATATCGTAGTCATGGTATGTTGCAGTTGTAAGTAGGATCTGGATGGACTTAAGCACAGCTTTGAAAGTCTCAACTTTTTCATGTATACCAAGTAATCTTCTCAAGATATACTTGATCCTGATGGGGATTTAACCCTTCAGATAAAGCAACCAAAGTCCATACTTTGTTGGTGTATAAGGATTCCATCTCAGATCGCTAAGCATTCAGCCATTCTTACAGAGTCCCGCTCCTGATGGCCTACTCGAAACTAGTTGGGTCATCATCTCATGATGCAATCCTCGCTCCCACTGTCATAGAGAAACCGAAGTATCTCTCAGGTGGGTGAGGAACCCTACTAGATCGGCGGAGAGGCTGAGGTTCATTGGAAACTACTGAATCCTTTGGTTCTACCAAATCAGGAGCTGCAGTTTTGTATAGCTGGAACTCTTTCCAGTTCTACCTCATGACCACTAATTTTTCACAAGAAATTCCCTTTCACAAAGGTGGCATGCTGTGAAACAAAATATCTTTTGTTCCTTGGTTAGGTAGAAGATATTCCCTTGCGAATGCTTGGGATATCAGACAAACTTCAACAGAACTGACTTTGCCTCAAGTTTGTCCGGATTATGCTTTTAGACATAGGCCGGACAACCCCAGATCTTAACTTACTTAAGATATGGGCTCTTCCTATTCCATATCACATATGAAGTGGTAGGCATCTGATTTTATTGGAACCTTATTCAATAGGTATGCTGCTTCACAAGTGCATAACTCCCAAAAGGAAATAGGAAACTCAGTAATACTCATCATAGAGCGCACCATATCAAATAGGGTGTATTTTCTCCGCCCCGATACACCGACGTGCTGTGTTGTATACGGAGGAGTAATGCTGAGAGAGAATCTCATTCTCTTTTAGAAAAGTCCAGGAATTCCGTGCTCAAGTATTCTTCTCCTTGATCTCATCAAAGGACATAATACTTATACCCGTTTTTGGTTCTCTACTTCTAACTTATATTCTGTGAATATCTCAAAAGGTTCAGACTTGTGTTTCAACAGGAACATATGTTCGAATCTTGAAAGATAATCAGTGAATGTAATGAAGTATAAAGAACCAGTCCTGGCATATGTAGACAGGGGACCTTATATACATCAGCATGTATCAATCCCAAGAGTTCACCGACTCTTTCTCTGTTTCTAATAAACAGAGCTGTGGTCATCTTATCTTTGTGATATGACCGGCAAGTTTCACAAGATGTAAATTCAAACTAATTTAAATATGCATCTAGATGTAACTTAGCTAGTCGGGTCGCATTGATATGACCTAGTCTACATTGCCTCAAGAAGGATTCGTTCATTTCTGAACTCTTCCTCTTGTGTGTGTTCTGTATACTAAGAACTGTAGTTTGATTTAGAACGTCTATGTTTTTAGATAACGTGCCTGAACCGATCAACCTTTGATATAGGAAATGTTCAAAACCTTATCCAACAATACAAAATTATATCCTTCTTTACAAATAAAGATACTTATATGATGTTGTATATCAGGTTCGACATCTAATAACATTCGTTCAGAATCAATGTATTCTGGTAATGCAGGGTGATAACTACCAACAGACATGGCTGCAACACTTGCACCGTTTTCTATCTCATGAAATTTATCACCTGTTCCCAGTTCTCTACCTTTCTGTAGCCCATGTAATATATTACCTATATGGGATCCTGATCCGGTGTCTCATACCCAGGACGTAAAGTATACTGAGAAACAGTTCTCTGTAATGAACACACCCGAAGAAGATGCATCAGCATGCACTTTCTTCGTTTGGGCGGCACGAGAATTCTGGTAATCCCCTATTTCCTGCTCTGTCTTATAACAATTATAAGTTGGAGCGGGACCAACGTTCCCCTGCTCAGTATAACAAGCAGGCTCGGTCAATACATCCATATTATTATCTTGATTAAGGCATGATATGGTCGCTACCTGGAGAGAGAGAGAAGAAAACACTCAGCGTATGCTCTTGCAAGATTAGATTGGTTATTTAATAGATTTAATCAGGATGTCTCCCACTGTTTTAGTCAAATCTTCCTTCAAACCCTAAAAGGAAAGACTAGCCGGGATTAATTATACCCTACAAGTTCGCCAATCTTTCAGCCAGGCCAGGGCCGGTACTTTGAGGGAGGTTCCCCGTGTTTTCGCACGGACCTAATTAAAGTAAACCTTGTTTTCCCAGGTGCGTAACCCCGTTGACACCTTTCTAGACACCTACTTGATCGGCTAATTGTAATGTGTAAAACTCTCCCAGGAGTAACTATTACTCGCAGCGGGTATCGGGATCCAACTATCTCATAGAAGGTATGCAATCTCATTGCAAATTTCAACACTTGAAATTCCCGATAATATTTTACCCTGGCACTTATGACCTTAACTAAGGTCAACATATCATAAGCACTAGTCAAGTTCTACCCGTCATTTCATGATTAATCAGACCCACCCTACATGACCCTCAACTATGGTCGACATAATCACATGAATGTCCTAACTAATCGCATCATATGCTGTGTAGGAAGACATCACTTAGCTACCGTACACTACGCCTCAACTAAAGTCGACATACGCAGCACGAATACTAAGTACTCTACTTTCTAAAATGACGGAGGGCTACGACAGGTTTTTAAGAAAACCTTTTGCGTAATGAACTTGATATCGTTGTAGAATCGAGTGATTTTTCAGTAGAGTGTTTTTTAGGCTTTTTCTAGTTTTGCTAAAGAGGTCACTCCCGGTGAAGGGATCGTCAGCTCTTTCCTTATCGAATAAGGTGCAGGATATTTTACAAATACCACTATGCATAGCAAAAACTATAAAAGCAATCAAAAGACAAACCGAGTATGCAGCATCTTCTAGTGTCGCTAAAGAGGTCACTCCCGGTGAAGGGATCTCGGCTCTTTCCTTATCGAATAAGGTGCTGGATGTTCTACAAGGAACACCGCTATGCAAAGCAAGAACTAGAGCAACCAGTTTTTAAAAAAGTTTCTACAACATCTTCGGTTTCTTTTATTTCATTAATCTCATTAATGAAGTCCCATTTTAATATGCTTCACAACCATCACATTTGAAACAAAATCAGCAATATAACATATATCTCATATATATAATATAAACATTCGTCTCAAGCAGTAATATGATCTCATCACAGAACATTGCAGTAGAAGAACACATATGAAATATTGGATATACTAAGACGTCCATGTTTTAATACGAGCCTGTATAAAACACGGATTCCACGGTCACGATGAATAGCCAAACCCACAACCCTAGACCCCTACGAGAGCAGCAAGTAACCCTGCCAGTTCAAGAGTTAGGAGACTCGGTCTCGACTCCTCGAGATGGTCTCCCACTGGACCCTAGAACCCGGTTACTTGTGCTCCCCACCTTGGGTCTACCTAATGCGGAAAAGTAAATAATATACAACGGTGACATCATACTCAGCCCGAAAGTGCCCCAATAAAACAATATTACATACAATGAATTTTACATGAATGAAAAAGAAAAACTCTCATCTCACATAAAACCCCCGGCTATTCAAAACCCGATGATCCAATATAACATATCACAGCAGCACATAATATCGCATATCATCAACGTAAGCAAGTATGCGTATCCCGATTGTCGTTGATGTAAAGCAGGCGATACACCACATACTACGCTTACGGTCGCAGAAAAGAAAGTGTAAAACTACAATAGTTGGAATTCGCAAACTCCTTAGACATCGCATGCCTAACCAAACGAATTCCTTAGACATCTCATGCCTAACAATTATAAACTCCGCATTTTAGTCTCATTATCGAAAACTCTTTTCAATATCAAGTCGGGCAATTCAACAAGATTCCCGACATCCTGATTGAATGCTCGTCGCAAACTTTAGTAGACGGCCGCACCCCCGGATGCCGTCGACGAAGTGCACTAAGGCGGAACACCGCTGCCGCGAGCACCCGAACGGATGCTTTTGGCGACGGGGTTCTCCTACAGTCACTTGGTCGGGGCTATGGGGCGTGGCTGTCTATTAAGTTTACCCGGCGAGTATCCGCGTACGCTACGTGATTGCGACGGACTTTTGATCACATCAAAATCCCGTGGCAACCGATCAACTGAGACTAAACTGCTAGATTTATAACATTCAAATTAGTTATCTCATAACTACTTGTGGATTCCAAATATTGTATCACATTCCAGATAAATAGACAATGTTAAAGTTTCCGATCGAATAAACAAACACCCAAGATTTCCCAAATAGCTCAACACTTGAGCGGAGTTCAAAAAGTATCCGTCACATGCCACAGTACCAATGGTCCAGCCGTAGAAGGGTCAAACCAACGCCTCACATGTGGCAACGCCGTACTGCCCCAAACCCTAAGGTTTAGAGGCGGTTCAGACGGTCACATAATCGAGTTAAGGTATGTGTTCTTCTAGAGGGTCCACCGCGTTACTTGCACGACTTAGAACATTCTTTAACTACAGAAAAATCCAACACTTGGAAATTTTCCGGCAGGGGAAAAAGTGAGTTATTGATATCCGTTCGAACATTTTAATACTTTCTAAATAATCCGGAAAACAGAACGAAATTAAACTTTCCGATCGAATCAACGAATACATTAAAAATCCCCAGAACACTCAACACTTGAGTAAGATTAAAAATACCCAGAATCATGTACAAGTACCTACGGATGTACTATGCCAAAAATCTAACCCTAATTCTACTGTGCTGCCGTGGAACCGCCGCGCAAGGCATGGTATTGTCGCGGTTCCGCGGCGCTTTAGTGGAATTTTAGTGTCGTTTTTCACAGAAATTCTTAGAATTCCCTGCTGATTTTTTTGAGTATTTTTAATGCATAAAAAATAACATTTTTACAAAATTTCCAGAGAGGGGGTCAAGTTCGATGTTTCGGGGTTCGATTGGAGTTTTAACTTCGTATACACGTCGCCTAATGCTCTAGCTAGGCTCAGATACCATTGTTGGGTTCCTATGCACTCTTACAAGGGTCTATAAGGCATCAACCATGTCCGATTTAAAATTTAGACGTGCCGAACAACCCAAAGCTAGGATCTTTGCTAGATTATTAGGGTTAAACATGCAAGTAAACATCTTTACAACTAAGAGAGAGGGATTACAACCTTTGTAGTCCGCTCCTTCGCTTCATAAGCTCCGAGTAAAAGTCCCTTCGCCGCGATCCATGATCTCCCGGACTCTTGAGAGGCTCCACAACCCGAATGATCCATGCTTGCTTGTAGTCTTCCTTTTCAAAAATGATCTACCTTGAAGTTTCTTTAACTCAAGCTTCTCACTCTCTAATGAAGTGAACACCCTAATCTAATTGGCTAGATTAGATGAGGATGATGAAGTAGGATTTATGCTCTCTTTTATTATCAAACTCTCACACTAAATCATCACTAAAGAAAAACCTAGAAAGCTTTTGTGAGCTCAAGGATGAAGAAGAAGAAGGAATTCCTTTTGTGATGAATAATGAAAAATAGTTAATCATTACAGATGCAACCATGGTAGATAATGAGAAGGCTAACCATTGTAGAGACTTAACCATAGTCAAAGGGTTTGGGTTGGGTTAATAATGAATCTACAAGAATACAAAGAGAAAAGATAAAGTCAAAGCTTCATGAAGCTTCATGAAAGCTCAGGAAAAAGCTAACCCAAATGCTAACCCTAATCCAAACCCTAACTAGGTTAAACTCAACAAATCATGTTGCATTTGTAATCCTAACTTGTTACAATATTATATATCACATATACAATATTTAATGTAACAAAAGAAAATAATACAATTAACATATATCGCATATATATCAATGTATTACCCGGTGAGAAAATGAATCAATAAAGAGAGCCAATATTAGATAATGTAATGAAATATATCATATATATAATTATACATCAAATTATCGAATCAACACTTGATCCGACAATCCGGCTATATCGAATATAACCGACTAATATATCATGTTCCGATTCATCGAATCAACACTTGATCCGATGACCCGGCTCATATCAAAATATCGCGAGAATATAATACGGTATCCCATATCGTATTATCCTCGGTCCTGCACATATCACATATGTGCCCTACTCCGTTTTTCCTGAGTCAAGAAACCTCTGTGTAGGACTCTAAACAATCGTCAATACGCCGGAAGTAGGTGATGATCATATCAAACACCCACAAGCTGCAAGCGGTCAGCCAAACGTAACAGCCACCCAGGTATAGAGCGATCAGAAGATCAACAAGAAAGCCTGTACATTCTCCTGTGAATCCAAACAGTAACACTCTCGTACAGTCCGGTCTCTTCGTCTGATATGTTGCATATCTAGTCTAGGGCGGTATACGTCAGACCCCAGTAACCGATAAGTCGTGTCGATGTAAGGCTCATAATAGGTCGAGAAACTACTGGTAACACTTACCAGTAAATCTCTATATCAGCCCTGGCCAGGGACTTCCAGTTATAGCCAATCGAACACGGCACAACATCAACTCCCTATACCGGGAGAGACGAATCCCCTCCTATCGCTCATTGTCTCCATGTGATTCGGGACTGTACCAAAAAGCCACCGTTTTGCACGCCCCATTGGACGTGGTATGATGGAAATCAAAGCACAGTGGGAATCACACAAGACTCTATGACGATCTTAGGTCTACAGACTAACCTGTACCAGTGTCACCAGAGAACTGCCATCTGACGTGAGGTATAATACCATCTGGGAGTTCTCGGCGAGTCCGTCCAGTATACCCAGTCTCTACTAAGCACCCGTATACCTTCTATGATGTCATAGACCAATGGATATGAGATCATCCATCGCCCATCATATAGGTCAAGAAGCGAATACGCTAGTCTATTCTGGAGTATCGATGCCCTGTCTCGGTACTCCCACGACTAGGAACATTTGAAGGATGTACTTGGCGACTACACTGTCCCCACTAGTATGATCTATATCATAGTCCTGGTAGTCAAGTACTTATCCTAAGGTCTTTATCAACATGTAACATAGAGACAATCGGAGTACATGTTAAGATAAAGAGCAACCAGATAGCATACTATCATGTCGAGCAAGAAAGTCCTACCTATATATGTCCAAGCATCCACTACAATATACATCGTATGTGCAGTGATGGCCTCTAGGGCATACATATAACTAACGGCACGTGCTCAGTGCAATCGTGTTGCATACGAAAGTGTGCTTAGTTTTCTCCTTTCTTTTTCCCCTTCTCTAGAATAAACTAGTTTGCTCGGGTGTCACGACCCGAATATTTCGACTCGTGACCGGCACTTAACCACGCTACGTCTTCAGGCGTAACGCGACTAAGTAAGCCGAACCCAGAAATCAAAACCATTTAAAAGTAGCGAGTGTTGAAAATATTTAATTAAAACATTTTGAAAATCTTAAATAGTTCAATAAGTTCTTTTAAAGTTACGTCATCATTTAAATAATTTTGGCAGCATTTCCTTTGTAAAAGTAGCCCCGAGATCGGGTATAAAGCAGAATATGAGTGAAAATGAGATATAATGAAACAAAACATTCCCAAACGGGAGCAATCACGCCCAACGGCGGAAACCATCATCACAAGAGTAATATACGACACCGTAGCGAAGAATGAGCAATAAGTAAACATCACAGAAATATAAACTGCATAGTAAAACAGTCGGCTCCCACGAGCTCGACACCAAAAACCAAAATATACATCATCGTCCTCACACAGTATCTAAGTCCAGTACATAAATGGTAGATGGAGAATACTAGATACAAAAAGGGTACAATAAAAGTAATCAGATACCACAACCCACCTAAAACCAAAACAGCTCCCGCACCAACTGTAGTGGTATCTGTAGCCAAAAGATGCAAAAGGCAGCCTGCCGCGACTACTCTGAAGGGAAAACTGCAAATACTGTGGCACAACGGGGGTGAGTTGCCAACTCGTGAATAGAGATAACATATAAAGGTAATCGCGAGCATGCACGTACTGCGCTACTCTAACATATGCCATCAAGTAAGATCTATATGCGACAAGCAGTAGGTGCAATGATCATGCAATTGCTCTGTCTAGTAAAAACGACTACAGGATGAGATGCATGATAAACAATGCTGAGCATGGGATAAACAACATTTACAAGGAAATATCAACATGGAAAAATAATCGGTGCCCCAAACTACATCCAAATCCCAAATAAACTCAGGCGCCGGCACTCTCCTCGGCCCTCAAATCCTGTAAATCTCTAAGAATCACGAGTGCCCAACATCGGCACTCAAAATATCATAAAATACTCGTGTCCAGCATCGACACGCAAATCCTCAAATATCGGGCTCCATCAGTCCGGATCAGCCCACGGGTTCCGTCTGCGGTATCGGCCCTCGGCCCCGGCAGTACGGATCATCCCGCATCCATCTCTCGACTCTGGTCAGTATCCTCCGGATAACCGCCTGGTCCAACCAATCACCGGTAGGTACTCGCCACCCAGCCAGGCTCATCGTCTACTCCATGAAAAACATTTCTCGCCCCGGGGAACCATACTGGGTCCACCACGAACCCGCAAACGGATCATCCAACTCCTCTAATCAGGTTTCAAGCACACATCTCAGCACCGAGAAAACGCGTGGTGGACGCACCAAAATATCATATCACGAGGGACCGGGTTTTTTCAAATAGTGCATCTTTTCTTTAAATAATTCCACGGTCCTCAAAACCAGAAGTTTCATGGAAATCCAACACCAATGAGTGAATCAAATGCGATGTGCTATGTACATCAAGTCACAATGTAGGTACAAGGGAGAACCGCTTTTAAAGTAGTTTCAGTTTTCAAAGACATCTTGCGGCTCCCAATTTCTATGAAATCATAACGAATCATATATGAAATGAACTACAGCAATGTAATCATGGCAATTCTACAGTGAGTGTGTCATGGCAATTACTAACGGTGTGTGTTTAACATGCAGATTAGTGCTCGTGCAACATGAACCGTTAGTAATAGTGCAGTGTTCTATCAATTCTAAGTTTACATACATATGGCAGGGAATGCAGTATGCAAAAATAGTATACATGACAGTCAATGTAGGTGAATGCAATAAATAACTATAAGGTCCTATCAGCCCTGACGCATAACGCCATGCGGGCGATATCCCCGTAGATGTTAAATCTACTCACCGAAATCTCGCGCTAAGTGTAGCCGACGACTTGCTTCCCTTTCTTCGCAGCGTCCGTCTCACTCGCCTTCGAACCTAGAATCACACAATATATCACACACAAGCTCAAATCCACAAAAACGTGACATTAAGGTCAAACTAGAAACCCGTGTCGCAAACCAAGCGCGCATGTTCGCGATACGTAAAAATGTGTGATTGCGCGCCTGAAACTACCCTGACGCGTCGCGATACGCAGATATCCCAAACCACATGCGTATCACGCGTGTCGCGAAGGTTTAAAATACGAGAAATAGGGTAATTAGCTCCAGATTTTACTACAGCAAGAATCACACAAAAATACACATTCCATGAGTCTAAGGGTCGCAGCAGACACCTATAGGACCAAACCCCAACAAAAACCCTCCCCATCTGGCCGCAATTTGCGGCCAGATCGAATTTTCCGGCGGCCTGTATATGAAGTATGGGGGTCGGGTTCTACCTGGGGGATCAGCACCTAACCACTATACTGCAGTCCTCTCAAAATTATTCTGAACTCACCGGGTCGATAGCAGTTTACAGAAAGCTAGTTTTTGCTCAAAAACGAAGAATTTGCATCGATTAGGAATCTGGTGGTATTTTAGTGCAATTGGGGGCTAAGCTGGGTTAACATGGCCCTAACAACACTCCAGCAACTTACTAACACCAAATCATACTTCACTTGGTCATGGTTCCCACTAATCACTACATATCGCACTAAAACGCACCAATAACCACTAATCGAAGCTAAGTTACACTAATTAAGCAAACTAGGGGGAAGTTCAGGAAGTATACCCCACACTCGACCCTAGGGAGATGGAGGAAGAAGAAGAAGTGGAGGGAAGGAGCTGCAGCTGGAGTTGTGGCTGCTGCTACTCACTGCTGCTGCTGCTCTCACTATTGCTGCTGTTGTTTACCGCTGCTTGCTGCTGCTGTGTTGCTTGCTGCTACTGTGCAGCTTGCTTCTGCTGTTGCTGCTGCTGTGGAGAGGTAATTGTGTGTGTGTGAGAGTGTGAGAGTGAGGTTGAGAGAAAAGAACATAAGAATGAGAGGGAATCATAACCCTAAATGTCAACCCCTCCACTCTCTCTTCATTAAATGCAAGCATGGCTTTTGCCATGATGCATTTTCTCTCTCTCATTCTCACCAAGTCAACACTCAAAAAGGGAAATTCAAATTAAAGCAACCATCATATTTTAATTAAACTTAATTAAAACCCAAAAGACTTAATCCCCAAGATTAAACCCACCATGGTTGCTAATCATGGTATTACCTCATTTTAAAACCCTAGTTTACATGCACATGTGTGTGCAAGCCTAGGAAAATTTTAGAAAAATATTTATTAAATTTGGAAAAATATTTGAAACTCAATTTGGTAAACTTTTTATTAAAAACCCTTTATTTAAATATAAATAGCCACTAAACGCATCCTAAGGTGTTACAATCTCTCCGCCTTAAAGAAATTCGTCGCCGAATTTCAAAATTTAACTACACGTACCTTCGAAAAGACGGGGGTACTTCTTCCTCATCTCGCTTTCGGTCTCCCAAGTGACCTCCTCGCTGCTCGGGCTACGCCAAAGTACCTTGACTGATGGAATGTCTTTCGATCTCAATTTCTTCACTTGTCGATCCAAGATCATCACCGGCTGCTCTGCATAGGAAAGGTCGCGCTCAAGCTGGATCGTCGGGTGCTGAATCGCATGCGAAGGATCATGAAGATATCTACGGAGCATCGAAACGTGAAATACGGGGTGCACATCTGGAAAACTGGGTGGAAGGGCTAACCGGTATGCAACTGCACCAACTCGCTCGAGGATCTCGAAGGGGCCCACATATCTGGGACTGAGCTTCCCCTTCTTCCCAAACCTCACCACACCTTTCATTGGGGAGACCCTTAAGAAAACATGATCACCAATAGAAAACTCAAGTCTGCGCCGCCGACGGTCCGCATAAGATCGCTGCCTACTCTGGGCTGCTCTCATCCTATCGCAAATCAACTGGATCTTCGCGGTCGTCTCCTCAACAATCTGTGGCCCTAAGATACTGCTCTCACTGAGCTCTGTCCAACAGGAGGGCGATCTGCATCTCCTCCTATAAAGAGCCTCAAATGGTGCCATCTGAATGGTCTCCTGGTAGCTGTTATTGCAGGAGAACTCTACTAAGGGTAAGTGATGATCCCAGCTACCTCCGAAATCTAATACACACGCTCTGAGCATGTCCTCGAGAGTCTGAATGGTCCGCTCTGACTGTCCGTCGGTCTGCGGATAAAATGCTGTGCTGAAACTCAAGCGAGTGCCCAAAGCCTCCTGAAGCCTCTGCCATAGTCGACTAGTAAACTGGGTGCCTCTGTCGGACACAATACATGTCGGGACTCCGTGCAGTCGTACTATCTCGTCGATGTAAATCTTGGCGTACTGAGCAAATCCGAAAGTCGTCTTCACTGGCAGGAAGTGAGCCGCTTTCGTCAAATGATCTATGATCACCCAAATGGAGACATACCCTCACCTAGTCCTGGGTAGACCCAAAACGAAATCCATCGAAATCTGCTCCCATTTCCACTCCGGGATGGGTAACGGCTGTAGCTCTCCCGCGGGCCTCTGGTGCTCGGCCTTGACTTGCTGACAAGTCAGGCATCTCGATACGAAATCTGCGATGTCCCTCTTCATTCCGTCCCACCAGTAAACATCTCTCATATCATGATACATCTTGGTGGAACCGGGATGAACACTATATACCGATCGATGTGCTTCCTCAAGAATCTCGTGCCGCAGTCCCTCAGCATCTGGTACGCACAGTCTAACCCCAAATCGTAGTACCCCCTGATCATCAATCATGAACTCGGAAAATCTGCCCTGTCCAATCTGTGCCATGATCTCCGAACATAGGTCATCACTGCGATGTGCCTCATGTATGCGGTCAAGTAGCTGTGGGCATGCACGAACATGCGCAATCTGTCCTCCAATCAGCGTGAACTCAAACTGTATCGGGCTGTCGCATAATATCTGCCAATCTGCCGACGACTGCCCTTGTACTGAGCTCAAACAAGATAGACTACCCCCGGGCCTCCTGCTCAAAGCATCCGCCACCATATTCGTCTTGCCCGGGTGATACAAGATCTCGCAGTCGTAATCCTTCACTAACTCCATCCATCGGCGCTGTCTAAGGTTCAGGTCTCGCTGCTAAAATATATACTTTAAACTCTTGTGATCAGTGAAAATCTGGCACGACTCGCCGTATAGGTAATATCGCCAGATCTTAAATGCAAAGACCACTGCAGCCATCTCCAAATCGTGAGTGGGGTAGTTCTGTTCATGTTTCTTCAATTGGTACGAAGCATACGCGATCACCCTGTCATGCTGCATTAATACGCACCCTATCCCCACTCGAGAAGCATCACAATAGACCACAAATCCGCCTGATCCGGAAGGTAACGATAATACCGGTGCCGTAGTCAGCCGAGTCCGTAGCTGCTGAAAACTGTGCTCGCACTCCTCCGTCCAATCGAAAGGAACTCCCTTCCGGGTCAACCCAGTCAAAGGTTTAGCAATACTGGAGAAGTCCTGCAAAAATCGCCTGTAGTAACCGGCCAACCCCAAAAAGCTGCTAATCTCCGTAACTGATGTGGGTCTGGGCCAACGCTGAACGGCCTCGATATTTCTCGGGTCTACACATATACCGTCTCGTGAAATCACATGCCCTAAGAAGTCTACGTTGTCCAGCCAGAAAGCACACTTGGAGAATTTCGCGTAAAGCTGGTGCTCCCTCAAAGTCTGCTGTGTAATCCGCAGGTGCTTCTCATGCTCCTCACTACTCCGGGAATACACCAAGATATCGTCAATGAACACTATGATGAAAAGATCCAAATATGGACGGAAAATACGGTTCATCAAGTCCATGAATGTTGCTGGTGCATTGGTGAGTCCGAACGACATCACCAAAAACTCATAATGGCCGTAGCGCGTACGGAAAGCTGTCCTAGGAATGTCCTCCTGTCGAACCCGCAGCTGATGATAGCCCGATCGTAAATCGATCCTCGAAAAGTATCCTGCCCCTCAAGCTGGTCGAACAAATCGTCGATACATGGCAAGGGATATCTGTTCCGCACTGTCACCCTGTTAAGCTGGCGGTAGTCGATACAAAGACGCAAACTGCCGTCTTTCTTCTTGACGAACAGGACTGGAGCACCCCAAGGAGAAACACTGGATCGAATAAGTCCCTTATCCAGCAAATCTTGCAATTGATCCTTCAATTCTCGAAGTTCCGCCGGGGCCATCCGATAAGGCGGCATGGAAATGGGCCCCATGCCAGGAACCAAATCAATACAGAAAGAAATGTCGCGCTCGGGCGGTAGCCCAGGAAGCTCGTCAGGGAACACATCAGGAAACTCGCTAACAACCGGAACCTGATCCAATGGAACCTCTGTAGCGCTAGCATCGCAAACATAGGCGAGAAATCCCTGACATCCCTTCCTCAAAAGCTGTCCAGCGTGAAAAGAAGAAATCACACTGTGAGGGGCGGCACCACGGTCCCCCAACACAACAAAAACCGACTCGCCGGGGAAACAGAATCTAACTGTCTTATCACGGCAGTCAACAGAAGCATAGCACGTGGCTAACCAATCCATGCCCAAAAGAACGTTGAAGTCCAACATCTCAAGGAGGATCAAGTCGACAGGCAACTCTCTCTCGCCAATACAGACGGTGCAAGATCGGAACACGTGCCTAGCAACAAACGACTCTCCCATAGGAGTAGTCACCACAAGCGGCTGATCAAGCAAACTGGACTCTCTACCCAAACTCGGCACAAAGTGTGTGGATACGTACGAGTGCGTGGATCCGGGATCGAACAATACGTGTACATCAACATAACATACTGAAAGGATACCTGAAACCACCGCATTGGACGCCTGTGCGTCCTGATGTATCAAAGCAAAGACCCGCGCCTGTCCTCCACCGGTGACTGACTGCCCTCTGCTTCAGTCATCCCGTCCTCTCTGAGCAACTCCTCCACGCCCACGACCTCTCTGAGTATGAGTCTGACGCGGAACAACGGTAGGTACAACTGGCAATGCCCTCTGGGGTGGTGAAGGTGGTAAAGTAACATGTGGTGCTGCCGCCTCCTTCCGGTGTATCTCAGGACAATCTCTAACGAGGTGAAGTAGACTGCCGCATCTAAAGCAACCCCGCGACGACTGTTGACTCTCCCGGGGATACGAACTAAACATCTAGCCTCGCCCCGAATCTCTGCCACTCCCTGTTAGTTATATGTATGCCCTAGAGGCCATTACTGTACATAGGATGTATATTGTAGTTGATGCTGGGACATATATAGGGAGGACTTTCTTACTCGACATGATAGTATGCTATCTGGTTACTCTTTACCTTAACGTGTACACTGATTGTCTCTCAGATACATGTCGGTAAAGCCCTTAGGATGTGTACTTGACTACCTGGACTATGATGCGGATCATACTAGTGGGGACATGATAGTCTATAAGTACATCCTTCGAAGTCCCTAGTCGTGGGGGCATCGATATACCAGAGTAGACTAGCGTATACCTTCTCGACCCATACAGATGGGCGATGGATGATCCCATATCCATTGGTGTTTGACATCAGAGATGATATACGAGTGCTCAGTGGAGACTGGGTACACTGGACGGACTAGCCGAGAACTCCCAGATGGTATTATACCTTACGTCAGATGGCAGTTCTCTGGTGACACTGGTACAGGTTAGGCTGTAGACCCGAGATCGTCATAGAGTCTTGTGTGATTCCCACTGTGCTTTGATTTCCACCTTACCACGTCCAAGTGGGCGTGCAAAACGGTGGCTTTTGGGTACAGTCCCGAATCATATGGAGGCAATGAGCGATAGGAGGGGATTCGTCTCTCCCGGTATAGGGAGTTGATGTTGCGCTGTGTTCGATTGGCTATAACCGAAAATCCCTGTCCAGGGTTGTAAGTCAATGTGCAACACCCCACGACTTGCGGGGAGGCGGAAATATGAAAAACGATCTTGTTCTTTGCTTAAACATCGACTAACCGCATGAATCGAAGCTAAACGATAACTAACAACTATCATAGAAGTTCTAAACTACTATGTGAAGTGATTATACCTCAAGAACCATGTCCTTCGGGTCTTCATCGCTGTCCTCCACTCCTCGTAGGCTCCTTGGAACATCGGCAACTTCACGTCCTCCTCAAATCAAAGACGATCCACCCGAAAGCTTCTACACCAAGCTTAATCTCAAACTTGAGATAACTAGGTTGCTTAAAGTGCTAATCTAAGCTACCTAGAGGATATAGAATGAGGTTATGGATGTTTTAGTCTATCTAACCCTTGATCTCACCACATAAGAGGTTAGGGTTAGGGTTTCAAGAGAGAGTGAGCTTGAGGAGAGAGAAGGTGAGAATGATAATGAGAACAAAAAATCCTTCTCACTTGAATATATGATACATAATGAATTATCGAATAATATCAATTAATTGATTATTCACCATGTTTCATTTAATCAAGGAGAGTGATTCATCATGTGAGTCATTAGATCATTAATGAAGCATTAATGATATGATGAATCATATAAATGAGTCACACAAAGTAATTAATGAAAAAGCCACCTCAACCCCTCATGTCACCACTCTTCTAGAACCTTCTCGACAAATTACGAGAACTCCCCTCCAATCCGTGAAAACACGGAAAAACTTTAGACTGTATAAATCCAATAACCCGATACTAGAATCTGGCTTAAACCAAAGCCGGCTAGTAAAAACTGTCCGAAAAGTCGTACGTGCGTAAACACACGTATGCATCCGAACCCTCGTCGTAAAACCATACGACCTCTATATCGTTTTGCAGGGAGCAGGGAAACTCTCTATGTGGGACTCTAAAGACTCGACACTACGCTGGCAGTGGATTTAACCAGAGACCGCAAACGGCACTAGCTGTACGTAACGGTCCCCAGGTAGATGTCGATAAGAAGGCCGATGAGGAAAATCATCCGAACTCCCATTGAGCCTGATGTGACAATCTTCGTACAGTTCGGTCTGTTCGTCTAAGACTATCGCATATCAAGCCTAGGAGGCGGCAAGCGTCAGTTCCCTAATAGCTGTATAAGTCGTGTCAGAGCGAAGCCCATTACGCCCTGAGAAGCTACTGGAACCTACCAGTATATCTCGCTTGCCCTGGCCAGGGACTTTGCGTAATGGCTCTCTGACACAGCGCGATATCATCTCCCAATACCGGGAGAGACGAATCCTATCTAACCGCCACTGCCTCCAAGTGCTCGGGACTGCACCCAACTGCTACCTGTTTGCACGACTCCTTTGAGCCGTGGTAGGGTAGCAATCTAAGAACAGTGGGACACACTCGAGGCGAAGTAGCAGTGTCAAGTCTGCGGACTATGCTGTACTCATGTCACCTGGGAACTGTTAACTAACGATGGGTATAATACCAACCAATCAGTTCCCCGGCGAGTCCTGTCCGGTGTACCCGTAACCTAACGAGCACCTGTATACTATCTCCAGTACGACGTACTGATGGCTGTGGGACAGACCATCTCCCCAACTGGGATGAGAAGCGTATACACTTAGTCTACTCCGGAATATCGATGCCCTATCTCAATAATCCAACGACCAGGGACCTATAAAGGATGTTGTTGTAGGGTTCCTAGGCACTCTAGTGTGGTCTCACAAGGCATCAACCATGCCAATTTCAAAAATACGGTGCCGAGAAACACGACTACGGATCGTTGGCTAGAAATCTAGGCGACAAAGCAAACTAGTTAACACTTAACTACAAGAATACGGAAATACAACCTTTGTAGATTCGTTTCTCCACCTCCATAGCTCCGCAATGAAGTCTCCTCGCTGTCCAAATCGAACCATGACTCTCACGGTGGTTTCATCGGAGAAAAGACCGGGCTAGGTCGTCGACAACGTGCCGAAGATGATCTATGTCGAGGCATCACTAGATCAAGCTCCACCTTCACCAAGCCTTGAAAACTTGTGAAGGAAACACACTCTACTACTTGGCAAGAGGTAGAGGATGAAGAAATAGGAAGTGGGTAGACTTTAGAATTGGATTTCTCACTCTATTTCATCAATCACCATTGATGAAGTGAAGCTTTCTTCTTTGAAGAAGATGATGAAGAAGAAGCTAATTATTATGATAAGTTATTAAAAATGAAAAGTAAAAAGAATACTTATCATAATTGAACCATGGTTTAGTGTAGAGAATTGATTAGGGTTAAGTGGAATGGTTAGGGTTAAGCATGAGACAAAATGGTCACAAAGTCAAAGTGTTCATGAAACTTCATGAATAAAACAAAACATGCCACCATTTTCTCATTTGGTTTTCTTTTTCCAAAAGAATAAATAAATGAATAAAATGAATAAGCAAATAGTAAACCCTAACCATTTCATTAACCAAGGTTTAATTCTTTACACTTAACCAAGAGGCATGTATCATCAAACATGATACAAGCATTTGTACAAAAAGTATATCACATATACAACTTGTACAACGAAGTGAGAAAATCCATTTAAAGTGAACCAATACTAGTTAATGCATAGTAATATATCAAATATATAATTATACAATAAATCATTAAATCAACACTTGATTTAACGATCCGGTCATATCGCATATAACCGACTAGTATTCAATGTATCGGCTTATCGAATCAACCATCGATTCGATAACTAGGTTATATCGCATATAACCATTCGATACATTCATCACGAGAATAGAATACGGTATCACATACACGCATTATTCTCGGTCCCGCACATATCTCATATGCGCTCCTATTTCGTTTCGCTTGAGCCAGGAAACCTCTGTGTAGGACTCTAAAGACTCGTCAATACGCCGGCAGCAGGTGATGATCATATCAAACACCCACAAGCCGTAAGCGGTCTGCTAAACGTAACGGCCACCCGGGTATTGAGCGATCAGAAGATCGACGAGCAAGCCGCTCACACTCCAGTGAATCCAACCAGAAACACTACCGTACAGTCCGGTTTGATCGTCTGATATATCGCATATCTTGCCTAGGGGTGGTAAACGTCAGACCCCAATAGTTCGATAAGTCGTGTCGATATGAGGTCTATAACAATTCGAGAAGCTACTGGTAACACTTACCAGTAAATCTCAGCAACCCTGGCCAGGGATTTCCTGCTATAGCCAATCGAACACAGCGCAACATCAACCCCCTATACCGGGAGAGACGAATCCCCTCCTATCGCTCATCGCCTCCATGTGACTCGGGACTGTACCCAAAAACCTCCGTTTTGCATGCCCTCTTGGACGTGGTAAGATGGAAATCAAAACACAGTGGGAACCACACAAGACTCTATGACGATCTCGGGTCAACAGACTACTCTGTACCAGTGTCACCAGAGAACTGCCATCTGACGTAAGGTATAATACCATCTGGGAGTTCTCGGTGAGTCCGTCCAGAGTACCCAGTCTCTACTGAGCACCCGTATATCATCTCCGATGTCAAACACCAATGGATATGGGATCATCCATCGCCCATCTGTATGGGTCGAGAAGCTACACGCTAGTCTACTCTAGTATATCGATGCCCCGTCTCGATACACCCACGACTAGGGACTTTGAAGAATGTACTTATGGACTACCATGTCCCCACTAGTATGATCCGCATCATAGTCCAGATAGTCAAGTACACATCCTAAGGGTTTTACCAACATGTAACAGAGAGATAATCATTATACACGTTAAGGTAAAGAGTAACCAGATAGCATACTATCATGTCGAGCAAGAAAGTCCTTCCTATATATGTCCCAGCATCCACTACAATATACATCCTATGTACAGTAATGGCCTCTAGGGCATACATATAACTAACAATCTCCCACTTGCACTAGGGCCATCTGTAGCAGTGGTTGTAGTATTTCATACTCAACCATCCCATAAATATCTCTCTCTGGGAATAGGCCTTTGTGAGTGGATCCGTCGTGATGTCCTCTGAGTCTGCTCTCCTAACTTCGATCAGCCTGGAGATCAACCATCTCCATGATCAAGTGATACTGCCTTAGAATATGTCTGGATCACTGATGGGACCTGCGTTCCTTGGCATAAGCCACAACTCCATTGTCACACAATGGGAGGAACATAGTTCATCTCATGAACCAATATACACCCAAGCAGCCTCTTTGGTAGCATCTTAAGTAGCGATGTATCCTTCCTTTATCGTCTAGTATGTCACGGTATCTAGCTTGGAACTCTTCCAATATACCGTCCCTTTACTGAGGGTAAAGACAATGCCTGTGACTGACACTCAGTCGTCTTTATCACCCTGGAACCCTTCCAGTGATTTTCCCCAGGATCAACTGATACCATCTCACTACAACTAGTGAGTATCCTAATATCCAATTAGATCTATCTCATAGATCCAAAACTCAGGATTTAGTAGGTATCAGTTCGATCCTATGTGGAGAATCATTGTGATAAGCGGAGATTGATCGAGCGTAGCATAGGAAACTCCTTCCCTATCAAGAGTATGTCATCCACGTACTCTACGAGGATCGTCACCATACTCCCTAGTACCTTTTTGTTTATACAAGGTTCATTTACCATTTTGATGATGTCAACTTCTTTGACTAATCCATCAAAACAGATGTTCCAACTCCGCGATGCCTGCTTTATCATATAAAGCATCTTGCACACGTTTCCGCTGCTCCCACTGTCTACGAGGCCCTCTGGCTGTGTACTTATAGACGCACTTTTCTAAAACATCATTTAGAAAAGCAGTCATTACACCCAACCGTCAGATATCATAGTCATGGTATGTAGCCGTGGCAAGTAGGATCCTGATGGACTTAAGCATAGCTACTTGAAAAGGTTTCATCATTATCCGCACCTGGTCAATGATGCAAACTTTTAACAAGTCTAGCTTTGAAAGTCTCAAATTTTCCATGTACACCAAGTAATCTTCTCAAGATATACTTGCTCCTGATGGGGATTTAATCCTTCAGATATAGCAACCAAAGTCCATACTTTGTTGGTGTATAAGGATTCCATCTCAGATCGATAAACATCCAGCCATTCTTACAGAGTCTCACTCCTGATGGCCAGCTCGAAACTAGTTGGGTCGTCATCTCATGATGCAATCCTCGCTCCCACTGTCATAGAGAAACCGAAGTATCTCTCAGGTGGGTGAGGAACCCTACTAGATCGGCGGAGAGGCTGAGGTTCGTTGGTATCTACTGAATCCTTTGGTTCTACCAAATCATCTGCTGTAGTTTGTATAGCTGGAACTTTTCCAGTTCTACATTACAGACTTTGCCTCGAGCTTGTCCGGATTTTGCTTTCAGACATAGGCTGGTCAACCCCAAATCTTAACTAGCTTAAGACATGGGCTCTTCCCTTTCCATATCACATATGAAATGGTAGGCAACTGATTTGATTGGAACCCTATTCAATACGTATGCAGCTTCTCAAGTGCATAACTCCCAAAAGGAAATAGGTAACTCAGTAGTACTCATCATAGAGCACACCATATCAAATAGGGTGTATCTGCTCCGCCCCAATATACCATCGTGCTATGGTGTATACAGAGGAGTAATGCTGAGAGAGAATCTCATTCTTCTTTAGAATAGTCCAGGATTTCCGTGCTCAAGTATTCTCCTCCCTGATCACATCAGAGGACATAATACTTATACCCGTATTTTGGTTCTCTACTTCTAACTTATATTCTGTGAGTATATCAAAAGGTTCGGACTTGTGTTTCAACAGGAACATAGGTCTGAATCTCGAAAGATCATCAGAGAATGTAATGAATTATAAAGAACCAGTCCTGGCATGTGTAGACAGGAGACCTTGCATACATCATCATGTATCAGTCCCAAGAGTTCACTAACTCTTTCTCTGTTTCCAATAAACAGAGCTATGGTCACCTTATCTTTGTGACATGACTGGCGAGTTTCACAAGATGTAAATTCAAACTAATTTAAATATGCATCTTTATGTAACTCTAGCTAGTCGGGTCACATTGATCTGACCTAGTCTACAATACCTCAAGAAGAATTCGTTCATTTCTGAACTTCTCCTCTTGTGTGTGTTCATTACTAAGAACTGTTTCTCAATGTCCTTTACGTCCTGGGTACATGATACCAGATCAGGATCCCAGATATGTAATCTGTTACATAGGGCTACAGAAAGGTAAAGAACTGAGAACGGGTGATAAGTTTCATGAGGAGAAGTTCGTGATATCTGACGGTTATCTAAAAGCGGCGGAACCGCGGCATTAGCATGCTAATGCGGCGGTTCCGCGGCTGTTTTGTCTTATTAGGCATTCAATTTTGCACAGTAATTCCTATTTGGCAGTGTTGGTTTTCCTAGGAATTTTTAATCTGAAATAGATGAGGAAAGGACCGAGATCCCTTCACCGGGAGTGACTCCTTTAGCAATAACTGGCATATGCTACAACCCTCGGTTTGTCTTTTGATTGCTTTTAAGAGATTTTGCTTTGCACAGTGATATATATGATATATCCTGCACCTCATTCGACGAGGAAAGGACCGACGATCCCTTCACCGGGAGTGACTCCTTTAGCAAAACTAGAAAAGCCTCAAAAGCACTCCATTTCAAAATCATTTGATTCTACAACGATATCAAGTTCATTACGCAATAGGTTTTCAGAAAAACCTGTCGTAGCCCTCCGTCATTTCAGATAAGTCCTGTTTAGTATTCGTGCTGCGTTTGTTGACCTTGTCAAGGCGCAGTGTGCGGTAGCTAACCAGTATTTATCTGCTTATGCATATGATGCAGATTGGGTTAGGGTAGTCGTGCGGCCTTGTTGACCTTGTCAAGGGTCGTGCGGGTGGGTTTGATTCAATCAAGAAATGACGGGTTGAACTTGACTTGCGGTCTATGGTTTGTTGACCTTGTCAAGGTCATAGATCGTTCGGGGCAAAACATTATCGGGAATGTCACGCCCCGCTTCCCAAAATACGGAATACGAGGGGTAGACAAGGCCAGCCATGCTCCTACGGTCAAGGAAAAGTCTTGCCGTAGTCACACTTCGGCTTCTAGTTTCTCATGGTAAACAGTATATATTGCACAGGTAGTGAGGAATGCAGTAACTGAAGGAAACAATATAAAGTCTGACCTGAAGTGGAACAAATGAAGGCAACACGGGAGGGCAAGTAAAGAAGTCTGTGATGCACGTCTAGTTCTGGTCCAGGCTAAAATCTTCTCCTCACACTGAGCATGCATACTCAGGTCGTCAGAGCGACACGATAGCAATATAATGTATATAATCAAGTAACAGTTCTAACAGTGGTAATAGATATGAATAACAGTAAATCAATGACAGCATGAATATGAATGAGCAGAGATCAATGCAGCGGAAAAATAAAGCAGTATAACAATATGTCACGAATGTCAAGACAGTATAGAATGAATGTAAATGACAGTAACCCTATCAGTCTCTAAGTCTCACTGCACAGGTCAATAAGCCTATCGTCAGTCCAAGTGTGAGAGTCAACCACTCGCGAGTGTCCTCCACCCAAGGGTAGAACCCAAGGGCAAGGGACCACGGGCCCAACATGTAACGAATGTATCACGGTGTATATAGCACATACCCTGTAAATCTCCATGTAACTCCCTAAATATATAAGCCGGCATGGGACTCCCGAGATTCTGTTGAATTCACACTTGAACTACCCCACACCCCGTGGTCTACATCAAACGCTAACCATAACCCTAAATACTAATCGATCCGTGACAAGTCTGCGCGAGAACTGGAGGCAGGACCTCCATCAAGCACGTCCCGACCAATACCTAAGATAAATGGCAGTGTCGGATGCCTTATCTGTGACATCCGTGCAAGCACTTCCATAAGTGTCCCATACCACTTATAGTCGCACGTACACGCATCCCACAGACGTCGACAATGCAATAGAATAAAAGGGACACTGATTGTGCACAAGTACGTATCACTTTCACTTAATCACGAATACACGAACACTGACGTACTTGCCACAATCAACACTAAAATCTAACACTGGGTAAATGCACGATGTCACTAGGTTATCACTACAATGATATAGGTATGATATGATGCATGAATAGCATAAGAAACACAACTAAGGTATCATAAAAACAACAGTCTATCACTTGCACGATTTATCATGAAACATATGTATATAATTTAGCGAAATGATAAACAGGTAGTAATTAATATGTTCAGTTATCTATCCATCTAATTTGGTTTCAAGCCAATCGGGTTCCAGAATCAAAAGTTATAACCATTCCATTTTAAGCGCTCGCGGCTGGAAATCTGGTTTCAGAATCAGGAATCCATTTCGCAACGCATTTTAATCCCAGTTGGGATCAGATTCAAGAGACGCTACAGTTGGATGAATTCTAGGGTTTCCAGTAAAGTTTTCAACGCAACAAACGGATCTTCAATCGCGTCTGTACGTTAGGAGTTATAATCTGTTTAATATTGACATGTCAGTTCTGGTTCTGCTGGGACTGTTATGTGTCCCGATCTATTAAAATACAGAATAAATAGTAAATGATAACGAAACAGGATGAAACTAATTGTGTTGTCTAGCTAACAGAGTTACCTACAATAATCAGCGGAGTTCCGCAATCTACGAGTTAAGTAATTCCTGTGGTACACAATAAGGTACAGCAAACAATAACTGGAGTAGTTCTGGACTGCAGTCCAGAGTCACACTCCGATTCGAATATCGCCACAGTTTAAATACAGAAATGTCTGGAAACTGGTATAGGATTAAAGTTCGTCGAGTTAGCTTCGATTTGAGCCCTCGAACGCTCCATTCTAATATGTATATAATTTATGGTGAATTTAACTATTTTCAGGTGCAATAAAATTTCAGTTTTACGATTAAACTTGGGGTTAGTCGTTTTGGACATAACCGATCAAGTTTTCCAACAAATCCTGTACAAAGTACTCAACATAGTAAGGGCCAATGAGAGCCCTCCAGTTCCGTCAAATTTGATATTATTTTCCTAAGGGAACAAGCATCGAACGGTTGTGTTGCAATATTTAACATAAAGCAAATATGAGATATATATATGATATTGACTTGTAACATATAGAGAATAGCATGAAAGCAAGTAAGAACTTGCCTGGATCAGTCCCGGGGATGCACGGTGATGGTGACGTCACGAACGCGCGACATACGCGCGGCACGGCAACTAGATGTGGCTCGAACTCACGTCTCGGCAGCGGCGGCTTGGTTACTGGAGTCGGCTGTTCGAGCTTCAGAGGTGGTGAGCACAGTGACGGGCGGCCGAAGCTCTTTGATGGCGGCTGTAGTGGGTTTGGGTGAGGGATCAAGAGAGAGAAAATGTAGAGAGAGAGAGATATTGAGAAAGATAGAGGGATTGAGAGAGAGGCTGAATGAGAAAGGGAAATAGAGAGAGAGGTAGAAAGACAGAGAGAGAGGGTGTTAGAGAGATACAGAGGGGGAGAGAGGGGTTTACAGAGAGAGAGAGAATGCGAAAGAGAGAGAGAGAAGGGAGACAGAGAGAGAGGGGGCCAGCACAGTGAGAACGAGAGAGAGCGGGAGGGTGATGCAGGGAGGTTGAGAGAGGAGGAGAGAAGACTGAGAGATGAAGTAGGCGACGGCGGCGATGATGATGACGACGACGACGACGACGACAACGATGGTGCGGGGGCGGCTCGGTGTTCAGGCGAGTGGGTGCAGGCGAGGCGGGTGCAGGGGCTCTGTGGGGTGGAGAAGGGAGGGATGGTGGCTTGGATTCGTGAGGAGGAGTGAGCGAGGGGTACGAGGTTGGTGACGAGACGATGGAGATGGTGATGGAAGGGGTGGCCGGTGATGGGTAGCGGGAGACGAGAGGGAGTGGGAAGGAGCTGGGAGCTCGTGGTGGCGGTGAGGTCGAGGGTCGACGACGTGGTGCAGGGGTGTGACGACGGCGACGGTGCAGGGGAGTCGAGCTCGAGAAAATGGTGCAGACGAGGCGCTCGAGGCAGTGAAGGAAGGGGGAGGAGACTGCTGGAAGTGAGAGGGAGAAGATGGGGAAGCGTCGTGGTAACGTTCGCGAGAGTGGGGCGCGTGGAGCGGCAACGAGGGCGCAGGCGTGGGGTGCGGCGGATGAAACGCGCGCGGGAGAAGGAAAGTTACCGTTGGAAGATTTGGAGAAGAGGAACAGTAAAGGGGTTTGGGTCGGGTCGCGATTGAAGCGGTTGAGGGAAAGTGTCGAGTGGGCCGGGCCTTGGAGGATTTAGAATAAATGAAAAGGAAGGGGCCGGGCCAGAAAGAATTGTGGGAAAAGAATAGGAAAAAATGGTTGAGGGAATAGAGTGGCTCAGGCAGAATTTAAAGGGATTGGATTTAAATTAAAGAGTAGTGGGCTGGGGAATTAATAAGAAAGGATTAAATGTTGAGAAGGAGTTGGGCTGGGCTGATGGCTAGAGAAAATATATGGAAAATTTTTGGATAGAATAAAGAATGGGCCGAGGGGTTTAGAAAAATGAAATGGGAAAATTAAAAGGGGTTGGAAATGAACAAGGATATGGAAATATTAGGGTTTTTAAATTAACTAAAATAATATTAAATATAAACTAACAACCTGTAAGTGATAATTTATAAAAATACGGATATAGGCGTAAAAAGGAAACCGGGTATTACAGGGAATTTCAAGTGTTGAAATTTGCAATGAGATTGCATACCTTCTATGAGATAGTTGGATCCCGATACCCGCTGCGAGTAATTGTTACTCCTGGGAGAGTTTTATACATTACAATTAGTCGATCAAGTAGGTGTCTAGAAAGGTGTCAACGGGGTTACGCCTCTGGGAAAACGAGGTTTACATTAATTAGGTTCGTACGAAAGCACGGGGGGCCTCCCTCAAAGTACCGACACTGGCCTGGCTGAAAGATTGGCGAACTTGTAGTGTGTAATTAATCCCGGCTAGTCTTTCCTTTTAGGGTTTGAAGGAAGATTTGATAAAAAGCAGTGGGAGCCATCCTGATTAGATAAAATAATAACCAATCTATTCTTGCAAGAGCATACGCTGAGTGTTTTCTTCTCTCTCTCTCCAGGTAGCGACCATGTCACGCCTTAATCAAGATAATAATATGGATTATTGAACGAACCCGCTTGTTATACTGAGCTGGGGAACGTTGGTCCCGCTCCAACTTATAATAGTTATAAGACAGAGCAAGAAATTAGGGATTACCAGAATTCCCGTGCCGCCCAAACGAAGAGAGTGCATGCTGATGCATCATCTTTAGGTGTGTTCATTATACAGAACTGTTTCTCAGTATCCCCTGCATCCTTGGTATATGATACCGGATCAGGATCCCAGATATGTAAGATGTTACATAGGGCTACAAAAGAAGTAGAAAAACTAAGAACGGGTGATAAGTTTCATGAGACAGAAATCGGGGCAAGAGTTGCAGCCAAGTCTGTTGGTCACTATCACCCTGTATTACCAGAATACATTGATTCTGAACGAATGTTATTAGATACCGAACCTGATATACAAAATCATATCAGTCTCTTTATCAGTAAAGAAATGATAAAATTTTGTATTGCTGGATAATGTTTTGAATATTTCCTATATCAAAAGTTGATCGGTTCAGGCACGTTATCTAAAAGCATTGACGTCAAACCACAATTCTTAGTATACAGAACACACACAAGAGGAAGAGTTCAGAAATGAACGAATCCTTCTTGAGGCATTATAGACTAGGTCATATCAGTGCGACCCGACTAGCTGAAGTTACATGTAGATGCATATTTAAATCAGTTTGAATTTACATCTTGTGAAACTTGCCAGTCATGTCACAGAGATAAGATGACCGTAGCTCTGTTTACTGGAAACATAGAAAGAGTTAGTGAACTCTTGGGATGATACATGTTGATGTATGAAAGGTCCCCTGTCTACATATGCCAGGACCGGTTCTTTGCACTTCGTTACATTCTCTGATGATCTCTCAAGATTCAGACATATGTTCCTGTTGAAACATAAGTCCGAACCTTTTGAGATATTCACAGAATATAAGTTAGAAGTAGAGAACCAAAATACGGGTATAAGTATTATGTCCTTTGATGAGATCAAGGAGGAGAATACTTGAGCACGGAAATTCCTGGACTATTCTAAAGGAGAATGAGATTCTCTCACAGTATTACTCCTGCGTATACACCATAGTACGATGGTATATCGGGGCGGAGCAATCACACCCTATATGATAAGGTGTGCTCTATGATGAGTATTACTGAGTTACCTTTTTCCTTTGGGAGTTATGCGCTTGAGAAGCTGCATACCTATTGAATAGGGTCCCGATCAAATCAGTAGCCTACCACTTCATATGTGATATGGAAAGGGAAGAGCCCATCTCTTAAGCTAGTTAAGATTTGGGGTTGTCCGGCTAATGTCTAAAAGCAAAATCCGGACAAGCTCGAGGCAAAGTCTGTAATGTAGAACTGGAAAGGTTCCAGCTATACAAACTACAGCTGATGATTTGATAGAACCAAAGGATTCAGTAGATTCCAACGAACCTCAGCCTCTCCGCCGATCTAGTAGGGTTCCTCACCCACCTGAGAGATACTTCGGTTTCTCTATGACAGTGGGAGCGAGGATTGCATCATGAGATGATGACCCAACTAGTTTCGAGCTGGCCATCAGGAGTGTGGCTCTATAAGAATGGCTGGATGTTTAGCGATCTGAGATGGAATCCTTATGCACCAACAAAGTATGGACTTTGGTTGCTATATCTGAAGGGTTAAATCCCCATCAGGAGCAAGTATATCTTGAGAAGATTACTTGGTGTACATGGAAAAGTTGAGACTTTCAAAGCTAGACTTGTTAAAGGTTTTCGTCATTGACCAGGCGTGGATAATGATGAAACCTTTTCCAGTACCTATGCTTAAGTCTATCCAGATCCTACTTGCCACGGCTACATACCATGACTACGATATCTGGTGGATGGGTGTCATGACAGCTTTTCTAAATGATGTTTTAGAAGAGAACGTCTATAAGTACACAGCCAGAGGGCTTCATAGACAATGGGAGCAGCGGAAACGTGTGCAAGATGTTTTATATGATAAAGCAGGCATCGCGGAGTTAGAACGTCTGTTTTGATCTAATAGTCAAAGAGTTTGACTTCATCAAATTGGTAGATGAACCTTGTATAAACAAAAAGGTAGTAGGGAGTATGGTGGTGATCCTCGTAAAGTACGTGGATGACATACTCTTGATAGGGAAGGAGTTTTCTATGCTACGCTCGATCAATCTCCGCTTATCACAATGATTCTCGGTATAGGATCAAAGTGATACCTACTAAATCCTGGATTTTGGATCTATGAGATAAATCTAATTGGATGTTAGGATACTCACTAGCTGTAGTGAGATGGTGTCAATCGATCCTGGGGAGAATCACTGGAAAGGTTCCAGGGTGATAAAGACGACTGAATGTCAGTCGCAGGCATTGTCTTTACCCTCAGTGGAGGGACGGTATGTTGGAAGAGTTCCAAGCTAGATACCGTGACATACTAGACGATAAAGGCTGGATACATCGGTACTCAAGATGCTACCAAAGAGGATGTTTGGGTGTATATTAGTTCATGAGATGAACTACGTTCCTACCATTGTGAGACAATGGAGTTGTGGCTTATGCCGAGGAACACCGGTCCCATCAGTGATCCAGACTTATTCTAAGGCAGTATCACCTGATCATGGAGATGGTTGATCTCCAGGGTGATCGAGGCAAGGAGAGCAGACTTAGAGGATAACGCAGCGGATCCACTCACGAAGGCCTATTCCCAGAGAGAGACTTTCATAGGATGGTTGAGTATGAGATACTACGACCACTGCTACAGATGGCCCTAGTGCAAGTGGGAGATTGTTAGTTATATGTATGCCCTAGAGGCCATTACTGTACATAGGATGTATATTGTAGTGGATGCTGGGACATATATAGGGAGGACTTTCTTGCTCGACATGATAGTATGCTATCTGGTTACTCTTTACCTTAACGTGTACATTGATTGTCTCTCTGTTACATGTTGGTAAAGCCCTTAGGATGTGTACTTGACTACCTGGACTATGAATCGGATCATACTAGTGGGGACATGGTAGTCCATAGGTACATCCTTGAAAGTCCCTAGTCGTGGGTGTATCGATACGGGGCATCGATATACCAGAGTAGACTAGCGTATACCTTCTCGACCCATATAGATGGGCGATGAATGATCCCATATCCACTGGTGTTTGACATCGGAGATGATATACGGGTCCTCAGTGGAGACTGGGTACACTGGACGGAGTCGCCGAGAACTCCCAGATGGTATTATACCTCACGTCAGATGGCAGTTCTCTGGTGACACTGGTACAGAGTAGTCTGTTGACCCGAGATCGTCATAGAGTCTTGTGTGGTTCCCACTGTGCTTTGATTTCCACCTTACCACGTCCAAGAGGGCGTGCAAAACGGTGGTTTTTGGGTACAGTCCCGAATCACATGGAGGCAATGAGCGATAGGAGGGGATTCGTCTCTCCCGGTATAGGGAGTTAATGTTGCGCTGTGTTCGATTGGCTATAACAGGAAATCCCTGGCCAGGGTTGCTGAGATTTACTGGTAAGTGTTACCAGTAGTTTCTCGAATTGTTATAGACCTCATATCGACACGACTTATCGAGCTATTGGGGTCTGACGTTTACCACCCATAGGCAAGATATGCGACATATCAGACGGACAGACCGGACTGTACGGTAAGTGTTACTGGTTGGATTCACTGGAGTGTGAGCGGGCTTGCTCGTCGATCTTCTGATCGCTCAATACCCGGGTGGCCGTTACGTTTAGCAGACCGCTTGCGGCTTGTGGGTGTTTGATATGATCATCTCCTGCTGCCGGCATATTGACGAGTCTTTAGAGTCCTACACAGAGGTTTCCTGGCTCAAGCGAAACGAAATAGGAGCGCATATGAGATATGTGCGGGACCGAGAATAATGCGTGTATGTGATACCGTATTTCATTCTCGCGATGAATGTATCGAATGGTTGTATGCGATATAACCTAGTTATCGATTCAAGCGTTGATTCGATAAGCCGATACATTGTATACTAGTCGGTTGTGTGCGACATGACCGGATCATTGAATCAAGTGTTGATTTAATGATTTAATGCATATTTATATATTTGATATATTACTTTGCATCAACTAGTATCGGTTTACTTAAGATGGATTTTCTCACTCGGATGTGCACATTGTATATTCGATATAGTTTTGTGCACTTGATTGTATCATGTTTGATAATACATGTTTACTTGTGTTTGTGTGAAGATTGAACCATGGTTATATGAATGGTTAGGGTTATGATTATTTATTCATTCATTTATTTATTTATTAGTTTTGGAAAATAATTAGCATAATGAGAAAATGGTGGCTTTCTTTGTATGTATTATGAAGCTTCATGAAGACTTTGACCAAGTGACCATTTTGTCTCATGCTTAACCTTGACCATTCCATTCAACCATGATTAACTCTCTACACATTACCATGGTTACATTATGATAAGTATTCTTATTATTTCCTTTTGAGAATTAACTTATCATAATATTCATCTTCTTCTTCTTCATCTTCTTCAAAGAAGAAAGCTTACTTCATCAATGGTGAATTGAGCAAATGAGTGAGAAATCCAATTCTAAAGTCTACCCACTTCCTATTTCTTCATCCTCTACCTCTTGCCAAGTAGTAGAGTGTGTTTCCTTCACAAGTTTTCTAGACTTGATGAAGTTGGAGCTTGATCTAGCGATGCCTCGACGTAGATCATCTTCGGCACGTCGTCGATGACCTTGCCCGCTCTTTCTCCGATGAAGCCGACGCTAGAGCCCGGGACTTGATATGGACAGCGAGGACACATCATTGCGGAGCTATGGAGGTGGAGCACCGGATCTACAAAGGTTGTATTTCCGTATTCTCATAGTTAAGTGTTAACTAGTTATCTTTTCGCCAAGAATTCTAGCCAACGGTCCGTATTAGGGTTTCTCGGCACCGTAATTTTTGAAATTGGCATGGTTGATGCCTTGTGAGACCTCATTGGCGTGCCTAGGAACCCTACAGTGATTGATGAAATAGAGTGAGAAATCCAATTCTAAAGTCTACCCACTTCCTATTTCTTATGATAAGTTATTAAAAATGAAAAGTAAAAAGAATACTTATCATAATTGTACCATGGTTTAGTGTAGAGAATTGATTAGGGTTAAGTGGAATGGTTAGGGTTAAGCATGAGACAAAATGGTCACAAAGTCAAAGTGTTTATGAAACTTCATGAATAAAACAAAACATGCCACCATTTTCTCATTTGCTTTTCTTTTTCCAAAAGAATAAATAAATGAATAAAATGAATAAGCAAATAGTAAACCCTAACCATTTCATTAACCAAGGTTTAATTCTTTACACTTAACCAAGAGGCATGTATCATCAAACATGATACAAGCATTTGTACAAAAAGTATATCACATATACAACTTGTACAACGAAGTGAGAAAATCCATTTAAAGTGAACCAATACTAGTTAATGCAAAGTAATATATCAAATATATAATTATACAATAAATCATTAAATCAACACTTGATTTAACGATCCGGTCATATCGCATATAACCGACTAGTATTCAATGTATCGGCTTATCGAATCAACCATCGATTCGATAACTAGGTTATATCGCATATAACCATTCGATACATTCATCGCGAGAATGGAATACGGTATCACAAACACGCATTATTCTCGGTCCCGCACATATCTCATATGCGCTCCTATTTCGTTTCGCTTGAGCCAGGAAACCTCTGTGTAGGACTCTAAAGACTCGTCAATACGCCGGCAGCAGGTGATGATCATATCAAACACCCACAAGCCGCAAGAGGTCTGCTAAACGTAACGGCCACCCGGGTATTGAGCGATCAGAAGATCAACGAGCAAGCCCGCTCACACTCCAGTGAATCCAACCAGTAACACTACCGTACAGTCCGGTCTGATCGTCTGATATGTCGCATATCTTGCCTAGGGGTGGTAAACGTCAGACCCCAATAGTTCGATAAGTCGTGTCGATATGAGGTCTATAACAATTCGAGAAGCTATTGGTAACACTTACCAGTAAATCTCAGCAACCCTGGCCAGGGATTTCCTGTTATAGCCAATCGAACACAGCGCAACATCAACCCCCTATACCGGGAGAGACGAATCCCCTCCTATCGCTCATCGCCTCCATATGACTCGGGACTGTACCCAAAAACCACCGTTTTGCACGCCCTCTTGGACGTGGTAAGATGGAAATCAAAGCACAGTGGGAACCACACAAGACTCTATGACGATCTCGGGTCAACAGACTACTCTGTAACAGTGTCACCAGAGAACTGCCATCTGACGTAAGGTATAATACCATCTGGGAGTTCTCGGCGAGTCCGTCCAGTGTACCCAGTCTCTACTGAGCACCCGTATATCATCTCCGATGTCAAACACCAATGGATATGGGATCATCCATCGCCCATCTGTATGGGTCGAGAAGCTACACGCTAGTCTACTCTGGTATATCGATGCCCCGTCTTGATACACCCACGACTAGGGACTTTGAAGGATGTACTTATGGACTACCATGTCCCCACTAGTATGATCCGCATCATAGTCCAGATAGTCAAGTACACTTCCTAAGGGCTTTACCAACATGTAACAGAGAGATAATCATTATACACGTTAAGGTAAAGAGTAACCAGATAGCATACTATCATGTCGAGCAAGAAAGTCCTCCCTATATATGTCCCAGCATCCACTATAATATACATCCTATGTACAGTAATGGCCTCTAGGGCATACATATAACTAACAGTTGCTTACAGACTACCCAGCCCCCACTAGTGTGACTGCCATCACGACGCTGGTAATCAAGCAAAGATCCTATGGGCTCTACTAATATGTATAAGTGATACGTTACAAGAAACATATGCACATATTAAAGTAAACACAAACCAAGTAGCATACTACCATTTTTAGCAAGACTGTATATATATAACTGTGAATATCCCAAGCTTCCATTAAGTAATATACAATAATGGCCCCTAGGGCATATACACTAACAATCTCCCACTTGCACTAGGGCCATGAGCTGGCATATCGTAGACCTATCATCTTGAATAGCCTCTCGAACTGCGTCTGAGGAATGGCCTTTGTGAATGGATCAGCAATGTTATCCTCCGTCTTTACTCTCTTTACCTCGATCTCCCGGCGATCTATGATCTCCCTGATCAGGTGATACCGCCTTAAGATGTGTCTCGACTTCTGATGGGACCTGAGTTCCTTCGCTAAAGCTATAGCGCCGTTGTTGTCACAATACAGAGGTATTGGACCAACACTGGTAGGAACCACCTGAAGTTCCGTGAGGAACTTCTTCATCCAGACTGCTTCTTTTGCGGTATCGCAAGCAGCTATGTACTCCGCTTCCATTGTTGAGTCAGCAACGGTCTCCTGCTTGGAACTCTTCCAACAGACCGCCCCTCCATTGAGGGTAAAGACATAACCCGACATGGATTTGGAGTCATCTTTGTCACTCTGGAAGCCGGAGTCGGCAAAGGCCTCCATCTGGAGGTCTTTTCCGCCATACACCAAGAACATCTCCTTAGTCCTTCTCGAGTACTTGAGAATGTTCTTTACTGCTATCCAGTGCTTCTCCCCTGGGTTTGCCTGATACCGTCTTACAACGCTTAGTGCGTATGCTACATCTGGTCTGGTACATAACATCGCATATATTATAGAGCCTACCGCAGAAGCGTAAGGTATAATTGACATGCGATCCCTTTCCAAATCAGTCTTGGGAGACATCTCTTTGGAGAGGGTGATTCAGTGACAAGCCGGTAGGTTACCGCGCTTAGAATCATCCATACTGAATCTTTTCACTATGGTGTCTATGTACGTGGACTGCGAAAGTCCCAACATCCTCTTTGATCTATCACGATAGATCCGGATTCCCAGAATGTAGGTGGCATCACCTAGGTCTTTCATGGAGAATTTATGTGACAAGAATCTTTTGACTGACTGTAACATAGGAATATCATTTCCTATTAGGAGAATGTCATCCACGTACAAAACGAGGAATACTACAGCTCTCCCTACAATCTTACTGTATATGCATGGTTCATCTGGATTTTTGATAAAGTCAAATTCTTTGACAGCATCATCAAAACAGATGTTCCAACTCCGCGATGCCTGCTTTAGTCCATAAATGGACTTAAGCAGCTTGCATACTTTACCGCTGCTCCCACTCTGAATGAATCCTTCTGGCTGATCCATATAGACGCTTTCTTCCAAATTACCATCTGAAAGGCCGTATTTACGTCCATCTGCCAGATTTCATAATCGTGGAAGGCAGCAATAGCAAGAAGGACCCGAATAGATTTAAGCATAGCCACTGGAGAAAAGGTTTCGTCATAGTCCAAACCAGGTCTTTGACGGAAACCCTTTGCAACAAGTCTAGCCTTATAGGTTTCAACCTGTCTATCTACACCAATCTTCTTTTTGAAGATCCATTTGCATCCTACGGGTTTTACCCCTTCTGGAGCAACGTCCAAAGTCCATACTTTGTTAGTGTACATGGACTCCATTTCGGTCCGCATTGCATCCAGCCATTTTACTGAGTCACCGCTCTGAATGGCTTGCTGGAAGCTAGTAGGCTCATCATAGTCAATAGTGCAATCCTCTCTATCCCCGTCTATGAGAAAACCGTAGTATCTCTCGGGCGGATGAGATTGCCTACTACTCCTGCGGAGTGGCGTTGGGATGTCCTGTTCTTCTTGAACTTCTGGTTCTACCAAACTTTCAGTAGTAGTTTGTGTTTCTGGAATTTCTTCCAGTTCTATTTCGCTCCCACTAGTTTCCTTTTCTAAAAACTGATATTCTAGAAAATGGGTATTACGAGAAACAAAAACCTTTTGTTCCTCTGCGTAATAGAATAGATATCCCCTGGAGTTCTTTGGATATCCCACAAACTTACATAGTACTGATCGTGCCTCGAGTTTGTCCGTATGCTGCCTTTTAACATTAGCCGGACATCCCCAAATCTTTAGATACTGAAGATAGGGTTTCTTCCCACTCCACATCTGATATGGTGTAGTAGGCACAGTCTTGGTGGGAACCTGGTTCAAAAGATATGCAGCTGATTCTAGTGCATATCCCCAGAATGATCGCGGTAACTCAGCGTTACTCATCATGGAACGAACTATATCCAATAGGGTTCGATTCCTCCTTTCTGATACACCGTTATGTTGTGGTGTGTATGGAGGAGTAAGCTGAGAGAGAATTCCATTCTCTTTTAAGTAACCCAGGAACTCGGAGTATTCACCACCTCGATCAAATCCCAGTGTCTTTATACTTTTGCCTGTTTGTTTTTCCACTTCATTCTTGTATTCTTGGAATTTCTCAAAGGCCTCGGATTTATGCTTCATTAAGAAGACATATCCATACCTAGAGAAATCATCCGTAAAAGTAATGAAGTAGGAATAACCACCCCGCGCATGTGTAGACAATGGACCGCACACGTCACTGTGTACGAGTCCTAAGAGCTCGCTTGCTCTTACTCCGTGTCCAGTGAACGGAGTTTTTGTCATCTTTCCTTTGAGACAAGATTCACAAGTAGCATAAGATTGATATTCGAATGGATTCAAATATCCTTCTTTATGTAACTTAGTTAACCTTCTCTCATTGATGTGACCTAGTCTACAATGCCATAAGAAAGCCTGATTTATTTCTGGAGACTTTCTTTTAAGAGTGTTCTGGACATTGAAAACCTGAGCTTGACTTAATACGTATATACCGTTATCTAATGTACCGGACCCAATCAAAACTTGATTTAGGTGGATGTTAACTACATCACTTACGAATGTAAAATCATATCCCTCTCTCGAAAGTGAGGACACTGATATGATATTACAAGTCATACTAGGTACATATAAACAGTTATGTAAAATCAATATATGCCCACTTGTCAAACCTAGGCGATATTCTCCCACGGATTCAGCGTTCACAGTCATTCCGTTTGCAACTCTGAGAGACCAATCACCTAGCTTTATAACTCTACTGTTTCTCAAAGCATGTAATGAATTACAGATATGAGATCCTGCTCCGGTATCTAGTACCCAGGATGTAGAGTTTATTGACATACAGTCTTCAATTATAAATACACTTGAGGCTGAAGCCACAACATGCTTTGTATCCTGGCTACTGGCTTCAAAAGCCTTGCAATCTGTCTGCCTATGCCCAATCCCATAACCATAGAAACGTCCCTCTTTTACTATATCCTGTCCCGAAACTTTTGCCTTTCTCTTTCCTTCTCCTTCCCTGGTTTCCTTCAGGGTAGGAGGCAGAGACTGTAGAATCAATTCAGTATTTGACTCGTTCCCCAACGCGGTCTCCAGGTCCTGGAGCTCATCAATACAGCTAGTCATTGTAAGGATGTTGTCCCCTACAGATGACCCGTCAGCTAGCCTCGCTTGAATTAATTCGTTCGAGGTTTCATATCTAGTGATATGAGATTGCTCTCCATATAAATATTTATTATGGAGAAAGATGGAAACATGGTCCATCTTCTCGTGCTGCTCCTGGTATATACCATCAACTGAAGCTAACACGAGGCACTTAGCTTTCGCTTTGTCTTTTTCCCTTGTCTGACGGATATCCGTATCCGCGACAGAGGAAACTGGACCTGGGACGGTGGGATCTTGAGTAGTAATAGGGTGGTCCAGCTTGTTATAGGCAATGGACATCTGGACAGACTTTTGCCAGTCATATAAGTCAGATTCAGTCAATTTATTATCTTGATGTAACCTATGTGTGGTCACAAGGTCGCTGCATTTTTAAGAGAGAGAGAAGAAAATACTTTAGTATGATGCTGTTGCAAGTTTAGATTGGTTTTAAGTTTATCTAAACAGGATTGTTCCCACTGTTTTTCGAATTCTTCCTCAAACCATAAAAGAAGAATTAGCCAGGACTATTCTCACTGTACAATTCTTGCTTAACCGTTCAGTCAGGCTAGTGTCGATACTTCGAGGGAGGTTTTCCAATGCTTTCGCGAAGTTCCTTAATTAAAGAACCTCTTTTCTCTGGGGGCGTAACCCCGCTGACACCTTTCTTGACACCTACTTGGTTTATAGTATTGATCGTTCAGTGACGAATCTCCTGATAAGTAGCATGTACTCACAGTAGGATCGGGATCCAAAATATCATCGTATGATAATGTTGAAGGAATCCTACCAACATTCATCAAACTCCAAAATGGTATGCTCTTTCTGCAAATTTCAGTTTCTTTAGAAATTCCCGATGTGGATTTTTGCCCCATGTTCTTATGACTTTGACTAAGGGCCAAATATGTCATAAGTCACATGTCAAGTTCTACCCATCATTATCCAGTTAATTTGAACCTACCCGTACATACTCTTGACTAAGGTCCAAGAAAAGTAATACGACTGTTCCAAAACAACGCATCTATCTATGCAACAAATGAATACCCTAGCAGCTACCAAGCACTATGTTTTGACTAAGGGCCAAATATACATAGCTTGAATACTACTGAATACCCAAATGAAATGATGGAGGGCTACGAATGGTTTTGGAAAAAAAACCGTGAACGTAGTGAACTTGATATAATCGAAGGAACCTGATACTTTTTAAAAGGAGTGGCTAAAGCTCCGCAATTTTTAAAAATCTGCTCTTTTAAAATAACCGAGTGGTTTCTTTTAAATTTGTTCCAACGATTTAAACTTTGGTTTATTTTCTTTGCATTATAATAATGCGTCCCATCATTAACCTATCATTGCAGAAAACAACGAAAATACAACGTCCTCTTATGCCATCCACATTCGCCACGGGGTCCCTTCATTACCCGTTAGGTTACTTAACTAACGACAGAGCGGGGGCTGGGCTAGCGCGGGTGTAAAACATAAGTGACGTCTAAATAGCTATCATATATAGATATTGTACATTCGTCAGACGCAATAATAAGCATTCCAGATCACAGATGAACTTTATTGGATTTATTAGCAATCCGCATTTTCTTTGAGCCTGCAATAAAAGGCGGATTACACAGTGTTAGTGTATATGCCCTAGAGGCCATTATTGTATCATACTAGATTGTATATTACTTAATGGAAGCTTGGGATATTCACAGTTATATATACAGTCTTGCTAAAAATGGTAGTATGCTACATGGTTTGAGTCTACTTTAATATGAGCATATGTTTCTTGTAACGTATCACTTATACATATTAGTAGAGCCCATTGGATCTTTGCTTGATTACCACCGTCGTGATGGCAATCACACTAGTGGGAGCTGGGTAGTCTGTAAGCAACATCCCATACAAGTCCCTGGTCGTTGGATTATCGAGATAGGGCATCGATATTCCGGAGTAGACTAAGTGTATACGCTTCTCATCCCAGTTGGGGAAATGGTCTGTCCCACAGCCATCAGTACGTCGTACTGGAGATAGTATACAGGTGCTCGTTAGGTTACGGGTACACCGGACAGGACTCGCCGGAGAACTGATTGGTTGGAATTATACCCATCATCAGTTAACAGTTCCCAGGTGACATGAGTACAGCATAGTCCGCAGACTTGACACTGCTGCTTCGCCTCGAGTGTGTCCCACTGTTTTTAGATTGCTACCCTACCATGGCTCAAAGGAGTCGTGCAAACAGGTAGCAGTTGGGTGCAGTCCCGAGCACTTGGAGGCAGTGGCAGTTAGACAGGATTCGTCCCTCCCGGTATTGGGAGTAGATATCGCGCTGTGTCAGAGAGCCATTACGCAAAGTCCCTGGCCAGGGCAAGCGAGATTTGCTGGTAGGTTCCAGTAGTTTCTCAGAGTGTAATGGGCTTCCCTCCGACACGACTTATACCGCTATTAGGGGACTGACGCTTGCCGCCCCCTAGGCCCGATATGCGATAGTCTTGGACGAACGGACCGGACTGTATGGAGATTGTCACATCAGACTCAGTAGGAGTTCGGATGGGTTTTCTCATCGGTTTTCTTATCGACAACTACCTGGGGACCGTTACGTACAGCTAGTGCCGCTTGCGGTCTGTGGTTAAACCCACTGCCAGCGTAGTAGTCGAGTCTTTAGAGTCCCACACAGAGATATCCCAAACCCAGGCGAAAAGATATAGAGGTCGTATGGTTTTACGACAAAGGTTCGGACGCATACGTGTTTGATCGCACGTACGACATTCGGACCGTTTTTACTAGCCGGCTTTAGTTTAAGCCAGTTTCTAGTATCAGGTTATTGGATTTATACAGTCTAAAGTTTTTCCGTGTTTTCACGGATGAGAGGGGCGTTCTCGTAATTTTCGGAGAAGCTTCTAGAAGGATGTGACATAAAGAGAGAGGTGGCATTTTCATTTATTGAATTAGTGACTCATTGTGAGTGATTCATCATGTAATTAAAGCATCATTTATTGCTTAATGACTCACATGATGAATCACCCACTTGATTAAATGAAACATGATGAATATTCACTTATTATTGATTTTCTTTCTTATTCTTTATGTTTCATATATATCAAGTGAGAAGCTTTATTCAAGATAATAATATCATTATCATCTTCTCGCTCTCTCTCTTCAAGTTCTCTCTCCTTCACCAAACCCTAATCCTACCCTCATGAGTTGAGAACAAGGATTAGGAAAGACTAATTACTCCATAACCAATCTCTACATCATCTTATCTACTCTATTTAGCAACTAGAGAAACTAAGTAACCTCAAGTTTAGAGGTTATAGCTTGGATTAGGGTTCTCGGGTGGATCGTATATCACGGGAGAAAGCCGAAGAGGATGTGGAGAGCCGAAGAGGCCGTCGACAACATCAAGACGAAGGACTAGAACCGTTTGGTATAATCTCTTCGCATAGTAGACTAAAACTCTATAGCTTTTGGTTAAAACTTGTTTAGCAAACGATTCGTACGGTTAATCGATGTTTGATCATAGAACTTGATTGTTATTCATATTTCCGCCTCCCCACAAGTATTGGGGTGTTGAACATCGATTTACAGTGGTATCAGAGCCTAGCTAAACAAGATTTAACTTAATTGCAAATTTGTACGAATTTCGAACGGAAAAACGAAGCCGGAAAACCCTAAATATTTCAAGTTTCTGTCGAAATTTAAATGAAGTCCAAAAATTTTTCAGGGATGTTCAGAAAGCTTGTTATGACACCAGAAGAACACCCAAGAAATTTGGGGCCATGACTCGACCAAACGACCGCGGTTCCGCGGCGGATCCCATCGATCCGCAGCGCTTCCGCGGCCGAGTAGCCGAGTCATGATCCCAGTTTTCTTGGGTGGGTTCTCTGTTGTATTTGGGATTTTCTGGAATATTTTATTGTTGCTCAGGTTTCAGTTTTTCAGAGCAGATTTTGGAGCAATTTTGAAAATGTTTAATCGATCGAAATTGTACAGTATTTGCATATTGGATTATATCTGTGATTGTATAATGTGTTCGTAAACCTCCCCTAACTGCTAGTATGTCGGTTGGCAGGGGGTTGCACATTTCTGTAATGATCTTAACTGTTTGTGTATATAAACTGTATTGGACTGTTGTGGTGATTAGCCGGGTTTTGTGATGGGTTATTGTTTTAATTCATTTGATGTAACTGTAACAAGTTGTAATATTATTTCGCGGGGCACATCCAGGTTGCGGTTGTAGCCACCGTTGTATTAATTCTTTTTACTGTTTTTGCTCCTAAGACTGACCCAAGGTGGGGTGCACAAACTGCCGGGCGGGTAGTTTGCCGCACCCGTAGGGGTCGTGGGTGGGGTAATGGCTATTCATCACAACTGTGTAATCTGTCTTTTCTTGCAGGCTCAAAAGAAATACAGATTGCTTGCAAATCCAATATTGTTTATCTGTGTTCTGGAATGTATATCATTGCGTCAGACGAATGTAAAATATCTATATATATGATAGCAATTTAGACGTCGCATATGTTTTACACCCGTGCTAGCCCAGCCCCCGCTCTGTCGTTAGTTAAGTAACCTAACGGGTGATGACGGGACCCCGTGGCGAATGCGGATGGCATAAGAGGACGTCGTATTTTCGTTGTTTTCTGCAATGATAAAACTAAATGATGGGACGCATTATTATAATGCAAAGAAAATAAACCAAAGTTTAATCGTTGGAACAAATTTAAAACAAACCACTCGGTTATTTTAAAAGAGCAGAATTTTTTTTTAATTGCGGAGCTTTAGCCACTCCTTTTAAAAAGTATCAGGTTCCTTCGATTATATCAAGTTCACTACATTCACGGTTTTGCCAAAACCAGTCGTAGCCCTCCGTCATTTCAGTTAAATATTCAGTAGTATTCAAGCTATGTATTTTGACCTTCGCCAAGGCATAGTGATTGGTAACTGCTGGATATTTATCTGTAGCATAGATAGATGCGTTGGTTTGGGACAGTCGTACTACTGTTTGGCCTTCGTCAAGGGTATGTACGGATGGGTTCAAATTAACCTGGATAATGACGGGTAGAACTTGACATGTGACTTATGATATGTTGGCCTTCGTCAAGGTCATAAGAGCATGGGGCAAAAATCCACATTAGGAATTTCAAAAGAAACTGAAATTTGCAGAGAGATGCATACCATTTTGGAGTTTTATGAATGTTGGTAGGATTCCTTCAACATTATCTTACGATGATATTTGGGATCCCGATCCTACTGTGAGTACTTGCTACTTATCAGGTGATTCGTCACTTAACGATCAATGCTATAAACCAAGTAGGTGCCAAGAAAGGTGTCAGCGGGGTTACGCCCCCAGAGAAAAGAGGTTATTTAATTAAGGAACTTCGCGAAAGCGTTGGAAAACCTCCCTCGAAGTATCGACACTGGCCTGGCTGAACGGTTAAGCAAGTATTGTACGGTGAGAATTGTCCTGGCTAATTCTTCTTTTATGGTTTGAGGAGGGATTCGAGAAACAGTGGGAGCCATCCTGTTTAGATAAATAAACCACTCTAAACTTGCAAGAGCAACATGCTAATAGTATCTTCTTCTCTCTCTTAAAATTGCAGCGACCCTATGACCACACATAGGTTACATCTAGATAATAATTTGACTGAATCTGACTTATATGACTGGCAAAAGTCTGTCCAGATGTCCATTGCCTATGACAAGCTGGACCACCCTATTGAGGGATATTCCTATTGCTATGGGATTGGGCATTGGCAGAGTGATTGCAGGACTTTAGAAGCCAGTAGCCAGGATACGAAGCATGTTGTGGCTTCGACTTCGGGTGTGTTTATGATAGAAAACTGTATGTCAGTTAACCCTACTTCCTGGGTATTAGATACCGGATCAGGAACTCACATCTGTAATTCATTACAGGCTCTGAGAAAACGTAGGGTTATCGGGATAGGAGATATGACCCTCACAGTTGCTAACGGAATGAGCATGAACGCTGAATCCGTAGGGGAATATCATCTTGGGATGACAACTGGGCAGATATTGATTCTGCGTAACTGTTTTTATGTACCAGGTACGACTTGTAATATCATATCTGTACCCTTACTTTCTAAAGAAGGATATGATTTTACTTTTACAAGAGATGTGGTTCACATCCACCTAAATCAAGATTTGATTGGGTCAGGTACATTAGAGAACGGAATATACGTATTAAATCAAGCTCAGATTTTCAGTGTCCAGAACACACTTAAAAGAAAGTCTCCGGAAACAAATCAGGCTTTCTTATGGCATTTTAGACTAGGTCACATCAATGAGAGAAGATTAAAAAAGTTACATAGAGAGGGATACTTGGATCCGTTCGAGTATCAGTCTTATGCCACTTGTGAATCTTGTCTCATGGGAAAGATGACAAAGACTCCGTTCACTGGACACGGAGAAAGAGCAAGCGAGCTCTTAGGACTCATACACAGTGATGTGTGTGGTTCAATGTCTACACATGCGAGAGGTGGTTATTCCTACTTCATTACTTTTACGGATGATTTCTCTAGGTATGGACATATCTTCTTAATGAAGCATAAATCCGAGACCTTTGAGAAATTCCAGGAATACAAGAATGAAGTTGAAAAACAAACCGGCAAAAGTATCAAGACACTGAGATCTTATCGAGGTGGTGAATACTTAAGCGCCGAGTTCCTGGGTTACTTAAAAGAGATTGGAATTCTCTCTCAACTTACTCCTCCATACACACCACAACACAATGGTGTATCAGAAAGGATGAATCGAACCCTATTGGATATGGTTCGTTCCATGATGAGTAAAGCTGAGTTACCGCGATTTTTCTGGGGTTATGCACTAGAATCAGCTGCATATCTTTTGAACAAGGTTCCAACCAAAACTGTGCCTACCACACCATATCAGATGTGGAGTGGGAAGAAACCCTGTCTTCAGTACCTAAAGACATGGGGTTGTCCAGCTTTTGTAAAAAAGCAGCATCCGGAGAAGCTCGAGGCACGCTCAGTACTGTGTAAGTTTGTATGATACCCAAAGAACTCCAGGGGGTATTTTTTCTATTACGCAGAGGAACAAAAGATTTTTGTTTCTCGTAATGCCCATTTTCTAGAATATCGATTTTTAGAAAAGGAAACTAGTGGGAGCGAAATAGAACTGGAAGAAATTCCAGAAAGACAAACTACAACTGAAAGTTTGGTAGAACCAGAAGTTCAAGAAGAACAGGACATCCCAATGCCACTCCGCAGGAGTAGTAGGCAATCTCATCCGCCCGAGAGATACTACGGTTTTCTCATAGACGGGGATAGAGAGGATTGCACTATTGAAAATGATGAGCCTACTAGCTTCCAGCAAGCCATTCAGAGCAGTGACTCGGTAAAATGGCTAGATGCAATGCGGACCGAAATGGAGTCCATGTACACCAAGAAAGTATGGACTTTGGACATTGCTCCAGATGGGGTAAAACCCGTAGGATGCAAATGGATCTTCAAAAAGAAGATTGGTGTAGATAGACAGGTTGAGACCTATAAGGCTAGACTTGTTGCAAAGGGTTTCCGTCAAAGACCTGGTTTGGACTATGACGAAACCTTTTCTCCAGTGGCTATGCTTAAATCTATTCGGGTCCTTCTTGCTATTGCTGCTTTCCACGATTATGAAATCTGGCAGATGGACGTAAAGACGGCCTTTCTAAATGGAAATTTGGAAGAAAGCGTCTATATGGATCAGCCAGAAGGATTCATTCAGAGTGGGAGCAGCGGAAAAGTATGCAAGTTACTTAAGTCCATTTATGGACTAAAGCAGGCATCACGGAGTTGGAACATCTGTTTTGATGATGCTGTCAAAGAATTTGACTTTATCAAAAATCCAGATGAACCATGCATATATAGTAAGATTGTAGGGAGAGCTATAGTATTCCTCGTCTTGTACGTGGATGACATTCTCCTAATAGGAAATGATATTCCTATATTACAGTCAGTCAAAAGATTCTTGTCACATAAATTCTCCATGAAAGACTTGGGTGATGCCACCTACATTCTGGGGATCCGGATCTATCGTGATAGATCAAAAAGGATATTGGGACTTTCACAGTCCAGGTACATAGACAACATAGTGAAGAGATTCAGTATGGATGATTCTAAGCGCGGTAACCTACCGGCTTGTCACGGAATCACCCTCTCCAAAGAGATGTCTCCCAAGACTGATTTGGAAAGGGATCGCATGTCAATTATACCCTACGCTTCTGCGGTAGGCTCTATAATGTATGCGATGTTATGTACCAGACCAGATGTAGCATACGCATTGAGCGTAGTAAGCAGGTATCAAGCAAACCCAGGGGAGAAGCACTGGATAGCAGTAAAAAACATTCTCAAGTACCTGAGGAGGACTAAGGAGATGTTCTTGCTATATGGCGGAAAAGACCTTCAGATGGAGGCCTTTGCCGACTCCGGCTTCCAGAGTGACAAAGATGACTCCAAATCCATGTCAGGTTTTGTCTTCACCCTCAATGGAGGGGCGGTCTGTTGGAAGAGTTCCAAACAGGAGACCGTTGCAGACTCAACGATGGAAGCAGAGTACATAGCTGCTTGCGATGCCGCAAAAGAAGCAGTCTGGATGAAGAAGTTCCTCACAGAACTTCAGGTGGTTCCTACCAGTGTTGATCCAATACCTCTGTATTGTGACAACAACGGCGCTATAGCTTTAGCGAAGGAACCCAGGTCCCATCAGAAGTCCAGACACATCTTAAGGCGGTATCACCTGATCAGGGAGATCATAGATCGCCGGGAGATCGAGGTGAAGAGAGTAAAGACGGAGGATAACATTGCTGATCCATTCACAAAGGCCATTCCTCAGACGCAGTTCGAGAGGCTATTCGAGATGATAGGTCTACGATATGCCAGCTCATGGCCCTAGTACAAGTGGGAGATTGTTAGTGTATATGCCCTAGAGGCCATTATTGTATCATACTAGATTGTATATTACTTAATGGAAGCTTGGGATATTCACAGTTATATATACAGTCTTGCTAAAAATGGTAGTATGCTACTTGGTTTGAGTCTACTTTAATATGAGCATATGTTTCTTGTAACGTATCACTTATACATATTAGTAGAGCCCATTGGATCTTTGCTTGATTACCAGCGTCGTGATGGCAATCACACTAGTGGGAGCTGGGTAGTCTGTAAGCAACATCCCATACAGGTCCCTGGTCGTTGGATTATCGAGATAGGGCATCGATATTCCGGAGTAGACTAAGTGTATACGCTTCTCATCCCAGTTGGGGAAATGGTCTGTCCCACAGCCATCAGTACGTCGTACTGGAGATAGTATACAGGTGCTCGTTAGGTTACGGGTACACCGGACAGGACTCGCCGGGTAACTGATTGGTTGGAATTATACCCATCGTCAGTTAACAGTTCCCAGGTGACATGAGTACAGCATAGTCCGCAGACTTGACACTGCTGCTTCGCCTCGAGTGTGTCCCACTGTTTTTAGATTGCTACCCTACCACGGCTCAAAGGAGTCGTGCAAACAGGTAGCAGTTGGGTGCAGTCCAGAGCACTTGGAGGCAGTGGCAGTTAGACAGGATTCGTCCCTCCCGGTATTGGGAGTAGATATCGCGCTGTGTCAGAGAGCCATTACGCAAAGTCCCTGGCCAGGGCAAGCGAGATTTGCTGGTAGGTTCCAGTAGTTTCTCAGAGTGTAATGGGCTTCCCTCCGACACGACTTATACCGCTATTAGGGGACTGACGCTTGCCGCCCCCTAGGCCCGATATGCGATAGTCTTGGACGAACGGACCGGACTGTATGGAGATTGTCACATCAGACTCAGTAGGAGTTCAGATGGGTTTTCTCATCGGTTTTCTTATCGACAACTACCTGGGGACCGTTACGTACAGCTAGTGCCGCTTGCGGTCTGTGGTTAAACCCACTGCCAGCGTAGTAGTCGAGTCTTTAGAGTCCCACACAGAGATATCCCAAACCCAGGCGAAAAGATATAGAGGTCGTATGGTTTTACGACAAAGGTTCGGACGCATACGTGTTTGATCGCACGTACGACATTCGGACAGTTTTTACTAGCCGGCTTTAGTTTAAGCCAGTTTCTAGTATCAGGTTATTGGATTTATACAGTCTAAAGTTTTTCCGTGTTTTCACGGATGAGAGGGGCGTTCTCGTAATTTTCGGAGAAGCTTCTAGAAGGATGTGACATAAAGAGAGAGGTGGCATTTTCATTTATTGAATTAGTGACTCATTGTGAGTGATTCATCATGTAATTAAAGCATCATTTATTGCTTAATGACTCACATGATGAATCACCCACTTGATTAAATGAAACATGATGAATATTCACTTATTATTGATTTTCTTTCTTATTCTTTATGTTTCATATATATCAAGTGAGAAGCTTTATTCAAGATAATAATATCATTATCATCTTCTCACTCTCTCTCTTCAAGTTCTCTCTCCTTCACCAAACCCTAATCCTACTCTCATGAGTTGAGAACAAGGATTAGGAAAGACTAATTACTCCATAACCAATCTTTACATCATCTTAGCTACTCTATTTAGCAACTAGAGAAACTAAGTAACCTTAAGTTTAGAGGTTATAGCTTGGATTAGGGTTCTCGGGTGGATCGTCTATCATGGGAGAAAGCCGAAGAGGACGTGGAGATCCAAAGAGGCCGTAGACAACATCAAGACGAAGGACTAGAACCGTTTGGTATAATCTCTTCGCATAGTAGACTAAAACTCTATAGCTTTTGGTTAAAACTTGTTTAGCAAACGATTCGTACGGTTAATCGATGTTTGATCATAGAACTTGATTGTTATTCATATTTCCGCCTCCCCACAAGTATTGGGGTGTTGAACATCGATTTACAGTGGTATCAGAGCCTAGCTAAACAAGATTTAACTTAATTGCAAATTTGTACGAATTTCGAACGGAAAAACGAAGCCGGAAAACCCTAAATATTTCAAGTTTCTATCGAAATTTAAATGAAGTCCAAAAATTTTTCAGGGATGTTCAGAAAGCTTGTTATGACACCAGAAGAACACCCAAGAAATTTAGGGCCATGACTCGACCAAACGACTGCGGTTCCACGGCGGATCCCACCGATCCGCGGCGCTTCCGCGGCCGAGTAGCCGAGTCATGATCCCAGTTTTCTTGGGTGGGTTCTCTGTTGTATTTGGGATTTTCTGGAATATTTTATTGTTGCTCAGGTTTCAGTTTTTCAGAGCAGATTTTGGAGGAATTTTGAAAATGTTTAATCGATCGAAATTGTACAGTATTTGCATATTGGATTATATCTGTGATTGTATAATGTGTTCGTAAACCTCCCCTAACTGCTAGTATGTCGGTTGGCAGGGGGTTGCACATTTCTGTAATGATCTTAACTGTTTGTGCATATAAACTGTATTGGACTGTTGTGGTGATTAGCCGGGTTTTGTGATGGGTTATTGTTTTAATTCATTTGATGTAACTGTAACAAGTTGTAATATTATTTCGCGGGGCACATCCAGGTTGCGGTTGTAGCCACCATTGTATTATTTCTTTTTACTGTTTTTGCTCCTAAGACTGACCTAAGGTGGGGTGCACAAACTGCCGGGCGGGTAGTTTGCCGCACCCGTAGGGGTCGTGGGTGGGGTAATGGCTATTCATCACAACTGTGTAATCTGTCTTTTCTTGCAGGCTCAAAAGAAATACAGATTGCTTGCAAATCCAATATTGTTTATCTGTGTTCTGGAATGTATATCATTGCGTCAGACGAATGTAAAATATCTATATATATGATAGCTATTTAGACGTCGCTTATGTTTTACACCCGCGCTAGCCCAGCCCCCGCTCTGTCGTTAGTTAAGTAACCTAACGGGTGATGACGGGACCCCGTGGCGAATGCGGATGGCATAAGAGGACGTCGTATTTTCGTTGTTTTCTGCAATGATAAAATTAAATGATGGGACGCATTATTATAATACAAAGAAAATAAACCATAGTTTAATCGTTGGAACAAATTTAAAAGAAACCACTCGGTTATTTTAAAAGAGCAGAATTTTTTTTTAATTGCGGAGCTTTAGCCACTCCTTTTAAAAAGTATCAGGTTCCTTCGATTATATCAAGTTCACTACGTTCACGGTTTTGCCAAAACCAGTCGTAGCCCTCCGTCATTTCAGTTAAATATTCAGTAGTATTCAAGCTATGTATTTTGACCTTCGCCAAGGCATAGTGATTGGTAACTGCTGGATATTTATCTGTAGCATAGATAGATGCGTTGGTTTGGGACAGTCGTACTACTGTTTTGGCCTTCGTCAAGGGTATGTACGGATGGGTTCAAATTAACCTGGATAATGACGGGTAGAACTTGACATGTGACTTATGATATGTTGGCCTTCGTCAAGGACATAAGAGCATGGGGCAAAAATCCACATTGGGAATTTCAAAAGAAACTGAAATTTGCAGAGAGATGCATACCATTTTGGAGTTTGATGAATGTTGGTAGGATTCCTTCAACATTATCTTACGATGATATTTGGGATCCCGATCCTACTGTGAGTACTTGCTACTTATCAGGAGATTCGTCACTGAACGATCAATGCTATAAACCAAGTAGGTGCCAAGAAAGGTGTCAGCGGGGTTACGCCCCCAGAGAAAAGAGGTTATTTAATTAAGGAACTTCGCGAAAGCGTTGGAAAACCTCCCTCGAAGTATCGACACTGGCCTGGCTGAACGGTTAAGCAAGTATTGTACGGTGAGAATTGTCCTGGCTAATTCTTCTTTTATGGTTTGAGGAGGGATTCGAGAAACAGTGGGAGCCATCCTGTTTAGATAAATTATACCACTCTAAACTTGCAAGAGCATCATGCTAATAGTATCTTCTTCTCTCTCTTAAAATTGCAGCGACCCTATGACCACACATAGGTTACATCTAGATAATAATTTGACTGAATCTGACTTATATGACTGGCAAAAGTCTGTCCAGATGTCCATTGCCTATGACAAGCTGGACCACCCTATTGAGGGATATTCCTATTGCTATGGGATTGGGCATTGGCAGAGTGATTGCAGGACTTTAGAAGCCTGTAGCCAGGATACGAAGCATGTTGTGGCTTCGACTTCGGGTGTGTTTATGATAGAAAACTGTATGTCAGTTAACCCTACTTCCTGGGTATTAGATACCGGATCAGGAACTCACATCTGTAATTCATTACAGGCTCTGAGAAAACGTAGGGTTATCGGGATAGGAGATATGACCCTCACAGTTGCTAACGGAATGAGCATGAACGCTGAATCCGTAGGGGAATATCATCTTGGGATGACAACTGGGCAGATATTGATTCTGCGTAACTGTTTTTATGTACCAGGTACGACTTGTAATATCATATCTGTACCCTTACATTCTAAAGAAGGATATGATTTTACTTTTATAAGAGATGTGGTTCACATCCACCTAAATCAAGATTTGATTGGGTCAGGTACATTAGAGAACGGAATATACGTATTAAATCAAGCTCAGATTTTCAGTGTCCAGAACACACTTAAAAGAAAGTCTCCGGAAACAAATCAGGCTTTCTTATGGCATTTTAGACTAGGTCACATCAATGAGAGAAGATTAAAAAAGTTACATAGAGAGGGATACTTGGTTCCGTTCGAGTATCAGTCTTATGCCACTTGTGAATCTTGTCTCATGGGAAAGATGACAAAGACTCCGTTCACTGGACACGGAGAAAGAGCAAGCGAGCTCTTAGGACTCATACACAGTGATGTGTGTGGTCCAATGTCTACACATGCGAGAGGTGGTTATTCCTACTTCATTACTTTTACGGATGATTTCTCTAGGTATGGACATATCTTCTTAATGAAGCATAAATCCGAGACCTTTGAGAAATTCCAGGAATACAAGAATGAAGTTGAAAAACAAACCGGCAAAAGTATCAAGACACTGAGATCTGATCGAGGTGGTGAATACTTAAGCGCCGAGTTCCTGGGTTACTTAAAAGAGAATGGAATTCTCTCTCAACTTACTCCTCCATACACACCACAACACAATGGTGTATCAGAAAGGATGAATCGAACCCTATTGGATATGGTTCGTTCCATGATGAGTAAAGCTGAGTTACCGCGATTTTTCTGGGGTTATGCACTAGAATCAGCTGCATATCTTTTGAACAAGGTTCCAACCAAAACTGTGCCTACCACACCATATCAGATGTGGAGTGGGAAGAAACCCTGTCTTCAGTACCTAAACACATGGGGTTGTCCAGCTTTTGTAAAAAAGCAGCATCCGGAGAAGCTCGAGGCACGCTCAGTACTGTGTAAGTTTGTAGGATACCCAAAGAACTCCAGGGGGTATTTTTTCTATTACGCAGAGGAACAAAAGATTTTTGTTTCTCGTAATGCCCATTTTCTAGAATATCGATTTTTAGAAAAGGAAACTAGTGGGAGCGAAATAGAACTGGAAGAAATTCCAGAAAGACAAACTACAACTGAAAGTTTGGTAGAACCAGAAGTTCAAGAAGAACAGGACATCCCAATGCCACTCCGCAGGAGTAGTAGGCAATCTCATCCGCCCGAGAGATACTACGGTTTTCTCATAGACGGGGATAGAGAGGATTGCACTATTGAAAATGATGAGCCTACTAGCTTCCAGCAAGCCATTCAGAGCAGTGACTCGGTAAAATGGCTAGATGCAATGCGGACCGAAATGGAGTCCATGTACACCAACAAAGTATGGACTTTGGACATTGCTCCAGATGGGGTAAAACCCGTAGGATGCAAATGGATCTTCAAAAAGAAGATTGGTGTAGATAGACAGGTTGAGACCTATAAGGCTAGACTTGTTGCAAAGGGTTTCCGTCAAAGACCTGGTTTGGACTATGACGAAACCTTTTCTCCAGTGGCTATGCTTAAATCTATTCGGGTCCTTCTTGCTAATGCTGCTTTCCACGATTATGAAATCTGGCAGATGGACGTAAAGACGGCCTTTCTAAATGGAAATTTGGAAGAAAGCGTCTATATGGATCAGCCAGAAGGATTCATTCAGAGTGGGAGCAGCGGTAAAGTATGCAAGTTACTTAAGTCCATTTATGGACTAAAGCAGGCATCACGGAGTTGGAACATCTGTTTTGATGATGCTGTCAAAGAATTTGACTTTATCAAAAATCCAGATGAACCATGCATATATAGTAAGATTGTAGGGAGAGCTGTAGTATTCCTCGTCTTGTACGTGGATGACATTCTCCTAATAGGAAATGATATTCCTATATTATAGTCAGTCAAAAGATTCTTGTCACATAAATTCTCCATGAAAGACTTGGGTGATGCCACCTACATTCTGGGGATCCGGATCTATCGTGATAGATCAAAAAGGATATTGGGACTTTCACAGTCCAGGTACATAGAAACCATAGTGAAGAGATTCAGTATGGATGATTCTAAGCGCGGTAACCTACCGGCTTGTCACGGAATCACCCTCTCCAAAGAGATGTCTCCCAAGACTGATTTGGAAAGGGATCGCATGTCAATTATACCCTACGCTTCTGCGGTAGGCTCTATAATGTATGCGATGTTATGTACCAGACCAGATGTAGCATACGCATTGAGCGTAGTAAGCAGGTATCAAGCAAACCCAGGGGAGAAGCACTGGATAGCAGTAAAAAACATTCTCAAGTACCTGAGGAGGACTAAGGAGATGTTCTTGCTATATGGCGGAAAAGACCTTCAAATGGAGGCCTTTGCCGACTCCGGCTTCCAGAGTGACAAAGATGACTCCAAATCCATGTCAGGTTTTGTCTTCACGCTCAATGGAGGGGTGGTCTGTTGGAAGAGTTCCAAACAGGAGACCGTTGCAGACTCAACGATGGAAGCAGAGTACATAGCTGCTTGCGATGCCGCAAAAGAAGCAGTCTGGATGAAGAAGTTCCTCACAGAACTTCAGGTGGTTCCTACCAGTGTTGATCCAATACCTCTGTATTGTGACAACAACGGCGCTATATCTTTAGCGAAAGAACCCAGGTCCCATCAGAAGTCCAGACACATCTTAAGGCGGTATCACCTGATCAGGGAGATCACAGATCGCCGGGAGATCGAGGTGAAGAGAGTAAAGACGGAGGATAACATTGCTGATCCATTCACAAAGGCCATTCCTCAGACGCTGTTCGAGAGGCTATTCGAGATGATAGGTCTACGATATGCCAGCTCATGGCCCTAGTGCAAGTGGGAGATTGTTAGTGTATATGCCCTAGAGGCCATTATTGTATCATACTAGATTGTATATTACTTAATGGAAGCTTGGGATATTCACAGTTATATATACAGTCTTGCTAAAAATGGTAGTATGCTACTTGGTTTGAGTCTACTTTAATATGAGCATATGTTTCTTGTAACGTATCACTTATACATATTAGTAGAGCCCATTGGATCTTTGCTTGATTACCAGCGTCGTGATGGCAATCACACTAGTGGGAGCTGGGTAGTCTGTAAGCAACATCCCATACAGGTCCCTGGTCGTTGGATTATCGAGATAGGGCATCGATATTCCGGAGTAGACTAAGTGTATACGCTTCTCATCCCAGTTGGGGAAATGGTCTGTCCCACAGCCATCAGTACGTCGTACTGGAGATCGTATACAGGTGCTCGTTAGGTTACGGGTACACCGGACAGGACTCGTCGGGGAACTGATTGGTTGGAATTATACCCATCGTCAGTTAACAGTTCCCAGGTGACATGAGTACAGCATAGTCCGCAGACTTGACACTGCTGCTTCGCCTCGAGTGTGTCCCACTGTTTTTAGATTGCTACCCTACCACGGCTCAAAGGAGTCGTGCAAACAGGTAGCAGTTGGGTGCAGTCCCGAGCACTTGGAGGCAGTGGCAGTTAGACAGGATTCGTCCCTCCCGGTATTGGGAGTAATATCGCGCTGTGTCAGAGAGCCATTACGCAAAGTCCCTGGCCAGGGCAAGCGAGATTTGCTGGTAGGTTCCAGTAGTTTCTCAGAGTGTAATGGGCTTCCCTCCGACACGACTTATACCTCTATTAGGGGACTGACGCTTGCCGCCCCCTAGGCCCGATATGCGATAGTCTTGGACGAACGGACCGGACTGTATGGAGATTGTCACATCAGACTCAGTAGGAGTTCGGATGGGTTTTCTCATCGGTTTTCTTATCGACAACTACCTGGGGACCGTTACGTACAGCTAGTGCCGCTTGCGGTCTGTGGTTAAACCCACTGCCAGCGTAGTAGTCGAGTCTTTAGAGTCCCACACAGAGATATCCCAAAGCCAGGCGAAAAGATATAGAGGTCGTATGGTTTTACGACAAAGGTTCGGACGCATACGTGTTTGATCGCACGTACGACATTCGGACAGTTTTTACTAGCCGGCTTTAGTTTAAGCCAGTTTCTAGTATCAGGTTATTGTATTTATACAGTATAAAGTTTTTCCGTGTTTTCACGGATGAGAGGGGCGTTCTCGTAATTTTCGGAGAAGCTTCTAGAAGGATGTGACATAAAGAGAGAGGTGGCATTTTCATTTATTGAATTAGTGACTCATTGTGAGTGATTCATCATGTAATTAAAGCATCATTTATTGCTTAATGACTCACATGATGAATCACCCACTTGATTAAATGAAACATGATGAATATTCACTTATTATTGATTTTCTTTCTTATTCTTTATGTTTCATATATATCAAGTGAGAAGCTTTATTCAAGATAATAATATCATTATCATCTTCTCACTCTCTCTCTTCAAGTTCTCTCTCTCCTTCACCAAACCCTAATCCTACCCTCATGAGTTGAGAACAAGGATTAGGAAAGACTAATTACTCCATAACCAATCTCTACATCATCTTAGCTACTCTATTTAGCAACTAGAGAAACTAAGTAACCTCAAGTTTAGAGGTTATAGCTTGGATTAGGGTTCTCGGGTGGATCGTCTATCACGGGAGAAAGCCGAAGAGGACGTGGAGATCCAAAGAGGCCGTAGACAACATCAAGGCGAAGGACTAGAACCGTTTGGTATAACCTCTTCGCATAGTAGACTAAAACTCTATAGCTTTTGGTTAAAACTTGTTTAGCAAACGATTCGTACGGTTAATCGATGTTTGATCATAGAACTTGATTGTTATTCATATTTCCGCCTCCCCACAAGTATTGGGGTGTTGAACATCGACTTACACACAGTTGTGATGAATAGCCATTACCTTACCCAAGACCCCTACGGGTACGGCAAACTACCCGCCAAGTACCAGAAGTGAAGCGGTCTGCCTCAACACTTCAAAATACCCGGTAGTTTGTGCACCTCACCTTGGGTCTATCCTAGGAGCAAAAACAGTAAAAAGAAATAATACAACGGTGGCTACAACTGCAACCTGGATGTGCCCCGCAAAATAATATTACAACAAATTACACATACATCAAATGAATTAAATAATAACCCATCACATAACCCCGGCTATACATCCCAACAGTCCAACACAGTTCATATTCACAAACAGATAAAATCCATTACAGAAATGTGCAACCCCCTGCCAACCGACATACTAGCAGTTAGGGGAGGCTTACGAACACATTAAACAAACACAGATATAATCCATCAAGCAAATACCGTATAATTTCGATCGATTAAACACATTTAATTTTCCTCCAATACTTCTCTGTAAATCTGAAACCTGAGCAAAAATTAAAAAATTCCAGAAAATACCAAATATCACAGAGGACCCACACAGGAAAATTAGGATGATGAATCCTCTAAAGCACGGCGGAATCGCGGCGGATCGGTGGGATCGGCCGCGGTTCCGCGGCGCTTTGGTCGATTCATGAGCCCAAATTTCTGGGGTGTTCTTATACTATCATTTTGAGCTTTCTGAAGGTCCCTGAAAAATTTTTGGACCACATTTAAAAATCGACAGAATACCATGATAACGGGGTTTTCCGGTTTTGTTTTTTTCGTTCGAAATTCATACAATTTTGCAAGTGAGTTATTTATTGTTTAGCGAGGCTCTGATACCACTGTAAGTCGATGTGCAACACCCCTCGACTTGCGGGGAGGCGGAAATATGAAAAACGATCTTGTTCTTTGCTTAAACATCGACTAACCGCATGAATCGAAGCTAAACGATAACTAACAACTATCATAGAAGTTCTAAACAACTATGTGAAGTGATTATACCTCAAGAACCATGTCCTTCGGGTCTTCATCGCTGTCCTCCACTCCTCGTAGGCTCCTTGGAACATCGGCAACTTCACGTCCTCCTCAAATCAAAGACGATCCACCCGAAAGCTTCTACGCCAAGCTTAATCTCAAACTTGAGATAACTAGGTTGCTTAAAGTGCTAATCTAAGCTACCTAAAGGATATAGAATGAGGTTATGGATGTTTTAGTCTATCTAACCCTTGATCTCACCACATGAGAGGCTAGGGTTAGGGTTTCAAGAGAGAGTGAGCTTGAGGAGAGAGAAGGTGAGAATGATAATGAGAACAAAAAATCCTTCTCACTTGAATATATGATACATAATGAATTATCTAATAATATCAATTAATTGATTATTCACCATGTTTCATTTAATCAAAGAGAGTGATTCATCATGTGAGTCATTAGATCATTAATGAAGCATTAATGATATGATGAATCATATAAATTGTAAGCGCACGGCGGCGCCCCGGCCGTCAATCCGACGGCCAAACGCGGAAACGGTGATAAACTTAAATTTTGCGGACTTAGCAAACCGGCACCACCGCGCACTAAACACCCGGATCATGCCATTAAACTAGTCTAAGCTAACAAGAGAATGAGTTAGAGATATACCGACTGATCCGAGTCCTCCGGTCTTCATCTCCACTCCGATCTCCTCGCGGGATCTCCGGTCGTCGCCTCCTCGCCGGAAGGGCACCACATCGCCTGCATCTTTTACGGGCTCCCGCCTCTATATCGAGGCAACTCGGGCATGAAGCCGGCAACTGGACATGCTCAAGATGTGCTGTAGGAAGTGTAGTTCTTTGTCTCTTTGGGGTTTGTTGCCTTTGGATGGAGGAATGAAGATTGAGCTTTGGAGGGAAATGAAGCTATCAATTTCTAGCAAGCAAAATGAGATGATCAAAGATTGCAACACTCTCATTTTTCCTCTTTCTTTTTCCCTCAAGGAAGTGACCGGCCCCTTCAAGTGGAAATGGTGGAGGGAATCAAGATATATCATAAGAGGGAGGTGATTGTAGGAGATGAGAAGAGGTGACCATAAACAAACATCAACCATACCCATTTTCACATCAAACCCATATCCTTTCTAATCTCATTTAATACAAGTGATGGAGAGAATCAAAGATGCTATCATAATCTCTACAATTGCAAGAAACCACCTCCAAGAATGTTATTTGCACAATTGCAAATAACCCCCTCCATCGGAAAAGTCCGGCCGGAAAAGAACAAAGGAAAACCGGCCGGAATGGAATGCAAACTGGCAACTCCAGAAAACTGGTCCCGTAATAAATTACAGGAAAACCCCCTTACTGTGCATACACACCCGCATCTGTATTCCGTCCGGATACAAATGCAATGAGACAAAATCTACACTGTACTATACTAGGATCCGGCTTAAACCAAAGCCGGCTAGTAATATCCGTCCAATCCTGATCCGTGCAATACCGCACGTATCAGATCGAACCCTGCCATATAATTATACGGCTACTAGTACAAAACTATCTGATCCTGATCCATGCAATACCGCACGTATCTGATCGGACCCTGCCATATCTCCATACGGCCTCTACAGCGTTTCGCCCGAAAGCTGAGTAACTGAAAGTGTGGTGGACTCTAAAGACTCGTCAATACTATGGCTGTGGATTTAACCACTAGCACGTCAGAGGTATAAGCCAATACGTGACGGGCCACCAGCTATTGACTAAAAGGGACGTCGATGAGCGAACTCATCCTGACACCCTACTGAGCCTGTCAGTGACAATATCCGTACAGTCCGGTCCGTTCGTCTATCAGCATCGCATGTCGGACCTAGGGGGTTGGTAAAAGTCAGACCCCCAAAAGCGGTACAAATCGTGTCGGAGTGTAGCCCAGAACACCCTGAGATACTACTGGAATACCTACCAGTAAATCTCCTGCCTTGGCCAAGGTCTTCGTGTAATGGCTCTCCTAGACACAGCGCGACCTCACCCCCAATACCGGGAGAGACGAAACCCCCGAAGATCCGCTCACTGCCTCCATGTGGCTCGGGACTGTACCCAACTAAAACCTGTTTACACAACTCCTTTGAGCCGTGGTAGGGTAGTAATCAAAGCACAGTGGGAACTCACACGAGACAAATGACGATCCCCAGGTCGATGAACTAACCTGTATACATGTCACCTGGGAACTGCTATCTGACGTCAGGTATAAGACCAACTAGCATGTTCCCGGCGAGTCCTGTCCGGTGTACTCATAACCCAATGAGCACCTGTATACATCTTAGGTGAACCAACTGACACCAGTGGCTTGTGAGACCGGCCACCGCCCCTCGTCGGGGTCTCGACTGTATACACTAGTCCACTCTAGAGAATCGATGCCCTGTCTCCAAACTCCTATGACTAGGTACCTTTTAAGGATGTGCTAATAGACTCCAGCTCTCACTTATATGATCGCCCTCATACTGCCGGCAGTCAAGCAAGAATCCTAGGGGCTCTATCAACGTGCAATAGTGACCTGTCATGTCACCTAAAGCAGTACACGATGATAAAGGTAAACCAGATAGCATACTATCATCTCGAGTAAGACTGTCCTACCGGGATAGGTCCTCCCTCAATCATTGCAATCGCGTGCCTGTGATCCAATAATCGACTCTGAGGGCACTATCTCCAACAATCTCCCACTTGCACTCAAGGCTAATTATTGCGATATCGCATACTCACAGCCCGTGTGATACCGAACACCCAACTCCTCTACTAGTCAGTCTCACAAAATCCGTTTGCGAAACTATTGCGTTCGAGGAATAGCCTCGGTGAGTGGATCCGCCTAGAAGTTCCTTTCTATGTCTCTCTATATCTCAAGTTCGCGGAGAAAAACATCTCCCGAAATGAGCAATACCTGTCTTAGAATGTCTGGATGTCTGATGGGACCTAGCTCATGAATGAACTCCAAATCCAAACTTCTTAGACTGTATCGTTAACTGAACTTAATCAGTATCCTGCGCCATGCCTCCCTCAGTATTTCCTTGGATCACCTGTCCAAAATACTGCCCCTCGTCGGAAGGAAAACTATAACTCTGACAACCTCCTTGTCGTCCAGGTCACCTTGGAAGCCTGGAATGATAACTGTTTCTCGGATGAGGCTGTCGTTATCATATCCCTAGAACATCCACTTATGTTCTAAAACTGCTTCCGACTGTTTTTCCAGGATAGGATCAATGTCAACTTATTGCATGTAATGCAAGAACAACATCTGGTGTGGTACTTGACATCTCATGATTGACTCAATTGCCTAAGCAAGTGATCTGCCAATCATGAGTATCCCTCTCCCCTTTAGTCTATAAGACACCTTTAGAGAGGGTGACTCCATTACCTGCAGGTGTACTACCGTGCCAGGAGTCGTCCATTCTAAATACTCATAGAATGCTGTCAAGGTACCCAGATTAGGAAACCACCCAAATCTAGATCTAAAACCATAGATCTAGTAACCAGAATGTCTGATATAATGTCCAAGTCCTTTGTGGAGAAACCATTGTGTGACGACCAAAATATAACCGATCGTAGTATAGGAATATCACTTCCTACTACCTTCTCAACAGATCCATCCCCTATTCTGATGACGTCAAACCTATGACTGTCACATCAGAAATAGATGATCTATCTCCGCTACATCTGCTTTAGTCTATAAATAGACATAAGCCTGATGTCCACCAATGCTTCCGCTGCTCCCACTGACTACGACAACCCTCTGCCAGAGTCATATAGACGTGCACTTCTAAAACTAGTTTAGAACGACGCTATACTCATCCTCCTGCCGGGTCTCGCAGCCTGGAACAACAACAATGGCGAGTGTGGGTAAACAAGAACTTCCCTGTCACCATCCTTGAGGCTACCGGAGTACCTCTCGGGTGCCTGAAGTTACCCACCTTATCTGCGGAGTGGCCAATGGAATGTCAAATCAGATTGAATCTTTAGGTTCCTTATCAAATCTTCAGTAATCGTTTGCGGTTCTGGAATCACATCCAGTTCTACCATACTCCCACTGCTGTTTTCTAAAAAAATCCATTTTTGTTAAAACTGTGGCGAGTCCAGATGGTAGAAAATCAACCCTCGTCATAGCCTGGGTCAACCCACAAACAGCCATTACAGAAACGTGCCTTGAGTTATCCAGAGTCTGGTTTTAATCATAAGCCGGACAACTCCCCGTACCTTAACAACGTTAAGATATGAACTGTTCTACATCCAATATAGAACCAGAGGCACTGATTTAATTTAACCAGAATCAAATCATGCAGCTGTCTCCAGTGCATGTGAACTAAATGGAGAGAGGCCGATCAGCGTTACTCAACTTAGGAATGCTTTCAATTATGAGTAACCTGAAAGAGAAGTAATTACTACAAACTGAATACCATACACAAGTATCTACATCTTCGATCACTTTGAAGAATCCCGATACTTGCTACACCTGGTTCTCTACTCTATTCAAATACCTATAACTCCTCAAAACTCAGACCCTGTGTTTCTACGAAACACATGTCTAAGAACTAGAGAAGTTAAAAGTAAACAGAATATAGTATGAGGACCAACCCCTCTGTCCTAATGGACACCAGACAACATACAATACTCTGTATAAGTCCGCTGAGTCTAACAACTCTTTCACTGTGCGTCGTAGGTTGAAAACTGTACTTATGGTTAAGAAGAATTACACCGCTGTTTAATGCTCCTTACCTAACCATCCACTGATATAGGTAAATGTCATCGACATAATATCAAAAGGTATATCTCACTCTATGAAAATAGACGTACAGATATATCAATTTGAGATTGGTGCATAAAAGCGGATATTCAAAACCAAATATTTGCCTACCGGCAAACAGCCCAGGTGATTTCCTCAAATATCACCGATTACAACGAATCCCGATATAATGATGATGACCACCCAATTCCCAATAACTTACTCCCACTCATCATCTGTAAAACCATACAGATGTGAGAATCAAACCTGGTAAATACATACCCTGGAGCAAGTGTCCAATCGGGAAATCAGTTTTCTTTTGACAGTACACAGTTGAACTGAAACATTGAAAAGTTTCGATGGGGTATCCTGGTATTCCTAGTAATGCCTTATCCATTATCCAGATTCACAACTGTAACCGTATAATTCTTTGCCACCTCTCCAAATCCCTTCATATGTCTTTAGTCATTACCTTCTGTACACCCCTTTAGGCCAAATGGTTTTCTTCCTTCCCTACCGTTCGGCACCAGCCTATGGTTTGGAAGAAGACTGTCCAAAAAGCATAAAGGGTGTACTGTCATAATCCTAGGAGCACTCGCAACGCGAGAGAAGGTGAAGATAAAAGACACCTGAATGTACTTTATTCCTATTTCTCCTGAACCAGGATCCATCCCCGAACTGGAACAAGTTCCTTTCGAGTTCGTATATAACCATACGATGGATTATCCAATAAAATGGGATCTTCGTAGTGATACGGAGTGTCCTGGAGAAATACAAAGGTGATTTAGGATTGGCGAAGAAATACTTGGTTTGGTCGTGAATAGCAGTCGCAATTTACTTTGCCCTCTTACTAATCCCTTTCTTTGTCTGAACTTAATACCTTCTGTACACCGTTTAGGCTAACTGGTTTTCATCATTCCCTACCCGTCGGCACCAGCCTATGGTTTGGAAGAAGACTATCCAATTTGCGTAATAGGTGTACTACTCCTAAACCAAGGAGTACTCGCAACCTGAGAGAAGGTGAAAAGAAAAGACAACTGAATAATCCTATCCGTTTTCTCCAGAACCAGAAACCATCCTCGAATTCCCTCGAGTTCGTATATAACCATACGATGGTTTTGTCCAATGGAAGTGGACGTTTGTAGTAATACGGGGTGTCCCGGAGAAAAGGGTAAAAGTAGGAGTGGCAATGAGGTCTGCAACTCTGACAATCCAAAAGCCAGTGTTAAGAAGGTTCGGTCAACTTGGTCACTGAGTCATAGTCTAGGGTCGGGTCAATGGTCGCTGCCAAGAGAGAGAGAAAAGAAACACTCAGCGTGCACTCTATCCTAGATCAGAATGGTTATCACTTAATCTAATCTGGAAACCTCCCACTGTACCTCAAATTCTCCTCCAAACCTGAAAGAAGAATTAGTCGGGGTCACCCGAGGAGTAAACCAACTCATCAGTGGGAATCGGGATCCAACTATCATTGCATGATAACGTGACGGAATCCGCTCACGGTATCACACTCCAGAAGGTATGCGCATATCTGGCAAGTTTCAGTACTTTTGAAACTCCCGATGTAATTTCTGCCCCATGCTCTTATGACCTTGACTTTGGCCAACATATCATAAGTCACATGTCAAGTTCAACCCGTCATTCTCCAGGTTAATTTGAACCCACCCGTACATACCCTTGACTTTGGCCAAAATGGCAGTACGACTGTCCCAAACCAACGCATCTATCTATGCTGCATATGAATACCCCAATAGCTACCAATCACTGTGCCTTGACTTTGGCCAACATACACAGCTTGAATACTATTGACTACCCATATGAAACGACGGAGGGCTACGAATGGTTTCTGGTGAAAACCTTTAACGTAATGAACTTGATCTCGTTGAAGGAACGGATAGCTTTTTAGAAAATATAATGACGAAAACATTTACTAAAGAGGTCACTCCCGGTGAAGGGATCTCGGCTCTTTCCCCGTAGAATGGGGTGCAGGATATCCCAAATGAATACCACGATGCAAAGCAAAAGTAATCGGCTATAGTGAAGTTAATGCCCTGACGCAAACTTCTGTCCAAGGGGTCACTCCCGGTGAAGGGATCTCGGCCCTTGCCTCGTCGACTGAGGAGCAGGATATTCAAACTGAATACCACGATGCAAAACAAAAATGAACGTCCTTGCAATAACAGCTTTTGAAAAGTGTTCCAACAACATCAGAATAGGTTTGTTTTAACTTGCATTGATCCGAATCAACGCAGTCCCATCATTGATCACACCACAAAGAACGAAAATATACTGACGTACGTATATGCCATCCGCATTCGCCACTGGGTCCCGTCATCACCCGTTAGGTTAGCTTACTAACGGCAGAGCGGGGACTAGACTAGCGCGGATGAAAAGCATATACAACATCTACTAATATATATACCAATATATTATATTCGCTCAAGGCGTGAATAAAATGCAACATCACAGAAATGTACAGCATCACAGAACAATACAGATATCTGGGATCCTCGGGTTTCACAGAGCCACTACTAAAACCCGACGTTCCCCTGGTCGTGTGGATAGCCTGTGCAATAAAATCCTAGACCCCTACGGGCGCGGCAAGTTACCCGCCAAAACCTGAAGCGAGGCAGCCCCTTCAGCGCCGTGAATGGACCACCCAGCACTCCACGGAATCCGACAACTTGGGCACCCCTCCCGGGTCAACCTGTACCCCCTACGAGTGCGGCGAATAGCCCGCCAATCCCAGAGTGAAGCCCCCTCCGTCCCAATGCCATGAGATGCGGGCTTGTTGCCCTCCAGAACCCGGCTATCCGTGCACCCTTCCGCGGGGTAATCCTAGTACAGAAAGTAAAATATACATACACCGGGTACATCGACCGCAACCAGGTCGTGCCCCAAAAGAATAATACAAACAGGCAGTGACGGCAGTCCACATGTCGGACGCTCGCCCCGCAATATCAAATGTACATAATACAACAGCACTGTACTAGCATTGCATCCAGGCTATCCCCCACGACCGATCCGCAACATCACAGCAAATACATAGAACATCAACGTAAAAGTCACGTTCGCAAATCCGTCTAACCGGGCTATTAGACCGGACTTACCGATCGAGTGACATTCACGGTCGCAGATATAATGTAAATACTGTGAAAAATGTGTTTAAAATTTTCCGATTGATCAAACTTAACAAGTGGGCCCCCAAACAAAACTGTAGCACTCACAGAAAACCTGGGCCCAATTTTAATATTCCAGAAACCACATTTTCAACTCAGGAACATTCTACAAAATTTTGGGGAAATGAACAGTTGTTACTGCGGCGGAAGCGCGGCCAAAGCAGAGGTTTGGCCGCCCTTCCGCGGTGGAACAGTGAGTTTATGGTACCAAATTTTTACAGTGTGTTTCTAATTCCCTGCACATCACTCTGAGACAACCTGAAAAATTTTTGGACTCAAAAAAAATTCGACATAAATTTTTGGACTCAATCCGACGGCCAAACGCGGAAACGGTGATAAACTTAAATTTTGCGGACTTAGCAAACCGGCACCACCGCGCACTAAACACCCGGATCATGCCATTAAACTAGTCTAAGCTAACAAGAGAATGAGTTAGAGATATACCGACTGATCCGAGTCCTCCGGTCTTCATCTCCACTCCGATCTCCTCGCGGGATCTCCGGTCGTCGCCTCCTCGCCGGAAGGGCACCACGTCGCCTGCATCTTTTACGGGCTCCCGCCTCTATACCGAGGCAACTCGGGCATGAAGCCGGCAACTCGACATGCTCAAGATGTGCTGTAGGAAGTGTAGTGCTTTGTCTCTTTGGGGTTTGTTGCCTTTGGATGGAGGAATGAAGATTGAGCTTTGGAGGGAAATGAAGCTATCAATTTCTAGCAAGCAAAATGAGATGATCAAAGATTGCAACACTCTCATTTTTCCTCTTTCTTTTTCCCTCAAGGAAGTGACCGGCCCCTTCAAGTGGAAATGGTGGAGGGAATCAAGATATATCATAAGAGGGAGGTGATTGTAGGAGATGAGAAGAGGTGACCATAAACAAACATCAACCATACCCATTTTCACATCAAACCCATATCCTTTCTAATCTCATTTAATACAAGTGATGGAGAGAATCAAAGATGCTATCATAATCTCTACAATTGCAAGAAACCCCCTCCAAGAATGTTATTTGCACAATTGCAAATAACCCCCTCCATCGGAAAAGTCCGGCCGGGAAAGAACAAAGGAAAACCGGCCGGAATGGAATGCAAACTGGCAACTCCAGAAAACTGGTCCCGTAATAAATTACAGGAAAACCCCCTTACTGTGCATACACACCCGCATCTGTATTCCGTCCGGATACAAATGCAATGAGACAAAATCTACACTGTATTATACTAGGATCCGGCTTAAACCAAAGCCAGCTAGTAATATCCGTCCGATCCTGATCCGTGCAATACCGCACGTATCAGATCGAACCCTGCCATATAACTATACGGTTACTAGTACAAAACTGTCCGATCCTGATCCATGCAATACCGCACGTATCTGATCAGACCCTGCCATATCTCCATACGGCCTTTACAGCGTTTCGCCCGAAAGCTGAGTAACTGAAAGTGTGGTGGACTCTAAAGACTCGTCAATACTATGGCTGTGGATTTAACCACTAGCACGTCAGAGGTATAAGCCAATACGTGACGGGCCACCAGCTATTGACTAAAAGGGACGTCGATGAGCGAACTCATCCTGACACCCTACTGAGCCTGTCAGTGACAATATCCGTACAGTCCGGTCCGTTCGTCTATGAGCATCGCATGTCGGGCCTAGGGGGTTGGTAAAAGTCATACCCCCAAAAGCGGTACAAATCGTGTCGGAATGTAGCCCAGAACACCCTGAGATACTACTGGAATACCTACCAGTAAATCTCCTGCCTTGGCCAAGGTCTTCGTGTAATGGCTCTCCTAGACACAGCGCGACCTCACCCCCAATACCGGGAGAGACGAAACCCCCGAAGATCCGCTCACTGCCTCCATGTGGCTCGGGACTGTACCCAACTAAAACCTGTTTGCACGACTCCTTTGAGCCGTGGTAGGGTAGTAATCAAAGCACAGTGGGAACTCACACGAGACAAATGACGATCCCCAGGTCGATGAACTAACCTGTACACATGTCACCTGGGAACTGCTATCTGACGTCAGGTATAAGACCAACTAGCATGTTCCCGGCGAGTCCTGTCCGGTGTACTCATAACCCAATGAGCACCTGTATACATCTTAGGTGAACCAACTGACACCAGTGGCTTGTGAGACCGGCCACCGCCCCTCGTCGGGGTCTCGACTGTATACACTAGTCTACTCTGGAGAATCGATGCCCTGTCTCGAAACTCCTATGACTAGGGACCTTTTAAGGATGTGCTAATAGACTCCAGCTCTCACTTATATGATCGCCCTCATACTGCCGGCAGTCAAGCAAGAATCCTAGGGGCTCTATCAACGTGCAATAGTGACCTGTCATGTCACCTAAAGCAGTACACGATGATAAAGGTAAACCAGATAGCATACTATCATCTCGAGTAAGACTGTCCTACCGGGATAGGTCCTCCCTCAATCATTGCAATCGCGTGCCTGTGATCCAATAATCGACTCTGAGGGCACTATCTCCAACATAAATGAGTCACACAAATTAATTAATGAAAAAGCCACCTCAACCCCTCATGTCACCACTCTTCTAGAACCTTCTCGACAAATTACGAGAACGCTCCTCCAATCCGTGAAAACACGGAAAAACTTTAGACTGTATAAATCCAATAACCCGATACTAGAATCTGGCTTAAACCAAAACCGGCTAGTAAAAACTGTCCGAAAAGTCGTACGTGCGTAAACACACGTATGCATCCGAACCCATGTCGTAATACCATACGACCTCTATATCGTTTTGCCTGGAGCAGGGAAACTCTCTATGTGGGACTCTAAAGACTCGACACTACGCTGGCAGTGGGTTTAACCACAGACCGCAAGCGGCACTAGCTGTACGTAACGGTCCCCAGGTAGATGTCGATAAGAAGGCCGATGAGGAAAATCATCCGAACTCCCACTGAGCCTGATGTGACAATCTTCGTACAGTCCGGTCTGTTCGTCTAAGACTATCGCATATCAAGCCTAGGAGGCGGCAAGCGTCAGTCCCCTAATAGCTGTATAAGTCGTGTCAGAGCGAAGCCCATTACGCCCTGAAAGCTACTGGAACCTACCAGTATATCTCGCTTGCCCTGGCCAGGGACTTTGCGTAATGGCTCTCTGACACAGCGCGATATCATCTCCCAATACCGGGAGAGACGAATCCTATCTAACCGCCACTGCCTCCAAGTGCTCGGGACTGCACCCAACTGCTACCTGTTTGCACGACTCCTTTGAGCCGTGGTAGGGTAGCAATCTAAGAACAGTGGGACACACTCGAGGCGAAGTAGCAGTGTCAAGTCTGTGGACTATTCTGTATTCATGTCACCTGGGAACTGTTAACTGACGATGGGTATAATACCAACCAATCAGTTCCCCGGCGAGTCCTGTCCGGTGTACCCGTAACCTAACGAGCACCTGTATACTATCTCCAGTACGACGTACTGATGGCTGTGGGACAGACCATCTCCCCAACTGGGATGAGAAGCGTATACACTTAGCCTACTCCGGAATATCGATGCCCTATCTCAATAATCCAACGACCAGGGACCTATAAAGGATGTTTCTTACAGACTACCCAGCCCCCACTAGTGTGACTGCCATCACGACGCTGGTAATCAAGCAAAGATCCTATGGGCTCTACTAATATGTATAAATGATACGTTACAAGAAACATATACACATATTAAAGTAGACACAAACCAAGTAGCATACTACCATTTTTAGCAAGACTGTATATATATAACTGTGAATATCCCAAGCTTCCATTAAGTAATATACAATCTAGTATGATACAATAATGGCCCCTAGGGCATATACACTAACAAGGGTTGCTGAGATTTACTGGTAAGTGTTACCAGTAGTTTCTCGAACTGTTATAGACCTCATATCGACACGACTTATCGAGCTACTGGGGTCTGACGTTTACCACCCCTAGGCGAGATATGCGACATATCAGACGATCAGACCGGACTGTACGGTAAGTGTTACTGGTTGGATTCTGTTAGTGTTTATGCCCTAGAAGGCCATTACTGTATCATACTAGCTTGTATATTACTTAATGGAAGCTTGGGATATTCACATGTATATAACAGTCTTGCTAAACATGGTAGTATGCTACTTGGTTTTTCTATCTTAATATGTGAGTGTACGTATTGATAGAGCTCTTGGGATCTTGCTTGTCTACCAGCGTTGTGATGGCAGTCACACTAGTGGGGGCTGGGTAGTCTACAAGCACATCCTCATTCAGGTCCCTGGTCGTTGGATTATCGAGACAGAGCATCGATACTCCGGAGTAGACTAGTGTGTACGCTTCTCATCCCAGTTGGGGAGATGGTCTGTCCCACAGCCGTCAGTACGTCGTACTGGAGATAGTATACAGGTGCTCGTTGGGTTACGGGTACACCGGACAGGACTCACAGGGAACTGTTGGTTGGTTTGATACCAGTCGTCAGTGAACAGTTCCCAGGTGACATAAGTACAGCGTAGTCCGCAGACTTGACACTGCTACTTCGCCTCGAGTGTGTCCCACTGTTCTTAGATTGCTACCCTACCACGGCTCAAAAGAGTCGTGCAAACAGGTAGCAGTTGGGTGCAGTCCCGAGCACTTGGAGGAAGTAGCGGTTAGACAGGATTCGTCCCTCCCGGTATTGGGAGTAGATATCGTGCTGTGTCAGAGAGCCATTACGCAAAGTCCCTGGCCAGGGCAAGCGAGATTTGCTGATAGGTTCCAGTAGTTTCTCAGGGTGTAATGGGCTTCCCTCCGACACGACTTATACCGCTATTAGGTGACTGACGCTTGCCGCCCCCTAGGCCCGATATGCGATAGTCTTGGACGAACGGACCGGACTGTATGGAGATTGTCGCATCAGACTCAGTAGGAGTTCGGATGGGTTTTCTCATCGGCCTTCTTATCGACAACTACCTGGGGACCGTTACGTACAGCTAGTGCCGCTTGCGGTCTGTGGTTAAACCCACTGCCAGCGTAGTAGTCGAGTCTTTAGAGTCCCACACAGAGAGTTTCCTACTCCAGGCGAAACGATATAGAGGTTGCATGGTTTTGCGACAAAGGGTTCGGACGCATACGTGCGTTTACGCACGTACGACTTTCGGACAGTTTTTACCAGTCGGCTTTGGTTTAAGCCAGTTACTGGTATCCGGTTATTGGATTTTTACAGTCTAAAGTTTTTCCGTATTTTTGCGGATTGGAGGGGCGTTCTCGTAATTGTACGAGAAGCTTCTAGAAGATGTGACTAAGGAGGTTACTTTGGATGAGATTGTGAGTCATGGTGGTGATTCATTCATTTCATTAATGCACATTTATTGCTTAATGACTCATGCTAATGAATCACCACTAGATATTTTATGAAGCATGATTTATCATCACTCTTTATTTTTTTCTCATTATTAGAAAATGCTTCATAATATATTATGATACACTCTCTCTCTTCTCATTATCTTATCTCATATTCTCTCTCCTCAAGCTCTCATCTTCAAGATACTAATACTTAATCCTCATGTGTTGAGATCAAAGGTTTAGTTAGACTTAAGCATCCATTACCTTCACTCTATATCATCCTTTCATCTTTGATTAGCAATCAAAGTTGATTTGTTACCTCAAGTTAGAGGTGTAGCTTGGTGTCTTGCTCTCGGGTGGATCGTCTACTACCTAGAGAAGGTCGAGGAGAACAAAGGAGGACACAAAGACGAAGGACCGTTTTCATTAGGTATAATCCCTTAACACTATAGTTTAGTATAGCTATGTGTTCGGTTATTATTTGTTTAGCTTCGATTCAAGCGGTTAGTCGATGTTCGTTCTTTAAACTTGATCGTTTTTGAAAAATTCCGCCTCCCCATAAGTACTGGGGTGTACTACATCGACTTACAGTGGTATCAGAGCCTCGCTAAACACTAAATAACTTAATCGCAAATTTGTACGAATTTCGAACGGAAAAACGAAACCGGAAAACCCTAAAAAATGCAAGTTTCTGTCGAATTTAAAACGATGTCAGAAAATTTTTCAGGTGTGTTCAGAAAGCTAGAAAGGAGTCCAGGAGAACACCCAAGAAATTCGAGCCCATGAATCGGCAACTCGGCCGCGGAAGCGCGGCGGATCGGTGGGATCCGCCGCCCTTCCGCGGCGCTTTGGCCGAGTCATGGACTCATCTTTCTTGTGTGGGTCCCCTGTGATATTTGGGGTTTTCTGGAATATTTAATATTTGCTCAGGTTACTGTTTAACAGAGCAGATTTTGGAGCAATATTGATGTTGTTTAATCGATCGAAATTGTACAGTATTTGCATATTGGATTATATCTGTGATTGTTTAATGTGTTCGTAAACCTCCCCCAACTGCTAGTATGTCGGTTGGCAGGGGGTTGCACATTTCTGAAATGGTTATATCTGTTTGTGCATATAAACTGTATTGGACTGTTGTGGTGTATAGCCGGGGTTAGCAATGGGTTATTGTTTAATTCATTTGTTTTAAATGTAATTTGTTGTAATATTATTTTTGCGGGGCACTTCCAGGTTGCGGTTGTAGCCACCGTTGTATTATTTCATTTTACTGTTTTTGCTCCTAGGACTGACCCAAGGTGGGGTACACAGACTACCGGGTGGGTAGTTTGCCGTACCCGTAGGGGTCGAGGGTGGGGTAACGGCTATTCATCACAACTGTGTAATCTGTCTTTTTTTGCAGGCTCAAAAGAAATAAAGATTGCTTGCAAATCCAATATTGTTTATCTGTGTTCTGGAATGAATATCATTGCGTCAGACGAATGTAAAATATCTATATTTATTGTAGCTATTTAGACGTCACTTATGTTTTACACCCGCACTAGCCCAGCCCCCGCTCTGTCGTTAGTTAAGTAACCTAACGGGTGATGACGGGACCCAGTGGCGAATGCGGATGGCATAAGAGGACGTTGTATTTTCGTTGTTTTCTGCAATGATAGGTTAATGATGGGACGCATTATCTATAATGCAAAGTAAAACAAACCAAAGTTTAAATCGTTGGAACAATTTAAAAGAAACCACTCGGTTAATTTTAAAACAGATATTTTTAAATGCGGAGATTTAACCACTCCTTTTAAAAGCTATCAGGTTCCTTCGGTTATATCAAGTTCACTACGTTCACGGTTTCGTCAAAACCAGTCGTAGCCCTCCGTCATTTCATTTGGGTATTCAGTAGTATTCAAGCTATGCATTTTTGGCCAAAGTCAAGGCATAGTGTTTGGTAGCTGCTGGGTTTTCATTTGTTGCATAAGATAGATGAGTTGGTTTGGGACAGTCGTATTACCATTTGACCAAAGTCAGGGGTACATACGGATGGGTTCAAATTGACAAGATAATGACGGGTAGAACTTGACATGTGACTTATGACACTTTGACCAAAGCCAAGGTTATAAGAGCATGGGGCAAAAACTTATATCGGGAATTTCTAAAGAAACTGAAATTTGCAAAGAGATGCATACCATTTTGAGTTTGATGAATGTTGGTAGCATTCCTACAACATTATCAGACGATGATATTTGGATCCCGATCCTACTGTGAGTATATGCTACTTATCAGGATATTCGTCACTTAACGATCAATGCTATAAACCTAGTAGGTGTCCAGAAAAGTGTCAGCGGGGTTACGCCCCCAGAGAAAAGAGGTTATTTAATTAAGGAACTTCGCGAAAGCGTTGGAAAACCTCCCTCGAAGTATCGACACCGGCCTGGCTGAACGGTTAAGCAAGTATTGTACGGTGAGAATAGTCTTGGCTAATTCTTCTTTTATGGTTTGAGGAAGGATTCGAGAAACAGTGGGAGCCATCCAGTTTAGATAAACTAAAAACCATTCTAAACTTGCAAGAGCATCATGCTAAAGAGTTTTCTTCTCTCTCTCCTAATTGCAGCGACCCTGAAAATGACTAGACTTAAGTTACTTTTAGAGAAAAATATACTGACGGAGCCAAACTATAAAGATTGGCTGCGGAATGTCAAAATGGCTTTGACCTATGACAAACTGGGGTACGTCCTCACCGCTACGGCACCTGCTGTCCCTGGTCCCAAATCCAGCAATGCGGATAAGGAAATCCGCAAAACCTGGGATTTAGATTGCGCGAGAGCCAAGTGCATCGTGCTTGCCTCGATGAACAATGAACATCAGAGGAGGCACGAGGATATGTCCTTAGATGGCATATTTCTCCATACAAAGGAACTTTATGGAGAGCAATCTCGTATAGCAAGATACGAGACCTCTAAGAAATTGTTTCGAGCGAGGTTGGCTGTCGGGTCATCGGTAGGTGAACATGTCCTACAGATGATTGGCTATATAGAAGAGCTCGCAGACCTTGGGACGACTTTGGATAATGAGCTCTATACAGACCTTGTTCTCCAGTCCCTTCCTCCCACCTACGCCCAGTTTATCCTCAACTTCAATCTTCAAGGAAAAGAAGTTGAACTTGCGGAACTCCTGAACATGTTAAGGAGTGCGGAGGGCACCTTGCAGAAGGCAAGGGAAACACCCGCTATGTTTGTTGGCGGTTCATCTTCTTCCGGGTCCAAGGCTAGGGCCAAAGGAAGGAAGAAGAAGGCCGCACCCAGACCTAGAGGAGGTGTTAGTAAGGTGGGAGGGAAGGGAAAGAAAAAGAAAGCAGTACCGATAGTTGGCCAGGATGAGTGCTTCCATTGTCACAGGAAAGGGCACTGGAAGAAGGATTGCAAGGCGTGGAACGCCAAGAACCAGGAACCGAAGCAAGCTGTGGCTTCGACTTCAGGTGTGTTTGTAATTGAGAATTGTCTGTCGATCAACTCTACTTCCTGGGTATTGGATATCGGATCAGGATCTCATATTTGCAATTCATTGCAGGCACTGAGAAACCGTAGAGTGCTGAAGGAAGGTGATATGATCCTCAGGGTTGCTAACGGAGCTAGCGTGGGAGCTGCGTCCGTCGGGGATTATCACCTAGGATTGACGAGTGGACACATTTTGGTTTTACATAACTGTTATTTTGTACCCAGCTTAACGTGTAATATCATATCAGTTTCCTTGTTATCGAATAAAGGTTATGATTTCACGTTTGTAAGAGATGTTGTCAACATCCACCTTAATCATGGTTTGATTGGGTCCGGTACTCTAAATAACGGCATATATGTTTTAAACCAACTCCAAATTTTCAACGTCCAGAACACACTAAAAAGAAAGTCTCCAGATTTGAATAAAGCTTTCTTATGGCATTGTAGACTGGGTCACATCAATGAGAGAAGGTTGACTAAGTTGCATAGAGAAGGATATTTGGACACGTTCGAATATCAAACTTATGACACTTGTCAATCTTGTCTCAAAGGAAAGATGACAAAGACTCCATTCACTGGACAAGGAGTAAGAGCGAGCGAGCTCTTAGGACTCATACACAGCGATGTATGTGGTCCAATATCTACACATGCGCGAGGTGGTTATTCCAACTTCATTACTTTCATGGATGATTACTCAAGATACGGATTCATTTATCTGATGAAACATAAATCCGAGGCTTTTGAGAAATTCCAAGAGTATAAGAATGAAGTAGAAAACCAAACCGGCAAAAGTATCAAGACACTTAGATCTGATCGAGGTGGAGAATACTTGAGTGCCGAGTTCCTAGGTTACCTAAAAGAGAAAGGAATTCTCTCTCAGCTTACTCCTCCGTACACTCCACAGCATAACGGTGTATCGGAGAGACGGAATCGAACCCTATTGGATATGGTACGATCCATGATGAGTAATGCTGAGTTACCGCGATCTTTCTGGGGTTATGCGCTAGAATCAGCGGCATATCTTCTGAACAGGGCTCCAACCAAGACTGTGCCTACCACTCCATATCAGATGTGGACTGGGAAGAAACCCCATCTTCAGCATATGAAGATTTGGGGATGTCCAGCTTTTGTTAAAACGCAGCATGTGGACAAGCTCGAGGCACGATCAGTAAAATGTTTGTTTGTGGGATATCCAAAGAACTCCAAGGGATATTATTTCTATTACGCAGAGGAACAAAAGGTCTTTGTTTCTCGTAATGCCCATTTTCTGGAACATCTGTTTTTAGAAAAGGAATCAAGTGGGAGCGAAATAGAACTGGAAGAAATTCCAGAACCACAAGCTGCTACTGAAAGTTTGGTAGAACCAGAGGTTCAAGAAGAACAGAACATTCCCGCACCCCTCCGCAGGAGTAGTAGGCCGTCTCATCCGCCTGAGAGATACTACGGTTTTCTCATAGATGGGGATAGAGAGGATTGCATCATAGAAGATGATGAACCTACTGACTTCCAGCAGGCCATCCAGAGCGGCGACTCGGTACGATGGCTAGATGCAATGCGGACCGAAATGGAGTCCATGTACACCAACAAAGTATGGACTTTGGACTTTGCTCCAGATGGGGTAAAACCCATAGGATGCAAATGGATCTTCAAGAAAAAGATTGGTGTAGATGGACAGGTGGAAACCTATAAGGCTAGACTTGTTGCAAAGGGTTTTCGTCAAAGACCTGGTTTGGACTATGACGAAACTTTTTCTCCAGTGGCTATGCTCAAATCCATTCGGGTCCTTCTTGCTATTGCTGCCTTCCATGATTATGAAATCTGGCAGATGGACGTAAAGACGGCTTTTCTAAATGGAAATTTAGAAGAGAGCGTCTATATGGATCAACCAGAGGGTTTCAATCAGAGTGGGAGCAGCGGGAAAGTATGCAAGCTGCTTAAGTCCATTTACGGACTAAAGCAGGCATCGCGGAGTTGGAACATCTGTTTTGATGAAACAGTCAAAGAATATGACTTTATCAAAAATCCAGATGAACCGTGCATATATAGTAAAGTTGTGGCCAGAAGTGTCGTATTCCTCGTCTTGTACGTGGATGACATTCTATTGATAGGAAATGACATTCCTATACTACAATCTGTCAAAGGATTCTTGTCACACAGGTTCTCCATGAAAGACCTGGGTGATGCCTCTTACATTCTGGGGATCCGGATCTATCGTGATAGATCCAAGAGGATGTTGGGACTTTCGCAGTCCAGGTATATCGACACTATACTGAAAAGATTCAGTATGGAAGATTCTAAGCGCGGTAATCTACCGGCTTGTCACGGAATCACCCTCTCCAAAGAGATGTCTCCCAAGACTGATTTGGAAAGGGAACGCATGTCTATTATACCCTACGCTTCTGCGGTAGGCTCTATAATGTATGCAATGTTGTGTACCAGACCAGATATAGCTTACGCACTGAGCGTGGTAAGCCGGTATCAGTCAGACCCAGGGGAGAAACACTGGATAGCAGTAAAGAACATTCTCAAGTACCTGAGGAGGACTAAGGAGATGTTCTTGGTTTACGGCGGAAAAGACCTCAGGTTGGAGGCCTTTGCTGATTCCGGCTTCCAGAGTGATAAGGACGATTCCAAGTCCATGTCGGGTTATGTCTTTACCCTCAATGGAGGGGCGGTGTGCTGGAAGAGATCCAAGCAGGACACCGTTGCCGACTCGACGATAGAAGCGGAGTATATAGCTGCTTGCGATGCCGCAAAAGAAGCAGTCTGGATGAAGAAGTTCCTAACAGAACTTCAGGTTGTTCCTACCATAGTTGATCCAATACCTTTGTATTGCGACAACAACGGAGCTATAGCTTTAGCGAAGGAACCAAGGTCCCATCAGAAGTCCAGACACATCTTGAGGCGGTATCACCTGATCAGGGAGATCATTGATCGTCAGGAGATCGAGGTTCGGAGAGTTGCTTCAGAAGAGAACATTGCTGATCCATTCACGAAGGCCCTTCCTCAGATTCAGTTCGATAGGCTACTCGAGATCATTGGTCTACGATATGCCAGTACATGGCCCTAGTGCAAGTGGGAGATTGTTAGTGTTTATGCCCTAGAAGGCCATTACTGTATCATACTAGCTTGTATATTACTTAATGGAAGATTGGGATATTCACATGTATATAACAGTCTTGCTAAACATGGTAGTATGCTACTTGGTTTTTCTATCTTAATATGTGAGTGTACGTATTGATAGAGCTCTTGGGATCTTGCTTGTCTACCAGCGTTGTGATGGCAGTCACACTAGTGGGGGCTGGGTAGTCTACAAGCACATCCTCATTCAGGTCCCTGGTCGTTGGATTATCGAGACAGAGCATCGATACTCCGGAGTAGACTAGTGTGTACGCTTCTCATCCCAGTTGGGGAGATGGTCTGTCCCACAGCCGTCAGTACGTCGTACTGGAGATAGAATACAGGTGCTCGTTGGGTTACGGGTACACCGGACAGGACTCACAGGGAACTGTTGGTTGGTTTGATACCATTCTTCAGTGAACAGTTCCCAGGTGACATGAGTACAGCGTAGTCCGCAGACTTGACACTGCTACTTCGCCTCGAGTGTGTCCCACTGTTCTTAGATTGCTACCCTACCATGGCTCAAAAGAGTCGTGCAAACAGGTAGCAGTTGGGTGCAGTCCCGAGCACTTGGAGGCAGTAGCGGTTAGACGCGATTCGTCCCTCCCGGTATTGGGAGTAGATATCGTGCTGTGTCAGAGAGCCATTACGCAAAGTCCCTGGCCAGGGCAAGCGAGATTTGCTGGTAGGTTCCAGTAGTTTCTCAGGGTGTAATGGGCTTCCCTCCGACACGACTTATACCGCTATTAGGGGACTGACGCTTGCCGCCCCCCGAGGCCCGATATGCGATAGTCTTGGACGAACGGACCGGACTGTATGGAGATTGTCGCATCAGACTCAGTAGGAGTTCGGATGGGTTTTCTCATCTGCCTTCTTATCGACAACTACCTGGGGACCGTTACGTACAGCTAGTGCCGCTTGCGGTCTGTGGTTAAACCCACTGCCAGCGTAGTAGTCGAGTCTCTAGAGTCCCACACAGAGAGTTTCCTACTCCAGGCGAAACGATATAGAGGTTGCATGGTTTTGCGACAAAGGGTTCGGACGCATACGTGCGTTTACGCACGTACGACTTTCGGACAGTTTTTACCAGTCGGCTTTGGTTTAAGCCAGTTACTGGTATCCGGTTATTGGATTTTTACAGTCTAAAGTTTTTCCGTATTTTTGCGGATTGGAGGGGCGTTCTCGTAATTGTACGAGAAGCTTCTAGAAGATGTGACTAAGGAGGTTACTTTGGATGAGATTGTGAGTCTTGGTGGTGATTCATTCATTTCATTAATGCACATTTATTGCTTAATGACTCATGCTAATGAATCACCACTAGATATTTTATGAAGCATGATTTATCATCACTCTTTATTTTTTTCTCATTATTAGAAAATGCTTCATAATATATTATGATACACACTCTCTCTTCTCATTATCTTATCTCATATTCTCTCTCCTCAAGCTCTCATCTTCAAGATACTAATCCTTAATCCTCATGTGTTGAGATCAAAGGTTTAGTTAGACTTAAGCATCCATTACCTTCACTCTATATCATCCTTTCATCTTTGATTAGCAATCTAAGTTGATTAGTTACCTCAAGTTAGAGGTGTAGCTTGGTGTCTTGCTCTCGGGTGGATCGTCTACTACCTAGAGAAGGTCGAGGAGAACAAAGGAGGACACAAAGACGAAGGACCGTTTTCATTAGGTATAATCCCTTAACACTATAGTTTAGTATAGCTATGTGTTCGGTTATAATTTGTTTAGCTTCGATTCAAGCGGTTAGTCGATGTTCGTTCTTTAAACTTGATCGTTTTTGAAAAATTCCGCCTCCCCATAAGTACTGGGGTGTACTACATCGACTTACAGATTCACAGGAGTGTGAGCGGGCTTGCTCGTCGATCTTCTGATCGCTCAATACCCGGGTGGCCGTTACGTTTAGCAGACCGCTTGTGGCTTATGGGTGTTTGATATGATCATCACCTACTGCCAACGTATTGACGAGTCTTTAGAGTCCTATACAGAGGTTTCCTGGCTCAAGCGAAACGAAATAGGAGCACATATGAGATATGTGCGGGACCGAGAATAATGCGTGTATGTGATACCGTATTCTATTCTCGCGATGAATGTATCGATTGGTTGAATGCGATATAACCTAGTTATCGAATCAAGGATTGATTCGATAAGTCGATACATTGGATATTAGTCGGTCATATGCGATATGACCGGATCGTTAAATCAAGTGTTGATTTAATGATTTAATGTATAATTATATATTTGATATATAACTTTGCATTAACTAGTATTTGTTCACTTAAAAATGGATTTTCTCACTTGATGTGCACATTGTATATATGATATAGTTTTGTGCACTAGTTTTTATCATGTTTGATGATACATGCAAACTTGGGTGTGTATGCATTAAACCATGGTTTAGGTTAATGGTTTAGGTATTATTTTCTTTTCTTTATTCATTTTTGGAAAAACAAAATGGTGTCTTTTCTTATTTTTGGCTAGAAGCTTCATGACTTTTCTAGCATCTTTGAATAAGTCTTACCATTTTGTTTTCTTCCTAAACCATAACCATTTAGCTTAACCCTAGTTCATTCTCTACATGAGTTAGCCTCACCCATAGTTGCATTATGATAACTCTTCACTTGATTTTTCATTTTCAATTTAATTGTTATTCTTTTCTTCTTCTTCTTCTTCATGAGAAATAAAAGAAAAGCTTGCTTCAAAAATGTCAAGTGATGATTCCAAGTGAGAAATCCAAATCCAAAGTGAACCCACTTCCTATTTCTTCATCCTCTACCACTTGCCAAGTAGTATAGGGTGTTTTCTTCACAAGTTTCATGACTTGGTGAAGTTGGAGCTTGATCTTGAGCTGCCTCGACGTAGATCATCTTCGGCATCGAAGTCGACGACCTAGCCCGCCCATTTCTTCGATGAAGCCGACGCTAGAGTCCGGGATCCGATGATCGCAGCGAGGGGACATCGTCATGGAGCTAAGGACGTGGTGGACCGGATCTACAAAGGTTTTATTTCCTATCACTTTAGAGTAAAGTTGTTTACTTGCATAGTTATCGCCTAAAACTCTAGTCAACGATCGCATTAGGGTTTGTCGGCACCGGAAATTTTTGAATTTGGCATGGTTGATGCCTTGTGAGACCTCATTAGTGTGCCTAGGAACCCTACACTCCCCGCACCTGAACGATATCTGTCGCGGCGTCTGAATGACTGTCTCCGTGCGGATATACTAGTACGAACTCTCTTCGGCTCTGGAACTACCGAAGTCTCAGCAAGGCACTCCTCGACTAATAGGGATGAGTCCACAGCTGCTGCGTATGTCTCGTAATGCTGCGCGCTGATCGCGAGGAACAGTGGCGTAAGCAACCCTCGAACAAATCTCTTGACTCGCATCTCCTCGGTAACCACCAGGTACGGAGCATAAACTGCTAGCTCTGTAAACAGCACGTCATACTCTTCCACTGACATCTCCGGAGTCTGGCGTAAGGACTCGAACCTGCGTTCCCTAGTATCTCTGACACTCAGTAGAAGAAAGCGGGCAAGGAATAGTTCCACGAACTCTGTCCAGGTCATAGGAGGAAGACCTGCCGCTCTGCCCTTCTCAACTGAATCACACCACTTCTGCGAAAGACCTTCCAAGCGAAAGCTCGCGAACTCAACCCATCTCGCATCTGCGCATCTGAGGGAACGACATATCCGGGCCATCCTATCAATGAAAGACTGTGGGTCCTCGGCTGTATCGGTGCCTGTGAAGACCAGAGGCTTCAGCCTCATAAACTCTGATAGCGATACTGTAATCACCTCCATGGCTGCAGGGGCAACTGGCTGTGCGGTAGGTACCATCGCGGTCTCTGGAACGGGTGGAGCTACCTCTGGTCGCTGCACTCGAAGAGTCTCAATTAGCGATCCTATCATCTGGCGCATCTCCTGCATGCTGGATCCCACCGTCTGGCGCATCTCCTGCATACCAGCCCCTAGCGTGGCGATCTGATCTGTCATGGGAGGAACAGTCTGCTCGGGTACAACGGGTGCACTGCTTGGATCAGTCCTCGTCTCGGACGAGTCAACTCGAATATCGACCCTCGCGGCCGCTCTCTGCGCCCTCGTAGTCTTTGGCGGCATAATGGCTGAAAGGAAATTAGGATTCAATAAGAATACGGAAATCGAATCACAAGAATATATATACTCAAGAAGGAATTAAAATCAATAAGTCATAAGGTCGCCTTGGCGGAGTACCGTGTCGTGAGTATGCCGCGGAACATACACACGCTACGCCACTCTGCTTCAGCTACCTACTCCATCATACCAAGGTCATCCTACACTCCGAAAGGTAAAACCTACGCTATGATACCAACTTTGTCATGACCCGAATATTTCGACTCGTGACCGGCACTTAACCACGCTACGTCTCCAGGCGTAACGCGACTAAGTAAGCCGAACCCAGAAATCAAAACCATTTAAAAGTAGCGAGTGTTGAAAACATTTAATTAAAACATTTAGAAAACCTTAAATAGTTCAATAAGTTCTTTTAAAGTTATGTCATCATTTAAATAATTTTGGCAGCATTTCCTTTGTAAAAGCAGCCCCGAGACCGGGTATAAAACAGAATATGAGTGAAAATGAGATATAATGAAACAAAACATTTCCAAACGGGAGCAATCACGCCCAACGGCGGAAACCATCATCACAAGAGTAAAATACGACGCCGTAGCGAAGAATGAGCAATAAGTAAACATCACAGAAATATAAACTGCATAGAAAAACAGTCGGCTCCCACGAGCTCGACACCAGAAACCAAAATATACATCATCGTCCTAACACAGTATCTAAGTCCAGTACATAAATGGTAGATGGAGAATACTAGATACAAAAAGGGTACAATAAAAGTAATCAGATACCACAACCCACCTAAAAGCAAAACAGCTCTCGCACCAACTGTAGTGGTATCTGTAGCCAAAAGATGCAAAAGGCAGCCTGCCGCGACTACTCTCAAGGGCAACCTGCAAATACTGTGGCACAACGGGGGTGAGTTGCCAACTCGTGAATAGAGATAACATATAAAGGTAATCGCGAGCATGCACGTACTGCGCTACTCTAACATATGCCAGCAAGTAAGATCTATATGCGACAAGCAGTAGGTGCAATAATCATGCAATTGCTCTGTCTAGTAAAAACGACTACAGGATGAGATGCATGATAAACAACATCTACATGGAAATATCAACATAGAAAAATAATCGGTGCCCCAAACTGCATCCAAATCCAAAATAAACTCAGGCGCCGGCACTCTCCTCGGCCCTCAAATCCTGTAAATCTCTGAGAATCACGAGTGCCCAACATCGGCACTCAAAATATTATAAAATACTCGTGTCCAGCATCGACACGCAAACCCTCATATATCGGGCTCCGTCAGTCCGGATCAGCCCACGGGCTCCGTCTACGGTATCGGTCCTCGGCCCCGGCAGTACGGATCATCCCGCATCCATCTCTCGACTCTGGTCAGTATCCTCCGGATAACCGCCAGGTCCAACCAATCACCGGTAGGTACTCGCCACCCTGCCAGGCTCATCGTCTACTCCACGAAAAACATTTCTCGCCCCGGGGAACCATACCGGGTCCACCACGAACCCGCAAACGGATCATCCAACTCCTCGAATCGGGTTTCAAGCACACGTCTCAGCACCGAGAAAACGCGTGGTGGACGCACCAAAATATCATATCACGAGGGACCGGGTTTTTTCAAATAGTGCATCTTTTCTTTAAATAATTCCACGGTCCTCAAAACCAGAAGTTTCATGGAAATCCAACACCAATGAGGGAATCAAATGCGATGTGCTATGTATATCAAGTCACAATGTAGGTGTAAGTCCACGTTGCCCACCCCGGTACTTACGGGAAGGCGGAAAACGGAATAAAAATCGGATTTTTATGAGCTTAGGCAACATGGACTATGCTTTGAAGGATCTTTGCTAAACAAAAACTTGCTAAAGCTAACTACAAACTAGCTAAGTGATAGAAAGGTTATACCTTGGGCTTTAAGTCCTTCTCTCCTTGCTCCTTGGAGTGGTGGAAGGAGGTCACCTTGATCGTCTTGTCACGCCGAAGAAAGATCCACCCGAAAGCCTCAACCTTTGGCTTCAACTCCAAACTAGAAGTAACTAGGGTGCAAGAAGTGCTAATACTTGAACCCTGGATGAGAGTAGAGATGATCAAGAGAGGGTTTTTCTCAAGCTCAAGTGTTTCTCAACACATGAGAGGGGAGAGCTTGAGGGAGAGGAAGAACAAGAGAGAGAAAAGAAATGATTGAATGATAATGGAATAAACCATTCTCACTAATATATGTGTATTAATTTAATTAGATAATTAGTAAGATAATTGTCATGGATTAATCAAGACATGACCATTATCATTTCATTTTAAATGCAAATTGCAAGGATCAAAGAGCATCTTCCAAATGAAATGATGATGGTCAAAGTGTCAACCAAGGTCAACAAGTCAATAAGGTCAAATGGTCAACAACCATAACCATGCTCAATTATTAAACTAATACCAATTAACAATAATACACAAATAAACATTAGGGTTAATAAAATGACAATAGCCATTAACCCTGATCAAGGTCCTCTCCCTCTGTCTCAAGCAACTGTGCATACGCACCCGCATTCGTGATCCGAGGAACATGAATACAATGAGAAAAACCAATCCCAAATCTTATACTAGGATCCGGCTTAAACCAAAGCCCGCTAGTATAAACTGTCCGGACAGCAAACGAGCACAAGTGCGCGAATGTGACCGAACCCTGTCGCAAAACCATGCGACCTCTACTCATTTTGCCTAAAGGCGAATAGCTCTCTGTGTGGGACTCTAAAGACTCGACACTACGCTGGCAGTGGGTTTAACCACAGACCGCAAGCGGCACTAGCTGTATGTAACGGTCCCCAGGTAAATGTCGATAAGAAGACTGACGAGGTGAACCCCATCTGAACTCCTACTGAGCCTGTATGTGACAGTCTCCGTACAGTCCGGTCTGTTCGTCTGATACATTGCATGGCGGGCCTAGGGGGCGGTGAACGTCAGTCCCCTAATAGCAGTACAAGTCGTGTCGGAGTGTAGCCCAGAACACCCTGAGATAACACTGGAAACCTACCAGTATATCTCGCTTGCCCTGGCCAGGGACTACTCGTGTAATGGCTCTCCTAGACACAGCGCGATGTCAACCCCCAATACCGGGAGAGACGAATCCTGTCTAACCGTCACTGCCTCCAAGTGCTTCGGGACTGCATCCAAAAACTACCTGTTTGCACGACTCCTTTGAGCCGTGGTAGGGTAGCAATCAAAGTGCAGTGGGAACACACTCGAGACGAAGTGACAGTGTCAAGTCAGCGGACTAAGCTGTACTCATGTCACCTGGGAACTGATAACTGACGATAGGTATAATACCAACCAACAGTTCCCGACGAGTCCTGTCCAGTGTACTCGTAACCTAACGAGCACCCGCATACTATCTCAAGTACGACGTACAGACGGCTGTGGGACAGACCGTCTCCTACACTGGGATGAGAAGCGCATACGCTAGTCTACTCCGGAGTATCGATGCCCTGTCTCGATAGTCCAACGACTAGGGACCTGTATAAGGATGTGCTTATAGATCACCCTGCTCCTACGAGTGTGAGCGCCATCAAAATGCTGGTAATCAAGCAAAGATCCTAAGGGCTCTACTAATATGTATATCTGCAATAAGCTAAAAGAAACACATGCACATATTAAAGCAGAGACAAACCAAGTAGCATACTACCATTTCGATCAAGATTCTATATACATCTGTGAATATCCCAAGCTTCCATCAAGTAATATAAAAACTAGTATGATACAGTAATGGCCTCTAGGGCATATACACTAACAGTAGGTACAAGGAAGAACCGCTTTTAAAGTAGTTTCAGTTTTCAAAGACATCTTGCGGCTCCCAATTTCTATGAAAATCATAACGAGTCATATATGAAATGAACTACAGCAATGTAATCATGGCAATTCTACAGTGAGTGTGTCATGGAAATTACTAACGGTTTGTGTGTAACATGCAGATTAGTGCTCGTGCAATATGAACCGTTAGTAATAGTGCGGTGTTCTATCAATTCTAAGTTTACATGCATATGGCAGGGAATGCAGTATGCAACAATAGTATACATGACAGTCAATGTAGGTGAATGCAATAAATAACTATAAGGTCCTATCAGCCCTGACACATAACGTCATGCGGGCTATATCCCCATAGATGTTAAATCTACTCACCGAAATCTAGCGCTAAGTGTAGCCGACGACTTTCTTCCCTTTCTTCGCAGCGTCCGTCTCACTCGCCTGCGAACCTAGAATCACACAATATATCACACATAAGCTCAAATCCACAAAAACGTGACATTAAGGTCAAACTAGAAACCCGTGTCGCAAACCAAGCGCGCGTGTGCGCGATACGTAAAAACGTGTGATTACGCGCCTGAAACTACTCTGACGCGTCGCGATACGCAGAAACCCCAAACCACATGCGTATCACGCGTGTCGCGAAGGTTTAAAATACGAGAAATAGGGTAATTAGCCCCAGATTTTACTACAGCAAGAATCACACAAAAATACACATGCCATGAGTCTAAGGGTCGCAGCAGACACCTATAGGACCAAACCCCAACCAAAACCCTCCCCATCTGGCCGCAATTTGCGGCCAGATCGAATTTTCCGGCGGCCTGTACATGAAGTATGGGGGTCGGGTTCTACCTGGGAGATCAGCACCTAACCACTATACTGTAGTCCTCTCAAAATTATTATAAACTCACCGGGTCGATAGCAGTTTACAGAAAGCTAGTTTTTTCTCAAAAACGAAGAATTTGCATCGATTAGGAATCCGGTGGTATTTTAGTGCAATTAGGGGCTAAGCTGGGTTAACATGGCCCTAACAACACTCCAGCAACTTACTAACACCAAATCATACTTCACTTGGTCATGGTTCCCACTAATCACCACATATCGCACTAAAACGCACCAATAACCACTAATCGAAGCTAAGTTACACTAATTAAGCAAACTAAGGGGTAAGTTCAGGAAGTATACCCCACACTAGACCCTAGGGAGCTGGAGGAAGAAGAAGAAGTGGAGGGAAGGAGCTGCAGCTGGAGTTGTGGCTGCTGCTACTCACTGCTGCTGCTGCTCTCACTGTTGCTGCTGCTGTTTACTGCTGCTTGCTGCTGCTGTGTTGCTTGCTGCTGCTGTGCTGCTTGCTTCTGCTGTGGAGAGGTAAGTGTGTGTGTGTGAGAGTGTGAGAGTGAGGTTGAGAGAAAAGAACACAAGAATGAGAGGGAATCATAACCCCAAATGTCAACCCCTCCACTCTCTCTCTTCATTAAATGCAAGCATGGCTTTTGCCATGATGCATTCTCTCTCTCTCATTCTCACCAAGTCAACACTCAAAAAGGGAAATTCAAATTAAAGCAACCATCATATTTTAATTAAACTTAATTAAAACCCAAAAGACTTAATCCCCAATATTAAACCCACCATGGTTACTAATCATGGTATTACCTCATTTTAAAACCCTAGTTTACATGCACATGTGTGTGCAAGCCTAGGAAAATTCTAGAAAAATATTTATTAAATTTGGAAAAATATTTGAAACTCAATTTGGTAAACTTTTTGTTAAAAACCCTTTATTTAAATATAAATAGCAACTAAACACATCCTAAGGTGTTATATCGGGACGATCAAAGATAAGTTTGGGGGTATTTGTTCAGTTGATAAAACTGCACAATTAATATGACATTTTTCCTACTATTTCTATATAATGAAAGGTGTTCATTAGAATATACTGTAACACCTTAGAATGTGTTTTGGGGCTACTTATATTTTAATATTTGGTTTTTAATAAAAAGTTTACCAAATTGGTTTTCAATTATTTTATCCTATTTAATGAATATTTTATTAGATTTTTCCTAGGCTTGCACACACTTGTGCATGATAACTAGGGTGTTAATTTGGGGTTTAGCCATGATTAGCAACATGGTGAACTAACCATTTCCCTAATCTAGTTTTATAAATTGTTTTAAGTGTTTTGGGTTTAAAGTAGTATGGTTGTTTTAAAAGAAAAATAGAAAACAAAAGGAAAAAGGATTTAAAATTTTCTTTGAATTGTTGACCTTGAGAGAGAGAGAGCATGGTGCTACATGGTTTAGGCCATGCCTCATTTAATGAGGGAAGAGAAAGAGAAGAGAGGAGTTTTTCCTTGCTCTCATTATCATTCTCTCATTCTCTCTCTCACACACACACACCTTCAGCAGAAGCAAGCAGCAGCACCAGAAGCAAGCAACATCAACAGCAAAGGCAGTAGCAGCAGCATCAGCAGACAGCAACAGCAGCAGCTGTAGCAGCAGCAGCTCTCATCTTCTTCTTCCACTCCTTCTCCTGCTTCCTAGGGTCCCTCTAGGGTATAACTCTTAAACTCAATTCCCTTTTTGCTTAGCTTATGTGTATTAATTAGCTTCGGTTTGTGTTAAATAGTGAGTTTAGTGCTTATTATGGTGATTTGTGTAGGGTTTTGGTTAGGTGATGATTGTGTTGGTTAACCCTAAATATTTAAGTGTTATTAAGGTCACTTTAACTGAGTTTAACCCCAGGTTTCACTAAAATACCATAGGGTTTCCATTTGTGTGCAAATTTGTGTTTTTAAGCGATATTTTGGCATTCTGTAATCTGCTTTTGACCCGGATCCTTCAGAACAAAATTGAGAAGACTGAAGCATGCTTATTAGGTCTAGAACACACCACCAAAACACGAGCCCCTGTTTCCAAAACTTGGCAGCAGATTTAACCAATCTGTCCGCAAATTGCGGCCAGGAAGGTGAGTTGGGTGTTGGGGTCTTGGCTAGGGTAGTCTGCTCTGTTTTCTAGTATTTTGGCATGTGTAGTTTTGTAAGATTTTACCTGTAGCAAAATATGGGACTATATATCGTATTTCTAGTTCGTTGTGTTTGCGCGATACGCGCGATACGTGAGTGGGTTCTGTGATCCAGCATGTCGCGGCGTGTCGCGGTAGTTTTAGACGCGTATACACACGTTTCAGCGTATCGTGTACACGCGCGTTCAGTTCGCGATGCGAGTTTCTCGTTTGGTTTCGATATCGCGTTTTGCGGAATACTTGGCTTATATATGGATTTCTTGTCTCATTTTCAGGTTTGCAGGCGAGTACATCGGACGCAGCAATAAAAGGGAAACAGGTGGTAGGATTCACCTAGCTTGGAGCGTCGGTGAGTAGATTTAACATCTACAAGGGAATCGCCCGCATGACGTTATGCGTCTGGGCTAGGATTCTAATACTTGTCGCATATTCTACGTTATAGTTAGAATTGCGCATTTACCCTATTACCTAGATATTGTGCTTGGACTAGTAGCCGTAGGACACAACACGTATTATTGACGATTCATGTTGCACGAGCACTGATTGTATACTACACACACCGTCAATAATTGCCATGTCACACACAAACCACTTATAGATACTATATTGCTTGGTTAGAGAGATTGTGACGTTGACTCATACTCCTTATCACTTATGACTTTTAGCTTACCTGTATACCTATAGAGTATCGTACCATTAGTGATAGATACATACACACTTTACGATACAGCTACAGGTATACCATACATATACTGCTCTTATACCCAGGGGGTATACTACATCATTTACTTATAGGTAGACACCTATACTTAGCTATACCTTATTGATTTCGCATACATCTGGTTTTAGTTACATGTCTTCCTTTACTTGATGTTACGTAGAATTGATAAATAGGAACCGTATGATAATTGTATTAACCTGTTGCAGTTAATTAGCGGTTTTCCTTTATATGCTTGCATTTCAGATATGTCACACACATATTTTATTCATGGATTTGCGCATTGATATTTGGATTTTATATGATGTTTTCTGGATTTGGGAACCGCGGGAGTTCATGAAATTATGCATTAATTGAAAAACCCGGTTTCCTTGATATGATATTTCAGCAGCCACCATGAGATTTATCGGTTCTGATTATATACTCCATACGAGGAGTGGGTGCCGTATGAGGGTACATGGTGGGGCCCGGTACGGTTCCTCTCGGCAAGATGATCGATGGACTTTGCCGATTGAGCCTAGAGGTGGGCGAGTACCTACCGATGACAGTACCAATGACTCGGCGGTGGTCATAGGGATACCGATAGGAGTCATGTACGTATGGATACGTGGGAAGACGAGGGTCAGAGCTAGGCACTCGTGCTTTCCGGGATAGCTTATGATACGTACATATCATGATGCTAGTCTTGGTGACGGCATCTGATAGACCAGTATTTCTGTGTCGATGCTTGGCATATTGTTTTTATGATATTTCTAATTACTCTTTGTATATATAACAGGGGATTTAGCCGTTGTTATATATACCCTTACACCAATATTAGTGGAGTGAGACGCTAATATATGTGTATTGACCCGATCATATTTATTTCTGCAAATATATATTTAGGATGTTAGAATTTTACTTGAGATTTGATTTGGGATATTAGGTGATTCATTGAGATTGGATACCGGATACATATTAGATTGCTGAATTGTACATTCGGGATATAGGAGATCTATTGGATATTGTACAATGAGGAGATGTGAGACTTATATGATATGAGAGCCCAACTTGGGGGCTGATTTGAGGAATTGGGATTTGAGTGTCTTGCTGGATTGTGATCCTACCACGATGTCAGGATTCCGTGGGAATGACATATTTCACTCCATACCTCACACTTATCTATTTATGCACTGTTTCATGTATTAGTAGTACCTGTTAGTGTACCCTTCATGATTGCTGCATATTTACATTCTCATATCCCTATCACATGATTATTGTATATTATTGTCATATCACTATTGCTTTATATATTGGTTGTACCTGCTAGTGTACTTTCCATTATTCCGCATTCATATGACCTGTTATTAATGTTAATTGCATATCTTAGAGTCATGTTGTATGTACATACCTGCGATTACCTGCATATGTTATCTACTATTCACGAGTTGGCAACTCACCCCCGTTGTGCCACAGTTGTTTTGCAGGGTTTTTCCCCAGGGTAGTCGAGGCAGGCTATTCATCTATCATCTTTTGCTACAGATACCGCATCGGCTCACAGTGTGCTATTTTGCTTAGGTGGATTTTGGTGGCTATCTGTATTTTGTATTGTATATTGTTGTATCCTTGTACTCTTCATCTACTATTATGTTGTTGACTTAGAGACTTGGTGAGGACGATATTGTATATTATTTGTGGATTTGTTGTCTTTTATACAGCTTTATCTCTATTGTCTTTATTTCTTCTCTATGGCGTCGTATATTTGTGATGGTGATTGTTTTCTGCCTTTGGACGTGTATTTGCTCCCGTTTGGGGATGCTTTATTTATCTTTATTTGTTATACCCATTTTGGGGATAGTTTTTACAAAGGGGGTGCTGCCAAAATTTTAAAGAAAGAAGTTGGACTTTTAAAGAATTTGGGTTGCGATTTCAAATGTTTCAAAAAATTTTATTATCTTTTTCGTATTTTCATGGTTTCCATTTCTGGGTTTTGGCTTTCTTTTACTGTGTTACGTCTTTAGGCGTTGCGTAGTATTAGAGCCGTCACGTGCCAATTTCGGGTCGTGACAAAGTTGGTATCAGAGCACTAGATTTTACCTTTCGGAGTGTAGGATGACCTTGGTATGATGGAGTAGGTAACTTAAGCAGAGTAACGTAGTGTGTGTATGTCTGCAGCATACCCACGATGCGGTACTTCGCCTAAAGTGACCTAAGTACAAATTGCTTGAAATTCCTTCCTTGATGATTCATATCCTTGTGATTCGATTTTCGTTTTCTTATCGAATCTTATCTCTATTTATAGCCTTGCCGCCGATAACTATGGGGACTCAGAGTGATGCAGCGAGGGCCGAGGTCAGAGTTGGTTCAGGTGAGACGAGCACTGACCAGGATGGCACTCTAGTTGCACAGGTGCAGCCAGATCAGCTCGCTAGGCTTGTGGTCGAGATGCAGGACTTGTGCCAGACGATGAGTTCATTTGTTGAGACCGTACGAGCGTTACGACAGGAGGTTGTCACCCTGGTTATCCAGTTGTTCCTTGGGATCAGCATGCAGCAGTCAGTCACCAACATAGCACCAGTGGATGCAGCTCTAGTTGACGAGGCACATATTCCAGAGACTCGGAGGGTTCCAGGACAGAGGAGGACTCTTACCAGTGTACCAGCCCAGAGTCAGAGGCTTAGTCGTCGAGACAGATTTCGTGGCCGTCGTGGGAGTAGCAGAGGCTTAAGACGAGGACAGTCGTTCAGCTCTCATCCACAGGAGGGTCAGCGGTCACCACTTGGATGTTTTCGATGCGGAAGCCTTCAGCACTTCGTCAGACATTGTTCCTTAGCACCTCGTCAGGGACATATTCAGAGAGGTCGTGGACGTGGATGGTTCGCTCAGAGGGGTCAGTCTACCAGAGGAGTTCAGTCAGTTGCGGATAGGGGGCAGACACAGGAGTTTGCTTCTACTCATCGGGACGCGCAGGCGTCCAATTCAGAGTTTTCAGGTATCCTTAATTCACTTGTTTTTTTGATGTATCTGTTTGTTTTTCACACTTGTGTCGTGGTTGGGACGAGAGTCGTGTTGGGTAGATTAGTTGTTTGTTTGTGTTAACTTCTGTCAGCGATTCTTTTGTTGCGCGACATGTATTTCAGTTGTGTGCCAATCGGATAGGAGATAGAGATTCGTCCGTCGTTTTGATCCTTCTAGAGATGTTGGATTTGACGTTCTCCTAGGCACGGACTGGTTAGCTATGTGCTAGGCGTCCGCGGACTACCGTGAGGAAACAGTCAGGTTTTTTTTTCCCCGGCGAGTCAGTTCTTGTTGTGCAGGTGGACAGTGGTGCCGCCTCTCACAGCTTGAATTCAGCATGTTTCGCTAGTCGGCTTTTGAAGAGATGTCGTGGATTCTTGACGTTCATTCATGATGTCGTAGCCACAGTTGGTTTGTTGGACCGGTTTTCTTTCGTACGAGAGTTTTCCGACGTTGTTCCAGATGAGCCGGCGAAGCTTAGGGAGATAAAGGATCGGCTGCAGAGTAGTTTGTTGGGGAGTTTTGTGCGTCTGAGTGTTTTGCTTTTGGAAGCTCCTATTTCTGTTCGTCAAAGAGAAAGACGGCAATTTGAGGTTGTGTATCGACGGATGGTCAATTAAACCGGCTTACGGTGCGGATAGGTATCGTTTACCTCACATTGACGATTTCTTCGATTAGCTCAATAGTGCGAGACATTTTCTAAGTTTGTTTGGGATCAGGTCATCATTATTGCGGGTTCGGAGTGATGACATTCTGAAGACTGCCTTGTGCGTGCTACAGGCTTGTGTGTATTAGTGAGTCATTGGATTCACTGATGCCCTGGCAGCATTCGTAGATATGATGAACCAGATTTCTTCAGGCCGTTCCTCGACCAGTTATTGTTGTGTGATTTACGACATTCTGGTCTAATTAATTTGTCTTGAGGGACAGGAGTAGAACTTGAGGATTTGTTATGCAGATACTGGGAGAGCCCCAGCGGTCTGCTAGATTCTCGGAGTGTTTCTTCAGGCTTGTTTGTGTTGACTCCTAAGTCTGGTAGTCACGGGAGAAGGTTTTGTATGGTTCCGAGGAAGATCGTGGCCGTACAGCTTAGGCCCAGACTTGTGAGCAGGACGGAGGTCCACAGACTTTTGGGCTTAACGGGTTTATACCGCCGTTTCGTGCAGGATTGCTAGTGTAGTGCTGCACCGTTGACTGAATTGACCGGAAAGGAGGTTTCTTTTCTTTGGACTGAGGCATGTGTGCGGAGTTTTCGGCAGTTGAAGATTCGGTTAACAACTGCATCAGTTCTTTCTTTTCTTTCTGGTTCGGGAAACTTTGTTGTTTAACTGTAATGTTTCTTGAGTGGGGCTCGAGTGTGTACTGAGGTGACACTATAGAGTTATCGCTTTTGCTTCCCTACATTTAGAGGAAGTATGAGAAGGATATTCTACTCATGATCCGGAGATGGCCGCGGTGGTTTTGCATTGGGGATTTGGGAGACACTATTTGTTCGAGAGTCATGTCAGATTTTCACGGACCACCAGGGCTTAAAGTACATCTTCCTGCAGCGGATTTAATTGCTGTGATAGTCCTCCGCAGATTTACAGTTCTTGTGCGATCGTTGAGTACAGCTTAAGTTCATCTCTACGGAGGGGACAGTTTGCTCATGTCCGCGCCCGACCACTTTTCTTTAATCGCTTTCGCGAGACACTGATTCGAAGTCCTTGATTTGTGACAATGGTGTGCTAAGTTAGGGACGCGTTTGTGTACCTGATATTATCGGGTAGAGACGTGAAATCCTAGAGCAAGCACATCAGTCAACTCTCTGTATTCATTCAAATTCCACCAACATTAACGTGACTTGTGAGACAGTTACGGGTGGGCAGGTATGTAAAGAGAAGCTTTGGGTTCCGTTTCAAGGTGTCTGTCTTTTGTGTGTTTGGGTTGAGCATCTGAGACCGGCTGGAGAGTTGCAACTTTAACCGTTCCGAAGTAGGAATGGGAGCAGATCTCCACGAATTTCGTTATGGTGTCTACCCAGGTTTATTCAGGGTGTGACTCCATTCGGTGCTTGTCGTCCGGTTATACTCAGTTTGCTCAGTTGTTCTTTGTTAAGTTTGTACGTATGTGTTAATTGTTTTCGGAAGTTGGGATCGTCACTTGCCATCGTTAGGATACTTCTTTGATAGCAGTTATCAGGGAGCGTTCCAATTGGCAACCTTTAGGTTTAGGGGTTAGGTTGTGTCGATCACCAGTCTATTGTTTTTCTGACTCGGCGTTGTAGGATTTTTGGACCCCAGCTAGTCTAGAGACTTCGGAGATGATCCAGTTGATTCAGGTCAGGATAAGAATAGCCCAGTGCAAATAGAGGTCTTATACCGACTGTGTTGGTCGTAGACTTGAGTGCGCAGTGGCAAATCATGTATTCCTGTGGATTTTTCCGATAAATGACATGTTGTGTTTTGGGAAGCTTATCCCAGTATTGTAGGTCCTTTCGAGATCCTATAAGCGAGTTAGTTTCGTTGCCTTTAATTTGGCACTTACGCCCAGATTATTGAGTGTCCACCCTGTATTCCTTGTGTCAATACTTTACAATTACCTTCATGACCTTTCTCACATGATTTGGCACCAGACCATTTAGCTTGGACGTGATCTTTCGTTCACCAGCAGCCAATTGTATTAATGGCTCGGCAGGTAAAGAAACTTCGGTCAAGGGTCTTGCCATCTGTGAAGGGATTTCTTGGACGTAGCCGTATAGTGAGATAATCACTTGGGAGGCTGCGAGCGAGATTTTAAAGTTGTAATCTTCTCTTTGAAGGTACGCGTAGCAGTATATTTTTAAATTCGGGGACGAATTTCTTTTAAGGGGGGAAGATTGTAACACCTTAGAATGTGTTTTGGGGCTACTTATATTTTAATATATGGTTTTTAATAAAAAGTTTACCAAATTGGTTTTCAATTATTTTATCCTATTTAATGAATATTTTATTATATTTTTCCTAGGCTTGCACACATTTGTGCATGATAACTAGGGTGTTAATTTGGGGTTTAGCCATGATTAGCAACATGGTGAACTAACCATTTCCCTAATCTAGTTTTATAAATTGTTTTAAGTGTTTTGGGTTTAAAGTAGTATAGTTGTTTTAAATAAAAAATAGAAAAAAATGAAAAAGGATTTAAAATTTGGTTTGAATTGTTGACCTTGAGAGAGAGAGCGCGCATGGTGCTACATGGTTAAGGCCATGCCTCATTTAATGAGGGAAGAGAAAGAGAAGAGAGGGGGTTTGCCTTGCTCTCATTTCCCCTCCTCACTATCATTCTCTCATTCTCTCTCACACACACACACACCTTCAGCAGAAGCAAGCAGCAGCACCAGAAGCAAGCAGCAGCAGCAGCAAAGGCAGTAGCAGCAGCAGCAGCAAAGGCAGTAGCAGCAGCATCAGCAGACAGCAACAGCAGCAGCTCCAGCAACCTGCAGCAGCTCTCATCTTCTTCTTCCACTCCTTCTCCTGCTTCCTAGGGTCCCTCTAGGGTATAACTCTTAAACTCAATTCCCTTTTTTCCTTAGCTTATGTGTTAATTAGCTTCGGTTTGTGTTAAATAGTGAGTTTAGTGCTTATTTTGGTGATTTGTGTAGGGTTTTGGCTAGGTGATGATTGTGTTGGTTAACCCTACCTATTTAAGTGTTATTAGGGTCACTTTAACTGAGTTTAACCCCAGGTTTCACTAAAATACCATAGGGTTTCCATTTGTGTGCAAATTTGTGTTTTTAAGCGATATTTTGGCATTCTGTAATCTGCTTTTGACCCGTATCCTTCAGAACAAAATTGAGAAGACTGGAGCATGCTTATTAGGTCTAGAACACACCACCAGAACACGAGCCCCTATTTCCAAAACTTGGCCGCAGATTTAACCAATCTGGCCGCAAATTGCGGCCGGGAAGGTGAGTTGGGTGTTGGGGTCTTGGCTAGGGTAGTCTGCTCTGTTTTCTAGTGTTTTGACATGTGTAGTTTTGTAAGATTTTACCTGTAGCAAAATCTGGGACTATATATCGTATTTCTAGTTCGTTGTGTTTGCGCGATACGCGCGATACGTGAGTGGGTTCTGTGATCCAGCGTGTCGCGGTAGTTTTAGACGCGTATACACACGTTTCAGCGTATCGGGTACACGCGCATTCAGTTTGCGACGCGAGTTTCTTGTTTGGTTTCGATATCGCGTTTTGCGGAATACTTGGCTTATATATGGATTTCTTGTCTCATTTTCAGGTTTGCAGGCGAGTACATCGGATGCAGCAATAAAAGGAAAACAGGTGGTAGGATTCACCTAGCTTGGAGCGTAAGTGAGTAGATTTAACATCTACATGGGAATCGCCCGCATGGCGTTATGCATCTGGGCTAGGATTCTAATACTTGTCGCATATTCTACGTTATAGTTCGAATTGCGCATTTACCCTATTACCTAGATATAATGCTTGGACAAGTAGCCGTAGGACACAGCACGTATTATTGACGATTCATGTTGCACGAGCACTGATTGTATACTACACACACCGTCAATAATTGCCATGTCACACACAAACCACTTATAGATACTATATTGCTTGGTTAGGGACATTGTGACATTGACTCATACTCCTTATCACTTATGACTTTTAGCTTACCTGTATACCTATAGAGTATCGTGCCATTAGTGATAGATATATACACACTTTACGATACAGCTACAGGTATACCATACACATACTGCTCTTATACCCAGGGGGTATACTACATCATTTACTTATAAGTAGACACCTATACTAAGCTATACCTTATTGATTTCGCATACATCTGGTTTTAGCTACATGTCTTCCTTTACTTGATGTTACGTAGAATTGATAAATAGGAACCGTATGATAATTGTATTAACCTGTTGCAGTTAATTAGCGGTTTTCCTTTATATGCTTGCATTTCAGATATGTCGCACACATATTTTATTCATAGATTTGCGCATTGATATTTGGATTTTATATGATGTTTTCTGGATTTGGGAACCGCGGGAGTTCATGAAATTATGCATTAATTGAAAAACCCGGTTTCCTTGATATGATATTTCAGCAGCCACCATGAGATTTATCGGTTCTGATTATATACTCCATACGAGGAGTGGGTGCCGTATGAGGGTACATGGTGGGGCCCGATACGGTTCCCCTCGGCAAGATGATCGATGGACTTTGCCGATTGAGCCTAGAGGTGGGCGAGTACCTACCGGTGACAGTACCAATGACTCGGCGGTGGTCATGGGGATACAGATGGGAGTCATGTACGTATGGATACGTGGGAAGACGAGGGTCAGAGCTAGGCACTCGTGCTTTCCGGGATAGCGTATGATACGTACCTATCAGGATGCTAGTCTTGGTGACAGCATCTGATATACCAGTATTTCTGTGTCGATGCCTGGCACATTGTTTTCATGATATTTCTAATTACTCTTTGTATATATGACAGGGGATTTAGCCATTGTTATATATACCCTTACACCAATATTAGTGGAGTGGGACGCTAATATATGTGTATTGACCCCATCATATTTATTTCTGCAAATATATATTTAGGATGTTAGAATTTTACTTGAGATTTGATTTGGGTTATTAGGTGATTCATTGAGATTGAATACCGGATACATATGAGATTGCTGAATTGTACATTCGGGATATAGGAGATCTATTCGATATTGTACATTGAGGAGATTTGAGACTTATATGATATGAGAGCCCAACTTGGGGGCTGATTTGAGGAATTGGGATTTGAGTGTCTTGCTGGATTGTGATCCTACCACGATGTCAGGATTCCGTGGGAATGACATATTTCACTCCATACCTCACACTTATCTATTTATGCATTGTTTCATGTATTAGTAGTACCTGTTAGTGTACCCTTCATGATTGCTGCATATTTACATTCTCATATCCCTATCACATGATTATTGCATATTATTGTCATATCATTATTGCTTTATATTTTGGTTGTACCTGCTAGTGTACTTTCCATTATTCTGCATTCATATGACCCGTTATTACTGTTAATTGCATATCTTAGATTCATGATGTACGTACATACCTGCGATTACCTGCATATGTTATCTACTATTCACGAGTTGGCAACTCACCCCCGTTGTGCCACAGTTGTTTTGAAGGGTGTTTCCCCAGGGTAGTCGAGGCAGGCTATTCATCTATCATCTTTTGCTACAGATACCGCAACGGCTCACAATGTGCTATTTTGCTTAGGTGGGTTTTGGTGGTTATCTGTATTTTGTATTGTATATTGTTGTATCCTTATACTCTCCATCTACTATTATGTTGTTGACTTAGAGACTTAGTGAGGACGATGTTGTATATTATTTGTGGATTTGTTGTCTTTTATACAACTTTATCTCTATTGTCTTTATTTCTTCGCTAAGGCGTCGTATATTTGTGATGGTGACGGTTTTCCGCCTTTGGGCGTGTATTTGCTCCCGTTTGGGGATGCTGCCAAAATTTTAAAGAAAGAAGTTGGACTTTTAAATAATTTGGATTGCGATTTCAAATGTTTCAAAAACTTTTATTATCTTTTCCGTATTTTCATGGTTTAGATTTCTGGGTTTTGGCTTTCTTTTACTGCGTTACGTCTTTAGGCGTTGCGTAGTATTAGGGCCCTCACATGCCAATTTCGGGTCGTAACATATATGATACATATGAGGGTTTATCTGTAAAAATACTATTTTCATGTGTTTATATATTATAATTAACATTTGGTAGGAAAAAGTAAGCATATAATATCCATTTAACATTTGGCCCATTTAAATATACTTACCTTATTAAATACCTTTGACCAATTCTTAATGGTTAAGTTAATATCTCAATAAAACAAACTCTACTAATGTTATTTGTTGAGATATTGTGCAGAATTTGCAGGGCTGAAATTAAGGAAATCAAAGTTGGTAAAACAAACATGCCTAAATAGGAAAGTAAACTAAAGAAATCAATTCTGGCAGTGACGTAGAAAAGATTTTCAGTTTCCAGAGATTAAAAATATCACCACATGTCACCATAAGAAGCCACAAGAAGAATGAGCCCAAGATTCCCCTACTTGGCCGCGGATCCGCGGCCAAACCCACCTATTGGCCGCGGATCCGCCGCGGTTTTGATGAGTTGGGAGTTGGGATTTTGGTGGTTAGGATTTTAACCTCTGGCTTCCAAATCAGGCAGCTAGGGTTCTGACTTTGGGATTATAAATAAGGACCGAGAGCCTCTTGGAAAAATTATCACACCGACGAGATCACGAAGTCCACGACGGCTCAAGAATCATGGTTGATCATCAACGGTTCATCTACCTCCTTAGAAGAGATCGAGAAGCATACTAGCATTTTGTAATCATTTTCTAAGGGAATAAAGTGTAATTGATTCTGTTGATTAATAAAGGTAGTTTTTCTTATTCTATTTCTTTTTAATATGATTTCTCTCCCCATCTCTTCTTCTCCCAACATGCGCGAGTAATTCTTCGCTTGTTAGGTTTCGTGGGATTAGGGTAGGTTAATGGATGATGAAGATCCTTAAACTCTTTTTAAGTCCTATAAAGTTTATAAACTCTATCAAAAGAATAGTTAACATCCTAATTAGGCGCGCTATCAATTCATTGATAATTGCGACCACGATTAGAGATTAGATTAACTATTGTTTTGGTAAAGGCTAGATATGAACGGAGTTCCATATCGAGATAGGGGTTAAGAGTGGGAACTCTTTTCCCTCCAGAAACCCTAATCTACATGCATCACTGTCGTTCTACTTTTAAATCTATTAAAGGATAAAAAGAGTAATCTTTAATTAATCATCCATAACTACTAAATCCTAATGAACCCTACAAGCCCACTTTTTATATAAACTTACATCCATAGTTAATCTAGATCCACATTTTGCATCAGTGTTTAACGTAGATCTAGATCCTACAACTATTTCCACCATTCTTTATTCTTCCCCTTTCTCAACACATGTAAAGTAAGATTGAAAGGTTCCACGTTTCCCTGAGGACGACCCGTACGCATCTCAGTCTAGCTATGCACGACACCGTTATTGATTGCGGTTACAACACACTATAAATACACATCAATCAGACACCATTTGAAAATCCGTAGCTTCCCTTGAAGTTTCTATTTAAAAGTGCATACGATTCGTCGGTTTTGGAAATAAGCATGGTTCAGGTGGCATCTTTACGTTGGCGATCTAGCCTCATAGTATCCGATAAGACAATATCCTCGATTATCATCCTCAAATCATGAGCGCGGATCAATCATCCTGTTAGTGTATATGCCCTAGAGGCCATTACTGTATCATACTAGTATGTATATTACTTGATGGAAGCTTGGGATATTCACAGTTGTATATACAATCTTGCTCGAAATGGTAGTATGCTACTTGGTTTGTCTCTGCTTTAATATGTGCATGTGTTTCTTTTAGCATATCGCTTATACACATATTAGTAGAGCCCGTAGGATCTTTGCTTGATTGCCAGCGTTGTGATGGCGCTCACACTCATGGGGGCTGGGTAATCCATAAGCACATCCTTATACAGGTCCCTAGTCGTTGGACTATCGAGACAGGGCATCGATACTCCGGAGTAGACTAGCGTATACGCTTCTCATCCCAGCGTGGGAGACGGTCTGTCCCACAGCCGTCAGTACGTCGTACTTGAGATAGTATGCGGGTGCTCGTTAGGTTACGAGTACACTGGACAGGACTCGTCGGGAACTGTTGGTTGGTATTATACCTATCGTCAGTTATCAGTTCCCAGGTGACATGAGTACAGCTTAGTCCGCTGACTTGACACTGTCACTTCGCCTCGAGTGTGTTCCCACTGCACTTTGATTGCTACCCTACCACGGCTCAAAGGAGTCGTGCAAACAGGTAGTTTTTGGGTGCAGTCCCGAAGTACTTGGAGGCAGTGACGGTTAGACAGGATTCGTCTCTCCCGGTATTGGGGGTTGACATCGCGCTGTGTCCAGGAGAGCCATTACACAAGTAGTCCCTGGCCAGGGCAAGCGAGATATACTGGTAGGTTTCCAGTATTATCTCAGGGTGTTCTGGGTTACACTCCGACACGACTTGTACCGCTATTAGGGGACTGATGTTCACCGCCCCCCTAGGCCCGCCATGCGATGTATCAGACGAACAGACCGGACTGTACGGAGACTGTCACATACAGGCTCAGTAGGAGTTTAGATGGGGTCACCTCGTCAGTCTTCTTATCGGCATCTACCTGGGGACCGTTACGTACAGCTAGTGCCGCTTGCGGTCTGTGGTTAAACCCACTGCCAGCGTAGTGTCGAGTCTTTAGAGTCCCACACAGAGAGCTATTCGCCTTTAGGCAAAATGAGTAGAGGTCGCATGGTTTTGCGACAGGGTTCGTTCACATCCGCGCACTTGTACACGTTTGCTGTCCGGACAGCTTATACTAGCCGGCATTGGTTTAAGCCAGATCCTAGTATATGATTTGGGATTGGTTTTATCTCATTGTATTCGTGTTCCTCGGATCACGAATACAGGTGCGTATGCACAGTTGATTGAGATAGAGGGAGAGGACTTTGATTAGGGTTAATGACCATTGTCATTTTATTAACCCTAATGCTTATGTGTGTATTATGATTAATTGATATTAGTTAAATATAATTGTGCATGGTTAGGGTTGTTGACCATTTGACTATCTTGACTTGTTGACCTAGGTTGACACTTTGACCATCATCATTCCATATAAAAGATGCTCTTTGATCCTTGCAATTTGCATTTAATATGAAATGATAATGGTCAAGTCTTGATTAAACCATGACAATTATCTTGATAATTATCTTTTTACAATAATTCACACATATATGTGAGAATAGTTCTTTATTCTCTTATTCTATCATATAGATTCTCTCTCCTCCTCTTCCTCTCTCTCAAGCTCTCCCCTCTCATGTGTTGAGAAACACTTGAGCTTGAGATAAACCTCTCCAAAGTAATCTCTACTCTCATCTAAGGCTCTAGGATTAGCACTTCTAGCACCTTAGTTACTTCTAGCTTGAAGTTGAAGCCAAAGGTTGAGGCTCTCGGGTGGATCCTTCTTCGACTAGAGAAGGCGACAAGGTGATCTCTTTCTTCCACTCCAAGGAGCAAGGAGTGTTAGTTATATGTATGCCCTAGAGGCCATTACTGTACATTGGATGTATATTGTAGTGGATGCTGGGACATATATAGGGAGGACTTTCTTGCACGACATGATAGTATGCTATCTGGTTGCTCTTTACCTCAACGTGTATACTGATTGTCTCTCTGTTACATGTTGGTAAAGCCCTTAGGATGTGTACTTGACTACCTGGACTATGATGCGGATCATACTAGTGGGGACATGGTAGTCCATAAGTACATCCTTCAAAGTCCCTAGTCGTGGGTATATCGAGACGGGGCATCGATATACCAGAGTAGACTAGCGTGTACCTTCTCGACCGATACAGTTGGGCGATGGATGATCCCATATCCATTAGTGCTTGACATCAGAGATGATATACGGGTGCTCAGTAGAGACTGGGTACACTGGACGGACTCGCCGAGAACTCCCAGATGGTATTATACCTTACGTCAGATGGCAGTTCTCTGGTGACACTGGTACAGAGTAGTCTGTTGACCCGAGATCGTCATAGAGTCTTGTGTGGTTCCCACTGTGCTTTGATTTCCATCTTACCACGTCCAAGAGGGCGTGCAAAACGGTGGTTTTTGGGTACAGTCCCGAGTCACATGGAGGCAATGAGCGATAGGAGGGGATTCGTCTCTCCCGGTATAGGGAGTTGATGTTGCGCTGTGTTCGATTGGCTATAACAGGAAATCCCTGGTCAGGGTTGCTGAGATTTACTGGTAAGTGTTATCAGTAGTTTCTCGAATTGTTATAGACCTCATATCGACACGACTTATCGAGCTATTGGGGTCTGACGTTTACCACCCCTGGGCAAGATATGCGACATATCAGACGACGAGACCGGACTGTACGGTAGTGTTACTGGTTGGATTCACTGGAGTGTGAGCGGGCTTGCTCGTCGATCTTCTGATCGCTCAATACCCGGGTGGCCGTTACGTTTAGCAGACCGCTTGCGGCTTGTGGGTGCTTGATATGATCATCATCTGCTGCCGGCGTATTGACGAGTTTTTAGAGTCCTACACAGAGGTTTCCTGGCTCAAGCGAAACGAAATAGGAGCGCATATGAGATATGTGCGGGACTGAGAATAATGCGTGTATGTGATACCGTATTCCATTCTCGCGATGAATGTATCGAATGGTTGTATGCGATATAACCTAGTTATCGATTCAAGCGTTGATTCGATAAGCCGATACATTGAATATTAGTCGGTTATATGCGATATGACCGGATCGTTAAATCAAGTGTTGATTTAATGATTTAATGCATAATTATATATTTGATATATTACTTTGCATTAACTAGTATTGGTTCACTTTAAATGGATTTTCTCACTCGGATGTACACATTGTATATGTGATATACTTTTGTGCACTTGATTGTATCATGTTTGATGATACATGTTTGCTAGGGTTTTTGTGTAAAGATCAAACCATGGTTACATGATAATGGTTAGGGTTTTGTTTTCATTTTCATTCATGTAAAAACTTGTATGTAATATTCTTTTATTTGGGGCACTTCCAGGTTGCGGAAGTTGTCACTCGTTATATATTTTTTACTTTTCCGGACTAGGATAGACCCAAGGAGGAGGGCACAAGTAACCGGGTTCTGGAGTCCAGTGGGAGACCAACTCGAGGAGTCGAGCCCGGGTCTCCTAACTCCAGAATTGGTAGGGTTGCTTGCCGCTCTCGCAGGGGTCTAGGGGTGTGGGTTTGGATATTCATCATGACCATGGAATCCGTGTTTTATACTGGCTCGTATTGAAAACACGGACGTCCTAGTATATCCAATATTTCATATGTTTCTTCTGCTGCGATATCAGTGATGTGATCATGTGATGTTCTGTGATAGATACAGTATATGGTATATATGATATATTATATAGACGTTACTTATGTTTTACACCCGCGCTAGCCCTGCCCCGCTCTGCCGTTAGTTACCTAACCTAACGGTGCACGAGGGGACATCGAGGCGAATGCGGATGGCTTAAGTTTACGTCGTATTTATCTGTGATGTTTAGGTACTTAAATGATGGGACTTCATTAATGAGATTAATGAAATAAAAGAAGCCTAAGATGTTGTAGAATCTAATTTCAAAATAAAATAGGTAGCTACAGTTCTTGCTTTGCACAGCGGTATATGTGATATATCCTGCACCTTATTCGATGAGGAAAGGACCGAGATCCCTTCACCGGGAGTGACTCCTTTAGCAATAACTGGCAGATGCTACACACTCGGTTTGTCTTTTGATTGCTTTTAAGTATTTTTGCTTTGCACAGTGATATATATGATATATCCCGCACCTCATTCGATGAGGAAAGGACCGACGATCCCTTCACCGGGACTGACTCCTTTAGCAAAACTACAAAAGCCTCAAAAGCACTCCATTTTTAAAATCATTTGATTCTACAACGATATCGAGTTCATTACGCAATAGGTTTTCAGAAAAACCTGTCGTAGCCCTCCGTCATTTCAGATAAGTGGTAGTTAGTATTCGTGCTACGTTTGTTGGCCTTCGTCAAGGCGTAGTGTGCGGTAGCTTACTAGTATTTATCTGCTTATGCATATGATGCAGATTGGATTAGGGTAGTCGTGCGACTTTGTTGGCCTGCGTCAAGGGTCGTGCGGGTGGGTTTAATTCAATCAGGAAATGACGGGTTGAACTTGACTAGCGGACTATGGTTTGTTGGCCTGCGTCAAGGTCATAGGACGCTAGGGGCAAAATATTATCGGGAATGTCAAGTGTTGAAATTTGCAATGAGATTGCATACCTTCTATGAGATAGTTGGATCCCGATACCCGCTGCGAGTAAGAGTTACTCCTGGGAGAGTTTTGCACATTACAATTAGCCGATCAAGTAGGTGTCTAGAAAGGTGTTAACGAGGTTACGCCTCTGGGAAAACGAGGTTGACATTAATTAGGTTCGTGCGAAAGCACGGGGGACCTCCCTCAAAGTACCGACACTGGCCTGGCTGAAAGATTGGCGAACTTGTAGTGTGTAATTAATCTCGGCTAGTCTTTCCTTTTAGGGTTTGAAGGAAGATTTGATAAAAAGCAGTGGGAGCCATCCTGATTAGATAAAATAATAACCAATCTATTCTTGCAAGAGCGCACGCTGAGTGTTTTCTTCTCTCTCTCCTGGTAGCGACCATATCACGCCTTAATCAAGATAATAATACGGATTATTGACCGAACCCGCTTGTTATACTGAGCTGGGTAATGTTGGTCCCGCTCCAACTTATAATTGTTATAAGACCGAGCAGGAAATAAGGGGAATACCAGAATTCCCGTGCCGCCCAAATGAAGAGAGTGCATGTTGATGCATCATCTTCGGGTGTGTTCATTATACAGAACTGTTTCTCAGTATCCTCCGCATCCTTGGTATATGATACCGGATCAGGATCCCAGATATGTAATCTGTTACATAGGGCTACAAAAGGGTAGAAAAACTGATAACGGGTGATAAGTTTCATGAGACAGAACACGGGGCAAGTGTTGCAGCCAAGTCTGTTGGTCACTGTCACCCTGTATTACCAGAATACATTGATTCTGAACGAATGTTATTAGATACCGAACCTGATATACAAAATCATATCAGTCTCTTTATTAGTAAAGAAAGGATATAATTTTGTATTGTTGGATAATGTTTTGAACATTTCCTATATCAAAAGTTGATCGGTTCAGGCACGTTATCTAAAAGCATTGATGTTCTTAATCAAACTACAGTTCTTAGTATATAGAACACACACAAGAGGAAGAGTTCAGAAATGAACGGATCCTTCTTGAGGTATTGTAGACTAGGTCATATCAATGCGACCCGACTAGCTAGAGTTACATAAAGATGTATATTTAAATTAGTTTGAATTTACATCTTGTGAAACTCGCCAGTCATGTCACAAAGATAAGATGACCATAGCTATGTTTATTGGAAACAGAGAAAGAGTTAGTGAACTCTTGGGATGATACATGTTTAATGTATGTAGGTCCCCAGTCTACACATGCCAAGACCGGTTCTTTGTACTTCATTACATTCTCTGATAATCTCTCGAGATTCAGACATATGTTCCTGTTGAAACACAAGTCCGAACCTTTTGAGATATTCACAGAATATAAGAAAGAAGTAGAGAACCAAAATAAGGGTATAAGTATTATGTCCTTTGATGTGATCAAGGAGGAGAATACTTGTGCATGGAATTCCTGGACTATTCTAAAGGAGAATGAGATTCTCTCTCAGTGTTACTCCTCCGTATACACCACAGTACCTCGGTGTATCGGGGTGGAGCAATCACACTCTATATGATATAGTGTGCTCTATGATGAGTACTACTGAGTTACCTATTTCCTTTTGGGAATTATGCGCTTGAGAAGCTGCATACCTATTGAATAGGGTCATGATCAAATCAGTTGCCTACCACTTCATATGAGATATGGAAAGGGAGGAGCCCATATCTTAAGTTAGTTAAGATTTGGGGTTGTCCGGCCTATATCTAAAAGCAAAATCCGGACAAGCTCGAGACAACGTCTGTTATGTAGAACTGGAATGGTTCCAGCTATACAAACTACAGCAGATGATTTGATAGAACCAAAGGATTCAATAGATTCCAACGAACCTCAGCCTCTCCGCCGATCTAGTAGGGTTCCTCACCCACCTGAGAGTTACTTAGGTTTCTCTACGACAGTGGGAGCGAGGATTGCATCATGAGATGATGACCCAACTAATTTCGAGCTGGCCATCAGGAGTAAGACTCTGTAAGAATGGCTGGATGCTTAGCAATCTGAGATGGAATCCATGTACACCAGCAAAGTATGGACTTTGGCTGCTATATCTGAAGGGTTAAATTCCCATCAGGAGCAAGTATATCTTGAGAAGATTACTTGGTGTAGATGGAAAAGTTGAGACTTTCAAAGCTAGACTTGTTAAAGGTTTTCATCATTGACCAGGCGTGGATAATGATGAAACCTTTTCCAGTACCTATGCTTAAGTCCATCCAAATACTACTTGCCACGGCTACATACCATGACTACGAGATCTGGCGGTTGGGTGTCATGACTGCTTTTCTAAATACTGATTTAGAATAGTGCGTCTATAAGTACACAGCCAGAGGGCCTCGTAGACGGTGGGAGCAGCGGAAACGTGTGCAAGATGCTTTATAGGATAAATCAGGCATCGTGGAGTTGGAACATCTGTTTTGATGGATTAGTCAAGGAAGTTGACATCATCAAAATGGTAGATGAACCTTGTATATACAAAAAGGTAGTAGGGAGTATGGTGGTGATCCTCGAAGAGTACGTGGATGACATACTCATGATAGGGAAGGAGTTTCCTATGCTACGCTCGGTCAATCTCCGCTTATCACAAGGATTCTCCAGATAGGATCAATGTGATACCTCCTCCATCCTGAGTTTTCATCTATGAGATAGATGTTATTTGGGTGTTAGAATACTCACTAGTTGTAGTGAGATGGTATCAATCGAACCTGGGTAGAATCACTGGAAGGGTTCCAGGGTGATAAAGACGACTGAATGTCAGTCGCAGGCATTGTCTTTACCCTCAGTAAAGGGACGGTATGTTGGAAGAGTTCCAAGCATGATACCGTGACATACTAGACGATAAAGGCACGATACATCGCTACTAAAGATGCTACCAAAGAAGCTGTTTGGGTGTATATTGGTTCATGAGATGAACTATGTTCCTCCCTTTGTGTGACAATGGAGTTGTGGCTTATGCCAAGGAACGCAGGTCCCATCAGTGACCCAGACATATTCTAAGGCAGTATCACTTGATCATGGAGATGGTTGATCTCTAAGGGATCGAGGTTAGGAGAGTAGACTCAGAGGACAACACGGCGGATCCACTCACGAAGGCCTATTCCCAGAGAGAGACTTTTATGGGATGGTTGAGTATGAGATACTACAACCACTGCTACAGATGGCCCTAGTGCAAGTGGGAGATTGTTAGTTATATGTATGCCCTAGAGGCCATTACTGTACATTGGATGTATATTGTAGTGGATGCTGGGACATATATAGGGAGGACTTTCTTGCTCGACATGATAGTATGCTATCTGGTTGCTCTTTACCTCAACGTGTATACTGATTGTCTCTCTGTTACATGTTGGTAAAGCCCTTAGGATGCGTACTTGACTACCTGGACTATGATGCGGATCATACTAGTGGGGACATGGTAGTCCATAAGTACATCCTTCAAAGTCCCTAGTCGTGGGTATATCGAGACGGGGCATCGATATACCAGAGTAGACTAGCGTGTACCTTCTCGACCCATACAGATGGGCGATGGATGATCCCATATCCATTGGTGTTTGACATCAGAGATGATATACGGGTGCTCAGTAGAGACTGGGTACACTGGACGGACTCTCCGAGAACTCCCAGATGGTATTATACCTTACGTCAGATGGCAGTTCTCTGGTGACACTGGTACAGAGTAGTCTGTTGACCCGAGATCGTCATAGAGTCTTGTGTGGTTCCCACTGTGCTTTGATTTCCATCTTACCATGTCCAAGAGGGCGTGCAAAACGGTGGTTTTTGGGTACAGTCCCGAGTCACATGGAGGCAATGAGCGATAGGAGGGGATTCGTCTCTCCCGGTATAGGGAGTTGATGTTGCGCTGTGTTCGATTGGCTATAACAGGAAATCCCTGGCCAGGGTTGCTGAGATTTACTGGTAAGTGTTACCAGTAGTTTCTTGAATTGTTATAGACCTCATATCGACACGACTTATCGAGCTATTGGGGTTTGACGTTTACCACCCCTAGGAAAGATATGCGACATATCAGACGACGAGAACGGACTGTACGGTAGTGTTACTGGTTGGATTCACTGGAGTGTGAGCGGGCTTGCTCGTCGATCTTCTGATCGCTCAATACCCGGGTGGCCGTTACGTTTAGCAGACCACTTGCGGCTTGTGGGTGCTTGATATGATCATCATCTGCTGCCGGCGTATTGATGAGTCTTTAGAGTCCTACACAGAGGTTTCCTGGCTCAAGCGAAACGAAATAGGAGCGCATATGAGATATGTGCGGGACCGAGAATAATGCATGTATGTGATACCGTATTCCATTCTCGCGATGAATGTATTGAATGGTTGTATGCGATATAACCTAGTTATCGATTCAAGCGTTGATTCGATAAGCCGATACATTGAATATTAGTCGATTATATGCGATATGACCGGATCGTTAAATCAAGTGTTGATTTAATGATTTAATGCATAATTATATATTTGATATATTACTTTGCATTAACTAGTATTGGTTCACTTTAAATGGATTTTCTCACTCGGATGTACACATTGTATATGTGATATACTTTTGTGCACTTGATTGTATCATGTTTGATGGTACATGTTTGCTAGGGTTTTTGTGTAAAGATCAAACCATGGTTACATGATAATGGTTAGGGTTTTGTTTTCTTCATTTATTTATTTATTTATTCTTTTTGGAAAATGATAAATCATGAAGAGAAAATGGTGGCTAACTTTGTTTCATATTGAAGCTTCATGAAGCTTTGACCAAGTGACCATTTTGTCTCCATGCTAAACCCTAACCATTCCCACTAACCATGATTCATTCTCTACACTTAACCATGGTTTGAATATGATAAGTATTCATTTTTCTTTTGGATTTAATTAACTTATCATATTCATTTCTTTCTTCTTCTTCTTGAGGAGCTAGAAAGAAAAGCTTTCTACTTCAATGGCATCTTGAGCATAAGTGTGAGAAATCCAATTCTAAAGTCTACCCACTTCCTATTTCTTCATCCTCTACCTCTTGCCAAGTAGTAGAGTGTGTTTCCTTCACAAGTTTCCTTTACTTGGTGAAGTTGGAGCTTGATCTAGTGATGCCTCGACGTAGATCATCTTCGGCACGTCGTCGATGACCTAGCCCACTCTTTCTCCGATGAAGCCGACGCTAGAGCCCGGGACTTGATATGGACAGCGAGGAGACTTCATTGCGGAGCTTTGGAGGTGGAGAAACGAATCTACAAAGGTTGTATTTCCGTTACACTTTAGTTAAGATGTTAACTAGCTCGTATTATCGCCTAGAATTCTAGCAAACGATCCGTAGTCTAGGGTTTCTCGGCACCATAATTTTGAAATTGGCATGGTTGATGTCTTGTGAGACCTCTTGAGAGTGCCTAGGAACCCTACAAGGAGAGAAGGACATAAAGCCCAAGGTATAACCTTTCATCCATGTAGCTAAACATAGTTAGCTTTTAGTTAGTTTTTGTTTAGCAAAGATCCTCCTTTAGTTAGTCCATGTTGCCTAGTTCGATTAAAATCCGATTTGTATTCCGTTTTCCGCCTCCCCGCAAGCATAGGGGTGGGCAACGTGGACTTACAGTGGTATCAGAGCCACTAGGCATTAGATGTCGACCTATGGGGGGTTCTCACTGTGTGACAGTGTGGCGAAGCATAGGCTCTTACCCCCAGGGTGTCCCGAGACCGGAAGGTGTTCCGGCGGGTTGTAGTCCTCACGAGGGGGCATGCGTAAAAAGTAGTTGCTGAGAGACCCGTTGGTGGCACGGTGACCCCATTGGATGGGGTGGATGCCTGACCTATAGTGGTATCAGAGACTAACTAAACATAAACTAGCTAGTTAGTAAAGTGTATGGAAGTTCGATCGGAAAAATCGCAAAACTAAAACATCAAAACCCTAAGTTTCTGTTGTTTTTTTTTCTGCTCACAAAATAAAAAATCATACTTCAAAATCGGCTCAGGGTTTTGTCAAGAAGCACACCAAAAACGGTCCAGTGAACAGTTCAAAGCGCGGCGGTTCCGCGGCAAAAGCATGCCTATTGCTGCGGAACCGCGGCCGTTTTGACTCCGTTCTGAACCGAGTTTGGTGCAGTATTCCTCTGTTAAGGTTTTGTGATTTTTAAGATGGTTTATTTCTGCCCAGATTTTCCAGAAAAGAAATTTGTATTTGGGGTGCCTATAAATCCGTATTTTTGATCGAACTTCACTACACTTTGACTAATGGGTTATATCTGTGATGTTTATATGTATTGAACGTCTGCTAATCGCTATACGTCGATTAGTGGGGGTTATACATATCTGTGATCTGTAATGCTTATTAGTTTGTGTATATGAACTCGGTGGATTGTCGCGGATGAATAGCCGGGGTGGATGTGAGATGAGAGTTTCTTTTTTCTTCCATTCATTGTAATATGTAAATTGATGTAATATTATTTGTTTGGCCGCACAACCGGGTCGGGGTTGTAGCCGTCATTGTATAATTTCTTTTTACTGTTTTTGCTCCTAGGATAAACCCATGGTGGGGTGCACAAACTACCGGAATCTCGAAGTGCCGAGTGTCCTACTCACGTCGTTGAGGGAGGTTGCTTCGCTTCGGATACTTGGCGGGTAGTTTGCCGCACCCGTAGGGGTCTTGGATAGGGTATTGGCTATTCATCGCGACCGTGTAATCCGCTTTTCGTTGCAGGCTCGAACGAATCGCAGATTCCTAGTATATCCAAAGTGTTTATCTTTGATCTGTAATGGCTATCATTGCTATATATTTATATATGATAACTATTTAGGTGTTGCTTATGTTTTGCATCCGCGCTAGTCCAACCCCCGCTCTGTCGTTAGTTAAGTAACCTAACGGGTGATGACGGGGCCCCGTGGCGAATGCGGATGGCAAAAGCGTACACCATATTTTGGTTGTTTTCTGCAATGGTAGGATTAAATGATGGGACGCATTAAAAGAACTAATGCAAGAAAACAAACCAAGTAAAAGTCGATTGGAACACTTTGAAAACCACTCGGTTCTTTTCAAAACTAAACTTTTAAACGCGGAGCTTGAACCACTCCTTTTAAAAGCTATCTCGTTCCATCGATTATATCAAGTTCACTACGTTCACGGTTTCGCCAAAACCATTCGTAGCCCTCCATCATTTCAGTTAAATATTCGGTAGTATTCAAGCTATGTATTTTGACCTCACGCCAAGGCATAGTGATTGGTAGCTGCCGGATATTTATCTGTTGCATAGATAGAATGCGTTGGTTTGAGACAGTCGTACTGCCATTTTGGCCTACGTCAAGGGTAGGTACGGGGGGTTCAAATTAACATGGATAATGATGGGAAGAACTTGACATGTGACTTATGACATTTTGACCTCACGCCAAGGTCATAAGAGCATGGGGCAAAAATCCACATCGGGAGTTTCATAAGTACTGAAACTTGCTAGCGCTGCATACCATTTGGAGTGTGATGATTCTGGTAGGATTCCTTTGGTTTTATCACGCGATGATATTTGGATCCCGATCCTACTGTGAGTATATGCTACTCCTCGGGAAAGTTCTCACTTAACGATCAATGCTATAAACCTAGTAGGTGTCTAGAAAGGTGTTAGCAGGGCTACGCCCATAGGGAAAAGAGGTTACTTAATTAAGGAACTTCGCGAAAGCGTTGGAAAACCTCCCTCGAAGTACCGACACTGGCCTGGCTGAACGGTTAAGCAAGTATTGTACGGTGAGATTGATCCCGACTAATTCTTTCTTTATGGTTTGAGAAGGGATTCGAGAGACAGTGGGAGCCATCCTGTTTAGACAAACTAAAAACCACTTTAAACTTGCAAGAGCATCATGCTAAAGTGTTTTTTTCTCTCTCCTAACTGCAGCGACCATTCAACATGACCGGACTTAAGTTATTACTAGATAAAAACATACTGACAGGGCCAAACTACAAAGATTGGCTCAGGAATGTCAAGATGGCAATCACTTACGACAAGTTGGGGTATGCCCTTACCACCAAAGCTCCCCCTGTCCCAGGTCCCACCTCCAGCGTCGCGGATATAGAAATCCGTAAGACATGGGAGATTGATTGCGCAAAGGCCAAATGCCTCGTGCTTGCCTCGATGGACAACGAACATCAGAGGAGGCACGAGAATATGGACCTAGAGTCCATATTTCTTCATACAAAAGAACTGTATGGAGAGCAGTCTCGTATCGCAAGATACGAAGTGTTGAAGAAGCTATTTTCGGCAAGATTGGCCGTCGGATCATCGGTAGCGGAACACGTGCTTAAGATGATTGGCTACATAGAGGAGCTCGCGGACCTTGGGACCACGTTGGAGAAAGAACTCTACACTGACTTGATTCTCCAGTCCATTCCTTCCACTTACGCCCAGTTTGTCCTAAACTTCAACATGCATGAAAAGGAGGTAGAACTTTCCGAACTTCTGAACATGTTGAGGAGTGCTGAGGGCACCCTACAGAAAGGTAGGGAGACATCCACTTTGTTTGTAGGAGGATCTTCCTCTTCTAAGTCCAGGGCGAAAGCCAAGGGAAAGAAGAAGAAAGCCCCCGCCAAACCAAGGGGCGGTGTTAGTAAAGTGGATACGAAGGGAAAGGGAAAGGCAACAAAGGTAGCGGGAAAGCTGGTGGGAAAGGAAGAATGCTTCTACTGTCACAAAAGTGGACACTGGAAACAGGATTGCAAGGCTTGGAAGGCCAGAACCCAGGATCTGAAGCGAGTTGCGGCTTCAGCTTCAGGTGTGTATGTTATTGAAAACTGTCTATCAATAAACTCTACTTCCTGGGTATTGGATACCGGATCAGGATCTCATATCTGTAATTCTTTGCAGGCGTTGAGAAAGCGTAGAGTTTTGAAGGCAGGTGATATGATCCTCAAAGTTGCAAACGGAGCTAGCATGGATGCTGAGGCCGTGGGGGACTATCACCTGGGATTATCAGATGGACACTTTTTGGTTTTGCGTAGTTGTTATTTTGTACCTAATGCAACCTGTAATATCATTTCTGTATCTTTATTATCTAAAGAAGGTTATGAATTTGCATTTGTAAGTAATGTAGTGAACATTCACCTTAATCAAGTTTTGATTGGGTCAGGTACATTAAACAACGGTATATACGTTTTAAACCAACCACAGATTTTCAATGTCCAGAATACACACAAAAGAAAGTCTCCTGAAATCAATCAGGCTTTCTTATGGCATTGTAGACTCGGTCACATTAATGAGAGAAGGCTGACGAAGTTACATACAGAAGGATATTTGGATCCGTTCGAATATCAATCGTATACAACTTGTCAATCCTGTCTCAAAGGAAAGATGACCAAAACTCCGTTCACTGGACACGGAGTAAGAGCGAGCGAGCTCTTGGGACTCGTACACAGCGACGTGTGCGGTCCAATGTCTACACATACGCGAAGCGGTTATTCTTACTTCATTACTTTAACGGATGATTTCTCAAGGTTCGGACATGTCTTCTTAATGAAGCATAAATCTGAAGCTTTTGAAAAGTTCCAGGAATATAAGAATGAAGTAGAAAAACAAACAGGCAAAAGTATCAAGACACTAAGATCTGATCGAGGTGGTGAATACTTGAGTGCCAAGTTCCTGGATTACTTAAAAGAGAATGGAATTCTCTCTCAGCTTACTCCTCCATACACTCCGCAACATAACGGTGTATCGGAGGGACGGAACCGAACCCTATTGGATATGGTACGGTCTATGATGAGTAACGCTGAGTTACCGCGATCATTCTGGGGATATGCGCTAGAATCAGCTGCATACCTTCTGAACCGAGTTCCCACTAAAACTGTGCCTACCACACCATATGAGTTATGGAGTGGGAAGAAACCCTATCTTCAATACCTGAAGATTTAGGGATGTCCAGCTTTTGTCAAAAAGCAGCATGCGGACAAACTCGAGGCACGCTCAGTACTGTGCAAGTTTGTGGGATACCCAAAGAACTCCAAGGGGTATCTTTTCTATTACGCAGAGGAACAAAAAGTCCTTGTTTCTCCTAATGCCCACTTTCTAGAACACCAGTTCATAGAAAAAGAAATAAGTGGGAGCGCAATAGAACTGGAAGAAATTCCAGAACCACAAGCTATTACTGAAAGCTTAGTAGAACCAAAGGGTTCGAAAGATCAGGACATTCCCACGCCACTCCGCAGGAGTAGTATGTTGGAGATAGTGCCCTCAGAGTCAATTATTGGATCACAGGCACGTGATTGCAATGATTGAGGGAGGACCTATCCCGATAGGACAGTCTTACTCGAGATGATAGTATGCTATCTGGTTTACCTTTATCATCGTGTACTGCTTTAGGTGACCTGACAGGTCACTATTGCACGTTGATAGAGCCCCTAGGATTCTTTCTTGACCACCAGCAGTATGAGGGCGATCATATACGTGGGAGCTGGTAGTCTATAAGCACATCCTTAAAAGGTCCCTAGTCATGGGAGTTTCGAGACAGGGCATCGATACTCCAGAGTAGACTAGTGTATACAGTCGAGACCCCGACGAGGGGTGGTGGCCGGTCTCACAAGCCACTGGTGTCAGTTGGTTCACCTAAGATGTATAAAGGTGCTCATTGGGTTATGAGTACACCGGACAGGACTCGCTGGGAACATGCTAGTTGGTCTTATATCTGACGTCAGATAGCAGTTCCCTGGTGACATGTGTACAGGTTAGTTCATCGACCTGGGGATCGTCATTTGTCTCGTGTGAGTTCCCACTGTACTTTGATTACTACCCTACCACGTTCAAAGGAGACGTGCAAACAGGTTTTAGTTGGGTACAGTCCCGAGCCACATGGAGGCAGTGAGCGGATCTTCAGGGGTTCGCCTCTCCCGGTATTGGGGGTGAGGTCGCGCTGTGTCTAGGAGAGCCATTACACGAAGTCCTTAGCCAAGGCAGGAGATTTACTGGTAGGTATTCCAGTAGTATCTCAGGGTGTTCTGGGCTACACTCCGACACGACTTGTACCGCTTTTGGGGGTCTGACTTTACCAACCCCCTAGGCCCGCCATGCGATGCTCATAGACGAACGGACCGGACTGTACGGATATTGTCACTGACAGGCTCAGTAGGGTGTCAGGATGAGTTCGCTCATCGACATCCCTTTTGGTCAATAGCTGGTGGCCCGTTACGTATTGGCTTATACCTCTGACGTGCTAGTGGTTAAATCCACAGCCATAGTATTGACGAGTCTTTAGAGTCCACCACACTTTCAGTTACTCAAGTTTCGGGCGAAACGATGTAGAGGCCGTATGGAGATATGGCACGGTCCGATCAGATACGTGCGGTATTGCACGGATCAGGATCGAACGGTTTGTACTAGAGGCCGTATGGTTATATGGCAAGGTTCGATCAGATACGTGCGGTATTGCACGGATCGGGATCGGACGGATACTACTAGCCGGCTTTGGTTTAAGCCGGATCCTAGTATAGTACAGTATAGATTTTGTCTCATTGCATTTGTATTTCGGTCGGAATACAAATGCGGGTGTGTATGCACAGTATCGGGGTTTTCCTGTAATTTATTACGGGACCAGTTTTCTGGAGTTTCCAGTTTGCTTTCCGTTTCGGCCAATTTCCTTTGTATCGTTCATTGGCCGAAGATTGGTGGAGGAGGGCTTATTTGCATTGTTGCAAATAAGTATTTGTGGAGGGGGTCTTTGCATTTTGTTGTATCATGATGGTGCACCATCCTTTGACCTTGCTTGACTTTTTGCTTCATGATAGTGTCATGATGGCTTGACCTTTGTTGTGATGATGAGGTTGGTGGAGTATGGCTTTGTTGATAATCATTTCCTTTCATGATTTTTTGACCTCTCTCACTTGTATTATTGTGTGAGAACCTCCCTCATTCTTTTACACTACACACTCTCTCTCCCTCTTCATGTCATGGCCGGCCTTGGCTCTTGGGGGGCTGTCCAATATTTTGAGTGTGGGATTTTGGTTCATTTCATGTTGCAAAAATCCCACAAGATCAATCTCCAAAAGCTTGTATCACTTCCTCCACCAAAAGGCAATTCCTATAACCCCAAATGAGACATGAGTGCTACACGTTCTACAGCAAATCTTGGGCACGTCGACTTGCCAGCTTCGTGCCCGAGTTGCATCGGTATAGAGGCGGGAGCCCGTAAAAGATGCAGACGATGTGGTGCCCTTCCGGCGAGAAGACGACGACCGGAGTTTCCGCGGGAGATCCAAAAGACGATGAGAAGACCGGAGGACTCGGATCAGTCGGTATATCTCTCTTCCCCTCTTGTAGTTAGCTAGGACTAGTTAATGGTTCGATCCGGGTTATAGTGCGCGGTGGTGCCGGTTTGCTAGTTTGCAAAATTAAAGTTTTACGCTTCCGCATTTTGGCGTCGGAATTGACGGCCGGGGCGCCGCCGTGCACTTACAGTGGTATCAGAGCCTCGCCATTAACATAGTCTAGCTTTGTTTAATGTGTTTACATTTCCGATCGACCAAAATTCCAAAAACCCGCGTTTTCACATACATCAGTTTTCTGTTGAATTTTTTCTTGCTAGAAAAATTTTTCAGGTTGTAGAAAAGTGATGTACTGAAAGTCGTAAGAACACTGGAAAAATTTGGTGCCATGATCCATCCGTACGACCGCGGAACCGCGGCCGTAAACCCTCTTTGGTCGCGGTTCCGCCGCAGGAATGTGGAATCACGTCATCATTTTTTTGCAGTGGGCTTGTGGGCTGAAAATAGGGGTTTTGGTATACTTTGTTTGGGCCCAGAATTTCTGTGAGTGCTACAGTATTGCTTGGGGGCCCACTTGGTATAATTTAATCGATCGGATATTTTAAACACATTTTTCACAGTATTTACATTATATCTGCGACCGTGAATGTCACTTGATCGGTAAATCCAGTCTAACTGCTATAGCCCGGTTAGACGGATTTGCGAACGTGACTTTCACGTTGATGTTCTGTGTTATGCTGTGATGTTGCGGATCGGTCGTGGGGGATAGCCTGGACGCAATGCTAGTACAGTTTTTGTTGTATTATATACATTTGATATTGCGGGGCGAGCGTCCGACATGTGGACTGCCGTCACTGCCTGATTGTATTATTATTTTGGGGCACGACCAGGTTGCGGTCGATGTACCCGGTGTATGTATATCTTACTTTCTGTACTAGGATTACCCCGCGGAGGGGTGCACGGATAGCCGGGTTCTAGAGGGCAACAAGCCCGCATCTCATGGCATTGAGACGGATGGGGCTTCACTCTAGGATTGGCGGGCTGTTCGCCGCACTCGTAGGGGGTACAGGTTGACCCAGGAGGGGTGCCCAAGTTACCGAATTCCGTGAAGTGCTGGGTGGTCCATTCACGGCGCTGAAGGGGACTGCCTCGCTTCAGGTCTTGGCGGGTGACTTGCTGCGCCCGTAGGGGTCTAGGATTTCATTGCACAGGCTATCCACACGACCAGGGGAACGTCGGGTTTCAGTAGCGGCTCTGTGAAACCCGGGGATCCCAGATATCTGTATTGTTCTGTGATGTTGTACATTTCTGTGATGTTGCATTTTTTATCACGCCTTGAGCGAAATATTATATATTGGTATATATATATATTAGTAGATGTTGTATATGTTTTGCATCCGCGCTAGTCCAGTCCCCGCTCTGTCGTTAGTTAGCTAACCTAACGGGTAATGACGGGACCCAGTGGCGAATGCGGATAGCATATACGTACATCAGTATATTTTCTTTCTTTGTGGTGTGATCAATTGATGGGACTGCGTTGATTCGGATCAATGCAAGTTAAAAACAAACCTAATCTGATGTTGTTGGAACACTTTTCAAAAAGCTGTTATTGCAAGGACGTTCATTTTTGTTTTGCATCGTGGTATTCAGTTGGAATATCCTGCTCCACAGTCGACGACGCAAGGGCCGAGATCCCTTCACCGGGAGTGACCCCTTGGACAGAAGTTTGCGTCAGGGCATTAACTTCACTATAGCCGATTACTTTTGCTTTGCACCGTAGTATTCAGTTGGAATATCCTGCACCTCATTCTACGGGGAAAGAGCCGAGATCCCTTCACCGGGAGTGACCTCTTTAGCAATGGTTTTCGTCATTATATTTTTAAAAGCTATCTGTTCCTTCAACGATATCAAGTTCATTACGTTAAAGGTTTTCGCCAGAAACCATTCGTAGCCCTCCGTCGTTTCATATGGGTGGTCAATAGTATTCAAGCTGTGTATGTTGGCTAAAGTCAAGGCACAGTGATTGGTAGCTATTGGGGTATTCATATGCAGCATAGATAGATGCGTTGGTTTGGGACAGTCGTACTGCCATTTTGGCCAAAGTCAAGGGTAGGTACGGGTGGGTTCAAATTAACCTGGAGAATGACGGGTAGAACTTGACATGTGACTTATGATATGTTGGCCAAAGTCAAGGTCATAAGAGCATGGGGTAGAAATCACATCGGGAGTTTTAAAAGAACTGAAACTTGCCAGATATGCGCATACCTTCTGGAGTGTGATAGCGTGAGCGGATTCCGTCACGTTATCATGCGATGATAGTTGGATCCCGATTCCCACTGATGAGTTAGTTTACTCCTCGGGTGACTCCGACTAATTCCTCTTTCAGGTTTGGAGGAGAATTTGAGGTACAGTGGGAGGTTTCCAGATTAGATAAAGTGATAACCATTATGATCTAGGTTAGAGTGCACGCTGAGTGTTTCTTTTCTCTCTCTCTTCGGCAGCGACCATTGACCCGACCCTAAGACTATGACTCAGTGACCAAGTTGACCGAACCTTCTTAAACACTAGCTTTTGGATTGTCAGAGTTGCATACCTCATTGCCACTCATACTTTGACCGTTTTCTCCAGGACACCCCGTATTACTACGAACGTCCACTTCCATTGGACAAAAACCATCGTATGGTTAGATACGAACTCGAAGGAATTCGAGGATGGTTTCCGGTTCTGGAGAAAACAGATAGGATTATTCAGTTGTCTTTTCCTTTTACCTTCTCTCAGGTTGCGAGTACTCCTTGGTTTAGGAGATAGTACACCTATTACGCAAATTGGATAGTCTTCTTCCAAACCTTAGGCTGGTGCCGAACGGTGGGGAATGAAGAAAACCAATTAGCATAAAAACGGTGTGCAGAAGGTATTAAGTTAAGACAAAGCAAGGGATTAGTAAGAGGGCAAAGTAAATTGCGACTGATATTCACGACCAAACCAAGTATTTCTACGCCAATCCTCAATCACCTTTGTATTTCTCTAGGACACTCTGTATCACTACGAAGATCCACAGTTTATTGGATACTCCATCGTATGGTTATATACGAACTCGAAAGGAACTTGTTCCAGTTCGGGGATGGATTCTGGTTCAGGAGAAATAGGAATAAGGTTTATTCGGTTGTCTTTTATCTTCACCTTCTCTCGCATTGCGAGTGCTCCTAGAATTAGGACAGTACACCCATTATGCTTATTGGATAGTCTTCTTCCAAACCATAGGCTGGTGCCGAACGGTAGGGAATGAAGAAAACCATTTGGCCTAAAGGGGTGTGCAGAAGGTAATGACTAAAGACATAAAAAGGGATTTGGAGAGGTGGCAAAGAATTACACGGTTACAGTTGTGAATCTGGATAATGGAAGAGGCATTACTAGGAATACCGGGATACCCCATCGGAACATTTTAATGTTTCAGTTTCACTGTGTACGGTTAAAGGAAAACTGATTTCCCGATTAGACATTTGCTCCAGGGTATGTATTTACCAGATATGATTCTCACATCTGTATGGTTTTACAGTTGATGAGTTGGAGTAAGCTATTGGGAATTGGGTGATCATCCTCATTATATCGGGATTCGTTGTAATCGGTGATATTTGAGGAAATCACCTGGGCTGTTTGCCAGTCGGCAAATATTTGGTTTTGAATATCCGCTGTTATGCACCAATTTCAAATCGATATATCTGTACGTCTACTTTCATAGAGTGAGATATACTTTTTGAAATTATGTCAGTGACATTTACCTATTTCAGTGGATGGTTAGGTAAGGAGCATTAAACAGCGGTGTAATTCTTCATAACCACAGTACAGTTTTCAACCTACGTCACACAATGAATGAGTTATCAAACTCAAGGGACTCATACAGAGTATTGCATGTTGTCCAGGGGCCATCAGGACAGAGGGGTTGGTCCTCGTACTATATTCGGTTTTCTGATGACTTCTCTAGTTTTTAGACAGGTGTTTCGCGGAAACACGGGGTCCGAATTTTGAGAAGTTATAGGTATTTGAATAAAGTAGAGAACCAGATATTGCAAGTATCGGGATTCTTCAAAGTGATCGAAGATGTAGATACTTGTGTATAGTATTCAGATGATAGTAATGATTAAGAGAACTTGCTTCTCTTTCAGGTTACTCATAATTGGAAGCGTTCCTAAGTTGAGTAATGCTGATAGGCCTCCTTCCATTTAGTTGACATGCACTGGAGACAGCTGCATGATTTGAATCTGGTTCAATTAAATCAGTGCCTCTGGTTCTATATTGGATATAGAACAGTTCATATCTTAACGTTGTTAAGGTACGGGGAGTTGTCCGGCTTATGATTAAAACCAGACTCTGGATAACTCAAGGCACGTTTCTGTAATGGCTGTTTGTGGGTTGACCCAGGCTATGACGAGGGTTGACTTTCTACCATCTGGAAGATCAGTAGTGATATTGTTCTTGACTCGCCACAATTTTAAAAGAAATGGATTTTTCAGAAAACAGTAGTGGGAGTATGGTAGAACTGGAAGTGATTCCAGAACCACAAACGATTACTGAAGATTTCATAGGCACCTAAAGATTCAATCTGGTTTGACATTCCATTGGCCACTCCGCAGATAAGGTGGGTAACCTCAGGCACCCGAGAGGTACTCCGGTAGCCTCAAGGACGGTGACAGGGAGGTTCTTGTTTACCCACACTTACCATTGCTGTTGTTCCAGGCTGCGAGACCCGGCAGGAGGATGAGTATAGCGTCGTTCTGAACTGGCTTCAGAAGTGTACGCGTATATGACTCTTCCAGAGGGTTGTCGTAGTCAGTGGGAGCAGCGGAAGCATTGGTGGACAGGTAGCTTATGTCTATTTATAGACTAAAGCAGATGTAGCGGAGAAAGATCATCTATTTCTGACGTGACAGTCATAGGTTTGACTTCATCAGAAAAGGGGATGGATCTGTTGAGAAGGTAGTAGGGTGTGATGTCATGGAATTTGGATGACATACACAGAGTATAGGAGAAGAAACTCATATACTACGATCGGTTATACTTTGGTCGTCACACAGTGGTTTCTCCACATGGGACTTGGACATTATATCAGACATACTGGTTACTGGATCTATGGTTTTAGATCTAGATTTGGGTAGTTTCCCAATCTGGGTACTTAGACAACATTCTAAGAGTATTTAGAATGGACGACTCCTGGCACGGTAGTGTACCTGCAGGTGATGGTCACCCTCTCTAAAGGTGTCTTACAGACTAAAGGGGAGAGGGATGTGCATGATTGGCAGATCACTTGCTCAGGCAATTGAGTCAATCATGAGAAGTCAAGTACCACACCAAATGTTGTTCTTGCACTAGATGCAATAAGTTGACATTGATCCAATCCTGGAGAAACAGTCGGAAGCAGTTTTAGAACATAAGTGCAAGTTCTAGGGATATAATAACGACAGCCTCATTCGAGAGACAGTTATCATTCCAGGCTTCCAAGCTGACCTGGACGACAAGGAGGTTGTCAGAGTTATAGTTTTTCCTTCTTACGAGGGGCAGTATTTTGGACAGGTGGTCCAAGGCAATACTGAGGGAGGCATGGCGCAGGATACTGATTAAGTTCAGTTGACGATACAGTCTAAGAAGTTTGGATTTGGAGTTCATTTATGAGCTAAGTCCCATCAGACATCCAGACATATTCTAAGACAGGTGTTGCTCATTTCGAGAGATGGCATTCTCCGCGAACTTGAGATATAGAGAGACATAGAAAGAAACATCAAAGCGGATCCACTCACTGAGGCTATTTCTCGAACGCAATAGTTTCGCAAACGGGTTTTGTGAGACAGACTAGTAGAGGAGTTGGGTGTTCGGTATCACACAGGCTGTGAGTACGCGACATCGCAATAATTAGCCTTGAGTGCAAGTGGGAGATTGTTGGAGATAGTGCCCTCAGAGTCAATTATTGGATCACAGGCACGTGATTGCAATGATTGAGGGAGGACCTATCCCGATATGACAGTCTTACTCGAGATGATAGTATGCTATCTAGTTTACCTTTATCATCGTGTGCTGCTTTAGGTGACCTGACAGGTCACTATTGCACGTTGATAGAGCCCCTAGGATTCTTGCTTGACCACCAGCAGTATGAGGGCGATCATATACGTGGGAGCTGGTAGTCTATAAGCACATCCTTAAAAGGTCCCTAGTCATGGGAGTTTCGAGACAGGGCATCGATACTCCAGTGTAGACTAGTGTATACAGTCGAGACCCCGACGAGGGGCGGTGGCCGGTCTCACAAGCCACTGGTGTCAGTTGGTTCACCTAAGATGTATACAGGTGCTCATTGGGTTATGAGTACACCGGACAGGACTCGCCGGGAACATGCTAGTTGGTCTTATACCTGACGTCAGATAGCAGTTCCCTGGTGACATGTGTACAGGTTAGTTCATCGACCTGGGGATCGTCATTTGTCTCGTGTGAGTTCCCACTGTACTTTGATTACTACCCTACCACGCTCAAAGGAGACGTGCAAACAGGTTTTAGTTGGGTACAGTCCCGAGCCACATGGAGGCAGTGAGCGGATCTTCAGGGGTTCGTCTCTCCCGGTATTGGGGGTGAGGTCGCGCTGTGTCTAGGAGAGCCATTACACGAAGTCCTTGGCCAAGGCAGGAGATTTACTGGTAGGTATTCCAATAGTATCTCAGGGTGTTCTGGGCTACACTCCGACACGACTTGTACCGCTTTTGGGGGTCTGACTTTACCAACCCACTAGGCCCGCCATGCGATGCTCATAAACGAACGGACCGGACTGTACGGATATTATCATTGACAGGCTCAATAGGGTGTCAGGATGAGTTCGCTCATCGACGTCCCTTTTGGTCAATAGCTGGTGGCCCGTTACGTATTGGCTTATACCTCTGACGTGCTAGTGGTTAAATCCACAGCCATAGTATTGACGAGTCTTTAGAGTCCACCACACTTTCAGTTACTCAAGTTTCGGGCGAAACGATGTAGAGGCCGTATGGAGATATGGCACGGTCCGATCAGATACGTGCGGTATTGCACGGATCAGGATCGGACGGTTTGTACTAGAGGCCGTATGGTTATATATCAAGGTTCGATCAGATACATGTGGTATTGCACGGATCAGGATCGGACGGATACTACTAGCCGGCTTTGGTTTAAGCCGGATCCTAGTATAGTACAGTGTAGATTTTGTCTCATTGCATTTGTATTTCGGTCGGAATACAAATGCGGGTGTGTATGCACAGTATCGGGGTTTTCCTGTAATTTATTACGGGACCAGTTTTCTGGAGTTGCCAGTTTGCTTTCCGTTTCGGCCAATTTCCTTTGTATCGTTCATTGGCCGAAGATTGGTGGAGGAGGGCTTATTTGCATTGTTGCAAATAAGTATTTGTGGAGGGGGTCTTTGCATTTTGTTGTATCATGATGGTGCACCATCCTTTGACCTTGCTTGACTTTTTGCTTCATGATAGTGTCATGATGGCTTGACCTTTGTTGTGATGACGAGGTTGGTGTAGTATGGCTTTGTTGATAATCATTTCCTTTCATGATTTTTTGACCTCTCTCACTTGTATTATTGTGTGAGAACCTCCCTCATTCTTTTACACTACACACTCTCTCTCCCTCTTCATGTCATGGCCGGCCTTGGCTCTTGGGGGGCTGTCCAACATTTTGAGTGTGGGATTTTGGTTCATTTCATGTTGCAAAAATCCCACAAGGTCAATCTCCAAAAGCTTGTATCACTTCCTCCACCAAAAGGCAATTCCTATAACCCCAAATGAGACATGAGTACTACACGTTCTACAGCAAATCTTGGGCACGTCGACTTGCCAGCATCGTGCCCGAGTTGCCTCGGTATAGAGGCGGGAGCCCGTAAAAGATGCAGACGATGTGGTGCCCATCCGGCGAGGAGGCGACGACCGGAGTTTCCGCGGGAGATCGGGACGACGATGAGAAGACCGGAGGACTCGGATCAGTCGGTATATCTCTCTTCCCCTCTTGTAGTTAGCTAGGACTAGTTAATGGTTCGATCCGGGTTATAGTGCGCGGTGGTGCCGGTTTGCTAGTTTGCAAAATTAAAGTTTTACGCTTCCGCATTTTGGCGTCGGAATTGACGGCCGGGGCGCCACCGTGCACTTACATAGTAGGCAGTCTCATCCGCCCGAGAGATACTACTGTTTTCTCATAGACGGGGATAGAGAGGATTGCATCATAGATTGTGATGAGCCTACTAGCTTCCAGCAAGCCATTCAGAGCGTTGACTCGGTAAAATGGCTCGATGCAATGAGGACCTAAATGGAGTCCATGTACACCAACAAAGTATGGACGTTGGACATTGCTCCAGATGGGGTAAAACCCATAGGATGCAAGTGGATCTTCAAAAGGAAGATTGGTGTAGATGGACAGGTTGAGACCTATAAAGCTAGACTGGTTGCAAAGGGTTTTCGTCAGCGACCTGGTTTGGACTATGACGAAACCTTTTCTCCAGTGGCTATGCTGAAATCCATTCGGATCCTTCTTGCCATTGCTGCCTTCCACGATTATGAGATTTGGCAGATTGACGTAAAGACCGCTTTTCTAAATGGACATTTAGAGGAGTGTGTCTATATGGACCAGCCAGAGGGTTTCATTCAGAGTGGGAGCAGCGGAAAGGTGTGCAAGTTGCTTAAGTCCATTTATGGACTAAAGCAGGCATCGCGGAGCTGGAACATCTGTTTTGATGAGACGGTCAAGGAATTTGGCTTTATCAAAAATCCAGATGAACCATGCATCTATTGTAGATTTGTAGCGAGAACTGTAGTATTCCTCGTTTTATACGTGGATGACATTCTCTTAATAGGAAATGACATTCTTATGCTATAATCTGTCAAGGGGTTCTTGTCACACAGGTTCTCCATGAAAGACCTGGGTGATGCCTCATACATTCTGGGGATCCGAATCTACCGTGACAGATCTAAGAGGATTTTAGGACTCTCACAGTCCAGGTACATCGACACCATACTGAAAAGATTCAGTATGGAAGATTCCAAGCGCGGTAATTTACCGGCTTGTCACGGGATCACCCTCTCCAAAGAGATGTCTCCCAAGACTGATTTGGAGAGGGATCGCATGTCTATTATACCCTACGCTTCTGCGGTAGGCTCTATAATGTATGCGATGTTGTGTTCCAGACCAGATGTGGCTTATGCACTGAGTGTGTCAAGCAGGTATCAGTCAAACCCTGGGGAGAAACACTGGATAGCGGTAAAGAACATTCTAAAGTACCTAAGAAGGACTAAGGAGATGTTCTTGGTGTTAGTTATATGTATGCACTAGAGGCCATTACTGTGCATAGGATGTATATTGTAGTGGATGTTGGGACATATATAGGGAGGACTTTCTTGCTCGACATGATAGTATGCTATCTGGTTACTCTTTACCTTAACGTGTATACGGATTATCTCTCTGTTACATGTTGGTAAAGCCCTTAGGATGTGTACTTGACTACCTGGACTATGATGCGGATCATACTAGTGGGGACATGGTAGTCTATAAGTACATCCTTCAAGGTCCCTAGTCGTGGGTGTATCGAGACGGGGCATCGATATACCAGAGTAGACTAGCGTATACCTTCTCGACCCATACAGATGGGCGATGGATGATCCCATATCCATTGGTGTTTGACATCAGAGATGATATACGGGTGCTCAGTAGAGACTGGGTACACTGGACGGACTCGCCGAGAACTCCAAGATGGTATTATACCTCACGTCAGATGGCAGTTCTCTGGTGACACTGGTACAGGTTAGTCTGTAGACCCGAGATCGTCATAGAGTCTTGTGTGATTCCCATTGTGCTTTGATTTCCACCTTACCACGTCCAAGAGGGCGTGCAAAATGGTGGATTTTGGGTACAGTCCCGAATCACATGGAGGCAATGAGCGATAGGAGGGGATTCGTCTCTCCCGGTATAGGGAGTTGATGTTGCGCTGTGTTCGATTGGCTATAACCGGAAATCCCTGGCCAGGGTTGCTGAGATTTACTGGTAAGTGTTACCAGTAGTTTCTCAAACTGTTATAGACCTCATATCGACACGACTTATCGAGCTATTGGGGTCTGACGTTTACCACCCCTAGGCGAGATATGCGACATATCAGACGAACAGACCGGACTATACGGTAGTGTTACTCGTTGGATTCACTGGAGTGTGAGCGGGCTTGCTCGTCGATCTTCTGATCGCTCAATACCTGGGTGGCCGTTACGTTTAGCAGACCGCTTGCGGCTTGTGGGTGTTTGATATGATCATCACCTGCTGCCGGCGTATTGACGAGTGTTTAGAGTCCTACACAGAGGTTTCCTGGCTCAAGCGAAACGAAATAGGAGCGCATATGAGATATGTGCGGGACCGAGAATAATGCGTGTATGTGATACCGTATTCTATTCTCGGGATGAATGTATCGATTTGTTGTATGCGATATAACCTAGTTATCGATTCAAGCGTTGATTCGATAAGTCGATACGTTGAATACTAGTCGGTTATGTAAGACATGACCGGATCATTGAATCAAGTGTTGATTTAATGATTTAATGTATAATTATATATTTGATATATTACTTTGCATTAACTAGTATTGGTTCATTTTAAAAGGTTTTTCTCACTTGATGTGCACATTGTATATGTGATATATTTTTGTGTACACTTGATTGTATCATGTTTGATGATACATGTTTACTTGGCTTTGTGTAAAGACTTATACCATGGTTATGATAATGATTAGGGTTTTGATTTTATCAATTATTTATTTATCCATTCTTTTTGATAAATAGATAAAAGAAAGACAAAATGGTTTCTTTTTATCATGAAGCTTGTTGAAGCTTCTTGAAGCTTTCACTAAAGTGACCACTTTGTCTTCATGCTTAACCCTAGTCATTCCCACTAACCATGGTCTATTCTCTACACCTAACCAAGGTTAGGATATGATAAGTATTCATTTTCTTTTCTATTTTGAAAATACTAATCATATTCTATTATCTTCTTCTTCTTCATCTTCAAGAAGAATAGCTTGCCTCCATCAATGGCAACTTGTGAAAAAGAGTGAGAAATCCAATTCTAAAGTGAACCCACTTCCTATTTCTTCATCCTCTACCTCTTGCCAAGTAGTATAGGGTGTTTTCTTCACAAGTTTCATGACTTGGTGAAGTGAGAACTTGATCTTGTGATGCCTCGACGTAGATCATCTTCGGCATCGAAGCCGACGACCTAGTCCGCCCATTTCTCCGATGAAGCCGACGCTAGAGCCCGGGATCCGATGATTACAGCGAGGAGACTTCATCGTGGAGCTATGGAGGTGAAGAACCGGATCTACAAAGGTTGTATTTCCGTTAACTCATAGTTAAGTTGTTAACTAGTTTTCGCTTTCGCCTAAAATTCTAGTTAACGATCTAGTCTAGGGTTTCTCGGCACCGTAAAATTTTAAATTGGCATGGTTGATGCCTTGTGAGATCTCATTGGAGTGCTTAGGAACCCTACAGTGGTATCAGAGCCTAGCTAGAGCCTTAGGCGAAGTGTAGACGACGTTTGAAATCCAAACGAACTGAAACCCTAACTTCAAACTTGCTCTCTGTACATTTTTCAAAAACTGGGTTTTTTCCAGATTAAAAATATGCAGAAAAACCAGCAGGAATATCTAAGAATTACTGTGAATTTCGACAACCTGATTCCATAATAGTGCGGCGGAATAGCGGCAATAGCATGGCTAATGCGGCGGTTCCGCGGCCAATCTGTTACTTCTTCAAAAGATTTCTGCACAGTAATTCCTATTTTTCAGTGCTGGTTTTCCTGGGAATTTTTAAATCTGACTCAAGAGTTGAGTTTTCTGGGTTGTATTGGGAGTTCGTCGATTCGATCGGATTATCAAACTGTGTCTATGTGGCTTTCCGGATAAGTTTTGAATATGTTAAAAAGTTCGACCGGATATAAATACCCAATTTTTCCCCTGTTTGGAAATTTCCAAGTGTTGGATTTTTCCGTGGTTTAAAGACGTTCTAAGTAGTGCAAGTGACGCGATGGTCCCTCTAGAAGACAACAAACCTTAACTCGATTATGTGACCGTCTTGAACTGCCCTTTGAACCTTCGGGTTTGGGGCAGTACGGCGTGCCACATGTGAGGCGTTGGCTTGACCCTTCTACGGCTGGACCGTTGGTACTGAGGCATGAACTGAATGTTTTTAGACTTATTTCATGTGTTGAGCTGTATCGGGAAAACTTGGGTGTTTGACTGTTCGATCGGAAAGTTTAACATTTTCTGTTTTTCTGGAATGTGATACAATAATTGAATTCACAAGCAGTGATGAGATAACTGAATGAATGTTATAAATATAGCGGTTTAGTCTCACTTGATCGGTTGCCACAGAATTTTGAAGTGATCAAAAGTCCGTCGCAATCACGTAGTGTACGCGGATACTCGCCGGGTAAACTTAATAGACAGCCTCACTCCATAGCCCCAACCAAGTGACTGTAGGAGAACCCCGTCGCCGAAAGCATCCGTTCGGGTGCTCGCGGCAGCGGTGTTCCGCCTTGGTGCACTTCATCAACGGTATCGGGGGTGCGGCTGCCTACTAAAGTTTGCGACGACCATTCGATCAGTTTTTCGGGAATCCTGTTGAATTGCCCGACTTGATATTGAAAAGTGTTTTCGATTTTGAGACTAAAATGCGGGGTTTATAATTGTTAGGCATGCGATGTCTAAGGAATTCATTTGATTAGGCATGCGATGTCTATGCAGGTTGCGGATTCCAACTGTTGTAGTTTTACACTTTCTTTTCTGTGACCGTAAGTGTAATATGTGATATCGTCGGTTTCGTTGCTATATGTCAACGACAATTGGGATGCGCATATTTACTTACGTTGATGACTTGTGATGTTATAAGTTGCTAGATATGTTATATTGGATCGTCGTGTTTGAATAGCCGGGGTTTTTTTATGTGAGATGAGTGTTTTTCATTTTCATTCATGTAAAGACTTGTATGTAATATTCTTTTATTGGGGCACTTCCAGGTTGCGGAAGTTGTCACCGTTTGTATATTATTTACTTTTCCGTACTAGGATAGACCCAAGGAGGAGGGCACAAGTAACCGGGTTCTGGAGTCCAGTGGGAGACCAACTCGAGGAGTCGAGTCCGGGTCTCCTAACTCTAGAATTGGTATGGTTGCTTGCCGCTCTCGTAGGGGTCTAGGGGTGTGGGTTTGGCTATTCATCGCGACCGTGGAATCCGTGTTTTATACTGGCTCGTATTGAAAACACGGACGTCCTAGTATATCCAATATTTCATATAATTCTTCTGCTGCGATATCTGTGATGTGATCATGTGATGTTCTGTGATGGATACTGTATATGGTATATATGATATATTATATATACGTTACTTATGTTTTACACCCGCACTAGCCCTGCCCTGCTCTGCCGTTAGTTACCTAACCAAACGGTGCACGAGGGGACATCGAGGCGAATGCGGATGGCATAAGTGTACGTCGTATTTATCTGTGATGTTTTGGTACTTAAATGATGGGACTTCATTAATATGATTAATGAAATAAAAGAAACCTAAGATGTTGTAGAATCGAATTTCAAAATAAAACAGGTAGCTACAGTTCTTGCTTTGCATCGAGGTGTTCCTTGTAGAACATCCTGCACCTTATTCGATACGGAAAGGACCGAGATCCCTTCACCGGGAGTGACTCCTTTAGCAATAACTGGCAGATGCTACACACGTGGTTTGTCTTTTGATGCTTCTATAGTTTCAGCTTTGCACAGTGATATATATGATATATCCTGCACCTCATTCGACGAGGAAAGGGCCGACGATCCCTTCACCGGGAGTGACCCCTTTAGCAAAACTAGAAAAGCCTAAAAAACACTCCATTTCAAAATCATTTGATTCTACAACGATATCAAGTTCATTACGCAATAGGTTTTCAGAAAAACCTGTCGTAGCCCTCCATCATTTCAGATAAGTGGTAGTTAGTATTCGTGCTACGTTTGTTGGCCTGCGTCAAGGCGTAGTGTGCAGTAGCTAACTAGTATTTATCTGCTTATACATATGATGCAGATTGGATTAGGGTAGTCGTGCGACTTTGTTGGCCTGCATCAAGGGTCGTGCGGGTGGGTTTAATTCAATCAGGAAATGACGGGTTGAACTTGACTAGCGCACTATGGTTTGTTGGCCTGCGTCAAGGTCATAGGACGCTAGGGGCAAAATTATCGGGAATTTCAAGTGTTGAAATTTGCAATGAGATTGCATACCTTCTATGAGATAGTTGGATCCCGATACCCGCTGCGAGTAATTGTTACTCCTGGGAGAGTTTTACACATTACAACTAGTTGATCAAGTAGGTGTCTAGAAAGGTGTCAACGGGGTTACGCCTCTGGGAAAACGAGGTTTACATTAATTAGGTTCGTGCGAAAGCACGGGGGACCTCCCTCAAAGTACCGACACTGGCCTGGCTGAAAGATTGGCGAACTTGTAGTGTGTAATTAATCCCGGCTAGTCTTTCCTTTTAGGGTTTGAAGGAAGATTTGATAAAAACAGTGGGAACCATCCTGAGTAGATAAAATAAATAACCAATCTATTCTTGCAAGAGCGCACGCTGAGTGTTTTCTTCTCTCTCTCTCCTGGTAGCGACCATATCACGCCTTAATCAAGATAATAATACGGATAATTGACCGAACCCGCTTGTTATACTGAGCTGGGGAACGTTGGTCCCGCTCCAACTTATAATTATTATAAGACAGAGCAGGAAATAGGGGAATACCAGATTTCTCGTGCCGCCCAAACGAGGAAAGTGCATATGATGCATCATCTTCGGGTGTGTTCATTACAAAGAACTGTTTCTCAGTATCCTCCGCATCCTGGGTATATGATACTGGATCAGGATCCCAGATATGTAATCTGTTACATAGGGCTACAAAAGTGTAGAAAAACTGAGAACGGGTGATAAGTTTCATGAGACAGAAAACGGGGCAAGTGTTGCAGCCAAGTCTGTCAGTCACTGTCACCCAGTATTTTCAATACATTGATTCTGAACGAATGTTATTAGATACCGAACCTGATATACAAAATCATATCAGTCTCTTTATTAGTAAAGAAATGATAAAATTTTGTATTGTTGGATAATGTCTTGAACATTTCCTATATCAAAAGTTGATCGGTTCAGGCACGTTATCTAAAAGCATTGTCGTTCTAAATCTAACTACAGTTCTTAGTATTCGGAACACACATTAGAAGAAAGAGTTCAGAGTTGAACGATTCCTTCTTGAGGCATTGTAGACTAGGTCATATCAATGCGACCCGACTGGCTGATGTTACATTTAGATGCATATTTAAATTAGTTTGAATTTACATCTTGTGAAACTTGCCAGTCATGTCACAAAGATATAATGACACCAGCTCTGTTTATTGGAAACAGAGAAAGAGTTAGAGAACTCTTGGGATGATACATGTTGATGTATGTAGGTCCCCTGTCTACACATGCCAAGACCGGTTCTATGTACTTCATTACATTCTCTGATAATCTCTCAAGGTTCAGACATATGTTCCAGTTGAAACACAAGTTCGAACCTTTTGAGATATTCACAGAATATAAGTAAGAAGTAGAGAACCAAAATACGGGTATAAGTATTATGTCTTATGATGAGATCAGGGAGGAGAATACTTGTGCATGGAAATCCTGGACTATTCTAAAGGAGAATTAGATTCTCTCTCAGCATTACTCCTCCGTATACACCATAGCACGATGGTATATCAGGGCGGAGCAGATACACTCTATTTGATATGGTGTCCTCTATGATGAGTACTACTGAGTTGCCTTTCTCTTTTTGGGAGTTATGCACTTGAGAAGCTGCATACCTATTGAATAGGGTTCAAATCAAATCATTTGCCTACCACTTCATATATGATATGGAAAGGGAAGAGCCCATATCTTAAATTGGTTAAGATTTGGGGTTGTCCGGCCTATGTCTAAAAGCAAAATCTGGACAAACTCGAGGCAAGGTCTGTTATGTAGAACTGGAAATATTCCAGCTATACAAACTGGCAGCTGATGATTTGGTAGAACCGAAGGATTCAATAGTAACCAACAAACTTCAGCCTCTCCGTCGATCTAGTAGGTTTCCTCACCACCTGAGAGATACTTCGGTTTCTCTATGACAATGGGAGCGAGGATTGCATCATGAGATGATGACCCAACTAGTTTCGAGCTGGCCATCAGGAGTGAGACTCTGTAAGAATGGCTGGATGTTTAGCGATCTGAGATGGAATCCTTATACACCAACAAAGTATGGACTTTGGTTGCTATATCTGAAGGGTTAAATCCCCATCAAGAGCAAGTATATCTTGAGAAGATTACTTGGTGTAGATGGAAAAGTTGAGACTTTCAAAGCTAGACTTGTTAAAGGTTTTCGTCATCGACCAGGCGTGGATAATGATGAAACCTTTTTCCAGTGCCTATGCTTAAGTCCATCCAGATCCTACTTGCTACGGCTACATACCATAACTACGATATCTGGCAGTTGTGTGTCTTGACTGCTTTTCTAAATGATGATTTGGAAGAAAGCGTCTATAAGTACACAGCCAGAGGGCTTCGTAGACAGTTGGAGCAGCGGAAACGCGAGCAAGATGTTTTATATGATAAAGCAGGTATCGCGGAGTTGGAACATCTGTTTTGATGAGTTAGTCAAACAGTTTGACATCATCAAAATGGTAGATGAACCTTGTATAAACAAAAAGGTAGTAGGGAGTATGGTGGTGATCCTCGTAGAGTACGTGGATGACATACTCTTGATAAGAAAGGAGTTTCCTATGCTACGCTCGGTCAATCTCCGCTTATCACTAGGATTCTCCATATAGGATCAAAATGATACCTACTAAATCCTGGATTTTGGATCTATGAGATAGATCTAATTGGATGTTAGGAATCTCACTGGCAGTAGTGAGATGGTATCAATCGATCCTGGGGAGAATCACTGGAAGGGTTCCAGGGTGATAAGGACGACTGAATGTCAGTCGCAGGCATTATCTTTACCTTCAGTAGAGGGACGGTATGTTGGAAGAGTTCCAAGCTAGATACCGTGGCATACTAGACGATAAAGGCTGGATACATCGCTACTTAACATGCTACCAAAGAGGAAGTCTGTGTGTATATATGTTCATGAGATGAACTTAGTTCCTCCCATTGTGTGACAATGGAGTTGTGGCTTATGCCAAGGAACGTCCGTCCCATCAGTGATCCAGACATATTCTAAGGCAGTATCCCCTGATCATGGAGATGGCTGATCTCCAAGGTGATCTAGGTTAGGAGAGTAGACTCAGAGGACAACACGGCGGATCCACTCACGAAGGCCTATTCCCAGAGAGAGACTTTTATGGGATGGTTGAGTATGAGATACTACAACCACTGCTACAGATGGCCCTAGTGCAAGTGGGAGATTGTTAGTTATATGTATGCCTTAGAGGCCATTACTGTGCATAGGATGTATATTGTAGTGGATGCTGGGACATATATAGGGAGGACTTTCTTGCTCGACATGATAGTATGCTATCTGGTTACTCTTTACCTTAACGTGTATACGGATTGTCTCTCTGTTACATGTTGGTAAAGCCCTTAGGATGTGTACTTGACTACCTGGACTATGATGCGGATCATACTAGTGGGGACATGGTAGTCTATAAGTACATCCTTCAAGGTCCCTAGTCGTGGGTGTATCGAGACGGGGCATCGATATACCAGAGTAGACTAGCGTATACCTTCTCGACCCATACAGATGGGCGATGGATGATCCCATATCCATTGGTGTTTGACATCAGAGATGATATACGGGTGCTTAGTAGAGACTGGGTACACTGGACGGACTCACCGAGAACACCCAGATGGTATTATACCTCACGTCAGATGGCAGTTCTCTGGTGACACTGGTACAGGTTAGTCTGTAGACCCGAGATCGTCATAGAGTCTTGTGTGATTCCCACTGTGCTTTGATTTCCACCTTACCACGTCCAAGAGGGCATGCAAAACGGTGGCTTTTGGGTACAGTCCCGAATCACATGGAGGCAATGAGCGATAGGAGGGGATTCGTCTCTCCCGGTATAGGGAGTTGATGTTGCGCTGTGTTCGATTGGCTATAACCGGAAATCCCTGTCAGGGTTGCTGAGATTTACTGGTAAGGGTTACCAGTAGTTTCTCGAACTTTTATAGACCTCATATCGACACGACTTATCGAGCTATTGGGGTCTGACGTTTACCACCCCTAGGCGAGATATGTGACATATCAGACGAACAGACCGGACTGTACGGTAGTGTTACTCGTTGGATTCACTGGAGTGTGAGCGGGCTTGCTCGTCGATCTTCTGATCGCTCAATACCCGGGTGGCCGTTACGTTTAGCAGACCGCTTGCGGCTTGTGGGTGTTTGATATGATCATCACCTGCTGCCGGCGTATTGACGAGTCTTTAGAGTCCTACACAGAGGTTTCCTGGCTCAAGCGAAACGAAATAGGAGCGCATATGAGAAATATGCGGGACCGAGAATAATGCGTGTATGTGATACCGTATTCTATTCTCGGGATGAATGTATCGATTGGTTGCATGCGATATAACCTAGTTATCGATTCAAGCGTTGATTCGATAAGTCGATAGATTGAATACTAGTCGGTTATGTGAGACATGACCGGATCATTGAATCAAGTGTTGATTTAATGATTTAATGTATAATTATATATTTGATATATTACTTTGCATTAACTAGTATTGGTTCATTTTAAAAGGTTTTTCTCACTTGATGTGCACATTGTATATTTGATATATTTTTGTGTACACTTGATTGTATCATGTTTGATGATACATGTTTACTTGGCTTTGTGTAAAGACTTATACCAAGGTTATGATAATGATTAGGGTTTTGATTTTATCAATTATTTATTTATCCATTCTTTTTGATAAATAGATAAAAGAAAGACAAAATGGTTTCTTTTTATCATGAAGCTTGTTGAAGCTTCATGAAGCTTTGACTAAAGTGAACACTTTGTCTTCATGCTTAACCCTAGCCATTCCCACTAACCATGGTCTATTCTCTACACCTAACCAAGGTTAGGATATGATAAGTATTCATTTTCTTTTCTATTTTGAAAATACTAATCATATTCTATCATCTTCTTCTTCATCATCTTCAAGAAGAATAGCTTGCCTCCATCAATGGCAACTAGTGAAAAAGAGTGAGAAATCCAATTCTAAAGTGAACCCACTTCCTATTTCTTCATCCTCTACCTTTTGCCAAGTAGTATAGGGTGTTTTCTTCACTAGTTTCATGACTTGGTGAAGTGAGAGCTTGATCTTGTGATGCCTCGACGTAGATCATCTTCGGCATCGAAGCCGACGACCTAGCCCGCACATTTCTCCGATGAAGCCGACGCTAGAGCCCGGGATCCGATGATTACAGCGAGGAGACTTCATCGCGGAGCTATGAAGGTGAAGAACCGGATCTACAAAGGTTGTATTTCCGTTAACTCATAGTTAAGTTGATAACTAGTTTTCGCTTTCGCCTAAAATTCTAGTTAACGATCTAGTCTAGGGTTTCTCGGCACCGTAAAATTTTAAATTGGCACGGTTGATGCCTTGTGAGACCTCATTGGAGTGCTTAGGAACCCTACACTTGGTGTATGGCGGAAAAGACCTCCAGATTGAGGCCTTTGCTCACTCCAGCTTCCAGAGTGACAAGGATGATTCCAAGTCCATGTCGGGTTTTGTCTTTACCCTCAATGGAGGGGCGGTGTGTTGGAAGAGTTCCAAACAGGAAACCGTTGCTGACTCGACTATGGAAGCCGAATACATCGCTGCATCTGATGCCGCAAAAGAAGCTGTCTGGATGAGGAAGTTCTTGAAAGAACTTCAGGTGGTTCCATCCATTGTTGATCCAATACCTCTGTATTGCGACAACAACGAGGCTATAGCTTTAGCGAAGGAACACAGGTCCCATCAGAAATCCAGACACATCTTGAGGCGGTATCACCTGATCAGGGAGATCGTGGATCGCCAGGAGATCGAGGTTCGGAGGGTTGCTTCAGAAGATAACACTGCAGATCCATTCACAAAGGCCTTACCCCAGACTCAGTTCGAGCGGCTGATCGAGATGATAGGTCTTCGATACGCCAGTACATGGCCTTAGTGCAAGTGGGAGATTGTTAGTGTATATGCCCTAGAGGCCATTACTGTATCATACTAGTATGTATATTACTTGATGGAAGCTTGGGATATTCACAGTTGTATATACAATCTTGCTCGAAATAGTAGTATGCTACTTGGTTTGTCTCTGCTTTAATATGTGCATGTTTTTCTTTTAGCATATCGCTTATATACATATTAGTAGAGCCCGTAGGATCTTTGCTTGGTTACCAGCGTTGTGATGGCGCTCACACTCGTGGGGGCTGGGTAATCCATAAGCACATCCTTATACAGGTCCCTAGTGGTTGGACTATCGAGACAGGGCATCGATACTCCGGAGTAGACTAGCGTATGCGCTTCTCATCCCAGCATGGGAGACGGTCTATCCCACAGCCGTCAGTACGTCGTACTTGAGATAGTATGCGGGTGCTCGTTAGGTTACGAGTACACTGGACAGGACTCGTCGGGAACTGTTGGTTGGTATTATACCTATCGTCAGTTATCAGTTCCAAGGTGACATGAGTACAGCTTAGTCCGCTGACTTGACACTGTCACTTCGCCTCGAGTGTGTTCCCACTGTACTTTGATTACTACCCTACCACAGCTCAAAGGAGTCGTGCAAACAGGTAGTAGTTGGGTGCAGTCCCGAAGCACTTGGAGGCAGTGACGGTTAGACAGGATTCGTCTCTCCCGGTATTGGGGGTTGACATCGCGCTGTGTCCAGGAGAGCCATTACATAAGTAGTCCCTGGCCAGGGCAAGCGAGATATACTGGTAGGTTTCCAGTGTTATCTCAGGGTGTTCTGGGCTACACTCCGACACGACTTGTACCGCTATTAGGGGACTGACGTTCACCGCCCCCCTCGGCCCGCCATGCGATGTATCAGACGAACAGACCGGACTGTATGGAGACTGTCACATACAGGCTCAGTAGGAGTTCAGATGGGGTCACCTCGTCAGTCTTCTTATCGGCATCTACCTGGGGACCGTTACGTCCAGCTAGTGCCGCTTGCAGTCTGTGGTTAAACCCACTTCCAGCGTAGTGTCGAGTCTTTAGAGTCCCACACAGAGAGCCATTCGCCTTTAGGCAAAATGAGTAGAGGTCGCATGGTTTTGCGACAGGGTTCGTTCACATCCGCGCACTTGTGCATGTTTGCTGTCCGGACAGCTTATACTAGCCGGCTTTGGTTTAAGCCAGATCCTAGTATATGATTTGGGATTGGTTTTATCTCATTGTATTCGTGTTCCTCAGATCACGAATACGGGTGCGTATGCACAGTTGATTGAGACAGAGGGAGAGGACTTTGATTAGGGTTAATGACCATTGTCATTTTATTAACCCTAATGCTTATGTGTGTATTATGATTAATTGATATTAGTTAAATATAATTGTGCATGGTTAGGGTTGTTGACCATTTGACTATCTTGACTTGTTGACCTAGGTTGACACTTTGACCATCATCATTCCATATAAAAGATGCTCTTTGATCCTTGCAATTTGCATTTAATATGAAATGATAATGGTCAAGTCTTGATTAAACCATGACAATTATCTTGCTAATTATCTTTTTACAATAATTCACACATATATGTGAGAATGGTTCTTTATTCTCCCATTCTATCATATAGATTCTCTCTCCACCTCTTCCCCTCTCTCAAGCTCTCCCCTCTCATGTGTTGAGAAACACTTGAGCTTGAGATAAACCTCTTCAAAGTAATCTCTACTCTCATCTAAGGTTCTAGGATTAGCACTTCTAGCACCTTAGTTACTTCTAGCTTGAAGTTGAAGCCAAAGGTTGAGGCTCTCGGGTGGATCCTTCTTCAACTAGAGAAGGCGACAAGGTGATCTCTTTCTTCCACTCCAAGGAGCAAGGAGAGAAGGACATAAAGCCCAAGGTATAACCTTTCATCCATGTAGCTAAATCTAGTTAGCTTTTAATTAGTTTTTGTTTAGCAAAGATCCTCCTTTAGTTAGTCCATGTTGCCTAGTTCGATAAAAATCCGATTTGTATTCCGTTTTCCGCCTCCCCGCAAGCACCGGGGTGGGCAACGTGGACTTACACATCTTGTATTCCTCATCGTGTACGGTAATCTATCATACAGTGTCATCAAACAAAATAGAGATTCTATCATCCTAATCATCGACAATGGTACGGATCTATAGTCTCATACGGCATATCATCTTTTATTCTCAAATACACACACACACACACACACACACACACACACACACATAACTCAAGTCACATATCTATCAATCTCATATCATATCTTGGAAAAATTATCTATTCCTCATATCGCCTCGCATCCGTATATCGACATATTAAGACAAATCATCTTATTTCATCATATTCTCTTTCCATCATGTCAATATCTCACATCAAGTCATCTTGCATATACATCATATTCTCATTTATATATATATAATCTCATATCATCTATTGGCATATGAATATAACGTGTACATTTCCTTGCATCCTCAAGCCAACATATCCACTAATGTCATTTTTTATCATATCATCTCATACTAAACCTTTAATCATATCCGTAAGTTCGTAGCATAGGTTTCTCGAAATATACTCTATGTATCGGTTTCTATTATATGATTGCGGGGGTGCTATACGCTATCCACCGGACTTCCCCCATAGATATAAATCTACCTACCTTCAATCCTCTCTCTGGTCGATCCCGACGTGCCCTCCTTCGTCGTCCCGAAAATCCACGCGCTTGTACCTACAAATCAAAACACATCGTATCACATCAAAATCATATTCGAAAACCAACATGACACGTGAAGCGTACATAGGTTAGAACCTATGGTCAACGCGCGCTAAAACGACAAAATACTCTCTGACGTCAACGTGTGTAACATTTCAGAAAAATAAAATATTATTTTTGGAAAGTTAAATAATTAAAATAATAAATATTATGAATATTTTAATGGGTGGAGATTAGTTTTAATGTTATGGTATAATCATATACCGATAGATTGGAAAATATTGGAAAATTTCATTTGAATGTTGATTTTGAAAGAATATTATATGATTTAGACACTTTATAAATATTATACAATTAATTATATTCAAGTTTATGGCTAAGCTTGATTAATAATCACTAATCATGCATTGATTGTGTTTTGTGCATGTGACATGCACCATGTCATGTTTCAAAACATTATTTTTGAATTTCTATGAACCATGGAATCTTGATTTCTCTTTCATATATATATATGGGTTTTGTTTTAAAAAAGAAAAGAAAGAAGAAAAGAAAAGAATAAAGAATGGAGGTATGGGCAAAAGAGAGAGAGGGTAAAAGGTCTTTTGACCATGGCATTGTTTCTTTACTTCATCGTCTTCATCATTTCTTCTTCTCTTCCTCCTCCATGGCTGCCCTCTCCCCTCCACCACCTCAACCTCCTCACATCAACCCCAAATCCACATAAAAACCATGTATCCCTTTCATTAAAAATATGCACAAGCTCACTACAAGCATGGTGGATCAAGAAAGTTCGGATTTTGTGCACTTGGGGCAACTCAAGAAAATTCTTGAGTTGCCAAATGAGGTATTTCTTTCACCATTAGTGTAGTAATTCATTTCCTCTAGCTTCAAATTTAGTTTAGAATTGGTTTAGTGGGGTTTAGTGATCTTGGAAAATTCCAAGATGAAGTTTAGGAAATTCTTGAGTTGTGATGGTGCAAGCGATGTGTAATTGGTGACTAGAACCCCTTAGTGTTAAAAACCAGAGCCTAGGCCATAAAAACTTGGACTTTAGAAACTTCCGTGTCGGTTTTGTGTATAAATTGTGCCTACAGGGAATCTGGAGTGACCTGAGACCATTACGAGAAAAACTAGTAACTCTATTAACCTAGATTTAACACTAGAAGACCACCCTGCAAGTACGAACCCAAACAGAGCACCCAGGGCCGGCCAGATCGGATTTTAGGTGTATGCCGCCGGGTCATCTATGGAATATGGTGTTAGGATTGGTTCTGTAGCTCATATACCCCATATACTACGCCACTGTATTGGTTGTTTAGCCTAATTTCACGTGACCAAAAATCTGGGACAAGTTTTCTGAGAATCTGTTTTGGTTTCCTTGATGTTCATGACTTGAACTTTTGATTTGGAGTGTTGTCTCGGTCACTTGACGTTTGTACGTCGATATCGGGTGTTGTTTGGTTCTCTTGCATGCGTAAACCATAGGTTTTAACCTATGCGTGACTCTTGTGCCGTTTTGGTTTTCGTACGCGATTTCTATTTACGATACTATGTGTTATACATGTAGGCACCCTCGTGTGGATTTTGGATAACAAGGAAGAGCATGGCGACATCGACTTCGACAAGCAACGATCAAGGTGAGTAGATGTATATCTACGGGGGAAGTCGGGTGGATGGCGTATAGCACCCCCGCAGTTTCGTAGTGTAGTATGTGAATATGATATATATATATATGTATGTATGTATGTATTGTGATACGTGGATAATCAGCAAGAACGGCTTTAGGAGATCATGGGTTAGTTTTAGTGTATTTGGAAGATAGTGCTTTTAGTTTAGTTCTTAGTTGCGAAACCCTAGAGTAAAGGTACACACACACATGCACACACGTGATATGTTTGGTTGTATATGTTTATATGTATATATATATATATACATATACATATGTGTGTGGAAGCGTTGGTGCGCGCGCGCGCACACACACACGTATATATATATATATATATATATATATATATATATATATATATATATATATACGGATGATGGGGATAGTATATGATACTTGGAGGTGAGTCGATATAATCGGGCATGATGCCGTGAGATCGGTTATGTGATTTAGGTCGTGTTATGGGATACGACATGATATTGTAGTGGATCGATGGACGATGTGTTTTTATTCACACGCGGATATATGTTTGATTGTATCAGAATGTACTAGATTTTAGAACGGTACCCTAATTCATGATATTATGATAATGATACCATATGAATAATGAAGTATATGGGATATTTGACCCGTACCCTGATTTTGGGATGCCGTACGATGGATTCTACCGTACGAGATATAGATATGATGATTGATCCGCACTCTTGATTCGAGGATGTCGTATTATATATTTTACCGTACATGACGCTATTGAGGCGGGATCGCCGACTATTAGATATATCGACTCGGACTTTAAGTAGATTTCCTTACTCTTTCGACTAGTCTCTTAGTTTAGTCCTTCAGTTGTTTAGGTAGATGATAGACTGGGCTCGAGTCATACTTATTTTCAAAACTAACAAATCGTGAGTATCTTAAAGACAAGCCGAGGGAGATTACAGATTTTTCAAAGGACGTACCTTTTCTTAAAAACACCGTAGCCCCTATTTTCTAAAAACCACGATTCGTGCTATTTCAAATGCCAACACTGTATGAATCATATATAGAAATGTATATTCTTCATTGTTGCGTTTACTATTCATTCTCCATTTATTCATGTTGTTCTTATCGCATTGCATGCTTATACTTGTGTTTTCTTTAGTTATTATGACCCCTGTTATCAGAACACCGGCACCATTATCGATGATGTGTATGCTCCACGTACACTTGCTTGCCGGCTCACAAACATCATCATCGGTAATTTCCATGTCACGTACACGTTAGAGAAACATTACTTCATTGGTATAATTTTATAACAGGTAGATTCAACATAGTACCGGTACGCTTGCTGTCATATGCTAGTTTAGATATGGAAGAAGAAGATGAAGAGAGAGAGATAGAATGGCTCTCAAAATGAACTAGAATAGGGTTGATTCTAAAATGAATCAAGATTGAATTATAAGTGAGCCTAGGGTCTTATTTATAGAACACCCAAACCCTAGGTCTAGGTTTGAAACTAAAATTCCCTCCAAAAGTTTGTTGAAAGGTTTCTAGAAGGAGTTTGTTAGGCTTAGCTTAGGGTTTAAGCTAGGGTTTAAGAAGAAGGTTCTAGATTACAAAGCTTAGTTTAGTGTAGAAACAAGGGTTTGCTGATCTGGCAGAAGTCTCTGGAGTCTTCTGGAAATTGTTGTGTCTTTCTGAACTGTAGGAGCTGAGACAGGAGTTTTGCACTAAAATTGAGAGGCTGAATCCTTGGAACCACCGCGGATCCGCGGCGCAAGCTGGCTCCTGCCGCGGATCCGCGGCTCTTTATGGGGCTTGGGCCTTGGGCTCTCTGGTACAGGCTTGGGATGATTCTTGGGCCTTTATTGTATATGTTGAATTTAATATCTCCTTCTGAATTGATACCAGATCTGAAATCATTGAGTTGGCGTAATGTTTGATCGGTACCATGTACATTTTTGGCCTTTCTGCTGGATTTTCCTGCACAGATCTTAAAACAAGTGTTGCGCAATATAGCGAAGATGCGATGCCATGAAATGCAGTCAATTTCCTTTATAGTGTCGGTTTAAGAGTCTAATACATGCAATCTGATATTTTGCGACAGTTTTGCTAATATGTAAAATATGAATACCGTATACTTCTAAATGAGTGCAAATGATGAGGAAATTGCTGGCTAAAATATACAATATTTTCGACTAATCAAATACCCCCAAACTTAATTTCGATCGTCTCGAGCGAACTGTTTTATTAAAAAGAGAAGGAGAAAATAAAGAAAGAGAAAAACTAACTAGCACACTTTCGTAGGCAACACGATTGCACTGAGCATGTGCAACAAGCCTTTAAACCTCTAGGTGTCCCTAGTAGGAGGAGTGTTGTCTCCTGAGGGTTTTCAGCGGATTGCACCCACAAAATCCAATAATGAAAGAAAGATCATGAATATTACATTTAAAGACAAGAATTGTAAAAGAAAAGCCTTGAAAATTAGAGTTTCCAACTAAGCTAGCTTTTCAGTTGTCATGAGCCCTATCTTAATGGTCATGAAAATATATCAGAAATCACACCGATTCCCACTGATGAGTTAGTTTACTCCTCGGGTGACCCCGACTAATTCTTCTTTCAGGTTTGGAGGAGAATTTGAGGTACAGTTGGAGGTTTCCAGATTAGATATAGTGATAACCATTTTGATCTAGGTTAGAGTGCACGCTGAGTGTTTCTTTTCTCTCTCTTTGGCAGCGACCATAGACCCGACCCTAGACTATGACTCAGTGACCAAGTTGACCGAACCTTCTTAACACTAGCTTTTGGATTGTCAGAGTCGCTAACCTCATTGCCACTCCTACTTTTACCCTCTTCTCCAGGACACCCCGTATTACTACGAACGTCCACTTCCATTGGACAAAACCATCGTATGGTTATATACGAACTTGAAGGAATTTATTCGAGGATGGTTTCTGGTTCTGAAGAAAACGAATAGGATTATTCAGTTGTCTTTTCTTTTCACCTTCTCTCAGTTTGCGAGTACTCCTTGGTTTAGGAGTAGTACACCTATTACGCAAATTGGATAGTCTTCTTCCAAACCATAGGCTGGTGCCGACCGGTAGGGAATGAAGAAAACCAGTTAGCCTAAACAGTGTACAGAAGGTATTAAGTTCAGACAAAGAAAGGGATTAGTAAGAGGGCAAAGTAAATTGCGACTGCTATTCACGACCAAACCAAGTATTTCTTCGCCAATCCTAAATCACCTTTGTATTTCTCCAGGACACTCCGTATCACTACGAAGATCCCAGTTTATTGGATAATCCATCGTATGGTTTTATACGAACTCGAAAGGAACTTGTTCCAGTTCGGGGATGGATCCTGGTTCAGGAGAAATAGGAATAAAGTACATTCAGGTGTCTTTTATCTTCACCTTCTCTCGCGTTGCGAGTGCTCCTAGGATTAGGACAGTACACCCTTTATGCTTATTGGATAGTCTTCTTCCAAACCATAGGCTGGTGCCGAACGGTAGGGAAGGAAGAAAACCATTTGGCTTAAAGGGGTGTACAGAAGGTAATGACTAAAGACATATAAAGGGATTTGGAGAGGTGGCAAAGAATTATACGGTTATAGTCATGAATCTGGATAATGGTAGAGGCATTACTAGGAATACCAGGATACCCCATCGAAACATTTCGTTGTTTCAGTTCAGCTGTGTACTGTTAAAAGAAAACTGATTTCCCGATTGGACACTTGCTCCAGGGTATGTATTTACCAGGTTTGATTCTCACATCTGTATGGTTTTACAGATGATGAGTGGGAGTAATTTATTGGGAATAGGGTAATCATCCTCATTATATCGGGATTCGTTGTAATCGGTGATATTTGAGGAGATCATCTGGACTGTTTGCCGGTCGGCAAATATTTGGTTTTGAATATCCGCTGTTGTGCACCAATTTCAAATTGATATATCTGTACGTCTATTTTCATAGAGTGAGATATACCTTTTGATATTATGTCGTTGACATTTACCTATATCAGTGGATGGTTAGGTAAGGAGCATTAAACAGCGGTGTAATTCTTCTTAACCATAAGTACAGTTTTCAACCTACGACACACAGTGAAAGAGTTGTTAGACTCAGCGGACTTATACAGAGTATTGTATGTTGTCCAGTGTCCATTAAGACAGAGGGGTTGGTCCTCATACTATATTCTGTTTACTTTTAACTTCTCTTGTTCTTAGACATGTGTTTCGTAGAAACACAGGGTCTAAGTTTTGAGGAGTTATAGGTATTTGAATAGAGTAGAGAACCAGGTGTAGCAAGTATCGGGATTCTTCAAGGTGATCGAAGATATAGATACTTGTGTGTGGTATTCAGTTGATAGTAATGATAAAGAGAAATTGCTTCTCTTTCAGGTTACTCATAATTGGAAGCATTCCTAAGTTCGGCCTCTCTCCATTTAGTTGACATGCACTGGAGACAGCTGCATGATTTGAATCTGGTTAAATTAAATCAGTGCCTCTGGTTCTATATTGGATGTAGAACAGTTCATATCTTGACGTTGTTAAGGTACTGGGAGTTGTCCGGCTTATGATTAAAACCAGACACTGGACAACTCAAGGCACGTTTCTGTAATGGCTGTTTGTGGGTTGACCCAGGCTATGACGAGGGTTGATTTTCTACCATCTGGCAGATCAATAGAAATATTGTTCTTGACTCGCCACAGTTTTATTAAAAATGGATTTTTTTCAAAAACAGTAGTGGGAGTATGGTAGAACTGGAAGTGATTCCAAAACCGCAAACGATTACTGAAGATTTGATAAGGAACCTAAAGATTCAATCTGATTTGACATTCCATTGGCCACTCCGCAGATAAGGTGGGTAACTTCAGGCACCCGAGAGGTACTCCGGTAGCCTCAAGGACGGTGACAGGGAAGTTCTTGTTTACCCACACTTGCCATTGTTATTGTTCCAGGCTGCGAGACCCGGCAGGAGGATGAGTATAGCGTCGTTCTAAACTAGCTTTAGAAGTGCACATCTATATGACTCTGCCAGAGGGTTGTCGTAGTCAGTGGGAGCAGCGGAAGCATTGGTGGACATCAGGCTTATGTCTATTTATAGACCAAAGCAGATATAGCGGAGATAGATCATCTATTTCTGATGTGACAGTCATGGGTTTGACGTCATCAGAATAGGGGATGGATCTGTTGAGAAGGTAGTAGGGTATGATATCCAGGTTTTGGATGACATACACAAAGTAGGAAGTGACATTCCTATACTACGATCGGTTATACTTTGGTCGTCACACAGTGGTTTCTCCACATAGGACTTGGATATTATATCAGACATACTGGTTCCTAGATCTATGGTTTTAGATCTAGATTTGGGTGGTTTCCCAATCTGGGTACTTTGACAACATTCTAAGAGTATTTAGAATGGACGACTCCTGGCACGGTAGTATACCTGCAGGTGATGGATTCACCCTCTCTAAAGGTGTCTTACAGACTAAAGGGGAGAGGGATGTTCATGATTGGCAGATCACTTGCTTAGGCAATTGAGTCAATCATGAGATGTCAAGTACGACACCAGATGTTGTTCTTGCACTAGATGCAATAAGTTGATATTGATCCAATCCTGGAGAAGCAATCGGAAGCAGTTTTAGAATATAAGTGGATGTTCTAGGGATATGATAACGACAGCCTCATTCGAGAGACAGTTATCATTCCAGGCTTCCAAGGTGACTTGGATGGCAGAGTGGCTGTCAGAGTTGTAGTTTTCCCTCTGACGAGGGACAGTATTTTGGACAGGTAGTCCAAGGCAATACTGAGGGTGGCATGGCGCAGGATACTGATTAAGTTCAGTTGACAATACAGTCTAAGAAGTTTGGATTTGGAGTTCATTTATGAGCTAGGTCCCATCAGACATCCAGACATTCTAAGACAGGTATTGCTCATTTCGGGAGATAGCTTTCTCCGCGAACTTGAGATATAGAGAGACATAGAAAGAAACACCAGAGCGGATCCACTCACTGAGGCTATTCCTCGAACGCAATAGTTTCGCAAACGAGCTTTGTGAGACTGACTAGTAGAGGAGTTGGGTGTTCGGTATCCTACGGGCTGTGAGTATGCGACATCACAATAATTAGCCTTGAGTGCAAGTGGGAGATTGTTGGAGATAGTGCCCTCAGAGTCAATTATTGGATCACAGGCACGTGATTGCAATGATTGAGGGGAGGACCTGTCCCAGAAAAACAGTCTTACTCAAGATGATAGTATGCTATCTGGTTTACCTTTATCATCGTGTACTGCTTTAGGTGACATGACAGGTCACTATTGCACGTTGATAGAGCCCCTAGGATTCTTGCTTGACTACCGGCAGTATGAGGGCGATCATATACGTGGGAGCTGGTAGTCTATAAGCACATCCTTAAAAGGTCCCTAGTCGTGGGAGTTTCGAGACAGGGCATCGATACTCCAGAGTAGACTAGTGTATACAGTCGAGACCTCGACGAGGGGCGGTGGCCGGTCTCACAAGCCACTGGTGTCAGTTGGTTCACCTAAGATGTATACAGGTGCTCATTGGGTTATGAGTACACCGGACAGGACTCGCCGGGGACATGCTAGTTGGTCTTATACCTGACGTCAGATAGCAGTTCCCTGGTGACATGTGTACAGGTTAGTTCATCGACCTGAGGATCGTCATTTGTCTCGTGTGAGTTCCCACCGTGCTTTGATTACTACCCTACCAAGGCTCAAAGGAGTCATGCAAACATGTTTTAGTTAGGTACAGTCCCGAGCCACATGGAGGCAGTGAGCGGATCTTCAGGGGTTCGTCTCTCCCGGTATTGGGGGTGAGGTCGCGTTGTGTCTAGGAGAGCCATTACATGAAGTCCTTGGCCAAGGTAGGAGATTTACTGGTAGGTATTCTAGTAGTATCTCAGGGTGTTCTGGGCTACACTCCGACACGACTTGTACCGCTTTTGGGGGTCTGACTTTTACCAACCCCCTAGGCCCGCCATACGATACTCATAGACGAACGGACCGGACTGTACGGATATTGTCACTGACAGGCTCAGTAGGGTGTCAGGATGAGTTCACTCATCGACGTCCCTTTTAGTCAATAGCTGGTGGCCCGTCACGTATTGGCTTATACCTCTGACGTGCTAGTGGTTAAATCCACAGCCATAGTATTGACGAGTATTTAGAGTCCACCACACTTTCAGTTACTCAAGCTTTCGGGCGAAACGCTGTAGAGGCCGTATGGAGATATGGCAGGGTTCGATCAGATACGTGCGGTATTGCACGGATCGTGATCGGACGGTTTTTACTAGCCGGCTTTGGTTTAAGCCGGATCCTAGTATAGTACAGTGTAGATTTTGTCTCATTGCATTTGTATCCGGTCGGAATACAGATGCGGGTGTGTATGCACAGTATTGGGGTTTTCCTGTAATTTATTACGGGTCCAGTTTTCTGGAGTTGCCAGTTTTCATTCCGTTTCGGCCGGTTTTCTTTTGTTCTTTCCCGGCCGGACTTTTGCTATGGAGGGTGTTATTTGCAAGTTTGCAAATAACACATTGTGGAGGGGTTTCTTGCAAATGTATTGATTATGATGGCATTTTTTCTTTTCCACCATCATTTGATTCTCATTACATCACTTGATTTGTATTAATGAGATTAGAAAGGATTTGAGGTTGATTTGAGTTTATTATGATGATGTTTGGTTATGGTCACCATTCTTCTTCTCCTACACTCACCTCCCTTCATGTTATGTTTTCATATTCATTCCTCCACCAGATTATTCTCACTTGATGGAAGAGGTTGGCCATGGTTGAGAGAAAGAAAATGAGAGAGTTTCATTCTTGAGAGTGTAGCATTCTTGATCTCATTTTCATGCTAGAAAAATGCAAGCACCATTTTTCTTATCTTGATTCCTCCATCATCTTCAAAGGCAACAAACCCCAAATGAGACATAGGCTCTACACTACACATTCTACTGCAAATCTTGGACGCGTCGACTCGCCAGCTTCGCGCCCGAGTTGCCTCGGTATTGAGGTGGGAGCCCGTAAAAGATGCAGGCGATGTGGTGCCCTTCCGGCGAAGAGGCGACGACATGGAGAATGGACCTTCCGCGGGAGATCGGGACGATGGCGAGAAGACCGGAGGACTCGGATCATTCGGTATATCTCTTCCCCTTCTTGTAGTTAGCTAGAACTAGTTTAATAGTCCGATCCGGTTGTTTAGTGCGCGGTGGTGCCGGTTTGCTAAGTTCGCAAAATTAAAGTTTATCACCGCTTCCGCATTCCGGCGTCGGATTGACGGCCGGGGCGCCGCCGTGCACTTACATGTTTGTGTGGTTGTGGCCGTCGTTTGACGAAGAGCTTGCCCCCGCTTGGGGATGCCTTTATTTGATTTCGTATACTATTTATGCTGTATCCCGTTTGGGGGCCTGTATTTACAAAGGAGACTCTGCCGAAATTTTCAGGAAATATTTGATGTTTTTATAAAACGCATAATTCGGCTTATGCTATTAAAACTACTTGATTTAAATTGGTTTTCCTTCACTCTACTGTTTTTCTTGGTTTGGATTTCTGGGTTTTCGGCTTACTTAGATTACGAACGCCTCGAGACGTTTCGTAGTTTAAGTGCCGGTCATGTTCCGTACTTTTCGGGTCGTGACAAAGTTGGTATCAGAGCGTTAGGTTTTACTTTCGGAGCGTAGGATGGCCCTTGGTTGATGGAATAGGTGACTAAAGTAGAGTGACGTACCGTGGGTATGTTCCGCGGCATATTTACGACACGCCACTCCACTTAAGAAGCCTTAGGATGTACATTTCTTGTTTAGTATCATATTCATTCCTGATCTAGCCTCATCGGTACCAGTTTTGCCGCTACGATTACGGGCAAGGAGAGCTACGGCTAAAGTTGCGGTCAGCATGAGCTCGTTACGAACGAGGACTGACCATGGCGTGATTCGGGCGACACACGATTTTAGAGATGTGTCTTTTGGATTGTGTTTTGCACCACGAGCGTTGGATGGATCGCTGTATGAGACTTCTCGGACGTGGAGATTAGCACCAGAGGATTGAGCCACTGACAGAGGCCAGCCAGACTTTGATGACCGTTGATGTGTGGATTATTCATGATGATTGAGGCACGGTTCAGCATGCAGACGAGTGAGCCAGTTATTGCTGCGAACGACGAGATATCGCCCCAGATGTTGGAGCTATTGCAGTACAAGTTGTACTAAGAGATGATAGAAGGTCGCTAGTCATCGAGGATGAATGACTAGGACATGTGGATCGTTCGCCTACCCCGATGCGAGGTCATCAGATAGATTGATTCCAGCTAGAGACGACTTCATGCGGAGACGTTGAGAGTCGACAGAGACGATCGGATGTCAGAAACCTATTATTCCAAGTTTAAAGTATTCGGAAAGACATGCAGGCAATTCTATGGACCCTCTAGAAGAATGAAACCCTAACTCGACTTAATGACCGTGTGAAAGCCTTTGAACCTTAGGGTTTGCGGCAGTTCTGCGGCGCCATTAGTGAGGCTTGGTTTGCCCTTCTACGGCTGGACCACCGATGCTGTGGTACGTACTCGATACTATTATAATGTACCCAAGATGTTGAGCTCTTGGGGGACTGTGAGGATTCGACGAATCGATCGGATGGTTCGACTTAATTCGGATGCTAATCGGTGAGATGCATTTCTTGGGAGACTCCAGATACGAGGATAGCCGTTGGAGCTCAGTCCATGCAGCCACGACGAGACGAGTCCGAAGCAGACGAGATTAGAGAAAGGTGGAGTAAGCGGTTCGTACGAGATCTTGATAAGATGACGTTCCACTCCGCCGACATCAGAGATGTGATACGCATGCCGAGGCATTGTACTTGGATATACCTTCCAGAAGGAGTCGCGATGAGTATGCAGCTGTTCCGGAGCAAGAAGCAGATATAGTAAAGGACGATGACTTCCGGACAGTTGGCAGAGATGAGACTTGGAAGAGACCTTGAGCAGGATTCCTTCCAGGACACTGCTGCAATGATATTTTCACCCAGGATCAGATGGGTCACGTATATGCAGAGAGCCAGAGGTCGACGCTAGTGACATGCTGCTTTACGAGTGGTCGTGAGGATTGACCGAGAGATGACCAGAGAAGTGCCAAAACGGAATCGTCCCCGTTAGCACACCCGACCGGGCCGATGAGCCGATGGATCGTGAGATTGGTAATCCACAGAGAAGATTTGGACCGAGGAGTGGTCATTGTTACGCACACCAGCAGGCCAGAGTTCAGGACCGTCGAAGAGATATGCTATGAGTGACCACGACAATTGGCCAGAGATTCTTGGAGGACGCGCTTGAGCGGGACTATTCCGCCATACTTGTTTTAGTATTTGGGCAATCTATTCGCATGACTGATTTGATGATTGGATTCATGACATTTGTTTTCATGCACCATGGTTGTACCTATCGGATATTTGCGATTTTGCACAGTTGTTGCACTTGATATTGTTTTCGTGCCTTGATTTCCCATATATATGATTTCACGGGTTTCATACATTTGAGTTGATTTTGTGCGTATGCACGCACACGATTTGGGTTTTGCACTCTGTGTAGGTTACATATGCTTGCAGTGCAGTGACATGTATTTTGTGCACTTAGTTGCACTGGACTTCGATTTCAATTGGGATGTTCGATGTTTGTTTGTGCACTTTATGCACCTGATTGGATTTTACGCGTGTTTCCGCGCTTGATATTGGATTTCATGATTTCGTTCATGATGGAGGCACCGGATTTGGATTTTAGCGCATGTTGGGCACATGTTATGAGGTACGATTTTGGTTGCACACCAGATGCACTAAATCGAGATTCTTCGTGCATGAGATGCACTAAATCGAGATTCTTCGTGCATGAGATGCACCTGTTTTTGCTGTCAGGCACACACTTGGCCCATGACAGATGCTTCGTGCACACCCGATGCACTTAGATGTTGTTTCTGTGCACATGTATGGCACATTTATGGATCTTGATTTCCGTGCGCACCAGACGCATGTAGTATTCATATGTATTTTTGGGATTGATTTCTTATGGAGCGGTACGTTTTTATGATGATTGCTATATGTTTTTATACTGACCAGGACTAGTCAGAGGACAGTACCTGAGTATATTTTGCATGCATTGATAGGTTTCAAAGGGATTTCCAAAAGCGAGCTATAGTCTCAGTATTTACCTACGCGTCTGATAAGACACGAAACGTTTAAAACAAGGAAACCCTTCTAAATTGTTTTCAAAACGGCGGAACGTGCATATTAAACAAAAGGTATATACGTATATGGTTATTTTCTTATAAGAGACGTCCGCCACTGTGCAGTGTTATGCGCATTGCACAACGACTTTAAAAGATTTGGCATGCATTTCTTTTAGAAACTTACATGTATAGATTTGATATTTACATGTATAGTTCTGATTTATATCATATTGATTTTTCTTTGGATTTGGCATTCGTGTCCTTACCATAACTCCGATGATTGCGGGATGCTTGACGGAGTTTTGTTTTTGAGTTATCTGCTCATTACTCTTACGCATGAATTACGCTATGATGCGTTTATGTATTGATGATTTCGGAGCCCCGACGACTTGGATTTCTTATTGAAATGTTTTAGAAATTGGGGGTTTAAATTTAAATTCGGGGACCGAATTTCTTTAAGGGGGGAAGATTGTAACATTTCAAAATAATAAAATATTATTTTTGGAATTTTTATAATTTAATATTATTTTATTGATTATTTTAATATTAAATTTATAATTAAATACCGATAAATGGGAAAAATTATGGAAAAATTATGGAAAATTCTAAAATAGGGAATTTTATGGAATTATGACATTTTTAAGTTTTTATGATTAATTATATGCTAATTTAGTGCTAATCGCGATTAAAAATCGCTAATCGGGTTTTTAGCAATTTTGTGCAAAACATACACATATCTTTTTCCTACACTTGTGTTACATTTTCTTACCATGGCTATTACTTTGGGTTTACTATTTGAATGAGAAGGTTTTGGAAAAGAAAAGAAAAGAAAAGGATTTTGATTAAAGAAATAGGTATGGTGAGAGAGAGAGGGTAGGTGAGGGTGTTTGACTTGGCCATTCTCTCTTGTTTTCTCCTCTCATTTCTCCCCCCTCTTCCATGAGCTGCTGCTGCTCCTGCTGCCCTCCTCTTCCTCCACCTTCAAACCCCCATTACTCCATGAAATTCACCCCAAAACCCCACATCCATTTCACAAAAGTTGTACACAAGCTCACAAGCATGCCTTTGGACCAAGAAAGTAGATGTTTTGGTGCTGTTGAGGATTCATGAGGGTCTTATGAGGTAATTTCTTCAAAATTAAAGTGTTATTTCTTGTGCTTAAGTTTCAATTCAAGTTTCATATCGATATCGTGTAATTTGGTGTGTTTTGGACCAACTTAGAGACGGTTAGGGGAAAGTTGAGATGTCGCTATGCAATTGGACTCTAATGGTGACCTTAGACCCCATATTGACCAAAACACTGGCCTAACACAACCTAAAACCCAAAAATACGTAATTACCGAACTTTTCATGTCGGTTTGTGTGATCTGTGAAGGTGTTCTGGAATCTGGAGCAACCCGGGGTCACCAAAAATAAAATTGAGCTGACAGTGAGTCGTGCAGGCACCTAGGAAGCTACCACCAAGACCCGAGCCCCTAACTCAAACCTATGGCCACAAATTTGAGCATTCTGGCCGCAATTTGCGGCCAGAGTAGGAGGGAATCGGTCCATTTTTGTTCCAGGGCGCATTTTGCACTAAATTAGACCCCTCCTATATGCAGTTTTGGCTAATTGTCATCTGGGGAAAATCTGGGAGCATTTTGGTGTGTTTTAGGCAGTGTTTTCCGTATTTTTAAATGCACTTTCTTGATATTTGGATTTGTATTTGGTTGTCGGGTGTTCGTACATCGACAACAGGGGTTGTTTGTTGGATTTGCATGTTTGGGCCATAGGTTCCAACCTATGAGCACACTGTGCGCTGTATCGGTTTTCTGCCTTGATTTTCATACGCATTGCTATGGTTGATCATTGTAGGTACCTTCACGTGGATTCCGAGACGATGCAGAAGATGATGGCGACATCGACACCGACACACTGAGTGCAGGTGAGTAGATTTATATCTACGGGGAGAAGTCGGGTGGATGGCGTATAGCACCCCCGCAGTTCGTGGTGATGTATACGAATACGTATACACATAGATATTGATTATGTTGTTGAGATTTATTGATGATAAGATGGATAATTGGTATTTTTTGATTGGTTTAGTATTGCGAAACCCTAGAGTAGTGGTTGCACCACACATACACACACCCATACATGCATACATTCTTCTTTCATATATGCGTATATGGGATTATATATTGATGTGTATATTTACACATGGGTATGGGAATATGTGTTCATATACTGGAATTGAGAATAGTATTTGGAATTTGAGATGAGTCGATGAGATTGGGCTTGAGGCCAGGAGATCGGTAATGTGATTTGGTTCGTATTGAGATACGACATGATGTTTTAGCGGGTCTTTTGACGCAGTGATTCTTGCACCTGCATGCATACTTAGGCGGTATCGGTATTGTACTAGACGTAGATTAGTACCTCGATCATGATATTTGATAAAGAGGATACCAGATGAATAGTATGATGAATGTGATATTGACCCGTACCCAGATTTGGGATGCCGTACGACGGATTTACGTACGAGCTATATATTGATGATTGATCCGCACTCTTGACTTGGGATGTCTGATTATAGATATGGTATCGGATATGATATTATTGAGGCGGGATCACCGACTATACATATACAGGTATGTATATGTATCGATTCAGATGATAGGCGGTTTCCTTACCTGTAGTTCAGCTTGTTAGTTCAGCCGTATAGTTTAGTGTAGTTGTTAGCTTAGATTAGACTCCTACCTATTTCAAAACTAGCGGGTCGTGGGTATTTTAAAAGACAGGTCAAGGGATCTACGGATATTTCAAAAGACGTATCCTTTCTTAAAACCACCGTAGCCCTATTTTCAAAACCCCACGATTCGTGTTATTTCAAATGGCACCATTGTTTAATATTTAGCTCCTGCTCATTTTGGTTGCTCGCTCCGCATCGCATACTTGCATTGTTATTTCATATTGCATTGTTGACATTATGCTGTTAGGACACCAGCACCATTACCGATGATGCGTATGTACCACGTACACTTACTTGCCGGCTCATACACATCTTCATCGGTAATTGCCATGTCACGTACACCTTAGAAAATATTATCGCCTAATGTAGCTTGTTACTAGTAGTTTTGACATGATGATTAGTTGCTTGCCTTATATGCTAGTTTAGACATTGTAGTTGTTACTTGTCACTTCGCATATTGTTATTCATTATATGCCGCATTCATGGATGCTCATGCTTATATTCATGGTTTTACATGCTATTGATGAATCAGATTCACATGATATTTTCTGGATTTGGAGGAAAACAGCAAAACATATATAAACTGCTTTCTCTCTTTTTAAATAAAAATGTGGTTTTCCTATGATGTATGAGTCGTCCACCATGAGTTTGCTGATGGATTTCGAGACCCGATTCGAGAAGATGGATGAACCGTTTCGGGTACATGGTGGACCCGGTAAGGTACCCCGGAGCAAGAAGCGCGTGATGATGACGATGTGAGCCTGGTAGGGGAGCACTACCTACCGGTGATTTTACCCGACGCGTCGGATATCGGGAGGGTACCGTCATGGTCTTGAGATGGATGGTAGGGGCCGGTCTGGACTGACGGCGCCCTAGATATTGTGATTGAGACATTGAGATTTCGAGATATTGAGGTACAGAGACTGTGATACAGAGATATCGAGATATTGGGATTACGTTTTGTGCCGATGCTAGGCACTGTTTTATACTGATTTCATTATGATACCTCAATTTAAAAATACAAAGAAAATCTCACTAAATTATGAAAACAGTTCTTCATTTACATGTATTCTGTTTTCATGAATTCATACCTCATTCATTACGATATATTGCTACCTGAGGCACTGACACGGGCACATAGGATTACACTCGGGTTTGATATTTACCCTAGTCATTGTTATTGACTGTTGGTTTCTTTTGAGGATTATATATATATATATATATATATATATATATATATATATATATTAATCGTATGACCTAGGATTGCGTCATACATGCGATTTCCTTTCGTAGATATTTTTCTATTCACGAGTTGGCAACTCACCCCCGTTGTGCCCCAGTTTCTTGCAGGTTTCGCCGTACAGGTTTCTTTATGGCTTTGCGGGTACAGTTTCGTTCGGGTGACTTGCTAGTGGTGGGTTTATTTGTATCGTACCCATCACTATACATTGTATATCATTATTCTGTTGTATATAGAAGTTCCATCAACCAAACATGTAATTATTTCAGAGATAGAGACCTGTAACATTTTCAAAAATATAAAATATTAATTTTGGGAATTTTTATAATTTAATATTATTTTATTGATTATTTTAATATTAAATGCAAATAAATAGGAAAAATGTTTGAAAAATTATGAAAAATTATGGAAAATTCTAAAATAGGGTAAATTAGTGAATTATGACATTTTTAAGTTTTTGTGATTAGTTTGACACTAATTTAGCGCTAATCGCGATTAAAATCGCTAATCGGGTTTTTTGGCAATTTTGTGCAAAACTTGCACATATAACATTTTCTACACTTGTGCATTTTTCTTGCCATGGTTATCATTTGGGTTACTATTCTTGTAAGAAGGTTAGGGATTTAAAAGAAAAGAAAAAGAAAAAAAGAAATTAGAATGGGGTTGGTGAGAGAGGGTATGGGCATCTTTGACAAAGCCTTAGCCATTGTTTTCCCTTCATTTTTTTCCCTCCCACTTCTTTCCCTTGCTGCTGCTGCCTCTTCCTCATCATTCTCCCCCTCTTCAATCCCTCTTTTCATCTCTAAAACAACCCCAAAACCATATATCGGTTTCATTAAAAATGTGCACAAGCTCGAGATCTACAAGATGGACTAAGAAAGCATGGATTTTGGCCACTAGGGGAAACTCAAGAAAATTCTTGAGTTGCCAATTGAGGTAATTTCTGAACCATTAGCTTAATTGTAGCATTTCCTATAACCCCATGTTAAGATTATATCGATATTGTGTGATATTATGGACTTGATGAAAACCTAGTTAGGGTTTGAGAGAAACTTGAGTTGTAATGTGAAATTGAGCTCAGTAGAGGATTTGTAAACACCCTAGTGCATGAATTGGAACCCAAAACCTGAAGCTAGAACCAGAAATACGGATTTTAGAAACCGATATCGGGGAAATTGTGTAATCTGTGCATGTTAACTTGGATCTGCTATCACCCCGAGGACCCTAAACTAATATTGAGTGGGAATTGAGATGTGCAGGCACCATAGAGGCAACACCCCAAACCCTAGCCCCCAACTCATCCGTACGGCCGCCAATTTCTTCCTTTTGGCCGCCAATTGCGGCCTGGGTCCCACCCTTTTGTCTCGTTTTCATTCTGTAGCTCCTACATTGTTAGTTTAGGCCCCTGGTATATATAGATTTGTATAAAGTGACCTGGGGTAAAATCTGGGACATATTTCATGAGTTGCTGTTTTGGACTTTAGTTTCCGTATTCCGTATTTTCATTTCTGCATTGGTGTGTTTCGTTTTACCTCGACTATTTGGCGTTTATACGACGATATAGAGGATTTATATGTGGTTTTGAAGGCGTGCCATAGGTTCTCACCTATAGGCCCCCTTATCGTATCGTTTTGGATTTCATGCGCCGTTTTAGCTTGGATTTGGTTTTAATGCGCATATACGATATTTGATGTGTAGGTACCCATGAAGACTTCGGGCCGACAAGCAATTGCGTGGTAATGTCCGCAAATGATGTTTCAGGTGAGTAGATTATATCTACAGGGGGAAGTCGGGTGGATGGCGTATAGCACCCCCGCAGTCCGTAGTTAGTATAATATATATAGTGGTTATATGATAGTAATAGTGCGTTGTAGCTTGTGATAGGTGTTTTATGGATAGTGTAGGGTAGAAGTGACTAGTGTAGTTATAGTCGCGAACCCTAGGATAGAATTACACCTACACACACACCCTTGCATATTACTTGTACTTACACGGTGTTTGATGATATGGGATGACGTTGGTAGTGAGTCGATGATGTGGGCTTGATGACGTGAGATCGGTGATCGGATACGATTCATTGTGGGATATGACTTGTGATCTCTTGCGGGCTTGGGATATGTGTTTACCCCCGCATGCATACTTCACTGATGGTATCGTTTAGTGCTAGACATAGAGTAGTACCCCAGGCTATGTGATCTGATGATAGTGATACCTGTTATGTGATGAGATAGTGAGATGTTGACCCGTACCCAGCTATTGGGATGCCGTACGATGATTACCGTACGAGCTGATATTGATGATAGATCCGCACTCATAACTCGAGGATATCTTATGATATGACATTGAGGCGAGATCACCGACTATATACCTTTATATATATATCGACTCAGATTTAGGCGGTTTCCATACCCCTCCAGACTGGCATGATACTTAGATCAGTAGTTGCATAGTAGATGTTAGATTAGACCAGAGTCATACCTATTTCAAAACTAACGAATCGGGAATATTGCAAGATGGGAAAAAGGGGATTCTACGGATATTCTCAAATGTGTAGCGTCTATTTTCTAAACACCGTAGCCCTTGTTTTACCAAAGACCCGATTCGTCTTATTTCAAAAGGCAAGGTTGCATGATATAGCTTTTGAGTTAGATTCTTCACTGTTGCGTTGCTTATTTCGATTGCACCTGTTTATACTATTTGCATGGCATTACTTGTGCTTATTGTTATATTGCCATCATGCTGTTAGGACACCAGCACCATTATCGATGATGCGTATGTTCCACGTACACTGATTGCCGGCTCACACACTTCATCATCGATAATTGCTATGCCACTACACTGTAGTACTGCTGCATTCATGGTATGATTTCCGCATAGCATATTGTACACTTAGACCTGTAGCTCATTTATATGTGACATGACTTGATACTCACATTTGATGCTTACATCATACCTGATACATATGTCACACCTGATCATTATATTATAGCTCATTTATATGTGACATGACTTGATACTCACATTGATGCTTATATCACATCTGATCATCATATTGTAGCTCATTTATATGTGACATGACTTGTTACTCACATTGATGCTTATATCACACCTGATCATTACATTGTAGCTCATCTGTATATGACTTGACATGATATTTATGTTTGACGCACATATCATATCAGATTAGTGACTTACATTTTGGTTTGGATTATATGTGATTTCTGGATTTGGGAACCGTGGCTATTTCAAATATGTAATCATTTAAAAACCCGGTTCCCTTGATATGATATTTCGGTGCGTCCACCATGTGTTTTCTCGGTGCTAGAGTGATATATAAAAACCCGAATCGAGGAGGCGGTTGAGGCCGATTACGGGTACATGGTGGACCCGGTATGGTACCACGGGGCGAGAACGGTTTCGCTGTGTGATAGACGGTGAGCCCGGCAGAGGGACTACTACCTACCGGTGATTGTACTTGAGCTCGGCGGATATCTGGAGGATTCCGACCGGAGCCCAGAGATGGATATGGGCTGACCCGTACTGCCGGGGCCGAGGGCCGATACCGCAGACGGAGCCCAGAGATGGACATGGGTTGACTCGTACTGCCGGGGCCGAGGGCCGATACCGCAGACGGAGCCCCATATGGATGAGGATTTACGTGTCGATGCTTGGCACGGGTTTCATGATGTTTTACCATGATGTTGTTATATCCTCATATTGCATACATGATGCTTATTGTCATTGGGTGACGGGTGGACGGGTTCCACGTATATACAGACATGGATCATATACAGACATAGATCATATACGGACATGGATCATATACAGACATAGATCATATACGGACATGGATCATATACAGACATGGATCATATACAGACATGGATCATATACAGACTGGATTTACACTTATCATACTTCATTTGTATATATAACAGGGCATGAGGACGCTGTTATATATACCCTTACACCAATATTAGTGGTATGGGACGCTAATATATGTGTATTGATATCATTGATACTGCAGCATATTTACTTCTTGCAGACATACCTTATACTGATGACATGTTATTACCTGAGTACTTGGCACCACATACATATTTAGATGTTACCTTGCCACTTTATCACACTCGGATGTACTCTTATGGATTACATTACTGATTGTTGACTTAGGTTTATGTCTTGCATTCGGTTTCTGCTTGTAGATGTTTCTATTCACGAGTTGGCAACTCACCCCCGTTGTGCCACAGTTCTTGCAGGTTCCGCCGTACAGGTTTTATTGCGGCATTTCTGGCACACTACTTTCTTGCGGGTGGCTTGCTTTTGGTAGGTGGATTCTTTCGCATCAAGAACCACCCTTGTATTCATTTTACTCATTGTATCTAGAATTTCCATCAACCAAAACTTGTGTATTATTTCAGACTTAGAGACAGTGTTGTATTATTCGACCTTAGAGTCGCGCTTAGTAGTATTGGGGTTTCTTGTTGCTTGGAGCTTTCTTTTGGGTTGATCCTCGCCACTTGGCGTTGTATATTATTGTTGCATGTGTGGTTGCGACCGTCTATTGACGAAGAGCTAGCTCCCGCTTGGGGATGCCTTTATCATTGCATATATATTGTCATTCTTGTTGTACCCCATTCGGGGCCAGTTTTACAAAAGAAACTCTGCCGAAATTTTTAGAAAAGACTGTACTGTTTCAAATTGCATATTCGGCTTAGTTATTTAAAAACATTGATTTTTAAACATGTAGTTCTTTACTTATTCTTAAAAAGGGTTTTAGATTTCTGGGTTTTCGGCTTACTTAGTCGCGTTACGCCTGTAGGCGTTACGTGGTTAAGTTCCGGTCACGGGCCAAACTTTGGGTCGTGACAAAGTTGGTATCAGAGCGCTAGGTTGACCTTGGTTCGAGTCTGAGTTTGACTATGTGGAGCCTATGGCGTTTATATATATATATACGGAACTTAGGCTTGACCTTACGGAACTTAGACTTGGTCGAGGGGGTATTAGACCCGAACTTTCGTCGTATTAGGATGACCCTTGGTTGATGGAATAGGTGACTAAAGTAGAGTGACTTACCGTTGGTATGTTCCGCGGCATACTTACGACACGCCACTCCGCTTAAGGAACCTTAGGATGTGCATACTTTTGAGATCAGTGATTCTCTTCATATCCAGGACTATACATCCATTTGAGATCCCCGATTCTATTTGTTCATGATCGTATCTTCATTGATGCTGTTCCTTCCTATGATCATGTATCCACTCTGGATCTGTTGTTTCCTTCTTGTCACTGATGTGCCCTTTTGATACTCGATTGAGATTCCTGTCACCATGTTTGAGCGCAGTTTGGGCTGCTGCTAGGGTTACGGCCGGTGTGAGCTCGTTTGGTACGAGGGCCGACCTTTGTGTTTTCTGGTGACATGGGAATGTCTCGAGTTAGTATTGCTGATTGTGACCTCTAGTGGAGGCGAGTGCTTGGATTTGCACCGGATGATCGGGCCATTGTTAGAACTGCCAGTTGAAAGAGGACTGTTGATGTACAGCATACCTCAGAGATTGTGATGTCGCCTACCGTGCAGACAGATGGACCAGCTGTTGCTGAGATCGACAGGATGTTGCTTTCGGAGCTTACGAGCTGAGATTGCCGGAGCTTTCAGGCAGATATGCGACAGATGATAGCTAGTCTACCCGATTTGAGAGACGAAGGTGATTCGTCCGATTTTGCGCCAGAGCGGGCCCAGTTGAGTTGAAGAATTCCAGTGTGGAGAATCTTACTCAGATCTAGAGCAGACCGATTCAGAGATGACCGCCTATGTATTGCCCTTCCTGGAGGATTGAGGCATTGTTCGGCGTACAGGCGTATGAGCCAGTTGCTGCTGTAAATGATGAGATATCGCCCAGATGATTGGAGCTGTTGCAGCGTGAGCATATACTCAGAGAGATGATAGCGAGTCGCTAGTCACCTGAGGATGAATGACTAGGACATGTGGTTCGTTCGTTACCGATGCGAGGTCATCAGATAGATCGTTTCCAGCTAGAGACGACTACACGCAGGTTCGTTGAGAGTCGATAGAGACGATCGAATGTCAGGAGCCCATTTTCCAAGTTTAAAGTATACGGAAAGACATGCAGGTGATTCTATGGACCCTCTAGAAGAATGAAACCCTAACTCGACTTAATGACCGTGTGACAGCCTTTGAACCTTAGGGTTTACGGCGGTTCCGCGGCGCCATTAGTGAGGCTTGGGTTTGCCCTTCTACGGCTGGACCACCGACGCTGTGGCATGTACTCGATACTATTAAACTGTACCCGAGATGTGAGTTCTTGGGGGATTATGAGGATCTGACGAGTCGATCGGATGGTTCGACATCTTTCGGATATCGTGATGGGACACCGCTTGGGAGACTCCAGATGCGAGCGTAGCCGTCGGAGCGCAGTTCGTGTAGCCACGATGAGTTATGTCCGAATCAGTCGACATTTGAGCAGAGTGAAGAAAAGGGTTCGTACGAGATTTCGACGAGATGACGTCCCACTCCGCCGACATCAGAGATGTGATACACACCCCGATGCGTGGTATGTGGATAGATCTTCCAGAAAGAAGCGCGATAAGTATGTAGCCGTTCCGGAATAAGCTTTAGCTTCAGCATTGGATGACGACTTCCGGGGAATTCGGCAGGATTGAGATTTGAGAAAGGAACCTCGACAGGACCCTTCGGGAAACGATACGAGAAGACCTAGACCAGGAGTGGTCGTATTGCGCGCACCCAGCAGGCCAGAGTTCGGCATTGTCGACGAGGTAGTTGACCCAGTTCGGATAAAGGAACTTACCCAGATGCGTTGCGAATTGATCAAGGACGGACGAGAGATGAGTATTCCTCCGATGGTTGGGACGTGTTCCCGAGGACAAGTTCAGCCTGACATCTTCTGTAGAATGATGAAGCTACAGAGTGCGCGATTTCGAGTCCGTGTGAGAGACTTCAGATTGGCCGTGGCCGAGAACAGTGCAGTGCAAGGTAGCTTGGCGCGACGTCATGGTGGACGATGATAGAGACATGTGGAACCAGAGGTTCGTGTGAGACACTGACGAGCTATCATTGCTTCCCGTCGAGACTAGAGACCTGATTTGCTTACAGAGACGTTGGAATGTGACCAGTTTCCGAGAAAAGGTTGTGCTGAGGACACAGATGTCTCTCAAGCGAGAAGAGGTAGTACAGGAGAGCCAGCCTCTGTACAGATCGGCATAGGCATGATTGGAAGAGACCTTGAGCAGGATTCCTTCCAGGACATTTCTGCAATGATGTTTGCACCTAGGATCAGATGTGTGACATGCATTCAGAGAGCCAGAGGCCGACGCCAGTGATGTGCTGCCTTACGAGTGGTCATGAGGGTTGACCGAGAGGTGACCAGAGAAGTGCCAGAACGGAATCGTCCCCGTTAGCACACCTGACAGGGCCGATGAGCCGATTGACTGCGTGATAGGAAATCCGCAAGGAAGATAAGGACCCAGAGTCAGAAGACGCCAGACCGCGAGCAAGAGGCGCGTAGATATCCTGCGCTGCTAGCAGTGGATTGCACTGACTCCTTCTCGACCTTGAAGGAGGAACTACCGACGACGGTATCTATGATTTGTGATTTTGTGATTCGACTATCACGTATCCGTCATTTTGGATTTCGGTATTTTGGGCGTTCTGTTTGCATGATTTAGTTTTGATGATTGAGATTTCATGCCTATCGTATTCAGTGATTTGATTTGCATTTCCAGCGTAGTTTTCATGCACCTTTAGTGTTTTGATATACGATTTTGGTGCACGCCAGATGCACTAAATCGAAATTCTTCATGCATTTCATATGCACCTGATTTTTGCTGTCAGGCACATACGTTGCCTACGACAGATGTTTCGTGCACACCCGTTGCACCTAGAGGTAGTTTTCTACACCTGTTTGACACATATATGGATTTTGATTCCTTGCGCACCAGACGCATAGGATATTCTTATATATATGCATTTTGGGGATTGATTGCTAGTAGAATAGTACATTCTTTTTTTATGATATTCTCTATGTGTTGATGTTTTCGGAGCCCCGACAAATGGATTATTACTGAAATTGTTTTAGTAGTGGGGGTTTAAATTTAAATTCGGGGACCGAATTTCTTTAAGGGGGGTAGATTGTAACATTTTCAAAAATATAAAATATTAATTTTGGGAATTTTTATAATTTAATATTATTTTATTGATTATTTTAATATTAAATGCAAATAAATTGGAAAAATGTTAGAAAAATTATGAAAAATTATGGAAAATTCAAAAATAGGGTAAATTAGTGAATTATGACATTTTTAAGTTTTTGTGTTTAGTTTGACACTAATTTAGCGCTAATCGCGATTAAAATCGCTAATCGGATTTTTTGGCAATTTTGTGCAAAACTTGCACATATCACATTTTCTACACTTGTGCATTTTTCTTGCCATGGTTATCATTTGGGTTACTATTCTTGTAAGAAGGTTAGGGATTTAAAAGAAAAGAAAAAGAAAAAAAGAAATTAGAATGGGGTTGGTGAGAGAGGGTATGGGCATCTTTGACAAAGCCTTAGCCATTGTTTTCCCTTCATTTTTTCCCTCCCACTTCTTTCCCTTGCTGCTGCTGCCTCTTCCTCATCATTCTCCCCCTCTTCAATCCCTCTTTTCATCTCTAAAACAACCCCAAAACCATATATCGGTTTCATTAAAAATGTGCACAAGCTCGAGATCTACAAGATGGACTAAGAAAGCATGGATTTTGGCCACTAGGGGCAACTCAAGAAAATTCTTGAGTTGCCAATTGAGGTAATTTCTGAACCATTAGCTTAATTGTAGCATTTCCTATAACCCCATGTTAAGATTATATCGATAGTGTGTGATATTATGGACTTGATGAAAACCTAGTTAGGGTTTGAGAGAAACATGAGTTGTAATGTGAAATTGAGTTCAGTAGAGGACTTGTAAACACCCTAGTGCATGAATTGGAACCCAAAACCTGAAGCTAGAACCAGAAATACGGATTTTAGAAACCGATATCGGGGAAATTGTGTAATCTGTGCAGGTTAACTTGGATCTGCTATCATCCCGAGGACCCTAAAATAATATTGAGTGGGAATTGAGATGTGCAGGCACCATAGAGGCAACACCCCAAACCCTAGCCCCCAACTCATCCGTACGGCCGCCAATTTCTTCCTTTTGGCCGCCAATTGCGGCCTGGGTCCCACCTTTTTGTCTCGTTTTCATTCTGTAGCTCCTACATTGTTAGTTTAGGCCCCTGGTATATATAGATTTGTATAAAGTGACCTGGGGTAAAATCTGGGACATATTTCATGAGTTGCTGTTTTGGACTTTAGTTTCCGTATTCCGTATTTTCATTTCTGCATTGGTGTGTTTCGTTTTACCTCGACTATTTGGCGTTTATACGACGATATAGAGGATTTATATGTGGTTTTGAAGGCGTGCCATAGGTTCTCACCTATAAGCCCCCTTATCGTATCGTTTTAGATTTCATGCGCCGTTTTAGCTTGGATTTGGTTTTAATGCGCATATACGATATTTGATGTGTAGGTACCCATGAAGACTTCGGGCCGACAAGCAATTGCGTGGTAATGTCCGCAAATGATGTTTCAGGTGAGTAGATTATATCTACAGGGGGAAGTCGGGTGGATGGCGTATAGCACCCCCGCAGTCCGTAGTTAGTATAATATATATAGTGGTTATATGATAGTTATAGTGCGTTGTAGCTTGTGATAGGTGTTTTATGGATAGTGTAGGGTAGAAGTGACTAGTGTAGTTATAGTCGCGAACCCTAGGATAGAATTACACCTACACACACACCCTTGCATATTACTTGTACTTACACGGTGTTTGATGATATGGGATGACGTTGGTAGTGAGTCGATGATGTGGGCTTGATGACGTGAGATCGGTGATCGGATACGATTCATTGTGGGATATGACTTGTGATCTCTTGCAGGCTTGGGATATGTGTTTACCCCCGCATGCATACTTCACTGATGGTATCGTTTAGTGCTAGACATAGAGTAGTACCCCAGGCTATGTGATCTGATGATAGTGATACCTGTTATGTGATGAGATGTGAGATGTTGACCCGTACCCAGCTATTGGGATGCCGTACGATGATTACCGTACGAGCCGATATTGATGATAGATCCGCACTCATAACTCGAGGATATCTTATGATATGACATTGAGGCGAGATCACCGACTATATACCTTTATATATGTATCGACTCAGATTTAGGCGGTTTCCATACCCCTCCAGACTGGCATGATACTTAGATCAGTAGTTGCATAGTAGATGTTAGATTAGACCAGAGTCATACCTATTTCAAAACTAACGAATCGGGAATATTGCAAGATAGGAAAAAGGGGATTCTACGGATATTTTCAAATGTGTAGCGTCTATTTTCTAAACACCGTAGCCCTTGTTTTACCAAAGACCCGATTCGTCTTATTTCAAAAGGCAAGGTTGCATGATATAGCTTTTGAGTTAGATTCTTCACTGTTGCGTTGCTTATTTCGATTGCACCTGTTTATACTATTTGCATGGCATTACTTGTGCTTATTGTTATATTGCCATCATGCTGTTAGGACACCAGCACCATTATCGATGATGCGTATGTTCCACGTACACTGATTGCCGGCTCACACACTTCATCATCGATAATTGCTATGCCACTACACTGTAGTACTGCTGCATTCATGGTATGATTTCCGCATAGCATATTGTACACTTAGACCTGTAGCTCATTTATATGTGACATGACTTGATACTCACATTTGATGCTTACATCATACCTGATACATATGTCATACCTGATCATTATATTATAGCTCATTTATATGTGACATGACTTGATACTCACATTGATGCTTATATCACATCTGATCATCATATTGTAGCTCATTTATATGTGACATGACTTGATACTCACATTGATGCTTATATCACACCTGATTATTACATTGTAGCTCATCTGTATGTGACTTGATATGATATTTATGTTTGACGCACATATCATATCAGATTAGTGACTTACATTTTGGGTTGGATTATATGTGATTTCTGGATTTGGGAACCGTGGCTATTTCAAATATGTAATCATTTAAAAACCCGGTTCCCTTGATATGATATTTCGGTGCGTCCACCATGTGTTTTCTCGGTGCTAGAGTGATATATAAAAACCCGAATCGAGGAGGCGGTTGAGGCCGATTACGGGTACATGGTGGACCCGGTATGGTACTCCGGGGCGAGAACGGTTTCGCTGTGTGATAGACGGTGAGCCCGGCAGAGGGACTACTACCTACCGGTGATTGTACTTGAGCTCGGCGGATATCTGGAGGATTCCGACCGGAGCCCAGAGATGGATATGGGCTGACCCGTACTGCCGGGGCCGAGGGCCGATACCGCAGACGGAGCCCAGAGATGGACATGGGTTGACTCGTACTGCCGGGGCCGAGGGCCGATACCGCAGACGGAGCCCCATATGGATGAGGATTTACGTGTCGATGCTTGGCACGGGTTTCATGATGTTTTACCATGATGTTGTTATATCCTCATATTGCATACATGATGCTTATTGTCATTGGGTGACGGGTGGACGGGTTCCACGTATATACAGACATGGATCATATACAGACATAGATCATATACGGACATGGATCATATACAGACATAGATCATATACGGACATGGATCATATACAGACATGGATCATATACAGACATGGATCATATACAGACTGGATTTACACTTATCATACTTCATTTGTATATATAACAGGGCATGAGGACGCTGTTATATATACCCTTACACCAATATTAGTGGTATGGGACGCTAATATATGTGTATTGATATCATTGATACTGCATCATATTTACTTCTTGCAGACATACCTTATACTGATGACATGTTATTGCCTGAGTACTTGGCACCACATACATATTTAGATGTTACCTTGCCACCTTATCACACTCGGATGTACTCTTGTGGATTACATTACTGATTGTTGACTTTGGTTTATGTCTTGCATTCGGTTTCTGCTTGTAGATGTTTCTATTCACGAGTTGGCAACTCACCCCCGTTGTGCCACAGTTCTTGCAGGTTCCGCCGTACAGGTTTTATTGCGGCATTTCTGGCACACTACTTTCTTGCGGGTGGCTTGCTTTTGGTAGGTGGATTCTTTCGCATCAAGAACCACCCTTGTATTCATTTTACTCATTGTATCTAGAATTTCCATCAACCAAAACTTGTGTATTATTTCAGACTTAGAGACAGTGTTGTATTATTCGACCTTAGAGTCGCGCTTAGTAGTATTGGGGTTTCTTGTTGCTTGGAGCTTTCTTTTGGGTTGATCCTCGCCACTTGGCGTTGTATATTATTGTTGCATGTGTGGTTGCGACCGTCTATTGACGAAGAGCTAGCTCCCGCTTGGGGATGCCTTTATCATTGCATATATATTGTCATTCTTGTTGTACCCCATTCGGGGCCAGTTTTACAAAAGAAACTCTGCCGAAATTTTTAGAAAAGACTGTACTGTTTCAAATTGCATATTCGGCTTAGTTATTTAAAAACATTGATTTTTAAACATGTAGTTCTTTACTTATTCTTAAAAAGGGTTTTAGATTTCTGGGTTTTCGGCTTACTTAGTCGCGTTACGCCTGTAGGCGTTACGTGGTTAAGTGCCGGTCATGGGCCAAACTTTGGGTCGTGACAAGACCAGTGTTGTTTATTCTATCGACCTTAGAGTCAAACAACAACAACAACAACTGAGCCTTTTATCCCAAGCATAAGGGATAGGCTACATGAACCAACATGAGAATCACGCCGGGTCCAACACATGAATCCTCTGTCTCCACTCACTTCTATCGAACAATATACTTTCATTGAGTCCTTTGGCAACCATATCGTTTCGTATCACCTCCATCCATGTTTTCTTCGGTCTCCCTTTTGCCCTTTTGCCATTACCCATATCGAGAGTATCTATTCGTCGAACCGGAGCTTCCATAGGTCTGCGTCGCACATGACCAAACCATCTAAGCCGGTTTTCCCGCATCTTCTCCTCCACGGGTGCTACACCAACTTTTGCACGAATATCCTCATTTCGTACCTTGTCTTTTCTAGTGTTACTGCACATCCAACGAAGCATGCGCATCTCCGCTACGTGCATCTTCTGTGTATGATGCTTCTTAGGAGCCCAGCATTCTGTACCATATAATAAGGCAAGCCGAATAGCGCTCCGATAAAACTTCCCTTTCAATTTTAACGGAAAGTTACGATCACACAAAATCCCTGTTGCACTCCTCCATTTCAACCAACCAGCTTGGATCCTTTGATTAACATCACTATCGATCTCCCCATTCCTTTGGATGATGGAACCTAGATATCTAAACTGGTCGCTCGGTGATATCTCTTGCCCTTCCAATGTTATACCAATATGGTTTTGATTTCTCTGGCTACTAAATTTGCAGTGCATATATGCTGTCTTGGACCTACTCAATCTGAATCCCCGAGATTCCAATGTTTGTCTCCATAATTCCAATTTGGCATTAACCCCTGCTTTCATCTCATTTACTAGAACAATATCATCAGCGAATAGCATGCACCAAGGGACTTCATCTTGGATAGTTCTAGTAAGCTCATCCATCACGATGGTAAACAGGAAAGGACTTAATGCAGATCCTTGATGTAAACCAATAGTAATCGGAAAATCACTTGTTAAGCCACCGCAAGTTCTGACATTTGCCACTACTCCGTCGTACATATCCTTGATTATGTCAATATACTTGACGGGGACCCCCTTTTTCATCATTGTCCCCCATAATACCTCTCTAGGTACCTTGTCGTACGCTTTTTCTAAATCAATAAATATCATATGCAAATCTCTTCTCCTCTCTCGAAAGCGCTCGACAAGTTGACGAAGCAAATGAATCGCCTCTGTCATCGATCGTCCAGGCATGAACCCAAATTGGTTCTCTGTTATCTTAATATCCTTCCTTAGCCTGTGTTCAATCACCCTCTCCCAAAGTTTCATGGTGTGACACATTAGTTTTATTCCACGGTAGTTTGAGCAACTTTGAATGTCACCCTTATTCTTGTAGATAGGTACAAGGATACTTTCCTCCATTCATTTGGCATCTTTTCTGTCTGCCAAATCTTATTAAACAGATCTGTCAGTCATTTAACGCCTATTTCGCCTAAGCATCTCCAAATCTCGATAGGTATCCCGTCAGGACCAACCGCTTTTCTTAAACCCATTCTGTTCAAAGCTTCTTTAACCTCAGTAAGTCTTATTTTACGCATGAAATCACGATTTATATCTTGAGATTGAATGACAAGTCCATCCAAATTCTTAGTAAAGCTCTCATTGAACAATTTGTCAAAATAATCTCTCCATCTTTCCTTGATATCCTCATCTCGAACTAAAACCTTCTGATTTTTATTTTTGACACACTTCACCGCACATAAGTCTCTAGTCTTCCTTTCCCGCATTCGAGCAATCCGGTATATATCATTTGCAGCCTCTTTAGTGTCTAATTTCTCGTACACCTCCTTGTAGACCTTAGATTTAGCTTCCCGAACAGCTTTCTTAACTTCCTTTTTAGCCATTTTGTACTTCTCAAATCTCTCCACATCTCTACTTTTCTTCAAATCTTTATAAGAATCCCTTTTAATTTTAATAGCAGCATTTACATCTTCATTCCACCATGATATGTCCTTAGATGGTGGAGCACCACCTCTCGACTCACCAAGTAGATCTCTAGCTACTTTCTTGATACAACTAGCCATTTTGTTCCATGTTTTGTCTGGATCATCTTCCGACTGCCAATCCGCTTCTTGTACTACACGATCTATAAAAGCCTTTTGATTACCTTCTTTCAATCGCAACCATTTAATTTTAGGCTCTACCTTACGTCTAATCTTCCTAGGTTCTCTTCTAAATCGAAAATCTAGAACTAAAAGTCTATGTTGAGTAGTTACACTCTCACCTGGCACTACCTTACAGTCGATACAACAACCTCTATCTATTCTTCTCGTCAGAAAAAAGTCTATTTGACTAGCATTTGATCCGCTCCTAAAAGTGATAAGGTGGGACTCTCTTTTCCTAAACCAGGTGTTTTCTAAGATCAAGTCATAAGATAAAGCGAAATCTAGAATCGAGTCACCTACTTCATTCCTTTGTCCGAAACCAAAACCTCCATGGATAGTATCAAACCCACTACGACTAGTACCTACATGTCCATTAAGATCACCACCAATAAATAACTTCTCTCCACTAGGTATACTTTGCAACACCTCGTCTAAATCCTCCCAGAATAGACGCTTACTAGCGTCATCAAGACCTATCTGTGGTGCATAAGCACTAATAACATTAAAGATCTCTCCACCTAGAATAAGCTTAACCAGTAAAATTCTATCATCTTTTCTCCTAATCTCAACTACATCCTCAAGCAACCGTCTATCTATGATTATACCTACCCCATTACGATTTTTATCTCTACACGTATACCAAAGCTTATAACCCCAAGGCTCTATGACTCTACTCTTTTCACCTACCCACTTAGTTTCTTGCAAACACATAATACCAACTCTCCTCCTAATCATCACCTCTACTAATTCTATTAGTCTACCCGTAAGGGAACCTATGTTCCAGGAAGCTAGACGGATCCTATGAAACCCTTGCTTATTTGTCACTACACCCGGGGTCCGATGTAGCGCGCCGTCTCTGGACGACGACCCTTGCTTATTTGTCACTACACCCGGGGTCCGATGTAGCGCGCCGTCTGTAGACGACGACCCTTGCTTATTTGTCACTACACCCGGGGTCCGATGTAGCGCGCCGTCTCTAGACGATGACCCTTGCTTATTTGTCACTACACCCGGGGTCCGATGTAGCGCGCCGCATCTGGACGACGACCAAGCCCTTGCATATTTAACACTACACCCGGGATCCGATGTAGCGCGTCGCTGAGTAGGGGACGCCCCAACGATATTCTTGTAATGGTTCATGTCATAGAATGTGACAAAGTTTTCCGTTGGCTGTCACAAGCCTACCACAACCCTCACCCTTTCTCATCCGGACTTGGGACCGGCAACGGTGGGTTTCTATCGACCTTAGAGTCGCGCGTTGTATTTATACGGATTTCTTGCTGTTTTGAGTTTCCTTTTCTGTTGTGATCCTCGCCTTTCGGCGTTGTATATTATATTGTTTGTGTGGTTGTGGCCGTCGTTTGACGAAGAGCTAGCTCCCGCTTGGGGATGCCTTTATTTGATTTCGTATACTATTCATGCTGTATCCCGTTTGGGGGCCTGTATTTACAAAGGAGACTCTGCCGAAATTTTCAGGAAATATTTGATGTTTTTATAAAACGCATAATTCGGCTTATGCTATTAAACTACTTGATTTAAATTGGTTTTCCTTCACTCTACTGTTTTTCTTGGTTTGGATTTCTGGGTTTTCGGCTTACTTAGATTACGAACGCCTCGAGACGTTTCGTAGTTTAAGTGCCGGTCATGTTCCGTACTTTTCGGGTCGTGACAGGTAGCAGTTGGGTGTTGTCCCGAAGCACTTGGAGGCAGTGGCGGTTAGACAGGATTCGTCTCTCCCGGTATTGGGAGTTGATATCGCGCTGTGTTTGGAGAGCCATTACGCAAAGTCCCTGGACAGGGCAAGCGAGATATACTGGTAGGTTTTCCAGTAGCTTCTCAAGGTGTAATGGGCTTCACTCCGACATGACTCATACCTCTTTTAGGGGACTGACGCTTGCCGCCCCCCTGGCCCAATATGCGATAGTCATAGACAAATAGACCGGACTGTACGGAGATTGTCACATCAGGCTCAGTAGGAGTTCGGATGGGTTTCCTCATCGGCCTTCTTATCGACATCTACATGGGGACCATTACGTACAGCTAGTACCGCTTGCGGTCTATGGTTAAACCCACTGCCAGCGTAGTAATCGAGTCTTTAGAGTCCCACACAGAGAGTTTCCCTGCTTCGGGCGAAACGATATAGAGGTCGTATGGTTTTACGACAGTGTTCGGACACATACGTGTTTTTACGCACGTACGATGTTCGGACAGTTTATACTAGCAGGCTTTGGTTTAAGCCAAATTCTAGTATTGGATTATTGGATTTATACTGTCTCAGTATTTCCGTGTTTTCACGGATGGGAGGGGCATTCTCGTAATTAGTCGAGAAGCTTTTAGAAGATTGATGAGTTGGAGGCTAAGGTGGCATTTGCATTAATTGGTTTAATGACTCATGGTGTGATTCATCCATAGGAGTTAATGTTGCATTTATGGCTTAATGACTCATGAGATGAATTACACAAGGTGAGTTATTGAAGCATGATGATATTTTTATTTGTTATTCATTTAATAAATATCTTATGCTTCATCTATTCACAATGAGATATTTTTCCAAGATCATTCTCACTCTCACGTTCTCTCTCCTCAAGCTCTCTCTCTTCAAAGAACTAACCCTAACCTCTCATGTGTTGAGATCCAAGGGTTAGCAAGACTATTAGATCCCTAATCCTCTTCTATATGCTCTAGGTTGCTTTGATTAGCACTCATATCCACTTAGTTACCTCAAGTGTGAGGTTAAAGCTTGGAGAAGTAGCTCTCGGGTGGATCTTCTATCACATCGAGGAGGCCGTCGAGGAGGTGAACAAAGAGAACAAGAAGGACTTGATTCATTAGGTATAATCTTCATTCATAGTAGCTAATCACTTCTATGTTGTTGTTAGTTAGGGTTTAGCAAAGATCCGTAAAGTTAGTGGATGTTAGTTTAAACAAAATGATTGTTTTACCTATTCCGCCTCCCCGCATCATGTGGGTTGTCTAACGTCGACTTACAGTGGTATCAGAGTCTCGCTAAACCATAACCAACTTGTTACCAAAGTTCATAGAAATTCGATCGCAAAACAAACCCAAAAATATGACTTTTTCACCATGTTTCTGCCGATTTTAAAATAGGGTCTAAAAATTTTTCAGGAACCCATAAAAATACAAGCAGGGAATTATAAGGTTACTGGAGAAATTTAGGGTAGTAACTTGGCCAAACCGCCGCGGAACCGCGGCCAATCCAAAGCTATCCGCCGCGGATCCACGGCCGAGTTGGAGCCGAGTCAGCCCAAAATTCCCAGTAACTCTTCTGTATTAATTTTGTATTTTCTGCGATGTTCTGTTTCTGCTCAGGTTTCAGGTGCATAGAGAATTTTTGGGAGTAGAATCATTTGTGTTTGCTTGATCGAAATTCTAAGATGTTTGGCTAACTTGATTATACCTGTGTTTTGTTTAATGTGTTCGTAAACCTCCCCTAACTGGTAGTATGTCGGTTAGCAGGGGGTTGCACATTTCTGTAATGGTTTGTGTTTGTGGACTTGTTGGATTGTCTTGAATGGATAGCCGGGGATGCGAGAAGAGTGTTAATTTCATTCAAATATAATTTGTAAATTGTTGTAATATTCTTTTGCGGGGCACATCTGGGCTGAGGTTGTAGCCACAGCTGTATTATTTCATTTACTGTTTTGTGCTCCTAAGATAGACCCAAGATGTGATGCACAAACTACCGGGTACTTTGAAGTGTTTAGTGGCCTACTCACGTTGTTGGGGGAGACCGCTTCACTTCGGGTAATTGGCGGGTAGTTTGCCGTACCCGTAGGGGTCTAGGGTGGGGTTTTGGCTATTCATCGCGACTGTGTAATCCGTCTTTCTTTGTAGGCTCAAAAGGAATGCGGATTCGTAGAAAATCCAATATGTTCATATGTGATCTGGAATGCTTATTATTGCGTCTGACGAATGTACAATATCTATATATGATAGCTATTAAGCGTCACTTATGTTTTACACCCGCGCTAGCCCAGCCCCCGCTCTGTCGTTAGTTAAGTAACCTAACGGGTGAATGACGGGACCCAGTGGCGAATGCGGGTGGCATAAGAGGACGTTGTATTTTCGTTGTTTTCTGCAATGATAAGTTAATTGATGGGACGCATTATATTAATGCAAATAAAATAAACCAAAGTTGAATCGTTGGAACTGTTTAAAAGAAACCACTCGGTTATTTTAAAACAGAGGATAATTTTTAAATTGCGGAGCTTTAACCACTCCTTTTAAAAGCTATCAGGTTCCTTCGATCATATCAAGTTCACTACGTTCACGGTTTCGGCAAAACCATTCGTAGCCCTCCGTCATTTCATTAGAGTATTCAGTAGTATTCAAGCTATGTATTTTGACCAATGCCAAGGCATAGTGTTTGGTAGCTGCTGGGTATTCATTTGTTGCATAGATAAATGAGTTAATTTGGGAAAGTCGTATTATCATTTGGCCAACATCAGGGGTATGTACGGATGGGTTCAAATTAACAAGATAATGATGGGTAGAACTTGACATGTGACTTATGACATTTTGACCAACGCCAAAGTCATAAGAGCATAGGGCAGAAATTTATATCGGGAATTTCTAAAGAAACTGAAATTTGCAAAGAGTTGCATACCATTTGGAGTGATAATTTTGGTAGGATTCCTTCAGCTTTATCACATGATGATATTTTGATCCCGATTCTACTGTGAGTATCCGCTACTTATCAGGAGATTCGTCACTTAATGATCAATGCTACAAACCAAGTAGATGTCGATAAAGGTGTCAGCGGGGCTACGCCCCCAGAGAAAAGAGGTTATTTAATTAAGGAACTTCGCGAAAGCGTTGTAAAACCTCCCTCGAAGTACCGACACCGGCCTGGCTGAACGGTTAAGCAAGTATTGTACGGTGAGAATAGTCCTGACTAGTTCATCCTTTTTGGTTTGAGGAGGGATTCGAAAAACAGTTGGAGCCATCCAGTTTAGATAAACTAAAAACCACTCTAAACTTGCAAGAGTATCATGCTAAAGTGTTCCCTCTCTCTCTCATTGCAGCGACCCAGAACATGACAGGCCTTAAATTACTATTAAAGAAAAATATATTGACAGGGCCAAACTATAAAGATTGGTTCCGGAATGTTAAGATGGCTTTGACTTATAACAAATTGCGGTATGTCCTTACTGCTAAGGAACCTGCTGTCCCTGGTCCAGATTCCAGTATTGCGGATAAGGAAATCCACAAGACCTGGGAGTTAGATTGCACGAAGGCCAAATGCATCGTGCTTGCCTCTATGAATAATGAACATCAGAGGAGGCACGAGGATATGGATCTTGAATCCATATTTCTCCATACAAAAGATCTGTATGGAGAGCAATCTCGTATAGCAAGATACGAGACCTCGAAGAACTTGTTTCAGTCGAGGCTGGCCATCGGATCATCTGTAGGAGAACATGTCCTAAAGATGATTGGCTATATAGAAAAGCTCGCGGACCTCGGGACGGCTTTAGAGAACGAGCTCTATACAGACTTGGTTCTTCAGTCCCTTCCTTCCACCTACTCCCAGTTTATTCTGAATTTCAACTTTCAAGAAAAGAAGTTGAACTTTCAGAACTCCTTAACATGTTGAGAAGTGCAGAGGGCACCTTGCAGAAAGCAAGGGAAACACCCACTATGTTTGTTCGCGGTGCTTACTTTTCCAGGTCCAAGGCAAGGGCCAAAGGAAGGAAGATGATGGCCGCTACCAAACCAAGAGGAGGTGTTGGTAAGGTGGGAGTTAAGGGAAAAGCAAAGGTTGCAATGCCAGTAGTGGCAAAGGACGAGTGCTTCCACTGTCGTAGAAAAGGCCATTGGAAGAAAGATTGCAAAGCTTGGATTGCCAAGAACCAGGACCCGAAGCAAGCTGTGGCTTCGACTTTAGGTGTGTTTGTAATTGAAAATTGTCTGTCAATCAACTCTACTTCCTGGGTATTGGATACCGGATCAGGATCTCATATATGCAATTCGTTGCAGGCACTGAGAGACCGTAGAGTGCTGAAGATTGGTGATATGACCCTCCAGGTTTCTAACGGAGCTAGCGTGTGTGCTGTGTCCGTAGGGGATTATCACCTAGGATTGACGTGTGGACATATTTTGATTTTGCGCAACTGTTTTTGTGTACCTAGTTTAACGTGTAATATCATATCAGTATCGTTGTTATCGAAATAGGGTTATGATTTCACGTTTGTAAGCGATGTTGTTAACATCCACCTTAATCATGGCTTGATTGGGTTCGGTACACTAGATAACGGTATATACGTCTTAAACCAATTACAGATTTTCAATGTCCAGAACACACTAAAAAGAATGTCTCAAGATATAAATCAGGCTTTCTTATGGCATTGTAGACTGGGTCACATCAATGAGACAAGGTTAACTAAGTTACATAGAGAAGGATATTTGGATCCGTTCGAATATCAATCTTATGCAACTTGTCAATCATGTCTCAAAGGAAAGATGACAAAGACTCCATTCACTAGACATGGAGTAAGAGCGAGCGAGCTCTTAGGACTCATACACAGCGATGTATGTGGTCCAATGTATATACATGCAAGAGGTGGTTTTTCATATTTCATTACTTTTACGGATGATTACTCTAGGTATGGATTCATTTTCTTAATGAAACATAAATCCGAGGCCTCTGAGAAATTCCAAGAATATAAGAATGAAGTAGAAAACCAAACCGGCAAAAGTATCAAGACACTGAGATTTGATCGAGGTGGTGAATACTTAAGTGCCGAGTTCCTAGGTTACCTAAAAGAGAAAGGAATTCTCTCTCAGCTTACTCCTCCATACACTCCACAGCATAACGGTGTATCGGAGAGACGGAACCGAACCCTATTGGATATGGCACGTTCCATGATGAGTAATGCTGAGTTGCCGTGATCTTTCTGGGGTTATGCGCTAGAATCAGCAGCATATCTTTTGAACATGGCTCCTACCAAGACTGTGCCTACCACGCCATATCAGATGTGGAGTGGGAAGAAACCCTATCTTTAGTATCTGAAGATATGGGGATATCCAGCTGTAGGGTGTTTTTCGTCACCCCATTGAGATGGGAATACGCGCACGCTTGTCAGGCGTACTACAGATTCCTCCTGCCTAGGGTAGGCCGGGGTTTAATGATTGTGGGGATCCGAACCTCCGGCAGCCGCGGACTAAGCTGTCGTTAATTACCCCTCGCCTTTGGGGCGAGGGAACCTCCGATTAACGGGTTAAACTGGTCATGCGAACTCAATGTGAGGTGTGCATGTGTTGTGTTTTGAAAGGGGGGTTTTGGATATATTGGGAGCCACGCAGAGTTTTTACGGGGGTCCCGCTACCCGGATAGCGTGATGGGGGTCAAGGGGGCTGGCAGCCCCTTTGCGGGGTGCGGGGCAGCGCCCCGTTAGAAATATTTTTCCAACAGGGACAGTGTCGTGGAATATGTGTGTGTAAATATGTATACATGTGTATATATATATGTATATATATGTATATATATATATATATAAAGAAAAAGGGAAGAAAAGGCATCCAAAGGATGCGTGGGGGCAGCACCTTGGGCGCTGTGGGCCCAGGTGCTGTGCGCTCAGGCGCTGGAGTGCCACGTGTCTGCACGTGGGCGCTCTGCGCTTGAGCACTAGGCGCTTGAGCGCAAGCGCGCCACGTGTCGATACGTGGACGCTTTCCGCTTCAGCACCTGACGCTCGAGCGCAAGCGCGCCATGTGTCGATACGTGGGCGCTTTGCGCTTCAGCGCCTGACGCTCGAGAGCAAGCGCGCCACGTGTCGCCACGGGGCGACTTGCGCCTGAGCGCTTGCGCTTGAGCGCAAGCGCGCCACGTGTCGGCACGGGGGCGACTTGCGCTCGAGCGCTTGCGCTGGAGCGCAAGCGCGCCACGTGTCGGCACCGGAGCGACTTGCGCTCGAGCGCTTGCGCTCGAGCGCATGCGCGCCACGTGGCGGCACGTGGGCGCTTTGCGCTGGAGCGCAGGGCGCTGTAGTGCAAACGAGCCACGTGTCGGTACGTGGGCGCTTTGCGCTCGAGCGCTGAGCGCTGGAGCGCAAGTGCGCCACATGTCGGCACGCGGGCGCTCTGCGCTTGAGCGCCGGTGAGAAAAGGAGGCTTTTAGCCTAAGAAACAGAAGCTATGCTTCAGAAAGGAAATATTTGTTGTTATATATATATATATATATAATATATATATATATATATATATGGAGTTAAAACTCCTAGGATGTTTTGAAGCTGATGAAGGGGGTTCTTCTTCTTCCTCCTGTTGTTTGGCCGAATCTTGAAGATCAAGAAGTAGGAGATTTTAAAAATCACTCATTTTTGAGATCTGATGGGAGATCTGAGTTCCCCTTTGTGGGTTTTGTGGTGGAAAACTACTTAGTTTTGGAAAAGAAAGAGTAAAACTCTTGATTTAATTCAAAAGAAATGAGAAGGTTTAGAACCTTGGAGACAGAGCAGGAGGCACAAAGAACCCTAGTTTTTGGGGGATTGAAATGTGTATGCTTTATTCATCATCATGTTGCCTTATATAGGCTTACATATTTACATATAGCCCCTTGGGCTTTAAAAAATGGCATTTTAGCCATCCCATGGCTTATGTGCCCTTTCATTTTTGCACATAAGCCATGGGATTACAAAATATTGGCTTTATGCCCATTTTGTTTACATTCATGCATAAACAATTACATAAAAATTATTTATTACATGATTTTGTTGTTGGCATGGGGAGGCTGGCTGTGGGCTCAACTTGGGCATGGGCCCGCTTGACCTGGGCTTGGGCCCACCTGGCTTGGGGTTGACTTTGATTTTGACTTGGTCAACCGGGGTGTAAATTTTTACCCCAACAAATTGCCCCCCATCAATAAATGCACACAGCATATTTGGGTCGTGTGCATGAAATTGATGGATCCGCGTGGAGGCGGCTTGCTTTGGTTCCCACTTTTTGGGATGCACTGCCCTTTTTACGACATGGACGGTTGGTGCTTGACGCGTCTCCGAGATAGAGTATCTGTGGTAGACGTTTCCCTAGCCCGGAGTGATTTCGTTGACATGCCCCCGATGCAGAGTGTCGCTGGTTGACGTTTCCCTGATTCGGAGTGTCTGTGTTGGACGTTTCCCCGATGCGGAGTGTCGCTGGTTGACGTCCCGGCACGGAGTGTCTGCTTGACGTTTCCCCGGTACGGAGTGTCGCTGTTGGACGTTTCCCTGATGCGGAGTGTCTGTGTTGGACGTTTCCCCAATGCAGAGTGTCGCTTGTTGACGAGTCCCCGGCACGGAGTGTCTGCTTGACGTTTCCCAGTCACAGAGTGTCGTTGTCGGACGTTTCCCTGATGCGGAGTGTCTGTATTGGACCTTTCCCCGATGCAGAGTGTCGCTTGTTGATGTGTCCCCAGCACGGAGTGTCTGCTTGACGTTTCCCCGGCACGGAGTGTCTGTGTTGGACGTTTCCCTGATGCGGAGTGTCGCTGGTTGACGTTTCCCCGAGACGGAGTGTCTGCTGTTGGACGTTTCCCCGAGACGGAGTGTCTGCTTTTGGACCTTTCCCCGATGCGGAGTGTCGCTGGTTGACGTTTCCCCGAGACGGAGTGTCTGTTGTTGGACATTTCCCCGATGTCGAGTGTCGCTGGTTGACGTTTCCACAAGACGGAGTGTCTGCTGTTGGACGTTTCCCCGGTACGGAGCGTATGTGTTGGACGTTTCCCCGATGCGGAGTGTCGCTTGTTGGACGTTTCCCCGGTACGGAGTGTCTGCTGTTGGACGTTTCTCCGGTACGGAGTGTATGTGTTGGACGTTTCCCCGATGCGGAGTGTCGCTGGTTGACGTTTCCCCGAGACGGAGTGTCTGCTGTTGGACGTTTCCCCGGTACGGAGTGTCTGTGTTAGACGTTTCCCCGCTGCGGAGTGTCGGTGGTTGACTTTTCCCCGAGACGGAGTGTCTGCTGTTGGACGTTTCCCCGGTATGGAGTGTCTGCTGTTGGACGTTTCCCCTATGCGGAGTGTCGCTGGTTGACGTGTCCCCGGCACGGAGTGTCTGCTTGACGTTTCCCCGGCACGGAGTGTCGCTGTTGGACGTTTCCCTGATACGGAGTGTCTGTGTTGGACGTTTCCCCGATGCAGAGTGTCGCTTGTTGACGCAGATGTCGATGTTGGAATTGGTTGGTTTGATTTTTCTGATTTGAGTCGACATCAGCATCGCTACACTGGAATATGGTACCAGGAGCGAATCATCATTTGTCATGAAAGAATTTTGGGATTGGTATTTTTGTCGGCATCTGCATTGCTGCACTGGAGAAATGCCAGGAGCAACTCATCATTTGTTCGGGGAGGATTTGGATTTGGTTTTTTTTTCGGCATCTGCATTGCTGCACTGGAATAATGCCAGGAGCAACTCATCATGTGCCCCGAGATGATTTGGATTTGGTTTTTTTTTTTTCGTTTGGCATCTGCATTGCTGCATTGGAATAATGCCAAGAGCAACTCATCATGTGTCCCGAGAGGATTTGGGAATTGGTGGCTTAGGAGACAGGTTTAGATCCCTGTCACCTAAGGCTTTTCCATTTTGTGAGCCGTGAGGGTCTCACAAATCATTTTCTCCCTACGGGTCATAAGTATCCCGTAGGTGTATTTTCTCCTTAGGAGTCGTGGGGACTCCTAAGTGTGTTGCTCCTTTGTGAGTCGTAGGGATCTCACGCGGGAATTTTCTCCTCACAAAGTTGAGAGGACTTTGCGAGTGCATTTCATTTCCCTTTTTTTTACGAGTTTGCGCCATTTCGGGTTTTCACAAACTCGCCGGCAGTCCTGCTGTTTTTACTCACGGAGCCCTTTCGGGTTTTCATCCGTGCCCATTTTTCTTGTGGACATACCGTTCTTTTTTTCTTCTTTTTTTTGGAGAGATCGGGATTGTTTTACGCCCGTGGATTGTATACAGTTTTGCAGGATGTATGATCCAGACCGTAGGGCCAGAAAAATTTCAGGACTTTGTTGGCGTCTGCATCGCTGCACTGGAATGTGGTACCAGGAGCGACTCATCATTCGCCGTTGGGGCATGGGATTTGAAATTTGGTTGGCGTCTGCATCGCTGCACTGGAATATGGTACCAGAAGCGACTCATCATTCGCCATTGGGGCATGGGATTTGGAATTTGGTTGGCGTCTGCATCGCTGCACTGGAATATGGCACCAGAAGCGACTCATCATTCGCCACTTGGGGATTGGGGAGCGATGGCTTAGGAGACAGGTTTAGGTCCCTGTCACCTAAGGCTTTTAAATTTTATGGGCCGTGAGGGTCCAATAAAAGCATTTTCTCCCTGCGAGTCGTAAGGATCCCGCAGGTGTATTTTCTCCTTAGGAGTCGTGAGGATTCCTAAGGGTGTTTTTTCTTTGTGAGTCGTAAGGATCCCACAAAGGTTTGTTCTCCTCATGTATCGTGAGGACACATCAGTGGGTCTTGTTAATGGAGCATAATTCCGAAGGCGGAGACCTGCCGCGTAACTGGTGGTTGCTGTGGGGCATGGACGTGATGAGAATTATTTGAGCCCGTGGATTGTATACGGCAGTCAATTTGGGGACTGGCCGTAGGGCCGGAAAAATTTCGAAAAATTGGATTTTGGTTGCCGTCTGCATCGCTGCTCTGGAATATGGTACCAGGAGCGACTCATCATTCGCCGTTTTTTTTTACCGCGATTGCTCTATCATTTCAGCTTTTCTTATTACGAAGGTCGCGATTGCCTTAACATTTCGGCTTTTATTCGCGGTTGCCCATCATTTCGGCTTTTATTTCATCTTTATTTTACTCGCTGATTTTTATTGCGAGTTGCCCATCATTTCGGCTTTTATTTTTTTCTTTTATTTACACTTATTTTTTACACATTTTTTTACATTCCCAATTTAACGACTTAGAGGTCGACTGTTCCTAGTTTAACGACTTAGAGGTCGATTGTTCCCAGTTTAATCACGCAGCGGTCGATTGTTCCCAGTTTAATGACGCGGTTGTCGATTGTTCCCAGTTTAATGACGTGGCGGTCGATTGTTTCCAGTTTAACGACTTAGAGGTCATCTGTTTCCAGTTTAAAGACTTAGAGGTCTACTGTTTCCAGTTTAACGACTTAGAGGTCATCTGTTTCCAGTTTAAAGACGTAGAGGTCATCTGTCTCCATTTTAACGACGTAGAGGTCATCTGTTTCCAGTTTAACGATTTAGAGGTCATCTGTCTCCAGTTTAACGACTTGGAGGTCATCTGTTTCCAGTTTAACGACTTGGCGGTCATCAGTTTCCAGTTTAACGACTTGGCGGTCATCTGTTTCCAGTTTAACGACTTGGAGGTCATCTATTTCCAGTTTAACGACTTGGTGGTCATCTGTTTCCAGTTTAACGACTTGGTGGTCATCTGTTTCCAGTTTAACGACTTGGTGGTCATCTGTTTCCAGTTTAACGACTTAGAGGTCATCTGTTTCTAGTTTAACGACGTGGTGGTCATCTATTTCCAGTTTAACGACGTGGTGGTCATCTATTTCCAGTTTAACGACTTGGTGGTCATCTGTTTCCAGTTTAACGATGTAGAGGTCGTCTGTTTCCAGTTTAACGACGTGGTGGTCATCTGTTTCCAGTTTAACGACTTGGTGGTCATCTGTTTCCAGTTTAACGACGTAGAGGTCGTCTGTTTCTAGTTTAACGACGTGGTGGTCATCCAATTGTTGAGATTTCCGACGAGGAGATTGACAGATTGGTCCTGCTCTATCGGCGGTTCGCATTTGACGGAGAGATTGCGCCATCGGGTTATAAAATCCGTGCTGCTTTCGTCGCTCTTGGGCTTGGTCCTTACGAGCTCGGCAATGGTAATCTTATCGCTGACGCTCATGAACCTCTGCCGAAACAGAGACTCAATTTGGACAAAGGTTGTGACGGAGCCATCCGGTATGCTCGCGTACCAGTCGAAAGCAACATCGGTCAGGCTATTAACGAACTGGCACAGGAGAAGCACATCATTGCCCCCAGTATTCCCGCATGAGGCTTTGAAGTGGACGATATGATGATTCGCATTTCCCGTCCCATCGAATCTTCCGAATTTAGGGATGACATAGCCACTAGGAAATTCCACCAGATCATACTGAGCAGGATATGGTCTCCCATTACTGCTGATATCTTTTTGCGCTTCGGCTTCGACCACCAATGTTTTGACTTTGCTGGCAACCAAATCCATAATTTGATCTTGAGTTAGTGGGCTACTTTCATCGGTAGCCAAGACATTTCCCGAGATAGGATGCGACTGATTTTCATGTAGTTCGCCCACTTTTGGATTTGAGGGAATAGGCATCGACTGCTTTGGGACAACACTTCCCGGTTCACGAGCAGAGCCCTCGGCTTGATTGGGCGGCTGAGAGGCAAGTTGGGCCGTGAGCTGTAGGACGACATTTGTCAAGTCGTCAATTTTTGAGTAGAGCTTGGCCATCTCCTTGTCTTTGTTTCTGAGCTGCTTTCGGAGCTCTTGAAGCAGCTCTTGCTCCGCGGTTCTGGGGAGGAAAGTCGGTTCTTCTTCGCTTTCCGAGCCCGACTCCTCATGGATCGAAGGTCTTTCTTCCCATCATCCTCATCAAGAGGGTCTTCATCACCCAGTAGAGGCGGCTGTTATTGGGAAGCGGCCACTACATTCAAGCCAGATTGGATTTGGGATGTAGTGGCCCCGTCCTTGCTCTTGCTGCACGTGCCCACCATGTAGACAGTGTGGACCTCATATCCAGTCATCGCTTTCTCACTGGAGGGGTGCTTGGAGAAGACACTCGATCGAGCAGTGGTCAAGGGCACCGCTGGAGCTTGCTCGGGACGCGTTGTAGCTTTGTTGGTGTTGATAGCCTTGCCCCCAACTGGGGCCAAGGAAAGTCATTCATACACCGGCTTGCGTTTGGGTTGGGGCGTCCTTGAGATCACCACATTTGGTCTCTTTCCTTTCGAGACCGGTCTGTCTTCCACCGGGGCTTGAGGAGCTGGGATGGCGCCAACTGGCATGAACATGATAGAGCCGAATGGTAGCAGCGGCTCCTCCCATTGTCGCCCGAGACTGGCCGGAAGGATCGTCCTAGAGTCTATCCTCATCGTGTAGGAGACGAGAGCTGAGTTCATCATCGAAGACATCGTCGGAAGGTGATTGCTTGAAAATCTGCATGAAAAAGCATTATTTTAGTATAAATATAGACATGTAATTTGATTGAGTTTGCATGAACGTTTAACCCGAAATATGGGAGGAGAGATTGGTCCCACCGGGCGTGCCAGAATCTGTAGGGTGTTTTTCGTCACCCCATTGAGATGGGAATACGCGCACGCTTGTCAGGCGTACTACAGATTCCCCCTGCCTAGGGTAGGCCGGGGTTTAATGATTGTGGGGATCCGAACCTCCGGAAGCCGCGGACTAAGCTATCATTAATTACCCATCGCCTTTGGAGCGAGGGAACCTCCGATTAACGGGTTAAACTGGTCATGCGAACTCAATGTACGGTGTGCATGTGTTGTGTTTTGAAAGGGAGGTTTTGGATATATTGGGAGCCACGCAGAGTTTTTACGGGGGTCCCGCTACCCAGATAGCGGGATGGGGGTCAAGGGGGCTAGCAGCCCCCTTGCGGGGTGCGGGGCAGCACCCCGTTAGAAATTTTTTATAACAGGGACATTGTCGTGGAGTATGTGTGTGTGTAAATATGTATACATGTGTGTATATATATGTATATATATGCATATATATATAAAAAGAAAAAAGGGAAGAAAAGGCATCCAAATGAGCAAAGTAATTTGTTAATGATCCTTACGGATGCGTGGGGGCAGCACCTTGGGCGCTGTGCGCCCAGGTCCTGTGCGCTCAGGCGCTAGAGTGCCACGTGTCTGCACGTGGGCGCTCTGCGCTTGAGCACTGGGCCTTTGAGCGCAAGCGCGCCACGTGTTGATACGTGGGCGCTTTGCGCTTCAGCGCCTGACGCTCGAGCGCAAGCGCGCCACGTGTCGACACGGGGGCGACTTGCGCCTGAGCGCTTGCGCCTGAGCGCATGCGCGCCACGTGTCGGCATGGAGGAGACTTGCGCCTGAGCGCTTGCTCTTGAGCGCATGCGCGCCACGTGTCGGCACGGGGGCGACTTGCGCTCGAGAGCAAGCGCGCCACGTGTCGGCACGTGGGCGCTTTGCGCTTGAGCGCATGGCGCTGTAGTACAAGCGCGCCACGTGTCGGCACGCGGGCGCTCTGCGCTTGAGCGCCGGAGAGAAAACGAGGCTTTTAGCTTAAGAAACAGAATCTATGCTTCAGAAAGGAAATATTTGTTGTTATATATATATATATATGGAGTTTAAACTCCTAGGATGTTTTGAAACGGATGAAGGGGGTTCTTCTTCCTCCTCCTGATGTTTGGCCGAATCTTGAAGATCAAGAAGTAGGAGATTTTAAAAATCACTCCTTTTAGAGATCTGATGGGAGATCTGAGTTCCCATTTGTGGGTTTGTGATGGAGAACTACTTAGTTTTGGAAAAGAAAGAGTAAAACTCTTGATTTAATTCAAAAGAAATGGGAAGGTTTAGAACCTTGGAGAAGGAGCAGGAGGCACAAAGAACCCTAGTTTTTGGGGGAATGAAATGTGTATGTTTTATTCATCATCATATTGCCTTATATAGGCTTACATATTTACATATAGCCCCTTGGGCTTTAAAAAATGGCATTTTAGCCATCCCATGGCTCATGTGCCATTTCATTTTTGCACATAAGCCATGGGCTTACAAAATATTGGCTTTATGCCCATTTTGTTTACATTCATGCATAAACAATTACATAAAAATTATTTATTACATGATTTTGTTGTTGGCATGGGGAGGCTGGCTGCGGGCTCGACTTAGGCATGGGCCCGCTTAACCTGGGCTTGGGCCCACCTGGCTTTGTTGGGTTTACCTAGCACCTCATGAAGGGTCTGGAAGCATCACATGTACCAAAGATTAGATTTTTAGGGTGCTAAGTAAGCATACAAAGAATCATTCCTAGAAAAATTAGGGTTTCAAAAACTACACTTCATCACAAGTAGGTTAAGATAGGGTTTTGAGAGTACAGCCTTTGTAGCTCCCTACGCTAGACTCCTCGGCTACTTGGGGTAAGGAAAAGGTCCACTTGAACTCCTCCAAGTCCACGATGATCCACCGGGAGTCCGCTTTGTCCAAGCTTGCAACTTCACTTGATCAAGAGAAGAGAATGAAGCTAACACTCTAAACAAGTGGGCAAGACTTGTGTAGAATGATGTTGTCGTGGCTTTTCTCATTTCAAAATCCAAACTTGATGAATAATTTGCTCACTAGAGAAATCTAGAGAGCAAAAGATGAAGGAGGAAGAAGATGATGGCCTTTTTAGAACAAGAGAAAAGATAATCCCATTTGAAAAATAGAAAATATATGAATATATATTTTCCACTTCTCATCTCAAACCATGGTTAAACAATAAAGATATTATTGAACTTGAGTTAAAACACAAAAGGAAAGTTAACCCATGGTTAAATGGTGGGTGAGTATGGTTAGGTCAAAGAAGAGTGTAGAAAGAAACCATGAATTATCCTTTCCTTTTTCTATTTGTTTTAAAACAAATGCAATAATAATAAATATATATAAAACCATGGTGTGCGTCTTATATTGCCACCATTTTCTATGTATATACAACCATGAAGGATGATGTATGTATGTATGTGTACATGCACATCCATATGTGCATGAATCAAGAATGAATGCATACATGCATGCATACATCCAAAAATACAAGAAAGGATTTCTAGTGAGAAACTAAAGGTTAAATGATAAATCAACACTTGATTTATCAATCCGTCCATATCACATACGACCCGACCAAAAGCAAGCCGCCCGATCAATATACGGTATCTTATACGCGCATTTTTACCGGGTCCATGCGCATATCGCATACGCGCACCACAACGTTTCGCCTGGACTAGGTAACTCCATTATGGGACTCTAAGACTCATCAATACGCCGGCAGTGGGTGATGATCATATCAAGCACCCCCAAGCCATAAGCGGTCAGCTAAACGTAACGGCCACCCGGGTATTGAGCGATCAGAAGAAAACAAGCGAACCTGCTACAACTCCCGTCGAGCCAACCGGCAACACTACCCGTGCAGTCCGGTCTACTCGTCTGATATATTGCATATCAAGTCTAGGGATGGTAAACGTCAGACCCCAATAACCGATAAGTCATGCCGATGTGAGGCTCATAACGGGTCGAGAAACTACTGGTAACACTTACCAGAAAATCTCTAATCAGCCCTGGCCAGGGACTTCCCTGTTACGGCCAATCGAGCACAGTGCAACATCAACCCCCAATACCGAGAGAGACGAAACCCCTCCTATCGCTCATTGCCTCCATGTGACTCGGGACTGTACCCAAAAACCACCGTTTTGCACGCCCTCATGGACGTGGTAATGTGGAAATCAAAGCACAGTGGGAATCACACAAGACTCTATGACGATCTCGGGTCTACAGACTAACCTGTATAAGTGTCATCTGAGAACTGCCATCTGACGTGAGGTATAATACCATCTGGGAGTTCTCGGCGAGTCCGTCCAGTGTACCCAGTCTCTACTGAGCACCCATATACCATCTCTGATGCCAAACACCAATGGATATGGGATCATCCATCGCCCATCTCATGGGTCGAGAAGCGTATACGCTATTCTACACTGGTATATCGATGCCCCGTCTCGATACACCCACGACTAGGGACCTTGAAGGATGTACTTATGGACTACCATGTCCCCACTAGTATGATCCGCATCATAGTCCAGGTAGTCAAGTACACATCCTAAGGGCTTTACCAACATGTAACTATAAGACTGTATAAAGAGACAAGTATACATGTTAAGATAAAGAGCAACCAGATAGCATACTATCATATCGAGCAAGAAAGTCATCTCTATATATATGTCCAAGCATCCAATATAATATACATCATCTGTACAATACTGGCCTCTGGGGCATACATACAACTAACAATCTCCCAATTTCACTCGGGCCAGCTCTTGTAATATCACATACCGAGCATCCCGAAGAGTCTCTCAAACTGTATCTGGGGAATGGCCTTCGTGAGTGGATCCGCTGTGTTATTCTTCGTGTCAACCCTCCTGACCTCGATCTCCCGGCGATCAACTATCTCCCTGATCAGGTGATACCACCTCAGAATATGCCTGGATCGCTGATGGGACCTGGGTTCCTTGGCCAAAGCCACCGCTCCTTTGTTATCGCAATACAAAGGTATTGGATGCTCAATGGATGGAACCACTCCAAGTTCAGTAATGAACTTCTTGATCCAGACAGCCTCTTTGGCAGCATCGTTGGCAGCGATGTATTCAGCCTCCATCGTCGAGTCTGCCACGGTTTCCTGCTTGGAACTCTTCCAGCTAACCGCCCCTCCGTAAAGGGTAAAGACAAATCCCGACTGCGACTTAGATTCGTCCTTATCACTCTGGAATCTTGAATCGGTAAAGGACTCCACTTGGAGTTCTCCGTTACCATACACCAAGAGCATCTCCTTAGTCCTTCGTAAGTACTTAAGAATGCTCTTCACAGCTGTCCAGTGATTCTCTCCAGGATCAGCTTGATACCTACTCACTACACTTAGTGAGTATGCTACATCGGGTCTGGTACATAGCATCGCGTACATGATAGAGCCTACAGCCGAAGCATAGGATATCCCTTGCATGCGAGCTCTCTCCAAATCAGTCTTGGGAGACATATCTTTGGAGAGAGTGACTCAAGAGATCGTGGGTAAGTTTCCACGCTTGGATTCTTCCATACTAAACCTCTTTAGTATGGTGTCAATGTACCTGGATTGGGACAATCCCAATATCCGTTTGGATCTATCTCTATAAATCCTAATTCCCAATATGCATGAGACATCACCAAGATCTTTCATTGAGAATCATTGTGATAAGAAGAGCTAGACCGATTGCAGCATAGGAATGTCATTTCCTATCAAGAGTATGTCGTCCACGTACAATACGAGGAAGGCAACCTTACTCTCTGCCACCTTCTTGTAGATACAAGGTTCATCTACGTTTTTGACGAAATCAAACTCTTTGATAACGACGTCAAAGCAGATGTTCCAACTCCGCGATGCTTGCTTTAATCCATAAATGGATTTAAGCAGCTTGCACACCTTCCCGCTGCTCCCACTATCTACGAAGCCTTCTGGCTGAGTCATGTATACGCACTCTTCTAAATCACCGTTTAGAAAGGCGGTCTTAACATCCATTTGCCAGATTTCGTAATCATGATATGCAGCGATGGCAAGCATGATCCGGATGGATTTATGCATAGCCACTGGAGAAAAGGTCTCATCATAGTCCACACCTGGTCTTTGACGAAAACCCTTTGCAACAAGTCTAGCTTTGAAAGTCTCCACTTTCCCATCTACACCAAGTTTTTCCTTGAAGATCCACTTGCTCCCAATGGGTTTTACTCCTTCAGAAGCATCTTCCAAAGTCCGCACTTTGTTGGTGTACATGGATTCCATCTCGGACCGCATTGCATCCAGCCATTTTATTGAGTCACCACTCGTCCAACTATCATTGCATGATAACGTGATGGAATCCGCTCACGGTGTCACACTCCAGAAGGTATGCGCATATCTGGCAAGTTTCAGTACTTTTGAAAATCCCGATGTGGATTTCTGCCCCATGCTCTTATGACCTTGACGAAGGTCAACAAATCATAAGTCACATGTGAAGTTCCACCCGTCATTGTCCAGGTTAATTTGAACCCACCCGTACAAGCCCTTGACGAAGGTCAACAAGGCTATACGACTGTCCCAAACCAACACATCTATCTATGCAGCAGAAAGGCAACAAGCAGCTACCATGCACTATGCCTTGACGAAGGTCAACAAACATAGCATGAATACTACGTGCTACCTGTCTGAAACGACGGAGGGCTACGAATGGTTTCTGGCGAAAACCTTTAACGTAATGAACTTGATATCGTTGAAGGAACGGATAGCTTTTTAGAAAATATAGTGACGAAAACCTTTACTAAAGAGGTCACTCCCGGTGAAGGGATCTCGGCTCTTTCCCCGTAGAATGAGGTGCAGGATATTCCAACTGAATACCACGATGCAAAGCAAAAGTAATCGGCTATAGTGAAGTTACTACCCTGATGCAAACTTTTGTCTAAGGGGTCACTCCCGGTGAAGGGATCTCGGCCCTTGCCTCGTCGACTGAGGAGCAGGATATTCCAAATGAATACCACGTTGCAAAACAAAAGTGAACGTCCTTGCAATAATAGCCTTTTGAAAAGTGTTCCAACAACATCAGAATAGGTTTGTTTTAACTTGCATTGATCCGAATCAACGCAGTCCCATCAATATATCACACCACAAAGAACGAAAATATACTGACGTACGTATATGCCATCCGCATTCGCCACTGGGTCCCGTCATCACCCGTTAGGTTAGCTAACTAACGACAGAGCGGGGACTGGACTAGCGCGGATGCAAAACATATACAACATCTACTAATATATATACCAATATATTATATTTCGCTCAAGGCGTGATAAAATGCAACATCACAGAAATGTACAGCATCACAGATCAATACAGATATCTGGGATCCCCGGGTTTCACAGAGCCACTACTGAAACCCGACGTTCCCCTGGTCGTGTGGATAGCCTGTGCAATGAAATCCTAGACCCCTACGGGCGCGGCAAGTTACCCGCCAAAACCTGAAGCGAGGCAGCCCCCTTCAGCACCGTGAATGGACCACCCAGCACTTCACGGAATCCGGTAACATGGGCACCCCTCCTGGGTCAACCTGTACCCCCTATGAGTGCGGCGAATAGCCTGCCAATTCTAGAGTGAAGCCCCCTCCGTCTCAATGCCATGAGATGCGGGACCTTTGCCCTCTAGAACCCGGCTATCCGTGCACCCCACCGCGGGGTAATCCAAGTACAAAAAGTAAAATATACATACAACGGGTACATCGACCGCAACCAGGTCGTGCCCCAAAAGAATAATACAATAAGGCAGTGACGGCAGTCCACATGTCGGACGCTCGCCCCGCAAAATCAAATGTACATAATACAACAGCACTGTACTAGCATTGCATCCAGGCTATCCCCCACGACCGATCCGCAACATCACAGCATAAACACAGAACATCAACGTGAAAGTCAGGTTCGCAAATCCGTCTAACCGGGCTATAGCAGTTAGACCGGATTTACCGATCGAGTGACATTCACGGTCGCAGATATAATGTAAATACTGTGAAAAATGTGTTTAAAATTTTCCGATCGATCAAATTATAACAAGTGGGCCCCCAAGCAATATTGTAGCACTCACAGAAATTCTGGGCCCAATTTTAATATTCCAAAACCCCTATTTTTAGCCCACAAGCCCACTGAAAAAAAACAATGACATGATCCCTCATTCCTGCGGCGGAACCGCGGCCAAAGAGGGGTTATGGCCGCGGTTCCACGGTCGTACAGAGGGATCGTGTTGTCGAATTTTTCCAGTGTTCTTAGAACTCCCTGCACATCATTCTGAGACAACCTGAAAAATTTTTTGGACTTCAAAAAATTTCGACAGAAAACTGATGTAAGGTAAAACGGGGGTTTTTGGAATTTTGGTCGATCGGAAATGCAAACACATCAAACAAAGCTAGACGAAGTTAATGGCGAGTCTCAGATACCACTGTAAGTGCACAGCGGCGCCCCGGCCGTCAATCCGACGTCGGAATGCGGAAGCGGTGATAAACTTTAATTTTACGAACTTAGCAAACCGGCACCACCGCGTACTAAACAACCGGATCGGAGCATTAAACTAGTTCTATCTAACTACAAGAAGGGGAAGAGATATACCGAATGATCCGAGTCCTCCGGTCTTCTCTCTATCGTCCCGATCTCCCGCGGAAGGTCCTGTCTCCATGTCGTCGCCTCTTCGCCGGAAGGGCACCACATCGCCTGCATCTTTTACGGGCTCCCACCTCAATACCGAGGCAACTCGGGCGCGAAGCTGGCGAGTCGACGCGTCCAAGATTTGCTGTAGAATGTGTAGTGTAGAGCCTATGTCTCATTTGGGGTTTGTTGCCTTTGAAGATGATGGAGGAATCAATATAAGAAAAATGGTGCTTGCATTTTTCTAGCATGAAAATGAGATCAAGAATGCCACACTCTCAAGAATGAAACTCTCTCATTTCCTTTCTCTCAACCATGGCCAACCTCTTCCATCAAGTAAGAATAATCTGGTGGAGGAATGAACATGAAAACATAACAAGAAGGGAGGTGAGTGTAGGAGAAGAAGAATGGTGACCATAACCAAACATCATCATAACAAACTCAAATCAACCTAAAATCCTTTCTAATCTCATTAATACAAATCAAGTGATGTAAAGAGAATCAAATGATGGTGGAAAAGAAAAAATGCCATCATAATCAATACATTTGCAAGAAACCCCTCCACAATGTGTTATTTGCAAACTTGCAAATAACACCCTCCATCGCAAAAGTCCGGCCGGGAAAGAACAAAAGAAAACCGGCCGAAACGGAATGAAAACTGGCAACTCCAGAAACCTGGTCCCGTAATAAATTACAGGAAAACCCCAATACTGTGCATACACACTCGCATCTGTATTCCGACCGGATACAAATGCAATGAGACAAAATCTACACTGTACTATACTAGGATCCGGCTTAAACCAAAGCCGGCTAGTAAAAACCGTCCGATCACGATCCGTGCAATACCGCACGTATCTGATCGAACCCTGCCATATCTCCATACGGCCTCTACAGCGTTTCGCCCGAAAGCTTGAGTAACTGAAAGCGTGGTGGACTCTAAAGACTCGTCAATACTATGGCTGTGGATTTAACCACTAGCACGTCAGAGGTATAAGCCAATACCTGACGGGCCACCAGCTATTGACTAAAAGGGACGTCGATGAGTGAACTCATCCTGACACCCTACTGAGCCTGTCAGTGACAATATCCGTACAGTCCGGTCCGTTCGTCTATGAGTATCGCATGGCGGGCCTAGGGGGTTGGTAAAAGTCAGACCCCCAAAAGCGGTACAAGTCGTGTCGGAGTGTAGCCCAGAACACCCTGAGATACTACTGGAATACCTACCAGTAAATCTCCTGCCTTGGCCAAGGACTTCGTGTAATGGCTCTCCTAGACACAGCGCGACCTCTCCCCCAATACCGGGAGAGACGAACCCCTGAAGATCCGCTCACTGCCTCCATGTGGCTCGGGGCTGTACCCAACTAAAACCTGTTTGCACGACTCCTTTGAGCCGTGGTAGGGTAGTAATCAAAGCACGGTGGGAACTCACACGAGACAAATGACGATCCTCAGGTCGATGAACTAACCTGTGCACATGTCACCAGGGAACTGCTATCTGACGATAGATATAGTACTAACTAGCAGATTCCCGGCGAGTCCTGTCCGGTGTACTCATAACCCAATGAGCACCTGTATACATCTTAGGTGAACCAACTGACACCAGTGGCTTGTGAGACCGGCCACCGCCCCTCGTCGGGGTCTCGACTGTATACACTAGTCTACTCTGGAGTATCGATGCCCTGTCTCGAAACTCCCACGACTAGGGACCTTTTAAGGATGTGCTTATAGACTACCAGCTCCCACGTATATGATCGCCCTCATACTGCCGGTAGTCAAGCAAGAATCCTAGGGGCTCTATCAACGTGCAATAGTGACCTGTCATGTCACCTAAAGCAGTACACGATGATAAAGGTAAACCAGATAGCATACTATCATCTTGAGTAAGACTGTTTTTCTGGGACAGGTCCTCCCCTCAATCATTGCAATCACGTGCCTGAGATCCAATAATTGACTCTGAGGGCACTATCTCCAACAAAACAATATAATATACAACGTCGAAAGGCGAGGATCACAACAGAAAAGAAAACTCAAAACAGCAAGAAATCCGTATAAATACAACGCGCGACTCTAAGGTCGATAGAATAAACAACACTGGTCTCTATCTCTGAAATAATTACATGTTTGGTTGATGGAACTTCTAGATACAACAGAATAATGATATACAATGTATAGTGATGGGTACGATACAAATATACCCACCACTAGCAAGTTACCCGAACGAAACTGTACCCGCAAAGCCGTAAAGAAACCTGTACGGCGAAACCTGCAAGAAACTGGGGCACAACGGGGGTGAGTTGCCAACTCGTGAATAGAAAAACATCTATGAAAGGAAATCGCATGTATGACGCAATCCTAGATCATACGATCAATATATATATATATATATATAATCCTCAAAAGAAACCAGCAGTCAATAACAATGACTAGGGTAAATATCTAACCCGAGTGTAATCTCATGTGCCCGTGTCAGTGCCTTCGGTAGCAATATATCATAATGAATGAGGTATGAATTCATGAAAACAGAATACATGTAAATGAAGAACTGTTTTAATAATTTAGTGAGATTTCGTTTGTATTTTTAAAATGAGGTATCATAATGAAATCAGCATAAAACAGTGCCTAGCATGGCACAAAACGTAATCCCAATATCTCGATATCTCTGTATCACAGTCTCTGTACCTCAATATCTCGAAATCTCAATGTCTCAATCACAATATCTAGGGTGCCGTCAGTCCAGACCGGCCCCTACCATCCATCTCAAGACCATGACGGTATCCTCAGGATATCCGACGCGTCGGGTAAAATCACTGGTAGGTAGTGCTCCCCTGCCAAGCTCACATCGTCATCATCACGCGCTTCTTGCCCCGGGGTACCTTACCGGGTCCACCATGTACCCGAAACGGTTCATCCATCTCCTCGAATCGGGTCTCGAAATCCATCAGCAAACTCATGGTGGATGACTCATACATCATAGGAAAACCGCATTTTTATTTAAAAAGAGAGAAAGCAGTTTATATATGTTTTGCGGTTTTCCTCCAAATCCAGAAAATATCATGTGAATCTGAATCATCAATAGCATGTAAAACCATGAATATAAGCATGAGCATCCATGAATGCGGCATATAATGAATAACAATATGCGAAGTGACAAGTAACAACTACAATGTCTAAACTAGCATATAAGGCAAGCAACTAATCATCATGTCAAAACTACTAGTAACGAGCTACATTAGGCGATAATATTTTCTAAGGTGTACGTGACATGGCAATTACCGATGAAGATGTGTGTGAGCCGGCAAGTAAGTGTACGTGGTACATACGCATCATCGGTAATGGTGCTGGTGTCCTAACAGCATAATGTCAACAATGCAATATGAAATAACAATGCAAGTATGCGATGCGGAGCGAGCAACCAAAATGAGCAGGAGCTAAATATTAAACAATGGTGCCATTTGAAATAACACGAATCGTGGGGTTTTGAAAATAGGGCTATGGTGGTTTTAAGAAAGGATGCGTCTTTTGAAATATCCGTAGATCCCTTGACCTGTCTTTTAAAATACCCACGACCCGCTAGTTTTGAAATAGGTAGGAGTCTAATCTAATCTAACAACTACACTAAACTATACGGCTGAACTAACAAGCTGAACTACAGGTAAGGAAACCGCCTATCATCTGAATCGATACATATACATACATGTATATATATAGTCGGTGATCCCTCCTTAATAATATCATATCCGATACCATATCTATAATCAGACATCCCAAGTCAAGAGTGCGGATCAATCATCAATATATAGCTCGTACGTAAATCCGTCGTACGGCATCCCAAATCTGGGTACGGGTCAATATCACATTCATCATATTATTCATCTGGTATCCTCTTTATCAAATATCATGATCGAGGTACTAATCTACGTCTAGTACAACACCGATACCGCCTAAGTATGCATGCAGGTGCAAGAATCACTGCGTCAAAAGACCCGCTAAAACATCATGTCGTATCTCAATACGAACCAAATCACATTACCGATCTCCTGTCCTCAAGCCCAATCTCATCGACTCATCTCAAATTCCAAATACTATTCTCAATTCCAGTATATGAACACATATTCCCATACCCATGTGTAAATATACACATCTATATATAATCCAATGTACGCATATATGAAAGAAGAATGTATGCAAGTATGGGTGTGTGTATGTGTGGTGCAACCACTACTCTAGGGTTTCGCAACACTAAACCAATCCAAAAATACCAAATATCCATCTTATCATCAATAAATCTCAACAACATATTCAATATATGTGTGTATACGTATTCGTATACATCACCACGAACTGCGGGGGTGCTATACGCCATCCACCCGACTTCTCCCCGTAGATATAAATCTACTCACCTACACTCAGTGTGTCGGTGTCGATGTCTCCATCATCTTCTGCATCGTCTCGGAATCCACGTGAAGGTACCTATAATGATCAACCATAGCAATGCGTATGAAAATCAAGGCAGAAAACCGATACAGCGCACAGTGTGCTCATAGGTTGGAACCTATGGCCCAAACATGCAAATCCAACAAACAACCCCTGTTGTCGATGTACGAACACCCGACAACCAAATAAAAATCCAAATATCAAGAAAGTGCATTTAAAAATACGGAAAACACTGCCTAAAACACACCAAAATGCTCCCAGATTTTCCCCAGATGACAATTAGCCAAAACTGCATATAGGAGGGGTCTAATTTAGTGCAAAATGAGCCCTGGAACAAAAATGGACCGATTCCCGCCTACTCTGGCCGCAAATTGCGGCCAGTATGCTCAAATTTGCGGCCTTAGGTTTGAGTTAGGGGCTCGGGTCTTGGTGGTAACTTCCTAGGTGCCTGCACGACTCACTGTCAGCTCAATTTTATTTTTGGTGACCCCGGGTTGCTCCAGATTCCAGAACACCTTCACAGATCACACAAACCGACATGAAAAGTTCCGTAATTCCGTATTTTTTGGTTTCAGGTTGTGTTAGGCCAGTGTTTTGGTCAATATGGGGTCTAAGGTCACCATTAGAGTCCAATTGCATAGCAACATCTCAACTTTCCCCTAACCCTCTCTAAGTTGGTCCAAAACACACCAAATTACACGATATCGATATGAAACTTGAATTGAAACTTAAGCACAAGAAATAACACTCTAATTTTGAAGAAATTACCTCATAAGACCCTCATGAATCCTCAACAGCACCAAAACATCTACTTTCTTGGTCCAAAGGCATGCTTGTGAGCTTATGTACAACTTTTGTGAAATGGAAGTGGGGTTTTGGGGTGAATTTCATGGAGTAATGGGGGTTTGAAGGTGGAGGAAGAGGAGGGCAGCAGGAGCAGCAGCAACTCATGGAAGAGGGGGGAGAAATGAGAGGAGAAAACAAGAGAGAATGGCCAAGTCAAACACCCTCACCTACCCTCTCTCTCTCACCATACCTATTTCTTTAATCAAAATCCTTTTCTTTTCTTTTCTTTTCCAAAACCTTCTCATTCAAATAGTAAACCCAAAGTAATAGCCATGGTAAGAAAATGTAACACAAGTGTAGGAAAAAGATATGTGTATGTTTTGCACAAAATTGTTAAAAACCCGATTAGCGATTTTTAATCGCGATTAGCACTAAATTAGCATATAATTAATCAAAAAAACTTTAAAATGTCATAATTCCATAAAATACCCTATTTTAGAATTTTCCATAATTTTTCCATAATTTTTCCCATTTATCGGTATTTAATTATAAATTTAATATTAAAATAATCAATAAAATAATATTAAATTATAAAAATTCCAAAAATAATATTTTATTATTTTGAAATGTTACACTACCTGTTTGCACGACTCCTTTGAGCCGTGGTAGGGAGCAATCTAAGAACAGTGGGAACACACTCGAGGCGAAGCAGCAGTGTCAAGTCTGCGGACTATGCTGTACTCATGTCACCTGGGAACTGTTAACTAACGACGGGTATAATACCAACCAACAGATCCCTGCGAGTCTTGTCTGGTGTACCCGTAACCCAACGAGCACCTGTATACTATCTCCAGTACAACGTACTAATGGCTGTGGGACAGACCATCTCCCCAACTGGGATGAGAAGCGTACACACTAGTCTACTCCAGAGTATCGATGCCCTGTCTCGATAATCCTATGACTAGGGACCTGAAAAAGGATGTTCTTATTGACCACCCAGCCCCCACTAGTGTAACTGCCATCCTAACGCTGGTAGTCAAGCATGATCCTAAGGGCTCTATCAATATGTTTTCTTGATATGCTAACATATACACATATTATGATAGAAATAAACCAAGTAGCATACTATCATGTTTAGCAAGACTGTTAATATAACTGTGAATATCCCAAGCTTCCATTAAGTAATATACAAGCTAGTATGATACAATAATGGCCCCTAGGTATATACACTAACACAATCCTCATCAACCATGTGTAGGTATACGTAAATATATATATTGTCCCATCCTATGTGTGTATTGTAGGGTTCACTTCGGCAGCGTGGTTTCGGGGGGCATCGTCCATGCCATTTTAAAATTTTTCCGTTTAAAAAGGAACTCTAAAGTAGAATCATTAGCTAGAAAGTAATACGGAAACACATGTAAACTATTTACAACTAAGTGAAATCGAAATACAACCTTTGTAGATCGGTCCTTCACTTCATAAGCTCCTTGTAGTAGACCCTTCGCTGCGATCGTGGTTCTCTCGGACTCTTACATGGCTTCGCGGGGCGAAAGGAGCGACCTTGCTTGAAGTCTTCGAGGACGAAGATGATCAACGTCGAGGGAATGCTAACTCAAGCTTCTACTTCACTAACTAGAGAATTAGTGAAGCAAACATCCTAAACTAAAGTGCTAGTCTAGTAAAGGATGGAGAAATAGGAAGTGGGCTCACTTTAGCTCTTTTCTCACAATCTTTCACTGTCTTTTGAAAACCCTAGCAAGCTTTTCTTTTGCTCAAAGAAGAAGAAGATGAACAAATGAAAAGATGAGGATAATGATCAAGTGAGAGAGTGAACCATGGTGAGTAAGTATCATATACTAACTCATATAGAGACATAAACATGGCTAATTCTAATGGTTGGGTTAACAAAATATCTTAAGTAACACAAATTGTGTTGAATTTGTCAAAGCACTAAAAAGCTTCTACAAGCTTCATGCACTTAACAAATTTCAACCAATTTTTATTTACTTTAAATATAAAAACCCTTCCACTAAAATTAGAATGGTGTATGTCTTATACACCCATATTTTGTGTATCAACAACCATGATACAAAAAGAAAACTCAATTTAATATATATCACATATAGGTCTTGATGACGCTAGTAAGCGTCTATTCTGGGAGGATTTAGATGAGGTGGTGCAAAGTATACCTAGTGGAGAGAAGTTATTTATTGGTGGTGATCTTAATGGACATGTAGGTACTAGTCGTAGTGGGTTTGATACTATCAATGGAGGTTTTGGTTTCGGACAAAGGAATGAAGTAGGTGACTCGATTCTAGATTTCGCTTTATCTTATGACTTGATCTTAGCAAACACCTGGTTTAGGAAAAGAGAGTCCCACCTTATCACTTTTAGGAGCGGATCAAATGCTAGTCAAATAGACTTTTTTCTGACGAGAAGAATAGATAGAGGTTGTTGTATCGACTGTAAGGTAGTGCCAGGTGAGAGTGTAACTACCCAACATAGACTTTTAGTTCTAGATTTTCGATTTAGAAGAGAACCTAGGAAGATTAGACGTAAGGTAGAGCCTAAAATTAAATGGTGGCGATTGAAAGAAGGTAATCAAAAGGCTTTTATAGATCGTGTAGTACAAGAAGCGGATTGGCAGTCGGAAGATGATCCAGACAAAACATGGAAAAAAATGGCTAGTTGTATCAAGAAAGTAGCTAGAGATCTACTTGGTGAGTCGAGAGGTGGTGCTCCACCATCTAAGGACATATCATGGTGGAATGAAGATGTAAAGGCTGCTATTAAAATTAAAAGGGATTCTTATAAAGATTTGAAGAAAAGTAGAGATGTGGAGAGATTTGAGAAGTACAAAATGGCTAAAAAGAAAGTTAAGAAAGCTGTTCGGGAAGCTAAATCTAAGGTCTACAAGGAGGTGTACGAGAAATTAGACACTAAAGAGGCTGCAAATGATATATACCGGATTGCTCGAATGCGGGAAAGGAAGACTAGAGACTTATGTGCGGTGAAGTGTGTCAAAAATGAAAATCAGAAGGTTTTAGTTCGAGATGAGGATATCAAGGAAAGATGGAGAGATTATTTTGACAAATTGTTCAATGAGAGCTTTACTAAGAATTTGGATGGACTTGTCATTCAATCTCAAGATATAAATCCTGATTTCATGCGTAAAATAAGACTTACTGAGGTTAAAGAAGCTTTGAACAGAATGGGTTTAAGAAAAGCGGTTGGTCCTGACGGGATTCCTATCGAGATTTGGAGATGCTTAGACGAAATAGGCGTTAAATGGCTGACAGATCTGTTTAATAAGATTTGGCAGACAAAAAAGATGCCAAATGAATGGAGGAAAAGTATCCTTGTACCTATCTACAAGAATAAGGGTGACATTCAAAGTTGCTCAAACTACCGTGGAATAAAACTAATGTGTCACACCATGAAACTTTGGGAGAGGGTGATTGAACACAGGCTAAGGAAGGATATTAAGATAACAGAGAACCAATTTGGGTTCATGCCTGGACGATCGACGACAGAGGCGATTCATTTTCTTCGTCAACTTGTCGAGCGCTTTCGAGAGAGGAGAAGAGATTTGCATATGATATTTATTGATTTAGAAAAAGCGTACGACAAGGTACCTAGAGAGGTATTATGGGGGACAATGATGAAAAAGGGGGTCCCCGTCAAGTATATTGACATAATCAAGGATATGTACGACGGAGTAGTGGCAAATGTCAGAACTTGCGGTGGCTTAACAAGTGATTTTCCGATTACTATTGGTTTACATCAAGGATCTGCATTAAGTCCTTTCCTGTTTACCATCGTGATGGATGAGCTTACTAGAACTATCCAAGATGAAGTCCCTTGGTGCATGCTATTCGCTGATGATATTGTTCTAGTAAATGAGACGAAAGCAGGGGTTAATGCCAAATTGGAATTATGGAGACAAACATTGGAATCTCGGGGATTCAGATTGAGCAGGTCCAAGACAGCATATATGCACTGCAAATTTAGTAGCCAGAGAAATCAAAACCATATTGGTATAACATTGGAAGGGCATGAGATATCACCGAGCGACCAGTTTAGATATCTAGGTTCCATCATCCAAAGGAATGGGGAGATCGATAGTGATGTTAATCAAAGGATCCAAGCTGGTTGGTTGAAATGGAGGAGTGCAACAGGGATTTTGTGTGATCGTAACTTTCCGTTAAAATTGAAAGGGAAGTTTTATCGGAGCGCTATTCGGCCTGCCTTATTATATGGTACAGAATGCTGGGCTCCTAAGAAGCATCATACACAGAAGATGCACGTAGCGGAGATGCGCATGCTTCGTTGGATGTGCGGTAACATTAGAAAAGACAAGGAACGAAATGAGGATATCCGTGCAAAAGTTGGTGTAGCACCCGTGGAGGAGAAGATGCGGGAAAACCGGCTTAGATGGTTTGGTCATGTGCGACGCAGACCTATGGAAGCACCGGTTCGACGAATAGATACTCTCGATATGGGTAATGGCAAAAGGGCAAAAGGGAGACCGAAGAAAACATGGATGGAGGTGATACGAAATGATATGGTTGCCAAAGGACTCAATGAAAGTATATTGTTCGATAGAAGTGAGTGGAGACAGAGGAATCATGTGTTGGACCCGGCGTGATTCTCATGTTGGTTCATGTAGCCTACCCCTTATGCTTGGGATAAAAGGCTCGGTTGTTGTTGTTGTTGTTGTGATCACATATATATTAACGTTGTGCACATGTGAGAAAAACAAATGCTTAAGTGAACGAATGTTAGTCAATATAAATTAGTATATCATATATACAATTATACACTAAATTATCAAATCAACACTTGACTTAATAATCCGGCTATATCACATATATCCGACTAACATCCAATGTATCGACTTATCGAATCAACCGTTGATTCGATAACCCGGCTATATCTTATATAACCGACTGATACAAAAAGTCGCGAGAATAGAATACAGTATCACATACACGCATTATTCTCGGTCCTGCACATATCACATATGCGCTCCTATTTCGTTTTTCCTGAGCCAGTCAAACCTCTATGTAGGACTCTAAAGACTCGTCAATATGCCGGCAGTAGGAGATGATCACCTCAAGCACCCACAAGCTGTCAGCGGTACTAGCTGGACGTAACGGCTACCCGGGTATTGAGCGATCAAAAGATCAGCAAGGAAGCCCGCTCCAACTCCTGCAAAAAGCCTGATGGTAACACTTCCCGTACAGTCCGGTCACCTCATCTGGTATGTCGCATATCAAGTCTAGGGGTGGTAAACGTCAGACCCCAATAACCGATAAGTCGGGCCGATGTGAGGGTCATAACGGGTCGAGAAACTACTGGTAACACTTACCAGTAAATCTCTAAATCAGCCCTGTCCAGGGACTTCCCTGTTATGGCCAATCGAGCACAGCGCGACATCAACCCCCAATATCGGGATAGACGAAACCCCTCCTATCGCTCATTGCCTCCATGTGACTCGGGACTGTACCAAAAAACCACCGTTTTGCATGGCCTCTTGGACGTGGTCAGGTGGAAATCAAAGCACAGTGTGAATCACACAAGACTCTATGACTATCTCGGGTCTACAGACTAACCTGCACAAGTGTCACCAGAGAACTGCCATCTGATGTGAGGTATAATACCATCTGGGAGTTCTCGGCGAGTCCGTCCAGTGTACCCAGTCTCCACCGAGCACCCGAATACCATCTCTGATGTCAAACACCAATGGATATGGAATAATCCATCGCCCATCTCATGGATCGAGAAGCGTATACGCTAGTATACTCTGGTATATCAATGCCCGTCTCGATATACCTACGACTAGGGACTTTAAAGGATGTACTTATGGACTACCATGGCCCCACTAGTATGATCTGCATCATAGTCCTGGTAGTCAAGTACACATCCTAAAGGCTTTACCAACATGTAACTATAAGACAGTATAAAGAGACAAGTATACATGTTAAGATAAAGAGCAACCAGATAGCATACTATCATATCGAGCAAGAAAGTCCTCTCTATATATGTCCAAGCATCCAATATAATATACATCATCTATACAATACTGCCATCTAGGGCATACATACAACTAACAATCTCCCACTTGCACTAGGGCCAGCTGCTGTAGTATGGCAAACCAAGCATCCCGAAGAGTCTCTCAATCTGTATCTGGGGAATGGCCTTCGTGAGTGGATCCGTAGTGTTGTTGTTCGTGTCAACCCTCCTGACCTCGATCTCCCGGCAATCTACTATCTCCCGGATCAGGTGATACCACCTCAGAATATGCCTGGATCGCTGATGGGACCTGGGTTCCTTGGCCAAAGCCACCGCTCCATTGTTATCACAATACAAATGTATTGGATGCTCAATGGATGGAACCACTCCAAGTTCAGTAATGAACTTCTTGATCCAGACAGCCTCTTCGGCAGCATCGTTGGCAGCGATGTATTCACTCCGCTCCTTCGACTGATTGTTCGCATCGGATCTCAGGTTCTCTATCGTCGAGTCTGCCACGGTTTCCTGCTTGGAACTATTCTAGCTAACCGCCCCTCCGTAAAGGGTAAAGACAAATCCCGAGTGCGACTTAGAGTCGTCCTTATCACTCTGGAAGCTCGAATCGGTAAAGGACTCCACTTGGAGTTCTCCGTTACCATACACCAAGAGCATCTGTTTAGTCCTTCGTAAGTACTTGAGAATGCTCTTCACAGCTGTCCAGTGACTCTCTCCAGGATCAGCTTCATACCTACTCACTACACTTAGTGAGTGTGCTACATCGGGTCTGGTATATAGCATCGCGTACATGATAGTGCCTACTGCCGGAGCATAGGGATCCCTTGCAAGCGAGTTCTCTCCAAATCAGTCTTGGGAGACATCTCTATGGAGAGAGTGAGCCCTGAGATCGTGGGTAAAAACCCACGTTTGGACTCTTCCATACTAAACCGCCTTAGTATGGTGTCAATGTACCTGGATTGGGACAATCCCAGTATCCGTTTGTGTAACGTTTTGAAAATCGTTTCGGTGAAATTTCGGGAAATCGGTAAAATAAGGGGGTTTTTAGTAAAAAGTCAAAATACCAATATCTTTATTATAAAATTAAATATACATATTCTAGCTATGTAATTGCTATTAATTGGTTTTTATTGAGCCACTGGTGAAATTTTAAATTTTCTGAAAAATTTTCCGAAATTAATTATTTTAATATTATTTTAAGCCGTCACTAATATATTTAATTAGGGAAAATTACAAATTGGAATTAGTTGAAACAAATTTTGTGCATCATAACACATTAAACAAAATTTTATCATGTGATTTTTGAAATGAAATGGTTTGCCAAAACGGTTTAGAAAATATCGAAGAAAAAAGCTTTTTTCGGGAAAATTAGTGTTAATGGGAATTGGAGTAATACATTTATCTTTTTTCCTAACCCACACACCCACACCTCACCCTCTCTCCCCCTCCCCATGTGGCCGGCCCCACTTTGAAAGCCCCTCCCTCTTTTTCTCTCTCCAATCACCTCCTTATGAATAGAAAAGAAAAGAAAAGAAAAGAAAAGAAAGTGATAAAAGTAAAAGGGTGGACTTTGACTTTCCCCCACTTTCTCCACCTCACTCTCTCTCCTCCCTCACCCCTCCCCACAATTCTGGCCAAATTTTCTGGCCTCAAAACAGCAGCAGCCCCCCCTTCCCTCTTCTCCTCTCTTTTCCATCAAAAAAAATTGTCAAAAAATCAAGTAAAACCTCACCGAAATCCAAATCCGATTCCTACCCAATTTCCCTCATCTTCTTTAGCATGGATCTTGGTGCAAGGATTCCAAATTGGAGGTCTAGATTTGTAGTTTGATTCATGGTTGTGAGGTATAACTTTTGACCCATTGTTCTTTTTGGTTTAAATTCCTTATTGAAGCTTGTTAGGTGCTTAATTTCGGTTTAAATTAAAGTTGTGGGTTTGCAAGAGAAGGTTTAGATTAGGTTTTGTGAAAAATCTAGTTAGGGTTTTATTTTGTGATACTGTGGTTGTGGGAGATATTTGCCATATTAATATTTTGCTTAATCAAATTAAGTTGCTAATTTGCTTTTTTTTATATTTAAATTGTAATATTTATATAAATTGTAAACTAGGTTTTTAAAATAATTATATTCTTATGAGATAAAATTCAAATAAAGCTTTCATGTCATTATAAATATTATACTGAGTGATTTAATGCTTTTAGTTCATGAAAATCCAAGCTAAATTGTTGTTTGTGCATTTTTGCTATAAAATTGTTAAAATTTGGGTATAATGTAAACTAGAATTTTGGGGTTAATGAAATTTATTGGGATTAAATTATGGAAATTTTTTTATAACTTATTTAAGATATTTAATAAGTATTATGGCCGCTAGATTTGTTTAAACGTCGAGATTTGTACTAAAAAGGGTAATTTTTGCTTGCTAAATTTTCGGAAAAATGGCTCTTAAGGTGAATTTGTGAATTTTAACCTATTTTATACTATAATTAGTGTTCGTAAATGCGCAAATGAGAGTGTTTGGGTTTTTCTCGATGGTTTGACGTTTGTACATCGACATCGAGGGTTGGTTTGGCTATTCTTGTCTACGTAGGCAATAGGTTTTGACTTATGCGTGATACGCGTGCCGATTTGATTTCCGTATGCCGTTTCGATTTCGAATTTAGTTTTAATGCGATACGGTGCGTTATGATATGTAGGTACCCCATGTGGACTTCGAGACGACAAGCAAGCGCGTGGCGACGTCGAACTCGGCGAGCGAGGACCAGGTGAGTAGATTTATATCTACGGGGATAAGTCGGGTGGATGGCGTATAGCACCCCCGTAGTTCGTAGTGATGTATACGAATGCGTATACACACATATATTATTATATATTGTTTGAGGTTATTGATGCTAAATATGGAAATTTGGTGTGCTTGGATGATTTAGTGTCGTGAAACCCTAGAGTAGTGGTCACACCACACATGCACACACACACCCATACTTGCATTCATTCTTCTTTCATATGCCCTTATATGGGATTCTATATAGTTATGTGTTCACATGGGTATGGGACTATGTGCTCATATACTGGATTGAGATGAGTCGATGAGATTTGATTTGAGGCCGTGAGATCGGTGATATGGCAGGGTTCGTATTTGAGATAAGGCTTGACGTTGTTGCGGGTCCTTTGACGTATTGTTTCACACACGTGCATGCATACTTAGGCGGTCTCAGTATTGTACTAGACGTAGATCAGTACCCCGGATTATGATCTTTGATAAAGAGGATACCAGATGAACAATGTGATGAATGTGATATTGACCCGTACCCAGATTTGGGATGCCGTACGACGGATTTACGTACTAGCTATATATTGATGATTGATCCGCACACTTGACTTGGGAATATCTGATTCTAGATATGGTATCGGATTGATAGTATCGAGGCGGGATCACCGACTAATATATATTCATATATGTATCGACTAAGATGCTAGGCAGTTTCCTTACCTTTAGTTCACCCGTATAGTTTAGTGTAGTTGTCAGACTAGATTAGATTTCTACCTATTTCAAACTAACAGATCGTGGGTATTTTAAAAGACAGGTCAAGGGATCTATGGATATTTCAAAAGATGTATCCTTTCTTAAAACCACCGTAGCCCTTATTTTCAAAACCCCACGATTCGTGTTATTTCAAATGGCACCATTGTTTAGTATTTAGCTCCCGTTCATTATTATTGTTCGCTCTGCATCGCATGCTTATATTATGATTCATATTCTATTGTTGATATCATGCTGTTAGGACACCAGCACCATTATCGATGATGCGTATGTACCACGTACACTCACTTGCCGGCTCACACACATCTTCATCGGTAATTGCAATATCACGTACACTTAGAGATTATTATTGCTTGATTTAGCTTGTTTGCTAGTAGTTTGACATGATATTAGTGAACTTGTCTTATATGCCAGCTTAGATATTGTAGTTATTACATGTCACTTCTTGCATACTGTTATTCATTATTATGACGCATTCATGGATTCGCATGCCTATATTCATGGTTTTGCATGCTATTGATGATTTGGATTCGGATTTCCATGAGATTTTCTGGATTTGGGGGAAAACCGCAAAACTTATATAAGCTTCTTTTCTCTCTTTTTAAATAAAAAGTGCGGTTTTTTCCCCATGATGTATGAGTCGTTCACCATGAGTTTGCTGATAGATTTCGAGACCCGATTCGAGGAGTGGAGGAACCGTTTCGGGTACATGGTGGGCCCGGTGCGGTACCCCGGGGCAAGAAGTTCGTGTTGTTGACGTTGAGCCTGGCAGGGGAGCACTACCGACCGGTGATTTTACCCGACGCGTCGGCTATCCGGAGGATACCGTCGTGGTCTTGAGAGGGATGGTAGGACTCGGTCTGGACTGACGGCGCCCTAGATATTGTGATTGAGACATTGAGATTTTAAGATATTGAGGTACATAAATTGTGACACAGAGATATCGAGATATATGGACACTTGTTTTGTGTCGATGCTAGGCACTGTTTATGCTGATTTCATTTATGATACCACGTTTTGAAAAAGATACAGAAATCTCACTAATTTATGACTGTAGTTTTCATCAGTACATGCATTCTGTTTCATGCATTCATACATCATCGATATGATATATTGCTACCTAAGGCACTGACACAGGCACATGGGATTACACTCGGGTTAGATATTTACCCTAGCCATTGTTATAGGCTGCATGTTATATATTTGAGGATATATTATGATCGTTGACCTAGGATTGCGTTATTCATGCGATTTCTGTTCGTAGATGTTTTTCTACTCTCGAGTTGGCAACTCACCCCTGTTGTGCCACAGTTTCTTGTAGGTTTTGCCGTTCAGATTTCATTACGGCTTTGCTGGCACTGCTTCTTTCGGGTGACTTTCTAGTAGGTGGGTTTATTGGTATCGTACCCATCATATTACTTTGTATGATATTATTCAGTTGTATCTAGTAAATTCCATCAACCAAACAAGTAATTATTTCAGAGATAGAGACCAGAGATGTTATTCTTTCGACCTTAGAGTCGCGCATTATATTTCTGTGGATTTCTTGTGGTTTTGAGTTTCCTTTTGAGTTTTGATCCTCGCCCTTGGCGTTGTATATTATATTGCTTGCGTGGTTGTGACCGTCGATTGACGAAGAGCTAGCTCCCGCTTGGGGATGCCTTTTATTGATTTCGTTTACTATTCATGTTGTATCCCGTTTGGGAGCCAGTATTTACAAAGGAGACTCTGCCGAAATTTTCAGGAAATATTGGATGTTTTTAAACCGCATAATTCGGCTTATGCTATTAAAACTACTTGATTTTAAATTGGTTTTCCTTCACTCTACTACTTTTCTTGGTTTGGATTTCTGGGTTTTCGGCTTACTTAGATTACGTACGCCTCGAGACGTTTCGTAGTTTAAGTGCCGGTCATGTTCCGTACTTTCGGGACATGACAAAGTTGGTATAAGAGCATTAGGTTTTACCTTCGGAGCGTAGGATGGCCCTTGGTTGATGGAATAGGTGACTAAAGTAGAGTGACGTACCGTGGGTATGTTCCGCGGCATACTTACGATATGCTACTCCACTTAAGAAGCCTTAGGATGTACATTTCTCTGTTCAGTATTATATTCATTCCTGATTTAGCCTTATCGGTACCAGTTATGGCTTGCTGCCACGATTACGGGCAGGGAATGCTACGGCTAGAGTTGCGGTCAGCATGAGCTCGTCACGAAGGAGGACTGACCAGGGCGTAATTCCGGCGACATACGATTGCGGAGATATGTCTTTTTATTGTGTTTTCGCGCCACGAGCGTTGGGTGGATTGTTGTATGAGATTCTCAGACGTGCAGATCAGCCCCAGAGGATTGAGCCAATGGCAGAGGCCAACCAGATTTTGATGACCGTTGGTGTATTGCTTATCTATGATGATTGAGGCACTGTTCAGCGTGCAGACGAGTGATCCAGTCATTGCTGCGAACGACGAGATATCTCCCCAGAGGTTGGAGCTATTGCAGGACGAGTTGTACTAATAGATGATAGAAGGTCGCTAGTCAACCGAGGATGAATGACTAGGACAGGTGGTTCGTTCGCCTAACCCGATGCGAGGTCATCAGATAGATTGATTCCAGCTAGAGACGACTTCACGCGGAGACGTTGAGAGTCGACAAAGACTATCGAATGTCAGAAACCTATTATTCCAAGTTTAAATTATTCAGAAAGAAATGCAGACAATTCTATGGACCCTCTAGAAGAATGAAACCCTAACTCAACTTAATGACCGTGTGAAAGCCTTTGAACCTTAGGGTTTGCGGCAGTTCCGCGGCGCCATTAGTGAGGCTTGGGTTTGCCCTTCTACGGCTGGACCATCGATGCTGTGGTACGCACTCGATACTATTAAACTGTACTCAAGATGTTGAGCTCTTGAGGGATTATGAGGTTTTGACGAATCGATCGGATGGTTCGACATCATTCGGATGCTAGGTGGTGAGATGCATTTCTTGGGAGACTCCAGATACGAGGATAGCCGTCGGAGCTCAGTCCATGCAGCCACGACGAGACGAGTACGAAGCAATCGACATTAGAGAAAACAGAGTAAGAGGTTCGTACGAGATCTTGATGAGACGACGTTCCACTCCGCCGACATCAGAGATGCGATACGCATGCCGATGCATTGTACTTGGATATACCTTCCAGAAGGAGTCGTGATGAGTATGCAGCCGTTCCGGAATGAGAACAGATCTAGTAAAGGACGATGACATCCGGACAGTTCGGCAGAGATGAGATTTGGGAGAGATTTCGACAGGACCTTTCTGTAATAAATTACGATAAGACTTGGACCCAGGAGTGGTCATGTTATGCACACCGGCAGGACAGAGTTCAGGAACATCGACGAGACATGCTATGAGTGACCACGGCAGTTGGCCAGAGATTCTTGGAGGATGTTCTTGAGCGGGACTATTCCGCCATACTTGATTTTGCGTATTTTGGGCGATCCATTCGCATGATTGATTTTGATGATTGAGTTTCATGATATTTGTCTTCATGGACCATGGTTGCACCTGCTGAGTATTTACGATTTTTGCACCGTTGTTGCACTTGATATCGTTTTCGTGCCTTAGTTTCTCATGTTTATGATTTTATGGGTTTCATACAGTTGAGTTAATTTTGTGCGTATGTACGCACACGATTTGGTTTTTGCACTCGGTATAGTTCATATATGCTTGCAGTGCAGTATTACGTATGTTGTACATTTAGATGCACTGGACTTCGATTTCAATTGTGATGTTCGATATTTATTTTGTGCACCTTATGCACCTGATTAGATTTTGCGCATGTTCGGCGCTTGATATCGGATTTCATGATTTCGTGCACGATGGATGCACCTGATTTGGATTTTCGCGCATGTTGGGCGCATGTTTTGAGGTGTGACTTTGGTGCACACCAGATGCACTAAATCGAGATTCTTCGTGCATGTCAGATGCACCTGATTTTGCTGTCAGGCACCCACGTTGCCTATGACAGATGTTTCGTGCACACCCGATGTACTTAGATCTTGTTTCTGTGCACATGTTGGTAGATATATGGATTTTGATTTCCGTGCGCACCAGACACACGTAGTATTCGTATGCATATTTTGGGATTGATTTCTTATAGAGCAGTACGTTTTTATGATATTTGCTATGCATTTTCATACTGAGCAGGACTAGTCAGAGGACAGTGCCAGAATGTATTTTGCATGCATTGCTATCTATCGAAGGGAATTCCAAAAAGCGAGCTATAGTCTCAGTATTTACTTACGTGTCTGATATGAAACAAAACGTTTAAAACAAGAAAACCTTTCCAAATTGTTTCCCAAAATGGCGGAACGTACAGTTCAAGCAAAAGGTATATATGTATATGATTATTTTCTTATGATTGACGTCAGCCGCTGTGCAGTGTTATGCGCATTGCACAGCGACTTTAAGAGATTTGGCATGCATTCCCTTCAGATATTTACATATATAGATTTGATATTTACGTGTATAGTTTCGAGTTATATCATATTGGTTTTGTATTGGATTTGACATTTGTGTCTTTACCATGACTCTGATGATTGCGGGATGCTTGACGGAGTTTTGATTTTGAGTTATATGCTCATTTTTCAAACGCATACGCTGCGCTACGATTTGTTTTATGTATTTACGATTTCGGAGCCCCGACGACTTGATGGTTTTTCTTAGATGTTTTAGTATTTGGGGGGAGTTTTAATTTAAATTCGGGGCTGAATTTCTTTAAGGGGGGAAGATTGTAACGTTTTGAAAATCGTTTCGGTGAAATTTCGGAAATACGGTAAAATAAGGGGGTTTTCCGTAAAAAGTCAAAATACAAATATCTTTATTATAAAATTAAATATACATATTCTAGCTATGTAATTGCTATTAATTGTTCTTTATTGAGGCACTGGTGAAATTTCAAATTTTCTGAATTTTTTTCCGAAATTAATTATTTTAATATTATTTTAAGCCGTCACTAATACATTTAATTAGGGAAATTAAAAATTGGAATCAGTTGAAACAAATTTTGTGCCACATAACACATTAAACAAAATTTTATCATGTGGTTTTTGAAATGAAATGGTTTGCCAAAACGGTTTAGAAAATATCGAAGAAAAAGGCTTTTTTCGGTGAAATTAGTGTTAATGGGAATTGGGGTAAGACATTTATCTTTTTCCCTAACCCACACACCCACACCTCACCCTCTCTCCCCCTCCCCATGTGGTCGGCCCCACTTTGACATCCCCTCCCTCTTTTTCTCTCTCCAATCACCTCTTTTTGAATAGAAAAAAAAAGAAAAGAAAGTGATTAAAGTAAAAGGGCGGACTTTGACTTTCCCCCACTTTCTCCACCTCACTCTCTCTCCTCCCTCACCCCTCCCCACAATTCTGGTCGAATTTTCTGGCCTCAAAACAGCAGCCCCCCCCTTCCCTCTTCTCCTCTCTTTTCCATCAAAAAAAATTGTCAAAAAATCAAGTAAAACCTCACCGAAATCGAAATCCGATTCCTACCCGTTTTCCATCATCTTCTTTAGCATGGATCTTGGTGCAAGGATTCCAAATTGGAGGTCTAGATTTATAGTTTGATTCATGGTTGTGAGGTAAAACTTTTGACCCATTGTTCCTTTTGGTTTAAATTACTTATTGAAGCTTGTTAGGTGCTTAATTTCGGTTTAATTGAAATTTGTTGGTTTGTAAGAGAAGGTTTAGATTAGGATTTGTGAAAAATCTAGTTAGGGTTTTGTGTTGTGAGACTATAGTTGTGGGAGGTATTTGCCATGTTAATATTTTGCTAAATCAAATTAAGTTGCTAATTTGCTTTTTTTTATATTTAAATTGTGATATTTATATAAATTGTAAACTAGGTTTTTAAAATAATTATATTCTTGTGAGATAAAATTCAAATTAAAGTTTCATGTCATTATAAATATTATATTGAATGGTTTAATCCTTCTAGTTGATGAAAATCCAAGCTAAATTGTTGTTTGTGCATTTTTGCTATAAAATTGTTAAAATTTGGGTATATTGTAAACTAGAATTTTGGGGTTAATGAAATTTGTTGGGATTAAATTATGGAAATTATTTTTATGACTTATTTAAGATATTTAATAAGTATTATGGCCGCTAGATTTGTTTAAACGTCGAGTTTTATACTAGAACGGGTAATTTTTGCTTGCTAGATTTTCGGAAAAAATGGCTTTTAAGGTGAATTTGGGGGGTTTTTGTGAATTTTAACATATTTTATATTATAATTAGTGTTCGTGAATGCGCAAATGAGAGTGTTTGGGTTTTTCTCGATGGTTTGACGTTTGTACATCGACATCGAGGGTTGGTTCGGCTATTCTTGCCTGCGTAGGCGATAGGTATTGACCTATGCGTGATACGCGTGTTGATTTGATTTTCGTATGCCGTTTCGATTTCGAATTTGGTTTTAATGCGATACGGTGCGTTATGATATGTAGGTACCCCATGTGGACTTCGTGACGACAAGCAAGCGCGTGGCGACGTCGGCACCGGCGAGCGAGGACCAGGTGAGTAGATTTATATCTACGGGGAGAAGTCGGGTGGATGGCGTATAGCACCCCCGCAGTTCGTGGTGATGTATACGAATGCGTATACACACATATATTGAATATATATTGTTTGAGGTTATTGATGCTAAATATGGATATTTGGTGTGCTTGGATGATTTAGTGTCGCGAAACCCTAGAGTAGTGGTCACACCACACATGCACACACACACCCATACTTGCATTAATTCTTCTTTCATATGCGCTTATATGGGATTCTATATAGTTATGTGTTCACATGGGTATGGGACTATGTGCTGATATACTGGATTGAGATGAGTCGATGAGATTTGATTTGAGGCCGTGAGATCGGTGATATGGCAGGGTTCGTATTTGAGATACGGCATGACGCTGTAGCGGGTCCTTTGACGTAGTGTTTCACACACGTGCATGCATACTTAGGCGGTATCAGTATTGTACAAGACGTAGATCAGTACCCCGGATTATGATCTTTGATAAAGAGGATACCAGATGAACAATGTGATGAATGTGATATTGACCCGTACCCAGATTTGGGATGCCGTACGACGGATATACGTACGAGCTATATATTGATGATTGATCCACACGCTTGACTTGGGAATATCTGATTATAGATATTGTATCGGATTGATAGTATCGAGGCGGGATCACCGACTAATATATATTCATATATGTGTCGGCTAAGATGCTAGGCGGTTTCCTTACATTTAGTTCAGCCGTATAATTTAGTGTAGTTGTCAGACTAGATTAGATTTCTACCTATTTCAAAACTAACGGATCGTGGGTATTTTAAAAGACAAGTAAAGGGATCTACGGTTATTTCAAAAGTCGTATCCTTTCTTAAAACCACCGTAGCCCTTATTTTCAAAACCCCACGATTCGTGTTATTTCAAATGGCACCATTGTTTAGTATTTAGGTCCCGCTCATTATTGTTGTTCGCTCCGCATCGCATGCTTATATTATGATTCATATTCTATTGTTGATATCATGCTGTTAGGACACCAGCACTATTACCGATGATGCGTATGTACCACGTACACTTACTTGCCGACTCACACACATCTTCATCGGTAATTGCCATGTCACGTACACTTAGAGAATATTATTGCTTGATTTAGCTTGTTAGCTAGTAGTTTGACATGATATTAGTGTACTTGCCTTATATGCCAGCTTAGATATTGTAGTTATTACTTGTCACTTCATGCATACTGTTATTCATTGTTATGCCGCATTCATGGATTCTCATGCCTATATTCATGGTTTTACATGCTATTGATAATTTGGATTCGGATTTCCATGAGATTTTCTGGATTTGGGGGAAAATCGCAAAACTTATATAAGCTTCTTTTCTCTCTTTTTAAATAAAAAGTGCATTTTTTTCCCATGATGTATGGGTCGTCAACCATGAGTTTGCTGATGGATGTCGAGACCCGATTCGAGGAGTGGAGGAACCGTTTCGGGTACATGGTGGGCCCGGTGCGGTACCCCGGGGCAAGAGGATCGTGTTGTTGACGTTGAGCCTGGCAGGGGAGCACTACCGACCGGTGATTTTACCCGACGCGTCGGATATCCGGAGGATACCGTCGTGGTCTTGAGATGGATGGTAGGGGCCGGTCTGGACTGACAGCGCCCTAGATATTGTGATTGATACATTGAGATTTTGAGATATTGAGGTACAGAGATTGTGACACAGAGATATCGAGATATTTGGACACTTGTTTTGTGTCGATGCTAGGTACTGTTTATGCTGATTTCATTTATGATACCTCGTTTTTAAAAAGATACAGAAATCTCACTAATTTATGACAGCAGTTTTCATCAGTACATGCATTCTGTTTCATGCATTCATACATCATCCATATGATATATTGCTACCTGAGGCACTGACACAGGCACATGGGATTACACTCGGGTTAGATATTTACCCTAGTCATTGTTATAGGCTGTATGTTATATATTTGAGGATATATTATTATCGTTGACCTAGGATTGCGTTGTTCATGCGATTTCTGTTCGTAGATGTTTTTCTACTCACGAGTTGGCAACTCACCCCCGTTGTGCCACAGGTTCTTGCTGATTTTGCCGTACAGGTTTCATTACGGCTTTGCTGGCACTGCTTCTTTCGGGTGACTTTCTAGTAGGTGGGTTTATTGGTATCGTACCCATCATATTACTTTGTATAATATTATTCAGTTGTATCTAGTAAATTCCATCAACCAAACATGTATTTATTTCAGAGATAGAGACCAGAGATGTTATTCTTTCGACCTTATAGTCGCGCGTTATATTTCTGTGGTTTTCTTGTGGTTTTGAGTTTCCTTTTGAGTTTTGATCCTCGCCCTTGGCGTTGTATATTACGTTGCTTGTGTGGTTGTGACCGTCGATTGATGAAGAGCTAGCTCCCGCATGGGGATGCCTTTTATTGATTTCGTATACTATTCATGTTGTATCCCATTTGGGAGCCAGTATTTACAAAGGAGACTCTGCCGAAATTTTCAGGAAATATTTGATGTTTTAAAAACCGCATAATTCGGCTTATGCTATTAAAACTACTTGATTTTTAATTGGTTTTCCTTCACTCTACTACTTTTCTTGGTTTGGATTTCTGGGTTTTCGGCTTACTTAGATTACGTACGCCTCGAGACGTTTCGTAGTTTAAGTGCCGGTGATGTTCCGTACTTTCGGGACGTGACAGTTTGGATCTATCTCTATAGATCTTAATCCCCAGGATGTAGGAGGCATCCCCTAGATCTTTCATTGAGAATCTTTGTGATAAGAAGAGCTTAATCGATTGCAACATAGGAATGTCATTTCCAATCAAGAGTATGTCGTCCACGTACAATACGAGGAAAACAACTTTACTCTCTGCCACTTTCTTGTAGATACAAGGTTCATCTACGTTTTTGACGAAATCAAATTCTTTGATAACAACGTCAAAGCAGATGTTCCAACTCCGCGATGCTTGCTTTAATTCATAAATGGATTTAAGCAGCTTGCACACCTTCCCGCTGCTCCCACTAGCTACGAAGCCCTCTGGCTGAGTCATGTACACGCCCTCTTCTAAATCACCGTTTAGAAAGGCGGTCTTAACATCCATTTGCCGGATTTTGTAGTCATGATATGCGGCAATGGCAAGTATGATCCGGATGGATTTAAGCATAGCCACTGGAGAAAAGGTTTCGTCATAATCGACACCTGGTCGTTGACGAAAACCCATTGCAACAAGTCTAGCTTTGATAGTCTCCACTTTCCCATCTATACCAAGTTTTTTCTGGAAGATCCACTTGCTCCCAATGGGTTTTACCCCTTCAGAAGCATCTTCCAAAGTCCACACTTTGTTGGTGTACATGGATTCCATCTCGGACCGCATTGCATCCAGCAGTTTTACTGAGTCACCACTCGTAATGGCCTGCTCGAAGCTAGTTGGGTCATCATCTTTCATGATGCAATCCTCGCTCCCACCATCCATGAGAAAACCGTAGTATCTCTCAGATGGGTGAGGAACCCTACTAGATCGGCGGAGAGGCTGAGGTTCGTTGGGTACTATCGAATCCTTGGGTTCCACTAAATCTTCAGTTTGAGTTTGTGTAGCCGGAATTTCTTCCATTTCTACCTCGTTGCCACTAATTTCTTTTGTAAGAAATTCCTTTTCTAATAAGGTGGCATGTCGAGAAACAAACACCTTTTGTTCCTTGCTATGGAAGAAAAGATATCTATGCGAATGTTTGGGATATCCCACAAACTTGCATAGAACTGACCGTGCCTCGAGTTTACCTTTTGACATAGGCCGGACAACCCCATATCTTAACTCGTTTAAGACATGGTCTCTTCCCACTCCATATTTCATATGGTGTGGTAGGTACAGATTTAGATGGAAGTTTGTTCAATAGGTATGCTACTGTCTCCAGCGCATACCGCCAGAAGGAAATAGGTAACTCAGCTGTGCTCATCATAGAGCGCACCATATCTAATAGGGTGCGGTTCCTCCGTTCCGATACACCGTTGTGCTGTGGTGTATATGGAAGAGTTAGCTGAGAGAGAATCCCATTCTCTTTTAGGAATTCCAGGAATTCATTGGTCAAGTATTCACCTCCTCTATCAGATCGAAGTATTTTAATACTTTTCCGAGTTTGGTTCTCGACTTCTTGTTTATATTCTCTAAATTTTTCAAAAGCATCTGATTTGTGTTTCATCAGGAACACATACCCGAATCTAGAGAGATCGTCAGTGAATGTAATGAAGTACGAAGAACCATCCCTGGCATGTGTAGACATGGGACCGCATACATCACTATGTACCAGTCCCAAGAGTTCCGTAACTTTTTCTCCGTGTCCCGTAAACGGAGTTTTGGTCATCATTCCTTTGAGACATGACTGGCAAGTATCATAAGATGAAATTCAAATGGATTCAAATATCCATCCTTATGCAACTTAGCTAGCCGTGTCGCATTGATGTGACCTAGTCTACAATGCCACAAGAAGGATTCGTTCAGTTCTGAACTCTTCCTCTTATGTGTGTTTGTTATGCTCAGAACTGTCGATTGATCTAGAACATAAATGCCATTGCACATCGTGCCTGATCCAGCCAACTTTTGGTTTAGAAAAATGTTCATAACATTATCCTGTAATACAAAATTATATCCCTCTTTACTAAAAAAAGAGACCGATACAATGTTGCATATCAGGTTCGGCATATAATAGTATTCGTTCAGAATCAATGTATTACCAGTTGGTAATACAAGGTGATATTCCCCGATGGTTTTAGCCGCAACAATTGCACCATTTCCAACCCTTATGTCTTTATCACCTTCTCCAAGTTCTCTACCTTTTCTCAGCCCATGTAACTGATTACATATATGGGATCCTGACCCGGTATCTAATACCCAGGACGTAGAGGAAGTGGAGAAACAGTTCTCTGTAACAAACACACCCGAAGAAAATGCACCATCATGTACTTTCTTCATTCGGGTGGCATGGGAATCCTGGTATTCCCCTATATCATGTTCAGTTTTATAACTTTTATAAGAAAAAACGGAACCAACGTTTCCCAGCACAGTATAACATGTGGGTTCGGTCAATACATCCATATTATTATCTTGATTAAGGCATGATATGGTCGCTACCTAGAGAGAGAGAGATGAAAACACTTTAGCGTATGCTCTTGCAAGATCAGATTGGTTATTATTTTATCTAATCAGGATGGCTCCCACTGTTTTTATCAAATCTTCCTTCAAACCCCAAAAGGAAAGACTAGCCGGGATTAATTACACACTACAATTTCGCCAATCTTTCAGCCAGGCCTGTGTCGATACTTTGAGGGAGGTTCCCCGTGCTTTCGCACGGACCTAATTAAAGTAAACCTCGTTTTCCTAGAGGCGTAACCCCGTTGATGCCTTTCTAGGCACCTACTTGATCGGCTAATTGTCATTTGTAAAACTCTCCCAGGAGTAACAATTACTCGCAGTGGGTATCGGGATCCAACTATCTCATTGAAGGTATGCAATCTCATTGCAAATTTCAACACTTGAAATTCCCGATAATATTTTGCCCCTAACCCCTCTGGCCTTGACAAAGGCCAACAAATCATAGGATGCTAGTCAAGTTCAACCCGTCATTTCTTGATTGAATCAAACCCATCCGCACGACCCTTGACAAAGGCTAACAAGGTCGTACGACTACCCCAAAACAATCTGCATCATATGCATAAGCAGATAAGCACTATTCAGCTACCGCACACTATGCCTTGACAAAGGCTAACAAACGCAGCACGAATACTAAACAGTTCTTATCTGAAATGACGGAGGGCTACGACAGATTTTTCTGAAAACCTATTGCGTAATGAACTTGATATCGTTGTAGAATCGTGTGAAATTTTGAAAAAGGAGTGTTTTTGAGGCTTTCACTAGTTTTGCTAAAGAGGTCATTCCCGGTGAAGGGATCTCGGCTCTTTCCTCATCGAATAAGGTGCAGGACGTATCATATATATCACTATGCAAAGAAAAACTCTAAAAGCAATCAAAAAACAAACCGAGTGTTGTAGCATCTGCAAGTTTTGCTAAAGAGGTTATTCTCGGTGAAGGGATCTCGGCTCTTTCCTCATCGAATAAGGTGTGGGATATATCTCATATATCGCTATGCAAAGCAAAACTGTAGCTACCCTTTTTGAAAATTTAATTCTACAACATCTTTTAGGTTTTTTTTCTTTCATTAATCACATTAATGAAGTCCCATCATTTAAGTCACCTAAACATCACAGATAAATACGACGTACACTTATGCCATCCGCATTCGCCTCGATGTCCCCTCATGCACCGTTAGGTTAGGTAAGTAACGGCAGAGCGAGGCAGGGCTAGAGCGGGTGTAAAACATAAGTAACGTCTATATAATATATCATATATACTATATACAGTATCTATCACAACATATCAAATGATCGCATCACAGATATCGCAGCAGAAGAAATATATGAAATATTGGATATACTAGGAGGTCCGTGTTTTATTTTGAGCCTCTATAAAACATGGATTCCACGGTCGTGATGAATAGCCAAACCCATATCCCTAGACCCCTACGAGAGCGGAAAGCAACCCAACCAATTCTAGAGTTAGGAGATCCGGTTTCGACTCCTCGAGTTGGTCTCTCATTGGACCCTAGAACCCGGTTACTTGTGCTCTCCTCCTTGGGTCTATCCTAGTACGGAAAAGTAAATAATTTACAAATGGTGACAGCAACCTCAACCCAGAAGTGCCCCAATAAAAGAATATTACATACATTTAATTTTACATGAATGAAAATAAAAACTCTCATCTCACATAAAACCCCCGGCTATTCAAAACGCGACGATCCAATATAACATATCCAGCAGTACATAACATCACATGTCATCACAGCACAGAAAATCTAGACGATGTTAAACATTCCAATCGAATCATTGAACACCCAAGATTACCCAGAATACTCAACACTTGAGCATAGTTTAAAGTAATTCAACACACGCCACGGCACCAATGAACCAGCCGTAGAAGGGTCAAACCAACGCCTCTCATGTGAAACGCTAAACCACCACAAACCCTAGGGTTCAAGTGGCGGTTTTGACGGCCACATAATTGAGTTAAGGATTACGTTCTTCTAGAGGGTCCAAAGAATAACTTGAATGAACTTTGAAAGCTTTTTAACTACGGGAAAAATCCAACACTTGGAAATTTTCTCTGTAAGGGTTAAAATGGGTATTTGACATCCGATTGAACTTTTGAACAACGTCTATAGTTACCCTAAAATAGTTAAAATTACGACTACGAAACACTCCGATTTGTCATTACAGTAAACAATTTAGCAAGAATAAACAACACCTGAAGCACCAAAACCCAGGAAACAGAACACTGGAAAAATTTGGAGTGGGGGGCTCGGATTGGGCCGGTGAGAGGGGTGTGGCCGGCCCAAACAGCACAGATTTGCTCCAGATTTCTTCAGTGTTCATAGTATCATACATACATCCGGCTATATCACATATATCTGACTAACATCCAATGTATCGACTCATCGAATCAACCCTTGATTCGATGACCCGGCTATATCTCATATAACCGACTGATACAAAAAGTCGCGAGAATAGAATACGGTATCAAATACACGTATTATTCTCGGTCCCGCACATAACATATATGCGCTCCTATTTCGTTTTGCCTGAGCCAGTCAAATCTCTATGTAGGACTCTAAAGACTCGTCAATACGCCGGCAGTAGGAGATGATCACATCAAGCACCCGCAAGCCGTCAGCGGTACTAGCTGGACATAACGGCTACCCGGGTATTGAGCGATCAGAAGATCAGCAAGCATGCCCGCTCCAACTCCTGCAAAAAGCCTGACGGTAACACTTCCCGTACAGTCCGGTCTCCTCATCTAATATGTCGCATATCAAATCTAGGGGTGGTAAACGTCAGACCCCAATAACCGATAAGTCGTGCCGAGGTGAGGCTCATAACGGGTCGAGAAACTACTGGTAACACTTACCAGTAAATCTCTAAATCAGCCCTGGCCAGGAACTACCTTGTTATGGCCAATTGAGCACAGCGCAACATCAACCCCCAATACCGGGAGAGACGAAACCCCTCCTATCGCTCATTGCCTCCATGTGACTTGGGACTGTACCCAAAAACCACCGTTTTGCATGCCCTCTTGGACGTGGTAAGGTGGAAATCAAAGCACAGTGGGAATCACACAAGACTTTATGACGATCTCGGGTCTACAGACTAACCTGCATAAGTGTCACTAGAGAACTGCCATCTGACGTGAGGTATAATACCATCTGGGAGTTCTCGGCGAGTCCGTCCAGTATACCCAGTCTCCATGGAGCACCCAAATACCATCTCTGCTGTCAAACACCAATGGATATGGGATCATCCATCGCCCATCTCATGGGTCGAGAAGCGTATACGCTAGTCTCCTCTGGTATATCGATGTCCCGTCTCGATATACCCATGACTAGGGACATTAAAGGATGTACTTATGGACTACCATGGCCCCACTAGTATGATCTGCATCATAGTCTTGGTAGTCAAGTACACATCCTAAGGGCTTTACCAACATGTAACTATAAGACAGTATCAAGAGACAAGTATACATGTTAAGATAAAGAGCAACCAGATAGCATACTATCATATCGAGCAAGAAAGTCCTCTCTATATATGTCCAAGCATCCAATATAATATACAACATCTGTACAATACTGGCCTCTAGGGCATACATACAACTAACATGTATGTATGTATATATACACACACACACACACACACACACACATATATCCCCCTATACACACAAGTATAACAAGTAAGCATGTGTGTGCGTGTGGGTGTAAACCTTCTTCTAGGGCTGGCGACTAAACTAACTAGCGACACTATCATTCAATGATACTAAAATTATCAAAGACTCCCAACGTCTATCTAGATAATTATAATCTCACAATAAATGTATAAATATATCCATATAATATATACTATACTCTACACTACGAACTGCGGGGGTGCTATACGCCATCCACCCGATTTCCCCCTTAGATATAATCTACTCACCCGCTCTTGGTTGCCGATGTCGATGTCGCCATCCTCTTCAGCATTTTATGAAATCTACGTGAGGGTACCTACATATATAACACAATCGAAATGTGTATTAAAATAAAGGCGTAAAACCAAAACGGCACACGTTTCGCTCATAGGTTAAAACCTATAGCCTCGCATGCAAAACACAACCAATAACCCTAGTCGTTGACGTTCAAACAACACACGACGGAAACACAATAACAAATACCAAAACCAAATTCATTAAAAACCCGCAAAACCAATTCAAAAACTTGAAAACTAGCTCCAGATTTTACCCTAGGTGAAATTAGCCAAAGTTGCACATATAAAGGGTCTAGTTTACAGGAGATAAAACCCTGGAACCAACACGAAGGGATTCCTCCATAGCCTGGCCGCAATTTGCGGCCAGGAAGAATAAAACTGTGGCCAAGTAGGGGAATTAGGGGCTAGGGTTTTAAGGGTAGTCTCCTGGGTTCCTGCATGTATCACCGTCTTTGCTAAATAATTTTCCAGGTCCCCAGGTGTTAGCAGATTTCATTTTCCCTACACAATTTCCATAAAATACGATATCGGGGATTTCTAAGTTCGCTAAATGGGGTTCTAGTCTCATGTTTAGGTCTAAATAACAATCATTACAGGGGTTTAAGGTCAATATAAGTCTCAATTACACATCAGAACTCAAGAATTCCTCAAACCCTAACTTGAAATTTCCACACCTCACTAAACGACACTAAATCGGTTCTAATCAAACATAGATGTAAAAGCAATGGAAATACTATGCTGATGGTTAAGAGAATGTCTCATTTGGCAAGTCAAGAATTTTCTTGAGTTGCCCCAAGTGTCCAAAATCCTTACTTTCTTGGTCCAAAGTGTAGCTTGTGAGCTTGTGCTCATTTTTAATGAAAGTGAGATGAAGTTTTTAGTTGATTTTGGTGGTGTTTTGAGGTGTGAAGTGGAGGTGGAAGAGGGGTGCTACCATAGGCTGAAGAGAGAAGTGAGAATGCGGAAGATAATGAAGGGAACAAAGAGATATGGTCCAAGGTTGACCTCTCACCTCTCTCTCCCTCACCCATACCTTATTGTTTAATCCAATTTCTATTATTTTCTTTTATATTCTTTTCTCTTCTCATTTAAACACAAACCATGCATGAAAAATGAGAAAAAAGCTATGATAAAAATGTAACAAGTGTTAAAATGACATGGTGCATGTTTTGCACAAAACAAGCTTAATACGCGATTAGCGATATTTAATCGCGATTAGCACTAAATAGTGTATAATAAATCATTAAATTTCATAATTTGCTTAAATCCAATGAGCACCCTCATTTCAGTAATTTCTGTAATTTTCCAAATTTTTCCTAATTTATCGGTATTTAATTATACCGCAATATTAAAATATTCAATATAATATTATTTAATTATAAAAATTCCCAAAAATAATATTTTATTTTTCTGAAATGTTACAGTAAGAATATCCGAATATCATGCAAAATGGAACAGTGATATGACATATTAAGGGAAACCGCTCTTTTAATTGGATCCAGTTTTGAAAATATCTCATGCGGTCCCCAATTCTCCAAAACCAGGTCAGCATCATCTATGTACGTGCAATAAGTAGGTATGTAGGTATGGATGCACAAGTGGTATATACACAAGTATGAGTGTACAATATTTATGTGCGCAAGTATTGATATACAAGTGGTATATACGCATGTATGAGTGTACAATATGTATGTGCGCAAATATGGATGTACAAGTGGTATATACGCATGTATGAGTGTACAATATGTATGTGCGCAAGTATGGATGTACAAGTGGTATATACGCATGTATGAGTGTACAATATGGATGCACACAAGGGAACCGAATCAGGTCTAATCATCAATGATGAGGTAAGCTAAATAATGTATGGTTCATTGCAATTCTATAGTGCGAGTGTCATGGCAATTACTAACGGTGTGTGTGTAGCATGCAATTTGTGCTCGTGCAGCAAGAACCGTTAGTAACATAACAGTGTCCACTAAATACTAAAATCGAGCACAACAATATAATGGCATGTAATGATGCTATGCAAAAGTCAACATATACGAATATGAAAATGCGTCTGCAATATCCTATCAAGCCCTGATGCATAACGCCACACGGGCGATTTCCCCGTAGATGTTAAATCTACTCACCGGTGATCTCGTGCTAAGTGTATCCGACCACCTGCTTCCCCTTCTTCGCAGCGTCCGAAGTCCCTGCCTGCGATCCTAGAATTTACACAAAACAACACACATAAGGCAAAATCCTGTAAAAACGTGATATCAAGATCATACGAGAAACTAGCGTCGCAAACTAAACGCGTGTGTATCCGATACACCAAAACGTGTGTATACTAGACTCAAACCACCCCGACACGCTGTGACACACAGCAAACACCAAACCCACACATATAACGTACGTGTCACACAAGCTTAAAAGGACTAAAATAAGGAAATAGGTTCCAGATTTTGATACGAGCTGAAATAAGAAAAGTTGCATATACCAAAAACCTTAAATATACAACAGACTCACGCAGCCCAAACCTCGACACAAACTACCAACATCTGGCCGCAAATTGCGACCAAAACTAATTAATTTCTGGTCCGGGAAGGGAATGGGGGTCTCGTGCTCTGTGTGTGTGGTCTAGCTCTAGTGAACATGCTCCAGTAAACTCAACTTTTTCCTGAAGCATCGGGAGTCAAAGCAGATCCCAAAACGGCTATAATTCTTAACTAAAACACTAATTAAACACTAAATTAATACATTAAGGGGTTTTAGTGTATCCTGGTGCAAAAACTTGGATTAAACAGCACTAATAACACTTAGTTAAGCTAATTAAGCCATAAAAACCATTACTTGACCTAATCTCCACTTAAATCACCTAATTAGCACTAATACACCACTTAAACCCTAATTTAAGCTAATTAAATCAAAGTTTAGCAAGGAAAAGGATTAGGGTAAGCTTTATACCTCAAGTTGGTTTAGTGATGGCTCCATTTGCTAACCATGCCTTCAAAGGAAAGGACTTCCCTAAAGAACCAATATGAAGTGATAAGCAAGAGGTTTAGTGAAGTGAGGAGGGAATTTTAATGGACATTGGGGCTAGAATGAAGAAGAAGAAGAAGAATGAGGGAGAGGGGGGGCTGCTGCTGTGCAGAAATGAGAGAGGGAAAGAGTGTGTGTGAGTGTGAGAAAAATTGTGAGGGCTTGAGAAACACTTGAGAGAGTGAGAGTCAACCAGGCCTCCTCTCCCTCTCTTCCGTAAATGCTAGCCATGCTTGTTCCCCCATGCCTCCTAACTCATCATTCCTTCTCTCTAAAGTCAACCCAAAGAAAAAAAATTATTTTTGAATTTGAAAAACTAAATTACTTAATAAATTACATAATACCCTAATGGAATGGTTAAAGCACCATGGCTACATAAATATGGTTTAACCCCAAATTAGCCCTAGGTTAACATGCACATGTGTGTGCAAGCCCAAATTAAATACTAATAAAATATTCATTAATTTTTATAAAATATTTGAAAACCGTTTTTGTAAACTTTTTACTAAAAACCATATTATCGCTTAATTAACCACTAATCGCATTCTAAGGTGTTACAGAGGAGTAAGCTGAGAGAGAATTCCATTCTCTTTTAGATATTCCAAGAATTCGGCACTTAAGTATTCACCGCCCCGATCGGATCGGAGCATCTTGATACTTTTTTCGGTTTGCTTTTCCGCTTCATTCTTATACTCTTGGAATTTCTTAAAGGCCTCGGATTTATGTTTCATTAAGAATACATGTACATGCCTTGAGAAATCATCTGTGAAAGTAATGAAGGAGGAATAACCACTTCTTGCATGTGTAGGCATTGTCCTACACACGTCGCTGTGTATGAGTCCCAGGAGCTCAGTATCTTTTTCTCCGTGTCCAGTGAACGGAGTTTTTGTCATTTTTCCTCTGATATATGATTGACAAGTTGCATATGATTGATACTTAAACGGATCTAAGTATCCTTCTTTATGTAACTTAGTAAGTCGTGTTTCATTGATATGACCAAGTCTACAATACCATAGGAAATCTTGGTTTCATTCTGAAGCTTTTCTTTTTAGTGTGTTTTGGTCGTTGAAAACTTGATGTTGATTGAGAATGTATATTCCGTTACTATGTGTATCCGACCCAACCATTTCATGATTTAGGTGAATGTTTATAACATTCCTTACAAGTGCAAAATTATATCCTTCATTAAATAAGAAAGATACAGATATAATATTGCACACTATACTTGGTACACAAAAGAAGTTACGCAATAACAAAATATGTCCACTCGCCAATCCTAAGTGATATCCTCCTACTGCAAAATCATCCACACTGCCTCCATTGCTAACCTTGAGTGTCATATCACATTTCATCAAAACTCTATGGCTTCTCAGCGCCTGCAATGAATTACAGACGTGAGATCCCGATTCGGTATCCACTAACCAGGAAGTAGAGTTTATAGAGAAACGATTTTCAATCATGAACACACCTGAAGCCGAAGCCACAACTTGCTTCGTGTCCTGATTCTTGGCCTTTAGGGCCTGGCAGTCCTTCTTCCAATATCCCTTTTTCCGACATTAGAAGCATTCTTATTTTGTGTCTGCCCCCACTCATCTTTTCCTTTCCCTTTCTCTGCACCTTCTGCACACCTCCCCTCGGTTTGGTCGGGGCCTTCTTCTTCTTCCCCTTGGCCTTAGCCTTGAATTTAGCAGAAGAAGATTCCCTAATAAACAGAGCGGGTATTTCCTTGGTTTTATTCAAGGTGCCATATGCCATCCTCAACATGATGAGGAGCCCAGGAAGCGAAACTTCCATATTTTGCATATTGAAATTCAATATAAACTGGGCATAGGTGGAGGGAAGGAATTGTAGAATCAAGTTGATGTACAACTCATTCTCCAACGTAGTTCCGAGGTCCGTGAGCTCTACTATAAGAGAAATCATCTTTAGGACGTGGTCCCCAACAGGTGATCCAATAGCCAACCTCGCTTAAAACAATTTCTTTGAGGTCTCATATCTTGTGATACGAGATTACTCTCCATATAATTCTTTGGTATAGAGGAAGATGAAAGTAAGGTCCATCTTCTCATGCCGCCTCCGATGTTCATTATCCATGGAGGCCAGCATGAGGCACTTGGCTTTCGCGCAATCAAGATCCCAGGTCTTACAGACATCAATGTCCACGACCGAGGATTCTGGACCGGGAACAGGGGGAGCTTTCGCCGTAAGGATGTATGCGACCTTATCATATGTAAGGGCCATATGGACATTCCTTAGCCGGTTATTATAATTTGGCCCGGCGAGTTTATTTTTATCTAGTATTAGCTTAAATCCCGTCATGGTCGCTGCGATTAGGAGAGAGAAAAGAAACACTCAGCATATGCTCTTGCATGTTTAGATTGGTTATTAGTTTATCTAAACAGGATGGCTCTCACCGTTTCCTTGAATTCTTCTTCAAACCCTAAAAGAAGAATTAGTCTGGATTAATCGCACCTCACAATTCTTGCTTAACCTTTCGGCCAGGCTAGTATCGGAACTTCGAGGGAGGTTTTCTAACGCTTTCGTGAAGTTCCTTAATTACATAACCTTTTTTCCCTGGATGCGTAGTCTCACTAACACCGTTCTAGGAACCTACTTTGTTTATAGTATTGATTGTTAAGTAAAAAATTCTCCCGAAGAGTAGCGAATACTCACAGTAGGATTAGGACCTAACTATCATCGTGTGATGATTTTGAAGGAAGCCTACCAAAAACACCACCCTCTAGAAGGTATGCAGCACTAGCAAGTTTCCTTTATGTTTGAAACTCCCAATGTGATTTTTTCCCCGAGCGCTTATAACCTTGACGAAAGTCAAAACATCATAAGTCGCAATTCATGTTCAACCCGTTACTGACCAGATTAATCTAGACCCATTCATACAAGCCCTTGATAAAGGCCAAAACAGCTGTACGTCTGTCCAAGATTAATGCATCTATCTATGTTACAGATAAGCACCCACTAGCTACCAAACACTATGCCTTGGTAAAGTTCAAAACACATAGCATGAATACTAGTAGATACCTATCTAAAATGACGGAGGGCTACGTCTAGTTTTGGCGAAAACCGTTAACGTAATGAACTTGATATAGTCGAAGGAACTAGATAGTTTATGAAAAGGAGCAGTTTAAACTCTTCTTTTAAAAATGCTTTTTAAAGAAAGCCGAGTGGTTTTTTAATTGTTCCAACGACATCAGATTTTAGGCTTATTTTCTTGCATTAATCAATATTAATGCGGTCCCATCAATTAACCTTATCATTGCAGAAAAAGAAACAAAAATAAAACGTATACTTATGCCATCCGCATTCGCCACGTGGCTATTGGCTATAGTGCCCTCAAGTCAATTATTGGATCGTAGGTACGTGATTGCAATGATTGAGGGAGGACCTATACCGGTGGAACAGTCTTACTCGAGATGACAGTATGCTATCTGGTTTGTCATTATCATTGTGTACATGCTTTAGGTGACATTACAGATCACTATTACATGTTGATAGAGCCGATAGGATTTTGCTTGACTACCAGCAGTATGATGGCAATCATATACGTAGGAGCTGGGTGGTGTATAAGCACATCCTTAAAGTGTCCCTAGTCGTGGGAGTTTCGAGACTGGGCATCGATACTCAAAGAGTAGACTAGTGTATACTGATCAAGACCCCGACGAGGGGCGGTGGCCGGTCTCACAAGCCATTGGTGTTAGTTGGTTCACCTAAGATGTATACATGTGCTCATTGGGTTATGAGTACACCGGACGGACTCGCCGGGAACATGCTAGTTGGTATTATACCTATTGTCAGATAGCAGTTCCCTGGTGACATGTGTACAGGTTAGTCTATCGACCTGAGATCGTCATTTGTCTCGTGTGAGTTCCCACTGTTCTTTGATTACTACCCTACCATGGCTCAAAGGAGTCGTGCAAACAGGTTTTTTTGGGTAAAGTCCCGAGCCACATGGAGGGAGTGAGCGGATCGTCACGGGATTCGTCTCACCCGGTATTAGGGGTTGATGTCGTGGTGTGCACGGATGGCCATCATTAGAAATCCATGGCCAAGGAAGTTGAGAATTACTGATCTAGGATCGATAGTTTCTCAGGTGGTGATAGGTTTCATACTGATACTAAATGTCACGTTATTAGGGGTCTGACTTTAGCCACTCCCTAGACTCGATATGCGATACTCATTGACGAACAAACCGGATTGTACGGATATTGTCACTGTCAGGCTCAGTAAGGGTTTCAGGATGAGTTTGCTCGTCGGCCTCCCTTTCGCTCAATACCTGGGTAGCCGTTACGTACAGCTAGTGCCGCTGACGTGCTTATGGTTAAACCTACTACCAGCATATTGATAAGTCTTTAGATTCCCACAAAGAGGGTTTCCATGCTTCGGGCGAAACGTTGTAGAGGTCGTATGGTTTTACGGCAGGGTTCAATCACATACGTGTGCTTGTGCACAGATGATATTCGGACGGATAATACTAGTGGGCTAGGTTTAAGCAGGATCCTAGTATTATATTGTTGGATTATTTTCGTCTCTTTATATTCGTATTCTTCGGAATACGGATGCGGGTATGTATATACGGTTGAGGGGTATTCTTGTAATTTATCACAAGATTACTTTTAGAAGATTAGACCTCATCATGGTATATACCTTTTTGGAATAAAAAGTTATTGAGGTGTAGGATGAGGTGTTTATTGCATTTTTGTGGCATGTCTAATTAGTGACCCATGGTTACTATTCTAGCATGTTTAGGGTTTTTGTTTGTTGTGAGATTATATTGACTTGAGATTTTTTTGTTGACTAAGATATTTTGGAGACATGGACATTTATGTGATGGCTCCATTATTTCTTATCACACTCACACAACAAACAAAAAGACAACCCAATATTCATTTCTTTCTCTCTCTCTTGAGTTGCTCTCAACACCTCATTCTCATGGCATCTTCTTCTTCCTCTAGCTCCACCCAAACCCTCTCATGAGTTGAGAATCCTTGGGTGTCTTGAGACAAATTAATCCTTCATCACTCTATACTTTATCTACAGTATCTAGAGTAGCGATCTAGGTGCCCTAGTTTCCTCGGATAAGAGGTTGGAGCTCGTTTCATAGACTCTCGGGTGGATCATCTTCGACGGAGGGAGACCGGAGATCAAGCTTGATCAAGGAAGCCCCTAGGAGCTTGCGATGATGGTTGAAGACCGAAGGACACGGATCTATTCGGTATAACCATTCTAACTCCTTTGCATGTTTTTTTATCTAGGGCTTATGGGTAGATCCGGGTAATTGGTTGTGGTAGCGCCAAGTTTTATAAATTTTTGTTCCGCATTTGGTCACGGATTGATGGCCGGGGCGTTTGCATAACCCAACATGGTATCAGAGCCACTCCATACGCCTTAGTTAACTCTTTGATACATTAGAAATCCACTGTTTTTGTCATGCAAAATCTACCGACAAAAATAGTTTCGAAAACTGAAAGTTTGAGCTGTTTGCACACCATGGGGACTCACGGTTTGAACTGGGAACCCACGGGGTGGTGTATAGGCACCCCGGGGAATCCCTGTGGGGACCGAACAGCTGGGCCAACTCCCCAAGACCACCACAAGGTGGTCTTGGCAGTGGGGACCCGAAACTGCCCCACCCTGGGCAGTTTCAGGAGTGGGGTGTTGGCTATAGTACCCTCAAGTCAATTATTGGATCGTAGGCACGTGATTGCAATGATTGAGGGAGGACCTATACCGGTTGAACAGTCTTACTCAAAATGATAATATGCTGTCTGGTTTGTTTTTATTATCGTGTACATGTATCAGGTGACATTACAGATCACTATTACATGTTGATAGAGACTATAGGATTCTTTCTTGACTACCAGTAGTATGATGGCGATCATATACGTGAGAGTTGGGTGGTCTATAAGCACATCCATAAAGTGTCCCTAGTCGTTGGAGATTCGAGACTGGGCATCGATACTCTAAGGGTAGACTAGTGCATACGGATCGAGACCCTGATGAGGGGCGGTGGCCGGTCTCACAAGCCATTGGTGTCAGTTGGTTTGCCTAAGATGTATACAGGTGCTCATTGGGTTATGAGTACACCGGACGGACTCGCCGGGAACATGCTAGTTGGTATTATACTTATTGTCAGATAGCAGTTCCCTGGTGACATGTGTTTAGGTTAGTCTATCGACCTGAGATCGTTATTTGTGTCGTGTGTGTTCCCACTGTACTTTGATTACTACCCTACCATGGCTCAAAGGAGTCATGCAAACAGGTTTTAGTTGGGTACAGTCCCGAGCCACATGGAGGCAGTGAGCGGATCGTCAGGGGATTCGTCTTTCCCGGTAATGGGGTTGATGTCCCGGTGTGCACGGGTGGCCATCATAAGAAATCCTCGGCCGGGATAGACGAGAATTACCGATCTAGGATTGGTAGTTTCTCAGTTGGTGAATGGTTTGTTGGAGATAGTGCCCTCATAGTCAATTATTGGATCACAGGTACGTGATTGCAATGATTGCGGAGGACCTATACCGGTAGGACAGTCTTACTCAAGATGATAGTATGCTATCTGGTTTGTCTTTATCAGTCGTGTACATGATCAGGTGACTGATTACATGTTACACTTTGATAGAGCCCTTAGGATCTTGCTTTACCACCAACAGTATGATGGCGATCATATACATGAGAGTTGGGTGGTTTATACGCATATCCTTAATTGAGGTCCCTAGTCGTGGGAGTTTCGAGACAGGGCATCGATACTCCGGAGTAGACTAGTGTGTACAGTCGAGACCCCGACGAGGGGCGGTGGCCGGTCTCACAAGCCACTGGTGTCAGTTGGATCATCTAAGATGTATACAGGTGCTCATTGGGTTATGAGTACACCGGACAGGACTCGCCGGGAATCTGCTAGTTAGTATTATATCTACCGTCAGATAGCAGTTCCCTGGTGACATGTGTACAGGTTAGTTCATCGACCTGAGGTCGTCATTTGTTTCGTGTGAGTTCCCACTGTGCTTTGATTTCTACCCTACCACGGCTCAAAGGAGTCGTGCAAACAGGTAGCTTTTGGGTACAGTCCCGAGCCATATGGAGGCACGTGAGCGGATCGGCAGGGGATTCGTCTCTCCCGGTATTGGGGGCGAGGTCGTGCTGTGTCTAGGAGAGCCATTACACAAAGTCCATGGCCATGGCAGGAGATTTACTGGTAGGTACTCCAGTAGTAACTCAGGGTGTTATTGGGCTTCACTCCGACACGACTTATACTGCTATTGGGGGTCTGACGTTACTAGCCCCCTAGGCAGATATGCGATACTCATTGACGAACGGACCGGACTGTATATACATTGTCACTGTTAGGCTCAGTAGGGTTTTCCGGATGAGTGCGCTCATCGGCATCCCTTGAGGTCAGTCCATGGGCAGCCGTTACGCATTGCTAGTGCCGCTGACGGTTTGTGGTTAAACCCACTGCCAGGGTACTGACGAGTCATTAGAGTCCCCCACAGACAGTTTCCCAAGTTCGGGCGAAACGTTGTAGAGGCCGTATGGTTTTATGGCAGGGTTCGGAAAATGCACGTGCGTTTACGCACGTGTTATTTTTCGGGCAGATGATACTGGTCGGCTTTGGTTTAAGCCGGATCCGAGTATTATATTGAGTAGGTATAATATCTTTGTCTCAGTTGCATTTGTATTCGGTCGTAATACAAATGCGGGTATATTTATACAGTTTCGGGGTTATCCTGAAAGTCGTTTCAGGATCACTTTTGGAAGTTGCCAGTTTCCAGTTTTCTATCAGCCGTTTTTTAACATTTGGTTAAAGACGGATTTATCTTTTCTTGGATGAGAGTGAGTCGTGCTTCTAGAAGGTTCTAGAAGGTTCTAGATATGGTGAGGTGTCTTGTGACTCATGCTTTGATTTCTAAACATTCTTGTTTTGCTTTAGATCTTTATGCTTGATATTCTTTTGTGTTCACATTATGATATTTATCCTATGGTCACCCCCCTCTCCTACGGTCACCTCCCTTTTTGCTATAAGAGGCCGGCCCCCTCTCTCTCCTCATACGCTCTCTCACTTGAGTTTTCATTTGCTAGAAAAGATTATGATAGGTTTTATCGGTGTATGGAATTTCACAGTCCATTTCATTCCATCACCCGATTCCTTCGGCAACTTCATTAACCGATCGTCCACGGATTTGGACGAAGTGAGACAAAGTCATCTACTCATTCTCTACATCAATCTTGGTCGTCTCTTTTAGCAAACTTGACGATCGAGTTGCCTCGAGTCAGAGGCGGGAGCCCGTTTAAAGAATCGATCATGTGGTGCCACCTCGACGGAGGAGATCGGAGATCGACGAGATCGGAGCAGCCGCAACGGAGCGTGGGATGATGGTTGAAGAACGAAGGACTCGGATCGTTCGGTATAACCTTCCTACACTCTTTACAGTTTGTTAGTTTAGCAATAATGGCAGATCCGGGTTAAAGTATACGATAGCGCCAGTTTAAAAGTTTTTGTTCCGCATTTGGCGTCTGTAGACTGCCGGGGCGCTAGCGTAGACTTACAGTGGTATCAAAGCCTAACCATTTTGCTATGCTAACTTGTGCTAACGCGTTTAAAACATCGATCCGACCGGAAATCGAAAACTACAAAATTTCAACTTGACAGTTTCTGTTGTTTTTAAACGATCTCCTAAAATTTTTCTACACATCTCAGAATACTGTGCAGGCTTTTCTAAGAACCACGACAAAATTTGGGCTCCTGACCCCACCAAACCGCCGCGGAAACGCGGTCAAACCCATGGTTTGACCGCGCATCCGCGGCCACGTGGTGAGCTCGTGCTCCCAAATTTTTCCAGTGGCTTCTCTGTTGGATTTTGGGGTTTTTGGTAAATATCGTTTTGGCCCAGATTTTGTTACTGTTCACCAGTAAGTCGTGGGGCCCACTTTTTGATATTTGGTCTTTGGTCGATCGAAATTTAAACACGTTAGTTTACAGTGCTTACATTATATCTCCGACCGGGAATGTCATTTGATCGGTAAACCGTGTCTGATTGCTATAGTTCTTTTAGACGGGTTTGCGAACGTGACATTCGCGTTGATGTTCTGTGTTGTGCTGTGATGTTGCGGATTTGTCGTGGTGGATAGCAGTGTGCAATGGTAGTACAGTTTGAGTTTATTTGTACATTTGATATTGCGGGGCAAGCGTCCAACTTGTGGACTGCCGTCACTGCCTGTTGTATAATATTCTTTTGGGGCACGACCAGGTTGCGGTCGATGTACCTATTGTACTATTTTTCATTACTGTACTAGGTTTTGCCCCACGACGGAGTGCACGGATAGCCGGGTTCTGAGAAGCAACGGGTCCGCATCTCATGGCTTTGAGAGGCAGAGGGGCCCCACTCTAGAATTGGCAGACTATTCGCCGCACTCGTAGAGGGTACAGGTTGACCCAAGGAGGGGTGCCCAAGATTACCGGATTCCGTGGAGTGCTGGGTGGTCCATTCACTATGCTGTAGGGGGCTGCCTCGCTTCAGGTTTTGGCGGGTAACTTGCCGCACCCGTAGGGGTCTAGGTTTCATTGCACAGGCTATCCACATGACAGGGGAACGTCGGGTTTCAGCAGCGGCTCTGTGAAACCCGGGGATCCCAGATATCTGTATTGTTCTGTGATGCTTATTACTTTTCTGTAATGTTGCATACTATAACGCCTGGAGCGATTATTGTATATTGGTTTATATACTATTAGATGTTGTATATGTTTTACACCCGCGCTAGTCCAGTCCCCGCTCTGTCGTTAGTTAAGTAACCTAACGAGTAATGACGGGACCCAGTGACGAATGCAGATGGCATATACGTACATTTTATTTTCGTTCTTTTCTGGTGTGATTAAATGATGGGACTGCGTTGATTCTGATCAACGCAAAGTAAAACAAACCTGTATACAGTTGTTGGAACAATTTAAAAAGTGTTATTGCAAAGTCGTTTTCTTTTGTTATGCATAGCGGTATTCAGTGGAATATCCTGCACCTCATTCGACGGGGCAAGGGCCGATATCCCTTCACCGGGACTGACCCCTTGGACAGAAGTTTGCGTCAGCGTAATAACTTCACTATAGTCGATTACAAGTTGCTTTGCATAGCGGTATTCAGTGGAATATCCTGCACCTCATTCCACGAGGAAAGAGCCGAGATCCCTTTACCGGGAGTGACCTCTTTAGCAAAAGGTTTTCGCCACTATATTTTAAAAAGCTATCAGGTTCCTTCAGCGATATCAAGTTCACTACGCTAAAGGTTTTTCGCCAAAAACCAGTCGTAGCCCTCCGTCACTTCTTTTGGGTATTTAGTAGTATTCAAGCTATGCATTTTAGCCAAAGTTAAGGCATAGTGTCTGGTAGCTGCTGGGTATTCAATTGTTGCATAGATAGATGAGTTAGTTTGGGACAGTCGTTCTGCCGATTGGCCAACGTCAGGGGCATGTGCGGGTGGGTTCAAATTGGCAAGATAGTGACTGGTAGAACTTGGCATGTGACTTATGACATTTTGACCAACGCCAAGGTTATAAGAGCATGGGGCAAAAATAATATCAGGAGTTTCTAATGAAACTGAAACTTGCCGAGTATGCGCATACCTTCTGGAGTATGAGTAACGTGGATGCATTCCATCACGTTATCATGCGATGAGAGTTGGATCCTGATTCCCACTGATGAGTTGGATTACTCTTCGGGTGATCCCGATTGATTCTTCTTTAGGTTTGGAGGAGAATTTGACAGGACAGTGGGAGGTTTCCGGATTAGATAAAATGATGACCATTCTGATATAGGTTAGAGTGCACGCTGAGTGTTTCTTTTCTCTCTCTCTTTGGCTCTCTCTCTTTGGCAGCGACCTTTGACCGACCCTAGACTATGACTCAGTGACCAGGTTGACCGAACCTTCTTAAAATACTGGCTTTTGGATTGTCTGAGTTGCATAAGTCATTGCCACTCCTTCTTTTACCCTTTGAATTTCTCAGAACACCCGTATTACTACGGATATCCACTTCCATTGGATAGATCCATCGTATGGTTATATACGAACTCGAAGGGACTTCTTCGAGGATGGATCCAGGTTCAGGAGAAATAGAATTGGTTTATTCAGTTGTCTTTTATTATCACCTTCTCTCAGGTTGCGAGAGCTCCTTGGTTTAGGAGAGTACACCTATTACGCTTATTGGATAGTCTTATTCCAAACCATAGGCTGGTGCCGAAAGGTAGGGAATGAAGAAAACCAATTAGCCTAAGTAGGGTGTGCAGAAGGTAATATGTAAAGACAAAATAAAGGGATTAGAAAGAGGGCAAAGTAAATTGCGACTGATATCATTCACGACCAAAACCGCGTACTTCATCGCCACTCCTATTTCACCTTTAAAAGAATAAGGTATTATTCAGTTGTCTTTTATCATCACCTTCTCTCAGTTGCGAGTACTCATTGCTTTAGGAGGGTACACCTATTATTCTTACTGGATAGTCTTCTTCCAAACCATAGGCTGGTGCCGAACGGTAGGGAAGGAAGAAAACCATTTAGCCTAACAATGGTGTACAGAAGGTAACGACTAAAGACAAATAAAGGGATTTGGAGAGATGGCGATAAAATATACGGTTGAAGTCATGAATTTGATTATGGAACAGGCATTGCTATGAATACCAGGATACCCCTACGAAACATTTTCATGTTTCAGTGCATTGTTAAAGAAAAACTGTTTTCCCGATTAGACACTTACTCCAAGAGTATGTATTTACCAGGTTTCATTCTCATATCTGTATGGTTTTACAGATAATGAGTGGGAGTAAGATATTGGGAATTAGGTGATTATCCTCATTATATCGGAATTCGTTGTAATTGGTGATATTTGAGGAAATCGCCAGGGTACAGTTTTCCACCTACAACGCACAGGTTTTGAGTTGTTTAACTCAGCGGACTTATACAGAGTATTGTATGTTGTCCAGTGTCCATCAGGACAAAGGGGTAGGTCCTCGTACTATGTTCTGTTTACTTATAACTTCTCTAGTATTTAGACGAGTGTTTCGTAGAAATACAAGGTCTAAGTTTTGAGAAGTTGTGGGTATAAGAATAAAGTAGAGAACCAGGTATCACAAGTATCGGGATTCTTCAAAGAGATCGAAGATGTAGATTCTTGTGATTGGTATTCAGATGATAGTGATGGTTTTGAGAAACGTGTTTCTCTTTCAGGTTACTCATAATTGGATGGATTCCTAAGTTGAGTAATGCTGATTAGCCTCTTTCCATTAAGTTGATATGCACTGGAGACAGCTGCATGATTTGAATATGGTTCCAATTAAATAAGTGCCAAAGTTTCTATATTGGATATAGAATAGTTTGTACCTTAAAAGATGTTAGGGTACGGGGTGTTGTCCAGCTTATGCTTAAAACTAGACACTGGATAACTCAGGGCACGTTTCTGTAATGGCTGTTTGTGGGTTGACCCTGGCTATGACGAGGGTTGATATTCTACCATTTGGAAGATCAATAGTGATATTGTTCTTGACTCGCCACAGTTTTATTAAAAATGGATCTTTTTCAGAAAACAGTAGTGGGAGTATGGTAGAACTGGAAGTTATTCCAGAACCGCGAACGATTACGGAAAATTTACTAGGACCTATACATTCAATCAGGTTTGACATTCCAATAGCCACTCCGCAGGTATGGTAGGTAACCTCAGACGCCCGAGAGGTACTTCGGTTGCCTCAGAGACGATGACATGGATGTTCTTATCTACCAAGACTTGACACTACTGTTGTTCCAGGATATAAGACCCGGTAGGAGGGTTGTCGTAGTCAGTGGGAGCAGCGGAAGCAAAGTGGGCAAGATGCTTATATCTATTTATAGACTTGAGCAGTTATAGCGGAGATAGATCATCTAATTTTGATGTGACAGTCATGGGTTTGACTTCAATCAGAATAAGGGATGGATCTGTTAAGAAGGTAGTAGGGTGTGATGTCATGGTATCTGGATGACATACACAGAGTAGGAAGTAAAATTCCTATACTACGATCGGTTGAACTATGGTCGTCACACTGTTGTTTCTCCAGACAGGATATGGATATAATATTTGACATTCTGGTTTCTGGATCTATGGTTTTAGATCTCGATTTGGGTAGTTTCCCAATGTGGGTACTTTGACAGATATTCTAATGGTTTTTGGAATAGTTGACTCCTAGCATGGTGGTGTACCTGCAGGTGATGGAGTCACCCTCTCTAAAGGTGTCGTATAGACTAAAGGGGAGAGGGATGTGCATGATTGGCAGATCACTTGCTTAGGAAATTGAGTCAATCATGAGATGTCAAGTACCACAGCAAATGTTGGTTTTGCACTAGATGCAATAAGTTTGTATTAATCCAATCCTGGAGAAACATAAGGAAGCAGTTTTAGAACATAAGTACATGTTCTACGGATTTGATGACGGCAGCCTCCTTCGGGATACGGTTATCATTCCAAGCTTCAAAGGTGACATGGTTGACAGAGTGATTGTCAGAGTTATAGTTTTTCCCTCTGACGAAGAGGGACAGTATTATGGACAGGTGGTCCAAGAGGATACTGTGGGTGGCTTGGTGCCCGATACTGATTAGGTTTAGTGATCGATAAAGTCTAAGAAGTTTGGATTTGGAGTTCATTTATGAACAAGGTCCCATCAGATATCCAGACATATTCTAAGACATGTATTACTCAATTCGGGAGATGGCTTTCTCCGCGAACTTGAGATTAAGAGAGATATAGAAAGAGACTTCTAGGCGGATCCACTCACTAAGGCTATTTCTCGAACACAATAGTTTTACAAACGGGCTTTGTGAAACTGATTAGTAGAGGAGTTGGATGTTCGGTTTTACACGGGATGTGAGTAGTCGACATCGCAATAATTAGCCTTGAGTGCAAGTGGGAGATTGTTGGAGATAGTGCCCTCATAGTCAATTATTGGATCACAGGTACGTGATTGCAATGATTGCGGAGGACCTATACCGGTAGGACAGTCTTACTCAAGATGATAGTATGCTATCTGGTTTGTCTTTATCAGTCGTGTACATGATCAGGTGACTGATTACATGTTACACTTTGATAGAGCCCTTAGGATCTTGCTTTACCACCAACAGTATGATGGCGATCATATACGTAAGAGTTGGGTGGTTTATATGCATATCCTTAATTGAGGTCCCTAGTCGTGGGAGTTTCGAGACAGGGCATCGATACTCCGGAGTAGACTAGTGTGTACAGTCGAGACCCCGACGAGGGGCGGTGGCCGGTCTCATAAGCCACTGGTGTCAGTTGGATCACCTAAGATGTATACAGGTGCTCATTGGGTTATGAGTACACCGGACAGGACTCGCCGGGAATCTGCTAGTTAGTATTATATCTACCGTCAGATAGCAGTTCCCTGGTGACATGTGTACAGGTTAGTTCATCGACCTGAGGTCGTCATTTGTCTCGTGTGAGTTCCCACTGTGCTTTGATTTCTACCCTACCACGGCTCAAAGGAGTCGTGCAAACAGGTAGCTTTTGGGTACAGTCCCGAGCCATATGGAGGCACGTGAGCTGATCGGCAGGGGATTCGTCTCTCCCGGTATTGGGGGCGAGGTCGTGCTGTGTCTAGGAGAGCCATTACACAAAGTCCATGGCCATGGCAGGAGATTTACTGGTAGGTACTCCAGTAGTATCTCAGGGTGTTATTGGGCTTCACTCCGACACGACTTATACTGCTATTGGGGGTCTGACGTTACTAGCCCCCTAGGCAGATATACGATACTCATTGACGAACGGACCGGACTGTATATACATTGTCACTGTTAGGCTCAGTAGGGTTTTCCGGATGAGTGCGCTCATCGGCATCCCTTGAGGTCAGTCCATGGGCAGCCGTTACGCATTGCTAGTGCCGCTGACGGTTTGTGGTTAAACCCACTGCCAGGGTACTGACGAGTCATTAGAGTCCCCCACAGACAGTTTCCCAAGTTCGGGCGAAACGTTGTAGAGGCCGTATGGTTTTATGGCAGGGTTCGGAAAATGCACGTGCGTTTACGCACGTGTTATTTTTCGGGCAGATGATACTTGTCGGCTTTGGTTTAAGCCGGATCCGAGTATTATATTGAGTAGGTATAATATCTTTGTCTCAGTTGCATTTGTATTCGGTCGTAATACAAATGCGGGTATATTTATACAGTTTCGGGGTTATCCTGAAAGTCGTTTCAGGATCACTTTTGGAAGTTGCCAGTTTCCAGTTTTCTATCAGCCGTCTTTTAACATTTGGTTAAAGACGGATTTATCTTTTCTTGGATGAGAGTGAGTCGTGCTTCTAGAAGGTTCTAGAAGGTTCTAGATATGGTGAGGTGTCTTGTGACTCATGCTTTGATTTCTAAACATTCTTGTTTTGCTTTAGATCTTTATGCTTGATATTCTTTTGTGTTCACATTATGATATTTATCCTATGGTCACCCCCCTCTCCTACGGTCACCTCCTACTTTGCTATAAGAGGCCGGCCCCCTCTCTCTCCTCATACGCTCTCTCACTTGAGTTTTCATTTGCTAGAAAAGATTATGTTAGGTTTTATCGGTGTATGGAATTTCACAGTCCATTTCATTCCATCACCCGATTCCTTCGGCAACTTCATTAACCGATCGTCCACGGATTTGGACGAAGTGAGACAAAGTCATCTACTCATTCTCTACATCAATCTTGGTCGTCTCTTTTAGCAAACTTGACGACCGAGTTGCCTCGAGTCAGAGGCGGGAGCCCGTTTAAAGAATCGATCATGTGGTGCCACCTCGACGGAGGAGATCGGAGCAGCCGCAACGGAGCGTGGGATGATGGTTGAAGAACGAAGGACTCGGATCGTTCGGTATAACCTTCCTACACTCTTTACAGTTTGTTAGTTTAGCAATAATGGCAGATCCGGGTTACAGTATATGATAGCGCCAGTTTAAAAGTTTTTGTTCCGCATTTGGCGTCTGTAGACTGCCGGGGCGCTAGCGTAGACTTACAAGGTTTCATGCCGAAACTAAATGTCAAGTTATTAGGGGTCTGACATTATCCGCCCCTCAAGACTCGGTATGCGATACTCATAGACGAACGGACCGGATTGTACGGATATTGTCCCTGTCAGGCTCGGTTGGGTTTCAGGATGAGTTTGCTCGTCGTCCTCCCTTTCGCTCAATACCTGGGCAGCCGTTACGTACATCTAGTGCCACTGACGTGCTTATGGTTAAACCCACTGCCATTGTATTGATGAATCTTTAGAGTCCCACACAGAGGGTTTCCCTGAATCGGGCGAAACGTTGTAGAGGCTGTATGGTTTTATGGAAGGGTTCGATCATATTCATACACTAATGTACGGATCATGATCGGACGGATAATACTATTGGGCTTTGGTTTAAGCCGGATCCTTGTATTATATTGTTGGATTATTTTCGTCTCGTTGCATTCGTTTTCAGTCGGAATACGGATGCGGGTAAGTATATACGGATGAGGGGTATTCTTGTAATCCGTTACAAGATTACTTTTGAAGATGCCATTTCTTTTTCTTGTATTAAACATTTAGAGTTTTATAAATGTATAATATTGTTGAGGTGTAAAATGTGAGTGCAAGTTCCGTTTTGGTGCATTGATGGTCTTTGGTGAGTTGTGAGATATTTGTGAAGGGTTTGTGGCTGATATTTTTTTGGTGCTAAGATATTTCTTTAGTTGCACTATTAACTATAGCAAATATACCTCACAACTTAAAAAGAAAAAAAGAAGCGGGGCTGGTTTTTTTGGTGCAGGGAATTTTCGTGGCTGATTTGGTGCTGGGAAATTTCTTGAGTTGCTCTTCATAAATACTTCACAACTCACAAAAGAAAACAACAGTGAACATTCTTTATTTAGTTGCTTAGCCCATTTTCTTCACTTGTGCCAAGTCTTGAACTCACTGTTTTCCTCCAATGGCATCTTCTTCACCTCCACCCATACCCTCTTATGAGTTGAGAATCCAAGGGTGTTTTGAGACAAAGTATTCACACACTATCTCTACTTCATCTTGGGTATCTAGACTAGCAAACTGGATGCCCGAGTTGCTTCAGTTTTGAAGCGGGAGACCGTATTACTAATCCTCGACGTGGATCGTCTTCGATGAGGGAGACCGGAGAACGAACTTGATCGAGGAAGCCGCGATGAGCTTAGGACAAAGGTTGAAGACCGAAGGACTCGGATCGATCGGTATAACCTATCTAAACACTTTTCATATTACTACTATATGGTTAGTGGTACGTTCCGTTGATTAGGGTTCCGTTAGAGCCGGTTTTTAAAAGTTTTTGTTCTACGTTTGGCCACGGATTGATGTCCGGGACGCAGGCGTAACCCTACATGGTATTAGAGCCAACCCATTAACCGCATACTAGTTGTTTAGACGATGTTAAAGTATCGAAACTGAAACAACTCCAAATCAATAACCGATATTTTCTAGTTTCTGTCATTTTTTTCTGAGCATTCAAAAATTATTTTAGCAACTGTAGAAGACTAGTTAGATGACCACTAGACTTCACCCCAAATACATACCCATTTCACCTATTTTCACCCGAGCACATTGCTAAAATTTCCGAGCCGGCCGGCCTGTAGAAGGTGTTTGGACTTCGTATTTTGGGTTTGGTCTGGTCTCTGGAATATTGGTTCAGTGGTATTGCTAGTTTAGCCCAGTTTGGATATAGTTTATCTAGTTGTTTGGGGGCTATTCGGGGTTATTTCAATGTCGATATTTCTAACATTGTTTAAAGTTTACAGTACATGCATTTCTATATGCGACCGTGAATATCATTAGAGCGGTACAACTTGTCTAATTGCTATAGTTCTTTTAGACAGGTTTGCGAACGTGATATTCACATTGATGTTCTTTGTTGTGCTATGTTGTTGCGGATTCGTCGTGGTGGATAGCTTGGTTGCAATGATAGTACAGTTTAGTTTCATTTGTATATTTATTATTGCGGGGCGAGCGTCCGACATGCGGACTGCCGTCACTGCTTGTTTGTATATTATTTGTTTAGGGAACGACCGGGTTGAGGTCGATATCACCGTTGTACATATTTTCTTTTATGTACTAGGATTACCCTACGATGTAGTGCACGGATAGCCGGATTCTGGAGGGCAACGGGCCCTCATCTCATAGCGTTGAGACGGAGGGTGCCTCACTCTAGAATTGGCAGGCTATTCGCCGCACTCGTAAGGGGTATAGGTTGATCCAAGGAGGGGTGCTCAAGTTACCGGATTCCGTGAAGTGCTCGGTGTCCCATTCATTTTGATAATGGGGGTTGCCTTGCTTCTGATTTTTGCGGGTAACTTGCCGCGGTCGTAAGGGTCTAGGTTTTCATTGCACAGGCTATCCACACGACCAGGGGAACGTCGGGTTTCACTTGCGGCTCAAAGGAAACCAGGGGCTCCCAGATTATCTGTATTGTTCTGTGATACTTATTTCTTATCTGTGATGTTGCATTTATCACGCCTAGAGCGATTATTATATATTGTTATATATACTAGTAGATGTTGTATATATTTTACACCCCTGCTAGTCCAGTTCCCACTCTATCGTTAGTTAAGTAACCTTACGGGTGATGACGGGACCCAGTGGCGAATACGGATGGCATATACGTACATCAAATTTTCTTTCTTTTATGGTGTGATAAATTGATGGGACTGCATTGATTCGAATCAATTCAAGGAAAACCGACCTATTCGATATTGTTGGAACAATTTTCAAAAGTTGTTATTACAAGGGCGCTTTCTTTTGTTTTGCACAGCGGTATTCAGTTATGAATATCCAGCACCTCATTCGACGAGGCAAGAGCCGAGATCCCCTCACCGGGAGTGACCTCTTGGGAAGAAGTTTGCGCCAGGGTAATAATTTCACTATAGTCGATTACTTTTTGCTTTGCATCGTGATATTCAGTGGGAATATCCTACACCTCATTCCACGAGGAAAGAGCCGAGATCCCTTCACCAGGAGTGACCTATTTAGCAATGGTTTTCGCCACTATATATTTGTAAAAAGCTATCCGGTTCTTTCAACGATATCAAGTTCATTACATTAAAGGTTTTTGGCCAAAAACCATTCGTAGCCCTCCATCATTTCAGACGGGTAGCACTTAGTATTCATGCTATGTTTGTTGGCCTTCGTCATGGCATAGTGTATGGTAGCTATTTGTTGTTTTTCTGTTGCATAGATAGATGCATTGGTTTGGGACAGTCGTACTACTATTTTGTCATTCGTCAAGGGTATGTACAAGTGGTTTCAAATTAACCTGGACAATGACAGGTAGAACTTGACATGTGACTTATGATATGTTGGTCTTCGTTAAGGTCATAAGAGCATGGGGTAGAAATCACATCGGGGGTTCCAAACATACAGGAAACTTGTCGGGCATGCGCATACCTTCTGGAGTGTGATAACTTGAATGGATTTCATCAAGTTATAATGCGATGATAGTTGGATCCCGATTCCCACTGATGATTTGGTTTACTCCTCAGGTGATTTTAGATGATCCCGACAAATTTTTCTTTCAGGATTGGAGGAGAATTTGAGGATACAGTAGGAGACATCTTGATGAGATATAGTGATTGACCATTCTGATCTAGGTTAGAGTGCACGCTAAGTGTTTCTTTTCTCTCTCTCTTTGGCGGCGACCATGGCCCGACCCTAGACTATAACTCAGTAACCAAGTTAACCAAACCTTCTTAAAACACACTGGCTTTTGGATTGTCAGAGTTCCATACTTCATTGTCACTCCTACTTTTACCCATTGCTTTTCTACGGAACATTCTGTATCACTATGAAGATCAACATTTATTCGATATGACCATCGTATAGTTACATACGAACTCGAAGAAACTTGTTTCAGATCAGAGAATGGTTTCCGGTTCTGAAGAAAATGAATAGGACTATTCAGTTATCTTTTCCTTTTACCTTCTATCAGGATGTGAGGGCTCCTTGGATTGGGAAAGGGTACATCTATTACGCTTATTGGATAGTCTTCTTCTAAACCATAAGCAGGTGCTGAAAGGTGGGGAAGGAAGAAAACCAATTAGCCTAAGTGTGGTGTACAGAAGGAAATAAGTAAAGACAAATAAAGGGATTAGAAAGAGGGCAAAGAAAATTGCGACTGCTATCATTCACGACCAAACCGCGTAGTTCATCGCCACTCCTACTTCACCTTTACATTTCTCCAGGACACCCCGTATCACTACGAAGTTCCACATTTATTGGATAATCCATCGTATAGTTATATACGAACTCGAAGGAACTTCTTCCAGTTTGAGGATGGATTCTGGTTCAGGAGAAATGGAGTAAAGCTTATTCAGTTGTCTTTTATCTTTACCATCTCTCAAGTTACGAGTACTCCTAGGATTAGGAGAGTACACCTATTATGCTTATTGGATAGTCTTCTTCCAAACCATAGGCTGGTGCCGAACGGTATGGAAGGAAGAAAACCATTTAGCCTAAGGGTGGTGTACAGAAGGTAATGAATAAAGAGAAATAAAGGGATTTGGAGAGATGGCAAAGAAATATACGGTTATAGTCATGAATTTGGATAGTGGAAGAGGTATTACTAGGAATACTTGGATACCCCTTCGAAACATTTTCATATTTCAGTTTCACTATGCATTGTTAATTGAAAACTGATTTCCCAATTATATTCTAACTCCTGGGTATGTATTTGCCAGGTCTGATTCTCACATCTGCATGGTTTTACAGATGATGAGTGGGAGTAAGCTATTGGGAATTAGGTGATTAAATTCTCAGTGTATCGGAATTCGCTGTAATTGGCGACATTTAAGGAAATCCCTTAGGGTTTTGCCTGACGGCAAATATTTGGTTTTGAATAACCGTTATTATGTACCAATTTCAAACTGATATATTTGTACATTTTTTTATAAAGTGAGATATAACTTTTTTGAAATTATGTCCATGAAATTTACCTATATCAGTTGATGATTGGGTAAGGAGCATTAAACATCGGTGTAATTCTTCTTAACAATAGTGCAGTTTTCAACCTACGACGCACAAGGTTTGAGTTATTCAACTCAGTGGACTTTTACAAAGTATTGTATGTTGTCCAGTGTCCATTAGGACAAAGGGGTTGGTCCTCGTATTATATTCTGTTTACTTGTGACTTCTCCAAATTTAGACAAGTATTTCGTAGAAATGCAAGGTCCAAGTTTTGAGAAGTTATAGGTACAAGAATAAAGTAGAGAACCAGGTGTTGCAAGTATCAGGATTCTTCAAGGTGATCGAAGATGTAGATACTTGTATATGGTATTCAGTTGATAGTAATGGTTTTGAGAACTTGTTTCTCTTTCACGTTACTGATATTTGGATGTATTCTTAGTTGAGTACTACTGATCGGCCTCTCTCCATTTAGTTTACATGCACTGGAGACAGCTGCATGATTTGAATCTGGTTCCAATTAAATCAGTGCCTTTGTTTCTATATTGTATATAGAATGGTTCATATCTTAACGATGTTAAGGTATATGGAGTTGTCCGGCTTATGCTTAAAACCAGACTCTGGATAACTCAAGGCACATTTCTGTAATGGCCGTTTGTGGGTTATCCCGGGCTATGACGAGGGTTACCTTTCTACCATCTTGAAGATCAATAGTGATATTGTTCTTGACTCGACAGAATTTTAATAAAATGGATTTCTTCAGAAAACAGTAGTGGGAGTATGGTTGAACTGGAAATGATTTCAGAACCACAAACGATTACAGAAAATTTAATAGAACCTAAAGATTCAATCGGGTTTAACATTCCATTCGCCACTCCGCAGATATGGTGGGTAACCTCAGGCACCCAGGAGGTACTTCGGTATTCTTAAAGATGGTGATAGGGAAGTTCTTATTTACCGAGACTTGCCATTACTGCTGTTCTAGACTATAAGACCCTGCAGGAAGATGACTATAGCGTCGTTCTAAACTAGCTTTAGAAGTGCACGTGTATATGAATCTGCCAGAGGGTTGTTGTGGTCAGTGGGAGCAGCGGAAGCATAGTGGACAAGTAGCTTATGTCTATTTATAGACTAAAGAAGATATAGCAGAGATAGATCATCTATTTTTGACGTGATAGTCATAGGTTTTGACTTCATCGGAATAGGAGATGGATCTGTTAAAAAGGTAGTAGGGTGTGATGTCCTGGTATTTGGACATACACTATGTAGGAAGTGAAATTCATATACTAAGATCGGTTATATTGTGGCTGTCACACAGTGGTTTCTCCATATAGGATATGGATATTATATAAGGAATTCTGGTTACTAGATCTATGGTTTTAGATCTAGATTTGGGTAATTTCCCAATCTCGGTACTTTGACACTATTCTAAAGGTGTTTTAGAATGGACGACATCTGGCATGGTGGTGTACTTGCAGGTAATGGAGTCACCCTCTTTAAAGGTGTCTTATAGACTAAAGGGGAGAGGGATGTGCATGATAGACATATCACTTGCTTAGGCAATTGAGTCAATCATGAGATGTCAAGTACCACACCAGATATTTTTTTACACTAGATGCAATAAGTTGATATATTAATCCAATCCTGGAGAAACGTTCGGAAGCAGTTTATGAACATAAGTAAATGTTCTAGGGATTTGGTAATGGCAGCTTCCTTCGGGAGACGGTTATCATTCCAGGCTTCTAAGGTGACCTGGATGACAGAGTGACTGTCAGAGTTATAGTTTTCCCTCTTAACGAGGGACAGTTGTTTTGCTTAGGCATTTGTATTCAGTTGACGGTACAGTCTAAGAAGTTTACTGGATTTGGAGTTCATTTGTGAACTGGGTCCCATCAGATATCCAGGCATGTTCTAAGACAGGTATTGCTCATTTCGGGAGATAGCTTTCAAATCGAACTTGAGATAAAGAGAGACATTGAAAGAAACATTAGAGCAGATCCACTCACTGAGGCTATTTCTCGAACGCAATAGTTTTACAAACGAGCTTTGTGAAACTGATTAGTAGAGAAGTTGGGTGCTCGGTATTACACGGGCAGTGAGTATGCGACACCACAATAATTAGCCTTAAGTGCAAGTGGGAGATTGATGGCTATAGTGCTCTCAAGTCAATTATTGGATCGCAGGCCCGTGATTGCAATGATTGAGGGTGGACCTATAACGGTAGAACAGTCTTACTCAAGATGATAGTATGCTATCTGGTTTGTTTTTATCGTCCGTGTATATGCTTTAGGGGACATTACAGATCACTATTACATGTTGATAGAGCCCATAGGATTCTTGCTTGACTACTAGTAGTATGATGGCAATCATATACGTGAGAGTTGGGTGGTCTATAAGCACATCCTTAAAGTGTCCCTAGTCATGGGAGTTTCGAGACTGGCCATCGATACTCCAAGAGTAGACTAGTGTATACGGATCGAGACCCCGACGAGGGGCGATGGCCGGTCTCACAAGCCATTGGTGTCAGTTGGTTCACCTAAGATGTATACGGGTGCTCATTGGGTTATGAGTACACCGGACGGACTCGTCGGGAACATGCTAGTTGGTATTATACCTATTCTCATATAGCAGTTACCTGGTGACATGTGTACAGGTTAGTCTATCGGCCTGAGATCGTCATTTGTCTCATGTGAGTTCCCACTGTGCTTTGATTACTACCCTACCATGGCTCAAAAGAGTCGTGCAAACAGGTTTTAGTTGGGTACAGTCCCGAGCCACAGGGAGGCAGTGAGCAGATCGTCAGGGGATTCGTCTCTCCCGGTATTGGGGGTTGATGTCACGGTGTGCACGGGTGGCCATCATCAGAAATCCTCGGCCTGGTTAGACGAGAATTACCGATCTAGGATCGGTAGTTTCTCAGTTTGTGATAGATTTCATGCCGACAATAAATGTCAATTTATTAGGGCTTTGACTTTATCCACCCTCTAGACTCGATATGCGATACTCATAGACGAACGGACTGGACTGTACGGATATTGTCACTGTCAGGGTCAGTAGGGTTTCAGGATGAGTTTGCTCATCGGCCTCTCTTTAGCTCAATACCTGGGCAGCAGTTACGTACAGCTAGTGCCACTGACGTGCTTTTGGTTAAACCCACCGCCAGCATATTAACGAGTCTTTAGAGTCCCACACAAAGGGTTTCCCTGATTCGGGCGAAACGTTGTAGAGGCCATATGGTTTTATGGCAGGGTTCGATCATATTCGTACACTATTGCACGGATCATTATCGGGCGAATAATACTAGTGTGCTTTGGTTTAAGCTGGATCCTAGTATTATATTGTTGGATTATTTTCATCTCGTTGCATTCGTATTTAGTCGGAATATGGATGCGGGTATGTATATACGGATGAGGGGTATTCTTGTAATCCGTTACAAGATTTCTTTTTCTTGTATGAAACATTTTGGGTTTTATAAATGTTTAATATTGTTGAGGTGTAAGGTGTGAGTGCAAGTTTTGTTTTGGTGCATTGATGGTCTTTGGTGAGCGTTGGGATATTTGTGAAGGGTTTGTGGCTGATATTTTTTTGGTGCAGATATATTTATTTAGTTGCACTATTAACTATTGCAAATATACCTCACAACTTAAAAAGAAAAAAAAGAAGTGTGGCTGGTTTTTTTTAGTCCAGGGAATTTTCGTGGCCGATTTAATGCCGGGAAATTTCTTGAGTTGCTCTTCACAAATACTTCATAACTCATAAAAGAAAACAACAGTGAACCTTCTTTCTTTAGTTGCTTAGCCCATTTTCTTCACTTGTGCCAAGTCTTGAGCTCACTCTTTTCCTCCAATGGCTTCTTCTTCACTCCACCCATACCCTCTCATGAGTTGGGAATCCATAGGTGTTTTGAGATAAAGTATTCACACACTATCTCTACATCTTGGGTATCTAGGCTAGCAAACTGCGAGTTGCTTCGGTTTTGAAGTGGGAGCCCGTATTACTAATCCTCGACATGGATCGTCTTCGACGAGGGAGACCAGAGAACAAACTTGATCGAGGAAGCCGCGACGTGCTTTGGACAGAGGTTGAAGACCGAAGGATATGGATCGATCGGTATAATCTCTCTACACTCTTTTCGTATTACGGGTATAGGGTTAATGGTACGATCCATCGATTATGGTTCTGTTAGAGCCGATTTTTAAAAGTTTTTGTTCCGCGTTTGGACACGGATTGATGTCCAGGACGCTGGCATAATCCTACATGGGCAACCCCATCTAGGCCCCGCGACTCGAAGTTAATTTCGTGCTCTAACTCTCCGCGAAGGTTCGGGCGCGTTTCGTTTTGGTTCGTACTTCCCAATTGGCTTTAAACGGTCGGTTTTTGGAACTTTTGCTCACTGTTTTTTCATGGATTTGGAAATTGGTTTAGTTTTCTAATTGGGTACAGAATTCTAATGTCGTAGTTTTCAGTACATACATTACTATCTGCGACCGTGAATATCATAAGAGCGGTACAACTTGTCTAATTGCTATATGACTTTTAGACGGGTTTGCGAACGTGACATTCACGTTGATATTCTGTGTTGTGCTGTGGTTGTTGCTGGATCGTCGTGGTGGATAGCTTGGGTGCAATGGTAGTACAGTTTGGATTTATTTGTACATTTGATATTGCGGGGCGAGCGTCCGACATGTGGACTGTCGTGCTGCTTGTTTGTATATTATTTGTATGGGGCACGACAGGGTTGAGGTCGATGTCACCCTTGTACTTATTTTCTTTTCTGTACTAGGATTACCCCGCAGTGCAGAGCATGAATAGCCAGGTTCTAAAGGGCAACGAGGCCACATTTCATGGCTTTGAGAAGGAGAGGGCCTCACTCTAGAATTGGCAGGCTATTCGCCGCACTCGTAGGGGGTATAGGTTGATCCAAGGATGGGTGCTCAAGTTACCGGATTCCATGAAGTGTCGGGTGGCCCATTGACTTTGATGAAGGGGGTGCCTCACTTCTGGTTTTAATGGGTAACTTTCCGAGCTCGTAGGGGTCTAGGTTTTCATTGCACAGGCTATCCACACGACCAAGGGAATGTCGGGTTTCACTTGCGGCTCAAAGGAAACCCGGGGCTTCCAGATTATCTGTATTGTTCTGTGTTTCTAATCTATGATGTTGCATTTATCATGCCTGGAGCGATTATTATATATTGTTATTTATATACTAGTAGATGTTGTATATGTTTTGCAACGGCGCTACTCCATCCCCCGCTCTGTCGTTTGTTAAGTAACCTAACGGGCGATGACGGGACCTTGTGGCGAATGCGGATGGCATATACGTACATCATATTTTCGTTCTTTTGTGGTGTGATTAATTGATGGGACTTCGTTGATTCTGATCAATGCAAGGAAAACAAACCTATATGATGTTGTTGGACCAATTTTCAAAAGCTGTTATTACAAGGAAGCTTCCTTTTGTTTTGCACAGCGGTATTTGGTTATGAATATCCAAGACCTTATTCTATGAGGAAAGAGCCGAGACCCCTACACCGGTTGTGACCTTGTTCATATCAGAATTTTGCATTATTATATTCCCCATTCATAATCATATTGCAAATAAATCGGTGCTTTTGATCCATGTCTGTTAAATAGTTGCAGGTTACAGGTTCTCGGAACAATACAATGAAAATAATGAAAAAACGCTACAAAAGTGAGACTACGACCAACAAATAGAAGAATCTTTATGATGCCGCCTACGGTTAAGGAACAAATGAAGATCAATGAACAGTTCGATTTCACAAAGTACAAAGGCAGCACAAGATTCAAGACTTCAACACGAAGCGAACGGGAAAAGTCCACAACATTCTGCACTGTGGAAATCTGGTAGAAACTAGAAGACATTCTGAAGAACCAAGTGAAGAAAATACAAGGAAAAAGCAACATTAAGTATACCTGGGAAACAGAGAACAAGAACCTTCAAGATGGCCGCGGATCCGTGGCCAAACAAGGCTTATGGCCGCGGCTCCGCGGCCATATAGAACACGTGTCGGTGTGTCGGTGCGTGTCGGTGGGAGTCTGTGCATTGACCGGTTTTCTTAGAGTATTTTTGTAATTCTAGATATGGATCAGATGTAAACCCTAGGGTTTCTATTATCTATAAATAGGAAACCTACAACTCTTTTTGGAGCATGCCTCTTTTTAATTCCTAGTTTAAAATTTTCATTCCTTGTAATTGTTCAAAGAGTGCATCAATAAAAAGTAAGTTTTTTTTATCTTGCCATAGTTATTTTCAGCAATTTTATTTCTCTGGAAATTTTTTATCTGTCGTAGTTATTTTCAGCTACTTAAATAGGTTATTAAAAATAAACAAAAATGAATTCCTTTGTTAAATCCCTAATGAGTGAGTAGTTCCTCACTTGTTAGGGTTAAGTTTGAGAGATGAAAATCACTCATCCCTTTCTTGCCCGTTCAATATTTTAAAGTAGGACTATATGCAAACATACACACACCGCTCACTACGGCACCCTATCCCGCGAGGTAGCGGTGATTCCATAGTAAAAGACCGGTTGTGTTTGATTTCCATAGAGGTTAGGGCTAAGAGTTAAGAAAGGACGTAGAAGGACCAAAGGGAAGAAACCTAGTTTCTTCCCGATCGTACTAATCCCCTTTGTTAACTATTACCTTAACACCTAAAAGTTCTTAATTAAGGCAAAGAAAGCGGTGAGAGTAATTGACTTTCCAAACTAACCTAATCCTAACCCTAGAAAGGTTTTAATCCTAATCAAACTCAACTTCAGTTTTTATTGAAAATCAAAACCTACCACAAATAGGAATTGACTCGTTAGAACAACTAGAAAATACACGTTTTCCCTGTGGACCGACCCGTATTCAACCGGCTAGCCACCAAGCGACACCGTTCTTGATTGCGGTTAGTTCTTTGATTTCAAAACGTACGTAAGCAAAATATCTTCAATCAAATGGCGTCGTTGCCGGGGATGGCGTAGTTATTTTCTTTTTGTAATTTCGGTTTAATTAAAAATTAAAAAAATCAAAAAAAACTGAAAAATACCAAATCAATTTTTTTTTATCATCTTGTTATTTTTTGAAGGGATTTTGTGCGAATTGTGCAGGATCGGAAAGACGAACAGATTCCGATCTGGAAAAATCCAGTGAACAAAACAGCAAACAACATATCTGAACAAACAGAGGAGAACCACAACAGCGCACAGCAGAATTTTGGAGAGCCAAACTTGCCAAGACACCGTGGAAATGCCGCACATTGAAGCATTCTGCCACGGATACGCGGTCAGATCGTGACGTCAACACTCCAAAAAGTTCTCTGTAAGTTTCTTTTCCTCTCTTCTGCCCTATGTAGTCCTCTAAAAAATTTTCCAGCAGGGTTCTTTGCGCAAAATTTCTTCCCTTTCTCCAATAACTTGATCTTGTGCAGGATTCTTTGCGCCGCAATAAAAAAAAATATGGCAAGTGTTTTGGATTTTTGTGTGTTTATTGCTTTGCATTTTTTAAAACGGACTTTTAAGGGGCTATAACACCAATCCAGATTGGTTGGGGATTTCATTACCCTTCCTAAGACCCCAAAAATCATAAAGAGCATTTGCATCAACCTTCGAGTTAATTAAAAAAATATATTAGACTCAGCCTATAAGGACTGTCGTGCTCATTAGGACAAAGAAAAAGTTGTAGGCATCGGCCGTTTATCTAAACCAGACTTTGTGGTGCCTAGGCTAGACAAGTAGGAAAGGTAATTTTAAATGGCCCGTCTTACGGTGATTCATGAGCGGATCCCTCCTTTCTTTACTTGTGCTTACCTGGCCACAATTGGCAGTGAAGAGGCGATTTGAGGATCTCACAACTTGCCATTTGGAACAGTTAGGAGCATTCTAGTTGACCTAGGAGACCCTAGCTCTAGGATTGATTGTGCATATTGTGATTGCTTGAACGAGTGTCTAAGCTTCTTATAAAAATCTTTTTGCAAAAACTCCTTATAAAAAAAACCACAAAACAAATTTTTTACAAAAACTTGCCAATTTGTCGCTAGAAATCCATCTCACCCCATTTTCTTCCATTTGTTTGATATAGTGCTCTCTAAGTCAATTATTGGATCGCAGGTACGTGATTGCAATGATTGAGGGAGGACCTATACCGACATGACTGTATTACTCGAGATGATAGTATGCTATCTGGTTTGTCTTTATCATCGTATAAATGCTTTAGTTCACTATTGCATGTTGATAGAGCCCATAGGATTCTTGCTTGACTGCCAGCAGTATGATGGCGATCATATACGTAGGAGCTGGGGTCTATAAGCACATCCTTGAAGTGTCCCTAATCGTAGGAGTTTCGAGATAGGGCATCGATACTCCAGAGTAGACTAGTGTATACAGTCGAGACCCCGACGAGGGGCGGTGGCTGGTCTCACAAGACATTGGTGTCAGTTGGTTCACCTAAGATGTATACAGGTGCTCATTGAGTACATCGGACAGGACTCGCCGGGATCATGCTAGTTGGTATTATATATATCGTCAGATAGCAGTTCCCTGGTGACATGTGTACAGGTTAGTTTGTCGACCTGAGATCGTCATTTGTCTCGTGTGAGTTCCCACGGTGCTTAGATTACTACCCTACCATGCTCAAAGGAGACGTGCAAACAGGTTTTAGTTGGGTACAGTCCCGAGCCACATGGAGGCAGTGAGCGGATCGTCGGGAATTCGTCTCTCCCGGTATTGGGGGTTGATGTCGCACAGTGCACGGGTGGCCATCACTAGAAATCCTCGGCCGAGGTAGTGGAGAATTACTGATTTGGATCAGTAGTTTCTCAGGTGGTGATGGGGTTCATACCGACACGAATTATCGCGTTATTAGGGGTCTGACTTTATCCACCCCCCTAGACTCGGTATGCGATACTCTTAGACGAACGGACCAGACTGTACGGATATTGTCACTGTCAGGCTCAGTAGGGTTTCTGGATGAGTTCGCTCGTCAGCTTCCCTTCCAATCAATACATAGGCAACCGTTACGTACAGCTTGTACCTCTGACGTGCTAGAGGTTATACCCAGTTCCAGTGTGTTGATGAGTCAATGGAGTCCCCCACAGACCGTTTCCCAAGTTCAGGAGAAACGTTGTAGAGGCCGTATGGTTTTATGGAAGGGTTCAGAAAATGCACGTGCATTTACGGACGTGTCATATTTCGGGCAGATAATACTGGTAGGCTTTGGTTTAAGCCGGATCCGAGTATTATACTGTGTAGATATAATATCTTTGTCTCTGTTGCATTTGTATTCGGTCGTAATACAAATGCGGGTATGTTTATACTGTTACGGGATTATACTGTTACGTGTAGATATAATATGTTTGTCTCAGTTGCCAGTTTTCAGTTTTCTATCACCCGTCTTTAACATAGGGTTAAATACGGATTTATCTTTTCTTGATGAGTGTGGAAGACTCTAGATGTTTCTAGATGGTGACTAGGATGGTGACTAGGCTAGTGTGTCATTAGAGCATTGATTATTGCATTAATGATTTTGGTGACTAGGTTAAGGTGACTCATTGATGTATTAAATCTTAATGCTAGGTGTTATTGTGACTCAGTCTCTTCATTATGGTTATGATCACCTTTGTAACACCTGAGATTAGGGTAAGTGGTAATTGTGTGTTAATGTGGGGTTTTTGGTAAAATGTTTACCAAAACGGGTTTATAATAATTTATCTTGTTTTATGGTTATTTTTTGTAGAATTTTATCTGGACCACACATACTTGTGCACGTTAGCTAGGGTTAAGACTGGGGTTTTGCCTGTAGGTGTCTTTTGGTTAGCTTGGAGTGTTGGTATCTGTAACTTTTTAGGTTTAGCCCCAAGCAAGAATCTGGAGCTAATTGCGTGTTTTCGATATTTTAAGTCTCGTGCGACACGCGTGTGATACGCGTGGTTCTGTGGAGCGTTGCGCGACACAGCGCGTCGGAGTAGGTTCTGGTGGGTTGTACGCGTCGCGGCGTGTCGTGTACACGCGCGTTTAGTTTCACGCACGCGTATCCTTTTATCGATATATCGTGTTTTGCAGGATTTTTCCTTATATGGTGACTTTTGTAAATTCTAGGTTCGCCGGCGGGGACTTCTAGAGCAGTGGAGAAAGGAAAGCAGGTGGTCGGACACACCTAGCACGGGATCACGGGTGAGTAGATTTAATATCTGCGGGGGACGATCGTTTGGATGGGGCGAGTCACCCGATAGATTTGATAAACTTGAAAATAGTAGACTTGATATTTACTTGTGACATTAGAATAATAATACTTGTATGACATTTGCTGCAGTTACGATCTATATGATGTTCCATATACGCAAACTCATTTGTAGGACACATGCACCATTACCAGGTTTTTATATGCGGCACGAGCACTATTCATGTGTACACACATACCCTGGTAATTGCCATGTCACGACACCAGATAACTATAAATCTGAAATATGTTAATTGCTTAGACCTGTGATATTGCAACAAATATTTAAAATGAAATCATAAGAACTACTATTCTCGTGCATATGTATTATTATATCATTGTTCATGCCTAGTATAAATTATACATTGCAAATTGATACCATAGGCACTCATTATCATTGACATATGCATACATGATGATTTCATGAGATTTATGATATTTCTGGATTTCGGGGGAAAGCCGCAAGATTTCAAACTTATAATCTTTTAAAATATAAAGATTGCGGTTTTCTAGTGATGTAAAGTGTCGTCCACCTTGAGTTTGATGTGGTTTTCGAGACCCGTTTCGAGGAGGTGGATGAACCGTCTCGGGTACATGGTGGGCCCGGTACGGTACCCCGGGGCAAGAAGATCGCAGGAGATGGCGTTGAGCATGGCAGGGGACGGATTACCTACCGGTGACTTCATTTGGCACTGCGGATATCCAGAGGATACCGACCGTGGCCGCTGGATTGGGATATTGATATTTGATATGGATCAGCTGGACGGCCGAGGCCAGTGATACTTGACATGGATATATGAGATTTGAGACAGTTTTGAGGTGTCGTTGCTAGACACGGATTTTGTTGATTTTCCTGGATTTTTTTATGCTGATACTTCAAAGGAGTTTCAAAAACAAAGGAAGAATAATTCTTATACCTACATGATGAGATCTTGAGTTGACTCATATAGCATACGTATATGATAGCATATTCATGTGGCATACATACCTGTTATTATATCCATGTGACCTACATACTTGATAGTACACTGATGATGCATACATACCTGCTAGTACATATAGCCATACCTATTTTAGGGATGCTAGGATACTTGTGTACATTCATGCGATAGCCTTTATAGATGTTATTTATTACTCACGAGCTGGCAACTCACCCCCGTTATGCCACAGCTTTTTTGCAGGTCCGTTCCGTCAGCACTGTAGCGGCAGATACTTTTGCTCGTTTTGCCCCTTTTGCCTGGACTCGAGGTTTTTGCTCATAGGTGGGTTGTTATCATTTTGTTCCACTTTATTTATGTCCATTATATCTAGAGTACTCCATCTGCTACTATTATTTCAGCTGTACCTGCCTTATTTGGATTACTGTATATTGACTTAGAGACGAGGTTGTGAGACTTGGGATTTATTTTATGTTATATCTGGGGTCGAGCTCACTTGAGTCGACATGCTATTTCTTATGCTCCATACTTATTCATGCATGTTGTTATCTTACATTGCGTGGGTTCTGTGACCGCCTTGAGGCGAAGAGCTAGCTCCCGCTTGGGGTTGCCTTTTTCATGCTATTCATTTATATTCCTGTTGTACTTGTTTGGAGCTTGTTTTACAAAGGAAACTCTGTTGGAAATTTTGGAAAAAGGGAAGTTGTTTTAAAATGAAACTTGATGTGGTTTAATGGAGTTAAATGTTGCAAATAATTGGTTTTTCCTTCACTCTAATTCTTATTTGGGTTTTGTATTCTGGGCTTCGGCTTACTTATCTTACAGACGCCTTGAGACGTTTCGTAACTTAAGTGCCGGTCGCGTTCCGTACCTTGCGGGTCGTGACAAAGTTGGTATCAGAGCGATAGGTTTCACCTTTCCGAGTGTAGGATGACCCTTAATAGATGGAGTAAGTGACTTAAGCAGGGTTGCGTAGCGCACGTATGTCCGCGGCATACAAGCGATACGGTACTCTGCCTAGGTGACTTTAGGATATACTTGCTTGAAATTCTTTCTATCCTTCGATTCTATTGCACCGTTCTTATTGTCCTGTTTCCTGTACCAGTCACTATGCCGCAGAGGGCTACCAGAGCGCAGAGGGCTGCCGCCCGAGACGAGATTCGAGTTGGCTCGTCCAAGACTAGGACTGAGCAGGGTGGTATGCCTACGCCGCAGGGACAGACCGATCCACCTTCCCCAGGCCGTATGGATAGGCTTGGGACTGGTATGGAGGAGCTGCGACAGATGATGGGAGTATGCAGGAGTTACGTCAGATGGTAGGATCCTTAGTTGCAGCCGGTCGTGCACCGAGGCCGGAGGACGTACCTACTACATCCCAGACTACTATGATACCTGCTCCTACTACTACTACCGTGACCATCCCGGTTTCGCTACAGGAGTTCATGAGGCTGAGACCTCCAGTCTTCACGGGTACCGATGCAGCAGAGGACCCGCAGACATTTCTTGATAGTTTGGCCAGGATCCGCCTTTCGTTGAGATGTTCTGATGATTGCTGGGTAGAGCTTGCGAGTTTCCGACTAGAGGGTCTCGCACAGATAAGGTGGGAGTCGATTTTGAGAGATCGAGCTGCAGGTCTACCGCCCATGACCTGGACCGAGTTCACAGCAGTCTTTTTAACCCATTTCCTTCCGGAGAGCGTTCGTGACGCCAGAGCTCGTAGCTTTGAGGCCTTGATCAAGACACCAGGGATGACGGTGTCTGAGTATGACGTCCAGTTTACACAGTTGTCTCGATATGCTCCGTATCTAGTGGATACCGAAGCGAAGAGGGTGAAGAGGTTCATACAGGGACTGGATGCCCAGCTATACCTTGCCATTGGCGCCCAGCATTTCGATACCTATTCAGCGGCTATGGATACGGCGTTGCGGATGGAGGCACGTATTGCAGCGACTTCGGCCGTTCCCGGGCCGAAGAGGATTTGTACCGGCACGCCAGATCAGAGGCAGCATGCCAGATTCGTTCCGAGAGATAGGGCCGACAGAGGGTTTGGACGCGGTCAGATGTATGGATCGTATACACAGGGACAACAGTCGTCGCCAGGGTGCTTTGGGTGCGGGAGTCTGCACCATCGTGTTAGAGATTGTAACGTCTTCAAAATAATAAAATATGATATTTAGGAAATTTTATAATTTAATGAATATTTTAATATTCTGGTATAATTAAATACAGATAAATGGGGAAAAATTATGGAAAATTCTAAAATAAGGTATTTTAAGGAATTGCCTCGTTTTCTGTGCATGCCCCCATTTCCTCTAGTTTTGACCCTGAGTATGTCTAGTTTTGACTGATTCCATCTAGGGTGAAATCTGGGTTGATTTTCCTATGTTGGTGTATAATTTGGGACTTGTTTTAGCATGGATTTTGGTATTTGGTGATTCATTCCTGTCGGGTGGCGTTTGGACGTCAACGACAAGTGGATTTTGATTGTGTTTACATGCGAGTCGATAGGTTTTTACCTATGCGGGTAGCGTGTGCTATTTTGGTTTCCGATGTGATTTTCATGTGCTTTAGCATTGTGATATACTTGTAGGTACCCCGCGTGATGTTGAGGCAAAGGAGGTGAAGATAGCGACATCGGCTTTGGCACACGAGAAGCAAGGTGAGTAGATTATATCTACAGAGGGAAGTCGGGTGGATGGCGTATAGCACCCCCGCAGTCCGTAGATAGATTATTATGTAGTTATCGTGATATTAGGTGTATTATGGATAGTACAGGGTTAGAAGTGACTAGTGCAGTTCATAGTCGCGAACCCTAGGATAGAATTACACCTATACACACACCCTTGCTTATCACTTGTACTTGCACTATGATTGATGATATGTGATGACTTTGGAGATGAGTCGATGATGTGGGCTTGGTGCCCTGGGATCGGTGATTTGATACGATTCATATGTGGGATATGACTTGTGATTCTTGCGGGCTTGGGATATGTGTTTACCCCCGCATGCATACTTTACTGATGTTACCGTTTTGTACTAGACATAGAGTAGTACTCCAGACTATATGTTCTGATGATGGTGATATCTGTTATGTGATGAGACAGTGAGATGTTGACCCCTACCCAGCTTTTGGGGATGCCGTACGATGATTTACCGTACGTGCCGATATTGATGATAGATCCGCACTCATAACTCGAGGATATCTTATGATATGACATTGAGGCGAGATCACCGACTATATATCTTTATATATATACCGACTCAGATTTAGGTGGTTTCCACACCTACCCCTCCTGTTTGACCTGATACTTAGGTGTAGTTGCATAGTAGATACTTCACTGTGGTGTTGACTACTAGATTTCTGCATCTTCATGCTATTCGCATTGCTGGCATATGTTCATTGCTATATTATTATCATGCTGTTAGGACACCAGCACCATTATCGATGATGCGTATGTTCCACGTACACTATTTGCCGGCTCACACACTTCATCATCGATAATTGCCATGCCACTACACTGTAGTACTATTGCATTCATGAGATGATTCTTCCTTCGACATATGCACATTACTATTCCATGTTGCATGATTTCCGATATGATTACTGTTCTTTACATGTCGCATACGTCATGGATTGACTGCATAGCACATCGCATTGGATTTACTTCCTGATGTTGGATTTTCATGTGATTTCTGGTTTTTGAGGACCGTGGGGTTATTTAAGAAAAGAGGCACTTTTATGAAAACCCGGTACCTCGTGATATGATATTTCGGTGCGTCCACCACGCGTTTTCTCGGTGCTGAGACGTGTGCTTGAAACCCGATTCGAGGAGGTGATGATCCGTTTGCGGGTTCGTGGTGGGCCCGGTATGGTTCCCTTCGGCGAGATTATCGATGGGTTTGCCGATTGAGCCTGGAGGCGGGCGAGTACCTACCGGTGATTGTATTTGAGCTCGGCGGATATCTGGAGGATACCGTCCGCAGTCGAGAGATGGGCTGACCCGTACTGCCGGGGGCCGAGGGCCGATACCGCAGACGGAGCCCAGAGATGGACATGGGTTGACTCGTACTGCCGGGGGCCGAGGGCCGATACCGCCGACGGAGCCCCATATGGATGAGGATTTACGTGTCGATGCTAGGCACGGGTTTTCATGATGTTTTTCCATGATATTGTTTATATCCTCATACTTGCATACTTGATGCTTATCGTCAGTGGGTGACGAGTGGACGGGTTCCACATACATACAGACATGGATTATATACAGACTTGGATCATATACAGACTAGTTTTACATTGATCATACTTTATTTGTATATATAACAGGGTATGAGGGCGCTGTTATATATACCCTTACATCAATATTAGTGGTATGGGACGCTAATATATGTGTATTGATATCATTGATATTTCTTCATGGTTACTTCATGCAGACATACCTTACACTGATGACATGTGATTACCTGAGTACCTGGCACTACATACATGATTAGATGTTACCTTGCCACCCTATTACACTCAGATGTACTCTTGTGGATTATATTATTGATCGTTGACTTAGGTTTATGTCTTGCATTCGGTTTCTGCTTGTAGATGTTTCTATTCACGAGTTGGCAACTCACCCCCGTTGTGCCACAGTTCTTGCAGGTTCTGCCGTACAGGTTCTATTGTGGCATTTCTGGCACACTTTCTTCTTGCGGGTGACTTGCTTTGGTAGGTGGATTCTTTCGCATCAAGAACCACCATTGTATTTATTTATTTCATTGTATGTAGAATTTCCATCAACCAAAACTTGTATTGTTTCAGACCTAGACTAGTGATGTATTATTTCGACCTTAGAGTCGCGCTTAGTAGTATTGCGTTTTTTTCTTATTGCTTTTGAGTTTTCTTTGGATTTGATCCTCGCCACTAGGCGTTGTATATTATTGCTGCATATGTGGTTGTGACCGTCGATTGACGAAGTGCTAGCTCCCGCTTGGGGATGCCATTATCATTGCATACATATTGTTATACTTGTTGTACCCCATTCGGGGCCAGTTTTTCAAAAGAAACTCTGCCGAAATTTTTAGAAAAGACTTTATTGTTTTCAAAACGTACCTTCGGCTTAGTTATTTAAAAACCTTGATTTCAAACCTGTATTTCTTCACTTCTTTAAACCAGTTTTCTTTACTTATTCTCAAAAATGGTTTTAGATTTCTGGGCTTTTGGCTTACTTGGATCAGATGAAGTCCTATAGGCTTCATATGGTTCAAGGGCCAGTCACGTGCTCTTTCGGGTCGTGACAAAGTTGGTATCGGAGCGCTAGGTTGACCTTGGTTCGAGTCTGAGTTTGACTATGTGGAGCCTAGGGCGTTGTTTATATACGAAACTTAGGCTTGACCTTACGGAACTTAGACTTGGTCGAGGGGGTATTCGACCCGAACATTCGTCGTATTAGGATGACCCTTGGTTGATGGATTAGGTGACTAAAGTAGAGTGACGTACCGTTGGTATGTTCCGCGGCATACTTACGACACGCCACTCCGCTTAAGGAACCATAGGATGTACATACTTTCGAGATCAGTGATTCTCTTCATATCCTGGATTATACATCCATTTGAGATCCCCGATTCTATTAGTTTCATGATCATACCTCCATTGATGCTGTTCCTTCCTATGATCATGTATCCACTTTGGATCTGTTGTTTCCTTTCTTGCCATTGATGTGCTCTCTTTGATACTCGACTGAGGTTCCTGTCGCCATGTTTGAGCGCAGTTTGGGCTGCTGCTAGGGTTACGGTCGGTGTGAGCTCGTTTGGTACGAGGGCCGACCATTGTGTTTTCTGGTGACATGGGAACGTCTCGAGTTAGTGTTGGTGATTGTGACCTCTAGTGGAGGCGAGTGCTTGGTCTTGCACCGGATGATCGGGCTATTGTTAGAGCTGCCAGTTGAGAGAAGACTGTTGATGTACAGCATACCTCAGAGATTGTGATGTCGCCTACCGTGCAGACAGATGGACCAGCTGTGGCTGAGATTGACAGGATGTTGCTTTCGGAGCTTACGAGCTGAGATTGCCGGAGCTTTCGGGCAGTCATGCGACTGATGATAGCTAGTCTACCCGATTTGAGAGACGAAGGTGATTCGTCCAATTTTGCGCCAGAGCGGGCCCAGATGAGTTGAAGATTTCCAGTGTGGAGAGTCTTACTCAGATCTAGAGCAGACCGACTCAGAGATGACCGCTTATGTATTGCCTTTCCTGGAGGATTGAGGCATTGTTCGGCGTACAGGCGTATGAGCCAGTTGCTACTGCAAATGACGAGATATCGCCCAGATGGTTGGAGCTACTGTAGCATGAGCATGTTCTTGGAGTTATGATAGCGAGTCGCTAGTCACCGAGGATGAATGACTAGGACGTGTGGTGAGTTTGCTTACCCGATGCGAGTCATCAGGTGGATCGATTCCAGATAGAGACGACTTCACGCAGGTTCGTTGAGAGTCGATAGAGACGATCGAATGTCAGGTACCTATTTTCCAAGTTTAAAGTATACGGAAAGACATGCAGGTGATTCTATGGACCCTCTAGAAGAATGAAACCCTAACTCGACTTAATGACCGTGTGAAAGCTTTTGAACCTTCGGGTTTGCGGCGGTTCCTCGGCGCCATTAGTGAGGCTTGGGTTTGCCCTTCTACGGCTGGACCACCGACGCTGTGGCATGTACTCGATACTATTAAACTGTACCCGAGATGTGAGCTCTTGGGGGATTATGAGGATCTGGCGAGTCGATCGGATGGTTCGACATCTTCGGATATCGTGATGGGACACTGCTTGGGAGACTCCAGAGGCGAGCATAGCCGTTGGAGCACAGTACATGCAGCCATGATGAGATGAGTCCGAATCAGTCGACATTGACGCAGAGTGAAGAAATGAGTTCGCAAGATATTTCGACGAGATGACGTCCCACTCCGCTGACATCAGAGATGTGATACGCACCTCGAGGCGTGGTATGTGGATAGATCTTCCAGAAAGAAGCGCAATATGTATGCAGCCGTTCCGGAATGAGCTTTAGCTTCAGCATCGGATGACGACTTCCGGGTATTTCGGCAGGTTTGAGATTTGAGAAGGAACCTCGACAGGACCTTTCTGGAGTACGATACGAGAAGACCTAGACCAGGAGTGGTCGTATTGCGCACACCCAGCAGGACAGAGTTCGGCATTGTCGACGGGGTAGTCGACTAAGTTCGGATAAAGGAACTTACCCAGATGCGTTGCGGATTGACCAAGGACGGACGAGTGATAAGTATTCCTCCGATGGTTAGGACGTGTTCCTGAGGACCAGTTCGGCCTGACATCTTCTACGGAATGATGAAGCTACAGAGTACGCGATTTCGAGTCCGTACGAGAGACTTCAGATTGACTGCGGCCGAGAACAGTGCGGTGCATCGTAGCTTAGCATGACGCCATAATGGACGGTGATAGATACAGGTGGAACAAGAGGTTCGTGTGAGACACTGACGAGCTGTCATTGCTACCCGTCGAGACTAGAGACCTGATATGCTTACAGAGACGTTGGGATGTGACCAGTTTCTGAGAAAATATTGTGCTGAGGACACAGGTGTCTTTTGAGCGAGAAGAGGTTGGGCAGGAAGGCCAGCCTCTGTACAGATCGGCATAGGCATGCTTGGAAGAGACCTTGAGTAGGATCCCTTCCAGGACATTGCTGCCATGATGATTGCACCCAGGATCAGCTGTGTGACGTGCTTTCAGAGAGCCAGAGGCCGACGCCAGTGATATGTTGCCTTACGAGTGGTCGTGAGGTTTGACCGAGAGGTGACCAGAGAAGTGCCAGAACGGAATCGTCCCCGTTAGCACATCTGACAGGGCCGATGAGCCGGTTGACTGTGAGATTGGAAATCCACGGAGAAGATAAGGACCCAGAGAGCCAGAGGACGCCAGATCGTGAGCAAGAGGCAGGTAGATATCCTGCGCTGCTAGCAGTGGATTGCACCGACTCCTTCTCGACCTTGAAGGAGGAACTACCGACGACGGTATTTATGATTTGTGATTTTGTGATTCGATTACCACGTATCCGTCATTTTGGATTTCGGTATTTTGGGCGTTCTGTTTGCATGATTTAGTTTTGATGACTGAGTTTCATGATATTTGATTTTGTGCACCATGGTTGCACCTACCGGGTATTTATACCTTGTACATAGTTATTACTCTTGAGCTGTTGATTGCGATTTCATGCCTATTTTATGCTGGTGATTTGATTTACGTTTCCAGCAGAGTTTCATGTAATTTTAGTGTTTTGATTTTGCACTCGGTATAGCTTATATGTACTTGTAGTGCATCGATATGTGTTTTGTGCCCGCAGCTGCACACGTTTATGATTTTCTTCATATCTGGATACACTTGGTGTTGCTGCTTACGTATTTGAGTTATTGCTTGGTATTTGTGCATGGGATGCACCAGTTCTATACTTCGTGCATTTGTCGTACCAGTTTTATGTTTCTTGCGTTTATCGCATCAGATTTATATTTCGTGCCTTTGTTGCACCGGATTTATATTTTGTGCATTACGATTGCACCTGACTTCGATTTGATGCCTTTCGGTATGTCGATTTTGATTGTGATATTGATGTGGATTCTTGCACTCCGTGCTTTGGGGTTTGACTTACGCATATTCGACGTTGCTATTGGATTTTGTGATTCCGTGCATATTGAGTGCGCAAGGTCTAGATTTTCATTCGTGCATGATGGATGCACCGATTTGGATTTTCGCGCATGTTGGGCGCATGTTTTGAGATACAATTTTGGGGCACACCAGATGCACTAAATCGAGATTCTTCGTGCATTTCAGATGCACCTGTTTTGGCTGTCAGGCACACATGTTGTCTATGACAGATGCTTCGTGCACACCCGTTGCACCTAGATGTTGTTTTGTGCACATGTTTAGCGCATATATGGATTTTGATTTCCGTGCGCGTCAGACGCACAGGGTGGTGTTATGTGCATTTTTGGAATTTATTCCTTTTGGAGCAGTACATTTTTATGATGTGGGATATTTGCTTTCATACTGAGCAGGACTAGTCAGTGGACAGTGCCTGGATATATTTTGCATGCATCGATAGTTATCGAAGGGATTTCCGAAAAGCGAGCTATAGTCTCAGTATATACCTACGTGTCCGATATGACACAAAACGTTTTAAAAACAAGGAAACCCTTCTGATTATTTTCAAAATGGTGGAACGTGCTTATTAAACAAAGGATATATATATACACATATATAGTTATTTTCTTATGAGAAACGTCCGCCACTGTGCAGTGTTACGCGCATCGCACAACGACTTAAAAAGATTTGGCATACAGTTGCATCAGCTAATTACATGTATAGATTGGGTGTCTACATGTATAGTCTTGGTCCATATCATATTGATTTTGTATTGGATTTGACATTGTGTCGTTACCATAACTCCGATGATCGCGGATGCTTGATGGAGTGTTGCTTTTGAGTTATCTGCTCAGTACTCATGCGCATGCATTGCGCTATGATGTTTTATGTATAGATGATTTCGGAGCCCCGATGACTTGGAATTTGTATTGAAATATTTTAGTATTTGGGGGTTTAAATTTAAATTCGGGGACCGAATTTCTTTAAGGGGGTAGATTGTAACGTCTTCAAAATAATAAAATATGATTTTTGGGAAATTTTATAATTTAATATTATTTTAATGAATATTTTAATATTCTGGTATAATTAAATACAGATAAATGGGGAAAAATTATGGAAAATTCTAAAATAAGGTATTTTAAGGAATTGCCTCGTTTTCTGTGCATGCCCCCATTTCCTCTAGTTTTGACCCTGAGTATGTCTAGTTTTGACTGATTCCATCTAGGGTGAAATCTGGGTTGATTTTCCTTTGTTGGTGTATAATTTAGGACTTGTTTTAGCATGGATTTTGGTATTTGGTGATTCATTCCTGTCGGGTGGCGTTTGGACGTCAACGACAAGTGGATTTTGATTGTGTTTACATGCGAGTCGATAGGTTTTTACCTATGCGGGTAGCGTGTGCTATTTTGGTTTCCGATGTGATTTTCATGTGCTTTAGCATTGTGATATACTTGTAGGTACCCCGCGTGATGTTGAGGCAAAGGAGGTGAAGATAGCGACATCGGCTTTGGCACACGAGAAGCAAGGTGAGTAGATTATATCTACAGAGGGAAGTCGGGTGGATGGCGTATAGCACCCCCGCAGTCCGTAGATAGATTATTATGTAGTTGTCGTGATATTAGGTGTATTATGGATAGTACAGGGTTAGAAGTGACTAGTGCAGTTCATAGTCGCGAACCCTAGGATAGAATTACACCTATACACACACCCTTGCTTATCACTTGTACTTGCACTATGATTGATGATATGTGATGACTTTGGAGATGAGTCGATGATGTGGGCTTGGTGCCCTGGGATCGGTGATTTGATACGATTCATATGTGGGATATGACTTGTGATTCTTGCGGGCTTGGGATATGTGTTTACCCCCGCATGCATACTTTACTGATGTTACCGTTTTGTACTAGACATAGAGTAGTACTCCAGACTATATGTTCTGATGATGGTGATATCTGTTATGTGATGAGACAGTGAGATGTTGACCCCTACCCAGCTTTTGGGGATGCCGTACGATGATTTACCGTACGTGCCGATATTGATGATAGATCCGCACTCATAAATCGAGGATATCTTATGATATGACATTAAGGCGAGATCACCGACTATATATCTTTATATATACCGACTCAGATTTAGGTGGTTTCCACACCTACCCCTCCTGTTTGACCTGATACTTAGGTGCAGTTGCATAGTAGATACTTCACTGTGGTGTTGACTACTAGATTTCTGCATCTTCATGCTATTCGCATTGCTGGCATATGTTCATTGCTATATTATTATCATGCTGTTAGGACACCAGCACCATTATCGATGATGCGTATGTTCCACATACACTATTTGCCGGCTCACACACTTCATCATCGATAATTGCCATGCCATTACACTGTAGTACTATTGCATTCATGAGATGATTCTTCCTTCGACATATGCACATTACTATTCCATGTTGCATGATTTCCGATATGATTACTGTTCTTTACATGTCGCATACGTCATGGATTGACTGCATAGCACATCGAATTGGATTTACTTCCTGATGTTGGATTTTCATGTGATTTCTGGTTTTTGAGGACCGTGGGGTTATTTAAGAAAAGAGGCACTTTTATGAAAACCCGGTACCTCGTGATATGATATTTCGGTGCGTCCACCACGCGTTTTCTCGGTGCTGAGACGTGTGCTTGAAACCCGATTCGAGGAGGTGATGATCCGTTTGCGGGTTCGTGGTGGGCCCGGTATGGTTCCCCTCGGCGAGATTATCGATGGGTTTGCCGATTGAGCCTGGAGGCGGGCGAGTACCTACCGGTGATTGTATTTGAGCTCGGCGGATATCTGGAGGATACCGGCCGCAGTCGAGAGATGGGCTGACCCGTACTGCCGGGGGCCGAGGGCCGATACCGCAGACGGAGCCCAGAGATGGACATGGGTTGACTCGTACTGCCGGGGGCCGAGGGCCGATACCGCCGACGGAGCCCCATATGGATGAGGATTTACGTGTCGATGCTAGGCACGGGTTTTCATGATGTTTTTCCATGATATTGTTTATATCCTCATACTTGCATACTTGATGCTTATCGTCAGTGGGTGACGAGTGGACGGGTTCCACATACATACAGACATGGATTATATACAGACTTGGATCATATACAGACTAGTTTTACATTGATCATACTTTATTTGTATATATAACAAGGTATGAGGGCGCTGTTATATATACCCTTACACCAATATTAGTGGTATGGGACGCTAATATATGTGTATTGATATCATTGATATTTCTTCATGGTTACTTCATGCAGACATACCTTACACTGATGACATGTGATTACCTGAGTACCTGGCACTACATACATGATTAGATGTTACCTTGCCACCCTATTACACTCAGATGTACTCTTGTGGATTATATTATTGATCGTTGACTTAGGTTTATGTCTTGCATTCGGTTTCTGCTTGTAGATGTTTCTATTCACGAGTTGGCAACTCACCCCCGTTGTGCCACAGTTCTTGCAGGTTCTGCCGTACAGGTTCTATTGCGGCATTTCTGGCACACTTTCTTCTTGCGGGTGACTTGCTTTGGTAGGTGGATTCTTTCGCATCAAGAACCACCATTGTATTTATTTATTTCATTGTATGTAGAATTTCCATCAACCAAAACTTGTATTGTTTCAGACCTAGACTAGTGATGTATTATTTCGACCTTAGAGTCGCGCTTAGTAGTATTGCGTTTTTTTCTTATTGCTTTTGAGTTTTCTTTGGATTTGATCCTCGCCACTAGGCGTTGTATATTATTGCTGCATATGTGGTTGTGACCGTCGATTGACGAAGTGCTAGCTCCCGCTTGGGGATGCCATTATCATTGCATACATATTGTTATACTTGTTGTACCCCATTCGGGGCCAGTTTTTCAAAAGAAACTCTGCCGAAATTTTTAGAAAAGACTTTATTGTTTTCAAAACGTACCTTCGGCTTAGTTATTTAAAAACCATGATTTCAAACCTGTATTTCTTCACTTCTTTAAACCAGTTTTCTTTACTTATTCTCAAAAATGGTTTTAGATTTCTGGGCTTTTGGCTTACTTGGATCAGATGGAGTCCTATAGGCTTCATATGGTTCAAGGGCCAGTCACGTGCTCTTTCGGGTCGTGACAGAGATTGTCCAGCGAGACGACAGGGAGCGGCGACCGTTCCGCATGTGACCCTACCACCATCACCGCCCCCTCCTCAGAGAGCCTTACTTCCTGCCACAGGCGATGCTCCACGCCAGTTAGGTGCACCCAGAGGCCATGGGCACGGCACACCGATCCAGAGAGGACGAGGAGGCAGAGGCCGAGGCCGAGGCCGAGGTCAGCCCGCTATTGGAGGAGGTCAGGCCCGAGTATTTGCATTGACACCGCAGGATGCGCAGGCATCCAATGCCGTCGTGACAGGTACCCTATCAGTATGCTCTGTTGATGCACACGTGTTGTTTGATCCCGAATACACGCACTCTTATGTTTCTACACACTTCGTGCCGAGTTTGGGTAGAGTGTCCGGTTTGCTTGATCAGCCACTTGTGGTGACCACTCCTATGGGAGAGTCATTTGTTGCTAGGCACGTGTTCCGATCCTATACCATTCGTATTGGCGAGCGAGAGCTGCCTGTCGACTTGATCCTTCTTGAGATGTTGGACTTCGACGTTCTTTTGGGTATGGATTGGTTAGCCACGTGCTATGCGTCGGTGGACTGCCGCGAGAAGACAGTTAGATTTTGTTTTCCCGGCGAGTCGGCTTTTGTTGTGCAGGGGGACCGTGGAGCCGCCCCTCACATATTGATTTCTTCTCTTCGCGCCGATCAGCTATTGAGAAAGGGATGTCGGGAATTTCTAGCCTATGTTTGCGATACTGGAGCTACAGATATTCCATTGGACCAGGTTCCGATTGCATGCGAGTTCCCCGATGTTGTCCCTGATGAGCTGCCAGGACTGCCGCCTGAGTGCGATGTCGAGTTCTGTATTGATTTGATTCCTGGCTCGGGGCCTATTTCTATACCGCCTTATCGGATAGCCCCGGCGGAACTTAGAGAGTTGAAGGTTCAGCTGCAAGATTTGTTGGATAAGGGACTTTTTCGGCCCAGCGTTTCTCCATTGGGTGCTCCGGTCCTGTTTGTCAAGAAGAAGGACGAAAGCTTGCGCTTATGTATCGACTACCGCCAGCTGAACAAGGTTACCGTGCGGAACAGATACTCGTTGCCACACATTGATGATTTGTTCGATCAGCTTCAGGGTGCGGGTTATTTTTCGAGGATTGACTTACGATCAGGATACCACCAGCTGCGAGTCCGACAGGAGGATATACCGAAGACGGTGTTCCGTACACGCTATGGCCACTGTGAGTTTCTGGTGATGTCGTTCAGACTCACCAACGCCTCCGCAGCATTCATGGACTTGATGAACCGTACATTCAAGCCGTACCTTGACCTATTCATCATCGTGTTCATCGACGATATTTTGGTGTACTCCCGGAGCCGAGAGGAGCACAAGCAGCACCTGCGGATTACGTTACAGACTCTGAGGGAGCACCAACTGTTCGCGAAGTTCTCCAAGTGTGCATTCTGGCTGGACAGCGTCGGATTCTTGGGTCACGTGATTACGAGAGATGACATATGTGTGGACCCGAAGAAGATTGAGGCCGTCCAGCAGTGGCCCCGACCGACGTCGGTTACTAGGATCCGTAGTTTTCTAGGCCTGGCGGGCTACTACAGGCGTTTTGTTCAGGATTTCTCCCGTATAGCTGCACCTTTGACCGGTTTGACCCGAAAGGGAGTTCCTTTCGTTTGGACGGAGGAGTGCGAGCATAGTTTTCATCAGCTACGGACTTGTTTGACTACGGCGCCGGTATTATCTTTGCCTTCGGGATCAGGCGGATTTGTGGTTTACTGTGACGCTTCGCGAGTGGGGTTAGGATGCGTATTGATGCAACATGACAGGGTGATCGCGTATGCTTGACGGCAATTGAAGAAACACGAACAGAACTACCCCACTCATGATTTGAAGATGGCTGCAGTGGTCTTTGCACTGAAGATATGGCGACATTACCTATACGGCGAGTCGTGCCAGATATTCACTGACCACAAGTGCTTAAAATATATATTTCTGCAGCGAGATCTGAACCTCAGACAGCGTCGTTGGATGGAGCTGGTGAAAGACTATGACTGTGAGATCTTGTACCACCCGGGCAAGGCGAATGTAGTGGCGGATGCCTTGAGCAGGAGGCCCGGAGGTAGTCTATCCTGTTTGCGCGCAGTGTAGAGGCAGTCGTCAGCAGATTGGCAGATTTTATGCGACAGCCGAGTTGAGTTCGAGTTCACTCCGACAGGGGGACAGCTTGCTCATGTTCGTGCACGCCCACAGTTGCTTGACCGTATATATGAGGCAAAGCGCAGGGATGACCGCTGCTCAGAGATCATGGCACAGATAGGACAGGGCAGATTTTCTGAGTTCGTGATTGATGATCAGGGGATATTATGATTTGGATCTAGGCTGTGCGTACCAAATGCTGATGGATTGCGGCGCGATATTCTTGAGGAGGTACATCGATCGGTGTATAGTGTCCACCCTGGTTCCACCAAGATGTACCATGATATGAGAGAGACCTACTGGTGGGACAGAATGAACAGGGACATTGCGGAGTTCGTATCGAGATGCCTGACTTGTCCGCAAGTCAAGGCCGAGCACCAGAGGCCCGCAGGAGAGCTACAGCCGTTACCCATTCCGGAGTGGAAATGGGAGTAGATTTCGATGGACTTCGTTGTGGGTCTACCCAGGACCAGTCGAGGGTACGACTCCATCTGGGTGATCGTGGATAGATTGACGAAAGCGCTTCACTTCCTGCCAGTGAAGACCACTTTCAGTTTTGCTCAGTATGCCCGGATTTACATTGACGAGATCGTGCGGTTACATGGCGTACCGACCTGTATCGTGTCAGATCGAGGCACCCAGTTTACTAGCCGACTATGGCAGAGACTCCAGGAGGCTTTGGGCACTCGTTTGAGCTTCAGCACAGCGTTTCATTCGCAGACCGATGGACAGTCAGAGCGGACCATTCAGACTCTCGAGGAAATGCTCAGAGCGTGCGTTTTGGACTTCGGCGGTACTGGGATCGCCATTTACCTCTAGTAGAGTTCTCCTCTAACAACAGCTTCCAGGATACTATTCAGATGGCATCTTTCGAGGCATTGTATGGGAGGAGATGTAGGTCGCCCGTCTGTTGGACTGAGCTGAGCGAGAGCTGTATTTTTAGGCCACAGATCGTGTAGGAGACGACCGAGAAAGTACAGCTGATTCGAGACCGGATGAGAGCAGCTCAGAGTAGGCAGAAATCGTATACAGACAGGCGCCGTCGCAGATTAGAGTTCGCTGTAGGTGATTATGTTTTTCTGATGGTCTCCCCAGATTCGTAGGTCCCTTCGAGGTCCTCGAGCGTGTCGGCACTGTTGCATATCGTTTGGCTCTTCCACCCAGCTTTTCAGATGTTCATCCCGTCTTCCACATTTCGATGCTACGCCGATATCTTCATGACTCTTCCCACACGATTCAGCATCAGACAGTTCAGCTTGAGCCCGACCTTTCGTTCACCGTGCAGCCAGTGCAGATATTGGATCGGCAGGTGAATGTTGGATATATATGCCCTAGAGGCCTACATTGTATAGGAAGCTTGGGATATGTATGTTCATGACAGTCTTGCTTGATATGATAGTACGCTATTTGGTTTGACTTTGTCTTAACGTATAATATATTTTACTTGGTATTTATATATATATATGTTGATAAAGCCCATAGGGTGTTTGTCTGACTACCGGCGTTGTGATGGCAGTCATACTAGTGGGAGCTGGATAGTCAATAGGCACACCCTTAGATGTCCCTGGTCGCAGGAGTATCGAGATTGGGCATCGATACTCCGGAGTAGACTAGTGTATACATATCTAGACCCTGACGAGGGGCAATGGATTGGTCCCGCAACCATTGGTGATGTTCACCTAAGATTGTATACAGATGCTCACTGGATGTGAGTACACCGGACAGGACTCGCCGAGAACTGACTGGATGGTATTATACCAAATGTCAGATAGCAGTTCTCAGGTGACATGTGTGCAGATTGTCCGTTGACTTAAGGCCATCATTTGTCTCGTGTGAGTTCCCACTGTTCTTTGATTGTTACCCTACCACGGCTCAAAGGAGTCGTGCAAACAGGTTTCAGTTGGGCACAGTCCCGAGCCATGTGGAGGCAGTGAGTGACTGTTAGGGATTCGTCTCTCCCGGTATAGGGAGTTGATATCGCACAGTGATCGGTTGGTCATTACCATAAGTCCCTGGCCAGGGCTAATTGAGAATTACTGATAGGTTGATCAGTAGATTCTCGGATGGTGATAGAGCCATACCGACACGACTTGTATGGTTATTAGGGGTCTGACGTCCACCACCTCCCTAGACCGTACATGTGATACTCTTAGACGAACAGACCGGACTGCGCGAATATTGTCACAGACAGGCTCAGTAGGATTTCAGATGGGTTACCTCATCAGCTTTCTTATCGACAACTACCTGGGGACCGTTACGTACAGCTAGTGCCGCTTGCGGTCTGTGGTTAAACCCACTGCCAGCGTAGTAGTCGAGTCTTTAGAGTCCCACACTGAGATATCCCAAACCCAGGCGAAAAGATATAGAGGTCGTATGGTTTTACGACAAAGGTTCGGACGCGTACGTGTTTGATCGCACGTACGACATTCGGACAGTTTTTACTAGCCGGCTTTGGTTTAAGCCAGATTCTAGTATCAGGTTATTGGATTTATACAGTCTAAAGTTTTTCCGTGTTTTCACGGATGAGAGGGGCGTTCTCGTAATTTTCGGAGAAGCTTCTAGAAGGATGTGACATAAAGAGAGAGGTGGCATTTTCATTTATTGAATTAGTGACTCATTGTGAGTGATTCATCATGTCATTAAAGCATCATTTATTGCTTAATGACTCACATAATGAATCACCCACTTGATTAAATGAAACATGATGAATATTCACTTATTATTCATTTCTTTCTTATTCTTTATGTTTCATATATATCAAGTGAGAAGCTTTATTCAATATAATAATATCATTATCATCTTCTCACTCTCTCTCTTCAAGTTCTCTCTCCTTCACCAAACCCTAATCCTACCCTCATGAGTTGAGAACAAGGATTAAGAAAGACTAATTACTCCATAACCAATCTCTACATCATCTTAGCTACTCTATTTAGCAACTAGAGAAACTAAGTAACCTCAAGTTTAGAGGTTATAGCTTGGATTAGGGTTCTCGGGTGGATCGTCTATCACGGGAGAAAGCCGAAGAGGACGTGGAGATCCAAAGAGGCCGTAGAGAACATCAAGACGAAGGACTAGAACCGTTTGGTATAATCCCTTCGCATAGTAGATTAAAACTCTAAAGCTTTTGTTAAAACTTGTATAGCAAACGATTCGTACGGTTAATCGATGTTTGATCATAGAACTTGATTGTTATTCATATTTCCGCCTCCCCACAAGTATTAGGGTGTTGAACATCGACTTACAGTGGTATCAGAGCCTAGCTAAACAAGATTTTTAACTTAATTGCAAATTTGTACGAATTTCGAAAGGAAAAACGAAGCCGGAAAACCCTAAAAATTACATGTTTCTGTCGAAATTTAAATGAAGTCCAAAATTGGTTCAGGGATGCTCAGAAAGCTTGTTATGACACCAGAAGAACACCCAAGAAATTTGGGGCCATGACTCGACCAAACGACCGCGTTTCCGCGGCGGATCCCACCGATCCGCGGCGCTTCCGCGGCCGAGTTGCCGAGTAATGATTCCAGTTTTCTTGGGTGGGTTCTCTGTTGAATTTGGGATTTTCTGGAATATTTTATTGTTGCTCAGGTTTCAGTTTTACAGAGCAGATTTTGGAGCAATATTGAAAGTGTTTAATCGATCGAAATTATATAGTATTTGCATATTGGATTATATCTGTGATTGTATAATGTGTTCGTAAACCTCCCCTAACTGCTAGTATGTCGGTTGGCAGGGGGTTGCACATTTCTGTAATGATCTTAACTGTTTGTGCATATAAACTGTATTGGACTGTTGTGGTGATTAGCCGGGTTTTGTGATGGGTTATTGTTTTAATTCTTTTGATGTAATTGTAACAAGTTGTAATATTATTTCGCGGGGCACATCCAGGTTGCGGTTGTAGCCACCGTTGTATTATTTCTTTTTACTGTTTTTGCTCCTAGGACAGATCCAAGGTGGGGTACACAAACTGCCGGGCGGGTAGTTTGCCGTACCCGTAGGGATCTTGGGTGGGGTAATGGCTATTCATCACAACTGTGTAATCTGTCTTTTCTTGCAGGCTCAAAAGAAATACAGATTGCTTGCAAATCCAATATTGTTTATCTGTGTTCTGGAATGTATATCATTGCGTCAGACGAATGTAAAATATCTATATATATGATAGCTATTTAGACGTCACTTATGTTTTACACCCGCGCTAGCCCAGCCCCCGCTCTGTCGTTAGTTAAGTAACCTAACGAGTGATGACGGGACCCCGTGGCGAATGCGGATGGCATAAGAGGACGTCATATTTTCGTTGTTATCTGTAATGATAGGTTAAAGATGGGACGCATTATTATTAATGCAAAGAAAATAAAACCTAAACTGAATCGTTGGAACAATTTCTAAAAACCACTCGGTTTTCTTGAAAAAGCAAATTTTAAATGCGGAGCTTAAACCCCTCCTTTTAATAAAATCTATCATAGTTCCTTCGATCAAATCAAGTTCATTACGTTAACGGTTTTTTGCCAAAAACCAGCCGTAACCCTCCGTCGTTTCAGATAGACAGCACATCGTATTCATGCTATGCTTGTTGGCCTACGTCAAGGCATAGTGTATGGTAGCAGTGTGTGTGCCTATTTGTTGCATAGATAGATGCATTAGTTTAATACAGACGTACACCTTGTTGGCCTACGTCAAGGGCTTGTACGATGTATTTAAATTGATCAGGACAACGACGGGTAGAACTTGACTTGCGTCTTATGACTTGTTGGCCTACGTCAAGGTCTATAAGAGCTTGGGGTAAAAATCACATCGGGAGTTTCAAACATAAAGGAAACTTGCAGATTTAGCTTACCTTCTGGAGTGTGGTGACTAGAGTGGCTTCCATCAAGGGCATCATGCAATGATAGTTGGATCCCGATCCCACTGATGAGTAGGATTACTCTCGGGAATTTCTCTCACTTAACAATCAATGCTATAAACCAAGTAGGTGCCTAGAAAGGTGTTAGAGGGGCTACGCCTCCAGGGAAAAGAGGTTATTTAATTAAGGAACTTCGCGAAAGCGTTGGAAAACCTCCCTCGAAGTACCAACACCAGCCTGGCTGAAAGGTTAAGCAATTATTGTGACGTGTGATTAAATCCTGACTAGTTCTTCTTTTAGGTTTTGAAGAAGGATTTGAGGAAACAGTGGGAGCCATCCTGTTTAGATAAATTAATAAACCAATCTAAACTTGCAAGAGCATATGCTGAGTGTTTTCTTTTCTCTCTCTCTGGCAGCTACCATGACTGGACTAAAACTATTACTTGAAAAGAATATACTAACCGGGCAGAACTATAAAGATTGGCTAAGAAACGTCAATATTGCGCTGACTTATGACAAAGTTGCATATGTTACCACCGCTGTTCCTCCCCTTATCTCAGGACCAGATTCCTCAGTTGCGGACAAGGAAGTTCGTAAAACCTGGGATCTAGATTGTGAGCGAGCTAAGTGTATCGTGCTGGCGTCCATGAATAATGAACTCCAGAAACAGCACGAGAGTATGGATATTGCATCCATATTCCTCCATTGCAAGGAATTGTATGGTGAACACTCTCGTATCGCGAGGTACGAAACCTCAAGGAAACTCTTCCAGATGAGGTTAGCTCCAGGATCGCCTGTTGGAGAGCACGTCCTCAAAATGATCACCCTCATTGAGGAACTCGCAAACCTGGGATGCGTGCTAGAGAATGATTTATATATCGACTTGATTTTGCAGTCCCTTCCCCACACCTTCTCTCAGTTCGTGCTGAACTTCAACATGCACGAAATGGGAGCGGATCTTCCAAAGCTCCTCAATATGTTGAGGGTAGCAGAGACCTCCTTGAAAAAGGAGAAGACCCCCGTTCTGTATGTTGGCCAATCATCTTCTTCTAAAACTAAAGCGAAAGCTATAGGGAAGAAGAAGATGAAAGCCACCAAACCGAAGGGTGGGGTCAAGAAGGTGCAGGGAACGAACAAGGCAGGAAGGGTGAAGGCAGAAAAGAACGAGTGCTTCTATTGTCACAAGCAGGGGCACTGGAAGAAGGATTGTCAGGCCTTCAAAGCCAAGGACATGAAGCAAGCTGTTGCTTCTACTTCAGGTGTGTTCGTAATCGAAAATTGTCTTTCAGTAAACTCTACTTCATGGGTACTTGATACCGGTTCTGGTTCTCACATCTGTAATTCTCTGCAGGATCTGAGAAACAGTAGAGTACTGGGGGCAGGTGATATGACTCTCCGGATGGGCAATGGAATGCATGTGGATGCAGTTGCAATAGGGGAATATCACCTAGGGTTGAATAGTGGAAACATTTTGGTATTGTATAACTGTTTTTGTATTCCCAGTATGTTGTGTAATATTATATCAGTATCTTTATTGTCTAATAAAGGATATAATTTTGTGCTTGAAAGAAATGTCATGAACATTCTCCTAAATCAAGAACTGATTGGGTTTGGCACACTGGAAAACGGCATATACATACTTAATCAACCACAAATTTTCAATATTCAAAACACGCGTAAAAGAAAGGCTCCAGATTCGAATCAAGCCTTCCTATGGCATTGTAGACTTGGTCATATAAATGAAACAAGGTTGACTAAGTTACATAAAGATGGATATCTAGATCCGTTTGAATATTCATCATATTCAACTTGTCAATCATGTGTCAAAGGAAAAATGACCAAATCTCCGTTCACCGGACACGGAGAAAGAGCCACCGAACTCTTAGGACTAGTACACAGTGATGTATGTGGTCCGATGTCTATACATGCACGAAGTGGTCACTCCTACTTCATCACTTTTACTGATGACTTCTCTAGTTATGGACATGTGTTCTTAATAAAACATAAATCCGAGGCTTTTGAGAAGTTTAAGGAGTATAAAAATGAAGTAGAAAAACAAACTGGTAAAAGCATCAAGACACTTCGATCTGATCGAGGTGGAGAATACTTAAGTACCAGTTTCCTTGAATACTTGAAAGCAAATGGAATACTATCTCAGTTTACTCCTCCTTATACACCTCAGCATAATGGTGTATCAGAAAGAAGGAATCGCACGCTATTAGATATGGTGCGTTCGATGATGAGTAGTGCTGAGTTACCACTTTCTTTCTGGGGATTTGCTCTAGAATCAGCCGCATATCTATTAAATAGAGTTCCAACTAAGTCTGTACCTACCACTCCATATGAAATGTGGTGTGGGAAGAGACCATATCTCAAGTATATCAAGATATGGGGGTGTCCGGTATATGTTAAAAAGCATAATCCGGACAAGCTCGAGGCACGATCGGTTTTATGCAAGTTTGTAGGATACCCCAAGCATTCAAGGGGGTACATGGTCTACCACACTGAAGAACAAAAGGTGTTTGTCGCTCGTCACATTGTCTTCTTAGAAAGCGAATTTCTTGCAAAAGAAATTAGTGGGAGCGCGGTAGAACTGGAAGAAATTCCAGAACCTCAAACTGTAACCGAAGACTTAGAAGAATCTCAGATTTCAATAGAACATGACGAACCAACGCCACTCCGCAGATCTAGTAGGCTTTCTCATCCTCCTGAAAGATACTATGGTTTTCTTCTTGATGGGGATCGAGAGGATTGCATCATCGATGATGATGAGCCTACTAGTTTTCAGCAGGCTATCACAAGTAGCGACTCAGTAAAGTGGCTGGATGCAATGAGATCCGAAATGGAATCCATGTACACCAATAAAGTATGGACTTTAGAAGTTTCTCCTCCTGGGGTAAAACCAGTTGGGTGCAAATGGATCTTCAAAAAGAAGATTGGTACATTTGGACAAGCGGAAACGCACAAAGCTAGACTAGTAGCAAAAGGTTTTCGTCAAAGACCAGGATTGGACTACGATGAAACTTTTTCGCCAGTAGCTATGCTTAAATCCATTCGGATCATGCTTGCCATTGCTGCCTTCCATGACTATGAAATCTGGCAGATGGATGTAAAAACAGCTTTTCTAAATGGACATCTAGAAGAGAGTGTTTACATGGATCAACCAGAAGGTTTCTTAGACAGTGGGAGCAGCGGAAGAGTGTGCAAATTGCTTAAATCCATTTATGGGTTAAAGCAAGCATCGCGGAGTTGGAACATCTGCTTTGATGAAACAGTCAAGGAATTTGACTTTATCAAAAATGTAGATGAACCATGTGTTTATAGGAAGATTGTAGAAGGAGCAGTAGTCTTCCTCGTTTTGTACGTCGACGACATACTACTGATAGGGAATGATATCCCTATGTTACAATCAGTAAAGCTCTTCTTGTCACAGAAATTCTTTATGAAAGACTTGGGAGATGCATCATACATTCTGGGCATTAAGATCCATCGGGATAGATCTAATAGAATATTGGGACTTTCACAGTCCAGGTATATAGACACTATACTAAAGAGATTTAGTATGGAAGATTCCAAGCGCGGCAATATGCCCGCTTGTCACGGAATCACCCTCTCCAAAGATATGTCTCCAAAGACTGATGAAGAGAGGGCTCGCATGGGCATTATACCCTACGCTTCGGCGGTAGGATCAATAATGTATGCGATGTTATGTACCAGACCAGATGTAGCTTACGCACTTAGTGTGGTAAGAAGGTATCAATCGGACCCAGGTGAGAAACATTGGATAGCGGTGAAGAACATTCTCAAGTACCTGAGAAGGACTAAGGAGATGTTCTTGATTTACGGCAATAAGGACCTCCAAGTAGAGGCTTTTACCGACTCCGGCTTCCAAAGTGACAAGGATGATTCTAAATCTATTTCGGGTTTTGTGTTTACCCTCAATGGAGGGGCGGTGAGTTGGAAGAGTTCCAAACAAGATACCGTCGCAGACTCAACTATGGAGGCTGAGTATATAGCTGCTAGTGAAGCCGCAAAAGAGGCTGTCTGGATAAGGAAGTTCATTTCTGAACTTCAGGTGGTTCCGTCCATTGCCAATCCAATACCTTTGTATTGCGATAACAATGGCGCTGTAGCTTTAGCGAAGGAACCAAGGTCCCATCAGAAATCCAGGCATATCTTAAGGCGTTTTCACCTGATCAGGGAGATCGTGGATCGTCGGGAGATCGAGATACGGAGAGTGGACACAAAAGACAACACGGCAGATCCATTCACCAAGGCCATTCCTCAAGTACAGTTCGAGAGACTTTTTGAGATGTTGGGCATGCGGTACGCAAGCAACTGGATCTGGTAGAGACAGTGAGTACTCATTGCGCCAATCATAGGCCTTAGTGCAAGTGGGAGATTGTTGGATATATATGCCCTAGAGGCCTACATTGTATAGGAAGCTTGGGATATGTATGTACATGACAGTCTTGCTTGATATGATAGTACGCTATTTGGTTTGACTTTGTCTTAACGTATAATATATTTTACTTGGTATTTATATATATATGTTGATAAAGCCCATAGGGTGTTTGTCTGACTACCGGCGTTGTGATGGCAGTCATACTAGTGGGAGCTGGATAGTCAATAGGCACACCCTTAGATGTCCCTGGTCGCAGGAGTATCGAGATTGGGCATCGATACTCCGGAGTAGACTAGTGTATACATATCTAGACCCTGACGAGGGGCAATGGATTGGTCCCGCAACCATTGGTGATGTTCACCTAAGATTGTATACAGATGCTCACTGGATGTGAGTACACCGGACAGGACTCGCCAAGAACTGACTGGATGGTATTATACCTAACGTCAGATAGCAGTTCTCAGGTGACATGTGTGCAGATAGTCCGTTGACTTAAGGTCATCATTTGTCTCGTGTGAGTTCCCACTGTGCTTTGATTGTTACCCTACCACGGCTCAAAGGAGTCGTGCAAACAGGTTTCAGTTGGGCACAGTCCCGAGCCATGTGGAGGCAGTGAGTGACTGTTAGGGATTCGTCTTTCCCGGTATAGGGAGTTGATATCGCACAGTGATCGGTTGGTCATTACCATAAGTCCCTGGCCAGGGCTAATTGAGAATTACTGATAGGTTGATCAGTAGATTCTCGGATGGTGATAGAGCCATACCGACACGACTTGTATGGTTATTAGGTGTCTGACGTCCACCACCTCCCTAGACCGTACATGTGATACTCTTAGACGAACAGACCGGACTGCGCGGATATTGTCACAGACAGGCTCAGTAGGATTTCAAATGGGTTACCTCATCAGCTTTCTTATCGACAACTACCTAGGGACCGTTACGTACAGCTAGTGCCACTTGCGGTCTGTGGTTAAACCCACTGCCAGCGTAGTAGTCGAGTCTTTAGAGTCCCACACAGAGATATCCCAAACCCAGGCGAAAAGATATAGAGGTCGTATGGTTTTACGACAAAGGTTCGGACGCGTACGTGTTTGATCACACGTACGACATTCGGACGGTTTTTACTAGCCGGCTTTGGTTTAAGCCAGATTCTAGTATCAGGTTATTGGATTTATACAGTCTAAAGTTTTTCCGTGTTTTCACGGATGAGAGGGGCGTTCTCGTAATTTTCGGAGAAGCTTCTAGAAGGATGTGACATAAAGAGAGAGGTGGCATTTTCATTTATTGAATTAGTGACTCATTGTGAGTGATTCATCATGTCATTAAAGCATCATTTATTGCTTAATGTCTCACATAATGAATCACCCACTTGATTAAATGAAACATGATGAATATTCACTTATTATTCATTTCTTTCTTATTCTTTATGTTTCATATATATCAAGTGAGAAGCTTTATTCAATATAATAATATCATTATCATCTTCTCACTCTCTCTCTTCAAGTTCTCTCTCCTTCACCAAACCCTAATCCTACCCTCATGAGTTGAGAACAAGGATTAGGAAAGACTAATTACTCCATAACCAATCTCTACATCATCTTAGCTACTCTATTTAGCAACTAGAGAAACTAAGTAACCTCAAGTTTAGAGGTTATAGCTTGGATTAGGGTTCTCGGGTGGATCGTCTATCACGGGAGAAAGCCGAAGAGGACGTGGAGATCCAAAGAGGCCGTAGAGAACATCAAGACGAAGGACTAGAACCGTTTGGTATAATCCCTTCGCATAGTAGATTAAAACTCTAAAGCTTTTGTTAAAACTTGTATAGCAAACGATTCGTACGGTTAATCGATGTTTGATCATAGAACTTGATTGTTATTCATATTTCCGCCTCCCCACAAGTATTGGGGTGTTGAACATCGACTTACAGAAACTTCGATCAAAGGTCCTGTCGTCGGTGAAGGTTCTTTGGCACGACCCGGATAATGAAGAGGTCACTTGGGAGGCCGAGGGAGATATGCGGAAGAAATTCCCACATCTTTTTGAAGGTACGTGTAGTTGCATATTTTAAAATTCGGGGACGAATTTTCTTAAGTGGGGGAAGACTGTAACACCTGAGATTAGGGTTAGTGGTAATTGTGTGTTAATGTGGGGTTTTTGGTAAAAAGTTTACCAAAACGGGTTTCTAATAATTTATCTGGTTTTATGGTTATTTTTTGTAGAATTTTATCTCGACCATACACACTTGTGCACGTTAGCTAGGGTTAAAACTGGGGTTTTGCCTGTAGGTGTCTTTTGGTTAGCTTGGAGTGTTGGTATCTGTAACTTTTTAGGTTTAGCCCCAAGCAAGAATCTGGAGCTAATTGTGTGTTTTCGATATTTTAAGTCTCGTGCGACACGCGCGTGATACGCGTGGTTCTGTGGAGCGCTGCGCGACACAGCGCGTCGGAGTAGGTTCCGGTGGGTTGTACGCGTCGCGACGTGTCGTGTGCACGCGCGTTTAGTTTCACGCACGCGTATCGTTTTATCGATATATCGTATTTTGCAGGATTTTTCCTTATATGGTGACTTTTGTAAATTCTAGGTTCGCCGGCAGGGACTTCTAACGCAGTGGAGAAAGGAAAGCAGGTGGTCGGACACACCTAGCACGGGATCACGGGTGAGTAGATTTAATATCTACGGGGGACGATCGTTTGGATGGCGCGAGTCGCCTGATAGATTTGATAAACTTGAAAATAGTAGACTTGATATTTACTTGTGACATTAGAATAATAATACTTGTATGACATTTGTTGCAGTTAGGATCTATATGATGTTCCATATACGCAAACTCATTTGTAGGACACATGCACCATTACCAGGTTTTTATATGCAGCACGAGCACTATTCATGTGTACACACACACCCTGGTAATTGCCATGTCACGACACTAGATAACTATAAATCTGAAACATGTTAATTGCTTAGACCTGTGATATTGCAACAAATATTTAAAATGAAATCATAAGAACTACTATTCTCATGCCTATGTATTATTATATCATTGTTCATGCCTAGTATAAATTATACATTGCAAATTGATACCATAGGCACTCATTATCATTGACATATGCATACATGATGATTTCATGAGATTTATGATATTTCTGGATTTCGGGGGAAAGCCGCAAGATTTCAAACTTATAATCTTTTAAAATATAAAGATTGCGGTTTTCTAGTGATGTAAAGTGTCGTCCACCATGAGTTTGATGTGGTTTTCGAGACCCGTTTCGAGGAGGTGGATGAACCGTTTCAGGTACATGGTGGGCCCGGTACGGTACCCCAGGGCAAGAAGATCTCAGGGGATGGCGTTGAGCCTGGTAGGGGACGGATTACCTACCGGTGACTTCATTTGGCACTGCGGATATCCAGAGGATACCTACTGTGGCCGCTGGATTGGGATATTGATATTTGATATGGATCAGCTGGACGGCTGAGGCCAGTGATACTTGACATGGATATATGAGATTTGAGACAGTTTTGAGGTGTCGTTGCTAGACACGGATTTTGTTGATTTTCCTGGATTTTTTATGCTGATACTTGAAAGGAGTTTTATAAACAAAGGAAGAATAATTCTTATACCTACATAATGAGATCTTGAGTTGACTCATATAGCATACATATATGATAGCATATTCATGTGGCATACATACCTGTTATTACATCCATGTGACCTACATACTTGATAGTACACTGATGATGCATACATACCTGCTAGTACATATAGCCATACCTGTTTTAGGGATACTAGGATACTTGTGTACATTCATGCGATAGCTGTTGTAGATGTTATTTATTACTCACGAGCTGGAAACTCACCCCCGTTATGCCACAGCTTTTCTGCAGGTCCATTCCGTCAGCACTGTAGCGGCGGATACTTTTGCTTTTGCCATTTTTGCCTGGACTCGAGGTTTTTGCTCATAGGTGGGTTGTTATCATTTTGTTCCACCTTATTTATGTCCATTGTATTTAGTGTACTCCTTCTGCTACTATTATTTCAGCTGTACCCGCCTTATTTGGATTACTATATATTGACTTAGAGACGAGGTTGTGAGACTTGGGATTTATTTTATGTTATATCTGGGGTCGAGCTCACTTGAGTCGACATGTTATTTCTTATGCTCCATACTTATTCATGCACGTTGTTATCTTACATTTCGTGGGTTCTGTGACCGCCTTGAGGCGAAGAGCTAGCTCCCGCTTGGGGATGCCTTTTTCATGCTATTCATTTATATTCCCGTTGTACCCGTTTGGAGCTTGTTTTACAAAGGAAACTCTGTTGGAAATTTTGGAAAAAGGGAAGTTGTTTTAAAATGAAACTTGATGTGGTTTAATAGAGTTAAATGTTGCAAATAATTGGTTTTTCCTTCACTCTAATTCTTATTTGGGTTTTGTATTCTGGGCTTCGGCTTACTTATCTTACAGACGCCTTGAGATGTTTCGTAACTTAAGTGCCGGTCGCGTTCCGTACCTTGCGGGTCGTGACAACCTTCCCCCTCCTACACTCACTCTCTCCTCTCTATATATTGGCCGACCATTATGATGGAGGAATATGGTTGCTTGAAAAAGATTATGATAGTTTTGGTTGATAGAAATTATATGTGATCCATTTCTCATTTCCATTCGATCCAAAAAGGCAACTTCATTAACCGTTCGTCCATATCTTTGGACGTAACGAGACAAAGTGTTTTACTCATTCTCTACATCAATCTTGGTCATCTCTTTTAGCAAACTTGATGATCGAGTTGCCTCGGTTCAGAGGCGGGATCTCGTTTAAAGATCCGTCGACTTGGTGCGACCTGTACGAGAAGACTGGAGATTCAGGAGATCGGAGCAGCCGCAACAAAGCATGGGATGATGGTTGAAGACCGAAGGACTCGGATCGTTCGGTATAACATTCCAACCCACTTTGTAGTTTGTAAGTTTAGGTTTAATGGCAGATCCGGGTTATAGTACGTGATAGCGCCAGTTGTAAAAGTTTTTGTTCCGCCTTTGGCGTCTGTTAGACGGCCGGGACGCTACCGTAGACTTACAGTGGTATCATAGCCTCACCATTAAGCTATACTAACTTATGCTAACGTGTTTAAAACTTTGATCGAACGAATTTTCGAAAATCGCAATTTCCATGTGTAATGTTTCTGTCGATTTTAAAACAGGCCTAAAAATTATTTTGCACCAGAAAATTGAGCAGGCTTTTTACAGGACACAGAAGAAATTTAACACACCGATCCGACCGTACGGCCGCGGATCCGCCGCCAAAGCCAAGCTTTGGCCGCGGAACCGCGGCCATAATGGTGAATCAGTGTACCATTTTTCTTCTGGGGCTTCTACAGGGGAAATTAGGGTTTCTGGTAAAGTTCTTTTGTGCCTAGTTTTTGTTACTGTACAGCAGATGTATGTGGGGCCCACTTCGGGAAATTTTGTCGATCGAAATTTTAAACTTGTTAGTATACAGTACATACTTTATATCTCCGACCGAGAATGTCATTTGAGCGGTAAATTGCGTCTAATTGCTATAGCTCTTTTAGACGGATTTGCGAACGTGACATTCGCGTTGATGTTCTATGTTGTGTTGTAATGTTGCGGATATGTCGTGGTGGATAGCAGTATGCAATGGTAGTGCAGTTTGGATTTATTTGTACATTTGATATTGCGGGGAGAGCGTCCAACATGTGGACTGCCGTCACTGCCTGTTTGTATAATATTCTTTTGGGGCACGGCCGGGCTGAGGTCGATGTACCCGTTGTACATATTTTAATTTCTGTACTAGGTTTATCCCGCGAAGGAGTGCACGGATAGCCGGGTTCTGGAGGGCAACGGGTTCGTATCTCATGGTTTTGAGAGGCAGAGGTGCCTCACTCTAGAATTGGCAGACTATTCGCCGCACTCGTAGGGGGTACAGGTTGACCCAAGGAGGGGTGCTCAAGTTACCAGATTCCGTGAAGTGCCGGGTGGTCCATTCATTTTGCTGTAGGGGGCTGCCTCGCTTTAGGTTTTGGCGGGTAACTTGCCGCATCCGTAGGGGTGTAGGTTTTCATTGCACAGGCTATCCACACGACCAGGGGAACGTCGAGTTTCAGCAGCGGCTCTGTGAAACCCGGGGATCCCCGATTATCTGTATTGTTCTGTTATGCTTATTACTTTTCTATAATGTTGTATATTATCACGCCTGGAGCGATTATTGTATATTAGTATATATACTATTAGATGTTGTATATGTTTTACACCCGCACTAGTCCAGCCCCTGCTTTGTCGTTAGTTAAGTAACCTAACGGGTAATGACGGAACCAAGTGACGAATGCGGATGGCATATACGTACATTTTATTTTCGTTCTTTTCTGGTGTGATTGATTGATGGGATTGCGTTGATTCTAATCAATGCAAAGTAAAATAAACCTATATTTGATGTTTTTGGAACAAATTATAAAAAGTGTTATTACAAAGACATTTCCTTTTATTTTTGCATAGTGATATTCAGTTAGAATATCCTGCACCTCATTCGACGAGGTAAGGGCCGAGATCCCTTCACCGGGAGTGACCCCTTGGGCAGAAGTTTACGTCAGGGTAAAAACATCAATATAGTCGATTACAAGTTCCTTTGCATCGCGGTATTCAGTTAAAATATCCTGCACCTCATTCCACGAGGAAAGAGCCGAGATCCCTTCACCGGGAGTGACCTCTTTAGCAAAGGTTTTTCGCCACTATATTTTTTATAAAAAGCTATCAGGTTCCTTCAACGAGATCAAGTTCATTACGTTAAAGATTTTTCGCCAAAAACTAGCCGTAGCCCTCCGTCATTTCTTTTGGGTATTCAGTAGTATTCAAGCTATGTATTTTGACCAACGCCAAGGCATAGTGTTTGGTAGCTGCTGGGTATTCATCTGTTGCATAGATAGATGAGTTGGTTTGGGACAGTCGTTCTGCCATTTTGGCCAACGTCAAGGGCATGTGACGGTGGGTTCAAATTGACCTGGATAGTGACGGGTAGAACTTGACATGTGGCTTATGATATTTTGACCAACGCCAAGGCCATAAAAGCATGGGGCAAAAATCATATCGGGAGTTTCAAACATACAGGAAACTTGCCAGGCATGCGCATACCTTCTGGAGTGTAATAACTTGAGTGGCTTCCATCAAGTTATCATGCGATGATAGATAGATCCCGATTCTCACTGATGAGTTGGTTTACTCTTCGGGTGATCCCGACTAATTCTTCTTTCAGGTTTGGAGGAGAATTTGAGATTACAGTGGGAGGTTTCCTGCTTAGATAAAGTGATAACCATTCTGATCTAGGTTAGAGTGCACGCAGAGTGTTTCTTTTCTCTCTCTCTCTTTGGCAGCGACCATTGACCGACCCTAGACTATGACTCAGTGACCAAGTTGACCGAACCTTCTTAAAATACTGGCGTTTGGATTATCTGAGTTGCATAAGTCATTGCCGCTCCTTCTTTTACCCTTGTATTTCTCAGAACACCCTGTATTACTACGGACATCCACTTCCATTGGATAGATCCATCGTATGGTTATATACTAACTCGAAGGGAATTCTTCGAGGATGGATCCAGGTTCAGGAGAAATTGAATTAGTTTATTCAGTTGTCTTTTATTATCACCTTCTCACAGGTTGCGAGAGCTCCTTGGTTTAGGAGAGTACACCTATAACACTTACTGGGTATTCTTCTTCCAAACCATAGGCTGGTGCCGAACGGTAGGGAAAGAAGAAAACCATTTAGCCTAACGAGGTATACAGAAGGTAATGAATAAAGACAAAATAAAGGGATTAGAAAGAGGGCAAAGTAAATTGCCAGTGTTATCATTCACGACTAAACCGCGTACTTCATCGCCACTCCTATTTTCACCTTTGCTTTTTCCCCAGTTCGGGAGAAATAGAATAAGGTATTATTCACTTGTCTTTTATCATCACCTTCTCTCAAGTTGCGAGTACTCCTATTATGCTTACTGGATAGTCTTCTTCCAAACCATAGGCTGGTGCCTAACGGTAGGGAAAGAAGAAAACCATTTAGCCTAACGATGGTGTACAAAAGGTAATGAATAAAGACAAATAAAGGGATTTGGAGAGATGGCAATAAAATATACAGTTAAAGTCATGAATTGAATTATGGAAGAGGCATTACTAGGAATACCAGGATACCCCTATGAAACATTTTCATGTTTCAGTGCATTGTTAAAGGAAAACAGATTTCCCGATTACATACTTACTCCAGGGTATGTATTTACCAGGTTTCATTCTCATATCTGTATGGTTTTACAGATGATGAGTTGGAGTAGGTTATTGGGAATAAGGTGATCATCCTCATTATATCGGAATTCGTTGTAATTGGTGATATTTGAGGAAGTCGCCTGGGTTTCTGCCGGACGACATGTATTTGGTTTTGAGTATCCGTTGCTGTGCACCAATTTCAGAATGATATATCTGTACGTTTATTTTTATAAAGTGAGATATAACTTTTTGAAATTATGTCCGTGACATTTACCTATATCAGTTGACGATTGGGTAAGGAGCATTGAACAACGGAGTAGTTCTTAACCATAAGTACAGTTTTCAACCTACGATGCACAGGTTTTGAGTTATTCAACTCAACGGACTTATACAGAGTATTGTATGATGTCCAGTGTCCGTCAGGACAAAGGGGTTGGTCCTCCTACTTTATTCTGTTTACTTGTAATTTGTCTAGTTTTTAGACAAGTGTTTCGTTGAAATACAATGTCTAAGTTTTGAGAAGTTGTGGGTATAAGGATAAAGTAGAGAACTAGGTGTCACAAGTATCGGGATTCTTCAAAGAGATCGAAGATGTAGATTCTTGTGAATGGTATTCAGATGATATTAATGGTTTTGAGAAACTTGTTTCTCTTTCAGGTTACTCATAATTGGATGAATTCCTAAGTTGAGTAATGTTGATTAGCTTCTCTCCATTAAGATGATATGCACTAGAGACAGCTGCATGGATTTGAATCTGGTTCCAATTAAATAAGTGCCAAGGTTTCTATATTGAACATACAATGGTTCATATCTTAACGATGTTAAGGTACGGTGAGTTGTCCAGCTTATGCTTAAAACCAGACACTAGATAACTCAAGGCACGTTTTTGTAATGGCAGTTTGTGGGTTGACCCTGGCTTTGAAGAGGGTTGAAATTTCTACCATCTGGAAGATCAATAGTGATATTGTTCTTGACTCGCCACAGTTTTAGTAAAATGGATTTTTTCAGAAAACAGTAGTGGGAGTATGGTAGAACTGGAAGTGATTCCAGAACCGCAAACGATTACGGAAAATTTAATAGGACCTATATATTCAATCAGGTTTGACATTCCAATAGCCACTCCGCAGACATAGTAGGTAACCTTAGACAACCGAGAGGCACTCCGGTAGCCTCAAGGACGGTGACATGGAGGTTCTTGTTTACCAAGACTTGACACTACTGTTGTTCCAGACTATGGGACCCGGCAGGAGGGTAAGTATAGCGTCGTTCTAAACTAGCTTTAGAAGTGCACGTATATATTATTCTGCCAGAGGGTTGTCGTAGTCAGTAGGAGCAGCGAAAGCATAGTGGGCAAGTAGCTTATGTTTATTTATGGGCTTGAGCAGATATAGCGGAGATTAGATCATCTAATTTTGATATAACAGTCATGGCTTTGACTTCATCAGAATAGGGGATGGATCTGTTAAGAAGGTAGTAGGGTGTGATGTCCTGGTATATGGATGACATACACGGAGTAGGAAGTAAAATTCCTATACTACGATCGGTTGTGCTTTGTTCGTCACACAGCTGTTTCTCCACAAAGGACATGGATATAATATCAGACATTCTGGTTACTAGATCTATCGTTTTAGATCTAGAATTGGGTAGTTTCCCAATTTGGGTACTTTGACAGTATTCTAATGGTATTTTAGAATAGATGACTCCTGGCATGGTGGTGTACCTGCAGTTGATTGAGTCACCCTCTCTAAAGGTCTCTTACAGACTAAAGGAGAGAGGGATGTGTATGATTGGTAGATCACTTGCTTAGGCAATTGAGTCAATCGTGACATGTCAAGTACCACACCAGATGTTGTTTTTGCACTAGATGCGATATGTTTATATTAATCCAATCCTGGAGAAACATAAGGAAGAAGTTTTAGAACATGAATGGATGTTCTATGGATTTGATAATGGAAGCCTCCTTGAAGAGACGGTTATCATTCCAGGCTTCCAAGGTGACCTGGATGACAGAGTGATTGTCAGAGTTATAGTTTTCCCTCTGACGAGGGACAGTATTTTGGACAGGTGGTCCAAGAGGATACTGTGGAAGGAATGGTGCTGGATACTGATTAGGTTCAGTGATCACTACAGTCTAAGAAGTTTGGATTTAGAGTTCATTTATGAACTAGGTCCCATCAGATATCCAGACATATTCTAAGACAGGTATTACTCGATTCGGGAGATGGCTTTCTCCGCGAACTTGAGATTAAGAGAGACATAGGAAGAAACATCAGGGCGGATCCACTCAGTGAGGCTATGGGTATGCGTCATCGCAATAATAGCCTTAAGTGCAAGTGGGAGATTGTTGGATATAGTGCCCTCTAAGTCAATTATTGGATCGCAGGTACGTGATTGCAATGATTGAGGGAGGACCTATTGTCGGGTTGCTAGGCACGCGCACAAGGGTCTACGAGGCATCAACCATGCCCGATTAAAAATTTAGCCGTGCCGAACAACTCGAATACGGATCTTTAAACTAGAGATTAGGCGAAAACTAACATGCTAAACATTTTAACACTAAGTGAGAGAGATTACAACCTTTGTAGATCCGGTCCTTCACTTCATATGCTCCGTGTTGTGGTCCCTTCGCTGCGATCATCGGGTTCCGGACTCTCGAGAAGTTCCACGAAGAGAAAGATGCAACCTTTGCTTCCGATCTTCGATACTAAGATGATCTACCTTGAAGTTTCGTTAACACAAGCTAACACTCATGAAATGATGTGAACACCCTCATCTAAATGGCAAGGGAAGATGAGGATGATGAAGTAGGATTTTTACTCACTTTATTTATCTTTTTCTCACATATTTTTCATCACTTAGAAAAAGCTAGAAAGCTTTTTCATGAAAAGAATGAAGGAAGAAGATGAACAATAATAAAAAATTATCCTTTTGTGATGAATAGAAAGAATTAATATGATGAATAATGCAACCATGGTTGACTTAACCATTGTAGAGAATTAACCAAGGGTTAGGCTTTGGGTTGAGTTAAGAATGAGTCACATGAAAATATCTTTCATAAAACAAAAAAGAAAACCTTCTAGAATCTATTAGAAGTCATTAACCCAAATCAAACCCTAATCTTGATTAATCTTTACTAAACATGTTGCATTAGTTATCATATCATGTTACAATATTATATATCATATATATAATATTTATTGTAACCAAATAAAATAATACATTTAACATATATCGCATATATATCAATGTATTACCTGAGTGACAAAAAGAAACTTTTAGTGAGCAAATATTAGTTAATGTAATTTAATATATCATATATATTATTATACATTAAATTATTGAATCAACACTTGATCCGACAATCCGGCTATATCGCATATAACCGACTAATATTTATCCGTACCGATTCATCGAATCAACACTTGATCCGATGACCCGGCTGATATCATATATCGAGAGAATAGAATACGGTATCTCATATCGCATTATCCTCGGTCCCGCACATATCACATATGTGCCCCTACTCCGTTTTGCCTGAGTCAAGAAACCTCTGTGTAGGACTCTAAAGAATCGTCAATACGCCGGCAGTAGGTGATGATCATATCAAACACCCACAAGCTGCAAGCGGTCAGCTAAACGTAACAGCTACCCAGGTATTGAGCGCTCAGAAGATCAGCAAGCAAGCCTGTACATTCTCCTATGAATCCAAACAGTAACACTCCCGTACAGTCCGGTCTCGTCGTCTGATATGTTGCATATCTCGCCTAGGGGTGGTAGACGTCAGACCCCAGTAGCTCGATAAGTCGTGTCGATATGAGGTCTATAACAGTTCGAGAAACTACTGATAACACTTACTAGTAAATCTCAGCAACCCTGGCCAGGGATTTCCGGTTATAGCCAATCGAACACAGCACAACATCAACTCTCTATACCGGGAGAGACGAATCCCCTCCTATCGCTCATTGCCTCCATGTGATTCGGGACTGTACCCAAAAGCCACCTTTTTGCACGCCCTCTTGGACGTGGTATGATGGAAATCAAAGCACAGTGGGAATCACACAAGACTCTATGACGATCTCGGGTCAACAGACTACTCTGTACCAGTGTCACCGGAGAACTGCCATCTGACGTATGGTATAATACCATCTGCGAGTTCTCGGCGAGTCCGTCCAGTGTACCCAGTTTCCACTGAGCACCCGTACACAATCCTTGATGTCAAACACCGATGGATATGGGATCATCCATCGCCCATCATATGGGTCAAGATGCGTATACGCTAGTCTACTCTGGTGTATCGATGCCCTGTCTCGATACACCCTCGACTAAGAACAGTTATAGGATGTACTCGTCGACTACCGTGGCCCCACTAGTATGATCTCATCATAGTCCCAGTAGTCGAGTACATATCCTAAGGGCTTTATCAACATGTAATATAGAGACAATCAGAGTACATGTTAAGATAAAGTACAACCAGATAGCATACTATCATGTCGAGCAAGAAAGTCCTCCCTATATATGTCCTAGCATCCACTACAATATACATCGTATGTACAGTAATGGCCTCTAGGGCATACATATAACTAACAATCTCCCACTTGCACTAGGGCCATCTGTTATGGTATCGCATACCCAACAATTAGCTGCGGTTGAAGTATCTCATACTCAACCATCCCATAAAAGTCTCTACTGGGAAAAAGGCCTTTGTGAGTGGATTCGCGCTGTTGTCCTCTGTGTCTACTCTCCTAACCTCGATCTCCTTGGAGATCAACCATCTCCATGATCAGATGATACTGCCTAAGAATTATATCTGGATTTATGATGGGACGGGGGTTCCTTGGCTAAAGCCACAACTTCATTGTCACACAATGGTAGGAACGAAGTTCATCTCATGAACTTATATATATCCAGACTGCCTCTTTGGTAGCATCCATGGTAACGATGTATCTTGGCTTTAATCGTCTAGTATGTCACGGTATCTAGCTTAGAACTCTTCCAACATACCGTCCCTCCACGGTGGGTATGGACAAAGCCTGCGACTGACATTCAGTCGTCCTTATCACCCTGGAACCTTTCCAGTGATTCTCCCCAGGATCGATTGATACCATCTCACTACAACTAGTGAGTATCCAAACATCCAATTAGATCTATCTCATAGATCCAAAACACAGGATTTAGGAGGTATCACTTTGATCCTATATGGAGAATCATTGTGATAAGCGGAGATTGACCAAGCGTAGCATAGGAAACTCCTTCCCTATCAAGAGTATGTCATCCACGTACTCTACGAGGATCACCACCATACTCTCTACTACCTTTTTGTATATACAAGGTTCATCTACCATTTTGATGAAGTCAAACACTTTGACTACCACATCAAAACAGATGTTCCAACTCCGCGATGCCTGTTTTATCATATAAAACATCTTGCACACGTTTCTGCTGCTCCCACTGTCTACGAAGCCCTCTGGCTGTGTACTTATAGATGCTCTTTTATAAAACATCATTTAGAAAAGCTGTCATGACACCCAACCACCAGATATCGTAGTCATGGTATGTAGCCGTGGCAAGTAGGATCTGGATGGACTTAAGCATAGCTTTGAAAGTCTCAACTTTTCCATGTACACCAAGTAATCTTCTCAGGATATACTCGCTCCTGATGGGGATTTAACCCTTCAGATAAAGCAACCAAAGTCCATACTTTGTCGGTGTATAAGGATTCCATCTCAGATCGCTAAGCATCCAGCCATTCTTACAGAGTCCCACTCCTGATGGCCTGCTCGAAACTAGTTGGGTCATCATCTCATGACGCAATCCTCGCTCCCACTGTCCTAGAGAAACCGAAGTATCTCTCAGGTGGGTGAGGAACCCTACTAGATCGGCGGAGAGGCTGAGGTTCGTTGGAAACTATTGAATCCTTTGGTTCTACCAAATCATCAGCTGTAGTTTGTATAGCTGGAACATTTCCAGTTCTACATTACAGACCTTGCCTCGAGCTTGTACGGATTTTGCTTTTAGACATAGGCCGGACAACCCCAAATCTTAACAAACTTAAGATATGGGCTCTTCCCTTTCCATATCGCATATGAAGTGGTAGGCAACTAATTTGATTTGAACCCTATTCAATAGGTATGCAACTTCACAAGTGCATAACTCCCTAAAGGAAATAGGAAACTCAGTAGTACTCATCATAGAGCACACCATATCACATAGGGTGCTATGGCTCCACCCCGATACACCGACGTGCTGTGGTGTATACGGAGGAGTAATGCTGAGAGAGAATCTCATTCTCTTTTAGAATAGTCCAGGAATTCCGTGCTTAAGTATTCTCCTCCTTTATCACATCATAGGACATAATACTTATACCCGTTATTGGTTCTCTACTTCTAACTTATATTTTGTGAATATCTCAAAAGCTTCGGACTTGTGTTTCAACAGAAACATATGTCTGAATCTTGAGAGATTATCAGAGAATGTAATGAAGTACAAAGAACCGGTCTTGGCATGTGTAGACAGGGGACCATCCATACATCAACATGTATCAATCCCAAGAGTTCACTAACTCTTTCTCTGTTTCCAATAAACAGAGCTGTGGTCATGACCGGCAAGTTTCACAAGATGTAAATTCAAAATAGTTTAAATATGTATCTATATGTAACTTAGCTAGTCGGGTCGCATTGATATGACCTAGTCTACAATACCTCAAGAAGGATTCGTTCATATCTGAACACTTCCTCTTGTATGTGTTCCATATACTAAGAACTGTAGTTTGATTTAGAACGTCAATACTTTTAGATAACGTGCCTGAACCGATCAACTCTTTGATATAGGAAATGTTCAAAACATTATCCAACAATACAAAATTATATCACTTCTTTACTAATAAAGAAACTGATATGATGTTGTATATCAGGTTCGGTATCTAATAACATTCGTTCAGAATCAATGTATTCAGGTAATACAGGGTGATAGTGACCAACAGACTTGGCTGCAACACTTGCACCATTTTCTGTCTCATGAAACTTATCACCCGTTCTCAGTTCTCTACCTTTCTGTAGCCCATGTAACAGATTACATATGCGGGATCCTGATCCGGTATCACATACCCAGGACGTAAAGGATACTGAGAAACAGTTCTCTGCAATGAACACACCCGAAGATGATGCATTAGCATGCACTTTCTTCGTTTGGGCGGCACGGGAAATATGGTATTCCCCAATTTCCTGCTCTGTCTTATAACAATTATAAGTTGGAGCGGGACCAACGTTCCCCAGCTCAGTATAACAAGCGGGTTCGGTCAATATATCTGTTTTATTATCTTGATTAAGGCGTGATATGGTCGCTACCTGGAGAGAGAGAGAAGAAAACACTCAGCGTATGCTCTTGCAAGATTAGATTGGTTATATAATATATCTAATCAGGATGTCTCCCACTGTTTTAATCAAATCTTCCTTCAAACCCTAAAAGGAAAGACTAGCCGGGATTAATTGCACGCTACAAGTTCGCCAATCTTTCAGCCAAGCCAGTGTCGGTACTTTGAGGGAGGTCCCCCGTGCTTTCGCACGAACCTAATTAAAGTAAACCTCGTTTTCCCAGGGGCGTAACCCCGTTATCACCTTTCTAGACACCTACTTGATCGGCTAATTGTAATGTGTAAAACTCTCCCAGGAGTAACTCTTACTCGCAGCGTGTATCGGGATCCAACTATCTCATAGAAGGTATACAATCTCATTGCAAATTTCAACACTTGAAATTCCCGATAATATTTTACCCCTAGCACTTATGACCTTAACTAAGGTCAACATATCATAAGCACTAGTCAAGTTCGACCCGTCATTTCATGATTAATCAGACCCACCCTATATGACCCTCAACTATGGTCGACATAATCACATGAATGTCCTAACTAATCGCATCATATGCTGTGTAGGAAGACATCACTTAGCTACCATACACTACGCCTCAACTAAAGTCGACATACGCAGCACGAATACTAAGTACTCTACTTCCTAAAATGACGGAGGGCTACGCTAGGTTTTTAAGAAAACCCTTTGCGTAATGAACTTGATATCGTTGTAGAATCGAGTGATTTTAAATGGAGTGTTTTTGAGGCTTTTCTAGTTTTGCTAAAGGGGTCACTCCCGGTGAAGGGATCGTCGGCCCTTTCCTCATCGAATAAGGTGCGGGATATATCATATATATCACTGTGCAAAGCAGAAACTATAGAAGCAATCAAAAGACAAACCGAGGGTTGTAGCATTTGCCAGTTATTGCTAAAGGAGTCACTCCCGGTGAAGGGATCTCGGTCCTTTCCTTATCGAATAAGGTGCTGGATGTTCTACAAGGAACACCGCTATGCAAAGCAAGAACTAGAGCTACCAGTTTTTATAAACAAGTTTCTACAACATCTTAGGTTTCTTTTAGTTTCATTAATCTCATTAATGAAGTCCCATTTTATTATGCTTCACAAGCATCTCTTTTGAAACGAAATCTGCAATATAACATATATCTCATATATATAATATAAACATTCGTCACAGGCAGTAATAATATCTCATCACAGAACATTGCAGCAGAAGAACATATATGAAATATTGGATATACTAGAACGTCCGTGTTTTTCAATACGAGCTTGTATAAAACACGGATTCCACGGTCGCGATGAATAGCCAAACCCACATCCCTAGCCCCTACGAGAGCGGCAAGTAACACTGCCAATTCTAGGGTTAGGAGACCCGGTCTCGACTCCTCGAGATGGTCTCGCACTGGACCCTAGAACCCGGTTACTTGTGCTCCCCTCCTTGGGTCTACCTAATGCGGAAAAGTAAATAATATACAACGGTGACATCTTCCGCTACCTGGAAGTGCCCCAATAAAAGAATATTACATACAAGTGAATTTTACATGAATGAAAAAGAAAAACTCTCATCTCACATAAAACCCCCGGCTATTCAAAACGCGACGATCCAATACAACATATCACAGCAACATATAATATCTCATATCATCAACGTAAGCAAGTATGCGTATCCCGATTGTCGTTGATGTATAGCAACGAAGCCGGCGATACACCACATACTACGCTTACGGTCACAGAAAAGAAAGTGTAAAACTACAACAGTTGGAATCCGCAACCTCTTTAGACATCGCATGCCTAACCAAATGAATTCCTTAGACATCACATGCCTAACAATTATAAACCCCGCATTTTAGTCTCATTATCGAAAACTCTTTTCAATATCAAGTCGGGCAATTCAACAAGATTCCCGACGTCCTGATCGAATGCTCGTCGCAAACTTTAGTAGACGGCCGCACCCCCAGATGCCGTCGACGAAGTGCACTAAGGCGGAACACCGCTGCCGTGAGCACCCAAACGGATGCTTTCGGCGACGGGGTTCTCCTACAGTCACTTGGTCGGGGCTAAGAGGTGTAGCTGTCTATTAAGTTTATCCGGCGAGTATTCGCGTACGCTACGTGATTGCGACGGACTTTTGATCACATCAAAATTCCGTGGCAACCGATCATTTGTGACTAACCTGCTATGTTTATAATATTCAAATTAGTTATCTCATAACCACCTGTGGATTCCAATTATTGTATCACATTCCAGATAAATAGAAAAAGTTAAACTTTCCGATCGAATAGTCAAACACCCAAGATTTCCCCAATATATCTCAATACTTGAAATCAGTTTAAAAACATCCATCACATGCCACAGTACCAATGGTCCAGCCGTAGAAGGGTCAAGCCAACGCCTCACATGTGGCACGCCGTACTGCCCCAAACCCTAAGGTTCAAAAGGCAGTTCAAGACGGTCACATAATGGAGTTAAGGTTTGTTGTCTTCTAGAGGGTCCACCGTGTTACTTGCACGACTTAGAACATTCTTAAACACGAAGAAAAATCCAACTTTTGAAAAAATTTCCGACAGGGGAAAAAGTGAGTTATTGATATCAGTTCGAACTTTTTAACAGTTTCTAAAAGTTATCCGGACAAAACACAAAGACGCAGTTAAAGTTCCCGATCGAATCATCGAATCCCCAATACAAGCCAGAAAATTCAACAGTTGAATAAATATTAAAAATTCCCAGAAAATACAGCACTAAAAGACAAGAATTACTGAGCAAATTTCAAACAGTGAAGTGACAAAAGGGCCGCGGAACCGCCGCACATGCCATGCCTGTGCCGTGGTTCCGCCGCGCTTTAGTGGAATTAGGCGCACGTGCTTCATAGTAGCTCTTTTATTTCCCTGCTGATTTTTTTGAGCATTTTTAATTTGGAAAAAATCACAGTTTTAAAAAATTTCCAGAAACTAGGGTATATCGGGTTTTTCGGGTTCGATCGGACTTTAAACTTCGTCTACACTTCGCTTAAAACTCTAGCTTGGCTCTGATACCACTGTCGGGTTGCTAGGCACGCGCACAAGGGTCTACGAGGCATCAACCATGCCCGATTAAAAATTTAGCCGTGCCGAACAACTCGAATACGGATCTTTAAACTAGAGATTAGGCGAAAACTAACATGCTAAACATTTTAACACTAAGTGAGAGGGATTACAACCTTTGTAGATCCGGTCCTTCACTTCATATGCTCCGTGTTGTGGTCCCTTCGCTGCGATCATCGGGTTCCGGACTCTCGAGAAGTTCCACGAAGAGAAAGATGCAACCTTTGCTTCCGATCTTCGATACTAAGATGATCTACCTTGGAATTTCGTTAACACAAGCTAACACTCATGAAATGATGTGAACACCCTCATCTAAATGGCAAGGGAAGATGAGGACGATGAAGTAGGATTTTTACTCACTTTATTTATCTTTTTCTCACATATTTTTCATCACTTAGAAAAAGCTAGAAAGCTTTTTCATGAAAAGAATGAAGGAAGAAGATGAACAATAATAAAAAATTATCCTTTTGTGATGAATAGAAAGAATTAATATGATGAATAATGCAACCATGGTTGACTTAACCATTGTAGAGAATTAACCAAGGGTTAGGGTTTGGGTTGAGTTAAGAATGAGTCACTTGAAAATATCTTTCATAAAACAAAAAAGAAACCTTCTAGAATCTAGTAGAAGTCATTAACCCAAATCAAACCCTAATCTTGATTAATCTTTACTAAATATGTTGCATTAGTTATCATATCATGTTACAATATTATATATCACATATATAATATTTATTGTAACCAAATAAAATAATACATTTAACATATATCGCATATATATCAATGTATTACCCGAGTGAGAAAAAGAAACTTTTAGAGAGCAAATATTAGTTAATGTAATTTAATATATCATATATATTATTATACATTAAATTATCGAATCAACACTTGATCCGACAATCCGGCTATATCGCATATAACCGACTAATATTTATTCGTACCGATTCATCGAATCAACACTTGATCCGATGACCCGGCTGATATCATATATCGCGAGAATAGAATACGGTATCTCATATCGCATTATCCTTGGTCCCGCACATATCACATATGTGCCCCTACTCCGTTTTGCCTGAGTCAAGAAACCTCTGTGTAGGACTCTAAAGAATCGTCAATACGCCGGCAGTAGGTGATGATCATATCAAACACCCACAAGCTGCAAGCGGTCAGCTAAACGTAACAGCTACCCAGGTATTGAGCGCTCAGAAGATCAACATGCAAGCCTGTACATTCTCCTGTGAATCCAAACAGTAACACTCCCGTACAGTCCGGTCTCGTCGTCTGATATGTTGCATATCTCGCCTAGGGGTGGTAGACGTCAGACCCCAGTAGCTCGATAAGTCGTGTCGATATGAGGTCTATAACAGTTCGAGAAACTACTGATAAAACTTACTAGTAAATCTCAGCAACCCTGGCCAGGGATTTCCGGTTATAGCCAATCGAACACAGCACAACATCAACTCCCTATACCGGGAGAGACGAATCCCCTCCTATCGCTCATTGCCTCCAAGTGATTCGGGACTGTACCCAAAAGCCACCTTTTTGCACGCCCTCTTGGACGTGGTATGATGGAAATCAAAGCACAGTGGGAATCACACAAGACTCTATGACGATCTCTTGTCAATCCTGTCTCAAAGGAAAGATGACAAAGACTCCGTTCACTGGACACGGAGTAAGAGCGAGCGAGCTCTTGGGACTCGTACACAGCGACGTGTGCGGTCCAATGTCTACGCATGCGCGAAGCGGTTATTCTTACTTCATCATTTTTACGGATGACTTTTCAAGGTACGGTTATGTCTTCTTAATGAAACATAAGTCCGAAGCCTTTGGAAAGTTCCAGGAATATAAGAATGAAGTAGAAAAACAGACCGGCAAAAGTATCAAGATTCTAAGATCGGATCGAGGTGGAGAATACTTAAGTGCCGAGTTCTTGGATTATTTAAAAGTGAACGGAATTCTCTCTCAGCTTACTCCTCCATACACTCCGCAACATAACGGTGTATCGGAGAGACGGAACCGAACCCTATTGGATATGGTTCGGTCCATGATGAGTAACACCGAGTTACCGCGATCATTCTGGGTGTATGCGCTAGAATCTGCTGCATACCTTTTGAACCGAGTTCCGACTAAGACTGTGCCTGCCACACCATATGAAATGTGGAGTGGGAAGACACCCTATCTTCAATATCTGAAGATCTGGGGATGTCCGGCTTTTGTCAAAAAGTAGCATGCGGACAAGCTCGAGGCACGCTCAGTACTGTGCAAGTTTGTGGGATACCCAAAGAACACCAGGGGGTATCTTTTCTACCACGCAGAGGAACAAAAAGTCCTTGTTTCTCGTAATGCCCACTTTCTAGAACACCAGTTCTTAGAAAAGAAAATAAGTGGGAGCACAGTAGAACTGGAAGAAATTCCAGAACCACAGACTATTACTGAAAGCTTAGTGGAACCAGAGGGTTCAAAAGAATAGGACATTCCTACGCCGCTCCGCAGAAGTAGTAGGCAGTCTCATCCGCCCGAGAGATACTACGGTTTTCTCATAGACGGGGATAGAGAGGATTGCATCATAGATTATGATGAGCCTACTAGCTTCCAGCAAGCCGTTCAGAGCGTCGACTCGGTAAAATGGCTGGATGCAATGCGGACCGAAATGGAGTCCATGTACACCAACAAAGTATGGACGTTGGAAATTGCTCCAGACGGGGTAAAACCCGTAGGATGCAAGTGGATCTTCAAAAGGAAGATTGGTGTAGATGGACAGGTTGAGACCTATAAAGCTAGACTTGTAGCAAAGGGTTTTCGTCAAAGACCTGGTTTGGACTATGACGAAATCTTTTCTCCAGTGGCTATGCTGAAATCCATTCGGATCCTTCTTGCCATTGCTGCCTTCCACGATTATGAGATCTGGCAAATGGACGTAAAGACCGCTTTTTCTAAATGGAAATTTAGAGGAGTGTGTCTATATGGACCAGCCAGAGGGTTTCATTCAGTGAGGGAGCAGCGGAAAGGTGTGCAAGTTGCTTAAGTCCATTTACGGACTAAAGCAGGCATCGCGGAGTTGGAACATCTGTTTTGATGAGACGGTCAAGGAATTTGTCTTTATCAAAAATCCAGATGAACCATGCATCTATAGTAGATTTGTAGCGAGAACTGTAGTATTCCTCGTTTTATACGTGGATGACATTCTCTTAATAGGAAATGACATTCCTATGCTACAATCTGTCAAGGGGTTCTTGTCACACAGGTTCTCCATGAAAGACCTGGGTGATGCCTCATACATTCTGGGTATCCGGATCTACCGTGACAGATCCAAGAGGATATTAGGACTTTCACAGTCCATGTACATCGACACCATACTGAAAAGATTCAGTATGGAAGATTCCAAGCGCGGTAACCTACCGGCTTGTCACGGGATCACCCTCTCTAAAGAGATGTTTCCCAAGACTGATTTGGAGAGGGATCGCATGTCTATTATACCCTACGCTTCTGCGGTAGGCTCTATAATGCATGCGATGTTGTGTACCAGACCGGATGTAGCTTATGTACTGAGTGTGGTAAGCCGGTATCAGTCAAACCCTGGGGAGAAACACTGGATAGCGGTAAAGAACATTCTCAAGTACCTGAGAAGGACTAAGGAGATGTTCTTGGTGTATGGCGGAAAAGACCTCCAGATCGAGGCCTTTGCTGACTCCAGCTTCCAGAGTGACAAGGATGATTCCAAGTCCATGTCGGGTTTTGTCTTTACCCTCAATGGAGGGGCGGTGTGTTGGAAGAGTTCCAAACAGGAAACCGTTGCAGACTCGACGATGGAAGCGGAATACATCGCTGCATCTGATGCCGCAAAAGAAGCTGCCTGGATAAGGAAGTTCTTGAAAGAGCTTCAGGTGGTTCCGTCCATTGTTGATCCAATACCTCTGTATTGCGACAACAACGGGGCTATAGCTTTAGCGAAGGAACCCAGGTCCCATCAGAGATCCAGACACATCTTGAGGCGGTATCACCTGATCAGGGAGATCGTGGATCGCCAGGAGATCGAGGTTCGGAGAGTCGCTTCAGAAGATAACACTGCAGATCCATTCACCAAGGCCTTGCCCCAGACTCAGTTCGAGCGGCTGATCGAGATGATAGGTCTTCGATACGCCAGTACATGGCCTTAGTGCAAGTGGGAGATTGTTAGTGTATATGCCCTAGAGGCCATTACTGTATCATACTAGTTTGTATATTACTTAATGGAAGCTTGGTATATTCACCTTGTATATACAATCTTGCTCAAAATAGTAGTATGCTACTTGGTTTGTTTTTACTTCAATGTGTACATGTGTTTATTTTAGTATATCGCCTATACACATTAGTGGAGCTATTAGGATCTTTGCTTGATTACCAGCGTTGTGATGGCAGTCACACTAGTGGGGCTGGGTAATCTATAAGCACATCCTTATGCAGGTCCCTGGTCGCAGGACTATCGAGACAGGGCATCGATACTCCGGAGTAGACTAGCGTGTGCGCTTCTCATCCCAGTGTGGGAGATGGTATGTCCCACAACCATCAGTACGTCGTACTTGAGAGAGTATGCGGGTGCTCGTTGGGTTACGAGTACACTGGACAGGACTCGTCGGGAACTGACTAGTTGGTATTATGCCTATCGTCAGTTATCAGTTCCCAGGTGACATGAGTACAGCTTAGTCCGCTGACTTGACACTGTCACTTCGCCTCGAGTGTGTTCCCACTGTACTTTGATTACTACCCTACCACGGCTCAAAGGAGTCGTGCAAACAGGTGGTAGTTGGGTGCAGTCCCGAAGCACTTGGAGGCAGTGACGGTTAGACAGGATTCGTCTCTCCCGGTATTGGGGGTTGACATCGCGCTGTGTCTGGGAGAGCCATTACACGAGTAGTCCCTGGCCATGGCAAACGAGATATAATGGTAGGCTTCCAGTGTTATCTCAGGGTGTTTTGGGCTTCACTCCGACACGACTTGTACCGCTATTGGGGGACTGACGTTTACCGCCCCCTAGGCCCGGCATGCGATGTATCAGACGAACAGAACGGACTGTACCGAGATTGTCACATTCAGGCTCAGTAGGAGTTCAGATGGGTTTCGCCTCGTCAGTCTTCTTGTCGGCATTACCTGGGGACCGCTACGCACAGCTAGTGCCGCTTGCGGTCTGTGGTTAAACCCATTGCCAGCGTAGTGTCGAGTCTTTAGAGTCCCACACAGAAAGCTTTTCGCCTTTAGGCAAAAGAGTAGAGGTCGCATGGTTTTGCGACAGGTCGCATGGTTTTGCGACAGGGTTCGGTCACATCCGTGCACTTGTGCACGTACAGTGTCCGGACAGTTTACACTAGCGGGCTTTGGTTTAAGCCAGATCCTAGTGTACGTATTAGGATTGGATTTATCCAGTTTGTATTCGTGTTCCTCGGAACGCGGATGCGGGTGTGTATGCACAGTTGACGGAGAGACAGAGGCAGAGGATTCTCATTAGGGTTGTTGACCGTTGACCGTTGACATTTGACTTTTTGCTCAACCCTAATGAGAATATGATATATGATTAACAATTATATTAATTAAGTATTATGGTGACATGGTTGTTGACTTGTTGACTTTGTTGACCGGTTGACTAGTTGACCATCATGATAACCATAGCTATCATTTCATGGCAAAGACTTTTTCTTGCTTGCTCCTTTGTGCAAAATGAGTGCATGAAATGATATGGTTATGGTTGCTTCAACTATCACATAACACTTGATTGGTATGATGAGTAATGATGGTTATGGATTATGAGAGGGTGAAAGAGAAAAGAGAGGCTCATTCTCACATGACCATTCTCTCTCTTGTTCTTGAGCTCTCATACTCTTGCTCTCACCCTCTTCCTTTTGCTCCCTCTCTTGACTCTATGGTTCACTTGTGTCATGTGTTGAGAACCAAGAACCATAGATAAAATCCCATACAAACTCTTCTCTACTCACTCTAGTTCACAAGGTTTAGCAAACCGAGTGAACTAGTTTCTTCAAAGTTCGAAGAAGGAGCCAAAGGTTGGAGCTTTCAGGTGGATCTATCTTCGGCGTAAGGAGACGACGGGAAGAAGCCGATCCGGACCATCATCGGAGCTTGAAGACGAAGGAGTTCAAGACAAGCAAGGTATAAACCCCCTAACCGAGTAGTTAACGACTCCTAGTTAGGTTGTTAGTTAGATGTTTAAAAAAGATCCGGGTTTTAAGTTCATGTTACCACCTCTAAGAAATTCGTTTTTTATCAAATTCCGCTTGCCCGAAAGTTCCGGGAGAGGTAGCATGGACTTACAGTGGTATCAGAGACAGGTTAAACTCTATCTAACATGTTAGCAAAGTAGCTAGAAGATCGATCAAAGAAAAGTCCCGAAATGAACCCCGAAATTCGAACTTTCTGTCGATTTTAAAAGTGCTGGAAAACTTTTTTGAAATACACCAAAAATCGGCTCAGGCTTTTGTGTGATCACCCACCAAATTTGGTCCAACGATCGAGTCAAAGCGCCGCGGATCCGCGGCCGAGTTGACTCGGCCGAGGTCCAAGTTTGGTGCAGTGTTATTCTGGGGTTGTTTTGGGATTTTTGGAATATATATTTTCTGCCCAGATTTTCCAGAACGAAAATTTTATTTTTGGGGCCTATAAATCCGTATTTTTGATCGAACTTCTAAAAGACTTTTGCTGACGGGTTTTTCTGTAATGTGATATTTGTATTGAACGTCTACTAATCGCTATATGTCGATTAGTGGGGGTTATACAAATCTGTGATCTGTAATGTTGTTGGTTTGTGTATATGAATTCATTGGATTGTCGCGGGTGAATAGCCGGGGGTTGTGAGACGGGAGTTTTCTTTTCTTTCAATTCATGTAAATTTGTAAATTGATGTAATAATTATTTGTATGGCCGCACAACGGGGTCGGGGTTGTAGCCGTCATTGTATAATTTCTTTTTACTGTTTTTGCTCCTAGGATAGACCCATGGAGGGGGTGCACAAACTACCGGGTATGCCGAAGTGCCGAGTGGCCTACTCACGGGGATGAGGGAGGTTGCTTCGCTTCGGGTACTTGGCGGGTAGTTTGCCGCACCCGTAGGGGTCTTGGATGGGGTATTGGCTATTCACCGCGACCGTGTAATCTGCCTTTCGTTACAGGCTCGTACGAATTGCAGGTTCCTAGTATATCCAATGTGTTCATCTGTGATCTGAAAAGTTTATCATTGCAGTATATCTATATATGATATTATTTAGGCGTTGCTTATGTTTTACAGCCGCGCTAGCCCAGCCCCCGCTCTGTCGTTAGTTAAGTAACCTAACGGGTAATGACGGGGCCCCATGGCGAATGCGAATGGCATAAGCGTACGTCATATTTTGGTTGTTTTCTGCAATGGTAGGATTAAATGATGGGACGCATTAAAAGAACTAATGCAAGAATATCACGCATTAAAAGAACTAATGCAAGAAAATAAACCAAGTAAAAGTCGTTGGAACACTTTCGAAAAACCACTCGGTTCTTTTCGAAACAAACTTTTAAAATGCGGAGTTTGAGCCACTCCATTTAAAAGCTATCTAGTTCCATCGACTAAATCAAGTTCACTACGTTCACGGTTTTGCCAAAACCATTCGTAGCCCTCCATCATTTCAGTTAAATATTCGGTAGTATTCAAGCTATGTATTTTGACCTCACGCCAGGGCATAGTGATTGGTAGCTGCCGGATATTTAACTGTTGCATAGATAGAATGCGTTGGTTTGGGACAGCCGTACTACCATTTTGGCCTACGTCAAGGATATGTTCGGGTGGATTCAAATTAACCTGGATAATGATGGGAAGAACTTGACATGTGACTTATGACATTTTGACCTCACGCCAAGGTCATAAGAGCATGGGGCAAAAAATCCACATCGGGAGTTTCAAAAGAACTGAAACTTGCTAGTGTTGCATACCATTTGGAGTGTGATGATTCTGGTAGGATTCCTTCAGTTTCGTCACGCGATGATATTTGGATCCCGATCCTACTGTGAGTATATGCTACTCCTCGGGAAATTTCTCACTTAACGATCAATGCTATAAACCTAGTAGGTGTCTAGAAAGGTGTTAGCGGGGCTACGCCCCCAGGGAAAAGAGGTTCTTAAATTAAGGAACTTCGCGAAAGCGTTGGAAAACCTCCCTCGTAGTACCGACACCAGCCTGGCCGAACGGTTAAGCAAGTATTGTACGGTGAGATTGATCCTGACTAATTCTTCCTTTTTGGTTTTAAGGAGGGATTCGAGAAACAGTGGGAGCCATCCTGTTTAGACAAACTAAAAACCACTCTAAACTTGCAAGAGCATCATGCTAAGTGTTTCTTCTTCTCTCTCCTAATTGCAGCGACCAATCGAAATGACTGGACTTAAGTTACTTCTAGATAAAAACATACTGACAGGGCCAAACTACAAAGATTGGCTCAGAAATGTCAAGATGGCAATCACTTACGACAAGCTGGGGTATCTGCTTACCACCAAAGCTCCCCATGTCCCTGGTCCCACTTCCAGCGTCGCGGATAAGGAAATCAGTAAGACTTGGGAGATTGATAGCGCGAAGGCCAAGTGCCTCGTACTTGCCTCGATGGACAACGAACATCAGAGGAGGCACAAGAATATGGACCTTGAATCCATATTTCTCCATACAAAAGAACTGTCTGGAGAGCAATCTCGTATCGCAAGATACGAAGCGTCGAAAAAGTTATTTTCGGCAAGGATGGCCGTCGGATCATGAGTAGCAGAACACGTGCTTAAGATGATCGGATACATTGAGGTGCTCGCGGACCTAGGGACCACATTGGAGAGTGAGCTCTATACAGACTTAGTTCTCCAGTCCCTTCCTTCCACTTACGCCCAGTTTATACTGAACTTCAACCTACAAGAAAAGGAGGTTGAACTTTCAAAGCTCCTCAACATGCTGAGGAGCGCAGAGGGCACCCTACAGAAAGGTAGGGAAACATCCACTTTGTTTGTAGGAGGATCGTCTTCTTCTAGGTCCAAGGCGAAAGCCAAGGGAAAGAAGAAGAAAGCCCCCGCCAAACCAAGGGGCGGTGTTAGTAAAGTGGATACGAAGGGAAAAGCTAAAGCAACAAAGATAGCGGGGAAGCTTGTGGATAAGGAAGAATGCTTCTATTGTCATAAGAAAGGACACTGGAAGAATGATTGCAGGGCCTGGAAGGCCAGAACACAGGAATTGAAGCAGCTTGCAGCTTCAGCTTCAGGTGTGTATGTTATTGAAAACTGTCTTTCAATAAACTCTACTTCCTGGGTATTGGATACCGGATCAGGATCTCATATCTGTAATTCTTTGCAGGCGTTGAGAAACCGTAGGGTTTTGAAGGCAGGTGACATGACCCTCAGAGTTGCGAACGGAGCTAGCATGGATGCTAAAGCCGTGGGGGACTATCACCTGGGAATGTCAGATGGACATGTTTTGGTTTTGCGTAATTGCTTTTTTGTACCCAACGCAACTTGTAATATCATTTCTGTATCTTTAGTTTCTAAAGAAGGTTATGAATTTGCGTTTGTAAGTAATGTTGTAAACATTCACCTTAATCAAGTTTTGATTGGGTCAGGTACATTGAGTAATGGTATATACGTATTAAACCAACCACAGATTTTCAACGTCCAGAATACACACAAAAGAAAGTCTCCGGAAATAAATCAGACTTTCTTATGGCATTGTAGACTGGGTCACATCAATGAGAGAAGGTTGACGAAGTTACATACAGAAGGATATTTGAATCCGTTCGAATATCAATCGTATGCCACTTGTCAATCCTGTCTCAAAGGAAAGATGACAAAGACTCCGTTCACTGGACACGGAGTAAGAGCGAGCGAGCTCTTGGGACTCGTACACAGCGACGTGTGCGGTCCAATGTCTACGCATGCGCGAAGCGGTTATTCTTACTTCATCACTTTTACGGATGACTTTTCAAGGTACGGTTATGTCTTCTTAATGAAACATAAGTCCGAAGCCTTTGGAAAGTTCCAGGAATATAAGAATGAAGTAGAAAAACAGAAAAGTATCAAGATTCTAAGATCGGATCGAGGTGGAGAATACTTAAGTGCCGAGTTCCTGGATTATTTAAAAGAGAACGGAATTCTCTCTCAGCTTACTCCTCCATACACTCCGCAACATAACGGTGTATCGGAGAGACGGAACCGAACCCTATTGGATATGGTTCGGTCCAAGATGAGTAACACTAAGTTATCGCGATCATTCTGGGGGTATGCGCTAGAATCAGCTGCAGACCTTTTGAACCGAGTTCCGACTAAGACTGTGCCTACCACACCATATGAAATGTGGAGTGGGAAGAAACCCTATCTTCAATATCTGAAGATATGGGGATGTCCGGCTTTTGTCAAAAAGCAGCATGCGGACAAGCTCGAGGCACGCTCAGTACTGTGCAAGTTTGTGGGATACCCAAAGAACACCAGGGGGTATCTTTTCTACCACGCAGAGGAACAAAAAGTCCTTGTTTCTCGTAATGCCCACTTTCTAGAACACCAGTTCTTAGAAAAGAAAATAAGTGTGAGCACAGTAGAACTGGAAGAAATTCCAGAACCACAGACTATTACTGAAAGCTTAGTGGAACCAGAGGGTTCAAAAGAACAGGACATTCCTACGCCGCTCCGCAGAAGTAGTAGGCAGTCTCATCCGCCCGAGAGATACTACGGTTTTCTCATAGACGGGGATAGAGAGGATTGCATCATAGATTATGATGAGCCTACTAGCTTCCAGCAAGCAGTTCAGAGCGTCGACTCGGTAAAATGGCTGGATGCAATGCGGACCGAAATGGAGTCCATGTACACCAACAAAGTATGGACGTTGGACATTGCTCCAGACGGGGTAAAACCCGTAGGATGCAAGTGGATCTTCAAAAGGAAGATTGGTGTAGATGGACAGGTTGAGACCTATAAAGCTAGACTTGTAGCAAAGGGTTTTCGTCAAAGACCTGGTTTGGACTATGACGAAACCTTTTCTCCAGTGGCTATGCTGAAATCCATTCGGATCCTTCTTGCCATTGCTGCCTTCTACGATTATGAGATCTGGCAAATGGACGTAAAGACCGCTTTTCTAAATGGAAATTTAGAGGAGTGTGTCTATATGGACCAGCCAGAGGGTTTCATTCAGAGTGGGAGCAGCGGAAAGGTGTGCAAGTTGCTTAAGTCCATTTACGGACTAAAGCAGGCATCGCGGAGTTGGAACATCTGTTTTGATGAGAAGGTCAAGGAATTTGGCTTTATCAAAAATCCAGATGAACCATGCATCTATAGTAGATTTGTAGCGAGAACTGTAGTATTCCTCGTTTTATACGTGGATGACATTCTCTTAATAGGAAATGACATTCCTATGCTACGATCTGTCAAGGGGTTCTTGTCACACAGGTTCTCCATGAAAGACCTGGGTGATGCCTCATACATTCTGGGTATCCGGATCTACCGTGACAGATCCAAGAGGATATTAGGACTTTCACAGTCCATGTACATCGACACCATACTGAAAAGATTCAGTATGGAAGATTCCAAGCGCGGTAACCTACCGGCTTGTCACGGGATCACCCACTCTACAGAGATGTCTCCCAAGACTGATTTGGAGAGGGATCGCATGTCTATTATACCCTACTCTTCTGCGGTAGGCTCTATAATGTATGCGATGTTGTGTACCAGACCGGATGTAGCTTATGCACTGAGTGTGGTAAGCCGGTATCAGTCAAACCCTGGGGAGAAACACTGGATAGCGGTAAGGAACATTCTCAAGTACCTGAGAAGGACTAAGGAGATGTTCTTGGTGTATGGCGGAAAAGACCTCCAGATCGAGGCCTTTGCTGACTCCAGCTTCCAGAATGACAAGGATGATTCCAAGTCCATGTCTGGTTTTGTCTTTACCCTCAATGGAGGGGCGGTGTGTTGGAAGAGTTCCAAACAGGAAACCGTTGCAGACTCGACGATGGAAGCGGAATACATCGCTGCATCTGATGCCGCAAAAGAAGCTGTCTGGATAAGGAAGTTCTTGAAAGAGCTTCAGGTGGTTCCGTCCATTGTTGATCCAATACCTCTGTATTGCGACAACAACGGGGCTATAGCTTTAGCGAAGGAACCCAGGTCCCATCAGAGATCCAGACACATCTTGAGGCGGTATCACCTGATCAGGGAGATCGTGGATCGCCAGGAGATCGAGGTTCGGAGAGTCGCTTCAGAAGATAACACTGCAGATCCATTCACCAAGGCCTTGCCCCAGACTCAGTTCGAGCGGCTGATCGAGATGATAGGTCTTCGATACACCAGTACATGGCCTTAGTGCAAGTGGTAGATTGTTAGTGTATATGCCCTAGAGGCTATTACTGTATCATACTAGTTTGTATATTACTTAATGGAAGCTTGGGATATTCACCTTGTATATACAATCTTGCTCAAAATAGTAGTATGCTACTTGGTTTGTTTCTACTTCAATGTGTACATGTGTTTATTTTAGTATATCGCCTATACACATTAGTGGAGCTTTTAGGATCTTTGCTTGATTACCAGCGTTGTGATGGCAGTCACACTAGTGGGGCTGGGTAATCTATAAGCACATCCTTATGCAGGTCCCTGGTCGCAGGACTATCGAGACAGGGCATCGATACTCCGGAGTAGACTAGCGTGTGCGCTTCTCATCCCAGTGTGGGAGATGGTCTGTCCCACAGCCATCAGTACGTCGTACTTGAGAGAGTATGCGGGTGCTCGTTGGGTTACGAGTACACTGGACAGGACTCGTCGGGAACTGACTAGTTGGTATTATGCCTATCGTCAGTTATCAGTTCCCAGGTGACATGAGTACAGCTTAGTCCGCTGACTTGACACTGTCACTTCGCCTCGAGTGTGTTCCCACTGTACTTTGATTACTACCCTACCACGGCTCAAAGGAGTCGTGCAAACAGGTGGTAGTTGGGTGCAGTCCCGAAGCACTTGGAGGCAGTGACGGTTAGACAGGATTCGTCTCTCCCGGTATTAGGGGTTGACATCACGCTGTGTCTAGGAGAGCCATTACACGAGTAGTCCCTGGCCAGGGCAAACGAGATATACTGGTAGGCTTCCAGTGTTATCTCAGGGTGTTTTGGGCTTCACTCCGACACGACTTGTACCGCTATTGGGGGACCGACGTTTACCGCCCCCTAGGCCCGCCATGCGATGTATCAGACGAACAGACCGGACTGTACCGAGATTGTCACATTCAGGCTCAGTAGGAGTTCAGATGGGTTTCGCCTCGTCAGTCTTCTTGTCGGCATTACCTGGGGAACGTTACGCACAGCTAGTGCCGCTTGCGGTCTGTGGTTAAACCCACTGCCAGCGTAGTGTCGAGTCATTAGAGTCCCACACAGAAAGCTTTTCGCCTTTAGGCAAAAGAGTAGAGGTCGCATGGTTTTGCGACAGGTCGCATGGTTTTGCGACAAGGTTCGGTCACATCCGTACACTTGTGCACGTACAGTGTCCGGACAGTTTACACTAGCAGGCTTTGGTTTAAGCCAGATCCTAGTGTACGTATTGGGATTGGATGTATCCAGTTTGTATTCGTGTTTCTTGGAACGCGGATGCCGGTGTGTATGCACAGTTGACGGAGAGACAGAGGCAGAGGATTCTCATTAGGGTTGTTGACCGTTGACCGTTGACTATTGACTTTTTGCTCAACCCTAATGAGAATATGATATATGATTAACAATTATATTAATTAAGTATTATGGTGACATGGTTGTTGACTTGTTGACTTTTGTTGACTTGTTGACTTGTTGACTTTGTTGACCGGTTGACTAGTTTTGACTAGTTGACCATCATGATAACCATAGCTATCATTTCATGGCAAAGGCTTTTGCTTGCTTGCTCCTTTGTGCAAAATGAGTGCATGAAATGATATGGTTATGGTTGCTTCAACCATCACATAACACTTGATTGGTATGATGAGTAATGATGGTTATGGATTATGAGAGGGTGAAAGACAAAAGAGAGGCTCATTCTCACTTGACCATTCTCTCTCTTGTTCTTGAGCTCTCATACTCTTGCTCTCAACCTCTTCCTCTTGCTCCCTCTCTTGACTCTATGGTTCACTTGTCTCATGAGTTGAGAACCAAGAACCATAGATAAAATCCCATACAAACTCTTCTCTACTCACTCTATTTCACAAGGTTTAGCAAACCGAGTGAACTAGTTTCTTCAAAGTTCGAAGAAGGAGCCAAAGGTTGGAGCTTTCAGGTGGATCTATCTTCGGCGTAAGGAGACGACGGGAAGAAGCCGATCCGGACCATCATCGGAGCTTGAAGACGAAGGAGTTCAAGACAAGCAAGGTATAAACCCCCTAACCGAGTAGTTAACGACTCCTAGTTAGGTTGTTAGTTTGATGTTTAACAAAGATCCGGGTTTTAATTTCATGTTACCACCTCTAAGAAAATCGTTTTTTATCAAATTCCGCTTGCCCGAAAGTACCGGGAGAGGTAGCATGGACTTACAACTATCATGTCGAGCAAGAAAGTCCTCCCTATATATGTCCTAGCATCCACTACAATATACATCGTATGTACAGTAATGGCCTCTAGGGCATACATATAACTAACACCTATACCGACATGACTGTCTTACTCGAGATGATAGTATGCTATCTGGTTTGTCTTTATCATCGTATACATGCTTTAGTCCACTATTGAATGTTGATAGAGCCCATAGGATTCTTGCTTGACTGCCAGCAGTATGATGGCGATCATATACGTGGGAGCTGGGGTCAATAAGCACATCCTTGAAGTGTCCCTAGTAGTAGGAGTTTCGAGATAGGGCATCGATAATCCAGAGTAGACTAGTGTATACAGTCGAGACCCCGACGAGGGGCGGTGGCTGGTCTCACAAGCCATTGGTGTCAGTTGGTTCATATAAGATGTATACAGGTGCTCATTGAGTACACCGGACAGGACTCGCCGGGATCATGCTAGTTGGTATTATATATATCGTCAGATAGCAGTTCCCTGATGACATGTGTACAGGTTAGTTTGTCGACCTGAGATCGTTATTTGTCTCGTGTGAGTTCCCACTGTGCTTAGATTACTACCCTACCACGCTCAAAGGTGACGTGCAAACAGGTTTTAGTTGGGTACAGTCCCGAGCCACATGGAGGCAGTGCGCGGATCGTCGGGGATTCTTCTCTCCCGGTATTGGGGGTTGATGTCGCACAGTGCATGGGTGGCCATCACTAGAAATCCTCGGCCGAGGTAGTGGAGAATTACTGATTTGGATCAGTAGTTTCTCAGGTGGAGATGGGCTTCATACCGACACGAATTATCGCGTTATTAGGGGTCTGACTTTATCCACCCCCCTAGACTCGATATGCGATACTCTTATTCGAATGGACCGGACTGTACGGCTATTGTCACTGTCAGGCTCAGTAAGGTTTCTGAATGAGTTCGCTCGTCAGCATCCCTTCCAATCAATAAATAGGCAACCGTTACGTACAGCTTGTACCTCTGACATGCTAGAGGTTATACCCAGTGCCAGTGTGTTGATGAGTCATTAGAGTTCCCCACAGACCGTTTCCCAAGTTCGGGCGAAACGTTGTAGAGGCCGTATGGTTTTATGGAAGGGTTCGGAAAATGCACGTGCGTTTACGCACGTGTCGTATTTCGGGCAGATAATACTGGTAGGCTTTGGTTTAAACCGGATCCGAGTATTATACTGTGTAGATATAATATCTTTGTCTCAGTTGCATTTGTATTCGGTCGTAATACAAATGCGGGTATGTTTATACTGTTATGGAGTTATCCTGAAATTCGTTTCAGAATCGGTTTTGGAAGTTGCCAGTTTTCTATCACCCGTCTTTAACATTCGGTTAAAGACGGATTTATCTTTTCTTGATGAGTGTGGAAGGCTCTAGATGTTTCTAGATGGTGACTAGGATGGTGACTAGGCTAGTGAGTCATTAGTACATTGATTATTGCATTAATGATTTTGGTGACTAGGTTAAAGTGACTCATTGATGCATTAAATGTTATTGCTAGGTGTTATTGTGACTCACTCTCTTCATTATGGTTATGGTCACCTTCCCCCTCCTACACTCACTCTCTCCTCTCTATATATTGGCCGGCCATTATGATGGAGGTGTAGGGTTGCTAGGCACACGCACAAGGGTCTACGAGGCATCAACCATGCCCGATTAAAATTTTAGTCGTGCCGAACAACGCAAAGCCGAATCTTTAAACTAGGGTTTAGGCGAAAACAAGTATGTTAAACATTTGAACACTAAGTGAGAAGGATTACAACCTTTGTAGATCCGGTCCTTCACTTCAATAGCTCCGTGTAGATGTCCTCTTCGCTGCGATCGTGAACTCCGGACTCTAGAGAAGCTCCACAAAAAGAACGAACGTGCTTGCTTCGATGACTTCGAGGCCGAAGATGATCTACGTCGGGGAGACACTAACTCAAGCTATTCCTTCACTATGTCATAAACTTTGTGAAGAGAACACAACCTACTACATGGCAAGTGGTAGAGGATGAAGAAGTAGGAAGTGGGCTCACTTTAGAATTTATTTTCTCACACCTTTTCTCGTGGCACCATTAAAGCTAGCAAGCTTTTCATGGAGCTTGATGAAGAAAAAGAAGAAAGGATAAAGATCCAAATGAAAACTTATCCTTTTAATTATTGTACCATGGTTGAGTTAAGCCATCATGCTTAACTCATGTAGAGAATTAACCAAAGTATGAGGTTAAGGGTTGGGTTAACTAATATCCTAAGGAATGACAAAAGAGTTGACTTTGTCAATGTTTATCAAGCTTCATGAAGCTTGATAACTTTGACCAAAGTCTCATCTCTTTTGTTATTTGTTAGGAAATTTGTAAACCCTAATTTAACCTTGACTTAGTTTAAGTCTCATACACCCAACTTGTATGTATCATCAAGCATGATACAAACATGTACACTTGCATATATCACATATAAACAATGTGCACAATCTAGTGAGAAAATATATCTTAAGTGAGCTAATACTAGTTAATGTAATGTAATATATTAAATATATAATTGTACATTAAATTATTAAATCAACTCTTGATTTAATAACCCGGCTATAACCGACTAATATCAATAGTAACAACTTATCGAATCAACACTTGATCCGATAACCCGGCTATATCGCATAAAACCGATCAATGTCATAAATCGCGAGAATAGAATACGGTATCTCATATCGTATCAATCTCGGTCCTGCACATATCACATATGTGCTCCTACCCCGTTTTGCTTGAGCTAGGAAACCCCTGTGTAGGACTCTAAAGACTCGTCAATACGCTGCAGTAGGTGGTTATCATATCAATCACCCACAAGCCGCAAGCGGTCTGCTAATCGTAACGGCCACCCGGGTATTGAGCGATCAGAAGATCAAAATGCAAGCCAACTAGTTCTCCTGCGAATCCAATCAGTAACACTACCGTACAGTCCGGTCTCGTCGTCTGATATGTTGCATATCTCGCTTAGGGGTGGTAAACGTCAGACCCCAGTAGCTCGATAAGTCGTGTCGATATGAGGTCTATAACAGTTCGAGAAACTACTAATAACACTTACCAGTAAATCTCAGCAACCCTGCCCAGGGATTTCTAGTCATAGCCAATCGAACACAGCGCAACATCAACTCCCTATACCGGGAGAGACGAATCCCCTCCTATCGCTCATTGCCTCCATGTGATTCGGGACTGTACCCAAAAGCCACCTTTTTGCACGCCCTCTTGGACGTGGTATGATGGAAATCAAAGCACAGTGGGAATCACACAAGACTCTATGACGATCTCGGGTCAACAGACTACTCTTTACCAGTGTCACCGGAGAACTGCCATATGACGTATGGTATAATACCATCTGGGAGTTCTCGGCGAGTCCGTCCAGTATACCCGGTCTCTACTGAGCACCCGTATACCATCCTTAATGTCAAACACCGATGGATATGGGATCATCCATCGCCCATCATATGGGTCAAGATGCGTATACGCTAGTCTACTCTGGTGCATCGATGCCCTGTCTCGATACACCCTCGACTAGGAACAATTAAAGGATGTACTCGTCGACTACCGTGGCCCCACTAGTATGATCTCATCATAGTCCCAGTAGTCGAGTACATATCCTAAGGGCTTTATCAACATGTAACATAGAGATAATCAGAGTACATGTTAAGATAAAGTACAACCAGATAGCATACTATCATGTCGAGCAAGAAAGTCCTCTCTATATATGTCCTAGCATCCACTACAATATACATCGTATGTACAGTAATGGCCTATAAGGCATACATATAACTAACAATCTCCCACTTGCACTAGGGCCATCTGTTGTGGTATCACATACCCAACAATTAGCTGCGGTTGAAGTATCTCATACTCAACCATCCAATAAAAGTCTCTACTTGGAAAAAGGCCCTCGTGAGTGGATCCGCGCTGTTGTCCTTTGTGTCTACTCTCCTAACCTTGATCTCCCAGGAGATCAACCATCTCCACGATCAGGTGATACTGCCTAAGAATTATATCTGGATTTCTGATGGGACGGGGGGTTCCTTGGCAAAAGCCACAACTCCATTGTCACACAATGGTAGGAACGAAGTTCATCTCATGAACTTATATATATCCAGACTGCCTCTTTGGTAGCATCCTTGGTAATGATGTATCTTTCCTTTGATCGTCTAGTAAGTCACGGTATCTAGCTTGGAACTCTTCCAACATACCGTCCCTCCACTGAGGGTATAGACAATACCTGTGACTTACATTCAGTCGTCCTTAACAACCTGGAACCTTTCCAGTGATTCTCCCCAAGATCGATTGATACCATCTCACTACAACTAGTGAGAATCCTAACATCCAATTATATCTATCTCATAGATCCAAAACCCAGGATTTAGGAGGTATCACTTTGATCCTATATGGAGAATCTTTGTGATAAGTGGAGATTGACCGAGCGTAGCATAGGAAACTCCTTCCCTATCAAGAGTATGTCATCCACGTACTCTATGAGGATCACCACCATACTCCCTACTACCTTTTTGTATATACAAGATTCATCTACCATTTTGATGAAGTCCAACACTTTGACTACCACATCAAAACAGATGTTCCAACTCCGCGATGCCTGTTTTATCACATAAAACATATTGCACACGTTTCCGCTGCTCCCACTATCCACGAAGCCCTCTGGCTGTGTACTTATAGACGCACTTTTCTAAAACATCATTTAGAAAAGCAGTCATGACACCCAACCGCCAGATATCGTAGTCATGGTATGTAGCCGTGGCAAGTAGGATATGGATGGACTTAAGCATAGCTTTGAAAGTCTCAACTTTTCTATGTACACCAAGTAATCTTCTCAAGATATACATGCTCCTGATGGGGATTTAACCCTTCAGATAAAGCAACCAAAGTCCATACTTTATTGGTGTATAAGGATTCCATCTCAGATCGATAAGCATCCAGCCATTCTTGCAGAGTCTCACTCCTGATGGCCAGCTCGAAACTAGTTGGGTCATCTTCTTATGATGCAATCCTCACTCCCACTGGCATAGACAAACCGAAGTATCTCTTAGGTGGGTGAGGAACCCTACTAGATCGGCGGAGTGGCTGAGGTTCGTTGGTTACTATTGAATCCTTTGGTTCTACCAAATCATCAGCTGCAGTTTGTATAGCTGGAACCTTTCCAGTTCTACATAACAGACCTTGCCTCGAGCTTGTCCGGATTTTGCTTTTAGACATAGTCCGGACAACCCCAAATCATAACATACTTAAGATATGGGCTCTTCCCATTCCATATCACATATGAAGTGGTAGGCAACTGATTTGATTTGAACCCTATTCAATAGGTATGCAGCTTCTCAAGCGCATAACACCCAAAAGGAAATAGGAAACTCAGTAGTACTCAGCATAGAGCACACCATATCACATAGGGTGCTATTGCTCCGCCCCGATACACCGACGTGCTGTGGTGTATACGGAGGAGTAATGGTGAGAGAGAATCTCATTCTCCTTTAGAATAGTCCAGGAATTCCGTGCTCAGGTATTCTCCTCCTTGATCTCATCAAAGGACATAATACTTATACCCGTATTTTGGCTCTTTACTTCTAACTTACATTCTGTGAATATCTTAAAAGGATCGGACTTGTGTTTCAACAAGAACATATGTCTGAATCTTGAGAGATCATCAGAGAATGTAATGAAGTACAAAGAACCGGTCTTGGCATGTGTAGACATGATACTTTCATACATCAGCATGTATTAATCCCAAGAGTTCACTAACTCTTTCTCTGTTTCCAATAAATAGAGCTATGGTCATCTTATCTTTGTGACATGACCGGCAAGTTTCACAAGATGTAAATTCAAACAAATTTAAATATGCATCTTAATATAACTTCAGCTAGTCGGGTCGCATTTATATGACCTAGTCTACAATGCCTCAAGAAGGATTCGTTCATTTCTAAACTCTTCCTCTTGTCTGTATTCTGTATACTAAGAACTGTAGTTTGATTTAGAACGTCAATGATTTTAGATAACGTGCCTGAACCGATTAACCCTTTGATATAGGAAATTTTCAAAACATTATCGAACAATACAAAATTATATCCTTTCTTTACTAATAAAGAGACTGATATGATGTTGTATATTAGGTTCGGTATCTAAAAACATTTGTTCAGATTCAATGTATTCTGGTAATACAGGGTGATAGTGACCAACAGACTTGGCTGCAACACTTGCACCGTTTTCTGTCTCATGAAACTTATCACCCGTTCTCAGTTCTCTACCTTTCTGTAGCCCATGTAACAGATTACATATGCGGGATCCTGATCCGGTATCTCATACCCAGGACGTAAAGGATACTGAGAAACAGTTCTCTGTAATGAACACACTCGAAGAAGATGCATCAGCATGCACTTTCTTCGTTTGGGCGGCACGGGAAATCTGGTATTCCCCAATTTCTTGCTCTGTCTTATAACAATTATAAGTTGGAGCGGGACCAACGTTCCCCAGCTCAGTATAACAAGCGGGTTCGGTCAATTTATCCGTTATATTATCTTGATTAAGGCGTGATATGGTCGCTACCTAGAGAGAGAGAGAAGAAAACACTCAGTGTATGCTCTTGCAAGATTAGATTGGTTATCTAATATATCTAATCAGGATGTCTCCCACTGTTTTAATCCAATCTTCCTTCAAACCCAACACTGCCAATTCTAGGGTCAGGAGACCCGGTCTCGACTCCTCGAGATGGTCTCCCACTGAACCCTAGAACCCGGTTACTTGTGCTCCCCGCCTTGGGTCTACCTAATGCGGAAAAGTAAATAATATACAATGGTGACATCATCCTCAGCCCGGAAGTGCCCCAATAAAAGAATATTACATAGAAATGAATTTTACATGAATGAAAAAGAAAAAACTCTCATCTCACATAAAACCCCCGGCTATTCAGAACGCGACGATCCAATATAACATATCACAGCAACACATAATATCGCATATCATCAACGTAAGCAAGTATGCGTATCCCGATTGTCGTTGATGTATAGCAACGAAGCCGGCGATACACATACTACGCTTACGGTCACAGAAAAGAAAGTGTAAAACTACAACAGTTGGAATCCGCAACCTTCTTAGACATCGCATGCCTAAACAAATGAATTCCTTAGACATCGCATGCCTACCAATTATAAACCCCGCATTTTAGTCTCATTATCGAAAACTCTTTTCAATATCTAGTCGGGCAATTCAACAAGATTCCCAACAACCTGATCGAATGCTCGTCGCAAACTTTAGTAGACGGCCGCACCCCCGGATGCCGTCGACGAAGTGCACTAATGCGGAACACCGCTGCCGTGAGCACCCGAACGGATGCTTTTGGGGACGGGGTTCTCCTACAGTCACTTGGTCGGGGCTATGGGGCGTGGCTGTCTGTTAAGTTTACCCGGCGAGTATCCGCGTACGCTACGTGATTGCGACGGACTTTTGATCACATCAAAATTCCGTGGCAACCGATCTTCTGAGACTAAACTGCTATGTTTATAATATTCAAATTAGTTATCTCATAAATTTTTGTGGATTCCTAATATTGTATCACATTCCAGATAAATAGACAATGTTAAACTTTCCGATCGAATAATCAAACACCCCAGATTTCCCCAATATATCACAACACTTGAAATCAGTTTAAAAACATCCATCACATGCCACAGTACCAATGGTCCAGCCGTAGAAGGGTCAAGCCAACGCCTCATATGTGGCACGCCGTACTGCCATAAATCCGAAGGGTCAGAGGCAGTTCAAGACGGTCACATAATCGAGTTAAGGTTTGTTGTCTTCTAGAGGGTCCACCGCGTTACTTGCACGACTTATAACATTCTTAAACTCGAGAAAAAATCCAACTTTTGAAAAATTTTCCGACTGGGGAAAAAGTGAGTTATTGATATCCGGTCGAACTTCTTAACAGTTTCTAAAAATTACCCGGACAAACTAAACAAAGTTAAATTATCCGATCGAATCAACGAGTCCCCAATACAACCTTAGAAAACTCAACACTTGAGTGGAATTAAAACATTCCCAGAAAAAATTGCTAAGAAAGGACCTAAGAATAAATATTTGAAATTCCAGGGACTAATTCTCAATTTTGGCCACGGAACCGCCGCCAAACCCATGGTTTGGCCGCGGTTCCGCGGTCATCTGAGCGAATTAGTGGGCCGTACTTCACAGTAATTCTTCGTTTTTCCTGCATATTTTTCTGAGCATTTTTAATTCATAAAAAATCACATTTTTGGAAAATGTCCAGAGAAGGGTTCGTGTCGGGGTTTCCGGGTTCGATCGGACTTTAAAATTCGCTCAGACTTTGCCTAAAGCTCTAGCTTGGCTCTGATACCACTGTAGGGTTGCTAGGCACACGCACAAGGGTCTACGAGGCATCAACCATGCCCGATTAAACTTTTAGCCGTGCTGAACAACCCAAAGCCGGATCTTTAAACTAGGGTTTAGGCGAAAACAAGTATGTTAAACATTTGAACACTAAGTGAGAAGGATTACAACCTTTGTAGATCCAGTCCTTCACTTCAATAGCTACGTGTAGATGTCCCCTTCGCTGCGATCGTGAACTCCAGACTCTAGAGAAGCTCCACAAGAAGAACGAACGTGCTTGCTTCGATGACTTCGAGGCCGAAGATGATCTACGTCGGGGAGACACTAACTCAAGCTATTCCTTCACTAGGTCATGAACTTTGTGATGAGAACACACTCTACTACATGGCAAGTGGTAGAGGATGAAGAAGTAGGAAGTGGGCTCACTTTAGAATTGATTTTCTCATACTTTTTCTCATGGCACCATTAAAGCTAGCAAGATTTTCATGGAGCTTGATGAAGAAGAAGAAGAAAGGATAAAGATCCAAATGAAAACTTATCCTTTTAATTATTGCACCATTGTTAAGTTAAGCCCTCATGCTTAACTCATGTAGAGAATTAACCAAAGTATGAGGTTAACGGTTGGGTTAACTAATATCCTAAGGCATGACAAAAGAGTTGACTTTGTCAATGTTTATCAAGCTTCATGAAGCTTGATAACATTGACCAAAGTCTCCTCTATTTTGTTATTTGTTAGGAAATTAGTAAACCCTAATTTAACCTTGACTTGGTTTAAGTCTCATACACCCAACTTGTATGTATCATCAAGCATGATACAAACATGTACACTTGCATATATCACATATAAACAATGTGCACAATCTAGTGAGAAAATAAATCTTAAGTGAGCTAATACTAGTTAATGTAATGTAATATATCAAATATATAATTATACATTAAATTATTAAATTAACTCTTGATTTAATAACCCGGCTATAACCGACTAATATCAATAGTAACAACTTATCGAATAAACACTTGATCCGATAACCCGGCTATATCGCATACAACCGATCAATGTCACAAATCGCGAGAATAGAATACGGTATCTCATATCGTATCAATCTCGGTCCCGCACATATCACATATGTCCTCCTACCCCGTTTCGCTTGAGCCAGGAAACCCCTATATAGGACTCTAAAGACTCGTCAATACGCCGGCAGTAGGTGGTGATCATATCAATCACCCACAAGCCGCAAACGGTCTGCTAAACGTAACGGCCACCCGGGTATTGAGCGATCAGAAGATCAAAAAGCAAGCCTGCTAGTTCTCCTGCGAATCCAATCAGTAACACTACCGCACAGTCCGGTCTCGTCGTCTGATATGTTGCATATCTCGCCTAGGGGTGGTAAACGTCAGACCCCAATAGCTCGATAAGTCGTGTCGTTATGAGGTCAATAACAGTTCGAGAAACTACTAATAACACTTACCAGTAAATCTCAGCAACCCTGCCCAGGAATTTCCAGTCATAGCCAATCGAACACAGCGCAACATCAACTCCCTATACCGGAAGAGACGAATCCCCTCCTATCGCTCATTGCCTCCATGTGATTCGGGACTGTACCCATAAGCCACCTTTTTGCACGCCCTCTTGGACGTGGTATGATGGAAATCAAAGCACAGTGGGAATCACACAAGACTCTATGACGATCTCGGGTCAACAGACTACTCTGTACCAGTGTCACCGGAGAACTGCCATCTGACGTGAGGTATAATACCATCTGGGAGTTTTCGGGGAGTCCGTCCGGTGTACCCAGTCTCTACTGAGCACTCATACACCATCCTTAATGTCAAACACCGATGGATATGGGATCATCCGTCGCCCATCATATGGGTCAAGATGCGTATACGCTAGTCTACTCTGGTGCATCGATGCCCTGTCTCGATACACCCTCGACTATGAACGATTATAGGATGTACTCGTCGACTACCGTGGCCCCACTAGTATGATCTCATCATAGTCCCAGTAGTCGAGTACATATCCTAAGGGCTTTATCAACATGTAACATAGAGACAATCAGAGTACATGTTAAGATAAAGTACAACCAGATAGCATACTATCATGTCGAGCAAGAAAGTCCTCTCTATATATGTCCTAGCATCCACTACAATATACATCGTATGTACAATAATGGCCTCTTGGGCATACATATAACTAACAGGAGGAATATGGTTGCTTGAAAAAGAATATGAATGTTTTGGTTGATAGAAATTAGATGTGATCCATTTCTCATTTCCATTCGATCCAAAAAGGCAACTTCATTAACCGTTCGTCCATAGCTTTGGACGTAACGAGACAAAGTGTTCTACTCATTCTCTACATCAATATTGGTCATCTCTTTTTGCAAACTTGATGATCGAGTTTCCTCGGTTCAGAGGCGGGAGCCCGTTTAAAGATCCGTCGACGTGGTGCCACCTGTACGAGAAGACTGGAGATTCAGGAGATCAGAGCAGCCACAACAAAATGTGGGATGATGGTTGAAGACCGAAGGACTCGGATCGTTCGGTATAACATTCCAACCCACTTTGTAGTTTGTTAGTTTAGCTTTAATGGCAGATCCGGGTTATAGTACGCGATAGCGCCAGTTGTAAAAGTTTTTGTTCCGCATTTGGCGTCTTTTAGACGGCCGGGGCGCTACCATTGACGTTTTCTTACCCCCACCTTCTGTTTTTTTTACTTTTTGATTACACTACACCTCTTTAGTGTATGTCCAGTTGGACTAGGGACACTAGCGCCCATTTAGTCCGTGTCTCGTTAGTGCCGATTGACGACGCTTTCGACTCCGAAGTTGAAATTCCATCCACTTCTTTACCTTCATCTTCAAATTCATCATCTTCTAAGGAGATGTCGGGATTCAATCCTAACAACCTCTTACCTACGGGACTGATTCCACCTCCACTGGGTGCGAATAACCCACCACACCCTCATGTCGAAGCGCCCCAACGAATCGCGCTCCAGGATCATTTCTATCCCATCCGCACCGCACTTCCCACTTGTCTTTCACTTCCACCGGCTAATGGGGATAACTTTGAAATTAAACCCCACTTCATCAATATGTTGCCCAAATTTCACGGGCTGGAATCCGAAGATGCCTACATCTTCATTAACAAATTCCAGAATGTTTGCGCAATGATGAAGACCACATAACTTTCTGATGATGCTATAAGGCTACGTGTCATTCCATTCACTTTATGTGACCTAGCTGAAAAATGGTTATATAGCACAGCATCACGCTCCATAAAAAAATGGGAATATTTTGTTAAGGCTTTTCTAAAAATGTTTTACCCACACCACAAGACCGCGAGAATTCGCAATGAAATTATTCAATTTTCCCAGCTTCCTTCCGAACCTTTTTGGAAGTGTTTTGAAACATTTAAGGACTTCCTTGTTCAGTGCCCTCGCCACGGTATCGAGAATTGGCAAATTTGCCAAACTTTATATGAAGGACTGAACCCAGCAACTAAGCAGTTGTTGGAAACCATTTGTCAAGGTCAGTTTCTTACAAAATCAAGCGAGGAAGCTTGGCAATTTCTCGACGATCTTGCTGAACAAACACTTCAGTGGGAAAGCACTAAGACCACCATATCTACTTCATCAGGTCAGTCTAGGGAAGGCATACATCAACTTGATATGTCGATTGCAGTGAAGGCCGAAATGGCTGCACTCACGAAAAAACTAGAAGCAATTGATAGCAAATTCTCATCACCTTCTCCTGCCCCAGCTTTACCCCCACGCACTATATGTGCTTGTTGTTCGGATCCGTCCCATCTTACTGAAGAGTGTCCTTACAATCCACCTGTCCAAGGACAAGATCAAGTCAATGCTGCCTTCCAGCAAAGACAAAAAAATGATCCATACTTTTCAACTTACAATCCTGGTTGGAGGAGCCACCCAAATTTTGCTTGGAATCAAAATCAACAACAATTCCAAGGCAACAACAACTTTCAAAGGCCTCCTCCACAACAACAAGCTCCTCAACAAACTCAATATCAGCAACCTTTCCAACCCCAACCTTACCCGAACCAAATGAACAATTTTGTACCCAACAACTCTTATCCTCAAAACAATTTTGTTCAGCCGAATAACGATAAGGTTTTCTCGCTAAAACGAAGTCTGTATGCGTTTTTAAAACAATCTACACAATCCTCAGCAAGCATCAAGTCTTCCTTTCAGTCTTTGGTGCAACACAGTGCTTCACATGATCAGAGCATCAAATCAATTGAGGCCCAAATTGCATAACTGAATGCTGCGTTAAGCGAGCGAGAAAAAGGAAAGCTTCCGTCTCAACCATTGCCAAATCCCGGTCACACACACAACGCACATGTTGCTAATGAACAACAAAATCATAATGTGAATGCTGTGACCACGTTGAGATCTGGAAGAGTGTTTCACAATAATGTGGGTATCAGTGATGAAACCCCGGCCGCCGCTTGTTCTTCTTCTTCACCTTCTTCCTGTTCATCTTCTTCATCACCTTCTTCTTCAGAGCATGTTCCTCATCCTTCACAAGGCTCTACTTCTTCTAATTCGAACGGACCCACATCTCACTCCATGAAAACACCAACACTGGGATCCGTTCCAACTCCGCAATCTACTCCACAAACATTGGACTCAACAAATTTTCAAAATGTTCCATTTCCAAATAGGTTGAGATCCAATAAACAAACTCCACAAATGGAGAAGATTGTGGAGTTATTCAAACATGTTAGCATTAACATACCTCTCTTGGATGCAATCCAACAAGTCCCTTCTTACGCTAAAATCTTAAAGGACTTATGCACCAAGAAGAGGAAGTCACAGGTACCCAAGAAAGTTTTCATGGCTAGTGCTGTAAGTGATGCTCTTACAGAACCATTACCCCAAAAATATAAGGACCTTGGCTGTCCTACAATTTCAATAACAATTGGGGATAAGAACATCAATCGCGCACTTTTAGATCTTGGTGCTAGTGTTTATTTGCTACCATATTCAGTATATGAACAATTAGGCGTTGGAGAGCTTAAACCCACACATTGTACTCTCCAAATGGCCGACCGATCCATCACCTATCCTAGGGGTGAGTTAAAGGATGTGTTAATTAAAGTAGGGGATTTCATTTTTCCCGTTGATTTCATTGTTATGGACACACAGCCTGTAGCTAACCACTGGAATCAAATCCCGGTGATACTCGGTCGACCATTCCTTGTAACTTCTAATGCGGTGATCAATTGTCGAAACGGTTCTATAAACCTATCTTTTGGAAACATGACAATTGAACTCAACATTTTTAAGTTAGGGAATCAGCCCTCCGAGCCTGATGCTAGTATACTTGATGTTTGCTCGATCCAAGAGATCACGCAGGAGGACTGTGAGCTCGAAAAATTTATGTTCGATCACAGCAGTTTTGACGCCACTGATGCTTTCCTCCTTGAATCTGACACAGTTTTCACACCCGATAACGATTACGAGTGTTTCACTTTTTCGGACGATTTTGAAGACTCACCACCCGAGTTTGAGTCCTTTGATTTTTCCTATGAGTTAGCTGAACCATCCGACTCGGTTGCTTACACTCGCTTCGAACCATTGTTGGAATCCTTCGAGTTCGAGACAGTTTCACCGATTTTACCATCAATTGTTTCACCTCCAAAACACGAACTCAAGATATTGTCGTCTCACCTTAAATACGCTTTCTTAGGTGAGAATGAGACCCTTCCTGTCATCATCTCAGCCTCTCTAGCCCTCGAGCAAGAGACAGCCCTTTTAACGGTCTTACAAAATAATCGACAAGCTTTTGGCTGGACTATGGCAGACATCAAGGGGATTAGTCCCCTCATAGTTGAACATCATATACATATGATGGATGATACCAAGCCAGTTAGGGATCCATAGAGACGCCTCAACCCCATAATGAAGGAGGCTGTTAAAAAGGAGATTGTAAAATGTCTTGATAGTGGTATCATTTACCCTATCTCTGATAGCCAGTGGGTTGATAGATTAGCATAATCGCTTTTTACACATCGGTCATTACAAATAGTGCTAATTTATACACTCCATATCAACCTTTAAGTTCGTATTCAACTTCTTTCTCCCACTTTCTCGGGTTCTTCTTCTATTCATCCTATAATTTCAGTGAGTGTCGATGAATCACATTCCGATAATTCAAGTTTGATCATTCCATAAAGCCAACTTGATTTGGATACTTTTGAAAATGAGGTAGATGAGTTTTTCAAGTCTCCTACCTCCATAATTTTTGAAAAACCTAGTATGATAAATTCTGGCACAAAACTTGCTGACAGCAAAAGGTTCAATTACATCGATGAGAGTTTTGAAGAACTTTTTGCTGACAAACTTGCATTCCTAAACAACATGGATTTTGTGATTAACCAACCTCCACATATAGAAGTTGAACCACCACCCTTTCTTCTTATAAAATACGAGAATTCCAATATTCCACTGATTTCTGATCATTCGCGTTCTCGTTTTTATTTATCATCACCTCTTATCTCCTCACATTCATATTCACGCAAACCCTTTCCATACCACCACTTATCTCTTCCCCACTTCTTCTTGGCTCTATATTACATGTTCTTCCACCGACCTATATGTTACATTGATAAATTCTTTGAATGGTTGGTGTTGACTTTTGGTCTTTGCAGAGCTTGGCATTGACCGATAACTTTGACCCCCCTCTTTAAAAAGCATAACATTGTTTAATTTAAGTTTGGAGAAGGGGTTATAATTTGGCTCTTGAAAATAATTTTTTAACGCAAAGTGGTGAGTCAAAAATAAGATTGGGGGGAACCTTTTTGTATATATATATTTTGTTTTCTTTTTCTGTAATAATAAAATAAAAAAATAAAAAAAAACAAATAGGGGAGTGCCGACAATTTTGACACTCTTGGTGTAGCCTGACAGTGAGGACACTGTCAAGTTTAAGTTTGGTGGTATGCTCGGTAAGCTTTCTTTCTTCGCATTCATATGTATAATTTTGCATTTACATACTTATTTTAAAACCCATAAAAAAATTAAATTTTTTTTTAAAAAAATTATAAAAATTGAAAAATTCAATTTTGGCCATAATTAACTTAAGTTTGACAAAACAGTTAATTAGCTAGGAAAAACTAGATCCTAAACTTAGTAAATTAAAAACCCTAAAAATAATCTTTCTAAAAATTTAACGGTAGAAAATATATGGTCTTGTGGTTTACTTAGAAATAGGTAAATTTTGAGTTCACTTCTTGGGCTAAGTCAAAACAAGGGAGGAGTATTGAAATTTTTATTGAAGTGTAAGTCTGAAAAATAATTCGGAACCATCAGTTTAAATTCTGAAAACATATACCCTAAAACTCGCACAAACACGCACCTTGAAACTTGGAATAGTAGAGGATATCTTGAAATGCACTTGTCTAAAATCCTTAGTATGAAGGAAAATAAAATTATAAGTGTGAATAAAGTGATATAAATAAAAATGAACACTGGTTTTGTAATTACTTAAGGCTGCGTAAAATAAAAATATATATAGCGAGGGTGCTTTATCACCTAGTGCCTTAGACCAACTGGTTTTGTAACGTTTTGAAAATCGTTTCGGTGAAATTTCGGAAAAATCGGTAAAATAAGGGGGTTTCTGTAAAAAGTCAAAATACAAATATCTTTATAATAAAATTAAATATACATATTCTAGCTATGTAATTGCAAGAATTTGGTGTTTATTGAGCCGCTGGTAAAATTTCTAATTTTCAGAAAAAATTTCGGATATTAATTATTTTAATATTATTTTAATCCGTCACTAATACATTTAATTAGGGAAAATTACAAATTGGAATGGGTTGATACATATTTTGTAATTCATGATACACTAAACTGGCATGCAAAATATTGTTTCAGAAATGAAATCGTTTGCCAAAACGGTTTTAGAGATATCGAAGAAAAATGGCTTAATTAGTGAATGTTGTGTTAATGGGAATTGGGGTAATACAATTATCTTATTCCCTAACCCACACACCCACACCTCACCCTGTCTTCCCTTCCCCATGTGGCCGGACCCCCCTTTGACAGCTCTCTCCCTCTCTCTCTCCAATCACCTCACTTTTCATTTACTTAAACAACGAAAATAAAAGAAAATGAAAGGAAGTCAATGTGGGCCTTGTCTTTTCTCCTCACTTTCAACCCCTCTCTCTCTCTCCTCACTCCCCTCAATTCTGGCCGAAAATTCCAGAACTCCCACAGCAGCCCCTCCTTCCCTCTTCTCCTTTCATTTTCTATCAAAAAATTCACCAATTTCCATCAAAAATCAAAGCTAAAATTCAAATCAAAGCCCTACCTATTTTCCCTTATCTCTTTTAGCATGGGTCTTGGTGCAAGGATTTCAATTTGGAGGTCTAGTTTCATGTTGATCTCAAGATGGTTTTTAGGTATAAATCCTAACCTATTGTTCAATTGTTGGTTTAAATTCCTTAATGTAGCTTATTAGGTGCTTAAATATGGTTTAATTGCAAGTTTGGAAATCTAAAGAGAAGGAGTTTGAATTAAAAAGTCAGGGTTTTAAATTCAATATGGTTGTTGTCACTTGTTTAAGGTTGCATGGTGTAATTAGCATGTTAAGACATGTTAAACCTAATCTAGAAGATAATTTGTAAATTGTTGCATCTAAAAGTCCAAATTTAGTTATTTAAGCAAACTTGGTTTTAGTTTTTAGTTGCAAATGGGTGATTTAAAATCTAATTAAGATTTTGATGACTTCATTAACATTATAAAATGTAGTTTAATGTTTTAGATCGTGCAAATCCAAGCTAGATTGTTGTATGTGCATTTTTGCTATAAAATGGTCGAAATTGGTTAAAATTGCAAACTAGGTTTTTGAAATTGAATTAAATTGTGGGTTTAAAATTTTCGTAATGGTTTCTATGGCATAATTAAGATATTAAGTTATCATCTTGGTCACTAGAATTGTTAAAACATCATGTTTTGTACAAAAACGGTAAACCTTGCTCGCTAGGTTTTCGGAAAAATAGCTTTTATAGTGAGATTGGGGTTTTGTGAATTTTAACCTATTTCATATTATAATTAGTGTTTGTGAATGTGAAAATGAGTGTGTTTGGGTTTTTCTCGATGGTTTGACGTTTGTTCATCGACATCGAGGGTTGGTTTAGCTATTCTTGCATGCATAGACGATAGGTTTTGACCTATGCGTGATACGCGTGCCAAATTGGTTTTCGTATACCGTTTCGATTTCGGATTTGGTTTTTATGCGATACGATACGTTGTGACATATAGGTACCCCTATGTGGTTTTCGAGACGACAAGCAAGAGCGTAGCGATGTCGGCACCGAAGAGCGAGGACCAGGAGAGTAGATTTATATCTACGGGCAGAAGTCGGGTGGATGGCGTATAGCACCCCCGCAGTTCGTGGTGATGTATACGAATATGTATACACACATATATATTGATTATATATTGTTGAGTTTATTGATGATAAAGATAGATTTTTAGTGAGATCGGATTAGTTTAGTGTTGCGAAGCCCTAGAGTAGTGGTTGCGCCACATCTACACACACACCCATACTTGCATACATTCTTCTTTCAATTGTGCTTATGTGGGAATATATATTCATGTGTTCAAATGGGTATGGGACTATGTGTTCACATACTGGATTTGAGTATAGTATTTGGGATTTGCGGTGAGTCGATGAGATTGATTTGAGACCGTGAGATCGGTGATATAGCAGGATTCGTATTTGAGATACGTCATGATGTCAAAGCGGATCTTTGGACGACGATACCATGTGAATAGTGGTAATAATGAAATGATCGACATGTGATCGTGTTATGAGATATGATATGTTAGGATGTTTATGATAGGCCGAATTGGGCGATATTTACTTCTTTATGATGATATGTGCTGATGATATCGGTTTATACTAGACTGTCGATTAGTGGTCAGATCATGATTATATTGATGATATTAGTATTGTACTAGGCATAGATCAGTACCCGGATTATGATCTTTGATAAAGAGGATACCAAATGAATAATATGATGAATGCGATATTGACCCATACCCAGATTTGGGATGCCGTACGACGGATTTACGTACGGGCTATATATTGATGTTTGATCCGCACTCTTGACTTGGGAATATCTGATTATAGATATGGTATCGGATGTGATATTATTGAGGCGTGATCACCGACTTATATATATATATATATATATATATATATATATATATATATATATGTATCGACTCAGATATTAGGCGGCTTCCTTACCTTCAGTTAGCCTGTTAGCTCAGCCCTATAGTTTAGTGTAGTTGTAAGACTAGATTTATATTAAATGCAGATTAGTTATCATTGTGTTTAGTATTCAGCTCCCGCACATTATTGCTGTTGCTCCGCATCACATACTTATTGTAATTCATATTTCATTATTGATATCATGTTGTTAGGACACCAGCACCATTACCGATGGTGCGTATGTACTACATACACTTACTTGCCGGCTCACACACATCTTCATCGGTAATTGCCATGTCACGTACACTTAGAAAATACTATTGCTTGACTTAGCTTGTTAGTTAGTAGTTTGACATGATATTAGTGTACTTTCCTTATATACCAGTTTAGACATTGTAGTTATTATTTGTCACTTCATGCATACTGTTATTCATCGTTATGCCGCATTCATGGATTCTCATGCATATATTCACTAGTTCATGTGCTCTTGAGGTTTTGTATTCGGATTTCCTTGATATTTCTGGATTTGGGAACCGCGGGTATTTCAAAAGAGAATATGTAATTATTTTAAAAACACGGTTACCCTGATATGATATTCCAGTGCGTCCACCATGTGTTTTCTCGGTGCTGAGAGCGACATGTGAGACCCGAGTTCGAGGAGTGGAGGAACTGTTTCGGGTACATGGTGGACCCGGTATGGTACCCCGGGGCAAGAAGCGCGTGGTGATGACAATTTGAGCCTGGCAGGGGGAGACTACCTACCCGTGATTTTACCCGACGCGTCGGATATCCGGAGGATACCGTCGTGGTCTTGAGATGGATGGTAGGGGCCTGTCTGGACTGACGGCGCCCTAGATATTGAGATTGAGACATTGAGATTTCTAGATATTGAGGTAGTGAGATTTGATGATACAGGCCAGTCCGGATAGCCGGAGCCTGAGATTTTGAGACATTGAGATTTATGTTTTGTGTCGATACTAGACACCGTTTATGCTGATTTCATTTATGATTCCTCATTTTCAAAATACAAAGGAAATCTCACTAAATTATGAAAGCAGTTTCTTTAGTACATGTATTCTGTTTTCATGCATTCATTCATCATCCATATGATATATTACTATCTGAGGTACAAACACGGGCACATGGGATTACACTTGGGTTAGACATTTACCCTGGCCATTGTTATAGGCTGCTGGTTATATATTTGAGGATAAATTATGATCGTTGACCTAGGATTGCATTGTTCATGCGATTTCTGTTCGTAGATGTTTTTCTACTCACGAGTTGGCAACTCACCCCTGTTGTGCCACAGTTTCTTGCAGGTTTTTCCGTACAGGTTTCATTACGGCTTTGCCGGCACTGCTTCTTTTTGGTGACTTACTAGTAGGTGGGTTTATTTGTATCATACCCATCATTATACCTTGTATATTATTATTCTGTTGTATCTAGAAGTTCCATCAACCAAACATGTATTTATTTCAAAGATAGAGACCAGTGATGTTTATTCTTTCGACCTTAGAGTCGCGCGTTGTATTTCGATGGATTTCTTGCTGTTTTGAGTTTCCTTTTGAGTTTTGATCCTCGCCCTTGGCGTTGTATATTATAGTGCTTGCGTGGTTGTGACCGTCTATTGAAGAAGAGCTAGCTCCCGCTTGGGGATGCCTTTTTATTGATTTCGTATACTATTCATGTTGTATCCCGTTTGGGGGGCCAGTATTTACAAAGGAGACTCTGCCCAAATTTTCAGAAAATACTTGAAGTTTTTAAGGCGCATAATTCGGCTTATGCTATTAAAACTACTCGTTTTAAATTGGTTTTTCCTTCACTCCACTGCTTCTTGGGTTTTGATTTCTCGGTTTTGGCTTACTTAGATTACGTACGCCTCGAGACGTTTCGTAATTTAAGTGCCGGTCATGTTCCATACTTTCGGGTCGTGACAAAGTTGGTATCAAAGCGTTAGGTTTTACCTTGGAAGCGTACGATGACCCTTGGTTGATGGAATAGGTGACTAAAATAGAGTGACGTACCGTGGGTATGTTCCGCGGCATACATACGATACACTACTCCACTTAAGAAGCCTTAAGATGTACATTTCTTTTTTCAGTATTATATTCATTCCTGATCTTGCCTCATCGGTACCAGTTATGGTTTTGCTGCCATGATTACAGGCAGGGAGAGCTACGGCTAGAGTTGCGGTCTGCACGAGCTCGTTACGGACGAGTACTGACAAGGGCGTAATTCCGGCGACACACAATTGCAAAGACGTGTCTTTTTATTGTGTTTTCGCGCCATGAGCATTTGATGGATCGCTGTATGAAATTACTCGGACGTGCAGATTAGTACCATAGGATCGAGCCACTGATAGAGGCCAGCCAGATTTTGATGACCGTTGAGGTATTGCTTACTCCTGATGATTGAGGCACTGTTCAGCGTGCAGACGAATGAGCCAGTTATTGCTGCGAACGACAAGATATCGCCCCAGATGTTGGAGCTATTGCAGTACGAGTTGTAATAAGAGATGATAGAAGGTCGCTAGTCACCCGAGGATGAATGACTAGGACATGTGGTTCGTTCGCCTACCCCGATGCGAGGTCATCAGATAGAGTGATTCCAGCTAGAGACGACTTCACGCGGAGACGTTGAGAGTCGACAGAGACGATCGAATGTCAGAAACCTATTATTCCAAGTTTAAAGTATTCGGAAGAGCATGCAGGAAATTCTATGGACCCTCTAGAAGAATGAAACCCTAACTCGACTTAATGACCGTGTGAAAGCCTTTGAACCTTAGGGTTTGCGGAAGTTCTGCGGCGCCATTAGTGAGGCTTGGGTTTGCCCTTCTACGGCTGGACCATCGATGTTGTGGTATGTACTCGATACTATTAAACTGTACCTAAGATGTTGAGCTCTTGGGGGATTATGAGGTTTTGACAAATCGATCGGATGGTTCAACTTCTTTCGGATACTAAGTGGTGAGATGCATTTCTTGGGAGACTCCAGATACGAGGATTGCCATTGGAGCTCAGTCCATGCAGCCATGACGAGACGAGTCCGAAGAAGTTGACATTAGAGAAAAATGGAATAAAAGGTTCGTACAAGATCTGGATAAGATGACGTTCCACTCCGCCGACATCAGAGATGTGATACGCATGCCGATGCATTGTACTTGGATATACCTTCCAGCAGGAGTCGCGATGAGTATGCAGCGGTTCCGGAACAAGAAACAGATATAGTAAGGGACGATGAATTCCGGACAGTTCGGCAGAGACGAGATTTGGGAGAGACCTCGACAGGACCTTTCTGGGATAAATTACGAAAAGGCTTGGACCCAGGGGTGGTCATGTTATGCACACCAGTAGGCCAGAGTTCAGGATCGTCGACGAGACATGCTATGAGTGACCACGACAGTTGGCCAGAGGTTCTTGGAGGATGTGCTCGAGCAAGACTATTCCGCCATACTTGATTTCGGTATTTTGGGCGATCTATTCACATGATTGATTTGATGGTTGGGTTTCATGACATTTTCTTTCATGCACCATGGTTGCACCTATTGAGTATTTACGATTTTTGCACAGTTGTTGCACTTGTTATCGTTTTCGTGTCTTGGTTTATCATGTTTATGATTTTAGGGGTTTCATACAGTTGAGTTGATTTTGGTGCATATGTATGCACACGATTTGGTTTTCGCACTCGGTATGGTTCACATATGCTTGCAGTGCAGTGATACGCATTTTGTGTACTTAGATGCACTGGACTTCGATTTCGATTATGATGCTCGATATTGGTTTTGTGCACTTTGTGCACCTGATTGGATTTTGCGCATGTTCGACGCTAGATATTGGATTTCATGATTTCGTGCATGATGGATGCACCTGATTTGGATTTTCGCGCATGTTGGGCGCATGTTATGAGGTACGATTTTGGTGCACACCAGATGCACTAAATCGAGATTCTTCGTGCATGTCAGATGCACCTGATTTTGCTATTAGGCACACACGTTGCCTTTGACAGTTGTTGGGTGCACACCCGTTGCACCTAGATGTTGTTTCTGTGCACATGTATGGCACATTTATGGATTTCGATTTCCGTGCGCACCAGACGCATATGGCATTCATATATATTTGGGACTGATTTATGTTGGAGTAGTATATTTTATGTTGTTTGCTATTTGGTTTAGTACTGAGCAGGACTAGTCACAGAACAGTACCTGAGTATATTTTTGCATGCATTGATAGTTATCGAAGGGATTTCCAAAGAAGAGCTATAGTCTCAGTATTTACCTACGTGTCCGAGATGACACGAAACATTTTATAAAGGAAACCCTTCTGAAATTGCTTTCAAAACGGCGGGACATGAATATTAAACAAAAGATATATATATGTAATTATTTTCTTATGATAGACGTCCGCCACTGTGCAGTGTTATGCGTATTGCACAGCGACTTTAAAAGATTTGGCATGCATTTCCTTCAGATATTTACATATATTGATTGGATATTTACATGTATAGTTTCGAGTTATATCATATTGGTTTTGTATTGGATTTGACATTTGTGTCTTTACCATGACTCAGATGATTGCGGGATGCTTGAAGGAGTTTTGATTTTGAGTTATATGCTCATTTTTCATGCGCATGCGCTGCGCTACGATTTGTTTTATGTATTTATGATTTCGGAGCCCCGACGACTTGATGGTTTTGCTTAGATGTTTTAGTATTTATGGGAGTTTTAATTTAAATTCGGGGACTGAATTTCTTTAAGGGGGGAAGACTGTAACGTTTTGAAAATCGTTTCGGTGAAATTTCGGAAAAATCGGTAAAATAAGGGAGTTTCTGTAAAAAGTAAAAATACAAATATCTTTATTATAAAATTAAATATACATATTCTCGCTATGTAATTGCTAGTATTTGGTGTTTATTGAGCCGCTGGTAAAATTTCTAATTTTCTGAAAAAATTTCCGAAATTAAATATTTTAATATTATTTTAAGCCGTCACTAATACATTTAATTAGGGAAAATTACAAATTGGAATGGGTTGATACAAATTTTATAATTCATGACACACTAAACTGGCATGCAAAATATTATTTATGAAATGAAATCGTTTGCCAAAACGCTTTTAAAGATATCGAAGAAAAAAGGGCTTAATTAGTGAATGTTGTGTTAATGGGAATTAGGGTAATACAATTATTTTTTTCCCTAACCCCCACACCCAAACCTCACCCTCTCTTCCTCTCCCTATGTGGCTGGCCCCCCCTTTGACAGCCCTTTCCCCCTCTCTCTCTCCAATCACCTCACTTTTCATTTACTTAAATAATGAAAAGAAAAGAAAATGAAAGGAAGTCAATGTGTGCCTTGTCTTTTCTCCTCACTTTCAACCCCTCCCTCTCTCTCCTCACTCCCCCTCAATTCTGGCCGAAAATTTCAGAACACCAATAGCAGCCCCTCCTTCCCTCTTCTCCTCTCATTTTCCATAAAAAAATTCACCAATTTCCATCAAAAATCAAAGCTAAAATTCAAATCAAAGCCCTACTCATTTTCCCTTATCTCTTTTAGCATGGATCTTGGTGCAAGGATTTCAATTTTGTGGTCTAGTTTCATGTTGATCTCAAGATGGTTTTGAGGTATAAATCCTAACCTATTGTTCAATTATTGGTTTAAATTCCTTAATGTAGCTTATTAGGTGCTTAAATATGGTTTAATTGCAAGTTTGGAAATCTAAAGAGAAAGAGTATGAATTAAAAAGTTAGGGTTTTAAATTCAATAGCGTTGTTGTCACTTGTTTAAGGTTGCATGGTGTAGTTAGCATGTTAAGACATGTTAAACCTAATCTAGAAGATAATTTGTAAATTGTTGAATCTAAAAGTCCAAATTTAGTTATTTAAGCAAAGTAGGTTTTAGTTTTTAGTTGCAAATGGGTGATTTAAAATCTAATTAAGATTTTGATGACTTCATTAACATTATAAAATGTAGTTTAATGCTTTAGATCATGCAAATCCAAGCTAGATTGTTGTATGTGCATTTTTGCTATAAAATGGTTGAAATTGGTTAAAATTGCAAACTAGGTTTTTGAAAATGAATTAAATTGTGGGTTTAAAATTTACGTAATGGTTTCTATGGCATAATTAAGATATTAAGTTATCATCTTGTTCACTAGAATTGTTAAATCATCATGTTTTGTACAAAAACGGTAAACCTTGCTTGCTAGGTTTTCGGAAAAATAGCTTTTAAAGTGAGTTTTGGGTTTTTGTGAATTTTAACCAATTTCATATTATAATTAGTGTTTGTGAATGTGAAAATGAGTGTGTTTGGGTTTTTATCGATGGTTTGACGTTTGTACATCGACATCGAGGGTTGGTTTAGCTATTCTTGCATGCGTAGACGATAGGTTTTGACCTATGCGTGATACGCGTGCCGAATTGGTTTTCGTATACCGTTTCGATTTCGGATTTGGTTTTTATGCGATACGATACGTTGTGACATGTAGGTACCCCCATGTGGACTTCGAGTCGACAAGCAAGAGCGTAGCGACGTCGGCACCGGCGAGCGAGGACCAGGTGAGTAGATTTATATCTACGGGGAGAAGTCGGGTGGATGGCGTATAGCACCCCGGCAGTTCGTGGTGATGTATACGAATACGTGTACACACATATATCTTGATTATATATTGTTGAGTTTATTGATGATAATGATAGATTTTTGGTGTGATCGGATTAGTTTAGTGTTGCAAATCCTAGAGTAGTGGTTGCGCCACACCTACACACACACCCATACTTTCTATACATTCTTCTTTCATTTGTGCTTATGTGGGAATATATATTCATGTGTTCACATGGGTATAGGACTATGTATTCACATGCTGGATTTGAGTATAGTATTTGGGATTTGAGGTGAGTCGATGAGATTGATTTGAGACCGTGAGATCGTGAAATAGCAGGATTCGTATTTGAGATACGTCATGATGTCATAGCGGATCTTTGGACGACGATACCATATGAATAGTGGTAAAAATGAAATGATCGACATGTGATCATGTTATGAGATATGATATGTTAGGATGTTTATGATAGGCCGCATTGGGCGATGTATACTTCTTTATGATGATATGTGCTGATGATATCGGTTTGTACTAGACTGTCGATCATTGGTCAGATCACGATTATATTGATGATATTAGTATTGTACTAGGAATAGATCAGTACCCGGATTATGATCTTTGATAAAGAGAATACCAGATGAATAATATGATGAATGTGATTTCATACCCATATTTGGGATGTCGTACGACGGATTTACGTATGGGCTATATATTGATGTTTGATCCGCACTTTTCACTTGGGAATATCTGATTATAGATATGGCATCGGATGTGATATTATTGAGGCGTGATCACCGACTCTTATATATATATATATATATATATATATATATATATATATATATATATATATATATATATATCGACTCAGATGTTAGGCGGCTTCCTTACCTTCAGTTAGCCTGTTAGCTCAGCCCTATAGTTTAGTGTAGTTGTTAGACTAGATTTATATTAAATGCAGATTGGTTATCATTATGTTTAGTATTCAGCTCCCGCACATTATTGCTGTTGCTCCGCATCGCAAACTTATTGTAATTCATATTTCATTATTGATATCATGCTGTTACGACACCAGCACCATTATCGATGATGCGTATGTACTACGTACACTTACTTGCCGGCTCACACACATCTTCATCGGTAATTGCCATGTCACGTACACTTTAGAAAATACTATTGCTTGACTTTGCTTGTTAGTTAGTACTTTGACATGATATTAGTATACTTGCCTTATATGCCAGTTTAGACATTGTAGTTATTACTTGTCACTTCATGCATACTGTTATTCATTGTTATGCCGCATTCATCGATTCTCATGCCTATATTCACTAGTTTATGTGCTATTGAGGTTTTGGATTCGGATTTTCATGATATTTCTTGATTTAGGAACCGCGGGTATTTCAAAAGAGAATATGTAATTGTTTTAAAAACCCGGTTACCCTGATATGATATTTCAGTGCGTCCACCATGTGTTTTCTCGGTGCTAAGAGCGGCATGTGAGACCCGAGTTCGAGGAATGGAGGAATCGTTTCGGGTACATGGTGGACCCGGTAAGGTACCCCTGGGAAAGAAGTGCGTGGTGATGACGATGTGAGCCTGGCAGGGGGAGACTACCTACCGGTGATTTTACCCGACGCGTCGGATATTCGGAAGATACCGTCGTGGTCTTGAGATGGATGGTAGGGGCCGGTCTGGACTGACGGCGCCCTAGATATTGAGATTGAGACATTGAGATTTCGAGATATTGAGGTAGTGGGATTTGATGATACAGGCCAGTCCGGATAGCCGGAGCCTGAGATTTTGAGACATTGAGATTTATGTTTTGTGTCAATGCTAGAAACTGTTTATGCTGATTTCATTTATGATACCTCATTTTAAAAATACAAAGGAAATCTCACTAAATTATGAAAGCAGTTTCTTTAGTGCATGTATTCTGTTTTCATGCATTCATACATCATCCATATGATATATTGCTACCTGAGGCACTGACACGGGCATATGGGATTACACTTGTGTTAGACATTTACCCTAGCCATTGTTATAGGCTGCTGATTATATATTTGAGGATATATTATGATCGTTGACCTAGGATTGCGTTGTTCATGCGATTTATGTTCGTAGATGTTTTTCTACTCACGAGTTGGCAACTCACCCCCGTTGTGCCACAGTTTCTTGCAGGTTCTGCCGTACAGGTTTCATTACGGCTTTGCTGGCGCGGCTTCTTTTGTGTGACTTACTAGTAGGTGGGTTTATTTGTATCGTATCCATCATTATACCTTGTATATTATTATTCTGTTGTATCTAGAAGTTCCATCAACCAAACATGTATTTATTTCAGAGATAGAGACCAGTGATGTTTATTCTTTCGACCTTAGAGTCGCGCGTTGTATTTTTATGGATTTCTTGCTGTTTTGAGTTCCTTTTGAGTTTTGATCCTCGCCCTTGGCGTTGTATATTATAGTTCTTGCGTGGTTGTGACCGTCAATTGACGAAGAGCTAGCTCCCTCTTGGTGATGCCTTTTTATTGATTTCGTATACTATTCATGTTGTATCCCGTTTGGGGGCCAGTATATACAAAGGAGACTCTGCCGAAATTTTCAGAAAATACTTGATGTTTTTAAGGCGCATAATTCGGATTATGCTATTAAAACTACTCGTTTTAAATTGGTTTTTCCTTCACTCCACTTCTTTTTTGGTTTTGATTTCTGGATTTTGACTTACTTAGATTACGTACGCCTCGAAACGTTTCGTAATTTAAGTGTCGGTCATGTTCCGTACTTTCCGGTCGTGAAAGGATTGGGAGTCACTGCTAAAACCTTAGGTATTACAAGACGAGGAATAACGCCTTAATGCGCAAACATATTTTCTAATCGGTTGTTAGTACTTCAAGAAGTATTAACGGTCGCATGAAGAATGTGTGAGCAATTTCATCTAAAATTTCACCAACTAAAAGTACTTTGGACGATGGTCAAGAGTATAATAGCTTGAATTAAATTTCCAAGTGTAGGGGTGATATATACACACACGTAGGGGTATATGATTGGAGTTTGGATGAGAGATAGGAATGAAAAAATATGACTTATATTTTTAGTAGAAATGATAAAAATTCCTAAGTTGAGATGGAACCTTAAAAGGAAAATTCAAAACATGCTAAAACCTAAGTAAATTTACAGAACATATATAATCTTAAGTTAAATGATAAGGAAGCATGAAAAATATGGGTTGATAATTTCTGAGTTAAAGATAATAGAATTTCTTGCTAGAACACCGAATTGAAGAATGAAAGTCAATAGGCTAAATTGATCGGATTTTGTGGGTAGTATCCGCTGAAAACCCTCAGGAGACAACACTCCTCCTACTTGGGACACCTAGAAGTTTAACGGCTTGTTGCACGAGCTCAGTGCAATCGCGTTTCCCTGCGAAAGTGGGGTTAGGCTTTTTCGAGAATAAACTAGTTTTGCTCGGGACGAGCAAAAGATAAGTTTGGGGGTATTTGTTCATATCAGAATTTTGCATTATTATATTCCCCATTCTTAATCATATTGGAAATAAATAGGTGATTTTGATACATGTCTGTTAAATAGTTACAGGTTACAGGTTCTCCGAACAATACAGTGAAAATGTTGAAAAAACGCTACAAAAGTGAGACTACGACCAACAAATAGAAGAATCTTTATGATGCCGCCTACAGTTAAGGAACAAATGAAGATCAATGAACAGTTCAATTTCACAAAGTACAAAGGCAGCACAAGATTCAAGACTTCAACACGAAGCGAACGGGAAAAGTCCACAACATTCTATATTGTGGAAATCTGGAAGAAATTAGAAGACATTCTGAAGAACCAAGTGAAGAAAATATAAGGAAAAAAAAACATTAAGTATACCTGAGAAACAGAGCACAAGAACCTTCAAGATGGTCGCGGATCAGCGGCCAAATAAGGCTTATGGCCGCGGATCCGCGGCTATATAGAACATGTGTCGGTGTGTCGGTGCGGGTCGGTGGAAGTCGGTACATTGACCCGGTTCTCTTAGGGTATTTTTGTAATTCTAGATATGGATCAGATGTAAACCCTAGCATTTCTAAAATCTATAAATAGGAATCCTACAGCTCTTTTTGGAGCATACCTCTTTTTAATTCCTAGTTTAAAATTTTGATTCCTTGTCATTGTTCAAAGAGTGCATCAATAAAAAGTAATTTTTTTTATCTTACCATAGTTATTTTCTGCAATTTTATTTCTCTGAAATTTTTTTATCAACCGTAGTTATTTTCAGCTAGTTAAATAGGTTATTAAAAATAAACAAAAATGAATTCCTTTATTAATTCCCTAATGAGTGAGTAGTTCCTCACTTGTTAGGGTTAGGTTTGAGGAAGGTTTGAGAGATGAAAATCTCTCACCCCTTTCTTGTCCGTTCAATATTTTAAAGTAGGACTCTATGCAAACATACACACACTGCTCACTACGGCACCCTATCCCACGAGGTAGCGGTGATTCCATAGTTAAAGACCGGTTGTGTTTGATTTCCATAGAGGTTAGGGCTAAGAGTTAAGAAAGGACGGACAAGGACCAAAGGGAAGAAACTTAGTTTCTTCCCGATCGTGCTAATCCCCTTTGTTAACTATTACCTTAACACCTAAAAGTTCTTAATTAGGGCAAAGAAACTGGTGAGAATAATTGACTTTCCAAACTAACCTAATCCTAACCCTAGCAAGGTTTTAATCCTAATCAAACTCAACTTCAGTTTTTATTGAAAATCAAAACCTACCACAAATAGGAATTGACTCGTTAGAAAACCTAGAAAATACACGTTTTCCCTGTGGACCGACCTGTATTCAACCAGCTAGTTACTAAGCGACACCGTTCTTGATTGCGGTTAATTCTTTGATTTCAAAATGTACGTACGCAAAATATCTTCAATCAGACCTCTTGGGCAGAAGTTTGCGTCAGTATAATAACTTCACTATTGTCGATTACTTTTTTCTTTGTGTTGAGATATTCAGTTGGAATATCCTGCACCTCATTCCATGAGGAAAGAGACGAGATCCCTTCACCGAGAGTGACCTCTTTAGCAAAGGTTTTCGCCACTATATATTTGTAAAAAACTATCCGGATCCTTCAACGATATCAAGTTCATTACGTTAAAGGTTTTTCGCCAAAAACCATTCGTAGCCCTCCGTCATTTCAAACGGGTAGCACTTAGTATTCATGCTATGTTTGTTGGCATTAGTCAAGTCATAGTGTATGGTAGCTATTTGTTACTTTTCTGTTGCATTGATAGATGCGTTGGTTTAGGACAGTCGTACAACCTTGTTAGCCTTAGTCAAGGGCGAGTACAGGTGGGTTCAAATTAACCTGGATAATGACGGGTAGAACTTGACATGTGACTTATGATTTGTTGGCCTTAGTCAAGGTCGTAAGAGCATGGGGTAAAAATCACATCGGGAGTTTCTAAAGAAACTGAAAATTGCCAGGCATGCGCATACCTTCTAGAGTGTGATAACTTGAGTGGATTCCATCAAGTTATCATACGATTATAGTTGGATCCCGATTCCCACTGATGAGTTGGTTTACTCGTCAAGTGATTTAGATGATCCCGACTAATTCTCCTTTGGGTTTAGGGGAGGATTCGAGGAAACAGTAGGAGCCATCCAGATTAGATAAAGAGATTAACAATTCTGATCTTGGTTAGAGTGCACACTGAGTATTTCTTTTCTCTCTCTCATTGGCAGCGACCATGGCCCGACCCTAGACTAAACTCATGAACCAAGTTAACCGAACCTTCTTAAAACACACTGGCTTTTGGATTGTTAGAGTTGCATACTTCATTTCCACTACTACTTTTACCCTTTGCTTTTCTCCGGAACATTCCGTATCACTACGAAGATCCACATTAATTGGATATAACCATCGTATAATTACATACGAACTCGATGAAACTTGTTTCTGATTCGAGAATTGATTCCGGTTCTGGAGAAATTGAATGAGACTATTTAGTTGTCTTTTCCTTTTACCTTCTCTCAGGTTGTAAGGGCTCCTAGGATTAGGAGAGGGTACACCTATTGCGCTTATTGGATAGTCTTTTTCAAAACCTTAGGCTGGTGCCGAAAGGTGGGGAAGGAAAAAAACAATTAGCCTAAGTGAGGTGTACAGAAGGTAATAAGTAAAGACAGATAAAGGGATTAGAAAGAAGGCAAAGTAAAATGCGACTGCTATCATTCACGACGAAACCACGTATATCATCGCCACTCCTACTTCACCTTTGCATTTCTCGATAACATTCCATATCACTACGAAGATCCATATTTATTGGATAAGCCATCGTATAGTTACCTGCGAACTCGAAGTAACTTGTTCCAGTTCGAGGATGGATTCCGGTTTAGGAGAAATTGAATAAGGATTATTCAATTGTCTTTTATCTTCACCTTCTCTCAGGTTGCGAGGGCTCCTAGGATTATGAGAGTACACCTATTATGCTTATTGAATAGTCTTCTTCTAAACCATAGACAGATGCCGAACAGTAGGGAAGGAAGAAAACCATTTAGCCTTAGGGTGGTGTACAGAAAGTAATGAATAAAGACAAATATAGGGATTTGGAGAGATGGCAACGAAATATATGGTTATAGTCATGAATCTGGATAATAGAAGAGGCATTACTAGGAATACCCGGATACCCCTTCGAAACGTTTTCATGTTTCAGTTTCACTTTGAGTTGTTAATTGAAAACTGATTTCCCAATTAGATTCTTACTCCAGGGCATGTATTTACCAGGTTTGATTCTCACATCTGTATGGGTTTACAGATGATGAGTGGGAGTAAGTCATTGGGAATTAGGTGATTATATCCTCTTTATATCGGAATTCGTTGTAATTGGTGATATTTGAGAAAATCGCCTGGGGTTTTGCCTGACGGCAAATATTTGGTTTTGAATATCCGTTGTTATGCACCAATTTCAAAATGATATATCTGTACGTTTATTTTATAAAGTGAGATATAACTTTTTGAAATTATGTCCATGACATTTACCTATATCATTTGATGATTAGATAAGGAGCATTGAATAGCGGTGTAATTCTTCTTAACCATAGTACAGTTTTCAACCTACGGCGCACAGGGTTTGAGTTATTCAACTCAGAGGACTTATACAATATATTGTATGTTGTCCAGTGTCCATTAGGACAAAGGGTTGGTCCTCATACTATATTCTGTTTACTTGTGACTTAGTTTTAGACAACTATTTCGTAGAAATACAAGGTCCAAGTTTTGAGAAGTTATAGGTACATGAATAAAGTAGAGAACCATGTGTTGCAAGTATCAGGATTCTTCAAGGTGATCGAAAATGTAGATACTTGTGTTTGGTATTCTGTTGATAGTAATGATTATGAGAACTTGTTTCTCTTTCAGGTTACTCATATCTGGATGCACTCTTAAGTTGAGTAATGTTGATCGACCTCTTTCCATTTAGCGACATGTACTAGAGACAGCTGCAATATTTGAATCTGGTTCCAATTAAATTTGTGCATCTGTTTCTATATTGTATATATAATGGTTCATATGGTAACGATGTTAAGGTATATGGAGTTGTCCGGTTTATGCTTAAAACCAGATTCTGGACATACTCAAAGCACGTTTCAGTAATGGCAGTTTGTGGGTTATCCCGGGCTATGACAAGGGGTAACTTTCTACTATCTGGAAGATCAATAGTGATATTGTTCTTGACTCGCCACAGCTTTAGCAAAATGGACTTTTTCAGAAAACAGTTGTGGGGGTATGGTAGAACTGGAGGTGATTTCAGAACCACAAACGGTTACTGAAAACTTAAAAGAACCTAAAGATTCAATCGGGTTTGACATTCCATTAGCTACTCCGCAGATATGGTGGGTAATCTCAGGCGCCCAAGAGGTACTTCGGTATCCTCAAAGACGGTGAAAGGGAGGTTATTGTTTACCCAGACTTTTCATTACTGCTGTTCTAGACTATGAGACTCGGCAGGAGGATGAGTATAGCGTCGTTCTTAACTAGCTTTAGAAGTGCACGTGTATATGACTCTGCCAGATGGTTGTTATAGTCAGAGGGAACAACAGAAGCATAGTGGACAAGTAGCTTGTGTCTATTTATAGACTAAAGCACGTATAGCGGAGATAGATCATCTATTTTTGATGTGACAGTCATAGGCTTTGACTTCATCAGAATAGGAGATGGATTTATTATGAAAGTAGTAGGGTGTGATGTCCTGGTATTTTGATGACATGCACTTTATAGGAAGTGAAATTCCTATAGTACGATCGGTTATACTGTGGTTGTCACACAGTGGTTTCTCCATATTGGATATGAATAATATATCAGGCATTCTGATTATTAGATCTATGGTTTTAGATCTATATTTGGGTAGTTTCTCAATCTGGGTACTTTGACACTATTCTAAAGGTGTATTAGAATGGACGACTGCTAGCATGGTTGTGTACCTGCAGGTGATGGAGTCACCCTCTCTAAAGGTGTCTTACAGACTAAAGGGAATAGGGATGTGCATGATTGGAATATCACTTGCTTAGGAAATTGAGTCAATCATGGGATGTCAAGTACCACACCAGATGTTGTTTTTTCACTAGCTGCAATAAGTATATATATTGATCCCATCCTGGAGAAACGTTCGGAGGCAGTTTATGAACATAAGTGGATGTTCTGAGGATTTAGTAACAACAGCCTCCTTCGGGAGACGGTTATCATTCCAGGCTTCCAAGGTGACCTAGATGACAAAGTGACTGTCAGAGTTATAGTTTTCATTCTTGACAAGGGGCAGTAATTTGGACAGGTAGTCCAAACGGATACTGAGGGAGGCATGGCGCATGATACTCATTAAATTCAGTGGATGATATAGTCTAAGAAGTTTTGCTGGATTTGGAGTTCATTTGTGAAATGGGTCCTATCAGATATCCAGACATATTCTAAGACATGTATTGCTCATTTCGGGAGATGGTTTTCTCCACGAACTTGAGATAAAGAGAGATATAAAAAGAAACATTAGAGCGGAGCCACTCACTGAGGCTATTTCTCGAACGCAATAGTTTTACAAACGAGCTATGTGAAACTGATTAGTAGAGAAGTTAAGAGTTCGGTATCACATGGGCTGTGAGTATGTGACACCGCAATAATTATCCTTAAGTGCAAGTGGGAGATTGTTAGCTATAGTGCCCTCAAGTCAATTATTGGATCTCAGACACGTGATTGTAATGATTGAGTGGGACCTATACTGGTGGAACAGTCTTACTCGAGATGATAGTATGCTATCTGGTTGGTCCTTATCATTGTGTACATGCTTTAGCTGATATTACAGATCACTATTACATGTTGATAGAGCCCATAGGATTCTTGCTTGACTACCAGCAGTATGATGGTGGTCATAAACATGGGAGCTGGGTGGTCTATAAGCACATCCTTAAAGTGTCCGTAGTTGTGGGAGTTTCGAGACTGGGTATCGATACTCTATGAGTAGACTAGTGTATACTGATCGAGGCCCTGACAAGGGGCGGTGGCCGGTATCACAAGCCATTGGTGTTAGTTGGTTCACCTAAGATGTATACAGGTGCTCATTGGGTTATGAGTACACCGGACGGACTCGCCGGGAACATGCTAGTTGGTATTATACCTATTGTCAGATAGCTGTTCCCTGGTGACATGTGTACAAGTTAGTCTATCGACCTGAGATCAACATTTATCCCGTGTGAGTTCCCACTGTGCTTTGATTACTACCCTACCACGGCTCAAAGGAGTCAAGCAAACAGGTTTTAGTTGGGTACAGTCCCAAGCCACATGGAAGCAGTGAGCGGATCGTCATGGGATTCGTCTCTCCCGGTATTTGGGGTTAATGTCGCGGTGTGCACGGATGACCATCATTAGAAATGCTTAGCCAAGGTAATCGAGAATTACGGATCTAGGACCGGTAGTTTCACATGTGGTGATAGGTTTCATACCGACACTAAATGTCGCGTTATTAGGGGCCTGACTTTATCCACCCCCTGAAGGAGTTTCTACAGCACCACTACTAGGGTTTGGTAGCATCATACATGCCATATTAAAATTTTATAGGGTACTAGAGAAACTAACCTAAGGATCATACTTGAAAAGCTAGGGTAACAAAACATTTAACATCAACAGAAGTAGCAAAAGGCTAGGGTTTGAGAATACAACCTTTGTAGCTCCCTACGCTAGACACCTTGACCACTTGAGAGTTGAAAGAAGCTCGCTTGATTTCCTCTAGGTTCACGACGATCCACCCGGAGTCCTCTTTGTCCAAGCTTGAAGCTCCACTAGATCAAAAAAAGAAGTAGAAGCTAACACTCTAAACTAATGGGCAAGAGTAGTGTAGAATGGTGATGTGGATTGTTTTCTCACTTAAAAACCCTAACTTAATCACTATCTTGCTCACTTATGAAAGCTAGAGAGCAAAAGAGAGGAGGAAGAAGATGATGGCAAAAATGAGAGCTCAAGAGATAATGAAAAAGATAAGATAAGAATGAGAAAAGAAAATATATATACTTTCTTCTTCTCACTCTTAACCCAAGTTAATAAATATCTAAATATTTATCTTTGGATCAAAAATGGCCATGGAAAATAACTCATGGTAAACTCAAAGGTTAGGGGGTGAATAAAATAATCAAGCATGAGTAATTATCCAATTCCATTTATCTTTTCCAAAAATAAACATCAACATATTTATTAAGTTGTGAGTCTTATATTGCCACCATCCAATATATCAACAACCATGCTAGAATTGTGTATGCATGTATGAGTGCATGCACATCCATATGTGCATCAGTGAGAATAAATGCATACATCCATGCATACCATAAAAGACAAGAAGGGTTTAAAGTGAAAGAGCTTATGGTCAATGATAAATCAACACTTGATTTAGCAAACCGGTCATATCACATACGACCCGACCAATAGCAAACCGCCCGATTAATATACGGTATCCTATACACGCATTTAATCGGGTCCCCGCGCATATCTCATATGCACACCACATCGTTTCTCCTGGACTAGGTAAGTCCATTGTGGGACTCTAAGACTCGTCAATACGCCGGCAGTGGGTGATGATCATATCAAGCACCCCCAAGCCGTAAGAGGTCAGCTAAACGTAACGGCCATCCGGGTATTGAGCGATCAGAAGATAACAAGCGAACATGCAATAACACCCGTCGAGCCAACCGGCAACACTACCGTACAGTCCGGTCTCTTCATCAGATATGCTGCATATCGAGTCTAAAGATGGTAACGTCGACCCTAATAACTCAATAAGTCGTGCCGATGAATGGTCTATAACAGATCGAGAAACTACTGATAACTCTTATCAGTAAATCTCAACAGCCCTAGCCAGGGATATACTGATATAACCAATCGAGCACAGCAAAACATCAACTCCCAATACCGGGAGAGACGAAACCCCTCCAATCGCTCATCGTTTTCGTGTGTCTCGGGACTGTACCTAAAAGCCGCATGTTTGCACTACTCAGTAGAGCCGTGGTAGGGTGGTAATCAAAGTACAGTGGGAGAACACACAAGACTCTATGACGATCTCGGGTCTATAGACTAACTTGTACCAGTGTCACCTGAGAACTTCTTTCCGACGATAGATATAATACCATATAGGAGTTCTCGGTGAGTCCGTCCAGTGTACCCAGTCTCCACTGAGCACCCTCATATGATCTCGATGTCAAACATCAATGGATGTGGGAACATCCATCGCCCATAATATAGGTCTAGTATCATATACGCTAGTCTACTCCGGTATATCGATGCCCCATCTCGATACACCTATGACTAGGGACATTTCTGGATATGCTTATAAACTACAGACGTCCCACTAGTATGATCTCCATCATAATCACAGTAGTCAAGCAAATATCCTCAGGGCCTTATCAACATGTGCAAATGAATAAAAGCATGATCAAGTCAACATGTCAGATAAAGAAGAACCAGATAGCATACTATCATGTCGAGCAAGAATGTACACTGAATATATATTCATGTATAAATACATCCACTATCATATAATGGCCTCTAGGGCATACTTATATCCAACAATCTCCCACTTGCACTCTGGACAGTTATTGGCGTATCTCATACCCAACATCTCAAAAAGTCGCTCATGCTGCGGCTGAAGGAGGGCCTTGGTGAGTGGATCCGCGGTGTTATTCTTTGTGTCTACTCTCCTAATCTCGATCTCGCGGCGATCTACAATCTCCCAGATCAAATGAAAGCGCCTCAGGATGTGTCTAGACCGCTGATGGGACCTGGGCTCCTTGGCTAACGCCATAGCCCCATTATTATCACAATACAATGGTATTGGATTAATAATGGTTGGAACTACTCCTAGCTCCGAGACGAACTTCCTCATCCAGACGGCTTCCTTAGTAGCATCATTCTCAGCAATGTACTCAGCCTCCATCGTAGTGTCTGCAATGGTATCCTGTTTGGAACTCTTCCAACTTACCGCCCCTCCATTGAGGGTAAATACAAACCCAGAGATAGATTTGCTGTCATCCTTATCACTCTGGAAGCACAAATCGGTAAAGGCCTCTATCTGGAGATCTCCATTACCATACACCAAGAACAATTCTTCAGTCCTTCGTAAGTACTTAAGAATGTTCTTCACAGCTATCCAGTGATTCTCCCCTGGGTTGGATTGATACCTGCTTACTACACTAAGTGCATAAGCTACATTTGGGCGTGTACAATACATCGCATACATTATAGATCTTACTGCCGAAGCATAGGGTATAATAATCATGCGAGCTCTCTCTTCATCGGTTTTTGGGAAAAAGTTCTTAGAGAGAGTTGTTAGTGTATATGCCCTAGAGACCATTACTGTATCATACTAGTTTGTATATTACATAATGGAAGCTTGGGATATTCACCTTGTATTGACAATCTTGCTCAAAATAGTAGTATGCTACTTGGTTTGTTTCTACTTTAATGTGTGCATGTGTTTCTTATAGCATATCGCCTTTACACATTAGTGGAGCCTTAGGATCTTTGCTTGATTACCAGCGTTGTGATGGCAGTCACACTCGTGGGGACTGGGTAATCCACAAGCACATCCTTATGCATGTCCCTAGTCGTAGGACTATCGAGACATGGCATCGATACTCCGGAGTATACTAGCGTATGCGCTTCTCATCCCAGCTTGGGAGACGGTCTGTCCCACAGCCGTCAGTAAGTCGTACTTGAGATAGTATGCGGGTGCTCGTTAGGTTACGAGTACATGATTGAAAGAATTAAAGTTAACCGCAATCAAGACGGTGTCGCTATGCAGCTAGCCGGTTGAGCACGGGTCGATCCACAGGGAGATGGTTGTTATGTCCTTTCTTGTCTTAGACGAGTCAATAAAGAATTTGTATGTGTTTGTTCGATTCTATCCTAAGTGTATTATTTGCAAGTATAAAGTTGTTAAGAAAGATACGAAATTGTAAGCTAAAGAAATCCGTACTCAAAACCTTTGAGCCGAGTCTTGACCAATTGAAGCTAGAGCAATCGGAAACAACGTGGATTAGGGGATTTAAGCGCGGTATTCGTGGAATACGGCTTATTTACCCTTGTCCTTCCGTTCTTGTCTCTTGCTTTCGCCTGCGGCCAAACCGAACGCAACCGGTCGCGGTTAGGAATCACCGTTACCTTGTTAGGGTAGGGTGCCTAACGGAGCGCTTGCATATGGTTTGGGCGGAGTTCAATGGAAAATAACGGGAAAAGGAAATGAGAAAAGAAAGTCTTAACTTACAATACCGTATTTATTCTTAACAACGATAATTACAACATTCACAAAATGAACAACAAAGAGCAAAAGAAAAGAACAAAGAAAAGAAAAGATTACAAGTAATTAAGTGCATGAATATAAATTGCAAGAAAGTAAAGCAAGGTAATAAAAAGCAAGTAATAAATAAGCAATAAAAATAACAAGAAAGTAATTACAAGAACATAGAACTCAAGACAAGCATGGGATCAATAGCCAACCCTTAAATTTGCAAGCTCAATCAAGAGGTTGCAAGATCAAGAGAAGGGTAAAGAACGCATGTGAAATGAAGCACTAATTCCATAAGAAAATACGACCCTTGAGATCAATAACAAACTCTTAACTTTTCAAGCTCAATGAAGAGGTTGAAAGATCAAGAGAAAGCAAGAATCTCAAGGGGAAGTTAAACAAAAGAGAATGATACAAAAGCCCTCATCTTCATTGATCTTCCACTCAAAAAGCTCTCACTACAATTTTCATGGAGAAAAGATGAAGAAGAAGAAGAAAAAGACTAAATCCTAACAAAAAGAAGAACAAAGAATGAACACCAAAAGCTTGGCAAGTTCTGGGGTATTTATAGGAGGTGAATTGGCAATCTAGGGCAACCATCAGAACAAACATAGAAAGACCCAAATACCCCTGAAATTTGACCAGTTGCGGCGCCAGTACGGCCGCGGATCCGCGGCCTAAACCCTCTATTGGCCGCAGATCCGCCGCACTATAGTGGGTTCAGGGCATGGGCTTTTCTGTACGGCCCTGGTCTGCTGTCCCCTGTTGTCTGGTACATATATTTTCTGATAATATTTCCAGAATATCTTCAGAATTCTTAGTCCAAGATTGCTATATTTTCTTCACTTTTGACTTCTATCTCTCTCGAGCTCCGTGCACCCATTGATTCTTGTGCTGCACCCCTCGTGCTCTGTGCTTGTCCCAGACACGAATGACCACTGTCATATGTCTTGTCTCAAGAACTGGTACTCGGCACTGGACGGATATGGATGACCGGAACCCGGCTTTTATCTGCTGTCAACAGATGTTCTTCTTTTGGCGTAACTGTGGAGATTTTGTCTTGATTTGCAATATTTGGACTGGAAACCTGTACTCTGTAAATATGCAACAAACACGGATTAAAAGCACCTACCTATAAACACACGAGCATAAGAATGGGCGGTATAAAATGCAGTATTCTGTTATGAACAAATACCCCCAAACTTAACTTTTACTCGTCCCGAGCAAAACCAATTATTCACAAAAATAAAATCCTAACCGCACTTTCGCAGGGAACGCGATTGCACTGAGCACGTGCAACAAGCCGTTAAACCTCTAGGTGTCCCTAATAGGAGGAGTGTTGTCTCCTGAGGGTTTTCAGCGGATACTACCCACAAAATCCCGTCAAGCTAGTGTCATAAGTTAACGTCGATTCTACTCCTACAGTTTAGTATTTACGTTAGAAACTCTATCATCCTAAGTTAGAAATATCCAACCCTTATTTTTCACACCTCCTATCTATTTAACCTTGGATCTCCCGAGTTTTCCTTCTAAAGTGCGGCCACAAATCAGGGATTTTTATCAGCTTTACAGAAAACACAAGTCTTATTCTTTATTTCTATCTTTTATCCAAACATCGATTGTATACCCCTACGTGTGTGTATATTTGCACCCCTACACTCAAGAATTCAATTCAAGCTATAATACCCTTGCCCTATTACCTAATACTACTTCTTTTCATTAAGGATGGACGGATTTGCTCACACACCTTTCATGCGACTATTAATGCTTCTTGAGGCACTAACGACCGATTTCTGAATGTGTGAACTTTAAAGCGTAAATAGCAGTTTTCAGGTCTTGACTTTATTCTATTTTTTTCTTTTTCTTTTTCTTTTTCTCTTTTTCAAGACCAGATATATTTTTCAATATGCACTTTTGGTGTTTAGCTTTAAATACCGTTTTTTCTTTCATACTAGGCTTTCAGGCAAGAGTATTTCTAGGTATCCTCTACTATCCCAAGTTTCAAGGTGCGTGTAAGTGCAGTTTGTAGGGTATATACTTTCTAAATTTGAACTCAAGAAAAGAAACTATTTTTTAGACTTATCCTCCAGTAAAGCTTCAATACTTTCCCTTCATCTTGACTTAACTCAAGAACTGAACTCAAAAAACTGTAAGGACGTATACTTACCAAAGTTAGACAGAATGAGGGTTATTTTTAGGGTTTTCAATTCCTAAGCCTAGAATTTAGTTATTTCTAATATATCAACTAAACTTTCAGAATAAAAATCTAAGTTACCCTATTAGCTAACTTGTCGACAAAGTTTTTATATTTTTTGGAAATTTTTTGATTTTTGTGGGTTTTTAATAAGGTATGCAAATGCAAAATATACAAATGAATGCGAAGGAAGAAAACTTACTGAGCACACCCCCAAACTTAAACTTGACAGTGCCCTCACTGTCAGGCTACACCAAGAGGGTCAAAATTGCCGGCGCTCCCTAAAAACAAATTATATACAAAACAAAAAGGAAAACAAAAATATATACAAAAAAATGTCCCCCCCAAACTTAAGTAAAACAGTGTTTCCACTGTTAAGCGTTGAAATTCAGGATTAGGGGGGAAAGAGAACAGTATCAAGCTATACAAGGCCTTACACAGGCCAAAAGTTAACACCAACCATTCAAAGATCTTATCGTGATAAAGCAGTGGCTGGTGAAAGAAGGCGTAGAGAAAAGAGATGGAGAATACGCGAGACCGTATGTGGAGAGAAGCAGGATACGGTCTCGGTATATCAAAAGAAGAAGAATGGCGGAAGGGAAAAAGAAGTGGAATACGAACTTGAGGGAGGAAATGGAGTGAATAGATTAGCACAATTGTGATGAGCGATGTGTAAAAAGCGATTGTGCTAATCTATTAACCCCTCGAGAGATTGGGTCAAATCCCTCAAGATTCGTAAGAAACCATGGGTACGCCGAACCTGGTAAACCAGACATCGGAAGTGAAAATGATACGGGTTCTTGCAAGGTCGGAATGATGGAAAGGATGGAGGGAAGTGGTCGAGGAAGGGTATCGGTTAAGGGTTCTGGAGGGTGTACACAGTTAGTGAAAGGAACAGGATGAATTGGAAAATCCGACTCATCATCTAGAACTGTTTCATCCTCAAAAATATCCTCAAAGTTAAGCTCATCCATGCATATTTCATCAAAGTCCAGACGCATATGGGGTTTGGGAAAAACATTTAATGACTCTGGATGATGAATTGGAGAGAAAAACTCAGTCAAATCTACGGGTTCATCATCCAAAATAGCCCCAGCGTCAATATCCTTAATCAAGTGAAAGTCAATTTTCTCAGACACCTCATCAAAAGCATGGATTTCAATCAATTTGGGTTCTAAGATGGAGGTGTAGAGGTCAAAAAGTTTGGGATTGGTTTCACTTGGCAAGGTCCCTTAACAATCGGGTAAATCAAACACTACAAAGTCGCACAACTCATTAATCATTCTATCTTCAATTGATAAAGCATGTGGGACACTCGATAGACTTTCAAAACAAGAGTTGTGGGATTCAACTTGGGACGGGTAGGTTTGATTTGGAAGGGGGTACAGCTCACTCTCTCCACTCAAATTCACAGCCTGTCCTGCCGCCTCATCATACATTGAAAAATTAGGAGCTAGCTGAAAACTAGCTACCGGGTCAGTATGTTGTACGAGAGCGGCCATGGACGCATTCAAATCCATTATCTGTTGGCTTGACGCTACCCTAAAGTCTTCCAACGACTGTTCCAGACTAGACATGGGTTGTGAAGGGGTTTCAGTAAAAGATTCAAAGTTGTTTGGATACTGAAAACTCCCAAATGGCGGTTCTGATGCAATGTCTAGGGAAGGTGCAAAAGTAGGATAGGATTGGTAGGAATTGAATGGTTGGACAGGGGTAGGATTAACATTTGGATAAGAAGGTGAATGAAATTGTTGATCCCAAGAATTTGAAGTGGTGACAGGCGTGAAAGATCGGCTACGAGATTGTTCAATACGTTCTGCAATAGACATAGGTCTTGGAGTTGCAACATGTCTCGAAGAAGGGGTATCAACGTAAGAAGGGGTGAATGTTTGAAATGGTTGATACGAAGTGGATTGCGGAGTCAAATTGTTTGTCCGAGACGCGTCTATCCGATCTCTCAATGAAATTTTTGGCATGGAGGGGTCGTTCGATGTTCGGCCAAAGCAAGAACCGTAAGAAGTAATATCTGGTTGTGGGTACCAAAGTTTGGCAAGAGTTTTGCGAGGTGGGGTACCCATGATATGAAGAGAGGAAGAAAGGAAGGAAGAGAAAACGAAGGAAAAAGAATGTGATTTTATTTTTTTTTATAGTTAAATATTAACAAAAGAATGAAATATACACACAAAAAGAATATGGACAAAAACAATCACGACAAAAAAATACCACACACCTAATCGTTTTAGGGTTCACCTAGGTCAACTAGACCTGCTCCAGAACTTGATTGTCGAAGTAAAACTGTGTCGAGAAACGGGCTCAAGATATACTGATCACGAGGCCAGGTAAGTGCAGAGATAAGGGGAGGTTTTCCAACGCTTTCGCGAAGTTCCTTAATTAAATAACCCTTTCTCTTTTGGCGGTTGCGCCGTTAACACTTTCCTAGACACCCCGTAAACAATATACCGTTAAGCGAGGTTCTAAACACAGTTAACTTCTCCTAGTGAGCGCAAAGTCCTTAAGGCTTAAAGTCTAATTTCTTTTAAAATTTGTGCGGGTAATCGTTATGCTCAAGTTCGTGATTTGTGGGCCACGGAAAAGGTGATGAAATCATTTACCGTATATTGTGGGGTTCGCTTGCCCTTAAGTCCGTATTAATGTATGCAATGCGCAATTCAATAGAAATTCTATAAAGAATCAAACAATCGTTTTTTAGTTTAAGCACGGCACTGCAACAAATACGGGTTAGTCAATTTTTTTAGCGTTTGCTAGCGAACTTGCAAAGAATCCTGCAAAGAATAGTATATTGGATGCGTCGGATTTGAGAAGAAGGTGTTAGTAAAGTACGTACCGTTACGTTTTTGGGTTAGGAAACCCCCGTTGAATCAAATCTGGTAAGCTTGGAAAGTTCGCTTGCGCGGGTCAAAGTACCCGGATCTTTGGCACTGTACTTCGTAATAACCATAACTTTGAACGTACACTTTGCTCCCCACAATCGTAGTTTGCAAATACGCAAAAATCTGCACACTTGCCCACAAAAATTATCAAAAATAACAAAAAGATTTTTTATTTTTTTTATATATGTACAAAAATAATATTAACCCGAATAACAAGAAAGAAAATACGCTACCGTCTCCCCGGCAACGGCGCCATTTGATTGAAAGAATTAAAGTTAACCGCATTCAAGACGGTTTCGCTATGCAGCTAGCCGGTTGAGCACGGGTCGATCCACAGGGAGATGGTTGTTATGTCCTTTCTTGTCTTAGACGAGTCAATAAAGAATTTGTATGTGTTTGTTCGATTCTATCCTAAGTGTATTATTTGCAAGTATAAAGTTGTTAAGAAAAAGATACGAAATTGTAAGCTAAAGAAATCCGTACTCAAAACCTTTGAGCCGAGTCTTGACCAATTGAAGCTAGAGCAATCGGCAACAACGTGGATTAGGGGATTTAAGCGCGGTATTCGAGGAATACGGCTTATTTACCTTGTCCTTCCGTTCTTGTCTCTTGCTTTCGCCTCCGGCCAAACCGAACGCAACCGGTCGCGGTTAGGAATCACCGTTACCTTGTTAGGGTAGGGTGCCTAACGGAGCGCTTGCGTATGGTTTGGGCGGAGTTCAATGGAAAATAACGGGAAAAGGAAATGAGAAAAGAAAGTCTTAACATACAATACCGTATTTATTCTTAACAACGATAATTACAACATTCATAAAATGAACAACAAAGAGTAAAAGAAAAGAACAAAGAAAAGAAAAGATTACAAGTAATTAAGTGCATGAATATAAATTGCAAGAAAGTAAAGCAAGGTAATAAATAAGCAATAAAAAGAACAAGAAAGTAATTACAAGAACATATAACTCAAGACAAGTATGGGATCAATAGCCAACCCTAAAACTTGCAAGGTCAATCAAGAGGTTGCAAGATCAAGAGAAGGGTAAAGAACGCATGTGAATGAAGAACTAATTCCATAAGAAAATACGACCCTTGAGATCAATAACAAACTCTTAACTTTTCAAGCTCAATGAAGAGGTTGAAAGATCAAGAGAAAGCAAGAATCTCAAGGGGAAGTTAAACAAAAGAGAATGATACAAAAGCCCTCATCTTCATTGATCTTCCACTCAAAAAGCTCTCACTACAATTTTCATGGGGAAAAGATGAAGAAGAAGAAGAAAAAGACTAAATCCTAAAAAAAAGAAGAACAAAGAATGAACACCAAAAGCTTGGCAAGTTCTGGGGCATTTATAGGAGGTGAATTGGCAATCTATGGCAACCATCAAAACTAACATAGAAAGACCCAAATACCCCTGAAATTTGACCAGTTGCGGCGCCAGTACGGCCGCGGATCCGCGGCCTAGACCCTCTATTGGCCGCGGATCCGCCGCACTAGAGTGGGTTCAGGGCATGGGCTTTTCTGTACGGCCCTGGTCTGCTGTCCCCTGTTGTCTGGTATATATATTTTCTGATAATATTTCCAGAATATCTTCAGAATTCTTAGTCCAAGATTGCTATCTTTTCTTCACTTTTGACTTCTATCTCTCTCGAGCTCCACGCACCCATTGATTCTTGTGCTGCCCCCCCTCGTGCTCTGTGCTTGTCCCAGACACGAATGACCACTGTCATATGTCTTGTCTCAGGAACTGGTACTCGACACTGGACGGATATGGATGACCGGAACCCGGCTTTTATCTACTGTCAACAGATGTTCAGCTTTTGGCGTAACTGTGGAGATTTTGTCTTGATTTGCAATATTTGGACTGGAAACCTGTACTATGTAAATATGCAACAAACACGGATTAAAAGCACCTACCTATAAACACACGAGCATAAGAATGGGCGGTATAAAATGCTGTATTCTGTTATGAACAGTACACTGGACAGGACTCGTCGGGAACTGTTGGTTTATATTATACCTACGTTAGTTATGAGTTTCCAGGTGACATGAGTACAGCTTAGTCCGTTGACTAGACACTGTCACTTCGCCTCGAGTGTGTTCCCACTGTTCTTAGATTGCTACCCTACCACGGCTCAAACGAGTCGCGCAAACAGGTAGCAGTTGGGTGCAGTCCCGAAGCACTTGGATGCAGTGACGGTTAGACAGGATTCGTCTCTCCTGGTATTGGGGGTTGATATCGCGCTGTGTCTAGGAGAGCCATTACACAAAGTCCCTGTCCAGGGCAAGCGAGATATACTGGTAGGTTTCCAGTGTTATCTCAGGGTGTTCTGGGCTACACTCCGACACGACTTGTACCGCTATTAGGGGACTGACGTTTACCGCCACCCTAGGCCCGCCATGCGATACTCTTAGACGAACAGACCGGACTGCATGAAGACTGTCACATTCAGGCTCAGTAGGAGTTCAGATGGGTTTACCTCGTCAGTCTTCTTATCGGCATCTACCTGGGGACCGTTACGTACCGCTAGTGCCGCTTGCGGTCTGTGGTTAAACCCACTGCCAGCGTAGTGTTGAGTCTTTAGAGTCCCACACAGAGGGTTATTCGCCTTTAGGCAAAACTAGTAAAGGTCGCATGGTTTTGCGACGGGGTTCGTTCACATCCGCGCACTTGTGCACGTTTGGTGTCCGGACAGCTTATACTAGCGGGCTTTGGATTAAGCCAGATCCTAGTATATGTTTTGGGATTGGTTTTATCTCATTATATTCGTGTTCCTCGGAACACGGTTACGGGTGTGTATGCACAGTTGACTGAGGCAGAGGCAGAGGACTTTCATTAGGGTTGATGACCGTTGTATTTTTCTTAACCCTAATGTTTATGTGTGAAATATGATTATTAATATTAATTAATTATAATTGTGTTATGGTTAGGGTTGTTGACCATTTGACTATGGTTGACATGTTGACCTATGTTGACAAATTGACCATCATCATTTCATATGAAAGATGCTCTTTGATTCTTGCAAAATTCATTAATGTGAAATGATAATGGTCATTTCAAGTTAACCATCACAATTATCTTTTGATTAATTATTTAATTATCATAATTCACATATATGTGAGAAGGTTGATTTTATCTTCTCATTCTCTCTTATCCTCTTCCTCTCTCTCAAAGCTCTCCCTCTCATGAGTTGAGAACCATTAAGCTTTGAGATAAAACCTTCAAAATTACTCTCTACTCTTTCTAAGATTCTAGGTTTAGCACACCAAGCACCTTAGTTACTTCTAGTTTGAGGTAGGAGCCAAAGGTAGAGGCCTTCGGATGGATCTTTCTTCGGCAAGAGAAGGCGACGAGGACGACTCGTTCATCCCACTCCAAGGAGCAAGAAGAGAAGGACTTCAAGACTTAGGTATAACCCTTTAACCGAGTAGCTAACTCTCTTAGCTTGGTTGTTAGTTTATGTTTAGCAAAGATCCTCCTTTCTTTAGTCCATGTACCCTAGAGTTGTAAAAATCGAATTTTTATACCGTTTCCGCCTCCCCGTAAGCACCGGGGTGGGCAACATGGACTTACAGTGGTATCAGAGCCTAGCTAAACACAAACTAGCAAGTTAGCAAAGTATCTAGAACTTCGATCGGAAAAAATCGCAAAACACGTTTTCAAAAACCTAACTTTCTGCCGATTTTTAAACCTACTTTAAAAATAAAAAATCATACACTAAAAATCGGCTCAGGGTTTTTAGAGAACACCCAAGAAAACCGATCCAACGAGTCGACCAACTCACCGCGGAAACGCGGCAAGAGCATGCTCTTGCCGCGGATCCGCGGCCGAGTTGACTCAGCCGTGGGTCGTTTCTCCTGCAGTGTTCTTATATTGAAGTTTTAGGATTTTTAGGATGGTTTGTTTCTGCCCAGTTTTTCCAGAGAACAAATTGGTTTTTGGGGTGGTTACAAATCAGTATTTTGATCGAACTTCTCTAGACTTTGGCTAATGGGTTATATCTGTGATGTGATATATGTATTGAACGTCTGCTAATCGCTATACGTCGATTAGTGGGGGTTATACATATCTGTGATCTGTAATGTTAATGGTTTGTGTATATGAATTCGATGGATTGTCGCGAATGAATAGCCGGGGGGTTGTGAGATAAGAGTTTTCTTATTCTTTCAATTCATGTAATATGTAAATTGATGTAATATTATTTATATGGATGCACAACCGGGATGGGGTTGTAGCCGTCATTGTATAATTTCTTTTACTGTTTTTGCTCCTAGGATAGACCCAAGGTGGGGTGCACAAACTACCGGGTATCTCGAAGTGCCGAGTGGCCTCCTCACGGTGTTGAGGGAGGTTGCTTCACTTCGGGTACTTGGTGGGTAGTTTGCCGCACCCGTAGGGGTCTAGGGTGGGGTTTGGCTATTCATCGCGACCGTGTAATCCGCTCTTCGTTGTAGGCTCGTACGAAATGCGGATTCCTAGTATATCCAATGTGTTCATCTGTGATCTGGAATGGCTATCATTGCATGTGACGAATGTATATATCTATATATGATATTTATTTAGGCGTTGCTTATGTTTTGCATCTGCGCTAGTCCAGCCCCCGCTCTGTCGTTAGTTAAGTAACCTAACGGGTGATGACGGTGTAAGTGCACGGCGGCGCCCCGGCCGTCAATCCGACGCCGGAATGCGGAAACGAAACTTTTTACGAACTTGTAAACCGGCACCACCGCGCACAAAAATCCGGATCGGGCCATTAATCTAGTCCTAGCAAACTAAAGAACGGGTAAAGAGATATACCGAGCGATCCGTGTCCTTCGGTCTTCTTGTCGTCGTCCCGATCTCCCGGCGGAATCTCAGGTCTTCACCTCCTCGCTGGAAGTGCACCACGTCGCCGGCTTCTTTTACGGGCTCCCACCTCTGGACCGAGGCAACTCGGGCACGAAGTTGGCGAGTCAACGTGCCCAAGAGTTGCTGTAGAATAATGTAGAACTCATGTCTCATTTGGTGTAGTGGAAGTTGCCACATGGTGGAGGAAATGAACTAAGCCTTTTGGAGATGGAGCAATGGGAATTTTGCAAGCCAAAAGAGATCAAAATTCCCACACTAAAAATTTGGACAACCCTTATCAAATTTGGCCGGCCCCCATGAGGTGAAGGGAGTGAGTGAGAGTCCAAAAGGGGGGGTGAGTGTGTATCAATAATGCAAGAGAGAAAAACATGTGATGATGATGAATAATCATCACAACTATAGCCACACTCAAAGAAAGCCCATCACCAACCCATGTCGTGAAAAGGTCAAGACATGATGAGGTCAAGAAGTCAAATGAAGTCAAGGTCAAACAAGAGTTATCATGAAGCAACAATATGCAAAGACCACCTCCCACAATGCTTATTTGCACAATTGCAAATAAGCCCTCCTCCACCAATCTTCAGCCAATGATTGATACAAAGAAAAATGGCCGAAACGGAAAACAAACTGGCAACTCCAAAAAATTGATCCCGTAATAAATTACAGGAAAACCCCGCTACTGTATATACATACCCGCATTTTTATTCCGACCGAAATACAAATGCAATGAGACAAAATCTACACTGTACAATACTAGGATCCAGCTTAAACCAAAGCCCGCTTGTATTATCCGTCCAATCATGATCCGTACAATACCGCACGTATCTGATCGAACCCGGCCATATCTCCATACGGCCTCTACAGCGTTTCGCCCGAAACTTGAGAAACTGGTCTGTGGGGGACTCTAAAGACTCGTCAATACTTTGGTTGTGGATTTAACCACTAGCACGTCAGAGGTATTAGCCTATACGTAACGGGCTACCAGGTATTGACCAAAAGGGACGTCGATGAGCGAACTCATCCTGACACCCTACTGAGCCTGTCAGTGACAATATCCGTACAGTCCGGTCCGTTCGTCTATGAGCATCGCATGGCGGGCCTAGGAGATTGGTAAAAGTCAGACCCCCAAAAGCGGTACAAGTCGTGTCGGAGTGTAGCCCAGAACACCCTGAGATACTTCTGGAATACCTACCAGTAAATCTCCTGCCTCGGCCGAGGGCTTTGTGTAATGGCTCTCCTAGACACAGCGCGACCTCACCCCCAATACTGGGAGAAACGAACCCCTGAAGATCCGCTCGTTGCCTCCATGTGGCTCGGGACTGTACCTAACTAAAACCTGTTTGCACGTCTCCTTTGAGAGTGGTAGGGTAGTAATCAAAGTACAGTGGGAACTCACACGAGACAAATGACGATCCTCAGGTCGATGAACTAACCTGTACACATGTCACCAGGGAACTGCTATCTGACGTCAGGTATAAGACCAACTAGCATGTTCCCGGTGAGTCCTGTCCGTGTTGGATATATATGCCCTAGAGGCCTACATTGTATAGGATGCTTGGGATATGTATGTACATGACAGTCTTGCTTGATATGATAGTACTCTATTTGGTTTGACTTTGTCTTAAACGTATGATATATTTTACTTGGTATTTATATATATGTGTTGATAAAGCCCATAGGGTGTTTATCTGACTACCGGCGTTGTGATGGCAGTCATACTAGTGGGAGCTGGATAGTCAATAGGCACACTCTTAGATGTCCCTGGTCGCAGGAGTATCGAGATTGGGCATCGATACTCCGAAGTAGACTAGTGTATACATATCTAGACCCTGACGAGGGGCGATGGATTGGTCCCGCAACCATTGGTGGTGTTCACCTAAGATTGTATACAGATGCTCACTGGGTGTGAGTACACCGGACAGGACTCGCCGAGAACTGACTGGATGGTATTATACCTAACGTCAGATAGCAGTTCTCAGGTGACATGTGTGCAGATAGTCCGTTGACTTAAGGTCATCATTTGTCTCGTGTGAGTTCCCACTGTGCTTTGATTATTACCCTACCACGGCTCAAAGGAGTCGTGCAAACAGGTTTCAGTTGGGCACAGTCCCGAGCCACGTGGAGGCAGTGAGCGACTGTTAGGGATTCGTCTCTCCCGGTATAGGGAGCTGATATCGCACTGTGGTCGGTTGGTCATTACCATAAGTCCCTGGCCAGGGCTGATTGAGAATTACTGATGGAATGATCAGTAGATTCTCGGGTTGTCTTGAACCATACCGACACGACTTGTAAGGTTATTAGGGGTCTGACGTCCACCACCTCCCTAGACCATACATGCGATACTCTTAGACGAACAGACCGGACTGCGTGGATATTGTCACAGACAGGCTCAGTAGGATTTCAGATGGGTTACCTCATCGGCTTTCTTATCGACAACTACCTGGGGACCGTTACGTACAACTAGTGCCGCTTGCGGTCTTTGGTTAAACCCACTGCCAGCGTAGTAGTTGAGTCTTTAGAGTCCCACACAGAGATTTCCCAAACCCAGGCAAAAAGATATAGAGGTCGTATGGTTTTACGACAAAGGTTCGGACGCATATGTGTTTGAACGCACGTACGACATTCGGACAGTTTTTACTAGCAGGCTTTGGTTTAAGCCAGATTCTAGTATCAGGTTATTGGATTTATACAGTCTAAAGTTTTTCCGTGTTTTCACGGATGAGAGGGGCGTTCTCGTAATTTTCCGAGAAGCTTCTAGAAGGATGTGACATGGAGGGAGAGGTGGCATTTTCATTTAATGATTTAGTGACTCATTGTGAGTGATTCATCATGTCATTAATGCATTATTAAATGCTTAATTACTCACATAATGAATCACCCACTTGCATTTATGAAACATGATGAATAATCTCATATTATTCATTTCTTTTTATTCATTATGTTTCATATATCAAGTGAGAAGCTATTTCATTATTATTATTATTATCATTATCATCTTCTCACTCTCTCTCTTCAAGTTCTCTCTCCTTCACCAAACCCTAATCCTACCCTCATGAGTTGAGAACAAGGATTAGGAAAGACTAATTACTCCATAACTTATCTCTACATCACCTTAGCTACTCTATTTAGCAACTAGAGAAACTAAGTAACCTCAAGTTTAGAGGTTATAGCTTGGATTAGGGTTCTCGGGTGGATCATGTATCACGGGAGAAAGCCGAAGAGGACGTGGAGATCCAAAGAGGCCGTAGATAACATTAAGACGAAGGACTAGAACCATTTGGCATAATCTTTTAACATAGTAGTTTAGAACTCTATAGCTTTTGTTAAAACTTGTAGCAAACGATTCATACGGTTATTCGATGTTTAATCATAGAACAAGATTGTTATTCATATTTCCGCCTCCCCATAAGTATTGGGGTGTTGAACATCGACTTACAGTGGTATCAGAGCCTAGCTAAACAGAATTTAACACACTTGCAAATTTGTATGAATTTCGAACGGAAAAACAAACCGGAAAAACCCCGATATCATGTACTTTCTGTCGAATTTTAAATGAGGTCCAAAAATTTTTCAGGGACCTTCAGAATGACCTAAATGAATGTATTAGAACACCCAAGAAAATTGGGCTCATGAATCGGCCATAGCGCCGCGGAACCGCGGCCGATCCCACCGATCCGCCGCGATTCCGCCGCGCTTTGGACGATTCATCATCCCAAGTTTCTTGTGTTGTTTCTCTGTGATATTTGGTGTTTTCTGGTAATTTTTATTTTTGCTCAGGTTTCAGATTTACAGAGAAGTATTGGAGCAAAATTAAATGTGTTTAATCGATCAAAATTATACGGTATTTGCTTGTTTGATTATATCTGTGAAATGTTTTATGTGTTCGTAAACCTCCCCTAACTACTAGTATGTCGGTTGGCAGGGGGTTGCACATATCTGTGATGTTATATATAACTGTTTGTGTATATAAACTGTATTGGACTGTTGTGGTGATTAGCCGGGTTTTGTGATGGGTTTTTGTATTAATTCATTTGATGTAAATGTAATAAGTTGTAATATTATTTTGCGGGGCACATCCAGGTTGCGGTTGTAGCCACCGTTGTATTATTTCTTTTTACTGTTTTTTGATCCTAAGATAGACCCAAGGTGGGGTGCACAAACTACCGGGTATTTTGAAGTGTTGGGGCAGACCGCTTCACTTCTGATACTTGGCGGGTAGTTTGCCGTACCCGTAGGGGTCTGGGGTGGGAATAATGGCTATTCATCACAACTGTGTAATCCGTCTTTCATTGCAGGCTCAAAAGAAATGCGGATTGCTTGCAAATCCAATATTGTTTATCTGTGATCTGGAATGCCTATTATTGCGTCTGACAAATGTACAATATCTATATATGATAGCTATTTAGACGTCGCTTATGTTTTACACCCGCACTAGCCCAGCCCCCGCTCTGTCGTTAGTTAAGTAACCTAACGAGTGATGACGGGACCCCGTGGCGAATGCGGATGGCATAAGAGGACGTTGTATTTTCGTTGTTATCTGTAATGATAGGTTAAAGATGGGACGCATTATGATTAATGCAAAGAAAATAAAACCTAAACTGAATCGTTGGAACGATTTCTAAAAAACCACTCGGTTTTCTTGAAAAAGCAAATTTTAAATGCGGAGCTTAAACCACTCCTTTTAATAAAAGCTATCTTAGTTCCTTCGATCAAATCAAGTTCACTACGTTAACGGTTTTTTGCCAAAAACCAGCCGTAACCCTCCGTCGTTTCAGATAGACAGCACATCGTATTCATGCTATGCTTGTTGGCCTACGTCAAGGCATAGTGAATGGTAGCAGTGTGTGTGCCTATTTGTTGCATAGATCGATGCATTAGTTTAATACAGACGTACACCTTGTTGGCCTACGTCAAGGGCTTGTACGATGTATTTAAATTGATCAGGACAACGACGGGTAGAACTTGACTTGCGTCTTATGACTTGTTGGCCTACGTCAAGGTCTATAAGAGCTTGGGGTAAAAATCACATCGGGAGTTTCAAACATAAAGGAAACTTGCAGATTTAGCTTACCTTCTGGAGTGTGGTGACTAGAGTGGCTTCCATCTAGGGCATCATACAATGATAGTTGGATCCCGATCCCACTGATGAGTAGGATTACTCTCGGGAATTTCTCTCACTTAACAATCAATGCTATAAACCAAGTAGGTGACTAGAAAGGTGTTAGAGGGGCTACGCCTCCAGGGAAAAGGGGTTCTTTAATTAAGGAACTTCGCGAAAGCGTTGGAAAACCTCCCTCGAAGTACCAACACCAGCCTGGCTGAAAGGTTAAGCAAGAATTGTAACGTGTGATTAAATCCTGACTAGTTCTTCTTTTAGGTTTTGAAGAAGGATTTGAGGAAACAGTGGGAGCCATCCTGTTTAGATAAAATAATAACCAATCTAAACTTGCAAGAGCATATGCTGAGTGTTTCTTTTCTCTCTCTCCGGCAGCTACCATGACTGGACTAAAACTATTACTTGAAAAGAATATACTGACCGGGCAGAACTATAAAGATTGGCTAAGGAACGTCAATATTGCGCTGACTTATGACAAAGTTACATATGTTACCACCGCTGTTCCCCCCTTATCCCAGGACCAGATTCCTCAGTTGCGGACAAGGAAGTTCGTAAAACCTGGGATCTAGACTGTGAGCGAGCTAAGTGTATCGTGCTGGCGTCCATGAATAATGAACTCCAGAAACAGCACGAGAGTATGGATATTGTATCCATATTCCTCCATTGCAAGGAATTGTATGGTGAACACTCCCGTATCGCGAGGTACGAAACCTCAAGGAAACTCTTCCAGATGAGGTTAGCTCCAGGATCGCCTGTTGGAGAGCACGTCCTCAAAATGATCACCCTCATTGAGGAACTCGCAAACCTGGGATGCATGCTAAAGAATGATTTGTATATCGACTTGATTTTGCAGTCCCTTCCCCACACCTTCTCTCAGTTCGTGCTGAACTTCAACATGAACGAAACGGAAGCGGATCTTCCAAAGCTCCTCAATATGTTGAGGGTAGCAGAGTCCTCCTTGAAAAAGGAGAAGACCCCCGTTCTGTATGTTGGCCAATCATCTTCTTCTAAATCAAAAGCGAAAGCTAAAGGGAAGAAGAAGATGAAAGCCACCAAACCGAAGGGTGGGGTCAAGAAGGTGCTGGGAACGAAAAAGGCAGGAAGGATGAAGGCAGAAAAGAACGAGTGCTTCTATTGTCACAAGCAAGGGCACTGGAAGAAGGACTGTTTGGCCTTTAAAGCCAAGGACATGAAGCAAGATGTTGCTTCTGCTTCAGGTGTGTTCGTAATCGAAAATTGTCTTTCAGTAAACTCTACTTCATGGGTACTTGATACCGGTTCTGGTTCTCATATCTGTAATTCTTTGCAGGATCTGAGAAATAGTAGAGTACTGGGGGCAGGTGATATGACTCTCCGGATGGGCAATGGAATGCATGTAGATGCAGTTGCAATAGGGGAATATCACCTAGGGTTGAATAGTGGACACATTTTGGTATTGTATAGCTGTTTTTATTCCCAGTATGTTGTGTAATATTATATCAGTATCTTTGGTGTCTAATAAAGGATATAATTTTGCGGTTGAAAGAAATGTCATGAACATTCTCCTAAATCAAGAACTGATTGGGTTTGGCACACTAGAAAACGGCATATACATACTTAATCAACCTCAAATTTTCAATATTCAAAACACGCGTAAAAGAAACGCTCCAGATTCGAATCAAGCCTTCCTATGGCATTGTAGACTTGGTCATATAAATGAAACAAGGTTGACTAAGTTACATAAAGATGGATATCTAGATCCGTTTGAATATTCATCATATGCAACTTTTCAATCATGTATCAAAGGAAAAATGACCAAATCTCCGTTCATCGGACACGGAGAAAGAGCTACTGAACTCTTGGGACTAGTACACAGTGATGTATGTTCTATACATGCACGAAGTGGTCACTCCTACTTCATCACTTTTACTGATGACTTCTCTAGGTATGGACATGTGTTCTTAATAAAGCATAAATCCGAGGCTTTTGAGAAGTTTAATGAGTATAAAAATGAAGTAGAGAAACAAACTGGTAAAAGCATCAAGACACTTCGATCTGATCGAGGTGGAGAATACTTAAGTACCAGTTTCCTTGAATACTTAAAAGCGAATGGAATTCTCTCTCTGCTTACTCCACCTTATACACCTCAGCATAATGGTGTATCAGAAAGAAGGAATCGCACGCTATTAGATATGGTGAGTTCAATGATGAGTAGTGCTGAGTTGCCACTTTCCTTCTGGGGATTTGCTCTAGAATCAGCCGCATACCTATTGAATAGAGTTCCAACTAAGTCTGTACCTACCACTCCATATGAAATGTGGTGTGGGAAGAGACCATATCTCAAGTATATCAAGATATGGGGGTGTCCGGTATATGTTGAGAAGCATAATCCGGACAAGCTCGAGGCACGATCGGTTTTGTGCAAGTTTGTAGGATACCCCAAGCATTCAAGGGGGTATATGGTCTACCACACTGAAGAACAAAAGGTGTTTGTCACTCGCCACATTGTCTTCTTAGAAAGAGAATTTCTTGCAAAAGAAATTAGTGGGAGCGCGGTAGAACTAGAAGAAATTCCAGAACCTCAAGCTGCAACCGAGGACTTAGAAGAATCTCAGATTTCAATAGAACATGACGAACCAACGCCACTCCGCAGATCTAGTAGGCTTTCTCATCCTCCTGAAAGATACTATGGTTTTCTTCTTGATGGGGATCGAGAGGATTGCATCATCGATGATGATGAGCCTACTAGTTTTCAGCAGGCTATCACGAGTAGCGACTCAGTAAAGTGGCTGGATGCTATGAGATCCGAAATGGAATCCATGTACACCAATAAAGTATGGACTTTAGAAGTTGCTCCTCCAGGGGTATAACCAGTTTGGTGCAAATGGATCTTCAAAAAGAAGATTGGTACATTTGGACAAGTGGAAACCTACAAAGCTAGACTAGTAGCAAAAGGTTTTCGTCAAAGACCAGGATTGGACTATGATGAAACTTTTTCACTAGTAGCTATGCTTAAATCCATTCAGATCATGCTTGCCATTGCTTCCTTCCATGACTATGAAATCTGGCAAATGGATGTAAAAACAGCTTTTCTAAATGGACATTTAGAAGAGAGTGTTTACATGGATCAACCTGAAGGTTTCTTAGACAGTGGGAGCAGCGGAAGAGTGTGCAAATTGCTTAAATTCATTTATGGGTTGAAGCAAGCATCGCGGAGTTGGAACATCTGCTTTGATGAGACAGTTAAGGAACTTGACTTTATCAAAAATGTAGATGAACCATGTATTTATAGGAAGATTGTAGAAGGAGCAGTAGTCTTCCTCGTTTTGTACGTCGACGACATACTACTGATAGGGAATGATATCCCTATACTACAATCAGTAAAGCTCTTCTTGTTACAGAAATTCTCCATGAAAGACTTGGGAGATGCATGATACATTCTGGGCATTAAGATCTATCGTGATAGATCTAATAGAATATTGAGACTTTCACAGTCCAGGTATATAGACACTATACTATAGAGATTTAGTATGGAAGATTCCAAGCGCGGCAATATGCCCGCTTGTCACGGAATCACCCTCTCCAAAGACTGATGAAGAGAGGGCTCGCATGGGCATTATACCCTACGCTTCAGCGGTAGGATCAATAATATATGTGATGTTATGTACCAGACCAGATGTAGCTTACGCACTTAGTGTGGTAAGCAGGTATCAGTCTGACCAAGGTGAGAAACATTGGAGAGCGGTGAAGAACATTCTCAAGTACCTGAGAAGGACTAAGGAGATGTTCTTGATTTACGGTAATGAGGACCTCCAGGTAGAGGCTTTTACCGACTCCGGCTTCCAAAGTGACAAGGATGATTCTAAATCCATTTCGGGTTTTGTGTTTACCCTCAATGGAGGGGCGGTATGTTGGAAGAGTTCCAAACAAGATACCGTCGCAGACTCAACTATGGAGGCTGAGTATATAGCTGCTAGTGAAGCCGCAAAAGAGGCTGTCTGGATGAGGAAGTTCATTTCTGAACTTCAGGTGGTTCCGTCCATTGCCAATCCAATAGCTTTGTATTGCGATAACAATGGCGCAGTAGCTTTAGCGAAGGAACCAAGGTCCCATCAGAAATCCAGGTATATCTTAAGGCGGTTTCACCTGATCAGGGAGATCGTGGATCGTCGGGAGATCGAGATACGGAGAGTGGACACAAAAGACAACACGGCAGATCCATTCACCAAGGCCATTCCTCAAGTACAGTTCGAGAGGCTATTTGAGATGTTGGGCATGCAGTACGCAAGCAACTGGATCTGGTAGAGACAGTGGGTACTCATTGCGCCAATTATAGGCCTTAGTGCAAGTGGGAGATTGTTGGATATATATGCCTAAGAGGCCTACATTGTATAGGATGCTTAGGATATGTATGTACATGACAGTCTTGCTTGATGTGATAGTACGCTATTTGGTTTGACTTTGTCTTAAACATATGATATATTTTACTTGATATTTATATATATATGTTGATAAAGCCCATAGGGTGTTTATCTGACTACCGGCGTTGTGATGGCAGTCATACTAGTGGGAGCTGGATAGTCAATAGGCACACCCTTAGATGTCACTGGTCGCAGGAGTATCGAGATTGGGCATCGATACTCCGGAGTAGACTAGTGTATACATATCTAGACCCTGACGAAGGGCGATGGATTGGTCCCGCAACCATTGGTGGTGTTCACCTAAGATTGTATACAGATGCTCACTGGTTGTGAGTACACCGGACAGGACTCGCCGAGAACTGACTGGATGGTATTATACCTAACGTCAGATAGTAGTTCTCAGGTGACATGTGTGTAGATAGTCCGTTGACTTAAGGTCATCATTTGTCTTGTGTGAGTTCCCACTGTGCTTTGATTATTACCCTACCACGGCTCAAAGGAGTCGTGCAAACAGGTTATTACGGGCCACGTGGAGGCAGTGAGCGACTGTTAGGGATTCGTCTCTCCCGGTATAGGGAGTTGATATCGCACTGTGGTCGGTTGGTCATTACCATAAGTCCCTGGCCAGGGCTGATTGAGAATTACTGATGGAATGATCAGTAGATTCTCGGGTGGTCTTGAACCATACCGACACGACTTGTAAGGTTATTACGGGTCTGACGTCCACCACCTCCCGAGACCATACATGCGATACTCTTAGAAGAACAGACCGGACTGCGCGGATATTGTCACAGACAGGCTCAGTAGGATTTCAGATGGGTTACCTCATCGGCTTTCTTATCGACAACTACCTGGGGACCGTTACGTACAGCTAGTGCCGCTTGCGGTCTGTGGTTAAACCCACTGTCAGCGTAGTAGTTGAGTCTTTAGAGTCCCATACAGAGATTTCCCAAACCCAGGCGAAAAGATATAGAGATCGTAAGGTTTTACGACAAAGGTTCGGACGCATACGTGTTTGAACGCACGTACGACATTCGGACAGTTTTTACTAGCAGGCTTTGGTTTAAGCCAGATTCTAGTATCAGTTTATTGGATTTATACAGTCTAAAGTTTTTCCGTGTTTTCATGGATGAGAGGGGCGTTCTCGTAATTTTCCAAGAAGCTTCTAGAAGGATGTGACATGGAGGGAGAGGTGGCATTTTCATTTAATGATTTAGTGACTCATTGTGAGTGATTCATCATGTCATTAATGCATTATTAAATGCTTAATGACTCACATAATGAATCACCCACTTGCATTTATGAAACATGATGAATAATCTCATATTATTCATTTCTTTTTATTCATTATGTTTCATATATCAAGTGAGAAGCTATTTCATTATTATGATTATTATCATTATCATCTTCTCACTCTCTCTCATCAAGTTCTCTCTCCTTCACCAAACCTTAATCCTACCCTCATGAGTTGAGAACAAGGATTAGGAAAGACTAATTACTCCATAACTTATCTCTACATCACCTTAGCTACTCTATTTAGCAACTAGAGAAACTAAGTAACCTCAAGTTTAGAGGTTATAGCTTGGATTAGGGTTCTCGGGTGGATCATCTATCACGGGAGAAAGCCGAAGAGGACGTGGAGAACCAAAGAGGCCGTAGATAACATTAAGACGAAGGACTAGAACCGTTTGGTATAATCTCTTAACATAGTAGTTTAGAACTCTATAGCTTTTGTTAAAACTTGTTTAGCAAACGATTCATACGGTTATTCGATGTTTAATCATAGAACAAGATTGTTATTCATATTTCCGCCTCCCCATAAGTATTGGGGTGTTGAACATCGACTTACAGTCCGGTGTACTCATAACCCAATGAGCACTTGTATACATCTTAGGTGAACCAACTGACACCAGTGGCTTGCGAGACCGGCCATCGCCCCTCGTCGGGGTCTCGACTGTATACACTAGTCTACTCTGGAGTATCGATGCCCTGTCTCGATACTCCCACGACTAGGGACCTTTTAAGGATGTGCTTATAGACTACCAGCTCCCACGTATATGATCGCCCTCATACTACTGGCAGTCAAGCAAGAATCCTAGGGGCTCTATCAACGTGTAATAGCGACCTGTAAGGTCACCTAAAGCAGTACACGATGATAAAGATAAACCAGATAGCATACTATCATCTTGAGTAAGACTGTCCTACCGGGATAGGTCCTCCCTCAATCATTGCAATCACGTGCCTGTGATCCAATAATTGACTCTGAGGGCACTATCTCCAACAATCTCCCACTTGCACTCAAGGCTAATTATTGCGATGTCGCATACTCACAGCCCGTGTGATAGCGAACACCCAATTCCTCTTCTAGTCAGTCTCACAAAGCTCGTTTGCGAAACTAATGAGTTCGAGGAATAGCCTCAGCGAGTGGATCCACTTTGAAGTTTCTTTCTATGTCTCTCTATATCTCAAGTTCGCGGAGAAACCCATCTCCTGAAATGAGCAACACCTGTCTTAGAATATGTATGGATGTCTGATGGGACCTAGCTCATAAATGAACTCTAAATCCAAACTTCTTAGACTGTATCGTCAACTGAACTTAATCAGTATCCTGCGCCATTCCACCCTCAGTATCCTCCTGGACCACCTGTCCATAATACCGCCCCTCGTCAGAGGGAAAACTATAACTCTGACAACCTCTCTGTCATCCTGGTCACCTTGGAAGCCTGGAATGATAACTGTCTCCCAAATGCGGTTTTCGTTATCATATCCCTAGAACATCCACTTATGTTCTAGAACTGCTTCCGATTATTTCTCCTGGATTGGATTAATATCAACTTATTGCATCTCGTGCAAAAACAACCTCTGGTGTGGTACTTGACATCTCATGATTGACTCAATTGCCTGAGCAAGTGATCTGCCAATCATGCACATCCCTCTCCCCTTTAGTTTGTAAGACACCTTTAGAGAGGGTGACTCCATCACCTGCAGGTACACCACCATGCTTGGAGTCGTCCATTCTAAATACTCTTAGAATGTTGTCAAAGTACCCAGATTGGGAAACCACCCAAATCTAGATCTAAAACCATAGATCTAGTAACCAGAATGTCTGATATAATATCCAATTCCTATGTGGAGAAACCACTGTGTGACAACCAAAGTATAACTGATCGTAGTATAAGAATATCACTTCCTACTCTGTGTATGTCATCCAAATACCAGGACATCACACCCTCCTACCTTCTTAAAAAATCCATCCCCTATTCTGATGAAGTCAAACCTATGACTGTCACATCAGAAATAGATGATCTATCTCCGCTACATCTACTTTAGTCTATAAATAGACATAAACCACCTGTCCACCAAAGCTTCCGCTGCTCCCACTGACTACGACAACCCTCTGGAAGAGTCATATAGACGTACACTTCTAAAGCTAGTTTAGAATGACGCTATACTCATCCTCCTGCCGGGTCTCACGGTCTGGAACAACAGCAATGGCAAGTCTGGGTAAACAAGAACCTCCCTGTCACCGTCCTTGAGGCTACCGGAGTACCGCTCGGGTGCCTGAGGTTACCCACCGTCTCTGCGGAGTGGCCAATGGAATGTCAAATCAGATTGAATCTTTAGGTTCTTATCAAATTTTCAGTAATCGTTTGCGGTTCTGGAATTACTTCCAGTTCTACCATACTCCCACTACTGTTTTCTGAAAAAATCCATTTTTATTAAAACTGTGGCGAGTCAAGAACAATATCACTATTGATCTTCCAGATGGTAGAAAGTCAACCCTCGTCATAGCCTGGGTCAACCCACAAACAGCCATTACAGAAACGTGCCTTGAGTTATCCAGAGTCTCGTTTTAAGCATAAGCCGGACAACTCCCCATACCTTAACAATGTTAAGATATGAACTGTTCTATATCCAATACAGAATTAGAGGCACTGATTTAATTGAACAAGATTCAAATCATGCAGCTGTCTCCAGTGCATGTCAACTAAATGGAAGGAGACCGATCAACGTTACTAAACTTAGGAATGCTTCCAATTATGAGTAACCTGAAAGAGAAGCAAGTTCTCTTAATCATTACTATCAACTGAATGCCACACTCAAGTATCTACATCTTCGATCACCTTGAAGAATCCTGATACTTGCAATACCTGGTTCTCTACTTTATTCAAATACCTATAACTTCTCAAAACTCAGACCATGTGTTTCTACGAAACACTTGTCTAAGAACTAGAGAAGTCACAAGTAAACCTGAATATAGTACGAGGACCAACCCCTCTGTCCTAATGGACACTGGACAACATACAATACTCTGTATAAGTCCCTTGAGTTTAATAACTCGCTCCCTTTGTGTCGCAGGTTGAAAACTGTACTTATGGTTAAGAAGAATTACACCGCCGTTTAATGCTCCTTACCTAACCATCCACTGATATAGGTAAATGTTATCGACATAATTTCAAAAAGGTATATCTCACTCTATAAAAATAGATGTACAGATATATCAACTTGAAATTGGTGCATGACAGCGGATATTCAAAACCAAATATTTGTAGTCCGGCAAACAACCCAGGTGACTTCCTCAAATATCACCGATTACAACGAATCCCGATAGAATAAGGATGATCACCTAATTCCCAATAACTTACTCCCACTCATTATCTGTAAAACCATACAGATGTGAGAATCATACCTGGTAAATACATACCCTGGAGTCAGGACTAATTGGGAAATCAGTTTTCTTTTAACAGTACACAGTGAAACTGAAACATTGAAATGTTTCGTAGGGTTATCCGGGTATTCCTAGTAATGCCTCTTCCATTATCAGATTCACAACTGTAACCGTATATTTCTATACCATCTCTCCACATCCCTTCAAATGTCTTTAGTCATTACCTTCTGCACACCCCTTTAGGCCAATTAGTTTTCTTCCTTCCCTACCGTTCGGCACCAGCCTATGGTTTGGAAGAAGACTATCCAATAAGCATAATGGATGTACAGTCCTAATCCTAGGAGCACTCGCAATGCGAGAGAAGGTGAAGATAAAAGACAACCGATTAAACCTTATTCCTATTTCTTCTGAACCAGAATCCATCCCCGAACTGGAACAAGTTCCTTTCGAGTTCGTATATAACCATACGATGGAGTATCCAATAAACTGTGGATCTTCGTAGTGATACGGAGTGTTCTGGAGAAATACAAAGGTGAAGTGGGAGTGGTAATGAAATACCTGGTTTGGTCGTGAATATCAGTCGTAATTTACTTTGCCCTCTTACTAATCTCTTAATATGTCTTTACTTAATACCTTCTGCACACCATCGTTATGCTAATTGATTTTCTTCATTCCCTACCGTTCGGCACCAGCCTAAGGTTTGGAAGAAGACTATCCAATTTGCGTAATAGGTGTACTATCTCCTAAACCAAGGAGTACTCGCAACCTGAGAGAAGGTAAAAGGAAAAGACAACTGAATAGTCCTATTGGTTTTCTCCAGAACCGGAAACCATCCTCGAATAAATTCCTTCAAGTTCGTATATAACCATACGATGGTTTTTTTCCAATGGAAGTGGACGTTCGTAGTAATACGGGGTGTCCTGGAGAAAAGGGAAAAAGTAGGAGCGGCAATGAGGTATGTAACTCTGACAATCCAAAAGCCAGTGTTTAAGAAGGTTCGGTTAATTTTGGTCACTGAGTCATAGTCAAGGGTCGGGTCAATGGTCGCTGCCAAAGAGAGAGAGAAAAGAAACACTCAGCGTGCACTCTAACCTAGATCAGAATGGTTACCAATTTATCTAATCTGGAAACCTCCCACTGTACCGACAAATTCTCCTCCAAACCTAAAAGAAGAATTAGTCGGGATCACCTCAGGAGTAAACCAACTCAGCAGTGGGAATCGGGATCCAACAATCATCGCATGATAACGTGACAGAATCCGCTCACGTTATCACACTCCAGAAGGTATGCGCATAGCTGGCAAGTTTCAGTTTCTTTAGAAACTCCCGATGTGATTTTTACCCCATGCTCTTATGACCTTGACGAAGGTCAACAAATCATAAGTCACATGTCAAGTTCTACCCGTCATTGTCCAGGTTAATTTGAACCCACCCGCACAAGCCCTTGACAAAGGTCAACAAGGCTATACGACTGTCCCAAACTAACGCATCTATCTATGCAGCAGAAAGGTAACAAGCAGCTACCATACATTATGCCTTGACGAAGGTCAACAAACATAGCATGAATACTACGTGCTACCCATCTGAAATGACGGAGGGCTACGAATGGTTTCTAGCGAAAACCTTTAACGTAATGAACTTGATATCGTTGAAGGAACTGGATAGCTTTTCTAAAAATATAGTGACGAAAACCATTGCTAAAGAGGTCACTCCCGGTGAAGGGATCTCGGCTCTTTCCCCGTAGAATGAGGTGCAGGATATTCCAACTGAATACCACGATGCAAAGCAAAAGTAAACGACTATAGTGAAGTTATTGTCCTGACGCAAACATCTATCCAAGGGGTCACTCCCGGTGAAGGGATCTCGGCCCTTGCCTCGTCGACTGAGGAGCTGGATATTCCAACTGAATACCACTGTGCAAAACAAAAGTGAACGTCCTTGCAATAACAGCTTTTTGAAAAATGTTCCAACAACATCAATTAGGTTTGTTTAGCTTGCATTGATCCGAATCAACGCAGTCCAATCAATTGATCACACCAATAAAGAACGAAATAATGATGTACGTATATGCCATCCGCATTCGCCACTGGGTCCCGTCATTACCCGTTAGGTTACTTAACTAATGACAGAGCGGGGACTGGACTAGCGCGGATGCAAAACATATACAACATCTACTAGTATATATATCAATATATAATATTTCGCTCAAGGCGTGATAAAATGCAACATCACAGAAATGTAATAAGTATCACAGAACAATACAGATATCTGGGATCCCCGGGTTTCATAGAGCCGCTACTGAAACCCGACGTTCCCCTGGTCGTGTGGATAGCCTGTGCAATGAAATCCTAGACCCCTACGGGTGCGGCAAGTTACCCGCCAAAACCTGAAGCGAGGCATCCCTCTTCAGCAACGTGAATGGACCACCCAGCACTTCACGGAATCCGGTAACATGGGCACCCCTCCTGGGTCAACCTGTACCCCGTACGAGTGCGGCGAATAGCCCGCCAATTCTAGAGTAAAGCCCCCTCCGTCTCAATGCCATGAGATGCGGGCTCGTTGCCCTCTAGAACCCGGCTATCCGTGCACCCCTCCTTAGGGTAATCCTAGTACAGAAAGAAAAATATACAAACAACGGGTACATCGACCTCACCCCGGTCGTGCCCCAAAAGAATAATATACAAACAGGCAGTGATGGCAGTCCACATGTCGGACGCTCGCCCCGCAATATCAAATGTACATAATACAACCAAAACTGTACTAGCATTGCATCCAGGCTATCCCCCACGACCAATCCGCAACATCACAGCACAACACAGAACATCAACATGAATGTCACGTTCACAAATCCGTCTAACCGGGTAATAGCAGTTAGACAGGATTTACCGATCAAGTGACATTCACGGCAGCATATATAATGTAAATACTGTGAACTAATGTGTTTAAAATTTTCGATCGATCAAATTTACCCAAGTGGGCCCCCAAGCACTACTGTAGCACTTAAAGAAAATCTGGGTCCAAACAGAATGTTCCAAAAACCCTATTTTCTACACAGTAGCTCTCTGTAAAAATTTGGTGCAATGAACAGTAAATATGGCGGCGGAACAGCGGCCCAAGCATGGGTTTGGCCGCGGTTCCGCGGTGGGATGATGATGTCACACGACCAAAATTTTACAGAGCGCTTATAATTCCCTGCACATCATTCTGCAACAACCTGAAAATTTTTTCGAGCCAAAAATATTTCGACAGAAACTGATGCTTTTGAAAAACGCGGGTTTTGGAATTTTGTTCGATCGAAAGTGTAAACACGTTAGACCAAGATAGACTAGGTTAATGGCGTGGCTCTGATACCATGTAAGTGCACGGCGGCGCCCCGGCCGTCAATCCGACGCCGGAATGTGGAAACGAAACTTTTTACGAACTTGTAAACCGGCACCACCGCGCACAAAAATCTGGATCGGGCCATTAATCTAGTCCTAGCAAACTAAAGAACGGGTAGAGAGATATACCGAGCGATCCGTGTCCTTCGGTCTTCTCGTCGTCATCCCGATCTCCCCGCGGAATCTCCGGTCTTCACCTCCTCGCCGGAAGTGCACCACGTCGCCGGCTTCTTTTACGGGCTCCCATCTCTGGACCGAGGCAACTCGGGCATGAAGTTGGCGAGTCGACGTGCCCAAGAGTTGCCGTAGAATAGTGTAGAACTCATGTCTCATTTGTTGTAGTGGAAGTTGCCACATGGTGGAGGAAATGAACTAAGCCTTTTGGAGATGGAGCAATGAGAATTTTGCAAGCCAAAAGAGATCAAAATTCCCACACTAAAAATTTGGACAGCCCTTATCAAATTTGGCCGGCCCCCATGAGGTGAAGGGAGTGAGAGACAGTCCAAAAAGGGGGGGTGAGTGTGTATCAATAATGCAAGAGAGAAAAACATGTGATGATGATGAATAATCATCACAACTAAAGCCACACTCAAAGAAAGCCCATCACCAACCCATGTCATGAAAAGGTCAAGCCATGATGAGGTCAAGAAGTCAAATGAAGTTAAGGTCAAACAAGAGCTATCATGAAGCAACAATATGCAAAGACCACCTCCTACAATGCTTATTTGCACAATTACAAATAAGCCCTCCTCTACCAATCTTCAGCCAATGAATGATACAAAGAAAAATGGCCGAAACGGAAAACAAACTGGCAACTCCAAAAAACTGATCCCGTAATAAATTACAGGAAAACCCCGCTACTGTATATACATACCCGCATTTGTATTCCGACCGAAATACAAATGCAGTGAGACAAAATCTACACTGTACAATACTAGGATCTGGCTTAAACCAAAGCCCGCTAGTATTATCCGTCCAATCATGATCCGTGCAATACCGGACGTATCTGATCGAACCCTGCCATATCTCCATACGGCCTCTACAGCGTTTCGCCCGAAACTTGAGAAACTGGTCTATGGGGGACACTAAAGACTCGTCAATATTTTGGTTGTGGATTTAACCACTAGCACGTCAGAGGTATTAGCCTATACGTAACGGGCTACCAGGTATTGACCAAAAGGGACGTCGATGAGCGAACTCATCCTGACACCCTACTAAGCATGTCAGTGACAATATCCATACAGTCCGGTCCGTTCGTCTATGAGCATCGCATGGCGGGCCTAGGTGGTTGGTAAAAGTCAGACCCCTAAAAGCGGTACAAGTCGTGTCGGAGTGTAGCCAAGAACACCCTGAGATACTACTGGAATACCTACCAGTAAATCTCATGTCTGGCCCGAGGGCTTTGTGTAATGGCTCTCCTGGACACAGCGCGACCTCACCCCCAATACCGGGAGAGACGAACCCCTGAAGATCCGCTCACTGCCTCCATATGGCTCGGGACTTGTACCCAACTAAAACCTGTTTGCACGTATCCTTTCAGCGTGGTAGGGTAGTAATCAAAGTACAGTAGGAACTCACACGAGACAAATAACGATCCTCAGGTCGATGAAATAACCTGTACACATGTCACCAGGGAACTGCAATCTGACGTCAGGTATAAGACCAACTAGTATGTTCCCGGCGAGTCCTGTCCGGTGTACTCATAACCCAATGAGCACCTGTATACATCTTAGGTGAACCAACTGACACCAGTGGCCTGTGAGACCGGCCACCGCCCCTCGTCGGGGTCTTGACTGTATACACTAGTCTACTCTGGAGTATCGATGCCCTATCTCGAAACTACCACGACTAGGGACCTTTTAAGGATGTGCTTATAGACTACCAGCTCCCACGTATATGATCGCCCTCATATTGCTGGCAGTCAAGCAAGAATCCCAGGGGCTCTATCAACGTGTAATAGCGACCTGTAAGGTCACCTAAAGCAGTACACGATGATAAAGATAAACCAGATAGCATATTATCATCTTGAGTAAGACTGTCCTACCGGGATAGGTCCTCCTTCAATCATTGCAATCACGTGCCTGTGATCCAATAATTGACTTTGAGGGCACTATCTCCAACAGACGGGACCCCGTGGCGAATGCGGATGGCATAAGCGTACGTCATTTTTTCGTTGTTTTCTGCAATGGTAGGTTTAATTGACGGGACGCATTAAAATTAATGCAAGAAAATAAACCAAGTAAAAGTCGTTGGAACACTTTCAAAACCACTCGGTTCTTTTCAAAAACCAACTTTTAAATGCGGAGCTTGAACCACTCCTTTTAAAAGCTATCTCGTTCCATCGATTATATCAAGTTCACTACGTTCACGGTTTCGCCAAAACCATTTGTAGCCCTCCGTCGTTTCACATGGATGGTCAATAGTATTCAAGCTATGTTTGTTGGCCAAAGTCAGGCATAGTGATTGGTAGCTATTGGGTATTCATGTGCAGCATAGATAGATGTGTTGGTTTGGGACAGTCGTACTGCCTTGTTGGCCTAAGTCAAGGGTAGGTTCGGGTGGGTTCAAATTAACCTGGAGAATGATGGGTAGAACTTGACATGTGACTTATGATTTGTTGGCCAAAGTCAAGGTCATAAGTGCATGGGGCAAAAATCCACATCGGGAGTTTCTAAAGAAACTGAAACTTGCTAGCGCTGCATACTATTTGGTGTGATGATTCTGGTAGGATTCCTTCAGTTTTGTCACGTGATGATATTTGGATCCCGATCCTACTGTGAGTATATGCTACTCCTCCGGAACTTTTTCACTTAACGATCAATGATATAAACCAAGTAGGTGTCTAGAAAGGTGTTAGCGGGGCTACGCCCATAGGGAAAAGAGGTTATTTAATTAAGGAACTTCGCGAAAGCGTTGGAAAACAACCCTCGAAGTACCGATACTGGCCTGGCTGAACGGTTAAGCAAGAATTGTACGGTGAGATTGATCCTGACTAATTCTTTCTTTATGGTTTTAGGAGGGATTCGAGAGACAGTGGGAGCCATCCTGTTTAGACAAATTAAAAACCATTCTAAACTTGCAAGAGCATCATGCTAAAGTGTTTCTTCTCTCTCTCCTAATTCCAGCGACCAAACATCATGACTGGACTTAAGTTACTACTAGATAAAAACATACTGACAGGGCCAAACTACAAAGATTGGCTCATGAATGTCAAAATGGCAATCACTTATGACAAGTTGGGGTATCTCCTTACCACCAAAGCTCCCCTTGTCCCAGGTCCCAAAACCAGCGTCGCGGATAAGGAAATCCGTAAGACCTGGAAAATCGATTGCGCGAAGGCCAAGTGCCTCGTGCTTGCCTCTATGGACAATGAACATCAGAGGAGGCACGAGAATATGGACCTCGAATCCATATTTCTCCAGACAAAAGAACTGTATGGAGAGCAATCCCGTATCGCCAGATACGAAGTCTCGAAAAAGCTATTTTTGGCGAGATTGGCCGTCGGATCATCGGTAGCGGAACACGTGCTTAAGATGATTGGCTACATAAAGGGGCTCGCGGACCTTGGGACCACGTTAGAGAACGAGCTCTATATGGACTTGATTCTCCAGTCCCTTCCTTCCACTTACGCCCAGTTTATCCTGAACTTCAACTTGCAAGAAAAGGAAGTTGAACTTTCAGAACTCCTCAATATGCTGAGGAGTGCAGAGGGCACCCTACAGAAAGGTAGGGAAACATCCACTTTGTTTGTAGGAGGATCTTCCTCTTCTAAGTCCAAGGCGAAAGCCAAGGGAAAGAAGAAGAAAACCCCCACCAAACCAAGAGGCGGTGTTAGTAAAGTGGATACGAATGGAAAGGCAAAGGCAACAAAGGTAGCGGGAAAGCTTATGGGGAAGGAAGAATGCTTTTACTGTCACAAGAGTGGACACTGGAAGAAAGATTGCAGGGCTTGGAAGGCCAGAAACCAGGATCTGAAGCAAGTTGCGGCTTCAGCTTCAGGTGTGTATGTTATTGAAAACTGTCTATCAATAAACTCTACTTCCTGGGTATTAGATACCGGGTCAGGATCTCATAGCTGTAATTCTTTGCAGGCATTGAGAAAGCGTAGGGTTTTGAAGGCAGGTGATATGACCCTCAGAGTTGCAAACAGAGCTAGCATGGATGCTGAGGCCGTGGGGGACTATCACCTGTGAATGTCAGATGGACTTGTTTTGGTTTTACGTAATTGTTATTTTGTACCCAATGCAACTTGTAATATCATTTCTGTATCTTTAATATCTAAAGAAGGTTATGAATTTGCATTTGTAAGTAATGTTGTAAACATTCACCTTAATCAAGTTCTGATTGGGTCAGGTACATTAAGCAATGGTATATACGTATTAAACCAACCACAGATTTTCAATATCCAGAATACAAACAAAAGAAAGTCTCTGGAAACAAATCAGGCTTTCTTATGGCATTGTAGACTGGGTCACATCAATGAGAGAAGGTTGACGAAGTTACATACAGAAGGATATTTGGATCCGTTCGAATATCAGTCATATGCAACTTGTCAATCCTGTATCAAAGGAAAGATGATAAAGACTCCGTTCACTGGACACGGAGTAAGAGCGAGCGAGCTCTTGGGACTCGTACACAGCGACGTGTGCGGTCCAATGTCTATGCATGCAAGAAGCGGTTATTCTTACTTCATTACTTTTACGGATGACTTTTCAAGGTACGGATATGTCTTCTTAATGAAACATAAATCCGAAGTCTTTGGAAAATTCCAAGAATATAAGAATGAAGTAGAAAAACAAACAAGCAAAAGTATCAAGACACTGAGATCTGATAGAGGTGGTGAATACTTGAGTTCCGAGTTCCTGGATTACATAAAAGAGAATGTAATTCTCTCTCAGCTTACTCCTCCATACACTCCGCAACTTAACGGTGTATCGGAGAGACGGAACCGGACCCTATTGGATATGGTACGTTCCATGATGAGTAACGCTGAGTTACCGCGATCATTCTAGGGATATGCACTAGAATCAGCTGCATACCTTTTGAACCGAGTTCCAACTAAGACTGTGCCTAATACACCATATCAGATGTGGTGTGGGAAGAAACCCTTTCTTAATCACATTAAGACATGGGGATGTCCAGCTTTTGTTAAAAAGGAGCAAGCGGAAAAACTCGAGGCACGCTCAGTACAGTGCAAGTTTGTGGGATATCAAAAGAACTCCAAGGGATATTTCTTCTATTGCGAAGAGGAACAAAAGGTTTTTGTTTCTCGTCATGCCCGCTTCTTGGAAACCGAGTTTTTGGAAAATCAGATAAGTAGGAGAGCAATAGAACTGGATGAAATTTCAGAACCACGAGCTATTACTGAAAGCTAGTAGATCCAGAGGGTTTGAAAGATCAGGACATTCCTGCGCCGCTCCGCAGAAGTAGTAGGCAGTCATATCCGTCCGAGAGATACTACGGTTTTCTCATAGACGGGGATCGAGAGGATTGTATCATTGATAGTGATGAGCCGACTAGCTTCCAGCAGGCCATTTAGAGCGTTGACTCGGTAAAATGGCTGGATGCAATGCGGACCAAAATGGAGTCCATGTACACCAACAAAGTATGGACGTTGGACGTTTCTCCAGATGGGGTAAAACCCGTAGGATGCAAGTGGATCTTCAAAAGGAAGATTGGTGTAGATGGACAGGTTGAAACCTATAAGGCTAGACTTGTTGCAAAGGGTTTTCGTCAAAGACCTGGTTTGGACTATGACGAAACCTTTTCTCCAGTGGCTATGCTGAAATCCATTCGGATCCTTCTTGCCATTGCTGCCTTCCACGATTATGAGATTTGGCAGATGGAAGTAAAGACCGCTTTTCTAAATGGAAATTTAGAGTGTGTCTATATGGACCAGCCAGATAGTTTCATTCAGAGTGGGAGCAGCGGAAAGGTGTGCAAGTTGCTTAAGTCCATCTATGGACTAAAGCAGGCATCGCGGAGTTGGAACATCTGTTTTGATGAGACGGTCAAAGAATTTGGCTTTATCAAAAATCCAGATGAACCATGCATCTATAGTAGATTTGTAGCAAGAACTGTCGTATTCCTCGTTTTATACGAGGATGACATTCCTATGCTGCAATCTGTCAAAGGGTTCTTGTCACACAGGTTCTCCATGAAAGACCTGGGTGATGCCTCTTACATTCTGGGGATCCGGATCTATCGTGACAGATCCAAGAGGATATTAGGACTTTCATAGTCCAGGTACATCGACACCATACTGAAAAGATTCAGTATGGAAGATTCAAAGCGTGGTAATCTACCGGCTTGTCACGGGATCACCCTCTCCAAAGAGATGTCTCCCAAGACTGATTTGGAAAGGGATCGCATGTCTATTATACCCTACGCTTCTGCGGTAGGCTCTATAATGTATGTGATGTTGTGTACCAGACCAGATGTAGCTTATGCATTGAGTGTGGTAAGCCGGTATCAGTCAAACCCTGGGGAGAAACACTGGATAGCGGTAAAGAACATTCTCAAGTACCTGAGAAGGACTAAGGAGATGTTCTTGGTGTGTGGCTGAAAAGACCTCCAGATCGAGGCCTTTGCTGACTCCAGCTTCCAGAGTGACAAGGCTGATTCCAAGTCCATGTCGGGTTATGTCTTTACCCTCAATGGAGGGGCGGTGTGATGGAAGAGTTCCAAACAGCAAACCGTTGCTGACTCTACGATGGAAGCGGAATATATCGCTGCTGCAGATGTCGCAAAAGAAGCCGTCTGGATAAGGAAGTCCTGACAGAACTTCAGGTGGTTCCGTCCATTGTTGATCCAATACCTCTGTATTACGACAACAACGGGGCTATAGCTTTAGCGAAGGAAGCCAGGTCCCCTCAGAAGTCCAGACACATCTTGAGGCGGTATCACCTGATCAGGGAGATCGTGGGTCGCCAGGAGATCGAGGTTCGGAGAGTTGCTACGGAAGATAACACTGCTGATCCATTCAAGAAGGCTTTACCCCAGACTCAGTTCGAGCGGCTGATCGAGATGATAGGTCTTCGATACGCCAGTACATGGCCTTAGTGCAAGTGGGAGATTGTTAGTGTATATGCCCTAGAGGCCATTACTGTATCATACTAGTTTGTATATTACTTAATGGAAGCTTCGGATATTCACCTTGTATTGACAATCTTGCTCAAAATAGTAGTATGCTACTTGGTTTGTTTCTACTTTAATGTGTGCATGTGTTTCTTGTAGCATATCGCCTTTACACAATAGTGGAGCCCTTAGGATCTTTTCTTGATTACCACCGTTGTGATGGCAGTCACACTCGTGGAGGCTGGGTAATCCACAAGCACATCCTTATGCAAGTCCCTAGTCGTAGGACTATCGAGACAGGGCATCGATACTCCGGAGTAGACTAGCGTATGCGCTTCTCATCCCAGCTTGGGAGACGGTCTGTCTCACAGCCGTCAGTACGTCGTAGTTGAGATAGTATGCGGGTGCTCGTTAGGTTACGAGTACACTGGACAGGACTCATCGGGAACTGTTGGTTGGTATTATACCAATCGTCAGTTATCAGTTCCCAGGTGACATGAGTACAGCTTAGTCCGTTGACTTGACACTGTCACTTCACCTCGAGTGTGTTCCCACTGTTCTTAGATTGCTACCCTACCACGGCTCAAAGGAGTCGTGCAAACAGGTAGTAGTTGGGTGCAGTCCCGAAGCACTTGGAGGCAGTGTCGGTTAGACAGGATTCGTCTCTCCCGGTATTGGGGGTTGATATCGCGCTGTGTCTAGGAGAGCCATTACACAAAGTCCCTGGCCAGGGCATGCGAAATATACTGGTAGGTTTCCAGTGTTATCTCAGGGTGTTCTGGGCTACACTCTGACACGACTTGTACCGCTATTAGGGGACTGACGTTTACCGCCCCCTAGGCCCGCCATGCGATACTCTTAGACGAACAGACCGGACTGTACGGAGACTGTTACATTCAGGCTCAGTAGGAGTTCAGATGGGTTTACCTCGTCAGTCTTCTTATCGGCATCTACCTGGGGACCGTTACGTACAGCTAGTGCCTCTTGCGGTCTATGGTTAAACCCACTGCCAGCGTAGTGTCGAGTCATTAGAGTCCCACACAGAGGGTTATTCGTCTTTAGGCAAAACGAGTAGAGGTCGCATGGTTTTGCGACGGGGTTCGTTCACATCCGCGCACTTGTGCACGTTTGGTGTCCGGATAGCTTATACTAGCGGGCTTTGGTTTAAGCCAGATCCTAGTATATGTTTTGGGATTGGTTTTATCTCATTGTATTCGTGTTCCTCGGAACACGGATACGGGTGTGTATGCACAGTTGACTGAGGCAGAGGCAGAGGACTTTCTTTAGGGTTGATGACCGTTGTCTTTTTCTTAACCCTAATATTTATGTATGAAATATGATTATTAATATTAATTAATTATAATTGTGTTATGGTTAGGGTTGTTGACCATTTGACTATGGTTGACATGTTGACCTATGTTGACAAATTTACCATCATCATTTCATATGAAAGATGCTCTTTGATTCTTGCAAAATTCATTAATATGAAATGATAATGGTCATTTCAAGTTAACCATCACAATTATCTTTTGATTAATTATTTAATTATCATAATTCACATATATGTGAGAAGGTTGATATTATCTTCTTATTCTCTCATTCTCATTATCTCTCATCCTCTTCCTCTCTCTCAAAGCTCTCCCTCTCATGAGTTGAGAACCATTAAGCTTTGAGATAAAACATTCAAAATTACTCTCCACTCTTTCTAAGGTTCTAGGTTTAGTACACTAAGCACCTTAGTTACTTCTAGTTTGAGGTAGGAGCCAAAGGTAGAGGCCCTCGGGTGGATCTTTCTTCGGCAAGAGAAGGCGACGATGACGACCCATTCATCCCACTCCAAGGAGCAAGAAGAGAAGGACTTCAAGACTTAGGTATAACCCTTTAACCGAGTAGCTAACTCTCTTAGCTTGGTTGTTAGTTTATGTTGAGCAAAGATCCTCCTTTCTTTAGTCCATGTTGCCTAGGGTTGTAAAAATCGAATTTTTATACCGTTTCCACCTCCCCATAAGCACCGGGGTGAGCAACGTGGACATACAAGAGTGACCCCATGGCAAGAGGGTAAGGCACCCCGCTTGGAGTCTTCCATACTAAATCTTTTTAGGACGGTGTTAATGTACCTGGTTTGGGACAATCCCAATAACCTCTTGGATCTATCCCTATGTAAGTCCACATTGCCCACCCCGGTTCTTACGAGGAGGCGGAATAGGTAAAAAACAATTTTTTTAACACAAGGCAAGATGGACTAGAAACAAAAGATCTTTGCTAAACAAAACCTAGAAAACAAACTACGAGTTTAGCTACTCGGTTAGGAGGTTATACCTTGGTCTTGAACTCCTTCTCTTCTTGCTCCTTGGAGTGGTTTGAACGGCTCCTCCTTGTAGTCTTCATTTTGCCGAAGAAGGATCCACCCGAAGGCCTCTACCTTGTGCTCCTACATCAACCTAGAGGTAACTAAAGTTCTTGGCTTGCTAAACCTAGAACTCTAGAATGTGTAGAGAGGAGTTATGGTGGTTTTACCTCAAGAGCTCATGGTTCTCAACACATGAGAGATGAGAGCTTTGAGAGAGAGGAAGAGGATGAGCTTTGGATGAGAGAGAGTGAGCAACTGAGTATGAGGATAATTTACAACCATGCTCTCATATTAGGAATTATGATAATAATAATAATAATTAAGAAATTGTGATCGTTAGTTTATGAATGACCATTATCATTTCATTCATTTAATGCAATTGCAAAGAACAAGAAGCATCTTTGAAATGAAATGATGGTGGTCAACAAGTCCACAACGGTCAACCGGTCAACAAAGTCAAGAAGTCAACAAAAGTCAAATGTTCAACTCAACCATGGCACAATAATTCTTAATTAATATTATTAATCATATTTCCCATTCTCACTAGGGTTTAATAAAAGTCAACGGTCAACAACCCTAATGAGAATCCTCTGCCTCTGGCTCAGTCAACTGTGCATACACACCCGCATCCGTGTTCCGAGGAACACGAATACAATGAGATAAAACCAATCCCAAAACATATACTAGGATCTGGCTTAAACCAAAGCTCGCTAAAAATAACTGCCCGGACACCAAACGTGCACAAGTGCGCGGATATGAACGAACCCCGTCGCAAAACCATGCGACCTCTACTCAGTTTTGCCCAAAGGCGATTAGCCCTATGTGTGGGACTCTAAAGACTCAACACTACGCTGGCAGTGGGTTTAACTACAGGCAGCAAGCGGTACTAGCTGTACATAACGGTCCCCAGGTAGATGCCGATATGAAGACTGATGAGGTGAACCCATCCGAACTCCTACTGAGCCTGAATGTGACTATCTCCGTACAGTCCGGTCTGTTCATCTGAGAGTATCGCATGTCGGGCCTAGGGGGCGGTAAACGTCAGTCCCCTAATAGCGGTACAAGTCGTGTCAGAGTGTAGCCCAGAACACCCTGAGATAACACTGGAAACGCAACCAGTACATCTCGCTTGCCCTGGCCAGGGACTTTGTGTAATGGCTCTCCTAGACACAGTGCGATACCAACCCCCAATACCGGGAGAGACGAATCCTGTCTAACCGTCACTGCCTCCAAGTGCTTCGGGACAGCAACCAACTGCTACCTGTTTGCACGACTCATTTGAGCCGTGGTAGGGTAGCAATCTACGAACAGTGGGAACACACTCGAGGCGAAGTGACATTGTTAAGTCAACGGACTATGCTGTACTAATGTCACCTGGGAACTGATAACTGACGATAGGCATAATACCAAACCAATAGTTCCCAGTGAGTCCTGTCCAGTGTACTCGTAACCTAACGAGCACCTGCATACCATCTCCAGTACGACGTACTGATGGCTGTGGGACAGACCATCTCCCCTCCTGGGATGAGAAGCGTATACACTAGTCTACTTTGCAGTATCGATGCCCTAAATCGATAATCCTACAACTAGGGACCTGTATAAGGATGTGCTTGTAGATTACCCAGCCCCCACTAGTGTGACTGCCATCACAACGCTGGTAATCAAGAAAAGATCCTAAAGTCTCCACTAATGTGTATAGGCGATATGCTAAAAGAAACACATGCACAAATTAAAGTAGAAACAAACCAAGTAGCATACTACTATTTCGAGCAAGATTGTCTATACGACTGTGAATATCCCAAGCTTCCATTAAGTAATATACAAACTAGTATGATACAGTAATGGCCTCTAGGGCATATACACTAACAATTTCCTACTTGCACTAAGGCCATGTACTGGCGTATCGAAGACCTATTATCTCGATCAGCCGCTCGAACTGAGTCTGGGGTATGGCCTTAATGAATGGATCTGCAGTGTTATCTTCTGTAGCAACCCTCCGAACCTCGATCTCCCGGCGATCCACGATCTCCCTGATCAGGTGATACCGCCTCAAGATGTGTCTGGACTTCTGATGAGACCTGGGTTCCTTCGCTTAAGCTATAGCCCCGTTGTTGTCACAATACAGAGGTATTGGATCAACAATGGACGGAACCACTTGAAGTTCTGTCAAGAACTTCCTCATCCAGACGACTTCTTTTGCGGCATCATATGCAGCGATATATTCTGCTTCCATCGTCGAGTCAGCAACTGTTTCCTGTTTGGAAATCTTCCAACACACCGCCCCTCCATTGAGCGTAAAGACATAACCCGACATGGATTTGGAGTCATCCTTGTCACTCTGGAAGCTGGAGTCAGCAAAGGCCTCCATCTGGAGGTCTTTTCCGCCGTAAACCAAGAACATATCCTTAGTCCTTCTCAAGTACTTCAGAATGTTCTTTACCTCTATCCAGTACTTCTCCCCAGGGTTTGACTGATACCGGCTTACCACACTCAGTGCATAAGCTACATCTGGTCTGGTACACAACATCGCATAAATTATAGAGCCTACCGCAGAGTCGTAGGGTATAATAGACATGCGATCCCTTTCTAAATCAGTCTTGGGAGACATCTCTTTGGAGAGGGTGATCCCATGACAAGCCGGTAAATTACCGGGCTTGGAATCTTCCATACTGAATCTTGTCAGTATGGTGTCGATGTACCTGGACTATGAAAGTCCTAATATCCTCTTGGACCTATCACGATGGATCCGGATCCCCAGAATGTAAGAGGCATCACCCAGGTCTTTCATGGAGAACCTGTGTGACAAGAACCCTTTGACAGATTGTAGCATTGGAAGGTCATTTCCTATCAAGAGAATGTCATCCACGTACAAAACGTGGAATACTACAGTTCTCGCTACAAATCTACTATAGATGCATGGTTCATCTGGATTTTTGATAAAGACAAATTCTTTGACCGTCTCATCAAAACAGATGTTCCAACTCTGCGATACCTGCTTCAGTCCATAAATGGACTTAAGCAACTTGCACACTTTCCCGCTGCTCCCACTCTAAATGAAACCCTATGGCTGGTCCATATAGACACACTCCTCTAAATTACCATTTAGAAAAGCGGTCTTTACGTCCATCTGCCAAATCTCATAATCGTGGAAGGCAGCAATGGCAAGAAGGATCCGAAAGGATTTGAGCATAGCCACCGGAGAAAAGGTTTCGTCATAGTCCAAAACAGGTCTTTGACGAAAACCCTTTGCAACAAGTCTAGCCTTATAGGTTTCAACCTGTCTATCTACACCAATTTTCGTTTTGAAGATCCATTTGCAGCCTACGGGTTTTACCCCTTCTGGAGCAACGTCCAAAGTCCATACTTTGTTGGTGTACATGGACTCCATCTCGGTCCGCATTGCATCCAGCCATTTTACCGAGTCAGTGCTCTGAATGGCCTGCTGGAAGCTAGTCGGCTCATCATTATCAATGATGCAATCCTCTCTATCCCCGTCTATGAGAAAACCTGTAACTTTCCAGAAAATAAAATATTATTTTTTTCTTTCTTTGAGAATTTAAAATAATAAAATAATGAGCTTGTGTAAAACAAAAAAAAAAGAAATATCTTCAGCGATTGACCTAAAAATATTTGTGCTTGAGGAGTTTGTCACAAATTGGTATTGTTGTAGCATGTATGCGTGTATATATATATATATATATATATATATATATATATTTTAAAACCAATGTGTGTGTGTATTTATATGGTATGGTTGGAGTTATCACCATTTTTCCCGAGTTCCCTTGTTTCCCCTTTAATTATTCCTGGGTTACCCAATTTCTTTCCTCCCCCACTCTGGAAAATTCCAAAAAAAAAATATGGAGGAGCCCTCATTTTTTAGATCCTTCTTCATTCGAAAACTTCCCCAAATTTCATCCCTCAGACCTCTCCTTCGGCGATTTCCCGATCCCTGAGGCCATCACCTTCGATCTCGACCTCGACGACATCGATCTCGATTTCTCCGTCGACGATCTCTTCATTCCCGATGATGAAAACCCTCACTCCAATTCCAATTCCAACTCCAATTCGAATCTCACCGCCGCCAATTCCAATTCGACCCCGGGATCGCCTGAATCGGGCAACTCCTCCGCCGCGTCGGTGATCGTGCATCAGCAAAAGGTGAAGAACGAGGAAGCCAACAACTCTCGGCTCAAGAGGAAATTGGACGATGATGACGACGACGACGACAAAGAATATGATGATGATCGAGGTGGAAACCCTAACCTTAGCCCTGATGTTGATTCTAAGAATCCGAGGATGCGGAGATCATCCGATGAAGCGGTGAATTCGCCGTCGTGCTTCAGCGAGGAGGACGAGAAGCGGAAGGTGAGGCTGATGAGGAACCGAGAGAGCGCCCAGCTCTCGAGGCAGAGGAAAAAGCATTACCTCCAGGAGCTGGAAGAGAAGGTGAAGGTCATGAACTCTACCATCGTTGATTTGAACGGAAAGATGTCTTTTTACATGGCTGAGAACGCGAGGCTGCATCAGCAGTTGAATGGGAATGGAGCAAATGGAGACAAAGGTAATGGCAATGGTAATGTCAATCCTCCTGTTGTTTATCCGTCGCCTCCTCCGCATCCATTTCATTTTCCATGGGTTCCGTATCCTGCGTACTCGATGCGGCCTAACGGTGGCACGGTTCTTTATGTCCCGATATCGAGGTTGAAGCCTCAGCAGCCGGTTTCGGCTCCAAGAGCGAAGAAGTCCGAGAGTAGGAAAAGAGTGACTAAAACGATGAAGGTTGCAAGTGTGAGCCTTCTCGGGATTTTGTTGTTATGTTAGTGTTTGGAGGTGTGCTAAATTTTGGAATAGGAAGCGGCAGTGACAAGGTTCATAATGGAATGGCTGAGGGTAGAGGTAGAGTTTTGAGTGTTAACGGTCGTGATAGTAGTTTGAATAATAGTAAGGAATTTGAACTGTTTAGGGGAAAGATGGGTAATAAGATGAATCGGAAAGGAAGGGAAGAAACGGGTTTGAAACAGAATTCTAGTGAAAGTCTGCCTGCGCTTCTTTTATGTGCCTAGAAATGGAAAGCATGTAAAGATTAATGGGAATTTGATTATACATTCGGTCCTTGCGAGCGAGAGAGAGAGCAATTGCGCAAGCAAAGTCTAAGGGGCAAGGAAAGCAATCACAGGGAAAAGAAGGTACTGGTTTGGCGATCCCGAGTCATCTGGTTTCGGCTTTGGCTGTTCCAAGAGGTGCGATGGAGGCAGGGAGACATTCTAAGGCATCTATGAATGCTGCAGAATACCCAAGAGCTCTTCCTTCAGATTCTCATGGTACATCCAGGGATAGTGTGAAATCAACTCTGGCTGATGGACCTCTTCAACAATGGTTCCGTGAAGGATTGGCAGGTACCCCTCACGTGAACTTCAGACGTTAAAGAAGTGGATGGCGACATCGTCTTCGACAGACAAGGGCCAGGTGAGTAGATGCATATCTACGGGAGAAATCGGGTGGATGGCGTTTAGCACCCCCGCAAACGTAGAATAGGGATATTACTTATTGTCATTAGGAAGTCGGACGTGACCTTAGATTCTTGGCGAGTAGGATCCTATTAAAGACTTTAGGTTGGACTAGACCGATTTAGAAATACTTAAGTAGAGAATGAATGTCTTGGAGGGAATTCATAGGTTTCAGGTAGATACACACGCACACACATACATTTGATTTGTTGTGGGGTTCTATAGGATATACACACACACACACATAATATATACACATGATATGGGGAGGTTATATGATATTTGGAAAGGAGTCAGTATGATTGGGCATGATGCCGTGAGTTAAAATATACGATCGAGTACGACATGAGATGCACTATGATATTAGCGGATCGTTGGGAAATGAGAAAATAGATATGTATACATAAACGATAATAGGTGATGATGTACATAGGTAATAGTTGACCCATACACCGATTTTGGGATGTCGTACGACGGATTTTACCGTACGAGGCATAAATGTGGTGATTGATCCGCACTCTTCACTCGAGGAAGTCGTACTATGCACGTGACGCTATTGAGGCCGGATCACCGACTACTAGAGATATCGACTCAGACTTTAGGAGGATTATTCTTATCTTTCGACTAGTGCCCTTAGTTAGTTTCTTAGTTGGTTAGGTAGATCTTAGTTTAGGCTCGAGTCATACTTATTTTCAAAACTAACGGATCATGCTTACTTTTCATCCAACAAGCTGTATAACTCGTAATTAGTATATATATATTCTCTAGTTGTGCGTTTACTACACATTTACTGTTATATTCATGATTGCACTTATCGCATTGCATATTCATACGTATGATTATTTAGCCATTATGAAACTCCGCCTGTTAGGACAACAACACCATTACCGATGACGCGCATGTTCACGTACACTTATTTGCCGGCTCACACACATCATCATCGGTAATTGCCATGTCACGTACACTTTAGAACACATTATCTTTTATTGATAGAATCAGTTAAATGCTAGATCAATATAATAATGTATGGTTACTCTCATGTGCTAGTTAGACATTGCATTTATTACATGGAAACTTCTTGCATTCACATTTTCATATTATCATGCAGTATTGTGGGGCTTATGCCGATACTCATTATTACTTACTCATGATTTTGGGATTTTGGATTTCTATGAGATTTCTGGATTTTGGGGAAAACCGCAAGAATATATATAAAAACTTCTCTCTCCCTCTCTTTTTGAAATACAAGCTGCGGTTTTCTCGTGATGTATGTGTCGTCCACCATGAGATTTCATGTTTTCTGTTGGATTTCGAGACCCGATTCGAGGAGTGGATGAACCGTCTCGGGTACATGGTGGGCCCGGTATGGTACCCCGGGGCAAGAAGATCGAGTTGTAGACGATGAGCCTGGCAGGGGAAGACTACCTACCGGTGATGTCTGGCGCGGCGGATATCCGGAGGATACCGACCGTTGTCGTGAGATTTGATGATATGGGCCGATCCGGACTGACGGAGCCCGAGATATTGAGACTATGAGACATTGAGACTATGAGGTATTGAGACTTGAGATTTACATGTTTTGTGTTGATGCTTGACACGGATTTCCATGGATTTCATCGATGATATTTCAGATTTCTATACAAATTTCACTAGGATAAAAGTTAATGATTTCTTATACAGAAATATCCAGATTTTAGGTTGATTGTTTTACATTCATGGTGCATGCATACTCATTCACAGGACATATTACTATTTGAGGTACTGACACGAGCACGGAGCATTTGCACTTACACGTAGTTTATTACCCCGCCATTACTAGATGACTAGTAATATATTAGTATATTATTATGACCTAGGACAGCGTCGTGCATTCGATTTCTTTTCGCAGATGTCTTCTACTCACGAGTTGGCAACTCACCCCGTTATGCCAAATTTTCTTACAGGTTCAGGTGTACAGGTTTTCCTTGGCGGCTTGCTGGCACACCACTTTATTCATGGCGATTGCTAGGTAGGTGAGTTCACTTGCATCGTGACCACTATTGTATTTTCATTATTTCAGTTGTATCTAGTAAGCTCCATCAACCAGACATTGTACATTTTCTAGATTTGGAAATTGGTTGTATATTTTTTTGACCTTAGAGTCGCGCTGTTTTATTGTTATGGTTTTTTTCTGGTTTTCTTGATGATGCTAGTTTCCTTTCCTTTCTGAGTTTTGATTCTCGTCCTTTGGCGTTGTATTTTATATTGCCTGTGTGGTTGTTTCCGCCATTTGGCGAAGATCTAGCTTCCGTTGGGAATGCCTTTATTCTTTTTTGTACTTTCTTGCTTTGTACCCGTTTCGGGGCCAGTATTTACAAAGGAGACTCTGCCGAAATTTTCGGGAAATTTTGATGTTTTTAAAATATTTAATGCGACTTATTTGGTTTAATTCACTTTCACTAAATAAGTTTTCTTTCATTCTATTTCATTATTTGGTTTAGATTTCTGGGCCTTGGCTTACTTAGATTACGTCATGCCTCTAGACGTTACATAATTTAAGTGCCAGTCACGTTCCGTATTTTCGGGTCGTGACAAAGTTGGTATCAGAGCTCAGGTTATGTTTAACCTCTGTATAAGTCTAGGGTGACCCTTGGTTGATGGAGTAGGTAACTTAGGTAGAGTGACGTACCGTGGGCATGATCCGCCGCATACTTACGATACGCTACTCTGCTTAAGAAGCCTTAGGATGTACATTTCCTTGCACCGTATTCTATTCGTTCCTTTGATCTATCTTCATCGATATCGGATGGTAGTTTCTGTTACCATGGTCGCACGGGCAGGGGGAGCTGCGGCTCGAATGCGATAACCCTTAGGGGGTCGTTTATTTTTTAGGATGGAAGCATTGTTTAGCGTGCGGACGAAGGGTGTTCACATGCCTTCCAGACGAAGTTAAAGAGGTTCGAACGATTGTCAGAAACCATTTTCCCAAGTTTAAGATATTCGGAAGAACATACAGGTATTTCTATGGACCCTCTAGATGAATGAAACCCTAACTCGACATAATGACCACGAGAACGCCTTCGAACCTTAGGGTTTACGGCAGTTCCGCGGTGCCATTAGGGAGGCTTGGGTTTGCTTTCTACGGCTGGTCCGCAGATGCTGGGGCATGTACTGGATATTTTTAAACTGTATTTGAGTGTTGAGCTCTCGGGGAATTATGGGACTTTGATGAATCGATCGAAAAGTTTAACGTAGTTCGGATATCATGTGATAGGATACATTACTTGGAAGACTCGAGATATGAGTATAGCCGTTTGTTGCGCCGTTCATAGAGCTACGAAGATACGAGTTCGAATCAGCCGACATCAGAGATGTGATACGCACGCAGGGGCGTTGAATATGGATATATCTTCCAGAAGAAGTTGCGATGAGTATGCAGTTGTTCCAGAACAAGAAATGGATTTAGTAAAGGATGATAACTTCCGGGCAGTTCGGCAGAAATGAGATTCGGGAGAGACCCCGACAGGATCTTTCTGGAAATACTACACGAGAAGATTTGGACCCACGATCAGTTGTATTACGCACACCTAGTAGGACAGAGTTCGGCATCGTCGATGAGACATGTTATGAGTGACCATGATAGTTATCCAGAGACTTTTAGAGGATGTGCCAGAGCGGAATTGTTTCCCTCATCGTTTCCATATTAGGCCGTGGAGCCGAGGAGCTATGTAACTGGCAATCTGCAGTGAAAGACGAGAGCCTAAGAACACAAGGTGACGGACCATGAACAAGATGCAAGGATATATCTTGCTCTGCTAGTTTTGGATGCACCGACACCCTTCGACATTCGAGAAGGAGCACATCGACGTCAGTGTTACGATCTGCGATTTTGTGATTTGAATCTCATACTTCTGTTGTTTGGATTTCGGTATTTCGACGGTTTGTTTTATGATTGATATTTTTATGTGCACCCTAGTTGTACTTGACTCGTATTTTTATGTATTAGTCGTACTGATGATCGTTTTTGTGCGTACCCATTGCACCTGATTTGATTCTTATATACATTATGAGATATTTGATTTTGATTTCGTACATCTTGATTTAATTAATTTGATTACGTGCATATGGATTGCACCTGATTCTGACTTATGTTTTCGGTATAGTTTTCCTGCACTTTTCGTACATTAATTTGGTCTTTTGCACGCTGATGCACGTGTTTGTGAGATTATCTATCACGGTATACCTGATTTTGATTCGGTGTATGTCTTATACCGCTGATTTCGATTTTTATATGTGATATTTGTTCTCGTTCCCCTTAGTGCAATGGATTGTGTTTTCGTGCACCATGTGCACCTGATTGAGATTTTTGCGCATACTTGGCGCACTTGATGCGATTTTGTGCACACCAGGTGCACTAAATCGAGATTTTTCGTGCATATCAGATGCATCGGAAATTGTTATCAGGCACACCCGTTGCACTTGACAGATGTTTTTGGTGCACACCCATTGCACTCAGTTATGTTTCTGTGCACTCTCGTGGCGCTAGTATTTGATTTCGATTTCCATGCGCATCAGACGTACGTGGTGTTCTTTCTATGTATTTTTGTGATTGATTTCTTTAGAGTAGCATGATTTATGGTATTTACTATACGGTTTAGTAACCGAACATGACTGGTCTAAAGACAGCACCTGAGTATTTTTGCATGCCTTTTTATTTGTACGCTTCCACGATTTCAGGAGGTACGCACTATACATACGTTGTTATTTTAAGTATATCATATTGGTTTTAATATTGGATATTGACACCGTATTTTCGCCATAACTCCGATGATTGCGCACTGCTTGACGGAGATCTGATTTTGAGTTTTACCATCGTTTGTCATGCGCATCCATTGCGCTACGATATGTTTGGTGTATTCATGATCTCGGAGCCCCGTTGATACGATTTACTGGCTAAAATGTTTTAGTATTTGGGGGAGTTTTAATTTAAATTCGGGGACCGAATTTCTTTAAGGGGGAAAGATTGTAACTTTCCAGAAAATAAAATATTATTTTTTTCTTTCTTTGAGAATTTAAAATAATAAAATAATGAGCTTGTGTAAAACAAAAAAAAAAGAAATATCTTCAGCGATTGACCTAAAAATATTTGTGCTTGAGGAGTTTGTCACAAATTGGTATTGTTGTAGCATGTATGCGTGTATATATATATATATATATATATATATATATATATTTTAAAACCAATGTGTGTGTGTATTTATATGGTATGGTTGGAGTTATCACCATTTTTCCCGAGTTCCCTTGTTTCCCCTTTAATTATTCCTGGGTTACCCAATTTCTTTCCTCCCCCACTCTGGAAAATTCCAAAAAAAAAATATGGAGGAGCCCTCATTTTTTAGATCCTTCTTCATTCGAAAACTTCCCCAAATTTCATCCCTCAGACCTCTCCTTCGGCGATTTCCCGATCCCTGAGGCCATCACCTTCGATCTCGACCTCGACGACATCGATCTCGATTTCTCCGTCGACGATCTCTTCATTCCCGATGATGAAAACCCTCACTCCAATTCCAATTCCAACTCCAATTCGAATCTCACCGCCGCCAATTCCAATTCGACCCCGGGATCGCCTGAATCGGGCAACTCCTCCGCCGCGTCGGTGATCGTGCATCAGCAAAAGGTGAAGAACGAGGAAGCCAACAACTCTCGGCTCAAGAGGAAATTGGACGATGATGACGACGACGACGACAAAGAATATGATGATGATCGAGGTGGAAACCCTAACCTTAGCCCTGATGTTGATTCTAAGAATCCGAGGATGCGGAGATCATCCGATGAAGCGGTGAATTCGCCGTCGTGCTTCAGCGAGGAGGACGAGAAGCGGAAGGTGAGGCTGATGAGGAACCGAGAGAGCGCCCAGCTCTCGAGGCAGAGGAAAAAGCATTACCTCCAGGAGCTGGAAGAGAAGGTGAAGGTCATGAACTCTACCATCGTTGATTTGAACGGAAAGATGTCTTTTTACATGGCTGAGAACGCGAGGCTGCATCAGCAGTTGAATGGGAATGGAGCAAATGGAGACAAAGGTAATGGCAATGGTAATGTCAATCCTCCTGTTGTTTATCCGTCGCCTCCTCCGCATCCATTTCATTTTCCATGGGTTCCGTATCCTGCGTACTCGATGCGGCCTAACGGTGGCACGGTTCTTTATGTCCCGATATCGAGGTTGAAGCCTCAGCAGCCGGTTTCGGCTCCAAGAGCGAAGAAGTCCGAGAGTAGGAAAAGAGTGACTAAAACGATGAAGGTTGCAAGTGTGAGCCTTCTCGGGATTTTGTTGTTATGTTAGTGTTTGGAGGTGTGCTAAATTTTGGAATAGGAAGCGGCAGTGACAAGGTTCATAATGGAATGGCTGAGGGTAGAGGTAGAGTTTTGAGTGTTAACGGTCGTGATAGTAGTTTGAATAATAGTAAGGAATTTGAACTGTTTAGGGGAAAGATGGGTAATAAGATGAATCGGAAAGGAAGGGAAGAAACGGGTTTGAAACAGAATTCTAGTGAAAGTCTGCCTGCGCTTCTTTTATGTGCCTAGAAATGGAAAGCATGTAAAGATTAATGGGAATTTGATTATACATTCGGTCCTTGCGAGCGAGAGAGAGAGCAATTGCGCAAGCAAAGTCTAAGGGGCAAGGAAAGCAATCACAGGGAAAAGAAGGTACTGGTTTGGCGATCCCGAGTCATCTGGTTTCGGCTTTGGCTGTTCCAAGAGGTGCGATGGAGGCAGGGAGACATTCTAAGGCATCTATGAATGCTGCAGAATACCCAAGAGCTCTTCCTTCAGATTCTCATGGTACATCCAGGGATAGTGTGAAATCAACTCTGGCTGATGGACCTCTTCAACAATGGTTCCGTGAAGGATTGGCAGGTACCCCTCACGTGAACTTCAGACGTTAAAGAAGTGGATGGCGACATCGTCTTCGACAGACAAGGGCCAGGTGAGTAGATGCATATCTACGGGAGAAATCGGGTGGATGGCGTTTAGCACCCCCGCAAACGTAGAATAGGGATATTACTTATTGTCATTAGGAAGTCGGACGTGACCTTAGATTCTTGGCGAGTAGGATCCTATTAAAGACTTTAGGTTGGACTAGACCGATTTAGAAATACTTAAGTAGAGAATGAATGTCTTGGAGGGAATTCATAGGTTTCAGGTAGATACACACGCACACACATACATTTGATTTGTTGTGGGGTTCTATAGGATATACACACACACACACATAATATATACACATGATATGGGGAGGTTATATGATATTTGGAAAGGAGTCAGTATGATTGGGCATGATGCCGTGAGTTAAAATATACGATCGAGTACGACATGAGATGCACTATGATATTAGCGGATCGTTGGGAAATGAGAAAATAGATATGTATACATAAACGATAATAGGTGATGATGTACATAGGTAATAGTTGACCCATACACCGATTTTGGGATGTCGTACGACGGATTTTACCGTACGAGGCATAAATGTGGTGATTGATCCGCACTCTTCACTCGAGGAAGTCGTACTATGCACGTGACGCTATTGAGGCCGGATCACCGACTACTAGAGATATCGACTCAGACTTTAGGAGGATTATTCTTATCTTTCGACTAGTGCCCTTAGTTAGTTTCTTAGTTGGTTAGGTAGATCTTAGTTTAGGCTCGAGTCATACTTATTTTCAAAACTAACGGATCATGCTTACTTTTCATCCAACAAGCTGTATAACTCGTAATTAGTATATATATATTCTCTAGTTGTGCGTTTACTACACATTTACTGTTATATTCATGATTGCACTTATCGCATTGCATATTCATACGTATGATTATTTAGCCATTATGAAACTCCGCCTGTTAGGACAACAACACCATTACCGATGACGCGCATGTTTCACGTACACTTATTTGCCGGCTCACACACATCATCATCGGTAATTGCCATGTCACGTACACTTTAGAACACATTATCTTTTATTGATAGAATCAGTTAAATGCTAGATCAATATAATAATGTATGGTTACTCTCATGTGCTAGTTAGACATTGCATTTATTACATGGAAACTTCTTGCATTCACATTTTCATATTATCATGCAGTATTGTGGGGCTTATGCCGATACTCATTATTACTTACTCATGATTTTGGGATTTTGGATTTCTATGAGATTTCTGGATTTTGGGGAAAACCGCAAGAATATATATAAAAACTTCTCTCTCCCTCTCTTTTTGAAATACAAGCTGCGGTTTTCTCGTGATGTATGTGTCGTCCACCATGAGATTTCATGTTTTCTGTTGGATTTCGAGACCCGATTCGAGGAGTGGATGAACCGTCTCGGGTACATGGTGGGCCCGGTATGGTACCCCGGGGCAAGAAGATCGAGTTGTAGACGATGAGCCTGGCAGGGGAAGACTACCTACCGGTGATGTCTGGCGCGGCGGATATCCGGAGGATACCGACCGTTGTCGTGAGATTTGATGATATGGGCCGATCCGGACTGACGGAGCCCGAGATATTGAGACTATGAGACATTGAGACTATGAGGTATTGAGACTTGAGATTTACATGTTTTGTGTTGATGCTTGACACGGATTTCCATGGATTTCATCGATGATATTTCAGATTTCTATACAAATTTCACTAGGATAAAAGTTAATGATTTCTTATACAGAAATATCCAGATTTCAGGTTGATTGTTTTACATTCATGGTGCATGCATACTCATTCACAGGACATATTACTATTTGAGGTACTGACACGAGCACGGAGCATTTGCACTTACACGTAGTTTATTACCCCGCCATTACTAGATGACTAGTAATATATTAGTATATTATTATGACCTAGGACAGCGTCGTGCATTCGATTTCTTTTCGCAGATGTCTTCTACTCACGAGTTGGCAACTCACCCCGTTATGCCAAATTTTCTTACAGGTTCAGGTGTACAGGTTTTCCTTGGCGGCTTGCTGGCACACCACTTTATTCATGGCGATTGCTAGGTAGGTGAGTTCACTTGCATCGTGACCACTATTGTATTTTCATTATTTCAGTTGTATCTAGTAAGCTCCATCAACCAGACATTGTACATTTTCTAGATTTGGAAATTGGTTGTATATTTTTTTGACCTTAGAGTCGCGCTGTTTTATTGTTATGGTTTTTTTCTGGTTTTCTTGATGATGCTAGTTTCCTTTCCTTTCTGAGTTTTGATTCTCGTCCTTTGGCGTTGTATTTTATATTGCCTGTGTGGTTGTTTCCGCCATTTGGCGAAGATCTAGCTTCCGTTGGGAATGCCTTTATTCTTTTTTGTACTTTCTTGCTTTGTACCCGTTTCGGGGCCAGTATTTACAAAGGAGACTCTGCCGAAATTTTCGGGAAATTTTGATGTTTTTAAAATATTTAATGCGACTTATTTGGTTTAATTCACTTTCACTAAATAAGTTTTCTTTCATTCTATTTCATTATTTGGTTTAGATTTCTGGGCCTTGGCTTACTTAGATTACGTCATGCCTCTAGACGTTACATAATTTAAGTGCCAGTCACGTTCCGTATTTTCGGGTCGTGACAAAACCGTAGTATCTCTCCGGCGGATGAGACTGCCTACTACTCCTGCGAAGTGGCGCAGGAATGCCCTGTTCTCTCGAACCTTCTGGTTCTTCTAAGCTTTCAGTAATAGCTTGTGGTTCTGGAATTTCTTCCAGTTCTATTACGCTCCCACTTATTTCATTTTCTAAGAACTGTTGTTCCAGAAAGTGGGCATTACGAGAGACAAAAACCTTTTGTTATTCTGCGTAATAGGAAAGATACCCCCTGGAGTTCTTTGGGTATCCCACAAACTTGCACTGTACTGAGCGTGCCTCGAGTTTGTCCGTATGCTGCTTTTTGATAAAAGCTGGACATCCCCAAATCTTCAGATATTGAATATAGGGTTTCTTCCCACTCCACAACTGATATGGTGTGGTAGGCACAGTCTTAATTGGAACTCGGTTCAAAAGATATGCAGCTGATTCTAGTGCATTTCCCCCGAAAGATCACGGTAACTCAGCGTTACTCATCATGGAGCGTACCATATCCAATAGGGTTCGGTTCCGTCTCTCCGATACATCGTTATGTTGTGGAGTGTATGGAAGAGTAAGCTGAGAGATAATTCCATTCTTTTTTAGGTAATCCAGGAACTCGGCACTCAAGTATTCACCACCTCGATCTGATCTCACTGTCTTGATAATTTTGCATGTTTGTTTTTCTACTTCATTCTTGTATTCCTGGAATTTTCAAAGGCTTCAGATTTATGCTTTATTAAAAAGACATGCCCGAACCTTGAAAAATCATCCGTAAAAGTAATACAACAACAACAACTGAGCCTTTTATCCCAAGCATATGGGGTAGGCTACATGAACCAACATGAGAATCACGCCGGGTCCAGCACATGAATCCTCTGTCTCCACTCACTTCTATCGAACAATATACTTTCATTGAGTCCTTTGGCAACCATATCGTTTCGTATCACCTCCATCCATGTTTTCTTCGGTCTCCCTTTTGCCCTTTTGCCATTACCCATATCGATAGTATCTATTCGTCGAACCGGTGCTTCCATAGGTCTGCGTCGCACATGACCAAACCATCTAAGCCGGTTTTCCCGCATCTTCTCCTCCACGGGTGCTACACCAACTTTTGCACGAATATCCTCATTTCGCACCTTGTCTTTTCTAGTGTTACCGCACATCCAACGAAGCATGCGCATCTCCGCTACGTGCATCTTCTGTGTATGATGTTTCTTAGGAGCCCAGCATTCTGTACCATATAATAAGGCAGGTCGAATAGCGCTCCGATAAAACTTCCCTTTCAATTTTAACGGAAAGTTACGATCACACAAAATCCCTGTTGCACTCCTCCATTTCAACCAACCAGCTTGGATCCTTTGATTAACATCACTATCGATCTCCCCATTCCTTTGGATGATGGAACCTAGATATCTAAACTGGTCGCTCGGTGATATCTCTTGCCCTTCCAATGTTATACCAATATGGTTTTGACTTCTCTGGCTACTAAATTTGCAGTGCATATATGTTGTCTTGGACCTGCTCAATCTGAATCCCCGAGATTCCAATGTTTGTCTCCATAATTCCAATTTGGCATTAACCCCTGCTTTCGTCTCATTTACTAGAACAATATCATCAGCGAATAGCATACACCAAGGGACCTCATCTTGGATAGTTCTAGTAAGCTCATCCATCACGATGGTAAACAGGAAAGGACTTAATGCAGATCCTTGATGTAAACCAATAGTAATCAGAAAATCACTTGTTAAGCCACCGCAAGTTCTGACATTTGCCACTACTCCGTCGTACATATCCTTGATTATGTCAATATACTTGACGGGGACCCCCTTTTTCATCATTGTCCCCCATAATACCTCTCTAGGTACCTTGTCGTACGCTTTTTCTAAATCAATAAATATCATATGCAAATCTCTTCTCCTCTCTCGAAAGCGCTCGACAAGTTGACGAAGCAAATGAATCGCCTCTGTCGTCGATCGTCCAGGCATGAACCCAAATTGGTTCTCTGTTATCTTAATATCCTTCCTTAGCCTGTGTTCAATCACTCTCTCCCAAAGTTTCATGGTGTGACACATTAGTTTTATTCCACGGTAGTTTGAGCAACTTTGAATGTCACCCTTATTCTTGTAGATAGGTACAAGGATACTTTTCCTCCATTCATTTGGCATCTTTTTTGTCTGCCAAATCTTATTAAACAGATCTGTCAGCCATTTAACGCCTATTTCTCCTAAGCATCTCCAAATCTCGATAGGAATCCCGTCAGGACCAACCGCTTTTCTTAAACCCATTCTGTTCAAAGCTTCTTTAACCTCAGTAAGTCTTATTTTACGCATGAAATCACGATTTATATCTTGAGATTGAATGACAAGTCCATCCAAATTCTTAGTAAAGCTCTCATTGAACAATTTGTCAAAATAATCTCTCCATCTTTCCTTGATATCCTCATCTCGAACTAAAACCTTCTGATTTTCATTTTTGACACACTTCACCGCACATAAGTCTCTAGTCTTCCTTTCCCGCATTCGAGCAATCCGGTATATATCATTTGCAGCCTCTTTAGTGTCTAATTTCTCGTACACCTCCTTGTAGAACTTAGATTTAGCTTCCCGAACAGCTTTCTTAACTTCCTTTTTAGCCATTTTGTACTTCTCAAATCTCTCCACATCTCTACTTTTCTTCAAATCTTTATAAGAATCCCTTTTAATTTTAATAGCAGCCTTTACATCTTCATTCCACCATGATGTGTCCTTAGATGGTGGAGCACCACCTCTCGACTCACCAAGTAGATCTCTAGCTACTTTCTTGATACAACTAGCCATTTTGTTCCATGTTTTGTCTGGATCATCTTCCGACTGCCAATCCGCTTCTTGTACTACACGATCTATAAAAGCCTTTTGATTACCTTCTTTCAATCGCCACCATTTAATTTTAGGCTCTACCTTACGTCTAATCTTTCTAGGTTCTCTTCTAAATCGAAAATCTAGAACTAAAAGTCTATGTTGAGTAGTTACACTCTCACCTGGCACTACCTTACAGTCGATACAACAACCTCTATCTATTCTTCTCGTCAGAAAAAAGTCTATTTGACTAGCATTTGATCCGCTCCTAAAAGTGATAAGGTGGGACTCTCTTTTCCTAAACCAGGTGTTTGCTAAGATCAAGTCATAAGATAAAGCAAAATCTAGAATCGAGTCACCTACTTCATTCCTTTGTCCGAAACCAAAACCTCCATGGATAGTATCAAACCCACTACGACTAGTACCTACATGTCCATTAAGATCACCACCAATAAATAACTTCTCTCCACTAGGTATACTTTGCACCACCTCGTCTAAATCCTCCTAGAATAGACGCTTACTAGCGTCATCAAGACCTATCTGTGGTGCATAAGCACTAATAACATTAAAGATCTCTCCACCTAGAATAAGCTTAACCAGTAAAATTCTATCACCTTTTCTCCTAATCTCAACTACATCCTCAAGCAACCGTCTATCTATGATTATACCTACCCCATTACGATTTTTATCTCTATCTATGATTATATCTACCCCATCCGTAAAAGTAATGAAGTAAGAATAACCACTTCGCGCATGTGTAGACATTGGACCGCATACATCGCTGTGTACGAGTCCCAAGAGCTCGCTCGCTCCTACTACATGTCCAGTGAACGCAGTCTTTGTCATCTTTCATTTGAGACATGATTGACAAGTTGGATATGATTGATATTCGAACAGATCCAAATATCCTTCTTTATGTAACTTAGTCAACCTTCTCTCATTGATGTGACCTAGTCTACAATGCCATAAGAAAGCATGATTTATTTCTAGAGACATTCTTTTGTGTGTATTCTGGACATTGAAAATCTGTGGTTGGTTTAATACGTATATACCGTTGCTTAATATACCCGACCCAATCAGGACGTGATTAAGATGAATGTTTACAACATTGCTTACAAATGCAAAATCATAACCTTCTTTAGACATCAAAGATACAGATCTGATATTACAAGTCGCACTGGGTATAAAATAACAATCACGTAAAACCAAATATGTCCATCCGACAACCCCAAGTGATAGTATAGTCCCCCACGGACTCATCATCTATGCCATCTCCGTTTGCAACTCCGAGGGTCATATCACCTAGTAACGTTTCAAAATATTAAAATATTAATTTTGGGGAATTTTTATAATTTAATATTATTTTAATGAATATTTTAATATTCCGGTATAATTAAATAGAAATAAATGGGGAAAATTATGGAAAAATCTAAAATAGGGTATTTTATGGAATTATGCCATTTTAAGTTTTTATGATTTGTTTGACACTAATTTAGTGTTAATGGCGATTAAAAATCGCTAATCGGATTTTTGGCATTTTTGTGCAAAACATGCACATATCTTTTTCTACACTTGTGTTACATTTTTCTTGCCATGGTTGTTCATTTGGGTTCACTATTGGGGTGAGAAGGAATTAGGGTTAAAGAAAAGAAAAGAAAAAGGAAAAGGGAATATATTATGAAGCATGGTGAGAGAGAGAAATAGTAGGTGAGGTTTGTTGACTTGAACCATTCCTCCATCATTCATCAACTCATTTCTCCCTCCCTCTTCTTCAGTTGCTGCTGCTGCTGCCCCCTTTCTCTTCCTCCTCACTAAAATCATCTCCATCACACTCAAATCAACACCAAATCCAATCTTCCCTCCACTAAAAAGGTGCACGAGCTCGAGAGGAACGCTTTGGACTAAGAAAGAGTGGATCTTGAGGACTTTGAGCAACTCAAGAATTTTCTTGAGTTGCCAAAGGAGGTAATTTCTGCACCCTCAAGTAGTATTTCAATTTCCTTGTGCATCAATTCTAGTTTCATATGGATATTGTGTCGTTTTGTGGACTTTGGAGAATTCAAGTTAGGGTTTAGGGTTAGACCTGAAATCAAAGTGAAATTGAGGCCTGTTGTGACCTTAGAACCCCTTGTGTGATGCTAATTTGGACCCAAACCGGAACATGAAACCAGAATACGGATTTACGGAATCGATATCGGGGAAAACTGTGAATCTGTGATCGTATTTAAGAATCTGCTATCACCCCGAGACCCCAAAAATAAAACTGAGTTGACAGTGAGATGTGCAGGCACCATGGAACCACCACACAAAGCCCTAGCCACTAATTCTTTGTTTGGGCCGCAGATTTAATCCCTCTGGCCGCAAATTGTGGCCAGAGCAAGTTGGAACCCCTTTGTTTTTGTTCTGTAGCCTTTTTCCCTATAAACTTGACCCTGGGTATGTCCAGTTTTGACTGATTCCAGTTAGGATAAAATCTGGGTTGATTTTCTTGAGTTGGCGTATGATTTACGACTTGTTTTAGCATGGATTTTAGTATTTGGTGATTCGTTTCTGTCGGGTGGCGTTTGGACGTCAACGACAAGTGGATATTGAACGTGTTTACATGCGAGACGATGGGTTTTTTACCTATGCGAGTAGCGTGTGCTATTTTGGTTTCCGCTGTGATTTTCATGTGCTTTAGCGTTGTGATATACTTGTAGGTACCCTACGTGATGTTGAGGCGAAGAAGATGAAGATGGCGACATCGGCATCGGCACATGAGAAGCAAGGTGAGTAGATTTATATCTACGGGGAGAAGTCGGATGGATGGCGTATAGCACCCCCGCAGTCCGTGGTGATGTATACGAATACATATACACACATATATTTATTATGTGTTGTTAGGACTATTGATGGTAATAATGGAATTATTGATGATAAGGATGTATTGGTTTAGTAGTGCGAAACCCTAGAGTAGTGGGGGCACTCACACATACACACATACTTGCATACATTCTTTCATTTATCTGTGCGCATATGATGGTGTGTATATCTACACATGGGTATGGGACTATGTGTTCATTTACGAGATTTGAGGATGATACGTGGGATTGAGATGAGTCGTGAGATTCGATTGAGGCCGTGAGATTTGGCGACATGACAGAGTTCGTATTGGAGATGTGATATGATGGTAGTGATCCTGTTATGTGATGAGATAATGTGATATTGACTTAGATTTAGGTGGTTTTCATACCCCTCCCGATTGATTTGACTGTTGGGTCCGTAGTTCGCATAGTAGGCGTTAGACTAGACCCGAGTCAAACCTATTTCAAAACTAACGAATCTGGGATATTTTAAAGATAGGCAAAAGGGATTCTACGGATATTTTCAAACGACACATCTTTTCTTAAAACACCGTAGCCCTTATTTTACCAAAAACCCTGATTCGTCTTATTTCAAAAGGCAAGGCTGCATGATATATTTATTGAGATAGATTCTTTTCTGTTGCGTTGATTATTCGATTCCGCATACTCATGCTATTTGCATTGCATTGCTTGTGTTTATCGATATATATTACAGTCATACTGTTAGGACACCAGCACCATTATCGATGATGCGTATGTTCCACGTACACTTGTTGCCGGCTCACACACTTCATCATCTATAATAGCCATGTCACTATACAGTAGTACTGTTGCATTCGGTATATGATTCTTGCATGACAGACTAATATGCTTACATTTCTTTTACATGTCATATACATCATGCTTCTTATTATACGAATTGAAAGTTTCTATTTCCATGATGTTTCTGGATTTGGGAACCGTGGGTATTTCAAAAGAGAATATGTCATTTCTTTAAAAAAACCCGGTTACCCTTGATATGATATTTCAGTGCGTCCACCATGTGTTTTCTCGGTGCTGAGAGCGACATGTGAAACCCGATTCGAGGTGCGGACGAGCCGATTGCGGGTACATGGTGGACCCGGTATGGTTCCCCTCGGCAAGATGATCGAAGGATTTTGGCGATTGAGCCCGGAGGCGGGCGAGTACCTACCGGTGAATGGTTGGACCTGGCGGTTTTCCGGAGGATACCAACCAGAGTCGATAGCTGGATATGGGCGTACTGCTGTGGCCGAAGGTCGATTCCGCAGACGGAGCCCGTGGGCTGGTCCGGACTGACGGAGCCAGATATATATGAGGATTTACGTGCCGATGCTGGGCACAATTTTCATGATATTTTCGAGTGTCGATGTTGGGCACTCCGGTTCTATGATTTTGACGTGTCGCGAGGGACACAGGTGGTTTATATCCTCATATTTCCATGCATATGCTGATGATATTTACATGCATGATGGTTATTGTCATTGGGTGACGAGTGGACGGGATCCACGTACATGCAGATTTGATTACATTGATTACACCTCACATTTATGATATGCTATTACCTGAGGCACTGGCACGAGCACTTGGCACTACACTCATGTATAGAGATTACATTGCCAGTTTAGCATGCTTCAGACTTATTCATATCGAGGTTTATTTTTATGATCGTATTGACCTAGGATGGGTCATACATTCGATCTCTGCTTGTAGATATTTTTCTATTCACGAGTTGGCAACTCACCCCCGTTGTGCCACAGTCCTTGCAGGTTTTTGCCGTACAGATTCCATAGCGGCATTTCTGGCACACTGTTTCCATATGGGTGACTTGCGTTGGTAGGTGGGTTCTTTTGTATCAGAACCGCCATTGTGCCTGTATTATTCATTGTATCTAGAAATTCCATCAACCAAAACTTGTATATTGTTTCAGACTTAGAAAACAGTTTGTATTATTTCGACCTTAGAGTTGCGCTTGTAGTATTACGGTTTTCTGGCTGTTTGAGTTCTTTTTGGGTTTTGATCCTCGCCCTTTGGCGTTGTATATTATTATTGCTTGCGTGGTTGTGACCGTCGATTGACGAAGAGCTAGCTCCCGCTTGGGGATGCCTTTTATCATTTCATATATGTTATTCTTGTTATACCCCGTTCGGGGCCAGTTTTTACAAAGGAAACTCTGCCTAAATTTTCAGGAAAGGTTACACATTTTAAAAATGCATATTCGGCTTAGTTATTTAAAAACTTTGATTTTCGAAACATGATTTCTTTACTTCTTAAACCAGTTTACCTTATTTACTCTTTAAATGGTTTTAGATTTCTGGGCTTTTGGCTTACTTGGATCAGATGGGGTCCTATAGACTTCATATGGTTCAAGGGCCAGTCACGTGCTCTTTCGGGTCGTGACAAAGTTGGTATCAGAGCGCTAGGTTGACCTTGGTTCGAGTCTAATTTTGACTATGTGGAGCCTAGGGCGTTAGCTATATACGGAACTTAGGCTTGACCTTACGGAACTTAGACTTGGTCGAGGGGTATTATACCCGAACATTCGTCGCATAGGATGACCCTTGGTTGATGGAGTAGGTAGCTTGAGTAGAGTGATGTACCGTACATATGTTCCGCGGTATACTTACGACACGCCACTCCACTTAAGAAACCTTAGGATGTACATTTCCATGCACAGTATTATATTCCTTCCTATGATCCATCCTAATCGATACTGGTTATAGTTTTGCTGCCGCGATTGCACGGGCAGAGTGTGCTACGGCTCGAGTTTCGTCAGCATGAGCTTGTCGTGGACGAGGACTGACCAGGGCGTGATTCCAGAAACATACGATTGCATATTGAGGCGTCGTCTTATTGTGTTTTCACGCCATGAGCGTTGGATTGATCGCTTTTACGAGATTTCCCGGATGTGCTGATTGGCACCAGAGGATTGAGCCACTGATAGAGGCCGGCCAGGATGTGATGACCATTGATATATCGCTTATCCAGGACGATTGAGGCGCTGTTTAGCGTATAGACGAATGAGCCAGTTGTTGCTGCGAATGATGAGATATCGCCCAGTTGATTGGAGCTACTGCAGCATGAGCATATACTTAGAGATATGACGGTGAGTCGCTAGTCACCGAGGATGAATGACTAGGACATGTGGTTCGTTCGCTTATCCCGATACGAGGTCACCAGATAGATTGATTCCAGCTAGAGGCGACTTCACGCAGATTCGTTGAGAGTCGATTGAGACGATCGAATGTCAGGAACCCATTTTCCAAGTTTAAAGTATTCGGAAAGACGTGCAAGCGATTCTATGGACCCTCTAGAAGAATGAAACCCTAACTCAACATAATGACCGTGTGAAATCCTTTGAACCTTAGGGTTTACGGTAGTTCCGCGGCGCCATTAGTGAGGCTTGGGTTTGCCCTTCTACGGCTGGACCACCGATACTGTGGTATGTACTCGATACTATTAAACTATACCCGAGATGTTGAGCTCTTGGGGGATTATGAGGTTCTGACGAGTCGATCGGACGATTCGACATCATTCAGATATCATGAGATGGGACACTGCTTGGGAGACTCCAGATATGAGCATAGCTGTTGGAGCGCAGTCTGTGTAGCCACGATGAGATGAGTCCGGATCAGTCGATATTGAAGCAGAGTGGAGTAAAGAGTTCGCATGAGATTTCGACGAGATGACATTCCACTCCGCTGACATCAGAGATGCGATATGCACGCTGAGGAAGTGTTCGGCTAGATATCTTCTACTGAGTGATGAAGATACCGAGTTCATGATTTCGAGTCCGTGTGAGGGACTTCGGATGGACCGTGGCCGAGGGCATTACAGTGCGCAGATAGAGACGCGACGTCGAAATGGACGATGATAGAGACAAGCGGGACAAGAAGTTCGTGCGAGATGCAGATGAGCTGTTATTACACCCTGTTAAGATTAAAGGTTGGATATGCATACAGAGGCGCAGGGATGCGACCAGCTTTCGAGTAGATGTTGTACTAAGGACGCAGATGTCCAGAGAGCGAGGAAAGATTACGGCAGAGTACCAGCCTCCGTACCGTTTGGCTTAGGCGAGATCAGAAGAGACTTTGAGCAAGATTCCTTCCAGTACACTGCTGCAATAAGATTTGCACCAGAAGCAGATGTGTGATGTGCATTCAGAGGACCCGAGGTCGGCGCCAGAGATGTGCTTCTTTACGAGCGGTCGTGAGGATTGACCGAGAGATGACCAGAAAAGTGCCAGAACGGAATCGTTCCTGTTAGCACACCTGAATGGGCCGATGAGCTAATGGATTGCGAGATTGGTAATCCACAGGGAAGATAAGGAACCAGAGGCAGAGGACGCCAGCCGCGAGCAAGAGGCAAGTAGATATCTTGCGCCGCTAGCATTGGATGTACCCGCACCTTCTCGACTTTGAAGGAGGATATACCGACGGCGGTATTTATGATTTGTGATTTTGTGATTTGATTATCACGTATCCGTCACTTTGGATTTCGGTATTTTGGGCAATCTATTCGCATGATTTAGTCTTGATGACTGAGTTCCATGGTATTTGTTTTCTTGCACCATGGTTGCACCTACTGGGTATTTATACCTTGCACATAGTTATTATTCTTGAGGTATTGACTGTGATTTCATGCCGACCTTATGACGGTGATTTGATTTACGCTTCCAGCTTAGTTTTCATGCGCTTTTTAGTGTTTTGAGTTGTTTTGTGCACGCAGTTGCACACGTTTATGATTTCCTTTATACCTGGGTACACTTGGTGTTGCTGCTTACGCATTTGAGTTATTGCTTGGTGTTTGTGCATGGGATGCACCAGTTCTATACTTCGTGCGTTTGTCGCACCAGTTTTATGTTTCTTGCGTTTATCGCATCAGATTTATATTTCATGCCTTTGTTGCACCGGATTTATATTTTGTGCACTACGGTTGCACCTGACTTCGATTTGATGTCATTCGATATGTCGATTCTGACCCAGATATTGACGATTGATTCTTACACTCCGTGCTTTTGACTGGACTTACGCATGTTCGGCGTTGCTATTGGATTTTGTGATTCCGTGCATGTTGAGTGCGCAAGGTTTAGATTTTCATTCGTGCATGATGGATGCACCGACTTGGATTTTCGCGCATGTTGGGCACATGTTTTGAGATACGATTTTGGTGCACACCAGATGCACTAAATCGAGATTCTTCGTGCATGTCAGATGCACCTGGTTTTGCTGTCAAGCACACCGGTTGCCTATGATAGAACTTCGTGCACACCCGTTGCACCTAGATCTTGTTTTGTGCACCTGTATGGCACATATATGGATTTTGATTTCCGTGCGCACCAGACGCACAGGGTGGTGTTATGTGCATTTTTGGGATTTATTCCTTTTGGAGCAGTACATTTTTGTGATATTGGATATTTGTTTTCATACTGAGCAGGACTAGTCAGAGGACAGTACTTGGATATATTTTGCATGCATTGATAGTTATTGAAGGGATTTCTAAAAAGCGAGCTATAGTCTCGGCATATATACCTACGTGTCCGATATGACATGAAACGTTTTAAAAACAATGAAATCCTTCTAAATTGTTTTCAAAACGGCGGAACGTACATAGTAAACAAAGGATATATACGTATATAGTTATTTTTCTTATGAAAAACATCCGCCACTATGCAGTGTTACGTGCATCGCACGGTGATTTAAAAAGATTTGGCATGCATTTACATCAGCTATTCACATGTATAGACTGGATGTCTACATGTATAGTTCTGATCTATATCATATTGGTTTTGTATTGGATTTGATATTTGTGTCATTACCATGACTCCGATGATTGCGGGATGCTTGACGGAGTGTTGCTTTTGAGTTATCTGCTCAGTACTCATGCGCATGCATTGCGCTATGATGTTTTATGTATAGATGATTTCGGAGCCCCGATGACTTGGAATTTATATTGAAATATTTTAGTATTTGGGAGTTTAAATTTAAATTCGGGGACCGAATTTCTTTAAAGGGGGTAGATTGTAACGTTTCAAAATATTAAAATATTGATTTTGGGGAATTTTTATAATTTAATATTATTTTAATGAATATTTTAATATTCCGGTATAATTAAATACAAATAAATGGGGAAAATTAATGAAAAATTCTAAAATAGGGTATTTTATGGAATTATGCCATTTTAAAGTTTTTATGATTTGTTTGACACTAATTTAGTGTTAATCGCGATTAAAAATCGCTAATCGGATTTTTGGCATTTTTGTGCAAAACATGCACATATCTTTTTCTACACTTGTGTTACATTTTTCTTGCCATGGTTGTTCATTTGGGTTCACTATTGGGGTGAGAAGGAATTAGGGTTAAAGAAAAGAAAAGAAATAGGAAAAGGGAATATATTATGAAGCATGGTGAGAGAGAGAAAGAGTAGGTGAGGTGTGTTGACTTGAACCATTCCTCCATCATTCTTCAACTCATTTCTCCCTCCCTCTTCTTCAGTTGCTGCTTCTGCTGCCCCCTTGCTCTTCCTCCTCACTAAAATCATCTCCATCACACTCAAAACAACACCAAAACACCATCTTCCCTTCACTAAAAAGGTCCACGAGCTCGAGAGGAACGCTTTGGACTAAGGAAGAGTGGATCTTGAGGACTTTGAGCAACTCAAGAATTTTCTTGAGTTGCCAAAGGAGGTAATTTCTGCACCCTCAAGTAGTATTTCAATTTTCTTGTGCATCAATTCTAGTTTCATATCGATATTGTGTCGTTTTGTGGACTTTGGAGAATTCAAGTTAGGGTTTAGGGTTAGACCTGAAATCAAAGTGAAATTTAGGCCTGTTGTGACCTTAGAACCCCTTGTGTGATGCTAATTTGGACCCAAACCTGAACATGAAACCAGAATACGGATTTACGGAATCGATATCGGGGAAAACTGTGAATCTGTGATCGTATTTAAGAATCTGCTATCACCCCGAGACCCCAAAAATAAAACTGAGTTGACAGAGAGATGTGCAGGCACCATGGAACCACCACAGAAGGCCCTAGCCCCTAATTCTTTGTTTAGGCCGCAGATTTAATCCCTTTGGCCGCAAATTGCGGCCAGAGCAGGTTGGAACCCCTTCGTTTTTGTTTTGTAGCCTTTTGCCCTATAAACTTGACCCTGGGTATGTCTAGTTTTGACTGATTCCAGTTAGGGTAAAATCTGGGTTAATTTTCTTGAGTTGGCGTATGATTTACGACTTGTTTTAGCATGGATTTTGGTATTTGGTAATTCGTTTCTGTCGGGTGGCGTTTGGACGTCAACGACAAGTGGATATTGAACGTGTTTACATGCGAGACGATAGGTTTTTTACCTATGCGAGTAGCGTGTGCTATTTTGGTTTCCGATGTGATTTTCATGTACTTTAGCGTTGTGATATACTTGTAGGTACCCTACGTGATGTTGAGGCGAAGAAGATGAAGATGGCGACATCGTCATCGGCACATGACAAGCAAGGTGAGTAGATTTATATCTACGGGGAGAAGTCGGGTGGATGGCGTATAGAACCCCCGCATTCCGTGGTGATGTATACGAATACGTATACACACATATATTTATTATGTGTTGTTAGGACTATTGATGGTAATAATGGAATTATTGATGATAAGGATGTATTGGTTTAGTAGTGCGAAACCCTAGAGTAGTGGGTGCACTCACACATACACACATACACACATACTTCCATACATTCTTTCATTTATCTGTGCGCATATGATGGTGTGTATATCTACACATGAGTATGGGACTATGTGTTCATATATGAGATTTGAGGATGATACGTGGGATTGAGATGAGTCGATGAGATTCGATTGAGGCCGTGAGATTTGGCGACATGACAGAGTTCGTATTGGAGATGTGATATGATGGTAGTGATCCTGTTATGTGATGAGATAATGTGATATTGACTTAGATTTAGGTGGTTTTCATACCCCTCCCGATTGACTTAACTGTTGGGTCCGTAGTTCGCATAGTAGGCGTTAGACTAGACCCGAGTCATACCTATTTCAAAACTAACGAATCGGGGATATTTTAAAGATAGGCAAAAGGGATTCTACGGATATTTTCAAACGACACATCTTTTCTTAAAACACCGTAGCCCTTATTTTACCAAAAACCCTGATTCGTCTTAATTCAAAAGGCAAGGCTGCATGATATATTTATTGAGATAGATTCTTTACTGTTGCGTTGATTATTCGATTCCGCATACTCATGCTATTTGCATTGCATTGCTTGTGTTTATCGATATATATTACAGTCATGTTGCTAGGACACCAGCACCATTATCGATGATGCGTATGTTCCACGTACACTTGTTGCCGACTCACACACTTCATCATCGATAAATGCCATGTCACTACACTGTAGTACTGTTGCATTCGGTATATGATTCTTGCATGACAGACTTGTTAGTTATATGTATGCCCTAGAGGCCATTACTGTACATTGGATGTATATTGTAGTGGATGCTGGGACATATATAGGTAGGACTTTCTTGCTCGACATGATAGTACGCTATCTGGTTGCTCTTTATCTTAACATGTATACTTTCTGTCTCTCTGATTACATGTTGATAAAGCCCTTAGGATGTGTACTCGACTTCCAGGACTATGATGTAGATCATACTAGTGGGGCCTGAGTAGTCAATGAGTACATCCTTCTTTGTTCCTAGTCATGGGAATATCGAGACGGGGCATCGATATTCCAGAGTAGACTAGCGTATTTCTTCTCGACCCATGTGATGGGCAATGGATAATCCCATATCCATTGGTGTTTGACATCGGAGATGGTATGCGGGTGCTCAGTGGAGACTGGGTACACTGAACGGACTCGCCGAGAACTCCCAGATGGTATTATGCCTCACGTCAGATGGCAGTTCTCTGGTGACACTGGTACAGCTTAGTCTGTTGACCCGAGATCGTCATTGAGTCTTGTGTGTCTCCCACTGTGCTTTGATTTCCACCCTACCACGGCTCTACTGAGTTGTGCAAACAGGTGGTTTTTGGGTACAGTCCCGATTCATATGGAGGCAATGAGCGATAGGAGGGGATTCGTCTCTTCCGGTAATGGGAGTTGATGTTGCGCTATGCTCGACTGGCCATAAAAGGAAATCCCTGGCCAGGGTTGCAGTGATATACTGGTAAGAGTTATCAGTAGTTTCACGAATGTTATGGACCTCACGTCGGCATGACTTATCAAGCTACTGGGGTCTGACGTTTACCACCTCTAGGCGAGATATGCGACATATCAGACGAACAGACCGGACTATACAGTAAGTGTTACTGGTTGGATTCACAGGAGTGTGAGCGGGCTTGCTCGTCGATCTTCTGATCGCACAATACCCGGGTGGCCGTTACGTTTAGCAGACCGCTTGCGGCTTGTGGGTGTTTGATATGATCATCATCTGCTGCCGGCGTATTGACGAGTCTTTAGAGTCCTACACAGAGGTTTCCTAGCTCAAGCGAAACGAAATAGGAGCGCATATGAGATATGTGCGTGACCGAGAATAATTCGTGTATGTGATACCGTATTCCATTCTCGCGATGAATGTATCGATTGGTTATATGCGATATAACCTAGTTATCGAATCAAGGATTGATTCGATAAGCCGATACATAGGATACTAGTCGGTTATATGCGATATAACCGGATCGTTTAATCAAGTGTTGATTTAATGATTTAATGTATAATTTTATATTTGATATACTACTTTGCATTAACTAGTATTGGTTCACTTACATTGGTTTTTCTCACTTGATGTACACAAGTTGTATATGCGATATACTTTTGTGCACAAGATTGTATGATGTTTGATGATACATGAATGTTAGGGTGTATGTTTAGATTAAACCATGGTTAGGTGATGGTTAGGGTTTTGTTTTTATTTACTTATTCATTTATTTATTTATTATTCTTATTTTGGAAAAGATAAAGAGAGAATGGTGGCTTTGTTTGTTTGTTTGTTGAAGCTTCTTGAAGCTTTGAACAAGTCCACCCTTCTTGTCTCTTCCTTAACCCTAACCTTTCCCACTAACCATGGTCCATTCTCTACACCTAACCAAGGTTAGAAAATGATAAGTGTTGATTTTATTTTCTATTTTTAATAACACTTATCATATTCTTTCTTCATCTTCTTCTTCATGAGCAAGAAAGAAAAGCTTGCTTCATCAATGACAAGTGATGAAATCATGTGAGAAATCCAATTCCAAAGTGAACCCACTTCCTATTTCTTCATCCTCTACCTCTTGCCAAGTAGTATAGTGTGTTTCCTTCATAAGTTTTCATGACTTGGTGAAGTGTGAGCTTGATCTTGTGATGCCTCGACGTAGATCATCTTCGGCATCGACGTCGACGACCTAGCCCGCCCATTTCTCCGATGAAGCCGATGCTAGAGTCCAAGATACGATTTGGACAGCAAGGGGACTTCATCACGGAGCCTAGGAGGTGGAGGACCGGATCTACAAAGGTTGTAGCCTCTTTCCTTTAGCTATAATTCGATTACTTGTATCGTATCGCCTATATATCTAGTTAACGATCCGTATTAGGGTTTGTAAGCACATGAAAATTTTGAATTGAGCATGTTTTGATCACTTGTGAGACTTCATTAGTGTGCCTAGGAACCCTACAGTGGTATCAGAGCCTAGCTAGAGCCTTAGGCGATGCGTAGACGGAATTAGAAGTCCGATCGAATCAAAACCCAAACCCAAAAGTGCTCTCTGTACATTTTTGAAATTCGTGGTTTTTTGAGAATTAAAAATATGCAGAAATATTAGCAGGAATATCTACAAGTTACTGTAAATTTCGATGCCCTAAGTCCATCAAGGCGCCGCGGTTCCGCGGCACGAGCATGACTCGTGCGGCGGTTCCGCGGCCTGTTTGTCGCTTTATGCGTTGAAGTTTGCACAGTAACTCCTACTTAACAGTGCTGGTTTTCCTGGGAATTTTTAATATTTATTCAAGAGATGAATTTTCTGGGTTGTATTGGGGACTCGTTGTTTCGATCGGATTGTCTAATTTTGTCTGTGTAGTTTTTCCGGGTAATTTTGGAATATGTTAAAAAGTTCGACCGGATATAAATACCCACTTTTTCCCCTGTCGGGAAATTTCCAAGTGTTGGATCTTTCCATGGTTTAATAACGTTCTAAGTAGTGCAAGTAACGCAATGGACCCTCTAGAAGACAACAAACCTTAACTCGATTATGTGACCGTCTTGAACTGCCCTTTGAACCTTAGGGTTTGGGGTAGTACGGCGTGCCACATGTGAGGCGTTGGCTTGACCCTTCTACGGCTGGACCGTTGGTACTGAGGCACGAACTGAATGTTTTTAGACTTATTTCATGTGTTGAGTTGTATCGGGAAAACTTGGGTGTTCGAATGTTCGATCGGAAAGTTTAACATTTTCTGTTTATCCGGAATGTGATACAACAATTGGAATTCACAAGTAGTTATGAGATAACTGAATGAATGTTATAAACATAGCAGTTTAGTCTCACTTGATCGGTTGCCACGTAATTTTGATGCGATCAAAAGTCCGTTGCAATCACGTAGCGTACGCGGATACTCGCCGGGTAAACTTAATAGACAGCCTCACTCCATAGCCCTGACCAAGTGACTGTAGGAGAACCCCGTGGCCGAAAGCATCCGTTCGGGTGCTCACGGCAGCGGTGTTCCGCCTTGGTGCACTTTGTCGACGGCGTCGGGGGTGCGGCCGCCTACTGAAGTTTGCGACGAGCATTCGATCAAAATGTCTGGAATCTTGTTGAATTGCCCGACTTTATATTGAAAAGAGTTTTCGATAAAGAGACTAAAATGCGGGGTTTATAATTGTTAGGCATGCGATGTCTAAGTATTTCATTTGATTAGGCATGCGATGTCTAAAGAGGATGCGGATTCCAACTGTTGTAGTTTTACACTTTCTTTTCTGTGACCGTAAGTGTAATATGTGATATCGCCGGTTTCGTTGCTATATGTCAACGACAATTGGGATGTGCATATTTACTTACGTTGATGACATGTGATGTTATGTGTTGCAGGATATGTTATATTGGATCGTCGTGTTCGAATAGCCGGGGGGTTTTTATGTGAGATGAGTGTTTTTTCATTTTCATTCATGTAAAAACTTGTATGTAATATTCTTTTATTGGGGCACTTCCAGGTTGCGGAAGTTGTCACCGTTGATGTATATTATTTACTTTTCCGTACTAGGATAGACCCAAGGAGGGGAGCACAAGTAACCGGGTTCTAGGGTCCAGTGGGAGACCATCTCGAGGAGTCGAGTCCGGGTCTCCTAACCCTAAAATTGGTAGGGTTGCTTGCCGCTCTCGTAGGGGTCTAGAGGTGTGGGATTGGCTATTCATCACGACCGTGGAATCCGTGTTTTATACTGGCTCGTATTGAAAACAAGGACGTCCTAGTATATCCAATATTTCATATGTTTCTTCTGCTGCGTTATCTGTGATGTGATCATGTGATGTTCTGTGATAGATATAACATATAGTATATATGATATATTATATAGACGTTACTTATGTTTTACACCCGCGCTAGCCCTGCCCCGCTCTGCCGTTAGTTACCTAACCTAACGGTGCACGAGGGGATATCGAGGCGAATGCGGATGACATAAGTGTACATCATATTTATCTGTGATGTTTAGGTAACTTAAATGATGGGATATTCATTAATGAGATTAATGAAAGAAAATAAACCTAATTGATGTTGTGGAATCGAATTTTAAAATAAAAACAGGTAGCTACAGTTCTTGCTTTGCATCGTGGTGTTCCTTGTCCTGCACCTTATTCGATGAGGAAATGACCGAGATCCCTTCACCGGGAGTGACTCCTTTAGCAATAACTGGCAGATGCTACAACTCTCGGTTTGTCTTTTGATTGCTTCTATAGTTTCTTCTTTGCACAGTGATATATATGATATATCCCGCACCTCATTCGACGAGGAAAGGGCCGACGATCCCTTCACCGGGAGTGACCCCTTTAGCAAAACTAGAAAAGCTTCAAAAACATTCCATTTAAAACCATTTGATTCCGCAACGAGATCAAGTTCAAAGCGTTAAAGGTTTCCGTAAAAACCATTCGCAACCCACCGTCATTTTAGGAAGTAGAGTACTTAGTATTCGTGCTGTGTTTGTTGACTTTAGTTAAGGCACAGTGTACGGTAGCTAAGTGATGTCTTCCTACACCGCATATGATGTGATTAGTTAGGACAGTTGCGTGACTTTGTTGACCTTAGTTAAGGGTCATGTGGGTGGGTATAATTAATCACGAAATGACGGGTAGAACTTGACTAGTACTTATGATTTGTTGACCATAGTTAAGGTCATAGGTGCTAGGGGTAAAAACCATTATCGGGAGTTTCAAGTGTTGAAATTTGCAATGAGATTGCATACCTTCTATATGATAGTTGGATCCCGATACCCACTGCGAGTAATTGTTACTCCTGGGAGAGTTTTGCACTTTGCAATTAGCCGATCAAGTAGGTGTCTAGAAAGGTGTCAACGGGGTTACGCCTCTGGGAAAACGAGGTTTACTGTAATTAGGTCCGTGCGAAAGCACGGGGAACCTCCCTCAAAGTACCGAAACTGGCCTGGCTGAAAGATTGGCGAACTTGTAGAGTGTAATTAATCCCGGCTAGTCTTTCCTTTTAGGGTTTGAAGGAGGATTTGATAAAAACAGTGGGAGCCATCCTGATTAGATAAAATAAATAACCAATCTGATCTTGCAGGAGCGCACGCAGAGTGTTTTCTTCTCTCTCTCTCCAGGTAGCGACCATATCACGCCTTAATCAAGATAATAATATGGATGTATTGACCGAACCCGCTTGTTATACTGAGCTGGGGAACGTTGGTCCCGCTCCAACTTATAAGTGTTATAAGACAGAGCAGGAAATAGGGGAATACCAGAATTCCTATGCCGCCCAAACGAAGAAAGTGCATATGATGCATCTCCTTCGGGTGTGTTCATTACAAAGAACTGTTTCTCAGTATCCTCTGAATCCTGGGTATTTGATACCGGATCAGGATCCCAGATATGTAATCTGTTACATAGGGCTACAAAAAGGTAGAAAACTGAGAACGGGTGATAAGTTTCATGAGACAGAAAACGGGGCAAGTGTTGCAGCCAAGTCTGTTGGTCACTGTCACCCTGTACTACCAATACATTGATTCTGAATAAATGCTATTAGATACCGAACCTGATATACAAAATCATATCAGTCTCTTTATTAGTAAAGAAATGATAAAATTTTGTATTGATGGATAATGTTTTGAACATTTCCTATATCAAAAGTTGATCGGTTCAGGCACGTTATCTAAAAGCATTGACGTTCTAAATCAAACTACAGTTCCTAGTATACATAACACACACAAGAGGAATAGTTCAGAAATTAACGAATCCTTCTTGAGGCATTGTAGACTAGGTCACATTAATGCGACCCGACTGGCTGAAGTTACATTTTAGATGCATATTTAAATCAGTTTGAAATTACATCTTGTGAAACTTGCCAGTCATGTCACAAAGATTAGATGACCGCAGCCCTGTTTATTGGAAACAGAGAAAGTGTTTATGAACTCTTGGGACTAATACATGATGATGTATATAAGGTCTCCTGTCTACACATGCCAGGACTGGTTCTTTATACTTCATTATATTCTCTGACAATCTCTCAAGATTCAGTCATATGTTTTTGTTGAAACATAAGTCCGAAGCTTTTGAGGTATTCACAGAATATAAGTTAGAAGTAGGGAATCAATACGGGTATAAGTATTATGACCTATGATGAGATCAGGGAGGAGAATACTTGTGCGTTGAATTCCTAGACTATTCTAAAGAAGAATGAGATTCTCTCTCAGTGTTACTCCTTTGAATACACCACAGCACAACGGTGTATCGGGATGGAGCAATCGCACAATATTAGATATGGAATGCTCTATGATGAGTATTACTGAGTTTCCTATTTCCTTTTGGGAGTTATGCGATTGAGAAGCTGCATACCTATTGAATTAGGTTCGAATCAGATCACTGCCTACCATTCCATATGAGATATGGTATGGGAAGAGCCTATCTCTTAAGTAAGTTCAGATTTGGGGTTGTCCGGCTTATGTCTGAAGCAAAATCCGGACAAGATCGAGGCAAGGTCAGTTCTGTAGAACTGGAAAGGTTCCAGCTATACAAAACTGCAGCTGATGATTTGACAGAACCAAAGGATTCAATAGTTCCCAACGAACCTCAGCCTCTCCGCCGATCTAGTAGGGTTCCTCATCTGCTTGAGAGATACTTCGGTTTCTCGATGACAGTGGGAGCGAGGAATGCATCATGAGATGATGACCCAATTAGTTTCGAGCAGGCCATCAAGAGTAGGGACTCTGTAAGAATGGCTGGATGCTTAGCGATCTGAGATGGAATCCATATACACCAACAAAGTATGGACTTTGGTTGCGATATCTGAAGGGTTAAATCCCCATCAGGAGCAAGTATATCTTGAGAAGATTACTTGGTATAGATGGAAAAGTTGAGACTTTCAAAGGTAGACATGTTAAAGGTTTTCGTCATCGACCAGGCACGGATAATGATGAAACCTTTTCCAGGGAATATGCTTAAGTCCATCCAGATCCTACTTGCCATGGCTACATACCATGACTACGATATCTAGTGGTTGGGTGCCATGACTACTTTTCTAAATAATGATTTAGAAGAGAACGTCTATAAGAACACAGCCAGAGGGCTTCGTAAACAGTGGGAGCAGCGGAAACGTGTGCAAGTTGCTTTACATAATGAAGCAGGCATCGCGGAGTTGGAACGTCTGTTTTGATGTGATAGTCAAAGTGTTTGACTTCATCAAAATGGTAGACGAACCTTGTATATACAAAAGGGTAGTAGAGAGTAAGGTGGTCATCTTCGTATTGAATGTAGACAACATACTCTTGATAGGAAAAGAGTTTCCTATACTACGATCGGTAAATCTCCTATTATCACAAGGATTCTCCAAATAGGATCAAAGTGATACCTCCTAAATCCTGAGTTTTCATCTATGAGATAGATGTAATTGGATGCTAGAATTCTCACTAGATGTAGTGAGATGGTATCAATCGATCCTGGGGAGAATCACTGGAAGAGTTCCAGGGTGATAAAGACGACTGAATGTCAGTCACAGGCATTGTCTTTACCCTCAGTGGAGGGACGGTATGTTGAAAGAGTTCCAAGCTAGATACCGTGGCAAACTAGACGATAAAGGCTGGTAACATCGCTATTAAAGATACTACCAAAGAGGCTGTTTGGGTGTATATTGGTTCATAAGATGAACTAGGTTCCTACCATTGTATGACAATGGAAGTGTGGATTTGGCCCAGGAACCCCGATCCCATCAGTGACCCAGACATATTCTGAGACAGCATCACCTGATCATGGAGATAGTTGATCTCGAGGGTGATCGAGGTATGGAGAGTAGACTTAGAGGACAACACGGAGGATCCACTCACGAAGGCCTTTTCCCAAAGAGAGACTTTTAAGGGATGGTTGAGTATGTGATACTGCAACCACTGCTACAGATGGTCCTAGTGCAAGTGGGAGATTGTTAGTTATATGTATGCCCTAGAGGCCATTACTGTACATTGGATGTATATTGTAGTGGATGCTGGGACATATATAGGTAGGACTTTCTTGCTCGACATGATAGTACGCTATCTGGTTGCTCTTTATCTTAACATGTATACTTTCTGTCTCTCTGATTACATGTTGATAAAGCCCTTAGGATGTGTACTTGGCTTCCAGGACTATGATGTAGATCATACTAGTGGGGCCTGGGTAGTCAATGAGTACATCCTTCTTTGTTCCTAGTCGTGGGAATATCGAGACGGGGCATCGATATTCCAGAGTAGACTAGCGTATATCTTCTCGACCCATGTGATGGGCGATAGATGATCCCATATCCATTGGTGTTTGACATCGGAGATGGTATGCGGGTGCTCAGTGGAGACTGGGTACACTGAACGGACTCGCCGAGAACTCCCAGATCGTATTATACCTCACGTCAGATGGCAGTTCTCTGGTGACACTGGTACAACTTAGTCTGTTGACCCGAGATCGTCATTGAGTCTTGTGTGTCTCCCACTGTGCTTTGATTTCCACCCTACCATGGCTCTACTGAGTTGTGCAAACAGGTGGTTTTTAGGTACAATCCCGATTCACATGGAGGCAATGAGCGATAGGAGGGGATTCGTCTCTCCCGGTATTGGGAGTTGATGTTGCGCTATGCTCGACTGGCCATAACAGGAAATCCTTGGCCAGGGTTGCAGTGATATACTGGTAAGAGTTATCAGTAGTTTCATGAATGTTATGGACCTCACGTCGGCATGACTTATCAAGCTACTGGGGTCTGACGTTTACCACCCCTAGGCGAGATATGCGACATATCAGACGAACAGACCGGACTATACGGTAAGTGTTACTGGTTGGATTCACAGGAGTGTGAGCGGGCTTGCTCGTCGATCTTATGATCGCTTAATACCCGTTTGGCCGTTATGTTTAGCAGACCGCTTGCGGCTTGTGGGTGTTTGATATGATCATCATCTGCTGCCGGCGTATTGACGAGTCTTTAGAGTCCTACACAGAGGTTTCCTAGCTCAAGCGAAACGAAATAGGAGCGCATATGAGATATGTGCGGGACCGAGAATAATTCGTGTATGTGATACCGTATTCCATTCTCCCGATGAATGTATCGATTGGTTATATGCGATATAACCTAGTTATCGAATCAAGGATTGATTCGATAAGCCGATACATAGGATACTAGTCGGTTATATGCGATATGACCGGATCGTTAAATCAAGTGTTGATTTAATGATTTAATGTATAATTTTATATTTGATATACTACTTTGCATTAACTAGTATTGGTTCACTTAAATTGGTTTTTCTCACTTGATGTACACAAGTTGTATATGTGATATACTTTTGTGCATAAGATTGTATCATGTTTGATGATACATGAATGTTAGGGTGTATGTTTAGATTAAACCATGGTTAGGTGATGGTTAGGGTTTTGTTTTTATTTACTTATTCATTTATTTATTTATTATTCTTATTTTGGAAAAGATAAAGAGAGAATGGTGGCTTTGTTTGTTTGTTTGTTGAAGCTTCTTGAAGCTTTGAACAAGTCCACCCTTCTTGTCTCTTCCTTAACCCTAACCATTCCCACTAACCATGGTCCATTCTCTATACCTAACCAAGGTTAGAAAATGATAAGTGTTGATTTTATTTTCTAATTTTAATAACACTTATCATATTCTTTCTTCATCTTCTTCTTAATGAGCAAGAAAGAAAAGCTTGCTTCATCAATGGGAAGTGATGAAATCATGTGAGAAATCCAATTCCAAAGTGAACCCACTTCCTATTTCTTCATCCTCTACCTCTTGCCAAGTAGTATAGGGTGTTTCCTTCACAAGTTTTCATGACTTGGTGAAGTGTGAGCTTGATCTTGTGATGCCTCGACGTATATCATCTTCGGCATCGACGTCGACGACCTAGCCCGCCCATTTCTCCGATGAAGCCGATGCTAGAGTCCAAGATACGATTTGGACAGCGAGGGGACTTCATCACGGAGCCTAGGTGGTGGAGGACCGGATCTACAAAGGTTGTAGCCTCTTTCCTTTAGCTATAATTCGATTACTTGCATCGTATCGCCTATATATCTTGTTAACGATCCGTATTAGGGTTTGTAAGCACATAAAAATTTTGAATTGAGCATGTTTTGATCACTTGTGAGACTTCATTAGTGTGCCTAGGAACCCTACAAGACTGATATGCTTACATTTCTTTTACATGTCATATACATCATGCTTTCTGATTTTACGCATTGAAAGTTGCTATTTCCATGATGTTTCTGGATTTGGGAACCGTGGGTATTTCAAAAGAGAATATGTCATTTCTTTAAAAAAACCCGGTTACCCTTGATATGATATTTCAGTGCGTCCACCATGTGTTTTCTCGGTGCTGAGAGCGACTTGTGAAACCTGATTCGAGGAGCGGACGAGCCGATTACGGGTACATGGTGGACCCGGTATGGTTCCCCTCGGCAAGATGATTGATGGATTTTGCCGATTGAGCCTGGAGGAGGGCGAGTACCTACCGGTGATTGGTTGGACCTGGCGGTTATCCGGAGGATACCGACCAGAGTCGATAGATGGATATGGGCGTACCGCAGGGGCCGAGGGCCGATTCCGCAGACGGAGCCCGTGGGCTGGTCCGGACTGACTGAGCCCGATATATATGAGGATTTACGTGCCGATGCTGGGCACAGTTTTCATGATATTTTCGAGTGTCGATGTTGGGCACTCCGGTTCTATGATTTTGACGTGTCGCGAGGGACACAGGTGGTTTATATCCTCATATTTCCATGCATATGCTGATGATATTTACTTGCATGATGGTTATTGTCATTGGGTGACGAGTGGACGGGATCCACGTACATGCAGATTTGATTACATTGATTATACCTCACATTTATGATATGCTATTACCTGAGGCACTGGCACGAGCACTTGGCACTACACTCATGTATAGAGATTACATTGCTAGTTTAGCATGCTTCAGACTTATTCATATTGAGGTTTATTTTTATGATCGTATTGACCTAGGATGGGTCATACATTCGATCTCTGCTTGTAGATATTTTTCTATTCACGAGTTTGCAACTCACCCCCGTTGTGCCACAGTCCTTGCAGGTTTTTGCCGTACAGATTCCATAGCGGCATTTCTGGCACACTGTTTCCATATGGGTGACTTGCGTTGGTAGGTGGGTTCTTTTGTATCAGAACCGCCATTGTGCCTGTATTATTCATTGTATCTAGAAATTCCATCAACCAAAACTTGTATATTGTTTCAGACTTAGAAAACAGTGTTGTATTATTTCGACCTTAGAGTTGCGCTTGTAGTATTACGGTTTTCTGGCTGTTTGAGTTCTTTTTAGGTTTTGATTCTCGCCCTTTGGCATTGTATATTATTATTGCTTGCGTGGTTGTGACCGTCGATTGACGAAGAGCTAGCTCCCGCTTGGGGATGCCTTTTATCATTTCATATATGTTATTCTTGTTGTACCCCGTTCGGGGCCAGTTTTTACAAAGGAAACTCTGCCGAAATTTTCAGGAAAGGTTACACATTTTAAAAATGCATATTCGGCTTAGTTATTTAAAAACTTTGATTTTCGAAACATGATTTCTTTAATTCTTAAACCAGTTTTCCTTATTTACTCTTTAAATGGTTTTAGATTTCTGGGCTTTTGGCTTACTTGGATCAGATGGGGTCCTATAGACTTCATATGGTTCAAGGGCCAGTCACGTGCTCTTTCGAGTCGTGACACACCTGCCTTCAAAACCCTACGCTTTCTCAGTGCCTGCAAAGAATTACAGATATGAGATCCTGATCCGGTATCCAATACCCAGGAAGTTGAGTTTACTGATAGACAGTTTTCAATAACATACACACCTGAAGCCGAAGCCACAACTTGCTTCGGGTCCAGGTTCTTAGCCTTCCAAGCCCTGCAATCTTTCTTCCAGTGTCCTTTCTTATGACAATAAAAGCACTCTTCTTTCCCCACAAACTATCCTGCTACCTTTGCCATTTTAGCCTTTCCCTTGGCTTCTTCTTTACTAACACCACCCCTTGGTTTGGTGGGGGCTTTCTTCTTCTTTCCTTTGGCTTTTGCCATGGACCTAGAAGAAGAAGGTCCTCCAACAGACAAAGCGGGTGTTTCCCTTACTTTCTTCAGGGTGCCCTTTGCATTCCTCAACATGTTAAGGAGTTCCGGAAGTTCAACTTCCTTTCCTTGTATGTTGAAGTTCAGGATAAACTGGGCGTAAGTGGATGGAAGGGACTGGAGAATCAAGTCAGTGTAGAGCTCATTCTCTAACGTGGTCCCAAGGTCCACGAGCTCTTCAATGTAGCCAATCATCTGAAGCACGTGTTCCGCTACAGATGATCCGACGGCCAATCTCATCGAAAACAACTTTTTCGAGACTTCGTATCTGGCGATACGGGATTGCTCTCCATACAGATCTTTTGTATGGAGAAATATGGATTCTAGGTCCATATCCTCGTGCCTCCTCTGATGTTCGTTGTCTATAGAGACAAGCACGATGCACTTGGCCCTCACGCAATCAATCTCCCAGGTTCTACGGATTTCCTTATCCACGACGCTGGATTGAGAAACTGGAACAGGGGGAGCTTTGGTGGTAAGAAGATACCCCAACTTGTCATAAGTGATTGCCATTTTGTTTTGACCCAATCTTTATAGTTTGGCCCTATCAGTGTATTTTTTTCTAGTAGTAACTTAAGTCCGGTCATGATGTTTGGTCGCTGCAATTAGGAGAGAGAGAAAAGAAACACTTTAGCGTGATGCTCTTGCATGTTTAGAGTGGTTTTTAGTTTGTCTAAACAGGATGTCTCCCACCGTTTCTCGAGTCCTTCCTCAAACCAAAAAAGAAGAATTAGTCGGGATCAATCTCACTGTACAATACTTGCTTAACCGTTCATCCAGGCCAGTGTTGGTACTTCGAGGGAGGTTTTACGACGCTTTCGTGAAGTTCCTTAATTAAATAACCTCTTTTCCCTGTGGACGTAGCCCCGCTAACACCTTTCTAGACACCTACTTGGTTTATAGCATTGATCGTTAAGTGAGAAGGTTTCCCGAGGAGTAGCATATACTCACAGTAGGATCGGGATCCAAATATCATCGTGTGATAAAACTGAAGGAATCTTACCAGAATCATCACACTCCAAATGGTATGCAACACTAGCAAGTTTCAGTTTCTTTAGAAACTCCCGATGTGGATTTTTGCCCCATGCTCTTATGACCTTGACGTAAGCCAAAATATCATAAGTTACATGTCAAGTTCTACCCATCATTTACCAGGTTAATTTGAACCCACCCGTACATACCCTTAACGTAGGCCAAAATGGCAGTACGACTGTCTCAAACCAACGTATCTATCTATGCAACAGATAAATATCCGGCAGCTACCAATCACTATGCCTTGGCGTAGGTCAAAATACATAGCTTGAATACTACCGAATATTTAACTGAAATGATGGAGGGCTACAAATGGTTTTGGCGAAACCGTGAACGTAGTGAACTTGATATAATCGAAGGAACCTGATAGCTTTTAAAAGGTGTGGTTTAAGCTCCGCGTTTAAAAGTTGTTTTGAAAAGAAACCGAGTGGTTTTGAAATTGTTCCAACCATTTTAACTTTGGTTTATTTTCTTGCATTAATTTAATGCGTCCCATCAATTAATCCTACCATTGTAGAAAACAACGAAAATATGACGTACGCTTATGCCATCCGCATTCGCCACGGGGCCCCGTCATCACCCGTTAGGTTACTTAACTATCGACAGAGCGGGGGCTGGACTAGCGCGGATGCAAAACATAAGTAACGCCTACTAGATATCATATATAGATATATACATTCGTCAGATGCAATGATAGCCAATCCAGATCACAGTTGAACACATTGGATATGCTAGGAATTCGTGTTTCATTCGAGCCTGCAACGAAAGACGGATTACACGGTCGCGATGAATAGCTAAACCCCACCCTAGACCCCTATGGGTGCGGCAAACTACCCGCCAAGTACCCGAAGTGAAGCAACCTCCATCAACAACGTGAGTAGGCCACTAGGCACTTCGAGGTACCCGGTAGTTTGTGCACCCCACCTTGGGTCTATCCTAGGAGCAAAATCAGTAAAAGAAATAATATACATTGGCTGTTACAACCTCATCCCTGATGTGCGGCCATAAAAAAAATAATATTACATCAATTTACATATTACATCAAATGAATGAAAAAGAAACTCTCATCTCACAAAACTCCGGCTATTCATCCGCGACAATCCAACGAGTTCATATACACAATCCAACAACATTACAGATCACAGATATGCATAACCCCCACTAATCGACGTATAGCGATTAGTCGACGTTCAGTGCATATATCACATCACAGATATAACCAATTAGCTAAAGTCTACAGAACTTTGATAAAAAATACGGATTTGTAACTACCCCAAACAAAACCTTGTTCTCTGGAAATTCTGGGCAGAAACAGAATATTTTAAAAATCACAAAACGTCAAAATAAGAACACTGCAACAAACCCGAGTCACGACCGAGTTGACTCGGCCATGGAACCGCGGCGAAACTCATGGTTTAGCCGCGCTTCCGCGGCGGTCTGGTCGAGTCGTGGGCTCATTTTTCTTGTGTGTTCCCAGAAAACCCTGAACGGATTTTTAAGATGTGTGGAATTATTTTTAGAGCAGTTTTAAAAATCGGCAGAAACTTGAGGATTTTGACGTGTTTTGCGATTTTTTCTCGGATCGAAATTCTAAATACTTTGCTATCATGCTAGTTGTTGTTTAGCGAGGCTCTGATACCACTGTAAGTCCACATTGCCCACCCCGGTTCTTACGGGGAGGCGGAATAGGTAAAAAACGATTTTTTAATACAAGGCAACATAGACTAGAAACAAAGGATCTTTGCTAAACAAAACCTAGCAAACAAACTACGAGTTTAGCTACTCGGTTAGGAAGTTATACCTTGGTCTTGAACTCCTTCTCTTCTCGCTCCTTGGAGTGGTTTGAACGGCTCCTCCTCGTAGTCTTCCTTTTGCCGAAGAAGGATCCACCCGAAGGCCTCTACCTTGAGCTCCTACCTCAACCTAGAGGTAACTAAAGTGCATGGCTTGCTAAACCTAGAACTCTAGAATGAGTTGAGAGGAGTTATGGTGGTTTTAACTCAAGAGCTCATGGTTCTCAACACATGAGAGATGAGAGCTTTGAGAGAAAGGAAAAGGATGAGCTTTGGATGAGAGAGAGTGAGCAAGTGAGTATGAGGATAATTTACAACCATGCTCTCATATTAGGAATTATGATAATAATAATATTAATTAAGAAATTATGATGGTTAGTTTATGAATGACCATTATCATTTCATTCATTTAATGCAATTGCAAAGAACAAGAAGCATCTTTGAAATGAAATGATGATGGTCAACAAGTTCACAATGGTCAATCGGTGAACAAATCAACAAGTCAACAAAAGTCAAATGTTCAACTCAACGATGGCACAATAATTCTTTATTAATATTATTAATCATATTTTCCATTCTCATTATGGTTTAGAAAAAGTCAACGGTCAACAACCCTAAAAAGAATCCTCTGCCTCAGTCAACTATGCATACACACCCGCATCCGTGTTCCGAGGAACACGAATACAATGGGATAAAATCAAACCTAAAACATATACTAGGATCTGGCTTAAACCAAAGCCCGCTAGTAATAACTGCCCGGACACCAATCAAGCACAAGTGCGCGGATGTGAACGAATCCCGTCGCAAAACCATACGACTTCTACTCTGTTTTGCCCAAAGGCGAACGGCCCTCTGTGTAGTACTCTAAAGACTCGACACTATGCTGGCAGTGGGTTTAACCACAGGCCGCAAGCGGTACTAGCTGTACGTAACGGTCCCCAAGTAAATGCCGATAAGAAGACTCATGAGGTGAACCCATCCGAACTCCTACTGAGCCTGAATGTGACAATCTCCGTACAGTCCGGTCTGTTCGTCTAAGAGTATCGCATATCGGGCCAAGGGGGGCGGTAAACATCAGTCCCCTAATAGCGGTACAAGTCGTGTCGGAGTGTAGCCCAGAACACCCTGAGATAATACTGGAAACGCTACCAGTACATCTCGCTTTCCCTGGCCAGGGACTTTGTGTAATGGCTCTCCTAGACATAGAGCGATATCAACCCCCAATACCGGGAGAGACGAATCCTGTCTAACCGTCACTGCCTCTAAGTGCTTCGGGACTGCACCCAACTACTACCTGTTTGCACGACTTATTTGTGTAAGTCCACGTTGCCCACCCGGTGCTTGCGGGGAGGCGGAAACGTTATGAAAAATCCGATTTTTACAACACTAGGCAACATGGACTAACCAAAGGAGGGATCTTTGCTAAAAAAAACTAACTACAAAGCTAAAGAGAGTTAGTTACTCGGAAAGTGGGTTATACCTAGATCTTCAAGTCCTTCTCTTCTTGCTCCTTGGAGTGAAAGAACGGGTTCTCCTTGTCGCTTCTCTTGCCGAAGAAAGATCCACCCGAGGGCATCAACCTTTGGCTCCAACCTCAAACTAGAAGTAACTAAGGTTCTTGGTGTGCTAGACCTAAGACCTTAGAAAGAGTAGAAAGTCTTTTTGAATGGATTATCTCAAGCTCAAATGGTTCTCAACTCATGAGAAGGGAGAGCTAGAGAGAGAGGAAGAGGAGGAGAGAGAATGGAAATGAACAAGTGAGAAGAATAATTCAACACTTCTCACATATATGTGATTTATGAATAATAGATAATTAGCTAAGATAATTGTCATGGTTAATCAAGAAATGACCATTATCATTTCACATTAAATGCTTTTGCAAGGATCAAAGAGCATCTTTCATATGGAATGATGATGGTCAACTTGTCAACCTAGGTCAACAAGTCAAGTATAGTCAAATGGTCAACAACCCTAATCATGCACAATTATAATTAACCAATTATTAATAAATCATAATTCACACATAAACATTAGGGTTAAGAAAATGACAATGGTCATCAACCCTAATCAAAGTCCTCTGCCTCTTTCTCAGTCAACTGTGCATACACACCCGTATCCGTGTTCCGAGGAACACGAATACAATGAGATAAAACCAATCCCAAATCATATACTAGGATCCGGCTTAAACCAAAGCCCGCTAGTATAAGCTGTCCGGACACCAAACGTGCATAAGTGCGCGGATGTGAACAAACCGTGTCGCAAAACCATGCGACCTCTACTCGTTTTGTCTAAAGGCGAATAACCCTCTGTGTGGGACTCTAAAGACTCGACACTACGCTGGCAGTGGGTTTAACCACAGACCGTAAGCGGCACCAGCTGTACGTAATGGTCCCTAGGTAGATGCCGATAAGAAGACTGACGAGGTAAACCCATCTGAACTCCTACTGAGACTGTATGTGACAGTCTCCGTACAGTCCGGTATGTTCGTCTAAGAACATCGAATGGCAGGCTTAGGGGGGCGGTAAACGTCAGTCCCCTACTAGCGGTACAAGTCGTGCCAGTGTGTAGCCCAGAACACCTGAGATAACACTGGAAACCTACCAGTCTATCTCGCTTTCCCTGGCCAGGGACTTTGTGTAATGGCTCTCCTAGACACAGCGCGATATCAACCCCCAATACCGGGAGAGACGAATCCTGTCTAACCGTCACTGCCTCCAAGTGCTTCGGGACTGCACCCAAAAACTACCTGTTTGCACGACTCCTTTGAGCCATAGTAGGGTAGTAATCAAAGTACAATGGGAACACACTCGAGGCGAAGTGACAGTGTCAAGTCAACGGAATAAGCTGTACACATGTCACCTGGGAACTGATAACTGACGATAGGTATAATACCAACCAACAGTTCCCGACGAGTCCTGTCCAGTGTACTCGTAACCTAACGAGCACCCGCATACTATCCCAAGTACGATGTACTGACGGCTGTGGGACAGGCCGTCTCCTAAGCTGGGATGAGAAGCGCATACGCTAGTCTACTCCGGAGTATCGATGCCCTGTCTAGATAGTCCTGTGACTAGGGACCTGCATAAGGATGTGCTTATAGATTACCCAGCCCCCACTAGTGTGACTGCCATCACAACGCTGGTAATCAAGCAAAGATCCTAAGGGCTTCACTAATGTGTAAATGCGATATGCTAAAAGAAACACATGCACACATTAAAGCAGAAACAAACCAAGTAGCATACTACCATTTTGAGCAAGAATGTCAATACAAGGTGAATATCCCAAGCTTCCATCAAGTAATATACAATCTAGTATGATACAGTAATGGCCTCTAGGGCATATACACTAACAATCTCCCACTTGCACTAAGGCCATGTACTGGCGTATCGAAGACCTATCATCTCGATCAGCCGCTCGAACTGAGTCTGGTGTAAGGCCTTCGTGAATGGATCAGCAGTGTTATCTTCCGTAGCAACTCTCCGAACCTCGATCTCCTGGCGACCCACGATCTCCCTGATCAGGTGATACCGCCTCAAGATGTGCCTGGACTTCTGATGGGACCTGGGTTCCTTCGCTAAAGCTGTAGCTCCGTTGTTGTCACAATACAGCGGTATTGGATCAACAATGGTAGGAACCACCTGAAGCTCCATGAGAAACTTCTTCATCCAGACAGCTTCCTTTGTGGCATCTGCAGCAGCGATATATTCCGCTTCCATCGTCGAGTCAGCAACGGTTTCCTGTTTGGAACTCTTCCAACACACCGCCCCTCCATAAAGGGTAAAGACATAACCCGACATGGACTTGGAATCATCCTTGTCACTCTGGAAGCTGGAGTCAGCAAAGGCCTCGATCTGGAAGTCTTTTCCGCCATACACCAAGAACATCTCCTTAGTCCTTCTCAGGTACTTGAGAATGTTCTTTACCGCTATCCAGTGCTTCTCCCTAGGGTTTGACTGATACCGGCTTACCACACTCAGTGCATAAGCTATATCTGGTCTGGTACACAACATCGCAAACATTATAGAGCCTACCGCAGAAGTGTAGGGTATAATAGACATGCGATCCCTTTCCAAATCAGTCTTGGGAGACATCTCTTTGGAGAAGATGATCCCGTGACAAGCCGGTAGATTACCGCGCTTGGAATCTTCCATACTGAATCTTTTCAATATGGTGTCGATGTACCTGGACTGTGAGAGTCCTAATATCCTCTTGGATCTGTCACGGTAGATCCGGATCCCCGGAATGTACGAGGCATCACCCAGGTCTTTCATGGAGAATCTGTGTGACAAGAAGCCTTTGACAGATTGTAGTATAGGAATGTCATTTCCTATCAAGAGAATGTCATCCACGTATAAAACGAGGAATACTACAGTTCTCTCTACAAATCTACTATAGATGCATGGTTCATCTGGATTTTTGATAAAGCCAAATTCTTTGACCGTCTCATCAAAACAGATGTTCCAACTCCGCGATGCCTGCTTTAGTCCATAGATGGACTTAAGCAACTTGCACATCTTTCCGTTGCTCCCACTCTGAATGAAACCCTCTGCCTGGTCTATATAGACACACTCCTCTAAATTTCCATTTAGAAAAGCGGTCTTTACGTCCATCTGCCAGATCTCATAATCGTGGAATGCAGCAGTGGCAAGAAGGATCCGAATGGATTTCAGCATAGCCACTGGAGAAAAGGTTTCGTCATAGTCCAAGCCAGGTCTTTGACGGAAACCCTTTGCAACAAGTCTAGCTTTATAGGTCTCAACCTGTCCATCTACACCAATCTTCCATTTGAAGATCCACTTGCATCCTACGGGTTTTACCCCATCTGGAGAAATGTCCAACGTCCATACTTTGTTGGTGTACATGGACTCCGTTTTTGTCCGCATTGCATCCAGCCATTTTACCGAGTCAATGCTCTGAATGGCCTGCTGGAAGCTAGTCGACTTATCACTATCAATGATGCAATCCTCTTTATCCCCGTCTATGAGAAAACTGTAGTATCTCTCGGGCGGATGAGACTGCCTACTACTTCTGCGGAGCTGCGTAGGAATGTCCTGATCTTTCGAACCCTCTGGTTCTACTAAGCTTTCAGTAATAGCTCGTGGTTCTGGAATTTCTTTCAGTTCAATTGCTCTCCCACTTATCTGTTTTTCCAAAAACTGAGTTTCCAAGAAGTGGGCATGACGAGAAACAAATACCTTTTGTTCCTCTTCGCAATAGAAGAAATATCCCTTGGAGTTCTTTGGATATCCCACAAACTTGCACTGTACTGAGCGTGCCTCGAGCTTGTCCGCATGCTGCTTTTTGACAAATGCTGGACATCCCCATGTCTTAATGTGATTAAGGTAGGGTCTCTTCCCACACCACATCTGATATGGTGTAGTAGGCACAGTCTTAGTTGGAACTCGGTTCAAAAGGTATGCAGCTGATTCTAGCGCATATCCCCAAAATGATCACGGTAACTCAGCGTTACTCATCATGGACTGTACCATATCCAATAGGGTTCGGTTCCGTCTCTCCGATACACCGTTATGTTGCGGAGTGTATGGAAGAGTAATGTAACAACCCTAAATTTCCTATACAAAATTTTTCAAATATTTTTTTTTAAAATCCACAAATGGGTATTTTAGCCTGAGCACAAGATATAGGTAATTATTTTGTTTTTAATTACAGGCTACAAGAATGTAATAAATCCATTTTTTGTGTACAATAAATTACTTTAAATTTAATGTATACTTGGAGTATTTACTCTTGCTGCTATCATTTTAAGTAATTAAATAACTCCATAATTACAAGAAGGAGCTTGTAGCTCATTGGTAATACCTTGCACTGCTGAACCAAGCCACCAGAGTTCAAATCCCATACCCCACATTATTTTTAATATTGATTTTTTAAAACATTTAGAATACCAAGAGTTTACACGTGCATATCTCACAAAAACCCCAGTACACGCAAACATGTAACACTTGCATGAGTTAGATGAACCATCGGCGGGGATCCAGGCCATCGGACTCGGCCGGGAATCGGCTAACTCGGCCATGACTCGGCCGACCCAGTGCTCCGACCGAGTCACGGCCGAGTCACCCCCGATTCGGCCGATTCCGGCGATGGTCACAACATGAAAGTTGTGTCATTTCATATTCCCTATACACCTGCAAAATTTCAGCTTCAGACCACTTCCAGAGATCTTTAAAAACCCCAATTACTCCACTTTTAATACATTTTTTTATTACATTTTATCACATTTTTATTTTTAACTTTTCATCTACCCTAACCCTAGCCTAACCTTATAAATACCAACCCTACACACTACCCTCTCACCCCCAAAATCTTGAGCCACTCTCTCAAAAGTTTTCCAAGAAGTGTGTGCTTTGAAAACAAGTTCGCGGCGAAGCTCCGACGAGATTCTGACGGAATTCCGATGACGTTTTTTAGAAACAACCGGCGACGAAGCAACGCATCGACAACACATCTAGTTCCCCTATACTCTTTAGTATAGATCGAAACCCGTAAGTCCCATTCTTCCCTTCTTTCTACTTCTCAAAAATACGAACTTACGAAACCCGACGGAAATCGGAACAAACCGATTTCCGATTCGGTTTTCTATAAAATCTCACTTGTCACCAATTCCATAATACTTAAACTTATTCATGATGACTATTAATCACATAACAATTAATTTGGATAAAGTTTCTCACAAGAAATGATAGCTTTTGCAATATCGTATTCTTTTTCATTTTAATACCATAATGTTTATTTTTTTTCTTCTAATCAATTCAATCATTCCTAAACATCTTTATCTTTACCATTGAACTTGTAAAAATCAATTTGAATAAGTTTTCACACATGAAATGATAACCTTTTCAATTTATCGTATTTCTTCACTTTAATACCATTATGTTTCAATTTCACATTTAACCCCTTAACCATAATATACATTTGAGTAGAGCACGAGGTAATGACCTACCTCCACACACACGCAAATACAACCCTAAAATGATATCATCAAACTTAGAATACGATAAAACGAAACTTTCATTAAAATACCATAATCTTAATAAAACCATTCTTAATTTAGATTTGATACACTTTTAAGTAAATACTCCTTAGTAGGAAAATATGATAAGTTGTGGACATCGATCGTTTATCTAAACCTGACGTTGTGGTGTCTAGGCTAGGCAAGTGAGTTTAGGTAACTTTAAAAGGCTCGCCTCACGGTTCGTGAGCGGATCCCTCCTTCCTCACTTGTACTTACTTGGCCACAATTGGTGGTGAAGAGGCGATTTGAGGCTTCTAACGACTTGTCGTTTAGACCATTTAGAAATAGTCTAGTTGGCTTAGGAAACCCTAGAACCTAAAATACGGAAAATTACACTTTTCAAATAAATACCTTTTACTTTATAAAAACCGTTTTCTAAAGGGTTAGTATTTTACAATCTTTGCAAAGCGCCGCTACAACCCATCTTTGGGGAACCCGTTCGGGATCGTGCGGTTTATCGCGCACCCTCGGGCTAGTAGTGCGAGATTCAGATCTCCGCAAGGAGCATTCGGTCTCGAAAGGTTTAAAATACGACATCTTAAGAAAATGAGATTTTTGGAATATAAAATATTTATTAAAATTATTTTTGTATAAATATATGTATATTCATCATTTAAATATCTATTTTATTATAATATAAATTTTCCACCTTTTTCTAAAAATCACAAGAATAAAGGTTACACTAAAACACCATGAACTTCAAATAATCAATATTACAGATAAATACCATTATTTATGAAACAAGGATATTTTCATTAGAAATGTCATAACATAAAATCCACAACTCTAAATACGAAAAATAAATACTTGAGGTGTATTTTGAAAAGTATATAAATGTATTTTTACATAAAACCCCCTCAAGTTTTATAAATTACCCAAAGGACCCTAACAATTATAAGACCTCGATTCATAATTCTGATTTTCTGACTCGGGTTTGAGTCTGATTAATCTTACTTGAATATGATTCAAGTCAACCTATAATCTACAAGATTCCAATTCAAAATGAACATATGAATCAATGAATACAATAATCAATTTATACAATTTGGCTGAACCGAACCATGGATATATTCCTTTTACATGATTCCTAGTATTCTATTTACATGACTCTACGGTTATAATCGTGTCCTGATATCATGGTTTCGGTAAGTCAGTCAATCAATCATACAGCCAATACAATTTACAAGATAACAATACAAACAAGACATCACGGGGTTTAAGGGGTAGATTGGTATGGAAGGTGTTAAAGGTGGCACGAGACGGTAAGATTAAGACACCTAACATGAATCCAATTACTGTTGTACCGTGGCATAAACGGTTCCTTGAGTTCCTGAAACCTTAGTCTCCGGGGCAAGTTAAACTCCTCTCGTATACACTGACATCCTTTTATACCAAGCTACAAACAACAGCGTTAACACGAAATACAACAATATAATAATATAATACAACTGTAAAAGCTACTCTCTCTCTCTCTTACTCTCTGTCTATTCCTCCCTTATCTTTGGGACTTACCGAGCGACCTGTTCGCTGACGACATTCTGTTTCTCTCTTCTTTGAATGTCGTCAGGTGGTATGGACCCGACGGAGATCGAGCCATCTCAAGAAGACTTGGAGCAATTTGCCGAAGACCCTGCACTTTAGTTCATTGTACACTTTTTCTTTCTGTACTTTTCATTTCCTGTTATGCCACTGTTTAGGCATCTTTTTATTTCAGTTGTATTTCCTTTCATGTATTGTAGAAAGAATGTTAATGAATAAAAGTTGCTGTTCTTTTATATCTTGTCTCTTGTGTATTTATTTTATATTGCTTAGATACGCTTAGCGTATGTACTTCTGAGTATATATGTAGCGGGCCTCGTCGCGTCCCCTTCGCCGTATACTGGGAAGCGGGGCGTGACAAGTAAGCTGGGAGAGAATTCCATTCTCTTTTAAGTAATCCAGGAACTCGGCACTCAAGTATTCACCACCTCGATCAGATCTCAGTGTCTTGATACTTTTGCCGGTTTGTTTTTCTACTTCATTCTTATATTCCTAGAATTTTCCAAAGGCTTCGGATTTATGTTTCATTAAGAAGACCTAACCGTACCTTGAAAAGTCATCAGTAAAAGTAATGAAGTAAGAATAACTGCTTTGTGCATGCGTAGACATTGGACCGCACACGTCGCTGTGTACGAGTCCCAAGAGCTCGCTCGCTCTTACTCCGTGTCCAGTGAACGAGTCTTTGTCAACTTTCTTTTGAGACAGGATTGACAAGTTGCATATGATTGATATTCGAACGGATCCAAATATCCTTCTGTATGTAACTTCGACATCCTTCTCTCATTGATGTGAACCAGTCTACAATGCCATAAGAAAGTCTGATTTGTTTCCGGAGACTTTCTTTTGTGTGTATTCTGGACATTGAAAATCTATGGTTGGTTTAATACGTATATACCATTGCTCAATGTACCTGACCCAATCAGAACTTGATTAAGGTGAATGTTTACAACATTACTTACAAACGCAAATTCATAACCTTCTTTAGAAATCAAAGATATAGAAATGATATTACAAGTTGCGTTGGGTACAAAAAAGCAATTACGTAGAACCAAAACATGTCCATCTGGCATTCCCAGGTGATAGTCCCCCACGGCCTCAGCATCCATGCTAGCTCCGTTTGCAACTTTGAGGGTCATGTCACTTACTTTCAAAAACCTACGCTTTCTCAACGCCTGCAAATATTTACAGATATGAGATCCTGATCCGGTATCCAATACCCAGGACGTAGAGTTTATTGATAGACAGTTTTCAATAACATACACACCTGAAGCTGAAGCCGCAACCTGCTTCAGATCCTGTGTTCTGGCTTTCCAAGCCCTGCAATCTTTCTTCCAGTGTCCACTCTTATGACAGTAAATGCATTCTTCCTTATCCACAAGCTTCCCCGCTACCTTTGTTGCTTTTGCCTTTCCCTTCGTATCCACCTTACTAACACCGCCCCTTGGTTTGGCAGGAGTTTTCTTCTTCTTTCCCTTGGCTTTCGCCCTGGACCTAGAAGAGGAAGATCCTCCTACAAACAAAGTGGATGTTTCCTTATCTTTCTATAGGGTGCCCTCAGCACTCCTCAGCATGTTGAGGAGTTCTGAAAGTTCAACTTCCTTTTCCTGCAAGTTGAAGTTCAGGATGAACTGGGCGTAAGTGGAAGGAAGGGACTGGAGAATCAAGTCCGTATAGAGCTCATTCTCCAACGTGGTCCCAAGATCCGCGAGCTCCTCTATGTAGCCAATCATCTTAAGCACGTGTTCTGCAACCAATGATCCGACGGCCAATCTCGCCGAAAACAACTTCTTCGACACTTCGTATCTGGCGATACGGGATTTCTCTCCATACAGTTCTTTTGTATGGAGAAATATGGATTCGAAGTCCATATTCTCGTGCCTCCTCTGATGTTCGTTGTCCATAGAGGCAAGCATGAGGCACTTGGCCTTCGCGCAGTCGATCTCCCAAGTCTTACGGATTTCCTTATCCGCGACGCTGGAGGTGGGACCTGGGACAGGGGGAGCCTTGGAGGTAAGAAGATACCCCAACTTGTCATAAGTGATCGCCATTTTGACATTCCTGAGTCAATCTTTGTAGTTTGGCCCTGTCAGTATGTTTTTATCTAGAAGTAACTTAAGTCCAGTCATGATAAATGGTCGCTGCAATTAGGAGAGAGAGAAGAAACACTTTAGCATGATGCTCTTGCAAGTTTAGAGTGGTTTTTAATTTGTCTAAACAGGTTGGCTCCCACTGTCTCTCGAATCCCTCCTCAAACCATAAAGGAAGAACTAGTCGGTATCAATCTCACCGTACAATACTTGCTTAACCGTTCAGCCAGGCTAGTGTCGGTACCTTGAGCGAGGTTTTCCAACGCTTTCGTGAAGTTCCTTAATTAAGTAACCTCTTTTCTCGGTGGGCGTAGCCCCGCTAACACCTTTCTAGACACCTACTTGGTTTATAGCATTGATCGTTAAGTGAGAAAGTTCCGGAGGAGTAGCATATGCTCACAGTAGGATCGGGATCCAAATATCATTCCGTGACAAAACTGAAGGAATCATACCAGAATCATCACACTCCAAATGGTATGCAGCGCTAGCAAGTTTCAGTTCTTTTGAAACTCCCGATGTGGATTTTTGCCCCATGCTCTTATGACCTTGACTTTGGCCAAAATATCATAAGTCACATGTCAAGTTCTACCCGTCATTCTCTAAGTTAATTTGAGCCCACCCGCACATACCCTTGACTTTGGCCAAAATGGTTGAACGACTGTCCCAAACCAACACATCTATCTATGCTGCACATGAATACCCAATAGCTACCAATCACTATGCCTTAACTTTGGCCAACATACATAGCTTGAATACTTATTGACCATTCATGTGAAACGACGGAGGGCTACGAATGGTTTTGGTGAAACCGTGAACGTAGTGAACTTGATATAATCGAAGGAACGAGATAGCTTTCGAAAGGAGTTGTTCAAACCCCGCATTTAAAAGTTTGGTTTTGAAAAGAACCGAGTGGTTTTCAAAGTGTTCCAACGACTTTTACTTGGTTTATTTTATTTCTTGCATTAATTCCAATGCGTCGCATCATTTAATCCTACCATTTCAGAAAACAACGAAAATATGACGTACGCTTATGCCATCCGCATTCTCCACGGGGTCCCGTCATCACCCGTTAGGTTACTTAACTAACGACAGAGCGGGGGCTGGACTAAGCAATGCCTAAATAGATATCATTTAGATATATATAAACATTCGTCACATGCAATGATAGCCATTCTAGATCACAGATGAATACAGTGGATATACTAGGAATCCGCAATTCGTACGAGCCTGTAGCGAAGAACGGATTACATGGTCGCGATGAATAGCCAAACCCCACCCTAGACCCCTACGGGTGCGGAAAACTACCCGTCAAGTATCCGAAGTGAAGAAACCTCCCTCAACAACGTGAGTAGGCCACTTGGCACTTCGAGGTACCTGGTAGTTTGTGCATCCCACCTTGGGTCTATCCTAGGAGCAGAAACAGTAAAAAGAAATTATACAATGACGGGTACAACCCCGACCCGGTTGTGCGGCCATACAAATAATTATTACATCAATTTACATATTACAAGAATTGAAAGAATAAGAAAACTCTCATCTCACAACCCCCGGCTATTCATCCGCGACAATCTAATGAATTCATATAAACATACCATCAACATTACAGATCACAGATTTGTATAACCCCCACTAATCAACGTATAGTGATTAGCGGACGTTCAATACATATATCACATCACAGATATAACCCATTAGCCAAAGTGTAAAGAAGTTCGATCAAAAATACGGATTTGTGACCACCCCAAAAACCAACATGTTCTCTGGAAAATCTGGGTGGAAACAAACTACATCAAAAATCATAAAACAGTACCAGAAGAACACTGCAGGAAAAACGACCCACGTCCGAGTCAACTCGGCCGCGGATCCGCGGCATGAGCATGCTCTTGCCGCGGTTCCGCGGTGAGTTGGTCGACTCGCTGGCTCGTTTTTCTTCTGTGTTATATAAAAACCCTGAGCCAATTTTTAAAGTATGATTTATTATTTTTAGAGCAGATTTAAAAATCGGCAGAAACTTACGGTTTTGAAAAATTGTTTTGCAATTTTTTCCGATCGAACTTCTAGATACTTTGCAAACTAGTTAGTTTGTGTTTAGCTGGGCTCTGATACCACTATATATCCACGTTGCCCACCCCGGTGCTTGCGGGGAGGCGGAAACGTTATGAAAAATCCGAATTTTACAATACTAGGCAACATGGACTAACCAAAGGAAGGATCTTTGCTAAAATAAACTAACTACAAAGCTAAAGAGAGTTAGCTACTCGGAAAGTGGGTTATACCTATATCTTCAAGTCCTTCTCTTCTTGCTCCTTGGAGTGAAAGAACGGGTTCTCTTTGTCGCTTCTCTTGCCGAGGAAAGATCCACCCGAGGGCTTCAACCTTTGGCTCCAACCTCAAACTAGAAGTAACTAAGGTGCTTGGTGTGCTATACCTAGGACCTTAGAAAGAGTAGAGAGTGTTTTTGAAGGGATTATCTCAAGCTCAAATGGTTCTCAACTCATGAGAGGGGAGAGCTAGAGAGAGAGGAAGAGGAGGAGAGAGAATGGAAATGAACAAGTGAGAAGAATAATTCAACCCTTCTCACATATATGTGATTTATGAATAATAGATAATTAGCTAAGATAATTGTCATGGTTAATCAAGAAATGACCATTATCATTTCACATTAAATGATTTTGCAAGGATCAAAGAGCATCTTTCATATGGAATGATGATGGTCAACTTGTCAACCTAGGTCAACAAGTCAAGTATAGTCAAATGGTCAACAACCCTAACCATGCACAATTATAATTAACCAATTATTAATAAATCATAATTCACACATAAACATTAGGGTTAAGAAAATGACAATGGTCATCAACCCTAATCAATGTCCTCTGCCTCTGTCTCAGACAACTGTGCATACACACCGGTATCCGTGTTCCGAGGAATACGAATACAATGAGATAAAACCAATCCCAAATCATATACTAGGATCCGGCTTAAACCAAAGCCCGCTAGTATAAGCTGTCCGGACACCAAACGTGCACAAGTGCGCGGATGTGAACGAACCCTGTCGCAAAACCATGCGACCTCTACTCGTTTTTCCTAAAGGCGAATAACCCTTTGTGTGGGACTCTAAAGACTCGACACTATGCTGGCAGTGGGTTTAACCACAGACCGCAAGCTGCACTAGCTGTACGTAACGGTCCCCAGGTAGATGCCGATAAGAAGACTGACGAGTAAAACCCATCTAAACTCCTACTGAGCCTTTATGTGACAGTCTCCGTACAGTCCGGTCTGTTTGTCTAAGAACATCGCATTGCGGGCCTAGTGGGGCGGTATACGTCAGTCCCCTACTAACGGTACAAGTCATGCCGGAGTGTAGCCCAGAACACCTGAGATAACACTGGATACCTACCAGTCTATCTCGCTTGCCCTGGATAGGGACTTTGTGTAGTGGCACTCCCAGACACAGCGCGATATCAACCCCCACTACCGGAAGAGATGAATCCTGTCTAACCGTCATTGCCTCCAAGTGCTTCGGGACTGCACCCAAAAACTACCTGTTTGCAGGACTCCTTTGAGCCGTGGTAGGGTAGTAATCAAGGTACAGTAGGAACACACTCGAGGCGAAGTGACAGTGTCAAGTCAACGGACTAAGCTGTACTCATGTCACCTGGGAACTGATAACTGACGATAGGTATAATACCAACCAACAGTTCCCGACGAGTCATGTCCAATGTACTCGTAACCTAACGAGCACCCGCATACTATCCCAAGTACGACGTACTGACGGCTGTGGGACAGGCTGTCTCCCAAGCTGGGATGAGAAGCGCATACGCTAGTCTACTCCGGAGTATCGATGCCCTGTCTCGATAGTCCTGCGACTAGGGACCTGCATAAGGATGTGCTTATAGATTACCCAGCCCCCACGAGTGTGACTGCCATCACAACGCTGGTAATCAAGCAAAGATCCTAAGGGCTCCACTAATGTGTAAAGGCGATATGCTAAAAGAAACACATGCACACATTAAAGCAGAAACAAACCAAGTAGCATACTACCATTTTGAGAAAGAATGTCAATACAAGGTGAATATCTCAAGCTTCCATCAAGTAATATACAATCCAGTATGATACAGTAATGGCCTCTAGGGCATATACACTAACAATTTGAGTCGTGGTAGGGTAGTAATCTAAGAACAGTGGGAACACACGCGAGACGAAGTGACAATGTCAAGTCAACGGACTATGCTGTACTCATGTCACCTGGGAACTGATAACTGACGATAGGCATAATACCAAACCAATAGTTCCCAGAAAGTCCTGTCCAGTGTACTCGTAACCTAACAAGCACCTGCATACTATCTCCAGTACGACGTACTGATGGCTGTGGGACAGACCATCTCCCCTCCTGGGATGAGAAGCGTATACAGTAGTCTACTCTGGAGTATCGATGCCCTGTACCGATAATCCTATGACTAGGGACCTGTATAAGGATGTGCTTGTAGATTACCCAGCCCCCACTAGTGTGACTGCCATCACAACGCTGGTAATCAAGCAAGGATCCTAAGGGCTCCACTAATGTGTATAGGCGATATGCTAAAAGAAACACATGCACACATTAAAGTAGATACAAACCAAGTAGCATACTACTATTTCGAGCAAAATTGTCTATACATTTGTGAATATCCCAAGCTTCCATTAAGTAATATACAAACTAGTATGATACAGTAATAGCCTCTTGGGCATTTACACTAACACCCTATAGATCTGAATGCCCAGAATGTATGTGGCATCACCCAGGTCCTTCATGGAGAACCTTAGTGATAAGAAAGATTTGACCGACTGTAGCATAGGAATATCATTTCCTATTTGAAGAATGTCATCCACGTACAATACGAGGAATGTGACAGCTCTCCCTATAGCCTTCTTATAAACACATGGTTCATTTGGATTTTTGATGAAAACAAACTCTTTGATAACATCATCGAAACAGATGTTCCAACTCCGTGATTCCTGCTTTAATCCATAAATGGATTTAAGCAATCTATATGCTTTTCTGCTGCTCCCACTGTCAACGAAGCCCTCTGGCTAATCCATTTAAACGCATTCTTCTAAATCTCCATTTAGAAATGCCGTTTTAACGTCCATTCGCCAGATTTCATAGTCGTAGTGAGTAGCAATAGCATGTTGGATTCTAATGGATTTAAGCATGGTTACGGGAGAAAAAGTTTCGTCATAGTCCAGACCTGGTCTTTGACGAAAACCCTGCGCCACAAGTCTTGCCTTATAGGTCTCTACCTGCCCATCTACACCAATCTTTCTTTTAAAGATCCATTTTCACCCCCACAGGTTTTACCCCAGGGGGTACAACGTCCAAAGTCCAAAGTCCATACTTTGTTGGTGTACATAGACTCCATTTCAGATCTCATGGCATCCAGCTAATTCACAAAGTCCCCACTCGTGATAGCTTGCTGAAAGCTGGTAGGATCATCATCCTCCATGATGCAGTCTTCTCTGTCACCATCAATGAGGAAACCGTATTACCTCTCCGGTGGGCGAGAAGTCCTATCAGACCTACGGAGTCGCCGAGGTTCATCAGTTTCTGTTACAAAAGCAGGATCAACCAAGTCATCATTTGTGATTTGTGTTTCTAGAACTTCTTCTAGGTCTACCACGCTGCCATCAGTATCATTTGTAAAAAACTCTTTTTCCAAAAACGTGGCATACTGAGAAACAAATACTTTTTGTTCCTCCTTGTGGTAGAAAAAAGATATCCATAAGAATTCTTTGGATATCCCACAAAATTAGACATGACTGACCGTGTCTCGAGTTTGTCCGGATTCTTCTTTTTAACATAGGCCGGACAACCCCAAATCTTAATTCGTTTAAGAGATGGTCTCTTACCATGCCATATCTCATATGGCGTGGTAGACACGGTTTTGGTTGGGACCCTGTTCAGTAGAAACGCTGCAGTCTCCAATGCATGCCCCAAAATGAGACAGGTAACTTTGCATCACTCATCATGGAACGGACGATATCTAATAAGGTTCGATTTAGTCGTTCTGACACACCGTTGTGCTGTGGTGTGTAAGGAGGAGTGAGCTGAGAGAGAATCCCATTCTCTTTTAGGAAGTCTGCAAACTCTGTACTGAGGTCCTCTCCACCTCGATCTGATCGAAGCATTTTGATGCTCAAGCAGGTTTGTTTTTTTACTTCGAGTTTATATTCAGTGAATTTCTCGAAAGCTTCGGACTTGTGCTTTAATAAAAAGACTTGACCGAATCTCGAGAAATCATCAGTGAAAGTAATGAAGTAAGAAAAACCGCCTCTAGCATGTGTAGACATTGGCCCACATACATCACCATGTATGAGGCCTAAAAGCTCAGTACTCTTTCTCCGTGTCCTGAAAATGGAGTTTTGGTCATTTTACCCTTGATACAAGACTGGCAAGTCGCATAAGATTTATATTCAAAAGGGTTTAAATATCCATCTTTGTGTAACTTGTTTAGTCTTATTTCGTTAATATGAACAAGTCTACAGTGCCAAAGAAAAGCTTCATTTATTTCTGAAAGTTTCTTTTTATTAGTGTGATGTATGCTGAAAACTGTGTGTTGATTTAGGACATATATCCCGTTATTAAGCGTACCATACCCAACCAACATTTGATTCAGGTGAATGTTCATAACTTTGTTCTACAATACAAAATTATATCCTTCATTATCTAACAAAGAAACGGATATTATATTAAAAAGTATACTAGGTACATAATAACATGGGTTCAAAACCAATATACACCCAGACGGCAACCCCAAGTGATACTCTCCCACTGCAACTGTATATACATTGGAACCATTTCCAACGTAGAGAGTATGGTCACCTGTCTTCAAAACCTTGCTATTTCTCAGCCCCTGCATAGAATTGGAAATGTGAGAACCTGAACCGGTATCTAATACCCAGGAAGCAGAGTTTATTGAAAAACAGTTTTCTGTCACAAACACACCTGAAGCGGAAGCATCCCCATGCTTCTTCTAGAGATCCAGGTACTCCGTGCAGTTGCGCTTCCAGTGTCCTGTTTTGTGGCAGTGATAACATTTCCTTTTCCCCGATTCCCTAGCTTTGGACTTGTCGTTCCCCTTAACCTTTTTGACTCCACCCTTAGGTTTGGTGGGTTTCTTCTTCATCTTTCCCTTGGCTTAGCCTTCGGGCGAGAAGTGGAAGATTGGCCAACACTCAAAACAGGTGTTTTCACTGATTTCAGCGTGCTCTCTGCACTCCTTAACATATTAAGGAGATCAGGTAGTTCCTTCTCGATGTTGTGCATGTTGAAGTTAACAATAAATTGAGCAAAGGTGGAGAGGAGAGACTGTAGAATAATATCCGTATATTGCTCATTGTCCATTGTCCACCCAAGGTTTTCAAGCTCTTCTATGAGAGCTATCATCTTCAGAACATGGTCTCCTACTGGTGTGCCAGGGGCCATTCACATCTGAAACAGTTTTCTGGATGCTTCGTATCTTAATACGCGGGATGTCTCTCCATACAACTCTTTTGTATGGAAGAATATCGCGTGGACGTCTATATTCTCAAGCTTCTTTTGATGTGTGTTATCCATCGATGTAAGCGTGAGGCACTTGGCTGTGGCACAGTCAGCGTCTTATGTCTTGCGGACTTCAATATCAACAACTGAGGATTTAGGACTTGGGATGGACGGGGCTGGAGCCGTGAGGACATATGATACCTTATCATAAGTCAAGGCAATGTTAATATTCCTCAGCCAGTCTTTATAATTGGTCCCATTCAGTTTATTTTTATCTAGTAGAAGCTTGAGTCCTGTCATTGGTATCTGCCATTAAGAGAGAGAAAAGAATACACTCAGCGAAAACTCTTGCAAATATTAGATTGGTTATTATCTTATCTAGTCGATGTCTCCAACTGCTTTAATCAAGTTTTTCTTTCAATCCTTAAAAAGAAAACTAGCCAGGATTTATTACAGTCTACAACTTTGCTAACCGTTCAGCCAGGCCAGTGTCGGTACTTGAGGGAGGTTCCCCGTGCTTTCGCACGGACCTAATTAATATAAACATCGTCTTCCTAGAGGCGTAGCCCCGTTAACCCCTTTCTAGACACCTAATGAGTTAGCTAATTGTAAACTGCAAAACTCTCCTGGGAGCAACTGTTGCCCATAGTGGGATCGGGATCCAACCATCACATGGAAGGTATGCAATCTCATTGCAAATTTCAACTATTGAAATTCCCGATGTGGTTTTTACCCTTAGTACCCATGACCTTACTATGGTCAACAAATCATAAGTACTAGTCAAGTTCTACCCGTCATTTCTTGATTAATTAGACCCACTCACATGACCCTTAACTATGGTCAACAAAGTCGCAAGAATGTCCTAATTAATCTGCATCATATGTTGTGTCAGAAGACCTCACTTAGCTACCGTACACTACGCCTTAACTATAGTCAACAAACATAGCACGAATACTAAGTAATCTACATCCTAAAATGACGGAGTGTTGAGAATGGTTTTTAAGAAAACTTTTAACGCTTTGAACTTGATATCGTCGTAGAATCAAATGGTTTTCAAAATGAGTGGCTTAAGCTCCGCAGTTTTGAAATGTAGCTTTTTTGTAAAAAGCCGAGTGGTTTTCAAATCTGATTCTACAACATCTTTTTAGGTTTATTTTCTTTACATTAATCATATTAATGTAGTCCCATCATTTAAGTCCTTAAGCCAATCACAGAAAAAATAAACGAAAATACAACGTAGGCTTATACCATCCGCATTCGCCGCAATGTTCCGTTATGCACCGTTAGGTTACTTAACTAACGGCATACCGGGACGGGACTAGCGCGGGTGTAAGACATAAGCAATGTCTATTATATATCTCATATATAATATAGCATTCGTCTCGGATATATTAAGCGATCACATCACAGAATATAGGCAGCAGAAACACATATATGATAATATAGGATATACTAAGACGTCCGTATTTAGTATTTAGCCAACAATAGAAAATACAGATTCCACGGTCGTGATGAATAGCCAATCCCACACCCTAGACCCTTACGAAAGCAGCAAGCGACCCTACCAATTCTGGAGTAAGGAAACCCGGTCTTGACGCCTCGAGATGGTCTCCCACTGGACCCCAGAACTCGGTCACTTGTGCTCTCCTCCTTGGGTCTATCCTAATGCGGAAAAGTAAATAATATACAACAATGGTGACATCATCCTCAACCTGGAAGTGCCCCAAATAGAAGAATATTACATTACAAATGAATTTTACATGAATGAAAAGTAAAGCTCTCATCTCACATAAAACCCCCTGGCTATTCGATCACGACAATCTCATACATCACAACACAGCAACACATAACATCACATGCAATCAACGTAAGCAAGTATGTGTACCCCAATTGCCGTTGACATATAGCAACGAAACCGGCGATACGCATACTACGCTTACGGTCGCAAAAACAAGTATCACATACTACTAGGCGATGTTAAACCCTTCGATCGAATTAACGAACACCTATATTCCCCAGCAAGCTCAACACTTGAGCGCCATTAAACAATACCCAAAATCTATGCCACAATATTTAATGGACCAGTCGTAGAAGGGCAGACCCAAGCCTCATTTGTAGCGCCTTTAACTACGGTAAATCCTAAGGTTTAGTCGCAGTTTGGTGGTCACATCTCGAGTTAGGGTTACATTCTTCTAGGGGGTCTATAGGAATACCTGCATTGTATATCGAGTACGTTCAACCTGGAAAATACCAGTGTTTGATAATTCGTTCGATCTGTTTAACGTCGCCAAAGTTACCAAATACAATGCTATAAAATAGGAATACGAAATACTCTGCAAAGATACCTTTTCCAAACTAACATCACATGCAAATTTGGACTTCAAAACAATACCAGAAACCCCATAATATGAGTAATAGATCACAGGTGAAATACGAGGACTATAGGAGAAGAAGAGGTCCGCGACGCCGGATTTTCTGGCCTCGTCGCCGGCCTAAAACCGAGCTCACCTCCTCGTATTCCTCATGTGTTTGTATCATCCTAAATGCCACTCTGCAGTTGCTAAAATAATTTTTTGAACACTTTTTAAAAAATTTACAGAGAGCAATTTCAAGGGGTTTCCAAAATCGTATTTTGCGGGGTTTTTCGTTTTCGTATTGTCGTAACATCGTCTTGGCTTCTAGTTAGGCTATGATACCATGAAGGAGTTTCTACAATACCACTACTAGGGTTTCGTAGCATCATACATGCCATATTAAAATTTTATAGGGTGCGAGAGAAACTAACCTAAGGATCATACTAGAAAAGCTAGGGTAACAAAACATTTAACATCAACAGAAGTAGCAAAAGGCTAGGGTTTGAGAATACAACCTTTGTAGCTCCCTACGCTAGACTCCTTGACCACTTGAGAGTTGAAAGAAGCTCGCTTGAGATCCTCTAGGTCCACGACGATCCACCCGGAGTCCTCTTTGTCCAAGCTTGAAGCTCGACTAGATCAAGAGAAGAAGTAGAAGCTAGCACTCTAAACTAATAGGAAAGAGTAGTGTAGAATGGTGATATGGTTTGTTTTCTCAATTAAAATCCCTAACTTGATCACTATCTTTCTCACTTATTGTTGCGCCACGGCAGCGCCCCGGCCGTCTACTCGAGGCCAAAATGCGGAATCAAAATTTTTCTTAATTTTTAAACTGGCGCTACCGCGGACAATATACCCGGATCGTAACCATTAACCTAATCCTAGCTATCAAGAGAAAGGGGTAGAGAGCTTTACCAAGCGATCCGTGTCCTCCGGTCTTCGTCTCCACTCCGATCTCCCGCGGAATCTCCGTCCGTCACCTCCTCGTCGAAAAGGGCACCACGTAGCCGGATTCTTTTACGGGCTCCCACCACTGGACCGAGGCAACTCGGGCGCGAAGTTGGCTAGCCGATGCGTCCAGGGTACTGTAGGTTGTAGTGTAGAAAACCTTGTCTCTTTTGGGGTTTGGTTGCCTTTGATGGAGGTATGAGCAATAGACTTTGGAGTGAGGTGGATGAATTTGTCAAGCATGCAAAAATGATATGAACAAATTTTCTCTCATCAAAAATGAACCAACCCCTCACCCAAATAGTGGCCGGCCCCTATATGAAAAATGGTGGAGAGAAAAACAAGAAGGGAGGTGATGGTGAGGTGACCACATCCAAAGCAAACCTCACATCAACTCCTAATCAACTCCAATCCATTCTAATCACCATTAATTGCACCATCATGAGAACAAGAACAGCAAAGATGCTTTATCAATCATAATGCCACAAAAGCAAGAAACCCCCTCCACAAATGTTATTTGCAAACTTGCAAATAACCCCCTCCATCAGAAAAGTCCGGCCGGGAAGGAACGAAGGAAAACCGGCCGGAACGGAATGCAAACTGGCAACTTCAGAAAATGGATCCCGTAATAAATTACAGGAAAACCCCGCTACTGCATATACATGCCCGCATTTGTATTCCCACTGAATAGAAATGCAACGAGACAAAATCTACACTGTCTAATACTAGGATCCGGCTTAAACCAAAGCCGGCTAGTAAAATCCGTCCGATCACGATCCGTGCAATACCGCACGTATCTGATCGAACCCTGCCATATCTCCATACGGCCTCTACAGCGTTTCGCCCGAAACTTGAGTAACTGTCTGTCTGGCGGACTCTAAAGACTCGTCAATACTATGGCTGTGGATTTAACCACTAGCACGTCAGAGGTATTAGCCATACGTGACGGGCTACCAGCTATTGACCAAAAGAGACGTTGATGAGTTAACTCATCCTGACACCCTACTGAGCCTGTGAGTGACAATAACCGTACAGTCCGGTCCGTTCGTCTATGAGCATCGCATGGCGGGCCTAGGGGGTTGGTAAAAGTCAGACCCCCAAAAGCGGTACAAGTCGTGTCGGAGTGTAGCCCAGAACACCCTGAGATACTACTGGAATACCTACCAGTAAATCTCCTGCCTCGGCCGAGGGCTTTGTGTAATGGCTCTCCTAGACACAGCGCGACCTCACCCCCAATACCGGGAGAGACGAACCCCTGCAGATCCGCTCACAGCCTCCATGTGGCTCAGGACTGTACCCAACTAAAACCTGTTTGCACGACTCCTTTGTGCCGTGGTAGGGTAGTAATCAAAGCACAGTGGGAACTCACACGAGACAAATGACGATCTCAGGTCGATGGACTAACCTGTACACATGTCACCAGGGAACTGCTATCTGACGTCTGGTATAATCCCAACTAGCAGGTTCCCGGCGAGTCCTGTCCGGTGTACTCATAACCCAATGAGCACCTGTATACATCTTAGGTGAACCAACTGACACCAGTGGCTTGTGAGACCGGCCACCGCCCCTCGTCGTTGTCTCGACTGTATACACTAGTCTACTAATGGAGTATCGATGCCCAGTCTCGAAACTCTCACGACTAGGGACCTTTTAAGGATGTGCTTATAGACCCCAGCTCCCACGTATATGATCGCCCTCATACTGCTGGTAGTCAAGCAAGAATCCTAGGGGCTCTATCAACGTGTAATAGCGACCTCTCAGGTCACCTAAAGCAGTACACGATGATAAAGATAAACCAGATAGCATACTATCATCTTGAGTAAGATAGTCCTACTGGGACAGGTCCTCCCTCAATCATTACAATCACGTGCCTGCGATCCAATAATTGACTCTGAGGGCACTATCTCCAACAATCTCCCACTTGCACTCAAGGCTAATTATTGCGATGTCGCATACTCACAGTCCGTGTGATACCAAACACCAAACTCCTCTACTAGTCAGTCTCACAAAGCTCGTTTGCGAAACTATTGCGTTCGAGGAATAGCCTAAGTGAGTTGATCCGCTGTGATGTTTCTTTCTATGTCTCTCTATATCTCAAGTTCGCGGAGAAAGCCATCTCCCGAAATGAGCAATACCTGTCTTAGAATGTGTCTGGATGTCTGATGGGACCCAGCTCATAAATGAACTCCAAATCCTAACTTCTTAGACTGTATCGTCAACTGAACTTAATCATTATCCTGCGCCATGCCTTCCCTCAGTATCCACCTGGACCGCCTGTCCAAAATACTGTCCCTCGTCAGAGGGAAAACTATAACTCTGACAGCCACTCTGCCATCCAGGTCACCTTGGAACCCTGGAATGATAACTGTCTCCCGAAGGAGAATGCTGTTATCATATCCCTAGAACATCAACTAATGTTCTAAAACTGCTTCCGATTGTTTCTCCAGGATTGGATCAATATCAACTTATTGCACCTACTGCAAGAACAACATCTGGTGTGGTACTTGACATCTCATGATCGACTCAATTGCCTAAGCAAGTGATCTGCCAATCATGCGCATCCCTCTCCCCTTTAGTCAGTAAGACACCTTTAGAGAGGGTGACTCCATCACTTGCAGGTATACTACCGAGCCAGAAGTCGTCCAATCTAAATACTCATAGAATGCTGTCTAAGTACCCAGATTGGGAAACCACCAAAATCTAGATCTAAAAACATAGATGTAGTAACCAGAATGTCTGATATAATATCCAAGTCCTGTGTGGAGAAAACACTGTGTGACGACCAAAGTATAACCGATCGTAGTATAGGAATATCACTTCCTACTCTGTGTATGTCATCAAATATTAGGACATCACACCCTACTACCTTCTTAACAGATCCATCCCCTATTCTGATGAAGTCAAACCTATGACTGTCACATCAGAAACAGATGATCTATCTCCGCCATATCTGCTTTAGTCCATAAATAGGCACAAGCCTCCGTCCACCAATGCTTCCGCTGCTCCCACTGACTATGACAACCCTCTGGTAGAGTCATATAGGCGTACACTTCTAAAGCTAGTTTAGAATGATGCTATACTCATCCTCCTGCCGGGTCTCACAGTCTGGAACAACAGCAATGGCAAGTCTGGGTAAACAAGAACCTCCCTGCCACCGTCCTTGAGCATACCGAAGTACCTCTCGGGTGCCTGAGGTTACCCACTTTATCTGCGGAGTGGCCAATGGAATGTCAAACCAGATTGAATCTTTAGGTTCTTTATCAAATCTTCCGTAATCGTTTGCGGTTCTGGAATCACTTCCAGTTCTACCATACTCCCACTACTGTTTTCTGAAAAAATCCATTTTTATTAAAACTGTGGCGAGTCAAGAACAATATCACTATTGATCTTCCAGATGGTAGAAAGTCAACCTTCGTCATAGCCCGGGTCAACCCACAAACAGCCATTACAGAAACGTGCCTCGAGTTATCCGGTGTCTGGTTTTAAGCATAAGCCGGAAAACTCCCCGTACCTTAACAATGTCAAGATATGAACTGTTCTATATCCAATATAGAAACAGAGGCACTGATTTAATTGAACCAGATTCAAATCATGCAGCTGTCTTCAGTGCATGTAAACTAAATGGAAGGAGGCCGATCGGCGTTACTCAACTTAGGAATGCTTCCAATTATGAGTAACCTGAAAGAGAAGCAAGTTCTCTTAATCATTACTATCAACTGAATACCATATACAAGTATCTACATCTTCGATCACCTTGAAGAATCCCGATACTTGCAATACCTAGTTCTCTACTTTATTCATATACCTATAACTTCTCAAAATTCGGACCCTGTGTTTCTATGAAACACCTGTCTAAAAACTAGAGAAGTCATAACTAAACCGAATATAGTACGAGAACCAACCCCTCTATCCTAATGGACACTGGACAACGTACAATACTCTGTATAAGTCCCTTGAGTCTAAAAACTCATTCACTGCGTGTCGTAGGTTGAAAACTGTACTATGGTTATGAAGAATTACACCGCTGTTCAATGCTCCTTACCTAACCATCCACTGGTATAGGTAAATGTCATAGACATAATTTCAAAAAGGCATATCTCACTCTATAAAAATAGACGTACAGATATATCAATTTGAAATTGGTGCATAACAACGGATATTCAAAACCAAATATTTGCCGACCGGCAAACAACCCAGGTGACTTCCTCAAATATCACCAATTACAACGAATTCCGATATAATGAGGATGATCACCTAATTCCCATTAACTTACTCCCACTCATCATCTGTAAAACCATACAGATGTGAGAATCATACCTGGTAAATACATACCCTGGAGCAAGTGTCTAATTGGGAAATCAGTTTTTCTTTTAACAATACACAGTGAAACTGAAACATTGAAATGTTTCGATGGGGTATCCCGGCATTCCTAGTAATGCCTCTTCCATTATCCAGATTCACAACTGTGACCGTATAATTCTTTGTCATCTCTCCAAATCCCTTTATATGTCTTTAGTCATTACCTTCTGCACACCCCTTTAGGCCAAATGGTTTTCTTCCTTCCCTACCTTTCGGCACCAGCCTATGGTTTGGAAGAAGACTATCCAATAAGCATAATGGGTGTACTGTCCTAATCCTAGGAGCACTCGCAATGCGACAGAAGGTGAAGATAAAAGACAACCGAATGAACCTTATTCCTATTTCTCCTGAACCAGGATCCATCCCCGAACTGGAACAAGTTCCTTTCGAGTTCGTATATAACCATACGATGGATTATCTAATAAACTTGGGATCTTCGTAGTGATACGGAGTGTCCTGGAGAAATACAAAGGTGATTTAGGATTGGCAAAGAAATACTTGGTTTGGTCGTGAATAGCAGTCGCAATTTACTTTGCCCTCTTACTAATCCCTTTCTTTGTCTTAACTTAATACCTTCTGTACACCGTTTATACTAATTGGTTTTCTTCATTCCCCACCGTTCGGCACCAGCCTAAGGTTTGGAAGAAGACTATCCAATTTGCGTAATAGGTGTACTATCTCCTAAACCAAGGAGTACTCGGAACCTGAGAGAGAAGGTAAAAGGAAAAGACAACTGAATAGTCCTATTCGTTTTCTCCAGAACCAGAAACCATCCTCGAATTCCTTCAAGTTCGTATATAACCATACGATGGTTTTGTCTAATGGAAGTGGACGTTCGTAGTAATACAGGGTGTCCTGGAGAAAAGGGTAAAAGTAGGAGTGGCAAAGAGGTCTGCAACTCCGACAATCCAAAAGCCAGTGTTAAAACAGGTTCGGTCAACTTGGTCACTGAGTCATAGTCTGGGGTCGGGTCAATGGTCGCTGCCAAAGAGGGAGAGAAAAGAAACACTCAGCGTGCACTCTAACCTAGATCAGAATGGTTATCACTTTATCTAATCTGGAAACCTCCCACTGTAACGTCAAATTCTTCCCCAAACCTGAAAGAAGAATTAGTCGGGATCACCCGAGGAGTAAACCAACTCATCAGTGGGAATCGGGATCCAACTCTCATCGCATGATAACGTGACGGAATCCACTCACGTCACCACACTCCAGAAGGTATGTGCATGCCTGGCAAGTTTCAGTTTCTTTAGAAACCCCCGATGTGATTTTTACCCCTAGGACCCAAGTGACCTTGACACAGTCAAAAAATCAAAGAGTCCTAGTCATGTTCAACCCGTCATTATCCTGGATTGCATTAAACCCACCCGTACGAGCCCTTGACACAGTCAACAAGGCCGCACGACTGTCCTAACCAATCCCATTAATATGCTACAAACAAACACTATTTAGCTACCACACACTACGCCTTGACACAGTCAACAAACGCAGCACGAATACTAAGTAATACTTGTAAGAAATGACGGAGGGCTACGTCTAGTTTTTGGCGAAAAACTTTTAACGTAATGAACTTGATATCGTTGAAGGAACTGCATAGTTTTTATAAAAATATAGCGAAGAAAACCTTTGCTAAAGAGGTCACTCCCGGTGAAGGGATCTCGGCTCTTTCCCCGTAGAATGGGGTGCAGGATATTCCAACTGAATACCACGATGCAAAGCAAAAGTAATCGGCTATAGTGAAGTTATTGCCCTGACGCAAACATTTGTCCAAGGGGTCACTCCCGGTGAAGGGATCTCGGCCCTTGCCTCGTCGACTGAGGAGCAGGATATTCCAACTGAATACCACTGTGCAAAACAAAAGTGAACGTCCTTGCAATAACAGCTTTTTGAAAAATTGTTCCAACAACATCAGAATAGGTTTGTTTAGCTTGCATTGATCCGAATCAACGCAGTCCCATCAATTGATCACACCAATAAAGAACGAAAATAATGATGTACGTATATGCCACCCGCATTCGCCACTGGGTCCCGTCATCACCCGTTAGGTTACTTAACTAACGACAGAGCGGGGACTGGACTAGTGCGGATGCAAAACATATACAACATCTACTAGTATATATACAATATATACTTTTCGATCAAGGCATGATAAAATGCAACATCACAGAAATGAACAACATCACAGAACAATACAGATATCTGGAAACCCCGGGTTTCATAGAGCCGCTACTGAAACCCGACGTTCCCCTGGTCGTGTGGATAGCCTGTGCAATGAAAATCCTAGACCCCTACGAGTGCGGCAAGTCACCCGCCAAAACCTGAAGCGAGGCAGCCCCCTTCAGCAACGTGAATGGACCACCCAGCACTTCACAGAATCCGGTAACTTGGGCACCCCTCCTGGGTCAACCTGTACCCCCTACGAGTGCGGCGAATAGCCCACCAATTCTAGAGTAAAACCCCCTCCGTCTCAACGCCATGAGATGCGGGCTTGTTGCCCTCTAGATCCCGGCTATCCGTGCACCCCTCCGCGGGGTAATCCTAGTACAGAAAGTAAAATATACATACAACGGGTACATCGACCGCAACCAGGTCGTGCCCCAAAAGAATAATACAAACAGGCAGTGACGGCAGTCCACATGTCGGACGCTCGCCCCGCAATATCAAATGTACATATATAAACAAAACTGTACTACCACTGCAACCAGGCTATCCCCACGACCGATCCGCAACATCACAGCATAAACACAGAACATCAACGTGAATGTCACATTCGCAAATCCGTTTAACCGGGCTATAGCAGTTAGACAGGATTTACCGATCAAGTGACATTCACGGTCGCAGATATAATGTAAATACTGTGAACTAATGTGTTTAAACTTTTCGATCGATCAAATTTATCGAAGTGGACCCCAAGCATTACTGTAGCACTTAAGAGAGTCTAGGCCCAAAAAGAATATTCCAAAAACCCCATTCTCAACCCAGGAGCTCACTACAAAAATTTGGTCTAATGAATAGTAAAAATGGCCGCGGAACCGCGGCAAATACGTGGGTTTAGCCGCGGTTCCGCGGCGGAATAGTGAGATCACGCAACCAAATTTTCACAGAATGCTTAGAATTGCCTGCACATGTCACTGCAATGTACTGAAAAATTTTTGGAGCCAAAAAAATTTCGACAGAAAACTGTGCAAATGAAAATGGGTTTATGGAAAATCCGTTCGATCGAACATGTAAACACACTAGAACAAGCTAAGCAAGGTTAATGGCGTGGCTCTGATACAATGTTGCGCCACGGCAGTGCCCTGGCCGTCTACTCGAGGCCAAAATGCGGAATCAAAATTTTTCTTAACTTTTAAACTGGTGCTACCGCGGAAAATATACCCGGATCGTAACCATTAACCTAATCCTAGCTATCAAGAGAAAGGGGTAGAGAGCTATACCAAGCGATCCGTGTCCTCCTGTCTTCGTCTCCACTCCGATCTCCCGCGGAATCTCCGTCCGTCACCTCCTCGTCGAAAAGGGCACCACGTAGCCGGATTCTTTTACGGGCTCCCAACCGTTGGACCGAGGCAACTCGGGCGCGAAGTTGGCTAGTCGACGCGTCTAAGGGTACTGTAGGTTGTAGTGTAGAAAACCTTGTCTCTTTTGGGTTTGGTTGCCTTTGATGGAGGTATGAGCAATAGACTTTGGAGTGAGGTGGATGAATTTGTGAAGCATGCAAAAATGATATGAACAAATTTTCTCTCATAAAAAATGAACCAACCCCTCACCCAAATAGTGGCCGGCCCCTATATGAAAAATGGTGGAGAGAAAAACAAGAAGCGAGGTGATGGTAGGAAAAGCAAGAGGTGACCACATCCAAAGCAAACCTCACATCAACTCCTAATCAACTCCAATCCATTCTAATCACCATTAATTGCACCATCATGAGAACAAGAAAAGCAAAGATGCTTTATCAATCATACTGCCACAAAAGCAAGAAACCCCCTCCACAAATGTTATTTGCAAACTTGCAAATAACCCCCTCCATCAGAAAAGTCCGGCCGGGAAGGAACGAAGGAAAACTGGCCGGAACGGAATGCAAACTGGCAACTTCAGAAAACTGATCCCGTAATAAATTACAGAAAAACCCCGCTACTGCATATACATGCCCGCATTTGTATTCCCACTGAATACAAATGCAACGAGACAAAATCTACACTGTCTAATACTAGGATCCGGCTTAAACCAAAGCCGGCTAGTAAAATCCGTCCGATCACGATCCGTGCAATACCGCACGTATCTGATCGAACCCTGCCATGTCTCTATACGGCCTCTACAGCGTTTCGCCCGAAACTTTAGTAAACGGTCTGTGTGGGGAATTCTAAAGACTCGTCAATACTATGGCTGTGGATTTAACCACTAGCACGTCAGAGGAATTAGCCATACGTGACGGGCTACCAGCTATTGACCAAAAGGGACGTCGATGAGCGAACTCATCCTGACACCCTACTGAGCCTGTCAGTGACAATAATCGTACAGTCTGGTCCGTTCATCTATGATCATCGCATGGCGGGCCTAGGGGGTTGGTAAAAGTCAGACCCCCAAAAGCGGTACAAGTCGTGTCGGAGTGTAGCCCAGAACACCCTGAGATACTACTGGAATACCTACCAGTAAATCTCCTGCCTCGGCCGAGGGCTTTGTGTAATGCTCTCCTAGGCACCGCGCGACCTCACCCCCAATACCGGGAGAGACGAACCCCTGCAGATCCGCTCACTGCCTCCATGTGGCTCGGGACTGTACCCAACTAAAACCTGTTTGCACGACTCCTTTGAGCCGTGGTATGGTAGTAATCAAAGCACAGTGGGAACTCACACGAGACAAATGACGATCTCAGGTCGATGAACTAACCTGTACACATGTCACCAGGGAACTGCTATCTGACGTCTGGTATAATCCCAACTAGCAGGTTCCCGGCGAGTCCTGTCCGGTGTACTCATAACCTAATGAGCACCTGTATACATCTTAGGTCAACCAACTGACACCAGTGGCTTGTGAGACCGGCCACCGCCCCTCGTCGGGGTCTCGACTGTATACACTAGTCTACTAATGGAGTATCGATGCCCAGTCTTGAAACTCCCACGACTAGGGACCTTTTAAGGATGTGCTTATAGACCCCAGCTCCCACGTATATGATCGCCCTCATACTGCTGGTAGTCAAGCAAGAATCCTAGGGGCTCTATCAACGTGTAATAGCGACCTCTCAGGTCACCTAAAGCAGTACACGATGATAAAGATAAACCAGATAGCATATTATCATCTTGAGTAAGACTGTCCTACTGGGACAGGTCCTCCCTCAATCATTGCAATCACATGCCTGCGATCCAATAATTGACTCTGAGGGCACTATCTCCAACACTTATGAAAGCTAGAGAGCAAGAGAGAGGAGTAAGAAGATGATGGCAAAAATCAGAGCTCAAGAGATAATGAAAAAGATATGATAAGAATGAGAAAATATATATATATATATAAATATATATATATATATATATATTTTCTTCTTCTCACTCTTAACCCAAGTTAATAAATATCTAAATATTTATCTTTGGATCAAAAATGGCCATGGAAAATAACTCATGGTTAACTCAAAGGTTAGTGGGTGAATAAAATAATCAAGCATGAGTAATTATCCAATTCCTTTTATCTTTTCCAAAAATAAATATCAACATATTTATTAAGGTGTGAGTCTTATATTTCCACCATCCAATATATCAACAACCATGATAGAATTGTGTATGCATGTATGAATGCATGCACGTCCATATATGCATCAATGAGAATAAATGCATACATGCATGCATACAACAAAAGACAAGAAGGGTTTAAAGTGAAAAAGCTTATCGTCAATGATAAATCAACACTTGATTTAGCAAACCGGTCATATCACATACGACCCGACCAATAGCAAACCGCCCGATTAATATACGGTATCTTATACACGCATTTAATCGGGTCCCCGCGCATATCTCATATTCACACCACATCGTTTTGCCTGGACTAGGTAACCCTATTGTGGGACTCTAAGACTCGTCAATACGTCGGCAGTGGGTGATGATCATATCAAGCACCCCCAAACCGCAAGAGGTCAGCTAAACGTAACGGCCACCTGGGTATTGAGCGATCAGAAGATAACAAGCAAACTTGTCACAACTCCTGTCGAGCCAACCGGCAACACTACCGTACAGTCCGGTCTCTTCGTCAGATATGCTGCATATCGAGTTTAGGGATGGTAACGTCGACCCCAATAACTCAATAAGTCGTGCCAATAAATGGTCTATAACAGATCTAGAAACTACTGATAACTCTTATCAGTAAATCTCAACAGCCTTGGCCAGGAACTTACTGATATAGCCAATCGAGCACAGCACAACATCAACTCCCAATATCGGGAGAGACGAAACCCCTTCTATCGCTCATCGTCTTCGTGTGTCTCGGGACTGTACCCAAAAGCCACCTGTTTGCACGACTCAGTAGAGCCGTGGTAGGGTGGTAATCAAAGTACAGTGGGAGAACACACAAGACTCTATGACGATCTCGGGTCTACAGACTAACCTGTACCAGTGTCACCTGAGAACTGCTATCCGACGATAGATATAATACTATATAGGAGTTCTCGGTGAGTCCGTCCAGTGTACCCAGTCTCCACTGAGCACCCGGATATGATCTCGGTGTCAAACATCAATGGATGTGGGAACATCCATCTCCCATCATATGGGTCTAGTATCATATACACTAGTCTACTCTAGTATATCGATGCCCTATCTCGATACATATACGACTAGGGACACTTCAGGATATGCTTATAAACTACAGACGTCCCACAAGTATGATCTCCATCATAATCACAATAGTCAAGCAAATATCCTCATGGCTTTATCAACATATGCAAATGAATAAAAGCATGATCAAGTCAACATGTCAGATAAAGAAGAACCAGATAGCATTATAGGGTTCCTAGGCACACCCATGAGGTTCTACAACTGATCAACCATGCCAAATTCAAAATTTCCAGGTGCCAAGAAACCCTAATTGAGATCGTTAACTAGAGGATAGGCGAAACTAAGCAAGCAAACTACTTTGCTACTAAGTGAAAGAGACTACAACCTTTGTAGATCCGGTCCTCCACTTCTCTAGCTCTGTGTTGACGTCCCTCCGCTTCGATCATCAGAATCCCGGACTCTAGCGTGGGTTTCATCGGAGAAATGGGCGGGCTAGGTCGTCGACTTCGATGCCGAAGATGATCTACGTCGAGGCGACTCAAACTCAAGCTCCATCTTCACTAGGTCATGGAACTTGTGAAGATAACACACTCTACTACATGGCAAGTAGTAGAGGATGAAGAAATAGGAAGTGGGTTCACTTTGGATTTGGATTTCTCACTTGGATTCATCACTTGGAATTTTCTAGCAATGATTTTCTTCTCTTCATGAAGAAGAAGAAGAAGAAAGAAAAGAATGAATGAAAAAATAATCAAATAGAAAATCAAGTGATGCTTATAATGTTCCAACCATGGGTGAGTAAACTCTTGTAGAGATTAAACCATAGTTTAGGTAAATGGTTAGGTCAAAGAAAAAAACAAAATGGTTACCCTTTTTCAAAGATGCTTGAAGCAACATGAAGCTTCTAGCAAACTCTTGTAGAGATTAAACCATAGTTTAGGTAAATGGTTAGGTCAAAGAAAAAAACAAAATGGTTACCCTTTTTCAAAGATGCTTGAAGCAACATGAAGCTTCTAGCATAAAACCAAAGAAAGCAACCTTTCTATTTTACCAAAATAAATAAATAAATAAATAAATAAATACAGCCCTAACCATTAACCTAAACTTGGTGTAAGTCATACACACACCCAAGTTTGCATGTATCATCAAACATGATACAAACTAGTGCACAAAAATATATCATATATACAATGTGCACAATCTAGTGAGAAAAAATAATCTTAAGTGAACCAATACTAGTTAATGTAAAGTAATATATCAAATATATAATTATACATTAAATCATTAAATCAACACTTGATTTAATGATCCGGTCATAATGCATATAACCGGCTAATATCAAGTGTATCAATATATCGAATCAACATTTGATTCGGTAACCCGGCTATATCTCATATAACCGTCCAATGATACAAATCGTGAGAATAGAATACAGTATCACATACTGGTTTTATTCTCGGTCCCGCACATATCTCATATGCGCTCCTATTTCGTTTCGCTTGAGCCAGGAAACCTCTGTGTAGGACTCTAAAGACTCGTCAATACACCGGCAGTAGGTGATGATCATATCAAACACCCACAAGCCACAAGCGGTCTGCTAAACATAATGGCCACCCGGGTATTGAGCGATCAGAAGATCAACGAGCAAGCCCGCTCACACTCCTGTGAATCCAACCAGCAACACTTACCATACAGTCCCGTCTGTTCGTCTGATATGTCGCATATCTCGCCTAGGGGTGGTAAACGTCAGACCCCAGTAGCTTGATAAGTCATGCCGATGTAAGGTCCATAACAAGCACGAACTTACTGATAACACTAACCAGTAAATCAGTGCAACCTGGCCAGGGATTTCCAGTTATGGCCAGTCGAGCATAGCGCAACATCAACCCCCAATACCGGGAGAGACTAATCCCTTCCTATCGCTCATTGCCTCCATGTGAATCGGGACTGTACCCAAAAACCACCTGTTTGCCCGACTCAGTAGAGCCATGGTAGGGTGGAAATCAAAGCACAGTGGGAGACACACAAAACTCTATGACGATCTCGGGTCAACAGATTAAGCTGTACCAGTGTCACCAGAGAACTACCATCTGACGTGAGGTATAATACCATCTGGGAGTTCTCGGCGAGTCCGTTCAGTGTACCCAGTCATCACTGAGCACCCGCATACCATCTATGATGTCAAACACCAATGGATATGGGATCATCCATCGCCCATCACATGGGTCGAGATGATATACGCTAGTCTACTCTGGAATATCGATGCCCCGTCTCGATATTCCCACGACTAGGAACATTGAAGGATGTACTCATGGACTACCCAGGCGCCACTAGTATGATCTACATCATAGTCCTTGAAGTCGAGTACACATCCTAAGGGCTTTATCAACATGTAACAGAGAGACTGAAAGTATAAATGTTAAGATAAAGAGCAACGAGATAGC